>OX454320.1:32637597-37637597 GCA_949715965.1 Dysmachus trigonus
AGAATCTGTAAAAAAATATTTAGATTTATTTTACAAAAAAAGTCATTGCTCGCTTGACTGCAGTTTATATTAGGGAGTTTTTCATTTAAAAATACCAATCGAACGTAAACTGTGTAGTTATTATGGAAAATGTATTATTCATAATTTTAAAAAACCGGGTTTTTAGTTCAATTCAAAACTTTCTGATATTTTTGCTATTTACATAAATAAATAAATAAATGACTGTGTAGAAAATTTATTCAAGGAGGCGCGAACTTAAATATGAGTATGTACACATCAAAAACTTGTGAAATGTGATTTATGGGGGACTTGACATACCCAAATTTTCAAAAAAATCAATATTTTTTGTATGATTCATTTTGAGAGGAATAAGAATAAGAATTTCATTATATTAAAGTCGACTTCGGTTTCGGTGCAGGCATTGCAGATTAAATTTAAGTATGCTTTTCCTTTAAAAATATCTTTTAAGAACTATAAAAACGATTTTCTCATAAATGCGTTTTTAGAGTTAGTGTAAAAAACTATTGGACCGATCGGTCTGACATTTTGATATGTTATTTGACACATGATTTTCCAGGGATTGAACCACGGGCAAAAAGATTTTCCGAAAATTGTCTGATTTTCATCAGATTTTCCGAGCGAAAAATTTACGTTTCAGATTTTCCGAGCGAAAAATGTGCGTTTTTGGAAAAAAACGCCGCCATTTTGCTATTTTTTGATGAAAAATGTTTTCTTCTGGTTCAATCCCTAGAGATTTTCATACTAATTAAAACCCTTTATTTTTTTCTTTTTTATGTCAGACATTAACTCAAAAAAAACAAATTTAAATTTTTGTGTGTTTCAAGTCCTCTTAACACATTCATTTGATGCAATTATTAAAACGCAAAGCTTTTTCCAGCAGCCAGTGATTTGATTCAGATATTTTTACATAAATAATTTGTTTATGAAGGATATATAGGTACAATATATATGTGTATGTACTATATGTTTGACACGTACTAACTAGTAGTATATGTTTTAGTAAAGGATTTGCTTTGTTTATATGTATATCTTTTTTAGTAATGGGAAATTAGAATCAACAGTTAAAAAAAAATGTTTATGAAAAATATTACAGCGCTTACCGCCAAGCTGCAGTTCTGCTGAATCTTGAAATGTATCTCCTTCAGGTCGGCGAACTACACACTGATACATTCCTTTGTTTTCTCGACCCACACTTGTGACTAGCAAGATGTCACCCAATCTGCCGGAACTCGGTAACTGCCTGCCATCCTTGTACCATGTAATATGTTGTAGACTCGCTGGTGATCCATTGCTGGTAACAATGCAGCGAAACTCTGCTGTTCCGCCCATATGGACGCTTAAAACATTCGGTTGTATTTCTACTTGAATAGGCGTTGCTACCGATAATCGAAGTTCTGCACTTGCTTCTCCGCCAGCATTTGACGCCGAACATTTGTAGGACCCGGAATCCTCAGCGGTAACAGCTTCAATTGCTAAAACTGGACCAAGAAGCCGAATACGTGGACCACTTAATACAGGAAGAGGTTCAGGTCCGTTATGAGTATACCATCTGAAATAAAACAAAATAGATAGGTGTTGAACCATATTCATATAATGGTATAACTTGAAATTTATTACTCGTATCGATTATTGCCAATAATCCATTATGTATACCAATTGGAATGCAAAAGTATTTATAAATGGGTCTTTGACACCTAAGAGCGGCCCATTTCCAAGAACAAAATTGAATACCGGTGGAGTAGCAACGTAAATATTTTTGCCAACAACATATTACCTTTCATATATTTCCACTAAGTTTGCGTTTAAAGAATTATTATAAATGGATTCTTATTTATTTCAGTAGACTGGAAGCTCTCTTTTGAGAAAAAATTAATAGGTTTAGTAACGTTTCAATCTCAGAAAAAATTAAATAAACAGATCCTTAGAAATAAAGTAAAACATCATAAATGAATTTCAAATTTTATTATTAGCTTAATATGATTTCTCTTTGAGATAGCTGCTACCTTTATTTAAAATGTGTTTATAACGAATTGTAGCAACCGAGGCGTTAGAAGGATCTTGAACACAAGGAAGCTTTAAATGCGTTTTTCTCGAAAGCACTTTTGTCAATCTAATCATGTACGCTTGCGAATTTATCCGATATGAATGATTTTGGTTTGAAAAATCCCGAAACATCGTCTTTATAAAGTAGACTAGCATTATAAGATTGAAACCTCTTTTTATACAAAATAAAAAAGGCGGTACATTCTTTTAAAAAAAATAAATAAAAAATTTAGTGGTCATAGCTCAGATAAATATTATTATTTTAATTCTAGTCTACTGCAAAATGTCTTTGTACCTTAGGTAAAATAGTTTTTCGTTGTGAGTATCTATGGTAGAGAAGCCAAGTGCCATACCAAAAACTTTTCACGTAAACGTGAGTGAAAATTGTTTTTAGATAAAAACTTTAGTTTGGAAGCTGCCGTGAAGTTTTTGCTCTGTTTACGTTGCCCGTCATAAGACCCAATGTATTTTATTTGACAAATCAGACCACTTTGCCCTATCCACTTGAAAGCCTGTAATTGTAGAAGGTTTTGGCCATAGCAGGAAACTATATAACAAGTCATGAAGTTCATTACCACATGTACAGGATTATGTAGGCTGATGATTGCCGCGAAATAACATTGCTTCTTATGGCGGTATAGCCCATTCATTCCGCTCCACAAGGCGAATCTGCTAAATTATCGTTTTTACGAAAAAATTATGTTCCACTAATTGTAACTGGGGAGGAATACCGTTCTTATGGTATCAAAATCATTATAGGGGTGAGAACAAAATGTTTAAGAGATTTGCGTTCAAAAGTTACTCTTACAACCTGAACAAATTACCACAGAAAGTCGTGCTGCCAACTCGACCTACCGCTGCTGTTTTGTTCGAAGAAGTGGTTAGAGTTGTTTTTAAGTACGAAAAACTCGAATATTTTATTATTGCCACTATAACGTTTTTCAGATCATAAGAAAGGTATTCCTCCATAGTTATAATTAGTAGAAGAACATTTTCGCGTAAAAGTTATAGTTTAGCAGTTCAGGCGAGTGGAGTAGCATACTTCAGATCTTCCGCCATAAGAAGCAATGTTATTTCGCGGCAATTGTCGGATTGCATCACTACGTATGCATTTTCTATTTCACGGCTTGTATTTATAGTGTATTCCCGGGAGTTTTCGCCACACTGATGAAATAAGCAGCGATAACACTCATCGAGCAATTCGGCAAACACACTTGAAGCGCCGAGTTCACCTATTACGAGGCGCTCCAGCTCGGGAATTGCTTTTTTTTTGCCGAAAAATGGATGGGATACCTCACACATTTAAAGGGTATACTGATTGGTTTGTTTATATTTTTTCATCACGAAGTTTTCTAATGCGCTCCTGCTCTGCACAAGCAATACCTGCGATTGTTTAAGTTTGTACATACAGGCAAAATGTTGAAATCAGTTTTATTTTACTTTTTTGTAAATTTATTTTTATTTTTAGTTAACGGGAAGTGGCTGAAATTCAATAAACGGGATTTATCCCCTAATTTTCCACCTTTAGAGGTGGGATATTATCTTCAAATTTAAATAAGACCACCCTCGAGATATAGCTTATTCAATAAAAAAATAATTATTAGGGGGTAGTACCGGTTATAATTTTCTAAAAATCAATTTTTTTTTTTTTGCATTTTTCAATTCCTTATACCTTCAGAAATTAACTCTCAAAATTTTATTTGTTTAAGTGTGCGCACCTTTTTCTCTATCTGGTGGTAGTTTCGGTTATATAATAAATTGAAAAAAAACTTTAAACGCGTTTTTCTCAAAATGACGTATTTTTAAATGGCGTACAGTTAATCTCCGGAATGGCTGAAACAATTTAGGTCAAATTTGGTGTGATTATTTATTCTGTGTGTGTGTCCTGTATGGTAATCCACCACAATATAGACTAAAAGCCAATACAAAAAAGTTTGGCAAGCGAAACAAAGTGAAAAAATAGGTGATGTTTCGAAAAATTTGTTCAAACAGTCACCATTATTTTTTTTTAATCATTTGTTCAAATATTGTGGTGAATTACCACGTAAGAAGCATTCCTCTTTAAAATTCCGTTTGGTATTTCTGTTTTAGATTCTTCATTCCTGAGATTAACTGTCCCCCGGTTTGCGGTGACAGCTTCAGCGCCCCCTATAAATAATAACAAAAATTGCAAAAAAAAAAAAAATTTTTTTTACTACCATGAAAATGTAATAAAAATGTAAGAGAAGTTTGAAAATGTTACATAATAAAGGAACCGAGAAAAAAAATATTGAAAATTAGGCTGTTGTTTTACATTTATAACCGATCACAATCGGCGAAATTATCGCGTAACATACCCACAAGAGGAAGGATATTTCCCTTGTGTGCACTACCAAAACCCCCGGGAATAATAAATACAAGCTGTGAAGTAGACCTGTTCACTACCACACCTATAGAGTCATGTAGTCCGATGATTCCACCGAAATAACATTGCTTCTTATGGCGGTAGAGCTCATTCATTCCGCTCCAGAGGGCGAATCTGCTAAACTATCGCTTTTACGAAAAAGTGATGTTCTACTGACTGTAACTGGGGAGGAATACCGTTCTTATGGTACCAAAATCATTATAGGGGTAAGAACAAAATATTAAAGATATTTGAGCTCAAAAGTCACTCTTACTGCCCATCGAACAAATTACCACGGAAAGTCGTGCTGTCAAGTCGACCTGCCGCTGCTGTTTTGTTCGAGAAAATGGTTAGAGTTGTGTTTAAGTGCAAAAAACTCTAATATTTTGTTCTTGTCACTATAAAGTTTTTTAGATCACTAGAAAGGTATTCCTCCATAGTTATAGTTAGTAGAACATCATTTTCGCGTAAAAGTTATAGTTTAGCAGTTCAGGCGAGTAGAGTGGCATACTTTGGATCATCCGCCATAAGAAGCAATGTTATTTCACGGCGATTCTCGGACTACATCACTACGTATGCATTTTCTACTTCACGGCTTGTGTTTATATGTATTCCCGGGGGTTTTGGCACTACCCTCGAGATATAGTCGCAAATGTATGGGTGCACCCCTTAAATGCGTGAGACATTCCTCCCGTTTTCGGCTGTCCCTTATGAAAAAGCACGATCACGCATATTTGTAATGATTTTTTTACTATTATGTAAGGTGCTTTTGAAACTTTAAACGCCTTTTTCCCAAAACTGTGATTTTAAAGTCGGTGAGCAAGATTTCTCGGAAACGGCTGAACCAATCAGTTTTAAATTTTAACACAAGCTTTTTAAGTTAGTAATTAATCGAAGGTTTTTTCTCACCGATAAATATTATCCATTTTATAAACAATTTAAGGCCAAAATTGTTGTTAAAAATCAATTTTTTTTTAAGAAGCTGCAATTTTGTAAAAAATTCTTATTTTGCTTATTCCTTCGATTAATTACAAGATAAAACAATATATTAACAAAATATTTTTGGCTTTCTCATTTTGGATTATCCAGTCCAGGGATATCCTGCTCACCGCTAGACGCCTTGTTTTAGAGGTACTCCCGGAGATCAGCTGTAGCAGCTTTTAAAATAATTATTTTTACAATTAAAAAACATTAAAATACACTTCAAAGGTACTATAATACGTGAACAAATTTTTACATTAATAAATTAAAAGGTCACCTCAAGCAAAATTCTTTGAAAAATCGATTTCTGTGGGCCTCCTCATTGTATATAACCCCTTAAGGGATTCAAAATTTACATATTCAACTTTTTATAATTTGGTTTAAAATGTATTATTCATAAATTTTACAAAACATGTAAATAGTATGTAAGCGTAGAACTTGCTTCCCCCGAACATATAGGGTTTAGACCTTCCTGGAACTCGAGTTCATTGGGAGGATGTGGGATAAAATTTCTTGAGACCTAAAATTGGTCCCCAGGTCCCCAGGCCAATGACCAAAGTGCCATTACGTAGATGAGCCCCTACTTATGATTATTTTTAATTAACCCATCAGCGATATTATTGTCGAGTTTAAATCAGCAATATCAAATATACAAAGGTAGCTACAATTAATATAATTAAATATTGGTAAAAATATATCTTCATTTATTCATTAAACTAGGCTAAAATAAAAATATGTGCCTTATAAAATAAATTAAATTGAAACAACCTTTGAAAAGAGCGCGTGAGCAGGAATAACCAGAACCATAACATCGTGAATATATTTCTTCATACTATATATAAAAATATGAATGTGCTTGAGTACTTTTGGATAGCATGGACAGGTGAAGGGCTAAATAGGAGGCTCACACTTTTTTTTAAACATGCAAATACATCGTGACTGGCACTAAATACGTTTCTGTGCATAATTTCATTGGATGGATGCTTATGACAAAGGATAATGAAGATTTTTTGCCTTTTGTTATGTTTAAAATAACAAGGGAATATCTGGTGGTGGTAGCAGATATCGCGTAATGGAAAATTTCAAGTAAGAGAAAAAAAAAAATTTATATCTGAATAAATGAGGATGGTATTTTCGAACAATGGTAGTCTGAAATTATGGCTCATTCTATATGTTTTTTTTAACATACCTATGTATACATGGGAGTACATTCGTCTGATCTAATACATATAAGAACAAAGAAATTAAGAGGATGAATAAAATTTTGTAATGCGAATGGCACCGAATTTGGCTTAAATTGAGTTTAAGGTCTCCTCTCGGATTTTGATAACATTTTATAGGAACGATCATTTGGGGACAAACGAGACAATTATACGTAAAATTCAATATTTATTCTTCGCTTTTGGTCTCAAGTAATGAAGGTTTCTACAAAGTTTTACCAAAAGGAGCAAAACTTGACTGATATAAATTCAATACTCAGTAACAAAGACAATCAATTTTCAACCTTTATTATATAAGATAGATCCCATGTAAACTAAGTTTAACCTTAAGTGGTTAGCAATTTCTAATCAGACGATCTGGGAAACGGAAAAGAAAATTTACCTGCCTAGCAAAAGAGGCTGATGTTGTGCGCGCTTGGCACCAGGCCAACAGGGGTTGAAATTTAATACAATAATATTTTTTTCATTTTACGATGTCTGAACCAAGCTACCCTGAGCTCAGACGTCGTATCGTCGAAGCTTGTCTGCGAAAATCGTTTTTTCTTTAGCAGAATAAACACAATTTAGGTAAACGATTGATAAACTGCCAAAAAAGCATCTTTAGCTTAGTAATAAGTATGGTATACACGTGTAAACTCCTTCACACTATGCGACACGTTTGAACTCACCTCTATTTATATGCGGTATGGAAAAAGAAACAATTAAGAATTTTCTGTGCAACTGACTATGACACAGTTGATTAGGGTATTAAGTCAAAAACTAACCAAACCCTTGAATATATTCCCCTAAGAATCTATAGCGTACTTTTTCCCTTGTTGATAAAATATGTAAAAAATTGTGAATGGTATTAGAGGTATGTATATTTTTTTTCAACTTCTGTATACCTATATAATTCGTCAGAATGACTTACCTATATTCCGGAGATGGACAGCTTTGTGCAATACATAAGAGAACTGCACCTTCATCTTGTGCCACCGAGACATGTGATGTATGTTCCACAACGCTGGGGGATACAATCCCTCTGTGCTCTGAAATTTAAAGTAGAAGAATTGAGCTTAATGGAACTAATTGTAAAAAGACTAATGCGTCTTCATGCACTTCTTTCGCTTCGTAATTAGAAACTCTTTCAGAATATCTCAACATGGATAAATGTGCTATGCAGACCGTATCTCGTGAATATTTTATATCACAGCATTTGTAAACGGTTGAGAGTTTACATACCTAACCATACCATACCCTATCTAACCATTTCAATCCACAAACACCCACTCAGAGGGCAGCATCGCTGCTGGTAATTTACTAGGATGAATAGCACTGAGAATATCATTGCGTACTGGGAACAGATAACCATACAGCGGGGATTTTTATATAAACCTCCTCATACTAGTCTCATGCTTTGTTTTAAATTTATTTTTACGAATCAAATAACATTCTTTGCAACAATATAAGAGTTGATATCACTAGGTACATCCTTAAAGAGTAAAAGGTACTACTTACCACTGATTCTAACTTTTGCGGAAGAGCTTACAACCACTTGTCTAGTAAGCCTGTGCATTGTGCGACATCGGTACGATGGAAATCTATCATTGTACTCTAGATTGTGAATTAATAATTCGCCTGTGGGTAACAAATGAAATTTTCCATCTGGAAAAACATGAAAATTTGTATTTTATTTAAATATTTTTTTAATAATAAAAGGTGCAACCAATGATAATAACCTCGTCGACTGAGAAACATAATTAACACTAGAACTGCTGGAGTGCAAGCTTGTAATTTAAATAATTTTCTGTAATATGCTTTCAATTTTAAATAAGATATTACAAATGGAAAAGGTTTTTTTAAAAAATATAATTAATTTAAGGAATAAATTAAGTGCCAGTCAATTTGACTGGTCTTGGTAGTTCTAGTATTAAGGGGGTAGTCCAGTGAAAAAAAAAAAAATTTTAATTTTTTTGTTTTTTGCTTAAATCTACTCTACTACACCTCGAAAATACTCCCTTAAAATATCTAAGCAAAATATTGAATAGTTTTAAAGATACAGAGAGTTTTCGAGAGACGTGTAATCCAAGCGCTCGAAGGTCCCCTGGCGTGTTTCGGAGCAAGGAGGACTCTTGTATTTCTGTTTGCTTCGCCCATTTTTTTTCAGTTTATAACGGTCAAGGTCCTTCTGCTTTATATTTAAGGTTAGTTATGTATTTAGGAGGCATCGCGTTATGTATGGAGCAGGCATCGCTGACTAAGGTAAAATTAATTTTTTTAGCTTTTTTCCGCATAAAAAACTTTAAACGCGTTTTTCTGAAAACAGCATTTATTGACTCGGCGGACGTCAGATCTCAGAGTCTCTTGCTCCGATTGATTTAAATATTTAGCTGTATATTTCTTGATTGTGTATCTATCGGCGGAACTAGAATTATTAAAATCCATTGTTTATTTACAAAGTTATAAACAAATTAAGCACCCGAAAAACACCCGAAAAATTCAAAATGCCGCCATTTTGTTATTTTTTATTGAAAATTAATAATTCTAGTTCCGACGATAGCCAATGTTCTACAGATTAAAACCTCGTTTGAATTTTTTGTTTCAAATGAACCGTTGCAGAGATTCGACGTCCGCCAACAAAAAAAATTTTTTTTTGGAGTGGCCATTTTGTCAGGATGACTCATAAAAAAAAAAAAATAAATTTTTTTTTTGTGTAGTTTAATAGTTGTACTATCATATGTCAAAAAGTTTTTTAATAAAAATTAATTGCTAATATGAAAAAAAAATCGTTGAAAAAACAGTTGTTTTCACTGGACTACCCCCTTAAATATGAAGATAAATGAAGAAATAAAAAGTACATACCTCCTTGTAGCGAGGGATATATGTAAAATGCAGGTTCTTGAACCCAAGAAACCACTCGTACTAATTCCTTTACGAAAGTTGGTACAACACACCGTAATATCGCGGTGCAGGCTCTCGATGCTCCTAATACCTCAACATCCACTTTGTATGCTTGAGCCACAACTATAAGAAAAAATATATTCTTTAAATAGTAAACAGATTTGATCGGAATTTTATAAATTTTGAATCCTAAGTCTGACTTAACATTCCCTTTCAACTTTATGTTAAATATACGCATATAGAATGGCGGCTAAAAGCCATTTGACGCACTTAATCTCATATTCACTTTTAAAAAACAAACGTATAACAATTATTTCTGTATTTTGAGAAATTCCATATATTGGAAATAATTTTTAAAGAAATCGGTTTTTAATTTTTTTTCATTGTTTCACAAAATCGAATAAACTGAAAAAAATTGCATTGTTTTCAAAAACACAGTTAAAAAAATGTATTTAGTTTTTTTTTTTATTTTTTTTTTTTTTTTTTAAATTGGGTTCAAATTTAGGAATAGTAGCAAAATGTTTTTTCATGTCTTATACTCCGAAGTATTCAAGAAAAAATCACCATTTGTTAATTTTTATTTTTACTATTGAAAAAAAAATAAAAATAAATAAATAAATAACTCGAAAACTGTTCAACATTAAGAGCTAAAAGGCGTAAATTATTTTTATTTCATATCAAAATGATCCCCAAAGTGTCGATATAAAACGCCGCAGGGGCAGATTCTACATGCTTATCCGGCTTTACCCCTTCTTACACCGATTGATCTGAAATTCTAAACGTACCTTAATAATAAGATTCTGTAGTGAACTCCGTAGGATTTTATCGAAATATTGACTTAAGGGGGTAAATACAATTAGAAGGTCGAAAAAATCGATTTTTTTTTGTTCCTCTAAAAAGTTAGGAAATTTCCCGTAGAATACGCTCCAAAAGTTTCAGATCCAAAATCGAACTCCTTATATATTTTTTCTTGATTTTTCGAGAACGCTTTGTTCAGCGGATAGAAGGTTTTCAAAACTTTAAACTCGTTTTTCTCAAAACAACATTTTTAAGATTTGCAACCACGATTACTCGAAAACTACTTGTCCAATTTAGCTGAAATTTTTAGGGTTTCTTCGTTATACCTTAGGCTTGTCTGTAAGCCTAATTGTTTTGGAATTTTTTGTTGCAAAATTGGATTATTAATGCAAAAATGGCTGAAAAAATAGTGAAAATTATCGATTTTTTACAAAAACTTCTACCAAACGCAGAATTATTTTTTTTTTTTAATTTTTGAGGCTTACCGACAAATTACATGTATACTTAAGCCACATGTTTTTTATGGGCTGTTACAGATCAATAACACGACGTCCAGAGTGGTTGCAGTTAGTTTTGAAGGTCAACTTCACGCCAGCGTACAGCCGCCATTTTGTTTTCAAAAATTAAAAAAAAAAAATTTTTATATTCCTTATTTATACCTTAACAAGTGTACAAAGTTTTATAATGATTGCATTAAACCTTCTTTGTGAAAAAAAATGTTTTTTAATGTGTTACTTTTGCCCGTGTAATTGTATTTACCCCCTTAAGGGGACATTTACTTTCTAAATTTGAAAAAAAATCGATTTTTTTTTATTTCATAAATGGGTTCTAATATATCACAGAAATGTTCTCCCAGAAGCGTTTTGAGAAATTCAATATATAAAAAAAGTTATAGACACATTTGTAGCTGTGCCTTACGCTTATCGTACCTTAAAATTATCGAAAAAAAACTTTAAAAGCGTTTTTCTCGAAACTACACTTTTCGAACTCGTAAGACAATTTTCTCAGGTTCTAATCATCCGATTTACAAAAACCAAAAAGTATTCGATTCTTTATACAATATACTAGGGGTTATACCTCTAAAACCTTATATTTATATAAATCCACCCCTTTTCCGAGGGTAGTTCACCAAAAAATTTCGTCGATTTTTCAACACTTTTTGAAAATCATCTGTAAAATAACGAAAAAAAAATGTTTTTCATAATTTTATTGGTATGTCTAGGAAAATGTCTCAGGAACATAACCCATTTTGAATTTTGTCTTAATTTTTTTTAGGAAGCTCAAAAATTGTCCTACCGTCAAAAACGAGCCTTTTGGAATGCGCCCTCTACCGTCACTACGAAGAGTAAAAAATGTTAAAAAAATTTTTTTTTATGTAGTTTAATATACATATTTATTTATACAATCAAAAAACAGTTTGTCAATAAATACTATACATTTTTTTTATAAAAGTTTTAAGAATGTGATTTTTTTCCAATTTAGAAAGAAAGAAAAAATAGCATTAGTTTGAAGGTAAATTTTTCTTTTTTGGTACAAAAATCGGTAGTAAATCATTATTAGAATTGGTAAATTTTAATCAATGAAAAAACTCCTGCGTAGTTTACTAGAGAATGTTATTATTAAGGTGTATTTAAAATTTCAGAACAATCAGTAAAGAATTATAAGCGCTAGATGTAGGCTAAGGAAAATTAGGAAAAAGAAAATTGCGACACCTGTCGCATTCTGAATTCACATCTAAAAAATTATTAAACAATTTTTTAAGTACTTTAAGAGTCGCATTAACATGTACACAAAACCGATTTACATTATATTAAACAATTTTCATAAAAATAAACTCCAAAAATGACGCTTTATTTTTGTGCATACAAGGTAGTAGTATTACAGTATTACCTTTTAAGCTACTCACTTTGTCTGTGATTTCCATCTTACAAGGAGAGCTCACACATTTTGAGATTCACTAGTGTAGAAAATCTCCAAAGCCCTGCGGGACACAACTCGGAAATAAGCGAGAAATTCCTTTCGAAAGTGTTAGGTTCACCAATTAACACAAGTTCCAAAAATTCGATCTTATCGTATATGTAATATGTATTGTATACACTGCTCACTTCGCGACGACAGCTTTCATAGTAACAAATTTTTAGAACTTGTGCTAATGGTGTCTAACACATTTGGGAGAAATTTCTCCCTTACTTCCGAGTTGTGCACCCTAGGGCTTTAGGGATTTACCACACTAGTGAATCTCTTTAAGTACACGTAGACTTGGCCAAATCGGTGACGCGAAAGGTGTGACCTCTCCTTGTTAATATGTAAATATGAATAGTTTTTTTTCATTTAAATTATAACATATTGTTGCTGAGTCACTGGAATGTCCTCGAATAATATGGAATAAGTGAAAGGTTAAACCTATATAAAATAGAAATTATTTAACTAGGGATTTTTAACTTACCAGCTCTGACTTGTACGTCCCTGGAAATTATTCTGCCGATGCTATTTGAAGCCATACACCTGTATATTGTGTTATGAATATCTTGTCTATAGGCAGCTGCTGGAAACGGCAGTAGAACTAAAGTCCCATTTCGAAGGACTTTTCGAACACCGCTAACATCACCCACAGGGTTTCCGTCTACTGTAAGCCAATCAATAGTGGGCTGTGGACTGCCAGATGCTGAGCAATCCAGCCATCCACCGGACGAATTTGAAAATTCTAGTTTTGGCGGTGGCTCCATTACAAAGCCAGGTCCTCGGAGATGAGTCTCGAATATTTCTGACAAAACTATATCTGAAAAGGAGAAAAAAGTGTTTAGTTCAGGCAATATGTAGGTTTTACGATGACAAATAAGTTTATATGTATATATCCCTAAAATTCCAAAGAAACTTAATAAGGTAAGAAGCGCCACTTCACTATAGAATGCTTAACATTTTCAATATCCATTTGTAATCATTCGACCAAAAAAGACATTACTTCTGAGCTGCTGTGTAATGATTGGATTACCCATCTAAAGATCCATACGAACCCGCAGTAAGGGAGAAGCGAACTTACTCTTTTCTCCTTGCTTTTTACATTTCTTACCATCTGGATTTAAATTAATAATTTACTTGATTTCAACTGTGACTTGGTGACTTCTTCGCCATATTGAATTTTGAGAATAAAACAGAGTATTAGAATGGAATAACTCAAGAAACAACTAAAATGTGGAAAAATGTTATTATTACAAAAATAGGTACGGGTACACTAACAAAATTGTCTTATTGTCGTAATTATGGCCGCCATATTGAATTCGTCATTTTGACAAAAGAAAAAAACAAATGTACCACTATAATTAATTTATTTTATGTATTTTTCTTATCTTATCATATATTGCATACATATTACAATTCATAAAAGCATCTTGTGCAGAGTTCCAACGTAGGAGTACGGAAATTTAGGGCAATTTCGTATATAAATCAAAACATTTTCATTATTTGTAATATTTTTATAATAATAATATGTTTTCACATTTTAGTTGTTTCTTGAGTTATTCGATTTTAATAATCTGTTTTATTTTCAATATGGCGAATCCAAATTCTATGAAATGCAAAATATTCGGTTCGCCTTATTGGATCCGCCATTTTGATATTCAAAATCTGACTTCAAATTTGTGATCAGCGACCCCAAAAAAATTCAGTTAGTATGTTATAGCAAACATTAATTTAAGCTCGAATTTTATGAATAAAGCTTATACGAGCACAGAAATTCTTCATTTTTCTTAAAACTGCAGGGTGAGGGGCAATTCTAACCTCAGATTCGTGATTAGCAGGTAAAAGTACATCGAATAGCATATATGGTATTTGAAATAAAGACCAATTTCTTTGTTGGAGTGTGCTTATTTAATTGTGCACAAAAAATTCAACTTTGAGGTTATGTTACAATGTTTATTTCCTTTTCAGCCATTCTGGTTATTTATCTAGTAATCTACATAGTCTCAGCTTCAATTTGAAAAAAAGATAACAGCGATATCTTAATTCATTCTGGAGATAAATACTTTTGAAAAAAAAAAACTTCGCCAATGGTCCACTGCGCGGCCTCGCTTGAGACGCGAGCCCCTGATTCGATTTTTTGAATTGGCTGATATTCACGAACAGCGTACGGCGTTGAAATTTTGTTTTTTGCTCAGCAGAAGTGCATCGGACGCGGTTGATATGTTGTCTACAGCTTATAAAGAACACGCTTTGAAAAGTATTCAAGTGTATGAGTGGTATTGACGATTCAAACGCGGCGACATATCGATCGAAGACATTCAACTTCTGGGCCAGCCTTCTATGTCCAAAATTGATGAAAACGTGGAAAAATCAGCACGGTTGTGTACGAGGATAGAAGGCGTACTATTGATGAATTTGCTTAACTATCTGGTCTTTCGTGGAGCTCAGTGCAACGCATTTTAGTCGAAGATTTGCAAATGAGACAAATCGTGGCGAAATTCATCCTCCGCTTGTTGACTCCTGATCAAAGGCGGTTCATGTCGATGCTTGCCGTGATTTTTTAGACCACTTGAAAGTGCACGAGAACTTTTTCGACAAAATCATCACCCTACTCACCGGATCTCGCACCCTGTGATTTCTTTTGGTTCCCCCGGATGAAAAGGCAGCTGAAAGGGAAACATTTTGCAGACGTTCCGCACGTACAAAGAGAATCGAAGGCGGCGCTGCAAGGAGTCGGAAAGGACGAGTACAAAAGATGTTTCGCGCAGTGGAAAAAATGTTGGAACCAATGTATTAGTGCTAATGGAGAGTCCTCCGAAGGTGACTAACGTTTGTAACTCTAAAAAATAAATTCTGTATTTTTTACAAATGGTATCCGGTTATTTTTTTACTTTTACTTTTAAATAAAGCAGTTAAATATAGTAAGTTACACCATAGGCCTTTAGACCACTTTAAAGTTCTACTATATAATCATTATTAGATAATTCTGTACATATTAGGCCAGTAGGATTCAGGTTCACGAAATGAATGTTTGTGAGTACTTTGCAAATAAATGTTTTTTAAACTTTAACTGTTACTTGGCGAAAATGGCAATAGATATGGAAAAAAAGCATAAGACTTTTTTTGTAAAATACCAACAAAAAAAGAGCATTTTCAAAGTCAGTGGGGGCATATCTTTGTCTATCATAGTTTAGAAGATAAGAAGTTCATACTAGACCCACATACAAGTCCTTTCCCGACTTGTATATCACGTAGGTCATAATTATTTAGAAACGCAATATTTAACTTAAGCAACTGGAATGCTTTATCCATTGGTTTAGCTATGCCCACCAGCCCACCAAAGCGAAATGAACAAGAATTTCACAAGCAATCAGGAATGAATCAATTCCATTTGAAATCATGCTTGTGACATATCTGCCATACCTGTGTGCCTTCCTGCACCCATTCATCAGACGCCCATGGCTCACGTAGAATAGTAAACCCGAGTCGAAATCGAAAGTCTGGTTAGGTTCTAAAAATTCTGACAATGTCAAAGAACCTTCCAGAACAAAAACAGAATTTGAAGTGTATAATTTTATATACACTGAGATTCTGAACTTCATCTAAATTTTCTCGTTTCGGTGCTTTTCAGCTATTTTAGATCTAAAATAGGATTATAGAATTCTGTTTAGGGTCTAGAAGTTCTTTACTTCTAAAAATTTCTAGATTCCCATTAAGGTCTGAAAGTTCTGAATTCTATTTAAGATCTAAAAGAACTAAAGTCTGAGTAAAATATGATTGTTCTAAATTCTGCTTAATTCCTAAATTAGTTTTTAATTCAGGAATGGTTTTATTTGATTGTTCACGGGTTTTAAATAACTATTCCACATATTTAATGCTTGTTGCATCATTACTTTTTTAGTATTCGCATCTGTCCACGGCAGAGAAACAATGCCATTTATTTTTCTTCTATTCCGTGGTAACACGGTTTTTTATAAAACGTCTTTTTCACCTGAATTCACCCACCAAATTAACACTAATTAATTTTTTTTAAGTTTATTAACAGCTTTCTTTATCTTCTTCGGAGGCATTTTTATTATTTTTTGCGGGAACTTAAATGATGCGTAATACCGCGCAATGAAAAACAAGATGGATCTTAAACACAATGGGCCTTTATGAATCTTGAAATACAACGCATGCGCTTCTCATTGGCGCCATGTTTAACCGAGTCTCCTATTGTGCTTGGCGTGCTCAGAGAGCAGAGGAACATATAGAGTGCCAACGCCATATAGCCACGAACTAAATTTCGCTTTCATACATTTCATTTCAAAGTGCGGTCTCATAGAAGCTCGGCGGTCTAGTAAAAGCCCTGCGAAAAAGCTCTTGAAGTTCTTGTGCAGCCACGGCAGTCTCATAAAGATCTCTGTTCAGACTCTACAAGATCCAACATAGAATATCACGAATAAATGGTTAATCCGACTTAGGTCTTCCAATTCTTGATCAAGTCTTTTACAGATCAAAATAAGAATCAGAAATTCTGAATTGAATCCTAAAGTTCTTATATTAGTTCTAAAATGAACTTGCATAGAATTTCGGATTTTCGGTAAAATCAAAAGAACAAAGGAATTTAGGATTTTAAGAACCTAACCAGACTTTCGATTTCGACTCGGGAAATCAAAAGGTTAAAATAGCACAACAAGACGCTTATACGTAATAAATACCAGCAGCTTGTACCAGCTAATAAAAAACAAAAAAATTATATAAAGAATTATAAAATTAAAAATTCGGTATGGAGTACTACGTCATGATCTCTCAGAAAACATGCGGAAATAAATATGTGTGTTGAATAAGGCCAGCAGCGCCGGAGAGTTACATAACCCTGGACACAATCAAATGCAAAAACGTTTCTAGAATATATAGTTCTGAACCCCAAAGAGTGCATAGATTTTATATTAAGCCTGTCTAAATACGAAAGAAAAAATAAATTTCTCCCCAAAGGAAAGGACTGTAAAAAGTAAGAGTTGTAGGGTAACAGGTGTAACAGATTCAAGAATATGTTTATTGAACTCTTTTGACTACCTTTTCTAGAAACCCGAACTTTATTAACTATAAATTCGAAGTGATCTTCGTGAGTTTTGCATTATTTCTAAATCTTTAACATTATCAGATCTTGTTAGACACTGACCGTCAATAAAATTAGTTAAGGGGAGTTTCTGGTGGCTTTAATTATATTTTAAATCTTTTTTATTTCATATTAGAAATGATATTTTATTATGAGATATTTTGATACATCTTAAATAAGCATCTGAAGTTTACAAAATAATATTTTTTTTTTTCATGAGTATTTTTTTCCAAAATGGCGGTATCAAACTTTTTTTTTTTTACTTGCGCAGGTAATTTCTTAACTCAGGATCATCCGAAAGCAAAAAACGAAATTGATTCTTATTAATCATTTTTCTGGCTATCGCCCGCACTAGAATTGTTAATTTTTATTAAAAAACTAACAAAATGACAGACTTTTGAATTTTTCTACCTCTTTTTAACTATAATTGTTTATAACTTTGATAAATAACAATAAAATTTCACAATTGGAGTACGGCCGATAGCGACACATGTGAAGAGTAAGCAGTTAAAATTTGAAGTTAATCGGTGCAGTAGATTTTGCTAAATCACTTCCGACAGGTCAAAAATGCAGTTTCGAGAAAAACGAGTTTAAAGTTTTGATTATCGCCAGGTGTGTTTTGAGCGCTCGACAGTAACAGCTGTCACCCTTTTTTTAAACCTTGAAATCATTTTTTCCGTATTTCTAGAGATATTTTCTAACGAAAAATGAAAAAGAAAATTTTAATTTTTCCGAAAACAATCACCAGAAACCCTCCTTAAATGGCTAAGAAAACTTTTTGCGTGAGTTAATTATCTTATATTCAGTGTAAAAGAAATATGGCAACTGTCGGGGTAACAATATTACATTTATATATGGGTGCAGCATCTCCACCCCGTTGACCAATGCTCGCCATTTTGATGCATGACTAAAAAATCCGATGAATGTATATGTAGATCATGTTTCATCGATAGCGATTAAGAAATGCAAGAGATATCGGGTCTAAACGATTTTCACTCGAAGAGGTGCAACCCTAACTCCTTGAGCGATTTCACCATTTACGAACTTAGCCTAGTTATTGTTAACATAATGCATATTCACATTGGCAACACTATCTTCGCCGATTGAATATAACATATTAGATAATAGGATTTGTTTGAATTTATTCCAAATAAATTCTGTTAGCAATTTCCTTGATATGGTTTTAGACTTAGTCTGTATTTCTTAGAATATTTTTACAAGAGTTATTGAATCTCTGTCTCTCCTAATCAAATATGATTTACGTCATAAAATCTTAGAATTTAATTTATCGTTATGGTTTCGCTAAATCGACTTACTTATCCTCCTCTCGAGTATATGATTTGAGAAAAGCTCATTTTAATAAATTAAATTATATTTTCGAAAATGTCGATTGGTGTTATCTCATAGGAACCATTCATTGGAAGAGGCATATATCAATTTTCTTGAAGTTATCAAAAATGGCATGCATTAAACATAACAACAGGATATTTTGGAGTTATGTATATAAATGATAAACGTAAATCCTTTGGACTTCCGAATTATATGGAATATAGTATGACAGTAGTGTAAATAAAACCTATTAAAAGAAAATAAATTGTTTGTCCTTTTTATTCATTTCTTTTTGGTTGCAATTTTGGGCTATAATACTTATATATGTATGTCATGAAATGTTTTAATAAATACAATTTTAAAGATGTAATAAAACTACTCTTGTTATTTATTCTCATTCTATTTAACATCTGTGATTAATATACGATTAAGAAGGTGCTTATAATTATAACTCCAGTTTGTAGAAGGAGTACGTACGTTCAATACAAATATGCATGTACTATATGTAAAATAATCGAATTAATTCAGAGAAATCTCCTTTTTTTTAATTTGAAAATAGTGTAAATTAAGGGGTCATTAGTGTGACCGCCTGAAAAAAAGTGATTTATGGGAATTTTTTTAAAGACGACTACTGTATGGAGTGTTTTAATATAAGGATTAGGGTGCTTTTTTTTCGCGACTATTTTTTTTTTTTTCAGTCCCACCTCGGAATTTTGTGGCTAATACCTAAACAAAAATTCCCTGAAAATTGGAGCCCTTAATATTAATATTAAGTACTAGACCAAGGCATATAAAGATTTCCCATATAAAATACACGTAAACTTTGATTATTTTTCTTCAAAACTCTACAGCTCAGAGGCATTTTATGGTATAATCTTGGTCAATGGTAGGGTTTCTTCAGAATTGAATGCTCTACAAAAGTGTCCATTGCGGTGTAACCCTAACTCCCACCAAAGAGGTAGTACGGGTCACTAACCCCAATTTTTCCATGAAATTCTCGCTTTTTACCCCTATCTCGTAAACAACAAGACGTACAGAAGAAGTGAATATGACAAACTTGTAGGAAATTCAATTTCCTACAAAAAAGTTCTGATCCAAATGGTCCAAATCGCTAATATCGATATTTCTTGAGATATTGGGCTTTGAAGTTGAGGTATTGTTTCTACAATTTAGCTCAATTATCCATGAAAATTCCACACAATTTTACACAAAATTATACACATTTACACTTTTTTTGTATTTCAATACTCAATAAAACTTAAAAAAAAAATTTTTTGTTTGTTTTATACAAATATTTATTATATGCATAAACTGCACGTAATTCGCATCCAAATTTTCAACTTTTTAACTATATTTGATAAAGAAACCGTGTGTTTTTAATGTGATCAGAAATAAGTTAAGCGCAGGTAGATAGGTATTGAGAAACGTGAGTTTTTGTGGTCAAAAATAGGCGCATCTAACCTCTTTGCTTTACATCAATTAAAATTGTTATTTTATTATATTAGTCGCTTAGTTTAGCAAAAATAGATGAGGAAGGAGTTCGGTGTTCGGAACTACGCCACTTTATGTTATAATTTACAAGTTTTGTAGCACATCCGGGACACGTCGAGTAAGAACTAAGATTTTTCAGGGACTGCATCAGAAAGTCCACTGCTTCAATACGATAATATGCGGATTACACCAGAAAGTACATATGTATGTATATTAATTTAACCGGATAATATGCGATGCAGTCCCTGAAAAATGAAAAAACAGGATTACTCTGCCCGTTGCTTCTACCATCATTTATAGGATTATGCGCTGCTCTTTGTAAGCTTACTTGGCTACTTGGCCAACTATTACGAACCCATTTCGAATCCCTTAGAAGAACCTTAACGATAGCGCACTTGTGTTTAATCGTTTTGGCTGTTTTGCTGCTTAGTTTTCTTTATGTTGCTTGCTGGTTGTGCTAATTTTGTTGCGTTTTTGTGCCTTTTATGCAAACAATACAATCACAAGCAGTACCTCAAGAAGAGTACTCTCCCGCTTTCCTGCATACATTCTGATATGAACAAGTGTTCGATCGCTGAATTGCTTTTGCCTTAAGGGAGTACTTAAAACAAAGCAAACTAAAATTATATGAACATATTATACATACATTCTACTTTTACCGATAGTACTATCGGTAGGGGGCTCTAAAGAAATTTCATTCATGAGCCAATGATAATATGAGATATTGTTATTATGAATATTTTAATTATATAAATTATACCTACATATGCTATAAAGGGTTAAATATAATAAATGCAACAACATATTCATCACCTTACAATACCTTATCGTGGAAATATAAGTCGCCATACTTTTTTGTCATCTTAAATTTCCTGATTCTAATATCAAATTCAAATTTAGTGAAACTGAAATCACACTATTGCATATATTTTTGATAAGATAAACAAGCAATTCAATTAAAAATTTAACAATTTAAATTAAAGACTAAGAATTTGCGCATTTTTCCTTAAACATTTTTCTACTATAATTAGTATTTTTCTTTTATTAATTGCACTATGCTGCTTGATTGAAGATTCTATGTTTAAAATGCCGGATATTGAGTTTTGTTAATTTGAAGGTATAATATGCAACACTTTTACACTTTGGTCTTGCGTTACGAAACAGATGCTAAACATTTTGGCTAAGTTCTGCAAGTTATTCAATGTGCGGAGAAGTTAAACAAGCCACCTCTTAAATTCTCCGCACTTCATCTTTAACCAAATTTTAGTATGTGTGAAACTGGTAGGTATGTAGTCTTTGTTTGTTTATTATGTAGTTTGATACAACAAGTAAATACTGTAGAATAACTTAGTTTTAAAGGTAAAAGTAAATCTTGTTGACTTTAAAAGTAGCCTTGTTTTGTATTGTTCCGTAAAATAAAAATTAGTCTGACCCTTAGATCATAGAGAATAGGATGGGATGTAAGTCGGTTTAGTTGAAGCAACTTCCTGATGTAGTGGTGGCCCTCTCTTTTACGTTTATGTGCTAGCTACGTAACTCTGCCAATTTAGCCATGCCAAATTAGCATTGGTTTTTCTGTATTTAAAGGATTCCTGTCAAACTGTATCACTGCACTGACAGCTTATTTGCATTTTATTTGTTGCATTTAAATTCGCAGTTAAAGTAGCAGAACTAAAGTAGGTAGCCGGCTCTGCTACTTTAACCAAAGTTTATGTGTACAAATTTACTTTAGCTCTGCTAAATTTGTTTGTATAAACAGGACCATTGCTAAATAAATGTCTTAAACAATAAAACATATTTTGAATAAAATTAATTAAATTAGTTAAAATGTTTGAATATTTTCTTGTAGTTTGCTATGGAAACATAAAATTTATATATTTTTTTCGAAAAGAACTTAACATCCCTAAAACCTAAATATTCCCTGAAATTCAGAAAAATTAATTATAAAGCAATTCAGTTAGTATTAACTTCGTAACTAACTTGATAGGTTTACTTTTAATCCAGTATGATATTCAAACATTTATTGGAAACTTAACTTATAATTGCGTATGTCACTAATCGTTATCTTTTTCTCATTTCACAGTAATATGCTGTTAAATTGAAATATTTTAATTTTTGTGTTTTATTTTATTTTTACTTTAACTATTCCTTTCTTTTGATTAGATTTCTTCCGTGGATAGCTAAGAACCCTTATAATTTCACCATGTCCGTTAGGCCGTCCGTGCGTCCGTGTGTGGGTGACAGCGCTATTATTCCCTTAGTTTTTCAAGTTTTGGGATGAAATTTGGTATATGTATATATTAGGGTGCTTTTTTTTCGCGACTATTTTTTTTTTTTTTCAGTCCCACCTCGAAATTTTGTGGCAAATACCTAAACAAAAATTCCCTGAAAATTGGAGCCCTTAATGTTAATATTAAGTACTAGACCAAGGCGTATAAAGATTTCCCATATAAAATTCACGTAAACTTTGATTTTTTTTCTTTAAAACTCTACAGCTCAGAGGCATTTTATGGTATAATCTTGGTCAATAATAGGGTTTCTTCAGAATTGAATGCTCTACAAAAGTGTCCATTGCGACGTAACCCTCACTCCCACCAGCGAGGTAGTACGGGTCACTAAACTCAATTTTTCATGAAATTCTCGTTTTTTTTGCCCTTATCTCGTAAATAACAAGAGCTACAGAAAAAGTGAATATGACAAACATGTAGGAAATTTAATTTCCTACAAAACAGTTCTGAACACCAAATCGCTAACATCGATATTTCTTAAGATATTGGGCTTTGAAGTTGAGGTAGTGTGGAATTTTCATGGATTATTGAGCTAAATTGTAGAAACACTACCTCAACTTCAAAGCCCAATATCTCAAGAAATATCGATGTTACCGATTTTGTATTTAGAATTTTTTGGTAGAAAATTGAATTTCCTACAAGTTTGTCATATTCACTTTTTCTGTACCTCTTGTTGTTTACTAAATAGGGGCAAAAAACGAGATTTTCATGGAAAAATTGGGTTTAGTGATCCGTACTACCTCGCTGATGGGAGTGAGGGTTACGTCGCAATGGACACTTTTGTAGAGCATTCAATTCTGAAGAAACCCTACCATTGACCAAGATTATATCATAAAATGCCTCTGAGCTGTAGAGTTTTGAAGAAAAATAATCAAAGTTTACGTGTATTTTATATGGGAAATCTTTATACGCCTTGGTCTAGTACTTAATATTAATATTAAGGGCTCCAATTTTCAGGGAATTTTTGTATAGGTATTCGCCATAAAATTTCGAGGTGGGACTGAGAAAAAAATAGTCACGAAAAAAAAAGCACCCTAGTATATATGTAGTATATATAGGTATTTATAACCCAAAATCAAAATCAAAAATGAAGGAAATTCGAAAAGAGCATTTGTATACTCCTTGCCATACAATGACAATGAAGAAAAAGAAAGTGTTAAAGTAATTATTAAGACGTCTTCTCAACGTGCTCGCCGTGCTATGAATGTAGGTCATCGACCTTGATCGTAACTCTCTTATGAAATTTGTCCTGGTTAGCTGTTGACGTTTATTGGCTACTACTACTACTATTCCATTTACTTCACTTTGGTATATTCTTTCCTCTATTTGAAACGTTAGAACTCATTGTTGATAAATATAAAAATGCTATACTCATATTTAATACTAATACTAATCTTCTAATTGTGAGGCTACTAGAAATTATACAGAAATACTGACCATCAACAATGACAGAATTTTTAATAAAATTGAGCATGCAACAAGATGAATATCACACAGCAATATAATAATTGATTACCGAATGCGAACGAATTTTGATGTGTGGATCATCGTAAAATGACGATAAATGCAAAAAGTGTTACAGCAAGGGAAATATAGTTGAAAAAAACGCCATGAAAACGGTCATTAAAGATAATCTAAAGAACTAGAATAGAAACTTAGCTAGGCCTAAGAAAAAAACACATATGTAAAGTGTGGTCAAAACAACTGTATTACTTTGAAAATAATAAGACTAATTAGAGAGATGAACAAATTATTTAAAAAGATAACAAAAATCCCAGCGCCGAAAAAATAATTAAAATTTTAAAAAATACAATTTATAGGTAAAAAAAAACTAGAACTTAAGGGGCGGGTAAGGTTTTCAGCATGAAAAAGAAACACTTTTTTTGCGATTTTTTTTTTAGAAATATGGTTTGAGCAAATTTATTGAAATCTTTTGTATATTATTAAGTATGATTTCAGCAATACTCAGTAATTTTTTTATGCGAAAATATCGACAGACAAGCCGGTGACTGAACTTTTTCAAAACCACTTTTTAAAAGTCCGTGTACACTGCTATTTAAAAACTACATTACTGATTCATTTCAAACTTGGTACACACTTTCTATATATAAAATACCTCCCCCCAACGTTGAGTTTTAAATTTTTTTTTTACATTAAGGGGGGTTTCCACTCACAAAATGACGAAATTTTTCGTAAAAAATAGCAGTTTTTACTTTAAATGACCACCAAAAATTTATAAATGAAAAAAATAATAATCAGAGAACGTAGGGGGGAGGATTGAATGATACTCTGACTAAATTTTAAAGGTTTTTAATTTCGGATAATTTCCAGCTGAGATACAGTGTACACCGCAAATCGTCTATTTCCAAAGACGTTCTTCGAAAAGCTCCGTTACCGGCTTGTTTGTAGATATTTTCGCATAAAAAAATTACTGAGTATTATCGACATTATACTTAATAATGTACAAAAGGTTTCAATAACTTTACTCAATCCATATTTCTAAAAAAAAATCGGAAAGAAAAGTGTTTTTTTCACGCTGAAACCCTTATCCCCCCCCCCCCTTAAGAAATTTGAAAACAAATTCGAATATATTATAAAAGAACTGAATAACTTGCTGAAAAAGCACTTCGTTAACGTCGGGACTTCACTACTAAAAAAGCGAAAAAAGTGCTGCTGCCAACACGACACAAAGTCATTAAAAAATTATAACTTCAGAAGAAATTGAGGCTGTATTAACTAATTTAAAAATGAATACAGTACCTGGAATGGATGGCATTAAGGTTAAGGACTTTAGAGATCTTAAGGGGTTACATACGTACAGCAATTTTAGAAAATCGACTTTTTTTTTTTTACATGTTATTATTCTCTATAGTTTTAGGCGTATTTCTGTGAAAGTCGATTGTAAAAATACCACATAGATCGAAAGTTATTATAGAAAACGTGACTGCCCGACGAGAGTTTGATGCGCGAAGGTAGCTGTCCCTTGTTTGAGGCAGCTGGCCGTTACTTTCGGAGCCTTTCAGCCTGTCGGAAAAAAATAAACAACAACAATTGTTTACTGACAAGGAAGGCATACAATATGAAGCTGGATTGGGAGATTAGACGTAATTTAACAATATAAATTAAAAAATTCATAAAGTTCTTTCTTTAGCTGCGCGCCACCTCAAGCGAAACGCACTTGAAAATTTAAATGCGTTTTTCTCAAAACTACTTTTTCCGGCACGGTTTACATGATAACTCATACAGATTTTAATATTTTTTTATGCTTTTTTTTTTTAAATATTCGAAATTGTTTTCTCTATCGTCTGTCGAGCCGGATTTTTGATATTGTGATTACAAAATTTTATAAACATAATTAAAGTGTGAAATTTATGACAAAAAATGTACTTTTTTTTTTAAACTGCCGTAAATTGCCAAATTTTTCGAATTTCAAAAATCCGGCTCGACAGACTATAACTACAACTTTATTTTACAAGAATTATTTTACGTTTTGTAGATCCATCAACATTTCAGGCAGAAATGATGTAAACCATGGACCTACTTTTTTTTTTTAGAGCTTCGGGAAAAAAGATTTTTTATGTTATAACTTTTGAAAAAAAAAAAAAAGAAATACATTTTTTTATAAAGTTTACATACTAGTAAACAACGTGTAAAAGTTATTTTTCGTAATTTCTATTGCTATCCCTTCTAAAAACAGTTTTACTTTTAGCGCATTTTTCGCGCTGCTGTACGTATGTAACCCCTTAAAGACATTATAGTCTGGCTGTTAGCGAACATAATAAATAATTGCATTGAGAGGGGAGAGTTTTCGGACTGTCTTGAACAGTGATAGTAATAATATATAAATTAATAATATATAGAAAATTAAATATATAAAAAACGTCTATACAGTAAACTTACAACATGAATAATTGAAATCAAGGGATTTCACAAAAAACAAAGTCAGGAATATGTAATATGTAATGTATGAATATGTAAATGGAGAACTAGATGCAAGTAAATATGTAATACGACTCTTTATAGACTTAAAAAAGGCTTTCAATACAGCGTATCATAATGTACTGTTGGCAAGAGCTATATGGCTTTGGTATTGCTATACATATAAATTATCAAGACTTCTATAGCCCCAAAAGATAATTGTCATGGAAATCCCCCGGTTAAGACATTTCGAGTTTTCTTTATGGTATTATTAAAGGAAGAGAGTTTTCGCAAATTTAAGGACACAAAAGTGTATACGATTTGCGTACGTGCAAATCCATAACTTCAGTTAATACGACTGTGTAACTGAAGTTAAATCATTCCAACTTTTAGGGCCTAAAAAGATAAAAAGTTTCAGAGCACTCGTAACCACTCCCAAATGACATATACACACATCAATTTTACACTAAAATGAAGGCTAATGGTGAACACTCGTCATTCGAAAAATTCTCCAACTTTTAACTTTAACACCCGAAAATTTCAAAATCGGCAGTACGACATTCTTGACATTGTGGTTTTGTAGTGCAATTATAAATTGCGGGAAGGAATTATTTGAAATATGAAAAAAAGACATTGAGGAAGCAAGTTCTTTATCATTCATGATTGAAAGAGTTGTACAATCATCCAAAACAAAACATCAACTGATCAGACTTTTGACATTTGTGAGCGTCTTATCTGTTCGGCCACTTTTCGCTAGTGTTGTGGAACTTTTTATCTGTTTCAGCCTTTAATGTAAGGTGATGAGATGAAAACTCAAATATGTAACTTGTTTACAGCGCTTGAAAGTAGATTAAAAAAAAATCAGAACGGCAATAATAAAAAGCAGATATTTTTATTTTTTACTGGTAACTTACTCAATTAAAAGCACAGTAAAAATACATTCACTTTTCCAGAAGAATTAAACTGCTAAGAGCTACTGTAAAATAGTTACGATTCTTTAAATTTTATTGTTTTTAAATTAATTTTCTTTTAAACTTGACTTACTTCCCTAAAATGTAACAAAACATCTCGGGTAAGTTCGTAAATGGAAGGGGTCTACAATTTTTTATATAAAGGTGGTTTACAACACACAAAAGGTTTTTGAACTAGAATCTAGCAAAGTTCCAACTAGAGTTGACTTCCTAGGATTTCCAGTTATAAATCTAGTGAAAATGTAGGCACTAGGATTCTCTTTACGCACTTGAACTAGATTTATATCTAAATTAACTAAAACTTCATGTATAAACGACAGAATTCTAATGTTTATTTTAACTAGAATTCATCAAAATTTGAATTAAAAGCACTAGAAATCCATTGAATTTCTCGTAACTAATAATTTGTAATCTGTAATTTGTATCTAATTTGCTGGATATCTGAAAATAAAAGGCAGAATTCTATTGTCTTTTGTTAACTAGATTTACGTCCTTTACTGGATTTATAAAACCTTTATTAGAACATCTAGATTTGTCATTTTTCTTACTTGTTCTGCAAGCTGTATGAAATTACTAACAGAACTAGATGATGATGTATCACCTTGTCTTGCTGCTTGGACTAAGCTGATGGTTCTTAAAAAAATAAATAAATACATATTTTTATCTAGATTATATCTTTATGTCAATCTGTAAAACTGATTTCCTAGTAGGTATTCGATTTACATCACTCGAATTATCGCGCCGACTTCAAACAAGTGATAAAATCTTAGAATTATTTACTTTTTAGGGCTCTTGAACTTTTTAGAGCTGTTCGATTTATTTTTTATGAAGGTTTTCTTTAATTCTGTGTATTTGTGATATATTAAATAAACTTAGAAAGAACACGGAGGCTTCCATTTTCAATGCTGTTTACGCATGTTTGTAAGATTTTATTAAATAATTAACATTGAAAGCTCGCTATTTTGGACCAGTGAAATATAGAACACAAGAAGCACTCAACTCATATTTCTTAATCGATTTCGGTCAAATTTTCTATATACATTCCTTGAATCAAAATCTTGAAATTTGAGCCCATCAAGAACTTACTACTTATTTTATCTATTGGTATTTGCATGGTATTTTGTTTTTTGGGGAGAACTTTCTTATATTAACGTCTCTAAGTCAGAAATTGAAATGTTGCAGTCCTTAAAACTAGAAACCGTCGGGAAATGTTGGTAAAATCAAAGTTACATCATTAATGTAAATTGTGAAAAGAAATATACGAAGATTACTGCTCTGGGGAACACCGGAAGTAAACATTTTTTTCATTATCAATAATTTCATTTATCTGTCTTCGATAGGTTAATTAAGAATGTAGCCAAGCGTAGATAGCTTGTAAATGAGAATATTAAGACTGATATTATCGAAAACTGCCTAAATCCGTAAAAATGGAATCGACTTGCATTTCCACTTTTATGGCAGATAAGACAAAATTAATAAATTCGATATGTTGAAGAGACAGCGAAAACAATTTGCAATGAAGGTACAAAATAAGATATACCTTCTACTACTTGTTACTTTTTGAAAAGCTATGATGATATAAAGCTTCTACTGTTCCTACACAGTACACTCCATTTGACAAAGATAAATTGAATAAATAACGATGAACATAAACCAGATTATTCCTGGTCTTCGTTCTCCATTATTTATTTATGGGGTTTAATAAAAGTGGCAAAAGGATGCCATCAAAACCACTAGAGAAACTATCTCTCATTGAGATGTACATATTTATATTAGAGTAGGGGCTTTTCTATAGTAGGTACTTAATCTAAAGAGAAGGCAAAAGGAACCCCGTCAAGTGAGAGAAGTCGTCAGAGTTAATATCATCTAATAATTGGCAATTATCGAAGGGTCAGTGGCATGAGTATTACCAAAAACTAAAAACGCTGGGCAAAAAGAAAAGTGATATTTTTTTAGGTAAAGTGCTTCAAAATTTGTAAAAAATATGTTATGTTGAAGAACCTTGTTCACGGTACATCGAATGTAAAAATCAAGGAGTTTGATTGATGACAAAATAAGCAGTACCGAGGTAGATAGTGTGGAACTCGAATAAATTGATGTTGATGAGTTTATAATTTCCTCTAAAGCAGATAAGTGTTTTTGAATTCGTATGCTTGCGTATAGGTGTGTCGGTCTCTCTATCTATCTATAGCTATTCAGGAGATGTACCAATCTTGATTTGGTCTCCTTTAAAGAAATGCCGGCAATACTTAACATAAATTTTACAGCGCATACCCTGTACCTTTTATCAATTGCCGCCTTAATTACATACATAATTCAGTGCTATCTCAGTAATGTGAAATAAATCGGTTTTTCAAACTCATTCAGTGCTAAAAAAAAATAAATATTATTGTGGAGTACTGTAGAAGCAGAGCTATTCCAACGAAAAAAAATAATGTTCCGAGCAGAGCTTTGTCCAACGGAAAAAATAATGTTCCGAGAGGTGAAATATTCGTCCATATCGATTTAGTAGTTTTCGAGATAATCTCAAAGACACAAACAAGGACATATTTTCTAGTCAAAGAAATACAGATGTATATGTCTATACCTACGGAATAGATTTAAGCTTGCAAACAGCAAAAAATACACAAATCGGTTAAATATTTTTCGATATTACTGCAAATATACTATCACTTCCCCCATTTTAAACATAAAATGCCGGTAACCAAGCATTATGATTATAATATAATACTTTAAGGACCACACAATATAAATATGGAAAAGAGATACCCTTCAAAACTGAGAAAAAAAACTTTAAACGATCAAAGCTCCTCTGTTTTCTTAAATCTGAAAATTCAAATTTTTTAACCGACTAATAAAAAATTCACAATAACTTCCTCAATTTCAATTAAAGTTAAGATAATACAAATTGAATTTAGCTTTAACGCAATATTTTTAATATTAAAAATTATCTATTATCGGTTAAAAAATCTGATTTTTCATATTCGAGGTAATCTTCAGCAAATTTTATATATAACATAGAGGAGGAGTAATTCTTCATTCAGTTGATGGCTTTGATTGATGCCTAAACAGTGGATACAGAGTGGAGATTTATTGAATTACACGATGATTAATAACAATTTATCTCACTTTTAAATCCGTTAAGTTTAATAGGGGATCGTAATTTAAAATTTTCTTTATCTACACTTTACAAGCTATACTTTCCTATATATGTATATATATATTTTAATTTTGACGGCGGCCATTTACCCATACATTTTTCCAATATAAATTATTAATGCGAGAAAATGAATAGTAAACATTTATCAGTTTTGGCATAAAAATACCTCGTAAACAAATTAATTCGCAACAACAACAACAATGTCTAATATTGTCTATGCTATTTATAAATGAAAAGCATAAACCGATTGAAGCAAACATACCAATGTATAAGAAAACAATTATGACAACAACATGGCAGCTAATCCACATGTTTCGTGATCGCTGGATATAGCTTAATGTAATCCTTAATCTGAAAACCACAACCGCACAGATTTTCCAAATAGCTCTCGAGCAATTGATTTTATTTTATTTCAGATTTCACTTCATTTTCGGTAGTAGTCCTCTTCAGTAAAAACTTATTTTTTTCAATCCATCTCAATTATATAAAAATTTTCCACGTCAAAGCTTATGAACTGGAGCACTGTTATTGTCTTCTGAGACATATTCTCTTCACAAAATACAAATATATACACACTATTCGTGCAAGATATTTTGGCGGTTCTTTTAGCGTCTCGGGAATGTTAAAGAAGGTGGAGGTGGTTTTTTTTGCATAATACAATAAAAAAAAAAATGCCGTTGACTCAATACAACCGCGACGTTTTCGTGCAGACACCCTAAAGTTTATTCAAGAACTGATTGCTGTTGAGAGCTTCTAGCAAATTAATTTCAACATGCTGACTTTGACCGAGCAGAGAAGTCATAAGAGCGCATGTTCAACACACCCCAACCATCCAAATTGCACACTTGCAGCCCTAAGGGTGCCCGCCGGTACCTATGGTTTCTATAGAATTACATCAAAAAGGGTTTCTCTTTCTCTCTGTGGTGAGTTCACTAGGCGCAGGCTTCCCATTTATTTGAGCAAAGGAGAGAACTGAGTTTACAATTATGCCCCACGCATCTTCAGTGTTGACTGCAACATCTGTAAGCGCTGCTGTTTAGATATTAGATTAGAGACCTCAAATTTCAACCAAATCTCCTAATAAAGATTACGCATAAATTAATCCAATCTGTTCTTCTGCGAAGTTCTACGGGAGATGTATGTTTCATTTTTCTCTACTTTATATATTATTAATCATAATTTATTAGAAGATTTCGATTTTCACTATTTGTAAAGATTGACAAACTAGACAAACAAACCACATAGGCCCATATAGAAAATTCTTCATTAATTATTGCCAACCAAATGTTTGAAATATTTATATTCAGCCAAACTAAAGTTTTCATCCAATAGACTGAAGAATTTATAGGTCATATGTGACGTTTTCGTGAATAATAATAATCCGTTTTATTATGGATACAGAGAACAATTTAAAATTCAATTTTCTTTAAAATTATTAAAATATGCTAATAAGCCGAGACATTTAATCTACACTGGGCAACACCTCTGCGTGCGGCAAAGCAGTTAAGGGATGTCCACAAGCCGGTGTTCTGTTTCTTGGGACTTTGGGAATAGATATCAAGTTATGTGACCTATGTGCCATGAGGCCATCAACTATGCGATGATTATATCGTGAAAACTTAACTGATATTAATCTAATTCTCAGTAATGAAGACATTCAGCCTGTCGTGATTTCTTAATATTAGATTAATATCAATGAGGCTGCCACAAAGACTTTAAACATTTAGGAAGATCTTAGAATTAGATATTTTAAGATCCTCTACAAGGTCTTTAAATTTTTTCCTACACAAATTTACTTTAATTTTGTATACCAATGACTTTCCTTTAAAAACTAAAGAATTAATATTTGAGTGGTAAGAAATTTATGATATTTCACTCTCCCTCTTTTAGTATAAGAATAGGATGGCGACACCAACTTGAATGTAGGATATATACACGCTAAATAAATGAATTGAATTGAATATTTTAGGTAGTAGCAGAGCTGTACTATTTTTTAGAATTTGTGTTTTATTTCACTCTTTTTTAACTTCATCATTCCGAATCGTCACATACTTTTACTAAATTTCAATGAAATTTAGTAATAAAACGCTGGCGTTTTGGATCTGCCATTCGCAGAATCGAGTACACACGTCATGCTAAAAATTTCTAGATATAAAAAAAACGACAAGGTATTTTTCAGTTACAGTAATACCCCGAACTTACGCGATAGGTGGGACCGAGCGATAACCGCGTAAGTCAAATTCGCGTAAGTCGGGGTATAATTTCGCATATAAATACAGGGTCCGCCATCTAACGTTTTTTTTTTCAACTAGTGCTTATTTCGTGGATGGCAACACTTAGCTCATGTCTGATTTGACAGATAATTAGTTTTGTCCTTCCGCTGAACGAATATGGTTGTGTATACGCTTGAACAACGCTGGGAAATATTGCGACATTACTTTGAAAATCATGGTAATGTTGCAGAATGTTCAGATGAAGCTCATTTCGATCTTGGCGGGTATGTAAACAAGCAGAATTGTCGCATTTGGGGCACAGAAAACCCGCACGCATTCATTCAAAAGCCGATGCACCCAAAACGAGTCACTGTTTGGTGCGGATTTTGGTCCAGAGGCATAATTGGGCCATTTTTCTTCGAAAATGAGCAAGGAGTGGCCGTTACAGTCAATGGCGATCGTTATCGGGCCATGTTGAACGAATTTTTGTTCACAGAAATTGAAGAGCAGGATATTGGCAACATTTGGTTTCAACAGGACGGCGCTACGTGCCACACAGCCGACGCTACACTTGATGTTTTGCGCCCTGTTTTTGAAAATCGCATTATCAGCCGCAGAGCTGATGTCGTTTGGCCACCTCGGAGCTGCGATTTGACACCGTTAGACTATTATTTGTGGGGTGCCGTCAAAGATAAGTGTTACGCCGACAAGCCAGAGACAATTGACGCTTTAAAGGACAATATTCGTGAAGCCATTGGTGAAATACAGCTGCACACAATCGATAATGTACTTAAAAATTGGACCGATCGTGTAGGCTACTGCATGGCCAGCCGAGGCAGCCATTTGAATGAAATTATTTTCCATCATTAACCGGAAGGATTGTAATTTGAAATAAAAAAAGAAATTTGAAAAAATATTCAGTAGTTTTTTTTTTTTATAACATTTTCAAAAAAAAAAGTTATTTGGCGGACCCTGTACATACAAATTATTTTTAATTGGGGCCGGAGACTAAAGAAAATAATAATTTAGAAAAAAAATGTTTAATAACATCTTAGATAATACGAATACAAAATCGCAAACCGAAGTTATTGTGATGTAGAAAAATTTCCTCGTAGCATGCTAATAATTTTCTTATTCCCTGCTTTGTAGAAGAAATGCGCTCTTCGTTGGAGTCTATATTGTCTAAAATTTGTAATCCCTTTTCAATTGAACTGAGGCCTTCTGTCAAGTTTCCAACCGTCATTCGATCTTCTGATTGAGCTGGATCTAAAGAATCTTCAATGTCTTGCTCTTGCTCATGAATTTCATGCTTCGATTCTGCGCGACACGTTCGAACATCTACATTAGCTAAAAAATAGTATGAAGGGAGTGAGTAATCAGGAGTTGTGTGGCGCTCAAACAAAAGACGAATCGACGAGATTTGAAAATCGCGTAACTACGGGTTCGCGTAAGTCGGGGTAGCGTAAGTCGAGATATTACTGTATTTTATATAGTTTGTCAATATACTTCCTCCTAAACTCTATACACTTGCGCATTCGATGAAACCACTTATAAAATTCATTTGACCAACGTTCCTTTGGAAGTCCTCCAATTTCGTCATCATACCGCATACTATCCTCTGAAAACTGGCGGCAATTTAACTTCTCTTTGATCTTCGGTCTCGGGTCACGAAAATAGAGCGGGTGGGATCATTCTGCTTTACGACCTTTCTGAAGTCATAGAAAATTATTAGTCGAAAATTACGCCGTTCAAGTTGCATTTTGGCACAAAAAATAGCAAACACAGCGATGTTTCAATCTCACAAGGAGAAGGCACCTGGTCGTCATCACCGATTTCGCTCAAATTTATAGCACATGTAGGGCTTGGCAACAACTGAGAGTACCCGAAGTGGGAACTCCAGATGGCCACGCGTTTACAAAATAATAGTATACAAAAATTTTCACGCGGCTCTAAATCCCATTCATTGTAGCACATTCCCAAAGCGGCGGCTGGTGCAGTGGTGAATACTTGGGCTTGGGATTCAGAGGTCACGGGTTCGAATCCCAGCGTAAGGATGCTTTTTTCGGATTTTTTCCCAATTTCTTTAAGATTCGAATCCGCAATTAAGTGAAGGGATAAATTTTTTATCAATCAATACATGGGAAATATAAAACATTTGGGACTCTGTGCAGGACGTCCCAAAAACTATAGTCGAAAAGGCTGACGGGACGGGCCAGCTCATGATTTTCCAAATAACTCACATTTTTATCATTATTTTTGTCTAAGACACTTCCAGCATGAGTATCGTTTGCACAAAAGAAAATCGTTTTCTATTTAAGGTACATTATATCAAAATTGTTTTCTACATGTTTTGAACTTATCTGGCTAAATTGTGTTAAAAGTGGGCGAATTTACTCTAATTTTTGAAATGGTGTTCAAGTTTTGTTCAGTTGATCATTAAGTTCAACATTAACGTCTTCTGGTACATTTTCCAATTTTCATCTACAATTTTTGTCTTTCTCTGACTAATTTATTAATATCTTTTTCTAGCAAAATTCTCCACTTCGGCTAAGGGTTCCAAGGTCAAAAAAAGATAAGAGACTACGTTACGAGTGGCCCTTCTTGTTATGGGTATTTTTTGAACAAAACCGTCTACAATTACAAGCCGTGGAGTGGTCCGACGCACATACACATCGATAGGGCAAATTAGTCTCATTTGTAAAATAAAATTCATTAGGTCTTACGGAGCAGTTCAAACAAGGCAAAAGCTTCTCGGGCGACAATTACCAAACTAAAGCTCCTCTCTAAAAATGATTTTCACTCACTTTTACCCTGAGAAGTTCTCCTTTCAGTTCAGTAGACTTTTCGCCAACGTTTTAAACAAAACTTGTAAAATGTTTTAATTTAAATCCAATCAAGAAAGAACATGAGCCTTAGACAACTTGCAAACAACAACAGCTGGACGGTGGGTGGAAGACTTGGGTCCAGGGAACCAAAAAACTACTGAACTTTTGATAGAAATCCATATTTTAAGCCTGCATGAAGTGAAACTTCCTGAAGTTGAATTTTCTAGAACATCACATTTCATTGTGGGATATAATCCAAGTAAATAAGAATTACTATGGGAGTTTCATGCACCCGCTATCAACACCAATGTAAATTTTTTGAACTGTTAGACTACTAACGTACACATGGAAAAGGTCAATTCACGGCTTGTAATTGTAGAAGATTTTGGTATGTTTCATACAATTGTCGAGAAAGTCTCAGTTGTCTTCTTAATTGCATAAAGCATATATGTACTCCAATGTATATCAAAAATAAAAATATATAAAGGCTGACGTACGCAATACCTGTAAGAAGATATTGAAAAATCAAATTCCTTTTTGGAATCATATTCAATTATAAAATTCCGATTAATCATGACCTGCATATCGCATATTTCCATTCCATGGTAAGTTTATCGGGTGTACAGCAACCCACTACGTTTCACGTGCATTCGCGTTTTCATAAAAAATTGGGCAGTAATGTACACCACAGCCACAATTTCTGGGGTATAACAAGACTACACCCTTAATTCAACTTCAATTTCAGGGACCAAAAGCCCTCAGAATTTCATTCATAGGAAGCATTTAAGGGCTTCATTCATTGTCCAACCAGAACAAGCACAAAAGGGGTTGAATGTGAAGTGCAAGTCCTTCAACGAGGCCTTTTGTGATTTCTTTTCCATTTTTTTGCTTTTCAATTCGTTCCCTCCTTTCCGAATCCAAAGTACCCACACTTCAGACAATTCGTGCGTTTAGTAATGCTTTCAAACACATCATAAAAATGGAATTATTTTTTATATGAGATCAATCAACTCAAGAAAAATTCTTCATTTTGCGCATCTTCGAAAGCTCTTAATCGGCCGCTGCAAATATTTGTTGGACATTCCAAAAATTAATATAATATAAAAAATTTGCAGAAAACTACATTTCGGAGAAGTTCGTGACTATACTTTTTACAAAATTGGTTGTTTATTTTTTTAGGAATTAATATAGGAAAAAAACTGTGTGTCCAAAGAAAGTTTGGTTATGAGTTCAAAAAAAAAAAAAAAATAAATAAATAAATCAGAAAGGAGTTTAGATCTCTCCAATAGGTGGGAGATTTGAACCGGGGAAGCAGGAAATATGACCATACTCAAAAAATTTTGAGGAATAAATGAGAAAATAAGTTCCCGTAATGCTATTAAAGAAACATCAAATTTGACTTTTTAAATAAATTGTGATTCTATTTTACTTGGACAGTTTACAATATAATGATTCCAATACCTATAGTTTGATTTTGAGTCAACCTAAAATGAAGATTTTCAGTATGTTCAAAATGTTTTTTTGACGACATCTGTCATTAACTCAATAAACATAAAACAAATATAAAGAAAACCTTTTAGCACAAATTAGACAGAACAACACCGAACAAAATGTGATTGCAGTGAGAGCTTTTACAGAGGCACGAAAAGAGAATTGAGCTCATGCCAGCTTTAAGCTCAACTCTCATTCATAAGCATCTGTTCTGTAAGTATGTAGGGCTTGAAATATGAAGGGATTTTACATAGAACTGCATATTTTACGATTTTAGATAAAAGAACAGGGCCATTGTATGACTGTGCAATGCTGCTCTACTGGTTTTATACTTTCCTCGCGATTTCTCGGTTATCATGCATTACCACTTTGGTACGAGCGTCGACTATAGTCGACAGCCACAGATGGACGCGCCCAGCTGAACGTCGACATTCGTGAGATAAAGTCACACAGCAGAGCGTCGTCTTTAGTCGACATCCAAAAGCTTTTACTTAATCTCTGTCTTTAATGTAAAACAAGGTTATCGCTGTGAGCAAAGTATGCTCAACCCGAGCATCCAAGGACTAGATCTACAATCCTCTTCTCGGTTAGACCGCGAGAAAAGGCGATTTCATTGTATTTCTCTTGAAAATGATCTTCAAATTACCTCCTCGTGATCTTCGAATGATCTCTATCGATCTTCTCTAGTTCTAAAACTCCTACAGAGGAATGTCAGCCAGAAATAAAATAAAGGGGAAGATTGACGTAGTTTCTACATAAAAGAATATCAATTTTTTCTAAAAATTGTCAACTTTGAAGCGAATTTTCAAGGTCACATGAAAGCCACCGGAAATATTTACTATTTTTCTCGAATTCGCAATCGTTTACACTTTAAAGTGAAAACAAATCATCTCAGTAGCATTATTCTATCGGGAGATAATTGAAAAATGGAAAAAATTCGTTCCGATATATATTATCATAGTGCGTCGTACCAAAGTTGTTAAAAGATAATCATGCTGTAACAGATACGGCGATTACGAAATATGTATATCTACCCCATAATATTTACTGCATTGCTGTGCTCTTACGGTGTAGAAAAATTCCTTGAATAATAATACTTAATAATAATTCTACTAAACACTTTTTTCGACGAGACCTCTATGAAATATTATTATATGTTATCTACACACATGCAAGTAGGTATCTATTATTCGAAACAAAGGTAAAATATAATGGCAATTGCAAGGATATTTTATTAGAATATGGAGTAAAGCGTATGTCTCCTTTATTTTACATGTATTGTATGTTTCACTAATTTGGAGATCAATCATTACCTTCGGCCTTCACAAATAATTTTAGAAATTGCGTAAGAATTTAATCGTAATAACAGATAGAGCTTAATATAATATCCTTGTCTATATGCAGAACAAAACTGTTACTTTACTTTCAAAATAAACTGCTCATATATCAAAATTGTTGGGCAAATATCAAGCCAAAAATAATGCAATTTTAGCGGTATTTTTTTCACCTAACTGGCTCAGGATCTGGATCAGGCAAATTTTGCATAAAATTGAAATTTATAAGCGACTACTTATAGCTCTGATTTTAGATTTCTCATAAAAACCATCCAATCCTAGCTGTAGTAGTAAGTAGTTGCATTTAAATTCTAATTTTAATTTAACCAGATACCTGCAAAAACAGTTTTAAATGACAGTTCTGTTTTCATATGTACTTAAGTAAGAAATCTTTTAGTCAAAATTATTTGCCACTAGTGCCATGTATTTTCTAATATCGCGAAGCGGAATTACCATAAACAATATATAATGGTATTACTCTGCATACATATTTGTTCATTTCAGTCAGAATTTACCTCAGCTAGCATAATATAGTATTCTGTTTAAAGAATTCGATCTGTGTTTTTATCCTTCTCACAGCTGCTGATTGACTCTAAACATATACACATATGTATATATCATTTATACACCACACGTTAAAAAAAACTGCGAGATGAATTTTTCGCTCTGAGAGAAAACAGAAAGTTCTTTATAGATTTTATCCATTCTTGTGTGAGCAACCCAATTTTCGACCTGTTCCGTCTGTATACCATATATAATAATAATAAGTGGTTTGTGCTTTTGCCCTTATGTTTCAGACAGGTTGCATATTTTAAGCTAGTTGCTGTCGTAAGAGTGAATGAAAACAAGTGTCATTGCTGAATTATGTAGTTCAAAATTCTTACAAACTAGTAAAACTAGTTCGATGATGAATTAAAGATATAACTGTTCGCGCATAACATTGGAACGCATAAAACGAATTTCGATGATTTTAATTTAAGAAGAGTGAAAGAAAAAACTTTTCAAAAATACAACCGCCTACAAACTTTTTTTAAAAAATTTAAATTAAAAATACTTTATTATTACTTTTTTTTAATATTAAATAGTGCGATTTTACCAAACATTTGAAATGTTAGTTCGAAAGCCTGACCGATATCTATGCATTACTAAGAAAAGGAGACAAATTGATTTTTTGATTTCACGAGTGTAAGACCTTTTCACGAAAATTGTTGTCCTTTTATCTGTTCATCCCCCTAATTTAATTTTTGGAAAAATTGTGAACAAGTGCCAGTTTTTCACGAATGTCGGACCTTTTCACCGCCCTAAAATAAAAAAGTCTTTGTACTGTAAAATATGGATGTATTTTATATTGTATAAGTAGAATACCTGCCTGATAACAAAATAGCATTGTAAGAAAAATAATGACGCCAAATTTGATCCAGATACGATTTTCTTCAAAATGAGGCATTTTTTACAAATATTTCATCGTGCTTCGTATAGAGCGCAAGAAGTACTTTTTTTCTGTTTTTTAAATAAAGTTCTTATGTCAACGCACAACATGTTTAAACATTAAGTTACTTCTAGCTTGCGCTCATCTCTATATACTATATAGCATAAACACAAGGTCTCTCTGTCTGTCTGTCTTTCCGCTTCACCGCTTATAACTGGAGAACCACTGATCCAATTTACATATTTTTTTTTAGTTTATAGATATGTATGTTCTCTTATCAGGTTTTAGTACATATTTCGTTATTATGCTTAATGACGTGACATGAGACGTTACATGACGTGTATCATGTTCCATGTAACGTGTCATGTGTTCTCGCTTGTAATGTGTTAGAAAAATCCCCAATCCCTTGGCCTAAATCCCCCCTGGAAGTTGAAAAAATTAACTTTTATTTCACGATTTTTCACCTTTCGCCCCACTTTTCTCCGAAATTCATGTTATTAACATACCTACTTTTTTTTTCATTTTTGGAAAGGTAATTAGATAGGCAACATAAAAAAAAAGTAGGTATGTTAATAAAATGAATTTCGGAGAAAAGTGGGGCGAAAAGTGAAAAATCGTGAAATAAAAGTTATTTTTTCAACTTCCAGGGGGGATTACGGCCAAGGGGTTGGGGTTAGGGGGGTGGTGTTGACCTTTTTGGAAAGGGCTTCGAAATAGTAATTTTTTTAGATCGGTTTGGGGCCGCTGCGATGCGTAGAAAAAAGATAAAAATACAAGAGCGGTTCCAATATAAGGCAAAATCCTGATTTACGAATCACCCTGTAACTGCCGAACGGTGCGAGATACCCCCCCCCCCCCCCCACCCATACGATTTTTTGCTTGTCTCGGTCTGACCTTTCACCCCCTGCAATATTTCCCTCCCACCTCTAAACACCCTGTATAGCATATAATGTGTAATAATTTTGAAAGAAAGTTGATTGCTTATGATTTTTAGTATCATCTTCCCATACTAATTATTCATTATTAGTTTTTTTTTATTTAAAAATATAATCTTAATTACAATATCCTGGTAAAAGACAAGAGTGGACAATGCCCACCATAGAAACCTCTATGCCCACCCTAGAAAAATCAACAGTGTTGAAGAATTACTATACTGTCTAATTGCTTTTTATTTTAAGGTTCAGTACGAATCCTACCTAGAAAATAGTGTTGGAAATGGGCGTGAGCAAGCCAACAATCGTTGTTTGAAAGAAGAAGGAACCGGCGTGCACTTGTTCGGTTATTGTTATTGCGCGAGCTACTAGGAGTTTCCAATATTTGGATTACAGTATTCAATAAAACCTAATTAATACAAGTTAATCGAAAAGACGTAAGGTATGTAAATGTTTTTGGTTTTATGTATTAAGTATTTAGTAAATTAGCATGTTGGCATCAAATTGAATCAATCGCCTCGTATCATTTAGAGGTTTTTTTATTTATTTTTATTGCATGTATTCCGTCGATATCTTTTCCGATTTTTTCGATCATTATTTTTTTCTTCACTAGGGTATGTTTTAATTTTAATTATATGAAATTCGGTGCAGTACTTCTTTAGAAAAATAACAAAAATAAAAAAATGTTGTGATTGTTGCGATTGAAGTCGGTTGTTTCTAGGGTTTTTAACATAGTCAATTATTGATAATTTTTTAGTTTTATTTTAAATAGTAAACAGAAAACGAAATTGATTTTCTTTAAATTGTTGTTTGTTTAAATGCTTTGTTTCATTATGTTGGTTATTAGTAGGTTTTGATCCACATTCTGTTTTTTTTTCTAGTTATAAAGTATGAAAAAATTTAAAGATATCAGAACATTCTTTAAAAACCCGAATTGTCGGTGATACACGATAATGAAAAGATGGGAAATACAAGTAATTCTTGTTCTTCTATACAACCTAAAGCATCAACAAGTACATCTGAAGAAAATGGCCCAAAAACTGTGGTAGGCGGGGTTTATAAATATCAAGAATTCTAAATTAAAAATAACGTATTAGATTTCCGCTTGGGAATGAGATATTTTTCCGCTGTAAAAACTAGCCTATGTCCTTCCCCAGGACATTAATACATCTTCTTGCTAAATTTTATCGAAATCCGTTTAAGCGTGAAAAGGTAACAGACAGACAGACAGAGTTACTTTCGCATTTATAATATTAGTACAGAAGTATGGATTTCGTTGCATCATTAGACTTTCAACTAATAGTTAATAAAGACGCCAGATGGTAGTAAGGAGAGTGAATGATTTCTCATTAAATGATTGTTCAGCTGGACGGTTGCCCACCTTAGGGAAAATACCTAGCTACGCCAATGCCCACCATTCAAGATTTTAAAAATTTCGCTTGTTGATTTTCGGCAATTAAAAGTAAACTGCATAAGCGGTTGCAAGAAAATTATTTGACCAAAAAGACAAAAACTTATGTTAAACAACCCAAAGTTGTTGATTTTAATTTTTTTTTTTTCTGTGACCAAAGATTAAACGTGAGATGCTCATTGCTATTTTTCCCTTTGCAATTTATATTTTAAATATATTTATATATTAAAATTGGGACAAACTAGAAGCGCAGAAAAAAATATTATATAGAGTAAGTGCGGTCCGAAGAGCTAATGGAAAGTGCATGCGAATTCGAAAAAGGGCGTAGTCTTGATTTCGAATATTATAGCTGTCGGTTGGCGTTCGAACTTAAGCAGCCCTTTGTGATTTAAGTCTATCAAAGGGATTTGTAAATTGACCCGTTTGTAGCACGAACATTTTTGTATGGCTTCTATCAATATCAAAAAAGTGCATTGTGCAATAAGATCTATATACTATACATATAAGAAAGCGAAACATATAAATAAAAATTAACATGGAATTTTCCACACAATATTTTTACCAATAATATTCACAAAATATATATTATATACATATACGTATATTATATATATTTTGTGAATATTTTTTGTACAAAAAAATATTTTGGAAAATTGCATTTTAATTTTTTATCTTGTATGGAATATTATAAATGGAGAATTTTTTGATTAAAACCCTCTTCATACCCAGTGATATTTATTTTACCGAGAAAAGCAATAAATGTTTTATATAATGAAATTGCTCCGATGGAAAATATATGCATGAATTTAAATGGGGTTATTCCGTTTCCAAAGCAATAATTTATTAGATACATAAGTTTATTCCACTCGGGAGGCCATATTTAACGTGAAGAGGTTTACGCATGTAGGTCAATATCGATTTTTGCATGTGCACATACAGTGGGCAGCACAGGATGGCCCGAATTTTAATGCCCATTCGCACTTGGGGAGATATGAATGCATTCTGGATGCAATTAAGCCTGAAATTGTTTCTGTTATGCAGTATCGCCCTATCGATATATACATACTATATATATGGTATACACATGTGAAAACAAGTTTGGAAGCCGAAGAAGAGATTTCTGTAAAGTGACTTTTGCAAATTGGGTATTATTCATGACAAATTAGTAGGTGTTTAATTTTTACCCATTATGTTTAATGTTTATGCATTACCTATAAAATGTTTTAAATATTTTTGAAAATAATACCTATTATATAACTCAACAGCTTTATCCTTATTTTTTTTAATACTGGAAATATAATATATAATATACAATATTTGCCTTCTTTTGTGAGTATCTCACATCCTTTAAGAAGAAACGACACTGTGACGGATTAAACAATTGTCAATGTTTGAGAACTTATTTTTCACATGTATAACTTATTATTTAAACATTTTATTAACTATATATTTAACTCGTTTAATACTAACTTTTATTGAAAAAGGAAAAATTCCTCTCCATTGCCCCATCGAAATTTTGGCGAAGGGTAATTTGAAAATAAAAAAGTAAAAATGTATCAATATCTATATGAATGTAGCTATCGTTTTTATTTCAATAAGTGATGATGGTTTGAAGATGTTTAAGATAAAATAAAAATATCATTTATCAACATTTGAAAAAAAAAACTATTACGGAAGTCTTAATGACTATGATTACGAAAATTAAATTTTTTTTTTTTTAATCGGTTCATTAGTCTTCGAGTATTCGCTGGGACAAGGTCGAAAAAATTCTTCTCCAGAAAAACGCGTTTAAAATTGTTTTTGGATTTTTCTTGATATAAATAAAGTTTAAACTCAATATTGATACTTATACTAAACTATCTATTCGCGGGTAACATGACGGTTCTTCGTCGGCAACTCGTGTCGTCCTTGTCTTTTTTTGATTAGACCATATTCATGTCGTTGTCAGTGGTTTCCACCTGGTTTTACTAAATTGACTGTAACTCGATTAAATCCTCAGAGTTTTATCTTAAATTTTCTTTACATTTCTTGAAATATGTATATCTTAAGGAGTTACGTGAGTTTCAAATTATGAAAAAATCGATTTTTGTTTGAAATTTGTTTGTACTATTACATTCAAACTTTTAAGTATCCAAAAGAGTAGCATTTGAACTATATTCTATGAAACTGTTGTTGAAAATATCGAAAAATGATCTGCTGAGAGCTGATTTTCGAAAATCTCTTAAAAATGCGGTGGACATCATAACTTGTGCTAGATTTATCTGAAACCAAAAAAATCAAATTTTTTATATTAGTATACGATTTCAGCTCAAGAGTGAATGAAGGATTTGTAAAAAAAAAAATTTAAATCTGAATTTTTGGCGGCGTTGGAGGTGACAAATCCATTTTTCGGTACGAAAAACAACACATTTGGCCTTTAAAATAAATTGTGATGAACTAAAAACAAAATCCTTAATTCACTCCCTAGCCAATGCTATTTAGAAGAAGTACACAAAATTCGAATAAGATCGGTGCATTAGTTTTTGAGTAATCGTGTTCACCAACTAAAAAAATTGAATTTTGAGAAAAACGCGTCTAAAGTTTAAAGTAAGAATAAAAAGGTGAATTAGCGTAGAATTTAGTTCAAATGCTCCTCGTTTTGATACTTAAAAGTTTGAATATAATAGTAGTTTTTTTACCATTAAAAATTATAATAAGAAATTCGGTTTTTTCAAAATTTATAACTCACGTAACCTCTAAAAGTAAAAAAAAAACCTAGCGTTTTTCAACTTTCTTTCACATTTTTTATTTTTAACAAGCCACGAAAGTTTCCCCACTTTACATCTAGGTGCTCTATATACAGAGCTTAAAAGTAATTTTATATTGCTTTCTACAACACAATTATCTCTGTAATACATTCTCTCTCAAAGTAATAATGCTAATATAAACTCTCACAAAACTAAAAGGAAACTAACATGGGCGTACCCAGGGGGGGGCAGGGAGGAGCAGCTGCCCCCCCCTGGATTTTGTTTACGTCCCTACTAACTATCTACTTTTGTCGATAAAAGTTAAGAAAAAGAACTTTTTGCCATTTGCAATACAATATACAACTTTTAAAAATCGTGCGACGCGCCCCTTCTACCTACTCGCTAGCAGCGCTGCAAGCAAAAATGCCCCGTTCGGCTGCCGGCGCACAGTGGGCCCAGAGGGACTTTTTCGTCTCATAAATCTGTAACTTTTTTGTTTGTCGACATATTTGTATGAATTTTTTTAAATAAAATATTAAGAATGTAGGCTTTTTAACTATAATGAAAAATATAAATATTTTTTTTTTTTTTTTTTTTAATTTAAAAATAAATATTTGTAAAAGCAGTATCACTTTGTCATAGTAAAACCTAAGCTTATATTATGTGTATTGTTTAATTAACCATTACAACTTTATGATTGCTATGTTTAGCAATTATAAACTCAGTATTACAGTTCTCGAGTTCACAGAACTCATAAAAATAACTACGTGAAAATTAACCTTATTTTATACTTATCGGTGTAACAACAAAATTCATTAAAAATAATATTGTAATAAAATTAACAGTCAAAAAGAGAACCCTGAAAAAAACTTTCAAATTTTTAAATAAAAAAATATAGGGTTGTATTCACTTTATAAAGTTTGTTAAAAATTTTAAATGTTAGCGCTGTTTGCCGATGTAATTAGTTTTTTTAAATAAATTAATTAATTTTTTTTGTCCATTTATTATTAGTATTTTTTTATTGGATAAATTCTTTGAAGGCTTACTCATAGTATATTGCTAATTTTAAATGAAATCCAATGAAATTAAGGAGAAAATTTCAAGGGAATACTAAGAAAATCGTCATTTCTATAATTTCTAATTCTAAAAAAAAGCGCAAAAAGTTTTTTTTGCTCCTCCTTATTCTAGATAAAATTAACTATAGAGTGCAATATAAATCTCGATATCGGCAAACAGCGCTAACATTTAAATTTTTTATACAGGGTGTCCGGGAAGTAGTGCGCCAAAATTAAGGGGATGGTAGCTTGGGTCATGACCTACCACAATATCAAAATATTACCTTAGTGAAAACCTCAACGTTTTCGAGATATTTGGGTTTTTATGAAAAATTAAATTTCAGTTTATTGACTAGTTGGTGCACATAAAAAGACATGTTCTCATTTTGTTTTTGCTAAAATATTCTAGATAAGTTGCCCTACCTGGCAAGCATGTCATTTTTTATTACTAACACAAGATCGTCGAGAAAAAAAATAACCAAATTTTTTGTTTTTGCTGTTCAAATTTATTTGACTCTACTTTGACCTTAACTGGTGAAAAAAAAATTTACTAGGCAGTGATGGGAAAGCAATTCAAAAAATTGCTTAATCAATGCAGATTTCAGAATCACCCATTTTATTCATGAATAACAACATATTGCCATTTTCATTTTAAATCAAATTAAATTAATTTTTCATAAAAACCCAAATATCTCGAAAACGGTGAGGTTTTCACGAAGGTCATATTTTGATATTCTGGTAGGTCATGACACATGCTACCATTCCCTTAATTTTGGCGCACTACTTCCCGGACACCCTGTATAAGCTTAGGTTTTCCTATGACAAAGTGAAACTGCTTTTTCAAATATTTATTTTTAAATTAAAAAAAAATAAATATTTATATTATATTTTGCACTATCGTTAGAAAGTCTATATTCCTAATATTATACAGAGTGATCCAAAAGTATGGAAACGGCTAAATAACTTTCGAGGAATGCATTTTGGAGAAAAAAGTTTTAGGCAGAAGTCTTAGGAATTTGTTCTGGCTATTCAATGGTGGCCGTAGATTTGACCTTGACCATGGCCTTCAAGGTCATTTCAAGGTCAAGTTGACTTTTTTAAATTCGAACCCATATTTTTGACCACGGAAATGGAAAGAGCGGAAAATGTTATGTCCAAATATGATCTTAACCATGAGCTCGAAGATCATATCAAGGTCAAGATAGCTCTTTAAAGGGAACCTGCATTGTTACTGCGGATTTGGAAAGCGGGGAAGTTTTACGTGCAACTGTGACCTTGACCACAACCTTGATCTTGACCATGACTTTGATCATGACCCCGAAGGTCACATCAAGGTCAAAGGTTTTTTTTCCCCATTTAAAAAAGTCAACCTGACTTTGAAATGATTTTCAATGCCATGGTCAAGGTCAAATCTACGGCCACCATTGAATAGCCTGGGAAAATTCCTAAAACTTTTGTCTAAAACTTTTTTCTCCAAAATGCATTCCTCGAAATTTATTTAGCCGTTTCCATACTTTAGGATCACCATGTATGTAAAAAAAGATTTATGACACGAAAAAGTCCCACTGGGCCCACTGTGCGGCGGCTCGGTCTGTGGCTCAGTGTACATAGAAAATTTGTTAACACTATGGGCGATTCTTTCACGGAAGACGTTATAAACCGTTTTGCTGAAGACCCTCGAAAGTTACTTTTAAAATAGCAATTGTATAATTAAAGAATTTATATAAAAAATTACCTATTTGAATTTATGTTTATATATTAATTTGCCTAGGTGCTTATAAAAAATCTGATTTGCCCCCCCCTGGCCCAGAACCTGGGTACGCCCATGGAAACTAACCTAATTATAACTAATTACGGCGAAGGGGTGGTAGGGGCGAGGCCAGATTAGGAGGAGAGACGAGTTGATGTAAGGGTAGGCTGAGCAAATAAAGAACTTGTTTAAGGGAGATTTTGTCAACATGGAAGTCAACATAGAAGTCGAAGAGGCGACTGAGTCGTTGACCCTCCGCAGCATTCTAGTAAAGGGTTCGAAATGTCAGTAATTAGTACGGTGACTATCAAGACAAAAGGTAGGGGAAGATCTAACGTTGCGAGAGTTAATATTAAAGAATATGCTATACAAGAATTCGGAACAGTCGATGAAGCCAGTTAGGTGGTGATGGGGGTTTTAGACGATTTTCATAAGAAAGTAGATTGAAGTTATTTGTCCAAGGAAGGTTATGCAACGCAGAAGGGATAAATCTGCGTTGAATTGATTCAATCCTGTTAAGAAGTGTGAATTGGGAGGAAAACCAAACATGATAGACATATTCTAGTAGTGGCCTAACAAAAACAATGCAGAGAGCTTTAATACCGTAAGGGTTAGAGATTTTTTTAGATTTTTTTATTGGCGACGGTCAAGGTAAGATTTAATCCATGAAATAAAGTGGAGTGGACAGTTGGTTTAGATTGTCCAATATTTTCCTAAATAATTCATAATGTTAAATAAGTTCTCTATTTATTGTATTTAAAGTGTATTGACTTATTAGCTGAACTGGCAACTAGTCAGCGATTTTATAAAAATTTTGGAAAAGGCGGTGTGAAAATCAAGTTGAATTCATTATTTTTAACTATTTTTCATGTTTCAAAAACAGTCAACTCAGAAAAAAGTAGAAAACTTGATAGTTGACTGAACACGGTAGATAGGTTCCTCAGAAAACCATGTAAATCGAAATCGGGATTTCGTATACGTAAAATCGTATAAATTGAAAACAGAGTAAAAGTATAGGCTTTGAAGTTGAGGTAGTGTTTCTACAATTTAGCTGAATAATCCATGAAAATTCCACACTACCTAAACTTCAAAGCCCAATATCTCAAGAAATATCGATGTTAGCGATTTGAATTGAAATTGAATTTCCTACAAGTTTGTCATATTCATTTTTTCTGTAGCTCTTGTTATTTACGAGATAGGGGCATAAAGCGCAAATTTCATGGAAAAATTGGGTTTAGTGACCCGTACTACCTCGCTGGTGGGAGTGGAAAAAAATATTAAAGTTTACGTGTATTTTATATGGGAAATCTTTATACGCCTTGGTCGAGCACTTAATATTAATAGGGTTCCAATTTTCAGGGAATTTTTGTTTAGGTATTTCCCTCAAAATTTCGAGGTGGGACTGAAAAAAAAAATAGTCGCGAAAAAAAGCACCCTAGTATATATAGTTAAAATGTTCAATTTTACCAATATTTTTTGATATCTTAAAAGCCGTGTAAAGCCGAAATCGTGAAAAAAGTACCGTGGAAATCGAGGGACAGGTGTACCTATATTTTAACGAATATCATATTTCATAATAAATTCATGTACTTGTTAGTGGTACGATTTTTACTATTTAATCATAGTACAGTGAAATGTTTACTATTTTTGTGTAGTAATAATTTCTTAACCGTCAACTACTACTAAACGTTATTAATTCGTTTCATTAACTAATAATATTTCTATAAGAAAGATTTAACATTCCAATTACATATATGGTTACTAATTTAATGAGTGTTTCGATCCGGGACAACAAAGCCAATGTGGTCAACATTTAGTTTTCAGATCTACCAATTTTTTCTGGGAGTGCCTCATCTATAACATGTCAAAAACCCATCCAAATCAGTTAACCCGTTCAAAAGTTATTAATTTTTTTCGATATTTTTAAAATTAGTTCTGTCCCCTTAGGGGTTAATTATTAAGGGATGAAGCTTATCTAAATTGTGTTAATACCGACGAAAAAAAAAACTTTTACGGCCACAATCGACACAGGAGCACTTTACCTGTTCTTATCCCCCTATAGCCTTTACTTTGAAATTCGATCGTCGGTTCGTGAAACTGATAGACGACTTTTTGATTTTTATAGTGGACATAATCATACGGCAACACGCCATCGAAATGTGCGTACTGAAGCATTCACTAATTTTTAGCTTAATGGTTTGTTGTTTTTGGAGTGAGGCTGTAGAGACTCCATTCAGAAAAATACACCATTTTTTGTGACTTACACGCTAGTGCCACCATTGGTCCTTATTTCTTTAAAAATGAGGCTCGCGTTACGGTCAATGGAGATCATTACTGGACCATGATCAATGAATATTTCTTCGAAAATATGCATGACATTAATCCTGGTGAGATGTGGTTTCAACAGGATGGCGCTACATTCCATACAGCGACACAAACCATCGATTTATTCAAATCCCAACTTGACGATAAAGGGATTTCGAGAAATCGCTCTTTGAATTGACCTCCAAGATCATGTGATCTGACATCTCTCGACTATTTGGTAGGGGGTTACGCGAAGTGAGTGACTTATGCTAATAACTAGCAGCAATTGACAACTTGGAAGCCAACATTGTTGGTGTTATTCGTGATATATGGCTGACATTGCTTAAGAAAGTGACCCAAAATTGAATTGACAGAATGCGCTTCATCAAGAAGTCAATTTTAAATATATATATCATGAATTGATCTTTCGAATAGAGAAAATTAATTCTTTGTGTTATTTTTTTAAATTTAAACTTCTATCAGGTTCAAAAAAAGACCTTTATAGATAGAAAATATTTACTATGTAATATAACCTCAAATTTTCCACGAAACACTTTAATATTCTTATACAGGGTGGGCCAAGAATTCGTTAACATTTAAATGTAACTTACCGCGCAAACTATTGCCGCGCGGGGCGCGGGCGCGGGCGGGGGCACTAGCTCGCTTCTTGGAAATTTAGTCGCAATGGATCGCTTCACGGGGCCGCAACGCGCTTACTGCGTGAAACAGTTTTATTTAAACAACTTTTCGCTCATTACTGTGAGACGCTTATTTCGCGTTGAATATGGTTTACACGACTTAAGTCAGTGTCCAAGTGCTCCTTTAATAAAGAAATGGGTGAAGAAGTTCGAAGAGACGGGATCTACACTAAATGTGAAACAAACCGGCGGCCCGCGGACTTCTCGGAGCGAAGAGAACGTGCAGCAAGTTTCACACATCGAACGAGTCCTTGCCGGTGGTCAAAGACATGTTTCCGGAAAAGCTGATATCCAGACGGGGTGACATCCCATGGCCACCCAGAAGTCCAGATCTATCACCAGCAGACTTCTTTTTATGGGGTTATTTAAAGAGTCGTGTCTACATTGATAAACCGAATACACTGCGTCAACTTAAAGAAAAAATCATCGAAGAGATGTCGGCGATCTCGCGGCCTCTTTGCAGAAGAGTATTCGAAAACTTTAGGACTCGCTTAGATGAGTGCAAAAACCGAAACGGTGGTCATTTAGACGAAATAATTTTTAAAAAATAAATTACAACTAATTAGCTTTCTCGTAAATAAACGATTTCTAAAATATGTTAAATGGTTTTTTTTATACGATTTTTTCAAATGTTAACTAATTCATGGCCCACCCTGTATATTAATTAAGAATTTCAAAGTTGCTAAAACATCAAAAAAAATTAATGCGGTATGTTAGAATATTTCGCCTTTGAATATGTATGTATAAAAATTTGAACTCTGTGACCCCCAAGTGTTAGGCGCGGTGGGGCAAATTCAATTTTAATATTATTCAAAGTAATGCTCTTAACTGTGTAAGCTTCATGAATATTCAAGTTAAGCCATAATTCTCACTGGATTTCAACACAGTTGTGTTTACTTTAGAACTTGCATAAATTATATTGAGTTCCCAAAATTATGGAAAAATTTCCATCCTAACGGGCCATTGGTTTATATTTACGGTAGGATACGTTCTACTTGAATAAATAAAGTAAAAAGATATTCTGAATTGTAATCATAATCAGGGGTGACATTTTGTTAATTGCAAGTGTTAACATGAGGAAGTAGATGGTTCGACTACTCCGTTTTGAGAGTTATTGCGCTAAGTTATTATGCATCTAGCAGCGTTATGGCTCCAGACAATCTTGCGTGTGAGGGATGAAAATTAAAAGAAGGCTTTAGAATTGTAGTGAGCTGGCATTTCTCTTTAAAAACAACATCTCTGTCTGTAGTTCGCAAGAAATCCTCTTTCACATTTTTCTTTTTAACTGCAGCCATATATTCCTCATTTCAAAGGAAGATGCAGATAGTACTCCCATTAAAGCAATGTTTATAAGTTCAGGAGTATAGATGTGTGAATACCGAGGTAGGCTGAGTGTACTTAGGTCTCCACACGGAACCTAACAAAATATATCTGAAAAAGCAATTTACTCACAATGGGATGAATCCCCCAGGAGAAATGCATATTTTTGGCACGACTTAAGTACACGTATCCCTGATTTTTATGAGTTTGATGCTATGTTCGTGTAAAGCAGTTCTTCTTCAGTATCTGTTAAGTGCTTAAGCAAGATTAATTTTTGATACGAAAAGGGTGCATATGGAGCGCATAAATAAAAATAGTACTCATTTATGCTAGAGTATTGTAAACATCTCAAATGGTTTCTTTCAAAGCGATATCCAAAGTTTAAAAGACCATATGAAAAGAAGACTATATTCAATTATAAACTAATGTGGCAGGTATGAACAAGCAGGAACTCATAAGATTTAAAAAAAAAAAAAAATGTTAAATGTATTAGGCTTCGACGTGATGTATAAAAACAAAAATTATAGAAACGAGTGAGGCTTTGTAATTAAATAGATATCGGGTTTCCTAAATTTTTTGGAAACTCGAAAATGATATTCAAAATGTTAATGAAACTCATTAGTACTCGTTGTTGAGTCATATTAAATTCATAACTCGTATTTATTTCATAATTCATAGAGAGCGAGTCAAAGTAAATTTTAGTCAAACTGGTCTATAGAAGAAAAAAAGCTGAAAACATCACAAATCACTGAAACATACGTACATTTGGGTGTTTCGGATCTTTATCTAATTCAATACTTCTTTACTTTTATCATTATCGTGTAATTAATTCATACATCGGCCTTCGGAAAACCACAACATGTGCAATCAGAGACACTACACAGAAGATCAGTAAACGCATTAAAACCACCAAAACACCTAACAATTAAAGGACAACTAAAGTAAGCATAACGCTATGTTAAGCTAAAAAAAACTTTAACCTTAACCCACAGCTATCATGCTGCAATCATGTAAATAACCCATTAAACCCATAACAAAAATCGTATCAGAAGTGGGATGTCTGAAAATGTTTGATTCGATTCCAGCAACAAATCATCCCGGTCGGGTCGATCATTATTTGAGCTATTTCGTCTATTTTCAAGAAATGGTCGACCTAGAGGTTCAAAGTTATCATCAATAATCCACACCTCCCCGCAATATCTCATCCATTGTCGTCTATCTCGAAGAATCAGTGATGTCTGGAAGCCTGATCATCCTATTCTACTGTGAGTTATAACTTAATATTATTCCTTATATAAATAGCGCAAATTAAGTCAAATATTTCTTTGTCGTATTTTGGTACATGTGAACTTGTAAAATTATTATCTTTCCTTTCATCCAGTAACCAAAATCGTATTTGTGAGTTTGTTAATTAATTGTTTAACCGGTAAGAGAAATCGTACATCAAAATGACTTAGGTACAAGAAATCAGCCAAGAACAGAGGAGAAAACTGGATGCTCCTTTATACCCAGTCCAAATAAATTAAAATTGAAATGTTAACACTCGTGAATCCAAGAAACAATTCCCATTACAAGAAAGCCTAGAGGTTCTAACGTAATTAACCTAAATACTTTATTCAAATTCACAAAGCCTTTTTATTGTGATTTCCAAAAATTAACCCATTTTGAAACAACTACTTTTACTCTCGCCAGTGAAGATCAACAATTAATTTTATGAGCTCACCCAAAGGCCTAATTAACGGGTAGGTTAGAAGCTGCTAGTGCTGATTATGTTTTTGGCATTTTTGATGCTTTTAAGGAATATTTAGAAATTTTTATATTCTGATAAAAATCATCATGTCCAACTCCTTATAGATCTATTAAATTGCAAACAGACAAGTGCTGAAACCATTCCTCAATTCTTCAATTCCTCAATTTCGGATCGAAAGTTTTTTATACTTACTTACTAAAATTTGCAGAACACTAATTCGCAGAAAACCAAAACACACAACCAATTCTAATTACTAATGGTACAAATTATTTTAATTATTGTAAAAATAGAGGTGACATCATCACGGAGTTAGCGTACGTAAGAAATAATGCCCAATCATAGACCAAGTGAAACCCGTCATTCACACTTTCGATACACTACATATCAGGATTCGTGCGTTGATCCTTTTTCCTGTAATCAATACCACGGATTCTGCTGCAGTACGATTTTTACGAAAATAGCCTGGAACAAATCAAAAAGAGGTTCACTGCATCTTTTTATTCATAGTTGAGCAAATATCTCAAATTTCCTAGAGGGACGGCTGATGCTGATGCAAAATGCTCATCCGATAGGACACTAGTTAACAATAGAACTACAGGAGCACAAACTTGTAATTTTAATAATCATTCGGCACCACACCTTTAATACATATAATATGCTTCGAACTCTTGTAATTATAAATGGAAAAGCTTTTTGATTACATCGTAATTTTAAACCATAATAAGTTTGGGCATAAATCTTAAGAGATAACTTTGAAAACTATAATTAATTCAAGAGAGGAATTTAGTAGCCGTCAATCTGATGGGGCTTGGTAGTTCTAGTGTTAAGCATCATCTAATTACATAGTATATGTGGAAAGTTTGACGTTGTTAGCTTTATTGCAAGTTGTGTAATTGAACTGCAAGCACTGAATCCAACAAAGTATGAGGACCGCAGCGTCAAAAAAGGGAAAACATCGAAAGAAATTTTTGAAGAAAATTAATCAACCACCCTACAGGGTCCTAGTGATTACTTCCTTTTTAGTAATATAAAAAAGGACTAACAGGGCGAATATTTCAGGAGGAAGATCAGTTGAAGACGGCCGTAGAAGAGTATTTTGATGGCAAGGATGCGACCTATTCTTCCAGTGAGTTGCAAGCCCTATATCAAAGACATGCGAAAAATGGATTCAAAGGGGACGTCTATTATACGAGTATTTTAAAAACAGGAGTGAGTTTAAAGTTTGCTTTCTTAAAAAAAGGTTTGTGCATGGCTGTTTACTTGCTAGAACTTAGGACCTAAGTAAAAGAGAATGTGTTACAATTGTGTAAGTTAGACTTTCTTACAATACTATATTGGAAAATAAATGTTGCAGATTTTTATTTCGACCTGAAATACCTAAAGTTCAGAACTTTCTTTTCTCGTACCTCACTGAATCGAAAACTCTCTGTTAGAAGTTTATTTTGAGTTCCTCGACTATTTCTTCGATACCTCTGTGGCAATTTTCAAATCTTTACTACAAAAGCAACCAATATGATGAATGTATTTTTTATCGTACCTATAATGAAACGCAGTTCACATGTCTAGCAAATGAATTATTTTTCCGGATGCCTGCAGTTAGCATTAGAAATATTGATATTTTTATACTGCCCATAGCTCAGCTCACTGTTTAATTGACCTACATATTATAGTATTAGAAAAAGGATGTCGAGCTTCAACTTCTTCTTCTTCTTCTTCCCCTGAACTGCCTATTTAGAAGATTCAAGTAAGCTGTCTTTAATAAATTACATTAGGTCTGTTCGTTGACAATCCTGTTGCACCCCAGTGCGCCCTAGCTGCACTGGTTTTTAAACGTCAAATGCCAGTTCTGTGTTTTTTGAAAAACCTATCACAAGAACTTAATTTTAGCATTTCGATGTGAACATTATGAAAAAGTAGTGGTTTTATTTTATAATTTTTGTGCAAAAGGTCAGATGACAGTTCTCCTTTTGAATAAGCTGTTCGTTTAACTGACAGGCACTGGGGCGCCCCATGTTTTTTGACAGTTTTCAGGGCGTCCTAGGGTGCCACAGGTTTTCGAGTCAACGAACAAACCTATTTTAACTAACGGTGCGTTTTTTTAATGACCTGGATCTGGATTGCAATTTTGCACTGAATTGAAATTTTTCAATAGTTACTCATAGCAATACTTTCTAATTTTGCTAAAGGACATCAAATTGCATTTAGTCGGGGTGCCAGAGATTTTCATTTCGTTGTTGGACGGAATTTGATGAAAAATGGCAGAAAGGGAAGGTCATTGCCCGTACAGTGACCCATTAAAAAAGTTAGAATGAGCGATGTCGGGAAGGTACTTTGTTATTGCAAAATAACTTTGATAACCCGTTATTTTTCAGTTTTCTTGGAATAACTCGAAAACGAAGCGTTTCAGCGAAAAATATTAAATACAAAAGTTGTTCAGCTGATGATTTTACGTAGGAATACGGTTTTTTGATTAATTAAAAAATTGTTTTTCCGACCGAAAACCAGCAGAAAAGTAACAAAAATGCAAAAACAATAAGCATTAAAAAGTAAAGGAAAAAAACGATTTCCATCGTTGATATTTGGGTTATTGATAGGTATTGGTATTGTTAACCAAATGCACCCGGTCCGGTTTTTCAAAAACAATATGGCGACCTATTGCAACATTGTTAAGTTAAAACTTTGGAACGCTGTAAATTCTGCATGAACAAACGGATCTTGATGAAACAAATTGGAATCGGTAGGTATTAACGGCATCTTTGAGTGTGCCAAATTTCAAAATTTTTCAACAATTACTTTTTTTGTTATTAACCAATGTGTATTCGTAATTTCGTCAATTTACAACATTAAGCTTTGCAACAAAATGCATCAAATCATCAAAACTCGCTATTTTCGCGTTTTTAGTCACCACTGTAGGATGTTAAGAGTAATCAAATGCATTTTGTTATTGTTGTAATGTTGTAAATTGACGAAATTACGAAGCACAGAAAATGGTTTTTGGTTAATAACAAAAAAAGTAATTGCTGAAAAATTTTGAAATTTGGCACACTCAAAGATGCCGTTAATACCTACCGATTCCAATTTGTTTCATCAAGATCCGTTTGTTCATGCAGAATTTACAGCGTTCCAAAATTTTAACTTAACAATGTTGCAATAGGTCGCCATATTGTTTTTGAAAAACCGGACCGGGTGCATTTGGTTAACAATACCAATACCTATCAATAACCCAAATATCAACGATGGAAATCGTTTTTTTCCTTTATTTTTTAATGCTTATTGTTTTTGCATTTTTGTTACTTTTCTGCTGGTTTTCGGTCGGAAAAACAATTTTTTAATTAATCAAAAAACCGTATTCCTACGTAAAATCATCAGCTGAACAACTTTTGTATTTAATATTTTTCGCTGAAACGCTTCGTTTTCGAGTTATTCCAAGAAAACTGAAAAATAACAGGTTATCAAAGTTATTTTGCAATAACAAAGTACCTTCCCGACATCGCTCATTCTAACTTTTTTAATGGGTCACTGTACGGGCAATGACCTTCCCTTTCTGCCATTTTTCATCAAATTCCGTCCAACAACGAAATAACCCATTTTTTGAACCTCTGGCACCCCGACTAATTGATTTATGCCCGTTTTGCGTCAAAAAATGAATCCAATGATTTTTTCAGTTAAAGATTTGAAGTTTGGGTAGGTAAAAATCATGGCAATTTGATGCATTTATTGCACATTGAAAAATATTTCCTATAGGACATGGTTCAAAAATTTCAATTCAATGCAAATTCCTGATCCAGATCCAGATCATTAAAAAAACGCAACATAATACATATTATCTTTCAACTTGTTCTTTTATACTTAGATTAGGTCTGTTCGTTGACAATCCTGTTGCACCCCAGTGCGCCCTAGCTGCACTGGTTTTTAAACGTCAAATGCCAGTTCTGTGTTTTTTGAGAAACCTGGGGCACCCTGGTGCACTCTGGTTTTACCCCAGATAAAATCCGGTGTAAACTCAGGGTTAATGACGAATACCAGTTTAATTGTTAACAGACACGATATTTAAAGTGGAATTAACTCTTGTTGCGAGCACAAGAATTTCATTTTAGCATTTCGATGTGAACATTAAGAAAAAGTAGTGGTTTTATTTTATAATTTTTGTGCAAAAGGTCAGATGACAGTTCTTCTTTTTAATAAGCTGTTCGTTTAACTGACCAGCACTGGGGCGCACCGTATTTTTTGACAGTGCTCAGGGCCGCACCTTAGTGCCCTGGGGTGCCACAGGTTTTCGAGTCAACGAACAAACCTATTCTTATTTATTTTTCTTTTTTTTCTTTTTAACAGCTTGCGTGTAATTGGAAACTCATTTCTGAACGAAACTTCCTTTGTAAATAAATAAAAAATGGAACATTGGCGCTGACTTCAAAAGATATCTATTCACAGAGAAATGATAATAAATTAGAAGCATTAATGATAATAATAGTAATAGCATACGAAATCACTGTGTAGTCTAATTATTACAATCTATAGACAGCTACGAGTGTTTCAGAAAAATGATTTTTCACTCTGTAGTGGCTTTCTAAATAAAATGTTGTGTGGAATTTTATTGAAAAAAATTTTTTTTTAAGTTTTTGTTTTTCGTTTTTTAATAGTTTACGTGCGGATATCAATTTCTTGATCGTATAATAGTATTGTAGTGAAGTCCCCTATTCAGCACTTTGTCACGTTTAGCTCAACGTGAACCACGGTCACATTTTTGCAGACCTCTTAGTTTTTCTTATCGCTAAGCCCACGCGCTTCACTCAAGCATCCGGCGCGACGGTCTTTTCGCTGACGCCGCGAGCTCCGATTTCCTCGAGGCAGAAAGCTTTCCCTCGGGAAGTTGAGTTTGATTCCGACTTCAGCCGCGTACACTTCGTCCAATTTAATCCTCTTAAATCGTTTTAACGTTACATTGTTATTTTGAACTCGTTGTATTCCTTTATCTTGAACGCGTTACATCTTTATCTTGAACGCGTTATATTTTTACCTTGAACCTACCGTACAAACGTTGTATATTCGAACATCGTCTTAATCTCGTCTCCAACTTCACATATTTTCATCTGTAATTTTGTTGCATTTCGTTGTCGTGTTTGCAACATTGCTGTATTTCGTCGTCATATCCGAAATATCGTCATATTTCGCTTTTATTCCTCTAAACGTTGTCGCACTTTTTGTCTCGGCGTTTGTTAAACTTGTCTCTGACGTTGAAACAAATAAAGTCTCTTAAACAACCACCCGCCGTGTGTATCGTTGCAACCCCTTTTTGCCAACCCCGGAGTTTTCCACAACATAAATTTGGTGCCAGGTGTGGGGTTGATGCAAAATACCGGTTTGGTGAATAATAATACCAAGCGGAAATAGCGGTTGCGAATAATATCGATCAAACGTGCGGTTAACCCCGGAAATTTAATTTTGTCTATTTAACGGGAGTGATTGGCAAGAGAACGAGATTATCAACGGAGACAGGACGAGAACAGACATCCCCAACCCATTAGTCGGCTCATCTCCGAGGCAGCACAGGAAGACGAGGACCCAGCACAGGAAGACGAGGACCCAGCACAGGAAGCCACTGCGAGACGAGAGGACATCGTTCAAGTAAGATCTACTGCTGTTAGCCGTCACCCTGCAGATCATCAGTTCCTGCCATTAGCCAGCTAAGAAATATATTTTAGAATTTTTCTTTAGCAGTATTGTGAAAATATTTAAGCATTTTTTGTGGTATCGCGGAATGTGTGAAAAGGGATAACAAGAGAGGAAAATACGGTGCTACCTGTCCAAATCTTAGAAGTGTATCGTCATAAAAATTTACTAGTCGGGACCGATCCGTCTATGTTATGTTATATTATTGTTAAAATTATTAACAACGTCAATTCCTTCCATACGTGAAACTTAATTCTACTTCAAGTTCGTTGTTCGCGAAACCAACATCGAGTTCACATGAATTCTGCTCTTCTCTTAAAATATAGTAGTCGTGTTAAATTTGGCTCGTTTTTTTTTTCTCGTGTCTGTGACAGAATCGCCATAGGATTCTGTTGATGACCATTATCAATTTTCTTGCTTTGCGTGCTTCACTTTCGGTCGCGAATATTTCTGAAGCCTTGTTCCTAATAGCTCGTCGGGTAAGAAAATACATTAGGAGCTGTGCACCAACGGATCTCCAGTTGATATTTTAGCTAGATGCCTGTAGAAACACGATCTAAATCTGCCGACAACCTCTCCGCGTCCCAATCTTCTACATTTCCTGCTCCGAGGCAGCCTTCTACAGCCTCCTTAGAACAAGTTTTTATCTCCGTTCCCCCTTCGTCGCGAAGAATGGAAAAGGAATTCGCCTTGAAGTTGATTCCCGAATTTAGTGGGAATAGGGAGCATTTGCACAAATTTTTAAGCTGTTGTGATATCGTAGCTACAGATCTACCTGAAGCTCAAATTCCTCTTCTGCTTAATATTATAAAAAGTAAGCTATCGGGACCAGCTTATTCCATTGTTAAATACAAAACTATCACAACTTGGGCTCAGTTAAGAAAAATTCTGCAAGATCAATATCTAGAGAGAAGAACTTTAGCCCAAATACAAAATGACTTAGTGAACTGTAGGCAAAAGCCATTCGAAGATGTGCGTACTTACGGTAATCGTGTTGAGCGGCTCTTCATGGACCTGAACGATGCCTGTATTGCATCTGAAGGGGCGGAAGCCGCCACTGTTATCGAAAATCTGAATAGTAAAACGGCACTCAAGGCTTTTGTGGACGGTCTGCTGATGCCGATAAAATTAATAATTAAAGCAAGTAGATTTACTAAATTAGCTGACGCAGTAGAAGCAGCCGTAGAAGAAGAAAGTTCATCTAGGCATTCTAAAGCCCCTACCAAATCCATTAAATGCACTTATTGTCATAAAACTGGCCATTCAGCCAACACCTGCTATCTTAAATCCGGCACAAGCCTACCTCGAATCCAAAAACCGGAAATTAAGCGTGAACCCATTGAAAGGGTGAACGTCATTGTCTGCCGCTATTGTAAGAATAAGGGACATCACATAAGTGACTGTCGTAAAAGGAAGTTTAAGCAGAATCAAACTCCCAATAACGGAAAACTAGTTAGTACCTCTACGGGAAACGGGAGCCGCCCTGGAACAAGCGGTGGTTTGACCAGGGCTGCTCACCTTCAAAAATCCGCCGAGGAGAATGGAAAACCTTAAGTTCCGAAGGAAATTCTACGTCTTATGGACCTACTAAATCGTTAAATAATTCCATGTCGTCCACAAATACTAAATCTTTAAATAATTCTACGTCCTGTGGACCTACTAAGTCTTTAAATACTACTACGTCGTCCACAACTACTAAATCATTAAATAATTCTACGTCTTGTGGACCTACTAAATCATTAAATACTACTACGTCGTCCACAAATACTAAATCTTTAAATAATTCTAAGTCTTATGGACCTACTAAATCGTTAAATACTACTACGTCGTCCACAAATACTAAATCTTTAAATAATTCTACGTCCTGTGGACCTACTAAATCTTTAAATACTACTACGTCGTCCACAAATACTAAGTCATTAAATAATTCTACGTCTTGTGGACCTACTAAATCTTTAAATACTACTACGTCGTCCACAAATACTAAATCCTTGAAAGGAAATTCTACGTCCTGTGGACCTACTAAATCTTTAAGTACTACTACGTCGTCCACAATTACTAAATCTTTAAATAATTCTACGTCTTGTGGACCTACTAAATCCTTAAATATTACTACGTCGTCCACAAATACTAAATCCTTGAAAGGAAATTCTACGTCTTATGGACATGCTAAGTCTTTAAATAATCCTACGTCGTCCTCAGATGCTAAATCCTCGAAAATAAACCTTATGTCTTATGTAGGTACTAAATTGCCCAATGACGCTACGTCGTCTAATATTACTAAACCCTCAAACGTGAGGCATACATCGTCTGAAGATGATACACCATTAAAGTGTTATTCTAAGTCGTGCGAAATTACAAAATCGTTGTACAATTCCAAATCTAATAATACTACTCCGAATGAAACTACATCGAGTACTTCAAAATCCAACATTCCGAATCGTGTGTATAACGTAAAATTGAGTCAACTGCACATATCCGATAGTATAGAATTGAAAAGCCTATTCGGAGTAAACGCGTCGAATAAATTTTTAATTGATAGCGGAAGCGATATAAGCCTTATCAAGGTAAACAAACTCCACGGAGATTCACTGGTGCATACAAATATACCCGCTGTATTGAAGGGTATTACCGAAGAAGAACAAATCACATTAGGTTTATTTTATGGTAAAATAATATTGGGAAAACATGTTGTATTCCACCCATTCCACGTCGTGAAGGAAAATTTCCCTTTGATAAATGATGGACTGTTAGGGAAGGATTTCCTTGATAAATTTCAGGCCACACTCGACTTTCAGACTAAGACACTGACTTTAAACCTTTTCAGAGATCCCGTAAAATTTGATCTCTCTCCTACTCTTAACAAGGTGACCGTTCCAGCTAGAAGTGAAACCGTTGCTCGGGTTAAAACAAACATTAAGGAGGAATGCTTATGTCTGTCGCAGCAATTAGACAATGGACTCATAGTAGGGAATTGTCTTTCCGAACCTCACAACAATACCTGCCTAATTACCATCATAAACCCTAACGAAGAAGATACTACTCTTGATTTAGAAAACATCAAAATAGAAGCCCTCGCTGACTATCACGTGTACCATCTTAAATCAAATTCATTCTACGGTACAGATGATTATTCTAAAATAAAGAAATTACGAGAAGTAATCAAATTGGATCACGTAAGCGAAGATGAAAGGGATTCCGTTATGAGGATCTGTATAGAGTATATTGACCTTTTTCTTCTGGAAGGAGAAAATCTATCCTACACGGAAACAGTTTCCCATAATATTCCGACTCCCGGTGTGGAACCAATATATGTGAGACCTTATCGGTTGCCAGAAGCACATCGTAATGAAGTAAATACTCAAGTCAATAAAATGCTTGAGGATGGTATTATACAACCTTCTAAAAGTCCCTGGAATTTTCCCCTAGTAGTTGTTCCAAAAAAACCCGATGCCGATGGAAATAAGCGATGGCGAATAGCCGTTGACTTTCGCAAGCTTAATGATCAGACGGTAGGCGACGCCTACCCGTTACCGAATATCACGGAGATCCTAGATCAGCTAGGAGGCTCCAAGTATTTTTCGACTCTCGACCTTGCGAGTGGATTCCATCAGATCCAGCTTAGTCCCAATGATCGGGAGAAGACAGCGTTCTCAACCCCACTAGGACACTTCGAATTTAAGAGAATGCCATTCGGACTGAAGGGAGCTCCGGCTACCTTCCAACGGTTAATGAATAACGTCCTAGCCGGTCTCCAAGGTTATAAGGCGTTCGTCTATATGGATGATATCGTTATTTATGGTAAAACCTTAAATGAGCATAACTCTAAATTGTCAGAGGTATTTCATCGTTTACGCCAACATAATTTAAAGCTTCAGCCAGCAAAATGCGATTTTTTGAGAACAGAGCTCACCTATTTAGGCCATGTAATCAGCCAGAACGGCATAAGTCCCGATCCAAGGAAGATCGACAGTGTCCAAAACTTTCCTACTCCTCAGAACCCTAAACAGATCAAAATGTTTCTCGGTCTTGCCGGGTATTATAGGAAATTCATAAAGGATTTCGCAAAAATATCCAAACCATTAACTAATCTACTTAAAAAGGAACAAAATTTTAATTGGACTGCTAACTGCACCGAATCTTTTAATCTCTTAAAGGAAAAATTAACCAATCCCCCTCTTTTACAGTATCCCGATTTCTCGAAAAACTTTATCCTCACCACTGATGCTAGTGGAGTAGCCATAGGTTCCGTGTTGTCACAAGGCGAAATGGGTCAAGATCTCCCAATCGCTTATGCCTCTCGAACACTAGGAAAGGCTGAGATGAATTACTCGACCACTGATAAGGAATTACTTGCCGTAGTGTGGTCAGTGAAACATTTTCGACCTTACCTCTTTGGAAAAAAATTCACCGTAATTACGGATCACAAACCTCTTATCTATCTCTTCAACTGTAAGGATACAAGCTCACGAATGATGAGATGGCGACTGCTACTTGAGGAGTTCGATTTCCAAATTATCTATAAAAGCGGTAAGCTAAATTCCAACGCAGACTTCTTCAGTCGTATCTATAAAATGAACTTAAGACCCAGAATTAGAGAAAGTCCGTATATTTCGAGTAACCATAAACTCAAAACCTCGAACCATAAAATCCCTAAGCTGCCTAACGACGCTCAAATCCAACCTTATTTACAAGCAAGGGAACTCGAACATGTAGATGAAGCTTACGATAATTACGTTAAGCAAATAGACTCTACTATTATCACTAATACTTTCATTTCCGACTGCAACGAAGATTTGCCTCCGGATCCATATGTTGGAATTTTCATAATCAAAGACATGGATGCTGATAACGATATTTCCGAATACTTGTACGAAAAAAACCTTCTAAAAGGACTTAAATCTCTAAACCAACAAGTGTCTGAAATTATTCCCCACGACAAGGGAGACCAGCGGATTATATACCTGGTTACAAATGAAGCTTCAAATGCAGCTACGTATAAAGATTTTTTTTTAACTCTCATTAAACTGCGAATGTATCTCCAAAAGAACAACGTCACGACTATATCTATACTAAATCCTGTGCGATTCAAGTCTTATCGACATCTAAAATACGAAGATCTACGCATAATGCTCCGATATGTATTCAAAGGAACTAATATATTTGTAAGGGTCTACCATAATAACTTTAAGAATCTCTCCCCCGAAGAGATCTCAAAAATCTTGCATGAATTTCACACAGCACCTTCAGGTGGACATCCTGGAGTCAATCGCACCTATAAGCGTATACGATTATATCACAAGTGGAGGAATATGTACCAAGACATTAAGAAATTTGTACAGAAATGCGACAAATGCCAACGCAATAAAATAACCCGATATACACTCGAGCCAATGGTAATAACTACTACTGCAAAAATTCCATTCGAGAAAATATCCCTTGATATTGTTGGACCATATCCCACGACTCGCGATAACAATAAATATTTACTAACTTTCACCTACGATCTAACCAAATTTTGTGATGCCATCCCAATCCCTAACCAGGAGGCATCCACTATTGCCGAAAAATTCGCCACCGAGATAGTACTGAGATATGGCACTCCCAAATACGTCTTAACTGACCAAGGTCAGAACTTCCTAAGTCACGTATTTAAGGACGTATGTAAATTATTAAAAATAAGAAAGATACAAACCACAGCTTACAGACCACAGTCTAATGGATCTTGTGAGCGTAGTCATAGAAGTTTCGTCGAATATTTGCGATGCTTCATTAATAAATCTCAGGACGACTGGGACCATTGGATAAAGTTTGCAGTTTTTGTTCATAATACAACACCCTGTATCTCAACGGGTTACACCCCTTTCGAATTGATGTATGGTCACAAAGCCGAACTACCTACTTCCTTAACGCGTACACCCGAACTATCTTATAATTACGACCTCTACTCTAACGAACTTAAGGCAAGGCTACAGCATTCCCATCAGATTGCCAGGGAAAATCTTTTACAAAGCAAAACTTCATCTAAAACTCAGTACGACAAAAGATCGAACCCTGCATCCTTTAAGGAGAATGACTTAGTGCTGATGAAAGGAGAGACATCACCAAAAGGAAAGTGCAAGAAACTCTTATCAGCCTGGTCTGGCCCTTATAAGATAGTGTCTACAGAAGGTGTTAACTCTACCATTCTAGTTAAGAATAAATTAGTGAGAGTCCACAATAATAGACTAAAGTCATACACCGCCTAGTCGGTTCGATACACCCTTGTCAACACCTCTAATCGACGTTCTATTTTCAGGATGATATCCCGCTTAACAATTTTCATGTACGTAATGGTAGTGGCCTTGGTAAATCTATGTCGACCCGAACCCAATGACCAACTGTTCCAAATAACAGACGTAACAAATAAACCAGGATTATATTTTGAGCATGTTGGACAACTCAGGCTTAGCAACGATAAATGGAAGTTACTGATTTCCTCCGATTTAAGCGATTACAAATCTCAATTCAAGCAAATTCAACAACTAGGACAAAAGTTAAAGGGAGCGTGTGATACTCTATTCAACTTGGAACTTAACCCGCATGAATGCGATAATTATCTTAAACAAGCGAGTAGATCTATAACAAACTTGGGGTCACAAAACAAAGCTATAAGCAGCCTTTTAGGTATTAGTACTAACATAATTCAAAAACGCGGAATTCTTAACATTGTCGGTAAAACCTCGAAATTTCTCTTTGGTACTCTGGACGAAGAAGATGCCGAATTTTATAATCAGCAACTTCAAAGTTTAACCGAAGATCAAAACCACATTCATTCTCTCATTAAATTACAAACGACGATATACGAATCCTCCTTAACCCAGCTCAATTCTACGATGTCTTACGTGGCAGAATTGGATAAAAGGTTGGAAAAAACCTTCTTTAAAATCAATCAAATCGTTAACGCCACTAATAAGCAATCAATTATAAATGACTCTATCCTAAATATGTCAGAAACATTCATTACTTTCGTTATGCTTCTCGAAGAATACACGCTCATGCAGACGCATCTAATGGATATCATTGCACACGCCATACAAGGCAAATTACACCCATATATCATAGATTCCGAAAATATGTTGGAAGAATTGAGAAGAATTCAGTTGCATCTCGACCGCGGAATACGATTGCCAATATCAGCGAACTTGAAATCGGTAGAATCTCTCTATAAAATTACGGACATACACGTATTCTACTCCAACGGGAAACTTAATTTCCTGCTTGTTATTCCTTTGGTGTCTACCACATTGTTCGACATATATAAGATAACTAGCATTCCTAGGCATATAAAACAAAATGTATACTCTCTTATTATTCCTCACAAACCATTTATAGTTATTGACGATCTGAAGCAGCACTTTTTCACCTTGAACAATTATGATTTAGACAGATGTAATAAGGTAAATAGTGAAAAAACCTATATTTGTAATCAAAATTATCCTATACTAATTATCCAAATGGACAACAGTTGTGAGATAAACATGCTGATTAATAATAACGTACACTATGCAAATTGTAAAAAACACGTAATGACCTTAGACAAGTCAATATTCTTAGCATTAGCAGAACATAATTCATGGATCTTTGTAGCTCCTGTCAAAGAAAATATTGTAATAAATTGTAACCAAAATACTATGTCAGGAGCGATACTCAAAATAAATCCCAAATGTAAAGCTTATTCAAAATTTTCTATTTTAAGTTCAAAATCGACCTACAGCAGTAACACCACTCTTAGCCACTTCTCCAATTTTAGTGGATTATATGACGAGATAGACAATAACCACATAATTCCTGTTATAAGCCTGTTAAATAGCACTAACCCTAGGACTTTTAACGTCCAGGAGCAAATAGAGGACCTCAGAGAGATAAGTCATAATGTAGATGTACTAATAAACGAGAATGCTAGAAGAAAACATGTAAACAAAATACCAGTCTTACAGGTCATGCCGTTATATGTACTAATATTCATAATTGTCCTTAGTTTTATAATGATTAAAATTTATAAGAAATATTGTAAAGATCTTTGTAAAAAAAGGAGCGACAACGGGAAACAAGATATCGAAATACATACGGTAAACAATGAGCGAATTGAAGAAGAAGCTCCGGTAGCTAAACCTAGGCTTGAAAATTGTACCAACCCTAGGTACAATTTTCAACCCTAAGGAGGGGCATGTAGTGAAGTCCCCTATTCAGCACTTTGTCACGTTTAGCTCAACGTGAACCACGGTCACATTTTTGCAGACCTCTTAGTTTTTCTTATCGCTAAGCCCACGCGCTTCACTCAAGCATCCGGCGCGACGGTCTTTTCGCTGACGCCGCGAGCTCCGATTTCCTCGAGGCAGAAAGCTTTCCCTCGGGAAGTTGAGTTTGATTCCGACTTCAGCCGCGTACACTTCGTCCAATTTAATCCTCTTAAATCGTTTTAACGTTACATTGTTATTTTGAACTCGTTGTATTCCTTTATCTTGAACGCGTTACATCTTTATCTTGAACGCGTTATATTTTTACCTTGAACCTACCGTACAAACGTTGTATATTCGAACATCGTCTTAATCTCGTCTCCAACTTCACATATTTTCATCTGTAATTTTGTTGCATTTCGTTGTCGTGTTTGCAACATTGCTGTATTTCGTCGTCATATCCGAAATATCGTCATATTTCGCTTTTATTCCTCTAAACGTTGTCGCACTTTTTGTCTCGGCGTTTGTTAAACTTGTCTCTGACGTTGAAACAAATAAAGTCTCTTAAACAACCACCCGCCGTGTGTATCGTTGCAACCCCTTTTTGCCAACCCCGGAGTTTTCCACAACAGTATATACACGTACTGTTGTTTTATAAAAAAAATATTGATTTTATTAATTTATTTCCACATTCCCCCTTGTAAATACTGAAATTATTCTTTTTTAAGTTGAATTCATTCATTTTGCCAATATAATCATGACACCCTAAATGTGGGTATAATTCTTGACACTTTTACACTAAGTAGGTGTAATATTATCAACAATTTAAAAATCCACAGGTTCTCCTTAAAATGTCATTACTCCACTAGATACTAAGTTAGTCGCACATCGTGAGTATAACTCTAAACATTCCGACTTATAGAGCTAGACTGTCTCTCTAACTTTTCTTTAATTCTAACTGGGTTGTGACTCTAACTGGACTGTGATAATCTTCTGTGATACTAATTGTATTTGTAATTAATGTAATTGTGTCTATATTTTATATTACAATAGGTATTCTTCATGAAACCTTTATGTCATCTCATACTAGCTGTGTTTTTTTAATTACGTGATCTGAATCAAGAATTTTTAATTTAATCGATTTTTTTAAACCGCGATCTACAGCAAAGACTTTAAAATTTGCAATAAACGCAAATCTACCGCGGAATCTCTGTGTGCACATATTAAAAATAAAAATACATACGCCCCGAATTGAGAACCTCTTCCTTTTTGGAAGTTGGTTAAAAAGTATTGAATAATTTGACTTAAAAATCCTCTGTTAGTACTTTCAATATTGAATCCTACGATTTTATCAGATTTTTGACAAACAGATTGCCTTCATTACGGGATGGTGGCTCCATCTGTATTTCAGTTCCGGTAAACTAGCTAAAGACCTCACATTTAATCAATTTTCATATTTTTCAGTTTTTTGGATAATAAACTTAAATTGGAGTTTGAATAAAAATTTGAGGTTTGTCCATAAGGAAAAAGCCAGCGCCAGTTCCGTATCTTATGTCTTACAGGACAATGAGTTTCCTAAATCTCAACTCTTTCAGGATCTGAAGACTCCTCGGGATCTAAGGCTGAAAAGATTTGTATTCCCCTTGTTTTTCTTTAAAAAGTATCTGTACATTTTGTATTTGTATTTGTAATCTTCATTTAAAGTTTTCAACATACGCGAAAATAAAAATCTTAATTTTTCTGAACATAATAACAACTATAAAGTTGGTGTTTTTGGAAGCAATGTAAAAAAACATAAATCTTAATATTTTTTGTGGCAATGCTGGAAAAAGCAAGGTGATACCGATTTGAGCAAAAAAAAAATAATACCTCTAAAGAAATTTTGACTTTATTTAGAAAAACTTTTAATGAAGGAACTTTTTATTCACTAGCTGATTTTTTAAACAGCGAAAGAAACTTCATCGTGCACACAACTACGGAACTATATTTACTACAATTAATTCTTTAAAAAAAAAAAATACACAAAACAACGTTAAGAGCCCTTCCCTGTCAGACACTCCCTTTTTGGTCTGAGTGGAAAAACTTTGACTGCAATATCAGCAGGTAATTAAAATTTTCCACCTTCCGCCTACTCGTCAGTCGCTGCAGTATTTGATAGTATTTAAATCCGGGGAGCTCTGGCGTGTTGGAAATGCCGTGGTTATTGCACTGGCGTATTTTACACAGAAAAAAATTATACATAAAGCTTGTTTGTGTTGATGGTGAGTTCTGCCTGGAAAATTCTGTGGATCGATACCGCTGTAATCATTTTCTGTTTCAATTAACGTCTGGAAAGGAAATTTTTAATGACGCGCTGATGTCTGCTTTACGATTTTTATGGGTGTGGTCACGATTGCACTTTGCATTTCAGAATTTCCATGTGATGAAATCCAAATATTAGATTTTTATAATAGCGGCCTATTACAATCGTATTAAAGTGGATTAAAATTTATGAACAGAATATGAAATTAAATAGGCTCTGTTCCTATAGAAGCAAATAAAAAATAATTTTTTTTTAAAATTTGGGTTCATTGCCCTTTTTTAAATCAGCTAAATTGTTCTTTCCCATAAACTTATTCATTTAATATCTTAATAAACTAAAATATCATGTTTGTTCAATTTCGTCAATTTTAGGTTTTCAAGATTTTGTGGGGCTGCCTAGAGAGGCAGACCTAGATCAATATGAGGCCTATTGTGATACCACGCGTGATTCGCCCCTAAGGCAAACCAGATGGAAACCATTTAGCAGGCAGTTTTTGCAGAAGCCTTGAGGCACGCCGTCGAAATTGCTAATGAAGACCCGGTTGACCGATATTATAAAGGGCGTCTCAAAACCGGCTTTCATTTTATTTTGTTAATAAAACGCATATTTCATTGCTGTGAACATGTTTGAATATGGATATTGAGGTTACGTGTGGAACACAATATTCGACATGCCCGCCTAGATTCCGGCGCGAGATAACACATCCAGAAAACTTCGTTTGCAATAATTCCATTACTTTGGCCGCAGTGTTACAGGTTACATCGTCTTGTTGGAAGAGCATGTCATCAACACCCATTTGTTCCACTTCGATAGTGAATTTTTACAAGTTCTACATGTAACTCGATTATGAAATGCTACATGATTTGCTTTATTTTGGTCCCATATTTGACACAACCAAAATGATTCCAAATTTCTTTGCCTTCTGAGGCCAAAGTTGGCCAAGTTTGCCTGATAGTCAAGTGGGTATGATCGCAATGCAAATTTTTCAGCAGCTTATTAAAACCACCGCTCGTACACGCAAAAGAATGCCGAAACCGATGAGTAAACAGTAACAGCAATTTTTATTTAGTTTTATTCATTTTTTCACTCGGTATCGAAAATAAGAATTTTCGTTTTGGACCGAGTTTTAGGTATGATTCCATAGCGTAATACAATTGACAGGATAAATATCCAATGAAATGTGGAAGATTTAAAAAAAGGTTTAAGTGTCCAAACATTTTGGTAAATTCTACTTGTTTTATTTTGATGAAATTTAAAAATGTTTTTTGGTATAAAGTTATGGGCTATAGAATCAAATATTTTTGTGTTGGATTTGCCCAGTCGATTATAAACTACGCACTTTAAATCCGAGGTGAGTAAAATCATCTAAATAATAAGTACATGCCGCATTTCTTTCGACACCATAAAACAAAAAAAGCTACTTTCCTTTACAACGCTTGATGTTGCACTGTCCAAATATTGCACGCACTTAGATAATACCTATTACATTATTCCTCTTAATATTTAGTGCTTTTGTTTGGTATTAAAGAAGGTATTTGCGATTTATCAACTTATCTCCCATGACAAATGGATCCGTTTTCCCTTACATTATTACATTATGCCTCTTAATGTCTTAATAATTAGTGCTTCTGTTTCGCATTAAAGTATCTCCCCTAATTAATTATTTCCAGCGTTAATATCGTATAAATAAAAAATATGACATGCGATTTTCGAATGCTTTTTTATTTTCAATTCACAAATATCGATGTTTTTAAAATCGGCTGAGTAAAAACTTATTTCTAAGCGTTTAATAAAAAAACGGTGGTCTAGCGCCCGAAAATTTGAGGTATTTTTAGAGGTTAATTTTTTTTGAGGTTAAATTAAGAAAAAACAATATTGAAACTTTTTAGGTATATTATAGTACTCATACTGCATACAAAAAAAATTTTTTTTTTAATTAAAATTTTTTTTAGTTATGTTAAAAATGCCGCTAAATAAGACCACCTCAAAAAATGTACCTGGGTGGTATGGTAGATTTTGACTCTTCTATTTATCTGAAAACTAAAAACTAAGAAAATTATTAATCACTAGCTGGGTAAATACTTACTAATTAAACAATTCTCAAATGTTCTAGTTTGTTATATCCTAGAAATTGTTTCAACCCGGAAATCCATTTATGGATCCGCCATCTTGAATTTCCAAATCTTAATAATATTAAAAATTTTTTTTTTTGTCCTGTCTTACTCCCTTCGGGAGCATAGGGCGTCTACAAAGTCTCTCCATCCGTTTCTATCTTTGGCTTGTTCCTTAAAATAATGATTATACCAATTTTCATTTAAATCTGTTGAAATTGAGAAATTGTGGTTGTCATATTGGATCCGCCATCTTGAATTTGGAAATTTTGCTGATATTCGAAATTAGTGGCCTCAGAATAATCATTGTACTAATTTTCAGTAAGATCCGTTGAAATCGAGAAATTTGGTCTCATATTGGACCCGCCTCTTGGATTTGTAAATTTTGATAACATTCAAAATCAGTGACCTCAATATAATCATTCTCGTGCCCCAGACTAGCAGGCAGTAGGAGTGTGCTAACGTCGGCCCTTTGGGCTCAAGGTTTTCGGCCCCCCTTTACTATTAGACACATTATGGCCTCCACCACGTCGGCAGACATAGCTAGAGCGATCCATAACCTCCTCTCCCTAGGAAATATCAATATTTAAAAAATATAATGTAATGCTCGAAACTACTGTAGTCCCCCTGCCCCATTTTGTGTAACAACAAAAGGCATGGAAAAAGTTTAAATAAAAAAAAAAAAAAAAAAAAAAAAATATAATCATTGTACTAATTTTCATTAAAATCCGTTGAAATCGAGAATTATTGGTCACCATATTGGGTCCGCCATGTTGGATTTGGAAATTTTGCTAATATTCAAAATTAGTGGCTTCAGAATAATCATTGTACCAATTTTCATTCAAATCCGTTGAAATCGAGAAATCTTGGTCACCATGTTGGGTCCGCCATCTTGGATTTCTAAATTTTGATAATATTCAAAATCAGTGACCTCAATACAATCATTGTACTAATTTTCATGAAAATCCGTTGAAATCAGGAATATCTTGGTCGCCATATTGGATCCGCCACCTTGAATTTCTAAATTTGGACAGCGGATTTGAAATCCGCATTCGGCAAAACCCCTATGTACCAATTTTCATGAAAATCGCTTCAAATTTAAAATTTTCAACCGCCATCTTGGATCCGCCATTTTGAAACCCCACGTATTATCAGAAAAAAAATTAGCCTATATGTTAAGTCGGAATATGTACTACCTTCGGAAAAAATGAAAAATATCGATGCAAGCGTTTAGGCGTGATTGAGCAACAAACAAACAAACAAACGAACTTTCATTTTTATATATATATAGGGATTATAAATGTATAAGGTCGTCCGGAGCAAAGTTGCGCATATTTCATGAAAGATATATTTTTTATAGTTACATGTTGAGACATGACTCACACATAGTTCAGTAGCTCAGTTATTGTTCTAGCGTGCACCAGCGCTAGGTGTTCGCTATGGGGTCCGGTTCGAAGACAGAATTAAAGAATGTTAAAAGTGATCGTGAACATCGAGTTTTTCTGAAATTTTTGTTTCTACAAAATCTTAATGCTACCGAAGCCCACCGTCAATTAGAAAATATTGTAGGGCACAACGACATCAGCAAGCAAACAGTGAAGTTCTGGTTCAAACGCTTCAAATGAGAACGGGGCGACATTGAAGAACATCGAGGGGGTGACTGAACTTCAGAGGATATTTTGCAAAAACGGATCGATTTAATTCAGTCAGCTTTTAGTCAAACGCGTTCTTGGTCTCTTACCTTTTTGTCGGCTGGAAGATGGAAATGTGGAAGATTTAAAAAAAGGTTTAAGTGTCCAAACATTTTGGTAAATTCTACTTGTTTTATTTTGATGAAATTTAAAAATGTTTTTTGGTATAAAGTTATGGGCTATAGAATCAAATATTTTTGTGTTGGATTTGCCCAGTCGATTATAAACTACGCACTTTAAATCCGAGGTGAGTAAAATCATCTAAATAATAAGTACATGCCGCATTTCTTTCGACACCATAAAACAAAAAAAGCTACTTTCCTTTACAACGCTTGATGTTGCACTGTCCAAATATTGCACGCACTTAGATAATACCTATTACATTATTCCTCTTAATATTTAGTGCTTTTGTTTGGTATTAAAGAAGGTATTTGCGATTTATCAACTTATCTCCCATGACAAATGGATCCGTTTTCCCTTACATTATTACATTATGCCTCTTAATGTCTTAATAATTAGTGCTTCTGTTTCGCATTAAAGTATCTCCCCTAATTAATTATTTCCAGCGTTAATATCGTATAAATAAAAAATATGACATGCGATTTTCGAATGCTTTTTTATTTTCAATTCACAAATATCGATGTTTTTAAAATCGGCTGAGTAAAAACTTATTTCTAAGCGTTTAATAAAAAAACGGTGGTCTAGCGCCCGAAAATTTGAGGTATTTTTAGAGGTTAATTTTTTTTGAGGTTAAATTAAGAAAAAACAATATTGAAACTTTTTAGGTATATTATAGTACTCATACTGCATACAAAAAAAATTTTTTTTTTAATTAAAATTTTTTTTAGTTATGTTAAAAATGCCGCTAAATAAGACCACCTCAAAAAATGTACCTGGGTGGTATGGTAGATTTTGACTCTTCTATTTATCTGAAAACTAAAAACTAAGAAAATTATTAATCACTAGCTGGGTAAATACTTACTAATTAAACAATTCTCAAATGTTCTAGTTTGTTATATCCTAGAAATTGTTTCAACCCGGAAATCCATTTATGGATCCGCCATCTTGAATTTCCAAATCTTAATAATATTAAAAATTTTTTTTTTTGTCCTGTCTTACTCCCTTCGGGAGCATAGGGCGTCTACAAAGTCTCTCCATCCGTTTCTATCTTTGGCTTGTTCCTTAAAATAATGATTATACCAATTTTCATTTAAATCTGTTGAAATTGAGAAATTGTGGTTGTCATATTGGATCCGCCATCTTGAATTTGGAAATTTTGCTGATATTCGAAATTAGTGGCCTCAGAATAATCATTGTACTAATTTTCAGTAAGATCCGTTGAAATCGAGAAATTTGGTCTCATATTGGACCCGCCTCTTGGATTTGTAAATTTTGATAACATTCAAAATCAGTGACCTCAATATAATCATTCTCGTGCCCCAGACTAGCAGGCAGTAGGAGTGTGCTAACGTCGGCCCTTTGGGCTCAAGGTTTTCGGCCCCCCTTTACTATTAGACACATTATGGCCTCCACCACGTCGGCAGACATAGCTAGAGCGATCCATAACCTCCTCTCCCTAGGAAATATCAATATTTAAAAAATATAATGTAATGCTCGAAACTACTGTAGTCCCCCTGCCCCATTTTGTGTAACAACAAAAGGCATGGAAAAAGTTTAAATAAAAAAAAAAAAAAAAAAAAAAAAATATAATCATTGTACTAATTTTCATTAAAATCCGTTGAAATCGAGAATTATTGGTCACCATATTGGGTCCGCCATGTTGGATTTGGAAATTTTGCTAATATTCAAAATTAGTGGCTTCAGAATAATCATTGTACCAATTTTCATTCAAATCCGTTGAAATCGAGAAATCTTGGTCACCATGTTGGGTCCGCCATCTTGGATTTCTAAATTTTGATAATATTCAAAATCAGTGACCTCAATACAATCATTGTACTAATTTTCATGAAAATCCGTTGAAATCAGGAATATCTTGGTCGCCATATTGGATCCGCCACCTTGAATTTCTAAATTTGGACAGCGGATTTGAAATCCGCATTCGGCAAAACCCCTATGTACCAATTTTCATGAAAATCGCTTCAAATTTAAAATTTTCAACCGCCATCTTGGATCCGCCATTTTGAAACCCCACGTATTATCAGAAAAAAAATTAGCCTATATGTTAAGTCGGAATATGTACTACCTTCGGAAAAAATGAAAAATATCGATGCAAGCGTTTAGGCGTGATTGAGCAACAAACAAACAAACAAACGAACTTTCATTTTTATATATATATAGGGATTATAAATGTATAAGGTCGTCCGGAGCAAAGTTGCGCATATTTCATGAAAGATATATTTTTTATAGTTACATGTTGAGACATGACTCACACATAGTTCAGTAGCTCAGTTATTGTTCTAGCGTGCACCAGCGCTAGGTGTTCGCTATGGGGTCCGGTTCGAAGACAGAATTAAAGAATGTTAAAAGTGATCGTGAACATCGAGTTTTTCTGAAATTTTTGTTTCTACAAAATCTTAATGCTACCGAAGCCCACCGTCAATTAGAAAATATTGTAGGGCACAACGACATCAGCAAGCGAACAGTGAAGTTCTGGTTCAAACGCTTCAAATGAGAACGGGGCGACATTGAAGAACATCGAGGGGGTGACTGAACTTCAGAGGATATTTTGCAAAAACGGATCGATTTAATTCAGTCAGCTTTTAGTCAAACGCGTTCTTGGTCTCTTACCTTTTTGTCGGCTAATTTGGGAATTCCAATGTCAATTGTGCAGGAAATTATTATCAAAAAACGGAATATGAAAAATTCTATGCTAAATGGGTGCCTTACGAACTTAATTCGAGCCAAGTGGAAAAACACGTAGTATACTGTACCCATTATTTAGAACTATACAATCAACCAAAAAGTCGGCTACAGCATACAGATTATATTTTATTTTATTTTACTTTAAGTACATACATGCAACTTTGCTGCGCACGACCTAATAGTTATGGCCGGAACTAAAACAAACAAACAAAATTGAAAACTGACAGAATGACGCGCTTTTGAATTTGAAATTCTGAAAAAGAGGCTTTTTTCTTACCAATTTTTGAATGTGAAAAAAGTTGTTGAAATAAAATTTCAATTCTAGTTCCGGCCATAGCCACTGATGTTCTGAACAACAAAATTTCAGATTATTCGGTTGAATGGTTTGTGTTTTTTTTCCACAACACCATGGAAAAAAGTAGTTTCGAGATGAGGTTTGAAATCAGGCTTTTAGCTTATATTATTTGTATAAAATACGAAAATCTATAAGCATTGAACAATCGAATAAATAAAGAGTATATAATTTTTTCCATAGTCCTTACGAAAAGCCTGTTTCCTTGCGCACCCCGGGGGCACCAAAAGTATAAATTTTGCTGCACAAACTAGCAACAGCAAAATATACGCTTTTGACGACCTTGTAATGCCAAATTCTAATAATCAGATTATTTTTCATGTTGTACTTCTTAACTTTGATCATTTAAAAAGAGATATAAATATCACTCCGCATTACAATTTCCTTACTTTTCGGCTCAGTTTATAAATACACAATTTTTTAAGTTTTTCTTTTAGCTCAACAATTTTTATTGTTCTGTAGATAATTTTAAAATAACGTTTAGCGTTTTCTAATAACCTATTAAACCGATAAAAAGTTAATTCTTTACTTTACTTTACTAATTACCACTTTTTACGTTCATATATTTATTGGTTACACTTGTTTACTGTTTAAGTTTATAGGACTTAAATCTAACCTACTCTGTAATTGATTTTAACTGTGATAGAAAAACTTTGAGAAACCGTTTAATTACTCTTAATTAATAATAATTTAATAACTCTTTGTATTTTTCACTTAAGTTTTGTTTTGCTACTTTATTTTATTCAGTTTTTATAGACGATTGTTGTTATGTCAGATGGTTTATGTAACCTGTTGATACGAAATAAATAAATAAATAAATAACGTTGAAAACCGATGCTAAAAAAAATTGTTAAAATTATATTTCAAGACAAATTATTATACCATTCAAACATATTGATCTAAGCTAGCCATACGCGCCATCCAGCCAGCCGCGTCAAATTTTGGTGCCGCTTTTTTTTATTTTTCACAGGGTACTGATTTCACTAGACCGTTCACACTGCTAGCGGAACTTACTAAATTCTCTGGATCATTTAGAGAGGCCTTTGGGGTTTTATTCCTACATAACATAGTTTAACTTATTTACGTTTCCTTCTTTTTTACTTTTTTTTGCACAGTGTGATTCCACCATTAATGGTCATTAAAGATTGACAAAATAGAGTATGTGCAGAGAAAATGTACACGAATCTGGAAGAATAAATTTCTTCTTTTATCGTTTATATTTTGCAAAATTCTTTGGCAGATAAATTAAGATTGCGGATACCTTGCACTAGACGAAGGAACATTTTTAAACTATCGACAGTCTTGCTTGACGCATATTTTAACTCCACTATTAAAGGTTCTCAGCGTAATCTCAAGTATCAATTTGGTCCTATATAACTGCAATCTATTCCTGTACAAAGCTAAATTATGGTAAATTGAATTATAATAATCTGTCGCAAGTCTGCTGTGAATTCTTCAATTTATAGATAAGATTTATATCAATTTAGCGACCATATATCTTGAGAAGAGCCCCATTTTAACAAGCATTAATCATTTCTTCTATTTTTTATTTGAATAGGAAGATAATAAACGAATGTCTCTCTTTTAAACACTTCACAAATCTAATGTCGTATCTTTTTCAAACAGACTCAATAACAATTTCTTCGACAATTCGTCTTACACATATGCATATAAATTCTACCATAATAAAAAATAAAGGAGATTTTTGACCGTACAGTTCCATCCGATTGTAATACTTTTTTTGTTGGATTGGTAGAACCTTCATTGTTATTCTGTGATATTTGTGACGTCATACATTGACATTTATATTAATCACAGCGTTTTGTTAACATCATATTTTTGGCTTTCTTCTAATTTTTTCCTGACCTGCCCTCTAATAAAAAATAAAATAAAAAGCTTATACATCTATATGTAAAAAAAACATTCGAGTGAGGTTATTTTTGAAATCTAGGACCCACAGTATGAACCTTAGCATCACAGATCCCTATAAGAAAACGGTGATGGGCGCGGGCGCGGTGTTTTTTTTTTTTTTGCAATATGTATATAATTTCGAGCTGGCATTAAAAACGAACACCATTTTTTGGAAACTCTGATAACATTATTTTCAAAGAATGGGGATTTCGTGGTGTCTACTCAAGCTTAATAATCTGTGTATACCGTGGGAATCAATATTCATGGCTTTTTCACTCACCATGAAAAATAATGTCATTCATGCTGCCACCTAAATTATAAAAAGGGAAACTTTTCATACATGTGGTGCGTCATCATTAAAATACTACCTCAGGCTAGTATGTGACGCCAATGCCTTACAGAGTAAGACCCTTCTTATCTGCCCTCCACATCAGACTCCTGCTGTAGCCGATTTAATAGAAGGGTATATTGTGACCTGTTTGCAAAACTTCCTTTTGCAAATGGAGAAATGCTTATCCCAGACAAGTTTATGACAACAAGAGGGGCATTATTTACACATGACGGAACCGAGCACTTGACAGAAATATTAAAAAGCAAACACATTGCCGGAAGCATCCTAGCAAGAGATGCCTATATTCATATATATATATATATATATGGTATATATATATAATGGGAACAATTTTGCCTAAGGTACTCTTCTGCCCAGATATCCTACACATTGAACTTGATAAATGGAATGCAGAATCAGATTGAGAATTTCATATTTTAGCACATGCAGGTAAGGTATATGGAACTTCACGTACAAACATATATAGAAAACTATAGGTTAGGTACATATCATCATATTTTTATATTTGGAAAGTATTCTCAGGTTGGGTCATTATAGGCCTCCACTTGAAAAATTTATCATACCAAAGCGATTATGTGTACTAATATTTACTTTTATATCCTAACATCAATCAAAAGATAATCTATTTCTCCATATACTATACAAACATGCATAATTATAAGAAAAAATTCAAGGTTTCATAATTTGACTCAATCCCCTAAATCGATCCAAAATTATCCCTAGTACAACCCTAATCAATAACATTTTAAATTTTTATGAAAACATATTTTCACCTCGTTAATTTTTGCTGCTAAATTACCTTTGGAATCCTTATCAAAAAAGAGAGTTGATTTATTTATAGAGAAATGCTTCCACCTCGATAGTTTTCTTGTTTAAATGCCTTTAGAATATTAGAAATTTTATGAAAAAAAAAAACCATCGACCTAACTCGATCGATAACCTACCCCCACCACAACCCTTATGTTTATTGTGTTTATTTTTCGAAGAACCCAACGATCAATGACAAGAGAAACTAATATACTAAAGGGATTTTCTCTACTTTTTGATTTGCGATGGTCCTACTTGCCGCAATCGTAGTGACCGCAAACAGCGATTGTAAAAACAAGCTTTGGGAAAACACCCACTGCACTGTTACTAATGGACATTTTCCAATATAAAAATGTTTGTACACTAAAATATGAAATATAAAATAAAATAGCATATTATTTTCTTTAAATGCCAGTAAAACTCCTGTCTACCATTTAGAACTACATATGACCCTATTATTGAAAAAGTCAGTGTACTCACAAAATAGTGAGAATAAGATATTAACAATTTGAGTAAGAGTTCATGTGTTGGGCCCCAAATCATCGAAAATGTACTGCAAAATCGGGTTGACAGGATAGACTACTACCAACCCAGCCGAGGGAGTCATTTAAATAAAATCATACTCCATAACTAATCGGAAAATTTACTCTTTTTAATAAATCAAAAAACTTCAAAAAAAATGAACAGTATTTATATTATAGCATTTTTAAAAAGAAACCAGCCGATTGTTCACCTGGATTATAAATTTAAAAATCAAGACCACCTACAATCTTGATAAATGTATTAGTACCACACCACCGTAGAGGAAACAATCTTTGGGAAAGTTCACTTTACAGAAACTATTCTAGTCTACAGAAAAAAAAAGCAAAAAAATCACGGAGTAGAAAAAACAGCGCTTCTTAGTTATGACTGTATTGATTTAAGGGGGTAGTCCAGTGAAAACGACTATTTTTTCAACGATTTTTTTTTCATATTAGAAATTAATTTTTATTAAACAACTTTTTGACATATGATAGTACAACTATTAAACTAAACAAAAAAAATTTTTTTTCTTTTTTTTGATGAGTCATCCCGACAAAATGGCCGCTCAAAAAAAAACTTTTTTTTGTTGGCGGACGTCGAATCTCTGCAACGGTTCATTTGAAACAAAAAATTCAAACGAGGTTTTAATCCGTAGAACATTGGCTATCGTCGGAACTAGAATTATTAATTTTCAATAAAAAATAACAAAATGGCGGCATTTCGAATTTTTCGGGTGTTTTTCGGGTGCTTAATTTGTTTATAACTTTGTAAATAAACAATGGATTTTAATAATTCTAGTTTCGACGATAGATACACAATCAAGAAATATACACCTAAATTTTTAGATCAATCGGAGCAAAAGACTCTGAGATCTGACGTCCGCCGAGTCAAAAAATGCTGTTTTCAGAAAAACGCGTTTAAAGTTTTTTATGCGGAAAAAAGCTAAAAAAATTAATTTTACCTTAGTCAGCGATGCCTGCTCCATACATAACGCGATGCCTCCTCCATACATAACTAACCTTGAATACAAAGCAGAAAGACCTAGACCGTTATAAACCGAAAAAAAATGGGCGGAGCAAACAGAAATACAAGAGTCCTCCTTGTTCCGAAACACGCCACGGGACCTTCGAGCGCTCGGATTACACGTCTCTCGAAAACTCTCTGTATCTTTAAAACTATTCAATATTTTGCTTAGATATTTAAATGGAGTATTTTCGAGGTGTAGTAGAGTAGATTCAAGCAAAAAAAAAATATCGAAAAAAAAAAATTTTTTTCACTGGACTACCCCCTTAAATTTCTTTTCACACAGCCAAATTCATTATCATGAGGTTATTTCGGCAATATCTAACTGATTGAAGTGTACAAAACTTGAAAACAAATGTGATCAAAAGTTTGATAACACTCATTTTCGTAACATATCGCTATGCACGCAAATATAAGAAAGTGGGAAAAGGTTTTCCGCCTTAGTTCCCGCAAGAAATGTAGTATCCGGGCAGAGACAAATTTACAAACTTTTGAGGGTGGCAAACTGATTTCAACAAGTGTGCCTTAAAGTGGAACTCACAAGAAGTTAAGACAAAGAGGTAATGGGATGTGAAATGTTTTATAGCCGGCAATTGGGAGCGCCAATTTAGTTTCAACAAGTTAAAGGAGTAATTGCCTACTGCGCCCAGCACCCGAATTAAAAGAAATTAATGAGATTTTTATCTTGTTTATAAATTTATCAGTAAATAGAGGGGCTGGCAGGTTCACCTATAATTTAAGCTGAATTGTGTTTTAAGCAGGAAAGAATAATTAGAAACTAATTAATTTTTAAATAGCACCCCCGGAACCGACGCGCGTCTCCCATGCTAGCATATTTGCCTTGAATAAGGTAGTCCAGGCTTTTATTGAAAAGTTCTTCCAAATCACTATGTATAGTATAGTCATTCTACTACTTTTAATAAAGAAAAATTACATATAACGCTTTAGGAGACTGAAATTTGTAAACTAACATAATGCCCACTAAAAAGTTCCTTTATACCAACGTCTGAGGGCATAATTGTAAAACGAACAAATTATACCACGAGCAGTAAAGTAGTTAAAATTACAAAATAAATTATACCAATTTTTTATTACCTCATTTTTATATTTAGCCTTCCGACCGAAACCTTCCAAACAAAATTTAATTGATTGATTAATAATTTAATAATGATGATAATTATAATAAATTTTAAAAAACATTATGGTTATTTAACCATATTTCATTAGTTATAATAATTAGACGTAAGTAGCGAGTAAGACAGCCACACTAAGAAACCGTTCATAGCAGCCGCCATTTTGGAAGGAAAAAAAATTTTTTTTTTTTTATACTTTAGAAAAGTTAAATAAAGTTATGTTAAAAATTTAAAATAATAAAATTATTTTATCACCTTCTAAAACATTTTTAAAATATGACTGTGAGTCAATATTGCCAGCTATAAGTTGGTGATCGAATGTTATCTCAGCAAATTCACTAGGTTTATATAAATAATGCATATCAACTAACTGCATTCGGTCTTTACAAGGAGGAATGCAAATCGGATCGACCCGAGGGAAATCATTCACGGCAAATCTAATGAACTTACGTTGGACGGACTCAACATTTTTAATGTGGGTTTGGCAGGAAGGAGGCCAAACTTGACTCAAGTATTCAAGAAAAAATATATTTGTTTATATACTTAAATTTTATAAAACTCACGTAACCATCTTTTTATGAAACCTAATAAAATTAAAAGAATTAATTTAATTTAAAAAAATTAGATAATGCTATAATTAATAATGCTGTTCAATTGCAGGAAAATCAGTTTGTTAGAGCAGAAAGTAAAGTATGATGGTCGTACCTTGCTTGGTTAGTTAACAGTTTGGACCATACCAATGGTACCAAAAAGCAGTTCTTTTAGCGAGCAATATCCTTCATTTTATCTCTTGATTCGCGTCGTTGTCAGAGTTGATCATCGTTCCCGATATATTCGCAGTCTTTCACAACCTTAAAGCTGCAGGTGTAAACGCTTACATGGGCATCTCTTTGTTTACTATTTTACAATTAAGAACGAGAAACAGAAGGAGCCATCCCCTGATTAAATGTTTTATGTACTGTTTTAAAATAGTAAAGTTCTATTAATGTTTTATAGTAAAAATTAAATATTTTATGTACTGTTGCAGTTCCGATAAGTTTCAACAAGTGCTAGTAATCAAGCCTGAAAAACCGATAGTTTTATTTCTTTAGATTCCGATTAAAAGCATTCTCGCCGTTTCTTCATACATCTATATCACTCTTTTAGATCGTTTTGTATCCTCAATCATTTTTTAATATTGTGCTTACAAAAACTCAAACGTAATTAAATACCTTCTTCTTTTGTTATGAGTTACAGTTTCTAAAATGTCAAAAAAAGTTTAATGTTTATAAGGACTTTTCACTTCTGGAATGAAGTTTCAATCCGACTTGTACATCAAGATTGAACTTGGAATTTCACTCCGGGTCGAAGTTTCAATCACGGATCTAAAGCTCCTTATAAACAAAGTTAATGTACATTTCTGTGTTTAACGTAATCACGGCCGTTGTGAGCTACACTCGCACTTGACGGTTTTTTTTAAAGTTTCAACGATTAGGCTTGGCTACTACTGCTACATTACACATGAATCATTTCAGCCAAACACTAATATCACCTTTGATGACGTCAGTTATTTTCAAAACGACGCTACGCTACGCTTTCTTTTACAAATTCTAACACCAGTGTGCACGAACGCAGGTCTGCAGAATATAAGTAACGAGATAAGCAACATCAAGATCATTTCATCAGATGAAACTAAAATACTAACAAATTGTATCTGTAGATTACACAGAACTACGGATAATTATAATAATCATTGGCTACTCCTTGGATAATGCTCAAGATATTTCAAGTCAGCACTTTAGGTAATTTGTGTCTTAACGGACACATGTGCCTACCTTTACGGCAAATGATCTGACTGACGTCAATGCACTGAGCATACACAAGAATTATTTGTATACATTAAGCTAACACTGTGTTAATAATAATATTATTTCCATTCTGATCCCCATTATAAATACTGTTGAACCAGTCCAGTGTTGCTCTCGTTCTAGAATCATTTTTTAGAAACACTTTGTTTCTTGATTTCTACGTAGCTATTTAAAAATCCGCAGCATGACACACGGCAAGCCGATAAGTAGCATTGGATTTTACAAATTTACTATGTCACAAAATCACATGATTGATTTTTGGAAGTTTTTTATCCGCCTTTCTCCTCCACGTGATTCAATATTATTTTTCCTTTAAACTCCCCATCCCTAATTTGATTATCACGTGAATTTGACTTTTTTCAAAAACAGATAGAATATGTTATTAGTTTCGCTTTATTAATTAAGAATAATTTAAAACAAGTATTGAAATGATTGGAACATAAATATTAATGAAATGATTTTAAATGATAATAAGCATTACATTCATTTAATAAACGATTGTTTAGTAAAACTTTACTACAACAATATTATATTATGAAACTATAAAATATTACGCTCATCTTCAATCTGGCTAGAGGTACAGGAGAATGATTTATATCTGTTGTATCGACTTTTCCTACATCAGAAGCCTCATTTTCAATAATATCACGTGATTTTGTTGAAACCCCTCTACTTTATCAAATGATCAAACCTTGATTCTGCAAATTATCGATCTCGTCACTCCATATTTCTATGAGTATCTGTCTCTGTCCGACTACCTCCTTGTTTCTTTTCGGAATTCATTGCAAATTATTAGACGTTAAATAAACATTTGAAAAGTCTTGATTGAGTCAACAACTGTAATAGCTACGCCCTACAGCAACTAAAAGGTGTGATAGGTGGCAATCCTCTAAAATTGCAGTGCTCCATTTTCATTTGCCGAAAATGCTACTTAAGAAATTAATGAAGCTCCAAGATTTAAGCCAATCGAACGACTGATAAAAATTCTGACAAGTCGAAGAGAAATTTTGACACTATTGTGGGAAGTATAAATGTCAGAATTTTGACGACTGCAATGAATCGCCAGTTGTCGCCATTTTTTGAATGGTGATTGGGGGAAAGTTGAACAAAGTAGGAAAGCAAATATGTTTAGCATGTTGACTGCCATGGAGGTCACACGACTTAGATGTACACTTAAATGTACTCTTTATTTTTAGGTGTGAATCAAGGATTTGGTTTATGTTCTTTGGAAATAAAACACTTGAACTTAAGTTCTGCTTGATATCTTTATTAAGTTCTTTATGTCACGAGAGTGGTCTTAAGACTAAAGTTTCTATCTCTAACTTCTGTATTCCAAACCCTAGGAACCTAAAGTTCCTTAGTGAGAAAACTGCTTACCACGATATAAAATTACTGAGCTCTGCAGCTCGTCCCATTTTCCTAGTAATGACACATTATCTTTTGTTTAATGAATTAGGAATGTGGGGACTGTCTGGACGGATCATGTTCGTACAGTTATTTTGTCTATACGATCATTATTCTTGCTCATATCAATTGCATCAATTGCAATGCTTTTGTCTACATTACTGCTGAGGCAAGGTAATGTAACTCCTCCCCCACTAGATTTTGGATTCTCCTGAATCCTGTTAATCAATTTAATTTTCTGTTGTTTTTGTTTCAGGAAAAAAATTACGCCAATTATAATTACTATCATTAAACTGAACGAAAATGATCCAATCCCTATTCCCATGTTTACATGTTTATGATATTTTAACTTGTGTATCTCTTTTACATTATTTTCGTGTTTTAGGACTACATCTTCGAAAGTTAGATCTATTTTACTTGAATCAAAATGGTTTTCTATTGGTATAATAAATTTGCTTATAAATGTGTTAGCTCTGTTACTATATTCTTTATTATTAATTTGTAGTGTACAATTCTGAAAATGTATAAAGTAATTTCCACTTAAGGTTATTTTCCTATCATCACAAGTACTATTAAGTTTTTTGTTCTTTACATTAGTTAGGACCAAAATATCATCACCAATTTCAATGTGTTCCTCTTCGGAATTTACAACGAATTTACAATTATTCCTAAAGACACAATGTTTACTTACTTTTAATTCTGTCAATGTTTTTCCATTTTCATATGTGAGTGTTTTGTTATCTTTTTCTATTATAAATTCAATTTCCTGATCAATTTGTTTGTTATTATTATTAGGAACCGGAATTAACAATTTCTTATTAAATTTTTTGAATTCTTTGGGGATTTTTATTGCGAAAATGACTGATTCATTATAGTATCTTGCTATTCCAAACCTAATCTGCGCTAATTTTCTTGAGTCGATGTCATAAGTTCTAATCTCTTCGTTCGTCAAAATGCTTGGATGTAGGATTCCCGATCTGGCTGATACGAAATTGTCTTGTATATTCTCAACTTGTCTTTTAATAAGGTCAATATTGATCATCTGTTCTTGAAAAAGACTTTCTTTATAGAGTTTTTTCCCTATTTCATTTAGTTCATTTGTTATTTTAAGTCGGTCTCTCTTGATTGCGTTTTCAATTAGAGTAAACGATTTGTTGAAATTGTCATTAATTTTGATTTGTTGGTTCATTGTCTCGATTGTCTCATGGTTGTTCCTGTCGATAGTATTTAAGTGTTCTTCAATGTCCTTTCTGTCTTCGTCGTCCATGGTCCCGAATATCCAATTTAGGAGGCTTCCACCCAAATTAATAAGCCCTCTTTTGTATCTATGTGGGAGTAGTGTCTTAAGGGGTTATATACAGTCAGGATTTTTAGAAAATCGATTTTTTTATTATTTTATTTTTGTAATGTACATATATTAAAGTACAGCCACAGAAAATTTCATGTCAATCGGGTGAATATTCACGAAGTTACACACATATTTGTAATGACGTGTTCGAGTTTTTGTACTAAATGTAAAATGCTTTTGAAACTTTAAACGCGTTTTTCTCAAAACTGTGTTCTTAAAGTCGGTGAGCAAGATTTCTCGGAAACGGCTGAACGGATCAGTTTCAAATTTTAACATAAGCTTCTTAAGTATATTTTTTAGTAATTAATCGAAGCTTTTTGTTCACCGATAAATATTTTCCATTTTATAAACAATTTAGAGCGAAAATTGTTGTTAAAAATCGAATTTTTTTTTTAAGAAGCCACCATTTTGTCAAAAATTCTTATTTTGCTTATTCCTTCGATTAATTACGAGATAAAACAATATACTAACGAAATATTTTTGGTTTTTCCATTTTGGATGATCCAGTCTAGAGATATCGTGCACACCGCAAAAGACTTTTTTTTATAGTTGCTCCCGGAGATCAGCTGTAGCAGCTTTTAAAATAATTATTTTTACAAATAAAAAACATTAAAATACACTCTAGAGTTACCGTGATATGTGTACAGAATTTTACATTAATAACTTAAAAGATCATCTCAAGAAAAATTCTTGAAAAATCGACTTTTTTGGGCTTCCTGACTGTATATAACCCCTTAACTTGGTTTCTTATGTTTTCAATTTGATGCATTACGATGTCTCTTTTAATACCGGATTCGAGTGTGTTATTAACTGTGTTTCCTAGATTGTCAATTATTTTCAGTATTTCTTTGGGATTAATAACATGTAAGACAATGTCAAATTTAGTAACGATTTCTATTTCGTCTATTTGGATTTTAGTGTACCCTGATATCGAGTTAATTTTGTCAATTGTTAGTGTTTGATGACTGAATGGTATCGTCAGTAGTATGGTTGCCGTTACTAATAGGAGCTGAAAATTTAAAAGGTCTTTTAATATTACTTTCGTGTATTCTGTCTATATAAAACTTTATTTGAATTTTCAATTTCTGTAATTTTCTCAGAAACTAGAGTCCTATCCTTCTCAATTATCTGTTTTAACTTTATAAAGGTTTCGTTAAAATTTTTTTGTTAATCTTTATTTGTTTGTTAAGATTCTCAATTATGTTATGGTTATTTCATTGGGGTTAACAATATGTAAGATAGTTCTATAATCCCTAACAATATTAATGTTATCTAATTTTATTTCACAAAAGCCAAAATTCGTATCAATTTTCTCCATTACCAGGTGACAATGGGTCATTGTGAATGTCGACAGCAACAGTAAAAGTGTTTGGATCCATCTGACCTGAAAATTTTGTTTTTCGTTTAATATTAGAAGTATGAATATTTTGTAGATTAGTCTTGACGAATTTTGGTTGTTCCTTATGTCTAGTGCTTTTATAATTTTTCGCATAACCTTCTAATCTATTCTCGTTGTATTCTTCTCTAGTAATGTTTCTTTTATTTATGTTTCTTTCTTTTTCCCTACACATATTTCTATAAATTACTTTCTTATCAGATTTCCCTTCTTGTATATTAACCGGTTTGTCTTTTGTGGTTGAATGATGGCTATTATTGTACCATTCGATAGCCTTACACATTTTTTCTTTGATGTTGAGCCGTTTACTTTCAATCCCTAAGGTTCTGATTTTTTCACTTAGGGTGTTATGCAAACGTTCTATATCAGAGTTTCCTGTATGGCTATTTGGTTTTACCAAATGAAGTTCTATACCTTCATTTCTTAAGTAATCCTTAATATTAATACTCTTAAATTCGTTATCTGTGACTAATTTATTAAAGTGTCCACGTTGAGACTTATATTCTCTTAGTTTCTCTATGATTGTTTGATTATTCCGGTCTTCGAGATAGAAAGCTGTTGCGTATTTCGAAAATTTGTCAAGGAATGTTAAAAAGTTTGCTTTCGTATTCGTATATACGTCCATATGAACTATTTCTTTTATGTCTTTAGGGGTTTCTGATATTTCGTATTTCCTCTTGATGGGATTTCTATCGTATTTAACCCGATTACATGTATCGCAATTATTGATGTATTTTTGAATTAATTCTTTGAGTTTAGGGAAGTAAATGTGTTGCTTCAAACCTTCGTAATTTTCATTAATACCAGTATGCCCAGTTTCATACTTATGGTATTTGTGGATTTGTTTATATACATCATCTTCATTATCCATATCTTTAGCATGGAATGAACATCTCACAAATTTTATATTATTTATTTTATCAAATAAATCAATGAGTTTTTGTTGTAATCTATTATATTCCCTGTCGTTTAGTTCTGTATAAATACCTATTTTCCCTGGCTTAATGTAGCGTCGTAGAATATCTGAAAGATTATTTTGTAAGTCCTCAGAGCTTATATAGATTTTTCTATTTCCGTGTTTTGTTTCGTATTCCTTGACTTTGTTATTCGTTAAAATAATCTGGGTCCTAAAACGATTGACCACTGTGTCAAGTATGGGAATGTGATTATTAAAATTTTCTTTTTGGGAATGTATTGTGTCAATAATTCCTGACTTGTTATTTTTCATAGATATATCAGATAGTTCTTCAGAATCATCTGCATTTATACTTTCTTCCTCTCGTGAATGAATTGTTGCAATGTCATCTACATTATTTTGCATCGATATGTCAGATAGTTCTTCAGAATCATCTGCATCTTCATTTTCTTTCAGTAAATTAATTTCTCCGATTGTATTAATTTCATGTGTATTTACATTATTTCTGCTTAAAAAATCTGCGACTTTATTCTCTTTGCCCTTGATGTAATCGATGTTTATATTATATTCTCCTAGTTTTAGTAGCCATCTGTAAAGTCTTGGATTCACGTCTTTTCCTTGTGTTTTACTATGTAACCATTTAAGTGGTTGATGATCTGTTAATAGATCGAACTTTACTCCATATAGATATGGTCGAAAATAATTTGTGGCCCACACTATAGCCAATAGTTCTTTTTCCGTGGTGGAATAATTTCTTTCATGATCATTTAACGTTCTGCTAGCATAGCAGACGGGATGGGCATCTTGCTGTAAAATTGCACCTATAGCAAATGCGCTAGCATCTGTGATCAATTTGAACTTCTTATTAAAATCAGGATATTTCAAGATGGGCGCTTGAGTTATAATTTTCTTCAATTTCTCAAATGCGTTGATATAATTAGGATCGTTGGTATTAACTTTTGCGTTTTTCTTTAAGGATCTTGTCAATGGCTGGGCTACACTAGCATAATCTTTAATAAATTTTCTGTAGTAGCCAGTCACTCCCAGGAAAGATTTTATTTGCTTCTGTGTTTTGGGTAATTTAAGATTGATTATGTCTTCTACCTTTTTGGGGTTTGGTTTTACGCCTTCAGGTGTTAAAACGTGACCTAGGTATTCAGTTTCTTTAGAGAAAAATCGACACTTATCTACTTGAATTTTTAAGTTTGCTTCCTTTAATTTGTTAAATATTTTCTTGATACTGTCAATATGTTCCGTTAAGGATGTTGAGAAGATGAGTATGTCATCGAGATATACTACGCATATTTTATTAATAAATTCCCTAAGCACTGAATTCATTAGGCGTTGGAATGTCGCTGGAGCATTTTTTAGTCCAAATGGCATTCTAACGAATTCATAATGACCATGAGGTGTCGAAAAAGCTGTTTTTTGTCTGTCATTTTCATTGACTAGAATCTGGTGAAAGCCTTTCGCCAGGTCAAGAGTGGTAAAATAATGGGCTCTTCCCAATTTATCCAGAATATTGTCAATATTTGGGATAGGAAATTTATCATCTACAGTAACCTCGTTTAAACGTCGGTAATCTATAACGATTCTCCATTTCCTTTTTCCAGAATTATCAAGTTTTTTGGGTACAACCCAAAGAGGACTGTTATATGGGGAATTACTTTCCTGAATGATTCCGTGATTAAGCATTTCGTTTATTTGTTTAGTGATCTCTTGCTCATGTATTTGAGGATAGCGATATATTTTTGAATATATCGGTTTATTCGTTGTAGTAATGATTTCGTGAGAAATTTCATTAGTGTTTGTTAAAATTTCTCCTTCTTTAAAAAATAAATTTTTATAAGTCTTAAGTAAATTTTCTAATGATGTCATCTCTTCAGAGTTGAGATCATCAAATAAAATATTTTTAACATTACTATCGATTTCGGAATATTCGAGCTGATGAATCTCTTCATTTTTATATGGACATTTTGATATTAGTTTTATTTTATTATTATTTATTGTAACGAATTCTTTTTCCATATCAATAATGGCACCTAGAGGTTTTAATAAATTCTGACCTATTATTCCATCGAAGCATTTATTTCTAAATTTCGTCAACCTCCAAATCATACAAGCGTCTTCTTTAAATTCAGTAGGCAGTTCAGTTTTAATTTCCTTATTAACAAATGTATTGGTATTAAGGGTATTAAATTTTAAAGGTTTTTGCAAAAGGTATCTTCTATACTGTGGTAATTTATCTTCGTCAAGCAAAGTTGTAGAAGAACCTGTATCAATCAGGCATTTTAATTTATCTGTACCAATAGTTAATTCTGCTATTGGTAGGTAAACTTGGGAGGCCTTAACTGAAAATTTACTTCATGTTGGATGTGGTCAACATCCATTGGTTCTGCTCTATTTTGATTTATGTTAGTACTTCGATTAGCGAAATTATTTTGATTTGGATATTGAAAATGATTTCTTCTAGATTGTTCTGTTGTCGGTCGTCTTTGTTCGAATGTATTTATTGGTCTTTGTCTATAGAACTGATTTTGCGTAAATTGTCTTGGGTTATTTCTAAAAGAATTATCCCTGGTATTGCTTACATGATTGTAATTATTAAAGTTACGGGGGTTGTTATATTGATTTCTAAAGTTATTATGATTTCTTTGATTATTATTATCATTGTTTTTAAAATTTCCGCGATGTACATTACTGTTTCGTAAATCTTTAACTTTCCTATAATTATAATGAATCACATCACTTTCGTCCAATAATCCCAAATTATCGAAGGTATTAAACACTTCATTCAGTGTCATACCAGTTTTTACATTAACTCGATAACTTCCCGTTAGCATATCTTTTACAATGTCTACTAAATTCTTATCATTATTATCTGGGCTATAATTTGTGGGCTTATTATCATCGAATTCGTATAATTCGTTTAGTTGAAAATTTATATTACGTATTCTGGAAAAAAGTTCTCTTAAGTCACCTACCTTAATATACCGACTTTCGTCCATTAACCTTTTGTAGCTTTTCCTTGGTCTAAATTGCGTCTTTAGCTCGGCTTTGACTTTTCCCCAATCGATGTCTCTCCCTAGTCGTTGAATGCATTGCTTGGCCTGTCCTTGAATTTTCTCCCTAAAGATCACCTGAAGTCCATGTTGTAGAAGGGCTGTGTTATCTCCGCATAAAGCTCCGACGTTCTCAACTGCATTTATAAACTCTTGCAGGGGATAGTCGTTGTTTCCGTAAAATGTTTTAATATTTTGAAATTTTTTCAAAATTTGGTCGGCCGTCAGTTGGAACATTGGTTCTGCTGGTTGAACCCTCTGTTGTCTTATGGCGGCGATTTCCCTCTGGTGTTGCTCCCGAAATTCTTGGAAAGCATGTTGCAGGGCTTGAATGTCTTGTTGTTCAGCCATTTCGTTCTGTTTTAAATTTCGACGTGAATCGAAAGCAACTCTTCTATTTTCTCTCATAAAATGGAGAGAACAAAAATTTATTTTTTTTTTTTGTTTTTCTCACAAAACTAAATAACTAATTGCAATAATCACTTTAGCTAATTCCAATAATGATTTTAACAATAATCACTTTAATTATATCGTTTTCTCAACGAAACTTTTGTTTTATGCACTGATTAACAATTTTTATGCACTGATTAACAATTTTTATGCACTGATTTACAAATTTGTATGCACTGATTAACAATTTTTATGCACTGATTAACCAATTTTTTATTATTTTTTATTATCTGTGTCACATATCACTGGTTTAATCTTTAGATTAAATTTTCGTTCAAACTCCGAGGATTTCTTTCTTTAGAAGGAAATCCTACCGACTGCGCCACTTAGATGTACACTTAAATGTACTCTTTATTTTTAGGTGTGAATCAAGGATTTGGTTTATGTTCTTTGGAAATAAAACACTTGAACTTAAGTTCTGCTTGATATCTTTATTAAGTTCTTTATGTCACGAGAGTGGTCTTAAGACTAAAGTTTCTATCTCTAACTTCTGTATTCCAAACCCTAGGAACCTAAAGTTCCTTAGTGAGAAAACTGCTTACCACGATATAAAATTACTGAGCTCTGCAGCTCGTCCCATTTTCCTAGTAATGACACATTATCTTTTGTTTAATGAATTAGGAATGTGGGGACTGTCTGGACGGATCATGTTCGTACAGTTATTTTGTCTATACGATCATTATTCTTGCTCATATCAATTGCATCAATTGCAATGCTTTTGTCTACATTACTGCTGAGGCAAGGTAATGTAACTCACGTGCCGGAGTTAGCCTTCTCAATGGCGCCACGGTGGTCACAGTTAACCAGCGCTACTAACTTTTTAATTTATGATACTTATGTAACCAAGTTTTAAAATTTTGAACATTGTGCACTATTTAATATTTTACTATTATACGAGTAAACTTAGAATAATGTAAATTATACCGTTGACCCCCTGAGCGTCTACTATATAAAAAGTGCGTAGCGGTTTTAACGCGTTAACCTGACGGCTTTCTATTCTAATTTATATCGGAAAACAATAATTCCTCAAGAGAAGTAGCCTCATTTCGTTTGATAAAATGAGCCTCCCGCAAGAAATCTCTTATTTTTCACCCACATTCAACTGTCAAAATTTCATTTCCATCATCACAGCAAATTTACGAAATACCATATAAATTCACCAGAGAAATATGTTCCACCTCAATTCACCCTAAGTAAAAAGTTTCCGATTGACCCAGGCCCTGAGTAGTCCGTGTGTTTTGTTTTTACTTTTTCAGTTTTTTCTGACGCAGTCACTAAGGAGAATTTTGCTCTCTATCTTCGAATTGCTACAGCATCCATAAAGATACAAAATTATCACAATCATTAACGTCGGTAAGCGGCAAGAGGTTAAAAGCTTGAGTAAACTACTTTTGAATTTACGATTATATGTATGTGAGAAGTGAGGCAAAGGTTAGGATGAAACCATTGAAAATCTGCTCTAAGTAGTGGAAAGCAGATAGAAAAAAATAAAATAATAATTAAATTAAATTAAAATAAGAAATACACAAATTCAACGTTTTTGAAGTGCGTTTTCTTGTTAAGCAACGTGTCTCAGACAAAGTATAAGTCGGAAAGCCAAATTCGGAAAGCCAATCCACCTCACCATTGCTTTAATATATTACTATTTATTTATTAATTATATTTTTCATTCTGCAAGTTATTTAAAAAAATATCCATAAGTTTTCATCGAGCATTTCATCAACATTTTTTAATTCTATAAGTCAAAACTGTATTTATGTTCAGATTACATCGATTTTATAACAGTAACTCCGCGTTTTCTTAATTACGAAAAATTTCTTTGATATTTTTGATTGGGAAATGAACAGAAAAATTTTCTATATATGGATGTTCGAGATGAAATGTAAGCTTAAGGTTTACAAAATACATACTCCTTATTCCATGTCATTCAATTGTTGCACAATATCAGAGTTTGTGACAAAAGATAAATATCACGATTAAAAACGTCTCGACAAATCAAAAAAAAAAAAAAAAAAAAAATCTGAATCTCATAGAGAGATCACAGCGATATAAGAAACAAAAGAATAATAACTTTTCATCGTGAATATGACTCTTTCCATTCCAGCTCAGCAACATATTTCTTTCTTTTAGAAAAGTATACTGAAAGTGAACATGGCCCTGAGCAAAGGCAGTTGTACCTTTCCATTACTCAGTTGTTTTTGTTTAGGGCAATTTCATCCTTTTCCTTTGTACTTCATTACACACATGTTCTTCTTTATGAAAGGCAAGTTTGTACCTTTTATCTTCATATATATATATATATTGTATATTAAAAGATTTGCGTCAAGTATATTAAAATTCTCTCTATGTTAGACAACGTCTGACTTAACCCATGAAAACTTCCATGATTCTTATAAAATTTAAAGTAGTTTTTGTAAATAATTCTCAAAAGTGAAAATTCATATAGGCTCGTGAGAGAGACGTTAAGTTTGATCTGATAGGAAGGTTTACTCCAGAGAAACCCTTGCAGATCAAATTAAAGAAATTTATGTTGAATCTCTTCAATGCAATTTATATTCACTAAGTAAAAAGCAATCCAGATGGGATTAAAAATAATCTAACAAAAATGCATTAGAGCCACTTGGTAACGTAAGGGTCGTCAGATTCCTTTGACCCTAGAGTTAAATTGACTTTATTTAAAATTAAATCAGTGTGATCATTAGAATTAAATTTCGAATTAATAACAGCAGCGAAGGGTTTTGTCTAGTCTGCTGAGGAAGCTACCGCACCTTCAATAGAATAGGATAAAACATTACATTTGTAAGCATTGATTGAACTGACCAGTTCTGGCTAGGTCGATATTTAATAAGGTACAATTATTTTCGCCGGATATTGTGCAAAAAGGTTTTGCATAATCATCTTAACAGAGGATTTCTCTCTTGACAAATACGGAAGACCCATAATTGTTGCAGATCAAAAATAACATACGGCCTAAATAACTATCCCGGCACACACCAGAACTCACAAACATTGAGCACCTCGGAAATAACGCGTTAAGTATGTTCGAACAAATAAAATTTCAGCCAAGTTATAAAATCGCAATAAAAATCTCGTAAGGAGAGCTTCAAGACGAAGATATCATAATTGATGTTATCGAATGCCTTATTGAAGCCTAAAACGACACGGTCGACTTGCTTTTTGTTTTAATATTAGAGAGAATACTTTATTATGCAAAAAATAAACAAGCTCTATAGATCTAATTTAAGAAAAGCCTTTTTTACCTGTTGCTGTTGAACTGTAAAACTGTTAAAAATGATTTAAATAAATCGCATTTATCTCAAATTTTTTATCTATTTTTATTTGGTAGCTAAAACACTTTATGTTTAAAAAAAATGGCTCTTTAGGCCTAATTTAAGGAAATTAATTTTTCAGCTCTAGTAGGCCTGAATTGCTCAACTGAAAAATTGTTAGAAATGTTAAGAAACACGGATGTATACAATCTTCGATAGAAGATCTTATAAAAAACAAAAATACTACACGAAAGATTCTAAATGACAAAAAGGTATTTACTGATATAATATATATCTTTTATTATTCTTTCTTCTGATCAATTAATTAAAAATGAGATGACAAGTGAGGTTAAAAAAGTGAGATTGAAACGAACCGTGGCCAACAGCGAATACACTTTATGCAGAGTGTAATTTTCGGAGGTCGTGATCATGCCACATGACCCCCAATTTAAAACTCAAAAAAAGAAAAAGTTTAAAAAACGGTAACCCGATTACGGAAAAAATATAATTAAGGGAAGAAAAAAAAGGTTCCAAGGTCTTTAACCCGACTAGGGATACATAAATAAAATAGACTAAAAAATAAGAAACAAATTCCTTCTGGCAGTTTCAAATTCGTGGTCGTGCGTATTTTGTATCCTTGATTGACGGCATCTCCAACTCCATTGGCTTTATTTGTCTATCAAATTAGAATGTTTGCTTTTTGTAGTTGACAACGAACGACCACCTCATTTGAGTTGAATTATAACGTCACGAATGTGAAATTGCCAGAAGGCAATTTCTTGTATTTTAGTTTATTTTATTTATTTATCCGTAGTCGGGTTAAAGATTTTGGAACTTTTTTTCCCTTAATTATTTTAATTTTTTTGGTAGTAGGGTTACACTTTTTTAAATTTGTTCTTTTATTTTAAACTTTTCCGTTTTTTAATATTGTTCTCTTTCATTCGTTATCCCACTCGATACGATGGCATATAAAAAATGTCAGAGACCTCTAATTTTTGGATGTTACATCCGTCATATTGATTTAGTTCGTTTAAAATGCAGCCTATGTCACCCGGACCATAATAACGAATCGATTAACACCTCATTGATAAAAATCATGTCAGTAGGTTAGGCGCTACGGTGGAACATACGTAAATACAACCATACATACATAAATACATAGAATGCTAAATTCATAACCCTTCCTTTTGGCTTTTCCGTAGTCGGGTAAAAAGACGCTGACGTAGTGTCGCGTCGCTTTTACCAATAATTGCAACAGGTATGATATGGGGTCAAATTGCATCGCAACCTGATATATAAATATATTTTAACTTTGAGAAATTGTGCAATTGCAATGTCAAGAATTAAAAATTAAATTGTAGTTTCTGGCTCTATTGTAACAATTTATCTCGAAATGTTTGCATTTGTCTAATGAATTACCCTAAATTATGTTGCTTTACAGAAAAAACAACTCTGTTAGCATAATTTACCAAACAGCTTTTTTAATGCGGGGATCTTAACCCTAGGGTCAATATAAGTTGCTATCAGTCTAAATTAAACAGCTTCATCCCTGCGGAGACTTTTAAACATCTAGAGGTAATTATAAAAAAAGTTCTCATCACCCTCGATTACCTGGACCTTTAAATATGACATTTTTGGGGTATTTTGTGACCACTTTGTATACGTATATATGTTGAGCGCGGAAACCACGTATTTTGTGTTATTTATTCAATTGGCATTCAAATAGTAATATTTATTTTGAAATTTAAATGAAAGTTACAATCGATAATAACAATCTAATTATCTAGAAGTTCGTCTCTACCAACCAGGAACATTCTGGAATCAAGGACACACAAAGCATGTGAAATTCCTGCCATAATACATTGTACATATTTGTTTACATCGTTCGTACACAAAGTATCGAATCGTATTTTGTTAATACACAATTTTTGCAGATAACTATGTCAGTGGCTTTCAACCGCATATAATCACATGATAAAACCCTTTCCGCACTCAACATATACAATATATATATTCAATTACTCGGGGGAGTACACTCCACAACATATGTCAGTCCTAAAAAAATCGGTGTGAGTTTTCTGTATAATTATCCATCTAGATAAGGAGGGTATGATACAAAATTTATCAGAGGTACCGAGTCTACACCAAATTTATAGAGACGAACGGGATAAAACAATTGACTTCAAGCCAACAACATACTCCAGGGACTTGATCCACTTCAGCACCAGCATTCCTGAGAGAGATAAAGAAGAATTCCTTAAGGCTTCCTCCAAATTTTAAAAAAATTTAAAAATTAAATTTATTTAAACGCAAAAAAAAACGAATTTAAGAAAATCAATATTTTACAGTAGGCCTGAACTCCTGAACTAAAAATGTTGTTTGTAAAAATAGTAAAATTCCAATTTATCTCGAATTGTTTGCATTTGATTATATTTAGTTATCCTAAATCATGTAAAAAAATAGCTCTATAAGCCTAAGTTGGGGAATTTTATTTTTGTTTTGAAAATCTTTCACAAAATTACTGCATTTAATCTATGTGATTTGCTGGAAACTATCCTCATTAACTTCAAAGATGTTGTGTACTCGTCTTAGATAACTTAAAACATGAAATGTTTATTTTAGTTACACAAAATAAAATTATATTTCTTTTCAATTTAAGACGTTTAAATAAATTTGTGCACTGATGAAATTTATATGCGTTTAGATGAGGGGCGTAGCGTAACTACTATTAATTTAACATTTCTCAAATGCTTTAGTCCTAGAAATTGTTTCAACCATACACGTAAGGCGTGGATTGGGATGTTATTAAAATCAGTGTATTTTATAGGGAGACATAGAATGCGGAGGTTTTCGTTAAAACTGAAAGCTATTCGCAAGAATATCAGTTTCAAAACCTTATCCTTTTTGCTGCCGGTGCCTCCTTACCTGAGTTAGTTAGTTAATTTCGGTACCACAGTATCCACTGATATATCCTAATAACTTAAGGTTTTATTGTTAAGTGTTGCATAAATATGTTTCTTAATTATTATAATTTAATTAAAAATGTACATGAATGACATTAGAACTGCAAACTTACTTATATACGAGTATGTAAAAGCGCACAGCCACCGCTCTAGTGAAATTAACGCCCTAGGCAAAATCAAAAAAGCGCGCCCAGAATTTGGCGCATATGACTCATCTAGATCAGTATGTTTTTACGATATCTTAATTTTATTGCCTGAAATATAATTCTTACAATTTATATTCACATCTCTTTATAAATTATCAAAATTAAGAAGTAATAACAAATAATTTGATTATTAAAATTCGGCATTACAGTTAAAAGTACCATGTTATTGATATTTGGTTTAAAACTTCTGGCATCTTCAAATTTACTGAAAAATAATTCAAATTGAGAACTATAAGATACGGCAGTGTTCACAATTACTTGAGCGAAATGCACTTTTTTGAATAAAGATTACCCGTCTATAGTTCAAATATTACAGCACCTCGACCTAAACATTTTAACTCTTATTGTCCCAATTTATCCGTCAACTTTAAGCTCGGACAACTTTGTTATTTATTTTTAAAAAATTCTGAAAACCTTCCTATTGTATTTTTTAATTTTAAAAAAAATACCGATTTCTGAAAGTCAATTTTATAAAAAATTTATATTTTCGATATGAAAGAAGTTTCGGAAAAAGCCAAAACAACAAAAAATCCGGCTCAAAATACCCAATTAATGAAGTTATTATTATATCATTAAGGGGTTCTAAACCAACCCTAAAATCAACATTTTTACGCTAACTCGGTATCTTATGGATTTTTCTGAAAAAAATTGGTTTTAGCTTTCGAAAACAGGTGAAAATCGGAAAAAATATAATAGAGAAGATAAGAACCTCAATTCTCTTGTTATCTAAGGTCAAATTTCATCACCACCCCAAGAAAAAGCTCAAAAGGGTTCAAATTCAGCCGTTTTTCAAAAACACTGTTTTGAGGACTCAAGAGTTTTGAATAAATTAAATTCTGAAAATAAATAAGAGTGAAACTTATGATCAAAAATACTTTCCACCCCTTTATGGTTGTTATAAGGAATGAAAACCGAAAGATGCAAGGTATTCATTATATAAAGTTGCAAATTAATACTTGTAAGGTTTTTGGGCATGCAATTTTCAAATTTTTCTATATTCTAGCTTTACAACCTTTTCTTTGTGGATTAAAATGGTGGCAGGGGGTAAGTAAGAGTTGAAAATTCGAAAATCCGTAGCATTATTTTTAAACAAGCCACTGTCGTTTCACGGGGGTTTTTCGCATCGCGGATTCTAAATTTTCGACTAGTATTGCCCTACAACCCTCTTCTGGGGTGTAAAAGGATTGCAGAAGGTGAGTAAGGATTGGACCATTTCGAATCGCACATGCACACATACACACATGTGAGTGTGTGGATGTGGGCAAGGATAGTCAAAAAGTTAGCATCTACTTTCCCAAAAACCCACCGGAAAAGGCAGTTATTTGGGTATAATGAATGCTATTGATTCGACAAGGCAAAACCAAAAACATAATATAAGCTTGAGTTTTACTATGAAACACTGAAACCTTACTATTTATTTTAAAGAGGGAGCAAAAATAGTGCCGTATGTTTCTACAGTAAAGGAAAGGGGTTAACAACCATTAATAAATTTAAAACAATGATTCAAAATTAAGTTTTTAATAAGTCAAATACATTTTATTTTTAAAAAATTTTAAAAATAATTTTTTTTTTTATTTTCCATTAAGAGATTAGTCTACTTTAGACGCTCGAAAAAAAAGATATTTTTACAAATTTTTGTAGACGTTGGTATAATAGATATTAATAAAAAACTTGTTGGGCTCAATAAATATACTCTTAAAATATATGACAAATTTTTTTTTATTCATTTTACTCAATATTTTTATGCAAAAATGGTAGATAAAAGTAGGCCTTAGTATAACTGTGGGCTCATTCGGAACTATAATTGGTGGACTTTTCTTTCCTTTTTCAGTGATTATTGCAATAAAAAATAGTAAAAATTAAAATTTTGAATCGTAGTCCAGAACGAAATAATACGTACTACGAATATGTGGTTAAAATTTCAAGAGAATCGGTTGAATAGTTTCCGAGAATTGGGCAACGTAAGGCCAAAAAGCCTTGATTCGATAAAGGCGTTTAAAGTTTTCCAGGCCGCGCTCAGATACTCATGTTTAGGGTATCGAAAACTATATTTCGGATCATTCTAGAATTTTCAGAGAAAATGTTTGAAAACATTTACTTTCAAAAAAACGATATTCTGAAGTTGGTAAAGTAGACTAATTCCTTAGTAACACAATTTTCAACAAAAATAAAACTTTGTTTGCATTATTAAAACATTTCCAAAAACAAACCATTAATAACATCTGTTTTTTATAAAAAAAAGTCCTGAAATAATCAAGAAAACTGGGTGGGCGATTAATTGTGCCTGAAAATGTGTAATATATGCATACATGTGTACAGAGTTTTCCAAAAGGAATTCTTAACATAAGCAACAATGCAAACTTAGCTCAAACTGAAAATTTGTATTCAAATAAGATTTGAAAATTAACGAACCATGCATTTAATTAAAATGGTAATTTATTTGAAATTTGTTCCCATGAATTGACGTTCACAGTTTAATTCCACATGAAACCGAATAGCGAAACTGTGCCCTCAACAGAGCCCACATATTCGTACATAATTCATTTCGCCAAGAATTCAGTGCGAGTTTAGCAGATAGATACATACATAGAAAAGCGCAACCACTTTGAAAGTTAATTAAATAACTTTGCTACTTTATCAAAGTCTAACGAAACAACTTAATGAGGGAAGTGATTAGCCGAACGACAGAATATGCTTTCTCGGAAAAATAACCATCTACAGATTGTAAATGTGTTTATTAGAGTTCGCCATACCAAACCCTACTGCCAAATGGAATAAAAGAAACTGAGTGGGTAATGTATCTAAAATTTATGTACCGAAAAATCTTGAAGGATTGAAGCAGTATTAACATTTTCGACTTAACATGAGAAACTTAGGCCAATATTTTAGGATCTAGATTATATATAGCTCCAATTAAATTATTCCTTAATTATTGGGGAAGCAAAATACCAAAATTTAAAAGCGATAACCTCCTTAGAAATGGGATGGTCGTTTATTTTATTTGAGGTTCGGGAATTTTGCACGAGCGAACTTTTTATATTCCCGAACAGATACAAAGGAACACACAACTTGGGAGGGTAATGACTCGAAAAATCGCTTCAATCCTTCAGACATTCTTTTCTCCGCGTTTTCCTTTTGAGCGGAAAGCGGAAGGAAATACAACAACACTTTGAGACTAAACCGATTCAATCAAGGAAAATCCACTGAAAGGAAGTCGCCTGGTGAAAGGCAGCCAACCAAGCAAAGCAGGCAAGGAAACTTGTACAACAAGCAAAAATCCCATCCGTGTAATTTCTTCTCCCTGATGAAGGAATGACGGGGAAAATATATTTCTCCCTAGATTACACAATTTTTTGTTAAGTTACTTAGGATTTAGAAAAATTGTGAATGCCATTTTTGTGAATTAGTTAAAATTACTTTGGCTTAGTTTGACATTCTCTTCATAAGGGTACCGAACTGCAACCTGTGCGGGGTTGGTTCTAAAGTAAAGCAGGGTGATATTTCATAAAATTATTAGTCTAATACTAACATACTTGTAATAACTTATGGAGTAATGGTATAGTGTTTCGAAAGCTATTTTTCCAAAAAATCTAGTTTGTTTATTAGGTAACATTGCAGAAATAGTTACCAAAATGCATATATTTGCATAGCATATAGTTACTGAATATGCTTAATAAAGTTTAAAACGCAAATGGAAGTAGAATCATTATTTAGAACAACCTTTTTTAGACTTATGAGCTACTCACACTATAACCATCTATATCTGAATCTTAACCAAACCACACCAAGTCGGAAATGACCACAAAACACCATAAATTCATATCATTTAGAAATACTTTTTACATTATACCTATCACAAAATTTCTGAACAGTTTTCCAATAGAATATAACTGTGGAAACCTTTTTTTATCAACATTAATCGGTATCTGATAATTACATATTGTAACTAATAATTGTCAAGTTCACTGCGCAAATAACGTTCGTGCTTTTTAAACAGAGACTGGAAGCCTTACTAAATTGCACTCTAAAAAAATGTTAAAAGTCGTCCTAAGATACAATCATGTAGTTTCGAAACACTCGGAGAGCTGGAAACACTAAAGAGCACTGTGAAACATTTTTACATCAACCCCTGTAAAAGATACTTTTTTAAATTGAGAAAATTGAAAATTTAGCAACCTGAGTAGTTAAGCTATGGGCGTTCTAAAACAGTTTCCCCCTTTAAAATACACAGGGCAAAATCTCGCAAGAATCCGCCATCTTGGATTTTCCATTTCCGGTGTGTGTCTTGGGTAAGAAGCCGCCTGCAACCTAGAAGAATCTTGGGTTTTCATTTATGGTGTCATATGCACTATGTATGCGTTCATGTTGCGTCATGTTGTGAAATTATATAATAATTAATTATATATATATAATAATATATATATATAATAGTAAGCAAGTGGCTATAAAAGCAAAGTAACAGAAACACATAATTGAAAAATGTCAAGTGCACATTTGCACATACGATCTTAATCGAAGCAAGAATTTTGCAACGAGCTCGTTAAAACAGGTTTATGAAAAACAACAATAACAACTACTTGGGTACTCAGCAGCCAAGCGAAATTGTCGGCAAACGTTGCTTGCGATGAATAACGAACTAGGGGGCCTGTCGCATGCGCTGATAATGTTTTCAAATACGCCATGGAGACAGTCTTGATTACCAGGCGCTCATTGTTATGAAAAACACTCTGCACAGTCGCAGATGCTATTAATATATGCAACTCGAGTTGAAAGAATGCAATTTACTACGAGCCTCTTGTGCCTAAAACTTGTTTTAAAAGAAAGAAATCTGCCAAGCACCCCATTTAATTTATTTGCGCGGAAAGAAAGTAGATTAAGACAGAACTGTATGGATTAAAGGTTCCGTTTTGATATTGAGAATAAGCTATTTCAGGCCTTCGGCCTAACAAAAATAAAAATAAAAATTTGTGGGCGGGTGTATTTTAGATGCAAAATCTCACTACCAGGCTCTCAGATGATTCAGATTAGTAGGTCTTCGACTATTATGATAACAGCTGTTCTTTACAAAGAGGAATAAACATGATTACGCGTTGCCCACTGCAGGCCATAACATATAACAAGTTTTGTTTTACTTTTTAAACTTCTATAAATTATATAAAAACTGCAAAAATTTCTTAATACTTGTAGATGTTTTTGTTATTTTTGATAAATGTTTACAAAATAGTTAACTCAGTTGGAACAATTTAAATAGTTTGTTAACTACTGCTAAGCATTTTGTAACAGTTTACTTTGACTTTTTAAATTTCTTATATTATTTAGAAAACTTCAAACATTTATTATTATTTGTTAATGGTTTTGTTATTTTGGAAATATTTGCAAATTAATTAACTCAGTAGAACAATTAAATAGTTTGGTAAATGTTGCTAAGTATTTTGTAACAGTTTTATTTTACTTTTGTAATTTGTATAAATTATTTAGAAAACTACAAAATTTTCTTTTTAATATAAACGGTTTATAATTTTTGGAAATGTTTACAATTTTACTTTTTAAGTCTTTGTCAAATTATTTAGAAAACTGTAAAAATTTCTTAATATTTGTAAATGGGTTTGTTATTTTTAAAAATGATTGCAAATTAGTTAACCCATTTGTAACAACTTAAAACAGTTTGTTAAATATTGTTAAGTATTTTGTAAAAGTTTAGGAAGGCTATAACTTTTGTAATTCTGGGAATTTTTAAATTTCTTTTTAAACTCACATCTCAAGATATTAAAGAAGTGAAAATGCGAAAAAAAAACCCAATTTATTTTTTTCAAAGTTCTAGGTCAGAACCTTTACTTAACATTCCCCTGTAAAGAAAGAATATAATTTTTATGGTGTCTGATTGCAATATGCAAAAGGTTAAATTCAACTTCTAAAATAAAAAACATTCTTTAAGGTAATAATACTTTTATTAATATGTTTATTTATTTTTTTTTTTAAAGAACTAACTGCTAAGATTACAAAGCTATTGTAGATATTAAGCATACAAATTTTGGGGCAATGAGGACAAAAATATATTTATTTAAATTAATCGCTGTTTAGTCGATATCCATAATGCTGAAATGTCCCCAGGGTAACGTTTCGACTGAGTTAGGTTTCACATACCGCTTGTTATCAAAGGGGCTAAGTGTTATTTTTCTTTGAGCAGTGCTGAAGAGTACATGTTGATAAGATCTAATTCCATTTTGATCGTGTGACATTTCTTTATTCTCAAACAAACATGTTAAATAGTCGTCAAATGTAATTTTATTTTTTACTACGTAGCTTTTTACTCCTTTAGCTTTCTTTATAGTATTTTGATTTTCACCATCTGCACAGACGCGTAGAGAGTACATTTTCGCTCGGAGCCCGACAAACTCTAACATGATGGATCCGTTGTTCTCGTCCTTCATAAGGCCTGGTACCTTCTTGTTGACTCGTGGCATGTCATATGGGTTGTCTTGAGAGTAATCTGACGTATCAAATCGGTGTAAGTTTTCTTTTAAATCTGCATATATGTCCTCAACTTGAATCTCATATATGAGCGAGTCCGTATCTGTGTAACACAAATTACACTTGTCACCATACTTTTCCTTCATGAATTCATAATGAAACTCGTACAGTATGGTTTTCGATATTTCAAGAATACACATTCCAACGTATATTGGTTTGTTGAAAAGCACTTCAGTGCGTAGAAGTTCGATCGCAATCAAATTATCGTCAAAAATAGTGCGTGAATGAAAGTTTGGTTTTGAAATTAATGCCTCCGCTCCATATCGTCCTTCCCATGTTGTTTTAAGCTTAATATCGCGCCGAAGCCGAACATTTTCCATTGTTTTTCCAAATACTGCATTGCACATAAGTTTGTACAGGTTCTTCTCAAATTCATTTTTAGCATTTTTACGCAAATTCGCGTTCAAGTCTATATATTTCTTCATCCAATCCGACTGTTTGAATTTTAACGCTCTGTGTATTTTCACAATTTTTAATCCTTTAGATAAGTACAGTTTTAGATTTCTATAATGAACTACATAGTTCTTCTTATTATTCAAGGTAGCCATCATCTTTTGCTCTTTGCAGCCTGGAGGGGAGCATTTTTCTGGTGCCACAGGCAAGTCTCTATGCTTGTTATGTAAATCTTCAGGATATTCTAAATCTACTTCCAAGATGTATCCAATTGGAGAGTTATCATGTGTATTCAAATCAATGGTATCGACATCTTTAACCCATTCGAGTTCTCCGTAAGGTAAATATTGTGACATAGCCCAAGAATACATTGCATTAACATCAAAATACATAAGGAATGTGTCTGGATGATTTGGGTCATACTCCTGCATGTATTTGTTGTTAGCTTTTGCATGCCTCTTAGAACATTGCGTTAGACCTCCGCGGACGCCTTTTTCCAAAAACATTAGCATATCTACGTCACTGATGTAATCTAGTTCGATCTTTGTATATTTTAACATAGCATCCCAAGCTAATCCTGGCGAGGTGTAATAATGCGCAGGGTCGAGATCGTAATCTTTTATGCAAGCATCGCGGAAATTTTCAAAGATGTCTGCTAACAGGAGTACGTCTATCTTCATATATAGGTCGCTATACTCACCTAAAGTTTTGATTTCAAACTCTTGCCATACCATAACCGCGTGTTCATATTCTTGCTTTGTAATATCACATTCCGATAAAGTGCTATAAAATTGTTCAAAAGGTGGAAGCTGTGTTTCCAGCAAATTTTCCCAATTCTGGATATGCTCGTATGGGAACACACCTTTTCTCGTTAAAAGCTTAAACTTTTTATCGTTAAGATGAGGATACTCTGTACGAACAATTCTTTTTTCTTGCAAGTAAGACGCCAGCTTATCCAACGATGATGCCATGAACCGAAAGGAGTCAATAAATTTGAATTTTGTTTTGTAACCTTCTATATATTTTACCATAGAAATGTATTTCTCTGTGTTGTTTGGAATTATTTTTAAATTGCCAGGTATGCCATTAGACACATCTTTTATGAGTAAATGTGCATCGTAATTACTCAAATTGTGAAAGACTACAGGAATGGTTCGAGAGTCCTGATAATTAATGTTGCAATTCTCGTGAGCTGGACCTCTGTATTTACCGGTTAAATGGCAGTGATCTCGTACTACTTTTTCTTCTCCCGCAAAGTGTTTCTTGCATATGTGACAATTTGTAGCATTTATGAAATCTCGTGTCTGCTCTGGCGTTAGCGGAACCATTGGCAAGGGTTGAAGATGAACATTTTCTGCATTTTCTGCTATCTCCTGTAGCTGTTCAGCAAACCACTTTGCGCAATCGCGTCCTCTGTAGCTTCTGTAGTATGATAGCGTATCATCGTAGCTGCATTTGAAATAGTATCCAATACTGTGTGCTTCATGCTGTTGGTACCGTTTAGTATGAAAAGTTTTGTGTGAGACTGGTTTTAAGATGCATTCAAAGTCACCGTAGATAACAAATGGGGCGCGTTCCTTGTTTTTAAAGTTTTCAAATTTCAACTTGCCTTCCTCTGGAAAGATCACTTTGTAGTTGTTCATTTTTTCACAGTCTATAGAATGTTTCTCCAATTGAGCGGAAGTATAAAAATAATGAAGGCAGCGATCGCAAAAATATTTTTTACAATGATGATTAGCTAACTGAGATGATACCAAACGAGACAAATTCTTTATCCAAACATAATGATATTTAATTTGATTTGCGGCTTCATCCTCATCGTAACAATTTTGCAGCAGTAAAAGATTTACGTGCTTTTCTTTCTTATTCTTAGTGAGCCTTGTTGGTGCAACGGTAAATTCTTTTTTATTCTTATTAAGAGCATAGACATTTATGCTTATATTATTCTGTTTTTCAAACTTTTCGATGTCTGGCCTGCTTATAGGAAAAGCGATTCGTTCAAATTTTAATACCGTGGAGTAGTGAGGGTAATTTGTAACGCGATGTGGATTCTCTTCAACAGGGTACATTGCAGAGACCACCGCCCAAGCAAAGCACGCGTTGTCATTATTTTGAACATTGACGCAAGCATGCTTTATCTTAATAGCCATCGGCAATTCAATATAAGATGAACCCAGCAAAGGTGTATATTTGTTTATATTAATAGTTAAATTTACCACCTCTTTTAAGGCCCACCCAGAATCGCGATCTTGAAATTCATCCAAGTCCGAAAGAAGAGTGTTCATAACATTCTCTGCAAACCATTCTGAGAGATTTGTTTCTCTTGAAATCACTTTATTCTTAGTGTTTAGGTATTTGAACTCTTCGATTTCTTCTTTCGCTGAAAATTTAACGAACTTGCCGCAAAATATGGTATTCACTTTTAGAAAAGGTTCTTTTTTCAAAATATTTGCAACACGGCGAACAAATAGCGGGCCGCAATCCTCCAAAAATTCAATTGGATCTTTATGTTTCAAATTTGTAATACATGAGCTCCTTATTCTCCCACTGAAAACAGATTTCATGTCTTCCCATTTGATTCTGTTTGCTGCCCACTCCGCATTGTTTGGTCGCGTTGGCTTATATCCCCCTCCTCGTAACAGATTAGCTTTCAATATTGTTCGATAACCCATCATTTTACTTATAACACTGAACAAATTATTTGTTGCACCAATATTTTCAGCATTCCTCAGAGCAGCATTTAATAATCGCAGGTTTTTTGTGCACAGCTTTAGCAATTTTTCTACTTCTTTCATATCACTTTTGTCAACAGTTTTCACAGCACTTTCCATATTCTTTACCGTTAACTTTGCCTTTTCCATGGAAAACATTTTATATAAAGAAGAAATTCCTTTCATGTAATCTCTATGACTGAGAGATGAAGAATGAGCGGGTCGATCTATTTTCCTCCTTTTATACTTTCGAGAGCAAATACGAAGCGAAGATTTTCTAAATATAATAGTAAATTAAAATAATTAATAAATTAGATCTGTCGGAAGGTAAAATATGTCTTTCATAACATGATTCTCTAGATCTCGTCTTAAAAAGCCGATACTAGGCGCGCATAAGTCTGCGCAATGTGCCAAACGTTATTCGTTATTCATCGCAAGCAACGTTTGCCGACAATTTCGCTTGGCTGCTGAACACCCAAGTAGTTGTTATTGCTGTTTTTCCGGCAAACGTTGCTTGCGATGAATAACGAATAACGTTTGGCACATTGCGCAGACTTATGCGCGCCTAGTATCGGCTTTTTAAGACGAGATCTAGAGAATCATGTTATGAAAGACATATTTTACCTTCCGACAGATCTAATTTATTAATTATTTTAATTTACTATTATATTTAGAAAATCTTCGCTTCGTATTTGCTCTCGAAAGTATAAAAGGAGGAAAATAGATCGACCCGCTCATTCTTCATCTCTCAGTCATAGAGATTACATGAAAGGAATTTCTTCTTTATATAAAATGTTTTCCATGGAAAAGGCAAAGTTAACGGTAAAGAATATGGAAAGTGCTGTGAAAACTGTTGACAAAAGTGATATGAAAGAAGTAGAAAAATTGCTAAAGCTGTGCACAAAAAACCTGCGATTATTAAATGCTGCTCTGAGGAATGCTGAAAATATTGGTGCAACAAATAATTTGTTCAGTGTTATAAGTAAAATGATGGGTTATCGAACAATATTGAAAGCTAATCTGTTACGAGGAGGGGGATATAAGCCAACGCGACCAAACAATGCGGAGTGGGCAGCAAACAGAATCAAATGGGAAGACATGAAATCTGTTTTCAGTGGGAGAATAAGGAGCTCATGTATTACAAATTTGAAACATAAAGATCCAATTGAATTTTTGGAGGATTGCGGCCCGCTATTTGTTCGCCGTGTTGCAAATATTTTGAAAAAAGAACCTTTTCTAAAAGTGAATACCATATTTTGCGGCAAGTTCGTTAAATTTTCAGCGAAAGAAGAAATCGAAGAGTTCAAATACCTAAACACTAAGAATAAAGTGATTTCAAGAGAAACAAATCTCTCAGAATGGTTTGCAGAGAATGTTATGAACACTCTTCTTTCGGACTTGGATGAATTTCAAGATCGCGATTCTGGGTGGGCCTTAAAAGAGGTGGTAAATTTAACTATTAATATAAACAAATATACACCTTTGCTGGGTTCATCTTATATTGAATTGCCGATGGCTATTAAGATAAAGCATGCTTGCGTCAATGTTCAAAATAATGACAACGCGTGCTTTGCTTGGGCGGTGGTCTCTGCAATGTACCCTGTTGAAGAGAATCCACATCGCGTTACAAATTACCCTCACTACTCCACGGTATTAAAATTTGAACGAATCGCTTTTCCTATAAGCAGGCCAGACATCGAAAAGTTTGAAAAACAGAATAATATAAGCATAAATGTCTATGCTCTTAATAAGAATAAAAAAGAATTTACCGTTGCACCAACAAGGCTCACTAAGAATAAGAAAGAAAAGCACGTAAATCTTTTACTGCTGCAAAATTGTTACGATGAGGATGAAGCCGCAAATCAAATTAAATATCATTATGTTTGGATAAAGAATTTGTCTCGTTTGGTATCATCTCAGTTAGCTAATCATCATTGTAAAAAATATTTTTGCGATCGCTGCCTTCATTATTTTTATACTTCCGCTCAATTGGAGAAACATTCTATAGACTGTGAAAAAATGAACAACTACAAAGTGATCTTTCCAGAGGAAGGCAAGTTGAAATTTGAAAACTTTAAAAACAAGGAACGCGCCCCATTTGTTATCTACGGTGACTTTGAATGCATCTTAAAACCAGTCTCACACAAAACTTTTCATACTAAACGGTACCAACAGCATGAAGCACACAGTATTGGATACTATTTCAAATGCAGCTACGATGATACGCTATCATACTACAGAAGCTACAGAGGACGCGATTGCGCAAAGTGGTTTGCTGAACAGCTACAGGAGATAGCAGAAAATGCAGAAAATGTTCATCTTCAACCCTTGCCAATGGTTCCGCTAACGCCAGAGCAGACACGAGATTTCATAAATGCTACAAATTGTCACATATGCAAGAAACACTTTGCGGGAGAAGAAAAAGTAGTACGAGATCACTGCCATTTAACCGGTAAATACAGAGGTCCAGCTCACGAGAATTGCAACATTAATTATCAGGACTCTCGAACCATTCCTGTAGTCTTTCACAATTTGAGTAATTACGATGCACATTTACTCATAAAAGATGTGTCTAATGGCATACCTGGCAATTTAAAAATAATTCCAAACAACACAGAGAAATACATTTCTATGGTAAAATATATAGAAGGTTACAAAACAAAATTCAAATTTATTGACTCCTTTCGGTTCATGGCATCATCGTTGGATAAGCTGGCGTCTTACTTGCAAGAAAAAAGAATTGTTCGTACAGAGTATCCTCATCTTAACGATAAAAAGTTTAAGCTTTTAACGAGAAAAGGTGTGTTCCCATACGAGCATATCCAGAATTGGGAAAATTTGCTGGAAACACAGCTTCCACCTTTTGAACAATTTTATAGCACTTTATCGGAATGTGATATTACAAAGCAAGAATATGAACACGCGGTTATGGTATGGCAAGAGTTTGAAATCAAAACTTTAGGTGAGTATAGCGACCTATATATGAAGATAGACGTACTCCTGTTAGCAGACATCTTTGAAAATTTCCGCGATGCTTGCATAAAAGATTACGATCTCGACCCTGCGCATTATTACACCTCGCCAGGATTAGCTTGGGATGCTATGTTAAAATATACAAAGATCGAACTAGATTACATCAGTGACGTAGATATGCTAATGTTTTTGGAAAAAGGCGTCCGCGGAGGTCTAACGCAATGTTCTAAGAGGCATGCAAAAGCTAACAACAAATACATGCAGGAGTATGACCCAAATCATCCAGACACATTCCTTATGTATTTTGATGTTAATGCAATGTATTCTTGGGCTATGTCACAATATTTACCTTACGGAGAACTCGAATGGGTTAAAGATGTCGATACCATTGATTTGAATACACATGATAACTCTCCAATTGGATACATCTTGGAAGTAGATTTAGAATATCCTGAAGATTTACATAACAAGCATAGAGACTTGCCTGTGGCACCAGAAAAATGCTCCCCTCCAGGCTGCAAAGAGCAAAAGATGATGGCTACCTTGAATAATAAGAAGAACTATGTAGTTCATTATAGAAATCTAAAACTGTACTTATCTAAAGGATTAAAAATTGTGAAAATACACAGAGCGTTAAAATTCAAACAGTCGGATTGGATGAAGAAATATATAGACTTGAACGCGAATTTGCGTAAAAATGCTAAAAATGAATTTGAGAAGAACCTGTACAAACTTATGTGCAATGCAGTATTTGGAAAAACAATGGAAAATGTTCGGCTTCGGCGCGATATTAAGCTTAAAACAACATGGGAAGGACGATATGGAGCGGAGGCATTAATTTCAAAACCAAACTTTCATTCACGCACTATTTTTGACGATAATTTGATTGCGATCGAACTTCTACGCACTGAAGTGCTTTTCAACAAACCAATATACGTTGGAATGTGTATTCTTGAAATATCGAAAACCATACTGTACGAGTTTCATTATGAATTCATGAAGGAAAAGTATGATGACAAGTGTAATTTGTGTTACACAGATACGGACTCGCTCATATATGAGATTCAAGTTGAGGACATATATGCAGATTTAAAAGAAAACTTACACCGATTTGATACGTCAGATTACTCTCAAGACAACCCATATGACATGCCACGAGTCAACAAGAAGGTACCAGGCCTTATGAAGGACGAGAACAACGGATCCATCATGTTAGAGTTTGTCGGGCTCCGAGCGAAAATGTACTCTCTACGCGTCTGTGCAGATGGTGAAAATCAAAATACTATAAAGAAAGCTAAAGGAGTAAAAAGCTACGTAGTAAAAAATAAAATTACATTTGACGACTATTTAACATGTTTGTTTGAGAATAAAGAAATGTCACACGATCAAAATGGAATTAGATCTTATCAACATGTACTCTTCAGCACTGCTCAAAGAAAAATAACACTTAGCCCCTTTGATAACAAGCGGTATGTGAAACCTAACTCAGTCGAAACGTTACCCTGGGGACATTTCAGCATTATGGATATCGACTAAACAGCGATTAATTTAAATAAATATATTTTTGTCCTCATTGCCCCAAAATTTGTATGCTTAATATCTACAATAGCTTTGTAATCTTAGCAGTTAGTTCTTTAAAAAAAAAAATAAATAAACATATTAATAAAAGTATTATTACCTTAAAGAATGTTTTTTATTTTAGAAGTTGAATTTAACCTTTTGCATATTGCAATCAGACACCATAAAAATTATATTCTTTCTTTACAGGGGAATGTTAAGTAAAGGTTCTGACCTAGAACTTTGAAAAAAATAAATTGGGTTTTTTTTCGCATTTTCACTTCTTTAATATCTTGAGATGTGAGTTTAAAAAGAAATTTAAAAATTCCCAGAATTACAAAAGTTATAGCCTTCCTAAACTTTTACAAAATACTTAACAATATTTAACAAACTGTTTTAAGTTGTTACAAATGGGTTAACTAATTTGCAATCATTTTTAAAAATAACAAACCCATTTACAAATATTAAGAAATTTTTACAGTTTTCTAAATAATTTGACAAAGACTTAAAAAGTAAAATTGTAAACATTTCCAAAAATTATAAACCGTTTATATTAAAAAGAAAATTTTGTAGTTTTCTAAATAATTTATACAAATTACAAAAGTAAAATAAAACTGTTACAAAATACTTAGCAACATTTACCAAACTATTTAATTGTTCTACTGAGTTAATTAATTTGCAAATATTTCCAAAATAACAAAACCATTAACAAATAATAATAAATGTTTGAAGTTTTCTAAATAATATAAGAAATTTAAAAAGTCAAAGTAAACTGTTACAAAATGCTTAGCAGTAGTTAACAAACTATTTAAATTGTTCCAACTGAGTTAACTATTTTGTAAACATTTATCAAAAATAACAAAAACATCTACAAGTATTAAGAAATTTTTGCAGTTTTTATATAATTTATAGAAGTTTAAAAAGTAAAACAAAACTTGTTATATGTTATGGCCTGCAGTGGGCAACGCGTAATCATGTTTATTCCTCTTTGTAAAGAACAGCTGTTATCATAATAGTCGAAGACCTACTAATCTGAATCATCTGAGAGCCTGGTAGTGAGATTTTGCATCTAAAATACACCCGCCCACAAATTTTTATTTTTATTTTTGTTAGGCCGAAGGCCTGAAATAGCTTATTCTCAATATCAAAACGGAACCTTTAATCCATACAGTTCTGTCTTAATCTACTTTCTTTCCGCGCAAATAAATTAAATGGGGTGCTTGGCAGATTTCTTTCTTTTAAAACAAGTTTTAGGCACAAGAGGCTCGTAGTAAATTGCATTCTTTCAACTCGAGTTGCATATATTAATAGCATCTGCGACTGTGCAGAGTGTTTTTCATAACATGAGCGCCTGGTAATCAAGACTGTCTCCATGGCGTATTTGAAAACATTATCAGCGCATGCGACAGGCCCCTAGTTCGTTATTCATCGCAAGCAACGTTTGCCGACAATTTCGCTTGGCTGCTGAGTACCCAAGTAGTTGTTATTGTTGTTTTTCATAAACCTGTTTTAACGAGCTCGTTGCAAAATTCTTGCTTCGATTAAGATCGTATGTGCAAATGTGCACTTGACATTTTTCAATTATGTGTTTCTGTTACTTTGCTTTTATAGCCACTTGCTTACTATTATATATATATATTATTATATATATATAATTAATTATTATATAATTTCACAACATGACGCAACATGAACGCATACATAGTGCATATGACACCATAAATGAAAACCCAAGATTCTTCTAGGTTGCAGGCGGCTTCTTACCCAAGACACACACCGGAAATGGAAAATCCAAGATGGCGGATTCTTGCGAGATTTTGCCCTGTGTATTTTAAAGGGGGAAACTGTTTTAGAACGCCCATAGCTTAACTACTAACCTGCACAGAAAAAAAAGCGTAAATAACACTTTTAAAAACTTATTTTAATTTTCATGTGAATGCAAAACAAAAGCATACATTAACCATGAGATATATCCAAGTAATGGACTCTTTAAGTTATAATTAGTTGGCATATTTTTCAGAAAAACCAGTGTATGTTTTTTTTTTTTTTTTTTTGTGGAAGTGTAATCGGGTAAAAGTAGGGGAGGTTTTTCCAGAAGGCAAGTTAATTTCTATTATTTTATTTCCATGTAGGATTTTAAGGAGTACAATTAAGGAAAATGGCCAATCGTAAATCATTAAACGCACAATATTTCAGGTATTTTTTGGAACAATTAAGGATATAAAAAAGAGAGTCAATCGAAAATTGCTAAACTTGAACAGTACACAATTTTCTCCAGCTGTTTCTGTGGTGTTATATTTTGTCTTGGGATTGAAGGAATAAAAATAATGGTGGGGTGATCAAAAAACACTGTACGTAGACATGTCGCGTTTCGTTTTACATGTTTTTCAAGAGTTTTGCAATCTTCATTTAATACTGATGTAAAATGTCTCGGCTAAATTAAATTTACTGCGAAGATCTTGAAATTCGCATAAGAAGAAATTCAAATTTCAATTGCAAAACTTATGTTGTTTCAATAAAAAATGTAAATACCAGTTCAAAATATCGTTACAATGCCAAATATTTAAATATAGACAGAATAGTCGATGCTAGAGACGATCAACCTGTAGCACAAACCATATTACGAAATTGAAGTTCAACAAAAGGCTAAATAAAAATTGTTTTGCATTTGTATTACCGCCCTCATTATTTTTACCCTTTCAATCCCTAGATAAAAAATAACACCACAGAAACATCTGAAATGCGCAACATGTTCGAGTTAAAAAATATTCGATTAACACACTCTTAATAAGTAAGTAATGAAAAATCTGTTTGTCCTGCTTTCTTAATATTGGATAATATCAATCAAGTTTTCGCGTCGAATTCAAACATCTGATACAATCGTAGATATTGCAAATAGTAACAGAGGATTTTTAAGTCAAATTCCAGACTTAGGAATGGTTTTTTATTATTACCCATACCTTTTTTTTTAAATAAATTAATACTTTTCACTCCACGTCTAATTAAATCCCAGATTGTAAAGAACTCCGATTCTAATCAACGTATCTATTTTGTGAATTCTTGTTTTATATTTTATATTATCTTAATAAACTAATAAACTAAAACTAAATTTAAGTAAATTATTTGATACAGGGTTTTTGGAGGCGATTCGATTTTTTGTTTTCTAATGCATTATCATACTCAGTAGTACTACAAGTAATGCAAGCAAGAAAAATGACCAGCATCATTACCAGTATTGGTACTTCACCATTACTAGACATCAGACGCTTTACCTAACATTACCTGGCGTTATTCAGCATTATCTCGTAACTCAGCATTACTTAACAGTTCCCCAATACTACCATTAATCAACATAAGTCAGAAACACTCCACATCTATGTATATAATATACAGTGAAACCTGGATAAGTGGGACCTGGATAAGTGGGACCTGGATAAGTGAGAAACCTCTATAACTGAGACTTTTTCTTTTATTTCCTTGTATAGGCAACATTCCTCTCGTATGCGTTCATTAATGTGTATTTAGTATACTTTATCTGTTTATATATTTGTAAATTGTCTTATCTTTTCTAGCATTTCAAATTTTCATGTTCAGTATTATTCGTTACTAATGAATCATTAGTCTCAGCCAAAATTTTCACCTTGTCTATCCGAGTTTTCCTCTATACGTGAGAAACCCGGGTAAGTGAGAAACCTCTATAAGTGAGAAAAAAATCTCGGTCCCTTCAAGTCTCTCTTATCCAGGTTTCACTGTACATACTTTTACTTCACTTATTGGAAAGTTTTACTAAACATTGTGTATTTTTTAATCATGTCTCGAAAATCCAATATACATATTTGGTATGTAGTTCAGTTTGCTAATGATTACATCAACTGGAAAGACCACATTTTTAATTTTTGGAAACTATAAGTTATTACTTGTTTGTTAAGTAATTCTGAGTACTGTTGTTAGGCAATGTTAGGTAATGCTGAATATTTCTTAGTAATGCTAGGTACTGTTAAGTAATGCTTAATGGTGAAGTACCAATACCATTACTTGGTAATGATAATTAAATTTTTTGATGTACCAATACTGGTAATGTTATTGGTAAATTTGTCTTGCTTGCATTACCTGCTCTGGTAATTGTAATGGTAGTACTTTTTATTGCAGCTCTATTGAATAAAGAATTCGCTAATAATCATAGGTCACCAGTTGCCTCAAGAGGTTTAAGAAGTTTATTCACTTATTAACGATTAAGCTTACCTACTCTATTTTAAACAATTAAGGACGCTCCGTTGTTGTTCCTCGTAGATTAATATAGTGGGTAAAAACGATTCTCCTTTTTAAGCGTTATTCAAATTCATTTGATTGATCATTCTCTAAACAAAAGATCTTACTCTTTCTTTTATGGAATTATGAAACTTCGAATCGGAAGCACCCGAATAATTTGATAATTTTTGAATTTCCCAAGGTTGATGCTTTAAAATTGTTGGCCACTAATATTGGATTCACCAATTTAAATCTCCCAATTTCAACAGTAGATTAAAAATTATATACAAGTTTTAGCTGCCATATTACGTCAACCATCTTTGATCTCAAAGTTTTTACAGTAGATTCAAAATAAAAGATCCTGAAAACCTGCAACAATTTCAATGGGTAATTTCCAGCAGCTAATTTAACACTAGAACAATCAAGACCAGCCAATTTGGCTGGTACTCAATTACTACCTTTAATTAATTATGTGAAGGCTTATTAAAATTGCGACATATCAAAAACCTTTTTTCATATATAATTACTAATTTTAGCATATGACTTTAAAGGTGCTGAAAATTATCAAAATTACAAGCTTGCGCGCACCGTAGTTCTATTGTTAAAAGGTGATGTGACAATTTATTTAGAAACCTTTGTTCTGTTTACAAATTACAACCAAGCTGTGTTTGGAATCTTTTAAAACCTTTACTATTTTCTTGCTATCCCTTTTATCTCGAACTAGATATTTTACAGTCAATATTTGAAGAGCTATTTGTTTTGAAGTAGAAAATCGACCATTATAATAAATATGAATATGAATTTAATGCCCCAAGTAATTTCGGGGACATAGGATTTATTGGATCCGCTACGTTGATTTTGCATTAGAGATTATTGTAAAAAAAACCCCAAACGGTATTTTGTGTTAAATTCTCATAAAATGACCCAAGTCATTTTGAACCTTCCATTTTAAAGGTTAACATTTTTATGATGATATTATTGGTATTATGTTATATGGGATACTCCTTCAGTACGACGTATCATTGACTACTATTGATGTCGTGTTGGTCTAAAAACTGGCGAATGTTTTATTACAAGTGTGGGGTTCTTCCTAGTTCGGTTTTTATTTTATTATAATTCACCTTTTATTTTTAAAGAACTTTTATTTTATATTTTATATTAGAGATGCCACGAATAGTAATTTGGCCGAATACCGAATACCGAATATTCGGCGAGGTTCTTGGCCGAAGCGCCGAACATTCGGCAGCCGAATATTCGGCCACACTTTGTACTTTCCGCGGGCGACAAATCACAACTCGTCGCTGCAGAAAATGTTCGTTCAGATGAAGGTGTGGAACAGAAAAATTCTGTTGCAAATGAACTTGATTTTTACATGGTATCTGTTCGTTTAGATCGGACAGCAAACCCTTACAAGTGGTGGTCAGCAAACGCGAAACAATATCCAACCCTTTCACAATTTGCTAAGATTTATTTATCATCTCCCGGTAGCAGTGTGTATAGTGAGCGGCTGTTTTCGGAAGCAGGTATAATTTTTGAGGAAAAACGCAATCGTCTGCTATCAACAAACGCTGAAAAAATTGTTTTCATTCATCATAACTTACCACTGGTAGATTTTAAATATTAATTTGTTAGCTCTTTTTTTTGGTTAAATAACTATATCTTTGTGAGTAATATTTTGAGTTCTTTTTTCATGATTTATTTGGTAATCCTTACTATATTTTATCATAAATACGAAATTAAATCTGTTTATCACGATTTCACGCCAAAACTGCTGAACCGATTTAAATGAAATTTGGTACACAGATACATACTCTAGAGCCTTAGAAAGGACATGGGCTATAATTTACGCGGACGAAGTCGCGAGAAAACAGCTAGTAATAAAAAAATAATAAATAAATTACTATTCGGTATTCGGCCGAATAGTTAACCATATTCGGCCGAATACCGAATAGCGAAAAAAAGTGGCCGAATAGCCGAATACCGAATAGTTGCCGAATATTCGTGGCATCTCTATTTTATATATTTTTTATAACACCTTTTTTTTATATAAGCGAAACAAAATTAAATATTATTTATTTCTTCTTTATTTATTTTTAGTTTTAGTTCCTTTTACAAATAATCTTTAAAATATTTTTAAGGCAAACTTTCTCGACCGAATGACAGGGAAGAACTGAAATATTTTCACACAAACAAAAATTATTAAAAATTTACAAAAGCTACTACATCTACACTAACTAGATTTATATAAAATAACTTTACTACAGTTACAATTCTACAAGTATTTTCTAATCTTTATGATATCAACAAGCCAAACCAAATCTACACTACGTTAAAAATCTACATTTAACTACTTTTACATTTACCTAATATTTCCATTCTTTATTTAAATTTAAAATCAAATACTCAAACCGAAATTTATTAAAACTTTTTAATCGACGACAACTATCACCACATGACAATTACAATAAAGTTTTTCATGTGGAGACTATTGAATTTTTTGATTGAACTTTTAAAATCTCAGACAACCACCACAACACCCCCTTCCCAGCGAAATACCCAAAGAGCGAAATTCTGGATTCAGCAACTTTTAGCTGAATCTGAAAATGTTACCTTTTTGGATATTTTGTTGTTAAAACCATTAAATTTTGGGACAGGAGTTACTTTTTTAATTATTGTGTTTCGAATTTTCATTGACACTGGCCAATGACAAAAATTCTGTGTATGACGAACAGGCTCTGGCTGTTCCTTAAAGTGGTTTGAACTATGTAATGTTAAATTGTTAACGTTCTCCGTCGATGGATGAGAGCTGATATCCTTTACTTGAATTTCCGAAATCGAAACTGCAAAATATGGTTTTAAACGATTTATGGAAATATTTGTATTTTTACCATTAATATTAATTGTGTAAAATGTAGATTGTCTAGAAATTATCGGAAATGGTCCTTCATAGTAATTTTGAAAAGTACTTCTAGAAGAATCATTTCTAATGAAAACATGAGAACAAGTATATAACTCTTTAAATTTGAAAAATTTATTTTTAGAGTGATCAGTGGAACGAGATGGTTGCATGTTACTGAATAAATTTTTTAAATGATTTACGAAAACATTTTGTGGAATATCTTGAGAATTTTGCTCAAGAAAATCACCTGGAAGTCTTAAGGACTGACCAAAAAGTAATTCAGAAGACGTAGCTGTAAAGTCTTCTCTGAAAGATGTTCTGAGACCGAGAAGAACAGATGGCAATACTTTTGTCCAAGAATCGTTTTCATAAATTTTGAGAGCTGTTTTTAGAGTTCTATTCCATCTTTCAATGAAACCGTTAGATTGAGGATGATAAGGAGTTGTGCGATTATGTTTGAAACCTAAAAGTTTAGATAGTTCTTTGAAAAGATTTGATTCAAACTGTCTGCCCTGATCTGTTACGATAAATTTTGGTACACCGTAACGAGAAATCCATTCGCGGAAAAGAGCTTCTGCACAAGTCTCAGCTGAAATGTTGGCTATAGGAATTGCCTCAGGCCATCGCGTAAAACGATCGATTACAGTGAGACAAAACCTGAAACCTTGAGAAGTCGGAAGAGGTCCGATAATATCCATGTGGATGGTTTCGAATTTACTTGAAGTAACCGGAAAAGAACCAAAAGGAATTTTAACATGACGAGTGATTTTATTCTTCTGACATGCTAAACAACTACGGGTCCAATTATTAATATCCTTATTTATAGATGGCCAAAAATATTTTGAAACTATCATTTTATTTGTGGCTCTGATGCTAGGATGTGCTAAATTGTGAATAGAATTAAAAATATTTAATCGAAAAGCTTCTGGAATGTAGGGTCTAATTATTGAATTTGAATGCTCGCAGAGAATTTGTTTATCGCTTCCTATAACAGGGAATTTGGAAAATTTTAAAGATGAATTTTCCAAAAATTGTGTTAACTGAGTATCAGTCTCCTGTGCTGTAGCTATAGCTTCAAAGTCTATAGATGAAGGTAGATGGATTTCATCTACACGCGATAAAGTATCTGCGACAATATTATCCTTACCAGAAATGTGTTGTATATCTGTAGTAAATTGTCCAATGAAATCTAGATGTCGAAATTGTCTAGGTGATGCTTTCTCTGGATTTTGTTTGAAGGCAAAAACTAAAGGTTTGTGATCAGTGAAAAGTGTAAAATTTCTTCCTTCTAAATGATATTGAAAATATTTAATGCCTTTATAAGCGGCGAGCAACTCACGATCATAAGCACTATACTTTTGCTGAGCTGAATTTAATTTAATTGAGAAAAAACCAAGCGGTTGCCAAGAATTATTAATTTGTTGATTCAGAGCTGCACCTACAGCTGTATCTGAAGCGTCAACAAATAAAGCTAATTTGGCATGATTGTTAGGAAAAGCTAAAAGGGTAGTTTGAGTTAATTGAGATTTAATGTTCTCAAAAGCGTTTATGGCTTCAGTTGTCCAATTAATTTTTTTGGAACCTTCTTTTTTACTTCCAGAAAGATATTTATTTAAAATTAACTGATGTTGAGCTGCATGAGGTAGAAATCTACGATAAAAATTTACCATACCTAAGAAACGTCTTAACTCTTTAACATTTGTAGGTTGAGAAAATTTTGAAATAGCTTCTACTTTCTCAGGAGTAGGGCTGATACCATCTGAATTAATAAGATGACCGAGAAATTTTACTTGTGATTTCATAAAGTTACATTTCTCGATGTTGATAATTAATCCATGTTCTTGTAAACGTTGAAAAATTTGCTTTAAATGGTCTAAATGTTCTTCTTCTGATTTGGATGCTATTAAAATATCATCTAAATAAACAAAACAGAAATGAAGATCTTGAAGCACAGAGTGGATAAACCGTTGAAAAGTTTGTGCTGCATTGCAAAGACCAAACGTCATCCTTGTAAATTCGAAAAGACCAAAAGGAGTGCATATTGCAGTTTTTGGAATATCTTCGGGTTCGACTGGAATTTGGTGATAGGCTTTTGTTAAATCTATAGTTGAAAATATTTTACAATTTTGTAATTGAAATGTGAAATCATGAATTAAGGGGATCGGATAACGATCTGGAATTGTAATAGAATTTAAACGCCTATAATCACCACAAGGTCTCCATTCACCGTTTTTCTTTGGAACCATATGTAACGGTGAAGACCAACAACTGTTAGAAGGTCTGCAAATGCCTTGGTTTAACATAAATTCAAATTCCTTTTTTGCTATTAAAAGTTTTTCAGGAGAAAGACGACGTACTTTTGAAAATAGTGGTTGACCAACTGTTTTAATTTGATGTGTAATTAGATGTTTAACTGGTTTAGTAAAACCAGAATCTATAGTTAAAGTTGGAAATTCACGAATTAATTTTTGTATCTCATCATTTAAAGATGTATTGATTAATACTGATAAAGCAGTAGATGGTCCTCTGAAAATATTACCATTAGAAGTTAATTTAGTTAAGGGGTCAATTAAAATTCTTTTTGACAAATCAATAATTAATTTATAGTGAAATAAGAAATCTGCACCCAAAATAGGTTTCTCCACATCAGCTAATAAAAATTCCCATTGAAAATTTCTTCGTAAACCGAGATCCAATGAAAGAATTTTCTTTCCATAAGTATTAATAACTGATGAGTTAGCTGCAGATAATTTCAAAGAAGTTGGTCATAATTTTGAATTTAGTGGAGGAGGAATTACAGAAATATCTGCTCCAGTATCAATTAGATAATAACAATTTGTAGATCTGTCAAAAATGTGTAAGCGACTATTATATTCGCTTTTATCATCCGTCGCCATTGATGAAATGCGAATTAGTTTTTTGTCGAATCTAGAATTTTATTAAAGGAACAAGGAGGAATACATTTAGTTGCATTATTCCTAAATTTGGCATGGTACCAACACCAATCTGGATTACCATGAGATTGAGATTGAGATTGAGGAGAATTTTGTCGGAATCTGTTTGGTGAACGACTTGACGAAAACCTGGAAGAATGTCTAGAAGAATTACTATTAGATCTGTTTTGATGTTTTAATGATTTAATTTCTAAAGACATTTCTTGTACTTGTTTAGTTAGACGTAAAATTTGTGAAGTGAGTTCTGCCAAAGTATTGTTATCTGAATTAATAGATGAACAAGATAAAATTGGTGATTTATTATTTATTTCAAAAATTTTGTCAGCACAATTTGCTAATTCAGAAAGTGGTCCTGAATTACAAGATAAAATTGTTCTCATATTACTTGGCAATCTTTGTAACCAAAGAGTCTTCAAAATGTCATCGTTCAAATTTCCGTTAGATAAATTCCTCATTTCTCGAAGAAATTGTGATGGAGATCTATCCCCCATCACAATATCTCCGAGAAGCTGGTTTAATTTGGTAGTTTCGCTCGCGGAAAGCCGTGAAATTAATGCTTCTTTTAATTGAGAATATGGATGTCTAGGATCCGGACTTTCCAAGACATCGCTTAAAATGGAAACTAAGCTCTCATCCAACGCGGAGAGAACGTAGTTAAATTTTGCAATCTCTGTTGTTATTCTGGCAAGTTCAAATTGCGCCTCCAGTCGCTGAAACCAAAACTTCGGAGCATTTCTCCAAAAAGAGGGTGTATGAACGGAAAATGTAGAAATGGATGGTGTATGGGATGTTGCCATAATACGTGGTGATGGCTGAGGTAAATCAAACGAATTTTCGAGGTTATTGACCGAACCTTCGAAACTTGTATTTCCGGAAACGGAGACTACCGAGTCACCACTCAAATTCATAATGAACGCGAAAGAGAACGCGACGGAAAATAATAAAGAATGGATAACAAATTAAATATACTAAATAATAATGCTAAAATTTTTTTTAAAAGAAGGAACTAAACCTGTAGATAAAGTGTTGATTGTTGAAGATTGTTGAAAATCTCTTCTTTTTTTTTTTTTTTTGATTGTTGCTTGTCGGCTGTTTGGACGTTTTTTGTACGTCCAGATGTTCAAGACGTTGGTAAATGGTTAGGTCAGCAAATTGTTTCAGCGAGAATTAGGCTCTGCCGAGTTGTAGCTGTGTTTCTGCTTTTATTGTTATGCAGATATTGGATTGTTGATGCTCTTGTTATATGCAGATGTTGGGTTTTTGATGCTCCTGCTATATACAGATGTCGGGGTCACCAGTGTGGGGTTCTTCCTAGTTCGGTTTTTATTTTATTATAATTCACCTTTTATTTTTAAAGAACTTTTATTTTATATTTTATATATTTTTTATAACACCTTTTTTTTATATAAGCGAAACAAAATTAAATATTATTTATTTCTTCTTTATTTATTTTTAGTTTTAGTTCCTTTTACAAATAATCTTTAAAATATTTTTAAGGCAAACTTTCTCGACCGAATGACAGGGAAGAACTGAAATATTTTCACACAAACAAAAATTATTAAAAATTTACAAAAGCTACTACATCTACACTAACTAGATTTATATAAAATAACTTTACTACAGTTACAATTCTACAAGTATTTTCTAATCTTTATGATATCAACAAGCCAAACCAAATCTACACTACGTTAAAAATCTACATTTAACTACTTTTACATTTACCTAATATTTCCATTCTTTATTTAAATTTAAAATCAAATACTCAAACCGAAATTTATTAAAACTTTTTAATCGACGACAACTATCACCACATGACAATTACAATAAAGTTTTTCATGTGGAGACTATTGAATTTTTTGATTGAACTTTTAAAATCTCAGACAACCACCACACAAGTTATTATACGAATATAAATATTTTTATATCTCAAAATAATATTGGCGTCCTTTCTGAACAGCCCTGGGCATAAGTCTTTTTAGTATGTTTCATTTTGTTAAGGCTGCCAAATCGACCTGGTATTCAACATATATTCTTTCTATAGCATTGGAAATATCCTAATAGTTATATAAACTTCAACTACCTATCAATGGGATGCGCCTAACCAATACCCTAGCCAATTTGTTAAAATTTAATTTTAGTTTAAAACAAATTAAATTTTCAAACGTTATGCTTTTTTTTAATACTTATTTTTTAATGAAATTTTGAAAAAAAATAGGTTAGACCCAGGCCTGGAGTTGCCTAGCCAAGTTTGCACCTAAACGAAAATCTCAGACATAAAAATACTATTTACCTTTTCACAAAATTTCAACCAGTATAAAACACTTATGATAAAACGCACATCAGCTCCCCGACTGTCTTTAACACTAAAATTAAGTCTGTGCATTTGTGCTGCGCAATGTTTGTTTCTGTTGAATTTCCTCTACTGCAAATGCTTAAATTTAAGTTCAAAAAATACATTTTCAATCACAATTAATAATTTTGTTCGACTTCCCTCTATATTCTAAATAGTAAATTTAATAATTCGTTTCGTGTTTCCGGTACAATAAGTTAATTGCCAGATACGATTTGAATTTAATTTAAAAACGTAAATAACTTATTATTACTCGTATAATTTCAAAAGTAATGCTAGATATCTAAGAGTAATCCTTTCCCTGTTCTCGTTTTCTTCCTTCTCGTACAATTGACGCTCAATTACTTAAATAAATCTACTAAATCTTTGCAGCAGATGCATCATGAAAGGTTACGAAGCCACTGTTATTACTCGTATTAATTTAAAACTGCGTCGACAGAAAATGTATGTATTCAAGAGAAAGAAAAAAATGATATGCGCATGTTCACCACGAATAACTACAGAGAAAAGCTTTGAAACGAGGTTTGCCCACATATGCTACAAAATGGCGTAATAAAGAATGACGATTAACGATAAATGTAGATAAATATATAAAAAATAAAATTAACAGAAATTCAACTTCGAACCAGGATACGCATACCTATTACTTCCTGACACCGTTGTAAATTAGCATGCGAATGAGGTGAATGCATATAGTATATAAGGTTGAACTTTTTAAAATAGGCAATCATCTAAAGAAACAGCATTTCACATAGTTGTAGGAATTAAAACAATAAAAATAATTTGCATAAATGCGCTATCACATTTGAATTAATTGTTTACAGTCTATTAACAGAATTAGATATTAGATATCACATTCGTAATTTCTACTGATACTTTAGATAGGCAATAAAATTATATGTATACAAAATTAATTGTGTAATTTTACTCACAGTACAATTTAAATCTTTAACGGGGTCTTTACGCACAACCACGGATCTAGAACTTTCTGCAGACGGGTTAAAGACCTTTATTGCCGCCCCTTAACTTAGTGGACTTCTTAGGGAAAGTCTTAGTACTTCGGTATATTACAGACAGACACGCCTGGGTGATCCAAGAAGTCCAGAGCCCGTTCCCCCTCGAAACACTTCAAACTTAGACTAAATAAAACGATTTTTCTAGGGAAGTAGTAGAGAAAACGGCAGCAAGTTTAAATAATAATAAGTTTGCGTATATTTGTAAAAAAGTTTGACCTAAAATTTATATCTTCAAGTAAGTGAACTGTTTAGTTAAGAAAAATTCTGTAATTTAACAACTCAAAACCAAAATTTACTATACTATTTGTACACCTATCGCCCGATTTACACGGTACACAAGTTCCTCAGAAAACCGTGTAAATCGAAAACAGAGTAAAATGTGCATAATTCAGTCATTTATTTCAATCTAAAATAGAAGTAAATATATTTTAAAAAACAACATAAAAATAGTAATCTATTTATAAAACGACAAACATACATTCTATATAAATAAAAATGTAAATGTTCGTCTGTTTAAAAACTTAAATCTCCCAAAGTTCTATCCCAATTGCTTTGAAATTTTGACACAAAGTTTCATTCGAATACGGTCATGTTTTTATATACCTATTTTTTTTTTTTTTTCTAAAAACAGCGCCATTGGTTTGACGTTAAAGCAACACATGCTATTCTAAATATTTTACGGCAATGGGAGCGCCATCTAAACATTGCTTATGCCGGATAGCGTGCTTCTTGACAGGGCTGTCACTTAGCATTTTCAATGTTTCCGATTGCATTGTTAAATTGAATTTTCATAGATTTAATTTTTTTTCATTTTGATTTAATTATTTCGTGTGACATTGCTTTGATATTGAGCTGTTTCATTTACCATAGTTTACCATATTTCATGAGTAGTTATAGTTTATTTTTTTCTTTCTTCATTCTCCTGTTTTTCTTATTTTTCAGTGCAATTGGCGGTTGAATTAAGCTGTTTCGATTAATCTGCGTTTAAATTGAAATATTTCGTTAGTATTTTTTATTTTGTTTTGTTTCTTCTTTGTTTTTTAGTTCGTGTTTTCCTTTTTTAATCTCTTGCAATCTATATATATTTAAAGAAATGTTTGTTTGTTTATTCGCCTTTTATAGACTCCGAAATCGTTGAACCGATCTCCTTGAAATTTATATGTACTACGTAGTTTTTATTCAAAGTGGAGTATCATAGGAATTCGCATAAAACCGATTGTTTTCAGGTAGCAAGGCAGATAAATAGATAGATAGAAGCTTTATAAATAGATAGATAGATAGATAGTAAGATAGATAGAATAGACACAAGATAGATAAATAGATAGATAGATAGATAGATAGATAGATAGATAAATAGATAGAAAATAGATAAAAAAATAGATAGGAGATAGATAGATAGATAGATAGATAGATAGATATAGATAAATGGATAGATAGATAGATAGAAGATAACTAAATTACTCATTAAATAAGGCCACGCGAGCCATGTTGGTCTGTAGGAGACTTTTTGGTAGGACATGGGGTCTCAACCCAAAGATGATCCTGTGGTTATACAATACAATGGTCAAGCCAATTGTTGCCGCCCTTGTATGGTGACCCAAGGTTCAGCAGCAGATGGCAATTACTAAGTGCAACAAGCTACAACGGCTTGCTTGCCTCTCCATAACAGGAGCCATGAGGACTTGTCCAACACTCGCCATGGAGGCGATAGTAGGACTCGAACCCCTGCACTTTTTCATTTTGAAATCAGCTGCAATTAGTGCTCTGAGAGTGCAAATCACATCCAAAATGCAAATTACTGACAATGGTCACATGAGCATCCTGCAGCACATCCCTGACTTAAGGATCTGTTATATAACAGACTACATGACCAGGGAACTGAGCTTCGGGAGGAGATTCAGGATTCTCATCCCTGAACGTGCAGACTGGAATGGCGGCGGCCTCAGTCTGGACCCCAGAACTCTCAGTTGGTTCACAGATGGCTCAAAAACGGAACATGGTGTTGGTGCTGGTGTCTATGGACCCAACACCAAGGTCTCGATAGCAATGGGCAAATGGCCCAGCGTTTTCCAGGCTGAAATCCATGCCATTAAAGCCTGCGCCCTTCTCAATATTAACAAGAGACTTAAAGGTGCCAATATCACTATCTTCTCCGATAGCCAAGCGGCCCTCAAGGCACTCTCGTCATGGCGTTTCTCGTCTAGACTTGTTAAAGAATGCTTTGATACCCTTCAACACTTAGCGACTTCCAACAGGGTTACCCTCTGTTGGGTACCGGGACACTCCGGCGTTGAGGGAAATGAGGTTGCTGATGAACTTGCCAGGGAAGGTTCATCTTCTCGATTGAAGGGTCCTGAGCCCTTCTGCAGCATTGGATGGTCTTCGTCCAAAGCTGTGATAGAAGAATGGGTCATGAATCTACAGTACATACACTGGGATAACTTCCCTGGGATTCGGCAAGCTAAAGAGCTCGTCAGACCCTATACCTACACTGAAATCAATGCTTTGAGTAAAGCGGATCTCAGACTGTTGGTAGGTTACCTAACTGGCCACTATGGGCTAAGATACCACCTATATAAAATAGGTCTGTCAAATGAGACGGATTGTCGCCTGTGTCTTGAAGACGACGAAACTACATCACACATTTTGTGTGCTTGTCCGGCTTTAGCACGGTTAAGAAGAAAGATCTTCGGTCAGGAGTTCCTGGACTCGGCTGAAGCTCGTTCATCTTCTGTAAAAGACCTTCTGGCGTTCCTTAGGGTAGCAGATCGTCTTTTACTGTAAAGGGGCTTCGGCACAAAAGACCGTCTGGTCGCAGTGCCCACCATGAGGGTCACCCCTAACAATAATAATAATAAATAAATAGATAGAAGATAGATAGCAGTTTGATCAAAATCTGCCCCTTGCGCAATGAACATAGAAATATCTCGTTGAAGGTCAAAGTAGAGTCAAATAATTTTGAGCAGCAAAAAAAAAAAAAAAATTAATTATTTTTTTTGCGATGGTCTTGTGTAAGTAATCAAAAATGACATCTTACCAGGTAGGGCAACTTACCTAGAATATTTTAACAAAAAAAAATGATAACATGTCTTTTTATGTGCACCTACTAGTCAATAATCTGACAAAAATAGTGAACATTTAATTTTTCATAAAAACCCAAATATCTCGAAAACGGTGAGGTTTTCACTAAGGTCATATTTTGATATTCTGGTAAGTCATGACCCAAGCTACCATCCCCTTAATTTTGGCGCACTACTTCCTGGACACCCTGTATATCCCTATATTTAATTATTGTATTTTAAAAACCTGACTTTAACTTAATTTAATTAATTTAATTTAAGTATTATTTGATAACTCTACCTTAAGTTTTGTTATTTCTTGAACCCTCTACGAAGTTTTTGAATTTTTCCTAACTGAATTAATTTTGATTTTGTATACCGATGATTCTCCTGCAAAAGCTAACAAATTAATATTTGAATGGTGTGGAATTTACAATATTTCACTCTCCCTCTTTAAGTATAACTAGGATAGCGACACCAATTTTATCAGGAATTTTTTTTTCGGTTATTTATATGTTAGGAATAATAATTTTATAATAATAAAATGTGATAACAATAAAAAATAATCATTCGCAGAAATATTGAGATTGTGGTAGGCCCATTATACACGTAAGTTTTGTACTTATTTAAAAAAAAAATAAAAAAAAAGAACTCCTTTATAACTAGGAAGGAAGTCGCTATGGTTGGAACTAGAAAAATGTAAAAATAATAATTAGAAACAAAATTATGGCTTTTTTCAAAAAAATCAATTTTTAGCTAATTTGTTTGCTTTTGGAGGAGTGATCTGATCTTAAAAATTGTAGGTCTAACCATAGAGAGAAAGGTATTAAGAAGAGAATAAACACTGGCACATTCAAATCGGTCAAATATGTTTTGAATTATCATATGCAGAATTTTGAAAAAAATTATGAATGAACAAAGCGTTTAAAGTCTTAACTATTTTAAGTATAAGCCCGTCAATAAATCGTTCCAAAGAATTTTCAAGGTTTTTAGAACTTTTTATCCGGGAAATTATTAAGGAAGGATTGTAGAATAAGAAAAATGTCAAAAAAATTGATTTGATTGAACAAGTTTAATCAAATCAAATTTCCCTAAGCGTGGCATCGAATCTCAAACAATTTATAAGTGAAAAGTTGCTTGACTTGGAAAGCTTTTCTTGAAAAATGTCCAGCCAAATAGAAAGTGCTAATAATAAAACTTTTTGATATAATCTCCACTTAATTTTACCTTCAATAAGAGAAAGTAGTTGCAAAGTAATCCAATTTAATTCGCCTCTCCAGATATGCCTCCTCGTTTCTATGGCTTTTGCGCCAATTCCATGGAAAAGTCAGGCATAAAATATGAAGAATTCGTAATGTGAGATACTAAGAAATCGATTCCCATCATCCAGTTATATTTCTGTTAAAAACTTAAAAAATGAAATGAGAAATTTACATGTATCTCAAAATAGGGTAATTAATATATATGTTCGTATTCTTTTTGAGGGGCTAAAATGCAAAACGAATTATTTACTAAACTTCCGTTAAAGTTGTGAACTAAAATCAAAATTCGTTAAAATTATGAGTGGAATTATGTGTGCACGTATTTATGTTCTGTTAGGCATTTTGTAAGAGTCCATCCTTAAATAAATCCCTTAGGTTTTTCTATGATGATTTTTTTCAGTGTAACATTAACCCGGTAACCTTAACTCATTTAAAGTGATAAAAAACAAAATGTCGATTAAAATTTAATTGTAAAAAATTTACCAAATTGTAAAATGCCTGTGAAGGCTCACCTTGTTCGATATTTTATAAATAAAAAAACCTGTTCTCAATTATCTTGCTTACGCCTCGAAATCATCAAGTCGCCTATATGCCTTTAAAATATTTTTCCACCTAATTAAAAGTTTAAATAAGTTCATCGAGGGTTCACCGTACAACTGGCAAAACGACTTTTATACAATAACTGAGTTGGTGAAAAGGGTTGCTGGTATCTAATTGAAATTAAATGAAGCTTTCGTAATTTGAGGCCAAAAAAAAAATTTCTTTTTACGTTCTGAACACCAAGTCATGATGTGGAAATATCCTTTTTCTAATTAAACAGAACTTTGCTAGACCACACAGCCTTTGTTCTTTTATGCCTAGAGGGAATTTTATGGTATAATTTTTAAGGGGGAATTATGTAACTGAATGTATTCATGCTCCAAGGTTACTAATATATATTTATAAAAATTTGTACGGGCTTGAATTTTTGCAGTTTTCAAAGAGCAGTCATCACAACTATGTACCGATTTGTTAAATACATAAAAACCTGCAAGATATTTGTAGGAATAAGCTTCAACTTGTTCTCAAAGAAGCACTCATTGAAATACTCAATACATATTGTTACAAAATCTCATTTTTGCTAAACATTTGTGTTGATTTGATTAGCTCCAATTACTTTACGTGTGGTCTAACCAAATCACACTACGAATTGAAATGGAAATCTTCCCCGTTTACTGGAGATCGACGAAGTTGCCTAGAAGTCGTAAAGAAGGGCAAACGGGCCGGGCTCTGCTTAATTTTATTAACATCATTAAAAAGTTTGTTGCAGCAGCCACGTATAATAAAATCTGACTTCGAATATGCGCGTTTAAAATTTAACCTGCCCTCCCGCTGAAATTCCTTCCCAGAGGTACTTCCCTCATGACCTAGATTGGCTCGATGGAGACCATTCAACTATGGACACAGAGGTTGGAGGTTCGAGTCCAGCTTGGAGATCAATTTGTCATCGCTCAACGTGGTCCAGAAGTCCTTTTCTTGTTATTTATTGTATTCCTCTTTGGCAAGCTAGCCGCTCGGCTTGTCAAACTTGTAACAATATATGTATTACTAGAGGGAATACGAATCCATCAAAAGAAGTTTGAAATTACCCTAGATAAAATTCGAAGGCATGGGCGGAATTAGAGATTATCCATTGGGGGGGCAGACTTTTATCAAGTATAAGAAAAACGAACAGTAAACTAATTTTCCGATGTTCGCTCTGTAATCTTGGGGGGGGGCAATGCCCCCCCATGCCCCCCCGTAACTCCGCCCATGTTCGAAGGAAGCAAATTTATTAAAATTAACGAAAGCGGAAGAAGTCAAAGTAGTAAATGATTCTTGTGAATTGTAGTTTAAACCCCGCGTCATAAAAAAAGTTATCTTTTCCCTCTCCGACAACGCCATAGTTAACAAAAAAACAGAACAATAATAATTGCCTCCTGTTATTTTACTCCTCATCGTCCAACCCTACTTCCATCGGCAATCTTTTCGCTGATTTCTTCAGTCAATCCTTCAGGGATCATGCAAAATAGCCCTTAAATCTTTCTCACATCCATTGACATTGATCCGTGTCTTGTAAAAGCGATGTTTCAAATTAACGTCCCATAAACAAACTTTCTTGCATTCCCAAACTTTTCAAAACCCTTATGTACGACTTCATTTCCTTCCACTATAAATATTTTCTTCCCCTGTCCTTCTCAAAGGTAGCTCCAAAACTACCTACGAAAAATAGTGGAAAAGTCGTCGTTTTTAAAACTGCCTTCAGTAAAGGCTTTGCCAAAATCTCCCATCAAATCAATGTTCTCAAACTCAGTAACCTTGGATTTCACCCTCGTTTTATTTCCTGGATCAAATTCTATTTCAACAATCGACAATACATGGTTCGATTTTACTCAGCGGTTTCCAACACCTTTATATCCCTATCTGATGTCCCTCAGGGTAGTCCTGGGACCAGTCATCTTCATATTGTCCATAAATGATATTGAGATGGTAATTAAACACTCTGAAATATTTATCATTTCATAATATGAAGATCTTGGAACGAGTTTCCAACCAATCTCAGTTTATATCCCTTGAAAACGACTTAAACACCTTACTACCTGGTGCCTGAAAATTTTTCTAATATATCAGTTATTCCCGCAAGCGTATCCCTACCACTGCTCGAACCTATCTTTTCTCTACAGAACCTCTGCCGTCTCTCAGTTACCTTCGTGATCTGGACGTCATCTGTGATAGCGAACTCAATTTCCGTTCTCCTACGATCATATAATAAGCAAAGCCAATTCAGGTTTAGACTTTACTATACAATGGTCTAAGGAATTCTCTAACCCCTATATTACAAAAGCTTCCGCTTTCTTAAGCCCCTACTAGAATACGGTCACCCTCCCAGCTAACACTTATTAAAAGAATTTAATAAATGTAAAGTCGATTCCTCCACTTCGCGTTACATAGCCTTCCCTGGATTAATAACCTTATATAACCCAACATATATTTCCTCCTTATAAGAACCATTTGAAATTGATTAACATCTAACCTCTAACAACGCACCTGGTCCCATCGACTGCTTTGAATTTTTTCATAACATTTTCATCAACACTAATCCTCGCAACGTAAGATGCTTCCCTCTCTTTCGTCTGGACAGTAACCGCACCAATTAAGGACACTTCGATCCCATCACAAGAATGTTGGACAAATTTAACAATTCTACCACCTGCGACTTCGACTTCACTTAGACAAAACCTTCCTTAGACACCCCCCTTAGCAGCTCGACCCACCATCATAATTATATCCTCCGCTTTGTTCTAAATTAAAATTAAAAATTGGTAAGATAAAGGTCTTCAGAGTTTCAATTTCAAAAGCGCGTCATTCTATCAATTTCCAATTTTGTTTGTTTGTTCTAATTCCGGCCATCCGCGCTCATACTGATTAATAATTTTCTTGGTTTTCATTTTTCAGATAAATAGAAGAGTTAAAATCTACCACACCACTCAGATACATTTTTTTGAGAGGGTGTTATTTAGCGCCATTTTTAACATAATCAAAAAATTTTTATTTTCAAAAACAATTTTTTTGTATACACCATGATTACTGTAATACACATAAAAAGATTCAATATCGTTGTTCATTATTTTAACCTTTAAAAAAATCCTAAAAATACATTGAAAATCAGTATACATCTCTTAGCTTATGTTGAAATGATAAATAAGCTGTTTTTGAAAGGGAAAAATTAAACAAATTATTGAAATCCGAAAAAAACGATTTATTAAATATGTTAAAATTCCAAATCACTCAAGTGTGCCTGCCCTACATTTGTTATATGTATATTTATTCTGAAAGTCACAAATCAATCATTCTTTCGAGCTCTCACTAGCTAATTATCTGTAAACCTAAAAAGTTAAAAAAAAGTAACATGTCTCGCAGCGGCGTTGGAATTGAACGGGGGTCGCTGCCCGAATTACCTTACAGTGGGGTTCCTTGTGTATCAGGGACATAAAGTGTAGAATAGCCCTCTCGATGTCTGCAAATATAAAATCCATTTCTCGATCCAGACCGAGAGCGTAAGTCGATTCTAAAAAATAAAAATCAACAAAATTAGCTCTAGCCTTCAGTGGAGTCCCAAGAATGCAGACTTCCTTGAAAAGCCTGGCACACTATCTCCCGCTGAAATGAAAATATTTTAACTATTTGCACTAAACAAATAAATGCCAATTATCTGACATTACTCCGGAATCTTGTCAAGGAAATATTTGAACGACAATTCAGCATGGTGATAAAGCTCCGACATTATCGAACGTTAATTTAACGCCATTTCACAAGTTGTCAGGAAAGAGTTGCGAAAGCGAAGGAACAAAAATCTCACCGTTCGCTTCTATAGAAAAAATCAAACACGTATTATATATATGTTAATGGGTTTAGTTAATCAATAAAAAAATTATACATATAATATTTTACAAACTTTCCAGCATTTAGGAATAAAAATAAAAGGCAATTGTGTTTTAACAGAGAGGATAAGTCGTGAAATTTTTAGTTAATGACTTAAAGGGGCAAAATTCAGAGAACAATTTAAAAAAATTGGTGTTTCGGAGAGTGGACGCACGACAGAAGCGAAGCTTCTTTCGCTTTTCTACATAAAGTACTAACTGAGCAACCCGGTTTCGCTCAGCTTTGCATAAATACTTATTAACTAAGCACTTCTCAAATGTTCTAATTTGGTATATCCTAGAAATTGTTTCAACCTGAAAACCCTTTGAATTATCGTAAAAATATTCTTCGCTATATTAAATCCGCCACGTTTAATTTCCAAATTCTGACAAAAGATTTAAAAACAGTACCTCCGAAAACACATTGGAACCGTTTTTCTTTTTTAAATTAGAAAAAAAAAAAAAATAGTGCAGAGAAATTCTTTGTATTAATAATACAGGTATGGGAATCAAAGGATCAATAATGTTGTTAGTTCGCTGAGTAATTTTCCATGCTGAATCCAAATTTCACCTCAAAATTGTCCTATCATGTCAACATTTTGAGATATTTGAGGTTAAGTACTCTAATAATGGCATTGAAAAATTTATTAAAAAATAACAGAACGTTAAAAAAAAAAGCTGGTAACACGGCTCAAAAGAGAGCCGGAATCCTTATATACAGCGGTGTGCAAAATAATAGGTGCACACACTAGCCTTATATAAAAAATTTATTTTTTCAACAATAATACAAGTGATATTACACACTTTTTTTTCTTTTCCCTGAAATAAAATTTATATTTTATATTTATATATTGTATTTACATTAAATAAGCAGAAAAACGAATTTCTTCACTTACGTTCTTTAAGGACACACCTATTTTTTTTCACTGCGCTGTATATACAGTGCGCGCAATTTCTATAAGCGCACGTCTGATTTTCAAGTGAAATGCACAATTCATTGAAATAAAGTGGTATAGAAACAAAATTTCTTTACAGGACAATTGTTAAAGTTTATAACTATTCATAAAAGCAATTAAACAATTCCAAATATCAGGCAACGCGTGAATACAATAGATCAATCTTTCACAATTGATCTTAGAGTGCGCAGTTTCTATAAACGCAGTTTCTTTTTGTAGTATTACTAGTTAAACGCAACGTAATTTTGCACCTTTTTAGGGAACAATTCATGTGAGTTTCATTTTTATTTTCCAACTATAGCTTAATTCTGTATAATTGCTGTTATTTCTTAAGATTTATTGTAATGCCACGAGGAAAGGTCCTTGACAACGACGATCGCGTCAGAATCCGTGCGTTTAGGGAAACTGGCCTTGGTATAAAAGAAATTGCAAGGAGAATTGGACGTTCAGAATGTGTGGTGCGAAATTTTATTAAAAAGGGCAGTCGTAATGGATTATGGGATCATCCAAGAGGGAGCACCAAAGTTTCCAAAAAAAATGTTGGGAACATAAGAGAAGAAGTTATGAAAAAAAAGTTAAGTGCAGCTCAAATTATAGCGGAATTACAACTCCCAATTAAAGGAAGAGAAGTCCAACAAATTTTGAAGGACATTACTTATCCCTATATACAGGGTGTTCAGAGGTGGGAGGTCAATACTGCAGGGGGTGAAAGGTCAGACCGAGACAAGCAAAAAATCGTATGGGTGGGGGGGGGGGGGGGGGGGGGGGGGCATCTCGCACCGTTTGGCAGTTACAGGGTGATTCGTAAATCAGGATTTTTCCTTATATGGGAACCGCTCTTGTATTTTTATCTTTTTTTCTACGCATCGCAGCGGCCCCAAGCTGATTTCAAAAAATCACTATTTGGAACCCCTTTCCAAAAAAGTTTACACCACCCCCCTATCCCCAACCCCTTGGCCACAATCCCCCCTGGAAGTTGAAAAAATTAACTTTTATTTCACGATTTTTCACCTTTCGCCCCACTTTTCTCCGAAATTCATGTTATTAACATACCTCCTTTTTATTTTTTTTAAGTTGCCTATCTAATTACCTTGCCAAAAAGGTGCAACATGCCCAGGTAGGAAAAGGATACGAAAATTTATTTACAAAAATCCTTTTACAGAATATCATGATAATTCGCATTTTTAGGAAATTATACTTAAGTTTACTAAAAAATACATTTTGTTCGCTTAAAAACTAATTACAATTAAAACGTTTGTCCTTTAAAAGCTGTTCAAAATGTTCTCCGCTAGTTTCGATGCATGCAAGTAGCCTTCGTTTTATTTCACGTTTGAGGTCTATGGTAGCCAGTCTTTCCCGTATTTTCGTGGCTGCAGTCACAATCCTGTAACTAATTCTTCTCTGGTGTTGATTGGTCTTGAGTAAACTTCATCTTTCATCATTCCCCATAAGAAAAAGGCCAGTGGAGTAAGATCCGGTGACCTAGCAGGCCAAGGAAACGGTCCACCTCGTCCAATCCAGCGCTCTGGGTAATTTTCATTTAACCTTGCCCTAAAAATGTTCCCAGTATGCGCAGGTGCTCCGTCGAGCTGTAAATAAATTGCGCTTCTGGTGGCCAGGGGGATGTCCTCCAACAGATCCGGAAGGGTATTCTCCAAAAAGTCCGAGTATAGCTGACTATTCAGCACTTGGGGCAAGATGAAGGGTTCTATCAACTGGTTGCCGATGATGCCAGCCCAGACATTGACACTAAATCTTTGCTGGAAGGACCGACACCTGGTCCTATGTGGGTTCACATCTGACCAGGTGTGGAGGTTGTGTAAGTTTGTGATGCCATCCCGGGTGAATTGCGATTCATCCGTCCACAGAATTCGGTCTAGAAACCTTCTATTTTCGATGTCAAACTCGAACAGCCAAGTGCAGAATTGCAATCGTCCTTCGGAATCTCCTTCCCTAGTGCTTGGACCGGGATATGGTGGTATGGATGTAGTCCCTCTCGGTTCACAACGGTCCAAACTCTCCCTGAAGACAATCCTGACCTTCGTGCGACCTGCCTGATGCTTATTACAGGGTTGTTCCTGACGATGTTGAGGATTTGTTGGTCGGGGTCCGCTGAATCGGCCGACGTTCCTGCTCGCGTTTCTGCTCTGGGGGCGGTTACACTTCCGGTTTCTTTTAACCTTCTGAAAGTCCTTGAAAATACCCTTCTGTTGAGTACCCGCCGATTCGGGAATCTCGTTTGGTATTGTCGTACGGCCTCACTATCATTTCCGTCTACTAAACCGTACACGTAAATTATATCGGCATACTTTTCAACACTGAATTCTGCCATCTTATCTTAATTTTTTCTATTAAACACCCGTTCTTTTCGCTTGCTTCTTCAACTGTGTTCAATGTCCTTTCAAACTCACCCATTTTTATATCATAATTCATAGGAGGTATTAGAAACGGAGCGTCAGGATACTTAGGAGTCAATACTGGATATAATAATCTAATAACGCTATTTAACGAGATTACATTTATTATTTTATTACTGTTTTGCTGAAAAAATAAAAATGTATTACCTCTGTTTCCTAAACAAACATTTCCGAACTTGCTGTCATAAAAATTGTTTACTTAACGACTTTTTCCATTATGGTGCAATAAAGTAATTAGGTACCTGTGAGGATGTTTTAATTTCAGGACTTTTGCAACCCTTTTCTACCTGGGCATGTTGCACCTTTTTGGCAAGGTAATTAGATAGGCAACTTAAAAAAAATAAAAAGGAGGTATGTTAATAACATGAATTTCGGAGAAAAGTGGGGCGAAAGGTGAAAAATCGTGAAATAAAAGTTAATTTTTTCAACTTCCAGGGGGGATTGTGGCCAAGGGGTTGGGGATAGGGGGGTGGTGTAAACTTTTTTGGAAAGGGGTTCCAAATAGTGATTTTTTGAAATCAGTTTGGGGCCGCTGCGATGCGTAGAAAAAAAGATAAAAATACAAGAGCGGTTCCCATATAAGGAAAAATCCTGATTTACGAATCACCCTGTAACTGCCAAACGGTGCGAGATGCCCCCCCCCCCCCCCCCCCCACCCATACGATTTTTTGCTTGTCTCGGTCTGACCTTTCACCCCCTGCAGTATTGACCTCCCACCTCTGAACACCCTGTATATGTATATAAAAATGAAAGTTCGTTTGTTTGTTTGTTTGTTTGTTGCTCAATCACGCCTAAACGCTTGCATCGATATTTTTCATTTGTTGTCCGAAGGTAGTACATATTCCGAATTAACATATAGGCTGATTTTTTTTCGGATAATACGTGGGGTTTCAAAATGGCGGATCCAAGATGGCGGCTAAAAATTTTAAATTTGAAGCGATTTTTATGAAAATTGGTACATAGGGGTTTTGCCGAATGGGGATTTCAAATCCGCTGTCCAAATTTAGAAATTCAAGATGGCGCATCCAATATGGCGGCCAAGATTTCCTAATTTCAACGGATTTTAATGAAAATTAGTACAATGAATATCTTGAGGTCACTGATTTTGAATGTTATCAAAATTTACATATCCAAGATGGCGGATCCAAAATGGCGACCATATTTCTCGATTTCAACCGATTTTAATAAAAATTAGTACAATGATTATATTGAGGTCACTGATTTTGAATGTTATCAAAATTTTCAAATCCAAGATGACCAAGATTTCTCGATTTCAACGGATTTGAATGAAAATTGGTAGAATGATTATTCTGAAGCCACTAATTTTGAATATTAGCAAAATTCCAAATCTAACATGGCGGACCCAACATGGCGACCGGAATGTCTCGATTTCAACGGATTTTAATTAAAATTAATACAATGATTATTCCGGAGCCACTAATTTCGAATATTGTCAAAATTTCCATATCCAACATGGCGACCAAAATTTCTCGATTTCAACGGATTGTAATGGAAATTAGTACAGTGATTATTTTGAGACCATTAATTTTGTATATTATTAAAATTTCTAAATGCAAGATGGCGGACCCAACATTGAGTCCAGAATGTCTCGATTTCGACGGATTTTAATGAAAATTGATACAATGATTATTCTGAGGCCACTAATTTAGAATATTAGCAAAATTTCCAAACTCAAGATGACGGATCCAATATGGCGCCCAAAAGTTCTCGATTTCAACGGATTTGAATGGAAATTAATACAATGATTATTTTAAAGCCACTTATTTCAAATATTATTAAGATATGGAAATTCAAGATAGCGGATCCATAAAGGGGTTTTCGGGTTGAAACAATTTCTAGGATATAACAAAGTAGAACATTTGAGAAGTGTTTAATTAGTGAGTATTTACCCAACGCCGGGTGAAACCGGGTAACCCAGCTAGTATTAAATATAAGAAACCGGCCAAATCTCTCCAACTGCAACAGCATCATAAATATGCGCGCCTAGATTTTGCTAGAAGCCACATAAACTGGGACGAAAAGTGGTAAAACGTTATTTTTTCTTACGGAAAACAATTTAATTTAGATAGCCCAGATGGATTGAGTACTTATTGGCATGATGGAAGCCCGATTCGCCTCGTCTAAGTAGTAATTTTGGTGTTGGTAGTTTAATGTTATGGGGTGCCTTTTCTTATCAAGGAAAGTTATTTTTACGCTTTGTTCCCACCCGAATGAACTCTGCCATATATACAGACCTGCTGGAGGAATCTCTTATTCCATATTTAAAAGACAATATGGAAAAAGATTTGATTTTTCAACAGAATAACGCCGCTGTGCTTTCTTCTGCCGAAACAAGACGATGGTTTAGTGAAAGAAATATTCCTGTAATGGAGTGGCCATCACGTACATAGTCCGGATTTAAATCCAATGGAAAACATTTGGGGAATCATGGCACGAAGAGTTTACGCAAATGGTGGACAATTTTCTTCGTTATCTCAACTGAAAGCCGATATTTTGAAATGCGGGAATGATATTGCTGAACATTTGTTTAAAAAGTTAATAAATTCTGTCTAACAGGTTTTTTCAAGTTATAACTAACAAAGGAGGTAAAACACAATACTTAGAAAATATAAAAAAATTTTCTTTTCGTTAAGCTTTTAAAATAAAAACTATAATAATAAAGTGAGTTTATAGAAATTGCGCAGACAAAAGAGACTTTTAATTATATTTATTTTTACATATATTTTTTTATATTTATACATATATCAAATACAATCTATAGCACTTACGAAGCACCTTTGGGAATAAGATTTTCATGAGCGTGCGCAAGCAGAGTTTTTCATTCACTATCTAGTGTATGAAGTAAATAATTGGCTTATAGAAAAAAGTGAATTCCACTGAATATTTCGGAAAGTATTAACGCCTCTCGTATTTTAATATTATAACTTAAGGTTCATACTTTTATTTGAGCTAATTTACAAGCTCCTTCGATAATTCGTTATTTTTTAGTTAATTTTCACAAATGGCCAAAATACGATCTGTACGGTTGTACTTTTCAAAAACGTGATGTGATAGAAGTTCTTCGTTTGTAAATTCGTGATTTATCCTATCGAAATTATTACTTTGTTTTGTAAGAGGGAGAACATCGACTAGTGCAAAAAGATGCGAATAAAATGGTAATGCAAAAAGATGCGAATAAAATGGTAATGCAAAAAGATGCCGTTAAAAACTTTATTCTTGTCTATTTATCTTCCATTTCTGTGTCCTCCGCTGTATCGTCTTCACTTGATCAGCCTCTTCCTGCATCATTAAGCAAAGTTTGATAGGCGAGACTATATAATATATATACAGTGCAACCTCGATATAACAAAGCTGAAAAGGGAATTAGAAAATATTCGTTATACCAAGTAATTTGTTACAATGAGGTTTGTTATATAGAGGTTCGGTTGGGCTAAGATTCGTTGTAACAAGGTAAGAAATGAAAATACACATAGAATCACAGTACTGAGCTCAGCACAAGCACATTTCCACTTTAAGAACACCCTTGCACAGACCGCAGAGGGCCCATTACAGCGAGAATTTCGTCAAGCACAAACTTGTACTGGGTGCAAATTCTTTATGTTTATATTTTCTTTGTGTAAAGGTTATAAGTTGACAAAAATCGTTAAACAGAGCTAAATTATACTTTCTATTTATATTCTACAATGATTGAAAATTCGTTATAACGAGATTTTTAACAAAATGTATTCGTAATGTAAAGGTATTCGAAGAATTTTATATCGAGGAAATCGTTATATTGAGGCTCGTTATATTGAGTTTACACTGTATATATATATTTGCTAAGTGACGCCAATTAGATAAGTTCCGTAAAATTGATGTTATTTGGGCTCAACATCTTACCACTCTGGCGCCAATTTTACACTGGCAATGAACAGTAAGGTAGGGTCGCCAAATATCGTCCCCTTTTTGTAAAACAAATCTAAAAAAATAAAAAAAAATACCACAGTAATAAATGAAACGTCAAACACTAGGTTCAATACTCCTTTATTCATAAAAATAATCAAAAACCCGTTAACATTGTCAGAAAAAATTATAAAATAGCTTTAACAAAAATACTCAAATTATGAAAATATATTTTTGGGCTCCTAATTTCGTCCCGGGGACGATATTTGGATCACGTGAACTGGAGTTGTACTTACTCCTTTTCTGTTATATAAAATTGAACCTAACTATCATATTAATATCTAATCAGCCCTTTCTTAATTATTTTAATCATTTTTTCGGCATCTAAAAAATAAAAAAAAAAAAACATTCTAAAGTTACATGTTACGATATAAGGTTCACGTAAGGGGACGATATTAGGAAATTTATATTTATTTTGTCACATCCATTTAAGCAAAACACGTGTCATTACTTGAACAATTTTTCTTAATCGATTAACATCTGAGATATTAATAGTTAGTTTGACAAAGAAATTTTATCAATAAGTCAGGTATCTCAATATTTTATGTAATCCGAGAATATTTCAATGAAAAACTCACCTTGAACACTTTTTTTGATTTTCGAATTTCTGCCGGTACGAACGTCGTGACACGCTCACTTCTACACAATGGCCGATTGATGCAACTAGCTGTCGGTTCGGGTCACTGATAATAGATGGCGGTTTTTAAAAGAGTAGATATTGAAGGGGACGATATTAGGGTAGGGGACGATATTTGGCGACTCTACCTTACCACTGGAAATCAGGTGTATGTCCTTTTCCAATAGATAAAAGGTCAAGTCTACCACTTCTGTAAATTCTTATAAGAAGTGTAGAAAGAGGAATAATCACCAGCAAATTCTCACAAACAGTATTTACAGCGTAAGCTATAGAGTAAAACATTTTTTTTAAATGCATTTTTAAAGGCGCCCTGGGACGATTGCATTGGTATTACTCTCCCGATGCTTCCTCCAAAAACCTTCTACAATTACAGCGATAGGGCAAAGTGATCCTATTTATAAAATTAAATACATTGGCAGCTTCGAAACTAAAGCTTCTATGTAAAAACTATTTTCACTCACGGACTGCTGGACCACTTCACGGTTTATAATTGTAGAATTGACGAATCGATTATCATAAATATGAACCAATTTAAGCATTTTTAAATAAAAAAGTGTGTTGTTAAATAAAATTAATTAGATATTTATATTGTTTTAGATAAAGAATGGGTAAGCATGAACAAGTTTTGTAATAAAGTATTTTTGTGATATGCACCCTGCAGCAGTGGTCCAATTTTCCTCTAAGCCTACCTATTTCTAGCAAACTTTTCCACGTCGTTCCTCAGATACCGAAGTCGAAAAAATATAAGGAAAAACGTCTTCTTGTTGTAGATATTCTTTGACTTGCCTTGAGAGAGTGCAACTTTCTTTTATAGGAATGAAATAGTGCCATATTAATTTTTTTTCACTTGATAGCGTATAAATCAAAAGATTATTTTTATGTATAAAATTAAAAGTGGTGTATTCACACTTAAAAATTATGTATCTGAGAAAAAAGGGTAAAAATTGCTAAAAGTCACTTTTGTCTTATTTTATTTTTAGTGCTTATCGTTATTCCCAAAATAATATGAGTATGTAGTTAAAAAATGCATATCCCCTACTTTCAGGTTGGCGGGAAAGTTCTGTCGTATTTTAAAGAAAATACATATTTGAATCATTATTATTTTTATATATATTTTAATCAATAATATAATGTCCATTATTTGCAACTACTCGTTGCCATCTTTCAGGCAACTTGTCGGCCCCTCTAGCGTAGAATTTCTCATCCTTGGACCCAAAATATTCAGCAACTGCTTTGGAGACAGCTTCGAAGTAAGTACATTTTTTTCCCGTCAGATAATTCTGAAGCGATCGGAGTAGATAGTAATCCGGTGGAGCAATGTCAGGTGAATATGGTAGATGAGACTAAGAACTTCCCATCCAAGTTCATTCAACAGTATGTGGTTTGGCATTATCCTGATGAAACACAATTCCTTTTCTGTTCGCATTGATGGTTTTCCCTGTTTAAGTGACACGTAGTACACTGTCCTCTTCTATCCCACCACAAACACCTTCCGTGGATGAAGATCAGCAGCTCGTTTCTGTAATTTCGATTGAGAATATTCTCTATTGAATGACGTCAAAAATATTTGTCGTCTTTAAATTGACTGAGCTAAGTTGATTTATTTTCTGATGTACCACTAAAGAAAGGCATCGTGAATTGAATCAAGTGAAAATTAACGTTCGAATTTGAAACAGAATCTCAAGAGAGTAGAATGTCATTATCGACCTTGAATGACCGCCCAGATCAAAGATCTTCTTTGCGACTGAAATCTCCTGAACGAAATTTGCCAAACCTTCTTTGGCAGGTCCGAACATTTACAACTTCACTTCCCAACGTGTGGCATAAGCTTTTACAAGCAACTGATGCGTTGCTTTCTTTCTGAAACTCATACAAAATGCAATGTCTTAAATGCAATTTATCCACTGCCTTATTCACTATATACTACGCAACAGAACTTTACTCCCCTGATTCCGAGGCCAAAAATTAGCCTTATCTTTCTAGTTTCCTTGCGATAATGTTTAAATGGGCTTAAGTCTAGATCAGGGTAACCACACCGATTTTAATGAAACTCGGTAGGAACGTTCGTCTAGGCTTAGAACGAACGAATATGCTAAAATTTTTTGTCGGAAAGCTCAACTTTCGGAGAAATTCAACTTTGAATTTCTAAAAAAGTCGCTTTCACGACAAAAAATTTTCACATTATTACTGCCGAGTTTCATTAATTTCGCGAATAAAAACCGAATAAAAACGGAACTACACTACACTAAGCACTATTTATATTCTCCTGGTCCATCGTTGAAACCATAAAAAGCCCTAAAAATATAAAAATTTGTGTTATTTGTTGTGTACTTACCTTACTCTGATGACATCTCCCTGGAACTGTCATATTTGTGGAACGTTATCTCATTCCACATTTTATCTTAAGGGAACGTTCAGAAAATTAGATAACATGCATTCGCAATGTAATAAGACCGTCGAAATATATAATAATTTTTAAGAAATATTTATGTTATTCGTATTAAAAGAAAAATTGTTAACAATAATATAAACCAGGAATTTTCCTTCTACAAACTGCCTATAAACTAGGAATTTCCCTTTTACAAACTACCTATAAACTAGGAATTTCCCTTTTACAAACTGTCTATTGAGGGGGAATTTTCCTTCTACAAACTGCCTATAAACTAGGAATTTTCCTTCTACATACTGTCTATTGAGGGGGAATTTTCCTTCTACAAACTGCCTATAAACTAGGAATTTCCCTTTTACAAATTGTCTATTGAGGGGGAATTTTCCTTCTACAAACTGCCTATAAACTATGAATTTTCCTTCTACAAACTGTCTATTGAGGGGGAATTTTCCTTTTACAAACTGCCTATAAACTAGGAATTTTCCTTCTACAAACTGCCTATAAACTAGGAATTTCCCTTTTACAAACTGTCTATTGAGGAGGAATTTTCCTTCTACAAACTGCCTATAAACTAGGAATTTCTCTTTTACAAACTCTCTATTAACTGGAAGTTGTTCTCATGCAAAATCCTTAAATTCCTAGTTTATAGGCAGTTTGTAGAAGGAAAATTCCTGGTTTATATTATTGTTAACAATTTTTCTTTTAATACGAATAACATAAATATTTCTTAAAAATTATTATATATTTCGATGGTCTTATTACATTGCGAATGCATGTTATCTAATTTTCTGAACGTTCCCTTAAGATAAAATGTGGAATGAGATAACGTTCCACAAATATGACAGTTCCAGGGAGATGTCATCAGAGTAAGGTAAGTACACAACAAATAACACAAATTTTTATATTTTTAGGGCTTTTTATGGTTTCAACGATGGACCAGGAGAATATAAATAGTGCTTAGTGTAGTGTAGTTCCGTTTTTATTCGGGTTTTACTCGCGAAATTAATGAAACTCGGCAGTAATAATGTGAAAATTTTTTGTCGTGACAGCGACTTTTTCAGAAATTCAAAGTTGAATTTCTCCGAAAGTTGAGCTTTCCGACAAAAAATTTTTGCATATTCGTTCGTTCTAAGCCTAGACGAACGTTCCTACCGAGTTTCATTAAAATCGGTGTGGTTACCCTGATCTAGACTTGTTCCTTTAAATGCTTTAAATTGTTTGCCCTGCCAGGTAGGGAAATTTGTGAAACCATATTTTCTCGAAAAATCTTGTCAGTCACAAAATCAGCTAATTATGTCATCTCAGCATAGCAACACACTCAAATTTGTTTATTAAGGAAAGTCGTAACCTCTTTTTAACAGAAATTAAGCGTTTTTAGTCTCCGAAGAGATGCCTACGGAAAAACTTGCACTTTTCTGCCTACGGAAAGCCATTCCTTTAGCTGTTTCAAGGCGCTTTTTGACTACTGGGAAAATTTTAGCGGCATGTCGGTCGAATGTGATGACGTTGTGTTCGAAAAGTCAAGTATTCTACACTGTTAAAGATAACAAAGTGTCATAAGAATGTCAGATAAGCCAGCTTTGGAAATGTCAAAATGTTCGGGAGACACAATTGAACAGAAGGAGGAAATCGTGCGTTGAGTTGTTCTGAAGTGCTTCCGTTTTTACTTAAGAAGTCAACTAAATTAAAAAGCAACAATTCGGAATGCAGAGCGTCATCAACTCGGTTAAAGGCACTGCACTTGGAGTAGCTGAATACCTGACACCTGTTCTAAAAGTGAGTTAAAATAAAGGCCTTTGTTTTGCTGTTGACGACTTAAATGCAATCTTCAGGAGAGCAAATTTCGCGAGACAGGAGTTCTAACACCCGAGGAGTTTGTTGTGGCTGGAGATCACTTAGTACATCACTGTCCTACATGGCAATGGGCCACGGGTGATGAGGCAAAAACGAAGGCTTATCTTCCAAAAGGTTGTCGAAACTCTGCTAACTAAGGAAATAGCGAAATAAATCTATATTTTTGCAGATAAACAATTTTTAATTACCAGAAATGTGCCCTGTTATCGTCGCTGTAAACAAATGGAGTACGTTGGGGAGGAAACGGTTGTGGAGGATGAAACTGGAGATGGAGGATGGGTGGAAACCCATCACTACGACGACGATGCAACAACTGAATTAGAGGAGAAAATTTGCGAAATGACTTTGGACAACAATAAGGTGAAATACGCCCCGTTTTCTGATATTATTCAAATTTAACGTTTCTTTTCTCTAGTTGGATGAGTACAGAACTGAGAACACAGACACCAATGCTGAAAACGCAGAGGACGATTGCGAAGATGATGAAGCTATTGACATGGAGGAGTTTGAGGAAAGCGGGATGTTGGACCTTGTGGACCCAGTAAGTAGAAGTATTGGTTTTGGGCTTTTTAATTCGTTTCACCTTTCGACAGGCCACAGCTACTACTACGAGAAAAATTGAGAACAGCGTAAAATCCAATGATATAGGGGGTGATGGTGATACAGGGGATTCTGTGATCCACACAAGGACCTATGACCTTCATATCACGTACGACAAATATTACCAGACACCAAGATTGTGGGTGGTGGGATACGATGAGAATCGGAAGCCGCTTACTGTGGAACAGATGTACGAGGACGTGAGTCAGGATCATGCGAAAAAGACTGTAACAATGGAGACACACCCTCACTTGCCTGGACCGAATATGGCATCGGTACATCCGTGCAAGTAAGAATACTCAGAATGCGTATCGAAAAATCTTTTACTTAACCAACTTATTTTTAGGCACGCGGATATAATGAAGAAAATTATCCAGACCGTCGAGGAAGGTGGAGGTCAGCTGGGCGTGCACATGTACCTCATAATATTCCTGAAGTTCGTACAGACCGTGATACCTACCATTGAGTACGACTTCACGCAGAACTTCACAATGTGAACTAAACATTTTCCAAGTTGCAATCGAAGGAATGGCTGCTTATTCGGTTTATTTGAGATTGAATTGGCTTATTTCTGTCATCTACGTCTACATCAATTCCCTTCTGCTTGCATTCTGCTCATTTTCCGCAGTGGAATATTGAGAAGTTCGTGCTTCTAGCTGTATCGGAAAGATTTGTGTAATTTTATTATTAAAAATTTATGCTCTTAGCTAAGTTTTTTACTATTTCGGAAGTAGAGAAAATTCAACGAGGAAATTGAATTTTTAACGACTCACAAATTCCCCTCTCTCGAGCAGAATGTCGCATATGGCACTACCAACCAAGAGAATTTTAGGACAGATTTTCTGCATTTGTGTTTCTTTTCCTATGACGCGAAGATTTGCCGCCATATTTTTTTACTTGGGACAAAGTTTGTTTGACATTCGAGTGCAATAGGAAGTTTTCTCCGTGATTATCCAAATTTTACATCTAGACGCGGGGATAAACAAGCTTAAAATATATTTAATAATTTAGATAAAAAGCAGGTGCAGGTAAACGGGTATAGTTTAGAGAGTTCTGTGCATTTATTTTGACGCGATTCAAGTTGGAATTTTCTCTTCGCGAGCGATCTGCGGAGCAAATTTCTGACGACAGAGCGAGAATTCCTGCTGCTTGTGTGTGTGTGTATGGTGTGTGTTGTGCCAATCTCGCACGCTCCCATATTTGTTGAACGGGAATATTCTCCCAAAATATTTTGACTTTTATCGGACCGAATATCAGTTAGGAAACTGGATGAATTTGTAAAATCTAAGTCAATCGGTGCAAATCGGATATAATGGCGTTGCCAATCAATTCGCTGTACTCGCTAACGTGGGGCGATTACGGAACTTCGCTTGTGTCGGCCATTCAACTTCTTCGCTGTCACGGCGACTTGGTGGATTGCACTCTAGCGGCTGGTGGCAGAAGTTTCCCTGCACACAAAATAGTCCTTTGCGCTGCAAGTCCCTTTCTGCTCGATTTGCTGAAAGTGAGTTTACTAATGACCTAAGTGAATGTCTGTCTGGCTATGTAACTCTTTTTCCACAGAACACGCCATGCAAACATCCAGTGGTAATGTTGGCTGGAGTCAATGCAAACGACTTGGAAGCTCTCCTAGAATTTGTTTACAGGGGAGAAGTGAGTGTTGATCATTCGCAGCTACCGTCACTTCTTCAGGCAGCGCACTGTTTGAATATTCAGGGTCTGGCGCCCCAAACAGTGACCAAGGATGACTATGCCACGCAAATCCAGCTTCACCAAATGATCCCACAACACGTAAAAACTGTTATTGATGTAAGCCATAGACAAAATGAAAACTTTGTATTGATGTTTCTCCGATAGGACCAAGAACAACTGATTGCAACGATCACAGCTCCGCAGCAGCATACAGTTCATGCCCAGGTTGTTGAGGATTTGAATTCAGGCACTATTACGGCTCATGTACAGGACGTTAAAGATGTTATCAACCAGTTTCTACCAGCCAGGAAACGAAAGCCTCGTGCGAAAAAGCCACAAGGTAAGCGCTATATGTGATCCTTAACTCTTTGGACTTAGATGGGTTAAAAACTGTTCCATCTTTTGCTTAAGGATTTATGCACGGTGTGTTATTTATTAAATCCACCTCAAAAAGTTGAAATTACTCACAATTATACAGTTTAATATTTTATTTTATTTATTTGTTCACATCGCTTAAGCTACAATAAATAAGTAATCTAAAATTAAATACTACTACTAAGTTCTATAAGATATTTAAAAAAAAAAACAGCATGTTGAAATGCTTACAGTAAGGGTAGGTTGGGTGAGTAAAGGGCACGTTTGAAGGAAGCTTTATCAAAATGGAAGTCGAAGACAGCTGTATTGTTTGTTTTCCGAAGCATTTTGGTGAAGGATTCAAAATGACCATAATTAGTCCGATGGCTTTCGAGGCGGAAGGTGGGGAAATACCTAACGTTACGAATTTTTTTTATAAATTATTATTTATTAAATTCTGAAAACTTGAGTTTTATATTAATGACATCGCAAAAGTGCAAATGTGTTCTTTTAGCAAATGATACATTAAGGGCGATTAACTTTTTTTTTACTGCAAAATCGATTATTTTTTAAATGTTTTGCAAGAATTACTATAAAAGCTGCATATTTCGAATTTGGATGTGTTTATTGAACGTATTTGCAAACAAATACACTATCCGTTTTATTATAAATATAACGGTTAATAATCATACATTATGACCCAGTAAAAAAAAACGTTTAAGAACGGTTGCCAGGTAATCGGAAGTAAAAAAAAAATTAACTCAAATTTCTTCGCATTCTATATACACTAGGGTGCTTTTTTTCGCGACTATTTTTTTTCAGTCCCACCGAAATTTTGTGGGAAATACCTAAACAAAAATTCCCTGAAAATTGGAGTACTTTATATTAATATTAAGTGCTTGACCAAAGTGTATAAAGATTTGCCGTATAAAATACGTACACGTATACTTCGATTTTTGTTTTCTTCAAAACTCTACAGCATGGTATAATCTTGGTCAATGATAGGGTTTCTTCAGAATTGAATGCTCTACAAATGTGTCCATTGCGGCGTAACCTTAACTCCCACCAGCGAGGTAGTACGGGTCACTAAATCCAATTTTCCATGAAGTTCTCGCTTTTTGTCCCTATATCCTGAATAACAAGAGCTACAGAAAAAGTGAATATGACAATTTGAGGTAGTGTGGAATTTTCATGGATTATTGAGCTAAATTGTAGAAATACTACCTCAACTTCAAAGCCCAATATCTCAAGTAATATCGATGTTAGCGATTTGGTGTTCAGGACTTTTTTGTAGGAAATTGAATTTCCTACAAGTTTTTCATATTAAAACACCGAAAAAAGATTGATTAAAACAACTACGAACAAATCCAATATAAGATCTGAAGATTTTAATTCAAGGGATTTCCAATGAAATTGGCATATAAGGAACTGGAACTTCTACCGAAAATTTGAAATAATAAATTCAATTCGATTAAAATTTTTGTTTCAAGGAAGTACAGTGAAAATGAATTAAAAAAAATTTATGTTTTTAAATTTGAGACTGTGGGCCTGACCGAATCCAGGTCTTCGTCTCGTTATAATATCGGGTGTGCGCAAAAGTTTTTTCGGTATTATTATGTCCGCTTCCATGTTATTCGAAAGACTGAGGCCCCGGACCGCACACTCGCCTTTTGATAACTACGTATATGGAAGTTTCCGGAAACCAGTAGAATCCTATGCAAGTTCAAAGAACAATTATTGACAGACTCGACAATATTGATATATACAATATTTTCCCTCCAACCAGAATCAAATTAAACGGACACTTTTCACAATTGATTTAAACTTATTCCAATTAACGACATTCGTTTTAAGGGATTACGCCTAGTTGGGTTCATGCAATTGAAGTTATTTTCAGGAATACGCAAAATGTGATTTTTGTACTTTTACAACTTTTTTTTTTATGAAAAAGTAATGAATGAAATATGGATCTTCTCCCATAACGCTTGTTATTTACATCACTTGCGGTGAGTAAGATATCTGCGGAGCCGCTCATCTGAAATCAAACTTAAAGAAGAACCTTTGTGTATTACATTACGAAAGGTTTTTAAAATTTTGAAACAAATTGCAACGTTTTTCAAGGTGTCTATTTTATTTTTTTGGAACAAAAAGAAAGTACCAAAATATAAATTCCTTCATCCAATCCTTGTCTATTGTTATAACAAATAACCACGTACAATATGAAATTGCTGGGGCGCAACCCCTTAAATAAATTAAATTATCATTACACGAAAACTATATATCGTAAAAATTAAGTTTTTCTCCAATACCAAAAAAAATAATATTAATAAAACGTTTTTTTCAATCTTAATATGATTTTCAGGATTAAATTCTTTGTCCTGTCAAAATAAAGAATATGGGAAAGAAAATTACCGTCCAACGCAATTGAAATCCGTTCGGAACACAAGATATTATGAAAGTCAGAAAGCTAGACGTTTACTAAATTTTTTAAGTGTTCCAGCCTGTTTTCGAATCGCCAACATTTCGAACGGATTTGATTTCCGCCGGAATCAATATAAACAAAACTAAAGGTGGCATGGGGGCCAAGTTGTTGATGGTTAGCGCTTCTAGGGGACGAATAAATATTTTTAGGAGGCATGGTGCAGAATTTGAAAGAGCGAGAAGGGGCAATTTTGGCATTCATAGCTGTTGGCCCCCTGTCAATGTATTGCAAAATGGCTTCAATTGTGAGATCTTTAAGCGCTTCCTTTGCTCACTTTATTCAAAGGTTGCTGTACTGATTCTTCTTTCTTAAACACAAACAAAAACTGTTTTTATATATATATATTAAAAAAAACAAAAAAAAAGTATTTCCATGTTCAGACATTTTGGGTAATTTCTAAAGAAAGTTTATCATATAAATATCCCCTTTTAAACAAACACTTCTCTTATCCTTCAAAAGGCAATAATTTGTATCGAATTTCATGAAATGTTGATACAGTTTAAGCTAGGCAGACTATTAACCCTCAAGAGAAGCACTATAGCGGCTTCTCAATTAAGAAGCACATGGGTATGCCATACCCGTATACCTTTTATATGTTTTACACACCAGAGTAACGACAAGATTAACTCTTTTATGTTTTCATGCATTTTAGAAGAAGTTGTGACTAAAGTGGCTCGAACAGAGGGAATGGATAGTGCTATGACCACACCAACGACAGTTACTTCGGAAAATGGTGAAACCACAATAACTACACCTGCAATTAAATCAGAAACGAGTACAAGCGAATCGATTGTCACGGTAACTGATCCAACGGCTACTTCAACAACAACAAATGCATCAACAGGCGCTTCTCCGAAATCAGCGAATTCTATGAGTAAGTACAAACAGATTTCCCTAGTTTGATACCGTGGCACTATGATTCCATAGACACAGCATGTGAACTTGTTAATCATGGCTATGTAAAAGTACATTGTTAGAGATATATTCTTCTTGATGTAAAAACTAACTCATCATTAAAAATTTTATTGTAGGTGAATAAATTAAAAATCTAAGTGTCGAATACTACCCATTGAGTGATTTAAAAACACCCCATCTAACTTTAAAAAATAAAACTACTTTCTTCAAAATATCAACAACCACTAGCTTTCAAAATTATTCAAGGTGACTAATAGTGTCACTGCATCTTCCTATTTCCAATGGTTTCCGAGAATAATTACACTGAACGCCTCGCTATATTCCAAACATACTTATCCGGTGTATTCCAAACATAAACATACTCGGTATCTGAGCAGAGGAAAAAACATTAAGGGTATTCGCAGCCTTCGTGAATTTCGCCCACTTAATGAATAGTCTTACATAAGAAGCTTATTTGATCCACCGAGAAAATTATTTCTTCCGCAGCTGTTTCAATTAAATTATTTATATGTTCGGTCATTTTGTTTTTTCGAAGCACTTTATAGATTAATAGGTTGTGATGTACTTTCATCGTCTTCAAGACACAGACGAAAGTTCATTTGACAGGGCTACCTTATGTAGATGGTACTTTAGGCCAAGATGATCAGATAGGTAGCCCAACAATCTGAGATCTGCTTTTCTCAAAACGTTGATTTCAGTGTAGCCATGAATTTACAATGGTGTTGTTTATTGCTTTAAAAGCACATCTAGAACAATACACTAATAAATGAATAACCCTATTGTTTCGTCGTTGTATAACTGCATCTATAAATAAACACAGGATGTAAATGATAACCTGACATTCCTTTCCTGTCTGTATAAAGCCAAAAGTTTATATAATTGATATTTTATATCATCATGTTCAACAAATCAAACAAGCGGAGTTTTAATGTTTTTATTGAAGTTTTTATGATAATATGAAATATTTAAATGAAAATATTATTGGATTGCTACGAATGATAAAATGCTCTCCTTTTAATTATTTTTTCAAAGTTATCTGTAATGATATAAACTTAATTTATTATTGATACAGTACGGAGCCTTTGGCGCGCTAGTCTTATTCGCCTTTGACTGGTTTCAGCAACATATTTTTAAATAATCAAAATTGGGGGAGCAGTCTCGTACTAAAAATATTGCATTTTATATAGAAATTTCTGGTTTATATAGCAGTTTTTGGTTTATATAGACTTATATCACATGTTAAAAGGTAGCTTGTATTTCACTCTTATTTGAGTAATCAAAAATATTCTGCAAACTGTTAAATAACTTTTACTTGTGCTAACAAATGGGAAATCATAATTTCATGGTCGTTAAGCAAGGGAAATCTGTATATCTGTGAGCCAGTTAATCTGACCTTAACTTAAATCTTCATAGAACCTAGATCCCGATCGCAATCTGAGCAGCCTGCAACATGTCCGATTTGTTATGCTATAATACGGCAGTCAAGGAATCTTAGACGTCATTTGGAACTGAGGCATTTTGCTAAGCCAGGTGTAAAAAAGGAAAGAAAAGGTTAGCTTATTAAAATTAAACGGGAGATATTAAGGCAAATGTTAAATGCTAGTTCCAGGTAGTAAAAAGGCAACGACAACGGCAACAACGACGGCAAATGTAAACACAAACGCGACAACAGTCGGTACAAGTAACGTACCGAATGCTCAATCAGTGCAGACGATGCATACATTACAAACCGTACAAGTGAAAAAGGAGCCTGATTCGTTAAACTCGTCTTCATCGGGTATGACGCCTGTAACGGTGACAGTGGCCACGCCACAAACGCAGCAGGTACAAACACAAAGTCAACAACAGCAACAACAACAGCAGCAACAACAGAACCAACAGCAACAAACACAACAGATTGCCACAATCGACCAGTCGGGGAACATAACAACTGGGAATGGGCAGCAGCAAATAGTGACGCAAACTGAAAATACCGACGGCACGACGTCGCTTTCCATAGCGCACGTGCAAACACTGCAAGGCCATCCGTTGACGCTCGGAAATATTAGTCAGGTGAATATCAATGATTTTAGTCATTGAGTCTTCCCACCCCTCCCCTTGCTTTAGCCCTCATTCAATTTACTATTGTTTTCTTTGCTTACTATTATTTTATGCATAACATGGACATTTTTACTTTAATTAGATTAAGCAGGATCCCTTGAACGTTTCCAAAATGTCCCTGTTATGTTTAAAGACGATCTTGAGTGTGTTTTTCGTTCATTGCCTTCATTTTGAGTTTGCATTGTTGCAATAAATAATTGTTGACATTGGGCCTTAGCTTATGGAATAACTTTTACTAGTACTCATAAGATGATGACATAAACTTTCACTTTCGTAGAAGCTTAACCCTCGAATACAGCAATTTCTTTGCGAATTGATTCTAAATCACCTGGGTGAGCCGAACCCGGAGTTTGCTATGGTGTTTTTCTCCAAATCTAATAGGTCCTAACTTCTAATTTTTTAAATTAAATTGAACGATTAAAAAAAAAGTTTAAATATAACAAATATGTAAATAGTTTATTATAAACAGAAAGTAAAGAACTTCGATATGTTTTCTTTTATTAAATCTAGTTTTGTTCGAAAAAGAAGAGCTTTAGTGTAGGGAATTGAAAAGATAATTAGGTGTAGGAATGAACTGATATATATATTTTCATATACCGCAATAAAGTAAATTGTTAAGATGAAATTGAGTAAGTTTAAAGTAAAATGTGTTGGTAATTATAGTTTCCCATAAAAATAATAATTAGAACAATTTTTTTCATTGCAATTTCTAAATAACCATACATATAGTCCAAATATAATAATATAGTAACAAACAACATTTAAATATCCAAACGCGAATTGTTTGTATTTTTAATTAATTCAACGCGATATAAGTTATTTGTGGGAAAAAATAAAGCTATTCACTAAGTTCGTTACTGAAAAATCTAGTAAATCTTGTAAAGAAAGTTAATTACGTATTTTTAATTAAATAAAATTTTAAAGATTTCTTCATATAAAATTTATGTACGGTGAGTAAAACTATTATTATTACATGCGTTAACACTCTTAATTTTATAATTTTATTTTCGGAGCAATGCAAAATTTTCCGTTTGAGTATTAATCACACCATTCTTGTAACGATCTGACGGTGCAATCTATTGCTGTGTTAGGGGGTTATAAATTTAATTACAATTGCTATTATTTCTTAAGTAAATGGTTTGTGAAATTTTCCAACCTTAGTTAATATTTTTGATTGATTTTAGTTTTGCACGCCAAAAATTTGAAACATATTTATATCACCCGAACCGAAATGTTAAAATTTTTCTAAAAATCCTGTCTTATTAATTTGTTTCTCATATTTCTGCTTTTTGCTCTACTAACAACTGCATTTGCTTTTTAATCACATAATTGAACTATGGCATTTCTGCTTGGCTTTTTCTGGCTAGTATTTGTCCTGTTAATGTATCTACAATTCTGTCTTGTGATACCGAAGAAGTCTTGGCCTATAGTCAACAGTTATCTTATATACTATTTCTAGCTAGTTTATCTTTCGGAATATTGTTCAAATTTTGTAGCCCATTTGATGTAGTCTACTGAACTTCTGTAAAACTATTTTGGTAATAAAGTTGATTTTGTGGTACTTTCTTTTTTTAATCCGATATAAACTCTTGTTGACGTTTATAATTTGTTTGATTGAACCGCTTAGATCTTCCCCACACCGCCCTGAGAACCAATTGTTTATATAAATATATTTAACAAAATATTTTTCACATTAAACCAATTATTAATATTCGCTTACATGACATTTTTGTATTACATTTTCTATTTTAGCCAAAAAATCATAACATATTGGTAAAGAAGGTTTTTATTTTAAAAGGCAACAATAATACGTAATGATGAACTGGAAACAGGTATTATAGCGGCGCATGAACCAACTCTGAGACCCCAAAATGAATTGTATCGCGTAGGTGCTGTATATACTTTACCCGAGCAAGTTTTTGAAAATAATAATAAGTTATAGAATTTAGTTGTAGTTGTGTAGTTGGTATAAATAATTATGATTTAAAACAAAAGATTGTAATCAATTTTAAATTTGAAGTAAATTTTCTAGAAAAACTAAGCATAACATAAGAAAATACTCGTCTAGGAGTTTTATGAAAAACAAACAAAAATGCACAAAAGTTTATTCTCTATCATGTGAATTTGATTCATGAAATTATTCATTGCAGAAAATGAAATATAATCGTTTAATAATTCTTAGCCGGTAAGCCTTCAATAGTATGTTGTAATTGAAGTGAAGCAAGAGATTTCAGTGGAACGAATGCTTCATAAACAACAAACTAAGATTCATGAATTGTATAGAAATATTGTATAAAGGAATACATGAAAATTATTATTTTAAAAGGAAATTCATAAATGTCATATGTAGACCGTAATTCGACTAAGTATTTATCTTACTTCAAATAAGTTGGCTGGTACATCTTTATTATAAAGAAATTTCTGCCGATTTTTGTACCTCACATGTCTGTCCAGAATATTAAAATTAAGGCATTTATTATTTGTTTACTATTTTTCTATATCAGAAACTATTATTCAAATTTTGTAATTGATTCTAACTAACTAACGATATTTCTTATATAAAAATGGAGGAAATATTTTCGCGGTAATACTACATATAAACTTTCGCATAAAAGGTGTGTTACATCCCATGACCGGCAGGTGGAAAAGCCATAGGAAGAGAAGAATGGGTGGGCTGCCCCCGCACGTGTTTGGCCCATCGTAATGTGGTAAGTTGCTACTGTAATGGGATTAATTTATGCTATAATATAAACTTCGAAAAATTTGATTTACACTAATTATGAAGAAATTTTGGAAAATTAAAAAAAATGAATTTTGAATATGTGTATGTTACGGGATACGGAAGCAATTTGCAAAAAACAAAAAAACAATGTCCTTAATTAGAAATGGGTAAACAAAATTATTTAGATTTTATAAAAAAAAAAATTTTTAGTGACTTCATTTTTGTACTACCACCAATTTTTCTTTGGAAAACTTACACCCAAGAATGCAATATATTTTCTCGGAAAACAATTGCGAAAAGCAACTAACAAAATAATTTCTTTTTGGAATACTGACAATCCCCAAACTGAGTTTAGTAAGATGCACCACTTGGAGGCCATCAGCCAGATTATCATCTCGTATATCCTATAATCTTTATTTACAACTTAAAAAAACACATAAATGAGCCGTTTATTTTGAAAGTGGCTTAAGTCCAAATGATCATAAAGACTATTTTACTTTACAAGAATATAGAAAAGTAGTCTTTATGATAATTTGGACTTAAGCCACTTTCAAAATAAACGGCTCAAATAATATATGAAATTCTTGCACGACATTTACATCAGTGCTGTGTTTAAATCCAAATTATTCGTCTGCAATTCCTTTATTTTCTTGCATAAAAAACTCGACGAGGTCCTGGTCTATTATTTTTTCAAAGAGCTTTCCTACATTAGACAAGAGGGAGATTGGTGTTTTAAGTATATATGTAGTTCAAAATTCCATCTGGTCCTGTAGATTTTTTGGCATTTAGTGTATTTAATTACGATTTTAGTATATTACTGGTTGTGAATAGGTTTGCTTCTTCTACTGAGGGTTCATATGTTTTGCTGAATTGTTCCCTATTTGCTGTCCCCTTTAGGCAATTTTTTCTTGAGAAGATCTTCATAGTATATTTTAAAAGCGTTTAATATATCGTCGTTGTTTTGTATTAGGTTAGTACCTTTTGATGTCTTACTTGTTTCCCCTTTTTTTCCAATTCTATTTATTTCTTTGTATATTTTTGGACCAGGTTTGAGTTTTTTTAATTTGTTCTGAAATTCTTTATTGAAATGAGTATTTATTTGTGGGTCTACAATGATGAATAATAGTTTTATTCTTGTGGAGAGTTACATTCTTGATTCATAACAAAATTTTGAGTTTGTTGTGCCATACTTTCCTTATTTAAACAGTTTACTAATATTTTTCGGTAATTTTTCATATTTTTGATCAGATGTAAATTTTTTACTATGTTTGTCCATAATGTTCAGAAATTTCTCGTTAAAATTTTTTCCCTGTCATTAGGATTCCTGTAGTATATTGTTTCTAACCTATGAAATTCATTGTACATTTCTTTTTTAAAGTCTTTCCAGTTTATTTCTTTAAAAGAACTCTAATTACATGGTGTGTTAAGCACAATATCAATGTTGAGCTCAATATTCAGTTTTATTCCATAATGGTTAGGAAAGGTTGCAAAGGTATTTATTGAGAAGTTGTTTGTTATATTGCTTATGTTGAAGAAATCAATATAACTTCAACTATGGGTATATGTTGCGGTTTCAGTATGCAGGCACGTTAAACCACATGACATGCTATCGTTGTCAAACCAGTTTTTAAAAGCTCTTCCTGTAGAGTTTGTCACCTTATCCTTCCATTCCGTGTGCCTAACATTCAGGTCTCCTCCCATTATTATGTGGTCGTACTTCCCACTCACTTGTAGATACTGACATGTTTTTTACATTTTCTCCTGTTGATTTTGCTGGGTTTATATATATGTTACGGGCAACTTGAAAAGTCCGGCCACTATGAATAATGACCGGTCTGTATCACGTGGGCAATCTAATTAAAACTGCATGACTAATCACTTTTCCCGATCAGTATGAATAATGACTACCTTATCTCGGGCAAAGTAATAAAACATATGAACTGTAGTTTTTTTTTTTTAATAAATTAAATTAAACTTACATAATTCTAAATGAAACAAAACAATTCAGCATAGTATGTAGTTCTAAATAAACAATTAAACGTAATAACATCAGTAGTTACCTTACTTTTATTTCGATAAAAATATTACTCATGAACAATAGTTTAAAAATTAGTAATTTGAGAAAAATCAACTGAAATATTTGATAATTTAGGATTGTGCAAGAATGTTATTAAGATTACAATTGTAAACTCATTTCTGGAGTACAGTTGGTTTAAAATACCGTGTTTAGTTCCTAGTCTGTAAAGGCTTTCTTTTTCCACAGATATAATAATAGCAATTATGTTACGACTATCCGTCTTGGCTCGATCTACATCTGGTGCCCTTAGTCGAACGCTTTGGCCTATTTCTGCAACAGGAAATTTTGCATTTGAACGCACCAACATTTTTTCGGCTTGCTTTTCAAGTGAGACTTTAGCTGCGTCACGGGCCTCACGCATTTTGCTTGATACTTCGTTCAGTAAAGATTTAGCCTTTTCATTATCAGAATTTTCCTCTTCATTGATCATATCGGCAGAAGAAGGCCGTTGATCGTCTGGTCGGGGGTTTCCATTTATTATGTCCACAGTAGGTTGCTGATTTTCTGGTTGAATATCGGCAGAAGGTTCCAGATCGGGACGGGGTTCAGGTTCAATCGTAACAGAAACAGAATGAGTAACAACAGCTATGTTTTCATCTGTGTTATTGCTGTCTTCATCTTCTGCACCATCCGCACCGGAATCACAATCTTTTAACATTACCTCAAGGTCATCTTTACTTACTATCTCCGTTAACCCGTTAAATGATGGCAAGACTGATTTTAAACCCACTTTGGGTTTGCAGCCAAACATAGCTTTGTAAGGACTGCGATCGATGCCGAAGTGGTAAGCTCTGTTCTTCATGAACTGTACGAATCTTAACCCTTCCGACCATTTTGTGGTTTTATTTGTCTCCAACCATGTAAATACCATCTTTTCTACATCCTGATTTGCCCTTTCTACTGAACCTTGAGATTGGCTATGACGGGGTTTGTGTACAATTTTGGGTTCTTCTCACATTTGTCATGGTTCGACAATAACTTTATTAACGAATTCTTTGCCATTGTCACTGTGCAAAATGCATGGAGCTCCAAATATTGTGAAAATATCCGCAAATGATATGCGACTTCTTCGGCTCGCTTTGTTTTAAGTGGTCTGAGAATCAAATTTGGTAAGGTGGTCTTGATATACCATGATGAACTTAAAACCATCGTCTGCTTGTGTTTGCATGTCGATCAAGTCGACTTGGCATCGTGAGTTAAATTCACTACTTTTTATAGGCTAACCACTAGCCCTTTCTTTGGAACACTTAATTTTTTTTGATATGGTTCACAAAGAGCCAAAAACAAACCCACAAATTCTGTAGTAATATTTTTGTACTTCAGTTTGAACTCTTTCATCATCCTATTTCTTGATATTCCTCAGGAGTCTTGCTTGCGAACTTGTCTTTAGCCACTTGCACTTTGGTCAAAAATGAATAATACTCATCGCGAGTAAACAACTGAGTGTTTTTCCCCTTCGCTAATTTTAATTTATGAATTTCTTCGTTAAAACGTGTTTTCATATCCATGGATTCCGCCATTTTGCGAGATAAACGTACTCAGTGCACTCACGTGTTATCGTTCAGAAGAATCACTGCGAACTAACACGTCGGTGCATGCGCTCGCGGCCCTCCTCCCGCGTATTAATCCTGTTTGTTTTTTTTGTAACCTATTATTGTTCCAGAGAGTTCGTCATTTCTTATTATATTATATTAAGGAAATGATAATCTTTTTTCTTTCTTGTAATTTTGTTTCACTGATAAGTGCTATGTTACGCTTATATTCTTTAAGAAGATGAATCGAGTAAATTTTTCTTGCCTAAGAAACTTTTGAATTTACGTTAACAGCGATAATCCTTATTATATCAGATTATTGTCAATTAATTGCTGAAGAAATTTAACTTTTCGTTGAGCTTCTGTGAGTAGGAATTATATTCTGGTAGAAAAGAGTTAATTCTATCAAGAATTAACTCGAGATGGACTCCGAAGAGAGAAATTCACTGATTTGTTATTATTTTGGTACGTTTTACCTCCATATGTCTTTTTTTTTTTTAATTAATTGTGTTCAATCCATTTCATTTTCTTTGAAGTACGAACTGTATGTTTTGCTAGGTCTTGTGAAGTTCATAATGTTTGTTTTGACAAATGCCAAATTACGTTGTTGATTTTCTCTTGCTTCTCTTATTTTAGTTTGTTTCCTTTCAATTAGTTGCCTATACTTTTCGCAATTTCTGTAACTCGCGGGATGTCCAAACTTTTTACAATTTACGCAGAACGGAGCTCTTACACTCTCCCGGTAAATAAGTTTTTTTCACATTCAACGAGCCTATAACCTTTGTTGCAATTTGCAGCGTTTATGTTTAAGGCGGCTACAGACGACCGAATCTGCAGGGCCGGACTTGTATGGTTAAAAATTGAGTGTGCTCTCCACACGACACAAATTATCAGATTGCTCGTGAGTAAATCACGGCAATTTCAGAGCGCAGCAATTATTCACCAAAAGTTTCATTTTTGCCTATTTTTGCACTTTAATTTGCTACTTATTGTCTGTTGTTCACACTATCCGTTAACTTACTTGAAAAAATGTTCCACTCGCTGATATGAGGAAATTGTAGCGGAAGTTTTTCACCGAAGGTTTTTTGACAAGTCAATTTTTTATTTATTATTTGATTTAAAAGAAACATATTATAAGGTTGCTTCACACATACGTTATTTTTAGGGCGATTTTTGCAATCTGTGTAGAAAAGTTGCAAAGTATTCAGATTTTAGTAATTTATCGCATTGGTGTGTAAAGTCCTTTAAGGGAAAAATAGACGTTTAAACTTTATTTATTTTCTCAGCTCCTTTTTTATAAATCTAACTACATCTTTTTTTATTTGGATACTTAAGGCTTGAAGTTGACGAAAAAAATTGTTTTTCTTTTTTTAGTACTTTATTATATACAGGGTGTCCCAGAAATCAACGTCAAGCCGAAATCGAGCATTAGGCCAAGTCGTAACAGTTATCAGAAAAATATGAAAAAAAATCTTGGTCATGTACTTTTCAAATTATAAGGATTCAAAAATAAATCTTAAAAACTGACACCCTGTGATGATCTTTCAAGTCCTGTGACTGCAAATATTAACTTTTCGTCATTTTTTTTTCTACCGTATAACTATGAATAACCCTTCTGTCAAACACAGTTAAAAGTTAGAATATAACTGCCTCAGTTTCAAAGAAAATCTTAGATTTTTACCCAACATTGAATTCAAAATAATTACATCACCCAACTTTAACCGACTGTACTGTAAAAAAAATTTTAAAAAAAAAATTTTTTTTCATATTTTTCTGATAACTGTTACGACTTGGCCTAATGCTCGATTTCGGCTTGACGTTGATTTCTGGGACACCCTGTATACAGAGGGCTTTCAAAAATGAGCAGTTAAAAAAAAGATGGTTCCATGGCGGACACTCAATCTCAGAAACGGCAAGTCTGAAACAAAAAAACCAAAAAGAATGTTAAAAAGGAAGATGGTTTATAGGGCAATTCACCACAATTAGAAAAAAATCGTAAAAAAAAAAAATGGCGGATGTTTGAAAAAAAATTTCGAAAAAATCGCATTTTTTTCGCTTTGTTCGGTTTGTAAATATATTTTTTAATCAACTTTTTCAAAATTTTCTGGTGAATTGCCCTACAATAGACCTTAACCAACAAAACGCTATAAGGTTTATTCAAATCGGTTCAGCCAATCCGGAGATTGACTGTCCGCCGTTTTGATAAATGTAGTTTCGAGAAAAACGCGTTTAAAGTTTTTTTACGATATATTTATGTGTGCGTAGTGAAAAATGCGCGCGCACTAAAACTGCTGTAACTCTTCGATTTTTTCGAATTTCTTTGTAAAAATTTAGTAGACGATTTCTGAAGATATAAGGAATCATAAAATGCAAAAAACAAAAAATCGATTTTTTGGAAAATTTTGAGGGAACTACTACCTTAAACAACTGGAACCTTTACTTAATTGTGAATAAAGATTTTAAAATTGCATTGATTAAACTAATTGTGAAAAGTAGCTTAAAAAATAATTTCTCTTTATATTGTCAATGACTAAACTACTTCTTTTTTTATCCAGGATACGCCACTCCAACTTCAACAATTGAATTAACATCTTCAAATTTTTTTTATCCCCCTCTCACCCTCATGTGTTTAAACATGGGGGTCTATTCTGAGATCCGCTTCACATGAAAAGCAATTTCTACATAACTTTCGTTTGCCGTGAATGTGCCTATTCCGAGATTCACATGAATCGAACAAAAATATTTCGCTTGGAACAGGTGAAATTGGAACTGTCCCAGTACAAACGTCATCGGCTCTAATATTCTAAAAAGGAGAGAACTTTGCTTTTTAACAGTGAATTAAAACTTTAAAGGAATTTTAATAATTTAGAGATTATAAATTTTTAAATATGGAATTCTGGATATTTTCTAATAAAGACGTTTGGTGCTCAAGAAGTACTTTTATATTTTTTCGGATGCCGCCTTACCATTTATTGATTATTTATTTTATTTTATTTGATTTTGTGGTGGCAGGGTGGAGACCTGCTTGTCGAAACTGCGACAATTTTCTTCAGCTAAATCATTTTCTGCAAGAGTGTGTATCATTTTCAAGAGCAGGATCATGTTCTGTAGAACTCGGTTCATATGTTTCCGTTTCAGGATACACTTGTGGCAGATTGGTACCTTGTCGAGAAGATCCTGGATTGCTTAATGCTGAAACTGCAGCTTGGGAAAATTCAGATGATCTCTGCATTGCCGGAGGAGTTAGTCCAAATACTCTTCCCGATATTTATGTCACCTTTTGTAAATTTAGTAAAGCAATTGCTCTTTCTTGATGTGCGGAGAAATTATGCAGTATATTTGGGCCACCACCTGTTGCGTTTACCTCTTTTTTATTATCCTGCAATTTTTTTTTGTGTTCAATTTGAAGTCGTTCCAAACCTACAGAGAAACAAATTTACCATTTTAATATATGTATCTACATATAGGTATATGCAATATACTAAATCCACTACCCATTCGTGTAACAAATTTACCTTTTGCCACTCTAAAATAGTTCTGGTTTGAGGACTGTTTACGTTCAATACTGTTTCCGATTAGTCAGTTTCCTGCAAAGAAATCAACACGAAAATAATTCAAAAACTCAAATTAACGCTCAGACAAATATATTTTGAATATAAAATAACATCACTTACTTTTTTCCTCTCATTTCGTCCGACACTTCCTGTACCCGAAACTTTAATGATTGCCTTCACTTGGAAAAATCAAGTGAACGAATTATTCACCTCACACCGAAAGCATTCACCTCTGACGATTGCGAGAATACCTAAAAATGTCCGCAAGTTTCACATGAGACATGGAATATGTGGAACATTCATCTTAGACGAATGTCAGAATAGAACTTTCGAAATGTGAACGATTTTTCACGTGAAGCGGATCTCAGAATAGACCCCATGATTTTTTCTTTAAAATCTTCACTCCTATTTGATTATAACGTGATATTTGATTTTGTTCAAAAATGATTGTACATAAATATTAATGATCTTAAATGATTAATAAGCATTACATTCATTTAATATTAGAAAAAACTTGACTAAAACAATAATATATTATGAAACTATAAAATATTATGCTAATTTTCAACCCTGGCTAGTAGGCATATTTTCCTCTATGATTATTAGAACTACGGGAAAATGATTTATATCTTTTGTATCCTCTTTTCCTACATCAGAAGCCTCTTTTTCATAAATATCACGTGATTTTGTTGCAACTTCTCTATCAAATGATCGAACCGTGATTCTGTCATGAATCCCCTACTTCTCTCAAAAGGATCACGTGAATTTTGCACGGCCCCTTTGTGTGTTTTTCTAAAATTTCTCCATAACTAGTGTAAGTCAAATTTTTTGAAGTTAATATTTGGCATAAATCAATCCTATTACAATAGCAACTTACCACAATAATAAGGGTCCAGGTACGTGTGGCAGCTCACCCTACTCATCGTGCTATGGTCTTTGTTAAAATTTCCTAAGAACAATGAGTTACAGTTGCGTCATTTTAAGTTACTGCGGCCACCAATTAGTGGATTACTTAAAAGTATTCCTTAAAATAAACAACATTTTTGAAACAGTAACGAAACCGAGATATTCATTTGTAAACGCTCAAATAATAAATTCTATAAATTATAGTTATTTTTTCATTGAAACGACATTTTTTAAATCTATACCATTACTTTGTATATTAATTTCTTGCGAAATGTCACACTATAGGCGAAATTGCTCTCCGACGGTTTGGCCAATCAGAGCGGTTTTTAAGGTTCCGTAAACAGTTAGGTACCCTTATAGTTTCGCCATATCCGTCCGTCCGTTAGTGGATTACAACCCTATTATTCTTATTCTCTCAGTTTTGCAGCTTTTGAGGTGACATTTTTTTATAAGGACGTATTATGATAACTTAAAACCAGAAATGAAAATTCGAAAACAACATTTTTTTTTCTTGACACTCCTCTTGAAGAAAAAAGTTTCACCCTATCGAGTTGGGTATCGTTGAATATGTCTTTCAAAATATAATAAATAATGTTTTCAGAGTTTTTAATTCTAGCACTTTAGTCGCGAGATATTCCCTTTCAAAGTCGGCATCAAGCTCTCTTCCCCTCCTAGACTTTTTTAATTCCATTATAAAAAATCTGAGAAAAGGCAAAAATATAGCTCTTAAGAAGTACTTTCAATGAAAATTACATTGGACGTTGAAACAAAAATGTTTTCTGAATAATTCCGAAAAATTAAGTGTTCATGGTGAAATAGAAATTATTACATATGTGTATACCATAAATTTGAAAGGGAATGTTATTGAGTCGAACATAGTTTTCGTACTTTTAAAGGGTCTTTCTTGTCTAAAATTTTGAAAAATAAAAATTTTTAAAACATTTTTTTCAGATACAAAAAAACAAGATATCGTTATGAAAATTTATAGGGATGTTTATTAACATTATAAAAATACAAACAAATTTTTGTTGAAATTTTTTGGCTGCCCTATCAGAGCCATATAATTTTTTGAAAAAAGCACCAAAAATCGACAGTTGCCATGATTTCATCCGTCCGGAACATCTGAAAAAAACAAAAATGGAATATTATTCTGTTAAATGGCCAACATTAAAAAAAAAAAACGATTTTTAAGGTCGGAAATCGCGTGAAAATCGGAAAATGTTCATCCGATCGTTTAGATCCTAGTTCACGCGAAAGCCATAAATGTGTACAACAACATATTAACAAATCAGAGGGATCGGACAAATAGTCTTTTTAAATCACGCCGACCGCCCATTTTTGGTGCTTTTTTCAATAAATTATATGGCTCTGATAGGGCAGCCAAAAAATTTTGAAAAACAATATTTTTGTTTTTTTGTAACGTTACTAAATTTTCATAACGACATGTTGTTTATTAACATTATAAAAATACAAACAAATTTTTGTTGAAATTTTTTGGCTGCCCTATCAGAGCCATATAATTTTTTGAAAAAAGCACCAAAAATCGACAGTTGCCATGATTTCATCCGTCCGGAACATCTGAAAAAAACAAAAATGGAATATTATTCTGTTAAATGGCCAACATTTAAAAAAAAAAACGATTTTTAAGGTCGGAAATCGCGTGAAAATCGGAAAATGTTCATCCGATCGTTTAGATCCTAGTTCACGCGAAAGCCATAAATGTGTACAACAACATATTAACAAATCAGAGGGATCGGACAAATAGTCTTTTTAAATCACGCCGACCGCCCATTTTTGGTGCTTTTTTCAATAAATTATATGGCTCTGATAGGGCAGCCAAAAAATTTTGAAAAACAATATTTTTGTTTTTTTGTAACGTTACTAAATTTTCATAACGACATGTTGTTTCTTTGTATCCAAAAAAAATGTTTAAAAAATTTTTATTTTTCAACATTTTAGACAAGAAAGACCCCTTAAATTGAAATCATAATTAAATAATTCAATATTAATAATAATTATGTAGGTATTTATTCTAATAGTACTACGGAACCCTCATGTACGTGCCCGACACGCTCTTGACCTTTTATCAGCGCCTGCAACATAAGGTGTAAAGGTCTATAATAAAAGACACAAGTTATAGGGACGCAATTCGAGAATTATATTTCCGAGTATATACAAAAATATATGTCCAAAATCTTCACCAATATATTGTAACCTGTAACTTTTATCTTACCAAGGCTTGAAAAATCGGCTCCAATGGGCACTTAATAGTTATTAAAATTTACGCTAATGTACTGCTTCTTCGTATTTAGTTTATTGATAAATATTGAGTAAATAAATAACACCTGACTATTTTTACACGCGATATATATGATGAAGCTGAACCCGTTGCGCAAATATTATTTATAATTAAATAATTTTTTTTTTCGTCATCTCAGTTTTTCCCCATATAAAAATATAACATCTGTGTGAAAAGAATGGTTTATATATGTATATACAGCAAAATATGTCTACACTAATAACTGAAATAATATTCAATTAAAACAAGACCCACCAACATTTTCTACGCATGTTTTTAATCGATAAGTCAAAGTTGAATATCTCTGCTTCGTTACAGTTTACGGCTTGAATTTTTATTATCACTTACTTTCAACAACCCTATGATGCTCACCAAAATTTATCATCTTCCATGTAAAATTATGCATTGACCTTATACTTATTTGTTTATTGCATTATTTCATTTATATTAAATTATCACAATCACAAAAATGTATCCTTTTACATGTTATTGCTTTTTTGTGCAATATTTTACGATTCTTTTGAATAACTTAGAGCTCATAAACTGGGGCATTATTCATGAATACGATTCAATTATAAATACGATACGATTTTCATATTCGATTCGACATTGAATTCGATCATAAACGAATTAACAGATAATCCTATTCTTTATTAAAATATTGTTCGCTCGAATTCGAATCATATACATATCTGAATCACAGTTTAAAATTCCGGTAATATTGCCTTGAAATATACAATATACAACCATATGATTCGAATTCGAGTTCACAATATTATAATATGGAATAGTATCCCATTTTTATACAGAGGGTGACGAATAAAATAAAGGGGCACTCTTGATCAATTAAAACAATTTTATTTTTTGTCCGTTTCAAAATTCTTTATTCAATATACGATCCTTTATTTTTATAGATTTTAAAAATTCTTTTTGGCCATGAGCTTAAAGCTTTATTTATTAAATCCTGAGGCAACTTCCTCCAAATCAGCTTTATTGCTTTTTTAAGTTCCCTTATATTGGAAACTTTGTGTTTCCATAACTCCCTTTTCATGTACCCCCAAACAAAATAATCCATGGGTGCAGCATCAGGGCTCTTAGGAATCCAGGAATCTTTGGAAATGAAACGCATTCTTGGTTTCATAAAATCTATTGTGGCTTTCGAAACGTGGGAGGGAGCAGAATCCTGGTGAAACAAATAATCACCTTGTGGATACAGCCGCTTTGCATCATTTGCCAAAAATTTTTTTAGAATGTTGTTGGTGTAATATCTCGAATTTATTTTGGTTCCTGGATCCACAAAATAAAGCCTCGTTTTACCACGAAATGACACGCCAGCCCAGACCATAACACCTTGGGAGTTTTTCTCCCTCCTTTGAAACCTCAAAATTGCCGGATGTTTTTCATCCCTGCTGACGTAATGAATTTTTCTTTCTCCATTGCAGATATCAATATAGAACCATGCTTCATCTGTTGTTATGACTTTTTGCCATTTCCTTTTATTAAGCATCTTGTAGAGAGCCAAAGAACGACGCTTCCGCGCTTCAATATTTGCAGGTGACAAACGATGAACTGCTACCTTTTTTCTAGTTTTTTTTCTTCAGCCTTTTATTGATGTGATACCACACATTCTTTTGACTACATCCAAGCTTCTTAGCCATCTGTCTTTGCGTTAGTGGATTGTTACTTCTCAATATTTTTTCCAACAATTTTAATTTCCTATCACTTAATACTACCACACGCGTTTTTTGTTTTTTTAACATTTCTGAGAACAGCACATTGTCTGTTTTTTATACGATGAATTGTACCCTTTGAAATATTTATATTTTGTTTTTTTATATTAGTTCACTAATTATTTTTCTTTCAGACCACTTCAAGTCTAAAAGTTCGCGCACGCGACATTCGATTATTGAATCTGTTTTTTTCCTACCCATGACTGTACACTTTAAGCAAACTACACACAATAACTCCTGATCGTACCACGAAATTCTATGTCAGTTATCCCATACACCACAGGCTAGCTTGCCAAGTAATCATTAAACAAAAATGCCCCGATATTTCATTCGTTATCCTCTGTAGAACTTTCTCAACAGTCGAAGGAAGCATTCAACTGTTTAAATTGTCATACTGTTGACCTTGTTGTTCTGACCCATAAAAAACTATTATCAAAATGAAATTCTTAAGATAAGAATATCCTCACATATTGAAGAGAAACTAAAGCAAAAATGCCTCACAAACCCCAAAATAACGCAAGAGTAATTGAATATGAGGGCCCAAATAATATCAAAGCGTTTCATACGAGAATCGAAAGTAATTTTAACGAATATCAAATTCATGAATCCCATAAATTGTACACGGACTGGAATTTTGGTCGAATCGAATTCGTGTATAGGCCCCCAGGGGTAGTCATGTAACTCGTTTCGATTTAAGTCGAAAAGACTTAAGTAGCTGACTCACATATAAAATTCCTATAAGAATCATATACATGAAATTCAGCTGTTTAAGTTAACTTAAGTCGAAATGAGTTACATGACTATCCCCTGAATTTCTTAATTAACGAACTTGGGACTTATTATGGAAGTCGACTTCACTAGCCTCGACTAGCAAAGAAACGTTTTCATAGCTGAGATGCTAAGTAAATTATTGTCTTCGCTAGACAAGTTGGGCGAATCAACTTCTAAAGTAGAGCCCGATGGTTAGTCCCAGATATTTAAAATTCACTAAAAGTGGTATGTAAATCCTACAGAGTAGCGACTGCTAGCTCGAGTAGAAGAAAACAAACTACGATATATAATATTATAATATAAATATTTATCTTTCACTGACACTAACTTTTCCGGCAAGAGCTTACTATCTTTTTATATATCGTTTGGAACCTAATTTCAAGAACTTCCTTATACTAATGGTATCGCCGAAAACACTACACTAAACTACTAAACAAGATGGCAACTGAATATTCAAAACTGTGATATGGCATCAAAAATATATCATCAATCATACAAAGAAATCCGTATTAAAACCGGAAAAGTTTTAAGACCTCCCATATGACGGAATCAAAAAGTCGGCTATGCAAATTAATGTAGTATACCTGAAAACATTACCCTCTTTCCTCAATGCATGTAAACGTAACGCGGTTCTAAACATGAGTCTGAAACTAACGGTCACTTTTGATAAAAAATAAAAAAAATCGGTTTATTTCTTATCAAATTTGCCACAAAAATAATATTTTTCATTTATTTATTATCGACTGATAGAGTGGGAAAATAAATATTTCTCTGATTATGATTATCGCAGAATGAAAATAAAAATCTATCGGATTCTCTAGGTTCTACTATCGATAATTCGATTCCACATCATCAATCTTAAATTCTTAAAAAATAATTGGGGATCGGTTTTACTATGAACCATTCGATTTATCATCAAATGTGCTATTGAACACTACTTTCCTATTCTTCAAAATCGACTGGCTGCAGTAGTTCAAAAATGATTCAAATCGAAAGAATTACCATTTTCATAGCAATTTTTTTTCTAAGTGAAAAAAAAAATAGACGCTGAGTTTTAGCATAAACCATTTAATTCACAATCAGATTTACTATAAGACATGGTGACTTATTCAAATGCCGGAATCACATCACCATTATAAAAAAACAAATAAGTAAAAATACTAGATACAAATATGGCTGCGTTCGGGAACGTTAAATTGATCGTCAATTGACGTGTTGAACTTAAAAATTTACTGTTGTCAAATTGCAACTGCAACCGTCTGCATGACATTTCAAAGTACTGCGAAGTCTGCTCAAGTTACGGACAGAAATTGCAGCAGATGACGTTAGTGAACTTAGGACATCTGCAGTTTGCAAATGAGAACGCTTGATAAAAGCAGTATGCATTTAGACGACGTTAAAGAACTTCCATTATTCGTTCTTTCAAAATACATTTTTTTAGTAAATATGACGGCAAATTGAGTGTCTTATAATAGTAAAACTCAATCCCGACTACCTTAGTAGTCGATTTTGAAAAATTTAAAAGTAGTGGTCTATATTACACTAGAACTACCAAGACCGGTCAAATTGACCGGTACTAAATTTCTTGCTTGAATTAATCATATTTTTTGAAAATATCTCTTAAGAGTAATACCAAATTTTATTAAGGTTCAAAATTATGACATATCGCGAACCTATTTCCATTTATAATTATTAATTTAAATGTGAAAGCATATTACTTTAAAGGTGCCAAAAATTATCAAAATTACAAGCTTGAGCGCCGGTAGTTCTAGTGTTAAAAAAGACGGGTCACGGCCAAAATAAAATTACCCCAGGGCGCAAAAGCGAGGTACCTCAGATTAGCGGTGATAATGAGTATTGAAATTCTAAATAGTTACATAGTTTCAGGCTCATGTTTTAAGCATGTTAAAAGTTTATCCGTTCTGGTTAAATCAGCTTTTAGATTCAGTTTGTTGCATTTTTAGGAGAATAATTTGGTTAAATAGCACAGAGACAGATGATCATATTGGCCAAGTGCACTAAATAAAGGGTGGTTTTTAAATTAAGTTTGTAAACTAAAAAAAAACATAAATAAATAAGTTTTGTTTATTTATTTTTTATTTTTATGAATATTGACTTTTCAATAAAAATGTACATCAAAATTATTTAAAGTTCCACTTTTATAACCTATTTAAAACTGTCCCAGGGAAGAGGAGGCAAGTACTTTTGTAAGACCATTTAAAATAAAATATAAATATAGGCTGTTATAATATTTGTTTTGACGTGCTTATATAGAACATCATTAATTTACAGAGCTAATAGCTTTCACTTGCAAACGAATTTGTGTCAAAATTTATGAGCCTTGGGGAAAAATTGTTCAAAACCACACCCCTCTCAAATTCATTCAGGGAAAAGAAATGTTTACTTTTTCCAAAATAATTTTCAAAAATGTTCTTAAAGTAAAGTCCGAAGGTACTTAATTTTGTAATGCCGGTAAGAGTGCGTAAAGGCTTAAATTTGTTTTTTAAGAACTAAAATTTAAAACATTACATAATTATACATCGTTTTCTTTGTGTGTTGTTTTCAAATGAGTGAAATTGTTTTTTTGTTTTTTGTTTTTTAGCAATAGCGAGGGGAAAAGCTTGAAATCTGAAAAGTTAATTAATTAAGTTATGTAGGGAAATGGCTGAGAGAATCGGTCCCAGTCATGGCGTGCTGTCCTTTTTGGCGCAATATTGCTAAGTATGGTTGCTCAGAAGGCCAAAAATAATAAACTGAAAAGAAAGAAATAGTGCCCCAGTGTCCTGTAGAAAAAAGCGGATTCATAATCTTTTAATTGTGTCCACAAGATTTTCTTTCAGGAAATTTTTCAAGGATTTGTCCTTATTAGCTACGCGTTTTTTAAATCTCGATCTCGAATATGAATGAAATCAAATAGCAAATTTTGCATTGAATTGAATGTTTTTTGCCCTACAGCAAAATTTTAAAATTTACGAAAAGTGCGTCAAATCAAATCTTGATCTGAATTATTGGATTAATTTTTTCAACGCAAAAGTGTTTTCTTTGCAAAAATCGACAAATCTAATCAAATTGATCTAAATCCAATTGGGATTTTGGTTCGAAGAGTTTATGCCGATCATTGGAAATCACTATAATTGGAGAGATGAAGCCGGCAAGAAGAATGGGATAAATTGAATGGTGAGAATTTTACGTATTAAAAGCCATATTTGAATTAATTAAGGCTTAAAAAAGTCAAAAAGGTTATTACAAATTCGAGGAATTCATCAAACGCCCCATTAGTGTGTTGCTAGGGGGTGCGGTGTGATGATCGTGGCTATCCTGCGGGCCTATTCTACAATTGCAAGAATTCTTGTAGTCGTCTGGGAACAATATATCGCTATAATTTTAATTTTTTATTTCCAAGATCAAATATCGAATCACAGCAGGAAATAAATTTTTGAAAAAATTATATGTTTTGCTTAATTTTTTACTTTTAACTTCTATCAATTGTATAAAACAAAAAGTTTAAATTTTTTATAAGTAGGTACCGAAGTGGTTGAGAAACTGAATATTTTCAGATTTTTCCTAGCCCCATTTTCCATTTCCATTTTTTCTACTTTAAAGGTACGGACACACCAAAAGCGAAGCGAGCGAAGCGGCGCGAATAATTTCAAATTTGGGAATATTCTGTCGCAGTAGACGCTTCGCTCATGTCGCGTTCTATTCGGACACTTCAATTGATTTGTACGGCACCCAAATTTTTTAAATTGTTCGCTTCGCTTTTGGTGTGTCCGTACCTTAACGCCGCGTTCCCGAGGAGGGTTAGCTTCAAAATCGACCCCGACATTTGCTGAGGCATTTCCAATTTTCATGACATTTCCCAAAGTTTAGCTTTCAATTGGACTGCGTTATGTAACAACAGATTAAACACCACTTAGGCTAAACTGAGATAAGAGAATGATTTTTACCCTGAAGGTATAGATATGTGTATAGTTTAGACTAGTTAAAAAAATATTACGATGCATAATAAACTTCTGAAATTATAGGCTTTTTCCGCTTAATTCGTTTATGCATTAAAGCTACATATATTCTAATTTTATATATCAATAACGTACTATGCGAAAATTATGTCCTTTGATACTTTAATGCGATTTGGTTCGGGTGAAATAAATTCCACAATTAAATTAAATCCATATATTTCAATACAAAGAACTCAAAATCAAAAAAACCCTCTAAATTATTACTTTCCTACACTTTATCTTCTATTTCGAAAGAGTGGTGATAAGCACTTACGAAATAAACGCCATTTTAGGCGGTTAATTCGATAATGCGTTTTAAAAACAATTGAAACAAGAAAAATTAAGTGTACAACTTGCTTGCGTTTAATTCTTTTATGTAATTTGGAATTTTGTTTGTGTATTTTGTAACAATAATTTTGGCGCATAATTCTTTAATACGTAACGACTGTATACACAGGTTCTAACAAATTTTGACTTGTCGCTTGATTCAACCCCTTATTATAAGATACTAGGAGTGATTTTTTAACACATAATTGGCAATATATAGATTTTTAACCATGCCTAGAAACGTTTCGTTAGTTCCATTGATTACCTTGACCAAACTTTACCTCTTTATTATACAGTATAGATTCAAGAGTTATGCACGTGACATTTGCATTGTCAAGGAGTACATAATATATAAAAAATTGAGGTTGCAAAAGCAATCAATACAAAATTTGTTTTCTTCTACTTGATTCGAGTTTTTAACTAATAGGACTAATTGGGACTTATCAGCGAACAAACGAACGAATTATTAACAGTAACTTCCTTTGTAAAGATTAATATTTGCATTTGATCAATATTTGAAATTAAGACACATTTGACTTAAAGATTTTTTTATTTCATTTCGTGGTTATTCCTAGACAAAAATAATTTCCTGCATTGCTGATTACCAACAAGAAACAGCATTTCGCATATGGTAATTTGGACCGAAGTACAAAAGGTAGCACTGTTCCGATCTGTTCGGCGCTTCATTATTAAAGTGGTTTCAAAAGCACTTTGCCGTGGTAAAGCTGGGAAAAAAATAGCAATAAAAATCTTACCGAATCGAGCCGTTTCGAGATATATTTACCAAAAATAGTCAATACAATATTCGAGATCGATTTTTTCAAATATTTGTTCCCATCTTTACAACAGCAATACGCTTCGGAAACTGTATTATGTAATATAGAACCGCCGAGTAGATCGTTACATCCCCTATAAGGTTCTTAAATTAATCACTTTGAAATCTCCTATCCATACATCCTTTAAACGTGGCTTTAAATCTCTTCAAGTAAAAGACACTACATTTTTTATTTGTCTATTCACCTTAAACATTCGAAGCTATGAGCCTTTTTAATATACTTTATATATATTTTTCTTTACAAGAAATTGATTAATTTTTAGATCAAGTAATATTGTCATTTCAATAAAAAAAGAAATTATCTATGTAATTCTTCAGTTAAAAGCTTTGTGCAGAGGTGCCGTCTAACTAAAATTAACATATTTATTATATATTGGCTAGCAAAGCAGTTGATCCAGTCAGCAGTAACAACATCAGTCAGGCAAGAACTGAGCCATCATCCAATGTCATGAGCGGACCGGCATTACCTCATATTTATATCATATTGTCAAATTGCTAGTTAAGTATTTTAAAATTGTATATAAAATGGAATGAATGTGAACATTAGTTAAGTATTCAATAAACCGTGAACAGAAAGCGTTCATTTAAATTCGATTCTTGAGTCTTCATTCATCAATTGCATTTTGAGCTCCGATTTAGTAACCACGCAGAAGCCTCACTATTCGTTTGTTCGCACAAGATGTCTTTAAGCTCGTATGTGAGTGAAACCCACAGATTAGAAAAATAAGGTATGCTTGGTTTGCAAATCACCCAAGACTATGATGTAACCGCAGTGATCGAGTAGAGCAGACAAGACGTCGATTGCATTGATTGTAAGTTTATAGGCTTCAAACAATCGCGCTGGGCAAATGTAACAACATAGAATGAAAAATAGAACCACGATAGAAGGTGATGTAGCTGAGATAAATTCGAACCTGGATGAGTCAGAGGTATTGATTTAGGTAGTTCTATAATGATTGTGCACTGCTAGGGGGACCCCGCGGCGGTTCTTCGACACCTAAACTACTGCCGTAAAGTGGAGAGTTTTACGAACGTCAAAAAAGTGGTTATATCAGTAAAAACATTACATTTTTACTAAGGTCAAGTTTAGATATTCTGAGCGGTTAGTACCTTTTCAGACCAGTTTAAGTCACTGAGCAAATTTAGTCCGACCCAAAAGTGTATTTTGTTTGTATTGTGTAGCTTCTGAATTTGGAAAGCTGGATCAAATCATAGAAAATATGGCAGCAATTAATGTTAAAACTACTGTAAAAAATTATAGTAAAACATTCTTCAAAAGATCTGGGGTCATATTCTGTATTACAATATTTGCCGAGTTTTTTTGATGATCTGATCCAGATCAAAAAGGGACCAGAAAACTTGCCTCTATTTTCTACGTCCTACATAACTTTTGAAGGAAATAACATAAATTACTGCAAAAAGACTCAAAATAATCGTTATTGCAAGCTGTATCCGGGTTTGCTTGTATTTTACTCCTTTAAAAAAAAGGGGCTAATATTTAACGTGTTTTCCGGTCCGGTCCGTCTTAATATCAATAAATTTTGCACTGAATTGAAATTGACGAGAAGTTACGTAAAAAATTGTAATTTTTCGAAAAGAACATCAAATTACGTTCGTCGAAGAATTAATCCAATAACTTTTACGGTTCAAAATTTGAAGTTTAAATGGATAAAAATCACTGCAATTTGATGTGCTTTTCGCAATTTATAACATCCAACGGTTTAAAGAGTTCAATTCAATGCAAACTTTTTTATTCAATCTGATCCAGATCAGAACATGATAGAAATGCAGCAATTGTTCACATGAATTCGAAACATAAGACTAAAACATTTCATTTCTTCGAATTCGAGCGAACAATATTGAAATAAGACATTGGCTCCCTCTGTCTGTTTTGATTTTCGTATTCGAATGAAATAAATTTTCGCCTATTCAGCATAAAAAGAAATTATCCTTTGCATTTAAATTTATCATGCGTAACAAACACAACACACAGGAAATATTTAACATTTTCTAAAAATAGCATCAAATTGTCATGACTTAACCACTTTTAAATCAAACATGAATCTGAAAAATGTTCAATTGAAGATTTGAAATTTTGCAAGAATAAAAATAAAGGCAATTTCATGTACTTTTCCAAAACTTTATTAGCAAGCTCCAGTTCAATAAAAAATGTTGTTTGTTCGGAATTCAGGAAGAAAATTCAGCTAATTATTTATAAATGCGGGGCTCTAAATTTGAATTAGAATACATCATGATTGTTTTGTAATCGATTAATTTTTCTGTGATACTTAGGACGCTATTTTTGTTCACTTAATTTGAAATTAGCCGTCCAAAAATCCATATATGTACCTATTTTCACCCGACTGCCAAAAGGAGGATTATGTTTTTCGAAAGTAGATAGTTTATGTAAGTATATTTTCTTTTTCCCTTCTAGAGCCGAACGCCTGGATGGATTTTGGTAAATTAGGTGTCGTTAAAATCGACTTTATCCCAAAAGTGTCACTGGAAATGTAACATCACAGAAAATCCAATATTGCGGATATCGTAGGCCATAATGACAATAAATCAAGTGTTTTGTTGAAATCTATATTGTGGGGTGTCAAGTGTAGGATTCGATGAGAGAATTCTATATAAGAAAAAAAAGAGATCAATACACACCAGAAAGTGTTAGAAAAAGCGGATGTTGGTGAATAAATACGGCGCATAACATCACAACCTCCACTAGGACTAGGTGAAATAAATTCATTGATTCTTTAACAATTGCTTAGTATATTTTGATTTTCGATATAAACAATAGTTTTTGAGCTGCGACACGAACCGATTTCAGTATCATCGGATTTTCTGTTATGAAAATTTGAAGAAAGTGAATACGTCTCAAAATTATTTAGTAAACAAAATTAATTAATTCAAAAAACCAAAAAACCTGACACGAAAAGCTGAGTTTTTTTAAACATTGGGATATTTATGCTTACGACTGCACATAAATTCTGATTGATTGTAAGTTTAATAACACTGACAAAATCTAACATTTAATTTTCCACACAACAAGTCATATATCATTTTTTTGCAAAATAGAGTTGAAAAGTACAAAATATCGTATTTCGGCCATTTTAAAAATTCGTTAAAAGACAACGGAAAGTGAAAAAAGCTCGTAATACGATTTAAAAAAGATATTCGTATTTTAATATAATAACTAAAGATTCATACTTTTATTTGAGCTACTTTACAAGCTCCTGCGATAAGTTGTTATTTTTAAAAAAATGCAAAAATGGCCAAAATACGGTATTTTGTACTTTTCAAAGGTGACGTGATAGAACTTTTTCGGTTACGAATTCGTAGTCTACAGAAAAAATCCTATAGAAATGATATAACACTTATTCTATGGCAAAATTGGTGTCGATCAGTGTAATTCGGGTTTATTTTCAACTTTTCAGTTACATTTGTATACAGTGAAGCAACAGTAAGTATCGATGCTATGAATAGAAATATAGCGCGCTATTCTGTTAATCGTTTTGATTAAGAATCACGCACTGAGATACTCTTAAGGCGATATGTCTGATTTCACAATATTAAAACGAATAACAGAAGGGTCAAATACCTCAAAAGTTCAATAGCCTGACGATATATTCAATTTTGGTTTATATTTTTGAGTTTCCAGTAATCCTCAATATTTATCAGAAAGCATATTCAAATCAAGGCACCATGGAAATCTTAATTTTGTCTATTAAAGGATTGATGAATTGTATATGAATACTTTTATTGTTTAGTAATATATGCTTTAAAAATGTTATTTTGTTCAATGTTTTTTCTGTTGAGACAAAAATCAAAGTAAAAGTTCTGTAATCAGTATTTATTTTAAGATTTTCATTTGCAAATTCAATTTCGTTCTATGCAGTTCACTTAGCTGGAGAAGAGGTATTTTAAAGCTCAAGCCATGATCGATCTCACTTTTACGGTGCGCGACGAGAAACATCGCTGAGAGAAAAATGCCGAGGTAACTTTCGCAAAAAATTCTACATGGGAAGCACATAATTTAAGGGGGGAAACATGCTTCATGGACCAGTTTCTGAAAACAAAGTTGGAGATAGTTCATTTACACGTGGTTCGGCGCTTTAGTTATTTTCTCACTAATATATCGTACTTTTTAGAAAATATCCGAAATCTGGGCAATTCATACTTGTAATTGAAGAATAGCAACAAGGGTATAAGTAAAGCATCTCTTGGAAAACGAAATCACGCATCTCTTGGAAGTTTACTAGCAAGAATCAAGCGTGATAGTGTAGTAGTTTTGTGACCTCTTGATGCGATGTAGTCAGAGTGTGCCAGTAGTTCAGAGCGCGAGAAGAAAGCTGTGATTTATCATTTACACCTTAAACTGTTACATCTCAGAACAGTTTCACCTATATATTATAATAACCCATTTTATATATTTCTAGAGTATTAACTCAATGTTTGTACATTTATCTTAGATGAGCTTAAAAGCGATCTCTCGACTTTATCTGCACCATAATTATCTACTAGGCGGTCTTCTTTGACTTCAGTCTAAATTATTGTAGCTTGTTTTCTCGAAATTAGTGAGTGAAAAAGAAAGTTGTTTCTCAAGAATATTTAATACTCCGTGAGCACCTTTTTCGTTCAAAAGATATTGAGAGAAGTTAACCTGTGTAATCACCAAACTTGAATACACTGTACTGTGCCTTTAGCCATTATCGTTAACTTCTCTGCAAATGCTTCATTTGCCTGTGGGAATTCCTTGATAATGTTGCTTGTTTGTTTTCATTTTATATAGCAACCAACGAGCAAGTGGCACGACGGATCATAGTGTGTTGTATTTTAGTTGTTTTTTGTTAGTAAGAGAATGGTATCAATTTAAGGTAAAGTTTTGAAGCTGATAAATTTCACATGAACGTAAAATACTTCTTTTATTATGATTCGTTTAAAATCGAACTTCGCTTATTCTTGTAATTAAGATATGGAACAGTTATAGTTCAGGAGCTTTAAATCAATTGTTAAATATTCCTCTTATTCTTTTAAAATGTTTTTTTTGTATAAAAATTAATGTAGTCGTAAAATAAATCTATCCAATATAATAAACCTGTTGAAAAAATTGTGCAACAATTAGATTTCGGTTTTCAATTGTGTTAAGTGCATGCTTCAATTAATTTTATAATTGTAGGTATACATATGTGTATACCTTACATTTGTTCGTGAGAAGTGGAACTTTTAGTGTCGTTTTCAGAATATGAGATATTTTGCAAATTTAGTGTCACGTGCATCTTCGGCTGATATCCATAAGGAATTACAAGTATTTTCGAAGCAGTTTCCTAAAGTTGGACATAACCGACGTGGATACACAGTTCTTAATCAGGAAGAGCAAAAGCTCAGTTCAATTATCGGTGAATCATCAAGTGACGAAGATCTCTTTTCCCAGCAGCAGAAAATGGTTACTAAAGGAAATTATAATATGAGGCAGGAATTTGACAAGAGTTATGAGGTAATTAATGTTATCCTATTGAGAAAATATAAAGCATGCTGTTATTAATTTCTACGACCAAAATTCAAACCTACTTGTTTAAGATGAACGATATAAATCGATAATTCTATAGTTCATCTTGCGATAAGTCTATTGTTGACATAAGCTCTATCCAAATCATTATTTCGTTAAGTATGGTAACAATTTACGGCATGGTAACAAAACAACCAATTAAAACAGTCTCTTAACGAGTAGAGCTTTTCAAAACGTGTCGTAAATATTTTTTTTTTTTTTTTATGGTTTTATGGAGTATGTTTGTATACCACGTAACTAGAACTTATTATTGAACTTTTCTAAAGTTTTTTTGTAAATTCTTGCATTGTATTGCATGATTAATTGTTCATATGGAAATAAGTTTATTTCGATGGCTATTCGATATCCCTTTCTCTTTCTTATTTTTCTCGATATATATTTTTCACTTGCGGATAGCATACACAGCACAACAGAAAACACAGCATCTGTTAAAACGCTAAGTATAATAAATTCTCTTCCACTCGCTGGGACTGTGTTTTATTAACCCTCCGACGACCTAATGTATACTGGAGTATTATACGTGAATTTTTACATACTTAATCGCAACAAATTTGTCACCCTATATAAAGTGTAGGTAAATGCATATAGAAGAAAAAATAAGTAACTTTTGATGGCCTCAAATTTTAGATTTTGATCAAAAATTGGTTGCCATATTGGTTGCGCTATCTTAAATTTTCAGATTTTGATATGTAGTAGTTTCGAAATCAGTGGCATTATACACTGAAACCTATTGTGAAGGATTTTGGTAATTTTATGTTTAATTTAGTACACTTAGGAAGAATAGAGCAAATTGTATGTCCAAATGTTCAAGAGCTTATTTTCAGTATGAAAAAAGGAATACTTGAACTAGCGAAGGATAATGGCTAATTAAATATTCCTTTACTAGTGGATTTATAAATATCAGCTAATTTAAAAATCTTTACCGTTATTTATTGGCGGTATTTTATTTTTTGTTCGAAGATACTACAATATATAGTATATTCTAATATAATACATATACTCTTTTTTATTTAAAAGAAATAAATATCAAAATGGCCGATACAAAATGACGGCTAAAAAGTTTTTATGAAAGTCAGGACTAAGGGTATTTTGGAGCCAATGATCTCAAATCTTATATAGACATTTGTAATATCAAGCTATCGGATCCAATATGGCGACCAAAATTAATCAAATTCAAGGGATATTAATGAAAATTAGCACAAAGCGAACTTTTGTGCCATTAATCTTGAATCAACTATCAAAAATTTGCAAATTTAAGATAGCGGATCAAATATGTTGTCCAAAATTATTCGAATTCAGCACCTTTTTTATGAAAGTTCATACAACAGATATCAAAGAGCTCAGCATCGCGGAAGCCGCTATGCAACCAAATTTCAATCAGGGCAATAATGTTGAAATCACTAGCACTTGACATCTGGAAAAGAGATCTCGTTTAAGTCCTAATACCCTTTACATTTTGATAGTATAAGGAGATCCTCAGGTTAATGCAGTTTTTTAAGGCTATAGAATTGCTTTAACAAGGTGAGAGCGCTTGGGAGTGCGTTTACGGTTACAAAACTCATGGACAACTGCATTCTGAGGCCAAAATTAAGGTTTTGTAATTGTATCGAAGAACTAGTACGAGACCACCACTTTGAATGAGGCCACTATGCGGTCTGGCTTATTGCTGCTAAGCGCAAAACATTTAAAATGTGGTATTTTATAGGTTTTGCATTTGCTCTTCACAAAATCGGTAATGTTATCTGAAGTAGTTGAGACGATAAAAAGTCGTCAGTGCGTCTTTATGGTCAACGTCGAATCTGATCCGACTTAAAATTTCCTTGCTTGGTCCAACGTCAAGTGTGACTCGACATATGTAGTTTTTAAATTTAAGAATTATAATTATATTAATTATTTCTGTACGTCAGTGAACAATTGTCGGATTTATGAGATAACTGTACATTATTCTACAGTTTTACTTATTTTTTTTATTTTTTTTTTACGAAGTAAGTAATTCTCTTTTACTTTTTCTCAGCATTGCACAGTGTCTTGTTTGCTAGTTGTTCATAAAGCTACTTCTACAATCAATCGTATTAGTATAGGTATCATTGCCAAAATATTTATTTATTTTTTTTAGTAAACTTACATTTCTATAATATTTTTGTTGTTTTCATAACATAAATATATATTTTATACTTCATCCCGCATATAACTTTATTAAAACTGAGATAAAGTTCTTAGGTATATAATAAATTGATAAAAGTCGGAAATTAATTCGGACCAGACTACTGGGAACAGCAAAATTTAATTCGAACCGCAAAGGGTTAAGAACAGGAAGTGATTTATTTACCACTTGCTCTGGTACATCACTCTGCTGTAAAATAGATGAGTAAAGGTTTTTCGTCTTTGACCTAGCGATCGGAAAAGAGGAAAAATTTTGTCGACGACATTTTTGGGTCTACGTTGAATTGATTTTGTCATGCAGATGTCAATTTTGACCAGAGTTGTCGAAGTATCAGTTGTTCTCAATAATATTAGTTAGTATTAATATTTGCCGGTTAGGTTCCAGATTAAAGAATTTATGAGCTCAGTGATCTTTAAAACATACTTAATAAGGTCTTCTTATTTTTATTTATTTAAATTTTAGAATTGAGAAGACCATTTTGAAGCATAATAGTTTGAGCAGTTTATTTATGCTTGTTGCATGTGAGCATTTCAGATGCTCCCATGCAGAGAATAAACTCCTAGAATGATTTGAACAAATAATATATCATTGGATTCGCTTCGTTTCACTGGTCGACTCCAATTTTGTAGAAAACAATTTATACTATATATCATTTCTATAGGACATTTCACTTGGTTACGAATTCACAGCACGTTTTTAAAAAGCATAGTTTTGAAAAGTATAAGACCAGATTTCAACCATTTTTGAAAAATAATTAAGAAATAACGGATTGTCGCACTAGCTTGTAACGTAGGTCAAATAATAGTTTTAGCATTTTTCTATTATATTAACATATGAGCGGTTTTAATACATAAATAGTAAATAGTAAATGAAGATCACAAGTGGCGCACGCTCATGAAAATCTTATTTCCGAAGAAGCTTTGTATGCGGTATTTCATATACATAGATAAGAATTCAAGTTCTCTTTTGAGTCATGTTACGAGCTCTTTTCACGTTCCGTTATTTTATGATGAATTTTCAAAAATTACCAAAATACGACCTTTGGTAATTTTTAATTCCTTACTATATATGTAACATTTTTTTTTGCGAATTCGTAATACACAGAAAAAATCATATAAAAATGATATATGGCTTTTTCTGTATCAAATTAAGCATTCAATTTTGTTGACCAGTGTTATCAAAGTGACATAGGTTATTTTTTTAATGTTTTTCGAAATTCCAACCATTATAAAAATTTAAAAAAACTAAAAGTAAATCCAGAAATTTTGCTGTTGTTGAAAGAGAATAAAAAGGCGATTATAAAAATACTATACTATACAGGGTGTCCAAAACCACCCGTCCACCACTTTTAAATCGGCCAAAATCTTTTTTTTTCGCCAAGGCGATTGCTCCATCTTCGGTAAAATGGGTACGATCTATCGATTGGTGCTATTTTCAGCTTCCGGTCTTGACCGGAAGGACGCTATTTAGATCAGAAGTGTCTTTTTTTTTAAATGGAACACGTATATTTTGACCTCGAATTCGGATTCCACAATAGAAAATGCACAACTTTCATTTGAAAAAATTTTCAAACAAAATGTTCGCCCTTTAAATGACCTTTGAAGTTGTGTAAACCGGAGGTATATCTTTTTGGCAACGGACTTCCAGTTTCAATAAAAGAAGGATTTTGAGCTATCTAATGAGATAGGGATACAATAAGTTCAAAAATCAAAGGATCAAACGATTCTTATGAGAAATAGTTTAAAGTGAATTGTGGAGCTACCAATTGGCGGTTCCAATATCGTGAAATTTCCCAATTTAACGGATTTTAGTGAAAATTAGTATAAAAGTTATTTCTTGATCGCTGATTTCCTTTGTTTGTTTGTTGCTCAATTACACTTAAGCCCTTTTTGTCATAAGGTAGTATATATTTCAACTTAACGCGAAAATGTTAAACCTCAAGTATTTGTTCTGCAAATTGGTACCTATGGGTTTTTTATGATACTGATTTCGAATATATCAACAAAATTTCCAAATAGTCTATCCAACATGGCGACCAACATTTTTCACATACAACAGGTTTTGATACAAAAACATTTTCGGGCCACTGGTTTTGATTCTATTATGAAAATTTAATAATTAAAATTAGTACTAGTATATATATTAGGAACAGTGATTTCGAATCAAACATCTTAATTTGGAAATTCATGTGTTTAATCAATAAGTATTTACGTAATGCCGGGTGAAACCGAGTAACTCAGCTAGTTAAATATTAATAATAATTATGTAGGTATTTATTCCTATATGATTACGGAACCCTCATGTGCATATCCGCAATGCTCTTGCCCGGTTTTTCATAATTTGTTTCAATTGACATAACGAGGCAACTGAAGCACACATTTTGCGTACTGAATTCCCTGACTACTGATAACAAATAATATTTAGTTTTTTGATTTGTAAATGTTTTACGTAACTAAGTGGTAACTAATGCGCTTGTTAATTTCTTTTATACAATTCGGTTTTTACTAAAATGAGAATAAACAATTGGAAAATACAGAAAAGCCTCTCAGAATGCAACCAAAGTTTTATAATTTTGTGTCCCACTGTTCAATTAGCGTACATTATGAATCGCTTTGAAGATGTACACAACATTGCTCGTCCAATATGTTTAGGAGACTAGTTAGTAGGGCTGGTAGTATTCAGCAAGTGACTTAGTTGCGATTGTGCTTCCTCGGGCTGCGGATGGTTGCTTCATAGAGTCTTTTATTAACGCGCGCGCTTTACTAGTCCACACTATTGTGACCGGTTGGTGGTGTGCCCATAGTTTTGTCGCAAGTTGTTGAAGTAATCGCGCTCGCATAATAAACATAGTTTTTTTTTTTAGTACCCTAAGTAAAAAATAAAGTGTGAGTGGTGTTATAGTGCTCTCTACGTCAATTACAATACAATTGGTTATTTATGTTCTCTAGTACAGTGAGCAGTAAAAAGTTCGAGAATAAAGGGCTTTCTTTAACGGACGACATCTAAAACGCGATTCTTTATTAGCAAGTTCAAAAAAGGATATACACAGAATCAACTTTTCATAAGATTCTCAATCTGCATAAACACATATCTGGTTGGCAAAACATTAGCAAAATGACCCTGGTTTTCAAATTTTAATTTAATAATATTTACGTTCAAATTCATTTGGGTCTAATAATAGCCATCCAAAATAAATTAAGAACAAAAACCTTACAAGAAAAATGTATAATTTATTAAAGATATTTTGGGTGATCATGTCATACCTTCAATATAAAAATTAGGAACACCAGAAAAATTACGAGATAAATGCGTAATTAATTAAAGATATGTATATATTAGAAAGACATAACTACTGCATAGGAATTAAAAGTAAAGAGTAGTGAGAGAAACAAATCAACTTATTCGTTCTTTATCATTTTCGATTATTCAATTATGGTCAAAATACGTATCAGGTGCACAATTTCATGATCAAAAATAGCTTTTCTATTAAGCGCGTATATTTACAACATTTTTTCATATAATGAAACTGATATTTATATTCCGATGATGTATTTGGAATATATTTTTTTTACAAACACTATTTCTCTTTGATGTAAGTAAACAAAATTCGACCATAAATGTATATATATATATAAATTCAATGTATACAATATATATAAATTCACTTGCAGGTATAGTTAATTGAATATCAGCACAATAATCACACATGTGCACAGCACATTTTTGTTTTTGTAAACACATTTGATATGTACTTCCGTAGATTTTTATTAATGGCGAGGAAGACAACGATACATAATGCGAGCAATCAATACAATTCAACTTCATACCATTTATGTCTTGTGATAATTCGGCAACTACGAAAATCGGTTAAAATATTGGTTGTTGAAGCTAAATAGGGAAATTTTCCCCCTAATATAGGGAGATATATATATAAACATTTTTTCTTACAGAAACATCGTATTCAATTATCTGGGTATGTTTATTAAACTAACACTCTGGACACACTTTTAGTATTTATATTGGTATTTAAATACTGCAAAGTATTCATTTGTATCTCTCAATTCTACGTAGTTATAAAAAAGCTATTTAAATATCTGGTATATCATGAGAAAACTTAGTTCTCAAATTCAACATTCAACTTAAGCTGTTATTTCTTCATATCATAGTACCGGAAAATATTCCTTCAATTCATAGTACCGGAATTGATATTCGAAATCAGCGATCTTGAAAATTCCCAATGTCTGTAATACCATTTTGGTCCACCATCTACAACATTAGATGAGATACTAACTACCAAAACACATCGTCAGAAATGAAAATGTGCCTCATTCAGCTATTGGATTTTTTTTTAAATCAACCCAAAAACCCATGGAAAATCCTCAAATGTCTGAAGTTGTCTCTCCCAAGTAAAAGATAGATGGGGAAAACGTCTTCAGGTATGAAAATCCGCCTCCAGAATTCTTATGTATTAATAAAAATGAAGTTTTGTTTAATAAAAGGGAAAAATATATTATGATTCGTAAACTGACCAATTTAAAATTATTTGTTTTTTCATCGCTCCAGAGAGTTTGGTTCCACTTTTTCAGACTTTTACCCTACTTAAAAGAAGGAGGTTATCAATTTGTATTTGTTTTATGTCTTTTATGTTTCGCGTATAATTTTGGAACGCATGAACCGATTTCGATAATTCTTTTTTTTTATTCAATGACGTGGATTTGTCGAAAGATACAATGATAATCTATAAAAAGGTTGAAGGGGCAATGAAAATGGTCTGCGACTCGTATGCAAAATGGCTTAATGAGTCTTTATCGGGTCGCTGATTTCAAATCAGGTTCCTATTCTGAAAATCCAAGATATTGGATCCAAAATGGAGGCCTCCTATTACGAAATCTCGTAAAAATAAGTATATAGGGATTCTTCGGACTATTAATTTTGAAAAGTCAAAGTACGGAGCAAAAATGGCGGCTTCAATATACTTAAAATTACATTCGAATTCAACAAAGTTTCCTATAAGAGGGTATCTGGAGTCGTTGATTTTATATGTGACACCCAATTTTCAAAATTGCGATTTTAAAAAATAATGAAATATGAACTAAGAGAAAACAGAACCGCCTGAATAAAAGTATTAAATAATTTTGCTTAAAAAACCTCTGCTACTACTTTCAATACTGAATCTTCCGATTTAGCCAAATGTTTGAAATCGGCGCGAGAAGCTGAATGATACCAATTCAATATTGAATAACGATTGTCTTCATTTTGTGATCATCTTCATCTCTAATGAATAATGACAAAATATGTTCTTGCCTTAAAATTTTTATAAGCGGGATGAAATATAAAATACACATATATTTATGTGCAGGCAACGAAGTCATCTCATAAATCCGACAATCGCTCATTGTAACAATTTTAATTCTTAGATTTAAAAACTATGACGAGCTTCGATGTTGGACCGTAAATGATGGAAAAATATGTCTAAAAGTTTTATTTATGAAAAATTTGAACATTACTAATGTATAAGTCCTTTGAGTAAAGACATTTTTTAACATACCGCATTAAATATAAAAACTGCTACATATGTTTAACTCGTTCAACCCGGCGTGGGCCATTTTTTGTCTATGCTTTTATCTGGTAGCTGTAAAATAATTAATTACTTTGATAATATTGCTATTATTTCTTACATGATAATATTATTATTATTTTTTAATTCCCACTAACATGATTACAGTGGAAATACTGGTTCAATTACTTCATTGTAATTAATTACTAATAAAACTTTCATTTAAGTTTCATACCCATTGCAATGGATAGTGGAAAATTAAAAATTATTACGCTCTTGCATATATCGCTGTTAATTTTCATAATTTTTTAAATAAACATTTCTATTAAACTATATCAAAGTATCTTTAATAACATATTCTTCCCATATTCGTTAAATAATTCTTTGAGAAGCGAAAAAAAACCGTGAAAATTAGTTTTTACACCTGTCTTCTTCCTTAATTAACATATCAGGCATATAAAAGTAAGTACACCCCAGGGGGATTTGAATGAAATTCGATGCTTTGCAATCAAAGTGAACTGAAAATATACATATAAACGAGATTTCTGTCTGACCAACACGAATTCAGGTTATAACAACTACGAGTATACGAGATACTTTTAAATCAATCAGGAATTTAATAGTAACGCTATATACAAGTACACTTATTGTATCATTAAAATATTACTTCTGTTATTGAATTGACACGATTTCTGAATAAAAGTCTAATGTACTATATATGTGTTCTAGTAAAATTGATATGAAAATCGTTAACTGAACCATGTTCTAGTTGATTCAAACAGATAAATCCAACCAGCTGAATTAACAACATATTTATGATTCAACCAACTATATTTTGAAGCTTTGCTTCCTTTGGGACGTTGTGCCGGAGATTCGTTCATAATTTTCGACGGTAACGAAAAAAAGTAACGAAAAAAAGTAACCAAAAAAAGTAACGAAAATCCGACGGTAACGAAAAATTTAAATTTTCAAAATTTTTAAAATTTTTTAAATTTTCAAAATTTTTTAAATTTTCAAAATTTTTTAAATTTTCAAAATTTTTTAAATTTTCAAATTTTTTAAATTTTCAAAATTTTTTAAATTTTCAAAATTTTTTAAATTTTCAAAATTTTTTAAATTTTCAAATTTTTTTAAATTTTCAAAATTTTTTAAATTTTCAAAATTTTTTAAATTTTCAAAATTTTTTAAATTTTCAAAATTTTTTAAATTTTCAAAATTTTTTAAATTTTCGAAATTTTTTAAATTTTCGAAATTTTTTAAATTTTTTAAATTTTCAAAATTTTTTAAATTTTCAAAATTTTTTAAATTTCCAAAATTTTTTAAATTTTCACAATTTTTTAAATTTTCAAAATTTTTTAAATTTTCAAAATTTTTTAAATTTTCAAAATTTTCAAAATTTTTTAAATTTTCAAAAATTTTTAAATTTTCAAAATTTTTTAAATTTTCAATTTTTTTTAAATTTTTTAAATTTTCAAAATTTTTTAAATTTTCAAATTTTTTAAATTTTCACAATTTTTTAAATTTTCAAAATTTTTTAAATTTTCAAATTTTTTTAAATTTTCAAAATTTTTTAAATTTTCAAAATTTTTTAAATTTTCAAAATTTTTTAAATTTTTAAAATTTTTTAAATTTTCACAATTTAAAAAATTTTGAAAATTTTTTAAGCAAAGCTTCCATCGGCCAGTCCCGCGACTGCCATGTTTTTTTTTCAGTATATGGTTCATTGGTTCGAGTACTTAGCAGGCAAAGGGTGCTACTCATCTGCAGGAATCAATTTGAGTCTACAGGCAGATTACCACGTTAATAAGGCCCTTAACTGAGACCAACTTCTTTCAATTGCTCTCTTTTGAAATATTTTCCAGATTTTACAAGAAAAGTACATATTCGAACAAACCTTTTATTGAGCAAATTTATTGCACTTAAATGCAAAAGCTTAACAAAATTATACTTCCACTTTAAAAAACATTGTATTAGTATGATACAAGTCATTGGAAACATTTGTTCATACTACTATAATTTTCGAACTTGGAATTATGAATTTATTATGGGTAGAATTATTGAGGATTTAATTAAATGCTCGCTGTGAAACAGTTAAAAAGACTAGGTGATGTTTATGGGTGTATTTTAAACTCTTCCAAATCATCAATTTTTTCATTTTTGTCTGAAATAAGTACGAACAAGTTTAACAACTATAATTTGTAGCGTTTTTGAAACTATTTTCGCTTTTTGGTTTAGTATAGTGTAGTTGAAATAAGTATATTTTATTGACAAAACACTGCAGAATTTGATCAAAAATACAAATAAAAGTGTACTTTGCGAAAAAAAATAAATATTCATTCCACGTGGCAAAATGTCGGCGAATTGCTCATCACAACCGGAAATTGGACAAAGTGACCAGGTAAATAAAATATTTTTATTTATTTTTATTTGTGCATACCACATTTCTATCAAGAAAGCTATCAGCGTTTTTATATAAAATACTATAAAGTAACTATATATCTGCACTAAGAAAAAATTATATTCTAAAATCTAGAATAATTAATAATAAACTGAGATTAAGAAATATCAAGTTATCATTATGTAAAAACACTCATACAGACAAATAACGACTAACTAATGGAAAATAGCAAAAACTACTATATAATTAAAAATTAAAGAATGATCATTGCTTTTGTAAGTTAATTAGTATTTTTCCATAACGATTTAAGGGGCATTTCACGTGAAGCGGACAGGGAAAAAAAAGTGAGGTTCTGAAAATCTACCACATTCGGCCTATTTGTACTTCTAGTAGGTATGAATGTGTACGCAAAATATTTTTTTTGTATAGTGTATATTTACCAAGTTATAGGTTTCTAAAGAATGGTCGTTGATTGGTACTACAATTTATTGAAAGTACTTTTTCGAATATAACAAATTTACTATAAAATATTTAACATAGCGATACATGTTAAAAATATACTGTTCTTTTTGACAGTAAAAAAAATATTGAAAAATTATTTTATTTCATATCTAAAACCGGAAGTAAACTTTTCAAACCAGAATTAAAGTCACTTCGACCATTTTTTTTTTCTTTTTTTTTCTTTCAAAATATAGCTTAAAGAATAATAAAAGTACACTAGAAAATTTAAAATGGGATCTCTATTAGTTTAGGAGTTACATTGAATAATATCCACCCACGTAGCAAGAATTCACGCCCTTTGCGACGCGGGTGTATATTATTCAATGTAACTCCTAAACTAATAGAGATCCCATTTTAAATTTTCTAGTGTACTTTTATTATTCTTTAAGCTATATTTTGAAAGAAAAAAAAAGAAAAGAAAAATGGTCGAAGTGACTTTAATTCTGGTTTGAAAAGTTTACTTCCGGTTTTAGATATGAAAAAAAATAATTTTTCAATATTTTTTTTACTGTCAAAAAGAACAGTATATTTTTAACATGTATCGCTATGTTAAATATTTTATAGTAAATTTGTTATATTCGAAAAAGTACTTTCAATAAATTGTTGTACCAATCAACGACCATTCTTTAGAAACCTATAACTTGGTAAATATACACTATACAAAAAAAATATTTTGCGTGCACATTCATACCTACTAGAAGTACAAATAGGCCGAATGTGGTCGATTTTCAGAACCTCACCTTTTTTTCCCTGTCCGCTTCACGTGAAATGCCCCTTAAGTCAATTCGATCTTTAAACAACCTAGAACATACTTTTACTAAGAAGGTTTTATATTTTCCCGCTGTGTTTTGTTTTTCAGTGTAGTGAATGCTTGTCGAAACAAACATTGGCCATATTAAGTTATGAAGAATACCTGGTCCTATTACTTTTCCAATTTAAATTATAGGCGTCTTTGTATTCGAATAAAATATAGGGTTTAAATATTGCGGACGCAAGATGACGACCGAAAACTTTAAACGTCAATCGATTATCATGCAAATTGATACCTAGAGGTTTTTATGGATGCTTTATTTCAAATCTGCTCACGAAATTTCGAAATTCGTTACCGCTTTTTTTTTTTTTTACGATAAAGGGTGTCTCAAAACCAGTTTTAATTTGATTTTTTTAATAAAATTCATATTTCATGTGAACTGCAAAGTGCTTTAATTGCAATACAGAATATAGATATGGAGGTTACATGTGGAACACAATATTCCACAAAAACCTAGACTCTATTGGCAAACGTTCACTCTTGACGAAATTTTCGATCACATTTTAGCATATTTGTGGCTGCATTTCGTCAATAGCATGTCGAATTTCCGTCTTCAACTCCAAAATGCTCTGTGGATTATTTACATACACTTTCCCCTTCAAAAATCCCCATAGAAAAAAGTCTAATGGTGTTAAATTACACGATCGTGATTTATTGATTAAATTCACGAGGCGCAAGCCGAAATGATGCCTGATGATGCCCGGAAAATGTGTAGCATTTTCGTACTGTATCTGTAAAATTGTTACCATTTCGGTAGTGAATTTTCACAAATTCTATGCGTTGTTCGATTATGAAATGCTCCATGATTTAACCTCAATACTTCCTGATAACAATTATGAAATGTTAGCATACCGTATTTGACACAACGAAAATCCAAATACATAACGAAAGCTGATTTTGATACAACCTTTATTATTTTTTATGAAGTATTTCGCCGGCTTTGATGAACAATTAATTAATAGCGTTAAATTTTCCAATTACACAATGCACACAATATAAATTTTCCAAATACACAATATTTATCATGTACATGTGGCCTATCAATATATGATATGTTTCTGTATAGGCCGAAAGACTTACATATAATGAGCTCCATAGCTTACATTAAGTTTGAGGTCCTCTCACGGATTTTGGCGAAACGTTATAGGAACGTTCGTTTGGGATCAAAGGTGGTGAATCTATAACCAAGATATTTAACTTTATTTTTAAAAAGTGACATTTTTCTGAATACCATATATCCAAAAAGCTTCAATGAAGATTGCGGCAAAATTTTAAAATGGAAAAATATTCAATAATAATTTCTATCTAAATTTTATGGGAATTTTTATTTCCCTTTTCAAAATTCTTATAATAGAAACTTTACACGCATTTTTCTCAAAACAACGTTTTTTTGACCTTGTTGACACTATTTTGAAAAATCTTTTTTGACCGATTGGGCTGAAATTGTCTGGGGAATATTCAGCACATATATACATAGTTTCAGTTCGTAGTAGAATCAGAATTTGTTATAAATTGTTAACACTTTGTTTTAAAACAATTTTAGTTGCAGAAAAAAGGTGCAAAAATTGAAAAGTGCGCCATTTTTTTTTTTTTACCCAAAATGTTTAATTCTACTACCGACCATAATCACTTACTTATATTTCAAAATGCCTTTTGAACTTTTTGTTTCTGACGTACCTGACCCGAGATATCATGTCAGTTTTTTAAAGGGTTCCCTTATGGCCGCCATTTTATCGCTGTAAATAAACAAAAAAACAACCAAAAACTTTTTTTTTCATAAATATCAATGTGCATATTTTATTTTGAAACATTTGAATAAATACTTTTATTAAAAAACAATTAATTGAAATGTTGTGCAATAAACTCAGATTGTCCCCTTAAGGTACTATTACCGTCTAGAATTTTCAGAATTTTTTTTTTTTTACATTTTTAAATTTTCTTTATACCTTCAATAATAACTGTCTAAAATATTAAATCGAAATTCGCAGCCAGTCCCGAGATATAACGACTCAATTGAAGCGCACTCTCGGCTCGCCGCAGGTGTTCACGCAGCTTTACACGCGTTTTTCTCGAGTTTAGGTTTTTTAAACTGGCGAACAGTTAATCTCCGGATCTACTGGGCCGATTTTAATAAACTTTGAAGCATTTTGTTCGTTTTTATATCCTGTGTGATAGTTTACCACAATTTGACCACAAAAAAAAATATATAAAATTTTTGAGCTGAAAAAAGATCGAAAAAAAAGGCGATTTTTGAAAAAAAATTTCAAATGTCCGCCATTTTTTTATTTTTAATGATTTTTCAATTTTTCTGGTAAACTATCACGTAAGAGCACTTCCTTTTTGTAACTCTTTTTGAATTTTATGTTTCAGACTTACCATTCCAGAGATTAACTGTCCGCCATGCAGCAGTGTTTTTTTGAGAAGAAAATTTGAGCGCCCTCTATTAAATGTACAATTAATAGAAAATAAAAATAAAAATTTTTTTCGTAATCTTCAAGAACTGTTTAATACTGTAAAAAAAGTTTGATAACCATATATAATAAAGAAAGTGAAAAAAAAATTGTTGAATATATGTCATTTTTTAGCATTCTAGACGGTAATAGTACCTTAATTTAAATAACTCGGATAGTAGAAGCAATTGAGTAATTTTTGCGCGTTTTCGCCAGTTTTGAATATTTCCTTAAAATGTTCAAGGTAACTCAATCTGTCCCAAATGAGAAAAGCCTCCGAAAAGTATGAAAGCTCTGCATATTTAATGCATTGTAGTGAATATCTCCTCAATTATGCGTTGTGTCTTGGCATGAAGAAACACAAGGGAACTCAAAATAATTGCATCTTCACAGTGTGGGCATAATTTATATCCACGAGGCGTCACCAGTAATGAGAAAGCGTGCTTAGACGTGGTTCAGCCGAATTGTTGTCGCGTCGCTTTCACTTTAGTGTGGCTTACAGCCACAGCCGTATGTGGTTCACGATACAATTAAAGTAATTGTTTTGGATTGTAATTCAAGGCGGCAGAAGAGACATAATTCTCATGAATAATTCATTACTCTGAATAATTCTAACACGCTTGATTTCAAGACATCCATTGAAGCTACAGTTGGTTGCAGAACGTCACATCCACAGTGTGGTGTGCATAAATAAAGAGTATCTCAAAACATGTATTTCTTTAATAATTAATGTTACTTGGAGAACACAATTGTTCACAAATACCTGCATAGATTCTGCTGCCAAACGTTCACTCTTTTTACGAAATTTTCAATCACATTTTGGTATAATAGTGGCAGAATTTCGTTAATAAGAGCAGAAACACGATTACAACTTTTCCATCCAGCTTATACTTTATTTTATTTTTATTTTAACACTAGGTTTACCGAGTGGTCATTTTGACCCATTGTAGTTTAATTTGAATTTATTTTCTCCAGTACAATGCATTCTGTATTTTCTGAAAAATATCTTGATTAATCTTTATAAGACATGTATAACTAATGATTAATCAAGAAATTTATAAAAAGTACGGTATAATTTTTTTTTTTTAAATAAAAATTCAAAAACGGAAAAAATGTTTGCGAACATTTTAAAATTTGAAAGCCTATATAGGATAAAAAGTATAAATTTCAAGGAGATCGGTTCAGCAGCTTCTGAGTCTATAAAAGACGAACAAGGTGGAGGACGTCACCGGATAACTGGGCCTTTGGTATAATTTGTGGAAGAAGAGGAATTAACCTGGAAACAAATTGAGGGATGCAGAAGTCGCTGACCTTGTTTAACGAAACCAATATTTCTTTCTCATTGGCCGTGAGAAAAGCGATCTTCCCTGGATTAGGGGCACTGGGAGTGGAAAGGCTGACTGGATTATGTCTGATGGGCGTGGATTGGAATTTTGTGAGAGAAAACGGTGACATGGTTGAAAAAAATATTATAGACAAATTTGCGGCCAATCCGAAAAGATTATTATTAACATAAACATTTATCTCAGTTAAGTACATTATAGGTAATAGGTATCTATCATAAAGTGGTAGCATTGGTATGTTTAATGATAAAAAAACCGATTTTTCGATAGACTTCAGTTTTATTTTATATTTTTCTTCCTTACCCGACAGTATTTGTACCCCAGGTTGAATAGTCTTTGAAAATAAACAAACAGTCTGGCATTGAGTTTATCTAAACAACATACATGTTTTATTTGGTTACGATATCTAAAGTTTTATGTTTTGGGAGTAAATCATGAAAGAATTTCTTCTTTTATTTTTATACTCATTAGAATCTTTTTATTTACAATTGTCGATGAATATTACATACCATTAAATATAATTAATGCAATAAATATTTTTTCGTTTCAGGAATTAATAGACTCCAAGAGAAAAGTTCGAAAAATACGGATTATCGTGGTGTTCCTCATAATATTATTCTCCATCGCACTTATAGCAGTAGCTGTGATATTAATCATCAATTTTAACCAGTCGGAAACTTTAGATTTAAAAGGTATAGATTTAGACAATATCCTTTCCGGTCAACTGTCCGCTAGAAGATTTAATGGTACATGGGGCTCAAGCAATAGTATACTCTACAAGGACATAGAAAACGTAAATGAGCAATTTTGCAATTTTATTATTTACTTAATATTGCCTTCCTTTCAGGGAAATTTATTGGAATATCGTTTGGATTCTGCAGAATCTCATATATTTGTAACTCCTCAAGATGAGGTAAATAGACTTATATGAAATTTCGATTGGATTTATTATTTATTTTGTTTCTACAGAGAATACTGCAATCGTTCTTTTATGAAAAATCGGCTGATGGGAAATATCTTCTTATTGCGAGTGGGCTTAAGAAAGTAACGATTCTTACTAGCGCTATTTAAAAATATTTTTTAAGTATTGTACTTATTACAGATATTTAGACATAGCTTTATTGCCATCTACTCTGTGGTCGATCTTACAACATCAAAAGTTCATCCCCTGACAATTAATGGCCAACAGGTTGGTGTATAATTTTATTTACAGAATATTGCAATACTAACAATAAGTAACAAAAAAGCACTCCTTAATTTAAAATGCACTAAAATGGATAAAACAACGATTTTTTCTTAGCTGTGACAGAGTAAAGATAGAAGCGTGAGGGTTATTGTTGCAATGATATAGACACACAATGCGATACTGTAGTTTCCCATCTATGTAATGGAATAAAGATAAAACTGTGTAATACGAAAACACATCACTCCTATTGCTACCACTTACATTAATTAGATTTACTATGAAAATGGTATTTGTAGAGTAATTCGATAATGAGAATGTGCAAAATGAGTGTTGCATTGCATATAATCGGACATTGTATTTCTTAGCAGTACCTACATAATGAAAATTCATAAAAATTAATAATCAATTCTGGATCTGTGGAAACAGCCCAAGAAGCATGTCCCTGATGAAATGTAGTAAAACTTTTAGTTATCTACCAACCAACACTTCTGGGGTCAGGTTTATAATTTTTGTAATCTTTCATTCACCAAATTGGAGTTTGTACTATATGGTGGTGGTGATGTAGATAAGTTTTTTTAGAAAGGTGTAGCGTATTAAAAAAAAATAAAGAAATGTCGCCATCTCAAATACAAGGGCTTTGCATATTTGTAAATCACTTTAAGTCACCATATCAGGTATACTAAAAATTTTTAAAAAAATTCGAAGCAAATACTTTGCAGATTTGAAAGAATATAATGCCAAATACATATAAAGAGCTTATTAAATTTTAGTTGCATTTGCTTTTTGCCAAATGGGCTCCAACTGGAAATGGACTTATTATAAATCATAACAGGAACCTATACTACAAGCCAAGTGCTCTTGGAATGGCAATTCAATTGACATCGGACACGAATGAAGCTATTATAAACGGCCACCCTGATTGGGTCTACGAAGGTAAGCGCTATATTTTGTTGAAATTTTGATTCGATTTGAATTTTTTCAAGAGGAGGTCTTCAGTTCCAACATAGCGACGTGGTTTAATCCAAGTGGCACAATCATATCGTTTATTCAATTCAATGACATGTCCACACGAATCATGAATCTCCCTTATTACGGGCTAGCCGGTGATTTGACTCATCAGTATCCTGAACTCAGGAAAATATATTACCCGAAAGCCGGGTCACCGAATCCTTTTGTTAAGCTATTTCGTTGTGATTTAAAAGAGGCTTTAAATGGGAAAAACTGCCTTTCAGAGATCAAAGTTCCAAATGCACTAAGCACTGAGTCACATATCATAACAGCAGTAGAATGGCTAACTGATGAAAAGTTATTTTCGGTCTGGATGAATCGAATTCAGAATCGAGCTTATTTACAAGTTTCAAACACTTCACATAATAATGAAATTTTCAAAATTGGATCAGAAACGGGTTGGGTTGATATATTTTCTCCTCCTCTAAAAAACAGTGATGGAAGCGAAATTGCTATTATACTACCACAAAAACAAGGCGATGACGGAGATTATAAACATCTTACTCTGCTTACAACCCAACAAAACAACAACAATAATAATTCTATTCCACTTACTATGGGAAAATTTGTAGTGCAAAGTTTACTTCATTGGGATTATGATAACAACTTAATATTTTATATGGCTAACACTCCTACAAAATCTCAAGTGTTGCACTTGTATGCAATTAAAGCAGAAAAGAACCAGGAACCCCAGTGCATTACATGTGGGATTACTACTAACAGTAAGTTTGGACTGAACCAAATTTGACTTTACTTAGTGCAACTATTTCAGAAATTGAACAGACCTACTTTTCGATTGAATTCAGTCCAAAAGGCAAATACATCGCAATAACATCTTTAGGGCCTTCTGCCCCCAAAGTGGATGTGTACTCTTGGTTATATACGAATGGTAACATTTTAGCATTTAGCATTTTGTTAAATTATATTTATGTATTTTTTAGGAACGGTGAAACTAAATTTGATTATAGAATGGGAAACAAATCAAGAAATTACCAAATACCTTTCACAAAAGAAACTACCAGAAGTAGAATATCACACTATCGATCTTGAAAATGGCTTCAGTGCGAAGGTACTCTTACAACTTCCACCTAACGTAGATAGAACGGGCTCAACTAAATATCCTATGCTTGTAGAAGTTTACGGTGGTCCGGATTCATTTGCGGTATTTTACAAACATCTAAACTTTTAAGTATAACTAGTAAATACCTTATAATTCCTAAAAAAAAAACAAATAGGTAACAGACAGGTGGACAATTGATTGGGGAAGTTATTTAGCTTCGAATAAGTCAATTATATACGCTAAAATCGATGGAAGAGGATCTGGCCTCCGAGGAGATAGGAACTTGCATTCTATATATAAAAAACTGGGAACTTATGAAGTTTATGACCAAATAAATGTAACAAGGTAATATATTTTTTAAATCAAAACAAAATACATACAAAATACGCTCGAAATCAATGAATCACTAAATTACTAAGGTTTTGCTGTCGCCGTCGCTGCCGTGCCATTGTAATTCAAGGTTTAAACATTCGCCGAAAAATACGATCCTTGTCTTTTTGTCAGATTCACCAAGGCACTACTAATAAAAACTGAACTACATACAGTATACAGACCCCGTAAAAAAACTTACTTCGCAATTATTGGGTAGATCGGAAAGTTTTTGCCGTTTTCAGGGCAAAAATTAAAAGATTAGTTTCATGTTTCAAAAAAGAGTTTATTCAAAGTTTTGTAATTGACTGCAGTAAACTGCAAGGGCTCGCTGCCTTTTACATATATATAGTACCTAACTATAAACTTTCTAGAAACTTCCTGACTATTCTTTTTAGATAAATTTAAACAACGGCAAGAACTTTCCGATCTACCCAATAGAATCAAATTTTGACCGAATTCTAGCTATCTCACCCTCACCTAAATCACGCTTTTAACTATGAAGATAGTTAAACAAAGGCAAAAATAATCTCTGTTGTACTTAAGTCCCTAAGTAATTAAATTAAAAAAACTTAAAATTGAGCGTGATATATTTTTGTGCAGTTTTTTTTTTTTTTTTTTTTTAGATTTTAATAGCATGATGATGCCTCACAAGGCTTAACACTAGATTTATGGAACCCGCCAATTTGACTAAGACAATTTTTAGTGAAATATATTACATTTAATTGATGTAATAATACTACGATATGTTTTTGTAAATTCCCTCTCGAGCCCTTTATTTCGAACAAAATATATTCCAAACTTATTTTTTCGTAATCCCTACAAATCATGCAATAAATGTCCGTAAATCTAGAGTTATGCCTGCACTAGAAATAGACCCGTTTTTCAGCTCCTTATACAATCTACGATATACCCTTACACGAAACGCAACTCTCACTAGTTTAAAATAATAGCATTTAATTTTCTGCCTATCTAGGAAGCTGCAGAGTCTATTACCATATATTGATGCTGAGCGAACTGGTATCTGGGGTTGGAGTTATGGAGGTTATGTTGCAGCCATGTCTCTAGCACAAGATACAAATGAAACCTTCAGGTGTGCAACGTCAGTTGCTCCAGTTACTGACTGGACTTATTACGGTAAGTTTAATATCTTTTTTTTCCCGTTTTACAAACCTTTTTTTTTTATAGATTCCATTTACACGGAACGATATTTGGATCTACCTCAAAATAATCAAATTGGTTATTCAAATGCACGACTGTCTACACTAGCTCCTTATTTTAGAGGAAAGAAATTCCTTTTGGTCCATGGTACCTTAGACGACAATGTTCATTATCAACAGTCAATGATACTTGCAAAAAATTTAGAGCTCAATGATATCATATTTCGCCAAATTGTAAGTCATGATTAGATATTAACTAACAAAGTGAATTCCTCACAAAACATTTAAATTATATAGAGCTATCCCGACGAGGACCATGGCCTCTATGGTGTGCGGACGCATCTGTATCATTCGTTAAATAACTTCTTTGGGGAATGTTTCAATTTAAGTATGGGAAAAGCTTATGGCAAATAGGGAAACTTTTCCTTAACAAATTGGAATTCGGTGAAAATTGTACTTAAAAGGCGAACTAAAGATACTGAAATATTACAACTGTGCCAACGAAACATTCTACTTTATGCATTTCTCTTGTTCAAATATTTTTTTCATATTCTTTTTAAGTGTAAATAAATCTTTCGAATATATGTAGTATTTTTTAATTTTAGACAGATCGTGCGAATCATTATAAGACTTATTTTTTTACATTTATTGCATATTATGTTTATATACATTTGTATATTAACCCTTTATAGCGCCATGTGACATTTCTGTAACAAACCTCAAAAATCCCGCTAGAATACGCACCGAATGTATTTAGTTCATTCAAATCGGCGCCATTTTGCTGTCACACATTATTGAACAACGTAGTATCCACGGAAATCATCATAGACAGCGTACACTGTTAACAATTAATAGATTAGAATTTCGCCCGTAATTGAAAGTGACAAGTTGAAATTCGTGCAAATTTTGAATTTTGCAACAAAAATACAAAAAGTGTGCAAAATTGTGTTATTTTCTTGGAAACCTATAGATAAGTGAATGAATATGTTCCTTCCATACCAAATAAGGTTTTTTTGTTTACGTTTAACTCAATTTTACAGTGATGTTACACTCCCTTAAATGTGAAATAAATAATTAATAATACATATTTTTTAATTTCTGAGAAATACGTATTTCTTTATTTCCCTAAACCTGTCCATTTTTAACATAATTTTAATGTTTTATGATCTTGGACTATAAAGGGTTAAAGGACCCCGCAGGAAATACATGGGAAGTTGTCTTTCTGTAAATCTTTCTTAAATTTTGCAAAAAGATAGGTTTTAGCATGCCGGTCAAAAGTTCAAATGGACCCAAAGTCCGTAGACGCTAGAGGTCGCCAAAGTGTCAGATATTAATATATACATACATATAGATACTACTGTATATAAGGTAGGTGCGGGTAATAAGGCCTAGCTAAGGGAGATTTGAAATAAAATAAAAAGTATGTATCCGAATCAACAAAAGCGTCGCAAAAAGTTTCAGGTGCCATCGATGAGTGTTAGCTACCTGCAATTATGACCTTGAGCGACATCGATCATTTTAAATTATATTTTTTGTTATTTAGGCTTTATTAGCCGACAGGCCTTATTACCCGCACCTACCTTATATTATATAAAAATTGTCAGATGACCGGGAGCGATCGGGCCTGTTCCGGTTGTCGAGGGGGACAGAATACGTTAAGTGTATTTTAATTGCAGTACTAAGTACTGGGAATTCGATACTAAGGCCGTTTTCGAATTCACATGCACTTGCACTTTTCACTAGCTCTTCGGACTGCACTTGCTCTTGATACTTTTTTTCGCACTAGTAGGTTGTTCGAATTGAACTGCTCTAATTCTTTTCGGAAAGAATTTTTAAGTGTCATTGCTGTCGTTTCTGATATTTTATGTGTTTTCTGGTGCCTGAAAATGAGTGATAAAATTAAACGTAAGTATTGCGATCCATTCATATTCTTTTCCATAGGCAAGTAAAAATATATTTTCAATAAACATTTACAGTCAATGAGGAGGAAATCTTCAAATTAATTGAGTTGAGGGGCGAGAAGTTTGATGGCCGGTTTACCGGCAAGAAATTCGACAATAACGCAGGATGGAAGTAATGTTAAGATCTGTTGCAGTTTTAATTTCTTCAAATAAAAATTCTTACTTATAGGGCTATAACCAGTGCCTTGGGCTACAAGGAAGATTTCTACAAAGCGATCAAAAAGAAATGGGAGAATCTCATACAAAAATACAAGGTTAGTTAGAGCCATATATGCTAAAACATATTATACATATACTTTGTATAATATATTAAAGAAACTGAAAAGGCCTCAGTCTGGCTTAAGCACCGAGGATGGCCCCGATTTGCCAATAAATTGGCCATATTACACGGCAATTGATCGGATTATGGCAGAAAAGCATGTAATTTCACCTGTGAAGCTGATTTCTTCAATAGAATTTCCAGGCTCATCATGCTGCTCAAAATATTCTGGCCACAGTTCGAATTCATCAAACTTTGATAAATTATCATGCGGCTCAAAATCTGAAAATGTGAATTCTGATGCAGACTCCTGTTCACCACAAGTACCCACTTCCGATGAATATTTCGAGAATGGTGGGAAAAAGTTAACGCCAGCAAAAAGGAAACATAACAATGAAATATTGGAATATTTGCAGAAAAGGGATAAAAAAATATTAAATCAAAATAAAACCTTGATAAAAATAATGAAAAAGAAAATGGAGATGGACGGCGTTGCAATTAGCGATGTGTCTTCAGAAAGTGATTGATTTTTCGATGTATTAGGTGCGACATCGAAAAATCAGTCCCTTCCTGAGTATACATTACAATTTTTTGTTGTTTCCCTTTTTTTACACCGTTCAAGTACCTGAGGATTTTTGTTGTGCCTTTTATCGTTATTATTTATTTGTAATAAAAACAAAATTCTTGTAGGAAGTGTTTTATTCGTTATTTAAAATGCCGCATAGCTCATCCCTAAAATAATTTGCATTAGGAGATGCTTCTGTAGAGGATGTTTGTACATCTTCGAAGATTTCTTCAGAGGCTGGTTCAAAAACATCATTCTCAGCTGTACAAATATTATGCATTATACAGCACGCTGCAATAACATTTGTGGTTTTGGATAAACTCAGTTCTGAATTTTTAAAACGCCATCTCTGCTTCATCATTCCAAAAGACCTTTCTATAATATTACGAGCCATACTATGATGTTCGTTAAAATGCCTTTGTTGCCGTGTTAAAGGAATTCGACCCTTTTTATAAGGCGTTAAAATTTTTATAGGTTCCACGGATAATGTGTACCCAGTATCTGCTAAGAGAAAATCTGAAAACAAATTTGCTGTATAGTTTAATTCAGTTTAAAGTCAGTTAGTTACTTTGGGGAGGAAAATTTCCGTTTAGGTACAAAGGGCTCCAATGCAAAACTCTCTGGTCATGAACACTTCCTAAAAGAAAAGTGATAACAAATGAAAACATTATTCACATTCAAACAACTAAAACACCATATTATTACCAGGAAAACCAGTGAAAATATTAATAAATTTTCCATTTGCGTCGCATACAGCTTGAAGCTGAATAGAGTAGGTCAGTTTCCTTGTAATATATTGATCATGAAGACGAGTAGGGCAGCGGACATTAAAATACGTTCCGTCTAAAGCTCCTAAAGCGTTGGAGAATATTGTTGATCGCCCTGAAATAAGAAAATTCAGAATTATTTAATTTGTTTAATAAACATAAAATATTTTGGACTTTTTGAAGCTAAAGTACTTTACCTCGCATGGCAAATCCGCGTCCGATATCTGGGAATTCTTCAGGAGGTGGCAATTTGATGAACATAAATGTGTTATCCACCAAAATTTTTAGTAATCTCTTCACTATGTCATAAACCGTAGTTAGAGGAAGTCCTACAGCAACAGAAACAACTCTGTAACTAGAACCACTTCCTAACCAAAACAGAAAAGTGGCGGTTTCAAATTGCACACTCCACCCATGTCTTTTTGTCCCAATAAATTCTGCCAAATGCCTAAAACTTCTATAGGACACTCGAATATGTTTCCTGCACAAATTTTCATTACCATTTAAAATAGCTATGAATTCAGGATTGTATATAGGCCTCAGGTATTCCCTTCTTTCCAACTGAAATATATATTTAAAGCATTGGAAAATCTGTGAATTTTCTTTCTTACCACAACATTGGCAATAATTTCCTTCTCAACAGTCAAAAGCTGGAAATTATTTTGGCAAATAGAGAATGCAACGTCCATTCCAAAATCCATTTTTAGTGTACTTGGGACAACACTACAAGTTTGACAGATAAAATAGTGCTAGTGCAAAGGAACCTACTTGTAGTTTCGAACGCCCTGCGCACTATTCGGAGTTTTTAGGAGAACATTTAGTGGGAAAAATAGATTTAAGTGCAAGTGCATGTGAATTCGAAAACGGCCTAAATACTTGATATTGAGTACTAAGCTTAGGGTATTCTGTACTAGGTTCTCGGTATAGAATATTCAAATATAAGTCAGTGCATACCTAGAAAGCAGTATCCAATGCTGTATACTCAGGCCGTTTTCGAATTCACATGCACTTGCACTTAAATCTATTTTCCTCACTAAAAGTTCTCCTAAAAACTCCGAATAGTGCGTAGGGCGATCGAAAATACATGTAGTTTGCTATGCAATTGCACTATTTTAACTGTCGAATTTGAAGTGTTCTCCAAAGTACACTAAAAATGGTTAGGGAATAGTGCAAGTGCATGTGAATTCGAAAACGGCCTCAGTACCGATATCTAATACTCAGTATCGAACACCCAGTACCAGACGTCATATGAGGAGAGACTCCATACCTTCGTTTGTTCACTACGTGGGAAATTTATTTCTATATTTTTACTTCGCTTAACTTTTTGATGAAAATTTTGTGTGAATGCGGATTCAGTGAATGTTGTAAGTAAAACAAAGATATAGTAAGGTAAGAAGTTATGTTGTTTTGTTTGTTTAAATTATTTAAATTATATCTTGCCATCCCTGTTAATACCTAAGTATATTTCAGCTGTATCTCCCACGAAATGAAGAGACATGCCACCCTTTGCAAAAGTGCAACCGTTGCAGAATCTATCAAATATTTTTATTGTTTAAAGGATGCCGAGAAAATATGTAAGGAATCATAAAGTGGTCAGAGGGCAGTGGACAGAAAAAAATTTAATTTTGGCAATAGAAAAAGTCATTGAGTCATGCACAATGTTCTCTCCGCATAATTGCAATAATTGTGAAAGAGAAATACTACGCAAAAACAATCAAAAAAAGCTGACATGTATAGCATTTCTCCCACACCGCATGGCATCTATGTGGGAGAGATGGCTCTATGCCAACACAAATTTTTTTTATTTTCCATTTTTTTTATTTTTTTGTCAAAAGACAAAAACATTGTGATTATAACACGTAATATTAGTGTACCTTTAAAATAAAAAATAAACGATTTAATTATATTGCATTTTTCGTTTTTATTATTCTTTTCTACAAAAAGTATGGCGTCTCTCCCACTTTTACCATATTTAGTATTCAATGTCCAGTATATAGATATACTAAAATACATTTTCTTTGCAGCTCATTTGTCTCGCTTCTGCGCCATAGTAATATCTGACACTTTGCTGACCTTGGGCTGGTTGGAACTTTTGACCGGCATGCTAAAACCTATCTTTATGCAAAATTTCAGAAAGATTTACAGAAAGACACCATTTCCCATGTATTTCCTGCAGTAGGCACTATGGCCTGGTACACACTAGGCGTTTTTCAACGCGCGCTTTGCTAACGCGCGTTTTAAGAACTATGAAGAAGCGCGCGTTAGAATGTGTACACCGTAATGGGACTTCATAGTTCTTAAAACGCGCGTTACCAAAGCGCGCGTTGAAAAACGCCTAGTGTGTACCAGGCCTATATCTCAAAAATTATTTAAAAATAGCAGTAGACTTACTGCGAAAGCATTAAAGTGCGAACACTGGATAGAGCGATTTTAAACTTTTCGCGCCTGCGCTGAGCACCACCCACATAAACGCACGCGACACACTCTCTTAAAATTTAAGTGTTACAGCTTGCGTTCATGTCAAGAGCGGTATGAAAATGACTGCAAGCAGGGCGACCCTGAATGTGTGAACTCTCGTCGTTTTCCTACAAAACAGATTCCCGTTCCCACCCAGTGTCGACGATTTCACAATTTCGTGTCGTGTCGTGAATGACTTGAACGTGCCTAACCGCTCGTTCGTACACTGGGCCGTGAAGAGTCTGCCCGTGTATTGTTGCTCCTCACTCCTCCATCTCATGCTGAAAAGCATTAAAGCAACGTGACTTGCTGTCGTGTTCTACATTCCTTTGTATTCGTGAGTTGCGAGCTTGCTTTGTGCTGTCTACGGACGGCAGTCGTGGCCCATCCCGTCCCGTCTCACGCGTGAGGCAGTCAAACGAAATTGTCTTTATCGTACAGTTGTGCGGCGAGTTGCTTACTCTATTTTACTTTTTTTTAACGCGAATGTGCCATGCACAGAACTTAGTTTTGCTAATTTACTTCATCTGACCAAACGGGAATTAAGAGAGAGACCTATTGAAAATGAATAAAGAGACACTCGATAAGTTGCTAAAAGCAAACCCGGTGGATCCCCGCTTTTCCCTAAGAGACCATGAGAAGAGTCGCAGTGATGTGTGGTGCATGTTTCAGCTGGTATTCTTTGAGAACAAGCAACTTTCTTATGCTCAGTGCAAAGAGTGTAAGAACATTCTATCGTACAGCGGCAAAATTGGGACAGCCAGCTTACTGCGACATAAGTGCTACATAATCAAACATTTTACTCCGAAAGAACTCAACCGTTCACGACCGCGTTCGCCTCTTCTGAAAAGTGCGACTTTATACCCGCCAGTGGGACTGAATAGAACCGTCCCACCCAGCCGTATCAGTTCTCTAGCACACGACCAAATAGCATTCGTGACTAGAGATCTGCAGCCGTTTAGTGTAATGGAAGGTGAGGGATTTAAGGCATTGGCTCAAGCACTAATTAATCTGGGTGCGGACTATGGGAAGCAAGATATTGAAAATGTTTTAACCTTGCGGAAGGGACTGGTTAAAACTTTATTACCTGCTGTTTACAGTGATATCAAGAGAGAAATTCGAGAGATATTGGAAAATAAGTACATCTCGTTTGCGGTGGATGTGTGGCCCGATGATATAAGAACTAGATACATTCTTATTTTAACTGCACACTTGTTAGATGATTTTAAAATCAGGAATATTCTTCTGGGAACGCGTGAACTGAACGAGAAAACGCCGAACAGCATATCTGATAAAGTGCTTGATATAATTGGTGATTTCATCGGAAAAGAGCAGTCACTCCAAGTTTTAGTTGAAGGAAAAATAGTTATACCTGATGATCCTGATGTGAAAGCCGCGTTCGATCCAAATACTTCAATACCATCGGCCTGCCATAATCTTAATACCGTGCTGGATGAAGTGTTCAGTAATCAGTCAGAGCAATTATCTTCAACAATATCCATTTGCAACAAACTATGTCAATATTTCAACAACACTGGGCTCAACAGAAGCTTGACCAAGTCTCTTATAAGCGCTAACTGCAGCCACTGGGATTCTGTTTATATTATGATCGACAGCATATCAAGGAATTACTCGCAAATAGTTGATCTTTTAACAGAAAATGACGATCGCAATATGTTGGAGGAAAATAATATTAATATATTAGGTCCCACATTATCGTCGCTGAAAACGTTTATGGATTTATTCAAAGAGTGTACAGAGTCACTTAACTCCTCCGATAAGCCGACTTTGAATGAAGTAATCCTATGGAGATTTAAAATATTAAATTTACTTTCTGCCAATGAAAATGATTCGGATTTTATCAAAGATCTGAAAGAGAAAACACGACTTCTCTTCGACGAAAAATTCACACTTCATGAACTTCATTACATGGCGCTTTTTCTGAATCCAGACTTTAAGGGAATGAAATTTCTCAAGGCTGCTGACAAGCAAGTTGTGATCGATAAGATTTCCGAGATGATCAAAGCTGATGTTATCGAAGATGAACAGTTGGAAAGCGCTACGAAAAAACGAAAGTTGTGTAGAGATGATAGATTTGCTGAATTCCGAGACAACTCCAATGAAGAAGAATCTCATTCATCGGAAATTGGACAATATATTCAGTATCAGAACACCGAGCTAGATATTTTAGATTTCTGGAGAAAAGCTACCATGTTTCCTCGTCTGCAAAAACTGGCCATGAAGACGCTCAATATACCAGCGGCCACTATGTGCGCTGGCAGAGAATTTTCTACATACCAAAAACTTCTGAAAAACCGAGGTAATGGATTCTTATCGGATGATCATGACATGGTTTTACTTTTACATGTGAATAGTAGTTATCAGAATATAGCACCATTAGATGATTCTAAATAATAAAAAAGTAAAGTAAAATATTTCTTTAAAACATTGAAGTTTTTCATTTTTCTTAATACTTGGGGACTTATTTCATAAAATTGAGACGGTTTTTCTGAAACCGGAACCTCGGAATTTGGAGGATGGTTTGAAAGGAAATTGGGGAGAAAAACACGTTGGAAACATTTTACACAAACATATCTATAGATGTATATATTGTATTACGCATTTATGTATATGTATCAGGGTGCTTTTTTTTCCGCGACTATTTTTTTTTTTCAGTCCCATCTCGAAATTTTGAGGGAAATACCTAAACAAAAATTCTCTGAAAATTGGAGCCCTTAATATTAAGTGCTCGACCAAGGCGTATAACGATTTCCTGTATAAAATACACGTAAACTTTGATTTTTTGTCTTCAAAACTCTACAGCTCAGAGGCATTTTATGGTATAATCTTGGTCAATGATAGGGTTTCTTCAGAATTGAATGCTCTACAAAAGTGTCCATTGCAGTGTAACCCTAACTCCCACCAGATGGTAGGGGTCACTAACCCAATTTTTTCATGAAATTCTCGTTTTTTTGCCCCTATCTTGTAAATAACAAGAGCTACAGAGAAAATGTCAATGACAAACTTGTAGGAAATTCAATTGGGCTTTGAAGTTGAACTGAGTAGAAGCACTTTCTTAGTTGGTTTAGTTTTATATATTTTTAGAGTGCAATTATTACATTTATAAAGTGAAGTTGGAAATTTAGGCATATTATCTTTTGTAGGGTTCTGTACGTCGAAATGAAAAAAAAACAGAACCCTTATAGAAACATATTGTTGTCTGTCTGTTTATCCGTCAAGCCCCTTTTTCTCAGAAACGGGTAGAAGTATCAAGTTGAAATTAATACCAAATACTACCAAGTCTACAGCCTCATAGTCCTGTAAAGAAATTCTAGTTTCTGACTCAATGCAATAAAAACATACGGCCTTGCAAAGTGATTTTTTTTCATACTAACAGACTAATCCACTGACTAACTAAAACATAAAGATCTATAGTGTACTTCATGTTGACCTAGAATCTTGAAATTTGGTATGAAAGAAGGTTTAGCACTAGTCTAGTTAGAATTCTAACTCTATGTAGAGTTATTACATTTTTTGCGGTTTTCTTCGCGAATTTCCAATATTTGTTCAGTTTCCGATATCAAGTAACCCCACAAAATGCTCAGAACTAATTTTTTAACACCCTATATAACGGTATGGAAATATCAGTGCGCGAGTTCTACTTGCACTTGTCTATCCTTTTATTTTTCGAAACATTTTACATTGCGTTGTAACATTGCTGTTCGTCTCAATAACTCACAATAAAATTGACTGATAATGAAAACTGTAAAATTGGTGATAAGCTAGCCAACATTAAGCAGACAGCCCATATGAAACGCACGCAAGGGATGGTATGAAAGCAGAAAAGATCTTTCGCCTCTTTTCTGTATGTACAAAAAACAGGGGAATACCCAAATATGCAAAGTAAAATCCTAACACTCAAAACTACGATATTCTGTGCGGTGTTTCTTGAACATGGAAACTTCATTGGCCTTCTTTTTTTTGATTCGTTGGACCGTAGCAGATAATGTTTCAACCTTACGATAGGTTGGGATTCTGTTTAAAGTTGGCTACCACTTCTTTGGCCAATTTTTCGTCTGTCCAACGAAATTTCCTTCCCGATCCGGACTTTCTCTGGACACTACAACATTCCCGACATTTGCTGAGCACATTTTGGATGGTCGTCTTCGGTCCCTCTGCGAAATAATCGGATTTTCCACATGTGTGACGACAATTAGTTGGTAACATACATCTTGGCTGGCATTCATCTTTACTACACAAGATCTTTGCACTTAATGGATTCCATATATAACTATGCACCCTTTGATAGTTAAAATGCTACCTGTGTTCCCGAATTTTGTTTACCTGGGAGTGTGTAGTGGAAGTGGAAAGGTGGTCGTTTTTTTCTGAATCGTTAGTTATGTGCGTTTTGGTATATTGACACCACAGCATAAGGGTTTCAAATATCACTATGAACTATTATTATTATTTTCCAGGCTGGATTGCCTGTTTTTATCAATAAATATTTCCATGGGGACCCAAATCAAATATTTAGGCATCACCTTTGATAAAACACTAGGTCTGTTCGTTGGCATGAAAACCTGTGGCACCCCAGGGCGCACTGGTGCGCCCTGGTGCGCCCTGAGAACTGTCAAAAAACACGGGGCAGCCCAGTGCTTTTTACACCAGCGAACAGCGTACTAAAAAGGAGAACTGTCATCTGGCCTTTTACACAAAAATTATGAAATAAAACCACTACTTTTTCATAATGTTGACATCGAAATGCTCAAATTAAGTTATTGTGCCCGCAACAAGAGTTAATTCCACCTTAAATACCGTATCTGTTAACAATTAAACTGATAACCGTCATTTACCCTGAGTTTTTATCTGGGGTAAAACCAGGGCGCCCCAGGTTTCTCAAAAAACACAGAACTGTCACTTGACGTTTAAAAACCAGTGCAGATAGGGCGCACTGGGGTGCCACAGGATTGCCAACGAACAGACCTACTGACTTTCAAAAAACATATGCATAACTTCAGATTACGAAAGTAGCGAGTATAATCTTTATATTGCCTTGAGCATTTTTCAAACAATTAATTGGGACCCGTTCCGTAAAGTGCTTTTCACGCGATACAGTCGTTCCATATTTGCTTATATATCTATGATTTGTAATGTCAAAAAAGCCAAGAACGTCAGATTTATAGACAGAATGTCTGATTGCGAGTGCGAATTGGAGCAACAGAGGAAAATTAGACTGACACTACTAAACGGCAAAGGGGTTTTATTTAATCCAGACGGTTAGTAAAACTATTAGTTATTTTAAAGTGCGCCAATGTGAAGTTTCAGATTACATCGAAATCAGGAAGAAGCACAGAATAATTGGGTGTTTAATAGGTGCCTGCAATTACAAAGGCTGGAATCCCCAAAGCAATAGTACTGAAAAAGTATGGAGCTGCAGGAAATATGCAAATATTAATTATTTATTTATTTTTAGCACTTCCTGTGGAATTCACACAATATGAAACTCAACTGCTTGTGGAGAAGGGCATCGCTGTTGTTATTCGAAAAGGAATAAGTTTGGCAAATGCGCCAAGCGATTCTACTGTACAAGAATATAATAATTATGTTGAGCACAGAATTATTGAACAGGAAAAAGTGCTTAAGGCAGAGAAAATTAAGAATGCTGTCCGATTTGCTGATAAAATACTCGCTGGCAAAAGAAATAGATTGCTGCAATCTGGCGTGGATGCGGCGGGTATAATTTAAAAATACGAATTTGGAGAATTTTGGCTGATTTCATTTTTTAAACAGACATTACGTTGACGGAAGAAGATGTTCTTAAGGAAATTGAAATGACCATAACTTTCGATAGAGGTCAAGCGTTAATGGAGATACCTTTCGAGCATATTTTAGAGCATGGTGAGTTAAACCGCGGTTACTCTGCTCCAGATTTGTGATCATACCAGATTATGTCAGGCAAATTAGATCCCATCATCAGTAATTCATATTAAGATCGTAATTATAAAAACTGGCCATAGAAACATTATTGTGCCTAGTTTTTAAATAAAACAGCTATGCTTCTATATTATTTCAAAAGTTCTATTAATAATTAATTAATTTAGAATGAATGCCAATTTCAAAAAGTAGAGAAGAATAATTTCTATTATTCCGAAATGAGTTTCCGAATACGGATCTTGATACGGGCAATATAAGCTGCATTCCAGACCATTTTCATTCAGCACTGCAGACTCTACGATCATTTACGGAATCGCGTGAGTAATAAAGTGTACACAACATGTAATTTTTCATAGTTGCGGAACTTTCCCCTAAGTGGTCGCTCTCGTTTCACGTACAGGCCTTCCACACGCTTATACCTATTGGGGATTCGTAACGAAATCGAAAATACGACGAATCTTGGAAAAAATCTGGCTTTCTCACTATTTGGAAAAACATATTTTCTTAGAATACTAATCTGGTCTTATCTGGAGTAATGTAACCGTAACTTTAAGCGTAGTAAAACTAATGAATAACTTGTTGATGCTTTCCTAGATGCGGAAATTGCAAATTTTCCCATTAAGAATTCACTGAAGTATAATGTGTTTAAAGATCTATGGAACCGAGGAAAATACGTGACTTCAGGCGAGACTTTCGGCGCAGATTTTTTAGTTTATCCTGGAGATCCATTAATGTTCCATGCATCTCATATTGTGATAATCTGCGAAAACCCAATCATATCACCATTGGATTTGATTTGCAAATGTCGACTTTCAGTAATAGTTAACAAAATTTGTATATTTGCCTACCTACGGGACGAACAAGTCTGTTATCAAAGCGTTCATTGGGAAGGATGTAAAGACATTGTACAAACGGGTGTTGCAGAGCCCAATTCTCAATAAAGGATTAACGTTTGATCGCAATTTGAAATTATTTTTACTTTTCCTTAATAAAACGCAAATCTACTTTCACAAGTTTAGAATGTTAGCCACTGCATGGTGTGATGGTAAGAAATTGTTATGCAGGTATCGATTTCAGGTATTGGAATTTTTCAGAGATTGTCTTTTCAAATCGATAATCTGAGAGATATCCACTTATCACTTTTCTACTGTAATTTACGTAGCAAGTGATAAAAGTGGAAAATTCGTAAAGGGCCAAATTCTATGCAAATGCGGACAAAATTTATACGTTAAAAAAAACAGTTTTCCATTACCTATCATTAATTTTCAATCGAATACAACCTAAACGGAATGTTCTCCCGCCTGTTACGCCCTCAAGAGATTTCTTGTGGGTGCTTAATTTTCTTAAACGAAATTAGAAGAATAGAACAATAGTATTTCCTTATCTTTTTATTGCACAATGTTCAAAATCTTAGAAATTGGTTTAAATGAGATAAATATCATAAACTAAAAAAATTAGTAGAGCCGGTTACCGGTGACCATCGTGGCAGTCAACGTGTTAAATATTTGCGTATTATAATTGTTTCCCTACTGTGTTAAGGCCCAATTACAATGACCGATCTGAGCGCAAGAGAACCGGGTTGAAATGTCAAATTGGTTTTCGCACCATACGTTTTCTACCTCACCGATTACATTGAACGGATACAAGCGCATTTGATCGGAACTACGCGCAGTAAAGGCTCAATTACAATGACCGGATCGTGAACGGATAGAAATGTCCAAGTATGCAGTGAAACGGATAGGAAAAAAACACCGATTACAATGACGTATCTGTTCGGATTAAATCGTCAAAGTAGTTTCTTTAAATCTCAAAAGTGCGAAAAGTAGAAATGCATATAAATCGGAAAAGAAAAGCATTTTCAATATTTCTAATGTTGTGTAAAACTTAAAAAATGGAAAATAGATGAAAAAACCGGTGGTGGCAGTTCTTCTGTTTGACACTTCAAACCGTCAATCCGTCGATTTCTACACAATCCGAAATTTACTGCGCGTAGTTCCGATCGAATGCGCTTGCATCCGTTCAATGTAATCGCTGAGGTAGAAAACGTATGGTGGGAAAACCAATTTGACATTTCAACCCAGTTCTCTTGCGCTCAGATCCGGTCATTGTAATTGGGCCTTAAAGGCTCAATTACAATGACTGGATCTGAACGGATAGAAAAGTCAGAGTACGCAGTGAAACGGATAGGAAAAAAACACCGATTACAATGACGTATCTGTTCGGATTAAAAAGTCAAAGTAGTTTCTTTAAATCTCAAAAGTGCGAAAAGTAGAAATGCATATAAATCGGAAAAGAAAAGCATTTTGAATATTTCTAATGTTGTGTAAAACTTAAAAAATTGAAAAGTAGCAGAAAAAACCGGTGGTGGCAGTTCTTCTGTTTGACACTTCTATGCGTCAATCCGTCGATTTCTAAACAAACGAAATTGACTGCGCGTAGTTCCGATCGAATGCGCTTGTATCCGTTCAATGTAATCGCTGAGGTAGAAAACGTATGGTGGGAAAACCAATTTGACATTTCAACCCGGTTCTCTTGCGCTCAGATCCGGTCATTGTAATTGGGCCTTAAATTTCGTATGTTTAGAAATCGACGGATTGAAGTGTCAAACAGGAGAACTGCCACCACCGGTTTTTTCTTCTACTTTTCAATTTTTTAAGTTTTACACAACATTAGAAATATTGAAAATGCTTTTCTTTTCCGATTTATATGCATTTCTACTTTTCGCACTTTTAAGATTTAATGAAACTACTTTGACGTTTTAATCCGAACAGGTACGTCATTGTAATCGGTGTTTTTTTCCTATCCGTTTCACTGCGTACTTTGATATTTCTATCCGTTCAGATCCGGTCATTGTAATTGGGCCTTTATACCACTGACATATATAAACATGGACTGCTCAATCTCCTGTCACAGGCGTCCGCCCTTTTGACAACCGAGGTGCCTCAGCGGGACGAGAGAAGATTTTTGTAACGGTGACCTTGATTTATTGATTATTTGAACTTAAATATTTAGTTAACAAAAATGTAAGAAATATTTTGTTTAAATCCAATAAATGTAAATAAAAATCCTCAAAAATGTCTAACATATATTTTTGAACTCCACGCATAGATTTGCACTAAATGGAGAAATGCTGCGCCAATAGCTTCAGAGAAAACTTTTAACGGAAATCCAGCAAGCTGACAAAACTCTAACATTATCGTACGTTAATTTCACGAGCTGTTATTGCCTCAGCGCGAAAGAGAGGGAACAAGAAACGCATCGTCGGCTTCTAAAGGAAATCATACAGGCGAGCAGGCCATTAAATATATTATATGTCAGTGATTTACACTCATCCCGATAGTGTCAAAATTTCTCTTCGACCTGTTCTTGTTATCTACAAAAGCTCTGGAATTTGGACTTTTCGTGCACCCTGTAGAATCAGCAGACCTCGTCCGTCGCTATCCCTAAGTTCTTTATTCATTGATTTACAAGAAATCAAAACAACTGGGTGACTGGTGATTCATGTTTAGTAGTGTCAGCTTGACGTCTGAGATCATTTCGTTTAGCGAAACGTAAAATTCTGAATTCCCGAAGGTTTGGTTTAGCAAATTTTGTAATTACCAATTAAACGATTCGCGGAGGGAATTGTTAAATAATTTGCAAACATGTCCGTTAATACGGCCCACGCCAATAACGGTGTTCTTATACATTCGGGTGAATGGTATGTATATACATATATATTGTGAAATATCCAGAAGTTGCCTGTTTTTCACGACCTGCAAGTAATTAAGAGTCTTTATTCTTCGATTGATTAATTTGTCAGACTTATTAACGAGTTGAAACTTGACCGTAAAAAGAATTACGTAGGATTAGTAAGTACTGCGCACACCGTGAAGACTTGCAATTTTTTCTTTTATTGGGTTAGTTTTCTGTAATTTCTGTAGGTTTGTTGGATGAGTATTTCCGGGGAATTTCAGATTGTTTCCAAGCGCTTGATACTAGCAGCCTTTTCGACTCGAATAAGCATTTATCGACTTAGAAGGGGCTGTGCTAATTATGAGTCGTGGAGGAAACAATCGAACATCGCACCGGTCGATTAAATCGTTCATTTGTTCACTATTATTGTTCAGTGAGTAATTGAAATTCTCTTTCCAACGAAAACTATCGCACTATTCATTGATTTAGGGACTGAATAAAATTTTCGTTCGGACGAAAACTGATTCCGAAATGTTCATTTAGCTGTTTTTTTTTCGTTCACCGAGTTCACTCAATAAAAGACTAGTAATGAACGAACGGCTCAGTTACTAAAGTGCTATTTTGTACTTTACAAGTACTATTAATTTTAATAAGACTATCTGTTGTACATAAATAATATTCAGAACGTTTAACTAAAAGGTAAATACAAGATATATGCTGATGACACTGTATTTAGTATATGCAGGGAAAAAACTGAAGAGGAACTGAAAGAGAACGTAGAGATTTAGTAGAGAACACTAAGTGGTTGCAAGGAAATAAGTTCACACTAAACATTAAAAAACCAAATACATGACATTTAAGATGAAAAATAAACAGGTTGGATGAAAACTTAAATTGGAAGTCACATATATCGACGTTGGTAAAGAAAATCACACCAATAATAGGAGCAACAGGAACGTCCGCAAAATTAAATGATTTTGTTTCCAGACTAGTATATAATGCTAACGTGGAGTCATGTAAAGTATCTAATAAACATCTGGTCACAAACGCTTCAGTACAATGTCGAACGTTTACAGAGATAAATGAACAAGGCTCTTAAAATATTGTTTCGTCTTCCGTGGGACACACCAACAAAGAATGTTTATATAGTATCACGAATAATTTTAACTTGAAGGAAGCAATTTATATAGAACAGGCAAAATACATGCACAAGGTAATAAACAGAAACATAAAAAACAATATTGAGCTTACAAGAAACAATGAGGTACACAAGTACAACACGAAAGAGAAAGAATTTATACGAATGGATAAGGCGAGAAGGGAAAGGAATTGTACAGGACTCGTCTACATCGCAAGTGATATCTAACTTCCGGAAGAAATAAAAATGATAGGAGATCTAAACAAATTTACGAGAGCAGAAATTTTTTGTCAGACAAAGCAGAAGCTTTTTCTGAATTTTCTAGCGCAGTGTTGCAGCAGGAAAAAAGATTATCGCTGAGACATTGTGGAGAGGTTATAAGCGAAGTTTAGTATCTCCAAGAGATCTCATTATAGCCTGATTTTTACATGAACATGTCCTCAGGAAAGGAGTATTCTGTTTTACCTCTCAAGAATACATCCCAGGCTGTTTAAAAAAAATTGGAATTGGAGCTTTTATGGAACCAATGCAAATATCCTTTCCTCGTAATGGAGGTAACAGAATACCTTATCTGTGAGTATAATAGGAGAATTTTATCTCCCAGAAGTGCGTAATCGAAGCTTTCTATGGAAATCTCCCCTTTCCTACTATTAGATGAAACCACAAACTTTTCGCAGTACTTCGATAAGGAATAAAAAGACTGAAATTAGTACAAGTTGTACAAATAGATGGATAGCAACTTTTCTAAATAATAATGACAATAAATTGATTTAACCCTTTGCACTCGGGATGCCATTTGTGACTATATTTTTAAGAAATCCGTTATTGTAAATTTGTTATAAAAACTTAGAGGTGTAATCAAATATATTATAGTTTTTAAATAAAAAGGGTAATTTAGGGGCTCCAAAATAGGCGAAATGTTATTAAAATAAATTTCTGTGAGATGACTTGTACTTCACTATATTGTTTTACTGCAATATGTTTATTTTCAAGTATTTGAAAAATCTTACCACAAAGTCATACGATTATTAAATGTAGTAAATTAGGATATAGAAATGCAATTGGCTTGCATGAATTCAACTAAAATCAAATTTGCTATTCCATTACAAAACAATTTTTATATTAAAATAGGTATATTAGCTCCTTAAATCTTTTAAGTACTTTCCAATTGATTTATTGGTAAATTTTTATAATTTATTTTCAGGATACTTCTATTCAGTGACAATGTCAATGTTGAATTTGTTGGTCAAGATAATCCAGTATTTAAAGGCACGAAAAATGGAAGAATTTACCTCACAACACACCGGATTATTTTCAACAACAAAAATACAAATGATCCCATGCAATCTTTTAGTTTCCCGTTCGTAGCAATGAATGATGTAGGTTCTTTCTAAATATTTTAATAAACGTTCAGAAAAAAAAGTCATCTTCACATTTACAACTAGATTGATATTGAGCAGCCAATACTACAACCAAATCATATTAAAGGGAAAGTTCGCGCACAACCAAATGGAAATTGGTCTGGAGAAGCAAAATTCAAAATCTATTTTAAATCTGGAGGCGCAATTGACTTTGGACAAGCAATGAAACGAGCAGCAAGCATGGCTCAAAGATATATGCGCTGTGATGCGCCGCCGCCTTACACGCCTCCAACTGGTTCTTGGTATGAGGCGCCTCCACCGGCTTATCAAGCACCACCAGGATATTATGGTTGGATTCCAACAGGCGATGGGTTTACAAGCAGTCCACCGCCCAACACTGTTTTTATGAGTGATAATCCTCCACCTTATCCTGGAATATCTGGTCAACGTAAGTATTTCTTTATAATCTTAGAAACATAAAGCACATCATTAAAATTTAAAAAGTATTGGCTGAACAAGGGGGCCATTATTTGCTACCAGTTGACATGAATTTTTTTTAAATAGCACATGCAGTTCCTGCACAAAATGGATATCCCGGTTATACAGGTGGCACTACTCCCACAAATAACTATCCAGGAAATCCTGGTGGCTATCCAGGTAATCCTGGTGGCTATCCAGGTAATCCTGGTGGCTATCCAGGTAATCCTGGTGGCTATACAGGAAATCCTAGTGGCTATCCAGGCAATCCTGGTGGCTACCCAGGCAATCCCGGTGGCTATCCAGGCAATCCTAGTGGCTATCCAGGCAATCCTGGTGGTTTTCCAGGTAACCCAGAAGCTACCGCTTTTCCTGGGAGTGCACCATCAGCACCATTCGGTAACCCTAGTGCCCCTCAACCCGGTAGGTACTCAGGATATCCGGACAATGCAGGCGGTTTTACAGGCTATCCTAACGTCCCGCAGCATAATGGAAATCCAGCTGGTATGTTCCCAAATATGGGGTACCCTGGAGGTGGTCCAGGGCAATCTGTTGGTGGGATGGGATTCACAGCAGGGCATTCACAAAGTAAGTTTAAATCCTATAGTTTTGTCAGACTTGTAACGTCTTGGGTTTGCTTAAATTACTGAGCGTACTAATTCTAATTAATTTCCCTGTTAGAAATCGTAATAGATGATTTGGGTATTTTTTCCGCTCAATGTGACTAAACCGACAAAAGAGTGTTGAATATTTAGGGTTTAATAGAAAGTGGAAAGTTTATAGAACTTGGTGGCATAACCTACTTCTCCCTGTATATAAAAAAAAAAAGTACTAACTAACCCTTTGAACCCAAAAACCGTAATACCAGCTTGTAGTACTGTAGATGCAGATTTCAGAAGGCGAGCAAAAATACCTATCACTTAGAGCATGTGGTTCATTGTAGGAAGCTGAGGAAAAGAACACCGTCTGAATTAAACTCGCAGCCTTTCTTGAGCAGTCAATCGTTTGGTTCGTCTAACATAACTTAGAAGTATGAGTAACGTAAGTTTGTGTAGCTCGGTAGTGGCTACTGTAAATGCGCCGAGTGTATCGGTTCTTGCGCTGAGGTAGAGGGGGTAAGGACCCAGGAAATATTTAATATACTTGTTTAGTGCCCATAGAGAAGATGTGAGTTGTAAAGGGGGATGCTAAACTTGCGTAAGTCTCTAGGCCTATCATGGGGATACTAGAGTCGTCTCTGGCCAAAGAATCTGTGGTTTCATTACTGTCGATGTTACTATGACCTGGGAGCCATATGATCGTTACCTTGTTTCAGCGATTAGATTTAGCGAAGTTTTGCATTCGACTAAGAGTTTCGAAGATACTACATTCAAGTTTAGTGCTCTGGCTTGAAGTAATAGATGAATATCGGTCTCTGTATTTATGTATAGATACAACGACTCTTGATAAACGTAATGTTGTTTACCATCGAGAACGGAAAGCATTGATTAATGTTTGGGTAGGAACGTTAGAAGCAATCCGTGTAAAATATTCTTGTTTTTCGTGTTAGTTGTTTTCATAAATGTAAAGGTGGTGTACTAAATAAATTGAAAATTTAGGAGGGTCGAAAATTGGGACTTATCCATCCTCGTCGTTTTAAACTCAGGTAAATTACCATAAAAAGTAATGTGTCAGAATTTATAAAATTGAAATAACGTACTGTAAAACTGAACTTCCTGAGATATTCATATTCAAATTAAAGTTTTCAGGAAAGCTTATTCAAATCTAACTAATTCGGACCCGGTGTAGCCCGGGATACTTATTATTTGGTTTTAATAGTAGTAGTACACTTACTTATCCGTTAGTGGGAACTGATAACTACCAGAAATAAATTCACCATTGTTTGAAAGTTTCAATAAAATATGCTGTAGTTTTTACACTTTAGTGAAATAAACATATATATATATAAACTAATATATGTACTACATACATTAGTCTTGATATTCGAACCATTTTAGTAATTTAGTATCATTTTAATCAACTCCATTTAACTGCATTTCTGAATTTATTTAACATAAAAAATGCTTAAGTCGCGTTTTGATTTTACTCTCTCTAGAATTTATTAGATTTTTTCTTCAAAAATTAATTTAATCGGTAAAAAGTGATACGCGAGCTTATGTGTTGGGCGCGCGGTGAATTGATTGAATCTAATGACAAAATCTGTTTATTTTTAAAAGGCTTTATTCAGGTTGACTCCGTGTATTTGTTTGTTTCAAATCTTGCGACAGCTTTTTCAACTACTTCGACTAAATCGATTCTTATGAAACTTTGCACACACATTGAGTTCCTGTACAATACATGAATATGATTAAAAAACCCAAGATGGCGGATTTCAAAATGACCGCCATACAAAACAGAAAAATTCCTTTCTAGCTGAAATTTAATATATACAATCCCGATGAAAATATATAATATTAAAAATTAAAAAAAAAAAAAAGTAAAAAAAAAAATGCCGGATTTAAAAATGTCACCTTACGGGTTAGAGGATAAAAATCGAATCAAGCTGAAATTTGCTACATACATAAAACATACAATGCAATATTATAAAATGATAAAAACCAAGATAGCGGATTTCAAATTGGCCGTCATTTGTGGATGCAACTAAAGAAAAATTAAATACTTCACTACCTTAACAGTCACACACCAAACACGTTATATGATGCTTGCCAATTATTTATCCAAAACAAAATAACTTTTATTTAATTATTTGTATTTAAAACCACTTTTTTAACCAATTCTTGCCCCCATAACAAATTTTCGACTTGTTCCGTCTGTATATTAGATAGTTTGTGTAACTAGACTTCTCAGTCCAAACTGAGTCTACCCCATGTGATTTTACAATTTGAGAGGCTTGGAAGCTTACCTCTTCCTACTTTTTTATGTTATTTTCTTTTTATAGATTCTAAGGAAACTGAAGCAGCCCAAAGTGCTTATTATGATCCGAGTCGTCCGCAAACCGCATACGTTCCACCACCAGCCTACTACGTAAGTATCACAATTTAAACATTTTTAAGTTATAGGTTTCTGATATGATTTTTTCTAGGAACCTCCACCGAGCTATGATTCTGTTTCAAAGAAAACTCAATAAATTCCAAGTCTAACCAAGAACCAGAAAGGTAATCTCATAATTTGTTAATTATGCCATCTATTTTATCTTAATAGTATTTTCTTTAACCCAAAAAACAAAAACACGCTAATCCTTACATATACCATCTTAAAGGAGGAATGGTTAGCAGCCCATTAATTTATAATGTTAAAATGGCTTGTTTATTCTTTGTTTATATTGTTAATCTTTCTGCTTTATGTAATAAAATAAAGTGAATAAAATTGTACTGCAATTTACTGAATTTGTTAAGCAAAACATCGAAGTTTAAGGGGAAATTTTTAACTATACGAAGTGAAGGAATCAGTTCGTATAATAAAGAAAGCGAAATGACAAAACCTGCCGGCATTTATTCAATAGGTTGTTCGTTACTATCCTTCTGCGGAAGTTCATGGCTTATCTGTGGGGCTGAGTCAGTAGGGACCGGCTGCGGACTTTAGGTTCTTACTACACGACTGCGCTTGTCAGTGCAACTGAGGATTCGTTAGACGTCCAGGGGCATCGTTTTCGCATTTCGCTTTTTTATCATCTGGGTCTGAACGGAAAGGCAAATAACTCGGGCTGAGCACTTAACGTGTTAACTGAGTCGAGTCCCACAAGCTGTTGATAATTTACGTGCTCTCTTTTTATCTTCATACACGAAAAAAGTTCTTTACATGACTGTACTGCTGCAGTGACAGAATCCATCTTGGAATACTACACATGTATAGTTGCAGTGTGTAGTTCTTGATAGTTTCGTAAATTCGGTGTTCCCGCTTTTTTATTGCATTTTGTAAATGCTATGCCATTTTAAGTCAGTGTTCAACTTCTAGAAAAAGAGTGATTGACTGTCAATTAATACAAGAATGTTGGGCCAAACGAAATAGTCAACTTCCCGGAGTGCTGTAAGTGAGTAGCATACCAATAATTTTATTATGGTGGTTTCAACTCCTGAAAATGATTTTAGGAGCCAGAGAGAGAAGAGTTATGCGTAAACTTTTGAAAATTACGAGATGGTCGAAATCATTATGGGAAGGTTGAACTTCAGATGTCAGACCTCAATTGGAGAAAGCTGATATTGCAAACAATTAACCTTTTACGAACGAAGTTGCTTGACAAAGGAGCGTCGTTGTGGACGTGGAAATTCGTTCTGATTCGGCATCTTCCCACAACGTGAGTTTACTTTAAACGGAAGATAGATGAACTTGCGCGGGTCGCTTTTGCCGACACGCGTGCGTAACGGGGAAAAGTCTTGGACGGCTATTTACCGACACTCGGCCAAAATTGTAGATAATTTCTAACGAGATCTTTGATTTTTCCTGAGCTTTTCCCAAACACATCTAGTTACTCTTGCTGATTAGCCGCACTTGCTTAAATTACTTTCCATCACACGTGCGGGGTAACTACTAGGTTACCGCACGCATTTCCGTGCGGTAACTCATCAATTGCCCACGCAGTCTAGCGTGCGTCTAACACTACCATCGTGGGCGATCGGCTAGTTACCGCCCTTGTTGCTTAATATACTATTGACATTCAGAACATTGGGCACAAATGACATTGTGTCAATACCCGTTAAGGTCATTACTATGCTTTGTTTTAATTATAGAGTCGGGTTCCCCAAGTCCATGCCAATTCATAATTGATTGTTAATGGATAACAGTTATAAATAAAATAAAGTATAGTATATAAGTATGTAAAAAAACCAATTATTTATAATATATAAAATTTGAATTATACCAATTTGTAAATTATTAGCAAGGAAATCCACAATTTAGTTACGTAACTTCCTGTACAAAATCTATAGAAACAAAATTTATAAATCCTAATTTACCCAGACCAAGCCCACAAACCAAAAAAGTGGTTCCCATGCAATCCTTATCCCTAAGTTGCGGATCTAATGTTCCGACTTTCGCGACTCTTCACCTCTGTTCCAAAGACTTCCATGGTAAAACTATAAAATAGAGAAAAAAAACCTTCTGTATTTCTCGAGGGCATACTTTATGGTTGTTGGCAGTATAAGCATTAGATAGTCATTTTTAATAACAAACGTATATTCAATAAGTTATGGAATTGAAACCGTGGAATTCTATAATTAATAATGTGTATAAATATGTAAATAAATTAAATTTGAACTTATCATTTTGCGGCTTTTACCTTTAACTAAGTACCCACTAACCCGTGATCAACTATTGTTCGCATGGAATCTTCCACTTCAGTTCTCCAAGGTCTCACTCGATTACTCGTATTTACTACTGCCACCAAGATCTGAACCAATAACGCCTCGCAATGATATTGCATTTATGCCGGATTTTTAGAATTTGTATATTTAATTACCCTAAACTAAACCAAGTTACTATCCGAAAAAAATTCAGCTCTGTAGGCGAAATTTAATATTATAATATTAAAATATTTAATGTTTTACCTGTAGTAGGCCAGAGTTTCGCACTAAGGTTTTTTTTCTTTATGTTCAATATATAAATTTGATTTATTCTTTGTACTGCAAAGGCTTGTTATATTTCCTTTAAAGATAATGTTGGATACAAAATGTGTGCAAAGGCATTCTTTTGTCTCCCTTAATCCTCTAATTACCTTACAATTTTTTATGTAACAGCCAAAATTATTTAGGAAAATATGCAATGTGTAAGATATATATTAAAATAAACATGTTTTTCTCAAATATATAAATATCTGCAGGTTCACTTTAAAATATATGTAATTTTACATAAGGAAATATAACCTACTAAAGTAACTTATTATATTAAAATTAACCGTAATTGCATCGGTTATACTTGTTTCGATAACAAAAAGCCAATATACCGGCTCAAAGTATTTTTCGCAAAAATAGCAAAGTCGATATATCGGCTGTAATGTAGTAAAAGGGTTCAAATATGTCTCATATAAGAGCGCACAAAGGGCTTTTTTGTGTTATGTTCTTCAATATAATTTTGGTTTATTTTTTGTACTGCAACTCTTCGTTTTTATAGGTTTCATTCCTGATTTCCTGCATTTGGGTTTTTAAATAACGTAAAACATCTATCCACAATAAAGTTAACTTTACAGGCCTAATGATTCAAGAAAATTAATATTTAGTTTTAGTGGACCAGAGCTGCAAAACTGAAATTTTCTTTAAATGGTAAGAAAATCGCTTTTACGTTACTATCCACAACATTATAGCCCTAATTTAAGAAAATCAATTTGTTTACCTACATATAGTAGACTAAAGCTGCAGAGTCTTGCCTTATTACAATAAAGTTTGAATCCACCTAACTGGCATTGTTTTATTCCACTGCTCAACAAAAACATCTAAGTCATACTAAGCAAAAAGGAAAAAGAATTTTGGTGAGAAGATAATTTAACTTTTTATTGCATTTAAATTTGTCGTTAATATATAAAATTATTAAGTTTTCGGAAATATGAGAATTTTGAATATAATAGATGGATTTAGGTAAACAAGATCATGATCGAAAAATTTTAAAGTATTTTTTATTCTTTTATTGAAAAAATTACATTATTAATAATATAATATTATCACGGTATAAACTAAAAACAGAAACTGAAGTTCATGAGTATAATTTTAAATTTCTGGCCAAAGCCTTGCAGCAACTATGGGTACCGTAAGAGCTGTAACTAGACTAGAAATAAGGTTTACGCTATGATTGTCAATAATACTCAAGCCACTAATATGGCTGACGCCCTTCCCCGGTTTTTGGACAATCTTGCCTTTAGAATCAATCCCCGAGTATTGGACTGTAGCTCCAAGCAAAGAATCTACAAACGAACCAAAAAGTCCTGCAAATCCCCCGAATAAAATAATGGGCCACTGGGGGGGACTCACAAGCAGCTGCTGTGCTTGTGTACTGTAAACAATAGTAATGTAGTAAACAACACCAATCAGCAATCCTCCCATGAAGCTCATTAACAGTCCAACAAAAGACACACCCCCGTTCGTTCCCCGTGGTACTCGCTTTCGCGTAGTTATCAAAAATGGATCAGATTTACTGAGGACACTACCCAACTCGCTAGCCCAAGTGTCCCCATTGCAGCAAGCAAAAGAACCTGAAAAATATTCTCATAGTATTGAAATAGCGGTGAAAAGCTTCATCTTACTTAAAACTCCTATTCCTAGCCAACTGCACCTGTAGCTGGTGGCAAAGTTAATTGGTCGTTCTCCGCTCCCGCAATCCATTAAATAAAGCAAGGATAGAAGAGTAGCTACTCCACCGTTGCACAAAACCTGTACCCAGTTTCTTTGTCCTTCTAAGGGATATAAAAAAAAAAATTTAAAAAATAATAATGGGAGCATGTAGAGCTGTCGGCTCAGCGCTGTAATAAATATTGATATTTTTGTACTTTCTTCTTTAATTTTTTGAAATTCTATGAAGATCCAATGTGTGCCTGTACTTGGCTGTTATCAATATTTCGCTTTTCACCCCTTTAATTCATTTTTCTGTCGTCTGTCATTATATCTATCATTATTCAATACAATCGCAATTCTTTTATAATTTGATCTTAATGAAAAATTATTAATTTAAGCAAATATTCCTTCATTTCATTACAAGAAACCATGAATATTATAAAAGCCAACTATACGCTGCAATATTCAACAACCCTATCGGAGCAAATTATAAATTATTCCAACATTTCTTGCAGTGAGAAGTTAAGTAGAATATTCTGAATATCATCTTAGCTAGCGAGAATAATGCATTATTTAATCCAATTAAAGAGGCAATTTTAAGTGTTAAAACTGAATTAAAGTAGGAATTCAACAGGGGACACCAATAGTATGATCGCTGAGGTGAGTAGAGTCAACGTGTTTACGATCAAGAAAATAAAGATAATCGAAAAGTAATTCAATAATGTGGAAGAAGCTATTAAAAAACAGAATAAAATAATCGATAACCAGGATAGGGCTTCAAGAAGGACCAATTTTTTAATCAGCAATATAGAAGAGCTGGAGCATGAAAAATTAATAGACATAGCGATAGAAATCGCTAAAGGGAAGCAGAAAGTGGATTTTAATATTCAAGATATTAACTTCATGAGAAGAATAGGAGTTAGAAAATAAGGGCTGAATAGACCTTTACTGGTTAGCCTCAATTTAGATTAAGAAACCTAGAAAGCGTGATGCTTGTCTTTCCCCTCCCCTAGTCTCAACAGTTTCTACAGCAGCTTATTGTTTTCAATAAAGTTGCTCAACTTCTCCAGAAGTTTTACAGGAGCCAACTCTAAGAAGCAGAAATGAAAATGGCATATATAAAAATATGGTTGCTATTACAAACGAAAACAACGCCGACAAAAAGTAGCTGGATTTTAAACAGCCCTTAATAGATGCTTTCAACGAGCTTAACAAAGCAAACCGGGGAAAATGAAAGAAATGAATGGATAACAAATGAGATTATCAGCTTAATGGCTTCTAAATCTGACCCGTGAAAATATTGTCAGAGTTGTTGCGGTGTACACTGGTCACTGGCCCATAAGTGAGCATGCAGCTAAGATAGGGATCCCCTTCAACTCTCACTGCAGCAGTTGCGGGGACCCAAATGAGAAGCCTGTTCATTTTCTGTGCAAAGTCCAGCCCTCGCCGAGGCTAGACGTCGTGCACTTTGTGATAATTTTATTGGCGTTCTCAGGGAGCTGTCCGGAAAGCGGATTGGTGACATTGTTCACTACCTCAATGCCACAGAATGGCTTTGGCCTAAGGCGAGGTCTCCCTATCCACTAAACCACCCCAAACACACTAATAATCCAGATCATAGTTTGTTGTGGTATCAAAATCGCGCCTTGTAGTGCTAATTGGGTTCTGAAGAGGTCGTGAAAATAGCCACTTAAACCAACCAACCATCAGCTTAATGGAGGAAGGACGAAAATGGAATAATATCCCTGGAAAAGACCTAGGAGTTGATGTTATTAAGAGGAAAATATGTGGAACACTGCAAAATAGTTGGAGAGTTAATGGATGGTCTGAAGCTTCATAAGTTAAATAACTGGCACTAGAACAAAGGATATAACTGATGTATTCTAAAAGACAACATTGGTAAAATTATGCTTGAAGCTAGAACTACCATAATTCTAAGACAATTTACTTTAGCCCAAGGGAGCCTAAAGTTTGGAAGCTCCTGATATAAATATTCTGTCCTTACCACCATCGCGGAAGTCTTCTTCGAATTTCCTTTTCATGTGTCCCCTGAACTTTGTCGCTTTGGAGGACGTTAGAAAAAAGGCTATAAGGCTTGCGAAAAACGCATGACTCGAGACAGACAGTATTACAGCAAAGAGGAAGCCCAGCGGTCCTGCTGACATCAAAACAGACTTTCGTTTTACGGCATACACCATCAATGTCAGTGAAGTAAAAGTTGCAAATAACCATCTCGTGGGGAGGATGCCGTAGTTCTCTACATAGGGAATTAAATTAGTTCTCGCCAGTTATTCAGAACACATTTCCTTACCGTCTGTTTCAGGATCTCGTAGCAACTTCATGAAGGTAACATTCCCGAGCCACATGAAGATGGCCAGCGGAATGGAAAGCCCACAGAAAATAGCCGGTGCGAAGCCATATAATTTCGACTCAGCCTTTTCAGACATTGCGTATTTAACCACTTTCGATCAGCAACTTTCCAAAAACGACACACTGGACAAGACCTCACCCATGAACGAGTTGCCGCACAGCGAACTATGGAATTTGACTCCCGTCTGCGATAAACAACTTATTTGTTGCTCCGGGGGAACCATAGAAATATCAGCTAATATGGAATGGCTGTGTCGTGTAAAAACCATTGACATATGTAAACTTCAAATCTTCCGCCGGTGAAAATGTTTTTATTTATCATAGAATACGGATATGGAGGTTACTTAATTAATAGGGTAAGAGTGAAAATGTTGTCGCAGCAATTTTCTCAAAAAAAATCGTTGATTTTCCATTTATTTTCAATATGTTATAGCCAATTCCAATACCTGTGAAATGACCCCCACTCATCACCCCTCAAACCAATTAGGGCCCGAGCTGCGATCAATCTAAAATCAATAATATTTAGTGGGACAGGAGTTTTTTTTTTTTTTTTCGTTTCCAATCAAAGAGAACATTACGGGAGCTTGGCTATCTTTCAACTTTCCACCCTCAGAACTCGGCCAAATCTTGACTGATTTTCATCATTCAAATTTTATACGATAGCCCCATATGGGGACTTTAGTTGAATATATATACCGTCTTCTCCACTTACCCCTTGCTCTCAAAATCGTATCCAAAGGAGGCGGGATCCGGAAAAGCTATTTCTCCATTTTCCGGCTAGACTACCTAACCGATTTTTCTTAAACTTCTTCACAACCTTAATTCTCCCAGGAACTTTTACTCAATCCTATACTGAACCCCAACGCCCCCCTTTTCATACATCTTTAAGCGAAAATAAATCTTTAAAATATATTTTCAAGGCAATGGCAGGGAAATATTTTCATTCGAATTTTAGATAGCGCTTATAGTTGGAGAGCTGGTCGCCACTTCGACTAAGGTACAACTACAAAGCTGAAACTTTTTATACATACTATTTAATGTAATTGAAGTAAGAAATTCTACTTCTAGCAGAATTGTAGCTGTACCTTAGACGAAGTGACAACCAGCTCTTAAGGCTCTTTTACGCCAGAGCAACATCGTGTTACAGTGCGGAATGCTACAAATTGAAGCATGCGTCTCCTTGTTGCATGCTGCCGATGTAGCATGCGGTAGTCTATTTTACGCCGATGCAACACCGTGCCTAGATAATTTTCAAAGCATCGTGCTATTTTTGGAGTGTTTTTGGTCTACTTACTCGATTGATCGAGGAGATAGACACCGTAGAATATGGCTGATCAAGCAACTTTCTATAATCTTCAATGAAGTCTAAATATTTTTCATGACTCCACTCCATGACCGATAATCTTTAATTCAATTCAATTTCTTGGTGTGATTTCGCCAAAATCGTTACTATCCAAAACAAGTACAAACAAAACATAACCTAGAAACTGTTTCGACGCACCAAAAATGTCGCATGGAATCCATCGTGTTCGGATACAAGCTGCGACAGTCTGCCTCATGACGCAAGCTGTTGCCATGCCGCACGATTCTTGCCACAATGTGCGACATTTTTAATATTGTAGCATGCGGCCTTGTGGCATGCCGCAATGCCGCAAAGTGTTGCCCCGGTGTAAAAGGGCCCTTATGCTATAAAGCCTACGTGTCGACGGTGTCGACCAACCCATGATTATATGTCACTGTCAGTGATTCTATGGTTTGACGCGTAAGGGCCTCTCCTCTCTTAACTTGTTCTATTGAGCATTGTAGCCTGTAATGTCAACAGTTTTTCACTAGAGAAATTCGAGGAAAACGTAAATTTGGTGTAACTAAAGTTAAATTAATTATTATTAGAATTCCCATGTTATTCTGAAAATCAAGTGACGTGTCTTATTTTGAATGCATTGGGAAAACGGGCAGTGAACTAAACGACAACTTTACACGATGGCATTAAAATCAAACTGGCTCACTGAACTCTTGAACTAGCGCAACGTACAGGTGTCACCAAGTCAGTGCATTTAGATCTGTGGGTTCTGTTTACTACCTGGAAGTATTTCAGTTAATACCTGCTCCGTAGGTAAGTTGGCAAGTGAGGAGGCAAGTTGACACCGTGGCTCGAAAGATTGAAACCATGCGAAGGAGCAACTACAACTACCAGCCCTTGCCGCAGAGCGCCCCGAATTTGAGCCAACAAGATGCCCTCGAAGAGGAGAACGAAAGGGCTGCAGAGGAGCTGAAGGAAAAAATCGGGGCCCTTAAGTCGCTTACTATCGACATTGGGAACGAGGTGCGGTACCAGGATAAACTGCTGCGCGGAATAGACGACGATATGGACAGAACCGGGGGATTCCTCTCTAACACAATGTCTAGAGTGATAAGATTGGGAAAACATAGCGGGGGAAAGCATATGTGCTACATGTTCCTGTTCATCCTCTTTGTTTTCTTTGTTCTGTATATAATCATTAAATTAAGATAGAATTTGAATATGTTGGTATTTTGATGGCTTCACCCATAAGTCAACAGGTTCTGTTCGTAAATTCATATCTGCACTGTAGTGCAATTTCTGTTTGCACAATATCAAGGTGTTTTAAAGCATTTAAAGATCTCTAGTCTATTTCACGAATTTAGGAATTGTAAAGCGCCTCCAAAAAGGTTTAAATAACTTTACTTAGAAATCCTTTCCTTCTACTTTCAACATTGAATCCTTACTAAATCTACTAAAATTATGTAGCTGTTTGAAGTTACCGCGAAAACCTGGTGATATCAATTCAATACCCATTAAATTAGACAATTAGTATGTCCAGATTTCTTAGTACTTAATACATAACGTTTTATCGATTTTTTCGTCAGGCGGCCTCCAAAGCGAGTGATTTTGTTAATAATTAAAAAAATCATGAATGGCTGGAAAAAATCAAAAATAAATTTTCTAAACGTATTTCTGATCATTCGCGCAAACTTGATTTCTTCGTCTCTTTTTTTTTTTTTTTGGTATTCTGTAGCCCGTTAAGATCCCTTGGAATTTCGCTATGTCCGTCCGTCTTCCTTCCTTCAGAAATAAAGAAAAATTCGGGAAAAGATTTGTTTGAAATCCTCTCCATAGAAAGGTGAAACTGAACCCTATCGATTGGAATATCGTTTGATACGTCTTTCAAAATGTAATGCAAATATTTCTGGGATTTTTTAGTACTTTCAAAGTCGCTACCAAGTACTGAAATAATTTCGATTTGCTGTCTCAACTTTTGAAGGTGAGGAGTTTTTACATCGCCCGTTTATTACTACTTTATTTGAGAATTCAGACCACTGTGATCGCTGTGTCTGCGCCAGACCCTTTTACGTCTTGTAATTGTGGAAGGTTTTGGCTTTGCTCACGAGAACGCATGGTTTCCATTCAAAAGAAAGACAAATATTTAACTGAGTCTGGAAAGGAACTTAATTAAGGACGGAAGAAGTCGCGGGTAAAATGTTGTAGCTCTAACAAGACCTGAATTTCCATACATACTATACATTCATAATTTGTCATGTGTTTTCAGTACTGTTTTCGTCTAGTATGAAAACGTCCATACGATTTTATTTGGAAAAATAATTCAAATCTTGCAAAAAAGGTTGATTTTATTACCACAGCAATCTTTGTACATCATTTCTATCATTCCAATATATTTGCTTGGTGAAAAAAACATTGAAAACGAGAAAGTTAAAAAGTAAATAGTAAGCAATTTCTAATAACAAATATTGTATCTTTGAATTAACATTAAGCTTTAAAATTACAAAAGGAATAATAAAGTAACGAATTTCTAGTAATCGCTGAAAACACAGTACAATAAATAAGGAAATATGGAACATTAGTTGGAATTCACTTATATTTTTTATATGCATTTGCACGCTTACTAACGCAAATAAATAAATAGGAACCATTAGATAACGAAATGCGTTCTTACTATAAAATCTGTTCCAAACGTAGAAAGTGTAATGTCTGTTGTCCGCTAGTAAATACGGATGTACTAATGTATTATACTTTACAATAATCATTCCTAATATTACAAGAATAATCATTAAACACCAATGTTTTCTCATATAATTAATTGTCTCGGTTATTTTTGGCAAAATAAAACCAAAACCAAATAATAATATAAATAAACTGAAATAAAAAAGCTGAAAGAATTATTATTAGTTAACAAAATAATGTACATATTATATTATACATACCTGAGGCAAATGCAGCGAAGCGGTGTGTGCAGACTTGTCTCCAACAACAATTGAACCATTATACAAAACAAATATTAAAAATCCGCATATGATTATAACATAGCCCCATAAGTTTTTCAATATGCAAATAATGGATTTCTGCAGCAATATAGGATGGGCAAGTAAATTATAACAATTCATCATTATTTTCTGAAAAGAATAAAATACATTTCACCGATTGATTCACTGAAAGAATAACATAAATTTAAAGACCATTAAGCACCCTGTCGAAAAAATCGGAATGGAGAACCATACACCTTCCATGCTCCATAATAAAATTTAGCAAGACAGAAGTGGTATTATGTTATTGTGTGTAATGCGCTATTTTTTTCGGTTAATAAAAAATGAAGTGAAATCTTTTGAATGTACTATTATTTTTTAATAGCAACAACCTACGCGCAGTGTTGGCAAATCGAATTTCCAAATATTTACTTGTTATAACTAAAATAAACCCAAATATTGCAGTTTTCGTTCTATAATTCTATAATTTTTTCGTGGGGTGTATATGGGTTGATAGGGCTCAAAGGGTTAACTAATAAATTTATTACTACGCATGTAATGAAGTGTTCTTGCAAACATATCAGAAGCTATATAAATATTTTAAAAATATATATAAAATACCTTTATGTCATTACTCCTCATGTTTTTCCTACTTTGTCCTTTTTCACAAATTTCGTTAATAATTTTAATTGCACTAATTCCAAAAGTCATTCCCACCCACACAACATTTGTTTGTCGCATTAATATACAGCAAAAACCTATAAAAACATTGAATAAATTTTACTAAAATTATTAGATTAAAAATACTTACCGTAAAAAGCAGCTTTTCCGTGAGAACCCTTAATCCAGAAGTAATATAATGCCAACACCGCGCTGATTGATATTATATCCGTGTAATATAGATGAACGAAAAAATACATAGGAGGTAGTATCGCTAAACTTATGCTCTCGAGTGCTAGTTTCAAAGAACTGTTATTACCATAGCTGTATGCTCTAATTTTATATATTAAAAACACGTTTATGGCCGAAAAAATAAGGGAAAGAGCTCGCATGTAAAAAACCGTGCATGCTTTTTTCGGTAACAATAATGCTGTTATAATATAAAGGCCAGGAAACGTTGTGATTTTATCATCCCACTGAAAAAGTAAAATAAAACAAATAAGTGAATAAATTAACAGGAAAATTATAGTAATGGATCAATGATCATTAAGTTGTCCCTTTGAAGCTTATAAACTTGCAAGCGACGCTTTGTCAGCTCTTCGCAATTCCTGAGACGACATCATAGTTCTGGCCCCCTATTGTTTTCTTCCAAAAAATATTCATTTCACATACCCACTAATGCTAGATTCCTAAATGAATTGCTCATTGTTGATCATCTCTTTGTCTCTGGACTTTACCACATCAACGATGTCAAAAACAACCTTGATAGACAAATAATTTTTCTTTTATTAGAAAGACCTATTCATGATATTAAGATTTAAAAATGACTTCGGATATATGCCCACCGCGATTGTTCTTGACGAAGCGCATTCTGTCAGTTAAATTTCGGGTCACTTTTTCGAGTAATCTCATATCAGCATAAACCATTTACTTCACGAAACCTCATAGGAAACAGTCGAGAGGTCAGTCAGTTAATTCACACAACTTTGGCCATTTTTCGAAATCATTTCATCGCCAAATTGTGATTTCAATAAATCGATGGTTTGTGTCGCTGTATGACACGTAGCGCCATCCTGTTGAAACCGCATTTCCCCAGGATCAATATCATCATTCGAAGCAATATTCATTGGTCATGGTCCGGTAACGATCTATATTGACCGTAACATGAGCCCCTGTCTCATTTTTAAAGAAATAAGGACCAATTATGCTATCAGTGTGTAAACCAAATGGTGTATTTTTCTGGATATATTAGGATCCCTAGTCTCTTTAGGAATTGTTTCACTCCAGAAGCGAATATTTTGGTTATGAATCGATGACCGATTTGTAAAGTAAATTTGGATAATTCTTAATCGTTCCTCAAGCGTGAGTTCACTCATGATTACTCGCCGGAATATTCTGAACATAAATACCACATCATTCTGACAGCTCGGATTATCAGTTATCCCATAGAGAGAGAGAGATAGTCACCAAAAAATTCTCACAGACAGCTTTTACAGCGTAAGCAATAAAGTGGCGCATTTTTTCATAATGGGTTTTTTAAGGCGCCCTAGTTTGATACATTGGTATCGGTCTCTCAATTTTACCTCCCCTCAGAATGTTAAGTTATAGGGAAATGTCGAATCGGAGAAAGGAGAAGAGGCAAGTAGCACACACCGAGCATGAATACGGGCGAGATTGTTTACATTTTTTCTTTGTGCATTTTTAAAGGCGCCCTGGTTTAAAATTATTGTGTGCTCCGCTCACTTTGCGAAAGGTACCGAGTGGTCTTGATTTGTTCGTAAGTAAAAAAGTGCTTTTTTAGACACAATTAAATTAAATTAAATTAAATATGCTTTAGATAAATGATGGGTAAGCATAATATAACGTGTTTGATGTGTGACGGTGGAAAAGGCAGCGTGTAATGTATCCATAGTAAAGTTTTTTGATAAAACATTGTTGTGAAGTGCATCCGACAGGAGTGTTCCACTTTTCGCCCCAAATTTTTGTCTTTCTCTCACTTATGCCATCTTTATTACTAACTATTTCTAGCAAAAATTTCCACTTTGTTCCTGTAACGGTACCAAGGTCGGTAAAAGATAAGGAAAACGTCACAAGTGTCCCCTCTTGTTATCGATACTCTTTGGTTCTAGTTAAAAAATACCCTTTACTCGCTAGATTTGATATTTCACGTGGGAGACTTTTTGTGCTTCTCCTTTTAAACGGAAACTGCTTATTGGCGTGCCAACTCGCAAAAAATAAATTTAAATTTCTACTAACGAAAATCGAGCGTGCTGCCTAACAAGTTTTTCTACACTCCTCGCACACGAAGACTGTGATAAATAGTTTAGACCGGTAATTCAGGCTAACGGTCTAGTTTAAATAGGTATCTTTTAATATTAAAAAAATTATATCTAGTTCATTTGTAAATATAAAGCTGTCACAAGAAGGGGAATACAAAATCGGCTCAATGTTTTCGTCAGCAGTTTCACAGATGTGAGTTAAGCGGTCTATATTATATATTTGAAGGCGGCAGCATTATACATCCGTCACCACTAGCACCAAACTGCATCACCATATTCTACCGAAAATTTTCTATAAAATATTCTAGGAAATATATTTTCTCGTTCTTTGAATACAGTGTTACCCATCTTAGCACCTTTAGACCCATCTGACAGATATTTGTAACCGAGGTAATCGCCTGGCAATTTTATTTGTGAATTCAAAATAGTGTAAATTAAGATATACTCAGATGCCAGACTTGTGGTAGTACATTTTTTTAAATTATAATTTAGCAACTTGGGAAAAAAAAAAGTATTTTTGCAACCGTGCTAATCCTGCCCGAAGTGGATTTTCTTACTTCAATTACATTAAACAGAATGTATGAAAAGTTTTAGTTTTCTGGCTGTACCTTAGTCGAAGTGGCGACCAGCTCTTAGACTATAAGATCAAAATGCCACAGAAACAATTTCTGACGCGTATTGTAAACTTACAATCCCCCAGGATCCATGACAGAAATGTTTTCCTTGTCGTAAATGAAATTCTTCATCAACGATCTCACGAGAGGTGTCATAAACTTTTAAAAACAGAGGATATGAAAGCAAAATATAAACAGTCGAAAGAATTAACGCTATTCCAGTTTCCGATATTTTTAATTTGCCAATTTCCCCTAACATCTTTAGTAAACATTGGAGAACGTCTGAACGGCTTCACTTAGAAGAAACTTCAAACCATAAACGAATATGGAGGGTTTGGAGGTTAAACTTAAGTCTGTATCACACGGGCATTTTTACCCACTACATATAATTTATTGGCGCGCAGCAAGGAGTTAACATAACCTTAAAAGCAGTTGCTTGTTTTCATTACATTTTCAGAGTAAGATTTTTAAAATAATATAGACAAACAGTCCATTACATTATATGTCAGTGGTTGTCATATTAACAGACACAGGAGAGCAGATTTAAGTTGTACTAACGGAAAGAAGACTAAATTTATATAAATGTTTATACTACTATATAGGCTTAAGTCTAGATTAGGGTAACCTCACGGATTTTAATGAAACTCGGTAGGAACGTTCGTCTAGGCTTAGAACGAACGAATATGCAAAAATTTTTTGTCGGAAAGCTCAACTTTCTGAGAAATTCAACTTTGAATTTCTAAAAAAGTCGCTTTCACGACTAAAAATTTTCACGTTATTACTGCCGAGTTTCATTAATTTTGCGAACGGAAACCGCACTACACTACACTAAACACTATTTATAGCCTCCTAGTCCATCGTTGCAAGCATAAAAACCCCTGAAATTATAAAAATTTGCGTTATTTTCATTGTACTTACCTTTACTCCTGATGACGTCTCCCTGGAACTGTCATCCACATCTCATTCCAGCTCTACTCTTCATGGGAACGTTCAGAAAATTACAAATTTTACAAACTATGTATTAAGAGAAATTTTCCTTTTACAGACTGTCTATTAAGAGGGAATTTTCCTTTTACAAACTGTCTATTAACTAGGAATTTTCCTTTTACAAACTGTCTATTAAGAGGGAATTTTCCTTTTACAAACTGCCTACTAACTAGGAATTTTCCTGTCTATTAAGAGGGAATTTTCCTTTTACAAACTGTCTATTAGAGGGAATTTTGCTTTTACAAACTGTCTATTTATTAGAGGGAATTTTCCTTTTACAAACTGTCTATTAACTAGGAATTTTCCTTTTACAAACTGTCTATTAACTAGAATTCCCTCTTAATAAACAGTTTGTAAAATTTGTAATTTTCTGAACGTTTCCATGAAGAGTAGAGCTGGAATGAGATGTGGATGACAGTTCCAGGGAGATGTCATCAGGAGTAAAGGTAAGTACAATGAAAATAACGCAAATTTTTATAATTTCAGGGGTTTTTATGCTTGCAACGATGGACTAGGAGGCTATAAATAGTGTTTAGTGTAGTGTAGTGCGGTTTCCGTTCGCAAAATTAATGAAACTCGGCAGTAATAACGTGAAAATTTTTAGTCGTGAAAGCGACTTTTTTAGAAATTCAAAGTTGAATTTCTCAGAAAGTTGAGCTTTCCGACAAAAAATTTTTGCATATTCGTTCGTTCTAAGCCTAGACGAACGTTCCTACCGAGTTTCATTAAAATCCGTGAGGTTACCCTAATCTAGACTTGTTCCACTATATAATTTAAAGCTTCACCCTGGAACTTTATGGTTTATTTAACCAAGAATGGCAAATTAAAGGGTAATCTGTTTAATTGGCATATCCCGCATATCACAAAAAGCATACGAAATTACCTGGAATGTATTTACGGACACAAATGTGACCATTCTGAGCACTAACATTGTATAAATGGACACAAGTGGGGTTCTCGGATCAACCCGGCCGTAATTGTGAACTCGGCCTTTATATATGACTACGGGTTTCTCTCCATTCTTCGTTTGTTCCTCCCCGGCTTCGTTGAATGTTTGTTTGTCACCCTCTCCTTATAGTTACTTTTTTAAAGCGGAGCTACTGTGTTGTAAAATCTTGACTGCTATTGATATGTGTATTTCCTCAAGGTTTTCTCTCGCCGATTAATTTAAAAGGTAGTTTAGTTTATTCCTTATAGAATAATGATTTATAGAAAAGCATGCACGGTAATTTAATTTTGTTTGTTCTTGTTTTAGATAGCGACATAACCTTAAAGAATGGCCGGTGTGCTTTTTGAAGATATATTCAATGTAAAGGACATGGATCCTGAAGGGAAGAAGTTTGATCGAGTAAGCAGGCTGCATTGCGAGTCTGAATCATTCAAAATGGACTTGATACTTGACATAAATTCATGGTTATATCCAATGGAACTGGGGGACAAATTCAGGCTTGTACTGGCAACAACACTGCGGGAGGACGGCTGCCCGGACAGTGGCGAATTTAACCCTCTGGAGACCGAAGGCTCCAGGGCTGATAGTTTTGAGTATGTTATGTATGGAAAGATATACAGAATAGAAGGTGACGAGGCTTTAAATGAAGCTTCAAGTCGACTATCTGCCTATGTTTCCTTTGGTGGTTTACTGATGCGGTTGCAAGGTGATGCTAACAACTTGCATGGTTTTGAAGTTGACCAACACATTTATTTATTAATGAAGAAATTAGCATTTTAAGCATAAGTAAATTATTTTTTTAAGTACAATTTTCGTTTTTCTTTATGTGGGAACTTATCTAGGCTTTAAGGAACAAGATTTTCCCGCGCATTCGGAAGCGCATAACAATCGAACCACTTTCAAAAATTCAGAAGCCCTAAGTATAAAATAACTCTAACTTTGGAATTTCCTTTGCTAGTAATAATTTAGGTCGTATGTTTTATTAGATATTGACTGAAATCGGTTCGAAAATAACTTGTTTCCACAATTTTGCTTGGCATTTTGTAAGAGACCATTCCGACATGTATTATAAAAAGTTTTTTACTTTGAGATTAATTTTTGGGGAATTTTCAATTTTGATACAAACCCATCAAATAATTGCGTTGAAAATTAATAATTATTGTCCTTTGTATCTCTAGCCCTTCAATAAGAATGCAAGCATGAAATTATTCCATTCTGAAATACATTTCTCACAATCCTATTTTATGGCTGATTTTCCCACACTATTTGCAATTACTTTTATTGTAGGTAAAATTATCCTCATTCAACAACAATATAACAAAAATTTACTATACGTTCTAATTACAACTTCTTAAAATTTTTAATTAGTGATTTAAATTGTGTTTCCGGAAAATAGCACTTCGCCGGTTGACTGGAAAATTTTCAATGAAAATTGACCAATTTAAGCAATTATTCATTGACTAATTGTTTGAGATCGGATGCCACGCTTAGAGGATTTTTATTAAAACGTGCTGGATACAATCACAAATAAATACAATTTTTAAATTTGCCGCTTTTTGAAAAAGTTTATCTCGGCTAATGCTAATGTAAAGTAGATGGAGGGTATAGGCGCAAAATAAAGAAGTCCCATCTAGAACCAAAAATTTGTTTCTATTTGATTCTAAAATTTTTAAATAAAGATATTGTAACCAACGCGGGGTAGCGAACGGAACGACTTCTTGTGCTCATGCCTTATGTAGCGGAAGGAAAAGATTCTCACTGGAACTTGGGACATAATCCTTATTACTACAATATTTTTAGCTCGATTTCGAATTACGCTGGGTCAAAGCTAAACATATAATGGGGAAAAAAATTTTGTTATATTGATTCAATCATATGATTCGAAATATTGTTATAGAGGAGAACGTCGTTCGGAGGTTAACCCTCAAACCCCAATGATGTTTTCAGCCCTCATCAGCCACAACGATGGGTCGTTCATGTCGTTCGCTTATTTCAACATTTTAAAACGTTGGAAAAAATCTGAAAAAATTCATAAATCTTCTTTGAACCCTCAACTAAATGATAAAACTTTTCCCGCGACGAAAAACAAAAATTTTAGTAACAATTTTTTGCAAAATACGGAGATGTGCAGGCATTGTGCATGATAATGTTTAAAATATCATATTTCCCATTGTATTTAATTTAAATATAAAAATCTGACGACATTTTTTAGTTTAAATGACACTCTTTTCGAAAAAAGAGAGAAATTTCGGGGGTTAAAATCGGATATTGATTTTTCGGCCTTAAAATTGTATAGGTATTTGACGACCTCCGTATATGCGTCAACAAAGGAAGGGGAAAAATCTCCACCCGAAAAAAATTACATTTCTTTTTTATTGTTTATTGAGTTCGTTAGTAAAAAATTATTTGTTAATATTTTCATTGAACAAATACATGTTTAAGTGCAAGTTATTAACAATCGGAGCACTCTATGCCGAAATACTCGACATGTTTCCGCTTCCGAAGCGAATACATAATAGGTCTGTCTGGTAACTTTTGGGTAAAAATTTCTTGAGTAAAAATCTGGTAAAAAGTTTCATATGGTAGTAGGGATAAACATCAAAAGTTACCAGACGACTTCAAGTAAAAATTGGGTAAATCTTACTTGTGTATGTAAATTGTCAAACGTGATCAAGATGTTAGAGGGAAAACTTATGGATTTATTTAATATTTTTGAAGATTTTGAAATGTTTTTTATTTATTTAAACAACAATTTTTCAATAACTTCTTCTTCTATCTGAATCGCAACGCAAAATTTAAACACGCAAATGACAGATTACACAGTGACAAGCAATCGGTGATTTTACCCAAATTTACTCGGTCTCCGCAGCGTGGGTAAAATCTGGTAAAATTGTGTAAGAGGAGAACTGCTGTCAAGAGCTCAGTTTTTCCCCTCCATGAGGTTAACAGACACTTTCAGGTAAAAATTTTACCCGCGAGTAAAAACTTTATAGTTACCAGACAGACCTAATTTCATCACTTGAACGTAGCGCCATTTTCCTAAAAAAAACACGGAACCGTTTTAAATCCACTTTTTCTTAATTACAGAATGTGTTTTTTATAAAAAATTTAAATCACGAAAAATTGATTAACCCCAACGATTGTCGTTCGTGTCCGTACTGAATTTTGTCTTGCCGCTGACCGTAAACAAACTGAGGAAGAATAACGACGCTTGGCCCTTACGTTACCCTCTCCCTAAACTTTTTTCCCCCAAGGGTGCAAATTTTTACCTGAAACGGTCTACGAGTATTTGCTATGGAAAATTTTAGCTCGGACACACGACCCATGGTTGGGGTTTGAGGGTTAATATAGAAATATGGGTATGAAATGAATAAAAACATTAATTAATTAAGGCAAAACATAAAAACGATAAGGACGAAAATTTGCAGGTAAAAGGAGTAATTTTCTTTCAAGCTTTATGAGCCTGGGAACCTTATCTAATGAACTTCATAAACAAAAATTAATTAATAAGTTAAAAATTGGTCAGCGATAGGGCTTTTTTAAAAAGTGTTTTTCTTATTTTCAAAATCAATTAGTAATTTAGATGCATTGCAATTGCGGATGTGAACAAATCAAATCAAAATCAAGCGTTGAATTTGAATAGTGGAATGAACTCCGTGAACTGAACGACACAGTGTGTTTTAAAATTGTTCATATATTAATTTCTAGGTTCTATTTTAAAACGTTCTAGTAGTTAGGAATCTATATCCTTATATCATGAAAATAAAAGGCAATTGTGTTTAGGAGGGAGTTTAAGTTGTAGAAATTATCGCAGTATTTTTAGTTAACGACTTAAAGCTATATCTGTTGCTTTAAGAATTATTTGATTTAATATTCATTACACATTTCTAAAATCAGTCCTTCATTTACTTTCTTTTTTAGTGCTAATTGCATGAGTTCATCTTTATTGGAGAAAGGAAATCCTCTTCATGTTAAGTGAAGAACTTGCAACGGATTTAGTTAAGATTTTCTAGTACGCATAAAAATAAGTAGCGAGGTACTCCAGGGCAATACATGGTGAATAATAGATGCGAATTCCCAATTCGGCTAGGTATAATAGATTCTCAAATAGAAAAATATTCCAGACGAAATTTAGACTTGGTTTTCTACTCGACTGAGAGAGCTTTAACCTACATCATGACGTACATCATAACCAAGATGGTGCTGGTGGGAGAGAGCCTATCATACCTTGTATTTCTATACCATAGATCTTCCCATTACTCGTTTCTTTCTCCAAGAGTCCGGTTTTATTTATACGATTTGTAAATGTCACAACAAAGTTTGAGGCTGAGTTTGCTGGTTTCTTGTGCCGTGGTTTTTTAGTTTTATTCGGACAAGTTCTGTAATTGTATCATGCCGAATGAGTTCGGAAGAATAATAGAGGTCTGGCAGAAAATTATAGCAATTTTGGCTGAAAGGACTATAGCCTTTCAAAAAATAATGATATACAATCGCAGAAGATGTTGGGTGAGGACTCGGCGACGACAGGCCCGTCTGCGAATGCAGTATATAAATCGTCTTGTTGATATTCAGAATAAATTCCTGCTACAAATTCCAAGGCCAGTAAAAAAGCGGATTTGGCGAGAAGCTCGTAATACTGGATTTTGGGATGATCGCGTTATAGACTCCTTCTCCAAGGAGCAGTGGCTAGAGACGTTTCGAGTCAGCCCAGAGACATTCAAATGGATTTGTGATAAAATCAAAGATGAATTGAACCCGAAGTGTTCATCCTTTAGAAACCCCATTCCTTTAGAGAAGCGAGTCGCAATGTCTCTGTTTAAATTAGCTTCAGGTGCAGAGTACAGGGTGGTTTCCACAATGTTTGGCGTCGCGAGGAGTACAGTTTGTAAATTTGTAAGGATGTTTTGTGAAGCCATTGTTTATAAACTTAGCGATGACTTAATAATGCTACCAACAATGCAAGAACTCTCAGGAATAGCCGAAGAGTTCGAGTCGCTTAGTGATTTGCCATTAGTTGCAGGCAGTGTCGGCATAACGCACATCCCAATTAATCCACCTTCTGACGGGTTGGACACCTTTATTAATGCTAGTGGTTGGCCTTCAATTGTCCTCCAAGGAATGGCGGATAACAGATACATGTAAGAAATAAACAGTAGTACAATCTACAATTTCAAACTATGAAATGAAATGGGTTAATAAAAAGTCTTTAGAAACAGTATTTCTTATTAGTTATTAACAAAACTATTACACTATTATTATTATTATTTTTTTTTTATATAATCTTTTATACCTTTTTAATATTCAAACTTAAATTATAAACCCAGATGGTGTTCTTGATAGAATAAATAAATAAAATCATTTTAATAGATTTCGAAAAATCGATATAAATTCGAGGGATCCATCATTGTTCACAGAAAGCCGTGAGAACTTACCTGAAGTAAATAGAGATACATAATCTTCTACTGTTTGTGCTAAACAATATTTAATCATTCTAGATGTACCGGACCATAGAAAATGAGCAAATCTCGTGCTACGTCGCAGGTACATCAATTTATCCACTTCAGAAGTGGCTAATCAAAAAATATTCAACTCCAGTAAATGAGGAAGAAGTTTATTTTAATAAGTCAATACAGAAAGTAAACGATGTAGTGGATGAGGCATTTCGTCGTTTATTTTCTCGATGGAGGGTTTTAAGCAAGAAGGTAGACATTGAATACAGAAATATGGCAGTCGTAATATCAGCTTGCTGTGTTCTCCACAACATTATCGAAATGAATAATGATGGTTATAATGAAAACTGGCCCATAGAGCTAAATCCTCGATATGAAGACTTACAGCCAAGAGTTGAGAGCATTTTAAGAATACCGGATTCAAGCGAAGGAACCAAGTTTCGTAACTTTTTAACTACATATTTAGCTCAAAATTGCTTATAATGCTTAGTTCAAATTTTTGTAAAAATCTTTTATTTTAATAAAAAAATTATTATTGACAAAGTGTATATATCTAAGGGATGCATTGGACGGAATCTTTAGAATGGAATTTTTAAGACGTTTCCTACATATAGCGTAAATACTCTTTTGCAATCAAAAATATTACATTTCGGAGATAAAATTGGAGAAGACCCCAAAATAATTACATATAAGTGGTGAGATTTTCAAAAAAAAAAAAAGACATTGGATCGATCTTATCTTTTAGATCCAGATTTTTCATGAATTTCTAACGAAGATAATAGGAGAAGACATTATTGAAATGTCCATACTGCGTAAACCAATATTTAAATTGTTGAGAATGTATAAATATTTTCGAATTGAGGGCAATTTCTTTAGGTTTCTGAGGCCTGCTCCTTTTGGAGATTTTTGATTTTCGATGCAAACATATCTTAAAATTTTAGTTAGAGATTATTAGTTCCCTAAAATAATAATACTCTTCGTCTGGTTTACTTTGAATCAAACATTTGGGAGTAAGTACGCTACGAGTAGGATAGGTTTAAGAGATGAGGAAGACTCAATCGCATCTTAACTAAATAATTTCATGGCTGCTACGCCAAGGGATATAAGTATAAAATGTGAGCTACTACTTAGTATATTGGCGTAATTGCAACGATGATCTAAAAAGCAAAAACAATACGTGACGTTATTGAAGTAGTCCCGCTTCACGTCGTGTTCTTTGATAGTATGATTCACGTAGTGCGCCAGCCGGACATCTTTTGCTGCTGCACGACACCCCTCGTAGTGGTCCGCTGGAATGTCGGTTCTGAAGTACAGAGAGCTCAGGCAGTCTCTAGTTACAGTTTGTTGCGCTGCAAAGCAGATAGAATATCAGAAAACTCATTGCACTGAAGGACGGTACACACCTCCTCGCTGCTCTATGACTTTCACGCAGATATCGTCATTGTCCGGACACTGCTCCCCGAGATATCCGTGGCCACGCCAGTTGAATTTCTCGCCACACCCAGGAGTCGCTGAAGTGCACCTGTAGCACCATATCGCGGAGCCTGGAAAATGTCCGGATTAGTAGCAGTTCTGTTAATCCTAAAGTGAAACGCACCGAACTTAAAGCTAGTAATAATTAAAACTAGAGTAAAAGCACTGTGCATATTGTTTTGTTTTGAATACTCTTCTTGGCACATGAACAACGCCCAACTTGGAGGAACAAACTAATAATGGAGCGGCACTTGTCTGTCTTAACACCTTCGAAGAATAAAAGAATAAAGCCTGTCATGGGATAGAATTTAGATTTTAGAGCTTTTCAAATTTTCTTAGAGACGAACTAATAAATAAGCTGAAATGTGTGCTCTTTTTACCTTAAAGCATTTATATATGATTTATTGTAAATTTTTTATTGCAATTCTGAATGTTTTCGAAAAAGTGTTGTAGCGGCCGTCACCATCTTCGTTATGTCATATGCACCAGTTGTTTTCATCAGTGTTTTAGGACCTAAACATATAAAAATGTCCACAGCACTCGTCACCACTCGCAAAATTTGACCGAACAGATAAGAAACAAATGTCAAAAGTATAAGCATTTGATGTTTTGTTTTGGTTGATTGCACAACTCTTTAAATCATGAATGATAAAGAGGTTGCTTCCTTAGTGTCTTTTGTTCATATTTCAAAATAATTCATTACCAAAATTTATAATTGCACCACAAAATTAAATTTTGACCAAGTTTTATCTCGTTCTCGCGTAGGTCCCACAGGCAGATAAATTACAAAAAGTCATTCTAATAACCAAATGAAGGTGGCGCTACGAATTTATACTTGTTTTCGTTTTTTTGGTTTTTTGGATCACACGCGAAGTTATATATGTTGTTGAAATCGAGAAATAAAGTAAGGGCATGTTTTTCGCACTTCTACCTCCTACCGCTCATTATCACTATAGTCGGAGAGCTGGCCGCCACTTCGACTAAGGTACAGCTACAAAGCTGAAACTTTTTATACTTACTATTTAATGTAATTGAAGTAAGAAAATCCACTTCTGGCAGGATTATCGCGATTGCAAAATAACCTACTATTTTTTAAAAGTTGCCAATAAATAATTAAAAAAAATGTACTATTACAAGTCTGGTACCTGAGTATATCTTAATTTACACTATTTAGAATACAAAAAAAATATTGCCAGACGTTTTTCTTGGTTATAAATACCTTTAATATGGGTCTAAAGTTGCTAAGATGGGTAACACTGTATTCAAAGCTGATGGGTAACACTGTAATCAAAGAACGAGAAATTACATTTCCTAGAATATTTTCAGTAGAAGTCAGCTCTGAATACAGTGTTACCCATCAGCTTTGAATACAGTGTTACCCATCTTAGCAAATTTAGACCCATATTAAAGGTATTTATAACCGAGAAAAACGTCTGGCAATATTTTTTTTGTATTCTAAATAGTGTAAATTAAGATATACTCAGGTGCCAGACTTGTAGTAGTACATTTTTTTTAATTATTTATTGGCAACTTTTAAAAAATAGTAGGTTATTTTGCAACCGCGATAATCCTGCCAGAAGTGGATTTACTTACTTCAATTACATTAAATAGTAAGTATAAAAAGTTTCAGCTTTGTAGCTGTACCTTAGTCGAATTGGCGACCAGCTCTTAGACTACTACTTGAGTGCTCTAGATAACACAAGTAAACTAACAACTACAACTAAATTTTCTTTTCATCCCTCCATGATCATTGCCAATTTTTCAAATAAACCACAACTTTTATGCAGATACAAATATTTTGAACTTCTTGCGTAATTCAGTCTCATCCCATCAGATTACCAAGTAAAACAGCACATTTACTTATTTGGGGTGATGTAAGAAGTATTGATATTTTTAATCGAACAAATTTGTCCTAACTATGATATAACCTTACCTGAATATTTTCCAACATAAGAGTCCTTGGACTCATATGTAAAACTGCTATAACTGCCAATAATCTTCCAGTATCATTGAACAATAACTAGATTATTTCATGAAGGTGTGATGATGCAAGAGAATCTAAACATTAATGTGTAATATTAACCTAGAATTCAGATGAATTTAGACCATCTAGACGTACTTCACTTAAATTAAGTGAAATGAGTAGCTATGATGAAGAAAATACTGCAACAAATATAATAGGCAGAAATTGAAATGTCATGCATTAAATTATGATTATGATTATTTCTTCTTTATTATTTTTATTTGCCAAAGTACGAATTAATTTATTAAAATTTAATTGTTTTTGTTTTTCCTTTCTTTCAAAATCTTAGTTCAAAATTTCATCAAATAAAACACTTCACTGTCCTTCATCAATTTTAACATTTTACCTACCGAAGTTTTGCGTAAGAGACATTTTCTCGTACCAAATGCATTTTCTGCCCTAAGTATCTCTTAAATTATGTTTTGAATCTATGAATAGGCTTCCGGTATGTAAAGTGTTAATGCTCCTGGATCTTATTGATTTATTTTAGCGTATGAGAACCAATCGGTGATTTTACACAAATTTTACTTAGGCAAATCGAATAAAATCTGGTAAAATTTTGTAAAAGGGAAAGTGCTGTCGAAGGAAGAAATTTTCGGTAATTATCTACTTTAAGGTCCAACTTGTGCTTTAAAAAAGACATTCTTGGGATCATTCTGAACAAGTACATTTGCGCATTTGCCTCCTTGATATTTTCTTTAGGTTGAAAATTAAATATTTCGTTCTCCTAGCGATGCCTTCAAACTTAAAATTGTATTGAAATTGCATATTATAGGGCAGTTTAGGGAAAATAGTAAATAAACAACAGGAGTGAAACGCTATTTTTAAAGCTCAGCTTCCCACCGATGTCTCCAAACTGTTTTGATATTGCATACTATAGGGAGTAAATAAATTATTTTTGGTTAAAGAATAAGTTTTTCACTTTAGGGAGATTTTCTTAACTCCTACAATCACTAGCGCACCCCTCAATCTCCTTCATCTGTCTCGAGTCGATGACCCCCACAACATATACCGAGGTCAAGGTCATCGGAGAGTTGGACCTTAAAGTATATAATTATCAAATTTTCTCCTACATGGGGATCACATAATATATTTTCCTTTTGAAAATTGCTCATTGGCTAAATATTCCCCGTTTAGAAAATGCCGATTAACTAAATATTTTCCCTTTATAAAATGCAGATTGATCGAGGAATTGTTGCGTGTGAACGTTATACCGTTTAGAATTTTGTCGTGAAGAATTTTGTCATGATTTCCTCATGGAGGATTTTATGGTTGTGGATTTTGTCATCTGGGATTATAGAAAAAATTTACAAAAAAATAAAAACGGACTTCAATACTTTGCCTGTATGTTAAACTAAAAAGTTAAAAATAATATTTGTGATTACTTTAAAGAAAAGAGCATTCAAGGACAATATACAAAATTATTGATACTTAAATATTTACAATATCTAATCAGCTTGTGAGCTAATTTGAGTTTATAAATTTTTCAGTGCCAGCCAAGCTATACCCGATTCAATTGAAAAAGAATCATTAAAATCGGTTCATAATCGGCGAAGATATCGCGTAACATACACACAGAAAAAAAAAGTCGAATTGAGAATCTCCTCCTTTTTTTGAATAAATGGAATGGAATAATGAAGTTTTTTTGCAGGACCACAACTGATACATAAAAAAGGACAATTGAATAATTTGCCAGCATGATAACATATATCATAAGCAGCGCCAATTCAGTTCTTTGGCTTATTGTTAATTAAACGCTGGTCTAAGGAATTCTTTAACCCTTACGTCATTAAAGCTCCCTACATATTTTTTGTTAGGCCACTGCTAGAGTATGTAGGTTTTGTCACCCGCCCAATCCACGCTCATTAACAGGATTGAATCATTTCAACGTACCTGCATCCGCTTTGCGTTGTGTAACCCTATTTGGACTGATTAATCTTCAGTCTCTTGCTTTGTGTCGTGATGTCGCTGAAATCATCTTCGTCCATCACGCTCTAACTGGTTCCATCGACTGTCCCAAGTTTTTGCACGGCAGATCCCTTAATACTAACCCCCGCAGCATTGATCTTTCCCTACTTCTAGTCTCACTCGATAGTTATCGAACAATTGCGGACATTTCAAAATCTACTAGAATGCTTTGGAGGGTCAACGACTCAGCCGCAACTTCCATGTTGACAAAATCTCATTTAAACGTGTTAAGCACCCGTCCCTCCTCCTAATCTCACCTGACCTCATCACCTCTTTCGCTGTAAATAGTTAGTTATTTTAAAGTTTAATTGAATTTAAGTGTAGTTTGTATTAAGCGAAATAAATGATTCGAATAGCTCCTAACCGATACATTTTGGGAGAGACAAACTTTGATTGAGAATCGATTGACAAATGTTGGAACACATCTTTATGAATTATTTTGTAGATTGAATAACTTTCTATGACGAAGTAAATAACGGAAATAATATAAAAATTTATTGATATAGTAGATAATTTAAGGCACAATCTTTCGATTTGAATAAGCCAAAAATATAAGCTATTAAATATTGTTTCATATAAATACATCTATTGAATTACATTGGCATATGGCAATAAATATATCAATCTGCTAGATAGAATAAATTTTAGGTAGAGTTGTTATTTTGTGTCCGCCTTACGAACGATTTTTTCTAATGGTTTTTTTTTGTTTGTTTTGAACCGAACAAGACATGTGCCGGGGACAACAAATTTATGCATATCGTATGCATTAAAAAGCTTTGATATACCAGTTTCGTGAAAGTCTAAAGAATTTGCTATCAAAATTCGATTTGCGTAATCGAAAGGAGCAGATGTGCGCACGTCAAGTTTATTTAATTACTATTGGTAGTTCCTTCTCATGTGAGAGCATTCTCTTTTTCTTATAGAATGAAGAAACTTAAAAACAAAAATCTTAAAATCAACCGGTTTTAACAATAACAATTTCATACTAATCGAAAAAGAGTCAGCATCAAGTTTGTTGGACGCGTTGGCCACTTTGGATGTTGGCTTTTACGTGCGCATTTTATCGTGATGCTCACCATTTAAGTTCAGGTCGCAGACGATCTTCTCTTAGTTTAAAGCGTGAATTCGAACTGATCGTGTCAATTTACGTACATATAAAAGCATATTTGAAACATTTCGTATTATTATAATCTGTTGTACGAACAAAATATCTTCAAGTAACATGGCTAATCTAAAAGAAAGTGTTGTGATTTCTGTTATTGTTTTATTCTGCATCACAGGCAGCTTTGCTGCTGTATTTATTCAACAGGGCGCTACACATCCCGGTAAGCATTAAAACACATTTTGCAATATTAAATTGAGGGTTAAAATACCGGTTTGCCGTTCTTGAGATTTATTAATGTTAAATCTCAAACTAAACTTGTTATAGGTATGACGTGAGCTCAAACAGTGTTTTGCTAAACTACTTTTATTGACTTTGTTATATAAATTTATTAGAATATCATAATTATTTTATGAATATCCTGCAGTAGGTAATATTTTCCAATGTCTTGAACGATTTTTGTATTGGAAAGTAATTTCAAAATCTCAATAATGCAACCTTCAAATCACGTGGTCGTCACAATTACAAAATGCTGGCAGAGTGTCGTCATTTGGATGCACAGGTATTAAAATACCAAAAAGTAGCAGTCCAAAGCCAAGACCTTCTACAATTACAAATCGTGAAGTGGTTTGACTTTAAAAATTAAATGGTTTGGCTCTTATTACGGCCGAAGTACTTTGCGGCGGCTCGCAAACTTTAATTTCGGAAACTGATTTTCATTCACGTTTTACTTGCAATTTTTAAGTTTAAATCAAAATTAGACCTAGGAATTAAATAAATGTTTTCGTGCGTTTTTCAACATGAAGTAAAACTTCCCGAGATTTCATTTGATTGAACATCACTCTTCGTAGAGTTTATACATATTTAGAATTGCAGTGATAACGTGAATATGGGTATTATACCTTTTTTTGGTAAGTGGTGTAACATTCCGAAAGAAATTTATCTTGGGTCTTATTATGGGTGAATGAAATCTAGAAGAAGTAATGTCTTACAACATTAAACTACTGACTTTCAGGAAAAAAGATTCATTTGTAACGAAAGTGTAGTGAGTCTTCTTCCTGCAACTACCTCGTGTTTTATGTTCGAGTCATAAATTTTATATATGAGGAGCAATTTTTGTATTTTCAACTTTGATTCACTCGTCATTATTTTGAGAGTAGAATTACCATCAGCGGAACAATATTACATACAAAACATATTAATTTTGTTAAGTTCTTTTATAACATTCCCCAATATCTCTCAATCACTTTCTTTGGAAATTTGCAGAATTGTTCCGGGTATGAGTCACAAACAGAAGAAAAATAAATATTTATATAAATAAAGAAAACAAACTCTTACATATTAAAAATATGCTTCCTTGTCGTAGTATATTTAGATAGTTATTTTAAAGACTATTCAGGCTGCCACGCCACTATCCGTGAGGTGATAACTTATAGCTTAAATATGAAAAAAATTTCTTATAAGAATCAAAGCAAGTAATTCATCTATCACGTCACGAAAAATGAAAATTAATGTGATAGTTTTATATTGCAAAAAAACATATTTGAACTTATTAATCATCAACTTTTAAACAGAAATAATAAACTTTCAGATCAAAAACAGGTTTCGAACTTCCTTGTAAACTTGTTTTTTTAGTAGCTTTTTGTTGTGCAGGTTTTTCCCAAAAAGTTTGTTTTTCGGAATTTGGTGAATTTAATTCCGTCTTCATATACAGGTTATTGCATATCAACCTGTATACAGTCACAAGCCACATTGGAGCACATTATAAAAAAAGTTCATATTAAGTAATAAGCAACATCAAAGCACAAAATACAATGTTAGTAGTTAACAAATTCTATCTTCTTATTTATCATATACTTCTAAAACTTCTATATACGTTTATTATATCTTATGTATACAATTTATTAATAATTCAGTATGTTTATCTAAGATTTATCTGTTGTGCCGGATTTAAAATTTATAGGAGGTTTTTTTTTTATTTATTAGGGAAATTTAATTGCCTGAATTTTTGTAAAAAAATTTGGAGTGGTATTTTCGCTCATTTTTATGTAAATATATTTCAGAATTAGTTTCTTCTATGCAGAATTTTTTTAACAAATTCTACGTCATTTGGAATTGTTTATCTGATTGACCTCAATTAACACAAATAAAAAACTGCTTTATTTTAATGATGAAGATCTTTTTCAAGCTTCCGATTCGCGTGACATACGAGAATTTAAATGAGACTTTTGATATCGCCTCATTGGAACGCAGCGATTGGATAACAGTAGTTAAAGAAATAAATTAAATATCTACAACGAGCGCATGGTGTCTGCGATGTGCCTAAAATTTTCAAATACCGACTTAATAGTCTGTGACTGTTAAGAAATGCTTATGATTTAACAAATTGACGAGGACATTGACCACTAGGAGATTATATTTAATTTTATTACACAAAAACCCTACCTTTTTGTTGAAGAAATACCTAAAATCAAAAAAAAATTGATGCATTATTTTTTTTTTTTTTATAATATATTAAATTATCAAATAGTATTTAAATAATTATATAATAAAATGAAATCTAATCATAGCTTTTAAAAAATTAGAAAATCGGTACGGAACCCTCGACGCTTTCTCTAGCTCTACTTTATTTTGGTTTTACTAAATAACTTTTTTTTATCATTTTCAGACCATCATGGCAAATGTTTTGACAAAATTACTAAAAGAGCTCTACTGCCTGGAAAGGAATACAAGCCAAAAGGGATTTGTGCTGTGATGACATGCAACTATGAGCAATCGTTGGTGGAAGTCGAAACCTGTCCATTGATGGAGGCTCCTGGATGCGTTCAACTTCCCGTCAATACAAAACTCTCTTATCCCAAGTGCTGCCCGCAATATCTCTGCACGGATGCAAGTGGAAATGAAATAATACTGGATGCATCGTCTCTATAGATAACTATGGATAGTAAAAACCACTATATTAAAAAATACATACTAAGTAATTTTATAACTGAATCCTACTTAAATAGAGAATAAGTTTTATTTATTATTATCTTCGCATTTGTATATAAACCATATAACAATAACTTTGATAATCGAAAATTGTATGCGATATTTGCAATTATACCAAAATTTGAATATTATACATTAATTACTGAAAATCAGTAAATATTTAAAATATTTATAATATATAAATTATATAAATTTATTTAAAGTTGTTTTTCATTTTTTCACTTTAAAATTAGCTCCTTCTACATAATTTCTACTACTGGGTCTTTGCACCGTCGCGTCGTTAACGTAGATCTAACGAAAAAAAACAAATTTCCTCAACGGCAGGCTCGATTTCTACGGCTTGATTGATCTCAAAATAAAAAGTTAAATAATAAAAACTCAGTATCAGCTTTTATACATATAGAAAACTTTAGATCGTGCTGGATTCTATATAAAAATTGAGATTGAATTTTTCCCTCAGTTCTGCACAATATGAGCTATTTTCTAAAAGCAAAAGATTGTAGTTATCGTTAAGCGCAGCTGTTTTTTCCTTTTTAATTTTTAACAAAATGGCAACTATTTTTGTGAAACAGTCTAATTTTAACGTAATTCGTTTGTAATCAAGGTGTCTAAAAATATATTAGTTTTCAAAGTAAAAAAGAAAACAGCTAAGATCATCGGTAGCCACAATGATTGTAACAATTTTCTTTAATAACATTTTGCGATCTTGCTTGCCAACTCGAAAAAAGTTGTTTTGAGAAAAGCGTAATTAAAGGTTCAACTTCCCATGCCGGCCGCTCTATCTGCTCGTCCTTGGAGCGCTGTAACATCGTAGCTTTTGCGAATTATAAATGTTTGTACACATGTTCTTCAAAGTATGTATAATACTTTAACAAAATGCAATAAAAATCGACTTTTTCCCGTCACATAGGTGTTCCCTCTTAAGCAGTGTTGAACTAAGCCTAAGCGTTTAAACCCTAGCTTAGCAACTCACTCTTCATTAGCGTTTACTTTTTGAAGGTGCAAATAAGTGCTACATATGGATTTAAATTTTACGATTTTGATGAAGACCTCGATATAATAGAAACAGTAGAATTTCGCTTGCCAAGGCAAATTTATATAGATAAGCTTTTTGGGATTACCAGTTCTACCCAAATTAATAAATTTTTGAAAATAATGTAGCGTTTCAACATGATAAGCAAATCCAAATTCTTAAAAAGTTTAGTATGGTTACATTTATATAGATATATATAGATAAGAATTCTAATGTAAGCTCATCTGTTCCAAACATAGACGAAATGTAAATCTCTATAAAATTTTAATTTGGTAAATTTGAAAGGTTAAGAGATCACTTTGGTTTTTTTTTATGTGTAAAAATATAAATATAGTAGGAATTATAGTATTGCCGCCAGGAAGTATCTGAAGAAATAAGGAAAATTATAGAGGCCATAATAAGAACTCAACAGTTTATTCAGATCCTATTTAATTTAAAATCAAAGGATATTATTTGATAGCTGATCACTTCGTTAATTAAAGACTGTTCGTAACTACAGTAGTTGGAGTTATAGTTATCCTTGGTATTGACTTTAAATAGCAAAAAGTCCGAGATGAATTCAATTTTTTTTACGATTTTTTACAAATTTTTCAGTTCTGTAGCTCAGGCCTTTAAAGGTAAAAAACTGATTTTCTTAAATTAAACCTATAGAGCTGATGATAGGGATAGTAAGTTGGCTTAGAGTGAAAAGTTAGTTTAGAAGTAACGTAGTTTAGGGTAAAAAAAGACGGACAAGTGCGAGTAGGATTCGCGCCCTTCGGGGTTCCGTACTGTTGTATAGGGTATTAAAAAATTAACTCTAAGAATTTTATAGGGTTACTTGGTATTGGAAATTAAACAACTTTCGTACAACTGCTTTTCGACATTAGCGAAAAAAAGCGCAAAATAAAAGTAATAAGTCCACATAGAATTAGAAATTATTGATTTTCGGTTTTTTCCTTTAGTTCTGCTATGAAACCTTACTTTGCCCTAAATTTCAAAATTCTAGGTCAATGGGAAGTACCCTATAGGTTTTGATGTGTTAGTCAGTGAGTTAGCCCGTCAGTATGAAAACACACTTTGAAAGTTGTATCTTTTAATTGCATTGAGTTAGAAACTTGAATGTTTTCCGAGATAATGAGACTGTAGACTTCAGTATTTGGTATTGATTTCAACTCGAAACCTTTGGACATTCCTGAGAAAAAGGGTTTTGAGCGAAAAAGGGTCGAGCTACGGAACCCTAAAAATTAATCGAATACAAAATATTGATAAATGCGATTTTTTAAACATTTTGAACAATTTTTTTTGTTTTGCAGCTGGGGTCTATTAAACTGCGAAAGATAGGGAACAATAATTGCACCGTGCCATTTTAAACAATCCACCCGAATAACTCGAAACCGGAAGTCAATTTTTTAAAATGTAAAACCTTTTTTTTTATTGCAAATTTCGATTGTATAATAAAAAGTACTTTTTGTTCTTGTTGATTTTTCTTTTTAGCCCGTAGCATAGCCATAAATGGATCATAAAAGTTGAACTTTTTAATCTTACTTACCTGAATCACCCGCAACCCAATAATTAAGTAACCCTAGTCAAGGTTATAGAGTTTCGAGGGAGCCACCGGATGCGACCCTTATCAACTTTTCGTTTGCACAGGAAGTGGGGGGTTTTTTTTTTAGCTGAAGTCAAATTTTACATGGAAACATTAACTTTTTATTGTGTATTTTGATTGCACAACAATAGGGAAACACATTTTCTTTGTGTAATTTTTCCTCTTTAGTCCATATTTTATATAAGAATAACTACAAACAAAGAACAGCGAAAAAATAGTGTGAATGTTTGAGAGAAAATCAAAAAATAACGTTTCAAGAAATCCAACTCTCTTTATAAGTGAAAATGATTCCAGCATAAGCGGGACTGACTTCTGTGTAGTAGCCTCCTAGCGGCAGACTGTACCACTATAGGTTTGTAGGGCCAATTTATGGCTAAAATATGAGCTAAAGCGAAAAATGGCAAAAACAAAAATTTGTTTCCTTTTTCTTGCGCAATCAAAATGCACAATAAAAAGTTAATGTTTCCATGTAAAAAAATGTACTTCCGCTAAAAAACCCTACTTCTGGTGCAAACCTTGAAACCCTACAACCTTGATTAGGGTTATTTAATTATTGGGTTGCAGGTTATTCGGTTACGTTAGATCAAAAGGTTCAACTTTTATGGTCAATTTATAGCTAAAATATGAGCTAAATCGAAAAATTAATAAAAAAAAAGTGTTTCCTTTTTGTTGTACAATCGAAATTTGCAGTAAAAAATAGATGATTCCATTTAAAAAAAATGGATTTCCGGTCAAAAAACCACTTCCGATGAAAACCGGAAGTTGAAGAATGCCGCATCCGGTGGCCCTCTCGAAACCCTAAAACTATGTATACATAAGGTTGTTATTCGGGTAGATCGTTTAAAATGGGTCACCGTGTATCATACGTCAGCGACTACGATATAGAGAATACAAGGTATGACCACAGACAACATAATCGATTCGATTATCTTTGATATGACTAAGAGAGAACCTTGATTTTTCGGTTCGGATATGCCTAAATACGTCACGCTGGCTAGTTTTTTAAAGTGATATTTTTTGTAAAGGTTTTATCAATAATAATAAATTAAACTGATAGTCTTTTGCAATAAAAATGATAAAGGTTTTTTTATGAATTGTAAAAGCTTTTCAAGAAAAAAAAAATACGTGTTGAAGAAAATTAAAAATTATTATCTGAAAATTGCAAAGTTAAAGCTTTGAGCAAATTATTTGTTAATATTAAAACTGCTCAAATTAGTTCAGAGCATTTTTAAGAGGACAATTGTTGGATGCAAGACCTTCTTTGAAATATGTCTATGAAAAACAAATTTTTAAAAGCTAGCGCAGTACCTATGAGAAATATTTTATAACCACGTAACATACCTAAGTATTGGCAGGGAAGAAGGCAACGGGCTAAAAAAACAATTTTAATTTCTTATGAGTTAGGTGTTAGGTCATATACAATAAAAGACATATTTTTGGTTTATTAATTCTTATTGTTACAACAAACCCCTTAGAATATAGCAAATTTACATTGCTATGAACCTGCAGTAAATTATCAAAGCTGTCAACAAATAATTAATTTAAATAATTTCCCTCGATTTGCCAAGTAAAACTCGTCAGCAATACGTCACGACGAGTATCGAAATCTAAAGAGCATACCTTGTATTCTCCCTACATATCATGACTCTGACTCAGTGCTCTGACCTTGCAAACAAATGGAGCTTAAATGGGTATTCTTAGTCAGAATCTTTGCGAAGACTTGGGAAACAAGTAAAAATCAATTCTGGGTGCTCTTGCGCACAGCAAACTATCCATACCCTGTTAAAATCCACAAGGAAATCCATCGCTTTTCGGGCGATTTGTGAAACTGTGCCTAGTGGTAGCATAACACCCGTTCATCTTTTAAAATGTAAACAGAAGAGGTTCGAACACAAAATCAAGTTGCAGAAAATAACGCTTCAGATTTAAACGAGCGACAAGCAAATTCAAATTGCGAAAATGTAAACGGGATACTTTTGCGTGACGTACTAGTACATACAATTTACTCTCTAAAAAATAATTCGACACTTGCTACAATAAAAGTTTAAGGTTCACGTGCCGTAAGGTGTAAGGCTTAGGCTAAGCGCGTAGTATTTTCAATGGATGGTATTCAGGCAACAACGTACGAACCTCTGGAGGGCCGACGAAACGCCGAGCCCACAGACAGTCCAGAAGTGAATGCTGGACCTCCGAAGGATCGTAAACATATCGTTTACTTGGCTCTAGTAACCGCCGGTGTTGGATTTGTCCTTCCGTACAACAGGTAGATATGTTGCTTTAATTATATACAATAGTAAAATAGGTACTTGGAGATATTTGGGTAATAAATATATTAAGATTGCGGAATACAAACTAGAAATTGGTTTTGTGTGATGGATTCGTGCCTTCCGGAGAAGTTGTTCAAAATTTCGCAACTAAGCAAATTATATTAATATATATTCTAATTACCACTTTGGACTTCTAATATGTTTTTTTAGTCACTTAAGACGCATTTCCGGCAATTAGCATTTCGCCATTTGGCTAGAAATTTTTCAATCAAAACTTTCCAATTCAAGCAATTTTTATCGGAACACTTCTCAGGTAAGTTCCTTCAAAAGTGCCAGCAAATACAGTGGTCCATTTTTGTATGGCACGGACATATACAAACTGGACTGTTAAATCACGTCTGAAAGGCGAGACTAGTTTAAGCACAGGTTCAATACTTATGGGGAAAATCGTGCTATTAAAAATATCAGAAAATACTGCATAATTATGTTTAAACCGAAGTCTTATGGCGGGCAACCTAAGCGTGGCAAAAACTTAACGACAGCCTCCAAACTAAAGCTTCTATATAAAACTACTTTCACTAACGTTTACCCTGAGACATTTTCTTTTCAATTCACTCGAATTTTTACCACCTTTTTAAACAAAGTACATATATAAAATTTTTGAGTCTGAATCCAACTCACGGGCGCACCATCGGCTGAACCAATTTATAAATAAATATTTATATAAATTAGTTCGGCCTTGAAACCTCGGCCGTTGTAGTTTGTACTTAAGTTCGACCCTTATATGGCCGAGCGGCCGTTACATATTTTTCAAAAACACAGTGCAGTCAGAATAGACATCAAATCAAATCAACCTCGCAAAAATTACGATGGAGTTAAAAATTTATACAGATCTTTAAATCATCATTCTAAATGAAATAGCGAAAGTCTACATTGATTCAATCTGTGTTAAAAATTGCAGTCAAGATCAAAGATGCAAGAAAACAGGTTTTCAAAAATATCTTTTAAACGGTGAGTTTTTTGTAAAACTCGTTGATATAAAATTTATAGGGCATGCAATTCTCTACAAAAAAAAAAAAAAAAAATCGTACACTTTTTTTTCGTGTAAATGATTGTATGTGAGTTGTCGAAATTTAAAAAATTGCAAAACTCATATTTTTCTTAATGTGCACTACTTTCGAGATAGAGTGCTTCGCGCCTTTTTTTGATGATGAAACGCGACTCGTATGAGATATTCAACCAGTCTTCATGTTTGTCGCAAGTGTCACACAAAATTTGGCTACAGAAGCGTTCACTACTCGCGAGCGATTTGTCGAGCCAACATATTTTCCTAAGTTTCATAACGAACATTTCCTTTTTAAGTAGTGCGACCATGAGTTTTTAACCTTACATAGAAGGGAAGGTCATAAATAGAAAAAAAAAGTTTTTATTTTTCAATATATTCTCCCCTTATTTCCGAACACTTTTCAGAACGTCTGATTAAAGCTTCTAAGCCACTATACACTGCCTATTTAATTTCATTGTCTCTGTTAAATTTTCTACCCCTTAAATCTGCCTTGTGTTTTGAGAACAAAACGAAGTCACACGGGGTCAAGACAGGACGGGGGAGGTTTAATCTCTGTAAAGCCACAATCGTGAACAGTAGCCTTGGAAAGTGAAGCAGTGTGGATTGGAGCATTATCATGAAGCAAGTGCACACCTTGGCTCATTTTTCCGCAACTTTTCTCGATAATTTTTGATGCAACTGCCTTAATAAGTAAGAGTAATATGCCGCGTTAATGACTGTATTCAATTCCTTGAAATCAATGATTCCCTCGCAGTCACAAAAAATCGTAGCCATCACTTTTTTTGTGCTAGAATGAGCTTTGCTTGTTTTGGCACAGGTTATATTTTCCGATGCCACTCCATTGAATCTCTTTTGGATGTCGGATCATAGTAGAGGACCATAGTTTCATCCCCCGTCACGATTGATTGAATTACTTCTTCTTACTCCTCATGGTAAAGCTCCAAGAATTGCTCATTCTACTCGCCGCTGCTTTTGCCTTGCAGAAATTGTTGTCATATTTAAACAATTGTTTTGGAAATGCCGGTCTGTGCTGCAATTTCTTTTGTTTTTAAGTGTCGGTCACTTAGAACAATTTCTTCCACTAATTTAATGTTTTCTGGAGTAGTTACCCTCACAGGCCCTCCCGCACGTGAATCATCTTCTAATAATTCTCATCTCCAGCGAAACAACAGACCAGTTTTTAATTGTTGAAAATTATCAACACGAGTCACTGTAAACAGCTTCCATTTTTTCTTTGATTTGTGTTGGCGTTAAACCTTCTTTAATGGAAAATTTTATAATAGCGCGATATTCAACTTGAAAATTTTTTTAAAATCACTTGTCTGAGTTGCCGTTCGAGCTCTGTTAAATTAAATGGATTACAGCAACAACTTGAAACTTTGTGTAGAGCTTGTTGAGACTTTTCGAACACACTCTATTTCCTATATGAGGCTTAGAACTCATGATAAGTTTGCTTGATATCATTATAAAATTCCCTAAATAGTATAGCCATTTTCATCACATTTGTAGTTTTGGATTATTTTGATAATTAACAATTTAATATGAAAGAACTTATTTACAGTTTGTGAAGCAGAATTTGAAAAAAATCGCCTTCCCGATGTATGTTTAAAAAAATTTGATTTTGTATCACTCATAAATAATTTATTGTATAGATGAAACCCGATCCAGCAGTAAATGAAGATTGTTTTATTTTTCAGTTTTATAATAGCAGCGGACTATTGGCAAGCAAGATTTCCTGGACGATCAGTTGCTCTGGACATGTCAATGACTTTCATAATCGTGGCGTTTGGTACTGTGCTGCTAAATAACGTCTTTCTGTCGTTGGCGCCCTTCCGAATACGGATAGCGTTCGGGTATGCGATCTCCATCACAACTTTGATATTTGTAGCTCTCTGCGAAGTAGCTTGGCACGTGTTCTCTGCAAACACTGCTTACTCTGCAAATCTGGCTGCTGTTTCCCTGGTAGCAATTGGCTGCACGGGTGAGTTCAATTTCTTGATTAATAGGGTGAAATTTCCGAAGAATATACAGTGAACATCGGTTATAAGGACACTGTAGGGACCGAACAATTTCGTCGTTATATCCGATAGAAGTGAAAATTAATATGTACATATTTTTTATTTAAATACATATGCAATGAATCTTTATTCGATTGTTACATCAAATTATTGTTTTACAAAATATTTAGTGATTGATGTTTGCGTTTGTTTTGATTGACAAAGATGCTTTTCTAATTTTATTTTAATTTGATCAATAGAATCCAATATTTTCTCATTACCCTCATTGAAGAAATAATATCTTTTCACTATTTCAATTACTGATATTGTTTGAGATACATCAGGATACATCTAAAGAGATTTTTTTTTCGTCATAATCGATACATGTGACTCAAAATTGCCACCAAATCCTTCGTTATATCCGATTGGTCTTTATAGCGAACGCCCTTACAAAGGCGGAAATAAATACAAAAATTTACGTGGGCCAACCAAAAAGTAAAGATATCGTCCTTATGGTATGTCGCTATAACCGAAGTCGTAATAACCGATTTTCACTGTAGTTGCTAATTTTTTACTATATTTAGCGTGGAATTGTTCAAGTTTATTTGTTTGTAAAGTGTACCACTTTATAAGAGGTTTGCATAAAAGTGGGGTCATGTATTTCTACAGGATTACCAAACCAGTGACCACAAAAAAGGTCGTTTTTTCGCCTGTTTTTGCATAATTCACAGCGACCTAAGGAAAAGACAGAAAAAAATGTTTCAGGTATCAAATTAATCGTCGTAAAAAATCAAGGCATTGTTTTTAGTATTTCGAAAATATTAAAAAATCACCAGACATCACATTGTATTTTGGAGATTGATTTGATATAAATAATCTAATAAGAAACATCTTTGTACTACATGATAAAATTAATCTTTTAGGGTGATTTCAACCCTCAATTATGGGCGATTTATTATTTTTTAATATTTTCGAAAAACTTAGAACAAAAGCCTCTCTTCATTTTTATGACGATTAATTTGATACCTGATAAATTTGTTTATGTCTTTTCCTTAGTTCGCTGTGAAATGTGCCAAAACAGCTATTATTACTTTCCTATTATTATTTAATTTATTACTAGTATTTTGCTCATGAGGTTTCGCCTACGCCTAATTAAGGTCTTTTCCAGATTGGGTTAAATTTTTGTATTTCATGTGTATGGGTGCCATAATTTCTCGCAGGCAAAGCAGATTAATATAAAGCCTCTTTTATCGTCGGAAATCTCCGATGTCAAGCCTGACCTTAGCCGCGCTCAAGCTGGATTAAGCTTAGGCCAAGCCTTTCGCTTCTTTAAATTTATTTAAGGGGGTATCCCACTCTAGAGGCCCTTGAATTGAACGTTTTTTTCAGGGAGTCGAACAAGAAAGTACAAAACATTTAGAATTAAACATAATAATCCTCTTATTATATGATCTTTAATGAATATTTTGAGAAAAAAAAATTTTTTTTTTTTTGAGTGGTTGGGTCAGGGCAGGCCTGCTACTGGGACTCATACCTTAGGAACGGTGTGCACGATAACAGCCAAACAAATAATCTGAAAATTATGAGATTGCACATTAGTACACTTTATATATGTGGCTATGGCATGAGTGTGACACATTTTGAAAAAAAAAATTTTATTATTTTTTTTACATAATTTTTTCTACTATAAGTTTTATGTTTTAGTAGATTTTTTACTGTTAAAATATGGGATACAAGCTATGTAAATGTAAAAATGCCTGATTTGCTCCACTTAAGTCATAGAGACAAATCTAACACAGCTTGTACCAAAATATGAAATTTTTCGGATGAATGGTTTTCTCGGAATGCTGCACACCATTCATCAAGACGGTGTTTTGAGAAAAACGGCATTTAAGTTAAAGTTAAGAGTGGTGGAGAGCGCGCAGCAGCGCACGGAATCGCCTGTAGCAGCGCGAGCTTTTCAAATTTCGGGGCAAGAGATAGCTTAAACGATTCAGGAAGAAACACAGAATTTTTCAAAACTAAAAAAAAAAAATCTTTTTTTGAACGTTCTAGAGTGGGATACCCCCTTAATGCAGAATTACATTTAAAATCTACTAACAACTTAAAATAATCGACAGCACCCGACATAACAGTTTAAAAAAAAAATATCGTGTGACTCGAGCCGCACGTCCGGGTTGAGAGCGAAACTAAAGAAAGCGAGCTTACCGAAAGAGCTAGGATTACACGTTAGTCAAAACAACGTGAAGAAAAGTGCTATCGAAAGACGTGTCAAGCGAAGTGCGCATGATAAGAAAGACAAAAGTATGCTTCACTTCGGAATGAAATTCACACAAATTAATCTTCTTTCATCCTTTATGTTTATAAAAACAAAAGGATATTGCAGTAAACTAAAAGGATTACTCTAATAAACGGTTCTGTAATGGTATCAGAATAAATACCTGCATAATTAATATTAAGATTCAATTATTTAAATTTTATTTCGTTTCTTTTCGGCATTTCTTACAGATTTTTTACAACGGTATTTAAAAAGTTAAGAGGGGAGAATTTGGAAGGGAATGTCTCACGACTGAAGTACTAAAATTAAAAAGCCCCAAAACATTTTTTATTGTATTTTGAAAGAGTTATCTAACGATGTCCTTGATGGGGTGAGTGAAAAGAAGATTTCTCTTCAATTTTCACGGCAAAACTGAGAGAGTATTAGGGCTGTGAACCACAGAAGGACGGATGGACAGACGGACATAGCGAGACTATAAGGGCTCCTGGCTACGTGGCCCTAAAAAAAGGATGTTTCTGAAGGATTTCCCGATCTTTCTCTCCTATCCTCGACACGGCTATGGATTCTACGTTTACTGTTCGATAATTGGAACGGTGCTGAATTACAAGGAAAAAATTTTTGAAGATGATTAGAAATCAGAAGTTTTAAAAAACGAATTGCTATACAAAACTTCGTTTTTTAATGTTCATAACATTCAAAATTTGTTTGCGAAAATAGAATGATTAAGCTGTTTCCAATAAATTGCGCCGACGCAAATGCACGATTGAAATCCGTCGGCGTTTTTGCGTTGTAGTAAAACACTCAGGGAGGACGTGAGTGGTTTTCGGTAAACCCATACAATGCAAATTCGGGCGCAATTGCGCAGAAATCAACAGAGTTTGATTTGAGGACAATTCAGTCAACGCAAAATTTCATTTGTCCGTAAATCAAAGAACCCGGCTTTGATTTTGTTAGGTAATTTGCTAGAAGTTCAGATTCCAAGTGAAATGATAATGGCAAAATGAGTGTATTTTTAGTAAAGAGGAGGATGATGAATTAAATGATTTAGTTAAAAGTAATCCTTCTCTAAAAATCACCAAAAACACTACAATAAAAGAAAACCTTTAGCAAGAAATTGAAAAAATAAATAAGGCCGGTAGCCAAAACCATAGTATTTTTTTTTTTTTATATAAGGATTATTTATGATATTATTTAAACCTTTTTACATATTCTTTCTACCACGGCAAAACCCTTTTCTATAATTGGAATATATATTAAAAAACTTCCAAACACCATATTCTTCGACTGCAATCCTTTCACTCCTTCCATTTATTCAACTAATTGTTCAAACTCTCAACCACAAGATCCAGGGTCATCATATTGTTGGCTTTATCTACAATAGAACATACAATAAATTCAATCCACAATCGAAAAGTCAATTTATTTGTAATACAGAGGGCCCATAAGATTTTATTTTTTCGTAATTAGTCCAAGAATATTGTCAAAATCATTCGTAATTAATTTATAGTAATCGGAAAACTTGTGTTTTTGTTTTAATCTACCAAGCTCATCGAAATGAACAAAACCACTGTCTGCTATGATATTTTAGAAGATCCACAAACAGATGGACCTCAAGGAATCTAATACTAAGAGACGATTATAATATAAGTAAAACTTAGCTAAATAAATTAAAATCAAGTATATATGTTAGTAACTAACTCAATAAATTAAAATATCACAGTAAAAATAAGATATACCTTATAGTACATATACTAGGTATATATAAATATAGCCATAGACAAATAAATATAAAGATTACCCACTTCAAAGAAGCAAAACGCGACCAAAAATTCTGAGCTCATCAGCGACTTCTTCATATGTGCAAAGGGAACCGGCGAGCGAGTGGCATAATTATGTGGCGTATTGTGTTTCCACTTTCTCTTATCTATCTATCTGTATATGTACCTATTCGTGTTATACAAGCTCTGCCAATTTTCAGTAGCTTTAAAAAAAAATTAGGCACATGAATGTAAAAAAAAAATCGAAAATAGCTAATTTTTGGAAATTTCACCTCTGCAATGTTGTATTTTCTTGGATTTCAGTTCAACAATCCAGTTTTTACGGTTTTGCAAGTATGCTACCGAAACAATACACACAGGCAGTAATGGCCGGCGAGAGTTTGGCTGGATTTTTGGTATCCTTCAACAGAGTGGTCACCAAGCTACTAATTCAGAGTGACAGAGTGTCGACGGTGATATACTTTATAACTTCTACCATTTACATAGCCTTCAGCTATGTTCTTCATTCAGTAACGAGAAACTCGCCCTTCGTAAGGTATCACATGAAGGCGTGTGCTAAGATAGTTCTAAGGCCTGACGAAGATCGCCTGGTAAGCAGTTACATTTTTATTTTAAGTAATTCATTATGATTCTAATTTCTAGAATGATACACTTGAACCTGATTCAACAACAGCTAAATACGGCGTCCTTGCGTTGGATGCTAGTCCTCCAGTGCAAATAACCTCCACTTCTGCTGCTCTAAGTTTTAGGTAAGTTGGATGTAATTACAATAAAAAAATTAGTTATAAATTCTTTTAAAAAATACTCAGTAATCCCGTTTATGAGCTTTCGAACCCAACAGCTGGAGAAAGTGTGATCGAAGGACTAAACAATCTCCCAGAGATACCTCCCACTCCACAGGAAACTCCAAATGTAGCATTTAAGGTGGAGCATATCTTAACACCAGGCAGCTGCAATCCAGGTCGTTTTGGAGACTTAAAAAGTGGACTAGAGTCAAGATGGAGAGTGGCCCATGCTATTTATCCATACATGGTCTGTATAGCATTAGCGTACTGTGTCACCCTATCGCTGTATCCTGGTATAGAATCTGAAATAGTATCCTGCAGCTTGGGGACATGGATGCCAGTTTTATTGATGTTCACTTTCAACACAGCCGACGTGATCGGCAAGGTGTTAGCCGCAGTGCCATATAGTTGGTCAAGGCGACAACTTATTCTTATGTCAGGACTTCGGATTATTCTAGTTCCTTTGCTACTACTCTGCTGTGCTCCCAGATCACAACCAGTAATTGCAGGAGAAACTGCAGCATTTATATTTACAGTAGCCCTAGGGGTAACTAATGGCTTGGCTGGGAGTTTACCAATGATGCTAGCACCCGCAAAGGTTCCCGCAACGCTCAAGGAAGTCACGGGAAACATGATGACTCTATCGTATAATGTTGGATTAACTGCAGGATCACTTATTGGCTATGTATTCGAGTCTATGCTGGGAGCACAACTCACCAATCCTTGTCCTAGAAGCCCATATATGCCGTCGCCTGTGATAAATCAAACAAGAGAAAGTGTTATAAATACAACAGCATTGTCCACAACAACAGTTGCCGAAGTTCTGTCAACTACATTGGCTAGCTCAACAACACTTATGTCTACAATAGCTAGAACAACAACAACTGCGATACCTACTACATTGAATACTTTTTTATCGACACTTGTATCCTCCGATGTTCAAGAAGGCGACATTTCGACGAAAATTATACGAGCGTCCACAACAGCACTTTCTACAAATTCAACAATATTTGGTGGTGATCAGGGCTAAAGTACATATTTCATTTACACGTACAATGTTATAGGATTATAATATCTCCAACAATTCCTGGACTGAGCATCTAATAACTGATATAAACTCGGGCATTCGCCTTTAAGAGTTGAGCAAAAGAAGAAATAAATGCATATATATTTTTACTATTATTTAGTACATTAATAAAATCAACAACAACAGCTCGGAATAATATCAAGCAATTTTCGGCGTCGCAAATAAGCGCTAATTTAATTTTAAATAAAGGAAGATTTCTTATATGAAAAAAATTGATTGAATCGCGCTAACTTAAAAACCATTATAGTATGGATGTTAATAAAGAGTGGGTGGGAGAGAAATCAACAAAATTTAATTGTTATGTTTACATACATTGCTATTAGGACCTCCTAGCATTTATAATATAATTTTCATTAAATGTAAATCTTGTTTCTCGTATTTTTTCAATTGTAATGATTAATTCGCCGTAGGGAAATATTTATAATAAGTCATAATAGGTAAAATAAAAATTATTTTCATGAAGATTGCGTATAATTCCGTTAAACTTAAGAAGAGTAAGTGTTAAAATTCCAAAAAATTACTATTTTCCAAAAGGCCATAAGTGACAAAACTTTTTTGCCATATTTGCCGCCATTTTGAATTTGCAAAGAATGACCGTAAAGTTTTCCTCTTTTTCAAACACCTCTAACTTCGACTGGATTTGATTAAAATGTAACGTATATGTGCTAAAAAATTTTGTCTGGTCATGAACTTTTGCAAAAAGCAAAATTTATTTTTCTAGAAGATCAACATCGGCTTAAACAAAGGGTTAACTTCCCCATTATTTTTGCATAACGCACGTGCGAGATTTTATTTTAGTAGTTAATATTTTTACTTATGTAAATAGCATTCATTGATAATTTTCAAGTTATTGTAAAGTCTTAGACAAAATTACCCCCATAGAAGGGGTGTTACCACTGACATGAAAGAACTGGACTGCTAACCGTCCTCTGAAAAATGAGACCATTTTTAGCACAGGCTCAATCCTCATGGAGCAAATCATGCTATTAAAAATGCCCTAAAATACCGTACAATTATGTTTAAACTGACGCAAATTAAAAATAATTAAGCTTTCTAGAACCGATTGCTTTCATATCACGCTCAATTTTAAGTTTTTTCATAAAAATGTTACTCGCGGCAATCAGCTGTGGACTTATGAATAACAGAGATAGATACAACTTAACCTAACCTTCGTATTTCTCATATATACCAACCAAAACTAAAAGTTGTATCACAAAATGAAGTAGCCATCTGTTGGACATCGTAAAACTATTCTAACAGCTGATTCCAACGGAAAATGATTTGGGTCATCTGGTGTTTACATGTGTTTACTTCTATTTATCTATTGAAGGTATCAAAAAGATGTATTACACGCGAAGATACTAGAAAAAACCAAAAGAAGTGCACATACATAGCGCCACCTTCATTTGGCTATTGGACATTTTTTTTGTAAAGTTATTTGCCTGCGGGACTTAAGCAAGAGCGAGATAGCTAGAATTCGGTCAAAATTTGGTCTTACTTTCGATGTGAGTTTTTGTACGGGATTAGCAGTCCAGTTCTTATATGTCAGTGGGTTTTACCAACCCCTTTAAAGGAGTTAGAAAGTAAAAAATTCAAAAAATATTTCTATCAATTTAAAAAACACATTTTTGTGTAATATGAAACATAAAAAACACGTAAAGGGATATCACACTTTGATTTGATGAAACTACCCCCAAGCACCAAAGCAGGAGCAATTATGAGCTCTTAGAATTGACCTTGGTAGCCAAAATAGCCGAGTTTGCCCGGCTCGGTTTAAATCGTAATTCCGGAAATTAGCATTTTGCTGCTTAACTGGACATTTTTCCATTAAAACTTTCTAATTCAAGCAACTTTTCAATGCTAAGTGAAAATAACGGGCCTCGCCTGCAAAGATTTTCTGTGCCAAATTCGACTTTGATGGGTTACACCCGCCGAATATTTAAATATTTAAAAATCATATAAATTTCTTCTAACTTGTAATAAACCATTATGATCGTATTTATTATTATCATTACTTTATAACTCCAAGCATAGATTTGAGCTAAATTAAATTGTGTGCAAGCGCACGATTCTTAGAAATTAAATCGTAAAGCGGCCCATAAACGTTCAATATTTTTGCGCAATATCTAGGTTTTTGCAATATAATTGAGCGTGTGTAGACAATATTGAAAGGTTCTGCAATATATAATACGAAATCAAAATTGTTTGAGCTATATTGCGCAATCTGTAAAATATTGTGCCGTCTGCAGGCAATATTATGCAATATCCTGTCAGTCGGTATCAAGAAGTGGTAGAGAACGCGTCGTGATGGCGGATAAAAAATTGGTTTCTGAAATTAGGCATTTTCTTAATCGTACAAGAGTATCCTCCAACAAGAATTTTTTTATAATATATTGCCAAGCACACTGTACGTCCTGTTCTCGTGACTGCGTAATATACCATCGATATCGCCTCCATATGATTCAATTTATTGCACAAACCCAATTCTTGTGCAATAATATTGAACGTCTATGGGCAGCCGTCAAAATAGTGTGCAATTCATATTGCACAATAATATGGACCGTCTATGGGCCGCTTAAGGCAAAGTGTTAACGATTCATTGTTTATATTATTTATATATGTATTAGCAGATTTCCCAGCAAAAGGACCCAGCGGCTAAATTGGTGCAATATCTTGAGACCAAGCATTGAAGAGGTTGATATTCTTTGCCGTCGCAAGGTATGCAAATTCCATTTCGATGAAATATATATAAAGAGGCAGCAAGAGCCAACCTCCGGAGAGATGCTGCGCCAATAGCTTCAGAGAAAATTTTTAACGGCAATTCAGCAAGCTGACATAGCTCTGACATTATCGAACGTTAATTTCACGAGCTGTCGTTGACTCAGCGCGAAAGAGAGGGAACAAAAACGCACCATCAGCTTCTATAGGAAATCATATGGAATTAGCACATATTTCTATCCAAATTAGTTTATTTATTTAAAGTATAGACGTACTGCCAACTTTGAAGCATGAAACACCCAAGGCGTTCAATTGAATGTTTTGAAGTGCTCGCGTGTGTGTGTATGCTCTTGCCTTGACAATTGGAAAATCAAGTCAACAAAAAAAGTATCAGGCTCGGGGTTTGGACGAAAAAGCTGAGTTGCTCGCAGAATTGTTTGCAGAAATCAAACCAGAGAATAAGGGAAAATTATGCTTTGCAATGACTATCTAGGCGATAAAAAATTTCGCTGTTAAATATTAATTGTGATTGGTTCTGTTGTTTTGGCTCCTCCGTGGGAAAAACCACAAAGGTACCATTTGGAAAGTTGACGTATTTTAGCAGTTTACTACTCGAAAATACGTGCTTTATTACTAATTAAGTTCCTTTGGATGATTGTGTTGTTGAAAATAACTAGTTCGCGTACTATTTAAGCTGTACGACGGCAGGCAAAAAGCAGATGACTAGCACAGAAAATTGCTGGGCGTATCTCTTAAAATGGTTCTCGTAAATCACTGTCAGTGAAGAGCAAGTGACTGAGGCTGCTTTTTGTAAATAAAATCACTAAATCTTGTGAATTGCGGTTGTTGTTGAACCCCGATCGAACTATAATTTAAATATGGGTGTCATTAAGGTTTTTATACTGATAATTGAAAATGTTCCCTTTCTAGATAGACGCCGTGTGGGGCTGGGCTTCTGCCCCGCTGCGTTTGGCGGCAAATAGAATGGGCGATGCTCTTTTGGGGGATCGTCCCCCTTCGCCGGCACGTCTATCGCACACATCCGAGAAGCATCCAAAGGTAACGCTAGCCGAACTCAACGTTCTGCGGCGTCATCGAGAGCTCTGCGATGTTGTCCTGAATGTGGGCGGGCGCAAAATATTTGCACATCGTGTCATCCTTTCGGCATGCAGTCCCTACTTTCGGGCAATGTTCACTGGTGAGCTGGAGGAGTCACGGCAAACGGAAGTTACTATCAGGGATATCGACGAGAATGCTATGGAATTACTGATCGATTTCTGCTACACTTCTCACATTGTTGTGGAAGAGTCTAACGTCCAAACTCTACTGCCGGCTGCTTGTTTACTGCAGCTTGTCGAAATTCAGGATATATGCTGTGAATTTCTGAAGAGACAGCTCGATCCGAGCAATTGCTTGGGTATTCGCGCATTTGCCGACACTCATTCATGCCGCGAGCTACTGAGAATTGCGGATAAATTCACACAACATAACTTCCAAGAGGTCATGGAGAGCGAGGAATTCCTCTTGCTTCCTGTGGGTCAGCTTGTCGACATTATCTGCAGCGATGAGCTCAACGTCCGTTCCGAGGAGCAGGTGTTCAATGCAGTAATGTCTTGGCTGAAGTATAACGTTGCTGATAGACGTCAACACCTGGCTCAGGTTTGTTTGTTTGTTCATTCCCAGACGGAAATACAAATTTAAATTTCATGGCGAATTTAGGTGCTACAACACGTCAGACTGCCACTTTTAAGCCCAAAATTCCTTGTAGGAACGGTAGGATCAGATTTGTTAGTTCGATCAGATGAGGCCTGCAGGGACCTTGTAGATGAAGCCAAAAATTACTTGTTGCTTCCACAAGAAAGACCTTTAATGCAAGGTCCGCGAACTAGACCCCGAAAACCGACACGCCGCGGAGAGGTTCTATTCGCAGTTGGAGGATGGTGTTCTGGGGATGCTATTGCTTCTGTTGAGAGATTTGATCCGCAAACCAACGACTGGAAAATGGTTGCGCCTATGAGTAAAAGAAGGTGTGGCGTAGGCGTGGCTGTTTTAAATGATCTACTTTATGCTGTCGGAGGTCATGATGGACAAAGTTATTTAAACAGCATCGAAAGATATGATCCACAGACGAATCAGTGGTCTTGCGATGTCGCTCCGACTACATCCTGTCGGACGAGTGTAGGGGTTGCTGTTTTAGATGGATTTTTGTATGCCGTGGGAGGCCAAGATGGAGTTCAGTGTTTGAACCACGTGGAACGGTATGACCCAAAAGAAAACAAGTGGTCAAAGGCAAGTATTCGGCACATAATCCAAGTTGGTTTTATTGTCTTTTAAGTTTAGGTTGCACCTATGACGACCCGCAGGCTGGGGGTAGCTGTTGCTGTGCTTGGAGGCTACCTGTACGCCATTGGAGGCTCTGACGGACAATGCCCTCTTAATACAGTAGAGCGCTATGATCCAAGGTAAACCAATTCTAGTTAAACTTAATTAAATTAACTGAATTTTATATTTTAAGGCAAAACAAGTGGTGTGCTGTTAATCCAATGTCTACTAGACGAAAACATTTAGGCTGTGCTGTTTTTAATAATTACATTTATGCCGTTGGTGGACGAGATGATTGCATGGAACTTTCATCAGCGGAACGTTATAATCCGCATACAAATACGTGGAGTCCAATTGTAGCTATGACTTCAAGACGAAGTGGGGTAAGTAAATATTTCTTGTCAAAGTTACGACCGTATGAAAATTGAGGATTCCCTCGTGTACCACGGTACTTTGCGAACACGATTTTCGTACAACACTAAAACCCTTGTAATACCTTTAATAAAATGAGCTTATTTTTTGGTTTACATGGTTTCGCGTGACACAGTTTCGTTTAACACAGCTTTAATAAAACACGACACAAAATTTCGTGTTAAACGAGGGTTACCTGTACATTACAATGAGTATGAGTCTACAAGTAGGGCGCCAGATTGATAATCGTCAGTTTCAGAACCACCACAAACTGCTGGCTTAAAGGCTGAAACCGAATGTGGTGTCGTAGCTTGATGTTGGTACTGGTGATCGATCTCGCGTATTGCCTGTAGCTAGGTACAAACACAATATAGCGCTCATAGTTTTGTCGAAACATTGATAGATTATGACTACATATAATTTCTCAACTTTGTAGCATTAATAAGTAATAGTAAGGACATAAAAAACTTGATTCGCGTAAAATATTGAAACTGGCTGTACCGTACCGTACAATCAAGCTCATGAAATTTCCCCATACCCATGAGAGTGCAAATGGGATCAAGTGCTGTAAATTTTGTACAATCATGTGTTTTTTTTTGAGTCTTCTATCGGATGAAAATTTTTTTGTTTTTTATTCTAAAGACAAATTCATCACATCAATATTTAAAATGACTTCGATCATATGGCCACCGGGATTATTCTTGGCGAAGCGCATTATATTAGCCCAATTATGGGTTACTTTTTTGAGTAAAATCGGCCGACAATGTCACGAATAACACGAACAATGTTGTCAATTGTTGCTGCATAAACCAGTGATTTCACTTAACCCCTGTTGTTTGTGTCGTTGTATGGGATGTAGTGCCATTCTGTTGAAACTTCATTATGCCAGGATCAATGTCATCTATATTTTCGGAGAAATATTCGTCCAGTAACGATCTCCATTGACCGTAACTCGAGCCTCTGCCGTATTTTAAAAAAACTAAAGACTAATGATACCATCAGCTTGTAAATCGCACAACAGTGCATTTTTCTGGATTAGTATGGTGTTTAGAATTTTTTTGGATTTGTCCCCTCCAGAAGCCACCATTTTGCCTATCAACAAAAAAATTAGCGAAGATTACGTGCAACATAAAAATCACGAAATCATCTATAAATTTCGCGAATCGATGATCAATTTTCAAAATTGTAATAATTCTGAACTGTTCCTCAAGAGCCTTTTCATGATTACTTTCCAGACTCTGCCAAACATCAGAGTTGTAAAAGAATGCATTCTTTTAGGAATGCATTACTTGAAGTCATTGGAAATGAATGCTTTTTTTGGTTTGAAATCATTAACTTCACCTAGATACTGGGACTTACAGAAACCAAATCACCATTCATTTTGAAGTCATGAATGGTGCAATCATTTCAAGCAATCAAAAGCTTGAAGTCATGAGAATGCAAAATCTTGATTTACTCACATTCTTTGAAGTCCCATGAAGTCATTGAATTCAATTGAATTCAATTGAATTCACTAACAAGCAAACGTTCTCAGGTGTGTCTCACCGATTTTCTTGATTTTGTGATATGTGGTAGAGCATCGAAAAATATTGGACACGTATGTTTTTTATCTGCGGATACGCAAGTTTAGGGGGTGAAAACCACCCTTAAAGTTAACCCCCAAAAACCGTTTTTTTTTAAATATCTTGAAAACTAAAAAAAATTTTGCAACAATACCAAGTGCGCTTTTTAGGTTGTATTATAACAATATTGTGAACTGTATTTTGGACCCAAAGGGCTGCAACCCCTAAGTAATTTTGAGGTTAAATACTATTTTTCAGCGTATTTTTTATCTGTAAAAATTCCTAAATTATTAGAATTTGAGCCAAAATATTTGGATAAAGTAGATAATTGAAAAATATAGTTGACCTGTTTTGAAAATAATCAATCTTAAGAGGGTGAGCGGGGGTAAGTCACCCCCGACTTGCACCAGAGCTAGATTTTGTCAATTTTCCTGATTCCGTGGTATCTTGCAGAGTATTAAAAAGTACTAGACATTTTTTTTATACACCATCTCCTCCATTCAAGGGGTGAAAACTACCCTTATATTTTGAAAACTAATTTTTTGCTATAAAAGTAAGTGCACTAATTTTATTAAAATTATAAATTATATATTTTTGTATCTATAGTATTTATATACATTCTTTAAGTTGGATTTGTAAAGATATTAAATTTAGTTAAATTATTATATTTTTATTATTGTCATAATTATTATTTGTCATTATTAAACTTATGTATAATTACATTTATGTGGCTAATTTTTACAAAGTATCAGATTACGCCATATAATTGGAGCAAAAGTGGAAATCTTCAAAAAAATTTTTAAGACACAGTGACTTTTTACACCATGCACATCTTAAAATTGCTACATTTTTACACCCTGGTATTTCGCAGCGAATACTAGATTGTGATCTAAAGGCGAATTCAACTGGATTTGCGAACTTTGCAGGATATGCACCTGTATAGCCACTCTTGTACCATGAATATTTGAATAAATTCATGTATCTTGGGGAAGAAAGTTGATTATGGACTATTGTAGTTTTATTATATTATTCCGCAAATGTAGATATAAATCTTCATCCATTAGTATTACACTATCCGAAAAATGTCTTACGTAATTTTTCCAAATCCGAAAACCGAAAACATCTCGGATAAAATTTATACGAATCTCGTTGAATACTTTGTATACAAAAATCGTATTTATGTCGTTTATTATATCGAGCAATATTTGTATGAAATAAAATCGCATAATCAGGATTAGAATTTTTTTATGTGTAGTCTAAATCCCAATAAATAAAGATATTTGATTCAACTACTTTACTCTTCACTTTTATAGATTCAACTAGAAAGTGGAGTTGAATTAACCTTCGAAAACATAATAAAATAGATGCAGGTGGTTTTGTCGCGAAATTCAATAATTTATTAAATACCAAAAAAGTAAAAAGATATTTGTTGCAAGTGAACTATAAGATAGAATTCAACCTTTCAATAAATTCTTATAATTAAAGAATTTTTAAAAATAAAAATACGTTGAAAGATGCATTTACCCACAAAATTACTTAAGGCTTGCAGCCAATTTGCTCCAAAGTACAGTTCACAATATTGCTTTAATATAACATAATAAGTGCAATTGATATTTTTGTAAACATTAATTAGTTTTCAAAATATTAAAAAAAAAAATTTTGTTTCGGGGTAAACTTTAAGGGTAGTTTTAATCCCTTAAAAGGGGAAGATGGTATTTTAAAAAAATACATGTCTAATATTTTTTGATGCTCTACAAGATACCACGAAATCAGGAAAATTGACAAAATCTAGCTCTGGTGCAAGTCGGGGGTGACTTACCCCCGCTCACCCTCTTAAGATTGATTATTTTCAAAACAGGTCAACTATATTTTTCAATTATCTACTTTATCCAAATATTTTGGCTCAAATTCTAATAATTTAGGAATTTTTACAGATAAAAAATACGCTGAAAAATAGTATTTAACCTCAAAATTACTTAGGGGTTGCAGCCCTTTGGGTCCAAAATACAGTTCACAATATTGTTATAATACAACCTAAAAAGCGCACTTGGTATTGTTGCAAAATTTTTTTTAGTTTTCAAGATATTTAAAAAAAAAACGGTTTTTGGGGGTTAACTTTAAGGGTGGTTTTCACCCCCTAAACTTGCGTATCCGCAGATAAAAAAAATACGTGTCCAATATTTTTCGATGCTCTACCACATATCACAAAATCAAGAAAATCGGTGAGACACACCTGAGAACGTTTGCTTGTTAGTGAATTCAATTGAATTCAATTGAATTCAATGACTTCATGGGACTTCAAAGAATGTGAGTAAATCAAGATTTTGCATTCTCATGACTTCAAGCTTTTGATTGCTTGAAATGATTGCACCATTCATGACTTCAAAATGAATGGTGATTTGGTTTCTGTAAGTCCCAGTATCTAGGTGAAGTTAATGAATTGAAATACTTTTCACATAAATCAAAAGAATTATTTGCCGAAAAGATTGCATTCTTTTACAACTCTGCCAAACATAAATATCAAATAGATTGACAGTAATCCCTATAGGAAGTTCTATCTAAGCTAAAAAAAAATCCCTTTACAATCATAATAGAGACAGGATTACCTCAGGATAACAGGGACTGTTAATGTAATAAAGTTCAAGGGATATAGTAAATGAATAATCGGAGACGGAATTCAACTCATCGAATTTTAGGTCTCCTGAAGGTGGAATTATTTTGACAGCTGCATAAATTTCAAATCTACGTTTTAGTAATAAAATCGAATGTAAGGACAAATACCCTATATTTATATTTAGTATTATATTGTCTATTACAATTGATAAAGCATCGTACGTAAAATGTATGAAAAATGGATCTCCGTGAATTGTTTCGTAAGGAATTTCGTAATACATCCAGTTCTGTTTTCACACGATTTTGAGTTAACACGAATTATAAAACAAATTTCATTCTCTTTTTACATTAGTTGTTTTGATTTAACAAGATTAATTCCCATTCTAAGAAATATTTTTGTTCATTTTCTGTAATAACTCTAGAACTATTTCGCAATTCATGGAGTTTTTACCTTATTACCATTTGGTATTGATGAATTAGCGAAATTTTTTCTTTTCAAATGAAAAACCGTCACGGTATAAGAGAAGTTTAAAGGTACTTATATTAAGAGGATGGCAATTGACAGGACATCCTTCATAAAATTTGTCTATGATAGAATTTGAAATTTCATACTCCTTAACATTAAAGGCGTTTTGAAAACTTTGGGCGTCGACGATCCTCGAACTTTTCAAAATCAAAGAAGGTAACAAAGAAGGCTGCCTTGAGGCACACCGGAAGTAACAGGGAGAACACTGCGGAATGTTACTTTGGCGTACGGTAGACCAAATAACAAAGTAAACAAATAAAACAGTGGGGTAGCCAAGAGTAGAAAGTTTGTAAAAGAGAATGTTATGACTAATTTTATCGAAAGCTTGGTTTCAATTTCGTGAAAATATGATCAACTTGCATTTCATCTTATATGGCAGATAAACAAAAATTCGCACATTTAAGAAAGTTGGTAAAAGTGGATTTACCTTTCATGAAGTTGTGCTGAAAAGGCAGCAAAAACGGTTTGCAATAAAAATACAAAACATGGGACGATATTTGGCAATATTGCATTCGTTGCCTCTCTTGTGAAGGGAATACTCCACTAGACAAAGATAAATTAATAAATAAAGAGAATAGAAATCCAGGATAAATTTAAGGGTTTAGCCCGTTCGCTACCAACCGTCACACATATGTGACACATCAGTTTCTTACCACAGCCCGGCGTCACATATGTGTGACAGACGTTTTTGGTCAACTTACTAAGGCATGTTTAAACATGTTGTGTATTGAGCAATGCTATTAAGTTTTTATCTATAGCCCAGCGTCACATATTTGTGGCAGTTTGAGAGAATGTTTATTTTGTTTTTTTTTAGATTGTTCTAAATACACACGTTAAGTTTATTCCAATTGGTTTCATATAATCATGAAAAAGTCTTGGGCAGTGGTGGCGGTTTTTTCCGGGAGACCGTGGTAGCGAACAAGTTAATAAAAGTGACAGCGATGTAATCAGAAATATAAGAGAAACTATAAGTCAAATTAGAGATGTAATCGAGAAAGGACTGTTCGTTTAACTAATGCCAAGTTCTTTAGGCTGAAGACTTCCGTCAAGTGAGAAAAATCCTCAGAATTAAAATCACCGTTGTTATTATCACAGAAATTGTACTTAATCAAAACAAAAATATCGGTTTTTTTTAATGTAGTTATTTTTGATTTATTTTTCCTCCACAACTGACAAAAAATTCCAAAATTATACATATTTGCCAGTATCCGTGAGGTATTGGCAGTTATCAAAGGTTCAATGGCATTGGTATTGCCAAAAAAATAAAATTTTGGTTCATTGTGTGGGGCAGACTTCATCCTAAGAAGATACTAATTGTACGACTCTGCAAGACCCGAGTCCACATCGCTTCTTGAGGAATATCCACAAAGCTTAGCTTTTTAAATTTTTCAGGTGCTTTAATCAGTCATTAATCCAAAGTTTTATGATCAGGGATATTTAGATGGGCTCAAAGAGAAATTTAAATATTGGAAAAATCAGCTTTTTTAAGGTTATATCGATAATGGCTAGAAATATGAAATGAAGGAGAGTCAACCGGTTCGAAGAACAGAACGACGTGCAGAAGGGAGTGATATCTGGTTTCGGACACAAGCGGAGCTATACAACGTCTCAACAAAGTGCCATCCGCGTCAGCGGAGCAAACCAGGTCGAGAAACTTCTCAGAAAAGTTAGATACCCGGTTCAAATTCAAAAGCCAAAAAGGAGGAAATATCGGTAATGAAGGACTTTTTGGCATTTATATAATAGCGTAGTATAGATCATATATATTTGGTGCACAAAAATGTATTGAGTGCCTCCTGAAACTTTACCAGATATATTTAAATGCTACATAAAAAGAAAATATGAATGACGAATCAGCATCTCAAGGTTTAAAAATTTTTTTTTTTTTCAAATCATGCATTTAATAAATTCATTAACAAGATATAGTATATAACGAATAAAAAAAAATAAACTGATAAAAACAAATTCTAATAAGCCTGGTGTGATGATAAAAATGAATGTATATGTAGAGTTCCTATTTTGTATTCTTGAATAACCTCGGTTAGTTATTTGTAGCAGAATTGCTAAAGAATGTGTTTTTTCCGAGCTGCATTCTGAAAACTAAATGTGCTGTAATTGCAGCTGAACACTTTACACCTATAATTTGATGTTATTAAAAGATAATTTATTGCCACATACATTGTTATCCACATGATTTCGACACCAGTGCACCCGGTAATTGACGTAGTTTGAAAATAATCGTTTGCACCTTACACAAAGGGTTCCTAGCTATAAGCATTGACTTTTGGACCTAAACCAAATCTTCCATATACTTGAATATAATTGCTCATTATGATTAATTATGACCTTATAGAGGGTCAATCAACAATCATCTTGTGTCTAAGAGCATGTATGTGAGTCATTGCAGAGCAATTAGCTTGAATCTCACTTCATTCATTTTGATTGCACTTTATGGTGGGCACTCGTTCTCATGTTTGCGCTCTCATGCTCTATTTTCATAAGCAACTTGAAGATCTGGAGGCTCTCATGCCTGATTTGGATCTAGATTCAATGGGCCTAGATGATGAAAGTCCTGAGGATGATAATCAACGTCAAACATTCGATAATAGCGCTCTCGAACCAAGTGAATCAATGGAATCATGAATATACGAATAATTGCTCAAAAAAATGAGACCCTTCCACTCCTTCGATTTTCATCATTTTTGGCATACATGTATATCTTGACGCCCTTTATCATATATCTCATTTCCAGCTCTGGACACTCAAAGGAAGCTGTTACTTACTGGCCTTGAAGATTCACACTGCTTCCAAACTTCTCATTTCAATTTACATATATATGTTTTCTCACTGTCATTTCAAAGTACATTAGTATATGATATAACTACAGCAATCTAAAATCCAAACTCAATCTCTGTTGGACACTAGGAGGACCTAATGTTCAAAAGTTTTTCGCCCTCTAGTTCCCCTGTCTTTTGATATACGAAATAAATATGGTACCTCCAAACTTAACTCATAAGGACACATCCTTGTATGGTATAGGTATGGGATTTTCTTGCTTAGGTCCAAGCGGAGCCGCTTATAGCCAGGAACCCTTTAACGTGTACCCTTTCTGTAGCCACTTTTTAGATACGAAACGCATCACAAGTCTACTTACAACTAAAGACTGAATTAACGAAAGATTTGCGTTATATTGACACGAAATAGCGTGTTGTGTAAAATTAGCTCAATTTTGGCGTTTTCCCAAATTACACCAAATTTTGCTTAAAATATGAATGAATGGTGTAATATTGCTTAAAAAATTGGAGATACACATTGAAGGTGCTTTTCTCAACTCATGGTGCATTTTTACATTTACTTTACGTACGTTTTACTCAGTTTATGTAGCAATTTTACAATTATTTTTAGAGTGTGGGTAGTCTTAAACGAGGATTGGTCTAATCAGTGGTTTGTAAATCAATAGTTTGATGTTACATGGCAATTCATTATCATATCTTTAATCGAGAACAACATTGCAGTGTCTGCTAAAAGACTTTTGCAGACAAATATCGTTTTTTCGCTGAATTTTAATGTTGCCGCCACATTTTCAAATCCAAACGCTATGCTTTCCAACGCTTGGTGGACAGTTTATTCTCTCCGCTGAAACTCGGAACTAGTTCTTCCACATCTTTGAAATTATCCATATCGTGCAGTGTTAGTAACTTCTTCAAATTCATTATTGGCTTTTACTTTTCTACAATTCATTTCAATTTTTCGACTTCCGCCTCCAGCACACTTTTGTTATCCGTTTCAATTTGTGGGCTGCCGGTTAACCATTCCACTTCTGAATTTAATAGGATAACTGGGTCAGTTACAACACATCCTATCCTCTCAAGCAACTTTATTAGACTGGCGTAGCGTTTTACCAAAGAGTATCTATTAACAAGAGGGGACACTCGTGACGTTTTTCCTTATCTTTTTTCGACCTTGGTACCGTTACAGGAATGAAATGGGAATTTATGCTAGAAATAGTTAGTAATAAAGAAAGCATAAGTGAGAGAAAGACAAAAATTTGGGGCGAAAAGTGGAACACTCTTGCAGGGTGCACCTCACAAAAATGTTTTATCACAAAACTTTTCTATGAGCACATTACACGCTGCCTTTTCCACAGCCACACACCAAACACATTTTATTATGCTTATCCATCATTTATCTAAAGCACATTTAATTTAATTTAATTAATTGCTTCTAAGAAAGCACTTTTTTACTCAAAAACTTTTAAGCTTCTTCACATTCCCAAACAAATCAAGACCACCCGGTACTTTTCGTAAGCGAGCAGCACACAAAAGAAATTCCGCTCGGGACCGCCTTTAAAAACGCACAATGAAAAAATGTAAACAATCTCGTCCGTATTCATGCTCGGTGTGTGCTGCCTGCCTTTTCTCCCTTCTCCGATTCGGCATTTCCCTATAACTTAACATTGCGAGGAGAGGTAAACTTGAGCGGCATAGTACTGGTGCCCGGCTCGGGACCGCCTTTAAAAAAGCGTTCATAAAAAAAGCTTCAGTTTATAGCTTACGCTGTAAAAGCTGTCTGTGAGAACTTTTTGGTGACTATTTCTCTCTCCACATTTCGTATAGGTATTTACAGAGGTAGTAGCCCTGAGCTGCTTTATCTAATGGGAAATTTTGCTGGGTGTGTTTGCGAGAGCTTGCATATGAGTTGGAATTTTGAGAGGGTATTAAAGTGTCCCTTCTTGTTGAAATAGATATTCTTTGGTTTTACGGTCCGCACTAATACATATTCAACAGAAACTATAGAACGCTATATACATAGAAGTTTCTAAATAGAACTTATATTCCTCTGGATCGAGCTACAGTCTTCACTTTGCTTTTCAATTCAAATTTTAATCCTTCCAATTCGTGTTTTATATGCCCATACGCCTTTCTGCAATTTTTGTCTGCTGTCGCCAATATTTTTGTCAAACCTTAGGCAGATTGTTATGTGGTTTGAAAACGTTTGAACAGTAGTTCAGTTGTAACTCTCAGTCCAACTAAAAATAACTTCTAAGATCAGGAAAAAAAATCTAAATGAGCCCCGTATGGTAGATTGTAGATTTCAGGAGGCGGGCGAAGATATCCAGCGCATAGACCATGTGGTCTATTGTACATACTCGTATGGTATGTAGGATCTGCTGTGGCCATGCATGTTATATCGGATTTCTCCAACTAGCTTATAGTGTTTATTTCTACTACCCCGACGCTTTCGTTATAAACCAAAAACACAAACAAAGCAAAAAAGCCTCAAAAACGAAGTAGAATAGGAGTAGAATAGAATCGAAGGTAGAAATTCTTGCTGCTAGATATGTATGTAGCGGTGATATACACTACTATTATGTCATACAAATTTTTTTTGCAGCGTTGATAGTACAATTAATAATGTGAGGCTGCCCGATATCCCGCGGTGATATATGCTACTATGTATTATGGCATAAAAAAATTGTTGTCAGAAATTGCTCAAATTTGAAAGACGAATACTCAGCGACAAATCAGCTCAAGAGGACATTGTTTTTTTTTTAATTAAAGGTTGAAACCTTATCTTTCCGAAATCGGTATGGATTTTTTGATCGGATGTAATCCTACAACTCGTGACCTTGAAGTTCAAGTTTTCAAAAAATCCAGAAAAACAATCGTAGATATTCGTTTTTTTTTTTTTTAAATTAAAGAGAAAGAATCGTACTTTCTCATGCATTGATCAGAATTATCGGAAGAAAATTATCCAGTTCAGTGTGCATTACCAAATTTTCTAAGTTTCGAAACTGAAAACATGACTTTGCTCCGCTGTTTTTTTCGCATTTATATCGGCTATTTTAAATGCTTCAATTATATCTAAGATTTCGGTGTACTCTAGATCCGTCTCAGACAAAAGAGTCAATTCTTCACGAGACACGTTGGTCGTTGTAGCGTAGGTTTATGGGGACGTAGCTTGGTACTAATCCAACTTTAATGATTTTACGGTCCGTTCCCGTAGAGCCACCTTTATCTAATTTTTTTCCACATATTATATATAGATTAAAAGAAAATTTTGTATTGAATTGAAATTTATCAGTAAACACCCGCAACAAAATATTGACTTTTGGGAAAAGTATATAAAAATGTTCCTTTTTACTCAGACAAAAATTTTAATTTTGAACTGACATTTTCATATTTTTTGATTTAAAATTGACTATAAATCAATGCAACTTGATACTCTTTTTAGAAAAGTTCAATTTAATGCACAAGTTTCTCTTGATATGGATAGGCGAAAAACATGTAACTTTTGTTTAGTTATCTGAATTAATTAATTCTCCTAGTGCTTAAATTTTCTGATCAAAACTACCACTTCCTATCCCATATTCTTTCGGAACAGAAGAAAAACTAACTAACCTGCTTCAGAGAACAGTGATGTATGTAGAACTGAATTTCGAGGTATCTTATCTCATCTTATTCAGAATTTAAATACCCTTAAGGTTCATCAATGATTTGTTCACTTGCAAGTACTACAAAGCCGTTGCTAAATCCCGCAGCCCTATGTAATTGAAAAACTGAATGTTCAATGCAAAAAAGAAAGAATTAAACTAACAAAACAATACAATCATATATCATAAATACCCGCTGATTATGGCGGTTTTTAGTAAAACCAATTATTTATAAATGAAATCAATCCTCAAATCGATCGGAAACCACCCCTACCACAACACTTAACAATAATAAGTTGATTTTTTTTATGGGAAAATACTTACATTTTTTTAATATTTCTTTCTCAAATACCTTTTAATTTTATTACTTATTTATTATTATTTTATTTTATTACCTCAACCCTTATCATTAAAGTATTGATTTCTTCTTGGAGAAATTCTTACACTCCGCTAGTTTTTCCCTATTAAAATATCTTTAGAATTCAAGCAATTTTACTCGATCGGAAAGTACACTTACCCCAATCTTTGATAATAGGAGTATTCACTTTTTGTTGTATTATTTACTACCTGAAATTGCTTGATATTATCCTAAAACTGAAACATAACAACATACTAATTTTGACGACGTTTTGGAAGGAATATCTACAACACTCTTGCTGTTACTATAGATGAGCTTTTAAGCTCTTTGTGCCGCTTTATCGAGCTATTACTATTTTGCGATTTTAATTGATCCACTATTAATTGAATGGCTTCGAATAACAACAGACTTTTATGCATTTATGTATAAAACCTGCTCCGCTTAATTGTACCTCTTTTATCGACGGCCTCGTTGCATCCGTAATGCTCAAATATAGCCAATGAATTCGATCTGGTGTTTAGTTCTGATCCTAGTTCTACTTTGGTAAGCCGTAGTTTGCTTGTCTTTCTTCCCGAGTCATTCACCACCTGGCTCTTTATGTTGCGTTTGCTTTCAACCTATTGATGGCACTACAGCGGCTTCTGATTATTGTTGTTTTAATTTTAAAGAGACTGATTTTCGAAATCTAATAGTTTATTAGTCAATTTTAATGGAATAACATGCGTTTACAACGAAATATTGATGCTGTGTTAATGCGTTTTACTACATTAGTTTGACCTTCTTTGTATGGCCCTAGATCGAGTAATACTTCGGTCCATCTTGGCTCAATAATTCTTTAAAACATCTAAAAAACATAAATACGAATTTGTGTATTGAAGATCGAGAGAGATTTTGTTGGCTATTCTGACTTACACGATCAATATATTTACACAGATCAACGACATTTTTGTTGCTGCACACGTGACTTATCATTTTTAAACGATTTTTTCCGCAGATTAAAAATCCGAAAATGAAAATCTGCCATTACATCATATTTACGAGAAAAATAGAGTTACAAAAAGAGAAATCCACATTATGATCATTCAAAATTTGTTAAAAAATAATGGAGCTTTGTAGAAGGTCAAAACGAGCTTGAATGAAAACTTGAAACAAAAGCTTTATATATAAAATGTAATTTAACCGTAACTTTTACTGATATCTTTCCGGAAATCGATTTTTTACGAAATTCTCTTGTATGATATAATTCGTTTACACAAAAAAAAAAAGCGAATTTCGCGGTATATTTTGTAGAAGTCTAAAGGTTTTAACCCTTAAAGGTCCGGAAGTATTACAAGTTTACTTACCGCCAGGTCCAATACGAAGATAAATTGTATGCTCATTTTTATAGAAAAGAAAACATTTATTTTTTAGTAAAAATTTATCAGGATAATAGGATAATAAGATGATTTATGTTTTATATTCGGCGTACGTTTTCTTGCAAAATCATATCAATACGTAGTGATCTGGTTTTCAGATTCGCATTTAGCACCCTAAATAACATTAAAAGCAGTTGGTAAAATAAAAAAAAAACTTTTGCCTACCCGAATTTTGAAGACGTTTGTTATCGATCGCAATTTCAGCAACTCCATGAGTCACACGGTTGAAATCTAGAGATATCTACTAATCTATAGGTTGCCGAAATGCGTGCGTCTTCAATGCCACTTGGCAACCGTACGCGGACCCGACGGAGTCCTCATTTTTGGTTGGCAACGACCGATAATGAAGTGCATCATTTGGAGTGGTCAAGCGAATTTACTACCCTCGTGTTGTAGTATTATGTTAAACTTAACTTCCCTTGAGTTACATGTTCAGCACAAGTTATTGCGTGATCCCTATTTATTTTGAAAAACCCACGTGAGGGTCTTTTAGGAACAGAACAAATATATGTATTGTTATTTTTTAAATCCATAACACATATCTATTTACTTTATTTCACAGGTTGGGTTGGCAGTTGTTAATGGTCAGTTGTATGCCGTAGGAGGTTTCGATGGCTCTGCTTATTTAAAGACGATAGAAGTGTACGATCCTGAAACGAATCAGTGGCGTTTATGTGGTTGCATGAATTACAGACGGCTAGGAGGTGGTGTTGGCGTGATGAGGGCTCCACAGACTGAAAACTACATGTGGTAAATAGCACTTTGGTTATTTATATATATATACAATCTAAAGAGGATTTTTATAATTTAGGATTAGGAAGGATTCCGTCGTGTAAGATAAACTGAAATTCATGAGTTCCAAATGAAGAAGCGGAGTGTAACTATTTCAGTGAATCATCTTTCTAATTGTAATGGAATAGATCAGCCGCTCTCACATGGATTTTCCACATTAATTTGAATAGTCATCAATACGCAATTAGTGGAATTCAACAAAATTGTCTTATGACCATGTACTTTTTGTTTAAGTTTCATTATTTTTTTTTTTTATATAATTTTTACCACATCCTTCTACGAATAAATATTGCTAATTTTGGTTTTCATCAAAGAATAATTTTTCTGGAAGAAGGAATCGCGTTTTTATGACTATTCATTGTAATTATTGGCAGGTAGTTTTACTTTATTTAAAGTTATATTTCGAAATTCTAGTTTTTTTGTCTTTGTCAAAGGACTTTGGATTTTTATCTATAATTCACTTTCTATAATTTATTAAAAAAAAACAAATGCAAACGGAAGTGATGTCATTTGCCTCCAGAAAATTGTGACCGAATCGGGATGAGAAATTCACTGTTAACAAGGCGTGAGCTAGGGGGAAAATAGTTTTACTGACCGTACGTATGAAATACCTGGCAATTTGTTGGAGAATTTTTAGAAATGAATTCGATTAAAATGTGTATTTATGCTTTAATATAATAAACTAGAATATCTAACTAAAAGTTTTGACGAATAAAACATAATTATAGTCCCAAGAAAACCATTTATTAGATTATCTTTAAAAACAATTAAGAAATTAAGATGCCTTTTGCCAACATTTACAATCGGCCGAGCCTAAAATATCCAAATTAGCTCACGCCGCGTTAGTACTGATATGACGAAAATTGATTTTTTTTTATATATATATATATATACTTTTTTCTTAGTTTCAGTAGCCAGTAAGGTTTTATCTCAGTAAAATTGAAATAAAGTAACACAAGATGACATTCTAATAAGGAATAAAAATAAATCACTGTACCTTAAGATGACTTTTGTTCTGAAAGAAATAAAAATTTGGGTTTTAGTATTTGCTACTTCCAGTGACGATGTGGAAATAAATGGGAACATGAGATGCCTTTTTTACGTTTTGAAAATATCGCCCACCTTATCTTGCTTGCTTTACGTAAAGTGGATCAGCAGAGTAGGTTGAATGCACAGCTCCGTTCAAACAACGCCAGCAAGAACTATCAAAAATATAATACCTAGGGATTCCGAAGAGTGTTATCAGCTTTTGTTTAGTCAAACTATTTAATTGTATCAATAGTTATAGACAAATGCGCCATAAATCTAGAAATACGAGCACGTCAAAATCGTGATGGCTATCAACTGACATTATTCGGACACTCCCTTAGGTGTGGGCCTCGACCAAAAATATATTCGCTGTTAAACGCCCGCGCCACTGACTCGACCTTGCAATTGCTTATTCAACAGAGCTTAGAAATGACCCTGTGGCGGTGCTGCACCTCTCTTAGGTAAGCGAACACGTGCTTTTCCGAGTGTGTGCATATTAAGATAGAAACGTGCGCCCGTCCGACTCGTTGAAGTTCTCCTTATCTATCATCATAGTTCACTGAACTTGCGAGCTTTCGTCGTAATTATAGCTTTGATTTATCGAAGCTCGCCGATAGCATCTAATAACAAATACTTGGCGCAGTGCGTTGCACTACCGGCCTTGATTTGGGCTAAGTATCAATGGACTGGTTAATTAACTGCGCGAATAAATTTATTCACAAGCATGCTTATGTTTGTTTTTCAACTTTTTTACTAATCTAAGATGTGATTAAATTCAAAATATATATCGACAGTTATTTAAAAGACATTAAAGGTGCAAACTGCTTGCCTCCTGATTCAAAGCCAATATCACCATAAAACAGCGTCAAAGCGAGAATGCTTATGCAATAGGCTCATTAATTCATAAATGAGTGATTATGAGGAATTTAAAGTAGGCAGCGGCGTTTGACCGGACAACTTACTACATGTAAACGCTTATATTTTACGGTGCATAAATCAAGCAAGTTGTATTACCCAAATATTTTCTAAGCTTGTAAAATATCACAAATTAAGCAATATTATATTTGCAGACTTTCAAACCCACTGTATCACTAGAGGATACAATTATAAATTTAAAGAAATTTATTAATGCTCTGTCTAGTAGTTTTGGCCCTTCGCTTTATATAGTCGGAGTCTCGTTATTCTATTCAAGGTACTAATTTATTTATGCTCGATTGTTCTCATGCCTTCCTAACTATAATATGTTGGCTGAACCGAAAACCTCCATAATATAAGTGCAATGATCTTGAAATTACAATAAATATTTCAGGTGTGTATAAAATTTGTTTGGAAGCTTGTTTGAAACGGCTTTTATAGTCACCAAAATAGTTATAGCTGCTTGAAACTCTTCTTGGAATAAAATTAGGTAATTTATATTTTTTTGTAGATAATATATGTTAGTTTATTCGTCTGGCATCTTCTAAAATCTTCTGGTTATCAATAAACGCTGATACCACTTTGCATTCTTGTTTATTTATTTATAATTATGCATCAATGCTGTTCATATGAGAATTGTTCAATTTTACTTTGCATACAAACCGAATAACGAGAGGAATAATTCAAAAAAATAAAAATCAAATCATGCCTATGGTAATGAGATTTCAATTCGAAAACAAAGTTGAAACCTTACTTGGTCGGTACCTGTGTGGGGAAGTATGACCACAATTTTGCGCTCCGGTGTTCTGCTTTCGTTCTGTTTACTACAGATATTTGCCAACATTCATTGGGTGCACGAGAAGACCAACCAAGCCAAAAATACTACGTCCCTTACTAAGCAAAAAGAACGCGGAATTAGTATGTTTAAAGTAGTCTGCTCAGTTACATGAAATGACCCAAAAAATATAACGCTTATTTAGTTTGTTGGCGTAGCCCTTGTGAAATTCTGGCTATGTTCGAGTTTATTCGTACACTGGGCCGTTGTGTTATATTGTGCAAGAACGTGAATTTATTTAATATTCTGCGACGCCACTGGGCATTCTATCTCTACAAATCAAATTCGCTTGAATTTTATGAATTTTTCTCTGTCCGATCGTGTGTCGAACGCTGCTGCACTATAGTGCCAAAGTGTGTGTGTTAATAACTCTAAGCTCGCATTAAGATGAATTTTCCGTGCAGAAGCTTGCATTTCGAGCTCTTCATGGAAAACCGATCGTCTCGGGCCGGTATTTGTATAAAAAGAAAAGCTCTTCCGTGGCATCTTCAATGCTGTCTTCAGCTGGCCGATAAGAAAGCGCGCTGCTAGATATTCGCAGAAGAGACAAAGGGTTGAAAGCTTATATAATCATCGTTAAGCAAATCGTGCGCGCATTCAACAGTTTGAATTATTTGTTTCGGGGGCTTTTGATAATTATTGAGTGGCTGCATTTGCTGCATATGGGCTCCTCAAATATAAATCAGTTCCGAAGTGGTAGGAGGTGTTCAGTTCAAATCAGGCCTTGAAAACAGTTCGCTGGTAGAGTTTGTCCCTAGTGCCGCCAGTCGCACAGTTCGAACTTGAGTGCATTTTTTTTTATCAGATGGGTGAGATAATGAAGAAGGTGGCATCGAATAATAATAAATCTCGTGAGGAAACTGGCACTGAGCTTCCGGTTAGTGTGAGACTTGCGGTTGAAGAAATTGTTTCCTCCTGTCATGTGGGCGAATATACATTGAATGTGGAAAAATTGTCAGAGCATGGTGAAAATAGCTATGGACTAGTGTTGCAATTGGAAGTCCTTCCAACGTTTGGAAAAAGATCTCTACACTATATAGCAAAAGTCTCTCCAAAAAATGACGCTAGGAGGAAACAAATGGACGTTGTGGAATATTATACGAGAGAGGTATTCATGTATCGTAATGTTATCAGTGAATATTTGCGACTACAGTTGGAGCACAAAATATCACCAGAGCTTTGCTTTGATGCAGTTCCCGCTATGTATTACGCATCACTTCAGGAGAAGGACGAGTTTATAATTCTTGAGGATCTTCGAAAATCTGGATATATGCGATTTAATAGAAATTTAGTCATTCCCTATCGTTTGGCAGCACTCGCTTTGGAAGAGTTGGCTAAATTCCATGCCATGTCCTTTGTATTTAGAGCGAAAAAACCGAAACGTTTCTACGAATGTGTTGGCGTCATTCGCAAGGATCATCTTTTTTCTGATAACATGGAACAATTAAAGATTGATTTCGGTGAAAAGTACATAGAGAAAGTGATAACTGCCGTCAATGAGGAGGAGAATATCCCAAATAAACACAAGTTTCTCAAGCATCTTCGATACTTCTGCGACAAGTTTAAAGAGCTGGGTGTCAAGATGGTCAGCGGTATTGAAGCAGAACCATATGCAGTGATTTGTCATGGTGATTTCTGGAACAACAATGTTCTCTATCGGTATAACGTAAGTATATATTCGATCACTACATTTTTTCGATCACACAGGGCTCATAAAATCCCTTGTGTTCTGTTCGTTCTTCAGTTAACAGAACACAGAAGATCTAATAATTAGTAGCCAGTTAAAACGCAATTGCTTGCCGTCATAGAGATATGCTTTGATCTGTGCTCTATTTTGCTACCCGATATGTAGTGTACAAAGAAAACATTCTTAGCAAATGTAGAAACGCGCGGGAAGCTTTCGCTGTTTAGCGATCTGTTCAATAGTTATATGAAAGAAGAGAAGGGAATTGGCATACTGTCGGGAGTGTGGTAAACGTGCTTTCTTTTATCTGTGCATGAAGCATGAGCGATAACACGTGCAAGATTAGAAGCTGGTGGGTAGGTGGAGATAAGACTGCGGTTACGTAAAATCTGCAGTTACGAGTTCTTTGCTCCATATATTTAGCCTTGACTTATCCGGTTATCTAACTGCACCCTGAAAAGTCCATAGGTGGCGAGAGTGCTGGGATTAGCGGGCTGATATAAGAGATTTTTGTTTATTTACTTTGAAATATTATACAATAGCATTGCTGGAGAGGTGAATGAACCTTTGAATTAATGTTTTGTTTTTATCGTTATGCAGGACAATGGGGAGCCAGTGTCGGCTAAACTTTTGGACTTCCAGATGTCTCGGTATTCCTCTCCTGTCTTGGACATCGTACACTATCTGTTTGTCTGCACAGAAAAGGATCTTCGGGATGAACACTTTGAAGACTTGAAGAGAGTTTATTATATGTCGCTGGCCAATCAACTGAGGCTGTTTGATTTAGATCCTGAGAAGATTTTCTCTTACACCACCTTCGAAGAGCAGTTAAAAATGTTTGGAGCATACGGATTTTGTATGTCAGTATATGCCCTACCGTTTTATATTTCCGATCCAAGTCACATACCAGATTTAAATGAAGCCGCTGAAGCTGCAACAACTATTTTAAATTCCCCGAAACTTAATAGGGACCAAGAAAAAGATGCTTTCTTTTCGCGGTATGAATTCCTGAATGAACGAACTCTGGATATTTTTAACAAGCGGATGATTGAAATATTGTTAGACTTAGAAAAGTACGAGATGCTCGACTTTGTTGCCTGATATAGTCTCTAATTATGATGAATGTTTGCAAATATGTATTTACCTTGTTGTGCAGTATTTTATTGTAAAGTTTGTTTGAGGATAATGCATGTTTTGTACAAATTTGTTCGTTGATATTTTTTAACTTGTTTTGATAATAAATATAGTTGTTAACTTTTTATTTTCATTATTTAATCTTTTTAAAAAGGATAACTTACTTCTGTAAGGATTTATTAACAGCATAGCATATCGAGTCATTGTTTTACCTTTAAAGAAGTATTATAGTGTAACAACGACTTTTTGACGACGAACGACTTTGAGAAATTTCTTAAATGGCGAGTTTAGATAACTTTGAACTTATAGCATTTACGCTTCAAAATAGAAATCAATAGCAAGAGCAACTATATTAATTTAAATTCAATTCAATTCAAAACCATGTATAGTACAACTAAATCATAAATAGCCACAACTTTTTCAAAAATTTAATATCTGTTTCAAATACAATAACAACCATTTCCATTTTTAAAGTAACTTTTACAATCCCAATAAGAACTTATTCAACATCAATAACGACTTACTCAATTTCAATTCCGCAATTGTTAAAACTTCACAGTTTACAACTCAATGATTAATTAGCACAAAAAATATATTATACAGGTATTCCTCCCATAACACGGTAATAGGTTCTTAGAAAACGCCGTGTTGTGTGAAACCGTTTTATATGAGCCAGTATAAAGAGGTATTTTACGACCCGAAATCTTATTAAAAACCAATTTTTTTTTAAATTCCATATAAGCAACTTAATTTTATTAAAAATATAAATGTATTGTGTGGCTATAGTGTGTAATTTACTTAAAATAAATACAGGAAGGGTGATGCAGTTGGACCCATTGTAGTAAAATCGGATTTGTAGTAAGCGATGACTTTTGTGGTAAACGTGCAGTAAATTTACAGATGCAGCAGGTTCCCAAGGGGTGCGGCAAAGAATAATCGAAGAAAACTGCCCCTCGAACACTGAAATAGCACCACTCCTTTTATTTGTCTTCATCGTGTCAGTATTATTTACATTTCGTTCTTTTAAAAACCGTAATTGTATCCTTATAAAAGCTTCTAAACCTCCAATAATTCTTTTTAATATTTTACTTTTAGCGTGTAGGTGAGTCTCATCGCCTTTCCCGTAATTATTCTAAGATAATTATTATTATTAATGTGTGATACAAAGCTTTTCGCAATTTTCTTATCGTGTCAGAGCGAAATCGCATTATAGGAGGAATACCTACATTAAATGTTTATAAAAATATATATGTACTAGAGATGCCACGAATATTCGGCAACTATTCGGTATTCGGCTATTCGGCCACTTTTTTTCGCTATTCGGTATTCGGCCGAATATGGTTAACTATTCGGCCGAATACCGAATAGCAATTTATTTATTATTTTTTTATTACTAGCTGTTTTCCCGCGACTTCGTCCGCGTAAATTATAGCCCATGTCCTTTCTAAGGCTCTAGAGTATCTGTGTACCAAATTGCATTTAAATCGGTTCAGCAGTTTTGGCGTGAAATCGTGATAAACAGATTTACTTTCGTATTTATGATAAAATATAGTAAGGATTACCAAATAAATCATGAAAAAAGAACTCAAAATATTACTCACAAAGATATATTTATTTAACCAAAAAAAAGAGCTAACAAATTAATATTTAAAATCTACCAGTGGTAAGTTATGATGAATGAAAACAATTTTTTCAGCGTTTGTTGATAGCAGACGATTGCATTTTTCCTCATAAATTATACCTGCTTCCGAAAACAGCCGCTCACTATACACACTGCTACCGGGAGATGATAAATAAATCTTAGCAAATTGTGAAAGGGTTGGATATTGTTTCGCGTTTGCTGACCACCACTTGTAAGGGTCTGCTGTCCGATCTAAACGAACAGATACCATGTAAAAATCAAGTTCATTTGCAACAGAATTTGTCTGTTCCACACCTTCATCTGAACGAACATTTTCTGCAGCGACAGTTGTGACTTGTCGCCCGCGGAAAGTACTAAGTGTGGCCGAATATTTGGCTGCCGAATGTTCGGCGCTTCGGCCAAGAACCTCGCCGAATATTCGGTATTCGGTATTCGGCCAAATTACTATTCGTGGCATCTCTAATATGTACATATAACACTGGTCGGCACCAATTTTGCCATAGAATAAATGTTATATCATTTCTTTAGGAATTCTTCGCAGATTGCGAATTCGCAAACTAAAATGTTCTATCACGTCAGATTTTTGAAAAAAATAGGTTTGAAAAGTACAAAATACCGTATTTTGGCCATTTTTGTAAATTAATTAAAAAATAACGAATTCTTGTAGGAGCTTGTAAAGTATCTGAAATGAAAGTATGAATCTTTAGTTGTTATATACAAAATACGAGAGGCTTTAATACTTTCCGAAAAATTCCGTGGAATTCACTTTTCTCCATAAGCCGTTTACTTCATACAATAGATAAAAAAATTAAAAAGATCACTGCTTGCGCATGCTCATGAAAATCTTATTCCCGAAGACGTTTTATAAGTGCTATAGATTAGTGGTATTTTATATATATCGATAAGGATTCAGGCTCTCTTTTGAGTCGTGTTACGAGCTTTTTCCACGTTCCGTTATTTTTAATGAATTTTTAAAAATAGCCGAAATACTATATTTTGTATTTTCCAACCCTATTTCTTTTTTCAAAAATGTGACGTGATAGAATATTTTTGTTTGCATATTCGTAATGTACGGAAAAAATCCTATAGAAATGATATATGACTTGTTGGAAAAATCAAATATTAAATTTTGCCGACCATTGTAATTTGTTGGATGTTAACCTAACCTCACCTTCAGCAAAAAACAACAACTTCACCAACATAATCATTACATAATTATTGCAATTGCTTTGTCGTACTGAAATCAGGCTCTCTTCTATTTCTTCCGGCAGTGTTTGTTCCTTCTGATCGTTATCAGCAGCGATCGCCTAGCTGATGCTTTCATTATTTTATTATTATTGCTAGTGGGTCGTTATGGTACTCTAGGTATCACTCGACAGCAACGCGATCTATAAGGTCTATTGTGCTATCCCCTCTATATTAAACTATTTTCATTTTAGAAAACGTATTCTCAATGGGATTGAGCATAGGTAAGTAGGGTGGTAAGAATTTTAGAAAATACGACACGCTCTAAATAATCACCCTGATTCCCGTAGTCGTGTCGTCTGTCGCGTCGTGTCACTTAGTCGTGTCGTGAAATCGAGAAATCGCTATCTCGCAGTGGAGTGACACGACAAGAATACGGGACTGCAGATTGCGGCGGAAAAACGGCAACACTGATAAGTTTGAAGTTTGATAGCAGGCTGGTAGCGATAATTTATTTGAAAATAATTTAATATTGCGTGAAAAATGAGTAGTGCGGAGTTATTTTACGACAGTGACGAAGGAGAAGATATTAACCTTTCAAGAAGGAAAATATTAAGGGATAATTCGAATCCCTTAGAATTACCTAACTCATTGTAAGAACGAGATGATTTTAATTAAATTATGTATTAATTTAATTTGTATTGTAGATTTACAAGCTATTTTCACCTTTCAAAAGAATCGTTTGTTTTTGTGCTGAATAAAGTAGAAGCGAAAATGAAAGCTACAATTAGAACTTCATCCGTACCACCAATAATAAAGTTACTGGCTGCCCTACGGTTTTTTGCGGAGGGAAGTTATCAAAAAGGAACTGGGAATGACTTTAACATAGGATTGTCTCAGTCATCTGTATCCAAAGCCTTTAATGAAACAATCGACATTTTAGAAGCAGAAATTTGTCCACAATTGATTAACTTCAACACACATTAGAATATGATTTCGATTTGTTATTTTTACCCTAAATTATTTTTTTGCATTAAATTAACTAAATTAAACATTAATAAGCATAAAAATTACTTACATATCGTTTTTTTCCCTCTTAAGCCTGGTATGCTGTTCCCAAGAAATTTCTTGGCCTATACAAAACACATGTAAAAAAACACTCAAGGAACACTCAAGGAATTTCTTTTCTGTTTCGGCTACCAAAGTGGTATGCTGTTCGCCAAGAAAAAACAAAGTTCGGATTTCAGGAGCAGATGGCGCTATTATCACTTAATTCTAATTTCCTTCAAGAAATATGTATCCGAGCACATATTCCTTGAAGTAAAAGTGGCAGTTTTGCTTATTTGGATTTCTGTACATTGATATTATTGTGATAAATCCATATTTGGAATGGATTTTATTGAAATTGAGGAGTTCGTGGAATCACAGGAACAAATTAATACTCCTCCTGAACTGAAAAAATTGGTTGCAGCAGGACCGGCGAAGAAAAAAAGAACTTATAATTCTTTATTTTATTTTTATTCAGTGTTATATTTTTTTATTTTTTATTAATAAATTTACATTTCTTTACTATTATTCCTTTAAAACTTTTTAATTTATTCTGTTGAATTCTTCTTGTAAATGAATTTAACTGGAGATTATTTTATTTTTCTGTTCATCGCCTACTTTATATTTTTTTTGTTTTAAATAAAATTCACCGCCTCCTCCTCCACATATGCTTACATCAGTCGCAAATCTTCCTTTCGTATTTCTTTCCTGAAGATAGCGATTTACTCTGCATATGGGTTTCTTCTTTTGTTTGTTCTTTTTCAGCTCGATGATCAACACCAAACTTGCCGCAGCAATAATGAGGTTCATATTCCTCATGTATAAGTCCCTAATTTATTAAACTTATGATTATATTTTCACAATAATAAATATACCATTTACCTTTGAGAATTTTCCATAGTCTCGTCACTTCTCATAGATTTCCCACACAGAAACTCACTTTTGCACAGCTGTCTTTTTGAAGTTGTCAAAATTCCTTGACCTACTGTCAAAATTCCGTTTGGGAATAAGTACTCATTTTCCTTGAGCTGTTTTCTTGGGAACAGCATACTAGGCTTTAATTAATCCTGTCGTTAAGAAAAATGGTCACGACAGAAAACTTCACTTCCGACGACATTTGCCGTCAATAAACGACAACCGTAAAGGCTCAATTACAATGACCGGATCTGAGCGCAAGAGAACCGGATTGAAATGTCAAATTGGTTTTCTTACCATACGTTTTATACCTCAGCCACTGACATATAAGAACTGGACTGCTGATCCCGTACAAAAACTCACATCAAAAGTAAGACCAAATTTTGACCGAATTCTAACTATCTCGCTCTTTCTTAAGCCCGCAGGCAGACAAATTTACAAAAAAAAATGGCCAATAGCCAAATGAAGGTGGCGCCATATATGTGCACTTCTTTTGGTTTTTTCTAGTATCTTCGCGTGTGATACATCTTTTTGATACTCCCAATAGATGAATAAAAGTAAACACAAGCTTTTTGCACATCACTTTTACCCACGACAGCCTTTACAAGTTGCCCGCCAACTCATCATTTTCCGTTGCAATCAGCTGTTAGAATAGTTTAACGATGTCCAACAGATGGCTACTTCATTTTGTGATACAACTTTTAGCTTGGGTTGGTATAAACGAGAAATGTGAAGGTTAGACAAAGGCAGAAAAATAATTTGTATAGCTATCTTTGTTTTTCTTAAGTCCCCAGCTGATTGCCGCGAGGAACATTTTTATGAAAAAACTTAAAATTGAGCGTGATATGAGAGAAATCGGTTCGTGAAAGCTCAATTATTTTTAATTTGCGTCAGTTTAAACATAATTGTACGTTATTTTAGGGCATTTTTAATAGCATGATTTGCTCCATGAGGATTGAGCCTGTGCTAAAAATGGTCTCATTTTTCAGACGACGGTTAGCAGTCCAGTTCTTTCATGTCAGTGACCTCAGCGATTACATTGACCGGATACAAGCGGATTCGATCGGAAATAAGGCCCAATTACAATGACCGGATCTGAGCGCAAGAGAACCGGGTTGAAGTGTCAAATTGGTTTTCCTACCATACGTTTTCTACCTCATCGATTACATTGAACGGATACAAGCGCATTCGATCGGAACTACGCGCAGTAAATTTCGGATTGTGTAGAAATCGACGGATTGACGGTTTGAAGTGTCAAAGAGAAGAACTGCCACCACCGGTTCTTTCATCTATTTTCCAGTTTTTAAGTTTTACACAACATTAGAAATATTGAAAATGCTTTTCTTTTCCGATTTATATGCATTTCTACTTTTCGCACTTTTGAGATTTAAAGAAACTACTTTGACGATTTAATCCGAACAGATACGTCATTGTAATCGGTGTTTTTTTCCTATCCGTTTCACTGCATACTTGGACATTTCTATCCGTTCACGATCCGGTCATTGTAATTGGGCCTATACGCGCAGTCAATTTCGTTTGTTTAGAAATCGACAGATTGACGGATTGAAGTGTCAATTGGAAAAACTGCCATTTATCAGCATTTTTCTTCTACTTTTAAATTTTTTAAGTTTTACGAAAGCTGTGTACATATTACACAACATTAGAAACATTAAAAATGCTTTTCTTTTCCGATTTATATCCATTTCTACTTATCGCACTTTTGAGATTTAAAAAAACTGCTTTGACGTTTTAATTCGAACAGATACATCATTGTAATCGGTGTTGTTTTCCTATCCGTATCATCGCGTACTTTGCCATTACTGTCCGTTCAGTTCCGGTCATTGTAATTGGGCCTTAATACCGAAATTTATCACTTCTTGCCTAGTGTCACTTTAGTCGACTAGAAGAATACCCAATTCTGCTTGTCGTAGATTTCCACAAGTGATACGACTACGGGAATAAGGGTGAATGTGCGAACCTCTGCTGTCTTGTGTATCCGTGCATTATCTACAATAAGCCAGACGCCGTAGTAGTCAGTATTTTAACCGATTCCCTAAAAAGTGCAAAATTTGGCCAAATCGCATGTGGAATCTGAAATTATTGAAAATATTATTTGAAAGCTATCAGATTAATATCATTCATCCTATAATATATACTTTGGACTGAGATATTTTTGAAGTTACGTAACTAATTTTGTACGCTTTGGATGCTTATTCGAACACCGGCGGCAGAAAGGCCCTGCTAAATTGCTTTCAGAGTTATACCTAAATGACGCTTCACAAATACCTTAATGATAGGGTGCTTTCCCAAAACGTCAAATTCTGCGCAACATTACTCAAAAAATGCATTGCAGTTTAAAAGCAGTCAGTTGGTTTTGATTTTTTGTAACAGCACCACGAACATTATTTTAAACAATGTAATTGATTTATATTGCCAGTTTGAGGATGTGTATTTATTGAAGGTACTGTAACCATCAAAGAATCGTTTTTTTTACTTTTTTTCAACTCCTTAGACCTCTAAAAATTTGTTTTAACTTTAAACGCGATTTTCTCAAAATTACTTTTTTTCAAACTGCGGACGCCGAAAATCTCCGGATTGGCTGTACAGATTTTAATAAATCTTAGCGCGTTTTGTTTATTATCATATCCTGCAGGGTAATTTATCACAATTTGGCAAAAACAAAAAAAAAGTAGCAAGGGAAAAAACTATGAAAAATACGTCGTTTTTCACACTTTTTTTCAAACACCTACCGTATTTTTTTTTTATCGATTTTTCGTTATATTTCATTATTTTTCATTAATGGTGGTAAATTACCCTGTCCAAAACCTTTCTCTGTATTTCGGAATTGAATACTTTGTTCTTATTTTGATCTTCAACGTTAAGGAACTCAATGCATTGCACTAATGGACTATCACTGCGTTTTTAAAAGCACCCTATTCAACATTTCTGTGGTTAATATTTCACTTCTTTTCCATATCATATCATATTTGTTATATTTTATAACTGATTTTGCATTCATATTTGCAATTTTAGAAAGCTTTAAGAATACTCATAGTTATTCCTTATTCCTGAATTTACTGGATTTAAGTCTCCTGCTGCGACAAGTCCACAAGTTCAGTCATTTTAATGAAATTCATTAATCGATCATGCCACGAGAACACGATTTAGCAAAGCCAGAGTCTATAGTAGGTACAGAATGAAAAAAAAAACTAAGGAAAATAAAACAAATTGGCGTCATTTTGAAATCTGTTTTCGATTTTTGTCAATTTGTTTTCGTTTAAAAAGTCTTAAAAATGTGATTGGAACGTGAGCGCTTAAAATTAACGAACGCGTTTCTGAAATATTCCGTAAAGTAGTGATATTTTAAGCCGTTAAAATTGGGAAACGCTGGCTTAGAGGCAAGCGAAATAAAAAATTAAGTTGAACAAATTAATTGTTAAATGGTTTTTTTTCGTCTGCTCTTAAGAAAGAAAGAAAGAAAAGTGAAGAGACAATTTTTCGTTGCTCAGGAATTAAAATAAAATAACGGCCCATTCAGCTGTCATATAACGTGGAAAGTGTGGTGGTTGTCTATTTACATACATTTAATTTTATTGTTGATTAATAAATCTTTATTTTCATATCTACTTGATTATGTAAGGTGTTTTCGAGGAAGAATGTTCATTGCATCATATTAGCAAACGAGGAGATCAAGCCGTTTTTCTTGCTAATTAGTGCTTTTTATCCTGATATCTGCTTGAGTTAACTAGCTGTGCATGTACATGAGGAATATTGGAGGAAAAGAGTGGCAAAAGAAATATTTTTTACAACTTTTCTATATCTGTATAGTGTGAGAAGATTATACTTCGGGCTTGATTCGTGAGTGGAGAAGCGATGAGTTGTTGAATATTTGCATATAGGTATTTTACAGATCTTCAAATTCAACAGCTTTTTCGTTCCTTTCGGTTATGTGTTATGCTGAGGTATTTATAGCAAAAGGTTAGAGTTATAGCTACAGGGAAAGAGAGTAATTAGGATAGTGTATAAATACTTATTTAAACTCTAATATATAATAATATTCATTTATTCATTAGATATTGTTTCCTAGACCTTTTGATTAAGAGTTAACTTTTTTTAATAGTATCCAAATAAAATATGAAAAAGGAAAACATCATATTTTATTCACATATTCGAAGCAGAGTTAGCTTCAGATAACCCGAAAGTTTTAGCAGAAACATTAAGAAGAGCTGTATATAAGAACAAATCTGTAGAAATATTTGACCTTTATAAATGCGGATATAAATCCTGAGCTGGTTGGGTTGATAGGATGATGCTGAAAAAATTCCAAATTTCGGAAAGCATGGAACTTCGAGAGGGAAGGAAACAGAAGCAGATACAGCAGCGAAGATGTGAAAAAAATCAGTAATACAAAGTTAAGCTTTTCAGTAATACAAAGTTAAGCTTTTAATATTAATAATTATTGCATTGAACGGAAATATTAAATTTTATTGATTCATCCAATAGATTCATGAGTCTTTCAGTTTTCGAGTTGTCTATAGATTAAGGAACTTCGTTGGATATCGGTTGATGTAGTTGTTGGCGTATTTAAACGTAGAAATTTTCTCGAAGGTGTATTGGATCCTTTTGACAAGAAAAAAACTTAAATTATTAAGGCCTTCATTGTTCGCAAATAAAAAATTTCTTGAATTTTTGTTTCCTCTTTCTCTATGAACAGATAAAATTAAGTTAAATTAGTTGTATGGTTAATTGGTTAATTCACTATAAAAAGAGCATATTTTTAATAATTTTTCTGATGACATAGTTAATATTTATTTTTTAATTTAATTTGTGTATAATAAAATGACATTTGAAGATTATTTTGTCAACTTTTCATTGATATTTATCAATAAAAGAGCCATTGACAACAAATATCATAACTCATGACTGAATCATACTGAATCATCTGAAATTAGAAAAACCAAAAAGATTTCATTAGTTGATAAGTTCCTTGAGGTAACACTTTCGATTTTTTTTTTTAATGTTTGGTAACACTTAGAAGTCATAATACCGATTTTTCATAAAAAAAATCGAAAGTTTTGTTATTTTATAATAAGTTAAAAAAAAAAGCAGCGTTACCTCGTAATTTATGCGAAGAAAGACTGTGTAAACGTTCGAAAGGATCGGAGCAGTAGATGAGCTAGAGAGTTCACCGATTTTCAAAAATGCTGTGTGAGAAAAATGCGTTTAAAGTCTAGACACTGAATTAAGGGGGGAACCCAGTTTAGACCGATCGAAAAATCGTCTTTTTTTTTATTGCATGAATCGTTAGTATAACTATTCAAGAATATGTGGTCAAAATTTCAAAGCAAAATTCCCATTAGTTCGAATGCAATGAGCACTTAAGTGACAGCCCGTCGGTTCTGTGAAGAAGCGCACGGTAATTATAACGGAGCGGTCGCCCAGGCCGTTCTTTTCCAGCTACCTGCCTCAATACCGCTGTGCTATTGAATAATAGAAAGAGGAGAGTTTCGGCAGATGTTATTGTTTGGCATTGGGTAGAACGTTCTCGAACGTTTACGATATTTCGACAGAGCGTCGAGTCTGGTTAGTTGAGCTCCGGCTTTCTACATTTTATTTCAAACGCGTTTTTCTCGAAACGACTTTTTTTCGACTTGCGTATATTCTAGCTCAAAAAGTTATTGATCAATCGTTCTGAAATTTGGTGTAGATATTCTTTATTCAATTCCACGAAACATGAACCAAATTCGGGGATTATATTGTTATTAAAAATATATTTTTTTATGCAAGAAAGATGAAAAAATATAGTATAAAAACATGACATTGTGTTCAAACACCTCAAAAACATGCAATTTTCAATTTGTTTGATCAAAATTAGGTTCATATTCTTAGAAAATATGTTTTTAATGAAAAAAAAAAATCCTGATGATTACAGATAAAAATTGCGACGTCAGGGATATACGCAAGCCAAATGCTCGGATGGCAATCGCCCATGGACTGCACGCGGTAATTCCACTATTTCCGGCGGAAATCGTTTGAAAAAATTTTAAAGTATACTTGAAAACATAATTAAAATATCCTACAAGTTTAAACAATTTGTGATTATTCCTTCCTGGTTAAAAAAAATCCTGAAAAACACCAAAATTTCGACCTCATAAACTGGGTTCCCCCCTTAATAAGGCACAGGAACAGCTCGAAGCCGGATCGGAAGGGCGGAGACTCTCAACTCCATATCTTCGTTAGTTTTATTTCAGTCGACTTCAAATTTTAACACAATAATCTTGATGATAAGATGTTGTACATTTATATGAGAAAATTAAAAAAAAAAAAACGCACAAAAATACGAAAAATAAATTGAAGTGCTTCCTATTTTTCGAGAACTTCCTGACACGAGGATATAAATTATTTTTTTAAGAATATTAAATATTTTTATAAGCCTCGATTCTGTGTTGACACATTTACACAATATAAAATTACAATTTATATTTAAAGAATTTTTAAATCTGTAAGGAACCCTCGGTGCACGATGCATCTGCATCTCTGTTGAACTTTTTCCTGTAATAATTTAGAATCGCTGAAAGTATATGCATTTGTTTTCAAGAAGGAAGGGAAGGAAGTTTATAAGATACAAAAGAGGTTTTACGCTTTTAATTCATTTTATTGTTTTCTTTTTGAAAAGCTTAACAATGTGTTCATTTTTTTAGATTTGCCATTTGTACAGACTTCACATCAAATATCTTAAATAAAACTAAATTTGATCTATGTTTAATGAGAGTTACTCTATTTCAATAACAAATACGCAGTTATTCTTAATATTAATTTAAAAATGTACTAAGGTTCTTTTCTCCCTCACTCCCTGTTATTCTCATGGCGCCAATCGCCTTCTTTATCTTGTTGAACCAATTAAATTGAAAATGGCAAGTAGCTCACTTTCTCGGTTCTATAATATTACAGAACTTTCTAGCTTAAATGTAAGAATTAAGAACGGAAGTAAAATTAACAAGGAAAATAAACATGGCAGATTTTAATAGTTTATAAATAAACTCTTGCAAGTTCTAAGCTTTTTACAAATTGAATGCTCTTATATACATTATCTATTGACTTCAGTAATCTTGTTAAATATAATTTGGCACTAAAATTTCTTGGATTGTGGAAGTGGTGATATGTTGAGCCATTTAAAATGACCTATTTATTTTAACAAATTTCTGTTGTATAGTTGCATGCGATTAAAGACTTCAGAGAATATTTCTTCTAGCTAAAGTACACAAAATTAATAGTTTTTAAAAACCAATTTGTTACTTTTTTGCATGTTAACACCTTATTCTGATAGTCATCACACTATTTTCATTAAAAAGTTTTAGTCGTTTTTGTTTAAAACAATGTATGTAATAGTTTTTGATCAACAGAGTTAACCATTTTTTGTAATTAGATTCTCGTATTTTGCATATTTTAAAGGACTGCATAAAAGTTTTACAAATTGTGCTTACTGCTCAACAAGTGCAGTTTGTAACCAACTACATATAATCCGAACCTGTTTTATCAGATTTTTCGTGTAATACGGACGAGAAATCAGGATTGTTTTCTTTACAAATTTTAAACCCGTATAACTTTTGATAAATGCATTTCTCGAAAAAAAATGTGGTAAAAGATGTTTAATATTGGCAATAGGAATACGGAATAAAAGAAGGGGATTCCAAATTCGCACGGGATTGAATAGATTTCTAAAAAATATGAAGCTTTTATATCGAACAATTATTTAATCCAATGTATATTTTCTGAGAAAAACAGGATTCCCTAGCATAAGCTCCTACATTTGTAATTCTCTTAAAATTCCCTCTCCTTTGGTACCTCTATGAGTAGCATTTTATTTGACGAAATAACGGCCATTTATCCGCTATATTGGAATTTTATATGACAAATCGTTTGATGCAATTAATAAATAAAATTATGGGGTAAAGAAACTTATATACATACATAAAAGCTGCAAACAACACCCTCCTTTCCGTATGCAGATGGGAAAAAACGCATTTCAAACTGTTTTCTATGTAAAAATTACACCAAAAATTGTTTTTCGAGTACAATAAGTGAAACGTTTTTTTTTAAAAAATGTATTTTGGGTCGCTGAATTCAAAAGTTTGTGCCGAAGAAATTCTAGAAAAAACAATACTATTTTAGCTACTTATGAAAATTTTTGTAAAAACAATGGAATTTCGTAGCAGCTCGAAAATCGTCGTTTGATTTCTTTGTATTATTTATTTATTTATTTATTTGTAAACTACATATATTAAAATTTATTTAACGAACGAGTTTTTCATGAACTGCCATATAGCTAAATGAACCAAAGATATGTAGGAGTGGAACTCTAATGAAAAACTTGTCCCGTCAACAAACATTGATAAAAATAACTTGACAACCGATATTTTATATCTATAGTATAGAATTTAATTTTTCATTTGAGTTACGTTTCGAACTCCTACGACATTCCGTTATTTTTAGAAGAAATTCTAAATAGGGCTTTTTTAAATTGTTAACCCTATTTTTTTCGAAAATTTGACATAATGGAAATTTCTTATAATTTTTTTGTAAATTGAAGAATTTTAATATTAATATATTTAGTAAATTTTGTAAAGACATACAAAAATAACGATACCCAAATTAATGAGTTATGTTAGACAAATATGATAAACGGCTCTTGATGGACAACGAGATTAAATGACCTCTCGAAAAAAAAATTATGAAAATGCTTTCCAATTAGTCTAGTATCATTATTATTTAATGTATTAGATCTTAATACAACAATTTATGTGCTTAATTATCCCGGTCAATAAATATTACACTAAGCGACAATAAATATGGCCTATATAACAACTACAAGCTAAAGCCTGTTTTTTAAAAGTTAGCTTATTGTTTTGGGTGGCAATTCAAATGGTTATAAAAATATGTATAGTCCATTTATATATATGTAGTATAATCCTCCTTTAATTACTAGCAGCGCTGTATACTATTAAGGGAACTTTCATATTGTAGTCATCTCCAAATTCAAAATTTGTTTCTTTTTACTTATTGTTTGGCACCCATTTATTTCTCAATTAATTAGCTTAAGTATTGATACGAAAGAGCCTTGTTTAAGTACTCTGAGGTCTGAACTCTTTACAATCTGGGATTAATGTACTTGAGCTCAACTGTAATATGAACTCCTGTATATATAATATACGTGGTCGAACAAAAAATACATGATAATCCGTACCTACAATGATCAAAAAATTTTGCTCGAATATCTTCATACACCACGAAATAATTTATGCAATGTCGAAATTTTTTGAAGGCGTTGAATTTTGTCAAACAATTAAACAACATATCGAACTACATAGGAAAAATGTGTTGCACAAATTGTTCACTCGTTAATGAATGCAAATAAGGGAAGTAAACTTAAAGTGGAAGAAGAGGAAGCTGAATTCAATTAAAGTCTCAATTTTTACTATAAACTGTAGCCACCTAATTGCACATGTTAACCGAAATAAAGGACCGATATCAGGACATGAGGATGAGGAAATGAAATGAAATAAATAAATATTGAATAAAACTCTTTTTGCGTTTGTTCCTTATGGGATTATTGTACTAAAATTACAGTTATAATAATACTAACATTTATTTATTTGTTTTTCTTTTTTGAATCAATTGGATAGGTTTGAAATTTCTCAAATTAAATATATTGAGATAGAAATAGTAGCTGTATTTTCTCAACTCTAATCAATTTTTGAAGGATAACTATTTAAATTGATTGAAATTGTTTGTGCCAAATTTAATGCCAATTACTTTTTATATGAACAGAATATTTCCAAAACAGGATGAATTAGATGAACTTCCATACAAACTTTTATTATAAAAAGCTGACACGTAGCCAGCAATTGTTAGATAAATCGAATTTACGATAAATAAATATATTTAATATACATACTACTTTAACTGATGAAACTTCATCGAAGTTTAAAGTTTAATACTGAGTGTAGCTTCACTTTAGAATAAGGACTTTAAAGACCTGGTTAAGACCATCTTGACATTAAAAAAAAAAATTTTTTTTGTCATATTTTGTTAAGAATGATGCGATTCCTTATGCATTCAAAAATTCCCAAAAGTGGTTGAGCTCTTGCTACTTCAAGTCAGCCCGAATGTCCGTTTATATTTGTATATACGTTTAAGTGATTCTTGGCTTTTTATTCCACACTGGTGGAACAAAAATCCCAAAAATTGCCAAGATTTAGTTCAAATATTAAGAACATCTTATTAATAACATTATACGCGATGTAGGTTTTTTTACCAAATGTGCTGTTAATTTATTATAAAGTTTTAAACTTCAAATTTTTCATTAAAGTCCAACAAAAAAAAAATGTCTATACTAAAAAAAAAACACAAAATACAGTGAAAATTTACTTGACAATTTGGCTACCTTGTCTAACTTTAAACTTGGCCATTTATTTTTCCAATTTTCTGCACCGAGTACATTGAAATAATCTGTTTCTTGGAGAAAATAAATTTTAAATAAACTGAAAGGCATCAAAATGACACCCAGGTAAATATAGTTTAAGAAGTTTTGCATAAATAGTTATGCATTTTGTTTCCTACAGCATGTCACTACGTCTACTGATATACTAAAAAATGCGAAACAACTACTTTTATTCGCGCCTTTAAACCCACCAAATTTAATGTCGGACATTATTTGCACAAAAACTAAAATCAGGCAGCTTAGTGTAATCGATAATTTTAAAACGAACTAATTATATTGAAGAAAACTGGTTTTTAGGAAGAACTAATTTGGATGTTCTAAATAATTTTTGCGTTAATTTTTAATTTTTTATTTAAGTCAAATTCTTTACTAAATTATATTCTTTATGTCAGGCTTTTAACCGAATTTTTAAGTTTGAATCCAACGAAGCTTGTTATGATAATTGATTATTTTTTTTTAAGGATATTGTGGTATAAAATTATTGAGAATATGATTTCGTGTGAATTTTGAATAAATTTTATCAAAAGCCATTCTTATTTAAGTCCAAAGATGGGTCCCCTTATAAGTCGGTCACCTGTAAAAATTGACTAAACCGCAAGTTTCACTGTAATTCAGATTTTTCCGTATGCTATACTCATTATTTAAGAAGAAAATCACAACTTTGTTCATGTTCGACAAAAATAGTACACAATCGATTCTACAGTCGCGGAGGACAAGATTTGCAGGATTGAGATAACTCAATTTTTCAATATTTAAAAAAACAAAATCCCCATGAATTCCCATGTTCATGAATCTATAGTACGAGTATAAACCGTTTAGTGTGTCAGCGCATTGTGTGCACAGTAGGAATTGCGAATTGTGGTACGGATCCGTTCCGTATTCAGTTTATATCTGTCTGTTTGGAACATCTTTACTATACAAATAAATCAGGTTTAGCACTGATTGGTACTAGGCCAATATTTGACCTTGTCCACATACACAAAAGAAAATTCAGACTACGTTAGGCCAACTAGACTCTACTTTGAATATTGTTTAAACGTAATCATTTACAATATTATTAGATTTTAACTCATAGATATTTTCGAATCCCCAATTATTGTAATAATAACATTTGCTTAAAAACCGTAAAGTGTTAGCTAATCTTAGCCCATTCCACCCCATTCCATGTTATCATTGGGAATGCGACGTCAATGTTCAATGAACACCAAATCGAGTTTGAACTTTGAAATCAATAAAATCGATGAATAAAAGAAATATTGCGAATTAAGATTTTTCAATTGGGTTTTTTGGATTAATTATTTTGGAACATATACTATAGTATTTATACCTGCATACCCAACATTACTTTTTAGTTATTGAACTTTTGTAATGTGTATGTAGACTTTTATGGGTAGGTGTACACTCTGACTCATACATACACTTCGCATTCCATAATAGGGCGAAATGAAATCATTATAAAATGGAATTATCATCAGAGTTATACAATTTGTTTCTTTACAGTTTTTAATACGAACATTAAAGTTTGTGAACCCAATGTGCGCATATGATTATAAAATTAATCAAATGGAGTTATTAGGCACACTATGATACCTGTATCCATCGATATAAATTTATTTTGCCCTATCCTATTTCAGGATCCCTGATTGCTGACGATTTTATTACGGATCCCGAAATTGTAATTGGAATTTAGTCGAAAATATGCCATAGCGTTGCTGTAATCAAAATCCTGTATGTGAAGTTTTTGTTGTTTTATTGTTTGACAAAGTAGGGTTTTTATGCTTTTTTTATGCAAATACTGAATTTTGATGGTGCAATTACGATATACTATGTTTTTTGTGAATTTTTAAAAATATGACGAAAAAAATCTACTTTAGTAATCAATGCAACTTCTTATTTATGTATGTATAAGATTATGACTTTATTTATTACTTAAAAAAACTCCAGATAAGGACACCTTAGCCTTAATAAAGGAGCACGCAGGAAAAAATCGTTATCATGAGCAATATTTGGCTCTTTGCATTGAAAGCAAAGTAGGCAAAAAGGTTGCTATATAGTTCAAATTTGGGTCAAAGACTCTTGCAGATAAAGAGGTCTCACAACCAACTTATTCCCATGGCACTACCGATTGCGTATTTTAACGAGCCTCTTTCATTCCATATCATGTCGATTTGATAAACAAATAGTCTAGTTCGTGTTCAATGAGAAACGAGGTTTCTTATCGTCTGTACAGGTCAAAAAGGTACTTGAGGAATAACTTAGAACTTGGTGTTGTTGATTTAAAAAAAACGAACTTTCGATATATTACGACAATACAAGTTACAATCTATTAAGAATACTACTTTTTTTCAAATTCGTAGCCTAACTCACTTTTTGTAGAGTTACGCGGAGGATCCTAAAATAGACCAACATTTTTTTCAAGCAATAAGTACAATTTTTAAAAAATTCATGTAGTCCTAAAAGGTGTTTGTAATTACCAAACATGCATAAATAGTGAAATCCGTTAAAAATGTTTCTTAGTTTGTTAAGTAGTAACAACAAAATTAATTTCTCTGCGGTAATCTTATTATCAAAGTGAGATGACAACTAACTAGAATAAGGCTAACAGTGTACGACATAGATAAATAAATATGAATCCTTCTATAGTTGAGCTCGGATAAATGCCCTTCGAGAAAATGCGCGGAGTTCACCTAAGTGTTAAAGAAAGCATAATTGCAGGTTAAAGAATGCGAGTGAAGTTCGCTTTAAAAAACTGCAAAACTGCATTGTCCTCAGTGCACTGATCGGAGGGCAAGATGTTTTTTTTTTTCAAATCAATTTTCTGTCATTCTCCCGATGATTGACCCTTTGAATCAATCCTTAAAGTAAATGATGCTTTTAGGCAGCACCAGCTCTACGAGCGATTTCATTTGCCCAAAACATTGAAGCAATAAAATGCCAAATGAATTAAACACGACGCGGGGAAGTTACATACATATATCACAAAATTTTTTTTTTATCGAGAAGGCAAGCACTTGCTATGATTAAGATAAATTTTTGCTGTTTAAGGTATGTGAGCTAAAGGTTAGCAACAAATTTTTATTAAGAATACAATAAATAATCGAATAACGGCTTAGTCTTGGAGAAATGTTTAAAAATCGTGGGACATTGAAGGAATTATCATTTTTTATCATTATCGATCTTGGTTTTGTCGAGCGAGGACGATACCATACCACCGCCATTTGGGGGATAAAGTTTGTCCAGGTAGTTCAGGGATTCATTAAGAAATGTCTGTAAGGATCAAGTTTAAGTGAAATGTTTTTATTTCTGTAATAGCAACTACCTGAAATGCGTGCAATACAGCCATTATGGCAGGTGATCCAAATCCGTGAGTAATCAATGAGAAATGAGTTAAATGTCGTTGCATTGATGGCTCTAAAAAATGTTGAGATCTTGTCGCATATTGGGCGGTCCTGTCTTGACTAAGGATTTGCATCAGTTCCTTAGTGATCTAATATATATAATACATAAGAGCAATTAGCTGGAGTTTAAGATTCTTTCCTTTGTGTAACAATATGTTTGCTTACCTGTTGTGTGTGTAAAAGTAACTCCTTCCGCCTGTAGGATTCCTGGGGTTCAGTATGATGACGTATTACATACTCAGCCAACTGCCTTGCAGGGAATTCTGTTTCACAGACAAAATGAAAATCCTTCGCTAAGTGAGTAGCCTCGCCTTCGACTAACGAGGTTAAGAGTGTAACATTGGCAGCCTTCCTCCGGCCAGCCGGCAAATTTAAACCGATTTTTTCCAGCTTCTCGCGCAATAATCGTCCTCCATTTTTGCTTTTAGCCCTAAAGATAATATAATTTAAACTACTATAATGCTTTATTGAAATATTCATTGAAATGTAAGCAAAAGTTGTTTATGATAAACGATTTTCGCAGAACGTGATTATATGCTGTTTAAGCCAATTGCAAAACAGAAGGGTGGAACAAAGTTTCGCTTACCTTCTTAGCACTCCGCCCAGGAGAGACGCATTTAAACATTCCGGTGGCGAGAGCCGTCTTTGTACTTCGGCTATGGTGACTTTGTATTTCGAGGTACTTGATAACAAACTAAGGCGACCTGGAACAGCACAAAACACCTCACTAGGTGAACCCGATCCAATATTTCCGACATCTTTGCCGTTTTTAATACCTAGAAGAAGGCGTTTATTAGTTCATATCACAATTCTTCTTGTCGAACAGTTAATGTGTGCTCTAGAATTGCCTTTATAACAAAAAATAAAAAAATAAAAAAGAGAATAATAACAAAGAAATGCAAACAACCAGGTGTGTTTGTCACCATCTCGAGTGCAGTCGGGGGTCTGAGGTATGTTATTAATTTACGCCCAGCTATTCTAGCTTTGAAAAAATTCGACACCTATAAAGGATTCCCAGTGTGAATTTCTGCTCCGATGTGAAGGGACCTTAGTTGCACCTTCCATATTCAATTATTTGCGAGTTATGGAAACAGCTAATTGAGCCGGCGTACGTTTTTTTACCGCCGCTTACAATACAGCAATGTGTCGAATTTCAAAACTGCCAAACCGAAATCCACCCCGTGACGTTCATTTATGTTAGAAAAAAAGGGGGTAAACAACGAAACAAAACTAAAGAGATTTTTTATGAGTGAAAAAAAGTGAGAAATAACACATTTTTGTTCTTTCGTGGAAAATAAATATTATCTAGGAAGTTACTTTTTATTAATGGTAAGTCTGACATAAATCCTACGTTATCATCCATTCCCGAGTTTTGTCCGTCATCGACTGCGTTCTGTAGTGCTTGATGTAGCACAAGGGGATCGTGTTCATGACCTAGACGCGCCCCGTGTCCTGCGGTGCCACCCACAGTCCCGCCATATTCTCCCCTCCGGTCCGTATAAGGAAAGCCATGTGAAAGCTGCGCCTGCAATAAGTAGTAAAAAACAACAGAATAATTTAATAAGAGAAGAGAATTCTGAAAAACGGAAGTTTGGCAAAAATGCAGAGGTCTGCGTGGAACTATGCAAAGCAGCGATCTTAATCCCCGATTTTCTCCCGTCCTGGAATTTCAACTCCTTTGTTTTTACATCATATACACAAAATTAGGTTCGGCAGACAACAAACACCACGTCCGTCGATTCACCCTGAAAGGCGGTTTTGAGATGTTTTCATGAATGTGACGAACTCAAACTTTCTCAGAATACGGAGGGTAAATTCTTAGAAAATTCATCTATGTAGAGCTATATACAGCAGCATAGGCAGAGAGTTAGCCTCCGAACGCGATTCTTAGATATTACAAGAAAGAGAGTCTCACGTTCTTTTGGGTTCCTCGCTGCAACATTCACTGAATTCTTTCAAATCGAAGGCTTACCAGAAGAAAGGGTCGCATCCCTGGCGAAACTCTGATATTTTCAGAGTAATCTCCCTTTAAGCATAGTCCTTAATTCGTTGCGATTTTTATTTAGTATCCCATAACTGAAATTCCTGCTATTTTAAAACATCCTCGTGGAAGCGTCGAATAGTGAATTATTGGCTTATTAAATTTTACGAAAAGGCATGCGAAGAATTTATGTCGACAAATATTAATATTTCCTTCTTCTTGGGTCCTAGACTTATCTATTTCAAAGCCATCAGGTTAAATTTCAAGGAGTTTGCGATACGTCTTTTACAAATGTTTTCATGTTGCATGTATTCCTAATTCAGTTAATTATCACAGCAATTTTTTATACTGCTGTAGATTAAAATTAAATTTTTTATAGTTATCACTAAAAAATTAAATAAATTTGAGGTTAAAAATTAAGTTTTCAATGTTAAAGTTAATGTTTTAAATACTATAAGATTTAATAGTAACTTAAAACTTAAAAATGATATTGAAACCAGCATTCATTGTACTTTGTCATCATCATCATTTGATAAGCCTCTATATTCTTCTAAGAAGTTGTTATTATTAATGTTTAAAAAATACACTTATATATTAAAGACCAATCTATTAAGATGGCCATAGGTAAGGATTAGCTTCCAATCTAATTGGTTTCGTTTGTAGACGTATGGATTAGAATGTAATCCAAAAGGATTAAAAATTACTCATTGTGGTTTGGTTTCCTCTGTTGGCACAAAGCTATGCCAATCATACATGTATGTCATGAGTTTTTACCCCAAACAATGAATTTGATACATTAATTAGTTTTAATAAGTTACAGCATAAAAAACAACCTTATGAAAGTTTTTATGTAAAAGGAAGATGTACATACAGTTTTACCTTATATTTTAGTATGAATTGTATTTGTGTTTCTAGAGACTCAGTAATAAAAAATTAAAAAGAAAACCTCTGTGTTTCTTGATCGCTTTCAAATGAGCTCATCAAAAACTAACTATTTCTTCTGGCTGCTGCCGAAAGGTCTTTTTTTAACTAGGGATTTTCGTAAAAATCTATCACGTCCGACATGCGTTTGATAAGGGCCTACTCTTAAAAACAATTGCGACAGTATAAAATGAACGTATGCATAACTTATGAAGTTACCCGAAAATCTAATCGGCTCTTATTTACACGCTGCACTTAAGAGACGCGTGCGAGGGTGGAAACTATCTAGTAAGAAATTCTTTTCATAATATTTAATTAAGTGGCATGTTGATTTGATTAATTTTGACATAGACTTACATTATAAAAATCGAAATGTTTAGTTTAAATAACTCGTTTTTCAATATACTGAAAAACTTACCTCCTAAAACAATGAATAATGCATCATAAAATCAATTTTAATGGATTTTACATAAAAAATTTTGATAAAAATGTTTTTTATTGGAATTATTTATTGTAGTATGCAAAGAAGTGTGTAAGTTAAGTTATACTAAAAAATGGGAAAATTATATACATAAGAAGAATAGCTAAACAGAGTTAGAACATTTTCAATAGGAAGAATTCAAATCGATTTTTAATATCTTGTTACTTTTTCTCTAATTTTTAATTCCTAAAATTTGATTCTTAACCCTTTGCCTTGCGATTTAATTTCGAAGAGATCGTGTGCGGTCACACAATTAAATTTAGCGCAAATCTATGCGTGGAGTTATAAAGCAATGATAATAATAAATATCATAATAATATTTTATTACAAGTTAGAACAATTTTTATGATTTTTAAATCTTTAGAAGCCATTTTCTTTTATACTGAATCACCCTGTATCTCTCCTCTCTCAAGTCTTAGACCTTTGGTTTCGCACAATTTTTTGGTCAGAGCTATGGTACATACACTTATTTGTTATTAAGTTACACAAAAAAAAAAAAAAACTGATTACTACAGCATTTTCGTAGTAACTTTAATTTAAAACTAGTTTTGAGTGTTGGTGGAAAACAATGTATGTATACTACATATATACACTCGTATGTAATAATAAGAGCTGTTTCATTATGCATGATTTTAAAATTTTTTCCGAAAGTATCTTTGCTTTAATATTCGCTATAGTTCTCGTTCATAGTACTTACTAGGAGTTATATTTCTCATTTTTGTCCAGATTTTTTATAAATGTATTTAAAAAGTTAGGTCTCACGACTGAAGGGAATTAGATTAAAAAGTCCAAAAACATTTTTATTGCATTTTGAAAGGCGTGTCCAATGACATCCCAGTCGATGAGATTAGTGAAGAAATTCACACTTGGTGTACAGCATGAAATCCAACATTCAGGGTCATAAAAGGTTATCAGAACATTTGTTTCTCGTCTCCCAATAACTTTTATGTGAAGTATTTTTCTGCCACAATTTTTAAATATTTTTCTTTTAACCTGAACTATTCTGCATCTCGGGATTTCTTACTAGAGCTTTGGAGTCGTACAATTTTCAGAATTACATGTTCTTTCCCTTAAAACCAGTTTAATGGGAAAATTGGCCAGAAATCGGCATTGTCCTTCAAAGTTAAATATAACATAACAAATATGTGCATGGTTTAAAAACAAAAGGAGGAATTATGTATTTACGGTCTGGTTTCAAATCGTGAGCTTGTTATGAAATTTCATGTGTAAGGATTAAAAAACTGTGAGTGGTTTTCAGTGAATTTGTATCGCTTTATAAGCAACGATAAATGACCCGCATATTCGTCCGATCTAAATCCTCTAGATTTTTCCATTTGGGGAAAAATGCTTAGTAAACTAAAGAACCTCAAACCGAAGAATTTGGCAAAATTTAGGAAATTTTTGGAAAAAACGTGGGACGATATTCCGGATGAAATAGTGCGTGCCGTCTGAAGCACTTCCTAGTAGACTTAAGGCCTGCATTTAAAGCAATGGAGATCCAAAGGAGTTTTCTTCTAATAATTAATATTTGTGCTAACACCTTAAGTAAATGAATAATTTCTGAAAAATTAATATTATTTTAAAAATTATTCAGGTTTTAAAAGGCGACACTTGTTCTCACTAACCCTGTACATTACTATTCGTATTTCTCCATAAAAATCGTAGAGCATGAAGTGGTTATAATGTTCACACATACGAGTACAAAAATTTAATGTTTTTCCATGAATAATTTTTGGAAAGCTAAATTTTGCCCAGTTGTTTGACCTATTTAATTAATATATAATACTTTCCCAGAAGTTCTGGTCCCTCTCCTATAGCCTCATATTCGGTACCAATCTGTAATTACCTACATTTGCACTTTTTAAAATAGTTTAAGCACATTAAAATTTGGAACCCTCTCAGGATTGCTCGACCTTAATGAAAAAATACGTTGATTTAAGAATTTTGGTAATTTGTGACTTCGTAATAAGACAATGGTGGGTAACAACCGCCTCACGATTTTCTCATTATAAAAGTCTAAGGATTTTTTAAGAGCTAAGAAAAAAGTTTAATTAACGCCTATTATAAATGCGACCTCAATTTATTACATATATCCCTGTGTTTCTTATGTTTTGTTCTTTATTATAACATATTGTATCAACCTATATAAAAGTAGATTCGATATTTCGAGTCTTTTCAAATATGCTATTGAAATTTCGTAATTTAAGATGGCGACTAAAAATACCCAAATTGATATACATATATTCCATGAAAACGGATATATTGCGGTTTCCGGAGTTACTGATTATGAATATAGTAACTAAAGTGATATTTTGATGGTAATTTGTTTAGTCAACTAGCATTTAGTTGAGATTCCTACCACGAGTTAGCTATAACATATTATTTCCAGCTTTTAGTTGCATTTACAAAGCTGTCAAATGAGACGGAATGTCATCTGTGTCTTAAAGACGATGAAACTATATCATACATCTTGTGATCGCAGTTCCCACCATAAGGGTCATCTCTAACAAATAATAATATTATTATATTGTTTAGTAGTAAAAACTACTAAAACAGTATCGGTCGCTATTTAATAATTATGAGTGTTATGAATTAAACTTTAAAATAAAAATATAATATATTGTTTATACACACAGTTTAATGATATTTTTCTAATTCGCAATTTTCCCTTTTGCCTCTGGATCGTAACTAACAAAAGTTTACACCAGAATAGACCATTATTTTTATTCCTTTTTTAAATATATAAACTTGCTAATAATATACACATTTTGACATCAGAGTTTTTTGTTGAAACTCTTTGTAAGATGCACATTTACTGAGTTACAGGGTGAATAATAAAAGCTTACCTAAATATCTTCTTTAAGTCTCGTTATCTCGAAAACAAGGGATGGTAGAAAGGAAAGAATTTTAAGTTTTTAATTCGTTTCTCAAAAGGAATAGTTTGATATACTTTTTTCGAGTTTTACTGGGGCCACTTTTTCATACTCCTTTACTAAAAACAAGGTCTTACGACTTTATTTTGCGCAATGTAACTAGTCTTTTTCAAGTAAAACGTGTAACAAGCTTACAATGTGTTTAATTTGTTCAACATAGGCACTATCTTACTCATTACACGGGGTTAGAGTATTAGCCGCGTTTTTTTAAATAACAACTTCCTTTCGCGAAAAAATTGATACTTTTTGTAAATTTTAATGCCTTTCAAACTCTATACAAAATTTTTGGGGGTTATTGTCGAAGGTGATTTTTAAGATTCTACTTAAAATATAAAAATGGGGACCTTCTACACCTCAAGCAAGTTAATAATTTTCTTTTTCATATTCTAACTAGCTGAGTTACTCGGCGTTGCGCGTCATTCTTCTAAAGAAAACTAAACTAAATCAAAGTATGACTTCTAAAAGTGGGTATAAAAAATGCAAATAAACACAACTAATCGGGATAAAGAGTGCTGAAATGAAAGGAAAGTCATGACACATGATACATAAAGAAGACAAGAAGTGTGACAAAGAAATCTGTTATAATATTATTAAAATAAAATTTATCATTCTGTTTTATCTAATCACATTTGTTATACGTGACCAGTAATAGGTATTAAATATAAAATAGGGAAATTGGGCTTGAATTTTGGGCCTTGTTTTGAAGAATTTTAAAGCCCAAGACTTTTCTTTTAGAAGTCATACTTTGATTAAGTTTTGCTTTCTTTAGAATGATTGTGTCCGTATAACGCCGGGTAACTGAGTTAGTACTAGAATAGAATAGAACCCTAATTTATGTGGGTCCGAGACACATTTGAAATGTTTTTATCCACGAGCCTCTAATATTTATATACGTATATTTAAACTACAGGACAACACAGTTGATATAATCAAGATTTTGACCGTCCTCTTGGGAAATTTTACCTGCTTTCTTAAAAGGTAATTAAAAGCCTACCGAAAAGCCAGATAAAATTTTAATTTATTATAAGCCGATTCCATATTTATAAGTTTTTGCGTTGCGCGAGCTGTGTGACGTAGGCGCTCGTTAATATGTATGTTGTGCTTCACCCCATAGGACTGCATGCAATCTACGGGTATTGGTTTTATTCAGCGTGTAGACGTTTTCTTGATTTTGACAAACATTCTTGCAAAGTGAGTTTTATCGTGACACTGATTGAAAGGATTGAATTTGAGTTTGTATAGGTTCAACTCCGAATTACCGAGTTAACATACTTGTTGGTTGTGTAAGAGCGCATGATAAAGTTCAATGCACAACACAATTACTTATATAAATTTAGACGCGATTATTAGTCCGGAGCATGAATACTGGCAATATATTCAACCAAACCATCAATTTCTAAAAAAATGACTATTTCCGTTTTTAAAAGTGCGTGGTACGCATTAGCAAATATACATAAATGTACATAAGTATCTATTAACACATGTAATTTTACCTACCACATGTCCCTGTATTTCAGCTTCTCGATGTGATCGATGAATCCCTAGTTGATCCTGAGTTGATCTCAAGCCAGCCAATTGATTATAATGATGCAGTGGAGCGTGATGAAGGGTTGACAGGGGTTGGCCATAAGGATCTGTACCTAAATACTCCAGGGCACCATGATTCTGTAACAGAATGTGTAACTAATAAGTGTTAATTATTTGTAAGCAGTAAAACGCCATTGCGGATTATATTTCTTAAAGAAATAATTCGATATATAAATAGTATAAATAAAAATTGTTTACAATTCCAGTTTAACAAATTAGCAATCAGAAAGAGTAAATGGAGTAACGAAGTAATTATTCAGGGAGATTGTCCAAATGGAGATATTCTGTTATATCACAATAAAAGTTTTTAGAAAATAGAATATTTTGTATGACTTCTTCTTAGAGAAACACCAAGAAGTTTTTGATTACTCGTCCAGGGTCCGTTTATTTAGAAGATATACCCACATAAAAGACATATTTGATGGATTTTCTCAATAACCTTTAGACCAACCTCTTTCGTTCTTTGGAAGTAAATAAATGCAAATCAAAAACTTATCAAAAGTAAATTGGATTTTGCGCAACGAGTGTAAAGCCTAAAACTAATTATCAAATATTGGTATTATTGTATGAATCTAGTCATTTATTTTTATCCAGGTTAACTCTTTTCGGCAACCTTTGCGGTTAAGTGATGAGCTATTAACCCATGGTTTGTTCATCCGCTGAACCGGTTGCCCGATACCTGAAATGTACACACATCGTGTAATCGGCTCTCCGACTGTAAGCGTTGTTTTAAGCTAATTACGCAAAAATTTATCTATTCCCTCATCATATTTCTATGTGATGGTAAATGCTAATTACAGACAATCAAAAAAAAAATTGACACATGGTGTAAATTACTGTACCATAAATTTATTTTTAAAGTAGCTTAATTTTATACGCTTTATCTTAGATCATAGACGTGAGTGAAGCATTTTTCCCTAAAGCCCTAGTGGGGAACATACATGATTGGAAGTAAACTAGTCATATAAAAAACGAGGTTTAAGGTTAATTTTCCGAGTAATGTCAAATCGCACCAGAGCCTATTACATAGGTATTGTGAGAATCATCTCTGGGAACTAACGTAGGTGTATTTCCTTTGCATTTAATGCCTCTTTTCTATCTTGTTGAGAGGGCTACAACTACATTGCTACAACTGCTTCAAATAAATCGACTTATGTTCTACTCTATTCTCTTTAATTTAAGCGCTTTATCTATAAATTAGATTGCTACTTTAAAAAAATTATGTGTTAAGATATTAGAATCAATGTACATACTTATGCTACCATGATAAAAAAAAAAAAAACACTTAAAAATTGCAAAAAATCGGAGAGGCAAAAACATGATGTTTACAAAACGCTACGATTACTCCAAATGTCAATGTATAGTATGACGCCACATATTATAGAGAATGTCAATGACCAATCTACCAATCCAACAAAAACAAAATGTATTACAATCGGACAACATATGACACTGTACGATCGAAAGTAGCCTTTCTTATTGATCGTCGTAGTATAATGTCAAAAAGTCGGAAAAAATTAGGTTTTATATGTTAGAATAAATTGTTGTTTTGTTTTTGGTTGTTCTCTAGTGTTAACACATTGCAGATGGATCACATGAATTCTAGTGTTTTCTGTTTAGTTTCACTTAATATTACAAAGTATCATACTTCAAAAATATAATAGCTTGTAAGAGTGTATAATAAATAACTTTAAAATGCAATGAGTAATTAATTTTAAAATATGCCTGTAAAATGTATGTTTAACATTTTTTGTATTTGTTCACCAGAAACATAGCTGGCCACTGGGTAAAGCTAGCAATAAAACTACAAGTCCGCAATATGTTAGGATGAATATATAGTGTTATGAGTTAAACAATCAATATATTTTTGTGTGGATGTTTCGTTGTTGCGTCTACCATATTGAACCGATTTTTGTAAATGAAAAGTGAATCGATTCGTCTTGTATTCCCGGATATCATAGGCTATATTAAACTTAAAACTTAAAAAAATGTTAAACAAAAATAAAAGCTTAAAATTCTAAAACGCTGTACCATGAAAAAATTGTAAGATGTACATACATATGTATATCAAATTATCAAATATCAAAGCGTCCGTCTATAAGGAGATTTAATCAATGAGATTCAGAACATTGTTTGCAGGTTTATTATTAAATTATAAAATTTACTTTACTGAATGCTTGGATGAATAGTTTGATATTCTTATTTCTCCGCTTTCAAAGAAAGGTTTAAGAAATTTTACCTATTTTATATAATATAACAAAATACCTGGCTTGGCTCAAACAACTAATTTAACTATGTTTGCTTCTGATTTTCACCTAACAAATTTGCTGGTAAGCATGACTAGACTCGAACATAACAAAGTAACTTACGCATCTAGCTCAGTGGGCTAGGCTTCTGGTTGACGAACAAGAATTCAAGTTTTAATAACTATGCATGTACAACATCTAATAAGAAGGCTAGCCGATCATAGTATTGGTTTGAATACCTTTAAAGCAACTAGACATCTAGCAGCAATGACCATATATGCTTGTTTAAAAAGAATAAGAATAGTCAATTTAACGTGAAGTAAAATTTAAGTTGGCAGGATTTCTGGTAAAAAATTAATAAATATATTCTATTAAAATTGAGATGCATTTCCTTTATTTTAACTATTCTCTAGTAAAATTGATAAAATAGTGAGATGAACTAGGATCTGGTTGATTGAAATAGAAAATGCGGCCAACAAGTCTTCACTGTTGTTTCTACTAGAAATATTTTTTCAGTGTGTAATCGAAATTAATTATAATGTCTATAAGGTACTTTCTAATTAAAAAAACAACTTTATTTCCTTCAAAATCTCAAAAATTTTAGATTTTCAACGACATCAAGAGTTACCAAAAGTTACCAAAAGTTTGTCACATATATACTCTATAAACTTAATAATGAGACCTATTTATTTATTTATCATCCGATAAAATCTGTTGCATGTGACTTCATTGTCACTTTGCCTGATCTTACAAATCCAGGGGGCCTATCCCTGAAACCATTCGAATAAATTCGTGTACGAAAATTTACCACAATGGAATTAGGCATATTTTCGAATTCGTGCATAAATTTGTACGAATGAAAAACAATTAAAACTGGTGGTGGTGAGTGGTTTGGGAGGACCACAACTTTCAAAACCCCCACGAAAATAAGAAGCGCAAGTACATTGGAGAATATTTCAAACTACTATCTAATTCAAATACGTATTAAGGTAAAATTAAAATAAGTACTTAGGACTTATATGTAATTTAAAATTTAGTCATACGGTGAATGCAACTGAATTTGTATAATAGAAATGGACCAGTATACAAAGGTAAAATAAGTAAGTTATCTTCAGGTAACGTTTAAGCAATCAATTTACACCCGTCGCTCTTCTGGGGATGATTATTAATATACATTAGCATTAAAAATGCTAAACAAGATACTATCAACATAGCTCCTCGATATATAGCATACGATAACTTTGACTTATCATCATAATTTTTGTTTGAAAAATACCTAATTTTTTCAAGTATTCTGGAATCTAATAGGTTCAAATATAACAATGTTTCCTTAACAATTATATGATTAAAAATCTATACAAATTTAAAACATACCTACTATAACGGTTGGAAGAAACCTTCGAAATCTACCTAGAATTATTAGTTCAAGCAATGTCGGACAAATTAAGGGTTGTACAAAATGCCTCTACAGTTTTATTTGACACAAAAAAAGTGGTGGATCCAAAAATGGCCATCCTCCTTTTAATTAGTTAAACAATTAAGAAAGTATAGCTAGTCTTAAAGCATAAACATTACATTGGTTGACAGCAGAGATCGGCAAAAATATTTTTTTCGTCAATATTTTCGATGATAATAACCAATACCATAAAAATTACAATTTTATTAAATAAATTTCCAATTGTTAATTCATTTGGTAATAAGCCAAAACATATTTTCCATTATCTAAGCAATCGGTAATTCATCGGTGAGAAATTAGAGATTCTTAACTAGTCGGTAATTTTCTGTGTGAAATTTCTGAGTACTCTAGCAATCGGTAATTCATGGGCCAGAAATTCGAGAATACTCAACTACTCAGCAATGTTCTTTGAGAAATTTCTGATTACTCCAGCAGTCGGTAATCCATGGCTCAGAAAGTCGAGAATACTCAACTAGTCGGTAATTTGCTGTGAGAAATTTCTGAGTACTCTAGCAATCGGTATTCATGGGCCAGAAATTTTAGAATACTCAACTAGTCAGCAATTTATCGTAAGAAATTTCTGATTACTCTAGCAATCGGTATTCATGGGCCAGAAATTTTAGAATACTCAACTAGTCAGCAATTTATCGTAAGAAATTTCTGATTACTCTAGAATTCGGTATTCATGGGCCAGAAATTTTAGAATACTCAACTAGTCAGCAATTTTCTGTAAGAAATTTCTGATTACTGTAGCAATCGGGAATCCATTGGCCAGAAATTGAAGAATACTCAATTAGTCGGTAATTTTCTGAACCACATTTTTGATTACTCTAGTTTTCGGTAATTTGTTGACTAGAAATTTGAAAATACCCATTTTCGTGTGATGTATGATATGTTAGGAATCCCGTATCGCATTAGTCATGTGATATGTGACATAACTGTATGTTATGTTTGACAAAGCACATATAACAAATCACATATAACATGTATGCACATACAGTTATGTTATTTGTAATATGTGATGAGACGCATAACATATGTTACATATAATGAATATGCGGGGAACGCACTTAACATTTCCCATATGACATGTCATGTCACATACAATGAATATGAGATTTGTAACTAAACGAAGCACATATTTATATGTCACATATGTTTTGTGACAAATCACATATTACGTTGAAGCAAGTACCACATGTTCTCTATGGCTATGACATATGACGAAGAGTGTAAGTTGTATGTTGTATACAATATATATGTATATTATACAACATACACGTACACATCAAATATCACATGTGACAACGGCACATGACAACTCATGCACAACAGCTGACGTGACACTGTATGTGACATGACATGAGACATGACATATGACATGACATATGACATGACATATGACATGACATATGACATGACATATGACATGACATATGACATGACATATGACATGACATATGACATGACATATGACATGACATATGACATGACATATGACATGACATATGACATGACATGACATGACATGACATGACATATGACATGACATATGAAATGACATATGACATGACATATGACATGACATATGACATGACATATGACATGACATATGACATTACACCAGGGACCGTGGCGTTTATGATATTTTCGATAAAAATCAAATCTAAAAAATTATTTCCTGACTGTTATTTTTCTAGACAAAAATAAAAAGTGTGTTCTCATTTTGATTTTTAAAATCAGAAATAAAAATCATACTCTGATTTTTATTTTTAAGATCGGAAACAAAAATCAGAAAATGATTTTTCTTTTAAATAAAAAAAATGTTTTTATTTTTATCATCAAAAATAAAAATCAGAAAATGATTTTTATTTTTAAAATCAGAAATAAAAATCGGAAAGTGATTTTTATTTTTAAAATCAATAAGAAAAATCAGAAAGTGATTTTTATTTTTAAAATCAAAACTAAAAATCAGAATATGAATTTTATTTTTAAAGTCAGAAATTGATTTTTATTTTTAAAATCAAAAATAAAAATAAAAAAATGATTTTTATTTGTAAAATAAAAAATAAAAAAAGGGGATGACTTATATTTAAAAAAAATATATATATACATATATATTGTATACAACATACAACTTACACTCTTCGTCATATGTCATAGCCATAGAGAACATGTGGTACTTGCTTCAACGTAATATGTGATTTGTCACAAAACATATGTGACATATAAATATGTGCTTCGTTTAGTTACAAATCTCATATTCATTGTATGTGACATGACATGTCATATGGGAAATGTTAAGTGCGTTCCCCGCATATTCATTATATGTAACATATGTTATGCGTCTCATCACATATTACAAATAACATAACTGTATGTGCATACATGTTATATGTGATTTGTTATATGTGCTTTGTCAAACATAACATACAGTTATGTCACATATCACATGACTAATGCGATACGGGATTCCTAACATATCATACATCACACGAAAATGGGTATTTTCAAATTTCTAGTCAACAAATTACCGAAAACTAGAGTAATCAAAAATGTGGTTCAGAAAATTACCGACTAATTGAGTATTCTTCAATTTCTGGCCAATGGATTCCCGATTGCTACAGTAATCAGAAATTTCTTACAGAAAATTGCTGACTAGTTGAGTATTCTAAAATTTCTGGCCCATGAATACCGATTGCTAGAGTAATCAGAAATTTCTTACGATAAATTGCTGACTAGTTGAGTATTCTAAAATTTCTGGCCCATGAATACCGAATTCTAGAGTAATCAGAAATTTCTTACGATAAATTGCTGACTAGTTGAGTATTCTAAAATTTCTGGCCCATGAATACCGATTGCTAGAGTACTCAGAAATTTCTCACAGCAAATTACCGACTAGTTGAGTATTCTCGACTTTCTGAGCCATGGATTACCGACTGCTGGAGTAATCAGAAATTTCTCACAGAACATTGCTGAGTAGTTGAGTATTCTCGAATTTCTGGCCCATGGATTACCGATTGCTTGAATAATCACACTGTTTGGAGGGCAAATTATCGGTATTTGGGTATTCATAAATGTTTGCCTGAGCAATTACTGATTATTTGTGCAATGGAAAATTCTAGAACGATGATTATTAATTTTTGAATAATTGATAATTTCAATGTTGCAATTAGAAATTGTTTACAAATTGAAAAATCGAAAGAGAAATATTATTTTTTTGCCGATCTCTGGTTGACAGTTGTTTCACTGGTATGTGGATTTTTTTGGAAGTAAAGTACTCACTTGTTGCTGTGGCGGACTTTGTGTTGCATGGTGGAAAGGTGGCGGGAAATACGGTGGCTGGAAATCAGACTGAAGCGACTGATGGTGCATGGATGCTGCCGAACTATGGGTGCCGGTGTGCCCACCGTGTCCAGCGGCTGGACCGCCCCGACCTGTGTGGCTGCCGGTGTGTGTTGTGTACGCAGGACTGCCACTTGACAGCCCAATGCTACCATGACTAGTCAGGCGTTCCTGCAATAGCAAAAGTATATTTTTAGTCAGTTAAATACCATACATTACAACAATACCGTCGTCGGTAATACTGCAAAAAAAAAAACACAATTTTTTTTGGAAACTAATACACTAGCTTACTTAATGATTCAGCAGCCAGTTCTTCATAAACACATAATCAATCAAAAAAGCGCTTTCAATATTAAAACGGAACAAGCGCTTAGTAATGGCGGCAATAATACTAGTTGATTAAATTCAGCGAAAATCACTGCAGTTGTAAAGTAATTTTATAGTTGTCATTTATTTTAATTGCACTATTGTATTAAGGTTAATATGTTCATAGGTTTATAACGATAAACTTATTGGCATACAATTTCAGGCATCAAAACTAATATTAATTTTTTATATTAAATTATTGGATACAGACAGTTTTTAATTAATTTTTAATTTCGTGTAATTCGTATCAACAAGGAAAATACCTCAGTTATCAAAATCTAATAAATTGTTTAACCTCTAGATGAAAAAATACATGCACAATGTTTGCAAACTGTAGAAATTAACTTTAAAAATCACTGTTCAGTTTGCCATACTTCTAGGGTTCTTCACGAATTTTATAGTGCGTTTAATCGACTCTAATGAGCTTGCTATTCGTCGTGTTATTGATCAACTTCGTACGAATTATTTACTACATGATTAATGCCTAACAACAAGACAGAGAAATGTTCGTAGGTACACTGCTTCTTGGTTTACATTCGTGCAAGGTATATCTGGTTTAAGAACTAAAGCCTAATGAATATCATTTGCATCGTTTGTTCGCTGATTGGATAAACAATTGTAAATTGCTCGAGTTTTTTAACGCAATATTGTTCATAGGACTTTATTACGTCTAGAAAGATTGACCTTATGATGTAGTTTATAGGCTGGTGGTATTATCGGTCCTTGTTTCTTTCGAAATGAGGATGGAGCTGCCATTACCATCAGTGGTGTGCGATATCGGCGTATGCTCAATGAATTTTTATTTCCAAAACTGAATGAGACCAACATAGACAATTTATGGCTTCAATAGCATGGCGCTACGTGCCATACAGCCATAGAAGCCATTAATTTTCTGTTTGACAACATTATTTCCAGAAATCGTCTGGTATTTTGTCTGATTTTGAGCGATTCTGCGTTGAAATTAGTTAGTTTTTAAAAAAAGATTCCAGTTGATAAATGACAAACGGAATAGAGAGTGTTTTAGATTTGAATTAATTATTATGCTAAGCAAGTGGATGAGAGAAAGGAAGCCAAGTTTGTTTAGACTAGGTAGAGAAAAAGGTTTCGAGCTACAGCATATCATATTATGAAGTATTTGAGTTCACCTGTTGGAGAAGTTCTTTGGCAACACATAAAGAGATTAATTTTGGTTTATCAATTTAAAAAAAACATATTACATATGTATATCCTTTTTTATTTTTTTTTATAAACAGACATCCCTAATTTTTATTCAGTATTCATGGCAAGGAAAACGAGCCGGCGGTGTTGCTATATACCAAAAATAAAACATTTCTGGAATTTTTACGTTACATGCTAAATAGAATAATACTTCATAAAGCAATATTTCAAACAATCATGTTCTATACTTGTCCGGTTGGGTTCAACTGCCCAAAGACGCACTTAAACAAGCTGCAGATCATGCAACACAAAATGTTAAAGATAATTTACAATTTGCCTTGGCTACAACACATATACACTCCATCAGAGAGCCAATGTTGAGCTAATTTCATCTAGGGCACTGAAACTAGCCATTAAATTTGTTGATGAATGTAAAATATCTAAAAATCCAATAATTAAATATCTAACGATGACTGAGGGACAATACAGCAATAAGGTCTGAAGAAATTGGTGTATGAATATTAAAATAAGTTAGAATAGGTTAGGATAGGTTGGGATAAGACAAAATTATGCAAAAAGAGGTTTTTACTTGCCATTTTTCCTCCCACAGGACGCGCCAAATAATCAAAAATAAACTACATTGATATAAATATCACAGTTGTAAGAATTAAATATTCATAAGTCCAAACAATGTACATTAAATCATATACTTGTATATAGTATATTTAGATAACATATGGCATCAAATAAAGAAAATTTAAATCCTAGTTCAAACAATTCAACTACAATCCTTGATGCGGTATTTTTAAAATGCTTGATAAATTAATTACATTCAAAACTCTATGATCCACAGACCTATTGTAACATGTATGAAAAAAATTAAATGATAATAAATAAGATAGAATCACATTTGTTTATATCAATTTTTCTTGAAATTATATTCTCGATATGGCCGGGTGAGTCATTTAACTTGAGACAACCTAATAACTTTTTAGGATCACATAATATTGAAAAAAGTTTAATATGAAAGTTGTAGGGTATCAAAAATGGTGTTTGGTGATGATCTTAAAAATGACCTTGACCTTGATATTCAAGGTCATATGAAGGTCAATTTTAAAATTTCAAATGGGATGACCCCCTATTGACCCTGGAATTGAAAAGAGCGGAAAATTTTACGTTCAGATATGACCTTGACCTAATGGTCAAGGTCAAATTTCAAGGTAATTTCACGGTAATTTATCTTCGTGTACAACACCGAGAAGCGATGACGTTTTTTGAAATACATTTTAAACAAACGTTTTTGATGTGGAGAGAGGTATCTGATCACGACCTTGAAAATTACCTTGACCTTCAAAGTTATTTGAAGGTTAAACTCAAAAATTCTATTGGTAACCCCTATTTTTGACGCCAGAACGAAAAAAGCTTTCGACCGAACATGCGATAAAGTATTTAACTACATTTTGCATTACACAGGAACAACGACGTGGACATAGTAGTTTTCTGTTCCCTTTGAAGGTCAAGGTAATTTTCAAGGTCGTGGTCAGATACCTCTCTCCACATCAAAAACTTTTGTTTAAAATGTATTTCAAAAAACGTCATCGCTTCTCGCTATTGTACATGAAGATAAATTACCGTGAAATGACCTTGAAATTTGACCTTGACCATTGGGTCAAGGTCATATCTGAACGTAAAATTTTCCGTTCTTTTCAATTCCGGGGTCAATAGGGGGTCATTCCATTTGAAATTTTAAAATTGACCTTCATATGACCTTGAATGTCAAGGTCAAGGTCATTTTTAAGATCATCTCCAAACACCATTTTTGATACCCTACAACTTTCATATTAAACTTTTTTCAATATTATGTGATCCTAAAAAGTTATTAGGTTGTCTCAAGTTAAATGACTCACCCGGTATATGGTCTGACACTCTTTTTTTACATTTTATTATATTTTTTAGATCAAATGTCGATCCAAGGAGATAATGAAATTAGCATGGAGAACGAACTGCTTAAGACTTTTTCATGTGAAATTGTAGTTTGCAAATATTAAACGTTTGCTTTTATACGAGGATCATATGGCAAACAATTGGCATCGACCAGAAAAAGTTCTTTTACTTTTCCTTCTTAACTCGATACACTTAGTCCAATGATTTTCCAATTTTTGAATCCCTTCTGAATAATGCGATTTCCCCTATCCTTCAAAATAGGTCGATTTGCCATGAGTTTTGACTGTTCCTTGGTTTTTGGTGTACTGTGACGGAGTCATGTTTCATCCACAATTATGAATCGATGCCAAAAGTCCTTCCGATTGCGCTTTAACATTGCCAAATATTCCTTTGAAGTGTTAACATGTGTGTTGTTTTTTGGTCAATTATGAGCAATCGCGACACCCATCTTGCGGAAAGCTTTCTCATATTCAAATGATCTTTCATAATTTTCTGCAGCCTTTCAATTGAGGTGCCCACAGCCTTACCAATCTCATGTACTATCAGTCTCAGATCATTCATTACCATATCGCGGATTTTCTCAATAATTTCTGGTGTGGTGACCTCATTTGAGCGACCTGGACATTCTTCATCACAAGTGCTTGCACAATGTACGTACAGCCTTGGCGTTTAAATTCAGCTGTACACTGTTTTATTGTTGCATACGCAGCAGGTGCAGGGTTCTCATAAACTACGTTTAATCCCGCTTTCAAATCATCATGTTCGTTTTTTTTTTTCAAAAATAATTTTATCACTGTTCGATACTTAATTTTTTTCATGTTTTATAAAAATACAAAAGTTGTTCATTTTCAATTTTCAAACATAAACTGTGTCATTCAGTTTATGTTTGCTAGCAGAAAATTTACACATTGACACTTACAAAAAATAGTATTGATTTAATATTAGGGACGCTATCTTAGCCGAGGCTAATTACTTGTCATACGACCCTCGTATAATTATTGATATAAGTGTTTAGACGTTTAAACGCCGCAGGGTGATCAGATCTTAAAATAAAGTTGTTTTTGATAAAAATATATCTATTCAAAATGTTTTCAAATTCAAAACCACAACATTTTCAACATCTTGAGAACGGCTTTGAATCGGATAACATTCATAGAGATGATGTTCTATTTGGTAATGGACTTGTTTAGTTATATCCATTGTGTTCATTTTTTTGGGTTTAACGAATAGCAACATTTACGGAGGTAGTAGTAGCCTGTTCAAATGAATGTACGTACATTATGCAAGAAGAGTTTGTTATTGAAAAGGAAACAAGAAGCCGAGATGAAATAATACGAGTTGTGATTGCTGTTCTCAAAAAGAAAGAAGAACTTACGAATACGGACTTTGATTATTTTTCCGAATAACTAGTTTGATTTACTTTAAAATTAACTACTACTTAATATCAAATTTTATTCCAAAAAATGAACGTTTATGTTGAAGATGTTTTTTATTATTATAATTATTCTGTGTATTCTAAAAGAGAAAAGAGAAATCTTTCAAATGAACTTATTTCCCAAAATTAAATTTTTTAACCCCATTCACTTCCAAATTCCCTAGGGCAGAAAATATTTAGTGAAGGGATTGTCGCCCTCAATCTCCTCAACTCAACATTATTAGAAATGCGTAAGGACGGGTAACTAGAAAAGCGTATGAAGAAAATGAATTGCATGAGCATATGAACTAATTAAAATCGTGAATTTTGTGTAAATCGATAGCTAAGCTATTCCGTCTTTTTTCAACTTGTAAATGAAATGGAAAGCAAGGGACTAGTAATTGAGGCAATCAGAGTAAAATGGACTTTATCCCTAGTTTCTAATTTTAAATTAGGCAATTTTATAAATAAAAGTAAAGTCTATCTGATGAGGTTTAACTTTTAGAGAAGTGCACTTAACATTCTAATTATTCGAAAACAAACTAACTAAAATTAGTTACATATATCTATTAACTTTTTAAAGTTAAGTATTCAATTTAAAATATTTTTTTTTTAAAAGAAGAACCACTTTCAGAGAAGGTGATTATTACTTATTATATAAGTTTTATATTCAATATAATTAAAAAGGTTAACTCCTAACCAAAAAGACTGCCCATGTTTTATGCGACTCGGTACAATGTAATAAAGTAATAAAATTCACGATGAAGAAGCGGTGCACGCTTCTAAATACCATAACAAGAATAATTACATCAATAAATTAATACTGCGAGGTAAATGCTACTTGACCCTGCAACTCCAAGCCTTTCACATAAACTAAATTTGCGAAAATACAATTCCAGCTAGCTTATCTAGCTTCATCATATCATCTTATACTGAAAATCTTTAGAACAAATATCGACAGGACTAGTCGTGCTCATCTAGACACAATCATTGATTTTCAGTATATAAATATGTTTAGTTGATTTATTAAAATCAATTTTGAAAAATTATATTTCTAAAGAATTGGGGGACGTACATATATACTATTTAAAGGCATTTCAACAAAAGTATTTATACATTTTTTCACTGTATAGTAGAAAAATAAATGAAATCAAGTTAACATCAACAAATTAAAACCAAATAAATATTTATACGACCTCACTTCTGTCGAAATCGAAATTAAGGTGGCAGTCTAGTGTTAAAAGGCGAAAAACAAGGGCAATTTTTAGAATGATATAAAAGAAACCGTAAAAAGGTATCGATATCATTTTTTGTATACTTATTTATTTCATATTAAATTTCAATTTTTTATTGTTTCCAAAAAAAAAAAAAATGGCTGCCGTCTCGGGCGGGCTGATTTGCGCGTCACAGTACTGAGAAAAAACTTTCGATTTAGATCAAATTTTGCATACATATTTATTATTTATTTTTCGGTTGCAGAGTCCTCAATTGGGACAAAAAACATAATTTGGGGCAAATTGGTAACACCCTTTTTTCTTAGAAAACAGACGAAAATCGATAAACACAACTTTAAACATGTGCCGAATTGCCCCAAATTAATATCAAGGTCAAAATTATGGTCAGTGCAGTTTTTTAAGATCTAAACTAAAGAAGAAATTGTTATACTCTACTTTCAGACTTCCAGAAACAGTTATGCATTGTGACGCACATATCACTACTATCGCCGACGCGTGGCTAAGAGTCCGGACGGGTCACTTTTTGTTTTTGTATTTTTAACAATCAAAAATTGAAATTTCATATAAAATAAATAAGTACACAAAAAATTATATCGATAGCATTTTATAATTTTGTTTAATATCATTTTAAATAATTTTTCTATAATTTTCTATTTTGATTATTAATATTAGTTAAAAAACTAGTTAATGCATGCAAAATACCAAGTAGTCTTTTAAACAATTTGTCTAAAGATTAATCATTAATTTGTGTTTATAATATATACATTTTTTTGTGCATGGATTTTATAGCCCCGGTCAATAAATATTACACTTACCGGCAATAATAATAAAACGAAGTCTGGACTCTATAAGATCCATAACATATAAACTTGGACCGTGCCTTTATGTACAATGTATGTATTACGAGAAGGTTAAAATAACTTCATCAAAATCGATAACAAAAAACAAGATCGGGGCAGCACACTGAGGCATTACTTTTGCATACAAAAATGAGCCCTTCTCACAGCTGCGACAAGCTCAACTTTACGAGCTCAGTCTTGCATCTTTAAAAATGGAGTAATTGTTGATATTCTCCAAAATCTAGGAAAGACAAAAATACGCAGATATAAATTAAATAAATAACACAGAACAGAAATAATCGTGGAACCACATCTTTTTAAAAACCAAAATGGTACATTGTCCGGGTCACTTAAGAAAATGTTAACTAAATTACAAATTTGTTTGAGAATAACATCGTCATCAAAAATCACAAGATCGAAGAGACGCCGCCGTAAGTTTCTTCAAATGTGTAAAATCCATAGAAATGGTTGGGTATTATTTTAAAGTCACTGCTATAAACACAACCTTCAGATTATCGCGCAAAAATAACTTGATATTAGTAATGTGCAGAGAAAGTTTGTTAGAAAATCGCATCAAGACCTTGATTAACAAAACCTTCTCCAGGCCTATTATTATTACTTTTTTTTTTTTTACACTAAACCAAACACAATGAAGAGATGTCATAAAATGACATAACAGCTTAATCAAAACGACCGTGACGTTTAAAACACAATACCAATCGCAAGAAGAGTGCACCTGGTTTAAAATCAGCTTTTTTAAAGTTACAGCAATAACTCTGAGAAACAATTAGTATAAAATCAAAATAGTGCATCGCAAGCAGAGCTTGATGGTGCATACATTTAGATAAAAGAGGTACTGCAAAAAGTTAAATAGTAGTACTACCAAGTCTATGGAAAACACAAGATAAGGATAACATTACACAGCTCCACAAAAAAATCGAAAAAATTTGATCTGACGTCTGACCATACCTACTATATGTTTTTGAGGTCACTGAATCCGAATCCGAGGTCTATTTAACTCCATCACGTCAGGATTTTTCATAACGTCAAAATTTTAGCTTAAAAACGAGAATAATCCACAAAAAAAATCGAAAAAATTTGATCTGACGTCTGACCATACCTACTATATGTTTTTGAGGTCACTGAATCCGAATCCGAGGTCTATTTAACTCCATCACGTCAGGATTTTTCATAACCTCAAAATTTTAGCTTAAAAACGAGAATAATCCACAAAAAAATCGAAAAAATTTGATCTAACGTCTGACCATACTGACTATATATTTTCGAGGTCGCTGAATCTGAATTCCAGGTTTATCAACCCCTATTACTTTAAGGTTTTACATAACCTACAAATTTTAGTCCAAACACCAAAATAATCCCTTCAATTTTTAATCCCTTTATTGCTTAAAAGACAAAAAACCGGTCACTATTTTAGCCTTCTCACTAAAACCTATAAATCCCATAAGCTGTTATCTTACATACTCATTAACCCCAAGACCTCGCTACCCAACGATCATGAGCCGCGTATGCCAGTATTTCTGGACATTTGCACTGTATCGTCATATCGGTAGAACGTGAGAAAATAAATGTTGTTGTAATCCTGTGACCAAAAACTCCAATAACCTTGAAACTCAGCTACTCAAAATTCTATTTGTAATAAGATACATTATCCCCAAATACTGCAAATCCATCGATCAGAAATGGCTTGATCGGTAATTTCAAAAATTGGCTCTTACTTTAAATAGACATAACATCAGAAATCCATCTTCGTGAAACATCATAACTTTAAAATTTAACAACCCCATACACCGTTAACCGTAAATAAGTTATTTCATATCCCAATGATTGTGAGGAGCATATGCCTGTAATTCTGAAAATGTGATTTGGATGGGCAAATTGATAGAATCTAAGCTGTCATATTTAATTATCAGTATCTTATGGCCATGAGCTTATTTGGTTGAGAGGGACTGGAGTCTTACAAAGAGGGAAGTCATGATGTACTTTAAATCTGACAGTACTGCTAAAATTTTTCGAATAAATGGCGTCTGAGGCTTATGTACATTATGTTATGCACTTTTAGAGTTAATAAGAAAAGAAATTATCTGATTTCAAGATTATTGTACTTTATAATGTAATAATTTGTAATGTTCTGTCAGTCTTGTATTATACAACATAATTTTTTTGAATTGAAGACTCGCGCAGCTCATGGTCATTACGTTTCAAAGTCTTGTTGTAACGGTTCTGTATAGTTATTGGTTTTGATGTTAAGTGATTTTAAAGGTTATGAGTTTGAAAAAAAATATAATTCATGATGTTTTGTTTATCTGAAAATACCGCCCAAATTATCAAAATTTTTGGCAGACGAGACTCAATGGGTTTCCAAGTTAAGGAGTTGTATGATTCATGAGTTAAAAGAATGAAGACAAAATAATTACTGGTTTTTTTTTATTTATAGAGAAATGAGAGACTGTAGAGATAATTACAGTTTGTGGACTAAATGTTTGTGGTTATGTACATTTCTAAGGCATTGGAGCTAAATAGACCTCGGGTTTGGATTCAGCGACCTTAAAAATATATGATAAGTATAGTTATACTTCAGATCAAATTAGTTAGATTTTTTTTGTGGATTATTCTCGTTTTTAGGCCAAAATTTTGAGGTTATGAAAAATCGTTAAGTATAGGGGTTAAATGGACCTCGGGATTAAATTCAGCGACCTCGACAACATATAGTATGTATACTCAGACGTCAGATCAAATTTTTTCGATTTTTTTGTGGATTATTCTCGTTTTTATGCTACAATTTTGAGGTTATGAAGAATCCTGACGTGATGGAGTTAAATAGACCTCGGATTCGGATTAAGTGACCTCAAAAACATATAGTAGGTATGGTCAGACGTCAGATCAAATTTTTTCGATTTTTTTTATGGATTATTCTCGTTTTTATATTAAATTTTGAGGTTATGAAAAATCCTGACGTGATGGCGTTAAATAGACCTCGGATTCGGATTCAGTGACCTCAAAAACATATAGTAGGTATGGTCAGACGTCAGATCAAATTTTTTCGATTTTTTTTGTGTTTGAGCTGTGTTATCATTCCCTAACGATGTCACATTATGATAGTGCTGCAGGTATTAAAGTGTCTAGAAAATGTCTAATATGCTGTGGTGTGTTCGATACCGATGGAGTTAAGGGATCGTCGTTCGAACGTGTTCAGTAGATAGACGGCATGTCGCAATCATCAACCTATAGAACCTTGTCTAAAAAAGAAATGTCGTCAGAAAGCTTGTAAAGGAAGGATAAGTCGTACGTACAAAGCTCAAAAAAAGAGTTCGGCGGAATCCGTGTACGATCTTCTTTTGTAGACGTAAAGTGACACGTAGAAACTCCAATACAGGTAGATTTGAAGTATCTATTAGCTGACCAGGCAAGTCACGACGAAAATTCAGAGTGCATTATTTTATAATACCACAAATCCAGGTCTTGGTCAAGGAGACCATGTCAAACCCACAACATGTCGTAATATAGAGGCGAATCATTTTGGAACGAAGTTCAGTTACATTCATATAGTACATAACGGTGTCCTAGATGAATTTTTCATTTCTTTTTATTTTCTAAAACTGGGTGAGATTTTGTACACCTCGAAGTTACTACAGACATTTTGTCCGAGTAGAGGTAATAGAGCACTATTTTATTTCGCGGAAGTAAGTAGATAAAGCCTAAGAGGCTATAATACGAAATCATGAAAGTTTCCTGCAAGGGACTGTGTCTCTTCATTAGTTGCAAGAACGAAAATAAGAAATTCATATATAACATAAAAACCCTTAATAGAATATTATTTAACTTAACAAATTGTCCGCGACCAGAGAGAAATGAAGAAATCCATTTTAGTATACTAGAATGAAAGCCAAATTGTTCAAGCTTCATAATAAGCAATCTGCAGCTCGTTTCTGTAATTTCGATTGAGAATATTCTCTATTAAATGACGTCACAAATATTGGTCGTCTTTAAATCGACTGAGCTAAGTTGATTTATTTTCGGATGTACCAGTAAAGAAAGGCATCGTGAATTGAATCAGATGAAAATTAACGTTCGAATTTGAAACAGAATCTCAAGAGAGGAGAATATAAAAACACAGTGATAGAGAATGACGTCAAAGTGACGTCAAATAGAGAATTTGAATAGAGTTAAAAGTTACAGAAACGAACTGCTGATGTTAACTCTATCAAAAGCTTTAGAGATAGCTGTATAAATTGCATCAACTTGTGCCCCAACTTCCATTGAATTTATTCTGAAATTAATAAAAATTATGAGATTAGAGACACATGACCTTCCGGAACAAAACCCTATAATTCTTAACCTCATTCCTGGATCCCGATTTATGTACTACTGTGACTAAAAAGTAAAGCCAATTTTGAATTTAAATTGCGCGGGTACATCGATTCGAGGAAATCTTCTTGTTTTTAGGTTAGCAGCACTGTTACTCATATTCCACGCCAGTACGTCATTTGTTTGGTTAGTTTCGTTGTGTTTTCTAAGCAACTAAAAGTGAATTTTTCGATTTTTACAATGTGTGATTTTAATGAACAAAGAATTTGCCTTAAATTTTGTTTGCGGAATGAAATTGCTGCTTCAGAAACATTTAGAATGTTGCAGAAGGACTCAGGCGATCAGGTTTTGTCTAAAAGAAATGTTTATAAACAGTTCAAAGAAGGTAGATAAAGCGTTGAAGAGAAAGAGCGTCCCGGACGACCATCAACATCAATCAATGAACAACATATTAATGAAATTAAAGATTTAGTGCTCAAAAATTGTCGGTTGACAATTAGAGACCTTGCTGATACTGTAAACATTTCATTTGGATCGGTCCAACCCATTTTGAAAGAATATTTGTGCTTGAGAAGAGTCACATCTTGATTGGTTCCAAAAACACTCAATTTCTTGCACTACACTGAATTGGTTCTTCGAGACTTTCTCATCAAAAATTCGACGCATGTCGTTCCACTATCACCGTATTCGCCCGATTTAGCTCCATGTGGCTTCTGGTTATTCTCTAAGCTCAAAAGACCGCTTCCGGGACACCGTTTTGAATCGACTGATGAGATAAAAGAAAAATCCAAGAAGGAACTGAAGGCCATTCCAATCATCGAGTTTCAGAAGTGTTTCCAGACTTTCAAAAATCGCTGGCATAGGTGTATTGTATCGGGCGGGGACTACTTTAAAGGGGATGATATAGATTTGCAAGAATAAATAAAAAATTTCAAAGTTATAAACAAATTGGCTTTACTTTTTTATCACAGTAGTATAGGCGTAATATAAGATAACTTCCACGCATCTAAGACACATCCACATCTAAGATGGAGATTAAATATAAATGCTAATGGTATTACGAGCGGTAAGGCACAATATTTAAGAAGGTATGGGCAAATATTATCTGCATCTACTTTTGTACTAAGCTTAAGTTTATCCAAACATGAAAAAATTTCACAATCGGTAAAAGAGATGCATCTAAAATCAACTGTGGTCGAGATAAGATTCAAATATTCAGAATCAAGGGAAACAATATTGTTACAATAAACCGATGCGAAAAATTCATGAAACAGATCACAGCTAGAAACGAGGTCATCTGATTTAATATTATTATAAGATAAAACCTTGGGATATCCCGTGGAATTTCGTTTACTATTAATATGATGCCAAAAGACCTTACTATTCGATTTAATCTTCACATATTGACGAAACAAAAATCTATGAAGAAACTCGTACTCTTTTCTTAACCGTTTAAAATTATATAGATCCTCAGAACTACGCGTCAATTTAAACTTTTTATGAGCATTGGTCTTGGCATTCTTTAACCTTAGCAGATTTTTGTTAAGCCATTATAATATATAACGTAATGGCACCGAATACCGGCCATTTAAGGATTGACTACATTTATTTATTGTTATTGAATTAATAGGAAGATTTATTTCAATTGTGTTAGTGGTTTCAATATGAGAAAACAATTCTGAACGATATTAAATTATTCCCGTTCGTTTATTTTGCCGTTGGTATATTTAAAATTAATTTTTAATAAAAAGCTTGCCATTGTTGGACTAGGACCATAACTCCGGCCACTATCTCGTACTGATCCTAATACCGAGATTATTACATAACTAAAGAATATATGAGTCTAGAATAATTATCAAAATCATAATTAATTATTGAGATGATACAAAAACATTTCTCATTTTTCAAGTATCGATTTTTAGTATTTCATCGATCTATTGAAGCAAAATCTAATCTTCGACCACATTAATAATTTTTTTTCGCTTAACAATAAATAGTTTTATAATTTTTTTAACTAATTACAAGTACAGTAATTAATTTATATATTTTACTAGTAAAAATGAATTTATATTTAGTTTTCGCATAGATATTTATTAAATAACCAAGTGGCCGGATTTAGGTAGCCGGCCGGTATTCGGTGCCATTACGTTATTATATTTAGGTATAAATTCCTTTATGCCATGATACACAACTTCCAAAAATCTATTATAAGCATGATCCAAGTCAACTTGCATTACAGCAATTCATAAAAATATCGTAAAATATTTGCAGCAAAACATTTAAGATTTTGCAAAACTATGATAATTTATACTTTTAATTTATTATCATATTACTAGAATTTATTTAAATGGAGTGTTATATGCTGTTCCTTTCTATTATTTAACAATTGTGCTTTAATTAAATGCTCACTGAATAGTAAGTTAATTTATGAATATATTTAGCGAACCTTTTTAAAGAAAATTTAAAAATAAACAAAACACAGTCACTGAAATCACAATGCACGTTTAAATTAAACATGGACTTACATTCATCATCCGTTACACTCAATCCATTGGCACATGATTTTCAGATACCTTACAGGGAATTATTGTATCACTTTATTACATTACTTCACTAAAACATTAAATTTTCATTCATTAACACACATTCAGATGGAAATAACGAAAACTCGATTTCTTTTCACTCACTCTCTCTCAACACTGTCAATTGCTCAAATTTGTAGAAGCAAACAAACATAATATTCCGTAAAAATGTAAAAATCTAGTGCTGCATCGCCAGAAATGAGGGAACGTAAATTCTTCCTGTATGCGCGACCTCGTCCTTTAGGAGCACGTGATTGAAAATGTAGAAAGCAACAGCCGATAGCAAAATCATAACGGCCATGCGCCTTTCCAATGTGTGTAAAATATCCTTCTTATAAGTTTTATCATCGCAGATTGTTTCGCGGCCGTGTGCAAGTAATAACTAACCGTTAACTTAACTCAGCATCCATCATACAGCGATTTGCTCTGGCGGCAGCAGACATCTGGATGGCTTCTAATCTGCGCGGATTCAGCGGGTAACGTAGGTTCAGTGGCAAATCGCGCCAGAGGGCCTCGTACCTGTGCTGCTTTCGCCGAAAAATGAGTTTCATGAAATATTTGCCGGGTGCAAATGTGTGTGCCGCCGATGTCATTTTTGCTAGCAGCAATTTTCGGGCCGGAAAATCTTCAGAGGTGTTCGGGAGGAGATCAAGCAGTGCGATTGGCTGCTACATATACATAGAGGCTAGTTTTAACTTTAAGTTTTCTCTACGCTATCGTAATAGGGTTCACTTTCAGTACTAAACGAGTACCCGTTTTTACTCAGAACAAAAATAAATCGTATTTAAATTCTACATTTACAATATATAATTTCCCCATTAAATAAGGGCGCTAAAAGTCAAGCAACAATAATAAGGCAGATCTTTTTGCAAAGAGGTTGGGGAAGGTAGACGAGAAATTTTTATGTTCATGTCGTCCCTTCCTGACTGCTTGTTTTTGGCGATTTGTGCACTCTCTCAAAGGAATTGTACGAATTTTTTTCTGTCTGTTACCTTCGATAAACAATGGTTTTTATAATAGCGAATTTAAGCCAAAATTTCTTTAAAATTAATTTAATACAACTTTAATCTTTACCTTTCTATTAGGAATATATATTCACATCAAGGAGAGTATCATACACTTGTCTCTTATCGCATCACAAAGTGCGTTTTCGAGTGAAATAAGGAAATGTGTAACTCGTCCGCTATTCAGACGACCTCAATAGGTTGAGGACTATCTACAGGACTATAGATTTCGTTAATGCTATTGCCCATTTTTATTCAACGACTCACAACAATGGAATTTACAATAGCTTTCAAGGTAAAGGAAAATATTCACCTCAAGAATGTTTACAGGATGCACAAGTATTTTAGATAACATTTTATGTTGAGAAATATTTTTGTGACAGATGAAAAGAGTTGATGCTATTAAAAGTACTTAGCGTCGCGTTGAATTGGCTTTTTTTTTTTTTTGTATGTTCGGAGTTTGGAGCGATTGGTTGATGAGAGACAAGGAGTTTTAGCATGTACTACATATATATATGTATATTTTTATGAAAGTGCATGTACTGGAGCAAAATCTGTTCTCAGATTATGAGCTAAGAATCGATTTTTATAGAGAATTATTATGTGTATAGAGTATTATCTGAGGATATCATTTAGTTTTTATATTTAATACATTTAATTCTATTTGATATACGATTCTTGAGAAATTTGTAATCATGAATTAAGAGTAAGTTTCATAAGTTATCAATAATCATGATATTCATAAATATTAGTATTTTCTTCATAATTAATGTGTGAAATTTGATAAAGCAATCTTCATATATTATGGATAATAATTTGGAAATGCTATAATATTTATGAGTTTTCTAAGTACTGTGTAGCTATTTTTAACAGATATTATTGCATTATTCAAGACTTTATACAAATAATTCATGAGTAAGTTATTCACAAATTTGTATTCACAAATATTCAAAACACAATTTATGAGTAATTTAGGCATAAAACAGAATTGAAGAATATTAAAGCATAATTTATGCCAGGCTCACATTTATAACTCAAATTTGGGTAGAACTCATAGGCGGGGAGCCGGTGACAGTAAAACTGCACTTATACGGATTCTAAAATTTAGCATATGAATGAAAAGTATTTAATCATAGCTACAACATAGGCCCGGTGTGCCAGGGTTTAACCTGACCGAAATATTTTTTTAAAATTTTTATTTTTTTAATAATTATAAATAATTTGCACTTATATGGAAATTAATGTTTCTAATACCATTTTATTGCAAATTTTATCTAAGTTCAAAAAAATTTGGTGTGCCAGGGTTTATCCTGGCCTAAAAGTCTGTCACACCACTTTATACAGCGTGATCCAAAAGTATGGAAACGGCTAAATAACTTTCGAGGAATGCATTTTGGAGAAAAAAGTTGTAGACAAAAGTTTTAGGAATTTTCCCCAGCTATTCAATGGTGACCTTAGATTTGACCTTGACCATGGCCTTGAAGGTCATTTCAAGGTCAAGTTGACTTTTTTAAATTGGAACCCTTATTTTTGACCACGGAAATGGAAAGAGCGGAAAATTTTACGTCCAACTATGACCTTTACCATGACCTCGAAGGTCATATCAAGGTCAAAATGGCACTTCAAAGAGGAACCTGCATTGTTACTGCGGATTTGCAAAGAGTGGAAGTTTTGCGTCCAAATGTGATCTTGACCACAACCTTGACCTTGAACATGACCTTGGAAATGACCTTGAAGGTTATATCAAGGTCAAGGTGGCTTTTTGAAGGGGAAACCATGTTTTTGACCACGGAAATGAATGAACTTTATTTATTATCATGGATTATACATATTATTATTTCTTACGCATGTTTTATTCCACTTAATAATTCCAATGGTTTTTTAATATATATTATTATGAATTTAATCAAAATTTATGATGATAAGTTTAGAAATTTATACTTCGCTATATCGTGGATAAAGATTTTAAATCATAATGCCTACATTTGAGAATATAAGTAAGTAAGAGTATTTATGCGTATTATTCATATATACTCTTAAGTTTTGAATAATAATTATGTTATAAATAGCTGTTGGCTGAATTGTAAACTTCATTTAAAGTAAAAGTTATGCGTATTATCATCCATAATATGTAATATGTGATAACTTTTCTCTCCGCCTGAAAATATTCATTTGAAGAGACAATTATATGCTTCGATAATGTAGCTACGACATCAAGTATCAACACCAATGGTACAATAGTTTCTGTTTGGGAATATAAAGGAACAAAAATATTTCAATTTGTTTGCCAGAATCATAGTTTTTGACAAAAAAGCCAGAAAAGTCAAAGGAGTACTGTGGACAAAAATCTACTATCGGCGATGTGAACGATTATGACAATAGCTTCTTCATTAATGTAAAAACCCAGTTAAACAATAAAAAATTCCACTTTCTTTATGAAAAATCCTGAAAATAAAGAAAAATTAAGAAGTATTAGAACTTAACACTATAGATTTAAGGAATGTCAACTTGACAGGTTTCAAATTTCGAGGTGGAATTTACAAAAGTCATATTTATTAATATTAAGGAAAATATGGTCCATTTAATTGATGTAATAGTATGATGATATGTCCTTGTAAATTCCATATTTCGAACAGAAATATTACATATATGTAGAATCATACAATAAATGTCCGTAAATCCAGTAAGGATAGTGATTTAAGCTTGGTATGATTTTATAATATTTTACGGGAAGCGGATAAATCTAATATTATAATATATATATATGTAATTGACACTGTGGATTGCTTGAGTGCAGAAACGCCTTTAAAATGGCTAGTTAAATTTCTATTCAAAAATCTACGATGATTTTAATGTAGTTTTTTTTTTTTTTTGTATAAAACGTTACATTTTATACAACACCTCTCTGGTTTATGAAATAGTTTATCCCTGCAATAATTGATCGCACCATGATAAAAGTTCTCCTCGGTATTTGTATACGACCGGCCATTCATGCAGAGGCTGAGTAATGAGATTTTGATAAATGATTTCAATCCCAGCCATGCGATCAGATCTACTGATCTAATCATCTAACAATCTTCGAAATTGACTCTGTCAAAGTGTTCATTAAAAAGTCTCGGGGTATATCGCCTTAATTGCTCTCTCTTTTTCTCAGATTTTAACAGTTGTACCGTTTTTTTACCGACCCATAAATATTTTCATCATCGCCTGGTCGCCGCTCGTATAATGGGCCGTAATTGTTGATTTAGGCAAGTCCAAGGGAACAAGTTCTTGACTGTTTCAATGTCTTCGAGGCCGCAAATGTATGCCAGCAGACGTTTTTTGATTGACAGAAGCATCTAAGCTTAAAATATGATTACATGTTGAAATAAAATTTCTTAATTGCGAAATTGATCACCGATTTGCACGCGTATTTCTGGCGCATCTAGAGGAAGGCTGTGCTACAACCACTACTTCAAACAATGAATTAAAAGTGTACGTGTGAAATCTGAAATTAAGAAGTAATTATGTTATAATTGCTTCAACAATTCTAGATTTATTCCTCTTAAAATTTTGGGAAGAAAAATTTAAAATAAATTCTCATAAATAGTAAAATTTAGACTTAACAACAACAAATAAGCTTCAATTGATATTTCATGTGGTTTTAGAGAAATCTGTTTTTTGCAATTTTTCGTTTAATTTGTTCAGGTAGTTGTAGATCACATTATTTGGAAATTAATGATGCAAAAAACACTGTTTAAAATACTTTTTTTAATTCGTAAATTCAACTCTTTCGGGTCCAAACAGAAACTGGACTTTTTGATAATTACAATTTGTGCAATAAATATCCACAAGTCTCTATTCCAGCAATTTAAATTTATTCATTCCAAAATGTTGTAATGAGAGACAGGCACATATCATAGTCAACTCATTCAATATACATTTTTTTAGTCCTTTTCCATAGTATAAAATCAATCACTATGGAAAACCACATATGACTTGCATGTTCCATAATCAAATAAAGCTTAGTATGACAGTACCTTGGCAGTCCAAAATGAATTTTCATGAGTGACAGCCTCAGATAGAGTTTGACAGACCGCAATTTGGAAATCACAAATTTTGATTTGAAACCTGAAACTCTGAAAACCACAATGTACTTATTTTTATGAAAATCATATAATGCTTAGAATCCAACAGTCTGCAATTTTGGGATCCACTTATCCAGTTGGCAACACAATGAATATGTATGGAATACTCATTAATCAATCATTACTTTCCATCTATCATCTCCGGCACTCCTTTATAACATGTGAAGCTATTCTTAAAATTACTACAATTAAAGATAAAAACTTAAGGTTGAAATAGCGGCCAAAGTAACTATTAAATGGTAATAAAAAGTGGTCAAGTCGAAAAACTTTATTTTGCGCAACCTAAATTTTTTTCATCAAAACCACAATCCAGTTCCATAAAATGTGAGGACAAGAAATATTACTTTATAAATTATGAGTTAACTAATAGACTACAGATGTATATACAACTGCCCAGCAAAAATTCAATGTTAATACCCAAATAAATTGATAAAAAATTTATATTCGAACAAATAATTTGGTGGTTCATTCAGCTAAGTTTCTTCATGAAAATCACCTATCCAGGTTACTGGTAATCATGATATGAAAAGTTAAAAAATGCAGTCTTATTATTCTAACTACGTTATGGAATATCTGGTTTGGATGACAAGTCCTATTTAACAAAAACAACTCTTTTGTAAAAAGATTTTGTCACAATGAAAATATTTTCTTTACTTATTAAAATGACCACCAGGAAAATCTTCGCATCCTTAACACTTGACGAAGCAATATCTTGTAAGAAGATTTGTTTGAAATCGTTGCCCTTGTCGTGATCTTTTTCGAATTCTTCGACAATCCTTACTACTATCTGCTAGAAATTCTTAAACCTCGAACCATCTCATATCCATCATTGCGAGAACTTGGTATGTCAATATTGAATGAGAAGGATTAAGTTGCCCTGAAAGATTTACTTACATGTATTACTATTATATATTTTATCAATTGAACCTGCAGCTTATTTATTGACATCCTTCAGACCATAAACGATTCATTGAGTGATAAGTTTTCTTTGATATTTGAGACACTTAAATGTTTTACATTTCTGGTTTTCATTAAAAATAATGGAATATATAAAAATTATGAAGAATACATACTTATGTTAAATGAAAAATATGCAGAGTATATGAACATATGCGTTATATATAAAGTAGCATATGTTTTTTGCTTTTATTTTAATTATATAATATTTAATGCATAATCCAATCTAATGGGGGTCTTATAAGGTAATAATTAGGCTTTCCATATTTTGGTTTGCTTCAGTGTTTCGTCACTAGATCCATATTCGTATGTAGAATTTCAGTTGGGCTGCTAACACCTATTTCGGTTGACTGACTATACAAACAACATTGGCTTTCTACGCTTTGTGCCCTAAGGACGTCTCGGAAATTTCTCCAATAGATGTAGTTTCGGCTGTGGACGGACGTCTTGCTGACCAGTCACCTGAGATTGGCTCTAACTAGCCTATCCGGCGCCGGGGTGCGAGCACTACTTTGGCGCCCTAAGCTGATGTGGAAGTTGGGTTGGCTACTGGGGCTCAGTCGAAGACATGTAATTTAATGGACTGCCTGCCTGTATGATTCCTATAGAAGCGTACAGTGCGATTTTTGTTCGGTTTCAAACTGCACAAAAAAATTAGGTTCTTTGGGCGTTAATGGGTTAATAAACCGAAGAGCTAAGTTGACAAGGAGTACAGGAGTGGTTCGATGAGCGTTGGTTAAACACCCATAACTGCCAATAACCAATTTTTATTGTATCGGTATTAAAATAGCACCAAATTAAAGATGTAAAGTTAAGCTGTTTAGCAAACATAATTCATAAAATAAAAAATAATATCTAATAAACTTGTTGAGTAGTTAGTTAATGGCAAATAACGAGAATTAAACAATCATTGAGTAAATAAACATGATAATAAAAAAGAAAAGGTTGCCGAAAAAGGCGAAAAACACTAATAAGCAAAAATTAATTAAATTAATTGGTATCATAATTAAGAAAGGGGAAAATATAGGTGCTAACGAAAACCAAAAAGAATCCTTTTCAAAGCAGGCTTACCAACATCAACATTGAGGACATCCACATGCTTGCTATATTTTAGTTTATGTTTTGCCGTCATATTATATTTTTTTGAAATGTTTTAATTAATTTAGCTATTTTTCTATTGCTAAGACTCTTAATTTACTTATTTTATATATTGCATAAACACAATTATCAAAAATAAACAAATTAAAATTTTATGTAGTTTGATGCAAAGGAAAGACACGTGTTCGGGAAGATATTTAGGTAATTATTCTATTGGAAACACTAAATAAATGACTTAAATAATTGATAACATGTAATAAATGAAGTAACTATTTCCATGTAATAAACGAATCAACTAGCTCCGTGTAATAAATGAGGTAACTATTTTTATGTGATGATTGAAGCAACTAGTTACGTGTAATATTTTTTTTTAAGTACGAATGTGTATGTTGTTTCCAATTTTTTTTCTACTGATTTTTCCCTGGGCATAGGGTGGGTCATTATAAAAAAACAAAAATTGTTTTTCAGCATTCCATTGCATCCTCCAGCTCATCCTATATCAATCTGTTTGATTGAATTCCACTAAAGGGGAAATTAATAATATAAGCCATAAAAATCAATTTGTTGATGTGGTGGATTCCAATTTTTTTAAGGTTTGGAAAGATAACCCAAGTTCTCGGAATAGAGGACATCGCGAACTAATTTTCGACATTTTTGAGTAAGTAAACAAAACCTTAGGGTTATTATAAAAATTGTTCTGCAGATTATTGCTGAGGAACGTAGAAGACATCGGTCACTAATTTTGACACTAAAATATGTATTAATAAATTCATAATTCGATATCGTTTCGGTCACTTTGGGGAGGGAACTCTATTTTCTTTTTATAAATTTTACAATTTAGCACTAAAGTTGGCATTTTTCTATGGCGCAAATGGGGTCAAAGAATGATTATTTTGTTGATTAGCAATGCTCAGGAGAACCTGAGGTAATGTGTTACTTAAACTTGGTGTTTGGCACAGCATGATAGGGTAAGTTTTTTTAACGTTTGGAATAAAAGTGCGTCCTGCACCAGATGGAGAGTAGGTTTAAATTTCTACTAAATTATTGGAAGTATCAGAATACTAATGATGCTATCAAAAACTTTTAAAAAATATCTCACTTTCCTACGGTTAGGGCTATAAATGCACTTCTCACCTGGCGGTTGCACGTTTCTACTAGAAGTTGAAGCGATTTCTTTTATTTGATCGTTATTTAAAGTATCGCTAACAGATAATGAAAATCAGAATCATGATCAATGTCATATAAGATCTTAAGGCCTATGTCTGTTGGTTTATCACAGTTCAAAAGTCATCAATCAAATTTTTTGTCATGTTTTAGCTTAGCACTGTTGTTATTGCGCCTTCGTTGTACACCACTCTTTGGCTAAGAACGGGTCGATGACCCCCTCAATATAACATAGACACATATTATTAATAATAGCATGTGTGCCGCCAATGTGAGGAGCTATTTTAATGAACATTGCCGAGCGGGCTCGTCCGCCCCCCACCTTCGGCTTATCCTAAAATTCACACCGTATATGGATAGTGTGCTCCCCAAATCGCCTTAAGAGTTGCTTTTCGTTCAATTGAATTGATGCCTCGGATCTACATTCAAGTGTGCGTAGTTAGTTCTAGCTCGAACTTGCTTAAACTTACACCGCTATATGCGAGAAACCTGCCTAAAAAGAATGCCAATATCTACTTGAAACTGACGAGATAAAAACCCTAGGTGCGGTCAGATACTTCAATCACCTGTACTGTCAATTAATTTACTCAGAATTTTGAGTGTGGCGAGGGCAGAAGACAGTGGCTCCATTGGTTCGGGAGAAATGATCATTCGAAAACGAAGTGTGTCATTTCATGGGGTTTTTTATTTTTATTTTTTTGTTCAGACTTTTGCTGCCTCATTTTTGAACTTGTTAATCTCAAATATGTAGCGTGAACTGGTACCTGCTCGACACGAATGCTGTCAACGAAATATCGTTACTTGTAATCACGATAGAACCACGATTTCGTGAAATTCTTAAAAAATGTGCCGATTTTTGTACTAATAAGTTTTTTAAGGGTTTTCATACTTGAAATTAGCTTTAAGGTCTAGTAAATAAATAAATAAGCTTTCTCTCCCATCACCACTGTTCCACACAGCTCTTTATTTGGTTTCCTTTCATCTGAAGGTTTTTTTAGGTTTCGTGCTATGTCTTTTAGGTTTAATATTTTTTATATCTTCCTTCTTATAAAACGGTAAACGACTGCAAAACTTTTGAAAGAGTTTTGAGTGTTTTGCAAAATAATAGTACAAAGTTCAATTCTAATTTCCAATAAAAACTGATAGCAAAAAAAGCCGTTTTTTCGCTTGTTTTTTCACATTTCACAGCGAACTAAGGAAAAGACATAAAAAAATTTATCAGGTATCAAATGAATCGTCGTAAAAAATCAAGACAGGTTTTGGTTTTAGTTTTTTGAAAATATTAAAAAATCTCCCCCAAGTTCAAAGCACCCTAAAAGGTTAATTGTATCAAAAAATTATCATTTAGCGCAAAGATGTTTCTTATTAGATTCCATCCCCCTATCGATGCTAAAAAGGTGTGTAATCATCCTCCAAATATTCGAATAATCCGGAATATTTTTCAAAATTCAAATTCTAAAATACTTTTGTGCTTCGAGTGATTAAAAAAATTCTTGCCAGTTTTAAAGTAACCCTCAGCCAATTACAGGTACCCTTTAAGTTGGTGAAATCCTCCCCTACACATAAAAATACTGTAAAATATTTTTGAAAATTCTGAATATGAAATATTTTTTTTTTTTTGAGTGAAAAAAATTTGGTGTTAACAGTTCTTATGCGTTCTGAAAAAAAGAATCCTCAGCAGGGAAAAATGCTCTCTAAAAAGGTGAAATCATCCCCTAAACATGGAAATAATCTAAAATATTTTTCTAAAGATTTCTCTTCTTTTATAAATATAGGAAATAATTGAATGACATTTTTTTTGTGATTTGAAACATAAAAAATATTTTTCGAATATAAAAAATTTTTTAAGAATATAAAAAATTCGTTTAGTTTACATAAATATTTGGGGGATGATTTAACCCCTTTAGAAGCATTTGTAACCTGCTGGGGGTTCTTTCTTCCAAAAATCGCAAGAACTGTTCGTACCATATTTTACATCATTCAAAATGCTAAAGTATTTCATATTCAGAATTTTAAAAAATATTTTAGGTTATTTCAATGTTTAGGGGATAATTTCACCCCTTTAGAGAGTAATTATACCTAGTAGTGGGCTGTTTTCTTTCTAAAATGGCAGTAAAAAGTACATCCATATTCAAGTACAAAAATATTCTCTGTGCAGATTTTATAAATTTTTGATAATTTGTCAATCCTGCATTAGGGGTGATTTTTTAGTATTTATAAAAAACGAAAAGCAATGCCTCTCTTGATTTTTTACGTATCAGGTATCAAGATACATTTTTGGGGTCTTTTCCTTAGTTCACTTTGAAATGTGCAAAAACAGGCGTTTAACATCATAAATAAATAATTTTCTAAATTAAATTTTTAAATGCAAGAAAAAAAATGACATAAAAGTACAAGAAATATGCAATTATCCAAATTGTTTACTTTTAGCATTTAAATTTGCATATTTATTCCGGAATAGGAATTTAATTCATATTATTTTCTTTTCACGGTATAAAAAACAAACCACTGAAACATGAAATTTTGTACTTTTAAACGCTATTGGTTCTTTTTGTGTGTTTCAAAAACGAATGCTATTTATTTAAAAAAATGAAAATGGTGAAAAGGCAATGACAAATTTAGAAGGTTTAGAAAGAAGAAGACTAACTTATAAAATAAAGTTAAAAAAGGATTTTTCATTACAAATAATGTATAAATAAATTTAAAAATATGTTAACTTTTAAGATACAAATAAAATATACATTTAAAATTAAATTTTAAAAATTTGTAATAAATAATAACAATAAAACAGTTCATCTGATCAAAATACTCGTCGATAATGTTATTAATAAATTGTGTGTGCTGTGCCAGTGTAAAACAATTAGTTTCGAGAAAATTGCTAAAAAGAAAACCAAGAATCATTTCTACGTATACAGGAAGCTTACCAGGTAGGGCAACTTATCTAGAATATTTTAGCAAAAAAAAAATTATAACATGTCTTTTTATTTGCACCTACTAGTCAATAATCTGACACAAGGTAGTGACAATTTAATTTTTCATAAAAACCCAAGTATCTCGAAAACGGTGAGGTTTGGTTCAAAATCAGCAGCCCCTAAATCCCCAGGCTAGTAATTTTCATGACATTCTTTTGGAATTTAATCTATCCTAACAAAATATAACCTAAAGTCAAGCCATCGTCAAATGAAAACGCAATTAATATTAATATTAATTTTTACGTAAAGCGCCGTCAACAGACAAACACCAAAAAATTTCAAAAACTATTACGTTTTGGATTTATTATTTATGTTATATGTAGCTTCCTGAATATTTTTTGCAAAAAATATTAAATGTACAGACTTCTCGCCTTTACAATTTTGTTATATGTAATCTAGGTTTTAACTAAAGTTTTATGTTTATCCCAAACATTTGGGAAATCGTGTTTTAAGATCAATTTCAATAAAAGACTTATTTATTATTCAACGTTTAAGCTGGTTAATATGAAGTTCTGGGCAACGTCCCTTTGTCCGATGACAATGGTTTCTAAAAAATATAGACAATGAAATACCTAGATCCTCAAATCCGGAGGTTGCAGGTTCAATTTCTATCTGTGTCCGCCCCGAAGTTTTTCAAGAATTCCCACATCCATGTAGTACAGTCTCGTTGAATTTTAGATATTTTTCAAAAGTTGCTGATAGAGAGACTTTTTTTCGAATTTTTTATTTGGTCTTTGTGTGTTTTTTTTTTAATTATTATTTGTAGTTTATTTATGTTATTTATTTTAAGGTTTTTAAGAAAATATTATTTTTTAATATCAATTTTGACGTCATATTGGGTTTAGCGTGACCTCAGGTACCCTAATGATCTCCGGGTAAAATTTTTATTTAAAACTAAGCTTTCTCGATGGAGTTTAGAAAAAAGTTGCATGTAGTGCCCACCATATTGGGTTTAATTTGACGTTCAGTACCCTATGATACTATCAGCGTTAATACGAATTTAACATATCTCGCTTGCCAAAATCGGTTGAGGCGTTTTTGCTGTAGGTGGGAACAAAAAAACTACATACGAGTGCAATGCATTGTCTATCTTATGATGATCTTCGTGTAAAAAGGATCGAGTACGAAATATTTAGTCAACCAACCCGAACAAATGAAATTTAACATTTTCTTGCTGACCATTTTGTATGATAAATGTTTTAAATGCATTCCTTTCTAAATTCTTTGAGAAGGGATTACTTCTCAAAAAGTAATAAATTTATTTTATTTCAATTATTTTTCAAGTTTAAATTGCATCACGATAGACCCCTAAATGATTCTAGCCCGGACAATAGTTAAAATCCTCAACATTATTACAATTTCAAATTCGCTTATACGAATTTGCCCAAAACGTTCAAAATGTTGGTGTAATTGATAAATTTTCTTTATAAGCTCTGTAATATAATTTCTAGGTATACTGAATTCTAATATATGTATATAAAAGTAATAAGGTGGAGATTTATTAAAACCATTTATACGAGAAAATTTTGAATTTAGCTTAAAATGTTATAAGAGTTTGCTTTTTATATGAAAACCAATAGAATCAATCTGCTCGAAAACATTTTCTCCGTATGTTTGGTTAGAATAGTTTTCGAGAAAAATTTTAGAATGTAGCAAATCGAAGGCATGACCTTCTTTACGCTGAGTTCCATAACTTTTGCTAGGCAATTGGAAATTTGCAATTTCTTTTAAGAATGAAATATCGATTTTAAATCTAATTAAAAAAAATAGTTTTAAATAATAACATATAGCCTATATGCATCAAATATTTAAAATCGGTCCAATAATTTTTAATATAATCTCTTCCATAGAAACAAACAAAGTACACATTTCTGCATGACAAGAAATTTTGGGGTAAATCTTGGAGACAAGACGTCCAACTACTCAAGAACAATTAGTTAGAAAAATATAATAGTATCGTCGTGTAACCTTATAAAGAGATACAGTAATTTGGGTAGTCACATTCGCAGGTCGAAAATATCAAGGATAACTACTTACATTAGTACAGGTGGCAAGCATTTTGAACAATTTTTACAATGATTCCGCGTAAACTTTGAATGGCTGAAGACATCGACGTGAATCTTTTTTTGTTTAAAAAGTGTTTATAGGGTGCAGTTTTATGTCACACAATAATTGTATCCTTGGTGCTAAAGTTTTTCAAAAGGATAAAGTGACTAATTGTTGACTCCAATTTACCAAAATTTGAAATTCAGTAACTTATTATTTATTCCAAACTTTTTGACAGATATTAACAAGTAGTATACCGTGTGTCATAGTGTTTACTTTAGAATTAGTCATTATTTGTGGTCCGGCGATAATGTTGACATGACTCTTTGTAATTTTAGTAAATGCACTTCCTCTCGAAGGCTAAAAATTTTCAAGGTAAACAAAAAATAGTGAAAGAGTGGTTTTAGAGGGGGGTGTCGGAACAAAGTTGATCAGAACATTTCAAAGAATCGATTTGTGGTGCACATCTTTCCGAGACACCCTGTACACTAATTATACATAGTGCCTTAAAAGGATGTTTTTGGAAAATCAATTTTTTCAAAAAATATACCCGGATTCCTTCTTAACCGTTAAAAATACCTTGGCAATTTGAAAGACATTTATTAAAATAAACATATTTCTCTTAAAAATAAAAATATATTCAGGTTTTTGTTGTATTTCACTTTACAAAATATGTAATTTTACATAAGAAGAAAAAAATTTTTTTTTTCAAAAATTTCCAATAATAGTTTTGAAAATAAATAGCCGATATATTGGCTCAAGATATTTCTAGGAAAATTAGCAAAGCCGATGTATATCGACTCTAAAGTAGTAAAAGGGTTAAATCAAATGCTCAAACTTTTAATGAAGATGCAAAAATGTTTGAACTGAACGTAAATAAAACAGATTACTTTAATTTTGAATTACATGTATTGTACATATGTATATTACAACATATACACCTAGATATATTAAAATATATTTATGTTATCATATACTTACCAGATGAAATAATTAATGAAAATTTAACTGGAAAGTAACTGAAACCAAAATTCCTAGTATTCTTAGCTTGGCTCATATAAAATCAAGCTGAATTTGTTTCAAACCGGACAAATTGAGATAGTGCGGCTGAGTTTACTTTTGGATGCGTAAAATTCCCACGCATGGGGAGTCAGCACAAGTGAAGAAATTAAAAGGTAGCATGTTTAGACTAAACATCCCGTCTTTTGATTTGAATGTAATTTGGTGAATGTGAATGGTATCATAAGTGAAATTTCAAATTTAATGACTTTTAATAGTTATTTTTCTTGCATACATTTATGAGGTTACTATAAAAGTCACGTAATATATTTAATTGCATTTAAATATCTTTATTAAATCTACAAAAATATATAAGCATATTCTGGGTGATATTTCACCTTTACCTTTAACGGATTTATTTTGATGATAATTTTTAAGGGTTAAACGTGCTTTGAAGGTAATTTTCTTTTAAAATACTAACTTTAAAAATTTAAATATTCGGTGCTGGGTTTTGTTTAGAAAATGATTGTCGTTTATCTGAAAATATTTGACATTTGATTGACTTTTTTAAAAACATTTGATTTTAATGTTTTTTGGTTGGTTTAAATGAAATATTTTTGAATTAAAGAATATTTTCGTCGGTATGAATTTAGTGCCACCAGTAACACTTGATTTCCCCTTGTTGTGTTACGACGAAAGAAACCCACTAAAAGGAACTCTTTTTTCTTATTTGTGTGGAACATTTTTGTGTGGATACACGCTTCATTCATTAACTGAATTAGAATTATTTACTATTACGAATTACACGCACCCTCGGGTACGCTCACTTAAAGGAATAACGGAAGAGGCAAATAGTCCGAAGTTCTCTTCCTTACCAGCAGCTAGCTTATCCTGTGCTAACTTATTATTTGTGGGTCTGTGCCTCTTTACTATAGAGCTAGGAAGCATTCATTGAACGATTTGGCCGTAAACAACCACTGGAATGAAGGAAAATCTGCCTGGAAATGCTTTCTTCGTGCACCCAGTGCAACGCTGCTACCAGATGGAATGAAGTGAGGTAAGTGTGGGATGACCCTGTGAGATCAACTCTTTATTAATTCTTTGGTTTTATATTCTCTAGGCATGATTCATATTGAAAAAGACTCAATTCGTTAAATCTATAATAGTATTCCCTAAAATTATTGATAAACTTTTTTCAAAATTTTTAACAAATAAAATCTCTAGTTTTTTTTTAAAGCCTATAACTAAATTAGCAAACATTGTTCAGAAGGAATACTCCAGGGAAGATGTTTCAAGTTATAGTTCGATTCTAAGAAGCATTGATTTGTAAATAATTTTTCTGGACAACAGAAGAGTTAAAGATTATATGTTTAATAATATGTCAAGACAAGAGCTCGTTAATTTATATTATTTTATATATTTTATATTTGAAAATAAAAACGGTGATTTTTCCGGATCCAGTATCTAGAATTTGTAATTAGAAATTACAACTAATAGCTTCACTTATACGTTTTGATTTTTGGTATCGTCAAAGTTTAAACCTAATTTTATCACTTACTTCATTGACATTTTCTTGTGCGTCCTGATCGTTTAAAAGATGTGTCAGCTGTAAATTTTCTTCATCTCTCGAATGAATATTTTCACTTTTGGCACCACATCTTATTTCACAACTACGAGCCTCTTTATCTGCAACATTACCAATTTTTCCATCATTATTGGCAATATCCTCATCATTTTTACAATCATTCATTCCGTTTTCCACTGTTTGAACGTTTTCCGTTTTCGATAGATTATGTGTTTTCAAAATTTCAATGCTCGTTTTGAACAGTGTATTAAGCGATTCGCTTCTTACGCACGAAATGTCCGTTAATATATCAATATTGTTATTATTCCGAAAAAATTGTAAGCTGGTTTTGCTGAAAACTTGTTTTAAATCGTATGCATCTAAGTCACTAGTATGTAATAAATCACGATCGTTGTTGACATTATCACAGATCGTTGTCTTGAATAGCTTTACTGCGCTTAATTGTAGCAAATCATTTGAATTTGATGGTCTTTTGCCACTGTTAACTTTATCCATTCCTCCTAGGTAAGTTTAATATTTGATTGTGACTTAATTTGTGAAGAACTTATCATATTATGCGATGCAATATAAAGCGGATTAGTTGCATATAAGATGAAAAATTATTAACTGATTAACTAATGGTTAATGAAAAAATAGGGCTATATTTTGTGAATAACACTTGAATATCACATCACTGAAGTAGATTGGTTTATTTTCCCACTGACTAAAATTAAATTGAATTTGTATTTAACTCCTACGATGAAGATGTGGCTCTTAATAAGTTATATTTTCTTCATTGCGTTGTAATAGCAAAAAAAAAGTATTATAATATTTTTTTAAAGATTACAGCTTACACAAGGCGCGTACATCTCGAGTACCGCATGTTAACTGGAGAGCCAGAAAAGACACAAATGGCCCCAAGCCATACCCTCGGTTATTCGCTATAAAGGTGCACACCACAGGCAAAAACCTGATAGATTTTAAATATGTATGGCATATGCCGGGAAATTCTTGACCGCCTGCAATTTAAATTAAATCATGAAAATTAGGAAGGATCAAATATGATGGATTCATTAAAACAAAAGACTTAAGTGAGAAACTCGAATTTTAATCTGTATGGCTTTTGACGCATAGTAACCCAGAGATTATCTCGTCGCGTCTTTTTACCAAATATCTTTTGTGCGCCTTACAACTTTTATATACAAGACTCATGCGCTGTGGGGAAATACTTGCTTCGTTTTTGCTGCTCGTCGGAGATCATTCTCTCGCCTTTTATGCGTTGGATAATTATAACGAGTAACGAGTATACCTGAGAGGGATCGGGTTCTCCACCGACCAGTGCGACATGTGCTGCTACACAGTTATTCAGCAGTGCCGCAAAGAGGAGAAAGGTATTGTAGTATATTCTGTGCTTCGGGAGTAATTTGCATAAAGCCATAAAATTTTGTATAATTGTGATTGGAATAGTCAGACGAAGGCATGGAGAGGGAAACGGTCCACTAGGTGCAAAGCGTGCAAGTGATATTTAAAATTGCTAATATAAATTGTTTGGGTGGTTAATTTCTCCATTATCTAGTAGAAAAATATATTTAGGTGATTTTTTTTTTTGCATTTTTACATTTTACAACAGAGGAGTTTAAATTTAAAGCAACCGCTCCATTATCATCTAATTATTTTGATTGGTAAACCTCACATCAGCATCCCAAACCAATCCTGTCACATTCTTGCATAATTCCTTGGTGCAAAAAAATGTTTTTTCTTTTCTTTTTTTTCTGATTGGCTCTCACATAATTTCCTTGCCTTGAATTTCTTCGTAGTGTCCACGAGAAGAGTAAGCAAGTCCCTATTTACGGTGCTGTACAAAGAAAGCTGGACCTCGCCTTGTGAATGCAACAAAACGACAACGATGACGACGACGACAAGCAACAACTGGAACGAAAAATTGGAAGAGTCAAGCGACAAACCGGAAATATTTTCTATGTCAATGCACAAGCACAGACACAACACGGTCCAGCTCTGAATGGAAAGAGTAAAACAAATAGTGAGGAGAACTTATATGCCCTGTTAACCTGCAGAGTGCCATTGAACATGTCCAGTCTGCAGTTGCAGCTTTAGTTGCTTACATACTGCAGAATCGAGCTCTGTTATGAGCCCCAAAGCAAGAGGCAGTCACTGCAGCTATTACTAAACAGTCTAGTGGCTAGTAGGCTAGTTTGTGTCGCTGACACGTTTTCCCGCTCATCAGAAAAATCTCTCAATTGAAATTAATTGAACAGGGTCCGCTGGTCCATTTAGATGTTAACGATCTGAAGATTGCAGGCATTTACGATGCATCTAATTTTATTTTTTTATCTTCTTGGCAAAAGGACCAAGTAAAATCCGAAGAAAGGAATTACGAGATTGATCACTGCCAGAATACGTAACAGGTTTGGTATGCATACGATTATATAACACGCTCAGCATTACTGAGCAGCTAAACGCGCAGCCGCAAGCAACGTTGATGGTTGGGTTTTAACCCGATGATATTCTTTTTATTTGAGCCATACTATATGTCGTCTGGACAGTTCGAAATGTGTGACAAATGCATTTGCACCAGAATGAGTCGCCGCCGAAGTAAGCGAAAAAGATTATCAGAATTTCATTCACTTCACCCAATGTGTGTCTACCATTTATGGAAGCAAATCTTATCGGCAATAGTATCCTTTAAACACACGTTCTCTCAAACAATCTGCACTCAACTAGCATAAATTCTATTTCAGCGAATATTCATTAAGATTTTTATTTTCCTCGCATATAACAAAATTAAACATTAAGGTAGAATGGAGTAAATATGATTGTGACATAATTGAAAATAGGGTGCACGCCCTTAAGTGTTAATAGGACTCTGACACACATGACATGTCTGTCTGAGTCGCCACATTCACCAACCAATCAAAATTCTCACAAAAACAAGAGTTTTCAATTTAAATTGCGAAAAGCAATATTAATAACTTTTACATATAAAATAATTCACCCAAGTTTGGCATTTCATTCAAGAATACTTTTTAAATGCCAAATTTTGAAAAAATGAGTCATGTTATTTAATAATAATTTAATAAATTTAGTTAAGGTTTACTACTTATAAGTTTTCGACAGTGTATTGGGTTGTTTGGAAAGTAATTTGGTTTTTTTTTTTTTTTTTTAATTAAAGACGAAAAAACTGATCCAAGTCATTTTTGACGTACTCGTTTGAAGTAAAGGTTTTGCCGTCTAAAAATTGTTTGTAGAGACCGGAACAAATAATAATTCGAAGGTGCTAGATCCGGGAAATATGGTGCGTGTGATAGTACATCCCATCCAAGCTGTAAAAGCTTTTGGGGAGCTACCAAACTTTTATGAGGTTTCGCATTATCTTGGTGGAACACTACATGCTTTATATTGATCCATTCTGACCAGTCCAGACTGTCCAGTTGATGACAGTATACTTCAGAATTGATCGTGATATTGTCCGGTAAAAGTTAAAAAAAAAACCATTTCCTTGAAATTCCACCAAACAGACAGTATCACCTTTTTTTGATGAATATGGGTTTTCGAAGTACTTTGAGACGGTTCATCTCTTTTACTCCAGAATCTCTTGCGTTTAACATTGTTGTACACAAACCCATTTGTCGTCCCCAGTGATGATTCGCTTGAAAAATGGATAATTTTCTTGGCGTTTGAGAAGCGAATCACAGACGTCAACGCGACGGAACAAATTTCTTTCTGTAAGAACATGTGGAACCCATATGTCATGTTTTGAAATAAAACCAAGGCATTTGACGTGATCATGAACGGTAGAATTCGATAAATTTAATCTCTCAGCGATCTCACGAGTTGTTATTCAGCGGTTAGCATCAATCAATGCCTTTATTTTTTCTTCATCAGCTTCAACTGGCCTTCCAGAACGTGGTGCATCTTCAACATCAAAATTGCCGGAACGAAATTTTACAAACCAGTTTTGGTACTGGTGTTCTCTCGGTACATCTTCTCCATACACACACAGTACAATAAAAAAGTGAAATGCTACCTTCGACTCTCCATATTAGATAGGGCACCAAACAAAAACTATTGCACAGAATGAAATAAACTTGTTCACAAACAAGCCTTGCTATATCTGCTGTCAAAATATATAATGACATTACGGCTTAGTGTGAAGTTGGCTGCGAAAAAATTAAGTGTTGGGAAAAAACGAAATTACTTTCCGAACAACCCAATAGTTTCAATTTCTTTTATTACAATTTATTCGTTCTGTAAATTCTATTAAGGCGTTAGAGGTAGTCACCGGCGTGAAAAAATCAGTATTTTAATTAATTTAATTTTTTTCAGTAGTTAAATTTATTTTATAAAGCAAGTAATACAAAGTTGGTATGTTACGTTTTAACTTTATTTTTATTATATTGATTATAGTACCACAAAATCGGTGACAATTATACCATTTTACTGGTTCATCTAAAATCAACCAAATTATAATAAAAAAAATCATTAGTATAATAGTTAATCTAGTGCCTGACCGAAGGTTTTATTTTATTGATTAAAATTTATGTTTTGTATAAACAATAAACTCTTGCTTTTGTCCTTAAAAATCTGCGAGTAAACTATCAGAGACCGCCGCCATTTTTTTATTAAAAAATAAATTCGATCAGGCACTAGTTTAACTATTAAATTATTAATTAAAGAAACTTGGTATGCAATAAATATATTTTTTTAAATTTTCGTAAAATAAAGTCAAAACATAACATAATAACTTTGTATTATATATTTTTTAACAAAATTAAACTACTGCAAAAAAACAATTAACTATTTAAATTTCTGACTACCCTTAACCCCTTAACAGGGATAAAAGTTTCTACTTTCTTAAATCTCCACTTAATCTTGAACGTCTTTACTTTAAGTAAAATTTTGTGCGACATATTTTGAATTTAGCATTGTCTGAAATATATTGACTGCATAAGTCAGAACAGCCAACTAGTGCGTCAATGAACAAAATTATTTCCAGGCTTTCGTTTTTAGGCTTTTTAAATGTTCTTAAGGATTATTGGGTCAAGGTGGACCTGTTGGATTATTACTCGATTAAGGGGCACACAAAGAAAGACAAGCGAATAAAACGCACTGACAGCTGCATCGATATTTCGTTATACAAGCATGTTATTCCAGCTACAAATAACTAATAAACTCCCGAGTACCATTTTAATGTGATTAAAATATGGCCCAAATTTGCTTAACCGGATTTTATAGTTCCTACGGACATATTTAGGAATGCCCGATACGGCCCATATTTAAAATGTAATGAAAAATCAATAATCCAGAATATGTTTGTATAAGTAAGGGTATTTAAAAGGCGGCTGTACAAAATTTATAAAAATACGTTTCTTACTACTCAGTTTAATTTTATATCTAAAAAGAAATAATACTTGTTTTTTTGTTTACCAACACTTTCTTTAAAAAATTTATTGCTCAACATAAATAAAAATAATAGAAACAGCCCAAAAAATATTGCTATAGTAAGCATAATTTTATTGAGGGCCGGATAAACTAAAACATGGTATATCATAAATGGTGGAAATAAAAATAATAACATTAGTCCCAGATTAAAAAGAAAAATGGCTGTACGTAACACAAATAGATCCGACTAATATAATCAGGTCCACATTTGAGAAAAGAAAGGTATCATAATAAGACGGTATGCAAGCAATGCACATTTGTACCTGAAATAGGAAGACGTAATACGGAGGTTTGTATATGGACCGGATAAGGCCCAATACAAAGTGCCATAAAACGGCCCTTATCAATAATACGGCCATCCCTACTTATTGCTAATCGACATATTAAGATCAGATCCAAGGAATCTATCGAATTCATAGGCCATATTTGAGCATTGCGTTAGCCCGGATGAAACGAAGCCGTCGTCGACAAAAGAAGTACAATATACAATAAAGCGGAGCAGGTTTTATACATAAATGCATAAAAGTCTGTTGTTATTCAAAGTCGTCCAACCAATAGTGGGTAGGTATATTAAAATCGCCAAATAGTAATACCTCACCGGACTAGCATAAAGGAACTTGAAAGCTCATCTATAATAACAGCAAGTGTGTTGTAGATATTCCTTCCAAAACGTGGTGGAATTTATGCTGTTAAAATTACTACGTTCTTATGGTTCAGAGTTAGGACAACACTAAGTAATTTTAGGTTGTTTGAGTTTGCAAAATCCACGATGACGAACAGAATATCACACAAAACGCCCCTCCAACTGGGCCATTCAAAGCATAAGGATCACGTCGAAAAATCACATAACAATTGGGTCCAAAGAATTCAGCTTCAGCGATGGAACCATATAGCCAAGTTTAAGTTAATCAATCTACATCAAGCAACAATCCACGGTACTCAAGTGTAGATTGGTGCAATATTCTTATAATGTACTCAGTAGAGTAGAAAATACTGATTTTAGTGATGAGTTTCTTTACATCTTTGGAGCAGCAGCTCAACGGCGCGGAGCCTCGGATCGCATCCGCGGGCGACAGCTCCCTCAGGCCGTTGCTTTACATCCCCTACCGCTCTCAACGCCAGTTTGCGCAACGGCAAAGCCTGTCAGTTGTTTTCGGTGCGTGGTGTTTTGAGTTATTTTCCGGCAGCCTAATTCAGCGCCCTCTCTTGAAAATTTCAGATATTTTCCATAATGGTGCGAAGCTTCAATAACACACGTGATTCTCTTTTTAAGTTTAGTTGCTGCTATGGCGCTCTAATCTCAAAGAAGAAAATGAGGCATTTGAGAGAGCGACTAGTGTTGTCAGATATCTGGAATGGGCTAGACGAAGGGACTTTAAAACGTCGGATTTTGCATATCTAACACCCAAATTTCGAATTTCCAGCGTTCTAAGGGGCTGTGCGCAAATCAGTTGATAGATATTTGGAAGTTTTTTAACCCCCTCTCTCCCCCGCGTGATTCTTCTTGACTTCTTCTTTAACCCCTCACCGCTATTTGATTATAACGTTGATTTTTTTCAAAAACAGATAGACGATGTTATTAGTTTAGTTTTATTAATTAAGAATAATTTAAAACAAGTATTAAAATGATTGTAATATAAATATTAATGATTTGAAATGATTAATAAGCATTACCTTCATTTAATAAATGATTATTTAGAAAAAAATTTTACACAACAATATATTATATATGTATTATTATATTATAAAGGGTGTTTTTTTAAAGGCAGAGAGCTTTAAATTAGCAAAGCTATTTTCTGTCACAAACGATTTGACAGTTCTCGGTTGTTTTGAGGTTAGTTTTGTTTGGCAATTCATCATGAATAGACTCACGCCGCCGGAGTAACGTTTGTAAATTGTTCAAATTTATTTGAAAAACACGGTTCCATTCGAGAAATGCATCGGGCATTACGTGAGTTTTATGGTGCTCATAATCGTCTTTCAGAGCGATTAATTCGAGAAACTACCCACTAGAATATTTTCTTTGGGGATATGTAAAGTCGCATGTCTACGCCGATAAACCAGAAACAATTTAGCACTTCAAAGCCAACATTCGACGCATTATTACCGAAATGCAGCCTGCAGCCTGTACAGAGAAGAGTGTGTCAAAATTGGACATCCAGATTACGCACCAGCCGCTGCACATGACTGAAATCATATTCAAACATTAACCCTTTGCATTCGATTTATTTTCAAAGTTGTTGGGTGTCAACTTGTATTTATTTTTAGCTAAATGAATTAAAGTAATTTAGACTGGTAGAATTCAACGTATTATATTTATTTCATTTATTATTATTATAAAATGTTTGAATTTTTGTAATCTTTAACAGTGTGGTACTTTTTAGAGTAAATTAGTATTGTCACCTGCAGCGTGACATACGAGTGCAAAGAGGTTAATTAGTATTGTCATCTGCAGTGTGACATACGAATTTTAGAACTAATTAATATTGTCACCTCCAGCGTAACATACGAGTGCAAAGGGTTAAAGCCAACATTTTATATTTCAAATAAAGACAATTTCATGGTTAATTAAAACAACATTTTGCGTTTTATTTCATTTTAAAGTTCTCCGCCTCTAAAAAAAAAAACCCTGTATATATAGTGTGATTTAGATCAAGGTACCGTAGGGTATACCATGTGATTCCTGGAGGTGAGCTGGTATACCCCCCAAAAACCCTTCCCTAACGAGTTATAGCCCACAAAGATTTTTCGAATTTAGATGTTCCTTGATGGAAATTATTGCTCATAGCTTGTGAATCACCCTATGAATTCTGGTTATTTGTGGTAAGTTGAAAGCAGTTGTCATAAGTGCCTTTCTTTTGGTACATCAGTTTCAAGATATTACAAAAAGAATCGAAAATTTTCGGTTTTTTAACTAGAATTTTGACAAATAAATCCATTTATTTCCAAAATTGTTTTCTACGGAATGTAATTTTATTACTGTTTAACAATCCCCCCTATGTCGCTTTTCTTCCGCAAAAATCCGTAGCCGGCAACCTGCAACGGTTTTCCAACTAAAAGTAGTAAAGTGTATTTACGATGGACCCAAAAATGAATTGTCTGGCTCACCGTTGAGAGGTAAGGTAATGTATTATGCTTAATTCACCAATTATACCCGGTCCGTGAATAACTGGTATTTAAGGAATGTTTTAGAACTATTTTACTCACTTGTGTTATGATTTCTCAGTTGACCTTAATTTGAAGGTGTATTTTGTTATTTTTTCAGTATTTTTGATATTTTACAATAACGAGCAAAAGTAATTTATCCAAATGTGAATACTTTTGCATCATTACATAATAATTCAGTAATTAATAAGAGATTTTTCTTGATAACACCTTCTGGCTAATTCTCCATTTCTTCTATCTTTCCCAAAAATTATATGCATATCCGCATATTCTTCATTTGAAAATGACATAGTGACCACTACTAAAATCTCAAAATTGTATTGTTTTCAATAATTCGAATTTAGTAGGCATTAGTAGATTATAGAAGGCCAATGGTGTAATGTTTGAAGTTGTGACCGGTTTGGTGTGCAAAATAATTACAGCGTCAACTTTAGGTTCCTTATCTTATTGGCGCCCCTAAGTCTAACATAGCTTATCACCTTTAAAAAAAACCACGTCTTTCAAACGGACTAAAAAGTATAAAGTAATTTCTCCATTCAGATTCAGAACCCCATACATATTGCCGTGAAAATTTGTGATTGTGAATTTGAATAGCTGTGAAAATTTAAAATGAAAAACATGGGGCTCATGAAATAGATATTTGATGCACGAATAGTTCACCTAAGTCACTAATAATTTTATTGCACTGCAAGTGATATGAAGTGTTGTGCGAGTTGGGCAGTTACTCCCTACACTCTCTATTAGGTATTATTTGTGTGTTTGTGTGTATGTGCGCGTATGTATGCATGTATATGTGTGTGCGTGTGCGCGCGCTCTTATGTGTATGTAGTTGGTTGTGTGTGTTTGTGTGTGTTCAACAATAAAATATAAACATGTATATGTTCTTAAACACATTACTATTCATTAAAAAATTCAGAAATATGTCATATTTTTTCCATCATGAGTGTATAAAACCGCTGTAATCAACAACATATTTTTTAAACTCGTTGTCAACATCAAGTATATTTTAAGTACAGTAAGGTTTGTTTATGAATTAATTCAAATATATACTTAACATAAAATAAAGGGATCTTGGAAACACTTGTGTGTGAAAAGCAGAGAAATGTCTTCATGTCTTCTTTAGGTCCCACTATGATTTTCGGTGTCTACTTTGGGTGCCAAAGTAAATTTGTAAAAAATTGTACACATATTCTCAGAAGCGATCACACTTGGTAAAGTGCCCTTACAGAGAACATAAAAATTAGTCTACTTCAGTTCCGGGATGAAATACTTAGATTCTACAAAGAAAAAAATCTAATATTTAAGTATCAATAATCTTGTATATTGTCCCTTAATTATCTTTTCTTTAAAGTAATAAAAAATATTATCTTTAAATTTTTGTTTTAAGTTTGTACATATAGGAAAAGTTTTGAATGAGACTACCCTCGAGATATAGTCTATTCAATAAAAATGGACCCATTAAAATGGGTTCACAACCGGTGAACCTCCTCCGTTTTTTGAAGTCGGTTAAAAATGATAAGTTATTGTTGAAAATGATGACGTTCGAAATTCTAAATTTTGTTCGCAGTCTGTCCAGGGTAAAACGTTCTTTTAAAGCCATTTAATAGGTTTACATGACGTAATAGTGAACGTCATCACAAAAACTCAATCGTATATTTCTAACTTCCTTAAATACAAAAGATTCTTAGATTTTGTTTTTAGAATATTGTACGAATATCAAATCAAGCTATATAAATCTGTTTACTGTGAACAAACATATTTTTGAGTTTTATTTTGTATTTAATATACATATGAAAATAGAAGAAACTGATATAGGTACAAAATGTTTTTTTTTTTTTTGTGTGGGCCATTTTTGAGTTTTTTTGACGAAAATTGTCATTTAATCTTTTTTTTTCATTTTATATTGATCTAGACCGACACCGAATGAAAAAAACACATTGTCACGCTAGCGTACAGTAAAAATCGAACTGGAGAAAAAAATGGGTGATTTATTTTGTTTCATCAATACCACAATTTATACTCTAGAAAACATCTGTGATATTGTCTATATAGAATACTACTACCACGATAGATGTTTGGTTTATTAAAATCAGATGATGCATTTAGTTAGAACTGAGCTCTAAATTCGATTGCATGCGAAAAACCATGCACCCTTTAAGCGGACTCCAAAAGATTCCTCATCTTCGATAGCTGCTGCCATACGGTTAGAATCTTACATATTCGGATATTCGAAATTTCGGAAAATTTAATTCTTAAGCCATATAACCCAATAGTCTACATACAAACATTTTGAATGTTCTTTTCTCTACAGCACATTTTACGTTGGTCTTGATACGATATTCCAACACTGCTTAAAATATTTACTTGAAATTATTTATTACAGAATTTTCCATATCATTCCTTATTTTCTGGAATGGCAAAAATCAAGCTATACCGCGCGATGTGCGAGGTGTGTAAAAGTCGAAGAAGGTTATACATCCTCGTCAAACCAGCCTGTAATTATCAAGCTCTTAAACAATTTTTCGTTCACCATTAGTTGTAATTTTTTTCTAATTGACGAAGCTATGCAAATGAGTTTATCCTCGAAACGGCTGGGCTGGATTAAAAGCGCGGCAGAAATGAAACTCGGCGGTGGTGCATGGACACAACACAGTGATTACCCACATTCTGCAAAAATTCCATTCTTTTACTTTGACTTTTTCTACATTTTCTTGAATTATAACATTTCATCATCCACCTCTCGCGCCCATTTCGAAACGTGTAGATCCGGTAGCAGGCTGAGTCGCTGAAGTATGCCAACCTGAAATTACCTATATTCTACTCGCGGATTTTTGTATGCTCTGAATTTGTAACCTGTCTGTTGGACCTGCCCCTGCTGCTGGAATCTTTCTGGGTTCGTTCTCGGCGAGCTCCCAAATTATTATTAGTGCAGCATAAATTCCTTCCGTCCAAGTGGGTCCTCTCAAGTGACTACGGGAGCAGGGAGATAAAAAACAAAACAAGAAAATTTTATCCATTTAGGCGGTGCCCCAGGTAATCGTGATCTTTTTACTTTGATTACTTTCATTAATTTGTTGTTTGTCGTTCTTCATCAAATTTATTCCAATTTCACTTTATAATTTACTAGTATTATGCTTTACTATGGGATCACGCCGCATACCAACCGTGGTTTTCTTTGGTTGAATTTAGTCTTGGGATCCTATTAATTCCATTGTTGTAACCTTTAGGTGGGAGGACAAACCAAAACATAAACTTTACTTCTATTGTATTCCTAACTTTTGAATAGTATTAATTCTGTTCATTGTTAAAATAACTCAACATATTTTTTACCTCAAAAAGATATTTTAATTTAAAGAATATGAACAGATATTGAAACAACAAAATTAACGAGACATTTTTTCTAGTTGTTCGGTATGCTTTCGCAACCAAATCCCAGGTATACCATAATGGGCGATATAAACGATTCTTGTTTATGCCAAACGAATAATATTTTAATGAAGTAGTAAAAACTCATTCATAAAACGTACGAAAAGCAGGAGGGACTTCTCCAAATCAAATAAATAAGACACGAGTCTGTTTCAAATACTCGTTGAGACCACGAGCTAACCACACTCCATGGTACTTAGCTGGGGCATCAAGGGTTAAACGGCGTCAGGCCTGGAAATCCCTTTTGTGCGTTATATCTCTGGATTTGGACGCAGTTCTTCGTTACGTCTGACTTTAAATTAATTCTTCCATCGTTAAATCCAGAAAAATAAGTTTTACCTCTATCTCAGGGAATGATTGCAAAACGAAAGGGCTATTCTCAACATGTGCTTGCACCCGGCAAATAAAACCTGACCTGTTTCCCGCAGAGAGAACACCTTTATGCCTTCGTCGTGGTATGGAGATTCTGCTCTGCTTTTCAATCATTTTCCTGACGAAAATTATCTTCCAAATAGGCCGTTAAAGAGCTCTTAATACACATGCAGAGTACTTCATACCCATGCTAATGAGATGCACATGACCTATGCCGCTTAGAATACATCTCCGGCGGCCACCTCCGAAATAAATGTCTAGTTAAATTGGCCACGGTTACTTTTTGCCCACAAGATTTATGGTCTTACCTGAGTGGCTTGCGGTTATTACCCAAAACCTAATAATTATCTCCCCAGTACCGAGCACACCTTTCACAGCTTTCGCTTTTCGGGCAAGCACAGCCTATGTGTGCATATTGTCAAACTGCACGAAGGTCTGTCTAATTTATTTTTTATTTTTTTCTAATACAGAAGTCATTAGTCAAAATGTTTTGCGACCGCGCCGCCGGGTTAACAGGTAAGTTTTTTTTTTGATGCACAGACGTTTTTCCTCAAAAATGTGAATGCACAGTCAGGTTTAATAAAAAAATTTTTAATTTAACAAAAATCTTATAGAGCAAACTCGTTTCAAAAAGGTAACATTTTCTAATTCTTCATGTTTTTGCAGATCTTAATTTCTGAGGTATGTGATAGCGTTGTGAACTCTAATTAAAGGTACAAATATTTTCAAACCGAATTTACTAAAATTTCTTTTCTATTGGGGAAGCAAGTTTGATTGCAATTATTTTTTTTTTTTATAAAAAATTATGGTATAGATAAAATTAAACTGTATGACTGAACTAAAAATATTCTTAGACAATTAATATTTTTATATCGATTCAAATCACAAAAAGAAATCTTAAAAATGGGAAAAGGTTATGAAACTAAAACGTTGTAAATCTTCCACAAATTTCAACATGTCTATCGAAACAGTCAAAATAATAACACTCCCAGGTAATGGCATCACCATTAAACTTGAAATATCATAGATACAAGGTAATTAACTATGAGCATTTCGGAATTTCTGGCGGGCAAACGGGTAATTTTCTACTTTAAAACTCATTTGGTGTATCTATGAGAAAATGTTTAGTTCGTCTGACTTCAGTTTGGATGAAAGAGTCGAAAAAAATTACAACAGACTGCTTTTTAATGGTGTTAGAAATTTTAGTTATTAACTTCATTTTTTGAATGAACAACTCGAAAAATGTTTGAGTAATATAAAATATATCGTTTTACTTTGAACTAAAAACTTAAGCCAACTATCAAAAAATAAATATGATCTATTTTAGTATTCTTCATTTATAAATAATAATAAATAATAATTTATTCTAAATACAAGAACAACAAAGCTGAAATAAAAATTAAGCACACATAAGTTATTTATTTCAAAATTTCTTTGATGAATTATGTTCATGTATTATGCATAATATTCACAAATAGTAGTAATATTTTCATAATTAACGTGTAAACTTTTATTAACCCATTAATGCCTGAATAACAACAAATTTTACGGTAACTTCATCAAATTTTAGCGCTAACTTTTATCGAAGGAATGGTCAATTCTCATCGAGATCAACTTTTCTAGACGTATTTTGAGTCGCCCGACACGATCCAACAAAAAACGATAAAAAAAATTTATTATTATTGTTTTTTTTCAATATTATGTAAATAAATATCTTTTCACGTCATTTTTTTCGAAAAACGACTGATTTAGTGGGGAAAAAACAACTTTTTACTGCAATAAGGTGCATAAAACGTGTTATTAGAACTGAAACTTCAAAAATATGCACGCATTTTTTCGTTAAAAATATTATGTTGCATAAAAATTGCAACATTGTAAATGATGTTCTACGCATATTTGGGTTACTTTAGATCACTTTTTTTTATCTAACTATGTTCGACAATTCCCAAAAATGTATATACACTAGTTTAAAGGGTCACTGATTATGAATTTGCTATCAGATTTTCGTCATTCAAAATGGCGGATCCAAGATGGCGGAAAATTTTTCAATTTCCTCGAAAAAAAGGGTATCCGGAGTTTTTGGGGTCACTGATTACTGATTAAATGCCTGCATATTTTTGAAGTTTAAGTCCTATTTGACCGATTTGGATGGGATTTCGACATCTTAGCCAACGGAACTGAAAACTGTTTATAAGGTTTTATTTTCAAAAAAATTGTTCCACCATTTTGAATTTTGGCACAATCACGGTTATAGCTTCCTAACATATTTTTTTTTAACATATATTTTTTTCACATTTTTTTTTCCAGCGGCGCACATACAGGAATTTGAACGATCTGGGCGGCCAAAAGTCAATAAATCTAAACACCAAATACTTCTAAATAAAAAGCTATGTAGCTGCGATAAAAGACCCTTGGGGGAACAAAAGCCAGCCCCTCCAGCCTGCCTCCCATGCATCTAGCCCCAATAGCGTCAATTGGAATTATCGTGTTACATCGTAAACATTAACTGTTCTAGGCGGCGCTCTTAAAAACCAAAATTGTGAACGTGGTGTTTTATGTCTCTGAGCTTTAAAGTGGTGGAAAAGGTTATGGATTCTGAAAGTTCAGGTATGTAACTATTGTAATTTAATAAAAATGTTGTCATTAACTTGTTTGCACGTTAAATTTTGGAACGTCAAAAAAAGGTCTTTTTTTGGAATTTTTTTTTTGTTAAAAAAAAAATGTTTTAGTGTAATTTTCATATGTATTATGCTGATAGATCCGGTAAAAAATTTAATAACACTGTAAAGTTTGTAGTTTCAGTCAATTAGAAATCAAAAAAGTTGTCCCGGATAAGCCCGGATAAGCCCTGATAAGCTACATTTTGATGCTTTGATTATTGTAGGGAAAATAATATGAAAAATACATTTTCGGGTTTTTAATTTTAACGTAACCAGAAACGATGGAAATGCTTATGCCTGCGGAGCCCAACCCAGTGTGTTACTCCGGAAGTGAAGACGAAAATACTTTTGTAGACAACAATATATAAAATTTAATTTTGTGTTTGAAACTGTTTTTTTTGGATTTTTTTTTTTCAATTGTTTTTTGTGTAAATACATATTTTAACGCAACAAACAAATGTGTTTCACTTAGTTACATAACTTAGCATTCAATAAAAACGAAAAATAATTTTGACCGCCCAGATCGTTCAAATACCTGTATGTGCGGCGTGACACCTAAGAAATAAAATGGCGATTTTTTTTTTTTTTTTTTTTTAGGTTATAACTGTACGGTAAAATCGCCAAAAATTGTTTGTGATCTGTGGCGTAGATGCGCCTTAGTGACATCTATAACATGTCAAAATCCCATTCAAATCGGTCAACACGTTCAAAAGATATTAACTCGCTTGAATACATATCTAAAACTAGGTAAAATGAACTGCGGTTTTGTTAAAATATTAACTATAATTTTGTTTGAAAATTACCCTAAACTTGGTCAAGTTAACAGCAGGCTTGGTTAACATGTTAATTAAAAGCTTCGGTGAACTAACCAACAATTCTGTTGACAAAACTACTAAAAGCTTTATTGAAACTTTGTAAATTCAACCAAATGTTTTGGTTATATTAAAAATCTTGAACAAAATTTGGTTAATTTTGCTGAGTGCAATTTGTTGAGCAAAAATCAACAGAATTTCTTTGTTTCTAACAACCAAAAGCACGGTAGGCTGAAAACCTGCCAAGTTTTTGGTTAGTGTAAACTTGATTTTTAGTACTATTCACTAGTGTTTTTTTCTCAGTGATATGCAGATTTGAAACCATGCATTTCGTAAAGTAATGTTCATAATGTCTTATCCTAGCGTATAAAATCTTAACATTTTAAAAGAGGAACTTCTTTAGCATATAGTGAGTCAGAAAAATTTCGTCGCGGAAATTATGAAACGCTAAGGAGAGGGGGAAAAGCAGTTAACGCGTGAACTTGAATGCGTGAATGTACATGCGTGACAGACCGGAGAAAAAATGTATAAGATAGAAAGAGCTAAATAGAAAGCAGAAAAACTACTAAATACAAGTCGTGAAGTAGAAATTGCGTATGTACTGATGTAATCCGATGATTTCTTCAGTTTCTTGACGTTTCTTACGAGGACGAGTTGCCGAATAACTAAGGAAGCAATTAAAATCAACTTGAATGAAGATATTAATTGAAAGTGCTTTCTAATAATCCTACATTAAATGAATTGAATGCTTAATATTTCTCTGAAATTGTCGGCTTTTAATCCAAATAATTGTGCCTAAAAAGAAAAATGTCCAAGCTACCCTTCAATTATTGTCATTTTTACTTGCAGTATCATTAAAGGAATTGAAGGAAGAAAGGAAGGATATTAACGAGTCGATCCGGTTTGTACAGTAGTATATTTATTTCTTTCAGATTAATTGCTTTTCATTTTAGTGCAGGTGGAGGTTTACAACAAATTGGATTGAAGGGCGGAATTCTTCAAAACGGCGGGGAAAGACGGACGCATTTCAGATTTCGTGGGGAAATTTACAGAAGTCGTATTTTTCCTATTTTAGTGAAAATGTTTCATCATAAAAAACATATTTCAAAATCTTCGAAAATATTAAATAAAACTATAAAATTCTCCTCTAACATCTTAGGTCTGTCTGGTAACTATAAAGTTTTTACCTAAAACTTATATTATTTAAAATTAACGATTAATGGAAACCACCTTCGCAGACTGTCCTCATATTAGTTGAGTATTGTAGTGTATAAGTGTAATACTGTAAAGAATATTCTAATCGAGATCCCTCACTGTGATAATTTTCTACAATAATCTGTAATATGTTAGCAATTTGTTGTCTAAAGTGTATGAATGTTATCAGTAACTTATGTTACGTATGTTATGTTATGTTAGTATATAGATAAAAATATAATAGCTGCGTTTCTTTCAAGACCTTATCTGGATAACAATTTTTGTTTTGAATTTAAGTTTCTAAGCCCATCTTCAATTTAATTCAAAATGTACTACTAAATCTGATTCTGTTCGAATTATGAAAATTAGATAATGTGTACATGGTGCATAATATATATACTTACTAATATAAAGAGATAGTGAGTTTGTATGTATAAGCTAATCTCAGAAACTACAGATCCGACTTGCATAATTCTTTCACCGTTAGTAAGGTTATGTCTTCTCGGCAGATATAGGATATAAATAAACAGGATTGAACACTTTTACACTAATTAAGACGGGAAGACTAAATTTTTGCTTCGGTAGGATCGTTTGTTTGTTTTGACATGGTACAGTATCATTACAAAATAAACAAAATAGTCCATGTTTCATGTCATGTGACTTGTCACAGTTTAACTGACATATGATATAACACGTGACACGTAACATTATATTATACGACTTTATACGACATTATATTATTATAAAATATGACATGAATTGACGCAAGGCATGAAACTTGATACATAACATGATACATGACATGACACTTGATACAATAATTTACATATAAGACATGGCATGATACGAGACATGACGCTTTTATTTATTTATTTAATATATTTCATGACAAGCTGATTACTTAAACAATGGAGACAAATATTACATTAAAGAGGTTTTAACAGATTTTTTAGGTAAATTAAAATCTAAGCAGTCAGATTCACCGTTGACGCAACGCGACATAACATGATATATGACAAGACACAAGACATGACACGATACAGGACATGGAAAACGATTGTGACGCGGATATCTATAAAGTATCATTGTTTTACTTTAAAAAAGTAGCATTTGTTACACGTAACCAGTGATATAAAATGTAAGGTAAGTTGAAAATTGGACTTTAATTTTGGCCTTGATTTGAAGCATTTTTAGAAAAAGGGTTTCCTTTCTTTTGAGTTTTACCCCCTCTCGGTTAGTTATGTTTTAATTGCACTTTCTTTGTTCCTTTAGAAGAATGATTTTTTGGAGCTCAGCTTGGTGGACGAATTAAAGTCGTAGCCCTTCAACTTGAATTTATATTCACTCACAGATAGCGCTTTTAAACCAGTTGTTCATGCAAATTGAATGAATTTCACTGACATTGTAATCACCTAACTGAATTTGCGTTATAATTAATTATTTTATTTGGTTAAGCAATGCTCTAATTAAGCGTGACCAATTTATACTTGCAACGAAACAGGAATCATGATGGATCCATCTGCTGCTCTCGACCAGTCCCCGCATTTCGATGCAAACACTGATGCTGAGAGATCATAAATCATCGACTCGTTTGAGTAGGCGGCTGGCATTTCAGAGTTATTAGCACGAAAAAAACGAAGCCAGACAATCGACGCATGCAAATTATATTTTACTGAAAAAGCCAAAATAGGTATCCTTTTAGATGAAAACAATTTGTTTTTGGAATATACTCTCCCTTGTGCGCTAAAATTGTGAAGCAAACGTAAAACATAAGTTTAGAATATAAGAATAAGGATAATTATCATCAAAATTCGCGCGAATATTGAATATTATATTAGTCACATTTGCATTGCTAGTATAACGCTTTCAAAGTTATTTCTTAATTGTTATCCTCTTTGTTGTATTATTATATTCCACTTTGTTGCAGTAGTAGATGTGCAGTGCCATGAAAAGAAGTCATTTCAGTGAAAGCTAAATAAGCTTAACATATTATTTAAAGTAATTGGTAATGCTAAGATTAATGTGACTATATTTTGACTTTCCTGCTAAGCATATACTTACATAGTTACTTAGTTTGGTTTGATATACATGGTCTAGTTTACAAGATTTTTGTTCCCTTAAAAAAATTACTAAATATGATATTATTAAGATTTCTTGATTTGGGGATAAAAATAATAAAAAAATTCCATCAAGTCATATTTTTAAGAAAAATTGGGTTAAGAATTAAAAAAAAATTCGTATTTTAGCCAGTTTTAGAATTTTTTTACACAGTCAGGTTTTTGTTTTTTTTTTAATTTACTGATTTTTTTTTACTGCTATTAAAATCAGTAGGACAAAAAAAAAGTGACTACACGGAGAAAAATATAGAGGAAAAATTACTGTTCTACCACAGTAACCGTGCATCATTATCTCTTTTTAGCAGGGATCGTAACTGTTATAAGTTATATATAAAAAATCTAAAATTAATTATTACTTTGCTACTTATATTATTTAAGACAAAATGAACCAATTATATTTCACCAAAAATATTTTAAGTTATTTTTAACTATAATCTTCGCCTACTATTAGTTTAAATCTTTTAAAATTGTTATGAACGATTTTTATTTTTTTTTGTTAAAAATTATGATTTACAATGGACTTTTATTTTTTAAATTAAAAATAACTGTTAAAAAAACTTTTATTTTTTTCTGTCTTATATAAAAGTCTTTTGAAGATTTTTATTTTTTCAGTTTTTTATAAAAGTCTTTGAAGACTTTTATTTTTAAAATATGAAAATAAAAGTCTTTTGCAGAAGATAAACAAAAAAATCATCGCGATTAGGGAGTCACACTATAAAAGCAATCATAATATTGTACTTAATTTGAACAATTAAGTACAATGTTATGATTTTTTTGATAGTGTTATTTTCTAATCGTAATGATTATTATACTTATCTTCTGCAAAAGACTTTTATTTTCATATTTTAAAAATAAAAGTCTTCAAAGACTTTTATAAAAAACTGAAAAAATAAAAATCTTAAAAAGACTTTTATACAAGACAGAAAAAAATAAAAGTCTTTTTTAATAGTTATTTTTGATTTAAAAAATAAAAGTCTTTCCATAACAGTTTTGAACAGCTTGAGAAAATAAAGAACAAAAATAAGTGTCTTTAATGACCTAAAACTTTTTCAATTAATTTTAACTAGTATTTTTGATTGAAAGAAATTGAAATCTATAATAATTATTAAGTTTGACTTTTATAATAAAAGTATAAAATTTAAAAGTGACCATGTCATCGTAAAGTACTCGTCATGTTGGGTATCATGTATAAGTTTTATGCAAATCAAACAACTCTTACTACTTGATTTTTTACATCAACAATATAAAAATAACAGTTATTTACGGTCCCTGCTTTTTAGAGATTTTTATGCGAAAGAATATTAAAAAGTAATGGTTAAAAAGTTTTATTTAACAGTCGGTCTAAGAATTTTTACAATCTATCTAGGAATTTTTACAGTCAGAACTGTAACTTTTTAGGTGCTAGGAATTTTTATCGAGAAATTTGAGAAAAATTACGAAACAAAATATATATTATACAGTATACTCTATAATTTCTACAATACGACACTGGAATTTTTACAGTTCTGGCTCATTAATTTTTCCTAAGCCGAAAAGTTCATTCGGACAAACTCGGAAGATTTCGGAAGACGTAGCGTATATTTTGATTACATTTGCGTGTGTATATATACAATTCAAGCAATTCATATGCATGAATACGTATATTATACGTTTGGTATACGTATATTGTATCGTTAGGTCGTACATGATTCATGTTCAAACGTGTTTTTAGTGACAACTTGAAAACAGACGTATTTTTCTTCCTAAGTTTTTATATTTATTTCTTAATTTTTATTTATAATATAACAGAAGTATGTGGTTTTTGCATTAATTTGTGTTTTTTGACTATCATAAGCATTGATTTTGCATGATATCATTCGTATATTTCTTTCTATATTACCACATGGTTTCATCTATGTCATTTTTACAGTTCTGGCACTATAATTTTTACAGTTCTAGCACTGTAACTTTCGTAGTACTCACATCAATTTTTACTATTTGACTATTAAAATTTATATTGTATTACTATAAATTTTGCTATTTCTACATTAATTTTTATTAGAATAGAAGAATACTTTTTACTTTGAATTTTCATCAAAAAGTAACGAACATTATTGAAATTTTACATATACAAAAATTATTTTTTCTCGTAACGGAAAAATGCTGCAGGATTACAGTACAAAACAATAATTTTTACTGGAATTTCTCTATACTTTTTCTAGTTTATTTTTCTCCGTGTATCAATTGAGCTTCCATGCTTACGTTGATGGCATTTTCAAGCTGCCGACTAGGTGGATTTAGTTATTTTTATAATTCATCCACAACACAAGTCGGGTCACAGTACCTCCAAAATTAACCGAATCAAATTATAGAGCAAAACTCCAGTATTTGTAGGTGAGTTGACAAATCATACGTTTTTAGCCTGAGAATCCACCCATCTTTAATCTAGCCTCATTTAAAAAAAGAAGCATTTTTTACCCTTATTGTTTATACAAGTTGTCCTATAATGAAAAAACTCAGCCTTATTTTAAAGGTATCTATAACTAGATACAGAAAGCCTTCGAATGAACTTTACAAATGAAAAAGTCATTTTCAAAAGAATAAAATTGAATTTGTAACATCGATAAAATGTTCACTTCTATTTTCGATATATTATAATCGATATGTTGAATTTCGATATTATTTTCATATTGAAAATATTAAAATTTTGAAAACTACTATCATGGTGAAAAATAATTTTCAAAACGAAAATATTTAACGTACTTTTGAGGTTTTGTGAAATTGACAAAAATATTGTGATAATAAAAGCCACTTCTTTTTGACCGTATATTGACAAGGGATCTTTCAATTCAATATGCATTTTTTTCATTATGATCGTTAAATTTCTCTCAGTGTAGAAGTACACAAAAATTTATATATATTTTTAAAATTTACGCAAATATAGTATATATGGTTAATATCAAAATAATAATGCAATGTTTATAAGAATTTCAGATTGAAATAATAATACATAATTAATAGTATCCAATCCAGCGCGAAAACGTGACTGAGGTTAATCCAATACTCAGTAATGAAGACAATCAGTTTGTCTTGAATCGTTAGTATTGGATTAATATAATTTAGGTTTTCATGTCGATTTACATCTAGGCAAATCTTAGAATTCAATATTGAAAGTATGTAATATCAGAGGAGACTTGGAACTTTTTGGGTACTGTTCTAAATTTTAAAGTTTTTTTTGTATTATAACTATAATCATACCACACCAAAAATATATTATAGTATAGTATGGTACCTAAACTTTGAACACAACAGAAAAAAAATGGTAAACTAAGAATGTTACGTGTTAAGACAGTTATGTGATTAAACAAATTCCTGAAGTTCTTCCTATGGTCCAATTTATATGAGTGGCAGAACATTTATTATTTTTATTTTACGTTACCCGCCTACTATTATAAGAAATATGAAAATAATCTTAATTGCAGTTTCTAATTTCTTTTCCGAAACCTGCAGTAATTTGAATTTACAAACTTGCCCTCGCTGGCACCGACTCCAAAAATAACTGATTAATGAATGAAATATTTAAGTATCAAAAATTTTGGATATTGTCTTTTAATACTTTTTTCTTTAAATGTCTTTTAATACTTTTTTCTTTAAAGTAATCAAAAATAGTATTTTTAACTTTTTATTTTAAATCTTTAAGTTTTGAAGTCGGTTTTTATTTTGTTGTAAAAATGTACTTTATTTTCCAATTTTTAGTTAACGAGAAGTAGGTGAAATTCAATAAACGGGATTCATCCCCCAATTTTCCACCCTTTGTGGTGAGATATTTGCTTCAAATTTAGATGAAACCACCCGCGAGATAGTCTATTCAATAAAAAAAAAAGGATCATTAAAATTGGTTTACAATCGGCGAAGATATCGCGTAACATACAAACACACAACAACAACAAAACAAATTATCGGATTGAGAACCTTCTCCATTTTTTGAAGTCTGTTTATAAATTTTATAGATCAAATCATACATACGAATGTTTCTTTCAAATGCGTCTTGTATACATTTAATAGAAAAAATGTATTCACGGTTTTATCTCGTACTATGTAGTCATTTTATCATATTCGTATGAAATTTATGTATATGTAGATGTATAATTTGGAATTAAAATTATATGTATTCTCCTCAAGGAAAATAACTTTATAACACACTCATGCGAATTTCTTATGTAATTTGAAGGGATAAAACTGAACGAGCAGATTGAGGAACATTTTTCTAATAAAATTAGTCGTGTAAGATAATGATCGATTCCACGGGTTGTAAAGTTGGATACGATTTAATGATTTCTTTCAAAAATATCTTTTCGTAATTTTTTCAAGGATTATCAAATTTTAATCCTTTTTATTTTCTCTTTAGGCATGCTATGCTAGTGTTAGTTAATTTATTAGGAATTTCAGTGAAACGATACAATGAAATCAAGGCAACCAATTTAAAGACGTGCTAGTATTATAAATTTATAGTCAGTTATTCGGTATTTAATGTCGGGCAATTCCGTAAAATTCATATGAAGGTTAAGTACAGGCGAAAAACCGGGAATATCACTTTATTTTATTTTTATCTAATAATGGCAACATTGTACTTGTTTATGGTAGCTCCACTACTAATGATTTAAAAACAAGAGCTGACCTTGAAAAATGTATATTTTTAAAATATAGAGCACGCAATGTCCAGCGTGAAATGGAATAGAATAACGAATGTTTCCCTGCTGGTTTCTGCGTATTTTGAAGGTTTTTTTTATGCAAAATGGTTATAAAATTCCATATAAAAAATGGGTTTTACAAATATTATCGGAATATTATCTATAAGATTTGTCGAAATATTTTAATTCATTGGAAAGTGTTAATAGTTAAATATTATCCATAGACGTTAAATGCTGGTATATGGAAATAAAACTTTCTTAAAAGATAACGTGGTCATTACCTTTGAGAAAAATTGAAACTAATCTAGCACTATGATAAAACAAGCAATTATTTCCATTACACCCTTCAATAACAGACCTTTATGTTTTTAATTAACTGTTCAATCACTTTCTATTGTAAAATTGCAATTTTCAAATTTAAAAAACTATGTATGATCATACGTTAGATGATCAGTAAAAAATTAGAAATGAACCCACCAACCCACCAACAAATTTAGTCGGTCCTTCTGCCAAACACCCTGTATAATACATTTACAGAACTTAATTGGTTTTTACAGAGTTGAGAATGTGGGAATTTACCATTGAAACATGATTAACACTCAAATTGACACGTGAACAAAGGTGGACATTTCTTGTAAAACAATCAATTTATTTCATCTAAAAACAACGAGAAATTATGCAGAACATGAAAATTAATTTGTCTCTTTTAATATTGTAATTTGCAGTATAAGTGAGGGTGGAGAGAAATGCAAACAATTTTCGTAATTTTTCTTGTAAAAATAAAATTTGCCAGTCAATACGATTTTTCGGAATAAGCAAAAAGTTGCTGACGCAAAAGAATTTGCCTAAATGCGTAATATCAACAGAAGGAAACAAGTGGATCACACGAAAAAATAAATAACAAAAAGTCTAAAGTCGAGTTATTGTGAAATTTAATTCAATTAAGTGAAAATTTCAACCACAATCGAGTTATTGTTTTTATTCTCAGTTGAGTGAAAATTGTACCATAAGTTTCGCAAAAATATCTATATTTGTGGAAAAAACGGAGCATAGTTTGTGTGATGTCTGTTAAAATCAATAATTATAAAGTATTAAAAACTTGTTGTTTTTAACTGACTTGATGGTTGTATTTTTGTATTTCTTTAACATGGAACATGTGACCCGATTTAAATGAATAAATCTTTTTTTTATTGAAAAGCCTAGGTTTATCGATGATATGTATTATAAGTTTACAGGGGCAAGGGGCGCCACAGTAGAGGAGTAAAGTAAAATACCGGTCAAGTGCGAATTCAACTTGCGCACAGAGGGTTCCGTACAATATTTTATAGAATTTCTACAAATCTACAAGACGTAGGACTTTCGTTATAATTTTTATGTAAACTTCAACTAAGGCGTTATATTCTCTAATTTTTTAAAAATATTTAGGTCCAGAAGTTAGTTTCATAAATAAGAGGGGGGAATGTTCTATTATCGCATTATTCTTAGAATATCTTTTTAAATATTACTATTCGAAATTATGAAATAAATATTTTGCTATTCCATGTAACAAGTCCTTTTAAACAATATCCCAAATGATGTTAAAATTAAAAATTTGTTCGAATATTTAATTTTCCCCCTCTTTAATTCTTGTATGAATATTTTATGGGGTTACGTGGGTTTCAAATTATGAAATATTAGATTTTTTTGACATTTTTTAATGATTTTAAATCATTACATTCGAACTTTTAAGCATGTATCAAAAAGAATAGCATTTTAACTATATTCTAGGAAAAAATGTTCATCTTTTTATTCTTACTTTAAACGCGTTTTTCTGCAAACTCTATTTGTGAAGTCGGTGGACACGATTACTCAAAAACGTATGCATCGATCTTATTCAAATTTTGCACACTAATTCTAAATAGCATTAACTAGGGAGTGAACGAAGTATTTTGTTTTTCGTTCATCACAACTTTACATGACAATATGTATTGTTTTTTTGTACAAGCAAATTAATTTTTCGCATGCAACGCCGCCAAAAATTCAGATTTAAATTTTTTTACAAATCCTTCGACTTATTCCCGAGCTGAATTCGTATATTAACATAAAAAATTTGAATTTTTGGTTTCAGATAAATCTAGCACAAGTTATGATGTCCACCGCATTTTTAAGAGGTTTTCGAAAACCAGCTCTCAGCGGGTCAATTTTCGACATTTTTCAACAAAAATTTCACACAATATAGTTCAAATGCTACTCTTTTTGATACTGAAGAGTTTGAGTTTGAGTTTGAATAGTACTTTTTTTTACCAGTAAAAAATGTAAAAATTTCATTATTTGAAACCCACGTAACCCCTTAAAGTGTTAACTAGTGAAAAATATGTGGATGGATAAGGTGTATTACTACGTCAAATTTCTACGTCATATGGTTTTTGAGAAATTCGGCTTTAACAGAAGGACACACAGGCAAACACGCGTGTGATATTATAAGACTTACGTTTTTTTTCCTTTAGTAGAGGTACGGAGCCTAATTTCAATTTCGATGCCCAATTTTGAAAAATCTAAATGGCGAAGATAACTAACTGGGGTAGCTAAACTGACTGATTCAATATGCTTACAATTGCGTTGAAATCATACAAATTAGTTATTCAATTTTCAAATTTAAAAATAATTAACGAAAAACTAAAAAAAGGAGCTGCCTATAATATTACGAGTCTATACACAATTTTATGCAAATATCCTCTGCTACTACTTTCAATACTGAAACCTAAGCTTTTACTAGATGTTTGTCGAAAACTGATTGACATTAATCGATTACTAAGACATCAAGACAGACTGATTGTTGTAATGTTTTATTCATTTAATTTTAATTAATATAACAATATCTCTTTTTTTATTATTTAATTTACTATATGTATAACATTAATTGTACTAATAGTTCTACGCTGGGATTCATAAAAAGATGGTCCCGCGAATTTTCAAATGTGTTTTATTCTTCCGTCCTGAGGAATTCCTTAAGATGCATGTTATGTTTCGTCTTCCAGGGACCGCTCTATATAGGCGTGTTAGGTGGCCGCCTACTAAGAGGCAAGCTAAGAGCAAGCTAAGAGGCGCCAAAATGCGACGAAGAGAACATTTTTTCGTACATATAATTTTTAAAAATTAACTTTTTAAACACTGGAAAATTTTTTTAATGTTGTGTCAGAAAATTGTGGATTAATTTATTTAAAAGTAAAAGTCTAATTAATATTATATGTGATATGTGATAAATAAAAAAATGATGTAAATTGCTAACTTTTAAGTATTAGCCACGTGACCCGTAAATGTTTATGCTAAGGTAAAGCGGGTGCTGTAACATTTAAACTAAACTCAACTAACATTTACTCCTAAACCGAATAGACCGATGGAAAGTGAGTGCTGTAATTTTTAAACAATAAGTAGGTGATTATAAACGCAAAAGACCAAGGAAAAACTATTGATATCACTCTTAAACAGTAGAAAGATAAAAAAAAGCCCAATAGTTCTAGAAAAGCGAGTGCTATAACTTATTCTTACATTCTTCTTATATTTTTTAACACTTTTTACTTTAATACTTTTATTGGTTATACCTATCTACTGTTTAAGTTGAGAACTTAAAACTAACCCTAAAACCCGATCCTAAAAAAATTGTAAAAATTAATTTTCAGGCAATAAAATTATTATATCCTATAAACGTCTGATCTAGGCGAGCCACATTTTTGGGGCCTTTTTTTGATATTGCTTAAGGCGCTGATTTCACTAGAACGGTCGTTGTTGTCTCCCTATTACCAAATTCATATTAGGTTTGATCGTTGACCCAAAATTTTGTGGGGCCGTATGGTGTCATTAGGCGAGCTGAGATTCAAGTGCCTGTAACGTACTAGGCTTGCCATCTTAACAAACAGCTTATTAAAAAAGAGAACTGTCATCTGATTTTTTACATAAACATGTTTAAATAAAACAACTATTTTGTGATAAATTTCACAAAGAAGAAATAAAAAGAATCTCTACAAAACTTATAATTTCATTTCAAATAGCCCTTAGTTTACGCTGGTTTTTAGCTGGGGTTTCGTGAAGCCCTAGATTTCTTATAAAACACCAAACTGTCACTTGACGGATATGAATCAGTACGGTTAAGGTGCATTTTGGCGCCATAGGATTGTCAACGAACGGACCTTTTGATAACATCTTCAGATTTTTCCTTAATTCTTTACCATGGGACAATCCAATCATGACAACAAAATGATCATTTGAAGTTTTTTGACATACCCTCTTTGCAAAAGCGCCGGGAGATCGCAGACATTGCATTCGGGTATTATGTTTTCCATTTTACGACCTTTAATTTTATTTACGAATATATGTAGTTTATAAATCAAGCTTATATTATAGACTAGCGTTAAAAGTAACAGAATCAATGTAATATGAAAAAAAAAATTAGAGGAGGGCCGACTTGATCACATATAGATCACGATGAACTTTAAAAGTTAAAAATGAAGCATTTACGAAATATCTTAAGCTGTGTTTTTTTGATGATCTGATCTGGATTAAATACATTTCATTGAATTGAAATTAAATAGTAAATCATTGCAATTTTTTTTAATTTTGCTAAAATAACATCAAATCGTATTGACATATGACCATTTTGCTTCAATAAATAAATTCAATAATTTTTTCTTAGTTAAAAATATGAAGTTTGGATAAATAAAAATCATAGCAGTTTGATGCGTTTATTGCAAATTTTAAAAACTTCTGGTTCAATGCAAAAGTTCAGATCCAGATCAGAGCATCAAAAAACGAAGCTTTAATTAGTAAAATAAAAAAAATTTGGGAAATTCTTTCTTAAAAAATGCATACACCCACAGGATATAATAAATTACGATTTTCCAATTTAAAACTTAATATTAATTGTAATTGTATAATTATGTTTCTAGACTAACTGTAAAATTATCAATCTTTATTAAATAGTTAATACCTTTATCATCAATAATTTAAATTACAAAGGGTGTTTCACTGGATTGAGAAATATCCGAAGAATCTAACTTGACGGCTTTCTAAAGAAATAAATGTGCAACAACGATTCAGCTTGCCATGTGACGTTTCGACATGTCAAGTGAATTTCGGGGAAAAGAGACATATGTACATCGCACTGATATGAACAACACTGTGATTTCGCCATCTTTGTATGCGTCGGTGTATTGTCAAACAAAGAATTCGAGTTCTCGGACAAATTTCGAAACCTCCGAAAAGATCATTTTCGCGCCCTGACTAAATCTGTGTGCGTGTGTGAAACCTTTTTAATACAGATTTTGAAAAAGTTATGGCACAAAATTAAATACAATCATAATGTAAAAAGGAATTAAATTTACTGTATTTTGGGAATCTCAAGGGAATAAAATAATTGTTAGTATTTTAAGATTTATGTTAATTATTATGCATTATAAAGCATAATATTTTTAATTTCCATAGATATTAGCAATAATTATATAAACGATTGCCAACGTAGCCATATAAAGAATAAACTCACCATCATGAATTTTTGATCCTCGAATTGATGATCATTGGTCCTGTGTAAGATATGCATAGGTAATAATGGAATGTTTAAGTTGGATAATCCGAAAATTTGTATATTTCTTATATTGCTAACAGAAACAACACTTTGATCAGGAGATATGTTGATAAATTGTGAGACTACAATGAAATTTCCTTATGCTATCACTCGGAATAGGCACGAAAAAGTTTCTTAAACTTAATTAGAATGAGAAATTTGCCGAAGGATGTTATCATTGTTTTATATACGCGTCCACTTTCATATAGATTTTTTTTTTTTTAATATATCCGGATTTATCGCGTTTTTATATTATTTTCGATGAAAAGAAAAGCTATATAGTATGGCACAATTTAAGGCAATTATTTAGAGCATGAGTCGACCGGTCGTTGGTTTTGTAAAAGTAAAAGATATCACAATTGGCATGGAAGAATACTTTGTAGAATTTCTTAATAAAAACATAGAGCGCGATTTGTTTAAGCGCGCCCGACAGCAACCTCGGGGGCTTGTCACGTTTGCCGTCGTGCGGTGGTAGATAGAAAGACTTTCCGCTATACCTATTTCGTATTTTTATTTTCATCTGGGAAATCTAAAGACGTGGGCGGCTCGCCTGATGTCCTGAATCTCCGGCACAACGAACAACGCACTTCCTTTCCTTGGTATAACTTTATGGAACGCGTAACGTCACGTTTAGTATTCACACATCAGATATTTGCTTATACACAAAAGTCAGGCACTGTTCCCGGGCTATTCGCATTCGATTTGAGAAAGTTCCTCGGGTTGTTGCTACTGCTTTAGCGCAGCAGTCCAAATCAAACGAAAACTTGCGAATAAATCGAGATCGAAACAACACAAAATAAACTTGGGCAGCTGATATTACATTATTGATAAAAACCGAGCCCCGGAATTTCAATCGAATGTCATAACAAACTGCATACTAATAGTTGACGGTTGACCATTCATTCATACGTGTGTTTCTCGAACGCCCTATTCATATATGGGGACCCGTAATTAAGAAGCTTTTTCAATCTATCCCACCGAGCGCACGATGTAGACGAAGTGCACACGACACTCTTCGCGCACTAGACGAATTCTAACTGCCCCGGACTAAAACCTTCGGGGTATTCGACGCCTAAATCCTCCAAACAATGCGTTTCCAATTCAATTCGTTCTGAACGGCCGGGATATACAGAGGCGCGCACAATAAGATTAGTTGAAAGACGGGGCGCGCCGGTGTGTGCGTGCCCAGAACTGGTTTCAACCATTTATGCAGAGGCCACGCCCCTCGCTGGAAGCCAGCCCACTGTCGGCTCCGCGCGGGTGACTCTTATATCCTCCTCTACGGCACACACGTGGACCGCAGTCAATGTGTTGGTCACCTATATACAGCGCCGGCTGTCGCGCCTTGCAACACCACTGGTTTGCATTGATTTAATCCCCTGTCCTCTGTAACTGTATAATGCCGCGAATGACCATTCGCAATCCTCGAGGGCCAGCTGCCCAGCTACACATAAGACATTATTAAAAGCAGCACAGGTAAAAAGTGGGAATTCACCTTAAGAAAATGCACCTATAGGTGCCTTACTGGACGTCACAGAGTTCTGCATTGATTCAGTCCCAGAGCCGCTGCTGTTCTGGTGTGTGTTCTCTGTGTGACTGTGTAAATATTAAATATGACTCTTAAGTGAAATGCGGGTACCCAGTGCCCGGTGCATTGTGTAACACCGTCTTGTTTACTGGTCCCTTGCCATCGTCCTCACTTTGCTCTTGCAGTTTTTCGCAAACAAAAGCACCAGGAGCAGTCGCTGTTTTTTAATTTGCAAAATTGAACCAGTTTGGAACAAAGTTTGTCACTGAATATCGCACTCCAAACCAATGTAAAGCTTTTCGCATATTAAGAATCAAGATTCTATGAAATGAGTTGCTTTTAGAAATTTTGGTATACTGCTCTGTCGAAGAAATTTGGGAATTTCGTTCTCTAAATACTTTTTGAAGTATTTCCTGCTGTACGTGGAAAATTTCCCTTATTCAAGTCGATATTAAAGGTATTATAAACTTTGGTTTGTAAATTAAATGCAATAATAAAATTTTATAATTATACATACTTTAGAGGTAAATTTTCACACATTATTGTGTGTAATCACTTAGAAGCATCTAAAAAAAACACCTTTTTGAAGCCCAATTTTCAAATAAGATCAATATTGCGACCTAATATAATACCATCAACACACTACACTTCATTATGAAGTAGAACGTCATTTTGATATTATTTCTAATGACTTGGCGACACACAGAATTTTACTTCATTAGAATTGACATGTAAGAATCTTTCCCGACTAGCTTGATCCAAACAAGTGCCGTGCTCACAGCTGATTCTGTTTTTTCCTATTTTGAATGTCAAAAACCCCTTTATTTAATGACTTTCGCAAATAGATGAAAAATTAAAAAAAAACTACAAGTAATAGTAGCATTTATGTCATTTTCAAACAAATTAAGTAGCTCGGCCTTCATTTTGGCTACTTCATTACGAACCAATTATTCTCCGTAATGAAATCCTACTTCATAATGAAATATAAGCTGTGTCCTTTTGTGCTCGCTATCCGGAGTAGAACAAGAACAGCACAAAAGAACGGTTCAGTTTCAGAACACAATTCCTGCGAAAGCTCAAAGGTGTGGGTCCGCAGTAAATACGTGAACCGAGGTGATAAATAAGAATAAAAAAGATGAAATGGCAAGCAAGTATTTACTTTAAGTAAATTTATTTTGTCAAACTGTTTTTATTTGGCTGTTCGACAGCTATCAGCTGACTTTTACCAACATGCGAGTCATAAACCACCCAAAATTTTACACGTACACAGTAGAACAACTAAGTGAACAGAACAAGAAATTTGTCCCGTTCAACTTGCAGAACAGCAAATGTATGAGCTGTTCTGGAACAATTGCACGTTAGAACGCAGCTATAGTGTGCCGGTGGTATAATATAATAATAATAATAATATATGCAAAACTTGATTAAAATAAATTTAGGCCAGCCATACACGCTCAGTTATATTGCACAATGGTGTCCACAAATAGTGCAGTTAAATGCACAATTTGCTCAGTTATTTGCTCATTTTTCGTGAGAGTTTGAAGGTTCAACACGTGAAGGATTCACTTTGAAGAATCAATAAGTTTCGTTTTCTTCTCACTTGAATCCATGGCTGCTGTCACACAGAATTTCCATAATAACTGAGCGTGTATGGCCGGCCTTCCCACATTTGAACAGTATAACATGTCCACACGAATCGCTCATAAGGAAGTGAGACCCCCACATCTTTGATCAAACGCACCTATTTGAAAAAACTCGACTGAGATCTTATTAAAGCATAAGCAAAGTTTTATCAAAATCGCTTAAGAAATACGAGGCTATCATACCAAAAAATCATTATACGTAAAGAAGTGAAACGCTCTTCCCCCTTACACAATCGTCCTAATTTTAAGATTCAACTTGAATTAATTTCATTTTTTTTTCCAAAATGTTAATATTCAAAATATAAAATAGTATGTAGTTAAAAAAAAATAAAAAAATTTCAATTTCGTACTTGTATTAAATTGTTCCATATTAGTCTCATTTTTTTTTTTCTGATAATTTATCAAAGGGAAATTACAATTTTGTTGGTTGCAGTTAAAATTATTATGATTAATACAATTTAAATTATCCGTTATTGTATTATAATATACCACACTGGTTATTTTATTGTTCAGTCATAAATGAGCCGTTTATTTTGAAAGTGGCTTAAGTCCAAATGATCATAAAGACTATTTTTCTATATTCTTGTAAAGTAAAATAGTCTTTATGATCATTTGGACTTAAGCCACTTTCAAAATAAACGGCTCAAATATAAATATGTTCTATTAAAATTATATGAAAATACATAAACATATTTTAAGTTATTTTATTGAAAATAAAAATGTATTTATATATTTATTTAAATATACATACATATATTTTTAAAAACTTTAAACAATATTTTCTTAAAATACTTAATTAAATTTAATTAAAATCAATTTTACGAGATGTAGATTTCAATTGGCATTTAAGAAATTTTTGGGAGATCTAAGACTGAATCGGAATAAGTAATTTGTCTTTTAACTCCTTTTAGCCCCTATAAATTTTATTTTAAGGACATTAAGGTCCATAAACAACTTTTACGATGTTGAGGTTGAGAACGAGACAATAAAGTAATTGAGATTTTCTGGATTAATATTGGACTAAAAATTTCGACTCGGGAAGAGATAAATCGTCTAAACCATTTTTACATAACCATCGATCGATCGATAAGGATTAGGAAATGCAATATACAAAGGGTCCAACCATTTTTACGGTTTAACGAGTTACAACCCCTCACGCTCACCCCTTTGACCAATTGACCCATTTACGAAGCTGGACAAGATACTCTATAGTTTTTTTTTTTACAAAAAGCAACTAAAAAATTAAAAAATCATCTTACATATATGAAAAATGAATGTAATTCTTATACTTCACACTTCCTTAGCAAAGCATTGACTAAACCCCGGGGTGGATTTCACCTTAGCGATTTCAATTCGGTATAATTTTTCATCTAATGATTTTTTTTGATGAATGTCTTCTTTAACGTCAACGTCATTCATTCATTACACATTTTTATTTGATATTAAATACAAAAAAACGAGTGAAAAGACAGAGGCTTTCTTTTCACTCGTTTTTTTGTATTTAAAATTAGTGAAATAAATAAAATAATATCATTATTACAATATCTAATAAAGGTCATTGAAAAAGCCATTTCAAACAATATTTATAATTTTTTTGACAAATCGATGAAAAATTAATTTGAAGTCCATTTCTTCAAAAATTAATATTTCTTCTGGAGAAAATGTGTGTCAATTTACATGAGAGGGCAATAGGTATCCAGCTCAATGAAACACCCTGTATATAAATACTTGAATATTATACAAACCCATAATATAATTAATTAGATAATTAATAATATTTAAATTAATTTAAAATATATATAATATGTGCATTGCCCATAAATATTATTACTCATTTATATGGAAAATTTTATTATTTGTATTTAATATTATATTTATAATTTGTTAACAAATAAGTTTTTAATTAATAATTAAGATCAAAATATAATGATAATGGTACAATAATTTTTAGTTATCTTTTATATTTCTCTATATAAAACACTACGTGTAATAACATTAAATATGTTTAGAGATGTGGAATATTGAATTTATTGCTCCAATTAAAATATATTTTCATAATTCATATATGTATATTTAGGTATCTACGTGATATTGCCAATCTTATAAAGGCAAACAAATTAAAATTAAAAAGTGCGAGTGGAAAAATGGTAAGTAATATGCATCAGTAGTTATACAAACAGAAATATATAAAGATAAATTCACTTGAGTAATATTATAAAATTGAGAAGTTGACACACATCAAAGAATATCTATTTCAACAAGAAGGGACACTTTAATAGCCTCGCATAATTCCAACCCATATGCAAGCTCTAGAAAATACACCCAGCAAAATTTCCCATTAGATAAAGCAGCTCAGGGCTACTACCTCTGTAAATACCTATAAGAAATATAGAGAGAAAAATAGTCACCAAAAAGTTCTCACAGACAGCTTTTACAGCGTAAGCTATAAACTGAACCTTTTATTATTAACACTTTTTTAAAGGCGCCCTGGTTTGCTGCACTAGTACTAGGTCGCTCAAATTTACCTCCCCTCGCAATGCGAAGTTATAGGGAAATGCCGAATCGGAGAAGGGAGAAGAGGCAGGCAGCACACACCGAGCATGAATACGGACGAGATTGTTTATATTTTTTCACTGAGCATTTTTAAAGGCGTCCTGGTTTTAAATGTATTGTGTGCTCCGCTCGCTTTGTGAAAAGTACCGGGTGGTCTTGATTTGATTGGAAATGTGAACAAGCTTCAAAGCTGTTGAGTAAAAAGGTGCTTTTTTCGAAGCAATTAATTATTTTAATTAAAATGTGTTTTAGATAAATGATGGGTAAGCATAATATAATGTGTTGGGTGTGTGGCTGTGGAAAAGGCAGCGTGTAATGTGTTCATAGAAAAGTTTTGTGATAAAAGATTTTTGTGAGGTGCACCCTGCAGGAATGTTCCACTTTTCGCCCTAAATTTTTGTCTTTCTCTCACCTATGCCTTCTTTTTTATTACCTATTTCTAGCAGAAATGCCCACTTCGTCCCTGTAACGGTACCAAGGTCGAAAAAAGATAAGGAAAAACGTCACGAGTGTCCCCTCTTGTTAATAGATACTCTTTGGCACACATGATGGCTTTTGACAATAACCAACTACACTGCCAAAACCTTCTACAATGACAAGCCGTGAACTGGTCTTTTGCATGTGTGCGTAAGTGGATCCGAAGCTCGAGAAATTTGCATTTATCTGAATTATATCATTTTTCGGCAAAGTAATATTCTTCAAAATCCAACCTCAGGAACTTTTACTTAAAATAGGCTAGAGAGAGAGAGATGTAGATTGTTGGTGCTGTCCGAAGCCACACTTAGGCCATTACAGACCCATTGTGATGCCACTTTTTTTTTTTTTTTGTGACCAGGCTTTTTCGTGGGAATCGAACCCACAACCTAATCTAGCGCTCTGCTGGCTCGCAGTCAACATGTTGCGTTACCAACCGGGCTATTGAGGCCCCCCAAAATAGACTAAAAATATGGATTAATTTCCAACGAAATTGAACTAATTTTTCGGTTCTCCGTATCCAAGTCAACCTTCACCGGTCAATCAGCCGTTCCTTGCACGTGGTTTGAGGCTCGTGTTTTTTCTTTAAGTTGGATTTAAATTCAAAAATTTCTCATAATTTGTTTAAAGAGATGATCAGATGTTTAGTGGATTGAAAAGCGAACTTCTTAAGGTAAACGTTATTGAAAATAATTTTGAGATAGTAGCAACACCTTCATTCACACATGTCTTCAATTGTAGAAAGTATTGACTCTGCACAAAGGTTGAGGTAAGACATATGTATATTACAACTGGAAAATTAAAATATGCGCGTGTACACATTTACACATGCATAGTGAATAAAATAATATTTAACACATCAAAAAATTGTTATTAATAACAGTAGAGAGAATATGGGGTTTCTGGATCAATGCGAGATGTGCAGTGATTTTTTGAGCGAAAAGCACATTTTGGTATGGGGTTTCTGGATCAATGTGTGATGTGCAGTGATTTTTTGGACGAAAAGCACACATTTTGGTATGGGGTTTCTGGATCAATGTGAGATGTGCAGAGGTTTTTTGAGCGAAAAGCACACATTTTGGTATGGGGGTTTCTGGATCAATGTGAGATGTGCAGAGGTTTTTTGAACGAAAAAGCACACATTTTGGTGTGGGGCTTCTGGATCAGATTGGGCTGGCTTGGTCAGCCATCTCTGTTTCTCTCTTCCCCTCTCCCCTCTCTGTCTGTCTGTCCATCACAGCTGTTGGGCCCGGGTCGAGTGGTCAGCCGTCATGCGACGATGACGTCATATGAGAATTTGGTAACGCTAGAAATTTAATGAATTAAAAAGCGGGCTGTGTACGGTTTGGAGATTTGAACCAGGGACCGCCGGCCTAAGAGGCATGTTTCGTAGCCACTACACTACGAAAGCTTCTGATTGTTGTTACTTAATTTGTGTATACATACGCCTGAACGAACGAGCGAGCGTTCTAAAAATAGAATTTTATTTTTTCTTTTGATCATGCTACTGCGACGAATTAAAAAGTAGGTTTTATAGGGACTGGGGTTTGAACTCGCGATCATCAGTGAATTTTAATTTTTCTTTTGGGCGTACTGGACTTGGGCGAGCGAATCGAAATACATAGCATGGTAGGCAGAGCTCTTGGTCGATTGCTCAACGACAGAATGAGTGTAGATGAATATGATTGATAAGGCGTTGATGGGTAGCGGGCAGCTCGTGGGATTTGAGTCTGGAGAAACTGTGTTGATAATTTTTTAAAGTTGGATGCAGAATTTGGATATGAATGTGAAGGTTGCGTGGATGGTGATAGAGCTGTTTTTTTTTATGCTTGTTTTTCAGATCAAAAATTTATAATTTATATACCCAGAACATAAACAAAATTGCTTTAAGTTACGCTGATGATAAAAGATATATAAAAGAGGATGGTATTAGCACTTATGCATGGAGTCATTATAGAATAAGCGAAGATGAAATTCGAAATATGGAATTTGATGATGACTTTAATATATAATAAGGAAATAAAAAATAAAAAAACATTTTTTTCATAATTCAATTTTATTTTCCCCTTAAATTTTGACTAGAATCATTGGTTCTCAAAAACTTCTCCATCAAAAAAACATTCTCTTGTGCACAGAATCCTTTATGTATTGAGCAGCGATATGTATTGGGATATTGATATTTAAGGAAGGAAAGTTTGGGGCATTGCAGATCTTCCTCCATGTTGATTACAACTAAAGTCTGACCAAATAATTGTTTTATCCAATATTGTTTTTCACACCCTTTTACATATATTGTTTTGTAGCTCAGCAGAGGAGTGATTAACGCTTTTAAATGATGATATGGAATGTATCCACTCGTCCAAGAAAACCCGTGATGATGATTTTGCAACCATTTAGCCTCTCGAATTTTTGATGGTGGTAACTCTTCAAACCCGTATGGTGATAGAAACACAAAGTGCTGCATTTGGTTTTCATTTGTTAATATAGCTATTTCCTTTACTATCATTTTATTATTTTCATTCTTGAATCCTTGGATATCAACGAGTGCACTCATTTCACTTAAATAATTTTTTGAACTTCACTAGTCAACGGGCTGTATTCAACTATTCGATCGTGAAGCAGCAAACAATAGGCTGAAGTATGTGGAGGGATATTTTGGTTACTTTTCAACTGAAGTCGAATGTCAACTGGTCCTGATTTTATTAATTCATTTTGATGTGAGCAATCTATGACTACAATTGGAGCCTCATCCTTGAATTTTTCTCTAGTTAGAAGAGGTTGACTTTGACGGGAATAGTATGATTGCTGGAATTTTACATACATATCATATAGTAAGGCATATCGATCTCGATCAAATTTAATGTTCATGTCTTCATATGGAAACGCCTCAGAATTAAGATGTATTTTGACATCTGATGTATCGCAGTGATCAAACTTGCTAGCGTCTTCAGATTTATTGCTTTTGCGATTTCTTTGCAAAGCAAACACAACAAATCGCGGCTTTTCTAGCTGTGAAGATGTCTTTACCGACCATGTATGTTCTGTAGTTTGCGGTAAACCTGGATATTCATAGATATCCCAGCTTCGAAAACTCATTTGAATCTTACGCCCAGTATCAATTGCTTTTAATAAAGTCAATTTTTCTTCATCGGCTATAGTTATATGAGGTACACGCCATTGAAGTTTAAATATATCTACTTTTACATCATCATGGATTGAAATAAAAGCATTCTCATCACTTCGACTTCGAATTAAAATTAATTCATGTTTGGAATTCGCAATAATCTTTCTATAGTCTTCAGCAAATCCTAAAAGCATTTTTAGAGGAATGCAAAAATTGAAAAATCCTTTGTTTAATGATATTGGTCCATGCGGCGACCAGCCAGCATTTAAAAGTGTACTACTTTCATTCTGATTCAAAGATATATAATTTTTTAATGTTGTAGCGAATCCAAGATTTCTAGTTCTATCGATTTCCACACCGTTTAATTCATAGCGAATCTCTTCAAAAAGATATGTTATAGAATTATTGGAAAGCTTTGCTGTTGTTGACGTAGTTCCATCCGTTTTCGTTAGAGTTCCTTCAATATAAATAAAACTTTCGCTGGGTAAAATGTATAAATCCTGATGTTGTATAGAAATTCGAACTTCGTCGCTGTTTTTATAAGATGATTGATAAGGTGAGTAACTATGATATTCAATTTTTGTAATTGAATTATCATAGGTAATTCCTTGCGAAATGTCTAGGATTTCACTCATTTCTTTTTTAATATAAGTCCTAAAGATTTTAAAAAATTCTCGTTTGCTGCTGTTAAAGTCTTCTTCTCAGACTGTGATACAACTGAGAGATAATTATTTGATTCTGGTCTTTTATAGTCGGATTTATTAACTGGGGCCGTATTATATATTAACATTTTGTGGTTTTAAATGCAGCCTTATTGTTATAGTTTCACCTCTAAAGTTTATTAAATCTCCGTTCTGATCTATTAATCTAAGCGTAAGTGACTCAATTCTTCGAACGTTCACTGGTAAATAAATTACATTCTTCGGAACTTCAATTATTTTATACCCCGGGCCTACTTTTGGGGAAAACTCATGCAACGTATGAACTTGTGTGTTATTTATGTATGAGCCTGATACAATATTACATTCAATTCGAATTACATTCACTCTTATTATATTTACAGGCAAATCAGATTCATATGAAATATTAGGCTCCAAGACACGTTTACTGAATCCCAGTAAAGAACCAATTGAATCTTTTTTGTTAAAAAACACCTTTTCTGTGCTTCTAACCTCACTTTTTAGTGTATTATTATTTGCTTTTATGTTTACATTTGCATTACTGTTTATTTTCTTTAATTGTCTTGTGATACTTTCGGAAATGTCATTAATCTCATATGAGCCTTCGGAAATTTTAACGATTGTATCCCCAATATGAAATAAATTATTCTTGCTATCGACATTAGGTATTGAATTGTACGTTTGAAAATCAATTAAACCGCAAACATAATCAGTCTTCAGATCCAAAGACGGAAAATACTCAGCTGTTAGTACAGATGAATTACCGCTTAAAGTTAATGTTAATGACATGGTTGCTTGGAATAAAATAACACAATTTTTATTTTACACATATATTTAAGATAATTTGTGATTATACAGAAATTTCAAACATAAATGTCCACAATTTATAGAATCATAATTTTGATAATTAGTATAATTATAAACAATATTCTCCCCCAAATAGTTAACAACTTCTTTTGGCGGCTGTAAATTTCCAAAACTGTCAAAATACTCAACTTTTCCCGCTTTTTTATAATATGCTACCCAATGTGTTCCTGGTCCTGTAGATAAGTCCAAGTTAATGATTCCACACTCATATTTTTTTGGTTTTTTAGGAAGATTATCTCGCATAAAGACTCCGCGAAAATTTGGTAGATGTTTTGCAAACTTTAGCAGGTCAACATCAGTTAATGCTCTTCGGGGTAGCTTTCTTAAAAGTTTTTTGACGGTGGACTTAAATAGAGACCTAGCCCTTTCCTAAAAGGCTTTAGAAATAATCCGCTGCCTTTTTTACCCATTGCTAGCGCTTCCATTGTTTCATTGTGTCTCTTGGCTTCCTTCAATTCTGTTCTAGCGTTATTGGCATCGTTAACTGCTTTGGCTACTCCAGCTGCACCTCCTGTTAATGCTCCTAGAGCAGAAAGCCCCGCAAATATTGGTATCAGGGGTAGAATTCCTCCAATTTTTGGTATAGGAATAATACGAGGAGTTTTTATTTTTGATTTTTTATAGCCGCGAAACAGAGGCTTTGTAGCACCCAAGGCAAGATTTATTGCATCATTTATTGAGCTTGGATTCTGAGATTTCAAAACATTTCTCGCTTCACGAATTCCTTTTTGCAGTGATACCTTCGATTTCGTCGTCTTCTTCTTCTTCGTCTTATTTAGACCCATTCCAAATTTCACTTTTGCTTTCATCGCGTTTGTAACGAGCCAAGAGTTTAAACGTTCTCCAACTGAAGCGTCACTAGATTTAAACCTTTGCCAAGCCTTTCCTGATAGAATTTTATCAGCTATATGTCGATTTTCTGTATCTTTATACTGCGAGTATGCGATATCGTGTTCTTTACAGGCTGCGTCAAGTGGATTTACACCCGGGTCACCCCGTTCTAATCTTTTTTGTAGTTTTGTTCCAGGTCCGCAGTATTGATAACCGGGTAGATGAAATTCAAATGGTAAATTGCTTATTACTGTATTCAGTAATCCTTTTCCAGATCGCCTCTGATTTTTATTGTATTCTAGCATTCATGAGTTTTTAAAGCATATGTACTTTTAATGTGTCTCAAACCAAGGTTTTATTAAAACTGATATAAGAAACGTGTTGATGCTAAATTATATTAGTTGCTACGAGTATCCTGAAGTAATAACTTTCGGTGTTAGGGATATGTACATAATTACAACATAATGAAATTTGTAAAACAACAGACGGAATTACCTATAGTTAATATAGATTTTAAAAGCGAAAACAGTATTAAAAAAAAGCATGGAATGCTCTTATCCAACAGTATACGAGCTATAATTGTGGGGCCATCAAATTGTGGTAAAACAAATCTTATGATTGGTCTTATAGAACATCCAAATGGATTACAATTCGAGAATATTTATATCTATTCAAAATCACTACATCAACCCAAGTACAAGCATTTAGAAGAATTAATAAGACCAATATCAGGAATGGGTTATTACACATTCTCCGACAATGCCGATGTTATAGCACCAGAAAAAGCTAAACGAAATTCAATTTTCATTTTCGATGATGTTGCTTGCGATAAGCAAAATAATATTCGAGCATACTTTTGTATGGGCCGGCATAATGATGTGGACAGCTTTTATCTTTGTCAAACATACACACGTATACCAAAACATTTAATACGCGATAATGCCAACCTTATTATTCTTTTTAAGCAAGACGATATGAATCTTAAACATGTTTATGAAGATCATGTCAATACAGACATGCCATTCAATATTTTTAAGCAGGCTTGTGTCGAGAGTTGGAAAGATAAATATGGCTTTCTAGTGATAGATAAGGATAATCCTATTAATAAAGGTCGTTACCGAAAAGGATTCGATACATTCATTTATATATAAATACAATCAGGAGAACAGGTTAAAGCAGTTTAAGCAGTTCAGAGACCAGTTAAAGCAGTTCAGAGACCTGTTAAAGCAGTTCAGAGACCAGTTAAACCAGTTTTATAGACCTGTTAAAGCAGTTCAGAGATCAGTTAAACCAGTTTTATAGACCTGTTAAAGCAGTTCAGAGACCAGTTAAAGCAGTTCAGAGACCTGTTAAAGCAGTTCAGATATCAGTTAAAAAAATAATGTATAAGAGAAAAGGAGATAAGAAGAATCAAGAAGATACTATTAGGGATATAGTAAAAATAAGAAATTCTTTAAAGAAAAAATTTCAAATGTTGAAAAAACGAAAAATTCAAACGGAATCTCAACTAGAAGAAACATTCAAACCTATAACAAAACCACTTCATCATCTTGTTACAAAAACTAAAGAAAACTCTAGGATTGATATGAAAAATGAGCCAAAAAATGAATATGATGAACTAAGTCAGCTTAATCAAACATCTAAAGCTATTTTTCCAAAATTAGAACACACCAGTACGCCATTAAGTAAAAAACAACACTTTTCCGCATTGGATGATGCTTCCTTTATGTCAACATCACCAGCATCACAAACATTTACCAAAAATGAAGCAAGTTTTAAAGAAATAATAGTAGACAAATATATGAAATTATATTCTGAAAATAGTCCTACCATTGATATTACATATGGTGTATATTTTGATGATAATCAGTGGAAGATAGGAAATTCAGCACTTGAAATCAAGAACGACAATTTTGTAATTGCTGGAAAAGAATATAAGATAACACTTGGTTTATGCGAATTGCTTTTTATGAAAAGGCCTGCAAAAAGCTTTTATAATGAGGAAGACTTAACAGACTATGAAAATATTATAGTCAACACTAGCGCCCATAGACGAAATTATGATCCTAATAGTCAAATCAATGGAAATAGAGGATATAAATTTACAAATATTATAAGCAAATTTAATTTACGTGAAGGAAAAGGTTTAATGCAACTACCTAAAAGTAATATTGATTATATATATTGGAATGATCCCAATGAATTGGTGGAACGGTTGCAACTTTTAATAGCATCACAACAAGCAGGACATAATAATCATCATAATGAGATCATAGCCATATTAGAAGAACTTAAAGAAGCTGACATTATTGAATAAATAGGGTAGTCACTTCTCTTCTATGCTTATAATAACAATGAGCGTTGATAAGTTTGGACGTTCGAATACGAAATTTTTAACACAAGGATTGTCAGGCTCGCGTGGTGAGAGAGGTCCGGCAGGAGCCAATGGTGAAAGAGGTCCACCAGGTCCTCCGGGGATAGGATTCTTCTTAACATCAAATGGGGATTATGATATGCAGTTGAAAAAAATTAAAAACCTCGCGGATCCTGAAGAAGATGAAGATGCCGCAAGTAAAATTTATGTTGATATCATCAGTAGATATCTTAAATCCGAAATTGTAAAAACAAATAGTGATCTAAATACTAAATTAGATACGGTAAAAGAAGAATTGGGAAATCACATAAAAACATCTATTGAGGATACAATGAAATATATTGACCTGAATATTAGTAATATTAACTTAACTTTAGGAAAGCTTGTAGATGTAGAATCAATTACAATTAAACCCTCTAAGAGTGAAGATGAAAGGAATGAGTAAAGAAAGTGTTGTCAATGAACTACATAAATCCGCTAGGAGGAATTTTAAAAGACGGCGCGTAATTATTAAAGGACTGGATGAGCTATGGCAAGCTGATTTGGTAGAAATGGGTGCATATGCATCTCAAAATAATGGATACAACTTTCTACTAACTGTTATTGATACATTCTCTAAATACGCTTGGACTATACCTGTTAAAAGAAAGACTGGAGTTGAAGTTACTCAGGCTATGAGAACTATATTAAAAGACGGAAGAATTCCTAAAAATTTGCAAACAGATGATGGAAAGGAATTTTTTAACAAAAATTTTACAGAGCTCATGAAACACTATAAAATCAATCATTATTCTACGTACAGCTCTCTAAAGGCGTCAATAGTTGAACGATTTAACAGAACCTTAAAATCTATGATGTGGAAAAAATTTAGCATGAGAGGATCATATCGATGGATTGACATTATAAAGCAATTAATTTCAACATACAATATGAAGAAACATCGGACTATAAAAATGCGCCCTTGTGATGTTAATAGTCGCAATGAGCAACAACTTATTTCAACAGCATATAATCATATAAAAGTAACCCCAAAACCTCGATATAAGATCGGAGACTTTGTTCGAATTAGTAAATACAAACATATCTTTGAAAAGGGTTATACACCAAATTGGACAACTGAAATTTTTAAAATCAGGAAAATCCAGTTGACAAATCCAGTTACATATCTCTTGGAAGATTATAAAGGTAATCCAATACAAGGTGGATTCTATGAACTCGAACTCCAAAACAGTAAAAATCCTACTTTATTCTTAGTGGAAAAAATTTTAAAAGAAAAAGATAATAAGGTATATGTTAAATGGTTAGGATTTGATTCAAAACACAATTCTTGGATTAATAAAAATGATGTATTATAAATCAACAGTAACAACAAAAGAAATTGAAGAGCTTGGCGAAAAACAAAACATTGTATAATAAACATACAAGAAATTGAAGAGCTTGGCGAAAAACAAAACATTGTATAATAAACATACTAAATAAAGATATCTAAATATTAAAAAAAATTTGTTAATTTTTATTTTCTATTATTAAATCTAGTATTATATATTTGTCTCCGATGATATTCATTCAATATTGGCTCCAGAATTTTGTTTAACTCGTTGATTCTCTGTTGGAAGCGGTGTCTTTCAATAGCATGAAAATACCATTCCCCCTTGCGAGCAGCTCTATATGCAAAGTCCCATGTAATCATGTAATGTATCTCTGGTGGTGATGATGTAAAACGTACTTTTTTTGACATTTTTTACAGTAAACAGGTTCCACAACAAGATAGACAAGCTCTTTTTCTTACGTTTTTATAGAAATTAATCAAGTATAACACTCTCTTTAAATGCATATCCACATAATAGCAATCACATGTATCGGGGCCCTCAGTTGCATCATTTTTCGACCAAGGGCAACTTTCGTAATGTTCTCCATATTTAGATTTAACTTTATCAACGTTTATGAATGTTTTTAAAAACTCCCAATGTTGTTCTATTTCCTCTTTATGTTCATCGCAGATTATATCAAAGTATTCACTTAAAAATTGCTCAATATTCATCTTGCTCAGATGGCAGGCGAGCTATAACTGAGTTAATTTTTTGTTATTTAAGATATATTCATATGGAACTTCTGCCTCATTGTACGTAAATCTAGGTGATCTACTTCAGTTTTATGGTTGGGATCATGTTGTTTTATTATCTCAACCTCGCCATTACTTAAAATTCTCTCTGTTTCAAATTCATGATACTCATAACAAGATATTTTTAATGAGCGATCATCATAATTACTATCGTATGTACATCGAACTCTTATTAATATATCATCATCAAACTCCAGCATGAAATGTCTATAAAATATGTTGTTGCTTTCAATATATCCTGCAATGTCCAGCTCTTTTTTAATTAATTCTTGCCTAAATCCCTCGATAGCTTCCTCGACAGTTACAAATTTCTTGTTTGTAGTTTCAGAATTATCTGGTGATGTTGTTGTAGGTAATAATGGCGTTGATGATGAATTATTGATGTCACTCTTATTAGCATATGTTAGTAATCGAAAAGTTAAACCGACTTGTACTTCATCATTATTTGGAAGATTTAATTTAAAATCTATGTTGCTTACACCATCATTCATAAGATTTATATCTAACGGTACTGGTTGTGCATTTGTATAGAATAGCAAGAGGATTAACAATAAAATACTGTTTGAATGCATTTTGATTTATTGACTTGTAGCGTGTTTATAGTCTGCAGTCTTTAAAGAAACTAATTGATGTGATCAGTTTCCACCTAGCTTTAAACCTTATTCGACAATATTACGAAATTCAACATGATTCAGAATTTCGCAACATTGTCAAACTAAAATCATTCATGATTAATAGAAGAGAAACAATATCTTCCAACAATTTTCCTACAATCTAAAACCTATCTCAATATAACCCAATTCCCATACCATCAAAACAGCTCTATCACCATCCACGCAACCTTCACATTCATATCCAAATTCTGCATCCAACTTTAAAAAATTATCAACACAGTTTCTCCAGACTCAAATCCCACGAGCTGCCCGCTACCCATCAACGCCTTATCAATCATATTCATCTACACTCATTCTGTCGTTGAGCAATCGACCAAGAGCTCTGCCTACCATGCTATGTATTTCGATTCGCTCGCCCAAGTCCAGTACGCCCAAAAGAAAAATTAAAATTCACTGATGATCGCGAGTTCAAACCCCAGTCCCTATAAAACCTACTTTTTAATTCACTGCAGTAGCATGATCAAAAGAAAAATTAAAATTCTATTTTTAGAACGCTCGCTCGTTCGTTCAGACGTATGTATACACAAATTAAGTAACAACAATCAGAAGCTTTCGTAGTGTAGTGGCTACGAAACATGCCTCTTAGGCCGGCGGTCCCTGGTTCAAATCTCCAAACCGTACACAGCCCGCTTTTTAATTCATTAAATTTCTAGCGTTACCAAATTCTCATATGACGTCATCGTCGCATGACGGCTGACCACTCGACCCGGGCCCAACAGCTGTGATGGACAGACAGACAGAGAGGGGAGAGGGGAAGAGAGAAACAGAGATGGCTGACCAAGCCAGCCCAATCTGATCCAGAAGCCCCACACCAAAATGTGTGCTTTTTCGTTCAAAAAACCTCTGCACATCTCACATTGATCCAGAAACCCCCATACCAAAATGTGTGCTTTTCGCTCAAAAAACCTCTGCACATCTCACATTGATCCAGAAACCCCATACCAAAATGTGTGCTTTTCGTCCAAAAAATCACTGCACATCACACATTGATCCAGAAACCCCATACCAAAATGTGCTTTTCGCTCAAAAAATCACTGCACATCTCGCATTGATCCAGAAACCCCATATTCTCTCTACTAATAACGTGCCCAATCAACTTTCTTATTAATTAACTTTTTGTGGTACAATGTTTTCAAATTAATATATTTCAGGACAGCCACAAAAATGCGCATTTAAGTTTTTCTACGATGTACATTTTTACAATTCAGTTTCATATTATAAATAATAGTTTTAAAGTTCACTAAGTTAAAAATCCAAATATAGGTACAATTAAAAAATTAGTTGTTTCTGGGTTTTCTTTGAAGGCCAAATAATTTAAAACATTTTATAAGCATATGTATATGCAAAAACTTGGCTATCTTCCATCTCCCAATGTGCGATATTTCATATAAGGAAATTATCCATTTTTGCTCATCATAATATTTACAAATGAAAAATTTCCGTTACTTTTATTAACAAAGAATTGAACCGTCTCCAGAAAATTATTAAATTATTTTACTTATTTCTCTGTTACTACTTTCAGTATTGAATCCAATGATTTTATCAGATGTTTGAAGATATTTAACTAATCTTAATCCAATACTTAGCAATGGAGACAATTAGATTGTCTTGATTTCTTACTATTAGATTTGTGGCGACATCAAGCAGTGAGACCTAAAAGTACCGCAGCGAAGTTATCATTGAACTGCAACTCGACAGCTCGTCCTCTTCCGTTCGTGAACCTCGTGGAGACCACACGCATCCCTCTGTGCAGTCTTGTATCAAATGTTAAGTTAGTTATTAAATTAGCACTTTTACCTACGAAAAGTAGTTTTTCTTACACATCGATTTTCCCTACCAACCGCACGCGCTAAACTGGTGACCCCGAAGAACGCGCCAAACTGGTGACCCCGTAAGACGCAGCAAGCATCGAGATGGAGAACAACGAGGGTTTCCCAGCAGAAGACGGAGCGGCTGCACCGAGTCCCCCAGAAATGATCACCAAGGTTGCGATACGGGTACCTCCTTTCTGGCACGAGAAACCCCAGATTTGGTTCGCACAGATCGAGGCGCAATTCCAGACATCCAAAATAACCAGGGACGAGGTAAAATTTAGTACAGTGGTTGGCGCGATCGAATCACAAGTGCTCACGCAAGTTTCGGATGCTGTGTTAAACCCCCCCGAGACCAACAAATATGGTAACCTAAAATCTGTCATAATCGAGCGTTTCGGTGATTCAGAGCAGCGAAAAATCAAAAAGTTGCTATCCGAGGTCGATTTAGGTGATAAAAGGCCCTCGCAACTCTTAAACGAGCTCAAGGACTTGGGCGGAACCCACATTAACACAGAGTTTCTCAAGTCGCTGTGGCTTCAAAGGCTTCCATCACAGGTGCGCGCCATTCTGCAAGCATCCAGTGAGGAACTCACGGAGCTCTCAAAATTAGCCGATAAAATAATGGAAATAGGCGATTTCCCGGCTATAACGGAGATCAATCAGCATGTGCGTGGACGGCCAGGGTGCAATGCAAACAACAAATTGCCGCTGGAACAGCAAGTGCAGCAAATCAGCAACCAACTGAGTGAGCTGATGAAAATAACACGGGGTAACGGAAACCGTCGGCTAAATCATCGCAGCCGAAGCAAGTCACGAGTTCGCCCAAATAAACGACAGACAGTTTCACGTGAACACCGGGATACATGCTGGTTCCATGAAAAATTTGGTTCACAGGCAAAAAAGTGCCGAGAACCATGTTCATTCAAAGGCACGTCAAAAAACTAAATAGCAGAACGTTGACTAACACCACAGCAAGTACACAACATGTTGGTCAACACGTCTGCAGATTAGTTGTGTACGATTCCTCAAACAAACAAAAATTCCTCATCGACAGCGGCGCAGATGTCTCAGTGCTGGCAGCATCATTCAGTGACCGGTTCACCCGCTCAAAAACAATACTGTACGCGGCAAACGGGAGCGAGATCAGGACATTCGGCGAGAAACGCTTGACGGTAAACTTGGGACTGAGGCGTGCGTTCACCTGGACGTTTATAGTGGCCGACGTAAAAAAACATATTATCGGAGCAGACTTTATCCGACATTTTGGCATCATAATCGACCTGAAGCGCAATCGACTGATAGACAGCACAACTCAGGTGGAGACGAACGCCAGCGAACTAGTCACACAACAGGTATCAATAAAATCGTTTAATATTAGCCTTCCTTTTGCGAACATTCTAGCCGAATTCGACCTGTCAGAAAGCCCAGCTAATAAGCGGTCCTCGCAAACACCACACACGTCACATCATATTGAGACGAACGGCCCACCAGTGTTTGCTCGTCCTCGCCGTCTCAATCCTGAAAAACTTAAAGCCGCTCAAGAAGAATTTCGCTATCTACTGGAAGCGGGGATCTGCCAGCCGTCCAAAAGTAACTGGTCCAGCCCATTACTCATGAAGAAAAAAGCTAATGGGGAGTGGCGACCGTGTGGCGACTACCGCGCTTTAAATGCTATAACAAAGCCGGACAGGTATCCTATACCTTATATTCAAGATTTTTCTAATATTATGCACGGCCGTCAGATTTTTTCGACCATCGACCTACAAAGAGCGTTCCACCAAATACCCGTGGAGACCTCCGACATCCCCAAAACAGCAATTACGACGCCATTTGGAAGTTTCGAATTCCGTTACATGACTTTTGGGTTGCGGAACGCAGCGCAAACGTTCCAACGATACATGCACGAAGTACTCCGTGGACTGGAGGACTTCGCATTCCCATACATCGACGATATTTGCATCGCTTCACGAGACGAGGAGGAACACGAAAATCACCTTCGACAAGTTTTTCAGCGCCTGAAAGACTTCGGTTTGTCAATCAACGCTTCGAAATGTGTCCTTGGACAGCGCGAAGTTAAGTTTCTAGGCCACCTGGTCAACGGTGAGGGCACGAAGCCACTCGAAACGAAAGTCAAAGCCATTCGTGACTATAAGAAGCCGAAAACAGCTAAGGAACTTAAAAGATTCTTGGCTTCGATCAATTTTTACCGCAGATTTTTACCACACGCAGTGGAAAACCAAATGGTCCTGCAAAAACTTATTCATGGGAATAAGAAAAACGACCAGTCAGCAGTGGAGTGGACGCCTTCAGCGGATCTAGCTTTCGAGAAATGCAAGAACGACCTGATGAACGCAACGCTTTTAGCACATCCAGCAATTCACGCTAAAATATCGCTAAGCACGGATGCATCAGACGTAGCTATCGGAGCAGTACTGCATCAAGACGTCAACGGTACACCAGAGCCACTCGGGTTTTTCTCCAGAAAACTGACGGAGACTCAGCAGCGATACAGCGCGTACGATCGCGAACTGTTAGCCGTGTATGAAGCAATCAAACACTTCAGGAGTATGCTCGAAGGACGTGAGTTCTACATATTGACCGACCACAAGCCGCTTGTTTTCGCGTTCAAGCAGAAGCTTGATAAGGCCTCACCGCGACAGCTGAGACAGCTGGATTTCATTGGTCAATTCAGCACCGATGTGAGGTACATTAAAGGTGAAGACAACAGTGTAGCCGACATGCTATCTCGAATTTCGGAGATCAACAGGGACATGCCAATAGACACCGCGACCATAGCCTATGAGCAAGCAACCGACGAAAGCTTCACGAAGATGGCAACGGAAGGTGATTTTAAAATTCAATCACTAAAAGTCAAAGCTTTTCCAATTCCAGAGTGCGGCAAGCCACTTTTCTGCGACGTAAGCTCATCCAGGATCCGACCGGTCATACCGCAATCCCTGCGAGCCCGTATCATTCAACAACTGCACGGATTGAGTCATCCAGGCAGAAAGGCTACGGAAAAAATCATCAGCGAACGCTATGTATGGCCGGGAATGCGCCAGGATATCGCAGCCGCAGTAAGAAACTGCATACCGTGTCAAAGAAGCAAGGTGCAGAGGCACAATCAATCACAGCTCGGGACTTACTCGCCAGCATTATCTCGTTTCGAACACATCAACGTTGATCTGGTTGGCCCGCTACCAACTTCACAAGGGTGTCGTTACATCCTTACTTGTATTGATAGGTTCTCGAGATGGCCTGAGGCATTTCCTCTCCAAGATATAACCGCTCAGACAGTCGCAAGGACGTTAATATCCGGCTGGATAGCTCGTTACGGTACTCCACTACGCATCACAACAGATCTTGGGAGGCAATTCGAAAGCAAAGTTTTCCAAGAGCTCACACGTTTTCTCGGCGTAAAACATCACCGAACAACCCCCTACCACCCACAGTCCAACGGGATGATAGAGCGGTGGCATCGAGCGCTCAAGACAGCAATCCGCTGTTACGAAACAGAGGACTGGTGTAGTGTCTTACCCTCAATACTTCTTGGGCTACGATCAACGTTCAAGGATGACATCAAGGCAACGCCCGCGGAGATGCTCTACGGAGTTTCATTACGTTTACCCGGAGATTTCTTCGGAGACCAACGAACGCCTTGTGACCAGACGGAATTTGTCAAAGAGCTGCGACGGTCAATGGCTAAAGTACGTCCAACAGTGACTTCTAGCCACAATAAAGCGAGGATTTTCGTGCAACCGACCCTGAAAGACGCATCTTATGTTTTTGTGCGGAATGACACCGTCAGAACACCTCTTCAACAGCCGTACGATGGTCCCTATGAGGTAATTGATAAAAACGACAAATACTTTAAAATAAAAATCAACCAGCGCACGGCAAAGATCTCAATAGACCGATTGAAGACAGCATTCTTACACAGTGAACTACCATCACCCGATAGACGTTCCGATCATAGCGAACGTAAGAGCACGGCGCAAGAAGATAACCCAACCTATACGAGATCAGGAAGAAGAGTTAAGATCAGGAAAAACTCTTAGCGTCACCCTAAACACAAAATTATTTGGATTTTCGATATGAAGGATTAATTTTTTTCAATTCGCGCGTAAAGCACTGGAGGGGGAGTGGTGTGGCGACATCAAGCAGTGAGACCTAAAAGTACCGCAGCGAAGTTATCATTGAACTGCAACTCGACAGCTCGTCCTCTTCCGTTCGTGAACCTCGTGGAGACCACACGCATCCCTCTGTGCAGTCTTGTATCAAATGTTAAGTTAGTTATTAAATTAGCACTTTTACCTACGAAAAGTAGTTTTTCTTACACATCGATTTTCCCTACCAACCGCACGCGCTAAACTGGTGACCCCGAAGAACGCGCCAAAGATTAATATCAGTCAGGTTTCTCCGTTTCAAAGTTCTTCTTTAAATCGTAGGATTCAATATTGAAAGTAGTTACACAGTTGTTTTTAATAAAATTATTTAATTCTTTTTTTGGAGGTTTTTGCATTTTTTTTCTTAAAAGTCTATTATTTCATTCTTTTTTAAATTCGTCAGTTTGAATTCAATATCCCAAATATCCCTATATACGTAAATTCGTAAGATTAAGATTAAAAAATGTTTAATTTTGAAATTAGTGTCGCAGAAATCCTCACAAAGCCATTCTATAGGTATGTGAGTCGCAGAACATTTATAATTTTCATTTTAATTTATCCTTCTACTGTAGCATCTCCTACTGCTCTAGCGATTTCGTACATATTATATATGTTTTAATAAAATAATAGTAATCGTTCCAAAGTTATACGTGAACAGACATAAAAAATCGACATATAGTTCGAATTGATAACATCTTTTTTTAAAGTCATTTAAATAAGCCAGTACAGTAGACCGCACTGTCTTTTATTATAAAAACCTAAGAAATAACAAACTGACCTAAAGAAAAGCTAAATACTAACTTATCAATCTGAAACAACCCAAAATAAGAAGTTCACGTCGTCCGAACTCACGAGACGCCATTCGCAAACTGACGCGCAGGAGTACCAACTTTGCGGTCTAATGATATAGTTCAAATCCATTAGACGGTATTGCTGTTGTAGGCTAGGAATCAAAATAATTCACTATCTCATACTGAGGTCTGCTCGCTTATGTTGTATAACTAAAATATTAGCTTTGGGACAATTTCTTTTCTTAAAACGTTTATTTCCGAAAAAGAAAAAATTCCTATTTCTAAATTTCGATGAAAAACGAAATAACGGAATAGTCGTTGCAAAAAGTGTAAAACAAATCGGCTGCTCTAGAAAAAAAAACATATATTAAAACAGACATCAAAACAAAATAACATGGCGTTTTCTTTTGAAAACAAGTTAGTGATGTAATAGAAAATATGTACAACAAATCTTAAATAATGCTATTGCTCTCTTTCAAACGTAAAAACTCAGAGCAACGCAATCTTTTATTTTGGCGCCAACGATATAAATACCACAAAAATTAATGCCTATGGAAATCTTCTGACTATCTGTATTGACTTCCCTTTGAACTTAAGAGCAAAATACCGCACAGTGATCGAGAAACTGAGTGTCATCGTAAAAATTGGTATTGTAGGCATAAAATATTAAAAAAAAATTCGAATCTTTATTACTCTGAAATAAATTTTAAAAAAATGATATGCTTTTTATAAATGCTGTTTCCTTACTCAAAATCTGCACGTTTTTCAAACTAAAAATTATGTAGAATTGAAATCAAGGCCAAAATAAGAAACAAAATAAAAAAAAATTTGCTAAAAGTAAAAACTCAATTCATCTAACGTTTATTATCTAACTTACTTTAGAAACTCTCATACAGAACAACCAATAATTATTATCGTAAATACACAAAATAATAGCTTTTATCGTTTCATCATCTTTAGATATTTTTTTACTAAAGCTATTGCCATCTTGAAAAATGACTAGAACAATATGGCAATGGTTTTTATCGTTTGTTAATATTTTTATATTCTTCTTGGGAAATGATATCACACACAAAATATTTCAAACTTCTAACTTTTTATGCAAGTTTAACGCTGATCTTCAAGGATTTTGGGTCCCCATATTAAATGATATCTAGAATACGTCTATGTGGAATGACATCGTTCTATACTTATTTCCACAATATATCTATTGCTTTGTACGCGATTATTATCTACACTTTAGCGGGCTAAAATGAGTAAAAATGTTGCATATTATACCTGGAATTTTAGACTATGTCTATATAACTTAATATAATTTTCATAAGGGTGTGTTCCTTTACCGAAATTTTATAAGCACAGCCACAGGTAGGAAAACTGGTAGTCTTCTGAAAAGCATAAAATACCGCATCGCTACATCTTTAAATTTCTAGCCACCTTTCTATTGAGATATCAGAGTTATTATCTCATAATTTGAGCTCTTATTATTAGTCTTTTTGCTACTGGATGATGTGGTAGCAATCATAACATAAAATATGTCCGTAGGCGTAAAGTTCTAATTTCCTCGCTTTCAATATTCGCAAAACCACTTTCGACTCCAGAATAATGACACCAACTCTTGACGATATTCACAAAACCATCAACAATTCAGTTTGAAATTAGGTACCCTACAACTGTTTGGTGTTCTGTAAATAGAAATTCTATAATATTCAAAAAATATACGATAGCCCTATTTGATTTACCATCTTATATTCTTGGTTTAATTTGGATATTTGAATAGATCCTTTATGCTACATCCAGAGTTGAAAATCACGAAATGTATTAATCATGACCAGTCAAGAGTTGTAACAAAATCATAACTCGACTAATGCCCCAAAAGTTGTGGAGATCCATTTATTCATTTTACGTCTAATTCCTTTTTTTTTCATTGTTTTTTTTTTCAGCTATTCGAAACGTATAATCATTTTATAAAAAGTTTGGGGATTTAACCTTTAATTTAGATGATCCTCATACAATAAGGTTTTGGCGATACGACTGCAAGCATGAGCGGGTCCGGTTCTTTTCTCTTTGTTTTGTGTATTTCTAACGTTTGTCTCACATTTAATAGTCATAATCACATATGCCGGCATTGACTGGTCGTGGGATTTTCCACGATCTTCGAAAAAGAGCATCAACACCTACAGTACGGTTTACTTTGATTTTGTGTGGCTCGACCTCTTTCTTACCTCCGGTACTTGGATGATGATAGTTTCTAGAAACAGCAATTAAAGAAAAATTTGAACTTCGCGTAGCCACAGCCACAGCCACATGAGGAGGTTCCTGTTTGTGTCTGATGTGAGGAGATGCGGACGCTCAAAGGGCTAACGAAAGATAAAAATTCATTTTGCAGTTTTTTCTTTTTCATATTGCTTTACGCCAGGTATTTATATTTCGGCCTGAAAAGAGGGCACATACCTAGCATATTTCTTATAGTCTGTCTTATCTCAGTCAGAAAGGGATTGTCTGGCATTTTGTTAATATGCCAAAACTTTTATATAATACCGGCTATGACAAATTTTATAAGTGCCCATATTACTTGAAAACCTCTTGGAGAACAGAGGCAACTCCTATCGTCTAGACTAAGTCGAGTTACAATACCTAATATAGAACACGCGAAGCACAATATTCGACGATAATTTCATTACACTCCGTTTTATCTAGAAGAAAAGATTAGTGGAGCGAAGCCAAGATGAAATCCAATCAAGCTCTCATTATTGTGTCAAGTGCTCAGGTGCACATCTATCAAAAGCTGATCGATTTTGATGGTTGCTGGATATGAAGCGCGTCGTCCGTTGGCACGATAATGACTATCCCCGGTGATATATTGTTTTGCAGATACGATTTAAATTAGTTGATTGATGGCGAATTTTTGCTTAAAACTAAATTGCACCTTCTCTCGCTAATAAAAAAATAATGGGTCGGCTGGATGGCTTTTATCAGAATCATTCATTTAAGAGACGATCAATTCGTAGACCTGAAGGAGTAGAAAAAGACGAAAATGCAGTTTTACACCTGTTTTGTACTATGGATCCTAATTAATCAAGAATTTCGTCGCACTTCTAGATACCCGAACCAGGGGTGTATGTCTATGTGTGTCCGGTCTGTCTGTAGTAATTGCTTCTGACCTTTTTGAGATCATTAATTTTTTAATTTAAATTGGAATCATCTTTTTCCTCCTATTTCAAGATGTCTGAGCAGCAGAGATCATCTTGTACCAATTTCCTCTGTCGGTTGGCCTGATTCGTGTGCAGCGGAGGCAGTGGTGGTTCCTCTGCTGAGTATTGAGTGACCTGATTGCTGACCAGCGCGCGCGGGCCTGCGAGATTAATATTTATTCGCGATTTGTGCTACACAGATTGAAATTGTTTGAAAGCTGGACGGAGACTCATACCGGCTGCAATATGGTTATTTATTGCTTCGTTATTTAAATTAAAAGCAAACCGTTGAGGGTCCGGCTCTACGCATCGCGCAGTAATCAGGTGAATATCATTCTATATGCGCGGCCGGTTGTAAAAGTGAAGATATGGAGGAGGGCAGCAGGCAGCAGTAATTTGTTACGCTTTAAAATAAATGTCCGACTTTTAATTTCTTAGAGAAAAATCGGAAATGAAAATTGTTTGATGTTCTTATTTATTTCATCTGTACTAATTCGATTTTGTAGAATTTCGGCAAAAAAAAAAAAAAAACCTGAGGTAAATGCCATGAGGTGATGAAGAAATTGTCAGACAATTAAAAAGGTTCTATCTTTAACTTATGCTTAAGTTAGAATTTATTTTAAAACCTGTGGAGGGCAAACCATAAAGACGTCTCACATTGAACCCCAACCGCTATCCGTCAAAACTTTTCAAGAAAACATAAATCAGACACTGAAACCTTTTGGTAGTGCTTACGAGCAAATTCGTGTTAAAGACGCATAATGCAACCTAAAGACATTAATAAAGATATCGAGAGCTATTCTGTTTTTTATTTTGGCGACCACATGAAGCGTTTTATGGTACAAGAGGCGAAATCTTAATTGAAGAATAAAGCCAACAGAGAGCGGCATGAAACGACTGAAAAATTGGATGCTTCGTACATCGTGACTTGGATCACTTTTAACTCTCAATGTATGTAGACATCTAGGAAATGCATACATAGGCCGGCAGGGGTCTCAAGTCTGCGGGAATCCGCCCTTGCGCGCCCCAGTGATCTCTGTTGGCGCATGTTTATCCGTCGGTCGGTTGATTCCCTTTATCCCAGCCAGATCTTGTATTTTCTGTGAAGTGAACGCGTGCCGACCCCCATTGATAAATTTGTGTTTTTCCGGTAATAGGGTTAATACGCAGTAGGTACGTGTTCGCACACTTTCGATATTCTCGCATTTTTACATTACTTATTATTAATACGATAATAAGACACTGTCGTCTCAGGCGCTGCCATAGGTGATTCAGAAGAATTTAATTTCACGCAAACTGTCGCGATTAAATCCTCTAAGAACTTATATTTTTCCCCCCACTTCTTTAAAACATGAATCTTTTTTCTGAAGTTATCCACGATCGCTAAAATTTAAATACGCTTGTGAAAGAAAATGTCCTCAAGATGTGAAATTAGAGTATTCTCCGCACCGCACCCGCCCTGCCCTGGGTTCATGAATTAAATATCCTCGCTTTTTGAATGAATTAGCCAGATGACAGGTGTGTTATGCTAATGGCTTAGCGTTCGCTCACTGTTTAGTTTATCACAGCCGTGTCTAGGAAGTGCAGAGTTAAACTCCTCATCTCCGGCATTTCTACTATAAATACGATTGATAAATTACACGGCAGCGGACCTCCGTCAGAAGCTATTAATTCAGAATCAGAGTAAAACATTGGTCGCCTCGGGCAAGACGCATTTTCGACAATAAAATTCACAGGTAAAACTGTGCCAATGTATGTATTTGGAATAGGAGCAGTATTGGGTCAAGATAGACACATTTAGACCTAACTTATTTATTGGCGGATGAAATTTCATTTATGTTTTTTGGGACACCCGATTGCTTCCTCAATATGATGGGCGTGACTACAAGGACGCCTCTTGAGTAATTGATTTCAAAATTAGCACCCAGATTTCTTACGATGACGGTTTTTGATGGCTTTTTCAGATTTGATTGACCGTTTCTGGTTTCCGTCAGAATATAAACTCTATTAGCAAAAAGTTATAGACGTACTGAGATATATGCAAGTACAATTCTTAGGAAATATATCTTAATAACATTTTAAGTTATTACTTTTTTAAATTAAAATAAACTGGATAAAACCTTAACAAGAAAAGTCTATATACACAATTATGTGTACCATAATAACCCCTCTTGTTATTCTGGTTTAAATAATAATAATAATAATTTAATTATTTATTTATTTAATTATTTTAATGACACAATGTTTGAAGAACTGAAAATATGCAAATCGAACTTTCTAAAAGAAATTTTGTGTATTTTTTTTTTCAAAGGCTGTGATGCGGCTGCCGTAATTAGGTCCTTTAAAAAAAAAACGGTTGGCAGAAAATCTCAGCTGTGGAACGTCTGAAACAAATAATTCGACACAAAATTTGAGCCTAATCTGTTAAATAGTTTTTTCAAAAAGTTGCTAACTGGTCAAAAAACATGGTTTCGAGTAAAACCCGTTTAAAGTTTTCTTCTATTGTATAATCCGCGGCATTTTTGACTTTTATACCATATTGTCAGGTCCAAAGTTTATGTTTTTGATGTTTTTGAAAAATCGATTTTTTCAAAATATAATCATATACTCCCCCCTTAATGGAAATAAGCGTTAAGAGTAATTGGAGAAAAACTGGTTTACATTTGGTTGTGAGGTCATTATAAAAAACTTAAAAATTTTTTTTTGTCTTCACAGTGAGCGGCATTTTTGTGAAAATATTCCTCTCATAGCGGCGAAACGAAAAAAATTTAAATTCAACAACTTCAAGTTGTTAAAAGAAAAATGTGGTCATTATAATATCCATTCAATTGCAGATGCTGTAGAGTATAATAGTAATATAACTTTTAAAACAACAAACATAATGTTGCAAATGCTGACAATTTTTTGAAATTACAAGAAAGGTGCTAAATTTGCAAAAGATTTCGTATTTTCTACAAGAAAAATGTTTGATTCTGCGTCTGGACCAGAAATTCATTATCAATCACCAGTATATGCGAAGTTCTTTCGTCAAATTTACAAGTGTATATGTGTGGTAGCGTTTATTGCGCGCTCAGTCCTGAGGAAACTTTTAAGGAAGATGGAAGAAGAAAATTATTATTTAAATATTTTATTACGATTTAGCATAATAAAGCAATATTTTAATTCAGTTGTACGCATGAATTAAATCACCTTTAACAATTTATTTTTCAATTATATTATCTATACATACGAAAGTACATTTTTCAGTAAAACAATTTGTTCAAGTTGTAATTAACTGTAACGCATATCCAATATATGGAAACTTATATGCATAACACTAGGTAATGTGATTCCTTAATTAAACCAGCTTGAGCCGCTATTTGAAATTTTTACGTATATAGGAGGTTTGAATTTAGAAGTTAACTGAATTTTTCCATTTTCATTTAAACTCCTTGAATATTTTACGACGCCACAACGAATCATCTATTTTGAGTTTATAAATTTTGTTATTTAAATTTCTCGAAAAAACTCAAATTGAACATTCATTCATATTTTGAATAATTTTGCTATTGTTCTAGAGAACTTGATATCAGCGACTATGAAAATTACAAGTACCCATTTTTGTGTTTTGTATTTAAAAAATTTTGGGCACCATATTGAATCCAGCACTTCAGAACTCTAAAACCAATTTAAATAATTTAAGGGCTTGTACGGGAGTAAGTATGTGTTACACACTACAACACTAAAAATATTTTGAATTGCAATAGCAAGCAGCTGAAATTATCCTGAAAAAGCAGACAAGACAAGAGGTCGAAATTAATTGAAGGCATCAGCAATTGGCCACGGTTTTTTCTCGAATAATTCCCACATACATATTCTTAAGGGATATTTTCCGGAAATCAACTTTTTATACGTTAAACAATTTATTATAGAAAATTACTTAGTTCACGGCTACACACATTCACACACACATTCGCGGACGTGAATGCTATAGCATTCATTTTCGTAATCACATTTAAACTCATAAGCCGGATTATCGGCATTCAATTATTTATTTTTAATTTTTAACTAGTTATTTGAAACTCTGGCAAAATGTGACTAATAACAATTTGAATATCACAATTAGTTTAAAAATAAATCACACAATTTTTTTCTGCAGTTCGATTTTTACTGTCCGCGAACGTATTAAGAAAACCTACTTTTGGTAAAACTACAACCACTCTAAACCCTTGATGTGAAAGCTTACGTACGCAGAATATACATCGTGGAAAGCTTAAGGAATTCTCACCATAACAATACATAAAGATTATTTATTGAAAGGACCTTTAAGTAATTAAGGTTTATAGAAGGTGTTTTTGGACTCAAAAGTTTTTCATTCAAGTCAACCAAAAAACATTCAGAACAAATGTTTTTTTGAAAAATTCGCACTTACGAAATTTACTTTTAAATCAAATATATAACATTTTTGGTTGTGGTGTAGTTATTTAACATTCAAATAGCCTTAGGGCATTTGAACCATATGATTAAAAGTTTAACTATTTGGACAAACGACAATCATATCCAAAACAAATCCCAGTAATTTTTATCTAAATATCCAAGTAAATGTTGGAATTTTTAAAGTTAGTATTTTAAACGATAATTACATTAAAGAAACAAGCGCATTTAACACAAATGTTTGAACGTTTGACTTTTTTCCATTTAACCAAAATTTAATTTAAACTAAAAAATGGTAGATATGTTTAATCTTGTGGTAGCTGCCAATGTGTAAAATTTCCCATAGACGCGGTTTCAGATAATGTGCTTTTGGTGTCATCCAGCAAAGGTTTAATAAATTATTTCATCACAAATACGAGTATATTATTATATACTAATACTAATACATATATGTTAATACCGAATATTCTAATATAAACCAATACGAAAAAAATGTTAAATATCTTTAACATATGCAATGTAATATATTTATATGCAATAATAAATATGTAATTCAAATAGTAAGACAATCTATTTTATTTACCTCAATATACTACGGCGTCATTTGGTTCAAAAGTTTAGTAATCTAATTTTAAAAAAAAGTGGTTTAATTTTACAGTGCTTCGAAATATAGTACTTTTGATTCAACCATTTTGGAATTTAGATTGAAAGTCGAAGAGTTTGACTTGAAGGTATTTTAATTGAACGTGTTATATTTGGTTCAATTGTTCTGATCTTTAGGTTGAAAGTCGAAACGCTTACTTTTTAAACATTTGAGTTTAAGACACTACGTTTGGTTCAAACGTTGTTGTATTCAGTTTTAAAATTGAAGCATTTGAACATTTAATTAATAATAACAGTAGGTAAGTGCCTTTGTTATATATTCAAAAACTACTTATAAACATGGCATTTTATTGAAAACATACCACTAGTTTGCAACAAAATGTTTTTACTATTGGAACCTTTTTAAATATAAAATCACTTGATTTAAACCGCTGCATTTTCGTTGGTACGACACATTAAATGTAAATTTAGCTATAAATTTAGTACAAAGATGTACTGAATCAATTTTAGCAAATATTAATTGGTGAATGAATATATGATGTCTGCAACCTCTCTAGGTTTTTATAATGAGTGCATGTCGAAAAGAAGTAGAAGACTAGTGTATGGGAAAGAATAGACGGGTTCTCCTATGGCAAATCCCACAGTGTAAATCTTACAAACTTAGGTTGTACAGACTCGATGATACGATTAAGGATTTCATAATTAAAAAATGTTTAAGAAATATTCAACAGGACTAAATTATGAAATTATTGAAATACATTGGTCATCTTACCTTTATTTTACGGCAATTTTAAACAACTTCCAATATTCTCAGAAATCGAATTTTCGACTATAACGCCTTTACACCCCGTAAACTCCATATTGGTCACTCCCTGAATTTCGGCTTATATATTAAAAGTTTAAGATTAAGGGGGTATTCGAGTCTAGAGGCATGAATTTCAGGTAATTTTTGAAGTGCCGTAAAAAAAAGGCAATTAATATTTTTACCATACATTTTTTTATAAGTTATTTATTAACATTATAAGAATAGAGAAAACAATTAAAAAATAAAAAAATTAAAAAATTCCACAAATTAGCAGCTGATGAAGTGGTGGGTCTCAAAAAATTGGCACGTGACCATACCCACGATTTCAACCCTCCTAGCAATCTGAAACCAAGCAACAAAAAAAATTATTAATCTATAATAATGTCGCAATGGCTGGAACTACGGAAAAGTTGGAAAAAAATTTTTTCACGAAATGGCGACTGCCTGAAAAAAAAAACACTTTTTGGACCACTTTTTCGGATTGTTCCGAATTTTTTTAAAATAGTAAAAATTTAAATTTGGGGATGGTGTAGTTCCAGCCATAGACAAGTCTATAAAGAAGGCTCTCTAAAAATTTCAAGTAAATCGGTCCAGTAGAACCTGAGAAATAGTGGGTATCGTTTTGAAAAAGACAGTTTCGAGAAAAACGCGTTTAAAGTTTCGCGTAAAGTTTTTCGCAGTCTAAGTCATGAAATGCCGCGTCAGCAAAATACCTTTAACTCCGAAAATAATTTGAATTTTGAAAAATCCTCTAGTAGACATATTCTTGAATAGTTAAACTTTGAAAATAGCAAAAAAAAAAAAAATCGATTTTTTTTAATTTCTAGACTAGAATACCCCCTTAAGTCAAAGTAAGGGCAACACGTCGATGTTTTATACTTGACCAAAAACTTGTCCGGAAACTTTTGTCGAATAGTGTATTATGTGTACTAAGAACTTCGCACAACATGCGCATACTATTGTTGAGATAAAGTAATATGTATATTATATTACGGTGCTTTTTTTTCGCGACTATTTTTTTTTTTTTTTTTCAGTGCCACCTCGAAATTTTATGGCAAATACCTAATCAAAAATTCCTTGAAAATTGGAGCCCTTAATATTAATATTAAGTACTAGACCAAGGCGTATAACGATTTCCCATATAAAATACACGTAAACTTTAATTATTTTTCTTCAAAACTCTACAGCTCAGAGGCATTTTATGGTATTATCTTGGTCAATAGTAGAGTTTCTTCAGAATTGAATGCTCTACAAAAGTGTCCATTGCGGTGTAACCCTAACTCCCATCAGCGAGGTAGTACGGGTCACTAACCGAAATTTTTCCATGAAATTCTCGCTTTTTGCCCCTATCTCGTAAACAACAAGCGGTACAGAAAAAGTGAATATGACAAACTTGTAGGAAATTTTTGATTAGGTATTTGCCACAAAATTTCGAGGTGGGACTGAAAAAAAAATAGTCGCAAAAAAAAAAGCACCCTAATGTATATTTCATTAGTAACAATTATTAATATTTTTATAATTCGAACTTGCCTTTTAAAAGTTACTTGTTTAATTTCCTTTCATTTAAGTTCAATAACATTTCTAAATTTCATAATAGTATGTGTAAAATTAATTTTCTTTCATCTGAATCGAATTCACAGAACATAATTAGAACTTTTAGAACCTAATAAGAATATCTATAGGCTAATTAGAGTCAATAGGTCTATAGAATTATTAAAAGGAAGCAGAATGAATAGGACTTAATGAGTTTTTGTAATATTTTTAGGTTTAGAGAAGGCGTTATTATAAATGTTTAACGCCTTAATAACTACTGAAGATGACACTTTTTCCAGCAACCGACTATTCGAGGTCTTATATGGGTAGTTCTACAAACTAAGGAATTTTTGGCGGCTCAGCCAAAATATGATAGAAAAATTGTTAATAACAATTTTTTTTGGATGGAATACTATTAATTACAATTGTTTCTAGATGGTCACTAAAAATAATTAAGATTCAAAATTCTTTTCTGAACAAAATTACTGTGCAAAGTGCCGAATTCTCAGGATCCTGCAGTGTCCCTCGTACATATTTTAGTTCAAAGTGCGTCGTGATACGTTTACTTATACATTAGGGTCTTAAAAGAATCCCAAATTAATAAATTTACTATTTTTCCTGGCTAGGTAGAACAATTACTATAGTATTTACTTCAAAAATATTAAATAAATCTTGTTTACATTTTGTCCCCACCATTTTATCTCAGTATCCTGTTCGCTGTTGAATTAGCAAATATTTACTAGACTATTTGCCTTGCGTCTTTACCATTCCGCTGAGTCGATAGTACCTACGAAAGAGATAAAGAATGTCATCTATCTATTCTCACTTAACACGTTGTTTAGTGAGCCTAGTGCGTTCGGCGAGTGAAGTGGTGTCGTAATCAGTGAAGTTCTCAGGATCCTGGTAAGATTTTTCTTTACGAAATAAATAATGAATATGACTAATTTTAGCGTATTGATATGTAAGATGCTAGCGCATAGGCCTAGTTTAGGTTAATTTTTGTTGAAAGTTATAAATTGGTTTGTTTATTTTATTTTTAGACAGAAATTCTCAGGAACCTGGCCTCAGGATCCTGTCCAATTGGTACTGAGAACCATCCAGGATCCTGAGAAGATCATATTAAAAATATTGTTTCTGTGTAATAATAGTATTTTTTTACACATAAACATTAAACTACAAATAAATAATTTAATAAATAAATTGAACTTACTCTCATAATTTGTTTATATACAGTTATTTAGTTTTGGTGGTGGTCTAAGTTTAAGTTTAAATGGACATAAATCAAAAAATATTAAATTTTTTGACTGTTCCCTTTAGGATAAGCTAAAAGACACTGTACTCTAGTTATTAGACTGAATTCTGCCACCAGAATGTATAAAAAATGTCGGGCCGAAATCAGACTCGAATTCTTCCTTAGTTTGTAGAACTACCCATATATAGAAAACAAATGATATTTATGTCCTTTAAATTCTAAAATGTAGAGTTTTTAGGTTTTGAAAAGTAGCAAAAGTTCGACTCGGGTTATAATAAGTTTTGGACGCACAAAGTAAATTCGTGAATATCTGCGATTTTTTTATATGTGTGAAATTTTATAATGTGCAAGGTAAAGACAAAATGAGCATCTTAAGATCCACTTCTGTTTCAATAGAGTCTGGTGCTTCTCATAATCAAATTATAAGCACGGGGCCAAACAAATAACTTGCACGTGACCGCCGTAATGTATCCGTTCCACGTCCTTTTTGACTGAGCCCTTATTACTCTCAGTCAGCCAAAAGTGAAAAGACGTGTTCTGCGTCTGTGGAGCGGACTTCATTAAGAGCTTAGAATGGAATTATGCAACCGCACAGCGCAGCGCGGACGTGGAGGAGAGTAAAAAACCTCTCAAGTTTTTTATTACAAATATGATAAACATGGTCACGTGCTGAGCGTGCCGATAAAGCGCAGGATAACTAAATGCGCTGGCCTCATTCCACTGTATCTGTCAAAGCGTGTAAACAGATCCTTAGTTGAGGTGCTGTGGTCCTCAATTCAAATTACGGAAAATACGGCAGAGGGGGTGATCTATTTATTTGATTAACATGTAGGGCGTTGGTGCGGATAACGTTGGCGTATAACTAGCTAATTACGAGTATCATTCGTGAAATCTGAGCAGAATATTTCTTAAGAAGGAAAAATGTCCAACGATTTTCCACCAGGTAATGTTAAAAAATACCTTTGTTCGGGATCTAGTTCTTTTCAATTGCAATTATTGTATACCCATAATAATGAAGTCCTAATGAAATAAAGGGATGACTCTGCCATCAAGTGGATTTGAAGAAATAAGTTTTAGCTAAGCGCCCTTAAGCAAAACGGCAGATCTTTGCTTCCCCCGTTGTTGGGGTTACTTTCTTGTCTTGACCAAGAATTAAAAGGAAAGAAAAGGGCATGAAAGGGAAAATCTAATTAGAGTTAGGAAAATTGTTTTATTTCTGTTTGTTGTTTCTCCTCTTTTGTTATCCCCAGTCTTAGATAGCACACAGCTCGATGAATCTTCTTCAGTAGGTCTCTCAAGGGGCTTCGCAGGTTTATTTATTGTCGAAGTCTGTAAATAATTATAAGGACGAAGCAAATTGTTGTTAAAGTAAATTTTTACAAAAAAAAAAAAAAAACCGACTTCAAAACTTTGCCTATATGTACAAAATTAAACTGAAAAGATAAAAATAGTATTTTGTTTTTTTACTTTAAAGAAAATATCGTTAACAATATACAAAATTATAATATAAGTTATTTTTGGAGACGGTGCCAGCCAAGGCAAGTTTATAAACTCAAATTACTGAAGGTTTATAAACTTGCCTAGGCTGGCACCGACTACAAAAATAACTGATTGTATATTGTAAATATTTAAGTATCAATAGTTTTACGTATTGTCCTTTTAACGATCTTTTCTTTATATTAATAAAAAATACTATTTTTTAACTTTTTAGTTTAAATTTGTACATATGGGCAAAGTTATGTAATCGTTGTTTATTTTTTTGTCAAAATTTACTTTACTTTTCAATTTTTAGTTAACGTAAATTGGGTGAAATTTAATAACCGGTATTTATTCCCTAATTTTCCACCCCTAGAGGTAAGATATTTGCTTCAAATTTAAATGAAACCACCCTCAAGATATAGCCTGTTCAATAAAAGAAGAATCATTAGAATCGGTTCATAATTGGCGAAGACATCGCGTAACATATACACAAAAAAAAAAAAAACAGTCGAATTGAGAGTCTCCTCCTTTTTTTAAAGTCGGTTAAAAATCGGTATAAGTTTCACAAAAAACGTAGATCTCTTCCTCTTATTTGTTTATAATATATTTGAGTTAAAATTGTATTAGTGTTTTTATTTAATTCGATTTAAAAAAAAAATTTCGAAAACTTCTGCAACATTCCTTGATTTGAATTGGAATTATCATGATAGCAAACTTAGTCAGAACCTCGGGAGCCTTAGCCTTCGCTGCTCAGGCACACGGCTACCTGCCTACCTAGCTATTAAGTTAATACGGTGCGCGGTGCGCTGTTTTAATGGCAGTCTCGATTCATGCTTAAGAATTGTACATTCTCATTGCACGCAAGCTCGTGCTGGTTTCAGGCGAGAAAATAATTTTTCAGGCAAAATGCCAATACCTGTAATCCCTCATTTGCAAAACATTAATTTGTAGGAGGTGTTGCAGCATAACAATAAACAGATCGCTAAGTCTACTAGCTCATTCAAATTTTACATTTTTTCTCTTAAAATTTTTGTGGGAGATCATTGAATTTAATCAAACAATCGACCTTTTTTTTTCTCCAAAATAGCTAACAATGCCCGACTAGGCCTACCTATCTTACATTTTTTGATGCGATTTATTTTTTCGTCTACAAACTCAATTGGCGGGATAATGTTTTTAATAACTTGTGAAACAAGATAAGACCGACATCAGAATGGGTTCCGCTTTAAAAATTTGCTATGGATGGGATTATCTGCGATGTTAAAATATTCTCACGAAAGTTTCCTTTCCACTGATTTTTGCACAAGGAAATTCGCGACGGACGTTTCAAGAGCAGGTGGATTATTCGGATTGCTGAAGGGGCGAAATAAGGATAAGCCATTTTTATCTGCTACTGGAACATTTCCTCTTCAAAAACATCGAAATTTGGAATCGTATATCATTTATACCTGTGTAAATATTTGAAAAGAAAGGAATTTAAACAGGTGAAAATACAATGCATTGTTGAACTTATTAAAACTCAGACCATGTAACTTTTATAATGTGTTACAAAATATCCACTCATATAAAAAACAAAATGCAGTGATGATAGCTACCATCTTACAAAGCATCCTGAATAATTTAAAATCGTCACAAGCATGTTGGCATGACTTAGGTTTAACGCCTTTTTGCCTGCCGTAATATCTCCTTTAAGAAATTTCCGCAGAATGATCGTTCCTATACAGGGAAAATGAAATAAAAATATCGAAGAAACTGGCGCGTAACTGCTATACCGCGGCCTAACAATATCAAGGAGTTGCAACTGCAGCCGCCACTAAGCTGGAAACGAAGTTCGTGATACTGAACGAACCCTCCGGTTATCAGGATTTCGTACTTTCCAGCAGTAACCACCGATTACATTGGTTTGATATAATTTCGCTTCAAATAACGACATGTGGATGGATTCAATTTTCTCCCGATCACTCGTCTTACGATTAAACTTAAGTTCAACTTGAACATTACGGACGGAATCTCGCTATTGCTGCAGTATTAATAAAAGGCCATTTTGGCCAATTCGTGAGATTGTTTCAGTCATTTATTTGCGTTCTCCTGGCGGTTTAAGACGTTCAACTATTCAATGACGGTTGGATCTAGCACTAATGTCGGCTGCGAACTAAGTTATAGTAGCTTAAGGAATAGGTAGTTTTTTTGATCGTAATCAATTCAAACAGAAGTAATGAAAAAGTTGTTTCTAATAGAAAAGAAATTTTAATTTTAATATAACATATATTATAAAAAGACAAATGACCAAACATAGCGGAAATATTATAGAAAGGTTTGTTTTTCAATGTTTGGCACAAAAAACTCGAAAACTATAAAAATGATCATGCATAACAACAGGAAAAAGTGTAGAATTGCTCTTAAGATCTGTGTAAATTTACATTTAGTTTTTATAGTGAACATATGTTCCCATCTAGTGGTCATTCTACTATAAATGTTTTATTACCAAGATCGGTTAAATATTTTAATTAAATTACCTAATAAATAGAATACCAATAAATTATAAGTATTTCGGTATTGTGATCACCTATCCTCTCCTTGCTTTTAGAAACGTAAGGGGATGCAAACAAAAAATATATCTTACATGCGAGTTAGCACTTTTTATTTTAAGCTGAAGAAAGTTCTATTGTTTTGATATTGATAATGTTTATTTTTTTAAAAAGCTTACAATGTCAGCAATTAGAGCAACAAAATAAAATCGCAATTCCACACCTTTTTGAACTGCTTATTTTGGATCATATTTTATTGGATTATATTTTATATATATAGGATTTAAAGTATATTAAAATAATTTATGTATAGTTAGAATCCTAACTTTATACAAGGGATTACTCACCGAGATTCACTATTGACCTTGTATTATACCTTGTATGGCTGAACACTGCGCGCTCTCCGCCCTCTATCTCAAAAAGAGTTGAGCGCATGAAAAAATAATTGCAACAAAAATTGTTGCAAATTTTACGCTCTACAATTTTTATAATAGGTGTTAACATCATTGGAGCTGTAAAAACAGAGATAATCCCGGAAAACCGATTTTTGTGACCTTTGACCTTCAATAACTTACGACGCAGACACAAAATTTTATGAGACTTTTGACACAACATTTAGAATGCCAAAATCAAGGTGTACACAAGTTTTCAGCTTATTATCTCTCATTCCGAGGTGAATTTGACTGGACTAGAATGGTTTCGACGATTTCAAAATAATGATTTTGGCACTGAGGTCAAAGAACATGGACAACCATCAAAAAAATTTGAAGATGCTGAATTAGAAGCATTATTGGCAGAGGATTCTTGCCAAACTCAATCGAAATTGGCTGCAGCATTAAATGTTGAACGATAAACTGTTGCCAAGCGTTTAAAAGTAATGGGAATGGTTCAAAAAGTTGCTAACTGGGTTCCATATGAATTGAAAGAAAGAGACATTGAACGTCGAAAAACAATTTGTGAAATGCTACTTCAAAGGCAGCAAAGAAAAGGATTTTTGCATCGAATAATCACAGGAGACGAAACATGGATATATTATGAGAATGCTAAACGTAAAAACGTTTGGGTGAAGCCAGGTGAACCTGGCCCATCACAGCCAAAGAGAAATAATCACTGTAACAAGGTTATGCTCAGCATTTGGTGGGATCAGGGAGGTGTTGTTTATTATGAGTTGCTCGAATCCTCTCAAACTATTAATGGAGAAGTTTACCGACGACAATTAATGCGTTTGAAGGGAGCCATAGAAGAAAAACGACCAGAATGGGTGAATAGGCACAGTAAATTAATTCTTCAACAGGATAATGCCAAATCGCATACCGCACAAGTCGTGAAAAGATATTTAGATGGACAGAACTGGGAAGTGCTACTCCACCCGCCATATTCGCCAGACATAGCTCCTTCGGATTATCACTTATTTCGAACAATGCAGTCAAATCGTACGGGAGAACGGTTCACTTCATACGAAAGTATCAAAATTTGGATTGATAATTGGATCAGCTCAAAAGACCAGGAGTTATTCATGCAAGGAATACGTAAATTACCTGAAAGATGGGCGAAGGTTGTAGCTGCCGATGGAGCATACTTTGAATAAACTTTTCATTAATTTTCTAAAATTGCTAATGTGTTTTATTTTAACAAAAAAGGCGGAGTCATATTCACAAACCCAATATTACTAATTTTGTTTATGCTTTTAAATTGGAGTTTGCTAATTTATCTTAAGGGAATTAAGGAAATTATTTCAATAACTAGTTCAGCACAAAAATCTTTATCATTTTCCTCTATTTTAAATTTTTGTATCATTGAATATTTAAAGAGTGTAAGTAGCTGAAAGTAATTTACTAGCTTTACTTAATGATATACCAAAAACGAGAAAATAAGTTATCCAAAATATTTGAGTGCGGAAATACTGTGTCTTTCAAATGAGACCTGAAATTCTTGAAATCTTATAAAAATAAGAATAGCAAGTTCTAATAGTGATACTATAGGTATTTCTTAAATGGAATTATCTGTAGAAGCTCCTGTTAATTACTTGTATTTATAAAAGAAGCTAGAATAAAACACAATGCATCAATTTCTAGAAAAGCTGTAACTAAGTAGTCAGAAATGAGAGGGCGGATTGGCAAACGACCAAATAGCATGAGAGTAATTGGGGATGCCCCAAAAAAACCGAGACCCGTCAAGGGAATCGTATCATTAAATATAATTGGAGAAATTTAAATGAAATGATTATCATCTGCCCAAGAATCCGAAATATTTTTATAACTATGAATGAAAAGAAGAAAATAAATTACACTTGGTTTTTCTGAGTCTGCAATTAACAGAAAAAGTTCAAGCGCAAAGATCTACACAGGTTAAAGCTTATGCTCTTTTTTTTTTTATAAAATGAGGCTTAACGATCCTTTAAAATAATTAAGCCCAGCGATCTAATTCCGATTAGTCGAAATTTCATTGCATTGTACAAATTCAGCCAAACTTTTAGTAAGGAAATTATACTTTTTTGCTTAGTGGTCCTCCCGCCTAATGATTTGAGGGTATACCCTAATTTATTTTGGAAGTAATGAGCGACGTTCAATGCTCCTTATGTGCTGTAATAGTGAGAATTTCGTGTTCAAGGCGCCTCACGCAATTTCATCATTGACCATTCCTACCATGGTAAAGAGGAAATCAGAAAATAATGCGGATTTATTTGAAATAACATTGGTTATGAATACATGACTATAATCTGCCATGAAAATTTGTGTTTGTATATTTCGAAATTGTAATAAATTGCCTTTCACTGCAATATTCTTCAAATGCTAAAAATATAAAGCTAAAAAAGAGCATCAAAGTGTTCCAGAAAAATGAAATCTTAGCAATCAGTTTAATCTCACGTGAAGTGGTTTATGGTGTAGACCTACGTATGGAAATAATAAGTGTAAAAAGTTCTTTAAAAAATGTGCTGCATCATAAGTTACCCCATCTGCCTCAGGGCTACAGTCAGGAAGGTCTTGAACCATTTTATAATTATAGGTCCAGCAGCATTCTGCGAATCAACGTTACGCTGGCAAATGTTGGTTCAATAGTGAAGAAAATGGACAAAACTTTAGACTAATTTTATTGCTGATTAAAAATTATGTTTCACTTGAAGAACTTGTCGCTTATACAAGCCAGTCAGAGAGGAATAATACAAGTTCAAACAATTTAATTGCTCTAAGTCTGGCAATATTGCAGAAAACAAAATATCTTTTGACCACAATATAAGTTTATTGAAAAGGGAACGGGTGAATGGCTGATGCCATCCGCGGCGCATTGCGAGCAAACCCGCGACCAATCGAAATATGTTGGCGCTCATGCTGGTCTTGTTGCAACAGCAACCAGTAAAGTAACACGCCAGGAGTACGCCATATCTCAGTGCATCCAGGTACCCAGAAGACTTAAAAAATAAATTGCTCCGGGCGATTTGCTCTTATGCTTTGTCTCCTCTGTGGGGCGAATGAAATTCACTTGACTCACAATGAAAGCGGTAAGGGATTATGCGAGTAGGGAGCGCGTGCAAATACAAAATGGCGTCCCCTTGAACGTCCGCAAATATTTTAAAAATTTTTTTTCTTTCTGCTCAGTCTTATTCTTTCGTGAATACCTTTTTTTTGCAAGAATGATTGAGCGTTTGACAAAGCCATCTACTCGATCAGGCGAACTCATAAAATCGTACATCTGCAAAAATAGAGACATTATAACGAGACAATCATATTTTTGTGATATAGGTATGCCTGCATATGATAATAAATAATGAATTTTTTTCAATCATGTAGACAAATTCATTTTTCCTCCAACTTTATAACTTCATTAGAAAGTAGAGATATTCTCTTCTCTTTTGTGTTTTCGTTCGGTAGAAGAGTCATAAAACAATTTTCCGATTTTTCGATTTGGCGTTTATATAGTATACCATATATTTTGAAGTGCCTCTAATCAAAGAAACTTGTCTTTGCTTCCTTTTCAAACCCTTTTTGGGTTCTTTTTAATACAGTTTAGCGAAAGGTTATGATATATCGCCATATTCTTGAATTTCAGCATTTCTGTCCTTCTGCGGTAGAATCTCGAAAACAAATCAATTCACCCAGAGAAAAGTTTGTTGTGTATTCGACAATGAGTGTTTGTAAATTTAACAAAACTATAAATTTAAAATTATCGACTGTAAATTGTAAAGTATTATGTCAATTGCATTGTTAATTCATTATTTCTAAGTAAATTGTAGTCATTTTTACAATAAATATAGAAATTTTTGTGATAATTTTTATCGCGACATTGTAAAAATTAATTGTTAATATTACAAAAAGCAACAGAATCAACAACAAGACTCAAGCTCCAATTTTACAATGATTTTTTAAAACTACAGCAAGAAGTTGTAATTACAATTACAATTTTATTCAGATTGTGTGTTTTACAGTGTTTTACTGCAAAATGTACAACATTTAAAGTAAAATTGACAAATCTACAGTCATTTCGTTGTAAAATATTCATATTACAAAATTGGTTTTACTACTGTGATCCAAAAGTAAAGCCAATTTGTTTATAACTTTGAAATTTTTTTTTTATTTTTCCAAATCTATATCAATCCCGTTCAAAGTAGTCCCCGCCCGATACAATACACTTATGCCAGCGATTTTTCCAATCCTCGAAACACTTCTGAAACTCGATGATGGGAATGACCTCCAGTTCCTTCTTCGATTTTTCTTTTATCTCATCAGTCGGTTTAAAACGGTGTCCCCGAAGCGGTCTTTTGAGCTTAGATAATAGCCAGAAGTTACATGGAGCTAAATAATTTTTGGAACCAATCGAGATGTGACTCTTCTCAAGCACAAATGTTCTTTCAAAATGGTTTGGAGCGCTCCAAATGTATCAGCAAGGTCTCTAATTGTCAACCGACGATTTTTGAGCATCAAATCTTTGATTTCATTGACATGTTGTTCATTCATTGATATTGATAGTCGTCCGGGACGCTCTTTGTCTTCAGCGCTTTCTCCTTCTTTGAACTGTTTATACCACTTGTAAACATTTCTTTCAGACAAAACCTGATCGCCTGAGTCCTTCTGCAACATTCTAAATGTTTCTGAAGCAGCAATTTCATTCCACAAACAAAATTTAAGGCAAATTCTTTGCTCAATAAAATCACACATTGTAAAAATCGAAAAATACACTTTTAGTTGCTCAGAAAACATAACTAAACTAACTAAACAAATGACGTACTGGCGTGAAATTCTACACAGATATGAGTGACAGTGTTACCAACCTAAAAACAGGAAGATTTGCTCGAATCGATGTACCCGCGCAATTTAAACTCAAAATTGGCTTTACTTTTTGATCACAGCAGTATAACCCAGTTTATTGAAAATTCCGAGCAAGTTGTTGTATAAGTGCTACATATTAAGTGAAATATTACCCCTGGGACTACATACCTCTATACAGAACTTGGAAACACACACGGGGTCAAGCTGAACCACAAAACAAAAAGTCACACTTGTAATTCGCAGGTAGGTACTCGTAAGAGTTTGTTGTTTATACGTATTAGAATGGAAGAATTTAATGCGACGACGTTTAGGTACCTAATGGCGAGTCAGTCTAGAAAAATCGACCGTCACGAGAATAGATTGCACTCGTAAATTTGTAAATCCAAGATGAAAGATCCAATATGGCGACCAAATTTTACCGATTTCAACACACTTTAATGAAAATTGGTATTATGATAATTTTGAGGCCACTAATTTTGAATATTATCCTAATGGAAATTCGAAATAAAATTTTGTAATTGTGTCAATTTAAGGGGCTATTCTACTTTACCGGCCTAAAAACTTGACATTTTGTTTGAGCAATCCATAATAGATATAGTTACAAATCTTTTTAAGTTTAATAAATACACTATTGAAATATACAACAATTTTTTTTATTTATTTTACTGTATATATATAGCCAAAATACACCCATCCTTAAAGCCATATAACAAAAAAAACCTGTATACTGTCCCAGCGATTTTGCAGCGACGGAAAATCTGAAACACAAAAACCAAAAAAAATCTTATTCAGTATGCCGGCGGTTTTCGCCTGAACTAGGATTTTAGATTTTTATGCAAAAATAACAAAATGACGGCTGTTTAAACAAAAAGGTTCGAAAAAAAAACGTTTTTTTTTTATATAGATTTATTGTTTCAAAAATTTGGACATGATTCTAGGTCAGGACATACCTATATATGTGAAAAATGTGTGGTTAAAATTTCAGAAGGATCGATCGTTAGTTTCAGAGAAATCTGTGGGACAGTATCGAAAAACATGGTTTTGAGAAAAACGCGTTTAAAGTTATAGGCATATACGATCATTATAAAATTTTACTACGATGTTTTCGATGGTATTTATTTTCGATCTTAATTTGTTTTCATTGAATAAATAAACAAATAAATTTAATAAAATATATTTAATATTTTAATTAAAAACCCAGTCCAAAATACAAATTTACCATTCTACAATTTTAATTGAATACTAGAGACATTTTTTAAATACGTTCATTGAAGCTAGTATTTACCAAAAGTAGCAAATTACATACTGTTGCAATATATCACCAAATGAACTAAGCTACTTAAGTACTAAGTATTAGTACGTTTGTTAATATCGAGTTAATCAGGGATATAGCGTGTGTGTTTATTTTGACGTAGAATTACGTTTAATGTAAAATTAACATTTTCACATGCTTTTTTCTCTGGGTATACATTTGTGTTGTTTTGGGTAAAACACTCGACAGATCACATCATGTAATTTTAATTAACAACTTAGTTGCATTTGTAATTTGCAATTATCTCACTGTTTTTTAATTAAATTTGTGCATGATATATTTGGCCCCACTCAGCGAGTATCACGTTGCGGGTCACTATCTAACGAAAAACATAATACCTCTGGTGTTTATACTTTAGTAGACGAGCGCTATATTCAAACACAATATTTCCCAGAAATGAACAAGTGTTGTTACTAAATAGTTAAATAATAGTGCAGTGCAAATTGACTATTACTAAATCAGTGTAAATGAATGTAAAATATAATTTAGTAATTTTGTCATTTCAATTATATACCATATTACTAAAAATGAATGAACAGTTATTTAACCATTTAGTGATAGTGAATTTCAGCGCACTAAATTAATAATTTAGCAGTATTGAATTATTAGTTAACCATGTCTTAACAGTTAAGTGTACACTGATATTTGCACTATTCCTTGGCAATTTAGTGATTGTGAATTTAAATTGCATTACCACTAAACAATTTACTGAAGGTGGATCAAAAAGTACCCGTGTTAGGAATGAAGACGCAAGTTCTTCACACACTATTTTTTTATTTTTCAACGTAATCTCCTTTTTGGGACGAACGTCCCTTCCATCTTCTTTAATTGCTCCAAAAATACAATTTATTTTCAAAATAGGCTTTTGTCTTAATGATGACCTCCTCGTTTGAGCTGAATTTTTTTTCTCGCGAGCAGTGTTTTCATGTTGGAGAACTGAAAGAAAGCGCACGGAGCCTGATCGGGGGAGTTCGGTAGATGCGACATCAAATCGTAATGCAATTTATGCACTTTGACCGCGAGAATTCGGAAGTGTGAGACGGTGCGTTATCGTTGTGCCAAATGGGCCAAAAATTTTTCAATTTCTTATCAAACACGGGTACTTATTGATCCAACCACGCACGCCTTGAATTTCAGACTTAAATCTCATAAATGGTTGAATCTCATAAGAATTTCATGATGTTCTATATTACACTCTTTCCTATTCATTGCTTTTGAAGGGCTATATGTAATATTTCTGTGTTAATTTATTTTTTTAGTCGTTTTTTCTTCAAAATATATTTACAAGTAATCAATGTTTGTTACTCTTCTTTGCCAAGGAACCTTTCTTATTGGTGAATTATAATACTTCATTATTGAATCCCCTACATATTTTCCATAATTCGATGTATGTTCAATGTTGTTTGCCAATAAAAAATTAATCATACCATACTGTTGCTTGATATAAATCCATTACAAATGTCATCGAAATTTCACTTGATTTTAAGAATTAAGACGACAATTCGTACTACCGGTAGTTGAATAACATACTTTTTTTCAGTTTGAGCAGATTACCATTCCAAATGTAAAAATTTAAAAAGGAATTATAAAAATCCTAAATAAAAATAACAAAGATGAATCTCCATAACGTCCTTCATATGTATCAGGGGATAACGTGCTAGACATTTAGTACTTTAATTTTATTTTAAGTCTATAAAAAAAACAACCCAGCCAACGAGACTTAGGGGAGCGAATGAATAAGATCAGAAAGGAAAATCTAAATAAAGCATTTGAGATCTGGTTAATTAAATAACATAAACTTATTATGCGCCGGGTGAAACCGAGTACCTCAGCTAGTGCAAAATTATAGGTACCCGATAAAATTTAAATACGCAGATAGGGAATCAAGAAAAAGAATACCGAAGAGATGTCTTTCATTCACAAATTCGCCTGTGTTTGTCTACAAACAAAAGCAACAAGCAACAGTCAAGGCAAACGTATATTATTGTTCTTTCTTACCTCAGTGGATCGTTTATTGAAAAAGGGCCTCTGCATTGTGTGACCACATTTGCTGTGGTTCTTTATTTGTCTAAACCTGTCGGCCAAATGAACCGAATAATACATCAAGCACCCCACGAAAGAGGGTGACAAATCCAGACTGTTGATTACTTCATCCCCCGACCTTGCCCGAGTAATTGGAATATGTTTCCCTCGCGTGCAGCTCCCTTTTACAAGTTGCACGTCTTGCATTTGAACCCAAGCAAAAAAAATTTTGTTTTATGTCCCATTGCAAATTATTTAAATCAATTTGGCCATGATGCTCCTCTACCTAGGACGTGTCAATTTTATGGAAAAGTCACGCAGAGTAGCGGACGCTCGATTATTTGAACCGCATCCAGATATCAATTAAAAACTCTCTTGCTGTTTCTCCACAAAAACAATAGCTCGAAATACGTGGATGCCTATGAAATCTATGAAAACACGTATTTTTTAAAGAAGCCCCTGAAGGAAAACTCTTTTTAAACTGCAAAAAGACAAAGCTTCTTTTTATCAACTCGCCAATTGAAATTGCTGTCGCTGTCAAAGACAGTAGATTCGTATATTCGCACCGACACGTGCTATTTATGTAAGGAAGCGACGAGGTTATCGAAGTCCTTGGCCGCACGTGCAGTCCGGCTCAAAGTATTAGAATCAACCGCAGTGCAATGCTTATACAAGTTAAGATCAAAGCAAATAATTGCATTTCGGCGTTGAAATAGCCCCAGCCTCAAGCGGCAACCACCATGCGTTAGCAAAATATTTCGACTAACATTTGGGACGAAATTAAAATTCGTTTCCTCTCAATTGCTTCAACACAACCAGCGACTTTCAATTTAAAAAAAAGTAAGGCAAACATTTTTATCTATTTCTTCCGAGTTCCTTACCCTACTCACAGATCCGGCAAATAAATTCTGCAAAAATTTCATATTCAATTCGATTACAAGCGAACTGCAAAACTCCAGCCAGGGAGGTGAATGCTCTTAAATTTCGTTATTCCGCACCTATAGCTATCCCGGAACGGCTCTTTCGCCCAAACGGAGGATATTCAATTATTTTTATTGCTTGGGAAATTTGATTTCGGGCCTGCCAGACTGCCACTCAACCGGGGGTCAACCGGTGGCGACTTCTTTCGGATATTGTGTAACTTACCTGCCATGCGTTCGCATCCAAAGTAGCCAGGAATGACATGTCGAATTCCTGCAATATATATTTTTGTTAAGTTGGCAGCATGTAAAATTTATGTAAAATTCATTCATTCACAAAGAACACTTTGATTAATACTTTTTTTCAAATATCTATCAAAAAGAAAATGTATAACTAATTTAAAAAGTAGAATTAATAGTTTTTATAGCTGTTGAAAAATTTGGTTTATTATTATTGTTTTTTTATATGCACTCTAAAAAAATATGGTGTAATTTTACTACCTTTTTGGAAGGAAATTGAATTACCTTCCATAATGGTAGTAAAATTACATTTAAAAAAATTACGCCAATGGCTATGCAAAAATACACTTTGCTTATATAAAAGTATTACACACATATGCGGAAAATTACATAAAAGATGTGTTTTGATGGATCATCAAACCAGATCATCAGATCACGAAAATAACATTTTTCCTAACCAACATTTTGGATTCAGACCGGGACATAATACATGCCATCCTCTTTTAAGAATTACGAAACTTATTAAATCCCACTTTAATATGAAAGAATCTACTGGGGTGGTTGATGTTCAAACTGCCTTTGATTCTGTTTGGCACGATGCTCTTTTACATAAAATGATAAATTTTGGTTTCCCTCCTACGCTTTTTCCAATAATTAAAAATTTCTTGTATAATTGTACCTTTAGAGTTTGCATTGCTTACACTTTTTCCACTGAGCTTGCCATTACCGCAGGAGTTCCGCAAGGTTCGGTTTTTGGACCAATTTTATATAACATTTACACAGCTGATTTTCCAGAAATTGCAAAACGTTCTTCCTCAATCTTTGCTGATGATACAGCAATTTTTTGTTCACATAATAGCGCTACGTATATTTGCTCCAGTGTCCAACTTGGACTCGAAAAGCTCCAAGATTATTTTCATAAATGGAAAATTAAACTAAATCCGAATAAAACACAATACATGTTCTTCACTCGCACACGAACTGCACATAATCTCCCCAACACCATGCAAAGTTTAGTAAATATCCCACCCAAAGTTTTAAAATTGTGCAATTTCACACTCTTTTGTTTAATGTGTACTTTTACGTTCGTGTTAAATTTTTACAGATAAAAATGTAAAATTGCTCTTAAGATCAGTGTGAATATACATTCAGTTTTTAGAGTGTGATGTAAGCGGAAAATTAGAAGAGCGACAGTTTTATCTTACCTAAGCATTTGTAGGTAAAAGCTTGTAAAAAAAAAAACAGCCAGCCAAGTGTGCTAATATGTATATATTCTCTTTAGGTAATATTAGAAAGATTAAAAGTATAAAATATCAGTCCTTTGACATACCTAACACAAATCATTCAACAGCTAGTAGACTATAATTTTATTAACTAAAAAAATATCTTATTACTAAATGTGCCTACGGCTTAACTCGTCCTTAATTTGGAGTAGAATAAAATCGATATTTCGTTATTGAATATACAAATATATATTCCAAAAAACAAAAACCTATGTATACAGTGTGATTCTCTGATGGTGTTCAGTAAATATTTCTAAGAAACCCTTGCAGACAGGGAAATTGGAATCAAGTTTCTAAAACCGATAAAGTATAATTGAAGACATGAGTTGAAGAATGTGGTTGCAGATTTTGAAAATCCAGTTTTCATTTCACATTGACATGGCTTCAAAAAGCATATAGCGATCGTTTTATAAAATTGATTTCTCCTTCTGTGCGTGAATGAAACTTTTGTCATTTTACTCGAAAGTTTGATTTTGTCACTTAGCACCTTCTTCTACTAGAGTATTAAATTTAGGGAACCAAAATTTTGAAAAAAATAGGTATTTTGACACTGGTTAACGAAAACATGTTTTATTAAATCCAATGATTCTTGAGATATTAATTCACATGCACATATGGTATACCTGTCAAGTGTATGGACAATTTTGGACAGCGATATACAATGCCGCCTCAGCCACCCATTGTATTTTGCCATTAGCATATATGAAAATTGCCATAGAAACAACTACATGTATGAGCACTTAATAGGGGAATACCCTTATTATATTTCCTATTGTATCGTTGTAATCAATACAATTTTATATTTTCATAGTTATTTCTATAGTATTCGATTTTTAAATGGCGTAAATCGAAAAAGGATAAAAAAAAGAAGTAGTTTGAGTTCTTCCCTTGAATTTTGATGAAACTTTGTAAGAATCGTTCATTTTGGGGTCAACATTTTCGAATATAGTCTATTACCTACATTTTTGCAAAAACTGTGGAAATTTGTGTCTTAAATTAAGAACTTTCCACAATTGTGGAAGCATCTTTAACTTAAGCTATTGACACAATTTACAACGAATCTTTATGGGTATATGAAGAAAATGCCGAAGGAGAAATGTCACTTTTCGAAATTTTAAAGTTGAATATCTTGAGGAGTATAATCGACCGACAAAATTTCATTCATATTCCTCACTTTTGATCTCAAAAGAACGTTTTATCGAAATACGTGACCTCAAACTTAATGCGTTCCATCGAAACAATAAAACTCAATGTAATTTCGCTTAATCTCCTTACTTGTTTTAATTTATTAAATTTTTTGATAAAAACAGTATACTGGAAAAAACTGTTAAGTATCATTATACATACATTTATTTTTTTCCAAACAGCAATGATTTTGTGAATTCTCGTGTTCGGTGTTTTTTCTATTTTTTACTCCTTCATTATTGCCGACATTTCAGGAAATGCTATTCGAAATAATGTGATTGGCTAAACATAACTTGTCATCAGGCAACTTCGAAATCATTATATCAATAACATACAATAATGAAATTAATCGCAAATTGAAACTTATGCCTTCTTAAGAAAGAATTTCCTAGAAAAAATTGCCTAGATAAATTCTGGCGTTTTCCACTGAAATTTCATAATTCGGTTTACCGTGTCACTTAATTTTATCCGTTCTACCTTTGCATAAAAAGTAATAAGAGAAATTAATTAATCATTCCGAGAAAATTCCGAAACCATTTGCGATATTCTTGTACAATAATTTTTCTGAAGAAATTCTAAAACAAGGTGGAACTTTAAGTGCTTTTCATTGTAAATGTCTTATTTAATGTATTCTGAATCAAATTTGGGAAAACACAACACTTATGGAATCACCATGGTATCTGTCCGTGAGTTAAAGCTTATTTTTTTGCAGAGGCAAATTTCTATATAATTATACAACACATAGCCACAAAAAAAGTAAATAATTAATTAATATTTAATTTAAAATGTTTGCGAGTTAAAAAATTAGTGATTTTCGCGGCGGATATTTCAAATATTTATACTACTACTATACCAAAACTTAAATAAAAGTGAATGTTCTTTTTTACGAAGTTAAAGTACGAACCATTTGATACTGAATTCGAAAGGCATTTTTTTGTTCATTAAAAAAAAAAAATTAAATAGATTTCCCAGATATGATCTTATAATGCGTTTTTGTTTTTTGCAACTTGCCATAACTCCTGTCTTGAATAAAATAAAGAGCTGCCCTCTAGGCCATACATTTTAGGTTTTGATTATTATATAGTGCTACGCGGTATAACCAATTTTTAATTTTGATAAAAAAAAATCTCATATCAAATCGAAAGGACTGTGTACCTTCACGACATCATATGCACGGCCCTAGTTTCAATGAAACAGTGACAATATGTGTATAAGAGTGCAGTATTTTTCGGAGGTGTGGATGCACAAATAACTTGACATATTAGGAACTTGTTATTATTGTAAAAACCGGATTAACGACAATCCACTCATGTGAATACACACCCAAATGCATTGTTACGTACACATTGAAGCTATAATTAAGGAGCATTTTCATGAAATGTGGCAAAACCTTCTACAATTACAAGCCGTGAAGTGGTCCGACGTACATGCACAGCGATAGGGTAAAATGGTCTGAATTTTCAAATAATGTCAATCAAATTATTTCGAGTAACGTAAAATTCTTGGAAATTTCGAAACTCAAGCTCCTATAAAAAACGATTTTCACTCACGTTTGCCATAAGAAGTTCGCTTTTCAATCCATTAGATATTTTACCATCTTTTCAAACAAAATATAGAATATTTTTGATTTGAAATCCAATTTAATGAAACACATGATCCGCAGACTATTTTACATAGAACCGAATCCTGTTGAAAGTCAAACATCCTGATGGTGAATTATCTAGTTACATTCTAGTTGTAAATCCAGGAGGTTAAATGCGAATTTCCGTAGGAGTTTCATGCACTCCGCTACAAGCGTCAATATAAATTTCTCGAACTGTCAGACCACTTACACACACATGGAAAAGGCGTGTACACCGCGGCTTGTTATTGTAGAAGATCTTGTAATATATATGCATAAACTTCCACACAGCCACACGGAGAAAAAACTTAACAGCAAGGTGGCTGACTTTTCAGAGATTTAGTCCATTTGTTCTATGGTAAACTATAAAAGATAATTAAATATTTAGGCTTAAATCACGGTGGCTTTCATAGGTATTTGAATTAATCTATCATGAATTGAAAGTATTGTATAAGTATAAGTGAATATTTCTGAATACTTTAAACAACGAAACACTTACGACACTAAAATCTTTAACATCTGAGACCTTACAGTAATTTCTAATCAAAGACCAAATGTTTTTTTTCAAGAAAATAAAAAGTAATTTGTAATATTCAATCTTTTGATAATAAATTAAGGGTACTCTTTTCACTGCGTAAATCTGCCAACTCTGTAATAGCATAAAAGCGTAAACGATTTTGACAGGAACGCATTTTTACATAAATTACATATGAGTAAATCGCTTAATTGAAATTAATATTTTTTGACATCTTGGAATTAATAAAATATGAAATAATTCAAAATAAAAGCGAAAAGCATACGTTATTGGATTTGACTGTATAAGCTAGTTTTGTTACTTAATTTACAGGCGAATGTATAGTATTTAGATCAGTATTATATTTTCCTTCTACAATGTGACCCCTTCATTGCAGAATTTTTTTTTTTATTTAAACACAAGTTATAAACATAAACACACACTATAATTAAATATTTAAATATTTGGAATACTGAAAATAATTGGTCAATCTTAAAGTAAAAATGTGCGGGTAAATGTCACTCAAAACTAATTTTTTTTGAACTATGTAAAAATAAAAATCACTTAATCTTTAATTTTTAATTTGAATATTTTAAATTATAATCATATTATTCATCAAAAGAGTTTTTGGGTTCGCAAGTATTATGATAGGTATTCAATAAAGAATTTTTAATTTACAACTTTATCTAGGAGGTGTGTAACGTATTTGTTACTCCTCTGCACTGTCCAGTTTAAGATTTCAAAATAGCTTTTACAGCATTTTGGATTCCCAAACATATATAATCATTGCTACCAAAAACTTTATACTTTTAACACGATTATTTTATAACATTATATTATATAATAATATACAATTTTTCAACATGTTCAAATTTAATTAATAACTCTTCTTTCTTTCTTTCTCTTCTTTTAATTCTACTTTTCATTCATTTTTAATAAATTATCAAAACTAATTGTATTCACGTAATAATTTTTAGTAATACATGAAAATATCTTACTATAATTTTAATACTTTTTATATTATATTAAAACAAAATTCATACCTTTCTACTTCGAAGATTTGCAACGAAGTCCAGAATGAAAGTTTTCCTTAGAACTTCCTAAAGATAGACAGCACAGATACGTTGCTGCTTCAAAGTTAAATCGGAAAAATAGTTAGTTAGTACGTGTCCTGATTTAGTTCAGTGAAGTAAGGCATAATGTTCAACTTAATTAATCGCATAAGAAACTCAGCTTCAGCAAAATGGAGTTGGAGTTAAAATGTTGCACTTGACAGAAATTGTTATTCGAAAATATTGCAAAATCCCACAAAAATTAGCGATAAAAATGAATTAAATAAGGCAAATAAATAAAATGTGAGCGAAAAAAAAAAAAAATCGGAAGGGTTGTATAACTACAGCCACAACAAATGCAAAAGCACACTGTATAAGAGCACAACACTGCGGCACTACTTTTTTATGTATATTTTCCACTATTTTATGGAATATTTTAGTCCTTTTGGCGGGAACCTTTTTTTTAAGATATTATTTTAAAAAATTCTTTATTAAAAAAACTTTCAAACCAACCCGCTTAAGGTTTCAATACGACTGCAACGATTTTTCAGCCCTCGGCTATTCAGTACCTGGGGGTGTACACTTCAGCTCCTGTTACTATCTTTGTGCGTACATAACAATGCTTAGCAGAAGCATACCTATAAGATTGCGCCTTAGGTTAATATACATATATAAGAATGTATTCCAGCTGATGTGTCTATAGATATTTATAAAATTTATGAAATTGCAACCCCTAGAACTGTGTTTGCACCACCCTATTTGTTCAAATAACATCTTCTTTGGGTGCGCTTCTAGCGATACACACATAAACACACTTAAAAACAGGACCAAAAGGGAGCCCTCAGTTAGAGTATATACAGGGAGGACTTGTGTACATTCGGGTATTACTGTATCCCTCTCTGGGATATTGCCCTTAACTTTACTGAATGTATCCGCCCCAAGCAATGTACAAGAAATTTTTCCTCCTGCAAGCTCAGGACTAAGGTTACATCCTGATATACCAGGATAGTGTGTATTCATATTTTCATGATTTATAGGACGCCCTGCCTAGCCTTGTGTCTGTGCAGTTCAATATAAGAGGGATAAAGCTTTCCACGTTACCCACACACACACACCCCAAAACACATGCAAGAAATTCTACATTTCCTTTTTGTTGTGTACAAGTGGAATTGTGGCTCTACGAAATAACAAAGTGCCATCGAGTTACCCTGTATAATTCATAAAATTCAGTTTTCCATCGAAATAACCGTCGCGCATTTAGTTGTAAATATTATCCCAAACAACCATCTCAACAATTTCTGAGGTGCGAGATGCACCCCGAGATGACACTTGGAAATTGAGTAATAAACTCAGTGGCTACCTGCTGAATTAATATCTTATCAGCCCCGTGTTACATCGTTATAAACGGAATATTGTTTGGAAATTAGTAGTGCGACTTTTAAGTGAAAAAGCATCACACCGAGTTCAATGAAGTGGTTAAGAGTAGTGTCTTTCAAAACATTTAGAAATTAAAGCTTTAGTTGTTGTGAGTCAAACTATCGAGGGTGTTAAATTTTACTTTAATTCTAATATCATGATATATTGTTAACATTATATTGTAGTTTGTATAATATCTTCAAGTGCATTTCTCATTTATATTTGGAAAGTTTCTCTTCATTTGTATTTCACCATATATATCTTAAAATATTTTAGTGTATTCATTAAACAAAATTTTTATTATGACGACAAGTAATTAGCTGTTTTTAATAACCATTTTGATGTGTTAATATGCCTTAAAGAAAATTTCAGACAGTGTTTTAAAAAATTAGTGTTGGGAATATTTTGGTATGTTGTCCTAGTACGTAAAAAAAAGTATACGTAAAAGTGTTCTTACACCAACCAAACAAAATCATAAAATAGGTAGAATAAATCTTCAAATGCCCCAAATTTTAAAAGTTAACTTTAATATCCTGTTTTTGTTTTTATTTAACAAGTCGATAAAAATTTGATTAAATTGTTATTACAACAACTTCTTTCATTGCAATTTCGCCATGTCCATCCGTCAGTCTGTGGGCCACAGTCCTATTACTCTATCAGGTTTGCATCTGTTGAGATGAGATTTAGTTTAAAATCTAATATTTTCATAATTAATCCGATTTTTTGACATCCTCTCCCGTACAGGGGAAAGTGAAGAACAAAAAAATTCACTTAACACATCGAGTGGGGTATCGTTCGATACGTTTTGGAATTTTCAAATTTCAACCCTTTAGTCACCAGACATTTCGTTTCAAAGTCGCTGTCAAGGTGTTTCTACCCCTTAACTTTTTTAACACAGTTCAAAAATGTTGAGAAGAGTTCAGGAATATAGACTTTAGACTTTAAGAATTCAGGATTCATTTAAATTTAATGCACTAAATTCAAAATCCCAAAGTTTCACCGAATTTTATGAAATTAAGTGTGCCAATTCATTTCCTACTCCGAGAATAACAAAATAAAGTGACTCGTTGGTTATAAGTAAAAAATATTTAAAGAAAATATTTCCAGGATCAGTTTGCGCTTTTATTTAGTATTTTCTTATACAATTTTAGACTGCTTTCTGCGAGACTGAATCAAAAGTTTTTTGAATTTAGTGCAATAATTCCACATTAGCAACAAATTGGCACTTGACCTTAGTAAATACTCTCAATGCAAACTATAATGTACATTGAAGCAAATATAGTTTTTGAAACATTTTGAAAAACTCATTTTCATGGAACAGATAAATTTGTATCAAGGTGAAATAACTCTTATTATCAAATATGTGTGTGTATAACATAAAGTTGGAAGGTGATGTTATTCAGTCGAACATAATTTTCGTAAAACCTAAATTTATCAAGTTAAAATAGCTCTTGTTAAGCATATAGGTCACTTATTTATAAAATTTTATTTTAAAAGGACTACAAAACCCTGCAATGTGCGTGCTTTTGATAGGCTCTTGGCTGATTTTTTTAAAACAGACCTTAAAACATATATGTGGGATTAAAGCCTTTAACTGGAATATAAAACCAGTTGTTTATAATAATACTTATCAAATAACAATTATTATTACCTTTAAATAAAAACTAATTTATTCTAATCATTGTTGATGTGACCGCGAATAGATAAGTTTAGTACGTATAATTGAGATGGCCAACGACATTAGCTTTTTGTGTACTATATAAAATTATTTTTTTTTTCATTTTCTTATTTTCAACAATTTCTTTTTTAAATAATTAAATCACTACGGTAGGGCAGGTCGTCGAAAATCTGAGAATTGTTACGGTGCAACAATCCAGCAACGCAATTACAGACGATGAATGCTACTTTACAAAATACCATCCTTAACACATAAATTGGTGTTCTTATTCCTTTTCCATGTGCCAATATTTCATGCAATAGACCTTATATTTATCACTGTCAGAATATTTGCATTGATGCATTATTTTTCTCGTCCTATCATCTTTTTCGCAGATAATATATATAGTAGTTATGCATGTATTTATATACTAATCCAAAGGCACAAGGAGATGACGTTATATTTACCTGCAAGAATTGTAGAATGGTAGAATTTCCTATCGCCTCAATTTTCTTCAACATCTTATAAATCATTACGAAAATAGTTTTGTCTAAGAGCAGTTTATTTCAAGTCTATATTTTTTCAAAAATGGCTAACTCGCTGTTTGCACTAGAATTTACTGAAGTAATTATTTTAACGATAATCCACCATATAAGATTTATTTTTGTCCTGCTGGATTTACGGATGTTGGTTATAGACCTATTTGTACTGAAGTGATTAAAATAATTTAAATGAAGAGGAGGAATTCATATTTACGTAGATTTCATTATAGAATTAAAATCCTACATATACTTTAAAAAAAATAATATTTAAGTTTTTTATATATACAGAGTGTTTCAAACAACCCTTCTAAATCGATAAAAAATGTATTTTTCGAAAAAATAAACCTTTTTTATAGGTAAATGTCACATGCTCTATCAATTGAAGCTGTTATCAACTTCCGGTTATGGCCGGAAGTGGTTTATTTTGACCGGAAGTTGAGTTTTTCAAATAGAACGTGCAAATATTTATAGCAGATTCGGATTCTGCGTCAAAAAATACACTTCGTTTGTTTAAAAATATTTTTTCAAAAAACTAATACTGCTGAAAATGTATCTAAAAAAGCAAAAACATTTTAAACGAGTAAGATTGGCTCAGTCTGTAAATCGCGTGTTAAAGTCTTGATGTTTTAGTTGCTCTAACCAGGGATTTAAATAAGCTGAAAATAAGGAATTTCAAAGGAAACCATCGCTATATTGGATTAATTCCTAATTAATGAATAGGGAAAAATTTAATTAGGAATTAAATTTATTAAATGATTTAAAAACGTAAGAGTTACCTCTACGATAAAGTCTACCCTGATGACCTGAAAACATTTTTGCAGTAACACTCTAAAAAAAAAAATAATCGTGAATTTTTCTCTCGTCCCATAATATTAGTATTAGTATTATACAACATACAATGGAGTTAACATTGTGTGATGATGACATGGTGCCAATTCGATAATAGGCTTGGATCTATTTTTATTCGTCTATGTACATTTCATTTGGCTTGTGCCTTTTTTTGCTATTGATCTGAGCAAAAGATCGTTGAGCACAACAAAGTTTCTTTACAGCATTCTGTATGTAGTTCTAATTACTTCATTATACATAAAAAACTGCAAATCATCGCAAAATCCATAAATTATCTAAGCACACATTTTAATGGCAAATCGTTGAAATTTAAATTTTTTTTTTTCCTTACACCAATTTTGAATACTATAGTAGATCTCCCTATAACACAGGTTCATATAAAACGGATTCATATAATACGACGGAAAAATTGTAACCGCGTTCATATAACACGCTAAAAGACGCTCGGTAAGGGAATGAGACAGATGTTACGATTTTAAACAGTCTAATTATTAAAGAAATTTATTTTAAATACAGCAAATAAATTAATTGCTTTGGTCTGTGAATGGCCCATGTATTTTTATAATCTAAATGACTCGTACAGTACGGATTCATTCGATATGGGAACGTATCTACCGTGTTATAGGGTATAGGGTCCACTGTATAAGCTGTACGCATACACGATTTCTGTCGATACTTATGGTGGTATAAAAAATAACTCAAAAACTACAAAAATACGCATTTAGTCTAGATTTTCATTTTTGTTTCTTAGAATAAAAGTTATGGATTTTTAGTTAAAAACAATGGTCTAATTGTAAAATTAGGCCAATAATTAAATTGTTGGCAGACAAATAATTCTTTTTCATTTTTTTGAGAAAAAAAGGTGTGTTTACAACAATTATATTCGTCAGTAAAAACTAAAAATAGTTATTATTTTAGTAAAATTTTCTGTAAAATGAAATATGTTGTTTGTTGAAAAACTCAGAATACTTGGCTTTAATATGGACAAAAGTAAAATAAAAAATTGTATATATTACAAACGTTCTTAGTGATACCTCCAACTATTTAAATATAGGCACAAGAACTCCAAGTCATCCGTAAATATAACCAATATTTTTTATTCTTTTACTATTTCTGGATTTAACAATAATAAAGAAATAATACGTGAATTTGAAATATTTAAAATTACAGCAAATACAGAACTGTACAATATAATTTTTAAAACTACACTGAGAGAAAATTCCAATAATTTTTACGATTTTTTCAAAGAAAAATTACGGTGCTCTCCCGTAAACAGGACTTAAGTGACAGGCATAGGTAAAAGTACTATGTGCACAAGATAAAATTACGCTGTGGCACCGTAAAATTTCCGTCTACGAAAAAAAAAAGCACCGTTGGGTAAATTTTGATGTAGATATTTTAACGCATTAGAAAGTAGGATAAGATATTAACTACAAATATTTATATTGTAAAGAAATTCCAATCGAAAATATAATAAAGCATATAAACCCTCTCTGTGAAAGAATTTTGCGGTGAAAAAAAATTTATATGATCTGACTCTTTCGAAGACTTTCGGATAACTGACTTGTCCGACTGCACTCCGATTTGAAGATTCCATGAAACACATGTTCACATGTTCATGTGGCACCGTAAAAATTCCTTTATGAACTAGTACAATTTCATGAAGACTAAGTAAATTTTCCTTGAATCAACAGATTTTTCTTAGCATAAAAATTTACTGTGCTGTACAGTAAAAGTTCCTATGACGTTTCGGAAAAATTCTTGGATGAATAGTAAAAAATACTATGTCAACCGTATTTTATCTGTTATTCCCTCGTAAATTTTCTAGGAACTTGTCACTTAAGTCCGGATTACAGGGGATAGCACCGTAATTTTTATTAGAATTTTCTCTCAGTGTATAAAGTAGAATCTGCAGAGTCTAAACATAAGATCAGATTTTGAATGAAAACTTTCTAATACAAATACCGGCTTAAATAATGAAAAAATTATAACTACTATAACATAAATAGTTGTTCACTTCAAGAACTGAGAACTGAGCCACTGATTGTGAGTGAGAAATTGAACCTAAAGTTAACCTAACATCTTCATTGTTTCCTGATTTTCTCGATTTTATTTAATCTGGTTGATCAATCACTACTGGAATCAAACGAATCATAAATCATCTACAACTCTTCCATAGTCAACTCATCTTCAACTCTTCCATAGTCAACTGTCTCAGCAGCTAGTCATAAGTTCATCCCAACTGAACTATCATCTTCAACTTGAACGACCAGTTCACCCTTGAAACATCTATTCTAAACTCAAATTGATCACTTCATCGACACAGTGTACTCCTGGAGCCTCTACTATGATCGTTTATTTATCCTATCATCATCTTGTAGGTAAGTCGCTCGATTTCATTATTTTCCTAATACTTGTAACAAAGAGGCCTTCCATCCCCGTGGCAACCCACAAAAACAGTCCTAAGTAAGCGATGGCACCAGATTTTAAACTCTTCAAATTATATATTGGGACGTGGTGCCAGAATTACATGTGATCTTGTTTTTCGAATATTCAATTCGACATTTATCCATAACGAACCAAAATAAAGTTGTGTTATTGAGAGTACACTGAGATAAATATATAATAAAATATCGTATTGTAGGATCAAATATGCGTATTTTTGATTATCACGCTTTTAAAATTGGTTGCATTGGTATTGTTCATTTTATAATGTTTATACATTCAATCAACTTCAATTTTAATGCTACAATAAATATACTTAGTATAGGCATTGGCGCCAAATCATATTTGATTTGATTGATTTAATATTGTTCCCAACGTTTTTATTCTCAGTGTTTCGTCTGGCGGATTCTATGTCTAGACCTTAGTAAAGCTCGAGAATCAGTAGTGAGTTTCATTCTCCGTATATGGTATGGAAAGCTAATCTAACCTCTTATAATATTTAAAAATTAGCTTGTGGGTTTTTAAAATAATATACCTGGGCAACATCCGAAAATTTTGTCTATGTATACAATCGATAGATGCCTTTAAAAATCGACCAAAAATAAGAATAGTAATAGTCCAAAATGAAATCAGTTCAAACCGATCCTGAATTTGGGGTATAGTTGGCTATAGGCGATCGGGATACAAGGTATCTGCTTGATGCTCGACGTTCGATAATTCAATTTCTCCATACCCTTACCTTGAAGTATTTCATCCAAACTACAAGACGTTTTGTCAGTTGTGTTTTGAATTGATTTTTAAAATTAATACATATCCCACAAAACAGCAAGCCAGCGTAAAAACCTCGTCCTGATAGAAACGAACGCATCGACACTAACGAGATACGTGGTACGGAGCCACGATTAACGAGAAAAAGTCTAGCAGCCGCTGATTTAGCGAACGAGGTTTTTCCCCGATTGGTATGGCTACCATCGTAAATAGTGAAAAAACAAGATCAATTCCGATTGGTGAAAAGTCAGAAGGCAGTTGTTTAAAAAAAAGGAACAAAAAATCAAAAAAATATAAAAGGGGTTGGGACTGGGAAAGGTAAAATAATTTAGCACCTTTGCTTAATCTTTCTGGGTTTCGTGTTGCGATTCTTTTTTTTGTCTTTAACAACAGATAAATTGTAAAAAACTGAATTGCTAAAACAGGCAAAAATCAATGTTTCGGCGAATTATTTTACGCGCTCTGAAATTGCTCAGAGAACTGTCAAAACTCGCCGGAACTATCGTAGTAGAAGCGCATATAAAATTTGGTATGAGGTTTTCAAACTTAGTGCCCTTTTTTCATTCTCCGAATAATGAACGTCTGCACTGAACAACGCGACACAAACGCGAAGGCTACTAACACATCACGAAATTGCTTCAGCTAAATCGTCTAACTAACTAACGTCCACACTATGGTGTAGTTTGAAAAGTGTTAATTTTTTTTTCAATTCAAGGGTACATATGGATTCGGTCATAATATTTTCTTTTTCTTTTTTCATTAATTTCATCATGTTTTATCTTTAAATACGATCCTCACATGAACCAAATCTTCAATTCCGCAAACTTAGCAATCAACGTGCTCATTTAAAAAACAACACAGCGCGTGCAGTGCACAAAGCACATGACAGGAGTTAAATCTCGTTGACGGCCGTTTTATGTATAATTTATAATAAATAGTAGGATTCTTGTGGTATTAAGTCGCAAGCATATTTAACTTCAGTAAAAGAAGAATAGCAAACGCTATGTATGAAGTATAGGTAATTTTATAGTTAATTGTTGGTCTCAAGGGGTCAAGAAATTTCACTTTCAAGAAAAGATTCTTCTTCCACTGTGCAAAGATGTTTTAATATAAATAGGCTAGGGGCGAAAGGTTATGCGAATGCTTCGCCTAGATTGGTTAATTTACGCAAACAAGTTTTCAACACGTTCAATTGTCGTATTCCAAACCTAAAATATTAATCTAAATCTTACTTTCCCTCGATCAACACAAGTCAAATGTGTCGAGTACCTTACCTTACCTCGAAATGTTGCTTGATTTTTAGAATCGAAGGTCCAATTAGTATCAGAAATGATAATCTTCTTTTAAACAGCGGTATAGCATTTATTTGGTCTTAAAAACTATGTTCTTTCCATAACTATTTTTATTTTAAGAGACTTTTTAGTAAAGAAATTTAACAAATTTCGTGACTCCCTATGTTTCAAAAGAAACTATGTATTTGCTTTTTACAAAGAAAATGCATGTCAAATGAAATTCTTAAGTTATTAAAATCAACAATAAATTCACTTTGTTGTTTGTTTGACTCATATAGAATTTATAGAACATTATTATCTTTTACATGACATTATATTTACATTATGTTATTGCAAACGTCGGAAAACATAAAACGAAATTAATATGTACAAATTTAAGGTCAGTTATTTGCTAAAGGAGCTCAACTCAGTGCTAAATTGGAATTTTTATTTGAATAATGTCCTTTAGGCCTTAATTTTTAATATTATTCATTTCTGATGAGAGAGGTACAATTCTCATTAATTTAAGTGTATATAGGGTTTTTAATAATAATTCCATATTGGGCATTTCCAAGTAAACTTTTATGTTATAAAAAATTCAAAATTGCAGATTTAATGGGGTGGATTATTCGATTCAAGTATTGGTAGCAACTCCCATACAAGTATTGGGAGTTTTCAAGACTACGGATTTCGAATACAAGACATATATAGTAAGGTAGGGTCGCCAAATATCGTCCCCTTTTTGTAAAACAAATCTAAAAAAATAGAAAAAAATACCACAGTAATAAATGAAACATCAAACATTAGGTTCAATATTCCTTTATTCTTAAAAATAATGAAAAACGCGTTAACATTGTTAGAAAAAGTTATAAAATAGTTTTAACAAAAATACTCAAATTATGAAAATATATTTTTGGGCTCCTAATTTCGTCCCGGGGACGATATTTAGATCACAATAATTAGTACGTGAACTGGAGTTGTACTTACTCCTTTTATATTATATAAAATTGAACCTAACTATCATATTAATATCTAAACAGCCCTTTCTTAATTATTTTAATCATTTTTTCGGCATCTAAAAAATAAAAAAATAAACATTCTAAAGTTACATGTTACGATATAAGGTTCACGTAAGGGGACGATATTAGGAAATTTCTATTTAATTTGTCGCATCCATTTAAGCAAAAAACGTGTCATAAACCTGAACATTTTACTTAATCGATTAACATCTGAGATATTAATAGTTATTTTGACAAAAAAATTTTATCAATAAGTCAGGTATCTCAATATTTTATGGTATCCGAGAATATTTCAATGAAAAACTCACCTTGAACACTTTTTTGGATTTTCGAATTTCTGTCGGTACGAACGTCGTGACGCACTCACTTCTACACAATGGCCGACTGAAGCCGAGTGTTAATTTTTTTTTTCAATTCAAGGATACATATGGATTCGGACATAATTTTTTCTTTTTCTTTTTTCATTAATTTCATCATGTTTTATCTTTAAATACGATCCTCACATGAACCAAATCTTCAATTGAGACTTAGCAATCAACGTGCTCATTTAAAAAACAACACAGCGCGTGCAGTGCACAAAGCACATGACAGGAGTTAAACCTCGTTGACGGCCGTTTTATGTATAATTTATAATAAATAATAGAAGGATTCTTGGGGCATTAAGTCGCAAGAATATTTAATTTCAGCAAAAGAAGAATAGCAAACGCTATGTATGAAGTATAAGTAATTTTATAGTTAATTGTTCGTCTCAAGGGGTCAAGAAATTTCACTTTCAAGAAAAGATTCTTCTTCCACTGTGCAATGTTTTAGTATTAATAGGCTAGGGGCGAAAGGTTATGCGAATGCTTTGCCTAGATCTAGAATCTAAATCTTACTTTCCCTTGATAAACACAAGTCAAATGTGTCGAGTATTAACGTACCTTACCTCAAAAAGTTGCTTGATTTTTATCATCTTACCTCGAAATGTTGCTTGATTTTTATCATCTTACCTCGAAATGTTGATTTTGAGAATCGAAGGTCCAATTAGTATCAGAAATGATAATCTTCTTGAAAACAGCGGAATAGAATTTATTTGGTCTTAAAAACTATGTTCTTTCCATAACTATTTTTATTTTAAGATACTTTTAAGTAAAGAAATTTAACAAATTTCGTAACTCCCTATGTTTGAAAAGAAACTACATATTTGCTTTTTACAAAAAAAATGCATGTCAAATGAAATTCTTAAGTTATTAAAATCAACAATAAATTCACAATTTTCGTGTTTGACTCATATAGAATTTATAGAACATTATTATCTTTTACATGACATAATATTTACATTATGTTATTGCAAACGTCGGAAAACATAAAATGAAATTAATATACAAATTTAAGGTCAGTTATTTGCTAAAGGAACTCAACTCAGTGCTAAATTGGAATTTTTATTTGAATAATGTCCTTTAGGCCTTTAGGCCTTAATTTTTAATTTTATTCATTTCTGATGAGAGAGGTACAATTCTCATTAATTTAAGTGTATATAGGGTTTTTAATAATAATTCCATATTGAGGATTTCCAAGTAAACTTGTATGTTATAAAAAATTCAAAATTGCAGATTTAATGGGGTGGATTATTCGATTCAAGTATTGGTAGCAATTCCCATACAAGTATTGGGAGTTTTCAGGACTAGTGATTTCGAATACAAGACTTATATATAAATTAATTTCATCTTAAAATAGGTATACGTGCGAGCTACTATATATATTAAAACTAAATGACGCAATACATCAGAACCACGTTGAGATCGGTTTCAATTCCAATTTCGTAAAAATACGTGCTTCCCCTCCATACTTTCCATCTCTCTTGTAGGTACCACAATGCTTGAATATTCTATCGAAATCTAGGGGAAATTGTAAAATTGGGAGGAATACCTGGTCATAAAAAGAAAAGGCGATACCTGGTTTCTAGAGCCTAAGATATTTAAAATTTCTTGGTAAAAAAAGTGATGATACTTTCTTACGATAATTTACAATAATTTTAAAATATGTTAAAAAATTGACTTTTGAAATAATCTTTTGTTTTTATGATCCCGAGTCGAATTTTATCTACGGTTTAGATACTGAACATACTTAAATAGGCCTATATTAATACTTTTTATTCTTAAAAGTGCCTAAATAAGAACTTTTTACACTCCAAAGGCTAATTAACTACTCCAAATTCTATAGAAGTGAGAATTAACAACATTTTTGAACCTCAAAAAACTATCTATACTATTATGAGATTATTAGGCCCAAAACTTCTAGTTTAAATGTAAATATTTTGCATTTGAAGTTCTTAACGCCTAATTTAGTACTTATTATACACTAAAAACTCGAAAACTCCCAAAGAAAAAAATTGAGATGTTATTTAAATCTTCAGAAACTACTTCTACTATTAAATCTAAATATGTATTCCACATTTAAAGAATTGTGAACTCCTAATTTAGTACTTTTTTACTACTCAAAAACTTGGTAGCCTCTAGTGATTCTATACAAGCGAAAACTTCATATTTTTGTTTGTCACTCAACTGAACCATACTTTGCCACCACTGTATGCTTGCAGTGTACCATTGCACGCGCTGTTCTCTAAATTGTGTATCTCATTTTCTGCGTTGCCTAATGCCTGTCTATACTAGCTTTATTTTGAGTTCGCAAAACAATAATATAATTATAATTTTAATAGTATTTATTTCATATTATTTTTTAACTCTTTCGCGACGGGTGCCGTATATATACGACGTTAGCCGCTGTGAAACAACAAGTGACTGCCGTATATACGACGTTTAATACAAGTATTCCTATTTACATTTTATCATCTATTTACATAAATACACAAAGCTGATATATGTTTACAGTGGGTATTAAATGAATTGTTTCATTTTCTAACGATATAAGAGTTAATATTTCTTCTTATTTAGAAACTTCATTATTTTTCATTTTTTCATTATTATAATTACTATAATTATTATTATTTTTCATTATTATAATTACTTTTAACACACCTGTGTAATTTCCTTTAATTTAAGTTCAATAATATTTCTAAATTTTATAATTAATAATTTCACCTGAATCAAAATTACAGATCATAATTAGAATATTTAAAAGAATTTTAAGACTCTATAGAATTATTAGAAGAAGGCAGAATAAATAGGACTTAATGAGTTTTTGTAATATACCTACTTAGGTTTAGAGAAAGCGTTATTATAAATTATTACCGCCTAAACAACTACTGAAGATGTCCCTTTTTCCAATAACCGACTATATAGAAAATAAATTATATTTATGTCCTTTAAATTTTAATAATTATAAATTTTAGGTTTTGAAAAATAGCAAAACTCCAACTCGGGATATGAAAAGCATACGAAATTATAAAAACTAGAAACGTTTTGCAGATTTTCCATGGCACCATTTAAAAATTTGTTTTTCATTATTTATGTATCTGTACTTATTATATTTGTAATATTTGCATATATATTATTATATGCATATATACAATATATACATATAAAATTTGATATCAGCAAACGTAACAAATAATTTATCTTCAATGTCTATTTAATCTTAAGCATTTTACGGGTGAGCTAAATTTTCGATAAGGGGATTAGAGGACATAAATTTGCATATGATAAGTTGTCCAAACGAACGGAAGGGAAGCAGTGTATCAATTGCGCGAGGAAACGCTTGGTCATGGATTTAAATAATTGGCTTAGGATATATATTGCGTTTGCCCGCTATCTGCATAATGAGCAATAAGTAACAGTGAACCTCTCCTCCTCCGTTGCTTCTAGCACTGTCCATCAAAATTATGCTCTTGACAAATGACGAACTCCGGTTTTGGGGATATTTCCCGGATTGTGATGAATCCCTTCTGTGAACTCTCCGACGATCCTTATTATAAGCACATTGAGGTCGATGAATACTAAGTAGAAAGTGTATAACATTTTTGTTTGCTCATATGTGAAAATCCCAATTGCAGTTTCGGGAAATTATTAGATCCTTTTGTGTGCAGCCTACTCCTGTTTGCCCGCGATCCATTCGACAAGCTGTTGAAATTATAAGCCCCAACAAGTTACAAAATAAGTGCATCACACGAGCACCCTTTTTTGATGAGGCTGTGTGCTATGCAAACATCGACCAGTGTAACAAAAGGGATGAAAGCCGAGAATGGTATTTAACTCAGCCATTTGGTATTAACCGAGGCAGCGATATACGACCGAAGGGATGTGGAAAATCCTAATCTGGCCTTCAAGGAGACAGTTAGCTGCCCACAGTTTTCGTCCTCTCTGTTTGTTCATTAATTCGCCTACTTGCATCACCCCCAGCTTTTATGGGTCTGTCCAATTGTGCAGTACCCCTCTGATGAGCAATTGACATTGCTTTTTAAAAACATTCGGTAATCGTCTCGAGTACTTTAGATATGTACTTAAAGAGTAATTAACTGAAGTGCTTGTAACAAGCACTTGCTACTTTGATGGAATATTAATGTGTTTGCTCCACCTTTGAATAGCTTGAAAATGTTAATCGCTTTCAGGTTAAACTATTTGACTATTTCGAAATTAGTTAACTGAATAATTATATATGTTAGTTAGCAATAAATAGAAAATTGGAATTTTTTAAATTAATCATTCGAAAGTAATTCACATATGGTATGTCATCAATTTTTCACACATCAGTGGGTATTTTCCAATTTCTACCCCATGAATGATTGTTTTAGTAAGTACAATTTTTGTAGAATAAATTATCTGTATGTATTCATAATTGTTTGCCTGATCAATTATTATTGATTATTTGGGCAATGGAGAATTCTAGAACGATTATTATTAATTTTGTTGTAACTAGAAATTTTTTATAATTTGAAAAATCGAAAACGAAATATTACTTTTTTGGCGATCTCTACTTTAAACGTGATTTTCTTGAAACCGCATGTTTACAAATGGTTATCACCATATTTTGTTTACTATATTTTAGAGTTTTTGTGAAGAAATGTTTAAAGCAATTGAATTTTCAAACCCGAGAGAGGTATATACAAAGCTATGAAATATTGCATTACATTGGGTTAATTGTGTTTCAGATTATGAAAAAATCGATTTTTTTACATTTTTTGACACTAGAACTACCAAGACCCGTCAAATTGATGGGTATTCAATTCCTTCCTTGAATTAATTATATTTTTCAAAATTTATCTCAAAACTTATTAAGGGTCAAAATTACGACATATTCAAAAATCTTTTCCATTTAAAATTACTAATTCGAAGTTGAAAGCGTATTATCTTAAAGGTGTAGAAAATTCTTAAAATTACAAGCTTGCGCTCCGGTAGTCCTTGTGTTAATGGTAAAAAAAGTACCCATACATTTAAACTTTTAAGTATCAAAAAGAGTAGCATTTGAATTATATTCTATGAAATTTTTGTCGAAAAATATTTAGAGCTGAAAGCTGGTTTTCGTAAAACTCTTAAAAATGCGATAGACATAATAACTTGTGCTAGATTTATCTGAATCTAAAAAATCTAATTTTTTATATTAGTATACGAGTTCAGCTCTGAAGTGAATGAAGGTCTTGTAGGAAAATTTGCGTTATATGCGAAAAGTAAGTTGTGATGAACGAAAAACAAAATTCTTCGTTCACTCTCTAGTCAATGCTATTTAGAAGAAGTATGCAAAATTTTAATAAGATCGGTGTATTAGTTTTTTAGTAATCAGACTTATTTAGACTTCAAAAATAGAGTTTTGAGAAAAACGCTTTTAAAGTTAAAAATACGGTTCAAACAGCTGTACGAACAATATGATTGCAGTGCGTTACCTACGCTCTAAATCTGTAAAACTAAAAAAAATTTAAATTCACTCATCGTAAGAGCAATTCTATATTTTTTCCTGTGTACACATTTATCACGATCATAAAAGTACACATTTTTGGTGCATTTTTTCAGTAAAAAGTGTGAAATCACCCAATTTTAAAGTTTTGGGTGTGATATTCACTCAACTTTGTAGATGTTGTACGATTTTAAATAAAGATGGTGTAAATGAGGACATGAGTATGTAAAATTACGTCAAACCCTATTTATTTATTTATTTATTTTATTTATTCATCAAAGCTTCATCAACAACTGATTACTACAAAAAAAAAATATTTTTTTTTTATATAAACAAAAAATAAAAATAAAATAAAAACAAAAATAAAAACAAAACTAAAAATTAAAATAAAAAAAAAAAAACAAAAGTAACCCTAAGAAAGCTGACCCTTAATGTGGCGCTTCGTTAGGTTGAAGTCAATTTGATCGAAATTTCGATTGAAAAGTCTAGACATCGATGAAACCGGCACATTTAAACCATAATTTGTGTGGTGAGGCGGAACGTAGAAAAAGTTGTAACTCCTCAAGGAGCGAGAGGGTACGTTTATTTTAAAGGAATCAACCAATTCTGGAGAGTTAATCGACCCTTGCATACACTCAAAAGCAAAAACAGTCCTGGAAATGTCCCTTCTCTTCTCAAGGGAAGGCAGAGAAAGGAGATTTAGCCTATCGGCGTAAGGTGGGAGAGAATCAGGGTTGGCCCAGGGAAGCCCACGTAAAGCAAAGCGTATGAATCTTCGCTGAACGGCTTCAACGCGATTGATGTGCACCCGAAAGACTTTCTGCCCTCAGTTTGTCTCCGCTTGTTGACAGAAGACTTTCTTTAGAAGAATGTATTCTTTATGGTATCGATAATAGAACGCTGCTCACATCTCTAGCCAATGAATTAATTTTGCGAGTTCCTACGTTCAGCAGTAGTTAGTTTAGTAGAAATACCGATATTTTTAAACCGTTGAGAGCTCAGCTCACTGTTTATTTTAATTGACCTCTAACACGTTTTCAAAGAAATCATGATAAGCTTTAACTTAGTCCTCTGAACTGCCATTTAGAAGATTCAAGGAAGCTGTCCTTAACAAATTAGATATTAACTAATACTTGCTGTCTGTCCTTTTATTTTTTAATGTTTTTTATATTTTAAATTTTCTTCTTGACGATTTGCGTTTAATTGTAAACTAATTTTTGTACACCAAATTTTTTAGAGTATATACACTCAGTTTCATATTTATAACCCACCTAACAATTTTCAATTATTTTCGTCTGAAATAATTTTTCACCTCAAATCTTATACAAAAAAGATTGAGAATTTCTATGCAAAGATTTTTCTGAGAATCATTTCCCATTACCGTTATTTTTTACTGCAATCCTTGGAGATTCGTCATTTTTGTGTTTCTCATATTTATAACTCAGATAAAGTTTTAAACAAAACAAAGTGTTTATTCAAACTAAATTTAAAATGAATAAAAACCTTAATAATCAATAGGGCCTCCTTTTGATTTTATTAAATTAAAAATCTGGATCTGGATTTAACGGATTTGATCAATTTATTTAACAACTCAGAATCGAGTTTGCGTTATCATCAAGAATTGCAGCTTTTAACTCCTCCAATGATTCTAATTGGCGATTTTCAGCTTACACCCGTCTCGCTAAACGTTTTCCATGGAGTTCAGGTCAGGTGAATACGTCGGCTAATCTATCACCTTAATACAGTCAAGTCTCCTATAACGCGGTGTTTTTATAGCGCGATTCCCATATAACGCGGTGTGAAAAATGCGACAAGTTCTCCTATAACGCAGTCTCTTTATAACGCGTTTTTGATACAAGAACATTGCAACAACTCAAATGGTTTGAGAAGTTTATCTACGGCAACACTTATTCGATGTGTTAAATTTTTATAAGTACATAGTTAACATTTTTGGTGTATTCCCCTGTTTTTCAATTCTAGTATTCATTAAATCTAAATTTAAATATGTAAAAATCTACATATTCATTGTCATTTCTATTATAAAATTTTATTTATTAACCGTATCAGCCACAACTTGTTACTTTGAGAATGCAGTTTTTATAAAGGTCTGATTTATATAGAATTTATTTATTTCTGAGATTCCATATAACGCGGTACAAATCATTTAATTTGTATTAATTCTGAGTTTCTTATAACGCGGTTTCCATAGAACGCGGCGGTGGTTTCCATATAACGCGGTATAGATTATTCTGATTTGTCTTATATCTATGTTTCTCAACACGCGGTTTCCATAGAACGCATATCCTTATTTGAATTAATTCTAAGTTTCTCATAGCACGGTTTCCATATAACGCGGTACGAATCAGTCGCGTTATAGGAGACTTGACTGTAGAATTTGTCTGCATCTAACCCATTGTTTTACGACTGGTATGAATTTTTGGCATTATTCTGCTGGAAAGTCCAGTATTTTTCAGGATGTGATGTCAGAAAGAGATATAATCCGCGATGAAGTAAATTTTATATCCAAGCATCCAGATGCAGAAAGTGCATCACAGAACCGCTACCAAAATTCCTCTTCGAGAAATACAGGTGTGTTCCTTAGATCGCGCCAATGAAAATTTAGTCTATCAGACCCATCTAAGTTCCATTTGTTTCATCCGAAAATAATTTGGAAACGAAATTTTTTAATTTAAATAATGAGAAAATACAAAAACTAGTATTTCTTACGGAAGACCAATCTGTAGCCATATTGTTTTCTGAAAATTCCATCCGATTTTTCTTATGGCTTCTTCATTTAACGTAAAATCTCCCTCTCCTCCCGCGGAGAAAGTTTTCTTTCTCTTCATTTTCCCATACTACTACGGATTTTCTAAAAAGTTTTTAATTACACGGCGACTGCGTGAAATTTTTCCTTAAATTTCATTAATGTTTAAACCACCATCTTTGTACACTAAAATTTTATCCTTTTAAACTTCATTTAATGACACACCTCGAGGCATTTTAAATAACAAGCTTATTTCTAACTAACTAACTAACTAACTCTTGTGAACGACAGTTGAATGAATTGACTTTGTCGTCTAGTAAATGAATGAATTGGCTTTGTCGTCTAAGTAAAGAAACGCACAAAAATGACGGATTTCCAAGAACTGCAGTAAAAAATAACGGTAATGGCAAATGATTCTCAGAAAAATCATTGCATAGAGATTCTCAATCTTTTTTGTATTAAATTTAAGGGAAAATTATTTTAGATAAAAATAATTGAAAATTGTTAGGTGGATTATAGATATGAAACAGAGTGAACAATCTACGTTTAAAGGGTAACGTGGGTTTTGAACTCAAAAAAAAATCACAATTTTTCGAATGTTTTTTTTACGAAATTTATAAAAGTGATTTATTTCAACTATTAGGACATAAAAGCATATCACTTGAACAAGTTTTAAAGAAAATTTCATGAAAAATATATGAAAATTGAGCCATTGACAGCTGGTTTACGAAAATCGATGATTTTTTACCGTAGGCAGAATATCTCGAGATAGGCTTATCTGAAATCAAAAACCAAAATGTTTTCTATTAGTAGATGCGCATGGCTTGTACTTGGACGAAGGATTTGAAAAAAAAGTGATATTTAAATTTTTTACAACGTTTTTTTAACAAAAAATTCATTTTTTTATGAATTTTTTTTTATATTTTGGTGATGTTCTACAAGTAAAACGACTTGTAATGAACGAAATTAAAAATCCTTCGTTCAAGTACAAGTCAATACTATTTAGAAGAAGTGTGGAAAATTTCAGTAAGATTGGATTATTAGTTTTTGAGAAATCATGCCTACGGTAAAAAATCAAATATACCGTGGCAGTATTAGACCTTTTTTTAATAGAATAATTGTTCCTACAATACGATTATTTTCTTTTCAGTTATTTAGATTTCATCTATAAACATTACTTATGTAGACAACGGTTTTTTCTTTTCTTTCTGTATTTTATATCATATTGCAAGGAAATACAAACGCTTATAATTTTATTTGCAGACATAGAGATCGCAATGCATACAATCTAATTTTAATATGAATACGAAAAGTGTGCAATGTCAGTATTAGGCAGGGTTTCGTTATAAAATGTTTTTAATTGTTCTTAGTATGCGATTACTTTATTTGCAATGATTTAAATTTAGTGCATAAACATTATTTCACTTGTATAGACACAATTTGTCCCTTTAATTTTTATATTTTATTTCATATTGCAAGGAAATACAAGGGGTATTATTTTTATTTGCAGCCATAGAGAGAATATATGTATATTGTGATTGGTACCTTTCCTTGCATAGTTTCAGCTTAAGGACAAATAAGCGAACGGGCTCGAAAGCGTGATAGAATAAGGAAAGAGGCCAACTAAAGACAAGGTTTTCCGATGAGCACCGATAAATCACGTAAAACACCTGTTTCCTGTCATTAACGAGATTCTGTTTCGCTACAATAAAGCAGAATGGTAAAAATATAAAAAGTGAAAAAGTGCTGCAAAACTCTTTAGTGACCCAAAATGTAAGCTGCTTGCCATAGGGCAATATTGTGATTTTTCGAAAACGTTTCCATGCCCATGAAAATACTCAGAGAAAAGACGCGACGATCGCATACTACATCAGTTAAGAAATATATTGCTTGCTGCATGCCTGAGTTATATGTGCGCGCGGAGTTGGTCCGCGAAAATGGAGTTGGCGTTGTGCGCCGGCTCCACCGAAAACAGTAAACCACCTTTAATCGTAGAAGCAACAAAAATTAAACTGCGCTTGTGGCTTCTTACGAAGCACTTGAAGCGGAGCTCAGATCCACGCTGACTGGTGCAATTGGCGATCCGTTGGGGAAGTGAAATTAAATTTATGTACTCGGCGTACCTCGGGGCGGTCAATAAGAAGTTAAACCCAATAAGTACGAAGATCGTCTCGGAAGATTGGAGGTAATATTTTAAATTCTTCGCTCCGTCTTATTTACGTGGTGGACTCGTTCAGGCTAAGGCGCATTTACTATAAATATAGCGGGCAATGTCGGATTAATTTTTACAGTGTATAAGCGTAATTTTTACAAAAGCTCACAAGAAATTTAATACTTTATACAGGGTGTTCAGAGGTGGGAGGTCAATACTGAAGGGGGTGAAAGGTCAGACCGAGACAAGCAAAAAATCGTATGGGTGGGGGGGGGGGGGGGGGGGCATCTCGCACCGTTTGGCAGTTACAGGGTGATTCGTAAATCAGGATTTTGCCTTATATGGGAACCGCTCTTGCATTTTTATCTTTTTCTACGCATCGCAGCGGCCCCAAACTGATTTAAAAAAATCACTATTTGGAAGCCCTTTCCAAAAAAGTTTACACCACCCCCCTATCCCCAACCACTTGGCCACAATCCCCCCTGCAAGTTGAAAAAATTAACTTTTATTTAACGATTTTTCACCTTTCGCCCCACTTTTCTCCGAAATTCATGTTATTAACATACCTACTTTTTATTTTTTTTAAGTTGCCTATCTAATTACCCTTCCAAAAAGGTGCAACATGCCCAGGTAGAAAAGGGTTGCAAAAGTCCTGAAATTAAAACATCCTCACAGGTACCTAATTACTTTATTGCACCATAATGGAAAATGTCGTTAAGTAAACAATTTTTATGACAGCAAGTTCGGAAATGTTTGTTTAGCAAACAGAGGTAGTACATTTTTATTATTTCAGGAAAACAGTAATAAAATAATAAATGTAATCCCGTTAAATAGCGTTATTAGTTTATTATATCCAGTATTGACTCTTAAGTATCCTGACGCTCCGTTTCTAATACCTCCTATGAATTATGGTATAAAAATGGGTAAGTTTGAAAGGACATTGACCACAGTTGAAGAAGCAAGCGATAAGAACGGGTGTTTAATAGAAAAAATTAAGATAAAATGGCAGAATTCAGTGTTGACGAGTATGCCGATATAATTTACGTGTACGGTTTAGTAGAAGGAAATGACAGTGAGGCCGTACGAGAATACCAAAGGAGATTCCCGAATCGGCGGGTACCCGACAGAAGGGTATTTTCAAGGACTTTCAGAAGGTTAAAAGAAACCGGAAGTGTAACCGCCCCCAGAGCAGAAATGCGAGCAGGAAAATCGGCCGATTCAGCGGAGCCCGACCAACAAATCCTCAACATCGTCAGGAACAGCCCTGTAATAAGCATCAGGCAGGTCGCACGAAGGTCAGGATTGTCTTCAGGGAGAGTTTGGACCGTTGTGAACCGAGAGGGACTACATCCATACCACCATATCCCGGTCCAAGCACTAGGGAAGGAGATTCCGAAGGACGATTGCAATTCTGCACTTGGCTGTTCGAGTCTGACATCGAAAACAGAAGGTTTCTAGACCGAATTCTGTGGACGGATGAATCGCAATTCACCCGGGATGGCATCACAAACTTACACAACCTCCACACCTGGTCAGATGTGAACCCACATAGGACCAGGTGTCGGTCCTTCCAGCAAAGATTTAGTGTCAATGTCTGGGCTGGCATCATCGGCAACCAGTTGATAGAACCCTTCATCTTGCCCCAAGTGCCGAATAGTCAACTATACTCGGACTTTTTGGAGAATATCCTTCCGGATCTGTTGGAGGACATCCCCCTGGCCACCAGAAGCGCAATTTATTTACAGCTCGACGGAGCACCTGCGCATACTGGGAACATTGTTAGGGCAAGGTTAAATGAAAATTACCCAGAGCGCTGGATTGGACGAGGTGGACCGATTCCTTGGCCTGCTAGGTCACCGGACCTTACTCCACTGGACTTTTTCTTATAGGGAATGATGAAAGATGAAGTTTACTCAAGACCAATCAACACCAGAGAAGAATTAGTTACCAGGATTGTGACTGCAGCCACGAAAATACGGGAGAGACTGGCTACCATAGACCTCAAACGTGAAATAAAACGAAGGCTACTTGCATGCATCGAAACTAGCGGAGAACATTTTGAACAGCTTTTAAAGGACAAACGTTTTAATTGTAATTAGTTTTTAAGCGAACAAAATGTATTTTTTAGTTAACTTAAGTATAATTTCTTAAAAATTCGAATTGTCATGATATTCTGTAAAAGGATTTTTGTAAATAAATTTTCGTATCCTTTTCCTACCTGGGCATGTTGCACCTTTTTGGAAAGGTAATTAGATAGGCAACTTAAAAAAAATAAAAAGTAGGTATGTTAATAACATGAATTTGGGAGAAAAGTGGGGCGAAAGGTGAAAAATCGTGAAATAAAAGTTAATTTTTTCAACTTGCAGGGGGGATTGTGGCCAAGGGGTTGGGGATAGGGGGGTGGTGTAAACTTTTTTGGAAAGGGCTTCCAAATAGTGATTTTTTGAAATCAGTTTGGGGCCGCTGCGATGCGTAGAAAAAAAGATAAAAATACAAGAGCGGTTCCCATATAAGGAAAAATCCTGATTTATGAATCACCCTGTAACTGCCAAACGGTGCAAGATGCCCCCCCCCCCCCACCCATACGATTTTTTGCTTGCCTCGGTCTGACCTTTCACCCCCTGCAGTATTGACCACCCACCTCTGAACACCCTGTATAAATTTTTTCCTAAGAAAAAATATTAAATAATATATTCGTACAATCCTAATGCGAAACATTTAGTTCAAATATCTGAAACTGAAACGAATCTCTTTAAATCTTACATATCTAGTATCTGAATCCAGCAATAACCTTTTTTGTGGGAGGTATGCGATAGTATATATTAAGAAGCAATTCCCCTTCACCAAAGCAAGTGAAAAACTGCCAGCTGTCGGCTTTTCCACATTTTAAAATAAACAAGAAAAAATTCAATCTGAAAAATCTCGAATGATTTGAGATATTTAACGGGCGGCCTCGCAAAAGAGTGTGCCGAAACAAAAAACATAATTGGCAAGCCAAAATCCCGAATGTGTATCCTCCTTTAGTTGAATTTCTTCCCGTTGGGGGGCAGTCTATCTTGGATAAAGGGAGAAGAAAAACTAGGATTTCCCTCAGCATATGAGTGCGTATTTATTCTTGAACAACGCCAGCCCTGCGGGCAACGCATCTGCCTTACTAGGCTCAATTTTCCTTTTTCCCGAATATAAATGTATATAATACACCCTCCTGTTTTACCCTTGTCCCTTTTCCGTACAGCGCGCGAATATTAATGCAGCCCGTTGCCTGCGTGTGTTGGTGATAGCCTATCCCTTCCAGAGTATTGGCGGACTGAATAACATATATTTCTACTCGTGCGCAATACCTCCGCATTTGCAACCCTCATAGCAGCATTGTACCCGCCCTCGGGCTATTTTTCCTTTTCCTCCGAACATACGTTCGCAACTGATTTTGAGTATTAAAAGTCGAGCGTAGCATTAAAAACATGTCACAGCCACGTATGTAACTATATGCTAATAAAGAAAATGAAACCTATAAAAGATATATATGTATATAAAAATCCTTTCAACTTTCTTATTTTAAAAATGCGAGAGTGCTTCTTATTCCGCTGTAATCGATTTCAAGTATTCTTCTCTCGAATAAAGAGAAAACATTATTTTACTCATACTTAAGACATGTACCTACTTTCTGAGAAATTAAATATATAATTAGCTTCTTTATTTTTTTTTCAGTATCGATGTCCAGGAATTACTAACGAATAAATTCTAGTAACATGATACCAACATTAAAGTGCATTATAACATTAGGTATTTATAGATATTCTACAAAAAAGAAAATGTTCTGAAGATATTTCTTTCTTCGTAGGTGATTCGACCCCACTTCATTTGGAAAATGTAATTCTGATTGACAAAGAAGAATTTAGTGATGCGGAATGTGTTAATCTTGATGATTCTGATGAAGATTTATAAATTTGTATCTAATCTATTATATAATTATTGTCCGACAAAATTGTTATGTTTAATTTTATATTATATAATAAACCATATATTTTATGTTCAACATTAAGAATTATTGTTCATACTCATAATACAATATAATTTGATGATAACTCTTGAATTATTGTCAGTCGAAATTTATTTTATAATAATAATTTATTTCTTTATATAAAATTTAACTTTGCCACCAGGGAGACCTTACACAAATCTTTTTTGGTGATATCCAATACTTTTCTGTTTGTATATAAAAACACAACAATTTTTTGAAAAATTTTCTAGATTACTTTAAAATAATAATTGATTTTATTGTTGGATATTTGAATCTTAATTTCAAGGAATAGATTTCGAAAGGAAGTGAAAATGCAGAATCGAGTAAGGCGTGGTTGAAATCGTTCCGATCAAATTCTAAATTTTAATTAAGTTAAATTGCATAGTATGCATTAGTAGTGAAAAATAATACAATGGTGATAATTAAACCCAAATGTGAACAAAGTGCAGATTAAAGAAAATAAGAACTGAAGAATAATCTAATTAGGTGTTAGTGGGATTTAAATATCAGTTGTGAGAAAACTAGAGCAAGGGAGCTATTTTAATTGAATGTGAAAATAATACATCAATTGAAGAATTAAAGGATGAAATTCAAAGCAAGCTTAGGGAAAATAACGAGATGGGTAAATGGGGAAGAAAAATGATAAAAATTAAAATTTGTGACCTATCTGAAAATTTAGTGGAAAGTGAATATATAAAATGTTTAAATAACGAAAAAAATATTAAATTCAAATGAAAACCACCACACATTTACTAATGATTGTGGTGTGTATAAATTGAACATAATAATAAATAATAAAATTTAATATATTGTGATAATTAAACGATAAAGAAATACATAATATTTTTTTTTTTTAAATTTTATTATTTAAAGCCTAATGGCAAATAAAGGTCAACTGAAGTTTTAATAGAAGATGTCAAACCAGACCTGTTACTATTATTAAAAACTCGTGTTATTAGTGAAATTGGATTATCTGAAACCCAAATAATTAATTTTCAGAGTGCGTCATGTTTGTTAAATTCAAGGTACATTGGCGAGGATGCATTATAAATAAAAACATAATGAGGAATACGTTTTGAATTAAAGACAAACGGATAAAATCTATATTGGATATTAACAATTAATATTTGGTATTATAGACAAAAAGAGGCAGTAGTAGTTTTGTATAGATCATCTAGCAGTGAAATATGTTAATTTTAGTCGTTCTTTTTGAACTGGTGTGCGGAAAAGTTAGAATCTGAAAGCAATGTTTTAATAGTGAGTGAATTCAATTTAACTATCTAGAAGACAGAGCTGTAATATTAATATAGGAGCGAAGTATGAGGAAATTAGTGTATCAACCAACACGCATAATTGTGGACTGCCTTAAAATTTCCTTCACAATCGCATTTTATAATAACGCCTCTGTTTACGCTCAAATGTTTTTCAAGTTAACGATAAATACGAAACATTTACGAAATTTTATCAACTCATGTTTTTTGAGTAGTCGAAATTTGTTTTGTTTTATAAATTTCTTGATTACATTTCGTGAATACTGTAGCAGTTATTTGGCGGTATCTTTGAAAACATTAGAGCTTAATTAGATAAAAATAACTAGGGATGGTTTCTTCAAATTAGAAAAAAAAAATTCGTTATGACTAAGAAACTATGATGCTTAAATTAATGAAACTTTTTAACACTTTGACGGCCTTGCACTTGTCGCCGCACAGTGATCTGATATCACGAAAATAAGGGATTAAATAATTGATGCTCTCCATTTGCGCTCACAGTTATGAAAAAAACAATTTATTTTAGGGAGCCCCATCTATTTGTGGGGTTATATTTTACTTAGAGGTTGAAGGAGTGAAGATAGAAGGGTAATCTTTTCTAAACTATACCTAGTAACAAGATTAATATGGTATACATGAGGCCCATAGCGTTTTGTAGATCAATTCAAACATTAATTAATTGGACACTCTGTAAATTGATTTTACTTTTATACTGTACTATTTGACATGCTGGTTGCTACCTTTTTTGCAAGTACATTTAGGAAAAAATCGCTAGCAAAATTAAATCACGTCTGCGTGACTCTGGCCGATAACCGCCAGTAAACTGGAGTCACGTATATGTGACTCCGGCCGTCAAAGTGTTAATATAATTTCAAACATACGCGTGTCGTTAAGAAAATTAGTTTTTTTTAATTTTAAAAATAAGTTTTTTTTCAATTTGAAAAAAATAATGTTTTAGATATTTTAGACATTTTCTACCTAAAAAAAAAATATTTTCTATAAATCGATGAATATTTTCATTAAATTTAATACATAGTATTGTGTTTGCTAGTAAAATTATTAAAAGATTTTTCATACGATCAAGACAAAATTTCTTACTTCCTATAATGGAAAAATTCTTTTTCAAAACTAAGAGTTTCGTGATTTTAAATTTAGAAAAATTGGCATAGGCTCAGATTTTTCTTTGGTATATGAAAAGTTTTCTCTGAGTGTATATAAAGAGAAGTCAAAATTTGCCCTAGTAAACAACTGAGCTGGAAAACTTATGGTTCAACATAATTGAAGCATATATAAATGGTTCAATAAGATTGAAGCATATATAAATTATAAAAGTCATCCTAAGAAAGACCGCGGGTGGATGGGGTGAGGTAAACAACGTTTTGCTAATCGAAGACTTCGAGCACTAAATTTGGCAATTTTTAATTTTCGCATCATTAAACAAAGCCGTAGGTTGACAACAGTAAGATATCATTAAAATTGTCCTATGGGAGGTCTGGAGGAAAGAGGATTGAGATAACCTATTGTACCTGAAGAGAAGACCTCAAGCACTAATTTTCTGTATTTTTTGTTTTCAGGAACGTCATCAAGAAAAGGTTTAAAGCAGCACTAATAATTAAATCATAAAAAAAGGATTACGAGGAGCTGCAAGAGGAAGGTGAAAGCAAACCTAGATTGAATAGGGGTGCGGCGAGAATTCAATATAAAGATACAGAATTCATATAATTTCAGGCAATGGACAATAACGCAGATTTGCAGTACTATTATCGATCTCCACTAGCAAGGATGCTGAAAAGTTGTACTAGAAACATATTTGAACTGTTTTGTGGTTTAATTTCATTCTCTGACACACTTTTGACATTTGTGGCTATTTTCATCTTGCACAGTTGAACTTTCCATTCTAAAATATAAGCGCTTAAACAAGAAAAACGTTGATTTTATATTACTGAAGTTTACCAGAATGCAATATTAATGATAATAAAAAAAAGTTTTAATGAAAAGCTTTATGCTGTCTTTAGAAAAGAATGTTGTCCTCATTCTACTGAACTATCACGCGGTGGTGGCATACTCTCAAAAAAATATCTAGTTCAAGCAACTAATTTCGTGGTTCGTTTAATTATATTTTCTTATGATTTTCACCTAACAACGTTGCTGGTAAGAATGATCACAGAAATCTATTTAAAAATTATTAAACTATCTTCTTATTTAAACTACACATCTAGTTGAAACGATATGACTAAATTAGTTCAGATCATCAGGCCTATTTTTAAAATAACTTATGATACTAATTGGAACAAGGATGTTTATTGTTAAAACGACCTACTAGCTTGTGGAATCAACATTAATCTACTAGTTTAATCAACGAAACTCATTTTTAAATCAAATTACGAGCTTGTTAAATCGACGCGGAACTATTGATTCCGACAACGAGGCCCATTGTTAAACCAATTTACGAGCTTGGTGAATCGACATGGACCTAGTAGTTCAGGGAACGAGGTCCATTATTGAAAGAACTTATGAGCCTATTGGCTAGACAGGAAGCTTTTATATTATAGACAAGACTCCTTAGTAAAGCAACTAACAAACGTACGAGCTGTTCTTCAAATATTAACTAATCTCAAAAGATATTCCAATTTTTATTTCTTCATTCATTTAATTATGTTTTTACCAATTATTTTCACACTTCAAAAATTGCTCGAAATTATTTAGTTGTTTCTAATATGTAGGTTTCCTAAAAGCAGTCATTTAGAGAAAAATTAAGTTTTCTTGCTTAGAAAGAGAGTAAATTTTGCGTTTTCCACTGCACTGAAACCACCAATAACATCTTTTAAGCCGAGATGTAAATTTTGCGCGTTGTGCTGCATTTCAACTAGCTATTATGAAAAACAGCTCGACCAAACCAAAGAGAATAATGCATCTAGGCCAGGCTTCTCGTTTACTAACAAAAATTCACGCTTTTTAATAACTATCAAAGTAGTACATCTAACAAGAAGGCTAGCCAATCATACTACTGGTTTGAATTCCTTTAAAGCAACTAGACATCTGGCAGCAATGACTATATATGCTTGGTATAAAAAACATTGATCATGTTAAGTTATGAAGAATACCTAGTCAATTTAACGTGAATTAAAATTTAAGTTGGCAGGGTTTCTGTTTAAAAATTAACAAATGTATTCTAATATAACTGACATGCAATTCCTTTATTTTAACTATTCTCTAGTAAAATTGATATTAAAATAGTTAGATGAACCAGAATCTAGTTGATTGAAACAGAAAACGCGGACCACTTGAATTAAAAAGGCCTCACTATTGAATATACTAGAAATATTTTGTTCAGTGAACTTATTGCAATCAATAATAAACTCCATTGTAGATTGTCTGCTCTTAAATCTGAAAATGTATTAATCGAACAACTTGCTGTCCAAATCTTTATTCCTGGTAAACGGCAATTGTATACCAATTAACAGCCCATTGGAAATTTGTTAGTTACATGCTAATAATATGAATTTCCTATTTTCTTACTGATGCACCCTCAAAGGAGCACTTTTGCGTTTTGGGAAACTTTAATCTGCCAAATATTCGCTGATCGCTTGTCAATGATCACATCGTCATTCTACAATTCCATCAAACTTCTCCTCACGGTCCGGCCGCCTGTTCATCGTCGTTTTAACTTAAATCAGGGTAACTCAAAATTAATCTGTGATGTCAATGAGGTAACTATTCCACCATCAAATGCTGATTTATTTCATGTACCATTTGTTCTCAATATTAGCTTTTATAATTTTGCAAACCGTTGTGAAAACAATGCACCTTGGCATACTTTTCGTAAAACTGATTAGATCGGATTGATTGGGATTCTCGACTTGGCTATAGCTCGGATAGCCTTGCAGGCTGTTATTACAAATTTTTAGAATTGTTTCAAGTTAGGATGAAGCAGTTTGATCCTCTCATCCTGAATTCTCTAAGCATCCTCCTTGGTTCAGGAAAAACTTGTTGTGATTTAAAAATACAAAGAAGTATATAACAACGCTGCACTTTTCTTGTCTTTTTCTGTTTTATACCATATGGTAGGTTGTCTTTACAACATTTCTTAAAGCATTTAGACCATTTTTAGGAATTTATTAAAATAATAACAGAAGCTGGTGTTATCTTAAGTTTAAGGTTAACTATATTTATAAAATATCAGTTCTTTATAACTTTTATCAAGATTTTTTCAGGCGTTTTCGATTTCTTTATGGGAGTTTTAATATTTCATTAATTTCACATGTCATGGGACGAACGCTTATATAAAACTTATTCCCTAAATAAATATGAATAAAGTTCACAAATAACTATATATAACGACCTTTTGGTTGAGTAATGTTTTAAGCCCCACAACAATGCCCCGTGATTTTTTAAGAAATTTCCAAAAATGGTTAAAATATGTTTTATTTTATTATCGTATCGTTTGAGACAAAACAACATCATTATTATATTTATTAAATGCTTCATCCTTCATAAGACAATTGAATTATGAACTAATGTAATTAGCATACCCGTATAGCAGTGTGATCGAAAAAACAAAGAATAAAAAAGAAAAAGAATGATATTTGATTACGTAAAATGAACGATATATTTATATATTGTAGGTAATGTACAAATCATCACGATTGAAATGAAATGAAGTTACAATTAATATCGAAATGAAAATTTTGAAAATCGAGTCAATAATATGGAAATTATGTAGTTTGTAGATTCAAAATTAATTATTTAACCCACGATGCTCTTTGCCTTCCTCAAAAAGGTTGTTTGTTAAACTGCTGAATCAAACATTCATCCGGAAACACGCAATAACTTTGAGAAAATTGAAATTTACACGGTTATTTAAGCACCCCTTAGAAGGGCAAGCGTAACATAACACTATAACGTCGTAAGGAGTGAACATTTGGTACCAGATTATTTTCAACCCCTGTACTACCCTCGAATGATGCGGTGACATTTCGTTTGTTTGTGGTGCACTTTCCTGAGCCGCACGCCGTAAAAAATAAGATGTGGTCTCACAAAACATCAGATGCCACGAGGGTGGCAAATCACAAAATTACTGGTTTGTTTTCCTTCGGTTATTTCACGCTATTTTAGGCTTGCATATGGCAGACTTTCGCATCGATACCTCTAATGATAGTATGCAAATTTTCTTAGCTCCGGGATAACGCTACGTTTTTTTCCCACTTGCATCTATAATCAGAGAGCATTGCCTATCTGATGTTCCAGAAGATTCTCAACGGAACAGTATAAATGTATTGATAAATTGAAAATTACAAAACCCATTTTTTTCCCAGAGAAAAAGCAATTCGAGAATTTCTGTTGGGAAGTCATTCGGGCTGAAAACATATTTCACTCAAAATTTGAGGGTAAGGAACCCTTCGCCGATGATGAGATTAAACACAACTTGAGCAGAAATGATGACATATTAAAAACGATTTTCAATTGCGTGCATTTATTCAGCGGCTGCACCCTCAAACGGGCTGACAAATCGACTTAAGGCTCTTCAGGACGAGAGCATTCGTCAATGCTAAAAGGAGCAGAGTTGTGACACTTAAGCTTGCTTTATCACGCAGGCAATTTGCATTCGCCCGGGCAGGAAAAAAACAGCAATTCTCGGCTATTACTCCCATTAGCAAGCTATGCAAATTCTCAAAAGTAATATCTTTTTATTAAGCGATCCGCACGACCATGCGTCCGCGGCATGCAACACTTAAACGCGCGCAGGTATCGGGCCCCGTTAAAAGAGGGAGCATAGCAAGTGTACGTACCTGTACCGGCCAGGTACGTTACTGCGCCAAATTATAACTAAAGAAGACGGGCAGATTAACTGGAATGTTAGCTTGCGATATACGCGTGCTTTAAACGTGATCAGTTCTGCGGGAAGAACGGCGCGAAGGTAGGTCACAATGATTGTCTTGACCCTAAACAGAAATTTTATCCATCAGGACAAGGCCTGCAGCCGATGGATCTGAGCGCATGCTCAGGGAAAAGACCCGCATCCACTGCACTTTTCGTGTGGATAACTCAAACTGTTAGGCGGATTTACTTATTATTATACTCACGACGCTCCACCTTCTCCGGCGCCCGCCCGTCCACGGCTATCCGGTCCTTCATACCATGACCCATCCGCGTTCGCGGTCCAGACACTCGCAACCAAACCTCCCTACTAGACCCGTTTGGTTAACACAACAAATTGAAATAATCATCCAGGGAAAAGACAAATATTTCGTTATTGGGATCGATTCGTTAGTAAATGATCCACTATAATTTCGCACATTTTTTATTTCACTATTCAAATTCCCAAAAAATGTGTTCTTTAAACTTTTATCACTTAACTCTTTGGGGCTAAGTGGATTAAAAACTGTCCCACCTTTTGCTTAACTTTTTATGCACGGTAGGATATTTTTTAATCCACCTCAAAAAGTCGATATTTCTCATAGTCATATAGTTTAATATGTTATTTAAAGTTTCCCACTTTTTATTTATTGTAAAAAAACAAAACCTCAAAAAATCACGGTGTACACGATTAAAGAAAAACAATTGAACCTATCTGTCTGAAATTTTGATGTTATGTGACACATGATTTTCCAGGGATTGAACAACGGAAAAAAATATTTTCTGAAAGCTTTCCGACTTTCATCAGATTTTCCGGGCCAAAAATGTGGGTTTTTTTTTAAAAAACACCGCCATTTTGTAATTTGTCGATAAAAATATTTCCTTTTGGTTCAATCCCCAGTGATTTTCATACCAATTAAAACCCCCCCTTTTTTTTTTCTTTCAGAAGTTCCAGTGACTCAAAATGGCGTACACCGTGATTTTTTGTGTTTTTTTTTTTTTTAAAATTCCCCCAGCCAAAAAACAGCCTAGAAACATTTAAACAAATTTTTGTTTGTGTTCTTTAAAGACTAAAAAATAAATATGACAAGTTTCATTAATATATCACTTTTTTTCCCCCTTTAATTTTCCAATTTTCCAAAAAAAAAAAAGTCCAACTTTGGGTGTCTCAAGTCCAATTAACATCTTGTCCCTCAAAAAGTTAAGTAGTACGAATTAAAGTATATCTAGCATGGTGTTCACGCTAAATGAAATTTCTTATTAAAAATTCTGCCTGGCAACATGAAAAGTTAGTTATGCTTTTTAACTGAGAAAAAAAAGAAGGAGGTTCTCAAGTTGACGCATATTTGTTTTTTTTATTTATGACCACGCATAAATAATGTTTTTGATGATTCTTTTTTATTAGACAAAAATTGGAAATGATTAATTTTTCATTCACCTGTGGACTGATTCTGTTGAAACTTGGCACACATGTGTAGTTCTGATGACACTACAACATAATGGAAACCTGGAATTAATCTGATAATGGAGACGGAAGAATCAGTAGATTTTAACCACAAAAAATTAAAAAATAAAAACTTTTTAACAAAAAATTAAATGGACTCAAAAAGAAACTGAAAAGCGAAAAAAGAGAATTAAACTGTTTTAGTCTTAATAACTAAGACCCTAAACTAATGTAAGAGTTTTTTTGTCTCAGAATTCAGCGAAGCAGTACAGTGTTCCTCGTTAAATGACTTATTTCTTGGATAAACCATTAAGGGGTACTTCATAATTCTCCAGAAGATCTTAGCTAACTGAGCTACTGAATATGCATACTTATATCGCCAGTGAAACTTTGATATTTGAATACTTGAGGAGGAAGCTCGGATTTTGTCAAAGAAATCCGAAGCTGATTCTGAAGAAAAAAGACTTGTGTAGAGTGTAGACATATCAAAATTATAATAGAATAATTAATATATGATTAAACAGGATTGGAAAATACCCCAGATAAGGTTTTGGAGAATTATATGATTGAAGAAGTACTAAGGGAGAATCATAAATCGGATAAAGGAAAAAGCTGACACAATTAGTGGAGAGAGTTAAAAGTTTTATTTATGCCTTTATATTTTGATGTTAATTACAATTTTCTAGGCTTTTTTGAACACTAACGAAAATTTAGCTTATCGCGAACAAGGTTCTATCCTTAAGCAAGATAGAACAAAAATTCATTGAATTTTTTATATAGAGCACAAGATTTTCAACAGGCTTATAAATTAGTAATTTTCAGAATTTTAAAAGAAACGGCTTCGTTTAACATTAATCACTGGGATTACGGAAATTTTCGATACAAAATCGAATTAATTGTCTTCGAGGTATCGATGATTATGTTTTTAGGGTTTCGTATCTCGAAATGATAAAACGGAACCCTTATAGGATCAATTTGTTGTCCGTCTGTCTGTTTGGCTGTGCGTTAATACATTTTTTTCAGGAACGGCAAGAGATATTAAGTGAAATTAATACGAAATACTAAAGTCTATTGCCTCGTAGTCTTGTAAACAATTTAAGTTTCTAGCTCAATATACTAAAAAGTTACGACCTTTCAATTTAATTTCAATTTTCATACTAAACAGACTAACTCTATTATTGATACATCAAAACCTAGAGAGTACTTCCTGTTGACCTGGAATCTTGAAATTTAGCACGAAGGAAGATTTCATAGCACAAGTCAAGGAAAAAATCCGAAAATCATTAATTTCTAATTCTATGGGAAATTAAAAAAAAAAAAAAAAAACAGTTGTTCAATTTTCGATTCCAATTGAAAATTCTTAGAGCTAATTTGTTAATACCCTGTATAACATACGGAACCCTCAAAGCGCGAATCCTACACGCACTTGTTCGTCTGTTTTTATTAATTATTAAAGTTTTATGTGCATATTTATTCAGTTCATGTATAAGTATATTAATTATGAAACCTACACCACTGCAAGTTAAGCAGCATTGGACACGGAGATTACTAGAATTGTATTCCCCAAATCAGACATGAAAAGATTTTGGGAAAAGTTACAGAAGAAAATTTGTGTATATGGGTAGAAATAGAAAAACCTCTTGTTTAAAAACAGTCAATACACTTCGACTAAATAATGTAGTCAAATTAACCTGATATTCCTTTTGTTTTAAAATTAACTCGTTACTTCGTTTAATAATATATTGTAGTTGTGTGAACCACTGTTGACATGTTATTTGAGCACATTTGTAGTTTGTTGTAAATTATTTCTTCTCCACTTGTTAGGTAAAAATCATTAGGAAAATTAGTTGAATGAGCCATGAAATTGGATATTCGAACATAACTTTGGGTGTGGAAGTGGAGAATGTAATAGTTTTCTCTTTTACTTACTTTAGTTTCTTTTGTGTTTACTTTAAAACGAAAAAAAAAAAATAGTATAGTTTATAGTTTTTTCCAGTACACCATCTAGCAAAAACTATAATTTTTCTTGGACTGCACCAGAAAGTTTTCTATTTCGGCCAGATAATGTGTGGACTGTACCAGAACCTTTATTAATTCAACTGGATAATATGCTGAGAGAAACATGAATGTAAATTAAAAACATAAATGAATCAACATTTTTCAAACATGATTTGGTGCAATTGGCGTCAAGGAAAAGTTTCATACTTTGAATCCATAATGGAATCATATTAATGTCAAAAAAAAGATTGGTTATTTCAAATATAAATTGTTAACAATTCAAAGCGTATTCATATTTGCACACAAATGAAAATTGTTATTGCTTCATAGTGAGCCCTTATTTGTATTCAAAAAGAAATCATATTGATTTAAGACACAAAATTTCCACAGTAAACATTGCTATGTTCATGTTCACATTTATATTTATTGAAATATACAATATACGCATTTATGTAAATATTAAAAGTTATTTACATACAAAAAATTTGACGGATCAAATATGGTTAAAATTGTATTGTAAATCTCACTTCAGAACTATATTTTACTAATAAAACTGTAACAAATTCTCAGTTTCATCGAGATTGGAACATTTTTATAAGATACAACATTTGTTTCAATATAATTCTAAAATATAATATACAAGTCAAATAATAACCTAGATTTTGTCGAAGATTAAAAATATTACAAGTAGAGAAGCTGTAGCAGGGCCGTAGCCAGCGGGGGGGGTCAGGGGGTTAGAACCCCCCCCGAAATTTTGAAACTTAACTAAAAATTTACATAACTTTTAAAGGGTTGAACAGTCAGATGAGTAAAACTTCCGCTTTTCTTTTTTCTTTAACAATGATAAAATATCTTAAAGACATGTAACTTTTTAAAAATAATCAGTGATGTTTTTATCATAGCACAAAGGTAGGTAGCATTTACCTTTTCAAGGGTCTTTAAAAAAAAAACGGTATTTCCATCAAAAAAATTGATATATGAAAAAAATGCCCTCGGAATGAAAAAATAGAATAGTTCAGATGCCTCATTGCAAAATTCATTATAGTCGGGGTGCCAGAGGTTCAAAAAATGGGTTATTTCGTTGTTGGACGGAATTTGATGAAAAATGGCAGAAAGGGAAGGTCATTGCCCGTACAGTGACCCATTAAAAAAGTTAGAATGAGCGATGTCGGGAAGGTACTTTGTTATTGCAAAATAACTTTGATAACCCGTTATTTTTCAGTTTTCTTGGAATAACTCGAAAACGAAGCGTTTCAGCGAAAAATATTAAATACAAAAGTTGTTCAGCTGATGATTTTACGTAGGAATACGGTTTTTTGATTAATTAAAAAATTGTTTTTCCGACCGAAAACCAGCAGAAAAGTAACAAAAATGCAAAAACAATAAGCATTAAAAAATAAAGGAAAACAACGATTTCCATCGTTGATATTTGGGTTATTGATAGGTATTGGTATTGTTAACCAAATGCACCCGGTCCGGTTTTTCAAAAACAATATGGCGACCTATTGCAACATTGTTAAGTTAAAACTTTGGAACGCTGTAAATTCTGCATGAACAAACGGATCTTGATGAAACAAATTGGAATCGGTAGGTATTAACGGCATCTTTGAGTGTGCCAAATTTCAAAATTACTTATTAAACAATTACTTTTTTTGTTATTAACCAAAAACCATTTTCTGTGCTTCGTAATTTCGTCAATTTACAACATTACAACAATAACAAAATGCATTTGATTACTCTTAACATCCTACAGTGGTGACTAAAAACGCGAAAATAGCGAGTTTTGATGATTTGATGCATTTTGTTGCAAAGCTTAATGTTGTAAATTGACGAAATTACGAATACACATTGGTTAATAACAAAAAAAGTAATTGTTGAAAAATTTTGAAATTTGGCACACTCAAAGATGCCGTTAATACCTACCGATTCCAATTTGTTTCATCAAGATCCGTTTGTTCATGCAGAATTTACAGCGTTCCAAAGTTTTAACTTAACAATGTTGCAATAGGTCACCATATTGTTTTTGAAAAACCGGACCGGGTGCATTTGGTTAACAATACCAATACCTATCAATAACCCAAATATCAACGATGGAAATCGTTTTTTTCCTTTATTTTTTAATGCTTATTGTTTTTGCATTTTTGTTACTTTTCTGCTGGTTTTCGGTCGGAAAAACAATTTTTTAATTAATCAAAAAACCGTATTCCTACGTAAAATCATCAGCTGAACAACTTTTGTATTTAATATTTTTCGCTGAAACGCTTCGTTTTCGAGTTATTCCAAGAAAACTGAAAAATAACGGGTTATCAAAGTTATTTTGCAATAACAAAGTACCTTCCCGACATCGCTCATTCTAACTTTTTTAATGGGTCACTGTACGGGCAATGACCTTCCCTTTCTGCCATTTTTCATAAAATTCCGTCCAACAACGAAATGAAAACCTCTGGCACCCCGACTATAATAAAGGTAACAAAATAATAGGTCCTCTCCACTAGGCAATAAATATTGGCGCCTTTACTCAATTTGAAAGTAGTGGAATATTATAAGTAGTACATTTTAGATGCGATCAAAACACCTTTAGCACTTATTGATTACTCAGGTTGTAACTGATAACTGAAGAAGTGCAAACATATTTTTTAAAATAGTTCTTACTCTTTCTTTCGCTGCGAAAAGTCGAAACTAGATTTTCTTTTGTGAAATCCTTCTTTTTTACGTTTCTAAGATATCTTTTTCGAAAAGTTAAGTGTTTTAAAAAATTAGAAATTTTATTTTGAATTTTTTTAAGGGGTTACACAACCATGAAATTTTCAAAAAACCGTTTTTTTTTTTGGCTAAATAAATTGTTTATACTTTTAACAATATTTTAAGCGTTGAAATATTCCAAAATTCAAATTATTATAAAGTTATAGCAATTAGAAGTGAGCGCGTTAGGGAGCCGACCCAAAACGCAGGTAGCGTTCGGACCATTACGTATCTGTCTATTTTTAACAATAATATAATCCCTTTGGAAAGATTAAACTAACAGTAACTCAGGTAACGGAGGACATCGCAAAACCTTATGTATGGGCCAGAGATCGCAGATTAAAAGTAATTAAAAAAACATTTACTTTTAAGGCGTTAACTTCGACCTTTTTTTCTTTCACGTTTTTTTCGAAATTACTTTTTTCAAACTGGTGTACACGATATTTCAAAATCGACTGAACCGATTTGACTGAAATTTGCACTACTTATTTTTTATAATATTACCTAAAGCGTGACGTGAATTTTTCGATTGAGTTCCGTATTCAAAAGTTATATATTTTAATTTTTTTTTTTCGGAAAATGCTGAATGGAGAAATCATGTACACCGTCAGCAAGGATTTTAAAAAGAGGGTCCCACTGAGCGACTCATATCTCACCCATTTTTAATGTTTTTAGTATTTCAGTATTGCAAATTGTTTATAAATCTATTATATGTATACGTAAAATAAAGAATAATTCATATTTTTAATGGCCGAGCTAAAAAAAAAAGTTTATTTTTATGCCTATTTTTTCGAGCGTCAGGGCGGTGTAACACCTTAATAAGAGTAACATAGTAGGGATATTTTTAAAAATATTTAATTAAATATATATTGAAGATGTCAAAATTAAATTTTATTTTAAATTAATATTTTAACGTTATTTAAAAAAAATTTCAATTTAGTTCAAAAATGTAAATCCCCCCCCCCCCCCCCCCCCCCTCCCCGTCTACCACTTTTTATTTTGAAAACCCCCCCCGAAAAAAAATCCTGGCTACGGCCCTGAGCTGTAGCAAGTATCCACTCTTTGTTATATATATACGGAACACTAAATTGAATATGCTCTTACACGTTTTACACAATCTCAATTTCATTAATACTGGATGTTTTTTCTAAGTTTACAATGTGGCATATACAAGACATTTGTCTATTTGATTTATACCCTCAAACCTTGCCGATAAAATGTGCTGTGTTAGAAAAAATTTGTAACAAATTGATTGATATTGAGCCTAATTTCCGCGTTGCTGATTCATGAAGATGATGTCTTTTTTTTAGGAATCTGTTTACTTCAATTATCAAAATAATTATATTAGCTATTGATACGAATTCGTTTATGATATATTCCACTTACTAAGTAAAATTCTGAATCAAAACCGAGACGTTTTTGACAATAAACTTTCTATTATGCTTTCAAATATAGAATTAAATTCTTTCTGTTTTAATAAGAAAAGGCATTGAAATATTAATCACTAATAGGTTTCGTAAGATATTTTTTAAAATGGAAATTCAATATTGTTTCTAATAAATTTTACCATGCACGCTGAGTCTAAAAAATTTGTTTTGCTCAATGGAAAAAACTGCAAGCTATAATGTTTGTTAATTCCGTGTAGTCTGTGTTTTCACTTCTTCTCGTCCTTGTAAATTGTTTTTTAAATATAATATTTCTATTATTTATTTGTTTGTAATATTATTGTTTTATTAGTTGTTGATTTATTTAGACTATGTAGTAGGTTTTTAAGTTCTTCATTTGTATAATGTGCCATTTTCTATTGGTAAAGAGAAGATATATTATTATAAAACAAAAAGTAGTCATTTGGACATTTAGTTCGGATGTCTTTCACAGTTAAAAAATGTTACGAATTATATTACTATATATATGGAAAATTTGTGGTGTTTAAAAAATGTCCCTTTAATTTTTTCATTAACTAGCTGAGCTCAACTTTTATATTTTCATAAATTATTTCAATAATCCGCGAAAGGTTGAAGTAGATCACACGAATCGCGCCGAACCAATTATCTGAATTTTATACCTATGGGCAATGTCGTCATTCAACACACCTGCAGTCAATGTAGACGCTTTGAGAAAAACAAAAACCCGCGGCAAGCGATAAAGGCACAATTTAATAACGCAGCATCACTTCATCTCATCCTAAGAATTTCGATTTTTGGTTAAATAATTTTGCTTTCTGTAAATTTTCTGATTCCATGTAATTTCCCGAAAATGCCGAAAGTATATGACTAAAGCGCGGGAGGGCCTTCTCATCGGTATCCTTGAAGGAATCTTCACTGTCCGAAAGAAGTACAAAGCAAAAAATTCTTTTTGCCAATTTGTGTGTTACCTTCACCGCCCGCTCATAAGACGACGAGCAATGAAAAGGTTCGCAAATTTATGTTTCGTGATACGATTCTCGCGATGATGGCAATTTTAGGCACGCAACTCACGAGGCACCATATTCCCACATGAATAAATATTGGCACACATCAGCAATTTAACTATAAAAGAGAATAATTTACGATAGACTTCAGTCGTCATGACATCACGTCTGATTGCTGGTCCCGGCTTTTTGGGTAAGTAATTCGCTCATCTCGCCGCGGCGATGCAGTTATAATTGACGGCTGAACGTCTGGCAGACTTTGCTGCTGCTGCGCGTCTCTCCAATTTAGAGTCCGAACCGTGCAAGATTTCATCCCCTTTAAATTGAAGTAAAAGCGCAACGGGCCGACTGATTAATTGTTAAATAAAATCGGCACTGGTACACCGACGACGACGGCAACTTGACAATTTCCGCCAAAAATTGATTTCAGAACTCTATACACCGTGCGGTTCATAACGAAATAATCGCAGCATTTTCGTTTAAATGACCAGAAAGCCATAAGTTTAACAAACTCCATTACCGCAGTGGCCATGTAATTTATTAATGCTATCCGGCTCCGGTTTGTATTCGGAACCAGGAGAGCATTTACGGCAAACCAGCGCTACGCTGCTGTAGCTGGCGAGCTTCTGTAATAAGTCCATAAAGCCGCATTAATTTGCATAAAAGAGACATCATCTGAGGGTGGTGCTTGGGCCAGAAGGAGACACGCAAAATTTTAATAATGCATGAGCCTCACCGAATCCATATTGTGTGTTCGGCAGGAGCAGCGCTAGTTCGGATCGGATGTGCAAATTCGAAATCCGCTCAACTTCGGTCTGGCACTCGCATACCAGAGAGGGCATTTGCCGATGCCGCCCATATAAATGACTAAACATTACCTGCGGCCGTAATACAATATTTCAATAATAGATGCATATTTGTATACTACGGTCGGCTACGTCTTTGATCAAATGTTTCCAACGTTGATTCAAGGCAAAATGGGTTAAAATTCGATTTTCTCAAGATACTCCCCTGCAAATCAGTCGCTTCCGTTGAGCAGCCGTATCTAGCTTGCAAGCTTGGAGTTTTTTCCATGGAGAATCTTCTGTACTTTGGACAAAAGGTTATAAGCTATTATGATTAAAAACTGAGAAAAATCATGGTTTGAGTGGTTATTTGTATGTGCCATACGTCAATAAGGATACGTATAAATAATTACACTGAGAAAAAAACATCCTTATAAAAATTAAGATATTTTCTTAACGTTGATCTCTGAAAAATGTTAATTTGAAAAAAATATTATTAAATTTTACAAAGAACGCTTTAACTGATATTAAAATCATCTTAATGAAAGGGATTTTTTTAGTTAACATCATCTTATCAAATTGATAGTTACATTTTCATATAAGAAAATACTATCAATCAATCATATTAGAATGAAAGTACACTCAGAAAAAAATTTACTAAAATCAAGTAAAATCGTAGTTAAAATTAAAGAAATACAAGCCAAAGGAAAATTTATTTATTTTAACTTTTTCATTTAAATAGATATAAGTAAAATAGTCCTTAATTTTAAGAAATATTATAAGATTTAAGAAAATATTTCCTTAATAATAGAAAATATTTCTTTAGAAATAGGAGATTCGGTTTATTCCTTGGTTCCCGGTTCATATAAGATGATAATTTTTCTGAGTGTACATTTTTATAATTTCCCTGCATAAAATTTCAATTTATTTACTTATTTCGATTAATACAAGCTGCAAATATAATCAACAAAACAATACCTTAAACTTAAGCTAAAACTTAAACTAAAACTAAAAATAAAGAAACAAAGGAGAAGACATGATGGAAATATTATAAAAAAATTCGGAACAATTTATGGAACCGATTAGGTACCAGTACCAGTAACTGTAATGGTAATTCGATTTTTTGCATTACCATTACTAGTAATGGTACTGGTAATCATCTTTAAATTGCATTACTTGTAATGGTAATGCATGTTATTGTTAATGCCATTTTTTTACAGCTCTGATTATACTAACGAGTAAATACGAAATACGAGTAATAATTTTGAAAGTTTTAACATGAAAACATACGAAAAGGTCAATCTTTGACGCGACTAATCTCTCGAAAAAGACATGCAAATGTGAATCTATGGTATGGCGTACAAAAAGGTTACTTTCTAATAAAGAAAATAAATTCACAAATGATGTGATTTATATCAGCATCTGCTCACTCAAGAATATGAGCTATTAGACTGTAATTATCATTACTAGTGGTACAAAAAAGAAAATAAAACACATAATTTATATTTTAACCATATAGCATATTTTTCTAACCCTCCTATACATTTGTAACCGTATGTGTATTATACATTATATCTTTTATATTCAACATCATTTATCATTATAATTATTATTTTTGTTGATTCTGTTATGAGTAAAAATGTTATATATCTTTGAGTTTGAAAATATAAATATAATAATAAATTGCATTATTGTTTCTTTTTTAAACGTTCTTATTTAGATTCACTCCTATCTAACAATCAAATTTTGTAATCGATTTTTCACTTACTTGCTGTTATCCGATTCAGCATAAATTCCACAAATGTATATGGTTTGGGCGACAATTGAAAATTACAATACCATCGAGCGATGAGGTTTAATTTTTTTGGTACATTAAAGCGTTGTTTTTTAAACATATTTTTAATTAATTATATAATAATCTCAACATTTAATATCGCACGACAATTTTTCAGAAATCAAAAAGTTATTTTTAAACACAGTATATGAAGATCACATTTAACTCTAAAAAATCAAATTAATTCTAATAGATCTAACTTTCAAAATTTAATAATCTGAAGTTTTTAGTTCATAATAAAATAATCTTGTTATCAATATAAAATGAGATTAGTTCTTTCAGCGATCTATTAATTCTAAATATAATTTTAATGCTAATTTATTTTTTTATAAAGATCATTATTTTAAATAAAAACACTTAATTCATAGCAAATGTCTTTATATGAAAAAATAAATGATAATGCTAATGGTTTGAAAATGACTTTTTAAGCACATTTTTGTGAAATTTTTTTTTTGGAAGTATGGCTACATTATTTTATTTTTAAATTAAATAGGCTTTTTAAGTATAATTCAAAGAATGATTATATGAATTTTCAAGTAAAAATATTAAGAATTGTGGCAACAGTAGCCATTTTTCGCAGACACATTCATCCAAAAAAAGTGAATTTGCGGTGGACATCAGAACTCGTCACTGGATAATCTGAAAAAAAAAATTCAAAAAGATTATCTTAGTTTAAGAGTTTCTCGATGGAGTGACGTCGAGATAATTTTTTTTTTATGCATATTTTTTTACAAACAATAATAAATATGTTGATTTTCGCACTTTTTTTACAAAAAATTTCGTTTTTTTGACTTCTAAGTGATGCCAAAAACTCAAAAATCGATAAAAATTGAAAAGCTCGACGTCACTCCATCGAGAAACTCATAAACTAAGATAATCTTTTTAAATTTTTTTTTTCAGATTATCCAGTGACGAGTTCTGATGTCCACCGCAAATTCATTTTTTCATTTTTCAATTTGCTTAAAAAGTCATTTTCAAACCATATCCCCCCCCCCCCCCCCCCCCCCCCCCCCCCTTAAGGGGTATTCCACGTTCATAGTAGAATACCCCTTAAGCAATTTTTCTTATTTACACAGATTTATTTATAACCTTTAAAAAATACATTCAGAGATTTTCGAAACATCCTTTGAATGTAAAATCGAAAATTAAATCAAATCGAAAATCGAGTAGGTTTTATAAAATCAATCGTACAAAGTTTCATACAGGGGGATTCTCCATCCCCGTTGAAATTTAGCATTTCAAAAGAAAGCCGCGTATACGTGCAACAATTTCCATTTAAATAATCCGAATGGAATTGTCATATGTCGTTGGAAGGGGTTACTGGCAACCCCAGCGATTATGTGCACGCTTTTAAAACTAAAACCTAATTCAGTCCTAATTGGGGGTGTAATAGCGAAATTAAATGGTCGGTTAAGCCCGATCCCCTTCACTTTAAAGAGGTCTTAATCAATCTCCTCCTATGCCGAGTAGTGATAGACCTGTTACAGTCGCTATCACCCCTTCCGCGAAGCAAATCGAAAACACTACGAAGTGCATAAATTTTAAAATAATTGCAATTCCTGGAAATGGACAGATGGCCTGTTTTGACTGTTCGTCTTCGTTTGAGGTTTAGTTTCGAATTAAATTGAACCGAGATGGATCCAGCAGAACATTTTAAAATTAGGTTGTTATGTAACTTGAAGAGGGTGTCTGAGAATAATAGACTAAAGGATATATTGTTTTTTCATCATGCTGTAAGATTTTGTATGGGCACGATGACGCAAAATATGACTTATCTTTACTATCTTAGATTATAGATTAAAGGTTGGGACATTAATGGATTTAGCTGAAGCAATTTCGTTATGTGTTAGTAACCTTCGCGTTTGGGATTGTGTATCCAGTGCAGTCGTTCATTTTTCGGAGAATGCAAAAAGGGCCCAGAGCAAATTTTGTACACGTCCCTACTACGATAGTTCCTGCGAGTTTTGACAGTTCTCTGAGCAATTTCAGAGCTCGTAAAATTATTCGCCAAAACATTCAATTTTTGCCTCTTCCGGCACTTTAATTTGTTTGTTGTTAATACTAATTGTACAAATTCCCTCTGAAATCTCTGGAAATCGAATTTCTCAGAAATTTAACTCGTCTCGCGCAAATAATACGGATGACAAGTAAGCTCTTATTTTCGTCCCTTCTCTTTCCCACTTATGTGTACATAAGCCACCTGCCCCCTCTAGGAGAAATGCTTCAGTCATGTACATGGATTTAACACAGCGTGTCCTATCCTTTACTCTATAATCTTATCTTACCTGACTATAGTAAGTTGTATATTATTAAAAGAAGTTTCGCCTTTTTTATTCGTCTATGGGTTACAGTCCTATTACTCTTGGTTTTGCATCTTTTGAAATTAAATTTTATGTAAGGCTGTATACTGATAACCCAAAACAAGAAATGAAAAAAATTCGAAAATTGATATCCCCTCCCATACAGTGAAAATTGAAGAAAAACATATTTTTTCACTCACCCTCGATGGGGTATTGTTGGATACATCTTTCAAAATGCAATAAAAAGTGTTCTGGAACTTTTTCATTTTATAACTTCAGTCGCGAGTAGAAATATCAAAAATTTCAAATTAATCGAGTCAGAATAATTGCATTGCGATTAAGTCGGAAAGAAATAATCGATTAATATATGGAATATGATTAATCGTCCACTGACGCAATATGATATTGCCAATATCGTAACATAAATGAAGTAAGCAAGCGCAGAATATGTAGACCTTTTAAAACAAATTAAGTATTATTGCAGAAACTTTATGCCACCGATACATTTATTACGAAGTAGTATTTCATTAACAAGAAAAATTGGTTCATAATTAATTTGCTTTTAAGTTCCATCTATTTGCGAAAAACGTTAATTAAAGGAGTTTTTGACATTCAAAATCAGATCACAGAATCAGATGTGAGCGCTACACTTGTTTTTGAATCGAGTTAGTGGGGAAAGATTCATCAAACGTCAGTTTTAATGAAGTAAAATTCTGTGTGTCATCATGTCATTAGAAGTAACATCATAATGACGTCCTACTTGTAGAGTGTCAGTGGCATTATTCTTATTATTAATCCATAATAGCAAAAATAATGACTAGGCAGCAGTTTCGTATTTAACCCATTAAGTCCCAAATGTCAGCTTTTTCGCCGCTGCGTTCGGCCGCTATATTTTTAGTGAAAATAGTGTCTGAAAAATATGTGACACACTAATTCCGACGCAAAATTTAATGATCTTTCAGAATCTGACCTCAAAATTTGCAACAAATGTGTGGTTCAAAAGTTGTAAATTAATTTATGCAAAAAACGTGATTTTGAAAAAAAAAATTTCTGGTTTTTCCAATTTTCCACAAGGAAATCATTTGAAATTTCATTGTTTTCGTGCAAATATCGTGGTCTCGACTCCCAAAGTATAAGCTCCCGTTGTTTAAATGAAGGATTTTAATGTTTAAGCACACAAAGTGGCGGTCGGGACACGAAAAGATGAGAAAAAGCTTTCGGAATTTTTTACTCGAAAACAAAGGATTTTAGAGAAAAATTTTATTGAACAAAAAGTGCTTAGAATTGATTGAGAAACCCGTGTGAATTTTTTCAGAATGATTTCCTTGTGGAAAATTGGAAAAACCAGAAATTTTTTTTTTTAAATTACGTTTTTTGCATAAATTAGTTTACAACTTTTGAACCACACATTTGTTGCAAATTTTGAGGTCAGATTCTGAAGGATCATTAAATTTTGCGTCGGAATTAGTGTGTCACATATTTTTCAGACACTATTTTCACTAAAAATATAGCGGCCGAACGCAGCGGCGAAAAAGCTGACATTTGGGACTTAATGGGTTAATGTTAATGCGATCGCTTGATGGAATATTTTAGGTAATTCATTTTTGAATAAAACGACACTTTTTCTACATTCCACAATACTTTATCAAGTAAGACTCTAAGTCTTAAAGATGCTTTAGTAAGACGAAACGTGTAGTGTCAGTTAAGAAAACATTATGTAATAAAAAGTAAGTATAAGTATGTACCATATGCATCCATTACATTGAAGGCAATGGATACGGATTTAAGTTAAGGGGAGGTTCTCATCTAGAATCTTGAAATTTTCGATTTTTTTTTTATTTCATATTATTAAAGTTTAATATGTCTAGAATGTTGCTTTAAAATATTTAGTCGATCCGAGCACTAGAACGGATTCTACAGCCCATTGATTCTGGCGGTGTCATGATCGTAGTGGGGCGCTCAGCCTGTGCCGTGCCGTTCAATCACGATTATCTCGGAACTTTGTTTTTCAAGATTTTTCAAATTTGCGTACAAGATAACTCAAAAACGGTTCAACCGATCAACTTTTAGTTTCGTGCATATTAAAGTAAACAATTTTCTTCATAGAAAGAGTGGAGCACATTTTGAAAATTGTAACATTATCTCCTTTTTGTAAGTGATAAACTATGAAAAAAAACGGCCGAAAACGGCCTTAAAATTTCAAAATCGCGCCATTCCGTCAATTTTAAATTTTTTTTGAAAGTCGTCCACTCTTTCTGAGACAAATTTAGTCTAGTTTATAATAATGTCATCATTATTTGATTTCAGACCAATCTGCGACCCCTAAATTGTACGCAGCTGGGCCATTTTCGAAAAACATGCCTCCGGAGAAGTTGAATAACGGGCGCCATTTTGTTTTTTTTGTTAATAAAAAAATTTTTTCGTACAGATAAATATACAATAAAAGATAATGCCAAATATCATTTCCCTATGTCTTGTCATTTGCCTTCAAAAAAATCACGAACTTTACCTACTTTCTGACGTTCTAGATGAGAACCTCCCCTTAAAAGACAATTAACTTTTGAATCAAATTGTTAAACGTTTCTCTCAAAATAAAGGGAGATTTCAAAATAAATATGGATTGTTTTGTGAGAGTCATTTAAATCAAAGATTTAATTTGAAATGCGTATAGTTTGCTTTCAAATATTTTCATTTAGTTCAAAATCCATCTAAAATACCAATAACTTTCATTTTAAAATGCGGTTGTTAAAAACAAAAGGTGGAATCGTTTGAGTAAATTCTATAGACGTTTTTCTTTTTATAACTTAACCCTTAAAATATTTGATTATACAGATAATATTTTTTAAGTGTAAGTATTTATCCTGCACCACTACGGAATCCTCATGTGCGTGCCCGACACGCTTTCTGCCGGTTTTTATCTGTATACCGTATACTGTGTCTGTCAACTACTTTGACGTTAAATAAAAAAATTAAAAAGGCTACATGTTATACAAACAAATAAATTTATTTATTTTTTTAAAAGGAAATAAAAAAAAAATATCACTAAATTTTAGTCAAAATTTCAAATACGAACAAAAACTAGTAAATTCCTTTGTGCGGAAAGCACAAAGAAAGTTTTTAACTCTTAAAAGCTACGTGCAAACCTAGTTATTTTCAGAACACTCGAGCCAAAGGCACAGAGAAAATGATAGCTTTGGTTTCATCTTATAATAGCAAAGCGCGGAAAATTCAAAATCAATTAGAGAAGCATAGCAAAGCTGTTCTATAGTGAGCATTATGCGGCGACTGGTAGTACATATAACGCACGAGACTCATTAGGGCCGGTCTATGAGGCATGGCATGGCCCATAAAGACAGGTCATCCTGCCGCTGCTAATTGCTGTTTGCATTAAAGAAAAGTAATCAGCTCTATAATTATTCATTTTGAGGTATAACTTCACTTTCGTGTGTGCGCCATAAACAAAAAATGAGCCCCCTAAGAAGGCGATTGCGCCAGCGCGCAGTTTCTTTTGTTCGTGCAGGATCCAAAAAAGGCGGGGTAGGTCGGAGAATTCTGCTAGAGCTCGAGGCCAGAAAGGGGGAGTTACTATAATTGTTTAATTACAGGGTTTTTGTTGTTGGCCAATGTTCTATACCGTTCACGACCTGCAAAGGATTACGGCCGCCTTCTTGAAATGCACTTTTCGGAACTAACCAGAGCCACGATTCAGGGGGACTATGGAGCGTGCACTGGAGGCCTTCTTATCTGCTCCGGGGCGATCTTGTTTGATCCCTTACTCGGATGTGTCTAATGTGGCCGAAAGTAGGTATTCATCTTATCTGATGTTCTGCATTTTTCCCATATCTGCGCAGCATTCTTCGAATTTATTGCAAGCCTCCGCGCGCCGTGGCCGATTTGGGACAGGACCCGTGAGGTGAATTTGATTGCGTTCAGGTTCATTGGAAATTGTACGAGCCCAAGCAAAATTAGCAAGATTTTTTCTCTCCTTCCATATAAATTTAGTTTTGCACGCAAAAGAAATATGAGTGAGGCAATTTGCATAATCACGTTACAGCTATAAATGTACATTGTTCTATTCAGTTGCGATAATTTTGTACTTTTTATGAGTGCCGTCTCATTTTTATAAATCCATCAAGTTAAACATCTCCCTGTTCATATTGTTGTACAATTTTCAAGATGGATTAATTAACCACCATGACATTTTTATACATAAGGCAGAAGTGTTCATTTACTGGTGGTCAAACTCACAGGTTAAAGTAGTAATCCAATTTATTGCTCTCTTCCTGCCCTTTGGCGGTTCCCAATCATCTCGATGTGAGGTCATGCGTATAATCCCTGCGCGGCGCTCTATTGCATCAATCAATAAGATATTTCATTGAGGTGAGGGCAGGTCTGTGGTCACAGCATCTGCTCATGCTTTAGATTAAAGTAGACAGCAAGGTTCTTTTATAAAAGCAGCCAGGAATTTTCTATTGCAATTGTATCTTCGTGTTCATTTTATCCTATCTTCATGTGATACAAAAATAATTTTTGTTGCAGAAATAGGATTAATTCAATCCAAATTTTTATTGCAAAAACACGAAAGGTGAGCGTGCGTTTTCGCCGGGATCTTCCAGTATTGTGAGAATAAACTCTTCAGAATGGAGCGTTTCCTGCCCAAGTAGTTGTTTACTGATTAATACAATTTTCCTTATTATCTGAGCAACCAGTAAACATTGATCTATTTGGTGGAATATTATGATTTTACATTTATTCGGTATTGGAGATTCTTTAATTTTTGTGGCCTCTCAATTTGATACAGATTTCTGAAATATTTAACTGTGGTAGTTAAAAAGAAACGTCTAAATGAAGCAGACAGGCAGGCACTATTTTTGAAATATTGAGAAAAACATTTTGTAATACCACGTCACTGTGGCAAAGTATTTTGAGACTTTCGAAAAAATTTTAAGGCGATTTTTGTTTTGTAAGGGTTTTATAAATAAAAATTTATTAACCCTTTGAACTCCAATTTATTTTCAGGCCGCACTGTTTAGGGAGACAATTTAATTTTCCTACTTTTAAGAGAAGGAATTGATATAGGAACTTACGGTTTTGTTGCTCAAATAGTTTATTTGTAAAAATAATATTAATTAGTCGATAGAGCGTACCCATTTTACTTAAATGGAGTAATCGCCTTGGCGAAACAAATGTTTTTGCCTGATTTAGAAGGGGTGGACTGGTGATTTTGGACACCCTGTATATATATATAATAGTAATAATTATTATTATTATTATATATTTTTTTCTTTATAAATATAATATATACTATAATAAAATATATCACCGTTTAATAAAACTGTAATAGTGATATATTAAATAAACCTCAATAAAAATGAAAGTAACTATTATGATTCTAATTATCTTATTTAGGCTCATAACTCCTATACTACATGGTTTAGAAGGCTGATTTGTTTGGTGACTTGATATGTTAAAATTACTGAACACATTGGTATACTTTTCGTTGCTGGCGATTCTGGGTATTTTTTTGGCCAAGTCCTTTATCGTAAAATTTAATTGAAATCATTTTCTAATTTCAATTAATTATTTCAAATTACATGCATTAACATTACATTGTATTCGGAAGCTTTTACAGACAATTTTCATTTTAATATGAGGCTGGCTGGTTGCTTATGGAAGGAATCAGAGAAGTTCATTTTTATATTACTGTTGTTGAAATATTTTCTTTATGTTGTTGTTTCCAGATCATTTGCTGCTACGTTGGATGAGGTTGGATCATTTACCTTTCGGTGATCACGGAACAATAGGTCCATCTAATATTTTTTAAATTAAATTCCTGTTACTGCCATATTAGAAATGATGAATTGGAATATTGATTATATCCTATTATAAAAATATTAGGGTCTTGGTGTACAACTTAAAATTAATGTTTGAAACACTATTCCTTCATATTTTTTTCTAACATACCTGGAACAAAAAGTGAAAGTAAAACATACGTTGAATTAATGTGGTATTGTGACATTTTTGGAGGTTATACTGACTGCAACTCTAGACATCACAAACAAATTTGAATTGGAAGTCACATGTTTAGGGAAGTCCCCATGCCTTAAAACTCCACATGCTTAATTTTTAAATTTTTTGAAAGTAGATATTTATTTATTCATAAAAATAAAGAGTATTCTATTGATAGTAAATAATGTACAAATTTTATTCCTTTATGATAAGACGCAACTTATTTTAGAAAACATTTTAAAGTTGAAAAAGTATCGGGTTGGCACGAAAGAAATGAGACAGTTTGTTTTTACATTTTAAATTCTAACATTTTTATTTTACTATACATTTAGTCAATCAAATACTCGCCGTGAGCATCTATGACTTCTTGCCAACGTATAGGCAAGGACTGGATGCCTGTTGCCCAGAACTCAGCGGGCCGTGAGTTGAAGAAGGTGGCTACGTAGGTTTCAACTTCATTAAAAGTGTTAAAGCGTTTATCACGCAAATCATTTTTCATTGCTCTGAATAAATGATAGTCTGAAGGGGCAATGTCTGAGGAATATGGTGGATGAGGTACCGTCTCCCAGCCTAAGCCCTGCAGTTGTTGGCGGGTGGTGGATGCAGTGTGCGGGCGAGCGTTGTCATGAAGTAAAATGACATTGGCTCTTCTTCGTCTTTTTTCTTTGATAGCTGTGGCTAGTTTATCGAGCTGCGCCGCATATGTGTTAGCATTATGTAATAATTCATAAAACAGCATTCCCTGAGAATCCCAAAAGCAGCACAATAGAACTTTTTTGCCGCGGTTTTGATATTGCTTTGGTTGAGTTGGTGGGTCTTCCTTTCGTGGTAGCCAGAAGGCACGGCGCGTATTGTTTTCGTAGAGAACCCACGACTCGTCCCCTGTGACCAAATCCTCCAAAAACTCCTTCCAGCGCAGTCGAAGTAGTAGCGATTGGCAGACGGCGACCCGAGCAGCACGAGTGGCGTCTGTGAGGGCATGAGGTGTCCATCGGGATAAAACTCTCCTATATCCGAGGTCGTGCAGGTGATGTTCTATAGCGTGATGGCTGCAGTGGAGTTTTGTCGCTAATTCACGAGTGCTTGCATTCGGCTTCTGTTGCAGTTCACGGCGCAAATCAGCATTGTCGAAAGCTGGTGGTCGTCCCGAGCGAGGCTGACTTTCGAGGCTTCGGTCTCCTGTACTGAAGCGTTTGAACCAACGAGACACTGTTGCGTGACTTGTAGTATCTGAGCCAAATGCAGTTGATGTTGTCTTCCGCAGCTCGCGCACTATGGCCTAACAAATACTCGTAAAGGTATAGAGTTCGAACTTGTCGCTCATCCATTTTTCTTTAAACTGACTCAATTAATCGTGCGTGCGCTTTTATATACCCCTAGGACTGAAGCACCTAGAATGTTCTATAACATACTAGAATATGGTCAAAAACAATTGATTAGAAAAACAACATGAGTAGAGTTTTCTAGAGTGTCTCATTACTTTCGTGCCAACCCAATAGTTTTTAACTACATTTTAGTAGCACATCCTTAAATTTACTTCGATTTAATCAATAAATGGCTCTAGATGAAAAACCTCTCTTATTGTTAAGAGAGAGATCGAGTAATTATATCAAGTAATTACACCTAAGATTACTAATTAATTAATTTTGCATAATAGTTCCTCAAAAATAATGCAAACAAAACAAAATTTTTTTAAGTTGTTAACATAAGTGTTAATACTGAATGATGGAAATCGATTTCTTGTTGAAAGACTATTCGACATGAAATTCTTAAAATGTGAATATATCGATGTAAGAAATGAATATTAATACTCACATCAAAATCAGACTAATAAGTGTCGTTAGCAATTTTATATTCAGTAGAAAGCTTTAGCGTCTTGACTTTCAATCGGATACGGAAATAGGCATGAATGGCTTGTGAGTTTTGACAGATAATGATAAACTGTCAGATTGTAAGGTCGAAGGAATTTTTTATTAACCCTTTAGGTGCAAATGACGAGTCTCGCCCGCAAAGATTTTCTGTGCCTAATTCGAATTTGATTTAAAACCCATATAAATTTCTACTAACTTGTTTGCAATCTGTAATAATGTAATAATCTTTGCTTTATAGCTCCATACATAGATTTACGCAAAATTTAATTGTGTGCACGCGCACACAATGATTTGAAATTAACCATTGGGAAATTTGACTATGACTTTAAGATAAGATAGTTATAGGTACGACGACGCAAGCGAAACGAAGAATTTTAAAATTTAATTTACGTACAAATTAATTGAAGTGTCCGAATGAAACACGACACGAGCGAAGCGTCTACTGCGACTAATAGATCAGCAGCATTTGTGACACGCGAGAGTGTTGTTATATTCGCGTCACGAACTTCACGTTTAATGTGTCCGTACCTTAAGTCTGCACAGGGACACAGATTCAGAATTGGTTATTAAACTTTGGATATGGGAAATTTCATCAGATAACACCAGGTAAGCCTCATGAATCGATTGTATATCTGAAAAACTTTATTCAATAAAAAAATATTCTTTTTCTTAGGTAATTAATAAACTCTTGGGTCAAAACATTCAGTCTCATTATATCAAAAACAAGGTAGACAAGGAAATTAAAATTTTTAAATCGCGAACAAGCTATTGTATACCTACTTAACATTTTTCATATATTAAGTGCGTGAGCCTTTAAAATATGGGGGTGAGTCAAGAGTTTTGAAACATTTCGATACCTTCTTTTGTCGCCGCTCGTGTGTTGCTTGTTTAGACTTGTTTCAAACACCAGCGCATGGTAAGTAATAATAGTAAGGTTTGTCCTGACGCACAGACGCTGAATCCACACTTAGCGTTCTATTGGACCTAGTCTAGTCGACGAGATTAGTGTCGCCTGAACGAAATTTCTTAGCCGAAATTCTTCTTTAGCCTAATACATTTTAACGAGGAAAAAATATAATTATAGATGCATTTAATCATCTAGCAAAAAATTATTCCCTAACTTAAAATTTATCACCTCATTTAGATGCAGATTTGAACCTCGGTTGAACTACATGTAAACGCAGGTTGAGTTGAAACTGGGTTGAATCGACTTGATTTTGCTTTGTAAGCTGGATTGAGTTGAAATTTCGAATACGGATGCCATGTAAATGAGTTGGCAGTTCTTCATTCCCGCAGTAATTTCTGTTTTGTTATTTTATTAAAATGGCATGAAGAAACCCAAAATATATTAAATATTGATAAAGCCATTCTTTTTTTCTTTTCTTTTTCAAAGAGTTTTTTATTTGGGTCTTATACATAATTTAGCTTAAGAGTAACCTTTAGCATGATTTTGTTTTTTAAATTTTTATGCGTTTTCGCCTCCTTCATTGTTCTTAATCTATAAATATAAATCTAAATTGTGCTCATTTACCCTAAAAAAGACAAATTTAGAACAGTATTTTTTTACTTTTTTTTTTTAATTAAATAACATTTAGCCTAATTCTAACCCTACCGTCTAGCCTGGTCCTGATACTACTTACTATTTATATTTTTTTTTTCAGAAAAATGTATTTATACCAGAAAAATGGTAGTATATAAATTAGGTAATACAAGAATAAAAAGCACATAAAATTACTGTATTTATACAAAACTAATTCTAGAATATACTGCTATGTATGTGGTAGAACAACGCATGGAAAACTTGCAGAATACTTATTCATACTGAATTTTTACTAAAATACTACAGTATATATGCTATAACAGTAAAAAATAAAATAGAAAACCGTATGTATACCGTAGTCTGTATATGATAATACCGCATAATACTCGTATAACACGAAATAAAAATTTGCACAATTATACGATTATGAAACGTTATACTTATATCAAAATGAATACTACAGATATACGTATTTTCAAAACCGCGAGGGCTTACAAACATTTCAAATCTTTGTTCTGAGTAGTAATTCAGCTTTAGTTTAATACCGTATGATCAAAGTATCCCGAAAATTACTGTCCCATTGAAACAGTTGATTAAAATGCGCACAAAGTAAGCCGAAAACACAGTGTGACAGTAATCAAGGGGTGCTTCCACAATTTTCCCTCATTTCGTTTTGCTTGCTTAAGGGTGCTTAAGGTGGTCTAGAATTAAAGGTGGTCTAGAAAAATCGATTTTTTTTTTTAAAAATATTTTGCAAGTATAGTTTTTCAAGAATATACTGTCAAATTTTTGTAAGGATAGTGACACTACATATTTCAGGGGTTCTTTTAACATAACTAATTTTTTATTTTTTAATTTAAAAAAAATTGTTTTTGTATGTAGCATGAATACTAAATATACCTAAAAAGTTTTAATATCGTTGTTCATTAATTTAACCTTAAAAAAATCCTAAAAATACTTCGGGCACTAGACCACCAGGTCCCCTTAAGGTACTACTATCGTCTAAACTTTTCCTAAATTTCTGTTGAGAAATTCCTAATAGAAAAATAGTTATAGCGTTATACAGCGCAGCGCGGATGGGTTGTTTTTATCGAAATTACATTTTTTGAGTTTGCCCCTAGATAATCTCCGGATCTACCGAACCGATTTGACTAAATCTTGATGCGTTTTGTTTGTTTAGGTTTCCTCTATTGTAATTTACCAAAATTTAGCCCAAAAATTACAAAAGAAAAATTTTGGCAAGAGAAAAACATGAAAAAAAACATTTTTCACATTTTTTTTCAAACTTTTGTATTTTTTTTTTTTTTTTTGCAATTTTCGACAAAATGTGGTAAATTACAAGGTAATTTTTAAAATCCCGTTTGAATTGTTGAAAAGTTGTTTCAGACATCTCAATCCTGAGATTATCTGTGGGCAATAGGACTAGCATATTTTCGAGCTGACGGCTTCAGCGCTCTCTATATAAATTTCTTAATATGTACAAAAAAAATTTCTTTTTTTTCATTCTACAAGGATCAAAGTTATTGTAAAAATAAATTTTGTTGTAATATCTAATAAAGAGGCTGAGAAAAAAAATCATGAAAAAGTGTCATTTTTTGTTCTCTAGACGGTAGTAGTACCTTAAGTAGTTTTGTCCCTCTTTGGACACCCGATAAATGGTACGAATATATATTATAATAATATATAGTATTTTTATACGCTTCAGCAATTCTAAGGAAAGACAAAACTCGCAGCTTATTAATTTATTTCTAACTTAAACGCAATGCATTTCGGAGCAAGCTATTTCAGTGTAAACCAAAATGATTTGAGAAAAACTTTCATGACGTCATGTTCATGCAAATCCACCTTAATGCTTAAAGTTTCCAAGTGCAATATCCGCTATAAAAAGAAGGTGATACTTACCAAATATTTAAACCTATTCGAGAGCAGAAGACTCTACCTACGATAGCATTGACCCAAACCCAATATGGAGCTGAAGACGAAGTTATAGTCCTCCATAAAATTTTAAGCTAGATCACTGACATATAAGAACTGGACTGCTGATCCCGTACAAAAACTCACATCAAAAGTAAGACCAAATTTTGACCGAATTCTAACTATCTCGCTCTTTCTTAAGCCCGCAGGCAGACAAATTTACAAAAAAAAATGGCCAATAGCCAAATGAAGGTGGCGCCATGTATGTGCACTTCTTTTGGTTTTTTCTAGTATCTTCGCGTGTGATACATCTTTTTGATACTCCCAATAGATAAATAAAAGTAAACACAAGCTTTTTGCACATCACTTTTACCCACGACAGCCTTTACAAGTTGCCCGCCAACTCATCATTTTCCGTTGCAATCAGCTGTTAGAATAGTTTAATGATGTCCAACAGATGGCTACTTCATTTTGTGATACAATTTTTAGCTTGGGTTGGTATAAACGAGAAATGTGAAGGTTAGACAAAGGCAGAAAAATAATTTGTATAGCTATCTTTGTCTTTCTTAAGACCGCAGCTGATTGCCGCGAGGAACATTTTTGTGAAAAAACTTAAAATTAAGCGTGATATAAAAGAAATCGGTTCATGACAGCTTAATTATTTTTTATTTGCTTCATTTTAAACATAATTGTGCGGTATTTTAGGGAATTTTTAATGGCATGATTTGCGCCATGTGGTTTGAGCTTGCGCTAAAAATGGTCTCGTTTTTCAGACGGCGGTTAGCAGTCCAGTTCCTCTATGTCAGTGAGCTAGATGTATCGGATAATAAATACCAAAAACAAAACCCATTAGGCGTTGTTTTCTTTCTTCGACCTGAATGCAGCTCCGAACGGAGCTCGTGCACGCGCTTGAACTGAATGAATCAAATTTGAACGTACCTTATACACGAGAACAAAAAAACGTCTATAATTTAATTGAATCTCTCTGTACTAAAAATTAAAAACGCCTATTATTAGAAATGGTAGCGGAAATGATCTTAAAGACCCACGCAGGTACAATGCTACAGCTAGAATGTATAGCTCGCGCTGCCGCTTGGCGTTGTCGTTGCAGCTCAGTTTTGCCAACTTTTAAGTTTTGGTGCGCGCTCGACATGTCTCATGTTAGAACAATTGTAGACTGCTAGTTTTAATATTTTATGTGAAACAAGTTTTCTGTGCCTTGTGCTTGCTAGCATTTGCTTATGGATGTACCAAAATTGAGAAATTTGATGAGGCAGTGACAGCTCGTGAAATTAACATTCGAAAATGTCAGAGCTTTGTCAGCTTGCTGAATTGCCGTTAAAAGTTTTCTCTGAAGCTATTGGCGCAGCATTTCTCCGGAGGGTGGCCCTTGCTAATCTCCTGGTTATCTATATTTCTTCGAAATGGAATTTGCATACCTTGGGACGGCAAAGATTATCAACCTCTTCAATGCTCAGTTCCAAGATATTGCACCAAATTTTCCTTTTACTGAGAAACCTGTTAATACATATATTAATAATATAAACAATAAATCTTCTTTGCCTTACGATTTAATTTTGAAGAATCGTGTGCGTGCACACAATTAAATTTAGCGCAAATCTATGCGTGGAGTTATAAAGCAATGATAATAATAAATAACATAATGGTTTTTACAAGTTAGAAGACATTTATATGGTCATTCCAATAGACAAATTAAGGTGATGCTATGTATGTGCACTTGTTTTGGTTTTTTCTAGTATCTCCGTGTGTGATACATCTTTTTGATACCCCCAATCGAAAATGAACAATGACTTTTATATCTATCTCTGTTATTCATAAGCCCCCAGCTGATTGCAGGGAGGAATATTTTTGTAAAAAAAACTTAAAATTGAGCGTTTAGTTATTTTTAATTTGTGTCAGTTGAAACATAATTTTTCGGTATTTTAAGGCATTTTTAATAGCATGATTTGTCCCATGAAGTTTTAGTCTGTGCTAAAAATGGTCTCATTTTTCAGACGACGGTTAGCAGTAGGTCTGTTCGTTGGCAATCCTGTGGCACCCCAGTGCGCCCTATCTGCACTGGTTTTTAAACGTCAAGTGACAGTTCTGTGTTTTTTGAGAAATCTGGGGCGCCCTTGTGCACCCTGGATTTACCCCAGATAAAAACTCAGGGTAAATGACGGTTATCAGTTTAATTGTTTACAGATACGGTATTTAAAGTGGAATTAACTCCTGTTGCGGGCACAAGAACTTAATTTGAGCATTTCGATGTCAACATTATGAAAAAATAGTGGTTTTATTTCATAATTTTTGTGTAAAAGGCCAGATGACAGTTCTCCTTTTTAGTACGCTGTTCGCTGGAGTGAAAAGCACTGGGCTGCCCCGTGTTTTTTGACAGTTCTCAGGGCGCGCCAGGGCGCATCAGTGCGCCCTGGGGTGCCACAGGTTTTCATGCCAACGAACAGACCTAGTATAATTCTTTCATGTCAGTGGATGCAAGACTTTCTTTTTTTAAATACCTTTATGGATGAACAAATTCTTAAAGTATAGCACAATGTCGGCGAGCAATATTTGGAACATACCTAAGTATTGGCAGGGAAGTAGGGAGCAAAAGGGCATTTAAAAACTATTGCAAGCTCTTCATAAATCATGTACAATTAAAGATATATTTTTGGGTTTTAAATTTTCAAAGTTCTCATCTTTGAATACATTCACAATTTCAAAAAGTTTACATTGTTGGGAAAGGTGAACTTTACAGAAAAAAACGTTAACCTTTTTCTTTTATTCAATTCCATTGGATATGAAACAAATAATAACACTTTTAAGTCATTACTTGAAGTATTTTAATCAGTTTATATTTTGCACATGTAAGAAATCTTTTCTTATTTCAATAGCCTTAATTCCCCAGTTACAAAAACAATATGAAAATATGGCAAATTTACCTTGCTTTGATTATACCTATTATAATTTATCGAAGCTATTTCCAAATAATTAATTTAAATAATTTTCCTCGATTTAGCCAAATACGTGTCCATCAGTACGTCACAACAAGTGTCAAAAAGCTGATGGGCATTCCTTGTGTTCTGAAAATCGAGGCCTGTCCATGTTTATATACGTCAGTGGTGCTAACCGAAAGGCTCTCATATTGCTCTCTCTGGTGACTTTATTCGTTGTTTTCAGCAATCGGTTTTCTTTTCGTTAAATAGCGGCTGCAGCGAGAAGCGTCAAATGCGAAAAAAGCGTCCGGTTTGTTTCACAACAGTCGTTTTATGAATCGCACGTAGGGAGGTGTTGCGCGGTTTGTGGGATTTAAACTGAAAAAGCAAATCTCGAAAATATGCTTTGTATTTTACTATTGCAATTCTAAGATGGATTCAATTGGGAAGATTCATTGCGTGTCTTGCAAGAATTTTGTGTAACTAAGTAAATTATGTTTTCAGCAAGCAAAAACCTTTATCTGTTTTTAGGACGTACGATACAGTGACATTTTATCCGGGAGAGTATCTGAATGTAATCTTTGGGCCGAATGGGACCGGGAAGTCAACATTGGTTGCTGCAATTGTTCTCGGTCTGGGCGGTTCTGAGAAGCTTCTATCGCGGATTTCGGGCCTTGAGAACTACGTGAAGAATGGCAAGGATTCCGCCTGGATTTCGGTTAAGATCTATAAGGACGCTTCAAAACACACTGTTGACTTTGAGCGGATTATTCAACGAAGAGGAAAGGCAGCATTTACGGTAAAATAGAGTGTGTGAATTTCTTCAGATTTATAAAAAAATTTAAAATTTGCAGGTAGATGGATCACAAGTAACAAGAGAGCAATTCCTATCTACCGTCCGAAAGTATAATATCCAAGTGAGCAACTTGTGCCAATTCCTTCCTCAAGATCGTGTTCAGGTTAGATAACGCGAAATCTTTTTGAATGTAAATATAAGCGAGAACATTTTCAGGATTTTGCAAAAATGAACCCTCAGGAGTTGTTTGCTAGTACAGTTGATTCCGTATGCAACAAGTCGACTGTTGAGAATTTTGAAAAACTCAAAGAGACTCGCAAAATGCTCGTTGATTCCGACAGTAGGCTGAATGAGGAGAGAAAAAAGCTGGAGGAAGTGGAAAATCTACTACCCGAGTAAGATTTGTTATTTTTATTTTATTTGTTAGCATTTAACGTGTTTCACACGTTTATGCCGGCGCGTACCACAGGTGGCTCACCTTATGCTATCAGGCGGTACGTAACACCAAAATTTGTTTAGATCGTTAAGTAACTAGAAAAAATTGTAATTGTTTACTTTCACGGTCACCTGGTTTTTTACCAAGTAAAAATCGAAAAATGTATGGATTTGAAATGTTTATTTTCTTCAAGTTGTTCGTTTTTGCGGCGGATTTATGAAAGAAATACAACAATATGAATAAATCAGTATTTCTGTTAATTTTTTAGCTTTGAATGCTGAAAAAGCGTGTTTTGAGGATTAACTTGTTATAACTTTTTTATTTATAGCCAGATGGATTTCATGTATTTCTTTTTTTTTGTATTCTACGTAAAAAAACTATTTGAAAAAATAATTGTTTTAGTTTATTATTTGAATTTCCACATCCCAATCAATATTTTGGAAATGGGGGGAAGTTAGAAAAAGGAGTAACGGGCAGAATAGGGTCAGGAGGAAGGCGGGGAGTGTTGAAACCTCACCTGAATTTTACTAACACTCTCTGGAGGGGAAGGGGTCAATATAACTGTCAGTAATGGCGACAATTTCAAATTGCCTTGATTATCAATTTATCGTAGCGCTAGAATCAGTCAATAATAGCGGCAATTTCAAACTGAGTTTTGAATTTTTTTTCATAAATCCGCCGGAGAACTGAACAAATTAAAAAAATAATGATAAAAATGTTGATTCTTCGGTTTTATATCCTCAGTGATCGTGAAAGTAAACAATTACCGAAAAAATTGCCATATAGTTGAAGGGAAGTATTCACAAAAGATTTACGTATATTCAATCCACACATAACAGTTTTAACACGTTCCCGCCGGCAGCCGAAATTGTAGTTCTCGGCATCTGAGGGCTCTGTAACTCCTAGTTTGTTTCATCGGGCGGCGCTGTTGTCACACACATTAAATTGATTTCTTTCTTTGTACCACTAATGGTACATGCCGCCCGATGGGACAATTGTGTATGTACCACCAATGGTACAAGCCGTCCAATGGAACAGTCCTTAATGTACCACTAGTGGTACATGCCGGCGGGAACGTGTTAAGTGTAGCCGCCCATGGGAAAGAAACATGAATTGCAGCGCCGGCGTGAATGTATTAAAACAAATTTCATAGTTATTTGGTTCGTTATTGGGACCCAGCGTTTCAGACAGTTGAACATGGACGTCCTTGACTTCCGGTAATTTTCGTCTAAAATACATTATACCTTACTATATTCTTTATCTTAGTTTCGGTGTGCATTGTTGCGTTTTTCAATTACTATTCATTCATTTATACTTTACATAAAACCGTTCGAATTCATTCAACTTGATTTTACATGATAATTTCTTCCTGGTGCATCCGAAATGGCTGAGAGCTAAATTTGATCTCTTGCATTTAGAACAATTGTTTCGAGCATGGGCGGTGTCGTGCTTATAAATAGTTTTAGGGTAAACGAAATCAACGATTGAACCAAGTTAGTTTTTGAGGGGGGAGCAAGCTGAGCGCCTCCAGCATATTCGAGTTCTTGTGAAGAAATTAAAAACAAAATTCCTTTCTAAAACTGCAAGTAGGTCAATACATGTTTTGGTATTTTATAGATTTGAAGCTAAAGTTGAGCAGCTGAAAAAAGGGAAGAGGTGTTTGGAGGAGATGAAACTTTGTAAGAAAAAGATGGCATGGTTGGAATGTGGTGCCTTAAAGGAGAAAGTGGAGGATACGAAGAAGGAGCTTAACAAGACGAAAACTTTCCTGAATAGAGATAAAGAAAATTACACTGTTGTAAAAAATAAGATGGACAGTAATTTGATTACAATTGAAAGCTTTCAGGAAAGCGTACAGAAAGAAGTAAATTTTTATTAGAATGATAATGGAAACAATAAACTTTAATTTATTTTATAGAAAAATGACGCTAATATTAATTCAGATATGCTTGAAAGGCTCACAACGGAATTCGAAAAATTACAAGGAGAAATCACGCGAAAGAAAAATGAGTTGAGGGTAATTGAAATTCCTATCATATTTCTATCAAATATTCATCAAAACTATTATATATGTTAAGTATGCAACAAAAGTATATGCTTATACCCTTGGAGAGATAATATTTGCCGAATATTTTCCTTAATTTATTTTTTAAAAATTAATAGACATTAAAACTTGGCGAAAGACTGAATTTAAATTACAAATAATGCGATTTTTTAAAATTTATAATGCAGAAAGTTAGCGTTAGCACGATACGAATATATGTATATTTCTTATATATCCTTAGCTTATCAAGTCGAACAACTTTTAAAACAATGCAGTTCTGTTCATATTAGTCTCCGAACAGCAAATTCTTCCATCCAGATAGCTCTAAAGGTGCTCTATAGGATTCAAATCTGCATTCAATCCTAGAACCTCTAAGAATACATCACTTTTTTTAGTTTGATGCATTATGTTGGAATCTCGTGAGGGTGTCGCCAAACGGTATACGTATGTACATTATATACTTGTATGTAGTAATTTTGATGAATTTTATTAAATATCTTTTTCTCCGATTGAATGAGGCACCTAGCCCTCCAAACCCCGGTGTGCTGTTCTAACAAAAAAAATTATTTCTAGGAAAAAGTAGCGGAACAGTCCGATAAAGAAGAAGATATAAAAAGGAGTGTTCTCATCCTCGGCGTAAGCATACAGGAGTTAAAGGATCTTATAAATAAATACAGCTCAGGTTTGGATGGATATTATATTTGTATTATACAATGTATTGTTTTTCGTTTCCAGAGGATCAATTGCAAAAAAAAAGTGAAGAGCTGACCCAGAAAATAGAGGGGATTAGCTCAGAGATAAGAAAACTATGGGAAAAGCACCGTAAACTTACACTTCAACTAGAAGAAAACTTTCAAGAAGAATTAGGGAACATAAAGAGAAAAATTCATTCCATTGAGAACGTCGCTGAACGCAGGCTCCAGGTATTTAATTTTCTTCGAATGTATCTAGAATTTAAATTTGTAAAAATCGATATGGCAGATGCTCCAGTATAAGTTCGAACATGTCTATAATGCTGTGATCTGGCTTCGAGGGAACCGACATCTATTTCAGCGTCAGATTTACGAACCGATGCTTCTGGAGGTTTCTAGTTTTAGTAAGCATTAAAATATAAATATGACTAGTATTTCATAGATGAACGTCAAGGATACCAGTAACGCCATATATTTCGAGAACTCTGTGCGTTTAGCAGACCTTCTGGCATTCACCTGTGTGGATAAACAGGACTTCAATCTGTTAGTAACAAAACTTATGAATGAACAGGGACTTGAAATAAACGTCATACATTCTGAAGAAGCCTCCTCCTGCAACTATAGAGCAAAAAAATCAATTGAAAGTTATGGGTGAGTTCTACCATTAATTAGTTTATCATTTGGGCAATGCTACAAGAATATTCGTATTTTTAAGCTTCCATAGCAAACATAGCAGAAACGGAACCCATATGATAAGATTTCAGTGTGTCTGCCACTGCTGTTTTTCTCAGAATGTACTCCTGCTATCCACTTGAAATTTGGCATCGATTAAAGCTTCCATTTGCACTAAAAGATCATTTAGATCTCAGTCAAATGACCGGTTTCAAATTTAATTTAAAATTATACACGCATTGTTTTTTTCTTTTCTTCACCTAACTTTATATAAATTCTTATATTATCTAATTATTCAAGATCTCAATTTTATTTTTTATCTTTGTTAATTTTTTTACCTAGAAAAATTTGTCGCCTGGCTTGTTTACCGCGACCGGTAAAAATAGGGAAGTGCCGATACGGTTAATGTTAGAGAAGAAAGCATAAGCTTTAATTTGCGCCTAGACTTTTTCAAAACATGAAAAAAAAAATATGATCTCTTAATTTTTTTGAGAAATATATATAAGGTATATAATAGAGATGCCACGAATATTCGGCAACTATTCGGTATTCGGCTATTCGGCCACTTTTTTTCGCTATTCGGTATTCGGCCGAATATGGTTAACTATTCGGCCGAATACCGAATAGCAATTTATTTATTATTTTTTTTATTACTAGCTGTTTTCCCGCGACATCGTCCGCGTAAATTATAGCCCATGTCCTTTCTAAGGCTCTAGAGTATGTATCTGTGTACCAAATTTCATTTGAATCGGTTCCGCAGTTTTGGCATGAAATCGTGATAAACAGATTTAATTTCGTATTTATGATAAAATATAGTAAGGATTACCAAATAAATCATGAAAAAAGAACTCAAAATATTACTCACAAAGATATATTTATTTAACCAAAAAAAAGAGCTAACAAATTAATATTTAAAATCCACCAGTGGTAAGTTATGATGCATGAAAACAATTTTTTCAGCGTTTGTTGATAGCAGAAGATTGCGTTTTTCCTCATAAATTATACCTGCTTCCGAAAACAGCCGCTCACTATACACACTGCTACCGGGAGATGATAAATAAATCTTAGCAAATTGTGAAAGGGTTGGATATTGTTTCGCGTTTGCTGACCACCACTTGTAAGGGTCTGCTGTCCGATCTAAACGAACAGATACCATGTAAAAATCAAGTTCATTTGCAACAGAATTTTTCTGTTCCACACCTTCATCTGAACGAACATTTTCTGTAGCGACAGTTGTGACTTGTCGCCCGCGGAAAGTACTAAGTGTGGCCGAATATTCGGCTGCCGAATGTTCGGCGCTTCGGCCAAGAGGCTCGCCGAACATTCGGTATTCGGTATTCGGCCAAATTACTATTCGTGGCATCTCTAGTATATAATGCTTTTTGTATATAGCTCGCTTAGCGCTGTAACTAAGGCGATAACTCTTTTCTTAAAATTGTTTACCAATCCTCCTTTAAAGCTATCAACGCTTATTTTTTTTTCATTCATTCAATTTTCAGACGATATGGCTTTCACTCTTTCCTCATTGACATGGTGGAAGGACCTGCTTCTATTTTAAATTATCTGTGCCGCGAGTACCACATTCATGAAATTTTAATTGGCCGCACCACAGCGAATAATTATGCTGATGATGTACCTGCAGAAGTGTTCCTGTTTTTTACACGTGAGTATACGTTTTTTATTTATTAACTCATTTCGCTTAATACAACCTACAATGATGACTTAAATTAAACTATAAACTAAAAGGGCTCTAGTATTTATGCAGAGCTGAATTGATGAACATGCTCATAGTTGTAGATAGTGTGATGAATTCAAGTGATCTTATGTTAGTATGTTCATAAATTTTATCCTTTGTCAGATACTACCGGAATTTAAAGTCACTTTTGTGCGAGGTGCTCGGTCCTTAAATAAGACATAAAAATTGAGCAAGGGACCGTAAATTCTATTTTATTTGGAAGCTAGTTTTTTAACTTTTAATATTTAAGTTCAATTTCGGACATATGGACACCGCGACTGCCAATTACGTAGCGCATCACATCAGTTCAATTTTTTACCACTTTTTCGAGAATTTGAGCCGTATGACCGCATCTTATGCTTCAATTGAAGGTGGTTTATCAACATAGACCAGTTACTCATATCATATCCCCACAAAAAATAGTTCGGCGTTGTCGAATCACACGATCTTGGTGGCAAATTGATAGGATAATTTTGCTATACATTCAAGGGTAAACTTGCAATTGATTTTGTGTTCATTCAACAAACATCCGACGCAAACGATGGTCATGCGGCTTTAATTTTTGCACGAACACTGGCTTCAACAGCTGCGATATTTTTTCGCAATACACTGGTCTCGTTCTTGTTGATGGCGTGTTTTCATGCAGTGTTAAGCTGGAGCGACATTTTTCAATAACAAGAAAAATAGCACGTTTTGATGGGATTATTCGGTCCATAAAAGTGTTTTGTAAGTTTTTATAACTGAGCCCAGATTTTGGAAATAATTTTTCGCGATTTGGAACTGTTGCTGCGGTATATATCTTTTAATGATTATTTGTTAAACCTTACTGAATATACATATAATGGGACTATGAAAAAGTTTAGAAGAATTTATAAAATCCAGAAACGATACAATCCAGATATGACGTATTGTTTTGAAACTACAAAATCCAAAAAGGACAAAATTTAGACCTAACTAACTTGATCTGACCTAATACATTTAAAATCCACTTCGGTACGATTTTTACCCAAAGTCTCCAAGCCCATTGACTAATCAACTTAAAATATTACTAACACATCTTAAGCGGGTGTTTTCTCGCAAAATTAGCGGGCGATTTTTTGCAATTCGTGTGCAAAATTACTTCTGTATAAAATAACTATAACTTTTGAACTATAAAAACAGAATAAACACAGGAACGCAAAGGGGAAGTGTCAAAACGAAATAATATCTTGAAGGTACTGGAGAAATGCATAAACAAAATATACATTGTATAAAGCAAATTCACATTTGGGACATAAAATTTCGTTTCCCTCCTGTCCCAAATTCGAATGATTATGCGTTCGCCAAAAGTGTCAGCTCTAGCATTTACATATATCGACCATGATTAATTAGCTTACAATGGCCTGCAATGGAATGCTTATAGCGAAGCTAATATTGCTGGATCCATTTATAATAGATTTACTGCAGTGTGGATAAGTGTTCTTTCTTGCACTTGCACTTTTTGGTTTTTCTGATTGCATTTCAGTAATCGTTAGAATTAGAAAATATACGTTTATCTGTAGATGTAGACGTAAATGAATGTTTTCTAATTTTAGCTGAATATAAATACTCCATTTCCTACTCGAAGTACTCTGGAAATAAATCGCTAATGCGTGAACATATATCTCCAAAAAATTTGCTTTGCACCGATATCAACAAGGGAGAGTTGATCAAACTAAAACAGAGGTGAGGTTTTATTTACTTAGGCGAGTTTTTGAAATTATTTGTTTTTCCGATAGGATGAAGGAAATAACCGATAAATCGGACTCAATAAAAAATGAACGTTCATTAGTTGAGAGGCAGATCAGTCAGTTAGAGCAACAAAAGAAAGACGTTGTTGAATTAAGAAGAGCCAATGAGATGAACAGAGAAAAAATTCGAAAATGCAAGGAAGATATCAGATTACGTAAACGAACGATCGAAAATATGAAAAGAGTACAAATCGGTGAGTTTATACCTTATTATATATTAAAATGCATATTTAATAAGGTATGTTTTTCTTTCTAGATATGAAAAAAGAAGAAAAGGACTTTAAAGAATTTGCGAGTAAAATAGTGCAGCAATGCTTAAAAAATCGACAGAAAAGTGTGGAATACTTTCAAAAGTATGGAAAATGTGTTGAAAATTATGAGTATAATGATGGAAAGCTACAAGTATATAAAGGTCTACTTTCAGACCTGGAAAGTCAAGCGAGAACACTTCAAGAAAAATTTCAGGCTTCTCAGGTATGTATGGTCGAATTATACTTAGTAAACTGTAATAGAAGTAAGCTTTTGCTATTGTATTTTCCTCATCATGGAGTAGAGGTCCAATTCTTCTCAGCAACTTTGGCCACATTTCTGCTAAATTTGTGAATCAGTTAAATATTTGCAATTACACACGTTACTAATCGAAACTACAGCTTTAGTAGTATGCAGAAATTAATTTCGATCGAAGTAGAACGCTATTCGAATAGACATATCCATCAAATAGGATTGATTGAAGGCAATGAGCCAAGTTGTGAATTTGGTTAGGTAACCAAAAAAAAGGCCGATATAATTTCTGATGAAATAAAAGCGGAAATAAACGAGGTTTATGGGGGCTCGACAACTTCGCTTGGAACAATAATATATTGAAGCTGAATTTAAACACGTCCGTACAAGCAAATAAGGTCACCACACCAGAAATTATTGAGAGCATCTGCGATGTAGTAATTAATGATCGGAGATTGAAAGTACGTGAGATTTATGAAGCTGTGAGCATCACAATCGAACAGGGGCAGACAATTTTGAAAGATCATTTCTGTGGACGAAATATGGATCCATCACAATACTCCAGAGACCAAGGGACAATCGAAACAGTGGATTTCTTTTGACGAATCGATCTATTTTGAAGTATAGAAGAATTCGTTTTCTTCAGACGAGATCTTAAACTTGGATAAAAACGTTGGACTTAGTGTATTGAACTAACTTCGTTTTTTCCCTACAGAGGAACTAATGCTATTTTTTCACAGTCAACTTTACATGTAAGCCGAATTTCATTATTTATTTTAACAGCTGATATAGCAAGACTTTTCTGTGAAAAAGTTTGTTTGATGCCCTATTAAATATGGAACGTCGAAAGTCCCATTTTCAGCATATGTTACTTTTTTTACTATCGTAAAAGTAAAAATGCTGTTCAAGCAAGAAAAAAATTAGTTGATGTGTATGGAGAATATGTATTGACAGAACGCCAGTGCCAAAACTGTTTTTCAAAATTGCGTTCTGGCAATTTTGTTTTAACCTTTAACTGGTGACATGGTTTTTTTGTAACATAACTGGTGACGAGCGGCCTGACAGGCCGCTGCCATAACTGGTCTATCATACATATATTAAAATATGGTAGGTTATCCTAATGTTTATTTTGTGTTAAATTATATATTAAAGTAAAAATTAAAACAACGTCATGTAGTTTCGCTTACGCCGCTCGGCCTGTGAGACCGCACGTCACAAGTTAAAGGTTAAGGATGCCACGTTCTGGAAGGCCAGTTTAAGCTGATGAAATCAAAATAAAGATATTGATTGATGCAAACCGCTGAATAGCAACTCGTTAGACCTCTGAGAGATTAAATTTATCGATCCCGTGAAACGCCTTGGTTTAATTTCAAAACTCGACATATGGGTTCCACATGTTCTTACAGAAAGAAATTTGTTCCGTCGCGTCTGTGATTCGCTTCTCAAACGCCAAGAAAATGATCCATTTTTGAAGCAAATCATCACTGGGGACGAGAAATGGGTTGTCTACAAAATGTTAAACGCAAGAGATCGTGGAGTAAAAGAGATGAACCGGCTCAAAGCACTTCGAAAATCGATATTCATCAAAAAAGGTGCTGCTGTCTGTTTGGTGAGATTTCAAAGAAAGCGTTTTTGTTTAGCTTCTACCAAACAATACGACGATCAATTCTGTAATGTACTGACATCAACTGGATAAATTGAATGAGAAAAGGCCAAAATTGTTCAATAGAAAAGGTATAGTGCTCCATCAAGACAATGCGAGGCTTCATACAAGTTTGGTAACTCGCTAAAAGTTCTTACAGCTCGGATGGGATGTCATACTTACTATAACCATCATATTCTCCAGATCTGGCAACTTCGGATTATTACTTTTTCCAGTCTTTAAAAAAATTTAGACGGCAAGACCTTTACTTCAAATGAAGATGTCAAAAATATCTTGGATCAGTTTTTTCCCAGCAAATATCGGGTTTTATGAGCGTGGAATCATGTTATTGCCAGAAAGATGGCAAAGGCTATTGGATGAAAATGGGAAATTTATAATTGAATAATATATTTATACACTATAAGAAAATTGTCTTCCATTTTCACAAAAAAAAAAACTAAATTACTTTCCGAACGACCCAATAGATTTAACCTTTTTCGTACGAAATGCTTTTTTCATTCCTATAATGGAAACTAAATACTACTGTAAAATTGTTTTTATCACTAAAGCAGGTTTAAGATCTTGATTTTATTGTTATTTGTATTTATAACAAAATTATAATATTTTTTTTTAATTTTCTCTACTCCCCTTCCCTTGTTTTTAATAAAATTGAATTATATTTTCAGAAATTAGTTGATTCAGTGACAGCAGCACTTAATAAATGTCAAAAGGATTACAACGAAAAATTACAGGAAGCAAAAGAATTATGTGAAGGAAAAATGCTGGATAGTCGTGATTTCCCTTACAGAAGAAAATTTCGAAGGTTTCCCGATGATATTCCATCATTGAAAGAATACATTCTTGAGATTCAATCTAAGCTGAATTGTTTGGAAGAAGGAAGTGATGAGGTATTGTGTATTTAATGATTTTAAATGTTAAAGCTTAGCTGTAGCTCAATTTGTTTTTTTTAATCATTATTTCAACTCTATAATTAAAAATAACAAAATATGGTAACATGATTTTGAGTGCAAGGCGGTTCTACTCGTGTTCCTTCGCTCTCCATATTTTTCACTTAGATTTCGTTACCGACTAAAATTGGCACTTTGGGACAGTGCATACTAACTTCGGGTTCTCGAACAACTATTAAAATTGTCCCTTCATGTTATAATAATACATACAAACAGTCAGAGATACTTTGAATTTTGTACATGTAGGGATTATATTTTGCTATTTTTAATATTGCTTTCTTGTGCATATTTAAAATGTTCAATTTTTCTTTTATAGATCATAGAAAAATACGAAGAGTTGCGAAACAAAGGGAAAGCATTGAAAGAGTCCATAGAAAATTTTACAAAAGATAAAACAGATGTACAAAGCACAATTTCGAAAATGCATGAGGTGTGGTTCACACAAATTTCAGAAGTAGTGAAACAAATAAGTTCTAACTTTACTAGGCTCATGAAATTGATGGATTTCGCTGGTGAAGTGCAATTGATTTTCAACGATCAGGTATATGTTTTTTTTATTGAAAAGTACATATTGTAACAAGTAACAAGCTTTTAATCAACTTCAACTGTTTGTATATTTAATTTAGTTTCAGTTCAAAATTTGTAATCAATTTGCATACCACTTTCTATAACTTGATTGAACTGAAAGTAGATTGGAAAATTTCTTATGTTTTTGGATTAGAATTTTCTTCCGAATCCATTCATCAAATCAGTTTTAAATAAAAATACATATATATAATTCTGACCAGAAACTGTATGACACTAAAACTATAAAACTTGGGAGTCGGGGGATACAGGATGATTTAGCTAAAAAAGTTTTTGTTCAAGAAACTTTCGGATGGAGAAAAGTGCCTTGATGAATCCTGACTTCCAGGTTTTATCATTTTAAACCAGTTGTTAAAGTCAATGATAATACATTTTTACATTGTTTATAAAAAAAGAATAAAAAATCAAAATAGCACCCTATTTTTTTCAGTTATGTTTGGATTCGATCCAAATTGATTCATATTTTTAACTTTATACTACTGTTTTTAGATAAAAGCTTGTTTTTTTAAAAATATTTTTACATTTTAATTATTTTCAGTACGACTACGATAACTATGGAATCAAAATACTAGTTCAGTATAGGAACAATACCAAGCTTCAGGTCCTTGATAGATATGTTCAGTCGGGCGGTGAACGTGCTGTTGCTATCGCAGTTTACAGTTTATCACTACAAAGTCTTACTAATGTACCCTTCAGGTAATAAAGTTTTGTTATCATGCTTTCTTAAGAAAATAAAAATTTTTGTCTAACAGATGCGTCGACGAAATAAATCAAGGTATGGATCCTCGCAACGAAACAAAAGTATTTGAACTTTTAGTTGATGAAACGTGCAGAGAAGGTCAACCTCAATATTTCTTTATTTCTCCTAAGGTATAACTGTTCAAAAATTCCTTGAAAAATATATATAATAAGTATATTTTTAGCTGCTTCCGAACCTGAAATACAACGATTTTATGACTGTTCACATTGTCTCAAATGCCAAATACATCGATAAATCGGTTAAGTTTATTTAAGTTTTGTTTTCAGTGTTATAAAAATAAATATTTCTAATAAAAGAAATCTTTCTAATTCATCTCCAAAAAGCAAGACTTACATATTATATGTTAAAATGACGTGGTCGTTAGTCGCACCATTTTTTTATTTTTTTTTATTTAAATGTTGAGTTGTAATGTACCCGATTTGTGTTCCTATGATGTTGAATTGCTTTAACAATTTATGCCGTTAAAAGTTCTCAATTATAATAAAAAAATCCCTAAAATATTTAACTCCTTGAACTGACGAGTCCAGCTTGTCATGTACTTTCTTGAACAAACTGACAATGTCAAGCTGCACTCGCCTGAAATTATTGAGAGTTGAAGCTTTTTATGAGAGAAGTATAACATAGAACATTTGTTTGCATGCTTTTAGAATAGTTTCAAACATATACTACGAACCCATCAAATAAAAAGCAACTAGTTAAGGCTTGATTACTAAAAGAAGCAGGGAAATTGTTAACAAATTTTAGAAAAATGTGTTTAAGGAAAAAATATCAAAATACCTATCTGGTCTGATACAAAAAACTATATAAGGCAGTCAACATTCTGAGAGTTTGTCTTTATTTCTTTGATTTCGAAGTAAACAAAGAAGGCAAAAACGTGAAATTGGCGCTTGAAAATACAATAGGAAGATCAAGATTATTTTTAAATAAATTAGTGATGGGGATATTTTACGAACACTCCAAAGGAACCAAATGAATTTACCACGGATTTTTTTAATTCATATTGTTATTTATGCTAAAATACGTTACTTAACGCAAAAAAAATTATTTTTATTTTACCTATAATAATCTGGAGCTGCAGAACTGAAAAATTGCCAAATATGATTAAAAAAAATCGAATTTATCCCAGATTTTGTTTATTCGTATTTTTTATTTATGCTGAAATACGTTACTTAACACCAAAAAAGTCACTCTACAAGGCTAATTTAGGAAAATCATTTTCTTACCTCTAATAATCTGGAGCTGTAGAGCTGAGAGATTGTTAAAAATGATGAAAAAATCTAATTTATCCCAGATTTTTTTATTCGTATTTTTATGTATGCTGAAATATGTTTCTTAACGCAAAAAAAAACCACTATATAAGCCTAATTTAAAAAAAGACATTTTTTTACCTATAAGAATCTGGAGCTGAAGCACTGAAAAATTCTCAAATTTCATTTTTATTATTTTAGGATTTAGGATTTATTTGTTATCAACAATACTTTGAACTATGTTGAAACAAATTTTTATTACAAAATATTAAAGAATTATTGAAAAAAAAGAAAATTATTAGTTTGTTAATCTGTATGGATATAGATATAGATAGATATAGGTGTCGTAAGTTTTTTTTAAATTGATTTTCGATAGACACTATGATTGTCAAAGGTTTCACTAAACAAAGCTGAAAATCAGATCCCCAGTGTTCGAGTTTTCGCATGCACGAGTTTGAAGAAAGTCGACTCGAGAAAACCGCTAAGAAAGTTCAACATAACATGCATGTCAGCACTTTATCTTACCACTTAAAAGGCCACAATTTTGTTATTTTTTGCGATTTCGGACTTACAAATTTGTACACATTCTTTTGTAAGGATGTAATTTCTGAAAATGCAGTGTTTAACACCAAGAAAATATTCTGCAATTTTCCACCCTGTGAAATTGACAAAACTCTGTTTCTTAAAATATTTATTCCAGTTCTAAGCTACGAATGTTACCTTTTTACCTATTAACTTTCATTCAGTTTAACGATTTAGAAGTGATGACTTTCGGGCGTTCTACGGACGGCGCGGCGTTGCATGGAGTGGCGGGCCTTATGTGCATAGGCTTGAGAGAGGCCAGTCCTGGGTTCGCCTAGTTTTAATAAAGATCAGTCCTGAATTGTCTTTCGTGCTGGTCGTATTACTTTTGTTTTTGCTATAGCAGAAGAGAAGCTTGTTTTACTTTTACTGTTGTGGCGGCAAGTTACTTGGAAACCTTTAAAATATTTAAAAGTGCAAGTGTTTAATTATTATTTACAATTTTCCCGCCGAAATGTCTGAAGTTAACAAATCTGTTCCATTGCTGAAAAGAAGAAAATGTGACAAGGAAAACGAAGTCAGTACGGTCTGTATTATAATTCATTATATATTATATGTAAAATGTAAATTATATGATACATATTATAGAAGCCGTTTAACAAGAGAAATGTCTTGTGCCATTTTTCGGAATTTCCAAGGGCATTACGGCATATAAAAAACTACGCAATGCCGCTCTGAAACCCCAAGTTGGCACAAACATTTGGCGGCATGTGAGCTGATCTTTTTTTTTTTGTAGTTATTTAAAAATTATCCTTACCGATCTAGGAACTCTTTTAGTTGTCTCATTTCCATCACGTTGGGACTTAATAGGCCAGTAGACGAAATTTAAGTTAAAACACCTCGTGAAAGATAAACTTCTGGTCTAAAAAATCCCATCGTGTCAGAAGTGCTTGTGTCCGTTTAATTGGATATGTGCATTTCGAGTATCACTCGTACACTTTTAAAACATAAATATAACACTTGTAACTATAAGCATTTAAAAATGTATACAGATATTATATTTATTAATTTATAGGTTAGTCTAGGACTACTTCCATTACTTAAAACGAACCTTTTCTCAGGGAAATCCTTTCCGTTTCTGATGTCCAACATGTAGCACGACGCCCACAAAATATCTGTATCAGAGTGATATTTTACTAATGAAATACATACTTAAATAGGAAAATAAATTAAATATAGTTAAATTATCTGTCAATAACCAAAGTTTTCAACATCGGGGTACCAGGGAACCTAACTTAGGTATAAACGATGTCTCATCATGTTCCTTACTCTGCGTGGGGGAGGAGTAAATACATATTTATTTTTTTTAAACTTTTACCCGCAACTCTGTTCCTTTTGTCTGAAGTTTTTCATTCCCCGACTGCCATGCTTTTACGTTTAGGGATCTATGGCTGGATGGCATAGGCTACAATGGGACATTTTTTTTTTTGATTTGTCCTCAGAAACTGGGCTGAGATAACGTGGGAAAAAGAATTTAGTTTTGTTTCTCTTCCGCATTTTAAAATATAATAAACTCTCATTCTTGTAATACAATTGCAAACCTGGAAAAAGAAGAAAAGATAGGATGGATAATTTTTTTAAAATCATCTCTGTTTTTAAATATTAAAATAAGGATTAAAAGCCGTGTAGGAAACCAGTTAAAGTCAACACGTATCATGATTCCAACAGAATCTGTTAGGTCAATGTTTCCAACTTCTATAGGATGATATTTATGTTCAGTCTACATTGGATAAGCGAATTGATATTTTTTCTTCACTGTCAGTTATTTATTTACTAAATGTGTCCCGATAAAAAAGAAACGAAGCATTAATGCTGGAATGGCCCTGGTTCACTTATAAAAGTTGCAAGATTGTAAATAAATAAGCGGGAATTTCTCAATCTGTATAGAAACATCAGATTCTCATTCTCTTTATAAAATTGCTCGTAATAAGATTACTGTGGCTGTACAGACTTCAAAAAGGCGTTCTCTGCCAAGTTTATAAATATGATATTCAGCCCAAGATTTTTGGGCGTAACTTGCAGAAAGCGGGTGTCTATGGTTCGGATAATGTTCCTTGCTAATTGGACCCTACTTTCCTCAGCTGTCACTTTATGTCCTTAAGTGTTTCTTGTGATATCGTCCGCTGAATATTCTCTATATTTTCGATACGTTGATGAGTTTGGCTTTGCTTTCTATGAGATTGGATGCAGTAGGTCTGGTTGATTATACCCACATTTCATCAAATTATTGTGTCCTCTCATGTGTAAATACATATTATACATTAAACGAATACTTGTCTAGCATTATCTGTTTTCCCAATCACTTAGAAAGTATTAGCTACAGTTGTAATTGTGTAATAATTTTCGATCTATAAGTCTACTATCATTCCTATCGAAAGTTCGGGAGAGGATTATTAGTCTAATGAGTAAATGGCAGTCATATTTTCGGCCTTTTCAGAGTTGTGGAGGCCTTCGATAGTGTTGATCACAAAACTTTTGTTGTATTAACTTGCTAATGATTTTAGATTTAGTCCCTTTGCAATTTCCTTTATAAAATTGTTTTTTGCCTCATCAATATGTGAACCTATCGACACGGTTTTCCGAAGCGTGAATTGTCCCTTGTGGAGTTCCTCAAGGGTCTGTCCTGCGTCCTCTTCTTTTGTCTATTAATTAATACCTCAAATAATACCAGTCAGTACATATATTTGCTGATCATGTGCAGATTTATTTAAGTAGACCCATTGAGCTTATGGAAGATTGTATTACACGTTTTAATGATGATTTGGAACAGTGATGTGGAACCAATGATCTAAATCAAATGGTTTGAAGCTGAACCTTGGTAAGTCTTAAAGCATATCATTTTATTGCTTAAATTTTGAGAAACTTGATGTTTCATTTATTTACCTTAACGATTGATATGAAAAATGTGACCAGCCTTGGAATAGTTTAAAGCTATGGAAATATTACTCTAATGCTCCAGAAAGTGTATACGGCCGTGCGAAGGTCTTGGCTCTCTTTGGTGGAGGCTTTAATTTTGCTACATTTCACTTTCAGCAGTAGTGTCTTCCCTAAGTGTCTGTTCTAGAAAATTTGAAGTGGCTTTTAATGATTGCACTAGATATGTTTTTGGACTGCGTAGATTTCACCACGTTTCGGAGTACAAAACCGCTCTACTTGGATGTAATCTCTTTTATTTTTGGAAAATACGCTTTCTTGCGCAGTTTAACATATTAAAGAACACCCGCCTCTGGAATTTTCGTCCCCCAGAGGTACGTAACCGTATGATTGGTCGGTCAGTTCGGTTAGTGCATTCAAAAATCGCATAAGGTTGCATGTTTAATACTATTGTAACTACGTGCAAGCTAATACTCTTAATTTTTAGTTACTTTTGCATGATTTATGGTATGAACATAGAGAAGGTAGTTATTTATTTATTTTGTTTAATTTTTAGAATTCATGGGTTTAACTTTTTATATTCTATTATAAAATGTTGTTTGCAGTTACTGGAAATAAACATTGTACATATAATGTAAACTATAATAAAAACCTTTACACAAAAGCCCGTTGTACAGTAAATATCATAGTACTGTTTTTATACGTCAATAAATAAATAAATTTATGTCTTGCTGTTAGTAAGTTCACACGTGTCAAAAATGTGTAGCGAATTTTCTGTAATTTTTTTTTTGCCTAGTATTTTAAGTCTTTTTTGTGCTGTATTATGTTTTTAGTTTAAAAAACAATACAGTAGCCTCATCCCAAGCCTAAACAAGTATAACATGCCATAATTTTATTTAAAAATCCTCTGTTACTACTTTCAATATTAAGTCTTACGATTTTATCACTTGTTTGAAGTCGGGATGAACATCTGCCTGATATTAATCCAATACTCTAATAAAGATAATAAGTCTGTTTTGAAAATTTTTTATCACGCAGGGTTTAAAAATGGTTAACGGAAGTTTAAAAAAAACAAACGAATTATTGTAGGAATTTGTAATGTTGTCCAAATAATGATAAAATTGAGATATTGAGCCATTACACTTTGACCTCCGGCAGTAGTCAGGAGAAATATTAGAGGTAGTTTTGATGAGCTGAAATTTCAAGATTTTAATCCAATGAATGCACAAAGAAAATGTGATGGAAATCAATTAAGAAATATTATGAAGATACTGTCCTTATTAATATATAAGCAAAGTTTGTTCGAAATCGCCTAAGAAATAGGGAGGCTATCATAGCAAAAAAAAATTAAAAATCATACACATTTCTTTCATTTCAAATTTGTAACCTATATGTGCAATGTGCAGGCCAGGGTTGAACAAAATCGATGAAGAAATGAGGAATATTATACTCGCTCCAATCAATCAATCAATCGGCAACCAAAAAGTATTAAAAGAAAAGAAGAACAATTACATATAATAACCCCAAAAAAGCCCAAAATAAGAAAACCATAAACAAACCTTTAATAGCGAAAATGAAGATGATTAAAGATACTGGACCAAATACACGTGGCGTGGAACCGAGAGTGAGGTTATCACTGATTATGACCACCGCCGGTTTTCCTTTTATTTCTGCGGGAAATATTAACCCTCCGCTGTTGAGGTGCCTCGAGCATTACCCAGGACAGTTCTGCGGCAGACTTTCTGGGACTTCTCTTTCTCTGAGCTGTGCTTCCTACAGGGACATGGCTCCGGTGATACCCCCGGACATCACTACATCCTCGAAGGATGAATTGCTTGCCTCCAGCCAACTCATGAAAGGGATAATGGTGATAAAGATAAGTACCAGGCAGTTGTACAGGAGTACAAGAGGAGCCTGGCAGTTCGACAGCAGCAACAGCCGCATAAACAGGGACTGCAAAACATAGCCATTGTTGGGACGAGAAGGAGCACGCAGCCAAGCAGAGCAAGGTTGTGAAAGCAGTATCCAAGCAAACAAAGGACAAAACTAACGGAAACAAGGTTACAAAAGCGGTAACCAAGTCTGCGGAGGGCAAAGTTTCAAGACGACAATTCTGGGGGGCAGTATCAAGCTTTTTGATATGGTAATGGATCGTCGCCTCGAAAACCAGGGCGGTGCACAGCCTTGCTTTTTTGCTTAGTGGTGGTCCAACACGAGGCTGGACGGTGTAAAGTTCCAGAAATGCTTGCGCCGCGACAAGTTGACCGTTCTGATGGATCAAGCCTTTGATAATACGGATTTTAAATTAAGAAATTAAAATTTGGCAACCGGCATGCCAAACTCAACGTTCAAAGGTTCGACGAAGGAGCATAGTCATCAACCAGCACTCGAGAAGTGCATTGAAAAATTTGTTAGTGTAGCAGTGTAATCAGTGCAGATTTTTACATAAAACCATAAAACTAATATATTTTTGCGATTTTTACAACAACAAAAAAAGTACTTTTTTTTTTAAATTCAAATTCCATAGCAGTATGTAACAGTGATGTTTACTCTACATAAGGTGCGCAGGTGTTCTCCGCACACCCAACGAAAATTCGAAATTTATCAATTGATTTCTGTTTTCTTATTATTTCTTATTTTCTTATTAACAATTTAATAATGTTCGTCCTGACACGCAGCACCATTCCATATCAACCCACTTAACATTTATATAGTATACCTTCCCGATAGTGTTCTCCTCCCTTAAGTGGACCCGGTGGTGTAGCGCCCGAAAATTTGATGTTTTTAGGATTTTTTTTTTAAGGTTAAAATAATAAACAACGATATTGAAACCTTTTAGGTGTATTTTTTAATTAAAAAAAAATGTTTAATTATGTTAATAATGGCGCTAAATAAGACCCTCTAGAAAAAATGTACCTGGGTGGTCTGGTAGATTTTGACTCTTCTATTTATCTGAAAAATAAAAACCAAGAAAATTATTAATCAGTATGAGTGCAGTTATGGGCGGAACTAGAACAAAAAAAAAAAGAAATTAAAACTCTGAAAACAGGCCTTTTTCTTATCAATTTTTAAATGTAAATTTTGATTCTAGTTTCGGCCATAGCCACTGGTGTTCTGAATAACATGTCAAACTTTTAGATAATTCGGCTGAATAGTTTTTTCTTTTTTCACAACACCATGCAAAAAAAAGTCGTTTCGAGATAAATGAGTTTAAAGTTTGTATAGATATTGAAAACATGGAGGCATGGCGCGGGCCGACCGTTAGCTACCAACTAATTTATTCAGCTTAATACGAGCTATACATACACCTGTGTTCAAAAAAATAGTAGTGCAAGTGCTCTTGTCTGAAGACACTGCTATTCATTGCTTATGAACTAAAATGTTTTTAATTGTTCATCAGATTCCTAAACACCTGATGTTGTGTTTTGTGCAAAAGTTGTCTTTGTTTTGTACATGAGAATTTGTAGAACAGCAAACTTGCCGCATTGGTGCACTACTATTTTTTTGAACACAGGTGTACATACAAACACAAGCATACAAACTTAAACGTTTGAATATATAAATAAATTAAGAACTAGAGGGGCGTTTTAGGGCATTCCTATGGGATGACTTGGATAGGTGAAAGTCGAACGAGGAGTTAGTCTTACGAATCATTCAGTTCAGTATATTCTTGAAAGACTATACTTTCGAAATATTAAAAAAAAATCGATTTGTTGAAAATTCTAGACCACTATTAAGGAGACCCTTAAGTATATGATTTCTTTAAATATGAATGAATATGAATATGAATGAATTTTCAAAAAAAATTTTATACAAAAAAAAATGTTTTCCGACTTTTTCAAAAATTTTTATCTATTTTAACTGGTTAAATGCTTTAGACATTAGGCATTGGGAAAACAAATCTTTTTTATTTTTTCAAAATCTGTATTTTAACTTGTTAAATGTTTTAGATTGTCATTGTATTGCATTTTTCTGATTCAAATCTATAGTTTGACACTGAAACTAGCGTCGTAGCTACTTGGAGTCGTCATCTGTACCGGTTTGGAAAATTTTTGTTTTCTTTTGAATCCTTCTCCACCCGTGTACTGCGTCTGTGCATCGTTGACTTCCGATTCAGAATGATACCAAAATTAATGCAGTGGGACTTATAGATTTCGAGTTATTCAAAAGTTGTTTATCCTCCTGAAAACGTTACATCAATAATTCTGAAGTATGTAAGTACCTTCCAGAACTGGAAAAAAGTACAATGTAGTATTGCTACAAGCAAGCACATTTTTTGAGTAGTCAAGATAATTGTAGTCACAAATTGGTAATACACATAATTTATTGTAAGTTAAATTTTATAAATTATGCTTTTTTCGAACTATCAACGCATAGGAAAACACATGGAAATGCGGAGTTATCGTCGCATAAAATGCTATTTTCACTAAAGACAAACAGTTGCAAGCTAAAATAAGGACGCATATCGATGCGCATAAATGTTCTTACATCCTATTTGGGTGAGCTGCTATTGTAGCAACGGCAGTAGAAAGGTAAATATTCTACGCCCCGGTACAGCGCCGTGTTACAGTCGTGCCGTATAAATGAATTTAAATTCGCATACTTTAAAGTGTCACACGAAAGCATGTCCACAATGTGTCCAGGTGAATCTATAAAAAGGTGACGTGCTCGATGTTGTGTGAAAAAACCAGTCATCCATCAAACGATTAAATTGAATGAGAAAATTATACTCGACGTTATTTGAAAGAGATGCCTCAGTTCTGCCATGCTTGTACCTGTCAGCATCTTTTACACTGCCTTTCTATATGAATGAAAGGCAGCGTGGTACTCGAAGAAGAAGATATTTCCAGGTGCCAATGACATCCCAGTCTGCGAATCATAAATTTTCCCCCATAAAATTACATACGACGACAATGCAGTAATATTTCTATCTTCTATTGGACGCTTGGTTCAATATAAGTTTTCTTAAATCGTGTAATTAGTGCTATTTGTGAATTATATTAAATTGTGAAAGCAGAAGAAAGACTATTGGGATATAAACGCTACCAAGAATTTGATACGCTATTCTAGGTACTTTGCTAAAACTAAAATAACGAAAATTTATAGGATCACCACCCTTTTGTTTTTTTCGCGAAAGTTCAAAAAGTAAATCTGAAGATATGTTTGCACCAGAGTTTGCAAGAAGCACGCGAGCAGCTCGTGAGCCTGGCGGAAATGACTCGCGATCATGCATGCGCAAAATTTTGCACGTTATATGCTATATGTTTGCACCAGAGTTTGCAAGAAGCACGCGAGCAGCTCGTGAGTTTGGCGGAAATGACGTTAAGCTCGCGATCATGCATGCGCAAAATTTTGCACGTTATATGCTCTTAACTGTTTCCACAATTAATTGCGTTCAAAACGTGTGTGCAAATTGGAAAACCAAAGAATATTCATAATAAGAACGGACACTACACGCTTTCAAAATTCTAATCTACATATATACAAGCTCTCAAAAATACACCGAGGAGAATTTCCCTTTAGATTAAACAGGTTAGGCAAAGCTTTCTACAATTACAAGCCATGAAGTGGTATGACGCGCACACACAGCGATAGAGCAAAGTGGTCTGAGCTACGCATACCTGGCAAAAAATTCGCGCAAGCATCCAAATTGAAACTCCTATCTAAAAATGATTGCACTAACGTTTGTCGTAAGAAGTTCGCTTTTAAATACACTAGATATTTGATCACCTTTGTAAACAGAGTATGTAACATTTTTGGGTTTAAATCTAACTTTAAGAAAAGCACGAGAAGGTTCCGTAGAACCGAGAAATCAATGCAATTTCGTTAGGAATTAATCCATACTTTTAGCCTATTAGAAGTAAAAGTTCCTCAGGTTGAATTTTTTACAATATTAATTTTCGTAACAGTGATATAATTCGGATAAAACGCGTGGCAGGTCAGGTAGCACACACAGAGTATAAATACGGATGAGATTGTTAACTTTTTTTATTATTACATTTTTAACGGCGACTCGGAAAGAACATTGTGGAAATTCTCCATTTCATTCCAAAATAAATAAATAAAAATAAAATACGTCACGAGTGCCCGCCCCTTCCTGCACCAGTCACCCAGTTTTCATAATTTTGTGTGCTTTAACAAAAAAGCGAAAACCTGCACGTTATTTTCAATTTTTAGTGAAAAGCATAAAACCAACTAAACAACTAGCTTACGAGTGGTCCTTACTAGTTTCCATCATTCATTTTTGTATTTGTACTGTTTTTTGTAAGCAAGCAGATGATTTTGGTGGAAACAGTTGTCACGAACAATGAACGCGAGCTGGCGCGAGAAAAAATTTGGTGGAACCATACTTTGGTAGGTATATGTATGCATAGAATTTGATGACAGTCAAGATGCCTATGAAGGGTTTAACATCTCTAAAATTAATTACATATATTGATAAATAAACAAAATGAGGCAGGAATTTAAAAAAAGTCGAATAACCAACCTTTATAAGTTAATCGGGTAATGTAGGTCACTTTAAATTTGAAAATAGCTACATAGTCGGGTTCATCTTCGCGCGAGTTTAATTAATCGGTCATTCAAAGCATTGTGAACAAAGGGTATAGCCGGATAAACATGCCGATTTTGCCCCCGCGGTGGTTTCTATCGACACTTTGGGGATAATGTTGATATCAAATAAAAATAATTCACCCCAAATTTCAGCTCTTAATGTTGTACAATTTTCGAGTTATTTGAAAAAAACAACTCTTTTTTGGTTTATATATTTTTTTCAATAGTACAAATAGAAATTAACAAATGGTGATTTTTTCTTGAATACTTGGGAGTATAAGAAATGGAAAAACATTTTTGCTATTATTCCCAAATTTTTTAAAAAGTATATAAGACTTTTTGAAAACACGCAATTACCAAATTTTAACAGAAAACGTCTCTCATATTCCTTCATATTGAGCGAATTTTTCAGTTTTTTCAATTTAGTGGAACACTGTGAAAAAAAAATTAATCATAAAAACAAGCAGGCAGGCAAAAATGTTGTATATGTATACTGGTAAGCACATAATACCATCGACACACCACACTTCATTATGAAGTAGGACTTCATTATGATGTTATGTACTTCTAATAACGTTGATGACACAAAACAAAAAGCTAGAAAATTAATTTAATTTCAGTACAAAAGAACAATTATTATTTAATTTGAACGGTGATAAAACATTTTTACGTAAGAGTTTGTAGACCTAAGAATTTCAGTAGAAAAATCGTTAGCTAATTTCGTAGAACTTGAAACAAAAGCAGATATACTTCCTCGTGTACAGTGTATAGGAGATTGTTCTCTATTTGTGCTGAATTGCTTACATTTAATTGACGCGCTTTCTCATTTCAGTTCTTCTATAAACAACTGAATCCACAAATGTTTGGCAAAAGTAGTTTTAAAAACATGCGCGATTTTTCAGTTATGACCTTGAAGGTACAGACAATTAATAGATTCAATGAACGTAATTACCAACTTAGGTTTAAAAGTCAAGATTGAGACGATTATCATTAACTATATCCTTATGAAAAACCTTATAAGAAACCGTAAACATTTTAAAACTGGGTATTTTCCGAAAATTTATTTTTAATTCATTTTCGCAAACTTGATATGTATTTATGTTTTTTTTTTTTTTTATAAAATTATTTATAAAAAAATCGGTTATTAATTTTTTTCATAGTCTTCCACCAAATCGAGAGACGTTTTTAAAAAATGCGTTTAATTTCAAAATTATAATGTGCGTTGCATCAATTATTCTTTCGTTGACATAAGATATAGAATGATACTTCTGTGTACATCGAATCCATTTGCCGCTAGCCGCTCGTAAGATAGCAATAATACTAAGAATATGAAACAAAAAATTTACTAAGTTTAATTTTTGTTTTGACAAATTGCTCAGAGAGGTCAGAAATTTGAAGAAAAAAAGTTGTGGGTTGTTTCTCATTCAACTAACACTAACAAATAGTTAGATTAAATAAATCTAAGAGCAAAAGTTCTTTCATTAACTTTAGTTAGTTTTAATATGTACATGGCGAAAAAAACGTTTGGATTATTCTTTCCAAAATTAATAATACATTAAACAATTTACTAATACTAGTTGCAAGGATTTTGTTCGCCACTGTCCATATAAATATAATAAAATTAATATCAAATTAAGAATAAAAAATAATGAATGAAACGCAGATGATTCTTTTTCATAATCTCACAAAATTCCACCCAAATCTACAAATTACGCAGAACCTGATTATTCACAAATTTATTGCGTCTGGCGAACATTCCGTCATTTGATTAGCAAGTGAGGTTAAAGTGCTTTGCATCACGACGTGATGATAAATGAGCCACTTATTCGCCAAATCTATTGACCTCACATGAAAAAATTTGAAGAAATTTATTAAATTACACCCATTAGTTAGTTCTTAAAACACTTATTAAAATAAAATGTCAAACAAATATTTTTTAGTATAAAGTAATTGTATACCTAATTGAGCCGGTAATTTATTTCAAATAATAAAATTAAAGCGTTTATGAAGTGCTCTAGTATATTGAATTAATTATATTTCCAGTTTATCGTTTTGAACCATGAAGGGCTCAAATAAGAGATAGAATGTTACAAAACCCTTCAGCCGGAAAATTAGAATCAATTTGTACGTTCAGCACCCCTGGAAAACGGTGGCACGGCCAGGAGCAACATGTTCTACTATCAGACGTTATGCTTATAACGTAATAATGATCACTGGGATTATCGCTCAGTGCCCTCTGATAAAAATAGCGTTCTACAAGGAATAAAATTAATGTGAAGCTTTATTATACTTCGAACTCGGTCTCAAGGCGATTTGGCTACAACTTACTTCCGCGAAAGCTAGTGGGTGAAAGTATAAAATTACTTGTGTGTAAATTAATCCCTGGTGCACATTGGAAATGGGAATCCTACCACCTTTGGTGTTTATTTTTTTGATGGCTTGCTCAACCGGTGCAGTAACTTTGGAAATTCGTCAATACTTGAATAATCGCATGAATGAAGTTGACTACGATTTTCCCGACATATTTGAATCTCTTTTAACAACCGAAGCGTCAGCTGCTTGCGTCCGATCTCAAAAAGCAAAACTAATGGAGAGACTCATTGACTCATCCGCGGATCCATGCGATGACTTCTACCAGTACGCTTGTGGTAATTTCGAAAAGCACTTTCCAATTCCTGATGATAAATCGGAATATAACTTCTTTGCCTTACTTAACCACAATATTGTTGCGGCTCTGAGAGATTTGTTGAGTGCTAAAATTGTGAATGAAGTTGGGGAGCCGGATGCTATGGACAAAGCTAAGATATTTTTTGCATCGTGTATGGATATAGAAACACGGAATAAGAAAGGAGCTTGGCCTTTACTAGATCTACTTAAAGACTACGGAGATTGGCCAGTTTTTAATGACAGCTGGAGTGGTGAGAACTTTGACTGGATTGAAAGCTGCGCTAAAGTAGCCGATTTAGAGATGGGGGTGTTTCTAGAAACAGCAGTTTATTCTGATTTACTAGATCCGCATAAGACGAGTATACAACTTACTGAAAGTGGATACGGACTAGAAAATAAAGAGGAGTACAAGATCAGCGGAGAAGGATTGCTTGCCTACCAGTCACTTATTGAAGAAGTTTTTAAATTCCTGAATGTTACTGAGGAGATCGCTAAGCAGACTGCAGTGGAAATTGTGAAGTTTGAGACCAAGCTCAGCAGTGTAACCGGAGATGTACTGAAGCGTGCAAACTACACGAAAACGTTTGCTCCTGTGACGCTTGAGACAATGATCGAACTCTTCCCTAATATTGACTGGAAGAAGTATTTGGAAATAGCGATTGGAATGCCCATATCCTTAAATCAGTCACTCAGCGCATCTATCTCTACTTATTATGACCATCTTTTGGTGACAATATCTAGTACTGAAAAGAAGACGGTTGCCAATTACATTGCCTGGAGAATTGCTTTGCATTTTATTGACTACTTGGATGATAATTTTGCAAGGGCACAGTACAATCTTGATAAAATTATAAAAGGACAAGAAAGCATTGAGGATAGATGGAAGACCTGCGTGAAGAAAACAAATGCTTTAATGGATATGTCAGTCGGAGCAATGTTTGTTCGACTGTACTTTGATGAGGCAAGTAAAGAAGAGGTAAAAACACTTGTGGAGGAAATCAAAGAAGCTTTTCTAGATTCCTTAGAGGGAATGGAGTGGCTGGATACAGAAACAAAGCTAGAAGCAGAACTAAAAGCTAATCTAGTTGAAATAGATACTGGGTATCCCAAATATCTCGGCAACTTAGAAAATGTAAACAAATTTTACAAAAATCTTTATCTACAGAAAGATAATTATTTCACAAATGTAGTCGCGGCCGAACGAAACAATCGTCAACATAATTTTAACCAGCTTTGTAAGAAATTTGATAAAGATTTTTGGACTATGTCTCCAGCTGTTGTCAATGCGTACTTTCATCAAACACTGAATAGAGTAATTATTCCAGCTGCGTCTCTACAACCACCTTTTTATCATCCATATTATCCAAAAGCTTTAAATTATGCTGGAATGGGTTTTTTTATAGGCCATGAATTAACTCATGGTTTTGACGATTTTGGACGTGAATTTAATTTTGCTGGTGTTATGACTCCGTGGTGGAGCGAAAACTCTATTTTGGAATTCAAAAAGAAATCTACATGCTTCGCGATTCAATATAGTAACTTTAGTATGCACGGCAAATATTTAGAAGGGTTAGCTTCAAATGGAGAAAACATAGCCGATAATGGAGGAGTTCGTCAAGCATATTATGCTTATCAGAAATGGTTGGAGAAAAATGGTGGTCGAGATAACATACTTCACGAGCGGCAGTTTTCCAGCTTTAACATATCAAGCAACCAGTTTTTCTTCTTGCAGTTCGCTCAAAATTGGTGTCAAAGTATCAGGCCCAAAGCTATTGGAAACGCTTTAAACTCGGATCATCACTGCCCTGGAAAATATCGTGTCATCGGCCCTCTGAGGAATTTTGAAAAATTTTCAGAGGCATATAATTGTCCTCTTGGGAGTTATATGAACCCCTCATGGAAATGCAGAATGTGGTAGTTAAGTTAACTCTTTAAAATAGTTTCTATTTCTTGTTTTTTTAAATTATTTGTTGCTATTTAGCTTATAAAACAGGTTTTTCTAGATTATATATATTATTGTAATTGACATAGACAGCACAACAGAACGAACAAAGAAAAATATTTTATATTCTATTTTCTAGAATTAAAGAGCTTCATTTGTTAAAACTAAAGAGTATTTTTGGAGAAAAAACGAAAACGGAACGGAAAGCGGCAACGATCGTGTGACATTCATACACCATTAAACAATTTTTTTTTTTTTTTTTTTATCATACACATAGCTCAAAGTCTTAAGCGTTATTCCATTACAAATTCCAAAAATGATTGAGCTCTAGTAATTTGAAGTTAGTAAAAATCTTTGTTTGGGTACGTAGAAGTGATTTTTTCTTCTTTTCCTTTCCTCAAAATTACTTATTTTACACTTGCCGTACAACAATGTCGAAAGCTATTTGGCCCATTTAGTTTAAATTTTAGGCACAACTTAATACTTACATCAGACGGGTTTGTAAACGACAGATGTGGCAACCTTACAAAAAAGAAAAAAACAACTCAAATCGGGTGATTGACAGCACCACACGGTGGTCTTCCTGAAACTTTTTGATCAAGATGGTATCTACATAAGGGTCGAATTGATAACTTATTCTTTTTGAAGTCGGTTAAAAATGCTGTAAATTCTATTATAAAAATTTAATTATTAATGTCTCAATTGATATTATAATTTTAATGCAAAGGGAATATTATTAAAATATTGATGTGAATGTCCTCACTATTTTTCTCTAGTAACTATTTAATCTAAGAGCAAAATTTCTTTCATTAACTTTAGTTAGTTTTAATATGTACATGGCAAATAAAATGTTTGGATTATTCTTTCCAAAATTAATAATACATTAAACAATTTACTGATACCAGTTGCAAATATTTTGTTCGCCACTGTACATATAAATATAATAAAATTAATATCAAATTAAGAAGAAAAAAAAATTAATAAAACGCAGATAATGTATGTATATGGCTATGATTGCTTTGTTGTGAATATTTTTCATAATCTCACAAAATTCCACCCAAATCTACAAATTACGCAGAACCCGATTATTCTCAAATTTATTGCGTCTGGCGAACATTCCGTCATTTGATTAGCAAGTGAGGTTAAAGTGCTTTGCATCACGACGTGATGATAAATGAGCCACTTATTCGCCAAATCTATTGACCTCACATGACCACATTTGAAGACATTTGTTAAATTACACCCGTCAGTTCTTAAAACACTTATTAAAATAAAATGTCAAAAAAATATTTTTTAGTATACCGTAATTGTATACCTAATTGAGCAGGTAATTTATTTCAAATAATAAAATTGAAGCGTTTATGAAGTGCTCTAGTATATTAAATTAATTATATTTCCAGTTAATCGGTTTGGCCTCTGAACGGCTCAAATAAGAGATAGAATGTTGCAAAACCCTTCAGCCGGAAAATTAGAATCAATTTGTATGTGCAACGCCCCTTGGAAAATGGTAGCAAGGCCAGGAGCAACATGTTCTACTATCAGAGGTCATGCTTATAACGTAATAATGATTACTGGGGTTATCGCTCAGTGCCCTCTGATAAAAATAGCGTTCTACAAGGAATAAAATTAATGTGAAGCTTTATTCTACTTCGAACTCGGTCTCAAGGCGATTTGGTTAAAACTTACTTCCGCGAAAGTTAGTGGGTGAAAGTATAACATTACGTGTGTGTAAATTAATCCCTGGTGCACATTGGAAATGGGAATTCTACCACCTTTGGTGTTTATTTTTTTGATGGCTTGGCCAACCAGTGCAGTAACTTTGGGCATTCGTCAATACTTGAATAATCGCATGAATGAAGTTGACTACAATTTTCCCGACATATTTGAATCTCTTTTAACAACCGAAGCGTCAGCTGCTTGCGTCCGATCTCAAAAAGCAAAACTAATGGAGAGACTCATTGACTCATCCGCGGATCCATGCGATGACTTCTACCAGTACGCTTGTGGTAATTTCGAAAAGCACTTTCCAATTCCTGATGATAAATCGGAATATAACTTCTTTGCCTTACTTAACCACAATATTGTTGCGGCTCTGAGAGATTTGTTGAGTGCTAAAATTGTGAATGAAGTTGGGGAGCCGGATGCTATGGACAAAGCTAAGATATTTTTTGCATCGTGTATGGATATAGAAACACGGAATAAGAAAGGAGCTTGGCCTTTACTAGATCTACTTAAAGACTACGGAGATTGGCCAGTTTTTAATGACAGCTGGAGTGGAGAGAACTTTGACTGGATTGAAAGCAGCGCTAAAATAGGCGATTTAGACATGGGGGTGTTTCTAGAGGCAACAGTTTATGCTGATTTACTAGATCCGCGTAAAATGAGTATACAACTAACTGAAAGCGGATACGGACTAGAAAATAAAGAGGAGTACGAGGACAAGGGAGAAGGACTGTTTGCCTACCAGTCACTTATTGAAGAAGTGTTTAAATTGTTGAATGTTAATGAGGAGATCGCTAAACAGACTGCAGTGGAAATTGTGAAGTTTGAGACCAAGCTCAGCAGTGTAAGCGGAGATGTACTGAAGCGTGCAAACTACACAAAAACGTTTGCTCCTGTGACGCTTGAGACAATGATCGATCTCTTCCCTAATATTGACTGGAAGAAGTATTTGGAAATATCGTTTGGAATGCCCATATCCTTAAATCAGTCACTCAGCGCATCTATCTCTACTTATTACGACCATCTTTTGGATACAATATCTAGTACTGAAAAGAAGACGGTTGCAAATTACATTGCCTGGAGAATTGCTTTGCATTTTATTGACTACTTGGATGATAATTTTGCAAGGGTACAATACAATCTTGATAAAATTATAAAAGGACAAGAGAGCATTGAGGATAGATGGAAGACCTGCGTTAAGAAAACGAATGCTTTAATGGATAAGGCAGTCGGAGCAATGTTTGTGCGACTGTATTTTGATGAGGCCAGTAAAGAAGAGTTAAAAACACTTGTGGAGGAAATCAAAGAAGCTTTTCTAGATTCCTTAGAGGGAATGGAGTGGCTGGATACAGAAACAAAGCTAGAAGCAGAACTAAAAGCTAATCTAGTTGAAATAGATACTGGGTATCCCAAATATATCGGCGACTTAGAAAATGTAAACAAATTTTACAAAAATCTTTATGTACAGAAAGACAATTATTTCACAAATGTGGTTGAGGCCAAACGAACCAATCGTGAACATATTTTTATCCAGCTATTTCATAAATTTGATAAAGACATTTGGACTATCTCTCCAGCTATTGTCAATGCGTACTTTGATCAAACACAGAATAGAGTAATTATTCCCGCTGCATCTCTACAACCACCTTTTTATCATCCATATTACCCAAAAGCCTTAAATTATGCTGGAATGGGCTTTTTTATAGGCCATGAATTAACTCATGGTTTTGACGATTTTGGACGTGAATTTAATTTTGCTGGTGTTATGACTCCGTGGTGGAGCGAAAACTCTATTTTCGAATTCAAAAAGAAATCTACATGCTTCGCGATTCAATACAGTAACTTTAGTATGCACGGCAAATATTTAGAAGGGTTAGCTTCAAATGGAGAAAACATAGCCGATAATGGAGGAGTTCGTCAAGCATATTATGCTTATCAGAAATGGTTGGAGAAAAATGATGGTCGAGATAACATACTTCACGAGCGACAGTTTTCCAGCTTTAACATGTCAAACAACCAGTTTTTCTTCTTGCAGTTCGCTCAAAATTGGTGTCAAAGTATCAGGCCCAAAGCTATTGGAAACGCTTTAAACTCGGATCATCACTGCCCTGGAAAATATCGTGTCATCGGCCCTCTGAGGAATTTTGAAAAATTTGCAGAGGCATATAATTGTCCTCTTGGGAGTTATATGAACCCCTCATGGAAATGCAGAATGTGGTAGTTAACTCGTTAAAATAATTTCTACTTCTTGTTTATTTAAATTATTTTGTATTATTTAGCTTATAAAACAGGTTTTTCTAGATTATATATATTATTGTAATGGACATAGCACAACAAAAAGAACAAAGACAAATATTTTATATTCAATTTGCAAGAATTAAAGAGCATCATTTGTTAAAATTAAAGAGCATTTTTGGAGAAAAAACATTTCAGATAAAATTATGGACAATTTATTTCTCCCAAAGAAAATGTAGGGAATTACACAGACCAAAATTTTCTGGCTTTTGGAGTACACCGTTTAAATCTGCGGAAACAATCTTTTTATTGTTTTATCATAAACAAAGCTTAAGATCTTAAGCGTTATTCCATTAAAAATTTCAAAAATGGCTGAGTTCTAGTAATTTGAAGTCAATAGAAATCTCTGTTTATATACGTAGAAGTGATTCATTCTTCTTTTTCTTAGCATTTTTCTCAAAACTACTTGTTTCACACTGATGAAACAACAATGTCGAAAACTATTTGGCCCATTTAGTTTAAATTTTGGGCGGAACTTATTATATTAATACGAATGTAGCATATTGGTTTTTGGTTCAAATGAGCTGTTGATTTGTTATATATTTACAAAACTTTGATTGATGATTCACACAAAAAGAAAAGCAATATATCTCGCTTAATTATAAAATCACCATTCGATTCCACCGTCATAGCGAACAAAATTTGCAGGAATGCAATTTTTGATTATTTAAAAAAAAAATTTCATTAATGTATATCCAAATTGCTATAATCACTTAATTTTATCCATATCCAAAAGTTGCGTAAAAAAAAAAAGAACTGAGATTCTGTTGAATTTTCTATCTCATCAAGGTGGTCTAACCGGTTAAAGTCCCAGACTTCTTTGGAAAGTAAATTGAATATCTTTCATTATCTGAATGCTAAATTGAGCGGTTTCAATTACCATTTAGAGGTAAACTTTCAGTTTCTTCGATTTTTGTTTACTATCTTTGATAGGAAACACTGTTGTTCTGTTTCAGAAATCGAGTGTAACACATTTTAATCCTTTTTCATTTCAGCAAACACAGATTTATTGAAACATTAAATCTCATCACAATTAACACCTTAATTTATCCCCCAACAGTAGATTTAAAAGAGTTCTTCAAACAACCCCTGTTGCAATAATGTAGGCTAGTATTCCATTTTACCCGCAATAAGCCTTTTAATATACCTAATACAATTTATCTGTTGTAATATGACAAAACCCTCCTCTGGTTTAAAATTAAATTATAATTATAACATTAAACTTGTCTTTCCGTGGCCGTACTTGAACACATTACTATAGGACCAGGGACATGTGAGCCTGGGGGAATTATGCAAAAGAACTAGCAAAAGATTTAATTTCCTGCACTAGAGGTGTGAAGCGTGGTAATTGCAACACCCCATCGTTTTCAGTAAAAATCTTGGTGGGGAGAGATGTTGCAATTATCCTTTGACGTAGAGGGTGGACTTGGTTGTTGACGAGAAGAAGGCCTGTTTATGTGTATATAATATACAAATATGTGAGCTTCTTTCGCAAAAGATCACGAACGTGTTTGCGTTGGTAGATCTTTATAGGATGAATGCGTAATCCCTGCGCTGATATGGTTGAGAAATAGAACAAACTATGCAACAATAAGATTACTATTATTTATATATAATATACTTATATCTATATAATATTTTACATATTTGTGTTTTTTAAATCAAATTTATTTTAAATATATATTTTAACATTACACACATTTCACACGAATTCCCTATCTATTAAGGCAATGATTCGAGTGATGTAGGATAGTATTCCTTATTACCATCCACAGTGATTCACTTCCATTACCAGACTAAATTGAAATTATAGATTATTGGAGTTTTGTTTTTTTAATTTATGTTTCTTATTTATGGTATTAAAATGTGTCCCTAAACGCCTAAACGGTTTTACAACTCTAAAATTAATTATTTTAATACCATAAAAAAGTTATATCTACTATTTTGTTTTTTCGCCAAAGCTCAGAAAATAAACCTGATTTTTATAGAAAAGACAACAATTTTCTGCAAATATCAGGTTTAATTTCTGAACTTTGGCGAAAAAAAACACAACAGTGGGCCACATTTCCCTTAGTTACTCTATGTCTAAAAGAATCAAAATTTATTATTAAAAAACTTAAAATTAAAATCAAAAAGCACATCTCGTGTCTGCGTGAAAACTTTTGGTCTCAGCCGTAATCACCTCCACTCATCTGTTTGCATACTGCTAGGCTCAACTCAGAGGATTTTTAATGCAAAGGGCCGCCGAGACAGTCGTGGAGGCCGGTGGAAAATATTTTATATGGAGCCCCTGCAAGTATGCTCAATTTTTACAATCAACCAAGGGTGGATGAGGAGAGGGATGGGGAAGGGAAGGATTGCGAAGGCTTCAATTATATTTTTCTCTTTATTAATTTCACTTGCCTAAATGTACGCTCTCCAGTTCCTACTGAGATTGGTATGTTGATGAAAACTTGTAAGTAGGTACATATATACAACATATGAAGATTTGAGAAAAAACTAACTGCAAGCCTTTATTATTTATTTTATTTAAAACACTAATAGCAATGCTTTTCCCTGGGCTCGTATACAAATAATTTGGCTATGGTGCTCTTTTTTATTTCTAAACCACAAAAATCGGAAAGGAGTGTGTCTATTGCTGGTGTGATTACTTCTGTTTTTAAATTTTATTTAAGACAGATAAATGAGGCCTTAGAAATTCTATCGTCATGGAAAAGCCTTCGTCTTTTTATGCGGTATATCTTTTTTAACATTGTATAATGGCAGTCTTGACGAACTGAATCTCATTACAGCCGATCCGATTTACGAGTATAATTCACTGCAAATAATGCAAATTATGTTTTTAAAAAATTTATTTTATCAGCATAAAACTTGAGTTTTGTAAGTGATAGTTTTGGCCCATTTCTTCTTAAACTGACATTTTAGCATCGATTTGTTTTTACCTAGGAAAATGTAAAAATATTTATATAAGAATTCCAGAGAACACTTTTCCCGTGTAAAATTTATCATAATCGAATGTCCATCAACATTCAAGATGCCATTTTGGAATTTTACGATAAAAATTTTCCGATTCTGACTGTAAATTTAAAAAGAGCAGGAAATTTTACAAGCGAAAAGTGACTTCTTCTTTTTTCCTAGGTAAAAAACAAATCGATATCGAATATCAGTTTAGGAAGAAATGTATTGAATTGCCAAACTTTGAATGAATTTTTTATTTGAATTTGCAGGTCTCCAGGCGCTTGGGACCCAATCATGGAAGACGCAAACTAAACATACTTCTAGCTGAGACACAATTTAAAATTTAGAAAAATGTTTTGCTCCCGAGTTTCATCATGATAATGGCAGGGCCCCAGGAGCTCGGAGACCGCGGTAACTTACTCCGGTTGCCGCCTCCTCTCGGCGGGCCTGCTTCTGCATTCCAAAGAAAAGTTTTTGCGCGACCTATGGACGACAATTTCGCACAATACACGTACAGTTTCTAGCCAGTTTCGATAAACCCGTATTCTGTTTGTCTTTTCTTGCGACGTCAGTACCCAAGACATTATTTTGCATAGTAAATTGGCTTTAAAAAGGTGTCTCGGCTAGTCATGTTGTACGAAAACGACCAACAGAATACGGGTGAAAATCACATAATCTGTGAGCACCAATCGCAACTGGCCGAAAAGCGCCAAACACGTTCATGGAGCTATAGCATTCATTTTCGTGGTGCTGACGTTAATGCTATAGCATCCAAATTCATAAGCCGCATTATCGGCATTCAATTCTTTATAGCGTTTATTTGTTGATACTATTATGTTCTTTAATTTAATATTTAACTGTTCTATTGAATATTCTCATTTGATATTTTCTTTTATTTATGTACTATACTTAAGGTCTGTCTGGTAATTTTTGGATAAAAATTTCTTGAGTAAAAATCTGGTAAAAAGTTTCATATGGTAGTGGGGATAAACATCAAAAGTTACTAGACGATTTCAAGTAAAAATTGGGTATACCTGCAATATCTTACTTGTGTATGTAAATTTTCAAACATGATCAAGATGTCAGAGGGAAAACTTATAGATTTATTTAATATTTTCGAAGATTTTGAAATTTGTTTTTTATTTATTTACACATTTTTTCCATAACTTCTTCTTATATCTGAATCAAAACGCAAAAATTTAAACACGCAAATGACAGATTACATAGTGACAAGCAATCGGTGATTTTACCCAAATTTACTCGGTCTCGCAGCGTGAGTAAAATCTGGTAAAATTGGGTAAGAGGAGAAGTTCTGTCAAATGCTCAGTTTTTCCCCTCCGTGAGGTTAACAGACACTTTCAGGTAAAAAATTTTACCTGTGAGTAAAAACTTTATAGTTAACAGACAGACTTTTAAAAAGTTCTGTTAGATGTCATATTGTGCAAATTAGAAATATAAAACTTGACGTGAATACTAGAGTATCTGTATTCTATGGGCTTTTTTTTTTTATATATTGATGGATAAAGATCTAAGGATGACCAAATATTTTAGTGGAATTACAAACATTTGTCATTTTTTTAAACATTTTTCATGCATTCAAAATATCAATGTAATGGCATTCACGTCATCTTGGTTGCAAAATTTTATCTGTATCTTCATGAATATTATAGTATTGATTGTACCATATATAACTATTAAAATGTGATATTCTGACTGCTCTTAAAAAATGTGTGTAGTGGAAATTGGGATATCACATAGTTTAGAATGTTTAATGGAAATCCTTTTTCCTTGAATTAAAATAGTCTTTGTTATTATCCGTCTTGACACTGCCAATCTAAAGGTGATAAAGTAGTGAAATCTGTAAAAAATCATCCAATGAAATATGATAAATAATTTCATAATAAAGGAAAAAGGATTTCCATTCTACATTATATTCTACTATCTTCCTACGTCATCTTGTTTCCATGTTTTCAGTTTACTTTTTATGCAGTCAAGTTTTTGAATTTATTTTTTTTATTGTAAGATAATTGCTATGATAATAAATGACAATCCGGTGAGGCTAAAAACTCTCCATCAGAACACGTTTTACTGCATTGACTTTTAAACAGCCCTGTGGAAAATTTCTCATATAGAACGGGCCTTACAGTTTGCTCATCGTCCTACTTGTTCCGTGTACATAAATTACCGGCCAAAGAGCAGCATTGCTTGTTCAAGTAAAATATTTTTCATATAAAAGGGCCATCAAGTAAAAATATATTCGGTTTATATAATTTTTTCGATTCAGTCGGTGGTAAGTGATTACGAGTACCTAATAAAGGGCTATCCAATTTATTCTTGATAAAGTAAAGTTAAATAAAACACATTTCAATCAAAATTGTATTTCTTTATTTAATTTGGACTATGCCATTATGTAGGAATGGAAAACATTATCAATCAATACGCCAACATGGAATTTCTTGGCAGCATTTCAGGTAATTTTCGATTACTTCTGTGAATATTTTGGGCTGTAACTGGAATGTCTGCGCAAACCCGATCTTTCGCATAGCCCCACAAAAAAAAAAATCCTACAGTGTTAAATCACATGATCTCAGAGACTAGTTGAAATCGCCAAATCTCAAGATTATGGGCCAAAAGAACTTTCCGTGTAATTAAACTAAAACCGCTTTTGTTGTGTGGCTCGTGGCGCCATCTTGTTGGAACCACACGTGTTCTATATATAAATTTCTTCAAGAGCAGGTCAGCATTGACGGTAACGGTCTCTGTTTTGTAATTTTCAACAACATAAAGCTCAATGAAACTATCAGACCACAATGTGCAACAGGCAGTTAATTTTTGCGGATGCATTAGTCTTTCTTGAGTCACTTGTGGGTTTTCAGAGCCCCAAATATGGCAATTTTGTTTATATATCCACCGAGCGAGAAATAGGCCTCATAGCTTCAATTATTACGTGATTTGAACTCTATATGGATGGAGATGCAAGTCCAGATGTAAAGTATGAGTATGCCATAATGAGTCGTCAGACAAGCCTAATTGCTGAGCGCGCTGTGGAATCGATAAATTTGAGTCTTCGGCTAAACTTCTACTCACAGAAGCATTATTTTCAACAGACCGCGCGTTAACATGAGGCACAGATCTTGACATATCTAAAACACTTCCAATTTCTTCTACCTGTCAAATTATAGAGTTGGACTTTTTGAAGTACGAAATGGATAACCTTATATAAATATAAACGTTGAATCTTCTTTGTAACATGTAATATTAAATGTTTTAAAAGATTAAATATAGTATATACCATAGTTAATAATAATAATAATACTGAAGTATTCATGATGTTTTAATAATTTTTAGATTTATTGCAAGTTTCGTTTTTCAGTCAACTCGACAGCAAAGATACATTTTGAAGGCACAAATACAAACTATGCACTTTATTATACATACACTTTAAACACCCTTACGTGTTTTTTATGTTTCATATTACACAAAAATCTGCTTTTTAAATTTATAGAAATGTTTTTTTTAATTTTTTTATTTTAATTAACCCCTTTAACCCTATGTGTAGGTTTTGTCTACGACTTTACAATCACTTTAAAATAATCAATGAATGTTATTTACATAAGTAACAATATTAACTACTAAAATAATAAACAATTAATCTTTTTCTCGCATGTGTGTTATGCAAAATTAAGGGAAGTAGTTAACCCTTTGTTAGCTTCTAGAACAATAAGTCTTGCTTTTTGCACAAGTTCATGACCAGAAAAAAATTTTGAGCACTTCTACGTCACATTTAATAAATTATAATCAAAGTTACAAGTGTTTAAAAAAAAGGCAAATTTTGCACTCACTCTTTAATTTAGAGCACTAGTTATTAACTGAAATTTTTCTAGGTAAACATATTTTCACCACCATTATTGCACAAATATATTTGTCTGTATGTAAATTCAATAAAATAATGTTAACAATTGAAATAATTTGTATCATATCTAGTCCTCATAGCCTAAAAGTGAGATTGTAAAATTATCTCTTAAAATATGACCACTAAATACGTATTATCTATTTGATTAATTCTTTATTTTAGGAATCACGATTGGTTTTAATGTTAGGCATATAACTTTAAGAGACTGTCAATGTATCTAACGATTTGTAACATTTTTTTAATTTTCTTCTAGCTCTCCTACCAACCGCAAAACATTTTCAAATTTATGAAGAAGACTAAAAAGATTAATTAAAGTGCTATTGCCATTTTCTCAACCTGCATCCTAATTTCATTTCCACTATGGTCCTCCAAAATCCACCTAATAAATAAAAACAATTTTTTTTTATGTGAGGCTTTGACTGCTTATTCATGTTATATATACGTATATGTTAGCTCATGTTCGCGTCTCATTAAAAATGTATACTTCTACCCCTTTTTTTTGTGGATTATATTTGGTTACTATAATCCACAGGATCGTATAACTCGGTATTAAGTAATACAGAACCAGTACTTAACTCTTTGTAATGTATCACATAATGAAATATTTATAATCAGTAGACATTTTCTAATCCACCATACGCACTAATGGAATGATATCGTCTTTTTAAAGAATGGGGAAAGCACCTCTCAACTTTATCTTAATAACACTGATTTTAACTATGTATCTATTAGCCATCAGCTTTAGGAATCAATAATTAACTTCACATTTTTTAATTAGAAAAAATTGTCGAATTAGTGCTGTAAATAGTACACAATTATCTCACTTGTAAAATTAACCAAAATATCCGGATTAAATGGCACTCGCCCGGCGCACAAGTAAAACAGGAAAACGAATGGAGTATTAAAAACACATGAGTAGTCACTTAAGCAGTTGAATTAAAAGTGTCATGCACTTCAGAAACACGTTGTACGTTAATTAGCGATTATTTAGGCTATCTGACAACCGTTCGTGGTCCGTACCCATCAAACGTTAGAGGTTCACTAAAGACAGCCTCGTGGTGTGGTGGTGTATTTTTTTACTCGTTTCGCTTAATATCTTATAGTTTCCTTCTAAATCTCTTCGTTGTATATGAATAACTCTGAAGAAAATATCGCGTAATCTAGAGTAAGTCAAGTACAAGTAGCGTAATTCTATAGCAAAGTGCAAGAGCGCCCCGCCCCGTTCCATCGGTGTGAGCCTGCATAAGTTCATCTCGCGGCGGTGTTATTACAAGAAGTGCCCAGTGCCTTAACCATTACCAGCGAGTAGTGTAGCCCTAGTTTAGTTTTGCTTCTTTCATTTTCATTAAGCACAAAACGATCGAGAATTAAACTAATCGGCCGTGGAAGGAAAAAATAGAGACAAACCTATAAAACGCAACCTGAGCAATGCCAAGCACACCACTAGTGAGCGTTGGGTGTACGACGGAAGCATAATTGGGAATCAGCGAGATATTTGCGACAGCCAGGAAACGAATACCGGAATATTGGAAAATTGCACGTTGTTTGGCTGCTTATGCTATTATACTTGCAACGAACCGGCCCCGAACATCCTTTAATGCATGAAAACGGACTTGAATGTTAATTTTCTCCTTTTTGTGAACAATTGAGAAGTTCGTCGCTTAGAGTCTTTTGTTCTGTCCAGGTTTTTTGGTACGCCCTATGAACAATTTTATTGTCCATTATTGTTATGCTTTTGAAGATATCAAACAACCCTAGTTTCTTTGTAATTTTTGTTTAAATTTACTTTGATTTAATTTTATTTTATTTTAAATTTTTTATTAAATAATTAAAAAGAATTGGTGGTGATTTGTTACTTTGATTTATTTTTATTTTATTTAGAATATTAAATTTTTTTTTTCTAAGGAGACTTTTCCTTACCTGATATTCTGAGAATTATTTACTTGAATTTTTATAAATTTCATATCATATCGAAAACAATTAACTCGTATAAAACGCCCGCGCAAATTTTACGAATTTTCACACAATATTACATTTCAAAGTATTTGTAAATATAGTGAAGAACGTGAATTATTAATGATATATATTTTTAAAATGTGAACCATCTACATAAAAGGTATCTACCTGCATTTCTTTGAATCTTCCGTCGCCGAAGAGACGTACAAAGGGACGTTAGATGCCAAATCCTTTCATCATGCAAAAAAAAAGAGGTCTCGTTAAATCTCTTTATTTTATTCAAGACGGAGTAGCACCTCATCGCACACAAGAAGTACAGTAAAACGCCGATTATCCGAATTAATTGGGACCGGGGTCGATTAGGATAATCGAAAGTTCGGATAATCGGACATAGACTGGTAATAAAGAAAAACGAACTGTCACACATAGAATAAACTTTATTAAGTTTACACAGTTCTGGCACTCTCTGACTACCAATATTGAACACGGCAATTGTCACTCGCATTTTTGTATTCTTGCGTCCCCACAAAACTTGATTTTATTGAAAAATTACTTGGTTTTAATTTTTTATATTACGCTTAGGACCGATTCGGATAATTGGCGATTCGGTTAATCGGCGTTCTACTGTATTTGAAACCAATAATAAATTTTATGGCGATCGAGTATGTGCCTAGGGTACCCACGCTTTACTAAGGGAAAAGGAATAGAATAGCCACCTTACTCGTCAGATCTCACTCAATGTGATTTCTTTTTTTGGGGCTACATTAAATCAGAAGGATCGTCAGTGAGCATTTTAACATGTTTTTAATAGTTTTAGAAAACATTTGGGTATTTGTGCCGATTAAGATAAAATATATGTCATTAGTAACTAACTTTCTTCACAATATTTTTAAATTAATGGTTTGTTTTAAATAGATTTAATTTTTTTTTTTATAATAAAACGGACATGAAATGAAAATAACGACTTTCCTTTATTAAAAAAGTATTTACATTTTCCCGATCTCTCCATTTGTTAAAAAATAAAGACTCATTAGTTTTCACTCATTCCTATTGGACACCATTAGTATGAAAACGACGAATAACTAAAATTTATAAAGCCCGCAGGTGCCGGAATAGTGACATCGCCACAGTTTCAATTCACATGATAATCATTTTAAAAATAATGGTGCCCTGCAATATTCAATGTTTCTAATTTATTTGTTTTATTTATACTTCCAGAGATTGAACGTCTTCATGCGACATCCTCCTTGTTATGGTGATCGATTTATTCCAAGACGTTATGCATTTTATGCTCTGCAGAATGTACAAAAGCTTTATAACAATGTTATAGCGTATGATGATGTCCTCGATTCGGTAAGCAAATATAAGAACGAACTTTTTGAATTACACCAGAATGGATCCACCCTTGTCCCATGCGTAATGGTACAAAGTTTTGAATCGAAAAGCCTTTAATAATGCAGTAATCCGGTAAATTTATAATTTATGTACAAAAAAGTCAACATCGTCGTTATAACATGTGAAACGTCCACATTGATATCATGCCGATGTTAGAGGAACACCGGTTTTTTGTGAATATCTCGTGAGTGGGAAGTAAATTTAAGTTATTAAAATATGTTTTAAATTATGCGTTACTGAACTAAAGGCCTCTGATCAAAGAAAGCGGGTTAATATTGTATTTATAATTCTACCTACACGATTACCCTCCTGGAAATTAATCGATGTGTCCCAGAAATCTTTTAATTTTGAATATTGAATCGATGGGTGCACGTTAACTAGGCTAGACAAAATCAACGATTTCGGTGTGTGGTTAGATAGCTGTTTCATTTTATCCGGCGCATTTATTACACTTTTACAAGACTAATTATTAAATATGCTTGTTGCATTTGGTTGCGTTTCTTCGTTTTAATGTGTTGAATTATTCCACTGCCGCTTCGTAGTTTTACTCGCCGGGCTACTTTGGTACATACCTCTACCACGGCCGAAAAGGGCTTATTTTAATATTTTTTTAATCTTTCGGATTATAAGTTAAATAATTAACGAAATATAAATACTGTATGATTGACCTTTTAACTCTAGATAACTAAACATTCGTCTAATAGATGTTCCTGTGGCAATCATACAACCTCACTCACAGTACCTTCATAACTATTTAAATGAACCACTTGAAGGTATTAAATACGAACGTGCACTTGTTACACACTAAAGGTGCGTCAAACAAACACCAACATTTTTATTTTCTATCCATCTAAGAAACAAAAAATTAAAAATTACTGCAACGAGGCAGTTTGTGGAGAGAACGCTTTCAAAATCTGCCAAGATTAATTTTTAGCATTTTTCTATTTTTTAATTAAAATCGAATTATACTTCTCTTATGTTACGCTATTTTGTTTAGAATAAATGAAAGAAATATAAAAATACAATTTTTTTAATTCGTAGTCTATGAGGCGAATGATTAGTTACAGAATAACACTGATGTAGATTTAGTTATCTAAGGCTAAGTAAAAGAAAGAATAACAAACATTTTGGTATGTGAAAAAAATTAATGGTTTTGTACGTTGAGCATACTCATGTTACAGAATTGGCACCTCTTGGTCGGCGCGATAATTCTTCCCCCAGTTGATGGGTTTTACAAATTCAAAATTAAACTCGTAGTTATAAACTGTCGAATCAGATTTTTTAATTTTCAAGAATAAGATATTTTACACCATGTTAAATTTAAAAATATTCTTTTTATAAAAACAAAAATCGATCTTCGATTGTTTATTAAAATTTTATAGACAAATTATTGAAAACTGGTTATAGAAAATTATAATGATGTTTTTGAAAAAAAAAAAATTTTTAAATTCGCTATTGTGCCGATCATGTCGAAGTTGTTTCGAGAAAAAAGCGTTTAAAATTTGAGGAGGAAATATATTTTACTTACTTCTGCAGCAACATTTATTGTTATATTTTCGTAATAGTTTCAAGTTTTTATTTTATTTATTTTATTTCATTTTCAAATGTATTCAGAAACGAGAATTTGTAAAAATGTAAATCGAATCGAATTGAAAATTCGTGAGCTATATTTAACTAAATATTTAAATTTATGTGTTATATGAATGTTATTCTATTCTATTATTTATGATTGTGAGTAATCAAGCTTTGATGAACTTTTTATATTACAAGTAAAGTAAAATAACGTTTTAATGCGACTTACGACCATAATTCAGCTTTCTCCTATTTACGAAATAAAACCTACATATTTCTCCAAATACTGTATACTACTATACACGAACAATAATTATTCAAAAGAAAAATGTAAACGATTCTGAGATGAGGACTTAAATCTAAGTTTAACTTATTAAAATATTGTGATGGTTTTGCTATTTGAAATTTTATAAATATTTTATTGAAGATTTGTGAGGGAGGATATTGGCGTAGACACAATTACAGAAAGGCACTAGATAATATCATGGGAATAAGGCCTTCAAGGATTTTACAACTTTCAGAAAAAATAATGCACTTGGGTCTTTTGGAGCACCAATTTACAAAAGCTAAAATTGTTTCAAATATTAAAAGCGAATATGACTGGCCATGTAAACCGCGCTCCAAACCCTTGGCTTTTCCAGATTCTACACATGATCTGCCTGGGTTTAAGATCTATTCAGGTATTTAAAATTGTAATCAAATCACTTTGTGAGATGATGTTTCCATTAAAATAGATTTGAATATTATAGCATGGTCTTCTAAGGGACATATAGCTGGTTCATTTCAAACGGATTTAGTACTTTGGTCACCCGAAACAAATTGGAAGTCGGTATATAAAGTTCCCCATTGTACTGCTGTGGCTGTTAATCGTATAGGAGATATTATGGCTATTGGGTATACGATTTTTGAAATCCCTAGTTAGATATTGCCTAAATTATTCTAGTTCTACATAATTCAACCGCTTTTAATTTCAGTTTTAAAATTAATCGATATAACACATAACAAAGGAGAGCCTTTCAAGAATGGAGAAATGAAATATCAATTTCCTCAACATAGTCGCGAGCTCAGATGTATAGAATGGGATCCATCGGATCAAATTCTACTGTGCGGAACATACGACGGATGCATGCACCTTTTCAATTCAAATTTGCAGAAAGTGAAAGAGATAAGGAACCACAAAGTCGCAATATCTTCCATAAAATTTTCTTCAAATTCAAAATATTTGGCTACTTGTGATATTGAAGGCAACGTGATCGTTTTGCTATGGCGTTCGTGTGAAACTCATGCTTACCTGCCATCGAAAAGAAAAATTAGGACTTTCATTGACTGGCATCCGTGGAGTGGAACTGATCTTGTAATTTGTAAGCTTTAACAACGTCTTGAGTTATTTTAAAAAAAAAAAATGAAATTTATTGTTGAAGGTAGATCTTTACCTGCGTCTATACTGGTTATTGATGCATCATCAAAGAAAATTGTTGCCTTTTATCAACGAACAGATCGTCTTATCCGCATAGATGCTGTTGCATTTAATAAGCTTTCTGGGGAGCTTGTTGTTAGCTATACTATTAGAGGTAAAAGGCGTCTGAAAAATAAATATGCACTATTTTGAATGTTTAATTTCAGAAATTCAAAGATGTGAAATTGTGGTCATGGCATCTCTTAGCCGAATTGTAGACGTTCTAGAGACGCACGAAGACAGCGTCAAATTTCTACTCTGGAGCTTCAATGGACTGGAGTTGGCTACTGCAGGAGACGATAATACACTTACATTTTGGAACTTTTTCGGAAATCGTGATAAAATAAAATTGCAGAAACTATCAAAGTCAAAGGATTTTGGCAGCCATAATCAGTTTATTCAATCGAGTCAATTTGCAGATATCCTTAATACTTATGTGAAACATTCCAAGAATGTGAAAATGCTATAGTAAAGTAAAAGCTTCTTTTTTTGTCGAATTACCTCTGTTGTAATGTTTGTTGTATCCAAATTTCCAAGGTCTACCAAAGACTTATATACGGATCATTTTATATGAAATCTTCAAATGGGCTAACCCGAGTTATTGATTTCAATGAAACTTTCACAGATAAAAATGATTGCTTGTTTTTCCCATGTCGAGAGAACACAGAAGTTTCACTTAAATGAAAGAAAAATGTTGTTAGTTGAATAAAAATTCTCATTTAACTTTGTTTGCACAGTTTACCAAACTTTAAGTGGATAGCATTAATATTTATGAATAATACTACTTTTGCATGTTATTGATGTATGTATAAACATCTAGACTGGCAGGCTCTGGGAAAAAATTTCAGGCTGGAGTGAATTGGCAAAATTTCTTTCACGTTACATTTAGCATAATCGGTATGAGCGCTTGACCGGAAACGTCTTAAATGATTTTTATGAAATTTGCAAAATATTCGTTTTCGAAAGGGATAAATCGATCTAACTAACTCAAATTCGGATGGTAACTACTATTTATAATACACATTTCATTGCACGACAAAATTCCTTCATATTTTGTTAACTTTAGAGACTTGAACGTGAACCAGGCCTCGATCGGACTTAAGCTACGCTTGAGCCAAACTAGAACCAGGACTGAGTTAAATTTGAACCAGATCTTAGAAAGACTTGACTCAAGCTAAGGCCGGACTTGAGCCAAGAACCACCTAGCTTAACATTTTAAAAATAGTAATATATAATCAGAATCTGCAATTATCTCAGATAGAATTTTTTACTAATACAATGTTTTCACTTTTTTGGGAACATGGAGGTAATAAATAAATAACTAAATAAATAATTAACTATTACAAATAAATATGTAACACACAAACCATCGGGACTGTCTGCATGTGTGGCACAGATTACTTACAGAAGACTGAGGATGCTGTAATAAGACTAAATAAGTGTTTTACTTAAAAATAATGGGTTAAATTTTTACGTTATACATATATTAAATGTAATATATGCGTTTAGAAATAAAATTTCAAAACTTTTGCACTAACAAACAATTGAATGCTCCCCACGCCTAGAGTAATTATTTATCTTAAATATGCATTTTTCAAAGCAAAAAACATAAAAAACGAAAAATTCGATTTTTCAAACACTTAACAAATAAGAAAAAAAAATTTTGTGATTTTGAAAAGTATAAGATTTTGAAAATAATATTTATGGTTTCCTAGGTTTCTCATTTCAAATTCAATATCCAAGTCTGAGAATTTAAATTGGCGGGGCCAAAGTAGCTTCATTCAAACCTCTTAAAAATAGGTGTATGGGGGTTTTTGAAACCACAGATTTTTAAATTGACCAAGAACTTTAAAAATTTAATATAACGGCTTTAATATGGTGGCATTATAAAGTTAACTTTTATGAAAATTAAACAAAAATTGGTACATCCGATTTTTGGGATTGCTGATTTCATATTTAGTGCTGTATTTTAAAAATGAGGTTTTTTTTTTATAATATTTTTGTATTCCACATAGCAAGCCAGTTAAAATCACACCCCACATAAAATTGTTCGAGCACCTAATTTATCCCCTATTTAATTTAAATAGGGTCTTCCATTAAAAGGTGTCATTTTAAATTAATTAAAAAGCATGTTCTTCTATGCCAAATTTCTACGTCTTATGGTTTCTGAGACAATCAGCAACAGACGGACAGACACTCGAGTGACCTTATAAGGATTCCGTTTTTTTAAAGTTTCGCGTTTTTTAAAAACTATTTTAAGTGGTCGCGTCAAAAGCCCTAAAATATATCAAATAAATTTGATATTTACCTAAAATTCTGAATTCTACCCAAAAACCTGTTTGATATATGCTAATTTTATGCTAGGAAATCATCGACAATTAGTTAGCTCTGTAGCTAGTTAAAAGTGTGTGAAGTATAAGAAATTTTCTTATAAAATTAACAAATTGTAAAATTAAATTATTACTATAATTATTGATTTTAAATTGTCCATTTGTCTTTTTTTTAAAAAATGTTTAAAAATGTCTTATCATTTTTGAATTTTTTATATTCAAACAAGAATTTTACCCAAATTACACTTTAATTTCAAGGCAATATGATAATTTTGAAATTGAGAAAGCTCGGAATTCTAAATTTCGTTCATAGTCTGTCCAGGGTATTAGGTTAATTGATTTTTATTAATTGTCTTCATTATTGGATTGATATCAGTCAGGTTTTCGTGTCGACCTTAAATATCTACAATAGTAAAATCTTAGAATAAAATGTTGTGCGTCACCAGAGAATTCTTAAGTAAAATTAAAAATTTTAAGTACAAAACTTGCAATTTTTTGGAGGTTGTTCTACTTTTCTTTTTCAAGATTTTTAAGATTAGATTACAAATTTTTAAAGTACTTGCTTTTTGCAATACACTTAAGAAATCTTAGAATGCATGCACGATTTGCAAAATTCTAGTCTGCCTTGTCCGCCGGAAAGAGTCGTGCCTTGTAAATAATTACTGCTGCAAAAGTAATTTAAGCGAATCTGATGCTGTCGCTGCCTTGAAAATTGATATACTTATGGTGACATTATCGGTGCATTTTGAAATCTATGCAGATCGCCTTTCCTGATAACCTGGAATAACTGTCAACAATGGCGATCAAATGTTAATCTAGACACTATCTAGTTCCAATAATCAGATTGAAAGGTGATATTGATACAACTGTACAGAGTGTCTCACATGAACCTGAGAATGTTTAAAACAGGTGAGACCACCTACACCTGAGCAAACCAATTTTCGCTTAATCTCAGCTAATATTATTTCAACGGGTGTCGCAGGGACGATATTTTACTAAGAATGAAAAGTTGTTAACACATTTTAGTGAAATTAATATGTGCGCCGTAATCCTTATGGACATTACGACTTAATTGATTATTAATTAATTTTAATCCTGGTGGAAGTAGTTTGAACGAACAAGAGGTATGAAAATCGACGTACTACTGCGGACCGAAGATATCAATAAAATATAATACCAATAAAAAAATAACAATAAGTTATCATTTCTTTATATGTATGCAAATATCATATCTCTTTTATTATTTTTATTGTTAAAAGAAAAAAAACAATAATCGCTATACATTGGGACTTAGTTTGCATTTGACGGAGAAATTCTTTACCACATAGGTGCTACTCGATATCTGAGATAATGAAAATATATACTATATATTTCTTAATTAATTTACTTATATATAGTATATACATATTATAGCCGAACAAAACTCGGATGCTTAGTTATTATTATAGATTGATGTGGCTGTCCGAAGACACACTTGGGCCATTATTATAGGCCCATAGTGATATAGTTATTATTATAGTACACAAGCAAATAATCTTTAAATTTCAGGACGTTGAAAACTTCAATCAGCATATTTAGGCTTTAGCCCGACATGAGTCAAGCTTAAATCAGATTTGAACAAAAAGCATGACTCGAACTAGGTTTAATTTTAGCTAAGCTTAAGCCAGACTTAAGCAGGAGAGAATTCTCTTTAGCGAAGGTCGATTATCCCAAAGCTTCTTTCGCCAAACGAAGTTGAATTTTTCAGTTCTGAGGGGAGCTCGGTCTAGCAGGTACTTTAAATAAATGCAGTAAAAACTATTAATGCAAGTTAAAATCGACACTTTCAATTAGTTGTATTAAAAATTAACAACAAAACTTAAACCGTCCGACTGTTACAAAGATACCTTAATTTTTTTTAATCTAATATTTTCCAGGAATGTCCTCAATTTTGCTTTCCTTTTTGAGACTTTTAACAAAGAAATTTCTTTCCAAATTTAAATTTTGTACATGAAGGATTCTACTTGTCAAGCATAATAAACCCTGGTTACTGCCCCGGCCCAATTGTAAAACCGGTCTTTAATAAGATTTTTGGTGAAAATTTCCAATATTATATTATAGAATGCCACGATTTAATTAAGTGTGATGTGAGTAAAAGGAAGATCCTGAGACCAAGTAAGTATTTTAAAAGAAAAAGAACATTTTTTTAATTAATTAGTACTTACGGTACGATTAAGAATACCCCATTGCATTCAAGATCAATGAAAATAAATCTACTCCTCGCATCACAGAGGATAAGAATAGCATACTTCTAAGGCTTTTATAGTTTTAATCAGATTGCCGTAAATAAAATATATTTCCCATCAAGAACATCAGGGCATTAAGGAAACTACCACTGAATTCAGAGTCCCACTCTCACTTATCTGTCACGCGGCTGGCGTTATTGGGAACTACAACAAAAGGGGTTTAAATATTTTAAATGCTATTTTAAGATAATTTACCGCAAGGTACTTAGCTTTTAATCGTCGGAAAATAATGCTGCAGACTTTTGAAATGTTTTCAGAAAGTGAGATTAATGATAATCTACTCTGAAACTCGAAGCTTCTGTAGCTTTCCACAGTCGCTAAAAACCCTAAGGGCGTAGTCTGGTCTAGACGCCCGAAAAATAAATAATTTCTTTATGAGCTTTTTCTAGTAACACAAGACATGACATGACATATGACACGGCCCATGATATGACACATGACATGGCATGATTACCTCGCGGTTGTTCGTTTTTTTTTTATTACACTTTATATACCTAATTTTAGAATTTATACTTTGATTAGGTTTTGCTCTCTTTAGAAGAATAATTGAGTTCGGCAACGCCGGCTAACTCAGATAGTTTTTAATTAAAAAAAAATTTTTTTTCTATTCATAATTCTAAAGCATAGGGATGAAATTAAATACGCAAACGTGACAATGGTGCCCCAAATAAGTTTTTTTTATTTTACATGGAAGTCTCAGATGGGACGGCTCTCGTAGCAAACTCCATACAATTTTTTCCCACTAACCTTTCATCGAAATCGGTTGGAAATTTTAGAAGCTAAGACTGTTTGCGACAATTGATTGGACATAACGAAATTATAAAGGTTGGATTGTATAGTATTGTGAAAAATGCTCAGTTGTCAACCAATCGACACACTAATTACAAAAAAAAGGAAAAACTGAATAAAACAAAATTAAATGTAGGCTTCAATTTAAAAAAAACGCACAGCATTATAAATAATTATATAATATCGATATTAGTTGAGATAGATTAAAGCATAAAAGTTGACTTTCAGAAAATTATATGACCCGTTATTTTTAAAATTTGTGTACGAAGTTTTATTCAATGAAAAATTATATTCTTCGAAAAAAATATAAATTTATTTTGATAAAATGTTTTTCCTAATTTTATTTTATTTATATCAAGAAAATACAAAATTTTTATAATTTTTCATACGCTAAAAATGAATGTTTTTGAGGTTTGAGATTTCCTACGAAGAAAATATTATCTGCAAGGAAATTTTTATTTCAGAAAATGATATTGATAATTCACTGAAAAGAAAACAAATATGGCGGTCAATTATGTGAATCAATTGATTATTTAATATAACAATTTGGTGTATTGAAAAAAGTTGGAAATTTCCTCTAAGAAAAAAAAATGATCTTCCATAAACCCTGTATATTTTTGGAATATACATATATTCCAATAATAGAATTTCTTAGGTCAAGAAACTTTTTTCTTATTTAGCTACTTAATTGAATTATATTTTTTAGTCATTACTAAATAGATTACATAAAATTGTTTTGTTAGAAGTAAATAACTGAACAAATAAAACAGCACTAGCTTCAGACTTAATAAAATAAGAGTTCTAATCAGCATGACCCCGACCTGAATCTACGCCTGAGTAGCAGAGGATTTTTATAGAAAATTATTTAGCTTTAGCTTTTTTGAAAGTCGATCAATTTTTTTTAATGTTTTTATTTCATTCGCCCATTTGTTTTTAAATTTGCCATTTCGAAAATAGGGAGCTAAATTTAAAAACGACCCCAAATACTTGAGGGCTCTTTCTATCTTGAAAATGGGGAAAAAATTGTTTCTTAGAAATACAAAAAATATTTTTTTTTGATTTTTACATTTTTTTTTTTTTGTTCACACGCATTTTTCAAAAAACATCAAAAAATTACAGTTGACAGATTTCAGCCGTCTGAAACATTTGAAAAAAAAAATGGGAAATTATTAAGTGTTAAAGTCGCTATAGCCCGGACCTAAAGGAACTTTTTACTTAAAAAAAGAACAAAATAGTGGCCGGTTTTAAAAAAAAACATTTTTGGGGTCGGAAAATCAACTAAAAATTTGTTACCTATCTTTTTGATTTAGGTTCGGGCTATAGCTGTAAATGTGTACAACAACATATTAAAAAATCAGAGCAATCGGTTAAGCAATTTTTCTTAAATCATGTCAACCAAGTCCAAAACCATGGTTTCGAGGAAATCGAGTTTAAAGTTTTTAGAAGGATATTTTTTATTAGAATTTTTGGATGATTTTTTATCCATATTTTTAAGATATTTGCTTTATAAATGTCGAAAAGAGACTATTACGATATATAAACACGAGGCAAATGTGGGGGCATGGGAAGGTGGTGAAGCGTTGAAAATGCTGCCTCGAGGTGCCTTGTTTTATACTTACACTAAACAATTTTAAACTTCAATATCACTCTACAATTATTAAAAACATATTTGCGATAGTATTTACTTTTAAAATAAGTAAACAGAAAATTTGATTTTTTTTTCAAGGTAAAAGGACCCCTTAAATACAATTTTAAGTAAATTGAGCAACTGTTTTAGCTCCGCCTTTTGCAATTTTTTAAATTGGATACCGAATTTTAAATTAGCCCTCGGACGAAATCGCATAGGTGTATTTATTTTTAAGAGATTTTACTGAGACGTCATAGTAACAAGCAGCTAATTTAGATCTTCCTTGAATTTTCAAAATCGTGCACTGGATTCAACGTCAGGGACCATATAAACTCCCACATAGTTATTTTGTATATTAGTCATATAAAGGTTGTTTTTGTAAGCTCGATAGAACTTTAAATTTAAAAAAAATAACATAGAGGCTTATTCGAAAGACAAATTCATGACATTAATATTTAAAAATGACAGGCGTATGGTCAACGCGACTGTTCTTGACGAAGCGCATCAATTTTGAGTCACCCTTCTGGGCAATGTCGGCCGTATGTTAGGAATAACAAAAACAATGTTGGCTTCCAAGTTGTTAATTGTTGCTGTTTTATCAGCAACCAGTGATTTCACGTAACCCCTTAGGAAATAGTCTAGATATACCAGAACATACGACCTTGGAGGCCAATTTACAGAACCATTTCTCTCTTTATTGCCAAATCGTGAGTTCAATAAATTGTGTCGCTGTATGGCACGTAGTGCCATCCTGTTGAAACTACATCTCGCCAAAATCCATTTAATCCATATTTTCGGAGAAATACGCATTGATCACGGTCAAAAAAAAACATTCAGTAGAATTGATAACATCCTTTTTTTCTGAAGTCGATTAAAAATATTCGATTCCTGGAGAATTTTAGGAAATATGCGAACTCGTTGCAGATGCGCAGAATCTTCAAGGCGGTAATTAACGGGCTACAACTTCAGTCAGCGCCAAGTTAACCTTACTTGAAGAAAGATTTTATTACTCCTTTTGATCACAGGTACGCGTACAGTACGGTTCCTTATCTCTTCGCTGGGTACTGCGCCCGTGCTCATGGCTTTCAGCCGAAACACTGTTGCCAAAGACATGCTAGATTGCAAAAAGCAAAGAAGAAATTGCATGATACCATATTTGCATAAATAAACCGGGTTGTCTCCCGTTCGAGCTGCTGGCCGCACTAGTCAGTGTGCCTAGATTTGAACACCTCAATTCATGCTGTCGTTTTGCTTGTCGTTATTTGGAATTTTTGAATTTATGTTGAGACATTTTATGCAAATAGGTGATATGATAACAAGCATTTCGCTGGGCTCAATGTGCCTGCTCTCGGCGGCTGTGCCTTAGTAGCCTTAGTATCCATGCAATTTTACAGCGCTGGTGGTAGATAGCGACGGACCAGTTAGCTCTATGTTTCATTAGTTCGGTGCAGTTATCAAAGATATCTTAATTTTTATTATATTCAAATTAACCAAGATTGATATTTCCGTATGCTGGCCCGCCCAGTTGCTTTATAAGTGGACACATGCCGCACGTTAATGGGTGGTCGAAGGTGTGTTCTTAAAGTTCGGGCAATAATATTGCATAAACTTTGATCGCGACAAATTGGTTGTCAGTGCGGAAAAATCAAGATAAACTTTAAATAGGGAAGGTCGATTATTTAAAATTGTACCATATTAAGCGAGTGGCGTGTGTGCACGTCTGTATGACTGTAATCATAAGCAGTACTGGTACAGCGACCACACCGTTCCATAAGATCTGAATCATTTAATCAAATTGCAATATTGAAAAAAACGAATCCGCAAATAAAAAAGTTCATCATCAACGTCACGTTGTTGAAAAAAATAGGTTTGAAAAGTACAAAAGACCGTATTTTGGCCATTTTTGCAAATTAATTAAAAAATAACGAATTGTCGCAGGGGCTTGTAATGTAGCTAGAAGTATGAATCTTTAGTTATTATGTAAAACACCAGAGGCCGTGGAATTCACTTTTTTCCATAAGCCGATAACTTCATACAATAGATAGTGAATGAAGATCACTGTTTGCGCAGGCTCATAAAAATCTTAATCCCGAATATATTTTCTAAGTGCTATAAATTGGTGCTATTTCATATATGGGTAGTTCTACAAACTAAGGAATTTTTGGCGGCTCAGCCAAAATATGATAGAAAAATTGTTAATAACAATTTTTTTTGGATGGAATACTATTAATTACAATTGTTTCTAGATGGTCACTAAAAATAATTAAGATTCACAATTCTTTTCTGAACAAAATTACTGTTCAAAGTGCCGAATTCTCCAGATCCTGCAGTGTCCCTCGTACAAATTTTAGTTCAAAGTGCGTCGTGATACGTTTACTTCTACATTAGGGTCTTAAAAGAATCCCAAATCAATAAGTTTACTATTTCTCCTGGCTAGGTAGAACAATTACTATAGTATTTCCTTGAAAAATATTGAATAAATCTTGTTTACATTTTGTCCCCACCATTTTATATCAGTATTCTGTTCGCTGTTGAATTAGCAAATATTTACTAGACTATTTGCCGTGCGTCTTTACCGTTCCGCTGAGTCGATAGTACCTACGAAAGAGATAAAGAATGTCATCTATCTATTCTCACCTAGCACGTTGTTTAGTGAGCCCAGTGCTTTCGGCGAGTGAAGTGGTGTCGTAATCAGTGAAGTTCACAGAATCCTGGTAATCCATGTTGTTTTCCTCAGCTTCCTGGTGACACTCTCAGTTTCCTAAGGCTCGATTTATTTTAAATGGCCATAAATCAAAAAATATTAAATATTTTGACTGTTCCCTTTAGGATAAGCTAAAAGACACTGTACTCTAGTTATTAGACTGAATTCTGCCTCCAGAATGTATAAAAAATGTCGGGCCGAAATCAGACTCGAATTCTTCCTTAGTTTGTAGAACTACCCATATATCAGTAAGGATTCAGGGTTTCTCTATGCCGCATTTTTTATATTTGTATTTTTATTTATGCTAAAATACGTTACTTAACGCTAAAGAATCCACTCTATAAGCTTAATTTAAAAAAATCATTTCTTACTTGTAATAACACTGTGTGACATCGATTACGTAACAGAATAAGTAATAGATCATTTCGATCGGATTTTTTCCGTAGATTACAAATTCGCAATCTTTGTCCTATCACGTGACGTTTTTGAAGAAAAAAATAGTTTTGAAAAGTACAAAAGACCGTATTGTAGCCATTTTTGCTAATTAATTAAAAAATATCAAATTGTTGTAGAAGTTTGTAAATTAGCTCAAATAAAGGTATGAACCTTGATTTATTAGATATATTAAAAAATATATAAAAATGTTTTTCGATAATCCGATTGCTTCATACAAGATTAATGATCAGTGACCCCAAAAACCCCCACATACCAAATTTGGCGTAGATCGGTTGGTTTCGAAAATTTCGTCTGCGATATTGGATCTGCCATCTTTAATTCTGCAAACTAAACTTCAAATTCATGATCAGCAATCCCAAAAACCCCCACATACTAAATTTGGCGTAGATCGGTTGATTTTCGAAAATCTCATCCGCCATATTGGGTCCGCCATCTTGAATTTGGTAACTCTGATTTTAGATTCGTGATCAGCTATCCCTAAAACCCCCACACACCGAATTTAGCGTAAATCGGTTGACTCTTGGAAATCGATATTTCTGACCCGGTTTTTTGAGGTTACGAAAAAAACATGACGTGCCACCTCAACTCTGACGGTGGATTTGGATTCACGGGGCTCTTTTACATAAAAATATACATCTGGATATGAAGAAAATACATTCCTGTATTTTTTCTTGAACATTTAACCGGATTTTTGCTATTTTTTACCTGCTTTTTTAGGTTAGGAATTAACTGTGATGTGATGGCTGAATTCAGACTCCAGATTCGTGTTCAGCGTGCGAAAATACATCGAAAACCATATATCGCATGTAAAGTACAGACCACTTTTCTTTTTTTGTGTGGCTGTGTAATTGGCTGTTTTTACAAAGTAATTTTCATACATTTCAAAGTACTTCTTGTTGAAAAGACGTTTCTCGAAATTATTATTTTTAAAATAAAGTTTTAGAAATATTCAAATGTACGGAACATGATAGAGGATGCACTGTCTCCTGTAATGAGCCGCCACTGATGCACACTGACAAATAAATCTCTTATAAACTCTAAACATATATAAAGATTGACCGCACAATCTCCTGCTTCAAGCGTCCGCCAATTTTACAAGCGGCCTGCTACAATGGGGAGAGAGAAAATGTGTAAGATCTGCACCATATATTATCCAGGTTTTTTGCATTGCAAGGATAGGATTTATTAGGGTAGGTTCTGGAAATGAAAATGGTCGCCAGAGTTAATTTATGTTTAAATTTAGATGCACTCAAAATTTTGTTTTGGTAATCATAAATTACATTATATCGTTAGATTGTGCAATGGTGACGATCGAACAAAGAAGTACTAATACATACTAATTGCGGAGTTCTCAGTTAACCCTCTTTTCCAAAAGTGGACACAGATTTGCACAATGTCCATTTATCTGTTTTAATCAATAATCCTACATAGATCAAGAATTAATTACTAGATCTAGGATTCTAGGCAAAGCCAGGACAAGAGAAACAAATTAAAATAGAAACTTCTTGGTACTTTAAAATTGAACAATTTTGGTTAACAGAGGACATCGGTACTTCACTGGATTTGGAGAATAAATTTATTTTAGCACATGCCTAATTATTTTTGGTGAACTATTGCTATTCTTCAGCATATTTGTCTTTACCAAATTGTGATTTGTATTAAGAACATTCCGGCATTTCTTTATTTTAAAATTGATTGACTGTAATAACACATACCATTTACAAATTATGTTCATAATATATGAAAACTACTTTATAAAATTGTACGCATTAATTACGAAACAAAGCTTTTCTACTACATTGTATATTTGTGATTTTATGCATAATACATGATCATAATTCATAGATTAAACTTTGAAATTAATAACTTATGAATCTCCAACTCTTAATCCGTGATTACAAATTTCTCTCTGTTATACCACATTCGTATATATGTACATTTAGATATACTGTATTAGGGAAATTCATTAATTTTCATATGGGGAAGATAGGCACTGGTCTATAAGCAATGTGCTAAAATTTTAAATTGAGTCGTTGGTTAGTTTCCCTGTTTTCACGTTTAAATGGTTTATTATCACTCTGAATTACACGTGGCCGCTCTATCTAAAAATTTGTTATCTTTGAGATAATTAAAATCAAATGAACGCACTTGGAACAGCATTGTACATAAAAGCATTATTAGTAAAGATAAATTAACCTTTTTATTCCCAGGAGACCGATTTGCCCAAAATGTTTTTAATGTATTAAAAAAACACGCCATGACGATTTTATCATTGTGCCACATGCAGGTGCTCCGGCCGCTGGCAGAATCTGTATTATTACCAGATGAAATAATTAATTAAACTTTTATTAGATGCTACTGAAAAAATAGTTACTAAAACAAAGAATACTCGGAGGCTCGGTTCATATAAAATCAAGATGCATCTGATTCAAATGGCAAACAGACGGGGAACGTTTAGACCAAACGTACCAACATTTGTCTATTAAACACGTTTGCTAATACATTTCGTTTTGAATACTAACTTTACAAATTCAAATACTTAAACATTTCACAGATCAAAAGTGCTGGGTTTTGCTTTGAAAACTATTATCGATTTTCTGAAAGCATTCGATTTAAAAGTAAAACTGAAACGTGCGAATTTTCTCAAGAATATTTTATTTAAATGTTTCTTGTTTGACTTGAATGAACAACTTTAGAATCAAACAACATTTTCTGTAAACGTACAGTCAAACGTGTAAGCATTTTCTGATTGAATGATTTGATCTTTCAGATATATATATATATATAAAACTTGTACGATGTTGAAAGATATTATTTTATTCAAATGAAACCATGGGTTTGCATAAATATCGAGTATGATGCCTTTCCAGTTTACTTAAGTGTCCCTTTGCCTGAATAATTTATCCCAACAGTTAGAGAAAATATTTTTCGAAAGCATTCGGTCAACGTGACATTTTTTGTACGCATGCATGATTCGAAATGTCGCATTAATTTTACAATTTAAATATCAAAAAGTAATGTAAAGTAATAAGAAATAATATTATAGCTATTCTAAATTTACATAAAGGTCGATGATGCGTTAGGTGGTTGGTGTTATTATTAAAGTACCTGATGGATGGATCGGAAGATGTTATTTCAGTCTTTTGGTCAATTATTTCAGTTATTTGAACACACGAGAGCTAGTTCTTTTGGTGAATATGTACATGCACACAATAAACCTGTGGTCCCCACATTTCGGCAAATAGACTAAATCTTCCCAAATATCCCTTTTATGTTAACGAAGTGCATAGCGACAAATTGAATTTTATTTGTGAATATGACTAGTTCCAAAAGAGCTTCCGTCATTAGTCTTACATAAGGGGACAGTCCGATAAGTCCCATTTGCACTCAGATCGCTAAGTTAATGGCATTTAAAAAAAAAAAAAAAAAAAACAATAAGTTTTAGGAAAACATCTCAAATTTCAGGGCGATTTGAAATATTGTTGTCCTCCGCTTTTGCGTCATATGGACTTGAGTTCCCGAGTGCGCTTTACCAATAGGTCCTTAATTTAAGCCCTATGTACCTATTATTTAAATAAATACTAAAAGGTTTCTCGCTGCCATAGAAAAAGGTAAATTTCAGGTGTTGATAAAACACAACGTTTGCTTGAAAAACCCCTAATTAAATCAAAAAATGTATTATGAAGTCACAAACAGATATGGTCAACAAAAATCTGACATTTCGGCAGCACATCAGCCGAGATAAAAATTGGTGTTCCACAAGGAACAGTGTTAGGGCCTATCCTCTATCTGACTTACATAGACAGTTTGAAGAGAACGCTCCCAACGACTTTCTACATAGTTTATGCTAAAACTCTTCTCGGGGAAATCGAACTATGGCTTGCAAGAAATGATGAAAAGGTTGTTAGAAATATGTCTGTACTGGGTCACTTAATAAAAACAAGCAAAAGAACAAACAAAAAAAAACAAACAAAACTTCAAAGTCCAATATCTCAAGAAATATCGATGTTAGGAATTTGGTGTTCAGAACTTTTTTGTAGGAAATTGAATTTTCTACAAGTTTGTCATATTCACTTTTTCTGTACCTCTTGTTGTTTACGAGATAGGGGTAAAAAGCGAGAATTTCATGGACAAATTTGGGTTACTGACCCGTACTACCTCGCTGGTAGGAGTTAGTGTTACACCGCAATGGCCACTTTTGTAGAGCATTCAATTCTGAAGAAATCCTACCATTGCCCAAGATTGTGCCATAAAATGCCTCTGAGTTGTAGAGATTTGAAGAAAAATAATCAAAGTTCACGTGTATTTTATATGGGAAATCTTTATGCGTCTTGGTCTAGTACTAAATATTATTTTTAAGGGCTCCAATTTTCAGGGAATGTTTGTTTAGGTATTAGCCACAAAATTTCTAGGTGGGACTGAAAAAAAAAAATTGTCGCGAAAAAAAAAGCACCCTAATACATATATATCTAAAGAGGTTTCCTTATTAACACGCCACTGGAGGGAGTTCACACATCTAAATACCTGGTGGTTATCCTTGATGATAAACTCTCGTGGGAAAAGCATATTAGACTTATTCGTTAGAAGACTGCACTACGTGTAGAAAAGCTACATAGATTTAAGAACTTTCACCAGCCAATCAAACAAATTATTACCGACGCTTTAAGGTCCTCGTTCACATGCTTTTAGGTTTTTCTTAATCAAGTAACTAACTTTTCTCTAAAAGTGAATTTGGACTTACCTAGGACACGCAAGAATTTAGATTATAAAAATGTAAATAGGAACTATTGATATTATTGTTGTTATTTGAATTTAATTGAACTGAAAATCCATTACATCGTGTTAAAGATCGCTAGAAGAAGATCTGAGAGATTGATAGCATTATAAGCATCTCAGATAAACGCATTGGAAATATTCTATATGAAATATTGAGCATGAAGAAGCTTAAGCAGCGAGATAGGTGCAGCGTTTTTTCATAGAAAACTTTCTTCATGACAATGCACCAGCTCACTCATCCACAGTTGTCACAACCAAATTGGTTGAATTGCGCCACGCTTCCTCATCCAACAGATTTGGCCTCATGCGACTTCTTCTTGTTCCGATTTGAAAAATCTTTCAGAGACCTATTTTACAAAATTCGCCAAATAATATTTTTTGATTAGCTTAAAAAAAATGGGAAAATCGCTGGATTAAGAAGTCGATTTTTTGTGGGAATTATCAGACTGCCCTCGGTATATCAAGAGCTTTTTTTCCTTGTAGCTAGGATAGGTTTCGTAGCTTGATTTAGGCGAATAATGGTGACTTTAGAAATTTTAGATGTAAGCATTTCTTAAAAAGCAAACAATTCAGTGAAAAATCGACTGTTGATTGAGCTTGTTCTGTCCAGATTGAATTAATAATAATTAATTAATTTTTAATAAAAGAGAACTGGTCATATTTTGTTGCTCTATATCAGTGGCGAATTATCGAGTTTACAGATCCGTATATCCAATATCCCTTAATTATAATTTAACACGGTGTTGGGGCCAACCAAGCGTGAAAGTATTATATTGTTTATACATACTATATATCATCGATTGGTTGTTGTAGCGAAAAATCATAGTTTAAAACTTTTTTTAAGAAAAGGCTGGAACAATACAGATAAATACTTGCACCCCGTTTTTATATGTATGCAGCAGACTTTGTCTTGCCCGTTGGAAAGGATATATCTTCTGTAGTATACATAAAATCAATAAGTTTCTGCATTCCCTGGAGACAGGCGTTTTATTCTACCAAGTCTTCGGCGACACCAGGTGGCTATTAAGGTCCCATCTATTATTATAATATATGTATAATTCAATGAAGCTGGAGAGCAGCCGACAGCTGAATATAAGCTACCATGAGCAGCTCACAACAAACCGATAAATGTTCTCTGGAGAGGGTAATTGGATGAAAGTAAAAACAGAAGGGACTGGTTCCTTACAACGTACCATCAAATGACTATAAATAATGTTCTACATGGCCCTTACAAAATACCTAGCAGAAAATGGTGCACTTTTCATTCTCTCCTGCTCATAGTTTTAACGGATTTTAGGCAGTTTGCTGAGAGTTTATACGTCTCAATTTTAATGTGATAAACCAATTAAGTCATTACACCGAAGATTAGTAATTAATTCATTTTGAATCTTGACCTTAGAATTTTAACATGTAATTAACCCATTATGAGATTTTAAATGTCTCACAATTTCTTGTTTTTAATGTCATCTTAAAGTACAAAAGCTTGCCGAAAGCCATATAGTCCAGTGCATTTCATCTGCAGTAACTTCTGGATACTCGAAAGAGAATGCAATGACATTTGATCCGAAATTGTTTAAACAATAAGAAAATAATAGATGAAATTTTTTCGCGCAATCATAAAAATAGAATTTCTTTGCGTTTTTCGCCAAGCAGCCCAATGTAATTGGTAACAATTGAAAAAATATGGGATAAGAAATATCCGAAAAAAATTAGAAGTTTTTTAGGTTAGGCTATTTTTTTTTTTTTTTTTTTTTTGGCACACGATTTTAAAGATAAAAAACCCAAGTTGCACAGAATAAACCTTAAACAGTAATAACCTATTAAATTCTTACCACTTTTTACTTTTATAATATTTTCGGTTACTAGCTGGGTTACCCGGTTTCATCTGGCGTTGGGCAAATACTTACTAATTATACACTTCTCAAATGTTCTAGTTTGTTATATCCTAAAAATTGTTCCAAATCTCAATAATAGTCAAAATTATTGACCTTAAAATAATCATTGTACCAATTTACATTAAAAACCGTTGAAATCGAAACAATTTTGGTCACCATATTGGGCCCAACATTTTGGATTTGAAAATTTTGATAATTCAATTCAAAATTAGTGGCCTTAAGAAAAATAGTACTAATTTATATTAAATCTGTTGAAATCGAGGAATTTTGTCGCCATATTAGATCTGCCTTCTTGAATTTCTTAATTTGGATAACGGATTTGAAAGTAGCATCCTCCAAAACCCCAAAGTTCCGATTTTCATGCAAATTACTTCAAATTTAAAATTTTCAGCCGCTATCTTGGATCAGCCATTTGCAAACCGAAAAAAAAATTAGCCTATATGTTAAGTTGGATTATGAACTATCTTCGGACAAAAAATGAAGAATATCGATGCAAGCGTTTAGGCGTGATTGAGCAACAAACAAAAAAACTTTTTTATATATATATACTAGGGCTCAAGAACTTTTTGGAGGAAATTGAATTTGCTACAAGTTTGTCATATTCACTTTTTCTGTACCTCTTGTTGTTTACGAGATAGGGGTAAAAAGCGAGAATTTCATGGACAAATTGGGGTTACTGACCCGTACTACCTCGCTGGTGGGAGTTAGGGTTACACCGCAATGGACACTTTTGTAGAGCATTCAATTCTGAAGAAACCCTACCATTGCCCAAGATTGTGCCATAAAATGCCTCTGAGTTGTAGAGATTTGAAGAAAAATAATCAAAGTTCACGTGTATTTTATATGAGAAATCTTTATGCGTCTTGGTCTAGTACTAAATATTATTTTCAGGGAATGTTTGTTTAGGTATTAGCCACAAAATTTCTAGGTGGGACTGAAAAAAAAAAACTAGTCGCGAAAAAAAAAGCACCCTAATATATACATATATATATGTAGAGACATCTGTCTACTGTTTAAGTTTATAGAACTTAAACCTAACCTTAAAAACCGATGCTAAAAAAAATTGTAAGAATTATATTACAGGCAATAAAATTATTATATCATACATACAAACATACTGATTTAGGCGAGCCAAATTTTGAGAGGCTTTTTTTTTATTTTGCTAGGGTGCTGATTTCACTAGAGCAGTCGCTGGCTTTAAGGCCTTTATGTTTTCATACTGCATTTCACAAATCAATCGCATTTCCTAATTTGACCATGGGGATTCCGTTTCTCATATTGAAAAAGGAAATCCCTATGAAACGTGAGAAGCTTCCCAGATATCCATCGAAGTTGAATTCGAAGTCGAAGTCCGTTCTATCTAATTGAACAGCCGAATATCATACTTTATACAACATCGTGTGTGGGATAGTATATTTAAAATACTTATATAACTATTTTAAAAGTACTTGAAAATATGCTAAATAAAAGTAGTATTTATATATGCTACCGAGATTACCTAGATAATCTGCAAAGAAAACTGGGCGCTGTGTTCTTAGTGCCCAATAATTAGTTGGATTTTCCTTAATCAACTACTTGCACATAAACACATTTTGCTCTATATATATCTCACTCCAAAAATGAATCAATTACTTATAAGGTAATGGCAGCTATAGCAGACACCATAACCATCATCCCCATGTTTTTTCTTTGTAGAATCTAAGTATTTCACCCCAGAACTGAAGTAGATCAATTTTTATGCTCTCTGTACATCCCTTTTATATACTATCCAATCTATAAGGGCACTTTAACGAGTGTGATCGCTTCTGAGGAAATTTATACAATTTTTTAAAAAATTGACCTTGGCACCCAAGGCAGACACCGAAAATCATAGTGGAACTTAAGGATCAAACTTAAAGGACCTAAAGAAGACATGAAGAAATTTCTCGGCTTTTCACACACAAGTGTTTCCAAGATCCCTTTATTTTGTGTTAAGTATATATTTGGATTAATTTACGAACAAAACTTACTGCATTTAAAAATATACTTGATGTTGACGAAGAGTTTAAAAAATATATTGTTGAATACAAAAGTTTTATGCACTCTCAAAATATGAGATTTTTCAGAACACACACACACAACATTATTAGTGGCTTAGGTGCTAGGACTATTCGTGCATCAATTGTCTATTTCATGCGCTCCATGTTTTTTACAAGCTTTTATTTAATTTAAAATATTTGTATGTATGTTTAGGTCAAATCTTGCAATTTGAACGATTTCCTCCAAACCGATTTTGCTGACATTTAACAAACACCTTTAGTTTTGGTGACAATACAATATGCAATATTTAATATTATAATTTTTTCAAAATGGCCGCCGCCACAAGATGGCGAATGGTGTATATTTCGTCAACCCTGTTAATCTTGGAATCAAATGAAAGCGCTTGAAAAATAGGAAACGACAAAGTGAGTGACGTCATTTTAAAATAGCCGAGGTTACAAGATGGCGGATTATATTTTTTTGTCAACCTCCTTAATATAGGTATCAAAATAATCTGGAGATATGGGTATCAAATGAAAGAGTTTACTGGGAAGAATACGAAAAACATCCAGCCAAAAATAAAAAATAAATTAGGTAATAGTAAAAATTCATTTTTAAAAACAAGCTTTTATTTAAATGCTCTAAAAAGGAAAAAATAATCTTTAAATTAAATCAAACCCATCCATATATGATATAAAAACTGTCACGTAAATAAATAAGTATACAATATGTAAAATGATCTTGACACAAGAAATTCTAAGAAAAAATGTATGTATTTCATAAAATAAATTTACGCAGGTGAATCTCGCGACAAGCTTTTATATCATATAAATTATATAATGTAATAAATTTGCTGCCGTGTATGGAAACTAAAACGATTTCCTGCCAAATGCGAACCAAATTTTTATTAAAGAGCAGACATTTTTCATATGTCCGCTTGAGGTTCCTGTCTATATATATACATATATCTATCTTCAAAGAAATTAATGAAGTAAAAATTACTTCTTCCATTTTTATGCACTTAGACACATAAAGACTGCAAGGAAGAAAGCGCTTAGAATAAAGAGTACCCTTTGCACTCTCTTGTAAGCTATAGAAAAGCTTTCAATCCAATGAATCATCCAGGGTCAAACATTGTATGGTTCTTGTTACAGTCCATGAAGCAAACGAGAGCACGCAACATTTTCCACCAGAAAATTACCTGCAGGTCGTTGCGAAATCCTCGAGTTTATCGAGATACACTCTGATACGGGTTAACTTTTAAAATTCCTCAGAATGCACACAAAAAGGCTATAAAAAGGGTACACTGCTTGTGTACCGTTTTAAGCTTCGAAATGCATTTTCCCGGCACTGTTATCTACTTTGTTTCTAAAAGTTTCCTACACCCTGAACGAATTTAAAGAGGTTTGCCCGCATTTTATGAACGAGCATTATAAATATATAGCATACCTTCAAGCGGAAAATTTCATAATATCCGCGTACTGTAACATTGTAGCGAAAAACGTTATTACTATATTAATTTTTATAGTTTTATAGAGTTGCTGTTGCTGATTGATGTCATGAAAACGAAAATGGATGTGATGTGTGCAAGATGCGTGGTCATGGAGTGAAACGGAGTGCACATGTCGTAACGAGTAAGGCCCGATTCAGAAAGTTTCGTTCACTTTATAAAATTAAATCCTCGGTTAATATGTCTTCAGAATACAAATCGGTTTAATTCATTAAATTAACATACATATTAAAATTTAAAAAAATACAAAAATATTAAACACTTTTCCTTTTCCTGGAAAATAGTCGTGTTTTTTTCTTAATGGGTGCCATTATTTTTTGCACAGTCTCTGATGTCACTTTTTTCTAGCTGCGGTCCACAACCTTTTAAATTCTTGTAGGTTTTTGGCTACTTTTCCTTCCTTTCTCAATATTGCCTTTACTAAACCCCAATATCTTTCAAGTGGGCGAAGTTCTGGGACATTTGGAGGATTGATGTCCGATGATATTTAAAATACGATTCGTCATCCATCACCAAAAAAAAAATTTTGTTTCGCAGTAAACAGTTTATAAAGTACTTTGGCTCGAGTTATAGCTGTATTTTGCTGCTTTACCGTTCTTTTTGGAGTCTTTTGTTCTTTAAATGTCTTTATTTGATTCCGAACCTTAATTCGATGATCAGTTGTTTGGCTAGTTTTACATTTTTTGGCAACATCTCGTTTAGATAGGGACTTGTTTATCGATGGCGACTAACACTTTTCTTTCTAAATTCTTGTTTGCAGTTCCTTTCGGCCTTCCACTTTTTGGTTTTTCCTTAATTGTTTGCTCTTCACTGAATCTAATAATAATAATAGTTCTTTTTACTGTCGGACGACTTGTTTTGGCCTCCTTAGCGATCCTTGAAATACTCTTTTTAGGATTTTCCATATAAATGCGCAAAATTGATTGACGCACTTGTTCGCGTTGAGAGCTCATGCTGAAAACTGACTAAGCCAAATTAAGAATTTACAATCAATTTTAATACTACAGGAGTATATTCTCTAATGCATGTGCTTGATGGGGTTATTTGTTCCGTATTGTTCTAATAGGAGCATCGGGAAAAGTGAACAAAACTTTCTGAATCGGGCCTTATTTTGATAAAACTATTATCATTCGATTTGCTAATGGGGTTGGCAAAATACTGCCAACTACTTGTTAAAAGGTCTTTAATGACACGTATTTTTGGCAGATATAGTGCAAACATCTATTGCAATTTGTCATTTCCTATTTCGTGGTCTTTGTGAAAGGATCGTTGAAATTCTAAGGAATTTTGTTTTTAAGTTAACTTTTAATTATATAGTTGATAAATGAAAATTCAAAGAAAACAAATTTTTTCAGGGATGTAAAAAAAATTGTCATATCTCGAAAACAAGATATCGACGGATATGAACATTTTAATGGGATATTTACCGAAACCTGTGACCTATGATATAAATTTTGACAACATTAAATAGGCTTTTTACATCAACTATCATAAAGCGAATAACCATTTTTGAGCCCCCACTCGATCAATTTATTTTCTTAGCTTGAGAAATTGTCATATCTCGAAAACAAGATATCGACGGATATGAACATTTTAATGGGATATTTACCGAAACCTGTGACCTATGATATAAATTTTGACAACATTAAATAGGCTTTTTACATCAACTATCATAAAGCGAATAACCATTTTTGAGCCCCCACTCGATCAATTTATTTTCTTAGCTTTCAAAATTTCACATTCACTGTCTCGTCAACGAATTTCTTAAAAAATAACTTTTTTTAAACTTTTCCACGTGGTAACTCAAAAATGAATTAACTGATTTTAATGCAGAAGTTTTAATTCTCTTTGTTATACCTCTCCCTTTCGCTGAACTAGGATTATTTAAATCGATTTATTCTTTCGGTGATTTTTTTCACCCCTCTGAAGACAAAAAATAAATTGGAGAAAATCGATTTTTTGAAAATTTGGAATGAGAAAAATTTCAAAAAATCGATTTTCGAGAATTTACAGATTTTGGAATTTCCCCCTCAATCTACGAATTTTTAAAGAAAATTTAAATGTGCTATGTATTTTATATACATATACATATATATATATGAAGGGTGTTTCTTTTGTGGTGGTCCAGAAGAAAAGGGATGATAGCAGTCACCTAGCCAAACAAGAAATGTCAACCGTTTCCGGAGGTGGAGGTAACTTTCATATTTTGTTAATATATTTTTTTCTAATTATCATAGCGTCATCAGTACAAACTCTAAAACATTACTAATAAAATACCCAATCCAAAACAAACAACAAAATTTATCAACCTGCTATCACTGGAGATACAATCGTGTACAAAATTTACAATTTCATTTTTAATCAACGAAATTTCGACTTTTCCCTAATTGTTTTAAAAAATATACGTAATTAACATATTTTTCCTTTATTTTTATTAAATTTATGATTTTATTACCTTTCTAACAAGCTATAACTTGTAGGACAACGTAAAATAATCTGTTCCAAGAAAGCAATTTTATTACCCAAGTATGTAGTTTACACATATAGTAAGATAATATGGTAATTACTAAGAAAACAGCACTCACCCCGAAGAGATGTGGAAATGAGGGGAAGTGGTGGGGAGAGGTCGCCAAAACATAGTCCCATTGGAATTAAGTGGCGGTCACTTCCCATTAAAAAGTTATCCCAGGTCAAAGGTCAATAAAAATGATCGTTTAGAAGGTTGTTAAATTAGAGAGCGAGGCGGGGGCCTCCATAGCCCGGTTGGTAGCGCGATGCGTTGACTGCAAGCCAAAAGGATACTTGAGGTTGTGGGTTCAATTCCCACCAGAGAGCCTGGTCACAAAAAGTGGTATCACAATGGGCCTGAAATGGCCTAAGTCACGTCAATCTACATCTATAGTTCATCTCTAGAGAGCGAAGCCACTGGTGGGGTCTGGGGCGAAACCCCAATATGTATGTTTTAGGGTAATTTTCTTTTGTAGGGGTTGACAGGCGAAGCCCCCAGTGCAGGCAGGTACTGGATTATTAGGAAAGAACGGAGAAATTATGATAAGAAGAAAATAAGCTACTTACCAATGATTCCACTGATTTCTACCTCTACTTACAAGGTACCTGGTGATGATGCTGAATCAAAATCAATAAATGAATCGAATTTCTCGAATTCATCATTGCTACTCGATTATGTGCAGTGGAAATTTTCTATTTATAGAATATGGATAGAAAAGTTGCACATTCCGAGAATAAAATCTCTGATACTCAAAACTAAGACAAAATGTACACTCTAAAAACTGAAAGTAAATACACACTGATATCTTAAGAGCCAATTTTATATTTTTTTCTGTGTAAAAATTTTTCACGAACGCAAAAGAACACATTTTTGGTGTATTTAAGCAAAAAAAGTGTGAAATTACACAATTTTAACGCGTTGGGTGTGATATTCACTCAACTTTGTAAATGTTGTGTGGTTTTACACCAAATTGGTGTAAATGTGGAAATGAATATGTAAAATTACTCCAAACTGACATAAATCTACGACCTAAATTCTCTCATTTACACAAACAAACAAAACAAAATGAATGCGCAATCCCTTTGTGAGGGTATTCCTTAAAGTTAAGACGTGCTGTTTTTTTTGATTAAGGGACTTTAAAAAATGAAATATGATATGTATTTCTACTATTTTCTTCATTTCATCCCATTCATTAGAGATGACGTCCTTGTCCCCATACAGTTGTAAAAAATACTATATTCATATGAATATTTAATTCTAAAAATTTCATCTGCTTTGTGTAAATTTACCTATTTTAAAGAAGTAAACAATTCACATATTCATATTTAAATATTTATACAGAAGAAATGCCACTTCTGTAATATGTTTAGTTGATCGAAACCATCACCGTTTACAATTACCCCAACTGATCCTAATGACCTTATTTAGATCTAACGAATACATCAAGCAATACTAAACATGCAGAACTTTGTCTGGTTACTAATTAGGTGTTCCAATAGGGAAATTGAATACACTTGAATAACCACAGAGTTGAACACAGCAACGAGCAAAATAAGCTCTATCAAAGGATGGAAATTCCGACAAAATTATTTTCTTTGCTGCGAACTTTAATTAAAAACTCAAAAGTAGTTCAGTGCACACCGCCCGAGTAATTAGTTTTCTTTCTTGTAGTGCAATTTTGCTGCTTTATTCGTACCGTCTGTGCAAAAAGTTGCAAGAAACCTGTTCGTCGACGTTACAAAAGCAGGAAAAATACTTTGTAGTGTGTATTGCCAGCCAACCCTCTGCCCTTATTTATTGATAAATTTCGGACGGAGGACGAAAACTAAATAGCAAAGCGCAGAGATTTTTTCTAAATACGCATCCCCTTTTCAACAAATGCCAAATTACTTTCTTTCAAGTCAACGGACAATTGATCCAAATAACTTTCTTCTTTAAAGGGACTACAAAATCAGAGAAATCATTGGTAGAAAATCACTAGTGGACACGTTCGAACGATTTACCTTGGCAAATATTTTGCCAATAAATGAGCGTCTTGAATAGATCTTAATTAGTAAAAGTTTCCCATGTAATGTAAAAATGGAAAGGTATGTGGTCTCGTCTATGGTACAACTGAGAAAATTTGACACACGAAATAAGGTAATTATCTCTAACAACTTCTCCAATCTGATGACAATATATTCGTCTATATAAGTCTATGGTTTGAAATAATTATCAGTAATTGGCCCGATTAGGACTTCGGCTGATTTTCTTAATAACAGACAGACCAATTAATAATATATGATGACAACACTATATTCGTTATTTTAAAATTTGCCTTACATAGCTCCAATTATCCCATACTCCTCTACGGAGGCATCATAGCAAAATAATCCTATTCAACATATGATACATATCTTAATATACTATATACATACAATCGTTGGTGGATCGTATAACTTCTGATTGGTACTTACGGGTTTTGGAAAATGCTGACCTCAAATCAGTTTAAGCCCACTAATTTTGAATATTATCAAAATTTACAAATCCAAGATGGCAGATCCAATATGGCGACCTAAATTTCTCGAAGTTTAAAGGATTTTAATGAAAATAAGTTAAAAGAGCATCACCACGGGGCAATCAATTTAATAATCAGAATTTTAAAATGAAGATGACTGACCAAAATTTCTATAATTCAAGGGAATTAGTATAAATGAAATTTCGAAGCCTCTGAATCTGTCATGCTTACTTCAATTTTGAGATTTAAAATAAGGCGACTTAATATTGTTACTGAAGCTATTTCTGGTAGCTTATTTCGAATTTGCTGTAGGAACTTCGTATTGACTAAAACTTCTCAAATTTCACCACAAAATACGTTCATAGTAGTTTTCTGATTTCGAATATACTTTCAGAATATTGAAATTGAAGATGATGGATCTAATATGGCGATCAACATTTTAAATTCAAAGCATTTCCATGAAAATGAACGGGGCTGATTATGATCAAAAATAAAAGGCACTTTTGACCATCTGTGCCATCTGTGTTCCGATTGTAATAGTTTTCTTTCGTTGGGTTGGAATAACATTCATTGACATTGTCTATAATTTGTGGCATCATACATTAACATTTGTACTAATCACAGCGTTTTTTCAACATCATATTTTAGCCACTCGTTTTCCATTAAATTTTGCGTTGAAAGGAAATTAATGGTCCGTAATGTGGATTTATGAGTATGACTCGCAAACCAGACACCAAGAATGGTATTTACCTATTTCCCGACGCCGGGTGAAATCGGGTAACTCAACTAGTATTTTCTAAAAACGTAGGAGCAATTGAGCTTGAACCACTTTTTACAAAATTGGTTGTAACTTTATTGATAATTAATTTAGGAAAATAAAAAAAGGGTTATGTCTCTAAACGGCGCACAGTGGTCTAAAATCACGAAAGCGCGAGATTCAATAATTGCCGCTCTACATTTGCACACACAATTATAGAAAAAAAAAACAATTTTTAGGCCTTTGAGGATCCATTTTTGGGGTTATTTTTTACTTAAGGGTTGAGGGGATGAAGAAAGAAGGGGTAGTATTTCTATAAACTATAGCTAATAATCAGAATGATTGTATCTGGCTACTAGTTATAAATTAAAGAAAACTACCCTTCCTATCTTCACCACTGTAACCCCTATATAAAAATCATCCCCAATCAAATATGTGAAACGATACATAATTTGCTATTACATTTACATCGTCATTTGTGGTAAATGTGATAAAACTACTCTCTCAATTTTTTTAAATAACCAACTTTTAAGGAAGTTTTCAATTTCATTATATAATAAATGTTAAATTGCACACTTTTTATTTTTATTTTTTTATTTTTTATTATTATCTAATCAAAGCTGCAAGTGAGAACGATGAGGTTATGCTATTTGTATGAATAAATTTATTTATCGTGCTCTCTGTTTTCGAAACAAAGTTCATATTTTTGCGAAATTCCTTTTCTAGCAAATCGAAATTTTGTTTGTACTTAGTAATTTTAACTCAATAAAATATTGCATAGTTCAGCATATCGGTCTGAAGAATTCTTACTCTTCTCAGCCCCAGTGGTGATATATTTTCTTTATTGAAAAAGTTCTTGCATTCGCTTAGAAAAGTTGAAAAAGGTAATTTTAAACTTGAGAAAATTAAACGTGAATTTATACGGCAGGTGTGAATGCTTCCAGCTCTTTTAGGAGAATATAAAAAGATTTTTGCATTTCTTGTGTGGGCCATATAGGGTGAAACATTAAAAGAAACTTCCAAACTTTAAATTACACTTATTTAAGATGTTTAATGATTTTGCTCATATAGAGAACGTTCTGCATGTGCCCACTGCGAGCAACTCCGAATTCATCAATTCCTTAGATAACACTTAAAGATGAGTTCGTCATTTCGTTCATAATTCTTTAAGCTATATACAGTAGAAAAGCTATAAGTCGAACTTCAAGAGAAAGGTTAAAATTTTCGAGTCAACGAGTTTTCGATTTATGAAGAATTTCGAAACACAAAGTTCTTAACATCTTCAATTTCGACTTATAGAGGCATATGTTTTATATCAGGTAATATTCTAAGAGAGTACCATTGAAAATACCCGGGGTCAGAAATTTTTAAAAATAAATAACAAAGTTGTCCGAGCTTAAAATTAACGGAGAAATTGGGACAATAAAGGTTAAAGTGGATTTCGATATAATGGCATATAGAGTTTTCACTGTATATAGCTATAAATTAAAGTTTTCTTTTAAAATATTAAATGATTTCAGTTTATTAATTTAAATAAAACACTTTATTATTTTTTTGTCGCGAGGAAAAACAAATGATCTACCCAATACAAAATTCGAACCGTATATTTCCTATCGAAAACCCTCCTTGAAAAAATAATTTTTCACATTCCGCACAAAATGCCAAAAGTCCTGAAGGAAGATATGAGCGCCCTTCTTTCTCGTTTTTGATGTAATTACGAAGTGTGGTTTTGGTTTTGGTAATTCTAGGATCCCAATAAGTAATCGTTGTCGAAAAGCAATTACTTTTAGTGCTTTGCCATCACAATTTCGACCTTGCTAGTAAAGAAATGTTCTCTAATATGAAGTATAATAAGACTATGATAAGAATAACGGCAAATGTCCCTCTTGAAGTAATGATATTGTATATATTTCCTCCCCGTTAAGACCAATAAGGAAACTCTGCTCGTGTCCATCTTCCGGACAAAGGTTGAAAAATTCAGATGACCTTTTTCTCAAAAAACATATGCTCGTCCTTAAAGAAAACACAATCGGGAGAATACTAATTTCATTTCTCATTGGATTTATGCGGCCATAAAAGGCATCGTAAAGAGCAACACCAGTGTGCCGAAGGGGGCAGAGGGCAAACTTTAATCTACTTATCCCCTACTAATAGAAACCAATGACCAACTCCTCCCAGAACTTGCTCCATAAAAGTCCGCCATAAATAACAAAAATTACAAAGGGGTGTCCAAATTTCACGGTGGACAAGAATGGGGTTCTTGTCTCATAATATAGTGAGTGGCCTAGTGATCTGGGTCATGTGTGACAGTTATTTACAACAATTCTGCTAGCTGTTCTATTCCTGTCACGTGTATATTCAAATATAACAAGTAATATCATATTTTGTGTTGTTGGACGAGCTTTGAACGCTCTCCTTAAACCGGCAAATACGAAGATACGACAGCACTGCTGGACACAAAAAGTGCGAATGGAATGGGTTAGGGATATGAAGGGATTTAAGACTCATATTATAATTCTCTTGCGAAGGAATTGGAAAGGCATTTTCTGGGGTGAAAAGTCTGGAAATTACTCAGTCCAAGGAAAAAGTCCGAGCTTCTGCTATAGGAAACAACAGGAGCTCAGTTCGACAATATCTGTGTGTACGGTAGTGTATCGCAGAGTTCCGAACATTACGAGGTACTGCAAACTTTTGTCGGAAAAACTTCACGGCTATTTGTGCACCCCTGTAATTCACCTTAGAAGGATACAGGAAACCTGATTTTCAGTTCATGAACCCATTAACATTAACAGATTCCAAGTTTCAAAATTGTATCTGTAACAGTTTTCGTGATATTCAATTCGAAAAATCGTTTTCTTCTTGGCTGACTGACTGAATGATAGATCATAAAAATTCTCAATATTTTCCAGAAGACCTAGAAACTTAAAATTCGGTACACAGGCTGTGCAAAATTTGAAAAACTTATTTTTTATACAGAATATCACTTTTCCATCACATGCAGTAAATGTGATGCAGTTTTATTACTAAACTACTAAAAATAAAGAAGGAAATATAAATTTGTCCTTTGAAACACAATTTAAACTATGTACATAAGTTACATATTTTTCATATATGATAAATTTTCTTAATATAATATTGCTGTAGATAAATCTGCCAATAATTTGGCCATTATAAATATTGGGTGTATGAAAATGACTCCGCTCTTTTTTGTTAAAATAAAACACATTTGCTTTTTTAGAAAATTAAAGAAAAGTTTATTCAAAGTATGCTCCATTGGCAGCTACAACCTTCGCCCATCTTTCAGGTAATTTACGTATTCCTTGGATGAATAACTCCTGGTCTTTTGAGCTGATCCAATTATCAATCCAAATTTTGATACTTTCGTATGAAGTGAACCGTTCTCCCGTACGATTTGACTGCATTGTTCGAAATAAGTGATAATCCGAAGGAGCTATGTCTGGCGAATATGGCGGGTGGAGTACCACTTCCCAGTTCTGTCCATCTAAATATCTTTTCACGACTTGTGCGGTATGCGGTTTGGCATTATCCTGTTGAAGAATTAATTTACTGTGCTTATTCACCCATTCTGGTCGTTTTTCTTCTATGGTTCCCTTCAAACGCATTAGTTGTCGTCGGTAAACTTCTCCATTAATAGTTTGAGAGGATTCGAACAACTCATAATAAACAACACCTCTCTGATCCCACCAAATGCAGAGCATAACCTTGTCACAGTGAATATTTCTCTTTGGCTGTAATGGGTCGGGTTCACCAAGCTTTTTTACGTTTAGGATTCTTATAATATATCCATTTTTCATCTCCTGTGATTATTCGATGCAAAAATCCTTTTCTTTACTGCCTTTGAAGTAGCATTGCACAAATTGTTTTTCGACGTTCGATGTCTCTTTCTTTGAATTCATATGTTTACTTGGAACGAAAACCGGCATTTTCAAGGAGGTAAAAGCACTTGTTGCTAATATTTCAACCAAATGTCACGTAGTTCATTTGACAGCTGACATAAAGTACTATCGAACACAAGTGTTGCCATTTATTAGTACAAGTAATCAATACTAAAAACGACATCTGTTGAAAAAAGGCGGAGTCATATTCACACACCCAATATTTAAGCACTTTTAAAGAACTTGTTTCAATCAGATGCTCATGTTCAGAAAACGCTCACAACACTCAACAACTAGGCGTCAATTAGCTTAATCTTTATTCTTAAAATAAAGATTTTGCCATTTTAACATCAATCTCTCTTAAGGGGAAACATGTGACGGATCAAAGAAATTTACTTTAGCAAAAACAACACCTTTTAGGTGGTACAAGATAGTGCTGTCTATTTTATCATTATACGAGTATACTAAGAATAATGGAAATTATACTGTGGTCCCCTGAGCACACCATATCAAAAGTGCGTAGCAGCAGTCAACATGTTAACCTGACGGCTTTCTATTTTATTTATATAGGAAAACAATAATTCCTAAGGAAAGTGGAGTCACTGTGTGGAATCATAAAAGATACTCATAAACAGAGGGAAATACTACTGCTATATTCTTCTCATTTCTTTTGGTAAAATTAATCTCCCGCAAGAATTCGATTAATTTTCGCCCACATTCAACTGTCAAAATTTCATATCCATTTGGCACAGCTTTGTGAAATATCAATAAAAAATGTTCACCTCAATTTACCTCGAGTGAAAAGTTCTCGATTGTCAAAGGCCCTAAGTGCTACAATTTTAAAATCATTCAACTAAAAAATTTGGAGTTTGGCAGCACCAGAAAATATACTTCTAAGAATTTATTTTTATTAGGGAGAAAACAATTAGTATAAGAAACCCTTTAAGTAAAAACTATATCTGCTTAAATACTAATTATTAAACTACGGATAAAAAGATTGTCCTGCGTCGTCGAGTTGATAAGAAACACTGCGTTCATATTAGACGAATTACACAAAAATTGTTCATTGAAATGCATCAAAAATCTAAGTGTCTAAGCTGAGTACAGCCTAGCGGTATGCAAACCGATGAGTGGAGGTGATTGCCGCTGAGACCAGAGCTTTAAACGCGGGCACGAGATCTGCGTGCAAATGTACAGAATTCCGCAAATCGCGGTATTTGGACACGTCTGGTTTATACCAAAAGATCTTACCTGGCCCTCCAGCAAAGGTTTCAGTGAAGCTTAATAAAGCGGCAACTTCTTGAAACTTTTCTTGCTTAAATGCTCCTCTGCCGGTTGAATTTCCTTAATTTTTATTATATAATAGCTTAGCTTTTTTGACAAATGACTTTTAATCTGTCCATACCTCAAATACAGAATAGTACACATGGAAGTATCGCTTAATAGTTAAACACAGATACCATTTATTCTTATTTAATTTTCTCCATTCGTTTGCTGTTCTGTCAGGTTGTCTTAGGCTATTTAATTCAACAGCGAGTAACCATCCCTAAAGTTATTTCTACTTCTATAATATTTTATGAAGAACAAGAATTATTTATTTTCTTAAATAGAATTTACTAGAAGTAAGGTTGGGCTTCCTTCAAAAATCATGTGTTACATTTGTATTATAATTCCTTGACCAATTTCTCGATTATCTTACCAAATGCGCTGGTATTAGTCTTAATTTCTTACTTTTTTTTCTTTAATTAATTAATTTTACATAGAAAACATCTTCGTTTTTGACGTTTCTTTTCCATTCACGTTTTGTACGATAAGACCCAATATCTCAAAGAATATATTCATTCTTAGAACAAACAAGACTCTTTCTAATTGTCATCAACGCATATTAGGTCTGTCTGTTAACTCTAAAGTTTTTGCTCATGGGTAAAACTTTTTACTTTAAAGTGTCTGTTAACCTCAGGTAGGGGAAAAATTGAGATCTTGACAGCACTTCTCCTCTTACCAAATTTTACCAGATTTTACTCACGCTGCGAGTAAATTTGGGTAAAATCACCGATTGCTTGTCACTGTGTAATCTGTCATTTGCGTGTTTAAATTTTGTGTTTCGATTCAGATAGAAGATGAAGTTATTGAAAAAAAATGTAGGTAATACCTTCAAAAAATAACTCCTTAAGAATTTGACTAGCCAAGTTTTGTATGAATTCAATCTGTTAAGACGTTGGAAGGTTTCCTGGAGAGTTCTACAAATCGCTTCTAAAAATTATCAAAAGTAAAACTAAGAGTATTACCATAGAAAAATAAAGACAAGAATTCTCATCTAGAACAATGGAAGTGAAACGCAGTTTTTAAAGCTCTTTTCCAAGTTATGTCTCCAAACTTAAAAGTGTTTTGAAATTGCATAATGACTTTATTTAATTAATGTTCCCCGACTTCTTGTTTTTTATAAATAAGATAATCCGCTTTTGTAAAGTTTTTGTTGAACTTAAACTGCCCTATGGTATGCAATTTCAAAACATTTTTAAGTTTGGAGGCATCGCTAGGAAGCTGAGCTTTCAGAAATGCGTTTCACTTCTGTTGTTCTAGATGAGACTTCTTGTATTTATTTTTCTATGGTATTACCTACACAATGAACTTCATAGGCGAGGAGCCACCAATCCTGAAAGTACCATGATCGCGGATTTGAAAATTTTTGGTGGGAATGAAAAGTTTTCACTCATACGAATAAGATGGGCTTGGTCGGCGTTGATTTAATTAGCCGAAAACATGTTTAATTAAATTTTGTATTATTCAATGGCCACAATGTTTTACCGTCATCGCGGATTTTGATCAATCTTAAGTTAATTTGTACGAAATTTTATACAGATTTAAAAAAAAAACCTGGCTGACCGATCCTTTTTAGCCGGAAAGGTCCGGCATACCTATTTGAATGGTGTGATAAGGGATAAAATTGTCACGGAAACATTTTGTTTTTTTTTTCGTTTTACGCATTTTAATGCCAGATCCGAAAATATCTTGATATGCGGGCTTTGAAAATGCGGGAAGTATCGCGCATACCAGTTCTTATTACATGGTTGAGATTTCTACTATTACACATTGTACTTCGTTGAAGAAATTTTTTTGAATGAATGAATTTAAAAGCTACTTGCATCAACAGTATGACATACACCTCGCAGAAAAGTTAGGTTCATCAGTCTGTCGAGCTCTACCAGGCTTCCATGCCTTTTCAGGTTGTGATTATACAGTTCGTAAAGGAAAAATTAAAGCCTACAACCTCCTATTACAAAATGAAGAATATCAAAATATGTTCGAGCATTTGACGGATCCAAAAGACATTAATACGAACCAACGGAATGTGGATCGCAATTGAATGAATATGAATTCAGTAAACTTGAAACATTGTGGTACATTGGCCCATCTGCACCGTTGAAAGTTGAAGAAATTCTTAGTAATCAACAAAATGAGGAAGAAAGCAAAGAACCAGAAGAGGAAAGAAATTATAATTTTGATGGTAATGATTTGGATGATTATCAATAAATAATCTTGAATTAAATATAAAATTCTGTATCAACCTTAATTTATTGTATTGACAACTTCAATTAAAATTTTCCTATAATCCCTTTTTCCATACTAATCTGCATATAACTTAAAATCTAAGAAAGAAACCGGAGTTAGAGATATTACATTTACTCCCAACAAATGACTTCCGGCATTTTCTAAGCCCGCATACCAAGATATTTTCGAATCTTGCATTAAAATGCGTAAAACGAAAAAAAAAAAACAAAATGTTTCCGTGATAACAGAGAAATTTTACCCCTTATCACACCATTCAAATAGGTATGCCGGACCTTTCCGGCTAAAAAGTATCGGTCGGCTGGGTTTTTTCTAAATCTGTATAAAATTTTGCACAAATTAACTTAAGATTGATCAAAATCCGCGATGACGGTAAAACATTGTGGCCATTGAATAATACAAAATTTAATTAAACATGTTTTCGGCTAATTAAATCAACGCCGACCAAGCCCATCTTATTCGTCTGAGTGAAAACTTTTCATTCCCACCAAAAATTTTCAAATCCGCGATCATGGTACTTTCAGGATTGGTGGCTCCCGGACTATCAAATAAGATTGTGTGAGAATTTTAACATGATGTCCGCAGAAGTAAGCACTTCATTTGAGGTCCTTGAGAAGCACTTTTTCGAAGAATATCATGAAATGTAGATGAAGCGCTTGAGTTTTTTAATTACATATATTCTGGCAACACCTCTAATACGTCTCTGATATATTGATCTCTTTATATGATTAATTAAGTTATAATTTTTATCAAATTTATCAATGGAATATTACAGCATAAGAAATAACACTGATAAAATTTGGTGTGATAACTCCAAAAAGTGCTTATCGCTCTCAAAATTTTGCAAATTAATCGATAATCGATATGAAATGATAGAAAAATATTTTTATTTTTAATTCAATTAATTAAACAATTCAAAAATATTTTCAAAATGCCCTCCTTGCGATATAATACATGAATTAATCACAGAATAGTTTGAAATCTCAATTATTATTTACTACAACTTTTTCAATTAAAAGCAAAATATGGCCGGTTGTTGTTGTCTTTGATTAAGTTTGTATAAAACCTTACTTTAACTTCATATAAACTGACAAGCTCATAAGATTTTTAAAATATATTTTTAGTAGTTTTCGCTCAGTTATTTGTTTTTAAAATGTTTTAAGTTAAGACATCACAAGAATATGTTCTTACTTTTTTTATAAAACACTAACACAAAATTATTATAAGACAGTGATCAGAATAATGAATGTTATGAAAAGACAATGTTACTTCTAAGTGTTACAACCAAGGGTCAATTTTCCGCGAATGTTTTTAAAAGTAATATCACAATCAATTCCCAGAAAAATCTTTTATAAACCTTTTGAACTAAACGAAAGATTTCTTTATGAAAAAGCTAATAAGAGCTTTAAAAGTCTATTTAAAATTTATTTAAGAATTCAATCTTCTAAATTGTTTTTTGGGATAATTTGTATTCAAATAGAAAAAAAATTATATCATCTAGAAAATATGATATTCTTTGTGACTTATTTTTCAATAAAAAAAAAAAATAGAGAGGTCACCTACACATATAAATCGCATCCTTAGCCTTCATTTTTATTCACCTGAAGTTCCTCTGAAAGTCATTTAAATGTGCACCAACATATTCCCTGAAGGATCTATAACTGGAGCGCGCTGCTATAGAAACTCTCATATCAGAACAAATGGAAATTGAAAATGCTAAAAGGAATTCTGAGATAAGGGGGTTTTTATATGAAAATTCTTTTAGCGAAGAATTTTTCATAACACTCGCACAACCTTTATTAATGCGATTTGGCGAGTAATTTGCATAGAAAATCGAGAAATGCTTCAGAAATGAGGATAGATTCGATGTGGATGGATTTTCTAGTTTCGTCTTCAGAACCATAAGTTCAAGAACACATCAAGGAAATTCTATGCATTTTCATATACTTCACTGCTTTCGAAACCTGCAGCAACCTAGCGTGCAGCTTTAATGCCACTTTTCAATAATTGTATTGCCCTCGAACTTTGCATTTTATTAATGCCATTAGCTCAATTTTTGAGTAAATCAAATATATTCGATAAGTGTCCAATTTGTATGTATCATTAATCATGATTACGTGTCATTATAAGTTTGGTTACGCCTACAATGCTAACGCACCTGGTCCAATATTAGTTCTTTATTTTATTTATTTCTCAAAATACAAACTTAAGAGTATTAATAAACTAAGAAAAATTAAAAATTAAATAAAAATTAAACAAAAAAAATTGAGCAAATTACACGGAAGCATCCCTGCATATCAGGAGAACTTAAAAGACTTCCATTTAAACTGGTCGAAAAACTTTTTTAAATCACGACTACTGCTTGCTGCTTGTCCTCAAATCAATGGGTAGGTGATTCCAAAGTCTGATGGATTGATTGTATGATGATGTTAAAAGCAACATTAAGTTTACGAAAGAACACTGACAAGGAGAAGGCACCTACTTGTCATCACCAATTTCGCTCAAATTTATATCACATGGAGGACTTGTCTACAAATGATAAATATAAAAAAAATAAAAACTTTATCACTTCGCTTAATTGCGGACCTGAATCTTATAAAAATTGGGAAAGATCCGAAAAAAGCCTCCGCACGCAGGGATTCAAACCCGTGACCACTGAATCATAAGCCCATGTGTTAACCACTACACTAACCGCCGCTCTGGAAAGGTGCTATAATTAATGGGATTTAGAGCCGCGTGAAAATTTTTGTATACTATTATTTTCTAAACGCTTGGCGATCTGGAGTTCCCACTTCGGGTACTTTCATTTGTAGCCAAGCCCTACACTTGTGAGCCAAGCCTGCAGAAAATTTCGCACCTAAAAGTTAGCAATGAAATAATGAGCGACCGAACAAGAAGTATTTTGGTATTTTGGTTTCCATAAACTTTATCAGTCCAGTTAAGAGTGTAGAGGAATATATTGTAATAATAAAAAGTCGGGTAAGGCGATATTCTTAAAAAAAATTGGAGGAAAAATGGACAAATTCCTCCGATAATACCATAACATATAGCATTAGATTTAAATGCGTTTAGAGATAGAGATGTTAGAGCAATTTGCCTTCGGAAGACACACTTAAGCCATTATAGGCCCCTTGTGATATTTTTTTTGTGAGCAGAGTTTCTGGTGGGAATTGAATGCACCTATGAGCCTCCATAACCCCTAGCTTTCGAAAAACTACAATTATTTTGCACAAACAAACTCTGTTGCGGTTTTTAAAATAATGTAGAAAGCTTCTAAAAATTCAAAACATTTTCTATTAAATGGCTTAGTCAAGCTATTTTCCAAAAAATATAAGCTCGAAAGGAATCAACACTTTTTCCATTTTATTTCAGTCTTTGAATATTTTTTAAGATCTGGTACTAAAATAATATCATAATAAATAGGAACTTTTACAAATCCAAGACTTTATTCTACAATACGTATGCTCTTAACAAAAACAAATCAATTCTTATCGCTACAACAGCTGATGACTCTGATTAATCTTAATTACTTAACACAGGCACCGCACACCATCCCATGTAGACTCTTAAGGATTTTCATCTAAAATCATCATTGGTGTATGTACAAGAAAAAAAAAGCACTTGCCAGTACTGAAGTTTAATTTTTTTTTTAAGAATTAGAAGGTAAAAGGTCTGGTTCAAACGTAATCAAACAACGATCCAAAGGAGAAGTTTAAATGTGACATAGCCTTATTTCTAGAGCATCATCGGAGCGGAAGAACAACCAATCCAATCAGGAAAGTAATTAAAAGGGACAGACTATCCAGTCGATTGAAAGATTGATTGACGGATATTCGCCTTGCCTTTGTTTTGGGACTACGAAGAGCTATGAAAGGAATCCATAGAATTCTCAAAGAGAAGGAATGGAAGTTCGACAGCAGGCAGCGTTTAATTAATAATGTGTTCACACGGGGATTAAATAAAAAATGTTTTGCCCTAATTTACATTCAAAATAGCGGGCAGATACAGTTTAAACTATCGGTATATACCTATAACTTAACCTGCCCATATATAGCTAGGAATCCACATGACCATATCGACCACTATAAAGATATTTATACAACAATAAACTGCTGTATCAAAGTACTTTAATTGACCCAATTTAGAATAATTCGTAGCATTGCTTTGATATTGATGCTGTAATATTTTTTCTTAATCATGGAGTGGATTCGAATCAAAATTTGGTTGTGCGTGGCTCCAGTTGTAACTTTGATTTCTAAGAAGTTATTACTGCAGTCACGCATATGCATAAGAAATCGTCTCCTTTCTATTAAGTTTTCTCTTTTATGCAAAAGCTGCAGTATATGCTAGCCTTGACTTAGGAATCTTAACCCCATCCACTTAAAGTAAAGAGTCTTAAGCCCGGCTACCGAAGGCAGTGCATCTTAAACGTGGTCACTGAAGGCAAGGAGTCTCAAACATCGATCTAGTTATTACAGAAGGTGTTCAAAATGTTCGCCATTGACGGTTTGACATTGTGTTAGATGGACATAAAAATTGTCAATTGCACTCCTTATGAGTTCTGGTGTTATCTGAGCACATACATCGATTATCTGTTGTCGTAACTCTGGAATTAAGATTCCTTAAAGGTCATGGCCAATGTTTTATCCAAAGTCAACTTCAGACAGCCAGCGGGAAATCTTACAACTTTTGTTGGACATTTTCCAGAAAGACTTCATTTTTAAGTTTTATTTCCGTTCTAGTGTTTGATCTTGATATGACCTTCAGAGGCCAAAGGTTCAAGTTGTTCAGGGCTATATTTGAACATAAAATTAGGCCATTTTTTCCATTTCTGAGGTCAAAATTATGTCTTCCCATTTAAGGAAATCAACTTGACCTTGTAGGCCAAATGCAAGGTCACCACCAGATAGCCAGGGAACAATCCTATAATAATAAGGTTCGTTTGTTTGTCTGTTGTTCAATTACGTCTAAACCCTTCGAACCCATCGATATTTTTCATTTTTTGTCTGAAGGTAGTTCATATTCCAAATTAACATATAGGCTAATTTTTTTCGTATATTATATAAAGTTTCAAAATGGCGGACCCAATATGGCTATTGGAAATTTTAAATTTGAGGCGATTTTCATGAGATTAGGTACATAGGGGTTTTGGGGAATGCTGACTTTAAGTCAGCTGTCCAAATTTAGAAATTCAAGATGACGGAACCAAAATCGCAAAAAAATTCCTCGACGTCATCGGATGAAAATTAGTAAAATTTATTATCTTGAATAATATCAAAATTTGCAAATCCAAGATGGCGGATCCAGTATGGCGACCAATATTTTCGCGATTTCAACGGATTTAAGTAGTAAATTTGAAGTATCTTAATGAACATTTGTTGTTTGGGCAGTCAAATTTAGAATCTGCTATAGAAATTTGGAAATTAGTACAAAAGGGATTTCGGAGCCTCTGATTTTGAATTTACTATGTTTACATTAATATTCAATATGGCGACATAAAATTGATATTCATGAGATTTCTGGTGGCTTATTTTGGATGTGCCTTTCGAAAAACAATATAACGCATGTGGCGACCGAAAATTCCTAATTTTAAGAGATTTCAACGATTTATTTATGCAGCGTCGTTTTTTCGAATCTCTCGAAAATCAGTTTAAAGCAGTTTTCGAGTCCACTGCTTTTAAATCTTTTGTCAGAATTTGGTGAAGAATATTCCTACAATAATACAAAGGATTTCAAAGACAATTAGGATAAAGGGTTAGCAAACTAGAGCATTTGAGAAGTGTTTAATTAATACGTATGTACGCAACATCAGGTAGAACCGGGTAACTCAGCTAGTGAATAATAATAATAATAACAATACCCCAACCATTGAACAGAGCTCCTTCCAAGTCTGACGTATTTCTGCCGTCCACAGGCTGTTCGTTCACCCAAAAAAACAATCACAAGCCCGCTAGATGCAATTAGTCACTTATAGCTTTCTGCTGTATCATTTCGATTCAAGATATTCAAAAAGAGCTCAATAATAATTTTTATTTGTCAGACACAAATTGGCAGTCTTTCTCTTTGATCACATCGTCGAAGTCCGTGGAAATACGTTTGACATGCAAAAGGCCTGGATCGATATAAGTTTATCGTCCGATTGTGTGACGAATATAGGTGTCTTAATGTTTCAACCGATTGTCGGTAACCTCGTCCAACAAGATATGTATAAATAGTTCCGAACATAAGTTGTAATGAATAAATGCCGGCTCTTGAGGATCTGGTAGGAAATATTGACTATTCGTGATCTCCAGCAACAACAAGCAGTTCGATTGGTTTAAAACTAAACGCGCTGTCGGTAATCGCTAAATGGTTGCGGGGCAAGCTCTGACAAATTACTGACCACGTAAAATCGATGCGTCAGAAATTTACGGCAATTGCTGGAGCGGTTTGGGCAGGGATGCTACTTAATTGCGCCCGGAGTGTTCATTAATCAGCGCGTTACGTGTTTGTTAGGGGTTGATACTCTGAGGAGGTGCGAGCACCGATCTGAGCTTTAAGCATTCCACCACGACTGTTGTGTGGTTAGTGCAGCTCAATCTAAGTTGCGAGCCCGAATGATTTCCGTTTGCATTCTTAGCCAATGTAAATGGGGCCGATGTGCATGACTTGTGGCTATTAGTCCAACAGACGTTTTGTCGGATTTTGTCGGCTCTTGCAAGCGCACGGAAGACATCAACTTTGGGGAGCGTTGCACAATCGCCCAGAAGCAGTTCCCTTTTTGCAGTTCAGAGTGCATGTGTATGGCCCATCCTTTGATACCCGGCACACAACACATGCACCGTCGAGTTCATTAGCTGCCCGTGAAGTTTATTCAGCCGTGAAAGGCCTTATCGGCTCAATTGATCGCGGGTCCTAGAGCAAATAAAAATTTATTACCAGCCCAATAGAACATAAGTTCTCCGCTTTAAATAACGTTTTCAGTATGTTAATAAGCCCAATAGGCGAAGTCAGAGGGCATTCAGTATATTGTGTTGGGTATCGATGGGCACAATCAAAAAGAACCAGTGGCATGGCGTCCGGGCAGTAGCGGTGGCGACAGCAGCAATAAATTTCGATTAGTTTGTGTGCACGGCTGTTACTGAATAATTGCATTCATTGAAAATGTCTCTGGATAATTTCTGTATGCGCTTTAAAAATGAATAAGTAATTATTTACATTTGGAAAGAATATGAAATTACTGTCATTGTGAAATAAGTGCGTAATATGCTCAGTTATCTCTGAAAAATTAAATTACGCGAGCGGGAATACAAATTTCACTGACATGTCCACTTATTGAATTAAACCAAAATACTGGATGCAACTTTGATAAAATTTTTTAACTAGGTGCAATGTCACCGTAAAGGCGACAGTTAATAAATTCGTTATCTATACCGTTATTAGGCCTCTTTTTCAATCTGGCAATGCTTTGTTAATGTGTAGTGCATTTTATAAACCATTCCCTTTTTACCCGACTATGGCAAAGCCAAAAGGTAGGGCTATGATTTTAGCAGTCTAGGCATATATGTACAGGGTGTCCCAAAAGTAGTTGCTGAAACTAATCGACTGTCATTTTCTAGCGTTTGCAGTTTTTCAAAAAACATTAGTAGCGTTTGAAAGAAAAAAGATGGAGGTTTTATTTGAGTACATGTAAAATACAAACGGACACTTTTGTACAGAGATATTACATTATTTACAACAAGTGATGCATTTACAGAGGTCAGTGGTACATATAATAAAAAAACACTTAAAACAAGTAACAAAAAAAAGTACAAAAAGTGCCTTGCCACTGGCTAACGCAATACATGTAAATATGTACATAATATGTTCTCACCTTTTAAGAGTGTTTTTGCTCGCAACTCTATTCGTTCCATACTTACGAAATCCCCTATAAACATCACTATACACTTTTCCTCTAGAGTAGAAGAACTCGACAAGATAAACGTTTTCTTCCGTCATAAGTTTACTCATCTTGAATCAAACGCTTCTAAGAAGGCTAGAATAAAACTGTAGGGTCTCAGGTATGCTAACCTGAAAAGTACAGCCACTACTTAAATTGTGAAGGGGGAAAATATACATTTCATTTCAGCAACTACTTTTGGGACAACCTGTATGTTTGTATTTACGTATGTTCCACTGTAGCGCCTAAACTACTCAGCCAATTTTGAGGAGTGAAGTATCAGTCGATACGTTATTATAGTCCTTGTGACATAGGCTACATTTTATACGAACTAAGTCAATATAACGGATATTACATCCAAAAATTGGGGGTCTCTGAAAATTTTTTTTGGTTTTTTTTGCTATCGTATCGAGTGGGATGTCAAATAAAAGAGGAAAAAATGCCGAGTTCAAAAATATAGTAGAATATTAAGAAACAGAAAAGTTAAAAAAAAATGCTGTGGTCGTGCGTATTTTTTATCCTTGATTGACGGCATCTCCATTGGTTTTATTTGGTTATCGAATTAGAATGATTGCTTTTTGTACTTGGCAACGCACGACCACAGCATTTATGTTGAATTATAACGTTATTAATGTGAAACTGCTAGACGGAACTTGTTTCTTATTTTATAGTATATTTTATATTTATTGGCTTAAGAATTTGCACTCTCGGAAAGCTGATTAAATTTCAAATAAGTTTTTCACATTCTGTGAGTATAAGACATTGAATTGAATAACACTTTTCTAGAATACAAAATTGAAGATATTCCAAGAAAATTCGCCCAAAATTGGGTAAATAGGTGAATCAAGCCTCAGTGATTCTAAAAAAATTTTTGCATAGGTAATGTTAGATTGTAATGAGGAAAAAAATAAGACATTTTTATGTCGTCCTTATAGTTGTAAGCTCTACACCCACAAGTAGAAAAACAAATTTAATAGAACATTATCCGTAATGTAAAAAATATTATTATTTTACAATACTGGAATAAGAGATTTTCCTGGAAATCATTTCATTCATCGCTTTATGAATATTTTATATTTTTCAAATGTTAACATATTCACCCCTTTTGGGCCGCTTAGCGAATAGCTTGAAAAACTCATCATGCTATCGCACGGATTCCAATCTTCTAAACCATAATAGATAAAGATTGGCTCTTGCGAACTTAATGAGATTTTTAAAAGAAATTGACTTATTCAACTTTTAATAATAACGGTTCTTCCCCCAAATAATTCATTGTAATTGAGAAAAAGTGGATAAAGTTTTCACCACGGGTGTTTTTCCTTAATCAACAGATTAGATATATAAAATTAAGATTAGTCACTTTTGATCTCCAGGGACCCAAAAAAGCTAGGGAAATCTCAATAATCTTCAAGTTTATTTGTATAATTTAACATTATGTCATGGTCGAGAGTAATACTAGAAAATGTTTTGGGGAAATAAGTCATATGGTTAAGCTATTCTAAATCTATATCATAGACATTTCACATTATCATCACTAAAAGCATTATCAAAATAATTGGTAAAGATATTTGAAATAATCAAAGCATTATGGGCAGATTCATTATCATTATAAAAAACTGTAGGATAATTACACTAAAAAATATGTACAGATGAGTCAATCAAATCAACCTAGCCTTAACACAATTCTTGGTCAAATTAAAATCAATACGCTCGAAATGAGTGCTAATACAGCGAGACATTGAAGTTACAGGCCCATGAACACCATAATTAGTCGCGTGGTTAGGAATCCTAAGAAATCCCGGGTGTCTCAGGAAGCGAGCCGGAACCAGAATATCGAAAGAAGATAGTAATTCTTTGCAGGCACTCGAATGCGAAAGCAGTCCTGGAGATATCACGTCTAAGCTGGAATGAGTCCAATTTAATTAATTTAAGCCTATCAACATAAGGGGGCAGAATGGCTGGCTTACTCCAGTGCAGAAGAGCGAAACGTAAGAACCCACGTTGGACTGCCTCAATACGATTGATATGAAAAAAATAGAATCGAGAACAGACACAAGAAGCATACTCCAGGATCGGATGGACGTAGAAAAATAAAGTAGCTGCGTAATATATGGATCTTGAATTTCGTAAGTCTATCACTTAATAAATCCTAAGGTCGAGTTAACAGTGCTATAACTATCGAGTCGATTGTCATCGAAATAATCATACGAGACACCTAGGCCCTTAATTTTGCCCAATTTCACCAGAACACAGCCAATAGTATAGTCGAACACGATTGAAGTTCTTTTATGCCAGATAGATATTTAAGTTATCAAACAAAATTCCAGAACACCTTAGGATTAGACTTTATGGACGTTTTCATTCGACCAACGACAATTATAGACACATGGAATATTGATTGAATTCCCTGCTCAAATCAGAACAAGTACAAGCGATTATTAGTTTTTTTAAACTTATATCCACATCACATTCCTATCTGAATGGCTTGTTTCTGTGCTACAGTTTCTCTCTATCTATTAATTCCCAGGGATTTTGGATTGGTTGGTATCTACACTTTTCAAAAACAATTCTAAATAAATAAATTTTATATGCACTCCGAATTTTCGTCTGAAATGTTATTAAAATATATAAAGAAATCAACTATTCAACTATTCTCGATTTATTTTTATTTTTATATGCCTAGAAGTAGCTTATTTTTATAATGTGCTCTTTTGGATGTATTTTTATCTGTGTAATATATTTTCAATTAAAGTATCGAATATGAAAAGGGCAAATATAAAATCCTATTAATTTAGCATATCTTATTTTCACTATTTCATATCGAATACTTGAATCGAAAGTTAAGCCTTCGGACTGCTAAGATTTTCGTAAATGAATCGTTTTATAGTAAAAGATTCTTTACTTAATTGTCAACTTTCAAGAAATATGAATGTAAATCTTCTTATATTCTCGCAATAACTAAATCTTAAGTGAATTAAATTTTCGTTCTCAAGTAACTTATTTACGATTTAGTTTTCACAAGTAAATAAGGAGAATTTATTCTGTTTTTCCAGAGAGTTGAACGATTTAGTAAAAGTTCTTTTAAAACTAGCGAAAGTCCAAAGAGTCCGACAGGTGATTCATTTTCGATTCTTTTTCGATATCGATAGCGAACTATGTGTTCGCATAAAATAATTCTTTTCCGAATCGTTTGGTTTGGTGGGTAAATACTCTGTCTATTTCTAAAACTTTATCTGCATATAAATGATAAGGAAAAGTATAGAAAAGTCCCTGTTTATAATTTAAATTACAATGACTATTAATAGAATAATTACACTAGTTTACAAGATTTTTGACCCCTTAAAAAATTTACTAAGTATATTATTATTAAGATTCTTTGATTTCGAAAAAATAATAAAAAAATCCCATCACGTCACATTTTCAAGAAAAATAAGGTTAAAAATTTAAAAAATCCGTATTTTAGCCATTTTTAACATTCTTTTTTAAAAATAAAGAGATGTCGTAGCGGTCCCAAACGCAGTTCAAATGAATGCTTAAATTCCATACTATAGTTATAAAATATCAGTTAATTAAAATCTTTTTCAAGGTTTGTTGGGGAGACAAGTTTTTCATTAGAGTTCCACTCCTACATACCGTTGGTTAATTTCATTTACATGGCAGGGGGAAGATTCATGAAAAACTCGTTTTCTGAATAAATCTTAATAAAAGTTACTAATAACATATTATAAAGCTATAGTTAAGAATTCAAACTTTGATTTGACTTACGTTTCGAGCTGCTGCGAAATCCCGTTGTTTTTAAGAATTTTTCCAAAAGTGGCTAAAATATGGTTATTTTCATTTTTTAAACCTGTTTTTCTCGAAAACTTAACGTGATGGAAAAAATCCGATTTAACATTACTGATTAGTTTTCATTAAAGGAAGGAAGAAATTACATTTCATATGAGGGGGAAGAAAAAAAATTAAAATTTGTAAACTAGTGTTATTAATCGATACATTTTCTTTACGCTAGTGGGGCGACTTGCGAAACTTTAGAGCCATAATACTATTGATTTGTTTGATTTGTTGTGGGGGGAGGCAAAGCACCCCGAACGCTCAGACTTCAAGTCCATTGCGCTCGCCATTATACTATACCATGCATTATAAAAGTTCTGCAACTATAACTGTAACTTAAGAAAAATGCTCTTTTACAATTGTTGTGTTAGTTTCTATATTTTTTGGCAAACATAAATATGAAATGCTGGGAGTGGATGTTTTTTTTTTTGCTTTGGTTTTTGCCTTTCATCATAAAAAAAAAAAAAAAAAAATTTGGTGATATTTTTACTCAAAAAGAATCAATTATACGAATAAATTGTATATGACAAAAATTGCTTATAATTAGCGAAAGAATACGTGTGAATTTCTTCAGAATTTTTCGGGAGATTTTTGGATTTTTCAAAAATTGGCCAAATCCAAAAAAACCAAAAATAATCCACAAAAATTCTGAAAAAATTCACACGTTTTCCTTGGCTAGTTTTAAGCATTTTTTGTTCTACACTTTTTTTTGTAAAGTTTATCCTTTTCGTGTAAGGCTTTTTATTACATTGCTGTACAAAATGTTCATTTTACAAAAACCAAAGCAAAAAAAACTTCAAAACCATGGTTTGGGAAAGATTAGACATTCGGACTGCGATTTCTGATGGTTATATGATCGTTCAAAAGCAGCAACGACAAGATAATCGACTTTGAGAAGAAAAATGACAAAAAAAAATGAGCACTTTTTTTAAAAATCCCAAAAAATAATAGGATTTTTGAGGCTTTTATGCAAAACAAATGCCAGATTCTGCAAGACCATCCCCAAAAACCCTTTATATACGAATTTGGAAGAAAATCTCCCCAATTTGCTATTCGAATCGCACAATTGAATTTGCGTGCACAAAATCCTTGTTGTGCGCATTGATGGGTTAAATTTACAGTAGAATTGACATTTTTACATGCTTTTTCCTCTGGGTGTATAAGGGGTATAAGGGATCCTAGCTGACTACGAGACCTTAAAAAGCAAGAATTTACGTCTTGATAAAAGTTGCTAATGGTCAGCAGGACAGATGGTCCGCTGCGGCGCACGTCCAAAAGAAAAAAAAAAAACTTTTCCTGCGAAGATAAATATTGTTGCGTCCTCATGTTTATTTACCAGATCTCGTCATAATAGCATAAATGCCTGCTCGGATCGATTACCTTTTCGCGGGATTCGTGAATTGATTAAAAGTGCCGATAAGGCCACACGTCACGTTTTGCCATTTACACACTATGCACATATCAAGCACCGTGCCGTGGCTACAGGGCTGCCTAGCCCAGGTATAGGGAGATGACTGGGCCCAGAACATTGAGAATGGGATCTCTGAGAAACCCGGTGCTTGCGATGAATATTTATGCACTGGAATGGCTCTACCTGAAGGAAGTTGTTAGTTGAATTCCGAATCACACCTTCGGCTTAAAGTGAACTTAACGTGCCACTCTGGATTAGCAAGGGCATGCTGGTTACCGCACCCTCGTGCCCTTAATGTTCTGAGCCAGCAATCCGCTTTTGGCTGTTCAAAGCCTTCCTCAGGGAAAAAATGCAATTGGGTGTGAAATTGACTTTTGAAGCTGTTAAGTCTGCTGTGAATTGCACGAGCCTGACTGCGGTGCTCACTTCGTACACGACGCAAATTGCGGCTTTATTTAGTTTTTCGAGGGCTTGCCCGTCTTTTTGCCAATTTCCTTCATACTTCATCGATTTTCCTTTACATGCGTAAAATGCAGAGGTGATGCAAGACGGCCGAAGGTCTGAAATGATTTGGGTAGCAGCCATTAAGCAGTTGAGAAAATTGAAGAAATCGAAGAAGAAATTGGCGCAATGCGTTTCGAGTCCTATTTACCTCTCATGGTGTAATTTGGCGTACGAAAAAGAAATACTGCACATAAGTGCATAATAGCTTAAACTATATATTAGTTAAGGAAAAAACAGCACAAGAATTGTCGAACATAAAGTATTTTGAGAAAATTGACATAAATCATTTATTTATAATGGTATAATGCAAAAAGAACTTCATTTTCCAATGCGCGATGGGTTAAGATATATTACTATATTTACCCGAAAAGTTATAACAAATTGGACACAAATGGCTTAGAAAAAATAATTAATTAAAAAAGTATAATCTCCTACAGAAATAATTTTACTTAAAATCTTCTGCTACACTTTCAATATTGAATCCTAAGATTTTACTACTCGAGAGAAAAAAGTTCTTGAATTTACCAAAACCAGCTATTAATTCAACAATTTATGGCTTTGATTCGGAGCCAAGAGACAAGTTTTACAATTCTATGTAACTTTAACAATAAAGTTGTCAAACCAACTGCTTTATAAAGGTACCAATTTGGTGTAAAATGTACGACTTAAATTGTAAAACTAAACATTTCAGGTGTAAAATTAAAAGAGGTTGGTCTTATTTTAACAAATTTAGAAATCGTTAGTTAGCAGATTTGGCTGTATATTAGAAAACTTTATTCACTCTATCGGGTTGTCCCAAAAGTTCTTGCCGGATACAACATTTAGGAAACATTCGCGTTTTAAAATCAAAGTTCCTTATAGACATTTGTAGAATACAAAAGTAGGGGAGAGTTGCCCAATTTGGGCCGGCTCCTATTTCGGGCCACCCATTTTTTTCAATTTTACCGAGTTTTTGAAAATTAATTAATGTCAAAATTTGATTGAAAATGAATGTAGAACAAAATAATGAAAGAAATACTAATTTTAATAAAAAATTAATAATGTTACAACAATCTCGTAAAATGGTATCTGCCGACTTAAAAATCTGACATTTTTGCTCGTCGATAAAAACAAATTGATACATCTAATGAATCTAAAATTTGTTCTGATGCGAAGTGTATAATATGTTTATATAGTATATAACGTATTTGCAATTTAAAAACTATAACAATACTAATTAATTTAAACAATCTGGAAAAATGTCATTTCCCCTAATTTGGGCCACTGTGCAATTCGAAAGGGCGCCTAATACGGGTCACTCACGCGATGTAAACAAAGCAACACTATCTGAAGGAAAAATGTTTTTTTTAATTAAAACGGTAAGTGTACATGAGATATTTAGCAAATTTAGTATATTAAGCCTATTGTTATTATTTTAGATTATAAAATGTTACATGTCATTGAGTAAATACTTAATTTATGATGATTAACTCTTTATTGAGAATTTAAATTTCAAATATATTTCTGATCAACGAATTAATTAACGTCAATTCATTGTTTCATTAAATATAATAAGTAACGGTGTTTTAAACAATATGTCGAACCATTTTCGCGTTTTTCAGATATTTTACGTGCTATTCAATAGGTGGCCCACATTAGGCGACTCGTCACCTAAATTGGGCCACTTGCACGTTTTTTTCAAACGTTATTTTTTATTATAAAGAAAGTCAAACTTGCCTTAAACTTTCCACAAAGGTAAATTATCATCCAAATTTTAATATTGCGCTATTAATTATGTAAACGAAACGTTTACAATAATTTTAAATGCATTTAACCTTAGGTGGCCCATGACTGGCGACTCTCCCCTATGTTCTAGAAACTTCTTAAGCGTGGGGTATAAATAGGCGCGAGCGCATCAGGGAGGTTAGTTAGAATGAAAATGGATCAACGGCAACTACGAGCCATTATGTTATATGAGCATAGGCTCAACATTCCTTCAACAGAGGCAACTAAAAAGATAAACACTGCATTCGGGGATAGTACTACTAGCGACCAGACGGTGCGTTTTTGGTACAAACGCTTCGATGAGGGTGATATCAGCTGTGAAGATCTACCCCGCTCTGGTCGGCCATCTAACTTTGATGAAGACGCTCTGCGGCGAGAACTATCTGAGAATCCGAATTCCAGTACACGTGATTTAGAGAAGGCTCTTGGACAACCACGTTCAACCATAGACCGGCACTTGAACTCAATGGGTTATCGTAAAGTGATATCAGGATGGACACCTCACGTTTTATCCGCCGAGGACCGGGCCGCTCTGGTAAGTGTATGTCAAAGTCTGCTTTTACGTTCGCACCGGAAAGCCTTTTTAAAGGAAATCATCACTGGTAATGAGAGATGGGTCGTTATGAAAATGATACACGTCACGCATTTTTGGTTCTTCGCGGCGAACAACCGCCAACTCAACCAAAGCATAATCCACATAGTTACAAGTTAATGTTATCTATCTTTTGGGACTGGCAAGGAATGATCTACTGAGAACTTTTAGAACGAAACCAGATAGACAACGCTGAATATTACGTTACCCAGCTCCGCAAGTTGGCTGAAGCTGTGAGAAAAAAACGACCGAAAAGAATTGGTATCCAGTTTCTGCATGACAACGCTCGACCTCACAACGCTAAGTTGACTCAGGACGAGTTGGAAAAACTTGGATGGGCAACTGTACCCCATCCATCTTACAGTCCGGACCTGGCGCCTTCAGACTATCATTTATTTAGAACACTTAAACGTCATCTATTAGGTAAAAAATTCGAAAATTATGACAGCCTCAAAAACTCTATTGGCGATTTTTTTGAATCTCAGCCTAATTCATTTTGGGAGAAAGGTATCCTAACTTTACCTAGCAGGTGGATGAATGTTGTAGATAACGATGGTGAATATATCATTGACTAAGTATGTTGTTTTACTTATTTTTTAATTAAATTTTTAACTCGTTGATAATGGCAAGGACTTTTGGGACGCATCAATAAATTCAACGGATGCTGGTGGAACTTACCGATGATAGCAATGATTTTTGTTTTCTTAATTAACGAAGGACAATCTCTAAAATTGTATCTGGGCCCCATCAATCGGCCGCTTTAGACCCCTTTAAATTCGAGTACACAAGAAGTAACAAAAATACAAAAAAATTTTGTTGTTTTTTTAATAATAAGGGTAATTTGAACAAAACGCACTTTGAATACAGATAATAATTTAATTATTCACATACATATTCGTATATTATTTTCTTTTACATACATTATATTATTTTATTACAAGCAGCCATATTTCTTAAATTTTCATTTCATATTACAGAATTTAAACATCTATGGTATTAACCATTCGTTAGCGTTTGCAAGTTTGTGGAGGAACATTTGAATATATCCAATGGAAAAGTACGAAAATCCGACCAAATACGCATTTACAACTTTACTCATTCAACAGGCATTTTATAGCTTGAAAAACCCGCAAATTTTCGACTTCCGCACTAAACCACAAGCTCCTCGAACTTGAAACGAAAAATATCAGGAAACTTGTGCACGCATGTACATGAAATATTCACCATCTTTCCAAACAAAAGTAAATAAACATGCCTTTGCAAGTCCTAGAAGATTTCTCTACATATGAGACCAATTTTCTTCTCGGTATATTCAAAATAAAAATTTGTTTCATTTGTGAAATAAAGGAATTTAAAATTTTTGTATGTTGTTTTTACAATTTCCCAGCTATTTCATTGGTTTATACGTTTAAACAAAAGTTATAAAACCAAAAAAGTTGAAATTTTTTGTTAACAACTTAGTTGTTAATTGTACCATTTTTTCTCTCGGTGTAGATGTTGAAAGTCATCAATTACTTCAAGCTTCCTGCAAAATTGTAATATAATGATATTAATAAAAGTAAAGGGAAGGGCGCGGAGGAGGGATTAGAGAGTACAAATGGTTTAGACCCGATATCTCTTAAATTTCTTAATCGCTATCGAAACTTTGCTTATACATATTCAGCGTATCGATTTTCTAGTTGAGCATAAATTACAAAGTATAGGTGGTATATGAAGACGAAAACTTCCTCCCTACTTCGTTATGTACAATATATAATTATTATGCTATATATTTCTTAATTCTTAAGCAATTGCGATCACACTTTGCCTATGGCTTAATAAGGTCAGTATCTCAGTCGAGGTTGAAAATGGAGGTTAAATGAATGGTGTTTGCGCTTTCTTAATTGTTGTTCTTGTGGGCATATTTCCAATATTTTATAATCAACAAGCTGAATTTAATAATAGATTCGTGTCATGAAAATTACTTGAAGTTTAAAGTTTTCAACACCATCTTGAAACTCTACATTTTATCCGAATAAAAAGTAGTCTATATGTTAAATTGGAATATGTACAACCTTCCAACAAAAAATTAAAGATATAGATGCAAGCGCCTAGGTGTGATTAAGCAACAAACATACAAATGGATTTGGATCCGCCATCTCCAAGAAATCATTGTACTAATTTTCATTCAAATCTGTTGAATTTTAAAAATTTTGGTCGTCATATTGGGTCTGCTATCTTGGATTTACAAATTTCGATCATTTTCAAAATTAGGGGCTTTAAAACAAACATTGTAATAATTTTCATTAAAATCTGTTGAAATCGAGACATTTTGGTCGCCATATTGAATCCGCCATCTTGAATTTCTAAATTTTGCCAGCAGATTTGAAGTCAGCATTCCCCAACACATAAATAATATACGTTAAGATGCATTCTTAACCTTTACATGGTTGGGGTAATTTAGTATTTCTTGACCTCGCAAGTAGCGAACATACAATTTAAAACACTTGCTGAATTTTGAATTCAAGTTGGCACTCAAACATTTCACGCTTCATTACTATAGACAAAATTACATTCTAGACTCCCATTGAGACTTGACGTGGCGATTCAAAAACTAATGCTTTCATAACGCTTAACTGAACCCCGAAAAGTTGAATTCCACAGGATAACTAAAAGCCCAAGTCCTCGAGACGTGTCGGCATGTCTGTCACCAGACTTCTACTCTGGGGAGCCACAGTTGCCAACAGCGCGACACTGCTACTTCGCTGGGCTTCTTGGCAGCCGGTGCAGGCGAGTCCCGCTTGGGAATAATAAAAGTACACACAGCTCCCAAAGAAATAAATCAAGCAATGACGTTGAAATTCCATTATAGCCAGGTCTCAACATTTAATCGAATCGTAAAAAACCTAGGGAGTCCTAGTGACCAGAGGGCGTTGGTTGGTGAAAGGAGCAGAAGGTATCGCATGCAGTAAATTCAAAGAACCGCTCAGAAGAAAGGTCCAATAAAGTCATAAATCACCCTGAAAAATTGCCAGAATTAAATTGACAAAAGTTTTTTCCGACAAATATGTTACGAGCGAGCACCAGAACACCCGAATTTTCTTCAAAGACGCAAGAGGAAATGTGCGGAGCAGGTCGGTATGGTTAATATCCAAAATATTTTCACGCCTCTAGGTTGTATCGTTGGAAACCGATTCGAGCCAAAGTAGGACAGAGCTTACTGCAATACGCTTTTGCTTTAATGCTGCTGTTTTTGAATTGTTTTTTTTTTTTTTTTTTTTAGGTACCCCTTTCTAGCATTCTGCATATTTTCTTTGACAAACAATGACAGTTTTATTCTCTGGAGGAGCTCTGGACCGACGATTTTTATTGCTTCTCGCACTTGAATCTTTTTTTGCTACTGTGAAGATTTACAAGCTTCATATACAGAAGATGCCTTTCAAAATAAAAGAAGTGAACCAATACAAATTAAGTGGTCAAGTCAAGTGGTTACCGCTTCAGCATACTTTCTAATGGACTCGTTTTGTCAGTAAATGCTTTCTATCGCCTTTTTGATGACAAATTAATTACTCTTATTGAAGAACAATTTATTTTAGTTCCTGATTGGGGTTATTTACTACCTTGGAAGTGCAATTTCAATTAAGAAGGGGACGATGCAGTCTTAATGGGCTATTTGCAGGGGCTTTATCCTGAGAAATGGCTAGATGGGCTATTCTAAGTTGGTTGTTTCACGAGTGCCATCAAGCAGCTTATGATTTTTATATCTGCTCCTCCTTTCGAAGAACCAAAACAAACGATTCGTAAATACATTGAGAAAGAAGTATTTTTATACGAAAATACAGTTCTTTCACGATATCGAAACATAATCGAATATTAATCAGTTGTCGGACTATTTGAACTGGTGAGTCTTTTTAAAAGATAAAATTGCTGAGATAAAATTGCTGAAGGGTAGCAAAGTTTTTTTTTTATGTAATACTTCCAAATATTTTTATTATTTGTTAATAACATTTAAGAAACATTTTTCAATAACTTTCACAATAAAACTTTTCAATTGTTATATATTGTAATAGTTACAGTAGACTTCAGTTGTCAAGCTCAGTATCCTTGGATTTCATCCTCGTTTTATTTCCTAGATCAAGTCGTACCTCGACAATCGACAATACCGGGTTCGATTTGACTCAGCGGTTGCCAACCCGCTTACAACCCTCTCTGGAATCCCTCAAGGTGGTCGCCTTGATCCATTGATCTTCATATTGTCCATAAATGATGTTGAGATGGTAGTTAAACACTCTGAAATATTATTCTATGCTTATGATATAAAGATCTTCAAATAAATTTTCGGTTCGCCATATTTGATCTGCCATTTTGAATTTTCAAAATCTGACTTCAAATTCATAATCAGCGACCCCAAAAATCAGTATGTTATAGTAAAAATTAATTTAAGCTCGAATTTTGTGACTCAAAGAATTAAAAAAGCTTATACGAGCATCGAAATTCTTAATTTTTCTGAAAACTGAGGGTCAATTCTAACCTCGGATTGATGATCAGCAGGTAAAAGTACATCGGATAGCATATATGGCATTTAAAATAAAGACCAATTTCTTTGTTGGTGTGTGCTTATTTCATTTTCCACAAAAAATCCAACTTTGAGGTTATGTTACAGAGTGTTTATTTTTCTTTCAGCCATTCAGGTTATTTTTCAAGTAATCTACATAGTCTCAGCTTCAATTTAAAAGAAAAGAATTACAGCGATATCTTAATTCGTTCTGGAGATAAATACTTTTGAAAAAAAAGACTTCGCCAAATAGTCTACTGTGCGGCAGTGGGGCAGGCTTTATACAACATTTCCAATAAGTGCAAAATCCAATGTGTTAACATAAATTAGCTAAAATATACCAGAATGAAAATAAATCAAGAATGGTTTAATTGTTTATTAACTTTGTTTGATTTATGTATCACTTGCACTTCTTACCTCCCCTGAAGCGACTGCGAAAATTAATTCTTTTGCGCACTCAGAAAGCATGTTCCGCCGCGCGGCGCCAGCTTGTTCTTTACATGAATGAATGGTATTTATAACAGCAGGGGCCATTTAAACATTTTGCCTCCTGTTTATTCTTCGCATTCTTTTCAATTTTTAAAAGCTATTTTTGATAAATTAAAACCTCTATGGAATCGCTGACTTTGTGTAATTCCGCTGATAATTCGGATGTCAATGCCAAATTATTTTATGATGTTCTTAACACGTTCCCTGTCATGTGTACCGTTTACGGTACACGCTAAAATGCATTTATAACGCCAAGCTGAATTTTTTAATTTAAGATGTTTTTATCTAAATGTAATTGCTGGTAACACTGTCTTATGTGACGTATTGTTATGTATAGCAATTTTCGCGTCGTATTAATTACTCATCACTGTAAATTTAAGTCTTTAGCTGTTCGCTTTGCAGTTTGCATTTAAACTTGTTACCGTGTACCGAAAACGGTACACGCGGTCTAGAAATGACATCCCCTCATAAACAGCATGGCAGGGAACGTGTTAATAAGGGTTTTAAACGTCTCTTACTAAACGGAGGAAGAAGCAATTGTAATCGCCATTTTGATTGTATATATTACTTTAAGATCTCTTCGAAACCGAAGAAATTCTGCATCGAAGGAATATTGCATGACTAAAATCGAAACAGATTATGATTCTTTTGTTAATTCTAAACGTAAGTCCAATAAATGTCCCGTTTCATTATCTTATAATGATGTTCCTGGTTGTAATACTGAGATTGCTAGCAATTTTTTGCTTCTTATGTAAGTAAAGCTATAACGATGATTGCTATGCAAATTTCAATGATTTTTGATTTCAGGTCAGTAATCTTTTGCCTTGCCATAAGCTTGATTTTGTTAAACATAAATCTGGTGTAATTGGTTTGCTTCAATTTACAAATGCTACTGTTTATGTTACGAAGGTTTACAAATGGCTTAAACGTGTATCAAAAGGGTGATGATTGGTCAAGGAGGTGAGGAGTTGCATGCATGTCAGAATATAATTTTGTTACCACGATAACTTCCGCATTACTTAAGCTTGTACATTAAACGAATCAATAATTCGTTTGTATTCCAAAATTAGATTGATTTATGATTTATGAAATGAAAGGGGATTGAACTTTGTTATTAATTCGATTTTTTTACAATGATAGCTCCTATAATTCTTAAGGGATTTCGAACAGATTTGAATAAGGTCAGTATCTCAGACGTGTGTGTAAATATAGGTCACTTATTTTATGAGTGAGGGATGCACTCTCTTATGTGTGATTCTTGTGGGCTCAATACGATACCTATCATATTTCTTAATCAAACTTTCCATGTATGCATTTGATCGAAATCTTGAAATTTGAGTTAATTACAAACTATTTATTTTTTCTGGTTACTGTAAGGCAAGGCATTTTTTTTTTGTTTTTTTTTTTAACGTCGTATTTCGCATTATTACTTCATACATATAGTTCCTGATCCAACGACATTCTTATTGATAGTGCACTTTCCATTAGTAAATCTAAAAGGTGTTTTTTTAAGCGCCTCCGATTTTTGAATTTAAATAAAACATATAAAAATTTACCAAGTGACCATTTCAGTTTTACTGAAAAGAAGATGATTTTTTAACATTTAATATTTAAATAAAATTTGGGGCATATAAGCACTGCGTCAGTCAATTACATAGCGCATCCTAACAGTCCAATTTTAGACCAATTTTTCGAATTTTTGGGACGGTATATCCAATATGACACGTCTTAGGTTGAGTTTCAGCTAGTTTATCAGCATAGACCACAGACTTCACATATCACAAAATATAAGGAATTGTCTGATCCTGAAATTGCGCTACTCGAAATTTATTCTGTCAATTTTAGAATATGAATCTATGGTTTAGTCACTTCACTATGATTGCCACATCAATCGTGTTGACTGAAGTTAATTAATTTGAACTCTTTAAAGAAACGTCAGGATGTTGCTAGAATATCTTTCTTGTTTTATCTTATCACAAGTCAAAAATCCTCGCCTGTATTGTTTGAATATCAGAACATTATTTCATTTTCGCGTTCTTTGAGGCACAATCTATTTTTGTACAATAGGTTCGCCCACGCCATGTCTATACATTCTTACATGAATTATATCACTTCAACATCAGAACAAATCGTTTTATTCATCTTAAATTTATGATTTTATTTCAATATTGTTCGCCTGTTGATTTCTGCTTTTTTGTTTTAGTACCAGGTTTGTTGTTGTACTTGTAATTGGGCGCCCGCGGGCGAACAAAGTTACTCAAATCTGCCCTAAAATCGTTTCCGCGCTTTTTAGGACAAGAAATTGCCATTACGTTATCATTTCCCTTCCTGCCAATTTTAATCAAACTAGCCCACAGAATTTCGTTGGGCCGAAAGTGACAGTTACAAAAGTCATTGCCTGAGGCAACATTCAAACTCAATTATCAAAAACAGATGTTTTCCGAATGTTGCCCACGAAGCATTTGTTTAATTCACGGGCTTAGTCAGATTTTATGCCCACTCTTATTACCGCATTATTCGCCCAGAAATAGTCGCTAGAAAAGTACGGAAAAAACTTATCATATTTTTTACTATTATTATTTTCACTTACATTTCTTTCTGTGTTAATTTAAATGATTTTTGTAATTTATATCTGTGATGTCAGGTAAAAATTGTATACCTTGTTGACAATGAAATTAACAAACAAATAAAAATAAAGACAAGAGGTTTATTGGAAAAACAGACGTAATTTTAAAGCTCAAGAATATGTTGACATACCAGCGCGTGCAACAGCTTCGTTGTTTATTATTTTAACCAATATCCCCGGGCTTTTGCCGATTGTTTTTGTTATAAAAAGGGCGTTTCGCTTTCATAAAGTTTGCTTTCAACGTAATTGCCCTGTGGTATGCAATTTCAAATTATTTTTAAGCTTACATACAGGCTTCAAATGGTAATGAGCTTAAAAATACTGAGAAAAAATAAATTCCATCACCATCAAAAAAGCTTTAAATAATTTTAATTAAATTTCCTCTGCTACTGCTTTCAAAATTGAATCCTACGATTTTACCAGATGTTTGAGTTGGCGCGAAAACCTTTGCAATACTTATAATAGTAATAGTATTCTGTGTATATGTCCCTACATCAAAATAGTAGCGTAAAATACTTTTTTTTGCAAGAAAAACTCTTTTCGATTTTTCTCGTAAAAGACTGCGGTGTATGCGGTTCTATTCTTTTTTTAACATTTTATTTTCAAATGGTGGCATTGTATTAGGTATTTCTACACACTTATAATTCGACGCAAAAGAAAAGTTAAAAAAGGAATTTAGGGTAACTTTGGACCGGCCGCAGCGTGGTAACATTGGACCACACCCCGAACAAACACTTTGATTTAAGTTATTTTTTAAATCGGTGCAATAAAAAAATAAACTTGAAGAGATACTCTTGCTATGGGTCAAAATCAAAAATATTTATTTCTTAGACATCGTTCATGTCTTTGTGCAAGTACTGTTTTTAATTTGTGATTTTACCTGGTATTCATGTAAAAATTGGGTAAGTAGTTAAATATTTTGGAAGCTTAATTATAATTTTTTTTTAATTATAAAATTTAACTGATTCCTGCATCAATTCATTACAAAATCGTGAAATTTCTTAGTAGAGTCAAAATAACAAGGTTCATTTCTGAGAGTTCCAATTTTAGTTTTAAGGCGGGGGAGGCATATTTTTCTTATCATAACATGCATTTCACGATGTGTGTCGTACATATATGACAGTTCACTTCATTCTATTGTAATAGATGATTATTGTAGGGTTCAAGGCAGTAAAAAATTTATTTACTTTTCCTCAATTTCCTGATGGTATGGTATTTTTTTTATCAATCCCTATAATATATATAAAAATGAAAGTTTGTTTGTTGCTCAATCACGCCTAAACGCTTGCATCGATATTTTTCATTTTTTGTCCGAAGGTAGTACATATTCAAACTTAACATATAGACTAATTTTTTTCGGATAATACATAGGGTTTCAAAATGGCGGATCCAAGGCTGAAAATTTCAAATTTGAAGCAATTTTCATGAAAATTGGTACATAGGAGTTTTGCGGAATGCTGATTTCAAATTAAATTAAAGATGGCGGATCCAATATGACGACCAAGATTTATCGATTTCAACTGATTGTAATGAAAATTAGTACAATGATTTATTCTAAGGCCCCTAATTTCGAATATAATCAACATTTCCAAATCAAAGACGGCGGACAAAATTTCTCGATTTCAACGGATTTTAATGAAAATTAGTACAATGATTATTCTGAGGCCACTAATTTTGAATATTAGCAAAATTTCCAAATCCAAGATGGCGGATCCAATATGGCGACCAAAATTTCTCAATTTCCCCGGATTTTAATGAAAAGTGGTACAATGATTATTTTAAGGCTACTAATTTTGAATATTATTAAAATTTGGAAATTTAGATGGCGGATCCATAAATGGTTTTCGGGTAGAAACAATTTCTACGAATAAACAAAACTAAAAAGAACATTTGAGAAGTGTTTAATTAGTAAGTATTTACCCTAGTTTCACCCGGCGAACCTAGCTAGTATGTATATATAAAAATGTGTCTCCCCCACCTTAAAACATCATGTTCTACTCCAAAAAATAATCTCCAGTAGATAAAAAAATATTTAAAGGGTTTTTGATCTGGAACCCCAATTCTAAGTAATTACCAAAGATATTTAACGTTTTTCTAATTACATAAGTTAAATTTATTTCTCAAGTAAGTTGGTTTTCGATAAAATAATTATTTTTTTGTGAAGACTGAAGAATTGGGGACAATGCGTATCTCACTTCTTATTGATCTCTACTTGCTCCAGTTTAATGTGTAAGAAAAGAAAATACTATTTTTATAAAGCTGAAAGATTACAGATTTTTTTTTGATATGCAGTAACCGCCCCTATAAAACGACTTAGAAAATGGAAATTCGATGCAAATTGAAAAAGCAAAATGTTGTATCAAATGGATTAAAAATGATACCATTCATCACTATAACGATGCATATTAAGATTGTATTGTTAAAAGTGAAAAACCAAAAATAATTTGACATCTGCAATGACAATTGTACAAAAAAAAGGCATGGATAAGTATTATTTCCATAACAAAAAAGTCTCATATTCGCGCTATTAAAAGGGCTTTAATTAAAAACGAAAATAAAGTGTTGCTTTGCCTCGGTTGCAGCCAGAATCACAGTAATTTGCATACTGAATGCAAAGTGCCTCAATTGTTCTGCTTTTGGCCGCAATCAGTTCATCTGTATACCCCTCAAAACGGGGCTGAACCTTCGAATCGGCGCTAACTATTCGAAGTGATTTATATCAAGAATGTTTCCAGGTTGTCTTGCCGCTGCTCCGCTCACGTCGGCGATGGTTGTGTGGATTAACATAGCTAGCAATGAACTCTCAGTTACAAAACTAGTGACTGAGCCATATTTCATAGAGCAATCATAATTTATGGTCTATACTTAAGGAAGATATCTACACCATATGAGATATGAGTAAGAAATACAAGTGGCAAAGAGGAACAATAATAAAAGATTTTTCTTGAGCAGACAGAATCTACTCCTCATGTATGTATGTGTGTGGTATCCTGCAAAGTAAACGTATCCTCGGAGATTCTCACTTTTCCGGCAAAATAATAAATACATCAAGTCGAACAGCTCAGTCAAAAATATCTGCTTACCTTACTATCCGGTCCCAGGTTATCCGCTGCGAAGTACAATACAATGTGACGAGAAAAGGTATAGAAAGGTGTTTGCAATCGCACAATTCAGCCGAAGATTGCGCTTTTGAAGCATTTTTTTGCCTTCTGTTTGCTAAGAAAAACTCTAACGATATAATTCATTCCTCTTCTATTGTTACTGGTGCTGGTAGCGCAGAGGTCTATATCCGATTTTTTGAGGACGCTGTTTGCCATTCTTGTCATGTCCAGTTCACATCTAATCCTAATGGCATCGGCATATGAACGACGTGTCGCCCAGCCGCCGCTCCACGTAAACTTCTGTCGCCGCCTTACCTGGACAAAGTTATCAGGCTCCTTTCATCTCACCCAAATTTTCAGAGGGATATCAATTGCAGACCTTTTCTTTAACATGCACTCCATTCGAGGGTTGTTTTCTAGTTTCCAATTTCGAGGAACACGTTCAGAATGCCGAACAATACAAACGAATCTTTCAATTCTGATCGCCATTGAATTTGTTTGGCCAAAAGACTGCTCTAATTCAAGAATTGGTTTCACCTGGCAATGTGAGTTAATTATAAATTTAATTTGTTAATTGTTATACTTGAATAAAACCAAGTTATTTTCAAGAATATCTTTTCGAATGCAAATTTTTAAAACTAGATAGATAGACGTTTATTGTATCCTCTTAAGAAAGATTTACAATATTTACAATATTATTGAGAGTTGCTCTATTTTAATACATTATACAAATTTTTACATATTTCATATTTAAATTTAATTATAACATCATAGTTTATATCACATTTGAAGTACAACATCGTATTTTCAGTCACATTTCTTTTCATTATCTTTATTTCATTCTTTATTAGTCTTCATTATTTTGTTTATGCTACCTGATGCATGATCACAGTCTTACACATGAAGAGAATATGCTATAAGTAAGCAGTAACTTTTCTAATAATTTTTAAATTTGGTTTTTCAAACATTTTGTAGATATATTGTGCTTTTTAAAGGTATTTTGGCAGTTTTTTTTATCAATTTGACCTTCATATAACCTTGAACCTGACGTGATAGAGGTCAACCGATCTTGTATTCGGAATCAGCGATTCCAAAAACCCCTATGTACTATGTACCTAATTCGGTGATACTTCTTAAATTAAATCTTGACCTTTATAATTTGAGGGCTGTCTTACAGTCCATTAAAACCCATGTAAAAATGCCTACTTTAATCCCCCATAACTGAAAAACTGAATCCAGCCTCAAGCTTAAACTTATGGAAGATTAAAGTCTCATCATAAACTACCGTTTGACATCCATTTGAAGTAAATTCACGAGGTCCGTCAAGGGGGCGGAAAATGACCTGTCGCTTTTTAGATTCAACCACTACATTTAAATTTGTATATATTATAAGAGAGGTTGATTCTTGTAATCTTTGTAAATCCTTTTCTCTTAAATGCTGCTTATACATACAATACATATCTAACAATTCTTGTTTTTTATCTAAAATCATTTTAGAACACAACTCATACAATAAATCAGTTTTGCCAATCGGTTCAAAAAAGGTATGATTTATTAAAGAAAACCCAATTATATTTTGTTTTATTATTATCACATCTCATCAGACTTCACAGTTTCTTGAAACAAATTTTCGGATACTTTGTTTCATCCATTTCTATTTCCTCTAAATATTGAATAGCGTGCACTTGTGAACAGAACCGGATTATCAGCTTCACTGATAGTACGCTACCAATATTTTGCCCAAAAAATCCGAAATTGGACCTAATAATTAAAACTTTTTAGAAAATATTAATTTACACATCATAGGTCGAAAATAAAGCCATGGTTTTGGTCGAAAATCGATTTTCGTAAAATCATGGTGTACTCCTTCATCATAAGCAATATGCTTATACCCAAAAGCCAAGGAAGATATACAGGGTGTCCAGGAAATAGTGCGCCAAAATTAAGGGGATGGTAGCTTGGGTCATGACCTATCAGAATATCAAAATATGACCTTAGTGAAAACCTCACCGTTTTCGAGATATTTGGATTTTTATGAAAAATTAAATTTCAGATTATTGACTAGTTGGTACACATAAAAAGACATGTTCTCATTTTTTTTTTTTTTTTGCTAAAATATTCTAGATAAGTTACCCTACCTGGTAAGCATGTCATTTTTTATTACTAACACAAGACCGTTGAGAAAAAAAATAATTTTTTTTTTTGCTGTTGAAAATTATTTGACTCTACTTTGACCTTAACTGGTGAAAAAAAAAATGTACTAGGTAGTCATGGGAAAGCAATTCAAAAAATTGCTTAATTAATGCAGATTTCAGAATCACCCACTTTATTCATGAATAACGAGATATTGCCATGTTTATTTTAAGGGGGTAGTCCAGTGAAAAAAAATTTTTTTTTAATTTTTTTGTTTTTTGCTTAAATCTACTCTACTACACCTCGAAAATACTCCCTTAAAATATCTAAGCAAAATATTGAATAGTTTTAAAGATACAGAGAGTTTTCGAGAGACGTGTAATCCAAGCGCTCGAAGGTCCCCTGGCGTGTTTCGGAGCAAGGAGGACTCTTGTATTTCTGTTTACTCCGCCCATTTTTTTTCGGTTTATAACGGTCTAGGTCCTTCTGCTTTGTATTTAAGGTTAGTTATGTATAGAGCAGGCATCGCGTTATGTATGGAGCAGGCATCGCTGACTAAGGTAAAATTAATTTTTTTTAGCTTTTTTCCGCAACAAAAACTTTAAACGGGTTTTTCTCAAAACAGCATTTTTTGACTCGGCGGACGTCAGATCTCAGAGTCTTTTGCTCCGATTGATCTAAAAATTTAGCTGTATATTTCTTGATAGTGTGTCTATCGTCGGAACTAGAATTATTAAAATCCATTGTTTATTTACAAAGTTATAAACAAATTAAGCACCCGAAAAACACCCGAAAAATTCAAAATGCCGCCATTTTGTTATTTTTTATTGAAAATTAATAATTCTAGTTCCGACGATAGCCAATGTTCTACAGATTAAAACCTCGTTTGAATTTTTTGTTTCAAATGAACCGTTGCAGAGATTCGACGTCCGCCAACAAAAAAATTTTTTTTTTGGAGCGGCCATTTTGTCAGGATGACTCATAAAAAGAAAAAAAAAAATTTTTTTTTGTGTAGTTTAATAGTTGTACTATCATATGTCAAAAAGTTTTTTAATAAAAATTAATTGCTAATATGAAAAAAAAATCGTTGAAAAAACAGTTGTTTTCACTGGACTACCCCCTTAAATCAAATTTAATTTTTCATAAAAACCCAAATATCTCGAAAACGGTGAGGTTTTCACTAAGGTCTTATTTTGATATTCTGGTAGGTCATGACCCAAGCTACCATCCCCTTAATTTTGGCGCACTACTTCCTGGACACCCTGTGTATACCTGCAAAATAGTTTATTACTTGATAAATATATTTTCTAATTCTTTTTTATTCTTTTTCCAATTGTTTGTAAATTCTTGTACATTTTTTCTGAAAATTTGCCGCCTTTTAGGAACCTACCGCCCTACGCCATGGCGTACTTAGCGTTACCTATGTATATATATAATCCGGCTCTGCTGGTGAAGCATATGCGACGGTGGAATTTTTCAATATATTGAACATAGCCTATGAGAAACTTCAATTAAAATGTCATTTAATAAATGATTTATTGATGATGATTTATTTTCAGGTTTATATTATGATGCAGACAACATAATCGTCCTTAGCTGTTCAAAAGTGGTCTCATCATGGGCAATCAATTAACTCGACAACCGAATCACGTTGCCCTAATACAATTTTTCTGAATGTCAAAATCCACATATTCTACTCGCATAATCCCTAGTCGAAGCTTGCCTGAACTGCCGATGCTTTCTTGTAACCGTGCGGGTCAGGAAATAACACAAATTGCCCAAGTTTGGATTGGGAATAATAATGCGCTTCTGTCACCGAGTGAAACGCCTTGTCACGTGATTACATGTGCTTTAATATTGTTTTCCCGAACTGTATTTATATCACAAGCGCTGCTAGCTTTTATTAATCTAGATTTTCTGAACATACTGGTGACATACGAATACCAAATTCCACATAAGTTAATTCCTGCCTGAAGTGTAGGCATAGGTATGTATGTCATGTGACGGCGACTCCTCAATAAATCTTTGGCCGTCCCGAAACCGAAAACCGACCAAATCTTCGTAATTTTGCTCTAAATCACTTTCATCCGTGCACCCGGGCTAATTCAGTCTCATCCTCAATTTCCAGACCGTAATTAGTTTCTTCTAATTAAACGGAAAATCTCTCGCCTGCAGGGCTATGTCTTCGTTAAATCACGCAACGCTGAGCGAGGACCAAGCGTATAGTCTTAACATACGCGAGTGCGGGACGCTCGGCTCATCTCCCGCACACACCGCACCGGCCTGACAGCTTATTTATCATGCAAAATTGACTTTTAATGATACTTGGGGAAACTGATATGTAGAAGTAGCGGAGTAGAAGGCAATACCGAACCTATTGCAGCGAATTATAAACGGGTCCGCACCGCACCCACCTGCGGAAGGTCTGTCGTTATTTAACATCCAGGGTTCTGGAAAATATTTCACGTTCACGACGTTATTTATTTCCTCCAGGCGGGAGCACAGTCCTTCTCGAAACACTTTTGGTGGTTGCCATTAAACTTTATGATTTCTGTGTGCATTATTTAATCTACGAACTGTTTGGGGAGTAACTCTCACCCTAACTAAATTCGGAAAATTCAGCTACTATGTATTTCAATTTTAGCAGGATTTATATGCATTTTTATTCGAATAAGCTGAGAGGAAATTTAATGGATTACACACCTTTCTCGAAGGATGAATGCGTGACATTTTGAATACCGATTGTTGTATGAATTAGTTCCCCTTACCGAAATTATAACAACAAAACGACTGAACAATGATGCCGAACGTTCTCAGTGAACTATTACAAGAATCAAAAAATTTGATCTCTATCTACCTGGAAATAGTTTAGGTATTTTGATACTTACGAACCGAAGTGAAGTGAAGTCAAACTGAACAAGTTTTCGATTTCACCTCTTTTCAAAACCCATACATTTTGTTAATGAACATGACCGTACTAAGAACTTTTAACGGCCAGATAGTTACAGAAAGAACTTGGGCCCTTTTTAACCGACTTTATAAAGGAGAAGTTTCTATATTCATCGGGTATATATTTTTCTTCGACGTATGAACGTCTGAGTTTTCCATCAAGCCTTAAGAACTCAAAATGGTGGCGCCAATATGGCGGATGAACTATCATTTATGGCCCAATTGGATTGAAATTTGTTATTAAGAGTTTTCCGGTTGGTAGTTATAAAGTTTTGTTCAACATTTTAAAATTAAAAATAAATGCTTCATATGGCGAATGTATAAATTGTATAGCGGATGGATAAATATAGTAGGTCAACATTTTGGTGTAATTTAATTATACAACTAAAAAGGAAAAAATAAATATATTTGCTATCTCGTCTTTAATACTTGTGCAGTGACGCACGTAACGACACATTTTAGAGGGGGCGTTTTATTAGAACAGACATTGTTCAAAGATTCTATAGAATCTATTGGTATATGATGGGCTCATTGTTACGAACCACCCTCTATATCAAATAAGATATTCTTATCAAGAAAAATATATTTCTCATCAATATAAAATAATAACAGTAACAGTCCTAAATTCTTTTAAACAAATACTGGTAAGTGATACAGAATTCTTTAATTGTGATACAAATAATAGTGGACTAGAAAATAATATTAGATGCTATGCTACTTTCGCTCTCGTTGCTATCATTTCAAGTTTATCATTCACGAATTATCAAAGGTAGGCCTGCACTGGAAATTTCGTCTTGTCTTTAAAATATTTATATTTACAATCTCACATAAATATATAATTTTAAAGTTTAGTTCAGATTACTTACATTACATTTTGTTCATTATGCCTAGACTGCTATATAAGCCCCACGCTTTTAAATTTAATTACATATTTAAAGTCTATATTTTATTTTATTTTTAACTTTTGAGTACGCTTTCTTGTAAAAGCGTATTTGTTAGTTTTTTAAACTAAAATCTTTTATGTCTGTTAACTTTGGAGCGCACGAACCGATTTCATTGATTCTGCTACTACTTTCAATATAGAGTTATACGCTTTTACCAGCTATTTAAGGTCTGCGTGAAAACCTGACTGATATTAATCCAGTATTGACCCTTTAAGTGAAAATGACGAGTCTCGCCCGCAAAGATTTTCTGTACCATATTCGAATTTGACGGGTTAATATATATTAATATAATTAAATATCTTCTAACTTATAACATTATTATAATATTTATTATTGTCATTGCTTTATGACTCCAAGTATAGATTTGTGCTAGACTTAATTGTGTGCACGAGAAGGGTTAAGAAATCAAGAAATGCTGATTGTCTTCATTCATTGACTAGGAAGGTATCCCGAGGTGTGACCGACGATTTTGTTGCGACTGAAATATGTTATTCTACATCAAACTTTAAGAGATACGTATTTCTGTTTTTTTTTCGGATAAGCGTGTTTTGGGGGTAAAATGGACCCCTAAAGATAAACACCTTAAGATACCGTTTGAAGGTTTTACATATAGTCATATTTTTCAAACGACCAAATGGGCCTACATGAAAAATGATGAAAAATTAATATAAGTGCACATTCAAAAGTTATAATTCATTAATATTTACAATGCTTGAAAATAATAAAAATTCAATTTAAAAAAAACTTATCGCTTATTCCTTAAGCAGACCCAATCGCAACCAAATGAAAGTGCAGAAAAAAATAGTAAATGTCATGTTTTTTGTGAAACAAATATATATTTAAAGGGGAAGGTATGGTATTTTGTTATTTTTTTTTTAAATTTTCTCATATAAATGTAAAACATCTTAAGATTATTGTGTTAAAATTTGAAATCGAGTGGAATAAAACTAACGGATATATGGAGTTGCAAGTTTCCGCCCCTCCGATCCGGCTTCGAGCTATTCTTGTGCTTTATAAATTCAGTATTTAGACTTTAGACGCGTTTTTCTCACACTTAGCATTTTTAAAGCCGGTGAACATTCTACCTCCAATCCTCCGATCCTTTTGAAATTTTACACACTCTTTCTGTACATAAATTACGAGGTAACGCTGTTGAGTTTATTATTAAATTTTTGTATTTTAACTTATTTTAAAATTACAAGATTTTCGATTTTTTTAATGAAAAACCGGTATTTGGACTTCTAAGTGTTACCAAAAATTTAAAAGTCAATTTAGAAAATAAGGGGCTCCAATAAGTGACTCCAAATAAGAAGTTCATTGAATTTATTTTTAATATTCATGTGTAATAAAAGGTCAATTTTAACGTAATTTTCCCCGTCCTTAAGAGTACGTACACACTAGGTTTGGTAAAGCGCGTTTTAAGAACTATGAAGAAGCGCGCGTTTGAATGTGTACACCGTAATGAGACTTCATAGTTCTTCTTCAAACGCCTAGTGTGTACGTACTCTAAAAGGTTAAGGAACTTATCAATCCAATTTTCTTTTTAGGCGTCTGTGAAGATTTGCTGTCAATGGCTGAATTCTTTGTAAATAGCAATGAAAATTTGACAAAATATTCTTCAAATGTCATTTTATTATACACTAATTAAATAAAAACTGTGTTGTCAAACAAAATTATCGAAAATATGCTTTTTTTACAGCGAATGAACCATGCTGGCTTTAAACAACTGGTAAAATCATAAGACTCAATATTGAAAGTAGTAGCAAAACATTTTGAAGTAAAATTATTTAACAGTTTTGAAGGCGATGTTTTTTTTTCAAAAACTAACTACTTTATCAAAAGATTCACATTAACGTGGTTCTGGAAACGCTTTTTTTTTCGATAGACCAATCTTACCTCATATAAATAAATTGTTCAAAAATATACACCAAATTATTGGGTAGATTGGAAAGTTCTAGCCGTTGTTTATATTTTTCTAGGAGAATAGTCAGACAGTTTCAAATACAAATAATTTGCTTCTTTGAATTTGAAATAATTAAAATGACTAAATTTTTCTTTTATTCCAGCCGGTTCATTGTTTTCACGCGCCTTCAGCACATCTGGACTTGAATGAACTTTTTTTTGTCCATCATCATTGGCACTACTTCCGCTTGTTCCATTTCTGGGTCCACGAAAATTTCTAACAAAACAAAATAGAGAATCGGTTCATCGCGAGCTGCGCTGCCGACGATGAATCCGCGGAAATTCCATTTGTTTCGCTCAATACGCGTTCATCCACATCCAGCCGTGCTCTCGATTCCTTTAATCCCGGCTCGTCATTCCTCACTGCAACCCTTCTCATCAAGCTGCCTCCTCGATTTATTCGCTGTACCACAGCGCGGCTTCTCTGCGAAAGGAACCGGTTCTCTTCAATTGCGCCGACGACGCGACGACTGCCCAAGAAAGTGTCTAGCAAGTCGTAAGCACTTAGCTCCCGTCTTCCAGCAGCTCAACGGCGGAGGCCATTTGTTGTCCGGATAAAGAATCGCTGTGCTGCGCGTGCGTCTCTGTAAGAGAGGAATATTCTGCGGTGCCCTGGTTGTGGTTTCCTTTTACCTGCTCCCTGGGGCTGGGTGCTGGGATCTGGGATCCATTAGCATAGCACCCGGAACGAATGCGCCTCCCTGGATTCTAGACTAAATTATTCGACCCTCGTTGGGAATTCACTGAGACCGGTCGGAACTTCGGAACGGGATGGCTGTCATTCGGGGCATAATCACTCTATCCCACCCCACTAGCCAACGTGCAGAATAGCTTGTAGAAAACAGAACCGTCGCAGGGGCTTTTATCAAATTTCTGGCGAACAAAACACCGAAAGCAAGAGAATCCAGTGAGAATACACATTTCCCTTTGGAACGAAACGAACAATCTGTCGGTCCGGTCAGAGAAACTGGAGTTTTTGGCTTCAGTGTAGTTGGATTCGGAAAAGGTATTCAGTGACGTCGCGAGTTCAGCACGGTACGAGTGGACTGGTTATTTTTGATTTCCTGCGGTGACCATGACCAGCATTTGTGCAAAGCAGGCTATTGTTTAAAATCTAGCCGAAACTTTAACACGGTCGAGTTGTTAATTTCGTGCAGTGTGGCTTGTTAGTTTCACAAGAAAATTTAATAAGTGTTGTTAGAGCCAATGAAGAGGTCCTTTATTACCTGCTAAAGAATGAAAAGTTTGGATTAAAAAGTTGTTAGAGTGGTGCTTGCCCCTATTACGTGCGGTGATAAGTGTTATGTGAATTAGTGCGATTGTCCTGCTGGCGGGAACGAGCTAATTGATAACACTTCTTGAGAGAATGTTCCGTGGAAGCATTGCTTACTTAATGAGCGTCTATTAGTTTCCTGTAAACAAAATTATTCGCGAAACTAGACCCTTTCCGGGGGGAACCTTTGTTTGTAGATACTACTAACCGTGTGCGACAATTCCATTACCATCCACACTATACCTTCAATTTGTTGTCCTCTACCTGGAAACAACATCCGCGGAATCGCTGTGTCGTTAGCGCAACCCGTGACGTAATTGCTCGAAAACGAAAAAAAATTACTTGGCTCAGAGCTGTGGGGCCGACTTTTGCTGAACACAATATTGACCTTGTAGGAAACGCATTCGGTGCTTTCGTGCAGGCAAAAAATTAAGCTTCCTCGGATTATAATTGTGCCTCCAACTTCAGAAGCAGCGTAATTTTATGGATTATTATATCAACTTGGAGGAGCATACGAGGTAGGTAATTAGCTCTTAGTATAGACTGCGTCTGACTGGAAAACAGGCGCAATCTGGGGGGCTAACCCTCAAGCTTTTCTGTCTTTTTGCAAGTTTAAATATTTCGGTCGACTCATTAGAAATAAATTATTTCACTATTAAAAATTAATACTTGCTCCACTATACGGGTTCAATAGCCGCGAGTCTTGAAAGTTCATTGAAAACCTCTTTCCATCGATTCTTGGCTGCAATCTTTGTCGGCTTTAGGCGCAGCTCTAAGCTGAAACCATATCGAATTACGAATTCCATTGTCTAACACTTTCCCGGATTATTCCCCAAGTTGTACTAAACTCTCACCCAAAGGTCAAACGATTCCTCCTATCCTTTAATAAACAATTCAACTCCCAACCCCCTTGAGATTTGTTGGGGTGCTGACATGCGGAAAGACTCAGATTCGATTCGACTCGATTTCCAGGTGGTTTTTTTTTTTTTTAACAACGGTCATTCCACCAATTAGATGGAGAGGTTTCTTCTGACTATAGTAGCTGATTTAATGCATGTTACATTGATCATTTCAGTAATGCTGATATGAATCAATCAGACTAAAAACTAACTTCATGTAATACAGCAAGCTGACAATTACCCCCTTATGACATACCATACCAATGTACAAGTAAAGGCCGGGGGAATAGAACTAATGAAAAGAGCCATACATATCAGGCATGCTATTTACACCAAGCACCTAAAAACACATGTTAAGTGCTACTAGCATGCAATTTGTTTTTGTTGTGCCAGTGAAGTCAATTCTGTGATGATAGATATTGGTCAAAATCGAAGAGAGTTAAACAACATAATATAACCATTAACATACATAAAAGTCAATTACGTTGTGATCTGTTGGGGTATGAGGATTGTACGATAAGTAATTGACTTTGGTTAAGATGGCGTCACTAATATTAAATCAATTTTTTGTAAATGTCCCCATTGGAATGACGACTGTCTAATTTTCAGACAGCTACATCATTCGGTTTTTGTTTTTTTATAAAAATTAAAAAAAAATTGATTTATCGAACAATGATAAACTTCTTGTCTTTGAAAGAGAAAAGAATGATGAAATAAGAACGAAATCAAACGAAGTTTATGGGGACTCTGCACCTTCGTTTGCAACAATAAAATACTGAACAGATAAATTTAAAGGCGGCAGTACTAGCAATTGTGATGAAGAACGTCCAATTTAGGTCATCACACCAGAAATAATTGAGAAAATTCACGATATTGTAATGAATGATCGGAGGTTGAAAGTGCGTGAGATTGGTCAAGCTGTTGGCATCTCAATCGAGCGTGTGAAGAAAATTTTGAAAGATCATTTGGATTGAGGATGCCACAATAGTTTACAATTGGCGAAAAAACACACAAGTGTGACAACTTCAAAGGAATGTTTGACGTAGATTCATACCTGTAGATGGAACATGGTTCCATCATAGTAAAAATAAGACCAAGGGACAGTCCAAACAGTGGCTCTCTCGCAGCAAGTCGCGTATTTTGAAGGGTTGGGGAAATTGTATTATTCAGAAGAGTGGCAAAAATTGAAAAAAAAATTGGACTAAGTGTATCGAGCTAAAAGAAAACAATATTGAAAAAAGAATGCTATTTCTAATCGATGCCAAGTACTTATCAAACGACCCTCGTACATTATGTACTTGCCTTGTCCTGATTAAAATTTGGGTTACTTTCAATGCTTTATAAAACTACGTATGAGTATGTAGGGTTCGTCACATCCCAGTAAGAAAAGTAATAGGGTAATCTACTCAGCTATCGGCATTTTGAGATATTATCAGAGACAACGCATATCTTGATGCGAAAATGTTCAGGAAAGCACGAACCAATTTTTCAAAGTTGTCTTATTTCGTCTTTGCCGCACAACAGCCATCAGCAGCCGCAAATATTGCGAAAAATGTAAACGACTTAATAAAGCGGAGTCTTTCGAAACAAACAGGAATTAGTATGTATATATCTCTTGCTTTAAGTACCCCTCAAAATGATGGATCTGTGACAATAATAAATAATCTTAATTAATTTTCTTTATTCATCGTTTGACAGACAATTTAAGGACTGAAGGAACAACTGAGCAGTAATTTTTGAAAGTGGTATTAGTCCACTGTTTTAATCTACTATAATGTTTTAATGTAGTATCATTTTGAAAAAGTTCTTCAGTATTTAATGTAGTTCATGGGAATGTATTAAAAATTAACTCTTAACACTTTCACAAATAATGGCTCAAATATAAAAGTAATCTTAAATCTCCGAAAGTTGTTCATCGATTGCTTTGATATTTTGACACAACATTGCATTTGAATACGCGAGTGTTCTTATGTTTTTTTTTTTTTTTTTTAACAGAGCCATCTGTTGAACGCAACAGCAACACACGCTCATGCCGGACAGCTTGCTTCTTGACAACTGCTGTCACTTAGCATTTTAAGTGTTTCCGAATGCATTGTTAAATTGAATTTTCATAGATTTCAGTTTATTTTTCATTTTGATTTAATTATTTCGTCTGATATTGCATTGGAATTTAGCTTTGTCGTTATAAAAATGAATGTTTGTTTGTTCGTCTTTTATAGACTCCGAAACCGCCGAACCGATCTCCTTGAAATTTATATTACGTAGTCTCTGTATCAAAGGGAGTGTCATAGGCTTTCATGTTTTCAAATTTTCGCATAATTTTTTCCGTTTTTGAATTTTTATTGGAATTTGCATAAAACCGATTGTTTTCGGGGAAGCGTAGCAAGGCAGATAGATAGATAGAAGATGGATAGATAGGTAGATAGAAGATAGCTATAGATAGGTAGATAGTAGATAGATAGATATATTGAGATAGATAGATAGATAAATAGATAGAAGATAGGAAGAAGATAGATAAATATATAGAAAGATGGATAGGTAGATACCGTTTTATTATGGAAATTATACTATTGTCACAATAACTGAAACTCAATTTACGTTTCGATTAATGATGAATGAGATATTTTATTTATAAATTCTCGCATAAAACCGAATATTTTCGGGTAGTCGTAGCAACGCACGCAGGTTGCAGCTAGTTCTAAGTTTTTTCATCTATAAATACATATTGACTTGTATCGCCTAAGGTCCTTCGGGAACCGGGGATTACATGCTTATATATTCTTATTCGAGGTGCTATAGAATAAATTGAAATGAAACTATGTATTGTACCATGTGGTTTTTAAAGCCACTCAGTTTGAATTCACTGCCCAATTTTGAAAGGTTATAATGGTAGGTCTAAATTATACGGTACTAGGAGGTCATTCGCGAACAGACATAAGAAAACAGACAAAAAAAATCCACTCCCTTTGAGATTTAATTCGTTTATTTAACTGTTGACTAATGGTTAGCCGGAACTTTATCTACTTACCGGCTTATGCCTGGGCGAAATTGTAGACCAAAGTGAGCTTAACTCAAGCTAACCTAACCTTGGGTCAAATCTAACTTAAGCCGGATAATGCACCCTGGGACACTCGATTACTCTTACTTGGAAATTTCCGAAAGTTAAACCAGACGGCAAATCATTATTTCAGCAATTAGTTATATTCAAATTAGGCCGGGGACACACGAGCGTTGGTATATCGACATCCCGTACTTCAACGTCAAAACGTACGCTACGGAAATACATTTCTATGAAAGAACGGACGTTGAATTGTGCGGCACGTTGAAATCGACGTCGATTTCTTGCCGGCACTATTATTCTTGTAAGCTGCGAACGCACACTTGATTATCATCCATATTTTTTGCTTTCTCTCTGTCGACTGTCTCACCTGACTGACGCTTGTGTGTTGCCTGCAGGTACATCCGCGCAATTCATGGTCCGTCGCTACGGACGTCGATTTAGCGCTCGTATGTTTCCAGCCTAAGGCCTAATGTCAGCTGGCAGAGGCAGTCGACAGAAAGAAAGCAAGGAATTTGGATGATAATCGGGAGTTAGCATTTTCTTACTGAAGTTTGCAGTTATTAAGAAATAGACTGAGATGTTAATATGGACACTTTTCCGCATTGTATAGGCGATACGAATGCCTATTTAGCTCATTTGACGAACTATTATTGTGTGTACGGGATCATATATTATAAAATAGCAGGATACACTGTTTAAAAAAGATGACAGGGCATAGTTACATATCACTATCGCATAAAAAATATATTTTTTACATCGTTCTTATTATTTATATATTATATATAACCCTGAAAAAATGTTTTTATTGTTTCTGAACCTGGATATTCATAATATTGCCTTTATTAGTTGACCATACCTTCTCAATATCTTATGTAAAGTTGTTGTAATGATCTTATGTTGTCTGTTATCGGCAATTTCCAAGTGAGAATATTCATGTGTGTCGGGATGCATATAATCAATATTTTATTAAATGCGGTTGAGAGGTTTAGAAGTTATGTCGTAAAATAAAGAACCACCTCTTGAAATTTTATTATCAGTAAGGACGTGTTTGCATATTTGCCAAGAAAGGCCCAACTGCAGTGATTTGGGCGAGAATAGATGGAGAGTAAAAAAGATGGGTCAATGTGATGAATAGGCAGCATTTCGCGCACGTTTTACGTTTTGTGAGTGACAGCAAATAACTAGGTTCTGTTTCGGTACACAATCAAAATCATCATGCCAAATGTTGGTGGTTATATTTTATATGCTGTGTAATTGTTGTACTAATTTTGTGATGTGCTACTACTTAATTAAGACAAAGGCCGACAAAACACAATAAGAAGAGAATTACAAAAAAATTAACACCCATTCTCTACAAAGTGCAGCAATTTTAACCCTCTTACCTTGCAATTTTTTATGTACCAGCCAAAAATACCTTGGAAAATATGCAGTTTAAGGGGAGGTTCTCATCTAGAACGTCAAAAAAAAAGGTAAAGTTCGTGATTTTTTTGAAGGCAAATGACAAGACATAGGGAAATGATATTTGGCATTATCTTTTATTGTACATTTATCTGTACGAAAAAATTTTTTTATTCAAAAAAAAAACAAAATGGCGCCCGTTATTCAACTTCTCCGGAGGCATGTTTGTGTACAATTTGCGTACAAGATAACTCAAAAACGGTTCAACCGATCAACTTCTAGTTTCGTGCATATTAAAGTAAACAATTTTCTTCATAGAAAGAGTGGAGCACATTTTGAAAATTGTAACATTATCTCCTTTTTGTAAGTGATAAACTATGAAAAAAAACGGCCGAAAACGGCCTTAAAATTTCAAAATCGCGCCATTCCGTCAATTTTAAATTTTTTTTGAAAGTCGTCCACTCTTTCTGAGACTTTATTCTAGTTTATAATAATGTCATCATTATTTGATTTCAGACCAATCTGCGACCCCTAAATTGAACGCAGCTGGGCAATTTTCGAAAAACATGCCTCCGGAGAAGTTGAATAACGGGCGCCATTTTGTTTTTTTTTTTTAATAAAAAAATTTTTTCGTACAGATAAATGTACAATAAAAAATAATGCCAAATATCATTTCCCTATGTCTTGTCATTTGCCTTCAAAAAAATCACGAACTTTACCTACTTTTTGACGTTCTAGATGAGAACCTCCCCTTAAAAGACATTTATTAAAACAAACATATGTATTTTTCTTAAAAAAATATATCTTCAAGTTTTTTTTTTGTATTTCACTTAAAAATTATATTTATATAATTTTACATAAGTAGTGATGATCAGAATAGAACTTGATCTCGCAGTCTTGGTCCCTGTCTCTATAGGTGCAGTAATAAAACCAAGATCAAGACATGATTTTATTTTTTATTTTTAGCATCTTTAAAAAGAGTCGCTAATTTTAAAAATGAAAATTGTTGTTGCTTGAAGTTTTATCAACAGCTTTATGTAGTTTATTTTATCCTTTTCTGTTATTTTCAAAGTTAAAAGTTTAAAGTCTAAAAAGTTCCAGTTTATTTTGGATTTTTTTATGTTAAGTTTGTTATAAATTAAATTTAAAAATATTAAATTTTAAAATAAACCAGCTGAGAAAAAATCCTTAACATTATGCGTTTTCGAGCCTCATAAACAAAGTTTTCCCTTATTTAATTTAAGCGATGAAAAAGTGCCACGGCGCAACGAACACGAAATGTAAAGTGTGAATCCCAATGGAATGGCAGCGAAGAAAGTAGAGAAATCTCATTGTCCGAAAATGGTTACATGACTCAGGTACGGCCATTGATTAGGCAAAGAATATCTTATAGCAATCTCGTGACGTTTTTCCTAATCTTGAAACACTTCTGCAGTGAAACAAACTGTATTTCATCAAAAAACTTTTCTATGAACGCATTACACACTGCCTTTTCCACAAAGCTTTTAAGATTGTTAACATTTACGAACAAATCAGGACCACCTAGCACTTTTGGTAGGCAACCTGCACACACGTCAATCTTCGTCCCAGGGCGCCTTTAAAAATGCGCAATGAAAAAGTGTAGATAATCTCATCCGTTTTTATGCTTGGTGTGTGCTAGTTGTCTCTTTCCCAATCTCCGATTCGCGAGTACCCTATAACTTAACACTGCAAACGGAGGTAGACTTGGGAGACCGATACCAATGAAGTCGTCCCAGAGCGCCTTTAAAAAAGCATTATAAAAAAATGCGTCACTTTATTACTTACGCTGTCTGTGAGAATTTTCTGGTGACTCTTTCACTCTCTATACCTCTTATAAGAATTTAGAGAGAGTCCTGAGCTGCTTTATCTAATGGAAAATTTTGCTGAATGTATTCTCGAGAGCTTGCATATGGGTTGGAGTTTTGAGAGCGTGTTACCTATTACCGATATTCTTTGATCTTTGTTTGAAGGTGACAAGTAGTCAATGTTATGGATGCATATGTAGAAGATGTGGTTTTAGATACGGCATAAAACATGAAGCCTTATGTGAGAAGTATAGTATAAACGAATCTGTTGCTTTAAGAGTTAAAAAAAAAAGTAAATTAAAAAAAAATCAAAAAACCTGACTGGGTTAAAAGCGAACTAAAAAGATGAAAACAAGATGACTTAGGAATATTGTAGAATGTAATATACAGGATGTTTGGCAGAAGGACCGACAAAATTTGTTGGTGGGTTGGTGGGTTCATTTCTAATTTGTAACCGATGAGACCTAAGTCATATGTGATCCGGTTATTGATATACGACTTGTTCCAGTTTATTTAAAAAAATGCCCTAAATTCCCCCTTCAAACCCTCATAGCTGTTTTGTTTGTGGTCACAATAGTATGCAATTATTTTTTATTGCATGTTTGATTTATGTTTTCCATCTAAACAACAAAATTTGATGTAGTTTTTTAACAAAAAAAGGACATGTAAGCTTCCAAAACCCAAAAAACAGGTAATTGCGTGAAGAAATAGCTTTTTTCAAAATTAATTTTAAAATAACAAGCTGCAACTGAGAGTTTCGTTTTTTTTTAAAAAGTTCCTTGGTTTACGCCCGTTCCAACTATATGCCACATGTAAAATAAAGCGGTAAAAATTGAGGATTCATTAAACCGGTAAAAATTGAGGATTCACTGCAAGGTCCTAATAATTTTTTTATAAATTGCTGATTACGAAACCAGTTTACGTACAAAAAAAAGCGGTGATCGTAAGCAACTATTAATTTATTTTAACTATTTTATTTATCGGTAAAAAATTAGAAATGACCACCAACAAATTTTGTCGGTCCTTCTGCCAAACCCCCTGTATGAGCTATTGTTTTTGAAAGTGGTATAAATCCATTTTTGTAAAAAAAAAATTAGTTAATGGTAGTTTTATGCAGATATAGATATCCTCTTTTTATATTTATAGTCACAAAGTCAGTGGTGTAAAATATCCTCACAAATTAATCAAAAGAAGTTGAACCGGATAGTAAAATTTTACAAGTCTTTATATCCAAATTGTTTAACTTTTGTCGTTATTTTTAAGTTGATTCAAACGCAAGCTCTTAAATATCTCAATGTAGAAATAAATTGACATTTACTACTTTGAAAAACAACGGCTCAAAATTTAGCATAATGCGTTATTATTGAAAGTGGTATAAGTCCATTGGTAGTTTGTTTTCTTAAACAATTTTATTAATTAGTTTTGCATAATAAAATTTAACACGTTTATAGTCTTAAAAAACAGCTCATATAATGGAAATTTTTTTTCCTTAAATTAAAACAGTTATTGTTATTATCCGTCTTGAGCCTGTCAAAAGTTGATAGATAAAGTCGCGGAATCTGTAAAAAATCATCCAATCAAATATGATAAATAATTGCAGTTGGACGCATCAGATTCATGTTTTACTTGCTGCGACTCCTGCTACATGTATGCACTTAAAGCTAGCCTATAACCATCGCACGGTAGACGAATCGATAGACACTACATTGATTAAAATCCATCCAGCCGTTGGGATGTTTCGAGGGTATAAAGAATCCCATATTCTGTATTTGCTTTTCGCGCAGTCGGGTAAAAAAGTTATAATTACGGATCCTGCGAAAATTGCCCATGGACGTAGACATCGAAAGAACAAAGCAAAATGGGGGAATGCGCTCATGTATAAAATAAACAGCAGTCCTTTTGTGTTTCTATCTTCAATATTACTTATAAGACAGTGAAAAATCGGACTACCGATTGTAAACTTCCAACTGGTGTAGCTACCACCAACATCTAAAAAACCATCAAACTTTAAAATCGGCTGAAAAATATCAGAATTTTACTCAATAAATGTGATGCATGAAAATTTAATACACCATTTCCGTCATCTAGCAGGAAATTCGACTTCGACAGATATCGTCCTGTTCATCACATTTAACTAAATCTACTTTAAAATTTCAGGTAATGATATAAAAGGATTTGTTTTTCTTCCGCACCTGATAATTGGAACTTTCCGCTTTTTCGTACTTGAGAGTAATATTATTAATTACGGCACACCCTTATTTCCTGGTTAACTTTTTTTGCACATTCTCTTGAAACGAATTTTAAGAGAGAAATTCAAGGCCTATTTAAAGGATTTTTTCTGAAGATAGAATTGGTTTTCTAAGGCCTTAGTTTTTCTTCAGATTTTCTAAGCACACCGATCTGCAATTTCTTATAATAGTTCTGTAAAATCTTCAATAACAAATCATAAGTCTTACAAGCGTTGACTTCGGCATAGATTTCCTCCTAGGTTTCAGAGCGCAGGTGAATATTTAGTAGATCAAAATTAGATTTAGTCACGGTAGACGACCACGTATAATTCCTATGCTGCTTCCTATTCATACCATTCAACAAAACATCAGTCACACAGTGATCAGTGACATGGAGATGAAAGTTAACACCAGAACACTGATTGAAAGATATTCTGGCAAAACGAGCGAAGACATGTTCGTAGTTAGGAAGTCACTTAAGATGACAAGATTCCCAGTAGGAAAATTCGAAATGTTTCGAAAAAGGTTGATTTGAAGCGCTGCATCCTCATTTCATTATGTGCTTCGAAAAAGTGCTTCTCAAGGAGCTATTTGAAGCAGATTCGAAGCGCTGCATTCACATTTCATGATATATTTCGAAAAAGTGCTTCTCAAAGACCTCAAAGAAAGTGCTTACTCCTGCGGACAACGAATGTTAAAATTTGTATGAAACTGAAGCGCAAACGAAGCACTTCGTGCTTCAATAGGAGCACTTGGAAAGGTCTTTCAAAGCTCTTCTTTTCCCGCTGGGTTAGCTTCAGTTTTGTTTCTTATAAATATTGAAAACTCATCCAAAAACATTTGAGGATCATGGAAACGCAATCTATATACATAACAAATTTAAAAATTTTATAACTATGTAAAAAGAGATTTCGATTGAATTCGCATTGTTCAAATTGTGACAAATTATGTCTTCACCATTACATTCCACACAATCACTTTTTCAAGTGCTCCTACTGAAACCCAAAGCGCTTCGTTAGCGTTTAAGTGTCATACAAATTTTAACATATTATGTCCTCACAAGTAAGCACTTTCTTTGAGCTGCTTGAGAAACAATTTTTCGAAGTAAGTAATATATATCAAAAAATGTGGGTAAAGCTCTTCGAATTTGCTTCAAATAGCTCTTTGAGAAGCACTTTTTCGAAGCATATCATGAAATGTGGATGTAGCTCTTTAAATCTGGTTTTTTTAAGCACTTCGAATTTTCCCACTGGGTTATTTTACTATATTGTCTGGTCTAATATAATATAATGAAAATTTGTTACACTTGCCACCCGCAGTACGTTATTCCGCTAACTAACAACATTACTAGGTTTTTTTTCCAATTTCTACTATATTCATAAAATTATTGATTTTGCAAATGTTAGAAAATTATATTTAGGAAGTTTTCCTAACAAAAACAGAATTTTGCGTAAAATGCCGAGACGTTATTCGTCACTCACTAGATTTTGTTCGATACAAAACTTTGTCTTGATAAAATGAGAAATGTTGGAACTTATTTTTGATTTATGTCGCATTTGCGCTGACAACACAGGTTCAAATCTAATAACGTGGTTCCAATCTAACTTCCTATAAAGTGAACGATATGGTTGAATCAAAAGGACGTGTGCTATATATACATATATGTCTACTGACGTTTTGCACTGACCATATATTGCAGTATGACATGACAACTGTCCGATTTACTTATGTGCGTTGAGTCCCAGAATACCAGAATCTAGGTCGAAAATCGGGAAACCTTAAGCTGCGGTCTAAACCGTACTCACAGCTATGTCAGTACCGGCCGCTCACAGTCAATCCGAATAAGGTTGCAAGCGTTTACGGATAGCGTTGTCAAATCATGATTTACGTCATTACTTATTCTGACGATGTGAGAATGCCAAAAAATTAAAAATAAATGCAGATGAGGTATGTCGGTGTAGCGCTGAGGCGATTTGCGAACTGCTCTTTACCAATTCGAATCGAATATAGGCTGTAAACTGTCACAAAAAGAGTCGTGAGGGTGTTTATCATTTTAGCCGATTGTCAGCAACGTGAGCGTTGCAAAGGCCATGAACTTGGTGCGTTCTGAGTCCTTTAGCCTCTTATTAGACCCTTCTATGTATAATAGCAGAAGTGCTGTTTTTGGTTTTGGCTTAAGACGTGAATTCCAGATTAACTGGAGGTATTCAAACCCTCGAGCTGAATCAGATGGTCATTAAAAATTTACTGCGAAGTTGCCTACGCAGTTGCTGCTTTTGTGATGAGCGGATATGAAATATTTAAAAATTTTCGAGTAAACAATACTATACAACATAACCTATTCAAAAGGTCGCCAAATTGAAGGACGTACGTGGAGCATCACCCGAATTGAAATTCTCACAAATAGGCTGAAGCTAGCAGCTTTGCTGTGTCGACAGGAGGCACCCGCCCAGCTTCGTCCATCTGCTAAATAATTCTTTTTTCGACCCGGTCTTTGTTTCTGCATGCTACCACCGTCGTCGGTTGTCGGTGCTAAGCAAACTGGAGAATCCTGGAATAATAAAAAAAAATTGGAAAAAGTTTCCCAAGCGAAATTTAACTAGAGAAAGTGTTTTCGGTCGGCTCATGCCGCGAAGCACACTGCTGTTGGGCTTTGGCTATTCTTGTAGTCGTGAAAATCGTGACATATTTTATGAGTAGAATGGGATAAGTTCCAGGGAAAAGTTTCGGATGAATAAATTGAGAGGACGTTTTACATCTCCTTGTGATTTTTTCCCAACCGAAAATGTTAGGGACAAGAGTGAGAACGGGTAAAAGTGATCGCTTGTAGACCTGTAATCTGCTCAATTCTCTTATCCCTTCAAAACCCGATGACGGACCTAAAGTGCTTTTATCTTAGTTTCCTATGTATATTATGCATAAGTTTAGAGGAGGGACTCTTTGTCTTAGAAATCATAAAATTAGCCATGATTGAGGCTCCCTTTTTAACCTTTTAAAAGAAAACTGGTTAACTTTTTAGTCAGATTTTGTCGACAAGAGGAAGAAAATAACCTTGAATTAAATATATATTTGCTCTGCGGTAGGAGCTAAATATTTCCAAAATATGGGAATTTGTGCAGATTATGTTTGGCTTAATGAAATAAGCCAGAATTTCTTTGCCACAGCTGTGGTTGATGTCATTTACAAAGGCTCGTCTCGCTGAACACTTCCAAAATCAAATCAAGAAGCTGCTGAGTGGTGAAGTTCTATTTCAGCTTTAAATCTAAGATCTGAAAAGTAGATGCTTCAAATTAATTATTTTAAAGTAGCAAATAAAAATTAATTCAAATTAACAGACCAATAGATTTTAGAATATATGCATAAATTTCAGTTTTAAACTTTTTTTCTAAGTAGCATACATATTAATTATATGGTATAAGCAATTAAGAAATAATTCATTCTTGTTCTATGCAAAATTAAATTATCTCCCTCCAATATTGTGGGAATTTTGTAGAATTGCAGATAATTATAGTTAGAGCTTAGTGTATCAGCGCGACTCTGGATTTCAATCATATTTTTCTATGACACTCTTGAATTTAATGTGAGCATTTATACTCGAACTAGATTTGACCTGCGTGCTCAGGAATACTATATTTCTAGCAAAAACAGCAGCCGTTAGAGGCACACAAGTGTTTCGTTCGGGTCACATTTTTTATTTTCAACCGAGGAACTTTCGTTCATTAGTCACGTTTTCATCATTTAGACCGTGCGGCTGACAACATATCCACCGAGGGCGTGACTGAAACGCAAATAGGCAATAAATTGTCGATGCCTGGTGGCATGATTCTCACTAATGCTATACAACTGCGACGTTTTCTGAAACCAATATTTTGCTGGCTTTTCAATCCTTATCTACACCTTTCGGTTAATTAAATTTGAATTTATACCGTTACTTGTTGTTATTCTTAGACCTGTTTGAAGACTTATTAAATTTCGCACTTCTCTCCCTGACGCTGTTCGATTCTTTTGTTCTACGGATATTTTCCGAGAAAAATAAGTCTCAACAGTTAATTAACAACGAATATGAAGCTGGTATAATTTTTTAGAAATTCAATTTTCAAAGAAAACGCCCTTGACAAATGTTTTTTATCTTCAAATTGACAATCGAAATGTACAATGTAATAATATAATAAAAAGGTAACGTTTGTGAATTTGTTTGTTTGTTAGGATAATCTCTGGAGCTACTGATCGGATTAAAAAAAATATTTTACTGTTGGCAGCTTTATGCCTTCCCGGTGGACATATGCTATAAATTAACAAGCATCAACATTTTAACACTACTTTTTTATGACTTCGGTGGGCTTTTTTGTTTACTTTAAAATGCCACATGATAACATGACTTGACATATGACATGGTACACGACCTGATATGACTTGATACGACACCGACACAGCATTACATGGCGGTACCTATAACATGACTAATAACATAACAGACGATATGACAGATTACATAATACATGACATACCATATGACATGACATGATGTGACACATGACGTGTGATACTTGGTATGACCGGATGGCACTCTTGTAAGGCGCTGCTTGGGTCCATTACTCTCCGAGACTGGACATCACCCGGCCCTTCACATCATTCTTTTCTTCGACCCCTCGGCTTCATCTCTATTTTCTTCGACTGGGTATAATGATTTTTGTTATAACTTTAAAAAAGCTGACTATAACACTGTAAATGACTGGCTTTCTGCTTGTGACTGGTCCGGTGTTCTAGGCGAGCGCGACATCGATAAGGCCGTTGAAAAGTTTTATGATATTATTTTTCTTTGTTTCATGAATTGTGTTCCATTGTGCTCTTCTAAACGTAACTCAAGTTGCCAACCTTGGTTCAATAGCTCTTTAAAGCACCTTAAGAACAAAAAAAGTAAAGCTTGGAGGAGGTTTTGCGCCTCAAGGAGCGATGCTGATTATATTACCTTCTGCGACTTGCGCAGCCAGTTTGTCTCGGGCCTGAATGAGGCGTATAACGACTATATTTCTAGAATGAAATCAACTCTACGTAATGAGCCTAAAAAGTTCTGGAAATTCGTTAACTCAAAACGCAAATCTGATGGGTATCCCTCGGTTTTAAAATTTGACGATACCTACAGTGTTGATCCACTTGAAACTGCCAATCTCTTTGCGGACTTTTTTAAAACCGCATTCTGTGATAGCACCTGTGATATCTGCACTGACAATTTCACCCATCTGACAAAGCTTCCGCTGACCACCCTGCAGACTAAGGACCTTATTTTTGACGAAGAATCCGTCTGGAATTATATATCTACGATGGATTTTCGAATGGTCCTCATGGTATCCCTGTACATTTTTTTAAACGCTGTTGTTCGTCTCTTGTCACTGTTTTATGTTATTTATTTAATTTATCTTTATTAAGTGGGGATTCCTAAACAGTGGAAGCTCTCTACCATAATTCCCTTGCATAAGATGGGCAATCGGTGCGATATTACTAATTATCGACCGATTGCTAACCTCTGCTGCATTGCTAAAATCTTTGAGGCTCTGGTTTGCGAAATTTTATACTTCCACTGCAAACCTTTTCTGAGTTCTTTTCAACATGGATTTATGAAAGGTAAATCTACTACCACCAACCTTTTGGAATTTACTAATTTCTGTATATCCGCAATTGAGTCTGGGCTGCAAGTTGACTGCATTTTCACAGATTTTAGTAAAGCTTTCGACAGAATTAATCACAATGTTCTTGTTTACAAACTCTCTGTTCTTGGTTTCCCTACTGTTTTTGTCAATTGGATTTGTTCATACTTGTCTAACCGCACGCAGCGAGTTAGTTTTCGCGAAGCTTTATCTACGGAAATATGTAACACTTCCGGTGTTCCACAGGGAAGCCATCTCGGGCCTCTTCTTTTCATCATTTACATTAATGACGTTTCTCTGATTTTGAATAACTCGAAAATCCTTTGCTATGCTGACGACGCCAAAATTTTCCGATCTGTGTCTAATAAACAGGACTGTGAGATTTTAAATTCTGACTTAGACATCTTTTATAAATGGTGTTCTATCAACTACCTCCCCCTTACCATAGGTAAGTGCACTTTTATGTCCTTTTCACGAAAAAAGATCCCATTGGACTTCACATACTCCTTAGAGGGATGCTCATTAATCCGCCTTGCCAAAACTAAAGACTTGGGAGTCATGTTTAATTCAAGAATGTGCTTTGACGACCATGTTGACGCTATTGTTGCTAAAGATGGTCCAAAGAGTTCGACGATCCTCACATAACAAAATTGCTTTATTGCACTTTTGTTCGGCCATTCTTGAGTATGCTTCCCCTGTCTGGTCTCCCTACTATGCTGTTCACATTAACCGCATTGAGGGAGTTCAGAGAAGTTTTATTCGGTTTCCTCTTCGTGGTCTCCATTGGGAGGATCCGATTATACTCCCCCCGTACGCTGACAGGCTTAAGCTCCTCTCTCTTCATTCCCTGGAGGAGAGACCGAATATCTCCAGAACTGTTTTTGCGTATGAATGCATACGAGGAGTGTTCAATTGTCCAGAGCTTCTTAATTTATTTAATATTTCCATCCCCGCTCGCTCCTTGAGGGGCCACAATTTCTTCCAAGTTCCTCAACACAGTACTAACTATGGAATGCATGAGCCGGTTTCTTCGATGTCGCGCCTCTTCAACGGTCAATTTGGTCTTATTGATTTTAATCGTTCCAAAGCCAGTTAAAGAGTCGGCTTAGTTAAGGTTACTTTCCTTTCTTATCTAAGTATATTGTATAGTAATCAGTTGTATTGATGAAGACGTATAAATAAATGACGTAGGATTTGACACAAGGCATGGAGGAAGATGAGAAGAGTTTTGAATTCTTTAAAATAATTATTGCGCCCGGGTACTTAACGCTGCGTATGTCAACTAGTATGGAATAAAGAAATTTAAAATTTCAAAGTGAATCTCTTGCGTGCAGGCTAATTTTTACGGAACTGCATAGCTGCTTAAAGATGTTTTTAAAGATTTTACACCATACAAACAGGAAATTTAAAATATCCAGCATCTCCTAGAAATTCCCAAATGAGAATAATTAAAACTGGTAGCTCTGGACTAAATGTCGAAACAGCACTGACACCACAGTAATTCGCCAAAAGGATTCTTGGAAAATAACAATTAGGAAATCATGATGAGTTGCACAGAGACTTCCTCTGAAATTGTAAGAAGTTTGTGAAGCTGTGAATGCATAAATGGCAACATCAAAGAAAATATTTCATTTATGGAAGACTCATGATAGCAGTTGCAGTGAAAACTTGAATTTACTGATTTTTTATATTAAGTTTCACTTCTGAAAAAATAACCATTATGGCTGAAAGTAAAATAAACATTCAGTAACATAACCTCAAAGTTGCATATTTTGTGAAAAATTAACCAATAAAGAAATTGGTCTTTATTTTAAATGCCATGAATGGTATCCGATGTACTTTTACCAACCTTTACGAATCCGAAGTCAGACTTGCCCCTCACCCTTTAGTTTTCAGAAAAATGAAGAATTTCGGTACTCGTATATGATGTTTTAACCCTTTGACTCACAAAATTCGAGCCTGAATTAACACTCTGCATGCGGGTGCGCTTTTTCACGTTTTTGAACGTGGAGCGGGCAAATTCAGTTTTTTCTCGTACTAGTCAACTCGAAATTTTACGAACGTTATTGTGTGAAGCAACTTAACTTTATAAATAAAAGATTTATAATCATTTTTGTAATATATACGCTCCGATATAACCCTCATTTTGGCGTATGGGCGCTTAAAAGCGTCTTAAAAGCTCGTCTGCTTTCTATCACATAACTGATATAACAGTCCCCCGCTTTCAACGTTTGTTCTTTTTCGGACTGTGATCATCCCGCCTGCAAAGTGTTAATGTTTACTATAACACAATAACTAAAGATTTTTGGGGTTGGTGATCACGAATCTGAAGTCAGATTTTGAAAATTCAAAATGGCAGATGCAATATGGCGAACCGAAAATTTAATATTTGATCAAATTTGGATTAAAAATTGAATACATGGGTTTTTGGGGTCGCTGATTACGAATCTGAAGTCAAATTGTGAAAATTCAGGAAGGACCGACAATTTAATATTTGATTGAATTTGGACTAAAAACTGATGTATGCGTTTTTGGAGCCGCTGATTACGAATCTAAAGTGAGATTTGGAAAATCAGAATTGGCGGATCCAATATGGCGAACCAAAAATGTTATATTTCATAGAATTTGGATTCGCTATACTGTATTTTGAGAATAAAACAGAGTATTAGAATGGAATAACTCAAGAACCAACTAAAATATGGGAAAATATTTTTATTACAAAAATATGTAGGGGTACAATAATAAAATAAAATATGTAACATGCCACGACGGCAGTGTGGCATGTTATATATGCAGTGACTCACAAGCGAAGCACGTATGATGAAAAATATTTTTTTAAATAAAACGTTTCAATGTCTAAAATAAGTAAAAAAACGCTTGTGCTGTTGTTATTTAAAACAGTTTATCAAATAAAACACTTGAGTGTTTTATGATGAAATAAAATGCTAACATGTTTTGAATTAAAACGCTTAGATTTTTAGTACGGGAAGTATAAAAAATATTCAATTGTTTAAAGCATATATTTCTCAAATTTAGCACCATTCGAGCTAACAAGATTTCTAGTATATATGTGCACAGCGTGCCATTCTAATAATCTGTATATAAGTAATAATAATAATAATAATATAATTTATTTTATAACTGTGCAAAATCCCTCGACCGAGCGCCGATAATGTAGAAATTGCAGCAAAGAGCATTAACATTAGAGATCGGCCGCTGCATCACCCGTCAGAACGGGTTTCATTTCACCCACCTTAAAGAGCTTTTCATTACACGATCTATTACTTTCCGCATTATTCTCATCGCTCTGTTCCCTTTAGTATGGCGGGTTGTACGTCTACCTTTCGTGCACTCCCTTAAAAATCCACGAGAAAACTCCCAGAAATATTTTCATGCGGGCGGCACGGCCAAGTTATATAACCTTTAATGGATCCTTAAGAGCACTTAGTGTTTCCGTAGCCCTTGCAGCTTGGACGCGTTTTTCCCCGCACTCCGGAGGTGCATGAGTTTTTCTTTTATAGTGGAATACACCCTTTTAAGTTTACGCTCCAGGAATTACATAGCTCCAGTGGGAGGAAATGACCGGTAGGGTTTGTGGCTAATCAATAACGTACTGCTCCTTCATTCACTGAATTAACGGGGTGCGATAAATCTTACTTTCGGCCAGAAGGCAGCCACAAACGTTTCGACAGGTCTTTGGTGACTGAAGCAGGCCGGCTCATAAAAATGCTTCTTTGAAACCCTCAGCCCATTGTGCGTTCTTGTTTGGGTTCAGCGCACAATGCATTTATTTTGAAACAAAACAGAGTCCAAAAGCTGAGAGATGGGGACGTAAAGTAGCTACCTAGAAGCTCAAATTTACGTTTATTATCGCAGCCTACTTGTATAGTACGTGTATAATTTGAACGACGTCACTTGCAATGCTCCGAGATCCTGATAGGCAGTGACGTCGTTCGGGGTGCGGTTAGCCTTTGGGCTTCCCTGTGGTATTCCTTTTTTTTAGAAAGACGTAACCGAAGAAGAATGTCAAGTTCAATTTTAGCCGAAATGTATTCTTCGGGCGTCCGTTTTTAGCACTGACGAGACCCTTGTGACTGAGTGTAAATGGTCGGAACATGTGTAGAGTGCTTTCGTTGGTGGGAAATTGGCATCGAACTGGGGATTAACTGTTTTGGGACTGCGGTAGCTCTGAGGTGATTCATCCTGAACTAGTAAAGTTTGGACTTGAATTATAATAAGGTGAAGTTAGCTACGTGCCAAATACAATCAAGTTCTTTCATAGCCCCTGCTTAAGGTGAGGAGCAAATTACTGAACAAATTTTCCTATGTTTTTCCTTTTGGCAGATACTATCCCAAAATAAATTAGTTCACCCACTGGGCTCAAAACTAGAACACTAAACTCTAATAATAAGTAACACTGTTAAGGATTCAGTAAGCAAATTCAGTTTTTATTTCTTTGAAATAAATTTGTTCTAATAAGTAAATAAATTATTTAATTTGTCTACCAAAAACATACAAGAAACAAAAACTACTCCAATTCAAAATAATTCACCCGTTTCCAGTTTTTCCAGGGATAATACAAAAATTAAAATTTGAGAACGTCACCTTTGTGAAAAACCATATTAGACAGTTCCAAAAAGCGTTTTTTTTTTAAATTTCATAAATCGTCAGCAAAATATCTGAAGAATATGTTCTCAAAGTTTAAGAACGAAATTCGTATTCTTTCCGAATCTGTTTGCGTATTCGAAACTTTAACAAGTTTACTCCGGCGCAGTTTTTTGTATTTCACTTCATCGGATGGCAGTAAAAATGGTATTTTGCTTTATCTGGCGCGCCTTGCACAAAATGTTGTTTAGCAAACCGCCAAATAAACCATTTGCGTGTAGCCACCGGTGGTACACGCCGGCGTTAACGTGTTAAACGCGTTATTTGCCAAACAACATTTTTTCTATTTGAGTGCATGATTACTCAAAAACTAATTGAATCGTTTTACATGTTTTTATAATTTTACCTTATTGAATTGCCAAGAATATGCACTAACATTTCGGATGATAACATTGCTTAAAGTATTTTACTTTTTTTCCCATAAATCTACAAAGAAATGGTGAAAATTGATATCTTTTTCTTTAAACATTCAATTTTCAACTTTTTTTACCGCAGATTAATTCACATACTTGAAAAACATGTTAATAAGGAGCCAAATTTGTTTTTGATTACAAAAAAAAATTACGACCCCTAGGATGCACGCAAGTTGCTGTAGAGAACTGGTAATATATTAGCAATTTTTGGCTGCAATAATTTCAAAATTTAATGACGTGTACATGAAAACATTATTAAAACATCCTCGAAGTTTAAAAACATTCAATTGAATTCTTCCCTGTTAAAAAAATCCCAAAATCCACTTCTAAATTGACCTTCTAATGTGGTTTCCACCCTTAATTGGGTACATCTCTTATTCTTTCAGTCATGGTGACAAGATCTGAAAATTCTTAGGTATCAAATTCCAGATTTCCTCAATTTTTTGTCACATCGTTTTCATACTGTTCACTGGATTTTGCTGCAATATTTTTTTTTTTAATTTTAAACCACATGGATTCAATTGGGAACAAATCCGGGCACATTATGTGCAGTCAACCAATTCTTTGTGCTTTCTGCCATGTGGCAAGAGGCTCCATCCTGTTGGAAAGCGTACTCATCATTCGGAGATTCCAACAAAGGCATTAAAGGTAAAAGTTCGGTTTCCAAGAGGTTTTGGTACTTTAGAGCATTAATGGTACCATTAATAAAGAAAAGCCTACCCCCCACCCCTCGCGGACATGCATCCCCAAACCATGACTGGAACGATAAACTTAGTATTTCGCTGCAAACACTCTGGCCGAAATGCTTTATTCTTCGGGCGGATGAACTTTCTCCTCGTTTCAGTTATTGGAAGTTCACATCGTCGCTCCAGACTATTGACTCCCAGTGCTTAGAGGTCTCCTGTAAGTAATGGTTTTTTCTTTGGCTAATAAAGTTTCATCTGAGAATTTACATTACATTGTATTACATACAAAATGTTACCTTATAAAAAGAATATTCCAGGTCCATGATCCGTCTTGTGCAGGTGGACACGGAGACGTACTTGCCAATTCTTTCCTTCCATCTGGTAGTTATTTCAGCAGTTCGAGCATGGCGCTTTTCTTTAATAATTCTTTTTAGCACTCTCTTTCTTTCTTATTTTCTGCTTTTTTCTTTTCATTAATTTCCCGGGTATTTTTATGTAAATGAATTATGTCACGAACTGTCGTATGGTAAAAAGCGTATACGCTTTCATTCACTCGCAATTCACTTTCTCCAATGAAATAATTCATTTACTTCTGAGAACAAATTTATTTTAAAGAAATAAAACTTGAATTATGAGGACAATTATTTATTATTTTATTATTATTTTTTATTTATTTCAATTTAACACATATTTTGGTGCAAGATAAAAATTCTTATTAATATTATAAAAGGTATTTCTTAAAGTTAAGACATGCTGTCGACAATATTTTGTTTGAAGGGTGTAATTTCCATTTAAGGTAAAATAACTAGATTAAGGGACTTATTTCCTTCATTTTATCCCATTTATTAGAGATAACATCCTTGTCCCCTTAATTTTATTGCAAAAATACTATATTCAAAGTAGTAGTAGGTGGGTAAAAAATTGTGAAAAATGGATCACGTAGTATGGGTACGTTCCCTAAGGGGTCTTTTTACCTGGAAAATGAAATGAAATTTTTTTTAAAACAATTTTTTTTCTTACAGAAGGAATCAAGATATTGTGTTTTGAAATTTTACAGGTATTTTATTCGCACTTTAGGAGTATAAAAATATTTTTTTTATTTTTACATTTTTTTTTTTTTTTTTGTTCACACGAATTTTTTGGAAAACGATTTCGGCCGTCTGGAACATTTGAAAAAAAAAATAAATGACAAATTATTAAGTGTTAAAGTCGCTATAGTCCGGACCTAAAGGAATTTGTTTTATCAAAAATAACAAAATGGCGGCCGTTTTAAAAAAAAAAACATTTTGAGGTCCGAAAATCGACTGTAAATTGAAAAATTCGTTACCTAGTTTTTCTTAAATCATGTAAACCAGGTCAAAAACCATGGTTTCAAGGAAATCGAATTTCAAGTTTTTAGAAGGATATTTTTCTTAGAATTTCCGGATGTTTTTTATCCATCTGCAAACTTCACATCTTTTATGTATAATTTTCCGCATATGTGTGTCATACTTTTGCACAGTAGTAATTTTTTTAAATGTAATTTTATTACTATTATGAAAGGTATTCAATTTCCTTCCAAAAGGGAGTAAGATTTCTCCAAAATTTGTTAGAGTGCAGGAATCAAGCTGCTCTATTTTTTAGTTAGTTGAATATAACTCTTCAGCGTATAGTGATTGAAAACTCAATCGAAAGTTTGTAGGATCTGCTATTAAAAAATGTAAATCCTTGAGTTTCGAGCTCGGTGATTTAGTGAGGAATGCTTCATATATGCATATGCATATTTGCAAGAAGTACCAATCTAAAAAGTAAACGTTGATAAGATTGTTGACTCTGGTGGGAATTAATATAACTTTTCAAAATAATAAACTTTCGTTCTTATGAATTTTTTTGATTTGAAGTACCTATATTTCTACAAATAATCCTACATTCCAGAATTGTATGTTCAGTTTTAACACTGAGCAGAAAGTTGTGTTGCAGAATAATGCGCGGTTTTATGTTAGGGCGTACTTTTTGTTAAAATAACGCTACAATTCCGTCTTATAAAATATATCTGTCCTAAGTCGATCGCATAACACAGGAACGACAGGAATAATTCATGTTGGACAAAGGTTCTGTAGAAAAAACTGAACCGAGCATCAAATGCAAAGCGTTCCTTTCTTTGGATTTTTGCTTTATGCTCTGTTCCACTTTTGGTTTGATTGGATTGGATAGGATTCAATTCGGAATGGATCGACAAAAATCTTCTTATCTTTGGAAAAGGATTACGAATTTCAAGGGATCATAATCGCGCACATACAAAAGTCGAATAAGGCTAGCAGCGTTATATGCAAAATAGGTCGGCTCCTCTTTCATAAATAAAACATATTTAGAATCTTTCTTTGTTTTCAGAAAAATAACGTCATCTTATCTGTTTACCATATATGTATATAGTGCATAATGCAAAAGGCCCGGGCTAAATCCTCTGGCTGGACATGTTAACGAACTGGTCAGAGCAATGGCCGTGTAGTGACGCTTTATTGAATATTTCCGAACTCACGTACCTATATTACCGGCGGCGGGTAAATCAGATTGCTTGCGTGCGAATGATACCTTGAATTACGAGAGCTTGGCAACCGGGCCGAGGTAAATTGTTGTTGCAGCAGTCGATTATAAATCATTTTTAAATTTACGGATGTGCGATAAACAATGGCGCATTGAATGTGTAAAATGCTAAACGTGACACCCTGTTATTGTGTTTCGGATCGATTGTCGTCCGGTGTCTGGCTCTCTGGTTTTCTTTGGGACGTATTCTTATGCGCCTGAATGTTTCTTCTTAAACATAAAATATACAGAACCTTTGGCTTCCGGATGGAGGTGATGGCAACGCGTTACCTCGCAGGTACCTTCGCCTAGCCGAGAAGAATACGAAGCAAGAAGCATAGAATTGCGATGATCTGATGTATTTAAGTATGTATAAACAAAACGTGTAGGGCAACAAGCCTATGACAGAAAAACATTCCATTGCATTCAGGGAGAAATGTTGCTCTTTCCACTTTTTCCTGGCAGTATTGACGTATGTATCTCTATCTGCTCTTTTTAAGAAATATATATATATTTCTTAATCTCTGCTTCGTCTGTCGCTGTTATTTCATTTTGACACCAAATGGAGTTTCACAGAGTTTTGTGAACAATAAGTATCTGCATACGGAAATCGCAAGAAAAAGTTACGTTGAATACTTACGGTCACAGTCACTTCATATAGGTATTTAAGCAAATGATCTCTATAGCGCGATTAAGTAGCATTGTTCCCATATATTATATTTTTGCTCTTCAGTTTGACTTCGGCAGAAACTCAAAACATAATAAATATACAAATTATATATTATAAATAATAAATTGTATTTACGATGAACCCAAAAAATTAATTGACTGGCCCGTTAATAACTTGTATTTAAGCAATATTTTAGTACTATTTTACTCATTTGTGTTATTATTTCTCAATTGACCTTAGTTGGAATTGAAGGTGTATTAAAGAATAAATTACAGTATTTTTGATATTTTACAATTACGAGCAAAAGTACTTATCCAAATCTGAACCCTTTTACATAATAATTTAGTACAAGCTAGAAGAAATGGAGAATCTTTCCTGATACAGCCTTCTGGCTAATTCTCCATTTCTTCTAGCTTCCCCACAAATTAAATGCATATCCGCATATTCCTCATTTGAAAATGACATAGTGAAAACTACAAAAATCTCTTATTAATTACTGAAACGATTAGGTATGTGGAACCATTTTTTTTATCAGCTCACCTCAAGGAATCACGTGGTATACCCAGCGGTACCTTGATCTGAATCACCCTGTATATAATAAAGAATTTGTATGCCAAATATGCAAGAATAAGTGAGAGGCTGACTACAGGGTAAGACATGGCTGACTTGTGGAGAAATGAGGCTGACTATTGGTGAAAAGTGCACTAATTTATTTAATGTTGATTTTTTATATAATTATATTATAAATATAATGTTTTGTTAATTTCTTTAATGATTGTTATTATTCATAGTGTTTAATATTTAAAATACAGTTGAATCAAATTTTAGTCCTCACTAAAAGGCTGACTACTGGGTGCTTTACCCTATATATGTATATTTTTTTTAAATAAGTGAATTAATTTTTTTGAATTTGTTAGTATTATTTCTTTAGTGGATCGATTCGTTCATTCGTCGTACATTCAAAATTTTTAACAAACTTTATAAAGTGAAAAAAACCCTATATTTTTTTATTTAAAAATTTGAACATTTCTGTCCGGAGGCTCCTTTTAACTGTTAATTTTATTGCAATATTAATCGAATTTTGTTGTTACTGTTGGGAGTTTTACACAAATTAGTGTAAAATAAGGTTAAGTTTTCAAGTAGTTATTTTTATGAGTTTTTTGTAATCGAGAATTGTAATATGAGGTTTTTCTTTGCTTAACATAACTATTTCAAAGTTGTAATGGTTTATTAAAAATAGACATGATGATAAGCTTGAATTTTGCGATGACAAAATGAAACTATTTTTAAAACGTTAATTTTAAAATTAAAAAACTACATATATACTAATATTTGGTACCGTGGTTAGAAGGCCTATGTGCAAAAACTTCATAGAAATATGTCAACAAACAAAAACGTTACAAATTAATGAGTCCCCTGGGCCCACTGTGCGACGCTTCAACATCTGGTTTTTGGGTCATCAACAAGTGATTCCTTGCATAGCGTAGTTTCCAATCGAAGGACAGGAATTCACAATATAATGATTTCTCACGCTCGTAATAACAAATAAATTCCGTATTAAAGAAAGAAGAAGCCTTCAGCTCTTCTAATGAGCTTCCGGTTTCTCAAAACGAACAACCCGCGGAGCATACATGAAACAGTCATCAGGCCATTGCTCTATGTGTAATTGACTGATATAGATCCGCTTTAGAATTAAAAGTTGTCACAACCGCTTATAAAAAGGGTGAACAGTCAGCCGTAGAAAATTTGTAACGACACCACTTTGTTCGAGCACATGTAATTGATGGGAACCCGATTGTTTCGCTGAAATGAAACTATTTTCGAATTTAATTGCCACCCAACTTCCACAATAACATGAGCTGGATAATGACATTTCTAGAGTCTGTTCCACAATTTTATATTGCATGTGAGGATTGTGGGAGACGACAATTACTTGAACACAGACGAAAGCATAAATTGCTCGGATTAGGTGCATTTTCTAGTTAATTGAAAAATATGGGAATTTTTATCGTGGGCGAATAAGCCGCATGGCAGTCGGAAAGTAAGTCAGGGGTCCACTAGAATGTGATTGGAATTATCACAAATTGACAGCAGAGAAGATAGGAGTAAAGGGTGTCTCTAAATCGCAACAGTTCTTTTCATGAAAGAGACAAATATTAGACCTGATTGTACGAAGGCTTTCTTAATCCTGTTTCACCATGTAGAAAATCCAATACTACTTACCATGAAAGCTCAAAAGACTTCACCCCTAAGATTCAGGATTAGCTGCCCCTCGAAATTGTGACGTCAAAACAAGAAACACGCCTACCTGTGAAAGGAGGAAGTGAAGAAATTATTTCCCTCAGTCGCAGGATTTTCCTGAATTACATTTTAGCACTGATGTGACTGGTAAATAAAGGGAGAAAAAACATAATTGTTAATAAAATTCTCAATAATCCCCAACAAGTAGAGTCTCGCAACCGTATTTAGGCTGCTGCAGCCTTAAATAAGACTATTCATCTCATGGACAAGGCACGTTCGACAGCTTTTATGCTAGCCACGGCGTCATAGCTTTGTGTTCCAGCCATTACCCTTCCCAGGAACTGTCTCTTATGTCTCAAGTAGGATTAATGCACTCTCCGATCCGAAACAGGCAACCGCTTTAACTGCTCCTAATAAAGTGGGCCGCCGCCGTTCGCCTCATTTCTGGGCGTCGTTAAGATGGTCCCAGATGGCAAGGACGCACGACCGCACTGGAATACTGCTTGCCGAATCTCCAAGACGGTCCTCCCTGCCCTAGGTGGTGTGCAGAGGGCAAACTTGGCTGTAGACCATAAAACTCACTGCAAACACGTGGCAGCTGCATAACTCAGAACAGCCTGTGCTCACGTTTTTACAGTGGATTGTGTCGTTGGTGAAACTTTTCAGCGTTCTAATTCCATGTTTGAATGCATCATTTGCAGGCGAGATGCTTTCGACGGGCAAATATCCTTTTTTTCTTCATATTTTATTTATTAAATCTTTCCAACAATTTAGAAAACCAGCAAGAAGGATTCAAGTCTTACAGCTTACGTAGATAAAATAATTCTTTAACTCACAAGGCGAGTATCAAACATGTCCATTGTGAAATTTGATGAAATTAATATACAGGGTGTCCAATAGGAATGTGTGAAAGTCGTCATTTTCACTTCATGTCCATTTTATTATAAAAAAAAAATTAAACCTATTTAATACAAATCATTAATTTAAAAATATAGTGAAGTACGTGAATTATTAATGATATATATTTTTGAAATGTGAATCACCTACATAAAAGGTATCTACCTGCATTTCTTTGAATTTTCCATCGCCGAAGAGACGTACAAAGGGATGTTAGAGACCAAATCCTTTCGTCATGCGAAAAAGAGAGGTCTCGTTAAATCTTTTTATTTTATTCAAGACGGAGTAGCACCTTATCGCACACAAGAAGTATTTGAAGCCATCAATATATTTTAAAGCGATCGAGTTATTGGCCTAGGGTACCAACGCCTTGCTAGGAGAAAAGCCACCTTACTCGTCAGATCTCACTCAATGTAATTTATTTTTATGGGGCTACATAGATCGCTGCTATGAAAATAACTTAAAAACAATAGAGGATTTTATTAAAGACCTCAGGAGGATCGTCAGTGGCATTTAAAATGAAACATTAGAACATGTTTTTAATAGTTTTAGAAAACATTTAGATATTTGTGCCAATTAAGGTGGTTAAAATATCGAAAATATATTATATATCATTAGTTACTAATGTTCTTCACAATATTTTTAAATTAATGGTTTGTAATACATAGATTTAATTTTTTTATAATAAAATGGACATGAAATGAAAATGACAACTTTCCTATATTAAAAAGTATTTACATTTTACCTATTTCTCCATTTGTTAAAAAATAGTGACTCATTAATTTTCACACATTCGCATTGGACACCCTGTATGTTGTAGAGTTCAACACCCTTAGAAATAGGGTAATAATATTTTAGGCCAACGCGCCTTTGTTCAAAAGTTATAACATCCGAATGTATGCATAAAAAGCAACGATAATGAAAATGAGAATGACAATAATAAATATTGTTGTATATAATCATAATAATTTTTTTTTTAACAATAAAATACAAATAAAGACAAAAAATTAGTATTTTTGATAGATGATGATTACTAGTGACATACCTAACTTTTGAACAAAGGCGCGTTGGCCTAAAATATTATTACCCTGTTTCTGACGGTGTTGAACTCTACAACATATATTAATTTCATCAAAATTCATGATGGACATGTTTGATACTCTCCTTGTTAGTTCAAGAAACATGTTATGATTAAAAAAGCATCACTTTGTATTTTAGTTCCATTTTGGAATGTTTGCTTTAAAAATAAAAATTGTTTTGTTTTTAAGTTTTATTGGTTTCTTTCAGTTTCAATATGCTTCATCCATGTAAGTTTTCTATCAAGGTAAATGGCTAGATATTTCACTTTATCTTTGTGCAATATGTGAGTTTTATTGGAATCTTTTATAATTGTTGATTTTGTAATCCATTTACTTTGAATCTTCAGGTAGATAGCCATTAATGAATATCTTGTAGGTATCGATTAAAGTTTCTTGATGCGTTTCCTGGATCCTTATTAACACGTAGAATGGCGGTCTCATCAGCGAAATTGGAGATAAAATGATTGTCATCTGTCGATAGATCGGACGTGACGTGTAAAGGAGGTAGAGGAATTGGCAAAGAACACGCCCGGAAATATCCTAATTTACAAAATATGTTAATGTGCAATATATATTATATATGTACATTCGACTGTTAAATGAGGAAATTATATGATTTTTCCAAATTTAGAAAAGATATGATAGGCAATGTTTATTAAATTTCTAACTATGTAAAAAAATTATACATATAATTAGGTAAATTGAATGGAATGGCAGCGGTATTCGCAAAAGTGGATGGATGCACAATCCGGTGTACCAATTTAGTCATCATTCTGGTTCTCTGAAATCTGAAAACCAAAACACTTTAAAAAAAAATAGGACAACCTCCAAAAAAAGTATAAAATAATTTTACTTAAAAATTCTCTCTTTCTAATTTCAATATTGAATTGCCGGCGCGAAAACCTTACTGATATTAATACAATACTGAGTAATGATGATAATCAGTGTGCCTTCATTTCTTATTATTGGATTAATATCAGTCAGCTTTTCACAACAATGAATATGAAATTAACAATTCCTTCCTCCCCCTGTTTTTATAAGATTTCAGTGAAGTTTAATGAGACTTTGAATTTTGCGAATCGAGCACAAGAATATAACGAACCCATTTTGTACAAGAGTTACAAAGCATTTATCATTTTCATTTCACTTTACCCCTCTATTGTTGTATCCCATGCCCATTCAGGCTTGTTATATATATTACATAACTACATAATACTACATAAGTATTCTTCTCGGTAAACCTACGCTATTCAATAAAAACTTCTTCTTTTTAAGCCGGTTTAAAATTATTTCGTTAATGAGAGAATTTGTCGTGTCATTTGAGACCTATTTAAATGAAAAATAAATTTTGAAAAACAAAAACTGCTAATAAATAATTCAAAATTTATTAAAAATCTGAACAAATTTAAGTTTATTCAGTTCATTAATATCTCGTCAATAAATGTACCAAAGACTAGCAGACTATTAGTTTTTCAGGGTTTGGTACCCTGTTTGAGCAAAATCTCCGTAAAATTTATAGAACGTATTATACGATTTATACGAGTAATACAAGGCAGATCGCGTGCTTGAAATACTTCTAGAACATAATCTAACTATAATTTTGAGCTGACATTTTGACAATACATATTTAAGACAATTAGTTAGGGAAAAACTAAATTTGAATTTAAAAAATAATATTCTGTTTCCTTAATTTACCAATTTACTTAAATATACAGAAAAATGCATAAATGTATAAATTTGTGTCAGGATTATAAGGTTAAAAATATCGGCACGCTTTTATGCGAGCACTTTATATTATCACTGCCATGGATCCAAGGGTTGTAAAAGGATTATTATATTTTTTTTTTTTTGTGATATATAATTACTCTTATCGGAAATTGGCTAGCGTGTAGCTAAATTGGTCTAACATTTTTAGAAAAATGCAGTGGTGATTCACATTCGGTATTGAAGTTAAAAGTTTTATATTCAGAGCAAGCAAGTCTATTTACAGAAGTATCCACAAATGTTGAGAGTGCAGCGCATATCTAGCATTTTTTAAGTAAGTGCTGAAGTAGACTATTAATTCCTCTAAAGTGATTTTTGATAGCAGTTAAGAGACCAATAATTCGTAATTCGTGTCTATCTTCGTACAGACTAAAGACATATGTAAGTTTTTCAAGGCAAGTAAATTAATACATTTTTGAATTTGGTTGCGCTAATCTTACATTTGGTGTGCATATTGTTTGTGACCCATTTAAAAGCAACTACATTAGAGTCCCAATATAATAATTAGCTGGAGATGTAACAAATCGTTTAAGTTAATAAATGAAGAAAGAATCAAAGAAATTTTTATTTAGTATGAAAATCGATACTTTTCTACCAGCAGAAGATTCAAATACAATTTTGCAGGCCACATGTGGGTATGCGCTGCGTTATGCCAGCCACCGAACAACATACACTCCTACACAGTAGTAGGTACTAAGAACTCCAATTGAAAAGTGTAATATATGTAGTACCACAAATGTTCTTGGACTAGTACAGATTACTTAGTTAGGATAGTTGGCATCACTGGCATGTGTCAGTGATTAATCACAAATGTACCAGATCACTTGCAGTTCTCTAGGATACGCCAATCCATTCGGATCCAATAAATAGATTACCTCCTGATTAAAGTTTTTTTTCAAACCCTCTTATTAAATAATACATGGCGCAGCCGTCGGTCTAGTTTTGTTTTAAATCAGCGGACATATTGTTAATGGGCCGGACAAAGCCCAAACTTGAGCTAGAAAAGAAAAAATTTGAAGTAAAAGTGCGGCCACGTGGTAGGCCACCAAAGCAGGTAATAATTAAAGTTAATACGAACATGGACTACATCCGACGAGTAGACAAGCTGGACCTGGAAGGGAATGTCGCTGAAAATTGGAAAAGATTCAAAACCAATTTTGAAATTTTTGCTGGAGCTATAGAGCTTGAGAGCAAAACAGAAAAAGTGCGGGTGAACACATTTTTAAATGCCGTTGGACCAGAGGCCATCGAAGTGTTTCACTCGTTTGGATTATCTGCAGAGGATGCTGCTAAATACGACACTGTAGTGAAATCATTTGATGATTTTTGCCAGCCTAAGAAACGTGAGGTTTATGAGGCTTTCATTTTCTACAGTCGGCAACAACAAACGAACGAGCCATTTGATAATTTCCTGATGGACCTAAAAAAATTGGTGCGCACATGTGGATTCAATGACCAAGACCGTATGATTCGTGATAGGATCGTGATGGGCGTAAAGGACAGTCAGCTACAAAAACGGATGCTGGAAGCGGACAATCTTGACCTGGCAAAAGCAATAGAGATGGCGAGAGCGGCAGAGGCGACGAGAAAACAGATAACGGATATGCAGAAACCGTTAGCAACCAGAGCGTTAGATGCTGTAACTTCCAACAACTCTAAAGCTAAGTATAATAATTTTGATAATTATAAAGAAAAAAATCACAATAGGCCAAAAAACAATGTAGTAAAAAATTTTGTTAATAACCGAAATGAAAAATATGTTAAACCCAAAAATAATAACCATAGTTCTAATGACTATAAAAGCTCAAACTCTGTAAGTAATTATTGTAAATTCTGTAAACAAAAGCACGACTATCGGAAATGCCCTGCATACGGGAAGACTTGTAATAATTGTGGGAAAGTGAACCATTTTGCCGTAGCGTGCTCAGTCAAAAAAGTACGAGCTGTAGAAGTACCAATTTCTGAACGAGATGAACTTTATATTGATGGCATTATAAGCAAAAATCAAAAAAATTCGCGAGTCCAAAACAGTAAGTGGTTTGAAGAAATAAAAGTCGCGGACAAATTTATTAATTTCAAATTAGACACTGGTGCTGAGGTCAATGTCCTGCCATTGCGATATCTTCATGACTGCCAAGATGTAGTAATTGAAAAAAGTGAAAGCCGATTACAGGCTTATGGTGGTAGTAATATAAATGTTTTGGGTACAGTAGAGCTTAAATGTATATCTAAAAACATAGTTATGATGCAAAAGTTTACCGTTGTTGACACAGACTCACCGCCAATTTTAGGGCTACCGGGATGCATTGATTTCAACTTAATACAGCGAATTAATAGTATTACAGAGCTAGGCAAGAGTGAGTTTATAAAGAATAATAAAGTTTTGTTTGAGGGATTAGGTTGCTTTGCTGAGAATATTGAAATTAAACTGAAAAGTAATGCTGAGACTAGCATAAAACCCGCGCGACGAATACCGCTGTCATTAATAAACAGAGTTCGTAATGAATTAAATAATATGGTTCAAAGAAAAATTATTGAGAAAGTCACGGAGCCAGTAGATTTTATATCCAACCTGGTAATAGTTGAAAAAAAAAATGGAAAATTGAGACTTTGTATTGATCCTCAAGATCTTAATAAGGCTATTAAATTTGAAAATTACCCAATACCCACATTTGAACAATTAGCTGCAAAACTGAATGGAAAGCGTTTTTTTACAGTCTTAGACCTCAAAGAGGGCTACTGGCAAATGAAATTAAGCCAAGAAGCCAGTAAATTATGTTCCTTCAATACACCGTTTGGCTGTTACAAGTTTCTGCGTCTTCCTTTTGGTTTAAGTATAGCCCCTGAACTGTTCCAAAAGCATAATGAAAGAAATTTCGAAAATATACCAGGTGTAGTAGTGTATTTTGATGACGTTTTAATTGCTGCAAAAACTTTAGAAGAACATAATAAAATTTTAGATCGAGTTATTAAAAGAGCGATTGCGCTCAATATTAAGTTCAATGCCGACAAAGTCCAATATTGTGTTAATAAGGTAAAATATCTTGGTCATGTAATTTCGGAAGAGGGGATATCGTGTGATCCTGATAGGATAATAGCAATTCAGAAAATTGAGCCACCGAAAGACAAGAAAGATCTTCAAAAATTGCTAGGTATGATTAATTATGTGAGGAACTACGTGCCTAATTTGGCTGAAGTATCCAGTCCATTGCGTGAGCTACTAAAAAACAAGGTTCTGTTTCAGTGGCTGCCGGCGCATGACTTGTGTTTAAAGAAAATTAAAAATATTATTAGCAATGCTCCGACACTTAAAACATTTGACCCACAAAAAGAGATCACTATTGAAACAGATGCATCCAAATGTGGAATAGGTTGTTGCCTAATGCAGGAAGGTAGACCTGTTTCATTTGCATCACGAAGTTTGACTGATACTGAAATTGGATACGCGCAAATTGAAAAAGAGTTTCTTGCAGTAGTTTTCGCGTGCCAAAAATTCCACTACTATATCTATGGAAGGGATATCACAATTAAAAGTGATCATAAACCGCTTGTTAGTATTATGAAAAAGGACTTAAATGCCATTCCGTCAGCTCGACTTCAAAGAATGAAGTTGAGATTAAGTAAATATATTATTAATTTGGAGTACTGCCCTGGGAAATATTTGTATATTGCTGATCTCTTATCGAGGTATTTTAACAAAGAAGATAAAACAGTTGAAATTGAAGATATGAATGAGTTCATACACTCTCTAAATATGAGCGATCTCAAAAAAGAAGAATTTAAGCTGGAAGTTGCACGTGATCCGAGTCTAAAAGAATTAAAGAAAGTTGTAATTAATGGATGGCCCAACAATAAGTGATGATTGATGAAAATATCAAAATTTATTACAAATTTAGAAATGAATTGTTCTTGGAAGACGGTTTAATATTCCTCAATGAAAGAATCATAGTACCTGAGATACTCAGAAAAGATGTTCTTCGTCTATTACATCAGTCACATCTTGGAGTAGAGAAGACTAAAGCTAGAGCTAGAACTTTAGTGTATTGGCCTAACATGAATGAAGACATTGAAAATCTCATAATTAAATGCGAAACGTGTCAAAAATTCCGCAACGCGAACATAAAAGAACCAATGCTTTCTTATGCGATTCCACATCTTCCGTTTCAAAAAATTGGCATAGATATATTTTATTTTAATAATAGGGATTACTTAGCGGTTTCTGATTACTATTCACGCTATATCGACATTTTATTATTGAAAGATAAAACAGCAAATGAAATAATCAAAAGTTTAAAAAATATTTTTGCGAATCACGGAATACCAAAAGAAATAGTATCAGATAATGTACCTTTCAATTCGTTCATTTTTAAAAATTTCTGTGATACCCATGATATTAAACTAACAACAACAAGTCCATTGTATTCTCAAGGTAATGGATTCGCAGAAAAAGCTGTTAACATATGTAAAAATTTATTAAAAAAATGCAAAGAGAGTAATACTGAACTTTGGATAGCTCTTCTTGAATATAGAAACACGCCATTAAAAGAAATAGATGCATCTCCGGTGGAACTACTAATGAGTCGAAAAACAAGAACACTAATTCCTGCAAGAACAGAATTGTTCACGCCTAATATTGTACCCAAAATACATAAAAATATTGAATTGAGAAATCTAAAAAGAAAATATTACTATGACAGAAACGCGGGGACAACCCAAACTTCCTCTAAGGGTGATGAAATTTGGTACCAAGAAGGGAAGGAATGGATAAAAGCACAAATAATTGATTTGGCAGGTAGTCCTCGGTCATATTGGATTAAATTATTAAATGGTCGTGTCTTACGAAGAAATACAAAATTCTTAAGAAAATGTCAGGAATAAACATGTTCACTTTCCTATAATTACGCATAAACATAAAATCGAGTAAATATGTAAATGAAATGAAATAATAACAAACATGCCTTAGACTATAGAAATCCAAAATAAATAAGTAAATTCTAAGTATTTCATTGTAAAATTATACATTTGAGTTCTAATCATATATCATTGTAAGTTAGAAGACTGTCATATTTGAATTCTAGTTAACGATATATAAGTAATTATTTCATTGTAAGACTGTCATATTTGAATTCTAGTTAACGATATTAAAGTAATTATTTCATTGTGAGTTAGAAGACTGCAGTATTTGAATTCTGATTACTTCATTGTAAAATCAAACATTATCATATTGAAATTATGTCATTGTAAACTAAACATTAAAAGGGGGAGGTGTAATATATGTAGTACCACAAATGTTCTTGGAATAGTACAGATTACTTAGTTAGGATAGTTGGCATCACTGGCATGTGTCAGTGATTAATCACAAATGTACCAGATCACTTGCAGTTCTCTAGGATACGCCAATCCATTCGGATCCAATAAATAGATTACCTCCTGATTAAAGTTTTTTTTCAAACCCTCTTATTAAATAATACAAAAAGTGCTTCGATAATCTTTATTTTTTATCAAAAGATTCATTTTCTAGCTACTTTTTATTGCAATAAAACATAGAGTTTCAAAACAACAGATCCAAAAATGCCACCGAAAATAAACTTAAACGAATAGTTATGAAAACAGAAATATAAGAGTTTTTGGTGCCACTGATTTTGAATTTGCTATTGAAGTTTCGAAATTCAGGAAGGCAGTGCAATATGACGACTAAAACTTCTCAACTAAAAAGGATTTCCATTAAAATTAATACATATAAGTTTCTGATTTCGAGTCTGCTATTGAAATTTTTCAAATTCAAGTTGACAAATAAAGTATGGTGACTGAAAATTTCAAATATGTCCTTATAATGTGTAAATCAAGAACAATGGATCCAATATGACGAACGAGCGTTTACATTTTCAAATATTTTCCATGTTGTAGAGGTTTTCCATATTATAAGCTTCATATTTTCTGTATATGAATATCAAAATGTTGTAATGGATTTATTTACTGAAATCTTCAGATGCTTAACGTAATATCAGGAAAAACCATATTGCATTTAAAATATTCTCTCAGTTCCATCTCCATAAAGAGAAGTAGAGCCGATTAAAAACTTGTTACATAAAAAAATATAAAAACATACACAGAATTAAATATAATGGGAAATTTGTGCGACCCATTTTTTTGTAATTTTTAAGACACTGTGATTTTTTTTAAATGGAACAAAATATTTTTTTTATGTTTTATTTTCATACATTTTGATGACAGTGTACAACGTGAACAGCGAGTAGAGTTCGCGGTGATTCAATTATTCATAATTATACCTACTATTTTTATTATGCATTAAGACCAAGAAAGTGATGTCACCTCACTTACTTACAAAACAATTAACAAGTCTATAGCTTCAGCTGTGCGTGTAATTATTCTGTTACATTATTCTGTAGGCCTTGATATGCTTTGCGATTTTATTTGAGTTTGCATCGCATTTTTCTATTTCATCAATTACTAGTACTACATTTATAAGAGTGACAAAAATCGTTACGGAGACCCACAGCAGTTTTTCGTCTGCCGAGCTTGCAGGCAGCAGAATTAGCAAAACAGTGAGTGGGTAATAAATTTCACTTTCACAATTGCGACGCTTTTTGAATTGGTAATTTGTCAAGCGTACGCTAAGGCAACCATTTGGCTAACATGAAAAGTGGCGGACGTGCGTATATTTTCTAAAGTTTAATTTAATACAATATTTCAACATTTGCATCCATGGAAGTTGAAAATTGTCATGGTGTCGAACAAATGGGTCGCTCATAAAACTTTCAGCTCCTCGGAATCTCTACCTGCAGAGAGTAAAGCAATGCGTGTTTTTTAACACAGCGGTTGATAAATGTGATTTGCTTGGAGTTTGACCGACTCAAATAAGTTATCAAGAGGATTCAATCATTCCATTCCATCCTTTTTATGTTTCATTTCTTTTTTTTTTTTTTAGCTTAAAAGGGGCCGAATAGATGAAAAAACACGTTACACGTATACACGTTTGATTTTTGCCTGAATTTGGAGAGGGATTAGAAATAAGGGACAAAAACTTTCCCATCAGAATTGCGACCGCAATATTCTCTCTTTTGAATCAAAAACTTCCACCAGACTCGTTAGTGGTTTTCGTCATTTTTAGGAAATTTTTGTGAAAATATTGCGGAGACCTTCACGATGCGCCTTTGAACAAAATAAATGAAGCTAATTGTTATGGATTTCATTTCTTAATCGATTTTGATGCTTTGTACATTGACCGAATCAATATCTAGGTTTTATCCCGAAATTTGGTGTAGGGGAGGGGTATTTCACTTCGTGGATACACAATAATAATATTTTTTTTTGCTACGAATGCCAATCAAACTTTGCTTATGCATTAATAGGGTGCCGATTGATCAAGGCGATGGGGGCTCAAGTTTGTTATGCGCGGTTCCTATGTTCATTATACAATAACTCTCATATGTCTTTGTCTTCTTAATAGATTTCGATCAATTTTTCCGCATACATTCATAACATAAGTTACACTTATCAAAAACTATTTACATATTTCTACTAGATACTACCGCAAGGTATTTTTTTTACATTGAAAACATAACTTTTAATAATCGAGCAGCAATTAATTTTCATGAGTATACAATTAACATCCATCCAATCCAATCTTCAATTTTAAAATTTGTCAACATGTTGTTACGAAATCTGCCTTTAGTATAATACACATTTTGGAGTTGAATCGAGCAGATCCTTTGTGAGTTTCTATGGCAGAGCCAAGTGTCATATTGTTGAGATCAGCTTGGACACTCATAAATTTTGTTGAGCTCTTCTACTTCAGTAGACTACTAAAATTCTCAATAAAAATGTCCCTCGCTCTGTCTGTCTGTCTGTCTGCCTGCCGCTGAATTGTAGCGAAGACAGATTTTGTAGTTTTAGAGGCTGGCAAAATTACAGCAATATATTATACTTTGCTGAGGATCAAAGCCAGCGCACACGACGAGCTGAGCGATCGTTTTATCGCTGTGCCAAATCCCCTTTGTTTAGTGAGTCGACTATCATTACAACTTAAACTGTGAGGAAGGTTTTGTACATAATTATATCAGATGTTCTGAATACGTATTAAATACATAATACTGACAAAAATAGAGTTAGAAACTACAACCCTACTACGACTCTAAATACCTTTTTAAAAAGTTTTGAACAAGAATTCACTATCTTTATGGAATAAATATCGGCGGCAGTTACACATCGCCATTCATTAATTATTAGTCTTGTTGGTTTGAGATAAGACGTTTGACTACGGTTATGCATTTTATTAATGAATGTGTGAACATAAGTCGATTTACAGTTCTGCAAAAAAAAAAATCTAGTATCTAAATATTAGTCACAAATCACGCAAGCCCTTAATAAGTAAATTAAAGCATTTTAAAGCTTTAACGCAGTAACTAAACGCATTTCAATAAAACACCTTTAAGCTTTAACCTAAAAGCAAACACTTTTTAATTAAACATTTGTAAGCTTTAATCCAACAACTATATGAGTTTGATTATAGATTATATATATATATTCATTTCAAATTATTATACCTTAACTAAAGAGCATGTTTAAATTAAACCTGACCATATGTTTGAAACAAACGCTTACGAGTTCGACGTATTTTCAAATTCAAATATGTTTAATTTATTGTATGGTTTTGTTGATCTGACCAACATTGTTCTCTTGGTGTACATACTAACATAGCCTACTAAAACCATAATTCACCTTTTTCCTTTGTTGTAGTCGGCTAATTAATAAACTTTGAAATAAATAAAACCGCCTTTAAAAACCAGATTATCAAAAAATGATTATGAAACTGTTATTTCATACCTTCTAGAATATCTGAAATTTTGCTTTAAAGCTTTATTTAATTTTTTTATTGTGAAACTCACAGAAAACCTAATAGTTGATGGGTTTTGATACCCATCGTATAAATCCAGCTCGATTGGTGGACTGCTGAAAGTTCTCTGTTAATTGTAGATATAGATAGGCTACGTTTACGTGTATCAGAATAAAACGGTGATGCATTAATATGCTCATAATAATCCTTACCAAAAGTATGAATTCAAAAGTAATTCGCAATGTAAAACTGAAATAAGGCTGCTAATTGGAACTATTGTTGGACCTTCGTAAACTTTGGAAAAAAGGATTCCGACAAGGCGTTACGCCACTATTTGGAATTAAGCGGCACACATTGGTTCGAAATGGGAAAAAAGGTGCATTAAAAAATGCAATATTATTAAATTTTGTATGGAATTCATAGGTAACATGAATAAGTACTAAGCAGATTGAGTCAATATTATACAAAAATATATTTCCTCGCAAAATTCATAAAACTTCACGGAATCCCTTTACAGGGTGTTACTATGTATTGTATTGCATACATTGTTCAAAGAATCTCATGCTTTGGTTTGCACTTTATGAAGTTATAATTTTTTTAAATGTTGAATTTTTTCGATTTTTGTATAGGTATAAAAAATTTCATTTATGAGAAAAATAATTTTTTGTTTTTACTTTTAAGTTTATAATAATAGTATAATTTTGTTAATATCCACTTTTTTCCCATTTCGAACCATTACGCGCCGATCTAGTCAATTCTAAAATATTTCCTGTTTAGATTTTCCCAATTTTTCAAAATCTCTCATCAACTGAATTCCTTCAAGTAAAACATGATCTGTTTTCGTGTTTGTACGGGCAAATTTGTAATCCTGTTTTATTAAATTCACCTCATGGCCTGTTTTCACTTTGTATCAACGGTCTTATTTCTTCGATTAAGCATCAACATCAATTATGTCCCAAAGTATTTTATTTCATATACCATCATCAGCAAATTGTGCATATTACTGCCATTATACATTTTTAAATATTCCTGGTGATTATTTCCGTATTGCTTCATTAATTTTTAAACTTACCGATTTAAGCAATGATACCATTTCATTTATTAAGCATTATCAATAATTTTTATAATTTATATATCTTTCCGTATTCAGCCTTCGCGAAGGAAGAAGTTTTAATATCGTCTATAATACTTCATTTATTATGTTTATAATAGTAAAAAGTTTAGAAGAAGCTGGTTACCCCTGCATAATCCGTATCCACCTTATAATCTTTTCAGTGATTTTTCTATATCAAACTGATGTTTTTTTTCTACAAACATGATTTAACCCGTCAGTTCCCAGTGTCACCTGTAGGTGACAGCAGTATATAATTTTTTTCCCTATTAAATGAAAACATAACTCAAGAACCTTTTTACTATTAGGATATTAGTGAGTAGTAATATTTGGGTTTTTTTGTTGTTTCCACACTGATGTCATATCATCTGTCAAATAAATTAAATTATTTCTAAACGTATTATTATTATATTTCTAATTTTCTGGCGTGACAGTGACTTGCTCTGCAAAAATTGCAATAAAAAATGTCAAAAGCCTGAGTATTACATTTTTTCTTATTGCATGTAATTTTTTAATAAATATACTAATATAATCAGTGCATTGTGTGTGAAAAACGAGTTCCAAAATATGTGTCCAATTTTCAAGTGTCATCCGTAGGGGACACGTTTTTTATAAAAACCCTAAAATATTTTTTTTGAAAAATTTTACTATTCTTCTTGGGGATGCTTAAAGGAATATATAACAGAAAAATAATATTATTTTTTCTATTAATCTCGTCATGGGAATTGAAGGGTTAATTATTCAATTCATCAGACTTGCGAGACAGAGATCACGTGTCTTTTTTTTCAATTCTCGCAAGCTAATGCCCGGGTTTTCAGTTAAAAGTAGATATGTAGAAAGATTCTAGGTTATGTCAAATGTAAATTGACGTTTAAGACAAAATGGAGTTTGCGAGTTCTGGTTTAAGCCTAACCGAGAGTTTAAATAGAGTTTAATTTAAGAGACTAAGCACGTTTTGGTCGCGTGCGGAGCGAGGCGCACCAATGAAGTAACGCTTAGCGGCGAAATGCGTTTATTTGCTGTATTTATCTACGACAGAGTACACCTATAATTTTAGTAATGTCATTATTTTTTAGTTATTTCCGTATCCGCACAATCTTGCATTAAGTTCATTCATTCATTGCGGAAGTCCTCTTAGTCTCGTATAGGAGCATAGATTGTGTTGTTCGAGCGAATATACTAAATGAAACAAATGAACAATGAACAACTTCAAGCACATAAATTTTATGTTAGTTAAACATTTGTTCAAGTTTCTGTAAAACTCACTTCTGTAAGGTCCGAATTTTCTATTTTAGTCAACTAGATCCTGATTCATCTATTTTAATTTCAATTGTATCAGAGAATAGTTGAAATAAAGGAAAACATGTCAATTTTATTATACTAGAATTGTTAATTTTTAAACAATCGTGTCAACTTACCTTTTAATATACGTAAAATTTACCAGGTATTCTTCATAAATTAACATGGTCAGTGTTTGTTTCAACAAACATGTATAATTGTAAAAAAACAACAGAGTGGGAATAATATAAAACCCTATAATAAGAACTTTCAAATATGATGTTGCGGTGATCTCGGATCATATTTTACGAAGTGTGTTTGAGGTTGGTTTAAGAACAATTTGAGTTAAAATTTCGTGGAAAAACACTGTTAACACACGAAAATATTGATTATTCATTAATTTTATACTATAGTGTTTTTGTTAATTTTTATTAGTTGTCATTTATGTTTATGAGAGTTTTTACATAAGCGCAATGTTATCATTCTTGATTTAAGAAAACATTTTTATCTTAGTTGCTTTAAAAGTATTTAATACCAAAACCTCTGATCGACTAGCCTTTTTGTGAGATGTACAATGGAATCGTTTCGACCAGAAGTGTAGTTTGGTCATGCTTACTAGAACTCTTGTTAGGTGAAAATCAAAAGCAAAAATAATTAAATGACCCACGACATCATTTGTTTGAGCAATATATTTTTTTGGGTGTATGATCTATGACTATCTATGTTGACTTATTTTTCAAAAAAGCAGCTATGCTCAGACAACGAAAGTTGGACATCAACCAGCAATTTTTATAAAAATATATTGTAAACGTAGAATGATAAGTCTGCTGCAGTAACATCTTCTGTCGGATTTATAGAAAAACAATAAAGAGAAATAAATAACGGATATGGATATTTAAATTTTTTTGTTCATTCTATGACAATTAACAATAATTTATTCAGCGCCCGGATCACCGCCCTAGCGCACTACCTTGTGAACACTCAAACAAACAAGCAATTTACGATTTGTTGCGGTGATTAATATTTAACACGCTACAGCGACGTCGGGTGCGCCAAACAGGTGAAACGAACGGCAGCCAGGCGGGGCCTGAGCTGGTTAAGATTTTCTTGGACTCGTCTTTTCGGCAGGAATTTCTAATTCAGTTCTCAATATGTGATGTGTTGCGGTTCCTCTTTCTTAATTGACCGCGCCTAACAATTCTCTTTCAGCTGTGGGTTTCTAATAATTCTTTGCTTAGAAATTGTGTTGCTGCTGAAGTGATGACGCAGCCGCCCGCCGTCGCCTTCGCCGTCGCCGTCGCCGTCGCCGTCGCCGTCGCCGTCGCCGTCGCCGTCGCCGCCGCCGTTTGAGATTTCCTGGATGTGGCACCCACGCTATTAATTTTTGAAGCCATTCCAATCATTATAAGCATGTTATCATACTTTGCCCTACCACGCAGATATCTTCGAAATTTCCACCTGAGACATCGCGCCGTGGAGCGCCAGCAGCCGATTTATTGAATTAAGGGGGTAGTCCAGTGAAAAAAATTTTTTTTTTAATTTTTTTGTTTTTTGCTTAAATCTACTCTACTACACCTAGAAAATACTCCCTTAAAATATCTAAGCAAAATATTGAATAGTTTTAAAGATACAGAGAGTTTTCGAGAGACGTGTAATCCGAGCGCTCGAAGGTCCCCTGGCGTGTTTCGGAGCAAGGAGGACTCTTGTATTTCTGTTTGCTTCGCCCATTTTTTTTCGGTTTATAACGGTCTAGGTCCTTCTGCTTTGTATTTAAGGTTAGTTATGTGTGGAGGAGGCATCGCGTTATCTATGGAGCAGGCATCGCTGACTAAGGTAAAATTAATTTTTTTTTGCTTTTTTCCGCAACAAAAACTTTAAACGCGTTTTTCTCAAAACAGCGTTTTTTGACTCGGCGGACGTCAGATCTCAGAGTCTTTTGCTCCGATTGATCTAAAAATTTAGCTGTATATTTCTTGATTGTGTATCTATCGTCGGAACTAGAATTATTAAAATCCATTGTTTATTTACAAAGTTATAAACAAATTAAGCACCCGAAAAACACCCGAAAAATTCAAAATGCCGCCATTTTGTTATTTTTTATTGAAAATTAATAATTCTAGTTCCGACGATAGCCAATGTTCTACAGATTAAAACCTCGTTTGAATTTTTTGTTTCAAATGAACCGTTGCAGAGATTCGACGTCCGCCAACAAAAAAATTTTTTTTTTGGGGCGGCCATTTTGTCAGGATGACTCATAAAAAGAACAAAAAAAAATTTTTTTTGTGTAGTTTAATAGTTGTGCTATCATATGTCAAAAAGTTTTTTAATAAAAATTAATTGCTAATATGAAAAAAAAATCGTTGAAAAAACAGTTGTTTTCACTGGACTACCCCCTTAATTAGTAAAATCCATGTTTCCTCTGTCGAATACCATAAATCAAAATGAACTAAGAGATATTATCGCTTAAGTCGTAAAACCTGTAGCTGGACCAAGCGTTAATGGCTTTTACGAAGAAATTCAAACAGCAAAAATTTTGTTTTTGGTAATGTTACAAGTTCGTTTATATTGAAAAGAGGAAGAAGAAATATTCTTGGAGCATAGACATGAAGAAATGTGATAAGATTTGTCAAACGTACCCAAATTTGTTGTGTTTGGGTTTTTCATACGTCAGTATTTGAAACCTAAATGAAAGCAATTTTAGACGAACTACACCGAAATTTCCATTTGTCTCAAAATTAGTTTCTTATCCGATCTGACTTTCTGTAATTTTTTCACAAACAACAAAATACTCCAAAATTTACTTTGTCATGGATAATTCGAATATAAGCCGAAAACAGCATTTTATCTCGCTGAATTAAGTATTTCTGTCTCTTTTTGATCACCCACAAAAATGGTACAAACTTGCCCAGAGCTTTGATACGTTTCAGCACTTTCTTATTCTTCTTTCATGTTCTAAGGAAACATAAAATTTAAACAGGCTACCATGTGACAGAGTTAAATTGACGCACCCATGGACCTTTAAAATGTAATTTTTCTTTCGATTAGTTTCACTTAAACTAAATCCAATTATGGTTGTTAAGGTGTCATTATCCGCCTACAGCAAAGCCTAAGGAGGGTTATGATTTTAGCCGCCTATGTATCTGGGTATGTATGTATGTCTGTTCCCTCATAGCTCCTAAAATACTCATACGACTTTGACAAATGAGGTGTCGTTTGATGCGTCTTGATGTTCCGTGTGTCCTTAACCTGACCGTACTTGGAATACGAATTCGTATGATTTATATTTGGATTTCTAAATTTCACTTCAAACAACTCCTAATTTTTTAACTTGAAAAAATATGACCTATTTACCCATATTTACGGTCAAAATGTCTGCTTGTTTGAAACGAAAATAGACTTTTTTGTGTGTGATTTGAAAGTGTTATTGTGTTAGTTTAAAAAAAAAATCATATCACAGGGTGACAAATGGAAAGTTGCCGAAAGTATATACCTATGTCTTTTCCCCTCTACTGTGTCGTAGAATGTTAGGCCCCTGTAGTTATATACTAGAGTGTTGTCAGTTTCTATTGAGACGTCATAAAGAGCAATACGTGCTCTTTGAAATGAGTAACCTTACAAATGAAGAAAAAGTGTATCGCATCGAGAGCTTTTATTCTAGAGGTTAAAATCATACTGAAGCATATAGAGGCTTTCGTACCAAGTTTACTAGTAAAAAAATAGCCAACCAGAACACTCTCAGAAGGTAAAGAATTAAAAAAAATTTATCTGACTTCATCGTATGACCGCATTTATTACTAAAATTTTCAAGCATTTATGTAAATAGGTGTCCCCTGGCCAAATTTTGTCAATTTTGTTAAATCTCAATAAGTATTTGTCAAAAATGTCCGATTCAACTGGCACTTATTTCAAATAAAAATGACATCTTTACTGAATTTATATATACTTTTTTTTTTTTTCTCCTGCACTCATTTTAAAATTATGTATAATTTGTTAAGGCAACTTACCATTTGTCACCCTGCACAATATAATATATTTACATCTTACACTAGACTGAACACATGACTTTACAATGGAATTAGTAAATAAAACAATTTTTATGTATACAACAATTTATACATTAGTTGAAAGAGGCTACCCTTTTATTAAATTGATTTTTAAAAAGCTAAATCTACATTACTTTTTAATTCACAAAATTTTTTTCGTAATAAACTAATATATTTATTTTATATTTATGTTTTGAGTAGACATGTTCATATGGCAACGCACGTCAAAATTTATCCCGGCGATTTCTATTTATTTCAAATCAAGAAGCAAATTCTATTAACTTGCAGCACTTGAATACTTCTATAATGAAAAACTTTAAGAAATCTGAGAAGTAAGTACAATGCAAAATAAAAATCCCTCGTCAATTCGAGCATTAGAAATGTTTATTTTGTCATGGCTGCCACCAGCCATTATCTGCTGGGTTCACATTACCTTACTGTTTCTATATATAACTTTCTTAAAAAGATATGAAAGAATTCGATTAACTGTCGAATCTCGGGTCAACTTGAAATTAAGTTTTTATTTATTATTGATTTGGTATGGGATTTGCCTTATTTGAGAAGATTTTTGCGACGAAAAACCTTAGGATTAATTTTGATAAGAATAATTTAAACAATCTGAAATCTGGGTTGAGACTACTCTATAGATTTTTTGTGATACTCACTAATTATTTAAAGGTAAAGATTTTTTTAATCAGTATATTTGCTTTGATTTCCACAGTTTCAGAAAATAAATATTTGTTGTCATGATGATATGATACATCACAGAAAATGATCCAAGTTTTGCGGCTTGTAGATCATTGGTTTTAAATTTGGTGCCTATGTATCGGGTTGGCACGAAAGAAATGATACAGTTTGTTTTTACATTTTAAATTCTAGCATTTTTATTTTACTATACATTTAGTCAATCAAATACTCGCCGTGAGCATCTATGACTCCTTGCCAACGTATAGGCAAGGACTGGATGCCTGTTGCCCAGAACTCAGCGGGCCGTGAGTTGAAGAAGGTGGCTACGTAGGTTTCAACTTCATTAAAAGTGTTAAAGCGTTTATCACGCAAATCATTTTTCATGGCTCTGAATAAATGATAGTCTGAAGGCGCAATGTCTGAGGAATATGGTGGATGAGGTACCGTCTCCCAGCCTAAGCCCTGCAGTTGTTGGCGGGTGGTGGATGCAGTGTGCGGGCGAGCGTTGTCATGAAGTAAAATGACATTGGCTCTTCTTCGTCTTTTTTCTTTGATAGCTGTGACTAGTTTATCGAGCTGCGTCGCATATGTGTTAGCATTAACTGTTTCATTATGTAATAATTCATAAAACAGCATGCCCTGAGAATCCCAAAAGCAGCACAATAGAACTTTTTCGCCACGGTTTTGATATTGTTTTGGTTGAGTTGGTGGGTCTTCCTTTCGTGGCAGCCAGAAGGCACGGCGCGTATTGTTTTCGTAGAGAACTCACGACTCGTCCCCCGTGACCAAATCCTCCAAAAACTCCTTCCGGCGCGGTCGAAGTAGTAGCGATTGGCAGACGGCGACCCGAGCAGCACAAATGGCGTCTGTGAGGGCATGAGGTGTCCATCGGGATAAAACTCTCCTATATCCGAGCTCGTGCAAGTGATGTTCTATAGCGTGATGGCTGCAGTGGAGTTTTGTCGCTAATTCACGAGTGCTTGCATCCGGCTTCTGTTGCAGTTCACGGCGCAAATCATCATTGTCGAAAGCTGGTGGTCGTCCCGAGCGAGGCTGACTTTCGAGGCTTCGGTCTCCTATACTGTAGCGTTTGAACCAACGAGACACTGTAGCGTGACTTGTAGTATCTGAACCAAATGCAGTGTTGATGTTGTCTGCCGCAGCTCGCGCACTATGGCCTACCAAATACTCGTAAAGGTATAGAGTTCGAACTTGTCGGTCATCCATTTTTCTTCAAACTGACTGAATTAATCGTGCGTGCGCTTCTATATACCCCTAGGACTGAAGCACCTAGAATGTTCTATAACATACTAGAATATGGTCGAAAACAATTGATTAGAAAAACAACATGAGTAGAGTTTTCTAGAGTGTCTCATTACTTTCGTGCCAACCCAATAGTTAAAGATAAAAAGTTTTTCATAAAAGTATCACACATTGCATAATAAAATGTGGGTTGTTAATAAACGTTTAATCTTTGCTTTATACCTGGTTATCTGGTTATAAGTTTACGAAAAGGCTCATTTGAGGCATCTTTTATTTGGTTTAATGGAAAATATTTTTCAGAAAAGTTTTATTATGAATACATATTTATAATTTTAACCGCTGTATTAAAGTCTTCAATTTTGTCAACATATTTCACATAAAAATGTCTAAAAATCCCAAAATATTTTGTTTACAAGTATCGTTATATACATATAAATACGTACAAACTTTTTGGTGTTTTTGGGGTCCCAAGACATGATCGGTGAACATTTCGAGAATGTCGTTACATCGAGACCTCTGCAAAAGGTATATGTCAAAGAAATCTCTCTAAAAATAGACAATTCGCAATTTTAAGTTCATAGATGTTGCAATATATTTCAAATTTGATTTCTCGAAAACCTCAGCATATTGATTTCATAAATTATGATAACATATTTCAGCATTCCCAAAATCCCCAATTTCAATTCAATTACTCTTTATTGTTTCTTAGATTTCATATACTATGTAACATTGTAGACTAGTAGCTAAGTAAGGTTTATTAGAAATACCTTTTCATCTTTAATATGAAATTAGTTTCGGGAGAGACCTATGTATCTAGTGTATAATAAATTTCCAATATTCATTAGAATTTCATAAAGTTTCGGATTGAAAATATGCGTGCCCAATTTCCTCAGTTTCTAATTTTCAATAAGAGAGAATAGCTACATGTAATCAATGCTTTGTGTCTTGTAGATGGGTTGGGGCCTTTGCATTTTCCTTTGCATAAATAGAACCCTGGAAGCGCAAAGAGTGTACATGCACTCGGAATTTCCTAAATTCAGAATGCTCTATTACTAAATGGATGAGATATCAAATTCCACAAAACCCAGCACAAAATTTGCAAATACCACACCAAGTTGGACATTTATACAACTATTTGGTTTATTATTACAAACAAAACTAAAGTTGCCTTCTAGGAGCGAAAAATTATTTTTAGAAAAAGAAACTATGGGGAAAATAATGTTCGGTTTTTCAATCAAACTTTGATCCTAAGTTTAGTTGAACTCTCAAACAAGCTTAAATTGAGTGCTTAAACCGCTAGTGTTTTACAGCGAACCTTGAAGGAGCGTTTAATTAAAGTCTACTTTACACTATCTAACATATACATATGATGTTTTATTTGAGTTTACAAAAATTCCCACATACTACTGTGATAAAAAAGTAAAGCCAATATGAAAGACTAGGCAGACCTTCCGCGTCGAATGAGTGAACTAAGCACGAACTTGTTGCGAGGCTGTCTATGCTTTCGCGGATATGGCTCTAAATAAATCATATGTTTATACCTGAATTGGGTAGTGAGCCAGTTAAAATTTGGATAAACGACATAACGCAGGTGTGGAACTAACCGAAAAAAATTATTCTGCGAATAAGTAAGAATAAGAGTTCGACAAATTTCCATTAGTCCTTATGGCGGGTGGATACAACTGAAATTCATAATCATAAATTATATTAGATAATTCAACATCAAAATCTATTGCTTCAAAAAAGATAAAATAGTTGATTAATTTGTATCAAAAGCGATTTTTCTTCATTTTTCGGTTCTGCGCAGCCACATTTTCTTCCCACTGTCAAACAGCCATTCTTTTCAAAAGGTCTGGCGTTCGACTTTTTTATGGAGTTGGATACAAACTCAAAAATTTGTTTGTTTAACCCTTTGCAGCCCAACGTCGAGTCCGATTCGACGTAAAATTTACTTGCATCAAGTCCAACATCGAGTGTGACTCTTGTGTGCTTAATTTTAAGAATTACAGAATTACAATTGTTTCAATTGTTGCCGCACGTCAACGATTTCTGAGATAATTGTTATGGAGTTTAAGAAAAAAAATTCTTTTGTTGCGAAATAATTTTAAATAATTAATAATAATAATAATTTTAATAATTAATTAAATAAATTTTAATAAAATTTTTTATTATTTTTATAATGAATTGATAAAACTCAAAAATGAATGGGAATGCGAAAAATTAATGGTGATGTTCTAGTGAATTGAAAAGAGAACTTCCTAGTGTAAACATGAATGAAAATCATATTTAATTAGGAACTTTAGTTTAATGAACTCTTTGGCATATTTATGTTGTGCGTCAAAGATCCAATGTATTTTATTTGACAAATCAGACCACTCTGCCCTATCGCTGTGTTTACGCGTTAGACCACCTCACGGCTTCTAATTTTTTAGTTCTCTAAGGTTTTGGCTGATATAAGCAAACATCCACACTGAGCTGCACTCTGTCGCTGCATTCTTATTTAATCAGCACGTATCAGTTGATGAATTTTTCAGTTTTGTATGTGTTTTCAGGTGGCGAAGACTGAGGTTAACTCTGCTTTCTAATTTTTTCATTTCAGCTACGTTTTTTGTATCCGCGAACGCTCAGTGTCAATTTATCCGGCGTATACAAACTTGTTCCGCATTCGAAGTAAGCATGCATAGTCTTGCATGGTCCCTATAATGGCGCCTGCTTACATGAAAACACCATTTTGTCTTGAAAGTCAATTTAAACTTAACCTAGAATTGAATGGAGTGTTTAAAGTTGATCTAGGATTTATATTTTTATATATACAGTACCTGGCCAAAAAATAAGAACCACTGTAGAAATTTCATAAATTCTCAGTTCCGATATGAGCTAAGTCATAGGAAATGGAAAGATATTAGAAACATAGTTGTTATTTGGAAGATCTCTTTATTGTGCAAAGCATACTTTACAAAATGCATATTTATTTGCTAATACTTAGTATTACCACCTTTCGCTTTTAAAACTGCCTGAATTCGTCTGGGCATATTCTCTATGCAAGCTCTAATACAATCTTTAATTTCAGGAGCATCCTGCCATACTTTCTTAATATTTCTAATTAATACATCACGAGTGGGGTTTCGTCTTTTGTAAACTAATTTTTTTAAAACATTCCATACATTTTCAATCGGGTTTAGGTCAGGTGAATTACCTGGCCAAGGCAAAAGAGGAAGATTTTTGCTTAAAAGAAAATCTTTTACTGCTTTTGCGGTATGGCATGGAGCTCCATCTTGCATAAACTTATAAGATGAATTGTGGAATCCTATTTCGTCCAAATATGGCAATAAAACTGCTTCCAAAACTCTAATGTACTGATCTTTTCTCATAGTACCTTCTACTAAATAAAGGGGTCCAAGTCCTTCTGCTGTAATTGCACTCCAAACCATAACCGAAGGGGGATGCTTTACTGTCTGTTGTACGCAGGATTGGTGAAACCTTTCATTTGACGTCTTCGAACAAAGGTGCTAGCTTCCGTCATCGCTTGTAACGTTGACTCATCCGAAAATATGACCTAACAAAAATTATAAATTGACGAATTTTCATTCAAAGAAATCCTTACTTATGAAATCTTAAAACGATATTACTAATTACCCTTTTCCAGTCTTCAACGGCATATTTTGAATGTTCCTTAGCGAAGTTCAATCTCATTTTCTTCATCCTTTCCGTAAGCCGAGGTCGCATTGCCGGTCGTCTGCAGTGAAAGTCAAATTCCTTCAATCGTCTTCTTAACGTTCGTTGGGATACATCCACTCCTGCTTCAGCTACAACTCTTGTTAGTTCTCGCAATGGTAAAATACGATGTGCACTAACTGTAGCAACAATTTTCCGCTCGTCTCTAGGCGTGGTTTTCCTTTTTCGCCCACAGTTTTGTCTCTTTGAAGGGGTAATTGCAGAATTTTCACTCAACTGCCTAGAAATTCTGGATACCACACAATGGGGAACCTGCTGAAGTCGTCCAATTTCCCGTATGGAATGATTGCCAGTCTTTAGAAGAGCAGATATCGCACTTTTTTTATCGGCTGAAATGTCTCCTTTTCTTCCCATAATGATTTCTGATAAAAATATTAATATTTTAACCGTCATCTTCATAATTCAAATATGAAGTTATTAAAAGGTTAGTTATTATGTTACTTGCGTTCCCAAATTCACTTACAATCTCACAACACTCAAAATACAAGTTCTTATTTAATTTTCTCTTTAATAACGTGAAGCGCGGTTGTAGTTCACTCAAAGAAATCACTATCGCAAATGACACCGTTGACGCAAAATTGCCGATTTTACTTAAAACTGGGGTTTCCCCAAAATATAACGTCGCCACATAATTACACAGGTATCAGTACATTTTTTATTACCTTCAAGTAGGTAGAAAACTTTTTAAGAAAGGGTTAAAATTGAAAAGAAGAAATTCTTCGGAAATTTGAATGGTGATTCTAATTTTTTGGCCAGGTTTTGTATAATAAATTAACTATCTTCGAGCATGTAAATAATTAAAGAACCGTCCCAACATAAACGACTTTTATTCCTTTAAATATATTTTGTATTTAGCATACAACACGCCCTGGTGCTTGTCCATTAGTCCTAGCAACAGTTGCAGTTATAGCTTAATTAAAACAGTCAAAATACGCTTCAAGCTTCACCGGAAAAATCATATCTCTCGTTGACTTATTTCCAGGTCACTCCTTGTGGACTGAAGCCTATTTATTATTTATTATGTAACGCCAGCGACTGATAAACAGAAAATTGCTGAATTTCTACCTGAACCACCTTCCATTACGATGGTGGATGGAACAGCGCGCAAGATACGCCAACTGGCGCGGCGGCGGCGTGAAAAGAAAATGGACAAGTTAGACGAACTGTTGGAATGGATTCGGCTTATGTCTTAATTAGTGTGAGCATGGTCTTTGGAGGTTTATAATGAATACTTTCGTGACACCCGCGGCAAGTTGTAAGTCATCAGTTTTAATGCTGAGAACCTCTAGCTTTTATATTAAATCAATTTAGCAACACTTATGATATCATCAGGTTAATTAGAGGAAGCGTTGATATTAACAAAATTAGTCATACATTGGTGTGCCTACGCACTGTGCGGTCAATTGTCTAATTTATAATCTTGAAGACGTTGAACTTTCCCCTTTAAGGAAGTACCGAATTTAAAACTAAAATTACACGCTTCTTAAATTCCTACAGCTGAATCATTTTCCCTCTCAAAGGGAATTACATAAATTCGACTCATGTGGCTAACAATCCATTAACGAAAGCTTTTATTTATAAAGTAGCCAACTAGCACATTTGTTTTGTATTTGAATTTGAAATTAGAATTTTTCGATTGTTTTGATTAAACGTGTTAAATAGATATCCAACAAATTCTTAAAAGTAGAAAAATATAAAAGTTTTAGGAATTAAAAATAAATAAAATGCAGGGTAAGATTTTTTTTTTGAATTTATAAATAAATAAAAGAAAAACTGGTCAAGTGCGAATATATGTGGGTTAGTAAGATATATTACTACGTCGTTCCTACGTCGCACGGTTTCTGAGAAAATCGGATGTGAAAGACGGACAGACTCAAAGAGTTCCATTTTTTTCTTTTCTTTGCACGTACGAAACTCCAAAAAGTAGAGTTAGTACATAAAAATGATTTACGGTAAAGATGTAGAGACAAAAATTAGAGCCTAAAACGATTACGAAATGAAAATTTTTGCAAAAAGAAAAACAGCCTGGCAGCCGGTTTTTGCAATGCATGACCATAGTCTGTTTTTCTAGACTTTAGCATGAGCAAGCAGTTTTAAAAATTTCAAGAGATAGAAATTGAATTGATTCAGACAAGTTTTATAAGATTTTTGACAAATCATAGAGCTTTGCAAGCGAGTTGGCCGCTGGACTGTTAATTTCTTTTTCAGGCATATGTGCACTACCTTTATGCAAAGTCCAATCAAGGTTAACCTATCACCATATACTTATGTATGTTGAGCTCGTGGGCCATGTATAGTACACCAAACCACATTCCTAATAGTGTGAAATGAAAATGAAGAAGAAATGAAAATAGAATTTTGAGGTTTCTGAATCAAAATTAGGCATTTACTTAATCGTACAAGATCTCCTGAAGGTCCTATTTTTTTCCGGATTTTCATTATTGCTTATTAAGTTCTTGGATCGTAAGATTGAAAATTCAATATGCTGAATTTTCGAAATCAAAGTGAAGTATTTTGAATTTTTAAAATCATCCAAGAAATTTTTCTCAAAAAGGGCTAGGAGCTTCTCTTTGCCTTCAATTGTCTACAGGTATTATACCGCCCACAGGTATATTTATTAGCTTGAACCTGTAGGCAAAAAAGGTAATTTTGAAGATTTTCTCTTTAATATGTTATTATATTTAAAATTTTACTTTGTATCTTAAATATTTGGAACTTTAATTCCCCCAAAAGCCACAAAGTTTTAAAAAATTAACCATTTGCACTTCAGGCTTTTCTCCTAACCACTATTGTGGTGGATATTCTTAACCCGGCATGTGTAAAATTTAAATTTTTAACACGGAGCGCAAGGTGGGTGAAAACCCAAAAGGTTTAATGAGGCCACTTGACTTCATAAACTTCGTTTATATTATTTTTATAGAAGGTTATGCTAGTTTTATGTATTTAATTTTTATATGAAAATAAAAAAAAGGGAAGTAAAACATTTTGTTCGTTCTGTTAACTTTATTATCGAGATCAACATTTTGAGTGTAAATTAATTTCTCATAGCCTGGCCAAAGAAATGAAGTAAAATCATATATGCTCAAATTGGAAATACATTTTTTATTTGAATATTTTCTATATTTGTACATGTTAGAAGTATTATATTTATAGATTCTATAATTTTATTTGTAAGCACTCACCAAGGTTACGGTTGAAATCAATGTGAATTATTAATTTAATTCGAGATAGTGAGTGACAATCACCGTTAAAGTGCAAAGGGTTAATACGACAATTTATTACAGTAACAGACTTGCCCCTAAATAATTTCAAATATTGATAAGTACTAGTATTTTGTTTTACACATAATTAATTAGAATTTATTTGTATGCATTGTTAATTCTATGACGCTATGAGGCGGTATGTATTTGTCTGTATAACTTTTTTTTCTTTTTTGTAATTTCCTTCCTTGCAGGGAAGGCAAAGAGAGCCATAAATGTGATCAAAATGATTTAATTAATTTATTAAAGCGTTTTGTATGGGGAAATCATTTGTGTGTAACATATACACATGATTTTTTCTTTTTGTGCACATCTATGGCACAGTACCTTTCAAATGATATAAGTTCTAATCCCCTATATATAAATAAATACCAAAAAAAAGGTACTACAATTTTCCATTTTCGGCGGGGCCGAACACGGCTAGGGTTCGAACCTGCGACCTTCGAATTGGTATTTTGATGATCTAACCAACTTAGTTACGGTGGCCGGTTTCCAATGCATTCGAGTAATTGTGAAGTGATAAATGCGACCGACCCTACATATACATACATATAATGCACCGAAATGGGCTAGCTGGTTTAATAGCATAATTTTTGATCATCCAGAGTCGAATTATTCTTCCCCGACCGCTAATTCGATAGTTTGTGTATGTATTAGAAAATATGACATGAACCCTTTCCACTCAGATTATCAATATTAAGGTATTCATCCTTTTTTTCCGGGACAATGGAAGCAATTATGAATTATGTTCGCCAAGGCTCCCGGGATTTTGAGAGTGACTCTCTGGAAGTAATCTTTCCGGTTACTGCGGCTTTGACGGCATTCCACGATACCCGTATATAATGTCACATAATATAATGGACAAACCACCAGGATAAGATTACAATGCATGTCAGTATATTAGTCAAACCAGCTGCCACAATGGCAACAATAGGCATATCGTACCCTAGTTTATTTTCTCTTTTTTCAGTTCTGTTTGTGATTTTTTTACTTGCTGTTTTTTCCAATCTCATCTTGGATATACAGTTTCTCAATTATAATTTCTTAATTTTCCACATAATTATACGTCTCTGCAATCGATGTTTTAATACAATTTATCTTCATACGAGACCATATCATCGTCAATAATCACGGCCTGGTCACCCACCACATTATATTAAACGCTGTGTTATCAAAATTAAAATACTAATTAAGTTTCGAGTACTTATTAATTCCCGAGGAATTTGTTCATAATTAATTTAAAGGCACTTGTTAACGTCTTATATAAAAACTTTATTAATTTGAAGAATGCGACGCGATTCGATCTATTGAAGCATTTTCAGGTTATCGACTGATTCCGATGACCGGTTACAAGATTTTTGGGGTTCAGTAATAGGCTATTATTCGCGAAATCTAGCTGATCATTTAAAATGTATTGAAAACTAAATACCTAGGTGAGAACATTGTGAATGTTCTACACTCACTTCAATAGAATGTAATTTGACTCCATTGAATTATGTAAAAATCATTTCCCGTAATGATAATCCTCTCTATAGTGTAAAATTGCTTCATCATGATGTCGAGTTTTTTCGTGTTTTTAACTTCAGTGCCTGCAAGTCAGATCAAGATAATTTCTCAGTAATGTTCAAGTTATAAACATATGTACATCAAAAGTACGTCACTGCAAGTAAATTATTTAAGACAATTACAAATATTATTACATGAAAAATAAATCAGCTCAATATGTTATAATTATTTATATTTCATTTATTTATATTAAAAAATAATATATTAGCATTTTATGGCACACCGTTTTGCTATTTAATAAAATAAGAAGAATTTACTAATCGAAAAATATTTAAAAAAAAATTATTCACAACGAAATTAATGTTCGTAAAAAAGTTGAAGCATAATTTCAATAGAATAATTTAAAATCATGCATAAAAATATTTTAAATTAAAAATATGTAATACTCGACAATAAAATTTACATTCAGTCAATTATTATTATATTGTAAAATAATTACTATTTTCCATTTAAATTATTCTAAATTTCAATTAAAACTTATAATTATGTACCTTATTTCTACGAATTTTTATTCTTGAATTAAAATTAGGGTAAGCTGCCCAGTGATGGCCACTGTACCAGTGATGGCCACTTTTGTCTTTGGGGTGGATTTCCAGCCAACCAAGCGAAATTCAAGATGCGCGCCTTTGCGATCCATATTCTTTCACATGTTGGCAGTAAGATTCCAATCGGGTTTTGGTTCGACCATTGCCCGGCTGAGCGCACGAGCGCATCGCGTCGGACGCTGCACAGTCGGCAGCCTGAGCGGTCGTTTTCTTAGTCAGAGTGTTAAGAGCAGCCGTTCAGGATACACGCTGTCATTCGACTCACAGAAATCGCACGAGTCTCGGGCAGCTTCTTAATTGGAAAAGGAAAGGTAAGTTACTGTATTTTATGCTGCTTTTCAAATTTTTTCAAAATTTAAAGGGGGAAAAGGGGGTGGCCATCACTGGGCCAGAAAAACATAGTCTGCCCAGTGATGGCCACACTTGAACTCGCTGCAGTACTGGCGCCGCCGAGCGTCTCGTAGAGAAGAGGAGATGCGTTGTGGGGGCCCATAAGAGTAAAATCAGACGCGCGCTGTGTTTGTATGGTGAGAAGTGGACATGGGAGGAAGAGAGATGGAGCAACGCGTCCGTCTCACACGCAAACCTTGAGTCGGTGGGCTACGAACGGTGCCTGTCGTCTGCTGCGCTTGGATCGGACCCGGACCTCTCCTGACCGAGTGACAGGTGTCGTTCGCTCAACGCACAGAATTCCCCCAGAGCTCCCCAAAATCGCCAAATAAACCGGCCGCTCAGGCCGCGCCTGCGGCCTGTCTGGTGGGATGCATGGGAGGGAGCGTCCCACCACATCCCTCGCCTACAGGCGACCGGCCTATTTGGCGATTTTTGAGAGCTCTGCATCCCCCCCCCCCCCGCCCTTTTTTCCCCCGCTTTCCACCCACCGTCACCGTGCGGAGGGAAGGACCATGTTAGGGTATGAGACGGGCGGGCTGTGGAGAAGAGGAAAACTCTGAGTAAGGAGGAGGGGGCGCACTATGGGCTAAACGGCACTTTTTGTGTTTAAAACCTAATATCTCGGAAGAAACCGAAGATATTAACGTAAATTTTTTTTTAAATTGAAGCTGAGACTATGTAGATTACTGGAAAATTAACCAGAATGGCTGAAATGAAAATAAACACTATGTAACATAACCTCAAAGTTGCATTTTTTTCTGAAAAATTGAATAGGCTCACACCAACAAAAAATTTGGTCTTTATTTTAAATGTCATATATGCTATCCGATGAACTTTAACCTGCTGATCACGAATCCGAGGTCAGAATTGCCCCCCACCCTACAGTTTTCAGAAAAATGAAGAATTTCCGTGCCTAGTATAAGCCTTTTTAACTCTTACAAAAGACGACCTTAAATTAATTTTTACTATAACATACTAACTGAAGATTTTTGGGGTCGCTTATGACGAATCTGAAGTCAGATTTTGAAAATTCAAAATGGCGGATCCAATATGGCGGACCAAAATTTTTATATTTGATCGAATTTGGACTAAAAATTGAATGCATGGGTTTTTGGAGTCGGTAATTACGAATCTGAAGTCAGATTTTGAAAATTCAAAATGGCGGATCCAATATGGCGGACCGAAAATTTAATATTTGACCGAATTTCGACTCAAAACCGTATACATGGGTTTTCGGGGTCGCTGATCACGAATCTGAAGTCAGATTTTGAAAATTCAAAATGGCGGATCCAATATGGCGGACCGAAAATTTAATATTTGACCGAATTTCGACTCAAAACTGTATACATAGGTTTTTGGGGTCGCTGATCACGAATCTGAAGTCAGATTTTGAAAAGTCAAAATGGCGGATCCAATATGGCACACTATGGGTTAAACGGCACTTTTTGTGTTTAAAACCTAATATCTCCGAAAAAAACGAAGATATTAACTTAATTTTTTTTTAAACGAAGATATTAACTTTAACTTTTAATAGCTGTTGACACAATTAAAAAAAAATTAAGTTAATATCTTCGTTTTTTTCGGAGATATTAGGTTTTAAACACAAAAAGTGCCGTTTAGCCCATAGTGCGCCATATTGGATCCGCCATTTTGACTTTTCAAAATCTGACTTCAGATTCGTGATCACCGACCCCAAAAACCCATGTATACAGTTTTGAGTCAAAATTCGGTCAAATATTAAATTTTCGGTCCGCCATATTGGATCCGCCATTTTGAATTTTTAAAATCTGACTTCAGATTCGTGATCAGCGACCCCGAAAACCCATGTATACGCTTTTGAGTCGAAATTCGGTCAAATATTAAATTTTCGGTCCGCCATATTGGATCCGCCATTTTGAATTTTCAAAATCTGACTTCAGATTCGTAATTAGCGACTCCAAAAACCCATGCATTCAATTTTTAGTCCAAATGCGATTAAATATAAAAATTTTGGTCCGCCATATTGGATCCGCCATTTTGAATTTTCAAAATCTGACTTCAGATTCGTGATCAGCGACCCCAAAAACCTTCAGTTAGTATGTTATAGTAAATATTAATTTAAGCTCGTCTTTTGTAACTCAAAGAGTTAAAAAGGCTTATACTAGGCATGGAAATTCTTCATTTTTCTGAAAACTGTAGGGTGGGGGGCAATTCTGACCTCGGATTCGTGATCAGCAGGTTAAAGTTCATCGGATAGCATATATGACATTTAAAATAAGGACCAAGTTTTTTGTTGGTGTGAGCCTATTCAATTTTTCAGAAAAAAATGCAACTTTGAGGTTATGTTACATAGTGTTTATTTTCATTTCAGCCATTCTGGTTAATTTTCCAGTAATCTACATAGTCTCAGCTTCAATTTAAAAAAAAATTTACGTTAATATCTTCGGTTTTTTCCGAGATATTAGGTTTTAAACACAAAAAGTGCCGTTTAGCCCATAGTGGGGCGTAGTTCTGGTTCGATCTAATTCGGTTTCTATTTTAATTAGGCATAGCTGCATCAACATGGCTCCAAGACCGGTCAACCAGGAACAGGAGGCTCGGGTGCAGCGGCCGCAGCAGCAAAGCGACAGAAGACCGCAGCAGAACCTCCAGCTCGGAGAAACACACGGCGGAACAAGTAGATTTAAGTATGAGAAGTGGAGTGGCCATCACTGGGCAAGGGGGTGGCCATGACTGGGCTAGGCCTGGCCATCACTGGGCAGATTGTACTTTTTTGTTTATAATTATTTTGACATCAAATAAACTTTATTTTTCTGTTTTTGAAAAGCGTAGCACCTTTCTCAAATCCTCTAGTATACCCGTGATTTTTTTCATACCGCTGAGTTGTACTGGAGACGCATGGTCGTGCAAACTATGAAGCACCGCGCTTAAAGTGGCCATCACTGGGCAGGTTACCCTACGTACATAACTTTAATTCAAGAATTTTAATTTAGAAATTTTAATTCAAGAAATCAAATTATTGACATAATTTTAATATAGAAATCTTAATTTAAGATTTAAAATTATGTACATGTATGTACGAATTATGTACATAATTTTAATTGAAACATGAAATATTAAAAATTAGTGGGGTGAAATTACTATTTTTTAGTGAAAACGAAACAAGATCAAAATTGACTCAAAAACTACAAAAGGTATCTATGTGTAGATTTTCTAATTATTGGATGAATTTGAAAGTTGTTTAGAGCTTTTAAAAAAATTAGTAATATTTACCCAAATATTATCACGGACATTGAAATAATTTTACGCATATTTACTCGATAATACTCCATTTTAATTTAAACTTAATATACTTTTGTGCGAAATTATAACTAAAGTAAATTTACTCATAATAATGAGTGAACATTTACTTCGATTTCAGTGTAAAATTAAAAAACTAGTTTGGTGTTTTCATATGTATTGCTCTTTAATCTTCGAAGGAATTTTACTGCTACAATACTAGGAATTCATTTTCCTAGTGAAATTACTGAAACTTTTAGAGTGTGTAGTTTACTATTGAAATTTAAAATTTTCAATCTTTACATTACTTCGGCCATCTTCCATTTTAAAATGTCTGTATCAGATTCAAAATAAGCGACTCCTAAAACAGTCGAGTGCCAAAGTTAACGATATTCCCTTGAAATTTAAAATTTAAATGCGCCATCTTAAATTAAGCAGGGATGGGAAAAAAGTGTGAGATTTATTCTGATCATTCTGCTTAGCATTTCCTCACCGACTGAATTTGCCAATGACAAAAAGGCGTGCCCAATAAATATTTCACAAAGATTTGTACATGTTATTTTTTTTTTAAAAGATGGACAAGTGCGAGTAGGACTCGTGTCCATGCGAGAATTCTTACCATTACATAGGGTTTAAAAAAAAGTAACTCTTAGAATTTTGTGCTACTCGGAATCGGAAATTGAACAACTTTCGTAGAATAACTTTTGGAAAATTGCGAAAAAAAACAGAAAATAAAGTAATAATTCCACGTAGTATTAGAAATTAATGATTTTCGGATTTTTTCCTTTATTTGTGCTATGAGGCTTTTCGTCGTACCACATTTCAAGATTCTAGGTCAATGGGAAGTAGTATAGGTTTTGATGTGTCAATCAGAGTGTATGGCTGTCAGTATGAAAACACACTTTGAAACGCCGTACCTTTTTATTTCATTGATTTATAAACTTAAATTTGTTACAGGACAATGAGGCTGTAGACTTTAGTATTTGGTATATTTTCGATTCAATACCTCTAGTCGTTCCTGTGAAAAAAAATTTTGACGGACGAACAGACGGACAGACAGACGGACGGATAATAAAGTGATTTTTTGATTGATCTCGAGGTACGAAACCCTAAAAAATTGTCGTTATTGAAAGCACACATTAAGGGAACCTTTACTTTCAAAATCGACAAAAAACACTTTTTAAAAGTTTTTTTTTGAAAAGACTATTATATTTATTATTCTGAAACCTTTTGTACATTATTGGTAAGATTATGAAAAATATAAAAAAAACTTTTTTAAATGCAATTTTAGTTTATTTCAATGCCTACAGAGGGCGTCATCCAAAATGCACTTTTAAAACGGCCGCATTTCTCTAGGACTTCCCAGATAGAGTAAAAATCTTTAGTGGATTGATTTCATAAGACACAAAACTAGTACATAAACCTAAAAAACCTTTTATTTTTAATAAATATATCATTTCTAAAAAAGTTAAAAAACTACTATAAGTTAAGGTAAACTACCCCTCTGCATAAAAAAGTGTGGGGGGGGGGGCCAGATGCGGGGGGATGCGGCAGGGGGACAGATGCGGCCATTTTCAAAAATGTGGTTTCGAGAAAAACGCGTTCAAAGTTTTTGTTATATAATTTTTATTTTACATATAAAACGCGTAGAGCTACTGATTTTTTTCTGATTTTGAAGGTAAACGTCCCCTTAATATTGGCAAAAAATCACATGGATTGCGCCGGGAAATGAGAAATGCATATTTTCGAATGAAAAAAAAAACTGTCAGACTTTCATGCATAATCGTAAACTGCATTATGAATTTTGTGGAAATGCTGCAGTTTTGCAATTAACAGGTGAACATCTGTAACATATTATTACATATGTGGCCTCTCAAAGGCTTACTCACTATGCAGTTTTTTGTGAAGTTATATTAAAATTGTTAAATTTAAATCATATATAGTTTGCTCATAGTAGTTTACAGAGTGAATCCAAATCTTAATGGTATTTTCTTTATATTTCAGTTAGATCTGCTCAGGATTGCTGAAAGCAGGGAAAAACCTTAAATGAGCCGAAACATGTAAAGGGTGCGAAGACGCTGACGGAAGACATATCACACTTCAGAAACTCCGGAACATTAGCTGCATTAGGAAATAAGTTTCAACGCAAAAATGTGCGCAACAAAGTCGAGTTCCTCAATTCTGGCTATTATATCTTGCGTATCAGTAATTATGTCGTGGTCTCGCGTGAGCCCGGTTGCTGCCATCCACTGGGATCACACTGTTGATCTTAATGAGGATTTTCGGGTGTTATGGACAATCATTAATCAGGACATAACGTTTGAGGTGCAAGCACGTACGCTGGGCTTCGTTGGCTTCGGCTTCTCACACGATGGAAACCTACCTGGCTCTGATATAGCTGTCGGTTGGGTCGACAGAGGACAGGCATATTTCCAGGTATGTATACAAGTTCAAAGCGCGTTTCATATTTTTCGTCAGGCATATCTGTAAGAAATTGATTTCGATATACTTTTCACGGACGTGTTGAAGCCATCGGTACTATTACTATCACAAAAAAATTGACCAATTGAAAGGAATGAACTCGGGGGGAACTCTGCACGTCACATGACTCTTGTTACTGCTACGCAATGCCGTGTGAGCCATAAATTGGTTTTGATACGTATGGAACCTTCAAATTGGTTTTCTAATAGGGAGGATGAACCTTAAAAGGACTCAGATCACACCTGGGGAATAATTAATGGGAATTTCCCTCAGACTGATGCATGGATACATCAGCTTACCTACATAACATGTGGGAAAAACCGGGCCGGAAATCAGCAGACATCGAACCCCCAATTTTCGGATTGACGCTCCGCCACTGCTCTGACCGCTACTGTGGACAGTTGTTCTGATGAAAATTACGACCGATTGTATACAGACACATAATTTGAAAGCTGAATGCATAATCAATATTTGAGCTAAATATTAATTTTATTAAAGGCATTATTCCCGCTGATGAATTTATTTTTTCCAACTTTAATAAATCCCTGAAATATTATACAAAATAGGTAATTTAAATCAAAAATTAAATTCAACTGAACTTATCGCACTTTATTCTGCCCACTATTTATCATACTTCCCTATTAGAGTATGTTCAATATTTATAACTCTGCCACAATTAATGATTTCTAGAAGAAGAAGAAGAAAAATGCTTGATTTTAGGGAAGCACAATGGCGTAAATAAAGAGGTTTATGAGACTAACTTTGTAGCCCAGTTATAAAGACACTTGGGATGATTCCGCGATTCTGAAGAGAATATAATCACTTACTATAAAGGCTCTGGCCATCATAGGCTAACATACCATGTACATAAGTCTGTCTAATGAGATGAAATGTCGTCTTGTCATGAAGACGATGAAACTACATATGTACATCTCACATCTTGTGTGCTTGTTCTGCTTTAACACAGTTATGAAGAAAGATCGTCAATCAGGCATTTTGGAAATCAACTGACGTTTGTTGGTCTTCTGTTAAAGACCTTGTGGTGGTCCTTAGGGAAGAGTATCGCATTTACCTTAAAGGGGTTTCGGTACAAAAGACTTTTCAGCTGCAATGCCCACCATAAATGTCACACCTACCAAAGAATACGTCGATAAAGTGAAAAGCCCGATACTTGTCTGGTAGATAGCGTTGCGATCGCGAAGAGATAATTATATTTCTGAAGAGTAGCATCCTTTTTAGTAATGTTCTCTTAATGTCATACCGGTCTAACCGTTAGTTTCGTTTTATCAGCTTTCATAGAAAAAGGTCTGTTCCATAACGACAATGCCCCCGCCCATTCGTCTACCATTGGAACGAAAAAAAAGGGGCAATTTGAAGTACGAATTGGTACCACATTCACCTTATTCTCTGGATTTTGCTCCCTCTGACTTCTTTCTCTTCTCAGACCTGAAAAAATGGCTCAACTCATCAAACAAAGAGGCCATAACCGGATCAGAGGATTATTTTGTAAATTTAGAGACAAATCACATTTCGGAGGGTTTACAAAAAGTGGAATATCGTTGGAGGAAGTGTATTAAACTGAAAGGAGGCTACATTGAAAAATAAATGAAAATTTCATTAAAAGAAAATTGTTTAGTTCAAAAAGTGTCGGACTTTTCACTCTACCCACGTAACATAAAAATATATAATAAAATAAAGACTCCAAAAATAGCACCCTACATTACAGAATTAGATCTGTCATTCGCAAATGATAAAAACTATTAACGAATCGGGATTGTATGTGCCTGTGACGTTCTTGGCCGTTTATTTTTTTTTTAAATGAGAGACGTTAAAACATTTGGATATGATTAATACGAGAGTTATGGTATGCATTTTAAAATGGCCGGTAACTAATACCAGGCGGAATTGTGCCCAACAAGACAAGCACTCTCACGATTGTCTTCATTATTGAGGATTGGATTAATAATTTGCTAATATCTTTTTTGAATCTTTTAAAATTGACGATAAAACTAGTATTAATTATTCGTATTTATTGCCCTGTCTTTTTTCCTATTCCTCCTGCGATATTAATGTACCAAGTGTTAATGACTCTCTGTTGTTTAAATTTGTCAAAAGAATGGATGATTCTTGTTCTTCAGGACAAGGTATGGTATTCCCAACATAAATCTAAAACATTGTATAACAAGCCTGTTTGACCCACTGCTTGTTTTTATTTAATTTGTCCTAATCATCTGGGATATTCCCGGATTCTGGGATCTGGGATCCTTCCCTAAACCAACTTTTAAAAAGGGGACAAAAATCGGGTTGATAATTATAGACCAATTGCTAAGCTTTCAGCTATACCTAAACTCTTTGAGCGTATAGTTTGTGAGTTTCTTACGTTTCACTGCAACACTTTGATTGAACTTGCTCGGCATGACTTCACATTATAAAAAGCGCGAAATGCATTTATGTCTATTTGTTCATAAAGTCTTCGTTGGATTTAGTGGATTCGCCGGACATCTTTATTTCCTTTTATGCAGGTAACATATCTGTTCGCTCTCGAACCTTCCTTTATATTAAAAGTAATCGAACAATTTTGTGAACCAATAACTGACATGTGTAGATGCTATAATAAATATTTCCAGTTCTTAGGTCAGATTACTCATTTCGATGTATGTTGGCTTGTAAATTGATAAATAAATATCAGTCAGATTTTCCTGCCGACTTGAAACATTTGGTAAAACCGTAGGATTCAATATCTAAAGTATGTAGTAACAGGGAATTTTTAACTAATATAATTTAATATCTTTTTGGAGGCGGTTCTATTTTGTTTTTAAAAACTCGATCTAACGTTGTCATAGACAGTGAGGTGGTGTGGAAGGGTGGAATAATTTTGATACATGAAAAAACCGGCCAAGAGCTTGTTAAGCACGGCACATGGGTATTACGAAGTCGTATCAGAATAAACGCCTACATAATTAGTATTAATATTTAATCATTATTATTTTAATTTAATATTACGAAAACTTCATTTGGTTTAATAACATTCCCTTTAATTTTATGTTCTACACACGCATGCCTAACACATGTAATAACAAGATGGGGGTTAGGAAAAAAGAATTGGTTCTTCACTTTCACTGTATGGAAATTTTCATCATTTCTGGTTGTGGGTTATCAATAAACGCCTTTACATCAAATTTTATTTCAAAAGTTGCAAAAATGAGAGAGTAGTAGGACTATAACTCACACTCGGACAGAAACTATAAGGGTTCCTACTTTGCAATGGAACCCAAAAAATGCTCTTGAAAGACATGTTGCTTTCCATAACAAAAACATTTAGAAAGCAGGTATCACGCTAGCATTAAGGATTTCATATCTATTTATTTGTTATTTATGCTACAAGGAATCGAATGAGACACGAACAAAAATTGTTTTTATGCCCGCTATAAGGATATGGACGTTTTCCTTTTGTAGGTTTTTTATTGAATAGAAAGAATCGACCACATCAGAAGATGTTCATGTCCATATATATGTAGTTCTTGATGTGTACCATAAACAACCATATACTCGAACGAAACTCTTTCCGCACATGACATTTTCATAGTTATATGGTGTTTGATAACATGTTTGTAATAAACTTTATTCAATCGAGAATGAATTTCACCAAACTATAAATATTTATAACAATGCAGTACCTCTTGACTTGGCGTGTGGAATATCAAATGTGAATATGATTTCTCATTTGCATCTTCTCTTTAGGGTTTTTTCGGATTCTAAGTTCTGCCACATATGTATTATATAGTACATATGTGTCACTCAATAAATGTGAAAAGTGCTTAATGGATTCTAGTGTTGTTAGCGAATTCGAGGACCCTCTTTAAGTACACCGGGGGCCGTTTCACACCCAACAACAGCACAGTGAAAGAATTAATATGAAATTACTTGCTTCGGGATGTGCAGAGCAGAATGCTTTGTTATATTGGATTGATTGACGTGTAATCTGTTCTGGATTTAATCCCTTAAGTTTTCCAAACCATAAACAGTGCGCAAGCACAGGCAGAAACGAAAGCACCTTCTCTTATAATTCAGCTGCCTGGAATCTGTTCCATCTGATGTTAAATTATCATAAATTAGGGTGGAGGATGTTTATATCGACTGATTAATTCTCGCTGTGATTTGGTTTGGTTGATGTTCATGTCAGTTTGGCGCAGACTTAGGCGTTCATTTCAAACATATACCAACGCCATAACTAAAGGCAGTTATAGCAATCAGCAAACCGTGCCTTCACCCTTGGGGCTTAGTGCCAGATTACATTTGGCTATGTTATCAGAGCGCCCCTTACAAATTAAGAGCCACCTTTATGACACCTTTGCTAGCAAATTTCCCGAAATTAGAAAAAGGTTATTACCATTTCAGAAGGCTGCCACGGGTGCGGAAAATTTGCTCGCTTTTACAAGATATGCCTTTGCCGCTGTCTTTCGCTTCGCCTCAACAGCTTTAATTGATGTAATGTTAAACGGGCATGTTAGTAACATTTAATGGAGAAAATGAGGTTTTAACTTGAATATATACATACATATATATATGTAAGTATTTACGAAACACCCAATTAAGTGTCGAGGTTATTTATTTTAAATGCGAAGCAGGAATAGTAATTTTTTGTCGTTGCTTTCCTATGTGGCGGACCATGATCGCAGTCAGCTATTAGAGCAGGGTCATGCTATCCGAAAACGTTTGTCTTACTAACAAGGTGTGAAAATGGGTTCGGAAGCATTGGTTAATTTGAAATTGGATCCGTCAAAGCAAATAATATGAACAGAACAGACATAAAGACATTAAACAAATACATACAAAATCTAATTGATAACCTTTTTGTAATCGGTCAAGACACCTTTAAAAATATCGAATCACCTCCAAAAAGTGGGCGTTTCAGACAAACAAAAATAGTTGATCTTTGAATATTTTAACAGATTTTTATGCAAAACATTCTCGATACATCGATTAGATATTGTTCGAAGAGAGCCGTTATTCTAGTTATAATAATCGATATTTAATTGTTTGTTTTTTGTCTTTTTTTGTTATTTTCGTTATATTTTGAGTTTGTAAATTTTCTGTATTTAGATTAAAATCAGATTTTAAATAAATTTCGACGCATTATTTTTTTTAAAGGAGTTTCAGAGATTTTGGTTTGCGACAACTACAAATGCTGGTATGATGAGATTAATAGATTGAGAATGGCAGAATTATATGCGAATCATTTTGATTAATATTTATTACTATTACTAGTAGAAGCTTTCTCATGTCTCCTCGTATAATACCTTTTACAAATGTGTATACCATTTGACATATGGTATTTGTCGCCAGGTATTTTTTCTAACAATTTCCCACACTTGAAACATTGTTTCGTCATGATACTCGTTGAAATAATGAAAATGTAATGGCGATAAATAAAAGATATAACAAAAAAACAAGTATTGACTAAGTCGAATGACTTCCTCGAACTTTACAATACTATCTAAGAATTAAAAACAAATATTTTATAATAATGACCAACTGTTAAAAATAAAAACGGTTTCGAAGATTTATTTATTAGTGATACTACGCATGCTCAACGGTGACTTCCATTTTATTAGAAACGGAACTATATTCCGAATAGAACGATACCAAAATCAATGCAATGGGACTTATAGTCTCCCCCTGAAAACATAATAATAATTCTGATTCTGATTCTCAATCAATTTACGTCGAGGTTCATTCGCTTGCAATTGCTTGCTCAAAATTAGAATGACAGGTAGCAATTATTTCACACCGGAAAAGGTGAGAACTAAGCAACAAGCTCGTCCAGCATAGAAGGAAATTTTACATAATTTCAAGTTACCCGGAAACCTACTGTTTCGATTTGCTATTTTACATGTTTGACTTTAATTCCAAGATGTTTGGCTTTAATTATAACAGTAAACTCACTCATCTCCGCACAGACAACGACTGAACGCAATCTTCTTCACGGAAATGTTGGTGAAAGAGAATATCGTTGTGACCCTTGCGACCCCGGTGCGCGGCAAGCGCGATTGCTCTTACACTCCTTACTGGGACGCGGCAATGTACGTACGGATGGTCATATCTTTCCTCACCTCTGAATTTTAACTGTTGCCGCAAAGGTGAGTAATGTCTGTAACGGGCACTCAGCCGGATATGTGTTTGGCTCGAGACGTAGTGCTCTCACCCATTCGCACCGGGAAGCGCTTGCTTGGCGAAACATACACGTCAGGTGAACTATTGACTCGGAGTTCTTCTTTAGATGAAGCGCTAACGGTGCGTCCGGTGTCTTATCTCATCTGCAAAATCCACAATTTTTTTTTCGTTTTTCTACCAGCAGCACTCGTGCGAAAAGAAACAAGTGGTGCTAGAGGAGAAATAGTCTTATAAAGAAGAATAGACTTTTTTTCTTTACAACATTACATATCAGTAACAATTTGTGTGTGGAAAATTCATTAAGCCTAAGATTCCACTTTCGTTATACCTACCTATATATTTAAAGGTATCCAACAATATTTCTTAAAATCTAGGAAAATATATAGCTTTTACTATAAAACGGTTTTTGTTCCCGCATTCCAAATCTAGATCTTGTGTTTATGTTTTTTCTGTCAAGAACTTTTGGATTCAATTACCAGACTTTCTTATAAATCTCGCACCACCATTTCTTTGAATTTCCCCTCATTTTAACAACATCCAATCGCATATTCAAACCTTGATCTATAAAATTCTTCAAGACTTCAAGAGTCCAGTGTATCCAATTAAAATATTCCTATTGAGATGAGGGCTTAATAGGGCTGGCCCCAGAAATCAATATTTTTATCATGATTTTTTCAACGAGAAAATGCTATGGGGTGGTTAATTCAGAAGATTGGATCAGATTTATCTGGAATATGAGAAACTTTGCGAATGAAAGCGAGTCAAAGTTAAGAGCGGAGAACCATTTCTCCTTTTTATTATGGAAAAATATTGATTACTGGATTATAGGAATATTTTTACATAATTTTTTAACCTACTACCATACACAACTGATATTTAATGACAGAAAAATTTCTACGAAAATTGTGTTTTCTTGATTTCTTAGTGAGGCCGGCCACGTTGGCCCTTTCATCTATACTATTATATGGTAAAAATGTCAAACGACATCTGCGGTATGGCCTCGGTAATATTGATAAACAGTGAACCGATTATAATGAAACCTTCGACGTTATCTTCTAATAAATCTGAGGAATAAAGTAACATAGGCTACAAATCGAGGCAAATATTTGAAATAGGTAACAATAAAATAGGTGAGTTACTTTCAGAGGTGTATGATTTTCGAGTATGAAAGTAATGTTGCTTTTTACATTAAGAGGTATTTCTGGAAAAAAAAATTTCGATTTTTTTTTAATTTTTTTTTTTTTTTTTTCATAGAAAGAAAAGAGATTTCTTTTTTGAAATTCAATTATGTTTATTTAATTTTAAGGAGTATAAAAATATAATTTATTGAATTTTTCCGCCATTACAAATTTAAAATTGTGCCATTACAAAAAAAAAAAAAAAAACATCATAATATGACGGCACGTATAATTTCTGGCGATTGGGTCATTTTGTAGTCTTTAAAGTTAAACAAAAATACCTGCAAATTTTCAAAAAAAAATCCTTTCTTTCTATGAAAAAAAAAATATTTAAGAAAAAAAATTTTCGAAAATGTTTCCCAGAAAGATCCCTTAAATACCAGAAGAGCCATGTAAACGATGTTTTCTTAAGCTCAATAGAACTTTAAATTTGAAAAATAACGCAGAATTAACTTTCACACGACCTTGAAAGCCAATTTGCAGGACCATTTCTCGAAATCACTTTATCGCCGTAATTTCAATAAATCGATTGTCGTTGTATGGCACGTAGCACCATCCTGTTGAAACCACACATCTCGCCAGGATCAATGTCATCCGTATTTTCGGAGAAATATTCCTTTATCATGGTTTTGTGATAAAATAACTGGTCAGCTAGCAATTGTCCTAGAGCCCAATCAGCGAATAATTTGTGTAATTCTTAAACCTTCTTCAAGCATGAGCCTATTCATGATTACTTGCCGGACTATATTGAACATAAATATCACATAGAACTGTCGGAATGGCAGCTAAAAAGCCAAGCTAAGAAAACACGCTTTAGAACATATTTGTACCATATAAATAACTCACATTAAATTTACGTTATATCACCTGTAAACGGAAAGCGAAAGAAAGCTTCTGGCCTGGGTTGTCCTGGTTAATATTAATATTTTCTATTGATTGGGCATTATGTTTACGCAGCTGTCTTATTAGACTAGACAATTTAGAATATCTCTTTGATTTGGTGATAACTTCCATCTTTCCCCCATGCCAATTGCCGAGAGTTAAATAATGTCGGATGTTATATATTAACTTCTAGACATTTCCCAACATCCCTTAAGGATAAACCAGTTGGATTTAGTGAAGACATTCTTCACTTTTGGCAAAAAAAGAGACTGACAAATTTGTCTTTTAACTATTTCCCCACTTAAAGGATAACATTCACTAATTGCCTTTACGCTCAAGTTCAGGATCAGTTGTTTGCTAAAGGAGCTCAGCTCAGCTCTAAATTGGAGTTGTTCTTTGAATAATGGCCCTTAGGGCTATTTAGTTTTTTGTTTATTGCATTCATTTCTACCGGACAGAATTTAGATTTTGTTGAATTAAGTGGGTACATGGGGCTTTTATAAAGCATTTGATAAGGGGGATTTTCACATTAAAGTGTAACATTTCAAGCAAACTGAGCATTGACTATGATTTGAGTAAATTGTGAGGATTTGGCGTAGATGAAATCATTGTCTTTAGCTCTGATAGCATATCTTCCATTTTTCATTTTTTGTTATAACATTTAAGTAGTTTTCGTACCCTTATCTTAAACAACGGTAATGCTTAATAAATAAAATAAGTAAAAAATTAAATAATGTACAACGCAACAATAAACAAATCTTACATTTGCTTTCGTTGCTGTGTTTTCACAAAAATCAATACTTTTTTCCATATTCGTGCAATATGTAGTTAGATTGACTTCATAAAAGCTCAGAAATTTGACTTTTTAAAACAGTAAGGACCATTTACGGGAGGTAATATTATATTTGCAACAAATGCAGACTTCCCGAATTATCAAATCTACATCATTCCGTTATAATAAGACTATAATTTTAAAAATCTGAAATAACGATTCCTCTTGTATTAAAAGGATTTCTTCAACAATATGAAGACCTCTTGACTATTGACCGAAACAAATGATAGTCAGAAGGAGCAATGTCTGGTTAATACCGCGTGTAAGGGAGGACATCTCAGCCGACGCTTGCAAGGTATCTTTAACCGTTTTCACAACATGTAGCTAAGCGTTGTCGTGTAAAAAAATCAATTTGTCGAGTCTTCTGACATATTCAAGGTGTTTTTGTTTCAGTGAGATTCTTTGTTGTTTATTATTATAATTACTGTCAGCGGTAATAGTTTCACCAGGCTTTAACAGCTCATAAAACAATATGCCCTCCTAATCCCATCAATTACAGCATAGCTTTTGCAGTGTGAATGTTTCGTTTTGATGTTGATGTTAACGATGATGGTCCATATACTTTTTTACGTTTAAAATTACCAAAAGAAGATAAATGTTTCATCGCCAGTCAAAATTCGATGGAAAAAGGACTTCCTGTTTTGTCTTTGAAGTTTGATGAACTGTGAACATCAAACATCTTTCAGTGCTCCTGTCAAATTATATGCTATCAATTTTTCATCTTTTTGGCTCATTCCCATGGTTCGTAGACGTTTACTTATGGCTTCTCGAAAGACAATTTAATGCTGTTGCAAGTTGTTCTTGTGTTTCTCAAAAATCTTCATTTAATAATTCTTGCAATTCTCTATCTTAAATTTTTTTCAGTTGACCCGAATGCTCTTTATCTTCCACATTGAAATCACTTCTCCAAAATCTCCTAAACTAGTATTAATATGTTGAAATCGACAGAATGGGTTCACTGTAATCCACAAGCAAGACGTTCAGTGGTACTTTTCTTTTGATTAAAGTATAAAAGTAACTATTCCCGTAACAGTTGCTTTGTTGGAATATAATTGGACATGTTTAACTTCACATAGATTATATTCACCATAACATTATTAAGCATTAGTAAGGCTGTATATTAGACATCCTTTAAAATTAAGTCCCATACCTTATATAATATCTAATAAAATTGTTCAAAAGTTATTCGGGTTTTCACTGACAATAAGATTCTACAATAAAAAATGGAGGTTTACATTTAAAAAGGCAAAGTTGACCTTAAATTTGATCCTAATACTTTTATAAAAAACATTGTTTCCGGCAACTGTCAACCCTTTTCAAATATTTTATGGTTCCGGGAATTTTTGCGCACACATTTTCTGTGATGTACAAATATTTGATTCTGCCTGTACGTTGAAAGCATTTTTCTTTTCACTCCGATTTCTTAGATAGAAATTAATTAATAATTAATTAAAATAATTAAATTAATAGAAATTAATCGGAAATGCTTTGGTTGCTCTGAAAAGTCGACGAAAGTAGTAGTTGTAATAAAAAGATTGGTCCTAAGCACGTATTTACGTATCAAATAATTCCTGAATAACTAATAATGTTCTTTTGTCAACAATCGTCATGGTATAAATCAAATTATATTAATTATGTTATGTATTGGGCGGTCAAAAGTGGTTTAAATTGGATCGTGTAAATAGTGCATTGCGCATGTCTGGTTGGTATGGGAGAACTTTAGCAGTGCGCAGGTTTACATACAGATAAAACAGAGATAGTATTCCTCCATCAGTTATTCAGAGCAATAAGAGAGTGAAGTGACCCTTATCGTTGGCTGACCTTCGAGTCATAATTTCATGGAGTTATTGATTTCTGCTAACTGCCTAAATTGGAAACCATTGTAGCCAGCCAAATTGACGCTGCCTTCCATAAGTGAGCAATGAACCTGAGGCTGGACCCTCATAAGTTGTGTCGGCATGCGCTGAAAACTGGTTTATTTTTCTTTGGTAATAAGTCCGAATCATACCGTTCTCTTTGAAGTGCATGATGTTTTAGAGCATAATTAACATTAGTAGCAATACCCGTAGGTTGTGGAAAGGTTTCAAGTTTTTTGTCAATAAAAGCGCCCATAAACAAATACCGTAGCCAATCGACCTCGAAGTCAGCATGAAGACGATCATTACTCATGAACATATCAATTCCCGCATTAAATGCCGGCTGGTTCGTTTCTCGGTGTATGACTCACACAAGTGTTTAAGCGAGCCTGCCGTCGAAAGCTCATTATCTCATGGCAGGGAGAACTTTGTTTCTGTAATTAGTTTCCAAACATTCCCAGTGTTGACAGTGATTGATGGAGGGCAGCTGACGATCGACATTGATTGCTTTGGCGGTGTTGTTGCAGCAGCCAGTCAGGTTGTGAGGAATCTAAATAAGATTTTTTGGGCACAAGCGGGACCCGTAAAAAAGTAAGCTTAATTAAGATGAAAATCAACACTTCAAATTGGGGCCGCTTTGCCATTGATGATGCCATGCATGCATGCATTTCGCATAGAAGTGATCACCTTTGGTTGGTTTAAGGGGAGAATAGTTTTTTTTCTTCACTCGAGATATGTTCTTCAATATCTTAAGAATATTTCTGCGAAATTTCAGGTCAAAATTCATTAAATTTCCGAAAATAAAGGAATTGGCGCACAGGAATCTTTAGAATTTTAAACGGGCGCCGAAACTTCAAACGAGTTTTTCTCGAAACCGTGGGTTTCTGAATGGAGGATTAAAAGAAGACTACTGAATCAATAGACATGAAATATTACCAGAGTATTTAGAATACATATCTTCATGGCCTGAGTTCAAATAAAGACTATATGTTTATTAGGGAGTATGGAGTCCATACTATTTTAAGATTTAAGACAATATGGCATTATTTATGTTGTCTAAAGATCAACTTTTACTGAATGCAGATATGTGCTGTAATTACAAACGAATTGCTGCTATAATATTGCAACTACCAGGTTGCATAAAAATGATTTAAACAAGCTTTAAGAGGTATCGCAGTATAATTCTGATACGGGTTTCTTTTCCATATTTTTCTTTTTACGTTGATTTGACAGACATTTTTTTACATTATAAAATCCGAACTAATATGACAAACACTGATATGAGGAACCTTGGAAATTTATTATTTGGTTTTTCATTTTTGTAATATTGCATAAACAAACTACAAAAGGTAGAAAAAAACTGTTAGTATAATTGTAAAAATTAAAAAGAAACAGCCGACAATAATCTATGTAATGGTATATCATATATTATTCTACTCTATTTCTCATTCATGAAACCAGTTTATTTTCATGTCTCGTATTTGATATTGATGTTTACAATTTTGCTCGACTAAAATCGTAATGATTTTTCAGAATTTGATACGATTCTCGAGTGCTCTTAACAATATTTTGATTTGTTAGCCTGAAAAACCGCAAATAACAACATACATACAGATATATTTTGGAGTTTTTCATGACTCCAAATATCCATAAAGTATTTATTTTTAAAATAGTTTGTGCTATTTTTTTCAAGGTAACAATATTGGCCATATTGTCATACTGTGCATATGTATCAGGAATTTTTTTTTTTTAATTTTATATATATATATATGAAACGTAATCAAATATTTCGACACCTTAGTCATTGAAATCAATCCAATACCATCCAATACTATATGCAACTTTTTTTACTAGCTCGGACAAAGGAAAATATGAATTAATTTCTAACAAAAGTCGAATTTGCGGAGCGTAGTCTGCCTTTTGCGGCTTAGATTTAAACTCAAAATTGTTATAATACATATTTTGTTTAATACTGAATACAAGGAGGACTTCTTAGGGCTGTTGACATGAGTGAAAATCATTATTATGGTTTTCGCCATAACTCTTCATTTTATTTATTTTTAAAAACCCCGGCCCACATCAAGTGCTATAAGATTTCTAAGACGTACAATCAAATAGACACACAACTAAAAACCTATAGAATTAATATTGTATCAATCTCAAATTTATTAAAAAAGAAAAACAATTTTACGTTACGATAAGAGTGTGGATATAACTTAAGCGGTTAGGGGTAGTAAGTGGCGTAAAAATAGTAGTTTGATATATTTTATATAACAAATAATACAAAGTTATTATGCTATGTTTTAACTTTATTTTACAAAAAGTTTAAAACAAAATATTTATTGTAGACTAAGTTATCGCCATATTTGTTGGACCCCGTCTTACAAGTCGTGCTTTGCGGTGACTGACAATCATACCATTTTACTGGTTCATCTAAAATCAATCAAACAAGAAAAATCATTAGTTTAATAGTTAATATAGTGCCTGATCGAAGCTTTTTTTTTTAAATCAGATACCTCAGATAATAATTTACTGGCGGATTTTCAAGGAAAAAGTACTAGTTTATTGTTTATAAAAAATAAAAGTTTTAATAAACCAACAAAATTCTTCGTTAAGTTACTGGTTTTTTATGCTTTCAATAAGCTGTATAAATTTTATTCAAATCCATTGAGTGGTTTTTGAATTACAGCTGTCACCGATTTTGACAACATAGTTTCGAGAAAAACTCATTTAAAGTTTTACACTCGATTTGCAGCTGCCGTCAGCTACCTGCCATCGAGGGGCGGAAAGTCCTTCAGTAGTAATTCGATTAACATGAAATTTTCAGATCATATTTTCGAAGCATCATACTTTAAGAAAATGCAAAATAAAAATAGATGTTTTGAAAATCCTGACTACCCCGAACCCCTTAACATATTAGTGATAATGTCAAACAAACTAATGTCTGTCTTTCTGTCTGTTTTGTTCCGAAATTATTTCTCCTCGATACATTAAGTTTTATTAATTGCACTGATTCTTTCTCATTTCCTTTCAGGATCGACATGTGAAAAGCAATGGCGATAACGAACCAGTTGTAGATCCATCCCAAGATTACATTCTCATGCTGGGCTATGAGAATACAACGCACACCGTGTTGAGATTTAAGAGGAAATTGGACACATGCGATACATCTCATGACATTCAAATAACGGTGAGAAAATATTTAGAAATTTCCTGTTTTGAAGAATTGAACCCGAAAACAAAAGTGTTATTTGTTACTTGTTACAAAATGTAGTTTTCTCTTGTTACGAAATTTGGTGTTAAAGAAGCGTTACTTTGAATTTCTCTAGACCGTAGACCTTCGCAAAATGAGAAATCGTGAAAAACTATCAATAATATTTAATTCTAATATTTCGCTTCTTGTTAAATCTAGATGAGAAAATTATTAGATCACAAAATACGCTATAACTTAAGTTATACATATCATAATTTATTTATTTAATGTTAATTTAATGTCTACAGATAGTAAATCTTACAGACTTAACATATAAACAAAAACATAATTTTAAATTTGAAAATCTGCGTATGCAGTTAAATGATTAAATTTAACTACATAGTTAGAAACAAATTTAGACAACCATAATTCGTTTTGTGTAAAGGAACATACAGCAATGATCTCGATCGAATTGTTCTCTCTGGCTCATACCGATTAATCAGTGGTAAAAGCTCGGGACATTTAATTCAGTGCGATAAAATATCTTTTATGAAGACCGCACAGATTATTTCGTGTCTAAATGCTAGACTTAACAGACCGATAAGTAGACATCTAACATGATAAGATGACCTGAGATCGACAAACATTTTATAATTAAAAACAAACAAAAATAAGAAAACGCGTAAATTTGTTTTGCGTTGTTTCAATGGTTTTTATATGAATCTGACAATAAGGTCACCATATTATCGAAGTATACTCAAGAATAGAATTTACTAACGCGAAATAGATAGTCATAAGAGTTTGCGGCGATCTAAAATCTTCAGAATTCCCTTTTAAAAATCCTAAGGCTTTAAATGTCCTTGTGGTGGTAAAATCGATTTTTAAATTATACCAGATTTGGTTCACTCTGATGAGAGAATTGTCATTTATCTTATACGAAAAAAAGATGCATTGTACTTTACGATAAAAAGACATACATTTGCATTTTGATATATTACGATATAATTTGTTAACATTACACCATTGATAAAGCTTGTCTATATCATTGGATAATAGAACGCAATCGTCAAAAGAATCAATTTTATAAAACAATTTCAAATCATCAGCAAACAACAAGCAACAGACACAACGTCATTTAACAAATAGCAAGAAAAACAGCGGCCCAAGCTTTCGAAGTCTAAATAGTAGTCGAAAGGTACAGAATGTATGTAGCCCATTTAGACCTATCAGTCTCTTAACGGGATTATCCTAATTATAATATTGTGATCAAAAAATAAAGTGAATTTGCTTATAAAATGAAAAATCTTTATCTATTCTTCCAAATCAATTTCATCCCCTTCAAAGTAATCCCCTCCGGATACAATACCCTTATGCCATGTTTTTTTTTCCAGTCCTCGAAACAGTTGTTGAAGTCGATTTCCAGAATGGCTTTCAAAACCTTCTCTTTAATCGAGTCAAAATTATGTCCTCGGAGGGGTTTTTTGAGTTTCAGGAATATGCAGAACTCAGACGGAGCTAAATCGGACGAATAGTGCGGTTAATGACGTTATGGTAGTCCGAAATCATTGCTTCATATATATCAATTGAAGACTTTGGACCACTTGTAAACATTAGCGACATAGCCTATCACCAAACTTCTTTTGCAACATCCTCAAAGTTTTTGTGCTAGAATATTCATTCCGCAAACAAAATTGAATGCAAATTCTTTGCTCAACAAAATCAGACATATGTAGTAAAAATCGAAAAAATCACTTTTATATATTTACAAAAACACGTGTAACTCTGCAACAATTGAATATATTGATATGAAACTCTGCATAGATATTAAAGACAGTACTACCAACCCACAAAAAAACATAATTTCATAATTTCATAATACCCGCGAAGTTTAAATGAAAAATTCACCATATTTTTTGATCACAGTAGTAGATCAATATTAGAGGAGCCAGTTTGTACTTAGCCTCGGAGAAACAGCTTTTTGAAATACAGTTGGCCTATTCATTGCTAAATACCACACAAGGTCACTACCTTGCGGGACGCCTGAATTGACCGTTATCTTCTTGAAAAGAACAGTATATATTTTGACATATTGAACATGCTTTCATAAATAAGTACTGAAACATCTAAGAATTATTTACCACGCCACCACAGTAACGGTCATACATTCGAATATTTCGATCTACTTCCTTTTTTCGTTTATAGAAATTTTTTGAAGTTAAGTAGTAACACCCTAGACACGAGGAGTGATTTTCGGTCTTCTAGGGTATTAAGTGTCATTAAAAATATCATAAACATTTCGAGTGCAAGATTGTAAAAGTTCCTATTAATTTAAACGTTTTTTAGGATTTAAAAAGCAACATATAGAGCCGACAACACTAAAAACAAATTTTTTTACTAGGTAGTTATCACTTCAGAACTAAATATATATTTATTTTTCTTTATTGGTTCTTTATTTATTTTGTTTAAAAACTTTTTCAAGAGAGTCTTATAAAGCGGCTTCGATAGACTAAGCTAAATATAATATATATTTTAGCTAAAATTAATCTCTAAAATAAAAGATGTGCTCAAGTGCACATTTTTGTATCTCCGTCCAAAGTTGAAAAGAATTACAGGACCATTTTTTACGTCCATGTTTCCAAGGAAATGGAAGAACAAATTCATGCAAACACACCTGCCATAGACAGGCTGAATGACTGGCGATAAAAATATTATGGAACCTAAAGTACAGGGTGGCTTTGGCTGCCTGTGTCATCACCTCACTCCTGTGTTGTGTGCTGTCATCCTACCGTTGATCCCGTTTTCACTAAGTGCCTTCCCAACTCCTGATGAAATTAATTGACCGTAATCCAACGAAGCCTATATAAGCTACGTATAAGGTCGAATTATCAAAAGTAAAAAGTTTGCATCATGTGGAGTGCCAATTATATCTATCTATCCTTATATTATAAACAAAAAAGGGCCATTAGGGCAACAGAGGAGAACCGACAATAACATTCGATTATCGTGTTATAACTCCAAAAAATACTAGATCAACAGGTTATTAACATATCGGTCACAAGATCTCAGTTAGTCATATGAGAAGTACAATAGGAAATAATTATTCCATTAAGCAGCAATAATTGTTTCTTTTGGCAACAATAACTTTGACAGCTTTAAGTGTCTTTGCCTAAATCGAAGAATGCAGTATTTAGGGTCATTTTACAGAGAAAATGCTCAACAGTTTATTTTATTATATTTTTTTTTTGTTTATTACTAGTTCAAAATATTCATATATACAACATAAAAATTCATTGTAATGCCAAAAGATAAAAACTTCTTTCATCAATAATTAAAAAATAAATTTTTAAAATCCATTGAATTCATTCTAATTCTACTTATGCTAAATTTTGCAGCTAAATGTCGATAAGTTGTATAATTAAAGGGTTACATAATAATTCACAACTTTCGAAAAACTTAGTAGATCAGGTATTAATACTGTCATGAATTAAATCTACATATGTCTAAACTTTGTAACTCTGAAGTGGAGAAATGCCAAGGATGGTTAAAAATTATTTTTTTAAGTTTGTTGTGTACGGTATGTAATTTATTCAGATTAGTACGACTACACTGATCTAAATATAGCTTTAAACATCAACAATCTAGCTCGTAATAAAATACCTATTGAAGTAAACAAGAAATCGGTCTGTAAACGTTTTTTTTTAACTTAAATAAACTATACCAGCAACTACTGAAGTGAACTAAATAATACGTGTATCGAAATTAGTATATTTGAAGTTATGGGGTTTTGTTATAATTTCGTTTAGCTACGTCGTCCTAAAGCTAATTTATTGCTCTGGAAATGTTTATTCCTGCATAGTACTATCTATGTAGAACTGATACAAACAACATACGCACTTACAATAACCCGTATTTATAATATGACACCCGCTCTCCAACACAAGTCTACTAAAAACGTATTTTTACGTGACCCGCGCTCAAGTGACAAACTTCAAAAAACGTAAAAGTGTGTTTATGTGTTAATACACACTCTATAAAATTTTGATGTACTTTTACTTCCTTTTTAGAAGGAAATTGAATACCTTCCATAATGGTAGTAAAATTACACTTCAAAAAATTACCAAATGCCTGTGTAAAAATACACTTTTCTTGTGTAAAAGTATACATATGCGGAAAATTACACATAAAAGATGTGAGATTTCCATAATAAATGTGAATTGTTTACTTCTTTAAAGTAGGTAAGATGTAAATTTTTGGAATTAAATACTACTTTGAATATAGTATTTTTACAATACAATTAAGGGGACAAGGACGTTATCTCTAATGAATGGGATGAAATAACGGAAATAAGTCCCTTACTGAATCTAGTTATTTTACCTTTAATGGGAATAACACCCTTTAAACAAAATATTTTCGACACCGCGTCTTAACTTTAAGGAATACCTTCACAAAGTGGTAGCGCATTTATTTTGGTTGAATGAGAGAATTTAGATCCTAAATTTACTTCAGTTAGACGTAATTTTACATATTAATGTGCACATTTACACTTATTTGGTGTAAAATCACACACCATTTACAAAGTTGAGTAAATATAACACCGAAAAATTTCAAATTGTGTAATTTCATACTTTTTGCTTACACCAAAAATGTGTGCTTTTATGACCGTGGTAAATTTGTACACAGACAAAAATGTAAAATTGCTCTTAATATAAGTTTTTAAAGTAGGTAAGGTATTAATTCTATTATAGATTAAATCTATGTCGATAAACCTATGTAACTCTGAAGTGGAGAAATGCCAAGGCTGATTAAACTAAATAAACTATACAAAATATTTGTGTGTTATTCAAATTTTGAAAATAATGCGAATTCCCTTAATATACGAGAATCCCTACATAATTTACTTAATGAAAAATTCATGTAATTTTTTTTTTTTAAATAAATTTTTAGATGTTATTCAAGTAGGATGCTTAACACAAAACTGGAAACGAAAATTATTCATAGAAAAATGTTGAGAGAATATGGTTGATAAATATTGTTTTGAACCTTGTTGGTAATTTTTAAAAAATGGAATATCAGATTGACATGTAACTTGGTTTAAATAAATACGAAAACGCTTCGAAATATAACAGATTAAAGATTTTCTTTACCGCGGAAATTATTCATGTTTTTTTCAAGGTTTTCGGAACTTAATTAATTTGAAGTGTTGCTCAAAACCCGTCACTGCACCTTTAGGCCATGACCATGAAACGTCGGATTTTCAGAAAAATTTCAAATTATCCCGCGGTACATCTCAAAACATTCCGTAAAATTAATTAATTAATTAATTCAAGAATAACTTATCACTACTATCATGTAGTGTTTGTTTTTTAATTTAAATATGATCAATTTTGCGCGCCGATCGGCAAAACTACAAAACCTGCTTACGCTATAATTCTGCGACATACTCGTCTCGTCTACGAAAGTAAACCAGCTCAATAAATTGATGAGTGTTTCTATCCGAGAAGCCAAATTGATCTGATATGGCACTTGGCTTCTCTGCTGTAGACACTCATAACGGAGGGATCGAAAGCCAATCCCTAAATCTGCTCGATTACAATTCCATGTGTGAATTATAACGAAGGCAAATTTAACAATACCTAAACTACGAACAAGTTAATGCTTCTTTTCATTCCAAGTAATTTATCTTAAGATTTATGCAGAGTTTGTTCTTTAATTTAAAAGTACAACAAATCTAAGAAAACGATTTCTTTCCCGATTAACTGCGGAAGCAAGACTTAAAGTAAGATAAAAGTTCCATTAAACATATTTATGATAATAACAATTTGCAATATAATGGGATTTCGATAATACTATATACATATATAATACTTTTAGTAATAAGATAAGTCAATAACTTTTCACGAAGCGCTCGACAACAGATATTCCCAGCTTTCTTCTAGGAGCGTATCTTATCTAAAGCCCCTAATGAAAAGTTTTGTCATGCATAAAGTGGGTATAAATTAAAAAGCACTCAACAGATTTTAATTAAATTTTATTCTTCTTTATTATTCAATTTCATGTAATGGCAATTAATAATTCTTAATTTGAATTTCTTTAATGCTTCTTCTGCTAATTTGTCTGACTTTAGATCTCATATTCTTCATTAAGCGCTGCACAAAGCTTCTGGTGGTTGTTTTCGACAGTAATGCCCAACACCTTTTAAAATCATCGATGGTTTTCACATTTCCTTCTTGTTTTCTTAGCTTTACCTTCATAATTGTCCAATATTTTTCGATCGGGTGAAAATTTCGCGTATTAAGGAGATTGTCTCCTTTTTTAACATAAGCAATACCCTTGGACTGCAACCAGTTTATCGTTATGGAACCAGCCACTGGTTGTTAAATAGGACCAAAACATGACAGTATTATTTTGTCTTTTAACACCCCTTTTAGGTGCTTTTTGCTCTTAAAAGTCTTCAAATTATTATGTTGCTTTGCTTTTTACCATTTGATGACTGATTCCAAGTTTTTTAGCCAAATCTCTCGCAGACATGGACGGATTTCTCTTTGAAGTGGAAAGGATGCTTCTTTCTAGCATAGGATTTGCCGGACCTCTTGGACGGCCTGACCCTGCTTTCTCTGATATGCTTAACTCTTCATTGAACCGTTTAATATACCTCTGTGTAGTCTTTTATTGTAGTTTTATATTTTTTACCCAATTCTGAAAGTGATACTTGCTGGTTTTTTTGCTATTCGCCCAAAACCTGTTCACGAATCGAACCGCTAGAATGCTGCATTTTCAGTAATTTTGAAACAAACTAAACCTAAGAACTTATGTGTAGATCCTGAGAATCATGTAAAAAAATATTTCGTCATTTTTAACAAAGATGCTAATGAATAGACGCGACAGAACTTTTCGTTACAGGCTTTATTTCCTGTTCAGAAGTATTAAGAAGAGTCTATTTTTTACTTTATACCATTAAAAATCAGAAATTTTAGTTATTTTAATTAGCCATTCCACCAATTTTGTATCATAAAGTTATTTGTTCTTTAAATTAAGAAAGTTTATCCATCCATTCTCTTAAGAATCATTATTTGTATTAAAATAAAAATTATTTAATTTAATTTGAGCAAATCATTTTCTAAAGTGTAGTAACATTATCTTAATTTCATCCCGATCCAATTTATTATAAAGATATTGGATATTTCTTATAATTAGCAAAATTATATAATTAATTTAAGGATGCATTTCTAACTTCCGATTTTGTAGTTAGTATGGGTTGGTAGTACTGTCTTTGACATCTATACAGAGTTTCATGTCAATATATTCAATTGCTGCAGAGTTACACGTGTTTTCGTATACATACAAAAGTGAATTTTTCGATTTTTACTGTGTCTGATTTTGTTGAGCAAAGAGTTCTCATTAAATTTTATTTGCGGAATGAATATTCTGCCGCGGAAACGTTGAGGATGTTGCAAAAAGCCTTTGATGATGAAGCCATGCCGCAAAAAACTGTTTATAAGTGGTACAAAGACTTCAAAGAAATCCGAGAACGAGTTCAAGACGAACAGCGCCCCGGACGACCATCAACATCTACCGACGAAAGCCACATCAAGGAAATCAAAGATTTGGTGCTCGAAAATTGTCAACTGACAATTAGATACCTTGTTGATGCTGTGGGCATTTTATTTGGATCCACTCAAACCATTTTAAAAGATGTTTTGTGCCTCAAACGCATCAAATCTAGCTTGATTTAAAAAACACTAAATTTTGTTGAAAAAAAGCGTCGCGTTGATATATGAAACAATAATTTCGGACTAATATAACATTATCAACAGAATAGGGCGCCTGATTTAGCTCCGTCTGATTTCTGGCTATTTGCGAAACTCAAAAAACCACTCCGAGGACATCATTTTGACTCGATTGAACAGGTAATCGAAGAAGGTTTTGAAGGCCATTCTGGAAATCGACTTCAACAACTGTTTCGAAGACTGGAAAAAACGTTGGCATAAGTTTATTATATCCGGAAGGGATTACTTTGAAGGCGATGAAATTGATTTGATTTGGAAGAATAGATAAAGATTTTTCATTTTATAAAGATATTCACTTTATTTTTTGATCACAGTAGTATTAATCAAGAAAAATGTGCTAAACTAATACCTCTCGGAATTCTTTATTCATCTTATAACCCTTAATTAGGCGCATTAAGAAAATCACACAAATAGTCGAATGGGGTCATTACTGACCCCAAAGAAATTAGTGAAAATGGAGTGGAAGAAATAAATAAAACGAAGTATGTATTACTAAAAATATTTAAATGCTTTATTATAATCACAATCCGACCGCAACTGATTTGCGTAAACCGCGGGGAGGTAGGAAGCTAGAAAGAGCGCTGTCGCATCCCAAGCAAATTAAAAACAAAATTTTCAATTTGAAACTGTCGTGACTCCATGCGCCTAATTAAGGGTTAAAAACCTACTCACTCAAAATTATTGCCTTTTGCTAATATAATAATAATTAAATTGTGTAGCTATTGAACTATTTTGGAACAAAGATTATTTTTTCTCTCAGTTTTGATTTTTGAAATCTAAGACCCATGACCTGATTTTTTACAAAAACTGCCTTAAAAGTAGTAGTCAAAAAGTTCAGTTAAAGATTTGACATTTGATTTAAAAGTTTTAATGCAATAAAAACTGTAATGTTTAAACGCTTTAAATTATGCGAGGCTAGTGTGGAACCGGTAGTATATTACGCTTATTAATCGCAATATTAGTCGAAAAGAAGAGCAAAATCCTTTTGTAAGTTAATTTAAAGTGCATTGCTATCGCATCGCGGATGAACGCGGGAATGAAAATAATAGGGGTTAATTGGCCTATGCGCCGTATAATTATATTTCAATTTATGTCGCTTTGAAATTTATTGCTTTGTCTGCCTTCCTTTGAAGTTGTTCGTTTTATAGACATCTACAGTTCTTGGAAATTCCAGTGCAATTGAGCGAGTAATCAGCAAGTTCCTTTTATTATTTTCTATTTTGCTAATCTGCGGTGAGTTGTGCTCACCGCATGTAGTTAATTCTGTTCAGCGACACGCATTAAATTGAGTGGGGCAGGCCGGGACTACCTGAGAGTGGTTTCTATGTTCCCGGGCGTTCAGATGCTATTAAAACTGCTGTTGCAAGCAGCGACATTCTGGCTTCTGGCTGGTGGCATTGTAAGTAAAAATAATTGTGAATACTCCTATATAATTGCAGTGCTAGCCCTAACATATGTCAGGTGCATATTAGCATCAGTCCTTAAATTAGTCCCAGCGGCCTACGATTTGTGCTCCCTAAGAAGTTGTCTTCTGCGAGCGCCCAGGATAAAAAACCTCGCCAGGTAGAGTCGAGCTCGCAAACAGGTAATTTCAAGCTGACTGTTCACAGCTACTTGTCCTGCCGTGCCGGTGTACCTTATTGCGCTCTTCACATTGGTGCATGTCTCCCTGACTTACCAACAGGGGCTAGTTTTTAATTGCCCATTAAGTTGTTGCGTGCCTTTGTGCAGTCTGCCTTCCTTTCATTACCTTTCTAAATTGCTCATGAAACCTGGCGACGAGCCTCGCATTTGCATGTTTTTATAAATTTTCAACATCATCCAAGGTCAGACCCGAACGAAGCGCTGAATTCCCTTAATATACGAGAATCGGGGTCGAGGACCACGACGGGGACGCCATTAAGACTTAACTGGTCATTTTCTGAGCCGGTAACGTTGCTTGAACAATCTGACGCGTTATTACCATCATTTTTTCACTGCTCTCTCTCTTTTTGTCCCTTTTCCTAGCCGCACTACCAATTTGCTTGTTTTCTGTTCGGAGAATGCCTGACCACTTAGTCGCAAATGACAGCCGTGTTGGTACGACAAAATTAAATAATTACACCTGGATATGTCTCGCTGGGTGTTTTCAGTCGAAAATTGCTGCGGCTTAGAAAAAGCTAATTTAACTTAAGTGCCCCTCCCGAATTCCTGTAATAGAGATTCGTTTCTTCCGCTAGCATGCAGCCATTCTCACTATGTTGATAATAACTTTTATATAATTTTCTCAGCTTCAGAGACTCCACTTCAAAGTAATAATTCCCCAAAATGATTTATGACTTGGAGAGTAATCAGAATTTTTGTCAGAGGTTAGTTTTGGCATAAACAACCACGGATAAATAGTGGCTACCGAGTGGTTCCGGAAAAGTAAAGCGATAACCATGTCATTCTGATTCAAGTGTATAGTCTGAAACCTACTATTACTCTTTGGCCGCATTTATTCTGGAGCCGTTTTAATGTTGCCAAATGTAACAAAGCTCCATTTTACACAACATAAATTGTTGTGGTTTGCAGGTGCTTAAATGTAAGGGGTTGATAATTCGCATATGATTCAAAATATTAATCAGTACATAGGAATTCTAAAAACAAACAAAATCCAAACAGGAACAAAGTGAGCTTTTAGTTCATTATCATTTCAGCATAAGCAAAATGCGTTCAATATCATTTCATAGCTATTCTGCATTGTTGTGTAAAGGTTGTCCGAAAGCACACTTAGGCTCATTGTGATATCACTTTTTGTTACCAGGGTTTCTGGTGAGAATTGAGCCCACAATCTCTAGCGCCCTGTTAGCTCACAGCCAATTCGTCGCCCTACCAACCGACCTATTGAGGCTCCCACTCTGCATTGTTAAAAACCATTTGAAATCTCCTTCCAGATATTTAACAGCAACCCGATTAGAGATACATTTAAATATTTCTTAATAACTTTTCAAATGAAATCGCATTATAAAGGATTTTTCGCGAAAAGTTATGTATTCAGCGGTGAGCTTAAATAGCTCGGTTGACTGCGTGACGGGTTGGCTGCGAGCCAACAGGACACTAGAGGGTTATGGGTCAATTCCCAACAGCAGAAATCCTTTACTTCAAGAAACTAAAATAACTTCATTGAATTCATGATATTTGAATTTAAAATTAAAATAATAGTTCTTTATTAAGTGCATTGTTACACTTTTGCACTCTAAAGATGAGACCTGTTATTCTTAGAAAAACAGCGTGATAAATCACTTAAATGACAATTTTCATTTCCTAATCAATCATTGAATGCTTTCCGTGTGGTAACAATTGCTTGGATAGTTAGGAATCTAAAAATAAAAAACATAAGGCCAACAGTTAAATATTCAGTGATAAGCTGTTTAAAAAAAGTTGAAGGATTAAACAATTTATTAATAAGCTTAGAATTAGTCACCAAACTGTCAAGAAAATTAAAGATTCTCGTGGGATTGTATCCGGATGAAGAACACGTATACTCTCAGATCGGGAAACTCGTTTAATTGCTCGACTTCTAGCTTTGGGATTCGAAAATGTCCCAAAATAAGCTACCGAAATCATTTAATCGAATGCCAGTCAATGAACAGTTCGACAAGCCTTAAAAGGCTTTTGGATGAAGCCAGTGGAGAGGAAGAAAAAGCCAACTATTTCGTTAAAAAATCTCTCAGTTCGTAAATAATTAGCATGCAAATTTAAACACTGTAGTAGTGAAAACTGGAAACAGATAAAATTGCTAAATCTAATTAGATTTTCAGTTACTTCTATATTTATCGGTTTTCCTAGGTTATTTGGTGTGACGAGACCAAACTTAACCGACTTGAATTTAATGGGAAGATCTGAAGAATATCACCCGAATAAATTTAAAGAAACCATGAAACATGGTCGCGGTAACATCTTGGTATGGAACTATATAAAAATGAGTGGAGTCATACTGTTGGTCAAAATTGAGGGGATAATGAAAAACGAGCAGTATTTCGATATTCTCCAGAAAAATATCCCGGATGTTATCCATCTAGCAAAAGTTAAGGATAAAAATGTAAATTTCCAACAAGACGGAGATCCGAAGCACGCCGCAATTATAACAAAAAACTGGCTCAAAAATCAAGCAGGTGCTCACTAATGTGCCAGATCAAAGCCCGGATTTAAATCCGATAGAACATTTGTGGGCTTGTATGAATAATAGACTAGCAAACTACAATGACGCCACCTAAAGGGATGAATGAGCTATGGGAAAGAACGAAGGATGTGTAGTATAGTATTACTTCATACATTATGGAGAATTCATACCACAGTATATCCACAAGGATATCAAAGTCCAAAGGATATTGGATTAATTGCTAAATTATTAACCAAGCATTCGAGGTGCAAAAGTTTAACAATGCACTTAGTAGAGAACTATGCATTTTTTTAAAATTCAAATATCACAAATTCAATGAAGTTAAGTTATTTTAGTTTCTTGAAGTGTAAACACTTTGAGTTGAAATAGAATGTCGTCTTTTGTTTCCACGTCGTTAATTTTAAAAGTTCTTTGGTCGTTCAATTGTATAATATGTATAAAACAAATAAAAATTCAACAGAACTCAAATCCGATTACGTAAGAGTGAATCTAGTGTAATTATTGCAATAAATTAAGCAAAATATTTATAAATTAAAATATAGAAGAGTACTTTTTCATTATTAACAGCATTCGAGGACATCTCAAGTTTCGACAAGTATTTAAGGAATGTACATAATTTTACGATATTTCCACTTTTCTCTGTAAAATGTTGTTCAAGTAGGATGAAATTTTTACCACAAACAAGCGTAATTTAAAAAAAGTCGTTTTTAATGAATCATATTATGGTTTCTCTTGAGAACTATTTTTAAATTCGCAATTGTTTTATTCTATTACTGTGTTTCCAAGCAGAGTTAATTTAAAGTTGAGTCGAGTTTGAGTCCATGGAAACAAGGGTTGAGTTGAGTTGAGTTCATTCAGTTAAACTCAATAAATGAGGTTGAATTTAGCTGAGTTATGCAAATGTATTGATAGATTGTTTACCTTTTTTAAAAGATGCCTCGCAGGATTTTTTGGATCAGTGAAGAAAGTGAATTACTCTTAAATAGAAAAGAAAAATATATATATGTATATCGGACATTCCACGTCAACCGGGCCACCTAAATGACCAAAAATCATCGAGACCTAGAAAATTGTTTTTGGGCTTAAATTTTTGGTCTATCTTTACCCTTCAGAAATTGACGTGGCGGTTTGAAAAGTTCAAAATGGCGGCCAACTTTTCAAAAATGAGCAAAATTTGAATAAAAAAAAATACTATAAATGATATTCTGCATACAATTCTAAGTAAGAAATGTCTCTTGCAAATTTTTGAATAAAATTGTCAGAAAAAAAAAATAATGAATTTTTACGAATTTTCTATCTTGATGAAATCCTAAATTTCGGTCTTATATAGGAAAAAATTTACAATTGGCATATTAGAAAGATTTAAAAAATACTCAGGTGTTAGGAGGTCGCTAGTGATGAATACAATGTCAGATGTCAAAAAAATTCAAAATATCGGATCCAATATGGCCAATATGGGTTTCATCAAGATAGAAAATTTTTAAAAATTCATGAATTTTTTTCTCAAAAACGGCAATTTTATTCAAAAATTTGCCAGAGACATTTCTTACTTAGAATTTTATGCAGAATATCATAGTATTTTTTTTATTCAAATTTCGTTCATTTTTGAAAAGTTGGCCGCCGTATTGGATCCGCCATTTTGAATTTTTCAAAAGGCCAGATCAATTTCTGAAGGGTAAAGATAGACCAAAAATTTAAGCCCAAAAACAATTTTCTAGGTCTTGATGATTTTTGGTCATTTAGGTAGCCCCGTTGACGTGGAATGTACCATATATATTAAAATTAATAAATGGAAAGAAGTATACTGGAAAAAAAAATATATAAAATAGTTGAAACCGAATTTAATACAAGAGGATTTTCCGATAAAAAATGCATGTATATAGAAAATAAATGGAAATGAAATACAACTTTTAAAACAGCTGATCAAAACTGCTTAAGATATCTATATACGGATGATTTGTCTAAACTGAACTGATTCGCTATATCTGTATTCAGCACATGAAGTCAATTTATAAATAGAAAGGATGCGGCTCCAATTCACGCCGTAATTTGTCACATAAGACTTAAGAAGTTGTTCGAATTACTAACCACTAATTCCTAGATCTCGCCTTCATCGAAATCCTAGGTGGATTTATTTTCTTTTGATGTAAAAGCGACGAGTTCAAATTTCCTATTGTTTCCTGTTGAACCCCTGCATTTTGTTGAAGTCTCATGCGAAGTATATAAAAAAAAAATTCGTTCATCACTTTTTTTTTGTACTTTTATTTTTGTTTTTATGCACTATACACAATATTAGAGTTTTTTGTTAACTAAATTCATTCTTAAAAGAAAAATAACACATGAATTTCAATTCAAAAGTACGAATATATCAAGAGCATATATATCAACCATGTTAACGCACAGGATTAATTAAAATGCATTCAATAGTTTAGAGATAAATAAGTAATTTGTCTAAATACACACACAGGACTAATTTCATAACCTTACCTTTTGGCTTTACTTTAGATAGATAAAACGTAATGTATTAAGATTCAATTGGAAACAATCTAATAATTAATTTTAATTTCTGATTTAACAATATCAAAAATTCCACCGCAGTGCCTTTTAAAAGATTTGCATATTCGACTCTACTCCCTATCTTGCAAAATGTAATAAAAATTCCTTTTTTTTCCTACAGAATGATACAATGCGAGTAATATACATGTACCATAAAAACGAACCACGTCACGGCTCCATATTACCAGGAACGCTTCCTAATCCCCTTGAAGCAGTTAAGGAATATCGACCGCTCTTCCTAACCCAAAAATTCCAGCGGCACCCACTAAGAGATGACCGTGTAAGGATGTTGGAGCTGCGAAATGAAGATGTAGAGCTCCCGAGTGGAGGTGACACGCTTTACTGGTGTAAAATGTTTAAGTTAGAGGATATAAATCGAAAGCATCATCTAATCCGGGTAAGACAATAAAACCTACATATACTTACGTTTCAATTTTGTGAAATTGAAAACTTAAAAATTCATTTGTTTTTTTTTAGTACGATCCGGTAATTGATTCAGCCTCTAGCTTGCAGTACTTGCAGCACATTATGCTGTACGAGTGCCAAGAGAACGCCCCTCAACTAGAGCAGATGTCTCGTGAGCAGGGCCGGCAGTGCTCCAAACAGTACAGCTTGCAGCTAGCTTGCAACGCTATAGTGGCGGCGTGGTCTCGAGGTTCTGAGGTGAGTCCACTCTTAGAAACGAAGCGGTCACGAATATGTGCTGCAAAGTACTACAAAAGCCGACCAGCCGAAATTCATTACACGTTCAGTGTTAATTGTATTTTATTATCTAACGCAGGGTTTCAATTTCCCCGATGAAGCCGGTTACCCCTTGGAGTCAAAAAAGGCGAAATACTATCTCATGGAGACCCACTATAGTAATCCTAACCCCGATTTCACCAAATTACACCTTCGGCAAATGGTGGATAATTCAGGTTTAAAAATTTACTTCACCCACTCGCTGAGGCCGAATGATGCCGGAGTTTTGTCTATAGGTGAGTGCACACTAATTCTATATAAATAACACAAGTCTGCAAAATTGGAGTAATTAAAAGTTTTTTTGGTTTTAACAACCACTTTTTTTATTAATTAGTCCTAAATGCACTATACACCATAATATGGGTTTATTCACTTTCAACCCTATTGTTCTCGTGATGTGATAAAAGATTTACGTTTTCGGATTCCTAATCTACCGAAAAAAATCGTATAAAAATGTTATGTTATTTATGTGGCAACAAAAATGTTGCTGGCCTGTGTTATTTATTTCAATAAGGTAGCGTGAATTTAAATTTATTATCTGATGCTGTGCCTAAAGGTGGACTTCATATTTGTTGCACAGTATTTTGATAGATAGAAACGGAAAGGTCACATCGGTTAAGCGATGGTTGCGAAAAGCTGGATAAAGTGAAATTACACCCAAATGTCTTGTGATTTTAAAAAAACCTTAAAAACTCATTCAGTTGCTTAAGACACAAGCATACCTGATTTCTTACCATTGGACATTGTATTTTAAGCAGTTCTGAATATTGAAACTCGAATATAAGGTAGTTTAATAACGGTAATACCCGCTTTGTTAAATTAAGGTACATAACGTATGAACTATAAAAATTCCGGAGCGGCTATTTATTTCGAGAAATATTTACAGTTTTCAAATTTAAAGTGGATACAAGCAAAAGCTTATTATTTTAAGGAGTTTCTATTCATTTCTAAAGAGTTCTATTCATTTCTACCCCTCTTAAGGAGACAGGGTGGGAGGATTTCAATTGGAAACTCCAAAATTCGGATTCTACGCAGACAAATATTTAACTTTTGTCTCAAATATTTCTTTCGATTCGCGATAGATGGCGATGTAATTGTTGAAAAGCGAGTCTTATATCAATTTTGCTCCTTTCCTCTGCCTGCGAGAAGCTTAAGCTTTGGCTTAGTTAAATGTTCAATTTCATAACGATGGTTCACGATATAGAGAATAAAAGGCAAGAATTCTTGATTATTATATGATATTTTTTTAAGGAGTTTTATGAATAATTAAAAATTAAACTTATCTCTTCTTGCAATAAAAATGATAAAGTTTTCTTTTAAGAAATGTAAAAGATTTTCAGGGAATACCCCTGCTGAAGAAAATTAAAGATTACGAAATTGCCAAGTAAAAGCTTGTGAAGGAAATGTTAAATTAAAATTAAAGCTGCTCAAAGAAGTTCAGAGCATTATTAAAAGAATGATTGTTAGATGTTCAACATTCTTTGGAATATCTTTATGGATAAAAAATTCTTAAAAGCGCAATGTGCTATATAATATAATATTTTATAACCACGGCACATACCTAAGTATTAGCCGAGATGAATGGAGGAAAAAGGCATTTAAAAACAATTATAAACTCTTGTGAGTTAGGTCATGTACAATAATAGATTTATTTTTGGGTTTTTAATTCTTATTGTCCTCATCTTTGAACATCACAATAAATTCAAAAGATCTTTAACATTGTTGGGGAAGACGAAAACTTTACACAACAATCTGTATTAGTTTAAACGTTATATTTAATTCAATTCCATTTGGACAAAAGCACTTTTAAGGGGGTATTCTCATGTGAACGCATGAATTTTACCTCTTTTTAGGAAATTTTTTTTATAAGACAATAAAATTCAATCATTTTAATTTTTTTATATGTTTTTATTTGTATCTTAAACTGAATAAAAAAATTTATTTTTTTTTTCTTATTTTACATTTTTTATATATATTTTTTTTAATTAAATTAGACATAAAAAAAAGCAGGTCACTGGTCATGGTAATAGCGGCTGTTCATGTTCGGTTGAATAGTTTTTTGTTTAGGACCATGACAGTTTTAGAAAATGATGTTTCGAGAAAAATGCTTTTAAAGTTTCAAGAGCAGAACAAATCGCTTAAGGCGCGTCGGCGACTATGATTTGTAACTTATTTAATACTAGGAATTTCGGTCTGAATATTTCACAGCATATTTTCGATAGGTTGTACTATCGAAATGTGAAAAAAAATCGATTTTTCGAAGTGGTCACATGAGAATACCCCCTTAAGTCATTACTTGAAGTAATCTGTTTATATTTTGCTCATGGAAGAAATATTTTCTTATTTCAATACCCTTAATTTCCCGGTTACAAAAACAATATGAAAATTTACCTTGCTATGATTATATCTACTATAATTTATCGAAGCTATGGCCAAATAATTAATTTAAAACATTTTCCGCGATTTGGCCAGCTACGTGTCCATCAGTACGTCACAACAAGTGTCAAAAATCTGATGGGTATATCTTGTGTGCTCTATATCGTGGCGATGATGAAGATTTAAACGAACTCAAGTGCCGGTTTAAGTTAAGCCGTTAAATTGGACGCTTAAGTTAAGTTTAGGGAATACACCGATTGAATAAAACTCCATGAACTGTCATCCTGACTGATAGCAAATTGTTTAAACCTCACTCGAGTTTCACAAATCTTTAACAAAGTGACAGTTAAAGCACGATGAACGGCTACATTTGATCGAAGACTTTTTGCCTGTCTGTTCCTATCGAATGTATAGATAAGTTCTTCGAAGGTTGTTAACCCATACAACAACTCTTCTATGCTTCGAAGTTCTTCCAGGAGCTTTAACCCACATGAACGCTCTTGCGCTTTATAAATACGTGCTTGCCAAGAGTTGAATTGAGTTTTCGTCTGAGTTAGACAAACTACAACTTCCCTGGGATTAGTAAGTACTCTACATTAGACTGAGTTTGCTTAAATATTCTAAGTCGTTTCGTTATCAGACTGAGCGTGCCTAAATGTCCTAAATATTCTAAGTCGGTTCGTTATCAGATTGAACTTGCCCAAATGCCCTAAATATTCTAAATTCCTACCTTATTAGGACTAACCCCCAGAATAGGGATAACTGCCAGCAGAATTAAATTCCACTCCTTTTTTTTTTCTTTCGCGCTCACCTTTTTTTTCAATTAACCTAACTTCATTTTATTTCTAATATATATTCTTACTTTTTTTCGTTGTGAATTCTAGTTCAACACTAGAACTGCTGGCGCGCAAGTTTGTAATTTTCATAATTTTCCGCACCTTTACAGTGATATGCTTTCACATTTAAATTAGTAATTATAAATTGAAGAAGGTTTTCGATATGTCGTAATTTTGGATCTTAATAAGCTTTGACATAACTCGATAACTTTAGAAAATATAACTAATTCAAGCAAGAAATTGAGTACCAATCAGCTGGTCTTGGTTGTTCTAGTATTAACAACTTGTTTTATATATTAAACTAAACAAAAATGCATTTATATATTATTTTCTCCCCGAGAGTTTGATTTGCCGACCATGTTTTCTAGATCCACCCTTCACCTCACTTCATAAATAGTTTTATTTAAATTTTCCAAGATTTAACACGAAAATATATGGCAGAACTGTGTTATGAATCCACTTCGAGTATGCGAAAATCGTGACAATTGGATATAACAAATTCAAACAAGCAATTGTATGGAGAGGAATTACAGAGTGTGAAACATGCGATTTCCAGTGTTAGCTTTTGGGCGCCGACTGAATTGGAAGATAATGCGGAAAATAATATTTGTTGTTTTAATAGTTACCCCGAGCCACCTAAACTTGATGAAGTATTAGTAGTCTTGATTGAGAAACTATTTTGATTATGATTATTTCAAGAAACTACTTATTCAAGGAGATTGAAAAAATACATTTTCTTGTAATTGCATATATATTAGGGTGCTTTTTTTCGCGACTATTTTTTTTTTTTTTTCAGTCCCACCTCGAAATTTTGTGCCAAATACCTAAACAAAAACTCCCTGAAAATTGGAGCCCTTAATATTAATATTAAGTACTAGACCAAGGCGTATAAAGATTTACCATATAAAATACACGTAAACTTTGATTACTTTTCTTCAAAACTCTACAACTCAGAGGCATTTTATGGTATAATCTTGGCCAATGGTAGGGTTTCTTCAGAATTGAATGCTCTACAAAAGTGTCCATTGCGATGTAACCCTAACTCCCACCAGCGAGGTAGTACGGGTCACTAACCCCAATTTTTCCATGAAATTCTCGCTTTTTGCCCCTATCTCGTAAACAAAAAGAGGTAAAGAAAAAGTGAATATGACAACCTTGTAGGAAATTCAATTTCCTACAAAATAGTTGTGAACATGAAATCGCTAACATCGATATTTCTTGAGATATTGGGCTTTGAAGTTGAGGTAGTGTTTCTACAATTTAGCTCAATAATCCATGAAAATTCCACACTACCTCAACTTCAAAGCCCAATATCTCAAGAAATATCGATGTTAGCGATTTAGTGTTCACAACTTTTTTGTAGTAAATTGAATTTCCTACAAGTTTATCATATTCACTTTTTCTGTGCCTCTTGTTGTTTACGAGATAGGGGCAAAAAGCGAGAATTTCATGGAAAAATTGGGGTTAGTGACCCGTACTACCTCGCTGGTGGGAGTTAGGGTTACGCCGCAATAGACACTTTTGTAGAGCATTCAATTCTGAGGAAACCCTACCATTGACCAAGATAATACCATAAAATTCCTCTGAGTTGTAGAGTTTCGAAGAAAAATAATCAAAGTTTACGTGTATTTTATATAAGAAATCTTTATACGCCTTGGTCTAGTACTTAATATTAATATTAAGGGCTCCAATTTTCAGGGAATTTTTGTTTAGGTATTTGCCACAAAATTGAAAAAAAAATAGTCGCAAAAAAAAAGCACCCTAATATATATATTTAAATATATTACAATTCTGAATTATTTAAAATTTGACTTTTCAACTCATGTTCTTCTGCTAGCTGCTTAATTTCTAAGTGGTGCCCAAACTCAACGAAACAAGGTTTATGAACATCCTTCTCTAGATATAAGAATCTTATAGCCCTCGGCTAAAAAGCTCAGTGAAACAAATTTTACGAAAATCTATTCGCCAGAAATTTTTCCTTTTAAAATTGTTCTTTTGTTATTTCGAATTGTTTTATTCTTTTCCACCAAAATTACCTTTCCTTGTGAATTTTCAAGTCCCCTCCCTATCCTCCTTTTAAATCAAATAGGGCGGAGAGAGGTAATTTGGAAGAAATAAATATAACTCTTCAAAATAATAATAAATCAATTTTTTATTTGAATGATGTAGTTTGCAAAATTATCGACCGGAGATAAGATCAGAATCTCAGCAACTACAACACATATCAAAAAAAAAGTTTAAGACAAAAATTATGTATTTTTCGACGTTGAATCCGGATTTAAGAATTGAAAGTCGAAAAACGAAAAAGTGTATTTAAAACTTTTTTTTTCGGATAAATAGAAATTTATTAAATTTATTGTGTAGAACATAATTCAATAATTTATAATTATGTATTTGGTTAAATAATCAATAAGTTTTCATCTCTTAAGATTATAATTTTAACTATTCTAACTATAATTTTTTTCCGAGTATCTCCTTTTTTTGTGCCTACTTGCACTGGAATATTTCTTGTGAGAATCCAGACGAATATGCCGTCGAATATTTTAATATAAATTGAATCGGTTAATTAAAATATCAAATAAGTTACTGAAGCTTAATATATATGAACATGACTTGTTCCATTAGTGAAAATTAATGATTTATTTCCTCTTTTGAAAAACCTATTCAATTGCATAATTTAATAGAAATATGACAACTTTGATACAAAGTGCGGTGAAATATACTTAATTTTTTGCATAGTTTGTGCTTTCTTGTTTCGTTTCAATTAAACCGAAAAAATAGTGATAATATATTTTCCATAGAAATATAATGCGTAATATTTTCCGTGTATTTCAACACATACGTGGGTACAGGTCTATTATTCTTGTGGGAGAACCGCCCACCAACCCTTCTTACTTATGCGAATATACACTAATGGCCAAAAATGCCTGACACTCACTTTACGTGAGAAGTTACACTTATGGATATTTTATTGTAAGTGCAAGTATCTGTACGCCCAGATTACAAATAAATAAATTCATTTCAAGCACGTTGTGTATTCTCTACCAGACCCAACCGTTTCACTTGATACAGCATAGAGCTCCTCGAGTCTTATGATTATGACATTTCTAAGAACAGTCCTTTTTCAACTGTAGAGCAATTTGCCGTCCGCCTCTTAGAACAGTTTTTTGGGGGGGTCATTTTTTTGGAAAATGTTATATTTTGCAACAATTTCAAGTCAACTTATTGTTGTTTAGGTATGGAGCCAAATTGGCGGCATATAATACCCCCTGGACAAAAGCGAGTCATTTCAGAAGGGCAGTGTATTGAGGATTGTACGGGTCATGCTTTTCCGCAGCAGGGTATCAATATATTTGCGGTAATGATGCAGACTCACATGATTGGGAAAGAGGTGAAATTGAGACAGGTGTGTACATCATTAAATTCTTACAGCAATAGCTCGTGCTAGTTGATTTTTTATAACTGAATTTTTTCCAATTCCCCAAAACTAGATTCGTCGAAACGAGGAGTTGCCCCCAATCGCTTATGATAGAAATATCGATTCCAATTACCAGGAATATAGAAGGCTATCGAATCCAGTGCGTTCTATGCCCGGAGATAGACTCATTGCAGAGTGCATTTACGATAGTTCGTCAAGGAAAGCAATTACTTTAGGTGAGTTCGCTGTTTTTATATTTGCATGTATAGACGGAAAATCAAGAAGGCGTGATCCACCCCATATATTCTTGTTCTTGCTAACAAAGTTTTCATATTGTTTTCATTTTACTATAGGTGGACTGACGACACGGGAAGAAAGTTGTATAGTACTCTCGTTGTACTATCCTCGCCAGAAGGAGTTAACGACCTGTCATTCTCTACCGAGTCTGCCCACAGTTTTGCACTCATTGGGCATTGAGGAGCTTGCTATGTAAGTAGTCTCTTCTAAGTATTAGAAAATATTCATATGTGCTCCAACTATCGCTACAATACGTAATATACTATGTATACACGTAAATGCATTCGGTCTAGTAATTTCGATTTATTCGCAATTCATTGACGTGTCAACGCTTAACCCAAAGTTTAATGGAAAATGGTAATAAGTATGTGCCAAACACTCCAGGGGTGAGATTTCTTAAACCATAGAAACACTCCGCCATGGATCGGTGCTCCCAACACTACTTGAATGTTTTTTGAAAGATATGCACTGTCAAGACAACATACATCAGCGAATTTTCTACTGTAGCAACCACCATTGAGCGAGCACTCTTGAGATCCAAAGTTTTCCAATAGCGACTGGACAAAAGAGTTCGTAAACTGAAGTTGCATATGTGACCATTCCGGTGCTTTCGGGAAGAAATCGAAGAAACTCCCCTTGACTACGCAAACATGAATTATTCAAGAAACTGATTTTATTCTTCACCTAATGTTCGACTTTCTCAACGACTTCTACACAGCCTTAACTTTTAAATTCAACGATTTCAGTTGTATATATATATATGTATATATATAAATATGTTCTACTTTCCCCAGAACGCTGTTTGAATTATTTGTTACAATCTGTAAAGAATGATTCGCGAAACGATAGCGTACCAGATACCCTCTCTGAAGTCACAGTACCGCGCATTTGAAACGCTTGCGAAATCTTTCAAAGCAATTCATTTTGTCAACTGGAAAAAGGGAAATTTCAAATGAATGCTTCTAATATATCACCACAGCTTTTTTGAATTTTCTGTACTGATTTTAATTTGATGAATGCGGTCCCTAGGCGATGTGGTTAGAATAAAAGTTCGCAATATTGTAGCAGAATTTGATTTTATTATTCTCGATTTGCAACTTGATTCTCTTTTTAAATTCTGAATGTCAACCCTTATTAACACAGTTCGTGATAAATTGATAAAATTGTTCTGAATTTTTAATGCAATTTTTTCCCCGAAGAAATGATTGTGAAAAAAGTTTTCTCGTAGATATAGGTTGGGTGGGTTATGGTATCGATTTGATAAATAAAATTCGGCACCCATTGAATAGAATTATATTATCTGAAATTTTGAATAGAAGGTAGTACGTTTAGTTTGCTTTAGGTGATAAAGTACCATAAAAATTTAAATGAATGCAATGTAGAATGCAAAGTAGAATAGTACAGAACTTACAAACAATATAAAAAAAAAAATTTAATTAAAAAATAATCAGAAAATCCACATGCGTCCACTAATTTAATTAATAATTGTGCAGTCGAAGACCAATATATTATAGTAGGTTTAAATTGTTAAAGATACAACAACAGATTCAAAACCAACGTTATCATGGAAATCTCTTGAATTTGGAGAATTTTTATCACCATCTCCATGGTTGAGATTTAATTTTCAAACCCTTTCGCGTACAGTAACATTTTGGCATGATTGCTAAATAACTCATTTCTCAAAAATTAAAATATACATTTGGGGTATGAAGTTTTCAATTGCAGTTTCAGTCTTTTCTAAAACTGTCTGAACGTAGTTCTTCAGAATAAGATCACATTTTTTCTAGAAGTACCAATTTTTAAAAGGCACATATCATTATTTCCATGAAAGGGTTAAATTTTATAGAAATCCCCCGAGATAGAAATGGCGTATTCATCTGAATTTCCAATTTTAATGGCAGAGTATATTCGTTTTTTATGGAAATCCCTTGAAATTCTGCGAGTTGGGTTCGCGTACAGAGGGTTCCGTACCACATTATTGTAATAATTACTAATAACTTTTAAAAAAAAATATCCTAAAAATAACCAAGAACTTGTTTAAGTAAGTAAAGAATAAGGTTCGATATCTTGACATCTTAAGTGTCTTCAACTGGTGACCCCGAAAATCCTTTGAGGACAAAGAAAAGGAAAAAGCCTTGAATGGATATGGGATCAAGGTCCAGACGATACCTTCTTGTAAAAGGTACAAATGCGGCCTGTAATGTAGTGTGGACCTCATTATACTTGTGACCGTTGAGTCGAACTTTTCCGTGACGATATTTGCAATGTCATCTGCACAACTAATGGTCTCGTAGCCAACCTCACATAGCCTGATTAAAAGGTCATCTTCTACCAAAGCAATGGGTTTTGCTCAGCGCGGATGAAATGTCTCTTTTTTTAGCATAGCATCCACCCACACAACTACATTTGCGCACAAGCGCCCTGTACTACGTATATATACTCGTAGAATCATACCCTGCGTTGTCGAAAGAACTTTCTTTAAGAAGGAAGACACAGCTATTTCCCTAGACTGCAGGGATTTCTCAATTTTAAAGCCTTTACAGACCGACACAATCATTGGGTGCGATCTAAACGCAGCGCGATTTTTCCATACAAATGGCATAGGAAAATCCAGGGCCGTAGCTACCGCCGCGCCGGGGCAGGGCCTCGGGCCACTGAGCTTCCGAAGAAAGAGGGTATTTTTTTACGAAATCATTTTGTTTCAAATGAAACATTCAAAATAAATTTATTCAAGAACTTTACTAACCTAATCAATGAGTTTGCTTCTAAAAAAGCTAGGAAACAGAAGTTCACCTAATATTTTTTTTTTATGCATTTTAAAATAATTTTCTTCTATCTCTTTAAAATATATATATATTTTTCTTTTTTTAACTTTTAATGACTTCTTTTATTATTTCAGTCGTCACTTTTAGGATAAATCTTGCAATTTTTCATGTAAATTATGGATTTGTAAGAGATTGTATTTGAATATTATACAGGGTGTCCCAAGAAATGGCGTCAAGCGGAAGCTCAAGGGTAATCGCGACTCACTCCTATGTATTTTCAGAGATTTCTGGTAATTTACGAATATGATTTTTGTTCGTTATTTTTCACCAAACTACGAGTTGGAAAATTTTTTTTGATCATAGTGACTTAAATAAATTGAGATAACTGCATTTTTTCCAATTTCGCTAAATGTTTTAGTAGGCCTATCTAACACAAAAAATTTGATTCCATAGCTCACGCCATTTCGCCAAAGAAATTTTTAAATTCCAGAAAGTTCAAAAAAATATAATTTACCAACATTTATGAAGGCGATTTAAAAATAAAAAAAAAACGCATAACTTTTAACAAACCTATTTTAAAAATTTTCTCATATCTATTTATTTATTTACAATGAGATATACAGTGTCCTTAGAAAAAATCAAAAAGTAGCGAAATAAATATAATAAAAATTAACAAAATTAATAGTCATTGGCTAATTATCCTGTAAATTTTACTGAAACTGTACTAAGTCTAATTTTAGGTTGTGAGTGAAAAAATGAAAAAAACCAAAAGTCAGGTATTTATCTCAATTATTCAAGTAGTGACCAAAAATGTCTTCGAACTCGTAGTTTGGTGAAAACATTCTGTATTGTATTTGATTTTACAATAGTTCCATTGCAGCTCCGTAAATTTTATATTAAACATAGTATAAAAAGTCAAGGTGTATTTTGTCTGATTACACTTAATAAGAAAAAAACACTACCAGAAGTTCTCAAAGATTACGATTGCATCCGAATTCGCTAAAGTCTCCCTATAAAAGTTTCCAACGTTTAAAAGGCTCATTAAACGCAAATGGAGAGATAAAGAGACCTTCAATCACTTGGTCCTAAAGCCTTTACCTACATCCCGAGCAAAATCGCACTTCGTTCAGATCGAGCTTAAAAGTTGCGTCATATGTCTGAAATCACGAAAACGCGGGATTAAATAATGTCCACAGACACATAGTTATACAAAAAACAATTTTTAAAATTTTGAGGATGTCGCATCCATTTTTGAAGTTGTTTTTTAATTAAGATTAGTTTAAAGATAGAACGGGTGTTAAAGCTATTAGCAAGATACATATCGTATCTTACATTTTCGGGATCGCAAAGCTCACTTCTGGAATCACTTTTTATCTAGGGGTTGTGCAGATGAAGATATGGGGGTAGTTTTTCCTAAATTACAGCTTGTAGAAAAGCAAGTGTTATTAATTTTCTCTGCGTTAATGAGCTTCCCAACCGTCTTAAACATTTTTGCCAAGTGCTTGGGAGCACATATGGGCAAGAAGAAAAAATTGCACCTATATGTACATATATTGGGCTATTACGCGCCATGCATGAGGCCTATGGCGTTTGAGAACATTTTTTTTTAGCTCAATTCAGACATTGACTAACGAGAATCAGCTTTAATTTTTTAACGACAATTGGACACCCTGTAAATCGGTTTTACCTTTATATTATACTTTTGGAAAGGTCAATGTCTATATTTTCATTTGACATGTTAGCCTTTCTGCAAGTATTATATATCAGGAAAAGCCACCTTAAACAAAGAACCAAATTAACTGCATCAAAATAATGTATTACGCTGCGCATTGGGTAACTTTGAAGGTGTACCCACGAGTTCATACATAAACGAATGTCAAATTTTGGGCAGAACATATTGCTATAAACTCTTATGAACGAGAAAGTATCCCTTTTGGATACAAAGGACTTCTTTCGAAAATTGATTAAATCTCGCGTTTTCCTCCCTGAAGTGCTTTTTTGAAGCACCAAAGGGCTGACCCTCCGTAAGAAGTTTCATTTCATTTTAATATTGCTTATCATTAGAAGTAAGAACTTTATTTTTGCTTACGTCAAAGGGGTTTAAAAAAAGGAATTTCAAAGCTCTTTATAAAATGTCAATTCCAAGAAATTACAAATGAATGTACGATTTTAAAGTAAATTTGGAAAGGGGTCATTTGACCCCGCTTGGTACGTTTAGTGTTAAAATTGCGTTTATAACGCGTTTGACAGGAAAGGACTTTGTAGAACTATCTCGTAGTCAGATCTATTCTTGATTCCGACATATCTTACTTTGATCGGAATTGAATTTCGCTGGAAAAAGAAAGGGGTTGATAGTGTTCAGCACCGTCATAAAAATGGGGTACTTATGGTAAAAATGGGGTACTTATCATTGATGTGCGTTTGATAATGTGTAGATATATATATAATGTTAATATGTATACATATATATATATATATATACAGCGTGTTCAAAAAGTCCCGGACCGATTGAATAATTTGAAAAGTCGACTGAGTGGTGACCGCGTGTTTCACAATTTCCATAAAAGGCACCATGAGTTTATTTCCATATATGCTATGCTAAAAACATCACTTCACTGTCGTGCTGATAAAGTGCTTTGTCACCGATTCGTAAGAAGCACTAGCAATTGGTTGTACTGCTTCACATCTGCTTTTTTGTGAAGCACTTACAATATTTCCTATTAACAATTTCAAACATTTCATCAGAATGACTCAGAGATCTAGGAAGCTCATTATTGGTGATATAAAGGCGGCCGCATATATATGTGTGTATGTAAAGTTAAGTCAAAATGAGCACATTCCAATGAGGAATAATACGCATAACGTACAAATGTTCGAACTCATCTTGGTTCACAAATTCCTCAGAGAACAATCTACAACTGAAATACTGCATGAAGGTTAGAGATTTCAATCCCTATTCTAACGCAGCAGAAATTCGTTTTATCGCTGTAATGCAGCGTGTTGGTGTGAACATTTGCGTGGAACTTTTGCAGGCCCTTTTGTTATTTGCTGTCGAATAGGCCTTAAAGTGACGAACAGCGCACAAAACATCCCCTTCCATTGAAGCGTGCTATAAAGCAAAATATTCAGATCCAAAGATCTCAGGGTGCGTCATACTCTAGAACCACACAGCCATGCTGCTGCCAGAAAAACTTGTTAAAGTAATTCTAGTTGGGAAAAGAATGTCCTATTAATTATAATAGGGATACATAGCTGACTTGTGATATTAAAATCATTATAGTGACGTAAGTTTCTTTTAAACACAAAATCCTTTGACATTTTGTTTACGACGCTACTTTTAATGATGTTGATACCATAAGAAACTTATTCCTCCTATTAGTTCAATTTAATAAAACATCACTTTCACCTTCGAGGCATAAAGCAAGAAAATTATGGGTATTCAGTATACAATATACCGCCATAAGAGCAAATGTAATTTCGTGACAATTCTTTTTTGCCCTCTTCTTATGTTAGTTAGCAGGTCTTCTTAATGGCTTTTGTACACAGTCCCCTGGGGGGTTTAGTAGACACATACCAATTCACCAGAAGAAGCATCCACTTTCATTATACTCCTCCGGATATGGAGTATTCCTTTGAGTTGTTTTGAGTAAGAAGAAAGATTTTTTTTTTAATTTTTTATTCCATATATATGTATGCGTGGTTCCTTGGAATGAACACTATACAAAAATTGCAATTATTTCTAATATTATACACATGTGAGCTTTTAAGAAGCATCATTTACAATGCTTTAGTTTTTAATGCATTTTGTATGTGACTGAATATAATTGCTGAATTCAAAACATAATTTCAAAGCAATCTTTGTAATTTACATTTAAGCTAAATCCCAATCATACATAGTAGAAGCGACGTCAATGAAATTATAAAACAACCTCAACTCAATTTGACCAGACAGACCAGCTCCATGGATTATTTTTCCTAAGTCCAAGTAACCCATTAACAACACATACAATGCAAGGCTTTTATACCTTGGCAGCTTCTATGAAATCCTATCAACTACCTGTGTCCTGCCCGCAGCCATTCATAATAGGATAAACAAAAGATAAGAGCCGGCCAGCCCGCACCCTAACCTCATTCAAGCGACTTCAATATACTTAATTCTATTAAAATTAAAAATTGCAGCTGTATGGCAGCAAAGACAGAACTGATGTGTTTGTATTTCATTTCATTACAGGGGCTCAAATCCGGTATTGATTTCATCACCCCCTGAACTCGCCGGGATGACTTTAGAATCACGTTTAGTATCGTACGATTGGGAAAATCAATTTGACAAATTCCAGCAAGTCACAAGACAAGGGTCCTTCATGCCACTGTGCCAGGGAGCTAAAAACCATTTTATACAGGTAAGTTTTTCTTCGTTTGCATTTTTTATCTTCTTTCCTGTCCGGAATATTTTTATAAGTGTACGTATTTTCCGTATATATAACAACTTTCGAAAATTTTAAGCTGTAAACCGGTCTTTCGCATGTGTGTGTAAGTGGTCTGACATTAGCTCTTATGGAGAGTGAATAAAATTCGCATTTACTTGATTCTATTAATTTTAAGGCTGTGTTTACATCTGACAATTATTGCCCAAATGATATACTGATGTAAACTGACACTTACACCGATCGATGTTGAGAAAACTACGGCTACGTATTTTTTTCGAATTTTCTGCATTTTATTTTGGAATATCAATGCCTTAACTCCAAATTTCATCTCGAAAGGTACAATAGTAATGAGAGTAACAGAGTGTGACTACAGATGAACATGTTGAAACTATTTATAAGGGTTTATTTTCTAGAAAAGGGGTGCAACCCTAAAAAATAATTCGTGAGGGATCTGCACTTTTCAAATTTTATTTCACCCTTTCAATATTTCTTGGTTTGTGTCACTAAAATAATTTGTCTATTATTAGAAAAATATTCAAAAACATAAAGGGCATAAAATAATGGAGGGAAAAGTTTAGATCTCTTTAGAGTTAAGTATGACTAATTGTAAGCAATTAATTAATTATTAAATCCCTACCATATACATATGTACTTAATTTGACCTAATTCGTAGAAGGAATGGGTAGAAAACAGCCAAGATATTCCGACAAAGCAGATGTTATGTTCTTTTATGGTTGAAAGTTTGGAAATGATAAACGAATATTTAAACGATTCTCTACTATTTTCTCTTAACTTATTCTGTTCCCTTTTAATTATGCTGTATAGTACGCCTTCTTAATAAAGGATTATCTAACATTAAAAAATAATCCTATATATTCGAATTTAAAACCTTTTTTTTCTTTCTTTAAAGGGGTAGTATAAAAAGGTAGTTATTAAGGTAAAAAACAGCCTAATTTTCAATATTTCTTTTCTCGGTTCCTTTATTATATAACATTTTCAAACTTCTCTTACACTTTTATTACATTTTCAAGGTAGTAAATAAAAGATTTTTTTTTTTTTTGCAATTTTTTTTATTATTTATAGGGGGCGCTGCAGCTGTCACCGCAAAAAATACCTCTTTGCATGGCGGACAGTTAATCTCAGGAATAAAGAATCTAAAACAGAAAAACCAAACGGCATTTTAAAGAGGAATGTTTCTTACGTGGTAATTCACCACAATATTTGAATAAATGATTAAACCAAAAAAATGGCGGCTGTTTGAAAATATTTTTTGAAAAATCACCTATTTTTTCACTTTGTTTCGCTTGCAAAATTTTTTTGTATTGGCTTTTGGCTTATATTGTGGTGGATTACCATACAGGACACTTGAATAAATGATCACACCAAATTTGACCTAAATCGGTTCAGGCAATCCGGAGATTAACTGTCTGCCATTTGAAAAAACGCCATTTTGAGAAAAACGCGTTTAAAGTTTTTTTTTTCAATTTATTATATAGCCAAAATTACCAACGGAGAGCGAAAACGGTGCGCACGCTTAAACTGCTGTAACTATTTTTCTTTTTGAAATTTCTTAATAAAATTTTGAGAGTTAATTTCTAAATATATGTATAAGGAATTGAGAAAAAAAAAGCAAAAATTGATTTTTGGAAAATTATAACCGGTACTAGCCCCTTAAGCACATTTATTGAACATTAAACAAATTAAAAATAGGAAACGAAATTTTTAACGCCATCATTTTTCTATTATACTTAATGCAAAAAAAAAAATATCAGATTCAAAAAACTAATATCGTGGTTCATTTAACTACTTTTGGTGATGATTTTTACCCAACAAGATTGCTGGTAAGCATGACCAGAAAAATCAATTTAAACATTCTAAAATTATTGCTATTTAATTTCTAAATATATGTATAAGGAATTGAGAAAAAAAAGCAAAAATTGATTTTTGGAAAATTATAACCGGTACTAGCCCCTTAAGCACATTTATTGAACATTAAACAAATTAAAAATAGGAAACGAAATTTTTAACGCCATCATTTTTCTATTATACTTAATGCAAAAAAAAAAATATCAGATTCAAAAAACTAATATCGTGGTTCATTTAACTACTTTTGGTGATGATTTTTACCCAACAAGATTGCTGGTAAGCATGACCAGAAAAATCAATTTAAACATTCTAAAATTATTGCTATTTAAACCACGAATCTAGTTGAAACGATATGACGGAATTAATTCAGACTACGACGATCATTATTGGTCTCAGACATAATAAAAAATGTACTCTGTATAAAAATCGATTTTTCCGACTTTTTGAAATTATATTGAATCTGGTCTCTTTAGAAATAAGGGAAAAACAGAAAATAAATATAATTAAGATATTTTATAAAAATTAATTTAGTGTTCAACATTTAGGTTGTTCTGGTGTTAAACTAACTTTTGAGCAGACATCTAGTAGCAACGTTTATAGGCTTGTTGAAACAAATATTGACCATATTAATCCAGACAATCTATATCTATATCTATACCGTCATAAGGTGTTTTTTTTTTGCAATCCTGCAATACTTTGTTGTTACTAATGTGTTCCTTTTTTGCATTTCGTTTTACCATACATGAATTGCAATAATTAACGCCTTAGTACACGATATCCATTTCTTCAAAAAAATTTGAATTACGGAGAAAATTTAGTGAAAACCTGTATTTTAGGAAATTGCTAAACATTTTTTTGGATTTTGTAAATGACTGTAGCTACACTACAGTGGTAGGAAGTAGATCAACATAGTTGACATTTTTTAAAGACACTGGTATAGTAGTTTTTTGGCGTGAGTTTGATGTCGCTGCGTTGAGTAGATCAAAAGATATTAAAGAACTAATAACGTGCACAACATGAAAATTCCGAATTTATGAGTCACCCTGTAACTCTAAAACGGTTGAGATTGCCCCCCCCCCCCCCCCCCCCCCCCCCCCCCCCTTTCATATAATTTGTTGTTTGCCTAGGTCTTTCAGCCCAGTCATTTTGGCATGCGCTATGTGAAACACCCTGTATAATGGCATAGTCCAAATAAAATAAAGAAATACAATTTCATCGAAATCGCAGTTTCAAGTATAACTAACTTTAACTTTATTTATCAAGGAGAAATTGGATAACCTTTATCATAAAGAAATAATTAATAATAATAATAATGATAATTTAATATGTATTATTTGAAATTAGTAGAATTTACAATAATTTAGAATAAAATTACTAACTTATTGTCTTCGTTCCATTTGTAAGATTGATTTCATTGGTTTTCATATAGAAATCAAACTCTTATAAGATTTTAAGAGGACCTGGTGGTCTAGCGTATTTTTAGGATTTTTTTTAAAAAGTTAAAATAATGAAGAAGAATATTGAAACTATTTAGGTATATTATAATACTCATGCTGCATACAAAAACATTTTTTTAAATTAAAAAAAATTAAATATTAATTTTTAATTTGAATTATAATTAAATTTTAATTTTTAATTTTAATTACAATTAAATTTTAATTTTTAATTTTTTAAAAATGCCGCTAAATAAGACCTCCTCAAAAAAATGGACCTGGGTGGTGTTACTCTTCTATTTATCTGAAAAATAAAAACTAAGAAAATTATTAATCAGTATGAGTGCAGTTATGGACGGAACTAGAACAAAAAAAAAAAAAGAAAATTGTCAGAATGAAATTGAAACTCTGAAAATAGGCCTTTTTCTTACCATTTTTTATATGTAAAAAAAATTGTTTAATATAAAATTTTGATTCTAGTTCCGGCCATAGCCACTGGTGTTCTGAATAACATATCAAAATTTCAGATGATTCGGCTGAATAGTTTTTCTTTTTTCGCAACACCATGCAAAAAAAAAGTAGTTTCGAGATAAATGAGTTTAAAGTTTTAAGTATAGGAGCGGGTCAACCGTTCCCTACCTGCTAATAAAGCTGTAGAACCTGAAATACTGTTCCATTATACCAATCCATTTTTTTTAAATTCTATTCCCTTTAAGCAAAATTCAATATTTTCTCTTAAAAATTGTTTTGATAAATGTCTACCTTTCTATGTTTATATAAAATTCAAAATACATAGAAATTATACGACAGAGCTTATAAAAAAAAAATTTATCAATTACACCAACATTTTTTACCGTGCAGAAAAGCATTTATTTCTTAAAATTAACGTAAAATATGTAAATATACGACTCTAATGATGCAGGATAGCAAAAGTAAAACTCGTGATCGTTCTTTTTAGTCTGGAGCTCTAATATTTGCACTGGCTTAAATGAATTTCGCTCACTTATAAGGTATTCAATTTCCTGGCATAATAAATGAAAAATTACTCAAAGATATTTTTTGTACAAAGACACCCCATCAGCACAATGCAAGAAGTGGCGCTGGCAGGCGAAATTGAAAAGGACAAAAAGTAGTAACACAGTACGTTTACTTATTCTCCTTTTTTGCAGCTTATTATTGTAATAATGGAAAATATGGAAAATGGAGAAATGGCGAAATATTTTCCGTGCTGCTTTCCATTAGTCGTGCTTCCTTTCTATTGCTCCCGCCCCAGTTAGAGTCCCGCCTTCGTCCTTTGAAATATTGGAGAAAACTACTTGCTCAGAATGACAGAAGACTTGGCGGACGAATTGAAGTTTCTTTGACTCGGCTGAATGGCTCATTGATTTCCGATATTAGTTCCATCGAAACGCAAATATTTAAGGAAAATTGATGATGGCGGGTCGAAATTATGTTTGCTCTTGCTTGTTCGAAACAATCCAAACATTTGCTTAGAGGCTGATGTTTCCAAAGGGCTCTGTTCCCATTGTAGTGTGCCTGCTTCAAGAATTCACCCAAGCCCCTCCAGTAAAACTTTGTGAAAGCGTTCAATGAAGCAAGCTCAAAATCCTTCTATGTGTTCAGAATTAAGAAATTCGTCTATTTCAGAAGGGGAATTCCGGGTACACCACATAATATAATCAAGGCGATAGAAGAGTGTCTTCGGACAGACAGAGGGCGGATTTCGATCTCTAAAAAAGGAAAGTGTTGCCTCTGTTAATACATGCTTTAGATTCCCATAGGGATTGGCTTTTTAGAGCCGGATTAGGTTCATCCAGAAGAGGATTAATTAAATCAATTCTGAAACTTCTTTCAATTTAAGCAGCTTCAAAGTTTCTCTATCTCTTGCAGCGGGAGCGTTCACAATTAAGAACATAGCTAGAAAGTCCCTTTCGATGCGATAGGGGGCAACAATGATGTAAATTTAAATAAAGGTATCCAAATGTAGTCTCTGTGGCTTTTAGGTTTGGATAATGAAAAGCTCTTTATATTATTTTGGGCCTGTAGGGATAGCTCCCTTAACCATCTATCCAAGAAAAAATGCAATTAAATCATCTCAAAAATATAACTGGAGATTTTCACATTTATCGAAAGGAGCGAGCGGCCGTGTCGTTACTTTGGAGAAAATTGTACTCGTCTATTTAACCTTTAAACTTATGGAATTAATCCTCTCTTTATCATTTCAAATAATGTTTACTTCTCTAGCCGTTATGCATGACTATACCATTTAAAAATTATCAATGCGCATAAATTGCAATAAATTTATTTTCGACAAAAATGGCTTCGAGCAAGAATATTTTCATGATGAATAGCGTCTTAGGCAAACATACTGTGTGAAGCCCGACAGACAAAACGATGAAAAAGGATTCGGTTAAACGTTCTCGAAATAACCCATTTATCAAGTAAACCTCAACTGGAAAAATCAACTCAGGTTCGATAAAACCCCTGCTGCAATTCTAGACGCATCAATCATTCCGAGGTTCTACAAATGGAAAAGTGTGAAGGTCCCATCGCCTTCTGTACCAGGGCCCTATTTCATACAATTATTAGTCTAACATAAATAGACTTGTAATTATAAGAACTAATAAAGTACGAAGTAATGGGTATAGCATTTCATAAAAACTTCTTTAAAATCACTAATAATTTTTAGCCTACTGCATTAATAATACTAGATCTTGGCGTAGACTATTCTATTAGCTCTGAACATTTTTAGTTAAATTGTTGTTCTGCGTCTATATTAAAATTAATACATTTTTTATTCCGTGAAAACTCGCATCTCTTGGCCGCTACAAAGTTTAATTCATAATTACTTTCTTCACTAATACAAGAAATCATCAAAACACGTAGATTTTTAGATAGTTGCGTTTTATTTGTCTTCCTACACTAATAAAAATAGTTATTATTTACAAGTGAATCGCTTATAATTGTTAATTTGTATAATTTTATGCAACAGTAATTTACTACACAAATTAAATTGTCCTACGAATTATTAGTCAGATAGTAATAAAGTATTATCTGCTAGTAATATTAACAAAACACTATACTGCTAGTTAATAGTGAATTCGTTACTAATAGTTTTATGAAATCAGGCTGATAAAATTATTTTCTTCATTACATTGAGAGGAAAACGTGTATAAAATTGATTAAAAAACACCTATAAAATCCACAATTACTACTGCAATTTTGGACCTTCTAAGTATTTACGCAAGGCACCCAAAACTTTAAGCAAAGCTTAGGGAAAATAACCTCGGAGAACTAACTAAGAACTTTGTTAAATTATCTCAAAAACATTTGCAGTTTTATGCAAGAAGCTTAGGTGAACTAATTAAAAATTTCGGTAAATTACCTAAATGCACTTAGGCAATCTTATACAAAAAGCTAAGGCAAACTAACTAAAACTTCGGTACACTAAATAAAATTATTAAGGTAATCGTATACAGGTAACTTAGGTGAATTCAGTGAAAACTTCGAAAAGTTACCTAAAAAATCAATGTGTGTTAACTAACAATTTCGCGAAATTACCTAAAAATATCAGAGCAAGCTTATACTAGAAGCTAAGGAAAACAAACTAAACACTTTAGCGAAATATTGTAATTAGGCCAACCTTATACAGGAAGCTTAGATGAACTAACGATTCTTATAAAAAACATACCAAAATAAGGCAAATTTTAGATCAATCTATCAAATAATATGTATTAATTATTAAATTATGTATAATATAGGTACATATATACTATATCTTTTGTTGTTTTCAATATACGATTCAGTTTGTTGTTTATTGTATTTTGCCTATTGCTGGGAAACAATTAAGAACTTAATTTATGAATGAAATATCTACAATCAGGCATTTCTTAATAATATTCCAATTATTATTTATGATGACTTACAACGTTAAATACTGAATTTAATTTAACAACGATCATAATAAAGATAAATGTACGTCCAAAAGATTAATGGTTTCTGAATAGACAATATCAAAATTTGAACTTTATAGTACCGTATAGTAACAATTGTATTTTACTTGACACATTATAGAAATGACTGATGAGACCCGATTGGGTTATATATGTACTTAAGAAAATTGCCTTAGCCTTGTGTATAGTTTTACTCAAAATATTTGGATAATTTACCCAAGTACTTATTTCAAAATTTTATATCAAAGTATTTAGGTAAATTATACAATAATGGAGGCATTTTACCAAAAACTTATGTAAAAATTCTCCCCAGTTTTGGGACAAATGAACAAGGCTAAATATTGGAGTAAGGTTTTCGTGCGGATTTCTGGAAAAATCGTAGGATTTTTAACTAAAATTATTTAATACTTTTTTTCTTGAGGCGATTCTATATATGTTTAATGGATTGACATTTCCTGAGGTTGAATTTTCTAGAACACTGCATGTCCCAGCTGTAATATAATTCGGGTAAATGTTTATTTCCCTTGAGAGTTTCATCCAACTGCCAAAAGCGCCCCTGCAAATTCCTCGAACTGGAAGACCACTTACGTACCTACACATGTAAAAGGCCAGTTCACAGCTTGTAATTGAAGAAGGTTTTGAAGGTTTATTTGGTGTGGGTTACCCGATTTTCTCAGTGCTGTATTATTACACGAGCACGCCTCTTTGTCAGTTCAAGTTTCAAAGAGAAAGCCTCAATCGTGCGAGTTTCTGTTGAGTTATTTTAAAATTGAATCAAATGATTTGGGGGAATAACCTGATAGCCCGACAAATTATGTTTACGAGTTTAGGTGAACCTACATTAATTATTAACATTTTCTCTAGCTAGCACATAACACTTACCTAGTATAACGTCTATGTGGTATCTTTTTACCACATTTTCAAACAAAATAGACTGGTGGTGAAAATAATAGATACAATTTGTTTGTAAACTCTTCCAATTTGACTTAACTTATTTTACCGTTATTTAATCCATGCTTCATTTAAATAAACATAAAACAATAACACCCTAAATTAGTTACTTTATTGACATTAGCAGAGCTATAAGTCACTGAACGCAGTAAGTAGTTGGTCAAAAAAATAGGTGTGCTTTTAAAATTATAGGGTTTTTAAAGGAATTTATAAGATTTGAAAATAAATTTCTTCCTGGTGAGTTCTACAAAATTAAAAATATTCATAATAAAAAAATATCACTGCAAAAATCTTAATTAGGTGGGCAGAAGTGTGCATTGTATGCCAGAAGAGCGTAGTTTGGTAAGAAAATTAAAAAAATGAGGGAACAACTTACAAATTCATTCCCGACGTCTTAAGTCATTCCCAAAAATATTGTTATAAATGCATGAGAGCCTAAAAGACAACAAAAAACCAGAGGTCGACCTAAGAAAACGACTCCAACCACTGATCATCAGATCAGAGGTATCCATTTGTGTCTTCAAGGATGATTTGCGCAGCTACGGGGAACGAAGTCAACGCAAGAACTATCCGCAGAAGATTACAAAGCACATAGTGGTTAAAACATTCTACGGAGCGACGAAACAAAGACCAACTTATACGGATCTGATAGCATTTAATATTGCAAAGAATATGATCGTAGATTCCCCAAAAAATACAGTCAAAAATGGCGGGGGAAGCTTCATGGTAAAGGGGTTCTTTTCCGAGTACTTTATCAGTCCCATTATATGGACTAAAGATACAATGACCAAAATAATTTATAGGGACATTTCGCATAATGTAATGTTCCCTTATACTGAAGGCAATAAGCCCCTAAGGTGGCATTTTCAGCAGGTTAATGATTCCAAACACTCATCTAAATGTAAATGGTTTGCAGATCATAATGTTAATGTTCTTCCTTGGCCAAGTCAATCCCTTGGCCAAGTCAATCCCAGGACATCAATCTCATTATTCTTGCTTTACTAATTATAAACTTAACCAAATGGAAAACTATTGAATAATTTATGAAGTAATTTTCATAATAAAAATCCCTTAAATTTAAAAATTATATGTAACACCTATTATTTTGATCAACAGTGTATATAAAAATTTTGTCTTTAAATCCAACTCAATTGAAAATACGATCATCAGATCGCTGACAAAGTAGGGCTGATTAACACTTTAAGAATAACTCGAATCGGAAAATCGCTACACGTTAGAAATTATTTCTTATTTGTAGCCTTGATATAAACCTTCTTAAGATTGAATTTTTTTAGAACATTACCTTTTTTTAACTATAATAATATATAATCACATGTAAAAGATCAATTCACGGTTTATAAATGTAGAAAGTTTTTTTGGTTCACATTTTTCCGCTCCAGTTTTTCAAGGTAACAAAGAATAAAAGAAAACGTTTAAAAAACTGTAACCTGACCAGAAAAAAAGAAATTAAGGGAAACAACATTTCTAAAACTTTTAATTTGACTAGGGATATTTTAAAAAATAAACTAAAAAATAAGAAACAAGTTCCTTTTGGCAGTTTAACATTAATAACGTTATAATTCAACTCAAATGCCGTGCGTTGTCAACTACTCACATTCTAATTTGATAGACAAATAAAACCAATGGAGATGCCGTCAATCAAGGATAAAAAATACGCACGACCACGTCATTTGAGTTGAATTATAACGTTATTAATGTGAAACAGAAGGAACATGTTTCTTATTTTTTAGTTTATTTTATTTATGTATCCCTAGTCGGGTTAAAGGTTTTGGAACTTTTTTTCCCTTAATTATATTTATCTTTTTCCGTAGTCGGGTTACGTTTTTTAAATATTTTCTTTTATTTTAAACTTTTCCATTTTTTTAATATTTTTTATATTTTTGTACTCAGAATTTTCTCCTCTTTCATTTAACAACCAACTCGATACGATAGCAAAAAAAATTTTTTCTGAGACCCCCAATTTTTTGATATAACATCCGCCATATTGATTTTGTTCATATAAAATATAGCCTATGTCACCCCGACCATAATAACAAATCGATTGACACCTTATTCATCAAAATCGCCTCAGAAGTTTAGGCGCTATAGAGGAACATACGTAAATACAAACATGCATACATGCAAACTTACATACATAGACTGCTTAAATCATAGCCCTTCCTTTTGGCTTTGCCATAGTCGAGTAAAAATACCTATTTTGCTTTAGTTTTTTTTTTGTTATTAGTTTAATTTAACTTTCGTCACGACTCGCTTTCATTTCAGAACACTCAGTCCTTGGAGAGTTATAGCGTCAAGCTCACAAAGTCATGGCAGCCCCCGCGGCGGTGTAAGCCGAAGCACTTGTACGCCACCGAGACAATACCCGATATGGAATTGCCCGTTTCGCAGGAGGAGGACGAACGAATTAATGTAATCGAGGGTGCAGCCAGGAGCAAGGTTTCGAGAAGCTCGGCGACGGAGACGATGGGGCTGAGCGGGGCCCAGAGCAGCAACAACAACTACGTCGTCCTGCAGCGGACCCTGTGGTACGCGTTCGCATTCACAATAGTGCAGCGGATTCTCCTCCCCTCGTCGTAAGGATCGTCTAGTGCTTAAGTCTGTGGAAAGTAATTATTTTAGTACGAGAGTAAATCTAGTTCTCCTTTATACGAGGGGTACTATGCGGTTGTAAATATTGTACTACTCTCCTATTGTTATTATTACTATTACTGTGGAGTAGACTATTTTCCATTCCTGCTGTATTTATGTTGTGTAAAGTGTTAGGTTAACCCGTATCCGGCCTTTATGTTTTGTACATATTTGATTTAAGCCCAGCGCCATTGAATCCGACGCGCTATCTGGGAAATCGCACAACTCCTCTAAGTACCTACTTAAAGTGGTAATAATAGTTTCCCCTTAATCTGACAGGGCATTAAATGGCAATAAAAATGAGTGACTTTTCCTTGACGAGCCGCTTCTAGATTATTTGGTCAAGATGCCAAGAATATTAAGTATATATAGTATACAATAATAATTATTGTGGACACGCGTTTTCTGTTTATTGTATTCCTAAAAAAAAATTGTGGTTGTGCATTTTCTCTTTTCGTTGATCGTCTAACCGCGATAAAATCGGACAAGAGAAAAATATCTGAGTTCCGCTAAACCCTACTTTGGGTATTGATATTCACAAGCAATGGAGCGAAAAAAGCTTATATATTCACTCAAAATGATTAGGTTCCTGAAAACGAGCAAACGATAGAAGAACGAAATTCATAGATACTTTTATAGCAGTTAGCAATACTAGGCTAAGCCCCCCACAAGGGCAATTGCAGTGAACGCAAGATAGGTCAAAAAGATTAACAAGAAACTTGTGATGATTTTAAGCCAGAAATGTGCGTGTTACAAACTGGATAATTTTTATAACTAGCATAACTAGCTAAGAAAACCCTGTGTATATAGTAAGTTAGTGCAAAAAACATGTAATAAGTAACTATTGTTGCAAGTTGTAGGTAAAGCTCATTGTAAATACTTTCCGTTTTTTTGTAAAATAACGAGAAATTCTGATATTATTTAATATATGTACAGTCTGATAGGTTTACGATGCCTTTATATAACGTGCTGAGACCTTCCGCGTCCATCCACAAATAGAAGCATTTTGTGAATAATATTTATAATTTTTTAAGCAATCCGACAAGAAGAACTTTATAAAATTTATTTATTTTTTTATTTTTTTTTTCCTCACTTTCCTCCCTCTCCTTCTAGCTCCAGATATTTTATCGTTTTAATTTATTTCAGATAGACCTTTTGAATCTACTTAAAAGATCTTGACCTGTTAATTCCAATGATAAATAGCCGGAATTAACATTTTCATTGTGCCAGCGCGAATGAAGTTCGAACATTTTATTTATTTCTTATTTATTAATCTGAATTATAAGTAGCATATTCTTGTCTCTTGAATTCCAAGACAAAAAACTGGATGTCGAATTATCACTGATTTATTATTTAGTTTAACGTCAAGCAGCTAATAAATATAATTTTTTTTTGTACTTTTTATTTAAAAATAGGATATGATTCAGAAAACTCGTTACTTGAATGTGCTGAAGATTATCGAGTGAATTCATTCATTCATTCAAGTCGTGCAGTATCGGGAGCAGTGTGGTATGTTCTAGATGAAATTGGTATTCTAGTATTAAAGCATGTGGAGAGTTAAGTATTAATTTTTGTGTATGTAAAATCCGAAGTAAATTATGTACACATACACAAAAATAAATGTAGGGATCATACACATATCACCATTAAATTTTGGTGAATGAAAAATCGAATACATAATTGAACATTATCTATTATTGAAATCTACATTTAGGCTGAGTGGTCATTTGTTAAAAGCGAAAACCGAAAATAACTATTACCGCTGGAGAAAATGTAATAAAAGTCATTGCATGAATTTTTTGAAAATTAACTTAAAATCATATTATATGAGTTAAAATCTGATTTCATTTTATATATAAGTTATAACATTTTTAAATCCAACAAAAAAATTTGAGTTATTGAAGACTGAAAATTTCAGTAGACTTTTTACTTTATTAATCCCACTCAGTTTCTTTGACACATTAGCAAGTATAATACCATCTGTGGTATACCTACACAAGTCCACTTTTTTAACATATCATTAAAAACTTTTCCAGTTAACGATTTTTTCAAAAAATGGCTATTTTACCATTTAAAAAAAAAAGGAGCTCATATATTTAAAGGTATATCTTATTTTTAAGAGTTCCCCACAAAATCGATAAGAGTCATAATAAAAGCTGCTTCAAGTCAGAACAGTATTGATGGGGAAGGTTCCTAGCACGTTCGTAGAGCTTACTTTGTTAAAAGTTATCGGTACCAATGAGGGTGAGAATAATTTGATATAAATTATTGACAATTTTTGTAATATCAATGCCACAAAACGTAAGATGATACAAATAGGATAAATTAAGTAATCTGAAATTTATTTTGCGAAATCACTTTAAAAATAATTATTACGTTAAATAGAGAAGTGAAAACTAAAAATGTAATATTCTTTATATTTTATTTTTATTACGGTCCACACAAAAAAAAAATATGAAAAAAAAGATGCAAGAGAAAAAGTAAATTAAAAATATTAATGAAATCAATAACAGCCACAAAATCAAATGCTTGCATAATTTAAAAGAATAGGTCCTTCGAAGTAGTGCTAGAGAGCTTTGTCGAACAATAAGAATGATTAGACCAGCATATATATGTATATTTCAAGAGGGAAAACTGCTTTAAAGAGAAGTGCTTCAACCGAAGAACGACCAAAATATATCATAAACGTAAAATACCCAAATTAATTCATGCAGGTTTCACATAGAAGCAAATTCGACAAATTCTGTAAAGAAAGAATATTGTAAAAATGAAAATAGAAAACATATTGAATATAAAACAGGTAAGGAACGCATAGTAATAAGGTGCGTGAGGGCGTATTGTGAAGAAGAATAAAATTATTTTTCTTCTGATTGGAAGCAAGTCGAGCGCAGACAGTTGCATCGCTAATATAAAGAAATTAATCTTTTCCAATTCTTCGGTGAAGTCAACGGCAGGCTGGGACTTCTTACTTTTGAATTGCTTCGAAGTATTATTCTTATTATAATTGTTTTCTCCATTTGTCTCTTTTTTTCGGAAAGTCCCAGCTAGAAGCATGAATCTTTCCCTCCGTTGGTTACAGCGTAGTGTTATTTAATGTAATTTGGACAATCAGTATTTGATAAAAAAAAAAAAGAAGAATAGCATCTCTATATATGCAAACAGTAAAGAAAGTAGGTTAATTGTGTAGCAACAAGTGTAACTTTGTAAATAGAGCAATCCAGAAATGGGTGAATTGGCATATCTGAAAATTTCAGTTATTGCAGTACGGACTCAGACAGCGGCGTAGCGAGGGTATGCAAAGTGGGTAAGTACTCGATCACGTGTACTAGCAAAAATTGTAATTAACAGTCTACGACTACCATTGCCGCATCATCGCAATACAATAATTCAAGCTCTTCTACTATCTGGACTATGAGAAAGTATGCAACACAATAATTCTTGGGCAAATAAAAACAGCGCACGAGCCGCTTTTTATCATTTATTTCCATTGGAAATATGAATGCGTGACATGGCTTGATATTGGTCAGTTTTGGTCAGCCGATGCAAAAATAGAAACAAAATTGTTCTTTGAAGTGTTAAACTCATAAGCGAACAACATTTACCGTACCATGTCATATTTAATATTGCTCACACAGACCCATTTTCTTAAACAAATAATGTCCTTATATGTAGTAAGGAGAGCAACAATCGCTGCCGTACGTACATAAACTTGAATTAATCAACATTAAATTCATAGCTTAATTAATGTTTTTCTTCGAAAAACCACTTCACATCGAGCGAGCATTAGTTGAATAAATATACATTCCATTTCGGGTAAGTATTGTAGTTCATAACTTTCCGTGGAAAATTAATTTACCTTATTGGTAAACGATTCAGATCATTCATCTAACCTCCTCGAGGGACTATACACTTTGACGGACAAGGACTTTTTGTGAGAAACATAAAAAAGTTGTTGAAAAACGTAAAAAAAGGCGGCCATGTAAAAAATAAAGTTTTTTGTGAGAGCTAGTATTAGAAGAATGTTGTATAAATTTAAATTACAAAAAGTCCAAAGAAATCTTGATATCTGGATCTGAATGCAAAACGTAATTACAACATCTCAAGATCCGGAGTTTTATAAAGATCTTGGATCTGGATCTTTAAAGATTTGACGATTAGTTATAATTCTCATATGTAGAGGCACTTTGTTGGTCTGAGATGTAATGTAGGTAGTTCTACTCGTTAAACTTAGAAATGATTTATAATTCAACAAATGTGGATGACAATTTCTCAAAAACATTAATTTATCACCCTATCCTATGATGTAACAGAACCAAGCAATTAAATGTTGTCAACTCGAAAATGACTATCAGCACCACCTACTGCCAAAATTATAACTAAAAGCCAGGTCTGGTGCAAAAAAACACAACTAATATAATTTTTATTGCGTGAATTCGTTTTAAAAACTTCTTGAGCTTGAGTTAACCCCATAAATAAAAATCGGGAGCAATGAGATCTGGTGACTTCAAATGCCACATCGTTGGCTTCTATCAATATGTTTACAATAATTTCTGACTTGAGAAATTCACGTTTAACTCAATTTGAGGACTTGAAGCTAAGAACAAGAATAAGACACGACATGGCATTTTGTTATAGCCAAATTCTGGATTACGATCGGATTGATCTGAGCACCTCATTTGTGTCCATTTATACGATCTTTATGCTCAGAATAATCTGATTTGTGTCCATAAATTCAATCCAGAGCATTTTGAATGTTTGATCTTAAACAGATCTAACAAAAAATTATTTTATCATTTTTATTAAACTATACTCTCAACTTCCATGTGGGCATACTAATCATTTTCTGTAGTTAAAATAAATGGATGGGTAAAGTTTTAAACTAAGTGGTAGTATAAACACATATATAAATTCAGTATTCTTCTTTTCACTCAGCTGAAATTATGAAATTGTGATCTTTTGCGCGCGCACTCAGAGCATAACCTGCTAAATGCGCTCGGCCCCTATTTTCTATGTCCATAACATTAAAACTCAATTTATATTCTTGAAAAATATTTATTTCTGTCACTTCAATTTCGGCAAATTATTAAGTCAAGTGCCAGAACTCAACTGACTACCTGACTTGTTTTTCAAGCATGTAAACGTGGTGTATGTACCGTGAGATTATTTTTCCCCTAAATTTCATATTCGGGGTTCCCAAAATTCATGCTGTAATGCTGGAGCATCTTTACTTTCCATAACTAACTTAAGTCGACAGTGTATATCATTCCAAAATATATGGTTTCCATAAGACGGAGTAACTTTCTCACGTAATAAAACCAGTAATGGCGACCCTGCGTACAAATTAGGAAAAATAGGAAGGAAATTATGTTTCTTCACAGAACACAGAAAATCGTTGGCCTTCAGGGTCACCGGAACTATAGCCCATTCAACATTGTGCTCATGTAATCAAGCTGCAGCGCAGCGCCTTTAAGGCTGAAACAAAGTAGGGAGTCAAAACATTAAACCTTTGGGTAACGATTTTTTTTGGACATTGTGCGTATATGGAACAGATTTAATTTGTTGGTGCATAGAGTGTGTGATAGCTGTAATTGTTTCTTCTGTTGCAACTGATACTTACTACTCTCAGAATAAACAAAAAGTACACTTTAAAAATTTTTTGAATTTTAATGACGAGTTAGACTCATCATCTTGCACTTAGGCGAAACAAGTGCATGACGAGTGTCAATTGCCAAACAGGTTAATAAGATCATGTTTTCAAATCGAATTTCCTAATTTTGGTGCACATATAATAATTTTGTAACAAGGATAAGGCACAGGAAACTTGTTTCAAGTAAAATACTAAAACTATTCTATTATATTTCTAATTGGATGAGGTGTTTTTGAGTCACCCTATGAAACAGATAACTTTTATAATGGGGCAAATGTGAAATAACTCGTATGTTGTGGATATTTTTGTATACAAGTTTTTTTATAATACTTTATTCATCCACATTAATGCCATTGGAATAATCACATGAATTTTTACATCATTACTTTTTCGAAGTAGTGTCATGAGCAATAAGTAGGTTTTTACAGAAACTACTTAATACATAGTTTCTTAAATTAGATATTTGTTGCTATCGTTAAGCGAAATTGGTTTTTGTTTTTGAAATTTTAATGGATGAGTACGAATTCGTAAAATATTTGTATTCAAACTTCCCGAGAAAGGTGAAAAGTAAGAAAAAGTTTGGTAAAAACAATTTTTAAAAATAAAAGAACGAATAGGACAAGAAAATATGATCGATACAAATTTCAGTATTCCTTTTAACATTTTTGTACCATGAAACTGCTAACGCTGTGCTACAAAATTTAATATTAAATTTGTTACATAACAAGTGATATATCATTTGTATAGAATTTTCTCTGTAGAATACGAATCGGGAAACAAAAATGTCCTATCACGTCATGTTTTTTAGTAAAGTAGTGTTGAAAAGTACAAAATATCGTATTTTGGCCATTTTTGAAAATTCATTAAAAAATAATGGACCGTGATAAGAGCTCGCAACATGGCTCAAAAGACAGCCTGAATCCTTATCTTGACATATGATATACCACTACTATACAGCACTTACGAAGCATCTTCGGGAATAATATTTGTATGAACATGCGAAAAGAGTGATCTTCATTCACTATCTATGTCATATCTTGTATGAAGTAATCGGCTTATGGAAACAAGTGAATTCCACGAAATATTTCGGAAAGTATTAAAGCCTTTCGTATTTTAATATAATAACTTAAACATTTATTTGAGCTATTTTAAAACCTCCTAAAATAATTCGTTAATTTTTAAATAAATTGCAAAAATGGCCAAAATACGGTATTTTGTACCGTGATAGGACCTTTTTATTTGTAAATTTGTAATTTACGGAAAAAATCTGATAGAAATGTACTGTTACTTGTTCTATTCATGTTTCTGCACTTGACTTACTTATGAGGCACTGGTGCTTATTCTCACAGTTATCTCACCTAGTGAAATTTCTCGTATTGATTGCCACACGACACTAACTTCCCTATTCCAGCAGTCGAATGATGCGAAGCGGCACGCATGTGAACAAATAAAAAGCTAAACGATAACACTTGAGTGTGATTCAATACTTCAACGAGATTTGAACGTCTTGCAGCTGTTTTTTTTGTTTGTTTGTTTTTAAGTATTATATGTACTTCTACAATATAAACAAAAAAATAAAGTCAAAGTGTACACTCCTCGTAAGGCCGTTAAAATTTCTAAAGAAACAAATTATTACACCACAAGCTCAGACCGTTTTGTGACAAATTTGTCGGATTCATATTCAGTTCTATGAAGAATCTGAATTTATTTTCAACAGAGTCATGGTTGAAGATGGGAAAAGTTCTTACATTTCTGACACCAACAGACGTATTTCACCAACCAAGATTATCCTCCATCTAAAATATTTTTGTTTACGTCCCTCAACCCCAACAAATCCCTACCCAGCAGAGATACAGAAGACTGAAAAATATGTATCTATTTATATATTTTTGGAAATGTGAAAAAACAATACATTTTTTGCTCTTCTCATACGCCCTTAATCTTAGATAAGATAAAATCTAGGTTGGTGAATCGCTCGAAATATTTTTTTCTTCACTGTATTATTATTATCTTACTGTTCGCTTTCCAAAAAGTAGAATTATTTTTGTAAAGTTCAATAAACATTATTAAGAATTCTTAATTAAACGTTCATCCTCAATTTTACTATTTTTGCTATATGTGTACTTGTCAACAATAAAGGGGGAAACAAGGGCTCAGTAAGGTTTCATATGAATTGGTATTACTTTTTGTTTGCAGCAACATGAAAAGCTTTTGATATTTGGTTATTTTGTTATTTTGAATTACGTTTGCAATATTATTTTGTTCCATCTTAATTTATACAAAAATGAAACAAATACATAATTGAAATGAATATTACATATGTATGTTTATAATTTCGCTATTACCATAAAAATTGCATTTAATAACGTCATTGACTTAATAACGTTATTACTTGTTTTTTTTTTTTTAATAACTTCGTCCACCTTATTAAAATCTTATCGTTATTAGTAATAGCATTATTTCTTTTCATTATTTCAACGTTACTGTCGTAACGAAATTTTAACGTTGTAAATAACATTTTCTCAGATCTCTGAGGGCTACAAAGAAATACAGTGCGCGCAATTTCTATAAGCGCACGTCTGATTTTCAAGTGAAATGCACAATTCATTGACATAAAGCGATATAGTAACAAAATTTCTTTACAGGACAATTGTTAAAGTTTATAACTATTCATAAAAGCAATTAAACAATTCCAAATATCAGGCAATGCGTGAATGCAATAGATCAGTCTTTCACAATTGATCTTAGAGTGCGCAGTTTCTATAAACGCAGTTTCTTTTTGTAGTATTACTAGTTAAACGCAAAGTAATTTTGCAACTTTTTAGCAAACAATTCATGTGAGTTTCATTTTTATTTTCCAACTCTAGCTTAATTCTGTATAATTGCTGTTATTTCTTAAGATTTATTGTAATGCCCCGAGGAAAGGTCCTTGACAACGACGATCGCGTCAGAATCCGTGCGTTTAGGGAAACTGGCCTTGGTATAAGAGAAATTGCAAAGAGAATTGGACGTTCAGAATGTGTGGTGCAAAATTTTATTAAAAAGGGCAATCGTGATGGATTATGGGATCATCCATGAGGGAATACCAAAGTTTCCAATCAAAATATTGGAAACATAAGATAGGAAGTTATGAAAAAAAAGTTAAGTGCAGCTCAAATTATAGCGGAATTACAACCCCCAATTAAAGGAAGAAGAGTCCAACAAATTTTGAAGGACATTACTTATATTAAATATAAGAAACCGGCCAAATCTCTCCAACTGCAACAGCATCATAAATATGCGCGCCTAGATTTTGCTAGAAGTCACATGAACTAGGACGAAAAGTGGCAAAACGTTATTTTTTCTTACGGAAAACAATTTAATTTAGATAGTCCAGATGGATTGAGTACTTATTGGCATGATTTAAGGAAGCCCGATTCACCTCGTCTAAGTAGTAATTTTGGTGTTGGTAGTTTAATGTTATGGGGTGCCTTTTCTTATCAAGGAAAGTTATTTTTACGCTTTGTTCCCACCCGAATGAACTCTGCCATATATACAGACCTGCTGGAGGAATCTCTTATTCCATATTTAAAAGACAATATAGAAAAAGATTGGATTTTTCAACAGAATAACGCCGCTGTGCATTCTTCTGCCGAAACAAGACGATGGTTTAGTGAAAGAAATATTCCTGTAATGGAGTGGCCATCACGTAGTCCGGATTTAAATCCAATGGAAAACATTTGGTTAATCATGGCACGAAGAGTTTACGCAAATGGTGGACAATTTTCTTCGTTATCTCAACTGAAAGCCGATATTTTGAAATGCTGGAATGATATCGATGAACATTTGTTTAAAAACTTAATAAATTCTATGTCTAACAGGTTTTTTCAAGTTATAACTAACAAAGGAGGTAAAACATAATACTTAGAAAATATAAAAAAATTTTCTTTTTGTTAAGCTTTTAAAATAAAGATTATAATATAAAGTGCGTTTATAGAAATTGCGCAGACAAAAGAGACTTTTAATTATATTTATTTTTATTATAAAGTAATTACTTACTTTAATGAATGTTTTATATTATTTAATTAATATTTACCAATGGGCAATTTATGCAATATAATCGGTTTTGAAAAATAAAAAGTAGTTTTCTTTAAACATGAATAAAACTGGCTGCGCTTATAGAAATTGCGCACACTGTATGCTCTACACGCTCAAACTGATCAGAGCACGCGCGATTGCGCTACCGAAAATATGAAAGGCAGAATGTTTGCCTTTGCGGTCGAAATTTACGTTAAATCTTCTAATTCCTTCAACTTATTTCGTGTTTCATTTAACTATTTGGACTTATGATTCTAAAACTATATTGTTATTTAATACACAAATCTAAACGTCGAAACGATATGACGCAATTAGTTCAGACAACGCTAACACTAGTACGACCAACCCGTCAAATTGACGGGTCTCAGACTTATTAAATAATTTACACAATTTGTCACATTATATTGATTTTATCATATCTGTCCAATTCTTTAGAAATAATGGGAAAACACAGATAAAATAAATAAAATTAAGTTGTTTTATAAAAACTAATCTTATGTTGAACATTTTAAGCCACGGTTGTTCTAGTGTTAAACGACCTTTCGAGCAGATATCTAGTAGTAACGGCTATACAAGTTTGTTGAAACAAACATAGACCATGTTAAATCATGATTAATTTAACATGGAGTAAAAGTTTAATTGAAATGATTTCGGTTTAAAAATTAAAAAAATGTATTGTAGTAACATTGACATACATGTTTTTTATTTCAACTATTCTCTAGTAAGATTAGCATTAAAATAGTAAGATGAACTAGGATCTAGTTCATTGAAACAGAAAATGCGTACCAGATAAATTAATAAGCCCTCATTGTTGAATCAACTAGAAATATTATTTTTCAGTTTGGGTAGACCTGGTTTCAAAACTAAGAAATTGCAGCAAACTGAAAAACAATTGAACATTTTTCAAATAAATTTCCAGAAGCATTCAGTCTCATAACTATGTTCCAGCTAATATAATTTATTATAATATACACATTTTTTTGCGACGTGCCATTGATAGAGAAAAACAGAAAAGATCAACAAAGCAAGGTGTTGAAAGTTTTTGACGCATATGAAGGTTTAAAAAAACTTCATATTTAAATTACTAGACTGGTTATTTTAAGTACTTGAAAGTAACACGATAGTCTACTAAATTTCTAAATGTATTTCGTATATAGTACTTTGTTAGTTTCATATGTCTTCGGAAAAAATAAAATCCAATATAATTGTTTAATAATAAATAGTTGTCACACACAAAATAAAAGCAAAATTAACCATTCATAAAATGATCGAAATTAGCTTTTTCTTTGGTTTCTGACAAAGTTACAAATTTATTTTTCTCTAAAGATAAGTTGAGCCCATCTGCATAGCAGGAGGCTTCCAATCATAAAAAGCAAAAAAAAGTAGATATTTTTCGGTAAATATATTTTAAGTAAATTTTCTAGACACATAATGGTTTAGCATAAAATCGATCCTATATTAATATTGTCGGTGTTATAAAGGTAGCTATAGAATAAATTAAGTAAGAAAATTTGTTTTGCATTTGACTACTAGTAAAACAAATACTAGTTATTTTTTAACATCATAGTGATAAAACTTGTAGAAAGTGGAGGATAATGCAAGATAGTTTTACTTTTTGTTTGGGTACATGCTTTTATTTAATTTTGTAAATTAATATTTTTCAGTTTCGTAACTTCTTAATTAAATCATAATTTCGCTTCTTAATTAAATCATAATTTCGCAACACCACCAAGGGAATGCAAACCCAGAGTGCAACATCTTTTTCTGCTCTTACGGACCTTAAATTGTGAGCAAAAATTCGGAATCGTATACAAGTCTACTGATATCGGCCGCTAAGCTCAACTAATATTTTCAACCTATTAAACGACTCTTTGCCAAGTTTTTATTGATTGCCAACGTTTTATTTGGTATCTTAATAATTGGTTTCTCAGCGGGATCGTTCTATCGTCTATCTCTCTTAGCCTAGCTGGCTTGAACCACCTTCCAATAGTGGTTTGGTAACTCAATTGCGATCAATCTAAACCTTTCGAAAAAACTGAGTCGTAACGACTGGCAAATTTTGGTCGAATCGTCTTACGATTTTATGTGAAGTTTTTTTATTCTATCTATCATAGGTTTTTAAATAAAATCACTGTATTTGCTGATTCTCCAGTAGCTGCTTCTTTGTTCCTAAAGACAATGGGAAAATTCTTAGACCTTGAAATAAGGTTCAAACTGGAGTAATTTATGCCGCTCCATCGAACAGCATTTGCCTCCAATAAAGGTTAATTAAAATGATGAAAAAATGCAAACAAACCAATCGGTGTACCTCTTAAATGTGTGAGGTATTCCTCCCGTTTTCGGCTGTCCCTATCCCAATTCACTGCACATGAAAGTAACGAGACATCTTCGATGATTTCTAATAGAAATAAATAGTAAGAGGTGAAAAGGATAAAAGAGAGAGAGAGAAGATATCCTTACTTATACTACGTTTACATGCAGAATTGAAAGATCGAGTCGAAATTGAGTTGAATTTTCGATCTCTATATATGAGCCAGGGTTCAGTGGCCGAGTCGAAACGTATATAGTACATATTTTTAGAATGCCTTCATAAATTTTTGACATATCTTTGTTTTCTTCATGTTCGGAAACATTTCTCCTAGCCATTTTACTAAAATAACAAAACAGAAATTACCGCGGGAATAAAGAATTGCCAGTTCATTTACATGGCATCCGTATTCGAAATTTCAACTCAATCCAGCTTGCAAAGCGAAATCGAGTCAATTCAACCCAGTTTCAACTCAACCTGTGTTTACCTGTAGTTGAACTCGGGTTCAACCCAGGTTGAACTCTGTTTGTAAACGAGATATTAGACTTATAGTCAGTGATGCCAGATGAGCAATTTTGTGTTTTTAAGTGCGCAATTTTAACTCAAAGCTAAAAAACTAGCATATTAATAAGCTTTCAAGCATAATTTGCTCTGGCTTGTAGCACCTATTCTCTAACAAAGTGCACATTAATTTTATGCTATCATGTTGATTCGCTCCTCTCACTTGTGCTTTTTTTCTTGCGGAGGGAAGTGAAAGACTGCAGGATACGACATAGTTCTCTCTGATTCTCTCTCCCCGAGTGCAGATCGTCCTTCTTTTTCGCGTTACAAAACGCTGATAAAAGTGTCTCGGCCTTGAAATTTTACCCTCAGTGTACCCAAAGAAGTTTCAATTAAAAATTAAAATGTGAAAATAAATTATATGCATTGTCTGACAATAAATACAGAATGACTGAAAATGTAATTACGATTTTACAATAGAAATTGTTGCTTCATATTTTTTGATTTCATTGCCGTTAAACACGCATGGCTCGTTTCACTCAAATTGCTAAAAAAAAAAATTAGCACAACCGTGCCTAAAAAAAGTTTCACTTCAAAAATTTGCAATATACGAAAATTATGTCAGAAAGTAATACTTAAAAGACCCCGAAGGAAACGTCCCAGTAGAAAGCCATCGATACAATCAAATAAGATACTAACTTTCGGCTATTCTTACTCTAAGTTATAGTTAATTACAAATTTTTAAAAAGTAAAAATTTATTTGTTTAAGTAAAATATCATAAAAATGTGTAATACAGAAATTTGGTCTATCATAAAACAAATTTGTTAATTTTCTGCAGTTTTTAACTATTTACGTTTCACGCTTGTCTTATATTAGTTTTTCGAAGTAAGTTACATTTTTTATAATAATTATCCAAGAAAGAATACCTTAATGTCTGATATTTATGCTTCTATAGCATGCCTTGATACCATAGAAGCATCCTGTGCAAACTTCATATTCTTTGAACGAGAGAACTGAAAATAAGTGAACAGATAATACGACATTTTAGTATAGAATGAAACGCGTTACGCTAAAACAAGAAAAGTTTTTCAGTTGTTAAAAACCAACTTAAATAAAGCTTATTTGTGAAATATGAAATATATTATATTTATTATGTTTACCTTTGAAGTGGAATGTATATTCTTTTTCATAAATGTAGTAATATGAACAGAAGTCGTTCTTATTCTGGCATAAAGTGAAACACTCAATAGTCTTTGCTTACTTCTAGTTGGAAAAAGAACTATATACTATACTTGATTTATAAAACTAAACATTAATCATAAAAAAAAAATAATAATAATTGCGCCTGCCTTGGGTAGATTCTGGCTACAATTATAATATATGACTTTCAGTTTCCTTTCTAGAAGTTGGGCGTTTGATCATGATGATGACTAGACAGTCGAGTAGATTGTTAATTTTTATTTCCCAAATGATTTATAATAGTATTCAAATATTCTTCACAAATAGAATCGTTTTCTATTGTCTAGAAAATTTAATAAAAATTTTAATTATTGTAATTTTTCATTCATGCCATCCAAATATGATTGACAACATTTTTTTTCCACAAACTGAATTTTGCAGCCTATAGATAGTTATGTTATAAAATAATCGGAGATAGTAATGGCAAAGTAAAGTTGCAGGTAGTACTAATTTGACAAAAGTTTTTGTCAAATTTTGTTTTTTTCTTGTTTTTCAAAAAAATGGAGCTTATTTCACATTACTTATTCATCTGGATGGTATATGTTTGATCTTGAAAGGCCCTGCCAAGGTCAACTTTTTTAAATTAAATATTATATATTATTATGTAGTAAAAATTGTCTATGATACTGGTTAGATCAAATGATGCTAAAATGCTTAAATTAAAAAAAAAAAAAAAAAAATATTGGATCCAGTAAGATCTTTCAACAAACTTATTCAGAGGTCAAATAAATACCACAATTCAATGCATTTTTCTGAAATCCTAAACTCCATTTCGAAAATAATTTTGCAATTGTAATTGGCATAATCGAAAAGTATGAGGACATCATTTTTGAACTTCGAAAAGTCTTCAAATTGAAGAAAGTAAACATGTTAAATCTTAAAACAAGCGACCGTCTGCCCCTTTTTCAAAATATCTTGGGAACCGAAAATTTCTCAGATTTACCCCTTTAGTAAAACATCATGTACATATGTAAAACGATGTTTCAAAAGACATATGGTACGTACTACGTTGCTATTGAGTTGGTAGACCGAATTGTCCATTCTCTTTTGCGAGTATTTCGAAATGTTTTAAAGCCTTTTTTTTATATATTATTTGAACCACGTTACCAACTCCTATTTTTCAACAATTTTTTTCCAAATTGGCCAAAATTCTCTCTTTTCATTATTTTTGAATACCATTTTTCTTAACCAGTTTGCAATCTACGGAAAATTTTGTAGTAATGTTTTAATAAATTGTGTCTTCATATTTAATATGGTATGTTTTTTCCCGATAAAATATGAATGATGCTTTAGTTTTAGTAATGACGAGATGAATAAAACGAAGATGCGTTTTTTAGATGATAGATCTCCCCATATAAAGTGAAGATCCATCTTTTTATCTGGATCTCTATCCAGATTAAGGGAAATTTTAGAAATTTCCCACATCTCAAAATGTTGTGAACTTCGTTGATAAATTTTTATTTAATATATCGTTCTTGTTCCTACAGAAATATTATTTTTCTTGCGATAGAGAAAGAATGAAATGTGCACCATTCTTGTCTAAGCACTTTGCATAGGGCTTTGGAGGCTGTGTCTGAACAGTGATAATTAAAAACTCCCTTTATCATTTTTTTTAACGATTTGTGATTCAGACTTATATAGATCATTAAAAAAATTCCCGACTTAAATTGATCTAAGTTATTATAACTCACTCTATTTCAATTTTCCTATTTTATCTTATTTTTACAAATAATTACACAACTTACCTGAAATATTTCTTAGTGGGCAATATTTTCTATCAGAAGGGAGGAAGGATTAGAAAGGAAATTCTATAAATGCAATCAACAATTTAATCAACTAACCATTAGGGAAATTTTAAATATCCTCTTAACTTTTCCAATAAGTTCTTTTGTATGTTAATTTGGTTTTTATTTTTCTTTGTAGTGATATTAAATACAACTTTTTAATTTTCTGAGATGCCTCTGGCGTTCCTCCACTTTCTAGCAAAGGAGCGCAAGTTATCGTTGCTCAAGATTAGTGGTTAATAGAGTGATATCAGAAAATTTTCTTGAGATTGTCCATGATGACCAGTATGTGAGTGAATCGAGCACATGTTTCCAAAAGCAATATACATTAGTAATACATAAACGTTTTCTAGACGCCCAAAAGCGTTATAACGAAATAAGTTTAATAAATTATTAGAATGTAAAAAATTGTGATATAATTATATTTATATTGACTAGATATACTATATAAAAGAGTACATTATACATGAAATAAAGCAATAGAAATACATGTATATGTTTAGATTAGAAAGTGGTCTTTATTTTTCCCTCACAGTTTCCTTCTCCTTTATAAGATTGTACGAGATTTCAGGATGTAAGTAAAGTTTTTTCCGTCTCGGAATATAAAAATAAATTTGTCGGTTTATTAATTTCAGTTTTTGTGTTGAAAGAAGAATATCCTTAGTTGCTTTTAATAATACAAGTTTCTCAAAACATTTTTCCGATAAAGCATGGTTTTTGGAGCATTTATCACGGAAGCAAATGAAAAAAGACGATCAACTGATGCGGATGACGCTAAACCGTGTTATAAACGAAAAACATATCTATCATATGAAAACTTTTACACTTATTGTCCAAATAATAAGCTCACTCATATTCCGGATAAGTTATTCTTGATGACGTTGAAATCCATTATCCTGGTTCTTATGTTTCGGTATTTAATACAAAAAAGGATATGTTGGTCCCTCATTAGCTATAATAACATCACGTTAAACAGTATGGTGTCGCCACTCGAATAGGATTGATTACAATGTGATGAATGTCTTCAAGTGATTTTAAATTTTTCGATGTGTGTTTCATTACACAGAACCACTTTAATTTAATTCCAGGGTAAAGAATATTTACTATCATAGCCTCCGCTTTTGGATCTTTTCTATTCAGAAGATTTTCTTTTAACGCTATAAGTACCGCTGAAAAATATTTTAAATTCGACATATAGTAGATATATGATATACAATGATATATGGGATGGAATTAAATATTCGAAATAGAAGTTAAAGGAGCCATTCAAATACATTATTACAAAAAATATTCAAAATCACTTGGCAAGACGTTCGTAACACAAAGAGCACAGCAGACATAATTACACCTGCGGTCATAAAAACCTCACCACTTGAAATTCATATGACAAAATTAAATAAAGGATACCTAATTTTCCGAATGGAATGATTCTCTGTCATAATAATTAATAATAACTTATAAGCAGTTTGGCAGAAATTCATTTGTCTATTGCCTTTTTTTTTTTAAAAGAAATAAGTAAAAACAGTTAAACTATTGATTTTCATGCTTTATTATTATTTATTTGTTTATTATATTACATTAATTATGAAATTTGTAGATAATTTGATATATTTTTATATTAATTTTTTTTATAGACATAATTTACATTTTATGTACAGTGTTCAGTACCCCGTTGCCCTACCTTTGGCTGTAATAACCGCTTCGATCGTAGAAGGTCCCCCAATACTCCAATGAAGTCATCCATTATTTCGTTCCTCCACACAAGATCCAGTACTTGATTCAGCTTTCTTTTGCTCTCCAGTTTATTATCTGTTACTTTCCGTTTCATCACACGCCACAGATGTTCGATAGGATCAAATCGGGCGAATTCGCTGGCCAGTCTAGTTTCTGAATTCCAGAATCAGAAAATGTTTTCTGAAGCTGAAAATAACGTAAGAGGATAAATTAGTTTTTTATTTATTGTGTATGAAATAGACATCTTGCAGTTCATATGCCATGCTATCCTTACCGATTTGGCGCGATGGCAAGACGCAGAATCATCTTGGAAAATTACTTCGTCAGTAAACGAAAGGTGCTCTTCAGTGGCTGGTACCAAAAATTCTTTTTTGACTTGCCCATACTTCTGAGCATTCATTGTCCCATCAACGAGGTGTAAACGACCTAGGGTGTAGAAAGAAAACCATCCCCAGACCATTTGACTTTGAGGAAACTTCACTGTTTTGATCGTGCACTCTTCCTTAAATCTTTCTCCTGTTGAACGTCGCACTTATGGCAAAATTGTCTGCACACTACAAGTTGAATTTGGTTTCATCGGACCACATCGCAGGTCGCCAATCTTCCTTCGTCCCATTTTCGTACTTCTTCGCCCATGCTAGACGAGCAGTCTTCATTTTCTTTGTTAACATGGGTTTTTTCGCTGGTCGTCCTCCATAAAGTCCTATCTCTCGTAACCGTCTACTGATTATTTCGGCGCTAATGTCGACTTGATGATAGTCCTTTAGCTCTGCCCTCATACGGACAGCGGTTTTTAAGCGATCCTTCAAGGCCATCCGTCGTAAGGCTTTGTCCGTCTTTGAATTTTTCTTCCATTTTCTTCCAGATCCTTTCGTCCTCTCCAGAGAGTCCAAATTCTCTTTTTTCTTCATTAATCAAACGATAGTTGAATGACTGCACTCTATTGTAGCCGCTATCTGACGATACGACAGATCTTGATCTACCAATGTATTAAAATTTCTACTTTTTCGTCTCGGGACAACTGTTTGTACTTTCCGGGAATTTCACATTTTTCACATTTTTCGTTACCACCACTCAATTTAAACTGAATATCCTTTCACCGAAAGGTTTGCTTTTAAACCCCCGTAGAGTAGGTCAAATGATTATATCCCTCCCCCTACCCTACATTCTGCAATTATGTGTATTATTGAAACTACCTGCGTGGTGCGGTTTTTATACCGCAAGTGTAATTTTATCTTTTTTTCGTGATTGCTGAAAAACCACAAGGCAAGGAATTTTTGTGAGATCAAAATGTACAATTTTAAGAAAACATTTTTCATATAACAATATATCGTCGTTGCGGGTGCAATACCGCGAAAGAGCAGTTTGTAAATACCGCGTAGCTGTGTTTTCACGATTTTGCAGGAGGAAGAAAAAACTTGCCACCAACTTCAAGCAAGCAAATGTACCGCGTTATTGTTTCTATGTCAAAAATGATGTTTCTTATAGGCTAATTTAAGTTCTGTGAGATCTATAAGGAGCGAAACCATGTTAAGAATCCGTAGGCGCGATATTTCAATTTTGCGGTATTTACAAACTGCTCTTTCGCGGTATTGCACGCGCAACGACGATATAGTGACAGCACATTGTAAAAATAGATTTAAATTAAACAGATAAAACGAGAACCCAAGGAATTTAGGGATTTGGGCAAACTGTATGACCTAAAGATGATTTTAATAAATCATCACTTACTCCAAATTAATAAGTCTTTAAACACAAGATCTTCGGTTATTGAATTATTGCCAACCAATTTCACAAAGATTGGTATTAATATCATTCCTATTATTGTAATTATTGGAATGCTTACTCAAACGTGAAACATTTCATGAATTCTTGCGACTGCATTGATGGAATTAAGTTCAAATTGATTATTAATAGCACTAATGATGTTAGTATGTGTTCCATTAAAGCTACGGCTTTTAGAGAAATTCAGTTAATTAATTTATTATATATTAGTCTATTTCAGATAGGACTGGATGGACCTTTTAGATAGGACAGGATGTCCTTTCATAATGGCCTAATGACTTGAAAAACATAGTCCTGCTCATTGGACTGCAACGTTTCAAAAATGTGTCGATTTTTGCGGAGAGAAAGACAAGTGCAACATGTTTTATTATTATTATTTATTAAGTGATTAAACTATTATTAAATATATATTTTTTTTTTTTAATTCAAAATGGCGGAGTTCTGATGACGTCTTCTGGGCGGGTTGCAATCTGGGTCGGGAGTACTACGCTGACGTAAGCTATAGCCTATGATATAATAATGTGAAACAAAGCAATACAATCTTCTTTTATTGTCAACAGTCATAATTTTCCGTAAACCTAAAAAAAAGTGAAAAACTAGTTTTTTTTTTTAAAATGGTGAGTTTCTCAAAACAAATTCAAAATGTTCACTAATTTTTTCAATTTGTTGCATTAAAAAAACTTTTTTTAATGATTTTTAAAATTTTAGATTCACAAACAAACTGATATTATTAACCCTTTCCTTACCACAGTCCAATCCGCCAAAGTGACGCTACTGCACGGTGCAGCTCGCCGCGAATTGTGCACATTGCATGGTATTAAGCTGCCGTTCAGATTTTCTTATTTAAGTTTTACATATTTAGAGATTTTGCAGGCAATATATGTAAGTCAGTGGAAGTTTGCAACAGACTGGGTCTGTTATCTAGGGGTTTCACGATGCTGGTTAAATACGACGCTGGTACACATGGGTCCAGCGGGTGCCGTCTAAATATGGCGCTGGTATGGTATGGCTGGTATGGGGCGTACAGCGAATGTCGGCTAAATACGGCGCTGGTAATGAAAGGGTCAAGAATATATGTGGAAAATCTAATCCGGATCGGTCAATTAGTTGTTGAGTTATGAGAAAAACATGTCTTAAGTTTTAGTACATAAAAATTCAATGATTTCTAAAACTAATATTATTTTTTTCAGAAATATTTTGAAATCTAACCATCTACTCTGCAGTTAAAAATTGCCAGTACCAGTATTAAAATAATAATATTGCCAATTTTTAGAAACTATAAGACTATAATCGTTACTGTTGGCTTCCTGCACGCTTTAGGCAAACTAGAAACCCTGTTTTTCCCTAATTCTCAATATAATTCAATAAACCTCTTAAACTAAGTAAGTAGGAGGGAAGAACTAGAACATATTTTGGACACATTTCCTCAGCAATATCTTTTGTATACGTTACAAAACATTTTGAACAAAAAATAGTTTTTGAATCTTTTTAACTACCCCTATCATATGAGATTTGAGATCCTATAATGTCGAGTTGGCACGAAAGAAATGAGACAGTTTGTTTTTACATTTTAAATTCTAACATTTTTATTTTACTATACATTTAGTCAATCAAATACTTGCCGTGAGCATCTATGACTTCTTCCCAACGTATAGACAAGGACTGGATGCCTGTTGCCCAGAACTCAGCGGGCCGTGAGTTGAAGAAGGTGGCTACGTAGGTTTCAACTTCATTAAAAGTGTTAAAGCGTTTATCACGCAAATCATTTTTCATGGCTCTGAATAAATGATAGTCTGAAGGCGCAATGTCTGAGGAATATGGTGGATGAGGTACCGTCTCCCAGCCTAAGCCCTGCAGTTGTTGGCGGGTGGTGGATGCAGTGCGCGGGCGAGCATTGTCATGAAGTAAAATGACATTGGCTCTTCTTCGTCTTTTTTCTTTGATAGCTGTGGCTAGTTTATCGAGCTGCGCCGCATATGTGTTAGCATTAACTGTTTCATTATGTAATAATTCATAAAACAGCATGCCCTGAGAATCCCAAAAGCAGCACAATAAAACTTTTTCGCCGCGGTTTTGATATTGCTTTGGTTGAGTTGGTGGGTCTTCCTTTCGTGGCAGCCAGAAGGCACGGCGCGTATTGTTTTCGTAGAGAGCCCACAGCTCGTCCCCTGTAACCAAATCCTCCAAAAACTCCTTCCGGCGCGGTCGAAGTAGTAGCGATTGGCAGACGGTGACCCGAGCAGCACGAATGGCGTCTGTGAGGGCATGAGGTGTCCATCGGGATAAAACTCTCCTATATCCGAGCTCGTGCAGGTGATGTTCTATAGCGTGATGGCTGCAGTGGAGTTTTGTCGCTAATTCACGAGTGCTTGCATCCGGCTTCTGTTGCAGTTCACGGCGCAAATCATCATTGTCGAAAGCTGGTGGTCGTCCCGAGCGAGGCTGACTTTCGAGGCTTCGGTCTCCTGTACTGAAGCGTTTGAACCAACGTGACACTGTTGCGTGACTTGTAGTATCTGAGCCAAATGCAGTGTTGATGTTGTCTGCCGCAGCTCGCGCACTATGGCCTAACAAATACTCGTAAAGGTATAGAGTTCGAACTTGTCGCTCATCCATTTTTCTTCAAACTGACTGAATTAATCGTGCGTGTGCTTTTATATACCCCTAGGACTGAAGCACCTAGAATGTTCTATAACATACTAGAATATGGTCGAAAACAATTGATTAGAAAAACAACATGAGTAGAGTTTTCTAGAGTATCTCATTACTTTCGTGCCAACCCAATATAAGTGACAAGCTTTTCGAAATCGAAACCAACCATGAAACCACAGTGCTTTGCAATTTGTACAGCATTACAGAAGAAATATCATCAAACTCTGGGGATTTATTTGGAGAGAAGTTATTAATAGTTCCTTTGATAGAATCTCAAACCTTGATCGAATCCCTGATATTCTCAATGGACTGACAATAGCCTTTCCGAGTTCTAGCCTTGCCTTTGCTATTTATTGCTTTCTTATAAACTTTCAGACCGTTCTTATTAGGCTGCCAAAATGTATGCCTGTAACATATATTGAAGACTTCCCTAGTCATGTTCCTAAGATTAAACACCTCATCGTTTCGACAACGAAGTAAAATCTTTTTGCTATATTTCACTGAGCATGAGAACCTGCAAGCAACATTCCTCCCCGGAAAAATATAAATTGTGGAGTTTATATTGTAGTTTCTTCCGAGCAAATACATTTTCTAGTGCTTTTCAATATTATTTGGTCGAACTCGTAGGCTTTCAAGTATAGTCCATAAACAATGTCAGTTATTCTATTGAATCAACAAGCGGTGGTGATAAACTAATAATTTACTCTCAAAGGCCAGATCGAATTTCTTCCAATCAGTCCATTTAGGATTCCGAAAGCTCTTAGGAATATTTGATTGCATTGAGGATTCCCTTTTTACCAGACTGCGCGACAGCAAAGACAGGGTTATGTTTTTCACGTGTATCTGGCTATGTGGGATTCTTAGACTTGTGAAGTAAGCGAAACAAATTTTGAAAGTCATTTTTTTTTTAACGTGACTTAAACTATTCCCCTTGAGATGTGGATAAAGTTCCCGACTTTATTTTCATTTGCGTAATTTGCGTTTTCGAGATATATCACATGAAAAAATCAAAATTTTCCCGCTGCGCTAAATTAATTTTTCACTTTTTGTCCGTCAAGAAAGCCTGTAAAATAATTTTCCAATTTTGGCATTGAATTCCCCTTTAGTTGCAGAATTTGGGGAAATTTTAAAAATAGTAAAAACTCATATTGTAAATAATTAACAAAATAAAAAAAATATTCATGATATGAAATTGAAATATGTTAGAGAGTATCAAAAAATAAGAGACACGCATTTTTTTTTATCTGCGGATACGAACATTTAGAGGGTGAAAAATATTTCATGATCTAATGAGTTTTTTCGAATGAAACTGTGGCGTCACTGCACTACGTCACTGGCTCTTGTGCCTCACATTATTTTTTTAAAAAAAAACGTAGCAGCAATTTCAAGTAAGTACTTTGAAATTTGTGGGAAGTGGAAGAGAAGTAATCAGGGTAGAAAAAAAATAACGGGAGTTTTTGTTTTTCGGAAAAAGTTGAATTAAAAAGATAAAAAAGTTTAGCTGTTTAAAAAAAAATAAAATATAATTGAATAAAAGAAGATAAAATAAAATATTGTATTATCTTAAATAAAAAATAAACCAAGGAATAGAATAAAAGGAATATATATAATTTCTTTCCCTTTTTCTATTTTATCTACATTGGTGACCCCGACCACTAACGAACAACTATTGAGAAAACAACAAGAAAACATCTCTCCACATTCCTCCCAACAACGCTGAAATGGCATCGTATTCCAGCAAGTCTTCCCGGTCGACATCCCTTAGGTCTTGGTTAAAAGCCCAAGCTGCCGACCGGGATTATGTTTACACCGAAGGAGGAAAATTTAAAATAATATCACCATTGCCACCATCACCACCAGCATGGCCCATCGTGCCACCACCACCACCAGCATGGCCCATCGTGCCACCACCACCACCAGCATGGCCCATCGTGCCACCTCTACCTTCAAAATGGCCCATCGTGCCACCTCTACCTTCAAAATGGCCCATCGTGCCACCTCTACCTCCAAAATGGCCCATCGTGCCACCTCAAGGCCCATCGAGCCCGCTTCAAAAATAATTTTTTTTTTATTTTTCGTTACACTGGGAGGAGGGTAATGTGGGGCTCATCAAAGCAATAATTGAATTTCTCATCAAAGCAATAATTGAATTTCTCATCAAAGTAATAGTGGAATTTCTCATCAAAGCAAGAGTTGAATTTATCATCAAAGCATCAGTTGAATTTTGATTTTTAAATAAAGTAGACTGTTTTTGTTTTTGTTTTAAAAAAATAAAAAAGTCATTGTGATAAAATTATTTAAAAAGAAAAAATGTAAATTTGAAATAATATAAAAAATAATAATTAAAATAAATGTAAATAATAAAAAAAGTAAAAAATGAAATAAATCAAGTAGAAGAATTAATCATCGTCTTCTACAAAACAAAATATAAATTATGTCTCATAAATATACTAACTTTTTGTAAGTAATCCGGTTCCCGGGGATGGCAACCCTGATTTTTTATTGCAGAAAAACGATTTTTTTTTTAAACGCAAAAATGACGCAAAAATGCGTCACAAAAATAACAGTTTTAGTTACAAATCATTGAAAAATATTTATTTACATACGATTTTGAAAAATAAAGTTGATGTGTTTTTAGGTTTTCGTAAAAAAAGCTTCTGAAGAGGGTAAACAACCCCTAGCACTAATACGTAAATGATGTTTATTCTTTCAGACATCAGTTTTTTCGTGTAAACCAGTATTAAGGGGTTTTTGGAGTCGCTGATTACGCATCTGATGTTAAATTTAAAAAATTCAAATTGGCAGATCCAACATGGCGGACAAACTTTTGAAAAATACACTAATTTTTATATAAAAAAAACAATAAATAAAAGTACCCCTCAATGTGCGTATCCGGAGATAAATAAAATATGTCTCTTATTTTTCGATACTCTATAACATATTTCAATTTCATCGTGACAATTATTTGGGATTCTAACTTACAAACATATAGATTATTACAATTAAATATTTTTAGGTAATATGGAATTTCAAGTTGAATAACATGAGTGCTCTAGATAATACAGATAGACTAACATGTACAGCTGAATTTTTTTTTCATCTCTTCATGACCATTGCCAATTTCAAATAAACCACAACTTGTATGCAGGTATAAATATTTTGAACTTTTTGCGTAATTCAGTCTCATCCCACCAGATTACCAAGTAAAACAGCAGATTTACTTTTTTGGGGCGATGCAAGAAGAATTGATATTTTTAATACAATATGCATTAATAAAAAAATATTAAAAATTTTTAAAAATAACTGAATAACTTAAATATTTTTAAGGACGTATTTTTAAATATTTTTAAACGTATTATCGTCCAAAGTTAGCAGTTTTTTAATTAGAAATCAGTACTTAAGCCGCAAGCTGCAGCAGACTGAAATTTTCCACACTTCTTCTACATAGTTTTCACTTGTACTTGAACGAAGGACTTTTAATTTCGTTCATTACAAGTAGAAAACCACCAAAATATAAAAAAATGTTCACAAAAATTTCAATTTTTTGTTAAAAAACGTTGTCAAAAATTCAAATATCATTTTTTTTTAAATCCTTCGTCCATGTATAAGCCATATACATCTACTAATAGAAGAAATTTTGTTTTTTGATTTCAGATAAGCCTATCTCGAGTTATTCTGCTTATGGTAAAAAATCATCGATTTTCGTAAAGCAGCTGTCAATGAATTTTCATTTTTTTTTCATGAAATTTTTTAACAACTTGTTCAAGTGATGTACTTTTATATTCTAATAGTTGAAATAAATCACTTTTATAAATTTCGTAAAAAAAATCTGAAAAATGTGATTTTTTTAGGAATTCAAAACCCACGTAATTCCTTAAGCCATGATAGAAAAAAAAATTACTTCCAAAATTTGTTTCGCTAACTTCACAAGTCTGGGATTTTTTATACGTTCGAATCATCCCAACGCCTGGATGGATTTTGATCAATGAAGTGTCTATCGATCCGTCTAAACTGTGCGATAGTTATAGGCCAGGTTTTGTTTTTATGAAACTAAAATGGCGGCAGAGACGAGAAAAAAATATTGCGTACCACATTGAGAGGTATATCACTGAATAGGTCTTTCAAAATCAAGATTATGTTTCCTAGGCTATTTTACAGCCATAAACTCCGTTTAAGAATTATACATCCTGAAAGTTGTGTAGGTGGGATCTTTACATATTGCTTGTTGCGCATAATGAATTAATCTGTTGCATTTCCTAAAGTACTCATCAAAACAGTATTTATAGACAGGAACTAACAATACATATATTGATAAAACAAAACTAAAAAGTTGTCAATAAAAAAGTAAATTAAAAAAATCAAAAAATCCGACTGTGTAAAAAGCGATCTAAAAAAATAGAAACAAGATGACGTAGGAACATATTAGAATGTATAATGGAAATCCTTTTAACCTTAAATTAAAACAGTAATTCTTTTTATCCGTCTTGCCTGCTAATTAAAAGGTGATAGATAAAGTCGTGGACTCTGTAAAAAATTATCCAATCAAATATGATAAATAATTGCAGTCGGAGGCATTAGATTTTGTTTTACTTGCTGCTACTACATGTTAACCCTTTCAGACACAATGTCCAATATATTGGACAATAGTTGTCACTGATTTTAAAGCTATTTAACGTAGACACCAATATTAAATCTGCAATGGTTGGCAACTCTGTTAATAAAGTAGCTTTTAAACTTTACAAAAATAAGTTTTGTTAACGAAAAGAACGCTGGACGTTGTAAAATGTCTGGATGCAAAAAAAAAACGTTCATTATTTGCAAAAAATGTAACGTTTATTTGTGTTTAAAGCGCGAGAGTAACTGCTTTGCTGCATATCATGAACAATAAACTGCTTTTAAATGTATTTTAATACAATCAATAAAGCATTGCAAACAAGCTAAAAATAATTGTCTTTGTTTTACAAAAAATATATACAGGTGTTCAACTAAAATCATAGTACACAGGGACATCACCTGGTGGCCAGGTGAGGCATCCTACCTTAATTTTTTTTTGCATATTCGTGTTTAGTAGTGTCATATTTGTGTATAAGAAAAATTCAGATTTTTATCTCAAACGCCTGATTTTTGTGTCTGAAAGGGTTAATTTAATTAGTAAGTTAGCGATTAAAGAGTGATAAACACATTTCAGTAATATTACACAGTTTTTTGAAAAAAATAAAATTGTCCTCGACAATCACAAGAATTATATTTTCCCAAGTTTCTTGAAAGCCTGTGTATATATGTGTGAATTTTATTGTATTTATCAATCACGAGCGTCAGATAACGTCAGATTACAGCCTGTAGCGTTCACTTCCATTTTTGAAGCCTGACAGACCTACCAAAAGAGCTCGATGGACAGTGGTAGTGATTTTACCAAAGACTGAAAGACGGATGTTGCTACAGTCATCACAAAGTGTACAAGTATACAACTTTATGCAGGAGTAACGAGTTTATTTAGCTAGCAAACTGGAGCAAGTGACGCGTGTGAAATTTATTATCAAAGGGAGCTCTTCTAGTACCCCGGTCAATTATTTACTCAACCAAGTAATTAAAATAACGACACGTGCTGCAGTTTGTGACGCTCCGATGAACAGGCTTTATACCCTTTAACGTAACGACGCGTCTGCCTTCCGACCGAATATAAACTCTTACATAACTCTCCCAACTATCACGGTGCTCCTAGGACCTAGATCCTTGGGACTGTGCAGGACCCTCCTGATGTGGGTATGCGAATAACTTATCCCTATAAAATTTGTTAGTGGCTGACTATGCTCAATCATTTTTGGCTGGATATAGAGCTCTTTTCTATTGGCTTAGTTTTTAAGAAATCAGCTTCCCGAGGAAATATTATATATAGGAGGTACATACATATTCCACGCTTTGCTGAAATTTCGCCCTGGGCGCATTTATAACCACTCGTTCTTCTTATACACAAATTCGATTTAAAAATGCAAACAAATGGTTATATAGCATATAGGATAATACACCCTTCCCATTGGGCTCAAAAAGGATTCTTTCAAGTTGACATGGTTAGCGGCAAGTCCCTCGAAAGCCTCTTGATTCAATGAATTGCATAGTCACAAAAGCAAGAGGGTAAGTAAAGCCGCAAAGACTTATTGCCGCGTCGGGCCGTGTCCAAAGCCTCAAAGGAGGAATTTGATCGAAAATAGATCGTATAAATTGTGTCAATTAGGCAATCAATTACAAGAGCTAATGATAACTCACACATAAATGGCTCGGATGGCAGTACATAATTTGTTGGCAATTTATGATTCCGCACATATGATATACCGCAGCACGCAACAAAAGACATCGAACATGTCATCTCGAAGGCTTGCTGGAAACAAATGGCCAAAGATAAAAAGTAAGCACCCGGCGTTTTTCTATTTCGTGCGATTTTGATTGTTTCTTGAGTTAATGTCCTGGTGCTCACGTAAAGCTGATGACGGCTGTAAAAAGGTCTTTTTTTATTATTATATCTCGAATGTCATGATTACATATGTATATCGCTGCGTAAATCTCTACGGAGGGCTTAAATGGACTCTGACGACTTCACTGACCCCAGATTTGCATTTTACTATACCCACGGATCCAAAAAAACCACTAGATGAGGATTAATCAGTTCATTAAATAGCTGGAGTAAAGTACTCTCAATAGCTGTGGCGAGTTTTGCGGGCGATGATAGTGGGTGGCACTAAGGTTTCGGAAGCTCGTCAACGTTAATGTTGTTGTACCTGCCTCTTCTCTAGCGATATTAAATAAAATGGGGTCAATTCGTTATCTATGTTGAATGAAGATATTACCGAAAATGGGAGATGAGTTCGATGTAAGCGATGCTGCGGTTTATTATTTGCTTCAAGGAATCAATCGTTCTTCCAAGCACTTCTGAATTTATCATCGGACCCTCATTACTATTTAATTAAGAATCTTTTGTGCCCCGATATCCAACCTGGCGTTCCAATGGTGATAAAGGTCCTATAGCTGCTCTACTCATAATAATGTTATGACTGCTGGTTATTACATATTCATCCAACAAGTGGTTTATTACTTAGATTACATGAATAATCAGATCCGCATAGGCTAAGATGTTAAAGTCGAATTCGAATTTTGACGTGGAAGGAGCCAGGAGGAATACGTTGAAGATGCGAGCGCCGTCATCAGCTAAAAGAGAGTTTGCGGGGTTATGTCGGTTTTCTTAATTTCATTGTAATCATCTCTTGTTTTTCAGCCAGTGAATTAAAAAAGTATTCAACGAACAAAATAAATAATTAAAAAATTCTTTTTTTTTGGCCTCCAATCCAAATTCATCAAACAATAAGGCCTGACAATTTATAAGATTCTTGTAATTTCTTCCCCAAGTTGTATCAACATATGCATATACAGGGTGTGCAATAGGAATATGTGAAAACTAATGAGTCACTATTTTTTTAACAAATCGAGAGATCGGTAAAATGTAAATACTTTTTAATAAAGAAAAGTCGTCATTTTTGTTATGTATCAAAATCTTACATATCGGCATATCTATACGATATACATAAATTGTTGGGATGAAATGCTTCTTAAAGAATGCATTGCTTGGTAAGATACTACTTCACAAGTAATGAAATGAACCAGTTTACAGCTTGCGTAAATTAATAATGAAGCCGAGGCGCCGACGAGGTTTCCCAACAATTAATGCGGAAGAAAAATAAATGATGCAAAAATCCGCGATGAATCAATCGACGTTAACTTTCCAGTATCGATTCCTAGGGGACCTTAAGTTCCGAATTAATTGAAAAAGACGAGTCTGATTCGAACTATCAAAGCGCGCGGATGGGTAATATTAAGAAGTTCGTTTGTTAACTCGAGTTAAGTGTTCTAAACAAATATAAGTGGTTTAAAAATGAAGTTAGTACGATTAACAAACACTCTCTCTGAAATCTCTGGAAATCTACCCAGGAGCACCTAAAGTTAGATAATTATATCTTCCTTACGCATTCAGGGAAGATATACTAAAAAAAAATGTCTATTTTCATTACATGTCCATTTTATTATAAACAAATTAAATCTATTTAATACAAATCATTAATTTAAAAATATAGTGAAGAACGTTAGTTACTAATGATATATATTTTCGATATTTGAACCATCTTCGTTAACGATCTTCTTAATATCTTTAACACAATCCTCTATTGTTTTTGGTTATTTTCATAGCGGTGATCTTTAATGTAGCCCCATAAAAAGAAATCACATTGAGTGAGATCTGACGAGTAAGGTGGCTATTCTATTCCTTTTCCCCTAGTAAAGCGTGGGTACCCTAGGCCCATAACTCGATCGCTATAAAATTTATTGATGGCTTCAAATACTTCTTGTGTGCGATTAGGTGCTACTCCGTCTTGAATAAAATAAAATGATTTAAGGAAGCCTCTCTTTTTCGCATGACGAAAGGATTTGCTATCTAACATTCCTTTGTACGTCTCTCCGGCGACGGATGAACCTTTTATGTAGATGGTTCTTATCATTAATAATTCACGTTTTTCACTATATTTTTAAATTAATGGATTGTATTAAATAGGTTTAATTTTTTTTATAATGAAATGAACATGAAATGAAAATGACGACTTTCCTTTATTAAAAAGTATTTACATTTTCCCGATCTCTCCATTAGTTATAAAATAGTGACTCATTAATTTCAACACATTCCTATTGCTCATCCTGTATTTACCTTAGTGTCTTACAAAACTACAAACTACAAAGAGTACATTTTTAATTAATTAAAGAATTTAAAGGTGCTTTATTTGACCTTTTACTAAATTTCTTGACTAATGATGAAAATAGAGGGGCGGCAAATTTCCGGCAGGCCCCGGACGGCAAAAACCCACGCAACGTCACTGCATAGGGGAGTTATAATATACAGCGAATAAAACTCTAGGTTGTGAGAAGACATCACTACTTCTGGTTCCATATGCAAAACACACTAATTTAGATCTTCCACTAGGCCCTAGGGTAATCTTTAGATATTTGTGAAAGATATAATATAAGGTGCACTCGTCGATATACAGCCTCCTATCTCTATCAGGATAAGGCACATATGGCTTATCGAATTTTCTTAAAAGACAGCGGAAGAATTTTCTCTGCACAGATTCCACTTTATCAATTTTATTTTGATGATACGGAGACTAAACCGGCGAGCAATACTCAAGAGTGCTTCGCACTAGATTCATTAATTAGTCTTGCTTGTTTCAGGTACGACGCACATAGGTCGATTTCTAGGATTTAGGCGGCCAAAAGTCCATTTTTCAAAAGTTAACTTACAACAAAACAAATTAATTCTTGAAAAAATAGACACTTTGGCAAATAAAACCCGACCCTTCCCCCACCCCTAGCATTGCGTGCTCGCACACACAACTAGTCGGAACTTGATAGTCGCACAAGCTGTACACGTTCGTTCTCGATGATTCATAGCGAAACAAACATTTAAAAGTAAATATTTCATTTGCTACAGTTTAGTTACAAGTGAAAGTGATGGATATCGATAATTCAGGTAAACTCCTTATGATTTAGTATAAATTTTGTTACAAGTATCAATATTTAGTGCAGTTATAACGTATCAAATATTACCCTTTTTCATAGAGGATTTTTTTATTTTTTTTTATTTTCAGTCCTGCAAAAGTTGTACTTCCGGGCCTTTCCGAGTAAAATTTTTTAATTTATTCGATAGTATAACTCTTTGAATAGGTAACTACAAAAAATCAACCTCCACTTTTGACCACTTCGCGAAAAAAATGGTTTTTAATTCACTATGACAGAAATTGAGAAAAATAGTTTTTTTTGTTCTTTTTTTGGATTTAAATTATTTTCCGTTGTTCTAGGTTCATCAAGGTATTCGGGCGCGACAGTAGTGACTCGTAGATATTTTTTTGATAAGATGAACGATCAAAACCTCCCAACAATAAACGAAAAATTGGAATACTTAGAAAATTGTTTGTTATTGTGTTGCGGGGGAGATGAAGACATGGTTGCCATCCCATGACTCCCACCATGCATACAATTTTAATACATGGTGGAACAATTATCGACAATTCTCTTTTGCCGATTGGTCAGCTTTCGGAAGAAGCTGCAGAAGCCCGGAACAAACACTTTCGGTCATACCGTCTAAATTTTGCTCGGAAGTTTTCGCGCGAAGAATGTAACCTAGACGTTTATCACAGGTTACTCTTGACATCAAACCCGCTCATCAACTCTATGAGAAAACAAAAAAGAAAACCTTTTCAAAATCATTTTTTCCACTACGAAGTTTTTTATACAAGACCTTGTTTTACTTACAACTCGTGATATTTGTTTATCCATATCTTAAAAAGTACTTAGCCGATTTCGATAATTTAAATGAAAATAATTCGAAGTATATCCTGTACACCAATTAAAGAATTAAAAAATTATAAAATTGAAAAACGTGGGAGCTTAGTAAGAAAAACGTTAACAAAAACGTTTTTTCTACAAAAATACCATTTAAATGACATAAAATGGAAATAAAAAAATATATTGAGTCTAAAATACTAAATTATTGTTTTTAGTCGTACTTATTACTGAAATAAAGCATAAAATAATTTTGGCCGCCTAAATCCTAGAAATCGACCTATGTGCGACGTGTGCAATTTTTTTTCATATAAAGACAGTGAAATCTTATTCAGAAATGTTTTTAAAATCAGAAATTTGTTCAACCTAGGTGATCTTATGGCGTGCCCAATCATCTCCTTGTAAGATTATATTATCGGAAGCGGAATTCACAATAAAGGAATAATGCTTTCTCGGATATCAAAGCTCCATTATTTCTTAACCAAATAGAAGGTGAAGTCTATGAGAACGTAGGGCGCAAATTCACGAAGACTCTGAATCGCATCGAAAAGGTATGACTACAAAAAAACGAGTGTAATATCTTCATCTGTTCAGCTTAGTAAAGCAATCCCTTGAAGCAGAAAAAATGGGGAAATGGAAATTAACATCTCAACACCACACAAAAATATGCAAAGAGTTAGGTACAAAAAAAAAACTTGTAGCGCCTAAATAAAAGATAATTTCTTCGGCTCTTCTTCTAACTAGTCTTAAACATTTTAAACGCAGAAGAAAGATTATAGTTTTGCAGATTGTTTAAACAATGACTATAAATTTAAAATTGAAAGCGATGTACCAAATAATGCTTGGATAATAACAAAGCAAAATTATTTATTTATGTTCAGTTTAATTTTCCGCAATAACAACTGGTGCATAGGTGAAATATTAATCAATAAAGTTACAATATTTTGCAAATGATGCGATGGGGCGACTTCCAGCCCTCTAAGCAGTCGTAAATTCGCTGCAGAGTCTATCCTACCACCTTTATTATTATAGTTATTTTTTTTTTTAAATTTGTCCCTTGACCCGATCTTTTACAACTTTTGGTTCTAAAACCCTTGAAGGATTAAAATTATTCTTGAATGAAAAACAGATCTAGAGTCCATAATCAAATACTTTAAGATTTGAAGTGGCATGAAATTCATTCTCCATCGTGTATACCTATCAATCCATAAAAGAATCCAATAAAGGAGATTTTCTCATTTCTTAAAAGTATCAACTTATTTAAGAATGACACTTCTTTAAATTTCTCACATCGGACAATTTAATAAATTTGACCATATGGCTCTATCCTTACAAAAATACGGCAACTAAGGGTACCTCTATAAAGATTATACTTAACGTTGTTCGTCTAACCAGAAAATATGTTGGATTAACTTCACGTCCTTTTTCTGACAGTTGATTCCTCTTTGAGGACAAACAATCTTAGATATCCCCTGATTTTCCGGATATTTCTACTTCATTGAATATGAAGGATGAAATGGTAAGGCTTTTAAATAAGTCAACAAAAGTATTTAAGGATAATTTAATTCAACGGATGAACCGTAACAAAGCATAAGATAGTTTCATATCAGATATGTATTTATGTATAATAATGATTGCATTAATAAATGAGAAGATAAATTTATAAAGCTAGACGCCTTGATAATAACTTTAGCAGCAGGAGCACGAGGAGAAAATAACAAGTTTCTTTCTGATATTATTGGTATTACTGTGAGATTTAGCAAATATACCTTACGACATTTACTATGCGATAGCGAGTAAAATAGACTGTTTATATATATATGTGTATGTTTCTATATTAATCTGCGGTGGGGATAATTATTTTAACATAAATGGAATATTAGATCCAAATAGACTTTCGTAAGCTAATATATGTTACACTTAGTATACCTTGATATTCGTAAATGAAATCATAGGTTAATTTTGCTTCCTGCTCTTGAGTGTGGAGTGGAGTAAATTTAGTGTATTTCGATCCAACGACATCCAAAACTTTTTATTTCTTGTGGTGAGCTTTATCACTACATTATATTTCGGTCACTTTATACAGTTTATCTTATGTTCTTTCAAAAGAGTTGGAAAGATTCCAGTTACACGCAGTAAACTACACCTTTGTTATAATCCTTTTGCTATTTTCTTGGAGATGTCCCCACTTAACCACAACTATAGATGTATTTTATTTAAAACTCCTTCACACACACACTAAAAAGGATGATATTGAGTAATGTATAAGGAACTTAAATTAAGTAATACAGCTTAATGCATAACTAATTGTGTTGTAAGTATCTTACGTCTTGAAAGATTGAAAACGATAAAATAAATATATGGGCTCTAGCGTACCCCATAAAATTTTGCAACCTCAACCAGTAAAGGCGCATTTCGTGATACTTGAGACCCGCATCATTCCTCTCATTATAATGTGCGGCGGCGTAAATATTCCGTAGATAACATCGATACAAACTTTGCTGGGTACTGCTAAAGCTAGCTATAAAGTGTCTATCATTTTGGGTAAAATTGCCAAGTTTGTACGATTGGGGGACCTCAGGGCATATTTCACCCCTTTCAAATTACTTGGGAACTTCATAAAAGCGAATCAAAGGGTAATAACCGGCAAAACTTTTGATAGTATTCGAAAGAGACGAGTTGTCATAATAGCGACCTTTTCTACTTTGCCAACCTTTGTAGTTTCCCATGGAAATTAAGTCGAAGAAGATATAAGTTTTATTGGATACATAATTCGCTCCCTCGCCACATCAATTCTTAGCGCGGAAGGGAGACTATAAATTTTCGTTGATGGGAACAAGCACTGCTGCTCCGACAGTTTGGTGAGATACTCTTTAGATTTGTTTTCAGCATACGCTGGAGCCACATAATGTAAAAGTTTGGTCTCTGCGAATACTTATTTTGGAGATAACGAATTTCTGTTCATCTTAGAGACAATGTTTTACTATATAGTGAATAATTTGGTTGCTGGCGCACTGATATGAGAAACCGAACACTAAAAGGCTGCATTATTACGAACACTTGTTTAAAGATTACAAGCACCCAAGAGACCTTTTTCAAAATAAAAAGTAAAATGTTTAATGTATCTCCTTTAACCATCCTCAAAATCAGGGTGACGAGCCTTTTAGTCAAACAACGAAAACTCCCCCTAAAAGAGCGCAGTGGATTAATGGAAGTCTGAGCGCTCGAGGTGTTCTGCCTCCCCCCACAACAAATCAAAAAATCCCCTAAAATACAATAAGCAAATAATATATTAGTTATTCTTCTCTTATAGCTTTTGTCAGTTAACAGGCTTGCCAGTATAAAATCGGTGCTAAAAAAACGTGAAAACGATTTTCGATGCAGCCCCCTTTCGGTGTCGTTTTAACACCTGTGTATGGATGGATTTTACTAACTAATAAAGTAAATGTATGGATATGCAACAGTGAAAACATTATTCAACTATATCACACTTTATAAATTATTTAATTTAAGTTTTTTGTTGTTGAATCGTTTCCACTTCTGTCATCGACATTCCCGCTAAATTGCAGCATGATAGCGTCATATTTGTAAATCGCCATCTTGAATACATCTGCCACAGTGTGTGTTTTCGATTTTTACGAGTTTAAAAATGGAATCGACTATGCATCAACGAGTTTTTATTAAATTTTGCTTTAAAAACGGATTCAACGGTGTGAAGACCTTGAAACTGTTGGAGAATTATTTCGACAACGATACTCTATCGAAAACAAAGGTTTATGTGTGGTAGAAACGCTTCAGAGATGGGCGTGAGTCCGTCGAGGATGACGAACGCAGTGGCAGGCCTTCGATATGGAAACCGACGAAAATCGACGAAAACATCGATAAAATAAAGCAAATGATTACCAAAAACCACAAATTGACCATTAGATAGCTGGCAGAGGACTTGAACATGGCTTATGGATCCGTTCAAAGTATTTCGGTTCATGATTTGGGCTTCAGACGTGTCGTTCCAAAGCTGATGCCGAATGTCTTAAATTTCATGCAAAAAAGGGACTGCGTTGACGTCGCGAAAGGCATGATTTCGAGGGCTAAATCCGATCCACCATTCATCCAACGCATAATTATTGTAGACGAGACGTGGATTTATGAGTTTGACACGCAATCCAGGCATTAAGCAAGCGAATGGCGTTCACCGAATGAGCCAAGACCGAAAAAACCATATCGTTTTCATTCGAAAAAGAAAGCGATGCTCACGGTTTTCAAGGATTACAACGGTGTTGTTCATCATGAATTCTTGGCGGAAGGTGAGATAGTTAGCAATTATTAATAAAAATTAAGTATTATTTGGGAGTAATTAGACGTTCGCCGAAAAATACCGGATTTGTGAGCAAACACCTCGTGGCTTTTGCTGGGCTAATGCACTATCAGCAATTTTTTACCAAGAACTGAACAAACATCATCAAAAAAATCTACTGCACCGATTTTGACTGCTTCATCTTCAAACGTGTCGCTATAGCCTGCACTACAGCTTAAACAATTAAAGTTAAAAAAAACAAAAATCGAAAAACTCAGAAGTCCGCCATTTTGTTCGCTTTTTAATAAAAATTAATGATTCTAGTACGAGCGCTATCCAAAACAATGATTCATAAGGCTCAATTTCGTTTTTTTGCTTCAGATAATCCGGAGTCCTGAAATTACCTGCGCCAGCAAAAATAAATTTTTTGTTTTAGCCACCATGTTGAGAAAAATACTCATGAATAAAAAAAATTTTTTTGTAAACTTCAAATACCTAATTTGTCAAAAAATCTGAAAATAAAATATAATTTCTACTATGAAATAAAAAAAAATTTAAAAAACAATCAAAAACATCAGAAACCCACTTTAAGCCAAATTATTCTAATTTTTATACGATTTTATTAAATTATTCCACCTCTTGAAAATATTTCTTGTCCAACTTTCTGATTTCTTATCCCTGGCCTTCTTCGTCATGTTTCGAAAAGTTTCATATAATTCAGATTTGGTTTTCAAACTATAATCTTTTCAAGAGGAAACTTTAGTTGAAAACTTAGTGGGAAGCTTAAAAAATTCAAAATTGTTCAGGTGTAAAATAATGTTGTAATCGTTACCAAAAATTGACTCTGAGAAATTCAATGAAAGTTTCCAAGTGAAAAAATTTGTGTGCAACTAAAAAGAAAAAGTCTCTAAAGACTATAATTCTAATTCCATATCAGTGATGGCGACTATGCTGAACCCGCCTCTTACAAAATCTAAATTTCCTAGCACTTCATTAATGACTTAATTATTGTATTTTCTCCACATTTCCACGTGTGTGGGGCATCAAATCGCGTGCTTTTCTAATTAATTACTTTTTGTTATAGACTAGATAGGGGATAAGTTTTATGAATGAGACACGTAATGAATTGGCGAAATGGCTTAAAAAAACTGCATAACATATGATGCACTTTAGTATCCAAAATAATTTCTTCCCTTTAAAATTTCATAAAACAATAGACTCTTTTGTCTTATCGATTTTTTCATGTTCTCTAATCGATTTTTCTTTAAAATTGAAAAAATTTATTGAAAAGGCAGGGAAAAAAATGGGGAATCAGGTTTTTAGTTTTATTTCTTATAATTTCAGTATATTATCGATTTTATGAATTTAGAAAATTTCTTTCGACCGAATAAAGTCATTTTGTTTTATAAAAAACTAGCTGGCCCAGCAGACGTTGTACTGCCCTTTCCGGTACATTTTCATTATGCCCTGTGCGTTGACCAATATTTGATCGTGTTCTTTCTTTTCGCATGTTTCTACAAAAAATACCATTAATATAAGAAAACAGTGTTTCCGTTTCATATTCCTAATTAATTTATTGTACAAACTTACACGTTGTTTAATATTAAGTAAACCGTTTTACACTTCATAAATATTGGAAAATTACCCGGTTTCATCCGACGTTGGGTAAATACTTACTAATTAAAGACTTCTCAAATGTTCTAGTTTGTTATATCCTAGAAATTGATTCAACCCGAAAACCCCTTTATGGATCCGCCATCTTGAATGTCCATATGTTGATAATATTTAAAATTAGTGGCATTAACACAATTATTGTACCAAATGTCTTTAAAAACCGTTGAAATCGAGAAATTTTTTTTATATATATTGGGTACGCCATTTTGGATCTAGAAACTTTGATAATTCGATAATGGTCAAAATTAAGGGTACCAAAAAAATCGTACTCATTTTCATGAAAATCCGTTGAAGTCGAGAAATTTGCATCACCATATTGGAACCGCTATCTTGGATTTGGAAATTTTGATAATATTTAAAATTAGTGGTATAAGAATAATCATTGTATTAATTTTCATTAAAATCTGTTGACATCGAGACATTATGGACCCGCCATCTTGGATTTACAAATTTTAATAATATTCGAAATTAGTGGCCTCAGATAATAATCATTATACCAATTTTCATTAAAATCCATCCAAATGGAGACATTTTAGTCGCCGTGTTGGATCCGCCATCTTGAATTTAGAAAATTTGATAACATTGAAATTAGTGGCCTTAGAATAATTATTGTACTAATTTCCATTAAAATCCGTTAAAATCGAGAAATTGTTTGTCACAATGTTGGATTTGGAAATCTCGATAAATTAGGTGCCTCAGAATAACCATTGTACTAATTTTCATTAAAATCCGGTGTAATTGAGACATTTTAATCGCCATGTTGGATCCGCCATCTTGGATTTGGAAGTTTTGGTAATGTTCTAAATTAGTTCAATAAGAATAATCATTGTTATAATTTTCATTAATATCCGTTGTAATCAAGTCATTTTGGATCCGCCATCTTGGATTTGGAAATTTTGATAATATTCAAAATCAGTGACCCAAAAACAATCATTGTACTAATTTTCATTAAAAGCCGTTGGAATTGAGAGTCGCCATATTGGGTCCGCCATTTTGGATTTGTAAATTTTTATAATATTCAAAATCAGTGACCTGAATACAATAATTGTACTAATTTTCATTAAAATCCGTTGAAATCGAGAACGCGCGAACGGTCAAACTCGCGAAGTTAAAATAATCGTTAAGTTTTCTGAAATTATCCAATTTTCTGCCCAATTTTCTTAACTTTTCTTTCCGTAAGAACCTTCTACAAAGTATTAGAAAACTCTAAAAAAAATAATGAATTAAATCGGTAAGATCGTTCTCAAGTTATTGCGTGACCAACGGAAATATGGGTTCATTTTTATATATGTATATAGATAGATAATAATAATATAATACTACTGCATCAGAAAAAGGACATTTCCCGAGTTAAAATGGGGCAAATAAGAATTATTAGAATAGATATTGTTTTTTGTGTGTACATGCTAATAAATGTACTTTTCACACAAATCAGAAAATCAGATGTTCCTTCCAACATTTTTTTCCTTATGATATTTTAAAATTGTGTACAAGATTGTTTTGTTACATCTACAAACTATAAATTTTCTTGGTTACAAAACAAAATCCAAATATGTGTACTATATAGTATAGTATATCAATACAGAGGAAATTATAAATTTGTTTACAACGAAACTGGCTCTAAGACTGAATTTGTGTTTGTAATAATTGTTTCCCTATAACGTACACATTTTTTACAATAAAGTGTAATAAAACTATATTTGCCCCGATTTTTTCTTGTGATAAATCAACGAAACTAAAAGCGAGATAACAAATTTAATATTTTGAACCCACAAATCTCGCTTCAAATTATTTTCCTGCCTCCGGCCTTGCTACGAATGCCGTGATATTGTGATTCACGCTTGCACTGCGTTTTGGAATTTAACCACATTTTATCAATTTATATCTAAAAGCTTAGCTTAAATCAATTGCCTATTTGAAAAATCGTTTTCAAATGTTATCCTTCATTTCAATCAAACTAAAAATTAAAAGCACATAGAATATGTATAATAATTTATAGAATTAATCCTCGTTTCATGTGTATTTGATTACTTTGGTATTTAGTATTTATCAGATTAAAACACAAAAAGGTCAAATACATACCTTATGATGTGACCGGAATAATATTAATAGGTAGAAACTTGCCTAAAATAAACCCGAAAGAAAAGAGTCCGAAGGAGGAAAGGCGTACGATATTTTGGCAATTTGTGGATGTAGAAGCACGTAGCCTACGAAAAAAATCACAGGTTGTTTGGCTATACTGGACTATATAAATTATAGGTGATTCTTGATTTCCATTACAGCCTTGACTTCCAAAAGCATTCGACAACCCTGAAAACAAAATTCAAAATTAATTCTTTATAATTATCATGTGCGATGAATTTAAGTTATTCACGTAGGAATTTATGCTTTCAAAGCATTAATATATTGATTGCAATGACAAATTATATGTAAACCTCTGTAAAAATTGAGACTCCATTTAAAAAAAATTATTGGATGCTTATACAATATTTCATGATAGCGTAGACCAAAATCCAAATTTCCTTTTGCCGTGTATATGAACAAGTCCAAATTTTGGCCTAGCTCCAAATGAATCGGGGCTCTGTTTGATTTATCAGTTCATGAGAAATTTTTCCGTATTTCGTTTACATGGGTAACCCTGATTTTTGCCTATATAACCAGTTTCTCGTCCTGATTTTGAACTGTCGCATATACGTAATCAAACGTTTTTTTTTTTGTTTTTCAAAAATACGTTAGTAGTCATCTACATGCTCGATTCCTTGTTAAGCTTAAGTGGTCCAATGAAACTTCGGCGCCAACCTCTTCACCTTAAAATCAAAATATGTGACTGGAATGCATTCGCTGAAGAAACGTCGTCGAATCATTTGGCTCTGTGGAAGGATTCCCCCCCTCCCTTATTATTCTCGTCAAAATATCCTTTTTTTTTATTTTTGTATAAGAAGCGGAATTCCACTTCATCATGGAATGGATAAAGTTTAAACTCTCCTGGAGATATATTGGAAAGTCAACTTCTCGGGCGCAATGTAATGCAAAATATCTGCTCTGAATTATTCATGAATGCATCAACTTGTATGCAGGTTCTTATTCCCGAGGACCATTATTTTTTCTGGCAGAGTAGAATGCAAAGAGGCGGAAAATTCTGTAATTTCTGCAAGTACTTTAGATGTGATTGTATGGAAAAGTTTGCTTAAGTAACTTAAAGCTTATTAATTCAATTAATTTACATATATAACGAGCGACAGGCGATCTGCCGCACTCAAATGGGTCTTAAATAAGGTGTGAACTTTCCGCCAAATTATCAGCTATGGGATTATTCGGTCTGACCAAAACTGACCTTTGATTATAAATTAGAATTACAATCAAAGGAGAATGGGGGATTTTGACATATTAAGAATATTTTTTGGGTACCGCAAAGAGGTTTTATTTTGTTCTTGCATAGATAATTAAGCTCTACTTTCGGATAAAGTTTTTCTATTTTTATCAATTTAATGCTAATTAACTATAAATGTTTTACCGCTTTCAATCCAAATGTTAACACAGAACGCAAACATTTTTACTCCGCCATTATTTCATGTGAAAGATGCCATCGTGTGAATCCGTTTTGAAAAAAATTTTATAACAAAAAACCTTCTCTAAACACATTACATCAGTTCTTAATAAAAGTTATAAGCTTGTGGTATATAAGGTAACATTTCAATCTCTAGATCTAGATCTTTATTCACAGTTCAGTCTCACACAACAAGATTTCTTTTACATACTACAATAAAAAATAGTTCACGAAATATGGCTATACTAATTGAATTGAATAAGTAATACACTTAACATAATAATTAATGAAGTTAGAGCGGCGAATTTGGTAACAGTAGTAAATACAATACTGATAAGAAAGGTATCGATACCTGGAATACGGGATAAGGGAATTGCCCAATACACGAAACGCTTGGGAAATATTCTTCAATCGATACTGACCACTTGATAACGATTCAAGAAGTGATTTAGTCGATTGCTGAAATTGATACGATTCCAGAAGGAGTTGGGTTAGGAGTTGTCAGGGCCCGAATTTAACAAGTAATCATAGATTCAAAGCCTGTAAAGAAATTAAAAACAGTGAACCTGAAAATTAATGATCCTCGACTCTTGATTTATTAATTAATACAGTGCAATCTCTATTATTCGAACCTCGTTAAGTCGAAATCCTCAGTATGTCGAAAAAAATGCCATTCCTTTCCACTGAACCCCTAAATACGCGGTATCTTGAATTATTTAGACTTTGTAACTCGAACAATATAGTATTTCCCTACGAAGTATCGATAATATTTATTTATACTCTATAACTCGAATTTCAAAAAGGAGACTTCGTAAGTCGTAGTTAGTAAAATAAAATGACGTCTTACTTGGAATTCCCCGAAATAATAGCAATAAAATCCAAAATGAATGTTCGGGTTCGGGGCTTTTAATCTATTGTTTTTGGCTTGTACACGTGCAATGAATGAATACATTCATTAAACTTTCTAAGTAACACAGCTGTGAACTTTATGTTTGTTCCTTGTGGACACATACTATAAAACTTAAGTTGAATTGTTCTTCAAATTTGACTCTACAAATCGAAAAATATACTTAGAAATCGTGCTTTTGTAAGTCGAAATTTCAGCAGTTAAATCATATGTATCTCGAAGTTCTTGTTAAGTCGAAAACTCATTAACTCGAATTTTTTTGCATTTCCCTTGACATTGGAGCTATAGAGATTTCACTGTAATAATAAAAAACGTTAAAGAACGAGTTGGACTTGCGCGCAAAAGCTTTCGTAGCATCAATTCTAAAATGTCTAGAAATCTATAAAACTTAGGACTTTTGTATAATCTTCCTGTGAACTTTAGAATGGCGTTATATTCCCAGATTTTTTTAAATCTTGGTCCCAATAATTTGAGAAATTGAGAAAAATTGGGGGGAAGAGAAGGAGAGCTACATATTCACTTTTCGTATATTTTCAGAATATATTTTTAAATATGCTATTTTGTAGAGATACAGATTGATGAGGCTGTCCAAAGACACACATAGGCCCATTATGATACTACTTTCTGTTACCAGGGTTTCTGGTGGGAATTGAACCCACAACCTCTAGCGCCCTGTCGGCTTACAGTCTACGCGTCGCGCTACGAACGGAGCTATTGAGGCCTCATGCTATTTAAAAAAATTATGAAAAATATTTATTTCACATAACAAGCCCTTTAAAATGATATATAAAATATAAAAATGTTCTGCGTTGCATGATTTCTGAGAAAATCGTCTATCACAGACGGACAGACAAGCGAGTCCCTAGAAACGTGAAAAATATCTTTCACAATACTGTTCCTTCTTAGATTCTCAGATTGGGCATATCAAAGCAAGTTAACCCCATAAGGATTTTAACCCAGCATATTGAACATTTTGCAATCAAAGTTAACTGAAGAAATAAAAGTGACCAGACCAATAATAATTATATTGAATGCTTTTAAAGCAACAAGGAGTATATACATACTTAAAAAAAATAAGGAAATATTTTAGTAAAATTCACATATGTTCTCGTTATTATATAAAAATCGTTAGCTGACCAGGTTCTAATTCATTCAAACAGATAAATCCAATCAGATTTATCAACCAGTTATTGTTTATAGTACCCAATAAAGAACATGATGATAAGTTGTAGATTTTAAAGTGTTATATTATTAGTATATCTCCTAACAAAAACGCCCATCGTCCTTTCCACAAAATTTAAAATGTGGTAGCTCGCTATCTTGATTTTATAAATGATGAGAACATTCAGAAATCATCATCAAACCTCCAATAATTAATTTTGATGAATATTGCACAAAGTTTAAAATTTTGACAATTTTGAAATTCACAAATCTTGAAACATTTTTTAAAATAAAATAACGATTCCGAAGAGTAATTTTCACGAAACTTTTACAAAGTTTGAGTCCCTTTATAAAAGTTGACAAAAAAAAGGATTCCATTTTTCGGAAATCTCATGACATGTTAAGAGAAACTCATTCTTTTAAATCGTGCTGCGACAAGAATTAAATAACCGAAGTTTCCCTGGGATTATCATTTCGTCTCGTTTATTTTGTATTAAAAGCAGCACAATAGTACCTCTAGTGATAAATGAACAAATAGCCGCAAAAAGCAAACTTATCTGTACACGAGATTATTAATCATGTACTTGAACTAATAAATAAACATCTTAAAATTTATAAAAATACTCCACAGACTGATTAATGCCGTTGTGAGAAAACGTCGCCATTTATTACAAACTTGTCAGAATCTGCTTTGAGCCACCCTTATGACCGCTCTTTGGGCTACTAGCTAACGCTCAGATTTTCAATTATTCTTAAACTTTTCTGCAGCTGAGCTCACCATTCAGACAAATTGCACGACCATGACAAATGGGAATAAACCTCTGAGTTTACATTTTTCGACAAGTTGTACACATGTGCCTGGAAATCCTTGTGTAATTCGAGTATATCAGTATAAGCCCTTCAGAAAATGACATTAAAGCGAGAAAAATTAGATGAGAAACGGTGCAGACGGCCTCAGCTTTGTTGCAGCTGGTGAATGAGAAAGTGTGTTTGAGGAAGTGTTCGCAATTGTTTTACTGCGATAACGCAAATAACGAAAGTTCTACCAGGTTATTATATTAGAACAAATGTATCGCAATGCGAAGCTAACAAGAAATCAATAGCGTATAACTTTATTTATTTATTTATTTACTTAAGTCTACCGATATAATAATCTTACAGACTACGCAATAATTCATATTAAACACAACTACATCTACATGCAGTAAAACTAAGCTTTCATAATTAAAGCATTTTTATAATACATACCTTTAAATCCATTTCAGAGCAAATCAAATTCAAAAAATGTACAAAATTTATTAAAGTCTTGAATGGACACAGTAACAACTTCAGAAAACCCATAGTTCGTTGTATGTTCAGGATTATACAACAAATTTCTCAGACGCAACATTAAGGCTAATAGTTCAGGATAGTCAATATGGCTAGTCAAAATATGTCTTATGAATAAGACACGCAAATAAGTTCGTCTACTATGCAACATTTGTAACCCTAACAGTGGACATCGAGTTTCATAAATTGGAACTGTATTACCTAATATCTTGTATTTTTTTTAATAAAAACCAAGTAAAACTTATTTGCACCGATTCTATTCGGGTTATCCAGAGTTCATACTAAGGACTCCATATAACTGCCGCATATTCCAAAACAGATCTGATTAAGGAGATAAAAATAATCCTAATTGTAAAAGGATTATTAAATTCTTTTGTGTACCTTTTAACAAAACCTAAGAGCTTAAGTGCTTTATTGATGTTGTAATCAATATGAGTTTGAAGTCGTAGATAACACCCAAGTCTTTCAATTGAAAAATTCTTAATTTTATAATCCCATCTCACAGGGTTGACACATTTTGCACTTAGTAACGTTCAGAGAAAGATCATTAAGCTAACAAATCCAAATCATTTTGAAGCACAATCTTCTGAGGATCTAACTGAGGCGAACAATTTTAAATCATCAGCATAAATTAGGCACTTAGCAAAAGAGAATATTTCAACAATATCTTTTATAAATAATATGAATAATAGTGGCCCAAGACTCCCTTGTGGTGTTCCGGATAAAGCAATAATATCCTTAGAATATAGGTCTCCTATCCTTACTCGTTGTATACGATTGGTAAGATACGACTGAAACCACTTCAAAATTGATCCATTGAATGCAAAAGTAATTTATTTTATCCAATAAAATCAGAATTGATACTTTATCAAACGCTTTAGAAAATTCATTATGCAGTACATCCACCTGAATGCCATTCTAGATTCAGAGCACAGAAGTTTGTTAATATCGCTAGATTCGAAATAGTGGATCTACCAGTGAAAAATCCATGCTGGTTATTCACAATAATATGCTTAACCAATGAAGCCGTTTTGGAAGCAACCAGAGCATCTAATAGCTTAGGGATAGTATAGTATTCATAATCGAGACGCCCCGATAATTTTCAATATTGGTCCTATCGCCAGCTTTATAAATAGGAGTTATGCACGACTTTTGGTTAAAACAAACTCCAGTATCCAGTGAAAAATTAAATATTATTGTCAGTGGAACCGCAATTGTCTCAGCGCAATTTTTTAAAAACAAATTAGAGAACCTTTCTAAGTCCTCTTTGGTATTATTGTCAAGCGATCTTATTCTGCTGACTACATCCTCACAAGAAAATTGTAATGACCCAAAATTTAAATGTGAATTATCATATAACCTTTCATCATCAGTGTTATTTTGGTTTGTGGAGATATGTACTATAAACAGATTGGAAAAAGTCCGCCAAAATGTTTCCATGTTTCGTCAAAATTGTCAGATTTCGTATTATCGAATGACATAGCACTCGGAAACTACTATAAAGAAATCTGTGAATAAGGTCATACTCTTTCCGTAACCTCTTAAAATTTTCAAAATTATCTTCATTGGCATTTGTTTTCAACAACTTATATGCTTTGTTTTTTGCGTTTCTTAGTCTCAAGAGAGACTTGTTAAACCATGGCGGATGACTATTAGCGTAATTCTTCCTGGGTATAAAAAGAGATACTACCTCCTAAGCAAGTGCAAGAAACTTGTTGCAGGCTTCCTGTAAGTTAAGATCAAAAAAATCATCATTCCATTGTATATTCCCTTAATAGTTTGTTAGACCATTATAGTCAGCATGCAAAATCATTTTTAAATAAATGAATGTTCTGATTAATCTTAGCAATCGTGATCTTCCCCTCTCAATACGAATTGCAGGGGTAACAACTACACTGTGCGACAAAATTTAATATTTATTTAATTATTTTACAGAACAAGTCATATATAATTTCTATAGGATTTTTTTCATTTTTGAAAAAAAATGAATTTGAAAAGTACAAAATTCATTAAAAAATAACGAAACGTGGAAAAAGATCTTAACACGACTCAAAAGAGAGCCTGAATCCTAATCGATATATATATAAAATACCACTAATCTATATCACTTATAAAGCGTCTTCGGGAGTAAGATTTTCATGAGCGTTCGCAAAACAGTAATCTTCATTCAGTATCTTTTGTATGAAATAGTCGACTTATGGAAAAAAGTGAATTCCATCCGATATTTTTTAATTAATTTGCCAAACTGGCCAAAATACGGTATTATGTACTTTTCAGACCTATTTTTTTCAAAAACTGCCTTCTCAAAATCTACTCTAAACTCCTGATCTTCTGATGCAATGGAGCCTTAAGGGGGTATTCTAGTGTAGAAATTCGAAAAAATCGAAAAATTTTTTTTTTCATATTTATAAAGTTTAAAAATTCAAGAATATGCCTTCAAAGGGATTTTTCAAAATTTCAATTATTTACTGAGTTATAGCGATTTTGGTGAAGCGACAACCAAACTGGTCCGACCGGAATGAATTGAACAATAGACGGTAGGCGCGGCCCGAGTACCTGCGGATAAATTCCCCCATGAAACTTCTTTTGTATTTTATACCTATATATTGAAGATTTTCAACGGGAGGAAGGTCCCTTGTATGGAGCAGGGATCGCCGATTATAAATATGTAAGTATACCGTACGATTGTATGAGCGCAACTGCTTGAAACTTTACTCTAAACTTTAAACGCGTTTTTCTCGAAACTATTTTTTTCAAGTTGGCGGTAAGGATATATCGAGATCTACTAAACCGATTTACTTGAAATTTGGTGTGAACGTTCCTTATATATCCCTCTATCGTAACAAAAAAAGTTGAAAATTGTGATTTTTAATATTTTTAAAAAATTTAAAACTGTTGAAAATATCGCAAAAAAAAATTTTTTTTTTTCAACCGGCCCCCATTTTGTGAAAAAAATTTTTTTTTTACTTTTTTGAGGTTGCTTCCATAGCGACAACATTACTAATTAAGAATCCGTTGGATTTTTTTGTTTCAGGTGACTAGAACGGTTGTAATTTTGACCGCCGTCACACCCCTTTTTTTTTGGATCCCCCACTCTGCCAGCCGATAACTTATGGAATTTTTGTTTTTTTTGTTTACTTTAATTTTTATGTATTCTTAAAATATCAACAAACAAATAAGAAAAAAATGGATACTAAAAATACTTGTTGTTCTTTTTTTACGAAACTTGAAAAAACGGCCGAAATTCGTGCCTCTACACTAGAATACCCCCTTAAATAGTTTTCGCGCCACTTGCGTCAGAGAGCAGTATAACATATAAAATGCCAACGCCATATAAGAACGAACGGAATTCCACTTTCATACATTTCATTTCTAAGGCCGGCCATACATGCGTGACGTCAGAAATGATGGAAAAACTGAAGAAAGCTCAGGTCACATGCACAATTTACTCAGTTATTATCATGGATTCAAGTAAGAAGAAAACGACACTTCTTGATTTTATAGAAACGTAACGAATTCTTCACGTGTTGAACCTTCAAACCCTCATGAAAAATTAGCAAATAATTGAGTGACTTGTGCATTTAACTGCAATGTGTGTGGACACCATCTAGCGCAGTTTTTTGCGCAATTTTTACATAGTTTTATTGTGCAATATAACTGAGCGTGTATACAAATAGGGCAGTTAGGGAGTCCGTGGAAACATAACAGATGCAAGGACTTAAGGGGCCATACACACTAGCAAGGTTTTCGGGATTTTGTTAACTTTATGGGATCTCCATAAAACAGCGCAGAAGGAAGTTTTCGAAGTCGCTGATTTTGAATCATATTTCGAAATTTTCGAATTCCAAATGGCAAGATCCAAGTTTTCCGTAATACTGTGCACCAGGAACTGATACCGAATTTGGTATCAGAAACCAAATGCAAGATTAAAGACTTTAAAGACTGCATGGAACAGCTCAAACGAGAGTTTGTGCCGGTCGAAACAGACTTGAAGCACAGACAAGTACTTGTCTATGCTTGAAGTTTTACGAAATAGTTTTGCATCCCTTGCATGAATTCGCCCTTAACAGAATGCTGAAAAGGAGTGACGTCACGCCAGCACCTTAGCGACCCGTTTGGTTTGATCAATACAACATTTTACAAGCAGTGAGCGCTAGTCTAAGAATTTAAAATAAATTTCTGTGTATAAATTGATTAATTTTCGCTAAAAATGAGTAAACTCGATGATTTGTTAGGCAAGAAGAAAACTGTTGTATCGGTGCTGGATCTGAGCAAGACTATAGTGCAGTCTAAAGAGGAGTTTAAGCGGCTAATGGAGAAAGTGCCAGACTATAAAATGCGCCCAATCAAAGTTCGTGGTGACGAAATTAAAATTAAAGAAAAGGATTACTCGTTCAAGCCTCCGCGAAAAGAAACCAAAAAATTACTGCGGAACAATGGCGAACGGGAGCTTCTATATTCCTACTTAGACCCAACGCCGACTGAAATGCGGTCAGTAGTTCTCACAGAATTGTGCGCAGTACCCATAGATTGGAAAATGTTAACCACTCTTCGACCAAAAACGAAAATCGAAGAAGAATACTTCAGCAGACTTGTTGAAATGGGAAAACTGCAGCTAAAAACGGAAGCGCGCGACAAGCGGGAATTCGTTCTCAACACAGGAACGCGAAAAGTTAAAAACAGATCAGGTATCATCGAAACAAGGCTGGTGGCATGTCCAGAGTGCAGTGAAGAATTGTGTAATGGTAAGAAAACTCAGCATAGTTTTATAAAGGGTGTCGTAAAATATGTGTAATACCATAGAAAAACAAAGTTTCATCTAGTTCTAGAACTACGGAAGTGAGCACATTTTTGAAAGCTGTTTACCATGTGATGCTTCCAAACTTTAAAATATTTTGAAATGGCAAAACATAGGGCAGTTTAGATTGAAGGAAAACGTTGCAAAAGCGAAACGCATTTTTTATAAAGAACACAAAGCAGCGGAAGAAGCCTGGAAACATTAATTAAATACATTCCGGAGCACTTGATTACCCTCACTTTGAATTTTGTGTTTTTTTAGCTCAGGATGAGAGGTACAGAAATTAATTACCGTCGTAAAACATTCCAGGTCAGACTAGACAAGATACACATTTATTGGCGCCAAAATGACAGTCACCAGAATTATTAGAATTTTTTTATGGTTTTTGCGCCATTTAAACCAGAGCACTTGATTACGCTCAGTAGTTGCTAATCAGTTACATGGCGCAAGGGGCGGACTGCAAGTTCAATTACAGACCGGGACCGTAGGATGATAATGAGGGAGGCATTCAATTCAAGATTTACAGCGCTAAACATTACGGAACGAGTGGGAACCTCTGCAAGTGTTTGGAATGTACGGCGTGTATTTAACCCTGCACTGCCAACTTGGTTCACTACTCTATTATTGCCAACCACACGTCCGGGAGACGTACACTCGAAAAAAAATGGCTAGAAATGGCTGATTTTTCCTACTGAGGGAGGGAAATGTCTCTTTTTAATTAACTTATTATCTAAAGAATATATTTCAGTAATAATCTGCTAAGAAAAGTAGCTTTAAGTATTTTTATATAAATAGATTAATATATCTTTTCGTGCGGAAATATCCGAAAAATCCCCACTCTACACGCCTTTGAGGCACCTAATTAGCAAGGCAGGGTTAAGCAATGCCCTCCCAGTAAAGCACAAAATGCAAAAAAAAAACGGTTTTACAACAACGTCACAAAAAAAACCAGATTGGAATTCTGCCGTACACATCTATGTCAGAAGGACGAGTGACATCAAGTCGTATTTTCTGACGAAAAATGGTTTAATTTCGACGGATTATCGGTATTACTTCCACAATTTGAGAAAAGAAGAGAGGTTTTTATCCCGACGGTACAGTACTGTGGGTTCCACTATTGTATGGGGTGCAATTTCATATAGATGCCCCATCGACTTGGTGATTTTGGAAGGCCGTCAAATGTCACAAAAGTACATCGATCTCCTAGAGAATCAAAGAATTAAAATAAATGAGGTCTTCGAGGAATAGCGATGGACATTTCAACAAGATAATGCCAGTATCCACACTGCGGTGGTTTCAAAATAAATATATCCGAGTTTTTGACTGGCCCGCATTATCTCCGGATCTCAATATTATTGAAAATCTGTTTTTCGCTTTTTCTGTTGCTGAAGGTAATCAAGTGCTCCGGTTTAAATAGCTCAAAAACCATAAAAAAAATTCTAGTAATTCTGGTGATGATCATTTTGGCGCCAATAATTGTGTATCTTGTCTAGTCTGACCTGGAATATTTTACGACGGTAATTAATTTCTATACCTCTCATCCTAAGCGCAAAAAACGCAAAATGCAAAGTGAGGGTAATCAAGTGACCGGGAGTGTATAATCAATGTATATAATCATGCCTTTATCAGCTTAACTATTGTGCGTTTTCTGGACTGCCCTATGTTATACATTTTCAAAACATTTTTAAGTTTGGAGGCATTACAATAAAACGTGCGTTCACTTTTGTTGAGCTAGATAAAACTTCTTGTCTTTATTTTTCTATGCTAATACATATATAATGATGCCTACGAGATTTTCCTTCAAGAAAGTTCTCGGGGGCGTATCTTGATTGTAAATTCAAATTGGCTGGGCCGGGATAAGTATATTGGGTCGCCTTCTTAGATTTTAGTTTTCTTTAAACGTTTTTGCTCATAAAGTACGATCCCACGAAAATTTTGTTCAGACCTTTCTAAAAGGGATTTTCCGTATTTTTTTTATTTTTCTTAAAAACTTATTATTTAGTAGTTTATAGAAAAAATTATTGTAGGATCAATAGTTTCTTACTTACAGCACGTGAAACTTCAACTAGATATACGCTCTACCACACCATTTTAGGTGGTTTTTATTAACCCTTACTTGCCACAATACTTACTTTTCGTTAAATTAAAGTACCTTAATGTAAGGGCAATGGGTCTATAAGAACATCTGTTGATAGTCGGAGAGTACAATTACCCTTCAGGCCAAGTAGTATTACGCTGGGTCGAATGGTCTGCCTGTAGCAATCGTCCAAAGCCGCATTGGGTCCATTGGACCCCAGTGTGGCAAGTACGTTTGAAATCGATTTTTCGAAGTGAATTTTTTTCTGAGTGTTTATTGACTCCAGAGTGAAGAATAAGGTTGGTAAATTATATTATACAACCACTAATTTTTTTTTCAAGGTAATAATTTTTTAATAACAATAATTTGCGACTACGTTGTATACGCGATGGAAATTTTGTTTGTAATTTCATCATTTTTCTCTCTTTATCAAAACACGCTTTTATCTTGGATCTATCTAGCTAGACTTAGCATCCCTTGGATATTCAAAAAAGACATTGCAGTTACACAAATAAGATGTATTGAATTTCCAACAAAACAGCGATGTGTCTTATGCACCAGAAAAGTAGAAAGAAAGACTTTAAGTGGATTTGCATCCTGCTCCCGCCCTGTTTGCCTAAACCACAGCGTCGCTATGTGCAACGAGTGCACTTATAAAATAAAATACTAAAATTACTTTTATTCCACATTTTGTATTATTTACAATGTATTTATTTTTATTTTAAATACAAATCTTGAATAAATATTAGTTATATAATTAATAGACTCAAATATTTTGACAAAAAAGCAGAGTTAATTTTTTCACATTTCTTCATTTCTCAGAATAAATACCTCTTTTTAAGGAGCCACTTGATTACTATTTTTTTTTCTTGTAATTATACATCAGTAGAACACTCACCTAAAATGTTAGCCCTTAATATAAAAAAATTAACAAATAATAATTTTTTTTGTAAAAATTGTAATTTTATCACTTTTTGTTTACTATTGTATTTCTTTTTGTAAACTTAAATTTAATCGCTATATAACGTACATGATCCTTTAAAGTAAACTCTTAAAAAGTTCTAAAAAAATTTGCGAGTAAAAGTAATCAATAGTTTTTTTTTTATAACAAGTCTCATCGCTGGGGTCCAAAGGACCACAGTGTGGTAAGTACGTGATTCTACAGAAGTGTGGCAAATAAGAGTTAAATCAAAAGGTGACCTGCTACGCTATTAGCTATTTCTAAGACAAATTTATTTAAACATACAAACAATTAGACAAATTACTTTAAAAGTTCCCGCATACATATAGTATATGGCATACTCAGTCTTACTCACACCATATTAATCCTTTTAAATATCCTATTTATTATTAAAACATTTAAGTCTGCTGCTATAATTCGTAATTGGTCTTGTCGACCTTATTACAATAAATCCCTTGATCATTATATCATATATATCCTTAGCTTTATAACTTCATATTTACATGATTAAATATGTATCTTCACAGTAAATTCAGCGATAATAAGATGTATATACTCCTTTTCCGGTCCGAATTAATTTGTTTGTAATTCTTGAATTTCAAAACTATATCGAACCACACTCGACATTGGACTTCCTGTAAAGAAATATTGAGTCGGATTCGACGTTAAACCGCAAAGGGTGTAACATATACAAAATTGTTTTCCACCAAAATAAATGAGTTACAAATATCTAAAAGGGATAATTCACGCTATAAAGTTTCAAGGCGGGCTGGGATTTATATTATTCTAGTTCTTGTCTGTAATCATGGGCAAATAATATAAATCCTCTCCCGGCGCGATAAAGATAGCAAAGCACCCTAGTAGTATCGCAAACTAGGATTAATTTATATCAAGCATTTACTTAACTTTGTGTAAATCCGAATATCTCTTCTAGGGCAATCATGTGTGGACTTCAACTATGATTTATACGTTCGTGTGGAAATAAAACCGCCAAAACCTAAGCCACCGACTAAAACATCAAACAGCAGAGGAAATAATTTATCCCGAAAAGCTAAAAAGCGTAACAAAAAGAGGGCACACAGTAAGAGTCCGGATAAGATAGGTCGAAGTGATTAATTTCATTTGACCAGTCGGCGACTTTGTGGACGCTGTTTTATTCGAATTAAAGATTATTATTTTTGAACGGTGATTTTGAATTATGTACTAAAATAAAATAAAAAAGAAATCGAAAGTGGAGTCTAAACCTTCTCAGTGTTTGCTTTTTTCTGTTGCGGTATGGACAAATATTTACTGGCAAATTTCAAAGATTTGCTGAGTAAAATGTAATATATGCATATTTTTAGACACAGTCGGAAGTGTTATTTGATGGATTTTTTACATTGGAGGACGCACGCAACTTTAATATTCTTGCATTATATCTACACGGAACACGTCATATTATGATATCATTCCAATTCAGCGTGACCAGCAATCAGGAGCTGAAAGAACTTTGTTAAAAATGATAAAAATATCAAATTGATTGCGGATTTTTTGAAGCTTTGCTTCCTTTGGGACGTTGTGCGGGAGATTCGTTCACAATTTCCGACGGTAACGAAAAAAAGTAACGAAAATAATAACAATAATACAGTCATTCGAGTTTATACACATTATCGTTCTCTCTTTCTCTCTATATTCGTATATATATACGTATATGACAATCTCGACAATCAAACTGATTTAATAATATCATATGCACTTATTGACTTTGAAAAAATATTTCTATAAATATTTATAAATTTGACAGAAAAATACACTTCATTTATTTTCACAATATTTTAATAATATCATATGCACTTATTGACTTTTTCTATAAATATTAGTAGGAAGCAAAGCTTCCATCGGCCAGTCCCGCGACTGCCATGTTTTTTTTTATTTGTCCACTCTATGAGCATAATTTAAGAAAATCATTTATTTACCTATAATAACCAGGAGCTGCAAAACTGAAAAATTGTTAAAAATGCTAAAAATGTCTAATTTATCGCGGTTTTCTTTTATTTTAATATGTATATTTTTATTTATGCTAAACACGATTTTTGGCGAATTTCCGAAAAATCCACTGGAACTGTTAAAAGGGGCAAAACAATCCACTTCAAATGCGCTAAAATAAATTTTTCGCAGATTACACAAGTCAACAAAATTAAACTTTTTTTTTGAGTCTGAGTTATGAATGCTATTTTCTTATTGGTTGTGTCCAAAAGGAAAATAAAAGTGCCAAAATTTTGTTAAAACTTTGCTTTTGTGAAGGAAAATTTGACATTCGTTTGGATAGTTTGAACCTCAATTACAACTAAATGCGTTCTGGGATATTTCTGATTTTTTGCCAAAAAGTACGTTATATTAGAGAAAACAGTATAGGAACTTTTTTGTATTGGGTTTCAAAGTGGGGAATCAAATATGGCGTCCGAACACTTGCAATTTTATGGAATTTTTTATCAAAATGAATCAAAGAGGCTTTAGGGTCACTGATACTAAGTCTGTTATCAACATATATATTAAAGATGGCGGATCTAATATAGCAACCGAAAATTTAAAAAATGTCCGCCCCCAAAAGATGTACAAGGAAATGAAAACATAACAATTTTGATGATTGGTAATTTTAAATTTGCTGTCCTGGGCACAAAAGCAAAGTTTTATAAAAATCATGTTGATTTTCTTCAATTGTGAGAGGAAAGCAATGAGGAATGACCGCATATTAATCAGAATCAAAAATCGTGTCGACTTGTGTTATTTACCTGATCTTGGTTGGTTGGTTTAGGTGGCGATTCTAACGTCGATTCTCGTCGGAATCCAATTTCCCTTTTTAATCGATCCCAGAGGAGTAAGAACTCGCTCCATCTGAGCTTCCTCCCTTGTAGCGCCCTGCCTAGCCAGGCAGTCAGCCCCTTCATTTCCTCCTATGTTCCTATGTCCTGGAACCCAGAGTATCGTGATATCAAGGCTGTTACCTAACCTGGCCAGGCATTCACGACACTTCTCTACAAGTTTTGAAGACACGATAGCCGAATCGAGAGCTCTGATAGCGGCCTGGGAGTCAGTCAGAATAGCAATCCGTTTCTGGCTTGCGGAATTTCCTAAGATGTAGCATACTTTCATGATCGCTAACACTTCCGCCTGGAAAACGCTCGCATGATCAGGAAGGCGGAAAGACTCTTCGACATTTAGATCTGTTGAGAAGATCCCGGCCCCAACTCCCGTCTCAGTTTTGGAGCCGTCTGCAAAAATCGCTGCGTCGAAGTGGCTCAGTATATCATTTTCTTCCCATTCTTCCCTCGTAGGGAGCCTTACTCTGAAATTCTTCTCAGAGAAAAGTATGGAAACAGTGTAGTCCGATTTACATTTTGCCAGTTCCCCAGGTACCAGCTCCAGGATTTTACCGTGACCGTACGATCTAGCAGTCCAGCATCCCGACCTGATCTTTGTGCATACAAATGTTAACCGCACTATCTTTTAGGAACTATTAAGAAGTCGCTTTTCGATCCACCCTACTGCGCAAGAAGTATAAATTTGGCGTCGGTAATTGCCTCCGACAACGCATGATTACTGGCAAAGTGATTTTTTGCCCAGCAAATGAATAATCGCAAATTAATTCGCTGAATGTGCAACTAAGCGATTAGGTTTGCCGATGGAGAGATTTATTTATTACTATAATTAAGTGCAAAGTCATATGTTAGAGTAAAGCAGTATTATTGTATTTGTAGATTATAGCTATATAAGAAAATTCAGTTCTTTAATCATTCAAGTTCACGTTCTCCCACGACATTCTGGTGCTTCGAGTTGTTTTTTATTAACCCCTTCCTTCGAGTTGTTTTTCATTAACAATGACGAGTCAGACTCGTGGTTGCGATTAGAGATAGTCCATATATTACGACACACAAATTCTTGTCCCCATGTCACAGTTTGTCACAGCTCTACCTCCGTTCCCACCCTGTTTGCGTGTGGCGTAATATATGGACAATCCATTACGGACTTCTATTACCTTTATGGAAGGTATTCTGCTATGCGAGCGACCCTTGCCGCCATTTGGGCCCGCATTTTGTCGAATTTATTTGTAGGCGAAGCTATTTTTTTTTAAGAGCCGGCGATCGCACCCACAGAGCTTTCCGTGAATGCCGACTTTAGGCGGTGGTTGTACCTAGAGATTGCTTGGTGGATGCCGACGATAGGCGGCGGTAGGATCTATAGCAGAGGTTCCCAAACTTATTTTGTCTACTGCCCACTTTGAGAATAAATTATTTTTTAGCGCCCCCATTTTTTCACCTACTTAAAAACCACTATAACTTCAAATTAAATTAATTAATTATTGTGAGGTATATTAGCGGAGATTAGGATTACTAATAACTATTAAAATGCGAAAGTGTGTCTGTTGCCTTTTTATTTGTTTGTTTGTGTCTACTTTCATTTCGAAACGGAGCGACCGATTGACATGATTTTTCTTTTATTTATTGAATAAAACAGGACAGATATACTACGCGAAGAGAAATATCGAACCGAGTTTGAGCAATCTCTTAATTAATATTAGTTGATGTTCACAAGTTGTAGTCGAGAGTGGAGAGCTCAGTGGTGTCTAAGAAACCTCGTAGCTAGATGAAATTACAAATCGCCCGTCAACCCTCTACACAACACCCCCATTTTTTTTTCTGGGTCTCTTACCGCCCCCCTTTAGGCCTGCAGCGCCCACAAGGGGGCGTTATCGCCCACTTTGGGAAAGTCTGATCTATAGGATATCATTCAACCAAAATGGTCATTTGATATGCTCGTTCACTAACCCTGAGCGAGCGTGCGAGAAAACTTTAATTCAGAAAAAAAAGAAATATAATCCAAAATGTGATGTCCAAAAAGCGAAGTCTAAATTCCAAAAAATAGCCGAAGTCCAAAATTCAAAATAATAGCCGAAGTCAAAAATTCACAAAAGTTAATACATAGTGTGGATTTGGAAGACTCTATCACACCAGCGTAGAAATACATTCTTGATAAAGCTATCCTCCTCTATGTACAGTTCTTTTGGGAAGTTTAGTTTAGGGACTTATTACTGTTATTTCAAAGTATTGTATTTCTATCTGCTATTGTGGTCCGCTGCAACCACTCTAAAAGGCTACCAATTCTCTAAAATTATCTATTCTGGCTCCTTAAAAACCTATGCTGGTAGAACCTAGGGACCATATTGACATCGCATAGTAGTTCGCTTGATTCGTCATATAACAAGGCTAAAGGCGAGGGGTAATAGTCATATAGTGTTACCATTGCATTTTCGTGAAGTATTTTCTCTATTAGGTAATTATCTACGTATGATAGATTTTTTAAATTTTTGAGACGAAGTGACAATAAATACTTTATTAGTGGTGTAATTTCCGATTCGTTATATACATATTTGTTTGAGTATTTCTTTGTTCTGCTTTGGTAATGTTTTCCGATGCAAAGTCTAAGGATTGTTCTTTCAAAGATTTCTTTTCTAATTTCAGAGCGGCAGTGGGTGTAATCGAAAACCAAATTATTATTAACCGTATGCGATTGTAGGTCTGCAGCTCGTTTCTGTAATTTCGATTGAGAATATTCTCTATTAAATGACGTCGCAAATATTGGTCGTCTTTAAATTGACTGAGCTAAGTTGATTTATTTTCTGATGTACCAGTAAAGAAAGGCTTCGTGAATTGAATCAGGTGAAAATTAACGTTCGAATTTGAAACAGAATCTCAAGAGAGGAGAATATAAAAACACAGTGATAGAGAATGACGTCAAAGTGACGTCAAATAGAGAATTTGAATAGAGTTAAAAGTTACAGAAACGAGCTGCTGATCAATTGCTTGTAAATTATTAATTTCGTTTTTTTGTACAGACACATCCTAAAGGCCTTGTTAGCTCTTTCGAGCGTTTTAGAGACGTGAATTTTAGATTTAAAGAGGTTGTCCATGTGTATACCAAGGTACATTATACAATTTTTAGCGGAGACTATTTTATTTCCGACTTGAAGCCGAAGGTTCTTACCCTTTGCGGTAGTATTATAGTGTGCTTTACCTGACGCTGTCTGTATTACCGTCATAAATTAAGGTATCATCGGCATAGAGTATTAACTCAGACATGAATTAACTATTTATATTTTTGTTATGTGGAAACTCCAGCAAGAAAAAAAAAGTTGTATAATTTTGGTCCAGTTATTGAACCCGGTGGGACTCTTGATTTAACGTCAATGTTATCTGAGAATTCTTCCTCCATGTACACTCTGAAATTTTTATTACTAATAAACATTTTGACCAAATTTGTGGGCACCCCGTAAGCCAACGGCATATTTCAAAACGCCGGACGGGCAACCGCTTGTAAGTCGGAAATTATTAAGTATCGCTGTCGCGTCCGTTCGCGTTTTTGACAGTTCGCCGGTGTGTGGTTTTCAGAACTTTTAGGGCTAAAAGGAGGAATTCCAGGTAAGTTTAATATTTATTTATTGCATGGATGCACATCTCCGCGATACCGACCTTGAAGCATATTCCTTATGATCATATTATGTTGAAAATCTCCGTGAAATCCTTAGGGGTTCGCTGGGACATGCAAATCCCTGTTCTGTTGTCCACCCTTTAGTATTTTTTGCATGTTTACTTTCCTTTTCAAAGTCATCATGATTAGATTTTATACTAATTATTCTTTGTTTACATTTTAGGGGGCTGTCTACACCGAGCCCAAAACGTGAGCCCGTCAGCATTATGCTGAGAAGTGTGCTCAAATCGTTTTTCAGTACCCGTATTGGCAAACAGGTATCTGAACAGCAGGTAGCTGAGGACCTAAGAATGAGCATACTTCTATGCTTCAACGAGGGATCTTCATTCATCCTCTTCAAGAGTATAGCTGTTGCGGATCTAATGGAGGGACTTCACGATTCGATAAGATCCTTACAGGATCTACTCAGGTAAGTTGTTTAATTCTTATTTATTTTATTTCAATATTTTGTTATTTCTTATTTTATTACATTGTATTCATTTATTATTTTCAATTCTGCATTTGTATTTATTGTATAATTTCTTTTAGTAATGTTCAATCAAATATTTTTTAGGGGCTGGAGCAAGACGTTCAGCATCGAACAAAGGACAATGCACATTGCTCTCTTCCTCATTATGCTGTGATAAAAAATAGTAAAACTAAAAGCTGAAAGTAATATCCGATGCTTCCGCAAAAACCAGCAACGGTATGCCAAAACACCACACTCTGCACAGTTCTACAAGTTCAAGCAGATCTGTACGATATCCTACTACAATGGCGCAAATACAAATTTGCATTTAAAGCAGATATCGAGAATATGTTCCGACAGGCGTGGGTAAAGTAAGGAGATCTGGTGAATGAACTATGTGAATAAGATGGGTAAATAAAGACCTTTTCCGTATTTGAATTCAAAAAACAATTTTATTTATTTCGAATTCCTGGTTAGAACCTAAAAGATGCTTTATAGAATTATGAATTTATTAAAGATTTCGAATATATGTAGAACAGTTCACAAAGCAAAATTACTTCCCCCCCTTCTTGCTGCCATCGTCCGACTTCTTATCCTTGTCCTTATCCTTGTTTAAAGACCCGACAGCATCACGGATTGCTTCAGATTGTGGATCAACTCCTGGCAGATTTTCCAATACACTCTGAAATCATAAAAATAGTTTAGTTATAATTTCATTTTCAACAGTTCCTTTCAAAAACAGTATTCAATCCTAACAAACCTGTAGAAAAGCAGGATCCCCGATAACCTCGGAATAATCATCATCGTCAACTTCCATGGGAGATGGTTCTTCAGTTTTAGGTCGTTTTGCTTGTTGAGTAACATTATCTTCTGCAAATATTTATAACTTTAAAACACGAAATCAAATCATTTCTAGAAACTGAAACAACTTGGCTTGATAGCTCATAATAATGGAAGAATAGACCAGGATCGATCCCATCAAATACACTTATAAATTATTTGTAAACAAATATCGCATCGCCTAAAATCAGAAACCAAACTGATTGTCGATGATTTTCTAGCATGGAATTTATATAAGTTATGTATTAAAAAATTTTTATTTCACAATTTTTAGTATTGGCTTCAGAATGAGTCTGTATCTAAATAACAACATTAAAATTCGGAATCAGCGACCCCAAAAAACTTCTTATCAATTTTAGTAAAATTTAGGATCAAAATGCCTTCATTTCCAAATTGGGCACCACATTTGAAAATATACAACTCGTAGAACATTTTTAATTTTTATTTCATTTTGCCCCTCTACTGTGGCCCCTTGGAATTACAGAATTAAAGATCAAGGAAAATACTTCTAGAAATTTGATTAAAATGATAAGGTAGGCATTATTAACTTATAAGCAATATCGCTAAGTTAAATACAATCAGGTAATTTTCAACTTACGCGCATCTTGCATAGACATCTGCATAGCAAAAGCTATTTGCTCCTCCTCAGTCATGTTTGCGAAATCTGGTATATTAGCCTCAGACTGCAATAATTAATTATGTAAATAAATTCAAAATTTACTTTTTTTTACTAACATTTGTCTCAGTAGACAAAGCGAGGGCGCGTTGCAACATTGCTTCTTCAGAGCTCGGTTCTGCCACACCAGGTGCTGGGGCTGAAGAAGCTTCAGTAGGAGCAGCATCCTGTCCAGCTCCATTATTAGAAGCAGCAAGCGCACGTCGTTGCTCTTCCTCTTGACGTTGTCGTTGTTCTTCCATAGAGACGCGAAGAGCCTGAAAAAATAGAATATTAATAACAATTCATACTCCCACACAAAAAAACAAATCCATACCAAAGCCAGCTCAGGATCTTCATTGGGATCAACACCAAACTCAAATCCAGCAGTTCCAAGCCCGGCTCCACCCAATCCATCCTCGCCCTGAATTATTGGCGAAGACAGAAGAGCCTCCGATAGTCCTGATCCACGAGGTACGCTAACTAAGTGCGATCCGGAGCCATCCTTTCCATTCAATGCATTAATAAAAGCAGTTAGCAGCTCATTATTGTTTGTGTGATCTCCAAAGCTCACGATGTCTACGTTCACTTTCTCCTTTTTCAAGCGTTTAGCCAATTTAACTAAATCAGCTTCATCGTTCTCTATAGGGGAACCAACAAAGACAACAATACGCATCTTATGATTCTTTCCTTGACGATGCTTCAAAACCAGCTAAATCAAAGACTTCATTAATTGACTGTTGTGGCGAACAGCTGCAAAACTTACATGTGCTATTCTAATCCCAGTCAAAAGATTTATATTGCCTTTGGGCTGAACTAGATGCATTTTTGATAGTATTCGACCGACGTCACTTGTAAGGGTCGCAAGTACCTCAATATTGCTGGAAGGATTTGTGCTGTCAAATAGTCAAACACAAAATATGCAAACAAAATGAGAAATAAATAGAAATAAAAATACTTTTGTGCAAAACGCCGCTGAAGTATGTTGTAATTTCGGGCGATGAAATTTACGAGTATTTATTGTATAGAAAAAATTATTGCAAGAACCTTCCCCTTCAAATTCTCCGTTTGAATTACAACAAATGTTTAAATTTTATTTTATATTTTAATTATATCTAATCTTCAAACTCAAATATATATTGTTCTAATGAATAATTCCCTGTGTAATTTTTATCTTAATCAATAAGCTTGACAGGAAAAACAAAATTACAACTATAACAAATATACGAATCTCTGAAACCGATTGAGTTTGAGATCTCCGCAATTTCCCATAAAGAAGTTACTTAAATAAAATCATGAAATGTGTAAGCTAGAAAGCCAGCAGCTCCACAATAATAATTATGTTAGATGAAATTCACCCAAAATTCATATAAAGCCCTTGAAATTGAAGATGTTTGACTGCCATATTAGATTCAACATTCTGAATTCCTAAAAATTATTAAAAGATTTGAAATTCGTGACCCCGAAAAACCCTTGTTGTACTGATTTTCATGAAATTTGCCTGAAATGTGAAATATTCGAACCTGACACCCCCAGCTGTAAGCAGTACCTTCTTTTCTAACTCAGATACTTCTTTACTAGGTTCTAAGCTGCATATAACTTCTCAACAAGTGCGATCGAAAACTAGAAATATTTCAGGATGTTACAAACACAATTATAGGATGGTAACAGTATATCCTAGCAGTTCAGAATCACTTTTGATATCTTTTTAATTGTATCATCTTTGGATATACTCGTACTGGAACCTTAAAAAACTGTTATGGAATCGATAAAGTTGTACAAGGACTTATTCGAAAGAGACATATTATCTGAAGAATAAGATACAACTTAACGTCGTGGAATCAAAGCTCGAATTTCCTTACTGAGACAATAGACAGTTTATGGTATTAAGCACCGTACTAAAAATATCTAAAGTATGAAGAATGAATTGGAGCATCCCCACTTATGTAGTTTTTGCAAACACAAGCAGAATGAATATCACTGAACTGATTCTATATCAAATCAAAAAGAGATCAACAAAAACCATCATCCAAATTGAAATTGTATCAGAGATTCACAGATTGAATATGAGAGAGAAACATTGTATAAACCTTAAAGCTTACAAGACGGATCGGATAAAGAAGGTTCTACTCTGTTAGTCTGTACTATACAATAACGTTCCTGGCCACAGTATAACGTCCATTGTACTTCTCAAATGAAAGCTTAATATTACTTCAATAATCAAAATAATGTATGTATAATATAATGTCATTTAACCTAGTAAACTATATATTATTAACTAGCTCTTAACCTGCTTATGCAGCTCTAGACATCGTAAATGAAGTACATATTACATATTTACACTACATGTACTACTGTGATAAAAAAATAAGGTGAATTTTTCATTTAAACTTCGCGAGTACTATGAAATCATGATATTATTTTTTTGTGGGATGGGAGTACTGTCTTTGACATCTATGTAGAGTTTCATGTCAATATAATCATTTACTGAAGAGTTACACGTATTTTTGTAAACATACAAAGGCAATTTTTCAATTTTTACTATGTCTGATTTCGTTGAGCAAAAAATTTGCATTAAATTTTGTATCCGGAGTGAATATTCTGCCGCGGAAACGTTGAGGATGTAGCAGAAGACCTTTGATGATGAGGCTATGTCGCAAAAAAATGTTTACCGGTGGTACAAAGATTTCAAAGAAGGCCGAGAACAACTGCGTTGTGTCGGACGGAGAGTACTTTGAAGGCGATTAAATTGTATTTGAAAGAATAAATATTTTTTGATCACAGTAGTATAAATTCAGATTCGTAATTTGTCACAGTGTGCAATAAATTCCTAAAAACAAATAAGATTTTATTAAAATTTAGGGATGGTACGATTTCCGTGATTAATTTGAAAACTATTTCCAAAGCAATTCCCCCTGGTAAAAACGGGAGAATTAATATAAAAAATATCTTTTATTTCCTTCTACAAAATGTCTATTGACTGAAGATCCTTGTAAAAAATCTTAAGCTGTTTCAAATCGACCGACCGCGGAAATCGTACTCGTGCCGAATATTCCTATTAGCATTTAGAAACAAGCAAGAAATAATATTGTCTTAATAGTGTTGGGAAATTGCGAATACTGAGCGTATACATTTTTTGAAGTACTGTACATGAAAACCTGAATTAACCATAAGGGTACGTTTCCAATGCTAGCGTAACGCAGCGTGGATTTATGTTCCCTTTCCTACTCGTGCATTTTTACATATTCATATCTCCTTCTAATCCACGCTGGCTCTGCAATCTGAAGTTGATTTATTTCTACTCCAGATTGAAGCTTTTCGAAATATGTTCGAATTTTGTGTTAAAATAGTTTTCAATAGATGGGGTTTTTAAAGCTCTTATGATTCCCTTTTTAAAAAAAACATTTATTTTTGGCCAAAATGAAGATATTCTAAAACTAAAGTATATTCTTATAATTAATATATCCCTTTTGCATAAAGATTGCGTGAAACAAGTTATTAAAAATGCCTTTTAAATATTGAGAAAAACAGGTGGGGTTCGTGCATTTGAAATTCTGATTCGAATATGCTGAGACGTCGTAAGCAATGCACAGCTGATTGCAGTTTGTTTATGAAATTAATGAAGGGGATACATTTAAGTTAATTGAAAATGTTCTTTGTGAGATTTTAAAATAATAACACAATATTATTCGTCTGCGGTTATCCATTTTGCATACAAACTTTGCTGTCACAAATCGGCTGTTTAGTTCCTTCTATAACGAAGTTCGAAATTCGAAACTTACGCTACGCTCGTATTGGAAACAGGGCCAATCTGCGCTGAACCTCAGCGAAAGCACACTCTAGCATTGGAAACGTACCCTAATTATGAACATCACTCTTTCTACGTTTCTAGTAACTAAACTCAAGCAAGTGTAAAATACACAGGTTAAAGGCGAAATGTTTATAAGCTCTGTCCCTATTTGATAAGTCATAAGGGTAGATACAAAATCCCACTACTTACTTTGCCAAGGTGAGCAGACCGACATTGTTTTCCGGATTTGATCGAACCTTTGTTAAGCAAACCAAATTTATTCCATCTTTTTGTGCATTAAGTCTTGTTGGAAAATAATCCCCGTTCCTCTGGTAGTCGCTGTTATCAAAACTGAAAAGAATCAATTAAAAGTCGCACTAATTAATTCACATTCATAAAAACAATATGGTACAATAATTTTGTTTTAAACTCATTATTGTAACATCTATAAATAATGAGTTTTGCTAATTTACTTTAAATACAAAAGAATATTTACCAAATCATAGTACTTTCGAGCACCATTTTTCCAGATTTCTGCTTGTCACTGTTTTACGCGCACTGAACTTTAACAGCAGGAGTTGTCAACTGTCTTGTCGGCTATCGTAGTCTAATGCGTTTACATGAAGTCTTGACATTGACAAATAAAAACTACTAGATTGTTAACCCACGTCTGCAAAAGGAGACCATTTTTAGCACAAGCTCAATCTCTAAGGCGCAAATCATGCTATTAAAACTGCCCACAAATATTGCACAGTTACGTTTTAATTGACCTTTGAATTTCCCTTATATCACGGTCAATTTTCAATTTGTCCACTAAAATGTCCCTCACGACAATCAGTTGGGTAGTTATGTTTAACTGAGATAAATATAAGTTATTTCTTCTGCCTTCGTCTAATCTTCATATTTCTCGTATTGGCCGACAAATCAGCGCAAAAAGCATGTCGTTGGTTATGAGTCGAGATTATTTCCAAAGAAAAAAAACAGGATTATAAAGACTATAAATTATTTCTTTTCTAATAAAGCAATAGAAAAAAACTCGACTCCTTATGGCTTTGAAAAAACAAAACGAACGAGAATCAGCATCAATAGAAGCTGCCAACCGAATGAAAAGAAAAAATACTGCCTCCTATATTGTGCCTAGCCAAACTGTTCAAAATAACACAAACACAATAGAGGGAAATTGTTTATCCCAAAGCCGTTAATTTTATTTCCCGATTATTGGCCGAAATAACTGACTATAGCTAGATTTTTTTAATCATCTGGATCCGGATCTAGATCGGGATCATTAAAAAAACGACAAGGGAAATTTATCATGTGTGGGACCGATACTATCTTCAAAGCTTTGTGAAAGTGTCAAAACTTGAAGGACAATTGAAAAATTTAAAGTTGAAGGTTTTGTTAGATAGGAATAATTAGTGTGAAGCGATTTCTACAAAATAATAAATTTATATTTATTTAATGAATATTTACTTACAAAGTTTCTTCAGCCATGTCTTTCTTGCAAACCAGTGACAATTTTGGCATTTGCGAAGTGAAGTTGAGAAGTTTGCCACATTCTATAAAGTGGGTAAAATCTAAATTTCCCAAGATCTGGATAGAAATCCAGATAAAAAGCTAGATTTTCAACTTTGTGTGTATATAGATCATTAAAAAAAACGCAGCTTATTCCTAGAGAATCAAGGTAATGACATTTTCAGTTGGCTATTGGAATAATTTTTTGTAAAGTTGTCTGCCTGCAGGACGTATGCGAAAACGAGATAGCTAGAATTCGGTAAAAATTTGGTCTTATTTTCAAAGTGAGTTTTTATATAAGATCAACAGCCCAGTACTTATAAGTCAATGGATACCGTGAGGTTTGAGCATTTATCAATCCAAAGACAGAGACAGTAACCTTGTTTATGTGCAGAGCTAAAGTAACAAGCTTTGTTAAATATGTACACATAAACTCTGCTGTAAGAATCGGCTACTTTAGCTGATTTAAATACAATGAGTAAGATCCAAACAAGCTGTCAGCGTAGTTATACAGTTTGATAGACATGCTTTGAATACAGAAAAAGCAATATTAATTTAGCAGTGCTAAATTGGCAGAGTTACGTAGCAATCACATAAACAGGGTCAGTGTTTAAAAATTTAATAATTATAATGAATTTATTAGTTCAAGAAAACTTTAGTTAATCGGCATTTTACATAAAGGAAGTATTTAGCCAATTAGCATTTTGTAAATGGGAAATAATTAGTTCATCGGCTCGTTGTAAAACGGAAATATTCAACCAATGGTCATTTTATAAAAGAAAAAAGATTTTTCAGTGAGCACAAGGAATAAAATTACATATTAATATTTCAATATAAGAAACACGTTATACATATATATGTAGAAATTACTCAAAAACACTGACATAGAGGAACTGGACTGCTAACCGCCGTCTGAAAAACGAGACCATTTTTAGCGCAGGCTCAAACCACATGGCGCAAATCATGCTATTAAAAATTCCTTAAAATACCGCACAATTATGTTTAAAATGAAGCAAATAAAAAATAATTAAGCTGTCATGAACCGATTTCTTTTATATCACGCTTAATTTTAAGTTTTTTCACAAAAATGTTCCTCGCAGCAATCAGCTGCGGTCTTAAGAAAGACAAAGATAGCTATACAAATTATTTTTCTGCCTTTGTCTAACCTTCACATTTCTCGTTTATACCAACCCAAGCTAAAAGTTGTATTACAAAATGAAGTAGCCATCTGTTGGACATCGTTAAACTATTCTAACAGCTGATTGCAACGGAAAATGATGAGTTGGCGGGCAACTTGTAAAGGCTGTCGTGGGTAAAAGTGATGTGCAAAAAGCTTGTGTTTACTTTTATTTATCTATTGGGAGTATCAAAAAGATGTATCACACGCGAAGATACTAGAAAAAACCAAAAGAAGTGCACATACATGGCGCCACCTTCATTTGGCTATTGGCCATTTTTTTTTGTAAATTTGTCTGCCTGCGGGCTTAAGAAAGAGCGAGATAGTTAGAATTCGGTCAAAATTTGGTCTTGCTTTTGATGTGAGTTTTTGTACGGGATCAGCAGTCCAGTTCTTATATGTCAGTGCTCAAAAAGATCGGGCCGGACACGGGCCGGACACGGGCAGGGCTTTGTATGGACGAGTAATCGCGAGTTCTGTTGCGGCCGTTACAACAAACATGTCAATATGTTTTGATTTTAAAATTAATAAAAATTGGGGGAAAGGGGTTATTATTGGTATCATGCCAATATCCGAAAATTATGTATGAACTAAACATTCGCAAATGCCAAATACATCAATTCTACACTAAACTGAAGGGAAGCGACAGTTTAACATTTTTGATATTGTGGTGTTATGGTGCAATTATAAATTCTGGTAAGATATTCGTTTGAAATCTGAAAAAAAGACACTGAGTAAGTAACTTCTTTATCATTCAAACATCAAATGATCTTTTGACATTTGTGAGAGTCTAAATCGTTCAATTTTTGCGAGTGCTGTAGAACTTTTTATTTGTTAAGGCCCTGAATTTTCCTGCGTTAAACAAAGCAAAATGTTTCGGAAACAGTTTTTAAATCATTGCGCCCCAGTAATGAAAACCCCCTCTGTATAATTAAAACTGACAAATGCTTGACAAATTCTCTCTCAACTGACTGCATAAAATGCCTTATAATATGAGCAAGAGGAGACGAAAAATGCTAGACATTTTATACGGGACTAGTCGTCCATTATATACAGTCTAGTGCGGAGATGTCATCTTCTTCAGTTCTATATTCAAAGGCCAGCGTACTCAACGAACAGACTGACATAATGTTGACAGCAGGTGACAGCACGTGTCAAGAAGCATCGTTTTGTCAAATTTGTTAGTTGCCATAAGGGAGAATTTTACAATTCTTAAGATATGGTGAGGAATATCTCCATGAGTGCAAGGACTACAGCAAGGTTTAATTTAATGTTCTAATTCCAGGATGTTCTTTCACGTCCTGCGGAAGAATTCGAAAATGATAGTTTCGTGGAGGAGATGTGGGCCATGAAGGCAATGGAGCACGGAGAAGTCTATTTTAATGTACCTGGCATGAATACTACTTTCTCACGAAAATAATCCGGAAAACTTTTAGCTCATTTGTAGTGTCGACCCAAAATTCTTAAGGTTGACGCCGTATGATGATCAAATATACAAAGAATTCCGGCAAGACTTCCCCGATCTCAACGTAGAATTAGTTAGCGACAACGATCTGAAGAGCCCTGGAGAAAAAGTGCTTTGGAGGAACTTCATAGAGAAGTTTAATAAGCTTGAGGACTACTCGTATGGAACTTTGTTGAGGGCAGACGCTTCAAAGGAATTTACACCAGAAAATTCAATTCTCGTTGTGCGAGTGCAGTTTCTAGCTATTGAAATCGCACGAAACCGGGAGGGTAAAAACGATTTGATCCGCCAGAAGTACAAGCAAAAATTGCAGCAGGGAGATTAGAATAAACTCAAATTTATCTTTATGTTTCTTAACAAATACAATTCGTAATAAAAATTTTTGATAACACCAGCTTTTATCATGAATTGCACCTTCGCTCCCAAAAAAAAAAACATCTTGAGAACTTCTTTAAACTGTTTTTTTATTAAAAATAAGCACACGGCTAGTTTTATGCTGTTTCCATAGGTTGAGCAGCAGCTGTTTCTTCCGTGTACTTGCCCTTGTCCTTGCCAAGAGCGGCCAGACGCCCCTTTCCTCTCCTCTCCAGGATCTTCTTGCGATCCTTGTCCAACTTCAATTTAACGATCACGCATTTTGAGGGATGAATACCGACATAAACGTTAGTTCCGTTCGCGTTCTCCCTTTGTATTTTCTCGATGTAAACAACGAATTTCTTGCGATACACCTGCACAACCTTGCCGACTTGGTTTCCCTTGAAGTGTCCTCGAACAACCTGAACTTCATCATCCTTGCGAATGGGCATTGATCGGACGTTGTACTTCTGCCTAAGTTCCTTCGACAGAGGTGCCGACATTAAACGCCGGCGTATATGCGAGGGAGCGGTGAAGTGGCGTTTACGATTCTTCCTACGTGAAGATGTCACAAATTTGTTGAACTTCATTTTGAGTTGGTCTTTCTGAAAAATATTAAAGAAAACAAATTAGAACACTTCCTAAATACAACACAAAAAGTGGAGGTTAGATTTTTTAAACTACGATATGTATCACAAATCTGGGGAATTTATGCAAAATTTCTATGAAACACTAAACAATGGCCTTTTAGCTATTTCTTGATAACAACAGCAGTAATTTTTATATTGAAATTCGAAAGATGATCACAGATTTGTAAAGAACAGAAACTTACATCGACAACTTTGGTAAAAACAACCGAAAGAAAGGAATGACAGATCTCCCACGGAAGTACAAAAACTGACTTTGGCTGCGTTCGCACCGCCTGTCAAAATAAACTTAAAACAACGAACTAAGAACTCGATGAACCGCAGAGATATAGTTTTTGAATTTAAGTAATAATTTGAGGTCTCCTTAGGACTTTTGATGATACTTCCTAAGAATGTTAATTTGGGAAATGAAATATGACTAATATTCAACAACTGTTAGTCAGTAGCTTAGACTTTCCGAAATGTTTAATTTAAAATTTAGGAATTGGAACAACCCTTCAGGTTGCACCTCAAAAAACGCTTTCTCACAAAACTTTTCTATGCACACATTGCCTTTTCCACAGAAACACACCAAACATGTTATATGATGCTTATCTAAAACATCTTGAATTTTATTAATCAATTGCATCTTTTTTATTTAAACGTTTTTAAGATTGTTGACATTTACGAACAAATCAAAACCGCCCTGCACTTTCCTCAATCACGCGAAGCACACAACAACGTTCGTGCCCCGCCTTTAAAAATGCACAGTGAGAAAATTTAAACAATGTCGTCCGTATTTATGCTCGGTGTGCGCTACCTGCCTCATCTCCCTTCTTCGTTTCAGAATTTCCCTATAACTTAACATTGCGAGGGGAGGTCTAATTGAGAGACAGATACCAGTACCAATATCAATGTAGTTCTTTAATCCCGCCTTTAAAAACGCATAGTATAAAACTTGTTTTTTTTTTTACTTTGTTATAAATGACGAATTTCTTAAAATTCGCGTTTATAGAATTTATTCTAAAATTATCTCTAATATCCGAGTGACTCTGGAGTAGTCAGTCTGAATTGTAAAAAAAACTATTTGGAAATTTTTCCCTAAGTTTATTTAGCACGTTGACGCCGGTGCAGTTTTTTGTATTTCACTTCATCGGGCGGCAGTTAAAATCGTATTTTGCTTTATCTTGCGGCGCCTTGCACAAGATGTTTTACAAAACCCCACAAAATCAAATAAATATGTAAATACATTAAGTCTATTATAGCCTACCTCTAAAAATAAGCTTTTAAGTTTGTCAATAAAAAACTTATTTTTGACCACATAAAGTTTTTTTCATCTAACAAAACTTTTTTACAAAACTATAGCTGATGTGAGCCACCGGTGGTACACACCGCCAGATGAACAATTCGCGTGTGAGCCACCGGTGGTACACGCCGCCAGTTAAACCATTCGCGTGTGACCCACCGATGGTACACGCCGGCGTTAACATATTAAAAAGCTTTTAGCGAAATTCGTTGTCCCCAACTTCACTTTTTTCAATAACAGTCAATCGCACAAAAATTGCATGGTACCCGAACAATTTGAAATATAAATTGGGCAAACGAATTAGTGTGCATTTGTCTTTTCAGTACATATTTAAACAGTTGATTTTTTATTTTTCAATTTAATGATATCGGCTTCCCTGTAAGCACATCCAGCGCAAGGAAGGGAACAAGTTTGCTTATTTCGGTTCTAGTAAAGACGGTGCGAGCAGTCTTTTTTTATTCACAAAAACGATCTATTGCTTAGATTTGAAAATGAAGATGCAATGTCGTATGCGGCAAGGATTTCCATGGGGGTTGACATATACAGAAAGAAAAATAACAGTAAATAATGTCATAGAAAAATAAAGACAAGACTTGCGATTCCTCCAACTTAACAAAGTTTTGAAATTGCATACCATAGGCCAGTTTAAGTTGAGGAAAAATGTTATAAAAGCGAACCATCTTTTTATAAAAAGCATAAAGCAGCAACAAAAGTCCGGGAACATTAATTAAATATAATTATGCCTTTATTAGCTAAGCTGTTGCGCGATTGGCCCTATGGCACTCAATTTCAAAACATTTTTAAATTTGGAAGCATCGCAAGGAAATTAACTTTTAAAAAATGCGTCTCACTTCCATTGTTCTAAATGAAACTTCTTGTCTTTATTTTTCTATGATAATATTCAATAGCTGCGTTTTCTTCGCCTATTCAGAATATAAGGAAATTATCCCTTGAATTTAAATTTATTAAGAGTAACACAGCCAAGATTTAAAATTCTTTTAAAGTAACATGAAATTGCCATGACTGACAACCGATTTTGTGCCAAATCTCTTCGAAAATTTTTCAGTTAAAGATTGGAAATTTTGCATGATATGATCACAACAATTTGATGTATATTTCCAAAAATAACAAATCTTTATTCTGAGTAGCTCTTAGTAATCTCCCATTCAATACAAAATATTTAATTCTTCTGGATCCACGAGGAAATACAGCTAATATAATTTGGGTTTAAATTTCAATTGCGATATTTGGTTAGATCCTATTAATGTAATCATACCTCAAACAGTTTAGTACGGTTTCAAAATTATTTAATAGATTCTTACAAACAATAATAAAATATTAAATCAACTTTTTAATATAAAGTTTAACCAGCAGTATCATTAACTGAAATGTATTCCCGCTGAATTAAATTTGTACAAAATTGCCATAAAATCGTCAATATCCATAGTTCTTGCCCTCATATTTTGAGATCCAGCGTCTTCAAGGATGTTAATAACCTTTTCCTGAATATTAAAATCACTTGGTATGTCCTAAAATAAACTATGTTAACATAAGGCTGATAAGTAGCGACGAGAGATCTTACAATATTCCTTAGGGAGCAGTACATTTTGTAATTCCTTTCTAGCGTTTCTAAAACAGACTTTTGCTTAAAAGCAGCCGCCAAGGTTTTATTTTTCCTCAGGAACGCTATGCGGGTCAAGCCATCCCATTCCTGGAAATTAATTGGTGGAGGTGGATTTTTGGGCTCTAGGCGAACAACGCTTGACTCGACTTTTGGCGGAGGTTTAAAGTTATTTTTTCCCACCTGCAAGGAAGTGTTAGATATGCTACTGTGTGATAGATCCAATTTATACCTTCATTAGTAGATCTACTCTTGCCAACAGTTGTGTGTTTATACTCAGTCTGCAAAACAATTTGTCACCGGGTTTGGCGACCAGTCGCTGGGCAAACTCTCTTTGAAACATTAAGACAGCACAACGGAAGAACGGTCGGTGCAGTAGCAATTTAAAAATTAGCGGAGAACTTATTTGGTAAGGCACGTTAGCAATGCAGATATCGAAGAAGGGCAAATCGGCCTTAAGTGCATCGCCAATTAAAATCTGCAGGTTCGATTGGAAAGGGGTGTTTTGAACGCGCTTCTGCAACTCAGCTACTAGCCGTGCATCGATTTCACACGCGATAACCTTCTTCGCCTTCTCTAAAATCTTCACTGTCATATTTCCAGTACCAGGACCAATTTCCAAAACCACATCTGTTGGACGAAGTGCAGACTTCTCTATCATACTAGTAATGACCAATGGGTTTTTAAGGATATGCTGGCCGAAGTCCTTGTTGAAAACAATTCCTGAAAGCAAAGTCGAAATAAATATCATGCCACAATAATATCCAGCAATCAAGTTTTCAAATTACATACCTTGCTTTTGAATATCATTATGAATTCTGCTCTTTTTCTCATTCTTGATCTTCGGCATTTTGAAGCAAATTGAATTTTACTCCTCAAATCGCAAGCTGATTGTGATCACAAGGAAATTCTACCAAATTATTTGTTTATTTGTCCGATCCCGAAATTTATACTGCGAACTTGCCCATATTTAACATGTGCTTCTGTCACCAACTGAAAGTTATGTCAAACATTAATGCATCTGCTCCGTTCCGGCGATCTGTCAAAGTAGAATTTCTGTAATGCTGTATAATTTCCTAAAATGAACAATGACACAATGGATGAAGCAAATTTTGTTGAGAAAATTAGGAATAAAAGCCTAAGTACCTAGCATCTGCAATTCTCCCATTTTGTTTTACTAAATTTCACAACACCCAACTTATCCATAGAGCTATCAAACGACGGTACGGAATGAAACGGAATATTGTACTCATATATCCGTCTGGACGGTCTGGACCAGTGACATATATAAACATGGACCACTCAATCTCCTCTCTCAGGCGTTCGCCAATTTGACAACCAAGGTGCCTTAGCGGGACGAGAGAAGATGTATGTAGCGCTGTCCTTTTTGTTCGCATTGCGTAGATGGGCCGATTCCGCAGTTTTTGTTAATAGCTGAAGTTTTTTTTAATTTTAATATTTAGTTAACAAAAATGTAAGAAACGTTTGTTTAAATCCAATAAATATTAATAAGATTCTTTAAAAATGCCTAGCATATGTTTTTCAAACTTTATCCCTACTAATTTATCAATATTTATAAAAATTTGTGATTGATAAAATGTAGGTCAGGAAAACGTTGTGTGATAGGTTATTATAATAATAAAAATAAATGTTTCTGGTGTTTTAATTTAATAATTTGTAACTAAAGCTTTCTACAGCAAATTTTAAAATTCGAGGTTATTATAACGCCAATTTTTGTTAATTGCTACACTTACGATATGTTGGTGTTTAGTTTTGTGATTATTTGAAGATAAAAATTATCATAAAACTTGTTAATAAACTTATATCTGTATTTCGAGTGCAGTATTTGTTTAGTGCATACGAATATCGGTGAGTTTGAAATATTTATTGACGGATTACACCCGCCGCATATTTAAAGATTTAAAAACCATATAAATTTGTTCTAACTTGTAATAAACCATTATTATCATATCTATTATTATCATTGCTTTATAACTCCACGCATAGATTTGCGCTAAATTTTTAATTGAATGCACGCGCACGATTCTTCGAAATTAAATCGTAAGGCAAAGGATTAAACATTTATTATTTATATATTAACAGATTTCCCAGTACAAGGACCCAGCGGCAAAATTGGTGCAATATCTTAGAACTGAGCATTGAAGAGGTTGATAATCTTTGCCATCCCAAGGTATGCAAATTCCATTTCGGTGAAATAGATATAACCAGAACATCAGCAAGAGCCACCGTCAGGAGAAATGCTGCGGCTATAGCTTTCATAGGAAATCATAAAGGCGAGCAGTCCATTATAGGGTAAAAGTGGGAGAGACACCAGTTTTTGCAAGTGCGGAATTTTATAAGAAATACTAATGCAATATAATCAAATAGTTTATTTTTTGTAGGAAAGTTACACTTATACACTAAGTGGCAAAAAAACAATTTACGACATTATTTCAGAAAATTGGAAATTTAGAAATTAAAATACTACAAGTTTCAAAATGCCATCTCCCCCACATAGTGTGGGTGAGATGCCATGACACGAGGGAGAGATGCCATACATGTTATCTGGTCTGATTAAGATTTCGTACCATATCCCTCCCACAATTATTGCAATGGGGGACGTACATTGTACATGTCTCATGTAGCCATTTTAGGCATACATCACATTTGATCCACTTAGTTTTCTTCTTTGTGAGAAAATAATTTTCCCAACACTCAACGCACTTATTATTATCATCCTTAATGGGATCAGACTCATCCTTTTGAGAGGTTGACGATGCTTCTGCTAATCCGGAACAAGCAATCTTGCATTTTCTAGCTTGTCTTTTTATCAAATTCAGCTTATCAGTTTTATCTAGGTTTTGCGGGGATGTGAGAACACAAGTAACTTGTTTGCGTTTTACTGTTGAAGCAAGTAGAGCTTTTCCCTTCTCACGTGGTGGGATCACGTGAACGTCTTTAGCATCTTTGGTAGTTAAAACTTTTCCCGGCTTATTTGGTAACTGAAATCCACTCTCGGCAACATTGGAAATGTTTTGAGGTTTATTACTCAGATCATTTTTAACCATATCTTCTTCTAACATCTTAAAAAACGCATTAACTTCTCCCCTATTCATACCTTGGGCTCTTGCCACCGAAAGACCTTCTGCTTGCTGTACGGAAATATCTTTGTTTCTTTCGAGAAACGACGTAAGCCAATGTTGTCCTGCTTTCTCCTTTGCCTTGGCAAATTTGTGTGGAATACCAAACTTCTCAGCAAATTGATAAGCAAGGCAACGAATAGTATTCCTATTAGGTGCAAAGCCAGCACTAGCTAAACGTTGAATGTAGGATGCTAGCAGTTTTTCATTCTCTAGTCCAAGTGATGCTGAAACAATATGAAAACTTTGTAAATGACTGGACTACCACTCACTATTGCCCCCTGATACCCATTGCCCGGTTTTACCTTAAACTCATCAATAACAAACCTTGGGGTCCTAATCCAGATTTGATTGTATTGCCAGTCTGAAGTCGTCTAGATAAGGTACGAATTGGGATTCCATAACGCCGTTGTGCTTCATTTTTGGATATTTCGCCTTTTTTCACTTTTTCTATAGCCAACTTTAGATTATCTTCAGTCCACAGACCTCTAGCTGTATTATGCTTTCTTACATATTTTCTGGGCATTCTGAAATAGTAAATACCTTGTTCAAATTAAATAGTAAAACACACATTATTAAAGCCTGTGGCGTCTTTCCTCATTTTGGAGGATAGACGCCATACAGTTAAAATATCACTCAGAATGATACAAGAATATTGTTTTATTATGTTAAAAACAAGCCGAACAAAACATTAAAACAAGTACTCACTTTAACTTATCTCTGTTGTACTTATGGTATTCACTAATACACAATATGATCAAAATTTTCGCCGAATAAATTACGCAGAATAAATATTTATTGACATAACGCACTCAAGCGCAGCCGAACAGGCACTGACTCTTTACGGCGAAAGCGTCAATCAGTAGTTATTCTCGGTATAAAGTATAGGGCTGTCTTTTGCACATCGCTAGATAGCGAATGTATGGCGTCTCTCCCACTTTTACCTTATTATATGTCAGTGCACGATATAGAGAGTGCATAATACGCCCATCAAATTTTGACACTTGTCGTGACACTTGTCTGATGGCAAACTTTCCTTAGCAAATCGAGAAAAAGTATTTAAATTAATTATTTGGCGATAACTTCAATAAATTACTACAATTAGTATAATCATAGCAATGTAATATTCTAACTTTTTTTTTTAAACAAATATTGAAGGGAATTGCAATAAAAAAATATTTCTTCTATGAAAATGTAACGGTCGTAATAATTTAATTATTTTTTACTTGCTTATTTTTAAAAAAATTTTGCAGTATTTTCGGGTATTTTTAACAGCATGATTTGCCACATGAGGACTGACCATGTGCTAAAAATCTGCTCGTTTTTCAGACGTGCGTTTGCAATCCTGTTCTTATATGTGAAATAACTCACATGAGAACAGCTGCGATACACTACTGTGATAAAAAAATAAGGTGAATTTGTTTATAAAATGAAAAATCTTTATCTATTCTTCCAAATCAATTTCATCCCCTTCAAAGTAATACCCTCCGGATACAATACACTTATGCCAAGTTTTTCTCCAGTCTTCGAAACAGTTGTTGAAGTCGATTTCCGTAATGGCCTTAAAAACCTTCTACGATTCGGCTTGTATCTCTTCAATCGAGTCAAAACGATGTCAGTTCAGTTTCAGTTTCATTTATTCGACTTCATATACAATCATGGGTACAATATAAACTGAAGGCACTCATTAGTATTGTGCTAGCTTTGAGCTATCGCGTTTGGCTCAATTTGACATTGATACATTTACAATTTCATACAGTCGAGATATGAATGTAGATTATTCAAGTTACATTTGGATAGTGACTAATACACACTTGCGACCGGTGTGTTTGAGCTTGGTTCATAGACTCCAGATCTTTCAAAACGATGTCATCGGAGTGGTTTTTTGAGTTTCGGGTATAGCCAGAAGTCAGACGAAAAGGGCGATTAAATTATTTATCACTGCGCTTAATTGCGACCTGAATATTATAAAAATTGGGAAAGATACAAAAAAAGAAAGTCTCCACGTAGGGAGTCGAACCTGAGACCATTGCATTACGAGTCCGAACGCTTACCACTACCCCAAGTGCCGCTCTGTAAAATTGCTAACATAAATGGTATTTATGTTGCGAGAGCCGCGTCAAAAATTGTATTATACTATTATTTTCTAAACGTTTGGCCATCCCACTTCAGGTACTTTCATTTCTAGCCAAGCCCTGCATGTGCTATAAATTTGAGCGAAATCGATGATGACGAGTACCGGCCCTCTCCTTGTAAGTGGCGAAAAGCTAATTTCCAGAAATACGTTTTAAATTGCTAAATAAGAATTTTAAGAAATCAGAAATTGCCTTGCTAGACCCCTCGTTTTTTATGATTATTGTGTAATTTTCATTGGAAATTCAGGCATAAAATAAGAAGAATTCGTAAAGAGATATACTAAAAAATATAATTAACAAAATTTGTTAAAAATTAAGAAATAGTGAGAAAATCAGATGTATTTTAAAGTGGACTAGTTACATGTTTGCATTTTTTTGAGGGACTAAGATGCAAAATTACTAATTTTCAGTGCAAATATTTGACGGAATTGTATCATTAAAATTGAGAAATGGGAAAGAGGCTGCAATTCTTACAGTTGCATCTCCACCTATTGCATTGTTTTCGTCTTAATGCAAATCAGTATTGATATTTATAAGTCCAGCCCATATTTTTCTACTGAAACGTATTTAGTTTGAAATAGAGCCAAGTTGAGACGAACCAATAACAATTGATTTTATTTTTTATATGATAATTTAAAAATAACTATAATAGTTTATACCAGGGCTGCAAAATTAAATTAAACGTGCAATAGTTTCAGTGCACATAAACTAAACAAGTATCAAACGGAGGGTTTCTGTGCACATAAACTTATCAAACGTAAACCAGTGTATGTTTCAGTGCACATAAACTAAACAAAAATGTACCTACGTTTCTGTGCACATAAACTAAACAAAAATGTACCTACGTTTCTGTGCACATAAACTAAACAAAAATGTACCTACGTTTATGTGCACATAAACTAAACAAAAATGTACCTACGTTTATGTGCACATAAACTAAACAAAAATGTACCTACGTTTCTGTGCACATAAACTAAACAAGTATCAAACGGAGGGTTTCTGTGCACATAAACTTATCAATTTCGTTTATTTGCTTTTTCGGTTTGTGTGCACACGCCAAGGAATAGTTTCGTTTCGTTTCGAATTTCTTTGCAGGGAGTTTATTAAACGAAACAAAGCGAATTTCCTACGCCCCAAAGTCAAAGACAGGGAGTAGAGCCGGGACGAAGAATGAGGCCAGCTCTGAGCTGTATATAGTACCGGCCTTTGCAGGAGGGGAGGGGGGAGGGGAGGGGGAGTGGGAAGGGGGGAGGGGGTGGGAAGGGGGAAGGGGGTGGGAAGGGGGGTGGGAAGGGGGGAAGGGGGGAGGGGGTGGGAAGGGGGAAGGGGGTGGGAAGGGGGGTGGGAAGGGGGGAAGGGGGGAGGGGGTGGGAAGGGGAGGGGGTGGGAAGGGGAAGGGGCGGGAAGGGGGGAGGGGGTGGGAAGGGGGGAGGGGGTGGGAAGGGGGAAGGGGGTGGGAAGGGGGAAGGGGCGGGAAGGGGGAGGGGGTGGGAAGGGGGAAGGGGGTGGGAAGGGGGAAGGGGGAAGGGGGCAAGCTCGAGCGGCGCCCGAGGGCGCCGGTCGATTTAGGGCGCCAAATTAATTAGGAACATATTAAAATTTCTCAGAAGAATAAGTTTGTAGAACTGCAAAATTGAGTAAAAACCGCAACGAAACCGCACGTTTAATTTAATTTTCCAGCCCTGGTTTCTGTGCACATAAACCTCGTTATTAGGAAATTCGCTTTGTTTCGTTTAATAAACTCCCTGCAAAGAAATTCGAAACGAAACGAAACTATTCCTTGGCGTGTGCACACAAACCGAAAAAGCAAATAAACGAAATTGATAAGTTTATGTGCACAGAAACCCTCCGTTTGATACTTGTTTAGTTTATGTGCACAGAAACGTAGGTACATTTTTGTTTAGTTTATGTGCACATAAACGTAGGTACATTTTTGTTTAGTTTATGTGCACAGAAACGTAGGTACATTTTTGTTTAGTTTATGTGCACAGAAACGTAGGTACATTTTTGTTTAGTTTATGTGCACATAAACGTAGGTACATTTTTGTTTAGTTTATGTGCACTGAAACATACACTGGTTTACGTTTGATAAGTTTATGTGCACAGAAACCCTCCGTTTGATACTTGTTTAGTTTATGTGCACAGAAACGTAGGTACATTTTTGTTCTTTCAGTTTCGTTTATTTACTTTTTGCAGCCCTGGTTTATACATAGAAAAGTCAAGGTTATTTAAATATCTCGATAATGAACTTATTTCCTCCAGTATTGGGCAAGTTTGTGGATTTGTTCAACCAATTGTGGCATCACAGCTGTAATAGAGAAATCTAGAAGTCCTTGAAGATGTTGAACAGCTTCCTCATCATTTAAATTAAGCTGAAGATTCTCTTCAACTTTTTTAACGGCTTTGTCGGGTTCTAGCGCGATATCTGGTATGGAGGCATCAACCATTAGTGCAAATAGATTCAAGATAACGTTGGCGTGCCGTCTCAAGTGTAAATATGCTGTGTAGCATTGTTTTCTGAACTCGTGATGGTGCTCAGAGCTGACGCCTCCCATAGCTTCTACCATTTCTTTGCTGAGCTTCATTGGAGGAGGCATAGGCTTTGGGTCGCGACCCAATATGTAGCCGAAGTCGATGTGGAAAAGATTTCCGCTTGCTGTGAGTAATAAATTATCAAGATGACGGTCCCCCACACCTAAAACAAAAGGAAATTTTAATATTTTAGGTCATCTCTTTACAAACAAAAACAAAACAAAAAACAAAGGTTATAAATAAATAATATATAAAATGCGTTTTTTAATTATCTACATAGATCTTCCCATACAAAGTGAAGATCCAGGTTTTTATCTGGATATCTATAAAGATTAAGGGAAATTCTGAATAATTTCTCACATCTCAGAGAATGGTTTTCTTTTATTTTTCCGAAAATTCGGAACATCAGAAACGTGAATTTTTATTGGGAATATTCCGTTTATTCCATTCTTTTTATTGACGCCGAGTTCGGAGTACGTTCTGTTAAATCCGCTTCGAGAGGTTGAATAAATGCAATATTCCTTATTTGACAATGTGTTGTTTTGAAAACTGCAGGTGAGCTTCAGTTATAATGGAATTTTCGCTTTAATCAAATGGAAACACCGAGATGTTTAATGCCAGGCCAATTCGCTTCCTATTCATAACTACTAGTTGCATAGTTTTATATACATAATAACAAATTGGCAAACTCTTACTCTTAACCCTTTCGGTATCTACACAGTTTTCCGCGAGAGTGGTTGCACTGAACGGCAGTGTAGGCCTCGAAAATATATTTTACTGCAAACACAGCATTCCAAGCTCCACCGCTTATAAAGGACATTCATAGAAACCTATACCCTCTGTTCGGCGGCATCCATGCAAAGCTTTCACTGCCGCCCTCAGTGACAATTAGAGCCGGCAGTCGTACCCACCACTTGAGGAAGTATCTTTAACGCCAGTAATAAAAGAAAATTGTCACTATACTAATCTTTAAGTAAAAAGTCATATATCTCCTATCGCATACCCCGTAATATTAAGGATTCAAATATTAATTATTGTGCTTACCTAATAGGTAAGTAATCACGCAGTATCCAGCACAGCTCTTAATATACGTATCCATTATGTCGGGACTAATTCCATATGGTCCAGTCTCACATGGATTGTGTTTACGAAAGAAATTGTGAATACTTCCCTCCTTCGCCAGAACATCAGCAACAGTGAAGGAATCAATAAATTGTAAAAATCCATGCTTTGAGCTAGTTGCCAGCACTTTATACGGTGTTAGCTTCAAATCAAGGTTTTCTCTTCTTAGAAGCTTATCCATAAGGGTGATCATTTGCAGTATGAGTTGATCTTGCCTCAAATCGTCTCCGTGCTTGAAAATCGCCACATATTCTTCTTGCGAGCCACTAGTTGTTACTAATGTTAGCCTAAAAAAATAAAACTTTAATAAGGTTGTTGTTTGAAATTAATAGTTTTCAACCTCGATGGCATTAACGCGCTTTTGAATAGTGATGTTTTTGAAGGTATTATCCCTCGTATGTAAATTTCGGGATCCAGAGGAAAAGGAATAGCATCAAAATTTGTAAAATTTATTTTGAAATAGTCTCCATCAGCTAGCAATTGCTTGAATTTTTCAGTCTTTTTATTACGGTTTCCAGTTTCTTTGACGACAATCTTGACCAGTTTTACAAGCTCATCTATAAACCGTTGTTGCTTTTCGAGATTTTGGCGAATTAGTTTGAGATCATTATTTCCTAGATGTAGTCGTTTCAATAAATGAGAGTTGTATAATACTTTAGCACTTACCATTTTCTAGAATTTTTAAGAATAATTTGAAAACCATAACGTACATGTTGCGGACACGTTCGTCTTGCTTTCGTACAGATTCTTGATCCTCAATTTCTGGGGTAAGATACCAGTAGAGATAGTTTGCGAGAACAGGGTTGTTGCAAGCTCTCTGTATAAGAAAGGTACATAAATCGTAGGGTGTAGAAAAATTATCACTCATAAGAGTGTTTGAAGCATCTGATATTTCTGATGACGATCCGGCGTTAGTCCCTGGAGAAACGGAAAGCACTGAGAGAACTTTACTGGATGAATCTTCAACAGGTACACCACGCTTTATTACACTGCCCTGATTGGATTCCATCACTGAAAATCATACAAATTAGAGTAAGTTCGAAAAATCGTTTTATACGTACTTCCACCTTCATTTGAACCAGATGTTGAACTTTGATCTAGTCCATTGTCGTCGAATGATTTAATAATATCCTTGTCTGGCAAGACTTTCTTATATGAATCCATTATATTGTTGAAATTTTCATATTTTAAAGCTTGAACCAGTTGCTGCAAGTACAGTAGAAGCTTCTCATCAGGTGCCTGCATCAGTCTCGTTATTGCATATTTTCTAACGTCTGGGTGCGTGAACGAAGGACTTAGTAATTCTAAAGCATCCTCGGCGTCAATGGGAACCCACTGCGCTAAAAGGTTAAGGGCTTGTTTCACTTCGGATACTGTTTCCCAGTTAATGCATTTAAGAAATTTTGGGAGAGCTTTTGGGTGGCTGCTCAAATAAAACCGATATTTCCACAGAAGGTCCTGCTCTTCACTACTTAAGGGATTAGTTGATGAATATCGATATACAATCGTATGAAGTTGATCACGGATGCTAAAATTATTATAATGAAAGTCTACAATTTAAATGAATGATGTATGAAAGTCTATACCTTGCCGTTGGTTTCGCATCTCGATCGGAGAGACCTGATCGTGCTGATCGCGCTAAGCGGTGATGCTTACGTTCAACTAAATTTTCCTGCATTGATTACAGTAAGCTTTGCTAAGTTTGTTTAATAATCAATTAAAAAAAAAAAAAAAGTTCTCACCACACATGTATTTTAGTTTTTAACGTAGGTATATAAGTATTTAACATTATAAAAAACAGTTTTCGGGTAAAATCTTCTCCAAACATTTTTATTTAATACAAAATTTTCCGGCAGTGATATAAATCCTAAAAATTGATATCGGTAGAAGCCACCTAGTTGTATTAATGAGTATATAATAGATCCTTTATTCTAAAGATACTGTACAAATTAAAAAACTGGACACTTTCAGAGTTGAAAATTGGCATTTTTTAAACAGGAGGCATCTTAGTGACAATGATAAAAAAAAAGTACTACAGACATACAACCCTCTGTTTACAAATATCACTTTGGATCCGATCCTCTTAAGAGAAAAATATTGATGTTTGTCTTTCTATTGCTTAAGAGGCTCCGACTATTGCGGAGATCTTTCGTTTTATCTGATCATTTGCAGAAGTTCCAGGCCTCAATTATGCTTTTTTTTCAAGCTTACAGAAGTCGCGGTATTCACGTGAAAATTAAGGGATCATGTTTTTTTTCTCCTTTTTGGATTTTTGTATGGAGCAATTGGGGATAAACATTCGATACATTGAAAAATATTTTCTAATAAATCGAGTGAAAGCATTTTGAAGAGGATACTCTCAGCTTTCCAATGACTGTACGAGTTATCGAAGCTCAAAATTGCAAAGGAGAAAGTACCTCCTTTAAATTGGTTCACTTGCATTTACTCCCAAATTTTTTTGCGAGCCCATAGAAGCCACTAAACTTCACAAAAAACTAAGGGTTCATTCTATTTTTTGACTCTGACTCCCTGGGTGGTCCTTAATTTTGAACGCCAGTGCATAATATAATATAATAATAATAGCCTTATAATGTACGTTTGCAAAACTGATGGGAGGAAATTTAATGAAAAGTAATTAAATATAATCTAATTAATTTTAACTTTATACTAAAGGAGGGTCAATAAGGTCGGTTTTCGGCCTAAATTTTTTGGCAGGAACGACTTGAAATTTCATGGGGGAGGGGGTATGGTGGAGGGCGGAGGGTATTTATGTTTGATTATTTGTCTAGATGCATGACCTTCCTCCTTTTTGGGAAAAAAAAATGTATTTATACAGCAAATATTAAATAACAAACAAAGAAATAAAAAAATATTATAATTCCAAATAACCACCTGACACCTTAAATAATAAAATAAATCTTAGTTTGAACAAAATAACTTATTCCGGCCGGCATTTGATTTTTGTTCAGAACCACAACTACGAAACATTATAGAAGCTCTTATGATTTTTAATATATAAACAAAATCGAAATATATTGTTATATACAGCCATATATTTAAATAATTATTGTTCATACATATTTTAACTAAAAATTTCCTATCCCAATAGAATTCTAATTAGGGGGCATATGATAAAATCATATATTTATTAATGCTTTTAATGTGCGACTGTAAGGCATAACATATAGTGTTACTTTTTGGAGCCAAAATGTCCATTATCCCTTAACTATTAATATGCACAATGTTAACTTACCAAAAATTTTTTTAACCATCTCCAGTCGACATAAATCGGGAAGCAGCAAAAATATTTGAATTTAATTTTGAAGGCTGCACGAATCACAATCGCCGTAAAAAACATCTTTCATTAAAAACGATGTGATATGAACCATGAAATTACACACATCTTTAATCACAAATCATAACGAGATTTGCTTCAGACTATTCGCCGACAGAAGCAGTGTCGATACTGAGTAAGAAATGATCAATATCCCAATGAGGCACAGTCATGACTATCGTGGAGGAAGAGCATCGAAAGCTGAGAAATATAATTTTGTTCACAGAAGACAAATGCACGCACAAGAAAGCATAAGTATAATGTGACTGCACCTTATTGGCTTTAAAACGGCTGACAAGATAGGGGATAGTGCACTTGACCGACTTTTTAACTAGCATTCAGTCTGTGCTTATTTTGAAGGATAGCGCTCGCTAAAAGCTGTTCGTCATTCATAAGTTCGAAATTTAGCGCGACTATCTGCAAATACTGAAGAGGTAAAAAGTACGTGTAAAGTATTTTAAAAAACTGTCTTTTAGCTGACATATATAAAATTTATTTAAAAACGGATTCTCTGTGCTTTTGCGGTCGTTTTTTGATTAAGGTGTGATTACATATCCCTGCACGTTGCGAAAAATATATGTATATTTTAAAAGTTATTTTAAAGTTTATTAAGTGGAAAATAAAAAAATAATTTCGGTTATACATTTCTCTGTGGGCAAAACAGATGAGCACATCTCACTGATGAAGTCCAATAAGAGAGCTATATTAAAACAAACCTCATGTGACTTTTCCGTTTTCCGATTTGAATTTAAACAAAGAGAATTCGAAATGTGTATGCCGTTTTCGATTTAGGAATTTAAATTACTAAAATCTTCATAAGCCAGCTATATGTTTTCCTAATTCGAAGATATATTCGAGATCTTCTTAGACATACAAAAATAATTTTTTGCAAAGAAAAACACATTTTTGACTCCGGTTTATAAGATTTAGTTTGAACTTTTATATCTCTGCGTTTAGACGAAATTTGTAATGGCAAATTTTATTATTTGAAATTCTTAATCCCAATTTTGGTTGCCGTATTGAATCTGCCTTACGTTTTATTTCTTAATTAAAAATCTGAATGACAGCCAAGTAAAAGCTTTTATCTTACGGATGACAACTTTATTCACATCAAAATCACGGAAATAAAATTCAATCAGGGTAATAAACTCAATCCTCAGAAAAGATGCTTGGTTCGATTATCTTTGCTTACAAGAATAAGGGTATTAACTTAATATCTAGTAAACCGTATAAACAAACTAAATTGAGAATTTTTACTCAGAGTAACAAATGTGTGTGTTCTGAGGAAAATACTCTATTTACCTGGGTTTACTCCGATAAGCAAATATTTTTTAACAGTCCGTAAACTCGTACATATAACTAATGAAGCATCTGGCACCATTAGAGATTGTTTGATTTATTCTGCAGTCATTCATTGAATGTGAAAAAATAACGGCTGTGCAGTGAATAATTAGAAAAGTTCCTCACTTCACATTTAGATGGTAATGGTTTTTAGTATTAGTCAAGTATTGAATTGTCAACTTGAACTTGTAGAATTATTAATTTTTGAGTTGCTGGCGCATAACTGCAAGACGGTTTGATTATTTGATCATTGCGTATGGTTTAATTAACCACCCTGTGGTCGTCATATACTACAATTTACAGGCACTGGTATGTCTCTATGGTATACCTTGAACACGGACTGAAAAAAGGTAGAAGAATTTAAAGCGTTATCTGTCACTTCCATCACTTCTAGAGCTTTCAATCTTTCCATCCGATGTGGTCATAGACGCACATCGAATTTCGACCTTTCAATCCTCCACGCGACAAAAGTATGCGTTTCCACTTGAAAGAAAGTATTTGACCTTGAAATGACCTTAGATCAAGGTCAAGGTCAAACTTAAGGTCACCATCAGATAGCTAGGGAGTAATCCTACAACTTCTGTTTGGAACATTTTTGCCGAAAACTCACTCCTGACGAGTTATTCTGCAGTTCCCGGACTTTGACCTTTCACTGATATGACCTTCACAAGTCGAATTTTTAAAGTGGTCAAGGTCATACTTGAACTTAAAATTTCCTGCTCTTTTAGTTTCCGGGCTCAAAAGTAGGGGTTGCAGTTTAAAAAACTCGACTTGACTTTGAAATGACTGAAGATCAAGGTCAAGGTCAAATCAGGGAAAAATCCTACTTTTGTCCGATTTTTGTCTAAGTTAGTCTCTGTGATGCCTACTTTTCAAGTTATTCTGCCGTCCAGGTACTTAATTAACACGCTGTACGTTTTAAGTGGCTGGTGCGGTGCGAAATGTACTTTACTTACCAGAGATATCTCAGAATCTGGGACGGTAACTAATTTAGGCTTGGAGATGAAGTTATACTTTTTGTCCCCTTCCGGTTCGTAATAGACGATGGAATACTAAAAGAAATAATGATGATTTGCAAAATCAAATAAAATTCATAAACTTACAGGCTTCTCATCAACGATTACTGTGGGAAATTCAATCATTAAGTAAAGGTAATCTGACAATCTTTTTTCTTTTTCATTGATCATCTCAATTTCTCGGAAGGTAAGTCTGTCTAACCAATCCACCTTTTGGATTTGTCCATTCCTATGCTTCTTTGCAAGTTTGCCCAACCGCTGCATTTGCGACTTACTAGAATATTTTCCTTTTCCGGGTGTCTTCGAGGGATAATTTCCATCCCCTTCAACGTTTAGCCAAACTCTTAAGTCGAACATTCCCTGACGGAATAGCCCACTTTTGCCAAAAAGCGAAATCGATGTGCCTCCAACGACCGCAGTCTGACCAGATCCTACGCAATCCAGAATTGTAAGAACCAGAACAGCAGTTCTGGGCAAGTCCGAGAACTGAAGTGGCAGTGTGACCCATTCATTCCAACTCCACCGTTTCGTGAAAGGTTTATATGAGGTGGTTACGGGGAGGCAGTAAGGTTGGCCCTGGTTAAAGACTTGCATTCGAACCATTAGTGGTGGGCATTCTTCAGAATAGAGCCCTGAATATCGTAAAATTGGATTTTCAAGAAGCTTCTCATAACTGGGCTGTTGCTTTTGGCCTTCTAACGTCCCACTTTTTATTGAAAACAATTAAAGACAATTTAAGAAATGAGGAAAGTAGTCTTACATTTTTATCTGCACCCTGTGTTCCAGTAAAGAGCTGTACACATAACGAAAAGTATCTTCAGGACGGTCCATTTTTCCTTCACATGAAATTCACAAATAAGTCCTTGTTTCCGATATAGGAAAGATATGTGCTCTCTAAAACTCTATCAATGAAGCTTCAGTTGAAAATATGTACTTTCAACTGTCAAAAGTTTACCGTCAAAATCAGCTGTAGTTGTTGTGTTTAAGCCTAGGAGGAAAAAACTTAATATGGAGAGAAGCCTCCAAGAAGTGTGATTGTGAAGTCCACACGAAGGTGCCTCTCCAGTCTAATTCCTTCATCCAAGCGTGCTGCAGCCCATACATTTTTTACTCAAGTAAACTTAACAGAAGTAAACAAACATACTTGTTTATGAAAATCGATGTTAACGATGAATTTGACGCTTTCAAAATGTGTTCTCGAGGGGTTAAAACATCTTGGCACCACGATATCTATTGATTTGAGCCGAAAATTGATCACAAATGCCGTAAAACATGCTCTTTATTCGGACGCAAGTGAGTTTCTTAGTCAAGTTGTTTTTAATAGAATCATAATTATTTTCGGTTTTTATCAGATATTCCTTCGATACCTGAAATATACGCCAATAAACCAGATTATGCTAAGCAAAGCGAATATGCTGTTGTTACTGTTCTATTCCTGGCCACCAAATACAATTACGACAGCCAGAAAATGAAGAATACTTTGGAGCAGTTGGAACTCAATTCGCTAGCAATCGAGGAGCTCGTCAAGGTTTACGAAGCGAACCGGAAGGAATTGTTGGTGAAAAATTTAAAAGTAGGCTATTCTCTTCCACATATTACCGACGTTGAATGGAAACTAACATGCGAAATCAAGTCATCCGCCTCTGAATGCAGTTCCGGAGAAATCAGCTATATGATAAGTCTTGGACAGTACAAGGAAAAGACGGGAGAACGGGAAAACATAGTGGATTTTGTGTGTAATGTAGAAGAGCTACAGTCTTTAATTTATAAATTGAAGGAAATTGAAAGACATTGTGAGAGAGTATCAGGCGTCCGGAAATAAAACATGTAGACCTTTTCAGAGGAAAAAATATGTGATTAAAATGAAAGGCTGAACCAAGAAGTATACACTCCTAGTCTCTTAATTCCAGCAAAATCAAGCTTACGTGTGCATCATTGTAATTCTTGAAAATAGTTACACCCAACGAAATTTTCCATTAGATAAAGCAAGTCAGAACTTACTACCTCTGTAATTTCTAATAAGAAATTTAGAGAGAGAAATTGTCACCAGAAAAATCTCGCAGTATTTACAGCGTAAGCAATAAACTGAAGTATTTTTTCATAATGCTTTTTTAACCTTTAGATATATCGGCTCGCCCTATGAAATGAACTTTGTATATAGTTGATACGTAATACCAGATACAAATTTGGGCACTTTTCAAGGGCGATGTTATCGCCCTTGAAAAGTGCCCAAATTTGTATCTGGTATTACGTATCAACTATATTTATTTATTTAGGATTCATCAACAACTGACTACTACAATAATTAGATAAATGAAACCTTAACGAAGCTGATTTTTTAAATTGCGCTTATTTAAATTAAAATCAATCACATCGTATTTACTATTAAAAAGACGAGACATTGAGGAGATTGGCATGTGCATCCCATAATTAGTACTATGCCTAGAAACATGGAAAAAGTCATAGCTCCTAAAAGAGCGAGGAGGTACAGAAATATTGAATGATGAAAGCAATTCAGCAGAATTAATACCGCCCTGTATACAGTCAAAAGCAAAAGCAATTCTGGCATTCATTCGTCTATCCTCGAGAGAGGACAAAGGGAAGAGTTTAAGCCTATTTTCATAAGGCGGAAGCACGGAGGGATTGTCCCAATGTAAGCCACGAAGTGCAAAACGTACAAAATTACGCTGGACGGCTTCGATGCGGTTAATATGAACTGCATGGAAAGGAGACCAAACCGGGCTAGCGTATTCCAATATAGGGCGGACAAAAGTGCAAAAAAGAAGTTTCGTTATAGTGGGATCGTCAAACTCCTTAGACCACCTCTTAACAAAACCCAAAGCGGAGTTACCCTTGGCAATAATAGCGTCATAGTGATCATTGAAAGATAAACGGGAATTAAATAATACACCCAAATCTTTGGTTTTGTCAAGTCGAGATAAGGATGAATTATCCAGAACATAACAGAAGTCAAGAAGTGACCGTTTACGGGAAAATATACAAAGTTCATTTCATAGGGCGAGCCGATATATCGGCTCTCCGGTCCGGTAAGGGATAGGAAAAATGTTGTAGTATTAAATTTTTTGAAATTGCTAAAATTCGGTGAAAATATGACTCTAGGGGTTTTCGGGGTCGCTGATTACAAATCCGGGGTCAGATTTGATCAATTTACATATCCCTACCCCCCACTTTAGCTCCACCGCTCCCCATCGGGGAGGCATTTGAAGAGTAGGGGAGGGGTTAGAGGTGAATGCATTTATCAAATCCTACCCCAGATTCGTTATCAGCAACCCCAAAAACGCCCTGGATCTTGTTTATGACAAAAAATTATTGATTTTCCTCCAAAGCCGGTATATCGGTTTTCCGGTCCTCTAAACGCACGGAAATGCCTGTGGTAACCTAGTAGTTACCCCGCACGTGTGATGAAAGTTCGTCTAATAATGTCAGAGCTTTGCCAACATGCTGAATTACCGTTAAAAGAGTTCCTTGACAGTTCTCTGAAGTAAGTATCAATGCCACTGACATGAATGAATAAAAGAGATAGATATAAAAGTCATTATTCCTACCTTCGTCTAACCTTTCTATTTCTCATATATGTATATCAGCCAAAGCTAAAAGTTATATCACAAAATGCCGTTGGACATCGTAAAACTATTCTAACAGTTGATTGCAACGGAAAATAATTTTGATCATCTGGTGAGGGCGGTGAGTGGTGAGAGTTAGCGGGCAATTTGTAAAGGCTGTCGTGTGTGCAAGTGCAAAAAGCATGTGTTTACTTTTATTTATCGATCGGGGGTATCGAAAAGACGTATCACACGCGAAGATATTAGAAAAAAAACCAAAACAAGTACACATACATAGTGCCACTTTCATTTGGTTATTGCAAAACCCCCGGGAATAATAAATACAAGCTGCTTCTTATGGCGGTAGAGCTCATTCATTCCGCTCCAGAGGGCGAATCTGCTAAACTATCGCTTTTACGAAAAAGTGATGTTCTACTGACTGTAACTGGGGAGGAATACCGTTCTTATGGTACCAAAATCATTATAGGGGTAAGAACAAAATATTAAAGATATTTGAGCTCAAAAGTTACTCTTACTGCCCATCGAACAAATTACCACGGAAAGTCGTGCTGTCAAGTCGACCTGCCGCTGCTGTTTTGTTCGAGGAAATGGTTAGAGTTGTGTTTAAGTGCAAAAAACTCTAATATTTTGTTCTTGTCACTATAAAGTTTTTTAGATCACTAGAAAGGTATTCCTCCATAGTTATAGTTAGTAGAACATCATTTTCGCGTAAAAGTTATAGTTTAGCAGTTCAGGCGAGTTGAGTGGCATACTTTGGATCATCCGCCATAAGAAGCAATGTTATTTCACGGCGATTCTCGGACTACATCACTACGTATGCATTTTCTACTTCACGGCTTGTGTTTATATGTATTCCCGGGGGTTTTGGCTATTGGAATGATTTTTTGTAAGAGCGAGATAGCTAGAATTCGGTCAATATTTAAGGCCGAATTACAATGACCGGATCGTGAACGGATAGAAATGTCCAAGTATGCAGTGAAACGGATAGGAAAAAAACACCGATTACAATGACGTATCTGTTCGGATTAAATCGTCAAAGTAGTTTCTTTAAATCTCAAAAGTGCGAAAAGTAGAAATGCATATAAATCGGAAAAGAAAAGCATTTTCAATATTTCTAATGTTGTGTAAAACTTAAAAAATGGAAAATAGATGAAAAAACCGGTGGTGGCAGTTCTTCTGTTTGACACTTCAAACCGTCAATCCGTCGATTTCTACACAATCCGAAATTTACTGCGCGTAGTTCCGATCGAATGCGCTTGTATCCGTTCAATGTAATCGCTGAGGTAGAAAACGTATGGTAGGAAAACCAATTTGACACTTCAACCCAGTTCTCTTGCGCTCAGATCCGGTCATTGTAATTGGGCCTTTATCCACATAGAGCAAATCGTACTATTACAAATGTCTGAAAATACTGCACAATTATATTTAAACAGAAGCCAATAAAAAATAAACTGTCATGTAGCTAGCAGCCGAGTTACAACAGTCGAAAATCCTGCGATATCTGCTCTCAAAACATTAAAGGCCGAATTACAATGACCGGATCTGAGCGCAAGAGAACCGGGTTGAAGTGTCAAATTGGTTTTCCTACCATACGTTTTCTACCTCATCGATTACATTGAACGGATACAAGCGCATTCGATCGGAACTACGCGCAGTAAATTTCGGATTGTGTAGAAATCGACGGATTGACGGATTTAAGTGTCAAACATAAGAACTGCCACCACCGGTTATTTCTCCTACTTTTCAATTTTTTAAGTTTTACACAACATTAGAAATATTGAAAAAGCTTTTATTTTCCGATTTATATGCATTTCTACTTTTCGCACTTCTTAGATTTAAAGAACTACTTAGACGTTTTAATCCGAACAGATACGGCATTGTAATTGGTGTTATTTTCCTATCCGTTTCACTGCGTACTTGGACATTTCTATCCGTTCACGATCCGGTCATTATAATTGGGCCTTAAATCGTATCATGTAATTAGCAATAGCGGAGCGATCTATCGAGCAATCGATAAAATAAAAATGCAATTTAATGCCATTTGTGTGTTGAAAAATTCGCATCACATAGGGCGTTTGACAGCGATACAAGAGCAGACACAACTTGTTGTGTGAACAAGTGGCAGCTTATTTTGTGTCTGCAATGCAATTGCTTACCTATTGCTAAGCGAGTGAAGAAATCCTTTTTAATTTTTTTTATGTTCATTATTTGTGAACATTATTAAAGTGGGCATATACATTGTTTCAAATATTTGGGTGAGTATGACAACAGGTTAAACAGTGAATATTGAAATCTAATTTGAAAACAAGGATTTTCAGAACGTGGCCAAAATCATAGATTTAGAGTGCCTAAATTACTCTTTGAAGATCCCCAAAGAGAAGACCATCTACGAATCCCTCAAAAAGAGAAGATGCAGCATCTAGAATTCGGTCGTCAACAACCACAAACAATAGTAGATAGATTTAGGAGGAGTAGAAGTTAACGCAAATGTTCTCTAATTAATACTATTTACATATATTTTAAATAAAAATAAATATATTCAGGGGTCGGTCTCTCTAGGAAGCTTTGGAAATGTCCTGATCAACGTATGTTTTGAGTCTCTTCCCTTAAAATGCCTCCTTCCTCCTTGAAATCGGTGTTGAAGATTTTTTAGAGGTCCTCTGCCGTTTACACTCTTAGACATATCCCAACAAGTGAAGTATCGTTGGAAAGGTGCTCTCCTCCTCTTTTAAATGAGTGACGTCTCAGAACAAATGTTGATCAGGACACTCTAAGGAATCGATTGGTATAGCGTTTCCTACTTTGAATCAGGACACACTGTATATTGGATATTCTAGCAGTCCCATTTAAACCTTGGTTTTCGTCTGAGTGCAGACGCGCGGCGGTTCTCTATATCTTCTTTTCTCTAATAGTAACTCCACAACCCAAGATTTATTTTGTCAATGTTAAACAAATGAAAATTCTGTCTACACATACGTATGTGCACTTAAAACGAGCGATTACCACTAATTCTACTACATTTGAGCGTTTTTTTTTTGTATAAATCCATTTTTTAAGAAAATCTCATCAGAACTACATACATGTTAAGATTAAGGGAAGTTGTAAAAATAATGTTAAAAAAGTTTATTTATACCAGCTTAAAAAATAACGCCTCATTTGTCTTAGGAAAGTATATTGTATGTTGTATATATTTTTTTATCTACATCAAATTATTAATATCGGATCCTACGTATGTAAAGTATGGTTCCTACGATTTGCACACTGTTACTAGTAGCGCTACTTCTACTATACAGAAAGAAGTGCATTTTACAGCAACCAAGCGATCGCGCGACAACTGCACAACAATTGCTATTCGAATATTTTTGCGTACTCAGCCTGCCAATTTCTTTTATATCACGTTCAATATTAGGTTTTTTTTTATAAAAATGTCTCTCCATTTATCTAACTTTTATATTTCACTTAAACAGGGTGTTCCGATTCAACGTAAGAAACGCTATACCAATCGATTCCTTGAAGTGTCCTGAGCAAACTTGGGTTCTTGCACCTTTCCAAACATACCCCCCACTTGTTCGGATTTGTCCAAAGAGGGTCTTTTTATGAAAATTTCGATAACTTTTGAGCTTGAGATCCTCTGCCTTTTCCATGCTTGGACGTATCCTAAGAAGTGGGATATCGTTGGAAAGGAGTTCTTTTGAATGAATCTTTGTTCGATATCCTGCGATGTCCTTAAAAGGACCTATAAGGGCTTAAGTGAGCGAGCCTCTAAAAAACCTTCAACGGCCATTTTGAGGGAGAAGACATTTTAAGGGGGAGGGGCAAGAACAGAAGTTTGCTCAGGACACTTCAAGGAATCGATTGGTATAGCGTTAACGCCCTGTATGCCAACCAAAGCTAAAAGTTGTACCACAAAATACCACAGCCATATATTGGCCATCGTAAAACTATCCTTATAAATAATTTGAAATATCTAGTAGTAGGCGATGAATGGTGATAGTTGACAGGCAATTTATGTATATCTTAGATCTTACTTTTATTTCTCGATTGAGAATGCATCAACAAAATAAATCACACACAAAGACAATAACAAAAACCGGAAACAAGTAAATACTTTGTAATGTTAACATTATTCGCAAGAATAACTGAGAATTTGGTCTTATTTTGTAAATGAGTTTTTCTATGGAATCAGCCAAGATCAGCAGTTCATTTTTTATATCAGTGTGTCACCCTGATCGCACCCTTAATCGACGAATTGCCAAAATCATACCATCCCTTAGGAATTGTCAATAGGTCTCTGATCTCAAGCTTTAAATATTAGTCATGCGCACTTAAAACAAGTCAAGAGTTTGTTGTGAATCCTTGTCGTTTACCAAAATTCTCAAGATTTCTCAGAGAAAGGGCTGCATTGATAAGCGATTAATTTTAACGAAACGTCCTCGTGTACTTTTTCCTGTGTGATGTGTTATGTTTTGCCGAGTGTATTCATCAAGGAAAAGTGAAAAAGCTGGCACCAGTTTTACCGAACGCCACGATTTCCGGATCTGGAGCGACCAGAGGTCCGCCTCGGCTCCAGGATTCTGCTTTGTTAGTTTTGCGAAATCATAAAAGTCCAAAACATTCACAGTCATATTCATTAAGACCAAGCAGAGCACAAGATGTTGGACTATTCGACGGGCAGTCTATATTTCTTAATCATTCGCTTTATTATGGTGGTCAATCGATTACCTTAAGAAGTTCTCCTGTTAATTGCAACTTTCAGTCTCTGGCAAGCCTGTCTTCTCTTAACTTTTTTAATTTGAGTAATGAATCTAAGCTGGCCGCCGAAAACTTAAAAGAAAACGCAAAAGACCAAAATAAATTATATGCAAAACGCCTTGTCGCGAGCACCAATTATCAGCCAGAAACTAAGGCAGGAGCATATTTTCTCGACAGCGGTGATGAAAAAACGCAAGATTTCCTATCACTTTCGCTATCGCCCCCTCTAAACCGCAGAAGGGATATGCCTGCTCTGAGAGGACCTTTTGTCAGCTTGTAAGTATGAACGCATATTCTATTAAGGTGGGAGTATACATTTATTGGACGTTTTCTTAAATGCTTCTTTTTTCATACGAAAATTTATTTTTATGACACAATATTTTAAGAACTGAAAATATACATATCGAACTTTCTAAAAAAAAATTGTTTTGTATTTATTTTTTTCCAAATAGGGCTGTGATAGGGCTGCCGTAATTAGGTCCCTTTAAAAAGAACTTTTGGCAGAAAATCTCAGCTGTTCAACGTCTGAAGGAAAAAATTCGAGCAGGATATTAAAATACATATAAATCAGGCTCTATCGTTTGAACTAGAATAAGGTATTTTGGTGAAAAAAAAAACAAAGTGGCGAACTTTTGAATTGTTTTTCCTTTTTTTTTTGTTTTAGTAAAAAAATTATTAAATAATTGATAAAATATTAACGGATATTTGTAATTCTAGTTCACACCATAGCCACACCATGTGTAGAATAATCCCTGAAAATTTGAGTCCAATCGGTTGAATAGTTTTTTTCAAAAAGTTGCTAACCACATCAAAAAACATAGTTTCGAGTAAAAGGCGTTTAAAGTTTTTTTCTATAATGCGCACGTTTGGACACCATGTATTACATTACGTTATATTATATATTTCTGCTTATTTGACTTATATACCATATTGTATATTGTTTTTACAGGGCTAAAGTTTATGTTTTTGATGTTTTTGAAAAATCGATTTTTTTAAAAAAATAAATGAATACTCCCCCCTTTAAGTCTTTCCGTGGTTCATCTTTGAAATGTTACATTCATTTTCAAACTACCGTTAAGGAGGTCAGTTTTAAATATTTAATTTTTTTTTTTTAAGAACGATTTGTTTAATATTTATAAGACTATTGTTTATTATTTCTTTTAATTATTATAATGCATTTCTTTTATAAATTGTTAAAAAAGCGTAGTGTTATGGCACTGTCTTCCAGGAAGGCTCTGGTGCGAGTTTTAAAACGGCGTAAGCTCTATCCTCTTCTGTCATTATCAGAAACATTTATATTTTTTTAATTTTATTAGCATTCTTATTTCTATATATGTGAAAAAATGGGATACTTTTAAAAAATATTTGAAGACGTGGGTACAAAAATCAGATATATCCACTTTGAAATATTTTTCAGGAAGTAAAAAAGGGGTTTTATTAATTACGTATGCGTTATGTCTTGATGTAATGTAGTGTGTTTGAAAGTAATGATAAAAACAAAAATTTTTTGTAAACGAAAAATAAAATAAAACATTTATTCATTTATAAAAAAAAGATTAAAAAAAAATTATTATCTTGTTTTTGCATTAAACTTTTGATTTAGTATATCCATGTGAAAGAATTCTCCCTTTAATTTTTACTTCACTCCATTTTAAGCATATTTTTGATAATTTTTTCTTAGCATATGGTAAATTGACTTTATTTAATATAAAAATTGCACACATAATAAAATATCATTTAGAAAATATTCAATTAAATTTTTAGCCTAAAATATTAAGAAATAAGCCATTGAGAGCAAATTTTCGGATACTCTTTAAAAAAAAAGGTAGTTTGCGGTGGACATCAGAACTCATTACTGTATTATCTTAAATCAAAAAATAAAAAATATTTGGTTAGTTTATGAGTTTCTCGAGGTTAATAACGTCGAGATTTTTTTTCGATTTTTAATTCTTTTCATAATTTTGAAGTTTAAAAAAAAAACGAAATTAAAAAGGAAAAACCGGTAAAAATCAGCCTATTTTTCATAGTAAAAATAATTATAATGCACAAAAAAAATTATCTCGGCGTCATATTTTATTTACTTAAAGAGTGTGTCCAATTTGAAGAAGATAGGTCAAGTCGATTTTGAGTTACAGTGTCCACCGATTTTGAACATGATAAGTGGGAGAAAAATGCGTTTAAAGTCTAAACACTGAATTTATAAGGCAGCCGGATCGGAGCGGCGGAGACTTACATATCTCCGTTAGTTTTACTCCAATCGACTTCAAATTTTAACACAATAATGTTGATATGTCGTACATTTAAGGTAAAGGCACCAATGCTCGACAGTGCACCAATGCTCGTCACTCATAAACTAAATATCTTCTACAAGGATTATATTGGAACGAAATGAGTTTTGAAAAATCCTTTTTTATGCTCAATATTGTTGTTAAGCACAAGTTTTTATCTTTAAAATATTCCACAATAAAAAATATTGAACAAAAAAATGACCCAAAATTGTTGCCGTTCTCTCAAATATCTAAGGTCTTCGGTAAGAAGGCTCTTCATATTGAGATAAGTTTTTCATATTTGTAAAGAATTATTTTCGTTTGTTTCGAAATTTATAACATATTATATACGTATAAGGATACTCTCTGCGATAGTAATTTTTGTAATTGTTATTGGCTTTATATTTGTTTATGGGTGTCGAGCTTTGGGATATTCACTGTTTTGCTGTGTCGACTATAGGAGACTTTGCGACCTGATCATAAATTTGAATTTTTTAAAGAAAAAATTAAGATATTTTAATTGTTTTCATTGTTAACATATTATAAAATAGTTTGTTTATGTATATTTATCACTATTATATTTATAATTAAATAAATGCATTTTTTATTAACGTTTAAGTGTTATATTTGTCTTAAAGTATCGAGCATTGGGGCCTTTACCTTATATGAGAAAATTTTAAAAAAACGCCGAATAAAATAGTACGCGAGCTTGAACATTTTGAAAGACGACAGCAACATACAATACGTGAAACACATTCCTAAACCCCGAGTAGCGTTTGTTGAACAGCACCCATTTTGGGATGAAGAGTGGTCATCAGTTATTTTTTCGTACGAAAAACAATTTAACTTGGATGGCCATGATGGATCACAGATGTATTGGCACGATACACGAAAAAAAAGAATGTTCTGAAATTTTGATCTTCACTTTGTGTTATTTTAACCAAAACGAACAGCAACATGTACATAAAGATGACATAGATGTACTTGTACATAGATCTGCTAGATGAAGTTCTTTGAAATGTTGGTCATGATATAGCAGAAGAGAGTTGGATTTTTCAGCACGACAACGCTGTTATACATTCATCGAATGCTACAAAAGAGTTCTTGGGTCGTAATGTGTCTGTTTGGAACTGGCCAGCCTGTAGTCCCAATTAAAACCCCATAGAAAATATATGGGAAATACTGTCGAATCGTGCTTTGAAAAGTGGGAAACAGTTTGCGAACGTCAAGAGCCTCAAAAATGCTATTATTATAATTATGAAAGAATGAAACTTGAACCAAATATTATAGTAGACGTAATAAACTCAATGCTTCGGCGACTTGCACAAGTTATGATATAATAAATCCGGGATCTCTACGACAAATTAATTTTTATAGAGATTTTAATCATGCCTTTATTTTTGAGTTTTATTATTAAAGCTGAATTTGGTCTTATCGTTCTATGTAAATTAATTGATTTTCTTTGATTTTATGCGTATACTTAAATAGAAATATGTATAATTTAATATGAAGAAATACTAATTGTTGCATCAATTGTATTTATTGTTCCCTATAATATAGCAGAAGAATTAATTATTTTAATTTTGGTCTTATCATTTCTTCGCAGAATATATACTTATAAAATTAGAAAGTCTGAGGTAAGTCTGAAAATGATTTACGTATATTTGGAAATTATAATTCCAAACTGTTTAAAATTCAGCTTTTGCTTTTAAGTGGGAAGTAAGCTAATAGCAAATATAAATGCGAAAATTATTGCTAATGATAATGATAATTGAAACGACCATAGTTATTTTTTATATATTTTTAGATATTCATCAGTGGTATTCAGTAAAAGGAGTAAATATGTGTAAATAAAATATTTTCACTCAGAGCATATTGGCGCGTAATTTTGTTATGAAAAAATTGTTACTTGAGTAATAATATTCAGTTTACTTTGTAACCGCGTAGACTAGGCGTTAAGTGAATGCCGTTAATCTTACAAATAACTTGCCTCAAAAGTACATACTTTTTCCGTGGGGTATTTGCATTTGTGCTTCGGTAGACTTCATTCACCCTTGCTTCTAATTATAGAAAAGTTGCTTTTATACAAATAAATAAAATTGGAGTTAAACGCGTTTTTTGTGGAGGAGACGGCTATGATCTGCTCGGTTTTTCGATATTATCACTAGAGCTATCAAGGGATGCGTACTCAATTTCTTCCTTTTAATTATATTTTTTATACATATATGCCAAAAATTTAAATTACGACATTTTCGAAAAGTTTTCCATTTATAAATACCAATTCAAAGTATAAAGCATATTTCATTAAAGATGCAGATAAATTGTTAATTGTGTTATTATGGTTTCCGAAGCATTTTGTCATGGTAAAGTTGGGACAAATAAAAGGAAATCTATCTCGAATCGTTTTTGAAATATACAAATAAAAAAAAATCGGTTTTAAATTCCCATTGATTTATTTAATATTTTTAATTTTTATTGGTTATATTAAATTGTAAGAGAACTGACCACTAATACGACTCAATAATTATTGCGCTGATTCATTTAACTTCATATTCAAGTGTGTGCCGCGTGACCTGAAAGACGGTGAAGCGGCATCACGATGTTCTCACCTGTAAGTTTCAGATATCAGGTTAGGCCATCGAATTACTGTGTGAAATAAGAAATTTTATGCATTTGCGAATTATGAATTTTATATATTTATTGTAACAGAGAATTTGTATATTTCCTTAAGGGTTAAATTATGAGTCCTCTTGTAAAAGTTAATCTCTTTGCCCTTCGTGAGCCATAAGACGTTTGGTTCGTCTAATAAAATTCAGTTTCCTCTTGTTCGCATTTATATAATGACGATTCAGCAATATGCATCGTACGCAGATGTTTATTCAGCCTGAAGTCTTGCCATTTTCTCGTTTAGAGCCCAATTCTCAAGAAGATGATCCAGACGTTCTAACTTATTCATCTTATAAAACTTAAACCAGTGATAAAAAAAAGTTGGACAACAATTCTTGGGACATACTAATTTATCGGATTGGTCAAGCTGTGGTCCCGACACATCGTCGTTTGCAGGGGATTATAAGACCATTTTAATCTTTATCTATGCTATCAAACTTCTTAAACACTTTCGGAGTTAAACGAATGGTTTCCTTACCTCCAAAATTAGGTAGAAAAGTGGCGCTGTTGGTAGGACACTATCTTCGATTTGAAGAACGTAAAACGATAATTAATATATTAATTTGTAATCTATCAGTTGCGCATACAAGTTGGTGTACACAATTTAAAATATTTTTGTCTATTGCAAAACTGCAGAATCTATCTAACCCCAGAAAAACTAAGAAATATGTTTTCGCGCAACTTTTTCTTCTATTTGAGGTTCTTAAAAAATACTAATTTTAAAAATAAAATAAAAACGACAATGTATAACGTGTCACAGTGATTACAAAAATTTCGTTTTTTTTTTTTTTTTAAATTCGAAATCGGACAATCGTAACCAGAGTTAGGAAGTCATTTAGAGAAAAACACAAAAATCACAAGCAGAGCGCACTTTTAGCAATTGTTTTGGCAATTGAGCGTCGAACATACGTTTAACCCTTAACTGTAGTCCAGTGGACTCATATTCAATTTTTGAACGCGTGTAAAAAAACATTAATTATTAAAAGAAGTGCCATTATAGATAAGATTAAAAGTTTCTATTGTTGATTTTGTTTAATATTACGATTGTTAATGTTTCTATGTAGAATTTAATAAAAAAAAGAGAGTTTAAAATTTAAATTTTGTGTTATTTTAAATCAAAAACGACTATAGAAGTTTGACTATTTTTCACCACTACAGTTAAGGGTTAACTAGAATATTTAAATTAGGGTCGGGAGGTATGATGACCTATATTTTCCCTATGGCAGCAGGTATACCATAGACCGCGTGAGACAGAGGTGACAGCGCTACCTGTAGCTAAGTATGTGGCTATAAGTTTTCATTTGTGCGATTGTATACTTGAACATTTTTTTCAAAAATATATACTTTAAAAAAACGAAATTTATTTCAGCTTGTCATAGTGACGTTCCCCCTTAAAGATTATGTGCGATTTCCACCGAAAACATTTTTAAGGAATATGCAGAAAATAGCGTCAAAATGAAAACTAATTCTCTATTCCGAAATTTTTACAATTCTCTGAAATTTCGCGATTTTAAAATCGAAACTTTGACTTCGAATGCCGTCATATCCCTGAAAAAAAAATGTTTTATTCTTCATCGAACGATTACTCTTTGTACATAGAATACAGGTATCCCTCCTGTAACACGGATTCCTACAGCACGGTTTCACACTTACACGACAAGAAAATTGCGTAAACTCGTAAATCACGGCAAGCCACAACACGGTTTCATTCTAACACGGAATGAAATTACGGAAACCCTCGTATAATACTAATTAAATTTACAATGACCTTGTAAAGACTGGCAAAGAGATTAAACGATTTTTTAAAGAGGGTAAAATGTGAGATGTAAAACATTCTAAAGAAGAAAATGGGTTCAAAAGTGATGATATTGTTTTACCGAAACAACATTAAATGTGTTTGACTTAAATGGTAACAGAAAATGTTTGTTGATTTAAGTGTTTTGTTTCATATATATTTATATTTTTAATTAAAATTTTGAAATTTAAAAGCGAAAATTTGCTTTTAAAAGGTTTTCGGAACGCTTTTCCTCATTTTGTACTCGGTCCTAGCCTCATATAACACGGTTTCACACAACACGGCATTTTCTAGGAACCTATCTACCGTGTTATAGGAGTGATCCTTGTACAAAGCTGTTTGAATGTCTTGATTTCAGATGGCTTAAAGGAAGTAATCTTTGCCACCATCCACGAAAGTTTTTTCACGGGGACATAATCTAAAAGCATTTATATTTTATAATAGCCATATTTGTAAGAAAGCCGTTATTGTAAAATTTTATGCAAATATGTGAAAGTATAATAAATAATATATGCGAATATTTAATTCGTACCTTTTATAGTTTTTATTTTAAATAAATTCGAAAAATTACCGATTCTGCATTAAAACAAAAATGGCTCATATTTAAAAAAAAAAACTAAGGAAAAGCTCAATTTCCATTAATTTATAAACATAGAAAAATAGAATTTTATCTCATTCAAGTTGAGATCGAGCTTAGTAAGCATCTACGTAAAAATTGAGACTGAGTTATTGGCTAGTTTTTTTTAACATATGAGAATCCCAAGGATAGTAAAATGAAATGCTTTAGACAAGTCTAGCTTCAGAAGGCCACACTTCTCAGAAGTCTTATAAAAGACATTAAAAGCTAATCAGTGCCTGTCACAAGTTTGAGTATCATTTAAACGGATTTCATACTTTAATTAAACTAGAAATCTGCTTGTTGAATTCGCGCTTGAATTTGAATATTCTTTTGTTCACAAAAGGGCTTGTACTTGTATAAAATATAATCAATGTTTATTCTTTGACAATGTTGCCTGCAATAAATAGTACCGATGTAGCTTAGCTAGACAGCTAGTGTGAAACATTTCAATGTGCCTAAATTTAAAATTTGGGAAGCATTCAGTGTCAGTCGTACAGAAAGCGCTACTTCTATAAATAATATGTTACCATATAGATGCGTCTTTCGTTTTAGTCGCTGTCATTTTTCGAGTGAATTTTTGATTAAATATTTTGCATTTTCAACAAGGTCTCTATAATGTTCCGTGATTCTTGTAGTAAACTCGATTACAAGGAAACAGTGTTAAGTGACAACGATAACGTATGCACCTTTGTGAGCTTTAAAGGAAATGAAGACAACCAAGAATCCTTTAGACAAAATAAATTAAATAAATGGCTACAAAACTTAAGTTTCTTTGACGTTATTAAACCATACTTTGTTGTTGCGTCATATCAGACAACATTTTTTAATAAAACTCCACTTTGGATAGTCAGTGATAAAGAAGTTTCTGAAGAACTTTCTTTCCATGGTCACATTTTACAATGTGTTTTGCAAATAACTTGCCTCTTAATAATCCTCTTTGGATTGAAATTATTTGTTGGTTTCAACGTGTTAACAAAGAATCAACAACAACTGGAAATTGATATTATAGATGAGTTTAATTTAACAAGATTTCAAAACGTTGAGCCCGAAGTGAAATTATGTAAAAAACCTAGTGTTCGCAAAAAATATGCATCTGCTGGACCTATCTTAATACATTTGAAAACAAATATTTTCAAAACCTATCCAAAAACTGAAGATGTTTCTTATCGAAGAGAAGAATTGCTTATTACGTGTGTTAGTTTTATTTTAATATAAACATTAATTTAACATAACAATCACACCTAGATCGGAGCCACGAAGTACTATTACAACAGGAGAAGATCTTTACCCAGATTCACCAGAAAGCAGTCTTTTTGGATCTGATGAGGAGCAAGAGGATGTCACACAATACTGCAGAGGAGGCTATCATCCAGTTGTAATCGGAGACGTATTCGACAACAGGTTTAGAGTTATAAGGAAACTAGGATGGGGACACTTCTCAACAGTGTGGCTTTGCAGGGATATAAAGTAAGCTCCCATATGGTTAAATTGCATTTCTTATATCTAATTTATATAAATGTATTTTCATATTCCGGCTTATCTTATTTGCAGAGAAGAGAAATATGTTGCTTTAAAAGTTGTTAAAAGCGCATCGCATTATCACGAAACAGCAGCAGATGAAATACGTTTATTAGAAGCTATTAGAGATGCTGATGTAACGGACCCCAAGCGCGAAAGAATTGTTAGTTTATTAAATCATTTTACAATCCGGGGAGTGAACGGAATTCACACATGTCTCGTATTCGAAGCTTTAGGCTGCAGTTTATATAAATTAATTGTTAAGAATAAATATCAGGGCCTCGTCATTGCTCAGGTGAGAAACGTAGTAAAGCAAGTCTTGGAAGGACTGGATTATTTACACACGAAATGTAGAATAATACACACGGATATAAAACCAGAAAATATTTTACTGGTTATTGACAATGCTGCCGTGATGAACCAGAAAATTGACGATGAAATTAATATTTTGCGTCTCCAAGGAATTGATTTCCCAGATTCGTATAGTAAAATTTTAAATAATAATTTTTAAATTGATTTTGTTAAAATATTGTTCCTTTTCAGTTAGTTCGATCGAAAAACAAATTAAAACTGGTCAGTGGTCACAATTACCAAAAGAATCCATTGGGGATGTAAACGTTTCAAGGAGCAACACTGAATTAAATAATACGTATTTTGAAGAAAATCCAACAGATACTGTAACTTCACTACTTACAAAACTTTCGGATGCTTTTGAAGACGAAGATTGTTTCAATACGACCGAATTAAATCGCTATCGAACAGAAAGAAAAACCACTGCCAAAGTAAGTAAATGAAACATTTGCTGCAATTTGGCTTTTAGTATCTAATATAATTTTACTTAAAAAGCCTCTGCTACTACTATATTTCCGACATTGAATCCTAAGATCTTCTTAGATATGTATCTGAAGTTGGCGCGGAAGAATACTTTTCATATAATTGGAGAAATTTGTTTAATTGGGTTCAAGAGTGGAATTAATTAATTCGTTTTAAATGCAATCGAATTGACTTTAAAAGATGAAACGCATGTCTAGTATAATATGAATGTATAGAAATCCTAAATATGACATTAAACTATTGAAACTCGAAACGATTTACATAATTCCACCCCTAGTTTTGCTTAATTGGAAAAACGTTAAAATGACAAATGATATGATGTCGACCAGTTATATTTTCCTTTCTAGTTTTAACTGCCAAATGTTTTAAATTTGTAACGTATTTCACATTTCCATACTTTTTGTTTTTATAGGTAAACGACTTAACAGGGAAAGAAGTAGCCAAGAAGTCTATTCCTCAGACTCATTCTTACACAAATGCTATTCAGACTCTTATTAACGATTGCAACGTAAAAGTAAAAATAGCTGATTTGGGAAATGCTTGCTATGATGTAAGAAGAATAATAATAAATGATGCGGAAGTGACAATATTTTTTTTCCAGTATCATCATTTCACGGAAGATATTCAAACTCGACAATACAGATCTGTCGAAGTGCTTTTAGGAGCACCTTATAATTTTACAGCAGATATCTGGAGTACAGCATGCTTGGCATTTGAATTAGCAACTGGTGATTATCTTTTTGATCCTCACGCTGGAGAAAATTATTCACGCGATGAGGATCACTTAGCACACATAATAGAATTATTAGGATCAATACCACCATCACTGATTTTCAGAGGTAGACATGGTTTAAAATACTTCACTAATTATGGTATACTTAAAATAATCCTTGTAACTGGCAATTATCTAATACGTTTTTTTTAGGGAATTTAAGAAACATTACAAAACTTAAACCCTGGGGTATGCTTAACGTACTAATAGAGAAATACAATTGGAATGCAACTGACGCGCAAAAGTTTACAGAATTTCTAGTTCCCATGCTTAATTACAATCCAATTCTGAGAGCATCTGCAGCTGATTGTCTGAAACATCCGTGGCTAGAAGAAAAGTAAAGAAAATCATGTTGTTGACTGAATACTTCTTATTAATGAAAATGTTAGAAAATTGGATGCAGGTATATATGTTAATTATGTATATGTACATATATACCTTGGCATTCCATATTTCTTACTTAATCGAATTATGTACATTTCTAGTCTATTAAAAAATATATAAATAAATAATGAGCATTTCAATCTTAATGCAGTGGTTGGGGAAAATTGCAACATTTTTTAACCGACTTTTAAAAAAAGAGGTCCTTTGTTTGGCCTGTATTTATGCATGGATGTGCATATTTATGTATTCATGTGTGTGCGTGTTGTTCTGTGCGATCTTCTCAGCAACCGCTGATCTTTTGAACATGGGACTTTTTTTGTAAGAGTCTGAATCGGGAAAGGCTTTACACCTAATAAAGTCAAAAGTTTTCAACGTTTGAGATACTAATATTTTAAATCAATGAACGAAAGGTTCACAAGTGCGAGCGGTTTATTGGATTTATTTTGCGGTTTTCTCGAGAAGAGTTTTGTGGAAGCAGCTCCTGTTCGTATTAATTTTCGATTTTCTCACTTTTCGATATTGTACACTCCGCGACACATGATTTTAGGCAGTCTCAGTTATTGGTGATTTATAGTGAAACAAACTGTATAACAGTTCATAGTATTGTATTGAGAAGTGAATAGTTAGTGGACAGAATAAAAATGGGTATTGGAAAAAACCTTCAGAAAATTGGAAAAATAAGGATACTAAGAGAAGAAGGATATTTGAATCGAGCAATTGGTAGAAGGATCAGCAGGAGTGCTAGAGTAGCTGACAACTTCCTTAGCGACTGCAGAAATTATGGGAAAAGACAACCAGGGAGGACAAAAAGAGCAACGATGTCATCTGAGAGGCGCAGAATCCTTCGAATAGCCTCAAATGCATCAAAGCATCGAAAGAAATTCGAAAAGAGTTTGGGACATCTGCCAGTATCCGCAATGTGAAACGCATACTGAAAAGGTCACCAGCTCTACAATGTCGCCGTCTGAAGAAAAAATCACAATTAGCCCAGAGGCACGAAGAAAAAAGGGTTGAATTTGTTCGAACTCGTAAGACGCTCACATTGAATGGATCCGAGGGATATGCGTTCTATTTTCATGATTTACGAAAGGAACAGTTATTTCTAACCCGTCGTCATAGCAGAGCAGGAGGTGTAATGGTTTGAAAAGCCATTTCTTACAAGGGACAAATCTAATTTTTATTAGTGGACGACACACATCTAATGATTATAGAAAAATGCTAAGGAGTGCCAAACTCAAAATAATAGAAAAGATGGAAGGGCAATATTGGACTTTCCAAGATGATAGCGGAGAGGTCCGTACAGCCAGAGTTGAAAAACAATGTTTTGAGGATGAAAATGTTGCAGTTTTAGATTGACCACCACTATCTCCAGATCTGAATATTATAGAATATCTCTGGGGATGGCTTGCAACAAAAATATATGGGTCTGGAAAACAATTCCAACCCATAGAGGAATTGAAAGCTGCGATAACAACGTCTTGGAATGAGGTTCCCTTGAAAACAATAAGTAATTTGTACAATTCTATGCCAAATAGAATTTTCGAAGTTATACACCGAAATGGTGGTAACACGTATTATCAAGGAAATGAATAGATTACAAAGTAGTTTTCGAAATTTACTTCCCTTTTAATCTATTTATTTTTTTTTTTAAATAATATGAATTTTTTCTGAAAAAATATTAAGTTCAGACAATCAAGTGTCGCAGGTTTTTATAGAAATTTCCAGGTACAAAATAATTAAAAAAAATTAACGCATCAGATGCATGGGAAAATCCCAAAAAGTAATTAGCACTTCCTAGTTCTATGTGAAAAGGGGTATGAATTTTCTTAGAATACATCATTACTTAAAATACCTGTGTGTTTGAGGCTTCTTACAATCATGTGTCGCGCGGAGTGTATATTGTGGACTGTTCCGTCGATGTACTCCATGAATCGAACAGGATGTGGTGTGGATAGTGCGAATCATTCTGGGGTGTGATTAGTGAAGTGTGATAGCTCTATTCTAATTATTTTTTGTAGTTGTAATTTTTTGCAGATAGCCTTGGTATTGTGAGGTTCTGCCAACTAAAAGGGTTAAGAGGTGGTTCTTACTACCTCTGAGTTGAAATTGAAAAAGGATTCGAATTTTTCGTGCACTGTTTAGTAGTACAGCAGAGTATATTTTCAAACAGCAAAAACCAGAAAGAAAAATTAATTCTCCATCCTTCCTCACTTATCCCTTACATTTTGTTCTTAACCCATTCGCGACGAGCAACACACCGTGTGTGTTGTGAAACTGACCTTCAATTATCAGTTGAGTAGCCCATATGCAAAACGCGCTATATGTTTTATAAAAAGTTTTGAGTTATTCAAAGAAAACGTGTAAAAGTTCTCACAGATATGTTAGAGTGTGCATTTTTCTCGCCTTATTTCAAAAGAGTTTCAGTTCTTTTTGCAGCATAAATAAGGTTAATATTTCCACTTCACATTCAGTTAATGAATATTGACTTTTCTTGCATATAGCGGGTTTTACATATAGGCTACTCAGTTATTAGTTAAAAAGCAGTAGTGAAGACAAGTTTGTTTTGATAAAAATTTAAGCTTTAAATTGCGTAAAGCTTAAAGTTTTTTAAAAAAAAAAAGTAAGACTATAAAATGATAATGTAAATAACAAAAATTGCTTCGCTCGTGGGGATGATCTTTAAAAAAAATGCCTTTTCTCGAATGAGTTAATTCCTTCTGAACACCGTAAGTTGTCGCATGCGTCTACCGCCGGATTAAGGATCCCTATTTTTTAACCCATATTGCAAAACCTTCTACAATTACAAGCCGTTAACTGGCCTTTTGCATGAGTGCGTAAGAGGTCTGTTAATTTCAGATAATTGACGCTAATGGCGGGTCGGTGAAACTCTCTCGGAAATTCGTATTTATTCAAATTATATAATTATTAGGAAAAGTAATGTTATAGATAATTCAACCTCAGGAAGTTTTACTTCTAATAGGCTAAAAGAATTCAATTTGTTGTATTATTTCTTAGTTGATAAAATAGATAATTTTATGCTAGAAAATAATCCTTTCGTATTAGAAGTTTACAACATTTCACAAATTCATGAAAATCCCCGAAGGGAACGCAAAAAATGATTTTAATTAATGTTCCGTTGATGAAAGTAAGCTTCAATGTTTCTGAGATTTTGCGGAATTAAACTTTGGCTAAAAAGATTAATATTGCAAAGTAGAAAATTCGTTGAACAGTTTTTAAGACAAACTGCTTATTTATTTACGAGTACTATTTTTTGTTGGAAGAGTACTTTATAATATTGCTACAATTGCAGGTTCAGAGGTGAATAAAGATAACGTACGCATAACTACAAAAATCCAAATTTAATCAATCACAATCATTTTTGTTTTGTGTACATTTGTGTCTTCGTTTATGTTTGAGTCATTTTTAATGTTTGATCTCATGGCACTTTAATATTATTTGATGTCTTCTAAATCCTCTTTATATAACTCCTTAAAGATCAATTTCTGAATTTTTGTCCTCAATCTCAATTTCTGTGAAGGATTTAATTGTTTCATATAAGGATGCAGGCTGAGTAAGTAATGATAGTCATCATCAGGATCAATGATTTGTTCCATGTGAAGCTTTGTGTCCTCATCTTCCTCTGATTTCTTCCTCTTTATAGTTATGGCAGGCACATATCCATTCCCTAAATTTCTGCTGCTCGTTGTTCTAATTGTGCTGTTTGAAAATATTGCTGAATCGTTAGAACTGCACTCGGGGAGGTGTTGTAATGATTCAATGCGACAAGACAGTTTTTCAATTTCTTCGTGATCTTCATCATCGGGCAATTGGATTAGGCCATTAGTAAGATCTGGTTCCACAAGTGTCTGTTCGAAAGCTTCCCCGTTTTGATTGTTAAAAAAATATTCAGATTTCGGATGCCTATGACGCATGTGTTCAACTGAAACAAAGTGGAAAACTGTTGTTAATTCAATGGTTTTAAATTGTTAGTTATTTAAGCACAATATATTTACTGCCATATATTGAATACATACAAAGGCGTAACTACAGACGGCCTGGAGCACATGGCCTCAACTCAGAATGCTCAAAAGATAATAAATCAAAAAATTCTCATAATGGGGAAATATGAAAGCCCGGTATTACTAAGGAACAATTACCACAATAACTGATAGCAAGTTAAAATTTGAATATCTCGCCTATAAACATCTCGCTATTACAAAAGGTCGCATATAGTATAAACTTATCATGTCACTATAGTGCGTTTCATTATTATAAAGCCACTTGTAAAGATTATTTCCTCCAAATAAATTGTTTTCTGAAAAAACCTATTCTGACAGCAAAGGTATAATCTCCTCAATAAAATTATGCAGTCTTAATTGTTAAAGTTATTATTATATTTCGACTACTCTTCCACATTACGAAAATATTCAGTATTGAGCGTTTTAATGTGATAAAGTTGAAAATAAAAGCACGCGTAATTCATCTTTTTAAAAAAATTTAACTTTTTTGTAGGTAAGGTAGCACCTTTTTGAATAACATCAATAATTTAAGCTGTACCTGAATTCTTTATATTCTTTTATTTGGAAGACCGTAGGTTTTTTCATATGATTCAGGACAGAAGAGTGCATTGGTCAATCAAGTGCTTTTGATAAGTACTATATCAATGAGACAAGTGAGAATGTTTAGTTGACCTCATACTTAACGCCGAAATCATACCATAACATTAGCGAAGTTAATACATCAGGCAGAAGATACGGTTTACTAGACGATAAGTGAATACCCTCAGTATTTTCCGGAGACTTCTCAGAACAAGAATGAAAAGGTGAAATGTAAATACTTAAACAAATAATTCGTTAGACACAATCACAGGTTTTGTTCTTTATAAACACTGTGATTCTGTTAATTTCATTTATGTTATTTCCTTTTAGGATTTGATGTATTTTACTATGGGAGATAACAATTTAGTGGTAATTATTTACTTTAAGGTCCAACTTCCCGATGACCTTGACCTTGGGATATGTTGTAGGGGTCATCGACTTGAGATAAATGAAGGTTGGGGGAGGGGGTGGGTTGCGCTTGTGAAGCCCCCTAAAGTGAACATTTTATTCGTCAACCAAAAATAATTTATTTACCCTATGGTATACAATTTCAAAAGATTTTTAGGAGGAATCGCTAAGAAGTTGAGCTTTCAAAAATGCGTTTCACTCCTGTTGTTTACCTACTATTTGCCCTAAACTGCCGTATGGTATGCAATTTGAAAACATTTTAAAGTTAGGAGGCATCGCTAAGAGAATGAAATATTTAATTTTCAACCTAAATAAAAATATGAAGGAGGCAAGTGCGCGTCCTATATATATATGTACATGTACTTGTTCAGAATGACTCCAAGACTTATATATTTCAAGCGCAAGGACGTCCAAGAGTTGGACCTTAAAATAAATAATTACCAATTTAATTTAATATCTTAAAACTTTTTAACCCTTTGCACTCCAAGCAATTTGGCTATATGCAGGTAGTCAACTTATGGGTAAGAGTACCAAAAACACATAATTGTAGAAACACCTGATGACATTCGTGAACGATCGCTTATTAAAACTTAATGATAAATTGTAGGCAGTGACACTGGCCGTAGGAGTAAAATTCGTTCAAGTATCGATAGTTTTCATACGATAATTTATTCATAACAATATTATTTATCATCGCGTCCTTACTCAGACCCTTGAGATACCAGCGCACAGTGGGCCCAGTAGGTTCAAAACCACTCACAAGTCGTAATTTTTAACGGATTTTGAAAATTCTTGTTTGAGGATACTCGTGATGAGGAAACGAAGAGACTTACGACTTACTTTTTGCCAAAAATTGCTTTGGTGATTTTAAAAATTCGAATAACTTCACTTTGATCTTGAAAATTCAACATATTGAAGGTACAATCTTATGATCCAAGAACTTAAAGCAAAAATGAAAATCTGGAAAAAACTACAAGTAGGATTTCGAGGTTGTTAATTCAAAATTAGTCATTTACTTGATCGTACAATGTCCCCTAAAGGTCATTTGAAGGTCACGTGAAAACCGAAGTGAGAATCGTCCATAAAAAATTTGAAAATCCGATTTCAGGATCCACTTGACCGTACGATGTCTCCTGAAGGTCATTTGAAGGTCAAACTGAGAATAGGCCATACAACATCTGAAAAAAGTCACCCTTACGTTTTTGAGGTCGCTGAATCCGAATTCAGGGTCCATTTGACCGTACGAGGTCTCCTGAAGGTCGAATTGAGAATAGGCCATAAAACATCCGAAAAAGTCACCCTTATGTTTTTAAGGTCGCTGAATCCAAATTCAGGGTCCACTTGGCCGTAAAGATTACAAATTGGCTTTGTGATTACAACAATTTTTGCATGTAAAAATCAAAATATAAAACAGTAAATGTTATGGTCAAATTATAATTTAAGTTATCGAATTGATATCTAACTAATGTAGTCAAACTTACACAGTTGTTAATTTTACAGCCAACAAACTTTCATATTGACAACAGTGGAAATAGGGCCGATTTTGAAGGATAATATAGATTAAATTTAGGTCGACCATACACGCTCAGTTATATGGTGCAATAAAACTGCACGGCGTCAGAACTGATGGAAAAACTCAAGAAAGCTCAGACCACATACAAAATTTACTCAGTTATTAGCACAGTTTTTGACCTGCGCAAAGTCGTCGTGATTACGCAGTTAAATGCGCAGGTCACATGAATTGCTTTTAATATAACTGCGCAATTCTGTGTGACAGCAACTATGGATTCAAGTGAGAAGAAAACGAAACTTCTTGATTTTATAGAGACATAACGTTTGCTTCTATTTCTTTTCGCTTTTAAAATTCCAACAGCTAATAGTACGCAAATTAGGCCTGTGCTTTGACACATCATGGGTTACTATTAATTTACTTCAAAGTGAATCCTTCACGTGTTGAATCTTCTCACGAAAAATGAGCAAAATGTGCATTTAACTGCACTGGACACCACCTAGGGCAGTTTTTTGCGCAATATTTTACACAGTTTTAGTGTGCAATATAACTGAGTGTGTGTGGCCTTACAGTACAATTGACATTTTTACATGTTGTTTTCTTGGGGTGATGTATGTCACATTAAGATAGTAGTGTCATGAATAGGAAAAAAGCTTTGTATAGCAATGTATAAAATTTCTATAGCAATTTTACATACAATTTAGTTATTAAACTCGATTTTACTTAGGTCGAAATTGCTTATATACTGCCACCGAGGATCTACCTACTTATACAATAGTGGTCAACAAAATTTAATATGTATTTGATTTTGCGCACAACAAGTCATATATCATTTCTATAGAATTTTTCCGTAGATTATGAATTCGCAAACAAAAATGTACTATCATGTCATGTTTTTTTTAGCAAAATAGGATTGGCAAATACAATGTGATCTTCAATTACTATCTATTGTATGAAGTAATCGGTTTATGAAAAAAAAAAAATCCACGGAATATTTCTAAAAGTATTAAAGCCTCTCGTATTTTAATATAAGTATAGGTTCATACATTTATTTGAGATACTTTACAAGTTCCTGCAAAAATTCGTTATTTCTTAATTAATTTGCAACAATAGCTAAAATACGATCTTTTGTACTTTTCAAATCTACTTTTTTTCAAAAACGTGATGTGATAGGACATTTTATTTTGCGAATTCGTAATCTACGGAAAATTCCTATAGAAATGATATAACACTTCTACTATTGGCAAAATTGGTGTCGACGAGTGTAATATAAGGCAATGTTAGACTTAATAAAATTAGCCTCTTCAGGGACGAATTTTCAAAATTCGTAAAAAATATTATCGGTTTTTTTAATGTAGTTACTTTCGATTTATTTTTGCATGATTGATTACAAAAAAAAAAAAAAAAAAAAAAAAAAAAAAAAAAAAAAAAAAAAAAAAAAAAAAAAAAAAAAAAAAAAAAACGTACACATATGTGCTACAGAGGTTAAAGCTAAAAATATATAAAGAACTTTAAAAGTCTACTTACTAAGAAACAGCAGTGCCTGATAGTGCGTCCATTTTGAATCGTGAGTTTCTGGAGGTATCAAAAATTCTCCATTACTACTTCGTGGTATTCGCTTGTACTCAACACGAAAATTATCACGTAAACCTTTCCATTTTGTTTTTAAAATTTGTTCTGAAAGTAATAATAAGAATATTCAAAAAAAGGAAATTCTACAAAAAGACAAAAGGCAACATTTTTGCGTATCAATCGTTAGGACTGCAGCAGTCCGGCGTAAACGGAAAATGTTACAGCGCCGGCGTAGCTCACTGTGCAGCGTCTCTACAAGTTACTTACTTGGGAGCTTATGAATTGTGGACAGCTCATCCCAGGTCTGCTCCATAAAGAGCTTGTTACAGTGATAGTTTCGGTTCCAAATAGCGGGACGATTTTCGACGTCTCGAATAAACTGCTCAACATTGAGAACTATAGAGGGACTGTTCTTGGTGCTGGAACTGTCCATGGTTTTAGTTTCGTTTACCACGACTTCTTTTGCGCCCTCAGAGAGATTCATGTATGTAATATGTCGCGTTATGCTTTGTCGAATGAGCCCTAAGAGATGGTCAACCATAGAACGAACCACTTAAGGATCAATGAAAAGCTGTGAGGATACCGATAGGAAAGTAGTCGTTTTTCCTAAACTTAAGGATACTGATAAGCCTAAAATAGTTCCGCTTAAATCCAGCCTAAATTACTGCTCCCGGGCAAGCATTCCCCACTAAACTAAAATTGCGCACGCTGACGCCGATCTCTATTGCCCGCTTTCCAGCTGTGCCACGCTTGGCTGTGCTCTCCACAGCATACATAGCGAAGGTTTATACACTCAGACCTGGTGGAATTATGTGCCTGCCGGTTCTTCGCCTTTACACCGCAATCAAACGAAAATCACCACTGAAGCCGCAGCTGCCATGCCATCTCCGCGCTTGGTCTCGCTTTTGTCTGTGTCGACGGCAGGCAGAGGCGGCCTGCTGGTTCACTACCGTTCCTCCCTTGCTTGGTCCGCGCAAAGGGCGCTCAAGTAAATGTAAATTTCGCGAACGCTACAGAAACTAACAGTATCATGACGGAGCAGGGGTAGCGGGACGGGAACAGAAGCACCGGTAGCGCTGAGATGTACACACCACCAGAATCAGCTTTGAAAGCATTCTTAGCAGTAGACAGCGAGCTGGCTGTTTATCGTTCATGCCGAGCGACGAGCGTGATACGTTCTTTTCCTGCTTTTTCTTGGCTCGTTGCTACATATGTGTATACAGAAACCTTCCTTGGAAAGAAGGAATTATGTCTCCGGTGAGCTCTAGGTTGTATCAGTCGCCATGGTCAATATACACGTACATACCAACAGGCCACATTTATCGAGTCAAATAGGCCACAGATGTACGTGTTGGGCAGGCAATCACTTGCGTTGCCGGAACGCTTCGATACGAAAAACATAAGTAAACGATTAATTGCCATTGCCGAAGTCGACCCAAACAGTTTCTAGATCTTTCCGCTTCGACCTGCTAAATGGAGTCCCATTCAACTGGAGATTTACTATGCTCATCCGAAATATACTGATACGGAGTAGTAGAGATGTTTTTGATTCCTTTTTTTGGCGTGAAGTATCAAGCTTACGATATTTTTGGTAATCTTAACAGAGAGAAGTCGTCAGAAATGAAAAATTAGCGATAGTCATAAATATAAATCCACTTTTTGTGTCAATAAAAATACACTCTGTATCAAAATGATAGCATACCTATGAATTTCGCTGTTTTCTGAAATAATGCGAACGAACTGCTTCTTCTAATAAACAAGAATCAAGATGTGAAAAAAGGAATTTAAAAAAAAAAAATTAAACAAGTATTATTATTTAAATGTTTTATTGAATAATTAAAAAAAAAAATATCGCTTCAAAAAGATTTCACATATTACCAAATTTATTAAAAATGCAAGAATTGAAGACTGGACTTAAGCCCAGCTGTGGCAGTTATAAATACCGTTACTCTAACTATAAATAGAAGCATCGTTATCACCACAAGGGCAGTTGGTTTCATGCTTTTAAAGTGAAAATAGGAAGAGAAGAAATTTTAAATGAAAGTGAAAGGAAGGTTATTTTAAATTTAAAGGTACAAGATTTTACTACTGCTAAAATTGCAAAAAGTTAAAAGTGGTAATGAATTTCTTGAAAAACCCAAAAACCTACAGAAAGAAGAAAAGTCTGGGGAGGCCCAACACTATCGTAGAGCGCAATAAAGAACAATTGTTAAGGATTGTAATGATATGAGCTGGTATTGGTTATCAAGGAAGGACAAATATTCGTTTCATCAGTGGGAAATTAAACTCCGAGATATACATAACACTCCTGGACGAAGAAAGTAAACGTGATGGAGCCATAATTTTAGGGGAATATTTTATTCTACAGCCGGATAACATACACTGTACTTACTGAGTAAAACGCTTCTTACAAGGAAACGTTTTCAGGTGTGTCTCACCGATTTTGATGAAATTGAAATATGTTATAGAGTATTGAAAAATAAGAGACACGTATTTTTTTTTTATCTGCGGATACGCACATTTAGGGGGTGAAAACCACCCCTAAAGTTTACCACAAAAAACAGTTTTTCCTAAATATTTCAAGTTCTAATGAATTTTTTCGAATGAAACAAAATGGAAATGATGTCTCATAAATATACTAACCTTTTGTAAGTAATCCGGTTTCCGGGGGTGGCAACCCTTATTTTTGATTGCAGAAAAACGATTTTTTTTAAATATTTTTGCGTCAAAAAAATAACGGTTTTAGTTAAAAATCATTGAAAAATATTTTTTTTACATACGATTTTGAAAAATAAAGCTCACCTGTTTTTGCGTTTTCGTAAAAAAGCTCCTCAAGGGGGTAAACAACCCCTAGAACTAATACGTAAATGATGTATATTCTTTCAGACATCAGTTTTTTCGTGAAAACCAGTATTTAGGGGTTTTTGGAGACGGTGATTACGAATCTGATGTTAAATTTAAAATATTCAAAATGCCGGATCCAACAGAACGGACAAACTTTTGAAAAATACACCAATTTTTATAAAAAAAAAAAAAACAATAAATAAAAGTACCCTCTAAATGTGCGTATCCGCAGATAAAAAAAAATACGTGTCTCTTATTTTCCGATACTCTATAACATATTTCAATTTCATCAAAATCGGTAAGACACACCTGAGAACGTGTCCTTGTTAGCAGAAAACTGAATCCAGTTACTTCCATGGCCAGCAAGATCTCCAGATTTAAACATTATTGAGCATGTTTGGGGGCATCTTTCACGATGCGTATACACTGGAAATAAACAATATAACTCTGTTCAGGAACTTAAACATGATATTTTACGTGCTTGGGGTTTGGTACCCAGAAAGTTTGTTGTATAATAATTATATTTTCCCTGTTAAAATGTTTGCTGGACCTGACAAGTTGATAATCGATATAAGGCTAATATTTTTGATAATGGGCTTCCACATTTTTCGACTTTGAAAAGTCTTCTGCTTTGGCTAATTTAATTTAATCCTTGTGATTAATAAACCATCGAAGCTGTACGGCTTAGAACGTTTATTAAAATAGTTAATTATTTACTTTAAGGTTCAACTCCTAGTTGTCCTTGACCTTGACAAATGAATAAGTTTGAGGGTGGCGTGCTTGTGATTGCGGCTGAATTTACGAAAAGAATTCGATAGCCGTTAATACGGGCAAACATCGGGTGATATTTGGATAGTAAATGATACTCATGAGCGCAGAGAACTTAAACAATTTTTCAGATTCAGCTCGTCGTGTTGCACTCTGCAATGTTTGAAATTTTCTAAGTTCTTAATAATTAAAAGTAATAGAGAATTTCATAAAAATTTCATTAACGTTTTTCAAAATTCAATTCTCTGTCAAATGAAACTTACTTAAGTTATATATTTTTGCATGTTTTATATATATATATTGAATTTAGTTATTAAACCGTTGTACGCCCATCGTTTAGCAGTGCACATTCTTGCAAACAGCCGTGGTACTGCCGAGATTTAGCCTTCAGTGTCTTGCCCGTAAAATTGGTTGAATCACTATTCTCGTTTTGCCTTTGTATACCCGTATAAAAAAAATATATTTTTACTCGGGTACCAATTATTTATGCAATTACAAAAGATTTTTAAGAGGCATCGCTAAGAAGTTGAGCTTTTAAAAATACGTTTCAATCCTGTTTTTTATCTACTATTTGTCCTAAACTGCCCTATGGTATGCAATTTCAAAACATTTTCAGTAAATCAAGGTTTTATATATTTTTATAATTTAAAATATATATAAATATGTATGTATATATGTATAGCGGTCCATCCATCTTACAAGAAAACTGTCGCCGATTTAATAGCGGCTGCCATATGTTAATCGACATCAAAAATTATGAGATACGTATTTTTTTTTTTTTGGGATAAACATTTTTAAAGGGGTAAAAATTACTCCAAAAAACTGATGCCTCATAAGAATGGTTTTCAGATTTCTTATATTACTATTTGATATTTTTTCAAAAACGACCTCGGAATGTGAAAAACGATATAAAATGCCTTTATTCACACAATTAAAAAAACTAAATTAGATGAATTTTTCCAATTCATCATTCACCCTTATGAGATGCCACTTTCGGAAATGATTTTTACCCATTTTATCAGTAAAAAAAAAAATTTGTATCTAATCATTTTTGTTGTAGATTAACATATTGCAGCCGCTACTGAATCGGCGGTGGACATCTCGGAATGTTTCTTTCTTAGTTAAGCCCCTCAAGCTATTATAAATTATACATATACTATATGTATGTATTAGGGTGCTTTTTTTTCGCGACTATTTTTTTTTTTCAGTCCCACCTCGAAATTTTGTGGCAAATACCTAAACAAAAATTCCCTGAAAATTAGAGCCCTTAATATTAATATTAAGTACTAGAGCAAGGCGTATAAAGATTTCCCATATAAAATACACGTAAACTTTGATTATTTTTATTCAAAACTTTACAGCTAAGAGGCATTTTATGGTATAATGTTGGTCAATGGTCGGGTTTCATCAGAATTGAATGCTCTACAAAAGTGTCCATTGCGGTGTAACCCTAACTCCCACCAGCGAGGTAGTACGAGTCACTAACCCCAATTTTTCCATGAAATTCTCGCTTTTTACCTCTATTCCGTAAACAACAAGAGGTACAGAAAAAGTGAATATGACAAACTTGTAGGAAATTAAATTTCCTACAAAAAAGTTCTGAACACCAAATCGTTAACATCGATATTTCTTGAGATATTGTCTTTGAAGTTGAGGTAGTGTTTCTACAATTTAGCTCAATAATCCATGAAAATTCCACTCTCTCATTTAGAGTTACCTGATTTTTAAAATCATACTTTGTAACTAGAGTTAGAGTCTTTGAATAAATTACAGAAAATTAGTTAGGAAAAAATTAAAAAAAGGTTGACTTAATTAATTGAAATCCAAGTTTCTTAAGATTAGATTGATGTCTAAAAGTTAAGAGTACTATTTTCAAATCAAATTAAAGTTTTGTAGGTACTCTTGGTGTTTGAAAGTTCCGCGAGATGTCTCTTGTTCTTGCTGAAAAAGAAACGACTCCTCTTCCCACGCTGGTTGGTGAAGATTGTATTGTGAGTGATAACAATGATCTTTCTGTCGACGGTGATTGCATCATTATATTAAGATTCGAGATAATTATTTGAGCGGAAACTGATTTAATGTTTTGAGATTGGGAAACCGATTGTTGATGAATTATATCAACGATGAATTGAACTGTGCTGCACCGTTGCATACTGTTAAGAAGGTGCCAATTAAAATTGTTGCGAGAGCATTCGCTGAAATTGGTCAGTCGCCTGGCCTGTGATTCAGACTGAGCAGCTTGCATAATTCCCTGAATTTGCTGTTGAAGCAGGTAAATATTCTATGAATGCACTGGTGGTGGTGCTTCATGAGTAAGATTAAGAGCAGACTTGCAGCACTCTTCAGAGGCGTTGGGGTCACTAATTGTAGTAGAAGGTGGTTTTAACTAAACTTCCTACAAAAATAATTTTAAAAATACAAATTTAATCTAGAACGTTTATTAGAACCGTATATTTAAAAGCTTGTTGTTCAACTTAATTTAATTTTTACCTAATTTTTGTTTCTCCCTCATTTAAAAAAAAAGGTTACCTGATTTTTAAAATCAAACTTTGCAACAAGTGAGTTAGCTATAAATTCTATGAATAAATTATAGAAGATTAGTGAGAACAGGAATAAAGTTTAATATTTTGATAATGTATATTGGAGCTGATTGCCGGTTGTTTTTTAAAACAAGATGTTGATTTTGAAGGTCTATCTGCCTTGTATGTGGGAGCAAACTCAAGGGTTTTCAGGTAGCCATAAGCGTGGGGTAGCTAAAAAAGGTATTTAGACATTCTTGTCCGTCGGCTTGTGTACGAGCAACAGCAATAAAATTCGTAGAAATAGGAAGGAAAAGATCAGCCTTATCCGTTAAAGTAATAAAACGTTCTTCCGAAGCAATAAAATTCTGAGTGAATGCTCAACCCCTGCCGACCTGATGCAAGGTCCATATGGTATAAAATCCGTCTCTTTTGGTAAACATATACCCCAAAGCGTTCACATATTTACTTCCGCTGTTTCCAGCTCCTCGTGTGTTTGAGATCCGCGGAAATACATAAGTAGAAGAACAAAGAGACTTATATTCTGGAACCATCGACCAAATTGAAGGGCCTGTTATTCATTCTCCGAATATATTTAATATTTGATGAATATAATTATTAAACTATGGACAATAAAATTAAAAGACACATCCATCTAATATAACCCAAAGAAAACATTTTAAGTTTCGGACTGCCTGAATATTCTCAGGAATTCATTAAAAACACGTTTGTCACTCCCCTACAAAATAAAAGATAAAAAAAAGAAACATTTTACACAGGCTTAATACAAAAATCAACGCTACGACGCAAATACTCAAAACAAGGAGTAAAGAGCGCGAGCCGAATTTTGTATGTGCTTTTAAATTATATTCGACGTAGAATAATAACAAGAAAAATTATTTCCTCCTTTTTATATCTTTAGCTCCTTTGTCCTTTCCCTACAAAGAAAAAAGTCCTGCTGCTGGTGCGAACGCATTATTACGTCGGACGCTAATAAACAAGAGCCCCGAAAATCCTCTCGAAATTTTCCCCTTCTCACTTCATGGTGAATAAAGAGGCCGGTGCAGAACTCTTGCACCAAGTCCTGTTGGGAAAATTATGCCATACATCCAAGTGCTCAATTATTCCTTTCATACAACCATTCACACACATAAATTGTTCACGTTACGATAAAAGTGAATGGGGTTAGAGTGAACAAAGAATTTCGCTAAAGGTTACTCAAATTTGTATGTACGAGTGCGTATAACGCTGCAGTTTTACTTTGATTTATTTATGTATTTACTTTTATTTTTTTCAATCTAATGTTTCAGTTGTCTTATTGACCTCCTTTCAGTTCCTGTGCCGTTTGTTATTGTTTGATACCTTTTAAGTTCTTCGGTTTATGGTTTCGACTGTCATATTAAATTGATGGTTAGCATAGCGATTTTAACTCTAACTTTCGAGATAGGCAAAAGGAATTTTATGACTTCAATTACTCGAATTTTGTATTATACCTTCGTTTGGCCGCTTCTCGATTATGTGTCTTTTGTCTTCACATCAATCGTGTTGAGGGGGTCAATCGTAGGTTTTTACGTTCTACTGTTCGAGGGATTCGTCAGAATGATCCTCTTGTTTTGCTCCCCTACATTGACAAGCGCAAGCTTATAAATTAGGGGACGATTCAACACATATGAGACATCTCCAAAACTGCTTTTGATTTTGAATGGCTGCAGGGTAGCATTGATTCTCTCATCTTGTCATCCTCTTTTAATATAAATACTGAGACGCATTAATTTGCTTAAGATTCTTAAACATTGAACTAACATCTCGTGGTTTTGATACAGTTTTGAGCATATTAACTTCAATTTAATTAAGAGTTGTTAGTTTAATTTCTTAGACTTCTTGTTCCTCGTTTTTATTTAGTAATCAGTCTATTTCTAATACGATTTTGTGTATACCTATGTGTCCCGTCTATAGCTCCTATAGATCAATAAGAATATATATTGATATTAATTGATTTACAAATATTGCAACATCTAACCTCACCGACACATTTCGAAAATGCTCCTAAAATGTTCTGAAATTTCTGTTTTATTTTTATTTTCATCAGGCCATTTGACTACATCTTCAGCAAGGTCGCTTAAGACCCTTGTTAGTCTGGAGATCATTTCAGCAACTGTCCATAGTGATAAATCAAAGCGATCTGCAATGTCTCGGTAGGAGCATGCTTCATGTCCGGCAAACCACAAAAAAACCTCTACATGTTTTCCCACACTATTTTTTTTTATCATAGCGAAGTTCTTTATATTCTTGAGTCTCAGAAAATTTACTACTAATAGAATCAAAAAGCGTTTTACTTATTACTTATTACGTATCCGGAATTCTTCACTGCTATAAGCCGGCACTGTTTTTTCGAAATAATTCCGCACACACATCCTCTTTGTGGAACTTTGAATCAATGTCACAAATTCTTCCTCCGTACTAAGTTCCTCGAAAAGTCGAAAATAAGTAAATCTATGAGTTTAACCTCTGACATCTTGATCACGTTTGACAGTTTACGTACCCAAATAGAATTTTGAAGGTGTACCCAGTTTTTACGTAAGTCGCCTGATAACTGTTGATGTTTATCCCCACTACTATGTATATGAAAATGTTTACCAGATTTCTACTCAAGAAAATTGTACCCAAAAGTTACCAGACAGACCTCATATGTCTTTTGACACCTTTGCATTTAAATGCAAATATCTTGGGAATTATTGACATCCTTATTACTACAAATAAATTAGAATAAATAAACTAAAAAATAAAAGTGTTTATAATATTTCTACTACTTGCCTGTAAAAGATACTTCAACAACTTTTTCACGATTTGGAGAATGAATTTAAGTCACTGCGAAGTAAATGCCACAACTCGACTTATGATCTGTAGCAAAATGCAAAATTATGTATACACATTCGAATATAGTTGCTATAACGAAAACTCCTTTCTTGGTTTGTTACTGAAACGAGTGCTCCTTAGAATACAAATGAAGTTAATATTTATATGTAAATGATTGAAGATCATTTAAACAATATTATGAAATTATTAATGTGTATGGTAGAAATAGGTATATCACATATCGTATAATTAATTTAACAACCATTATAGAAAAAGTTAAACTTTAATGATATTAATTTTAAGTTATAATTTTGAAACATGGAGGTTAGAGACCAGGAGAACCATCGCTACGTGCTAAAGCATTAGCCCGCCTGTCCCTCTAAATTTATAGTTCATTTTTCAGCCACCAGCCGCGCTGTCGTGACAAGTAGTATCTGCGAAGTTAGCATAATGTACAAATTTTCTTCGCGGCATTGGCTTTGACAAAAAGAAACATTACAAAATGGTGAAATATTGTATTGTGCGTGGATGTACAAGTGGTTTAGCATCTGATCGGAGAAATAGACTGAAAAACAATTTGCGTCAATCATCGTTATTTAAAGTACCCGCCTTGATTGAGACAACGTCGCGATCGCAGCGCCTCACTTATTTTGTCCATATTTCGGGGACACAATTTTCTACGGCGATGGTTCTCCTTCTCTCTAACCTCCATGATTTTGAAAGGTGTATTTTGACACCTTCGGTGGAAATAGTGTTAAAGCGACAAAATGAGGATACAACTCGGGCAAAATCTAGTATAGTCCGCTGCCCAGCTCTGAAAATGTGTTCGTATTAAGAAGCTTTATGAATTATTTCAGATTTTTCTAGCCCTTCTTCATGTTTATACATTTTTGCTAGATCCTCATATACAGCGTGATCCAAAAGTATGGAAACGGCTAAATAACTTTCGAGGAATGCATTTTGGAGAAAAAAGTTGTAGACAAAAGTTTCAGGAATTTTCCCCAGCTATTCAATGGTGACCTTAGATTTGACCTTGACCATGGCCTTGAAGGTCATTTCAAGGTCAAGTAGACTTTTTTAAATTGGAACCCTTATTTTTGACCACGGAAATGGAAAGAGCGGAAAATTTTACGTCCAACTATGACCTTTACCATGACCTCGAAGGTCATATCAAGGTCAAAATGGCTCTTTAAAGAGGAACCTGCATTGTTACTGCGGATTTGCAAAGAGTAGAAGTTTTGCGTCCAAATGTGATCTTGACCACAACCTTGACCTTTAACATGACCGCGGCAATGACCTTGAAGGTTATATCAAGGTCAAGGTGGTTTTTTGAAGGGGAAACCATGTTTTTGACCACGGAAATGGAAAGAGCGGAAAAGTTAACGTCCGACTATAACCTTGAAGATCATATCAAGGTCAAGATGGTTCTCTAAAGGGGAACCTGCATTGTTACTGCGGATTTGGAAAGAGCAGAAGTTTTGCGCCCGGATGTGACCTTGACCATGATACACTTGACCTTGCCTTAATCGACTTCACCATGGTCGGTCGTTAACTTTTCCGCTCTTTTCATTTCCGTGGTCGTTAACTTTTCCGCTCTTTCCCTTTTCGTTGGAAAAAAACATGGTATCCCCTTCAAAAAACCACCTTGACCTTGATATAACCTTCAAGATCATTGCCGCGGTCATGTTAAAGGTCAAGGTTGTGGTCAAGATCTCATTTGGACGCAAAACTTCTACTCTTTGCAAATCCGCAGTAACAATGCAGGTTCCTCTTTAAAGAGCCATTTTGACCTTGATATGACCTTCGAGGTCATGGTAAAGATCATAGTTGGACGTAAAATTTTCCGCTCTTTCCATTTCCGTGGTCAAAAATAAGGGTTCCAATTTAAAAAGTCTACTTGACCTTGAAATGACCTTCAAGGCCATGGTCAAGGTCAAATCTAAGGTCACCATTGAATAGCTGGGGAAAATTCCTAAAACTTTTGTCTACAACTTTTTTCTCCAAAATGCATTCCTCGAAAGTTATTTAGCCGTTTCCATACTTTTGGATCACGCTGTATGTTGCAACGATACAAACGATCCAACCTTCGACCGTAGCAATTTCTACCACGAGATAGATCGGGTATGAAGCACTGGCTTCATCATTATTTTGTTTATTAGTTTTTTGTTAGCAAATTGTCAGCTGACTGTTATGACTCATATCGTGAGCCCGTCACTCGTGCCGTGAGTCCCTGTCTCGTTTCGATACTAAAAAAGGAACGCAGAACGGGTTGTGGTGAGTTAAGTGGTCCGCTCTTATTATAAGGCCCAACTATAATGTGCATAGCGTTCAGTACGGAAAGCACTGACATAGAGGAACTGGACTGCTAACCGCCGTCTGAAAAACGAGACCATTTTTAGCGCAAGCTCAAACCACATGGCGCAAATCATGCCATTAAAAATTCCCTAAAATACCGCACAATTATGTTTAAAATGAAGCAAATAAAAAATAATTAAGCTGTCATGAACCGATTTCTTTTATATCACGCTTAATTTTAAGTTTTTTCACAAAAATGTTCCTCGCGGCAATCAGCTGCGGTCTTAAGAAAGACAAAGATAGCTATACAAATTATTTTTCTGCCTTTGTCTAACCTTCACATTTCTCGTTTATACCAACCCAAGCTAAAAATTGTATCACAAAATGAAGTAGCCATCTGTTGGACATCGTTAAACTATTCTAACAGCTGATTGCAACGGAAAATGATGAGTTGGCGGGCAACTTGTAAAGGCTGTCGTGGGTAAAAGTGATGTGCAAAAAGCTTGTGTTTACTTTTATTTATCTATTGGGAGTATCAAAAAGATGTATCACACGCGAAGATACTAGAAAAAACCAAAAGAAGTGCACATACATGGCGCCACCTTCATTTGGCTATTGGCCATTTTTTTTTGTAAATTTGTCTGCCTGCGGGCTTAAGAAAGAGCGAGATAGTTAGAATTCGGTCAAAATTTGGTCTTACTTTTGATGTGAGTTTTTGTACGGGATCAGCAGTCCAGTTCTTATATGTCAGTGACGGAAAGCTATCAAAAGTCAACGAACGGAAGCTTATGCATATTCGACAGCTGTCAGATATTCAGTGTAATAATTCTTTGTGCTTTTTTGAGTTGTTCACAATAATTAAAATGGAAGGATTAAGTGAATTAAAAGATTTATTTATTTTATTTTATTTTAAACTCTGCACACCATTAATTAAATTTTCAAATAATTCTCACTTTCTTGTCCATTGTCGGTTGTTGTCAGTTTGCATATGCAAAACACGCTCTAGATCGAACCTTGCATATGGAAAACGAAATTTGACGAAACTTAACGAAACGGACGACTATTCCCATTATGGTTCGATGATAGGTTTTGTGTGTTATCGCAAGTTTGCATACGCTTCTACACCGAACGGTATGCACATTATAGTTGGGCCTATACCCCGATTTCATGTGTTTTCATTTAATACAGGGGTATCCCCAAAACACAGAGTATATTTTTCCTTAAACTACGCTGAGTTTTAATTTTTTTTTTAAATTTTACATTCTTTTTGTTTTTCGCTTTTTCCTCCGGCGGCGAATCGATCAATTTTCTAAAAGTAAATAAAGATGACATATGAGTAACGAATAGTGAGTCTTGAGCTGCATGCTTGAGTTAGCGCAATCCTGTGGGTTAATATAATGCTCGGACATACAAGAGGGAATATTCTCCGCAGACATACCCGTATAGGGCACGGACATACCTGCGCCCGTAAGTTGTTATAGCAACCCCTTTAAACACGAACATACCTATGTCAAGGGTGAAGCTTTGGGGAACACAGAAATGCCTGTGTTCAGATTTTTCTCCCTTCAATGAACCCGGATATACTTGGGATCAAGGTAAACTGCACGGACACACCTGTACAGGGCACGAACATACCTCTGCCAAGGTACAACCCGTAAATGGAAGTATATGGCCTTGAATAATTAGCGAATATAAATTATACCACTACTTTCATGCATTTTTAATTTCCTTTATCAGTTAGAATTTATAATTTAACACTAATCTACTGCTAAAAACCCACCTGAAATCTTCTCCAACCAAATCGAACCCACTACAATTAGATTCGTTCACATTCACTGAATTACTGAAGAACAAATCACGAAACTTTGCGGAGCACCACTCGTTCAGCTAATTCCAATCCATAACAGATGTTAATTAAAGGTAAAGGTACATTCTACTGGGTCTGGGTTATTGGCGCCACAGATGAGCTAGGTGCGCATCCTTTCTAAGGATTGAATTTAATACCTTACCTACATGGCTCGCTATTCTGCTGCAGTTTCTGCCTACCCTCTAATTACCAGGGTTTGTGGGTTAGTAGGTAACTACACTTTTCAAAAATAATTCGAAATAAATAAATTTTATATGCACTCAGAATTTTGCTCTGACACATCTTTATTCGTTTCTTATTAAAAAATTGTTAGGTGATTCTGTGTTTCCTCCTGTATATTCAACGGGCGGTGAGTTTAAAATAGCACTCTTATCGTAATAGCTTCGCAAAACGGCAGAAATAGGATTTTTGAGTATTTTCATTGTCCGATTATTCAGATCGGATGATGGTTATTTATCTTGCGTTGTAACGTAATGTTACAATTATAGAACGTTTTCCCTAAATCAGAGCCGGGCAAAGTTCCCCTCCAAGGGAGCCGTATATCTGCCTAAAGGGTGGAGCAGGATAAGATGGTCAAACTCTTTTGAAATTTCATTTGGACCATGTTATATCCTTTTCGAGAAAGAAAATCGCGAAGTTTTTTAGTTAGTCATATGATGAAAAGCTTAGTGATATTTTTACTCAAAAAGGATCAATTTTACGAATAAATTTTATAGGAAAGAAAATGCTTTTTGCTCTCAAACTATTTTGACATTCTTGGTTTTTTCAAAAAATGGCCAAATCCAAAAAATCAAAAATGTTCCAAAAAAATTTGTTCTCGGCTTACTTTTAAGCACTTCTTATTCTATAGATTTTTTATAAAGTTGATACTTTTCGAGTACCCTCGCAAAACAAAATCAATATAAAATCTTGTGGATGCGCACTTATATTACCTGTAACTTCCATTTGAAATTTTTGAAAAATATTCAAAAACTGCGGATATCTTTAAAAAACCATTTTTGTTTCAAAGCGCCACCTAGCAGCGAAAAAGAAATATAGAGAGCTAAAAATTGGTACAGAAGTATCTTTCATTATGTACTGCAACATGGTCTAACTCGAATTTCAAGAGCCAAGAGGACTTTTGACCATCTTATCCTGCTATACCCTTTCGGGTCGCTCCATAAGTCCCATGAGTGCGAATGAAAGAAATATCTACCCATATTCTTCTTTATGGAATGGAGGAGACTTCGGAATTGAAAAGGATAGAAAGATGAGTTTCTCACTCGCACCTGCAGGAGCAATGAGCTGAGGGGAGTCGACCTTGGGAAATCTCGGGAGCCAAAAGAGCTGAGTTTGCCCGGCTGTGTAAATTGTGTTATTTTGTTTTTAGAAAATTTACAAATAGATGTTTTCTGAATGTTCACCGGAAAGGATATGTCTGATTTAATAAAAATAAAGGTTAAAGCTTGTAGATACATCATATTATAAGCTGTTCGCTATTAAGTTCTCTGATTTTTATACCGGTTAACGTTTTTAAAAATTTCACCACACGCCACTGGATGTTTTTGAGGCGATTACGAACTGAAAGCGTGCTAAATTTAAACGGGGAAGGTAAAGGTAAGAGAAAGTTTCACCTGCAATACATTCGAACACATTTTATTATAAAAAAAATTTCAAGACGCCATCTCCAAAATTGTGGACCACTTTTCGTCAATTATGGTCAAATTCGATTGAAATTTGTTACTGCGTAGTTTTCCGGATTGTGAATTATGAATTTTTGGTTAAAATTTGGAAATGGACAATGGCAGATAAGGGATTTTAAACTGATGAACTTCAAACTTTTGGTCAATATTTCTAAAATAGAGGCACAAATATGAAGTCGCTTATGGCCAGACTCGACTCGATTTTATATGGGGGTTTTTCGAGTTAAATAGTCAAAATTTGGAAATTCAAAATAGCGGTGCTAGGGGTGGAGGATGAGTTTGCTTATTTGACGTGATTTGATTTAAAATTTGATAAGTTCTACTTCTAACGCGTGTAAAAGACACATCCATGGTTTTTTGATTTTCTGCCAGTTTCGATTACAAAAGGTAAATGGAATGGAAATGGATTTTGCATACACGCCTGAAAGTCTTACAAAGTCTAGAGAGGAGCCGAGAAAGCTATCTAAAACGAAATGAAAACAGAACGAATTGAAGAGAAATGGAAATATAAAAGCACATAAATAGACGTGTATGTTTTTTGATATTTATTTTTATTTTTTTATTTATTTTTTTGTCATAATTGTTTTGTTTTTTTGAGATGTTTTCATCATATTTTTCATATATAAAAAGTTTCTTACAAACTAAAATCACTTAGTTTTACAATTTATTAATCACATGGTGGGATAACTCGTATTGTGATCAGAGTCATTATAACATTTAAACATCTTATTACATTTTTTTTGTGGATCTTAGGTTTTTGTTTTTGCTCTCTTGTGTAAGTTCTACGTGTTCTGTTATATATTTACTGGATCTGCTTTCACTGCTGCTATGATAAGAGAATAAATAATATCCGGATAAGTATCACAAAAGACGAGAAATATACACATATTGAAATTGAAATGTCTACATGTATATATGTATGTGTGTGTGTTCGGTTGAGTAAAGATGATCAGCAAAGAATACAAAAAATTATGAAACGTCTTAAGTTAGTAAAAGTTATTAATACTGCAAAGAAGTTTTGAATATGTTTTTAAAATTTTTCTTTGCTTTCTAAAACATTTTGTTAAAGTAAAATGGTATAAAACAGTAACTAATTTTCGTAGTGGTATGTATACAATGTTGTTTTACTCTCATCATTAATAAATACTATAATCTACATCACATTTTATGACTGATCCTTCTTCTTTCAAATATTCATAATTTTTATATAACTTTTCTAAATATCTTCTTTTGTTCATATTTTAATATAAAAATTGCCGTTTATCTCTTTGTGTCTCTGACACTGTTATATGCAAATTTGTAACGTCACATTATTTCGGTATAATGAAAAACTGCAACTTTTCTGCAATTAGATAATTTAAGAGTCAACTTAAAGCCTTTTGGGAAAATAAGAAAAAATTTAAAAGCACCGCTCTCAATTTTTCGGAAGGACCGTCTCAAATTGAATTAAATTGCAATAAGCAATCTCTCAAAGTGAAATTTCAAAAAAGTTATGCGTTTAAAAAGAGTCTTTTAGTAGTTAATTAGACAAGATACGAATAATTAACCTTAGCATCTGCATTTAAAAAATTGATTTTTCCCTTGAATATTTTGCATACGAACCCTTACTCGTTTTGGGTTTAAACTTTTTTCTCATGAATTTTTTAATGTAAAATTAAAGAGATTTTTTTTTTTTCGTACAAATATAAAAGCCATTTGGATCCACATTTTCTTTTTGTTTATAAGGATAGTATTCCGAGTTTTAAAGAAAGTGTCTTCATCACAAAATTAGTTTCTTATAAATTTCGCCTTATTTGACACTAATAAACATCTATAAAATTCAATATTTCATACATTTATTCTCTCTTGTATTGCAAACTCATCGCAAACAAATATTTTTTTTTTCCTAATAGAAATCGTTTCCCAAAAAAATCTTGACAATTTTACTTGGTTAAGGAACTTGAAATTTAATTTTAAATATCAGATTATTTGCTCGCGCTTTTTCGTTTTAGAGGTTGTTAACAAACAAATCGGTTTTTCAACAAATTCATCAAAACATTTAAAAACAGCGACAGAAGTACAGCGTTGAATTTTTCATATATAATTGGAATTATTTTAGTAGCAATAGATAGTGAAGATTGCTACAAATGATTGATTGATGAAATGATCGATAAAAGGAGTCAAAAACTTTATTTAAGTGAATTATTAAAGCACAATTGTTATTATCGAGAAACATACGAAATAATATCGAAACTGAGGATACACGATGGAAAAACGATACTAAAAGGAAAGTAAGTATATATATATATATAATACTATATACATATATATATTACGATGAATGCGCACATATTATTAAAAAATGTATTAAGTAAATAAAAACATACATAATTCTTACTTTTCATTATAAAAACAATTTTTAAAAAATATAACACAGTTAACTTTTTGTAATTTATGCAGTTATTACATCGTTTAGAAAATTGCTACTAAAAAAGTAGTACGTTTACGGGTGTAGTTCGGAAATGGGCACAATGTGAATACGTCACATGAAAAAACTATGTGCTTATCACATTATTATATTGTAGATATCAAATTAGGTGCCCAATTAACGTTAAGCGCCTTCCTCTTTTCAGAATCAGACCCCTCATACTAAACGTTATCTTAATATGCTTTAATATTATTAATATCACATCACCTTTGTTTTGATGATAATACTTAAAAGACAGATGGTCTGCTGCCAGTGTTGTTTTTCTCTTTCCCCTTTCGATTAAAAAAAATTGTCATCTCTCTTGGTTCACGTCACCTTTGCCTCTCACTGGCTTCTGCTTTTAACTCTTGATATATTTCTCTTATATAGATTTGTGTACTTTATGTTTTGCTATTTAAAAAAGGGTTCACACCTTACTTCGGCACACTTGTAGATCTTGTACCGATTGCCCATTACTGGATATTTACTGACTCAAGAACAAGTTCTTCTATTTCTAACTCTTCGCTTTTCTTATGTGTTTCCTTTTTCAGGTTTCTTATATGTGTTTTGTTTTCTTTTCTTTGTTAAACAAATCTCTAAGCAGCTCAGCATGGTAGATTTGACCTTATTCCGAAAAAGTGTTATATAATTTATTTTTTGTTAATGTGAATTCTGGACTAATCATAACTGTACTACTACGAGCCAAATTTCTGAAAGGAACATTAAAAAATGAAATTAGTTAAACTCCCTTAAAACAAGTATGTAAACGCGTTTAAGAAAAAAAAAAAAAAAAAAAAAAAAACGAAAAAAAAAACGAAAGAGAAAACAAACTTAAATAGAAGATAGTGTTTATGATGCTTACTTCAAAAATTGTGGCAGAATAGAAGTCCATCTGCTCCTATCATGTTTTAACGTCAAATAGAGTTCAAAGGTAGAGACTGTGTTAGGATCTACTTTAAGTGCAGCAATTCTCCTGTAAAATAAAAAATAAGAAAAAAAAAAGATTATGAGAGTTCATCGCATGATTTAAAATTAAAGTCGTTTCAAATAAACAAACGAGAAGGAACAAACAAGTTTTAATCAACAAAATACTTGTGCATATCTAAAAATAACATGTCTCTGTATATGTGATAACTAAAAAACAGAGGCAAATTAAAATCAGAGCCACTTGAAAGAGCCGAGAGTGCACCAACATAGAAGTAAACGATTAAGCAGCAAGAAAAGCAAAAAAGAAACCAAAGAAAGGGAAATGCGTCAATTTCGAAAATAAGTAGGTGCGAATTTATAATTAAGGAAAGCTAAGATTAATGACAATTGTCATTATATAATTCATGTTGCATTTAACTTCAAATCAGACAATGAGACCCAACGATATCTCGATTAATGTTCATTAAGAGGCAATTAAAAAGCAGACAAAGGATATGCGCTGAGAGAAAATTATCAACAAAATTCGCCGAAAATACATTTATAGAGAACAAAAAGTGTACACTTACCTCGTATTACTAGGTTCATCCTCGAATTCAACAAAAATGCTACACCCTCGCACACCGCAGGGTTCCTTTTCCGAAACTTTTATAATTTCAGCAGCTACTCTAAGTAGTAAATTCGCTGGCAATAATACTTCTGTGCAAGCTAGATGACGGCTTTTTGCTAAGCGTAATTCGCTCTGTAATCGCAACGAAAGAGCATTGATCGATTCATCGTTTTGGGCTACCGTTGATGTTATCGCTGCGCTGTCCGATACTGATGAAAGTGTTTCAACTTCATCAGTGATGTCACTGTTCGTTAAATTGCTATGCGTTGACCGAGGTGGTACAAGGACACCCATCCAATCTAAATGGGGGAAGAGATAAAAGCGCTTGATCAGTAAAAACACAAATTTTGGCAAACATTGCGTAATAAAAAACCACGCATACTTAGAGCAATTGTAAAACATAGCAAAGATTTCATCAGCCCGCTCTTGATTGACGCGTGCAGCCAAGCCGGCTGATGAGACTCTCGAACAGTCGCTTTAAAAGCTTTTAAATTAAAAAAGGTAATATAGGTACCATCTGTGCACAGGAGGCGCAGCAATTACTGCAGATCGTAATTTTAAGCCGTGCTTCCCATTGAATCTTTCTCTAGCTAAAAAAAAGAGGAAACCAAAATAGCGCCTCTGTTGCAAATCGATTTCATTTTTAACAATAAACTTCTCAACTTTTGCCATAATTGTATGCACAAAAGATGAGGATAATGCATTTTTTTTTCTTTTATAAATACAAGGGCCAAAACAGCCAAGCGGACAGAGGCAGCTTCTGCACGCTGCACTCTACCTGTTCGAACATGACATGAAGTCACGGTGAAAGAGGTTTCTAGAAAATTTTCACCTAGCAACAGAAAGGGATTACGAAGCACAGAAAAAACAGACAAAAAGGTACCCAGAGAAGTATATAGTAGCGGCGTGCATAAGTGTGTTGGTAACCAGCTGGTTTCCTCAGTTTCCCTGCCGAAGCCGGGGAGAATTGGTGGCATATATAATATTTATTAAACCCCACATACATGTATATATATATATGTAAATTTATTATGCCTCACGCACATATCTCTTTTGGAGTATATAAGGAAATCTCAGAGCAGGTCTTATTATGAAGGAAATCAGCTGTGCTTTCGGAGAGAGTTTTATTTCAGGCCACCATTACAAGTCAGAAAGCAAACCATCTGATAGATTTTCTTTGTTGGATTTCATGAAAGTAGCTATATATGATTGAAATTGTATAAGCTCGGACTTACCTTTAATTTTTTCTGATCCAAGGACACCATATCCCCCTTGATTCATTGCAACTGATAGCACTTCCATCTTCATAAGTTCTTCAAATACTTCGTCAATTTTGACAATATTTACTCTGCGATCAATTTCAAACGGTGGTGTATATTCCACCCTTTTAAACGCTATAAGTTCGCTTCGAGTTGGACGTATAAGACAAAATTTTAAGCCGTGAAACAGTTCTTTGGGATGAGGGTAAAATATATTTTCAGGCCTCCTTTATCAGTTCTTGTACTCAATAAAACACACACGTTTAAACAAATCGCACTAGTGAAAATGCAATCTATGGCCTTGTTTAGTTTTAAGTTCCCAATTAGAAATAATCAACAACTATTAAAAATTATTTGTGTTTTATCCTTGTTTCACAGCACTTTTTATCACTTTTAATGTTCTTTTCAATATTTTCTTGGTGCTCGTTGCGAATGTAATGCATTAACAGTTCTGATATATTTGCACATAAAATCCTTTCTCATCCAGTTTTATACGTTTGGTCGCAAAGAAAAATTATTAATTTTATATAAACTACTAGATATCCAAATATAAAAATCTTGGTTTGTGTTTTCGAAAATTTGTTATAATGTCCACAGTATAGTTTTCACTTCTCTGGTTATACAAAAAACGAAAAAAACCCAACTTGCTGAAACTCAGTATCACTCTATTTTCGCTTGCTCTTTTTTGCCATCAAACGTCCGAACAGCAGCAATGCTAAGAAGTAACTATTCCGGCCGGCAACAGTAATTTCTATTTATAGCCTTCAACCCCACCACAATTTGCTCGGGTTTGGAGAGAGAATTTTTTGACTGACAATAGGTAATATGGAAAGCGCTTTACTTTTGTGCGTGCAGTTGTGTTATATACCAGTTCTATATACTACTACAAAACAGCTGAAATGAAAGAAAGAAAACAGCCGAAACGCCACAGCAAAAAACATACTTCTTTTATGTAATGAGAGAACATTTTGTGTACGTGACTCGAACTGGGTACTGCTTTTGAATACGAAATTTTGGTACGTATATAGGCCAATGTATATACATATTGTGTATAAGTACATATATATACATATTAACTTTATCAGAAAACTTGCCGTCTATTACAAATCTCATTACATTTTCCGGGCTAGCACTTTTCTTTAAAACAAAAAATTTGTTAATAGTCCTGAAAAGACTCGATATTCTCCAGAAGTAGTGGCACTCTTAAAGCAATTTTCAGTGAGCTTTGTAAAATAACCATTGTTCTTTGTTGCTGCACTCTCCAACTCCATCTCTCCCATTTTCCTTGTCGCTCAGCCAATGTTGTATATAGTATAACATGTACATAAATGTGAACACACAACACAACCGCTTAAGTTTTGTTATTTTGACTTTGTATACTGTGTTTTTTCCCTATAAAATCAGTCTTTACATGTATTTCGCCGATTCCGGTCGTGGAGTTCGTGTTTCTCATCACACAGTATATCCTCTCTTCAGTTTTATTTTAATTTAAAGCTATAAAGTTTTGTTATTTCACTATTCCTAAAATAAATCTTTTAAACTTAATGTGTACTTAATTAATTATATTCAAATATCCACGATAAATCCCTATTCCAATATACCATGTTAATAGTTGTTGACTTATTTAAATAAAGTCCAATTTTTTTCTTAAGCTAACAGAGGCGATTTGGTCTTGCTTCTGAAACACTAAATGATAGAATAAAATATTTATAATATAATAATATATCGGAAAATATATCCTATTTTATTTGAGAAGTGTTAATTAAGAAAACGTTTGGTAAATATTCTTACTAACACACAGAGACAAAAATAAAAAACATACTAAAAAACATTTCCTCTTATTTTGTCTCCCCGGCCGAAACAAATTTCTCTGGTAAGTTTGTGCCCCATTTCAATTGATTTTCTTATTACCACTTTCAACCGGCCGGTGAACATAATTATTTTAAAAGAAGAAAATAAATGTTCTTGTTTTGATAAAACTCTTGGGGCTTTTTTCAACTCCTTAAACTGTTTTATATCGAAATGTTCGAGACCTGGGCAAAAGTGTACAATTTTTGATTAAAATTAAATTTGGATGCATACATTAAATTGACATGTGTGATATCTAAAAATGAAAGTCTCAAACGGTGTCGGCAAAATGTAGAGCGAATTTAAATTGTCTTTTATTTGGAGATTTTGATGTTGCGAAAATTAAGAGTTCAAGTCTTAAAGTATCTACCCCGTCTTTTGTCAATATAATAAGGAAATTCACCTGTTGTATTCGTTGTATCGAAAATACAATTTTATTCGAAAATACAATTTTATATTTTCGTAGTTCTTTCTATGATCAATGATTTAGCAAATATAATAAAATGTAAATGCCCGTAATGTGCAGTATATTAAAATATTGTATGGATAATGGAAAGAAATAACAACCCTTATTTAAATTAATGTACTTGGCTACTTTCCCATTCTCAATCGGAAGTTGTTATAAGAGCAACAAAAAACAATTTTTTTGTGGCTCAAAGTTTGCGTTTTCTGACGCAATTTGCAGAACTTATGGAGTCAAGTATTTTATGCGTACATTATTATTAGAATCTTCCAAGAATAATGTTGGTTTCCACGACTTTAACCTTGAGTTTTATTACAAAGCAGAAGCCGAAAATCAAGCGAAGAAAATCTGAAAATAGTACCTGCAAAATTGGAAATAGGACCGCATAAGTGATACTTTCGGTTTCTTCTTAAAAGTTCAATCACAATATGCATTAGCTTGTATATGCTGGCAACCCACAATAGTTATAAGGACGTTTTCTTCGTCAAATTTCATTTCGTTTCGGCAACTTGCACTTGAGCGCCTGCGTCGTCGGCAACTTGCATAAGCACAATTTACATCTCAGTCAGCGTTCTTTGAGATTAGTGGAAGAGAAGTTGAATTCAAGGGCGACCATTTTTATGAACTCATAAGAATAAATTTATGAATCATATGATCTCAGGGTAAGTTTTGCTTAGGAAACTATTCGTCAAATAACTATCATTTGCATATGCGAGCTTATTCATATTGTGGTTGAACCTTAAGGATACATGATCAAGGTAGTCCAAAATCTTATTGTGGTTGGCTTGTAAACCAACACTCTAATTTGTAGTTGGAAAAAAGTACTTTTAATCATTTTCATCAGTCTATAATGAGACTCCACATTTCTCTGAGCTAAAAAACCAATTTATTACCACTGTCAATTTTTATTTTGCCTACATTAATACTGTTAAGTCATCTCTGTGTAAAAATCCTAGACAGCTCTGGTTACCCACCTATGATTCACTCCAGAAATAATATCTAATATTTTTTATTAGTTCTTAGGATTTTACACACTTGACGAAGCTTACATCGACTTTACTTCAGCTTAAAGCCTTATGCTAGACAGACAGCGCAATAAATTAATAATTAGTTAAGGGTTCATTGCGAATTGTAAATTTCAAAAAATCGATTTTTTTTTTATTACATTTTTGGAAACTATATATATATAGAAATATCATATTAAAATTTGATAAAGATCGGAGCACTCTAACTATATTTTTGGCACTCTAACTTTATTAATGGGCGTCAAAATCGGCCCGGCCGCCATACAATTTGCTGATTACCGTGACCGACAGCACGTACGAGAAGCTGACGCGCATCGGCACTATTGCCTCTAAGAAAGCCAGAATCATCCGCAGAAACGCTGTTTTGGATGAAAACGTTAATTATGAACATACAGAAGGAATACTGTATGGTGCAGGCATCGCTGATTAAGCGCAGGACAGATTTTTTTACGATTTTTCATTAAAAAAAACTTTGATCGCGTTTTTCTCGAAACAACGTTTTTCGGCACCTTGTTGATAAAATCTCGGTGACTACTGAACCGATCTTCACCAAATTTTTACCACATGTTCTCTATAACTATAGCTTAGCTATGGCATGAATAGACAGTTTTTTGAAATTTTGATTTTAAGTATTTTTTTAAGGGCAAAAACGGGGAAAAAAATGATGATTTTTGGAATTTTTTCGAAAAATGTCCGCCATTTTGTCAATTTTCAAAAAATCAAAAATCTGTCTATTCATGCCATAGCCCTTATCATACTGAATCTAAAACTTTGTCATTTTTTAGTTTCAGACCATCCGTCTCGGAGATATCATCAACAAGGCGAAGCCCTCTTTTTTTTCACTTTTTTTCAACCGTCTGTTACAACAACAAAAAATCGGAAAAATAAACAAAAAAAATTGTTTTCATATACTTCGACACTATATTTATTGAAGTAAAACCCCTCCCATATTTATATTTACAACTGAACCTACTAAAAAAATTATTGAAAAATAGTCTGTTTTTCATGGGTGTAATTCGGCATGAACCCTTAATTACTCATTTAACACTAATTATTAATTAATGAAGTGGTGACAGACAACCATTTCTTAATCATCATTTAGCAGCTGTCAGTTATTCAATAGTTCTTGTGCTTTTCTTCTTTATATTCTTTGTAATGGATAGCGCAAAGTAATGTTACAACTCTTATAGTAGTATAAAATCAGTTGAATTCTAGTACACTTTTCATCATTTAGGTATAAGTGATCAAAAAATTATGGTCATTTATTCATAAATGATCAAGTTTTTCGTCATTTAGCGGCCATTATGATGATAAGCCCATGACAGACAGCACCTAAATTATATATTAGTACTAATTAGTAATTTATGTGTGCATAATTCTCTAGGGCATTATTCTTCAACACTTGACTATACAAAGTCGCATCTCTAAATTAGTTGACAGTTTTTTGTTTAATCCTGAGAGTAAATCAAATGCATCTAAATTTATTACATTTCAGTTGTTGAATCTGGCAAGCAAATTAATTGTGTTTTCACAGAATTAAGCAAAATGTATTTGTGATGCTTTAAATATTGACCAGGATGCCTTTAAAAAATGGTGCTCCATCAACTGCCTTCTACTATGTTATTAAATGTACTTACATGTCTTTTGCACGCAAAAAGAACCAGCTGAACTTTATACATTCGATGGACGGCTATTCTCTTACCAGACTTAACAAAGAGAGAGTTCTAGGGATCGTTCTTAATTCATGCTTTTCCATCGAATATCACATTGATTCTATTGTTAATAAAACTAATGCAACTCTGAGGTTCGTTACGGTGTTCTCTATGTTGTCTTCTTTGAGAGGAGGATACTGTTTTGTATGCAGAGAGTCTGTGTTACGAAATCTATCCAAAGTTTGACGAATGGCTTGCTTCGATGGACCGATTTTCAAAGTAAATTTGGATAAATCTTAACCATTCCCTTAGCAGGAGTCTACATGGTTCGTAGGAAACGCTATACCAATCGATTCCTTGGAGTGTTCCGAGCAAACTTCTATTCATCCCTCCCCCGTTGAAGGTTTTTTAGAGGTTCGCTCACTTAAGTCCTTATAGGTCCTTGTAAGGATATCGCAGGACATCGAGTAAGAGGAGGAGAACACCATTCCAACGATACCCCACTTGTCCCCCACTGATCTTAAAAAGCATTAGTTTCTGTTCGCCAAATCGGTCCAAGGAAAGGAAATTACCTATGTCACGGAGCAGCACAGAATGGAAATAGAGATCCTGGTGCTTGAAAAGTTGCATCGGTATAAGAAAATTGAAAGGATGTGCGTGTGTGAATAAAAACCAAAATGTGTTTCTATTTTGTTCCAATTCAGTATTTTCTTCTCCACCTAATATGATATAAAGAGAGTCTGAAATCAAAATACATACATATTGTTAGAGTATATATAGGCTTACAAGCCAAAAAAAAAAACTCTTCATCATTGATTTGTCTGAATTCAGTGGCCAGATTGTGTAAATCAGTACATGCTACTTATTTATTTATTTATTTAATTCGCTTAATACAAGCTACAAAACTTAAACTAAGCTTAGACTAAAACTAAAACTAAACTAAAACTACAACTGATAAAATTAAAAGGTGAGAACGAGGGGGAGGAGGCAGTAATTATGGTGGTGGGTCATCCTGGTAAAGGGCATGTCTGAGGGAGGTTTTATCTAAATGGAAATTGAAGGCAGGAGAGTTGTTAGTTTTGCGTAACATTCTAGTAATAGGTTCGAAGTGTCCGTAGTTGGTGCGGTGACAGGTTAGACGAAAGAGTGGAAAGGATCGTACGTTGCGAGGATTGGTGTTGATGGATATGTTATGCAAAATTTCAGGACAGTCAATGGAACCGGCTAGGACCTGATGGATAAAGATTATATCGGCGAGGTCACGGCGCGTTGCTAAAGGTTGGAGGTCAATCAGTTTCAAACGGTCCTCATAAGGAGGAAGATTAAGGTTATCAACCCAGGGAAGGCCACGTAACGCGAAGCGGAGGAATCTGCGTTGCACTGATTCGATTCTATTGATAATTGTTGGCTGGGAGGGTGACCAAACTTGGCAAGCATATTCAAGTAGGGGCCTGACAAAGCAGATATAAAGAGCTTTAGTGACATAGGGGTTAGAAAATTCCTTAGACCAGCGTTTAATAAAGCCCAAAGCTGAGTTGGCTTTGCTTATGATGTGATCGATGTGAGAACGGAAATTGAGTTCACTATCACAGATGATGCCCAGATCACGGAGAGAGCTAACTGATGGAATGGGTTCGCCAGAAAGAAAATAGATCCTAGGAGTGACGGGGAGACGCTTGCGGGAATAAGTGATAGATTGGCACTTGGAGATGTTCAGGTCAAGGAAGTTTTTTAGGCACCAGATAGAAAAGTTGTTTAAGTCATCTTGAAGGAATGCTGAGTCAGATGCGTTGGAGATTCGTTTGGAGATTTTCATATCATCAGCATAAATTAATATATCAGAATGTTTGATTACCAACTCAACGTCATTTATGGATAATATGAAGATTAATGGACCCAGGTGACTGCCTTGGGGGACGCCAGAGAGGGATGTAAAGGGTTTAGAGACCGCTGAGTCAAATCGAACCATGTATTGCCGATCATCAAGGTAGGATTTGATCCAGGAGATAAAACGAGGATGAAAACCAAGGATACTGAGCTTTAAAACAATGATTTGATGAGAGATTTTGTCGAAAGCTTTACTAAAGTCGGTGGCAATAACGTCAACTTCGTCACCACTTTCCATAGCTTGCAGCGTTCGTGACACAAAAACGATCAGATTGGTAGTTGTGGATCTCCCTTTAAGAAAACCGTGTTGTATAGGGGAAAGAAGAGACTTACAGTGGAAAAACATGGCGTCATATACAAGGCTTTCGAAAAGTTTGGGAATGCAGGAAAGTTTGGCTATGGGACGGTAATTTGAAACATCGCTTTTACAACCTTTTTTATGGATTGGGACAATATATGAAACTTTCCAAGAACAGGGAAAAACACCTTCAGAAAGAGAAAGCGAGAAGAGGGTAGAAAGAGGTAGTGTCAAGTAGGCAGCGCATTTCTTTAGGATAATGGCAGGAATTCCATCGGGGCCAGGATTGTAATCGTCGGTGAGAGCGTTGATTTTGGCGGCAACAAGAGCAGGATCGATGTCAATGGAAGTGAGGGATGTTTGAGGGCTGTTTTGCATGTAACGGAAATAGGTGAGATCAGGATCGGAAACTTGATCGCTAAAAGATTGACTAAAGAAATCAGCGAAGAGATTGACGATGGTAGCCGGGTCGGATGAAGAGGAATCACCAAGTTTAAGGGTCGAAGGGTATCCATTAGATTTCTTTTTCAAATTGATAAAATTGTAGAATTGCTTAGGGTCGGAGATGAGTTTAAATTGCATGCGTTCAAGGTATTCATTGTAGAGAGATTCACAACGTTTGGAAAAGAGGGCAGAGATGGCAAGATAAGAAGAGTAGTCTGGGTTGGACCTAGAACTGAGATAGGAATGCCATAGCTTGTTTCTTTTGTTACGGAGAGATCGAAGTTCTTTATCGTACCAAGGTGGGGCAGAAGTGCGAGTTTTTATAGGTTCCAAGGGGACACATTGGGACAAGCAATTAAATAGAACTGTGTAGAAAATGCCAACACAGTTGTTAGTGGATAATTGAGGATTGTTTAGGGATGAGGAGAGGTTAGAATTGGATAGGAGGGAATTTAACTTCGAAAAGTCCGTTTTATAAAAGTTGAAGTGGAAACGGGGTTCGGAGTAGGCGTTAGTGCGAGAAGAAACATAAAATAAGGTAAGAGAAAGGGGAGGGTGATGATGATCAAGGGTGGAAAGAAGGTCGTTGCTTTCACTAACAAAAGAATTAATAGGGTTAGATGAAAATATTAGGTCAAGCTGACGCCCTAGGTTATTTTTGACACCACTGATTTGGCAAAGACCAGAGTCGGAGAGATGATCAACAATCAGCAGTTCTGTTGCAGATGTAGCATTAGTTGGAATATAAAACGAATCATCATCAGAGAGAGACCACTGCAGGCGGGGGAGATTGAAATCACCGAGGACTGTCATATCATCACAGGGATCAAGGAGAGCAGACAGGGCGTCGATTGCATCAGTAGCAAGTTTGTAGGCTTCAAGCGTTTGTGCAGGGCGGATATAGCAACATAAAATGAAAAGCGCGCGACGGTTGAGGGCAATTTTGACAGACACATATTCGAACAAGGGAATATCAGAGGTGGTGATTTGAGTAGCGCTGTAACGGTTGTGAACAGCAAGGAGAACACCACGACCTGAAGGGCCAGTAGAATCTAAATGACCATCGACACGAAAGACAGTGAAGTCATGTGGGAAAAGTTCATAGTTGTTGAAGTCAGGAGTTAGGTTTGTTTCAGTTAGGGCGAAAATATCAAAAGGGAGCGACTGGGACTTTAAGAAGACGTCATGAGTTTTAGTACGGAGTCCTCTGACATTCTGGTAATAAAGGGACAGAGAATTAGTCGGATGGTTGAAATTTGTATTGTGTGTGGAGGAGTGGGGGCGTGAGGCGGAAATAGGCAGGTGGCTAGGAACGAAAGAAATTTTTAGAGTCATTGCGAGCCTTTTGGAGGTGGGAAATACGTTTAGAGCTAACATAAGAAGCATAGGAGGAGAGGTCATCGGCAACTTCCTGAGAGGGAATATTGAAGGCTTCGTGGTATTTAAAGAATAGTTGACGCAGAACAGTAGGATCAGTGGGGAGACCTTCTTGATGGATAGAGGTCATCACATAGGTCTTAGTTTTTCCTTCGAAACACACATTACCTGCTTTATTATGAAGAAAGGCTAAATAAAGGCGCACATTGTTGTAAATTTGATGATCACGAAGACGCGACAATAAATAGCGGCTATCACGTGATTCGGCTGATTGCATTGTCAGCTTTACAACGGGGGGAAGAAGAGGGTCAATAAATGTTGGTTTATGAATGGTGGAAGAGGAAGGTGAAGTGGAGACAGGAGCGCAAAGAGCAGAGGTGCTAGGGTCAGGGGAGATCGGTAAAGAGGTTGAGGGTTCAGTGGTAGGTGTGACGGAAGAAATGGAGGTTGTTGGGTTAGAGGCGAGGGGACAAGTAGTTGTAGGGCGGGGTAATGTGGAGGAGGGGGTGATCGATGAAGGCTTTGAGGGTATTTGACGATCAGGTTCAGGAGGTGCATTAGTTTTGGAAGAAACTGTCGGGGCAATGGGATTTAGAGTGTGAGAGCGGATGAAATTGGGGTACTTTATGGGTGTAGTCTGCTTAAAATCAGGAAACAGGCCCATCTTAAGAGACCAGTTGGTGTCTTTGGAAACAGAAACAGGTGATGATGCACGGAGGGAGTTGCGAGTAGGTTTAACTTGGCTTTTATTCTGTTTAGGGAGGTTGGAATTAGTTTTAGCTTGATTTTTTTTCGTTTTAGGGTTAGGGGCATTTTTAATATTGGTATCAACAAGGTTAGTATCAGATTTAGTGTATGGGCTTACATTGCGGTTAAGCTTACTAATATTATTAGTAGACGTAAATGAGGGTTTGGTTACACTATTACTAAACTTCACTGATTTTGTAGATGGAGCATTCCACGGAGAGATCCGTATATTCCCGTAGTTGAGGACGCGGCTAGGGGTGCTGTCGAAAAGCCATGAATATTTGAGAGGGACGTTGACTCGAAAGCTGGAATTTTTCCTGGAGGAGAGTGGAATTTTTTTGCAGTCGATTACGCTGAAGGCGAAGTGGTTGCTGAAAAATTTCCGGACCCAGTTTTCATCAGCATGGTGGGGCGCGCCGTTGAGGTGAAGAGAAAAACGGTCCCTCGAGTTGCTGCAACTTATCCTCGCTAGCCTCTGAGCCCAGTCCGCTTCAGTCCAGGTGGTGCCAAACATTTTTAGTGAAGGAGGAGGTTGGGAGTCAAAATCCGAATCACAGGTCTGAACGTGAGTTGAGCGAGTTGGTGCAACGGTCCTTTTAGCTGACGGATTCAGATTCATATCAGCTTCCGCCTTCGAGAGGGATAAGACAGGAAGCGCAACGGCCTGTGGAACGGCGGATGACACAGATTCTTCCGAAAGTGAGGGTGGAGAAGTATATGAGCCATCAGGGTACATAGTTGAAGCACGCGCGGAGAGAGATCCAATGCCGTCATAGATGGAGCCCAAAAGCTTGGAGTTTGATGCCACAGCCTGGGAACAGCAGCCGAGATTGCCCTTGACGAGCTTCAAATTATTACGGATGTCTTCAACCACTGGCATAATAGATGCAGGCAAATCAGAAACAGAAAATGCAGCATATAACTCATCCACGGAACTCGACGTGACTGACATTTTAGAGGGTAATCAAATGGGAAGGCAGTGAATAAATTGGGGAAAAAACTGCCAGAACTAAGGGAGGGTAAGAAAAACACGACCGTACCGTTCAGAGTCTCTTTTGATATTGTTGTGGTTTTAATTTTTGTGAAAGATCCCCTCATGACTTCCAATCATGTTCGGAATCTTTACCTCCAGACCCCAAAATAACATTCCAATACATTCCTGGTCCGAATGTTCTGTCCTGTTCTACCCTGGTTTGTGGTCTTAACATGGGAGTCAACAAGTATAAAGTGCAGGGATATACCACCACTGCACCGCTACGTCATTTTGTAAAAGTTCAAAATTCCTTTTCTCTGGAAAATCTGTATTTTCTTAAGAACTCGCGATCATTTAATCCATCCATTTCTTCTTGTTTTATAAACCGTTTTTTCGCTACATGGGGAGCCGGGTGGTGGGATGTAACTAGAATTAGTCTTAAGCTCCGTATGAATGAGTCCAAAAGTCCCCCATCGGAAAGCTGGCAGAACTTCAGTAAAATCGTAAAACTCGGGTAATTGACTTCACTTAGGTTTAAGAAGCAAAACCTTGGAGCCCCTAACAACCCCTGACGAATTGAAGTTAGGCCGAATAAGAACGCGAAAATGGCAGAAACTGGACTCAACTCATCCACTTCTTCGGTGACAAATCCACAATCTTCCACAATTGTGAAGCGACAAATGTGAAGCATCGATAGATGTTTCTATGTCCGGTTGTTGTACGGTTTTATCAGGAGAGACAAGATGGTGGAGTTCATTTTCGTATACCCTTCCGAAATTAAGAAGTTCTTTGAAGGAAGGAGAAAAGGTCGTCTTCGATTTCAATGGTGTCTATTGCAATATTATCATCAATACTGGAGCAACTCGAACTATCCACCTAACCGTGGAAAATCGAGGCTTCCAGCCATTCTGTCGCTCTGTATCGGTAGCATTCAAAGCTTTACTAGAGAGCGCTTCTCCGTAAGTGGTACCGCCGAAGGTCAGAGTGTAATTGGCAGACGTTTCGGCCACTTAGAGAGTCACAACTCTAACGAATCCCCGGGTTCCGAATCCACAGGTACGCAACAGCTTTTCAAGGTCCATTCAAAAGTTGCCAAACGATTGTCCAGGCTGACGAGGCTTCGTACACTTAATTTTTCTTTGGTTGACAACAATTCTCGGACGACGTACCTTTTTCTGACTTCCTCAATAAGGTTGAATGAGTTAAATATGTCAACTGCTTCGGATCCAATTGCATTCAGAAACGTTGCTATTAGAGATATCGGTAAAATGTATGTAAATACCTTTTAATAAAGGAAAATTGTCATTTTCATTTCATGTCCACTTTATTAGCACTCTAAGATTATTTAAAAGCAGGTGTGAAGCAGAAATCATATTTTCTATCAATCTTCTGACAAAACTATGAGCACCACATTGTGTTTGTACATAGCAATAGGCAGTATTCCAGAATGATCACCAGCACCAGCACCAAGCTACATTCTGTTTTAGTCTTGATTCCTGTTAAGACCTAGAAGAGCGAAAAATCTAAATTATATATGAAAAGTAAAGGGCTTTTTTAAATAGAGAACGTTATTATGGTGCATTTCCTTACTAGAGAGAGACGAATGAAAAAGCATTAATTAAGGAAGACATCTAAATCTGAATTTAAAATTTCAGTTCAGTCTCTTTCAACAGAAACTAGACGATATTTTGGCATCGAAGAAAACCGTGTTGGCTGCCCTGGGAGACACCAGAACTGTTATTTATTTCTTTAGATAAAACTTCGTGAAATTTGTTGTAACGAACGGCGCAAAGTACTTCTCCACAGGAAGGTAATTGTCGCCTGTTGTTTTTAGAACTTTTATTCTTTTGTCATATTTTGAAAAGTGACGACATGCAGATTTTTTGTGGTAAAAAATAATTTTGAAACTTTCAGATAAAACTGCTCTGGAATCTATAAGTGGTATCTGTTATTACCCACCTACCGGAGAAGTAGGTATACGTCAGAACTACTAAAGAAATATGATATAATATTCCGGGTAACGTTTAGTCCGGGCAAGCGAGCATTGTTATTTAGTACAATTAGGAAATCGGAAGTCCCTTCATAGGAGTTTTTCGGGCCAATGATTTCGAATTTACTATCACTTTTTATTTATTTGGTAATTCCAGATGGTACATCTAATATGGCGACCAGTAATTCTAATATAAAGGATTTCCATGACAACCCGAGTCGAACTTTGGCTACTTTTCAAAACCTAAAGATTCTACTTTTTAAAATTTAGAGGACATATTCTATATGAGAATAACCTCCCCATAAGACCTCGAATAGTCGGTTACTGGAAAAAGGGACACTTCAGTAGTTGTTTAGGCGTTAAAAATTTAATAGTAGAAGTAGTTTCTGTAAATTTAAATAACATCTCATATTTTTACTTTGATAGAATCGTTAGGAGTTCTCGAGTTTTTAGTGTATAAACAGTATTAAATTAGGCGTTAAGAATTTTTTAAATGCAAAATTTTTAGCTTTAAACTGGAATTTTTAGGCCTAATAATTTCATAATACAATAGTATAGATAGTTTTTAAAGGTTAAAAAAATATGTTAATTCTCACTTATAGAAGTTTTGGTAGTTAATTAACCTATGAAGTGTAAAAGGTTCTTATTTAGGCGCTTTTAAGAATAAAAAGTATTAATATAGCTCTATTTAAGTATGTTCAGTATCTAAACCAGAACCGGACAAACTCGGTTCTTTTGTTTCCCGAGAGCTCCCCAGGCTCCCTTGGAGTCAAACTCTGGTCTAGAACAGAGCCAGATTTGACTCCAAGGGGAACCTGGGGACCTCTCGGGAGTTAAAAGAGCCGAGTTTGCTCGGCTCTGATCTAAACCGCAGGTAAAGTTCGACTTGGGAGTGACCATGAAGGGGTTTTCAGGTAGTTTGAAAAATGTTTAATTAGTATCTACTTATGATACACTGAGTGAAATCGGGTAACTCAACTAGTATGTAATACATATATTCAGTCAACTAAACCATTTATTCAGAACTTCTTTAGTATGGGTACGCAATTTAAACCGGTTCATAGAAAAATAGGACTTAGAAACACGCAGCGCTTAAACCTATTCTTTGCTGCATGCAACTTTTTCCAACTCCCTCGACTTAAAGACTTCGCTCACGGCGCGGCTTGCCAGAAGAGTTTTGGATAACCGAAAGCCGTGCGTGTGTGTCTGTGTGTGTGTCAACACCTACAACCTACTAAAAAGGTTTGTTTTCTCTTCAGATTTTGAACTAACTTTCATATTTCACGGGAGCAGTACATCTTTTATTCTATATACCTATCGATATTGATCGGTTGGTTTTTTTTTTTTTACTTGTCTCTCGTACATGTGATAAAAGCACATTCATATCTTATGCAGGTCGTTACTGAATACTGAATAGATAACAGGCAAGCACATCTTTCTTTTAAATTGCACTATGAAAATCGAAGTTTATTTCCCTCTCTATTTTAAAAAACAATGTTTGGCCTATGAATTATGATCACTGAACCTTTCTTCGATATCACCACGGCAAAGGTGAATTCTGAAATGATTTGGTTTTACTGCATGCTTACAAGCATACGATTAAAATACCCGTGTATTACGAATTAATTTCCAAAAAAAAATTTTTTTTTGTTTACGAAAACAAGTCTGGTAACCGGGGGTGGACGTCGGTGCTACACTCTTGTTGGCTACTGTTGGCACAGAGACTGAAAGTTTTCGACTTTGATTTTTTGTTTGTATGACTCAAATGATTCGACAATTCCTTGTTCATTTGAAGAGTATGTAATGCAACTTTGTAATTGAGCAATTTTTAATTATAACTTTAATTGCATTCTTGACGCAGCCATTTCTGATCTTTCCCTTTTCTTATAAATGAATATAAAGTATTTAATTGCGCTAATCGGTTAACAGATTACAGCTACAGAAGCCAACTTACTTCATCGTGGCTTTTTCGACGGCTACAGATGAACTGAACTGCTTATAGACTTGATGGCTTACATAAAGCCAAGCTCAGAAAGGCAAAAAGAGGTGCGTTTATTTATTATGCGGTTCGTTTTGACTTCAATCCATTTCAAAAACATAATAAAAGGCTACCACTGTGAAGTGTTTACTCACCTAAACTAAGGCAAGAGAGAACAGGAATATCCATGGATGTTATTGTTGCTTATAAAAAAAATTATATGGTTGAGCTAAAAATCGCTAGTTTTTTTATTTATAGCTGCAAACATTAAAGTAAAAAATAGCTGCTTCTGGGGAAAAAAACTAAAAACCGATTAGCGAAGTATAGAGTTCTTATTGAAAAACTGAATAATTATTGTATTAAATCATAGTTACTTCAAAAATGATAGATAATATTACCTATATGTATTATTCATAAATACACTTTTTTAGTTTTTTTGGTAAAAAAATCTTTAGATTGGATTTCAATTGTTATTTATGTATTTATTTATATTTAAACTAGCTGAGTTACCAGGTTCACCCGGGGTATCATAAATACTTACTACGTATACATGCGGGGACTCAATCCGGATTCAATCCAATTAAATGTCATGTAGACGCAGACCGAATCCAAACGAGATCGCCTCGATCCGTTCCAACTTCTCAACCTGGATCGAATCGAAATTATCCCATGTAGATGCTCTCTTGCCTTATTTGACGGAAAACTTTATAAAAACAGAAAAGTATACCAAAAAATTGAAACCGGACTTATTAAAAAAGATTATAATACCAAAAATTGCAACCAAATTGAAATAAGGTGGAAGAATTCAAAGCGTGCTCTGTCATTTCGATCACATTTCGAGCTTTCAATCTTTCGATCCAGTGTGGTCATAGACGCACATCGAATTCGATTTTTCGATTCTTCAATCCTCCATGTATACTTCACTAGATAATTACCAAATGTTTTATATACGCTTTTTGGAATTTATGTCTCCATCCAACCGTCTATGGGTGACAGATCTCTTACTATATTCTCTCAGTTTTGAACCCTTTGAACAAAATTCGAAATGGACACTGAAGCAAAAATACGTCCTAGAAAAATTTGGAAAACCCGTTTTCATTTTAGCTCTTATTATAATATATGTATATGTGTGTATAACATAAAGTTGAAAGGTAGTGTATCATTTTAAATTAAAATGATAATAATGAGATATTAATAATAGTTATGTAGCTACTTATTCAATCCTCATGTGCATGCTAACTAAACCATTTTTAGCACAAGACCAAACCTTGATAGGCAAATGATGCTATCAAAAGTGTCCGTACATACTACACAGTTTTATTTAAACATAAGCAAATTAAAAACAATTAAGTTATAACGATAACCGATGTCTTTTACGTCATGCTTAATTTTACATTTCACAATAACATCTCTGCACTAATCAGCTGGAGATTTAAGTACAGTAGTTATTGTTTATTTATTTATTAGACAAAGTCTAAACTTCAAAACCAAATGTTAAATTTATATGAGAACGCTATAGCTAAAATTCGGTCAAAACTAGTCTCAATTTCCTAATGAGTTTTGTATAGAATCAGCAAACCAGTTCTTATAATGTTAGTTATTTACTCATTGAACTCTTTACTGGATTAAGCGTTGGAAAGGAAATGACTAATAACACCACCGCCATTATGAAGTACCCACTTTGGGTCAACTGACAATACGGAAGGAGGAACAATGTTAATTTCGAAATTAATACAATATAAAATAATAGAAACGAAGCAGGAGAAGAAACAAAATTCGCTAGTGTAAGATTTATAAAGTGGTTATCTATAATTAAGTAGATATTATTTCTTATAAATATAAAGACATTGTCAACATAACAACTGGCAACGTTTAGGCTTAAATAAGATTGGTTTGGCATGTCCACCGCTCCAGAACTCGGCAAACTTGCCTTAACATGCACACTGAATTTATTTTTATAATTCTATTTAAAACATTTAACCTATGGAATGACATTAACAAATGAAACTGTAAACAGTATGCTAATTATCTTCTCTTTGTCGAGCTAATTAAGAGGTTAATTACTTATTGTACTTGTAAATCCTATTAAAAACCTCGTTCGAGAAAAAAAATTAGCAAGAATTTGTCGCATCTGTTTTTTTACTAAAATGTCAAGAATCAAGATAGCTGAAATTTTTGGGTATATACTATATTATACCTATACTACTACTGCTACTACTATAGAATGTGTTGTCCTTTATTTCTCCCTTCAAAGCACAAAATAAATAGTATAGATATACAGGGTGTTCAGAGGTGGGTGGTCAATACTGAAGGGGGTGAAAGGTCAGACCGAGCAATTGCATTGTACTTGATCGTTTTCAGGTTTCCATGTCCACAGTGCCAACATTTTAAAAAACAAAAATTGAAAATTCGTTTTCATGTAAATCTGCCAATGATTCATCAGTTTCTGAAAGCAAAATAACCAAAACATCTATAGAATAAAATCAAAATAATTTTTCAACAATTTCGTAATTTCCAAGCCTTCCAAAAATGATTCACTGATGACCATTTTACCTTACGTTTTTACTATCTATACAGGGTGTTCAGAGGTGGGTGGTCAATACTGAAGGGGGTGAAAGGTCAGACCGAGACAAGCAAAAAATCGTATGGGTGGGGGGGGGGGGGGGGGGCATCTCGCACCGTTTGGCAGTTACAGGGTGATTCGTAAATCAGGATTTTTCCTTATATGGGAACCGCTCTTGTATTTTTATCTTTTTTTCTACGCATCGCAGCGGCCCCAAACTGATATCAAAAAATCACTATTTGGAAGCCCTTTCCAAAAAAGTTTACACCACCCCCATATCCCCAACCCCTTGGCCACAATCCCCCCTGGAAGTTGAAAAAATTAACTTTTATTTCACGATTTTTCACCTTTCGCCCCACTTTTCTCTGAAATTCATGTTATTAACATACCTACTTTTTATTTTTTTTAAGTTGCCTATCTAATTACCTTTCCAAAAAGGTGCAACATGCCCAGGTAGGAAAAGGATACGAAAATTTATTTACAAAAATCCTTTTACAGAATATCATGATAATTCGAATTTTTAAGAAATTATACTTAAGTTAACTAAAAAATACATTTTGTTCGCTTAAAAACTAATTACAATTAAAACGTTTGTCCTTTAAAAGCTGTTCAAAATGTTCTCCGCTAGTTTCGATGCATGCAAGAAGCCTTCGTTTTATTTCACGTTTGAGGTCTATGGTAGCCAGCCTCTCCCGTATTTTCGTGGCTGCAGTCCCAATCCTGGTAACTAATTCTTGTCTGGTGTTGATTTTTCTTGAGTAAACATCATCTTTCATCATTCCCTATAAGAAAAAGTCCAGTGGAGTAAGGTCCGGTGACCTAGCAGGCCAAGGAATCGGTCCACCTCGTCCAATCCAGCGCTCTGGGTAATTTTCACTTAACCTTGCCCTAACAATGTTCCCAGTATGCGCAGGTGCTCCGTCGAGCTGTAAATAAATTGCGCTTCTGGTGGCCAGGCGGATGTCCTCCAACAGATCCGGAAGGGTATTCTCCAAAAAGTCCGAGTATAGCTGACTATTCAGCACTTGGGGCAAGATGAAGGGTCCTATCAACTGGTTGCCGATGATGCCAGCCCAGACATTGACACTAAATCTTTGCTGGAAGGACCGACACCTGGTCCTATGTGGGTTCACATCTGACAAGGTGTGGAGGTTGTGGAAGTTTGTGATGCCATCCCGGGTGAATTGCGATTCATCCGTCCACAGAATTCGGTCTAGAAACCTTCTGTTTTCGATGTCAGACTCAAACAGCCAAGTGCAAATTGCAATCGTCTTTCGGAACCTCCTTCCTGTAGTGCTTGGACCGGGATATGGTGGTATGGATGTAGTCCCTCTCGGTTCACAACGGTCCAAACTCTCCCTGAAGACAATCCTGACCTTCGTGCGACCTGTCTGATGCTTATTTCAGGGTTGTTCCTGACGATGTTGAGGATTCGTTGGTCGGTGTCCGCTGAATCGGCCGATGTCCCTGATCGCGTTTCTGCTCTGGAGGCGGTTACACTTCCGGTTTCTTTTAACCTTCTGAAAGTCCTTGAAAATACCCTTCTGTTGGGTACACGTCGATTCGGGAATCTCCTTTGGTATTGTCGTACGGCCTCACTATCATTTCCTTCTACTGAACCGTACACGTAAATTATATCGGCAGACTCTTCAACACTGCTTTCTGCCATTTTATCTTAATTTTTTCTATTAAACACCCGGTTTTATCGCTTGCTTCTTCAACTGTGGTCAATGTCCTTTCAAACTTACCCATTTTTATACCATAATTCATAGGAGGTATTAGAAACGGAGCGTCAGGATACTTAGGAGTCAATACTGGATATAATAAACTAATAACGCTATTTAACGAGATTACATTTATTATTTTATTACTGTTTTGCTGAAATAATAAAAATGTACTACCTCTGTTTCCTAAACAAACATTTCCGAACTTGCTGTCATAAAAATTGTTTACTTAACGACTTTTTTCATTATGGTGCAATAAAGTAACCTCACACCTGTGAGGATGTTTTAATTTCAGGACTTTTGCAACCCTTTTCTACCTGGGCATGTTGCACCTTTTTGGAAAGGTAATTAGATAGGCAACTTAAAAAAAATAAAAAGTAGGTATGTTAATAACATGAATTTCGGAGAAAAGTGGGGCGAGAGGTGAAAAATCGTGAAATAAAAGTTAATTTTTTCAACTTCCAGGGGGGATTGTGGCCAAGGGGTTGGGGTTAGGGGGGTGGTGTAAACTTTTTTGGAAAGGGCTTCCAAATAGTGATTTTTTGCAATCAGTTTGGGGCCGCTGCGATGCTTAGAAAAAAAGATAAAAATACAAGAGCGGTTCCCATATAAGGCAAAATCCTGATTTACGAATCACCCTGTAACTGCCAAACGGTGAGAGATGCCCCCCCCCCACCCATACGATTTTTTGCTTGTCTCGGTCTGACCTTTCACCCCCTTCAGTATTGACCACCCACCTCTGAACACCCTGTATAGATAGTAAAAACGTAAGGTAAAATGGTCATCAGTGAATCATTTTTGGAAGGCTTGGAAATTACGAAATTGTTGAAAAATTATTTTGATTTTATTCTATAGATGTTTTGGTTATTTTGCTTTCAGAAACTGATGAATCATTGGCAGATTTACATGAAAACGAATTTTCAATTTTTGTTTTTTAAAATGTTGGCACTGTGGACATGGAAACCTGAAAACGATCAAGTACAATGCAAATGCCACCTAGAATAAATTGAATTCTGGTGATCGATCAAAATATGAGTTCAAATGATTAAAATGTAAATTGTATTGTTTATTAATATAATTTGTTAATATTCAGGTCGACAATAATATTCTAAGCAGTATGAAATTTTAATCACACATATAAAGAATCGCTCTGACCTGGCTAGGAGCTTCATAAAAGTATAAATGAATGAAAGTGTATAAATGTTTTTGACCCAAATTCAAAAATTTAAATTGCCAATACCAGTGACTGCAAATTTCTTAATTGATACAAAATATTTTAAAATTCATAAAATATCTCTTTAAGTTACAAAAATAGAACGAAATTAGTAAGATTTTAAATTTAAAATGTTGTTCCAAAATGGGAAATGAGTAATTTTAGTCAATTAATATGACATTTCATCCGTAGTTGTCATCTACAATTATTAAGTTGGGGCTCACAACTATAAAGTTGTTTTTTACAGCTATGGCGTTGTAAATCATAACCATTCGTTTTTGTTTGAGAGCTAGTAAGTTTTTGTATAATGATGGATCGCTCAATCTCCTGTCTCAGGCGTCCGCCAATTTGACAACCGACCTGTCACAGGGGGCGGAGAGAAAATGTATACGATGCAATTTTCCCAAACCCCTCTTCAGAACCAAATAAAGGTTGTGGTAAAGGTACCATCATTCACAACCATAGTTTGATGGATGGCATAATATATTGTATGGTTCGCAAATAGTTGTTCAGATATGTTTAGGCAGTTCTAACAACACGTAAAGCGAACCAATTACTTTTCACAACTAAATAGTCCTGAAAAGTGGTTTATGGATAGTTCTCAGTACGTTAAGCGAAACAAGTGTCATGGTTCGTTTTTGGTTGTGAAGATAAGTTCGCCTCTAGTTTTTAGAACTACTTATGCGAACTAGATGTTATTATAACGTAATGGCTCGGTAAGATAAAGGGTTTTCCAATAAGAGGTGTTATTTTGATATTCATAGGAAAATGCCATTTCTTGAGATAAATGATCGGATGTTTATTTCATTATAAAGAGGAAGGTATGCCGTTAATAATGGAAAATAACATCAGCCAAATGACCACCACGACCACGCTTCCAGGACCATATCCTTTTCATGAAATTATCCATAACCAAATCGCAAAGTGGCTGCCCTAAGTCCTCGATAGCCTCACGAATTCCATCTTTGAGGTCTTGAATCGACGCTGGCCTGTTGGCGTAGACCTTGTCTTTCACGTGGCCCCAAAGGAAGAAGTCGCAAGGTGTCAAATCACAAGATCTGGGTGGCCAATTGTGATCACCTCTTCGAGAGATAACACGGTCCGGAAACTTTTCCCGTAAAAGATCAATGGTTTCGTTGCTTGTGTGGCACGTAGCGCCGTCTTGTTGAAAGTAAACGTTGTCCAGATCAATACTATCCAATTCTGGCCATAAAATATCATTAATCATCTCTCGATAGCGCAATCCATTCACCGTAACTGGTGGTCCAGCCTCATTTTCGAAAAAGTAAGGTCCAATGACCCCGCCGGACCATAAACCGCACCAAACAGTCACACGTTGAGGATAGAGAGGCTTTTCAACAATAACTCTTGGGTTTTCCGAGCCCCATATGCGACAATTTTGCTTGTTGACGAAGCCATCGAGGTGGAAATGGGCCTCATCACTCAAGATGATTTTTCGATGAAATTCCGGATCATTTTCATGCATTTCAAGGACCCAATCGGCAAAGACACGTCGTTGTTGATGATCGGCCGGCTTGAGTTGTTGTGTTAACTGAACTTTATAAGCCTTAAGACCCAAATCTTTATGCAAAATACGGTGTAATGACGTTTTTGGAATGCCTAATTCCAAAGAACGACCAGGAATGGACAAACCTGGGTTTTCTTGAACACTTTCGGCTACAGCAGCAATATTCTCGGCTGTTCTTGAGCGACGTGCACGGGTTTTATTCTTCACATCACTAACTTGTCCCAACAGCTCGAATTTTTCCACCAATTTCTGTATTGCGGTCCGACAAGGTGCTTCACGACGACCCAAAAATGTTCGAGTTTTACGAACCGTCTCTGCCAAATTTTCACCATTTTTATAGTGAATTTTAATAATTTCAATGCGTTGTTGAAGCGTGTATCGATCCATTTTTATTTATGGCACGTAGTTTCTACTTGTGAAATGTCAAAAAATAACAGCTCCAAAAGTGACATCTACCGAAATGGCGGGCTATTCAAAATAACACCTCTTATTGGAAAACCCTTTAGTTCGTACAACTTGTTAACAACTGCAAATGGTTGTGTAACACATAAGCTCATTTCATTACTAAATTCATTTGTGTAGAAAGTTCTAGCAACTAGAGTTATAGCTCACACAGCGAAATAGTTTGCGCGGTGGTACTTAGGGCATTATTAACCAAACTTACCCTTCGAAAAGTTCACTTCAGTAGAGTACCGCGGGGTCCCAAGTAATATTTTGAGTTAAGGACTCCGTTGTAATTAAAGCTTATGAGTTAGAGATGCTAGATTGATGTGTCAGTCGGAAGACACACTTAGACTATTATTATAGGCCCATTGTGATACCACTTGTTGTGACCAGGGTTTCTGGTAGGAATTGAACCCACTACCTCTAGTGCTTACCAGGCTATTGAGACTCCCAAGCCTATTAGTTATATATGTATATAAGAAAAAGATTGATGCTTATGTTTATGTTTCAATATTTCCCGCACCAGAACCGATTGTAAAAATACAAACGGGTTGTTTTAACATGGTTTTTCTTTTCAAAATTAATCTGATTTATTTATTTACGAGTTTTACATTTTTCACAGAAACTTAAATAATATAACTATAACATTGTGTCCCAAATAGACGGTGTTCTCTGATTTTCATTAGCATTTAAAAATAAAAATTTCAATAAAAATAAATAAAATTATTATATAAATAAAGAGAAAAAAACAGAAAAGCATTTTCACATGGTAACACCCACTTACCTGTCTTTCGAAGAACATTGTCACAATTTAAGTTGCAAAATTATCTACAAATTACGTCATGCGACTTTTTAGCTTTTTATACCCCATTCCTCCTTTTGTAACTTAATTTCATAATACACGCCTTCCTCCTTTAATATGCATTCTTGTCATAATTTTACTAAAACCCCCCTCCCCCCGGGTGAAATGCATGACATCATTTGTAGATGACCCCTAACTTATTCACGAGTCTTAACTTGTTTGGTGAATCAAGTGACGCAAACACGTGTTTATGATAAGTTTAAAAATATTTGAGAAAACAACATTTCGCCACCGACCATGGCCTATAATCCCTATAATCTGTCAATTGCACTTCTTGTCTAAATTTTCAAAATTTTTATTTATATTTAATCATAACTTTTTCCTCATACTGAGCTCCACGCAGGCATAGGTACATATTAGGTTGTATTACATAAATATACTAAAAAATTATTAAATTAGAATATTTTCAAAATATTAAAAACAGGTTTATACTTTCGCTTGTATTAAAATACATTTTCATTTATTTCATTTATTTATTTACATTTACGACTAATATACATATTATCTATCACTGTAATGCAATACTTTAAAAATATTAGGAATTACTACAATTGTATTCGATTTTAGTTAAGAATTTAAAACAAGAAATGTTAAAAAGTATTACAAGATTATATTCATCAGATTTGGGATAAATTCTCTACTTCTTTTAATAAATTTGATGAAATAAATTAAAATGATTTAAATCGAAAATATTCTATTTTATATTTTAGCTGTATTGAAAAATGCTTTATTTTTCAATAATATTAGAAATTTATTAAAAAATTTTTGAGCATGACATATTGTATATAGGGATAGATAACTAAAATATTATCATCCAGGCATGAAGTCAAGTTATAAACGGGCAAAAATATTAAATTAACGTCTTCATGACAATAAAACAAGACAAGGGTGGTGAGCATTTCACGCTTTTACTTTTAAGACCGTATTCCCCAAAAAAAACAGTCTTCAAGTTAAGACTGTTTAAGACCGTCATAAAACATTTACACTTTAAACATTAAGATTGCCATAAGTTCTGACGAATTTACAAATGATTTATGACTACAACAAGCCGAATAAGATTATTTAAATAGTCAAAACCTGTTTTTTAAATTTGATTATAGTGGCTCTAAATTTAGAGTTGTTGGAGAGAATACGACAAAAAATTCTGTGATCATTACACAAATATGAAAACACTCTTAAAAAGTGTCCGTACCCTTATCCTTTTTAGTGCATTTTATATGAAAACGTGTTTTTTACTTTTTTAATATTTTTCTTAAACAAGTTCTGAATTAATTTGGATCATTAGTATTTTTTTATGTATAAACTAAGCCATTTGAAGTAAACTACAAAATCTATTTTGGTGGTGAATTACATCATTAAATCGTCTCTGTGTCATATTTTGTAAGACAAGTTATCTAGTTAGTGACTTCTATCTTTCATCTTAGAATATAGTATTAAGTTTAATTATAGACACAAGACTTCTAATTTAAAGAGTTTATAATAAAGTTACCCACAACAAAGCTCAAGACCAAAAATTGGGAACATGAATACGCTAGACGATCAATAATATTATGGAATTAATTAATTTTCAATGAAACTATATCATATCGTGAAAAAAAAACTAATATTTATATATATATACATGCTAGCCAATATTTTTTTGGCTCGACGAACAGAAAACAAAGAGAATGAGATGAAACAAAAAAGAACCACATAAACTGAAAATGGCCAAATAAAAAAAAAAGAAATATTGTAGTTATGACTCCTCGGCTCTGGCCGAACCGCAGTCTAATGCAATAAAAAATTAATCGACAATGGTCAACACAAAAAGTACATCAGCTGATATCCGCCGAAGTCACGTAAACTTTTCACCAGTGTGACTACGTGCCTGACCTTTGTGACTGTGTGGGTGTGTCATATATATTTTCCTCTGAACTATATAGGAATCTTGCAGCGAAGATCTCCCGGCCAGATATGTATAGCTTCGTATATAACGCAGCGATCCCCGCGATCACTACGAGGTTTTATGTTTGTGTACACATATATACATACATATATGGTACATTCGATAAAAGCGATGTGATCCCCTCGGGGGACACTGATTCCCTCCTCTGTACTGTATAGCCGCATATTTATTTCCATGTGTCCAAAAACGTAACACAATTGATTTATACCCTTGACATTTTTATTTTTAAAACTTCAAACCTGGAACGGTGCGAAGTTTTTTTTGAAAATCTGAAAGAAAACTCACCATGATATTAAGAGTGACATCATATAACCACACAATTGCGATGACTAAAAAAACCAGTTCTGCAACAAATATCCATATGCTGCGCGTCTTGAGAGTCTGCTGTGTCAATCCGACTTAAATCTCTGCGGGAGGTGAAGCATTAAGACTCCACTCCACATCTACATGGATATATTTAGCTATCCAACGATCGTATCCATCGAGTGCACTTGATGTCTTGCTGGAACAAGTTAAGATTTGAAAAGGTATCAGCTTCTTCACTCGCACTGTGTCATCTAAGGCGTTTCTTTTTTTTTGTTTTTTGTCAAACAAAACATTACTTAGAAAATACAATTATTATCAATTTATAATGTTTATATAGGCATTTATTTAGTTTTCACCACAATTTAATTGTTTATTATTTCTAACGATCATCAAGTTTAGCTTGATATGTATATTTTACTCATACCCATATCTATAATAAAAATTTCTCCGCATGCAAGTTGTGTACTACCTCAACACTGCAAAAAAGAAGCACTACGAATGTGCGCTTTTCTTTTACAGCTTATAAATAGTAAATATTGTTAATAAAACTGCGCATATTAGCATATATAAGACTTAAATCTGCCTCTCTGTAGGCCTAGCTAAGTATAGTACAGATACAGAGTACATATATATGTATAATGGGAGCATTTAAATAATGAAGAAACAGGCCTCCTCGAAGTTCAATTTAGTTGCCTTGACTAAGCTGATGGTTCGGTATATTAGAAAGCCCTCTTACTTTTTTTTAGCATATTGTAAATAGAAATTTCCTTCCAACTGTCCTGGTGCTCATTTTGGCCGGCTGGGAGGATGTGAGTACAAAAACATATGTTTAAATTGAGTGCCCAGTAGTAGATCTAGCTGTGTGACTTAATTGCTAAATGCATTGAGAGCTGTACGGGGTGGAATCGCTTATGTTTTCGATGCTGGGGACTGAGCTGTGTCAACTGGGGTTATTCGCAATTATAATCACATTCGTATACATATTATTTATTTTGCTTTTGTGTAATATAATTAAATGTCATTACTTCTTTTTTCATCACTGAACAGAGAGTAGAACATAGGAAGGAGATTAACATCTGGCTAGCCCAACCAAAGTGAGCAACCGGCCTGATTCTCTGTTTACAATCTCAAAGATTAAAACTGGAAAAGAAGAAGAAGTTACTAAAAAAAGATCTATCGACGGATTTTTCTAGATGCTTGTCACTTGCGCCAATTGTTCTAACATTTTAAGCTATTATGAAGCAATTGCCTTCGAGCGTATCATCTCTTTCCAAACAAATGTTTCGGCAAGTGCAAACAAAAAGCACTTAATATCTATGGGTGTTCCCACCTGAGTAAAGGAATTCCTTCAGTTAAAAAATATTTCTCTAATAAATATTCGAAAACAAAATAGGAATTTATTTTACAACTGCGCGGCTGAGTTATCCAGTTTCACCCGGCAGTTCAGTGGGCAAAAACTTGTAATCGGCGCTCGAAAATAAGGAAATTAATTTTTTGTTTTAAAATAAAATTAGTAATTAGGAGGCAAATCAGATAATAATAATCCTCCTTCCCCTAACATGACCCACGCGAGTATATTTTTCCCCAATATCTAAAGTCGATTTAAGGTACTACTACCGTCTACAATTTTCAAAAAATCATTTTTCGACTACTCATAGTCTCAGAATTCATCTCCTAAATTTTTGTTGAGAAATTCGTAATAGAAAAAAAATAATAGCGACTCTCTAAACTTTAAACGCGTTTCTCTCGAAATGACATTTTTGAGTCTGCCCATAGATAATCTCTGGATCTACCGAACCGATTTGAATAAACCTTGGTGCGTTTGTTTAGGTTGCTTCTATTGTAACTTACCACAATTTAGCCCAAAAATTAAAAAAGAAATATGTTGGCAAGAGAAAAAGATGAAACAAAAGTCAATTTTTTCACATTTTTCACTTTTGTAATTATTTTTTTTTGAATTTTTTCACTAAATGTGGTAAATTACAAGGTAAGGGACCTTCCTTTTTAAAATCCCCTTTGAATTTTTTGTTTCAGATATCTCAATCCTGAGATAATCTCTGGGCAATGTGGACTAGCATATTTTCGAGCTACCGGCTTCAGCATCGTCGAAAAAGTGTCATTTTTTTGCTCTCTCTAGACGGTAGTAGTATCTTAAAAGAAAACTATTAAGAATATCTAATTTTGGATAATACTATATAAAAGCCAAATCTTTTAAAAAATTTAAAAACATTTTATTATTATACTGTTTTGAAAAATATACACCCAAAAAAATATCTGGCGCAAATAACTAATTTCGTGGTTCATTTAACTATTTTTGCTTATGATGTTCACCTAACAAGGTTGTTGGTAAGCATAAACTAGAGAAATCTACTTAAAAATTATAAAATTATCTTGTTATTTAAACTACATATCTAGTTGAAACGATATCAAGAAATTAGTTCAGATAACGAGGCTCATTGTTAAAATAACTTACGAGCTTGCTGAATTAGCGTGAATCTACTAATTTTTGAATCAAATTGCGAGCTTGTTGAATCGACGCGGAATTGGTATTTCACACAATGACGACCACTGTTGAAATATTTCATAAGCTTGTTGAATGGACGCATAGCTAGTGATTCGGATAAAGGTATTTTTGTGAAAACAATTTACGAGCTTGGTGAATCGCATGGAGCTAGTAGTTCAGGGAACGACGTCCATTGTTGAAACAACTTAACAGCCTATTGGCTTGACAGGAAGCTTCTGGGTTATACAACGAAACCCATTACTAAAACAACTTACAAACGTGAGAGGTTTTTTTTAAAATTAAATATTAAACAATCTCAAAAGATATTAACATTTTTATTTCTTCATTCATTTAATTATGTATATTCACACTTAAAACATTGCTCGAAATTAGGCTATTTAAACTGACATCATCGATTTTCTTTCTCCCTCATATGTAGTTTACCAAAAAGCAGTCATTTAGAGGCAAAATGAAATTTTCTTGCTTAGAAAAGCGAGTAAGTCTCGGGTTTTTCACTGCAGTGAAACCACCAATAAAATCTTTTAACCCGTGATTCATTTCGACTATTATGAAAAACAGTTTGAACAAAACAAAGTAGCTAGCGCATCTAGTTCAGTGGACCGGGCTTCTGGTTGCCTAACAAGAATTCACGTATATATGAAGCACATCTCACAGAAGAATGTATTGCGAATTCTAAATTCTTTGTAATTTTTCAACAGATATCAAAACTATAGCAAGACTTTTTTTGAATGTTGATCCTTTTCAATTTCAGAGGGAGTCATTGACATCATAATTGAAAAATTATCAAAACCTCCAAAATTATAGGTAAATGTAAGTAATATAACAATTTGTCTATAATCTGCAATTGTGCAAACTTTGATAGTTTGTCAACTCTGATGTCATCGACTCTCCCTATATTAAAATCTGATAAAAAGTAAGAAAGCTTGTAAAATTTAAGTTAACTTCAAATCTTGTTAAAAGAATGTTTTCCGTTAATTCGACTAACAATATTTTTACGATATTAAAGCGCTAATAAGATATTATAAAAACTTATAAATGAAAATCATGTAAACGTAAAATTGAGAAATTTTGTGGAAAAAAATATAGATTTCAGATCACTGATCTTTGAAAAATTTCTGATTGTCTTTTTTGAAATTTTTTCTGTAAGACTTGTTTACCTTGAAATTTTTATTCCACCCGAATTCTGGCTCCTAGCCAAAGTTTTTTGTGGGTGCCACGGCATTCACTGTGCGCACGCCACTGGGATCATCTGGATCCTAAACATTTCTGGAGAGTTGAAATATCTCAGAATGAATAGGAATAATCGAGGCGCCCGGTGTATCGTTAAAAATAAGTTTTTTTTTCGAACCAACGACGATTGTACTGAAAATTACAACCTTTTATCTAAAAAAAAATGTATAACACAAATTCTAGAAAAAAATAGCATTGTTTACGAGATGTAGCAGTTTGAAAATGTTCTGGGATCAGTCTGACTCAGTGTATGTTTCCAAGTTCTGTACAGATATGTGTAGGGTTAAAATTGCAAATCCAGCTGGAACTTAATAGTACCTAGCACTGACTACACTCGCACACACTATTTGTTGTTGACCTAAGGGCGCCATAAAATTCATCTGCGCCAAATTTGACTTTTTGGTACATTTGTCATTCAAATACGTATTAGCGAAGACATCATTACGATTCTTTACGGGTTTACTATTCGTGTAGTTTACTAAATCCTCCGCTCCCCTTATTTCTACAATCCTAATGACTTTCGATTGTTTGATATAATTTCTCTTACTTTTAGGAAAATCAAATTTTAATTATATTAACAAAATTCAAAACCCTCGGGTAATCGGACAATTTGAACTAATACAATTCATAAGTTTTTAAATTTTTAATTTAAAAATCTAGAAATTTAATCTGATACCCTCGAAACTCACAACTTCCAGTAAAAAAAAGTAGAATAGGGCCATTGCAAAAAAAGGTATCTATTCTAACGTATGAAGAGACGGATATAGGTGAAAATAATAAGTTACTTCAATGAATAGAGTTTATTTTTATAAGAAAAAATTATTTTTGACAAAAGTTAATAATAAAATTATCGGTTAAAAATAGATTAAAAATAATATTTTATAAAAAGAAAATTGTTTAAGATTAATTATTTGACCCAGTATAGTCATTATACAAAGAAATGTTATGTTCTTCACAAATTGGTCACTGGCAAGACGAACAGGCTTCTCTTGTTTTTAATCATTCTTGCGAGCCCAAAGTTACGCATGGTAAGTGAATTTTATTGTATGGCGCATAATTTTGCGGATCTTACTTTACTTACTTGATATACTGATGAAAAAAACCATCAAAGAAAATTATAAAAAAAGCCTTAGTTAATATATATAAATATTTCACAAGTAATTCCAACCGGCACTTTGGAGTGGTAGATGGCACCAGTCAACTTTGTGTGAACCCTACTACTAGACTGATATTTCTAAAATTATTTTGGGGATCCTAAAACCAAGATGGTACTTTAAACTACCGGGAGATGTCGCCATAATTACCATATTTCAAAATCTAAATACCTTAACTTGAAGAGAGGTGGGGTCACTCAGACCCCAGTGTGACATCGAAGGGTTAAGGCCCAATTACAATGACCGGATCTGAGCGCAAGAGAACCGGAGTGAAATGTCAAATTGGTTTTTTCACCATACGTTTTCTACCTCAGCGATTACATTGAACGGAAACAAACGGATTCGATCGGAACTACCCGCTGTCACTTTCGTTTGTTTAGAAATCGATGGATTGACGGATTGAAGTGTCGAACGATTTCTATTAATTGGCCGCACCCACCACCGCCCTTTTCTTCTACTTTTCAATTTTTTAAGTCTTATTAAAGCTGTGTATATATTACACAACATTAGAAACATTGAAAATGCTTTTCTTTTCCGACTTATATGCACATCTAATTTTCACACTTTTGAGATTTAAAGAAACTACTTTGACGTCTTAATCCGGACAGATACGTCATTGTAATCGGTGTTTTTTTCCTATCCGTTTCACTGCGTATTTTGACATTTCTGTCTGTTCAAATCCGGTCATTGTAATTGGGCCTTTAAGGACATCGAAGTGGGTTTGTGATTTATATATTTTTTAAGGCATTTTCGTTTTTATCCTATATATCTTTCTTTTGAAAATATAAATAAAATATAATAAATTACGACGTGGAAAAATATCAAATAAAAATATAAATAGATTTAAAAATAAAATGTTTGCCACAACATAAAGCTGATGACCTCAGAATTCGGTGTTTATTCAAGATTAAGTAAATTTGGATTTGGCAGATTTATGTTTTTTGTTAACATATTATGCAAAACACGACGATTCCACTACTTAATCGACAGTACTTAATAGTTAGGGTAGGGCGGGGCTAGTTGAGCATAGGGTAAGTTGGGCAATCGAAATATCTCACTAACTATACTCCGCATGCTAATGCATCAAATTGCGGAAATAAGCGGCGCGGGAGAGGGGGGGAATCATCGCGCAACCGCCAGTGACGACTTGTCGATCGAGCGAAGTACAGGCACGCTTTGTTTATTTAGCGACCAAAAAATAAAAAAAATTGTGAATGAATTGAGCCGCCATATTGGAAGGAAAAAAGAAATAAAATTTTTTTTTATACTTTACAAAAGTTAAATAAAGGTATGTTAAAAATTTAAAACAATAAAATTATTTTATCACCTTCTAAAACCTTTTTAAAATATGACTGAAAATCAGTCTACCTTGTTGGTATAAAACAAAAAGTCGAACTATAGTATTAAATTGTAGGTTTTTGGGCAATGGAATGATGTCATTTTTAAAATATTGCTTAGTTTTGAGAAAAGCAAAATTCCTTTTTAACTTTTATGATTTTTGCCAATATCATGCGACCAAAAATGTATATCAAAAATATCCTTCAAGTTCAGTTGTCAGTTTAAAAATATAATTCGATTTTTTATTTCAGACCACCGGGATGGGCCGAAACATATACACTACTAAATGTTAAACATTCAGTTTTTAGTTCATTGCTATTCAATTGGTCAACATGTGCTTGATCGTCCCAATGTAATTTTGGATCTTAGGATTTGATCCTAAATTAGGAAGTAGGCTTCATGTTAACTATATTTGCAACAGAGCCTTTAAAGTGCTAGGTTTTACAAAACGTAATTCTACTGACTTTCCGGATCCTTTCACTCGTTTCATTGGTTCGTTCATTGAATATGCGTCCGTTGTGTGGAATCCGTACAGTGTTATGCTTATTATAAGAATTGAACGCATTCAAACAAATTTTAACAAATACGCTTTAAGGAAATTTCCCTTCCCTTTGTCCGAGTATGATGTACGATGTAAGCTTTTGGGTTTACAATCCCTTAAAGTGCGGAGAAAAATTGCAGCGATAATGTTTGTAAGAGATACTCTTAGTTATAAAATTTGTTCGTCGGACTTATTAGCTTTGTTCAATATTTATGTAGGGGAGAGCGGGGCTGGAAGTTCCCGGGGTAAGTTGTTCCGACAGCAATAACTTTGTAAGATAAAGAGATAGCAATACATGTGATGTGCGTCGTTAAAGCGTCAGGTGACCCGCCACGTCGGCAGTCATTTTAGTTATTCCGTCGACAACGGTTGAGTGGCTGTGTGCACGTAGCTGTCAAAACATCACGTAAGTAAATTTTTTCGTGTTTAAACTATATGGTCTATCTCTGTGTATTATAGACCGATTCATACGTAACTCTCCTAAATTGTAGTGACATTGGTAAGGTATATTATTGGATAAGTATTTTTATAATTGATTATATAAGTTTGCCAGTATGTCAGTCTTCGTATATAAACGTAATTTGGGGCTACAAGTTCCTTCCTGACGGGGCTGGTTGTTCCCGGAACAACTTACCCCAATTTACCTTCAATCGTATACCTAAAATTCATAAGACCATATTTTTTTATTTTAATGATGAGAAATTACAAACGTAAGACAGAGAGAGGTAAAGCCTCCGACACATTGTTGCGTCGAGCTGCAGATGCTGTCATCAAGGAGGGAAGACCTGTTAACACTTAGCCGACCGCTCGCATTACGGTGAACTGTTCGATCTCCACCGCACTTTTTGCATAACGCGAATGATACTTACTATTTGAAATAAAAGGAGTCTGAAAACTATTTAAGTAGTATATATGTATATATATGCGGTAACAATTTCGTTTAACGATTTCACATATTGTTTATAAAAAACATAAAAGTCGTGCACCGACTTATTTTAAAATGGGGAGATCTCCCCGATCGGTCGGCTAAGTGTTAAAACTGTGGCAAGAGAGCTTGAAATTTGCCACGTGACGTTACATAGATTTGTTACAAAATTGAAAGATGGCAAAGTTCCTACCATAGGTTATAAATCCAGGTTAGTTTACCTTGGAACAGGAAAAAAAATTAGCGAACTACATTTTAAAGTGTTCCGCAATATACTTCGGTCTTCTGCCCGGAGAGGTGCGGAAACTCGCATATGAATGTTTAGCTATAAATCTGATAAGATTTACAAGTTTATAGATCTCAATTATAATTTAACTAAGTAAAGAAACGTTTATCTGGAGCTCACCATTTATGTTTTGTTATTTTTTAAAGTTAAAAAAGTTAAAAAAGTTTAGCTGGACCAATAATGTTCTGTACCAGTAATATTTTGTCATTTTTTAAGTTTATTTGTGCATAGAATAAACATTACATACATAAATATATAGAAATGGTTGTTTTATTTCAGAAAACCTATGTTATTCTGACAGTTTATTGTCATAATCTAAGCGGAACAATTTGCCCCAAAGGTGGAACAATTCGCCCCAAAGCGGGGCTGAATGTTCCGCTCCGAAAGTTGACAAAAATTTGCTTCTGTAAAAAAAACTATTGAAATATTAGTAGAAATGACTATAACATTACAAAACCCGATAAACATCCATTCAATATTTGCACATGTTGAAAATGAAAGCTTTCATTTTTATAATAAAATTTCATATTATTTGAAAATCGGAACTTCCAACCCCGCTCTCCCCTACCTGGCATGTATCGTATTATTTATTTATGTTATTCCTTATCACAGAACTTCTTATGGCCAGCATGAACTTGTCACATATTATTCTAATGAATTCAATTCTGTCTTTGATGACAATGCTGATTAATCAATGAATCGTGTCAAATTTAAGGAACTTGTAGTTTTGAATCATTATACTTAAATATGCTAGTTTGATCATATATACATTTAGTTAGAGATCATGTGTATAGTCTGTAAGAATTGTATTCTGTAGACTGAATAACAAATAAATAAATAATGACCAAGGATCGTGGTGTTTCACGCGCAGCTTCAGAACTTATGTGTTTATATTAAGACTTAAAAATTTAATTGAATATTTATAAAAATATTTACTAATAAAAAAAAATCAAATGAAAGCCCTAGTTTTCATATAATTGATTTATGAAATTATATCTCTTATGAATTTATCTATATATTTAAAAGGATGAAAAAGAAATAGGTCAGGACAAATTTATAGAAATTACACCGGATATATACTTAGAAAAGGAGTTTCAAGTGCGGTAAAACGTTACTTAGTAGGTTACACCATTTTTAAAGCTATAAAAAATTGTATTAATTGCGGTATTTGTTAACATACAATGATAAAGAACACTTCAAATAAACTAGAGTTGCCTAGATCCGACCAACAGGTTTATTGTTCAACTTGTGTAAAATATTTCTTAACGTTTACAAGCAAATGTATGCAAAAGATTTGCATATTCAAAATGTAAAAAGAAAAGATTGTTGAAAAATATATAAATAGATGTTGTGACTCGTTTTGTGAAGATAGTCCCTGTTATCAGCATAGAATAAATATTTTGGATTTGATAATTTTAGTGCTCTTAAGAAAAAATTTTGCGGTTGGTTGGACAGAAAACTCAAGTTAGTTTCTAAATATAAAATGCAAATTGTCTATTATTAAACAATAAATGCTGTTTTTTATTTTGGAAATCGCAGTCGCAAAGTATACTTCTTAATATACGGCACGGGTGGCATAGAAAAAAAGAATAAAGTTCTGTCGCCTCTAGGAGCTCCGATATTCAAATAGTCGTACAAAGATTAGGAAATAAAGAGAATCTTGTCACTTACAAAACTCAAGCTGATGTTTTATGAAGAGGAATTTTTTAAATTTAACATATTTTGAGTGGATTATAAATCGGCTCGGCTGCAATAAGATGCATATCGTCAGGACTGCCATTGTAAAACGTTCAAGAAGACCGCATACGAAAGCCTTCCCACGACGGATTTTCTGCGGCCTCATTTGCATGTCTTAACACTAGATATACCAAACTGGTCATTTTGACTGGCTTATATAGGAAATTTGAATGGTTTAAAAAGCTTCAGTGTATCTAGAGTTAAACAAAGTTTCAAAACAGAAATAATAATACCAGCAATAGACAGACTATTTTTACGATCTTCATGGTTTAGAGCAGTGTTTTTCATCCTTCTTGAGTAAGCGACCCCTTTAAAAGTTAAAAAATTCTGGCAACCCTCCAGGGCCATAATAAAACTATATCAGGAATTTGAAAGATTACGTATTTCATTTTCTTTCTGTTGAGACCTATAATAATCGGAAAATCGAGTGTACTGCGCGAGGAAGTCGTAAAGTAAACAGGCACAGCCTTCTCACTGAAATTGTAGTTTTTTTCTTTAATTGTCGTGTAGGGATTTGCGATCTACAAGTTGAAAAACACGGTTTTAGAGAAAATAATGAGAGCCATAGCAAACATATTTTCTCCAATTTTAAACTCGCTGTTTTGAATGATAAGAAATAGAGGGAATGAATGGGCTGAATTATTATTTCAAATCTAACCGAAAAGCATTTCGAAGAATTGAGCGAGGAATAACTTTTTTAAGGTTTGCCAGAACATCCAATTAGTTGATACTTGAAGTAAAACTATTAGTGTTTTTAAATAAAATAAATGACAAAGCCCTGCAATTAGCTTTTCTGAAATCTGTGATGTTGAAAAAGTAATACATCCATAATTATTAATTTATGCTGACGGCATGAAGGGGTTTCAATGAAAAATCAACCTATTTGATTTGACACTTTTATAAGGTGACCTGAAAAGCTTCTCCACTTAGTGCCTAAAAAACTCTTTATCTCAACAACTCCAAGTTCCAATTTATCACTTACTTCCGCAAACGTTCCTCTTCCACTCCCAGAACGTATATTTTATCAGGTGAACTTATTCCATCTGGACATTATTCACAAATAATGTCACAACAAAGAACTCAACTCCTGTTCCCCTGTTTCCGATGACATCGTTACCAGAGCCAGTTCGGCTCCTGGCTCTGTCAGACGCAAGTCAAAGTAATTCTCCGACCCTTACGTGACGATATCTCCCTACATCTGTTTTGTGAGACCGCTACTCTTGAATACGCCTCTCAGATTTGTTCACCCTCCTCAATCAACGTCTATAAAAAGATTTGAGTCAGTGCAGCGTAGATTCCTCCGCTTCGTGCCATGTGGTCTTCCTTGAAACGACAAACTGAAATTCTGCGTAATACATCTCTCAATACTCACATTCGTAACGTAAGATCTTTCCAATTTTTTCGTTTGGATAGTCACCGCACTCACCACGGAGATTTCAAACCCATCACCAGAATGTTACGTAAACCCAACTCAGCCACTTTGACTTTCACGTCGATAAAACTTTCCTCAGGTCAGGCGTACTCTCTATTAGAGCTGTAAAAAAAGTACTACGATTACCATTACAATTACCAGTACAAGTAATACAAGTAAGACAAATTATCTGTACCATTACTAGTATTGGTACTTCAAAAAATGTAATTACCATTATCAGGTAATGGTATTGGTACTTCACCATTATCGTACTTCAGAAGCATTACTTAGCATTACCTGGTATTACTTAGAAATACTTAGCATTACCTGGTATTACTTAGAAATACTCAGCATTACCTGGCATTATTTAGAAATATTCGACGAGTAATACTAGGTAATGATGAGTACTGTAAAGGAATGCTGGGTAATGCTTAGTATTTTTAAGTAATGCCAGATATTGCTTCTGAAGTACGGCAATCGTGAAGTACCAATACCAATATTTGGTAATAATTAAATTTTTTGAAGTACAGCATTAATGGTACTGGTAATTTGTCTTGCTTGCATTTCTTGACCTACAACTTCCCTCCCTCTTTCAATCTGCTCCTTTCTATCCTCTCTGCCTTTCTTTCTCATTGTTTTCGTTTAATTTAGTTTTAGATGAAATAAATAAAATAAATTATATTTACTTTAAAAAGGGGACGTGCTGGAGTTAATTATTTAAATCTCTCTCGTTCTGTGGTTAGGGTTTTTCACTTTGCAGTTTAGTTTTTGTCACCATTGTGTATGTGTCTTGCTGACTAATAAAATCATATTAATATTGATTGTTTTCGGTTGTTCCTTTTAATCTATACAACATCAACACATATCTTTTTAAAGGGTCTAGCCGTACTTCCATGGCGAAACTGCCCCCGATAGGAACCTATATCGTAACCTATGTTATATTGTAGAGGGTACTAAAAGTAGTTGATCGAGTAGATATTAGCTCTATATCTTAGTTAATTGAGGAGCTATTTCAGAAAAAGTGTCCGGAGACGACTTTTTATCAAAATGATATATCTTTATCAATTTTGAAGCTAGGAAAATAAAACCAATTCCAGTTTTATGGTACACTTTACAGTTTATTTTATAGCAGTTTGCTATGAGACAAGCCTAAATAAAAATATTAAAACAATGCAAATAAATTTTTTTTAATTTATTTCTATCAGATCTAATTAAATTACCACTTTGAAAAAAATATATAATAATTGCCTACACCTTGCCTAACAGCATGCCAAGTTTCATTAAAATCTAAAAGGTGCAACATGTGGAAAACAAAATTAAAGTAAGTGGACTACCTTATGACCACTATGCTGGCGCTTTTAAATTGTATTACATTCTAATAATCTTCGGAAGAGTAGAGTTTTGATAGCTTATAAAAAGTATATTAATAGTTAGTGGTGTCAACTAGCCTATTACTATGTTTTTTCGATCTACTTTTATAGTAACTAGCTTAACAGTGTACACATGCGTGCATGTTTCTACATGATCACAGTGCATAGTCGTGGTACGCTCTCGCTGTTATTAATTGCGCAGTTTTACAAATTCCTAGTTCAGGGACGTATCGTTTATGTTTGAAAATATAAATATAATAATCAGTGAATAAATCAGTGACGTAAAAATATATCGGCTATGTCGGGGAAGTGTAATAATTGTGGCTTTGTATTGCGGAAGGTTGGAAAACGGAAGAAAAAATTGCAAACCGAAGATGAAGTGCGTAAATACAACGTACCTCAAATGAAACTACTTAAAGTTGGAGATGTTCTGTGTCATAAATGTCGATTGATTCCGTACAGTAAATCATCGGCTAATGACGACACACGCGCAGGACCTTCTCATATTAATATAGAAACAGAACAACGTGATATTTTACAATTTGAATCAGAGGACGAGGAAAAGTGTTATTATGATGATGATGAAGACTTTTCTATACGTCACAGTTCTAATGAAGACTTTATAATACTGCCGTTAAAGAGGGTAATTTCAACTCATAAATACTGTATTTTGTGTAGCTCAAAATCTAATATTAAAATGATACCAATAGAGGCTCGATATCTTTTGTTAAAAGAAAGATTTTTATTCCGAATGGAGAAGATCTCCAACTTTAAGTAAGTAGTTTCATTTGAGGTACGTTGTATTTACGCACTTCATCTACGGTTTGCAATTTTTTCTTCCGTTTTCCAACCTTCCGCATTATAAAGCCACAATTATTACACTTCCCCGACATAGCCGATATATTTTTACGTCACTGATTTATTCACTGATTATTATATTTATATTTTCAAACATAAACGATACGTCCCTGAACTAGGAATTTGTAAAACTGCGCAATTAATAACAGCGAGAGCGTAGCACGACTATGCACTGTGATCATGTAGAAACATGCACGCATGTGTACACTGTTAAGCTAGTTACTATAAAAGTAGATCGAAAAAACATAGTAATAGGCTAGTTGACACCACTAACTATTAATATACTTTTTATAAGCTATCAAAACTCTACTCTTCCGAAGATTATTAGAATGTAATACAATTTAAAAGCGCCAGCATAGTGGTCATAAGGTAGTCCACTTACTTTAATTTTGTTTTCCACATGTTGCACCTTTTAGATTTTAATGAAACTTGGCATGCTGTTAGGCAAGGTGTAGGCAATTATTATATATTTTTTTCAAAGTGGTAATTTAATTAGATCTGATAGAAATAAATAAAAAAAAAATTTATTTGCATTGTTTTAATATTTTTATTTAGGATTGTCTCATAGCAAACTGCTATAAAATAAACTGTAAAGTGTACCATAAACACTGGAATTGGTTTTATTTTCCTAGCTTCAAAATTGATAAAGATATATCATTTTGAAAAAAAGTCGTCTCCGGACACTTTTTCTGAAATAGCTCCTCAATTAACTAAGATATAGAGCTAATATCTACTCGATCAACTACTATTAGTACCCTCTACAATATAACATAGGTTACGATATAGGTTCCTATCGGGGGCAGTTTCGCCATGGAAGTACGGCTAGACCCTTTAACGAACGAAATTTTGGTAGATCCTACCTACCTCTGCCTCTGGGTGGCCCGTAGGAATTGTATGATCCCGAAGACGTACACCACAACCAATTCATAAAATCAAAAGCGTATAACCGTCGACACCAATCTTCTTGCATATTAAGAAGTATTTCTTTCTTGTGCTGCAAAAACTGGTACACATTATTTAAGTTGTTCTTGCATCACAATTGGTGAGAAGCCTTGGCTGAGAAGCCTTTTTCAACATTTAAAATTATAGTGGTTCCCGCTATAATTTCACAGAAAAAAATTTAAAAATTAACAAAACTTATTATGTCTTCGCCTCAACTTCAAAAAAGTAGCTTTTGTCAGACTAGTTAGTAAAAATAAAAAGCCACACGCTGGGTGCCAATTGCAATGGTAATTCGTAAAAACCGGGAATCTTTAATGGAATCAATCAATATATCTCGCTCAAAACGATCGCGCATCATACCCCAAAAATTCAATAAAAATTCGAGAAGAAATTAAAAAATGGGAGCAGGAACAAAATCAAAATGCAATCTTGCACTTCGACTGATATATACAAAGAGAATCTCTTACCCTTCAAATTGATGTAGAACGTAAAATATTTATTGAGGATTTCTCTATAAAACATTTAACAGCAAATTCTTAAGATCATCACATTTCGAAATATGTATGCCAAGAAAATTTATTTTTTTAAATATCTAGACCGCAAAATCAATTCTTGCACCCTGTTTTAATGTCAGTCACTAGTTTTGAATTAATGACTCTGTCTTTTGGACAATCACATGATTTATTGTTTTACTGTAATTAGAATAGAATATAATCTACATCATTTTAAAAATTCAACTCCACCGCCCCGAGTATGACCTTTTGAATCGAACTTTATGGTAATGATAAAAGAATAGTGTAATAGGAATTATGTGAATGTGTCAAAGCCAAATCAAAATACAGTCATTTTTAAAATAATTTTATTCCACGCTCAGTATTTTTCTTTTCTAGTACTCGGCGTATCGTTCGAAAAAATAATAAATAAATAAATAAAACAAAACAAATTTGTGAACACAAAGCAAAATTTCTCTAATTGACTGTAAAAAGCGAATTTTGTGAAACCAGTGCCTACGTGCACTTCTAAGTCTATTGGCAAATTTTTCTCAGAAATTTCTCCTGCATTATTAAAAGCTAAAATTGTTATTAATGATAATTTCTGCTCTCATGTTCTGATCATATGAAATTGTTTTAACATAATTGATATTAAAATTATTTAACAAAAAATTTTGCTATTCTTAAAAACTTTAAAACAACTGAGAATTGCTTTAATTTGCCTCTAAGTGGATACTCCATTACTCTTGACGCATCCTATTTGATGTGTTTTGATTTTATCATTCTTTTTGTTCAAATTTATCAACCGACTAATTTTAAGGAAACAAACAAAATATTGTTGCAATGACATGCAAGGCAACCCATCATCTGGGGCAATTAATCTAAATGTTTATACATGTCCTCCAGTTGAGGTTTAAAATAGCTTTTAAGTTGGGGTCTCTTCGATTTAAATGTCGGCGTTAAAAGACCGTTTTGTACGGAGAATGGATCTGGATGAAGATAGATGTCCTTTACCTATGCAAGAAGAGAAAACAATTATTCCATCCATATTTAATCCGTTTTCAATGGTAATTACTTGTTCAAAAGATTTTAATCCTGCCTGTCTGCCCCATGCCAGCATATCAGTCAGTATTAATTCCTTGACCTTTGAATTATTGCACAAAACAGTCAGGGTTCCTGGAATTCCATTCTCAACAGCCCAACATTTAACTACATCTACATCAGGAACAACCACTGCTACAATGCAACTCTACAAAAGGAATAATTAAAGCAAATTAAAAATTACATAAACAGCAATGGAGGTTACAACTTACCTTAAGACTCTCGCCGTATACGAATACCTGTTCCACATACTGACTGTTGTTATAAATGTTTTCAATTTTCTCAGGAACAATATATTCTCCTTGACTCAACTTGAAGATGTGCTTCCTCCTGTCGATGATCTTAAGAGTTCCATTTGGTAACCATTTTCCGACATCTCCAGTGTGATGCCAGCCGTCGCTGTCGATCGCTTCTGCAGTTTTTTCTGAGTCTTTGTAATATCTTTAAACAAAATTTAGTTCTTATTTGTCGAGTTTTGATAAGTAACCAATCTTACCCTTGGAACACATTAGCCCCGCGAACACAAACCTCTCCTGTATTTTGAGCTGCGTAATACTCCATTTCAGGAACATCTACAAGCTTAAATTACAGAATATAAATTAAGACAATTAGACCCAAATTTATAGTCTAAGAATAGATAACGTTTGAATCTACAGACATTTGCTAGCGATTATTCTAATATTCTCTATCCAATTTTGTATCTGAAGTGCTAAAAACGAAATCTAGCTGGCTGAGCTGGTTCCGGGGTAAGGAAGCAAAGTTGACATCAATCATAAAGAAGTAACTAAACGATAATTGAACTGCCGAAAACTACCGAAAATGTTACGCGCTACTCGTAGATTTATACTCTACAGAATAATTCTTTGTTAATTTTTGATGGCTTTAATTTTGATATCGGAGTGTGCTTAATTTGACCATAAAACTAAGACTAAATAAAACGCAAACCCTATTAACATAATTTTTCCATTAAAACTATTTATTTCTGTCATGTTCCTTGATTTGTATATCAAGCAAAAATTAGGTAATAATGAACACTGAAAACTAAACTTTTAAGCGACTAATCGCTATGCACATATATATTATAATTATTAAAAACGAAAAGTTCTGTTGCTCAATCACGCTTAAATATTTTCTTTAATACTTTTCATTTTTTGCCTAAAAGTAGTACGTACTATAATTCAACTTAACAAATAGGATTTTTATTCGTATAATATATAGGGTTTCAAAATGGCGTGCTTCAGATGACGATCGAAAACTTTAAACTTTAAATAATTCTCATGAAAATTAATACCTAGGGGTTTTTAAGGATGCTGATTTCGAATACACTCACAGAATTTCAAAATAGCCAATTCAATAAGGCAACCTGTGTTTTGATTCTAAAGATGTCTTGCTTGGGACCCCTGGTTTCGATTCTATTATCTAAATTTGAAAATTCATGATGGCGGATCTAATATGGCAGCGAATAGGCTAATAGAAAATAACGAGGCAAACAATTTCGACTCTGCTTGCGATATTTGGAAATTCAGTATGGCAGAACAGAATTGTTATAATTGATGGGGATTAGTACAAAACGGATTTCAGAGCCTCCAATTTCGAATCTACTATGCTTATATAAATATTCTGAGATTAAAAATGACGCATCCAATATTACGACTTTAGATTGAAACTACATATGCCTTGCATTTCTTAATTCTTACAATCAAACATTGAATTTCTTTCAATTAACATTTACCACGCAGCCGAGAGCGTTTCTTACTTCTTGTTCCATCAACCAGCGTTAAATAAGTACACAATTTACATTATTTATATAAAATAAAAAACTGAATTTAATTCATTCAAAATCTAAAACGCAAACCGAGGACAAAAGGTATTCACGTCGAGGTTGCGAATCAGGACAGAGCCCATCCACATTTTTTTTAAAATGTAATTAATTATTAGACCCAAAGACAATTAACGCTTATATTGAGAGAAAAACGCAACCATAAAGCGTTTTGATTTACTTTCATGGTACTTTAAAAAACAAAATGTGATCAAATGCTAGTGGAATTCAAGCGCTGAGGTCGATGCACCAAAAAAACTAACAACCTTTTTTATAAAAACTCCTTAATTTGCATTGAGTCTTATGCCCTAGACAGACAGCGCTATAAATTAATAATTGGTTAATTACTAATTTAGCACTAATTATTAATTAATGAAGTGGTGACAGACAAGTCATAAATGATCATGTTTTTCGTCATTTAGCGGCCACAATGATGATAAGATAAGCCCATGACAGAAAGCGCACTAAATTAATAATTAGTACTAATTAGTAATTTATGTGTGCTGTCTGTCTAGGCCGTCTATGGCGCTTAAAACACCCATCTATCTATGATAAAATAATAAATTTGTATGCTCCCACCGAGTTTCCACCTGAATGGCACTGGTCAGCGCTTACAGAATTTTTCTTAAGCAATGTTTAATAGTTCATCAAATTTAATCATCATGTATAAGTAAGGCTAAACCACAGCAAACAGAAGTCGGTATTTTCTTATTCGGCTTAAGCTACAATGGGCGGGAAATTACAAAAATTGGTACTCTGCCGTATATTTACGAAAAAGTGGCGTTTTCTATCATAGTAATTTTCTTTAACAACAGAATCGACGGGGAAGGATATAGGTAATTTTTATACCTAAACGTGTTTGATTTAAATTTAATACATTATACATAATTTAAGGATAAGATAAATAAAATAAGTCCCTGTGCTTAATTGTGTCGTGGGTTTTTGCTTAATTTGATTTGGCAGTGATATTCTACACACTACAAATAGTGTTTCCGTCTATTTCTGGGCTTGGAGATGCCACAAAATGGTGCAAACATAAATTATGTTAGATGGGTATGTCATGAGATATGGTATAAAAAAATATGTATAGATTTTTTGTGAAATCTTGTAGAACGGATCAGAGAAGCCCTTTAAAAAAGCTTATCTCGCTTAGCTCTTTAAAGATAAGGCGGAGCAACTCCAGAAATTACCTTTGCTTTTGATTGTATTCAGGGAGTTATTAACTAAACTGAATTTTTGGGTTGATTTTGATATTTCGGTAAGTACCTGCAAAATTTTTGGGGAATCATGATTTCTTGCAAACAGCCTTCCATCGTGCTATTTGTGGATTTAATGAGCTCATATCTTCTATGTAGCGTTTCTTTAATTCGCGTTATTCCGATATTGATTTTTAATTAGCGCGAGTTCAAATAAAAGGTCGGCTTCGTTAAGGTTGCTTGTTCTTTAGTAGTTCGTTTTTTGATGAAATTTATCAATAAATTAATAAATAAAGCACCTTATACCCTGGACACATTGCAATGAATGAATATTCCATCGAAAAACATGTTGACATTTTAATTTCAAAGCAATATGATTATTTTGAAATTTAGAAAGCTCGAAATTCTAAATTTCGTTGCAGTCTGTCAGGGGTATTACACAATTTCAAGCAGCGAACAGGCCTTTTTCATGAGTGCTCTCACACAGCGTCGAATTTTAATTTGTTGGGGCCGGTGGGCACAAAATTGGTGAGGGCCTACTTAAGAGATTCAAAATTTACATATTCAACTTTTAAAATTTAACAAAACATGTATATTATAAGCGTGGAACTTGCTTCCCTCGACCAGATAGGGTTTAGTACTTCCTTTTCTGCTTTAACACGCGTTGAACTCGCTTTTTCCCGAGTTCATTAGGAGGTGGTGGGATAAAATTTGTTGAGACCTAAAATTGGCGGGGGCCCCCGGGCCAATGCCCAAAATGCCATTACGAAAATCGGTCCCTGCTCTCACAGCAGGTGAATGAAATTTGTATGGAAGTTGGTCATTGCGCGAATTCTGTCATAAATAATAAAAGTAATGTTCAGCAAAATAAAACATCAGAGAGTTATGTTTTATATAATATAAACCCACAAAATTAATGCATTTCCTATGAAAGTAGTTGCAACAATTTTTCGATTTGCAGTAGCATATTTCGCTAGTAGTCTGTAGCGAGTATTTTTCATTGAGCGAACTCAAAAGTTCAAAAATGTTATCTATATGTACAAATTTGGTTTGAAAGTAAAAAAGTTAAATAAATTTATTCTTTCAAGATAAATATAAATGCCCATGAGTTTTGATAGTTTTGACGAAAAATTTCTTGGCTGATCACAACTTTCTGTTATTGGATTGGATAGTCTGTAGTCTGGATCTCAATTTGATTGAAAAGTTGAGGAGTTTGGGGATGCTCTTTCAGAGTCTGGCATTTGTTTCGCATAAAAGCTTCAAAAACCCTATTATTTTTGGGGTTTTTAAAAAAAAGTGTTGATTTTTTTTTTGGTCTTTTTCTTTTCAAAGTCGATTATCTTGACCTTGCTGCTATTGAATGATCACATAACCAGCAGAAATCGCGGTCAGAATGTCTCAACTTTATCTAACTGTGGTTTTGACAGTTTTTCTTTGTTTTGGTTTTTGCAAAATGGTCATTTTGTACAGCAAGTAATAAAAAACTTTAAAATTTAAAGAATAGATTTTTGTGTCGACTATCTTTGGTTTTTTTAATTTGGCCAATTTAGAGAGGGGGTGTTTTTTCGGGTTCGGAAGTTACGAATTTGTGTCCTGCAAATAATTATGTGTAATACTTTATATACAGTATATATAATTAAGTAAATAATTATATATCATAAAAAATTATTCAACACGATATATAAAAACAAATCTGAACCAGGAGAATTTTAGTCAGCCAGATTACATTATTGTACGAGGACAAAATGATTTAATTAGTAGAGAGAAAGTTAGAATCGCGAAATTCTGTTAAAAAAACTGGCTTTGAGAATACAAATTATTAAGAGTACCTTAACAGCATTGCACGAAACTGGTGGCCCTACATGCTCTGGGACGTAATCCCCTTGAACAGTTAGTGAAATAGCTCCAGTGCACTCGGTTTGTCCGTATCCTTCAACTATTAGACATCCAACGGCGCACCGCATAAACGTTAAAACATTCCCAGCTAAAGGAGCTGATCCAACCACCATTAGTCGCAAATTTCCTCCAAAGGCTGAAAATATATTTATGTTATTTATTCTACTTTTATCGAAATGCTCTTTACCTTCGTGTACTTTTTTAAAAACTAACTTATCCCAAAATCCATTTCTCCTCAAAATGCCCCGTCTAAGCTCCGCTTCCTTCGAATTTATTGCCATGCGGAATAGCATCCTTTTTATTGGAGAATTTGATATTTCAGCCTGTATCTTATCATACACTCGGTTCAGTAATCGAGGAACCGCTGGCACCACTGTAGGCTTGAGAGCTTTGAAATCATTCGTTAGCTGTCTAATATCCCCTGAATAAAATCCCACACAAGCACCGGAGTAGTACATTCCATTTTCGCAGCATCTCTCAAACATATGTGCGAGTGGCAAAAATGATAGCATAATATCGCCAACTCTAGGCCTATGGTCACCTGGTTGTTGGGTAGTAAAAGTTTAAATTTTCTGATTTTCAATTATTTCTTACCTAACTGTAGTAGAACAGCACAAACTCCAGCTACAACATTACCATGTGTCAACATAACTCCCTTAGGATTGCCCGTTGTTCCAGACGTGTAGCATATCGTACATAAGTCTTCAGGCTTGGGAGGCACTTCCGGATGATTTTTCTGAGCGCCAAGTTTCTCCACTTCTTCGAACGAATGCACCTCAACTCCACGATTTTTGGCACGTTGCGAAGTTGCTGGCCTAATTGGCTTAATCGTTACTAGTTTTATTAAGCTTCTAGGAGCTTTATCCAGTAGCATATTTGCCTTGGCGTCATCTTCTACAACGACCAATGCCATGTCCGTTTGTCGAATAATAAAAGCACATGCATCTGGTCCAAGTGTATCATATAGAGGAACTACAACTAATGAATAAGAGTAGCACGCCTGCTCAAATAGGACCCACTCCGGTCGGTTTTGGGAGTAAATACCGATGAGCTGTTTTGGTTTTATTCCGAGCGTTATCATTCCGGAACCAAAATTTTTTGCTCTTAGCAGCGTTTCATCGAAATTTATCCACTGAAAATATGAAATTTAATTTATATTATGTGGATTAATCTTACGGAAATACTTGATATGGCGAGTTTATACTATCTCTCCAACCCAAACAAGGACCGTTATTGGAATCGTAGGCACCAACTCTAAATGTCTGATAAAGAGTCCTGGCATCTTCGCTGATATAACTGACGAATTTGCCATTTTTCGACTCTTTGTAAAACTTGGATACGTGGATTTGTTCAGGGCCCTAGAATAAATTAAAATATTTTTTTTTATTAATACATCTAAAGAGGCAAAATATTTATTAGAGCAACCTATGGGGGTAAAAAGAGGAAAATCTTCTCCAGTTACAAGCGGTGAACTGTTTTCGAGATAACGGAACTTAAAGTATTAGTATATTATTGTATAAGTACATATTGTTACAGAATTTGCCTTCGCTTATACTTCACACTTGAAGTTGCGATCGGGCAGATATAGGGATTAGCTTTCGATCCCTCCTTTGTGAGTGTCTATGGCAGAGAAGCCAAGCGCCATACTGATGAGATCAGCTTGGCTTCTCGGATCGAAACACTCATCGATTTTTTTGGGCTCGTCTACTTCGGTGGACGAGTATCATTCTAAAAAAAAATGTCCCTATGTCCGTCTGTCTGTCCGTTCGTTGGCAAATCGGCCAAATCGTAGCGAAGGCAGATGGTGTAGTTTTGCCGGCCAGCCGCTCGGCGGGCAAAATTACAACAATATATTAAAAAGGTATTAATCAACCTGTAGCACTTGTAATACAGTAAATATGTAACGAATTATAACTGTTTATATCAAGAATTTACATTGGCAAGTAAATTAACTTCACATAGAATTTCGCATTTGCCCTTATGATTATTAAGTTTTTACTACTTCATATGATAGTCCATAGGAGCCCTATCAAAAGAAAGCTTATTCATAATTTCCACAAGATTTTGGTTCAAGAAATTGTTCGGCGGTATGTCTAAATTTAAGGCCGGCGAGGAGTTATGTACTTCAACCACCAAGCTGGATTTAAATTTTCTTAAAATGCCTCAAACAGGGTTTATCCTATCAATTGGACCAATTGGTAAGACCATTCTTGCAGAGGACTTTGTGCGGCAAATTTTTTTAAAATGTTTTTTGTCAAACATTTCATTTATGGTATATTATTTCATGCTACAAAAACATTTTAAAAAATCCAAGAAAGTATCAACTAATTTTACTTAAATCCTTTGTTATTAGTTTCAATGTTGTATCCTACTATTTTAACAGTTCAGTTTTATCAGTCACACAGGGCGGTCGTATTCAGTTTTTGCTCCCACCGAAGATTTCACTAAGTTTTTGTTTATACCCGCTTTGTTATTCTGATTAGTTTTATCACCTTCTTTCTGCCTAACCTGTGTGCGTCATTAATTATCGTCTTGCCGGTTTTGCTAATGCAGCTCATACTGCATATTGTTTGTTTGTGCTATTTCTGTTTGTGTTATTGTTTACAAAATGGAAAATTGTTGCGCTAATGCCAACTGCACGATCACTGCCCTGGTTCCGGTTTCCAAATGGGTGACTTGCAGCGGACTTTGTGAAAAATCGTTTCACGCAGCTTGCATTTGAATCAACAAATGAGTCCTGATCTACTTAAAAGACATTAAAAACGTCTTTGTCTACTACTGCGCAAAATGCAGAGGAGTGTCGCTTGCAGACGTGTGCTGCTCGCAATCAAATGCAACAATGAATTCACTAAATCTACCCTGCATCAATAAAGTTCCGTGCAGAAAAAACCCTGGATCGACCCGCCAAGATCGAATGCATTACTAAGGGGATTGATGACCTTAGATCGATGGTCGGGTGCGAATTTTAGTAAAGCCAAACTCTTGAACTTGGAGAATTCTTTGACGGCCCTTGACACTTCACATAACTCCTTTCTCGACTTGTCCCCCTCCACCCACGTCCAGCTGACGAATCATGGATCCGGAAATTTTTCATTTGCTTTTTCTCCATCACTCTCATTGATTGTGTGGATTCATCCGCCAAACACGCGAGCTCGTCTAAATTTAAAGTTTCATTCTCTCGAAATATGCATGGCTCATCACATACTTCATCAACAGCTACTTCTTGTCTGGGAATATATTGGGATCTCTAAATGGGTCACTATATTTGTCAGCTCCTGATCTTCCCCCAGTAGTTTTAAACCGAACCCTACAACTAAGGTTGCTCCTAACAAAAATTCTCTATTCTCTAGGTAAATCCATCCGCCCTTCTTTTTCTAGATCGTCCAAATCGGTTTCACAAAACTCTAACCCTAATAATAAAATTCATCAATGTTCATCAGCTTCTACGGTATCCTTTTCAGCCTCCTATAGTTAAGCTCATTATGCGGTCTGCCGACTCTAGAGACAGATGTTATCAGCTTTCTTACTTACGCGGTCACAGAATCTATCAAATCTATGTGCGTTTAGCCTACCTTCATTGTAAATCTGATTCTGTCAGCATGGATGGTAAGACTAGTGTTATTGTCTCAATTCACCAAGAAGGTCTTCCCACTGACCTCTCTACTCTACGGCAGCTTTTCTTTAAATACCATAAGGCTACCTTATAGGCCTACCTTCTTACTTATGCCTCGAAGAATACTGAAAGATACACAAGAGCTAAGCAAAGTAAGGGTAACTTTTTAACGTTATTATTATTATTAGGGGCGACCCTAATGGTGGGCACTGCGCCCGAAAGGTCTTTTGTACCGAGATTTTTGACCGTTAACCTTGTGGCTTTCCATGTGAAAATTAGATTTTCATTTGAAAAAAAAAAACCTTTGACAGTTAACCTTATGGCTTTCCATGTGAAAATTAAATTTTCATTTGAAAAAAATCATGTGTACTGCGACAATTTTCTTGCTTCTGCCATGTTCATAAAATGAAGCACCGACTTTACCATCAACAAATTTTAAACATAAGGGCTGCTACGGTCGTTAGGGTTGAAATGAGTATGTAAAGATGTAAAAAAAATAGAGAATTTTCCATGATTTTCTTAGAGCTGCCACTTAAAAGTATGAAATTTCTCATCTTAAATAACCCATAAAAAATTGGCTTAAGGGCTACTAATGGCTAAATAAAATTGAAGCTGCGGCAAAGTTAGTGAAAAATTATGTTATGTTCATTAATTTTATTCGTAAGAAAATCACGGAATTTGTAATGTCCAATGATGAAGTTTTTCCTTCATCGCCTACAGTGGACTCTATCAGAGAACCATACCTATTATATCCCCTCGAATAACACCTCTGGCGAAGAAGAAGTGTTTGCTGACCAGTTCTCTCATTCCGGTCTCTGCGGCATAACCAACTACCTCGACAAGCAAATCGATCTCATCTTTTCAACCGACCCAGGAAACTTAGTTGTCACGGAAAGCAACCGTCACCTCTCCTCTCTCGACCTATTTAACCCTCCACTTTTTCTTTGAACTTTCCCTTCCTTCCATCGTCGAAATGCCCCAATATTGTCTCAATTTTCGTAAAGGCGACTTCGAAAAATTGAATCACATGCTCGGCAACGCGTCTTTTGACTCCATTTATTCCGATCTCCAGCATTCCGTCACTGATGCCCTTGATGTCTTCTATATTGAAATATTTAGTGGCCTCGCGTAATCTGTTGCCTTCCAACGTCGAAGAAATTACTCCTCTTCTGCCTCTTCTACGCCAAAGAACTTCGATCTCTCTGCGCTCATTTCTGACCCCAAATGTTTTTACAAATTCATTGATATTAAAAGAAAATCCAGTGGCTATCCGTCGAACCTCAAATTTGGTAATATTTCTTCAGCTGATTCTAGAATAATCCCTAACCTCTTTGCCACTCCGGCCATAGCGCTCAGCATTGAAGATCGAACGCTGAAGAAAATTTTGTTCGAAAAAAGAACCAATCGACGTATCTTCTGCGCATTGCATGGTAGGCAGGCTTCAATTCTTGATGAGTTGAACTTTATATGGATGGAGGTGCAAGTAAAGATGCAAAATACGCCATAATAAGCCGTAAGACAAGCCCAATTGCTGAACACGAGATGCAGTCGATACATTTGGGTTTTCGGCTACAGTTCCACTAACAGTGGCCACAATTTCAACAGACTGCGCGTCATGACGATTCACACACCTTGACACATTGTTGACTGTGTTTGGTATTAAAGCGCGAAACGTAGGAACTGCAGAATCATTACTTTTGTAATAAGTTTTAATGATTTTAAATATTCCCGCTAGAGATAAGCTACTTTTCATTTCGAGAAAATATGGCGTTTCAAATGGCAGACCCAAGATTAAGACCGAAAACTTTAAATCTCAAGTAATTGTCATAAGAACTGGTACCCAGGGATTTTGAGGATACTGTACTCGAATATGCTCACGGAATCTCGAAATGAGAGCTTGTTTAACTAAAGGTTCTGGGATATATCTATTCATTGCAACGATATCTCATTCGAGATTGTACGAGGGTTGATCCGTACCTCTTTGACGAACCCTCTTACAATAGTGATATACATACATATATTAGAATAGTTGGTAATAGTAGGCTATAGATTTTCCTGAGTTTTTACAAGGAGATCTTAATCACCAAAACGGTATAAAATTCAAAAGTTCCTGGTTTAATATTTGTACTCTTTCCTTCCCCTATTTCTCTTTATACTATAGTGAATATACATATTTTGTTTGCCTCCACAAAAGGTTAAGAGCTCCTAACCTCTTTATTGTTTTTAAAAAATCATTTTTATTTAAAACAAGTAAATTGGTTTACAGAAGAGTCCACAAATAATGGGAGATCAGTGAACTTCGATTATAGGATTTCTGAAACGCTGAGGAAGAATACTAATTAATGATAGAATTAGTGTGCAATTACCTTTAAAGCGAATTTTAACAGTAGCTAAGAGGTTAACTTAACTTTTATCCAAAATCGGGTATAGAGTTCACTTTTCTAATAGACTTAAGTTACTACTACTGTCTAGAATTTTCAAAACTAATTTTTTTTTTAATTTTTCTCTCTCAAATCATCTCCTAAATTTTTGTTGAAAAATTCGCAATAGAAAAAAGTTATAGCGTTATACAGCGAAAGCGCGCGGATAGGCTCCGAGCGACTCTCTAAACTTTAAACGCGTTTTTCTCGAAATGAGATTTTTTGAGACTGCCCCTAGATAATCTCCGGATCTTACGAACCGATTTGAATAAACCTTGGTGTGTTTTGTTTGTTTAGGTTGCCTCTATTGTAATTAACCACAATTTAGCCCAAAAATTATAAAAGGAAAATTTTGGCAAAAAAAAAAAAAAAAAACATGAAAAAAGTCAATTTTTCACATTTTTTTTTTCAAACTTTTGTAATATTTTTGTTTTTTTGCATTTTTCGACTAAATGTGGTAAATTACAAGGTAAGGGATCTTCCTTTTTAAAACCCCTTTTGAATTTTTTGTTTCAGACATCTCAATACTGAGATTATCTGTGGACAATGGAACTAGCATATTTTCGAGCTGCCGGCCTAAGCGCTCTCTATACAAATTTCTAAATACAAAAATTGAATAAACTTTTCTTTTTTTTTCAATCTACAAGAATCAAACTTATTGTAAAAAGAATTTGGTTATAATATCGAATAAAATGGCTGAGAACAAAAATCATGAAAAAGTGTAATTTTTTTGCTCTCTAGACGGTAGTAGTACCTTAAGTGACAAATTTACCTTAAAATCTTTCAACTTTTACGGTATGGCAACGAAAGAAGGTTAGAAACAGCACACCTAACAATAATTTCGACGCTAGATTTTAATTAAATCTTTAAGGAATACTTAAACCGCTTACATAACTTCTATGACCTTTGACCATAAAGGATGAAGTGACTAAAAAGTCTCATACATAAAATCCTTCAAAACTATGAATAAAAAATTATTAAAAACCAAAACTCCTCAGGTTAACAAAACATAAGTGTAGGCAATTTAGTAGCGATAAAGTAGTGTCTGACCTCTTAATTTTGAAACTGTAAATACGTAACTCGCAGAGCAGCGAATCGAACATTTGCTGTTGACTAGACAAATTTTACAACAATATACCATGAGTCAAATGGCATCCCCATCTTGAGGTATTTTTAGATCACATTGAGGTAAACGAGATCGATTTGCTTAGAATGCTTGCCGAAGATCTTCCGGTTCGTTCATCTTATTCATTCTTAAAGTGTTGCGTAAACATAGATCAATTAATGGGGAGTCAGTCCGCTTTAATAAAAGCCGCAACTAAATTGCTTAATGCTCTTAACTTCTCAAATCGACCAATGCCTTGATACGATAATACTTTCAGCGCTTGGCAGAAATATTTACCTTTAACTGATTAATTTATTGACTCAATAAAATTTAAATTGATTATTTGCTGTGAAAATATCCAATCCGCTAGTCTATTGATTGGTATCTATATATTTGGATACGTAATTACTGTTCAAAATTTTGAAATCAAAGAGCCAAAGATATAATAGGAAAAAATAAATTATATAGTATAAATTAAATATAGCGTATTAGTTTATGTTTTACTAAATATTTTCCGAATCTGAAGAGATCTTACAGTTTGTCTGCAAAAGCAAGAATGACTGTTTCGTTTGTACAAATTTGATCCACAGCAGTAAATCTGTAATTCTGAATTTCTCAATCTATCTAGAGTTAATATCGGAAAGTGCAGTTTAAAATAAATCAAAGAGATTGGCGATCACCAAAGTTTCAATGGATATGTCTCGATCAATGCTTTTTCTCTTTTACAATGGAATTCCTACTTTTGGTTATTTTTATTTATTTGGTAATTATGCACAATACATAAAAATATAATTCTTTTATGTGATAGATAGATAGAGAAGGTAGTTTTCCCTTAATCTCACGCTAATAGCAAAATGCATATCGTTTCTTATTAGCAGAGCCCATTTCTGGAATTACTTTTTACCTAGGGGTTTGAAAGAGTGAAGATATAGGGGTAGTTTTTCCTCAATTATAGCTAGTAGCAGGAAGCAAATCTTTTCATACGTTCTGCTGAATGTAGAACTCATTTCTGATGTTACTTTATACATACGGGTTGAAAGAGTGAAAATATAGGGGTTAGCTTCTCTTAAATTTTAGCTAGTAATAAACTGCATATCGTTTCGTACATTTTGGAGAAGCTAATTTCTTTAAATAGAGTGGCCCCGATATCTTCATCCCCTCAACCCCTATGAAAAAAATAACAACACATAAGAAACGATATGCATCTTGCTACCAGTCATAATTTAGGAAAGATTTACCCCTATATTTTCATCCTTTCAACCCCTAGGTAAAAAGTAACCTTAAAAATGAGCTGGGTTTTCGAAAATGTAAGAAATGATATGTAACTAGCTATAGTTTAGAGGAAACTACCCCTGCTATCTTCGGTCCTTCAACCACTAGATAAAAAAATAACCCCAAAACTTAATTTAGCGTTTACTAAAATATGTGAAACGATATGTAATTTAATTAAGGAAAAATTATCCTTCCAAGTTCAGCCCCTTCAACCCCAAAATGCATTCAGCATCCCCAAAAACGTTAAAATGGGAGATTTTACCAACTTTTTGTAGAAAAGAAAGTTATTAATTTTGTCCGCGTAATTAGCTTCCAAAAAAAAAATGCATATCTTTGTAGCTTAATTCAAGCATTAACCAACGAGGATCAGCATTAATTTCTTTAATGATTTTAATGGCTTTAACGATTGGACACTCTGTAAGTCGGTCTTACCTTTATATTGCACTATTAGAAAGGTCAATGATTATACTTTAATTCGATATGCTGGTTGCTAACTTTGCTACAAGTATTAGGTTGTAACATAATAATCTGATAATTTTTTAAGAAAATTTATTTTGATATTTTTGTACAATTTAGCTTAACATTTTATTGAACATATAGTCCATCATTATCAATGATCTCCTGCCAACGTTGGGAAGCGACATTATTCCATTCTCGTAAAACTCACGAGAGTTAAAAAATTTCGACAACAATTGTTCCAATGCATCTCGGTCATCAAAAGATTTTCCGCTAATGTGAGCCTGCAACGATCGAAACAAGTGGTAGTCAAAAGGAGACATATCCGGCGAGTATGCAGGATGGGCTAAGGAAATTCAGCCTAGCTCCATAATTTTTATACATGTCATCGAAGCGGTGTGAGGGCAGGCATTGTTGTGGAGGAGGTATACATTGCCTTGTTCTCCTTTAAGGTTCACGGCTATCTTATCCAGCATATCAAAGTAGCGTTCACTATTTATAGTCGTTCCTTGTAGTAATATTTCCCAGTAGATAATGCCGTACACATTCCACCAAACACTCAACATAACCTTGTGTATAGTAATTTTACATTTAACTGTCGGTACTCCTCTTTGACACGCGCTAAGCCATTGTCGCTTATTGTTATGGTTAACATAAAGCATCCACTTCTCATCCCCGGTAACCAAATTACGAAGCCAAGCAAAAGTACAATGTTAAGTGAGTAATTGCGTACAAACCGCCACTCGCATCATCCGTTGACCATCCTTCAATTCGTGGGGTACTCATTAACTGTGCCTGTACACTTTACCCATCACTTTCAAATGTCGAGCGATAGTAGTATGGGAGCATCCGAGTTCTTCTTCAAGTTGACGAGTAGTCCTCCTTGGAGCTTCCTCGATGAGCTGCGCTAGTCGGTCGACATCAACCTCAACCAGCCGCCCTTCGTGAGGTTTATCTTCAAGGTTGTAGTCGCCATTCGAGAAACGTCGAAACCAATTTACTGCTGCACGATAAGAAACCGCATTTTCTCCCATGCATTGACATATATTTTGTGCCGCCTGCTTAGCTGTATGCTTCAAACGGAACTCATACAGAAGAAGGACGCGGATATCTCGTCTTTTCAAATCGAATTTTTCCATAATGCTACTCGCTGCGCTGTCGATTATTGCACTGAAGAACTGAGCGCGCTCATGGGTATTTATACTCATAGTCACAGAACTTTCTCGAAGTTGTAAAAAATTTCCAGAACGTTTCCGAAAAAATTATCAGATTATTATGTTACAATCTAATATACTTAGGAAAAACCGCCTTAAACGCAGGGCCCAAATTTGTAATGATATGTATTATTGCTGCAAACAGGGGTAAATTTGAGGGTGTACCATAACCTTGCAAATGAACGAATGGTAAAATGTCGGATAGAATATATTAGTACGGACTCTTAGGAATAAGGAAATATCCCTTTTGGATACAAAGGACTACTTTCGAAAATTGATTCTTTCCCGAATGTGATATTACGCGGGACGAAGCCCTACAGCTAACCAATTTTAGATTTAGAATCGTTGATGAACTATTCCAGATCCCTGATATCAGGTGAACTCAGATCGGCCAGATTCATATTGGCAATTACATAAATATATCTAGACATCGCATCGCGTTGCTAAAATGCTTCTACCTGCACGCTTCAAGATAATAAAACTCTTTTTTTGGAATCACTTAAATCTTTCGTTACTTATTATAAATGTTGATAACCTCTGAATTGGAATTTATAATCACGATTCAGAAAATAGTCCCCTTACGCTGGTAAGGCAGAGTGGTAAAGCCCTATTAATTTAATTTCCCATAAATGTTTGCTCGCTGAGATTTGTTTGAAGCTATTAAATCAGTGGAAATCCGCTGTGAAAACTTTTTTGTCTTTCTTGATTCAGCATTCAGCAGCTTAAAAGTAAAGCTTTTTCTAGTCCTAGCTAAAGATACTGATCTCAAAAAAATTATTGTGTTCAAAAGTGAAATTTAGAATTTCGAGCGTTCTCATTTTCAAAATTTTCATATTGCCTTGAAATAAGAGTGTAATTTGTGTCAAAATCCATGTTAGACAGAACATGTATCTAAACTTTCAGAAGAAATTCAAAGATGATATTTTTAAATTTGTTTGTATGCACGAAATTCTAAATTTCGTTCGCAGTGTGTCCAGGCTCTTTGGCAATTTTATACTATGAATAATTAAATAATTTACCCTCATTATTTCGCTCTGTTTGGTCATATCAATAGGAGGTCTTATAATCGTAGTTACTCCACAGCAAGCCATCTTGATGTCTGTTTGATCGTTTTCTACACCTTTTTTTTATGAAATTTAAATCGAAAATAATAGCACGAGTATAACACCAACACTTGCAGCTACATCCTCTCACTAATTTTAAATATCGCCTCTTAACAATTCACAAATTAGTTAAACATTATGCACTTTTTAAAGGAGTACGTCTAATATGTGATATCATGCCTGTTGTAAATTTTGCATTTTATTTTCATCCACCAAGAATCACTGAGATTGCCAACTAGTTTGATTTAAAAGTAAGTTGTATTTCATGTATTATGTTTTAAAGTAAAAAAATTTCAAACATTTAACCCAACAGAGGACATTATTCTCAGTAAAACTCAATTTAAATGTTTAATCATTATCTTATCATTTAACAACTTAAAGTTTTTGTTTTCAAACTTTTAGGTTTTGCGAAAAAGTAATATAAAAAAGTATTAAAAAACAGTTCAAAATACAGGTGGAATATTTTTTATTATAGTTATGTTCGTTCGTTTTTAAAAATATGGTTTCTTAAAGGTGGTTAAAACAGTTGCCTCCTGTGTTGTGCTACAAGATTGAAAAAAAAAAATCATATTTGAGTTAATCACTTAACACCTTCATAAGAAAATAATTTCCTATTCAGAGGCTTTTCATCTCATGACGGCAAATTTATGCCATTGACCACATTATACAAATTTATTATAAAACTGAAACTATGGGAGTGCTGCAGAATTATTTCGAAATATTTTTAACGTAGCAACAAATACGCGATTTAGTCTCACAGTCACTTTCTGCTGTGACAATAGGTAATACCTCTTGCGTAAATAAATACAACAATAAATTTGAAATTTATGTAATACACGTCTATTTCGCTCTTTTTTTTTTGTTCTTCACTTTCACTAAAATTACGATACCTTCAAGCGGTCCGTCCGCCCAGCACTTAGGATAACCGCTCGACTACTGCGGGAAACACTTGGCAGTGAGCACCTTCAGTTAATTTTCTTGAGAGAATCGACGAACTATTTTTGGAACTCTAATCTGAATATGCTGAAGAACGAAGACAAGGATGAGTCAAGGGGATAATACAATCAGCTTCTGAACGATTCAGTTCTTTCTCTATCTATGAAATGTGTTTCAGAATTCTATTTGATAAAATATATACTCTTCGGAACTAACTTAACAACAAAATAAGTAAGAAAAACCTAAATTAAAGCATATAATAAGGGTATTTACGCTTTGTTGCATTTTCTGCCAAATTGTTGTATCGGAGTAAAAATAAAGAATTTTATATTTTCATAGTTGTTTCTATGCCAACTGATTTCTTTACACTTTAGGCTTCTTTTTCTTCATATACAATATACAATTTAAAAATGGCGGACGATAATGGCGGCTGCAATTTTTAAACTTCAAACGTGCGCTAACTGTGTATTTGTTTTCAAAATTTAGAAATTCATTATGGCAGATCTAATATAGCGACCAAAATTTAGAAAATTGACGAATTTTAATATAAATTAGTACCAAGGATCCCCTACTTCGGATCTACCGATTTTGAATCGACTATTGATTTATTTGAAAATTAAACATGGCAGATTAAATATGGCGACCAACATTTCTAATATTCAAAGAATTTTAATGAAAATGAATACAAGGGGAGCTTATATTTGAATAATAAAATAATTTTGTATTTACTATCAAAATTTGGATTTTCAAGATGGCAAACCAACATTTTGCGAATTCAACGGTCCTGAATTAAAAGTATTGGTATTTAGGAGCTAATCAAAATTCGGATTTCCAAGCTATTACACTTGTAGCAAAAATTGTTAATTTAGGATGTCGAATCCAATAAGGCGACTTAAAATTGGGAATTTCAAAATACAAAATTCATTGTATTCAATTTAATTAAATTTTTTGTTTTCATTGAAAGCTTAAAAAGACCAAAACCCGACTACAAAAATAAAAGAAAGAAAACACCCCAGTACACCAATAATGCCTTCTCACCAATGTGTAGACCAAAAACTAACCACCGAACTGCTTCTAGCTTCTTCTTCTTTCACGTCCCGCTCATGTTTTGGTTGACATGGTCTAAACTTTCCCTTTATGTTAGTTAAAATATTAGAACTACTATATAAAATTCAACGAGTTTTAATAGTGATTTGGAACCTAAATACACTAATCTAATGGGAACAACTAATTGAGGTTAAGCCCGATAAAAGTAGAGTTCAACCGGAACATCCATAGCGGTCAGACACTGAGGAATAAAGGTGTATTTCATCTATGCATATAACGATGCATAATCATCGTTACTCAAATTCTCTAGATTGGTGTATCCTAAAAAATGTTTCAACCAATTCCAAGTTAAGGCTTGGATCGGGAGGTTACTAATATCTGCATGTGTGTAGTAGAGAACCACACGTCTTTATCCTAAGCACCTCAGTAAAATTGAAAGCTATTCGTAAAAATATGTGATCCAAACTTTATATTTTTTTGTTCCCGGTGCTTCCTTACCTAAGTTAGGGTTCTTTTATAGATTTCCGTAAAAAATATAATTAATTGTATTACCACGGTATCCACTTATATACTTTATAAGTTTTTTACTGATCCCTTGCTTATACGTTTTTATTGTTAAGTGTTCAGTAAATACAATAAATGCAATCCCACCAAAAACATTCTGTAAAAAACTAGCCAAGTCTCGATGGAGCTGCTTGTTTCTCTAAGAAGTAATGAAATCTAGACAAAGTCGTGCCAAATCTAAGGTTCCTTACTGCGATTTCTTTATTATTATAGTTAATGTTGTGTGACTTGGCCGTTGAACATTCTTTATACGTTAGTGGGTACAAGTCAATTATTTCCAGTATAGACTGACTTCTAATCATTGATAGAAGTCCGTCTGTACGTCTATTTTATGTTAGATCGGTGGTCGATTTGACGCTCCAAAAAGAAGAGAGCAGAAGTCAGCATTGTCAATGCTGAATGCATGTGTTGCACAATCAACAACAGCTTAAAATGAGACACTAGCGTCCAATTACCAATACCAGTATGGGCTATTATCTCGCTTAACAAACATAGGTAGTTACAAGAGATATAACATTACGTGTAAACAAAATTGACTTGTACCCACTAACGTATAAAGAATGTTCAACGGCCAAGTCACACAACATTAACTATAATAATAAAGAAATCGCAGTAAGGAACCTTAGATTTGGCACGACTTTGTCTAGATTTCATTATTGGGTGTACAAATAAGTTTCCGACCTTTTTTACTGAAATAAAAGACATTAGTTCGTGTAGAAAATTAAAGAATATTTTATTCAAAATATGCTCCTTCGGAAGATATAACCTTCTCCCATCGTTCAGGCAATAAACGGATTCCCCGGGAAAAGAAGTCTTGTGGTTTCGAGGCGATCCAGTCATCGACCCATTTTTTCACGTTTTCATGTGAAGTGAAGTGCTGCTGTGCCAGGGCTGATTGCATCGACCGGAACAAGTGGTAGTCAGAGGGAGCAATGTCTGGTGAATACGGCGGGTGGGGTAGAATTTCCCAGTTCTGCCCATCCAAGTAGTTTTTGACAGGTATAGCAACATGTGGCCTAGCGTTATCCTGTTGCAAAATAATTTTATTGTGCCTGTTGTCCCATTCCGGTCGTTTTGCAGCTAGAGCTTGCTTTAAAGCCATCAGTTGTCGTCGATAAACTTCTCCCGTAATGGTTTTACCCTGTTTCAGCAGCTCATAATATACGACACCCTTCACATCCCACCAAATGCAAAGCATCACTTTCGAACCATGGATATTTGCTTTTGGCGTCGACGGCCCTGGTTCACCGGGCTTGACCCACACTCGTTTACGCTTTGGATTGTCATAATGGATCCATTTTTCATCCCCAGTGATGATCCGATGCAAAAACCCCTTCCTTTGTTGTCGTCGAAGCAACAATTCGCACATGGTTTTCCGACGTTCCATGTCCCTTTCTTTCAGCATGTGTGGCACCCAAGCTCCCATCTTCGAAATCAATCCCAAGGCTCGTATACGTTGTGAAACACATTGTTGGGTAATATTCAACTCTTCTGCCAATTGTTTTTTAGTCTGACAAGAGTCCACATCAAGCAATTCTTCCAATTCTGTATCTTCAAATTTTCTTGGTCTGCCTTCACGTTCTTTGTCTCTTACGTCAAAATCACCAACTTTGAATCGTTGAAACCACTCTTTGCAGGTTGTTTTCGATGGCGCATGTTCACCGTAAACTTCCACAAGCAAACGATTTGTTTCCGCTGCACTTTTCTTCAACAAAAAATAATGAAGTAAAACTTCCCGCAAATGTTGTTTTTTCGGCACAAAATTCGACATTTTCAATTACATGAAAATAATTCTTGTTTACGCATTGAACAAATTTCATTAGTAATTATTCAAGCTTGACATCTAACCTCCGAAAAACATGTATTGCCCGATTGAATAATATGCAAGCAGTGATACTAACGACACCTATCTGAAAAGGTCGGAAACTTATTTGTACACCCAATACTTTTTAGAGATAAACAAGCAGCTCCATCGAGACTTGGCTAGTTTTTTACAGAATGTTTTTGGTGGGATTTCACTTTTTTTTGTAGAAACGTGGGCATATTGATTGATTTTATTAGATTTTCTTATTTGACACAGTTTTTTTCTTTTTAGGAGTAGTTTTTTTATTATTACAAATCTTTCTTTTCTTTTTTTCTGGTTCTGATTCTTTTACAGTAGCAACAGTTTTTCGTATTGCTAGATTAAATTAGAAGATGTGTCCCACTACGCTGGATTTTTGCAATGACAGTCGATTTTTTTATGTACCAATAGTAGAAGGGGGCATTACCATATCTCTAATACAGCTGAGACCAGCTGAGGGTTCCTCATCAGATACTTCAGACCTTCGATTTTTGACATCAAATGAAGCGGCCCACCAAGTTGAATATTTTTTGTAAAGGCGGTATGTCGATCTCTAATAGTTTGGTTGGGCTCTTGTGTTTTCTAATCAGGGTCACCAGGTACTCCAGATCTTCGATTATCCTAGTTTTTATAGTTTTCCCTTTATGTGGCCATTAAACCCTAACTCTGTACCAAATTTCAGCTCTCTGAGTTTATGGGAAGTACTAGTTCTATTTTGATGATTATGAGTGAGTGAGTGAGTGAGTGAGTGAGTGAGTGTCATAAATGCGAAACTTTGCTTTCGCTTAACTTCGGAACTAAATGACCTACAGACTTGAAATTTTGGATTTTAAGTATGTGATTTTTTTTTTTTTTTTTTTTTTTAACAGACCATCAGCTTAGTCAAAGCTTTGTAAAATAACAGAATTAATCTGTAGCTTATGACTGATTATTCATCATTTGGTCCGATGTTAGTAGACATGCGACCACAACCACCAAACAGACTATTCTTTAGTGCATGCTTACTGACACGAACATCAAACAAATCAGCATTCTTATTCACATTTAACCTCATCCGGTTAATAGGCTGGAAAAAGCTATAGTTATTCTTACATAAACTAGTTTGCAGAAGTGAAACCACCCTAAGATTACGCTCGTTCAATCTGAAAGTGAATTCGCTTTTAAGGGAGGCTGAATCAATATTACCAATTAATAATTGGTGAACAAAAACAATGTCTGCGATCTCCCGACGCTTGAGCAGAGAGTGCATATCGAGGAGCCTCAAACGATCATTATAAGGAGGGAGAAGAACTGGATTGCTCCAAGGTAAATCCTTAAGAGCAAATCTGACAAATTTTCTTTGCACAGATTCGACGCAGTCAATATGGACTTGGTAATAGGGCGACCAAACTTGACTTGCATATTCGAGAATTGGCCTAACAAAAGAAAAGTAAAGCTGTTTTAAGACAGTTCTATTGGAAAATTCACGGGACCATCTTTTGATGAATCCCAGCATAGAGCTGGCTTTAGCCACCGTACAGTTGATATGCTCAACGAAGTCTAATTTGCAATCCAGAATAACTCCCAAGTCACGGACAGATTGAACACGTCGTAGAGCATGATTCGATAAGGTATAATCAAAACGCAGGGGATTACGACCTCTACAAAAAGTCATGATTTCGCACTTACCAGTATTTAATTCTAAATTATTGTGTGTACACCACAAATGGAATATATTTAGGTCATTTTGAACCGCGTGCCAGTCGCTAATATTTCTTGTTCGAAAGAATATTTTCATGTCGTCTGCGTAGATTAAGATTTTACAGGTTTGAAGGAGTTGTGAGATGTCATCAATAGATAAAATAAAAAGAAGTGGACCTAAATGGCTACCCTGTGGGACTCCTGCCGTAGCTGATATCTTGTTCGAGGTGGAGCGACGAAAAGAAACTTGATATGTCCTGTCGAGTAAATAAGAACGGATCCAGTTAATAAGCAGTGGCGGAAAGCCTAGACTTACTAATTTGAGGATTATTACAGAATGAGAAAGCTTATCGAAAGCCTTGCTGAAGTCAGTATAGATGCAATCTGTCTGCAAACCATTTCGAAATCCTTCAGTAACAAAGGTAACAAGTTCAAGGAGATTCGTAGAAGTAGAGCGCCCCGACAGAAAACCGTGCTGGTTTGTTGAAATGAGGCGCTTGCAGACAGTTGAGAATTGAGAGTGAACAATTGATTCAAAAAGTTTTGGGATACACGAGAGTTTCGCAATAGGGCTGTAATTACATGCCTCATCCTTGTTACCCTTTTTATGAATAGGAATGATGAAGGAGTTCTTCCAGAGCACAGGAAATTGTCCAGTCTCGAGAGACTTTTGAAAAATTAATGTTAAAGGCATAACTAGTTCGTTAGAACAAGCCTTAATAATAGCTGGCGGAATACCATCGGGTCCTGATGTAAAATCAAGAGGGAGCTCATTGATATGCTTGAGGACGTCATCAGGAGTAATGCAGATGGATAAATTAATAGGAATAGGGCTTTTGTTTAAGTGACTAAAATTATTAAGATCAGGTATAAATTCAGGGGAGAATGATTTTTCGAAAAAGGATGCAAACATATCGCATATTGTAGATGGAGTGTCACTTGAAACTCCTTCATATTGCATATTAGCAGGGTAGTCGTCCACTTTTCTTTTAGAGTTAATAAATTTATAAAATGCGCGCGGATTGTTGTAGAATTCAGTTGTCATTCATTTCACGTAATCGTTATATAACTGTGTGGAATAATTCTGAAATTTATTATAACATTCAACAAATTCATCGTACGAAAAGTTATTCCTCTCCAAAAGATATGCCTTCCACAGCTTATTTTTCCTATTTCTAAGCCTCCGAAGATCGCTATTGAACCAGGGAGGTGATGAAGTAAGGGAACGCTGCCGTTCGTAAGGGACGCAAGATTCAAAAATGTTGAAGAGTAAGGCGTATAACGTGGACAAGGCATTGTCAATGTCATCGTTGGATAAGAGTGTAGTGAAGTCAATGGAAGATATTCTTCTGGAAAGTTCGTCCATATCCGCCTTCCTGAAACTATAAGCGTAGTCGCTAACATTAATATGTTTAGTATTTTCAGGACTATGAAAATAATCGATTTGGAGAGGCGGATGATATTTGTCAAGAGTAGAAAGAAGAATTGGACTGTGATCAACAATTGTATTGTTGCAGTCAGTGGAAAATACAAGATCAAGCTGCCGACCCATATCATTCTGTATGGAACTAATCTGATTGAGACCGAAAGAGAAAACCGATCCCAAAAATGAAGACTCTTTAGAACTTAATTTATTAAAGGGATGGCAGCCATCGTCAGCAGAATTCGCTACCCATTGAACGTTGGGTATGTTGAAATCACCCAATAAAAGGAGATCGTCGTCTGGATTCATTAAGTTATTAATGAATTCCAATCTTGAAATTAATATATCATACATACTATATCCGTCCCTGTCAATGGTATTGATTAGATCAGGGATAGCTTACTGGATGACGAAAATTTCTGCGTTCTGGTCTTATCCAGAGGTTCTCAAATAGGGGCCTGAAAATGCGGCGAAATGGTTCCAGTAAAGGATAGTACGGCAGTGTTTGCTTCGCGCTCGACTTGGCGGGGGCACTGCCGTGCCCCCAGATATATTATTATACTATTTAATGTTGGAGTGACATTAAAACTATATAGTTGGCTTTTTGCAATAGGAATTGGCGTCTACCTAAACACATCACCAAATTTCTAAATGCTTATTAGATATTAAATCCACAACCTTAAAAATCCCAATAACTTTTCTCATGATAATATTTTGAATCATGGACATTTTGCTAGCTTTATCGGCATTATCATCTTAAATTTCTAAATTTAACAGCCAATTCGAATTCAGCGACTCCGAAAACACCTGATATAAATACGAAATCAGAGGCTCCGAAATCAATTTTGTACTATAGCCTTGAATTATAGAAATTTAATGCCGCCATCTCGAATCTCTAAATTTTAATGGCAGAATCGAAATTGATCTTGCTCTCGTTTTTCTATTTAAAAAAATTGAAATGAATGAAACGAAAAGCCCTCTTAAAATCCTTCAAATTTCGACAAATTCTGTTCATACTCAATCCGCCATCATGAATTTTCAAATTAAGATATTTACTTATTTTAACTATGATACAATCCCTTAAATTTAGGTAGTTTTTTTTTTTTTAATAACAGAATTGAAACCAGTGAATCCAAGATTTCTTTAATATCAAAACCCGCCGAGTCAAAAATATCGAACCGATTATTTCGAAATTCCGCCGATATATTCAAAATCAGCTTCCTTATAAACCCCTAGATACCAATTTTCATAACAATTACTTGAAGTTTAAAGTTTTCAGTCGCCATTTTAAAACTATATAAAATATATCAAACAAACAAATGAACATGTATGTATATTTCCATATAGGATAGGATAGGCATTAGACTTTGACATGACTTGTACTCATTTTCATAAGAATTCAGTGAATTGTGAAATTATGGTCGCCATATTGGATCGGCCATCTCGAATTTAAAAATTTTGGTAAAGGATTTGAAACAAGTGGCCTCAAAATAACCACCGTACCACTCGTTGTTCACTAAGATCCATTAAAATCGGGAAATTTTTGTCGCCTTATTGGATTCCTCATATTTTATTTCTAATTGAAGAGTTGCAGATTTGAAATCAGCATTCCCCAAAAGCTTAAGTATCAATTTCCATGGAAATCTCTTCAGATTTAAAATTTTTAGTCGTCATCTTGGGTCCGCGCTTTTGCAACCCTGTATATTATCCGAATAAAAATTAGCCTATATGCAAAGCTGGAATATGTACTACATTCGGACGAAAAAAGAAAAATTTAGAATCAAGGTTGTAGGCATGATTGAGCAACAAAAAAACAAACGGACTATAATTTTTATACACTTAGGTGAAAATAATTCGTCCCATTTCACAATTTTGACTTCGAATTAATTTTTCAAGGTGCTTTTAGGTACTAAAATAAATAAATATTATTGGTAAGGGTAGTTGATAAATCTTTGAAAGAAGACCAAAATGTCTGAGAATGGTTAATTATTTTTAAAGCTAACGGCGTTAGAAGAAAACCATGCGTTATTTACGCACTTATCAGATTATGAGCACCGTCAAGAAGGATTGTTTTTATATTAATAATATTAATTGGATTATTAATTATTTGTTTGTCTCAATATATAAAACACTTACATCTAAAATTGGAGATTGCTTATCAAGAGGCACAAGTGGTTTCTCTGGAACTGGTCGAGAAGCGTAGTAATATGCTGCAGAGGCCGCCGCAATCCCTGTTAAAGTTAAAGCTCCTACTGTTCCACCAAAATAATGCAAGTATCCATCAACTTCGTCCACTAGAAAGAATTAAAATTCATTTTACTTTTTTTTTTAAACTTGAGCAATTGATGTTATAACATGAAACTGATCAACAAGATAATAAAAATATACCAGCTGATTTTCTGAAGTTGAGTATCTAATCTAGGTCCTTGTATCACAAAAAGGACAATCTTGAAAAGACCTCTCATGAATTTTTTTCAATGTTTAAGTCAACTAATAAAATTACTCAGAAATCAACTTAACATTGGTTTACCGAACAAGCATATATAATATACGATCCAGTATATTTTCAAAAAATATTCAAATTAAAATCACAGAATTAAATCCATTTAAGGATGTTTGTTGTTTTAAGGGGGGGGTATGGTATTTTTAGTGTTTTTTTAGCAACAATTTAAGAATTTTTTTCTGAAATATAGTAAAGAACAGTTTATTTTATAAATGGACATCTTAAAGTACAATATAAAAACAATATTTTCTGAAATTTTGAAGTAAAAATATTGAAAAACAAGCCATCGACAGTGATTTGAAAAAACCGCCGCTAAAAAACCGGTGTTCATCATATCTAATGACTGGATCATCTGTAACCAAAAAACCAAAAAGAATCTGTTAGATAATTAGTTTCTTCAGGTAGTGACGTTGAGTTTTTTCGTTTATTTTGATTTTTGAATTTTTGGCATAATTTTAAAGTCAAAAAAACAAAATTTTTCTTTCAAAATTCGATCTTTTACTAAAAAAATTCTTATAAAAAAAAAAAAAAAAATCTTAAATAAAAAAGCTCTTCGTCAGTACCTGAAGAAACTAATTAACTAACAGATTCTTTTTGGTTTTTTGGTTACAGATGATCCAGTCATTAGATATGATGAACACCGGTTTTTTAGCGGCGGTTTTTTCAAATCACTGTCGATGGCTTGTTTTTCAATATTTTTACTTCAAAATTTCAGAAAATATTGTTTTTATATTGTACATCTTAAATGTCCATTTATAAAATAAACTGTTCTTTACTATATTTCAGAAAAAAATTCTTAAATTGTTGCTAAAAAAACACTAAAAATACCATACCCCCCCCTTAAGCGAGGAAACTTCAAATTGAAATATTGGGTAGATCGGAAAGTTCTTGCCGTTTTCAGGGCGAAGACTAAAAGACTCGTTTCATATTTCACAAAAGAGGTTATTCAGTCAAATAATCGCCATCACTATTAATGACCTTCTGCCAACGATCTGACAGACTCTTAATCCCATCGGCGTAGACGCTCGGTGACAGTGAGTTCAAACAGTCATTTAAAAAGTCTCTTATCTCATCCTGATTAATAAACATTTTACTCTGAAGAACAATGCTTAGGGTTCAGAAAAGGTGAAAATCGGTCGGTGAAAGATCTGGGCTATAGGCAGGGTGTGGCAAAATATCGCAGCCCAGTTCTAATACTTTTTGTCTTGTTATAATTGCAACATGTGGCCTTGCATTATCGTGCAGAAAACGGGCTTTGCGATTTGAAGGGCGTATTACTGGTAATTCTATGTTTGTAATTGACTGTAGTAAAATGCAAGGGCTCACTGCCTTTCTGACTATTCTTTCTAGAAAAATATAAACAACGGCAAGAATTTTCCGATCTACCCAATAAAACAAGCAATTGTTGAAATATAATTTTCTTTATTGTGTTCGAAAGAATGAAAATATTAATTTATTTTTAAAAAATGATTTTCGAAAAATGTGTTTCGTGCCTAGCAATTACGTAGCGATTTCTGTCGGTCCAGTTTACAGCCACATTTTCCAAAAAATCCGGTGTTATTTCCGATATTGTGCGTGTTATGTTGGCTTTAAGTACTACAATACTTGTTGGTTTGTTACCATAGCCCATGGACATGTTAACATTGTCCCAAAGGAAATAATCCAATGGCGTGGAATCGCTACTTGGAAAATTATGTTGTCGCCAAACTTGTCACGCTCTAAATTATGGTTTCGGTGGATTTATGACAGCCTCTTGAAACCATAAGTTGTCTCTGTTGATCTCATTCATTTTTGGAAATAAAATTGATTGAGCATGTGTCGATAATGCACAGCATTGACACATCAGCTCTATTCTCATTTTGAAAGAAATCGATATCATCGGCCTATAAACCTAACCATACGGTCAATTGAGCATAATTACTTTCACTCCAGATTCGACAAATTTTGTTTATATTCATATCCATTTAACCAGAAATTTGCCTCATCATTATTTTGTTTTATTTTGTAATAAAAAACTGGATCAATTTGCAATTTCGTTGATTTGTTTCGGGTATTTGACTTTAAAAAGATCTGGAAAGCGCTATCTAACCAGTGTGATCCAAAGGTTACCCAATTTCTCCTTGATAAAGTAAAGCTCTAAGGTTTGTAGATTGTCTGCGTGAACCTGATTTTTCGTAAAGTTGATATAGCCAAATTTCGAGATTATGTGCCTGGAGAACTTTTCACGCAATAAACGCAAAACAGGTCGTGTTGTGTGGCCCATGGCGTCCTCTTGTTGAAACCACCACCATCCTCGATTCACTCAAACTTTTTTTTCCGGTATAGATGTTTACACATCAAAAAATATTATCGTAAATATTTTACTTAATATTGACTTTTTTATTGTGGGCCTATCCAAATCACAGTCAGCTAAAAATTCTAAGTAGTTATCGTACATTTTTGAAAATATTTTACGGAAATCTGTGACTCTAACTCAGGTAAAGAGGTACTGGGAACAAAAATGATTGATGATGATGAAAGTTTTGAATCGCATAATTTTATGAATACCTCTCAATTCTATTGGGGTGTTTTTGATGAACCTCATTATATTGTTGTATATCACATATTTTTAAGTAAAAATTTTAGTAAAATTCCAATCCACATCTTAACTTGGAATTGGTTAAAACATTTTCTAGGATACACCAAAGTAGAGGATTTTAGAAGTGTTTTAATTAATAAGAATTTACGCTACGCCATCTAAAACTGGGTAACACATCTATTATAAAATATTAATTAAAATAATTTAACTAATTTGAAGCATTGCAAAATAGTCTTTAACTTACGGAAATATGTAATGTTGCTCATTATAAAGTGTTTTACGTAGATCCACCACGACTTGTTAGCTGACGACATCAATAGTATATTAATTAACTCTCCACAGTATCACCTGGTTCCTGGCTTATAGTAACAGATGGCTGTTATTGCAGTTGCCAATTACGACATATTTTCGTATTTTTTATTTGTTACTTATGATTTTGTTTCATAGACGGCAACCTGAAACAATTAAAATATATTAACTTATTTATTCCATTCTGTAACATAATTTAAGGAAAATGCAAAGGTATTATTGTTCACAAATGTATCTATTAATTAGTTAATTGAATTGGTAATGGCCTTGACCACGAAATATAAATTGATATTGCGGAAATCGTTTTTTAAACCGACGGTGGGTTGCTAGGTAAAACTCTTGAGGTTTCCAAATGGTATTACAAATTATTAAATTTTAAATTTTTAGAAATAACTCTACATATGTAGATCTTAAGTAGCGACTTTATAAGCGAAACAAAAATAAATTGTACAATATTAATAGTTGGTACAATGAGCTCAACAATACACATATCGTTCGACACAATCAAAAATCAAAAAGGGGAAGAGAAGAAGAAAATGTCCGAAATTATAATGGTCATTATATGTTGATTTTTGAAGTATACACATCTACATCTACAATACATATTTTATAAGTAAAGCAAAATGCCTTGAAATGTTGATAACATTAAAGACTTGAACTAGGTCTAAATCAGACTTAGGCTATACTTGAGCCAAGCTTGATCTAGCTTTAGCCAACTTTGGACTAGCTTTTAGTCAGTTTCTTAGGCCAGACTTGAGCCAAGCTTAGGACAAACTTGACCCAAACCTATTATAAGACGATAATTTGCTGTCCACTTTCTTGAGTTCTGCATCACACGCTGTTGCCTTTATCCTCCGGTCTGTCGCTATCATGTAGCATTTCTTATTAGTCTGATAGATTTCTTGATTTGATAATCTCTTCTTACCTGTGATTGAATTGGCGTCCTGGAGCATGATGTAGATGAGGCCGTTGATTTATTTTACAGCACCCTCTTCCATTGTTATTCTTTGCGTACCATTTACTAATTATTTAATTATTAATCTTGGACCACAGGTTTTCTTTAAACCATTTTATATGTATAAAGTCTAGATTCTGTCTCTTTAGGAGTGATAATGACTTTATGACGGATTATAACTTACGTTGATTGAACAAACTTTGATCGAGTTCCAAGGTAATCTGTACAAGGAAGGTCATGCAACGCAAAGCGGATACATCTATGTTGAACTCATTCTGATTCTGTTAATGAGCGTAGATTGGGAGGCCAAACCTGACTGTAATAGTGCTCTAACAAGGCCAATGTAGAGAGATCTAGTGACGTAAGGGTTAGAAAATTCCTTAGACCAGCTTTTAACAAAGCCAAGGGTTGAATTGGCTCTGCTTATGATATGATGATAAGATATACATTCACCAGAGAGCACATAGGTTCTAGGAGAGGTGGAGACACGTTTGCAGAAATAAGTGATCGATTGGCATGGATAAAACTTTCGAAGAGCTTAGGGACGTAGGATAAATTGGTTATTACACGATAGTGGAGTTCCATGCAAACTAATATGGGTACACTTTAATGGTTCCTCATTCCAAATCTTGTGTTGAAAATTAGAAATTCCACTTTTGAACCCAATATAGCGATCAATTTCTACTCGTAACTTGGAAAGGCGAATAACATATGTACTATTTTTCAGTATAAAATTCAAAATTGCGGATCTAAATTTATGGAATTCGGGTTTTTTGAGTAAAAATGTATATATTTTCATATGTTTCTTATAGAAGTCAGTCTTTGACAAATTGTAGATAAATAAATAAAAATGTTAACGTATAAACTTAATACCCTATCATCGAGGCGAAGAAAATGCAAAAAGTTCATGTCAATCGAACTAAGGTCATGCTGTTTAGAGGTTTTGCTCATTATACGTTTAATTGCATTGGACTATTAAACCGTTTTTTAGATAATTGGATCCAATTAGCGGGAATGTACAATGCGTGTGTTACCCACAGCAAAACAATTAGCAGAGAATAATTTACTTTATCAAGAATTTTTGCCATTGATCTCCAATTTCCTTCAAGTGGTGAGGGGTAATATGAATAATGCTGGAAATTGAAATATTCTCCATGTTTCTGAAATACATATTCATGTATACAGAGTGTTGCTTAAATACGTAGGATAAAGTATACAAATCGATAACTAAAAGTATCCTGAGCGACGTTTATTCTAAAATTAACCTTTCCCTATATTTATAATGTCTATCCATTATCAGAGTACGGAAGGGATGATTATATAGTTGACGTCAATAAAATTTCTTCTTTTAGTGTACTAGATAACCAATATTTTCTCTTTCAGAATTCCGAATTTTATGAATAAAGTGTAGAACCATCGCTGTTATTCTTAAAAGTTTAGTAAGATATGAAAATCTTAACACGAATGTGTCACTGAATTCAGATAAACAGGCCAAAGCTAGCAACTTTTAAGATTCTAAATTGGTACCTATGTGCCAATGTCTCCGGGATTTCGAACTCAAGGTTAACAATTCATGTTTCACATTGTGAAGTGCACTGGTTTTATCGCTGCAACCCTAGTTTTTGCTGACAACAATTTCCGTGTGGCTCTTCCATCCACAAAATCAACGTAGTTGGAAATTTTAGCTGCGTAAAGATCCAAATATAATGGGCATTTTTATGCAAATATTCTCGTATTTAATTGAATTCCACCTGATTTGCTGTTTTCATGTTAAATATACATTTTGCATGTTAAATGTTAATTTAACTGCCAAGACAAGTGGAAAAAATACCAATTGCCGCTTAGATAGAATAGCAACCAAAAACTCTTGTTGTTGTTGGTCGTAGAAAAAAGGAATAATAGAAAATAGTAAAAAAAGTTCTTTTAGGAGCTTCCCATTAAACTAAAAAATTGTTAAGTACAGGTATCCCTCGAGATACACGGTACTTGAGTTGCACGATTTTCGAGTTACACGGAAAAAAATTGCGACGTTCCCTCAAGTTACACGCTATTTGAGTTACACGGTTTTATACCAATTTTCATAAAAAGGACGAAAAAATAAGGATGTATCATATATTCGTCAATGTTAGCTATCTGCGGAATCTTCCTGCTTCCTGCTCTTGAAAAGTGGAATATACAGGTCACTAACAGTAATACTAAATCTGAGTTTCCACTTACACGGTTTCGAGTTACACGGAACCAATTAATCGTGTAATTTGAGGGACACCTGTATTGAAAAAGGGTTTATGCAGCACAAATGTTCTTTTTCAAGCCTATTAATTTCATTAGAGCAAGGAAAATGGTACAAAAGCTTAAATTTCACGAATTTCTTAAATCAAGAACATTTACCTCGTTACATTAACCAGTTCAACTGGAAAATTAACACTGTTTCAGGTACGTTTCCACTGCGTTTTACTTCTAATATCGTCACTTGTCATGACAAAACCATCAATAGCAGTCAACTAAATTCCTTCTGATAATAGATAGCAATATTCTAATAAAAGCGCAAGAACTTAAAATAATGTAATTATAAAAGAATAATGCACATCACAGCATTTAACTCAATATTATGAAGTATTCAAGGAATAGAAGACAATCTACTCCTACTACAGGGAAAATTCTAAATTTTGGCAAGCAGACATTTCAAGGAAAGCTTCAAAATTATGACCCCTCATCACATAAATAAAAGTGGAGAGAGAGAGAGAGAGTTTATTGCTTGGGACGAACATTTTACCTTTTCCCACGAATTTTATTGCTGTCGCTCGAGGATAGGCCGACGGACAAGAATCCCTAAATATCTACTTAAAACTGCTATACAAGGCAGGGTATATCTTGTTGTAAAAAAAAAAAAAAAAAACGGCAATGGAGCAGCATGTTGAATTTTTGAATATGTTTCCGAGCCATTTTTGCTTCGCGGTTTTAACATTTTACTCATTTGGTCGCTATCTCGAATGAATATTTTGAGGAAAACATCTGCTTTATCGTCTGCGTGAAAGAAGCCGTGAGACGTGAATCGGGCGAATGAGAATTGTAAAGAAATTCAAAATCAAATAGATAAATTATTAACAATTTATATGGCCAAATTCAGTTTTGGATAAATCAAAAACACCAAGAATCATATTAATATGTCGTAGAAAATAGAATGATTGAAGAATTAAATAAAGTTGAGGAACATCTTAATTTTATGAATAATAAATTAGAACTCTTTATGATTGCACCAGAAATGAACGTTTTAATAAGAAAAAAGTCAAATATCAAAGAATTTAATTTAACAAGTTAATTAGAACTTTTACTGATAAATATTTTTACTGTAAAGAAATAAAAGAAAATAATGTAACAGATATGGTATTTTATGTTTAGGATTTTGAGCTCAATAAAAATGATCTTATTATGTTTGTAATATCGGTACCCTATTATTTTTAAGAATTGCTATTTTATAATAGAGTGACAAATCGATAAGAAATTATTCATTAGAAATAAACACAAATGCAAATAATAATAATACGAAAATTTAAATTTTGTCAACTTAGATAAGAATCAGATTTCGAAGAAAGAACTTGTAAGGCAACGAAGGCCAATGTGTTTCAAATTTGTTAAACAACGAAATAATGAATTGTATAAGTATCATAGAAATTTTACAAAAGATATTAAAATTGTATTAGATGAAATTTTAGTAGCAAACCTAAAGAAAATATCATTAATAATAGTTAGCCAAGCACAATAAAAATTAAAAAAATATATATAATTAAGTTCATACACCACAAAGTTTTAATTGGAAAATTGCAATTCCAAAATTCAGTGCAAACCTATCACGATAAGTACTCGTTTAGATCATCCATTTAGAAGTCTTACATCTATAATATCAAACATATTAAAAAAGTTCAATACGAAACTGTAGAAATGGTTCACAAATATCGATAATCTGATGATCCTAGTCACCCTTACCAAGTCCAGAAAATAATCCAGAAAAAACAACGATCCTAGTAGATACCCAGAAGTCGATGCTGAATCAGGGAAGAATTAAGTCACCGGAATTTTCAACTCGGCATAAAGAACAACAAATTTCCGTCCGTCTAGTCTAGGCAATCGAAATTTAACACGTAACTACATTACATTTGATTTTTGTCTTTTTACCTTTAAACAGCTGTATCTTTGCAAAAAATGACAACCCTAGCCCAGGCTACCGAGTGATTGAATTTTTATACGTAAACAAAAAGCTTTTCGTCATAATAAAATTATTATTATATAATATTTACAGTGGGGAGCAAAACTGTAACAGAATGTGGTATGATTGAATAAAATGATCATATATTTTTAAAATAAATAAACTTCTTTCTTGCTGTTTTCACTTATTCGCTTTATTACAATTCAAGAAACTAAAATATCTTAATTTCATTGAATTCGTGATATTTGAATTTAAAATTAAAATAATAGTTCTTTATTAACCTTTAGACGGCCGGGATTTGAGAGCTAACATCGCCCTTGAAAAGTGCCCAAATTTGTATCTGGTATCACGTATCAACTAAATACAAAGCTCATATCACTAGAACTTATTTTGAAATTTGTAACTTTCTGCTTGATGTTGAATATTTTATTATATAATATAAATGATTAAATAAGTATTTATATATCTTGCTACAATTTATTTTCATCAAAGAAACCACCTTTGACCAACATACTTAGAGACAGTGACAGCGACTCTATTTGATTACTCGAAATTACTCGAAAAAGTTTACGGGAACAAAGAGGTAAGTCAAGGACACAATCTTAAACACTTTTTAACACTAGATTTACCGGCGCGAAAACCTGTAATTTTTATAATTTTCGGTACCTTTAAAGTGTTATGTTTTTACATTTAAATTAGTAACTATAAATGGGAAAAAAGTCTTTGATATGTCGTAGTTTTGAACCATAATAAGCTTTGGCATAACTCTTAGGAGATAACTTTACAAAATTTAATCAATTCAGAGAATAAATTGAGTACCAGTCAATTTGACTGGTCTTGGTAAATCTAGTGTTAAACTGAGATCGAATCGTCGTTATCGATCAAAACGTTCGAGTGCAATATTTCACTTTTTAGTTTTAAAACAAGAAGCGATATGACAAAAGATTTAAAGAAGTCTGCAATTGTAAAATCGTCTAAAAACTTGTAAGTATTATATGTATCTTTATAATATTTCGAAAGGACAGTCGGTGGACAATGAAATATATAAATTTTTGTCATCAGTTGAAATTGAGGGCGAAAAACAACGTATCAACTTCATTGCTGAGAATCGAACAACACCAGATAGCTTTGATACAGCCATTAAAAAAAGTAATATATTTAATTTTGAGTACAAGAATATCAAAAAAGTCGAAATTAATGGAAAAATCAAAGAAGGTAAGACTGTCGAAGCTGATACATTTTTTTAATAATTTTTTATGCAATAAAAGAGTGCATTTTATTTTTTTTATACACAATGAAATTTAAGTTATTGAACCGTTAAATATATCTGTTTTTGGCTAGATTTCTTTTTTCAAACAATTATATATATATATACAAATATATATATTAATTTACCAAAACTGCAAATAGAAAATAATTAGTTATTTTCAGAATTTTTGTAGGACTAACGATACATACCAATATTTTTGTAGGACACTAATTCATTTGGGCAGAGAATATACTAATCTATCATTTGTTATCTTTGACCTACAGTTAGTAATTAAAACAAACGACATGTTGAGGGTGGGGGACTCCCGCCGTCAAACCATCGGTTTTGTAGGACAAACATTTTTTCGTGTTTGTTATCACATTATCTCTAGATTCAACTATAAAAATAACTGTTAGTATTAAAATTTTTACATTCACCAGGTCGACATGTTTGACGCCCCCGCGATTTGTTAGCTACGTCTACCGAGAATTTTCGCAGATAGAAAAGTTGGGCGCCTACCGAGACGAAGGAAAGGAAAGGAAGCTGCTCACGAAATTTAGCCTGTTAGTAATCAACAAAAAAAAAGGGTGATGTATTGCGGACTATAAGACACAATACCAAAAAATAATTTTGAGAAAATCGAGTAAAAGCACTATGAAGAGGATATTTTTAGCTTTCCAAAGACGTTTGACGGATTACTGCACGATCATTCGTTTAGGAGTTGTAGAAACTCAGATTTGAAAATTACGATTACGATAGCTGAGATTAACAAAATCACTGGAAAATTAAAAAAAAAAACAAAAAACCTTTTGAAATGGGGAAGTACTTACTTTAAAATGCTTTACTTGGATTTACTCGCACATTTTTTTTTTCAAGAACATGGAAGACCTTAATGTCCACAAAAATTTAAGGGATCACTTCTTTTAACTAGGTAGAAGCTTCGAAATGATCTTTTATTCATTCAAATCCGTTCATTTTTCGGGTTTTAAAAATAATTTTCCGAATTATTTAGTGATCCCTTAATTTTGAACGCCAGTGCATTAGTTATTAAATAGATTAATTTAAATACACGCAAAGTTGCAGTCACAAAATACAGAAAAAAACTTTCTAATATACAGCAGGGCGACACAGAAAGAAGAAATAAAATTCTATCACCTCTTCGTTTCCATTTTCTAGCACAAATCGTCATTCAAGCACCACCTTTGTGGGAGGCAGCAATTTCTATCAACTTTGCCTTTGGGAACTCGAATTTTTCTTCAAGCTACATATGTAAATAGTCTGATTAGTTACGAAATGTGTGCTTTTTATCATTTATGGCCCGATTCTATTCAAATTTGATAATATGGGCTTCCGGGGTCACGAATTACACATTTTTGGTAAATACTTTACAACTGAAAATGGCTTAGTCAAAACTTTTTTAATGTTTTCAAGACAAAACTTTTGCACTTTCTTTAAAACACGCAATACTATTTATTTTCTTTCATCATTAGGATAATTTATTAATTTTGTACCGGAGAAAAACTATGTCTGCATAGCTAAAATTAAACATAACACAAGTAACAATTTGACCGAGTTTCATCCCTTAATAATTAACTTCCAAGGGGTGAGAATTACGTTTACAAATTTCGAAAAAAATTAATATCTTTTGATTTGATTGATCTTGAGTGATGTCACTGAGGCGCATAAGAGAAAAAATTGATACACCTGAAAACTGAATATAACCTAAAAACATTTTTTTTGTGAAAAAGTAAAAATCGCCACAATTTGAAAATCTTGGAAAAATCGTAATTAGTCCTTAATTACTTCCTAGAAATTGTCCCTTTTTTCTAGTATACCTTACATAGTACAAATACTTCTGTCCTCATTCGATTTTTGTGATAAGGTGATAAAAGGAAATTAGAAGTGAATATCATGAAGTTAGACGTTGAAAAAAGGCGAGAATTGTGTCGTTAAGTGAAATAAATAAAATTTCAAATCCTTAAATAGCGCGAGTATTGAACTGCAATGAATCAACAATGCAGTGCAGTCAAAACCCTATTTTCTAAGAAAACCTGAAGATTACATGTTTTTTGTGACCCAATAATACTCCTGACCTGAATCCTATTAAGCATGTGTGCGCTTTTATGGCTAAAAGGATAAAATAAAACGAGGCTTCAACAAATAATTCTTTGGACGATTTGGCAGAATGAATATGGATCAAGGATACTGCACGAATATTAAGAAAAACTGTTCCTATTAGAAAAGTAGTTAACTTGAATTTGTCACTTTTTTTACTCCAATGTTCCCATACATTTCTTATCCTTACTTTGGATATCATATTCTTTTTATCGTTTCCAACATTCAATAAAATCAATCATGGAGGATTATTAGCATTAAGGCCCGATTTCTTCACCTCCTGTTAACTTTAACCAGTCCGGTTTCTCAGTCGGTTAGACTCTCGAGACGATTTTTGCGTTTCTTCACCTCATGTTATCGATTTTTAACCTGAGCTTCATCTGGTTATTTAACTAACCCGTCAATAAATTAACCAGTCGAAATAGAATTAACATAAAAGCTAACATAGACGTTAAATTAACCAGCCGGTTAGTAAACCGTTCTATTAAGAGTATTTAACCTTAGACTGAAGAAATCGGGCCTAATAGAATCAGAACAGACCAATGAATCTATAAATCAAAATATCTCCATCAAAAAATCCACTTAATCATATATTTAATCGAAGAAACGGAATAAATAAAGGTGAGGCGATATTTTCGTCACTCCGTATATATAGTAATAATTGTTGAAAATCCTAAAATAAGTTTTCATTAATATTCATAAAGTTTAAATTTGAAAGACAGACTCCAATTAAAATTTTCGATTATATGAATTTTTGAAAATGTCATACCACTGGTATTTGCTTACAAATTTCTTGATATTGATACAGATATATGCAGTATTTTTGAGCAGCTGGTGTTTTTAGGCTATATGACAATGATCGGCGAAAATTTTGAGAAAGTCGTGACGACAAGACCTTTGCGACATTTCAGCGAAATGTGTCTTAAAGTAGACAATTCATCTTGAATTCATAAATTTTGCAATACATATACATATTTCATTCTTTCTCGACAAAACCTCAATTTGCAATTTCAATGGAAATTTGATAAATTATAGAGAAGGGAACTAACATCCTAATTTTATAAAATTCCATATGGTTTAAAACTTCAGTGTGTCATCATGATAACATATTTCCAATCAACAAAATCTATAAGTACAAATTGACTCAAAATTGCTATGAAATTAAATACATACTTACACAATATTAAATTATGATTTTACTATACTAGTGAGCCTTCTTTACGTTAATTGTAAGTAAACATGCATGTCTAATTTCAATTTCTCGTTTCGAATTCGTAATAAATCAACTTTCACTATAGCGCCTAAAGAAATTTCATTCTAAAATTTTAGAGTTAATTAGTTTAAATCACGTGTACGTCACTAATTTCGGAGAAAAACAATGCAGAGAAATTCGTCTAGGCTCTAGACAAAAGTAACGAGTATACAAAATATTCCCGGAGATATTTATCTTTAGAATTTCGAAATGGTTTTTTTACGCTGCGATTGTATATTTCAAAGTTTTTCGAAAAATTAAACATGCTTCCAACCTTGTGTTTTAAATAATTCTGCATGAATTCTAAAAATAAGTAATATTTCTAAAATGTTAAACGCAACTGTGAGAAGATGCAAAGAATCGTAGAGGTAAAATATCACATTTCAAAATGTTTAAGACAATATGCAAAAAGTATCATAAATGCAACGTACAACACATATTTGAATTTTTTAAATATATTTTTATTTCAAATATATACACTTGATAACATTTTACCAACAAAAGGTGTTTATGTAAATATTTTTGTAAAAATAAATCATAGCTTCCATATGTCGTTGGTCGAGGGATTAAAAAAAAATATTAATTGTTAATGGATAATCTCAAATAAAAAATTGGAGTGGAATTTACTTCCATATATGTATGGATATTAGGGTGCAATTTTTTTCGCGACTATTTTTTTTTTTTCAGTCCCACCTCGAAATTTTGTGGCAAATACCTAAACAAAAATTCCCTGAAAATTGGAGCCCTTAATATTAATATTAAGTACTAGCCCAAGGCGTATAAAGATTTCCCATATAAAATACACGTAAACTTTGATTATTTTTCTTCAAAACTCTACAGCTCAGAGGCATTTTATGGTATAATCTTGATCAATGGTAAGGTTTCTTCAGAATTGAATGCTCTACAAAAGTGTCCATTGCGGTGCAACCCTAACTCCCACCAGCGAGGTAGTACGGGTCACTAACCCCAATTTTTCCATGAAATTCTCGCTTTTTGCCCCTATCTCGTAAACAACAAGAGGTACAGAAAAAGTGAATATGACAAACTTGTAGGAAATTCAATTTCCTACAAAAAGTTCTTGAACACCAAATCGCTAACATCGATATTTCTTGAGATATTGGTCTTTGAAGTTAAGGTAGCGTGGAATTTTCATGTATTATTGTGCTAAATTGTAATTTAATAATAAATCTATAATCTATTAAATAAATCCATAAGTTTTCCCTCTAACATCTTGATCACGTTTGACAATTTACATACACAAGTAAGATTTACCCAATTTTTACTTGAAGTCATCTGGTAACTTTTGATGTTTATCCCCACTACCATTTGAAACTTTTTACCAGATTTTTACTCAAGAAATTTTTACCCAAAAGTTACCAGACAGACCTATAAAACCTTTTGATTATATTGTTCATAAGCTATATTAAAATTTTTACCCATTAAAATTGGTAATCTATACATATAATGAAACAGTAGAATCCGCGTGTCTGTACATTGAATATATTATTACCAAAAATTAAGAGGGGACGATAAAAAAAAGAGTAACAGAACACAAAAAAACCGACTTTTAAAATTTTTGTCTGTCTGTCTGCCTGTTCACGCTAATCTTGCTAATAATGCGGTTTTCACAGGTAGATTAAGCTTAGCTTGGAGCAACATATAGGCTTTTTTTCATGTAGACTTAATAAACTAGTTCTATCCAGAAATTATGTTCCGAATATATTTCTATCGGGATAATATCGAAAATTAGTAGTAAAAAACATTACTTTTAATAAAAAAACTATAAAAATATTTATTTAATTGGTTTATAATACATAATTAAAAACTACTAGAATTGAAATTATTCAGTTTCTTCATCATTTTCTTCTACTTTATTTATTTGTATAATACAAGATGCATTCAAATAACTGTCACCATTGCACTGAAACCGCGCTACAGTGCAATGTAAACCACTTTTTTGACCTTTCGGCAGGCACATTATCTGGAGCTGAGGATAGGTCATTGGATAGCTATTGGGAGTGGTATAACATATGTAAAAATAATCGATATTTGAAGGCGAAACGAAAATCGAATCATATATAAAAAATGTATTGTCGTAACAGACAAAATTGCTATCCTTTCAAATTTTTTCCTGCTGCTCCTTGCTTCTATAACCCTATTTAAATATCTGGCATTTTTAAAAGATGATTTTTAATTCCACATTTTTTTGTTAAATTACGTTATACTATCAAAATTTCCAAAAAACTTATTTACTTAAAATGAAAGTAGTAATATTTTGTCTATTATTCATTGAAAGTAATTGGATTTCAGGACCAACACTCTAAGGGACTGAAAAAGCTGAAAGGAGACTTTTGGAAGCATTGTTAAAAATTTAAATTATTAATTAATATTATGTGTTATATTTTCCACCACACTTTAGTTAAAAAATTTCGATTTTGTTCAGTGAGTACAAAAGGACTAATAGGGAAAAAATATATAATTAAAATATTTAGGACATCAAATTATTAAGTCCTGCGAACTATGTTTTTTTTTGTATGTAGCTAGCATGATGACTTTAAGCGAACGTATACATACATAATATCGGCTCATTCACCAAAAATCAAAACGAATAAATAATAAGGAAAATAATTAACATTTCTTTCGTAAAATCGTCGATGAGAAATTATATCAGGAAACATGGGAACATCTACATATGTGCACACGATAAGCATAAATACAGCCAAAAGGCATTGTGCTTAACCTCTAAGGGGCTGTCCTCCGAAATCGATTTTTGAAGAATCTGCAGTGGATCACCCCACGTTTCTTTTTAATCACAGGGCTGTGGGGGATATGCGGGTTGCTATGTTTTGCATTTGCAATAATATAATCACCTTTATGATCCATTAATATTTCATTAATATTTCGCACTCATCAGGAATCTCACTCTTACAATTTCACAGTCAATCAATGACCGGCGTTAGCACTTTGCGGGCTCGAAGTTCACTAAATGGCCGAATTAGAAACAGAACTCGACATTTTTAAGATTTGTTAGACAACTTATAACGTCTCACAATATAATCAATTGTTTTTCACGATATAGAGACCGAAAGTCCTCTTCCCCCGAAAGAAAATTTAATCAATGACTGTTAACGTGCACGCTGGTGTTTTACTGCGACGCGACGGTCGATGCTTGAGTTGGTTTCATAGCAGCAACAGTAGTGGGCTTTGCTGGGTCACAAGAAGACTCAGCATGCTGCATTTTACGGCCGGCCTTCATACGAAGCTTTGGCCGAACACTCCCTCCTTGGCCAAGCACACGCACAAAATTTGCCTTAGATTAGAAATATTATTGGAAACCAGCACTGTTTTCTTATTATGATTAAATATTCAGTTATAAGTACTCGGAATATGATAGGAAACTTCAGCTGTGTAAGCAATAAAATTTAAGAGGAGAGGGAATTCTTGTTTATCATACTAAATGTTGTCGACATGGCTCACTCTGCCTCAACTTTTTTCCCGGGCAAGCGCACACGCATCCACATAAAGCTTCAGAATGTGAGCTTCAAAGAAGTGAAAGCTGGTCTTTATTATATTTGGGTGGTTTGGGCATACTGTAGACAAACTTATCCTAGATTAAGTTTGCCTATGGTTTGGGCTTCATTAGGATTAACGTCTAGTGGATGAACTGTGTGCTCCAGTTGAAGGTTTTGAATTTGAATATACAATTTTAACGAAGAACTACTACTGTGAACAAAAAGTAAAGCCAAGTTTGAATTTAAATTGCGCGGGTACATCGATTCGAGCAAATCTTCTTGTCTTAAGGTTGGCAGCACTGTCACTCATATCTCTGTAATAATTTCACGCCAGTACATCAATTGTTTGGTTAGTTTCGTTGAGTTTTCTGAGCAACTAAAAGTGAATTTTTCGATTTTTACAATGTTTGATTTTATTGAGCAAAAAAGTTGCATTAAAGGTCATGGCCAAAAATTCATAGAGAAAATACCCAGAATCGCTTTCCCCACCAACCGTTTCATAGAATCGAAAACTATTTTTCTTTTGTTTTTTATTAATAGGCATAATTTTCGGGACTAATTTTCTACAATGTTGGTGGTATTCTATAAAGAAAACTAGCCACTTTCGCTCGTTGAAAATTAGGACAAATTTTTTTGACGAACAATTCACCCAACTAATTTTAAGTACACATACAATTCTGAACAAAAATTTTTACGCTTTACGATACGAAAATTCAATTATTAATTATTATTGCAGAATTATAACAGAATCCTAATATTTGGAAATACACAGATCCAAAAAATACTAACATTTGTAGATTTGACACCTAAAATACTGCCGTAAGGTGGAGAAAGGTAACTCGATATCCCAAGTAATTCAAAATTATCAGTAGAATAGAAATATTATTTTTTTTTTGGTACTGCAGCTGTTGTAGATCGATGTAATTAGCTCACCGCATCGGTTGGTGCATGTTTTTTTTTTTTTTTTACTCTCATTGCACCTCATCTGGATGATTACCGGCGCCCACATACTTGAAAAGATATCGGTTGAAGTGCTTTACTTATCTCAACTTCTCTGACTATCTGAGGCATGTAATCATTCGTATTTTGTTAGCCGTTTTTTAAGATGTGACTACCCAAAACACCAGTGACGTGCCGTTCAGCAGGGTGTTCAAAGTTAATTTTTTGTTTAAATATATTCTTAGTTTTTTTCCAGGACCACGAAAAGGACGTGATAGTTAGGATCCCATTTGAATATTTTTGATTTTATTATACATATATTTGTGTGATTTTTTTCTTAAATTTAATTGAATAAATGATTTCTCCAAAAATGTTTCAATTACGCATCAACAAGTCATGATTTGCTTATAAAATCCAGTTTTTAAAAAGCGATTTCACACATCTATGCGAATGAGAATATTTTCTCCTCTGCTTTTTGCTTGTCAGTTCTCGTTCGTGTTCAGCAAATATTAGAGAACATCAGCACATGCACCACTCATACGAAGTGCGATCGAACAATGCGATCAATCCAAACAACAACAAAAAACCACTATCAGACCAGACACCAAACCACGGGAAGGAAATGTAATCGAACATGTTTTAAGAATGTTTTAAGTCGGGGTGCTACTTTTTCTGGAGAACATAAAATCATTGTTTTTTAGGGAAGTTTATTTGACTTTGAGGGTAGTAGACAATTCTTCATTATGGTTATTTGCATTGCTTTGGTGCTCTGAAAAGAAGAGAACACTCCAACTCGGTCGAATAGAATTCAGTGCCATCAAATGGTGTTTTGGTTGTAATCTGTTGGTGATTGCTACGCTTCATATTATTTATTTAGGTTGTGTGATATTATTAGGTCAGACACAATAGTCTAGTCTAATTCGATGAAGCCGAAGCCAAAACTGATTTCGTTGTTGCCGCAGATGATGTTCGGAATATTCCTGTAATTATAGGGCAGCCATTTACCGAGCAAAGCCAAATTTCAATCTTTAAGGACTCCGATACACTTCGCGTATTACAAAATGATACACTTCTCCTAGCGTTACCAGCTGATTTTCCACCATCGTAAAATAACTATTTGGGCGAAAGATGCTACAGTTATACCTCCAGGTTATGCTACCAATGTTGCATGTTGCAAAGAATATCCTGGGAATATATTCATCGATACGAGCTGTTCTAACTCCCAACAATGGGTATTCCTTACCGCGGTGTGTTGTCACTATAAATGCAAACGGTGATGTAGTAATTGTATTGTAGAAAAATATGAATAAAGAATTTATTTGCACGTGGAAAACTAGAACTATAAATTGAAATAGAAGATGAAACTCATATTATCTATAGACCATACCGAATGTCTAATATAGATAGGATTACGACAAAGTAACTGGTAGATCAGCTACTTAACCATGGTATAATTAAGGAATCTGCTTCGCTGTATTCATCATCAAAAAAAAAAAAAACAGCGCTTATGCATTGACCACAGAAAGCTTAATGCAAAAATAAAGCAAAACAGATACCAAATACCAAAGATTGATGATCAGTTAGACCAGTTACGGGAATTCAAATATTTCAACACCTATTACAAAATTCTAGTGGAAGATTCGAAAAAGGAAACTTCTTTTGTTACCTGTGACAGTCAATATGAATTTAATCGAATGCCTTTTAAGATTTCAGCTGCACCAGGAGTCTCCCAGCGAATGATCAATACAATCCTAGGAACACTACGAGATAGCATAGCGTTTGCGTATCTAGACGATATAAGGTACCAGCTAAGGACTTTGAAGACGGCTTAGACAGATTAGAAACAATTCTACGAATGATTGATGTGTATGGACTAACATTTAATCCAACAAAATGTAAATTCTTCTACCAAATGATATCATTTTTAGTCTTTAAAGTTAATATAGATGGCATCAAACCTGGAAGCAAGAAAATTAAAAATATATCCCAATACCAGCGACCAAAGACAGTCTATCAAGAGTTTTAAGGACTTAATAGTTTCTTTAGGAAATTTGTTTAAGAAATATTAGATTATGCGCTTATATCAAATTCAGTCGCAAAGTGCAATCAGGTTTTCGTTGACCAGGGAGTCAAAATCAAAAAAGTGTACCAACGCAAAATTTTGGAGGCCATGGTACTTCCGTAGTCCCAGCAACACTTCAGCGACGAAAAATTGACATTCCATCAAGATTTTGTATCGGCCCACGGTTTCATCTGATCTGTGGAATGGCCCTCTTACTCACCGGATTTAAACCCAATGGACTACAGCGTGTGGTGTGGTCGATTTTGGAGGCCAAGGCTTGTGCTAAGCCCCCACAAAAGTTTATCATCGCTGAAGCAATCCCTGCGTCTAGAGTGGGATCGCACCACTCTAGAAGATCTGCGGGTCATAGTCGAAAATTTTAAAAGACGTTGCGGGCTCTGCATCCGCGCCGAGGGCAGTCACTTCGGAATCGGCAGAATATATTATTAACAAGAAACCAAGCTTATATTCTCCACTGCATAAAAGCTACCATATAATTGATCCGTTCACCCAGAAAAGTTTTCAAAATACGGGTGAAATGCTCCAACTGTCGAAAATGAATTAATTTATCAATAAGATATTTAGTACCAGAAAATTAAAACCACAAAAATTAATAAATTAGAAGAAAAATTTTAAAGCAAAAGGAAATATTGTTTTATTATTTATTGATAGCATTTTCCTCTTTAAATTACGTATTGCATCAACATAATAATGTATAGATGTATAAATAATATTACCTACTATATACAGCATTTAAATAACTAAAACTAATCATTAAATTAACAAATAATTTAAGGGAATCTACGTAATACAAATCGGTATATTCGTATAAAACAGAATACGGAACGGAACGGAGTTAACATAACAGAAACCTTTAATTTAATTTATATGTAAAGAAAAACTACCGCAGAAAAAGTGTATTTATATAACAGGATAAATTATTATAATTTGGGTTTGCTGGTTTTTGCTTCTGTATGAATTATTAATAGCACTTTAAAATAAACAGGTAATAAGTTATTACTTGTAAACAATAGTTTATGCTATAAATTACAATAAATTATTTTTGTTTTCCCTAGTATATTCAAATAAGCTATCATAATATAGCGTACTATTAGATGAACTTTTAAATAGTCTGTCACCGATTGAAGTTCTAGCCTAAGCATTCTTTTAAATTATTATTCCTATTATTTTGGTTTTCTATTACGATTAATCTTACCTCTTCTACTTTATGTTACATATTAAATTAAAAGTCTTATTCCTTTCTACCAGGGCATTAAAATTAAGTTGGTAATGAATCTGTGACAATAGTGTTGCCGAGGTTAGAGAAAAACATGTTTTGTTCGTCTATAATGCACTCATGGAATTTTAAGGCAGGCTGTATAAGCTTTGATAAAAATGTTAAAGGGATCGAAATGGGAGAAAAACATAAATTTTTGTCTCGCTTTAAGCTCATAACACATACCCGAAAATCCTACAAAAATGGGCTAGCTAATAAAGTTCGTTAGTTTTCGTTCTCACTTTTATACTTATCCTATGTATTTTTAAACAATAAGATTAATGAATTCGCCCCTAGATGAGTTAATATTTAATTAATTCAATTGTCACTAACTACAGAAATAATTTGTATTCAATAATTGCAGCACGTTACGACTGATTTCCATAAGTTTTTTGTCGAACATCCTCGATTGCGTTTACCCACTCCAAAGCATATCCTTCCGGGTCCTCTAGATAATAAGTACGATTAGGCTGGAAAAGACCAATAATTTGGTTAGATCAAGTAGTGTCAATATTTATAATAACACTATCAGCATAATTTGAAATGCAATCTATTTACTAGTGCAACTTGTGCATAAATCTATACTTATGATAAAATCGTAACAAATTCGAAACTGGTCTCCCTTCAAAAAGTCCCGAGCACAAACAAATATTAAATAATGTTACTTAAAAATACTCTGCTACTACTTTCTATATTACATCCTAGAATTATTTATTTTAAAATTTTATTTTATTACTTATCCCTAAATTAATTTAAGAAAATAGTTTAATTAATTAATTTATTCACTGAAAAGAGTAAACCTTCCGTTTAGTTATGGTATGATTTCATTTGAATGGCTGCCTCGGTTGGGTTGGCAGTATCCCGTCCTGTCAACCCAATTTTGCAGCATATTTCGATGATTTAGAGCGGCCCTATTTCACGAATAGCTCGATTAATATTGTGCTTAAATGCCTGAATCGTTGTGGGTATATTTATCTTTAATAGCAACCCACAACAAAAAATCCAATGGCGTCAAATTGCACTTGCATATAAACTTGCGTACAGCAGGTATTGTTGGTGCATTATTTTAAGCGAAATTTCTTTTCAAAATTCGCACTGTTTCGACAACGCAGCACTTTAAAAATAAATCTTTAATATTTTCCATCTTTGTTCAATCGTAAAACTATTTCTTTCGTACCGCAGACATATAATACTTTGTTTCTGTCAATTTCTTGAGCGCGAAAGAGCTGTTTATGGCAAAATAACATGTAATTTTAAAAGAAACCAACAGATGGGCCACACTATACATTAGGGACTCGGCCAACATCTGTAATAGTTAAGCGATAGAATATTACATCTGTGTACTTGTCAAACAGCACTGCTTGTTGTTAAATAAAAATATTAAATTAAATCAAAATTATTGCTTATGTAAAAATTGTTAAAACCCGATATGTATATTCTTATGTGTGGTTCTTGTGGGTACGATAACTCCAATATTTTTTAATCGATTTCCATCGAATTTTAAGCATATACATTAATTGTGTGAAAATCTTGATCATGTTTGAGAATTGGAAAATTTTGCAAGGGGGTCGTACTCACATGTGTATTTGATTTGGCTTGTATAATAGCCCCCGTAGTTCTTCATAGCTTTCAATAAAATTTGATTCCATCAAAAACTACCTAAAAATTACAGCAGTCTCGGTTTGAAGCTTCATAATTCGTTACACTCCATCAAAAGAAATCGGAAAAATTGTATTAGGGTAAAAAGACCGTGTCCGAGATAATGGCAGGTTCTGATTCTACTACCCTTAAAATGTTAAGCTTGGTTAAAGCCCTGTTCAAGTTCGGTTAAGACCCTGCTCAATCTTAACCCAACTTGCCCCAATGTTCCCATTTGGAGCAAATGGGCGAGCGTGTAATGAGAGTTGAAGGCCCGTGACATTGACGTGAATGGTTCATTCGTGACCTAATTCGTTCAATGATAAGACAAATGGAGAAAATCATGACCTCTAAAGGTACGGGTAGAGTCGGTATTGAATAATACTGAAAAAGACAGGCTTCAGGCGAATTGATTTTACCCGCTAAACAGTCATGAGTAAACACAATTTTAGCGATGATGCGACGTTGCTCCAAAGATTGCAAATTAAATAGCTTCAGACGATCAGTTTACGGAGGCAGCAGCTAGGGATTGTCCCAGGGAAGAACATACCTGAGAAATCTCCGTTGGACCGCCACAACTCAAAAAATGTGAGCCCCGTAAAATGAATACCAAATCAAGCTAGAGTACTCAATAATAGGCCTAACGAAGATAGAAAAAAAGTCCTGGTGATGTAAGGATCATTAAACTCTTGCAACCAGTGGTTAACAAAGCCCAATGTAGCGCCAGCTTTACCCACTATCGAGTCAATGTGGTCTACAAAAGAACGCCAGACACCCAGATCCTTCGTCTTATCAAGCTTTTGTAACGAACATCCGTCGATAGAATAAGCAAACGAAACAATACTTTTCTTACGTGAAAAACACATATAAGTGCAAGTTTATTTATTTATTTTAGGTAAGAGAATTTGGAAAATGTTTAAAAATATTACTAAACAAATTTGGTCCTTAATGGGTTAACTTAAATCTGATTTAGGTCTGATTCAAGGCTTAACTTTACCAAAATGATAAGACATTTTGCTCGCCTAATACTTTGGAGGTTAGCATCTGAATTTTGATCGACTATAACTTTGCAAAACAAATTTTCCCAGACATGCAACGTAACTAGATCGATTTTTCACCCTCAAAAACGCAATAGCCGCAAGCAGCAAATCTATTTTAATTTCTTAAAGATTTTTTCAATTCCTAATAGTAAAATATATAGTATTATTTTCAAAAGTCCAAACTCAACTCATATGTATCGTAATCGTTTTAATGGATCAAAAGATAACTCACTCTACTCACTCAATACTCAACGGAATTCCGGTGAAATCTAGTTCAAGCCTTGTTCAACATTGGCTCAACCCTAGAGCAAGGAGTCTCGTTTAATCCAGCTCTGAGCTTGGCCGAAGCCTATTTTAAATTTGATCTGAGTCTAGTTCAATCCCTGCCGAGGGGTCAAGTTTGGTTAAAGTCTGGCCTGAGATTGGCGCAAACCTGGTTCAAATTTGGCTGTTACAACGTGTGCATCAAAAGACAAAAGACCGAATTCTAAACGCACCATCTATCAAAATCTATCTGCAATTAAATTTTTTAATTTAATAATTGCCCTTCATCTTCTTCTATATCTCCGAAAAACCGAGTTTTTTTTTTTTTTTTAATTGCTTCTATGCAAAAGATGTTTTATATTCTTTTTATTATTCAATGGCTATATCAAAATCATCCATTCATAAAAAACTAAAATTTGGTGTATAGTCTGAAATGCAACGTCATTTAGAAGATTCCACCCTCTTCTGCCCAATACATGATGTGTTTTTGTCTAAACTAAATCATCCTGTTTGTCCTGACTCCCACGTTTTAAAACTTGCTTGGTCAAGATGTTGTATAGTTTAATTTAAAACTAGTTTGACGTGGAAAACAAAGTGCGCCCAAACTTGCCATTCTGATTTACACAACCTTAATTACATTTTTCTGCTGAAAGTGGACAAATTTGAAACATCGTTCGAATAACAGTCAACCTTATTTACAATACTAAGTCTCCACATATTTTGCACAAGCTTATACAAAAAAAAAAGACATTTTAATTAAAGAATTAATCAAAAACTTACCGTATGAACGAAAAATATCTTAAAATTTTTGGGTTCTACTCGTAGTTCGGAGCTCCATGGAATTTCACCTTTTTTAATCATCTGCACGGGATCAATATATATTAATCGAGGCCCTGTTGCTAAAAGCAGCATTCTCTTCCGTGCAAATAAGCCTTTCCTTTTATTTACGAAACCTTTTTTTAATATAACTTCACCGTCTGCAAATGCGTTCCATTTATCCGATTTTTGTGCTTCAAGCAATTTATTCTTTTCAATTTCATTTAAATCATAATTATCTAAAACGAATAAAATTATATTTTTATAAAACAATATAAATTACAAAAAGCTTACTTTTACTTTCAGTCTTGTTGTGCAACTCTGCCCCAGATACAGAACCCAATTCTAATCCCAGTAGTCTGGTTAACTGCCTGTCGTCTAAGCCCGGTTCTAAATTATCTGGAACACGATAATGGCTTCTAAGCTCTTCGTCTTTGCTATTGCCTGGAAGATAAGGATATATGGGAGGCGGTCTTTGCTGTCGGATTGTATCCCAATTGATGCCTTCAAAGAAAGGATGAGTTCTAATACTTTCATATCTTCCTAATTTGTCTTGGGAGCCGATTCTTTCTTCGGGTTCGATTTTTAATAAGTGTCTGACTAGATCTTCAGCATTCTCATCGAAGCCTTCTGGGAATACTAAATTAAGATTCATAATCTCTTTAAATATAAGATAGTCGCTGCCACCACGGAAGGGCGGAAGTCCTGATATCATTTGATATATAATGCATCCCAATGCCCAAAGGTCTGCAGATCTTGTGACTATATTACCCTGTAAAACTTCTGGTGAAACATATTGAGCTGTTCCTACAAAACTGCCCTTTCGCTTTTTGAAATTTTGTTGAGCCGCATTGGCACCATCAGTTTCCTTTTTGATTTTGTTTTGCTCCTTATCTGGACAAAGTATTTTTGCTGATCCAAAGTCCGCAATAAGAGTGTGCATATTTTCGTCTAACAAAATATTTTCTGGTTTTAAATCTCTATGTATAATGCCCCTTTTGTGCATATGTTCCATAGCCAATACAAGCTCAGCTGCGTAATGCCGCGTGCAGTCTAAATCAAAGGAGCCTACTTTATTAATATAAGGTAACAAGTCACCATTTTTGGCATAGGTCATGACAAAGTACAAGCTTCTTCGGTCTTGAAAAGTACATGCCAAATGTACAAAACCAGATACGTTATTCATGATGTGCATAACCTCTCGCTCCCGCCTCACGTATTCCTGCTTTTTCTCTCGAACGATGTGTTGTTTATCACATACTTTAACTGAAAATAAAGTAAAATTTATGATATAGTAATAATGACTATACTGTGGACACACGCCAAATGTGTATTAATGCTTCTCATATTCGCATTCAATATATTGAATTGGTTTATGATTTATTCATATCAACGAAACCTTGACGAACGACCATCCAAAGGTAGCTTGTCGAAGAGTACAGCAATAGTTTGAAAGAGGGGAACTGAATAAAACATATGATCATGCAATCAAATGCTAGTTCGTAGTTATGACGTAGTGAACTGCAAATTTTTACTATTTAAAATTATAGTTTTGAAGAAAATTCTTAAGAATTTTGAAACATCCCATTTTAGGCATTGTTTCATCCAGATATCAGTGCGAGAAGCTTGAAATAATTAAACGGAATTTTGCCAAATGAAGTGCTCGGTTGTGGGCTGTAAGATCAACACAGAAGTTGGGCATGGGAAATCGTTTTTTGAGCAAGTGGAATATTGGAAATGTAACATAATTATTATATTTCATCAAACCTTATTAAATAGAGTAATATTAAATTCAGAAATTTGAGGAAATCGTCAAATTTTTCATTTCGCTAGCTTCTTTACATCGCACAAAAGCTTGGGTAGTTTGTTAAATTAATGGCTGCATGCAAAACCAATATACGAGGGGACAGATTATGCCAAGAACATCACAACATGTTTTTTTATAAATATGTGCTCTAATGTTTTTCATTTACTTCCGTTATTTTAAAATTGTGCTTTCAATTGTATGTATAGATCCCCATAATTAAGAAAAAAAAAAAAAAAAATTGTGAATTTTTAAATACAAAATATAGTACAAATTACAATTTTTACATGGACATGAAGAGAATTGGTTGAGTAGTTTCCGAGAATTGGACAACGAACGTTAGTCCAAAAAACGTTGTTTCGAAATAAATACGTTTAAAGTTTTCCAGGTAAGCGGCTTGAGTAATAGAGCGCGCTCAGCTACTCATGTTTAAAGTATCGGATCATTCTAGAATTTTCAGAGGACATTTACTTTCGAAAAATGCAAAAAAAAAAAAAAAAAAATCGATTTTTCAAGTTGGTAAAGTAAACTAAGCTCTTAAGGCAATAAATACTTAAAACTATTCATTGCTGTTAGCTCTTATCAAAAAAGCGTGACGACAAGTAAATGAAAAGCTGCAGTTTAAAAAAGGAATACGGCAGATTGATTTCATTAATATCTTCCTAGAATCTTAAAAAAATGCAATGCAAATATGAATATGTACTACATGTGTTTTCTTTAAAATCGTGTGCTTCAAAGAGTTAAAGAAGAAATATTAAATTTTTCTTTTAATTTAGACTTTTGGAAAATTATTTACAGAAAATAGATTATTTTAAGGATTTCCCACAATTTTCGCCAAAATCAAGCGACTGAAAAATTTAATAATAATCCTGACTTTTGAATCCAAATAAACGTTCCTATACAGTTTCATCAAAATGCGTGAGAACACAAAATCAATTTATCGACTTATTACTAACCATTATAGATATATTCTCTGAAGAACTGAGAGAACTGGCTGACATCCTCAAACATCGAACGTAATTCGAATGAAGTTATTCCTAAATGGGAGCTTGTAGGGTATTATAGACGAAAGTTGCTTGTCAACGTCTTTGAGAAAACTCTTAACAAATTCGATTAGGCTGACCATTATAAAAACCAGAACAGACACCTCAACTGGTATATTTTTGATTTTACTATCTGGTGGTTGTTCTAAATTTCATAATTTTATAAATTGATATTGATTATAAATAAATATGTGTACTGATAGTAACTTTTCATTAATTCAGTGTAAAAAGTTTTGTAAAGTGGAGATGGTCGAAATATTTTCACATATGTATATTTTTAGTCGTACTTAATCTCACTTTCATCTTTTATATATTTTATTTTCAATAATATTTGATTATACATATATATACAACACCTCAGTTCAAATAAATCCTTATTATGACTTCTATTAAATTATTGTTTTGTGCAGGGCTCAAAGACACATGCAACAATAATTCATGTTTATGGCTTATTAAGTCTAAATATTAAAATAATAAATTAAAAAGAGAAAAGAAATATCAAATGTTGGTGGCAAAGTTAAAAGAAGTTAACTCAATTAACCCTTTCAGTCTTACCGCCGCCTAGAGTCGACATTCGTGGAAAGCTCTGTGAGTAGGATCGCCGCCTCTAGTCGTCATTGAGGGCGACAGTGAAAGCTTTCCGCTCGCAATATGTATTGATTTGCTCGATTTCATTTCAAAATTTTGAATTACAATAGTTTGGCACATGATAATTAAATCTACAATAATAAAAAATTTGTTTTCAAATTGCTGCCCTGCAAGCACAAAGAAAATTTTAAATTCATCTTATAAAAGTGAAATTTTCTTTTAAAACACCCGACCGTTTTTAGCGCCTTCAATTGTGAATAAATTAATAACTGAATGGAACTCTGAAAATAATCTGTATTTATGTATTAAAAAATCCTATGTCAAGAAGAAGAGAAAATGAGACCCCGATCATATTATTCGGTTTGTTGTCAACCCCATGTCGTTTTGAGATAAACAACTAAGAGGAGAGAGATTCTTATCCAAATGCCCGCTTGTCAATATCAAAAATATTCCCTTCCGCTCAAAATGTCCTCGGCTGATTTCGTCAGTGGGCATCAGAGTCCTCAACGCGTACTTTTTATCTCTTAGAAGAAGGAGCTCTATTTAAAGAAAATTTATAAGAAATCAGCGTATATCTAACATTTCTAAAACAAAGATATTAAAGATTAAAATAAAAGAAAATATTTTGCCATCTTCAGAAATGTAAGTTTCATATTCTTCGAAATATTAACCATCCGGCCTTGCTCGACTTTCGCTTGCGAACTTTTCACTAACAACAAGTCATTTCTCATTCTTAATCCTTAACTTTGGAAAAACAAACCTTTCTTCGTTTTTTCCCAACAAAATTTTGATTCGCACTGCAATAGACCTTAGCCAACTATTGATCCATCTCGGAGAGCATTAGACTGAGGGCAATAAACTAACTCGAAGAGGCCAAAGAACTGGCCTGGAAAAGAAAGAAGAACCGGAATGCATAAGACGAATAACTGGTACTTAAATGTATTCGGAAATTGCAATTAAATTGTACTGGTACATGAAGAGAAAAATGTTTGTGCAGTGTTCATTAGAGCTGCGAAGGAGCAACATGCAGCTTGATAGGTAGATGATAATTATTTTATCAGAACGCTCATTTAATTCAAATTTTATTTAAAGCATATATTTTTTATTATAGCTTATATTTTGAATTATTAAGTTTAAGCAATCGCACTTCCTCGTTCAATAATTTCTCCATTACTTTACTTTAAAGCAGTGTTGTGTCAAGAGTGTCGATGTGCAAAACTTTAACTGATGCTACTTTTATTTACCATACCAAATAAATTATGGAATTGGGTGCTACATTAATTTCAGAGATTTATGATAACTTTCTATTGGACACAAAGATATGTAATTGATCACAACTTTAATATGAATAATATACTACATATCTATTAGCTGAAGCACATTCTATCTATTTTAAACTTGTTTAGCAAAGATATAAAACCTTTTTTTTTTAACTAAAGCAACTTTATAAAAAGTAGAAAGTTTGAAGTTTATTTGGCTCAACATCAAGTTTTATTTATTTTACATGTACCGAAAAATATTACAAATAAATCGGCAAATAATTAAATGTTGATATGACTTTATATATAATTTCACTAGTTGGGCGCACGCAACGTGCTCGCCGCACAATAAGTAAAAAAAATTTACAATGGGTCAAAAAATTGACGCTCAGAAATAGAAAATGTATTATTGCATTTTTTTTTTGTTTTTATATTTGAGCAAGAACATCATCAAACGAAGATAGTTGGGACAAAAAATTTGTTAACACCACATAACCAAGATGGGACTGTCAAAATTAAGGGAAAACTTTAACAAAGTGAAATGAACATGAAAAGAAATAAGTATTCAAAATATTGTTGTGTATACCAGCTGACTTACCCAACGAAGCGTCAATACTAATTAATAGACACTCCACAAATGCTCTAGTTTGGTATATTGTAAAAATTGTTTCAATCAATTCAAAATTAAAGCGTGAATTGGGATATTAATAAATAAAATAAATAAATAATTATAATAACTGCCTACAGAAAGTGGCATGTAGGAGAATGAGCGCCACCTTGTAATGGATTGAACTAGCAGGGGTCGGCAACCTGCGGCTCGGGAGCCGCATACGGCTCAGTAGGATCATACTTGTGGCTCTTGAGTGGTATAACAGTACTGAAAAATTAGCTGCAATAGTGCCATTGTCAAATGTTAATAATCCCGCGCACGCAACAAAATACGCGGCAGATCGCATGTAACCACTCGTGTCTTGAACATATCAAGATATTCCTACTTCAAAAAGGATATAAGGAATATCCTGAGTTAAGTAATGATGAGTAGCTGCAAAATTTTTATTTTTTTGTTGACATGACATCACATTTAAACAACTTGAATAAAAATCTACAAGGGAGAGGTAATATTGCACACACTCTTTTAGAAGTATTTTTTGCGTTTTTTTTTTAAATTTTCTCATATAAATGTACAACATCTCAAGTTGTAAGTCCCCGCCCCTCCGATTCGGCTTCGAGCTATTCCTGTGCCTTATAAATTCAGACTTAAAACAGACTTTAAACGCGTTTTTCTCCCACTTAGTTCAAAGTCGGTGGACACTGGAACTTAAAATCTACTTGACCGATCCTCTTCAAATTGGACACACTCTTTAAGTACATAAAATATGAGGTAGTGGCGTCGAGATAATTTTTTTTTGTGCATTATAATTAGTTTGACTATGAAAAATAGGCTCATTTTTATCGGCTTTTTTCTTTAAATTCGTTTTTTTTTACTTCAAAATTATGCCAAAAATTGAAAAACTATCGAAAAAAATCTCGGCGTCTTTACCTCGAGGAATTCATAAACTATCCAAATATTTTAAATTTTTTGATTTAAGATAATCCAGTTCTGATGTCCACCACAAACTGCCGTTTTTTTAAAGAGTATCCGAAGATTTGCTCTCAATGGCTTATTTTTTAATATTTTGGGATAAAAATTTAATTGAATATTCTTAAAATTATGCTTTATTATGTGTACAATTTTTAAATAAATTCAATTTACCATATGCTCAGGAAAACTTATCACAAATATACTTAAAATGAAGCGAATTAATAGTAATTAGCGTGTCGGACACGCACATGAGAGTTCCGTAGTGGTATTAGAATAAATACCCACATAATTATTATTATTTTAACTTAAAATTACGAAAACAACATTGGTCTCAATAACATTACCTTTCAGTTTTATGCTATACACACATACACTCCGCGACACACAGTTGTAGGCAGCCTTAAATATACAGGTATTCTAAGTAATGATGAATTCGAAGAAAATGCATACTCCTTTACATCTTACTTTTTTAGATGCGTTCTTTTTTCGAATGACTTTTTACCTGGCAATTGCTATAAAAACCTGCGATCCTTGACACAATAACAATAGTTAGTGGAAAAGCCTTGAAGCACTGAAGGGATATTTGGTTCGAGAAATTAGTAGGATTAATAGAGTGCTCAAAAAGTTGCTTAAGGGTTCTGAAAATTATGAGAAAAGACATCCAGAGGGGACGAAAAGAGCAACGACATTTGAGAGGCACAGAATTTTACAAATAGCTTGAGCTTGGAACATTTGCCAGTATTCGCACGGTGCAACGCATAGTGAAAAGCCCACCCTACGTCGTCATCAGAAAAAACCACAATTAATCCAGAGACATTAAAAAAGAGGCTTGAATTTGCTTAAACACTCAATCAAAGATGCATAATCTTGTCCAACGAGAATGCTTCACATTGGATGGAGCCGACGGATATGCGTTCTTCTTTCATGACTTATAAAAGAAGGAAAAATGTCTAAACCATCGTCATATTATCTTTAAAAAAAATACTCACTTGCGCATTCCTTATTTGTATGTACGTCTTTTGCTAGATAAACAGTGCTAAAACTTCCTTCGCCAATGTATTTACCGAAAACGTAGTCGTTGGCTGACTTCTTTGGGGGTGTTGAAGGAACAGAGTGCTTGTTATCATTTGACGAGGACATAGTGCTCGATAGTGTCGAATGCGAAGTTATATCATTAACGCAATTATTCTGGTTTGACGCCATTTTTGTATAACTATGTTTATTATTGCTGTGATAAATTTGATCGCTGTAGTTTTTGGAAACTGGATCTGTGCAGTTAACAGATTTCATTGATGAGGATGATATTTCACTCCTATCTGTTGAACTAAAAGCATCATGATTTTCATTTGCTGTCGATCCAATCAATTTTAGATTTGGTGAGTCTAACTGCTCTTTAATTTTCATTTCAACAAAGTTATTTTCGCTGACTGATACAGCTGATGTTTTTTCTTTCGGCATAGCTGGCATTGTTGGCAGAGTTTGTTGCTGATCTTTTATCTAAAATAGACAATAAAAAAAATACCATCAATAATCAATCAAAATATCTAAGGATATATTAAATTATGTATAATATTATTTTAACTAAGTTATTTTGCCTTTATCTTAAATTAAATAATAAGATAAAAACAGTTGACATTTTGAAGACAGCGTGTTTCTTTTGCCTTTAATTGTTTCGCAGTGAAAACAGTATTTGACACGATAAAATGCATAAGACCTTTTGTGCTCTTCAAAATTTACATAAAAACTAGCTGACCCAGCAGACGTTGTACTGCCCTTTCCGGTACATTTTCATTATGCCCTGTGCGTCGACCAATATTTTATCGTGTTCTTTCTTTTTGCATGTTTCTACAAATAATATCATTAATATAAGAAAACAGTGTTTCCGTTTCATATGTCTATTTAATTTATTGAACAAACTCACACATTGTTTAATATTAAGTAAACCGTTCACAAATATTGGAAAATTACCCGGTTTCATCCGACGTTGGGTAAATACTTACTAATTAAAGACTTCTCAAATGTTCTAGTTTGTTATATCCTAGAAATTGATTCAACCCGAAAACCCCTTTATGGATCCGCCATCTTGAATATCCAAATCTTGATTATACATATTTAAAATTAGTGGCATTAAATAAATCGAGACATTTTGGTCGCCGTGTTGGATCCGCCATTTGAATTTGGAAATTTTGATAACATTCAAATTAGTGGAATCAGAATAATTATATGTAGTACTAATTTCCATTAAAATCCGTTAAAATCGAAAAATTGTTGGTCACAATCTTGGATTTGGAAATCTCGATAATATTCTAAATTAGTTGCCTCAGGATAACCATTGTACTAATTTTCATTAAAATCCGTTGTAATTGAGATATTTTAATCGCATGTTGGATCCGCCATCTTGGATTTGGAAGTTTTGGTAAAGTTCTAAATTAGTTCAATAAGAATAATCATTGTTATAATTTTCATTGAAATCCGTTGTAATCAAGACAGTTTAGTCACCATGTTGAATCCGCCATCTTGGATTTGGAAATTTTGATAATATTCAAAATCAGTGACCCAAAAACAATCATTGTACTAATTTTCATTAAAACCCGTTGGAATTGAGAAATCTTGGTCGCCATATTGGTTCCGCCATCTTGGTTTTGTAAATTTTGGTAATATTCAAAATCAGTGACCTCAAAACAATCATTGCACTAATTTTCATTTAAATCCATTGAATCGAGAAATCTTGGTCGCCATACTGGGTCCACCATCTTGGATTTGTAAATTGTGATAATATTCAAAATCAGTGACCTCAATACAATAATTGTACTCATTTTCATTAAAATCCGTTCAAATCGAGAACGCGCGAACGGTCAAACTCGCGAAGTTAAAATCGTTAAGTTTTCTGAAATTATCCAATTTTCTGCGCAATTTTCTTAACTTTTCTTTCCGTAAGAACCATCTACAAAGTATTAAAAAACTTAAAAAAAAAAATTAATGAAATCGGTAAAGTTGTTCTCAAGTTATTGCGTGGCGGGGTTAAAAAATAAAAAATGCTATTAAAAAGTAGGGGTTGGTGGTAGAAGGGTAAAAATTTAGGACTAAATGTATTTTTTAATGCCACACCATAAAAAAATTACCAAAAAAAATGTGTCCAAAAAATGAAAAAAAATTTTTTAGGGTGAGCCACCCTTAACACTTAGGGGTATAAAAATTAGTTATAAACCTATTCTCATACCTACTGAATATACATATTAAATTTCATCAAAATCGGTCAAGCCGTTTCGGAGGAGTATAACCACTAAAACTGTGACAGAAGAATTGTATATATTAGATAAAATCTTTTTGTTTTTTTTAGCTTCGGGTGGTTGGCACATAGGAGATTTGACAATTGCACTGGACCAAGATACCAAGGTATAACATATTCCACACCACGAATTCCTCAGCACATACTTGTTCTTTTGATATAATTTCACAGAAATGCAGTTCAAAATTTCGCTTTTAATCTTGACATGGAACTCGGCATAGACCTGGGATTAAAAATCCGACGATACAGATCCATTCAAGAACTCAGTTATCTTAGTACGGTAAGGAATGCCATTCACTGTTTTTTTAATGTTATCAAAAGAGCACAGTTGCAGCGGCAGTCGTGGAGGGCATTTGGCGGAAATTATGCTTTGTGTACATGTTTGCAATAAAATAATATCGCTCTTTATTGAAAACATTCTATTTGACATAAAAATAAATTTTATTAACATTTTTTAACAATATTATTCTTCGGTGTCTTACAATTATAACATTTTTGGATTTGTGACCGACTGGTGTATTTTTTTACCGCCTTTATCGCTGCAGCCAATTCTGGTTTCGCCTGCTTCCACCTTTCTTCTAATTCACTGAGCAATTTTAAAAAACAGGACACTTTTCCATAGCTTAAAATTATGTTTTTTAAGCAGGTCTTACTAACCTTTACTGTAAAAACAACCAAAAAGTCGTTCCGACTCACAACTCTTTAGTTTAGGAATAGCACACTGGAACTTTTCTCTACCAGCCCCCATAAAAGATATTCCCACTTAAAAGTTCATATATCTCTCGAGACGGCAAATTCATTTCCCGTGTTATTTTCCACATAGGTGTTGAAAGGGTATTGCTGAAAGAAGGAGCTGATTGAAAATCATTGGCCCGTTTCGCACTGCCTCACAACCATATCGTAGTCTTTTCTAAGTCACGGAAAAAAAAAAATGCCCGTGCGAACAAGGCTTTGAGATTGTATTTTGTAAATGTAGGGGTTTTCGCAAAAGAAAATGTCCCTGGTTACCAGAAAATTCTGATTTTGTTCGATACGGTTTGCATCAGGCCAGCAGGGGTTGAACGTTCAAGCGTCTTAGCTCAGAATTTTATTGCTTGAGATGAACGTTTTATTATTTATTTATTATATTTATATATACAAGCTAACTTAATATACACAGTATTCATTGCTGTTGCTCGAAAGTAGTCCGACGGGCAATATTTCCTATGTATCTTATAGCTATCCCATGCTTAAAAGCAGCTCGAAGTTGCTCATAAACACTTATACAATATCTTATCGGAAAAAACACGGCAATGGCTCAGTAAATTGAATTTTCGACGGGGAAATGTGTTTCCGTAATATTTTTGTTACGCGGCTCTAACATTTTACTCCTTTGATCGCTGGCTCACAAGCAAATTAATGAAAACAGGCCAGATTCGGAACATTTTTAGGGAAACTCCTGCTGTGTCGTCCGTGAGGAAGGAACCGTGAGACAGTGTCAACCGGCCATTGCATGCGGACATGTTACTCATCACTTCAGATATTTTTTGGAACAAATCCATTTCTGATGACATTTCTCTATCTCTAAAAGTGTCAAAATAAGAGCAAGATTAATAGAAAATTGCTAAACTCGAACATGTCGCCAATTTTATATTGTTAGGAATTGAAGGGATGAAAATAATGGTGGGAGTAATCAAAAAAAATTCTTTGAACTTATAAATTATGTAAATGTATAATTTTAGGCATAATATTCACAAATAGTAGCATTTTTTCATAATTAATGTGTGAAATTGTATAAATCAGTTTTTATATATATTATGAACATAATTTGTTAATAGTTAAATATTTATGAGTTTTCCAAGTACTATGCAACTTTATTCATTAAATATTATTCAAGACCTTATACGTAAAATTCATAAATAACTTACAAAATTTTATTCAAGAATATTTAAACACGAACTGTGAGCAACTTCCATAACTGAGTTATATTAAAGCACAATTTATGCTTAACTTAAAAAATTGCGAAAAATGGGTTACGTAGTATGGGTACGTTCTTTTAGGTATTAGAATTACAATATTTTAATGCATATTAATATAATTAAAATCATAATGCAAGAATTTTTTGCATATAATATATTTACATATCAATAACACATAAAAATTTAATCAAAGTTTATAATTATAAATTATGAATTTTGTGCTTTGCTATATTTATTTATTTATTTATTTATTAAGCTTAATACAAGCTATACAAACATACAAGCACAAGCATACATACTTAAACGCTAGAATATACATATGAATAAATTAAGAACTAGGGGGGGCGTTTCAGGGCATTCCGAAGGGATGACTTGGAAAGGTGGAAGTCGAATGATGGTGAGGAGTTGGCTTTACGTATCATGCGGGAAATTGGTTCGGAAAAGCCATAATTGGTGCGGTGATGCGAGGGGCGGAAGAGGAGTACTGATCTGAGGCTACGGGGGTTGGTGTGAAGCGATATCAGCTGTAACAGGGAGGGGCAATCGATGACACCATTAAGCAGCTGGTGAATAAAGAGAATGTCGGCATAGTCGCGTCGCTTACTTAAGGGTTCCAGATCGATAAGTTTCAGGCGATCTTCGTACGGCGGCAAGTTTAGGTGGTCTGACCAAGGAAGATCGCGTAAGGCAAAACGAAGGAACCTACGCTGGACAGATTCAATCCTGTTGATATGAGTTGACTGAGTGGGAGACCATACCTGACTGGCATATTCAAGGAGAGGACGGACAAAAGAGATGTATAGGGATTTCGCGACGTAAGGGTTATTAAATTCTATGGACCACCGTTTCACGAAGCCAAGAGCTGAGTTTGCTCTGGCTAATGTGTTGTCGATGTGAGAACGAAAGTTGAGCTCCCTATCGCAGGTGACACCGAGATCGCGAAGAGAGTCAACCGAAGGGATATGCTCGCCAGATAAAAGATAGATTCTAGGGGAGGAAGGGAGCCGTTTACGTGAATAGGTGATGGATTGGCATTTTGAGACGTTTAAATCCAAGAAGTTTTTACAGCACCATGTGCAAAAAGAATCCAGATCTTCTTGTAGAAGGGGGGGGTCAACTGGGGAGGAAATTTGTTTAGAGATCTTCATGTCGTCGGCGTAAATTGAAAGGTCCGAGTGTTTGATGATGCACTCGACGTCATTTACAGCCAGAACAAAGATCAGGGGACCCAAATGACTGCCTTGAGGGACCCCAGACTGAGCTATGAAAGGGCTAGAGTTTGCTGAACCGAAGAGGACGCTATATTGACGTTGGGATAGGTAGGAACTCAACCAAGAGAGAAAACGCGATTGGAAGCCGAGAGAACTGAGTTTAAAAAGGATTATTTGGTGAGAGATTTTGTCAAAGGCTTTACTGAAATCGGTGGCAACGACGTCGACCTCGTAACCGTTTTCAAGTACACGTAATGTTCTGGAGACGAAGTCGGCGAGATTAGTTGTAGTTGATCTGCCCTTAAGGAAGCCGTGTTGGAAAGAGGAGAAAATGGACTTGCAGTGAAAGAACATGGAGTCATAAACAATTTGTTCGAAAAGTTTAGGTATGCAATTTGTTCGAAAAGTTTAGGTATGCAATTTGTTCGAAAAGTTTAGGTATGTAATAGACAACGATTTTTAATCATAATGTATACATCTATACTTTTCTATATTTTTGATATTTTGTCCCTTATTTAAGAATATCGTCACGTAAGAATTGAGTAAATTTAAGCATTATTTTATGCGTGTTATTCATATGATAACTATAAAGATTGCCTAAATACTTTATTTTGAGTAAATTATATAATATTATCCGCGGAACAGAACGCTCTTATGCGTAATATGCGAACGGTTTATCTAGTCTTAGATTAAATATTAGTGCCTGAGATAAAACTAAAAGGAACTCATTATTGAACGAGACGGAAGATGTCACTGTCAGTCAAGTCGCGTCAAACAAATGTCAAAGAGTTCGTCTGCAAGCTCGCGGTTTCATAATTAATTCTGGTGTCCTTTTATTCTTTCTTGTTGTTTTGATATAAGTTATGAGTTTACAACTGCATTTTTGCTTTTATTTTGTTTCAAATGGCAAGTAATACAGATTCGGCGTCTGATAGTGATAGTGTTTACCAATAAATAAAAAACAAAATAAATGAAACATATGACTAGATGAGAAATGATCCCCAAAATAAATTCTATACGAAATGTGCCGTTTGTTTTAATATTGCTTCAGGTGGCATTACACAGGTAAGTGAGTCAACTTATCCATTTTCAATAATTTGCAGCATCTGGTTGACTGATTTGCTTCTGCTGGTCTGATCTAGAGTTTGATGTATTCAGCGCAGTGGGTGGGTGGAATGCTGCGCTATGTTATGCCGTGTTGTTTAGTTACTGACATTAATGGTGACAAAGTATTTTTTTTCTGTCTTCAGATAAAGCAGATTCAAGATACAAGAAAGCACAAAGCAACAGATGAATTGAAAAAAACATCCGGTATGAAGTTTCTTAATTCAAATGCTGGATACTCAACTTCGGTATCCAGCGATGACAACAATGTTACAAGAACTGAACTAGCATTAATGTTTCACACTGTCAAAGACAATAGAATGGGATTGCTCAGAAAAATTACACAAAATAATATATACAGTGTGCGCAATTTCTATAAGCGCAGCCAGTGTTATTCATGTTTAAAGAAAACTACTTTGTATTTTTCAAAACCGATTATATAGCATAAATTCCCCATTGGTAAATATTAATTAAATAATATAAAACATTCATTAAAGTAAGTAATTACTTTATAATAAAAATAAATATAATTAAAAGTCTCTTTTGTCTGCGCAATTTCTATAAACTCACTTTATATTATAGTCTTTATTTTAAAAGCTTAACGAAAAGAAAATGTTTTTATATTTTCTAAGTATTGTGTTTTACCTCCTTTGTTAGTTGTAACTTGAAAAAACCTGTTAGACATCGAATTTATTAACTTTTTGAACAAATGTTCATCAATATCATTCTAGCATTTCAAAATATCGGCTTTCAGTTGAGATAACGAAGAAAATTGTCTACCATTTGCGTAAACTCTTTGTGCCATGATTCCCCAAATGTTTTCCATTGGATTTAAATCCGGACTACGTGATGGCCACTCCATTACAGGAATATTTCTTTCACTAAACCATCGTCTTGTTTCGGCAGAAGAATGCACAGCGGCGTTATTCTGTTGAAAAATCAGATCTTTTTCCATATTGTCTTTTAAATATGGAATAAGAGATTCCTCCAGCAGGTCTGTATATATGACAGAGTTCATTCGGGTGGGAACAAAGCGTAAAAATAACTTTCCTTGATAAGAAAAGGCACCCCATAACATTAAACTACCAACACCAAAATTACTACTTAGACGAGGCGAATCGGGCTTCCTTAAATCATGCTAATATGTACTCAGTCCATGTGGACTATCTAAATTAAATTGTTTTACGTAAGAAAAAATAACGTTTTGCCACTTTTCGTCCCAATTCATGTGGCTTCTAGCAAAATCTAGGCGCGCATTTTTATGATGCTGTTGCAGTTTTAGAGATTTGGCCGGTTTCTTATATTTAATATAAGTAGTGTCCTTCAAAATGTGTTGAACTCTTCTTCCTTTAATTGGGAGTTGTAATTCCGCTATAATTTGAGCTGCACTTAACTTTTTTTTCATAACTTCTTCTCTTATGTTCCCAATATTTTGTTTGGAAACTTTGATGTTCCCTCTTGGATGATCCCATAATCAATTACGATTGCACTTTTTAATAAAATTTCGCACCACACATTCTGAACGTCCAATTCTCCTTGCAATTTCTCTTATACCAAGGCCAGTTTCCCTAAACGCACGGATTCTGACGCGATCGTCGTTGTCAAGGACCTTTCCTCGGGGCATTACAATAAATCTTAAGAAATAACAGCAATTATACAGAATTAAGCTAGAGTTAGAAAATAAAAATGAAACTCACATGAATTGTTTCCTAAAAAGTTGAAAAATTACTTTGCGTTTAACTAGTAATACTACAAAAAGAAACTGCGCACTCTAAGATCAATTGTGAAAGACTGATCTATTGCATTCACGCATTGCCTGATATTTGGAATTGTTTAATTGCTTTTATGAATAGTTATAAACTTTAACAATTGTCCTGTAAAGAAATTTTGTTACTATATCGCTTTATTTCAATGAATTGTGCATTTCACTTGAAAATCAGACGTGCGCTTATAGAAATTGCGCGCACTGTATGTAGATTCCAAGACTGCCATTAATATGCCTTAGCGAGAACGAAAATGGATGTCTAAGTAACTGAAGTTTTAGGACCATATGCCGTGGAAAATGTCATAAATGATTTAAATAATGAAGATTTACTATTTACAGACAAATGTTTAAATAAAAAAAAAATATTTAATTGTTCCCATTTCTAGTACAATATTCTACAGTTAATAATGTCAACCAAAATAAATTATTAGATATTTATGAAAATCCAAAAGAATCTGCTTATGGTATGTTTACAGCAATTAAAAAAAATTATGGACACATGCGCATCTGATCTTTTCTGATAGGTTTATTTATAAAAACACTCAAATAGTCCTAACATAAAGGGTAAATTTAAAAGCAGTATTTTTATAGAAAGATTTATTTTTCCATTATTATTATTACAAAGTATTAAAATAATTAGTTTATTATTCAAGTAAAACTATTTTTGGTACTAGGTAAATTCTCACTCCGCAAATTCTGTGTTTTAATTCACATATATGTTACTCACTTCCCACTCGAATTAATTTTTGAATTGAGTTATACCGGACTTTATTCATTTTGACTTCCCATAGGATTTGATCTGCAGTAAAAATCACGTCAAACATAACGCCTGTTTAAAAAACCCTCTCGTTTACACCAAATGATTACTAGTTTCTACATCAAACAGTGTATTTTAAATAAGGTTCAATCATGATCTAATTTTGTATCCATTTATAAACTTTTATTCTTCTTCGTGGGGTACATACAGTATCGGACAATAGTCTGGAAACTTATTCTATGGGAATATTCAAATGACTGTATTCTTTGCCTTTTTCGGCTTTTTTTGGGTAATGACGTCGTATTTGTTTACAGTAAGCCCCGTTACTCTATTCAAGTATGATTCACTCTTTACTAGCAAGTTAAAAGAGAAAGATGAAAACCGGTTAAGTAATTTATACTTTAATTGGTGGGTAAAGTCTTTTTTTAAGTCTTTTTTTTATAATATGATTAAACTTAAGTTTGATAATATTTCATTTGATATTTAGTTGTTTTAGATTCTATTACGGCTTTACATCTACGCGGCATGTATTCTATTAAAGTGTGTATTTTTTCAATGGTTATGCTTTTTCGAATAGTTCCTCTTTCCTGTTGAACCTTTCTTCTTTTAAAGATCTTTTAAAATCTTGCCACAAATATTCGATCGGATTTAGGTCCGGCGATTGTGGAGGCATAGAATGGCATAGAATCGTACATTATTATCCTCGAACCAGCGTATCATCGCCTTTGCGATATGTTTCGGGTCATTATTCTGTTGGAAAGAATCTGTCATGTTTTCAGTGGCATATGGAAGCATGACTTCTGATAAAATCTCTCTGTACTTCACTTGGTCCATTGTTTCTTTTATCCAAAATAACGGACTAACGCCACAATAAGAGAAAGCTTCCCAATCCATGAGGTTTCCTCCTCCATGTTTAACTGTACCTACAGGATACCGCAGTTGGTATTGAGTTTTCGGGGGGTATCTTACATAACGAAAGCAATCACTGTAAATTAAATTTGGATTCATCCGACCAGAGAATATTTTTCCAATTGCCAACGGTTCAATGTTGGTGCTCCTTAGCAAAACAGGAGTTTTTCCCTATTTATCAAATTTACATATAGCTTTTTTGCTGCAATGCTTCCTGATAAGCCAAACTCCACTAAATGTCGTTGAACAGTCCTCGTGCATCGTTAGAGACCTCTATGGCGCTGTTTATTTAGGATCTTTCTTTGTCTTGATGAATATTCGTCTATCCGTGCTGTGAATGGAAATATAGAATTTTATTTGATAAATTTATATAAACTTCGCTAAAACTTACCTCTTACAAACTCGTCTGTCTCTTTTTAACTAGAAAATTGGGAAAAATTACACGTGGGTGCAAGAACGGGCTACCTGTAAAGATACATGAAATCTCTTTCCAAGCAATGCGAGAAAGACAGAAGGAAGAATCACCTGAAAATTTTCATTAAAACGGTTTCCAGATTTTTGTCCGATACTGTACATACCGAACAGAGTTAATTTACTACAAATCCACCTATTCTCCTTTCATAACTATAACGTTACATTTACTAAGATCACATCAAATGATGCACTACATTCATTCTGATACTTTAAAAAACATTGTCTAATCTAATAGTTGGAAAATAACTGTATTTATGAATCTTAAGAGTTTCATAAAAAAAAACTTTATTAAATTCAAAACTGCACAACTTCTGAGAAGGCTATTGAAAGTAAACAACTTAATCAACAAATTTTGCCGTCACAGTGGCTGTACCCTCAAAGTACTCTCAGAATTAAATATATATATATTTACAAACAAATGTTTTTAGATTACAAAAAAAAACATTGAATTGAATGGACCAAACTAAAAATTGCGTCAGCAATTGCTTCATAGGTTTCTTTCTTTTCCAACGGCTTAGTAAGCCTACTCAAATTTCTTTGACTTAAGAGTAATAAAATTTTATGATTAATAGTATTTTCCAATGATTTTCAACTGTGTATATCCAAATATTCATTTGCATGCCAGTGAATTTTACTCACCCTCACAGTGCAAATTCCTAGATTTCGGAAGAATGTCGCCTTGTACACAAGTTTACAAGACTGAGCAATTCTAAGGAAAAATGTCATTATTTGTTGTTCAGTTTAACCAAGAGCGTCACCAATTTTTTATAAAATTGCTTAGTATGGCTTAATGTGTAGTTCAAGATTTAATTACATACACTGACGAAATAGCAATTCATTGAAAAACCAATTCAAACGAATCAAAAACCACACACGCAATTTGTGTTCAAAACATTCACGCACCATTTTTCACAATATTACTAAACAATGGAGTAAATACTTAATCATCAATGAAACAAAATTCACTCTATTTTGGATATTTAGCACAATATTAGAATTTGATTTATTTACAGTATAACTTGGATCGATTATGTGTTACCGCCCCGCCAGACGGGTTGCATGTACACATTGTACGCGGTGCTTTTTTTTTTATATTACGACTATATGAACTTTAGTCAGCGCAAACACTTCTTGAATCCATATTTATCCTCTGTCAAACATGCGCTGAACTGGGAGCAGGAAAACTCTCCAGACAACTATTTTGTTAGCACTAAACAAACCGGAATTATAGGAAAAGGTCACACAAAATTATTTCTACGAGGCGTTACTATAAATTTACCTTCAAACGGAACACAAAATTACTTTCTTAACAATTGTGGCACTCAACAGATCTATCCAATACTTGGAAAGAATGAAGTCAGGTAGCAATCATGAACAATATATCTGTCAAGTTTGGAATCTGAAGCAGCAGGAACGACTTTTAAGCTGCCCGTGGTAGATAAGGTTGTACCGTTGAAAACTCAAAGTGCACGAGAGTATAGGAGACACGACACAAGAATTTAGTCATCGCGAACATATCTTACAACTCACACTTGTAGTTCACCATCCCACTGTCTCGCTTTTGCAGCGCTGTGAATAACCGCTGGCACCTTAATGCTATAATGTTCACGCAAGACATGCGATACACGAATGTCGGACTGGTCACCATCTCACTCCGTCGTCACTGAAAAAGGCAACGTAATCTTTCTCCTCGATAGGAACTCCAGGAGGGGAAGACCGCAAAAGAAATTTCCCCTTAGTCATTCATTGACGCTTGACTCGGAGTTTATTTTACACGCAAGCAATGCAGACACTCGCGGCTAAAATAACATGATGTCTAGACATGCTTGCACGCTGGATGATACAAAGTTAAGAAGGTCAAGAATGTATTTTATTAGGATGCTAGTTGCCATTTAATCACACCCAACCCAGCAGGAAGTACAGCAGATGCTTAGCTTAGGCAGTTTGACCACTAATTAAATAATTCTTGGACGAATAATCTATAAAATGTTACATTTGTTACATTTGTAATTTTTAAATATTATAAGAAGTGATCGAGTAGCATACATGGACATGAAACAATACGCAATACGTTACTTACAAGGAAACGTTCTCAGGTGTGTCTCACCGATTTTGATGAAATTGAAATAAGTTATAGAGTATTGAAAAATAAGAGACACGTATTTTTTTTTAACTGCGCATACGCTAATTTATTGGGTACTTTTATTTATTGTTTTTATTTATAAAAATTGGTGTATTTTTCAAAAGTTTGTCCGCCATGTTGGATCCGCCATTTTGAATTTTTTTAATTTAACATCAGATTCGTAAACAGCGACTCCAAAAACCCCTTAATACTGGTTTTCACGAAAAAACTGATGTCTGCAAGAATATACATCATTTACGTGTTAGTGCTAGGGGTTGTTTACCCCCTTGAGGCGCTTTTTAAACGAAGACGCAAAAACACTTCAACTTTATTTTTCAAAATCGTATGTAAAAAAATGTTTTTCAATGATTTTTAACTAAAACTGTTATTTTTGTGACGCAAAAATATATAAACAAAATCGTTTTTCTGCAATAAAAAATAAGAGTTGCCTATTCCGGTAACCGGATTACTTACAAAAGGTTAGTGTATTTATGAGAAATCATTTCCAATTTGTTTCATTCGAAAAAATTCATTAGAACTTGAAATATTTAGGAAAAACTGTTTTTGGGGGTAAACTTTAGAGGTGGTTTTCACCCCCTAAATGTGCGTATCCGCAGATAAAAAAAAAATACGTTTCTCTTATTTTTCGATACTCTATTATTTTTTATTATTATTGTTAGGGGTGACCCTCATGGTGGGCACTGCGACCAGACGGTCTTTTGTGCCGAAGCCCCTTTACAGTAAAAGACGATCTGCTACCCTAAGGAACGCCAGAAGGTCTTTTACAGAAGATGAACGAGCTTCAGCCGAGTCCAGGAACTCCTGACCGAAGATCTTTCTTCTTAACCGTGCTAAAGCCGGACAAGCACACAAAATGTGTGATGTAGTTTCGTCGTCTTCAAGACACAGACGACAATCCGTCTCATTTGACAGACCTATTTTATATAGGTGGCATCTTAGCCCATGGTGGCCAGTTAGGTAACCTACCAACAGTCTGAGATCCGCTTTACTCAAAGCATTGATTTCAGTGTAGGTATAGGGTCTGACGAGCTCTTTAGCTTGCCGGATCTCAGGGAAGTTATCTCAGTGTATGTACTGTAGATTCCTGACCCATTCTTCTATCACAGCTTTGGACGAAGACCAGCCAATGCTGCAGAAGGGTTCAGGACCCTTGAATCGAGAAGATGAACCTTCCCTGGCAAGTTTCATCAGCAACCTCATTTCCCTCAACGCCGGAGTGTCCCGGTACCCAACAGAAGGTAACCCTGTTGGAAGTCGCTAAGTGTTGAAGGGTATCAAAGCATTCTTTAACAAGTCTCGACGAGAGTGCCTTGAGGGCCGCTTGGCTATCGGAGAAGATAGTGATATTGGCACCTTTAAGTCTCTTGTTAATATTGAGAAGGGCGCAGGCTTCAATGGCATGGATTTCTGCCTGGAAAACGCTGGGCCATTTTCCCATTGCTATCGAGACCTTGGTGTTGGGTCCATAGACACCAGGACCAACACCATGTTCCGTTTTTGAGCCATCTGTGAACCAACGGAGAGTTCTGGGGTCCAGACTGAGGCCGCCGCCATTCCAGTCTGCACGTTCAGGGATGAGAATCCTGAATCTCCTCCCGAAGCTCAGTTCCCTGGTCATTTCGATACTCTATAATATATGTATTTCAATTTCATCAAAATCGGTGAGACACCTGAGAACGTTTCCTTGTTAGTCTGCGGCCGACTATCGAAACGCCAAATAGATTAATTAATTTAAATCATTGATAAGGAAATTTCTATTGAATTAGATTAAATAAATATAATTAAACTAGACAAAATTATATCTAAAAACGTTAGCTTAAGTTCTTTTCGGACATCGACTGGTGTCTGACTTTTTGATTTTTTAATGTTAACACAAACCAGGTAATATTCAATTTGATAAATACAATAACCTCGTAAAGTATTTTATTTACCAGACTTGTTCAAAAACTATACATTAGGGTGGCTCACCAATGTATGGGGAAAAATAAAAAGCCATTCAATCACTTTCTAATAATCATAAAACGGGTTTGATCTAATACAGGCTTTAAAACTAATATTATATTATGTCATTTCTTCAGCCCGCGAAACTAAACTGCTGTATTAAATATCATTAAAGACTAATCAAAAATAAAGTGACCGCCATTTGTTTAGCGACAGTTCTGTGGTTTAATGAAATTTTTTCGTTTTAGGTTTTCAGATTAACGAAACCTGAAGTTTTTATTCCACTGTGTAGACTGATTTTTTGAAAGGTTTTTTATTTGACATTGAATAAGTTATTAACCACTGGTTATTTAAAATAAACACTTAACTTTAACTAGTTGAAAGTATGTGTTATAATATACCCCACCCATGATCTTCTGCTAATTTATTAAGTTAATTTGCAAAAAAATCACAAAAATACTTTATTTTTTCACCGCCAAATTGTGTAAGTACCTCATATTTATGGTTGGTTTCCTTAAAGAAAAATGGACGGTTTCGTTGCCAAACATTTAACAACCTGAGATCCGTACTAAACTAAAGCTGTGTTTTGCGAAAAATTTCTTTTAAACAGTAAAGTTCGAAGTAGTTCAGGTGTCGGGATAAATTATTGTACGATTGTTTATTGAAAATTTGGTTCTAGACATTTTTTTTTCCAGAATTTAGATGTTTTAACTTATTTTCAATATACCCGATATTACAAGAAAATAAAAATCAATATGACTTTGAAATGTATTTTCTTATTTCCTTTCATTCACATAATAGAAATGACTAAGCCTCTTAACGTATTAACTCTTGTTTATTATGTGTTGCACCAAAAGTGACTACAGTAGTTTGTAGTTATTGCATTAAATAATTAGTTTTAAAATGATAACAAATTGCTCCATTCCTTAACACTTTACCGACCGCAAGCCTATTAATAGATTCAAAACATAATTTAAGAGATACGTAGAGCAGAAAATGCATTTGGTGCGAGAGAATTTCTCTTAAGCAAAATCGCGGTCGGTAATGTGTTAAAATTGTGAAATTTTACTACACCACTTTTAAAATAAGATTTTAATTTTGGAGTTTATTTATCAAAAAGATAAATAAAATTCAGAGGGTTAGTCACCTCTGGTCCGTAACCCTTCAAACATGAATTACTAGAACAAATGATTCGAAGTTCTAAAAATAAATATTCCTCTCTTAAGAGAATTTTATTTTGTTTTCAAAAATTTATCATTTAGAAATAGATGCTTTCAAATAAAAGTTCCATAAATAAGCATGCTAGCTAAAATTTTGCAATAAAATTCCCATTCTTTTTAAATCTTCTTTAAATTAATTTACAGAAAAAGATATTTGTAATTTAGTGAAACTCAAGGTCGTTGCAAATATAAACGGTAATTTCTTAGTTATTTCTTCGTTAACATTTGTTGATACATATTATATTAATTTATAAGCTTCTTTCTTCTTTCTGGTTTAATTTCCTAAAAATTTAAAAACCACGCTACTGGTATGTGTGTATGCGTCTTATAACAATATAGTTTTTTTTTCCAAAGATAGTATATTTACGATCTTTCGATTCTGAGGCCGCCGCCATTCCAGTCTGCACGTTCAGGGATGAGAATCCTGAATCTCCTCCCGAAGCTCAGTTCCCTGGTCATTTCGATACTCTATAATATATGTATTTCAATTTCATCAAAATCGGTGAGACACCTGAGAACGTTTCCTTGTTAGTCTGCGGCCGACTATCGAAACGCCAAATAGATTAATTAATTTAAATCATTGATAAGGAAATTTCTATTGAATTAGATTAAATAAATATAATTAAACTAGACAAAATTATATCTAAAAACGTTAGCTTAAGTTCTTTTCGGACATCGACTGGTGTCTGACTTTTTGATTTTTTAATGTTAACACAAACCAGGTAATATTCAATTTGATAAATACAATAACCTCGTAAAGTATTTTATTTACCAGACTTGTTCAAAAACTATACATTAGGGTGGCTCACCAATGTATGGGGAAAAATAAAAAGCCATTCAATCACTTTCTAATAATCATAAAACGGGTTTGATCTAATACAGGCTTTAAAACTAATATTATATTATGTCATTTCTTCAGCCCGCGAAACTAAACTGCTGTATTAAATATCATTAAAGACTAATCAAAAATAAAGTGACCGCCATTTGTTTAGCGACAGTTCTGTGGTTTAATGAAATTTTTTCGTTTTAGGTTTTCAGATTAACGAAACCTGAAGTTTTTATTCCACTGTGTAGACTGATTTTTTGAAAGGTTTTTTATTTGACATTGAATAAGTTATTAACCACTGGTTATTTAAAATAAACACTTAACTTTAACTAGTTGAAAGTATGTGTTATAATATACCCCACCCATGATCTTCTGCTAATTTATTAAGTTAATTTGCAAAAAAATCACAAAAATACTTTATTTTTTCACCGCCAAATTGTGTAAGTACCTCATATTTATGGTTGGTTTCCTTAAAGAAAAATGGACGGTTTCGTTGCCAAACATTTAACAACCTGAGATCCGTACTAAACTAAAGCTGTGTTTTGCGAAAAATTTCTTTTAAACAGTAAAGTTCGAAGTAGTTCAGGTGTCGGGATAAATTATTGTACGATTGTTTATTGAAAATTTGGTTCTAGACATTTTTTTTTCCAGAATTTAGATGTTTTAACTTATTTTCAATATACCCGATATTACAAGAAAATAAAAATCAATATGACTTTGAAATGTATTTTCTTATTTCCTTTCATTCACATAATAGAAATGACTAAGCCTCTTAACGTATTAACTCTTGTTTATTATGTGTTGCACCAAAAGTGACTACAGTAGTTTGTAGTTATTGCATTAAATAATTAGTTTTAAAATGATAACAAATTGCTCCATTCCTTAACACTTTACCGACCGCAAGCCTATTAATAGATTCAAAACATAATTTAAGAGATACGTAGAGCAGAAAATGCATTTGGTGCGAGAGAATTTCTCTTAAGCAAAATCGCGGTCGGTAATGTGTTAAAATTGTGAAATTTTACTACACCACTTTTAAAATAAGATTTTAATTTTGGAGTTTATTTATCAAAAAGATAAATAAAATTCAGAGGGTTAGTCACCTCTGGTCCGTAACCCTTCAAACATGAATTACTAGAACAAATGATTCGAAGTTCTAAAAATAAATATTCCTCTCTTAAGAGAATTTTATTTTGTTTTCAAAAATTTATCATTTAGAAATAGATGCTTTCAAATAAAAGTTCCATAAATAAGCATGCTAGCTAAAATTTTGCAATAAAATTCCCATTCTTTTTAAATCTTCTTTAAATTAATTTACAGAAAAAGATATTTGTAATTTAGTGAAACTCAAGGTCGTTGCAAATATAAACGGTAATTTCTTAGTTATTTCTTCGTTAACATTTGTTGATACATATTATATTAATTTATAAGCTTCTTTCTTCTTTCTGGTTTAATTTCCTAAAAATTTAAAAACCACGCTACTGGTATGTGTGTATGCGTCTTATAACAATATAGTTTTTTTTTCCAAAGATAGTATATTTACGATCTTTCGATTTTAAAATCAATAAATCCAATTCAAAAATCATTAAGGTTCATTTAGCTTAACCATTACGCTATTTCACGCCGTAAAAATTTAAAATAAAATTATGGTTGTTAAAAGAATAAAAATGAAATTTATCTAAGTTTGGTCTGACCTCCCCTCTCCTTCGTCACATATTGACATATTGTAACGCTAGACTATATCTTCCCTACCCTCTTGTTGTGTAGGCATTTTTTTAACAGCTCTTTACCCGTCTCGCTCATGTTTTGGTTGATATGGTCTAAAATTTCGCTTGTATTAGTTGAACCATTAGAACAGTCAAAACCCGAAGTACTTCCGAGTAAATGTTCAATGAAACGAAACTTTCAATGAAACGAAACTTTTCTCACTAAAGGCAGATTTTTACCTCAAACTGAAATTTCGAAACTACTTGTGTAATGTCTGCTCAACTACTTACGAGTACAATTAAATGCGGCAATTGCTACAAAATTTGCTTTCGTTATTATTCACACTTTGAATTTTAATCAGGCAGATTTAGGGATTAGCTCTCGATCCCTCGTTTGTAAATGTCTATGGCAGAGAAACCAAGCGCCATACTGACGAGATCAGATAGGCTACTCAGATGGAAACATTCATCGATTTCTTGGAACTCGTAAAATTCTCAAAAAAATGTCCTTCGGCTTTTTTGTCTGTCTGTTCGTCGCTGAATTATATCGGCGGGCAAAATTGTAACAATATGTTACATGTTTAATGATAGGAAATAGGTGATATGATAAGTGAGAAAGCATATCATATATTCCTTATGACATGTCACATATATTAATGTGATTTATGATATGTGAAGATCATATGTCCCATATGACTTTGTAATTCACATATCAGACACATAAAATATAACATTTGATAACTGGCACATTACACATTACATTACAAATGACATGATGTATAGTATAACATGTGATATCATATATAACATGACATATAACATCAAATGTGATATGACATATGACCCGATAACCAATAAACACGCTCAAAAACTATACCGTGTGATCCACATACAGTTTTCATTCGAATTGAATAATACAGTTTCTTGCTTATATACTGGTCATGTAGTTATGTTGGACATTTATTGTTTGAACTGCAGTCAGGTATGTGATAAATGTCCTCCGCCGGAAAAAGGACCTGACGGCCAAAGACAAAGGACCTAGCCCGAAGTAAGTTGAAAATGGTTCCACACTAGTGTCCGGAGCGCAAGAGAAGTGTTTTAGTCGTTATGGTAAACTGCGCCACAGGAGTCCGACTCTGGTGGGAAGGAAAGTCCAAGTGCATAAAGCATTTCACCTTCCTTTCGAACAAAAAATTTACGAACCCGTAAATCTAGTGGTAAATGCATTCTTAGGCCGTTTTCGAATTCACATGCACTTGCACTTTTCACTAGCTCTTCGGACTGCACTTGCTCTTGATACTTTTTTTCGCACTAGTAGGTTGATCGAATTGAACTGCTCTAATTCTTTTCGGAAAGAATTTTTAAGTGTCATTGCTGTCGTTTCTGATATTTTATGTGTTTTCTGGTGCCTGAAAATGAGTGATAAAATTAAACGTAAGTATTGCGATCCATTCATATTCTTTTCCATAGGCAAGTAAAAATATATTTTCAATAAACATTTACAGTCAATGAGGAGGAAATCTTCAAATTAATTGAGTTGAGGGGCGAGAAGTTTGATGGCCGGTTTACCGGCAAGTAATTCGACAATAACGTAGGATGGAAGTAATGTTAAGATCTGTTGCAGTTTTAATTTCTTCAAATAAAAATACTTACTTATAGGGCTATAACCAGTGCCTTGGGCTACAAGGAAGATTTCTACTAAGCGATCAAAAAGAAATGGGAGAATTTCATACAAAAATACAAGGTTAGTTAGAGCCATACAACTGCTAAAACATATTATACATACATATACTTTTTATAATATGTATATTAAAGAAACTGAAAAGGCTTCAGTCTGGCTTAAGCACCGAGGATGGTCCCGATTTGCCAATAAATTGGCCATATTACACGGCAATTGATCGGATTATGGCAGAAACACATGTAATTTTACCTGTGAAGCTGATTTCTTCAATAGAATTTCCAGGCTCATCATGCTGCTCAAAATATTCTGGCCACAGTTCGAATTCATCAAACTTTGATAAATTATCATGCTGCTCAAAATCTGATAATGTGAATTCTGATGCAGGCTCCTGTTCACCACAAGTACCCACTTCCGATGAATACTTCGAGAATGGTGGGAAAAAGTTAACGCCAGCAAAAAGGAAACATAACAATGAAATATTGGAATATTTGTAGAAAAGGGATAAAAAAATATTAAATCAAAATAAAACCTTGATAAAAATAATGAAAAAGAAAATGGAGATGGACGGCGTTGCAATTAGCGATGTGTCTTCAGAAAGTGATTGATTTTTCGATGTATTAGGTGCGACATCGAAAAATCAGTCCCTTCCTGAGTATGCATTACAATTTTTTGTTGTTGCCCTTTTTTTTTACACCGTTCAAGTACCTGAGGATTTTTGTTGTGCCTTTTATCGTTATTATTTATTTGTAATAAAAACAAAATTCTTGTAGGAAGTGTTTTATTCGTTATTTAAAATGCCGCATAGCTCATCCCTAAAATAATTTGCATTAGGAGATGCTTCTGTAGAGGATGTTTGTACATCTTCGAAGGTTTCTTCAGAGGCTGGTACAAAAACATCATTCTCAGCTGTACAAATATTTTGCATTATACAGCACGCTGCAATAACATTTGTGGTTTTGGATAAACTCAGTTCTGAATTTTTAAAACGCCATCTCGCTTCATCATTCCAAAAGACCTTTCTATAATATTACGAGCCATACTATGATGTTCGTTAAAATGCCTTTGTTGCCGTGTTAAAGGAACTCGACCCTTTTTATAAGGCGTTAAAATTTTTATAGGTTCCACGGATAATGTGTACCCGGCATCTGCTAAGAGAAAATCTGAAAACCAATTTGCTGTATAGTTTAATTCAGTTTAAAGTCCGTTAGTTACTTTGGGGAGGAAAATTTCCGTTTAGGTACAAAGGGCTCCAAAGCAATACTCTCTGGTCATGAACACTTCCTAAAAGAAAAGTGATAACAAATGAAAACATTATTCACATTCAAACAACTAAAACACCATATCATTACCAGGAAAACCAGTGAAAATATTAATAAATTTTCCATTTGCGTCGCATACAGCTTGAAGCTGAATAGAGTAGGTCAGTTTCCTAGTAATATATTGATCATGAAGACGAGTAGGGCAGCGGACATTAAAATACGTTCCGTCTAAAGCTCCTAAAGCGTTGGAGAATATTGTTGATCGCCCTGAAATAAGAAAATTCAGAATTATTTAATTTGTTTAATGAACATAAAATATTTTGGACTTTTTGAAGCTAAAGTACATTACCTCGCATGGCAAATCCGTGTCCGATATCTGGGAATTCTTCAGGAGGTGGCAATTTGATGAACCTAAATGTGTTATCCACCAAAATTTTTAGTAATCTCTTCACTATATCATAAACCGTAGTTAGAGGAAGTCCTACAGCAACAGAAACAACTCTGTAACTAGAGCCACTTCCTAACCAAAACAGAAAAGTGGCGGTTTCAAATTGCACACTCCACCCATGTCTTTTTGTCCCAGTAAATTCTGCCAAATGCCTAAAACTTCTATAGGACACTCGAATATGTTTCCTGCACAAATTTTCATTACCATTTAAAATAGCTATGAATTCAGGATTGTATACAGGCCTCAGGTATTCCCTTCTTTCCTACTGAAATATATATTTAAAACATTGGGAAATCTTTGAATTTTCTTTCTTACCACAACATTGGCAATAATTTCCTTCTCAACGGTCAAAAGCTGGAAATTATTTTGGCAAATAGAGAACGCAACGTCCATTCCAAAATCGATTTTTAGTGTACTTGGGAGAACACTACAAGTTTGACAGATAAAATAGTGCTAGTGCAAAACAACCTACTTGTAGTTTCGAACGCCCTACGCACTATTCGGAGTTTTTAGGAGAACATTTAGTGGGAAAAATAGATTTAAGTGCAAGTGCATGTGAATTCGAAAACGGCCTTAATGCGCTGTCATTCAATTCAAAGTTCGTTTTTGCTTTTATGACTGTTTTATTTATTGCTGTGACAAAAACTCTAAATTTTTTCCAATTAAAAAGAACTGGAAATGAGAAGCAAATGTCACGAATTAGCACAGTTAAAATTCCGAAAAGTCTAAATAGTCCAGGAAAATTACTGTTACTTCGCATAATTTTCCATGAAGTTGAATTTTGGTAAGAGACTTATTTATCTCAAAATTCCTCATCAACCTGACATGTGCATCAAAAGATAAAGAACGTCAAATGTAAAAAAAAATCTTTTTTTTGCTGCGAATATAATTTTTTTTCCATTGCAGTACGCAATGGCAATCGTCATTAGATTTTTCTGTTGATTACAAGATTCTCTATAAAAAGGATTATATGCAATCCATAGGAGCCACCATTTCTTTGTATTGCAACTTATTAAGTTGCAATTTGCGATATTGTGTATTACAACTTATTTAATTACAATTTGTGGTAATTTACTTCTTTCCAGATCAACTTTCAGGTAGAGTACCATGCAGTTGTGCTTTAAATTATAGTAGAATATTCGAATGGGCTTTTCTTTTGCATTTCAATTCTTGTTAATATGAAAGATGTTCTAAGTAAGTTCCGATCGAAATATGGAATGTGAATTCGAAATTGTTATATTCCTAAAATGCAAGTAATCAGCTGTTTTCTAGTGTTGATTTTCAAACTGAGTACAGATAAGCGTGATTTTAGTAATTTGTTAATATGTTCTGAAATTTTTATGTGAACCATCTACTAGGTCTGTAGTAGCCAGAGTATCTATTTTTTATTTAAACTGATTACACTCAACTTTCACAAAAATTACCACGAGACACAACATAAGTTTTTCTCGTATAACAACCGAAACTCGATTTTCTTCTTTTACAAAGCTTCATTCAAATTTTTCTTGACGCAGATAAATTACACTCAGTGTACACTAGTGTAAAAAACGAATGAGTTGGTGTAGCGATTTTTGGTGAACACTGAAGCAATGTTCACAGATAAAGAATTGTTAAAGTTAAAATATTTAAATTTATACAACTACATCATATATACATAATAAATATATATTACAAGAAATTTATAAATACAATTTATGGATCATACTTCTCGTCAAGCGTTTTGTGCACATAGGACACCTATTACTGCTTTCGATAGCTTTTAGAATGCATTCTTTACAAAAAACATGGCCACAAGTGACCGCCATGGGACTCTTGTTTATAACGGACTCCAAGCATACAGCGCATAAAATATTTTTTGTTTCTCCATCTAATCCAGATACATTTGCGTCCACGTGATCCGAATTGGTTACTGTTTCCAAATTACGCTTTTTGGATGAGATTTCTTCTTCCGAGTCTTCGACTATCAAAACGGCTTCAGTCTTCAGTTCCCTGCGCTTTCTCTTGCGTACTCTGGGTTTCACTGATCGAATGCTAATGGCAGATGATTCTACATAGACAACATCATCATCGCCGCCTTTACAACGAGATAAATCCAAATATAATCTGAATTCACTAGAATTTTGCATTATTCCTACAAAATTTTTGATTTGCTGCGATTTCTTCAAATTATGACGAACCGGGAAGAGTTTACTAGGATTAGAATTTTTAAATTGCAAAGTTAAAGTAAATTTCCGTTAAATTAAGGCGCATTATTCCCAATGTTAGCTTGGAGTGAAGTGCATTTGATGACTTGCTTTTAAGAATGCACTTTTACATTATGTCATCTCTCTCTTATTCATTCTAGACTCTTGGAATTAATACTTTGGAGAAGGTTCTACTCGTACTCTAAATTTGAAATGTCTAAAAGCTTTCGAAATATCAAATTCCATATTTTTGTCTAGATATTACCAACAATCTACAGTACTCTGCAAAATATTTGCAACTGGAATCGCAATTTAACAATAACAAAGCTTGTTTGAAAAATAAATTAACTAATTATGATTTTTTGAGATAACTGATTTTATAATAGTTGCAAATGTTTGGACAGCACTGTCTACCTTGTTTTTCATTGAAAGCTTGACAATGCTGGACTCACCATATGCAGCAGCAATTGTTTTTTAGTCATTCGGGTATTATATAAACTTTCTTGATTGATGATTATAAAAACTTTCTTGATTAACGAGCAACATTTTATTCACAAATTTATAGACATCACTACAATATCCCCGTTGTTCGAAAATTTCAAGCATTCACTAAAGTGTTTTCCGTCTATGTCTATCGATATTAAAATCAATTAAAAATATTTTTGATAAATGGTAATAAACATAATTTATTGACGTTAACAATCACACAAACACAGAAAATATTCGAAAAATCGTGACTGTTTTACTCAAGCATTATAGTCGGTCCACACGACACAGACTTTAGTCTGTGCAGTGCTGTGCAGGCCAAAGTCTGTGTAAATTGTAGTGTAGACGGTACAGGCTGATGTACGCGCAGGCATCGGAGCATTTGTCGGAGTTGTTCATGAAAAGTCTGTGCAGTGGTAAGTATGCGCAATTCTTACTTAAATACTTATAGTAGAATATTGTTTTCGTTCTGGAATTAGCTTGAGTTAACAAAATGAATGACTTTAGAAAATATTCTAGACAATTTATCACCGAATTCTCGAATTTACATAAAAGTTTACCGTCTTTAATGAAAATAAAATCCACCACTTTGCATGTTTTTCACTGCTTATTTCCCTAATTACAATACAACTAGTTGCTGCTGCTAATAAAAACCGTCGTCGAAATTGTTCCATTTCTTATCGAAATTGTAGCCAAGAGAACCAAATTTGGAATTCCAAAAACTCGGTTATAAATTGTTTGGAATATTTTCTTAAATCATTCATATTTGCACTCATCAAGCTAGGTCTAGAATGAAAACAATACATATTCTCGTTTTTCATTTCAAGTAAAAATTGCGCAGCGCCTACTTTGTACATCGCACTACAAAATATTATCGCGTTTTAGATTATAGAGAATAGAATGGGACACAAGTCGGTTTAGTTTAAACAATTTCGTGATGTACTTGTACTCTTTTTTGTAGTTTGCGTCCAGTACAGGCGGATATTTTCATCAAGATAGAAAAGGGGCACTCAATGCAAAGCACATACGCTTACTGCAGTCCCCAGAGATGATATTCTTCGCACGATACCTATGCAATAGGCCCTGTTGTTGTATTTATACAAAGCTGGCAATTCTAGCGACAAGAATACTTACGGTGCCGGCCTTGTTACTACCATCAAGTAGTCAGTCACTTGTGAGCCATCATTGAATAAAGTACTAAAGAAGTAGTCTGGTCTTTTTAATTAGAAAACACATCATGGCGCAGTCGGTACGCGACGAATAAGGAGTACTGTTACACTCATCAATAGAGCAGAAGCAATTGCCGTTATCAAGTAATGGATACCGTGTTTAAACCACCACCTGCTTTAAACTTAAATGGGAATCTCAACGAATCGTGGAGACGATTTAAACAATTGTTCCAGATCTATATGAAAGCGACGAAAAAGGATAAGGAGGCCAAGGATATACAGGTAGCGATACTTCTAAATTTAATTGGAGAAGATTCAGTGGAAGTCTACAACACGTTTGAATTGACTGAAGAGCAAAAGAAAGATGTAGACGCTGTTATTAAAAAGTTTGATGAATATTGTAACCCGAGGAAAAATATCGTCTACGAGAGATATTTGTTTTACAAGAGATCCCAAGCCGAAAATGAACCATTTGATCATTTTTTGACCGAAATAACAGCGCTCATGAAAAACTGCGAATTTGGGGAACAAGCTGACTCGATGCTACGGGACCGCATTGTCTTAGGAATCAACGATACAGATGTACAAAGAAACCTTCTGAAGATGGATGGATTGGATCTGAAGAAAGCCGTGGAGTACTGCCGTGTAGCGGAGGTGACTAAATCACAGACAAAAACAGTCCAAGAAAAATCTACAGTGTTACAAATTAAGAAAAAACAGTTATGTAAGACTGAAGGTAGTAACAAAAGTCGGCCTGTAAATGCAGATAAAAACTTTAAAGAAAAGGGTCATTCCAAATCCTCTAATAAAAATATAAATTCTAACAAATGCAGTAAATGTAATTATAATCACAATTTCAGGAAATGCCCGGCTTATGGCAAAACATGTTTGAAGTGTGGAAATAAAAACCATTTTTCTACTGTGTGCAGATATAAAAAGGTGAAACACCTCCGTTGCGCTGAAAATACAAAAACAGAGGTGCAGTCAGATGAAGAGTCGCTTTATATAGAAACGGTATGCATGGCGGTAAGTGGTGGCAAGAATATAATTCATTGTTGGACCAAAAAATTATTAATAGGAGACAAAATCATAGAATTTAAAATTGATACCGGGTCGGAGGTGAATGTATTACCCCTAAGTGTATTTAAAGAATTAAACAGAAAATATAAAATAACAAAAGTACCGTTAAAGTTAGAGGCATACGGAGGCTTCATCATAGATCCAATCGGTAATGTGGATATAGATATTTTAGACGGAAACAATTCATATAAAACTAAATTTGTAATTGCGGATGTCAAGTCGAAACCCATATTAGGACTTCCTACGTGTATTCTTCTAAATTTAATTAAAAAAGTAGATGCGTTGACTATCGATGACGAGAAACAAAATTTAATTAAAAAATATGAAGTAAATTTTAAAGGAATAGGTCAATTCCCAACAGAGGGGCACTTATATTATGATAAGTCAGTACCTCCTGTTATTAAACCAGCTCGTAGAATTCCCTATTGTCTCCGTAATAACGTTGAAAGAAAGCTAGAAGAGATGGTCAAAAGCGGTATTATAAAAAAGGTAAATAATCCTAAAAACTGGGTTAATAATTTAGTAATAGTTGAAAAACCTGATAAGTCGTTAAGACTTTGTATGGACCCAAGAGAATTAAATCTTTGTGTACGAAAACAAGCTAGTTATATACCGACATTAGAGGACATGCGCTACGCATTAAAAGATATGGTAATTTTCTCCATTCTAGATTTGAAGGACAGTTTCTGGCAAGTTAAATTAGATAGAGAATCTAGTGAAATTTGCGTAGTTTCAACACCATTTGGATGTTTTCAATTTTTAAGACTTCCGTTCGGAATTAAGCCAGCTACAGAAATACTACAGAATTTTATAAGAAGATACTTCGGCGACCTTGAGGGAGTAGTCCTTTATATAGACGATATATTAGTGGGCGGACGTACAATCCAAGAGCACGATGAAAACTTAAAGGCAGTAATGGAGAGGGCGAAAGAAATTAATATTAAATTTAATCAATCTAAATTTCAATATAAAGTTGAAGAAGTTAAGTATTTGGGACATATTTTTTCAAAACATGGAATGAGACCGGACCCACAGCGTGTTAGCGCAATTAAAGCTTTAAAAATACCCGAAAATAAAAAAGAAAAGGATATAATAATTCAAACAGATGCGTCGAGTAGTGGGGTAGGGTGTTGTCTTATACAGGATAAACACCCCATATCCTACGCATCCAAAAGTTTTTCTGATCGCGAATTGAATTATTCCCAGATAGAAAAGGAGTTTCTCGCAATTTATTTCGCATGCACTAAATTTCATAATTATATATATGGCAGAAAAATACAAATACACACAGATCACAAGCCTTTAGTATCCTTATACAATAAAGACTTACATAATATATCGTCACCGAGGTTACAAAGAATTAAACTTAAACTACTAAGATACGATTTAAGCTTGCATTATGTTCCTGGTCGTCTCTTACACATAGCAGATACTTTATCTCGTAATACAGATGTCGAAAGTTCTGTAGATAATATAGATGATTCAATTGCAAATCTTATATATTCTGTTGACATCAGTAATGATAAAAAACAACAATTTAAAATTGCAACGATAAATGATCCTACTTTGCAACAAGTGCAACATTTTGTTAAATGTGGGTGGCCTAACGATATTACTAAAATACCTACGAATTTAAAAGATTATTGGAAAATTAGACACAGTATATATTTCGTAGATGATATCGCGTTTTATAATGAACGCATAATAGTCCCTCAAACTCTTAAACAAGATATGCTGAATTTATTACATGAATCCCACTTTGGTTTGACCAAAACAAAAACTCGCGCTAAATCAATCTTATATTGGCCCCGCATGAACGAAGATATTTATAATTTAATTGCATCTTGCAAAATTTGCGAGAAATATAGCTCATCAAATAAGAAAGAAAGCATGCTTTGTAGAGAAATCCCTGAGTTGCCATTCCACATCGTCGGATGTGACTTATTGCAAATAGAAGGAAAAATATTTCTAGTCCTTATGGACTATTTTTCAAAATGGCTCGAAATAATTAGCGTCAAAAGTACATCGTCACGTGAAGTAATTATAGCCTTAAAGAAAATTTTTTCACGTCATGGAATACCGAAAATAGTAGTTAGTGATAATATGCCTTTTGGCTCCTACGAGTGTACCGAGTTCAGTCGAAATTGGGGGTTTACCTTTGAAACAAGCAGCCCACACTATCCTCGTTCCAATGGTTTGGCAGAAAAGGCTGTCCATATCGCAAAAACTATTTTACGGAAATGTTATGAAGAAGGGAAAGACATCTATCTTGCGTTATTAGAGTATCGAAGTACACCAGTAGCTGGATTAGCATATTCTCCTTCGCAAATATTAATGAGTCGTCAGTTACGTACTAAACTTCCAACTAAATCTTCTTTACTTGTACCGAAAACAATTTATATAGATGCCAGACTAAAACTTATAGAAAACCAATCTAAGACAAAACAATATTACGACCGCACAGCAGTTTCGCGCGAGACGGAATTTAACAAGGGTGAAAACATAACATACCAAAATTTTAACAAAGATGTCTGGAAACCTGGTCAGGTAGTTCAAGCGCATAACAGCCCTAGATCGTACATCATTCGAAATGAACAAAATAGAGAAATTCGTAGAAATCAACTACACTTACGAAGATCACTTAATTCGCCAAATTTTACTGAAATCAATGATGAAGCTACTCCTGTTCCTCAAAGTAGTTCGAATGAATTAAATAATAATCAATCACCTCAAAATAGCTCCAATGAATTAAATACTCAAGCTACGAAACAAAATGAGACAACTTATAGAACTCGCTTTGGTCGAACAGTTTTCTCCCACAAAACTAAACTTTTTGAAATATTCTTAATTTTGTAGTTATCTACAGATTCCACCCTTTATTCTCATAATTTTTATTATTTTCCACAAATCCCCCCCTGACCCCCCGAATAAATATATTACCCCTTGAATTTTACAAACAAAAAACTTGCCAAACATTTTATTTTTTTTCTCCCACAAAACTAAACTTTTTGAAATATTCTTAATTTTGTAGGTATCTACAGATTCCACCCTTTATTCCCATAATTTTTATTATTTTCCACAAATCCCCCCTGACCCCCCGAATAAATATATTACCCCTTAAATTTTACAAACAAAAAACTTGCCAAACATTTTATTTTTTTTCTCCCACAATACTAAACTTTTTTGAAATATTCTTAATTTTGTAGTTATCTACAGATTCCGCCCTTTATTCCCATAATTTTTATTATTTTCCACAAATCCCCCCCTGACCACCCGAATAAATTTATTACCCATTAAATTTTACAAACAAAAAACTTACCAAACATTTTATTTTTTTTCTCCCACAAAACTAAACTTTTTTGAAATTTTAATAATTTTGTAGTTATCTACAGATTCCGCCCTTTATTCCCATAATTTTTATTATTTTCCAAACATCACACCCTGACCCCCCCGAATAAATTTATACTATTTACCCTTTTTTTAAATTATTCCCCATTTTTACTATTCAATTTTTTCCACCAATTCTCAATTAATCTCACTTTTTTTTTCACCCACCTCTACTTCAAGGTCTTCCGAAACTAAATCTACATTTTTTTCTCCATTATTGCTAATAGTTTGTCCCCAATTGGAGTAGGTCTTTATGCAATAATCGTAAATCGAAACTGGGGAAAAATTAATATTTTGGGCGAAAAATGATCCGCTAGCACACACGGGGGCAGATTGGGGACAAACTATTAGCAATAATGGAGAAAAAAAATGTAGATTTAGTTTCGGAAGACCTTGAAGTAGATGTGGATGAAAAAAAAGTGAGATTAATTGAGAATTGGTGGAAAAAATTGAATAGTAAAAATGGGGAATAATTTAAAACATGGTAAATAGTATAAATTTATTCGGGGGGGTCAGGGAGTGATGTTTGGAAAATAATAAAAATTATGGGAATAAAGGGCGGAATCTGTAGATAACTACAAAATTATTAAAATTTCAAAAAAGTTTAGTTTTGTGGGAGAAAAAAAATAAAATGTTTGGTAAGTTTTTTGTTTGTAAAATTTAAGGGGTAATAAATTTATTCGGGTGGTCAGGGGGGGATTTGTGGAAAATAATAAAAATTATGGGAATAAAGGGCGGAATCTGTAGATAACTACAAAATTAAGAATATTTCAAAAAAGTTTAGTATTGTGGGAGAAAAAAAATAAAATGTTTGGCAAGTTTTTTGTTTGTAAAATTTAAGGGGTAATATATTTATTCGGGGGGTCAGGGGGGATTTGTGGAAAATAATAAAAATTATGGGAATAAAGGGTGGAATCTGTAGATAACTACAAAATTAAGAATATTTCAAAAAAGTTTAGTTTTGTGGGAGAAAAAAAATAAAATGTTTGGCAAGTTTTTTGTTTGTAAAATTTAAGGGGTAATATATTTATTCGGGGGGTCAGGGGGGGATTTGTGGAAAATAATAAAAATTATGAGAATAAAGGGTGGAATCTGTAGATAACTACATAATTATTAAAATTTCAAAAAAGTTTAGTTTTGTGGGAGAAAAAAAATAAAATGTTTGGCAAGTTTTTTGTTTGTAAAATTTAAGGGGTAATATATTTATTCGGGGGGTCAGGGGGGGATTTGTGGAAAATAATAAAAATTATGAGAATAAAGGGTGGAATCTGTAGATAACTACAAAATTAAGAATATTTCAAAAAAGTTTAGTTTTGTGGGAGAAAAAAAATAAAATGTTTGGCAAGTTTTTTGTTTGTAAAATTTAAGGGGTAATATATTTATTCGGGGGGTCAGGGGGGATTTGTGGAAAATAATAAAAATTATGGGAATAAAGGGTGGAATCTGTAGATAACTACAAAATTAAGAATATTTCAAAAAGTTTAGTTTTGTGGGAGAAAAAAAATAAAATGTTTGGCAAGTTTTTTGTTTGTAAAATTTAAGGGGTAATATATTTATTCGGGGGGTCAGGGGGGATTTGTGGAAAATAATAAAAATTATGGGAATAAAGGGTGGAATCTATAGATAACTACAAAATTAAGAATATTTCAAGAAGTTTAGTTTTGTGGGAGAAAAAAAAAATAAAATGTTTGGCAAGTTTTTTGTTTGTAAAATTTAAGGGGTAATATATTTATTCGGGGGGTCAGGGGGGATTTGTGGAAAATAATAAAAATTATGGGAATAAAGGGTGGAATCTGTAGATAACTACAAAATTAAGAATATTTCAAAAAAGTTTAGTTTTGTGGGAGAAAAAAAATAAAATGTTTGGCAAGTTTTTTGTTTGTAAAATTCAAGGGGTAATATATTTATTCGGGGGGTCAGGGGGGGATTTGTGGAAAATAATAAAAATTATGAGAATAAAGGGTGGAATCTGTAGATAACTACAAAATTAAGAATATTTCAAAAAGTTTAGTTTTGTGGGAGAAAAGGAATAAAATGTAATTAATTTTTATTTTTTTTTTAAGTTTAATTCAATATAAAAAAAAAGTAAAAATATTAGGTGAAAGTGGTGTATGAGAAAAAGATGGAGAAAAAAATAAGTGATTTTTGAAGCCATCATACATTAAGTTCCGTTACATACATCGAAAGTTATAGCGATTTCCGTTTTTCAATCAGTCACAAATCTTCTTCTTCCCCGCCGTGGGCTGGGAAAAAATGTGTGCTGCTCAGCGATAGCTGGTCGGTGGGCGACGATTCGTGGGGGATATCTTGACTTGGATTAAAACTGTGCATTTTTCGGTGTAAAACAGGTGAGGTATGTGGGTGATTATCTCAGGTGAAATGCATGGAACCGTTTTGAATTTTTGGTATATGATGGGGGATTGCGTCTTCTAGTGATATTGTGAAAATGAAAGACATCGTACGAGCTTAAGTATTTTTAAAAAAATCAGCCGTGATTTTTTTCGGTTTGGGAGAGTGAAACTATTAATAAACAATTTTGCAATAAACAAAACCGGGGGAAACTTTAATACAAGATGAATAATCATTTATTATATCACCCTCTAACGTTCCCACCCAGGCTGACTTTTTTATTCAAAGTTATAAACAAAAAACCGTTTTCACCCTTTTTCACCCCTTCGCAAACACCCCTCAGGGGTGAAAAAAATTATAGCTTCATTTCTCACCGTCCCCAACAATATATCCAAAAATTAGCACTCCATCACAAACTTCCGCTTCAGAGGTTAAATTGACTGGACTACTGGTGCAATCGAAAAATTAACCGAAAATGTAATTTTTTATATCGCTGACTTACTCTAATCATATTCCCCACTAGGGCCTATTTTGAGGGGAAAATGCTTTACTAACGTATAGGAATTTTACACGATATGTACTATCCTATTATCTATTACCGTGTTTCCATGCAGGATTCAACTCGAGTTGAACTCGAGTTAGTGTTCATGGAAACTCAAGGCCCAACTATAATGTGCATACCGTTCCGTGTAGAAGCATATGCAAACTTGCGATAACACACAAAACCTATCCTCAAACCATAATTGGAATAGTCGTCCGTTTCGTCAAGTTTCGTTTTCCATATGCAAGGTACGATCTAGAGCGTGTTTTGCATATGCAAACTGACAACAACCGACAATGAACGAGAAAGTGAGAATTATTTGAAAATTTAATTAATGGTGTGCAGAGTTTAAAATAAAATAAAATAAATAAATCTTTTAATTCACTTAATCCTTCCATTTTAATTATTCTCAAAAACTCAAAAAAGCACAAAGAATTATTACACTGAATATCTGACAGCTGTCGAATATGCATAAGCTTCCGTTCGTTGACTTTTGATAGCTTTCCGTACTGAACGCTATGCACATTATAGTTGGACCTTCAGGTTGAGTTGAGTTTCGTTAAATCCAAGTTAACTCCACGAAACTAGTCGGGTTGAGTTGGGGTTAGCTTCAAATGTCATTCCAGTTTATTTTGTCAACTCAACTCCAAGTTGCTCATGGAAACAGTTCAGGTTTAGCGGACATTTTCTTAACTCAACGAAAACTCAACTCCAACTCAACCCTGTGCATGGAAACATGGTATATGATCTAAGGATAGTGCAAACTTATTGCTGCGAAGACTTTCATCAACAACTTCAGCACAGATTCGAACAGAATTTTGCAGACCACCGTTCGTGAAGTAGCTCAGGCGAGTTACTTCTGGAGTTACTCTACCGTCTTGTGCTGCGATCCTCTAGTTGATCTCTAGATGATTTTTAAAATTTTTTTTCAGATTAGAAATAACTTTTATTAAATTCAGGTGCTTAATAATTTTTTTTTTAAATTACATAGAATTTCTGGTTGAATCAACAATGACGTCGTTGATTCATCAAGTTGGATTTATCTGTTTGAATCAACTAGAACCTGGTTCATCTAACGATTTTCATGTCAATTTTACTAGGGAATTGAATACATTTCAATTTTACTAAATTATATTCTTCGTTTTTTAATTAGAAATCATGTCAATTCATCTTAAATTCCTATTAAACAAGATTTATATATTTTAATGAAACAACAAATATATAATTATTAAATTATTACTACTATATTCCGGCTGCTTTAAAGGTATTCAATATCAAATATAACGCGAACTCTTATTAGTCAACCAGAACCCTGGTCATTTTTATTAAAAACTGTTGAATTTCGTAAGTTCAATTCCTCATGGGGTCCACTTACTTTTTGGAGAAATTGTTAAAATGACATGTTCAAAAAAGTGAAATTATGAGGTAAAACTTCCATGTTTCCTTAGTTCGATGAGTTGAGGATGAACCTAGTTTTAACGCAGTTGCTAAGTTTATTATGTCCTGCTGAAGAGCGAATCACCAAGCATTTCGTGCGTCTCTTCTTCGTTGCAGTACTTAATTCATTGATATGTCTAAGCGGTCTTAACCCGTGTTAAACATTCTCGTTAATGTAATGAGGACTTACATAGTTCTTCTTGAAGCCATTGCTCGTTGCGAGCCAAAAAACTCCTTTTATTTCGGCCACTGGCCATCCAGAGTAACTGAAGTTCTGGATTATTTGTCATTTTATCTCTTCTTCTGGACGATACATAATGCTAGATTTGACGTAAGTGAACATTTGTTATCTTGCGATTACAGTGTTTGTTTTAGTAAGAAATTCGTTGTTCGACAGGAATTCAGAAATTTCCATTCGATATATTCCCGGAGGAATACCTGTTGGTAGAAAATAAAGATATTTATAGTTCCGCACCTCTGCGCACCATGCGACTAATATCATTTAAAATGTACACAAATACGTCATAATATTAAAAAAAAAACTTTGGAACATTTTGGACTTTTGTTTCTATAATACTTTCAAAGTTGAAAAATACTTCAAACAAAAAAATTGTCCCCACGTGTTCAGTTTTTAATATTATTAGTATTAAATATACGTAAAAGTAGATTTTACATTTTTTTTAATATCTTACCTGAAGATCTAGAAGCCATGGTGACACAAAAAGTTGAACGATTAAATAATTATAGCACTTTTAATAATTTCGTGAAGTATATAAGAAAATAAATATCCTTGCACCGACTTTATAAGGGGATTAACCTCTTCGCCTACAATGACGAGTCAGACTTGTGTTTCCAATTAGGGATCGTTCATAAATTACATCACACAAATTTTGTGTTTTTTAGACTGCTCTCGCCCCTCTGTTATATTCTTTCATATGTTGAATTTTTTCAGACTCGTTTAATTATCTCCCTCGCTGTTTGTGTGACGTAATATTATTTGTAGACGAAGGGGTTAATGCAATCCCGTCAAATTACTTTCCTTAGTGTGACAGCAGGTGAGATATGAACCTATAGTAATCCTCTTCACTTTTTAAATTTTGCAAGTTGAATTTTTAGGCTCAAGAGCGCGTAAAACCGTATTTCGAAAACTGTGCGCCGCGCACGCCGGTGCGAAAATATTCTCATTTCAAAGGTGGGGTCGATAACTATGGCATGCTTCATCTCAAATGTTCATTCACTCAATTCATATAAATGTAGTTTTCATTAAACATATCCGTTTTCTTATGTCATAAAGACTATTTTACAAGAATATAGAAGAATAGTCTTTATGACATTTTGAAGTTGTTAGTGTTTTTGCATGCTGAAAAGCAAAACTCTAGTCATTTTCAAGATTTAAAAAACGGCTTCATCTAACATTAACCATTGGGATTACGAAAATTCTCGATAAAAGATTTAATTACATATTTGTGTACGAGTTATCGACAATTATGTATGTTTTATGGTAGAGAAATGTAAAGAAAAAAAAATCGATTTTTAAACACTTGTAATATACCGGGTGGCATAAAAGTACGATAGTACGAGTAGATTTTCGAAAAAAAATGTTCCAAACAAAAATTGTAGGATTATTCCTTGGGCATCTAGTGGTGTCCTTGGATTTGACCTTGACCATGACCTCCAAGGTTATTTCGAGGTCGAGTCGAGCTACATGCAACTTTGACCTCTGAAGATCATATCAAGGTCAAACACTAGAACGGAAATAACACTAGAGAATTAAGTCTTACTGGAAAATTGCCACAACAAAATTTGCAAGATTTCCCACTAGCTATCAGATGGCGACTTTAAATAAAACATTGACCATGACCTTTAAGAAATCTTAGCCTATCAAAATTTTATCTGAATGATCTGAATTTATACTCGTAAAATAGTGCATCAGAGAAAAGAGGATAACTTTTAATAAAGTCGTCGAGGGCATAACATTTAATAAGATTTTCATTGGTAGATGTCGGGTAGCAAGAAGGAATTAGCATAACCTTAGAAACAGTCAGTTGCTTTTTTTCATTAAATACTGAGGTATTGAGACTTTCTCTTTAAATTTTCATTTATGACGTCTATTTGGTATGTATGTTTTCCAAATTTATGAAATTCTGAACTTTATTATAATTTTATGATAATTCATAGGAAATTTTCGGGGGGCTCGGATTCCAAATATATACATACGTAAATTGTAAAGGGTGTTTTTTTTAGAGGCGGAGAACTTTAAATTGGCAAAGCTGTTTTCTGAGACAAACGATTTGACAGTTCTCGGTTGTTTTGAGGTTAGTTTGGTTTGGCAATTCATCATGAATAGACTCACGCCGGAGCAACGTTTGCAAATTGTTCAGATTTATTTTAAAGACATGATTCCATTCGAGAAACACATCAGGCATTACGTGAGCTTTATGGTGCTCATAATCGTGCTTCAGAGCGTTTAATTCGAGAAACTATTTTCTTTGGGGATATGTAAAGTCGCATGTCTACGCCGATAAACCAGAAACAATTCAGCATTTGGAAGCCAACATTCGACGCATTATTACCGAAATACAGCCTGCTGTACTGCGAAGACTGTGTCAAAATTGGACCTCCAGATTACGTCATGTACGCGCCAGCCGCAGCGGCCCCATGTCCGAAATCATATCCAAACATTGATGCCAAAAAATTATCTTTAAAATAAAACCATTTTCATGGTTAATTAAAAGAAAATTTTGTGTTTTATCTCAATTTAAAGTTCTCCGCCCCTAAAAAAAACACCCTATATATCAAAATATAGTAAGATCAAGTAGTAATTGTGAGTTTTCGGGGACAGCTTTACAAGATTACAAAAGAAATTATTACATAAAATTATGAAATAACATTTTTAATGACCGAATTTTGCACTTACCTCGTCACATAACCCGTACATCATTTGAATCTTGAAACAGGATTTTTAATCTGGAACAAATTGAAAACAAAGGTAAGCATTTGATTTATAGATATCTAAAAAGAAAATTGCAAATATCAATAGCTGATAGCTGTGATCATGTTAAAAGTTGCCTAGCCAAAATTTATAGCGGTTTGCATAAGGTCTGCCTCTCTTTACGCTTTAAACTAGTAAGGAGTCTTTTTCTACCTCATTTCATATATACAGTGGCAGTCAAAAGTAAGTTTACATGGGATAAATTAGATTTCATCTATTAAAATTACGACCTAGTTGCTAAAATAAAGTCTCCAATGACTATAATATAAAAAGCTACACTGGCAATACACTCTTATTCAGCGAAAATTTTACATAACGGTATCTACTCTTTGCTTTGTTCGAAGGAGTGCAGGGAAGTTATAACTTTCAAGCAGTCAGAAATAAGTCTACAACGATCTGTAGTCAGTGAAGGAAGACTTTTGATGTTGTATGGTGGATTGTTTTGGTTGGATTATTTTTATCTTAATCTAAAGCTTATTACAGTAAATGTAAATTACATATGAATGGAAATTGATATTTAAAATTTCCATTCATATATAAGTAAAACCCTTTGATTTTTTAGGTATTAAAATTTCAACAATATTTTGTAGTTTTTGGAATTCTTAAAATATAATGGCCAAATTCAAGCATCTAACAACCGAGGAACGGAAGGCAATAATAAAACTGCACAAAGATGGGAAAAGACTCAGAGATATTGCAGCAATATTTGAAAAAAGTGCAATGGCAATTTGTAAAGTTATTAAAACCTTCCAAAATGAGCAGCGCATTATCGAAGCAAGACGATCGGGAAGACCTAGAGTGACTGAAAAAAGAGTGGATAGAAGAATTCTAACACTTTCTTCATCAAACCCTCTCAAGTCAGCAATTAAAATCCGAGGAAAACTAGTAGAAGAAGGTAGAAACGCTCCTTCCGTAGAAACAGTTCGAAGAAGACTTCGAGAAAGTGGGAAAAACGGACGAGTAGCACGTAAAATACCAATGCTGGGTAAAAAGAATAGGCTAAAAAGAATGGATTTCTACACAGAGCATGCTTTAAAACCAGTAGTTTCTGCTATAGGATTTTATGGACCGATGAAAGCATGATTAGAATGTCACACAGTCATTGCCGTATGTACGTTCGGAGAGGAAACCGAGAATCATTCTCCTATGAATGCACCCAACATACTTTAAAAAGGCAGGAGAAGGGCATACTGGTGTGGGGTTGCTTTTCAGCGTATGGAGTAGGTAAAATAGTATGTTTGGAAGGAAAAGTAACTTCTGTTATATATTAAAATTTACTCAAAGAAAATATTATAATACCTGAAGGGAAGAGGCTAATTGGCGAAGATTTTATCCTACAGCAAGATAATGCGCCAATCCACACCGCCAAAATTGTGCTTAAATACTTAAACGAGCATAACGTAAACCTTTTGAAGTGGCCACCTCAAACACCCGATCTTTCTCCTATCGAGAATATGTGGTCTTAGCTTAAAATGAAAATTTCTGAAAAAAGGCCTAAAAATTTAAGCGAATTAAAAAAAATGATTGAGGAAACATGGCCAACATTCTCTATAGAAGAATGCAGGAAATATGCTCTATCTGTGCCACGTCCAATGGCAAGAATGTCCCAAAATAACGGTGGGCATTGTGGTTATTAATAACGTAAACTTACTTTTGACTGACAAGTTCCTACACATAGTATTGTATAGTATTAACAATTTCTTAAGGAAGAAGATTTTTGTTATGTTTGGAAGTTTTTTTGAGAAATTATATTTTTGTTAATCAATTTTATATAAAAGAGTTTAATTATGATTTAATCTCTGTTGGATATTTCTCCCTTTACTAGTATATGTACACTTGTAAACTTATTTTTGACTGCCACTGTAGGAGCTTGATCTATCCTAAGTTTGATAGTTCATGTACTGAAAATTGCTCTTAATTACTGCGAAGTGTAGTACATACAGTCATGTGCATGAAAATAGCAGTGATTGAAATATATGCACGAATTAGACAACATTTTCAACAAAGGTGATCTGCAGATCATTATATTGTTATAAAATTAATCCTAATTATATATTTTATCCATTAGAATTAAAAAGTATAAAATTCCCCGATTATAATATAAATAAATAATACTTCTTAAATTATAAAGTGTTCATTAAAATAGCAGTTCTTTTATATTAATAACAAAATAATGAAAAAAAAGGAACAAATAAGAAATTTCAATATCATTATTTCATAATACGTTAGTACTTTGTCGCGTAAACATTATTTCGAATATTACTGTACATCTACGAGGCATGGATTCCACTAATTGACGGCATCTGCTTACTTGGATAAACTTCCACGCTGACTCATTTATTTCCCATAATTGCTGAGTATTTTTCGGTTTTATACAGAAACTGCCTTTTTAACATCTATCCATAGATGCTCGATAGGGTTAAGGTGAAGGCCAGACCATAACGTTAATTTTATTTTCCCCAAACCACTTTTTAGCCTTTCGGGAAGTGTGTTTGGGATCGTTATCTTGCATGCAAAATGTTATGCTTCCATTTGCTGAGGAAGAAATGCCTTTACGGTGGACTTGAAAAAGCATTTCTTCCTCAGCAAATGGAAGCATAACATTTTGCAGTATGTTTACATAACCATCTGCATCCATTTTTCCCTTAATGCAATGGATCGTAGCAACCCCATATCAAGAAAAACAGCCCCAGACCATAAGACTGCAACCGTCATATTTTACTTTATTTCTTGTATACTTTGGATTAAATTCTGTACCGGCCCGTCTCTGAAAAGACTTCTGGCATCTACTAGAATCACAAAGACCTACTTTTGATTCGTCACTCCATAAAATATTACGCCATCTAGAAGAGGGCCATATTTCGTGCTCTGTAGTAAATCATATGTGATATTTTATTTGTCTCGAATTTAATAGTGGCACATTTCTAGGACGTCTAGATTTTAAATTAGCTTTTATGAGACGGCTTCTTATTGATGAAGTACTGATTGAAAGATTCAGATCCTGTTTAATTTGTCTCGACGTCTTAAACAATTCCTTTTTTGAACAATTGAAGATATTTCTGTCTTCTTGAGGTGTTGTTTTCTTTTTTCCGCCACGCTTTTCAGTGACATTTTTCTATTTTTCGCATTACTAAAATATAAAATCGCATTACTAATCATTTTGGCGAAACACTTTAAAGTTTCTTTTATAAATTTGTAAGTTTTGCCATCTCTAAGTAGCTGCCTGATAAGAGACCTTTTCTTAGGTGTGCAATGCTTTGTTCAACCCAATGTTTTCTAAATATAAACTACTTTAATACCATACATTATATTTGAGAATAATCCTTATACTGTACTATACACCGATGAAAAAAATAAAGCCTCACTTTAGATTTGTCCAACAAATTTGTCAAAAAAACCACTAACACTGCTATTTTAATAGACATCAATTTTTGCAGTTTGCGGTTAATATAACGAAAAATTCCCTAAAATCATTCTTAATTGAAGTGTTACCGCCACTCATTGGTTTAAAATAGTAAAGAGATTAATTACAAGAGATGTCCTTGCAATTGCTAAGGAAGAGATGATTAAAATTCACTTTTTCCAAAAATTTATTTCGGCACTGCTATTTTAATGCACATGACTGTACGTAGGCTATGCTTGCTCATTCAACTCCATATAAACTTTCGATACTCTTGATACCTATGTCAAGTAGGGACGGGAAAAAATAACCGGTTAATTGAATAACCGGTTATTTTGTCCGGTGTAACCGGTTATTAACCGGTGGTTTTTTTTTATCGGCTAACCGCAGCAACCGGTTATTTTTCCAGGTTATTTTTAATGTGGAATTCCACTAAATTATAAATCCTTTACTGATTAATTCCTAGTTACAATTATATCGTGACTTCAACTTAATAATCATCTGAGCTACTGTCCTGTGTTTTATGTATATTCTAAGAAATTCAGTATTTGACAGCTGGCTAGCGCTTAAAGTTGAAGATAATATAGGCAAACTAACCTAAGTCGGTTAACCTGATAGTCAGTTATTTTCCTTCGGTTAACCTGATCCGGTTATAACTGGCGATGAAAATAACCGGTTAACCGATAACCGGTTTTTTTTTCAATAACCTCTCATCCCTAATGTCAAGAGACTGCTCATCTTCTTCTGTTTTTTATAGTTTAATTCTCTCAAGAGAAACGAAGTATATTTTACGGTGCGGTACCTCAAATGCCGGGGCCACATTAATGGCAAACGTCAATGCCTAACGAGATGGCCACACTACAAATTCAACGCGATAACGAGATGGCAACACTACAAATTCAACGTCAATGCCCATCATCGCCAATAAAAATGGCGTTAAATATGATATGGTTGAGTTTGAAATATTTCAAGGAACTCCACTTTTTCATTTGAACAATTCATAGCCATAGAATACTCAACCGTAGTTATCGTCGATCAATTGTCACGACTGTCACTCACTCCGGTCAGAAAACAAATACGGCGCACAATGAACAAACGTCAGTGTGGCCACAGAAGCAGTAATTATCGCGTTAAATATTTTGATGTGCCAAAAGAGACCACCACTCGAGCCTAACGTCAACGGGCATTAAGAAAGGCGTTGAAAAATTATCGCGTTGAGTCGTCCATTAACGCGATAATCAACTGCATTTGCCGTTAGTGTGGCCCCAGCATTATAGCAGAGCCGGGCAATATTCACCTCCAAGGGAGCCATATACCTGACTAAATTTCAGGTCGCTCCATAAGCTACATGAGTGTGAATAAGAAAGAAATATCAACCCAAATTCTTGTCTAGTGAATGGAGGAGACTTTGGAATTGGAAAGGAGAAGAAAAGGATAGAAAGATGAGTTTCCCATTCGCACCTGCAGGAGCAATGAGGAGCTCCTAGAATCGACCTTGGGAGTCCTCAGAAACCAAAGAGCCTAGTTTGCCCGCCTATCACTTTTTTTGTCGGTCTATTTCTCTAACTCTCTGTCCACTGACATGAAAGAACTGGACTGCTAACCGTCGTCTGAAAAATGAGACCATTTTTAGCACAGGCTCAATCCTTATGGAGCAAATCATGCTATTAAAAATGCCCTAAAATACCGTACAATTATGTTTAAACTGACGCAAATTAAAAATAATTGAGCTTTCACGAACCGATTTCACTCATATCACGCTCAATTTTAATTTTTTTCATAAAAATGTTCCTCGCGGCAATCAGCTGGGGACTTAAGAATAACAGAGATAGATATATAATGCCTTTGTCTAACCTTCATATTTCTCATATATACCAACCAAAGCTAAAAGTTGTATCACAAAATGAAGTAGCCATCTGTTGGACATCGTAAAACTATTCTAACAGCTGATTGCAACGGAAAATCATGAGTTGGCGGGCAACTTGTAAAGGCTGTCGTGGGTAAAAGTGATGTGTAAAAAGCATGTGTTTACTTTTATTTATCTATTGGGGGTATCAAAAAGATGTATCACACGCGAAGATACTAGAAAAAACCAAAAGAAGTGCACATACATGGCGCCACCTTCATTTGGCTATTGGACATTTTTTTTGTAAAGTTGTCTGCCTGCGGGCTTAAGCAAGAGCGAGATAGTTAGAATTCGGTCAAAATTAGGTCTTACTTTTGATGTGAGTTTTTGTACGGGATCAGCAGTCCAGTTCTTATATGTCAGTGTCTCTGTCTGTCCGACAAGACCCATTTTCTTAGGAACGGATAGAGGTATCGAGTTGAAATTAATACAAATACTAAAGTCTACAACCTCATCAGGACCTTCAAGTTCTTGACTGAATGCTATAAAAAGATAGGCCTTTAAAAGTGTATTTTCATATTGAGAGAGTAACTCAATGACTGACACATCAAAAACTATACTACTTCCTGTTGGCCTAGATTCTTGAAATTTCGTACGAAGGAAGGTCTCACAGAACAAGTAAAAGAAAAAATCCGAAAATTGTTAATTTGTAATTTTATGTGAAATTATTACTTATTTTGGGGTTTTTTTTGGCGAATTTTCAAAAGTTGTGCTACGAAAATTGTTCAATTTCCGGTGCCCAGTAAAGGCTCTTTTACGCCAGAGCAACATCGTGCTACAGTGCGGAATGCTACAAATTGAAGCATGCGTTTCCTTGTTGCATGCTACGATCGCCAACATCATGCTGCCGATGTAGCATGCGGTAGTCTATTTTACGCCGATGCAACACCGTGTCTAGATAATTTTCAAAGCATCGTGCTATTTTTGGAGTGTTTTTGGTCTACTTACTCGATTGATCGAGGAGATAGACACCGTAGAATATGGCTGATCAAGCAACTTTAGCAGCAGCTTATTTAGTACTAAGCCATGCAGCTAAACACACACACACACATTAAGATTTTTAGCCACAGGTGATTCATACAAGTCTCTATTGTTTTTATAATTTGAATTGCGGACATCCCACAACACTTCACTCTTTCTATAATCTTCAATGAAGTCTAAATATTTTTCATGACTCCACTCCATGACCGATAATCTTTAATTCAATTCAATTTCTTGGTGTGATTTCGCCAAAATTGTTACTTTCCAAAACAAGTACAAACAAAACATAACCTAGAAACTGTTTCGACGCACCAAAAATGTCGCATGGAATCCATCGTGTTCGGATACAAGCTGCGACAGTCTGCCTCATGACGCAAGCTGTTGCCATGCCGCACGATTCTTGCCACAATGTGCGACATTTTTAATATTGTAGCATGCGGCCTTGTGGCATGCCGCAATGCCGCAAAGTGTTGCTCCGGTGTAAAAGGGCCCTAACTCCACAAATTTCTTAGAGCTAATTTTTTAACATCCGAGTCCTACTCGCACTTGTCCGTCTTTTTTTCTTATTTTATTAGTATGCTTGTTCTCTCTAGATTTTATCTATATTCTTAATGCACTTATATAAGAATTATAATTATCTCTTAAATGAATTGAATGTATAAACCATACAGATGCTTTTAAATTACCACAAAATACATACATTCATAGAACCAAGATAAGCTATAATCTGATGATATTACCGAGATTTTTAACTTTGATCCTTAGCTGCGTTTTTTTTAATGATCTGTGACCTGGAATTATGCATTGAATTGAATTTTTGAAACCGTGACCTACAACAAAGTTTTTAACATTTGCTATACACGCATAAAATTGCCATGATTTTGACTCATCCAAACTTCGAATCCAAAGGTTAATGTCCGTGCAAACCTTGGTTCGATTTTCACTTTGCCAAAAATAGTCAATGCTTCGCAAGTATTGACTATTTTTTCGCAATTCTCGAAAACAGTTCGAGATAAAAAACATTTTTTTATTTTTTTTTCAAGTTTTACCACGGCAAAATGTTTCGAAAACAGTCTTAATCCTGAAGCGCCGAGCGAATCATAACCTCCCCTTGACAATTAGTATTTTTAAGACAAGCATTTCAACTAGCTAAGTTAAAACCAGAAAGGTGAAAATGTCCAAAATTTATTTCAGATTTTCCAAATCTCATTTTCAATGCTTATTACGAAAACGGAACTTGGCACCATTTTAGATTTCAATTCTTTTGATAGCTGAATGAACTAGTAGAAGGGAACTTGGCCTATTTAATTACATTTTTATTTTTGGTGTGATCTGACATATAAGAAAAATGAGGAAAATCTTAAGATTCTAGATTATTTAATCTACAGATTCTCTGTACTTTGCGAAATGTAGTGCAAGGGAGCATAATGACCACGGAATATTCAAGCTTTTCCTCAATGGTATAACTTGACTTCTCATTAAGAAACTTCTCTTACGATATATAAACAAACAATTCATATTATGGCCGACATGCGCCGCACTTAACTAAAAAATTTAAGTGAATTGTGAATGAGAGCACTGGAGAACTTTTACCTGAGAGTCAGCATTTATTGAATTAAATGATATAACGCACCCTCCGAAGCCCGGATATTCACATAAACTATAAGGGAAATCTTATAATTGCTTACCTAAGCTCAGGCCCACAAATATAAATGTCATATGCTAGAAGAAATTAAATCACACGCACGCACAAACCAACACAATTCCAACCTTGTGTTCTAATAATTAACGCAGAAGCCTCCGAAACAACAAACTCCGCTATGTAATAAATTCAGCAAGGGCCTCAAAAAACGTCCGCCCGCAATCAATTTGTCATTTAATTTGCCTTTATATTTTTATTATGGCGTCAAATCGAATTGCAATAGCAATGCAAATATCACACTACACTACACTACCCACATAGCTGTCAAATTTACTTTTATTATTCGCCGAAGAGGGCAATCTAGATATGTATCTATGGTTTTTGTCTTCGCTCGTTGGTGAAGATAAAGCACTGTTCACATTAAAGGAATTCAACAAAAATTATTCTCTAATTATATCTATAACAAGGAGCACTCGTGACGCTTTTCCTTACCCTTTCCCGACCTTGGTACAGTTAGCGGAAGGCACTGACATATATAAACATGGATCGCTCAATCTCCTGCTTCAGGCGTACGCTAATTTGGCAACCGATATGCCTCAGCGGGACGAGAGAAGATGTATTTAGGAGCGATGTCCTTTTTATTCACATTGAGTAGTGGCCGATTCCGCAGGTTTTGTTAAGCTCTTTACAGCAAACATTAAAGTCGAGTTTATTATAACGCCAATTAATTTGTTAAAAAATGTTATGGATTAACACATTTCCCAGCAAAAGGTTCCAGAGGCAAAATTGGTGCAATATCTTCGGACTGAGTATTGAAGAGATTAATAATCTTTGCCGTCCCAAGGTATGTAAATTTCATTTTGATGAAATAGATATAACCAGGACATCAGCAAGAGCCACCCTCCGGAAAAATGTTGCGCCAATAGCTTCAGAGAAAACTTTCAACGGTAATTCAGCAACCTGACAAAGCTCTGTGACATTAGGTTTGTCCGTTGACCCAAAAACCTGTTGCATCCCAGGGCGCACCAGTGCTAAAATTAACTTCATGTGTCGGCAGCAAGAGTTAATTTCACTTTAAATACCACGTCTGTTAACAATTAAACTGATATTCGTCATTAGCCCTGAGTTTACACCGGATTTTCTCTGGGGTAAAACCAGAGCGCCCTTGGTGCCAAAGATTTCTCAAAAAAGATGGAACAGGCATTTGATGTTTAAAAACCAGGGCGACTATGGCGCCACAGGGTTGTCAACGAACAGACCTATTAACTTCGCGAGCTTTCATTGCCTTAGTGCGAAAGAGAGGGGACAAAAACGCACCGTCTATAGGAAATCATATACCATGTTTCCATGCACAGGGTTGAGTTGGAGTTGAGTTTTCGTTGAGTTAAGAAAATGGCCACTAAATCTGAACTGTTTCCATGAGCAACTTTGGGGTTGAGTTGACAGTTGCAGTTTGTTTTCACATTTCAAGCTAATCCCAACTCAACCCGACTAGTTTCGTGGAGTTGACTTGGATTTAACGAAATTCAACTCAACCCTTGTTTCCATGAACACTAATTCGAGTTCAACTCGAGTTGAACCCTGCATGGAAACACAGTAATACAGGCGTACAGTCCATCATATTATATGTTAATGGCTAGACCTTACAGAATAAAAATGACATTAACAAAACAAATGAAAGATCATACGATAGTTAACCCTATTGGAAAATTGGCGCCTTTTAGAAAATCATCCTTTATAATGATGGACCCCTGAATCCGTTGTCTTAAGGCCCAATTACAATGAACGGATCTGAGCGCAACGGAACCGAAATGAAATGTTAAATAGGTTTTCTCACCATACGTTTTCTACCTCAGCGATTACTTTGAAAGGATTACAAGCGGATTCGATCGGAATTACGCGCAGTCAATTTCGTTTGTTTAGAAATCGCCGGATTGAAGTGCGTTCTTTGACATTTCTATCCGTTCAGATCCATTCATTGTAATTGGGCCTTTAGGCGTTCGCCAATTTGACAACGGTTCTGTCACGGTGAGAGAGAAGATATGTATAAATGTCGATTCGCATTATACCCTGTCTACTTTTTTTCGCATTGCAAGAATAAGATTTATTGGAGTGGAGATCGGGAAATGAGACCGAATTAATTTTTGTTTACGTTTAGTTGTGATTAAAATGTTTCCTTAACACTAAACCTACCAGAGCGGTCAAATGACCGCTTTTGAGACTTTAATCAAAATTGTTAAATTCCAGGTTTTTATTTTTCTTGAACTTACTGCACGACTTTTTCTATAATATGTAGCTGTTTAATTTTTCAATATATATTTCTCTTCTTTCGTTTTTCCTGATAATAATATGTACTCTACCGTTGTCTACCCTGAGCGGTCTTTTGACCGCTAGAATATATATGAAATTTTATGAAGTTATCTGCATTGAAATCTCAAACTTAACAAAAAAAAGTAGTTTTCCAAGAAAATGTCATCCGTTCTAGGAAAACGCCATGTGCTTACAGTTTGTTTTATGCTGGGTACAGAGCGACTGCTGGTAACTCACGAGATGAGGCAAAATAGCGATCATTCAAATTAGATTACTGGCTCTGTACGCGGCATTACAAATATTTGCGACGTGATAATTTTTCAGTTTCAAGCCTTCTTTCTAAAAATGTACTCCTAAAGCCCGAAAAATAAATGTTTGTTAATTATTATATGATAATTATTTTGTGTTTATTGTTTATGCTAAATTCTGTATTAATTACAATCAACTGGAAAATACTATAATGTTTATTTCAAAAGCGGTCATTTGACCGCCATCGGTAGAAATAGGTATATATAATATGTCGGTAGGTTTAGGCCTGGTACACACTAGGCGTTTTTCAACGCGCGCTTTGCTAACGCGCGTTTTAAGAACTATGAAGAAGCGCGCGTTAGAATGTGTACACCGTAATGGGACTTCATAGTTCTTAAAACGTGCGTTACCAAAGCGCGCGTTGAAAAACGCCTGGTGTGTACCAGGCCTTAGTGTTAATGATCTAAATTTATACTAATTAGATACTGTATCAACAAAAACACGACCATTTAATACAATCCTGAAAGCCCACGATTTTCATTGATGAATATCTAGTAGCAAAGAACAGTTTACTGTTTTCATTAAATTCTCAGGGTAGGATTTAAAAAACTTTATTTTTGATTTGCTAGTGTACTTCATAAACAAAAAATTGTTTTAAGAACCAGAAGTAACAGTTTAGCAAAAATTCAATTTCGTAATTCATATTGGGGAAGCCACTGCAAGAGGCGAAAGAGAAGGATTAAAAGTCTCAACGTCTGCTTTTATAGGAATATGATTTCCTATGAGCTAGCAATTCATATTTCAGTGCTTCAATTTTCTAAAAGTAAAAAGGCATGCAACGGCGTTCCCATTATTCGTTTGATTCTCCAAATACTTTTATTTATAAGGAAACCTTTCCATATTTACCACACCAAAATGCATCGGACAACGGAAATTGTAGCATCGCCCTGTAGTTTAGCAGTCACCATTTCTGAAAAAAAAACCCACCTAAATTTTGAACTCTTATGCTTTCTAAAAAGGAAGTAACATGGTTTCTTTTACGATTCTCGAACTTATTTATTTGAATATGAACATTCCCCGTCGAATCTACTTAGCACGTGCAGCAAGAGCGCTCAAATCAGCAATGCATTTATTCAGAGTTTCTTTTTCCTGCGCAGGCGTAATTGATTTCAATACGTTGTCAACGATCCAATTGACCATATGTTTCTGGTTAATACGTCTTTCAATATGACGACACTCAACTTGAAAGTCTAGCCGGCGTTTCACCTGAAACAAAGTTAAGGTTTTGATCATAGTTCTATAGTTCTATAACCCTGAAACTATTATTTACTTCTGTGTAAACCCTCATACAACGCTCCCGAAATGCAGCTTCAAGTTGCAGAGCAACGTTCTCTTTCTTGGCGTCCATTAGCATAAGCGATCCTTCAGCTCTCCACTGCTCCTTCTTCTCTTCTTCGATTGCTTCAGCCAACGCCTTGAGCTCATTTTCCCGGCCTTCTTTCCACTCAGCTTCGATTTTCTAAAAGGGCTTATTTCATATATTTGCAGCCCACAACTGAAGTTTAACTCACATCGATTTCCTTATCCAAGTATGCAGCTACGCCAGGTCCCAGTTTCTTTACAGCAAAGACAGCCATGATAAGCAGGGAAATGCCAGTATAGTACTCGTGCTCCATAACGTAGATTTCCTTAGAGCATAAATAGGTTGCAAGTCCGACACCAAATGTGTATGGACCTGTCACGCCAGTTTTTGGGTAGAAGAATTGAAACCATTCCTCAGGAATGAATCCCATTCGAACCTTTCCTGGATTTATGGGACGTACGGGACGAGAGAATTGCTGATCAGAGCCAGTTGCCGAAGTCGCGGATCTGGCCGCAACCATTCCAAATGGTCTCTGGACTAAAAAAGAAATAAATCGAAAACATTTAACGAATTACCACTGTTTTAGGATAATTAATGAAATCTCATTTTGGCTTCTCAGCTGAGAACAGGAGAAAAGTGATTACATAAACGCCCGAAGTGACGGAAAAGTCATTTTTTTCTCTCGTAATGATGGTGCGTTGCATAACTTGATTTTATATTGTACTTGATATTTACCACCCAACAAAGCCACTCTGGACAGCATATTAACCACTCAGGAAATTTACGGAACAAATTAAACACTCCTCCACGGTACGTTGTCTTCGGGCAACCAACTGACTGATCAAAAGTCAGAAAATGTGAAGGACTACTCAAGTCAAATTCGATTAAATTTCAAACACCAATGCAAAAGTAGATATTTTAAAAGCAACATTCAATAATTATAAAACTTTAGGTTCGACTCAGGGAAAGATTAGTTCACATATTATTATATTATTATCATCTTTAATTTTCTTGTTTTTTAATGGAATTAAACCCAAGCTTAAACTTCCAAAGAATTAAAAACTAAAGGAATGGCTGTACAGATTTGTTCAAGAAATGTTATTGTACATATAATAAAACATTCACCGCGCCACTCTTATTTTAAAATGAAAGAATTATTTGTTATTATTATTTTGTGTTTTGCTGTTATTACATTAATTCTACACTAAAATGAAGAGGATTTTGCAGATAAGCGAGTGCTTAATACTCGTCTTTGGAAAAGTTCCTTAACTTTTAACACCCGGAAATGTCAAAAGCGGTAGTTTGACATTCTTGACATTGTGGTTTTTTAGTGCAATTATAAATTTTGGTAAGGAATTCCTTTGAAATATGGAAAAAAAAAACCCTGAGGAATCAACTTCTCCATCATCTATGATTTAAAGAGTTGTGTAATCAACCACAACAATAAATCATACTTTTGACATTTGTGGGAGTCTTATCTGTTCGGTTACTTTTTGCGAGTGGTGAAGAGTGGTAAAGAGCACTATTGAATTTCTTATCTGTTTCAGCCTTTAGGCGTGCCCGAGATTGATCACCTGCACCAAGCTATAGAGCCGTATTTCATTACAGCCTCCATAGTTTTGACCTTGGGAAGGGGCCACTCCACTATAGTTTGCTCCTCTGAACTCACGATATAAAGAAACAAGCTGTGCTAAGTTCGAATTTGACGGTTTTCTGTGATGCGTTCTGTGACGTCACCATGTAAGTGACATTTCGAAATGCAGAGGTTAGTTGGCTGAAATCATGTCAGAATTATTATTTAATGTCTTAAAGATATAGATGTTTTATGAAGAAGCACCAAATCGAACATTCATTATAAATATTTCAGTGCTACCCCAAAGATTAGTTCGTGATTCACTTGTTCTCAAACCATAATTGCGTGGGATTTGACGTCTCACACATGGACGACCGGTGTATAAATCTACACCGGCTTTCCTACAGAATGACGCAATGACGGTAATATGGCGAGAGGTGTGTTAAGTCAAACGTACCTTGTTTCTCTGTACAGTGTGCACCGATGTCAGTGATGTGTGTAAACTGTAATGTCAAGAGAAACGTCTAATTTTGTTGCCATATCTTGTGTTGCTGCTCTTGAGTTTTCTTAGAAAGAAAACATACTAACTATAGTGAATTCGAGATGAATGTGAAGAAAGCAAAGAAAACTGATTTAGATGAAGTGAAGAAAACCATTAAAAAGGAAAAGGCGGACTTGTATCCACTTGGTCATTACATAGAGGATCGAATCGAGCTGGTAAAGCAAATATTTAGTTCTTTAAAACCGAAAACTATTAAGAACCTGGCACCAGATTTCCTGAAGGTATTTTGAAAGAGTTGTTTTTATTGATTTTCATTTCAACTGATTCTTATTTAGAATGCAACTATTAACGATATTCAAGAATTGTGCAGTACTGAGTTACTGGGAATATCAACAAAACGGCTTTGTTCAATTATAACTGCAACAAAATGTCCTTCCGACACAGAGTCAAGTGATTCAGATGCGAAAGTTGAAGGTAAGACAATTCTCTCATTACATTTTAAGGGAGTCTTATTGCAATTATTCACATATAAACGGAGAGCTAGCTACGTTTTTTTAACCACTCGGTGCAAGTCTAGTTTAGAGCTGAAAATGATCAACTACTATTATGGAAATTACGAAAAGGCTTTATTGGTACTCCGGTCCAGGGAATATGGGTGGTGGTGGGAGGTTAAACAAGACAATTTTCATTGAAAGGTTTTTCAGTCAAAATTGCCGTTTTAAAGTTGAAGAAATAAGTATTCGTATCTCTCACCCGCTGTGAAACCACCAGTACACTTTTTGGTCGTCTGCGCTGTCTGTTTGAGACAAGTTTAATGCGCTGTGTCGGCAGATAAAGGGATAGTTTTTCTTATTCCCTTCGATTTTTTGAAAGGATTCAATTTGCTTGCTTTCAGAGCATTTTCTGTTAAGAGGAGATGCCATCGTCTTCTTTAATCTCTTCCTCATTGTAGAGAATTTAATGCATTTTAATTTTAAATTTGAAGCGATTTTCAATTGGTATTTGGCCTGTTTTGGCGGAATGCTGATTTCAAATCCGTTATCTAAATCTAGAAATTCAAGATAGCGCCAAAAATTTCTCGATTTCATCGGATTATAACAAAAAAATAGTACAATGATTTTGTTGAGGTCAATATTATCAAAATTTCCAAATCCAAAATGGCGGAACCAAAATGGCGACCAAAATTTCTTGGTTTTAACAGATTTTAATGAAAATGAGTACAGTTACTACTTTGAGGTTTCAGTTTTGAATATTAGCTGTGTTTTTTCACTTATTTGGCTCAGATCAGACCTAGATCAGGCAAATTGTGCATAAAATTGGAATATAAAAGCGACTACTTATAGAATATTACCGAACTTGGCATATCCAAGATGGCGGATCCAATACGGTTACCTAAATTTATCGATTTTAAGGAAATCTAGCACCTGTCTGTACTGGTGACTTCACCTATCGTCCCCTACAAAAGAAAACTACCCTGAAAAGATGGACCAACGTGCTAATTTTGCAGCCTTCTAAACGATCACTTTTATTGACCTTTGGGCCATTCCACACGTGTATTCTCGCAGCAGTATTCAAACCGTTTTGACAACAGACAGTGGAGAGTCAGCGTTTCCACACGGGTATTCCTGCTGCTGATGCACATTGCTGTACGAATAAGAATTAACAATGTGTGTGTGCCGTATTATTTAAAAATCTATCAAAAAAATCAATCAAAACAACCCACCTGCTCGTTTCGTTGTGTTAGTTCATGACAACACGATAAATAGATTCGATTTGTGATGCACATTTACTCTCCAAAGTTCAGCGCTTTTGTAGAGATTTCTCCTCGCGTCGCTTACTTCTCCCCTATAAAATCGGTTTGAATACGCTGCGAGAATACACGTGTGGAATGGCCCTTTGACCTTGAATATCTTTTTAATGGAAAGTAACCACCACTTAATCCCAACAGGATTATGTTTCCAAGACCTCCCACACCACCTCCAGACCCCTACGGGAGTGGGGTTGTTTTCTTAGTTATTACCATACACAGGACTTGCAACTCTCTTCTATTAATGTATTGTTTCAATTCTAAAATAATATAAAATATTTTTTGCTTTCTGATAGAGCATGTTTCTCTCGAGGAGATATCATCTGACAGCGATGACTGCACACGGAAAATACAAGGTAAAATATAATATGTAAAATTTAATTAACTAGAATGATAGAGGATCAACATTTTGGATCCTGACATATGGAGTCTGATAATAGAAACCCGCCCCCAAAGGTGAAATTTTTCATATGACACACCTTTTACTGCTCATTTAAGCTCTGGTCCGATTTGACATTACTCAAAAAATTAACTGAAAATTTCGTTTTTTTATATCGTTAGCCTACTCCACTGACATATAAGAACTGGACTGCTGATTCCGTACAAAAACTCACATCAAAAGTAAGACCAAATTTTGACCGAATTCTAACTATCTCGCTCTTTCTTAGTCCCGCAGACAGACAACTTTACAAAAAAAATGTTCAACAGCCAAACGAAGGTGGCGCTATGTATGTGCACTTCTTTTGGTTTTTTCCAGTATCTTCGCGTGTGATACATCTTTACGATATCCCCAATAGATAAATAAAAGTAAACACATGCTTTTTGCACATTACTTTTACCCACGACAGCCTTTACAAGTTGCCCGCCAACTCATCATTTTCCGTTGCAATCAGCTGTTAGAATAGTTTTACGATGTCCAACAGATGGCTACTTCATTTTGTGATACAACTTTTAGCTTTGGTTGGTATATATGAGAAATATGAAGGTTAGACAAAGGCATTATATATTTATCTCTGTTATTCTTAAGTCCCCAGCTGATTGCCGTGAGGAACATTTTTATGAAAAAACTTAAAATTGAGCGTGATATGAAAGAAATCGGTTCGTGGAAACTCAATTCTTTTTAATTTGCTTCAGTTTAAACATAATTGTACAGTATTTTAAGACATTTTTAATAGCATAATTTGCTCCATGAGGATTGAGCCTGTGCTAAAAATGGTCTCATTTTTCAGACGACGGTTAGCAGTCCAGTTCTTTCATGTCAGTGGCCTACTCTAATCATGTTCGCCACTAGAGCTTATTTTGAGGGGAAAATACTCCACTCACGTATACGGATTTTACACAGTGTGTCCTATTCTATTCTTTATGATCGAAGCTGCAATCGTAAACTATCTCGTAGAAACTGTTTATATTTATAATTTTAAGAAGACTGATTTCGACGATCTCTTTGAATATCTTCAGAACTGATTTTCTAATATAATTTCTGGGGATGGCTTACAAGAAAAATGTGATAAAATTCCAAACCATAGAGGATTTTAAAGCTGCATCAAAAACGACTTGAAAGGAGATTCCTTTGGAAATAATAACACATATTAAAAAAATAAATTACTTAATAAATTATAATGTAGTTTTAGACATTTACTTTTCTTTTAATCCATTTGACTTCTTTTTTTTTTTTTTAAAAAAACATTGAATTTATTCTGAAATTGTATAAAGCTTGAAATGCTTACAATCGCAATCGCAGGTTTTTATAGCAATTTTCACGTAAAAAATCATTAAAACAAAAATGAACGCATAGGGAAATCCCAAAAAGTAATTAGACTCTCTAGATCTATGTGAAAAGCCACGCGGACTTTCCATGAATTCATCATCTGCAAGTTAAAATTTCAAGGCAATCTTGTTAGAATTTTAACATGCGATTCAGCCATATGATTCGAATTCGAGCGAGCAATATTGTAATACAGAATGGGGCCCCAGGCCCCCATATTATATATATTATTTTAAGATGTTGTAACATATTCTTCATTTTTATCCTCGTATTGGTTTTCAGCCCCGAAATCCTTGTATTAATAATAATTTAATAAATTAAATAAAAAATTTGTACCTACTCATAGAGACCTTAGAATATAAACATGAGGAATTGCTGAAACGTGTAAAAGCCCTGTACATGTGCTATTCATTTCAGCGAGTGCTCAAAGAATGACAGAAATAGTTGAACAATTTTTTTTCTTTTTGTACCTTTGAGTCAATAATATGTAATAATCTTATTTTAATTGAAAAATATATTTATCACAATCTATTTTGTCTAACAATGATTTTTTCCTGAGGCATGTAAATTGTCCTAACTTTGGCAGCAAGACATCCGTGATAAATTGTATCAAAAAAGGTGATGCAAAAGTCACCCTTCAAAAATAATTTCATATCTCGCCCATAGTCGATACCATGCTTTATTCTGAAAGACTCTTCATCTTCTGAGTCTTCTTTAGAAATGTATACAACAGTCTTGATGTTCCTTCGGACATTAAGACTTCTTGCGACGAATTCATTTGGCACTACGGCTATCACGGGACAATATATATCCGCTGCGGATAGGTAGATTATGGTTTTATCGTTAAGTGTAGAAGATACCACAATCCCTTGGCAAGGGATACTATGTATTGTATAATTCACACAATTTATCAATCCTTCTTGAGGAGTTACTTTGAAAGATGAAGAACTAATTGGTTTTGATTCACCTGAACAATATTCTTTGGGTACTGGTTGGAGTTGTTTTGCAAGAATTGGGTATGTGCTTGTAATCCTACTCTTTTCGATAAGCATAGAATCTATGTTTTTAAGTTCTCCATGGTTCAGCAAAGCATTGAAATCTTTCCTAGTTTGTATGGGAATAGCAGCTACCACTGATTTTCTTAAATTTTTTGCTATTCTTGTAAGCTTTTGTGTTTTAGTCGATACTCTGAAGCGCTTTTTTGTAAAACTGTGTTCAAAATAATTTGGCATCCAAATCACATCGCATAGTTGTATTATTTCCATTACTTCGCAAGACTGGCTCATTATAAAATGCTCAGGTATATGTCCTGCAATTTCAAATTTCACCGAGAAGGACTCAACATACTTTTTAAAACCCTTTATCCAACAAAAACTCCTGATAGATGATAACACTAGAAAATGGGCATCATTCTTTATCGCAAAATTGATGTCTTCAAAGTAATCTGTTGATGGCTCGAAAGTGGCCAGAATGCAATACGGAAGTAAAACATCCATATAAGATTTAAGGTTGTCACCCTTTTCGATACATAGGGTGATGTTCTTGTGAATAATTTTTACAATCTTCAACACAATTTTACCAGCGTCCACTAGTACTAGATCACCCACTTTCAAGTAGTTCATATATTTCCACAAATTATACACGTATATAATTTCTCTTACTGACACAAATTTGTAATCTTCGTTTGTGGTCAGAACAATTAATTGTCCTTTTTGTATAGATTGCATTGTATTGTTTCTCAAACGACCTGTCCGTAAAGCTTCTCCTTTTATTTCGACTGCTAAGCCAATCGGTGTATTATAATTAAGCTCCATTGCAAAATTTTCCTTTGCTGTATTTATTTTTAACATAATCTGTTCCAGTTCATCGGGTGAGGCATAAGCTAGTTGCAAAAATAAAGTCCGTGTGCCATGTCTTAACAATTTACACAAATCATTATCCGTAGTTCCTATATCAACTTTCGCTACTATTCCAGGCTGGTAATATCGTTTCTCTGATTTAGGAATGTAATTACATTTTTTCGCTGGAGCCTTCTTCGTCTTATTTAGATATTCATTCAGTTGTTCAGGGTCTATTTCGTGGTAAAGGAGAACTATTTTATTTTCATCATCGTTACATATTGTAACTTTCTCCACCTTTTCTTCATCCTGAAAGAAGTCGTTGCATATCATCACTTGTAATTTTTTATTCTATTTACAGATAAAAAGAATAAAAGAAAATTAAGTGCCACTAATTCACAGGACAATAAAAAAAACCGTAAGTATAAAAGTCATATTTTGCATGAGTTTGCTAAGCTTAGAATAATACAGAATATGCCGGAAAAAGTGTGCTCTAAGGTTGCTATACAATCTGGATTTAGACTTGCTCAATTTTTAATGAAAGGCGATAAATCATATACTTACGTTTTACAAAGATATAAAACTAATGTATTGCCTCATTGTAACATGTTAGGTTCACTTGTTCATCTATCTAACAATAAGGATAATCGTGTTTTGTTTCATTTGCTATTGTATCGTAAAAGGTGTATATACATAAAATCGGTTTCGATAGAAAGAGCTCTGAAAATTTAAAATGTTACACTCGGTACCTTACACTTACTATACAGGGTGATCCAAAAGTATGGAAACGGCTAATTAACTTTCGTGGAATGCATTTTGGAGAAAAACGTTTTAGACAAAAGTCTTAGGAATTTTTCCTGGCTGTTCAATGGTGGCCGTAGATTTGACCTTGGCCTTGACCTTGGCCTTGACCATGGCCTTGAAAGACATTTCAAGGTCAAGTTGACTTTTTTAAATTGGAACCCATATTTTTGACCACGGAAATGGAAGAGCGGAACATTTTACATCCGACTATGGTCTTAACCATGACCTCGAAGGTCATATGAAGGTCAAGATGGCTATTTAATAGGGAACCTGCTTTGTTACTCTGGATTTGCAGAGTGGAGGTTTTACGTGCGAAAGTGACCTTGATCACAACCTTGATCTTGGTCATGCATCTATATGCAATACAATAAGTACAATTCACCACTTTTCTTATAATCCTATCATTCTGGAAGATTTGCTTTACAAGCTATAAATAAATTTTCTCAAATTATTGTTTACTCATTAATGTTTAATCTTTTGTATAGTTGTCAGGTGAAATTCCTATTGGAAAATAAATGAATAAAATTAAATACTACAATTTGTTGTTTGTACGTCACACTATTAATAGACTTAATCTAGTTTATCTCCTGGCTTTTTTCGAAAAACAGAAACTAAATTATTTTCTTTTTAGATAAAGAAATCAGCGTACTAGAACTCTTAGAATTACAAGCAAGAGCTCGAGCTATAAGATCTCAGTTGGCGTTGGAACCAATTGCTAAAATAGAAGTTGACTCCGACGATTCTACAAAGTCACAAACCGAAAAATGCACTCAACCCAAAACGAATTCAGATAATCATTCAGCTGAAACTCAGAAAAATGAAACTTATAAATGCTCCACAAATGGAGATTATTCAGGGAACTCTCTCAAAAGAATTAAATTAAAAAGAAATTTTAGGAAAACAGCACAACGTAATAGTCATGAGAGAGAGGAGAATGCAGAAGCTTCCAAGTTAGAAGAAATTTCCGCAGTAAAAAGTGATAATGATTTCAAGAAAGAAAAGTCACCATCCCCTGATGTTATAACAATATTACCAAGTCCTGAAACATTGTGCATTAGCGACTCTAGTGAGGAGGAATGTGAAACACTAAATACTAAAGAGCCCCTAGGAAAAAATGATGCAGAAAAATCTGAAGATGATATTGACAAAGTATATAAGGAAAATCATGAATCCGATATAGAAGAAGGTGAAATTTTAGATAAGGATGATGAGGAGAAAATTGCCAAAAATGAGTTGAAAAATAACGATGACGAGGAAAATGATTCTTTTCATGCTGTACAACACGAAGAGATCGATATTAATAAAGAAATCAAGTCAAAAAATAATTTTGAAGATAATTCGAATGAGGGTCATCATAACGATGATGTTATATCATTAGAACACGAAGAATTAGATGATGAAGGCAAGGAAAATATCGAGGTTGACTGTAGTTCAGCACAACATACAGAAAATAAAGAGGAACGGAACTTATTAGAAGAAAACTCCCAACTTGAAAATGATGATAACCATTCTGAACCTGTTCCTTATATCGAACTTGTTGGTGATTCTAGTGAAAGCGGCAATGAGCAAGAAGAAAATCTCCACGGAGAGGTAAGTTTTAAGATTTTACTAATCAAAGAGCTTTTGATTTGACATTGATCACAATCAAAAGCTCTTGCAAAATTATAAATAAAATAATCATACACAGTAAAGCTACTTAGTCTACTTCTTGGAATTGCAGGTGGCTTAAAAGTTCGAAAGTCTCCCGAATAATGGCAGTATCGAAATTGGGTAATCGAGTGCGTGAAAAAATAAGGCAAAAGAAGAAGTCTGAACAAGATCAAGTTGAAACCACTGAACGCCCGGAAGACTTTGAAACATATTTATGCAACTTCGAGGATGGATCTATTCAGCAATATCATGATTTATTAAATCGAGAAACTTCAAGCTCTAAAGAACAATAAAATATCTAAAACTTGTTAATTTTTTGATGTTTTAAGTAGCTCAAAAGACTTAGACAATAATGCCTAATCTCCAATGGGCAAACCAACCAAAATGCTGCTACCTTTTCCTTCTCGTTGTAAAATAAATTTCCCCTCGCTCGTGTATTGGTTGTATGGTGTAACCTTTCGCTTGTATTGGTTAAACCATTAGAACTGCCTGATGAAATTCATCCGATTTTTAATACTGGTTCTGAGTCTAGATACATATTTAGTACTTGAAATCCGTCAAATCTTAAGAAAAACTGAAGTTAAAGTGTTTAAAAAAATGGCGCCGAAAGTGAAGAAGCATTTTTAAGTGGAGTTTTAAGTAAAAAAGGATGACATTTATGAACATCCTTGTTCATAAATTACGAAATATAAATTTCTTCCTGTTCCATTTCACTCCTGATCAAAACAAGGAGAACTTTTTACATCTCACATCTACATAGAAAAGATGTGTACGAACGCATTTTGTCAGCCAACTGATAAGTGGTTGATTTGCTAATTGGAGAGTGGGCATAAGACTCCTGGTGTGCCAGTTCGTAAGTATGAAAAAAATATGTAAGGGAAATCCTCTCCGATTGGCTAAAATAGTATTGGGTTGTTCGGAAAGTAAGTTCGTTTTTTTTCGGTGAAAATGAAAGACGATTTTCTTGTAGTGTATATGTAAATATTTTATTCAATTATATATTCTCCATTTGGGTCCAATACCTTTTGCCATCTTTCTGGCAGTAGCATGATAAAACTATAAACACATAAAACTTCTGATCTTTGCTGACAAAAAACTGATCCAAGTTCTTTTTGACGCCTTCATTTGCAGTAAAGGTTTTGCCGTACTAAATTTTTTGTAGAGACCGGAACAAATAATAATCCGAAGGTGTCTCATCTGGGGAATATGGTGGGTGTGGTAGTACATCTCATCCAAGGTGTAAAAGCTTTTGGCGAGCTACCAAACTTGTATGAGGTTTCGCATTATCTTGGTGGAACACTATACCTTTTCTATAGATCAGTTCTGGCCTTTTCATTCAATTTGTCCAGTTGATGACAGTACACTTCCGAATCGATCGTGGTATTGTCTGGTAATAGCTAAAAAGAAAAAAAAAACGATTCCCTTGTCCCACCAAACAGACAGCATCACTTTCTTCTTTTGATGAATATCGGTTTTTGAAGTTCTTTGAGCCGGTTCAACTCTTCTACTCAATGATCTTTTGCGCTTAACATTGTGCTAGACAACCCATTTCTCGTCCCCCATTTTCTTCTCCATACACATCGACCAATTTTCGACAAAATAACAAAACAGCTAATTGTCCGCTTAACTAGATACTTTTAAATTAAACTGAATACTTTTTGGGGAACTCATAGTATCAACAAAACGATTTTAACGATCCCTACAACTTAAAGGTTTTGTTTTGTGGCTTTGTTCGACCTGTCTTGCAGTATGTTTCAGTTGTGTGGTCTCCTCATTACTCTTCGAATATGGTAGTAGTGCCTCGGTAGTTCAAAGACGTTTTCCTTGTTACTGAACAAGAAACGAAATTTTGTACCACTCACAGCTTTTGAGTGATCTTTTCATCCTAGGCATTCGACATAAGTGGACTAAGCGAAGAGAATTTGTTAGCGCTTGCAGCGGGAGATATTCTTTCCATTACATTTTCCTTTGTTGTATTTTTTCCTAAATCTTTTAATTGTTCATGCGGTATTTTTTACAAGCTTTTATTTAACTTGTAATGTTTGTATGTATGTATGCACGTATGTATGTTTGTTTGTTTAGGTCAAATCTTACAACTGAATTTTAAATCATATCTCCCAACCGATTTTGCTGAAATTTTACATACACCATTAGTTTTGGTGACAATGCAGTATTCAATGCTTAAGATTGTAATATTTTCAAAATGGCCGCCGCTACAAGATGGCGGATGGTGTATATTTTGTCAACCCTGCTAATATGGGTATCAAATAAAAGAGCTTGGAGAGAAGAAAACGATGAAATGATTGTGCATTCGACCCAAAATACACTACAGCGATAGTTAAGCACGGCGAGGCGGCTCTCTGAACATTTGAGAATGTTTTTCATGGAATGAGGAAAGAAAAATGCGTTGATATATTGAACAATATAATGTTACAAAGAAGATTTGCCTGTACTTTGGACATTTCAACAGGATAACGATCGCAAACATACGGCCCTTCTTACAAAACAGTTTTTCCAGAACAATTCTATTGATGTGCTTGATTGACCATCTTCAAGTGCCGATCTAAACTCGATAGAACATCTTTGGGGAGATGTCGACAGAGCTGTTGGAGGCAAAAATATTAAAAATGTTAACGATTTGTATAGTGAAATTCAAATGGAATGGGTAGCTATAACTGGCGAGCGATGTCGTCGACTAATCATGTCCATGAAAATCCATTGTTTTATTGGAATTATTTGGTTAAAAGTTTTAAATTAAACTATAATAATTCATATTATCGTTCCTACAAATATGTCCATGCCAGTTGTGCCTTTCTTGCGACCATAAGTTCTTTTTAATTTGAGTTAACTAAAGTAAAATACATAACCTTTAGAGCCTTTGTAAATATTTTTAATAAGGAAATAAAATGAATTTAAAATTTTCATATAATTTTTACACGTAAGTATGTCCTCAGCTGTAAGTGTTTAAAAAAATATTTTTAATTCAATATACTTATTTGTACTTACTTTTTTATACATTTCAATTGCTACATCTTCCTATTTTTGAGCAATGAAATTGCGATTGCTGTAGTTTTTTGAGCAGGAGTACGATTTCCAGTTGAAGGTAGGTCAGAAATTATCTAGATATATTCCTTTTTTAATATTGCCGTTTTTAGGGTTCCGTACCTCCAAAGAAAAAAAAGACAGAACCCTTATAAGGTCGTCTGTCTGTCTGTCCCAGACGACTATTGTTAAAACCATACAACGTAGAAACTTGTGATGTGATATGTGGTTTTTTGTGGTTTTTTATCAATTTGAGGTCAACCGATCTTGTATTCCAAATCAGTGGCCCCAAAAACCCATATATACCAGATGCGGTGATGCTTCTTGAATCAAATGTTGGCCTCTATAATTTGAGGGCTATTTAAAACCATGTAAAAATGTCAACTTTAATCACTCATAACTGAAAAACGGAATGCAGCCTCAAGCTAAAAATTACTCATGATTAAAATCTCACGGGATCCACCAAAAGGGCGAAAATTGCGGTCGCTCTTTCGTATAGTAATGAATCTTATTAACAAACATATTTTGCACTTTAAAAATATTCATATAAGAATTAAAGATGGCCCCCTGGAAACATTTTATATTTTATTTTTATATATCATGTGGAGAAAGATTTAAAAGGGCTTGTAATGTGGAATACAAAAATATTTTCTTCACAATTTTAAGTAGCGCATTTAAGGGGTTATTCTACTGTTAAACGGGTAAGAAGCAGTATCTTTTTAAAAGTGTTGTAAAAAAAAAACTATTAGAGATATCAATTTGAAATTTTGCATGCATCTTTATTAATGAAAAAAATATATAATGGCATAGTTGATATATCAAAAAAAAAAACTTTAAACGCGATTTACTCAAAACGTGTTTTTTTGGTGCGCGGTACATCGTAGAGAAAAAACTAATGAAGCGATTTAGCTAAAATTTTTTTTGCATAGTTATATATCTGTTTTACACAGACTGAACCTAAATTGAGCCATAAAAATTGAAATTTGGTTATTTGGGAGCACTTTTTTCATCGAAAAAACGTCCAAAATCGAGAATGCTATTTTCCAACGCTTGTCAAATCGCGAAAATTTAATATTTATGGCTCAATTTAGGTTCAGTCTGTGTGTTTTTAGCTAAACTAATAAAATTTCATCGTTAAATTGATTGCAGATCACCTGGACGACCTGGGCAATGTACCGCGCAAACGACTCTGGCCGTCAGCGCGCGCTACATCAATCATAAACCGAAGCCGCCATTTTGTTTTTTTTTTTTAATCAACTATGCCATTATATATTTTTTTCATTAGTAAAGATGCATGCAAAATTTCAAATTGATATCTCTAATAGTTTTTTTTTTACAACACTTTTAAAAAGATACTGCTTTTTACCCGTTTAACAGTAGAATAACCCCTTAAACAAATATTCTGAAAAATATGGGAAAATAGGGCACTAGCCTCCTCCCCTCCTCTTATTTCCGAAGCTACTGGACCTACACTTCTAAAAAAAATTAGGGAATATAACGTGATACTTGAAGTTTACACTAAAATTATAAAGTAATTCATAATTCTTATAGATTTCTAGGAATTCCACAAAATATGGTACGGAACCCTCTGCGTGCGGGTCTTGACCGATTTTTAATTGAAAAATGCTTCGGAAATCGTTTTCAAATCGATCAGCTACGAAAATCGTACCATTATATTTTTTTTAATATATGTTTAAGTGCAGAAGTGCGCGTAAATTAAAACATACCCAATTTCTCCCGAAATGAAATTTTTGAGTTATTATGATGCCATCTCTTTTCGCTTAACTCTTAAAAGGTATCATCAAAATAAATCACGTTAAGGGTATCATGGGTGGAATTTCACCCCAGAATATGTTTATATAGGGGAGAGGGTGGCAAGATGGGGTACTTAAGGTTTGAAGATCAATAAAAGAAAACTTTACTTAGTGAGACATTCATATTTATTTTTTAATTAACAACTATTTATTACTCTTCTAATATTTGGTGAAATTAGGAACTTTTAATTATGCATTTTAGAAAAAAAAATTAAAATCAAAATAAAGGTGTTTTGCCCCGTCTTGCCCCATGGTGCTGGTAAGATGGGGTACCCCCCTGAGGTAAGATGGGGTAATGAGAATTATCAGACAGAATGATGATTATTCCGACTGGCACAACTCGCAGACGTGGAAGGCTTCGTCATCATCATCGTCGATTCCTGCACAGCTATTATGTGCCCATTTTCCACAATTTGAGCATGATATCCACTCTTCAATGGAAGCGAAATATACTTCTATACAATACATACATGGTGTGTAGTCGTTACCCCATCTTGCCTACCGTGCCGTTTTTTAATAATAATTAAAACAAAAAAGAAACAGTCGGCAATCTCAAGGAAACACAATGTTTATCTAATTGTAGGTTAGTTTAAGCGTCAATAGCAGTCACACCTCACCAGCTAGTATTATTTAATGAACCACAGTCACGTGTCAAACTGGAAGAAAATGTGATAAGCACTTTGCAGTAAAACAGTTTTTTTAGAGTATTTCGGCAAGCGTACACTTGCGAACAAATAATGACTGGACAACTGACAGGTGTCATGGCGGTGCATCGAACGATGCATGAACGAGTGTGATTGGTCAGTTTAAACTGCGAATTTCGCTGGGTACCCCGTCTTACCCGCTACCCCGTCTTACCCCCATCTCCCCTACATATCTTTTTAGTTTAATAAAGACATTTTAATGTAATTCAATATATTATTATCATTATTGAATGTTTTATTTCATGGCAACGTTACTTTCATGGAGACCTCATAAATGTATACAGGAAAAAACAATGTTAAAAGTGATTAGATTTTTCTAAAAATTTGAGAAGATCAATTTGCCTGGAGTTAAATTTCACGCATGATACCATTTAAAAGGTTAAGAGATTTTTAATATTTGGGTATCAAAATTTCCACAAAGTAAAAATGCTGTAATCAAACATTTGTAGCATAATTTTATTTCTGTCCAATACAAATTACATTTATTTTTCATAAATAGCTTACAGTTTTGTAAAAAAAAAAAATAACAAAACAATAACTTAATAAAAACGTCTTTGGATTGATAAAAAAGGCCTTTGAACTGCTTTGTAATGTGTAATGGATCGGATTTTGCATTAATATGGGAAACATTTAATTAAATATTATATTTGATTTCGCTTTCAATATTTAATGATTTCATTTATAATACGAAATGTAAATGTATTTATATACCCACAAGGAGTGACTTTGGGAGACCCATTTCCAGATTCTAAAAGAAATAATTAATGAGGAAAAAATTTGAATATATCGTGCCTGCGCTAAGTCTGCTAAACTCCTTTAATCTTATCAAATATAAAAATCTTTCATTTTCTGATGCTTATCCTTGTGCATTAAAAGTATAATAAAAACTGAAGAAATGTAAATAGCTTAGCAAACAACGACCAACCGTAATTTCCTATATTTATTAAAACACAAGAAGGGATAAACTAAAACCACTCCTTTGCGTGTACTTTAACTATTTTAGGCCTCATTAATTTTGAATTTTAATTAACAGAACGAAAATGAGAGAGCTAATTCAATTCCTTTATAATCAATCTATATTAGGTATTTGAATAATGTAGATTTATGAAATGCAATGCTTTGAAAATGGTTTTTAAATGAAAAAGGAGTCAAGAGATAAAATCATATTTACACGATATATTGATCTTTCGTATCTCTTAAATTTTGTTTAGTATTTATTTTTTCGCCTTGTTACTTTATCAAATTTTAAAATTATTAGTCTCCGATGATTAGGTAAATATTAAAAAAAAAAACGCTAGAAATATTCTAAGTAGAGCACATAGATTTTAAAGATTAATGAAAAATATTGTATAGGATGCAATTATAATAAACATGTTTATAAATCAGTGGTAACTGGTTCAGATATAAAAAAAAATTAAAATGACGTTAAAATTAAAAAATTGATTTCAAATAAACATTTAATAAGTAGGTTTTGGTGTTCTACGACATCTATAAAGGACGTAAAAAAGGTAGTTTTCTTAAAAGCTTTTTATAGTAGTAACAGATCCTTTTCACATAAAACTTATTTTAACTGATAACATGTGATAAATTGTGTTTCTCTCCTTATCTCATTCAAATTTAACTAAAAAAATGCTAAATTCGATATTACTTCTCAAACATTTAAAAGAAGCTAAAATATACTCTTTTGCTCGCACCTTTAAAAATCTGCTTGTTGGAAGAAAGAAGAGAAACTTACGATTCAATCGATTAATAACAAAATTTAAAAATTTTATCTGTAAACTGTTTTAAGATTTGTCAGGCAGCGTAATGTTTGAAAAATTAACAATCAGATATCTACACCACTATCCAAAGAAAACAAAAACCGGTTGTCGACTTAAATTACCTTACTTGCATGTGAAAAATATGTGGGTACCATTGGGTATTAAGAAATGCTTGCTTTCACTAACATACCATATGTATATATAGTATATACATATGGTATGTTAGTGAAATTCTGTCTTTTTCTAAGTTTTTCTATCACGCTGAAACGGCTGGTTCGGTATTTTTGATTTTTTGCACAGATGTATATTATAATCTAACTTAGCATAATGTTTTGATGAAATAAAATGACGAAACCAAATGGCCTTGAACTTAAAATTTCAAAAGAATGTCATGAAAATGGCACTTTGGGGTTAATGATTTTTAATTTGCTATCCAAAGCTGACCCATTTGTATCCTTAAATATATAAATTGCTACCTGAAGACCAAGTAAGCTTTTAATTACCAAGAAAAATAACCATTGCTGAAGGAACACTAGGAAAAAATTTAAAACGAACGTTACGTACGCATATAAATTTTCTTACCCACTTTTATTTCGATCTTTCTTTGAGGTAAGATGACCCAAATTTTGAGTTGCCTACAAAGAGAAATTCCCAATTTTTGTCGAGGAGTCTTGTTCCACAATTTCTCACAGAGCCTTTAATGTTTACACACTAAATCTTTAAAGGTTAATATTAATTTAAATATTTTTAAACTTAACAACACTTGATTCAGCTGACAAGTCAAAAGTTCAAAAGTAATTTTTGTTTGAGCCATTAAAATGGTGTTCATAGTCTCCAAAAGACAGGTAAATATATTTTACGATCTGGAAATGGTTTTTTGGTTATTTGTTTTGAGTTATTTAATTTTATAAATTTCGGAGCAAAAATCGGAAAATTAGTTCACAGTTCGTTTTTCTTATAGTACTTGATAAAAATTTCTGGCTGAAATGATTTGAAAATTGAATGAGCTGCCCATGAAAACATTAATAACATATCCTCGAAGTTTAAAAACATTCAGTTCAATTCTTCCCTGTAATAAAAAAATCCCCACAAAACACTCGTTATTTGGCCTAATGTGGTTTCCCTGCTTAAGCAATACTATTTTATTTTAAAATAAATAATTTTAAAATATCTTTCTAACCATTTCATACTATGTGTTAGCATACTATAAGCCGTAAAGTCATATGGTAGAAAAACGAAGGAAACTCAAATGTTCTTATTAATTGATGATTGAATATCGTTTGAAATTAAGCAAGACATCTGAATTACATTAATCACGTTTTTAGTCATTAATTGGCGCCCAGAGTTTAAGGTTTTCTTTTTTTAAGAGTTTCTCACGAAAGAAAGTGCAAAAAGTATTTATCGGTCGTAATTAGTTTCCGAAATAGTTACCTTTAAATTTAAAAAAATTTTATTATCAATAGAAATATTTAGTACATTTAATTCTTCGCACAAAATTTCACTTTGTCATCGAGGAGATCTCACACGACATTTTTCAGTTGATGCTCCACGTCACCGTCAAATGAAATAAAAATAAAATTATTTCCACTTACCTCACATAGCTTCTGTTATTATAATATTTAATATAACATTTTGTATCGTTTCTCATAGACCACGTTTACTATTTTTATGGGAAGATGCATTCGAAAAAACAACAAATGATTGATTTAATAATAAACAAATTATAGGTAGCAATTGTTTTTCCACGAGGAAAAGAGAGTGTAAAAAGGCTAAAATGACAGTTTTTTTAAACAAAATTCTACTACAAGTCCTAAAATTTAAACAAACAATTTTTTATGACTCAAAATGAACTTCAGATGTTTGAGGGCTTGATTAATTGAAGTAGACAAAAATTAGCTTGTTATGATAATCGGGTGCCGAAAAGTGCAAAAGTGCACAAATTCAGCGCACTAATAACTGGAGCACGATCCTGGCCAAAGTGAATGAAGAGAGCGCAAATAACTTTTATTGTTTACATTAATAAGAGTTTAATAAATAAATTCTTAAAGTGTTAACGTTTTTTTTTTTTTTTATCATAATGGGTACCTACCGGTAAATCGAAAGTAGAGGAAACAATAAATATGGATTCCTCTTTGCCTTCTAGTACGAAAATAAGCCTTTTAAGTGGTGCCCAATTAATCAATTAACCGCTCTATTAAAAGACGCTAAAAATTGTCACCGCGACAACCCAGGCACTTTTATTGTCACTGACAAACTTTACCAACAACGAACACTATCATTTTAGGGTTAAAATAATTTGTTTTTGCTGTTAAATATGTCTTAATAAAATATTAGTTGATATTTTCCAAAAAGCTTACTTAATAGAAATATTGGAAAAGACATTGTGTTAAATTACTAATTATTGAAAGAGTTTCCCAATTCTTATTTGTGTAAATTGAAACTGAATTGACGGACAGTTTAGATACTTACCACTTCTGAGTTCTGTCTGAGCTATTTTTGGTGAATTCTATTTGTTTTTGTGTTAGCGAGATTTGATTTAAAGTATTTAGTAAAAAGTGCTTGTAGAATTTTACTGAAAGACAAAACCTAAAACAAAAAACAAAAAAAAAAAAATAGAACCACCTCCAAAAATGTATTAAATAATTATAATTAAAAATTCTCTGTTACTGCTTCCAATACTGAATCATACGATATTACCAGATGTTTGAAATATTAATCCAATACATAGTAATGTATGTATGTATGTTTTGATTTCTTGGCATTGGATTCAAGTTTTCGCCTTGATTTCAAACATCTAGTAAAGTCGTACTACGCAATATTGAAATTAATAACCAGAAAAAATAGGTAGTTTTTGATTGGCTCAAATTTGAACATTCTGAGTGTATGCACACGAGAAATATGATCGATATAGATTAAGATATATGTATCTATGAAAGTAATAGTATCGTGCCTAAAGAACAGTGCAGACCCATACCTTTTTTACCAATCCCCTACATTTGGATACTCGATTGAGCGACTGATCTTATTAATTTATAAGCAAAGTTTGATCAAAATCGCAGAGGTTAAATGTTTGACGATTGATAAAATAATATATTTATTAAATAAAGTTGGGAAAAATCTTAAAAAATTCATATAAGATTTTTATTCGTGATTTTGTGTGTTTGAGGATGATTCTTTGAGATCCTTTTAACGATCAATAAATAATCACAATATTATTAGCTACAAGAAGGAAGACAGTTAAAATAATAGCAAAAACGCTATTGTTATACTTAATCTCAATTTTAAGGGTATTGCACTAACAATGCAGCAGGCCCATTATTTTTCCTGTAATCTCCGTATAGTGTATCGATTGCAATAAAATAATTGGTGTTTCTTAGATTTTCTATTTTTCTATATTAGATTTTTAGATTAACTCCCCTGGATCATTTTAATTTTAAACCAACCATATTGTATACAAATAGAATATTTATCATTTTCATTTTACCTTTCTATTGTTGTTTTAGGTGCCCTTCCAAGCTTCCTATATCTACAATCTGAAACAAATCTATACAATTCAACAAAAGGATACTGAATTCCAAAATTATGCATGAAGAGGTATGACCTAAAATATATACGGATTTAAATTCAGTTAAAAATGATATATGTACAGGGTGGGCCATCTAACGTTTGGAATTGGAACTATAGGTTATTTTGAAGTTGGAAGGTTTGATGACATTTCCGATGTGACAGAAAGTTAGTTTTATGTTTGACATTTATGAAATGGGTCGCTTTTCGCTTGAACAAAGTTGGGAAATATTAAAAACTTATTTCCAAAGTGGTGAGTCTTCTACTCAAACTGTAAGAAATTTACGGACAACATTTGACAAAAAGGATGTGCCAAAAACGCAGTTTGTGGATCAATTTGTGAAGCGAGTTCGTGAAACTAGATCGTTGTTGGATAAAACAACCCGTGTACGTACTCGTCCAGTGCGCTCAACCGAAAACATCGCTGCTGTTGCTCAGAGTGTGCGTGAACAACCATCAACATCAACTCGTCATCGTTCTCAAGAATTGAACATTTCACGCACTTCTTTGAGAAGAATTTTGCATAAAGATCTCGGTATGAATGCGTACAAAGTTCAATTAGTGCAAGATCTGAAGCCGCATGACCATCCGATGCGTTTTCGGTTTGCTCAATGGGCCGAAGACCGCTTGATCGAAGATGAGCATTTTTACCGAAAAATCATCTTTTCAGATGAAGCTCATTTCCACCTCGGAGGATACGTCAATAAACGAAATTGTCGTATCTGCGGCTCAGAAAATCCACATGTCATCGTGGAGAAACCAATGCATCCACAACGAGTGACTGTCTGGTGCGGATTTTGGTCTGGCGGCATTATTGGGCCATTTTTCTTCGAAAATTAACAAGGAAACGCCGTTACATTGAATGGTGATCGCTACCGCGCCATGCTAAGCGATTTTTTGTTTCCCAAAATTGAAGAGTATGACATAGACGACATTTGGTTTCAACAGGACGGCGCAACGTGCCACACAGCCAACGTAACAATCGATCTTTTGTGCACTGTTTTTGGAAATCGCATAATCAGCCGAAATGCTGATGTCAATTGGCCACCTCGAAGCTGCGATTTGACTCCGTTAGACTTTTTTTTGTGGGGAGCCGTTAACGACAAGTGTTACGCTAGCCATCCAAAGACGATTGACGACTTGAAACGTGAAATCGAAGTTGCCAATGACGAAATAGAGGCCCAAACAATCGAAAATGTACTGAAAAATTGGACTGATCGAATGGGGTATTGTAAGGCTAGCCGTGGCAGTCATTTGAATGATGTTGTCTTTCATTCCTAAATGGAAAGATTCAATCTTTCTAATAAACTCATAACTTTGAAAAAATATTCCTTTGGTTTTTTTATAGCCGATTCAAATTCCAAATCTTAAATGGCCCACCCTGTATATTGAGCGACTAGTTTTTAAAGTGTAGTAATAACTTTCGAGTTCAATGAAATTTTCATGCATTTCACGTGAAATACGTTTCATACGAAATTTTGGCCAGATGTACCAAAACTAGAAATTTTTTTGTAATTCAATTTTTAATAATAATTATTAAGTTCATTTCGAAATAATCTTGTGTGGAAAATTTGAGGGTCCTCCTAGTAAATGAAAGCAGTTCTTCTGGTTCTGATGTGATCACGTTAAGATTTAAAAGGTACAATAGTATATATCGAAAACTACATACATATATAATATATATTATATACTGTTTTCAATTTTACGCACGGAAATTTACCACATTCGAAATTTTTTTTGCATTTAGGCGTATTTCTAAAATTCGTGCATGAAAATAAAAAAATAAATAAACTTTTAGGTCGCACCAAAAAGTAACATTTCCAAATTTCAGTATTTTACTGTATGTTTAGTAACTATTGAAATTTAATTTAATTTTGTTTATATATATTTTAAATTACATTACGGGTCAATTGATTTTTGAAACCAGTGTAAAAACGGAAAAGTCGCGTTTTCTTTGACTACTCATATATCTAGGCCTAGCCCAACCTCAATTTCAGATAATCGTAACACCCCATATTGGAATTCATCATTTCCCACAGATTTTAAAAACAAGTTTGTTTTTTTTCAATGGGAGGGAAGTAGGATTAATCCAGGATTTCTTTGCTTAAAACCTAATCAAATTATTTTTAGCAGACAAATGGATAATGTTTTAAAGGCCCTCATTTATTAAGCAGATTCAATTCTCTCTCAGGCCCCAAGGACCGTTGAGAGTTGAGATAGATTTGCATGTCCTCCATGTTTTCCATGGTTTAATGACCGACTATTGAACCCTGCGGAACACCGGAAGATAGACCCTGAAGCCTCTCTGACTGATTAACGAGAAAACTTTTAAAGTGTTAAAGTGTTAAAAAGAAATGCTTTCAAAACCAACAATTCCCTTGAGCTTACAGAGGAGTAGAGAGTTCGCAACGCTATCGAATGCCGAGGAAGAGTCTATTAGTACCAAAAACGCGAAATGATCATTATCCATAGCAACTCTTAAATTACTTGTAATCTCTAAGAGAATTGTCTCACACTGTGATTGGATCGAAAGATATTGTCAACGAGCTAAAAAGTACATATATTTAAGAAGCTTCGAAATTTTAAGCGATATGATATAAATAATCTATGCTCAGATGGTGTTCCATTTTTTTGGAGACAGATTTTACCAGAACATCAGGGAAATAAACTGGCAAGGCAATTATTAAAAATTGTCGTAATGGGTTCAACTCATGGAAATTTAATGGAATTTTAATGAAATGAGGTGGAATATCAATGGAATCAAGTATTTATATTTTTAAAATCGCAGTATTTAATAATGCGAGGAGGATGTGGGGAACTACCAAAGATGATCTTGTATTTGTCACAACGCAAAATTTTAAACCAATATAAAGAAACGGTTCTGGAAAGTATAACATATAAAAGCCAGAGAATAATGACGATAGCGTGCAGACCCTTATTTTGAAATAAAACTTTTAATTCGTCAATCTATGACCGAATGACCGACTCAATCTTGTATAAACTCGTGTTTTAATTTAGGTCTCATACATAATCTTAAGTATTGTTTTGTGCTCTTCATATTTTTTTTATTGAAAAACCTGTGACATTTGATAATTCAAAATTTTCATTTTTTTACTCAAAGTTGTTTGCATCTCTGATAGCTTGCGAGACGATTTTCTCTTCAATTGCCACTCTTTTCTCAATTGGAAGTTTCTACATTCCAGCAAGATGGAAAATGCTTCAACTCTCACATTTGCGATGTACGTATATATTTTATAGAATTAACAGATACAATGTGGTGTACACTTTTCAATATAGGTGTACAAACTTTCGAATAAACATGTAGATCTATAATTTACACACTGTTACACCAATTTAGGTGCCCAAAAAATGAAAGATCATAGGATTTTTTCCATAGATTAAGAATTCGTAAACGAAAATGTTCATTTACGTATCATTTTCGAGTAAAATAGAGTTAAAAAGTACAAAACATCGTATTTAGGGAATTTTTGAAAAATACATTAAAAAATGAATGTAGTTTTACTTATGCATTGAATGCAATAGAAATGAATGTAGGTTTACTTATGCATTGATTTTTTCATACAACATCTAGTGAATGAAGTTCTCGCCTGGCGCACTATTATGAACAACATGTTCTCCAAGATGTTTAGTACACTCTTTCGATTAGTGCTTCTTTATATTTCTAGATTAGGATTTAGGCTTCTATTTAAGTGTTAAATTTAGTGCTCCTATGAACATTTGTTTTTTTAAAATCTTTCTGTTGCACTTTTTGACTATATTTTCCTCGAAAACTTATAAAATTGGTTGCCCTGTATTATTAACAACTGGTGTAGTTTTTAGCATGTGAATAAGGTTTCGTTTTTACGTTTTTGGTTTCAATTAATCAATTTAAAACAAGAATACGTTCTTGTTTAATTTTGCTTTTAATTAATATATTTATTAACTAAAAGCAAAAATGCGTGCTTGTCAGCGTGTAACCTTGCTAACAACTTGGATTAAAAAAAATTGCTTTGCCTAACTTTAGGCACTCAGCAAACTTTAAAAGCGTTTTATCAAAATTGTTTTCAGTTTGTGGACACAATAAAAAAAAAAGAAGATTGAAATAAATAAATAAGAAGCACTCAATTACATTAATTCTTAACTCATAATGTAGGTAAATAGTGGCTTTTCTGCGTGAATTTAAATGTTTTTTCAAAATATTAATTTTTACCTTTTTCTTTTCTTTTTTTAATTTGATTATTTCAAATTTTTTTGTAATAAATCGTACCCTTGTTCTCAAAGGTGTGTTATTTGCTTAAGTACACCTAAACTTCCTTTTGCACGATACACCCGTTCCTGAAAATTACACGTAAATATTGTCGAATGCGCGTAAACTTAGAATTAGTTAGAACTTCTAACTTAGGAAGTTATATAGAAATCTAAAATCTACAATTTTCAAAATTCTTAAAATTATTTTTTATATGCCAATTGGCGTAAAAAAACTCGCATTCAATATTTGTTTATTTTTGCATTTGATAATTATATGAAAAAGAAGCGAATTGAATTTGAATGTTTGCAAACAAAATTTAATTTATCTTTTACCTTGTAGAAGTACAACAACTACTCCAGCAAAGCTTGGTGAACATGGCTGAATTTTTGTACTTGATATTTATATTTTTTAACGTAATAATTGTTTTTGTATGATTGAAATTTGTGAAAATCTGCAAACTATGTAAAACTATTAAAGCAATTGATTTTATTGCTGTTAGCGGGTTAATGGCTTTATCAATTCAAAGCATGAATGCATAAAGCACGATATGTATGTTTTCTCAAAAGCATGCTATCGCTCGTTATTTTGCAAGATTTAAAGATAGAAATGCGTGCAAGTTGGTTTGGTCGAACATATTTTAATTATTTCTTTTATTGTGTAAACAGGAATTCATTTGAAATTGCCGCAATTTCCAATTAGAAAAATAAGAATTGGGAAACTTTTGCAATAAGTTTTTAATAAAACACAATTGCTTTTCAAATATTTTTATTTATTCATCAGCTTTTTAGAAAAGGCTAAATTTGTTATTATACTAATATTTTATTAATAAATATCCAACAATAAAATCAAATTATTTTAAAGAAACCTAAAAAAATTCGAATAAATTTGTTGGTTTTTCGAATACATTACTCCCAAAATAGTGAACGCAGTCTATAAAAAACGTAATTCAAAATGTCATTCAATGAATAATGAGGTAAGTGCAAATATTTTCATTTTAATTTAATTTATTTTCAGGATTGCCATTCGTTGGATAGCAACGGAAAAGTGTTGTGACGCAGTCTTCTTGGAGATAAAGTGCAATCTTGTAGGAAGAAGTGAAATATGTCGGTCTACAATTACATTTTTGAAAATTTTATGCGACCGACAATATTTACATATGAGCTACAATTTCGTAAAGTGGTATAAATCCACATTAGGACTATCTACGTGTTTAGATTTGGCTGGTGAGGTTGTTGAAATGCTGTTAAAAAAAGGGCTTGTACCACTTTAAAAAAAAACCGCCCATATATTAGTTCACTCTGTTTAAAGCTCAACTATAATGCATATTTTATATCGATTCAGGGAATTTCATAGACATCCGAATTTGAAGTTTTGTCAAATTATGTAAAAATTGCACCAAGGATAAAGGACTGAATTTTTTTTATTATTTTAATCCTTAACTAAATCATCCTTTAGATGTATGCTTTGCATTCGTTCCTTGTATTTTGCCAGCTTTCTATATGATTCTCTGCACGCATTATAGTCGGGCTTTTAACTCTTTCTGTACGGCATAGTTTGCCGCGGTTATACGTTCCCTGTACGAGAAAGTTTTCCACGAGATTGGTTACACAGAGTTTTTCATGAATACAGACTTTCAATCATATCAATCGGACTATAGGCGGCGATCGTACCCACGGAGCTTTCCGTGAATGCCAATTTTAGGCGGCAGTCGTATCTAGACAATGTTGCGCGGATGCCGACTATAAGCGGAAATAGGACCGAAAGGGTTAAGGGAAACCGTTGACACAAAATTACATCGAAATCCGTGAGGAGACCTCAAACTAAGGCCGTTTTCGAATTCGCATGCACTTGCACTTTTCACTAGCTATTCGGACCGCATTTTCTCTTTGATTTTTTTCGCGCTTCTAGGCTGTTCGAATTGCACTGCTCTACATTTTTTTCGGATGTGTTATGTATCAAGATTTATAGACATTTGTTCATATATCTTTTTGTTCCAATAATATCTTCTAAATGCCTAAAGCTTCTATATGACACTTGAATATGTTTTTTGTATAAATTGTCCTTACCATTTCAAATAGATATAAACGCGGGATGGTATGCAGACCTCAGGTATTCCCTTCTTTCCAAGTGAAACATAAATATTTGAAAAATTCCCTTCTCAACGGTCAAAAGGCGGTAATTATTGTTGCAAATAGAAAAGACAATATTTAAAAAAACAATTTTTAGTTTACTTTGGGGGACATTTCAAGTTTGACAGATAAAAAAGTGCTAGTGCAAAGCAACCTATTATAGTTTTTCGGAGAACATTTGGTGGGAAAAAATAGATTTAAGAGCAAGTGCATGTGAATTCGAATATATTAAAACTTTTATGTTCGTAATAAAATATATAACAGAAAATTCTTGTGAATCCAAAACGTCAATCAACGCATCCATATTGTAGATTCGTTTTGTCAGTTTGAAAATTAAATTCTTAAGTAAATAAAGTGGAAGGAGAAAAATTTTAAACTTTAATTCTTTACGCTATTATCTCGTTGATCCATTATAAAATAAATGTTCATCAAAATCATTGCACGACTTCTCAAACCGAACTGATGATGATAGATGTTTGTAGATTTATTCTGTGATACATATTTCCTCATCAATCATCGTGGGTACCGCATCACTCACATGCTTACATTTAAATGATACTAAATTATATTTAGTTGGACTCACTTATTAATTTTTTTTTTTTTAAATTTTAGACTCTACTTGAACCTACCGGATACAATATTTAATTTTTCAAAAATATTTTTAGGCTTTCGTCCGCGATATAAAACCAATCAACTTCAATCGACTGAGCAACGTATATAGTACATACTTCTATACTTCTATAGGAAATTCAGACTTTATTCAGCTGTTGGCTTGAAGGGTACACTTCCTTTTGGCTTCGTTTGAGTCAGATAAACGAAGGTGTAAAATTGTATCTCGAAATTAGATTATCCAGCGGACGGCAGCTTTTACCACGTTTACATGAATAGTTGAAAGATCGAGTCGAGTTTTCGACTGCGTATATGAGTCGCCAAAGCTCAATGGTCGCGTCGAAATCGAGTCGAAATGTAGTTGAAGTGACAGATAAAAAGTCTTCGTATATTATGTTCCTGCGTAATATATAGCATCTCTTTAGTTTCCTCATGCTCCCAAACATTTATTCTAGCCATTTCAAAAGTTCTAACTTCTTTATTTAAACTAAAACAAAACACAAATTACCACGGAAATGAAGAGCCGTCAACTCAACTACTTGACTTGCGTTTACATGGCATCCCTATTCGAAATTTCAACTCAACCCAGCTTGCAAGGCGGCGTCAAGTCGAGTCAAACCAGTTTCAACTCAACCTAAATTTACATGTGGTTGAACTTGGGTTCATAAGCTCATATATTTATTTATTTAAAAAACCCAAACGTTTTTGAAATTTTGTTCCTGTTTGTTGTTTATTCGGCCTAATCTTGGAAACGACTGAGCGAATTTCGATGGGACTTTCATTAGAAGGTAGATCATTTACCAGGCATGATTTAGGCATGATATGACAAGTGACATGACATTAAAATGACGCATGCCATTACAAAACACATTACATTGGTTTATGACTTGCGTAACAAGCATTCATTTTATTCATTCATATCTCCCTATACTCTTCTTTGACCTTCCATTATTAATTAATGTTTTAGCACGGCAATTTAGTCATCCACTTAAATAAACTTCAAATGTCAAATGTCAAGCTAAGCAAGCGAATTCGAACAGGTTAGTTGTCATAACAAGACTAATATTTAGATTCGGCGGGCCCTAAGTTTTGCTTTTGTTTAGAAGAATGATAGTGCCGGGCAACGCTAGTTGATAAAAGATTCAAGATCTATCTGTCTTAGAAACTGTTTATGTTGTCATATTGGATCTCCCGCCATCTTGAATTTAAAAATTCCGTTAGAATATTTTGCATCAGCGATCTAAAAAACAAATTTAAATGAAAATACTGTGAATTAAAACTTCTGGTCGCCATATTGGGGCAAATTCGGAATTAGCAACCCCAAAAATCGAACATAAATTAAAAATAATTCCTTCAAATGTGCATAGTCGGCATCGTAGATTTGCTATTTGAGGACGCTATATTTTATCAGAATTAAAAGTATTCTGTATGCTACGTTGGAAGATGAAATATCTTCAGGTAAAAAATGAAAAATATCGATGCAGCCGTGGTCGAAATTATATTTACATATACATGAGAATATAGGAATAGCAATGCCAAGTCTAAGAATTTTTATTTTATTAAGAGTTACAACATATATTGCGGAAAAACGCATATGCATAATGTTCCGGATCTAAGTCGTATAGTGCTCACTGTTTTCAAAGCAACCAAATTAAATGAAATGTTTGCAGGTGGTAATGCGTTTATGAATATCTCCGTTTTTTTACGATAATACATTTTCTTTATTTTGTTCGTATATATACTTGTACTTTTTCGATATTTTGTAGACACCATTAGAGTACATTTAGAATACTCTATGTACCTATATGTGAATATTTTATGAAATAAATATTTATTTAATTTCTATTGTTAATTTAATTTAAAACATTTTGAAAATTTAATTTGAAACGAAACCATTTTCATTGCAGATTACAGGAATTTTCTTCATATATATTCAAATCAAAACATTGTATATTCTCAAGATTCTAAAAGCAATTTGGTTCTATTCGAAATTCACTTATCATACACTTATTTAATACATTTTTAATTCTAATTTTGATTTTGTGCCTCCGATATAATTCTTTTTTTTTTCATTTTTGTTTAATATTTATTGGATTACAGTAAATTTTATTACAGCTATATTCATATTATGAAGTGTTTTATTTCTCATTTTATAATCATATACAATATATAATACTAATAAATATATAGACTTCCTCAACAATTTGATTTTTTGCTCATTTTCTACAAACTAACTTTCACATCATTACATATATAGAAACTTTTGGTAACATGCTTGAGAAAAAAAATATATGCTTTTATCAATTAATTGAATAGAACTGGATTAAAATCGTAAAATAAAAACATCTGTTTCCCCAGAAAATCTGAAATCTAAATGGCCCCTTGTTCAATATTTCAATTATTTTCTGAAATCTCTAATTCGGGCGCAATTCGTTTGGCTTGCGCACGATCACACTTCAGCGCATTTGAAAGGGGTTGAAAGAGTTACATTTTTTCAAAAATTTGGAAATTTACCCTGTCATCCTTTGTTCTCAAAGGGTTTAGGCCGCACCATTGGATTTAAAAATTTTCCACAAAAACACCCTTTCATTTGCAGGGGACATTCTTTTATTATCAGACCCTCTGCTCTGCATAGGGTGTTTGTCGCGCTTTGTGACTTTAATGCTTTTCATTCTTATCTATTTGCTTAGGGTAAACATAATCTCTAAGCACAGCTGGCATTTAGTTGTCTGCAATCATTATTTTGATTGAATGAAATACGAAGGTCGATTTATAGTATATGAGCATAATACCTATACTCTATGTATCTTCATTCTAACTTTAATTATGGCATTCTAATACTTTGTTTTAGCAAAAATCTAATAATAGTGTTTGTTCTTACAGTTGTTATTAATTAATTTTGTTTAATAGATGCAGACTTGAGTTTTCCATGTATTATTATAGCGGAGACACTATTCTTCACAAGGTGGGAAACAGGAATCGAAATGGAATATATATGTAGGTATATGGTATATATTATGGGATTATTGAGATAAGTGCGAGAATTTGTAATTTTCATATTTCTGCGATATATATTCATTATGTGGCAACGTGAACAATTACAGTTTGCAGATTGTTGTCGTTTTTAATATTAAAAGATGGTGATATCATGCCACAATTAATTTTAATTTTTGCATATCATATGTAATGACCACTTTTACCATAAGTAGGAGAAGCTCGCAATCATCATGAAAAATTTCAGCATTTTCCAAAGGGTGTTGCATGTCAAGAGTAACGGGCCTAATTAATTATTAACGTATATATTTCCAATAAACTAAAATATTGCAAAAGCTTTTTAAAAAGAAAACGGCTAATAGATAAAATTCGTCATTTTGACCAAACAGTCCATAAAATATGTAAAATTTATTATTTGAAAACCTTGCAACATTTTAATTAATATATAATAGTATTAACCCTGGATTACACAGATGGTCATTTGGATCCCAAAAATTTTTTTAAATCTGAAATATCTCAGAATGAGTAGGAATATTCGAGGTGCCCGGTTTTTTCGAACTAACGACGATTCTACCGAAAAGTACATGCTGAAAAAAACTTTATAACACAAATTCTAAAAAAAAAGCATAGTTTGTGAGATACAGGAGTTTGAAAATGTGCTGGGGTTAGTTTGACCCCGCATGTGTTTTCAAATTCTGTACGGAGGTGTGTAGTCCCAGGGTTAAGCTTATTATATAAAATATACATAGTTAGAAATACAAATACACATTAAAAAATAAAAATGATATATGAAATCATGTTTTTCGTTTCTATAAATAGTTAGCTTAAATGGTAGGTGAGAAACGTTAACATTCAAGGGCAGATAAGCTACTTTTTTACGGGAAATTGTTTTATTTGGTATTCTAATTCGCAATGCAAAATTTGACATAAAATAAAATAACGCTTATTAAGGAAATTTGTCAGGACTGGTTCGGATGATAAATTGGAACCAACAAATTGGACTCGCACCAACACACACCACAGACACTATGGATTTTTTTATTCTAAATAACTTTTTAGCGTACTGTTGAGTTGTTGGGTGAAAAAAATAAGAGGATAAGGGTCGAATTTTAAATAATCAAATAAATAATCGAATCGACATAATAAGATATAATTTGCACTTTTAATGCTCAAATAGTTATTCAAGAAATAAAACAACTATCAGTCAAGTAAAGTTATATATCTGAATCTTTCTAACGAGGTTATTGTGTTAAGTACACACACATATGTATGCATAATAAAATAATAATTGTAATATGTAATTAACAGCTTCAAAAAAATAAAGAGGTTATCGATATATGTAATTTTATACATATATTTTTTTAATGTTTCTTCGAGCAAAACTAACGCATGAACCGATTTGGATGATTATATTTTTATTAAATCGCATAGATTTATCGAAGGGTACAATGATATGCATAAAACGTCTGTAGGGACAGGGAAAAATCTTGTTTCTACTTTCAATATTGAATCCTACGATATTTGAAGTCAATGCGAAAACCTGACTAATATTAATCCAATATTAAGAAATCAAGATAGATCATCTCTATTACATACTACACGACGCAGTACTTAACGTTAGGAACTCGGCCAATATCAGCGATCATCATTATATTAAACATTACGCCTGTGTACAAGTATCACGCGTAATTGGTCTCGAATAGGTTAATATTTTTTATATTTGCTTTTCAGAAAAAAATATTTCATATTTTAATTTAACACTAGAACTACCAAGATCCGTCAATTTGACAGCAACTCAATTCCTTCCTTGAATAAACCCGTTCGCTACCAACCGTCACACATATGTGACACAGCAGTTTCTTACCACAGCCCGGCGTCACATATGTGTGACAGACGTTTTTGGTCAACTTACTAAGGCATGTTTAAACTTGTTGTGTATTGAGCAATGCTATTAATTTTTTATCGATAGCTCAGCATCACATATTTGTGTCAGTTTGAGAGAATGTTTATTTTGTTTTTTTTAGATTGTTCTAAATACACATACGTTAAGTTTATTCCAATTGGTTTCATATAATCATGAAAAAGTCTTGGGCTGTGGTGGCGGTTTTTTCCGGGAGACCGTGGTAGCGAACGAGTTAATTATATATTTTAAAGTTATTTCTTAAGATTTATGCTAAAACTTATTAAGGTTCAAAATTACGACGAATTCATATGACATTAAATGTGAAAAATAATTATTAAAATTACAATCTTCCGGTAGTTCTAGTGTTAATAAAATTTCTTAATAATTTATTAAGTTCTCGGGCTCCGGATTTGAAATCAGTGACTCTAAAAACCCCCATGTACTCACTATGTAATTTTCCCTTTTACTGTGGCGACCCTGCTCTTCCTTGCTTTTCATATTTATCATTGTACCTTTCTACAAATCTAATCTATTCAATAAAAGAAGAATTATCGATATCGGTCACGTGTTCTAAAGGTAAGCGCGAGCAGATATAAAATAAAAATACAAAATTGTATAACATTTGATAATATTCTTTTTAAAGTCGGTTAAAAATAAGTTTAATTGGTTCATTGGCTTTTTCTATCATAATAATCAATTTGTAGGGTTTGTTATTTGGTCCCGACAACTGACATAAGACCGAAAATACGATATGTAAATAAAGTAACAATTATTTATTGTTAACACTTTCGCAACTGCTGACGTGAATTCATGTTTTTTCAAATTCTATTACTGGTAACAAGTGGCTTATTAAATACATAATGAGCAAGCATAGAAAGTATGAAACATTTTTTATTTTAAATAACACATTCTTACAAGACCGATATTTCAAATCAAATTTTCTAATTTTTGTCCTGGCCTTTACGATTTAAGTTTGCGGCTACCAGTTTCAGAATTAATTCGCTTTTAGAAAAGCAAAAAATTTGCCGGTCACGAATGTGTTAAAAGTCAAATTGGTTGACATTCTTGTTCTCTTACGTGAAAGATTAATTATTCATTCTTTCTTCCTTTCATCTTCTACGAATGTTTGCTTATTTTCATAAAACAACTATGTGCATAATTCAAATAAGATGAATTTATTATGGATAAGATAAAAACTGAAAAGTAAACATATGTATACTCCTGTATAAACTCGTTACGTTTACCAATGGTCAACATCTTTCAAGTTAGGTCTCCTAAAGGTACATACTGACCGTTTTATGTTATTCGAGTAAACATACAGACCTAAGTCTAAGGAGTGGAGAACAGTTGAGGAGTGTTTGTTCAAAACCTTCTATGTACATTTTCCAAAAATTATTCTATCTTTAAATGTTATCCATTAAAAACAAAATAGGTTTCTATATTGACTCTTCTTTCAGCTGGCTACAAAAACAATAAGCTATTATATATATAAACAAAAAATATAATTCCATTAGTATGCAGTATTAAGAAGTTTTTAGTAATTTTTGAAGAAAAGTTTTTCATGTAAATAGCCACATTTGAACGGAAACTTCTCAGTTTATCTAACAATTGAAAAAACGGTCCCAAGTATGGGCGCCATTGGCCGTGTCGTGTAATGAAAGAAAATGATACAATTCTAAATATGATATACATGTTTTTCAAGCTTTTACTAAGCAATTCTATTTTTTTAGTTTATTATCTTTCTCTTATTATGCAATGGTATAAACTATGCTTTTCGTCATAATAGTGTATATATGAAGTAGTACAGCTCTTTGGATATTCTCACTCAATAACTACTAGAATTATGTTGAGTATGAATTTTTCTTTCTATTAATTTTAATACTGATCATAACATTCCATCTTAAACATTAGCATTTTAATAACGTAAACCCTTTTTGACGCGTAAATCCTAAATCACAAAAATCTCTTCGAAAATGTTTAAAGAAGGTTTGAAATATAATATAATAAAGCATAGTGAATATTTATTTCTTATTTTTTTAATTAAATTTTTGTTTTAGCAAGTTTTAGCATTTTCCAAACACTTTGCATAAATATACACAATAAAGAAAAGAAGTTTAATCAATAAACACATTCAAAGATATTTACTGATTGAAATAACCCGCACATATTAATCAAAATTATAGTCTAAATCCAATTTTTTCTAAGAATTTCAGATAATAACGAGAATTACGTCGCATAACTAAAGCGTTTATGCAGATTGAAATCAGATTGCAAATTCAAATAATATGTAGTAGAACGATTAGGTGTTTTCAAGCTGCAATGCAAATAGTCGGGGTGCCAGAGGTTTTCATTTCGTTGTTGGACGGAATTTGATGAAAAATGGCAGAAAGGGAAGGTCATTGCCCGTACAGTGACCCATTAAAAAAGTTAGAATGAGCGATGTCGGGAAGGTACTTTGTTATTGCAAAATAACTTTGATAACCCGTTATTTTTCAGTTTTCTTGGAATAACTCGAAAACGAAGCGTTTCAGCGAAAAATATTAAATACAAAAGTTGTTCAGCTGATGATTTTACGTAGGAATACGGTTTTTTGATTAATTAAAAAATTGTTTTTCCGACCGAAAACCAGCAGAAAAGTAACAAAAATGCAAAAACAATAAGCATTAAAAAATAAAGGAAAAAAACGATTTCCATCGTTGATATTTGGGTTATTGATAGGTATTGGTATTGTTAACCAAATGCACCCGGTCCGGTTTTTCAAAAACAATATGGCGACCTATTGCAACATTGTTAAGTTAAAACTTTGGAACGCTGTAAATTCTGCATGAACAAACGGATCTTGATGAAACAAATTGGAATCGGTAGGTATTAACGGCATCTTTGAGTGTGCCAAATTTCAAAATTTTTCAACAATTACTTTTTTTGTTATTAACCAATGTGTATTCGTAATTTCGTCAATTTACAACATTAAGCTTTGCAACAAAATGCATCAAATCATCAAAACTCGCTATTTTCGCGTTTTTAGTCACCACTGTAGGATGTTAAGAGTAATCAAATGCATTTTGTTATTGTTGTAATGTTGTAAATTGACGAAATTACGAAGCACAGCAAATGGTTTTTGGTTAATAACAAAAAAAGTAATTGTTGAAAAATTTTGAAATTTGGCACACTCAAAGATGCCGTTAATACCTACCGATTCCAATTTGTTTCATCAAGATCCGTTTGTTCATGCAGAATTTACAGCGTTCCAAAGTTTTAACTTAACAATGTTGCAATAGGTCGCCATATTGTTTTTGAAAAACCGGACCGGGTGCATTTGGTTAACAATACCAATACCTATCAATAACCCAAATATCAACGATGGAAATTGTTTTTTTCCTTTATTTTTTAATGCTTATTGTTTTTGCATTTTTGTTACTTTTCTGCTGGTTTTCGGTCGGAAAAACAATTTTTTAATTAATCAAAAAACCGTATTCCTACGTAAAATCATCAGCTGAACAACTTTTGTATTTAATATTTTTCGCTGAAACGCTTCGTTTTCGAGTTATTCCAAGAAAACTGAAAAATAACGGGTTATCAAAGTTATTTTGCAATAACAAAGTACCTTCCCGACATCGCTCATTCTAACTTTTTTAATGGGTCACTGTACGGGCAATGACCTTCCCTTTCTGCCATTTTTCATCAAATTCCGTCCAACAACGAAATAACCCATTTTTTGAACCTCTGGCACCCCGACTACAAAGGGTTACAAAGGAATTTTAGTAGAGTTCATATATTAAAATTATGGTTATTCAAAAATTGGTATTATATTATAGAATAAAGTCCGATTAAAATGGTACCTATCCGATAAAGAAATTAATTTTGAAATATACCAAATATACCCTCTGATTCTACATACCATAAAAGTTAAGAGCTCTTAACTTCTTAATTGTCTTTAAAAAATACTTTAATTCAGAAGGACGAGCTCTTCTAGCTTTAGAAATTAGCCTATTTCTAACATTTCTTAAATGGTGCGGTAGAATACGAATTCCTTTAAAATGATTTTTAATAGCAGTTAAGAGGTTAACAAAATCGGGGGGTTACTATATGCAAATTTCGGTATAGTCCGCTTAAAATTGCGTTCTCTATTACACCTATACTAATGTGTCTAATAATAAATGTTTTCCCGTAAACATTTCATGTTCCTTAATATGTTTTTAGTTGTGTAAAGTTTATTTAATCGATATTCAAAATGATGGTAAGAAAAATAGATATATAGATTTTGGAAAAAGGGAAATCTATATTTACTATATATCTGTATTACTCTTTCGCCATGCATAATTGTTTTTGGAAACATAATATTATCTAACACTCAAACAAAAACGACTTAAGCAATTTTGCAAGATTTTATTCAATTCCCGAAATTAAACGATACTGCATCAATCGAGATTATTTTTCTAATAATTCCCGAGAAATTGGTATGCGTGTGGGTTCAAGAGGCGACCGCAAAAAATGGTTTCGATTTCTGAAAGGATGAAACGACTGTGGAGAAATCCCAATTTCTGCTATTAATTTTAATGTAGTTACTACTCTCAAAGAGTTAAAGCTTTTATAATGTTTAGGATGGTAAGAGTTGTTTTTGTTTTCATATTTTTACCTCGCTCAACGAGTTAAAGGCATTTCTTTTTTAACAAATTAAACCTGAAATCCTATACTAACAGAAAAAAATAGCTTGCAATATCTTTCGTTGATCGCTTTAAATTATACGAAAATGAATGTATCCGTAATTAATATTTTTCTGAAAGTTTCATCCTTTCAGAAATCGGAAACTATTTTTGCGGTGGCCTCTCCCAGTATAGTTATTTTATAAGAATTGCTTTCGGGAATTTTATATATCTCCTAATGCTAACTGCTATATGTATACTCCACTTTCTTAAACTTGAATGAAGCTATGGCTGTAGGTACCAAAAATCAAATAAAGCTCCTGAACAAAACACTACCTATAAAATTTGAACATACAACACATTGAATTCTCTTTACTTTCAATTATTGTTAATATTAAAAGTGCTTTTATCATACACTCAGAAAAAAAAATGTCGATTAAAAAAAAATTTATTAAGGAGACTTGAGACACCCAAAAGTTGAAATTTTTTTTTTTTGAAAATTTGAAATTAAGGAGAAAAAAAGAGATATATTAATGAAACTTTGCATATTTATTTGTTAGTGTAAGAATACAAACATGTTTTAGTTTTTTCCAGGCTGTTTTTTGACTGGTGGAAATTAAAAAAGAAAACCTCAACAAATCGTGGTATACGCGATCTTTAGTCTGGCAAAAAAAGGGTTTTAATTGGTATGAAAATCTCTAGAGATTGAACCAAAAGGAAAACCTTTCATCGAAAAATAACAAAATCGCGGCTTTTTTTTTTTAAAAAACGAACATTTTTGGCCGGAAAATCTGATGAAAATCGGAAAAGTTCTGGAGAATATTTTTTGTTCAGTCCCTGGAAAATCATGTGTCAAATAACATATCAAAATTTCAGACCGATCGGTTCAATCGTTTTTTTTTTAATCGTGTACGCCAACTCTAAAAACGCGGTTTTGAGAAAATCACGTTTGAAGTTTTTAAAAGATATTTTTAAATGAAAGGTTTACTCAAATTAAATCTGCAATGCCTGCACCGAAACCGAATTCAACTTTAATATAATGAAATCCTTATTCTTGAAGGTGTTTCCTATCAAAATCAATCATAAAAAAAAAATTGATGTTTTGAAAATTTGGGTGTGTCAAGTTCCCTTAAAAGAACATGCCACACATATTGCTGAAAGTCTGTACATTTTTAAATATTTGGGTTGTTCACTACTAACTACCAAAAATATAAATCAGTTTTTACTATTAAACAGGCCACAAGCCACAGGTTATTATTTATTTATGTGAAAACTAATGAGTCACTACTTTTTAACAAATGGGCAGATCGGGAAAATTTAAATACTTTTTAATAAAGGAAAGTCGTCATTTTCATTACATGACCATTTTATTATAAAAAAATTAAACCTATTTAATACAAACCATTAATTTCAAAATATAGTGAAGAAGGTGAATTATTAATGATATATATTTTTTAAATGTGAACCATCTACATAAAAAGGTATCTACCTGTATTTATTTGAATCTTCTGTCGCCGAAGAGAAGTACAAAGGGATGTTAGAGACCAAATTCGTTCGTCATGCGAAAAAGAGAGGTCTCGTTAAATCTTTTTATTTTATTTAAGACAGAGCAGCACCTCATCGCACACAAGAATAGTCACCTTACCCGTCAGATCTCACTCAATGTGATTCCTTTTTATGGATCACTGCTATGAAAATAACGCAAAAACAATAAAGGATTTTATAAAAGACTTCAGGAGGATCGTCAATGGCATGTAAAATGAAACATTAGAACATGTTTTTAATAATTTTAGAAAGAATTTGGATATAAGTACCAATTTCGATGGTTAAAATATTGAAAATATATATAGTTGTTCACTATATTTTTAAATTAATGTATTGTATTAAATAGATTTAATTTTTTTATAATACAATGGACATGAAATGAAAATGACGACTTTCCTTTATTAAAAAGTATTTTAACTTTTTGATTTCTCTATTTGTTAAAAAATAGTCACTCATTAGTTTTCACACATTCCTATTGGACACCCTGTAAATAGTCGAGAACGAGAAATGTTCTTATACCTTGCACATAGTAAAGAAACTGAAAATAATGTTAGTTAACATTCAAATTGTAAGTTAAACAAGAAATGTTGAGTAAACAACTTTCTTATTTAGTTTATATCAGCAGATTAACTATTTTGTGTTGTTCAAAATAACAAACTTGATTGTTTGACAAACAAAAAACAGCGCATTAAGATAATTCTAGTACTAGTACTAGACAATTGTAAGTATATTTTTGAAACGAACTTACAACAAACTTACGCCAATAATTGAATAGTTTACGATGTAGATTTAATTTTTGTGCTATTGGAATAGTACATCATACTATGTTATGAACATTATCTCTTGATCTCATGGTTATCGATGATTTTACTGATTGTAATTTTACCAATTCAGGTTGTCATTTTTCCGGTTAAATAATTCTGTATTTTGAATCTTACAAGTAAATCTTGTCACAAAATGTTACGACGTATTACATTATTTTTACAAGTTGTAATACCTTTCTTACGAGAAGCAATTGTCTTTTAGGATTTCAGATGAGTCTAATTTTTTAACTTCCTCCATAAGTAAAAGGATGACGGCAAAATTTTGCCATGCCAATGACAACCTCATCAATTTGCTTTTGTGTGCAAATATAAAATATAGAAAAATTAAAAAAAAAAGAAGCAACTCAAGTTGCATATGGACGAGTGTTCGCTGTCTTACGAATATTAAAACAGAAATATGAGTTACGAGAGTAGGCTGTTATTATCTTAACCCCCTTGCCGCTCATAAAAATAATGAACAAATATTAAATGACGAGATGATATCTTATTTTCGGTCAACTTCCCCTGCACATCACATATATGTCCCACTCACATACATTTGCTGCTTGTACCGAAATATATTATGATACGCATATTCCCATGTACACATATATATATATATATCCTTCCACGCCTGATTACTTCAGGAACTACACTCTTTTCCCAAATCGGCTCAAATATAACAACTCACAATACAGACCGATATATATACACATGTACAGGATAAGAGCCTACGTATTCATCCCCCGAACGGTATTGAATTTATGTAATGAAAAGTAAAAAAAAAAACTGTTTCATTATATTTTTGGGGCCTTTTGTAATATTGATTTTCAATATAAAGCAACCCTAAAGTCCCCCCACGCATCATTTCAGTGCCTATCCAGCATCGGTTCGATTTGGCACTTCGCTTTCCCTTACGCCTTTGGTTAGAAAAGATGAAAATTACACTTTCGTTCGTTCCTGTCGCTGGTGCCCCATCTATTACAAACTCCCTCAGTTCCTTCGCTTTTATGCGGATGTATTTCATCTGAATGAGGTGTGACTGCCAGTGTGTTTGTTCAGCCTTTATGTATATAATTTCGAAGGATATGTCTGCTTTGGTGTGCAAGAATTTCACTTTCCTGTTTTGGCTTGTTTTGTTTTAAAGGGGTGGAGATAATTCTGTTCTGCTCCTGTTTGAAAATCCTTTAAATGGAGGCAACATTGTCATACATCTGATATTTTTCATGTAGTAATTCAGGAGCATTGACCATCAATTACCAACAACTTTACGCCCAATTAGAATTACTAATGATTGCGTGTCTAAAGGACTAATTTTTGTTATAAATGCATACCACATCCATCAGTGTTTTAAAGGATCTATGCAAGTAGTCCGAATCAAGATATATTTAAGGTTAAGATCGAAATGCAATACGTGTAATAGGAAATAAGCGAATTATTGTGAAAAATATAGCAATATACAAACTTTTAGGAAAATTCTAAAATTTATGCTTGGAATGTTTAATCATTGCGTGTATTTGTTCAACTTTATCAAAAGCCTGCATAAAAAATTAACAACTTCGTAAGAACAACGCCTGAAAAAAGGTACACGTCATAGTATCATAGATAGATAAAGAACCTGAAAAGTTTGATAACTCGGAATATAGTATGTATGAAGGCATGAAGACACATTTCGCTTTGTGTTATATGGCTAGAGTAATTTCAGCCAATTTTATAGCAGCAGCAATGAAAACGAATGCTTCCCGACTTCTGGGATTAATTAATTACTTGTTATTTTAAATATTTCGAACTGATGAATTTGGTATCCTTCTTCTTTTGTCGAATTACGACAGCATTTAAATTATTCACGATGTAATCTGCAAACTTTTACAGCACAATACGAAACCATTATAAATGCTTGCAAAATACCAGCCAATGGCATCAAACATTTTAGGAATGAATTACAAAAATTTTAATTTGTGATTAAAATAGCCTAGAAGGCTTGAAAATAAAACAGTACAATTGCAGGAGTTTTTTTTTTTTACAGCTTAATCGATCTAAAAATGACCACAATATTTAGGTATGAGTCCTTTTTTACGTATGCTACTTGCGTAAGTAGTTACGTCATATTTTTTAATTAATCTTTAAATGTGGCAAATAATAATCTACTTTGCTAAAGAGTAGAAGTAAAACCTTTTTTTTTGTTATTGGTATTTAACTTAAAAAGGAAAGAAATTGAATTAAGCGCATTTTACACATAATTAAAATTCGATTTTTGGCACTTGACATTTTGAATTTGAGGAGCTGGAATTGCTATTTTTTTGTAATCTAATAAGAATTCTCCTTAGACGCAAACTTTCATCGAAGAAAATTCAATAATAGCCTTCAAAGTGTTATTATTAAATTCCGTAATCAGAAAACAGAATTTCACATATGTTGTAAGTTCAAATTACCTTTTGTTTTTCATTTCAATCTCTCATATGTCATTGCTACCAACATTTCAGACCCGAAATATTATTGTTCTAGCTTTTTGATCTAGACCTGGATAAATATCTGGGTTAAGGTTTTGGGAATTTTTTTTATATGTTAAAGAGTTTATTCAAATCCAGGGTGGATAAAAAAAAACGCAGTTAATATGCCGTATGTATGAGTTAAACACCAAATTTTACTTATTCGATTTTGATCTTTTTAAAAATCTCGAATACCGAAAAACATCACCATTCTAATCCCACTGTTTGTACTCAAAGATTTTTGTCCTCTACTAGAAAAAATGCGTCATATTTGAAATTCTCCAGGTATTTTTTTGTCATAAATTTTAGTAACAAAATAAGACGCCATCATCTTTGTTTTATATTATTTTACAAATGTTTGTCTTATTTGTACTGAGATGTAAAAAAAAAAATTACAGAAATAAATATTTAGATAAAATTTCAATACGATGTTCTATTCTTGTATATTTAATATCTCTAAATAAATAATAACCTTATTCCAAATTACCTTTATCTTAAATAAAACCAAATATCATTAATTTTCTAGCTGAAATAAATTTTGAAGGTGTTAGACATTTTTAATTTGTACCAAACTTACTGATTTTCTTTGTATCTTTCTATTTTACGCAGTTTTTTTTAAATTAACTCCAACTCTACTGAACTTCATCTAACAATTAAAAAAATTATTTCAGGTGAATAAATGTATATTCTAGAAGCATAAAAGCTAAGCATTGAACTGTGGAGATCAGAATATATTACATAGTGGCAATAATTTTTTCCTAAAGCTATGAGAAATAAAGGCAAAATAAATCAAAACAATATACAAATAAAAGTTCTATAGGCAAGAGCTGAAAATAAACGAATTTTATTGTCATTTGACTTTGAAATTCGAGTTAAATAATAACTTTTTTAATATATGAATTTAATATAATCTTCCTTATATCCCCAAAAATTTGATTCTTTGATGTCATAGAACTTCTCTTTGACTAAACTAAGTTGGTGATTTGATACGAGACATAGTCATGTAATAAATATATATTATATGACTTTTTTAAAAAATAGTATTGTGATATCTTCAATTTTTAAAAACATAGGGAAGGAAATTACACAAAACGATCGATTAGAAAAGGTGGTATATCTTTTAGTCACCTTATATTGGATTAATAGATAATTTTTTCAGGACTGGCATACCATACCGCGTTTTCATTAAAAGAAATTTCAGGTTGATTTTCGATCTTATCATCAACATTTCATTTTTGGCGCTTAATTTACAAAAGCTGTGTAATTAATTGGACTTTTGAATATTAGTTTTCTTCAATATCCCTTTTAAAATCTTATTTATTAGCAGGGAACTCTGATCTGTAGCAAAACGTTAAAGTCTCTAACCTCCCTCGTTTCAATGCATAATATAATTTGATATTTGGAAGAAAAGCGACCCTTATCAAGCACTCTAGCGATCAGCGTATTCGGTATAGTAAAACAAAATAAAATAAAGATTACTGACCCGCAATAGATAGAACTTAAAAAATATAATTTTTGAAACTGTGACCAATTTCTTTTATTTTCGTAGGTCATGTGGGGTTTCGTTTGAAGGGCTATTTAGGGATAATTGTTAAAAAGTACGAAACTACCAAAGCTAAAATTATGAAAAACAAAAAATGTTGGTTTTCGAAAAATTCACAATAAGCTATTACCTAGCAAAAACTTTAGTGCTGTTCATATATACATATATAAACGTGAAAGCATAATCCTTTTACAATTGTGGCCTGCCAATAAGATTATTAGATTTGATGATGCGTGTATTTCTCAAGAGTATCAGTCGTTCACATACGGTAAGGATCGCAGACACATGAATAATTTTGTACTTTTAATGAAGATAGTAAAGAACTCCGCGCCGAAAATGTATTGAGCTGTATTGAAACTCATTAATCCAAGCCATTCTTCGCGTTGAACAAACACTGGACATGTTTCTCTTCAAATATTTCTACTGTAGTACATGTACTATATATGCATACATTATATACATAATTTGTAGAAAAACATATATATACATCAACCTTCAAGTGGTTATAAGCATTATGTTTTATAGCGATATTTTTCTCAAGTATGTTACTTTTAAATAAACATATAAAAACAGCTTTAAAAAATATAAAAACCACATTCGCAAATTATAAGTTTTACACATATATATTAGGGAATGTATTATAAATTATATAAATAGTCTCTTTAAAGTTGAATACATTTTACCTAAAAAACTTATATTTTCATTTCATCTAATTTATTTGGAAAAGGAAGGAACGCTGAAATAATTCGAGCGTCCTTTTTTGATTTTATGCTCATTAAAGGTACTTTTTTAAATCTTAGTGCTAAATTATCATTATTTCTTACAATTACTATTATTATTTTGTTGTTGTTTTTCATCTTTAATGCTTCTTTATGTCTTAATTGAATTATGTTTTTGTTTGTTTTTTTTTCTTTTGTATTTTCAAGTTGATCTTAAGCCGCTTACTCAATTCAGCAATTTTATTGTGATGTTATGCATTTTTAAAGGAATCTCAGGTTGTTACTCCATTGAATTTTTAAATAAAAATTACAAATTATGGTTGATAAGAAGGTGACAATAATTATAATAAAAAATTAAATGATTACAATTCCGCCCCTTTAAAGTCGATTAAAGCCTTACTCCTTGTGTGCTTATGAAAAATTTGATGTTGTAAATCTAATTTGATTTATATTCTATTAAATGGTTATGTAGTTTGGTCGAATAGGTATCAAACATTTTTATTTAGAAGCCAAAAATATCCAGAAATAACAATATTTTATATTCTGAACTCTGTCATCTGAATTATTAATTCTGTATGTTACGGTAAGAAAAAATAAAATATAATAATTATTTTATTTTAAACCATTTCTACGGGGGCTTTTGGTTCTATCTCAATTAATTTATCACGTAGTCTTTCATTTCCGATTCTTTTAAAATCTCTGCTAACATTTTTCCAACTTTTAACTTTCCACAAACAACTTTTTTCAATTTTAAACTTGTCACATTTTCATAAAGAGGGTGTATGAAGGCGTGAAGAGCCAGCGAAGTTAAATAAATATGTATTTTAAAATCTTTTTCAAAGCTATCAAAACATTTTTTTGTAGGGAAATTCCATTAAGGCCATTTAAACTTAGATTGTTATAATCGAGATATAATCAAAAACCCTGTTTATCTTCAAAATCAATATTATGGTCATGGTGTATATCTTTATCGTCTCATATTCTGATTGTAGTTGGAAATCCACTAAAATTTAGATATCAATAATTATGATATTATGATTCTGTGATATAACTTCTTTTATGTCGATAAAAAAAAGATATTTTAGTTAAAACTCTGGGGTGGAATTCCGTAAATTGATAAGTGATAATCTTATCACCATTTTTCAAATCTTTCTTTATTCTATCAGTATCAATATAGCGAAAATGATGCAATACTAATGAAAATAAAGCGAAAAACAGTATATTATAAATATTTATAAAATAAAATTAGGATATATACTGAGAAATCAGCAACTTGAGTTGACACCTTTTTATCAATTTAGCTCACTGAAGTGTTGACAGCACTTTGGGCGGTGTATAAAAAAACTTTCGAGACTTTGAACTAGAAAAAAATTACCGATTGCTAAAGATTTTACAACTAAATATTTCTTATAAATTTGGCTACTGATTTTATGTAATATCAGGGAATAATAGTAATCATATACCTGACAAATATTAATTACTTTAAAACTTCCGAAGCAGAAGCGACAATTACTTAGTTCTCACCGCAAATTTATCACTTTCTGGTGATACTTTGTGTGATTGTCAGCTTACAGAAAGTCAGTTTTGAATGGGTGATAATCACTTATAATCTTACGGAATATCACCCCTGTTTAATTTAGATATGAAGTTAATTTCCACGAAAAAATTAAGCCTTATGACTTGATGGATGGAGTTTTTCTTGTAAAAAGTATACCTTTTAAAATCACCGAATAGCATATATATCCTTCCTGGACCGTCAATAGCATTAATTTTCACCTTTAATACAGATTCATGGGTAAAATGTATTTTTTAATCAAACAAAAAAAATTTGAAGGCATCATCGAACATGGTTCGATAATTAATTATTTTATAAAAGGTTTCAATATTATAATAATGGGAGTGATAAATTGAAATGCTATTTAATTTTTTATGTGGAGGCGACTAAACGGTGGAAAAGAAAAGAAAAATTCTTATATGTCCTAAGACCTAACGTACAGACACAAAATAAAATATTTTACATTCTTAGCGTGAAGACAACAGCAAAATGAAGTCTTCCTGCAAAACTACTTATATATGTTCATTATTTTTTTAATTTGAAGCGATTGCACAGCTGAATTTGCTTATCTCATGATTGAAAAAATCAATAAAATGAGGGAAAATGAGTTTCACTTTAATGTGGCGCATATTTCGCAACTAAAGAATTTGCACGGGTATATGGAAATGTTTTTTTTTTGCATATCGGGGACCATATATGCAGCTGGCAAGATTAGAAAATGCGTACAATTGATTAGGGGAAATTTGAATAAAAACTGGAGGGTAAGCTTGACTGAGGGTCATTTCAGATATTGATTTCTATAGCATCTAGGAAAAAATCTGAATTATTCTCTAATAATTTTCATTTCAATTCAATTAGTTTCGCAAAAAGTATCGGGCGCTCTATTTACAAGGACTTTTTAGAACTTTTTTGCATTTCCATCTGACCTTTAAAATATATACATATTATACAAAATATTTCATTTAGTGAATTAATTCACTTAGATGTTTTTTGTAAATTATAGTTACAAACAAGAATATAAAAGCTAGTTCTAATGGATGTAGGAGTATATTTAATTTGGTTGTCTTACTAAAAAATTACTATTAAAAATAAAATTTTTATTTAAATATAGTTTACTTTGATACCTTTATGGAAATATTTTCTGTAAAATATAAACAAGATATTAATAATTTAAAATTAGATTTTTGGTTTTCTGACATAGAATCTTTAAGGGGCGAAATTGATAAAATAAAATTCAATAATTCTTCTTTGAATATTAAAAAAAAAAAAAACAATAGTTTAAGGTTTTATTTAGTAATCAAATATAGAAATTTTTTTGATTGCATCTTTTAAATGAGAAGCCGTTAAATCCATTTTTGTTTTAGTTTAAACTAAGCGTTCTTATATTTTTTTTTTTATATTTTGAGAAAATCATTTTCTTGTTCTTGGAAATTATTAAGACATTCATTCTCTTAGTATTAAAACATCAGTAATTGCTAAAAGGCACACAGCATATTTTATTTCAACATATATAGCAATCACTGATTAAAGTTCTTAGCTTTAGTTTGATTTCAGTTATGTGGGATTTCTGTATAGGCAATATTGGCTTATTAATTCACATGCTAAATATCCCATTAATTGAGAACAGGAACTTTTGAGACTTCTTTTTGCTTTCTTAACTCCTTATGAACTAAAATTTACAAAAAATAAAAAGAAATGCCCAAAGCTTCCTATTAACAATTTTCTCAAATATTTGCTTAATAAATCGTTTTCACTTTTTATTTGCTGAAGCGCTTTGCGCCTGCTTCTTGTTTATAACAATTTCTTAGTATCGAATTATTAATTTCTTTTTTTTTGTTTGTTTATTTTCGTGACTAGATTCTCGACTAGAATTTTTGGTCTTCAAAGCATTGAAGTTTTGAAGATAAAAGTATGCAAAATAGTAAAATAAAATTATTAAATGATTAAAATTGAAAATAATAATAATGCTCTGATTTTAGATGCTCCGATTCGTCTGAAGTTAACTTCTTACATAATTTCTTATAATTCTTTGAATTTTGATTTCATCGAAATTTGTCGGTCTTGTGAAAAAAGTAATTGATAGATTTTTTTTTTTTGATCAATTACTCTTTTACGACAAAAAATGAAATAAATGTAAAAAATTATTTACAAAATGTCTTCTAAATCCTACTGAAGGTTATACTATTATATTGCGAGATTTGTATAGTTAGCATTCTATATATAACTATTACTGAGGTATGTTATTGTTGCAGTTGACTTGTACTTTTGCCCTGAGGTGTTGTTATATACATTTGGCATTTCTAGGTATTTAAAAATGCACTTTTGCAACTTAATTAAAAACGTAGATAACAGTAGGATGATACATTAAAGAACTTTTTTTCTTATATTTTTTCTTTTTTAATTTGTATAAATTAAAAATGTTTTCGTTCTTTATTCACAGAAAGTCTCAATTTTGTGAAATTATTTTTAGGCATCAACCAAAGGCTCAATATTACTATTTCATGACAAAATATTTAATTTTCAGTTCTTATAAAATCTTACGAAAGACTTGAGCAAAGCAAATTTATTGTAAAAGAAACGAAAAAAATTTTTTTCACTAGATAATAGTTCTCATCATAAATACTTATATTAGATACTGAAATTATTATAAATTACGCTTAATTTCTTTATGTTGTCATGCTTAAAATTTTACTCTAATATAAATTTATTCAAGTATAAACTGAATGTTATAAATGCAATATTTTTAAATAAATATTCAGTGTTTTTCAGCTTCTGCTACTTTCCTCCTTTTTTTTGCTTCATCATTGGAATATTCTTTTCCATTCATTATTCCTTGTTTACATTGTGATTTTGTATATTTATATTTAAAGTGTTTAACTTTTAGGAACTTTATTGAACATCACCAAGAATAAATTTACCATTAGGTCTAAGGTTTTTAATAGTTTAAGCATGTCCAATTGTATTTATTTAGGAATAAAATACTTAAGCAACTCCTGATCGTTACAACTGAACATGCCCAACCCTTATTTACTGTATATAATAAAGAAATAACAAATAAAATTAATCTTTAAAGTTTTCAACGAAAATTATATGTATACAGATTTATTCAAAGATTTGCACTCAGTCTTTAAGTTATTTAAAAAATCTGCAGAACGTAAACTGAGAAACTCGATTTGAAGAACTTTTACTCTCTGTACTTTTTCATTTAGCAATTTGAACAATTTGCAAACCTACAGTTAAACGTCTCTTGTTGTGTCGTGCAGAAGAGTTTCAAAATTAATTTACCTTAGGCAGGTGTCAAAGTAAAAGAAACTGTTACTGACCCTGTGATACGTTCTCTTACAGGCAGAAATATGACAGCTGGAATAAATTTATTTACCTTTGTTGTGTTTTCACCTTCGTCAGCCGCAAGTTTCGTAGATTCTTCAATCAAAAATGACTGCATTAGTTCACCTTCAAGATTTTGTTGCGGCAAAGCATAAGAAGCTGGTCGATTCGTAAGATTTGCAATGTCCGCAATGGAGTTGAAAGAAATGTCACGTTTACTATTGTTAGCATTCTCCTGTGGGGTTTGAGGTACTGGTGTAGATGCTGGAGTAGTTGTTGGAGTTCCTGAAGATGATACAATTGCAGTGGATGGTTGAGCAACACGTTGTTGATCCTTTGCTATTGATACGGCCGCTTCCGATTTAATTGGGAGCGGTGGATTGCTTAGGAAGGTATGCGATCGTTCGTGTATAAAAAGAAAAGCATAGTACGGGGTGGAAAATGAACACATTGAACACTGGTATTCCTTAAAACGCGGCGAATTTAAAGAGTCCTCATTTATAAATAAACTGGAAAATGTTCCCTTAGACAAAAAGGAGGGATCTACGTTATTCTGGCCGGCCCCTCCACCATTCGGTATTTTAAGTGTAGGACTTACTGATTTATTAAAGTTTATATGTTGTTCGATTTCGCGGAGCTTGTCGGTGCCAGTTTTACCATGGTCGCTCATCAAGTGAGCTCGCAACCATTTTGGACTCCTAAATCGACGACTGCATAGTGGACATACCTCTGTATAATGTGTAAAATATCGACTGCTTATATCTGGTACATCTGATTTACTTTCCAGTGGAAAAATGTCATTCTCGGGTTGATCGCCATTCTGTCTGGTTTGCGGTAAGGGTGAGCCTTCGTCTACGATTCCATGCGTATTGTGTTTATGGACACGTAGGAAATATTTACTGCAAAGTTCTTTATTACAAATATTACAAACAACTCCGCCAATTTGAGCACCGTTTTCAATTTCAATGCCATGCATCCGTTGCATGTGCGTTTTCATGAAGTATTTATTACACAATTCTTTGTTGCAAATCTCGCAATAGCTGCTCGTTGGTGTTATTGTATATGGGGGCCTTCTATCGTTTTGATTTGGCGTAAGGGGTGGATTTGAACTTGAATTAGTGGGCCTTTCGGGAGTAATGAATCCATCCCTGATCGGACTGCTCAGAGGCATTTCATGCATCTCGGCTATGTGTTGCTTCAGCTCGATAACATTTTTAAATTCCTTTTCACAATGTTTACAGACTTCGGATTGAACACCACTTGCTATCGGCGTTGTAGACCTTGAAGTTCTAGCATTATCACCAGAGTGTTCAGTTGCAATATGCGCATGTAAAACATACTGATTTTCCATTTCTTTTCCACAAATATTGCAATTTACTGGTCTTTGTCCGCTGAGATCATTTAGCTGAAGAATCATAGATTGTAATTTTTGTAAGTCGATACTTATGGCTTCTTGGTCTTGTGTAGAATTCATATTTTCTACTGGATTATTTGATGAATTGTCATAAAGATCTGAGTTTTTTTCAATTTCATTTTTAGTACATTCGTCTGTTCCCAAATTGCTGATTTTTAAAAAATTGATATGATTTTCAGAATCGTGTTGCTGCTGCTGCTTTTTAGATCTTTCCGCTACTATTGGCAGTTCCTTAGATTTATGCTGCTGAAGTCTTTCAGATGCCATCATCAAATTTAATGGTGTCGTTTGTACGAAGGGCCACTGCACCTTCTCATCTTTTGCATCATCAGCGGGAACAAGAATCCCATGTCGTTTTAGTTTATGGGTTCTCAGAAAATATTTGTTACAGTATTCTTTACAGCATAAATCACAAAACGCCTCGGGATTAACAACGCCTAGACGTTTAAGCTTTTCTGCAGAAAAATTGGCTTCTCTTGCCTGTTGGCTTGAAGATGGCGACAGCTTTCTAGGCTGTGGTGTAAAGGATACGTCTTCCTGTTCCAGTGAAAAGTCTTCCCTAAAGCCCTCTGGCATTCGAATCGAAGAAGAGACTTCCTTCTCGAGGCTGCTTCCTATATCATTTTCAATTTTCAAGTTATGCGGGTCATTTGGTGGTGGGATTTCATGAGCTTTATTTCGGTGTCGTTTCATGGCAAAAATGTTCGTAAAACGTTTGTTACAGATGTCACAGAATACTGCAGCCTCAGGGATGATTGAGTTTTGGGGTGAAGATTGTTGGTTTTGTTGTTGTTGTTGGGCTTGATTGTGGTGATGATGCTGCTGCTGCTGTTGCTGCTGTTGTTGTTGTTGCTGCTGTTGCTGTTGTTGTTGCTGCTGCTGTTGCTGCTGCTGTTGTTGTTGTTGTTGTTGTTGTTGCTGTTGTTGCTGCTGCTGCTGATGTTCAAGCTGCTGTTGCTGCTGGATTTGCATTTGTAAAGCATGGGTTAGTTGATTTATTTGATTGTTTGGCTGGGAATCATTTGAGGCAACTGCAGGATCATAAATGCCGTGCTTGTTTGCTTTGTGCGTTTTCAGGAAGTACTTATTACAAAATTCTTTATTACAAAGATCACAGTATGCTTCTGGATTGAAAATTCTCAAAGGTGGCCTAGAAAGACCTTCTACTGCGGTAAAAGCACCTACAGGTGGCACACCTAGAAGCGGCAATTGGGACAGATAGCCACTAGCCGACAATGCCGCCGCAGCTGCTTCTGTTGGGAATGGAAAACCAATTCCAGGTATTGATAACCACTCTTCTGGCCTTGGAAGGTTGACACTCGATCTATTTTCACCTATAATGGAATCACTTGTTTCCGGTTCAATTTTGATTTTAGTTCCAAGAGATTCTACTATGTCGCTCTTAATGTCCCCATTATTTTGCTGTTGCAATTTTACACCGGAATGGTGTTGTAAAATATGCATACCTAAGCCAATATCGGAGTTGAATTTTTCACTACATTGCTCGCAATGTTTCTTCACATCGTTAAAATTTTCCGATTTTTTCATATGTGTCGCTTCGTCTTCCTCAAGACAGTGTGATGATATGTTTGAATGTAAGCCTGGGGAAGAATTTGATTCATGTTGCTCCAGTCCATGATCGAATAATTTTGATAATCCTTCTTCATTTATGTTATCCTTTTTTGTTAAATCCGTGCTAAGATTTATGGCTGACAATCTAATTGGTGTTGTTTGTTTCCTTCTCTTTTTTGATTGATCTGTTTGAATCGAGTCATAAGTGTTAGATCTGTTTTTTTGATTTCCTTCCAACGCTAATGTTAAACTTCTTTTTGCCGCTTTTGATTGAGAACTGGAACTGCTAACTTGAGAAGAATTCGAAACATCACTCAAGGCTGTATCATCCCCACTCAAATCTGGAGGAGGCGTTGCGTACACAGATGCAGCCATATTTTGCTGTAAGAAAATAATAAATATTTGTTTATATATTTACTTAAACAATTTCCTATCTTCATTTTATGTTATGTTAAAAACTTAAAGTCCTAATCGCAAGAAATTCACGTGTATCCGAGACGGTTAAATATCAAATCTAAGCCAGAGCTATAAAAGTTGATTTGTCTAATTAAGAATTAAGGAATTATCAACGGAGGAATCGACTAGTACAATGAGCCAATGTGCTATATTGTCCGAGCTACACAAAGTAACCAAAGATGCGATAACAAGACAACTATTTTGATGGCACTTAAGTAAGAAATTCAGCGAATGAGTGGAATTTAAGAAAATGAAAAACTATTATGCACCTTTTTACACTATTTAAAATGGAAAACAATTTTAAAAGCTGAAATTTCCTGCAACAGCACAACAAAAATTTAAAAGCTGAATTTACCAATAGCAGCACAAACAAAATGGCAAAAATATATTCCTTTCAGTGCACTGATATTTATTTTGGTTATTTAAAATTGTTCCCGAACAACTTAACAATGATTTTTATATGATTTGAAATCAGAAAAAAAAGAAAACCATGTGTAAAGCTGGAAGATAAAAGGCTTGCGTATACTGAGTTTTCATCTACATATTCCAGTTAAACAATTTTAAAATAAGAATTTTAGTAAAAATTACCCAAAATATATGTTAACAGTTTAGTAAACAAAAGCTTCATTTTTCTACCCTTTAATTAATAAATTTCTGTTTAGAGTGAGCGATTACAATTCAAGGAAATTGCCTTTAGTATAAACTAACCCCTGTAGGTCTTAAAGTTTCGAGTTTGAATCTAATAATCGTATGTGTTCATCTGTTAACATTAATGCTGATCAATTTAATGATGGTATTAATAAAAATATTCTGAAAAAGTCATGTCTTCTTGATTTCAATGGTTTATTATTATTGTTGTTGTTAGGGGGTGACCCTCATGGTGGGCACTGCGACCAGACGGTCTTTTGTGCCGAATCCCCTTTACAGTAAAAGACGATCTGCTACCCTAAGGAACGCCAGAAGGTCTTTTACAGAAGATGAACGAGCCTCAGCCGAGTCCAGGAACTCTTGACCGAAGATCCCTCTTCTTAACCGTGCTAAAGCCGGACAAGCACACAAAATGTGTGATGTAGTTTCGTCGTCTTCAAGACACAGACGACACTCCGTCTCATTTGACAGACCTATTTTATTTAGGTGGTATCTTAGCCCATGGTGGCCAGTTAGGTAACCTACCAACAATCTGAGATCCGCTTTACTCAAAACATTATTTCAATGGTTATAAACATTTTATTTTGTTTTGTACGCTTTTCTACCTTTCATGTTAAAATAGAAATTATTACATATGTGAGAGTATAAAACATAAAATTGAAAAGGAATGTTAGTGATTCGTTCAGCAGTTTTTTAACACATTGTTAACAGGTCTCTCATTGAGGAGCAGCCTATTAATTGGATTCTTGTGAATAATACCCATTAATGTGCAATAGCAAATTGTTATGAGTTATTATTAAATAATAATTGTTTTGATAAGAAAAACTGAAAAACATTGGCACTAGATGGCGAAAAACGTTTCTTTGGGATGTACCAGAAATCCTCTTAGCTGAGCAATACCAAGCTAGCGATATGCAAATATATGTGTGGAGGTGACTAATGCCGAGAACAGAATTTTGGAAGCGGGCACTAAATGTGCGTTGTGCAGAATTTCAAAAAGTCCAACGTTTCGCTTTTATAAATGAATCAAACAAACAGATTGAAATTTTAGCATGTAGTTATTTATATGTAGTTATTTTACACAAATGTCTCCAGTCAAAGATTACATACTGATGACTCTAGTGTCTGCTGACGAAATTAACCGAGATTTCACGTCTATGAAACTTCCAAGGAAATCATGGAGCCAATTTTGTATACCTATCTCTTTTTATCGAAACACCTTTTCTCCATTGAACTGTAGCTACTAAAGTGAATGCTTTTCTATAGCCAAATTAAAAAGGGATGTAACAGTTCTGATGACAAATTTAGTTTTACAAATAAACCAGAAACGAGTTGACTTTAGGTTGTTTCATATCTTTTAAGAACCTATTTAGACTAGTGGTTGCGTGAGTGTCCAGTTTGGACCACTTATCACTGTTTTCGCATTCACGGGGAGTGTAGAACTCTGGTTTTTATTAATGGACTTAAACCGTCAAATTTGAATTTATTTTCTTCAAGTTGGTACGTCAACAAGCATTTTCCAGAAGCACAGAAAGTCTTCCATGTTAAGTAGCCAATCGAGTGGTTCGAGCTGTATATAAGGTGTCCTGATTCAACATACCAATTGATTCCTTGGAGTATCCTGATCAACATTTGTTCTGAGACCCTCCTCTTAATTCTCCGCCTTCCCCCTCAAAATCGCCGTTGAAGGTTTTTTAGAGGTTCGCTCACTTAGGTCCTTATAGGTCCCTGTAAGGACATCGCAGGAATCGAGCAAGGACTCATTTCAAAGATAGAGAACCTTTCCAATGATACCCCACTTGTTGGGATATGTCCAAACATGTAAAAGGCAGAGGGTCCATATTAAAAACATAATAATTCGTTCCATAGAAAGTTTTTATGAAAAAGGAATAAAACTGGAATTTTTTTATGAAAATTTCAATAAATTTTGTGTTTGGGGGTCAATGAGACCATGATCCAATATTCCTTCGAAAATATGGATGAAATTGATCCTGACGAGACGTCGAATTCAACAAGACGGTGCTACGTATCATACAACGACAGAAAGCCATCGATTTATTTAAATCACGATTTGGCACCTCTCGACTATTGTGTGAAGCTGTGGTAACTGGTTTATTGTGATAAACCAGCAAAAATTGATAACTTGAAAGCCAATATTTGTTCGTGTTATTCGTGATATATGACCGGCATTGTTCGAAAAATTCGACTGATAAAAAATGCGCTTCGTCAAGAATATTCACGGTGACCATAAACCCGACGTATTTCGAATAAAAAAAAAAATCATCAGAAGTTAAATTTGTGTTACTTTTTTAAATTTAAAACTCCAGTTCCAGTTCTATTGATATAGTAGACACTGTAAATGATAATATGTATAAATAAATATACTACTACTACTTCGAGTTATTCTATATATTTTCTTATATTATTTATAAACCTTAATAATACGTTAGGCAGCAAATGACAAGATTAAAATCAAATAAATAAGAATTTTAAACAAATCAACAGTTTTTTTGCGCTTTAAAAGAATAAAACAGTCTAGTAAACAGAGCCAGTAACGACAAGTATACCATGACGTAGGGCGGTAGATTTCTAAAAGGCGGCAAATTTTCAGGGAAAATTTACAAAAACTTACAAACAAATCGAAAAAAAATTTTGGAACACAAATTAAAAAAAATATTTATCAAATCATAAAATATTTTGCGGGTGTATCTAAAATCAAGGAGAAAAATTGACAAAGTCAATAGCCGGGAGGAATGCGAGTACTACACTCCTTAAACCTTATCAGAGGAATTAAAATGAAATAACGTAGATAAAAACAAGTGACACACGGCTCCTTAAACCTTAGACAAGAAAATTTAATTTTATCATTCTTAATCCACTGACCTTATAAACAGGAAAAAAACGTCCACTTATCCATTAAAAGATTAAAACTCATTTCCTGGCACTTTTTGAACCTTTGTGGTCTCAAATTCAAGGAGTGTAAAACTTGCTTTTGTCTTTTGGCTCATGATGAAGGAGTATACCATGCGTTTTTTTACCCAAACCATGGCTTTATATTCGACCTATGATGTGAAAATTAATATTTTCTAAGAAGTTTTAATTGTTCGGTATTATATTTGAGTTTTTGGTGCGGCAAAATATCGGTGGTGTACTATCAGTGAAACTGATAATCCGTCTTTCCGTAAAGTAAATTAATTAATTAATTATTAATTTTTCTGCTAGAACTTCCACAAAAACTTTCTTATTTTAAGGTACATAATTATTTTTTAAAGGTACGTTAAGAAGGCAAATACAATATTAATGCTGTTCTGTTACTTAATAAGGATTTATCTTATATTATTTATGAAAATTATTATCCTATATATCATTACACATAATTTTTCAGCATTTAATTTTGTGGTATCGCAGAGTTTTACAACTCGCTGTATGGTGTAATACATTTGGTGTAAATTTTATTGATTCTTTCTTAACACACTAATCGCGCATGATTCATATTCCCTTGGTACATAGGCTCTTTGAAAAAATCTTATTTTCCTTCTTTCCTTTAATTTAGAAAAACTACATGCTCAATACAACCTAGAAGTCTTTCACTCACTTTCGCTTTTTCCTCCTAACTTTTCTAACTCATGTAGTCAAAAATAAGAAGACTCTGCCCTGTGTGCCGAGATGTGTGAACACTTTCATATACAGAGTTTGAGAAAGCGGTTTGGGGAAGTAGCGCCCCATCCATGTGAAATTTTTTGGGCGCTGTCAATTTCTTTTCTATTTTCTGTGATCACGAAGAAGGCTGTCCGGAAAAAGTCATGTTTCAAAATACACAAAATTTATTGAATTTCTCCTTAATTCTGTACCAATAAGTTAATCAAATGAAACACAAACATTTTCACTTGTTCGCTTCCTTCACTTGAATTTTGCACTAACTATAACGTTTTTGTTCAACAAGACTTTATTCTTTTATTTATTGATTATGTTGCACATAGCATGAGCTGGATGAATACTGAATACTGAATTAAAAAATTTCAACCAATATCCCGTGCTAAACATTAGGCATTCTCCCCTCCCTTTTATCTTTCCTTTTTTTCAAATCGCAGTAAAACACCCCAAAACTGAGTTTTCATTAAAATCCTAGGTCTCCGCCCCTATCAATTTTTCCAAAAATCTGAAATCTTTCAGCGTTCGACAAGGGGTATAACCAAATCTGGGTGCACTATTATAAAGCATTGAGACACCAGTCCTGGGTGGGTCGTGTTAAAAAAAAACAGGGCAGTTCTCGGCGGCAGGGTGAGGGTCATTACAATGCACTGACTGCCTGCCTCATAAATCGCTGATATTTCTATAGGCGACGGCAATTCTTTTATTCATTTTACATAAATGTTATAATTTTTTGTGACATTCAGTAAGCAGGACTCGTTAAATGTTTTCATTACTGAAATGAGAACTAATGGTTTAAATTTAATCAAATATCATCTCTACTAAAGACAAAAATTCTTTAGGGTCGGTCTTTCATTTGAGTAAATTCATTGGTAAACATCTTATTATTTATTATATTTGTTTAAAAAGTGCTCTGTTCATTTCCTTACGTAAAACTTTAAATAAATTTATAATAAATAATAACATCTAAAACTGCAGATACGTTCCTAAAAATTACGCGCAAACAGAATTCGCGTAAAAAGAAAACGGACTCAATTATGTAATTCGAGGGATTTAGAATTTAGAATTTTTTTAATTGAAACGAGAATGCAATTCTACAAAATTCTCAGAATTTCCTTGATATAAAGCTTTTTCCCTAACCTCGACTTTAGCTTAGTCGTGTGAATAAAATTTCCCCTTAAAAAAAATATTTTTGATATCCCAATTCGCGTAAAAAGAGATTTAGGTGTATTTTAATAAAGAAGAAAGTATAACATAAAATTTTGTAGACCTATGTACAAGGCATAATTTATTTTTCTGGGTCGAGCCTTAAGGTATTTTGTAATCCCAAAATTTTAAATAATTAAATCTTAAAGCTTTTAATAGATTAATGACTTATTCTCATCTTAAAATCAGGGGGTTTGGGAATTTAAATAAAGAAATTATAATAATTAAAAATAACCTAGTGAAATGTTCGTAATATCCCAAATCAAAAGTTCTGTAAAGTAAACGAATATTCATCGTCCTTGAAAAATTTCATATACTTACTTACTATAAAGAATTTTTGTAATGAAAGCAATTAAATGATTATTTATTTATTCTTGAATAATATGGCAAACCAAACAAATTTTATACGTTTCAAATTAATTTGCAATTTTGAAATGTATCTATAAATAAATCATTCTGAAATGAAATAATTTATTCAGCCCTTAAAAAAACTTGCCTACTTTACACAGGATGCTCGGTAGATCGATGCCAACCTTTTAGGAGATTAGAAGTAGGATTTAAATGTTTGTGATTTGATTTTTCGTTATCGGTATAAGAATTTAAAATGAAAACTATCAAATGAAATAATCTCCTTTTTTGTCATTATTATTTATTCTTTAAATAATATGGCATACTAATCATAAACAAATTTTATTCAGAAAGTTTAATTTTAAAATGTGATTGTAAGTAAATCATATTGAAATGAAATAATTTATTCAGCCCTCAGCCCTTAAAAATTCTTTGCTGCTTTAATCAGGATGCTCAGTTAATCGATGCAAACCTGCTAGGAAATCAAGAAAGGGTAATTTAGAACTTATTTTCAACCAAACTTTCGTTTGTATGAAGACTTGCGGGTTTTGAGATATTCGTTTTTGTAGCACACAACAGTAGAAAAAGGCAGTTGGTTAAATCTGGGAGGTTTCAACGTTTTTGGGGGTGCTGAATCGATTTCTAGGGTTAATTTTTACATCAGGGTTGAAGGAGCTGAAATTGACGTAGTAGTAGTATTTCCTTCATTATTACAAATGATCAGATTAATATAATAGCAAGTTATATATCGTTTGACATATTTTAGAAAGCGCTAAATCAAGTTTTGGGGTTATTTTGGAAGGGCTGAAGATAGGAGGGACCTTTTTTTGCATATCATCGAAGATAACAAGATGCATATCATCTCATACTTTTTCGATAACTTAAAGCTCATTTTTTAGGTTACTTTATACCTGGTGGTTGAAGGGATGAAGATAGAGGGGTAGTTATTTACTTGTTACCGAAAAGAATTATATGCATATCGTTTTTTTATATTTTGGAGAACACAAACTCATTTCTAGAATTACTTTTTACTTAAGCGTTGAAGGGATGAAAATAGAAAGGTACTTTTCCTAATTTATAGTAATAGCAAGATGTAAATCTTTTCTTACGTTTTCAAGGACGCAAAGTTCATTTCTGTAATTATTTTTTACTTAAGGATTGAAGGAGTGAAGATAGAGAGGATTGTTTTTTCTAATTTATAGCTAGTAGCAAGATGCATATCGTTTCTTATATTTTTGAAAACCCAAAGCTCACTATCAGGGTTTTTTTATATAGGGGTTGAAGGGATGAAGATATGGGAGGTAGTTTTTCCTTAAGATGCAATTGTTCTAATTATTAGCTATAGTTTAGAGAAAACTGTCCTTTTCTATTTGCAGCCCTTCAACCCCTAGGTAAAAAAAAATCTCAGAAATGAGCTCCGAAAATGTAAATAACCACTTGCTATTAGTTGTAATTTAGAAAAATTTACCCCCTCTATCTTCCCCCTTCAACCCTTAGGAAAAAGTAATTCCAGAAATGAGCTTTGTGTTCTCCAAAACATATGAAACGATATGCATTTTGCTAAAACCTATAAGTAAAAAATGGATGCGGCATAAAATCTTAAAAATTATTTTTTTTATAACTACGGGTGTGTGAATGGGGAGCGGCGGTAACAATTTAATCTCGCGTTTTCCTGATTTCAGAGCACTTTGCGACAAGTATTAGTTTTTTAATTTTTATTCGTCAACCAAAAATAATTTATTTACCCTACTTTATTCAATTTCAAAACATTTTTAAGTTTAGAGGCATCACTAGGAGAAAGAAATATTTAATTTTCAACCTATAAAAAATATAAAGGAGGCAAATGCGCGCTGCACATATATACATTGTTCAGAGTGACCTCAAGAATGACATAATTTAAGCGCAAGGTCATCGGAGAGTTGGATCTTAAAGTAAATAATTACCCAATATTTTATTTAAAGTAATTTAAAAATATTATAAGATTATTAGATTATCGTTCGTTGTTTTGGTTAATCACTTTCGACGTTTGGTAGGGCTAAAATTAATTTATATTCAAAATTATTGCTTCCCATACCTTACTTTTTAAATCTGTGAGATGATCCATTATCAAGGAACGATCGCTGAGTTCTCCTTACGACCGCTCATCAGTTATTGATTGTTCTTATCCTTATCTATATATATAAAAATTAACCCCTAATTCTGTTGGTCACGCAATAACTTGAGAACGACTTTACCGATTTCATTCATTTTTTTTTTTAAAGTTTTCTAATACTTTGTAGATGGTTCTTACGGAAAGAAAAGTTAAGAAAATTGTGCAGAAAATTGGATAATTTCAGAAAACTTAACGATTATTTTAACTTCGCGAGTTTGACCGTTCGCGCGTTCTCGATTTCAACGGATTTTAATGAAAATTAGTACAATTATTGTATTGAGGTCACTGATTTTGAATATTATCACAATTTACAAATCCAAGATGGCGGACCCAGTATGGCGACCAAGATTTCTCGATTTCAACGGATTTAAATTAACGTTAGTACAATGATTGTTTTGAGGTCACTGATTTTGAATATTACCAAAATTTACAAAATCAAGATGGCGGGCGGACCCAATATGGCGACCAAGATTTCTCAATTCTAACGGGTTTTAATGAAAATTAGTACAATGATTGTTTTTGGGACACTGATTTTGAATATTATCAAAATTTCCAAATCCAAGATGGCGGATTCAACATGGTGACTAAAATGTCTTGATTACAACGGATTTTAATGAAAATTATAACAATGATTATTCTTATTGAATTAATTTAGTACTTTACCAAAACTTCCAAATTCAAAATGGCGGATCCAACATGGCGATTAAAATGTCTCAATTACAACGGATTTGAATGAAAATTAGTACAATGGTTATTCTGAGGCAACTAATTTAGAATATTATCGAGATTTCCAAATCCAAGATTGTGACCAACAATTTTTCGATTTTAAAGGATTTTAATGGAAATTAGTACTATAATTATTCTGAGCCCACTAATTTGAATGTTATCAAAATTTCCAAATTCAAGATGGCGGATCCAACACGGCGACCAAAATGTCTCGATTTATTTAATGCCACTAATTTTAAATATTATCGAGATTTGGATATTCAAGATGGCGGATCCATAAAGGGGTTTTCGGGTTGAGTCAATTTCTAGGATATAACAAACTAGAACATTTGAGAAGTCTTTAATTAGTAAGTATTTACCCAACGTCGAATGAAACCGGGTAATTTTCCAATATTTGTGAAGTGTAAAACGGTTTACTTAATATTAAACAACGTGTAAGTTTGTTCAATAAATTAATTAGGGATATGAAATGAAAACACTGTTTTCTTATATTAATGGTATTATTTGTAGAAACATGCGAAAAGAAAGAACACGATCAAATATTGGTCGACACACAGGGCATAATGAAAATGTACCGGAAAGGGCAGTACAACGTCTGCTGGGTCAGTTAGTCCTTACTAAAAATAAGATTGTAACTGTCTATCTGTTCCGTCATAACTTTTAATTCTCTTTACCGAATTCAGTGAACACATAGGGGACTACTGGTCGAATAATAGGCTTTATATTTACCGGCTTAAGCTAGACGTGAGTGAGTTTAAACCAAACTTGAGTCAGTACGAGATATCTCTACGGCTTTGCACATATGTATTTACATTTAACTGGAACTGCTGGGAAGGGGAAGCGTAATTTTATCCTGCTTTGTTTACGAAAATATAAATTAAAAAAAAAATGGAAATATTTAATCGATTCTGGAAAAGAATTTAATTAGGTGCGGGGTGAAATGCTATATTTACATAAATTGATTTTTGTATCGAAGAAAAAATACCCACTGCAGAGTCGATTCACATGACGCACTGACATAGAGGAACTGGACTGCTAACCGCCGTCTGAAAAACGAGACCATTTTTAGCGCAGGCTCAAACCACATGGCGCAAATCATGCTATTAAAAATTCCCTAAAATACCGCACAATTATGTTTAAAATGAAGCAAATAAAAAATAATTAATCTGTCATGAACCGATTTCTTTTATATCATGCTTAATTTTAAGTTTTTTCACAAAAATGTTCCTCGCGGCAATCAGCTGCGGTCTTAAGAAAGACAAAGATAGCTACACAAATTATTTTTCTGCCTTTGTCTAACCTTCACATTTCTCGTTTATACCAACCCAAGCTAAAAGTTGTATCACAAAATGAAGTAGCCATCTGTTGGACATCGTAAAACTATTCTAACAGCTGATTGCAACGGAAAATGATGAGTTGGCGGGCAACTTGTAAAGGCTGTCGTGGGTAAAAGTGCTTGTGTTTACTTTTATTTATCTATTGGGAGTATCAAAAAGATGTATCACACGCGAAGATACTAGAAAAAACCAAAAGAAGTGCACATACATGGCGCCACCTTCATTTGGCTATTGGCCATTTTTTTTTGTAAATTTGTCTGCCTGCGGGCTTAAGAAAGAGCGAGATAGTTAGAATTCGGTCAAAATTTGGTCTTACTTTTGATGTGAGTTTTTGTACGGGATCAGCAGTCCAGTTCTTATATGTCAGTGGGATCAGCAGTCCAGTTCTTATATGTCAGTGACATGACGTGACTTTGAGAAATGAATGCCAAAAATGATATCACGAATTTTAGACGTCAAAAATGCTTTGTGCTCGAGAAAGTTAGTTTTTAGAGTCGACTGCTCAATTCAGCGATTGCTTTTCTTAAGTTGCAGTCGACTGCAGAATCTTAGTTCTCAAACACGAGGATACCTTCCAATCAAATGTTTGTATAGTATTATTTATGTCAGGGAGGAGAGAGTAAGAGTCAGCACGCCATTATTTAAAAATCGTGTTTGCACTATAATTCTATATATTTATGTACATTTCATAATATCTATCCGTCAAATTAACATATGCGTTCATGGGATCAATTTCATGGCCGTATACTACTGTGATAAAAAATTAGGTTAATTTTTCATTTAAACTTTGCGGGTACTATAAAATAATGAAATTATTTGTGGGTTGGTAGTATTGTCTTTGACATCTATGCAGAGCTTCATGTCAATATATTGAATTGCTGCAGAGTTACACGTGTTTTTGTAAACATACAAAAGTGATGTTTTTCAATTTTTACGGTGTGGTTTTGTTGAGCAAAGAATTTGCCGCGGAAACGTTGAGGATGTTGCAGAAGGCTTTTGGTGATGAGGCTATGTTGCAAAAAATGTTTACAAGTGGTACAAAGAATTCAAAGAAGACCGAGAAGGAGTCAAGGAAATCAAAGAATTGGCGCGCGAAAATCTTCGACTAACAATTAGAGACCTTGCTGATACTGTGGGTATTTCATTCGGGTCGACCCCAATCATTTTAAAAGGAGTTTTGTGCGTCAAATGTGTCAAATCTCGCTTGGTTCCAAAAACACTCAATTTTTTTGAAAAGAAGCGTCGCGTTGACATCTGTGAAACAATGATTTTGGGCTACCATAACGTCATCAACCACCCTATTCGCCTGATTTAGCTCCGTCTGACTTCTGGTTATTAAAAAAAAAAAAAAAAAAAACTCAAAAAACCGCTCTGAGGACATCGTTTTGACTCGATTGAAGAGATACAAGCCGAATCGAAGAAGGTTTTGAAGACCATTCTGGAAATCGACTTCAACAACTGTTTCGAAGACTGGAAATAAATTTGGCTTAAGGGGTTACATGGGTCTTAACCCTTTATAGCCCCATGTGATATTTCTGGAACAAACCTCAAAAATCCCGCTAGAATACGCACCGAATATATTTAGTTCATTCAAATCGGCGCCACTTTGCTGTCACATATTATTGAACAATGTAGTATCCACGGAAATCATCATAGACAGCGTAAACTGTTAACAGTTAATCGATTAGAATTTCGCCCATAATTGAAAGTGACAAGTTGAAATTCGTGCAAATTTTAAATTTTACAAAAAAAATACAAAAAGTGTGTAAAATTGTGTTATTTTCTTGGAAACCTATAGATAAGTGAATGAATATGTTCCTTCCATACCAAATTAGTTTTTTTTGTTTATGTTTAACTCAATTTTACAGTAATGTTACACTCCCTTAAATGTGAAATAAATAATTAATAATACATATTTTTTTAATTTCTGAGAAATACGTATTTTTTATTTCCCTAAACCTGTCGATTTTTAACATAATTTTAATGTTTTATGATCTTGGGCTATAAAGGGTTAAAGGTATAAAAAAAACGACTTCTTTAAAAAATTTTATTTCAAAAACGAAAAATCTTTTTTATTTAAAATTTAAACATATGAAAGTAAAGTACTTAAAGTACTTGTAAAAAATTCAGCCAAAAATATTGAAAATTTTCCATTTTCCAGCCGTTTTTCGCCGTCAACCTTTTTTTTTGCGGTGGACATGATATTTCGGTGTGGATTCATCTGAAATCAAAAATTCAAAAATTTTCTTGTAGTTTATGCCCTTGGCTCGTGATTGAACGAAGGAATTGAAAAAAAAAATGAAATTTGACATTTTGACATGAGTTTGAATCAATTTTCGTCTCAAATTTTTATGCGTTTTTCCGATTCTCATCATTTTTAAAAGGTATTTTTCGTATAAAACAAGAACGACTTGACCGAATGAAAATTCCTTCGTTCAATCACGAAACAATACTATAAAAAATAACTGTGCAAAGTTTCAACCAAATCGGTCAATTTATTTTCGAGAAATCGTGTCCACCGCAAAAAAAAAGGTTGACGGCGAAAAACGGCTGGAAAATGGAAAATTTTCAATATTTTTGGCTGATAACTTTTTTACAAGTACTTTAAGTACTTTACTTTCATATGTTTAAATTTTAAATAAAAAAGATTTTTCGTTTTTGAAATAAAATTTTTTAAAGAAGTCGTTTTTTTTATACCTTTAAGACCCATGTAACCCCTTAAGTGTATTGTATCCGGGGAAGATTACTTTAATGGGGAAATTATAAAATTCATTTGGAAGAATAAAAATGTTTCCTTTTATAAACAAATTCATCTTATTTTTTTATCACAGTAGTACAAAGTTCCGTAAAATCAAACGTCCAAATAAAAATGGGTGACAGACCAACCCATGCCAAATAAGCCTTTGATATAATTAATTCAATTTCAATTTCAATGCATTAGTTTTTTTTTTAAATTTGGGAAAATTGCAAAGTCAATAATTTAGACTGCCGCGGCTACAAATGTTGAAGGACCCTGCTATCAGACGTCATCAAAAATATTTCCAGTATAGGGGTCGTTTCATACAAAGAAAAAAAAAAATTGTTTTATCTTTAATTCGTATAATTTTTTCTCTGTAATTTTTCTTTTTGAATTTGAAAGTTATGTAGAGTAAGATTTTTATGAAAACATAGTCCACAATTGCAAAAATGATAAATGTTTTTTTTTAAATCGAGTTGTATTTTGGTTTTTTTTTTTAATTTAAAAATTTAGATGTTTTCTGAGGTGCTAAATACGAAACAAACATTTTCCACCACGCAAGGTTTAAGGAAAAAATAAAAAAATAATAATAAAGACTAAGACTGAAGTATACTTTTAAATTCAGCGACCTGTGCAATGGTTCAAAAATATAATAAAATCTACATATATGTAATTTTGGAGCTATCAGGACCACATTTCATGTGCATAATTTTCTTAGAAGTAATATTCCCATAAACGAAAAAAGACCTATTCGCTATTATAAAAAATACGAACATGACGGAGATATTTCTGCCTTAAATTTTTCAAGTATTTTTATTGTTCTCGCAGCAGCATATAACTATAATACATGTTCAAATTCAAAGTCGAAAGTGAATGACCAATCCTTTTCAGATATAAGCTTCGAAATAAACGTTGAATTTTTGAATTTTAAGAGATGGGAGTCTAATTTCCCAAAAAAATTAAGTAAAAAACCGACCACGCCATTTAAGATCCTGTATTTATAGCAAAAGACAAAGTGAACACGTTTTTTGCTCTATGAATTAATATATAATAAAATAAATGAAACCATTTTGAATACAAAAGGCTTGTTTGCTAAATGTTTGGCGTTTTAGAATTTTTAGAAAACTTGTAACGAGGACTCAAACCCCTCAGCATTAATTTTCATTGATGGGATACTAAATTTCAAATATGAATTCGTGATTCAAAAATTATTTTTGCATAAAATCTGTGTAGTTGTAGCTATCGCTAAGCATACCATAAACACTTTTTTAAATTGATTTTTAAACAGAATTTCTAATTTTTCAACCATTTTTTTCTCATTGAAGGAATCTTAAAAGCTTTTAATTTCCAAAATTTTGAAAACTGCATCTCTTAACGATTGCTACTCCAAATTGGGAATATTTTCGTAAAAGAAATTATAATTCGGATTATTAGTCTTCGAATTTATTGCATATTGGCAAGAGACGTGCATTAAAGCGGCTAACACTTACATAGTCAGTTTTTAATATTTTGAATTGAAAATTTTGAAGATGTACCATACTTCAAAAAAAAAAACCCGTTTAAAGATAACAAACATTTATTCAAAGAATCTTCCTTGAAAAATGCATTTTTAGAACTCTTAGCTAACTACGTAAGTGCTGCCCCCTATATTTCTCAGGAAATGTTCCATTGGATAAAATTATTTCGGTATAAACACTAGAGTTATGGGACACGTCAATTGACGGATTTTTCCTTGCAAATTCCTTACCTCTCCAGCCCCTTATGCCGCGATCAAACCGTAACCGTAACCATCATAAGTAAAATCCATAGAACTAATGTTACAGATATTAAAATCGAGAGCAGCCTTTTTTTTTTAAAAAAAAGTCACCAAAAAGATTTGCTATAATTAAAGGATAATCACTTTCAGTATTTCCCGACCTCAGCAAAGAGTCAGTACCTCATTTAGAATTCACAAATCTCCTAAACTTCTTAGGCTCATCGGACAAAATTAGCTTCATTGCGTGAATGTAATCTACATATGCGTATTCAAGGTCAGAGATAAATTGGTCGCGATAATCTGGTTAAGTTAATTAGGATCGCTTCAAAGATCAAATTGACTGATTTTTAACTGTTTCAGCGAGCTGTAAAGCCAGCAGGACCCGAGAGAGAGTTAGTTGATTTAGTCATACGGACACATAAAATAAGACAGACAAATAAAATGGTTATAAAATAAATTAACCATAATGTCAATGTCACGCTCGGGAAATACATATGTACATTATTTCAGCTCGCTTCAGGTGGAACATAAGTAGTAATAATAAGAATGCTCTTATGAGGCAACTTCAGGGCGACACTCAACAACTCTAAGAATTCGCGATGATAAAAACCCCGAGAAACAAGTGTCTTGGGTAAAACTAATGCTGCGGATTTTTGAATTTTCAACCTTGCCACCCTTTTACACCCCAGAAGAGGATTGTAGAGCTAGAATATATAAAAATTTGGAAATTCCATGCCCAAAAACCTTACAAGTATTAATTTGTAACTTTATATAATGAATACCGTGCATCTTCAGGTTTTCATCCCTTATCATAACCAAAAAGGGGTGGGAAGTATTTTTAACTCTATCATAAGCATTGACACTAGTGTATGTAAGACCATAAGTTCCACTCTTATTTATTTGCAGAATTTAATTTATTCACAACTCTTTAGTTCTCAAAATAGTGTTTTTGAAGAACTGCCGACTTTGACCCCTTTTGGGCCTTTTTTAGTGGGGAAGTGATGAAATTTGACCTTCGATAACAAAAGAATTGAGGTTCTTATCCTCTTTATTATATTTTTTCCCACTTTCACCAGTTTTTGAAAGTCAAAATTAATTTTTTCGGAAAAATCCATAAGATAGCGAGTCAGCGTAAAAATGTTGATTTTAAGATGGTTTACAACCCCTTAATGATGAAAATCATACCTCCGGGCTTAATAACTTTATTAATTGGACATTTTGAGCCATAGTTTTTGTGGTATTGGCTTTTTCTAAATTTTCTTTCATATCGAAAATATCAATTTTTTATAAAATTTACCCTCAGAAATCGGTATTTTTTTTTTTAAATTCAAAAATACAATAGGAAGGGGTGTTTTTTTAATTTTCAGGTAATATTCTGAAAGAGCACTATTGAAAATACCCGGGTATAAATTTTCAGAACGTTTTAAAAATAAATAACAAAGTTGTCCGAGCTTAAAGTTGACGGACAAAAACGGACAAATTGGGACAATAAGGATTAAGCTACAGTGCGCGCAATTTCTATAAGCGCACGTCTGATTTTCAAGTGAAATGCACAATTCATTGAAATAAAGCGATATAGTAACAACATTTCTTTATAGGACAATTGTTAAAGTTTATAACTATTCATAAAAGCAATTAAACAATTCTAAATATCAGGCAATGCGTGAATGCAATAGATCAATCTTTCACAATTGATCTTAGAGTGCGCAGTTTCTATAAACGCAGTTTCTTTTTGTAGTATTACTAGTTGAACGGAAAGTAATTTTGCAACTTTTTAGGAAACAATTCATGTGAGTTTCATTTTTATTTTCCAACTCTAGCTTAATTCTGTATAATTGCTGTTATTTCTTAAGATTTATTGTAATGCCCCGAGGAAAGGTCCTTGACAACGATGATCGCGTCAGAATCCGTGCGTTTAGGGAAACTGGCCTTGGTATAAGAAAAATTGCAAGGAGAATTGGACGTTCAGAATGTGTGGCCGGCCAAATCTCTCCAACTGCAACAGCATCATAAAAATGCGCGTCTAGATTTTGCTAGAAGCCACATGAACTAGGACGAAAAGTGGCAAAACGTTATTTTTTCTTACGAAAAACAATTTAATTTAGATAGTCCAGATGGATTGAGTACTTATTGGCATGATTTAAGGAAGCCTGATCCGCCTCGTCTAAGTAGTAATTTTGGTGTTGGTAGTTTAATGTTATGGGGTGCCTTTTCTTATCAAGGAAAGTTATTTTTACGCTTTGTTCCCACCCGAATGAACTCTGCCATATATACAAACCTGCTGGAGGAATCTCTTATTCCATATTTAAAAGACAATATGGAAAAAGATTGGATTTTTCAACAGAATAACGCCGCTGTGCATTCTTCTGCCGAAACAAGACGTTGGTTTAGTGAAAGAAATATTCCTGTAATGGAGTGGCCATCACGTAGTCCGGATTTAAATCCAATGGAAAACATTTGGGGAATCATGGCACGAAGAGTTTACGCAAATGGTGGACAATTTTCTTCGTTATCTCAACTGAAAGCCGATATTTTGATATCTGGAATGATATTGATGAACATTTGTTTAAAAAGTTAATAAATTCGATGTTTAACAGGTTTTTTCAAGTTATAACTAACAAAGGAGGTAAAACACAATACTTAGAAAATATACAAAAATTTTCTTTTCGTTAAGCTTTTAAAATAAAGTCTATAATATAAAGTGCGTTTATAGAAATTGCGCAGACAAAAGAGACTCTTAATTATATTTATTTTTATTATAAAGTAATTACTTACTTTAATGAATGTTTTATATTATTTAATTAATATTTACCAATGGGCAATTTATGCAATATAATCGGTTTTGAAAAATAAAAAGTAGTTTTCTTTAAACATGAATAAAACTGGCTGCGCTTATAGAAATTGCGCACACTGTATATCTACTCGAAAGATGACGCAAGTAGGGGCATTCCGTAAGATTTATATCTCGAAATCCAGGAACAATGAATCAACTTAAAAGGCCTTCAAGATTATCTTTTCATCCGACTATGCGACAGATGTATTGTTTTAATTTTGCCAGCCGAGCGGCTAGCCGGCAAAACTACAAAATCCCACTTTGCTATAATTCCGGGATAAACGGACAGACAGACGGACGGCGGGCCATTTTTGTTGGGAATATTGCTCGTCCACCGAACTAGACGAGTCCAAAAAGATCGATAAGTGCTTAGATCAGATCTGATCTTGTCAGTATGGCGCTTGGCTTCTCTGCCATAGACACTCGCAAAGGAGGGATCGAAAGCTAATCCCTATATCTGCCCGATTATAACTCAAAGTGTGAATTATAAACGAAGGCTAATTCTGTAACAGTATGTACGTGGGATTCTTTATACCCTCGAAGCAGCCTATCGATTCGCCAAAACTGTGCGACGATTATAGACTAGGTTTTGTTTTTATAAAACCAGAATGGGGCCGTAAAATACAAAATGGCGTAGCGAGGAATGCCTACCATATTAAGTGGTATATCGCTGGTTAGGTCTTTCAAAATCAAGATGATGTTTCCTAGACTCTTTAACAGCCATAAGCCCTGTTTGAGAAGTACACAACCTGAAAGTTGTGTAGGTAGGATTTCTACATATTTCTTGTTGCGCGTAATGAATGAATCTGTTGTATTTCCTAAAGTACTCTTCAAAATATTATCTGAGACTCGAATGCTCTCAAATACTCAATACTCAAAACGTATCATGAGTGGTTTCAACTCTTCAAGAACGGTGATTTTGACATCGAAGCTCGGGATGACGGTGGAAGAAAGGTTTTCAAAGATGCAGAATTGGAGGAATTACTTCATGAAGACACGTATCAAACACAAGAAGAATTGGCAGGATCATTAGGAGTAACAACAAGCAAGAAATAAGCCATTTCAAAACGCCTCAAAGCCATGGGAATGATTCAGATGATTCTGCAGCATGACAATGCTAGACCCCAAGTCGATCAAAACATACTTGGAAACGTTGAAATGGGAAGTTCTATCTCCACCCGCCGTATTCTCCAGAAATTGCTCGCTCTATCACTTTTTCGATCAATGGCACACTGCCTTGCTGACCAGCACTTCCGTTCTTAAGAAGTCAAAATTTGGATCGATACGTGGATCGCCTAAAAATATGAGCAGTTTTTTCGACGCGGGATTCGTACGCTGCCCTAAATATGGGAGAAAGTCGTGGCCAGCGATCGACAATATTTTGAATCGTAAATGTATAACTAGTTTTTTACAAAAAAACTTTGAATGTCGTAAAAAAAACGGCGGAAGCAAAGTTGTACACCTAATATTTATAGACAGGAGCTAACTATGTATTGATAAAACAAAACTAAAGAGTCATCAATAAAAAAATAAATTAGAAAAATCAAAAAATCCAACTGCGTAAAAAGCGAACTAAAAAGATGGAAACAAGATGACGTAGGAACATGATAGGATGTATAATGGAAATCCTTTTTCCTTAAATTAAAATAATCATTGTTATTATGATAAAAGCAGTCGGAGGTACAGTCGGTACATGTAGCAGGAGTCGCAGTAGGTAAATTATGAATCTAATGCCTGAAAATTCCCCGAAAATTCAATTCTTCCATACTTTACATACAATCGAATAATACCCATCTATCTTATAATTCATTGATTAAACTATTAACTGAATGTTTCCCTTTTACAAAATGACTATTGACTGAATATTTCCCTTTTGCAAAATGCGAAACTAGTTGAAAACATTTGCCAAGAAGGGTTACTGAAACAATTGACAGATATACATACATATATTCATGTCATACATTACATATATATTAGGTCTGTCTGGTAACTTTTAGGTAAAAATTTCTTGAGTAAAAATCTGGTAAAAAGTTTCATATGGTAGTGGGCATAAACATCAAAAGTTACCAGACGACTTCAAGTAAAAATTGGGTAAATCTTACTTGTGTATGTAAATTGTCAAACGTGATCAAGATGTTAGAGGGAAAACTTATGAATTTATTTAATATTTTTGAAGATTTTGAAATATGTTTTTTATTTATTTAAACAATTTTTCAATAATTTCTTCTTCTATCTGAATCGCAAAATTGAAATACACAAATGACAGATTACACAGTGACAAGCAATCGGTGATTTTACCCAAATTTACTCGGTCTCCGCAGCGTGGGTAAAATCTGGTAAAATTGTGTAAGAGGAGAAGTGCTGTCAAGAGCTCAGTTTTTCCCCTCCGTGAGATTAACAGACACTTTCAGGTAAAAATTTTACCCGCGAGTAAAAACTTTATAGTTACCAGACAGACCTATTATTTTCGGGCGCGTGAACTTTCGGATAAATGGTCGTTCGGGGAATGCCATTAGGGGGAATGGACGGTAATCTTAAATATTACTAGTCACTTGTAAAAAATGTGAAAAGCTCTTGGAAGCAGTCAAAGATCACGGTCGTGTTCTGATTTTGCTCCTTGTATTTACTTTTGATTTTTCTCGTACATTAGTGTGATAAGCGAGCAAGTTCTACTTTGGGTATATTGTTTGTGCGCATCGATCGAGGTGTGGACATAGTACATGACACTTGATATGACATATGACATAACACTATATAAGTGATATTATTACACATGTTATATAACGTGTCATGTCAATCGTCATGAAAAGTGTCATGTTATGCGGCATGCCATAGGTCACGCGTCATTTGTCATTTCATGACGCGTCATGTCCCTAGTCGAGGCATATGTTATGTCGCGGGTTAATGTTCAGTCAAGCGTCGAGTCATGTGGCATGGTATATGTTTCCCTCAGGAATCCTAATCAGATTTCTGGGGTAATAAAAAGTAGTCTATTACCGTGTTTCCATGCAGGGTTCAACTCGAGTTGAACTCGAGTTAGTGTTCATGGAAACTCAGGTTGAGTTGAGTTTCGTTAAATCCAAGTTAACTCCACGAAACTAGTCGGGTTGAGTTGGGGTTAGCTTCAAATGTCATTCCAGTTTATTTTGTCAACTCAACTCCAAGTTGCTCATGGAAACAGTTCAGGTTTAGCGGACATTTTCTTAACTCAACGAAAACTCAACTCCAACTCAACCCTGTGCATGGAAACATGGTATATGTTCATTGTCGGGCATCAAATGGCATCAAATAAATCATTGGAACGGCGATCTTGAACGTTGCCGAAAATGAACAGACACCATTCTACATTTTGTTTATTGTGGCTTCCAGCGCGTTGAGATGTAATGCAGCGCGACACCTAGTAGACGGGGAACAAAAACATCTAACCCTAAAGTGATTTAAGTTTCGCTTCTCAGGTTTCTGAAGAGATTTTCCAAGAACAAACCGGGAAGGGTGCAATTCCTCGAGACAAGACCGAAGTAATGGCAAGCTGGGGCCGGGTGCCCTGTGGGCGACTGTTTATAGAACGAAGTAATAAGTATTGCACAGTATAAGAATGGAAATGAGTATTAAGCGGACTTTTCGTTTAATTTTAAGAAAAAAAATAGACATCTTAATTAATTTTTTGTGTGAAAAAAATATTATATATATGTAACTAATTTCTTTTAAATATTATAGTAGAACATATGGAGAATATAAACAAATTTTCCTCTTGAATTTCTAGTATGTCTTGTTCACTGCAGAGGGCGTCTTCCAAAAGTTCCTTTTAAAACGCCCGTATTTCTGTAGGACTTCCTGTAACACATAGAGTAAAAATTCCAACAGGATTCTATTCATAAGACTAAATACTAGTAACTAAACTTAAAAAACATTTTATAATTAATATTTTTATCATTTTACAAACAGTTTTCTGAAAAATCAAAAGACAAACACTTTTTTGGGGGTAAACTACCCCTGTATAAAAAATAGGGGTATGTAACATAATAGCTTTAAAGGTTAAGTTAATAGTATTTTTCATAACAAATCGAATGTATTTTGAATTATTAAAAACGGTTGAGTAGTTTTCGAATTACAGATGTGGGCAATTTAACAAATGTAGTTTCGAAAAAAACGCATTTAAAGGTTTTGGTATATAATTTTTTTTAAAACGCGTAGAGTTACCGTTACAAATATGTATAGGTATAACTTTTTTTACTGTACGAATTTCTTAAAACGGTTTTAGGACAGTATTTCATACCCGATTAACTTGAAAATTGGCATGAGTGCATAGTTTTCGTTACGTTTTAACAGTTTTTATATTAAAATTTCAAGATGAAATCTCCAAAATGGCGGAAGATTGTGTGTCCTTAATAGCTCCATTCGATTTAAATTTTGATATTTGGAGGTTTTCGCAGTAGCTTCTTATGAATTTCAGGTTAGAACTCTGTCGTTTATGGTCTGATTTGATTCAAATTGGATATTGAAGTGTTCTTGGCAGTTATGAAGTTCTGGAAAAACTGGCAACATCATTATACTCATAGCATGTGAATTTTGTCATTTATAGTCCGATTCAATTCAAATTTAAACCTTCGGGTTAGTTAACTAAAAATTAGAAGTATACATTTTGGTTCAAATTAATTATAGGACTAAAAATTGAGCTCAAGACTAAAAATCAGACAATATACAAAATATTTACAAGAAAATATGCTTTAATTTAAAATGCTGAAATAAGTATTTTTTGCTTTAGCTCTCAAATTCCCGTATAATATTTTTATATACTTTCAGTATTGAATATACTTATTTCATTTGATATGGGATTTTTAAAACTGTCTATTTATTTAGTTCTGTTCTGTTGGTTGGAATCGGAATTCAGATTCCAGAATTAATGTTTTCTTCTTATTATTTTCAATAACAATATAATTACCCTATGTGTATGTAGATTCGATTTTTCTGTAAAAATTTTGTTTTCAGTACCTATTCGGAGCTGGCAGCACATTTTTGTTTTGTCTGCGAAAATCAGTACTGCAACGTAATTTCTTATTCAAAACTGAATTCGTTGGTTCATCAAAGAATAGTGAAATATTGTCTATGTTCTGTACTTATCATCAAATGCAACTTTTTTTTATTGATACAACGAAATGTGAATGAAATTTCGTGATTCTTTGCATTTCATTCTAATCAAATGACAGGAAACTGCCTGGCATATGGTAATTAACGTTTACGAAAATATATATAATCAGTACTAAATGCGAGCAGCAAATCTAAAATGTTACACTGATATTACGAGAGTACGACACTGGTAAGAATAGGGCTTCAGATGGCGATGGTTCCGAATTGAGACCCCGGCAAGGACAACTAAGAAAGTTTCTCACAATGTTACATAATAAAAGTAAAGTAGGTACATGATTCAAATAAAACAAAAACTTCTTCACAAATACAATAGATTGAAATTAGAAACACTACATCCTAATGATATCATAAGATGAAAAAAATATTTAAGGGTGCAGTATAAATTTATTTTTGGATTTTTCAAAAACATAAACTTTAGACCTGTAAAAACAATATACAATATGGTATATAAATCAAAAATGCCGGGAAGTATCTATGTATATAACGTGATATAATACATGGTGTCCTAGCGCCCGCATTATAGGAACTTTAAAAACGCGTTTAAAACTCGAAACCACGTTTCTTGACATAGTTGGCAACTTTTTGAAAAACCTATTCAACCGATTGGGTTCAAATTTTCAAGGATTATTCTACACATGTGTGGCTATGGTGTGAATTAGAATTACAAATATCCTTTAATATTTTACCCATTTTTTTTACTAAAAAAAAAAGGGGAACAAAATTCAAAAGTCCCCCTTTTTTTTTCTTTTTTTAACCCAAATATGTTATTCTAGTTCACACGATAGAGACTGATTTATTTTTTGATATCCTAATCGAAGTTTTTGTTTCAAGCGTTTCACAGCTGAGAATTCCTGCCAACCGTTTTTAATTGACCTAATTGCGGCACAGAACGATTTAAAAAAAAACAAAAAAGTTAAGTTCGATATGTCAGTTCTTAAAATATTGTATCATTAAAACAAATCTTCATATGAAAAAGGAAACATTTGAAAAAAACGTCCAATAAAAGTATACTCCCACCTTAATTATTATAATTGGCCTATATAAAGAATATTTTTTTAATAAGCGCCGGATTTCCGATAGGAATAACTGTCAAAAAAGCTGTGATATGTTGTAAGCATCAATGTCAGTTTAATTTAGTAAAGTCTAACAAATCACCATGGAAATATATATACCACAGTAACGATTCCAAATCGTAGAAACAAATAAGAAAATCGTATAGAACGTCAATTTTACGGAATAATCGTCAATCAGAACGTGCTATTCGTTGTGTTATTTAAAATTTCCGATCCGACTTAATGCTACATGACAACAAACAATGCAACAGCTGCCTATGCAATCAATAAAATGCACTGTTTCGTGCGGTCAATGTGCCGGCGGCATCATCGGGCCAGATTTCTTCCAAAATGCGACGGTTACACGTTGTAACCGTCTATGGTGACCGGTACAGACCAATAATCCGGGACTTATGAATACCGAGAAAGATGTGTCTACGACTAACTACAAGACGATTATGAACGCAGTTTCCCAATCTTAATTTACATATAAAAAAAAACATAAATTCCTGGCGCTTTTTTTTTATATTAGTAGAACATCTAAAAGTCTCTTTTCTCACAAAATATAAAAACTGCCACAATTTAACATTTGAGCCTTTATCAGAAATGAACTTAAAAGTTTAAAAAAATATTTAGGACCTGTTGGCTTAGTTGTGATTTTATCTGGTTCATAGTAAAATACGATATTAAATTAACCAAATATTTTTAAGCATATTCTTTGTAATACACTATAAAAGAATTGAATAAGATCTGCGAATGCTAAAAACTTGTCAATTGACGAAAATATCTTATATAACCCCCATGCATTTATCTGAAGTTGCACATGGCATATCACGAAGAAGGGGGAAAGCAATAGCATCGCCTGAATCACAATTGTCAATAATTGTATCGCGTGCGGGTGAATTAAGACAACACATTTTATTCTAAAAGTACAGATCTTCGCAATCTATTCGAAGGAACAAGGTTAAAAGCACCAAGAGAAAATCATATTAAAATAAAAACAATAAAATAATGGTACACATTGCAGGTTATAGCACCAACATTTCTAAAATATCCCTACACGCAATAACAACTAAAATGGAAAGTGAATTCAATTTCACACTTTACTGTGCTGATTCTGCGCAGTATCGAATGAGCGGTCAAGAAATGGTCAAGGTTGGTGGTACTCTCGCTTTCTATTTACCTTTTTTACAAGCACAAATTTTGCCTCCTTTCTGAATAAATTTCTAAAGGGAATTGTGCTTGTGTGACGGAGATAAACCAAACACACTACCATGCTTTTATCATCCGCTTTGATGGGACCGTACATTACATTTTTCTCCCAATATATTATTTAGATTGAACGGCGCCCTTTCAGGAAACATTTTACAACACAACAGAAAAAAAAGTAAAATTCAAACTTCGGCCTATAATTATCGAAAATTACATTTTTTGAGCGGTCGAAACTGACAAGGGTAGGCACCGAGTGCAAACATAACGCCTTTACATACCACTCTTTAGGGAAAATATGCGTGTGCGTAGTGCGTGTTACTTTCATTTTATAATTCATTGACGATGCTTTTTCGGCCTGATTGAAATCATTAGGGGGAACATTTCTGAAATATTAAAGTTCGAGCCATTTTATTATCAGTTTTAAATTAAAAGGACGAATCATCCTCATTTTTATTCGTTAAATTATTATAACTTCACCAATATTAAAACTTTTATATATCAAAATCCTTTTAACAATAAAAATTGAAGCCTCTGGTGGAAGAAGGTGTTAACTCACTTTTTCAGAAAAAAATTTCTTTCCCTTTCAAACTATTTTCCGTGGCGCTAAATTTCATTTTGTAATATAAAAATATCATCATGTGATTCTTATATGGGTAAAACAACGTTTAACTCCAAGCAAAATGATGGGTTCTTGAATTAGTTTATTGCAAGGAGGTGTTAACTCATTAAACTATGCAGTTGGTAAAAAGTGAGTTAACACCTTCTTCCACCAGAGGCTTCAATTTCAGGTCATTTTAAATTGTTTTTAAGTACGAATAATATGCATGTCTTAGAAAACTTTATTTTATAATGAGAATAGGACAATTACTTGTTAAAATCACTATCGTAAATTTTCACTAAATATATATGTATATATATATTTAAAAAAAAAGAAATTCCATTGATAAAATATAGAAAAATTCGGAAGAAACAATTTTACACTAAAATCTCTTAGCTTCAGTATCATCAATTGATAATAAAAACCTTTTTCGCTCATTATAATGCGTAGTTTAAATTATCAATTTAAAGTTTAAATTTTAAAGTCATATTTTCAACTACGCGCAATAAATATAAAAAAAACATAATTCTCCCTTATTCAGTGGTCTATTTAGTAGCATAGAATTGATAAATTGTAATTAAACAATGTGCGTATGCAATGTTGATGAAATGCAATTTTATATGATAATGTGAATGAATAACATCAATACTTTCACTTTTCGCGGTATATCCAAATCACTATATCGTTTATGTATAATTTCACACTTTGTACCACATACACTTTTAGAGATATCAGTAAGGCAAAAAATAAAACACACCACATCGTAATCCGCAAGATATATGAAATGTGATTTTACACAAAGCTTGCAATGTTTTATTGTGTAAGTGGACTTTAGCCCTCTTACAACTTTTCTGACACTCATATATATCATAATATTAAAGAATTATCGATTTTATCTTTATTGGAATTCTGCCCGTTCCTACAATACTTTTCCAATTTATTTATTTTTATAAAAAAAAAAAAAAAATTACGAAAACTCTTTCAACTGAGAATTTCCGAATACGATAAACTTATTACGAAACTCCAACATGGTTTTAAAATTAATTAATTTAAAATAATATTTTAATTTAGTTGTGATTTCAACAGAAAAAAAAAGAAAACGTACAAAATTTCCCATCAATTTAAATAATTCATTAAATCCCAGTTGCGAATAAAATTCAATAACTTTAAAATTTTAAAATTTAAAACAATTTTAAAATTGTTATAACACTTACAGAACTTTTACAGGGTATTACACTTAACTGACATACCGACACAAAGCACGCGTGAAGGGTGTAGCCTACAAACGGCTACTTGTTCGCGAACGCGACTTTTGTAAACTAAAGCCAAATTTTCTCTGTCTGTCGAATAATTCTGATGGTTGGTCAAAAATAAAACTCACAAGGAAAAAAGAAAAAGATGAAAAGAATAAAGAAAACGAACAACAATATTCCTTTTTGGGGGAAAAAGAATAATGAACGAGAAAATTTAGATAAGAATTTTGATATACATATACATATGTAGACATACACGAATAAAAAATTTTTCCTTTTCGGGGGAGGAAAATTTTTCTTTTCACGCACCAACACATTGGAAATGCGTTTAGCACACATATTTGATTTACACACTTTGCACTCAAAATTTATTTTTCTTCTTGTGCTGCCCGTTGCCGCTTCCCAGCTGTAAAGGTATCGGGAATACACCGGGCATACCCAGCGTCTTTCCACCCTCTCAATCTGACGAACTTGTGCGCGCGCACCCTCGAGCATTTTATATAAACGCAAAATTCACCTTTTTTTCAATGCTTTCCACTTCTGTGGAAACGCCGCTGGCATATGTGAAGTTAATATCATGCCTCACTTTCTTATACTTTCGGGAAGATGGTGCATGTAGTTTTCTTGCGTATAAATATATTATTGGGGTGGATGCAATCGGAAACAAAAAATTAAATGAAATTTATCAAATTCCGCAATTTAGAATATAACATGATTTATGCTACAGAATAAAATAACTCTGCCTGACTTCTACAAAGGCACTGTGCAAAATTTAATCCTGAATTATGTTAATATTTTCTATTAAGAGGGGCGTAGGCGTTAAAGGTTTTTCTGTTCGTTTGACGCTTTCATTGAATATAGTTTTGTTCAATACAGGTTGAAATCAAAGAGTTGTCCCTATGATGAAATTAATTTTTATACTATAGATTGTTTTGAAGATTATTGGAAGAAAGAATTTCAAAGGCTATGAACCTTCCTACACTTCCTGAGCAGCGATGGTCCTATATTCGAACTGGAGTAGAAAAATCTAATTAAATGGTGCGTGCAAACATGGCTGCGAAATGGTGTTTTTAAATGTACCAGCGTTTCCCGCAAAGAAAATCTATCTACACAACAAAAGAGCCTGACTTTAGGCAAAGCGCATTGCACCGCTCAAGAACTGGGTGAATACTGAATATATAAAAAGTAAATAAATAAAAATTGAAAACTTGACTGGTATTTCGATTATAATACTCAAACTAGAAAATCTAGGCTTCCCTCCATTGTTTATCAATTGGATACGCTCATACCTGTCCAGCAGGAGTTATCAGATTACTTTTCGACATGAAATTTCCAGAAAAATATTTGCCACGTCAGGTGTACCGCAGGGTAGTCATCTGGGCCCGCTCTTATTCATTTTGGCTATTGACGACATTACATATCTGCTCAAAGGATGTAAAATTCTGATTTATGCTGATGACATGAAACTTTTCCGTTATACAAATAATATTAACGACTGCCACACGGTTCAAAGAGATCTGAACACTTTCCAAACGTGGTGTGTTCACAATGATTTAGAATTGAACATTAATAAATGTGAAGTTTTATCTTTTTGCAGAGGCCGCAATCCCCTAAGTTTTGATTATAATATTTCGAACGTTATCCTTAGGCGAGTCCACTCTGCCCGTGATTTAGGCGTTTTCCTGGATTGTAAACTGGATTTTGTTGAACACATAAATTCCATGGTGACTAGGGCCAGTATTATGCTGGGTTTTATTAAAAGATGGTCCCGTGAATTTTCTAACGTCACTGTGTACAAACAGCTTTATTCTTCCTTTGTCCGGCCAATTCTTGAATATGCAAGTCAAGTCTGGTCTCCCTATTACCAAGTTCACACAGACAGCATCGAATCTGTCCAACGGAAATTTGTCCGTTTCGCCCTTAGAGAATTGCCATGGAGCAATCCAGTTATCCTCCCTCCATACAAGGACCGTTTGAACCTTCTTGAGATGCATTCTCTGCAAAAACGTCGGGAAATCGCGGACGTTGTATTTGTACACCAACTTCTAGTTGGTAATATTAATTCACCTTCTCTTAAGACAAGATTCACGTTCAGAGCGAATGAGCGAAACCTTAGGCATGTCCCGCTTCTGCAAACTGATCTGTGTAAAACTAACTATAGCTTCTTTCAACCTATTAACCGCATGAGGTTAAGCGTAAATAAGAATGCCGATTTGTTTGATATCCGTGTTGGTAAGCATGTGTTAAAAAAGAACTTGCTTGTTTGTCATGTCTCTACTAACAGCGGACCAAATGATGACGAGTCTTATGCAGCAAATTAATTTTTGTTGCCTTAAAGCTTAGACTAAGCTGTTATAAAAAAAAAAAAAATTAATCCAGTACTAAGATACATTATTATTATTACTATTGTTATTACATTAGCGGGTCGTTAAGGCACTCTGGGTGTCTATCGGTAGCAACGCAACCTATCGCGATCTATTGTGCTGATCCCCTCTATTTAAACCCCTTCCATGTCAAGATCCTTGTAATAGGCTATAGTGCTCTGGAGAGTCACATTTGACACATCTGCCGAAGTGTGCTAGCCTTTGTCGACCTAAGGCTGGACATTGGCAGAGTACGTGTTCCGCTGTTTCTTCTTTTTCCAGGCAGAAGCGACATGTATCATTATCCTCAACACCCATCTTTATGAGATCGTACCTCAGGGCACAGTGTTTCATAAGTAGATCGGTAGTGATCTTTAGTCCCGACTTGTTAAGCATAAGAAGTTTCGTCATCCTCTGCTTGGAGGGGTAGATGAATCGCTTCGCTTTACTTAGTCCGGTTTGATTGTTCCAATGAGACTTCATTGCCTTCTTCCCATAGTCTGAGGAAGGATCTGTAGTAAATCTTTCCTAGACCACAGTAAGGCTCCGGTTCGGTGCGTTTTCTCATTGCCAATTCCTTCGTGGCCTGGCACCCGTAGCTATGGTAAGCCTGTTCGCATTGGCAAGTGTTTTTAACGTTCACAGGCAGCACCACAATAGGTTCTTTATAGTGTAACCAAAGAGTATCTATTAACAAGAGAGGACACTCGTGACGTTTTTCCTTATCTTTTTTCGACCGTGGTACCGTTACAGGAACGAAGTGGAAATTTCTGCTAGAAATAGTTAGTAATAAATAAGGCATAGGTGAGAGAAAGACAAAAATTTGGGGCGAAAAGTGGAACACTCCTGCAGGGTGCACCTCACAAAAATCTTTTATCACAAAACTTTTCTATGAACGCATTACACGCTGCCTTTTCCACAGCCACACACCAAACACATTTTATTATGCTTACCCATCATTTATCTAAAGCACATTTTATTTTATTTAATTAATTCCGTCTAAAAAAGCACTTTTTTACTTAAAAACTTTTAAGCTTGTTCACATTTACGAACAAATCAAGATCACCCGGTACTTTTCACAAAGCGAGCGGAGCACACAATAATCTAAAACCAGAGCGCCTTTAAAAATGCACAATGAAAAAATGTAAACAATCTCGTCTGTATTCATGCTCGATGTGTGCTACCTGCCTCTTCTCCCTTCTCCGATTCGGCATTTCGCTATAACTTAACGTTGCGAGGGTAGGTAAACTTCAGCGACCTAGTGCTAGTGCAGCAAACTAGATCGCCTTTAAAAAAGCGTTCATAAAAAAAGCTTCAGTTTATACCTTACGCTGTAAAAGCTGTCTGTGAGAACTTTTTGGTGACTATTTCTCTCTCTATATTTCTTATAGGTATTTACAGAGGTAGTAGCCCTGAGCTGCTTTATCTATAATGGGAAATTTTTATGGGTGTATTTTCGAGAGCTTGCATATGGGTTGGAATTTTGATAGGTTATTAAAGTGTCCCTTCTTGTTGAAATAGATATTCTTTGGTGTAACGTAGTCTGTTAACCCCTGGAGGGGATTCTGGGAACTAAGTTCCCAAACCAGAAAGAAAACAAAAATGAAATTTTTTGCGATTTTTGTTTTCCAATTGTAACTCAGCGTAGAATAAAGATAAATATGAAAAAACTATCTTCCTCAGAATCGTCTGAACTTTAATTTGAAAAATTGTCTACGATAATTAAAAACGAAGTTATAAGCGTTTGGAGGAATGGAGGGACAAAGTTCGAAACAAGTATCCCTTCCAGGGGTTAAAATCCATATTTTGGCAATTCTCATTTCTTTCCCTGTGACAGTTCGGGCGCAGGTGTTTATAGCAATTATCTCAGCCTGAAATATCGTAGGAACTTTCCCTAAAGCCAAGTAAAATCTGACACTTAGGTCCGTAGATCTCTGCGACAGAGAGTCCGTCGCATCTAGAGCGGCCTGTATACCATGTAAACTTAGATACATAGTACTGAATAGAATCAACTTTTCTTTATTTTTTAGAATCGCATTAAGGGGGGGGTATAGTCAAACATGCATTTTTTGGACCCATTTTTAAGATTTTTTTTTATCGATCTGGTAAAAGTAAGGTAAATGGGCGAAGGCCTACACTAAAGAACAACTTTTTAAGAGTATTTAAAAAAAATTGTTATTAAAAAATATTGAAAATTGAGTTTTTGACATGAATTGTAAGTTGACGCTCCGAAAAAAAAATTGATTTGCGGTGAGACACATAACTAATAGCTGGATCATCTAAAACAAAAAAACCAAAAAGATTTTGTTAGTTAATAAGTTTCTTGAGGTAACGCTGTCGAGTTTTTTTATTTATTTCGATTATTGAATTTTTGGTGTGAATTTAAAGTAAAAAAAACGAAAAAAAAGGAAATTTTTTGTTTGGAATTTCTGTTTTTAATCGGGAAAAATTCTATTAAAAAAAAAAGAAAATAGAAAAAAAAAATATCTCGACAGGGTTACCTTGTAAATTGTCTACAGAAAAAGTGTGCACAATTTCAAAAGGATCGGTCAAGTAATTTTCGAGTTACGTGTCTCACCGCAAATCGACTTTTTTCTTTCGGAGCGTCAATTTAAAATTAATGTCAAAAACTCAATTTTCAATATTTTTTAATAAAAATTTTTTTGAATACTCTTAAAAAGGTGTTCTTTAGTGTAGGCCTTCGCCCATTTACCTTACTTTTACCAGATCGATAAAAAAAATAATCTTAAAAATGGGTCCAAAAAATGCATGTTTGACTATACCCCCCCCTTAATATCAACCAGGTTTTCGGGCCAAGCGTCTAGTAAAATCTTATGATTCGATATTCAAAGTAGCAACAGAGAATTTTTAAGTAAAATTATTTAATATATTTTTTATATCATTCTTTTTTAAATTAGCCACTTTGTTAATTTAATACTAAATTTAAAATCAACAGATCCAACTACTTACATATTAAGGCCATAATTTTAGTTCCGCCATTTGGATTCTTAAAAATTGGTCTCCGAATTTGAAATTAACAGTCCTGATTAATTATAATAGAGGAAAGTAACCAAATATGGAATACCATTTTGTTTTTGTGTTATAAAAAAAAAGATATTGTAAATCAAAAACTTTTATTCTTATTTATTATCAGTCATACAGTTGCGCTTAACTTATTGACAGTTTTGTTTTACATATATTAATTTAAAATATAAAATTTTCTCAAAAACAAAATCAACATAAAGGCACCTAATTATGGAATAGGTACCCAAATATGGACTACTATAAAACTAAATTTCCAACGTATATCAGATTTTGTTACTAAACACAATCAGACAAGAAAAAACCTCTAAAACAATCAAACAAACATGTAATCAATGCATAATTATAATATACAATATTATTTCTAATCACGTTTTGAGAAATACTTAGTTTTTACGTATCTTAAAAACTTTTCTCACAGCGCCAAAACAAAACACTCTCACAGCGGCCACAACGTTCCTCCGACTGACAAGTCGAAACCTGTACGCGAGTATAATGATGGAAAGAGACAGAATATCACTGTCTTTTGGAACTAGTAGTATTCGTTTGCGAGAAATGGCGGTATTCCATTTTAGGGATACGATTCCATATTTGGTTACTTTCCTCTAAGAGGTCACTAAGAATCCACTATTTTTTTTAAATTTGAAGTTCGGGAGTAAGCGATTAATACGATCATTTTAATTTCCTTTTGCAAACCAAAGCTCAATAAAGAAGGAATCATCGATATTGGTTAACGTGTTCAAAAGTTATGCGAAAACAAACATAAAAAAAAAGGAAAATGCGTATGGGTTGAATTGATAAACACTGTTTTTTTTAAGTCTGTTAATCATTTTTCAACCGATAGAGTTTCTGGGATCTGGGGATCATGATCAGCGAAGATTTGGTGAAATCTTCTCAAAGTCTGTGCGAAAGGCAGTATTATTAACTTTTTTTTATGGAATTCATAGATAACATGAATAAGTGCTAAGCAGAAGGAGTCAATATCTTAATTTTTACTTAGAAAAAAAGATGAAACAAGTTTTTGGTATATGGAGGAAAACACTAAATTTAAATATTCTCTGAAAATTCACAAAACTTCACGGACTCCCTTTACAGGGCGTTAGTATGTATTGTCTTTCATAAGCTGTTGAAAGGATCACGTTCTTTGGTTTGCACTTTATCAAGTTATGATTTTATTGAATTTTGTTCATTTAAACATAAAGAATCAACATCTAAAGAAAAGGTAGAATATGAAGGACAATAATTCAGAAAATTTTGCAAATAACTCACAAGTATCCAAAAGATTGTTACATTTAAAATTATTAAATTTCATAATATTAGAAAAACTAGATAATGGACCTTTGTCATTTGTGCAACTCCAAAATGCTCACAATCATTTTTGATGTTTGTCTCAATATGAAAAATATCCGATACAAATATTCAAATTCATCTCTTAATATCTTGAAGTTATTAAGCTTAGCCGCACTACTATTAACATTTACATTATCAGGGTTTTTAATTCTTTGTGGCATTATTTCTCGGATTTTTTAAACGCAATAAGGGTTTGTGAAGCAATTTTGAATGATTATTACTAATGTAAAGTTTATGCCGAGATTGGTTTTTGGTTTTATTTCTTATTATTATTGGGAAGAATAGACTAGAGGAAAAACGTAAAGTAGAATATAAACAGAACAGAAAACAAAACATTGTGCCAAGGATAGAAATACTATAAATGTAAAACAAAAGTTGGTAGTTTTAATTGTCGAAAAATTTACGAAACCCAACAAATTGAAATTGTATTCTTAGCACAACAGAAAATTTACTAGCACGTAGTTTTGTTTCAAAACGGAGGGGAAGAAACATATTACTGGAAATTACATACATTAGTGAAATCTTCGTCGAGTTCAAGCCAACTTAAGGAAAACCCAACTTTCCATATTATTTATTAACTCGAGTTCAATTCGTAAGGAGGATGTTAAATATGGATTTAAATAAATAAAGTTGATTACATTGATATTAATGTAAAACACGTGTGGAAGTCAAAGCACAAAAACTTTGGTATTATTGATGGGAATGCAAAAGATACTGAAAGTCAAAAACATCTCAAGCCTAACTAACATATTATCTCGGTCAATCATTCTCGTACAAGATAATATTTACACCCATGGACAAATAATTAGAAACAGTTTGATCAGCACTGCTTTGTGCACTCTCCTTCTTTCTCCTTAGTTTCAAATCTAACGGTATGATACCAGCGAAAACCTAGCGACCACGTGTTACTTAAAAACTGCACTTTTAGTAGTAGTTCGTGCCCACGCAAACATCCTGTGGTGATATTATTCCGCGTGAATGCTATTTTACGTGGACAACTAATTAGAAACAGTATTCATTTTTTCATCTTATTAAACAAAAATTGATTTCTCTGAATAATTGCATTGGTAAATATTTAAGTTACATTAAATATTCATGTTAAGACATTATTTTTGTCAATACATTGTTTATAAACATGCGCAAAAACAAAAATTGTAACGCTTCCATCCACATGGAAGTAGTGCGTCTTTGGTAAGCAAAAATGTCTTATTGCCAAATTGCAAACCAATTGAGATGCTCTTTAAAACTTGTTTATGGAGCAGTAAAACATTCCCAAGTACACGGAACAATGGAAAATGTGCTAAGATCCCGGAACGTTTCCTATGCTCTGGAAGAATGCCTTTATTATTCCCATCCACAAAAAAGGTAAAAAGACTGAGGTGTGCAACTACCGGCCCATAGCGAAGCTTTCATGTATTCCAAAACTTTTTGAGTCAATTATACACTCACAATTGTCAAGCATCTGTCGACGCCTTGTCTCTACAAATCAGCACGGTTTTCTTCAGGGTCGTTCCACTTCCACGAACCTTCTTGAATTTGTCCCTTTCGTCATTGAAGGCTTCCAGAAGGGTCTGCAAACCGATTGCATTTATACTGACTTTAGCAAGGCTTTTGACAAACTGTCCCATTCGATTATAATACTGAAACTTGAAAATCTAGGCTTCTCTCCATTGCTTATCAATTGGATACGCTCATACCTATCCAGCAGGACTTATCAGATTACTTTTCGGAATGAAACTTCCAGAAAAATATTTGCCACGTCAGGTGTACCGCAGGGTAGTCACCTGGGCCCGCTCTTTTTTATTTTGGCTATTGACGACATTACATATTTGCTCAAAGACTGTAAAATTTTAATTTATGCTGATGACATGAAACTTTTCCGTTATACGAATGATATTAACGACTGCCACACGGTTCAAAGAGATCTGGACACTTTCCAAACGTGGTGTGTTCACAATAATTTAGAATTGAACATTAATAAATGTGAAGTTTTATCTTTTTGTAGAGGCCGCAATCCCCTGAGTTTTGATTATAATCTTTCGAACGTTGTTCTCAGACGTGTTCGCTCTGCCCGTGACTTAGGCGTTTTCCTGGATTGTAAACTGGATTTTGTTGAACATATAAATTGCATGGTGACAAAAACCAGTATTATGCTGGGTTTTATTAAAAGATGGTCCCGTGAATTTTCTAACGTCACTGTTTACAAACAGCTTTACTCTTCCTTTGTCCGGCCAATTATTGAATACGCGAGTCAAGTTTGGTCTCCCTATTACCAAGTTCATATAGACAGCATCGAATCTGTCCAACGGAAATTTATCCGTTTCGCCCTTAGAGAATTGCCATGGAGCAATCCGGTTATTTTTCCTCCATACAAGGACCGTTTAAAACTCCTTGACATGCATTCTCTGCAAAAACGTCGGGAAATCGCGGACGTTGTATTTGTTCATCAACTTTTAGTTGGTAATATTGACTCAACTTCTCTTAAAGCAAGATTCACGTTCAGAGCGAATGAGCGAAACCTTAGGCATGTCCCGCTTCTGCAAACTGATCTGTGTAAAACTAACTATAGCTTCTTTCAACCAATTAACCGCATGAGGTTGAGTGTAAATAAGAATGCCGATTTGTTTGATGTCCGTGTTGGTAAGCATGTATTGAAAAAGAACTTGTTGGTTTGTCATGTCGCTACTAACAACGGACCAAATGATGACGAGTCTTATGCAGCAAATTAATTTTTGTTGCTTTAAAGCTTAGACTAAGCTGATGGTCTGTAAAAAAAAAAAAAAAAAAAAAAAAAAAAAAAATGTCTGAGCTAACAGATCGACAAATCAACAGAGAAACGAAAAAGGACACTAGAAAGAATTCTACTGACATCCACCGCAACATTTTCGGTGATAACGTAACGGCAGTTTCAGCGAGAACCGTTAGAAGGTGTTTGGCTGAGGCTGGGTTGCACGGCAGAGTTTCACGGAAGAATCCATTAGTGTCTGAAAGCAACCGAAAAAAAAGGATTAAATTTTGAGAAGCCTCATTTGGCCTGGACAGCAAACCAATGAAAATATGTGTTAGGGAGCGACGAAGCAAAATTTAATAGAACGGGTCCAGACGGTAGAAGGTCTGTTCGTCGACCTAAAGCCGCTGCATTTGATTCGAGGTATACTACTCTTGTTGTAAAGTATGGCGGATGATCGATCATCGTGTGGGGCTGCTTCTCCTGGTATGGAATTGGTCCCATTCATAGCATAGAAGGCATCCTGGTGAAGGAAAAGTACGTCGACATACTTGAAAACGTAATGTTGTCATGTGCTGAGGGAAATTTTCCTATGATCTAGACATTCCAACAGGACAACGACCCTAAGCACACAGCAAAGCATACCAACAACTCTTTTCAAGCCAAATTTATTAGTGTGCTGGAGTGGCCTGCATCAAATGCGCACCTCAATCCTATTGAATACCTGTGGGGCAACGTACAGAAATCAGTTTCTTCAAAAAACTTCAAAAATTTTGACGAACTTTTTATTGCAATTAAATTAGCATGGGAAAATATATCTGTGAAGAAATGTAGCCGACTTATATGTACTTTCAATAAAGAAGAGGTGCGAAGAAATAATATTACAAACAGGTTTCCTACGAAATATTGGAAAAAAACAATTTTTATTCCATTCAAAACGAGTGTTTCTAATTAGTTGTCCGGCGAAATTTATGTATTGCAAATATTATGGCATTGTATTCAAAAAGTTTAAAAAAACAATTAAAACTGAGCATTGTACATATGAAACCAAGAACATTGAGAATTTTCAACTCAATTCAACATCATATATGTGTTTCTAATTAGTTGTCCATGGGTGTATATAATTTTACAGAATTGAGTAAAGGGTATAGCCGGATAAGCATGCCGAATCTGCCCCCGCGGCGTTTTCTACGAAACTTTGGGGATCATTTTGATATAAAATAAAAATAATTCACCCCAAATTTTAGATCATAATATTAAACAGTTATCGAGTTATTTAAAAAAAACCTCTTTTTTGGTTTTTATTTTATTTTTAATAGTAAAAATGAAAATTGACAAATGGTGATTTTTTCTTGAATACTTGAGAGTATAAGACATTAAAAAACATTTTTTTTATTATTCCCAAATTTTCACCCAATTTTTAAAAAAATAAATAAAATTAAAAAAAAAATAAAACTTTTTTTAACTGTGTTTTTGAAAACCTGCAATCAGCAAATTTTTACAGAAAATTGCTCTCGTACTCCTTCATACTCAGCAGTTTTTTCAGATTTTTCGATTTGGTGCAACACTGTGAAAAAAATTAAAAACCGATTTTTTTTATAATTAATTTCCAATCTATGGAATTAAGTTCTAGTTGTACCGACAAAAACATAATTACTATCTAACGTAAAGTTTAAACTATCCGTTAGCGGCCGGCAACAATATTTAAACACAGTTTTGACGACAAACGCCATCTATTAGGAGTTGAAAGGAAAATTGTTATTTAAAAACTTGGTTTTCAACTCAGCAAAAAAGAGAAAGCAAAATAAAATATCGTGATTTATATCATTCTAAATATATCTGAATTATTGTTCATATTAAAGATTTATTAATTGAATAATATTATTTAACTTATTATTTTTTCTTAATACTTTTTTTGTCTTCTCATAAATTTTTAATTCTTTCATCTAAATATTTGGGATTCACAAATTGTTGAAAAAAGGTTTAAGCATTCACCCTGACCTATCCTGCCACTTACTCTACGAAATATCAAAACGAACAAATTTAACTGAAATAACGAATGAAGATCAAGATACTATAAGCATCCAGTATGTAAAAACAGTTGAAAACATTATCTTTCGTGTTAAATCTCGGCATATCAGTGCAAAGACATATCATTGCTTTATTAGTATATTAGTATCTTCCTAACAAGAATAGAATAAATGAGATTTCTCGATATTGTGCAAATGGCAGACGTATACGGTTGGTTGCTGTTCTCATGTCGCGGCAATAATTTATTATCTGCCTCATGCTAGATATTTATCAAAAATTGTATACGTAAAACCAGCAGAAATGTTGAGTCGCATTTATAATAATGCAGGACAATGTATACTGTATAGTTATTAATGAGGATAGTTAGTTCTGTTTTATTTCTGTAACATATTTCTTAATATTGTTAGTATCTCTATAGTATAATATTCATTTTCTGTTGAACAAATTATATTATTTATATAATTTCCTACTAATAAAATTTTTTAAATAAGATGTTATGAAAAATCAGCTTTTAATTTTTTCACAATAATAAACATAACGTACTACTACCGTCTAAAGAGCCAAAAAATGACACTTTTTCATGATTTTTTTTCTCAGCCCTTTTATTAGATATTACAACCAAATTTTTTTTGCAATAAGTTTGATCCTTGTAGATTGAAAAAAGAATATTTTATTTAATTTTTTTTGTTTAGAAATTTGTATAGAGGGTGCTGAAGCCGGCAGCTCGAAAATATGCTCTCAGGATTGAGATGTCTGAAAAAAAAAATTCGAACACGGGATTTTAAAAAAGAAGGTTCCTTACCTTGTAATTTACCACATTTAGTAGAAAAATTCAAAAAAAAAAAAAAAAAAAAAAAAATAATAATAACGAAAGTTTGAAAAAATGTGACCTTTTTTTCTTCTTTTTCTCTTGTCAAAGTTTTTCTTTTTTTAATTTTTGGGTTAAATTATCGTAAATTATAATAGAGGCAACCTAAAAAAAACAAAATGCACCAAATTCAAATCGGTTCGGCAGATCCAGAGATAATCTATGGGCAGACTCAAAAAAACACGGCTTTTAATTTTTTTCACAGTGTTGCACCAAATCGAAAAATCTGAAAAAACTGCTGAGTATGAAGGAGTATGAGAGCAATTTTCTGTAAAAATTTGGTGATTGCATGTTTTCAAAAACACAGTTAAAAATTTTTTTATTTTTTTTTTTAATTTTATTAATTTTTTTAAAAATTGGGTGAAAATTTGGGAATAATAAAAAAAATGTTTTTTAATGTCTTATACTCTCAAGTATTCAAGAAAAAATCACCATTTGTCAATTTTCATTTTTACTATTAAAAAAAAAAAAAAAAAAAAAAAAAGAGGTTTTTTTTAAATAACTCGATAACTGTTTAATGTTATGATCTAAAATTTGGGGTGAATTATTGTTATTTTATAACAAAATGATCCCCAAAGTTTCATAGAAAACGCCGCGGGGGCAGATTCGGCATGCTTATCCGGTTATACCCTTTGTCGCTCAGCGTTTTATTCAGCAATTCCTCCTGCCGGTGTACTATGGCAAAACGACCACCGCTTACGCGAGACCTGGCACAATTAACGTGGATGGAAAACCATGTATTGAGTTACTAGTGAGTGTTTTAGCTCAATTACCTTGAATCGAATGCAAAGGGTTGAATATTTTCCACTGCGTTGAACCGAGTGTTCTATTGTTTAGGGTAAAATTATAACGATTATCATTTTCATATAACTTTAAAGTTTTTATTGTCTCTGTCTTACATAACAACAAAAAAATAAATATAATTCACAAGGCAACGCGCCAGTAGGTATTCGACTCTTGAAGACACCAGTGGCGGTACGACATCTACAACTTGCACACGACCCTCTTCACCCTTATTTATTTTATAAATGGACTGTTGTTTTTCTTAATAAGCACAATCGTTCCTGTTTTGATATTTTGAATGGCACAAACCTATCCCTCGATTTACACGACAGAAAGGTTCCTCAGAAAACCGTGTATATCGAAATTGGGATTTCATATACGTAAAACCGTGTAAATCGAAAACAAGTAAGTAATTTATTTGAACGTAAAAAAAATAATAAATATATTTTGAAAAACATAAAAGTAGCAGTCTATTTATAAACTAACTAGTATAAGTATGTAATTCATTTTGCATGTAAAAAGATGAAATCAAGTCCTTAAAGATTTTCTTTCTAATGTTTTCTTCCTGCTTGGTGTTGTATAACTTTCATCATTCGATAGTACTTAATGCGATACTGGTTTGATGTACAGAAATAAGAGACAATCTCGCATCGACGAAACTTGGTATTGAAATCATTAAAAATTAAAAATTATAAATAAATAAATAAACTCTTACTTAGACCCTTTTTATTGTGAACGATTTTAACAACCGTGTTAAAGCGAAATCGTGTAAAAAAGTACCGTGTAATTCGGGGGATAGATGTACTTTTATTTGTAGTGCAATTAAAGTTCGTGGAGATTCTCCGATGACCATCAGGGGTTCTGCTTGATTGTTGACCTCGTTAATTAAATTAAGGGTTTGACCGATTAAAATATGACCAGGCTTGAATGCGGATAAATCATTTGAATCAAAAGAGATCTTGACAACTTCTTTCTATCTCCTTGAAATTCTTCTTCCTGCATATAGTATATAATTAGGAAGAATGCTACATCTAGAGCGCGGACGACCCGACACGTGCCTTACAAGTCAGCTAGATGAATCTCAGGACAGCCAAGTTATTCATTGTTGTTGTGTTCTTCGGATTGAATTGTTATGCCGAATTCTGCTAATCAAGTGAATATCGTCGCTTTTTTTCTAGTTGATGTTTTGATTGTAAGAGCATTGCATTTCTTAATCTTAGTGTAAGGTGGTAGCCACATCTCTTGATATCCATGAAGATATAGTGAACCATACAACCAGATATTACATTATCTTAATTTTTCTGGTGATGCAACTCTAAATAAAGGGTTAGCAAGATTGTGTGATGGAGTATGCATTCTATTGGGTTATAAAGAGTCTTTGGATAGGATAGCCTAACTTTTTATTACTCCTTCCTGATACGCACTTAGAAACAATTCTTAACGCATCATAGTTCTTAAGGACGTAATAAAATTTTTTGATATCGGTTTTAAATTTTAAATAACTACTAGAATGAAGAATATAACTTTTTATATATGTATCTTAAAACTTTTAGTTGAAACCTGAACTGAATTCGCTTTAGAAACTAAATAACCAAATAACGAAAGATAACTGGTAACATTTACGTTTATGAGATAGGTTTTCGCGCCGATTTCAAATATCAAGTAAACATTATTAGGCTAGATATCACTTTAGAATTTTAAGGTAAAACTTAATATTCTTTTTCTTATAATTTAAAATGTTAAATTCTTCGATCTAACGATAGCGAGTCTGAAAAATCAAACAGGAATAAGGAATAAAAAGTCAAAGTTGTAAGGTAACAATTCAAGTTTTTATTCAAATCATGAATCGCTCAAACAATATACTTATAACATATAATATATGTACACAAGTTCAAAAAACTGCATGAAACATAAATAATGCTAGAACAAATACCAAAACATATCCAGTTAAAGAAACATAAAAAGTAAGTAATAATTAAAAATATAAACATGTTTATCTTAATTGGATTTAAAAGAAATATATGATATATATAATATATTTAGACGGTTTTTACTCAATCTTACGTCTTTTTAATTTCTTTTCCGTATTTAGCAGCTTTCACCACTTCTAAAATTGTTGTTATCTAGTAATGATAATGTTACGTTAAAGATACTGATAATTCTCTTAACATAAACGTAGGTAAAGTAAATTTAAATTTTTTAGAGCCAATTTAATTTTGTTCTCATCCCAGTTTACTTCCGGGATAATTTCACTCGTAAAAAAGAGATTAAAACATCCATGAATTGGTGTCTTTCGTACAAGTTTCCTTATGCTTGTAATCTGAACCAAATTGAAATATTAGAAATATAAACAATGTTAAATGAGTACTAAGAAACTTACTAATTGATCTTCCGAAATAAATTCTACTTTCTTGTCCACATCAATCAAATCGTTCCTTGAAGATATCGGCTATACAGAAAGTTTTGATAATTGTGGTGTATTTTCTTTAACATTCTTTCTAAGTAAATAGTATGCTTTTTAAGCTGATTATAGATTTTTGTAACATTTGCAGGCTTTTGCTAAAAAATAACGATGTGTTAATTTTTTTCTTATTATTAATTTCATGGATTTAAATGTAACAGTGTGAATTATTTACCTATTTTCTTTATTGGCGTAATTGTTTTGTACCATTCCAAGATTGGCGTTGCATTTTACAAGAGAAAGGTAACATTTCCCTTTTAATACAAATAAGAGTAGATTAAATGGTTGCACTAAGTTCGTTTATATTGTAGTATAGTTTTGAGATCTGCCCATATCAGTGAAATTATTATTAAATGTGTACGTTAACGTTTTTGTGAATATGAATATGTTTGGGATGTTATTTTTCGTGGTTACCTGATAAGCCATTCTTGTTACGTCCATACGTTTCAGACCATAGTATTTACTTCCCATTAGCAAAAGGTAATCAACCAAATTCTCTTCTAAATGAGGTTGTAGTATACATTGCTACCTAGTGGTTTTTGCACTAATAAATCCAGTGATTCCTCTGCATCTTTGACCAGACTCGTCAATGTCGCTCTTGGTACTGACAAATGTCTGAAAGCCTTCTTATACCACATAGTTTTACTTCGTACTGCTTCGACTGCGCTTTTCATTAGATCTGAATTCCATGTCTTCCTCTTTTTTTGTATGTTCGGAGAAATATTCGTTCGAGGCATCTAGTAGTATCAATAAATATACTAGTTAATAACTGTTTTCGTATATACACTCAATATGGCCCCCGGGGCCATAATACATACAACAGGGGGCCGCATTAAATATGATCTTTTTACCTTGAAAATATTGAAAGAGGAGTTGATGCACTTTCCAATAATTGCCACAGTTTATTTGTCTCACGCTTTTACAATATTTTACAACATGACCTTTTGGCAGGAAAAAATTTCTTATTGCAGCACATTCACAAAAATGAAATAAATGTCAATACTTGGCGACAGTAGCAGTCTGGCTACTTTTAAAATCCTTTCTGGTAACTGTTTGATTTAATACGATGTCTAACTCGCAGGTAAAACCTCCGCATTTATAAAATGGGCTGAGGGGCCACTTCACCTACAGGGGCCATATTACCACCTTCTCCTCTAATGTTAACGTTTTTTATTAGTAAGCGTTTTGCCCTCTATCGCCATCTCTAACTAGAGGGTCAATACTATTTAATCTCCCGCAAAATATTTCCTAGTTTTTTTAAACATTTCTTTTGCTGTCGGCGAAATTTCCAAATCCTTTAGGAAAGTTAGGATTTTATTCCATTAAAGAAACCAGATTTTCAAATTGTTTCTTATTAGTAATTTTGTTATTAAAAGTGTATATTACACACAACAAAACATTATCTGAAAAATAACGATCCTAAATTGTTCTCCAATTTTCAGGAGTCATGATATGCAGGTGTCGCTATTTTTCAAAAAGTGGTACAACTTCAAGAATAAGAGTCTATGCACTGACATACTACCCCGATCCAAAAGTTCGCCTACCGGCTTCTTGAATGAATACTTGTAAAAAGACAAAATTATCTCGTCCTTTCTACGTTAATTAAGAACAAAATATTATACTCAATTTTAAGCTTATTATACTTACTTTTTGATGATTGATAAAAACAACAACAAAAATGCATCACTTACTACAAAACTCGTTATAAACCAATAACACATACAAAGCAAAATAATTCACCAAAAACGAACTCTCATTTTGGTTTCTGTCGAGGTTTTGTCGACCACTTTGAATTGCCAGAATTGTAATTGATAAAGATTTAATGATTACCAAATCTTATAAAGAGATAAAAACCAAATTTATTTTTTTCTAAACTTTGTTCATCCATTCAATGCTATAGCATTCACGGCATCCTGGTTGAAAAATTTGATAGGTTCTTTACTGTACTTTAGTTTGTCCCATCTTAGAGCATGCTAGCCCTGTTTGATCTCCTTTCTACGCGGTCCATATTAATCGTATCGAGGCGGTATAGAGAAGATTAATCCGCTTCGCATTTCGTGGTCTTCACTGGAATGAAATGTTTTCCCTTCCTCTATACTCATAAGATACCAGTTAAAGAATCAGCTTGGTTACTTTTGTTTTTATTTTTATTATAGCAGTCAGATGTTTGGCAAAGTTTTTATAAATAAATAAATAGATTTACTAATACTCTCATATTTTAGGTGAAGAAGACATAGACAGTGGGAACCCTTCTATGCTACCTTTGAACTTCGCAAATTTCTCCTCCAACGACGGAACTTCCGTTCCGTAACACCTGCGGAGCCAACAGAATACCCGCAAACCTGCTCTTCAGAAGGCGACATTAATAGTGATTTTGTGAGTTGAGGATTAGGCCTATAGGAGGAACTATGTAAAAAAAAAAAAAAAAACCCTGCAAAAGCTCTATTTCAGAGGTAGTGCGAAAATAAATTTTACAAAACTTGTTAAAGTTATAGGAAAACCCAAAAATTTTCATAGAAAACATATAATATTTAGCTTTAAAGCTCTTCATTCCCAATTTTTTTTACATTTAATTACTTTTAACTCTCGGGCACTCAGGGTAAATTTATTGCTGCCGCGCTGGCAGCCAAAATATGAAAAAATTTTCCATCGTGTCTCCTGAAGAAATTCTAGGTTTTTTGCCCTTATAGTGGCACACTAAAACGAAACGTTTTTCTATCCGAGACAATTTTTCAAACGTAAAGTGCTACCTGAAAATATATTTCGGCTAGAAAAACATTTCGTTTTCGAGTTCCACGGTAGGGATTTTGAATAAGGATGAAATATACGAAGTCGTGCATTTCGTAGATAGAAAAAAGGAAAACTACCTTTTTGATTTTGATTTTGAGGCTTTACAGGTAACTTCGCCATTACGCCTATTCAATATTTTATTATTACATTCTCTGGAATTAATTCTTAAAAATAGCCTGAAATTTCGCGATGTTCAGCAGGACACCCATTAAACGGGTGCTCTGTAGAATAAATTTATACATTGAATTTTCAAACATTGGACTTAGGAAACACCGTGCGTAAAAGCCAGCACGATTATATAACAGAGTGCATGAAAGCGCAAACAAAGGACAGTTAAGCCAGACCGCATGTGCACACACATACACGCCCGTACACATGTTATACACACATAATCCACATATGAATTGCATGTACATGCATTTCTCTGCGAATTTTGTTTAAACTGGCAAATGTCTGCTAATTAAACATTGCGTTTCAAATGCCCAGCGACTCAGCCCAATTGCGGGCTTTACAGAAAAATATGTTTTTATTTAACAGGATTTAAGGCAAGTACAAATATTTTTTATTAAACCATTGGAATTGTCAACGCAAATTTTAGAATTACGTAATATGAGAATTAGTATAAAAGTACCATATGAACTTTGGAGAGCTACCTTCTAAAGCTCCGCTTTTTTATCACATTCTCCTGGTCCAAAAATATGCAACTCATTTCTAAATATGTAAATAAAACCTCCGCATAACATAAGAAATATCAAAAGTGTTAGCCACTGTAGAATTTGAGTTAGTTTCAATTGTTGTTCTAATCTTTGTGTGGTTTCCGACAGTTGATTGAGCTGTGAAAAAATCCGTATTATTGCCAATACAATTATAAATTATATCGTTACATACTGCAGTATTAAAGTGACTGATTTGGCGCTCTGTCTCATTATTCATAGAGGCTCCAGCATTTAAACGGCTACTATTTTTCTTTCTAAAGCTATCGCCAGCAGTTTGCCAGGAACAAAGTAACCGATGTTGCTCCACTTCAGGACTACTAACCGGAGTATTTTTCCACAATTCCGCCACTGCCCGTTCATTGCCTGCTGCCTCTTCAGATATGGCCATACACATGACTAAGAATTTATCTTCTGGTACTTGTGAGAGCACGTTCCCTTGCTGAAGAAGAACATGTATAGTTGTTTTTTGGGAAGGCGCCAATATTCCAGCGCTTGGTCGAACCCGGAACTTATCAGGTGAAGTCGTTTTTATCTGTAAAGTATGAAATGTTTTGAATAGCCTTATTCTTATTATTAGCTAAGTTATCCGGTTTCACCAGCATAGCGTAAGTAATAATTAATTAAAAGCTTTAGTTTGGTATATTCTACAAATGGTTTCAATTAATTCAAAATTGAAGAGTATTTTTAAAAAGAAAACAGCCGATGGCCCATCTTTTATCAAATAATTGTATTATTTCCTACAGACACACTACACTTACAAATGAGACAAAAACATTTCATTATAAAATAATCATGCGTCATCTACTGAATATTGAGGAAGCCAACTTATTGGAAAGTTCTCCAATATTTTAAATTGTGTGTCGTCACAGCTGGGACTAAAAGGGTTGCATTTTTTACTTTCGGGGATAAAAACACTTTTCTCCCAAAATCTCTTCTCTGGAATATAATTTATTAATGAAGTGCAATATTTTCTGACAAAATGCCAAACTGAAAAATTGAAATCTCAAACAATACGAGATAGGTAAAATATGACAGGATATCATTTTAAGGTATCTCGTAATGAGTTAAGACCTCAGTATTAAACATTTTTGACACAGATATAAACCACTTCCATTGCCACCTCGTATGGAGGAACATTTCCTATGAAAATAATGCAACATGTAAACGGCAAAATCAATGAAGTATACCTGGATGATTATCATGTAGCTCCCTACAGATTCCCGACAAACTTTTTAACACTGCGACTCTTTGCATTTCTACCTCACAACAAATTTTATTTCCGGATAAATATGTAATTCATTACAGAATAGAAAAGCTATTAATAGAGTTAGATGTACTAGACTGTTTTGGGGATGTAATATAAAGGGTGTCCCGATTCAGGCCGTTTTCGAATTCACATGCACTTGCACTTAAATCTATTTTTCTCACTAAAAGTTCTCCTAAAAACTCCGAATAGTGCGTAGGGCGATCGAAACTACACGTAGTTTGCTTTGCAATTGCACTATTTTATCAGTCGAATTTGAAGTGTTCTCCAAAGTACACTAAAAATGATTAGGGAATAGTGCAAGTGCATGCGAATTCGAATTTTTAAAATAGTTTCCTACATATTCAACCGAAATGTGATATCCAGTACCATAAGATAGTGGACCGGACCGCAAAGGGTTGATAAAATTTACAAAAAACATCTTTTGAAGCTGTAGCTTAAGATTCATGCTTCTTACGTTTCAAGCAGCTACGACATTCAGTTACTACTACTACTTTTGTCGTCATTAGTTATTATTATTATTAACGGAATCTCAAAAAACAAAAAAAAAACAAAAAACAAAAAAATACATTTCGTACGAGGGGCAAGAAAAAAGTTAAAATTTAGTTAACTGGTTTTAACAGTGTCCAGAAATAATAATATATGTCAAGATATCCTCTTGGACAGTAACATTATATGATTTTTCCCGTAGATTTTGAAAACGAACATTTTCCATCACATGTTTTCGAGAAAGGCCATAAGAGGATAAAAAGCGGTCAAATGCCCCCGCGCCGATTATGGCCATTATATTTTTTTATCGTCAGGACTAACACAAGTAACAATTTGACCGATTTAGATGAGATTTTGACATGTTATAGATGTCACTGAGGCGCATCTCAGAAAAAAAATCAGTGAAACTGAAAAATGGAAGTAACCTTGTGTGTAGTAGAATGGTGGCCTGGTCTGCAGGAAGCTTGCTCTTAAAATGAATTGGGGAAAGCCCAAATAATGGCTTCTCTGTTGATTGCGGGCGTCCTTAGGATAACTCCCACGCAGGCCCTAAACATTATTCTCCACATCTTACCAATGAAACTCTTTGGCAAACAATATGCAGCTTCCACTAGCTAGGCTTAATTCGATACAGTCATGAACGCGCACCGACTAGGGACATTCAAGAATCCTTAGTACGGGTACTCCTGGCTTAGACTTAAATTTACTATAACACTCTTATCCTGATGAAGCGAGAGTGGGAAAACGGCTTATTTAAACCAACGAACTCGTTGCAGCTCTTCACCAACGGTTCAAACATGGCAGGGCTGGAGGCAGAATATATTCTGAATACCTTCGTCTCGACATTTTATTTTGTTTACAAAACCACTGCAGTTTTTCAGGCAGATATTATGGCTATCTCGGCGGCAGTAACCTGGCTAAGAAAGAATGTGTAATCTTCCGATGGCACCTATATTTTCATTGGCAGCCAGGTCACAATTACATCTCTCATGGGTGTTTATAAGACCTCCGGACTGGTTACTGATCAACGCTCTCTGCTAAATCAGCTATTCGAGAGGGTAGCAGTTAACCTCATATGGGTTCCAGGGTACAGTGACGTCCCGGACAATAGTGGGTCGGAATGATCTCGTAAAGCAGGGAACGAACTTACCAGCAACGTATATAACCCAGCAAATAGGCGCACCGATCATCTCTTGCAACCTGGAGTTTAAGCGATCATATGTAGAGATCGCGGATAGTTGATGGGAACGCTTGAATACTTATCTATTCACTATGCAAATCTTGCCAAACTTTGACTGTAAAAAGGTAATTTAAAGTACTACTAGAGGGCAAAACAAAACGTACTTTTTAAGAATTTTTTTCAGCCTCCTTACTAGATATTGTAATAAAACTTGAACTACATTATAAGGCCCTCAGAATACAAAAAAAAAAAATATATTTTTATTCAATTTTCCTTTTTTTTCTAATTTGCAGGGGCGCCAAAGTCGAGTGCTCGAAAAAAAGGTTGTCCCCAAATGCCATCTTAAAAAGGAAGGCTTCTAACGTGGTAATCTACCACCGTTGGTCAAAAATTAAAAAAATAACGGATGTTTGAAAAATTTTTCCTTTTTTGACCTTTCTTCTTTTGCCAAATTTTGTTTTCTGGATTTGTATGCCAAAATGTTACCACACAGGATACCGTAATAAACAAAATGCATCAAGATTTATTCAAAACGGTTCAGTAGATCCGGAGATTAACTAGCGGTCAATTGGAAAAAAAAAACGTTTCGAGAAAAATCGTCAGGGATCTGGAGCACTTCATCAGAGAAAAAATGCTTCTTTGGTTAGACAAAGGAGTCATCCCTTGTAGTATCACAATGGACCTTCTCACTGGTCTAAGTGTGTCTTTAGCCAAGTTAACTTAACCTACCCTTAATTTTTTATATGACTATTGAAAATTTAAGGAAAGTAGAGAAATCGACGAAAAACTGATTTTCGACCCCTTTATAAAAATTTTACGAAATTTACGGCTTCGGATTCTTCAGGAAAAAATATGTTACATTTTTTTATTAACCCCTCATAAATTAGAATTATATTAAATTTTTTCAGCGGTCGTTATTTGTTTCACTTTGATATAAAAAAAAAATAGACAATTTTTATTGAATTAACTTAATTTTCACGGATTGCAGCGCGATTAGAAAAAACTTTTGAAATAAATGATACGTACTTTTGCCTGGAGAATATGAATCTACAATAAAAAAATGGTTGATTTTATAACAAAAGAAAAAAAAATGTATAACATTAAAAATATATCAAATGTTGACTACGTGTTTCTGTTGCAAAACAAAATGTGGGCAATTTGGGATTCTTGTGCCCCATTATCCTCTCTGTTTACCTCGCAGATATTTTATCTCCACGAGTAATCAACGATGCTGTTCTAGTTTTTCAGGAATCCTAAAAATAAGCTAGTAAGCTTACGTAAGCAGGTAACACTGGCCTATCATTTTTATAAGTTTCATCTGTTATCAAGTACCAAAAAATTATAATTAAACAGCTCCTAGTCATTGGATTTACATCGAAATAAAGAATAGTAGCTAGTAATTTATCATTTGATAGAATAGTGTATACATTTATTTTTTCTGCGATGTGCAGGCTTACATTTCGCATGAATTTTACCAATTTAATTTAATTAACACACCGAAAGCGTGGGTTTAAGTTCTAGGAGCTCTGTATAATAATATTCAACTTACTTTAAAGGACACATGCCTTAGGGAAACATTGCTAATTTGGACTGTTCCCATTGTAGCATTCCCAACAGTTGCAAAAACGATAGCATCATCTGGCTTAAGTTGAAGAATTTCACCTCCATCTGAAGATAAAAAGAATGAATTTGATGAGGATGAACACCTTTTGTTTACGTCACAAGTACCATCATTGTCGCCAACAACTTTTGAAACTGATAATTCCGACATTGATATCTCTCTATCCGCGTCAGTGGTGGCGAAGTGGACCTAAAAAACATCATTTTAACATACTTTCCAAAAAAAGCAATATTCTTCAATACAAGCAAGGGCTTATAATCAGGAACAATTTCCCTTTTGTAAGTATTTATTAGTCAAAATCAAGCTGGTCGGGTAAATAAAACACCGCAATTCGTGGGTTTTTACTTGTCAAATTTCTAATCAGGAAAACGATGTGCCATAAAATTAAAAACAAATGAAATAAAAGAAAATTGACAACTTGATTCGTATCTGCCTTGACAAGTCAACAAGGCAATTATTACACGACAAACTGTCACAGGCTCTGTTCGTTTGCCACAAATGAGTCGAAAGCCCGAAACAGATTGCCGTGCAGTGCAGACCAGTCCCTTAGTTGTAACGTTCATTCAGGTAATCAATTTTCTCGTAAAAGCTTAAATTAACCAATTTTCGGTAAGAATTTATAACTAATTTGTTCAATTTTTTCACAAAATCGCTCGTGTACTGATAATTTTTGCAAAATTGAGAGAATTTGCTTACATCAGATTTTTCTCACCTTAAAAGACTTTACAAAAAACTTGATATATATAAAAATGGACCGTTCAATCTCCTATGTCAAGCGGCCGTCAATTTGACAACTGATCTACCACATACTATGTATACATGGAGGATTGAAGGATCGAAAAATCGAAATTCGATAACCACACCGGATCGAAGGATGGGTAGCTCGAAATTTGATCGAATTGACAGATAACGCTTTAACCCTAGACACCTAATCTATTTTGGAGGTACATAAAGCCGTAACGTACGTCTCGCAGGTGCTGTATCTCAATAAGTCGAAAATGGCAGGACTTACCTTAGCGACACAGACACCATCGGCAAGCTCGAGTCGGCCACTGAGTTGGCTAAACAGCACGAGTCGCTAACTTCACCCGTTAGAAAGAGATAGAGAATTTTCGATTGCGGGTACGCAAGACCTTATTCAATTTGGTTGCAATTTTTAATATTATAACCTTGTTTCACAAGGTCGGTTTCAATTTGTTGGTACACTTCTCTGTTTTTATATATTTCCGTCAAATAAGGCAGGAGAATTTGTCTCTTGTACATTTTCGAGGAGAGCTCCTCATGCTTCCACAAATTCCTCTTACTAATTGCATTTTAATAAAAAAAAAAAAAAAATTATTATTGCGTCGAATTACAACCTTTGTGGGTCACTGCACAGTTTCAACAAATTTGAGCTGTCAGAGTTATTTAAGAAGTTGGATCGGATTGAGTTGATCTCGTTTGGATTGGATCTGCGTATACATGAAATTTAACTGGAATGAATCCCCGCATGTACACATAGTAACAGTACGACGAGAGAAGATTTATAAGATTTGCACTATATACTGCCTATTTCTCCGCACTGCTGCGATAGGATTTATTAGAGTGAAATGAAACCCACCGCCAGAATTAATTTTTGTTTACATTTAGATGCTATCAAAATTTTATCTGAATGACTTTAATTTATGTGCATCAACAAGAGGTCGATATCATACAGCGAGTTGACGCTGATTCTGACTCGGGTAAATACCGTCTGACTAGTCAGTAAGTGTCAATTTGGCTATTTATGGAATTGTTACAAGCGGGCAAATTCAAAAAATAAAACGAAGGATGAAATCTTAACGGAAATGAAAATACCTGTAGCTTCTAAAAAAACCTCTCTATTATTTGCTTATTCTTCCAAACTCTCGTCTTAGTACAGGCTCAAACCTCACATGGCAAAGCATGACTGCCAAATTTTATTCAGCCACTTATTCAGCTATTACACGAGTGATATGGCGACAACGTCTTATAAGCGACTGGAAATACTGCAAAGTTATATTTAAACAGAAACAAATAAAAAATAACTATATTGTTAGGAACATCCAGTCGCAAATCACAATTCCCAAATGATTAAATTACTAAAACCCCCTCTAATTGATGCTTTTCAGGAAAATTACCGAAGCTAACAACACAGTTGCAGGACAGTACCTAATAACTGGCAAGTCGCTTTTAAAGAAATCTCAACATCCAAAACTTCTACTTTTCTGCATGCTGGGAAGACGCGAAAATAATCGTTATAATCAAATCAGAGAAAGACAAAACACAGTTGAGTTTATACAGGCCCAGTAGCCTGCTTCTCAAAAAATTTTTAAAGGCTTCTAGACAAAAAGCGGCTAGTCCCAAATTTGAATTCCGAAGGAAACACAGCACAATAGGAAAAGTCCATAAAGTTGTCCTGTAAACAATTGTTTGTAAATATCCTAAGCTTGAATTATCTAGAACATAACATTTCCTTGCTGTAATATAATCCGGCTGAATTCGAATTTCCGTGGCAAACCACTTACGCACTAGGGTGGTTCTTTTTCAATTTTGTTTTTGCTAATATATGATTATCTGAATATAAATTTTCTAATGAATTCATTTATATTTTTGAAACAAGTTTTAGGAGATTATTATTTTTTTCCAGAATTTAACATCTTTATTTCTTTACTAACAATAGCAAACATTAGGTAAAGATGAAAACAGGATAGTGAAATTTAGTATTTCAGATATCGTTTTTTTTTTGCTTTTTTTTACTTATTAAGTTGGTTGAGTGGATGGTTTTTTTTGTGAGCTCGCGTGTGAACAATCGAGTCAATTGCTTCATACAGTACGATTATAAAACGCCAAATTTAAAAAAAACAACAGATACGTCTATTTTTTAATCGATTTCAACACGATAAAATTTCAAAACTTCGATTTTAAGAACCATCTTGTTACGCACACAACAATTTCATGGCTTGTAATTGTAGATGATTGTTCAAACCAAAGTTGGACAACTTAAAATCTGAGTCTATTCCAAAACGCGTTTGTGAGAGGTTGAATGAGTCTCTCTCCAGTCAATTTTAGGCTGTTATCGATGGGTTTTACATCAGAATATTGAATTTGGTATTAAAAATCGTTGAAATACATAACGTGTTGTTACTTGACTTAATGCGTTTCTAATGTACAGGTTATGCCATGTAAATGTGCATTTTGGTAGGTAACGGTTAACTTGCAAAATGTGACTCGGATATAAAGTTTCTTACCCCTTTTTTTCTCTGTCTTGTAATTTTTAATTAACCTGTCTGCTCAGGATACATCGGATTTGTACAATATTTGAGGTGGGGTGACGGAAAATTTTAAATGTTAAAATTTTCAATTAAACTCAAACGACACCTCCTTTTTCAGCATGTAAATAGCATATTATTTACATCTTATTACTGCAAAATAATTTTAAATTTGTAATTACCCATAAATTGAAATTCCCGGTTTTTGTCAAAGGCTCTTGCTCCTAGAATTTCTCACAGAGGAATTCATGTTATAAGACTTAAATATTTAAAAACGTTACACGTTATACGTTAAAAAATATAAATACTATATTTATTTATATTGGAGAAAAAACAACATTTTCGGATACTGAATCCTTCTCTATTTAAAAAAATTGCTTCTCTTGCTCGGCATGATAAGTTCTTCTCCGTTGATGAATTTGCGAAATTCAATTTTTTTTAAATTAAGGGGGTAACCCACTGTTTTTTTTTCTTTTTATATATTTCGATGGTTTAGCACTTCAAGAATATGTGTGTAAGATTTCAGATCGATATCTAAATAATTGTTCTTTCTACAGCTCTCACAGTCCTCCTCGGTTCAACTACGATTTCAGAGCGCACGCGGCCTTGTAGCCGCTCAAACAGCTGCCGCGTGCATTACCTATTATTTTATATTCAATGAAAGTAGTACATAATACACTAATACATAGTTCCTTATACTATTATAATTAGAAGGTACCCACTATCACCTGGGATTCGCTGATTTAGGGTTAGTTGAAAATTTTTTTACTTATGTCACAAAATTTCTTTAAGAAAACTTTAAATGCGTTTTTCTCAAAACGCTCTTTTTCGGCGCGCGTCGTAAAATTGTGAAAAAACTATTGGGCCGATTTACTTCAAATTTTGCATACACCTTTATTAAGTACTTAACTATAGAAATAACCTATTATAAGAGTAAAAAAACAAATGTTGTTGATTTAGGATCAACTTTTTCGTGTTAAAATACAACGAAAATCGATACATCAATGTTCGAACGTGACCTAAATCATCAGATTTTTTTTTTTTTTGCTGCAACAATAGGTTATTTCTACCCTTTATAACAAATATTGAAGGATTTTTCTTTGGTATATATTTGCAGGTGCATACTTTGGCCAGGATTTTACGAGGCGCAAATTGTATTTTTTTTTTTTGGACTGCGTGCGCGCTGCATCGTGACGGCCGCCATTTTGTTAAACATTTCTTTTTTATAATCACAATATAAAGTTTAGTCCTCTGTAAAGAAGTGTGGAAAAAATCAAAAAGATATCTCTGATAGTTTTTTTTTATCGATTTTTTAAAAAAAGTTCCATTTTTTGGGCTTCAACAGTGGGTTACCCCCTTAAGTAAATTTTTAGTTATATTCTTCCGACCCAGATTTTCTAATTACAAGCGCCCACCGCGTCGAAAAAAGTTTCGAGAAAAACGCGTTTAAAATTTGAGGAGCAAATATTTGTTACTTCTACTCCGACCGCTCGGCTCCTGATTTTTCTAATATAAATATGTATTTTTATATCTCCATAACGACTTCGAATTTTGCAATTATTCCTGTTTTATTTTATTTTCAAACTTGTTCAGAGTCGAACAAATTTTTGAAAATTCTGAAAACCCTTTAATGAATTATATTACATTTAACCCTTTTTCAATTCATTTCTGATTCAAAATACCCAAAAAAGTAAACACAATGTCTTTTACATGAAATTTATCCCTTTCAGAGTGCCGTCTTTTTATGCAAAGTGTACTTCTCCCGATTTTTCTCCCCACCGGACACGTGTGATTACTTATTCTACAATATATTGAAAAATATATTTAAAATTCACCTTTTTAGTATGTGCTGGAACTCCATTCGACACTGAATTCTCTTCTGATGTGATACTTAGAGGAGATTGCATTTGTTTTTCTGGCTCAAAATGAAAAACATAATCATCAGTACCTCCCCAGCTTTTAAGCATATTATCCTCTGATATGAATTCCTTCATATTTTTCGAATTTACAAATTTCATTCGTGCTACTGCTTTTGGTGGCAATAATCCTTTAATGATTTTAAATGCCGCTAAAACAAAATTTTGCTTATATTGTTTTTTCTAGAGTTTTTGTTTTTGTTGTATAACTTACCATTTAAGATCCAAGGCATTTCAAATATCACGATATAATTCAATGAATTTGGGTAATACAATTTGAATGTATCGACCATACGTTTAATTAAATCCATATCCATATTACTCATACCAGCTGACTGCATATCAAAAAATAATGTAAGTTGGTCATAATTTGTTTGTTGATTTAATCGTTCTATCCAGTAAACAAGAACTTTGATTAAATCACTTATTTCTCGAGTACCTTTGGTATGTAGTTTGGCCTTGAAGATTAATATGTTTTTACCATTCAAGTCTTTGTTTCGTGGGAAAATTATCCCCGAATGTAAACATTCACTATTTACGCTGCTTTCAGATATTTCGTTAGTTCCATAAGTTTTCCTCCATGTGCATGTTTCCCATAGCATACTAATGGCTTGATTCAAATCTAAATCAGTTTGCTCTAAAAAGAGTTGGAGCCAACGATCGGATTTTATCCGCTCTACATCTTTTGGATGGAATCCCCCTAGAAAAAATTAAAATTGTTTATATATCTAAACTTATAGATATAATTTTATGTATAGTCGTTTCGATTTTGAAAGGTGCCAGTTTTTGCGAAAATTTTGCTTTCAGCAAGTCTAAAAGAGCACCAAAAATATTAATTAATTTGTTAAGTTTTAATCTTATGCCATAACGATTGTCTCAAATTCACCGAGTCTCGGAATTACGTAACCGTTAACCGTATTTAGGTTTATTGGTTAATAGGCTAATTCAAGTATTTTCCATTTAAGGGGACTTTTCGTTTCATTTTTGAAAAAAATAAACATTTTAATTTTTTTTTTTTTTTTGTGAAAGAACTTTTATATTTATCAAATTAATTTCCATTATATTGTAGTATAGTAGAACATATGGAGAATATAAATAAAATTTTTTTAGCATTTTTAGTATGTCTGGTTCACTGCAGAGGGCGTATTTTTTAAAACGCCCGTATTTCTCTAGGACTTCTGTAACACATAGAGTAAAAATCCCAACGGGATTTTATTCATAAGACTAAATACTAGTAACTAAACCTAAAAAACATTTCATTTTTAATATTTTTATCATTCTGTAAAAATTTTTGCGAAAAATAAAAAAACAACATTTTTTTGGACATACCGCTATTGTTTTTATACCCCTGTATAAAAAAATCGGGGTATGAAACACAATATTATTAAAGGTGAAGTTACAGGTAGTATTTTTCATAACGAATCGAATGCGTTTTAAATTATTAAGTTAAGTAGATTTCGAGTTACAGATGTGGACAATTTAAAAAATGTGGTTTCGAGAAAAACGCGTTTAAAGTTTTTGTTATATAATGTTTGCATATAAAACGCTTATAACTAATCTTTTACTAATAGGTATAACTTTTTTCGTGTACGAATTTCTTAAAACAGTTTTAGGACAGTATTTCTGTGATGTTAAAGAACACTTTTATGAAAAACAAAAAAATCGATTATTTTTTCAAAAATCAAAGGAAAAGTCCCCTTAAATTAGTACACATATTCGCATCTTCACATTCGCTGATACCATAACTATGTAAATGTGGGGTTTGTGTTTAGGCAGATGGCTCCAGAAGTTCTCAGAAGATTTCAACCAAAAAATTTTGGCTTTTATTCCAATATTTTATCTGATTTCCAATATCTAAACTGAGAATTCCTCCCTGAAGGACAATAGGACATGCATCTGATTTTATACCAAAACAAAACGAAAAGAAGATAAAAGAGAGATATAAGAAAGTTTTCTGGATATTTCGTTTTTTTAATTGTAAATCTCGTCTGTTTTCAGAAATTTCATTTTTGTAATACGTAATAATGTAATAGACGTACAGTCTTTAAAAAACCAGTGGAAATTATTTTAGTAAGGTAAGTAAATTTCCTAGTAGTTATTTTATTTTTAAGGTAGTAGGAATGTTTGTCACCGCAACTACGCGGACAAACACAGCACATGGAATAAGATTAATAATAAAAATATTTGGAACGCATCCCCTTTGTTTATACTAGCTCCTAGTCTCATATAACACGATTTCACACAACATGGCATTTTCTAGAAACCTATATACCGTGTTAGAGGAGAGAGAGTTATTTAATTTAAATTCTAGAAAAAAATTCACGAGACAGTACTTTATTTGGGTCGGGATCTCCCTTAAGGATTTTCTATAATTTTTGAGTTTGAAAAACTTTTTAGGAATATGCATGAAATCGCGGGGAAGAAAGAAAAATATATTGGAAAATGTCAGTGAGCTACAAAAATTGTTTGTATATTCAATACTTTTGACGCCAAGTCAAACTTCCTACAAAGTTCCATTAAAATCCTTAAAGACACCTCAAACTCAATTTAATCCTTAAATTCTACATATTAAGTTTATTATGCTTTTATCACTTTGTACGAATCTAGTGAGTGAACAACAACAACGAAAACCTGTTCTAGAACTAATTGGGATTTTGAGAATATAGTATACTGTATTATAAAGTAAAGCATTATTATCTCTCGATCAAATATTCCAGTAGCGAAGAAAGCTAAAAATTTAGCAGAAAATAAAGTCCCTCTTATGGAATCTTCATGTTGTATAAAGGTTATTTCAGATCGACACGACGCGATCATCGAGCATGTTATGAATGCCGCGTGAGTTTACACGCAAATTATTTTATAAGAAGCCAACATTCTGTACCGTTGTACATCTTAATGCAAACCACCAATAAAGCTATTAAGGTATGGTATAAGAGCATAATAAGAAATCGATAAAAAGTGCCAAAGGTGATACAAGAAGTTTTCATATCAAATTAAAGATAAGAAAGTATTTCACTTTATCAATATCAACACTAACACTCTTTCAGATATCGTTTTTTCTTTAAAGTCTAAAATGTGTATTTAAGCCAAATTCGTTTATATCAAATGCTGTTAAATTAAAATTTTATATAAATAATACATCTTTGACATGATCACTTAGGAAAAACAAAAATACTACCTTCACAAGGAGCACCCTCTTTCTCCAGTTTTTTAGTGAACAACTCCCTCAGATTATTTATTTGCTCCACTGTAGGATTCATTTTGGAATTTTGGAGTGAAATGCAGCTACTACAATAAAACTATTATTTTAAGAAATAAATTTGAAGAAATAGTAGCCAAGATGAATTTTAAATCACAAATATCTAGTATTTCAAAAATTTGTTAAATACGTAAGCCCTAACCGTAAGATCAGCACAATTTCTATAACAACGCTACTACATTGCGCAGCCTGATTAGGACTGACACGCTTGATTGCTGGTTTACTTCGGTACTTAAGTTTTATTAGAGCGATTAGGTGGTGAAGTTATTTACTTGATATATATATAAATACTCCCAGAGAATATAAAGCCTTTTATACTCAATACATATGTATTTTTCATAGCTGCCCTGACTTTTATTCACTCCCGGAGCCAGGTAGGTGTCAGCTGAAAATTACATGGACATATAATATAATAATGGTCTACTGTTGCAATCAATAGTGTTGTTTTGGTTGCCTCTCTTTCGCGCCCAGACAAACACAGATACAATGTGTATCCCGAAATTTTAGTACATTTTTGCTAATTAAAACCACTTAAGGATTTAAAATAATGATGTATTTTAGCTTCGTATTCAGTATTATCAGTTGCAAAGTAGGTAAAGTGGACAAGTTGTAAGTATCAAATTAAAAATTTGTAAGTAAAAAATGAAAAGTTGTAAGTAAAAAATAAAAAATTAAAATGTTACATTTACAATTCCCTAAACAAAAAAGATTAATCATTGGAAAAATAAATTTCGAAATTTTTAAGAAGTATGAAAAACACATCCATATATGTCATATTATATTTATTTTTATTATACATATATAATTTCATTTATATTTGGCACACATTAATATGTAATAATATAGCCAAATGCTATCATAGAATCCAACAATTTTTTTTAAATTCATTAGAATAATGACTGCTTTATTGCAAAACACCACAAAATTTATATTAAAAGTACGATTGTTTTGTCTTCTTCAATTTTAAATTTTCTATACGAGATTTGAACATATTCTATGAACGTTATTAAAAGCATTTTATTCGAATTTACTTTACATCAATACAGTGCCATAACACCATAATTTAAAAATATTTTGCAATAAAATACTACAATTGCGAAAACTGATAAGAAATAGTCCCCTTACACAAACAGTTCTCTTTAAAACATATTGTTAAAAACTGACCGATTTTCACCACTCTCAAGATTTGAGAGTGGTGAAAATCGGTCCTATTATCGCTGATTGGTTCTCTTGAACAAGTGTCTTGAGAACATTTCAATCACGAACATTGGTCCTTCGAGCAAAAAATAAAAACGTTAAAATAAAATATACTAATTACTACTGCTACGACATCAAACTTAAAGAACTAAGTGTCTTTAAGCAATCGAAAAAGCTAATTACTACTGCTACGGCATCAAACTTAAAGAACTAAGTGTCTTTAAGCAATCGAAAAAGCTAATTACTACTGCTACCGCATCGACTTAAAGAATTAAAGTGTTGTTAAGTGCATTGTCTTCGATTCTACAAAACATGGAGGAATTGATTAAAAAACAAGCAGCTGACGGACAACTGATCCAGAGATACTACAAAAACTTCAAGAAGGACGCCGCATCCAGGAAAACAAAGGAATATGTGGAATCGCGTCTTCAAGCGCTTAATAAAGCATGGTCTATTTTTGAGGAACGACATGCAGAACTGGAAGTTTACAGAGATGAGGCTCCTGAAAATAAATATTTCAAGGAGGATTTTTTCAACATAGCTGAAAGCATCTATGAACAAGCGAAGGAAGCTATGGAAACCGCATTACGCGATACCATTGAAAGATCAAAAATGTCGGAACGGATTGAAGAGCAATTGAAGAAAATTCAAAAGCAAACTGCTTTAATCGAGTCTCTTGAGAGATCATTAACGCAAGCTAAAACTATTATGAAGACCAAAACTTCAAAAGCTTACTTCACCCAAACTGCGAGTCTTTTAAAAGGCTACTGGGAGCGTATAATGACTAATCACGAAGAAATAATAACACTTGGAAAATTCAAGGATGATTATTTCGAAAAAGATATTTTTGTTGAAACGGAAAGAAAGTACCAAGACGTACTGATTGAGCTGGAAGAACAGCAAGATAAGCTCCAAGTACTTTCTACAGTAAAGCCAACAGTACAATCGATGATTAATACAAATCATCAAGATAAACATGTAAGACTTCCTAGAATTGATATTCCGGCATTCAATGGTGATTATGTTAAGTGGCAATCTTTCAAAGACTTGTTCACTGAATTACTTCACAAAGACGAAAATATTACGAAAACTGAGAAGTTATTTTACTTAAAAACGAATTTACGGGGTGAGCCAAGTGAACTAATTCAACATTTATCGATAACCAACGATAACTATGATACAGCATGGAATATCCTTAACAAACGATACAGCAATAAAAGAACTTTAGTATCAGCGCATCTTCGCACATTACTACAGCAACCAGAAACTACAAAGGAGTCAGCCGACAGTATAAAAAAAACTCCATGATACAACTATGGAATGCCTTCAGGCAATAAAAAATTTGGGACTTGACATAGAGAGCTGGGACCCGCTCATAATATTCATATTACAGCAGAAACTAGATAAAGAAACGCGTCGCCTCTATGAGCAATCATTGGAACATCCAAGAGAATTGCAAAATATCAAAGATTTCTTAGAGTTTCTTGAAAATCGATTTCAAGGATTAGAAGCGACAGAGCCCACAAAACACCAAGCCGTGATCAGAAGTTCAGAGAAAAATTTGAAAATTCATCATAGTATCGTTGGTCAGCAACCTTGTCCAATATGCAAAGAAAAGCATAAAATATACATTTGCGAAAAATTCGCAAAACTAAGTACCCAACAAAAATGGGTGCTATTCGCAAGGCAGCACTATGCTCAAATTGCTTAATGAAAGGCCACTCATCTATGAATTGCAAAAGTTGGAAATCATGCAAGAACTGCAATAAGAAACACCACACGCTTTTGCATTCAAACAATATGATTCAACAAAAGGCTAACAACCAGAATCTCACGAAACCTGAACAAAGTACTGAAAACATATCAGGCAACAAACAAGCAACAACTGCAAGTGTAGCTACGCACGTTACGGAAAATAAAACCCGGACCGTACTGCTGGCTACAGCTATTATTCAAGCCTTTGACAAAGGTGGAAATGCAATTATGCTACGGGCTCTAATAGATCAAGGAGCACAAGGATCATTTATAACCGAAGACGCAGCGCAAAGGTTACGATTGCCAAGGAGAAAAGTGCATGCAGTAATAACTGGAGTGGGAGAAACTAACGTTGATGCTATACAAGCGATGATAGAGCTCGACATAAAACCGAGATTTCTGTCTACATTTTCATTGACTACAACTGCACTGAAATTAAACAAAATTATTACCGTCTGAGAGAATATCATCAGATACGTGGTCTCATACTAAAAACATAATTTTGGCAGACCCGCAATATCAAATACCGGGACGAATTGATATCATTCTTGGTGCAGATGTACTCGGCAAAATCCTACTAGATAGTGTAATTCGTGGAGCCCCAGGATCGCCAATAGCGCAAGAAACCGAACTAGGCTGGATATTGTCAGGCGAGGTACAAAACGCTGGTACTAACAAAGAAGTACAATGCCTAATATCAGAGGTAGATCTCACAAAAGAATTACACAAATTCTGGGAAATTGAAGAACTACAAGGGCAAGCAACCATGACAAGCGAGGATATTGCATGCGAAAATCATTACAAACAATATGTTCAAAGAGGAGCAGATGGTCGCTATACCGTACGCATACCATATCGGGAGAACCCCGAAAGTGCAGAAGATCTATCTGAAAGCAGAACTTTGGCGCTAGCAAGACTTTTTCAAATGGAACGGAAATTCAAGATTGATAAAACCTTCGCATATATGTACAAGGAATTCATGAATGAATATTTGCGCTTGGGTCACATGATTCCTGTAACTAATCAAATTGAGAGCGGTTACTACTTTCCACATCATGCTGTCTTCAAGAAGGATAGCACTACTACGAAACTAAGGGTAGTGTTTGACGGATCAGCCAAACGTAACAATTCGAGAAGCATTAATGAGCTAATGATGGTTGGCCCACAAATTCAACAAAGCTTAACAACTATCCTATTAAGATGGCGGAAACATAAGCTTGTCTACACGGCGGACATTGAAAAAATGTATCGCCAGATCAAGGTTGACGTCCGGGATCAAGAATTCCAAAAAATTCTTTGGCGGGATTCACCAGACGAAGCTATTCGTGAATACAAATTGTCTACAGTGACTTATGGGACCGCATCAGCACCATTCTTGGCTATACGAACACTACATCAACTAGCCAAAGATGAACAACATAACTATCCAACAGCCGCAAAGATCTTGCTAAACGATGCATATGTTGATGACATTCTTTCTGGAGGGAGCACGCTAGAAGAAATTAAACAGTCAAGTGATCAACTAGTTAAATTACTTAGAAGTGCAGGTTTCAATCTGCGCAAGTGGACGAGTAACAGCAAAGACCTATTAAGGCACATACCGTCAGAACTCAGAGAGATTGGAAATGAACTGGATCTTGATCAAACAAAGGATATCAAGGCATTGGGTGTCCATTGGAATCCCTCTACCGACAATTTTAAAATAAAGGTAACGGTAATGACTGACACTGGTCCAATCACTAAACGTGAAATACTATCAGAAGCTGCTAAAATATTTGATCCGATTGGATTACTAGCACCTGTTACGGTAAAAATCAAGCTGCTATTCCAAGAACTCTGGAGACAAGAAACTCACTGGGATGAAAACGTAAGCACTAATATCCAGGAAGAATGGAATCGAATTAGAAGGGAACTACCAACTCTACAACGAATTGCAATACCCAGGTGGGTAGGGTACACTGGAGATAACTGCAGGTACGAATTGCATGGATTTTCCGATGCCTCAGAACGAGCTTACAGTGCTGTAGTGTATCTTCGAGCAATACAAGAAGATAACATATCTGTGAATCTGTTAGCCGCAAAAACAAAGGTAGCCCCTTTAAAATCAAAGTTGACCGTTCCCAGGCTGGAATTATGCGGAGCAACACTACTGGCAAATCTTCTAAAGGAAAGCAAAGAAAGTCTTCAAATTGAGAATCTGGAGTGGTACGCATGGACCGACTCCACAATTGTTCTGTCATGGATACAAGAAAACCCCCATACATGGAAAACTTTCGTCGGAAACCGAGTTGCTGAGATACAATCACTAGTTGATGACAACAAATGGTTCCATGTACGATCACGTGAGAATCCAGCGGATATGGCCTCAAGAGGTATTTATCCATCCAGTTTAGAAAATTCTGTGCTTTGGTGGACAGGACCACAATGGCTAAAGGAAAGAATAATCATGCTTCCTCCAAGGCCAGCTACAGGAATCTCAGAAGAAAGAAAAAAACATCAGCAATGTAATACAATATCCAGGGAAGAAGACAACGAAAATATGATAATGCACTTGCTAAAGAGATATTCCTCTCTTGGAAAACTATTACGCATAATAGCATACTGCAAAAGGTTCGTGAACAATGCTCAAGGGAAAGAGAAAATCATTGGGCTACTAAGGGTAACGGAAATTGAAGGAGCTCTGATACCACTGATTATAGCTACGCAGACTGCACATTTTGAAGAGGAAATAAAAAAATTAAAGGGCGGAGAAGACCTCCAGAAAGGAAGCCGGCTCCTAAACTTATCTCCCTTTCTTGATAAAAATGGGATACTGCGCGTCGGTGGTCGTCTAGAAAATTCAGATATGGGATATGAAAGGAAGCATCCAATAATTCTTCCTTATAAGCACGAACTGACCAGTCTAGTAATTGACGATGCTCACCAATCTTCATGTCATGGAGGAAACTCACTAACTCTAGAAATCGTAAGGCAAAAATACTGGATTTTGAATGGACTTAAAGCCGTTAAAGGACATATCCACAACTGTGTAAAATGCCATCGCTACAAGGCCCAGACTTCCCAACAAATGATGGGCATGTTACCAAAGGCAAGAGTAGTAACAAGTACCCCATTTAACCACACGGGTGTTGATTATGCAGGACCCTTTGACATGCTACTAGCAAGGGGAAGAGGTACCAAGTATCACAAGGGCTATATTGCCATGTTCATATGCTTAACAACTAAGGCGATTCATATAGAAGTGGTGACGGAACTGACATCAAAGGCATTCATTGCCGCCTTTAGACGATTCACTGCAAGAAGAGGTCCGGTTGCCCATCTCTATAGCGACAACGGTACAAATTTTGTAGGAGCAAGCAAAATCATTAGCGACATACACAAGCAAGAATCATACAAAGCCGAGGTCGAAGATGCATTACGAAAAGGTAATACGGAATGGCATTTCATACCTCCAGCCTCACCTCACTTTGGAGGTCTCTGGGAAGCTGGAATAAAGTCGATTAAGCACCATATGCGCAGAGTTATAGGAGAAAGCAGGCTTACATACGAAGAGATGTGCACACTTATGGCACAAATAGAAGCCTGCCTCAATTCCCGGCCATTATGTCCGCTTTCAGAAGACCCAGAAAGTCTGGAAGTCTTAACACCGGGACACTTTCTTATAGGTTCACCGCTACTAACTATACCAGAAAGAAATCAGCTAGAAACAAATCCTAACTTACTAGACAGATGGGAACGCTTGCAACGGATGAATCAAGAGTTTTGGAAAAAATGGTCAATCGAATACATAGGAAGACTGCAACACCGGCCAAAATGGGCTCAAAGACAAACTAATCTAGAGAAAGGAAACCTGGTAATAATAAAGGAAGAAAACTTAGCACCATCCAGATGGGCTCTCGGTCGAGTTATTGACACACATCCAGGTCCAGACGGTCTTACTAGGGTCGTTACGTTAAAAACTCAAAGAGGAGAGTTAAAACGACCAGTAGTGAAACTGTCCTTGTTGCCATTAATTGATAACAAGGCTGCTGCGCCCACTATACCCCCCCAAAGAGAAGAAGGCTCTATCACTCCACGCAAACGGCCACTTGATGAACCGTCAACCTCAAATGAAGATAAACGAGACAAAATCGAGAGCAAATCAAGAAAAACTACTACAACTAGAAACTGCAACATGAGTCTGTTTCATTATCTACTGCTCGGTACATTATTCGTCCTTCCTGCCTTTAGCCAGGAAAAACCACAACCGTATCAGTTAACAACATTCGAAAATGAAGAAGGAATATACTTTGATGACATTGCAGAAGTACACTTATATGGAAGCGAGTGGAATCTGCTCATCTATTATGATTTAACAGCTTACTGGGCGGAATTCTTTGGAATTAAGCAATCTGTACGGAGGCTGAGTGAACTTTGTGAGCAGAATGAACAAACAGGACTATCAAAGGAATTATGTAATGAGTCAGAACACATAAATGAAGTACTCTACCAACAAAATGAAAAAACTTCAACACGCAACAAAAGAGCTCCATTGGAAATTATTGGAACCGCTGCTAACAAATTATTTGGTATTCTTGACCAACAATTTGCAGATAGATATGAAGATCAGATTGCTCAAATCAACAAAAACGAAATGACGTTGCAGAAACTTCTTAACGATCAGACATCATTTGCCGAACACACAGTTAATGTAATGAAAAAGAACCACCAGACGATTCAACATCAAATGAGTGCAATAAAGTCTCAAATTGAAGCAGTCAAAAACAGCATCAATCAATCACAACAAGCGCTAACAGTAACACAAACATTCAATTCGGCAGCAATATTGGTGACATTAAATCTTATCAATTTTCAACATGTACAGCGAAGCATTTTATCAGTCGTAATGGATACTAGACACGGTCGAATAAATACGCTACTCTTAACTCCCTCACAACTCAACAAACAGCTCAGTATGATAAGAGAACACCTACCAGACAACCTAAAACTCCCAGGAACTGACAGTTCTTCCTCAGTACTAGCTATATATAATGCAATGCATGTAAAAATGAGGATCACCCAAACGAAGGTCTTATTTGACACTCGGATTCCCTTATTAAGAAGTGAATCATACCGCTTATATAAACTGATACCGATTCCTGTACAGCATTCCAACAATCACATATACATTCAACCGTCAAGCGAATACATCGCAGTAAATCGACACAGAGATCGATTTAGCCCTCTTACACAGCAAAACATGAAGGCTTGTATCCATCCATCTGACAATGAATTAATGTGTAAACTGAAACAACCATTGTTCACATTAAGATCAAATCAAAGCCGATGTGAGATGGAACTCTTGAGCAAACAGAGGTCACTCTCATCCCTTTGTCAGTTAAGAAGCGAGACCGCCAAAAATTCTTGGATACAACTGCATGCATCAAGTTCATGGATATACATCCTAAAGGAAGAAACACCCTTCGACATAATATGCGAGACATCTGTACATTCGATATCATTAAAGGGCAATGGAATCATTAAGCTTCAGTCGTCATGCATGATCAATCACCCAACAATGACTATTTATGGGAATCAAAAAATAACAGACCAGTTGAAAACCTCGTTTGTGTCAGAAGGTCAATTGGTTTCAAAACACCTAAACACCAGTATTGGAGCGAAGCCGAGTAATTCGTCCTTATTACATGTGCCACAATTAAAGACAGAGATAAACAGTGACGATTTCGCCGAACTCGACGCGGCAGTCAAAAAATTACACAACAATGCTGACGATATCTCCAAACTAAGGAACCATCATCTGCATCACTATTCGATGACCTACATCATGCTCATTGTGCTACTAATCATATTCATATACTGCCGATGCCGAAAAACTGCGATGATCCGACTGAAGAAAAATCAACTGCCACAACCCGCTCCTAGACGTCTAAACCGCAAAGCAGATCAGCAATCTACTCTGGACCTGCCATCACTTAATCTAGACGGGGGAGAATGTACGGAGTACATATAAATTTTAGAATAATTCTCACAATTCATATTCTTATGTTCTTATATTTCACAACATGTTGACATAATTTCATTCACCTCAAGCATAAATGCGTGTCAGCAATAATGCGCGTAAATTCTTTCAGCTGAGCGTAAATTGTCGATCAGCACTTTTTCTACGTACGGCAATGAACTTTGCAAGAATTGATGCACCAGCGTTATACATGAATGAAAATATGTCAATACAATTAAATATTAGTATTAAGTATTGATTGTTAATTAGGTATATAAATCGAGAATTGTTAAGTATCGAGGCTTTTTTAGAATAAAGCGATCATAAAGTGAACGTGATAATTTTTATTCTCGTCTCAGTTCTCTTGAACAAGTGTCTTGAGAACTTTTACCTATTATCGCTGATTGGTTCTCTTGAACAAGTGTCTTGAGAACATTTCAATCACGAACAGACACTTTGTTCGTTAAAATATTCAGATTGAAGTTGACTGCAAATGCACACCATTCTAAGCATTCAATATAATTATTTTTTGCACGAAGTTTTTCGCAATTACAGTAATACAATCAGAATAATAACACTAGTTTACAAGATTTTTGTTCCCTTAAAAAATTTACTAAGTATGTTATTATTAAGATTATCTGATTTACAAAAAAAATTCCATCATGTCACATTTTCAAGAAAAATTGGGTTAAACTGTTGTGGAAAACTCCGGGGTTGGCAAAAAGGGGTTGCAACGATACACACGGCGGGTGGTTGTTTAAGAGACTTTATTTGTTTCAACGTCAGAGACAAGTTTAACAAACGCCGAGACAAAAAGTGCGACAACGTTTAGAGGAATAAAAGCGAAATATGACGATATTTCGGATATGACGACGAAATACAGCAATGTTGCAAACACGACAACGACATGCAACAAGATTACAGATGAAAATATGGGAAGTCGGAGACGAGATTAAGACGAAGTTCGAATATACAACGTTTGTACGGTAGGTTCAAGGTAAAAATATAACGCGTTCAAGATAAAGATGTAACGCGTTCAAGATAAAGGAATACAACGAGTTCAAAATAACAATGTAACGTTAAAACGAATTAATAGGATTAAATTGGACGAAGTGTACGCGGCTGAAGTCGGAATCAAACTCAACCTCCCGAGGGAAAGCTTTCTGCCTCGAGGAAATCGGAGCTCGCGGCGTCAGCGAAAAGACCGTCGCGCCGGATGCTTGAGTGAAGCGCGTGGGCTTAGCGATAAGAAAAAACTAAGAGGTCTGCAAAAATGTGACCGTGGTTCACGTTGAGCTAAACGTGACAAAGTGCTGAATAGGGGACTTCACTACATGCCCCTCCTTAGGGTTGAAAATTGTACCTAGGGTTGGTACAATTTTCAAGCCTAGGTTTAGCTACCGGAGCTTCTTCTTCAATTCGCTCATTGCTCACCGTATGTATTTCGATATCTTGTTTCCCGTTGTCGCTCCTTTTTTTACAAAGATCTTTACAATATTTCTTATAAATTTTAATTATTATAAAACTAAGGACAATTATGAATATTAGTACATATAACGGCATGACCTGTAAGACTGGTATTTTGTTTACATGTTTTCTTCTAGCATTCTCGTTTATTAGTACATCTACATTATGACTTATCTCTCTGAGGTCCTCTATTTGCTCCTGGACGTTAAAAGTCCTAGGGTTAGTGCTATTTAACAGGCTTATAACAGGAATTATGTGGTTATTGTCTATCTCGTCGTATAATCCACTAAAATTAGAGAAGTGGCTAAGAGTGGTGTTACTGCTGTAGGTCGATTTTGAAGTTTTGTATCGCTCCTGACATAGTATTTTGGTTACAATTTATTACAATATTTTCCTTGACAGGAGCTACAAAGATCCATGAATTATGTTCTGCTAATGCTAAGAATATTGACTTGTCTAAGGTCATTACGTGTTTTTTACAATTTGCATAGTGTACGTTATTATTAATCAGCATGTTTATCTCACAACTGTTGTCCATTTGGATAATTAGTATAGGATAATTTTGATTACAAATATAGGTTTTTTCACTATTTACCTTATTACATCTGTCTAAATCATAATTGTTCAAGGTGAAAAAGTGCTGCTTCAGATCGTCAATAACTATAAATGGTTTGTGAGGAATAATAAGAGAGTATACATTTTGTTTTATATGCCTAGGAATGCTAGTTATCTTATATATGTCGAACAATGTGGTAGACACCAAAGGAATAACAAGCAGGAAATTAAGTTTCCCGTTGGAGTAGAATACGTGTATGTCCGTAATTTTATAGAGAGATTCTACCGATTTCAAGTTCGCTGATATTGGCAATCGTATTCCGCGGTCGAGATGCAACTGAATTCTTCTCAATTCTTCCAACATATTTTCAGAATCTATGATATATGGGTGTAATTTGCCTTGTATGGCGTGTGCAATGATATCCATTAGATGCGTCTGCATGAGCGCGTATTCTTCGAGAAGCATAACGAAAGTAATGAATGTTTCTGACATATTTAGGATAGAGTCATTTATAATTGATTGCTTATTAGTGGCGTTAACGATTTGATTGATTTTAAAGAAGGTTTTTTCCAACCTTTTATCCAATTCTGCCACGTAAGACATCGTAGAATTGAGCTGGGTTAAGGAGGATTCGTATATCGTCGTTTGTAATTTAATGAGAGAATGAATGTGGTTTTGATCTTCGGTTAAACTTTGAAGTTGCTGATTATAAAATTCGGCATCTTCTTCGTCCAGAGTACCAAAGAGAAATTTCGAAGTTTTACCGACAATGTTAAGAATTCCGCGTTTTTGAATTATGTTAGTACTAATACCTAAAAGGCTGCTTATAGCTTTGTTTTGTGACCCCAAGTTTGTTATAGATCTACTCGCTTGTTTAAGATAATTATCACATTCATGCGGGTTAAGTTCCAAGTTGAATAGAGTATCACACGCTCCCTTTAACTTTTGTCCTAGTTGTTGAATTTGCTTGAATTGAGATTTGTAATCGCTTAAATCGGAGGAAATCAGTAACTTCCATTTATCGTTGCTAAGCCTGAGTTGTCCAACATGCTCAAAATATAATCCTGGTTTATTTGTTACGTCTGTTATTTGGAACAGTTGGTCATTGGGTTCGGGTCGACATAGATTTACCAAGGCCACTACCATTACGTACATGAAAATTGTTAAGCGGGATATCATCCTGAAAATAGAACGTCGATTAGAGGTGTTGACAAGGATATATCGAACCGACTAGGCGGTGTATGACTTTAATCTATTATTGTGGACTCTCACTAATTTATTCTTAACTAGAATGGTAGAGTTAACACCTTCTGTAGACACTATCTTATAAGGGCCAGACCAGGCTGATAAGAGTTTCTTGCACTTTCCTTTGGGTGATGTCTCTCCTTTCATCAGCACTAAGTCATTCTCCTTAAAGGATGCAGGGTTCGATCTTTTGTCGTACTGAGTTTTAGATGAAGTTTTGCTTTGTAAAAGATTTTCCCTGGCAATCTGATGGGAATGCTGTAGCCTTGCCTTGAGTTCGTTAGAGTAGAGGTCGTAATTATAAGATGGTTCGGGTGTACGCGTTAAGGAAGTAGGTAGTTCGGCTTTGTGACCATATATCAATTCGAAAGGGGTGTAACCCGTTGAGATACAGGGTGTTGTATTATGAACAAAAACTGCAAACTTTATCCAATGGTCCCAGTCGTCCTGAGATTTATTAATGAAGCATCGCAAATATTCAACGAAACTTCTATGACTACGCTCACAAGATCCATTAGACTGTGGTCTGTAAGCTGTGGTTTGTATCTTTCTTATTTTTAATAATTTACATACGTCCTTAAATACGTGACTTAGAAAGTTCTGACCTTGGTCAGTTAAGACGTATTTGGGTGTGCCATATCTCAGTACTATCTCGGTGGCGAATTTTTCGGCAATAGTGGATGCCTCCTGGTTAGGGATTGGGATGGCATCACAAAATTTGGTTAGATCATCGGTGAAAGTTAGTAAATATTTATTGTTATCGCGAGTCGTGGGATATGGTCCAACAATATCAAGGGATATTTTCTCGAATGGAATTTTTGCGGTAGTAGTTATTACCATTGGTTCGAGTGTATATCGGGTTATTTTATTGCGTTGGCATTTGTCGCATTTCTGTACAAATTTCTTAATGTCTTGGTACATATTCCTCCACTTGTGATATAATCGTATACGCTTATAGGTGCGATTGACTCCAGGATGTCCACCTGAAGGTGCTGTGTGAAATTCATGCAAGATTTTTGAGATCTCTTCGGGGGAGAGATTCTTAAAGTTATTATGGTAGACCCTTACAAATATATTAGTTCCTTTGAATACATATCGGAGCATTATGCGTAGATCTTCGTATTTTAGATGTCGATAAGACTTGAATCGCACAGGATTTAGAATAGATATAGTCGCGACGTTGTTCTTTTGGAGATACATTCGCAGTTTAATGAGAGTTAAAAAAAAATCTTTATACGTAGCTGCATTTGAAGCTTCATTTGTAACCAGGTATATAATCCGCTGGTCTCCCTTGTCGTGGGGAATAATTTCAGACACTTGTTGGTTTAGAGATTTAAGTCCTTTTAGAAGGTTTTTTTCGTACAAGTATTCGGAAATATCGTTATCAGCATCCATGTCTTTAATTATGAAAATTCCAACGTATGGATCCGGAGGCAAATCTTCGTTGCAGTCGGAAATGAAAGTATTAGTGATAATAGTAGAGTCTATTTGCTTAACGTAATTATCGTAAGCTTCGTCTACATGTTCGAGTTCCCTTGCTTGTAAATAAGGTTGGATTTGAGCGTCGTTAGGCAGCTTAGGGATTTTATGGTTCGAGGTTTTGAGTTTATGGTTACTCGAAATATACGGACTTTCTCTAATTCTGGGTCTTAAGTTCATTTTATAGATACGACTGAAGAAGTCTGCGTTGGAATTTAGCTTACCGCTTTTATAGATAATTTGGAAATCGAACTCCTCAAGTAGCAGTCGCCATCTCATCATTCGTGAGCTTGTATCCTTACAGTTGAAGAGATAGATAAGAGGTTTGTGATCCGTAATTACGGTGAATTTTTTTCCAAAGAGGTAAGGTCGAAAATGTTTCACTGACCACACTACGGCAAGTAATTCCTTATCAGTGGTCGAGTAATTCATCTCAGCCTTTCCTAGTGTTCGAGAGGCATAAGCGATTGGGAGATCTTGACCCATTTCGCCCTGCGACAACACAGAACCTATGGCTACTCCACTAGCATCAGTGGTGAGGATAAAGTTTTTCGAGAAATCGGGATACTGTAAAAGAGGGGGATTGGTTAATTTTTCCTTTAAGAGATTAAAAGATTCGGTGCAGTTAGCAGTCCAATTAAAATTTTGTTCCTTTTTAAGTAGATTAGTTAATGGTTTGGATATTTTTGCGAAATCCTTTATGAATTTCCTATAATACCCGGCGAGACCGAGAAACATTTTGATCTGTTTAGGGTTCTGAGGAGTAGGAAAGTTTTGGACACTGTCGATCTTCCTTGGATCGGGACTTATGCCGTTCTGGCTGATTACATGGCCTAAATAGGTGAGCTCTGTTCTCAAAAAATCGCATTTTGCTGGCTGAAGCTTTAAATTATGTTGGCGTAAACGATGAAATACCTCTGACAATTTAGAGTTATGCTCATTTAAGGTTTTACCATAAATAACGATATCATCCATATAGACGAACGCCTTATAACCTTGGAGACCGGCTAGGACGTTATTCATTAACCGTTGGAAGGTAGCCGGAGCTCCCTTCAGTCCGAATGGCATTCTCTTAAATTCGAAGTGTCCTAGAGGGGTTGAGAACGCTGTCTTCTCCCGATCATTGGGACTAAGCTGGATCTGATGGAATCCACTCGCAAGGTCGAGAGTCGAAAAATACTTGGAGCCTCCTAGCTGATCTAAGATCTCCGTAATATTCGGTAACGGGTAAGCGTCGCCTACCGTCTGATCATTAAGCTTGCGAAAGTCAACGGCTATTCGCCATCGCTTATTTCCATCGGCATCGGGTTTTTTGGGAACAACTACTAGGGGAAAATTCCAGGGACTTTTAGAGGGTTGTATAATACCATCCTCAAGCATTTTATTGACTTGAGTATTTACTTCATTACGATGTGCTTCTGGCAACCGATAAGGTCTCACATATATTGGTTCCACACCGGGAGTCGGAATATTATGGTAAATTGTTTCCGTGTAGGATAGATTTTCTCCTTCCAGAAGAAAAAGGTCAATATACTCTATACAGATCCTCATAACGGAATCCCTTTCATCTTCGCTTACGTGATCCAATTTGATTACTTCTCGTAATTTCTTTATTTTAGAATAATCATCTGTACCGTAGAATGAATTTGATTTAAGATGGTACACGTGATAGTCAGCGAGAGCTTCTATTTTGATGTTTTCTAAATCAAGAGTAGTATCTTCTTCGTTAGGGTTTATGATGGTAATTAGGCAGGTATTGTTGTGAGGTTCGGAAAGACAATTCCCTACTATGAGTCCATTGTCTAATTGCTGCGACAGACATAAGCATTCCTCCTTAATGTTTGTTTTAACGCGAGTAACCGTTTCACTTCTAGCTGGAACGGTCACCTTGTTAAGAGAAGGAGAGAGATCAAATTTTACGGGATCTCTGAAAAGGTTTAGAGTCAGTGTCTTAGTCTGAAAGTCGAGTGTGGCCTGAAATTTATCAAGGAAATCCTTCCCTAACAGTCCATCATTTATCAAAGGGAAATTTTCCTTCACGACGTGGAATGGGTGGAATACAACATGTTTTCCCAAAATAATTTTACCATAAAATAAACCTAATGTGACTTGTTCTTCCTCGGTAATACCCTTCAATACAGCGGGTATATTTGTATGCACTAGTGAATCTCCGTGGAGTTTGCTTACCTTGATAAGGCTTATATCGCTTCCGCTATCAATTAAAAATTTATTCGACGCGTTTACTCCGAATAGGCTTTTCAATTCTATACTATCGGATATGTGCAGTTGGCTCAATTTTACGTTATACACACGATTTGGAATGTTGGATTTTGAAGTACTCGATGTAGTTTCATTCGGAGTAGTATTATTAGATTTGGAATTGTACAACGATTTTGTAATTTCGCACGACTTAGAATAACACTTTAATGGTGTATCATCTTCAGACGATGTATGCCTCACGTTTGAGGGTTTAGTAATATTAGACGACGTAGCGTCATTGGGCGATTTAGTACCTTCATAAGACATAAGGTTTATTTTCGAGGATTTAGTATCTGTGGACGACGTAGGATTATTTAAAGACTTAGCATGTCCATAAGGCGTAGAATTTCCTTTCAAGGATTTAGTATTTGTGGACGACGTAGTAATATTTAAGGATTTAGTAGGTCCACAAGACGTAGAATTATTTAAAGATTTAGTAATTGTGGACGACGTAGTAGTACTTAAAGATTTAGTAGGTCCACAGGACGTAGAATTTCCTTTCAAGGATTTAGTATTTGTGGACGACGTAGTAGTATTTAAAGATTTAGTAGGTCCACAAGACGTAGAATTATTTAAAGATTTAGTATTTGTGGACGACGTAGTAGTATTTAACGATTGAGTAGGTCCATAAGACTTAGAATTATTTAATGATTTAGTAGTTGTGGACGACGTAGTAGTATTTAAAGACTTAGTAGGTCCACAGGACGTAGAATTATTTAAAGATTTAGTATTTGTGGACGACATGGAATTATTTAACGATTTAGTAGGTCCATAAGACGTAGAATTTCCTTCGGAATTTAGGGTTTTCCATTCTCCTCGGCGGATTTTTGAAGGTGAGCAGCCCTGGTCAAACCACCGCTTGTTCCAGGGCGGCTCCCGTTTCCCGTAGAGGTACTAACTAGTTTTCCGTTATTGGGAGTTTGATTCTGCTTAAACTTCCTTTTACGACAGTCACTTATGTGATGTCCCTTATTCTTACAATAGCGGCAAACAATGACGTTCACCCTTTCAATGGGTTCACGCTTAATTTCCGGTTTTTGGATTCGAGGTAGGCTTGTGCCGGATTTAAGATAGCAGGTGTTGGCTGAATGGCCAGTTTTATGACAATAAGTGCATTTAATTAATTTGGTAGGGGCTTTAGAATGCCTAGATGAACTTTCTTCTTCTACGGCTGCTTCTACTGCGTCAGCTAATTTAGTAAATCTACTTGCTTTAATTATTAATTTTATCGGCATCTGCAGACCGTCCACAAAAGCCTTGAGTGCCGTTTTACTATTCAGATTTTCGATAACAGTGGCGGCTTCCGCCCCTTCAGATGCAATACAGGCATCGTTCAGGTCCATGAAGAGCCGCTCAACACGATTACCGTAAGTACGCACATCTTCGAATGGCTTTTGCCTACAGTTCACTAAGTCATTTTGTATTTGGGCTAAAGTTCTTCTCTCTAGATATTGATCTTGCAGAATTTTTCTTAACTGAGCCCAAGTTGTGATAGTTTTGTATTTAACAATGGAATAAGCTGGTCCCGATAGCTTACTTTTTATAATATTAAGCAGAAGAGGAATTTGAGCTTCAGGTAGATCTGTAGCTACGATATCACAACAGCTTAAAAATTTGTGCAAATGCTCCCTATTCCCACTAAATTCGGGAATCAACTTCAAGGCGAATTCCTTTTCCATTCTTCGCGACGAAGGGGGAACGGAGATAAAAACTTGTTCTAAGGAGGCTGTAGAAGGCTGCCTCGGAGCAGGAAATGTAGAAGATTGGGACGCGGAGAGGTTGTCGGCAGATTTAGATCGTGTTTCTACAGGCATCTAGCTAAAATATCAACTGGAGATCCGTTGGTGCACAGCTCCTAATGTATTTTCTTACACGACGAGCTATTAGGAACAAGGCTTCAGAAATATTAGCGACCGAAAGTGAAGCACGCAAAGCAAGAAAATTGATAATGGTCATCAACAGAATCCTATGGCGATTCTGTCACAGACAACGAGAAAAAAAAACGAGCCAAATTTAACACGACTACTATATTTTAAGAGAAGAGCAGAATTCATGTGAACTCGATGTTGGTTTCGCGAACAACGAACTTGAAGTAGAATTAAGTTTCACGTATGGAAGGAATTGACGTTGTTAATAATTTTAACAATAATATAACATAACATAGACGGATCGGTCCCGACTAGTAAATTTTTATGACGATACACTTCTAAGATTTGGACAGGTAGCACCGTATTTTCCTCTCTTGTTATCCCTTTTCACACATTCCGCGATACCACAAAAATGCTTAAATATTTTCACAATACTGCTAAAGAAAAATTCTAAAATATATTTCTTAGCTGGCTAATGGCAGGAACTGATGATCTGCAGGGTGACGGCTAACAGCAGTAGATCTTACTTGAACGATGTCCTCTCGTCTCGCAGTGGCTTCCTGTGCTGGGTCCTCGTCCTCCTGTGCTGCCTCGGAGATGAGCCGACTAATGGGTTGGAGATGTCTGTTCTCGTCCTGTCTCTGTTGATAATCTCGTACTCTTGCCAATCACTCCCGTTAAATAGACAAAATTAAATTTCCGGGGTTAACCGCACGTTTGATCGATATTATTCGCAACCGCTATTTCCGCTTGGTATTATTATTCACCAAACCGGTATTTTGCATCAACTACCCCACACCTGGCACCAAATTTATGTTGTGGAAAACTCCGGGGTTGGCAAAAAGGGGTTGCAACGATACACACGGCGGGTGGTTGTTTAAGAGACTTTATTTGTTTCAACGTCAGAGACAAGTTTAACAAACGCCGAGACAAAAAGTGCGACAACGTTTAGAGGAATAAAAGCGAAATATGACGATATTTCGGATATGACGACGAAAAACAGCAATGTTGCAAACACGACAACGAAATGCAACAAGATTACAGATGAAAATATGGGAAGTCGGAGACGAGATTAAGACGAAGTTCGAATATACAACGTTTGTACGGTAGGTTCAAGGTAAAAATATAACGCGTTCAAGATAAAGATGTAACGCGTTCAAGATAAAGGAATACAACGAGTTCAAAATAACAATGTAACGTTAAAACGAATTAAGAGGATTAAATTGGACGAAGTGTACGCGGCTGAAGTCGGAATCAAACTCAACCTCCCGAGGGAAAGCTTTCTGCCTCGAGGAAATCGGAGCTCGCGGCGTCAGCGAAAAGACCGTCGCGCCGGATGCTTGAGTGAAGCGCGTGGGCTTAGCGATAAGAAAAAACTAAGAGGTCTGCAAAAATGTGACCGTGGTTCACGTTGAGCTAAACGTGACAAAGTGCTGAATAGGGGACTTCACTACAAAACATTAAAAAATTCCGAATTTTAGCCATTTTAGAAAAAATAAAGAGATGTCGTAGCGGTCCAAAACGTAGTTCAAATGAATGCTTAAATTCTATCCTATAGTTATAAAATATCAGTTAATTAAAACCTTTTTCAAGGTTTGTTGGGGAGACAAGATTTACATTAGAGTTTCACTCCTACATACCGTTGGTTCATTTCATTTATATGGCAGAGGGAAGATTCATGAAAAACTCTTTTCCTGAATAAATCTTAATAAAATTTACTAATAACATATTATAAAGCTATAGTTTAGAATTCAAACTTTGTTTTGACTTACATCTCGAGCTGCTACGAAATTCCGTTATCTTTAAATTTCTTTCCAAAAGTGGCTAAAATATGGTTATTTTCATTTTTAACCCTATTTTTCTCGAAAACTTAACATGATGGAAAACAAACCGATTTTACATTACTGATTAGTTTCCATTAAAGGAAGGGAAAAACTATCAGGTTCAAAAGTCCAAAGGTCAGTCCAAAAGTTCGTGCGCATTTGTGGGAAATTTTTAAATAGTGTAAATAAAACACAATTTAACATTTTAATCAGTCATATATTTTCCTCCACTATCTACAATATCTCGCTATTTTATTTTTAATTCCATTGCTGTAGAAACACTCTGGTTTTGATACAAAAAAACTTGAAAGTGTATTTTGTACATCCTGTTTAGAATTTAACATTTTCCCTAGTAAAAAATGTTGAAACGTACGAAATAAGTGAAAATTACTTGGGACTTACTCCCCGAATATTCCCTTAAGTGATTTTCACTTATATCGTACCTTTCATATACAGGGTGTTCAGAGGTGGGTGGTCAATACTGAAAGGGGTGAAAGGTCAGACCGAGACAAGCAAAAAATCGTATGGGTGGGGGGGGGGCATCTCGCACCGTTTGGCAGTTACAGGGTGATTCGTAAATCAGGATTTTGCCTTATATGGGAACCGCTCTTGTATTTTTATCTTTTTTTCTACGCATCGCAGCGGCCCCAAACTGATTTCAAAAAATCACTATTTGGAAGCCATTTCCAAAAAAGTTTACACCACCCCCCTATCCCCAACCCCTTGGCCACAATCCCCCCTGGAAGTTGAAAAAATTAACTTTTATTTCACGATTTTTCTCCTTTCGCCCCACTTTTCTCCGAAATTCATGTTATTAACATAACTACTTTTTATTTTTTTTAAGTTGCCTATCTAATTACCTTACCAAAAAGGTGCAACATGCCCAGGTAGAAAAGGGTTGCAAAAGTCCTGAAATTAAAACATCCTCACAGGTACCTAATTACTTTATTGCACTATAATGGAAAAAGTCGTTAAGTAAACAATTTTTATGATTCAAGTTCGGAAATGTTTGTTTAGGAAACAGAGGTAGTACATTTTTATTATTTCAGCAAAACAGTAATAAAATAATAAATGTAATCTCGTTAAATAGCGTTATAAGTTTATTATATCCAGCATTGACTCTTAAGTATCCTGACGCTCCGTTTCTAATACCTCCTATGAATTATGGTATAAAAATGGGTAAGTTTGAAAGGACATTGACCACAGTTGAAGAAGCAATCGATAAAACCGGGTGTTTAATAGAAAAAATTAAGATAAAATGGCAGAATTCAGTGTTGACGAGTATGCCGATATAATTTACGTGTACGGTTTAGTAGAAGGAAGTGATAGTAAGGCCGTACGAGAATACCAAAGGAGATTCCCGAATCGGCATGTACCCAAAAGAAAGGTATTTTCAAGGACTTTCAGAAGGTTAAAAGAAACCGGAAGTGTAACCACCCCCAGAGCAGAAACGCGAGCAGGAAAATCGGCCGATTCAGCGGACCCTGACCAACAAATCCTCAACATCGTCAGGAACAGCCCTGTAATAAGCATCAGGCAGGTCGCACGAAGGTCAGGATTGTCTTCAGGGAGAGTTTGGACCGTTGTGAACCGAGAGGGACTACATCCATACCACCATATCCCGGTCCAAGCACTACAGGAAGGAGATTCCGAAAGACGATTGCAATTTGCACTTGGCTGTTCGAGTCTGACATAAAAAACAGAAGGTTTCTAGACCGAATTCTGTGGACGGATGAATCGCAATTCACCCGGGATGGCATCACAAACTTCCACAACCTCCACACCTGGTCAGATGTGAACCCACATAGGACAAGGTGTCGGTCCTTCCAGCAAAGATTTAGTGTCAATGTCTGGGCTGGCATCATCGGCATCCAGTTGATAGGACCCTTCATCTTGCCCCAAGTGCTAAATAGTCAGCTATACTCGGACTTTTTGGAGAATACCCTTCCGGATCTGTTGAAGGACATCCCCCTGGCCACCAGAAGCGCAATTTATTTACAGCTCGACGGAGCACCTGCGCATACTGGGAACATTGTTAGGGCAAGGTTGAATGAACATTACTCAGAGCGCTGGATTGGACGAGGTGGACCGATTCTTTGGCCTGCTAGGTCACCGGACCTTACCCCACTAGACTTTTTCTTATGGGGAATGATGAAAGATGAAGTTTACTCAAGACCAATCAACACCAGGGAAGAATTGGTTACCAGGATTGGGACTGCAGCCACGAAAATACGGGAGAGACTGGCTACCATAGACCTCAAACGTGAAATAAAACGAAGGCTACTTGCATGAATCGAAACTAGCGGAGAACATTTTGAACAGCTTTTAAAGGACATACGTTTTAATTGTAATTAGTTTTTAAGCGAACAAAATGTATTTTTTAGTAAACTTAAGTATAATTTCCTAAAAATTCGAATTATCATGATATTCTGTAAAAGGATTTTTGTAAATAAATTTTCGTATCCTTTTCCTACCTGGGCATGTTGCACCTTTTTGGTAAGGTAATTAGATAGGCAACTTAAAAAAAATAAAAAGTAGGTATGTTAATAACATGAATTTCGGAGAAAAGTGGGGCGAAAGGAGAAAAATCGTGAAATAAAAGTTAATTTTTTCAACTTCCAGGGGGGATTGTGGCCAAGGGGTTGGGGATAGGGGGGTGGTGTAAACTTTTTTGGAAAGGGCTTCCAAATAGTGATTTTTTGAAATCAGTTTGGGGCCACTGCGATGCGTAGAAAAAAAGATAAAAATACAAGAGCGGTTCCCATATAAGGCAAAATCCTGATTTACGAATCACCCTGTAACTGCCAAACGGTGCGAGATGCCCCCCCCCCCACCCATACGATTTTTTGCTTGTCTCGGTCTGACCTTTCACCCCTTTCAGTATTGACCACCCACCTCTGAACACCCTGTATAATGCGTGCCGAGTGGATCTCTAGTATTTCTAGGTCCAATAGTTTGCGCTAGGCGTAGTTATGTCAGTCAGTTACCTTGCATTTGATCTGTAGAATAAGTAATTTTATCTATAATTCTTAAAGCCTCAGATTATGTGAACATTAAGGGAGGAGTATGCATTTGTTAGACGTTTTTTCAAATGTTTTTTTTTCCATACAAAAATTTATTTTAATGATACAATATTTTAAGAACTGAAAATATACATATCGAACTTTCTAAACAAAATTATTTTGTTTTTGTTTTTTTTTCAAATAGGACTGTAATAGAGCTGCTGCAATTAGGTCCCTTTAAAAAACGGTTGGCAGAAAATCTCAGTTGTGGAACGTCTGAAACAAAAAATTCGAGCAGGATATTAAAATATAAATCAGTCTCTATCCTGTTTAAAAAAAAAAAAGCAAAATGGGGAACTATTGAGCTTTTTTCCCCCTTTTTTAGGTTAAAAAAAATAGTTAAAAAACGCGTAAAATATTAACGGATATTTGTAATTCTAGTTCACACCATAGTCACACATGTGTAGAATAATCCCTGAAAATTTGAGCCCAATCGGTTGAATAGTTTTTTTCCCCTGTTAAATAAATATTTGGTAGATCGGAAAGTTCTTGCCATTGTTTATATGTATTACTATCTAGAAAGAATAATCAGGAAGTTTCTAGAAAGTTTATAGTAAGGAATATAAAAGGCAGTGAGTCAAATGCAAGGACCCACTGCGTTTTAGACCACTTCGCAAAAACTTGTAAAAAATATTCAATTTTGATCATACCTATCTGCGTCTAAAAATCGATACAGAGAAATTTTGGGAATTATTTGTTTATATTATTATTTAACAACCATTAGTTTGCCTAAACACCTGTGGGGAAATGATGAAACTTCCCCGGTTGCAGGGATTAAGGTTAATTATAGCAAATTATTAAGAACAAAATTGTGAAAGTCAACCAATTAGCGCTTCGGAGCTTCGGTCACACCACTCCGTGCCGAATAAAGATGCGGCTGCAGAACCAATACCAACACCAAGCCAAAGCTCAGCTACCTCTTGTGAGAAATAATTTCTATTCTGACGCAAGTACTTTTTCTTGTGTCCGCTAAACGAGTTGTTTTCATCGCCTTTGTTTTACAATTTATAGTTAAGTGCTTTTAATCATGAAATTTGCGGAACATTTGTCGGCACACATCACACCCGAGTGGAGGAAGCAGTACATAAACTATGAGGTTTGTTTGCAAATTTTTTTGCGGACCGAGCGAGGCTCACTCTTTTTTCCAGATATTCCAATCATTACAATTTCCTAGAGCTTTTTGTTAGCTTTCTTAAGCATGCGCTTTGGTTTGTAAAGTAATTTGTGTTCAAACAAGCAATTAAACTCACTTCAACGGCAACGTAATGCTGTGGTTACAACACTATACCTGGTATTCCTTAGATGTAATTTTTGTTTAAATTTTTTGGCTTTCTTCAAAAGAACCTATGAAGATATAATACTTGGAGTACAACTTGATTTAAGTAATTTAAAGGAGTATTCTCATTTTAAAGTTTCCAAAATAAGTATTGGCACGTGCTCTTCTGTTGTAGTTTTAATCTTGAAATTTTTAAGTTCTCGTTGAATAGATACGTTACGATGTTTACGAGTTAAAATCATGAAAAAATCATCCCCACGGGAGATTTTAAATTCTTTCGGAATATTTGCAAAATTCAAAAGCGCCAAGCTCTCTTACAGATCATTCAAATATTCTACGTTTCGAATGGATTTGAATTTCAAAGCTAATTTTCATGGTCGGTGTGTTGGCTAACAGATTCGATTGCCTGATTTTCGGCGCAAGAATTGTGACTATCTTGCGTCATTCGGTTGTAGTTTTTAGATTTTCAATGTTAGTTTTTTTGTTACTACTATTGCATTCAGAAATGGCGGAATCAAAGAGCTTTTATTGATAATTACAAGTTCTTTGGTGGAACCGACAATCAACAAAATGTTTAGAAATGTCGTTCGCAGGAAGCAAAGTTCTGAGCGACTGAATGAAAAGGGTGGTTTTTAACAATATTACCCTTGTTATAGATTAACAATTCATGGAGTCCAAAGTGCATTTTTATGGCTCTGAAAAAAAAAATGGCGGATTTGAAGTAGAAAAGTATCAAAAAATGAAAAATTTTTTGCTTCACTATTTTTGTCGAGTCAAAATTGTATCAGAATTAAATTTAAACTATGATCAACGGTGAAAAACACGATTTTCGCAAAATAATATAGGAAAAATCTGAATTTTACCAAATTTTTCGTTATTTCAGCCATTTTGGGGAGGTTAAAATAGTGAAAAAAAAATTTTCTCATTTTTTGATACTTTTCTACATAAAATCCGCCTTATTTTTTTTTAGAACCACAAAAATGCCATTTGGACTCCGGAAATCGATAGAGTACACCTGAAAATAGTAAAGTACATGATTTTTAGTTATAGTAACACCATTATTCTTAATTAGTTTGGAACTCAAAGATCAACGAAAAATATGTTCTTTTGGTCCTTAATGGGTTAAGGTATTAACGACAACTGGTTTTTTTTGTAAATATCATTAATAATATTTTAAAAAAACGGCTATTTCTGATAGGAGCATTTAAAAAAAATTAAATTAGTAATATTTTCTCTTAACGCTAAAACAGGAAATGAAGGCAATGTTATATGCCGCAGTGGAGCAAGCACCATCAGCAGAACTTGTAGATCCTGAAATATCAACGCGATATTTTGCAAAATTCGATGAGCAATTTTTTCATTACTGCGATAAGGAATTAGCAAAAATAAATACGTTTTTTTCCGAAAAAATGGCAGAGGCGACAAGAAAGTACGGAAATTTACGTAGTGAATTAAGTGAAGCTATAGAAGATGGATTTATTGGAAAGCAGCGTGCTTGGAAGACCAAAAACCCACTAGGAAAGAGAAGCACTCCTGCCAGAAAGATACAAGATCTAAAACTTGCATTTAGTGAATTTTATTTAGGATTAATTCTGTTACAAAATTATCAAAATTTAAATTTTACCGGATTCAGAAAGATATTGAAAAAACATGATAAGCTTCTGAACGTTGATTTCGGTGCAAAGTGGAGGAAAGATCACGTTGAAATTGCACATTTTTACGTTAATAAAGATATCGATAGATTAATACAAGAAACAGAAGCAGTTTTTACGCAGGATATAGAGGGAGGCGATAGGCAAAAAGCTATGAAGAGACTTCGAGTACCACCACTAGGAGAGCAGCAGAGCCCTTGGATTACCTTCAAAGTAGGTCTATTTTCTGGAGCATTCGTTGTTCTTCTGATTGCAGTGCTATTATCATCGCTCTTTTATGGACTTGCACAAAACTGGCGAGTAGCAGTTCGACTGTTTCGCGGCCCACTTCTTATAATTGAGTTTCTTTTTCTGTGGGGAGTTAATGTATATGGCTGGAGGTCTTCAGGAGTAAACCATGTTCTCATTTTTGAACTAGATCCTCGGAACCATCTCTCTGAGCAGCATATTATGGAGTTGGCCTCAATATTTGGCGTGATTTGGACAGTGTGCGTTCTTTGTTTTATATACTTCGAATCGTTAGGAATACCGCCTTATTCGTCACCAGTGCTACTTTATACCTTTATGGGAATATTTTTGCTAAATCCTACAAAGACATTCCGTCATGAGGCAAGATATTGGACTATAAAAGTCTTGGGAAGAGTAATTCTTGCTCCTTTTTTTTATGTTACGTTTGCTGATTTTTGGGTTGCGGACCAGCTTAACAGTATTGTACCAGCGTTTTTAGATGTGCAATATTTTATTTGTTTCTTTATGAACAACTCGAATTGGGAGAATTTATCTGGTAAGTTACAGTAAACATATAGATAATAATTATATATAATCGTCATACGTTTACACAATTAGCTGGAGGACACTGCACAGGAGTGCACTCAATCATTCGCCCATTTGTTGCCATCCTGCCAGCCTGGTTTCGTTTTGCACAGTGCTTAAGACGTTTTCGTGATACTCGAGAAAGTTTTCCACATCTTGTAAATGCAGCAAAATATGCAACATCATTCTTCGTTGTAGTGTTTTCATATAAAACACAAACCACAACAGGTAATATTAAAACTTAGTATTTCTGACATAAAATTGGGTGATTTTTCTGACAATTGCACGATCTAATTTTAAATTTTCTGCGTGTAAATAAAATAAATCTGCAAAGGCCTTGTAGAGTTTATGCACATTTATGGAAGACCGCACAAAGCGGCGATGAAGAACAAGCGCTGTTTTGTGTTAGCACTCTCCTTGAGTGCAGACCTTACGTATTTTTAGGAAACGCTGCAAAACGTGTCCCCAAAGTTGCATGTTCATCAACAAAATCTCTTATAAATAATATACAAATTTTAGCGGTTACGTTATAAGTCTGGTATTCGACAGTAAAAGAAATAAATGTAAATTGAATCTTGATCATTTTGGATTACGGTTATAAATTAATGTCATTGGAATCACTCTCGATTACTAATTATTTTGTCATAGATTAGATTACATTCCATAATTGAATACACATAAAAATAATTAGCAAACGTTTACAATTTGCCCAAATCTGCTCTACGGCTTTACTTATTAATTGCTTATTGTAGTCATTTACCAATAAGTTAATAACAGCTGAACTAACCATAGTCATTTAATGAGAGATCATAAATTAATCCTAGTGATAAATAATAATGCAGTTCATTCACTCTCCTTATTACCATGCGGAGTTTTTCTTAACTCCTTAGTAAAGTTGAAAGTTTAATGGTACAGCTAAATCCATACTTCAATACTATCATTATAAATGCGAAAGTAACTCTGTCTGTCTGTGTGTTACCTTTTTACGCTTAAACGGCTGAACGGATTTCGATAAAATTTGGCAAGAAGATATAATAGTCCTGGGGACCGACAAAGACAATTTTTGACCACGGAAAAATATCTCATTCCCAAGCGAAAATCTAATACGTTGTTTTTATTATTATTATTTGATCATTATGAAAACTTCTGCACCGTCTACCTCAGCTTTTGGGCGATTTTTTTTTTCAAATGGACTTGTTCATGTTTTAGGTTGTATAGAAGAACTAGAATTAGGGGAGACTGGTCTAAAATGAAACACCTTAAGCTAAAGTGCGTATATTTTTTTATTTTTCAACAAAACGTAAAATATTTTTGGACAAAAACAAACATAAACATAAAATACATACACTGTATAAAAGTAAACATAAAATAAGTCTTTTTTTCCTGTGTAAATATGACTTCTAAGAAGGCCTCAAAGTATCATTTTACCCAAGTACGTGTGGGTAAAATGACATAGTATGTATATAGATTTAGTATCGATATTTCTTTTTTATTTGCACACGTCGCAGACAAAGTGTGTAGCTCTTTTAAATAAGCCTGCACATTCATTGTGTGCCCATTTCTTGCACAAAGTGCATTTAATCTACTTTTCACCAGACCTAGATCTGCATCAAAATCTGTATCTTATATAAGTAAAGCCAGGACGAATGATCACGTCGAAGAAAAACTGAGTTTTTGGAGTAACTTATATTATAATTGAGTGTTAAGCATAAGTGTAAGTATATTTAACTGTTTAAAAAAGTGCTACTGAAAAAACAAACTTAACCGTGTCTATTCATTGATCTTGAAATTGAAATAGTATTTCATTTTTCCCATATGATAAGTATGTCATTTTGCCCTCAAACGTAGCATTTTGTTTTTTTGTAAAAAAAAAATATTTCCAACGAACAAAAAATTAACACTTACACTCATACAACCCCTACCAAGAACTATAGTCCCGCTGATGTCATAAGTTCTTCTCAAGCTCTCCCAGATTTTTTATACCAACACTTTGATTTCTCTGATAATAATATATTATAGATTACTGAAAATAGGTTTTTAGCTACTACTCTAATAAAAACAAAGGGAAATCACTAAAATGTTTGCAGCAGCGCTGGTCGATACGTCCGCTTCCATGGATGGACTGCGGAAGACTGAACTAAATCTAGAACTGGAGATACGTGCAATGTGTTATTTTAACCTAGTATTTCATTTTAGGCCAGTCTCCCCTACTTGTATTTCCCATCTTTTCATTATCATCTATCACCGACGATTCGGGTTTTTTAAAGAATGTTCTGATATCTTTAAATTTTTCATACTTTATACCTAGAAAAAAAAAAACAGTGTTTATCAAAACCTATAACCAACTCAATGAAACAAAACATAACCGAATGAAAGGATCAAAAATATATTTTGTCATTAAATTTATAGTTAGAATTTTAAGCAGAAATGATTTCCCGTCCTTCCTTTATGCTTTTAAGTTTAAATGTAATTATTATAGTAGCAATTTAAAGAAAATCAATTTAATTTTCTGCTTACTATTTAAAATTAAACTTCAATCGCAACAATCACAATTTTGTCTGTTTTTCGTTTTTGTTAATTTTCTAAAAAAGTACTACACCGATTTTCATATAATTTGTATGGGACCAACTATAAAACATACCCTATCGAGCAAAACAAACAAAACATCTAGTGGCGCGCGCAATGACAATAACCGAACAATTGCACGCCGGTTCCATCTTCTTTCAAACTCCTAGCGATTGTTCGCTTACTTGCGCCTATCTTCGACACAATTTTCTAAGTAGGATTGGTATTGAATCTTAAAATAAAAAAGCAATTAGACAGTATAGTAATTCTTCGACACTGTCGATTTTGCAAAGACGTGTTGAACCTTTAAACTCTCGAAAAATGAGCAAATTGTGCATTTAACTGCACTGTGTGCGGAGACCATCTACCGCAGTTTTTTGCACAATATTTAACACAGTTTTATTGTGCAATATTACTGATCGTGTATAGCTGTCTTTATGTTTTGGGCTTGAACCAGTGTGGTTTTCGTAACCTGAAGCCACAGGATTGTGTTCTTTGTTCCTTAAGGACCGATTTTTTCGTCCCCATAATGAAATATAATCCATTCAATCATACCTTTCGATTGAGATATATAATACTAATAATAATAAAATTCCAAAACCATACTTTGTTTTTTCGGTGTGCTTCTATATATGGTATATATTGTGCATTTCCAATTAAAGCGTTTTCAGAATCCCTGTTATTATAAAAGGAAATAAATGAATGTACACAAGAAAAACCAGTCTGTACTACCGTACTCCCTATTCTAACAAAGTATAACATTTATTTAAACGAGCACATTTTAAAATAACAAAATATTTGAAAATATATGAAATAAGCCAATTATTTTCTTATTTAACAGGTATTTATCCGAAGTCAACAGAAAATCCTTGGTTTTATCTTTGGATTACATCTTCAGTGATATCATCTTGCTACGCTTATACTTGGGATATTAAGATGGACTGGGGTCTTTTCGACGCTAAGACTGGAGAAAATAAATTTCTACGAGAAGAAATCGTCTATTCAACACCTGTAAAGTTCTTCAAAAATGAATTATTTGATTATCGACTTTAGAAATTCATTATTTCAGTGGTTTTACTATTTTGGTATTGTTGAAGATTTTATTCTTCGCTTTGGTTGGACTTTTTCAATAAGCTTAATTGAAGCTGGTTATATTGAGGGCGACGTAATGGTGTCTGTTTTAAGTCCACTCGAAGTATTCCGGCGGTTTGTTTGGAACTATTTTCGACTAGAGAACGAACATCTAAATAACTGCGGGAAATTCCGAGCTGTAAGAGATATTTCCGTTGCACCTTTAGATTCTTCTGATCAGGTGAGCAAATCTTTTTAATTTCTGAGGTGGGCTAATTTATTAATATGTATTATATTTAGTCAACTATTCTCAGAATGATGGACGAAGAAGACGGAGTTATTAATAGACGGAAAAAAGACAAGAACTTAGGAAAGGTGAAACGCATTGAGCAACGATTTTTATTGGAAGGGGAATCCATGGAAGAATTAGACAGTTGAGCAATCTCTTCTTGACTATGTGAATGAAATCGACAAATAAATCACAGTTCAAAAAGATTTATGAATTTTTGAGATTGTGCATCATTACGCATTTTACTGACATACACGGAATAAAGACTAATCACAAGTACTATCTAAACCAAAAAATCATTCTATACATTCTATTCTGAATTCATCAAAATGAAAAGAAAGCTATGAGTTAGGTGCGCGCTTGAGTCAAGCAGAGCTGCATGCTCAGTGCTGAGTCCCATATACGAGATCTGTTCAAAAAATACGTAGACTGTTTGAATGGCGCGGGCCCAATTGGTTCCAGGGAAATCCACTTGGTGTCGCCTTCTTCGTACAGATCAGCTATTCTTTCCTCTATTCTATTTTAAGCACCTATGATTTAAGGCCCAATTACAATGACCAGATCTGAACGGATAGAAATATCAAAGTACGCAGTGAAACGGATAGGAAAAAAACACCGATTACAATGACGTACCTGTTCGGATTAAAACGTCAAAGTAGTTTCCTTAAATCTCAAAAGTGCGCAAAGTAGAAATGCATATAAAGCGGAAAAGAAAAGCATTTTCAATATTTCTAATGTTGTGTAAAACTTAAAAATTGAAAAGTAGAAGAAAAAACCGGTGGGGGCAGTTCTCCTGTTTGACACTTCAATCCGTTAATCCGTCGATTTCTAAACATACGAAATTTACTGCGCGTAGTTCCGATCGAATGCGCTTGTATCCGTTCAATGCAATCGGTGAGGTAGAAAACGTATGGTGGGAAAACCAATTTGACATTTTAACCCGGTTCTCTTGCGCTTAGATCCGTCATTGTAATTGGGCCTTTAGGTTTTATACAATAAAAGTCATAGTTCTTGTTTTTAAATTCTTATTAGGCAGTTATTCAATGTTGTGCAGATTTAAGTTGGCTGCATTTCAAACTTTTCAAGTGTGAACCAAAAAAAAACAGGTGCAAATGGAAATTTTCAAAAAAAGCTCGTTAAAATGCTGAAGTTTATTGCTTAAATTAGATATATTCCAAAAGGTATAGCAAGCTGTTCAATTTCACTTTGTTCTCCAGAATATATATGTTAGTTCATCAAATTCATTCAAATGAATAAAAAATTATTGTCGCATTCTTTGTACCCCCAAAAAGCATAAAAACTCGCCCCTGGCAATCTATATCGTATACGTTATATACATTGACTATCATCCCTTAACAATACCGCCATAAATGACAAATTTCAAGCTGCTGCGAAAGCTGTTGTTTTGTCTTACATAACTTTTCTGTCAGCGATGAAGCTAGCTGAAAAATATGGGATTGTGTTTCTGCCATCAGCCAATTTATGCTGACTCAATCGACAAGCTACTGTCGGGTAGCCTGCTGCCGTTTTACACGATACAGCCGTTCCGTATTAGCTTATATATCTATGATTATTATATGTCAGTTGGTGACAGTGACAGCCGACTGTGAAGTGACATTATAATTGTAATATTTGCGCGCAGAAGTTCGTTGGCCATGGCTAGGCAATTGAAACTTGATCAATATTTCCAGCATGTTCCCACTAAAACAAATTTGGTTAACACTCAAGAGCGACAAGTTCGGAAATGTGACGATTACTATAATATGACGCTAGAACAGTTTTCGGATTGCACGAATATTAAGGAACTAATAACTGCCGATATGCGTGAGAAAATGCCCCACAAATTTCAGAGGAAATTTCTTTTGGTTGATAAATATGTAAAACGAGTATACGACCGGTATATCTCTGATCCACGGTATAGAGAGAAGCCGCTATTCGCGAATTTAGTATTTGATCCAAAGCCTTGGTACACAAAAAGGGATCGTGAGCTTCTCAAACAGTACGGAATAAGTAAATGTTTTGTAAAAATGTACGAGAACAACATCCTAAAAGATATTGCTGATACCTGTCTTCAGAATGCCATAAAAGCTCATGGCGAAGAAATGTCCGAAGCAATAACAAGGTCGCTGCCGTTGTACATAAAGAAGATTTTAGATTTGTACCTAGTTAAATACAAAACATTAGACAGATTTTTAAGAAAATATAAAAAGCATTCAAGCCGTCATGTAAAAGATCCAAGCAAAAAAATTTCGAATTCTGCAACATCTGTAGTTTCTGTTCTTGATTCGCAAGATGTATCGATGAATACACAAATATCATTTAATCATAATGGAGAATCCACACATTCGCTAAATTCTTCAACATCTGCACAGCAGCACGAACTCATCGATGAGCCTAATTTCCATTCAGAAAATAACACCAATAGATGTGGCACCCAAAAGACAGGTATATTAAGAATTCATAATGCTACAATTGCTCAGTTCACAGCCTACTATATTTACAGGAGATTTAGAAACAGTCACGACACCAATTTCACATGATTGTGCTTATATTCAGAAAGAAACTTTGCCGGAGGTGGAAAGCAGCGAGTTCTGGAATCGAAATATTAATACCGAACGATGTAATATCTTGCTCAATAATGGGAATAGCCTGGAGCACTATGTTGAGGAGCATTTTGAGTCGAGTAAAGAAAATTGGTTAGAACGAGAATATGGGATAGACCCTAGCAAACATATTGTAAAACCATTAAAAAAGGAATTAAGGGAAGCCATTGCAATGCGAATTAAACAACTATATCCGAATGTAATAGAAAACATAGATGAAGTTGTAAACAAAACTTTCATACGTGTTTGGGAAAGAATAACTGGAAACGTTGAAGAGCGACAAGATATTTTAGGATTCATAGGGATGCAATCAGAATCAAGATGTAAGTTATAACGATAATTATTCCTGTATTACAAATAAATAATTTTAGGTGACAGTGCCTTAAAAAGTAAAATAGAATCAAATACAAATATGCAAAATCCTTCGGAGGAAGAGTACGAGGTAAGTCGAATTATATGAGGGTGGTCGGTGTGCGGAGGGGTTCTTGACACAATAGTAAAGAAATTAGGTGGAGGTTATCTTCCATAAAAAAGATTCATTGATAATTAGTATCACAGAAAAGGTGGGTATATACGTTTTATAAATTATACACTGTGTAATAGTATATAATTTAGTGCTATATTTTAAACTCAATGAACTTGTAAGTAGAGGTAGAAATTGGCTGAATCATTTGTAAGTGGGTTAGTTTCTTGATATCATAATTTCTCCGTTTTTTAAACAGAGAGCTCCTCGACACTTACAAAATATAACTACGCTGAGAAGAGTGCACCAACGTGCTTAAAGAGAACAGTACACAATGGAAATTAGCCTCAGAAGCTCTGCTCTCTAATTTTACAGCCTTATAAACGATAATTTTAATTGATCTTTGACCTTGAATAACTTTTTAACGGGAAGAGACCACCTCCCCTAATTTCCAAATTTGCTACCAATCGGTCTAGTTTTATCCAATATTCAAAGGATTCAACTTTTTAATAATATCGAATTTTAGGAATTTATTTAAAATCAAATTGATATCAAATTCATGCTGCGCATCCATCATGGTAAAGGAAGTCATTTTTCTAATTACATTAAAAAACACCGACAATTATTTCTGGTAAATGAAAATAATAAAATTATGCAAAACTTCATTTTTTCCACTTTAATTTTATGCGAGGAACATATAAAAATGCTTCTTAATATGTTATTAATAGACATTTTCTGTCAGAATTTTCTTGTTATACTTGTTTTATAAATGAAAATCGATAAGTATCTTATGGTTCCCCAACGTTTTCATAATTTGCTCTAATATTTACCTAGATTCCTAAAATTCCTAGGGTCGTATCGTTATGAATTGTAGCCTTTATTATTTCTAAAATTTTGAAGTTTTTATTAAAAGCGGTGTAGTAGTTTTTAAGCTAAATATATATGTTGACGTAATAATCCAATAAGAAAAGATTTCTAGAAATTCAACCCCTAACTGGCTTTAAATGTATTTACATTATACTAAGAATTAATTTCAAGAAAATTAGCATTCATGGGTTAAGATTCAATATTTTCGTATTTGCCATCAAACATTGGAAATTCAGGATTTCGGCGATTAAGGCGATTCAAATTTCTCATTCAAAGGATTCCTGTAAAAATCGGGACTCGGTAGTTTGGATAGACACTGATTTCGAATGACATTTGGAAAATCTATGATATATCCAAAATGAAGGAGGAACAATTTTAGTTTCTATAGATTGCCATGGATAAGATTTTACGATGCAGATTTTAAAACAGCTTTTGAAATTTAAAAGTTTAATATGGGAATGTTCTTTTGAGTGTCAAATTTATTATGAGCGGCTTTTTATAATACATGACAAACTGTGGGAATTTTAAATTTAAGGAAGATATGTAGTACAGTTAAATATTGGTCAATAGATACTGTTTATTCTTGAACCATAACTCGCGCCTAAATAAACTCTTGTTGTGTTAAATATTTATTTTTCGTTGGCAGAACAGACAAATTTGGAAAAAATCATCAATCATGGCTCAGTGTCGTTTTTGAAGCCCATATTACAAATTCTTTTATGCAATTCTATACTCAAATGGGCTTTTTGCCCGGGTATCATTTCTAAGTTAATTTTGAAATCGTTGCTATTTTTTCAAGAACATCGCAGAAGAAGAATACTTTGCACTTTGTAATGGTATCTGGACCTTCACCTCGAGGTCATGGTCAAGGTCATGATTCGAACGTAAAATTTTCGGCTCTTCACTTCTGGGGTCAAAGCATATCTTCCTATGTAAGAAAATAAACTTGACCCCGAAATGGCCTTGAAGGTCATGGTCAAGGTCAAATCCAAGGTCACCACCGGATAGCCAGGGAACAGTCTTTTGTCTGAAACATTTTTTCCTGGCAGATTATTCTGCTGTTCCGGTACTTTGATATGATCTTCAGAGGTCAAAGGTTCAAGTTGCTCAAAGTCATATTCGGGGTAAAATTTTTCTCTCTTTCCAATAAGAAATGGGTGTTGTAATTTAAAAAAATGATTCTGACCTTGATATGACCTTTAAGGTCAAGGTCATATCCAAGGTCGTTGTTAAATAGCCAGGCAAAAATCTTAAAACTTTTATATGTAACGTTTTTCTCAAAAATGCATTGTTGATGAGTTATTCAGGGGTTTCCATACTTGTTCCTCACCCTGCATATATAGTATACGGTGAACTTTCGATGCGTTTTTCTCCGCTACTACTGGGCATTGGACGGAAATATTTTATGGCTAGTATACCGACATGAAATACTACTACTAGGCAAAATTTCATTCAAATCCGTTTCCCCAAGCTCGTGCCCCCTCCTTGTTAGTTTAAAAAAATGTCGTGACAGCGTCATGCATTATCGTGCCGCGTAATGGTCAAGTAACACAATTTTTTTAAACTAAATCTCCACTAAACCCAGACTGCATATCGAAATTAAGCTTTCTAAGATTACGTGAAGTACTCGACAGGTTTTTTATGATCAACTAGCTGGGCTACCCGGTTTCACCCGGCGTTGGGTAAATACTTACTAATTAAACACTTCTCAAATGTTCTAGTTTGTTATATCCTAGAAATTGTTTCAACCTGAAAAGCCCTTTATGGATTCGCCATCTTGAATTTCCAAATCTTAATAATATTCAAAAAAAAAAAAATTTTTGTTTTTTTTGTCTTGTCTTACTCCCTTTGGGAGCATAGGGCGTCTACAAAGTCTCTCCACCCGTTTCTATCTTGGGCTAGTTCCTTAAAATAATCATTATACCAATTTTAAATCCCTTGAAATCGAGAAATTTTGGTCGCCATATTGGATCCGCCATCTTGAATTTGGAAATTTTGCTAATATTCGAAATTAGTGGCCTCAGAATAATCATTGTACTAATTTTCATTAAAATCCGTTGAAATCGAGAAATATTGGGTCCGCCATCTTAGATTTGTAACTTTTGATAACATTCAAAAACTGTGACCTGAAGATAATCATTGTACTAATTGTCATTAAAATCCGTTGAAATCAAGAAATACTGGTCGCTATATTGGGACCGCCATCTTGGATTTGTAAATTTTGATAACATTCAAAATCATTGACCTCAATATAATCATTGTACTAATTTTCATTAAAATCCGTTGAAATCGAGAAGTTTTGGTCTCCATATTGGGTCCACCATCTTGGATTTGCAAATTTTGATAACATTCAAAATCAGTGACCTCAAGATATTCATTATACTAATTTTCATTAAAATCTGTTGAAATCGAGAAATATGGGTCGCCATATTGGGTCCGCCATCTTGGATTTGTAAATTTTGATAACATTCAAAATCAGTGACCTGAAGATAATCATTGTACTAATTTTCATTAAAATCCGTTGAAATCGAGAAATATGGTCGCCATTTTGGATCCGCCATCTTGGATTTCTAAATTTTCATGATATTCAAAATCAGTGACCTCAAAACAATCATTGTACTAATTTTCATTAAAATCCGTTGAAATCGAGAAATCTTGGTCGCCATACTGGATCTGCCATTTTGAATTTCTAAATTTGGACAGCGGATTTGAAATCACCATTCCGCAAAACCCCTATGTACCAATTTTCATGAAAATCGCTTCAAATTTAAAATTTTCAGCCGCCATCTTGGATTCGCCATTTTGAAACCCTACGTATTATCCGAAAAAAAATTAGCCTATATGTTAAGTCGGAATATGTACTACCTTCGGACAAAAGATGAAAAATATCGATGCAAGCGTTTAGGCGTGATTGAGCAACAAATAAACAAACAAACGAACTTTCATTTTTATATATATGTATATAGGGATAGAATTTATCAGAGTTTTACAAGGGGCAAAACAAAGTTCCTAAAATGTTTTTTGTTTTACTTCAGTCACTGAATAAACACTTAAAAAACTATTTCAGCAGATATATTTATTTCATACATGTGCTTATGAATTTGCAAAGTGAGAAATGTCAGTCAGACGAACGCTGTTTAGAATGTTTGAAGCTAATTGCAGTGGACTGTATCTTTTCCAGGTTGCCGAAGAACTAAAAGAAAATGGAAATTTACCGCTGCCGAAAATGCTAACATATCTTGAATTTAAAAACTTCACGAATATCAAGGAATATTTACACAAAGACATCACTAGGAAGTATCCATACAAAAGCGAAAACTATTTGATGAAAATGGAGAAATATATACGAAAGTTTTATAAAAACTACATTATGGGGAGCGATATTTGGCCTAATGGTATTTCTTTCAAATCTAAAGAATATCTCAACGAATTTCATAAGAAATATAAACCTCAAAAAGTAAAATGTGAACCCCGTACTGATAACATTAATATTAATGAAAGCGAGGTAATTTTACATCGACCCTCAAATACACCACTATCAAGAACATCCAATGTTGCCCCACTGTGTTAATCAACCTTAATTGTTATTTTTTTAAATCAATATTCTAGAATCTGTACGGTGATGAACAAGAATCTATATAAACTCAGTTGCAAAATTATAAATCAACCCAGAAAATTTCAAATTTTACTTCAAAGAAGAAAACCTCCTTGAAATCCAGTTCACATCTATTCCTATGAATAATGGGGTCTTTGAAGTAGCTTATTTAATTTTCTTATAGAAAATCATCAAAATCAGTGGAAATAAGTAGAAAAACGCTGATAAGCATACTGTTAGAGAGAAGATGCCATGGTTTTACTCAAATTCTATAAACATTTTGGAATGACTACCGTGTTTTCCATACCTTAAACCCAATGGAGAACACTTGGCGAATTTTGGTTTGGAAAATTTACACTGATCATTGCCAATGTTGGATTAATAAAGAGCTTATCATGCTATTTTTTAAGAATGAAGGAACAAAAAATGCTTGAAGTAGTGAAGGTGAAGGTCAAATAAATTATTAACAAATAAAATAAAGTGTGTTTTTATGTGTAGTGGATTTATAAATACGCAACAGTAGAAATTTCGAAGTTCCCAGATAATTTGAAAATGTTTACCATCAATGCATTCTTTCCATAATGTTAGCAGTTGATTTTTTTACGACAATTTTTCGTTGAAAGTTTCTCAATATTCATGTAATATTCATGTGCAAAGTATAAAAACTGCAATTTGCTGGGTGACCTTATAATTTTGTAACAAAGTGCATAACCAAAATATGAAAAAATTTCCTTTAAGACCACAACCACTCAGTTCTTACCAGTGGTGCATTTGAGGGTGAAATTTGGTGATAGTTTTAAATGTATATGAATGTATATATTTATAGGTTGTACTCCCAAATCCTATTATTTGTGGTAAGTCTGTGTGTTCAAATAACGCAACGAGCAGTTTAAACGGAAAAAGGAAGCGCCTTTCTAAAACAACAGATTTGGAGTCAGCTGTTAATATATCCGATACCAATAAAAAACAAGTAACTTCATTAAGATTAATTTTCCTTCATATCTTCAATTTTTAAATTCTTTTGAGGATGATAACAGAGTAGCAGCAGATTCTGTTTCTGACCTAATCAATTTGGAAAAAGAATTAAATGCACGGGATATTCATAATGCACCGATAGGGATTAATAGCTCCTACGTTAATAATGCTACTAAAACGAGAGTGGTAAATTTGAATTAATATTAATTGATATTGCAAATCTATATTTTAAATTATTTCAAGGATTTTCAAAGTACCAAGGAAAATCCTTTAACTAATCGGGTTAGTGCTTTAGGCTCAAAGCACACAGAAAGCGATTTAAATAAACCGATGGTAATTGTTCCTCGATACGCTCATGCCCAAAGGACGAATAATGAAATGTGTGGTACTAAAGATAAAGTAAGTTCAATTTTGTCGTATGTATCTTCAATATTACCTCTCGAATATTTTAAGGTTTATGAAAATGCAACCAGCAGTTTTCCTGCTAGCCTAGATTGTGTGGACTCTAATAATACAGAAAACCAATTCAAAGAACAAACATCTGAATTCAACTTTAGTATAAATAATAAGGGTATTAAGAAGGAATTATATCTTGATGATGAAGTTAGTCGAGAAAATCAAATTAAAGAGACAAGATCCAACTTGCCCGAAGGGGAAAGTGACGTTGCCTTCATTCCGCACAAAGAACCCGAATACATTTATATTTCTGATGAGCCCTTAACTTCTAGCTTGCTATTAGAAGAAATGATGCGGTCTCCAACAAAAACACCTATTGGTCCTTACGAACTTCCTGTTGGATTTTCAACTTGTTGCGAAGCAAATAAAGATAAACGAAATGTGGAGGCAATTATGACTTGTAAAAGCTCATCCCAAAATATTTCAGAGAGCTCGAAAAGAGGATTTGATATCTTAGAAAATAAACTAGATAATTCATACGAACTTGAAAGTAATGCTAAAGAAAACTCGAACAATATTCATTCAGATGAAAATAATAGGAAAGCCTATGAAAAAGAACCGCCTCAAATAATGAATTTATGTCCTGAAAGTGAAAAAAATAGCACTGTGGGAACGGTGAGTAATCCTAAAATATCCAATAGAAACGCTGGATCGAACGGACAAGGAGACGTTATTACACCCGCTCTGAAAATTACAAAATCCAAAGGAGAGTGTAAAACAACCGGAGTCTCTAACGAAATGAATGAAAAGTTGCACGTAAATGAAATAAATGTTAAAATAAAAAAACAATTGAAAAATAAAAATAGAGAATTAAAAAAAATTAAGCACACCACTAGTAAAATCCCAGCGGCTGATCTAAATAATTGCTTAGTAGCTCAGAAAGTGCATACCTTCCGTCCGTTGCTGTTAATTAAAAAGTCCAAAGAAACTCAACAGAACATTGTGCCAACATTAAGTATTCAGGAACCGGGGTGTGTTAATCTTTTGGATCCTAAATATTTCATAGAAGATGCATCTTTAGTGTGTTCTGGTAGTTCAGAAAAAAATGATACATCGAACAAGTCTGCAACAATTGACCTTTTGAATAAAGACAACAGTTATTTCACAAGTTCACAACTGGTTTCCAAAGTTCCAGAACCACCAGAAAATCCTTCGACACCATCACTTTTGGAGCACCCGGATAAAATTAATGGAACTCCAGCGGAAAGGACAGAAATTACATCTTCAGGTATTCATTGGGAAAAAAACTTCATGAAGAATATCAGCTTACACATAAGATCACCGGCTAACCGACAGTTTGAATGCCTTACAAATTTATTTCTTCATCAAATTAATTTGAAATCGAAGATAAACCGCTTGAAGTATAACAGCTCAACTCCCTTTTTGCAACCTTCTACATGGGAATCTGTAGAAGCAACAATTACAGTTATGACTTCCGGTTTCAATGAACTAAGTATTTCTGGACCTTCTCTCCAATTTTTATTTGGAATAACACAAGGAGAATGGGCTAGCTTTCGACAAATTCTTCGTTTCTTAGGCGTCTTTAGATATAATAAGAAACACGTGGAATCTGAAATGGAGCCTTTACCCTACAGAGTGCTGTACAATTTCTTTAAAACAATTCCGAATTTTGCTCAAGTTATTTTCGAATATGAGGATGCAAATATAAACCACATCACGTGTCTCAAATTTAACATGAAAATTCAGCAGCCTACCATAAATCTGGAGCACGCAATTGATTCATATATCCTTAATAATATTGAAAATCTAAAAAATAAGTTGACCTCATAAGCCATAAGGCAAATAAAATAAACATTCATAGTTGCTTACTTGGAAATTGTGTTGAGTTTTTTTGGTTCTTCGATTTAATGCTCCAATTGGTTAGATCATCACGTTGATCCTTGTTAGCGTGCATAAGGGAAATGTCGTCTCCCATGTCCAAATCACTTTCATTCAAGCCCAAAACATTATGGTCACTATTTATTTTAATCATTTCTGTTCCAACGCCATTTGTAGTTGGCATCCACGAAACATTCTTTGGGTCCGACCGCCGCCTAAAGTCGGTAAAGACGGAAAACTCTGTGAGTTATATCGCCGGCTCTAGTCGCCACTAAGGGTGGCAGTGAAAGCTTTCCATGGATGCTGCCAACCAAGGGCTCGAGCTTTCTATGAATGTCCGTTATAAGCCGTGCAACTTGGAATGCTGCGTTTGCAGTAACATATATTTTCGCGATCTATACTGCCGTGCAGTGCAACCACTCTCGTGGAAGGCTCTCGGACAGGGAATGTATCACCGCAGCCAACTCTGCCGTAACGAAGGTGTTAACATCTCATATAGTTAATAAAAAAGGATGTCAATAGTTGTTTTTCCGAGAAACAGCGGAAATACAAAAATATCATTGCATTTTCCGGGAAAATCTTTTGCATTAGCATAATAACACCAGTTATATTCATAACACACTCGAGCGCAGTTACTTACTGCTCAAGTCACACATGTCATCTTACGTTTTCTTGAATCCCGAACATGAATCTACGGTCAGTATTGATCCATCAACATTCAGTCCTCAGTGAATAGCTCAAGAACCTTCAGGAAAATGAATCATTTCGCTGGTGGTACTTATTTTTCAAGCGATACATGTCATCTTATGTTTTTTGCATCCCGAACACGAATGTGTTTTGTGGTCAGAATTACTGCAGCACACTTCTGTCATCAGCATATTACTGTAAAAATGATATAAGCTCTTTTAAGTAAGTGGGAATATAAGTGGGCTATTTTCGACATCCTCCTTTTTAAAAGCTAAATATATTTGAATTCTAATCACTAGCATGTTCATAAGAACTTAGGTTAATCTGGCATCTTAGACAGAATAAAATTATAGGGTCATAACGTCCGTAACTTTCTATTCTCCAGTACACTAGTTCCTTCTCCACCATTCAGGGTTTAACTTGATCAAAATGTCCATGAAAAAATTGGCGCGTTTATGTTGACGCTTACTTTTTTCAATAGTATCCAGAATTTTGTTCTGTTAAATTTCTGGTTACACACTTAATTTTGAAAAACATTTATTCAATTCGAATTAACATAGGTAGAGTATGAACGGAAAATTTTTAATTCATATCTTGACGAAGTGATCATGTCTTATACTTCCAAAGTCTTCAAAACTAAAGAAGTTCTGGAGGAAATTTGATTAACATTATAGAAGATAATTTAAACACAATTAATTTGAAATTGGACATGTTTATAATTGTATTGTAGAATGGAAAGCTACGCATGCTTTGAGCATCTAATTTTATTCTACCTAATTGTTTGTAGATATATTAGTAGAATTCTATTATATTTTGCTTCTTAAAATTTTATTGACTTTAACATGTAACAAAAAACGGTATTTTGATTGCATTTAAATGAATGTTTTGGCATGGACGGCGCTAGGATTTTCACCATGGGTGGGCGGGAGGTGGGCGGAACATTAATCTAGTGGGGCGGGTGGTATATACACGTCTTTTTTTCAAACATATAACTCAATGTGTGGTGTGAATATGTAATTACAAGGAGAATAATCAGTTCGTATTTAAAGAATCCGTTCAGTAATAGTCACTCCATTTGAACACTCATTTTATAATATTAAGTAGTAATTAAAATTGCACTTGAGTAGCCTATATGCAAAACCTGCTATATGCAAGAAAAGTTAATTCAGTTAAGTTCAGTTAATTGTGGAAATATTAACCTTATGTCTTCTGCCATCTGAAAAACAATATTTTGTGCTGCAAAAAGAACTGAAACTCTTTTGAAATAAGGCGATAAAAATCAGCACTCTAACATATCTATGAGAACTTTAACACGTTTTCTTTGAATAACTCAAAACTTTTTAAAAAGCATATAGCGCGTTTTACATATGGGATACTCACTTGTAATTTCATGCATACGAATTTTTCAAACATTAATAACAAAAGCCCGTTTAATTGTACAAAGAATAAATTATTAGGAGGCCTACCTTATTAATGAAGATTGATGCAAATTTTACATTGCTTCTTAAACTTTACAAAAATTCCCTTGCTTGCTTTACTGAGATTGCAGGCTTGTTCGATTTACTACAGAAGTTGTAAGTAAAGTACAAATATCTGAATCCACAGTTTTAGGGTGGGCGGCTGGGTGGGCATAAAAATTTTAGGGTGGGCGCCCCACTCTAACGCCGTGCCTGTGTTTTGGACATGGGTGATAGGCGAATTGAAGATTAGGTTTGTTCGGTGAGCAAATGTTTTATAATCTTAACCCTTTGCATTCGGAATGCCAGCCCTGCTGGCACGGGCATTTATTCCGCCAACTCGAAATGCAGATATTGTAAAAATGATATATTTTAATGTTTTATTTTTTCAAATAAAAAGCTATCCTAAATTTTTCATGATAAAATATATTCATTATTATCGAGTTGGTGGAAGGAAATGCGAAAATAATCCCCAAGTGCAAAGGGTTTTATTTCCGAATCACTCTATCCGAAGAGTAATGCTCAGTTGTTTTCACCAGTTCCGAACTCTAATAAAGAGGATTGGAGTTTTCTAGAATTGGAGAAAGTCATAGTAAAGAGGATTCGTCAAAGAAGAGTTTGTTTGAAAAGGGTTTCACGCTGGTGAAGTACGAAGGAAGTGTAATGTTAATGTAATCAAGTTCATAGTTCTTAAGAACCGTTCCTTGTTAGTTTTAAAAAAAAGGGTAATTCTACTACTGTGTACTTTTTTAAAACTTTTGAGGAGCCTCGTGGAAGCATTCAAAGAGCACAGTCATGTTTTGATTTTGGTCATGATCGTGTTACATTTTTTTGCTAATTCTTTTTTCCACCGCATGGTCCTGTTTTAACGCTCATTTTTTTCTACTAGGCGAAAGTTGTTAAAAATCGGGAGATTAGTAATTTTTTCCTCTCTTCATTGTTTCATAAGAATTGGAAATTCAAGGAAAGTTTAGTTTAAATCGCGGTTTTTTTGTTTTATCGGACCAAAGCGCGTCTTTTAACTTTAAAGAAAATCAATAAAAATTCTAAATATTAATTATAATTTCAACATATTGTTGTATTTTTATTTTATTTCTTAGGGATTTTATTATTAACCGATTTAAAAAAAAAGTAGGTTATCAATTCAATCGGCAGGTATTTGTTTTTATTTTTACTATATTTTTTATCATATCACCCAGAGTATTTTTGTATTAAATTGGCGTTAGTACAGCAGGCGTTTTCCCATAGCAAATTTCAAATTTTTAAATCCGTAGTTTGGGTTAACCAGGTTTGTGAGTTGTAAATTGTAATCAAATAAGGATGAAAATTCCTTTAGAATTTTAGATTTTATAATCGATATCCTTCAGTTATTCGAAATTTCAATTTAGGCTAGAATGACAGGCGGAGGACCGAATTATTGTTTGTGTTTCGATAAAAAATGATTTATTTTTAATTAATATGAGAAAAATATGAAACTAAGAGAAATCTAAACAAAAAACGAAATTGATTCATTACTTTTTGAGAAATCGCGGCTACCGCTAAGAGAAATACTGTTTTGAGAAAAACGCGAATCGAATGAATTGCTCAAACACGAGCAAAACACAAACACAAACAAACATAAAATCGTTTTTGGCGACCTCTTAATAAAAACATTCCGATTACAACATCTTGCAATGTGTAACCTTATTTCAAAGTCCCTAAAAGTTCGGAACTGCGTTGATTCAACAAATCTACTATGTATTATATGTATATTTCGGATTTCATTATCATTTTGTATTGTTACGTTGCTGTTAATTTTACTGGCTCCAAGAGGTTGACCGCTCTATCTTCCAACAGCTACTGCTTTAAACCCAAAATTAGGAGCGAGGATTGATATGCGAAGTAACCAAAAATATCCTATTGTAATTGAAAGTAAGGATACAGATACAAATGATAATGTTGTCAAAGATTGCGAAAGAATCATTAGAAGTACGGAAGAACGAAGTAATATATCTGGGTCAATAGGAATACAAATTGAGCCAAGAGGTAAATAATAAATAATTATTTCTACGTTAAGATTATGTAACTAATTTTAGATTCCGTAGAACTGAGTGAAATTGAACTTAACGGAGATAACAAGCAAAATCATTCGACAGAAGTGCGTAAGGTACGTATCAGAAATTGCCAACTTATATCATTGATTGAGTTCGAAACGAATCGTAGCTTGTCCCTTACAGTGGAAGAGCTTTTAAAAATAGTTGTAGAAGAAATGTGTAATTCAACAGATGCATCATTAAACTTCGAATCGAATTTGGTGATAGAAGCCCTGAGCTAAGAAGTCCTTATTAAACTTTTTAATCTGAGTCCATTCAAAATTATTTAACACTTCCTTTTGAGACATAAGGCAAAATTTTTACAATGAGATTTTCATAATTCTTTTTTAATGTTCAAAGAAGACTAAATTTTTTTATTTCTCATGGTAAATAGCACGATGTCGTTACTGGCGCTATAAATTCACCCAATCTTTTTAGCCTTATTAATTTGAATTCACGCCCGCGAATAACCAGAGGACAAAACTTTCTTTATTCCACAGTTCACAGAGCAAATTATGGCTCTTTTGAACCAGTGTCAGCCCTGTCCAAAAATTATAATATGCACTTACTTTCCTTCAATAGATTTTAATTGTAACAGGGTTGAAATGAAAAAGCGTTTACTTGTTACCTTTCTCAGAGTCTATCTTTAGGGCTTTCATTATACTAAATATGTACATGTTTTGTCTTAAATATTAGTTACTAGTTATATTATTTAACTGTCAGATGGTGTTATAGCTGTTGATAATAATAAATAAATTTGAATAACCCCATTCAACAATCTCCATTAGATTCTCGAGGATTGTGCGAGTCAAAAAGTCAACAATTTACTTCTACCGAAAATGCTGTCGTATAATGAATTTAGTGAGTATTCTAATATCAAAGAATACTTGCAAAATGACATCATTAAGAAGTATCCATATAAAAGCACGAGCTATTTGAAAAAAATGGATAAATATATACGAAAGTTCTATAAAAACTACATAATGGGGAGTGATACTTGGCCTACTGGTGTTTTTTTCAAATCTAAAGAATTCCTACACGAATTTCTTCAAAAGCATAAGCCTGTGGAAATGAAATGTATACGAGATGTTTACGCCATTGATAAAAATGCAAGAGAAGTAGCTTTCAATTAATCTTAAATATTATTTTAAATATCTAAAATTTCTAAATTTTTATAGAACGATATAAATAAGGCGATTAATCCTATTATTTGTCTTAATTCCAACGCTACGAGTGATTTAAAAGAAAGAGAAAAGCACTTTTCTAGGCAAGCAGATGCGGAGTCAGCTGTGGATTTCGATATTAATATAATACAAAGTACAACAGAAGAATCTCTAGCTATTCAACTTAAAGCTGAAGATACGAATGAATCAGAAAGCGGATCAAATGTAGCAATGGGATCTCTCTCCCATAATGCAGATCTCTGCTCGACAAATCTTGATTCTACCAAAAGAGAAGTAATTTAAATAGATAATAACTTCCAATACATATCTCGATTCTTTTAAGGTTAGCGAAACAGCAGCAACGAGTTTTTCAAGTCTTTTTAACCCAGCTGATGAAGAAAACCGACTGGAAGATCAATCTCTTGTGTGCAGTTTTCCTGTACGAGTGGAAGATATTAAAAGAGAGATAGTCACCGATGATGAAGGTGAAGTTGATCCGGAAAATCAAAGTACAGAGAACTATCCGTACTTGCCTGAAGGTAGGAAAGACATCCCATTTATGCCATGCAAAAAACTGAAATTTATAAAAAATGTTGGAAACAACAGCAACTCAGTTTCAAAAAGTGAAATTTAAACGAATAACTCTTGGCCTATCCTTAGATCCGTAAATTATGAATTCTCAAACAGAAATGTTCAATTAAATGCAGTTTTTGAGAAAGATTCAAAAAGTACAAAAGATCCTGCAATTTTTGAAAAATTATTAAAAATTAAGAAATAATCAGAAGAATTTGTAACGTGGCTTAAATGATGGTTTGAATCTTAAGCTTTTGTATAAAAGTACTATAGGCTTTCAAATTTGCGGAAACATTCCGTTGAAAGTTTATTTGTTTTATATCATACAACAAATATATCATACGATACAACAAATAGTGAAAAAAGTAAAGACATGTTCCCCAAGATGTTTAATAAATCCTGTTGATTAGTACTTCTTCCTATCTTTAGATTATGATTCAGGCTTTCATTTAAGTCATAACGAACTCCTATGAAAATTTATTATTTTTTTATGATTATTAAAATGGCTGAAATACGGAATTTTGCACTTTTTTACTTAATTTTTTTCAAAAAAGACAATTGAAGATTTTTGTTTGCAAATTCGTAGTCTATGGAAACAAAATCCTATAGAAAAGAAGCAATACTTATTCAGCACCAGAAAAACATATACAATTTTCTTCGCAGTATACAGGGTGTCCAAAACAACCCTTCACCCCTTCTAAATCGGCCAAAAACTTTATTTTGCCAAGACGATTGCTCCTTTTAAGCAAATTGGGTACGCTCTATCGATTGGCGCTATTTTCAGCTTCCAGTCTCGACTAGAAGTGCGTTATTTAGACCGGAAGTATCTTTTTTTAAATTGAATGGTTTGAACATTTTAACCTCAAATTCGGACTCCACAAGAAAAAAAACAACTTTTATTCGAAACATTTTTCAAAAAAATAAGGCTTTCTAAACTCCGGAATTGCAAAATTAATTTTTTTTAAAAGTGTTTTTGGGAAAAAAAAAGGATTTTGATCGATTTAGAAGGGGTGGACAGGTGGTTTTGGACACCCTGTATACATAGATATGCAAAACACGTTATTGTTTCAGTGCAAAATATGTAAGTAAGTTATCAGATTAAATTAGGCATTTCTTCGGAGTTCTCTCAGTAAATCTTCTGGATTAATACTTTTATTGTTTTTCTTGTATATACCAAACTTTCAGCTTTCTTGAAAAATGTGTGGAATCACTGTTATCTTCTGATCTGATTTGATTGTGGAAAATCTGTAGAATGGATTAAAAGCCGCAAATGTATTGACGAAGAAGTCTAAATCCAGACCGAGATCAAGCAACCAATTTTTAAATTTGTTTTTCCTTAAAAATAGAAAATGATTAAAAATATTGGCTAGAAACATAAAAATATAAAATTATACATACATATGTATGTGCCTCCCTTTACTTATAAAAAACAATAATGTGTCGAGAAAAAATAACACTATTCCTGTTTCATTAACTAAACCTTTTTGTGTATGTATTATGCCTTTATTTCACATTAAATTAAATTATTCGCGAAAATATAAATACATTTTTGTAAAGTTACGTTTCTGCTGGGATCCGTGAGGCTCCATTAAGACTTCATCAACCATTTCTCTGTTTTTCGTTAGCTGCTGGCGTAAAAGAAGAAGAGGGTGCTGATATGCAAAATAACCAACAATTCCTCAATGAAATTGAAAATAATGATGATGTAGTGAACGATACACTTATCAGTGCTTACCAGAGAATGGCTGAAAACGAGGGCGAACGAAATTATATGTTAGGGTCAATAGAAGCGCCATCTATACCAAGAGGTAAGTTATTGCAGTTAATATAATAAAGGATATAAAGAAATAATTTTAGGTATTGTGGAACTGAAAACTGAAATGGAACCAATCGCAAATAATTCACAAAATTATTCGGCAGAAGTACATAAGGTACGTAAATATTATAAATAATTAGTTTAATACATACGTAAAGTAATTAGAATTATTGTTGCCCAATAGGTTTACTATATATGGATAGATATAAAGTTTTTTAACACTGCTTTATAAAAGCAACTATATTTTTCTTGGATATGCGTGTTAAGTTTGATCTACACATTAATAATCTCGAATCAGATCAACGTAAATTTTTCAGATTTGCTTTGGATCGATGAAGTTTCTGTCGATTGTTGCTCGACATTCATTATTTGCATAAACACCAAGAAGTTGCAGATATTACATTTGATCACCAGATTATAGCTAGTAATATTGACTCACCATCTCTTAAAGATTCGTGATTAGGACTAACCCTCAAAACTTAGGAAATTCTCTTACTCTGAAAACAAAGCAAATAATGCTAAAAAGTACAAAGGGTTTTATTTAAATTTTTGAGTGAGACAGTGTGTGTACCTTTTGACTTCTTAGCTGCGTATATTAAACGTTTGTTCATTTAAATTTTGTTTTTTGCTTCTACGATATTCCGATATTTTTTACGAAATTGCAAAAATTCCTAAAATACGATTTTTGGTCCTTCTACAATCAACTATCTTAAATTCGTAATATTTAGACAGCTTATTTGAAATCAGAGACCCCGAAAACCTCTATTTATTTTCACACAAATCGCATACAATTTAGAATTTGTCAGACCGCCCGCCGTCTTGAATTCGAAATATTCGACAATGGATTTGAAATGAGCAACTCCGAAATCCCTCATTTTCAGGGCTATAACGAAACTAGAAATGAAAATATGGTCACGTTTTGGAGTATCGATTTTCATAAATAATTACAAAGAGGTTTTTAGAGTCGCTGATTTAAAAAGTTCTATGAAATCATTTGAATTCAAGTTAAAACTGTTAATTTCTATCTTTAGATTTTCGAGAAAATGAATTCAAAGCTTTTAGTGGTTCTGATTTCAAAACTACAGTCAATTTTTGAGCTTAACATACGATTTTGATGAAACTAAAAACATGGGGGTTTTCAAGGAATCAAATCTTTCAAGTGTTTTGCCGAAATTTGCGAAAATTTACAATGGCGGATTAGCGACCCCGATAACACTAACTAAATGTAACTAAAAATATAAAGCTAATCTCCCATCTGGAATTCATAAAACTTGTAGTACAACCAGAATTTGTTATTATCTGGGACACGATTTCTTGAACTAAATACATTACTATCATTTGCTATGGTACATGGAAGTAAAATGCATATATATAAATGCAAAAATAATATCGAATATTAAATTTAATAATCTCTATTTAAAAATCTCGCCTAGAGTTTGGAAGCAACAACGTATAGCGAAAATATACCACCGCCGAAAATGCTGTCGTATCATGAATTTAAAGAGTGTTCTAATATCAAGGATTACTTGCAAAATGATATCATAAAGAAGTTCCCCTGCAAAAGTGCAAACTACTTGATTAAAATGGATAAGTATATCCGAAAATTTTATAAAAATTATATTATTGGGACCGATCGTTGGCCTAATGGTGTTTTCTTCAAAAGAGACGTTTTGCACGAGTTTCGGGAAAAGCATAAAACTATGGAATTAAAGTATGAAGCAGATGTTGATGCCGATAACCATGGCGCTAATATTAGAATGGTAATTTTATTTTAAGCTTAAATATGGCAGATACGAGACTAGTCATGGCCACGCTCTAGCTACAGTAAGTACTTGCATGCTGATGTAAGATATGTATGACGTAGTCCTTACCATGCTTGCATTAACAAACTGTACAGATTTAATGCATTTGTCGAACACTGCAGTGGACGTGATTTGTCTCAGAACCATATATAATTATGTATCTATATGAATATTTCAATTTCCAGAATACGGAATATATGTCGGAAAATTCTATTTTTTGTATTGAATCCTTAGATGTTAATAACGGAAAAGTAGGACACGTTCAAAAGTCAGAAGATACGAACTTTAAAAGAGAAGTAAATTTGCCTTAAGATTGATTTTTGTTTTATATCTATATTATGTAAATCTCTCGAGGACAACATAGAAATTGTGCGTTCTATTTCTGGACATGAATCTACAATTCTTAACAATACGGAAAATGAATTAAATGTAGAGAGAATTCATAACACTGCACCTACTCAGTTGGACAGCAATGGTGTTTATAGTGGCATTATGAGGAAAGAGGTAGATTTGTATTAGCATTAATACTATTTTTTAATATTTTCATTGAAGGATAATCAAAGTTGGAATGAAAATCTTGCATCTGGTCATCGATTGAATCCACCAATGGTAATTATTCCTCGATTTGAACATCTTTACGCGAAAAATATCAGTATCGGAACAACAAGAGAAGTAGCTTTAAATAGTTGTACATAGATTTAAAATTAATTTTGGAATATTTTAAGGTTGATGAATGTGGAGCAACGAGTTCTCACTTTGGTATAAGTAACTCCGTAGGTTCAGGTGATAGGGAAAACCGAATAAGAGAGGAAGAGTTTACGATGCGTAATAGTGTAGAAAGTGATGCTAGACAAATTAAAGAAGAAGAATCGTCCTTGCATGAAAGAGAAAATGACGTTAAATTTACGTACAAAGAACCTGAACTTAATATTTTTGATGTGTCATTAAATTCTGTTTCATTAATGGGAAATATGATGCTGTCGGAACACCAGAATATTACTAATCCTAACAGACTTTCTCCGCAATTTTCAGACTGCTCAAGCAATGCCTTAAATTTTGTAGAAAACGACTTGCACGATCCCGACGAAAGGGATAAAGAAAAATCATACAATAGGAATTTAACCAAAAATAATGCGAAACGCTCTTTAGAAAAGCAAACGGAAAGTGAAAAAAATAAAGTCAACTCACTAAAAAGAAGAAATGAGAATTTAATCAAGTTTAAAAAGATAACTTCAGCGACTCAGCTCAATAATAGTGAAATATCTCAAAACTCGTATAACATCAACCAATTGCCCCGTATGTCTAAAGTTAGAGTGAAACTTAAAAGAATTTCAACCCGCAATTTAAAGCCGGGAAGAAAAGGAAAGAAAATAAAACGATTGAGGAAAGACACTATTCGAACTCCAGCAATTCACCTAAGTAATGATGAAGTCTCTCAAAGCAGGCGTAAAGCTGATCCGTTACTGTTAATGTCCAAAGTTAAAGTCAGAGTTCACAGGATGACAAAACAAAATTTTACAACAAAATATCCTAACATTAAATGGCCAGGCAGTGCAATGGATTAAACTCTTGGGCTGAATATTGAAGTACACGTTTCAACAAGGAGGCTATATTAATCCAGAAAAATGTGATACTAGAAATGTTTACAACAATCTATGTATTGAGTAAAGATGTATGTATGTTATGTAATAAAACGTTTAAAGCAATGAACTAGTTACTGAAGAGTGCCACCATGAAAATTTTTGTATATTTTTGGAATAAAAGAGTAATGGCACAGAATAAAGTGTAATGAGAAGTCCCATCTAGAACTAAAAATTGGTCCCTCCTTCAATCTACAAATTTTTAATAAATCAAATCCCCCTAGTTCTTAATTTGTTTATATGTTCTAGCGTTAAAGTTTATATGCTTGTTTTTTTTATTTAAGAATATTACTTGTTTTTCTTAGAAATTAATTAAAATTTGAAATTGGATTTTTTGTTCGCATAGTATACGGGAAGTTAACATTAAAAATCAGATTTTTTCCAACTTCGTATTTTTTTATGGTATACATTGCGCGTAATTAGAAGCACTTTATTTTTGCTTACGTAAAAGGAGTTTCGAAAAAGGAATTTCAAAGCTCTTTATAAAATGTCCGTTCCAATCGTTTAATAAAATGGCAGTTAATAGTAATAATGGGCTTTAGCCCATTTACTGCTAAAGTAGATCTTAAAGTTCAGAATATTGCGTTTAAAACGCGTTTGAAGGGAGAGGACCTCGATCGGAATTGAATTCCGCCGGAGAAAAGAATAGGGTTGATATTGTTCAGCACCGTCGTACAAATTGAGTACTTATGGCACTTATTGACTGACTGAGCGGTAACCACGCCTTTCACAATTTCCATAAAATGCACCATGAGTTTATTTCCTTATACGGTATGTTAAAAACATCACTTTACTGTTCACATTATCGTGCCGACAATGTGCTTTCTCACCGGTTCATGAGTAGTAGTAGCAATTCGTTGTACTGCTTTACATCTGCTCTTTTGTGAAGCACTTACAATATTTCCTACTAGGATAGTACAAGCAGAGAACACTTTCAAAGTATCGGTTCATTTGCACATACAACTTAATAGACCTATATCGTTTAAAAAATAAATACACAACATTACTGTGTTACTTTAATTTAATGAATATAAATTTAGAGACTTGTTATTCTGTTAACTGAAAAATGAAAAAAACAAGCTTTGAGTAAAGTGAATGCCTTAAACTACAAGTGCTGTCCTGTTGGTTTGTCCTTCTTCTGTTTTATCGGTCTTATCCGGTTGCACCGGCTCCTGACCCCTAATGCGAATATTGTGCTTGTCTTTAAACTTGTTAATTTCCTCCCCTTTCTGCTCTAATTTCTCCGTGACTACGCCAATGGACTTCTGCAGGTATTCACTATTTTCAATTAGTTGCGGCAGAACGTCTTTTACTTTACGTTCACACAACACGCCGCCTATAAGTCGAAAGCACTTTCTGTCTCCATCTACGGTCTTTAAGGTCTCAATCACCGTTCTGAAATATAATTTTGTAAGGTAAAGTGAAATTGAGGTTAAAGTGAATTACTTATGTTCCTTTAAATCCATTTCTAATGCGCTTAAATTATTTGCCATATTTCTTTGTTCGCTCCGAAGCGATTGAAATTCAGCAAACACCTTCTCATTTTGTTTCTGCAGCTTACTAGCACTTTCCGATGCCATTGCACGAACAATTATTCTTCACGCTTAGATTTTTACAGTATTGACGTTTGCACGATGTATGAAATGTCAGGTATTACTAACAACTAGTGTTTCCATATGTACATAATCAGTATCATTGGAGGAATAAACGAATAATAGGAAGTGGCTAAGTTGTAATTGACTGTTGGGTTTCTTGTTTCACATGAGGTTTGTTCGTTGACAGCCTTATGGTGACACAGTGTGCGTAAGCCGTACTGGTTTTTAAACGTTAAATGTCAGTTCGGTGTTTTTTGAGAAACCAGTGACGCTCAGAAATATCTCGAGTTTACCCCAGCTAAAATCTGGGTTGATGACGAATATCAGTTTAATTGATAACAGACGCGGTATATAATGGAGATTAACTCTTGCTGCGGGCACGAGAAGTTAGTTTTAGCATTTCGATGTGGAAGTTATCAAAAAGTAGTGGTTTTATTTTAGAATTTTTGTGCAAAAGGCCAAATGACAGTTCTCCTTTTTAATAAGCTGTTCGTTGAACTAACAAGCACTGGGGCGCCTCACAATCTTTGACAATCCTCAGGGCGCCCTGGGGTGTCACAGGGCTTTGGGTTAAGGTCGAGGCTTTCGGAACTATCATTTAATGGTCAGACATTTGGAGTAGTGTAGAATAGCAGCCGTAGAGTTATGTCTTGCATGTAGTCAAAAGTAGTGAAACAAAATTATTGACAGAAAGAATTAGGGTGAATTGCGTCCTTTAAGAGCAGCTTGTTTTGATTATTGCTTTATTTGTTAGCTATGGCTGGTAAAACCATCTTCAAATGGCGTTGGCTAGGCCTGTTCAGGGTTCTCCAGAGTATTAAACCTGCTTTCGTGTGGATTGCGGCTGGATATACCATGCCCTTTTTCTCTTCACAGAAAGAGATGCACTGACACGGTGATATTAAGGAGGAAGATTACAAACTTTTATATTTTTCAATAAAATAGTTGAAGAGAATAATTATTTTTGTCCTCCTAATGTATGTTTTGATTCACTTTGTAGGTTTAGGTTTATTAAGGATAAGATACACTCCTTTTGGATGTATATATATATATATATATATATATAGTATATTAGTATTTTTCTCATTTAGGCCTATCATATGATCCACATTTTATGACTATAGGTCCAATTTGCTTTTGAAATTAAAAAAAAAAAAAAAATACTTACCTGACTGATAGCTTACGACTTTCTTTCTAACCTAAGTACTAGCATCGTGAAATCCACTAATATCAATTACTTTATTAAGAATAAAACACATCAATTAAATAGCAAGCTGAGCTGTAATAAATATAATATTAACATTAGCTTTAATATTAAAATCAGGAGCTTATTTATAAATTTTCAGTTTAAAAAAAAACTCATAAGAAGCCTTTTTTTTACACTTCTGAAAGCCCATCAATACCAAGTAATTGGAGTTAGGTGGGTTTTATTCCAGCAGGGAAGAGCTACATGCTTTTGCGCACTAAGTTCAATAATCGTGTAATCAGCCCTTTGAAGATGTTTTTTGCCTTGCTGGCTTTGGACTTTTTTTGTGGGGTGTTCCGTTAAAGATCGATGTTGTGCTGACTATTCAAAAACGATTCAGGCAATTCAAGTATTGTTCTTATTAATCGAGATATTTGTGAAATAAGGTCCAAAACCATCGAAATGTTCTGCAAAACTGGGTTGGCAGGATGTGCTACTGCTAAATATTATTTTAATATTTGTTGTTTATGTTTCGCAGTAGAGGGGGTAAATGCATTTTACAAATCAAGTGAGCATGTTTCAAAACAGTACCTTAGTTTTTTTGTCTATCCAGAACATTAGAAAATAATACCTTGAATTCCTCATGAGGAACGCAGTTAAGATTTAAATTTGCTATGACTTACAACCACTTTTAAGTTAAAAATTACTCTGAAAAATGTCCAGTTCAAGATTTGAAATTTCTCGTGGATGAAAATCATGGCAATTTGACCCACAAATACCAACAATCGTATACTGTTACGTCGTTTTCTTACGACGTGTCTACTCAATACACTTTTTGCATAGAAATTCAACTTTTAAAATGTTTATCGGCTAGTTGTATCGTAAGAAAACGACTAGAAGAATACGGGTACAAATCTTTATTCTGGGGAGATGTGGTTTCCGTTCAATACAAAGTGTTCTATTGCTCTAGATAGACAAAACAAAAAACGCGTATTTCGGATAATTCAATCATTACGGAGAATACTACTAAAAGTTTTAATACGAGGGAAAGTAGTGCATTGTTCATTTAAACATGGGATTGTCTCTGCATTTACAATAAAATGAAATCAACGTGAAATAAAGGCTACAGCTTAGTACATAATACAAGTTTTTATTGCCTGTAGAAATATATAAAGAACATCCACAATATTTCTGATCACTTAGGCTGTTACTTTTCTGTAAACACATCTAAACCGTATAAAACAAAAAAAAGCGACCTTCCTTATTCCGAACTTCGCCATCGAAAAAGTTGAATACAAGTTAATCTCAGTGGCATCTACGACTTTTTCAGATCTTCGATTACAGTCGAGGCAGGCCCGTCTCCAAAAACTTTCCCAGTTAGTGATAGTAATACCGAATAGTTAAATACCCAAAAGAGTAAGAACAGCAACAAGAAAATAACATCTACGATAAGAGATAACATATTTTAGCTAGTTTTAATAGAAGACATAACGCAGTGGACTTACGAATTGTAACTCTTTCCCATTTCTCGACCATATACAACTCAGTTACCATGAGGTACCGGAAATACCAATAGTTTAAAAAATCAATTACAGTCTTCATCCTTTTGAAAGCCGGGTTCCTAATTTAATGATAGTTCATCAGAAGACAGTACAACAAACTTCAAGATCCCCCGACAAATGTCATACGCAAAGCACGAGAATTCCTTTGAGAAAAACTAAGGCCAAGCGTCACGGACATACAAAGCAAAGCAATAACTATTGACCAGATTATGATTTTGCATTAAATTAATCGACTCTAACAAAATCAAAAATTGTCTACATAGTAAGGACAAGGCATAGAAATAAAGTTTCAAGTAAAATATTATATTAATTATAGATTACAGGGTGGGACATTAGACGATTTAGCTGAAGAAATTTGGTGATGTGTAGTAATAGGTCTGTTCGTTGGCAATCCTGTGGCACCCCAGTGCGCCCTATCTGCACTGGTTTTTAAACGTCAAGTGACAGTTCTGGGTTTTTTTGAGAAACCTGGGGCGCCCTGGTGCACCCTGGTTTTACCCCAGATAAAAACTCAGGATAAATGACGGTTATCAGTTTAATTGTTAACAGATACGTTATTTAAAGTGGAATTAACTCTTGTTGCGGGCACAAGAACTTAATTTGAGCATTTCCATGTGAGCATTATGAAAAAAGAGTGGTTTTATTTCATAATTTTTGTGTAAAAGGCCAGATGACAGTTCTCCTTTACCCTTCGCCCTTTGCCCTGGTTAATGAAGAAAGCAACGCACTATTAGCGGACTCAGACAGTTGAAATAGAACTCCCAAATTTTATAATTCAGCATATGTTACCTTCCAAAATAACAGAAGATAATCTCGGTAAATTGATAAAATACGACAGCGAATACTATCGCTATTCTTAACAAAATACGAAATCCATGACAATATAGCACTCGCTATTCTTAAAACATTAATTTATTGATAATTATTTATACATGTAAGCTTTTATAAAAGTTACTAAAAATACTGTAATATTATCAAAATAACATACAAGAGAAAGAGAATTATAGCACTATGTAGATAAAAGAACATGACCTAGGTCTATCTAAAAGACTATGCATAACGTCTAAGTAAATCTGTAAGAACAAATGTAAATTCTTGACCTAACTGTACTAGTACATTAGGAAATCACTTCTAAAAATTTCTTTTACACGGACTGTACTTCCTTCACTGTTATAGAAGGCATAAAGCCTCTCCTCATGTAATATTGTAATGTTGGAGCAGCAACTATGTAAATGCCTTCCTTAGCTTAGTATAGGTTAAGTGTTTTCTTTTATATTTTGTTAGACCGCTCGAGCAAAACCTTCTACAATTACAAGCCGTGAACTGGCCCGGCGCACGCACACAACGATAGGGCAAAGTGGTCTGACAGATTTCAGCCGATTTCAGCGCTCTAGTGACAGCTTCACTCTTCTTAGGCGGTCCGGTGTAGTTAAGTTGCTTAACTTGATCTAGTTTCATACATTTTTAAGTGATTTGCAGTGCGAAGTGGCATTAATTGCAGAAAATATGTAACTCTTGCAGTTTACATAAATAATCTGCGAGTACAGTTCATATTTTCCGTAAAAAAAAGTCTTAAAATTTCATTGTTATAAGTGCGCTCAGAACACAAGTACAAATATCGGAAAATACTTAAGTTATTTTGCTTTTCTAAAAAGGGTATATCTAATAAAACGTTTCACAATGTTTGAGGACTTATAATAGATTATCTTCATATTGTGAAACTTTATTAAATTTGCCAAGTCTGCATGAAAAAGCAAAATTTATCAGAAGCCATCAGATTGGATTACAGAATTTTTAGTGTTTGAAACATCGACTTCATCGTAGGATGCATAGTATTTATGTTTCATACCTAATCAGGTTGTTGGAGAACATCCCTAGTGCACGTTAGGCACTTTTAAGGCTTTGTTAAGTGTACTGTGATATCTAAAAGACTTTGAAGTCCTTGTTTATTAAGCACCTTTTCATCTTTGTTATGAAGGCATTCTGTTTAAGGGAACCACAAAGAATGAATTTCTAAAGTTGCAATTATCACTGTGGAAAATTGTTCCTTTCAATTTTTATTGCAGTGGACGAACATTGATTGCATAAATATAATTTATTTATAGTACATTGACTACCCGTCCGTTAAAAAAATAAGTATGCAATGTCTCCTAAAGTTACTAACCAGAAAATAAAACCCAATTCCCATAAGGTAAGAAAAATTATCTTTTATATACATGTCCGAGAAGACAATTTTTTTCTTGCGTGAACTAAATCATAATATTTTTCAGACGTATAACAGCTGCTAGGGAGTAAATATAATTATTAGGTTTAAAATTATATTAACAACACTGTTTAGTGGAATTTGCTGATGTTTCCAAAAAATTTATATTTGTTTTGCATAAATCGTAAACGTCCACAATTTATATTGAATTTTGTATAAATCGTTCCGGTGCTGCTGAACCTGAAAAGTCGGATAAAGATTGTGTTGGAATTGAGAATGGGTGGTTTGGGAAATTATTCTAAAACAAATAAATTTTAAAAATTCTCCGCGATGCCACAAGAAACTGCAAAATTTCTAAAATAACACACCAATGTGTGTGAAACACCTTTTTACTGGAATGGGAAATTGTAAAGAAAATTTTTTGGTAAAAGGAGATGAAATCACAAGATATTGGTTGGTTTTAAAATTTTTATTCAATGCGGTTTAAAAGTTTGAAAATAAAAGACTAGAAAATAAGTATTATATATATTGCATTATATATTCAAGCTTCAAGAAATTTCAATTTTATCAAAAAAATACTGAAAAATTATAAAATAAGACAAATCACAAGCTCTTTAATCTGTAATTGAAATTTCTCAGGCTGTAGAATAAAATTTATAAATAAATAAAATATAAAGTAAATAAATGTATTTCTTCCTTTGCAAAAATAAATAAATAAAATTAACAATATTTCACAATATAAAATTAACAATATTTCACAACATAAAATTAACAAAAAACAATTCATTGAATAAAACAACAAAATAAAAATATCACAAAGTTAGCAGTCTTCTTCGGTCCGGAATACATCTTAGGTAAAAAGTTGTCTGAAAGAAAAATGAAAATATGCTTCCACGGACATCTTGCATTAAAGGAAAAAAAAAATATTAAAAATCAAAATGTCTATAAAAACATATTATAAGTATTAGAAAAATGCTAAAATTAACTTCTTGCGCCCGCAGCACGGGTTACTGCCACTTTAAATACTGCGTCTGTTAGCATATAAATTGCTATTCATCATTAGCCCTGAGTTTACCCTGGATTTTAGTCGGGGTAAAACCTTGGCTTCCCGGGCGCAAAGCAAGTTGTCTGTTTCCAGAAAAATGCCAACAAATCCGGTCATTATTGCACTTTATACAACTGTCCGCACTTTCGGCTTGACTTTTGCGAGATGCTTAGCCACTTTTAGCAATTAAATGTCCTTAAATGTACTCAAATAATTATTAAATTGCCAAAAGTTGCTTAGCAAATCGCTTCTAACCTAACACTTTTACCGACAATCTCACGACAAATTTTCGATTTGTTGTGAACTTTTCCACGGTATTTTACAAAAATGTATCACTGGTATCCTTTTGTGTTGCTTCCTATTTACCTACTTACCCGATAAATTAATTTTGTCCCACCGAAATCGCTTCAAATAGTTGTAGATCCTCCTGTTATCAAGCGCTTTCTATGGGAAGTAGCCGTCAACTGAAGAACTGTCAGACCACTTACGCACACACTCAAAAGGCCAGTTCACGGCTTGTAATTGTAGAAGGTTTTGGCTCTAGTCAAAAAGCTAGGAAGTAGACACACCGGTCGCAAGTGTGTATATCAAGAAAAACATGGCTATGTGCAAAACCCCCGGGAATACTTATAAACACAAGCCGTGAAGTAGAAAATGCATACGTAGTGATGTAGTCCGAGAATCGCCGTGAAATAACATTGCTTCTTATGGCGGATGATCCAAAGTATGCCACTCAACTCGCCTGAACTGCTAAACTATAACTTTTACGCGAAAATGATGTTCTACTAACTATAACTATGGAGGAATACCTTTCTAGTGATCTGAAAAACGTTATAGTGGCAAGAACAAAATATTAGAGTTTTTTGCACTTAAACACAACTCTAACCATTTTCCCGAACAAAACAGCAGCGGCAGGTCGACTTGACAGCACGACTTTCCGTGGTAATTTGTTCGATGGGCAGTAAGAGTAACTTTTGAGCTCAAATATCTTTAATATTTTGTTCTTACCCCTATAATGATTTTGGTACCATAAGAACGGTATTCCTCCCCAGTTACAGTCAGTAGAACATCACATTTTCGTAAAAGCGATAGTTTAGCAGATTCGCCCTCTGGAGCGGAATGAATGAGCTCTACCGCCATAAGAAGCAATGTTATTTCGGTGCAATCATCGGACTACATGACCCTATACATGTGGTAGTGAACAGGTCTACTTCACGGCTTGTATTTATATTTCCCGGGGGTTTTGCCAGTACCATTACTAGTATTGGTACTTCAAAAAATGTAATAACCATTATCAAGTAATGGTATTGGTACTTCACCATTACCGTACTTCAGAAGCATTACTTAGCATTACCTGGCAATACTCAGAAATATTCGATGAGTAATGCTAGGTAATGCTGAGTATTCCTAAGTAAAACCAGGTAATGCTGAGTAATGCCAGGTAATGCTTCTGAAGTACGACAATGATGAAGTACCAATAGCAATACTTGGTATGGATAACTAATTAAATTTTTTGAAGTACCAATGCTGGTAATGGTAATGGTAATTTGTCTTGCTTGCATTAGTTGTAGTTGTACTGATTGTGTGTAGGGTAATGCATTCCAAGAGTAATTAATGCATTATTTAAAACCTCTGCCTGGTATGCCAAGAAATTTCATGGCTTATACAAAACACATTTAAAAAAACGCTCAAAAAATACTCGAGAAATTTTTTTCTGTTTCGGTTGCTGTTTGGCAAGAAAAAATAGTTCAAATTTGACGGGCAGATGGCCGGAAGTTAAATTATCCTAAAAAAATAACTGTCTGAGCACATATTCCTTGAGGTAAAAGTGACAGTTCGTGTGGAGCATTGCGGAAAGTGGTTATTTAAATTTGAAGAAAAAAAAATATGTTATTGTTTTGATAGAAGCAGACTTTTTTGAGCTGCCAAGATCCCTTGACCTACTATTAAAATTCCGTTTGAGATTAATTTTCAAAGCTATATTTCCTTGAGCTGTTTTCTTGGGAACATCATACTAGGCTTTATTCGGAGAATGGAAAGGGGATACTAGGTTTGAAGATTTCATCGCAAAGTTTATACACCCCATTACTACGATAGCCCCAGCGAGTTTTGACAATTATTTGCTCTGATTTGCAAATTTTTTTTCCACGCCGCTGACCACCCCTAATTCCTTAAGTAAAATTTGAATGAGAGCCGGTCTATCTTATTTGTAATTCTTTTTCATAAGGCCGGCCACACAAGCTCAGTTATATTGCACAATAAAACTGTGTAAAATATTGCGCAAAAAAATGCGCTAGATTGTGTCCACACACAATGCAGTTAAATGCACAATTTGCTCAGTTATTTACTCATTTTTCGTGTGAGTTTGAACGATAAACACGTAAAAGGAAAGGATTAATTTACATGCTATTAGTTGCTGCAATTTTAAAAGCGAGAAGAAATAGAAGGAAACATTACGTTTCCATAAAATCAAGAAGTTTAGTTATCTTCTCACTTGAAACACAGAACTGCACAGTAATATTGAATGCACATACGACCTGCGCATTTAACTGCGTAATCACGACAACTTTGCGCAGGTCAAAAACTGAGTAAATTGTGCATGTGACCTGAGCTTTCTTCAGTTTTTCCATCAGTTCTGACGTCACACATATATAATAAAATATAACACACTATATAAAATTTTATATTCACTCTATTAAGCAGTTGAGTGTGGGGAAATTCGAGTGCAGAGAGAATATGTATATGAATATGAAATGTATTCTCTTTCCGTTTCTTTTAATGGATAGCGCGTGCAGTGTATTAGTGCGTATGTGAATAAAAAAAACTTTCAGTATAGGTAAAACTTTACACACATTTCCCTATACACGTACATGAATAAAACATAAATTCTGCACATCTATGAAAAAATATCCTTCGCTTGATATATTTTTCATTAAGATACGTGCACGGGAAATAGGTTAAAAAAGGATTACAATTTTTGGCTTTGCCTATTAATATGTATATAAGATTTTTGGGGATTTCGTGATTGGAAATTTTTTCTCATTTGGGGATTTTGTGCGTAGGAGTATCGTAAGTTTCCCAAATGGAACCCAACCTTTCCCTTAGAAGTTGACTAGATGGCTCAGAAGGCTTATAACCTACAGGTTTTTTTTTTTTTAATTTTTATTAATTGCTTTATTTATTTATAATTATCAATATTGGATTTTTTTCATATATATAAAAATTCAGTTGACTTGAAGGTACTAAATATAAACGGTATAGAATTTTTATGTTTGTTCCACCGATTTTAAAAATGCTTTCACTTCATAATTCTAGGTATTCCGTTTACTATATAATCAGCTTTTCCTCCCCTTTTCTCTTTAAGCATAATATTTTTGATGATAATATTATGAGATACTGCTTTACACATATCATAAACTGTAAGAGCTGCTATTGAAACGGCTGTAAGAGCCTCCATTTCAACTCCAGTTTGGCCAGTCGAGCGGACAGTAGAGGAAATAACTACTTCATTACTGCTTCTTATTAATTTTACATTAACTTTTACGGAAGACAAAGTGATATTGTGGCATAAGGGAATTAATTCCGCAGTTCTCTTAGCTCCCAAGATTCCGGCGATTTGAGCAATAGAGAGGACATCACCTTTAGCTACGTTATTGTTATGAATGAGATTGCTAATCTCTGGGCCAACATACACCATACACTCAGCAACTGCTTCGCGTTCGGTGATATTTTTATTTGAAACATCGACCATAGTTGCTTTTCCAGTACTGTCAACATGTGTTAATTCCTTTCCACTAGATGTGCTATAAAATCGAATAAATACGTTTTTGTGAAGTTGGGAAGGAAGAAGAAACGTCGACACTCGAACTACGGGTTGATAATCATAAGTTCTTTTATAAATTATCTCCAGATCTGGAAAAAAATCAGAAACAATATTATTTAAAACGAAAAATTAAATAGCAACAAATATTTACTAATTTATAAAGACAACGATGCTTGAAATTCTTCAAAAGCTAATGAGTGTTTTAGTTTCAATCATCGAGTTGCGTAGCATCTCTAATTACAGAAATAGTATACTTAACTATTGTCAACATTAACCTTTGACTCATCACTTATTATATGAACATAACATGACCAGAATACGTTTATTAAAATACAATAAACATATCCCTAAACAGAACAATTTTAGTACCTTGTATCTAAGAGCAGTAGTACATTTCGACTCTATTAATGATGTAAGGTCGTAGGTAATAATCACGTTAATATTACTAGTTTTTAAACGATTTTATTTAGCTTCACGTTCCGTATATTTGGTTCAAATCTTGCGACTGATTTTTCAACTACTTCTGCTTAACCAATTCTCTTGAAACTTCGCACATGTTCTGAGTCCCCATGACAATACATTTTCAACCTTTGGGTTTTTTAAAAAATGGTTCAGAGAATTTTGTATTGTACTTTTGTCCGTCCCATTTTGGAGTACACTGATGCTCCATTCTACTCTGTTCACATTAATCGAATTGAGGCTGTGCAGACGAGGTTAAGTAAGTAAACCTTACTTTCCGTGACTTACCTTGGATCGATCGGCAAGATTTCTGTAGAATTGTTATGGTTTTGGATATTTTGTGCGGTTCTATTAATTCTGTTTTAGGCTTCTCGATTTCCTCTCGATTCTTGAGAGCGCATGACCTTCTCCATCTTCCATACTACTGGACTGATTATGATAAAAACGTACCTATTATTTGAATATCTCGACTTTTTAACGTGCAGTGTCGTTGTTTGAATTCGGCTTGCCAAGATCAGGGTTGTAAAATTGGCTCTATTCTGTACTTAAGGAGTAATTGAATCTCTAATTAACTGTTGTATACTTTGTAGCAATCAGTGTATTGATGAATTATTGAATAAAATAAACTAAAATAACTATTTTTTTCACATTTCTGGAATAATAAAAGAATTAGAATTTATTAGGGTCGCATCTGAAAATTAACCGGCCGCCAGAATTAATACAATGTTTCTTTACATTTATTTGCTATCAACACTTCTTCTAAAAGATCTTAATTTATACTCGTTAAATAGCGAAGTCGTAGGTATATATCGCATATATCTTTGATTCCTACGCACTTACCTTTTAATTCCCAACAATTACGTCTCGTTTTTACGTACTGGTAGCCCTAATATGTTGTTTATTTTGATGTCGGAGAACAAAACAAAAAATATGCACCTCTATTCCCGCAATAGTCATTGTTAAAATCTGAATTATGGTCATAACGATACTTCCTTGTGCTAAAATGTACCATAAATTCCACGTTCCTAGTTCAATTTTAACCTATGCTCCAAGGCCCTTAAAATTTTCCATATAAATAATATAGAATCCAAACTAATTGTTTCCTATCGCCTGTAGTCTTGTACAAAAAATTAAAATAAAGAAAACTAAAGAATTAAAAAATATTTTATTTCACCACCGTTTTCTTAAATGTAGTTCCAGAAAAAAAATAGTTGCGACGGTATCACAAACCTTTACCATTAGTGGTTATCCCCCAATTAAAATCATCGGACGATTCTCCATTTTAGAAAGGTTCAGCATTCCTATAAAAAGTACATATTATTGATCCAATTTTGTAATTAGAAAATGTTTTTATTTCCTAGTGCATCATGACTGAAAAACCCCTCTACGCTATGTCATATTACAGGATCGAAAAGTACTACTCAGACTATTGATGTAATTCAACTTAAAGAAAAATTCCAAAAAACTTGGGCCACCGAATTTATCTCTACGTTGAGCCATATGTATAATCTGATTACTTTTAGAGTCTTTGATTATACTAAACCTTTGCTAATTTCCTATCCATAAGAAAAACAATCAAAAAAGCTGTACCTGTCCAGTTCATTACAAGCACGCAAAGGCTAGATAGAAATGTCGATCTAACGATTTACTCTGAATTTAATTTTGCTTTTAATTAAAAAAACGTGGGTATGACTATTTCGGGATGCATAGTCGAGAGATTGGCGTGAAAAATTTCCCAACTCAATTTTAATTTTCGGGTAATACCGTTGACACATTATAGCTAACATTACGAAGTTTGTTTAAGCGTCCAATTTCTAGAAAAATACGTATTTTTAATGTATATTGTTTAAAGTTTTTCCTTCAATAACAATGTTGGGGTTTGGGTTATTATACTTCGGTATTTTAATGACTTTAATAATAAAATCCTCCTTTTCCTTTTCGAAACCTTATTTCTTGCCATTACTTGCCTGAGGCAATTACCCTCAGAACGCTAAAATAATAAAAGTAATTTTCTCCATTATACTGCCAGGGTGAAGCGTTCGTTGTCATATCAACTGATTGTGGTCAGCTGGGAGTTGTTTTTAATAACGTTAAAAATCATAAAAACAAAGCATCAGCATATAATGGACTCTCGCCTGTAGTATTTAGGTATTTATTAACTATTATCAATTTTTTGTTGAGGCAATATCTGATAAAACCTACAGTCATAGTTGAATCTCCCTAGGTGGCGTTTTATAGTGTCCGAAGTTAAAGACGCACCGACACAGTTTTGAAACAAATAATGAGAGAGCTAAACTACGATAAAATAAATTTCAAAACAAATAAGAAACCATTAAAAAATTATTATTAAGAACTTTTCATTTTCTTAGCTCGGGGTGCTTCAGGGTCTAGTCAATCTATAACTAATTTTTTTGCTTGCTCCCATGTAAATCCATCTCGTCCAAAGTGGCCGTAAGTACTTGTACGCTGGTAAATGGGCTGCCGAAGATTGAGGTCTTTTACAATTTTTCCGGGCCGGAGATCAAAATTCTTTTTAATTATTTCTAAAAGTTGCTTTTGTGTTCGATTTGATGTGCCATAATCAAAGACAGTGATTGATAATGGTTCCGCTAAGCCAATAGCATATGATACTTGGACTAGACATCTTTTACATAAGTCGGCTTTAACAAGTGACTTGGCAACCCATCGTGCAGCGTATGCAGCAGATCTGTCGACTTTTGTAAAATCTTTACCCGAAAATGCTCCACCTCCATGAGCACCCCATCCTCCATATGTATCAACAATAATTTTGCGTCCCGTCAATCCTGCGTCACCCATAGGTCCACCAATATGGAAATCTCCGCAAGGATTAATATGCACTACTACTGTTGAATCGAAATATTGAGGTGGGATCACTTCTTTAATAACCTTGTTCATAACCTCGTTTCGCAAGTCATCTAAGGTTATTTTTTCAGAATGTTGCATTGAAACTACTATTGTATGAACACGTTGTGGGATGCAAGATCCGTGATCAAAGAGGTACTCACAAGTCACCTGTGTTTTTGAGTCAGGTCTTGCCCACCAGAACACTTCAGATCGCCGCAAGTCAGCTATCTTTTGGTTAAGTTTGTGCGCCAATACTACAGTCAGGGGCATACATTCTTCTGTCTCATCTGTTGCATATCCAAACATAATTCCCTGATCGCCAGCGCCGATTTCTTCTTCCTTGCGATTTATATGAACTCCAGCTGCAATTTCGGGAGATTGTTGGTCCAACGCAAGGAGGACATTGCACGTTTTGTAGTCGAAACCTTTGGAAGAATCGTCATAACCGATATGTTTCACTGTTTCTCTCACAACTTTTTGGTAATCAACAACGGCCTTTGATGTTATTTCCCCACAAAGGAGGATCATACCGGTTTTTGCGACAGTTTCACAGGCGACTTTGGCATTGGGGTCTTGCTGAAGATGTGCATCGAGAACGGCATCGCTTATCTGGTCACACATTTTATCTGGATGTCCCTCGCCGACGGATTCAGATGTGAACAGGAACGTTTGTCCGTCCTCCATGTCGTAGACCCCATTGTGGCCGTTTGAATATCCGTTCATATGCGAGGATTGCGGCATCTTTTCAACTATTTCGGACTTTTTGATATTTGCGAAGCGAAATTCTCGTTTCTCCACCAATCTATATATTTATGAGAGTACACTTTATTAAAAAATCACACACCGACCAACCGCTACATACCTACAATTTTCTGTCAATTTATGTTACAGGTTAAAAATATTTTATGTAACTTCTTAAGCGCACTCTCACACCCCAGCCGACAAAACGAACGAACCTATCTCCAAAGAGTATCTATTAACAAGAGGCGACACTCGTGACGTATTTCCTTATCTTTTTTCGACCTTGGTACCGTTACAGGAATGAAATGGGAATTTATGCTAAAAATAGTTAGTAATAAAGAAAGCATAAGTTAGAGAAAGACAAAATTTTGGGGCGAAAAGTGGAACACTCCTGCAGGGTGCACCTCACAAAAATCTTTTATCACAAAACTTTTCTATGAACACATTACGCGCTGCCTTTTCCACAGCCACACACCAAACACATTATATTATGCTTACCCATCATTTATCTAAAGCACATTTTATTTAATTTTATTTATTCCATCTAAAAAAGCACTTTTTTACTTAAAAACTTTTAAGCTTGTTCACATTTCCAATCAAATCAAGACCACCCGGTACTTTCCGCAAAGCGAACGGAGCACACAATAATCTAAAACCAGAGCGCCTTTAAAAATGCACAATGAAAAAATGTAAACAATCTCGTCCGTATTCATGCTCGGTGTGTGCTACCTGCCTCTTCTCCCTTCTCCGATTCGGCATTTCCCTATAACTTAACATTGCGAGGGTAGGTAAACTTGAGCGATCTAGTGCTAGTGCAGCAAACTGGAGCGCCTTTAAAAACGCGTTCATAAAAAAAGCTTCAGTTTATAGCTTACGCTGTAAAAGCTGCTGTGAGAACTTTTTGGTGACTATTTCTCTCTCTATATTTCTTATAGGTATTTACAGAGGTAGTAGCCCTGAGCTGCTTTATCTAATGGGAAATCTTTATGGGTGTATTTTCGAGAGCTTGCATATGGGTTGGAATTTTGAGAGGGTATTAAAGTGTCACTTCTTGTTGAAATAGATATTCTTTGCTACTCCTCAAGTTTTGGTGTGGAAACGAGTATATCTTAAAATTATTCAGAAAAAACTAATCATGGCGGCCGTGGCATTTTCAGATCCCACCCTTATAAATCCTATCCTAGCAAATGCGAGTAAAATAGTGGGTTATAACGTTCATCTTATACATCTTTTTTCGTTCACTGTGGCAGGTCGGTTGTCAAATTGGCGGCCATATCCTGCAGGAGATTAAACGGTCCATTTTTGTATACATTTGTTATGATGCGGCAGTAAAAGAAATTTGACGTTTTTGAATTTATCCGGTGCTTGTATCATGAGTATACTTATGTTTAACCTAAAGGTACTTTTTACACAGTTTATTAATCATCTTCTAACTTATATTGCGCTTAAGATTTAGAGAACAATGTTTATCTTGCCGTAATTTCCGCGGTGGAAGTTTAATGGTTTACTTCCGATTCTCTGTAGAAAGAAAAGACGGACAGCACGCAAGATGTTATAAGTGTTATGGGCGTTAAAAGGTAAAAGCCCATCCTGGCTCAAATTAATTATCAGCCAAGATTTGTTGTCTTCCCGTGACCATGAATGAACGCATCTGTGTAAACAGTGTTTACTAAGGATAGGGAAAATGATTGAGGGTCAAGGATATGAACGAATTTGGAAAAACTTTAGCTGACCAGTAATAAAGATGTAGAGGTGTGAATACGTTTCAGCATCTAGTTCCTCCTGTGCGTATGCACTGATATTTAATTAGTTAATGGATGATTCTAGCCAGAGGTTTGTTTATGCGTTATATGATGCTTTGCCTTTTTGAGTGATCCTCGAAAAAAGGGTCGTTCAGTCACTCTTTATGAGCCTTTGTTTGCTTCCGCAGATCTGTACGTGAGTGCAAGTGCGGTGTTTATGATCCTTTGTTCCTTCAAATTAATCCTTCGTGGTATGAATTTAAGAAATAATACAAAAGCAAGAGGCACTCGAATTTTAGGATCAATTCCTTGCCTACGGGTTGACATTAGCAAGCAAACACTTTGTTTTGTTTATTGGTCGTTAAAATGACAAAAGGACCCCGTAACACGCCTATGGGAAATGTGGTTTCCGTCTATTTCGCTGAATTTTTGATATGTTGTGTGTCTTGGCGTCCTGAACGAAAGTCCCAATAAGCACAAAGCTCCAAACGCAATAGGTCCCACATTAGGGGCCCCTGAAGTCGCTATTACAGGGTATCAGCTCTAATAGTAATTCTCGGTGCTGATTGCACTGTATCGTACACTGGTTTCCGTTAATATGGCCTCATTTTTTGTTGACCGCGTGTCTCGGTATCCCAAGTCCATGCTCTAATGGGCCCAAAGCCCGAAAATTCGATGGGACTTGAGACGGGCCGCACCAAGGGGCGTATAAGTGGGTAACATTGTACGACAGGAGTTTGCACTTTTATTTGCTGTACTTGGTGGTGTGGTTTCCGTCTATTTCGCTGAATTTTTGTGTGTTGTATTTTTAGTGAACGGCTACAACTACCCTATAAAATATCATAGTATATAATAATACTATTAACGCTGTAAACCGCCTCCTTTTGAGACGTTCTCGCGATCGGAAAATTCACTGTACGCTGTGTATATCTATAGCGCTCGCAATATACACAGCGTATATCTATAGCGTCGACTTATATGCAGCGTGTATGCATATGCATTGCATATACGCTGTGTATATCTATAGCGCTCGGTGAACTTTAGTTACGAGCGCCGCCGCTAGGTGGCGTCGCGCGGAAACCCAAGACCGCAAGAGCTCAAGGTCAGTGGAAAGGATAAAAGGAGCGAGCTTTCCACTGCAGTTGCATTCGGCTTCCAGCTCGAGGCCTAAGCTTCTGAGTTGTATTAATGTTTTTTTTTACATAATTTAATAGATATAGAAATTCCCTATATCGAAATATAATAGTTCATTTTACCCCATACTTTATAAACGTATTGGTTCAATATTTTTGAATTTCACAGCTATCATAATTAATATTGAACTACAGTTAATATATGATAATAAGTTAAAGTATTATTTTACTTTGGATTTCAATGTCCACTTGATAATAACGGAAACCAGTGTACGATACAGTGCAATCAGCACCGAGAATTACTATTAGAGCTGATACCCTGTAATAGCGACTTCAGGGGCCCCTAATGTGGGACCTATTGCGTTTGGAGCTTTGTGCTTATTGGGACTTTCGTTCAGGACGCCAAGACACACAACATATCAAAAATTCAGCGAAATAGACGGAAACCACATTTCCCATAGGCGTGTTACGGGGTCCTTTGTGAGAAGAACCAAATATCTGTGACCTCATGAAGAGTAACGAAATTAAATCTGATGGAAGTTTTATTTTTTTTCGACACACGTCCACCGCATAGCCTAATTAAGTGCGGCCTTGAATGCCTACCAAGTAAACCATATTTATATTTAATCCTTTTCTTGCATTTTAGAATGGCCCTATCTTTCGGTTATGTATCCTAATTCCTAACAGCCCAGTGAATTGTTCAAAGGCAAAAATTATTAAAAATTACCTGCATGTTGTCGTTTCTTTCTTTTTACTGCGGTTGAAATTAAAGCCACTAAATCTTCCTCAGAACATTTGCTACGTAAGGCATCACGTAGAGAAATTTCCTTATTACCAAAAAGGCAGACCTAAAAACAAACAGAACAATCAACTTAATATGACAACAAAAATTTCAATGCACACCTTTAAATTTCCATCGGCCGTAATTCTTAATCTATTACAAGTTCCGCAGAAGTGTTCTGTCATTGAAGTAATAAATCCGATTTTCCCCTTAAAACCAGGTACTTTAAAAGCTTTAGACGTGTCATTTGGTCCATTTTCAAGAGTTTCTAAATCTGGCCATATTTGTTTGATTTTGTTTAAAGTTTCCCTTAAATAGGTTGCGGTCAATTTAATAATAGATATATATGAATTTACTGCCTACCTGAAGGGTACAAGCTTATTACTATGCCATTCATTTCCTGTAAATGGCATATATTCTATAAAGCGAATATCGACTTCTCGATCCTCAGTGAACTTAACGAAATCACAAACTTCATCTTCATTAAAACTTTTAAGGAGCACACAGTTCAATTTTGGCTTGTAACCCAACTGTAATGCCAAGTCAATACCTGCTACAACTCGCTCGAAACCCTTTCTCCGAGTGATTTGTTCGTATTTGGCGGCCTTTAAAGTATCTAGGCTGATATTTATAGCATCCAATCCAGCCCTTTGCATATGCACTAGAGACCTTGTGAGCACAAGACCATTCGTTGTTATTCCCACTTGTTCCAGCTTAGGAAGCTGTTTGAGTTTATCTACAATATTAGGTTCTAGAGTATAATTTTAAAGAGTTGTATGCCCTACAAATTATATCTACTATATCTTTTCGTACAGTAGGCTCTCCTCCAGTCAAACGAATTTTACGAACACCTTGTTCTACAAAAATCTTTGCCAAGTATTGAATTTCATCTGTTGTTAACAGATGGGATTTGGGAGAAAGGTTCACGCCATCCGCTGGCATGCAGTATTTACCTAAAATGCATAATTGTCAATAAATAGATATATATTTCATACAAGTTACATCTCAAGTTGCAGCGCTCGGTTAAAGAGATTCTCAAATAGGTATGATGCCTTCCGAATTTATCGGTCAAAGAGGCAATTTCCGACTGACAAGGAAAAGAAGCTAAATTAATTTATTTGTACAAGGATTGTTTGTTTAGATTTATATTCTTATGGGAAAACATATCTACCCTTTTTTGAAGGTCATGCTTTGGCACTGTTGCTTGTTGTCCGTCGTTGGTTGAGAAGGCACGCGTCTGAGCGTAAAAATAAGCGAAGGTTTTTTCGCGCTGCGGAATATGCCAGCGAGTAAGGCCATTTAATAACTTTATCATCTGGTTAACACAAAGCGACATGGTAAATTAATACAACCGAAATTCAAGACTCAGCAACGAAAGCAAATGGGACCTCTGATTCACAGATAAGTGGTTGAGATTGGATTGGGTGCTCTCTAACCTCGAATCTCAAATATGTACTGTCACGGCTAGCTCACTAATGATAGAGGAGCGTATATGTGATATGACTAAATGCTTTTTATACGCTGTAGTTTTTGCAGTATCATAAACCATCATTTCGTGTGACCCTACTTCACCGGACAATTGCAACATCATCTGGAATCGACTTGGTGTTTGGACTGGACTACATTGCGTTTCGAACAAAACATTAAAGCTAAAAGCTTTATCTACTGAAAGCTTTCAAGGTGGAATTCCAGTATTCAGACAAAAACGAGATGTTTTTAAAGCCGGGGATGTAGGCCCTCGCGGAGTAGACTTTTGAACGGCAGACTGTTTTAGGAACGGCAGGACTAAGCCTTTTTACTGTTTGGGTGCTGTAGGTTTGACTACAGTAGTAAAATATTTCGGTAAGGCAATTCACCAATAAAATCTATCAAATACAGCCCCATGATCTTTAGGGGCGGTTTTGAAGGAGTTGGGGGGTTTTCGGGCTTCGTGCCTATTGAGACTTTTGATTAGCATAACAAGAGCTATCGAAATACGAAGTTTTATACAAATTGACCGGCGTTCAATTCCCATATGTTTTGTGCGGGGTTCTTTGTAGGAACATTCGCCTAAGCTGAAAACGAATGAATATGCAAAATACGGAAAGTACTATTTTCAGACATTTTTTTGCATATTCATTCGTGTTGAGCCTAGGCGAATGTACCTGCAAAGTTTCATTAAAATCGGTGAGGTAACCGGAATCTTGACTTAAGCTAAATAGTGGGTGCTTGAGATGTATAAGATTAGCGTTATAACTATGTATTTATTACACATTGCAAGCATAGGAATAATCTGGAAATGAAACCGATCGCCAAAATGAATTTTATTTACATTTAGTTGCATTAAGATAAAATGGTTTGAATGATTTTAAATTGTATAGTGCATAAACAAAAATGGGTAAAATAATAAGGTTCTTGAATTTTTGAATTTTCATTGACAAATGTTGGGTAAGCAAGAAGGAATTACCATAACAGTCAGTTGGTTGTTGTTGTTAAAAATTAAGTAGGATTTAAAAAAAAAACAGTTTGTATGATTTGAATTCCCTTATAAATAGAAAGTGATTTTAAGGACCGAAAGTGAAAAATTAAAAAAATTCATCACAATTTCGGAATTCATTCTGTAGGTCTCATTACCTCAGTGCGAAAGGGAGGGACCATAAAATGCGCTTTCTATAGAAAATCACACATACATTAGTCGAGTTTGCAATTGCTATCATGCGAGTAAGTTCTAAACCAGAGTTTGATTCCAAGGAGCCTGGGGAGCTCTTGGGAGGCAAAAGAGCCGAGTTTCCCCGGCTCTGGTTTATACTGCTCCTTACTTTAAAATCTTACCCTTTTCTGCATTCATTTTTACTATTTTACTATTGAAGCTAATTATTATGCGCACTTGAAAGTTGAGAGCTAGTTTAACAAAGAATGAAAAATTAATTTAAAGTTAGTTCTGTTTAATTGGTCTTTACCCGCAGATCTCTCAGAACGCGGTCGAAATGATATGAATTTAATTTACGGACGCAAATCAGATTATTCTAAACACGCAGTTAGTATAAATAGGCTCGGATCAATCCTATCGTAATTGCAGACTCGGCCTATATGTCAGTGTACCCTATATATCAGCGAAATGGAGCTACCTTGGGTCTTTGGATTCCTTTCCATTAATTGTTTGTTTCTCTGAGCTTCCACGCAAGATTATTAGTGACAGTTCTTTTAATTGTCAGAGCGAGAATTGTCAACTAACCGTCAACGTTGACAGTATATATGAAACGAAAACAAAGTATTATGGAAAACGGTTGATAAATATTGGGTGTGAAACTTCTTTTACTTGGGAATTAGCCACAGTTAAAATTACTGCACAACAATAATGCGTCGAGACGTGCTGAGGAGTAGCTTGGAGAATGTTTATTTTAGTATAGTGTTCCAAGTAAGGCGAAGGATTTTTTTTATGCTTTTTACATAACAACGTTTTGCAGATTCTGTGTCGAGTATTAACATTTGGAATAAATGCGTTTATCGTGCGGAAAGTGGGCCGGGATGTCCTTGGTGTTATGAATGTGCGGCTGTTACTCTTGGAAAGCACGCTCCTCTTCCTGTCTAGAGAGGCGATAACCCGTGCAAGCTTGAGTGCAACGACACAGAAAATTAGCAAGTGTACTTGGCCCCAGTTAGTAAATCAAATCTGGTTAACGTAATAATCGACACAGTAAGATTTGAATATGTGGGCTATAGTAATTTTGCCTTTTCAGAGTTCCCATATGCGCTACTTTAGCTGGACCCTGCCTTTATCTTTGGCTTGAAGTATTGTCGCCAGTTAGCGAAGAATTGTATTCTCAGTACAAATTCGGATGCTTTGCTGTTGCTCTTTCTTGTGTTATCGAATTATGTGCCGAAGTGCCGCTTTTCATTGCCCAAATTTATTGTTTTGTTAAATTCAAAATTTTTATAGATACCTTGCACATTTTTGTTAGGTCCTTTATATTTATTTGGATAGTTCTTAGCAACCGCAATGTAGCTATAATTGCGTTTGGAGTAGCTCAACTTTCCAGTGCTCTCACTATAGTGGCAGGTCATTATATATTTATTTATTACTATATGAAAAAAGGAAGAAAACAGAAAAGCAGTAAGTCCTTGGAGAAGATGACTTTGGATAAAATAGATATGGACCAAGATGGTACTATTCCGTTCACAGAAATAACCCAAATCATCCCAGGGTTCTTACAACACAAGGTAAATATGAATATTTAAAATCAATTATGGAGATTGTAAATAAAGTAATTAAGTTATTTCGGAGTATACAAATACAATATATCAGAATAATATTAGCGTGATTAGATTCACAAAAAAATATAATTTGGATAGCTTCACCTTGATGTTTGTAACGACATTACAAGTACAAAGTGGTCATCGAAAGTCAGGGATTCCTGGATAAATTAGAGAGATTCTAGGTATTATTTCCCAGTGATTGAAGATGGGGAAAAATAATTATACTCATCTGACATTTTAACCCGTTTCGTACGATAATAGAAAATAAAGACACTTTTCATTGCATTTCTTTTTTATAAAGTCCTGGATTTGGGCTTTATCTATCAGAATATCCGAAAGTGGTCGGGGTTTCTTCATCTTAAGCTCTTCTAACTTATCTTTCGCAGCTTGGGCCAAGTTGTCCACCAATTTCATCTAGAACCACAGAAGTGAAAAGCATTTTTGAAAGCATATTACCACGCGATTCCTTCATAATTCATATGTTTTGAAATTCAAGAAATGTAGAACTATAGTTTTTTTTCTTATTTTTTTATTTTAGCCCACCACCTCAAAACTAATCACTGCATACCACCGGGCAGTTTAAGTTGAAGAAAAATGTTGCAAAAGCAGTGTTTTTTTTATAAAGAGAACAAAGAAGCGGCAGAAGCCTGGGAACATTAATTAAATATAATCAATTTGTATAATCGTTCCTTTGCCCTAAACTGCCGTATGGTATGAAATTTTAAAACTTTATATTTGAAGGCTTCGCTTGGAAAAAAGCTTTTAAAAATGCGTTCACTTCTGTTATTCGAGATGAAACTTCTTGTCTTTATTATTCTATGCTACCAGACATTTAACATATAATAAGTATAGTCAATCACGGAATTCGAGGGCCATATTAAATGTTATCCACTTTATGTTGCTGCATCAGAAACAACAATAAATTTATAAAATTTAAACTAAATATTTACGCTGATTTTTCTTCGTCTAAATAATTAATAAGTATTTTTGTTATAAAGCATTTATATTTTTTAGGATAAACCATTCAATAGCGAACTACAAATTTTAACCCTGAGCTTTGTGAAGCAAAGTGTTTTGAAGCAAATACTCAATGAGGGAGAAAAGTATGTTATGTCAGTGAGTCCAGTTTTGTCCTTCAGTGAGCAGGCTACTTATGATGTAGTTAACAATTTGGGAAGTCTTGCGGCTCGTTTTATTTTTCGACCCATAGAAGACAACAGCTACTTTTATTTTACTCAAAGTGTCTCTAGAGACGTTGCATTAATAGATCAGAAAAAGGTAAAACCTTGTTTTTATATATTACTTAAGATTATTGCAAAAGACTTTTTTACTTTTACTTTTAGGAGAAGATAACTGAATGCGCTAATGTTTTGAAGGCTATTTGTAAAACTGTAACATCAATCGGGCTAATTGCCTTCACTTTTGGACAGAGCTATTCAGGATCCGTCCTATTATTATATGGTGGTGCTGACTTTGTTGCAGGAGGACAAGCAGAGCAGTTATTAAGGTGGCATTCTTTGGCAGTGTGTTTTTTAGCAATAAATGGCATAACCGAAGGCTACATGTTTGCCACAAACACAAGCAAAGATATAGACAAATACAACTACTATATGGCTATATTTTCATTTCTATTTTTGGCCCTTTCGTATATTTTGACGATTTTTTTCGGGCCTGTTGGATTCATCTTAGCAAATTGCACAAATATGTTTTTAAGAATTTGTTACAGGTAATGCATTTTAAAATCAATATATTAATAAATGCCTAATGTTTACATTAATTTTAGTGTAAGTTTTATACATAAACAATTCTGCCCGGTTGAATTGTATCCTCTGGACGGTTTGCGACCAGGTAAACTTTTCGTCTCAACTTTACTAATAATGGGTGTTGTCAGCAAGGCTTCTGAGGTAATAAATTATTATATTTTTAACAATTTTTGATAATTTATATTTTTCAGATATATTTTTCAAACAGTTCCGTTTTTAAACATCTTGCTGTTGGGATGTTATGTGTTTTCTTCACGTTGTTAAGTTGGACTTTAGAAAATAAAGATCTTGTTCAAATTCTTTATACAAATTATAGGCATAAACTTAAAAATAAATGATGTTAAAAAAAAATAAAATAAGTGAAATTAATCGTATTTAAGGGTGCACATACAAATTTTAAATTATAAACTTCTGGAAAGCTGGATTTTTCGCTGGCCGGCGAAAAAGCGGGTAAAAATGTAAAAGTTCAAATTACCTGTCATTTTCTGACAAGTAACATAGTTGACCCCTCATCCCTAAAATATTTTTGAGGTCTAAGGTAAATGTATATTAAAACACTAGCTTCATTTGTTATTCATATTTGAATTGTGCGGACGTGAATTCTCGTTTGGGTCTGGGAGGCCGAAGGCTGACCATCTCGTTAATTTTCTCGGAAGGTAAGTTAATTTTTTTTTCAATGTCAGTAAATTTATTTAGTTGATTTTTATAAAAAAAAAAGTGAAAAAGTGATTTTGATAAGATCAACGGCGGAATACCCGGAGGAAAACAAAAGGTATGGCAATGTCGATACTGTTCAATTTCATGCTTTTTTAGGACTTTTGTACTTTGGCGGGATCAATAAAGTTTTGAAGTTGCAAATACAAAATGAAAGGTTTTGAACACTTTAAAATAAATTCAGAAAAAAAAGTATACTATCAATAGCGTATAATATTAAATGATATTTGTTTCAGCAACTTCAAAAATCGTCTGTAAGAAAAGTTTGTAATATTCGAATTTATTATTGCTGAATTTTTCATTCAGTATACAAGCGACTCTTTAAAGGTACGGACACACAAAAAGCGAAGCGAAGCGAGCAATTTTTGAAATTTGGGAACATTCTGTCGCAGTGGACGCTTCGCTCATGTCGCGTTCTATTCGGACACTTCAATTAATTTGTACGGCACCCAAATTTTAAAATTGCTCGCTTCACTTCGCTCGCTTCGCTTTTGGTGTGTCCCTACCTTAAAATGGTGTTAGAATTTTGAAATTTTTTTAATTATATGAAGAGTTAGTTGTTTTTTTTTCAAAAAGTTGTCATGGTTTTATCTTTAAAAATTCATATCTCCAAATCTATTGGAAATTTTAAAGATTTTATTTTCGATCGACGCAGAATTGCTTATAGTTTCTACGGAAAAAAATTTTAATGAAAAAATATTGATTTTTAACGGAGATATTGAGGGTTAAAGATGCATTTGTTCCCCAGACACAGTCTGATCAAGTAAGCTACTGTTTTACCAGTTATGCCACGAAGCGTTACAAAAAGGAATACAGCAGATTAATTTCATCAATACTGTCCTGCAAAATAAAACAATGGGAATATGTAAAATATATATCACATCTACTGTTTCAAATAACAAATTTCTTTAAAATTTGCGTTTAAACAGTTTCTCAGGAAATGATTTGGTCAAATTAATCAATATTATAATTTTTGCGGGGCTACTGATTTACTGGTAGCTTCTGTTTTAGGCCTTAGTAATATACAAACATACTAGAATCAGGTTCCCTGCTTTCTGGTAGTTGGTGCTGATATACGCATGAAAAGCTCCGAAAATGAATGCGTTGATTTGATTGGGACATACCACCGTTTAAAGTGGGTATGTCGGTCAGTGTCGACAATTGCTGTCGATAAATTTACTTGATTGAAAATTTAGTTCTTTAACATTAACATAGCCATGCTCGAAGCCAGGATGTATTATTTCCCTATATCATAAAAAAAACTATAAATAATTATAAGCACTACTGCTACAACAATATGGCAGATTGGGTGCACTTGTAATGATTTTATTTTGAACACCCGCAGCTCGGAACGAAATGTATAAAATAAAAGTGTTTGTCTTGAAATGCATACTAGAGTTTGGTAGTTCTAAGTAGAATAATTACCTTACATAGTAGTTTGAAAATGGTCTACCTCCTTTGCAACTTGTGATTGAAGTTAGTTATAACAGATATAAATGCAAAATTCATGTATTTTAATCAGGCCAGGATATCTTACGACTTGAGAATGAATTAAAAGCAATTGAAACATAAATTACTTTCAACATCGCATTCGTTTTTGAGCTATCGAAAAGGAAGACTAAAACACGATAACGACTCAACGAAATTCGAATAGAGAATGAATCGAAAAGAAGTCGAAGTTTGGCATCGATATTTCATTTGTTTTCGAGTTAATATAGAATAGAAAAATATTAAAACGGATCGCTTAATCAATTCGATTTCGGTTGATAACAGCGATTATCGATACCAACTCACATAATAATGATTCGATAAAAGCTCACATGTTAAAAAACTAAATAAGAGCTAACAAGAATCGAGCTTGATCTCAATTTGAAACTCGGTTTTTCTATTTAAAAATCGAGATTGAACTGTAGCTGTGTTTTAAATCATCTCAAATATACAGAGTGTTTCTGTTGATGACGTCCATAAAGTACCAGGAGGTCAGATGGGCCTTAGCAAGCAAAAAATTTAATGGGATATAATAAATTTAATAAATAATAACAATTCTAATAAGAATAAACATAATATAAACATCTTTCGTAAAAGTAATAATACAAAAATTCTTCATTACAATTTAATCACATTTTAAGTTCATTGATATGGGCAAGCTCTTCCTTTTTTTTACTTCATAATTGTCTTTTTGGTCATGCAATCTTTGGCATATTGGGAATGCCTTTTAGTAGCACTATCAAAAACATCTTCCGGAGATGTTGTTGTACTATTTGAAATCTTCTAAAAATGTATCTTTTATTAGAGTTAATACACGTAATGCTCTCGCCGACTGTCTTTCCTTTGGGCCCAACCAGGAATATTGTGATCTCATCAGTGAAAATCTTTCTCAAAGATTGTTTGATAAATATTTGTTTTGAAGAACTTCTTTGGGTCCACGTTTTCTTTCTGTTAAAGTATTATTTAAGCTTTTTTACCCTTTTGATAACATATAAGTATACCAGATCTCAACAGGCCTCAATAATTTGGTTGATAGCATGTAGCGTTAGCTGCAAGCTAGCAGCGTGTTAGATGTTGTGGGTTCAATTTCCATCAAAAACACTGGTCATAAAAAGTGGTATTAGAATGGGTCTATGGGTTAAGTGTGTCTTCCGACAGTCACATAAATCTAACATCTATCATACCAGATCTTCGAATTTGCCTGGTTTTCGATATTTCTTTGTAAAAATTTAATAAATCATTGAGTAGTTTCCGCTCTCAGAATTTATAATGATTCCAGAATTTTGTTTTGGTACGAGCATGGATTCGACATTCTACGATATGTTGGAGTTTTATCTCTTCTTGGTGTTGTAGTTATTTTATTATATATTATATACACAATAGTTATTTTAAAATAATGCCAAACACTATTAGAAACGTTTTGCAATACTATACATTGTTCTCTTCCATACATAATAAAGAAAGTTTTCAAAATCCTCGTGGCTTGATTCCTAGAAAATGCCATGTTGTGTGTAAGTTCTCTGGTACAACCATACTATTAGGAAAAATGATGCATTTAAACGAAATTGTGATTGGTGGATAAAGATTTAAACAAAGGGAATTATTTCGAAATGTTTTTATTAACTTTTCAGAGCAGTATAATAGCTAAGGTGTTAATATATATTGCGGAGCAGCATTATTTCTTTTTTGAATTCCTTGCAACATAAAAATGTTCATCAGCATCCTATATGTATAAGGTTGGGTATAACTACAAACAAATTAAACAATATAATTATTTTACACATCATCCTTCGAAATTAACGATTTACAAGCTTATACTTGTAAAATTAAAATATTATACGCTATTCGTATTACATAGATCCTATTCCTTAAATAATACAAATTTTTTGATATGTTTTCTAATAGGCTACGTAAAAATTAAAAAAAAACAAAAACTTTATAAAATTACAGTTCTTCTTAACATTTATTACAGGCTGTGTTTATGCTTAAGCTTTGATTGTACAACGGTTTAAATTCTTATGAAATTTTTAGTACATATTTGCTTCTTTAATACATATTGGCCTATTGATGCTTTTTTTTTTTTTTGATTTTGTTCTTTATTTGTGTATGCTCGTAGCTGTAATTATTTAATCTTCCTAAGTGCAGTCTTTTATGGATGCCTGTATATCTTATTTGTAAATTTTAAAAATTTTAATATTAATTAAGAAATAAGATACAAACAAATTTTACAATTGATCTCCAAAATTGAGTTCAGAGAAAAGCAGGCGTTTTGGATGTGGCTAGTTACTTCGAAAAATATTTATGTACATATCTACAATCTAATCGAATAATATGATTTTATATAAAATGCTAAGCTTCTGAAGTTCATTTTGACGTAGTTAGAACTTCATTTTTATATTTCACCAGCAAGTGCCCTTTTGGAAACTTACCGATAGAGAATCTTCATCATTTATAAACCAAATGAAGCAAAACTCGTTAATTGCAAATGCATTATGAACTAATTTCTATGTATAATAAATATCTATGTCTTATCATAATATGTACACATATTTCGATTCCTTCCATCCGTGCAAGAGTTTATTCTGTGATGAGTTGAGTGTCCATTTAAACGCAGGTTCAGTTGAGTTTCGTTAAATCTGGCTAAACTCTACTAAATTAGTCGGATTTGCATGGGTTTTCTAAATGTATTTGCAAAATATTTAAGAAAAAATAATTTATTATTATGAAAGTAGTTGACCCGTATGTAAAGAAGATTATTACGTATAATCAAAAAAAAAAAAAAAAAAAAAAAAAAAAAAAAAGAAGAAAAAAAAGAAAAAAAAGGAAGAAAAATATCTGATATCAAAATGCGAAATATACGAGCTAACTCTGTGATAAACTGCAGATTTTTATAAAGTAAATCCGCTTTCTGAAATTGTCCTCGCTTGCGCTCTCGGTTTATGAAGGCATGAATTCGCAACATTGCTTTCAATTTAAGTGTGCAATTTTTGGACCATAATCTCATGTGGGATTAGGTTTAAGATAACTATTCAGTTTATTTTTTTTTATTTAGTTTGTTCGATTAATTTAGGTTATTTTAGGGACCGTAACCGTTATGATATTTTCGGTAAAAATCAGATCTAAAAAATTATTTCCTGACTATTATTTTTCTATACAACAATAAAAATTATGTTTTGATTTTTATTTTTAAAATAAAAAATCAGAGTATGATTTTTATTTTTAAATTCAGAAATAAAAATTAGAAAATATATTAATTTTTATTTTTAAAATCAGAAAATGATTTTTATTATAAAAATCAGACTATGAAAATTATGTTTATTATAAAAATCAGAAAATGATTTTTAATTTTAAAATCAGAAATTGATTTTTATTTTTATAATCAGAAACAAAAATCGGAAAGTGATTTTTATTTAATCAAAAAAAAAAAAAAAAAAAATCAGAAAGTGATTTTTATTTTTAAAATCAAGAATAAAAATCAGAATATGATTTTTATTTTTAAAATCAAAAATAAAAATCAGGAAATAATTTTTATTTTTAAAATCAAAACTAACAATCAGAATATGATTTTTATTTTTAAAATCAAAAAACGATTTTTATTTAAAAAAAAAACAAATCGGAAAATGACTTTTGTTTTTAAAATCTATATAAATAAAAATGTAAATGTTCGTTTGTTTAAAATCTTTAATCTCCGAAAGTTCTTTGAAATTGCTTTGACATTTTTTTTTAAACTGCGTCCTCGGTTGGACGTAAAAACAACACACGCTAAGCTAAATATTTTACGGCAATGGGAGCGCAATCTGTTGAATGTGATAGCAATGCACGCAATACTAAACATTGATCATGCCGGATTTTTATTTTAAATTTTAACAATAAAAAACATTTTCTGATTTTTATTTTAGATTTTAAAAATAAAAATCATACTCTGATTTTAAAAATAAAAATCATATTCTGATTTTTATAATAAAAATCATATTCTGATTTGTATTTTTGATTTTTATAATAAAAATCATATTCCGATTTGTATTTTTTATTTTAGAAATAAAAATCATTTACTGATTTTTATATTTGATTTTTATTTTCATTTTCTGATTTTTATTTTCGATAATCATAATTTTATTTTTATTTTTGAATTTAAAAATAAAATTTATATTCTGATTTTTATTTTTGATTTTAAAAATAAAAATCATATTCTGATTTTTATTTTTGATTTTAAAAATAAAAATGCGAAAATAATTTTTTCTTTCGATCTTTTTCGAAATATTCACAAATTTAAAAATTCTTAAAGCTCAGGCCATAAGAATCATAATGCTGAACCAATTTTTCCACAAATTTGTCTACATGATTTTTTGGTTTGAAAAATTGAAAATAATTGTTATTTTCGGTCCCTGGGTTATTTAATTATTTTATTAAAATATTTTAGGACCAACAAATATTTTTAGTTTTTCAAAAACATATTTACATAAAAAATTTTAAAATTTTATCAAGCGAGTTATTTAAAAAAAATAAAAACACGTTTTCAACCGACAAAACGAAGTCCTTTCCGCACTATTTCCGTGTCCGCGAATAAACTATTTTACAGGAATTCTGATCTGGTGGCTTCCATACATGTCAAGCCATAAGCTTTTCATTTCCTACTCTTTTAATTAACCCATTAATTGTTTTTCATTAATTAATTTCTAGCGATGACGCATATTTGCGACACTCTCGGAGCAAAGTACGCATGTCATAAAAATTCAAAAAGTTGAAAATTTTTCAAATGGGTTTTATCTCACCATTAAAATGTTTGTAATTAAAAATTAATTGATGCCAAAACAATAAACTTAAGTATATGTCAAAAATAACTTAAAAATAAAACCATAGAATAAAGAATGTATGTATATTAAAAACAAACTAAAGTGTTTAGTAACAATTCCAAAATCAGCTACAGAACAAACTAAAAAAGCAATATTTAATTAATTAATAAGATAATAAAACCAGACAAAGACATCAGAAGAAATTACTATAAAAAGAAAATGTTAGCAAAGAACGCTTGATAGCTAACAATCACCGACAATTAGAGGGATGTTGGTTTTTGTTTGAATATACCATTTTTAAATGCCAATTGTTTTTTCAGCAAGACGCATATACGCAATATTATGGACAAAAATATCTTAAAAATTACACTTGATAACATAACAACTGCTTAACTCATTAAGGGGGTAGTCCAGTGAAAAAAAATGTTTTTTTCGTTTTTTGTTTTTTTGCTTAAATCTACTCTACTACGCCTAGAAAATACTCCCTTAAAATATCTAAGCAAAATATTGAATAGTTTTAAAGATACAGAGAGTTTTCGAGAGACGTGTAATCCGAGCGCTCGAAGGTCCCCTGGCGTGTTTCGGAGCAAGGACGACTCTTGTATTTCTGTTTGCTTCGCCCATTTTTTTTCGGTTTATAACGGTCTAGGTCCTTCTGCTTTGTATTTAAGGTTAGTTATGTATGGAGGAGGCATCGCGTTATGTATGGAGCAGGCATCGCTGACTAAGGTAAAATTAATTTTTTCAGCTTTTTTCCGCATAATAAACTTTAAACGCGTTTTTCTGAAAACAGCATGTTTTGACTCGGCGGACGTCAGATCTCAGAGTCTTTTGCTCCGATTGATCTAAAAATTTAGCTGTATATTTCTTGATTGTGTCTCTATCGTCGGAACTAGAATTATTAAAATCCATTGTTTATTTACAAAGTTACAAACAAATTAAGCACCCGAAAAACACCCGAAAAATTCAAAATGCCGCCATTTTGTTATTTTTTATTGAAAATTAATAATTCTAGTTCCGACGATAGCCAATGTTCTACAGATTAAAACCTCATTTGAATTTTTTGTTTCAAATAAACCGTTGCAGAGATTCGACGTCCGCCAACAAAAAAAATTTTTTTTTGGAGCGGCCATTTTGTCGGGATGACTCATCGAAAACAAAAAAAAAAATTTTTTTTGTGTATTTTAATAGTTGTACTATCATATGTCAAAAAGTTTTTTAATAAAAATTGACTTCTAATATGAAAAAAAAATCGTTGAAAAAACAGTCGTTTTCACTGGACTACCCCCTTAATGCGCAAAACGAGAATTTTGTACACGCAAGTTCAATTGTACGATTCGAATAGAAAATTGGGGCGATTTTCTTCTAAAATCGTATATAGGGGGTTTTTGCGGATGCTGTTTCAGAACCTGGCATTTTTTTGCATAAAAGCTTCAAAAACCCTATTATACTAAAAATGCTGTTTTTTTTTTGTCTTTTTTCTTTTCTAAGTCGATTATCTTGACGTTGCTGCTATTGAATGATCATATAACCACCAGAAATCGCGGTCTGGATGACTAAACCTTCTCAAACCAGTTTTGAAGTTTTTTTTTGCTTTGGTTTTTGAAAAATGGCCATTTTGTGTATAGCAATGCAATAAAAAACTTCGTGATTTGTACAAAACAGAAAATGTGTGACTTTAACTATTTTGGTTTTTTTGGATTTGGTTAATTTTTAAAAAAATCCAAAAAGGCCCCGAAAAATCCTGAAAAAATCGCAATTATTCTTTGGCTATTATTATTATTATTATTATTAGGGGTGACCCTTATGGTGGGCACTGCGACTGAAAGGCCTTTTGTGCCGAAGCCCCTTTATAGTAAAAGACGGTCTGCTTCTTTCTTCTTAACCGTGCTAAAGCAGGACAAGATTCTTTGGCTAATTATAAGCACTTTTTGTCCTATAAAATTTATTCGTTGATCCTTTTTGAGTAAAAATATCACCAAGTTTTTTTATGATGAAATTTGGTGATATTTTTACTCAAAAGGGATCAATTTTATAGGACAAACAGTGCTTCTAATTAACCAAGGAATTTTTTCAGAATTTTTCGACTTTCCAAATTCAAATCCAAAAAATCAAAAATTTTCTAAAAAATTCTTAAAAAATTCACACGTTCACATTCTCATACATTTTCTTTGGCTAATTTCAAGCATTTTCTGTTCTATAAATTTTTTTTGTAAAGTTAATCCTTTTCGTGTAAAAAAATAACGAAGTTTTTTATTACATTGCTGGCCATTGGCCTATGGTTTGAGAAAGCTTAGACATTCGGACCGTGATTTCTGGTGGTTATATGATCATTCAACTTTGAAAAGAACAAAACCAAGAAAAAAAAGCAGAATTTTTTTATAAAAAAGTCCAAAAATAATAGGGTTTGAAGCTTTTATACAAAACAAATGCCAGATTCTGAAAGAGCATCCCCAAAAACCCCCTATATATGATTTTGGAAGAAAATCGCCCCAATTTACTATTCGAATACGAATCGTACAATTGAACTTGCGTGCACAAAATTCTTGTTTTGCGCATTAATGGGTTAACATAACAAATGCATAAGCAAATTAATAAAACAGAAATTATTCCGAAATAATAAGCAAAAATATGATTTGCTAGAATATATGATATTATATATTGGTACTTATTGAGTCGTTATTTGGAAAAGGTTTGTTTTTTGCCCCAACAAAAGAATCAAAAACATCTAAAATATAATGTGTTATTATATATTATCCCGATAGCCGTTAATATACTTTCATCCTACGGAAAAATGAATTTTTCATTGGTGGTTTTATTTGAATAATTTAGACGACTAGATAGACAGTGGGGAGTTTTTACAAAAGAAAACTTATCTTGCTGTTAAATTTGTACACGTATAATGTATCCATACTGCAACACGCAAATGTTAAGCTTGGAAACTGATAAATATGGAACCATATCGCCGAACCTACGTAACCGAGAACTAGATAAGCGAGAAAACTATGAGTGAGGTAAGCGAAAAACCTATATAAGCCAGCAAAAATCCCCGGTCCCTTGAACTCTCCCTTATCCAGGTTCGACTTTATTTATTTAGTTCGTATTCATTGATTACTAAAATGTAAAGATAGGTGCAAAAATTAATCTCAACAAAGCTGATTTCCGATTCTGACTTTCGATAAATGGAAATCAATATTAGCGTAGTTATATTGTAATTAAAAGCACATTACTGGTTCATGCGTACCGTAATTTATACGATGATAAGGCAAGTGGAAGAAGCCCTTATCTTTTGTCAAACGAGCCGGTACAGAAATATTGAACAGAGCATCGGGCTGCGGGGAATTAATTCTCCCCGACGCACAATCAAGGGCTAAAATAACTCTAGCGTCATTGCGACGTTTTTCTAGCCATTGCCGAGAGACAAGCTTAAGCCTATCCTTGTACAAGGGCAGAACTAAGCAATATGTAGTTCCGGGAAGATTATGAAGCAAAATCTAAAAAAGAATGACCGCAAAGTAAGCGTGTTTTTCAAACACCTGTAACTTCGATTGGAATTGATTAAATGTAACTAATGTATAAGTGCTCAAAATGTTTGTCTGGTCATGAACTTGTGCAAAAAGCAAGACTTATTGTTCTACAAGCTAAACATCCCCTTAAAAAAAGGGTTAACTACCCTTTTTATTTTTGCGAGAAAAAGCTTAATTGTTTATTATTTTAGTAGTTAATATTGTTACTTAAGTAAATAACATTCATTGATTATTTTCAATTGATTGTAAAGTCGTAGTCAAAACTACCCCTATAGAAAGGGTGTAATTAACCCCTTTAAAAAATTACCAATTAAAAAACACATTTTTGTGTAATATGCAGCATAAAAACCACGTAAAGAGGTATAACCCTTGGATTTGATGAAAATCTACAACCACAAAGAGGGTTGAAGTACCCTACAGCACCAAAAAAGTAGTAAATCATAAATTATCTCAATCTTATCTTTTTTTTGCGGTCACTCTTTACGCTGCACTGCTTCGACAGGTTTTATATGTATCGTATAAACCGGGAAACCAAACTAAACTAGCATATTTAAGTATGAACTTCTATAATTTTTTATTAAACTAGCTCTCTCAAATTCCAAGTGCGCATATTAATCAACTTCCGTAGGAAAAATGAATGCAAAAGAAGGTAAGGTTTTAAACTAAGTGGCAGTATAAACATTTATATAAATTCAGAATTCTTTTCGCTTGTACAGCTCAAGTTATGTCCACAATTGTGGTCTTTTACGCGAGTGTAATCTGCCAAATCTGTTCATTCGAGCGGTTGCAATTGCGAACTAAGTCTAAGATGTCTGAATTAATTCCCAATGGTCCAGTGCTGCAATATACGCGGTATGGCACTTATTAAGTCGAATACTTCGTATATGAATAGTGTCAAAATTTGTTAGGTCGATAACGACATCGTAAAACTGTCGGATTCAGCCCTTCATTGGAGCACTTGTCGAGCCAGTTGCAATATATTATGAACTAGTTTAGATGCATTCATTGCTTGTTTTGTCAACTGCTGTAGTTATTTAATTACTCTGTTACACGTGCTTTTACACGTGTTATTTGATTACTCTGTTACACGAGATTTGTCGGAAACAAAGAGGGGGTATGAGCGGATCAAGACCGACCTCAGCCATACAGGTGGTGACTATATTGGACATAAACATAAAATAAGAATAACTATGCTTTGAAATATGTATATAGAAAAGACGATATCACTTTATCGACTTCCAGGTCAAACCGCTTTAGCTAGAAACAAGTAATTTCGATTGCACAATATATAGTAGTTAAAACTAATAATCGGACAAAGATAGTAAGTAATAAAGTAAAGAACATCAGATATAGGGAAATAATTGCACAATATGAGTTATATGATTTAAAATACATTCGAAACATCACATATTTCCAATGCAGACAAGAAAAAAACAACAAATATCTCCATTATTCAAGTCAAACAAATAATCGGACAAACATGAAAGATACAACTACCCAAAAAGAGGTCCAACCATTTTGCAAAATTCGTCGTTTTTCAGCAAATATTCTTTCACAAAGGACTACACATTTCTTATGGAAACAGTTTCGACGAATTCTCTGAAAAAGTGGTGAAAAATGTTCCTTTTTTTTAGAAGAAGACTTGATTTTTGAGCTACGTGCCCATTGAGACTTTTGTTCAGCATTAAAAAAAGGAATATTTTCTGCCCCTTTTGAAGAGAATTTGCGGAAACCCAATTTCCAAAAGAAATTCTTTATTCTATACCTATCTTATATTTTCTTATATAAATTTCTTTAGTCTGGTTGTTTTAACAGGGTTTTTTTGTTTTTCATAATTCGTCTTTCATCACGATCATGGTGAAGGTCAAGGTTGTGGTTAAGGTCACATTTAGACGCAAAACTTCCACTCTTTCCAAATCCGCTGTAACAATGCAGGTTTCCCTTTAAAGAGCCATCTTGACATTGATATGACCTTTGAAGTCATGGTTAAGATCATAGTCGGACATAAAATTTTCAGCTCTTTCCATTTCCGTGGTCAAAAATATGGGTTCCAATTTAAGAAAGTTAACTTGACCTTGAAATGACTTTCAAGGCCATGGTCATGGTCAAATCTACGGCCACCATTGAATAGCCAGACAAAATTCCTAAAACTTTTTTCCCCAAAATGCATTCCTCGAAAGTTATTTAGTCGTTTCCATACTTTTGGATTACCCTGTATGATGTTTCTTAGAACAATCCACATCAAACCAACAACCAAAGCAAGAAGAGGAAGAAGGAGAAGGCGAAGAAGCAGAAGGAAGCACAACTGCTGATATAAAATTTGAGGATATTTAATGAGAACTTTCTTTTTTAAATCAATAATAAAGCATTCTTGTTTCATAATTAAGCATAACACTATTTCCTTTTGATCGATATGAGTCTATTATTTAATCAGATCAGATTACGGATTGTACCTACAGGGATACTACGAAAAAAAAGCAATTTGTAAATCGCGATAACTCACGAACAATAATTTATGCGAAACAGAATTGTAGAGAATCGCAGTGTAGAATTTGTTTTCGTAGAGAATCGTGTAGGTACTCTATAAATTTTATATCAACTTTTTTTTACAAGAAAACTCATCGTTTCCTTTTCATACGTCATTTAGAACGATGATTTAAAGGTCTACATAAATTTTCAACTCTATCTGAGTTTTTCCGAGGTTTTGCCATTTTTTTGTCTGTTTTGACTGGACTATTGTTATAAGTTTAATAGTTTAGATTGAATTTATGTAAGCTTACTGAAAATAAAGTTGTTAGAGGAGGCAAAGTAGGGGGAGGAGGCAAAGTAGCATTGCAAATATTTTAACAACGTTTGAGAACACCGTAAGGAGTCCTTTTACATTGCTTTTGTAATTTGTGATCATTGAATGTAATCAAAAGGCTTTGGTATGTTTATTTTGAGATATGTCCTTAACAGTTGCGTAAAAAAATGTCTTTCTATTTGTGCAACTTTCTTCGATCCCTATGGTGATGGTACCCCTTAATATGCTCTCTTTCTCTAATAATATTTGAAATAAAACTGAATACTAAATTCCAGACAGATCCTGTAACACCAAGTATTAATCTTTTTCTCATAAGTTTTAATTACAATAGAGCCCTAAATTCAAAATATTCCTTACGATGCCGCGCTACCCTACACTTGAGTGAACATTGTCATGGGTTTACACCAAAAGACGGGTAGACTGAGGGATTTGGAGAGCAGCAGTTGACACGGGAATGAAAGCGCGCCAAAATAAGAAGCAAAAGTGAAACAATGATTCCTTCTTTATTATTATGTATCAACTTTAAAGTTCATTATTTCCAACATAAGGTTTTACATTGTTATCCTTGTTCATCAAATATTGGGTCGTGTTTAAAAGTAGATGTTTAAAATTAAAGCAGAATTACTCTGTACTCATAGACTAAGAATTAAAAGCATGTACTATATTTTATATTTCCTTCATTTATTTTAAACAAATTAAAATAACTTAATTAGAAGTGTTTTATATTTTGATTAAAAAATAGAAAAGTGGTAAAACATAAAATTTCCAATCTTGGCGGACGTTAAAAGTGACATCACATATGTACGTATTTGGTCATTCTTAGTTTCTTAGATGGACAGAAAATTGCGTTTTCTTTATGCACTTTTAGTAAGTAACAAGTGTTCATCCGTTGTGAGTTTTACGGCAACATCTCGGATTCGTAAAGCTGCCAGGGGTTAGTAGTCTATAGACGAAAGTTTAGTTTACGAGGGTTAAAAAAGTGCATTGTTTAACTTATGCATTCTAATATTTTGCATGTATGCATTCTAATAATCTTTGCTTGTTTTCACGTACTTGATTCATAAATCACTTATATAAAGCAAGGTGGAAAGGTGTCCGGATGTCTTAAATACATTCCCACATTCCATTAGTCGAGTAGTAGGTTCACACATTTACTCAATTTGTTTTTCATATACTATAAGCTCAGGCACGTACAATCAGTTAGAGGACTGAACTTTAAAAAAATTGATTTTGGAGCCACTGCTGAGCCACTTTAGACATATGTTTGGGATTTCTGTCCTATTGGAATATCACACTTTATGTGTGTAAATTCCATCAGCAAAATTTGGATTCATCATACCAAATTACCTAAGAAAAATTAAATATGAAATAATTACTAATATAAATTGATTAAAACGAACTTACGTTGATAGTCTGAATCTTTCTCTCTATCTCTATTTTTCTTATCTTTGAAAGACCAATCCTCTTTTAGACTTTTCTAGTTTGCTTGCTAGTTGGACTCTCGTTTTGCAGAGCAGCTTGTTCAGAAGTTTTGGCTACTCCAAATCCAGCGTTGAAAGTGCAACAGTTACTTATTTCAATTTGGTTATCTAAAAAAACCCTTTAATTGTTATTATTTTTAATTTTCTTACAATCTAAGTAAAATAATTTTCACTTACAAAATTGTTTGTTGCACCCATATGTCGCGCTGGAGGTGATAATATATTGTAGTATAAAGGAGCCCGCACAAACCTTATGTGGAAAAAATGTTCGCCAAAATTCGGAAATAGAGAGCTCAGAGTGCGTAGATAAAAAGTGGTCAAAGTGGACACTCAAACGTTAGATTACAAACAATAAACAATTTAGCTGAAGCTATTTCGTGATGTGTTAGTAATCCTTGCGTTTGTGGTTGTATACTCAGTGCAGTCGTTCATTATTCGGGGAATGAAAAAGGGGCACTAAGTTTGAGACCTCTCAGCAAGTTTTACACACGTTTACGTTAGAGCCAACGAAGAATCTAGAAGGTTTTGCCCGGGAACCGGGATTACCGGTCTGCAACCCCTTCTTAACTTACCAGAATTCCACTTTTTAATTATTATTCTCAACGATAGCATCTATTATTTCAATATCAGGATTCTGGCGTATTCGCAGTATTTTCAAACAAATTGGCGAAAAGTTCTTTTCCACAAGGTTTGTGGGGGGGTCCTTTTTCTTGGACTACACTAGAAAGTCTACAAGTTCGACTGTATATATAATTTTTTTTACTTCAGTTTAAGCTCGACGTGCCCCAGGTAAAAATTGTAAACTATAGGATTTATTGGCGTAAATTGAGTTTAAAATCTCTTTGTAGATCTTGATAAAACAATCTTTTGGGGTCTAATGAATATGTGAAAAGTAACATTTTTTCGCCGTGATTTCCTGAATATATCCACAAAGTTTTGGCTAAAGTTGTGGAAAATCCTTAAATTAAAAATGTTTCAATCTTTCTTCCCTAAATAAATCTGGAAAAGTCCTGAAAATATGTCGACCTTCCATTTCACAAGACAAATGAGTGCTTGTCACCGCTAGGTGGGAACAATTTTAATTTGAGGTATTTTCACAATTAGCAATATAATTTTTAGACAATCTTCAGAAGTTTGCGACAGGACAATTATATTTTGCGAGGAGAGTCAATTAGTTGCTATGTATTTTTTCCGTATTTAATTTCAGTGCTTCCTTGCTGTGTGTTATGTAGGCAGGGGATTCGTGGATCCAACGATGAAAATTCGTTAAAAGCCTGGCTGTATAAGAAGTATTTTTTCAAAATTACTTATTCTACTAGAAAGAATTGTGGTGGACCGTCAATGACGTAGTGGTTTTAATTAATTTGAATTTTTTAGAAAGAAAGTAGCCGTGTAGGGATTGTGAAACGAGGAGAAAGTTTTTGTTTTAAAATATATTTGTATTAAGAAATTCTTCACGATAGGACAGATTTGCATTTGTATTAAAATAAATATTTAGATAAAGATCATAAAAATAATATTGGATTTCCCATCCATAGAATCATTTAAATTGATTTAGGTTTAAGATTTTTAATCCAATTATGCCCTAACAATAAATACTGTTTTACAATAATCTGAGCTAAAATTCTTTTTTCGGGTAATCACACGAAATGAAAATTTCGTTAAAGTGATAAAAAAGGCCTCTTAAAAAAGCACTCTTCCTCATATAGGAATCAGCACTCTGATCTCATTAAAAACCTTTTCTGCGCAATTACGATTTATAACAATGCATGCCACATCAATCTTTCTTCAATTAATGCGACAACAGGTCAGTATAATCGATGAGATAATGTTGCCAAAATTTGATGGTGACCATCTAAAGTGGCAAAAATTTGTGATCTTTATACACAAGTGGTTCACAATCAAAAAATATGTGGTTAAAACAAATCGATAAATTAATAAGACATCTGTCGATCACAGATAATAATTATACACTAAAATTAGGGACCATTGGTCGTAAAAGCATTAAATGATACATTTAGAAACGCTTCCAAGCACAGAAGTCTTGGGGAAGCATAAAAAACTCGGGAAAATATCAATACAAGCCTAGCAAGCTCGTGTTTATAACGAATAAAATATTAACAATTTCGACTGTGTGATGTGCTACAGAAATCATCCACTGTATTTTGATGAGGTTTTTCTGAAAGTGCACAGGAGAAGCAGAAAAAAGCAAGTGAACTAAATGTGTAAATAAATTGTTTGAAAAAGGGTAACCCATAACAAGTGAGGGGTTTAAAGTGCAACGGAAAAAAAGAATAATCAATGCGGATATGTGTTCCTCGGCAAGCCGTTGACTAAGGCTTAGTGATCAAGATGGAAGCCACAACTCGTATAGGATATTACTAGATTCAGGTTAAGGGAAATACTACGTAAAAAGTTGAAAAGTGCAAATACACAGGATAACTCAATGATCTCTGGAATAGGAGACTCTAAATCAGAACCGGGCAAGCTCGGCTGTTTTGACTACCGAGAGCTCCCCAGGTAGATTCTAGGAGTTCCTGTAGTCGGTTAAAAGAGCCGAGTTTGTCTAGCTCTGCTTTAAATTGAAATTGACAATTTTTCTATTGCTGGTAGAACGACCTCGTTTGCGGCATTGACCCTTACAGAATAATAAGGCGGCCTACATCACAACAGAACGTAGGTATTCACAATGTGAATAATGCACTCAGCGTTATATCGTTCTTTTTTCAGGTCTGCGACGAACAACCTGCCTTTCATCTGGTGCCATGAGGTTGAATTTAGATTGTTTAGCCCAATTCAGCTGTTTTCTTTTATGTTCTGCATGAGTAGTGGTTTCTTTCCTGGTCTTCACCCAACTCTAGTTCAACTTCGGAGAGCCTCCTTCGTACCGTGCTGTTTGATCATTGTTCCTGTTTCTTCCACAAACTCCCTTGTCAGTTGGCCCGAGTTGGAGAAACGATTTCTTAAATTTAACCGCTCCAATAACCCATTTTCCCTTTGGGTGGTTTATTGTTTTCCGCCACTTCCGTTTTACCGGAGTAATTCTTCAATTTCACGAAATTTTTTCTGAAATGCCTCACGGATGATTCGTTTCATTTTATTCGTTTATCAATATCAACATTTGATAATACTGAGTCCGAAAAACGTAATATCTCTCACTAATGACCCTCTTTATTAGGTATTATCTAATTCTGACAAAATTTTTCAATTCGTCCCGCTAACGGTCTCAAGGTCGAGAACAGATAAGGGAAAACGTCACAAGTTACAGATATTCTTTGGTTCAAGCGCAGTCTAAAGAAAAAATATGTCTTCGGCAACTGTCGACCATATCGCAACCAAATCATAGCAAAACTAATAATCAACCAGAACCAGCACCGATCCAATATTCAATCCTAGAACTCTGCAACCTAAAATCTCCTACTAGCACTGGCTACAAGAGATTGAATATGATTTTAGAGTTAATAGTTATAATAACATCCCAATACAGGCCTTAACTTTTATTTATTAATAATAAATAATTCTTATATAAATAATCAAAAGCAATAATTAAAAAAAATTCAAAGTTAAGGCTCTTGAGTTATACACATTTTGTTATACCATTTTGAATTGCCTAGTGAGCTGCTTTTAACTATTTTTATTAAAATTCCCTAGGTTTGGAGAAATATTGATCGCCATATTGGATCCGCCATAATGAATTTTTAAATATCGATGCTGGTGGAAATCAATGGTTTCAATAAAGCTTTTTATACTGTAATGATGCAGTCCATTTTTGAGAAATTTTATGCGCCATATTTGATTTGCAATCCTCAATTTCGAAATTTTGGAAACAGAATCGAAAACAGTGGCCTCAAGATAATATCAGCTTTAATTAATACCCGTCGGATATTGGATCGGCCATTTCGAAATTCCGTGAACATATTCGAAATTAGCATCTTCAAAAACCCCTAGGTGTAAATTTTCTCGACAATTTCTTGAGATTTTAAGTTTTCGGTCGCCATTTTGGATGTGCCATTTTGAAACCTTATATTTTGTCCGAATATAAATTAGCCTATATGTTCTTATCACTGACATATATACATATATAATAGTTCAGTCAAAATAGACAAAGAAATTACCAAATTTCGATGGGGTTGAAAATTTGTATATACCTTTAAATCATCATTCTAAATGAATTGTCAAAAGTCTTCCTTTAATCTGATCTGTGCTAAAAATTTGATTCAAGGTCAAAAGTGCAAAGAATGGTTTTTCATAAATATCTCTTAAACGATGAGTTTTTTTGTAACAATAGTTGGTATCAAATTTATAGAGTGTGCGTTTTTCTACAAAAAATTCTATCTAATCTATCTAATTATTGAATGAAGAGAGTATTTCACATTATCAAATTTTCCTACTTTATGTCAGATTTTAACATGAAAATTACTCACAAAAAATAGGGTTATTTCATTCAATTTGAAAATGGTTTCGTTCGGAAATTAACCTCAACATCGAACATATACTGTATACAATCATATAAGTGTTTTCATTGCCTGTGGAAAATAAAGAGTAAGGAAAATTCTCACCGGCTAGCACCGCCGCCACTGTTGGCTGTCATGGGCGGAGTTAGAGGTTATCTATTTGGGGGTAGATTTTTATCAAGTATAAGTCAAACGAACAGTGAACTAATTTTCTGATTTTCTCTCTGAAATCCCCTTAACTTCGCCAATACTGGCAATATGTTGATTCATTATTATGAGCACGAATGGCAAAAAATTGCATATTTTGAATGCTTTCAAGAGGAAAATTTATCACGTACCTCGTACTCCGATCGTTTGTAGCGAGCTTCCAGGTCTACCCTCTGCAGGTACAAAAGTTGTTTTTATTTTCAAACAACGTTACGAAATAATTCCTACTTTGTAAAAATTAACTGATATTTTTACAAAATGACCATATGTTTTCAATATTATACTGAGATTTTTAATTTATGATCTGTTGAGCACAAAATATTATTCGTCTTTATTTCATTGTTTTATGAAATTTTTTAAATAAATTAGAAATTATTTGAAAATCAAGAAGAATCAGGTTGATTAATCCATAAGGAATGCTCTATAATGATTTTTTGCTGTTTTACTCAGATTTTCGCTGCTTAAATCTTAAAATAAATTCAGTCAGTTTAGTTCTTTTTATTTAAAAAAAATTCTCAAAAATAGGAACATATGAAATTCGTATGAAACAAAGATAGTTTCTTTATTCCTATCCTACGTATCACTTATACCACATAATAATTAAGAAAATTAATCTTATATACTATAAAAAATAAAATCAACAATAGGATATAAGTAATTAAGCTTTAAGCATCGATAATAGATCGGTATATCGAACAAATTGGATTTTTTAATTCCTTCTTTCCGGCAATTCCCGACTCTCTATTCCCAGGAAGAGGAATGATTAAAATAGTCTAAATTCCTGGGAAATCGTTATTAATTATCGGGAATTCCCGGGACAGAAATCCTACTGTGTAAGTACAAAATGTGCTTTAAAATTATTTAGGCATACAAGCCAGGACATTTAAAGAACTTTAAGATTATGAAAGCGTATAAAAGCCACTTCTATAGTTGCAAATAAAATATAATTGTTTGGAAATCATATTAAATTTATTTAAAATAATATTGAAAATAACTTAATTCAAATAAAAAATGTGTGTACAACATATATACAGATTACGTCAACACCAAATGTACAAATATACACGAGAAGAAAAAAAATAGTTTTGGAAGAAATCAAATCGGGTGAGGAAACTGAAAGAAGTGTTAAGATGACCACAAGTTAGAGTTCAATAATACTCTCCATTTAATTAATTTACTGAATGTCAACAGAAACTCAATCTGCAGATGCATAATTGTATATAAATCAATTGTTTTAAGAAAAATTTTACTTCTGACCCATTTGAATTGTAATTTCCTTAACTTTATGTCAATTTTTTATAGTTCTGTGTTTCTATTTCTTGCTTTTGTTGCGTGTCACTCAAAAATTGTTCATTGAATGGGAAAAATATGCTAACGAAAGTAACTATTAAAACAAAATTCGTAGGAAACAATAATGCCTAGAATTGTTTCGGGCTCTTTTATTCAAATTTTAATTTAATGTTTTGTTAGCTCGTTTTGAATCGTTTTATATTCTACATATTTGTTACAAGTAAAAAATGGACATTTGATGCGAAACATGGTTACATAATAAAATGTTGAATCAATTAAACTATTTGCAATGACCTTCCTTTAAGTAAAGATTCACTTATATATCTTCCGCAATAATCCTCAATTTGTTCGTCGAATGACTTTTTCTCTGTTTTCGTTACATGTATTAATTCGAAGTGATTAACGATTCATAGTCTTTTTAAGTGGTGTAATTTCGTAAAAGCTGAAAAACTGATTTTGTTTTTAGTTATTTTAAAGCACTGTTTTTATATTAAAACTATTTACTTGAATATGTGCTACGATACTCCTCCCGACTCGGATTTCTCACATGAGCTTCCGCGTTGTATTAAGGATCTATTTTCGTCGCTAGAACCAGCTCCATCATCTCGATCTCTCGTGTTGGAAACAACGGTTGATTCGGATTCTGCAAAACATTGAATTTATTATTACTATATTTTAATGTATCAACATTCTCGAAGCTCGAGATAAATCAATGTACATACTAACAATAAGAGTCAATACTGACGACGAACTTTAAAAGTAAATATCCAGAGGAAATGGCCTATTTACTAGATGATTTACAGATGAAAATATAGATAATAAATTTCAATGTGTTCTAGCCAACTGATTAGTTTTTTTTTATATAAATTGTTTTCTTAAATAAATTTTGTCATGAAGATAATAAAATAATTAAAGGTTAAGTTAAAAATGTTGTTAAAACTTTTTTAATAACATTAATAATTTATTTATTGACTACTTCGAATTGTGTAGATTTATTTTTAGGCACCCTGTAAACCAATCGAACTTTAGTTTTTATGAAAAACAACTGAGTGCTCTACTTACTCACAAAATAAGATTATAATCCTTATTTAATATTTCTGTTCCTCGTTGCGATCTGAAACATTATAATTTACTTCAAGTTGCTCAGTACTGCACCAATTGTGGTCTACACGAACCTACTATATCTATCGCGAGATCGTTCAATAGACATTAAGATTCGATAGACTTTCATATATGTATCAGTACCGCAATTGAAAAATCGTCTTTTGAATTTGAACTAGTTAATAACTCTTGGTATATTTTTATATAATTGTTGTTAATTTTGTTAATTTGTATTATATTTTTCGTTAATTATAATAATTTATATCTTCCAAGGACATTGTATGACTCATTGTAAATAAATAATAATTAAGTATTGCGCAATGAATTTTCAAAACCGGGTGGGTTTGATTGGAACGACATAATAGGTCTGTCTGGTAACTATAAAGTTTTTACTCGCGGGTAAAATTTTTACCTGAAAGTGTCTGTTAACCTCACGGAGGGGAAAAACTGAGCTCTTGACAGCACTTCTCCTCTTACACAATTTTACCAGATTTTACCCACGCTGCGGAGACCGAGTAAATTTGGGTAAAATCACCGATTGCTTGTCACTGTGTAATCTGTCATTTGTGTGTTTCAATTTTGCGATTCAGATAGAAGAAGTTATTGAAAAATTGTTTAAATAAATAAAAAACATATTTCAAAATCTTCAAAAATATTAAATAAATCCATAAGTTTTCCCTCTAACATCTTGATCCCGTTTGACAATTTACATACACAAGTAAAATTTACCCAATTTGAAGTTGTCTAGTGTAACTTTTGATGTTTATCCCCACTACCATATGAAACTTTTTACCAGATTTTTACTCAAGAAATTTTTACCTAAAAGTTACCAGACAGAACTAATATTATTATATACATGGTTAGTTTCACGCGTGTGTAGGCCAAGATCGATCTGAATAGCCTGGTCAGTATTTTCTATAAGAAATCTATAACTGATAATAACACTCGTTTACAAATTTTAACTTGTTTCTTGTTCTTCATACGTAATTTAATGTTTCCCTTCTTTTAATGGAAACTAATCAGTAATGTTATATCGTTTTTTTTTATCACGTTAAGTTTAAGTCGAGAAAAATAGGGTTAAGACATGAAAATAACCATATTTTAGCCACTTTTGAAAAACTTTTTAAAAGCAAAATGGCTAAAATACGGATTTTTTAAATTGTTAACCCAATTTTTCTTGAAAATGGACCGTAATGTTTTTTTTTTCTCTCGAAATCAGAGAATCTTATTAATAACATACTTAGTAACTTTTGTAAGGGAACAAAAATCGTGTAAACTAGTGTTATGATTACTTAACTACGGAGATATGCAATGCTTACCTAAGCTACTGTCTCTGGTAACTGAATCTAATCGTCCATCTGCTGTAACATGCTCTGCATATGAACGAGACAGCGGAGGCTTACCGTGGCGGGATAATTGTTCTTCAGGATAACGTGGGATAAGAAATTTTGTTGGTTTTGATTGTAACGATGCAGGCCCTGAGCGTTGTTGTATTAAAGTTCGATGCCTGAGCGGTGGTGGCGAAATAGACTTAGCCGTAATATTGTGAGGTATTTTATTCGGTGAGTATTCACTTCCAGATTCTCCCTGCATAGAGATACAATATATAATTACGACTGGTAGTATTGTATTTGCGAAACAAGAAGTTTTTTCCGATTTACCATGACTGTTCCATTATCAGATATACCCGAGCCTGACATATTATCCGCCAAAAGTCTTTCGCTTTCTGGATCTGAAAGCACTCTCGCTGCATCTGATTTGTTCTTAAGAATAGATTTCGAACGTCGGTGATGTTCGAAATTTGGTGAGGCATCAATAGAATCGATCGAAGAGGAATGTTTATTTTCAAGTTTACCTGTAAAAAGTCAATAATCAATAAATACAAAATAGAAAAAGCAATTAGTACTTTTGGATCCAATATTCTGAATCCCAAACAGATGTTGGTTGATTAATTTAGTTGCTGTCGCTAGACTTTTGGCTGGCATAAAGGAAGCTCTTCGTTTCTTTCCGTCGCCTAAGCTCTCCTGAGAAATTTTCGAGTCTTCAAATCTTGCACGGGGTTTTGCACTTTGTTGGAACCTCGTCTTACGATGTTTTGGCACTGGTGTTTCATTTAAACTTACTCGACTACCTCGCTCAGGCACATCAAATGTCTGGAAGCCTTCTTCCATTGGACTAGCTCCCAAACTTCTTAGTGCAGTGTCTCCGGATGCACTTTTTTTGACTTGAGATCTAACCATGGTAGAGGACGATGACAATGATGGTAAGTTTTGTGATGTACCTTCCTTTTCTAGTGGGTTTATATACAGATTGTTCATGTCAATATCAAGAGCACAAGCATCGTCGGCTACATCTGAGGTGAGATCACCTTGCGACAGGAATGGATGAGTTTGGCAACTGGCATACGTATCTGAGCTATCTACACTAGCTAGGTCTCCATTATTTATATAGTTGTTTCCAACGGCATTGCTTACTCCACCGCCAGTATTGTAATTGTTGTTAGTGATGTGATTATTAGAGCTAAGCGATTTGTAACGTAATGGTGTTTCTAATGGTAAAGTGATTGTGCTACTTGGCCCATATGATAGCGATGAAGTAGGCGGTGGCGGCAAGAATTCCATTAAAGAATTTTGTGTGTTTTTCATTGTGCGCATTTCTAAACAGACAGGCTTATGAAAGTCCGATGTTGGAAGTGACATTAATCCTTCCGCATCCATAAACTCCTTAAAATCCTGAAAAAATTCCAAGATTTTATCACAAATGATAAAAGAAAATATATGTTACAATTATTTAACATAAATGGTTTCACGATGGCATTAACCAAGGTAAATAAATAAAATAACCGTGCAACATGCGAACTTATTTTGTGAACAGACTATACACACAACACATTTACAAAATACAGGGATGCATTTGAAATTTATTAAACAAAACGAAACTTTTAATATTTTTTGTTAAGAATTCTGTATCGGGTGTTTTTTTATAGGTAGGTATATAAATAAACATTAAGAAAGAATAGAAATAAGGTCTTCAATACAATTTTTGCCTCTTACTTAATGTAATTATCAATTCTGAGTTGTAATTCTGCACATTTAAAATAATTATTTCTAATTTGATGTCGCCATTTATTATGCAGAAAGATTTGTAAATGGTACTAAATGCGAAACTTCGTATAACATTTTATTTCGAATTGTAGTCTGTCAAGTGTTGTGCGACTAGAAATTTTAGCTGTGCGTGTTTTTGAAGTTATCTAATTCAATAGCTTTTGATTCAAAAAATATAAAGATTATCAATACCAATAGATAACCTCTAACTCCGCCCATGATGCGTAACGATGTGGAACCTCCCTCTGCTTTTTTGGAATATGAGCTAGATATTGATTTAGCCTATGTATAGGCTAAAATTGATAAAAATCAATTAAGAAATATGGCAGCTATAGGGGTAAATTTTAAATTGAGAAGGATGTTTTTTCCCACCATTTAAAATTTAAATACGCTATAGTTCAAATAATTTTTGTAAATATATTGCTTTTCGGAAATGCATAAGGTATATGTAATTTAAAAATCTAAGAAAGAAGTATAACCTCCAAAAAACCATTAAATAATTTTAATTAAAAATCTTCTGTTAATACTTTTAATATTAAATCCTTCGATTTTATCACGTGCTTGAAGTCGGTGCGAAAGCCTGACTGATATTAATTCAATTCTCAATTAAACAAGACAATTTGTTTGTCTGGAATTTGAAATCAACAGTCAAAAGAGCGAAAGAGGCCGCCATTTTGGATCTTCCGTCTTAAATTTTGGAATCGGAAAGCGGATTTTGGCGTCCCTTGCCGCTCCAGGTTTTTTATACATATCATTGTACCCTTAAAAAAACCTACGCTATTTGATAACAAAAATAATCATCAAAATCGGCTCCACAGTTATACGCAGTTGTAAAAATTACATATGGGTAGAATTGACAACCTCTTTATTTTTTTGAAGTCGATTAATGAAACTTCAAAAAATTATTCAAAAAAGCGCTTAAGGCTCTCTCAAAATACTTTAGCTGCGTTGCTTTTGTCTATGTAAAACAATAAAACATTATGTTACCCCGAAAACTACACACTACAATAAAACTTCAAATTTTCAACTGAAATGTTTCAGAATAAATTTTGACTTAAAAGTTGTTATATGTTATAGCGAATCCACCCAATCAACAAGCGAGGGAACACGATTCCAACAATAAATATAATCCTCTTTGGATTTTCACACACAACATTGCCTTTCGATTGGGAGAAATGTTTAAGTATGTTAATTTTAATTATCCTACTCAATTATTATTTTATTTGGAAACTTTTGTCTATGAAATTAAAGCATTTTCTGAAGCTAACTATCACAACTTCAATTTAATCATCCACATAGTTTCTAGTTTCAATTAATGTGCCACATTTTTCGTATTCGTAATAAATGATTATTTAATATGGCACAACATAGCACAAGTCAGGCACAACATTAGTATTTTTGCCGTCTTCTTTTTTTCAAATTGGCAGGGCTAATTTTCGTCCCAAAAATGATAAAATATAGGCACAAATTTACTGTATTGGTAAAATACGATCATTTGACGCGGCACAACATATCCACAACTCAAATAGAATTTATTAGTATTTTTCAAAAATGCGGGGCTAACTTCCTGGATATTGATTGATATTATTTTAAGAACATTTTTAATTTTTGTTGTGTTACTCATAATAAAGTTCAATAGGAAAAATGGGATAATTTGCTTTTGATATGGATAGACGAAGAAAAACGCAGCTTATATTTTTTACTGGGTTGATGTTTTGTTTACTGCACTTGTCCACACGAATGATGACGCGCAAAATTTAAGATTTTTAAGTATAAAACAAATTGCATTACTTGACCTATTACTTGTCAGGTCATTTTACGAAAAATCGTCTTATTAGCCATGTGAAATTGAATATACCCATATCCAAATCACTTCAAGAGTATTCAGTTCACTGTTATTATAATGTCCAATTTATCATTACTTTTGTCCAATTTGACATCAATCGTCTCCAAATCACTTTCACCCTAGTCAAAAACTATCGCTTTATTACAAATTAAAAAAGAAACATTTTTGTTAAGTAAGTTCTGTTTAAAGAACCGAATAACTCTTCTTCTTCCTCGAAGTAGAAATATTATTTCTGAGGATGGTATTCGCTCAAAAGAACATGCAAAACTATTTTCACCAAGTTCTTGGGTGTAAGGAGTTGCTAAATTAAAACTATACCTCCATATAATTCGTGCTTGCTTTTTAGAAGTAATTTATAAGTAGAATCGTTTATTTCGGTCCCTTCGAATGTCTGTGGCAGGACCATAAGCGCACTGATGAGATTGGAACAATATACTTATATTATAAGAAGAGTTATTATTTTTGTCCATATCAGGATCACTATTAATCTTTATTTTAACGACTAATCAAGTAAATAAAATTTAATGAAGCAAAGAAACGTAGCATGGTTTACAATCACAATAAGTATGTTGTTTAACAATGCTGACGAGATATTACGCAGAATCATATTACTATATAGGTAAGGGATAATAAATATAAAATTCTTGGATTTGCTCGATTTCCTGTAATCAAAAAAAGTAAGTGAAGTTTTGAATTGAAAAAATTCTCAATATTTTAAAAGGCTCAGCAGCTGTGTGGCTTTTTGATTTCAAATACACTCCAATCCTTTTTCCAGTTGCTGTAGGCCCTAAGTTCATTAACATATTCTTGAGAAAATTCGATCTTCTGCTAATTATGTTTAGGCTATATTAATAATATTCTTGTTTTGTATTTAATTTTTAAAAACATTTCTTAGCATTATATTGGATTTTTAAAATTCGTGTTATAGTTTAAGAGCAAAACCTTCTACAATTACAAGCCGTGAACTGTCCTGTTGCATGTGTGCGTAAGTGGTCTGGTAGTTCGACAAATTTACATGGCCGCTTATGGCAAATTCGCATTTTTTCGGATTCTATTAATTCCAGCTAGAAAATGCAATGTTTTAAATAATTGGATGCCTTACTTTAGATATGGATTAATTCCTATCGAATGTACAGTCATTTTTCGGTTTTACGGAGCTTGATTTAAGCTCAAAAATGGTACATATTTTGTTTAAAAAGGTGGAAAAATATCTATATTGTATTAAAAAACGAACATATTATGGTAAATGTGAACGAAAACAATTTTTAGATGGCAGTTTTTGTTTAGAAACTGCCGCGAAGTATTATTTAGCATGTTACGTTGCCCGTCATAAAACCCAATGTATTTAGTTTGACATATCAAATCACTTTGCCCTATCGCTGTTGTATCTGTGAGTCGAACCACTTCACGACTTGTAATTGCAGAAGGTTTTGGTCGGCGTAAGGTATCGGCTAAATGGTTAAAAGAGTGCACAAATAATGGATAATAAAATAGCTTATTACTAAATCGCAAAGATTGCATAAAAAAAGTGGCCAGAGTAAAATTGCAAATGAGCAAAAGCCAGTACAAACATTTTAAAAAAATTCTTAATGAATTCGCCCGTTGGCCGATACCTGAATATGTTGTAGACAACTCGTATAACATTTATTATATTCCTATACTTTGGCTCCTTCAGATATGTCCTCTTAAATCAGATGAAACTGGAGCATACATATTCATTCATATTGAACATATACACAAAAGCACTCTCAGTTTAAACTTTAACTCAATCCAGACACAATTTATTTTAAATGTTTTAAATTTACTCTATATTTTAGAAAAGAAACCTCAAGGCAACAAACAATTTAAGGAAGTTATAAAAATATTACAATAAAAAAAAAATACAAAACAAGATAATAAATTATCAGAGTAAAAACAAAAAAGAATGTAAAAATACAATGCATAAAAAACAGTTTTCAAAATGCAAAAATAAAATAAAACTTACCTGAGAAATCTTTGTCCGGAAGAAAATATTTCCCGAGATCTCCCATTTATTTTCAAATTTTTAAAAATAATCATTTAAAAACGTGCAAACTCTAACAACTATGCAAATGCATATAAAATAAAAAAATGAACTGTTATCAAGAAATATGCTTATTTATTTATGTTTCTTTTGTTTAAAAAGTCCGTTTTAATTTTACATCGTATAAGCTTCGGGCAATTTCTCAACTCAATATGTGGTCATGCACGTGTTTTAAAAAAGTGAAATATATTTGATGAGCAGCTTTCTGAAGATATGTATAACTAAACACTTTTTGATCGCAGGGGTATACATTCGCCGTGGCATCCTTCATTTTCCTTTAATGATAATAAATAAATAATAAATAAAAATAATATTTGTTTTTATTGGATTAATAATAATAATAATAATTAAAGATTAATCAACAAATTATAGCCTTTATAAGAATAATAATGAAAGTGTGGAGAACACAAATGTTGTTACCAAATTCTTGACCGGTGGATTTTTGCATAAACTGATGTGGCTGAAATACAATTTTAAAATTCTTGGTATTTGGCTTAAAATTGTGTTAATTATTTTTTGGTGTTATATTGGAAAAAGATAATAATGTTTTCTTACTTAATATTCGAAACACATTTGCAACTTTATTTAACATTTCCAAACGTGTTCAAAGTACTGATGTTAGATTCTTCTAAAGAAAGTGTCAAAGTATAACCTTCATAAATTCTACGAACATTGCAAATTTTAATTCAATGTAATAAATATGTATATGTAATAGTATTATAAGTACAGTTTTAATATTTTTCTATTAAAATTGTATGAAAATAATCTGTTACTATACCACTCGTGATAAATAGTGCTGTCAAAATGAGGTTTATCCACAAATAAATTAAAAATTATTGATTAATAAATAAACAATAACGCGCTTTCTAAGTCGAAATATTCATATTAGAAAAAAAGAGCCAATTAGAAAAAATCATTATCTTTTGCTGATCATCAAAAAAAGTCAAAAATCCCATAAAACAAAGGAGAATTTTTCACATGTTGGCTATGATGGTCACTCGTGACTGGCGCTACTAAGTTTTTTAGTTTACGATATTTATGTTATTTAAACCGATTTTTAAAATTTTGAATAATGTAAATAAGTAGAGAATATTGTGCAATAAAAAGTGCACAATTTAATATTTTACCATTATATGCTATGCAGTGGTCCCCTGAGTACGCCATATATGTAAAAAATGCGTAGCAGTTAACGTGTTAACTAGTCCACTAAGCTGAATTTCAGTCCAATATGTAGCGTGTCACAGAAACAAATGATAAATGAACGATAACCACAATGAAATTATATAATACCCAGTCAATTAGGTTCGGTCATCAACTTGCAAGTCTCAAAAGATGTTATATGAAGTCTCGGGTCAATAATGTGTTAACCAACCCCACAAAAATTTTAAAAACTGCTGAAGGTGTTTCCTTTTGTCCATTGTTTTCTCTATATATCTACATATATCTTATACATCTTTCCCAAAGTCTAAATGAAATAAAAGTAAAGGGTTATGCAAATACTTAAAAGCGCGATTTCAATAAAATTTTCTTTCTTTATATTATTTGCACTAAGCCATTTATGAATGGAAAATTATATCATTCAAATTGCTCACGTGGCAGCATCATTGTAGCACTCGATACTTTTTAGGTAATTTTTGATGACTTTTGGGCATATTTCGGGCAGTAACTCAGTCATAACTTGACGAATTTGGCTTCTTAAATGCTCTAAAGTCTTTTGTTGTTTAAAAGAACAATACGGCCAAATGACAACACCGCACCACAATGCGCACCAAGCAGTTACTCTTTGCGGATGCTTAAATGTGGGTTTTCAGAGCCGCAAACATGACAATTTTGCTCATTAAAAAAAATTGTGTTCGAAAAACCAGCATCCGTTGTCTGTTGTTCAATCTTTAAAATTTGTTCAATCTACTTCTAACGTCAAACCATCCGGATTTTTTGCAATATCGTTTGGTGAAAAAGTTGCATTAAACCCATCGCCACAACCCCTTCTTTCACCCTCTTTTTTCAACTACCTAATTTTAAGGATTTTTGAGGTAATATTTAATTTAAATGATTGTGGCTTGTTACCGGCTATGGTATTAACTGCAACGGATTGAAGTACAAATTCTGTAGTTTCTGCGCCGAAGAGTAGGCAATCTGTTTTGTTAGCCAAAACATTATTTGAGAGCATGAAAAAAATCATCCTTACGACTCTTACGAGGGATTTCAAATTCGTTTGGCACGCCGTTTTTATGGGAAATTCGAAAGGGCTGGACATACATATATAGGCTTGAATTCCATCGAAATTAGGGTATACGGGCGAATTTCAAAGCTAGCTACTAAGCTGATAAGTGTATTAGTTAACTTTAAATAGATCCAGTTTTTAGCTAGTTTACTTGGATTTTGGTCTCTTTTAATCCGCCTCTTTTTATATCTACTTATAATAAAAAAAAAAAAAACTGTTGAATAATGTTGCTGCTCACGATCCTGCACACGTAGACTGTTGGGGGGCTAAAGTGACGGGAGAGAAGAACTTATAAACTTAACTTAAGCGTCAATTTTCGGTTCTTCGGAAACGCTATTAGCACATGCACTTGTATTTTTGGTATTTTTGTAAATATTTGCTTGTTCCTTTATTGCAAATATTCTTGAACAATGCTTCCGGGGATAAGATAAATAAACATCTTGATGAAACGCTTGCCCGATTGCTAGAAGTGCTAGAAGATTATAAGAAAGCGAATCTTCTTCGTTTCGTCATGTTTGCTGGGTATTTTTGTTTTGGATTATTCCAAATACAATAAGGGAAAGATATCGCGTAGGCAAACAATTCTACTTTCAACGAATTTATTTATTGATATACCTTACTAACCGCGGTAATAAGCTGCTTTCCGAGAAACCAGTTGGGAAAAAAGAATATAAGGATAATTATTTACATTGTTTTCATATAAAATTTCTGCCATTTCCAAGTTAAATGATTATTGCATGATGATAAGATACAATTTTTTTTATTTATTAAGCTTTTTAATAAAATATACTATAACAATAAAATTAAACAAATTAAATTTTCGAACTGCTGCGAAATAATGAGCAGTGCCCAACATCAATTAAAAAGTCATTTAATCCCCTTAGGCCTTCCTACGATTTATGCTTACTAATACATACAATAGATTGTTGTAACATCGATGGAAGAGTATCCTTCGAAGTCTCCACGGAGACAAAAGTGAAATTTTGTGCGTAAAAGTGCAATGAATTGTGAAAAATACAATTTAATATGTTCCAAAAAGCAAGGAGCACATGATCCGAAAATATTACCAGAAAGAGAGGCGATAGAGAATGCATAAAACCGCAATTATTAAACAAACGTCACAAGGGAATTGTTAAGAAAATATTGCATAGAACATTTATTAAAAGTGAGCACAAAAAGTATTACACGGACAATATAAAAACTCCTTGAACAAGCAATTAATTGTTAAATCAATGATCAATGAGTGGCTTAGACGTGGCAAACTTGTGAAACTTAGGACAATAAAGTATAATCATTCTAAATACATATTTGGTTGACGGCCAGTAGCTACAAATCACAATACGATAGATGTGAAGAGCTTAAAGGCCCAAACAGAATGTTGTTGTCTTAACTGGCGCTGGTGATAATCTGGCGCACGGCCTGTAGCTAGATACACACACAATTTGGCGTTCAAAGTTTTGTTGGAACATTGATAAAATTATGATTTTACACTGAATTTCTTAATGTTGGTACCATAAGCATTTTCTAGCAAGTAAAAGGCACATAAAACTTGTTTCATGAAATAAAACTAGCAGTCCGCAATTGCTCTACCTTGAGACATGCTAAGCTTTGTTGGTGCGCACCGAAAGTTAAAAGCTGGCAAAGCTGAGCTGTAGCGACAGCGCCAAGCGGCAACGCGAGCTACAAATTCTGGCCGCAGCATTGTGCCTCCTTGCGTTCAACCTTTGACAGCTTATTCTACAATGTCACAGAATGGCATGGCAATGGGCCTACATTTTTGCTAGGAGCGAGTGAATGCTGCACAATAGACAACAGCGAACCAATCAAATTGTTAGAAAATCTCGATATTTACGCGATATGGTGAAGTCGTCTATGTTTACATGCACCATATGCTAGGCGAATATTCAAGACCATGTCCTTTTGGCCGGAGTTATCCATTTCCAAGGGTACGAGGAAATAGGCTTTGGTAAAAAGGCACGTACTCAAGTGGAAGATCTCCTAACCCACATGCATGTATTCTTATAATTTCCGTCTGTTCTCGAACCGATAACTCCGGTAAAACGTAGAAAGGGTACGCGCAGCTTCTTTCCGCAAAAGTAGATATGTACCACATTAAGAAAGAATGTTGGACCCCTATATTTTAATTATAATTACGAACTTAATATTTTTGTACTTTGCCCGACAAAGAAAAATTTAAACATTTCTTCTTGGTGTTATGTCTTCGTAACTGAGTTATACGGTTTCATCCGACGTGAGTATTAATTAATTAAACACTTTCCAAATGATTTTGTTGGGTACATACCATATATCCCAGAAATTGTTTCAACCAATTCAAAGTTGAGGCGTGGATTAGAATGTTACTAAAACTTGTGTGTGTGATGGGGAAACTTAGAGTTATGATATTTTCGTTTGATGGACAATAATAACCTTTTCCCATTAATAATAATATTCTTTCTCCATTAGAAGTTAACACAATTCAATAAAAAGAAAATTCTGAACATCTGGAAATAAAAAAAGAAATTTAAATTTTAACCGAGTCATGAACTATTATACCATATCATGAACAATTATAGCATTACGAAAAAGGGTGACTACGAGATAACTCTGCATGTGCTACAAAATCAAGGCTTAAGTTATCTTTCTGGGCTTAGAAATAGTTACGGCTACAACTAAGGAGAGGGTTAGCTGAAAATCATTGAATACGAAAATTTTGCACATAATTTCAGACATTTTTTGGGAAAATAAATCCATTTCAAATGAAATGAGGAAAGCAATTCGAAAAATGCTGAATTCCAACATGTGGCATATTTCTTCAGACGTACATATACATATGTGGATGCGTATCATCCATTTCTGGTGTTATTTATTATATAGAGGTTAACAAATAATGGTGGGGTTATTAAAAATAACTGAAAACAACTAGAGGGTTGTATCTCGAGACGCCTTTCTGGTTTTTTCTATCAGAACAATGATCTTCTACCAGTGTTTCAGTATATGTGGCTATATTAAACGTAATATATTTAAAACTGGGTTTACCTAAAACGGAATTTTGAAAATTTGAATGCAACAGAGTTTTAAAATGAGTCATCCGATCTTCTTGATATTTTGAATCAGTAAACCACAGCCTTACTTTAATTAAACTATTTATTAAGCGAAAAAATAATTTAATTATTTTTCTATTAGTTGTCGAGTTTTGAGCTCGAGACCATCGCTGTCAGAGGCTTTATTCATACCAATCGTCTATACATTGAATCTTCATAAAAAATATCCATTTAAGGTTTTCTGATTATAAATTCAGAACGAAAACCACTTTGTACTCGTATTGTCTGATATACGTAAAATATCAGCACATTTATATGCTACAAGCTCTGTTTATATACTGACATCAAAATTATTAACATAAATCGAGTCTGTAGAATAATGACAGAGTATTTGTATAGTCATTTAAAAAAATAATCAACATAAGTTGTGAAATCCGAGATTTTTACATAGTCATGCAAAACCAAATTGCCTTCCGAAAAAAGGAATTCTAATCGCCGAAAATTATTATGGCAGTTTTAAGTTAAACATTAAAATATAATACTTATTTTCAGTACCTACTGAAAAATCAGTACCTAAAAATGTAATTTTGATTTGCCTGTCAAAAATTACGAATTCAAGACAGTAGTGATCTGTCAAAGCACTACTTTGCTAAACTTTATTCCATATCGATTTTTGTGTTCCCAGTATAAAACAATCCGTTTTTCGGCAAGTTGGGCAAAACAAGGTTACGATAGAAAATTTTAAGTCTGTCAAAGACTTCCATTAGACGCTCAACATTTTTTTTGAGCATACTAGCAGATTTGTCTGTTAATTTGAATGTAGGTAAATTCAAGCTACAATTAAATTGGCAAATGTGTTATCTTATGTCTAGTATTTGAGAATAAGCTAGAAAACTTTTTTGGTGATTGGTATGGATGTATAGGAAAATCTAATCTATGTAAAAATCATTCGACAAGTCTGCGGGTTTATGTACGACAACAGTTTTATGAGAAGTTGCTGTATATAAGGGAAATATAACTTTTAAAATATGTGTAACACTATAACATAGTGTCTTCGAGTCGAAATTTTGATAGTGTTCATAAGAATGTGAGGCTATTTTATTTATAATAATATTAAGTTACCAATACAATACAACTAATTAAATAGCTAATAGCAGGCTCATACAATTTAAATATCGTTAGCGCTAAGCCAAAGTGTAATTGTGATTATTTTCACTGATGTTTTATCTGGAAACTATATTAACCAATAAATTAACTGCTAAAGGAAACTCACAACGGGTTAACCAGCTTCTGACAAAAACATTTCTTTACACCCTAAAATTCTCCACTTCCGGTACGGTAAGGGTGCCTCTACTTGCCTTAAACCCCTGACAACCCATTGTTATTATTTTCTTTGGTGTCACACTGGTTGAGACATTTTAAAAGCTCAGAAATTGACAAGTTTTCTGATTATTCCATGTCGCTTATAATACTAGATATACCAATGGGTCAAAATAACTGGTTTAAACCTTTGCTCATTAAATATTTACTTTAAATTAAATTGCAAACTTCCTAATAAGATTATGAAAATTCTTATATATAGTATCCGACGATTAGCTTAGAAAAGTCCGTGTATTGACTCTATTTTTTCTGAGATATGTATGTGGTATACCTATACATACCAACCAGTCAAAATGACCGGTTTGTATTTTTAGTTAATATTTATAATTTTATAGGGTACTAGGAATATTTTCAAAAAAATTTAACACATTTAATACATTCTGCATTCTCTTCAATGGCTTTTAGGGTAAGTCCCTATTCTTATCACTTTACGACGTTTTGAGGATTGCGAAAGATCTTTTCTGCTTTCATACCATCCCTTGCGTGCGATTTCTATGGGCGGTCTGTCTAATGTTGGCTAGCTTCTGGAATTGCACATTTTCGGGCAATCACCAATTTTAAAATTCAGTCATTTTTATTGTGAGTGATTGAGACGAACAGCAATGTTGCAAAGAAATGTAAAATGTTGTGAAACAAAAAAAGATGGGCAAGTGCGAGTAGAACTTGCGTACTGAGGCTTTCATACCGTTATATTGTTCTAAGAATTTTGTAGGGTTACTTGATATCGGAAACTGAAAAAGTAATAATTCCATATAGAATTAGAATTCTAACTAGACTAGTGCTAAACCTTCCTTCGTACCAAATTCCAAGATTCTAAGTCAACGGGAAGTACCCTATAGATTTTGATGTGTCAGTGAGTCAGTAAATTAGTCTGTTAGTATCTTTTTATTGTACTGAGTTAGAAACTTGAATTTTTTACTGGACTATTACTAGGTTCCCATGCATAGGATTGAGTTGGAGTAGAGTTTTCGTCAAGTTAAGAAAATGGCCGCTAAATCTGAACTGTTTCCATGAGCAACTTTGGAGTTAAGTTGACAAAATAAACAGGAATGACATTTAAAGCTAACCCCAACTCAACCCGACTAGTTTCGTGGAGTTAACTTGGGTTTAACGAAACTCAACTCAACCCGAGTTTCCATGACCACTAACTCGAGTTGAGTCCTGCATGGAAACACAGTATATGAGGCTGTAGACTTGGTAGTATTTGGTATTCATTTCAACCCGATACGGGCTCGTAAAGGGGCATAACGGACAAACAGACAGACAACAAAGTTCTTCCATAAGAGTTCCGTTTTTTTCATTTCGACGTACAGAACCCTACAAAAGATAATATGCCTAAATGTTCAAGTTCACTTCATAAATCTAATAATTGCACACTAAAAATATATAAAACTAAACCAACTAAGAAAGTGCTTCTACTTAGTTTTAAGCATAATTCCATAAAAATTCAACAAAACCAAAAAAAGCTGCATAATCGCAATACAATAGCATCAAATTTGTTGTACCAAATATGTAAAAGATTTATCCTCAAATCGGGATCTGGGAGATGGTCTTTAGAAGTGTTTTTTAATACAGGGTGGGCCATCTAACGTTTGGAATTGGAACTATAGGTTATTTTGAGGTTGGAAGTTTTGATGACATTTCCGATGTGACAGAAAGTTAGTTTTATGTTTGACATTTATGAAATGGGTCGATTTTCGCTTGAACAAATTTGAGAAATATTAAAAACTTATTTCCAAAGTGGTGAGTCTTCTACTCAAACTGTAAGAAATTTACGAAAAAATTTGACAAAAAGGATGTGCTAAAAACGCAGTTTGTGGATCAATTTGTGAAGCGAGTTCATGAAACTGGATCGTTGTTGGATAAAACAACCCGTGTACGTACTCGTCCAGTGCACTCAACCGAAAACATCGCTGCTGTTGCTCAGAGTGTGCGTGAACAATCATCAACATCAACTCGTCATCGTTCTCAAGAATTGAAGATTTCAAGCACTTCTTTGAGAAGAATTTTGCATAAAGATCTCGGTATGAATGCGTACAAAGTTCAATTAGTGCAAGATCTGAAGCCGCATGACCATCCGATGCGTTTTTTGGTTTGCTCAATGGGCCGAAGACCGCTTGATCGAAGATGGGCATTTTTACCGAAAAATCATCTTTTCACATGAAGCTCATTTCCACCTCGGAGGATACGTCAATAAACAAAATTGTCGTATCTGGGGCTCAGAAAATCCACATTTCATCGTGGAGAAACCAATGCATCCACCACGAGTGCGAATTTTGGTCTGGCAGCATTATTGGGCTATTTTTCTTCGAAAATGAGCAAGGAAACGCCGTTACAGTGAATGGCGCTACCGCGCCATGCTAAGCGATTTTTTAGTTTCCCAAAATTGAAGAGTATGACATAGACGACATTTGGTTTCAACAGGACGGCGCAACGTGTCACACAGCCAACGTAACAATCAATCTTTTGCGCACTGTTTTCGGAAATCGCATAATCAGCCGAAATGCTGATGTCAATTGGCCACCTCGAAGCTGCTATTTGACTGCGTGGGGGGAGCCGAACTCTTTTTTTCTTATCGTTTGCATTAATTGGCTTAATTACAATATTATTCGGCTAATCACATTTAATAATTAATACCGGTCATTTTGCCGGTTATTAGAGATAGGTATATCTAGTGATAACTTTCCTATTGCACTTTCCAAACGGGTTCACCAGAATTACGAATACTGCAATATTGCTGGTCGCATAATGAACTTTCGAAATGTTTTAACTACTACCAAATAATTTTGTGGTATTTTTAACTGGTAAACTGATACCGATAGTATCGAAAGTGGCGAAATTTGTGGGTAATGAAACAGGATATGACAGATTACTCAAGCATCCGTGGCGGGTTTACTTTGTTACAGTTTTTACTAAGATTTTAAGTAGCTTCTTGGACTATATTTAAAATGCACAAATGTGAAGACAGTCTCATAGTCGGTTAAAAAGAAACGGAAGCCTTTAAGTACCTTAAAAAATATTTTTATTTGTTAATTCACCTTAAAACTTGATTTCCTTAAAACACGAATCGTGGTAACTTTGGCATAGCGCCTACGATATCCTTTAACATGTTGTGAATTGATTACATGCAAGCGTGCTGTTTACAATCGAAAATTTTAAACATTCCTGAAAAATTACTCTAATGCTGACCGAAATGAAAGATACAATGGACTGAAGGTGCTCTACGTTCTATTTTCTAATAACACTTTTTCCTAAAAAATTAATTTTCGAAAATACCTTGGTCGTACAAAAGCAACATTCAAACTCCGTTGGTACGTCTGAGTCCAATTTTTCCTTCGGTATTCCTTGTGCCTGTATTTGTTCTATTGCAATTTGGCGTCGTAGCTCTGCTACCTCCTAAAATAGTAGGGTTTTGCAAATTTGGAATTTGTAAGTATTTTGAAAAAGAATTGAGGCGTTGAGTGCAACAAGGCCGTGCGATATAAGAGGCTCACAAATAAGCACTAACGATCTTATTGCACCGAACGCTTCAATTATACATATATAATTAATTTTTTATTCAAAACTAGTTTCTATAGAGGATGTCCCATCGAGAGTGGATATTATAATTACTAAATAAAAAAATTGTTTTGTGAATGATGGTATTATTATGCAAAATAGATAAACTCTGATTAAGTATTTTTAACTTAATTTAAGGTATCCCTAGTATAACACGGTACATCCTTATATGTATTGAACCATGTATTATTAAAAATATTTTTAGAAATATTCAGTTCTCTTTTTAAAATTGAATACTAGCTATTGTATTCGCAAATTATATATTATTTCGATACATACTTATAAGTACCTTTTATAAAATGAGTTTAGCTAACACGATTTCCTTTAACACGGCTTTAATAAAACATGGTACCAAATTACGTGTTACCTGTACCCAAAATGTCTTCCACGACCGTTTTGCACTTTTGATAATAATTTCGCAGAGATTGTTCTCAATAAAGTCAATTAAGGGTTGGATTTCAAACATGAGTTCAAGAAATATTTATGGCTTGTTGGCATAGACCTGGGATTTGAAATCTTACAATGAAGATCAATAACGATTTAATGAATCCAACATGAACTCAGAAATCATAATGCTTTAACGAATACGATTTGGAATAAAATTGGATTAAAAGAACACAACCGTAGAAATAGGACATTTTGTTAAAAACATCGAAGGTTCATGAAATAAAATTACTTTCGATCAAAAATTATAATGTACACTCCTGACAAGACATTTTCTTCTGATTTTTCTTATTACTATTACTAATCTATAAAGCAAAAATACAATAAAGCTAAGATATAGAAAGGCATAAACAGAACATAGACATTCGCTTGCATGATATATAAAGTAAAAAAGTAATAAGACTAACAGTTGTGGGAAACATTTAGCATTTCGATGTGATAAAGCAAAGCAATATATACGGAACACTCACAGCTCTGTTGCAATCAATGTGATTTAATTTAATGCAGTACGTAGAAAAATAAAGTTTTATAAAAAATAAAAGTCGGCTTCAAAACCTTGCTTATATACAAAACTTAAACTAAAAATTTAAAAATAATAATCTGCATTAAAGGACAATATACAAAATTTTTGATACTTAAATATTTACAATATCTAATCAGCTATTTTTGAAGTCGATGCAAGCCAAGGCAGTATATAAACCCACAGTAATTTAAGTTTAAAAATTTTCTATATAAATAACTGATTAGATATTGTAAATAGTTAAGTATCAATAATTTTTTATATTGTCCTTTAATGCTCTTTTCTTTAAAGTAATAATAAATATTATTTTTAATTTTTCAATTTCAGTTTTACATATAGGCAAGGTTTTGAAGACGGCTTTTATTTTTGTGTAAAAATTTATTTTATTTTTCAATTTTTATTTAACAGGAAGTCGGTGAAATTCAATAAACGGGATTTATCCCCCAATTTTCCACATTTAGAGGTGGGGTATTTCCTTTAAATTTAAATGAGACCACCTTTGAGATATAGCCCATTCAGTAAAAAAATATCATTAAAATTGGTGCACAATCGACAAAATTATCGCGTAACATACACACACAAAAAAAAAAAAACATTGGAATTAGAAACCTCCTCCTTTTTCTGAAGTCAGTTAAAAAAATCTTTATAAAAAGGTAAGACGTTGGACGTTGAAATATCCTAGATTCTACAAAAGGAAGGCAATTGGATATTAATTTTAAGAGAGTTGAGTAAATTATTGTAACCATCTCACCAATTGGCTCAAAACCTGAGTCTATTAAAGTTTTGAGCGACTGGCGTTAACAGGAACAGTTAAGCCAATTACTTAGCTTGATGAGCAAGTCTACATAGGCTATTTAATTGTTTGACGCTGCAGGTTAGACCTCCACTTAAATAAACTCCAATATCAAATGTCAAGCTAAACAAACGAATTCAAACACGTTAGTTTTACCTTCGTCTAAATTGAAATAATAGCTTGTTTGCTGACGTCATGAACTGTCATAATAAGACGAACACGCAGGCTCTTAATTTCTTGATATGTACACATTTTTAGCGGCTTCCAACGAACTAGAACGGCTATACCGTGTTTGTGTCGTATTTGTGATTGAAGCAGTACTAGCAGGGAAAAATAGGGGGAAACGTGCCCTATGCGAGGAGAAGATACGTACTTTGGCAAATAAAATTATAAATGGGATTTTTTGAAAAATTCAGATCATCAAAATTTTGTTCTCACTATCTTAAATCGGGGTGTCCTGGGGCAATGTCATTGTAAAAACTATTCAAAAAATAAAATTTGGAGCATAATGCTTTTGTGTATTTAATTTTTGCTACTGCACTAGTAATTTTTGTTTAATTTAGAAGACTTAATTGGTTATATACAGTCAGGAGGCCCAAAAAAGTCGATTTTTCAAGAATTTTTCTTGAGATGATCTTTTAAGTTATTAATGTAAAATTCTGTACACATATAACGGTAACTCTTGAGTATATTTTAATGTTTTTTATTTGTAAAAATAATTATTTTAAAAGCTGCTACAGCTGATCTCCGGGAGCAGCTTTAAAAAAAAGCGTTTTGCGGTGTGCACGATATCTCTAGACTGGATCATCCAAAATGGAAAAACCAAAAACATTTCGTTAGTATATTGTTTTATCTCGTAATTAATCGAAGGAATAAGCAAAATAAGAATTTTTGACAAAATGGCGGCTTATTAAAAAAAAAAATCGATTTTTAACAACAATTTTCGCTCTAAATTGTTTATAAAACGGAAAATATTTATCGGTGAGCAAAAAGCTTCGATTAATTACTAAAAAATATTCTTAAGAAGCTTGTGTTAAAATATGAAACTGATCCGTTTAGCCGTTTCCGAGAAATCTTGCTCACCGACTATAAGAACACAGTTTTGAGAAAAACGCGTTTAAACTTTCAAAAGCATTTTACATTTAGTACAAAAACTCGAACACGTCATTACAAATATGCGTGTAACTTCGAGAATATTCACCCGATTGACATGAAGTTTTCTGTGGCTGTACTTTAATATATGTACATTACAAAAATAAAATAATAAAAAAATCGATTTTCTAAAAATCCTGACTGTATATAACCCCTTAAGGATTTAGACACTTTCAGAGATTTGTGTCCGTAATCTTTTTTTTTATGCCATTTAGGAATCACCAGGAAACTATAGTAAATATCAGGATAGGATGAATCCTTAGAATCTTATTGCAACAGTACACTCTCGCTGAGGCAAGCCGACCGAACCCGGATTCTAGAATCTACTTGAGGCACTAGGAGCTCTTCACCTCGCCTTCAGCGGTTGTTGTATTCCACTTTTTTACTGATGCAACAACTATGTAATAATATATCAAAATTTGTAATTCATCATATTCTTTCACATGCACGATAAAATTGAAAAGTAATACAAGTGCATGGTTTCCGTGGCAAACAATTTTAATTCGTGGAAAACGTTTCGATTCAAATTTGCTGCTGGAGCGTTTTTAGGATTATGATTTTTGCTTAGGTTAGGCTAAATTTTAGTTGCTGCCTCTGAAGGTACACCTAGACACCTTTTGTGCTACCACGGGACAATAATTTAGAACTGCTTAGTGTCCTTGATGAACTTGATTACTGTTATCAGTAGACCCTAAGTCAGAAAGATCATTAACCCAGGTGACGGATTCTATCCGTAGCAGGAGTAAAACGGGGACAAAAGAGATCCATCTTCTTTTTTGGTCTTAATTTACAGTCTTAATGCCGTGACTCTACCAGAAGTTAACCATTTAAGGATTTGAGTGTGATTTTTGATAATATGTAGGTTAAGGTTGCATCCGGGCAACACCTTCTACAATTACAAGCCGTGCCCTGGTCTTTTTTATGTGTGCGTAAGTGGACTTGAAGTTTCTAGAAATTTATATTGACGCGGGATGTGATTAAACTCTCACGGAAATCCGCATTTAGCCTTGTGGAAAGCGAATGGAAACTATGAAGACGCCATAATGTAAACAATCATGCTTGGAGAGTAATCAATATCAGATTTCAATTTATTAAGATCAACTGTTTATGAAAAAGAATAATTAATTCAAAGTTGTTTACTCGAACTGTGTACACCTGGGCACAACCAAGTTGTTTACTCCATACTATAAATTAAGAAAAACGGAGCTTTCCAAACGAGCTAAAGAGAATCAAAGTCAAAGTCAGAATCTCAGCCTCAAAGTCTTACAACTAGAACTTTTGTTTTTCTGTACTAAGAATCCAGAAGTGTTTTGATAAGATTTGATTTGAAAATTTATTTTTTAAAGCTTAAAGAGTTTTGAGATTATAGGATTATACATAAATCCAGTATTAAGTGTACTGAAGTTTAAAAATAACTTCTGCCAACCGCAGAAAAAAGCACACGATCGGTCTCCTGGCTAATTAATTTCCAGGGTCAATAAATAAGCATGCAAAAATGAAGTGGATTGCTTTTGTAGTTTTTTTAATGCGTCATTTTAAAATAAGGATTTTGTTTTGCATTTTAACAGTAGAATATCTCCTTAAAAGGAGTTTTATTCCTGTTTTGTTAAACTTTTAATCTTGTTTGCAATAGATTCAGAATGATTATATTTTAAATGGACTTTAAGTATAATTTTCCGATGAATTTTATTAATTTTTAGTTACTTGTCCCCTTTTTATAGTTCTATTTTGTTAAGTTTTTTAATCTTGTTCGCAATATTATATTAAATGAACTTATATTACAATATATTTTTATTATTATTATTTAATAAAATCGCTATCAGAATCTCTTTGTACATCTTTAACTAACTTTAGTTTTACTCCCTATCGAAGTGTTGCCTAAACTTTGTTATTTCATCTAATATTAGGAAAGGGGGAATTCCAATAAAAAAAAAATCCAATTATTTGGAATGTAAAAGAGAGTTCTCCTATTGTAATGGCATGTAAATTATTCAGTTGCCTCCATTATGAGGAAAGAAGGAGAACATCCAGAGATGTATACTTGAGAAATAAAAAAGAATACTTCTCTTCTTAGGACTTAAAATCAGGTTAAAATGAGGTTTTTTGACGATATCAAACATCGCTTATAACCTTTGCAGAATGTATCGTCAATGATCTTTAGGTAGGGTGTAGTAAATTATAAATGGATTAATTTACAACACTTAAAATTAATATGTATAATTCAGATGGTAGAGTATGCGAAAGGCTTAAACAACATACCATATATGGTAAGATGTTTTTTTTCAATTCCCCCAAAAGGAGTCTTTTCAGTTCAGTGCTTTTTTTAATTTTTCAATAACTTAGCTAAAACTTACAAAAAACATGTCTTCGACTTAAAATCGATGCAAAGAAATTTTGATAATTATTTGTTTATATGTATTATTATTCCACAACCATTAGTTTTCCTGAACTAACGCCTATTAAAAATGACGGGGATCACAAACGCCTCAGTTAAATGGAAAAGGGTTTAAAATGGTCACGAAATTCCAAATTTCGGTGTTTTTTAAAATGCGTGATTCGTGACAGAATATTTAAAAGGAAATATTCCCACCCTCGCTTTATGTTAACAAACCGAAACATATCAAAATCATTTATAAAAATTATTATACTGTAGTATAGAGTGGAATTTTCATGGATTATTGAGCTAAATTGTAGAAACACTTTCTCAACTTCAAAGCCCAATATCTCAAGAAATATGGATGTTAGCGATTTGGTGTTCAGGACTTTTTCGTAGGAAATTGAATTTCCTACAAGTTTGTCATATTCAATTTTTCTGTATCTCTTGTTGTTTACGGAATAGAGGTAAAAAGCGAGAATTTCATGGAAAAATCGGGGTTAGTGACTCGTACTTCCTCGCTGGTGGGAGTTAGGGTTACACCGCAATGGACACTTTTGTAGAGCATTCAATTCTGATGAAACCCGACCATTGACCAACATTATACCATAAAATGCCTCTTAGCTGTAGAGTTTTGAATAAAAATAATCAAAGTTTACGTGTATTTTATATGGGAAATCTTTATACGCCTTGGTCTAGTACTTAATATTAATATTAAGGGCTCTAATTTTCAGGGAATTTTTGTTTAGGTATTTGCCACAAAATTTTGAGGTGGGACTGAAAAAAAAAAATTGTCGCGAAAAAAAAGCACCCTAATATACATACATTTGTGCATATAAAAAACTATACTGGTAAATATCCCCATATTACAATAAAAATTATTCAATTGTTTGCCTCCAAATGAAATCAGCCTGAAGACATCAGTGTATTGTATAATTCCATAGAAGCAGAATATCTACTTTATAATACACGCAATTTCCTATTGCTACTCGGGCTACTCTGTGAGGGTTCATAGGGTCGCTGATTTCAAGTATCAAAATTTTAAAAAGGGCGAATTTAAAAAAGGATAAAACAAAAGCTTAACGAAAAAATAGAATTGCCTCCAGAAAAGTAGTTTTACTTAAAATCCTCTGCTCTTACATTCAATATTAAATCGTACGATTTTATTACCAGAAGTTTGAAGTCGGCGCAAAAACGTGACTGATAATAATCTACTTCTAAGAAATCAAGACAAACTGGTTGCTTGAGTAAAGAAGTGTAGTTATGGGCTCTTTTAGGGGTTAGGTTAGGGAGTTGCAACATAATAAGTCACACATTGTCATAGTATGAAAATGCAAAATCCACAAATTTGTAACGTGTAAATTTCTCCAGATTAAGTGCAAGAAATGGTTTGAAGATATAATTTTAGATATCTCAAAAACTGCTTTTAAGCTGATCTTATTACCTTTTTTTTTACTATTTATGCATCGCACCCTTATTAATGAACTAACTCAAAATGTAATAGTCTGCGTTTGAAGAAAAGAACAACCTAAAAAGGAGATCTCTATTACCTTACTAGGAAAAAGTATCCATCCTTACACGCAGAAAAGGAATAATCTCAGACAGACAGCGCACTAAATTAATAATTAGTTAATTACTCATTTAGCACTAATTACTAATTTATGAAGTAGTGACAGATAGTCATTTCTTTATCATCATTATCAGCTGTCAGTTATTCAATAGTCCTTGTGCTTTCCTTGTTCTTGTTCTTTCTAATGGATAGCGCAAAGTAATGTTACATCTGGTATAGGAGTACAAGATCAGCTGAATTCTAGTACACTGTTCATCATTTAGGAATAAATGATCAAAAAATTATGGTCATTTAGCAAGTCATAAATGATCAAGCTTTTCGTCATTTAGCGGCCATAATAATAGGTCTGTTCGTTGGCCTACAAACCTAATGATAAGCCCTTGACAGACAGCACCTAAATTAGTAATTAGTACTAATTAGTAATTTATGTTTGCTGTCTGTCTAGGGCATTAGGTATAGATGTTTTTCACAATAAGCTCGAATTAAACATGGCATTAATTTATATATACAAAGGAAAGGGGCCTGTAAATAATATATATTATGTACATATATATATATATATAGAATATGAAATATTCTTTGGCAATCAAATTATAGCTTCTTCTTGCTTTTAAGTTGTGTGTTTTTTAATAAATAGTGTCAAGCGGATGCCTCAAGACCTATTTGGAAAATCCTCATTGTTCAGCGATTTTAGATAGTTTCGGAGTTATGATTTGTAAATTTTTTTCTCTGCTATTTATTTGGGCCATTCCTTGATTTTAAGATAATATTGACAAAATTTCTGTTATAACATAAAGTCCCAGATTAATTAATTAAGCATCCATAATTAAATTTAAATCAAGTGAAGCAAAATATTTAATTTTATTTTGATTCAAAGGAATTCAAAGCCTTTGACATAATTGCTTGTTTTGCTTTAAAGAATAATATAAATAACGCAAAAAATTTAGCTCAATAGATTTGCGGGTAAATATTGTTAATATAATTGAAAAAAAGTAACATTATTAGGATACCTCGGTACTCCTTGCCTGAAAGTTCTAAAATTAATAAGAGAAGAGAAAATAAAAAACACATGAAAGTATACATCAAGTAAAATATCTTAAAATTAAAGTGACATAAAGTTGCTCTCAAATTTACTAAACATTTATAACGTTAAAATGGCACAAATCGATGTGTAGCTACAATTCTAAAATTAAATACACTAAAACGATAAGAACGTACTTTTAGTAAAAAACGAAAAGCACTGTCCTTTAAATGTGTAAACGGAATACAAAATTAACATTAACTACATTTTTAATATTTTGGGAGGAAACAAAAAAATCCCGGATATAATAATCTACTGATATTAGTGATCTAAATATTTTTAAGAAATGATGTACATACCGCTGGTGTTGCCATCATCTGATTTGGTATTTGGGACGGTATATCTTTTCCTGTAAGGGGTTGATTTTCGTCAACTTCATGGTCCCTGTATGGTTCCATCACACCCATTAATTGCTGGCTTTGTGTGTCAGGTGTATACGGTGGTACTGCTTCTTGATCAGGTACTGGAACATGTTGCTGAAATTCGTGAAAAATTTATTAAGCATCTAAATGATATAAGTTTTTCAAATGCGGAACAAGCATATTTTTATAGCGGATTCGGATTCTGCTTCAAAAAATACATCTCATACATACATCTACATCTTTTGTTTGAAAAACTATTTGAAGAAATGCATTTTTAGTCGTCTAAATTAACCTACTACTTAAACTTCCAAAAACTATTAGTCCACTCCCTATCAATCGATAAGTTTTTTTCCGAAAAACTAATGCTGATTTTCCTTTGCATAAATTCTTTTAAATTTAAGAAAAAATGTTTGCCCATGGAAGGTCAAAGTCAAATGTGGGTATAGTAATACCACTATCTTTTTAATATACTAGCGCCATATGAGCTTGTTCCCCGAGTGCGTTTCTAGGTAGGCTTAGAATTTATTGTAATACCTAGCTTTTATATACAGGGTGTCCCAGAAATCAACGTCAAGCCGAAATCGAGCATTAGGCCAAGTCGTAACAGTTATCAGAAAAATATGAAAAAAAATCTTGGTCATGTACTTTTCAAATTATAAGGATTCAAAAATAAATCTTAAAAACTGACACCCTGTGATGATCTTTCAAGTCCTGTGACTGCAAATATTAACTTTTCGTCATTTTTTTTTCTACCGTATAACTATGAATAACCCTTCTGTCAAACACAGTTAAAAGTTAGAATATAACTGCCTCAGTTTCAAATAAAAAGTTAGATTTTTGCCCAACATTGAATGCAAAATAATTACATTACTCAACTTTAACCGACTGTACTGTAAAAAAAATGTACTACACTATTTTGGCAAGTAACATTAAAAGATGGCGCGTTTAGTCTGGATTCCAAAATGGTATGACACTTACTAATTGCTTCTTCATAATTAAGGAAAAAAAAATTTTTATGAATGTGACGTGACTTACTGCTTTAATAAGAGTGAGCGAGGATAGTGACGGTACCTTGATCAAAGGGTACCACTACTTAAAAAAGTAATTTGTTAGTTTTAGGTGCATTTGAAATAAAATTTAGTCGTTGGGTTTCCTTATGATTTTTATTCAATCAGATTTAATGTTCAATGTAACAAATGTTCAAACTGTTTGCCTTCAGCTGCAATGCAAGCTCTACACCTCTTTAAAAATGATCGCGTGATAAGACGGGCGTATCTTTTCGAGTTGATGTATTCAGCGGCTTCTGAAATTCTTTCGCGCAGTTCATCTAAATCTTGGATAGGTTTACAGTACACTTTCTCCTTTATCGTACCCCAGTAAAAGAAATCTATGGGGTTTAAGTCTGGTGAACGGGCCGGCCACGAAATTGTACCGCCCCGCCCAATCCACCTATCGGGGTATTCTCGATTGAGAAACTCTCGTACTGTGAGAGCATAATGCGCTGGGCAGCCATCTTGTTGATACCACATGTTGCCGTAAATGTTCAGTGGCACTTCTTCCAATAAATCTGGTAATTGGTTCTGTAAGAAGTCCAAATAAGCCTGGGCATTTAAGTTCTCCGGCAGCTCGATTGGACCAATAACTTTACCATTTAAAATTCCCGTCCACATGTTTACTTTAAACCGGTACTGCGATCTGTCCTCCCGCATCAAATTTGGATTTTCCACGTGCCATTCGTGCAAATTGTGGAGGTTCATGTAACCGTCCTTTTTAAATGTTGATTCATCGGACCATAGAATTTTTTCAAAGAATCGCGGATCCTCTCGGTACTTCTGCAACATCGTTCGACAAAATCGCACTCTCTCTGGGTGGTCTTGGGGTAGCAGACTTTGTACTCGTTGTACATGGTATGGATGAAACTCGTTTTTTTTTAAAATACGATGAGCAGTACTTTTGGGGACTCCAATGCTCTGTTGAATTCCACGTACTGAGATAGTTGGGTCTTCTTCAACTGCTTGCAAGACTTCGTCCTCGTAGGGCATGACGGGTCTTCCCTCGCTTACCATTTGAGTAGGGAATCGACCCTCTGATAATGACCGATGCAAATTAATAAAAACCCGATGATCGGGATAACGCTCAGCGTTTGGGTATCTCTCACGATACATTCTAGCTGCAGCATTGGCATTGCATAAGCATTCTCCATAAATGAGATGCATGTTTATGGCACGCCGTTTTGCTATTTAATAGCGAGCAATCTTTTGGGGAAAAATTAAAATAAATGATTTATTTAAAATTAAAAAAAGAATTCGTTCGTAACATTTTTATTTTGTCTTAACTAATAAAAATTAATTAAAATTATAACTATGATCAAATTAATTTCAAGTACATAGGAGAAGATAGGAGAAACCCTGAATTATTATTATTGTATAGACATATTATTTGTTAATTTCATTATGCATTGACATGATTGTAGCATATTATTTTATCTCATGACAAAATAATAATTCAATTGATTTATATTTTGATATGTTACAATATTATCTTGTAGGTTTATAATTGTGTTCCGATGAAATAAAAATGAAATGTGTATTGAAATAATTTAATTAACTTCAAGCCTGTCGAACATTAAAAGAATTTCATGAATTATTATGGGACTTTAGTAAAAGTTCTAATCGCAATTTATATTATATTCGAATATTAAATCAACTCGTTGAATTACGATTATAACAAGAAGTAAATTTCGCTTACCGAAATTGTATTATAGAATTATTGCAAATCCGATTGTTCATTATATCTTGCTACAAGAAAAATGTAACAAATATAATTATGTACACAATTTTAATTCATGAATTATTATTATGTACATAATGTTAATTCGTGAATTTTTATTCTTGAATTAATATTATCTACATAATTTTAAATCAAGAATAAAAATCCACGAATTGAAATTCTTGAATTAAAATGATGTACTTAATTTTAATTTAAAATAAAAATTCACGAATTAAAATTCTTGAATTAAAATTATGTACATAATTTTAATTCGACAATAATAATTCACGAATTAAAATTCATGGGGATAAACATTTACGAGTTAAAATTCTTGCATTAAAATTATGTACATAATTTTAATTCAAGAATAAAAATTCTCGAATTAAAATTATGTACATAATTTTAATTCAAGAATAAAAATTTACGAATTAAAATTCTTGAATTAAAATTATGTACATAATTTTAATTCAAGAATAAAAATTCTCGAATTAAAATTATGTACATAATTTTAATTCAAGAATAAAAATTTACGAATTAAAATTCTTGAATTAAAATTATGTACATAATTTTAATTCCAGAATAAAAATTCTCGAATTAAAATTATGTACATAATTTTAATTCAAGAATAAAAATTTACGAATTAAAATTCTTGAATTAAAATTATGTACATAATTTTAATTCAAGAATAAAAATTCTCGAATTAAAATTATGTACATAATAGAAATACGGCAACACTGCAAATACGTAAAAAGGTACATTAAGTACGAAATTGCAACCTTACTGGTGTACGCACGGGCTAGTTGAGCTGGTTCTACAGCCTCCCAATATGGCGCCTGAAATTTCTCGATTTCAACGGATTGTGTTGAAAATTGGTACAAAGGTTGTTCTGAAACCACTCATCTCGCATATTATCAAAGTCACAAATCCAAGATGGCGGATCCAATATGGCGACTAAAATTTCTCGATTTCAACGGATTTTAATGAAAATTAGTACAATGGTTGTTCTGAAGCCACTAAACTCGAATATTATAAAAGTCACAAATCCAAGATGGCGGATCCAATATGGCGACTGAAATTTCACGATTTAAACGGATTTTAATGAAAATTAGTACAATGGTTGTTCTGAAGCCACTAAACTCGAATATTATAAAAGTTACAAATCCAAGATGGCGGATCCAACATGGCGACCCAAATTTCTCGATTTCAACGGATTTTAATGAAAATTTGTACAATGGTTGTTCTGAAGCCACTAAACTCGAATATTATAAAAGTCACAAATCCAAGATGGCGGATCCAATATGGCGACTGAAATTTCACGATTTCAACGGATTTTAATGAAAATTAGTACAATGGTTGTTCTGAAGCCACTAATCTCAAATATTATAAAAGTTACAAATCCAAGATGGCGGATCCAACATGGCGATCCAAATTTCTCGATTTCAACGGATTTTAATGAAAATTGATACAATGGTTGTTCTGAAGCCACTAATCTCAAATATTATAAAAGTCACAAATCCAAGATGGCGGATCCAATATGGCGACTGTAATTTCTCGATTTCAACGGATTTTAATGAAAATTAGTACAATGGTTGTTCTGAAGCCACTAAACTCGAATATTATAAAAGTCACAAATCCAAGATGGCGGATCCAATATGGCGACTGAAATTTCACGATTTCAACGGATTTTAATGAAAATTAATACAAAGGTTGTTCTGAAGCCACTAATCTCAAATATTATAAAAGTTACAAATCCAAGATGGCGGATCCAATATGGCGACTGTAATTTCTCGATTTCAACGGATTTTAATGAAAGTTGGTACAATGGTTGTTTTGAAGTCACTAATCTCGAATGTTACAAAATTTACAAATCCAAGATGGCGGTTCCAATATGGCGACTGAAAGGACCCCGCACAAATTGTATGGAAATCGGGTCCCGGTCAAATTCGCTGAAACTTTGCAGAAAGGTAGTTCTCAACCTGCTGATCAAAAATCTCCATTGGCCCGAAGTCATCCTATGATTAGTTGCGGAGATATAGAGGGGTGAAGTGTGAGACATTTGCTGTAGACCCAAGTACACTTCACGAAGTCTCTAGTCGCTAAACTCGCAAATCGAGGCCCCTAACAGAAATCGTTGAACACAAAGTTGTGGGTAGTTATCAAGACGTGTCATTACAACCATAAGCATGTTCGGTTGACCTTGACCATGGACCTTAACCCATTAATGCGCAAACGAGAATTTTCCGCATCCAAGTTCAATTGTACAATTCGAATAGAAAATTGGGGCAATGTTCTTCCAAAATCGTATATAGGGGGTTTTTGGCGATGACCTTTCAGAAACTGGCATTTGTTTTGCATAAAAGCTTCAAAGACCTTGTTATTTTTTGGTTTTTTTTTAAAAAAACTGCTAATTTTTCTTGGTTTTTTCTATTTAAAGCAATAATCTTGTTGTTGCTACGATTGAATGGTCATATAACCAGCAGACATCGCGGTCCGAATGTTTAAATATTCTCAAAACATAGTTTTGAAAGTTCTTTTTTGCTTTAGTTTTTGCAAAATGGCCATTTTGTACAGCAATGTAATAAAAAATGTTGCAATTTTTTTACACGAAAAGGATCAACTTTACAAGAAAATTGTATAGAACAGAAAATACTTAAAATTAGCCAAAGAGCTCGCGTGATTTTTTTCAGAATTTTTTGGACTATTTTCTTTTTTGGATTTGGCCAATTTTTGAAAATTCCAAAAATGTCCCGAAACATTCTGAAAAAATTCACATTTGTTCCTTGAGCAACTATAAGCACTTTTTGTCCTTTAAAATTTATTCGTTAAATTGATCCTTTTTGAGTAAATATATTTTTATAGTTTTTTATGATGTTTTTTTGGAAAGGATCAATTTTACGAACAAATGTTATACGACAAAAAATGCTTATAGTTGGCGGAAAAACACATGTGAATTTTTGCAGAATTTGTCAGGACATTTTTGGATTTTTCAAAAATTGGCCAAATCCAAAAAACCAAAAATAGTCCAAAAAATTCTGAAACAAATCACGCGAGTTCTTTGGCTAATTTTAAGTATTTTCTGTTCTATACAATTTTCTTGTAAAGTTGATCCTTTTCGTGTAAAAAAATTGCAACATTTTTTATTACATTGCTGTACAAAATGGCCATTTTGCAAAAACTAAAGCAAAAAAGAACTTTCAAAACTATGTTTTGAGAATATTTAAACATTCGGACCGCGATTTCTGCTGGTTATATGACCATTCAATCGTAGCAACAACAAGATTATTGCTTTAAATAGAAAAAAACCAAGAAAAATTAGCAGTTTTTTTAAAAAAAACCCAAAAAATAACAAGGTCTTTGAAGCTTTTATGCAAAACAAATGCCAGTTTCGGAAAGGTCATCGCCAAAAACCCCCTATATACGATTTTGGAAGAAAATTGCCCCAATTTTCTATTCGAATTGTACAATTGAACTTGGATGCGGAAAATTCTCGTTTGCGCATTAATGGGTTAAGGTCCATGGTCAAGGTCAACCGAACATGCTTATGGTTGTAATGACACGTCTTGATAACTACCCACAACTTTGTGTTCAACGATTTCTGTTAGGGGCCTCGATTTGCGAGTTTAGCGACTAGAGACTTCGTGAAGTGTACTTGGGTCTACAGCAAATGTCTCACACTTCACCCCTCTATATCTCCGCAACTAATCATAGGATGACTTCGGGCCAATGGAGATTTTTGATCAGCAGGTTGAGAACTACCTTTCTGCAAAGTTTCAGCGAATTTTACCGGGACCCGATTTCCATACAATTTGTGCGGGGTCCTTTCAGTCGCCATATTGGAACCGCCATCTTGGATTTGTAAATTTTGTAACATTCGAGATTAGTGACTTCAAAACAACCATTGTACCAACTTTCATTAAAATCCGTTGAAATCGAGAAATTACAGTCGCCATATTGGATCCGCCATCTTGGATTTGTAACTTTTATAATATTTGAGATTAGTGGCTTCAGAACAACCTTTGTACTAATTTTCATTAAAATCCGTTGAAATCGTGAAATTTCAGTCGCCATATTGGATCCGCCATCTTGGATTTGTGACTTTTATAATATTCGAGTTTAGTGGCTTCAGAACAACCATTGTACAAATTTTCATTAAAATCCGTTGAAATCGAGAAATTTGGGTCGCCATGTTGGATCCGCCATCTTGGATTTGTAACTTTTATAATATTCGAGTTTAGTGGCTTCAGAACAACCATTGTACTAATTTTCATTAAAATCCGTTTAAATCGTGAAATTTCAGTCGCCATATTGGATCCGCCATCTTGGATTTGTGACTTTTATAATATTCGAGTTTAGTGGCTTCAGAACAACCATTGTACTAATTTTCATTAAAATCCGTTGAAATCGAGAAATTTTAGTCGCCATATTGGATCCGCCATCTTGGATTTGTGACTTTGATAATATGCGAGATGAGTGGTTTCAGAACAACCTTTGTACCAATTTTCAACACAATCCGTTGAAATCGAGAAATTTCAGGCGCCATATTGGGAGGCTGTAGAACCAGCTCAACTAGCCCGTGCGTACACCAGTAAGGTTGCAATTTCGTACTTAATGTACCTTTTTACGTATTTGCAGTGTTGCCGTATTTCTATTATGTACATAATTTTAATTCGAGAATTTTTATTCTTGAATTAAAATTATGTACATAATTTTAATTCAAGAATTTTAATTCGTAAATTTTTATTCTTGAATTAAAATTATGTACATAATTTTAATTCGAGAATTTTTATTCTGGAATTAAAATTATGTACATAATTTTAATTCAAGAATTTTAATTCGTAAATTTTTATTCTTGAATTAAAATTATGTACATAATTTTAATTCGAGAATTTTTATTCTTGAATTAAAATTATGTACATAATTTTAATTCAAGAATTTTAATTCGTAAATTTTTATTCTTGAATTAAAATTATGTACATAATTTTAATTCGAGAATTTTTATTCTTGAATTAAAATTATGTACATAATTTTAATGCAAGAATTTTAACTCGTAAATGTTTATCCCTATCAATTTTAATTCGTGAATTATTATTCTCGAATTAAAATTATGTACATAATTTTAATTCAAGAATTTTAATTCGTGAATTTTTATTTTAAATTAAGTTTAAGTACACAATTTTAATTCAGGAATTTTATTTAGAAATCTTAATTCAAGAATTAAAATTATGTACATAATTTTAATTCAAGAATAAAAATTCACGAATTAAAATGATGTATATTATTTTAATTCAAAAATAAAAAATAGGAATATAACTTTAATTTCCAGTTATTTTATAGCGTAGCATAACTAGAATAGTATGAATTTTAAATGAAATTTAAAATAATTTCAGTATCGAATGAATATGATTTTAAAATATAATAATAATTGACTGAATTTAAATTTTACTGTCAAGCAATACAAATTTTTAATTTAAAATTTTTATATGCATGAGTTTAAATTACTCAATTGAAATTATGGTTTAATATTATTATAATTAATTTTTATGATCAGTAATTTCCCTGCGGATAATTATTTTAAAAATATTTTTCGATTGATAGATTATTTTTATGTTATTAAATAGCAAAACGACGTGCCATACATGTTGGCGTATTCCCGTGCGGTATATCGAGATGGCATGATAATACACTACACAAACACGGGATCACGATTAAAACAATTCAGTCAATACGAATACAGAAAGATGCGCAGTAAACGAAAGAGCGTAACGTACTGCAGTATTGCACAATGTGTCTACGCATCCCTGTTTTGCCAGATTAGCGTCTCTATCTGTTTCACTTACACATACGAAATAATGTATCAATACGTCTCGCTCTTAGATAGAAGTAGCGTCACCATCTGTCTCGCTCACACTTGATAAAGTAGCGTCACCATCTGTCTCGCTCACACTAGTCAAAATAACGTCCCTCTTCTGGTCGCTAATCACGCTGCAATCTATCAACTCAACTTGCGACGTCTGTAAGCAGCATTCATCTCGGTCGACATTGTATGAAATCCGACTTTATTCAAAAGTTTTTTTTTATTTTTTTTTATTAAGAAGTAGCAATTAGTAAGTGTCATACCATTTTGGAATCCAGACTAAACGCGCCATCTTTTAATGTTACTTGCCAAAATAGTGTAGTACATTTTTTTTACAGTACAGTCGGTTAAAGTTGGGTGATGTAATTATTTTGAATTCAATGTTGGGTAAAAATCTAAGATTTTCTTTGAAACTGAGGCAGTCATGTTTTAACTTTTAACTGTAATTGATAGAAAGGTTATTCGTAGTTACATTACAGAAAAAAAACTGAAGAAAAGTTAATATTCGCAGTCACAGGACTTGAAAGATCATCACATGGTGTCAGTTTTTAAGATTTATTTTTGAATCCTTATAATTTGAAAAGTACATGACCAAGATTTTTTTTCATATTTTTCTGATAACTGTTACGACTTGGCCTAATGCTCGATTTCGGCTTGACGTTGATTTCTGGGACACCCTGTATAAACAAATAAATTAATATACCAACCTGGGATATACTGCTTTCCCTCTGCGATGAATTAATGTGGTCGAAGTTCTTGTAGCATCCAGTTCCGGTATTCGACGGATTTCTTCCAGTAGACTCGCCTTCAGTGCTATTCCCATCAGCTTGCGATAAGTTATGTCCTGTGGGTGAGCGCCGTATCGTAATATAAATGAACGCCAGTTTAAAAAGCATTTATTGTTTATCTATTTCTTATTAAGTGTTAAATAATGAGATATAAATGAAAAAAATTCTTCAAAATGTACTGCCAATTTGTAAATTATAAATTATTCAAAACAGATGAAAAATATTGATTTATTGAATGAAAAGTCATATTTTGTTTGTGTTTTAGAATTTTAAAATAGAGAGAAACAATATCTAAATAAGTTAACGATTTAAAAATATTTAAAAAAAAGGAAAAAAACATTTGTAAAGCATTCTCGAGGACACAATGAAAATGAAATGATTGTATGGGTTCAACACAACGGGTGGATATGTGTAGCTTAATTTAATTTCAACGTACCTTGCAATAATTATCTGTGATAATTTTGACACATTTTTATATATGTACATTTTTCAAGAAACTTCTGACATTTTTCAAAACAACTGGCTATAAGTTTTTTAGCTTAATAGCAATGAATTTCAATTCACTCGTATTCTATTCAAAAGTATAATTTTTTCAAAGCGAAAGTGATTTAGTTTTTATATCACTTTAAGGCACTGCCATTACATAATTAGGTATATAATACCAAAAATTTAATTACCTAAAATTAACATGCTTTGTTTGCATTTCAAAATCTAGTATATTTTATTTGAACGAAAGTTTATATAACTTCAATTTGAATACTGGTACAAGTGGATTGAAATTCTATAAGTCTGAACCAACAAATGATATCTTTGAAATATGTGAAAAGCTCCTGGGAAAAAGTATCTATGAAGCATTTCTTGTGTATAAACGTTATGCTTTTGAAGGGAATTTAATGTATACTATTTATTACATATTATAATGTTATTAGGTCTTTGAAAAGTACATTATAATGAATATGACCAAATTAATGAACTTTAAGAATTTGTCTTCTATATAGAGTCAACCATTTATTTGGTAAGCATAGATCTTCCGCACTAAAGTTCCAAAGATCTCAGGGACCAGTAACTACTCGATCCAAAACTATAGAAAATGGGACCTTGAATCTCAGGACCCCAAAAACCTGTACGAGAAGGACATCACCAGGATATCTGTTAAATAATTATGTTCTCTACTACAACGATCAAGATGATAATCATGATGAAGTTAAGACGAATAATTATCTAAATAAGAATTAGTAACCATCCTAGATATAAGATCAAAGGACATTCATAGATGTATGTATTAATTTTGTGGAAGAAGGAACCTCCTTACTACTAATATTCATCTATTTTTATTAAAAAGTGATCAGAAATACAAAATACTAATCAATGAGAAAGAATTAGTCAACACATTGTTCATCGGTCATGAATTAACTCGTGTTTTCAATCCCAAACGTTATTGATCAATCGGAAGTTTGCATTTGCATTAGCTATTTCAATTTTTAAAACTCGAGGTAATATAGAATATTGTAAAATCTTTCTTCATCGTTTCAGTGGTGTTCACTATACTGTGTACTGTGTGAAAGTTAAGCCAATTTCGTTTTTTAGTACATTTTTACTATCTTCTTTCCTTTCATTGTAATAAGTCTAATTTTTATTAGACTACTACCTACAATTTACACCCGATATGTATATACATGGATGTTCCAAAAGTTCTGGGACAATTGGTTTGCTCGGAAAATACACATCAGACGAAAAAAAGTTCGAGTTTAAATATTTTATATTTTGTAGGGATCTATTCAATCTCGAACCGATCACTACTTAGGCCATTCTACACTGAAAATTCGCATGAGACAAAAAATTTTCGGTATTAAAGTTTATATTTTGCATGCCCGTAAATAACGATAATAAACACTATATATTTAAAATGCGTTATAAGTAAAGTCATAACAATATGATTTAAATTAGTATCACTCTTTAAATTGACAGTGCGCATCTCCCCTTGTTTCTTAATTGATATTTAAAACATATTTTTTAAAAGATTGTTTTTTAGATTTAGCCAACTAAAGTTCACAATATTGTACTAGAATATAATGCCTACTTTCCAACGGACTGGACTAACCACGACCTAACCAACCAAAATGTTGCTATCTTTTCTTTCTCATTGCGAAATGTTTTGGTTGATGCACTAATTGGTTATAGTTAAGTCCGATTAATATTTTTGCGTCAAAGTGAACCAATTATAAAATTTAAGTTAATAGTGGGAATTTATTTTGAGGGCTACAAAATATTTAGTCAGTTCTCGCCATTTTCTTACTATAACTTTTACGACACAATACTTGTTCAAAAGATAATAAAAACCTGGATTCTGTTATAGGCGATCAAGTCACCTTAAATTTTTTGCCTTCACCGATTAATCACTACCGAATGACTGATTTTGATTTCCTTAAAAAGTCAGGAAAGGTATTTTGTGCCGAAGCCCCTTTAAAGTAGAAGACGATCTGCTACCCTAAGGAACGTCAGAAGGTCTTTAACAGATGTGATGTAGTTTTATCGTCTTCAAGACATTCTGTGTAATTTGATAGACCTATCTTTAATAGGTGGTATCTTAGCCTATGGTGGCTACAATATAAATCTATTTCAAAGCGTTGATTTCAGTGTAGGCATAAGCTCTTTAGCTTGTCGGATCCCAGGCCAATTTTTTCAGTATAGAGATTGTTGAATCCTGGCCCATTCTTCAACCACAGCCTTGGTTAAAGATCAGCAAATGATGCAGAATCGAGGTGACATTCCCTAGCTCATCACTATCTCTCGAAAGTTGGAGAGGAAATATACAATAACCCGCCTGGTTTTTAGAAATTAGGCTGATGGTTATGCAATGTCTATCCATTTTGAGGGAGAAGTTCAGAACCATCTGCAATATGAGATATGTTTGCTTCCTTTTTTGAAAAATCCTTCTCTTCTTCCGAATTCCAAGCAGCTCTAAACCATTTTCAATATCTCAATATTAACCCTCCTACCTTTGATTGGTCCATTTGTTCTGACATTATCCTCAAAAATATTAACGAGCTGCCGGATGATTATACATCAAGATCAGATTGTACTCTTCCTCCTATTTTAAAACTATGTTCTTGCTCATTACTAACCCCATTAGCAATTTTCTTTTCAAAAACACTGAACAGTGAAAAATGTCCTACCTTGTAGAAAAATTCGTTTGTAATTTCGATTCACAAGAAGAACATTAAAAAATTCTTGAATTCGCTCCGTATGTTGTTGAAGGCTTCCAAATGGGTTTGTAAACAGACTGTATCTATACAGATTTTAGTAAAGCCTTCTTCCTCATTCTATCATAACGTTAAAACTTGAAATTAAAGGCTTTCGATCATCATTTGTCAAATGGATACGCTCTTATTTATCAAATATGTCCTGCTAGGTTCGATATCCGAGGAATATCTTTACAACTTAGGGTGTCCCTCACGGAAGGCATTTGGGTCCTCTTATTATCATTTTGTCAATAGACGATATCACACATCTGTTGAATAGATGCAAAGTTTTAAGGGGGGATATACATTTTGAACGAGAAAAAAAACTCATTTTTGAAAATTTTTTTTCAAGGGGAAGTTTTTATTCAAATCAATCGAAACTTTTTTGCAATTATAAGTGTATCCAGTAGTATAAAAAATTTTTTTAAGTTTTTTCAACAAAATGGCGGCCGTTAGATGATGTTGAAAAAGTCGTTGTATTTTGCTTGTGACGGTTCTCCTGGTCGTAATTTTGATGAGAAATCAAAAAATCAAAAAAATTTACATTAATTACATTCACAGTTAGTAGATGAATTACAAAAAAAGTGAAAAAAAAATTGCACTTTTGGCGTAACTTTTTCGAAAAAATCAACAATTTCTCCGCCATTTTATCACATTTTTTCATATTTAGTAATAAAATATTACAATAATTTTTAATTCATATAGAAGGTAATACTATAATAAAGAAATCCTATAAGTTTCAGCTCAATCGGATAATTAGTTTTCGAGTTATTACCGCCATAAACTCCGAAAATGCTGTTTTGAGAAAATCGCGTTGAAAGTTTTAATTATCGAAAAATCGTACTTACATTTTAATCAGCAATCCCGGGAACGATGAAAAAAAAAACACTTGGAGTTCGAATTTCGAAAAAAGGGTTTCAGGAGCGTATTCTACGGGAAATTTACTAACTTTTTATGCAAAAAAAAAAAAATTGAATTTTTTGGTCATTCAAAATGTATGTATATCCCCCCTTAATCTATGCTGATGACATGAACTTATTGCCATATGATTCAAAAGGACCTTTATATCTTCCACTCTTGGTGTCCTCATATTAACATTGAACTAAATATGAATAAATGTGAAATTGTATTATTTTATCATGGAGTCTGTTCGTGATTTAAGTATTATTCCTCACAGCAAACTTGACTTTTTGAGTATATAAATTCCATGATTATGCGGTGTTATTCTGCATAGTCTTTCAGAAAATTTTCTCGTGAGTTCTCTAACATTACAGTATATAAACAACTCTGCTTTTTTTTTATTGGTCCCCTCATTGCCATTACACACATTAATAACGTTGAGTCTGTCCAACGTAAGTTCAGTAGTAAGTTCATTTGCCCTGAAGGATTTGCCTTTGGTCGATCCGATCTGTCTTCATCGTTATAAAGACATATTGCATTATTTGTATAAACGTCGCGTTGTGAAATTGCTTACATAACATTCGCAAACCAATTTATAACTGGTAATATTGAATAGTCATCTGTTAAAACTAAATTCTAAACTAAATAACATAAGAAAATTAAGTCCTCTACAAACAAACAGTTGTAGAACTAAATATGGTTTCTAAGAGCCTATTATTCGCATATGCTTAAGTGTTAACAAGTATCCTGACTTATTTAATGCGTTTCTTAATGAGGATGTACTTAAAAAATCCTTATTTAATCATCATCACTCATAATATCGTTTGTATGTTGTTTCTGGTCGTACTAACAGAACCAAGTGATGATAACACTCCCATACCCAAGCAGCTCTGTTGTTTCTAACTTGGACTAATACGATTAAAAATGTCAAAGAATGGCTCACGTTTTGGCGAAATGAAAATAACAAAGTGTGTAAAAAGAAGACTGCGATTCATTTAAATCTTTCTTTTCAAAACTATAGCAATCAATTTTATGTATCTATTTCGACTCATGTATAAAAACATTTTATAAATTAGGGTCAAAAACTTTTTATACGAAGTATCAAAATGTTGACAGTACCAATACATGGTACGTACTTGATATGTGAGATGATTCCCGAAAAGGCTACTTTTAAAGTATTAATATAAAATAATTATTTCAGTGACGCATAGACAGTCTAGATGTTAAATTGAATCCTTCTATCTATCTATTTATTAATTTACATATGGAAATCTCCAAGTGATTAATCAAAATTCACTGAACTCTTCTATGTTTTGAGTTTAATAAATTTTTTTTCTGAATTTTATCATTGTTCACATCATCTTTACACTTGTGCGCTATTTTCTTAAATCTTTTTCATAAATGCGCAATTAAAGTTGATATTATATGTAAATATTTTTTATTAAAAATATTTACATTAAAATTTTCGTATATAATCTAATTTAAAAATCTGTAATGTATTTATAATATCATTAGTAAATCAAAAAATTATATGCTTGCAGCAGATCCTTGCTTACCAGGTTATGTCAAAGCAATTGGGGATTTTGCCACTAAATTCCCTTCAGTTATTCTAACTTGATATATTATCTCCAAATACCGGAAATTTACACACAGAATTAATTCAAAACAGACTGTTTAAATATCTTTAACGTGTCTATTGTATGTGTGAAACATTTTCACGTTTGAAATTTTAGTCGAAGTCGCGGTACTGGCAATATATTTGTAAATGTTTTAATGCAGGTACGTACAAATGACATACAAAGTGTTATAAAGTGATTCATGTTTAGTGTAACTAGTGTCTTTCAACATACCTAGCCTGACCAGGAAAAATTCTTTATAAAATTTATAAATTTCGGAAAATGATCACGAATAAAAAATTTCCTAATTCACACATGCACATGAATCACTGCAAAGTAGGTACAAAAACTTTATGTTAAATAAACAGGTAAATGCAAACACCTAATACACACATCCAGAGACAACACTGATTAAAATATTGATCAAACAAATAAGCTAATACAAATAGGGTAGATTTAGAGAGATCGCTTTATACATAAGAAAGTTTCAAAGATTAATTTCCTTTCTGTTATTTATAAACTTTATAATATATTTTTCTTATTACAGCAAAACAATTTATTTACTTAATTTATTCTTTCAAAATTCAAGATACAATTAAGTTGCTAGTAAGTATACTAAGTTTAAATAACTAACTACCTTTTACGAATAGTTTTACAAAATGCAGAAAATTTACAATGAATTTATTGACAAAACTATAAACTATTAAGTGAACTAGGTCAAAAATACTTATGCCCTTTCCAGTGATGTTTGGTTTTTAGAAGTTATTATTTTTTGGTTTTTCATTTTTTATTATAAAGATTACGGATTGAATTTTTATAGAAATGTGGAGTCTTATGAAGAACTAAGTATCTAACTAGTAATTATATTTTTAAGTATATGTGCTACGAACATTTTAATTTTGCGATCGGTATATATAAGCTACAAATAAAAACATGCGAAAATTCTTCATTGAACTATTTTCTAAGTACATCTGAATATAAGAAAACAATTAAAAATAATAGTTTTGATAACATATTACCCATTTTCTTTATACCTTTTTAACCGATTCGCGCAGAATAACGAGACAGACTCGTTTATTTTTATCGCCACAATGTGCATTAATGAGTCAGACTCATTTCATTATCTTAGCGCATTTCGTACATGAAATGTTCAAAATGAGTGCTACGCGAAATGGTTAGAGAAAGGACGTATATTTTTATTATTTAATTAGGCCTACATTTAATTAAGTACATATTTGAAAGTTCTGCAACTTTTATTTAATTTCTTTAAAAATTGTTTGTAATACTGTTAAAAGCGTTTTTATTTAAAGCAATTTGCACTTGTTGGACGGAAGATAATATTTTAGCTTTATGATGAAGTGGGCAAGCATGATTTAACTTTTATTGTGTATATTTATATTATTGTTAAAACCAAATGTCGGCTGGGTAAATTATTTCTATGAAATTTGGGTAGGTGCGTACACGGAAAGGAATAAACTGTACAAACAAAAACTGAATTTTTTCTTAAACCGCACCAATAGTAGACATCATTTCGACCGGATAATACGAGGATTAAATAAGAAAGACTATTAGTTCGGATAATATGCGGTGTAGCTCATGAAAAATCGTAGTTTTGCTTTTCAAGTCCCGCGTGCACTGCAAGTTTATTTTTTTCCGTGTGGCTAGATTAGATTAGATTGATGTGGTTGTCGGAAGACATACTTATATCATTATAGGCCTATTATATGCCAATTATACCATTTTATACCACTTTATGTGACCAGGGTTTCTGGTAGGAACTGAACCCACAAGTTCTAGTGGCTCGCTGCCAACAAGTCGCGTTACCACCCGTGCTATTGAGGCCCCCTTCGTACAGCTAAGGCTGAGGCATAATCTTTATGGAAGGCTTTATCAACGAAATTAGGCAGCAAAATAAGATACAATGGTCCGATATAAGTTATAAAATATAAACCATCAAGATACAAAAAAAGATCATTGGCCCAACACATTACAGGTCTGTATGATACCTTTTGGTTAAAATTTTCTTGAGTAAAAATCTGGTTAAAAGTTTCATATGGTAGTGGGGATAAACATCAAAAGTTACCAGGCAACTTCAAGTAAAAATGGGGTACACCTTCAAAATCTTACTCGTTTAATATATTCGAAGATTTTGAAATATGTTTTTTATTTATTTAAAATGTTATTCAATAACTTACTTCAATCTGAATCGAAATGCAAAATTTAAACACAAAAATGACATGACACATTGACAATCGGTGATTTTACCCAAATTTACTCGGTCTAGCAGCGTAAGTAAAATTTGGTAAGATTTGGGAAAAAGGAGAAATGCTATCAAGATTTCAGTTTTTCCCCTCCGTGAGGTTAACAGACACTTTAAAAAGTTTTACCCATGGGTAAAAATTGTAAGAGTTAACAGAAAAACCTTATGTCTACCTCAAATGCATTGGTAGGCAAAAATTTGAATAAGAATCAGTTGCAAATTGAAAAAATGATGTGAACAATAGAAATTTATTTTATTGAAAATTATCCTTCAACAGTCGAGCACAGTAATTGCCGTCTGCAAAGGGTTAATTGCCTGTTAGTACTTAAGGGTTACTCTAAGAGCTTGTGAAGGTACGCTGGGACTTGATATAGTAAATTAAATTTAAAATTCCTTTTTCATAAATATTTTGCTTTCTGGGTATGCAAAATTAAAAACTTAAAAACGATCTTTCAGACCTCAAAATTCTCTATAAAAGTTATATAAACTTTTTTTCGAGTTATACTATAGTTTTAGAAAAATGAAAATTTTAGCAGGGTACGGAGAATCAAAAAATTTGATTCGTTCGTTTGCGAATGGATCCCAAGCGAATTAAATTTTTTGATTCGCTCACGAATTTTATTATTCGATTCTTTTTCTAATAAAATTCGACTCGCGAATTGAATCGAAAATTTCAAGAACTGAAAATTTAATTCGTTCGCGAATTTATCGCAAATGAATGATTTGGGAATCAAATTAAATACAACCGATTGCAGATACCCAACAACATAATACGCATATACTTTTATTCATAAATTTTAAATTTATTATTAAATTTAAAAAAATCACGTATTCTACCGCAGTAAATTAAACTCTTTCACTCGGGTCAAAATAATTGCAAAAAATAAAATTTCAGTTATTATAACAATTAATGCTTGTAAATATATTTCGAACTTAGCTGATCGGTTCCAAATCGTCGACGAGTATTCTGCATGCCGTAAAATGCGACTAAACAGCTAATGACACATGATGTGACATGCAACATGACATGTGACATGAAATTTTTTTTTGGACCATGTTGTAGAGCGGGTCCGATAACCCCCCTTAGAAACCCCGAAGGGGTCGAAAAAGCCCTAGGAGGCCAAAAAATAGGCCAAAACATCATTTTTGTTTTGTTTACGAATGCCAAATTAGCGACGAGTCTATTGCAAGCCGTAAAATGTGGATTAACGGCTTATGACACATGATGTGACATGTAACATGACATGTGACATGAATTTTTTTTTTTGCACCATGTTGTAGAGCGGGTCCGATAACCCCCCTTAGAAACCCCGAAGGGGTCGAAAAAGCCCTAGGAGGCCAAAAAATAGGCCAAAACATCAGTTTTGTTTTGCTGGAATTTTTCAGAAAATTAGAATTTGAAAGTTTTTGAAATTGAAGATAGTAGTCAAATCATAAAACTTCAAATATTTTATTAAAAATTGCTGCGAGAGGGTTTTCAGGGTTGCTCATTCCGATTTTTCTTTTGAGAGTTTGGAACTCTAGATGGCGATTGAAATACAAAATTCTATGGATTTGAAAATTAGTATCTAGGGTTTTCTGGAGAAGGCGAGGAGGGACATTTTTGAATCAAAGTCGGATGATCAAAAGTGGTGAGAAAAATAAGTAGGTCAAAAGATTTAAATGAAAGTTAATTCTAAAATAATAACAATAGTATTTTTTGTTGTTTAATATTGCCAGTTTTGTCGTTTTAATTTTTTTTCCGCATTCTAAATACGTCGACATCTTGCTGTCCTTATCATAGCAGACGTATTTAGAAAATTCAAAAACTTTAAGTCGACCCATTCTTAACCTTTTAAGGACGGGAGTGGTCGATATATCGACCAGCTAGATAACACATAATATTTGATGTTTTTCAGGGAAAATGTTATGCGCTAAATATAGGAAAAATAGTATACAAATTCCTGGAAGCATCCTTGACTATCAAAATAGCGACTCCACATAAGAAGTTCATTGAATTTATTTATAATATTCATGTCTAATAAAAAGTTAATTTTAACGTAATTTTCCCCGTCCTTAAAAGGTTAAAATTACACCCTGAAGATGCATATATCAGTGGCTAAACAGTGGCTAAACAGCTCACAAGAGTGATTGGCCTACCTACTACACAGTCACAGCTGACGCATCGCCAACAAAGAACAGCAAAAAGCACGAGAAGAGAGCGAACCGAAAAGAATGATTCTTTTCCATTCATATTCGCTCGTGAACGAAATCTGAAAAAGTTCATTTGACTCATTCTCAGGGATGAATTGAAAGCTTTAAGTTCTTCTCAAAAAATTCGCTCACGAATTTTATAAATTTGATTCGATTCGCGAACGAATGGAAAGAGAGGAATTAAATTTTTTCGATTCGCGAACGGAATTTTTCCGTACCCTGCATTTTAGGACAAATAAGCCATTTTTTCCCCATTTGTTTTGGTTTAAGTTGCATACAAAACTAAGTTCATAAAAATGTGGTGTAGTACAAAACCCACTTAAGCTTTTTATTGTATGTACATTTTTCCTACAGCAAAAATAGTGGTAATAATAGGAATAGTAATTAAAAGGCTAAATTTTGATCAGTTGATTGACCGCAACAAGTGATATATTTTCCAAGAAGTTATCGTCCCAAAACACTTTTAGCGATTAGTAAACGTTTCATCTTTGCTATCAGAGTGAGATCGTAATATGAACCGAATCGGAAGCATTCAACGAAAACTGCTTTTAAAAAAGAAGGTAAAGTTCCCTGCAGGAGAAGAACATGGAAGCTGCGTGGGAACGCGAGGGTTTGAAAATCCTGTTTTTGCAAGAATTACATCATTTCTCAAAAGAAGATATATGTACATATATTACAAGGAAACTTAATACCTACAATTCGAAACATGTATGGCTTTTGGTAAATAAGGTGTCATTAGAATCGTCTTTATCCCAGGAGCGTCACTGGGTATGTGATACGACTAAACATCCAATATGGCGAAGGCCTAGGCCATAATAACAATAAATCAAGTATTTTGTTGAAACCTATACCTATAGTGTAGGATGTCAGATTAAAGGACTCGATAAAAGGATTTCAAGCACATATAAAAAATAAATAAAAAAAATCAATAGGAACCAAAAAATATTAGAAAAGTTATAAATAGAAATAGTAATATAAAATATTTACATCTCAGTTTAAGAAATTTTACATAAAAATCATTAAAAGTATTTATAACTTTATATATTCTAACTAAAACCAAATTTGTTAATTAAAAAACAAAAACAAAACCAAATCGACTACACAAACATGAATGAAAAGTTTAAATAATCCCCACAGACCTGTAGATACAGTGCTTTATTTAAATTTTATACAATCAGAATTTACATGTAACCAGAGACATAAAGTACCTAGTACCCTCCGATTGCGGGTATTACAATTAAATAAAGCTCTGTATCTTTGGGGATAGTTTTCAACTTCTCAGTTACGGTTGTGCAGAGAGGATTTTTTTTTCTATTAAATAATGTTTAAGTTTTATAATTAATTTTACCAAAGTGGTCATGAAAGCCTGAATATCCTCCAGTATTAAATTCGAGTAGAATTTAGTTTTGACCAAAGCCTCATAATTGATGACATTACTAACCCCTAGTACCGAATATGAATAGAATCGCAATTAATGGAAAGTCATCTGCTATTTTGACATCCTATCTTATAAAAAGTATTAAGGGGTGTGACCGTCTGAAAAAAAAATTGATTTTTGGGCATTTTTATAAAGACAACAACTGCATGGAATGTTTAAATATTTTAAGGATATCTAGTAAATACATGAAAAAAAATTATTAAATTAAATTAATAATAGAAGGTATTGCCCGTACCATGAACCTCGATCGAAAAAAAATTGAAATTTAACAAAATGGCGGGGTTTAAAAAAAAAAAGATTCAAATTTCGGGCGGAAATTTGATGATTTTTGGCCTGCCAAAATTACATTTTTTATTCGATCGGAAAAATGGAGGTTCATGGCATGGAGAAACATATATAAAAGAAGCTGCAATATAGTAAGAATCAAATCGATCGGATGATTTGTCTTCGAGTTACAATTGCAGGAAATTTTAAAAAAGTAGTTTCGAGAAAAACGCGTTTAAAGTTTAATTCATACGTTTCTCAATACCTCGATACGATGAGCGAGTACTCTTCAGATGGCTGTAGCTCAAAAACTATTTGATATATGCGCTTGAAATTTTAGTATATTATTTTTGAAGATATTGACTATCGAAATATGAAAAAAAACGACTTTTTCAAAATTTCACACTAGTGGTGTCCCTTAAATATATTACGAGCGGAACCATGTACATATTATGTAATTCATAAGTTAATCGGGCATCTGGAAATAGGTAAAAATTTAAATACAAAACTTTTTTGAGCCATTGTACATACATATGTAGATGACATATAGTACATACATTCAAATAAAGCTATTGAGGGTAGTCACAAACACTTCCAAAATAAATCTGGAGCAATAACCATAAAATCGTTGATACACTGCTTTACTTAACTAGATTTTGATATTTCCCAAAAAACAAGTTGCACAACTCTTTTAGCCTAAATTAGTAGACTGGAAAACCTGTGAACGAAATTTAAAATTTCGTGCGTATTTTAAAAATATTTATCTCCTCATTTTTGAATTTCTCTTGAAAATCTAGCAATATCATCATTTTGAAATTGAGCACGATCGAAATTCTAAGTTTCCTTCATACTCTGCCCCGAGTCACCGAACTCGTTTATCATATTTAAACAAGTCGATCTCAGAGGATTAATGTGTTTTTTTGAATATTACACTTTTCACGAAGCCTGTTTATTTTTTTACTAAAACTACTAATATCATAATATTAAACTAGTTTATGATAGGTTTGTTGTATTGTAAAATCAGGAAAAATGAGCGTCAAGGGAACAATTGAGAATCATTTCTCTCATTTATCGGAAAAGTACTTGAACATAATTTAGGTAAAATGATTGAAATTGTAAATTTTTTAGAAACGGCTAATAATTAATTGACACATTTCATATTATGTAGTTTCACCTAATATGAGGTTTTTTTTTCCGACGGCATTCCAACCTAACATATACGCCCTTATTCTGGTAGTCGTGTCACTTGTCAAATCCTGTCACTTGGTCGTATCGTGAAATTGAGAAATCGGTATTCTCGCAGTCGTAAAAGTGGTCACATTGATCAATTTGGGTGAAGCGATAAAGATAGGGAATTTTTATAATAAACGTGTTTCATTTTAGTAATTTACAATAATATATTACATCATTTAAGGTAAAGGTACCAAATAAAATGAGTCACTGAACCTATTTAGGGCGTTCTCCAATTCGTTCTACAAGATACAAAAAGTAATTAATTTGGATGAATATGAAATAAGATACGGCTATATGATATACATATATTTATCTAACTTAATTTTTGTTTGCACCATCTTGTGGAACGGACTCGAAAACCACATCTTAGGAACCATTTCGGGTTTATAAAACCCTATAAAAAACGCAGGGGCGTCACGAAAAACGAAACTATTCATTTCGTTTCGTTTATTAGGTATAGCTGAATTACATACGAAGTGACTCGTTTTCTTAACAAAAATTTGGAAATTCAAGATGGAACATTCAATATGAGACCAAAATCTCTCAAATTGAGGTGATAAATTACAAAGTACAAAGTGCAAAAATCAAGGTCACTGATTTCGCATGAAATATCTAAATTTTAAAATACAATATGGCGGATCAAATGTGACGAACAAAATGTCTCTAAATTCAAGGAATTTTAACAAAAATTAGTAGCAAAGAGGTTCCTGGATTTTGAATCTTCTATCAAAATTTTGAAACTCGAAATGGCACATCAAAATATCTAGAATTAAAGGAATTTTAGTAAGATTAAGTAAGAATGAAATTTCGGAGGCTGATTTCGAATAAATATCGCAACTTAATTGCTTTTCAAAGGATTTGTTGTTATTTGTTTCGAATCTGCTATGCTATAGGAATTTAGAATAAATATAAGATTTTGCTTTCAGTGTAGTGACCAATATTTCTTAATTTTGATAAAAATCAATGCAAAGGTGCTCCCAGGATCCCTTCTTTCTGTATAATTCGAAAATTATAGAATTTTTCGGGTCACTGTTTTCCATAATTTAGAAATTCAAGATGACGGATCCAATACATAAACCAACATTTCAAATTCAAAGTATTCATGAAAATTAACATAAAGGGGTTTTCAGAGTTGTTGAATTAGAATTTGGTGTTAAAATTTGGAAACTTAAAGTTACAAATCCAATATGGTGACCAACATTTTCATGATTCAAAATGAGTATAACTATTTAACTTTATGTGGCGTTTAGTATTTTTAAAATTTTTGCCCATATTGATGAATGTTATGCAGTTCTTATTGAGAAAATGAGAGAGCATGATCTACACCGACTTAATCGTTCTTGAAGACTGTTGTGCCAACCGTTTGTCTATTAAAACTAAATTATGTATTTTATAATTACCCAGGTTGAAGATCTGGAAATAATCTCAATTACATGTTCCAAACAAAGTGGAAGTATTGCATTTATTAGGGTTAAAAATGCGAAACGTGGAAAATTGTGAGTGTGTTTGGCCTTTTGCGACCACTTTTATCTTATTCTCTACATTTTCATTTCAATATGGACTCCAGACATATTACATAGTGATGTCAATCGGATGAGTGATTTTCAAAATGGCAGACTGTCAATTTCGAAACTTTATGCGATTCCCGAAGCCGCTAATTTCAAATTTACTGCCAGTATTTATGAATTCAAGATGGCAGTTTATCAAATTCTATACTTTTAATACAATTTTCGCGAAAACTGGTGCACAGAAGTTTCCACGATCTGCGATTTCTAGTCGACTGTCAAAATATATATTTTCAAGATTCTGCGATTTTCGGGAAAAAGGGTGCTCATTTCAAATCTACAGTCAAATTTTACAAACTTAATCAAATTCTGCCCTTTGTGTGATTTTCGTGAAAATGGATGCATCAGAGGTTGCAGTGGTCGGTTATTTCAAATAATGTGCCCGATTTTAGGATTTTAAGAGCGCATATCCAAATAGTGGCCTTGTAAAACTAAATTTCACTGAAATCTCACAAAATAAGGAATATGATGGTTCTAAGACAAAATAGCGGAGCTAATCAGACGGTGTCAATTTGCTCAAAACACCATGTAAATTCCACAAAGCTAGTTCGTTGATTTTAAATTTAGTGTCAAATTTTCAAAATACTAAATTAAAAAAGAGTAACAACAATTTATTTCTTCTTTTTTTAAATAAAACCGCCTCCAAAAAATTCCAAACCCAATAATAATAGTATAAAATAATTTTACTTAAAAATCCTCTGCTACTACTTTCAATACTGAATCCTAGGATTTTCTAGATATTTGAAGTCGCCGTGAAATCTTGACTGATATTAATACAATACTATGCCATCAAGACAAACTGATTTTGTTCTTGCAGTTGGCCTTCCGAATTTTTTAATTTAGTTATTACAAATGACAATGAAAATAAAAAACCTTCAAAAGCTACCGCCATATAACCAAAGCCTTCAGTTTTATTTATACAGGTTATTGTAGTTTCAATATTTATGTATGTATGAATGGTATTAGAATTAATATGTAGCATATTACTGATTATTCATCATTTGGTCCGATGTTAATCGACATGCGACCACAACCACCAAGCAGACTCTTCTTCAGTGCATGCTTGCTGACAAACAAATCAGTATTCTTATTTACATTTAATGTCATCCTGTTAATAGGTTGAAAACAGCTGTAGTTATTTTATCATAAACTAGTCTGCAGAAGCAGCACTACCCTAAGATTGCAACATAGGGCAACCAAACCAAACCAAACCAGACCAAACGCGTATTCGAGAATTGATGTAACAAAAGATTAATTAAACTGTTTGAAGACAGTTCTATTGGGAAATTCACGAGACCATCTTTTGGTGAATCCCAATATAGAGCTGGCTTTAGCTACCGTGCAGTCTAATTTCAAATCAATGAAGTCTAATTTGCAATCCAGGATAACTCCAAAATCACGTACAGAATGAACACGTCGTAGAGCATAATTTGATAAGGTACAATCAGAACGCAGAGAATTACGATCTCTAAAGAAAGTCATGACTTCGTATTTACAAATATTTAGTTCTGAGTTGTACACCACAATTGGAATATATTTTAGTCTTTTTGAACCGCGTGGCAGTCACTAATATTTCAAGTACGAAAGAATATTTTCAACTCATCTGAGTAGGTTAATATTTTACAGATTTTAAGGAGTTGTGAGATGTCATCAATCGTTTGAAGATTATTTTGGAATGAGAAAGCTTATCAAAAGTCTTGCTGAAGTCGTTATAGATGCAGTCTGATTGCAAACCTTTTTGGAAGCCTTCGGCAACAAAAGTAACAAATTCTGAAGAAAACCATGCTGATTTGTTGAGGCAAGGCGCTTGCTAACAATAGAAAACTGTTGTGTACAATTGAATCAGATAATGTTGGGATACACGAGAGTTTCGCAATGGGTCTATGGTTACGTATGTACATCTTTTTGGTTACCCAGTAACACACACAGTACAGTAAATACAGCACAGTAAATTATCCGGTCTTGAAAGACTTTTGAAAGATTAATCTTAAGGGCAAAACTAGTTCATAGGAACTTGCCAGAATAGCTGGCGGAATAGCATCGAATTTCTATGTAAAATGAAAAGGCTCATTGATACGCTTGAGGACATCGTTAGGAGTAATACGGATGGACAAATTAATAGAAATAGGATTTTTGCTTAAGTGGTTAAAGTTATTAAGATCGGGTTTAAAGTCAGAGGAGAATGATTTTTTAAAAAAAGGACACAAACATATCGCACATTGCAGAAACTCCTTCATATTGCATATTAGCAGGGTAGTCGTCCACTTTTCTCTTACACTTAATAAATTTATAAAATTCACCTTCCTGAAATTGTTAATGCGTTCGCTAACGTTAACATATTTTTTAGAATTTCAGGATTTGTAAAATAATCGATTTGGAGAAGCGGATGAAATTTGTCCAGAGTAGAAAGAAGAATTGGATTGTGATCAACAAAAACTACAAGATACAATACAAAAATAAAATAAACAAAATACAAAATACAATACAAGCTGCCGTCCCATATAATACTTTATCGAACTTATTTGATTAAGACCGAAAGAAAAAACTGATCCTAGAAATGAAATCTTTTTAATATTTAATTTATTAGAAGGATGGCAGCCATTGTCATTAGAATTGGCTGCCTATTAAACGTTGGGTAAATTAAAATCACCCAATAAAAGGCGATCGTCATCTCGATTCATTAAGTTATTAATGAAATCCAATTTTGAAATTAACATATAACACATAATATGTCCATTCATGTCAAGGATGTTGATTAGATTAATAAGTAAAGAATTTCTGGCTAATGTTACTTTGAGAGTAATTAGCTCAATGTCAGAAGAACCAGATAGTTCGGTGGATGAAGTCAAATTTGTGGGAGTTATGAGAACTCCTACTCTACGAGCCTCCGAATCAGTAAACCTACCTAAACCTAGTTATGAGAACTCCTACTCTACGAGCCTCCGAATCAGTAAACCTACTCCTAGGAAATACTTGATAGGATGAATCAAAAATCTCAGCATCCCGAAAACCATGATGTAACTACATTTCGGTTAACGCGATAATGTCGAAATTACTACACTGAGAGAAAAATTATTGTCATATTGAAAAACTAATTTTTGCAAAAACCCAACAATAGATCTACTGTTAAACGGAAAATATATTATCGCCAAAATAAAAAATATTCAAATAAACAATTATTTTTATAGAAAATTAAAATAAAAACACACTCGACAAATGTGATGTTGTTAAATTAACAATGTTTTATTAAATCAAAAATTATATTTTCAAATGTTTAACTTTTGTCTGTAATGAAGCCATTAAAAAGATTTGTGTACATTTGAAAATATGAATTTTTTGACATAACAAACTTTGTTCATTTATACAAATTTTCCTTGGAAAATCACTGATTTTGTCTTCTTATCTTATTAATTATAAATTTTTTAATTTTCAGTTCTTCCAAATTGTTATAATATTAACAATATTTTGTTGTCTCTATGAGAGTTCTGCTTTAGAGGAAAATCACTTCCTTTTGCGCTCTGGTCCGAAGTCGTTCTTTGTTTTCTAAATTAAAGTGGAAATAAAAACAAGTCCTTCTATCAGGAAATGAAACAGCAGTATGCAATATCTAGAATTGAGCAGTTTTTATTGGATTGTGGGATTGATCGAAATATAAAAGTTCGTTTATTAAACTCGCCGAAAAGTTGAATGAAAAAAAATTTTTAAGGACCTTACCAATGAAAACGTAATTATCAAATCAGTGAATTAGTATTTGTAGAATCTACTTTAGAAATGAAAAAGTCATTTAAAAAACAATAAAATGGAATTTTTAAAATCGACAAAAACTACTTCATTTCGATATATTATATGTGAAAAATATTTGTAAAAAGAAAAATATTGTACATACTTGTGAGGTTTTGTGAAATTAACAAAATTATTGTGATAATAAAAGCCACTTCTTTTTGACGGTATATTGACAAAGGATTTTTCAATCCAATGTGCATTTTTTCATTCACTGATAAAAAGTCCTAGTCTTGGTTCCTGATACCCCTTACATTTTGATAATATAAGTGTTTTGACGTTTTTTCAGACAATATTAGATTAATTGGCATTCGAGTTTCTAGGGTTGGCGATCGGCCTACGAGGTATGACATTTTGTAGTAAGGCACCCGAGGATCAAAAATAAGCAAAATGGGAACCAATTTCTCCGGCACATGTAAAATAAGAGATGCAATTAGACCTAAAGCTTTATTAATTTTCCGACAAGTTATATTTTGTATAGAAGTATTTCGAGCCTAAATGTGGAAGAGGATTGTTTTAGAGGAAGTTCCTGAGTCTAGACGAGAGATAAATAGGGTTCGTCAATGGGGGACTACTTTTAGTGATTCTTCAACATTACCTATAAGAGAAGATGATTTAGAATAGCACTTTGAGTCAGACGTGGGAATAGAGTTCTGAGAAGCAGAAACTAATGGGGAAGGAGTTTTAGAAGAATTGATATCTTTAATATCTTAAGTAACTGAACTCTTTTTATTTTAAGTGGTTGTGATAATTTATATCTTCAATGACAAGACCGACAACTGTACAATTAGCAACACAAGAGGTTGATACTGAATTAGTAAACATCGCGTGTAACTTATCAAGAGTGCCAGAAACGTTTGAGATGTTTTAAAATATGTCACGGTTTTACATAGTATGACTTCAGAAGTACTAGTGAATAATTCAACCGCACTGAAGAGCTTATCAAATTTAGTGTTAAGGACGCCAAGATCTTCGGATAGTATATGAACATTCGATTGTAGAACATTATTCACTTTTTTAACTACCATAGAAGAGATTGGTCGCTAGAAATAGTATTAGCCATGTTCATAATCGATATCAGAACATGATAAGGCTTTACAACCGAACATTCTTCGCAAGTGAAGCCCGAGGATCTAGCCCTTCTGGTGGAACGCTGTTTTAGACATATGTACATATAGCATATAAAAGACGTTGTTACAAACGCCGTCAAATTGTCGCAAATTGTACAATGAAACATACTGAGTACAAGTAAATCAAAGTACGGGCGTGACGGAAAAAGAAGAGAGAAATTAAGAAATTGATTACTGGAGTGACTGTAGAGCCAAGCCTTGCTTGCCTACTTTATGGCTGATTAGGATTGACAGCCTGGAGAGGAATCGCAGCAGAGCCAATAAGAGGAAATATCCTCTCAAAAAAGAGGTCAAGAGGACTAACTATACACGCAAAAGAAAAACGCCGTGACACCAAGATCCCCGTGAACTATTTACCGCAAAACAATCAGATCAACACAAATGTGCAAGCACAGAAAAAATCGAGAACACATTACACAAACTAAGTACTTAAATAAATTCTCGAGGAAAAAAATAAAAAATAAATATGTATATACGGAACACGAAAGACACAAATCAGTCGATCACACAAGCGACGACCATCCCAAATGTTAGTTGCAACAAGACAGATAAATAATAACGGACATTTTATGTATTATTATAATATAATTAATTTTTTCTTAAATATACCTCTAAAATAAATGTTAGTTGCAACAAGACAGATAAATAATAACGGACATTTTATGTATTATTATAATATAATTAATTTTTTCTCAAATATACCTCTAAAATAAATATGAGGAGGTGCCACGCAAAAGAATACAAGTGATACTTCTCATTAAAATTGTGACAACTACAATGACTTCCTCTTATGTTAATATTAATTGTAAAACCAAAAGCAATAGAGTTATACATGTAGTTCAAATCATTCTTATTTTCTTAGAGAGTTATTTTGATGTAAAATATGGATAAATATGGTAACCTTTTGTTCGAACAGGTGAGGTGAGACATGTATCTTTTTACTTGAACACACCAGCACATGTACCTCTCAATTCGAATGTAACAGGGCATGGTTAAGTAGATCAGTTTCAACAACAACAAGTTGCGCTTTACAAAAATGAATTTTTAAGGGGTAGTCCAGTGAAAAAAAAATTTTTTTTCGTTTTTTGTTTTTTTGCTTAAATCTACTCTACTACACCTAGAAAATACTCCCTTAAAATATCTAAGCAAAATATTGAATAGTTTTAAAGATACAGAGAGTTTTCGAGAGACGTGAATCCGAGCGCTCGAAGGTCCCCTGGCGTGTTTCGGAGCAAGGACGACTCTTGTATTTCTGTTTGCTTCGCCCATTTTTTTTCGATTTATAACGGTCTAGGTCCTTCTGCTTTGTATTTAAGGTTAGTTATGTATGGAGGAGGCATCGCGTTATGTATGGAGCAGGCATGGCTGACTAAGGTAAAATTAATTTTTTTAGCTTTTTTCCGCATAAAAAACTTTAAACGCGTTTTTCTCAAAACAGCATGTTTTGACTCGGCGGACGTCAGATCTCAGAGCCTTTTGCTCCGATTGATCTAAAAATTTAGCTGTATATTTCTTGATTGTGTATCTATCGTCGAAACTAGAATTATTAAAATCAATTGTTTATTTACAAAGTTATAAACAAATTAAGCACCCGAAAAACACCCGAAAAATTCGATATGCCGCCATTTTGTTATTTTTTATTGAAAATTAATAATTCTAGTTCCGACGATAGCCAATGTTCTACAGATTAAAACCTCATTTGAATTTTTTGTTTCAAATGAACCGTTGCAGAGATTCGACGTCCGCCAACAAAAAAAATTTTTTTTTGGAGCGGCCATTTTGTCGGGATGACTCATCGAAAACAAAAAACAAAAATTTTTTTTGTGTAGTTTAATAGTTGTACTATCATATGTCAAAAAGTTTTTTAATAAAAATTGACTTCTAATATAAAAAAAAAATCGTTGAAAAAACAGTTATATTTAGACATGTATTTTCCAAACCACGATTTTTGTTCCACTAAAACGATAAAAAGATATTTTGTTACGTCGAACCGTGCTTGTTATTCGTTGCAGATTAGAACAAAGAATTATATCCAACTGAAATCTCGATTTTTGATTTTTTTGGACTTGTATTCTTCTGCATGGTACTTCCTCATATAATCCTAAAAAATTTGCTGATAATTTAAATTTTTTGTCAATAATTTCACTGCAAACTGAATAAAACCAGAATTATTTTATATCTGTATTGAACTCTATATAATAACCGTTTGATCTAGATTTGTAGTAATAATAATAGTTGGGAACTATCCTTCAAAAAAAGTTTTAGCTCCCCAAAATGCAAATTTTTGACGTGAGTCTTCAAATTCGGGGGACATATCGGAGTTTCGAACGCAACGAAAATATGTCCGATTCGCAGCACGGGGATATACCCATAAATTTGACCTTGCCAATATATTTCTGACGTTGAATGCTTACAACTCACAAAGATAAACAGTTTTTTTTTTAAATTAAGTGTTCTATCTATGCAAATGTGGCCCAATTTCTTTTTGGTTAAAAAAAATTAAAAAAACATTTTTCCATCATCTCTCATTAATTTTCAATCTATTAATGTCCTTCTGCCTGCTACGCCCCCTCTAGCAAAAAAAATCCTAAAGAAGCAATACAATATTATAAAAAAAAAGAAATTATTTTGGATTTGAGCTCGTGATCATAGATATATATATATATAATATCATAGATATTAATTTTCGATAATAAATACAATTAGTTTCCTTAATTACGCGTTATTGGATAAATACCAGTCAAGCCTTCTGGTCGACTCAAACATATCAATATTGTAAATAATAACAAAATAATTTTAAGAAAAATTATTTGGTAATTATTTACTTTAAGGTCCAACTCCCCGATGACCTTGACTTTGGAATATGTTGTAGGGGTCATCGGCTTGAGACAAATGAAGGTTGGGGGTGCGCTTGTAATTATAGGGGAGTAAGAAAATCCCCTAATGTGAAAAACTTATCAGACCTCGCTAGGCAGCTGAGCTTTCAAAAATGCGTTTCACTTCTGTTGTTCTACTATTTGCCCTAAATTGCCCTATGGTATGCAATTTCAAAACATTTTAAGTTTGGTGGCATCGCTAGGAGAATGAAATTTTTAATTTCAACCGACAAAAAGAAGATATGAAGGAGGCAAATGCCCGCCCGCCATGATGACATATTTATGTCTTTCTTTTATTTATTTATGTGACTCCATGAATGACATATTTCAAGCGCAAGGTCATCGAACAGTTGAACGTTAAATTAAATAATTACCAATTATTTTTTAAATTCACTATTTTCAAAATTGGGTACTAAATTCAATAGCCCCATATACGCTGCTTTGTGGTATATAAATAGAATTTAAAGCATATTGAGACATATTGGATTTTCAAAACTGGGAACTGAATTTTAAATAAGCTATCTCAAGAACTTATACGCTTACATTTATGAGATTTCAATGAAATTTTGGATCTTCAAGTTTGATTTTTTTGGAATCTGGCAATGAATTTGAAGTCAAAAACTTCGATATATTCATTTTGAATATGAGTTTCAGAACATCAAGATTTTTAATTTAGTTTACCCCTCTACTGTGTCGTCCCCTGCCTCGTCAGGCTTTCATATACATATAGTTCTGCCCTACGCTATTCAATGACAAAAGGAATAATCGAAATCGAAAACATACTCGTCGAATTGACAACCTCTTTTTTTAAGTAGCTTAGAAGTAGAAATAAATAAAATCTAGCAATATTTTTGGATTGATATTAACTATTTGACTATGCCCCTTTTTTATAAACATTTTTAAAAATTGCTTTAATTGAATTTAATTGAAAATATAACTTTTAAGCAATACACAGAAGCTTGTCTCAGGCCTGGCGTCAAAGGGTGCCTCAAAGCGTAGTCTTGTGTTTCTACATTCAACATCTTGTGCTTGAAGACCTCGGTAAGTTTAAGGTTCACAGTGGAGATATTATACTTTTTTCACATCACTTCTTTGAATTTTGAATAGTTTTGTCGGAAGCTAAAATTTCAACACCAAATATCATCACAAAACTTTGTCTTATTGAGGCACAGTGTGGTCATTTGTGTGATTACAAGTGGCAAGTTTCTCGAAAATAACAAAAATTCAAATAACTTTTAAGCCGTTGAACTTTGTTAATCTATATGTTGTTCGAAAGATGATTTATGATGTCCCCATGCCAAACGCCAAAGGTTTGACCATTGCACAGAGACAGCTTGTCCATACACATAAAGATATAAGCTGCACTGACCAAAACTTAAGTCTATGCAAACGAAAGCCCGTACGAGCAAAATTTGAATTTATAAGTAAGAACATTTAAAAATTCAAGTGCTGTATGATATTTATATATGTACTTATATTGTATGATAATATGTATATTTAGTATGTATATCTATAAAAAAAGGTGCAAAACTTTCAAAAAAAGGTCTAAATTCCCTGTTTGAATGTGTCATAATAAACTGTTTCCTAACAATTAGCTATGGAAAATGGGATTTAAAACTATTTTATGTTGTCCATATTTTTCTTCTTCTTTTACTTTTTTTTCAATTAAAATAAATTAATCCGTTCTAGTGTAAAATGTTGACAATCGATTCTTACAATTAATCTGGAATGTCTTTGTGAAGTTTATGTATTCTAGTATGAATGTTTTCACTGTGGACGCACTAGAGGCTATCTGTCCTCGCCTGAAATTATCCGTTCCTGGTGTTCATTAAGGATGCTCTTGTTAAATTCTTGTATACGTTCGGACAATGCACGTCTTCTCGGTGTATCTGATGATTGTTGTGTTGACGTGTCTGTTAATACACTTTTGTCACCTAGTTTCATTAAGTAAAAATAGCAATATAGCAACACAGGTAATAATATATGAGTAATGTGTACTTTGCTTATGGTTATTATAATAATTATTGTACGTAAAATATTTATGTATAATGTTTTCCAACTACAAACTTAATTAAGCTAATAGAATCAAACTTTCAAAACTAGCTAATATTTGTTTCTTATTGGGGGGAATCTTAAGGTTCATGCAAAAAGACAATCCTCTTTACTTTTAGTATATATAGTATATATGTATACGAGTTAATTTGCAGAGTATACTACGTCAGCACTTGAAAATATATTTAGAGTTCAAATTCAAATTTGCTTTGAAATTCCATAATTGAATTAAAAATGATTTTCATTAATACTCACTTCATTGCAGCTAGTAAAAAGCATAACTGCTAAGTCGACGGTTCGCTTGTATTACATATGTACGTGCAACCAACCATAGCAAAATCTAGTGAATCATCGGGCTGGACTCAAGAGGCATCTCTTGCCACACCAGGTTATTGGCTTGAGATTACGTTCCTATATTTAGATATCAAACTTAAAATATATGTACCGTGTGTCATCGTGCGTCAAACGGATCGTCAAAAATCAGTGTTTGTCAAGGCTACGATACATACAACAAGTGTTGGATGGCAGCAGACCTCGTGCAACATAATCTTGATAACTCGTAGTCCTATTAGCTGTTGACAACTGCTGTCGTGTGTTTTTTGTTTTCTGTACCTGTTGAATAGTTCAGTTTTTTTTTCTTCAAAAATTGGGAAAAGCCTTGAGGCAGCGGTAACACTTCAACTAGCTTCAATTTAGATACAAGTGTAAAAGTAAATGCAAAACAGCCAACTCTTCAGCAGCGAGTGTCTGTGAAATCCGATGGGAAGACGTGGAGAGTACTATAGAGACCATGGACCATGGCCTTTTGGATGCCAGCTCTGCTGCTCTGATTTCATAATGGAGGACATCAAATTGGGTTCAAATGTTTTAGAATCTACGTATACTAAATAGCAAATTATACACTGATTTGAATATCTGAAATTCCGTCATTCTAGAAGGGGCTAACTGGGTAATTACTAACAAGCAAACGTTTTCCGGTGTGTCTCACCGATTTTGATGAAATTGAAATATGTTATAGAGTATCGAAAAATAAGAGAAACATATTTTTTTTTATCTGCGGATACGTACATTTAGGGGTTGCTTTTATTTATTGTTTTTTTAAAATAAAAATTGGCGTATTTTTCAAAAGTTTGCCCGCTATTTTGAATTTTTTAAATTTAACATCAGATTCGTAATCAGCGACTCCTTAATACTGGTTTTCACGAAAAAACTGATGTCTGAAAGAATATACATCATTTACGTATTAGTGCTAGGGGTTGTTTACCAACTTGAGGAGCTCTTTTCAAGAAAACCCAAAAACACGTCAACTTTATTTTTCAAAATTGTATGTAAAAAAATATTTTTCAATGATTTTTAACTAAAACTGCTGTTTTTGTGACGCAAAATATAAAAAAAAATCGTTTTTCTGCAATAAAAAATAAGGGTTGCCACCCCCTGGAACCGGATTACTTACAAAAGCTTAGTATATTTATGAGACATCATTTCCATTTTGTTTCATTCGAAAAAATTCATTACAACTTGAAATATTTAGGAAAAACTGTTTTTGGGGGTAAATTTTAGGGGTGGTTTTCACCCCCTAAATGTGGGTATCCGCAGATACTCGACTCTTTGGAAGACGACGAAACACCTCAAGAATTGTTTTAGTTTTTGATTTCCTTCAAGGTTTTGTTAGCTCGATGGAATTATTATCTGGTTTAAACATACAGTGAAGAGCAAAAGTGGAAACATGATTCCATTTTTGCTTTTAAATATTCATTACCAAGAAACGGTAAGGCTGACGGAAATGAAAAGAATATTGTTATTAACACTTATAGCTGTATATTCAAAATATATTGTTTTTACTTTTTACTTCATTTAAATACTAGGAAAAAATACACTAATATCGACAAAGTCCACTTTTCCACTTTTGCACCACACTCGGCGTACGTCATCGTTTCTTATTTACCGCTATCTCAGAAAGCTGTGTGCAAGCCAATCGAGTGCGATAAGTAGTCTTTCAAAGAAGGTGAAAAAAAATTGCGAAAATCTGCACCTTAATAAGAGTTTTCATTCAAAACTTACCATGAAGCCAATTACAGTGCACATTAAGGAAAAGGTCCTTGAACTTTCTCGTAAAGGCAAATCTTCAAGAGATATTGCTGAGAAATGTAAAATATCGCATATTACAGTACAAAAAATTCAAAAAAGTGCGAGCGAGCAATTTCCAAAACCTAAAAATGATCGCCCCGTGAAAATTTCTGTTCGAACTGCCCGGGAAATGGCTCGATGTGTGGTAGCTGGAATAGCCAAAACTCCTCAACAAGCTGCTCAACAGACAGGTAATGAAGCCAGTAAATGGACCTGTCGTAGAGCATTAAAAAGAATTGGCCTAGAGCCTAAGGAAAAAAAGAAGAAGCCTGCTCTCTCTCCTAAAAATATTTTAGCACATAAGAGGTTTGCTGAAGCTCATAATAACTGGACTCTGGAGGATTGGAATCAAGATAGTTCTTAAAAAATAGGTCTTGTAATTATTTCTAATAGTTCACTTTCAAGTAATTTGGTCCAACGAGTCAAAGTTCTGCCGGTACGAATCAGAAGGAAGATCGTGGTACTGGAGCCGTCCAAACGAAAACTTTAATCCGGCAAGTGTGAAGGCAACAATGAAACATGGCGGTGGTTCATTAATGGTTTGGGGTTGTATAACTCCTAAGGGTGCTGGGCCTTTGGTTAGAGTCAAAGGAATTATGCGCAAGGAGCAATATTTGCAAATTTTGCAAGAAAATCTTGGTTCGGCCATGCGTTTGAGTGGAATTCGCACCTCGAAGGTAATTTTCCAACAAGACGGAGACCCCAAACACACTGCCAAAATTGTGCGGCATTGGCTCGAGAACCAATCCTTTTCAATTTTGAAGTGGCCTTGAGCCCAGGTTAGAGCACGTCTGGGCTTACATGAAAAGGAAACTGGCCGAGTACAGTGTACCACCGTTAGGAATAAACGACCTCTGCGAATGCGTGCAGGACGTCTGGACATCCATTCCCTTGTCATTTATTTCTAAGCTGCACGAATCCATGCCTTCCCGAATACAGGCAGTTGAAAAATCAAAAGAATATTGGACCAAATATTGAGGGTGCAAAAGTGGAAAAGTGGACTTTTCCGATATTAATGTAATTTTTTCTTAGTACTTAAGTGAAATAAAAAATAAAAACAATATATTTTGAATATACAGCTAAAAGGGTTAATAACAATATTCTTTTCATTTCCGTCAGCCTTACCGTTTCTTGGTAGTAAATATTTAAAAGTAAAAGTGGAATCATTTTTCCACTTTTGCTCTTCACTGTATCTTGCTCCTTGAAGAATCATGACTTCTTGTGATGTATGCTAAATACGGATCTAATGAGCCCATGTCTTCGATATCACGTTCTTCTAAATTGATTTTAGTTAATGTAGAGGTCACATAAATAGTTGGCGTTTTTAAAGCTTTCTTTAATTTTTTAGTGTTATCACACACCAACAGATTTCAATATTTTAACTTCTGACCATGACAAATTAGTCTTATTAAAAATCATTGAAAGCGGTCGTGAAGTATAAATTCTATTCAGGAGCTTGGATAAATGCACTGCAGTACTAGTGGCAACTCATCACAAATAGACGGTTAGAACGTCTTCACAAATGGAAAAAACAAATAAATCCTAAATATTTTCAAACATAACATGCTAGCAAGCTTGATCACGAGAAACTGACAGATGTTAAAGTACTGAATTCAGAATCATACCCATATTAGTGATTTAAACCTGAAATTTTATGAAAATCAGTAAGCTCTCCTATATCATGTTTATAATTGGGGAATTTCTAAATAAAACAGAGTTTTAAAACGTTGTAAAAATTGTTTTATTTTCTCTATATCCTTAGCCTAATGTACAATGTGATCTTATAAAAATATACATTGACTAACTATACTGAATTATACTGAAATGACCCCACGGTAATGATTCATTAAGGTATTCCATATTTCTTACTATAAACTATACCAATAATTTCCAAAAGTTATTCTATTTTGCTTTAACGCCTTTAGATTTGTTGGCATTCTTTTTTCCCATCTATCTAGCTAGACCGCGTAAATCTTTGATTATGAGCCCATTATTTTCATCTTCTTTGAAATCCAGCACTTTCTTATTAGCTGAAAGTATGCTTCAGATATTATTAAGAGAATAGTTATTAGTATCAAAGCGGGTATGACAATCGCGATTAATTATTTTATACTAGCGATAACTGTCAACCCGAGCTATCATTCTGACAGCTGTATTTGATATTCATGTTCACTATACTCTGACAACTAATGATGAATATAATCACGCTTGAGGAACGGTTAAGAATTATCCTCATTTATTTCGAAAATCGGTCGTCGGTTCGCAAAACTTATAGACGACTTTGTGATGCTTATGATGCACATATTCGTTCATTGGAGCATGCCAACCATCGAACTGTAGACAAATTTCGTACCATATAATCTTGCAAGATTCAACACAAATTCGCCATCGGAATATACGCCAGAAGCAAATTTTGTTGCGGCTAATGAAAGTCTGCAAAAGGATACAAATTTATCGATCCGTCATCGGTCGCAGCAACTAGAACTTTGTTCGTCCACCATATGGAAAAGTTTGTGGAAAGATCTTGGCCTAAAACACATACAAGATAAAGTTGGTGCAGGAATTAAAGTCACAAGATCATCGCTTACATCGTCTGGAGCGGTTGAAAGTTGACTTATTATTTTATCACAAAAATGTCTTGAGTGACGAGACTCATTTTTGGCATAATGGGTTTGTTAATAAGCAAAATTGTCGTTTCATGGACTAAAAGCAATCCAAAAGAGACTCCAGAAATCCCATTAGATCTAGAAAAATTTACACGCTAGTGCCATCATTGGTCTTTATTTCTTTAAAAATGAGGCAGAGGCTCGAGTTACGGTCGATGGAGATCTTTGCCGAACCATGATCTATCGATGGCATTGATCCTGCCGAGATGTGACTTCAACAGGATAGCGTAACGTGCCATACAGCTACAGCGGCACAAACCATCAACTGATTGAAATCATGATGAAATGATTTCAAGAAATGGTCCTGTAAATTGGCCTCCAAGGTCATGTGATTTTACACCTCTGATAAATCAGCAACGATTGACAACTTGGAAGCCAACATTGTTCGGGTTTTTCGTGACATACATACATTCGACACTACTCGGAAAAGTGACCCATAATTTGACTGACAAAACGCGCTTCGTCAATAACGGTCGCGGTGGCCGTATGCCCGACGTAATTTTTAAATATTAATATAATGGATTGTATCTTTCGAATAAAACAAAAAAAAGAAGTGTTTATCAAAAGTTAACTCTTTGTGTTATGTTTTTTAAATTTAAAGTTCTATCGGGCCTAAAAGAACACCCTTTACTTCCCATGAATCTAAAAATATCAATGAAACGAAATTTTTCGGCTAACATTTTATTAAAATGAATAAATACCGTTCTTTACTAATTGGGAGGCGATAAACGCGACCTTAACGATGCGGTCGGTAGCTATATTATTAATAAGAAAATGGAATCGGATCTACGAGTAAGGTTCCAAAATATCAGTGTGAATATCTTGGAAGTTACCATTACACTCCAAGTCGGAACATCGGAAACGCAATATTTTGATGTCAGGAATGTTGGAATAGTGTGGGTACTTTGTCAAATGTTGAGGAAGAGCCGGAAGAATAGCCCACGCCAAACAGACGTCGGCATTATTTTTAACATAAATACAGGCTTTCCGGCATTTAATTTGTTGCAACGAAAAAACATAAAAGGATTCTATCTGAGGTGTGAGCTATTGATGTTGTCAAGTTGATAATAACTAAAAAAGCACAACCACTATCCTTCTCTTTGAATTCTTCCTATGTATGTCGTATTAGTTCCACAACATTCTCCAGCCATTAATATCAGCGTCTCGGAAGATCGGGGCATTCTTTGTATTCGTGTGCTTCAACACATCCTGTTTGATGATTTTAAATTCGCCGCAAAATACGTTCTTAAGAGTGGCTTCTTTTTGAGGGCGTTATTAAAACAGCGGTGGAAAAGTTCAGAAGTGCTTCGGCCTCCTATGCGTTAGATTTATTGACGCTTGTCCTAATTCTATAAATTAAAAATGAATTTTATGTAATGTGATATTAATTTAATACAAAATTTATATTGCCGATCTATAAAAACCGACTGACTATCCTCCCATTAAACTCTAGTGTTGACATAATTGGTCCGGCTAGAATAAGGATTTTTATAACCTGCACTAGTTAAGTTTTTATTAGTAGAGTTTAATATCCCTACACAAGATTGACACGATTGATAAAGCTTTATTTTCAGTTACAGTTTTCGCTTTTTCCAGGATTTCCGAAGAGCTCTTAAATGGTTGGAGCACACTTTAATGCCTTTGCACTTTATTACCCCACAATCATTTTAAGCACTTAAAAATGGTAATTTCGTATATTGTACTAAATGGCCAACTTGTTGTGCTATTTTCCATAAGTTTTATGATATCTCCGCTTTATCTTTTTAGTATTTTTCGAAGTTAATAATTTCTTTACGTTAACCTTTTCAATCAATTTTTTATTGTCCTTTCTGTTATTCATTTTATTACTTTTATGGTAACTATCGCTCTCGAGTGATACCAAACTGATGACTAATTTTCATGCAGGGAGATATTTATATACATATAACTTGAGAATGCAATGAAAATGTCACGAAGTAATTTAATATTAATGAGGTCATGTGATCAATCATGCACAATCAGAACCCTGACTACTAATGAGAGCTACTTCAAGCAGCCGCTGAATACGAAATATTTCGCACAATTTGCGTAATCGATATTGACTTGCTCCAACCTGATCATCCCCGCAAACTGTAAATACCGAAAAAATTAAATTGCTAATATCTCGAAAACCGTTGATTTAATACGATTTTGATGAAAATATTGCCCTTCAACTTTACCAACACCGTAACTGATATATAATAATACTCCCTAAAATCAAATTCACATTCAACCAATGCCACGCACAGTTTTCCAAATCAGTAAAAAGCTGGTCATAACTAAAAAAACGGACGTGAAAGCACAAGACTTATATATATGCAGATTTATTAAGGACAGTCTAGCACTTCACTTAGCAATCAAATTTTTGCTTTAATACTGTTTTTTTTACCGTTAAAGTAGATACAATTTTCATAGGTTAAATATTAACATTTTATCCAAATCTCTTTAAAGCTGTGTGATTCACCTGAACGTCAATAACATACACACATATTCAATACATTCAATAGCTAATATATTGCTCTAAACTTACTATAAACCCATAATTCGAAGTAAAATATCTTCTCATGTTAAGGCCTTATAAAAATTAGTACAAGAACTTGCTGATTTCGTCCATTTTGATATCAAAATCGTAACAAATGATCCCAAAACACCAATTTTTATGAAAATTCGATCAAATTTTATATTTTTGGTCCGCCATATAGCTCAAAAGATCGCCAAAGATGTGCCAAAGATCGCGGAGAAATGAAAGAGGTAACATTTTCAACGGCGGTGGTTAGAACTCCGCACATACACCATAAAAAGCTCCACCAAAGACACACCGAATCTCAGACATACGTGAGCTTTTATTATGTCACTGACCTTGAAAACTACTCGTGTACGCAGACAACGAGCTTTTGGGGCCGTTTTGTTATTTTACAACCCCCTTTATAGTCGGAGAGCTAGTCGCCACTTCGACTAAGGTACAGCTACAAAGCTGAAACTTTTTACACATACTATTTGATGTAATTGTAGTAAGAAAATCCACTTCTGGCAGGATTATCGCGGTTGCAAAAGTAGCTACTATTTTTTCCTAGTAGCCAATTAATAATTAAAAAAATGTACTACTACAAGTCTTGCATCTGAGCATATCTTAATTTTCACTATTTTGAATACAAAAAAAAAAAAAAAATTGCCAGACGTTTTTCTCGGTTACAAATACCTGTAAGATGGGTCTAAAGGTGCTAAGATGGGTAACACTATTCAAAGTTGATGGGTAATACTTGAAGATATTGCGCCGAGATTCCAAAAAATGGAGACTGTTAAGCCTGATACGATGGATGGAATAAGGAGATAAAAGATCATTCAAGGAATGCATAACAGATAAAATCATCGCTATACGGTGTCAACCGTAGTTGGTGTGAGTAAAATAATAAGGTGACCAAACATAGGAAGCATATTCCAAAGTGGTTCTCACAAAAGTGAAATACGTAAATCGTGTTATTCAGGGATCATCGACTTCTTTGGACCTCCTCTTGATAAAGTGTAAATCGGCATTGACTTTATTATATTGCATTACATCGTCATCAAATGTACCATATATTGGCTATTTAACCATACACCTAGCAGCTAAAAATAGTAGATGAAGTTCATAAGGGCAGCCTTAAGCGAAACAGTAGATTAGAACAATGTTATTCACACTTAAACAAATAATAATTAATCGTTATATAATAAGTTCAATTTAAACTGGACCCCGCTTTCTCCAACTCATGCCCCGATCATTTTACACAAAACAACAGTACTACTTGTTGATGGGTCAATCCACTAAGTAACACACGGTATAAGCAAGTTGATCATCACAAGCATGGTTAAGTAAATCAAGTAATTCTATAAGTTTAGTTGTAAGCAGATTAATTGTATATAAATCAATTCACTTAATACATTTATTTAACCAGTTTGTTACCCAAAGCGCGTTTTATCAGTACTTAACAAGGGAGCTAAACTCGAGGAAAGTAGCCAAACTTGAGTTCGCGGTTAACAGTTCCAGTTCAAGCAAAGTCTGAGCCGACTACATTAATATCACAATAATCAAATTAAGTTTGATTCGTTCGTGACAGAGTATTTCCACTCCTCAAGGCCAAACAAAAAAATTCAGCCCGGAAGACACATTGGTGTTATTTCTGGATTTTCAAGTACATACATAGATCCTCAAAAATGTTATTCTATTTCTGCCTATAACATGTTTAGGGCTGTATTAATACTCGTTTCTTAAAAGCTTTTCTTATGTGAAGCGAACTGAACTAACAAGGAAGGTATCCCGATGTGTCACCACCGATTTTGTTGCGACTGAAATATATTATTCTACATCAAATTTTAATAGATGTGTATTTTTTTTTTTTTTTTGCATTTTTCGAGGGTAAAATGGACCCTTACAGAAAACCACCTAAAAGTTTGGACTTATAGTCAATATTTTTCCAAACGACTAAATGGGTATTAATATACATGACAAATGATGCAAAATACATATAAGTGTACATTCAAAAGTCATAACTGAGTAATATTTACAAAGTTTGCACAATAAAAATTCAATGGAAAAAAAACCTATTGCTTATTCCTTAACCCATTCGCCACAGCCCGGCGTCACATATGTATGTGTGATAGACGGTTTTGGTCAACTTACTAAGGCATGTTTAAACTTGTTGTGTATTGAGCAATGCTATTAAGTTTTTATCGATAGCCCAGCATCACATATTTGTGTCAGTTTGAGAGAATGTTTAATTTCTTTTTTTTAGATTGTTCTAAATACACATACGTTAAGTTTATTCCAATTGGTTTCATATAATCATGAAAAAGTCTTGGGCTGTGGTGGCGGTTTTTTCCGGGAGACCGTGGTAGCGAACGAGTTAAGCAGACCAATTTCAATTAAAAGAGCAGAAATGAATAGTAAATACGTGCTCTTCCGTTTTGAAAAAGATATATATATATTTAAGGTGCAAACAGTTCCGAAATAAGAGTGTACCAATTCATGATATATACTCGTAATATATATATTAGGATTTTGAATAAGTTCTTGCTATTTCCTAACATATAGCATTACCAGGACTATGTGCATGTGTAATTTGAGATGGGAATGCATCTACAAGAAAATACTGTCGATAAGCTTGAACTTCAGTGAATGTTAGTTCGTCACAGTGTTAACAAGTTTTTTTTTCCCCGATGGCAATGAAAAATGGATACAGTATGATAACCCTAAGCGTAAAAAATTGTGGGGTAAGCCCAGCCATGCTTCAACATCATCCGCGAAACCAAATATCCATAGTTCGAAGCTTCTTCTTTGCATTTGGTGTGATCAGCAGGGTCTAATTCGTTACAAACTGTTCAAACCGAATGAAACTTTGAAGGGAGAATGCTATGGACAACAATTGATGTGTCTGAGCCAAGCTCTAAAGGAAAAAACCGCCGCTATACGAGCAGAGATACGACAAAGTAATTTTGTTACATGACAACGCACAGCCCCTTGTTTCAAAAGTCGTTAAGGAAACTTTAGAGGCGCTGAAATGGGAAGTCCTATCCCACCCGCCGTATTCACCGGACATAGCCCCCTCCGACTATGATATATTCCGTTCGATGGTACGTGGCCTGGCTGAGCAGCATTTCCATTCTTCTGAAGATATCAAAAAATGGATTGATTCTTGGATAGGTTCGAAAGACGTGTTGTTTTTCCGACGTGGAATTCAGATGCTGCCAGAAAAATGGGTGCAAGTAGTGGCAAGTGATGGGCAATACTTTGAGTGGCATGTTCCTTATCACATACTTTAAATAAAACATTTTTACAAAAAAAAACAGCGAGAGTCCTAATATATACCCCAAATCAGCAAAAAAAAATACGTATCTCTTAAAATTTTATGTATGCAGAATCAGAATAACATATTTCAATCGCAACAACACGTCGGGATACCTTCCTTGTAAGTCGAACTTACTTGATGTGGTGCATATTAATAATTGCTTCGCAGGTAAGGCGTGCTTTGAAACAAAAGAATGCATTGCATTCGACACGCAATGTGCAAAAACAAATGTCCACTAATTTAGCCCCACCATTTTTGAAATGGTTTTAAAAAAAGGTTGTGTTGTATTGTGCTAGTGTTGTACTGGCAAGTGCCGCTTCGAAAAATTCATTATCACTGACAGAACAAATTTGCCACACTAATATAATTTTTAGGAAAGAAGTTAGTCGCATGTGCTGTCTGAAAAAACGCCCTTCTTAAATGTATGAGACATTCCTCCCAGTTTTCACCTATCCCTATGGAAAAAGCACGATCAGGAAGGGGCACATTAACACAGTGCCACAAAACGGAATGCTGAGCTCGGCTGCCTCGTAATAGGTGAATTCATGCTTTATTTGAACTTGCCGAATTGCTCACTATCGCCGGTGCTTCTCGTATTAAGCGATTTGCATTGGAATTTCAGTATGGAAAAAACAGGTATTTCGGCTCTTTCTTATTAATGGGAAAATTTTTTTTTATTATTTTGAAAAGTTTCAATGGAGGGGGTAACTGCGTCTTAAAATTAGAGGGAACATTTTTTGTGAGTTTATATTCTTTGACTAAGTCCACGTGTCGTGATATCCAGTTCTTCAATGTTGCAGAGCTGACACCAATAATCGGCTCTGGACCTATAGTGTAAGAATTAGCACCTTCCCTCACTATACAGGAATATGCCTCCGTTGGGCGAGTTTTATGTTAGCGACAATTTCCCTAATTCTATTGCTGATGAAAACTGATAGGATATGACTGCGTAGCCCAACATAGTACAATGGTGTAATCGGTCCATGAGATATGATACACTATCTAATTTTATAGAATTCTGAAATTTCTTTATCAGTCTTGTCAAAAGCACCGCATCACACAAAACTAGCCTAAATAAACTTAATGTCGAAATATCTAGAAATGAAGATATCTTTTACTTGATGCAATATATGCAAAGACTTCGCCCACTGAATTGAAATGTCCTGGGAAATTGGCTAATACCAATCTGCCCCTATTTGCCATAAATACTGTATGAGAACAGCAAACAAATAAAATGCACTTTAAAAAAAATTATTTTTAAGTCCACAAACTTCAGATATGGAATAAGTGAAAATGAAATACGAATATTTTGTATGTAGGACTAATTGAAAGGGATCTGTTTGCAAGAAGGAGGTTAACTCGTGCGCTGAATGCCGAAACAGCTAGAGGAGAAAGTCTAGATCATCTAGGAAAACAGATGAAACTAAGATTAAGATTGTGAATAACACATTTTAACTTTTCCACTACATCAAAGCTTGTCACACTACAGATCGAAAATATTTAAATTCCGACATAAATATTAGAAAAATGAATGGCCTTTACGTGGAGGAATATAAGGAAAAAACTCAGTCATATGTTAATGATTAATCTTACACGGCAGTATTTAATACCGATTTCAACTTAAATTTCCATTCTTCTCGCAAGAAACATTCCAAAAGTGCGATTTATAAAGTTAAAAATTGAAGTATCCAGTAAAGAGCAAAAGAATTTAGATCTTAAACGATGTCATGATTTACATTTGACAAATGCCGGAAAAGCTATTAAATGTCTAATACACAACCAGCAAAAAGTAAAAGAAAATCCTGAGGAATATTATGAATTCTCATTTGATTTACAAAAATACACTTCCATATCCTTAACTTGATGATTCGTTCGCTTATTATAAGTGAAATATACATATATGTATGAAGCTTAGGTTTCCATAATTTCCATAACAATAATGATGAGACGACAGCCTCAAAAGGTTCACAGGAAGTAGCGTCATGTATCGTAAAGCATATTAAGAAAATAACTACTCAGTGATGCTTATTCAGGCCAAAACCAAAAACGAGTTACTTCCATTATACGTCACTACTAGAACAGAAGAAAAACATAATGATATCATTGATTTCCTTATACTCTACATTCTGTCAAATTACAAAAATTACCTTATACCTAGTTACACACAAAATTGCAAGTTATAATCATTATCTTATTTCACAACACAAAATTGTTTCTGAATTACTTTGTTAAATAATATAAAAATACTTTTTTATTTATTCAAACACAAACCTTTAAATATCACGAAATAAAAAATATATTAGACTACACGTTCATAATCAATGGCTGATATTATTGACAATATTGCAATTTTACCCTTAATTGAGTAATTTACCTTCAACTTTTGTAAATTGTTGTAGTTGATCAGAATTTATCGTGTGAGGATGCAAATCTTTATGCAAGTAATCAATAAGTAATAATTGTGAAATTTCGATTAACCTATCACTTTGATTCTATATTTAAATCCGACAAAAGAATAGTCTGTCAGTTTTTAATAGTGTAGTCTTGCATTTCATTCTTTTCACATTCCCTTACAGAATTTTGAAGCGATATCAGTGATTTGGTGACAACAATTGTTAGCTGCAAGTTCTCACATCTTGTAAGTTCACGCCTACGCCTCATCTTTTGGGCACGATCATTTGAAAGTGGTACATTGTACCACGACCGAACTGAGTTAGAAAGGTACAAGCACCTTAGCCCAACTTATTTCAGCCAAAACCAGTGGGATAAGAAGCGCTTTAAAAGACGTTTCCAAATGCTGCTACTGAAGCACAAAGTGCTTCGTTTGCGCTTTAGTTTCATACAAATAAGCACTTTCTTTGAGCTCCTTGAGAAGCACTTTTTTGAAGTATATCATAAAATGTGGATGAAGCGTTTCAAATCTGCTTCAAATAGCTCGTTGAGAAGCACTTTTTCCAAGCATATCATGAAACGTGGATGAAGCGCTTCGAATCTGCTTTTTTCGATATCCTTCGAATTTTTCAACAGGGAAATAGCTTTTTGGATTCAACATATGTTTGTATTTACTGCCATCTTTAACACTAACTGTCTTTTAGGTTTCACTGAACATTTAAGTGATACATTTTTGGAAATTTTATTATTGAGCAAGAAACCAACTCAGAAGAATTCTCGGGAAATATGTACAGAACGGAATTAAGCGAAATTTTAATCAAATCAAGCTGCAAGAGTATCGCGTTGAAATTTACAGAGTAAGTAGCTAGTAAAATAAGAAAGTTTGTGAAGCAGATAAGAAAAAGCAAACTAATGTGAACTTTTGTTTTTAAACTCTAAAGAAAAAAGTTATAGAAAACAAACTTTTTCGAAGTCCTTTTTTCGATTTCTTTTTTGTCGTCTAAGGCTTAGCATGGGCCTTTGAAAGTAATAAATATCGGAGAGCTAATTTGAAAAAATACTCAATCGTCTATCACTGTTTATAATATCACCATAACAAAAAATTAAAATCCCAATATTAACTAAAATCTCTGAACATACATTTGGATGTTTTGGATAGGCCTTGGGGCCCTCCACTTTCCTGCTACTACTTGACATTATTTCTTGAGACAACTTATGTGATATGGGTATAATAATACACCATAATATAATCTTGCAGAAGAAATGTTTATGTATTTCTCGTGTTAGAGTTGGAGAGTTCAACATCCAAACACGAAAATATACACTTGTCTATTTTAAACTTGGTAAATCTATGGCAGGTCATGTATATGTAGGGATCTTAGACAAAAATATTAATATATGTACAAAGATTCCGACATATCCATATTTTTGGTCGATATTTCCACCGCGATATATCACGATTGTGATATTAGAATCTGAATATCGGTTGTCGATATAGTTTCTTGACTACAAAATAAATGTTAGATCTTAAGTATTGTATTGTATTCATTTGTCATCCATATTTATTGAATAGCGTAGTTTTGTTAAAAGGTACAATGATACAAATGTATGAAGAGCCTGAAGCAGAAGCAGACGCCACAGTAGAAGGGTAAAATGAAAAAATAATAATAAATTTTATACGACTCGTATACAAAATTACTAATATTAGTATTATAATATTTTACAACTCGTACACAAAATTAAAATATTAGTTTTCTAACATTCTACGACTCCTATACAAAATTTGGGGATCATACAGTCGTTCATTACAAATCCAATTCCCGATTCTCAAAATTCAAGATGGCGGGTCCAAAATGGCTAACACTCTCTAACACTCACTGAAATCTCATGAAATTCTTGGGACTGTTAATTTCAAATTCGGTCTGTAATTTTGAAAATTAAAAATGGCGACTGCGATATGCTTAATACAGAATTTTAAATTTGACGGAGCTCCGCATATGGCAGTAATTTGGGTCGTTGATTTTAAATTGAGAATCCAATTTTCAAAATTGCGAATTTAAAGAAGAATGAAATGAAATCTTAGAGAAAACACCGTCTTTAAGTAAGTATTACATAATTGTAGTAGTAATCCCCGGCGTGAAAAGCTGATGATATTAATCCAATACTTAGTAATAAGTTTTTCTTGATTTCTTAGTAATTGGACTAAAATTCTTTAACACATTTTTTGAAGCGGTTCTCTTTCTTTTAAAATCTTTTTTTACAGTCTGTTAATGAAAAATATTGCTTAATTATTAAAGTATCCTATAGATGAAGTTAACTGTATAATAACCAACATTTTGTATACAACATAATCATTTTCATTAAAAAACAAAAAAAAAAAACGATATATTGAACATTTTTTGTTTGATATATTAACCGATATTGATATTTTTTGAAAAACCCGATATATCGAATATTGATATTTTTGTTCAATATCAACATCCCTAATCAAATATGAGGGCCGTCCATTTTGAATTTCGGTAGATTTCCATGATAATTGATATGTTTACGATTGGTGATTTCGAACCTTCTGTTGAAATATAGAAATGCCAATATGGCTCACAAAATTCATGTGGTCGATTTCAAATCTGCACCTTCACCTGTGGACTCTAATGAAAACAAATGCAACTGTAGCAAGTTACTATGGTAAATGTGAGGTACTTTGATATTCAGTGACGTGTTTAGATAGGCGGACACTTGCTTTCGATTTTGACCACAATCACGAGAAAAAAAGTGTAGACTTTAGAGTTCTTTGGGTAAAAATACTCTACAAGGGTTTAATCCCTTAATTACTACTGTGATCAAAAAGCAAAGCCAATTTTGGATTTAAATTGCACGGGTACATCGCTTATAGCAAATCTCATACTCATATCTGTCTAATTTCTAATTTCGTTGTGTTTTCTGAGCAACTAAAAGTGAATTTCTCGATTTTTACAGTGTGTGGTTTTATTGAGCAAAGAAGTTGCATTCAATTTTGTTTGCGGAATGAAATCAAAGATTTGGTGCTCAAAAATCATCGGTTGACAATTAGAGACCTTGCTGATACTGTAAACATTTCATTTGGATCGGTCCAAACCATTTTGAAAGAACATTTGTGGTTGAGAACATTTTCGATTTGTTCCAAAAACACTCAATTTCTTGCATTGCACTGCATTGGTTGTTCGAGACTTTTTCATCAAAAATTCGATGCATGTCGTTTTACAACCACCGTATTCGCCCGATTTAGCTCCATGTGACTTCTGGCTATTCTCTAAGTTCAAAAGAACGCTTCGGGGACACCGTTTTGAATCGACTGAAGAGATAAAAGAAAAATCGAAGAAGGAACTGAAGGCCATTCCAATCATCGAGTTTCAGAAGTGTTTCGAAGATTGGAAAAATCGCTGGCATAGGTGTATTGTATCGGGCGGGGACTACTTTGAAGGGGATGATATAAATTTGGAAGAATAAATAAAACTTTTCAAAATTCTAAACAAATTGGCTTAACTTTTTGATCACAGTAGTATAATCTATATTGATTTTGTTTTATTATTAGATATTATGTATGAAACATTCAAAATTGCAGATCTGATAATACTGGGAATTTTTATAATCGCTAATTTCGATTATTAAGATTAATCTATATGTATATTTTATTTTATGTGTACAGGGATATATATACAGGATATTTGTAATATTACAGTAAAAAATCTATACATATTATTTTGATACATTATATTAACCGCCCCTCCTACAAAGAAGTATGTTGAGTATACGTAAGAACTATTATATTACGTACCATATATTCAAGTCAAATAATGGGTACCAAGGGTAACAACGGATGTTAAAATAATATTAGAGATACTTAATTTAATTAAGAGAGGAATATTAAAGTGAATTAAAGTTGATTAAGAGAGGAATATTAAAGTGAAAATTAATTTACTAACTACTACTACGGTTTCCTTCTGATTCTCGTTCACCGCTGCTATCACTCTTTTAATTACGCAAAAACGGCAAACACTAGAACGATAGGACCTCTCAGCAGTACCTGTTTGAAGATCAATAAACCATTCAGCTCGCCTTTAACCCAAGATAATTTTCTCTGCATTTCAAACCAAGACTATTATCCTTTTTGTCCGTCCTTACAAAGATTACCATATTAAAGGAAGCGTTTCGAAGGATCCAGCACAGTCTAATAAACGGTAAGTAAAATTGTCTGTACATATGTAATGTAGAAAGACAACATTCAATAATTAATTATTATCTCCTCTCAACAACTACAATAATCACGTAACATTATATAAGTGTATAAGTGATTGCAAGATTATTGCACGATATTTAGTTTGAATGTCGCCATTCATCACAGAAGGTTTGAACTTCTTTTATTCCCAAATATTCTGCAATTCAAAAATACATTTAATATATTTACTCAAAAACGTTTTTGAAAACTCGTTTATTATTAATAAGATGTAACACAGAAGTTCGAAATCGCCTACGTCAATAAAGGAATCCAAGACACAAATTATTCTAAATCTTATATCAGTTTAATAGTTATCCTTAACAGCAAAGTCGATTTTTTGTTAAATTAAAAAGTGATTTATCTTATATTTTAGTTTTCTTTTTTACTAATTCTTCAATGTGCAAAACAACACAAGTCAACCAACCAAAATGTTTCTTACTTCTCCTTAAATCTAACCAAAATATTCCTAGCATTTCCTTAATCAGAACTAGAATATGATATTCAACGGATTTTAGCAGTGGTCCTAAACTACTAAATACTAAATGTGTATCTAGGTTCAACATTTAGTACAGGATAATTTTCTAATGTACACAACTAAATAAAGTTAAAACAGATAAAAATATGTGCGCTAAAAGTGAGGCAGTTATTATATTTAAGTTAATAGTGCAAAATGGCATTTATTTGACGCGTAGTAAAAAAGGAAGAATTAACTGCAACTGAAGCATTTCACACCTGATCAAAACAAAACATAATTTTCTAACATTTCACATCTACATTGCTAGAATTGCTAGAAATAAGAAAGAAGGCGTTGTGGTATGTGGTTGGTTCGTGGTTGATCTGCGCATTGGAGATTAGGCATTAGAAATTTATCCAAAAAATTTGAAAAATTAAGAATTTTCAGATTGTAATGTAAACGAATAATTTAAAAATCAAAGTGTGAACGCTGGGACAAGACAAAATACGAGTAAGAACCTTGAAAAATGGCAACATGCAAATTTGTAAAGCAACAATGCAGCAAATCTGCGTAATTCGTGTCTAAGGTGTGGAGTGAAACATACTGTTTAAATGGCAGTTAAAATATTTTTTAATTAATTTTTTATTTCTTAAATACTTTAAAAATAAAAACTCACCTGTATCTACAATAACGTCTATGAGGTCCATGCTCTTGGCGAAGGCATCTCGCAGGTTGATGTGATGAAAGGATACTATGCTTCCTTCTCGTTTGGCTCTATCCAGGGCCTCCCTACGTTTAAGTGCTTTTTCTCTACGCATCTGATTTTTATAAAATTCGGCAAAATTGTTAACGATGATGGGAATAGGCAAAGCGATTACCAGAACACCGCATATGCAACACACAGAACCAATAACCTTTCCAAGTGCAGTAGTGGGATAGATGTCCCCGTAGCCAACAGTAGTCATTGTTATACCCGCCCACCAAAATGTTTCCGGTATAGAAACAAATTTTGTTTGTGGTTCATCCTTTTCAGCAAAATATGCTAACGAAGAAAATATGAGAACGCCCATTGCCAGGAACAACATAAGTAGACCAAGTTCCTTATACGAGTTACGTAGCGTAAAGCCTAACGACTGCAGGCCCGTTGAGTGACGGGCCAGCTTAAGGATTCGCAGGATGCGCATGATGCGAAAGACTTGCACCACCCGGCGCACATCCTGGAACTGGTCCGTAGCATTTTTGTTCGTCTCCAATAAAAATAAGGAAACAAAATACGGGAGTATTGCCAATAGGTCTATAATGTTAAGGCCGCCCTTGAAAAATTTCCACTTGTCTGGTGATGCGCTGAATCTTAGCACATATTCTAATGTAAACCATGATATACAAACGGCCTCAACCATTGCCAATTGTGGATTATCCTGAGGAGTACCATTGTGTTCGGACTGTAGTTGTGGTATGGTGTTCAACGTCAGGGCTATGGTAGACAGGACTATAAACAGGATGGATACCACCGCTATTATCTGTAATGGTAAGTGGTAGTTTTGGCATGTGAGAGTTTATTATATTGAAGATAATACAAAAATATCAACATTTACATTGACAAATGTTTAAAGTTACACACTAATTAATTCAATCCTTGAAGGCAGAGTTTAATTTTATTTAACCAACGGTCCAAAGGAACCTCTTTCAAGATTGTTGGTCGAGATGTTGCTTTGGTTGAACTCCTCTTATCATACTTATAACGTTCTTTAAATTAAAGAAACTAAAAAATGGATAATTATAAAGTGTTTAAAAAAAAAAAAAACATACAAATGATTGAAACTAAATCAGTCTGCGCCTAACGCTGACATCATGTGCTCCATTTAGTGTTTCCTAAATAAGGTAATTTTTTAAAATACATATGTCAAACTTAAAAGGTAGTTGCCAATTTTTTAGGTTTTTTCTTCAAGCCTTCGCAGCAATAAATTGTTAATAGGATTTATATAAAACACTTCATATAGGAATTATATAAAACACCTACTTTCAAGAAAAACCGAATTTTGCTATAAAGCATTATAGTAAACAAAACTCTTGTCTACTAACTTAATTGAGAAAAACTTGTGTGCTTTGATAAAAGTGTTGTTGTAATTATGGTTTTTTGATCGCAATTAACCAGGAAATTTTTTTGTAATAATTAAAACATTATATGTTTAAAACTAGTGTGGGAAGAATGTTATTTCTGTCAATTTTCTCCACAAGACGAAATTGTTTCCTGTTCTTTTTACACTGATGGGTATAAGAACAAAAACCACTGAAGTTGTGAATTAAGCTCGCCACCGCATATTTATTTAATTTATTTGATTTGATATAAGTTATATCATTAATAAAAAATTAACACATCATAAATTACAGCTACATTTGCGCATATTTCAAAAATATCTTGATAAATATTGCATGAATATTTTCTGGGTAATCTATTAGTACTGCCGTGAATAATTATTTTATGAACGTTGTCTAATAATGAGCTTATCGTACTGAACAACAATTTTCTTATTGACATTGTAACGTTTTGGATGAAAAGTAATGTTTTTCAATTTTATTAACCCTACGTCAAAAGTCATATTTGCGCATATGAACACACTATCCCTCTCTCACACTTGCTTACGCACCATACTCATCCCCCCACACTCACACAATTTCCTAAGCTCTCACTTATACATTTTTGTAAACCCTCACTCACACACTCATACATATCCGTTTTAACATGTCTGCACATAGAACCATTGACATACCAGTACACGTAGAACCGTTATTACACTAAACCACATACACAGAACCACTCACACACCAAGAGTGCTTATCATTCATTGCAATTATCTATGTTTTGAATAAATCGAAGTGAAATTTGCCCATGACTATTAACAGTGGATAACAACCACTCGTCAGTTACGTTACAGGAAGTTAAAGAAATCAAGAATCAAAAACGGAAACAGTTACTCTGCCTTGCGAAGAGTACGTTGGACATTCGAAAGCTCACAAAATTTTGAAAATGTCGATCCATTCATTTCGGTGCATTTTGTAGTTTTTGTGATCATTTATTTATTTGAACGTGATGTTAAACGGAGTACACCGTATTCTTTACCAGAAATATTCTTAAATCTGAGTTTTCTGAATTAAACTTCCAGTCAGTTTTGATTTGTAACAAGTTTTATATATCATCCAAAAAAGAGACAATACTTTCACTTTCAAAATCGACCTGTCCATCTTGTCGAACTTGATTTATGACACTCGTATGATCATAGATAATTTTAAATTCTATGAAAATTGAGTAATGCATTGGTTTCCGTTATTGATAGTTCATCATCAGCCACGTGGACTTAATGATCATTATGTCAATGTATATATAAAGCGCAAAAAGATTCACAAATCTAACTTTTCGTATTTGTTAGTGAAGAAGCGCGCTACTGAAACTTGGCTAATGTAATTAGAATCACCGCTTTAATCTATATATGTATATTAGGGTGCTTTTTTTTTCGCGACTATGTTTTTTTTTTCAGTCCCACCTCGAAATTGTGTGGCTAATACCTAAATAAAAATTCCCTGAAAATTGGAGCCCTTAAAAATAATATTTAGTACTAGAGCAAGACGCATAAAGATTTCCCATATAAAATACACGTGAACTTTGATTATTTTTCTTCAAATCTCTACAACTCAGAGGCATTTTATGGCACAATCTTGGGCAATGGTAGGGTTTCTTCAGAATTGAATGCTCTACAAAAGTGTCCATTGCGGTGTAATCCTAACTCCCACCAGCGAGGTAGTACGGGTCATTAACCCCAATTTTTCCATGAAATTCTCGCTTCAGATCACATTCAAAATCAGACATTCAGATTCAGCAGATTCATTACATATACTTACAATTAGATACAAATCGCAATTCAGTCGGTGCAAAACCCATGGATTTAAAACAATCGAGGCGTCATATTGAGTTCAAGATCTAGCGATGCGAAAATCGCACAACCAAACTTTCAGAACATCAACATCCCTTCCAAAACCAAAGCACATAAATGGGTAAAATTAATATTTCCACTTTTCAACCGTAACCAACCCTAATATCTGCATTGCAGGAGTTATGAACAAGACCCTATCTCATCTTTCGAATAATACTATATTTTAGACTGAAATTCTCACATTCTTCACTTTGCACAATTTATTCGATTACTATCTGTATAAATCGTTTTTTGTTTTTTTCTATATTTTTATCTGATCTGTTATAATATTAATCAAGAATATTATTTGACTTTAATAACATTTTAAAAACTACAATATTGTTGTCAGCTTGATAGGTTGGACTAGTAGTACTGGACTACGTTCATAAAAAAATTATGACGCCACTGCTAATAATTTGGTTAAAATGACAAATTCTGGGCTCAAAATGCACTAAAACTTAAATGACTCCAACCAACAGGCAACAAATTAATGCGTATTGAGGTCTTCTATCATATAAGACTGTGCCACTACTCAGTTTTAAGCTGGGATAATGGACGCTCCATTCGAGCAAAACAAGTCATACAAAACATCACTTTTGGTTACAATGATCTTCTGTTTATTAAAAATACAAGATGATTTGTAAAAAATCAATTCGCTGTTTCAACTACTATTTTTATCTTTGAGGAAAATAAGCTTAAATTTCATTCTCTAAGGCAATATTTTTGACACCATCCAAGCAATAAGCATGATCTGCGTCTTTTATATTATTGAGCCTATTTAACCGTTTCGGTCCTCTCGCCACCTATATTTGGCATCCGCGAAACTTTCTTTGGGTACGATCGCCGCCTAAGGTCGGCATTCACGGAAAGCTCTGTGGCTATGATCGCCAACTATAGTCCACATTCATGGAAAGCTCTATACAATCACACCGCGGCCAACTGTGCCGTACTGAAAGGGCTAATAAAGCGCATATGCGCCCATAGTGCTCAAAGGGTTAAGTGTATTTATAACATCAACATCTCCTTTTGCACCATCATTATAAAATTGCGAAGTTTTGCGATCGATTTTGATTTGGTTGAGTATGTTTTTTTGAAAAAGGTTCATTTGATTTTGATTTGGTTTGTTGTTGACTTTGAGATGAATAACACTTGATTACCAGTGACTTTGATATAATACTGGATTATCAAAAATTAACTAACTTAATTAGTTTACATAAAATTTTTATAGATTTATGACTCCGAAAAATTGAAGGAAAAAGCACATCTGGACATTCTTATTGTGACCATGAATGAATTCACAGTCAACAGCCAGATATTAATAATCTATTTGTCGTAAAAAGTTTAAGTACATACCATATAAGTAGATCTTTTTTATGTAGCACATCGTGCAAAGACGTTGATTTAACTTTGAACAATAACGAAAGTCAAAAAAATGTTACTTAAACGTATTTGGTTTTTAATTTAATTTTAAAATTTTAAAAATGAGCACATGTAGATATATGATGACTATCGAAGTAAGTGTTCTGATAAACACACAAGTTTTTCTTTAATATTAATATTTTTTATACATAGTTTTCGATTAAAAATAGTATGTGTATAGTTTTACAAAAAAAGAATGTATATATACATTATAAATATAATATTTATATATATATATAATGTATATATTTATATATTTGAACAGTCGGGTCTGCAGTCGACATCCATTAAAAAGTTCTCTATTTCTTCATGTCCTTTTAGATTACATTTCATAGGAAATTCTGTAAGGACTAATGTAGTAAATGACAAGACATCTTTATGCAAAAGTATTCAAATATACTTGCAATATAGGTCAAAATGTACTTTGTTCTCCATGAAGACAATGGACGATCGCAGGAAAATGAAGAAATAATTATAAATTTCTAATATACATAAGAAAAAAGTTGGATGGAAAAAGGATTCTACTTACAAATAAAAATTTTGACAAAAGGAGCCTTATGTAAATTTAATAAATGCCAAATTTTATAAATGCTTTACCTTTAAAACCATAACAAATTCCATATGCAAAAATAAAATAATCTAAATTTAATTAATTGAAACTATTTCAGATAAACTTTTAACAGCCAATTTTAACTCAGATATAACACTTAAAATATTAAAACTATTTTTAATACCTACAAAATTTGGTACAACTAAATTGCTAAGTGCTTTCCAAACAATGTTAGCAGATTCTGTGTATAATAGTACTACATTTATTTGAACTTATATTTACTTCAGTTGACAAATTTTAGCTTCGTTAACGCCAAACGCCACTATCATAGAACCCAGCAGAACTCAATTCTATTCAGAATATAGCAAATTTTAAAGCAGTTTGCCCCTGTTAAAAAGTTCGACACCTATTGCCTTTTATAAAAGTCTCAATACAATTTAAAAAACCTATGAACCGAATTCCGCCGGATTCGGCACGGCTGTATATTTTATCTTTAACTTATCGTTAGATATTTTATGATAAACGAAGAATTTGACAACCCTTTGAATATAAGTTCAAATAGTAATTTAAAAAAAAAACTTAACTGAAATGTCTTATAATGTTGTGTATTTTATTTTAACTACATAACAATTATTATCTGTATAAAAATTAGTGGTACGATGGTTGTCTTCTTGAGTATCCTGTTAAAATGTGCAAAGTCTTACTTATTTTTATATTTATTTGGTCGAAATTGAACTCCACATTAATACATTCCGCTTTTCTAAAAAAATGTTGATAAAGTTTTCATTGATATATTCGTGTTTTATGAATTTTGTGTTAATAGCACTGTTAGTACAGTAAATAAAAGCAGTGATTAAAATACTTTATGGATACATACATATATGGTGTATCTGAACGATGCGTGAACAATAAGCAAAAGAACGATATTGTATTGAAATTATGTATATACAGTATATTGTTGTATAAAAAAAAACGAAGTAAAGCAATGGTCTCAGCCTTTTTTCTGTACACGGCTTAAAAAAAGACACTCTAAGGAGAAAGTAAATGTAATTGGATAAACCTTATTTTAGATTACGATATTATCATAAGATAATTATATCATACTATTGTAGTAGCCCGCGTTATATGGAGTATTATTATTCATTTTTTAAACTTAAAAAAGAAAAAAGAAAATGGAACAAATCAAAGTTTCCTAGAAATGATAGCTGTCATTTGGTTATCAAGCAGAAAGGCCTGACTATATCGTTATACTTGTTTATACTCTGTAATATATTAAAAAATTGTGGAAAATTTCATGAAGATCTGAAGTTAATATTTTGAAGGATTTTGAACGTAAAAGAGAAAGAGATAATAAAACAAAGAAACATAATTTTATTTGTATTAATAGTTATATTTTGCAAGTGTATGCCCCCAAAAAATAATAACAAAAAACAAACATTTGATGGTATTATAAGAAGGTTGATGGAAATTCATAGAAATAACGATCAATATATCATTTACACATCAATTGTTATAATATAAGTATAGTATAACGGCCCTTTCCAGATAACGATATGTGTTGCTGCTTTAAAGAAAGACGATTTCAATCTATTTCAATGATAAATAAGTTTTTTTACATCATCGTTCATCAACATCAAAAACGACATGCCACTTCTTTTGCAGAGATTTTTAACCATCTTGGTTAGACTTCCTGAGTTTTTAATCTGATTGTTAATATAAGTAGCATTAAATTTACTCTTTTTGTGGTTCATCCCGGCCCATTATCACCATTCTCGCCTGGGTCAACCACCATATGTGATGTTAAGGATCCTCCACTCAAACAGTCCGAGCACTCTTTTCATTGATTGCTTTTTTAAAGCAGCGCATTTTTTTCTAGTTCATGTATGTTTTTAAATTGGATCTTCATGCATTAATTTCATATTCGCATCTACTTTGTTAAGGAAAACGATCATGTTCCACCTTTTGGTAAGTTTTTAAAAGCATCATAGACGAAGTTCGTAATTTAGCAACAACAAAAAAAAGGGGAACAAATTTAATATGGTATTTCATTTATTGTCGAGTCGCCTCTGAAGGCATACCTACCTCTTTTTATGAATCATTAATCATACGTAATAACAAATATATACATATCTGAGTTGCTTCATTTTTTACGAACCCTTTTGAAAGTTGATTATAAGAAGGTTATTAATATAAACAAAAGTAAAGTTAGCGTGGAGGCTAAATTTGATGGTCAGTGCTTCTAGGAGCGCAAAATTATTTTTAGGGAACATGGTGCGCAATTCAAAAGAGTGAGAAAGGGATATGGGCACTTTTGGCATTGGTTTGTTTATTCCTTCACTGACGTTGACCCCTTGTCGATGTATTGCAAAATAGCTTCAACTGTGAGCTTTTTGATTGCTTCCTGTGTCATCTTTATCAAAAGCAATAACATTGTTTAATAGAGCTCAACAACTAATACTAATGAGTTTCATTAACATTTTGACCATTTTTACGAGTTTAAGAAAATTATTATTTTCTACCTATATTACATATACAAAATATTTTTTATTAAAACGTCACCAAAACTTTTTAGATTTTTTTTCAGCACCATGCTAAAACCAATAAAAGTCAGTAATATTGCAACAAATTGAGAAAACATGAAACGTTTATTCCTCCCATAAAGAAAAAGTAGAAAAAAAAACAACTCCGAAACTATTAACATTGATGAACATACATGGAAGTACAGACAGACAGACCTTGAGGTCTTCTGATTCCACTTAACACTATTTCTTGTGAGTCACTGGACTATCTTCAAATTTATATTATGCACTTATGCGAACCTTTGTCTAAATACTTGTTACTAATTTAATTAATGAGGTAACTTAATTTGTAATGGTGCATGTTTACATGATAATTAAATAAAGGTTTATTTGAATTGCCATTTAAACATGCGTTATTACGAATTAAATTGCCCCATTCGCTATGTCCATAATATTCACCTCAAGAGAGTATAAGAGGAGACTAGGAACTTTCAGCAGATTTTAGAATTCTTCAAATTCAGAAAGTATAACTTAGTTTGCATGGACAGATTCCACATTGCAAAGTTTTCATCAGCAATAGAATGTGATATAAAAGAAACAAAACATACATTTTTTTGAAATTATGGCGTAGTTCAAGACTTAGAAATTCAAAGAAGAATAAAATAAAATAAATATATAAGCAATATTATCCTTATTTATGTCCGTTACCATAAAGAAATATGTTCTAAATATTCTAGTGAAATTTAGTTCTGCAATGCTTTTTTTTTTTAATAAAACATTAATTAATAAATAGTTTTTGATACCCTTCAACGCGTGACTATCAGATATCAGAATACCCCGGTATTAAAGGAAATGATGTCGCTAATGAAGTAACTAGGGACGATTCATTATATCCCTGGTACCGAGTCCAGAATCATATTGCAGTACCTATTGGTTGGCTTTCGATCAAATTTGGAATAAAAGAATGGAAAAGGAGTCAACAGTCTCTATATTGAAATGTCCCTGTGCTTCGTCGGACTAAAGAGGTTGTCAGACTCTAAGCCTATGTCACACTGAAGTCACCGTCTTAAACAAAGCGGAATTCAGATTGTTGGTAGGCTATCTAATCCAGCTCTATGGATTAGTCTGTCAAGATGTATCTTTGCCTTGAAGACGATGAAGCTACAAAAAACATCTTATGTGCTTGTTCTCTTTTAGCGTCGTCAAAAGAATCTTCAATGAAGAGTTTTTAAGTTGACTTTCGTTGTCTTCTATTAATGATTTGTTGAGGTTCCTTAATGTGGCAAATCGTCTTTTATTTTGAAGGATTTCGATACAAAAGATCTTTCAGTCATCCCAGTCTAAAAAAATAATAATACCAAGGAAATTATAAACTGAATGTGCTCACTCCGGTTTGATATTAAAGCATCTCATTTTATGACTTCGAATTCCGAGATGAAGATATAAGAAAAATGATTTACTATATGGTATATGCCGTACAACGACTTATATGCTGGAAAATGTACAGCGTTATATCTGAGATTCTTTATAAAATAAAAATAAGTTGAAATAATGTTTATTAATCTTACATGGTTTTAGCACAAAAAGTATTAATATTACTCCATTCCACTCCACATATACAGAGTGATCCAAAAGTATGGAAACGGCAAAATAACTTTCGAGGAATGCATTTTGGAGAAAAAAGTTTAAGACAAAAGTTTTACGAATTTTCCCTGGCTATTCAATGGTAACCTTAGATTTGACCTCGACCATGGCATTGAAGGTCATTTCAAGGTCAGGTTGACTTTTTTCAATGAGAACCCATATCTTTGACAACGGAAATGGAAAGAGTGGAAAATTTTACATACGACTATGACTCTTACCATGACCTCGAAGGTCATATCAAGTCAAGATGGTTCTGTAAAGGAGAACCTACATTGTTGCTGTGGATTTGGAAAGAGCAGAAGTTTTGCGTCCGAATGTGACCTTGACTATAACCTTGACCATACTATAACTTCGAAGGTGATATCAAGGTCAAGGTGGTTTTTTGAAGGGGAAACCATATTTTTGGACACGGAAATGGAAATTTCATGCGTAGTGTACAAAAGCAAAAGGTTTGATTCTATTCCTACTCAAGAACTTCGGTGAAAATAGGATTTTTATGGGTGGAGACCCAAATTTGCTACATCATAATTAAAAATCCATTAGAGGTAAAGAATTTGATGTCATTTTCTTTTTTATAAATCTGTCTGAAACTCATGGGTACAATTTTTTTACTTTAAAGTACCTGTCAATCTCGCGGAGTGAAAAAATTTAGTTCTTGAAAGAACTTACTAAATTTTATGCATGCCGTCAGTCATCTTGTAAGTTTTGTTGTTGATACCCACTATCATGTGGAAGCTTTTACCAGATTTTTATTCAAAAACTGACTGACAGATATGGGCTAAGAAATAATATTTTTAAAGTTTTCATATTTCGAGTCCTCAAAAAAAGTTACGAGATAAAATACGAAAGCAATACATATTTTAATGCTTTTCCAGCATTTCAGGTCAAATTTTTATTTCTCATATTTCTGAATAATTGAATAAAATAAATTTTTTTATTGTATTACTTTTGTAATTTTATAAAGAAAGTATGGCTCCCACAAATTTCTCTATAGAATACGCAGATATAACGCAAAACGTAAAAATTGGGCCTGTTCGACATTTTTCCAATGTCTTCTGCTCGGAGTTCTAGTTCACAAAGTGCAATGATTCAATTTTAAGATGATGTGAACCCATTCAGTTAACAATCGCCATCTTATAGAGTAATGTTTTATCAGTTCAATTTTTTCGTTCTGGGGACATAACTAAGTTCTGAAAACACTTTTATAAAAAAACGCGTTTAAACATTTCAAATATTTGTGCCTTCTAGCTTCGGCATTTTAAAGAATTATAAGTTAACTTAATTATTATGTTTTTGCGAATGTTCTTAAAATATTGAAAGAACAGATTCGATTTTTCGACCAAAAATAAAATAAAAACGATTTCTCCCTTATGACCCTTTGTGTTAAAATGATAGTGTCTATAACATGAAAAGCGGATTGTACATTTACTTCTTTTTGTACCCGTAATTATATGAAAAGATTTCAAAAATAAATTTTTACAAAAAAGTATTTGGTATAAAACATGTGTTGCTTGTGCACAGATTGTGCGAATGGTACAAGATCTTTGTTTGGAAAGGAAACGTCAGAGTATATCATAGCCTTCCTTATTATTATCTAAATTATTATATTGAATAATATAATAAATGTATAAAGAGGTATTAACGTTTTGTTGTATTTGCTATTGTATCATTTTAAAAGGTGTAAAAAATCGGTTGCCATAAAAACCACTACAAAAATATAAAATTTTACACTCGGTACAACGATACAATGAAAAATATACCAAAGTGTAAATATCCCTAATCAGTTTTTTTAGCAGTGTAATTAAAATTATATTTCACCTTATTCATAAAAAAAATATCGTAGAACAACAATAAAAATGTACTGAGCACTTTTTTTTGTTTTGGTACTAAATAAAAAGGCAAAAGAGAAGCATGCTCACTTATGCAATTGAGCTCATTACTTTTGCTATGAATACTAAAATGTTACATATAAATATTGGATTAATACAACTATCTACTACACAGCGATATGCTTACAAAAACATGCCAAAAGACAACTACATTTACATCCTATCCAATATAGCACAGGGCGATATACAGCAGCAATTCCTTTATTATATTATATGTACATACATAACTAGCGACAGCAGGATATATGGACAACATAAAACATTTAAAAAAAAAAAAGCAGGACATTAAAAACTGAAATCAATATGTTTAATAATATCATGATAACCAGGACAACCCAAAATTAATTAGAGGTCTAGCTTTCCTGGAATATTAACTATTATTATAATTATTAAAGGGAGGTGTTGGCGGTATATAAAATGAATTAGTTTATCTTACTAAATTGTAATAGATTGAAAATTATTTTGAAGGAAATCAAAAAACAAAGACTGAACTCCGAGCAATTCTCCGAAATGAACATTCAAAATACAAGAGTTCTCATTAAGGGCGAACCAAACTCATTTCTGGAGGAAAGTCACAGGAGAAGCACCCAAGCATGTTGTAATAATTTTAATTTTGTGCATCATGAAAATTAACACAAATTGCAACAGAAATTGGCTGCTTCTCCCCGGAGTTCTGAATATTTAAAAATTGTCCGAGGATTTCTACAGCACACCTGCCGCCTGGTCGTATCGCTTAATGCCCATTCCCAACAATTTATTCAATAGTAAAATGTTAAGCACAAGTTTTTGTTATTATTTTAACAAAAGCTTTCGATCGGTTATTGATTCCATATACATATATACTTTCTATGAGCTAGGAGAGGAAAACTTATTTCTGGCTAGGGATAGAAGTAGAGAAACATTAGAAAAATTATAATGAGGAAAGAAGAAATTTAGTAAGATACTTAGTCTGAGTTTAAAGTGGCAGAAATTAAATCGCAGGATCAAACAGCCACGCACATATTTCGACAACGTTTAAAAAAAAATTAAAAATATTTAATTTGTTAACATAAAACTCTGTAATAAAATTAATAATTATAATTTAAAGGATTCAATCTATTTTCCTAAGTTTTCAAAAGTGGTCCAGTTATAAAATTCTTATACAATCAACGCATCTAATTGCACTGAATTAAAATCAAACATATTTTTAATTAGTGAATCTAAAATGTGCAGTTGTGACATAAATAATATAAAAAAATAATAATGAAATAAAGTTAACATAAGACCTTTTTTAATTTTAACACTTTTATTTCACAAAGAACCTAATGATTTTTTCTTTTTCTTTTTTATTAAATCCAATTCTCTAAATTTAATTTTCGTAGTCTTGTAATAAACAAACGCAAAACAAAATTGAATAAACAACTTTTTTAAAACTTGGAGTTTTCGTTGTTCATTGAAACCTCTTTCTGAAGCCCAATTTTAGTAACTTTAAGAGCAGTATTTGATCTAATCTTTAATGTTGCAAGCTTTTGAGAATTTCAATTTATAGATGTATTATTAAAATTGCTATCCTATATACGTTATTCGGGCATATCAACAAATATCAGTAAAAAGGCTTATAGAATTATGCATTAAAAGAAGAATCCCGGATTTACTTTGGGGTCATGCCCCGCAGTTAACCGTATTGTACAATAATAAATTTACATAAGAAGGAAGCAACAAAACAGAATGATAAATAAATGTTTATTTAACTTATTTACCATTTGAATATCAAATTGGTATTCGTATGCAAAAGTTGATAATATTTGGTCATTAGCTTGTTAAAAATCGATTAAATTCATCGTTTCGTGAAAACAAAGAGCTTGTTTTCCTAATTATTTTATTATAAGTTACTGAGACGTCTAAAAAATGTCAGTCATTATATGTACAATACACACAAAAATAATATCAGTAACTGGCCCGACTATTAAACAGAGTCACTGCGAAGTATTCTATGATATACCATTCACTTTTAAGGAAACCTTCCAGTGTGTCCTAGAATTTTGCTCTTCTTTTAATATGTCATCCCATCAAAATCAATGAGACACTTATTTTATATTTGTCGGATACACGTGTCTAAATGGTAAAATTACTTGAGTATCCCCTTAAAATAGTGTTTGAGTTTAACATATTCTAAGGGAACCTTTTGTCAAATCATTCTTATATTTCTCCTTGTGAAACACAACAAATAAATTATAATATGATTTAGGAGGAGTCATTTCACCCCTTAGAAACGTTTATCCGCCAAAAAGAAATACATGTCTTTAAGATTTTGATGAAGAATGGTCCGATTCATATTGCCCACATGACTGTAGTCATGGTTGTGAAATTGTATCATATTTCGTAAATGTATGGGCGCTTTCGCAATAAAAAATGTACCTGCTTAGCAAAAGAGGCTAATAGATGTTGAGAATCAGGAACATTTTATTGTTTTGAAGGAAAGTCTTACCTATTTACCTCGATATATTTTTTTTAGCTTTCTTTATCTTCCTCGAAGGTCACGCGAAAATCCAGCAGGCACATACTTGATTTTTCCCTGCATACTAGCAAAGAATACAGAAAATCATTTTAAAAAGAATGTTCACTTACTTTTAAAGACGTAGTTAATTTAACCGATTTTTCATTAATATAAAACAAAAAAATTTACCCATTATTAAGAAGGGGACGACATTCCTGCATTGTTCCGAATCCAAAATCCAATTCAAATTACTTAATAATTCCAATTCAAACAATTTAGCAATTCGTCAAATACAAATGAAACATGAGTTCATCAAGTTCACGCGTGTCAGCTCAGCATTGCTTTTTGTGCCATTGTGTCTGTACAGAGCCGATCGTGCTTTTTCCATAAGGAGAGGCGAACACTGAAATGGATATGTAACGAGTATACGGATTGATTTGTTTTTTAATCGTAGAATTTTCTAATGAGCTCCAGGTCTGCACAAGATGCACAAACGACTATAAGATGTGGCCCTTATGCTAAGTTTAAGTATTAAAAGATTGTATTTTAATTTAAGAGCCTTTTATGTATATTTATACAATAAGATCTAGTTTTCAAGTGACAATAAAGAAATAATATTGAAAATAGGGAACTACGTTATTTATAAAATATTCTACAATTAGCTACCTCATTCTCAAAAGAAATGTCAAGACAATAATTCTCAACACTTTAAAATGCATGCTTCTCCTCTAACTCCTCTAGATTTTTCGTCTATCTCTTCTATTACAAGGCATGCTGTCGACTTCTAGCAAAGTTGTGGGGTTGAGAGGTATAACGTCCTAATGTCATAAAAATATGAGGCGTTAATTGGCGGTGTATACAGTCTTTGTACCATAGATTAAGTAGGGTTTGATACTAGCTGTAGGCATTCATAGAAAACGGACAATCATACTGACAATTTTTAAGCGGCTTTAACATTTTACCCTTTCACCTAAGCCAGGCTCGGAACATTTCTGTTTGTCTGTCGTCCGTGAGCAAGAGAAAAAATTAGACCATGTTAATGCTTAAAGAAGAACTAAATGCGAGGGATACCTCGGTTGGTTTCCTTTTTAGTAGTGAAGTTTTTTTAATTATAATCAATATTGTAATAATTATATAAATTACTTCTTAATTATATGAATGAATGTAACGTTAAATAATATTTTTTCGACTGCAAATAATACCACACAAATTTTCATATATATCATTATATTCTCTTATATACCATTCGATTTATAATGAACCTCTTATAGTAATTAATCTAATATATAACATAGAAAATATTGGTATCTGCACGTTACACAAAACCACTTCAACAGTGACCCGTGGTATCTTCAAATTTACACACTTTATTATGCTTCGAAAATCCGTATAAGACTTTTTTAAGCTCTCCACTTTATACCCTTCTTAATTGATGTTATCAAAAAATATTTTTCGAACAACCATTTAGGATTTTTCAGTATTCGAACAGCTTCAAAATTTAATATGTATATATTTTCATTTCAAGAAATCGACTCATTCCTACAAATTTGCCATTTTTCTTCAAAAAAAAGGTATAAGATTTGGATTCCATTCCAGTTGATAATTTCTTCTGCTAGACTACAAAAACCATAATAGATGAATGAACTCAGATTCCAGCTCTGATTTAAAATTTCTTATTATATGTAATATTTATACATCTTTTGAAATACTACTGTGATCAAAAAGAAAAGCCAATTTTGAATTTAAATTGTGCCGGTAAATCGATTCGAGCAAATCTTCTTGTTCTTAGGTTGACAGCACTGTCACTCATATCTGTGTAAACGCCAGTACGTCATTTGTTTAGTTAGTTTCGTTCTGTTTTCTGAGCAACTAAAAGTGAATTTTTCGATTGTTACAATATGTGATTTTATTATTAGAGAAAGCGTTGAAGACAAGGAGCGTCCCAGACGATCATCAACATCAATCAATGAACAACATGTCAATGAAATCAAAGATTTGGTGCTCAACAATCGTCGGTTGACAATTAGAGACCTTGCTGATACTGTAAACATTTCATTTGGATCGGCAAACCATTTTGAAAGAACATTTCACTCTATTTCGATACTTTTTTTATCAAAAATTCGATGCATGTCGTTTTACAACCACAGTATTCGTCCGTTTTATCTCCATGTGACTTCTGGCTATTCGGTAAGCTCACAACACCGGTTCAGGGACACTATTTTGAATCGACTGATGAGATAAAAGAAAAATCGAAGAAGGAACTGAAGGCCATTCCAATCATCGAGTTTCAGAAGTGTTTCGAGGATTGGAAAAATCGCTGGTATAGGTGTATTGTATCGGGCGGGGACTTCTTTGAAGGGGATGATATAGATTTGGAAGAATAAATAAAAAATTTTCTAAGTTATAAAAAAATTGGCTTTACTTTTTGATCACAGTAGAATATGTCTACTTGTCTAATGCAAGGCCACATGTTGCAATTTTAACTTGACAAAAACTATTAGAACTGGCATCGGATATTTTACCACATCCTGCCTATAGCCCAGATTTTTCACCGACCGATTTTTATCTTCTTTTTTTCAGGGGAAACATTTTTAATAATCAGGATGAAGTAAGCGACTTCTTAAATTACTATTTTAACTCACTGCCATCGAGCTTCTACGCCGACGGGATTAAGAGTCTGCTAGATCGTTCGCAGGTCATTGATTGTGATGGAGATTATTTGACTGAATAAATTCTTGAAATCTTGAAATTCGTGAAACATGAAACGAGTCTTTTCAAGGTTGTGCAGATATAAAGAGAGAAACTACTTAAACATAATCTCCGTACTTTCCAAATCGCTTCGGAATGCTTAATTAAACGACATTATCTCACGGAACAGAGGAGATAGGAGACCGCATGCCATCAGACGTTTTCCGACATTCGCCAAATAACCTGCATTATTTTCTGATGCCCAAAAAATTTTTATTAATGCCAATCGATTCACGTCGAAATGAACTATTACTTAATATTTTAGTTTAAATCCTACGAGGCCCGTGCTCATAAGTATTACGTTTTCTCGCGCTATTCGCCAAGCGACACAAAAAACGTAACATTATTAACAATTGAAAAAATGTATAAAAGAAGACTAAAAAAGTACTGAACAAAATTATAAAGTTTCTTGATCGTATTTTTGATCTTTTGTGCAAATTTAAAATCATCTAGAACTACAATAGATAAAGATACGATTTCCCGCACTTTTCTGCAGAGAATTCAATGCTCTACAAAAACGATCGGATGTATTTTGCCGTATCTATTACCATTTTCGCTACGCAACGGAAACAATTCTAAAAGTGCTAGTTTCTAAATTCCAACAATTTTTCTGATTGTGAAAATAATTTTTAAAAATTGTTCTAAAGAATCTCAAGCCCCTGAAAGGTATTAAGTAATTTTACTTAATTAACTACTATGAAAGAAAATTCGAAATTATCGATCTCAAAAGCATCTACAATATGTATGCACTGAAATATCAATGAAATATCTTGAGGCTATTGCTTTGCCATTTTTGGATAAACCATTTTGATGTGGCCTTTGAAAAGATTAGGGTTTGGAGAATGTTTCCTTTAAGAACAAAGTTAAAAATAATTAGCATTTAATTAATAAAAGCCAGGAAATGTTAGGGTGTGGGTTAGAAGTTGAAAAAATTATAATATACTTTTGCAGAGGTCTTCATGAAAAACCAAATTATCAAATTATTGAATGACATTGGTCATCCGACCTTTTCTTTGAACTTTAAGGTTCAGAAGTTGTTTTTTCTAATTGACAACTTCTACATTGTTCGATCGGTAGAATTGCGGCAAAATGTCTTATGAGATCTCCACAAATACAAAAAATGGAATTTTTTACGGAAAAGGGAAGTGAATTATGTGCAAAATCCGACTGTCAACAACGAGATCTTCAAGACTTTACGAGTTTTATAAAATTTAAGTTAAAGCAGGTTCAAAAACAATTCGAATGGTATATCTTAAACGATTGATTATAGGTGAAAGGAAATTGTATTACGTATAGAATGGCATTTCTATAGAAAACATCGCGGTGTCTCTGTTTTGGTTCAAGGGTTTAAGTGGCGATTCGGACTAACTTAGTCCGAATCCAATCAGCGCCAGAAGCATGCCGTTTTGATATGTCTCTTTCGTAATCTAATGGAAACGGACTTGGCCAAAAAATACCCAGAATCGCCAGCAACGAAATGTATACCAATCTGTTCATTAAGTTGAACATATCACGTTACCAAAAAATCAGCCTTCTAAACCATGTAGTATAGGAGTTATGAGCCTAAATAAGATAATTGGAATCATAATAGTTACAATCATTTTTATTGAGTTTTATTTAATATATCACTATTACAGTGTTATTAAACGATGATATATTTTATTATAGTATATATTATATTTATAAAGACAAAAATATATAATAATTATTATTATATATATACAGGGTGTCCAAAAATACCAGGCCACCTCTTCTAAATCAGGCAAAAACATTTTTTTCGCCAAGGCGATCACTCCATTTAAGTAAAATGGGTACGCTCTATCGACTGGCGCTATTTTCAGCTTCCGATCTCGACCGGAAGTTTGTTATTTAGACCGAAAGTATATTTTTTTAAAATGGATGGGTACATTTTGACCTCGAATTCGGATTCCACTTTAAAAAATACGCAACTTTGATTCGGTACATTTTTCAAAAAAATAACGGTTTCGCCCTCTAAATGACCTTTGAAGTTGTTCAAGCTGGAAGTAGACCTTTAACTCCGGAATTGCAATATTTTACAGCCAATTCACATTCTACGCCATAATTCGTGCATGCTGAGTTTAAATGGGGACTTTTTCGCCTCCGCTTCCTACCGGAAGTGAAATATTCAGACCGGAAGTAAACCTTTTAACAGCGGAATTGCGTTTTTTTACAGCGAATTCACATTATACGTCATAACTTATGCATGCTGGGTTTTAAAAATTTTAATATTGAAGTTACCATAAGTAAAGGAAGATCTGGTTTCTGACACATGTATATGTAAATTACTCAGAAAAATTTCATTAAAAACATATTTCAAAGACAACTCGATCGGAGGTGAGTCTACTAAAGTGAAAAATTACCGATTTTTTTTATGAAGATCAGTTTGGAACTGTAGAAAACTCTGTCGTAATTTTGACAGAAATTTTAAAGCTTTTCAGAGCTTAGAATTGTCTGTCAGCTGCTACAACACTTTTTAATTAAGACCTTTGGACTATTACTTCAAACTAAAGTTTGAACTAAACTCTAAACATAGAATATGCCTATAATATGATACATTCTGGATTCGAATATGTCTAATATGTCTAAATTTAAAAGTCACAACTGGATATCGAAATTTTAAATGCATATATAATATATGGGTTTCTATAAATTATTTTACTTTTCAAATATAATAGTTACTTTTAAGGATTAGATCAATTGCTTTCTGGAAATAACAGGTTTGCTACAGTTATTTATTTTATTTTTAAATTAAAATCAATCTCTGGGTTTACAATTATTTAGTGATAAAAGGATCAGCAAACTTACATGTTCCACACTCAAGCTAACTACATATTAGTTATACGACCTGCACAACTTGGATTAGTATAGAATAAATTAAGCATTTATATTGTTTTTTAATTAAGCGGTTTTAGCTTTGGAATTTTTTTTATGAATAATGTAAAAATCTGTGGTTAACTTCTCCACATGTCCTCTATGAAATTACTGTCTGAAAAATATACTAGCCAATCTGGAGGATTCAATTTCTTTTTAATTGGGTGCAAGTGAATTATCAATGCACACAAATGAATCGTATTCCGAACTGCTCAGAGAACTGTCAAAACTCGCTGGGGTTATCATAGTGACAGCGTGTATAAAATTTGTTATGATGTCTTCAAACTTAGTGCCCCTTTTTCATTCTCCAAGAAATGAGCGGCTGCACTGGGTACAAAAGCACAATGCTGAAGGTTACTAACACATCACGAATTCAGCTAAATCATCCATCCTGTACTCTATAATCTAAGGATTGATCAATACTTTACCACAAAAGGGAAATGAAAATTTTCCTCTCTCTCTTGTATTTTATTTTCTCTTTTTTTTTTTTTTGTTCACTGCTAACATATTTTGGTTTGGTCCTAAGTGACAGCTGAACTTACGTCTTTTGGATGACGGGCGAACACCTAATATAACGTTTGCACACGGAGATTTTAATTGTCTAGCTTTGCCCAGCGGGAAAAGAAGCGCTTTAAAAGACTCCTCCAAGTGCTGCTACTGAAGCACAAAGTGCTTCGTTTGAGCTTCAGTTTAATACAAATTTTAACATATGATGTCCGCAGAAGGAAGCACTTTCTTTGAGCTCCTTGAAAACCACTTTTTCGAAGTATATCATGAAATATGGATGAAGCGCTTCGAATTTGCTTCAAATAGCTCCTTAAGGAGTACTTTTTCGAAGCATATCATGTAATGTGGATGAAGCGCTTCAAATCTGCTTTTTTCGAAGTACTTCAATTTTTCCTACTGGGACCCATTTAACTCATATAATAAACAGATTGTCGCTAAATAATGCATCTGAAGTTTTTGAATATAAAGCAGGAATTTTTGGTAGGGCCACAAATTATGAAAATTATTTACACTGAATAATTTCTACTGTTGCTCAGTGAAAAAAAAAAAGAAGAGGAATAGCTTTAAAGCGGTGGTTTAAGGGCAACCCACGTGGTGTAACAATGGCCCTAATTTGGGCCATTTTTAGGCATCCACCATATAATGTAATTTTTGTCGATCAGTACATTGGAGCTCAAAATTATCAAGGAATGCAACACTTTTCGTAAAACGTAGGTTAAACAACTAACCAATTAATTGAAGTAGTTGTAGCTTTCGAAAATTCCCCCACGATGACTTTCCCACACCACATTTTAAAATCACTGGAAAGTTCAAAACGCGAAGGGATGCACGCGACTATAATGAAAAAGCACACAATTCAAAGTACACGGAAGAACTCTGACTAGAAACCCAATGTGGCAAATAAATTGACGGACTCACGAATAAAGTGAGATGCAATAAATTAGGCGGCAAGGCTTCGGAGTGGCTCGGCAGCAGTTAGTTTAATTGAGTAGTAATAAATTGTGTAAAATTTCCGGGTCAATCGGATCAAGGATCACCAAAGTAAAAGAAAGCGCTTACGGGGCAGGTGGTGGAACAGAAGAGCACTATAGTGTTTAAATAGCTCTTGTCCGTCGTAACGAGTCTAACTTTGGACAATTAAACTTGACAAATAACTCGTAAATGGAAATAAGGGTAATGCAACTATGTCACACGATATATGGGATTTCTTTGGAAATATCCCTATTAACATTTTTAGCAGCCAACTACGTGTGTAATAGTAGTGTCCATCCAAGGCGTTAGACGGGATGATTTCCTGTGAAATTTTGTATAGGAAAAATCCTGATATTCAGCATCTTTTCAAAGCGGATCAATTCATTGAAAGAAGGAGCTGCCTTATCATGAATTCATCGGATCATTAGAGTATATGGCCATAGCAATGAGGCCAGATATTGGAGAAAGTTTATTAGACTAATGCAATAGATATCTCAGAGAAACGGCGGAAGTGGACTTAACATATGGTTAACGCGAACAAATATTCCACTCACCACTTATGTCGATGCTGATTGGGAAGACTGTATCGACGATAGAATTATCAATCACATACCTGACGCGCGTTCGTCCACCAGCGGTAACTTGCGGGTAACGAAAACATAAATTATGGCCCTATCTTCGATCGAAGCATAGTATATGGGAATTAAGAGGCGGTAAAGAATAGTATTTAATTTCGCTGATTTCGCTTCGAGCTGACGATTTGGTAGATATTACGTTGTGTAGTAGCAACGCGAAAGATAATAAACTCGTGATCAATTCCATACCAAAAATATCAACATAAGGTACCACTTTGCGCGTGAGACCTTGCGGAATCATGGAATTTAGATGGAATACATTTCGACGAGTGGCAGCGGTTACTTTTGAGGTTATATGAAATAATAAACATTTCGTTTGTTAATTTTATTGAGCGGAACTCTTGGTTCACGACTTTCACACACACTTGACCGTTTTTATTAAAATGCTATGAATATTTAAAGGAAAGATGTTTTAAAGGCTATGAATATAAACACTATATGTGTTATTTTTCTTTTCATTTTATGATTAACATTGTAAGTCAGCAAAGAAGCATCACTACGAATAGTTGGAAGATTGGAGATTCTGCTTACATACTATCCCTTCATAATATTGCACTCCTTTTAAACAAAATTAATGTTATCTTGTTTAACCATTAAAGACTGATAAGAATCAAGGTTCTCAAGGTTCACTCAAAAATCTTATTGCCCAGTGTAATTAGTAAATCTTTTCCATAAATAATACTGTTTTCATGAATCTCTGCAATAATCGACTTGTAAAATTCATTTTGGGAATTTCTCCGACGAAAGCCTTACAAAATTGAAAATTTCAAATTTTGAATACACTACAAAAAAAAGTCCCCTAAAAATGAATAATACTTAAAGATTAAAATAGTGAACATCCATGCGTATACCTAAAAATATGTTCTGAACTCTTATGCCTTGACAAAAAAGCTTTTAGATATTTTTTGTCGAATATTTCTACATATTAAAATGATTCCGAGGCCGCAATTGCATGAGGTCTCAAGAGGTTCTAACAAATTTATGTATTTCTACAAACCTCTTGGTCAAGCCCTCGATTCTAAATCATGCGAATTGCTCAACGTCATGGTTAACTACTCTGGATCATCGTGGATAAACAGAAATTAGTTGTCAACTTCTAATCGGAAAATACAGACAGTATTAAAAAATCTGAGAGTTTATCCAGATGCAGAATTTATGACAGAGTTCTAAATGCCAATAATTGACAAAATGAACAAATCTAAATCTTAAAACCGGAATGTTTTTAGCATGCACTGCAATAATTTCAGAAACACAAAAGTAATCTCATTTTATTTTATACTAATCCAAGTAGTCAGAGAGTTATGCCCAGTGTAGACCATTTAAGTTTTGTAATTTTTTTTTCACTGGAATTAATAATTTATACATAGAATTCGTAATTATAAACCCAAGAGTGAATCAAGGCAAAATAGATAACTAGCAATATTTTAATTGCATAAAGCAATAGACCTAGTCCTTTTGGTAACAACATTACCTTCTTAATAGCTATTAAACAATAAATATAATTTGTAGAAACTTTCATGCAATCATTAGTAATTTAAAATGTTTAGGAACATTTATAACTTTGAATCTCCTTATGCCCAAAGATTTTATTGACATATAACTTTTTGTGTGAAACTTGAGAGTGCATTATTTTTCAAATTGGAAACGCTCTTTTTATGACTGATGCATATATCGAAAAATGTTATTATTGTGATACCCATAAATATGTTTCTTATACCGTTGTATTTCTTGAATAAATACCAGGGCGAATATAATACTACTTAAAAAGTAACCCAAAATTACTTCACAAAAAGAAAAATTTCTTTTATATGTGTCAAAATTACGAAAATTTATATCCATTTGGTTTCAATTAATTTTAATAAATATAATCAATGGATAATACAGTATATGTATTTCAATAATCTTAAACGAATTAAAACGTCTACATTTCATAATGAAAAAATACTGACCACTTTTGTTGGCTTATTTGAAATTTTATTTAATTCAAAACTTAAAGAATTATAGAGAAATAAAAAAATTTAAATAATTTAATATTTCAAAAAATTAAAATAGTTGTAGAGCCAGAGTTTGAACTAGTATTTGTAAACACTATTCTTAATAATTTCTAATAAGAATGTAGATTTATGAAAGTGAAAGTGTTTGTATACATGATTTTATGTTAAAATTCTCTAGTAAAGCCAATTTTGGGAATTTGTTGAAACAACTTAATTCTTATACTTATGATATAAAATATAACCAAAAAGGGATTGTGGAAAATTTACTTCAAATTAGTATAAAATTATTTTAATGTATTTCTAATCAATTAATATAATTTTTAAATATCTAAATAATTAAACTAATTTTGAGGTTAAAAGAAATATTGACGTTAAAAGAAAAGAATTGTTGTAAAATGTATCGTCATTTAGACAGATAAAACGAAAAAACATCAAAAATTAATGTTCTGCAGGAAATGATAAAAAATTGGTTTTCACGCAATATACAAAGCATACAAAATTTGCGGAGTTTTAGTGTAGATGTATATATAGTAATGTCAAAATATGTATAAGTATAGAGAAAAGCTACGCATAAATATTTTGTTATTGAATTTAAGCTTTAGACACAGCTTTTTATACACATATTTTTATATTTAAGTAAATGCGTAGTTCATTTTGTATTTTATGGTCGCAACATTAATTAAAAGGAAACATGCATTGAATGATTTTGTTAAGAATTTTTTATCCACGATAGTTTTTTCTGTTTAGTCATAAATATCATCATCATTTTCTTTATAATCCTAACAAAACTACTTTTCATAATTAACTTAACATCTCAGGTTTGAATAAATGCAAATTATTCTAGCCTTTTTCAACAAAGTATTTGATACATTTTCGTCGCCTACTTAACTAAGCGCATCATTGTGATAAATTCAAGTGAACTATTTCTTAACCTATATAAACTGATTAAGAAATAAATATTAAAACTAACTTAAAATATTTGTATGAATAATCGAGAAATACTTTGTTAAAATCTCTAATATATTTCAATTGTAAAAATATATATTATAACATTCTATCCCCAGTATTTAAATACATATAACGTAATTTGAACGAATATCACTTAAACCAAATTTAAAACAATTAAATTGTGCATTTAATATCCAAGCTTTTTATTTCGAATGTTCATTCATTAACCTAAAACTGCCCTTCCATAATCTTAATTCCTCAATTTATAGTAGACCTTCTACAGCCTCTAATCCTACTAAAAAGGTTGCTGTTATAGCTTGCAGATCCCAAGGTTGAATAAAAACTCCAAATGTTATTTGCAGTTCGTAAGTTTGAAAAAGGGTTTTCTTTGCTCGGTTAAATTTAATTATAACTCTATGCATAACACGTATAGCAAATTATTCGTAATCATTCGAGCATTCTTATTGTCAAACGACTTCAAAAACAGCAGGTTATCAATTCCACTCATATACATAAATTGTTGTTTTATTTTGATGTCTTTTTCTTTGTTCCAGCGTAACTCCGTAACACGTGCACCGATTTGAAGGATTCTTCTACTTTAATTTCCCTATTTTATGGTATTTTAGTAATTTTGTCATGATTTCGAAAAATTCCAAAATTCGTGTTTTAGATCCTACACATCAAAAAAACCACACAGCAAAATATTTGTATACATATATGACTCAACCCTTATTCACCCCCTGCCATCATTTTACACCCCGAAAGAAAAGGTTGTAAAGCTATAGAATACATAAAAATTTGGAACTGCATACCCAATGACCTAACAAGTATTAATTTTCAACTTTATGTATCGAATACCGTGCATCTTCCGATTTTCATCCCTTTGAACAACCAAAAAGGGGTGGGAAGCATTTTAAACTCTATCATAAGCATTAACGCTAGTATGTAAGACCATACGTTTCACTCTTATTTATTTGCAGAATTTAATTTATTCACAACTCTTTAGTTTTCAAAACAGTGTTCCAAAACTACCCAATATAGCTCATATACTATATATAGGAATAACTCGACACGGCCCGACATTGGTTGGAATCGAGCCTGCTACCTTCAAATTGGCGCTCCAATCATCCTACGAACTGAGTTACCGCGGCCAGTTGCTCTTACCAACTAAAGATGTACTCTTCTAACGGTGTTATATATTATAAATTATGAACAGTCTAATTGGGGCAAAAGATAAAAAATCGTACTCCATCCCAACTTCATGCGGTTGCCTAATCTTCACCCAGTAGTCCCTCGTCCGTTTCTCTATAAGCTGACAATTCGTCAATGTAATTCTACCGTAGTGAATTCATATACCTTTCCTGTCCTTTTCTAAATAGTTCGAACATATCTAGCTGCAAAAGAACTTTACCATAATTTAGCATAATGAATGGAATTTATAATAAAAGAAACATTTGCGTTTACTGCAACCTTGTGAAAAGACTCCAAGAAGTACAAAATAACATGAAGTGCATAACTCCTATTTAAATTGCTGATTCGATCTAAGGTTCTGAAATCTGATTTCGTAAAATAGCCCAGGACTATGCATTAGCCAAATAGCCTGCAGTCATTTGCCGACACTAAAAAAAAAAAGTGTACAGTATTTGTGATTACCTTTTAGGGTTTCGTACCTTGCGTACCGAAACGAAATGCTTTTGGCGAGACTTCGTTGTCCGTCTGTCTGTATGTCACTATCGATTATCTGAGCTATTTTTAAAGCTATCAACTGGAATTTTGGCATGGTGATAGAATTTGCTACCCCACACCTAGTTCGAAAATCAGAAGTGAAAAAATATTTTTGAAACTACTACAGGTGCGCTTGGTATGGGAGAAAATTCGTGGAATCGATTAAACGTTGCGCGCCACGAAACGGATGTGACGTTATATGAGCTCATTTAAAAAGTGGCGGCACAAAGTGCGACCGAGAGCGATGCATCGTAACTTGGAATGTTTGCGTTACGTGCGGTGAAATGGTTTGAGGCGAGTATGAAGTGAAGGCGTGCTGAGTCCAAGTGGGGAAGGGAACGAAGAGATAAAGCGTCGCGTGCTTATTTATATTTACGCTACACTTTATATTTGCTTCACTTGTAACGACACCCAACAATTTGTAAGAGCCAATTCTCAAACAAATTTGAAGTAGACTTATAAAGCTCTTATTACGAACAGTTTTTCTAAAGAACTGTTTCATTTAAAAGGGTTATAAATAATGTTTCTAAAAATAGTTTCAAATAGCGTACTTGCGTATTTCCATTCGCGAGGAGTTCATCCTTGAAAGAAACTCTTACAAACAAGATTACCTTTTCAGAAGATATTTTATTCTGATTATGGTCTTACAATAATTTTGTGTTAATGTATTTTACGAAAAAAAGAGTTAAACCTTAAACTTTTTTAAAAACAAATTATTGGATTTTGTGGCCTACCATGTTATAATATCATTCTAGGAGTCAAAGCTTATAAAAATTACTTAACATGAAATTAAATAAAGATATACAAAATAAGGTTAAGTTATGAAAATTAACGTTTTTTAAAGTTATTTAAAAGTAGGCCTGTACAGAATTTAGGGATTTCGTTGTTTTCCAACCATATTCATATTTCGCTTGCCATTGAAAAAGAATGCAGTCGTATTTAATTAATTTTGAAATACAGACTAGTTGCTATGAAATTCCAAAATTTCATGCTTAATTTACATATTACACGGCATAGACGAGAATAAATAATAAAAATGATTTGTCTATCATTTCATGTTAATTACTTTGGAAATTTTAGGAACGATAAATACTTTAGAAGATATTAGACAAAATTTCACCAGCGTGTGTTCTTTCATTCTTCCCCATTATCTATCAATAAAATCCCAAATATGCAATAATTTTACTCATTATATAAAAAGGCGAACATATCAGAGACGTATTTTTACACTAACTTTTTTAAAGAGATTTGAGGTTTTTACAAATAATACCGCAAAATTATACAACATGCGTAACAAAACGCAAATAATCTTATTTGAAATTGAAATAGGTAATCCTATTAGTTTTGTTGTTGACAAATTCTTATAACTGATTAGAAGAACTCTTCGGGAAACCCTACAACCCAAACATATTCATATCAGACGCTGCATTTTGGCTAGTACTGCCCTACAAAAATTCTTAACGAACAACTTTTTAAAGTTATTAACTTAGCTTGAGCCTATTTTAGTCCTCTTAAAACTTTTACGGGGCTTCATATAAAAAAAAAAAACATATTGTTTTTGAGTACGTATGTGTATTGTAATTCAATTTTCACCTATTTGCTATAATGGTTCAATTCGATTAAAATTTGCTACCGTGGAGTTTATGGGGTTGCGATTTATGGATTTTCTACAACTTCGATAACGAATTGCTAAATTCAAAATGGAGGTGACAATATCAGTGTTGGACAATTTCATATTGGGGTCGCGAACTACGATTTATTATCAACATTTGAAAATTACAAATGGCACGAGAAGGCATCTTAGGTTCAAAGCTGTAATAAATAATTGAATGCTCTCACTTATTTTTTGTGGAGAATTCGACACTCTCCAGAAAAGTTCTGACGAATTTGTTTGTATCTGTTACCGTTTTTGATACGTAAAGATAAGAGTTCAAAAACCTTATTTCTTAGGTAATTTTGGAATAAAAAGTACTAATACACATCTAATTGAGTTGAATCGAGTTAGATCAAACATAGAAAATAACTGCAAGTTGTTAGATAGGCGATCTGGCAACTGAACTGGACAAAAAGATATTATTCGTCGTTTAATTAATTTAGATAATGATAAGTTCATATTTGTTTGTGCTCCTAACCCGTTCTTTTACTCCCAATTGTTTTTGGATTACCCAGATTTTATTATAACTTTGCTCTCAACTGAAATGTAAAACATATTTGACTGAATACAAAAGCTAGGTACAAAACATAATTAATTTATTGAAAAATATAATAACTCTACAAAATGTCCATACTATTTATTTTTCTTATATTAGGAAAGCAACCTAAATTTATTTTCCTTTATATACGTACTCAAGCCGTAATGGTATAACCACGTTTGAAACTCTCATTACAAATTCAGAATCTACAAATAATTTTAAAGTCTAAAATTTCTGAAGTTCTTAAAATTATCAATTCAAATTTTCGGTCGAAAAAGACCATCTCAATAAAATCATTCAATGCATTTTATGTATTATATATTCTTAATATAAACTTTGGCTCTTTTGCCCGATTTGCTTGACCACAATTGTGAAAAGAAAAAGTGAAGTGTAATACTGCTAGCTTAAACAGATTAAACAAAAAATATATATCAACCAAAATTTGTTACAATAATCATAAAGCAACTTACGGTGTACTATTGTAAAAAATTTGTCACTTACCCGAGCTGCAAGGCTCGTATTAGGCTTTTCAAGTAATTCCCATAAATACTTCTGATACTGAGCACATTTACCATCTCCAAACTCTTCGACTTCACGTTGACGCAAACTCTCCGCCTCTTTGCGCATCTCTTCGTGGACGTGTTCTTTACGCTGATGGTATTTGTGCTGACAACAAGACTCCAGATATAGCTCGTCAACGCCCCAGTATTCGAGATCATCACTAAATGCTAAAACACACATTTCGTCGACTAAATGTAATTTACCGGTACGATAAAAATTTAAAATTGAACTAAAACTTTTCGGGTGTCTATCAAAAAAGTATTCGTTGTCAACTAAGGAGTAATCATCACAAAGTTCTGATATTGCCTCATGCGTGGTGCACTCTCGTAAACGACCGAGTCTAGTATGAGGCAGTCGCTCTAATGTTCGCCATAGAACTTCATGTTTTACGCCACCTACATTTATTGAAACGCGACGGTTCATAGCCTTGGAGCGTGCTATCATAAATGGTTCCGGTGGTATGGACGACATAGATCTCGAATGAGCTCGTTGCAATACTGGTGCCTGGGAAGTGGCAGGGTTCGAGTGAGTCGGCGAAGTAACAGGAAATGGGGCATAACGAACTTCCTTTCCTGTGGCAGTACCGCTTGCATTTGTTGTTGTATACCCCATACTACCATCACAGCCACCAGCACTGCCGCCAACATTAAAACCCCCAGTAGATTGATTCCCACCAGCCCCGCCACCAACACTCCCACCACCTCCAGTAGCTGTAATACCTGTACTCCAATTAATATCGTCACAATCATATAGTTGCTGGTTTCTTCCAATGATGGTCCCATCTTCAACCCAATTGGTTGTCGATTGCAATTGTTGTTGAAGTTGCTGTTGTTGTTGTTGCTGAAGAAATTGATGTTGCTGCAAGTGAATATATGGTATATTGCAACAGCACGTGCGCACTACAATAGTGTACCAACCATTTGTGATCCTCCATTATTGAATGGGGGCGGTGTAGAGTCGCCCAATTCCCAGCGCACCGCTTCACGGTCTCTGTCACGTTCGCCGACCATAGGGCCGCTTCTAAATGTTGTTCGAAAAAGAACGCATTTTTAACATGAATAAAATTTAAATATGAAAATCAAATGTTAATTATTTACCGCTACATAAAATAACTCATCCCTCTTATTCAGCTCTTTGCTGACAATTCTTGAATCTCAATGATTGCCAAAGTCTCGGAAGAGGTTCGTCTCAGAATTGTTAAAGTTTTTGTAAATTCGATTTTTTTCATTCGATGATTGCCTTCACAGCAATTGTACAGCCACCAGCTCAACATGTCTTTTTCGAGTAAATCGCTGAGAGCAAATGGAACTTGTATATATTTTGGATACTCTTTAACCCATGCTTAATGTACATTCCTCCCGTCTTCCTGAAAATAAGAGAATAACTTCTTAAAAAAATAAAAAACTCTTCAAAACCATAAACCAAAATTTTAAGCTTATGCTCCAAGTTAAGTGAAATTTTCCCATTAAATTTCATGTGAAATTTTACTGATGGATACCATTAGGTGAAGAGCTAGCAACAACATTTTACCCGAATAGAATACCACAGCCAAAAATTTATATGTGATGTCAAATTATATAGAAAATAATAATTTTTTGATGTGGCTAAAAAAATTCCAGCTGGAAGGACATAGAATTAACCAATCCTTCTGCCGCCTATAATCGGCATCTGCCCAACATTCTCTGGGTACGACCGCCGCCTAAAGTCGGCATGCACAGAAAGTTCTATGGATACGATCGTCGACTTGCGTCGACATTAAGGGCAGCAGTGAAAGCTTTTCATGAATGCTGTCGACCAAGGGCTCGAGCTTTCTATGAATGTCCGTTATAAGCGGTGCAGCTTGGAATCCTGTGTTTACAGTAAAATATATTTTCGCGGCCTACACTGCCGTGCAGTGCACCTACTCTCGTGGAAAAGTTTCTCGTACAGGAAATGTATCACCGCGACCAACTGTCCCTTACCGAAAGGGTTAAACTAGTTATTGACTAAAATTGTCTTTTAAAATGTCTTTACAGAATATCAAGGAAAAGAATATTGCTTTTTTAATGTCGATTAAAATATCCCTGCAGAATATCAAAGAAAAAGTTATTAATTTTATAATATTTCCAGAAGAGAATATCACCGCCATTTTTGGTTTAAAAAATAATGCCCTTTAAGTGTTTTCGAATATTTAACATTAGTGATATATCCTAGCCTAAGAAAATTCTAAAAATTTCAATAATTTCTGATATATTAATTTGATCACGATCTTTGTAAAACACCTTTCTCACCTAATGTTATTATTGGCCCACTATATCAATTTGATTATGATATTCTGTACCACATGGATGTTCGAACCGTGAAACCTAGCCTACAACCGACACTCACCGTCAACACGATAGTTTGTGATTCGCAGTGACGGAAATTTCAATTTTCTCTTTTGCAGAACTGTGATAAGAAAAACTCTGAAGCACTGAAAGCTTGTTTTACTTTGCAGACAGAGATAAGGTAAGAACTTTTGGATGTCGACTAAAGTCGACGCTCGGCTGTGCGCGTTCATATGTGGCTGTCGACAATAGTAGAAGTGGTTAACCCTGCCTTGCCAATTAGGTGCCTCAGAGGCGTGTAGTGTGGGGATTTTTCGGATATTTCCGCCCGAAAAGATATAATAATCTATTTATATAAAAATACTTAAAGCTACTTTTCTTAGCAGATTATTACTGAAATATATTCTTTAGATAATAAGTTAATTAAAAAGAGACATTTCCCTCCCTCAGTAGGAAAAATCAGCCATTTCTAGCCATTTTTTTCGAATGTACTTCTCCCGGACGTGTGGTTGGCAATAATAGAGTAGTGAACCACGTTGGCAGTGCAGGGTTAAGGAGAATATAATGTTTATCAATGCCTGAAATAGCGCAGTAAAATTATCCTGCACATGAAATTCGAAAAAAATCGCCAATTTAATTTATATTTAAATACCAAATTTGCAAGACGAGGATAAATTAATTAAACCGACAATTATATAGTTTTTCATGACAAAAAAGTCGTTTAACTCTAAACTTCATATTCAACACTGCAAAAAGCCTTTCAATTCTTTTTTTAAATCTATACTATTATACCAATCGGAAATATGTAGTATGTATATAGTCTTAGAAATCTCGATAAGCAATGAACCCATTTTAATCAAACCTTCACCGTTAGCTCCTGCAAAATGTCAGCAGTAACATAGACTGCAAATTAAAACGATACACCCTTGTAACTTGTAATTGATGTAAGTAAGAGGACCGAACCGACCATACACGCTCAGTTATATCGCACAATAAAACTGCGTGACTTCAGAACTGATGGAAAAACTGAAGAAAGCTCAGGTCACATGCACAATTTACTCAGTTATTAGCTCAATTTTTGACCTGCGCAAAGTCGTCGTGATTACGCAGTTAAATGCGCAGGTCGCATGTGCTTTCAATATAACTGCAATTCTGTGTGACGGCAGCCATGGATTCAAGTGAGAAGAAAACTAAACTTCTTGATTTTATGGAAAAGTAACGTTTTCTTATATTTCTTCTCGCTTTTAAAATTGCAGCAGCTAATAGCATGTAAATTAATCCTTTTCTGTGACACATTATAACTTGCTATTCATTTACTTCAAAAAGAATTTTTTACGTGTTTATCGTTCAAACTCACACGAAAAATGAGCACATAACTAAGCAAATTGTGCATTTAACTGCACTGTGTGTGGACACCATCTAGCGCAGTTTTTTGCGCAATATTTTATTGTGCAATATAACTGAGCGTGTATGGCCGGCCTTAGATCAATCCACAAAAAATTTGACGCGGAAGTACAGTTGTGCGAAAATGCTCATAAAAGTGTACGAGATATTTAGAATAATGCATTCAAGAAGTGTTGAATTTTACATTATCTGGGAGGATATAAATAACCTACAATAAACATTTTTATATTTTTATACACATTAAAGAGTGACCGCAAAAATCGCCTGTTTTTGCACATTTCACAGCGAATTAAGGAGAAGACATAAAAAATGTATCAAATTAATAGTCGTAAAAAATCAAGAGAGACGACATTACTTCTAGTTTTTCGAAATTATTAAAAAATCATCCCTAATTAAGGGTTGAAAGAATTTAATCAAAAAATTATCATTTAGTACAAAGATCTTCCTTATTAGATTATTTATATCAAATCAATCTTAAAAATGCAATGTGATGTGTTTTCAGCAAAGAAGGGTTAAAAATCCACCTACAGGCGCTAAAAAGTGTTGTAATCATATCCCAAATATCGGAATAATTTGGAATATTTTTCAAAATTCTAAATGTAACATACTTTTTGCTTCAAGTGATTAAAAACAATTTTGAGGGAAAAATGACCCTCAGCCTAGCAGTGGCGTGGGGTCCATATAACACGATTCCTACCGGCTTCCCTTTTGGGAACTCATCCTATTCCCGTAAATTTAAAACTTGTTCTATGCCTGTAAAATTCCTGGAAAGCGCTCCCAAAATTCACCTCGTAAAGAAAACACGGCAAAACAAGTGTTACAACCAAAAACAACCATAATCTGTTGTTGCACTACGATGGAACCTTCCCTCGCACCGTAGCAGGTTCTATCAAGGGGTTGCATCGGGTATGAAGCGCTCGCTCGCTGCTTCTGTAAGCCGGTCATTTTACGGCTTACTCAAGCCCACACTTTTCTCCACGAGTAACAAAGAAATCGTGTGTGATATCCTTTGCTCACTAAAAGCAAATCCTATAAGAAAATAACACGATAGAAACCGGCTTCTCGGCTGTTTTTGTTTTGCATAAGTTGAAACTCAGGTCACTTCGGCGGGTGGTTGTTTGTTTGTTAGAATGTCAGCTGATTTGTGTCTTCTCTATGAACGGGTGTGAGTGTAGTGGTGCTCTCTTATTATCCTATAACACGGTAGAAAGCGGCTTCTCGGGTGAGTGGGGTTGGTTGGGGTGGGTTTGGTTTTCATAAACAATATTCAGCTGACTGTAAATCTCTTTGATACTGAAGGGGCTGTGAATTGTAGGAGTGAATGCTCCCTTATTTCACAAGAACACGGCAGAAGTCGTCTTCTCGGAAGGGAGGGGTGTTGTGGTTTTGTTTATTATATTTTAATAAAAAAATTGTTAACTTGTGTCTCTTTTTGCCTTGGTGCTCATCGGATTGTGACTTATGAGTGTGGTGTGGTGCTATTTTATTACCTCTCGATAACACGATAGAATCCGGCTTCTCGGGTTTTTTCGTTAGGTTCGGCTATTCGGATGACGATTATTTATTTGTTTCAATTTGTCAGTTGAAGGATTTGTCCCGTCTATCGTGCATGTTTGATTTGAAGTGAAGTGTAATTGTACTTGAAAATATAGAATTTAATTGTGAAAAGCTGGTGAGAATTTTGTAAGGTCTAGGTGGTCTGTTATAGGACATTTTAGTAGCTTTTTATTTATATCTTGTTCTCAGTCTTTAATTTTTGTTGGAAATGGCGTTACTTAGTGTTGAATGCTGCTTAACGGATTTTTTATTAGAACAGGCAAATGAATTTAATAGATTATCTTTTCAGCAAAAAAGCAGAGTTATCGAATTAGGTCGCGCTAAACCGTCGAGGAAAATAGATTACAAGCGTAAGGACGGGTTTTTCAAACATTTTAATAAGTCGATTTATGAAAAATCATACTTATTTAAGAAATTCTCAAACCGAAGAAAGGCTCTCAAATTTAGCACTCTTATCGATAGAAAAACACCTTCTTTTACAAATTAGAAATCAGTCTAATTTTTACAATGATGTTTTGGCCGAATTTATAAAAAAATATCGTAGATTAGTTTTGGAGTATAAGTAAGATTAATTATATTTCATATCAACTTTTCACAGTTTTTGTTAACCGCTTTAGTTTGATTGCACGATACACGCGACTAACGGGTTTTTTTCAAAGCCACTTATAGTATTCTTGAAGTTCATTGTATATATGTCCATATTTACTCATAATATTCATATAGCACTTAACTTCCAATGACTTTAAGTATGATAGAAGTGGCCGACTAAATTCGACAAGAATACACGCAGTCACTGTTGAACACATTTTGTAATATCTGACTTCATTTGGTAAGTTTTTTTTCGCTATTAAGTTTCTGATTTTTGCACCGGCTTACCTTCTCAAAAATTTCACCCCACGCCACTGCAGCCTAGTGCAGTTACTCTCTAAGGGAGTGAAATGATACAAATTCTGTAAAAAGTTTTTGAAAAGTCTAAATATGAAATATTTTTGATTTTTGAGTGAAGAAAAATATGGTACAAACAGTTCTTATGCGTTTTGAAAAAAAAAGAACTCTCAGGGTACAAATGCAAAAGGGGTCTAACTTTTTATAGAGTATACCTCGAAGTTGGTCCCATTTAAATTGGAAAAAAAATCCCATCCCTAAGGGTAGACAAAACTAGGGGATGATTGATTTCTCATTCACCTGTGAACCGATTCTGTTGAAACTTGGCACACATATATAGTTCTGATGACACTTAAACATAATGGAGACCTGGAGTTAATTTGAGGATGAAGAAGGAAGAGGGAACTTCTCAACGGTTTACATCATCTATCTCGTGTTTTTGCTTATTTCGCTTATTTCATTCATTTTGATGAGAACTTTAGACCTTGCTGGCTTATGACTATCATTAAGGGTCTGATGATGGCTGTCGAAGGAAGTCCTTATTTGGAAAAAAAAAACGTTTTAACAAAAAATTAAACCGATGAAAAAAGAAACTGAAAAGCGAAAAATCAAATAAACCTTTACACCGTACACGGATCAGGAATTTATCACACTGCTCTAATATCCGAATCAAGCTGAGTGAGCAGTTTCGAAAAGAGTTTAAAATAATTAATTTAGCTTCACGTTAAAAATAAGAATTCAACCCAAACAAAGAGCCCAAACCATTGTATCTTAAAGGTGCCGATTTAGTTGAATGTTTTCAGCAACATGTTGTGAAGTGTGATAAAAAAAAGCATCCATTCACTCCAGGTTAAGGAAATTTGTGGAAAATAGCTAATTTTGTGGTTATATAAAGTCGTATCCTGAAGTACTCTAGTACAAAATTTCAATATCGATCTCTACTTCTGTTGGCTCTATTTTTCCTCTCCCTATCCAAGGAATGATATCATACTGTGCTTTTTTGCTATAGTGTTTGGATGCAGCCATTATATGGATTTAATTAAAATTGGTCAAGTGCGTGTCAAGCGCACATAAATTAAGGTCTCATAACTGTGCTTTTTATAAAACAAGTACATATTTATACCGGGTGTAAGTATTTGGTATTTAAGCTGTCTACGGATGCATAGTGTTATATACTTTATATAGTGCTGTATTGCTATGCACTTAGTTTGAGTAGTAAATATGACGTTATTTATAATTTTATATAAGAACAGCTGTACACATCAGATTATCGGAATCGATTGTCCGGTGCGATTCTTGGATCTGTCATAATTACGACATGTAAATCACCTGAAATTATGAGAAAAACAAACAGACCAATTTCCCCGACATTTCATTCTAGATTAGCAATAATACGCAGCTGTTACTTGACATTAACAATTTTCTTCTATTGAATACGGAGCGACATCTGTATTACAATTTGAAATTAGTTATTTGAAAAATTGTATCGCAACTTTAGTATAAAAATGGTCAAAACGCAGAAGATTCTCATTCTCATTCCAGGAGTTTTCAATGTAGATTTTCCCCGCATAAAGCATGGTTAAAATTTGAATCAACCATTATAATAACTTGTAGGTTTCCAGGATAAGTTATTTGCGAGTAATTACAAACATTGAATTCTAATTCCGGGGATGATCGGTTAGTGCTATTGTGACATTATTCCTAATATATATTGCCTATTCAAGTTTCTAGCATGATATTGTTTATTTTTGGGTTCATCTCGTATTTTGGGTATATTCTCACCAAAGCATGATTTGTTACGCCTGTGGTTTTTTTCCTATAATATTAACTATAATGTTTTGTGGTAATATCCCATCATTAAAAATAACACATTTGATGTGGAGATTACAGCGAGGAATATCACCGCTAGTTATGCTGCAACAGGAACTTGACCTGTCAACATATTTTTGGAGATGATTTCCTGCCTAGTCAAATCACTGATCGTGTTTTGACCAATCCATAAAATACTATATTACTTGATAAATATTTTTTGTAATTTCTTTTCCACAGTTTTCGTAAATTTTTCCTGAAAAATCGCCGCCTCTTAGAAATCTGTCGCCCTACGCCATGACGTAGTTGACGTTGATGAGGGGGTACCGAGTGGAAAAAGATATTTTCCATAAATTATTATTATTTTCAATTAAGGTATCACTGCCTATTCAAATTAACAGTCAAAATGGCAAGTAGTTGTTTTAGGGAATTTGTATAAAAATGGTGAATGTGTAAAATGTGGAATCAATTAGTAATTTATATTTTCTAACTGTTCGGAAAAGGATTCACAGACCGATTAAAAAGCCCTTGAAATATGTTATAGGGGGTCGTATTATATAGTATCCCGTATATCGCAGGAATTTATTGAAATCACAGAACTAAGACCAGACTGATTTTTTTAGAAATTTAAAAATTTTGGTGATTTTTACAGCGATTGGGTGGTAAATTTTATCTGAGGGACTTGGTTGAGTTTATAAAGTGTGTATGGTGAGAGGTCAAGTTTACAATTTAAAAAAAGCGGCCAAGTGCGAATCGGACTCGCCCATGAAGGGTTCCGTAGCAGCAAGTAACATAATATAAAAGTTCTTGTTATTATTAGAAAATAATGGTTCACGGTTATGTTTATGAAATTAAATGTTTTATTTTTATTTTTATATTTGAGTTGATTGAATGAAAGGTAAATTGCGGTTTACGATTTATGACGTATTAAGAAAAAACTACACACTAGATCTCGTTCAAACACATTTTCGGTGGAAGTTTGCATGCTAATGTACATCATATATTTTTTTTAGTTTTCATCATTCTCTTATTTTAGAAGTTACAGGGACACACATTTTACCACTTTGGAAGTGTCTCTCGCGCAAACTATTCAGTTTAGAAAAAAATGATATTAGAAACCTCAATATCATTTTTGAAGACCTATCCATAGATACCCCACACGTATGGGTTTGATGAAAAAGTTTCAGTTCTAAGTATGGGGAACCCCCAAAATTTATTGTTTTTTTTTTCTATTTTTGTGTGAAAATCTTAATGCGGTTCACAGAATACATCTACTTACCAAGTTTCAACAGTATATTATTTGTTTGTAGTGAGACATACAATATCTATTAAATTTACAATGAATGAAGGAAAACAAAAATTAGAGTTTACAATGTAGATTAGAAAATTGAAAACTGAGTAAATTTTTCAATTTCTGGCACGGTAAATTAAAATCAAAAATTTTATGGTGTAAATTTAACAAACTGGCGATAGATGTGACTGGCTCATGTAGTCCGTAGTTAGTGCGATGGTACGGTATATTTATTATTTTATTGACTCTGAGACCAGGGCGAGGAACATATATCGTAAACAAAGACAACAGTTCCGAACAGTTACAATCACCACTCAAAATTTTGGAGCCGAAAACGATTCTGGAGATCATTCGCCTATCTGCTAGTGCTTCCATGGAAATAAGCCTTAAGCGATCTCTGTAAGGCGGTAAGCAAAGGGAGTCAGCCCATGGTAAACCCTTGAGTGCGAATTGCAAAAATCTCCTCTGCACAGCCTCAATGCGGTCAGAATGGGTGTTATAAGAAGGCGCTCATACAGGACTTGCGTATTCCAAAATGGGGCGAACGAATGTGGTATAAAGAGTTTTTGTCACATAAGGATCATCGAAAATTTTAGACCACCTCTTAATAAATCCCCGCACCGAGTTAGCTTTGCTAATAATTATATTTATGTGCTCGTCAAAGTCAAATTTATAATTAAAAGTAACACCTAGGTCTTTCACCAAGTTTAGTCGTGAAATTTCACTACCATCCGTAAAATATTTGTGACATATTGGAGTTTTACTCCGTGTGAAAGACACCAAAGAACATTTACTGACATTTAACGGCAAATAATTTAAGGCCCACCTTGAAAAAATATTTAAGTCATTATTAAGCAGAAGGCAGTCATTAAGACATCGAATAGAGCGAAAAATTTTTCCATCGTCAGCATATAAAAGAATTCTAGAGTGTGATAATGCACTACTCGCGTCATTTATAAACAAAATAAACAGTAGAGGTCCTAAGTGACTACCTTGTGGAACCCCGGAGGTATTGTGGATAGGTGGTGAGAACACACCGCGAAAAGAAACCAACTGAAAACGATCCCTTAAATAGGATGATATCCAATCCAAAAAGACCTCAGGGAAGCCGAATTTCGCCAATTTAAGGATCAACGCCTGGTGGCTAATTCTATCAAAGGCTTTACTGAAATCCGTGTAAATGCAGTCAACTTGTCCACCTCGTTCAATCTCATTGATGCAGAAAGACGAAAAGCATAGAAGATTTGAAACAGTTGACTTTCCCTTCACAAACCCGTGCTGGGAATCACTTATTATAGTTTTGCAGTGAAAGTATACAATATCACAGACAATGGCTTCGAAAAGCTTAGGTAAAGCCGAGAGTTTGGCAATAGGCCTGTAGTTGGATATGTCATCCTTAGCTCCTTTCTTATGCAAGGGTGTAATATAAGATAATTTCCAGCAATTAGGAACCAGAAATCATGGATAAGTTAAATAAATAACAGATAACGTTCACCAATTTAACTAGAATTACGTAGATTTATATAATAGCTGATTGTCTTAACTGTAGATATTATTAGTAAGCGCCATATGGGCCTGGCACCCGAGTGCGCCTTTAAGGTAGGGTCTTAATTGTATTATGCCTTGCCTTTCCTAAATAAATAAATAAATAAATAAACGTTCACCAAGGACAAACCACAAGACTTTAAAACTATTAAAGGAACACCGTCGGGACCGTACGAATATTTAGAGGGCATGTTGTCAAGATACTGTAAAATAGTTTTATGGTCAAAATAAAGGTCTTTTGGTTCTAAGGTGGTGGATGGAAGCTTCGTCAAATTGTAATAAGATTTAGGAGCAGCGTAATTATCACAGATAAAAGAGGAGCTGAATAGAGCAGAGAAGAAATTGCACAGTATAGTTCTTATAGTTTCGGAAAAAAGTGGCTGTGACATACGGACGGACAGACAAACAGACAGACATGACGAATCCATAATGGTTCCGTTTTTTGCCATTTGGCTACGGAACCCTAAAAACATATTTGAAAAATTACTCTTTTCACATAAGGAAGAATTACCATCTCTTCCACGTGGAATTTGCAATCACCAGCTTGCATCCTTAAAGAAAAACCTTTATGAACTTTAATATTGTTAGCTCGCACAGACACAGGCATCTCAAAACGTACTTTAATTTTGACGCTCAGTGTCTCTATTATATAATAGTGACTTACAGTTTCGATCAAGTGCTTGCATATTTGCGCAACTTTTTGAGAATTCGGATCTTATATTTAGATCAAAGATGCTTTCCATTATTTTAAAACACTTCGCAGTGCGAACATCCAATCGAAAAATTATGTGTAATTTATTTTCGAGGAAGTATTATATGATTCGATTGTGTGAGTTTATAAAGAAGTTCAATGTATAGAGGTTTAAACATTTTTTTTTTTTGTTTCTTCCTTTTAAAAGAATTTGTTAATGCCTTCTACATTTTTAATTTGAAACAGATTCAGGGTTTGAATTTCTGAATTAATGACGAAGTTTTAAGTTCGATACAATGAAGCCAATTAAAACTTCTAAAAACATCCAGCAAGAAATCGGTACTTTGTTGCAGAAAAGCTTATCTCAACGTTCTATTGTCTCTAAATGCAAATGTTCTTTTGGAACTCTGTCGAATATCAAGAGAAATTTGAATTTGGACCTTCCGCCAAAAAAGTCTGAGCCCCAACCTTTACTGTCAGAATCGATGCCGTAAGCCGTGTGATGCGTAAATGAGGTTTAAAAGGCAGAGCAAAAATTCAAGCCATTGCCCGCAAGCCACCCTAGAAAGTTGCGTAAAAAATTGGCCAAAAAGTACAAATCGTTCTCGATTCATGATTGGACCACAGTTATTTAATCAGACAAGACAAAAATCAATCGACTAGGTTCCAACTGTCACGAGTGGAAGTGGAGGGAAACAGGACGACGTCTGGAGCAAAGAATTATAAAGGAGACTGTGAAATTCGGTGGTGGCAATTTAATAAGTTGGGGATGTATAACGGTAGAAGGAGTTGGAACTTGCAAGAGAGTTGAAGGACGTATAACAGCACAGTCGTGCATTTCCACCTTGAAGTCTGGACTAAAGACTACCTTAAGGGGGCAGTATAGTATTTAATTTTGTTTGCGTTTTGTTTTTTTTATTGTCTCATATACTTAAATGTACAACTGCTCAAGATTATTGTGTTAAAATTTGGAGCCGATTAGAGTAAAACTAACGGAGATATGGAATTACAAGTCTTCGCCCCTCCAATCCGGCTTCGAGCTGTTTCTATACCTTATAAATTCAGTGTTTAGACTTTAAACACGTTTTTTCACACACTTAGCATTTTCAAAGTCGGTGAACTCTCAGCACAAAATCGACTGGACCGATCCTTTTGAAATTTTACACCCTCTTTCTTCACATAAACTAAGAGGTAACGCTGTCGAGTTTTTCTGATAAACCAGCATATAGGTACATATATCATCGCGTTGGAATTCAACATAACACATTTTATTACGGATATATGACGCCAAATGATAGAAAAACTGGTCAAAAATATGACTGATGGGATGCGCTATGTAACTGGCAGCCGCAGATTTAAATAATAAATGTTAAAAAATTATCGTTCGAATAAAACCAACCATATGTTAAAATGAGATTGAACTAATCAATAGCTTACAATCGGTAATTTACTAGGCCATGGCGCGTTTAGTGTTAAAAATTGGTCAGAAAAAAAAATAAAACTATTCCTAGCGTCACCGTGAAATGATCAATTGATTATATCTATCAATTTATTATTAATAGCACGCACCATACCTGTGTTTTCTTTATTCTGTTGATTTAAGCGATGAGAAATCATCTAAAAATAAGAAATAAACATTTAGAAACAATACGCTTTACTGTGATATCGATAAAAGGAAGTTATAAATAATAATAAGACATGATAGCGGTTATGGAGGCTCTACAAACCTATAGCATTTGTTCATTATCGATTTACATTTAATCAAACTTAAAGGGAAAAATGTCAAGGGAAGGAACTAAGAAATCGGCCCCATTTTCGATAAAAATTGCTTATGGTTTTCTTAAATATTTGACTATTTTCAGGAACTACAACATCCGAAAATTACCCTAATAGTGTAATAAAACTTTATCGAAATTTTGCTCATGTTTTGTCAGCAATAAAAATAAAGACATTTGTTAGTATTTGTGTCATATTTCCACTCGGTGTTGGAATGGGTGTTTGTTTTTCTAATTATCTATGTTTACTTTTTTAACTTAACATCAATGTTCTTCCTCGAACACATAAAAGTGCCCCTTTTTTAGATTACTTATTTGCAGAAACAACTTAAAAGAAAAATCGAATGTTTTTCGGATACAAAAATCTTATAACACTAGTTTCTCTGGTATAAATATTTTCAACACCAGATTTCTGACGTTCAAGAAACTTTTAATAATGCATGACTTCAGGCATTCTCGTACTTAACCTATTTACTTATTAATGGCCTTTTATTACGCTGTCTTATTTTCTTACATTATACTCGTCTTTTTTCTATTCGATATTGTTTTTCTCTTTTTTCTGTATTAGAGTGAGTCATAAATACTTGCGGTTCGTATAATATATTTTTGGAAAAAGTTACAATCTTAAAACAACTAAATTAAATTCCCAAATATTGACCACCGTGTTGAATTGCCTTTAACCTTCGCGCAGCTAGTTGTTGTACCCCGCTATGATACCATTCTTTCGGTTTAGAATCGAAAAATTCACGTCGTCCATTTTCAACATCTTGTAAAGTATAGAAGCGCCGCGTCCGCAGGAAGTACGCCAACGAGCGGAAGAGATAATAATCAGAAGACGCTTAGTCGAACGTGTGGTGTGAGGTGTAGCGTTATCCATTTGCAGCAACATCTTACGTCGGTTAACTAAAGCTGGATATTTTCGGGGAGTAGGTATGGTATTTTTTTGCGTTTTTAAATTTGTTGCATATAAATGTAGAATATCTCAAGATTTTGTTAAAATTTGAAGTCGATAGGAGTAAAACTAACGAAGATATGGAGTTGTAAGTCTCCGCCCCTACGATCCGGTTTCAAACTGTTCTTGTGTTTTATAAATTCAGTGTTTAGACTTTAAACTTTTCATCACACGTCTCTATTCGTTTGAAAAACTATTAATCCAAAGGATTTTCTAACAAAAGTTTACACCCCTCCACCCAGTGCAGCACTTATTGTGGGGTCAGTTCGTATGAAACAACTTGACAGCTCCTAATAGCCTTGCCAATGTTGGACCTTTAAACGTTCGTATTAGGGTAAAAGAGGGTAATGGGAGTCACTTAAGCGAGAAATCAAATAAAATCTTTATAATTAAATATTTATTGCAATCGCCTAAACATTAAATTTACTTATCTAGCTATTAATTAAGATCAGTTTTAAACATTTTGGTGATCAACTTTGGAATTTATAGCAGTTAAAAAAGAAAACAGATTTGACTCCCATTGCACCGACGCGACGTGGGGGTAATGGTGGTAACCCTGTGGTTAATCAGAGTCATAGAAAATTTAGCACATATCGTGTAGCGTGCTGCTTTTTCGGCCCTGTCTTGTATTTATTGCAGGTTTAAAAGTTTTGATCGGATAGGGTAAAAAAATCCACACTAACCATTTATTTTACTTCGACAAAAAATTACATCAGCGAGTCGCAAAAACAAAACACTTTCGTTTCTCTGCGGCGCGGGTGGCTAATATGCGGGAGCCGTTCAACACAATGCCTGGGGGCACAGAGTGTGGCGGAGAAGTAGTTTACGCGACACTCTAATGCACAGTTTTGTGTATGTGTGCCTGACTCTCATTACCCGCTGACTCCCATTGCCCTATTCTCCCCTACTACCCCTTGTTTTTTTTATACCTACCCCTGTATTGCCCCAAAAATATAGCGTTTTTTCGACCTTTTCAGAGAAATATGTATAATATATGTATATTTTAATCGGTGAGACACTTTGCGGAATTAAGTGAAAATTCAAACGGGATTCTATTCATAAGGCTTAATACTATACATTAAATCTAAATAAACACTTTATTTTTTGTATTTTTATATATATATTAGGGTGCTTTTTTTTCGCGACTATTTTTTTTTTTTCAGTCCCACCTCGAAATTTTGTGGCTAATACCTAAACAAACATTCCCTGAAAATTGGAGCCCTTAAAAATAATATTTAGTACTAGACCAAGCCGTATAAAGATTTGCCATATAAAATACACGTGAACTTTGATTATTTTTCTTCAAATCTCTACAACTCAGAGGCATTTTATGGCACAATCTTGGGCAATGGTAGGGTTTCTTCAGAATTGAATGCTCTACAAAAGTGTCCATTGCGGTGTAACCCTAACTCACACCAGTGAGATAGTACGGGTCATTGACCCCAATTTTTCCACGAAATTCTCGCTTTTTGCCCCTATCTCGTAAACAACAAGAGGTACAGAAAAAGTGAATATGACAAACTTGTAGCAAATTCAATTTCCTCCAAAAAGTTCTTGAACACCAAATCGCTAACATCGATATTTCTTGAGGTACTTATTGGGCTTTGAAGTTGAGGTAGTGTGGAAGTTTCATGGATTATTGAGCTAAATTGTAGAACAACTACCTCAACTTCAAAGCCCAATATCTCAAGAAATACCGATGTTAGCGATTTGGTGTTCAAGAACTTTTTGGAGGAAATTAAATTTGCTACAAGTTTGTAATATTCACTTTTTCTGTACCTCTTATTGTTTACGAAATATGGGCAAAAAGCGAGAATTTCGTGGAAAAATTGGGGTCAATGACCCGTACTACCTCACTGGTGTGAGTTAGGGTTACACCGCAATGGACACTTTTGTAGAGCATTAAATACTGAAGAAACCCTACCATTGCCCAAGATTGTGCCATAAAATGCCTCTGAGTTGTAGAGATTTGAAGAAAAATAATCAAAGTTCACGTGTATTTTATATGGGAAATCTTTATGCGTCTTGGTCTAGTACTAAATATTATTTTTAAGGGCTCCAATTTTCAGGGAATGTTTGTTTAGGTATTAGCCACAAAATTTCGAGGTGGGACTGAAAAAAAAAAAATAGTCGCGAAAAAAAAAGCACCCTAATATATATATAAAAATACAAAAAATAAAGTGTTTATTTAGATTTAATGTATAGTATTAAGCCTTATGAATAGAATCCCGTTTGAATTTTCACTTAATTCCGCAAAGTGTCTCACCGATTAAAATATGCATTTTGGAAGTGTCCAAGAAGAACTAAAAGTGCTAAACAAATTTTTATATTCTTGATGTAATATATAATAATGGCCAAAAGAAATTATTTCAATGAATACAATATTCTTTGCACAAAAAAAATTTTAAACAAGTGTGTTTTTTTCAGTATTAAAAGAGAATGCCCTCATAAATAGGAACTCTTACTATTTTTTGATCACATTAGTATAATGAAGTGAACTCCCTCGACCTTAGATTTCAGTGTATAGGATGGGATATTAGACGATTTAGCTGAAGCGATTTCGTGATGTGTTAGTAGTGTGTAGTGTATAGTGTGTTAGTTAGTTAGCACGGGAATTAATCCTCGAAACATTCATTTTTGGCTTGTTTTGGCACTTTAATTTGTTACAAATCATAAATATCAATTTCCACTATCGCGAGCATACTTTCGAAACTTTTTCGAAATTAAAAAATTTACATATCGCCTTATACTTTAACCGACACAGCTACCGGTCATTACCGAAAACGCCGAACGCAAGCTAAACCTGACTTAAAGCTTATTGTCCCAATTTGTCCGTCAACTTTAAGCTCGTACAACTTTGTTAATTTTTACGCTAACTCGCTTCTTCTTATGGATTTTTCTGAAAAAAATTGGTTTTCACTTTCGAAAACAAGTCAAAATAGGGAAAAAATTAAGAACTAAAGAGTTGTGAATAAATTAAATTCTGAAAATAAATAAGAGTGAAACTTAGAGTTAGAGTTAAAAATTCTTCCCACCCCTTTTTGGTTGTGATAAGGGATGAAAGAAGGAAGATGCACGGTATTCATTATATAAAGTTGCAAATTAATACTTGTGATCTCGCCATTCGAGACCGAACAAACGTAATTGTAATGAATCGAACGAACGAAAGAGCACGATATAAGATATTTACTTTCTTATAAGAATATAGCATAACGAAACTAATAGGTATTTTCCGCTCTTATAACTCTCCTCACATATAAAAAGGAATGTTATTTGCTTTTGCTTCGCCAAAAGACAAATTTTAAAAGCAATAGTATTCGTCATATATAATAAATACATGCTACATACTTTGGAAAATAACAACGCGCCTCATGAATAATAATAACAAGTATTTATGAAGTTTGCTGATACCCGTGATTATGAAGTTGTTAATAGATGCAAAATATCTTAAAACTCATAAATTATTTATAGTAAATTAGTAATTTATTAAAATTTTAAATGTAAAATGTTCCAAAATTAGCCACTTTAATCAATAAATATGGTGTTTCATCCGCAGTTGTCATCCGCAACCATCTAGTTTGGGGCTCCCAATTATAATGTTGTAGCTCTTAGCTATGGCGTTGTAAATCAGAACTATTCGTTCGTGTACGATTGTAAGTTTTAATATAAAGAAGGAGCGTTCAATCTCCTGTCGTAGACGTCCGCCAATTTGAAAACCAACCAACCATCATTTACAACCATAGCGAGTGGTTCTCAAATAGTTGTTAAGATATGTTCCCAGACAAATCTAACACGTAACGCGATTTAGTTAGTTTAGATTTCATAACTAAATAGTTCGGAGAAATGGTTTACAGATAGTTCTCACAACTTGTTAAGCAAAACAAATGTCATGATTCTTTTTTGGTTGTGAAAATAGGCTCGCCAATAGCTTTTAGAACTGCTCACGCGAACAAGATAGTTTTTATAACTAAATGGTTCAGTAAAATAGTTCGTACAACTTTTTAACAAACTGCAAATGGTTGTGTAACACATACACTAATTTCATTGCCAAATTCACTGTTGTAAAAAAGTTCTAGCAAACAAAAGTTATAGTTCGCGCTTTGCTGTTTAGAAAAGACCTCTGCATTAATATATTTACTATTTAAGATTAAAAGCTTATCAAAGATAATATAAACACAACTTACAAACAACGTAAAAAGATTTGGATTGTTCATTGTTTTTTCTGTTGTGAGTAATATGTGACGAATTTTATTTATAAATGGGAATGAGTTTGGATACATCGAAAAGTAGAATGGCCCATATAGATTAAAAAAAACAACATATTAAGTTTATTATTAGGGGTAAAGTGCCTTCTTTAGCAACTGGAGAGTAATTACGCCTTGGAAAATAAGTTTATTAACACGTTTCAAATAAACAAAGTGGAAAATTTGCATGCTAAATCGGATCATTACCTCCTTCGCGATTTAAATTCGATGAATAATCGGATTTTTATAAGCGCTAAATCGAATACACAAGATCCACAACAAAAGCGAAAAATTACTTTTCGTAAAAACAGAGTGAAAAGTGAAAATCAACACTATCTGGTAGTAAGAGCCCGTCATTGTAGAAGTTTTCATGTCATGTCAACAACCTTCCGTCATAAACAGCTACATACCGAAAAATCAATTTTTATTGCCATTGAGTTATAATTAAAAATAGCCAACAAAGACAACTACAAATTAAAAGTAACATCGACAGCTTTAAATTAAGCACGGTAAGTCCGACAATTAGCGCCAAGCACTGCCGTTCACACTTTACATCATTTTTGCTACATATTCAAAGTACATGCTCGTCTCATATGCGCAAATTTTGTATTATGCTAGTACGATATGATAACGACATTCTTACGAATAGAGCATTATTCCCGAGAGAGCTGACTGTTTATAAACAGCACTCGTATATTCTCACATACCGACACACAAGAGGCACACACAGATCTTTATATTTAGATTGCGGCTGAATAGTGAAAATCAGGTGGTTTTTGAGTGCCAAAAATACCTGAAGAATCTTAAGCTTAAATCTCAACTAAATGTATTACTATTAATTCATTTATTTTTCAAGATATTTATAGCCTTGTTCAGATATCATACATTGTTATTTAAGATTTTTAATAATTTGTTTATTTTCATTGCGTATTAATTAATTACTGCAATGCGATTAATATGGATTATTTTTACTCAAATCTCACTAGGAATATAAGCAAAACGCGTGGTGAACACCATTATGGTTTCAGTTAAATTCACACAAATTTTGTTTTTATCAGCAACTCTCTCTCTTATTGACACACCAAAGGACAATGAATTTTCATGAGAGCTGACCTCACCCAAAAACATACATGAAATTGGTGTCAAGAATTAGGTATTACCCTGAAATTAAATAATAATTAAATAATCACATAAATATCATTTCAAAACGACGACGAATTTATGGCAAAGAATACAACAAGAAGGGACGTGACGTTTTTCGTTATGTTTTTTCGACCTTGGTACCGGTAGCGAAACGAAGTGGAAAATTTTGCTAGAAATAAGTAGTAATAAAGAAGAACGACAAAAATTTGAGAGGAAAATTGGAACACTTCTACAGGGTGCATTAGCACAAAAATGTTTTGTTACAAAGCTTTTCTATAAACGCATTACACATTGCCTTTTCCACAGCCACATACCAAACACGTTATATGATGAAACTTTGTTTGTAGATATGGTGGATAAAGATTACAGGAAAAATAAAACGAAGCCTATTTTTGAAAAATTAACAAATCTGTGCGGAACTTTCGAACGTGAAAATTGCATTTAACCTATTAAGAGTTTTTACAGAAAACATAACAAAAATTTTTGTCTGAGTTTTTGACAATTGACTTCCATCCTTTTAATAAACATGTCAGATCGATGAATCTTTTGACACATTATTTGTAAAGTCGAAAATAAGCTTCATTTGAATTTATGCAAAGTAAAATCGTAATTTTCCTGAACAAGGAACACTTGGGCCAAAAATCAGCTTTGCAGTATTTATTCTGAGGTTGTTGTATAAATTGCCTGCATTAATACTAATATAAATATTTGATCATATAAAAATACTTTCATTTCGAAAATGAGCTTTGATAAGTTTGGTCGATTTCCTAAACATCTGATGTTAGAAACAGCAGCGGGTTAACGCGTTCCTCCAGTTCCAGCTGGCATTCTTCGAAAATATGGTGGTATTATTAAATTTTAAGTCGATCGGGGAATTCATGGGCAAAAAGGCGAGAGGATTTAATTCGACACAAAATAATGACTATGATCTTAACTTTTAACACCTACTAGAGTGGTAGATAATCGTATGAGCGCACTATAGTTTTTTGAAATATTTCTTGAACAAAAACGTTTTAAATTTTTTAATTCTTTTTAGTAAAAAATCATTAATTTTGTGATTTTTTGAAGAAATTAATACAATTTAAGGTTAAACATTCGTATAAACGCATTTACCATTATTAAGGGAATAAAGTTAATACGTATTACGTATATGTTCATATTCTTAATATATTTAATATTTAAGGTAAAGGCACCAATGCTCGACACTTTAAGACAACACTTAAACATTAATAAAACTCATTTATTTAATTATAAATATGATAGTTATAAATACACATAAACAAACTCTTTCAAATATGTTAACAATGAAAACAATTTAAATATCTTATTTTTTTCTTTAAAAAATTTAAATGTATGATGAGATCGCAAAGTCTCCTATAGTCGACACAGCAAAATAGTGAATATCCCAATGCTCGACACATATAGAAAAAATATAAAGGCAACAAAAATTACAAAAATTACTATCGCAGACAGTATCCTTTTATGTATATAATACGTAATAAATTTCAAAACAAAAGAAAATAATTCCTTACAAATATGAAAAACTTATCTCAATATGAAGAGCCTTTTTACCTTAAGATATTTGAGAGAACGGCAACATTTTTGGTCATTTTTTTGTTCAATATTTCTTATTGTGAAATATTTTAAAGATAACAACTTGTGCTTTGGCCGACGCATTAACAACAATATTGAGCATAAAAAAGGATTATTCAAAACTCAGTATTAAATCTTAGAATAGTTCCAAATCAATTCTATCATTGAATCACATATCACATATCCACGGCTCCTTTACTCTTTATTATTCAATTGCACTCAGCCTCGAAAATCTCATTTAAGCAAAACTAATGAAAACATTGACTTCCTAAAAGTATTATGTTACACAAAAAATACTAATAACAACAACAAAACTTCATACCCTAGCACCCATCAAGCTTATGAAGCTCCATATTATGTAGATAAAGACACCTGCATAAATCACGGAGTAACAAAAGAGGAGAAGTCTAAGGCCTAGGCCTTCAGAGTGGGCGGGGAAGAGCCCTATACAAACAAACAAACGCACACACAAAGGCTTCATGACATCACTGTCCTTGGACATAGACAACAAATTTTTTAATATCGTTTGGAGAATTTAGCGCCCTTTAAAATACACACGAATTTCTGCTCGAACCGTCGCGGGCGTAGCTTATCTACTTTACAAGTGGTTTGTCGTTGAGTTGAGTTCAATTTAAACTCCAAAATATTAAATATTTTGTTTAAGAAGGTAATAAAAAGTCGAGTGAATTGAAGGGTAAATATAAGCGAAAATCATTTGTGAGTGACTTTATCATTTGTGGCTTGATTCGATTTAAATTTGATATTGGGGTTTTTCGAGGCCGCGGATGACGACTTATTGATCAAAATTCTGAATTTCAAAATGACAAAGCTTGTAGCCCGACTGAGACTGAGGGAAATACCCCTACAAAAATAGTTATAAGGTATAAAAACTATATATATTATACTCCCAGTTCTGTTTTCACACTTTTTGATTTAACACGAATTATGTAATTTTCTTGTGACACAAGATATTTTATAATTTTAGTGTCATACAAATGACACAGATTTTGAATTTTTTTTTAAAAACTATAGATGACCAAACCAATTCTTTTTAAACAAATTAGCAAACGTTAAATTTTAGAATTTTTTTCAATCATCGTCTTTTGTTTTTCGATTTTTTGAAAAAACTACAAATTACCAAACATCGGAAGTAAGTAAAGAATCCTTGTCAGAAAAATAAGCATCGTAAAAAAAATGTAATTTTTCGAATTACCCAAATTTAATAAAAATTGAAGTGCCAAACGAAATTTGTTGATAAACAATCATAACTTAACGATGATTAAACAGAGATTTCCAATTTTTGTTTCGAAAGTGGTTGCGTTCAAAACAGCAAATTTTTCATTGTGAAGAATTGCTCAGATGTTGGGAAATGGAAGAACTCAACAGCTGTACGAAATTTCCTGCGTTTATGCGAAAATTATAGTTAAACTAACACAAAAGGACCTCCGCCAAAACTTACCAACATGGACCGGCGTTCTATAAGGTACGGACACACCAAAAGCGAAGCGAGCGAAGCGAACAATTTAAAAAATTTGGGTGCCGTACAAATCAATTGAAGTGTCCGAATAGAACGCGACATGAACGAAGCGTCTACTGCGACAGAATGTTCCCAAATTTTAAATTACTCGCGCCGCTTCGCTCGCTTCGCTTTTGGTGTGTCCGTACCTTTAACTGGGTTAGCAGGAAGAAAACATTTAAGTTCCTTTCCAATTGTGAATGACCTTAAGTTGCCCGTGACGTCTAGACGCGTTCAGCAGATTTTGCATACCAGTGGGACGTTAGAATGGAGAAAAAGAATATCAAAACCGGCAATGAACAAACAGCATAAGGAAGCCAGACTTCCATTTACTAAAAATCATATGTCTTGGACCAGGGAATGGAAAAAAGTGATTTTTAGCGACGAAAAGAAGTTCAATTTAGGCGGTCCAGATGGCTGTCAATTTTACTGGCACGACCTTAGAAAAGATACAGAGGTCGCTATGAGTCGCAATTTTCGAGGTGGTACGGTAATGGTTTGGGCTGCTTTTTGCAGCCAAACGAAGACACCCATTTTTTGGATATCTACCAGAATGAAATCCAGCGATTATATTCAACTACTGGATAGTATCCTAATTGACTTCGGCGATGATAATCTCAGCAATGAGTGGATCTTTCAGCAAGACAATGCTGCTATCCACTCATCTCGCGAAACGAAATCGTGGTTTCAGACCAGGAACATACCTGTTTTGGATTGACCGTTGCGTAGTGCTGATCTGAACCCAATTGAAAATCTATGGGCAATATTGATTCGGCAGGTTTACTCAAATGGAAGGCAGTTTACAACGATTCAGGAGTTGAAAGCGGCCATAAAACAATTGGGCGCAATTGTCTCAATCGCAGCTGGTAGACAGCATGCCAACGGGAATTTTCGAAGTAATTCAGGCTAATGGAGGCAGTACACGTTTTAAAAAAAAAAGTTGTATTGTATTGCTTAAAATATGAATAGTGGATTTATAGATATTTCCATGCTAAAAATTGTTTTTTTTAATATTACTTAAAATTTTGCTTTCAACTAGTGATATTTTTGTTTTTTACGTTAGATTTTAAAAATAATACAATAAACGGAAATAAAACGGCTCACTTCGAATTATAAATTAGCAGTCAGTTGCTTTTAATAGAAAAAAAGCTCAGTGGAATTATAGCTATTTCCACCACTGTATCTATGTATACATATATATATTTTTTTTCTTAATTTCTTCTGTGAATTTCCTATTTACCCAACTAAGGCAAAGCAAAAGGGAGGGTTATGATTTTAGTAGTCTATGTTAGTATGTATGTTTGTCTGTTCCCTCGTAACTCCTAAACTACTTTAGACAAATGGGGTGTTGTTAGCTTCAACTTACAAGGAAACGTTCTCAGGTGTGTCTCACCGATTTTGATGACATTGAAATATGTAATAGAGTATCGAAAAATAAGAGACGCTTTTTTTTTATCTGCGGATACGCACATGAAAACCACCCCTAAAGTTTACCCCCAAAAACAGTTTTTCCTAAATATTTCAAGTTCTAATGAATTTTTTCGAATGAAACCAAATGGAAATGATGTCAAACCTTTTGTAAGTAATCCGGTTCTCGGGGTGGCAACCCTTATTTTTGATTGCAGAAAAACGATTTTTTTTTATATTTTTGCGTCACAAAAATAACAGTTCATTCATCATTGAAAAATATTTTTTTACATACGATTTTGAAAAATAAAGTTGACCTATTTTTGCGTTTTCGTAAAAAAAGCTCCTCAAGGGGGTAAACAACCCCTACCGCTAATACGTAAATGATGTATATTATTTCAGACATCAGTTTTTTCGTTAAAACCAGTATTAAGGGGTTTTTGGAGTCGCTGATTACGAATCTGATATTAAATTTAAAAAATTCATAATGGTGGATCCAATATGGCGGACAAACTTTTGAAAAATACACCAATTTTTTTATTAAAAAAAAAGACAATAAATAAAAGTACTACCTAAATGTGCGTATCCGCAGATAAAAAGAATCCATGTCTCTTATTTGTCGATACTGTATAAAATATGTCAGTTTCATCAAAACCGGTGAGACACACCTGAGAACGTTTCCTTGTTAGTGTTCTGCGTATCATAGGCTATATGACGTCATGTTAAATCCAACATAGTGGATATAACAAACAAAATACGGGAAACAAACAAAAAATTAGACAAATGTATCGAATTTGGTATCAAATGAAAAGTTTTAATGTACAGATTCCAAAAATATATAATTTATGTATATAGAAAAGTAGAATTTCTCCGTGACAGTTTTGAATAAACATTGATTTTAAATGCATAAACACCTCATTACCTAAGACACCTTCTTCTTACCTTTGCCAAAAATAACCCTACTCTTCAATATTTGGTAAATAAACAAAAAATCGTTGAATTAATAAAATTTTTTATTCACTACGGAGTTCTCATGTGCGTGCCCGACACGCTCTTAGCCGGATTTCATTTATTAAATCTAATTATAAAATGTTTTTATTCAGTTCCAAGAAAATTTTGTAATATTCGGAATAGATTCTATGAAAATTCTGTAATATAATTCGTAATCTTTGTGGAAACACAATGTGATTATCACATAAAACGTTTTATTATATTCTTAATACTAAAATTGTATTTTCCCCTTTTTAAGAATTAATTACATCTCTGCCTATAATTCCTGATCGACTTCAAAGTATGCTTTGTTTAACTTTCCTAACTTATTCTTTTAATAATTAACTATCGTATTGAACTTGAAATACTATATGGTACATCTTGGATAATTTCAATTTTTGAAAAAGTTTTGTTAGCACTGTTTATTAAAATTAACAATTGTGTTTTTATTTATTTATTTTTTTTTTTTTTGACTTGTTAGTTAGCTCGTTAATCAAATGGAGATTTTCACTTTTCTTTAATTTTTTTTTTCATCATCTGAGATCTGAGTCCATGACTCCTGCTAAATATTTCATTTCCTCACCCAGAATATTAATAGCTGGGTTTTTTTTCGTCTGCCCAGAACAATAAGACATTTTGTATTGAACTGAAGCTTATTAACAACTACTCAGAATAAAGATTTGTTATTTTTAGAAATGTTCATGATTTTCATCCATGCAAAACTTCAAATCTTGAACTACAAATTTTTCAGAATAATTTTTGACTCGTCATGGCAATTTGAATGTTATTTTAAAAAGAATTATAAATCTGAGCTCTATGCAAATTTTCAATTCAAGAGATAATTTTCTTATGATCTAGATAGACGAAGAAAACGCAGCTAATAAATAAGACCTATTTTATTCCTGACATATACATTATATTTCTTCATCTAGACACTTAGAATTTTTTCTGGATATTGATTTTAATGGCTTAACTGGTTTATGTTATTATTATTATTATTGTTAGGGGTGACCCTCATGGTGGGCACTGCGACCAGACGGTCTTTTGTGCCGAAGCCCCTTTACAGTAAAAGCCGATCTGCTACCCTAAGGAATGCCAGAAGGTCTTTTACAGAAGATGAACGAGCTTCAGCCGAGTCCAGGAACTCCTGACCGAAGATCTTTCTTCTTAACCATGCTAAAGCCGGACAAGCACACAAAATGTGTGATGTAGTTTCGTCATCTCCAAGACACAGACGACAATCCGTCTCATTTGACAGACCTATTTTATATAGGTGGTATCTTAGCCCATGGTGGCCAGTTAGGTAACCTACCAACAGTCTGAGATCCGCTTTACTCAAAGCATTGATTTCAGTGTAGGTATAGGGTCTGACGAGCTCTTTATCTTGCCGGATCCCAGGGAAGTTATCCCAGTGTGTGTACTGTAGATTCCTGGCCCATTCTTCTATCACAGCTTTGGACGAAGACCAGCCAATGCTGCAGAAGGGCTTAGGACCTTTGAATCAAGATGATGAACCTTCCCTAGCAAGTTCATCAGCAACCTCATTTCCCTCAACACCGGATTGTCCCGGTACCCAACAGAGAGTAACCCTGTTGAACTTGCAAAGTAATATTATGGATTATCTTCGTGTAGCTCGATGTTACTAGAACTTCTTCGTCCCGTATCATTACAAATCCTCTGATTCAAGTCCTAAACTTATATTTTCTGTCCTTGTCGTTTTGCAATCAATATTAATAATAGTATTATCTGAAATGATATCAGTTTTGCATTTTTATTTGCATTTTACTTGATCTTTATATTATTTGATTCCTCTTGCAACTTTATAATAATCTCCCATTACAATTTAAGAACCTATTTTCTAGTATTTTGGTAGTATTTTAAGTGTTTTTGATATTACATTTCTTGATTTAACGTAGGAATGGTCTTTATTTATTAATTAGTTTCTTTTCGTAATAAACTTCTCCTTTTGATATTGAACTTTACTAGCTATAATATTTCATCATACTCTTCTGGTTTATTCCTTTAGAAAAAAAACTGAAGGCCTTTTATCAGTGGTAAAATGAATTGTTTGATTGTGTAAACTGGTAATACTCTTAATTTATATTTCCTGAATTATTACTTGGTTTTAATGCTCTAATATATTCATTTAAGGTTGAATAATGTATTTATTTCTTGGCACTGTAGTTGTGTGTTTTAAATTACGTATATTGTAAAATCTGATTTTCTGTTTATTTTTTGGAATAATGGTCAAATTAAAATTTCATTAACGGGCTCTGAGTTTCGGCTATTTTATTGAATAATTTAGGGGAATTTCTTTCATAATTAGCCGCGTTGCATATTTCGCAATTTGTAAATAATTTTCATTGTTTCTCTTTTAAATGGGATACGTAATAACCATTGTTTATTTCGTCATATGTTTCAGTAATCCCCCTATGATTAAATTTGTCACTTTGTGTTTCATAATACCCAGCAACCTACTAACACTTCACCGATATTTTTTCCTGTAACCTTTATTAAATTTTTTATTAGGGTCAATTGTTTTGGCCCAACAAATTCTGTAGATAAAGTAGGTGGAATTTTGTCAGGGTAGCTATAATTTTTTCTTTCATAACATATTTTGATGTAATCTTTCCAAGATTCTGTATTACAATAGTAAAAATTATGTTAACAGTGAAGAGGAGGCAATGTAGTATTTTTGCTAATATATTAAAAACAACTAGATTTAACATTAAAACAAAAATTATTTTAGAATGTATAAAAAATTATCTTTATTATGATATCCCATTTTACCTAATAAATAAAGATGAAAACAAATTGTGTTATTTTGTCTGCTGAACTAAATGCGGACAACAGAGCTTTATAACTTTGTCAAATTTCAAATCGATGGCACGTGTAGTTTCTGAGAAAAATTTCTGTGAAATACATACAGATACAAAAATCGTAGTCTAACAAAACCCTCTACACTCAAAAGCCGGGAAATGGTCCGGCGCACACACCAAAGAACACGAACTCCTGACCATTTGCAACGTACTGCTGTTTGACAGAAGGCTTGACTCTGGAGCTTTGAGGTTGAATATTCTGAAACTTTACTTTTCCTAGCCGTGGTAAAATCCAGCTAAATGAGAATTTCCGTATTAGTGTCAAGACCCGCCATAAGAGTCAATATTCATTTTCCGAATTGCTAAACACCTTAGGCACACACATAAGAGTTCCATTTTTTCCTTTTTAGTAAGCTAATGCGGAACGGTTGTCTCGTAGCCAAATGGCCAAAATGTGCCAAGCTACCCGATGTTGAATGGCGGCGAACAAAATCAGTTTTCTAGGCACGCTCGCACGAGGTACATACAGTGCTGTGCAAAACATTTGTAACTAAAATCATAGTTTTTACAGATCATTATAAAATCTCCTAAACCACTAATACCAAAAAAAGTTTTACAGTGCATTATTCTTTATTATGTCTAGTTTCCAGATATAACAATAGCAGAATGTAATATCCCATAATAAGGGAGCAATATCTATTTTTTTATTCAACGTAAAAAGTTTGCCTGTGCAAAACATTTGCAACTTTATATATCACCAAATACTTTTCTCGGAATAAATGAGAATTGGCAGTACTTTGTTAGTTAACTGTTATTTTCTATTCCATATAAAGTTAATAAGAAATAATAATAATAATTTTCTATTCCGATCCAACTACTGCAGGGCATATAATCCAGTCTGTCGGTCAGGTCCATGCGCGGAAGTGTATTATTAAAATATTTTTTTAAACGCAATTAAACTAAAAGTTCTTAAAATGGGGGTAATTCATTTTACAACGAAATAAAAAACCGAATAATATTTGTTTACACAGATGGTATAACCTAAAAAGACATTAGTGAAAAATATAAAATAGCTAAATGCACCATATTTAGAATGATAAGCAGTTTTAAAAAGACTGGGAGTATTGAAAATATTCATAAAGGGTGGTAGACCAAGGAAAACGACAAAGGCTGAGGATCGTAGAATTTAAATTTTACTTAAATCTCGGTCTTTCCTCAGATCAAGGTACTTAGGTAACAAACGAATAAAACCTGGATGTGGATCCTTCGACAGTAAGAAGACGAGCCATAGAAACCGATCTTAAGAGCTACAGGCCAGCGAAAAAGCCACTACTTTCCGAAAAAAATGGCTGAGCTCGACTTGTCTTTGCTCAAATTCATTTAGAATAGCCTCTAGAAAAATGGAGAACTGCCCTTTTTTCGGATGAGTGTTTAACTTTAAGTTTAACTTAGTGGGGCTAGATGGAGGGCAAAAAGTAGGACAACCGACGAACAAACGACTAAATCCGCAATAAACTGTGGGAACTGTGAAGCATGGAGGTGGTAATACAATGGTCTGGGGGTGTTTATCAGCTCAGGGCGTGGGACCTCTTGATGAAATACCACGGATAATGAAAGCGGAGGACTACAAAAACATTATGGAAAGTGTTATGCTCCCTTACGCAGAGGAAGAAATGCCCCTGCGCTGGCGCTTCGAACAGGACAATGATCCCAAGCACACTTCTAGTTTTCTTCAGGCTTGGTTTTCGCAGCAAAACATTGAAGTTTTGAAATGGCATGCACAGTCCCCAGATCTCAACCCCATAGAAAAGCTATGGCAACTGGTTAAGAAGAATATGAGGGGTCAATTTTACAACAACCGTGACGAACTCTTTAATGGTATAAAAAAGGCTTGGAATGATATAACTTCTTTACATATTGAGTCGCTATTTAATTCTATGCCAAGAAGATGTGCAGCAGTTATTGTAAATAAAGGCTATTCAACCAAATATTAATGATAATATATATTTAAAGTCGCCAACATTGTTAATGTCAAGGAGTTGCAACTGTTTTGCACAGTCAGTTTTGTATCTTAGTATGAAAAAACGAATATTTCTCCTTTTTTATTGAATATTTACCTTTAGTTTTTTAATATTCTTATATTAGATATAATAAAGAATAAAATACTGTATTAGCTTTTTTGTTTTTAAGAATTTAAGGTTTGTTGTAGTTAGACATAGAAAATTGGGGTTTTAGTTGCAAATGTTTTGCACAGCACTGTACATATATGCTTTGTATATGTATATGTACAGGGTGTTGCATAAAGCGCATGCCAAAATAAGTGTGGTGAAACATCTCACCCAAACAAACAAAAATTGTATGGTGTTGAGAAGGAAGAGGACAACCAGCAGTTTGGGAGGTACCGGATGATTCATAAATTCGGAATTTTCATGATATGCACATCATTATTTTATCTTTTGATCTACTCAACACAGCGACATTAAGCTCACACCAAAAAACTGTTACTCAAATGTCATTTCCAAAAATTTCAACAATATTAATCTACCGTCTGCCACCATAGCAGGTACATTTTTAGAAAGAAATATGAATTGCCATTTTCCTAAAATTCATATTTCACCCCAATTTTCTCCAAATTTCATGTAATTAATATACCTGTCTCTTATTTTTATTAAATTACAAATCTTATTACCTTCCCAAAAAGGTACAGCATGACCAAATAAAAAAAGGGTAGAAAAACCTGTTCCTTAGAAAACCCTGACTGTTACCTAATTATTTTATTACGCTGCAGGTAGGAAATCCGTAAAATAACAATCTTTAAGACAAAGGGTCGAAAATGTTTGTTTAGTCTACACAGGTAATTAATTCTAATTAAGTACTGCTATGAACTAGAAATAGCAAAAAAATTACTCTTTTACTAATTATTATATTAATCGGTCATTTGATTAATCGCGCCGAAATTATAAAATATATACTTACATACATATATAAAAAAAATTGCAATTAAATCCGAACAAAATAATCGAGTGATTGACTATGTGTAATTAATAAAAAACTCATATTTTACATAAACAAAGATAATTATTTTATAAAGTGAATTTATAGGAATGAAAAGTCAATAAAAGTTCCGACAGTTTTGTTTTTTGGTTATCCCATGACCATTTTTAACCAATAAGAAAGTTTCGCGCGACTATTTTCAAAAGATGTACATATATATCGTCAGTGGGAGAACACACCGACAATAGATCCATCCATTGGAACTATCTCATCGGTCAAAAATGGTCACATGACTCAGGTATGGCTAATGGCTGCTGTTGTCTAAATCCCCTCATTAAAATTACTTTAGTTCAAAAACAATTAATCGACAATTAATCAAAAGAGGAATTTCATATAATTAATCGATTATTTTAATTATTTGATTAATCCTTGTCTTCTCTGTGAAAGCAAGAGCATCCAGGTCTTCTTTTATGTCTTAACATTTAGTGAAGATGTGATTTTTATTAAGCAACAATCAATATTTTATCGAGCGAATTCAAGGAAGCTGGGCTCGCACTAGCACAGTACATAGTATATAGAGGACATAAGTTCTGCGCTAAGCATCGATCGAGTGAAGTGGTAAAGTGTTTCATAATTAAGTGTAATAATTACAAGAATAAAGGATCATCGTAAATTCGAAATGTGTGCTAAATTATCTGCTTATTGAAGCTTATTGTTAAAGATTTTTTTAATGGTTCCAGATGGGCAACGCTTAACTCATATCAAAACATTTCATTACTCGTCCTCAGTAAAGTTTGTATCGCTCTCGATCCATCTACAGGCACTCTCACAAGTTGCTGATAAAGAACAGATTGTCAACAGAACGACCCGATGCTTAGAAAGTTCAAAGATACAGAGGACTGGAGAGACGTCATTAGTAATCAGTTGTACCTACTGAGCCTAAAATCAATGAAAGACCACCAGCTGAACGGCCGGGCGAAAAAGCAACAGTGGTCGAAGCGTTTGAAGTTTCCTGCGTATTTTAAGTACTAAGCTGCAACGCCCTAAATGCGGAGATTTGGTTGTCCAAATAACATAATTAATCCTCTAACGAGACAATTCTATCCTTCAATAACACAATTTCTTTTGCAATCGAGGTCTTTAAGTCCGAAAGTTGGGATATAAGTTGATTTTGGGAGAGTGGTATTAAGGAATATGGTATATGTATATAATTCTGGAAGTAACAGAGGGAGAGTAAGATGGACTCACCTGCGGGCCTGCAGATGTTACGCTGACATGGCTATATATATAATTTAAACATAACACTGGTCAACACCAATTTAGTTACCCAACAAATGACAAATCATTTCTATAGGATTTTTTCTGTAGATTACGAAGTCGCAAACGAAAATGTTCAATTAGCTCCCGTTTTCGAGAAAAATAGAGTTAAAAAGTGCAAAAGACCGTATTTCGGCTATTTATGAATTTATTCTATATCTAATGATTTTTGTGGGAAACTAAAATGTCGGCCAACTAATTAAAATATATATCTTTTTCTTAACAATACCAAACAGTTCACATAGCATCTATATTATCACAGAGTCATGTCACCCCAAATATAATATCAATTAAGACAATTAAATAATAATAATAATAAAAAATAAGACTAGTTTACAAATTTTATCTGTTTTCTTGGCCTTCATACGAAATGTAATGTTCTCCTTCTAAAAATTTGTTCCAAAAATATGAAATATCCAAAAATCTGTTTTATAATTACCAGTTCAAATTTAAAAGCATCAACGTTGGTTCATTAATAAAATGCATTAGTTTTAATAGTTTAAACAAAACATTGGTCTTGTAAATCAAAATTAAGAATCTTCTTTTCTTCACTTACCTTACGAAGCTTATTATAGGTTAATTGATAGAGAATTATTTCGCCGTTCCAATGAATTTCCAATCACTCCTCTTCCCATCACTCAAACTGTCAGAGTACAAAAATCGGTAATATTGTCACTACTTTTGTCAAGTTTTAATATTTTAATATTTTTCCCGCCAAAATATTCTATTATAAATACTGATTTTGAATAAAAATGCCCACAGGTGCTTATTTAGGAAATTGAGTACTCTACCCCTTGTAAGCGTTGCTTAATCTGTCCAAAAGATTCTTAAAATTAATAATTTTAATTATTATGAAGTAACCACTCCGAAAATGGTAGCAATGGTGCAACCGATACCGTCGCGGTGCAAACAAAAGCATTCGAGGCTTCCAGAAGGATAAATCTACATCATTTCTGAAAATTCAAAACCTCAATTTCTGAAACGTTACTGCACCAATAATAAACTAATTTTTCTTGCAAAAACCGAGATCTAATCCTACAATTGCCGAGGTCAGCACCACGTGCACCGCCTAGAACAAAACCTATCGATTAAAGGAACATTCAACACAGCCACCTCCGAGACCGAATTACTCGAAACCTTCAGTTCCCATGGAAGTGGATAGTTCAATTCAGACCCGTCAGATCAATTGTATGAATCGACCCAACGAAAATAACGCTGTAAAAAGACCGAATCATCGTTCTAGAAACAACCCAAGGTCCTACTTACGAGGAATATGCGCAAGCTTATCACAACGAAATCAGTGATGAGTATGTTGATAATAATATTGCGGAAAATCACGAGGAAAATGCCGACGCAATTTTACGACGGAACCCTCCAATAACAAACTAGAGACAGCGGAATTCTAAAATTGTTCATAGACACAAGAGCAAGTAAAAACTGTGTAAAACCAGAAGCCGATAAAAATCAACAAAAAGTCATTAAAAATTCAATCTGCAGGAGGCAAAAAAGGAAAAGTCTCAGGAAACTTTAGCTGGAATTAGCAACAACAGGGTTATAAATTTGTTTGTTTTACCAGATCTTAAATCCTTCTTCAACAGAATTATAGGGGGCTACACAGAAGTAGTTATTGACCGACTCAAAAAATTACTTCAAAAATTAAGCCTAAGATCATAATCCCCTTAAAAGCTAAAGGAACTTTTCAAATAAACAATACGGAAATAACAGCCAATCACCTCGAACCGCAAACCAAAGCTAAATTACAAAATATAACAGACTTCAAGAATTAAATGCAGTAACCCCATTCCGGATATACGAGCATGATAGCTGGCTTAGTTGATTCAAAATTATTTTCCACCCTCGATTTAACACTTGGATTTCATAAGATTAAGATGAACACAACAAAAACATCCCAAAGATTGCCATCTCTATAACGAATGGCAAATACGAATATAAGAGACTACAATTAGGCCTGAAGAACGTTCCTGCCATCTTCCAAAGAATGATGGACGACGTATTAAAAGAATATATATGCATTTATTCGGTAAAATAGAGGAGGTAAAATATAAAAACATCGAAGAATTTATTTTCCAAGTTAGAAGAAACTAATTTACATCTAGCCTAAACGTAATTTTTAAATACAGAAACAGAATTTAAATCAAGAGAAGCCATCCTACAATCTAAAAGATTTCAGAAGTTTTATCGGACATGCTTCTTTCTATAGGCGTTTCATTAAGAATGTTTTCAAGTGAGATGTTGAAAAGTGATAGCTAAAGTTTCAATTTTAACAGGATCGTTTAATTAAATTATTTAAAAAATAATGGTAAACTTGGCCACCGAAAATCGTGGGGCGTTTGGGGTCTCCACCGCCCCAACATGTTGCAGATAAAAAATGGCGGCGCCAAAATGTCATATACCTAATTCATCGGTGGACTCGTCATAATTAAGCGATTAAATCATTAGCAATCAACTTTCCGCGAGACCGATGTACTGGGGACTAATACATATACATATTATAATAATCGAAAGAAAGTTTTTCAATAAATATTATAGATTTTTTTTAAATTTTTTTTTTAAAGTGTATTTTTTCGATTTAGAAAGTAAGGGGACTAGTATCCTTTGCACTTAAATTTTAGCAATGTTTGGACCTCTTTCACTATTTTCCTGAACATTTTGGAGGCATGCAGGGTTTTTTAGTGACTAAAGGGTTCCTTAAGGATCATTTTGAAAAAAAAAAACTTTTTTATTTTGCTCCACTTTAACTAGACTCCATACCCCATACAATAAAACATTACAAAATAACATACCAGTTTTAAAATACCCGTTTATATCCTTGTTCAGGAGGATCCAGGCAAATAAATTAACAAAAAATAAAAAAGCCACACTACGCCCTGTCAAGATATTATCTCACATTTAGCCTCGCTAATTATTAATTAATGAAGTGGTGACAGACAAACATTTTTTAATCATCATTTATCAGCTGTCAGTTATTCAATAGTCCTTGTGCTTTTCTTCTTGTTGTTCTTTGAAATGGATAGCGCAAAGTTATGTTACAACAGGTATAGAAGTACAAAATCAGCCGAATTCTTATACACTTTTCATCATTTAAGTATGATCAAGAAATTATGGTAATTTAGCAAGTCATAAATGGTCAAGCTTTTCGTCATTTAGCAGCCATAATGATGACATGCCCATAGCAGACAGCACCTAAATTACTAATTAGTACCAATTAGTAATTTATGTGTGCTGTCTGTCTAGGGCATTAGTCCATTCATGTCGTATGTGGGTAATTTGGCGTGCAAACAAGATTAAAGTTAAAACATGAAATTTGTACGCTTAAGATCATCGCAGTGTGTGGCTAATAGGAACATAAATGCAAAACCTAAAGGATGGAAAGCTAGAATTGAGTAGTAGAACTATGAATTGATTTAATTTAGGTTACTCGTAGTTGATCACGAAAAAAGTTTCGTTTCCAATCATTGATCATAAGGAATTGATTTTTATAAAACGCAATACCAGAAAAGCGAAGTGAATAGAACTGTTGAAAAAGTTCACTCAATTACAATTGAAATTGTATAATGTTTACAAATAGAGCATCCTCATCTAAAACTAAAGAAAGTAATTAACATTATGGTAGACAGATGTTTGTACAGTATAGTTTGTATACAAATATGAAACCTAGCGATGTATTCTTTGGCCATTCTCAAAGAATAAATTACGTACCAAAATTTATTAAACCATAAAATAAGGATAAACGAAAGCTCAGCTGAACAAATCTTAAAAAAAAAAAAAAGATAACATTAGACATGCAAAGTTTAAACAGAAAGAATCTAATTTTTATAATATGGTAGGAACTAATATATATAGATACGTATTAGTAAAATAGATACGAGGAAAGCAAAATCCTCTAATGCAAAAAGGAAGGCCAAGGACAAATAAAGTGATTGTAATCACAGGCTGAGGAAGACGAATTCATAAATCAGACATCAAGAATTCAAACCAATAAAACAATTTTATAAATTGCAGGCTATTAGGATACACATTAGTCGTTGAGCGAATATCTTCGAATGGCACAGAGTCAATGGCATAGACCAATCGCGACCATCAAACAGGGAAATGGAAGGAAGAATTATATGCATAGCGCCAAATTGGCTCACGTTATTAATCTTACTAATTTCGAAGAAGTACTCGAAAAAACAATAACAACAGTAAAATACAATAAATAAAAAGAAATAGCCTTTTAAACCTTTTACACACCAAATTAGAAAAATACAGCAACTAATCCATAAATTAAAAGGTATGATATTAAAAAATAAAAGATCTTTCTAACTGGATAGGCTCAGCGTGAAAGTGGATAGCCTGATCACCAGACCAGAGGCCATAGAACATGCAGAGCTCCTAATGGTGGTAAATGGATCAATACTCCTCTACATAGCCTCACTACCAAAGCCAAGCAATAGCTAATACAACCACATAATTATCAGACCAACAACTTCCAATATGAAACAACTACTTTTAGAGTTTGCAGGATTATTAATTAACCAGACTGAGGAATATGGGATAACAAAACTGGAATAGTATAAAAATTCCTAACATTGTACAAAGCCAGTGAGCTAGTAAAAACAAAACGTATGTAAAATGTATCTAGAACCTTTATTTTAACTTAATTAAAAATATTTAGTCGTGCATTCAGTATTTTAATTATGATTTTCTTAAAAGAAAATTCGATTGTTCATTTAAACATTGCCTGATTTTTAATTGATCTCGGGATTAATCTCTCCCAAATTAATTTAAAAATTAAAGTAATTCCGAAAACAGTTCCACAGTTTATCAATCCGTGCGTGGCGAACTCAAATTTTTTCAAAATTTTTATTATTTTATATAAAAAACATATTTTATGTTTTTTTTTTTCAAATTTCGCAACAGAATCGTAAATTAAAGCATTTTTTTAATTGCAAAAATGATGGTAATCGAAACACCTATTTTCAAATGCATTCCAAATTGCGAAAAACTTATATTTTAGCCTAAATTGATGTTCATCCGGTGGTTTTACTCTAAACTAACAAATTTTTGGTATCTTCAAATCGGTATCTTTTTTCATGTTTATTTTATAGTAATTAAAAAAAAAGTCCATTTTACGTGTTTTAATACTTGATTAACCCCTTAAGTTTCAAGGTGTGGTTTGCTTCCTTTCTAACATGTAGGAGAAGCTGTAATAAATCCAGCAGCACTTTTAGTCCCGCACTTCATATTCCCCCTGATTCCGATACAGGCAAGTCTTTGTACTTTATCAAGTAGGTATTGCTGTAATTTGCTCCACTTTGATCCATCATATAATTGCTGCATAAGTGACAATAGGTCTAATTATCGCCTCGTATGACCACAGCATCATTTTAGGTTTCAGTTCACATTACTATGCCTCTGTAGCCATCCCCGTCCGCCTGTCTGTGGCTCTGTGGGTCATAGCCCTATTACTCTCTGAGTTTTGCACCTTTTGGGATGAAATTTGGTGTAAAGGCGTATTTTTATAATAAAAAACAAGAATTGAAGAAAACTCAAAAGAAAGGGATGTTTCATCCAGTGAAAAGTGGGTAAAAGAAATCGTTTTTTCACCAATCCCATCGATTAGCAGTTTTTATCAACCTTTTTTATGCCATGCCCCACATAAGCCTTTATACAATTCTTATGCCCCTCTATATAACATATTTGTACATAAGTTTTAATATTCAAAAATTGAATTGCTCACTGGAGATAGTTAAGAGAAAAATTTTAGGAAGAAAACTCTAGGAAATTGATAAGGAAAAACAGCAGTTTAAATTATATAATAGAGAACTGAAATTCAAGTATGAAATAATTTGATTCAAAGTAGGTATTTCTATATTATTTTAATTATTACTAGTTATTTATATAATTTAGTAAGATCTTTGCGCTTTATGCTTGCTACAAAGAGATTTTATGTTAGGTTCTAATTTGGTTAGCTCCCCGTTGAGTTATATCAAGTCGATTTCTTTTTTTAGCAGCAAATCAGTTATAGTGCTAAATCCACATTCAGCTAAATATGACGATGGAAACGATAATAGCAGTGTTCTTGCATATTTAGTAGGATTTGAATATTTGATTTCTGTTTCCTCACGAAGCCATGACATCGCTCCTTTTATATTATAAAAAATTCTGACTCATCATTTTGCATTTCCGCGAGTTTTTCTTGATACTGCGTCTTTGAAATATTAGAAAAGTCCACTAACATTGGCTGCATCATCCAGGTTGGAAAATCAATTTGTATCAAATCACAGAATCTTTCTTTTAAATCGCGTATAGAATTTTCAGATGACCCACAATAACAAGTATTCACAAATTGTTATTACAAATATATTTCTGATATAATTCAATAAAGGTAATGAAACCAGATATCTAATAATCTATTAAAGTTGGTTATTTAATATATTTAATTTTTCAAATATATCGACTAAATAACAAATGCTTTACCATCGACCGTTAACAGATATCTCACTTCAGGTTTGTCACTTAAAAAATCACTAAGAGTATCAAAAAGTTGCATAAATCTTTTGTAAGCAGTTCCCTTTCGAGAGCCATCTTATGTATAGTACTTCAGTATGAAGTAAAAGTCTGACATTGTCTGCATTTTGTTCTTTGCAAAATGGGTTGAAGAGATGCTCACATTTAGCATTAGCTTTAATAGCATTGATACTAATATATTTATAACTGAATTTAATACTTCATTAAGAACAGGTGAAATACTTCTAGGTACCAATTTTTCCAATCACAGCATTTCTGGATTCTCATCTTTCATCAGTTTTAAGGAGCCTTTTTTCTTGCCCATCATCTTAAGAGCACCATCTGCAGCACAAGATGTTGTATTGTTCATTGGGATATCACGGACATCATACGTCATTTTTTAGCTTATAATATATATATCTTTGGAGGTAGTAGTGCTTTCTAATGATTTACAGAACAACATTGCTTTAGCAAAATCTCCTTTATCAATATATCTTACGTAAAGTTGTCAATCCGGCCTCACTGTCTCTCAAAGTTGATTCATCCACTTGCACTGAGAATTTCCTTGTTTTCAGCTTTTAAGTTCGAGCGCTAGGAGGGGGTCCCGTAGGCCCTTCGAGGTCTCCTCAGCAACTTAGTGTTATTTTATGTTGTTTGGTGCGAAGAATGGGTTTTTCGAGGTTACCAGGCGGAAATCCTGCAGGTTTATTTGTTATTAAATTTTAATTTTTTGAATGTCTATAATTAATAAACTAAGAAAAATAATATCGTTTTGGACAGAAATTAAAAAATGTAACGTAAAATTTCTCAGGGGCGAGCAATGCTCTAATGCTCTACAAATGTATTATATAAGTTCACAAAGTGAATTTTCACTTTGCAACTTGTTAATTGCTGCGCAAAAAAAAAACATAATATAAAAAAGACTTAAAAATTGCACGAATTAAAATATTTGATATTTTTCGTGAAAAAAGTTCAATTTTGATTTCGTGTGTTTTTTCGAGCAATTTAAGCATTTGCATATACAGGGTGTTCAGAGGTGGGAGGGAAATATTGCAGGAGGTGAAAGGTCAGACCGAGACAAGCAAAAAATCGTATGGGTGGGGGGGAGGGGGGGGAGGCATCTCGCACCGTTTGGCAGTTACAGGGTGATTCGTAAATCAGGATTTTGCCTTATATGGGAACCGTTCTTGTATTTTTATCTTTTTTTCTACGCATCGCAGCGGCCCCAAACCGATCTCAAAAAATCACTATTTGGAAGCTCTTTCCAAAAAGGTTAACCACCCCCCTCTCCCCAACCCCTTGGCCACAATCCCCCCTGGAAGTTGAAAAAATTAACTTTTATTTCACGATTTTTCACCTTTCGCCCCACTTTTCTCCGAAATTCATGTTATTAACATACCTACTTTTTATTTTTTTTTTAAGTTGCCCATCTAATTACCTTTCCAAAAAAGTGCAACATGCCCAGGTAGAAAGGGCTTGCAAAAGTCCTGAAATTAAAACATCCTCACAGGCACCTAATTACTTTATTGCATCATAATGAAAAAAGTCGTTAAGTAAACAATTTTAATGACAGCAAGTTCGGAAATGTTTCTTTAGGAAACACATGTAATACATTTTTATTATTTCAGCAAAACAGTAATAAAATAATAAATGTAATCTCGTTAAATAGCGTTATTAGTTTATTATATCCAGTATTGACTCCTAAGTATCCTGACGCTCCGTTTCTAATACCTCCTATGAATTATGGTATAAAAATGGGTAATTTTGAAAGGACATTGACCACAGTTGAAGAAGCAAACGATAAGAACGGGTGTTTAATAGAAAAAATTAAGATAAAATGGCAGAATTCAGTGTTGAAGAGTATGCCGGTATAATTTACGTTTACGGTTTAGTAGAAGGAAATGATAGTGAGGCCGTACGAGAATACCAAAGGAGATTCCCGAATCGGCGTGTACCCAACAGACGAAAACAGAAGGTTTCTAGACCGAATTCTGTGGACGGATGAATCACAATTCACCCGGGATGTCATCACAAATTTCCACAACCACCACACCTGGTCAGATGTGAACCCACATAGGACAAGGTTTCGGTCCTTCCAGCAAAGATTTAGTGTCAATGTCTGGGCTGGCATCATCGGCAACCAGTTGATAGGACCCTTCATCTTGCCCCAAGTGCTGAATAGTCAGCTATATTCGGACTTTTTGGAGAATACCCTTCGGAATCTGTTGGAGGACATCCCCCTGGCCACCAGAAGCGCAATGTATGTAGGGGAGAGCGGGCTGGAAGTTCCCGGGGTAAGTTGTTCCGACAGCAATAACTTTGTAAGGGAAAGAGATAGCAATACATGTGAAGTGCGTCGTTAAAGCGTCAGATGACGCGCTACGTCGGCAGTCATTTTAGTTACTCCGTTGACGATGGTTGAGTGGCTGTGTGCACGTAGCTGTCAAAACGTGACGTAAGTAAATTTTTTCGTGTTTAAACTATATGGTCTATCTCTGTGTATTATAGACCGATTCATACGTAACTCTCCTAAATTGTAGTGACATTGGTAAGGTATATTATTGGATAAGTATTTTTATAATTGATTATATTAGTTTGCCAGTATGTCAGTCTTCGTATATAAACGTAATTTGGGGCTATAAGTTCCTTCCTGACGGGGCTGGTTGTTCCCCGGAACAACTTACCCTAATTTACCTTCAATCGTATACCTAAAATTCATAAGACCATATTTTTTTATTTTAATGATGAGAAATTACAAACGTAAGACAGAGAGAGGTAAAACCGCCGACACATTGTTGCGTCGAGCTGCAGATACTGTCATCAAGGAGGGAAGACCTGTTAAAACTGTGGCAAGAGAGCTTGAAATTTGCCACGTGACGTTACATCGATTTATTACAAAATTGAAAGCTGGCAAAGTTCCTACCATAGGTTATAAATCCAGGTTAGAGTTTACCTTGGAACAGGAAAAAAAGTTAGCGAACTACATTTTAAAGTGTCCCGCAATATACTTCAGTCTTCTGCCCGGAGAGGTGCGAAAACTCGCATATGAATGTTAAGTTATGAATCTGATAAGATTTATAAGTTTATAGATCTCAGTTATAATTTAACTGAGTAAAGAAACGTTTATCTGGAGCTCACCATTTATATTTTGTTATTTTTTAAAGTTAAAAAAGTTTATCTGGACCAATAATGTTCTGTGCCAGTAATATTTTGTCGTTTTTTTAAGTTTATTTGTGCATAGAATAAACATTACATACATAAATTTATAGAAATGGTTTTATTTCGGAATACCTATGTTATTCTGACAGTTGATTGTCATAATCTAAGCGGAACAATTTGCCTCAAAGGTGGAACAACTCGCCCCAAAGCGGGGCTGAATGTTCCGCTCCGAAAGTTGACAAAAATTTCCTTCTGTAAAAAAAACTATTGAAATATTAGTAGAAATGACTATAATATTAAAAAACCCGATAAACATCCATTCAATATTTGCGCATGTTGGAAATGAAACCCTTCATTTTTATAATAAAACTTCGTGTTATTTGAAAATCGGAACTTCCAACCCCGCTCTCCCCTACAGCACGACGGAGCACCTGCGCATACTGGGAACATTGTTAGGGCAAGGTTGAATGAACATTACTCAGAGCGCTGGATTGGACGAGGTGGACCGATTCCTTGGCCTGCTAGGTCACCGGACCTTACTCCACTGGACTTTTTCTTATGGGGAATGATGAAAGATGAAGTTTACTCAAGACCAATCAACACCAGAGAAGAATTAGTTACCAGGATTGGGACTGCAGCCACGAAAATACGGGAAAGACTGGCTACCATAGACCTCAAACGTGAAATAAGACGAAGGCTACTTGCATGCATCGAAACTGGCGGAGAACATTCTGAACAGCTTTTGCAGGACATAAGTTTTAATTGTAATTAGTTTTTAAGCGAACAAAATGTATTTTTTAGTTAACTTAAGTATAATTTCTTAAAAATTCGAATTGTCATGATATTCTGTAAAAGGATTTTTGTAAATAAATTTACGTATCCTTTTCCTATCTGGGCATGTTGCACCTTTTTGGAAAGGTAATTAGATAGGCAACTTAAAAAAAATAAAAAGTAGGTATGTTAATAACATGAATTTCGGAGAAAAGTGGGGTGAAAGGTGAAAAACCTCGTGAAATAAAAGTTAATTTTTTCAACTTCCAGGGGGGATTGTGGCCAAGGGGTTGGGGAGAGGGGGGTGGTGTTAACCTTTTTGGAAAGAGCTTCCAAATAGTGATTTTTTGAGATCGGTTTGGGGCCGCTGCGATGCGTAGAAAAAAAGATAAAAATACAAGAACGGTTCCCATATAAGGCAAAATCCTGATTTACGAATCACCCTGTAACTGCCAAACGGTGCGAGATGCCTCCCCCCCCTCCCTCCCACCCATACGATTTTTTGCTTGTCTCGGTCTGACCTTTCACCTCCTGCAATATTTCCCTCCCACCTCTGAACACCCTGTATGTATATTAGCAAAAAAGGTACGTCTTGAATCATTGAATAACATGTAAAAATTTAAACTTAAATATTATTAACTCATATTTGCAAAGAAAACTTATAAACAAATAGTAAAATTTTCAACTTTAAATTGTTGTAATTTTGTTATAAACTATCATGATGACATCGCGACAAGTATTTCCTTCAAAATTAGCATATGGGTCATTCCATACAAAATCATCAAAATTTAAAAAAAAATTGAAGCCGCACTATTTTTGATTTCGACGAAACTTGGTGGGTATCTTTGTTTAGATGTCAGAAGAGAAAATTCACCATCATTTAATTTTTCTGAGGTCTCAGCTTCGGTGCGCGACCGCTAGAGTACTCAAAAAGTGTGATTTTTACGCTCTACTACCATGCGCTGTCAAAATTGTTCTATTAGAGATATTTGAACATTTGTGGTTGCAATTGAAAGCTACAATATAGTAGTTTTAGGAAAAAAATATAGAAATAGAAAAATATTTTTATTCGAAGTATACTAGCATCCTGAAAATACGATTTTTTTCACATTTTTATATGATTTTCAAATGGCTGTAGTATCTTTCCTGGTAAATTAAAAAAATTTATTTTTTGTGTACATCATGTCCATATATTAAACAAAACAACAGTCCATTATAGACTCGTTCGACAAATTTTTTATATTAAAAAAATAAGCTTGAAATTTGAAAATTTCTGAAAATTGCATATTTCGAGCTTCAAAATGAAAATGTGGGACAGGAGATAGAGAACTGAAATTCTCAGGAAATTTAGGTGTAACCTTGAACTTTAAAGACCCGTTGAGTTTGTTTTGTTTTTTGCATCCCTCTAGGAATTACAGCCATTTCAATACAGCTAGTAATGCAGATTTTCCTTTTTAATTAGTTTCTTTTCTTACTTCACAATACGAGGAAACAATAATGTAGTAATAAAAAAAGAACAATGTGTAGCAGATACTCCGTAAATGCTAGCAAACAAATGAGATCAAGCCACTTTACATCCTTTTGTAGTATATCATAAAAAAGATAGTTTGATTAAGTTAAAAACATTTTGTGTAATTAGGGACTACTTAACCCATAGTACTGTAGTTTTCTATTCATTTCAAAAAGTGTTCATTCAATACATCAAAAGATATTATCCAGAATTTAAAAAAGTTAAATATTTCATCGATGGATCAGCGGCTCAATACAAAAATAAGAAAAATATTGTTAATCTATGTCATCATAATGATGATTTTGGGTTGGAAGCAGAGTGGTATTTTTTTGCCACTTCTCACGGGAAAAGTCCATGTGATGGAACGATCAAACGAATACTGCGGAAAGCTAGTTTACAACGAATTGAAGATCGTCATATATTAACTACTAAAGCTATGTTCAATTTTTGTTCCGAACGAACTGGAATCGATTTTTTTTTTTTTTTTTTTTTGTATACAATGCTGATGTTGAAGCTGCGGATAAATTTTTATGTGATAGATTTAGTAATATTATTACAATAAAGGGAACAAGAATGTTTCATAGTTTTGTACCCATTTCTCAAAGTAAACTGAAAATTCGTAAATACTAAACAAGAAAAGAAACTAATTAAAAAGGAAAATCTGCATTACTAGCTGTATTGAAATGGCTGTAATTCCTAGAGGGATGCAAAAAACAAAACAAACTCAACGGGTCTTTAAAGTTCAAGGTTACACCTAAATTTCCTGAGAATTTCAGTTCTCTATCTCCTGTCCCACATTTTCATTTTGAAGCTCGAAATATGCAATTTTCAGAAATTTTCAAATTTCAAGCTTATTTTTTTAATATAAAAAATTTGTCGAACGAGTCTATAATGGACTGTTGTTTTGTTTAATATATGGACATGATGTACACAAAAAATAAATTTTTTTAATTTACCAGGAAAAATACTACAGCCATTTGAAAATCATATAAAAATGTGAAAAAAATCGTATTTTCAGGATGCTAGTATACTTCGAATAAAAATATTTTTCTATTTCTATATTTTTTTCCTAAAACTACTATATTGTAGCTTTCAATTGCAACCACAAATGTTCAAATATCTCTAATAGAACAATTTTGACAGCGCATGGTAGTAGAGCGTAAAAATCACACTTTTTGAGTACTCTAGCGGTCGCGCACCGAAGCTGAGACATCAGAAAAATTAAATGATGGTGAATTTTCTCTTCTGACATCTAAACAAAGATACCCACCAAGTTTCGTCGAAATCAAAAAGAGTGCGGCTTTGACCATTTGATGATTTTCTGTAGAAAGACCCATATAAATATTATTTATGCACTAAATTTTCAATATCTATGGCCCAAATGAACGAATTTTAATATTTCAAAATTCATTTTGTTCGTGTTTTCATGAGAAAATTTCCGTATCTTTCTTAGTTTATTAATCATACCCACTTCAAGAATTAAATTATTTATAACAAATAAACCTGCAGGATTTCTGCCTGGTGACCTCGAAAAATCGATTCTACGCAGCAAAAAATACCAAGTTACCGAAAGGACCTCGAAGGACCTATTTTAACATCATCCAAAATATTTTAACAAATCCATAAATTTCAAAAGCTGACATCGAAAAGATAAACTTGTCCACAATTTTCGTTAGATATATTATACATACACCCAGACAACATTTCGACAACCAGTGTTTTAACGAAAGTTTAACGAAACTATAAATTTAACATTATCTACCGTCAATTGTAAAATTCTGTGTTAATTGCACTGTTTATTCATCATTTTTACGTAAATTGTAGTCATTTTTACAATAAAAATTGAAATTTTCCTTGTCATTTTTATTGCCATGTTCTAAAAATTTATTTGTTAATGTTACAAGAAAGCAATAGAATGAACAACAATGAGTTTTAAAAGCTACAGAAAGTGGTTGTAATTACAATTACCAATTTATTCAGATTATTTTAAGTAAACTGTAAATTTTCCAACATTTGAAGTATAATTGACAAGCCTACAGTCATTTCGTCGTAAAATGTACATATTGCGAAATTGGTTTCCCTATAAGTTGTCAAAGGAAAACAAAAAGACACTCTTGTAATTCGAAGATAATCGTAAGAGATTGTTGTTTGTTACGCCTTATAATAGAAGAGTTTAATGTGACGAGGTCCAAACGTCCCCATACGGGGACATACGACGCTCTCGAGGAAAACTGCGAAAAAATTCAATTAATCATAGCAGTGATAATTCTATATTTTAATAGATGGTACTAGAGATCACTTGGGAGTTTTAGTTGTTACCACCGCTATTGTTTATGTGCAGGTCACAAATGTAAGTCATATCTATACTTACTTTTGTTTCTAAAATTTTAAATTAAAAAAATGCTTCGGGACTGAGGAGGTTAATGTGACGACGTTTGAAACGGACAAAGTTCTTAGTTTAATATAGTAAGCAGTTTCAATTTATCAAAGTCAGTGGTGCCTTTTTTAGCAGTTTTGTGTACAAGGACACTGCTTACAAGAATAACTGTGTTGTTTCAAAAATAAATAAATCAGAAAGAAGATTATTTCAAATTAAATATTTAGCTATTCATAAGAAAACCTAAAATATTATATTGTTATGTAAGCAGTACCCTGTAAGTAGCTTTAACTTCCACTTTTGTTCGTATGTTGTCGAATTGTCAAAAGTTTCAATTGAAGATACATATTATTCTACTTCCTGCTTATGTTGTAAGTCCCCCAATTCATGTAAATATGTTGCCTAATGGTAAACATATGTTTAGAAATACTCCATGAAAAAATCAATAATGCACTATTTTCAGAACTTAATTTGTTTTCTTTGAATAAATAAAAAAAAAAAAAATTTAATATTACATATTTATTGTTTTAATTAAAAATCCAGTCTGCAGCTAATTGTAGAGGTCATTATCCATTCTAAAATTTTAATTAAATACTATAGACATTTTTTAAATACGTTCACTGAAGCTTACACTTACCAACAAGTAGTAAATTATATGTAGTAGCATCCCAGCGGGAAAAGAAGCAGTCCTAGATGCAAGTGGAAGCTACTCCTGCGAAGGCATGGATGCATGACTCTTTGTTGCACACTTCATTTCATTTTAACATTGCATGTCATTAGGAGGAAGCAGTAAAAAAGCTTTTCTTTTGCTTCCTCCAAGATCCCATAGGAGCAATAAGGAATGCATGACATTAACAGGACATGAGATCTATTTGGCATGAAAGTCTATAGCTCCTACCGCTTCCCCAGAAGCATCCAAGAAATCGACTCCTGGGTTTGGAAATTATAATGTCAATAAATGAAACAACTCTATTAACCAAAATTCAATTCATTATTATATTATTTTATATTATAATTCAATTTGGAAAATAATACAACATAAAAGGCGGGATAAAGCACGCACAGGCTCAACTCAAAGTACAAACAGGAATGAATTATTTTCAACAGGTATTCACGAATTGCGTCTTTGAAGAACTCGATCGCAAAGAGCGAGAGTGAGGAAAAAATATATAAGGAGCTTTCGTTCGCGCTTGCCCTTCCACCTAGCTTCCATGCGACTAACTTGGAATTGATAGTAAAAATTGTTCTTTGCTTCCACAAGGCTTCCGTTGGAATGCCTGACCAAAATTCCCGCTGGGATATATCACCGCTTGAACTAAGCTACTTGATTCGAAATTAATCTGGTATTAGTACGTTTGCTAATGTCGAGTTATTCAGCGATATTGTGTTCAACATACCGTTAGAATTTCCTATTTATTGGATAATACTAGTGAACGTACAATTTAAAAAATTATTATATAGTAATTAGAACGTTTACTTAATATAAATTTATTGTAGATTTTACAGGGCTCCGCTATAAAAGCTATAATTTTTGTACAACACATTGGCTCTGTGTTTCAAAAATTCTTTCAGAAGAGATTAAATTTGATGCTGTAAATTTTGCAACAAAAGTCAACAGGATGTAGATCCTACAGCGCTGAGTTGGAAAAATTATTAGAACCTTGAATAAGTTCTCGCTGTTTCCTAACGTAAACAAGGTTTTTTCCCGAATTCTGAAAATGTCGAGTTTTCTACGTAGTAGAGTATTTGCGGGGAATTTTATTACACTATTTTATTCAAAAGAAATCTGCAGCTGAAGTACAAAAAATTCTTGTTGAGACTTACGATGCTTCAAAAATAATGATTTTGACCTTGAAGATAAAAAACGCTCTGGCGTACCGAAAAAGTTTGAAGACAAAGAATTGGAGAAATTACTCAATCAAGACTCATGTCAGAAGCTAACTGAACTTACAAAATCATTACATGTAGATGACACAACAGTTTCGAAACGTTTGAAAGCATGAGAAATGATCCAGAAGCAAGGACACTGGGTGCCGCATGAGTTAAAGCCGAGAGACGTCGAACGACGTTTTCTTACATGTGAACTGTTGCTTCAACGGCAAAGAAGGAAAAGTTTTTTGCATTGTATGGTGACTGGCGATGAAAAATAGTATGATAACCCTAAGCGTAAAAAATTGTGGGGTAAGCCCGGCAATGCTTTAACATCATCCGCGAAACCAAATATCCATGGTTCGAAGCTTCTTCTTTGCATTTGGTGAGATCAGCAGGGTGTAATTCGTTAAAAACTGTTCAAACCGAATGAAACTATGAAGGAAGAACGCTATCGACAACTATTAATGTTTCAGAGCCAAGCTCTAAACTAAAAACGGCCGCTATACGAGGAGAGACACGACTAAGTAATTTTGTTACATGACAACGCACGGCCCCATGTTTCAAAAGTCGTTAAGGAAACTTTAGAGGCGCTGAAATGGGAAGTCCTATCCCACTCGCCGTATTCACCGGACACAGACCACTCTGACTATCATCTACTTCGTTCGGTGGCACATGGCCTGGCTGAGAAGCATTTCCATTCTTCTGAAAATATCAAAAAATTGGTCGATTCTTGGATAGCTTCGAAAGACGTGTCATTATTCCGACGTGGAATTCAGATGCTGCCAGAAAGATGGGAGAAAGTAGTGACAAGTGATTGGCAATAATTTGAGTGACATGTTCCTCACCACATACTTTAAATAAAACATTGATTTTTACAAAAACAGCAACGAGAACTTATTTAAGATCCTAAAATAATTTTCCTTGTAAAGATTACAAATTGGCTTTGTAATTACAACAATTCTGCGTGTAAAAACCAAAATATAAAACTGTAAATGTCACAATTAAGCTTTGAATGTAGTCAAATTTACACAGTTGTTAATTTTAAAGCCAATAAACTTTCATATTGACAATAGTGGAAGTAGAATCGATTTTGACGGCGAATATAGATAAAATTTACAGTGAAATTGACATTTTTAAATGTTTTATTTCTCTGGATGTAGTAGCATTGGACTTTCAAAAAAAAAATTTTTTTGATTTATTCGCGCACGGCATAATAAATAAACGGGATTAAAACAACAGAAACACGACTTTGGAAACGTCGAATGGCGGGATTCTGTACCCTTCCCAAATTTTTTGCGAAGTATTTAAAATTTTTAACTTAAATATTTCAGAAACTAGATGCTACCGATAAACTTTTTCACTTAGGACCTAAAGGAAATGTTCAAAATTACATCGAATAAAACAAACATGGGATTTTCCGATATTTTGGATAGAAATTGGCTCAAGAGTAAGCTTTTAATTAACAAACTTCTATCATATCACTAAAACGCTATGTATTCACTTGTCCCTTTTAGGGGATGAAATTCATATAATTAGGTCAAATATAAATAAATAAATCAGCACAAAAGTTATCCTGAAAGATGTAAGATGTATCAAAAAATTATATAAAACTTGCATTCAGATTGCACAAGATGTAGAAATGAAAAATTTTACGTGTTTCATTAACTTTGATATAACAGTATTCTATCGTTCCACTTAAACTGCACTAATCATTTTAATAGTTCAAATAAATTTATATCTTGTTCCGAAGTATTTCACGAATGTTTCAACCTGACACTAATTCACTACTGTTATATCAAAATCAATTTATAGTGAGAATAATTTACCTTCAGATAATGAAAAGTAACCTCAACGCTGTTGACAATCCCAGTTTTCTGTTAAGTAAGTGTAGCGAATAATTCGAATCACCAAGCAAAAGAATATTATTTCACTTATTGCCTCACTTTTGAATTATTTCACTTTAACCTAATTTTGAGCTACACCACATCACGAGAGAGTTTCGTTTCTTCACATATAAAAACTATTTATTATTGGTATACATTTCCATATTACGAGTATTATTTCGACTTTTAGAATACGCATTAAATATAGTGAATTAACAAATGATATTACTCTATTTGCGTACTTAATAATCTGAAAGTATTAAACATTATTAGGGCACAGCGCAAATAGTAACAACGAATTCAACTCAACTCAACGGCGATATCTACACGAAATGGATGAACAAAAAATGTAGAACTTGCAACGGAATTATATCTCAATGAGCGTAATAAGAGAATATGTACGTAAACGAGCTGAAGGCAAGGATATTATAGAAAATTCCGAATTCTCCATACACTACACAAATGAAAAAATCGACCGAAAATCTAGGAGTGTGTGCGAGAATTTTGTCGTCCTCCCTTCCTTCAGTTGGTACTCTTGCGATTTCGTCTTTGTATGTTTGAGCAGAGCAGCTAGGAGGAGTTTTTTCCGAACTTTTCACTGAACATTTCCTTTTTTATTTCAACCTAATTTCCGAATTAATTAGCTGTGAAATAATATAACGTTCCTCACTATTCACTTCTTCATTAATTTATTATCAAGCATGTGTAAAAAACACCACCAAGCATGTGTAAAAACACCAGCAACATAAAAAATCGAAAAATCCGCGGTAGAATGAAATTAAATGATATTTTCAATATAGCAGAACAGCGCGATGGAATTTCTTTCGCATAAAGGAAAGAAAATTATCCGAAAAGCGAAAAGTTGAACACTACAAACTCAAATTTAATAAAAAAAAAAAAAATTAGTAAAAATAAAAGTTGAGAAATCGCGCGATATAGGCAGAGAGATTCATTAATCCGGGAATTTATTAGAGTACAATTAATTACTCACAAGCAGATAGCACGAAATAGCTCGATTTTATATTTTATTGACTATATGATATCGATCGAATTAAAGCCAACACAAAAACTCAAGAATGCACTGAAAAGGGAAAAACCGTTGAACTCACAATTAGAATTTTTTCTTTTTTTTTTTTCTAAGAAATCTCGCCAAACGATTGAAACGGGGGCCGAAACTCCACTGAGCACTAACTTAAAACATCGCTTTTCCTCATGACAACATCACGGGGAAATGAGCAGACGCCGAGAGTGAGAATAAAAGGGAGAAAATTGTTTTATCAATTATATGAGCGGAAAAGCTCATGGGCGTAGCAGACACATAGTCATAGAACATTTCATTTTAGCCTTACAGTCTTAAGCAAATCCTAAAAACAGTTTGAAGTTATTCGGCAATGGCATGTCGTTAGAGCTTATTATATTCCCTCAAAGAAGTCCACTTTTAAGGAAGGTTCCTGAAGAGTCCTGATTCAATATTTGTAATTGTAAAAACAGCCTTAGTGCAGGATATATCGTTACAAAATTCCCACCTTAGATGATTGATTGATTGATGTGGCTGTCTGAAGACACACTTAGGCTATTATAGGCCCATTGTGAAACCACTTTCTGTAACCAGAGTTCCTGGTGGGAATTGAACCCCACATTCCCACCATTAAATTGAAAAAAAAAAATACTTCGAAGGAACTGTCAGTCCGAAAGGTGGAGTTCTCAATTTATGTAAAATATAGAAAAATACTAGCTAGTCAAACCCGTACCCGACATTATCCAGAATGCCTATTATTTGACTTAAATATAATAGTGTCCAGTTCTTTTTGAGGAATTACCTTAGCTGAAGCAATTTCGTAATGTTTTACTGAAATATGTACACCCCACGACATAAAAAAAACCGCATGTTAATTTCCTTAAAGAATTCGAACTTTTTGGTGTACAAACTAAATAAAGTATTGTAATTTCGATACATAAACTTTTATTTGAACAGTATAATAGTCCTACAAATAAAATAAACTCATTTGATCTCATTCTTATTAAACACACGAAACAAAATGAACATAAACATATCCGGATAATTTTCACTATAAATAAAATTAAATTTAAAACTATACATTTTATCTGGACATTTAATGATTAAGTCTATTCTAATATTACTACTTACTACTTATCAACAAAACTGTTATAAGCTGAATAACAAAAGTCACAAGAAAAATATGGATAATAGAACACTTTTTATAACGTTACTATGATTTAGAACCTCCTTTTGCCTAATAACAGCTTGGATTCGACTTGACATTAATTCGTACAGTTTTTGAAGATAATCTAGTGAAATGTCATTATACCAAACATCTTCGCATACTTTTTTTCAACTCCAAGATGGTTTTTAGTTTCTTTTCTTGGATTTTTCGTCCCATTATTGACCACACATTTTCAATAATATTGAGGTCAGGGCTGTTAGATGGCCAAGATATTGCAGGACATTTCACCACTGGTAGCCTGCAATTTTCATGAAAACGTTCGCTTTTTTTACGATACACTGTGGACTTTCATCGCTAAAGACGACATGTTTCCAGTGACTCAACGTCCAGGTTTCATGGTTTTTGGCCCATTGGAGTCGTTTAGGCCCAGGGGTTTCTTTAAAGGCTTGTACGCAAGAAACCCCATTTCATTCAAACGCCTCTGCACTGTTCGTACGCTTATTTCAGCTGATTTCGCTTCCCTTAGTTCTGTCCTTAATTTAGACGCAGATGCAATTCGACCTTGAAGTACTAAATGCTTTAAAACTCGATATTCCTTTTCTGTTGTCTTTTTTTTTTTTTTTGGCCAGTACCAACTTTACGGTTCAACTTGTGGTTTTTTTTTTTTTTTTTTTTTTTTTTTAACGAAACGTCTTACAGTACTATCGTTTTTTTTTAAATTGAAGAGAAAGAATCGTACTTTCTCATGCATTGATCAGAATTATCGAGAAAAATTATCCAGGTCCGTACGCATTACCAAACTTTGCAAATTTTGAAACTCAAAACATGACCTTAAACTTCAAGTTCACGAACCATAGGTTAAGGTTTCAACCTTTAATTAAAAAAAAAAAAAAGTACATGCCCTGCTGCGCTGATTAATTGTCTCTCAAATTTGGGCAATTTTTGACAACAATTTTTGTATTTCATAATTTTTTTGAGTAGTGTGTGTATATATAATGGACTACATACAAAATGTCTCACATTTTGAACGGATGTTAGACAATCAGCCGTCGGTTTGAATTATTACGAAATACAATTTTGGAGCGTTCCTCAATTTTAGTGAATAAAATCATCAAGTAATGACTTCGAAGATTATTAATGCATTTTGCATACGATGCCCTAACCCGGGTCAAATCAATAGATGGCCTACTCATTGAGCTAGATAGCTCGAAGCTAACAGGAAAAAAGCCTTATAATATATATTACATAGGTTAAGTATACGTATAACTAAAAATCTGAAAATAAAATTATATGTAAAAAAAACTTTTTAAAAATAAGCTTTCATTATTTAGAAAGTGGTGCAACCAGATTTACCTACACATAAATGAGCGACAAGTGGAAAGATAACCTATCTTATATCTATAGGACTGTCTGTCTAAGCTCCTTCCTAACCGGAAGGAAAGTAAGCCTTCGGTCGACGAGGCATTAAGTTTCGACGAGGAAGTCTTTCGCCACCAGTAAAATTATAACAACAGAAGAAGAACAGCAGGAAACTATCAGCGACAATTAGGTTCCAAAACGGACAATAGTATCAATCATAGCAAAGCTACTCCCAGCACCATCAGGAGAGTAACCGCGACAACATCAGAGAATCATCTCAACGTAGAGTACCAGACAACCTCCTCACCCTGCGTTCCGGCAACAAATATAGTAGAAACTTAAGTGAATTTAAGTCTGATGGTAGAATAAACTACACGTGAGATAATTTAGATAATTATACAACCACAATGGACTAAAAATGTATCAAAATTAATTAGCAGACCCATTCCCTCCTTCTGTGAAGGGCCCCAGAGCACAAACGAGATATGTACATATATTTTTAGATTGTTCGAAACAAGTGGTTGACTCATTATCAGCTGTGGAACAACCTCTTTTCCTATCCCTCTTAAAAACTAAATTACGAGACGATGCATGCGACCTCGTACATAATGTCGTAATAGCGGCTTTTAAGCAATTTCAGACTCTGCTGCTGAATACGTATGCACTCACCAAAACAATTAACGACCTCCTAGGAGAATTAAGAAGGTGTGTACAACTCCCAGGGAAAATATCAATACATGTATGGTAAGATTTAACCGATATTTAGTCAACTGCAAGACAGAGGTACTAACGAAATAATCCCAAAACAACAATGCTCCACTAACAGAAGTAGAGCAAGAGGCGAAGCTCGCACATAAAACAGGAATAATTAGCCCTGCGATACGGCAGGCGGTCTTGAGTCAGCCGAATAGTTTGCTCGATGAGCTTGATCGAGATCACAAAGCGTATAGAAGGACGTATCAACCATTAAAATACCTTTGGACGTAATAAAATCGACTAGTGCAAGGTTAGTAGTGTTTAAAACAAGAAGATACCATAAATAAAAGCGATCACGTAATCCTCAATGGAAGAATATATGTACATAGTATACGGAGGAAAGAGCTGAAACACTAAACTAACAGATAGTATTGAAATTAAATATTGATGGAATATTGGACAGGGGTTTTATGTGAGATAACACACACATAAAGTGTATCGAGGAAGAATTCGAAGTTCCAAGAAAAAACCCAAGAAAGAAAATTGTTTTTCCATTCCAGAAAAACTTTCACTTTAAAAGCAAAAGCCTGCAGACAAATGTTTTTAAAGTTAACCCTAAAGAAAGGTAGTAGTTATAGAGACTTCGCAAAGCGTTCTTAACGTAGTAAAAATGTTAGTCATATGAATTTTAGCGATTCTGACAATGTTTTCCGAAAAATGTATAGTATGTAAGGGAGAATGGGGCAGTGTGTAACAGGGGCAGTGTGTAACAGATGGCTCCATTTCGAATATGGCGCGTCCAAAACCAAATGTGAATGTGTATTTTCTTCCTATTGGACGACCTCTTTCGTTTGCAATCGAAAAAGCGGTGCTCGGAAACGTGTCATGGCGAAGAGGAGGGGGCGAAATCAGGCTCGCCTGGGAAACAGGTAATTCTCAACATTTCACCCCCTAATTTTTTCGGGTTGGAGTCAATCGGGGCTCGATTACTCCCCAAGTAATGATTTTCTATTGAAGTTTAACACTTTGGTCATGCAAAATGACCGCTGTCGATAACATAACCTGAGGGTCCTTTGTCTTACGGAGCCTAGACCAAAGCTCTGTACCTCGGGGCAGTGTGTAACAACAACAAACGGGGCAGTGTGTAACAAACGCAGGCCTGCGAATATCGAACTCCAGGAGGTACTTAACTGTCTTAGGTGTGCAAGGTAGTCAGAAATTACCTTCGTAAGGTTCTAAACTAGATATATAACTTCATTCCAGCCTTAATTCATGCATATTTTGGGTCTTAGGCCGAAATTCCAAAATTTGTTACACACTGCCCCACTCTCCCTTAATAAGGGAATTTCTCCTAGTGAAGGCGACTATATCCTAGTTATGTTTCCTTGCAAAGGTATGAAATATTATGTTGGTAAGATAATAAAGGAGGCTGACGAAGACAGAGATTGTGAGGTGTCATTTTATCGGTTTTCCTCCAAGGTCAAACATAGGTTCGTACTCCCTAATGTACCTGATTTGTGCTCAGTTCCTATAAGTGATATTAAGACTATTCTACCAAAGCCAAACATTAAAAGTCACGATATTTGTTTAAGTTTTTTTGCGGGAGATTGTTAATTTTCTCGATCTTTGTTTTATAATCTGTGAATTTAAGAATATTTGTTCATGTAAGTAAATCCCTGTCTTATTTTTTGTGACTGAGAATATTTGTTTTTGAAAATGTTTATATAACTGACTTTTGCAATTAAAATTTAATTTTGCAAGTTACATTTGATGTTTTAAATTTTAAATCTAATCCTGAAATCTTAAGTTTCAGTCCTAACTTTTTATAGTAAAAAGAGCTGATAATTGTCATAATATGGTAGCCGCACTCACAGAAGGGAAGAGGGAACCACTGCCAACCTTACCAGCTGTTTCCTGAACCTAAATCTCCCATTGTTACACACTGCCCCTTATATCGTTACACACTGCCCCATAACGGGGCAGTGTGTAACAAACGCAGGCCTGCGAATATCGAGCTCCAGGAGGTACTTAACGGTCTTAGGTGTGCATGGTAGTCAGAAATTACCTTCGTAAGGTTCTAAATTAGATATATAACTTCATTCCAGCATTAATTCATGCATATTTTGGATCTTAGGCCGAAATTCCAAAATCTGTTACACACTGCCCCACTCTCCCTTACATACATCAAAATGCTATGTTATTATTATTTTTTTTTTGCAGTGAAACATACAATATCTATTAGTTAAAATTTAAAAATGAGTTTACAAAAACGATAAACACAGTTTGCAATGTAGTTTAGAAAAGTGAAAACTTAGTCGATTTTTCAAATTTTGGCGAGATAAATTGAATTCAAAAAAATCATGGTGCAAATTTAACAAGTAGGCGATGGATGTGATGACTGACCAATGCATTCCGTAGTTAGTGCGATTATAAGGTATATTGATTATTCTATTAACTCTGAAACCAGGGCGAGGAACAGATATCATAAAAAAAGACAAAGGTTAAGGACAGTCACATTCACCACTCAAAATCTTGGAGCAGAAAATGATCCTGGAGATCATATGCTTATCCACTAGTGTCTCCATGGAAATAAGCTTTAAGCGGTCTCTGTAGAAGGGTAAGCAAAGAGAGTCAGCCCATGATAAACCTTTGAGGGCGAATTGCACAAATCTTCTCTACACAGCCTCAATGGAAATTATAAGGCGCCCATACAGGACTTGTATATTCCAAAATGGGGCGAATGAATGTAATATAAAGAGTTTTTCTGACATAAGGATCATCAAAAATCTTAGCCCACCTCTTAATGAATCCCAGTAACGAGTTGTGCTGATAATTGTGTTTTTGTCGGTAAAACTAGAAATTAATTCCATACATATATGTAAAATTAAAATTATTTATAAAAAAAAACGGGTTTTAATTTTTTTCACAGTTTTCCACCAAATCGAAAAAAAAATTTTAAGTATGAAGGAGTATGAGAGACATTTTCTGTTAAAATTTGTTGATTTGTTTTAAAAAACACAGTTAACATTTTTGGTTTTATTTTTTTTTTTTAAATCGACTTCAAATTTGAAATTATAGAAAAAATGTTTTTTCATGTCTTATACTCCCAAGTATTCAAGAAAAAATTCACTACTTGTTAATTTTTATTTCTACTATTGAAAAAAAAAAAAAAACCAAAAAAGAGGTTTTTTTTAAATAACTCGAAAACTGTTCAACATTAAGAGCTGAAATTTGGGGTGATTTATTTTTATTTGATATCAGAATGATCCTCACAATGTCGATAGAAAATGCCGCGGGGGTAGATTCGGCATGCTTATCCAGCTATACCCTTTAGAATTAAAAGTAACAAGCAGGTCTTTCACTTAGTTAAATCGTGAAAGTTCACTACCATCTATGAAATATTGATGCAAATGCTTAAAAACGGTGTAATAACTAATAGCCGCAATCCATGGAAAGCCCTTCGTTTGGCAATCCTAAAAAAATCAGGAAGAGAGGGAGAGATGCATTGGCGAGTTGTGGTCGATTTCAGGAAACTAAGTGAAAAAACAATTGGAGATTATCCATTACCCAGGATTGAAGGGATTCTGGACCAGTTGGATAACAGCCGCTATTTAGTCACACTCGATTTCGCTAACGACTGCCACCAAATACCATCTTATCGTAAAGATCGAGAAGAAACAGCATTTACCGCGACGTTGTGGGAGATTGTTTGAGCGAGGGCACCTTCTTGTATTGGAATCCGAATAATGGCTTTGAAATTTTTTCGCAGCTTGTATTCTAAACAATAGTCATATTCCGATATTTTATAATTAAAATGTACCATACTAATCTGAAGGTAGGGTCTTTAGTGTTGAAAACACTTTTAAGAGGCTGGTGATCTGAGTATGTCATATATTTTCTCCTTAGTACATAAATAGCACCGAAAGTTCTTAACAGCCCATACAAAAGTTAACCGCTTCTTTTCGATACTTTAATACCGTCTTTCTCTAGCATTTAAGGATTTGTTGGCATAGGCTATTGGCTTATACATATATCCCGATAGCACCTTGCGAAAGCACTACCTCGAGGGTTTCATTGCTAGCATCCATTTTAAGCAAAAAGGGTTGAGTAGATTAAAAGTGTGGGACTAGTGAGCTTGGGCGCGAGACACGTCATTTTCACTTAAGGGGTTACGTGGATTTTGAATTCCAAAGAAAATCACAACTTTTCGGAATTCTGTTTACGAAATTTATTAAAGTGATTTATTTCAACTACATATTAGGATATAAAAGTACATCAAATTTTGTTTTCTTAGTTTTAAAAGGAATTTTACTTTAAACTCGTTTTTCTATTAGATAGATAGAGATATTCTGCCTACGGTAAAAAATCATCGATTTTCGTAAACCAGCTGTCAATGGCTCAATTTTCATTTTTATTTTCATGAAAATTTTTGTACAACTTGTTCAAGTGATGTACTTTTATATCCTAATAGTTGAAATAAATCATTTTTATACATTTCGAAAAAAAAAATCCAAAAATTTGTGATTTTTTTTTTCTTGTAATTCAAAACCTACGTAACCCCTTAAAGGGTTAATATATCAAAAATATTTATCTGAACAGGAATCCTGCTTTGCTCTTCTCTTCCCCAGCAGGACAATCTGGCACGATGCATCTTCCTACTTTTTTTAATTGTTTCCTTTGTCTGTAATATAGACATCTTAATTTGCTGCATTCAATTCACTATTAAATTATCCCCCGATTCTACAAAAAAGTTAAGACCGCTTAACCCATTAACGCCCAAGCGACCATTTTTGAGTCGATTTGAAATTCACTGGACAGAACCGATCAAATATCAAAAGTGGTATATCTAAATATGGTTTTTTGCTTAAAATTGTCCGCTCTTTCATAATCTGCAACCAGAATTTTAATATTACGCACTCAAAAATTACTATGGCGGCTCAAAGATGGCGCAAATATTGCAAATATTTCTTTATTGAATTGCTTGGTAATATCGAAAATCAAACTTTAAATTCTGCACTAGAATATTCAATCGATTTTTAGGATATAATAGGATATATTATACTTTATGCATAAAGTTGGATATTGGTTATATCCTTAAAATCGATTGAATATTATTATCAATCACAAATTCTTATAAATATTAATAATATAGTAGGGATAAAGTTTGAAAAACATATATTAGGCATTTTTAAAGATTTTTATTAATACTTTAAATCCAATAAATAAAAATTACCGAATATTTCTTACATTTTTGTTAACTAAATATTTAAATTCAAATAATCTTCAACTATTCCTCATTAACAAGACCTGCGGAATCGACCCATCTACGCAATGCGAACAAAAAGGACAGCGCTACATACATCTCCTCTCGTCCCGCTGGGGCACCACAGTTGTCAAATTGGTGGAAGCCTGAGATAGGATAATAAGCGGTCCATGTTTTAATATGTCAGTGATCCAGAGAACTGTCAGGAAAGTCTTTTAACGGCATTTCAGCAAGCTGGCAAGGCACTGACATTATGGGACGTTAATTCACGTCATTTCACGAGTTGTCACTGATTGAGTGCGAAAGGGAAGGAAGAAATTGTACCGTCCGCCTCTATAGATTATACAGGCGAGCAGTCCATTAAATATTACATATCAGTGGTACTTGAGGCCTTGAGGCACACCCTATGTGTTCCCTGAGTTCTCTTTATTCAAAAGCATATTCATTACGAAAAGAAAAATATTTTTAAGTAAAACGGGGACAATTTGAACTTTTATTCCTCGCACAATTAAAATATTAAACTGGCAAGCTGTTACAGATAAAATACATGTTTGAGATTAAGCCAACATAAGCGTCATATTGCAGTTGATTTGAAGTTTATGTTTAAAAAAATTAGCTGCTTTTCGACTCGGTTTTGTTCTCATATTCCCGGAGAAAATCGGGAGGCGTGTAGTCGCCAATATCACAGTAATAACTAGGAGGTGCCGGAATTTTAACCAGGTTCAGTTCATTTACAAGCCCGATGTTGACTTTTTTGTAGAAATTGCACTTCCTTACTCCGTAGATTGGAATATCTGATTCATAAGGTGGACTTAAAATATCAAAGAACGCGGCTATACCTCCTACCGCTGTAATCTCATGGAAATTGCACTCTGTTGGGGTGAGGGTCGCACTTTCAGAACAAGTATTAATAATTTTCTCAGGCTCTATCTTGACCCGTGAATACTTTTCTTCCTTCTCAAAGCTGATCTCCTGGCTCTGCTTGGTATAGCTCTGTACCCTTAAAGTACCATATATGGCCTTTAAAATGCCATGCATCATTGGGTGGTCGTGCAGCGGCATTGTGTACGATCCCTGCAAGATGAAAACGCTCATGGCAACATCGTCATTCCGAAATATATGCACGTAAGTGCAGGGTGCCTTCGAAGGAGCGCTGAACGTCTCCTCCGTTAAAAACTCAAGCTGGAGATGAAGATCTTTCACTGTAAGCTGATCCACAAGTTGTTTGAGCGCATTCAGATTCGCTTTGAATGAGAGAACGTTTTGTTTATCAAAGGTGGTGAAAACTTGTTTAACTACTCTGCTAAATAACTTTGACATTTCGCCTTGAACAACAATACCCCTGGTAAACGTCACTTTGGCGTTTGATTTTCATGTCAGAGGAACAAACTAAGAACTGAAAGGCACGTCATCTTGGAGGTGTATATGATGTCAGTGGGCGTGCCATCGTTCATTTGTTTCTCTAAGCAGCCAACACAAAAGTTGACAGCGAGTAGTTGTCAGTGTACTAAAATCGAAGGAAGCCGGTCTAGCCACGTAATTAGTATTTTTGTATGAAGATAATATTCAGAAGTTCATTTCTTTTAAACGTTTCAGAATGGAGTCCACGAATAGATACATTTCTCCCATAAACCCTGCCGTGTTTCCACATTTGGCTACAGTATTGCTTGCAATCGGGACATTTTTCACAGCATGGTTTTTTGTTTTCGAAGTTTCACGACCAAGAAACAATAAGGAGTCTACAATCTTCAAGGAGCTGTTGATAAGCCTGTTTGCGTCGATATTCCTGGGCTTTGGAATACTCTTCCTTGCACTTTCCGTAGGGATATATGTTTAAACTACTATAATATACGATTTCTACATAAATAAAGTATTTTTGTGCTAAAATGTATAATTCTTTATTACAACGAATAATATTAAACATACATTATACATTTCGTAATATAAAAAATAGCACAAATTTAAAACATGACACTTCAATATAGAATATCTTGCAAAGTAACTACTGTTAAAGCGGGAAATACGGCATTTCTATTTGATCAACATGCAAGGCCTGCTTTCTGCCTGCACTTCTGCATGATAGCTCGAAGCATAAACTGTTTGCGGGACAGCTGTCGGACGTGCTTTAGGAACACCTCAAGTTCGATTACTCCGCTTCGCAATGCTTCTCCCAAATAGTAAATAGCGTCTTCCGTTGCGGCCTCCTCTGCGTATGCGTTCAGTAATCTAAAAGGAAAGCATGGATTATAATACAAAAATGGGTGGATCTCAAGTAATAGTAAAGTGTGTACCACATTATAGTCTTTGGGTTACCTACGAAATCCCCACCCACATAATCTCAAATCAAAATACCCAAACAAAATCTCCGTTTGATGTGTAATTCTAATTGGGATTTGGTTTCATTATTTGATTAATATTAATAAAGATATTGTATAATATTTTCAACACGTCTATACGATCAGTAAAACAAACATTATGTACAAGGAATATCTTCAATTAAGGAAACTATCCGCGTAGAAGGAAAATCTTTGGTGAATCAAAGGTCTTTAAGTACACTCATTTACCAAAAACTAAGCTGAAGAATACTACTCGTTTTCAAGTATTAATGTTAGGAAAAGGAAATAATTAAAACGCCGGGAACTGTAACAAGCCTTGAAATAGATTTGGTAGTTCTCTATAGGTTGCCGATAATTTCTGCAAGATAACATTGTTTCTTATGGCAGAATAGCCCACCCATTTCACTACACGCAAGCAAGAAAAATCGACAGTGTTGAAGAATGAACTATATAGAACTATACTGCGTAATTGCTTCTTATTTTAAGATTCAATACCAATCCTACTTAGTAATAGTGTCGAAAAATACTAGCAGTTTGAAAGAAGAAGGAACTGGCGTGCACATGTTCGGTTATTGTCATTGCGCACGCTACTAGGTGTTTCCAATCATTAGATTACAGTGTTCAATAAAAACTAATTAATACAAGTTAATCGAAAAGATCTAAGGTACGTTATGTTTGTCTTTACTAAGTATTTAGTAAATTAGGATGATGGCATCAAATTAAATCAATCACCTCGCCTCATTTAGAGGTTTCTTTCGTTTGTTTCTTTGAGCTTGAATGAAAAGTAGGTACCTACCTATATACTTACTACCTTCACGGTAAAAACAGACTTGTTTAACGCGAGATTATCTAGTACCTACACGTAGTAGTACATTAATTAGCCGGCTTCAAAAAAAGAGAAGGTTCTCAATTAGAATTAAGTCGATATCTTTGCCAATTGTTTCGATAATTATTATTTTTTGTTTGATAGGGTATGTTTTACGGTTGGTCCCATACAATTTATATGGAAATCGGTGTAGTACTTTTTTAGAAAATTAACAAAAACAAAAAAAGATTGCAAAATTCGTGATTGTAGCGATTGAAGTAGGTTGCTTTTAACGTAGTCAGTTATTAATAACTTTTTAGTTTTATTTTAAATAGTACACAGAAAATGAAATTTAAACTTTATGTAGCATAAAGGAAAGGCGGTAAATCCTTTCTGCTTAAAATTCTAACTATAAATTTAATGAGAAAGTGGTTTTTCGGTTATTTAATTCGGTTATGTTTTGTTTCATTAAGTTGGTTACAGGGCTCTGTATTTTCTACGTAAAAAGTATATACAAATTTAAAGATATCAGAAGATTTAGAAAACCCGAAGCATCAACAAGTACATCTGAAGAAAATCGCCAAAAACTGAGCTAGACAATCCCTAGCTACGCCAATAACGCCAGCTCTGCTAAACTATCGCTTTTACGGGAGAATTGTGTTCTGGAAAAAAAACAACTAACGAGGTGTGTTTCTTTCTATAAATACATAATTGTAGATTTCGTAAGTTCCCCATAAAGGGGGGAAACCACAATAGACAATTCAAAAAATCGTATTTTTTCTGTATTTCATAAATCATCAGCAAAACATCTGAAGAATGTGTTCTCAAAGTTTTAGATCGAAAGTATTATTCTTTCCGAAACTACTCGAGCATTTTTAAATTTTAAACACATTTTCCTCAAAACAACCCTGAGGTCCTGCTTGTGGAGAACTGAAAATAAATCAGCGACTTCTAGCTGAAATAATTTCAAAATTTAATGACATGTACATGAAAACATTAATAAACCATCTTCGAAGTCTCAACACACTTAATTGAATTCATTGTAAAAAATAATCTCAAACATTACTAATTTGGCCTCCTAATATAGTTTCTCTCCTTAAATAAAACGCATTTTTTCTTAGTGAACGGTGGTACTTTTACCAAAGATATCGATAGTAATAAGACTCTCAATCCAACCAATATGCAACTCTCCCCTTTCCCCTTTCCCCTTCGCCCCTTATTTCCGAAACTAGTGTTTACACCTTAGTTGAAGTTTACAGAAAATATACCGAAAGTCTTCTAGATTTCTAGAAATTCGAATTCGTCGAAGTTGCACTGGACCAGATTTCATATACTTGTGTGTTTTAATACACGACAAGTCAAGTTCCCAACATTTTCTTAATTTTTGCAATGCGTTAAAAAATCTTACGTTATAGATGGTAAATAATTTTGACCATCCAAATGCAATGACCGCATCAATTCTAAGAGTGGTGTAAAAACGTATGGTAAGATGCTGATTTCCGGCCAAGCCAACAAGAAAAAGTTGGTATTAAATCCCTGTAAACCATTCTGCAACAGCAATATATATTTAATGGAAAAACTTACTGTCGATATAAAGGTGCCGTAGTTATCACTGCTTCATCTACATCAATGCCGTCGACTTTTTCTAAAGATTCCAGCGATTTTTCAAGCTCTTGTTCTTTATCACGTAAAAAGGCGATATTTTTCTTAAGTTCTACCTAAAAAATGTTTAGAGAATAAAATAAAAACTAAAAATAAAGTCACACAAACCTCTTCTCTTTCTAGTCTCGATACAATAGATTCAATTTTTGAACGTCCTTCAGTCAATTCCTGTTTTGTTCGTTTTAAGGTTTGAATTTCAGCGTGACACTGATTTACGCGTTCTTGAATTCGTCTGCGTAGTTTGTCTTCCACAGCACTTATAAGCGAGGCTTTAATATGCTCTTCGGTTATTGTCCCAGTTTGATTTGTTGAACCAGAATTCTTTAAAGGAATTTTAAACAAAAATTGTTTAACTGAACAAAAAAACACCTTACAAAATTAGAGTTATATCCTGATCCGGAAGGCATCATGTAAGGAGGATAACCTGGTCCACTTTGTGGCATATTTTGACCTGTATTAGAAGATGGGAATGCTGGAAACGATCCAAAGTTGCTCGTTGGTGGATATGGAGGGAATGAGCCTCCAGGTGTTGATGTAGGATACGGTAATGCAAATTCAGGCATGACGGCTGAATGAAATTTTATAAAACATAGCTGCTTATGATAAATACACAAAACTTACATTGAGCTGGCTTCTTCGGCTTCGAATATACTGGAGGATGTTCGCCGAAGGTTACAATCATAATTTGAATTAAACTTAACAAATCGGACGTTTGCTGTAAAAATGTATTTATTAATAACTAATCGGGACATGTAATAATTATATACCGGTTGCCAATCGTGCAAGTAAGGCAAGTATATTTTACCGGTGTAGTCGACATACATAGATACTTTAATCTGCATGTTTAGTGTAGGCTTTACGAAACACATAGGAGCATTATTGGGATGAGTGTCCATTAACCAAATAATTATTGGAATATAGTAAGTATTGCCTAAGGGAAAATTAATGAAGCTCGCATGTACATGTATAGGTCGACTTCTCACCTTTGTACACTACCGGAATAGTGCCATCCAAATTGAACAAGTCCATAGAACGTCCATCATTGAACACTGTAAAAGAAGATCAGAAAAGGTAATTTTCCCTTTTATCCGGTTAGGCCTATGCATGGATACATGTATTTTTTCACAATATCCACATATAATCGTCGATAGTACTGTACAACTTCGAGGCTAAAATTACACAACCGTATGACTGCCCATGGTAGCATAATTCGAATTTCGAAAGTTAATGATTCCTTAACTCTATTGAGAAGATTCTAACTAATCCGTCAATCAAATAGGCGTCAGGTCAACGAAAGGATTTTTATTTTATTATTATTATTTATTTATTTATCACTGTGCTATAACATCAAAGTTTACAGAGTGATTAAGTGATTCGAATATTCTTGGATATAAGTGTGTTAGAAGAACTTATGCATAAAAATTTTGAAAACCTCATGAATTATATTTAAATCTATCTATCTTACACTATCCTTATTCTACGCTATCTACTATTACAATTACTAGCTAAGCTGGTCAACGTTGCTGGAAAAAGAGGGCTTGAAGAATGCTCCAACTTTTCAAAGAAATTTGTAGTTCACCTATTTACGTTGTCTTCCACTACTTTTAAGCCTAGCCATGAGGTGCAAACGTTTGCAACGTTTACGTATAACTCTAGTATAAGATCATCCGAACAAAGTATGCATGTGTTTCTGAAATCAAGGATCATAAAACAAAGGTTAAAGGACAGCAATTTGGAGTGTGCGAAGTTCAGGTTCAATAATCATGAATCAGAGAAGACTAAATTTAGATGTTATTGGGGTCAGCACGAATTAGGCTGAGAACGGCGAAACAGAAACATAATATGAACAATTTTACTATTCAGGTACTACTATGAATCATCATCACCGACGAGAAGTAGGTATCCTAATTTGATGATAAAGTCAGCAGAACAGTTTTGTAAGGAAAGCTAACCTAAACGAACTTTTCGAAGCAGTTAAGAAGGAAGATATTACGATAATCCTCGGAGATTTAAATGCAAGAGTTGTTTCAGACCCAATAGCAGACATTGGTGATAGTTTTGGTCAAAGCGTAGTTGTGTGGCAAACATAAATTGGTAATAACTAATACATATACGATTCAAACTACCCAAAAGAAAGTTCTATAGTTGTTCATCTCCAAAGCACAGCGATAGTAATCAAATCATTAATCACCAACACTATTACGTCGACAAAAACCTACCCTAATACTGATATAAGCTCCAATCAGAATCTCGTAGTTGCAGAAGTAAAATTCAACCTGGAAAATACTTAAAATAAAAAGAACATAAAAAGCTGACCGCTGAAACTATAACAGGAGTTATAAGGGTGAGATCGGGACCAGTTGCCAAAAGTAATTTTTGCTTACATTAGCTGTATTTTTTCTTAATAATCCATATAGGTCCGGATCACAAACAAGACAAACGATAAGAGAAATGAATGAAGAGTGATACCGAACCTATTTTCAATGTCTTCAGACAGCCACTGATATGTAATATATAAGACCAAGTCGAAGAGATACAGGCACCGGTTGCAAATGAGTGCAGAGCAAAGAATATCCATTACATGAAGGGACACTCTAACACGCTTTCAAAATTCCAACCCATATGCAAGCTCTCAAAAATACACATAACAAAATTTCTCTTCAGATAAAGCATAAAAACGCCAATAAATTCTCACAATTTTCTTATAAAAACACCTAGAAATTCTTACAGACAGCATTTGCAACCTAAGCTATAAAGTGAAGCATTTTTTTATAATTCTTTTTTAAAGGTGATCTGGAACAACTGCATTGGTATTGGTCTCTCAATTCTCCAATGTTAAGGTATAGGGACATGTCGAATTGAAGAACGGACAAGAGGCAGGTAGCGCATACAGTGCATAAATGCGGATTACATTTTTTCATTGCGCACGACCCAGAACGTTGTTGTGTGTCACTTCTTGTTATTCTTGATATTCTTTAGTGCAGGTACCATCCAAGTTTAATAACTAAGAATAAAACATAATACCAAAGCTCCTCTGTAAGAAAAACATTGTATAAATATAGGAATCTTGAGCCATACATTATAGCTCATAGCATACATATAAGTGCAATCACTAGTAAAATTCTCAAACCTACATGCGTCAAATAAAGGAAATCTAATTTGGAGTCTGACTTGCGCCATATAAAATGCTTAGAAAATAATAATGCACATTTCATTCTTTACCTATCGTAAGAAAAAAAAATGTTGCTGTAGGAACATGAACTATATCTTAAATGCAAGTTAATTAGCTGTGAAGTTTACAACACTCTGAGATGTGGGAAATTTCTAAAATTTCCTTTAATGATGGATAGAGATCCGGATAAAAAGGGGGATCTTCACTTTGCATGGAGAGATCTATATAAGATCATTCAAAATCGTAGCTGGTTAGATGCAATCAACATTTTTTCTAAATAGTCTTAAATTATACTCGTTAGATGACATATCAACAAAATGTGGGCAGTATTTAATGCAGTCCTGGAATTCCACGACTGTCTTTGATAAATGTCGAGCACCAAGAAAGAATTACAAAAATAACCTTTAAAACAATTAGTTGGTTGTTTTCATTAAATTTCCAGGGTGGGATATTAAAAAACATTACTTTTACAAGTGAACTTCTTCATAAATAAAAAGATGTTTTAAGGACCAAAAGCGAAAAATTAGCAACAATTCAGCACGATTTCTGAACTCATGTTGTGACTCTTACTGGCAGAGTGCGAAAAAGAACTAATAAAAATCGTATAGTCCCACTCAATTATAATAATGGAGTATTCGTCCCATACAAAATGCCTAGCTGAAAATGGTGCACGTTTCAATCACTCTTGCTTACACTTTTACAGGATTGTATACAGTCAGCTGAGAGTTTAACTTTACTACATAACTTCAAATAATATAAGCCCATAAAGTAATTATACAGAAAATTAGTAAGTAATGCATTAAGCACCTTAGGCCCTCACAAACAGTGCAAACATGTAATAGTACACTTAAGATACATACATTTAAATTCCTCACAATTTCTTAAGTTTTTAACATAAATATTATTACAAAATGATGAGGATCGATTTCTTAGTATCTCTCATTATGAATTTTCCATTTTTCATGCCTCACTTTTCCACAAAATTAACACAAAAACCATAGAAAACGAAGGGGCATAATGAAATAAATACTTCTTAAAATTGCTATTTAGTGATTTGTACGTATTTCCGGAAATAAGCATTTCGCCGCTTGACTGGAAAATGTTCAATGAAATCTTACCAATTCAAGCAAATTTTCACTACTAATTCGATACCACGCTAAGAGGAATTTGATTTAAGCGTGCTAGATACAATCAAGAATAAATAAATTTTTTAAATTTGCTGCCGTTTGAAAGCGCCTATCTTGGACTAATGCGAAGGAAATAGACAGAACCTATACCCAAAAGAGTGATTTGTATCGGAATCCTTCTCAGGTAAGTTCCTTCAAAAGTATCAACCATTTGAGGGAATAAACCGAGTGGTCAATTTTTATGTCAGTAGAGACTGACTGCTAGTTTTAGATTTTTCTTAGGCATTCTTTCTTCGATAAAAAACATGTTTAGATGGCATGCTAGATTGTCGCAGTAAAATTAGCTCCGGCATAGATCCGGCTTGCCTAAACATAATCAAATATAAAATAAACATTGTAACTTTGTTCGTATCATCTGTAAAGTTTGGCGATCCATCAGGAATCCGGCTAGAAATTCAGAGCCCAAGTAATTCTGAATCAAAGAGACGCGGAAAGGTTTTGAATATGGAAGACGACAGGTGCCAGATATAGTTTGATATAGGTTTAAAGCTCAGAATTGCAGACATCCATACTTTTCAATAACAGTATGTCATTTAGAACGATGAAATTGCTTTCTCCACTGCGTGAACACCAATATTTAATTAATAGTTTCCATAGTACACGTCGCCTATTAAATCGAGTCATCGAGGAGAATACAAAGGTTTTTCCTTACGGATGTTAATCCGATTCAGCAAAGCATTAAGACTTACCAAATTTATCGTAATGATATCTAAGACTGGGATAATTTTCAAGTACATCCAGCACGTCCTTCTTCGTTGCAGGGATGTTTTTGTACTACATACAAACTTTTGTTGATATTTCTTCCCGTAAATAAATTTATTTATATAAATATATACCTTGGACAAAAGTCGCGTTATACGAGCCTCTTCCGCCCCTGATCGCATGTTTTCTTCAGTTTACAAGAATATTATCCCTATTACTGTCGGATGGGACTCCGAACTCAGAGTTGTAAATATCCTGAAAAATCCTCAACTCAGATGACAGATGACTAATTTTGTGATTGTGTCTCCCAAGTTGGCAGACGCAATGACATTTGGTAAGTTTATCCAGAAAAAAGCTGTTATTAGACTAAGCTTTTCAGGGGTGGAACCTTTGGGACATATTTTAAGATGGAGCCATGTAAACCTATGTAAAAAATATGTATTTTATTCGAATAGGTTTCGGTTATTGTAATTAAGTGGTTTTTGACATATAAGAACCAGACTGCTAATAACGTCTGAAGACCAAGATCGTTTTTAGAACAGGCTCAGTCCTCATGAGGGACTTCTAGTGAAAATATTCTAGGAAATACGCTTTGTCGTTCTTTGAATACAGTGTTACCCTTAGACCCATCTTACAGGTAACCGAGAAAAACGTCTGGCAATTATTTTTTTGTATTGAAAATAGTGTAAATTAAGATATAGTGGGTATGGGTGGTGGGTAGTATTTGGTATAGGATGAGTAGTAGTAGTAGTAGTGCATAAAAACATCGCACATATTTTATAAAATTTCGCGCTCTCTTCGTTTATCTCATTTGAGTTCTATGTTCAATATAGCCACTAAGCATACAGCATGTTGTATGCTCAGTGGTGTAGCTCAGCTTCAGCTAGGGGAGAGATTTCATTTACTACGTATACATGTGGGGATTGAATCCGGATTCAATCCAGTCAAATAGCATGTAGACACAGATCCAAGCGACATCGACTCGATCCGATCCAACTTCTCGATCTGGATCGAATCGAAATTATCCCATATAAAGGCAGATCGAGAGATTGAAAGATCAAAATAGCTTTGACAGCTCAAGTTTTTAAAGTTCTTTGAGGTTGTGTGGTGACAGACGGAAATCAATTTATTTTCAGGCTTTCCATCTTTCGATCCGGTGCGATCATATACGCACATCGAATTTCGATCTCTCGATCCCTCAATGCTCCATTCATACGTACTCATTGATTTTATACATAAATGCCCTCTCCATATTCGTTAGTTCGCTTTAATTTGTTACTAAGTTCACACGCTAACCGGGGTGATTTCACTTCATCGGCTTGCTTTGATTGTGTTTGTCAATCACAGCAATTTTCTGCGTTGCGTCGCTTATTGGTGGATTGATTGCATATTGTTCCTAGCGGCACGTGCACTAGGAGTGCAGTTTAATAGAGTTAAATTTGTTCTTAATTCCCCTACTGCCGCAATAAGTACACTTTAAACACGATGAATGCAGAAAAACTGAAGAAACTGCAAGCGCAAGTGCGAATAGGAGGCAAGGGAACTCCACGGCGCAAAAAAAAGGTTGTTCATCAGACGGCCGGAACAGATGACAAGAAATTGCAAGGCGTCTTGAAAAAGATAAATGTAAACGCAATTGCTGGCATCGAAGAGGCCAACATGATCAAAAACGACGGTACTGTGATAAATTTCAACAATCCCAAAGTGCAGGCATCTTTGGCTACAAATACCTTCGCGATTACTGGTCACGGAGAAACGAAAAGGGTAATATTAGTTAATTCTAATTGGGTTGTAATTACTTTCTTGTACGTACAGATCACGGATTTGCTGCCAGGCATTCTGACACAGTTGGGATCGGCCAACTTGAGCAATTGGGGTCGTCTAGCTAGCGAACTAGCTGCGAAGACGAAACAAGCTGCCGCAGAAGATGATGATGTTCCCGACTTGGTTGAAAACTTTGAGGAAGTTGCCAAAAAAGATGAAGTTGAGAACATCGTTCAGAAGACAGAAGAGATAACTGTATCATAAATCTTACCGCACATTATCCATTCCAAGGAAGGTTACTATTGAGAAAAATGAATTTTTATTATATTTTAGGTGTTTGCAATTTAAATACATTATGTGTATATAGATAGATCTCCAGTTTTTTTATTTTATATATTAAGTTGGCTATGTTCTCTAAATTAATAGATAATCTTCGGAGAAAACTAAGATTATCGGTCCTATTCCCATGTTCGACCAAAAGCCAAGGAACGGGTCTAACAGAGCAACAAACGCATTGTGACAATTGACATTACAGTCGGCGTTCTGCGTTGACTTTTGAAGAGGAGTACAGAAGCATATGGACAGGTCATTTTATTATCTACTATGTATTAAGGGACTACTACCGGTTATAATTTAAAAAAAAATCGATGCTTTTCTTTTTTGCATTTCTCTACTCCTTACACCTTTAGAAGGCACCTCTTAAAATTTTATTAAGAAATTTCAAAAGGGAAAAAAGTTACAGCAGTTTAGGCCTGCGCGTCTTTTTTGCTCTCCGCAGGTGTGGGGTCATCTACAAATGACGTCATGCGATTTTTTAGCTTTTTATACCTCCTCCCCCCCTTTTTAGTCACTTTATTTCATAATTTAATACACGCCTTCTTCCTTTAATATGCAATTTTGTCGTAATTTTACTAGACCCCCTAAAACGTAAAAAAAAATTTTAAATGCGTTTTTCTCGAAATAACGCTTTTTCAAATGGCCGACAGTTAATCTGCGGATTTACTGAACCAATTTTAATAAATCTTGGTTTGTTTTGTTTATTAAAATGTCCTACGTGGTAATTAACCACAATTTGGGCCAAAAGTCAATAAAGAAAAGAAAAATTGGCAAGCGAAATAAAGTGAAAAAGTCTGTTTTTTAACATATTTTTTACAACACTCCGCCATTTTATTCTTTTATCGTTTTTTTTAAATAATGGTGGTTGATTTCCACTGAATTTATATTTCGGAAATTTGCTGTGCCGAATGTAAATGATATGTCGAAAGTTGAAAGCAGGCGAAAATTAAAAGACTTCTTGAAAGTATTTAATTTTATCAAACAAAATGAAAAGAAAAGTATTCTTTCTGCTTATGGATATCAGAATGGGAGCATACAGTGCCTCCATTTCCCTTGAGGAATTAACGTGTTCGTATATAAATAGAAAAGAAAGCCGTCGGATTAAACATTGTGTTTATATTTGTTTTCCTACTTTATGAAAGTCTTTACTCAACACCCTACAAAAAATTGCGGCAACTGGCCATTCATTATTGCGAGGTGCTAGGAAAAATTCAGACATTTGTACTCACGACGATAAGTCCAAAATTCCTCTTCACCTTGTCAGAATTTTCATCAGCTGAATAAAAAGTTCCCAATTGGCACAGGTCCTGACCCTACGAATAAATTTCTTTCATTATTTTTCCTGGGTCCTTGCTAAAAAATGCTTTAAAAAGCGTTCTCAAATCGAAGGACAATGGAAATGATAGAATCCCGGATATTTTACTACATTCAAACAGACGTAAAATAAAATAGGATTTTTTTAACAAATCCGAAATTCCTCGGTTTAGAGATTCAACCTAAAAACATAATTTTCAGCCATAAACTTAGGCCACTCTGCACACATCTCAAATGGGAAAAAAACAAATCGTGCATTAGCATGGGCCACTTAGAATAAGTCTTTAGAAAAGCAGAGTACTTAGTCTACAGTTTGCATAAACACAAAGTATCTATAGCATACGACGTTTATTTCTCCTATATACATTAATAAGGTCTAACTTTCGACTGTGTTGCATGAGTTAGTATCCAAGACTTGTCTTCTTTCGGTTTCATAGACATCTGCTTGTGCCTTGGATGAGTTTTGCATATTACATAAAGCCGCTGTTGCCGCATGACAAAATAACAATCTTTGCACCTTCTCTTAAGGCGTCCCTTGACTTTAAACCCATTATTTGGGATGATTACATTACTAACGGGCTGCAGTAAACGATTGCTCTTGGGTAAAATGCTCATTAGATACATTCGAGGACTGGAAATTAAGTGAAAATTCCTTGCTAGCGATGGTATGTTGGTACATCCAAATTTAATTATCCCTTGCCGGAATATATTGGGAACCAGTTTTTGTAAAATACTCATCTACAAAATAATTATTTTACTTTCTCAAATAAATAATTAAAGTAATAAAACCTATCATCATACCTTTTAAATGTGTCAAATACAAAATTGTCAAATGATCCAACAACAAATGTCAAACGCTGCCGTAGCTACCTTTTTATTTAGAATAACATAATATGGAGTGGCTTCAAAATATCTATCACAAGTCACAACGTGATGTACGACGTATGTTTCATTCCTTCCTTCTCAAACCATTAGGTATCCAGCTGATGGTTTGGATTATTTCTAAAGTATATACATACAGCGGATGCCAAAATAAATCGCGCGAAAGATCTCCCCTAGCCACTGATATATAAGAATTGGATTGCTAATCTCTGAAAAAGGTGACAATTTTTAGCACAGGGTCAATCCTTATGGGACAAATCATGCTGTCCAAAATGTTTGAACCTGTGGCACCCCAGGGCGCCCTGGTGCGCTCTGAGAATTGTCAAAAAAGATGGGGCACCCTAGCGCTTGTCAGTTAAATGAACAGCTTATTAAAGAGGACTGTCAGTTGACCTTTTGCACAAAAATTCTAAAATAAAACCACTACCTTTTGATAATGTTCACATCGAAATGCTAAAATTAACTTCTTGTGCTCGCAACAAGAAATAATTCCACTTTAAATACCGTGTCTGTTAACAATTAAATTGATATTCGTCATTAACCCTGAGTTTACAGCGGATTTTATCTGGGGTAAAACCAGGGCGCCCCAGGGTACCACAGGTTTCTCAAAAAACACCGAACTGGTATTTGACGTTTAAAAACAGGACTGTTAACGAACAGACCTTCTTTTATTTCTTGATTGGGAATATCAGTAAGATATATCGCACACGAAGCCATTAAAAAAAACGAAAACAAGTATACATAGCGCTACCTTCATTTGGTTATTGGAATGATTTTTTGTACTTATGTGAGAACGAGATACAGTCAAGTCTCCTATAACGCGGTGTTTTTTTTTTATAGCGCGATTCCCATATAACGCGATGTGAAAAATGCGACAAGTTATCCTATAACGCGGTCTCTTTATAAAGCGTTTTTGATACAAGTACATTCCAACAACTCAAATGGCTTGAAAACTTTATCTATGGCAACACTTATTCGATGTGTTAAATTTTTGTATGTACATAGTTAACATTTGTGGTGTATTCCCCTGTTTGTCAATTCTAGTATTCATTAAACCAAAATTTAAATATGTAAAAATATACATATTCATTGTCATTTCTACTATAAAAATTTATTTATTAACCGTATCAGTCACAACTTGTTACTTTGAGAATGCAGATTTTATATAGGTCTGATTTATATAATATAGAATTTATTTATTTCTCAGCTTCCATATAACGGTACGAATCATTTAATTTGTATTAATTCTGAGTTTCTTATAACGCGGTTTCCATAGAACGCGGCGGTGATTTCCATATAACGCGGTATGAATTATTCTGAATTATCTTATTTCTATCGCATATCCTGATTTGAAAGAATTCTAAGTCTCTTATAGCACGGTTTCCATATAACGCGGTACGTATTAATTGCGTTATAGGAGACTTGACTGTAGTTAGAATTCGGTCAGAATTTGGACTAATTTTTAAAGTGTTTTTGTCAGCGCGCACGGTGTGCAAAAGATGTGTATCCGCAAATAAGTAAAAATCTGTATCTTTTAAAATTTGATGTAGAATAATATAATTCAGTCGAAACAAAATCGGTGGTGACACGTCGGGATACCTTCCTTGTTAGTTTGCTTCTCCAAGTTCCAACTTGACTTAACAGTTGAGACATCCTTCATTTGTTCTGTGTTTATGTTACCCTTGGAGTTTGTTTCTACAGGTTTGGGTTTCATCGTACTGAAAACAAACGAAACTCGTCTAGTATAGGCGGTGCGTATAATCGCAGTAGTTAAAAACTGTGACTTAGGAATCGCCGGTTTATAGTGTTTTGTATATTTGAATTCTTACCTTGACTGTTTGTCTCTAGTTGTAAGGTAAAGCGATGTAAAGTCTGGGTACTTTTCGTCTGCAATAGAAATGGCAGCGGATACAATGTCCCCGTGGGTGCTGGAGCGTATTGGCCAGGAAGGGACAGTCAGGTTACCAGAGGGAGACTCGATAGTAGGCAGACTACCCCGATGTGGTGTACGAATTTGCTCCAGGTTTTGCTCGCGCAGGCATTGCAAATTTTCCGTATGCAGTGAGCGGATAACTGTTTCAGATTTCGTAATATGAGACTCCTCAAATTACGCATTTTTCTAATTTAAGTATTTTTTTTTTTAGTCGTCCAATGGAGTATTCGTGAATGGTGAGCAATTTGTTGGAAAAGAGGTGGAACTGCACGATAATGATCGAATAGGAATGGGCGTAGAAGCAACGGATGAGGAATGCGCTCGGGATACAGAATATTTCGTTTTTATTTTGAGAAAAGCACCATTAACTAGTGAATTAAGTAATTCGCGTTCCAAGGGAGAGAAAAGGAGTCAAGATGCTTCTAAAGCGGATACTCCTCATAACCGCGGTGGAATTAAAGTAGAAGACGCGAATATAACAAATGAGGTCCGAAAAAAAGATAAAGTTGCAACAGTTTCTGGTTGTAAATATGAGAGAAAGATAGGCAATGAGAAAAGTACTTCATCAGACAAAGAAAAAGCCAAAATTAGAGTTTCTGTGGACAAGGAAAATATGGATTTAATTGAGATTCTGGAAAGTGGTATACCTGCTAAAACAGCGCAATTGAATGCCAACAGAAAAAGTACAAAGGGGTCAGATGAGGAGATCTCATCAAATCATATAGTTCTTATATCTGACGAAGAAGAGGAAGTAAATAATGAGGTTTTACAACATAAAGAGTGTAAAACCTCTAATTCTTTACAAAAATCTAACAATGACGTAAGTAAAAGTGATAATACTGATGGGATGGAATATGTAGAAACTAGTGCAAACTCAAGCGGGCCCCGAAGAAATACGACACATATTTCGAAGAATGATAGTGCCCAGCGAGAAGATGAATCTCACGAAGTGCGTAATATCACAACTAACTTTTACGAAACAAAGAAAATAAATAGTAGCAAAAGAAAACGTTCGTCGGATGAAAACACAAATAAAAAGAGTGTTTTAAATAGTGACACAGCTTTGGTATCTGAGAAGCATACAAATTTCGACATTTTAAAAAATTCGGATAGTGCTGACGGCTCATCCGAAGCTAGAGATTCGAGATATTCTCTGGATCGCGATGACGATACAGATGAGGAGTGCGAGATGCTATTGTCTCAATCCTTAATTAGAGATATTAAACAAGAAAGCGTTGATCTAGAAATGTCTTTCATTTCTGATGACCGTCATCATGAACCAAGTAATGTGGTTGATGACATAGATATTGACCGAGGAAAAGAGGGTATGAGCCCTCTCATCGAGCTAGATGATGATTATGACGAAAATATCTTGGAAAACAATGAAAATCTGGAAACAGATTGGGATAATATGTATCAGGATAAATCTAAGGAGGAACAACAACGAAAACCAAAGGTTGCAGAAAAACGGAAGATGCTGGAAATCATTGATCCTCCTACTTTACCTGAGAAGCGAGGAAAATTGAGAGGTAATTTTTAACTTTTGTATAAAATCTATCACATATTCACAATTAAGGGGTTATATTTATTTAAAATGATTGTGTTAAATATATTCTGAGAAATGACCATCCTGATGGTCCTTTTTATGAGCTGTCTTGACTCTAACTCTGAATTGGCTTAATCAATTTGATTTTTAATTTTTCAGTACGGAAACAGTCGATTCCGTTGTTTTATTACTATTATAATTGAAATAGTACCACAGTAACTAAGTTTAACATCTGACTTCAAATGTGAAACAAAAAAATTTAACACTTTGACAGCCGAAGTCATGTAAACGTGATTTCAGTTTGCTGGCGATTATCGACTGGCGTAAATTTCCAGAAAGGGTAGCAACTAGCATATCAAAGAAAAGTATAGACATTTGCCTTTCCAATTGTACAGTATTAAAGGTAAAACCGATTTACAGGGTGACACTCATAGCGTATCCAATATCGTTAAACAAATTAAGTTTTTGAATTATCCTACAAAAAAGTACTACGCTATGAGCTTCCTGCATACTGCATACCATGTAATAAGCCAATATGTATATGGTACGTTAAGGGTCAATCTCTTAAGGGCCCTTGGCACTTGTTGGCAAACATATTTAACCCTTAGAGCGCGAACCGTCGATAGATCGACTCTCTATTAATGCGTGAAAAAAAGCTCAGCACTAAAAGGGTTAAGGAGGTTAGGGAATTAATTTATGGGGTCAAGATTAATAACACTTCAACTCCTAGGTAAGAAATAATTCCAGAAATGAGCACTGGGGTCTCGAAAATGTAAAAAGCGATATGCATCTTGCTACTAACTATAAATTAGGAAAAACGACCTGTCTGTTTTCACCACCCTTGAGTAAAAAATAATCACAGACATTACTTCTATGTTATTGAAAACGTATGAAACGATTTGCATCTTGTTACAAGCTATGCTTTAAAAAAAACTACCAATTCTATCTTCAAACCTCACTAACCTCAGATTACAATGCTCAACACCAAATTTTTCCATAGATTATGAATTCGTAAATGGAAATGCTCAATCACCTCCCGTTATCAAGGAATAGTTGAGTGAAAAATCTATCTAAAAAGTCAAAAGACCTTATTTTGACCATATTTGAAAAATCATTAAAATATAACGGATTATTATAGAAGCTTGTAACGTGGCTAAAACCAAAATTAGAATCTTGAGCTATTATCTCAAAATACTAAAGGTCCTAAAAATGTTCGAAAAATACCTTGAAAATCATATTTTTGACCAAACCGATTATTTCATACAACAGATGCTGAATGAAGACTATAGTAAATACACGTTCATGAAAAACTTTTTCGCGAGAATGTTTAGAAAAGCTATAAAAATTAGTGGTATTTGATATTTTTTAGAATGAGTTTCAGGCTTTGATTTGATTTGAGCCATGTTACAAGTTCCAGTGACCATCTGTTATTTTGTGATGATTTTTCAAAAATGGCAAAAATACAATATTTTGAATTTTCCACTGTAGTTTTCTCGAAAATGGGAGCTGATTGAAAATTATCATTTAAGAATTCGTAATATACAGAAAAGATCCTATAGAAATGATCTGGTACTCGTTCAGAAATAGAAAGAAACATTGAATTTAACCAGTGTTATTTATATTAAATAAAATATTTACACGTACCCAATTATGCACTCACTTTTTACTTCTCTTCTGAATAATAAATAAGTAAATAAATTGAATAAAGTTGGTCCAGAATGGCTAACCACGTTCGTAGTTTGTTTTTCTCTGATTGTGCTCTTCGACTACTGTAACGAGGTCCTTCATTTTAAATTTCGAAATTCTGACCAAAAATTAGTGATGCGTGACCCCAAAAAACCCAATATTAAATTTGGATCTGATCGGGCTAAGTAATTATAAATTTTTTAATTATCAAATGTTATTATATATCGCCTGCACAATCGAATCCACCGCCACTTCAAGAATTGTACCAGCTTACGTCATATGATCACATCCGTTTCATCGCGCGTAACGTTTCATCATTTCTAGAGTTTTTCCCCATCCTAAGGTTAATCATAATTTCAGTCATGTTACAATGATAAGTTTCTGATATATAGGCGAATTCAGTGAATTTGAATGAACCCTACTTTTGCGTGTTTCGAGAAGCACTTGGCCGGTTTTACTTATTTAAATCTGTTGGAAATTTTCAAAAATAGGGTAAAATTAAAAAAAAAAAATATAACAACCTAATTACACATGATAATTGCTTTATTATTCTACTATAAATATGATATATTTAAGATTAAAAATTAAATTACATTAAGAAAAAATGGTCTTCATTTTGTCGCTGAGCTCGCGGTTTCACGGTGCGCTCAATAAGGATTGTGAATCGGATATTAGAAAACAAATCTTATTATTTATTTATTTATTTATTATACAGTCATTGCAGCATCAAATCACTTCAGTAGATACTTTGGATAGATATTTGTTTAATGTTGTGAATTTTGTTTATATCAGGTGTTTCCGCCGAGATCACTACACCAAAAATGTGTATAGCAATTAAGCCTAGAATAAAAGAGACTTCAAAGAAAAAGGACAAAACAGTATCTCGGGAACAATGGCTTCAAAAACCAACACTTCAAAAACGTGCCCGAAATGAGCAAGATAAGAAATTACAAGAGGAAAGAAAACAAAAATTGAAGGAACTTGCAAAGGAGCAGGCTGACAAAAGGAAATCCAACGATGATGATTGCGTAAAAATTGTAAATAAGCCAAAAGTTAAGGTAACTTTGAAAAATCGCGGTGCTTTTCTTACGGGGGATGGGCAAAGAGAATCCAATGACGTGCCAAGTGATTGTAATGAGATGAAAGGAAGAAAACTGTTTCTTAACAAATCTCCAATTGATAATGTTGTAGTGAAACAAGAAAAACCAGAAGATTGCAGCGAAATTTCGGAGAACTCTAACGGTTATGATGACGAAAAGATGAATGAGATTTCTTCTAAAGAACCTGAAAAACAGAATTTTCAGTCAGTGATCAAAGTACGCGGAGTTATGATAAATGATATACAGCAGCCATCTAAAATTAATTCCAGTCATAAAAAGAATTCTGGAATCAAGATTATTTCAGAACGTATTCCTTCAATTAAATCAATCATAAAAAAGAAGAATTCTTCAAGGCCTCGAAAAAATGTAAGGTTTAGCGATGATGTTAAAATAATATACATACCTCTTGAGAAATGTACAGGAAATAAGTTAGATAGAAAAGATGTGCCAATTAATTTCTTGACTCGAAGAAATACAGAGAATATCCTTTCTGCTATATTAGCATGGAAACCTGCCTGGTTAGAAAATCGTAGAGAAGAGGTAAATGGCCGTAATCACGTGCTTGTGCCAATGTTGCATAAATTTCCTACGTTTGAAGACTTCATAAGGTTTATCCGTTGTAGATTAATTTATACCCATCGTTGTTAAGAAATTATTTTACAGAATTATTTTCCCTTTAATGAAATTGGAGCTTTGGGCCCAAATTGAGCAGATTACTAAAACACAAAAGGGACCATCAATTTCAGTACGAGTGGAAAGTTATAGAATAGAGAAACGCGGAGATTTCGAGCGTTTTGTTTGCTACTGTGACTGTAAGTAATTTAAACATAACTTAAATTGGGTTGTCTGTTTTATAGTAATGTTCGTTATTTTCCAGATTTACCGTCTAATTTGAAAAATGGTTTTCCTTTCAACATCAGTGACTTGTGTGTTATTACAGTTGAATCATCAAGAAAATCTTCAAACATCTTCGGATATATTGAAAATTTTAAAAAAATCAGTATGTAATTCAATATTCCTTCAATCAGTTTGTCAGTACTTAGTTGTTTTATTTAAAGGCTCTAATCAGAATTCCCATTATCAAGTGGTGGTTCAATCAACTGTCTCTGCAGAGTTCAAGAACTTAATGGATATTACAAAGAGAATAACAGTCAAACCAATTACTACACTTCGTGTGGAGTTGGGAGCATTCACAGCAGTTCATCATTTAAAATATTCTTCACTTTTAGAGCCCGTTCTAGATCCTACTTATTTGCTTCATTCGAAAATGCCATCTATAGAGAACATCAGGTATAAGGGATATGAAGAGATGAACGATGACCAAAGAGACGTACTTCTTAAGACATATTTAAAATGTGCAAATCTTGATGAATCTAACATTTGTTTGATAGAAGGGCCTCCAGGAACCGGAAAATCCCGGTTAATATGTAATCTTGTTTTGCAACTACTTTATGGTGATGAAAGTCGTGACTTTGAAAAAAAAATTTTAATTTGTTCGCAAAGCAATACTGCTATAGATGTAATAACTTCCAAACTTCTCAAAATAAGAGCCAAAATGGTGCATTCTAAATTTAGATTAGTAAGGTTTGGAATACTAGAAAGAATGAGTCCAGCAGTGAGAGGTGTTTCCGTACAAAGTTTAATAGAGCGCCAGTTACTACCTCCCGAAAATTTGGATGTTTTAAAAAAAGAGGTAGTTGAAATTATTTTGTAATTACGTAATTTAACCAATTTTTTAATAGCGGGAGCTGTTGGAAGACAAAATCAGACAACTGAAAGAAAAAATTGAAAATGGAACAAACAGCGTTCAGTACGACGAATTGAATAAATTGAAGCAAAGACTCGACATTGTAAATAGGGTACCATATCAACAGAATTTGATGCAAAGACGTAAAACTATGTATAGAAAGCAAATTCAGGGAGCGCATATTGTGTGTACAACACTTTCTAGTTGTATCCATATGTTACAGTAAGAAAAAGATATATTCTTTAAATATATGAAGGTAAAATTCTTTTATTTCTTATATTATAGGTACACAAAAAATTTTGATATTTGCATTGTGGATGAAGCAACCTTGTGTTTGGAACCATGGACGTTGATTCCTCTACAGTTCGATATTTCATCCTTAGTTTTAGTAGGAGACACTCAGCAACTTCCTGCCACTGTTTTATCTAAGGTAAATGTAAAATACACTTGGGTGCAATGAAATTGGGCCACCTTGCACATTTTATTTTGAAGACAAATTTTTCAGGTATGACTATGTGATAAGAAATATTATATATTATATTGGGTGTGTGAATATGACTCCGCCCTTTCCCAACAGATGTCGTTTTTAGTATTGCCTACGTATACTAATACATGGCAACAACTTGTGAGGAATGGTTTCACCGATTTCAAAATAATGATTTTGGCACTGAGGACAAAGAACATGGAAAACCACAAAAAAAAATTTGAAGTTGCTGAATTGGAATCTGAGGATTCTTGCCAAACTCAATCAGAATTGGCTGCAGCATTAAATGTTGAATGATCAACTGTTGCGTTTAAAAGCAATGGGAATGGTTCAAAAAGTTGGTAACTGGGTTTGAATTGAAAGAAAGAGATATCGAACGTCGAAAAACAATTTGTGAAATGCTGCTTCAAAGGCAGCAATGAAAAGGATTTTTACATCGAATAATCACAGGAGATAAAAAATTGATATATTATGAGAATCCTAAACGTACAAAAGCCAGGTGAACCCGACCCATCACAGCCAAAGAGAAATATTCACTGTGACAAGGTTATGCTCTGCATTTGGTGAGATCAAAGAGGCAAACTATTAATGGAGAAGTTTACCGACGACAACTAATGCGTTTGAAGGGATCAAAACGATCAGAATAGGTGAATAGCCACAGTCAATTAATTCTTCAACAGGATAATGCCAAACCGCATACCGCATAAGTCGTGAAAAGATATTTAGATGGACATAACTGAGAAGTGCTACTCCACCCGCCATATTCGCCAGACATAGCTCCTTCAGATTATCACACAGATCTTACGGAAGCACGGTTCACTTCATACGAAAGTATCAAAATTTGGTTTGATAATTGGATCAGCTCAAAAGACCAGGATTTCTTCATGCAAGGAATACGTAAATTACCTGAAAGATGGACGAAGGTTGTAGCTGCCAATGGAGCATTCTTTTAAACTAAACATAAACTTTTCTTTAATTTTCTAAAAAAAGCAAATGTGTTTTATTTTAACAAAAAAGGGCGGAGTCATATTCACACACCCAGTATATCAATCGAAAGGTTATTTTATTACCTTCAAAACAAGATCAGCCTTTCGGTGAAGTTGTTTTTTGTTCCCAATTGCGAACCCTGAAATAAAAACAAATCAGGAATATAGTGAACAGGACGTGGGAAATAAGAAGGAATAAAATTCAGCAATATGAAGAAAGTCTTTAATTTAATTTTTAATTATCAATATCGTGTATTACCCCCTCCTGCCCTGATAACTTTATTCATTCGATTTGTTAACGATGTTATGAGTTGAATAATGAAATCTTGCAGTATGTTGTTCCATTCTTCTGTGAATGCATCTTCTTTGAGCTCCTGGATTGAAGAAACAATCGGAACTCTGGCCCGGATTCTTTTCAGCATATCCCAAATATGCTCAATAGGATATAAGTCAGGACTTCGTGCTGGCCAATCCATAGCTCGAATCCCGATGTCTGCTAGGTAGTCTCGAACGATTGCCGGAGTATGTGGTCTCACATTGTCATGCATTAATAAGAAATTGTCGCCAACAAAACCGGCGTAAGACATGACATGAATATCGTTGACGTACTATTGAGCCGTCAGATCACCTCTACCTGCAGCAATGCTTGTCCTATCGATGAAGACTAGATCGGTTCGTTCTTCGAGAGAAATTCCACCCCAGATCATGCACGATCCACCGTCGTAGTTGACGTGTTCTTCAATGCACCACTGAGCGAACCTCTCTCCAGGTCGCCGGTACACCCATGTCCTTCCATCGTTACCGTAAATGGATATCCTGCTGTCATCAGTAAACAGAACGGATCCCCATTGCTCCACCGTCCAATCGGCATGCTCCCGTGCGAACTGAAGGTGTAATCGGTGATGAGCTGGTGTAAGTTTAGGACCAGTTGTAGCCCTGTGAGGTATTAGGTTTTGCTCCTAGAGTCTTCGCCGCACTGTCTGACTTACTGACAACCACTCCTCGGACTTCGCGGAGTTGCTGTTGAACTTCAACTGCATTCAGTCTGCGATTTCGTAGTGATGTCACTGTGATGAAGCGATCATCTCGCTCCGACGTAAATCGACATCGGCCTGATCCAGGTCTCCGAACAAAGTCACCAGTCTCTTGATGTCTTTGATTGACACGTTGCACAGTTGACCGGCTTATATTGAGTCTTCGAGACACTTCGCGCTGACTATGCCGCAAGCAATGCTACAGTTTAGGCGCCATTTCCGGAGTTGTATCCATTTTTCACACTTGACTCCCTTCATTTTAAAAACACAATTATACTCGTTAAACACTGATAAACAAATGATCTCGATGTAAACAATGCTTTCTCTACTTGTACCTTCAGAGATTATCGGATCCATATACGTAATAACGATCAAATAAGGGATGTTTTGGTTCTTACTACCTGGACATAGTAAAAAATAAATGACTTCCAAAGAATTTGGTTCTGTTTTGAAGGTAATAAAATAACCTTTCGACTGATGTATAATTCATTTCGTAAAACGTGAACCGGAACAAATTACTTTCAAAGTTAAATTTGCAGGGTGGAATGATTCCATTGCACCCAAGTGTGTATGTATATATCAATTTATATTTAAAGTTTCTCTCTTGGTTAAGTTTGGATGGATGAAAATCAAGACAATTTGAAGCACTTTTAACAACATTTAATATACTGCTTTATGTAATGGTTTATAAAATTCAATTCAATGCGAAATATGTTATTTAATCTGATCCAGATCGGAAAATGAAGAAAGCGCTGCTATTATTGTATTATTCTGATTACTAGAACATAGTTTAAGTACCGAGGTATGAATTATTGGATAATAAAACATTGTTTTTATAGATATCAGCCGATTATGGACTAGGCCAATCTCTTTTCACAAGAATTCAAAAATGCTTGGGCTCGGGTGATTCCATTTTTCATCTAAGAACTCAGTACAGAATGCATCCCGAAATATGCAAATGGCCTAATTCGTACTTTTATAATAACATGCTGATCAACGACAAATCAACTGTGGTCAAACTTCCAATAAAGCCATATTCAATTTTAAATATAGACTTCAGCAAAAATGAGGACTTCTCAAATGGCCACATCACAAACCAGTGTGAATCTGACTTTGTGACTGAACTGCTTGTTCACATAACCAAGCTTCTTCCACCTAATAAATTTACTTATGGTGTAATAACACCTTATGCACAGCAGAGAGATATAATATCTAAAAAACTTAGGTATGTGTAGAATTACAAAGGGTTCCAATCTTACCAATTTAATTTTAAATATATAGGATTGCTGGTATAAAAGACATCCCTGTTGATACTATTGATTCTTGTCAAGGGAAAGAAAAGGATGTGGTAATTATTTCAAACGCAAGGACAAAAGGTGTTGGTTTTTTAGGAAATTCGCAAAGACTGAATGTTGCTCTAACCAGGGCGAAAAGATGTCTCATTCTTTGCGGTAGATTTTCTTGTGTAGAGGTAAATTCGTACATTATATATATATTTTTTTTCATAAAAACGTTGTTTTTCCAGGAAATTCATGTTTGGAAGTCCCTACTAGACGACGCCAAAAAGCGCCAATTGTTTCATAATATTTCCAAACACCACCTTCAGGACTTTGATAAATATATAATGAAGAAACTAGTTTGCTGAAATTGTATTCTTTTAAATTTAACCCTTTGCATTCGACGGGTGTCTCTATTGCACCATTCAGCTATCTGTTATAAGCAGAATCTTCGAGTGCAAAGGGTTAAAATGTTATAAGTTGTACCTAGGTCAACTATTAAACTTGTGCACAATACCACCTCCAATCAAAGTTGTTCAAAATAAAAATATAAGATATCAATTAAAAAAATACTCATTATCTTTGTGATTTTCTTTTATTGTTTTCGGTAATTATTTAGGATTGAGGGGAGGGTCGAAAACTAACAAACTAAGGCAAATATAAGCTTCTGATCTCTCAGTGAGTAGTTAGTATATGAGTATGCCCAGCTAATCAAACGATTCGCAAATGAATCATAAAAGATTTATTTTAATCAAACATATAGTTCGTTAATGATATCGAAAATGAATCCGCTGTCGGACTAATTAGACTTTCGTGAGTGAATCATTTCAAACGATTCTTTAATAAATCGTGACTTTCTCGGGGAAGAACGAAATATATTTTCCTCATTTACTCGCGAAAACTAAACCATAAATGAATTATTTATGTAAGAAACTTTAAGATAAGATTTCATTTTCGCGGCGTATATAAGAAAAATTACATTCGTTTTTCTCGAAGGTTTCACGATTTAGTAAAGAATCCGTCCGACAGTGGATTCTTTTTCGATTCTTTTGACGTTTTTAGTAATGTGAACTTATTAATTTCTTTTTGCTTGTAGCATTGCTTTCGATTCAAATATTTGATATGAAAATAAGATATAATAAAACATATTAAGTACTTCATATTTAGCTTTTTCGTATTAGATATTTATCCCACCAGATAAAAAATTTCCATAAGTGTACATTATTAAAATAACGTACCTCGAACATACAAAAATAAAAATAAATCAAGAATAGTTGAGTAGTTCTTTTATTATATAACAAAAAGTTCAAAAAGTAACTTAAACAAATATTTATTCCTTAGTAAGTACATTTAATGAATTTATAAATTTCTCATATCATATTACAATATTTAGAGAAATCATCAGAAGCTGCTGCGAAACGATTTTTGTTGTTCATTCTACGCACGTGCGGCCTGCATTTTATGTAAAAACAAGCGAAATCTCATTATCACGCTGTCTAATTCATAATATTTAAGGGGTAGATATTTTCCAGGAAACATTTTCTATATATTCGTAAAGAGTTCGCTATATTTTGTAAAAAGTGAAAAATTCTTCGATCCCTTTTTTTTCTTTTTGTAACCATACTGCTGTCTCCACTGGCGTTTACTCTAAGGTGCACAGGTGTTCTCCGCACACCCGACGAAAATTCAAAATTTTTCAATTGATTTCTGTTGAGTGATTTCTTATTCCCAGAATATATTAACAATAAAGCTGTAGCAAACCGTATGTATTCGGTACTGAGTAACGGGTGCGCCATCTAGTAACGAGTAACGAAACGTTACACACGAATACATTTCGTTACTCGCATTTTTCGTAGTATGGGCATCTACACTTAGTAGGAGAGCCAGTGACATTTTTCAGTGATGATTTAGTTAAGGTCTATTTTTTGAGAGGATGTTGAGGAGGGCCTAACTAAGTGCCATCCGCGAGGATTAACCCCTGATTCCAGTCATAAGAGGGTGGCAGAACGCCCCCAACATGTAAAAAAAACGGCATCTTTTTATCATTTAGTTAAGGCTGAAATTTTTTCCAGCAGTCCTTTGATAGCCCACAATCATCGATATTATATTTGCAGAACGATTGGCCAGTCATAAGGGGGTGGCAGAACGCCCCTAACATGTCGTGTGAGTGATGAACTTTTTATTATTTAGTTAAGCTTCATCTTTTAATATGTTGTTGTGACAACTATTCCAAGTGTGAATGTCAATTTGCAGAACAAAATGGCGGCATCAACACCCTGGCAGAATGATTTGAAGTTTTTACATTCAACCGCAAATATCTTTGAAACTATGCTAGATACGAAAATACGACTGAGAGATTTTTTGTGGGAAATTTAATTCTCTACAGAAAAGGTCTCTTGACATTTCTTCATATTTTGATTATTTTCTGAGTTATACTGAAAATGAAGAAAATTTACGTATATTTTTTACGTTCAGACGCACATATCTTTGGAACTATGCTAGATTCGAGAATACATAATAAGAGGTTTTTTGTAGGAAATTCAATTCTCTACAAAAAAGGTCTCTTGACTTTTTTTCGCATTTTGATTAGTTTCTGAGATATACTGAAAATAAAGAATTTTCTTTCCAATGCCGACAAACCGTTGGATACGTACTAATTAATATTTCCCTAAAACCATGTTTTTTTCATTCCTACAATTTGAGAGACGTCGACAAATTTCATTTTCATTAAAAAACCCGATTGTCATGGAAAAAAATTATGATAATTTTTCGAAAAAAATTGAAATTATTGAAGTTCCGCTATCTCGATAGATAAAAAACATTGTAAATGTATGTTGAATCATTAATATCTTTATTTGATCATATCAAAAATTCTCTAAGAAAGAAAATATACGAAATAAATAAAAAATACCTCAAAAAACATAATAATTTCAAATCATAATTATTTTTATTACATATAGATCAAATAAATGTTGTGCAACTAAGGACATTTTTGAATAATAACGATTTCGTGATTAATTTTTTTAAATTTTTATTTGAATAACTTATGATAATAAATATAAAACAAAAACTATGAGTAGATAGTATGAAAGAGCAAGTATAAAAAGTAAGTAAAAATAATTTTTTTTTATCAATCCTCTTGCCAGTCGGAATCACTCTCCTCATCGTCTGCCGAATCGAGATCACTCGATGCACGAGAGTCCATATCTATAAAATTGAAAAAATGGATTAGAAAAATGTAATATGTTTGTGTTTATATTTGCTATAATATCTACATACCTGAATCATTGTCACCCTTGTCATCTTTGCTGTTTTCACTGGAGGTATCAGTGAGTACATCACTAACATATTGGGGTATTTGATCTCCTTCGAACCAGACGAATTCGTATTTATTTTCATTGATAATCCAGCCGTAATTTTCTGGCAACTTTTCCGTCGACTGCTGCAAATGTGCATTGAGCCAAATACTGGCTATGTACGAGCTTCGCAGTATTTGTTGTCTTAATTCTGAAGAACATGGTGGCAAGTTAGAGGCATCACAATTGCGGATTTTCTTAACAAATGATTTTTGACTATCATTGGTGTTGTAAGCTTCATGGAATAATTCCGACCGCGCTTCGTTAACTTTCTCTACATTTTTGACACCATACATGCGGCAGATAAATTCTTCTATGATGGAAAATACTGTGGACGTATCAACGTTTTCTTCGCCTAGATCTGCGAATGTCTTCTGATAGTCTTCGAACGCCTTCAATAATTTCAGAGGTTTGTTTTTTCATTTACGGAAAAATGAAGGGTTATAGTCAAGAATCATTTGTTAAGAATATCCGCAATTGTGATGCCTCTAACTTGCCACCATGTTCTTCAGAATTAAGACAACAAATACTGCGAAGCTCGTACATAGCCAGTATTTGGCTCAATGCACATTTGCAGCAGTCGACGGAAAAGTTGCCAGAAAATTACGGCTGGATTATCAATGAAAATAAATACGAATTCGTCTGGTTCGAAGGAGATCAAATACCCCAATATGTTAGTGATGTACTCACTGATACCTCCAGTGAAAACAGCAAAGATGACAAGGGTGACAATGATTCAGGTATGTAGATATTATAGCAAATATAAACACAAACATATTACATTTTTCTAATCCATTTTTTCAATTTTATAGATATGGACTCTCGTGCATCGAGTGATCTCGATTCGGCAGACGATGAGGAGAGTGATTCCGACTGGCAAGAGGATTGATAAAAAAAAATTATTTTTACTTACTTTTTATACTTGCTCTTTCATACTATCTACTCATAGTTTTTGTTTTATATTTATTATCATAAGTTATTCAAATAAAAATTTAAAAAAATTAATCACGAAATCGTTATTATTCAAAAATGTCCTTAGTTGCACAACATTTATTTGATCTATATGTAATAAAAATAATTATGATTTGAAATTATTATGTTTTTTGAGGTATTTTTTATTTATTTCGTATATTTTCTTTCTTAGAGAATTTTTGATATGATCAAATAAAGATATTAATGATTCAACATACATTTACAATGTTTTTTATCTATCGAGATAGCGGAACTTCAATAATTTCAATTTTTTTCGAAAAATTATCATAATTTTTTTCCATGACAATCGGGTTTTTTAATGAAAATGAAATTTGTCGACGTCTCTCAAATTGTAGGAATGAAAAAAACATGGTTTTAGGGAAATATTAATTAGTACGTATCCAACGGTTTGTCGGCATTGGAAAGAAAATTCTTTATTTTCAGTATATCTCAGAAACTAATCAAAATGCGAAAAAAGTCAAGAGACCTTTTTTGTAGAGAATTGAATTTCCTACAAAAAACCTCTTATTATGTATTCTCGAATCTAGCATAGTTCCAAAGATATGTGCGTCTGAACGTAAAAAATATTCGTAAATTTTCTTCATTTTCAGTATAACTCAGAAAATAATCAAAATATGAAGAAATGTCAAGAGACCTTTTTTGTAGAGAATTAAATTTCCCACAAAAAATCTCTCAGTCGTATTTTCGTATCTAGCATAGTTTCAAAGATATTTGCGGTTGAATGTAAAAACTTCAAATCATTCTGCCAGGGTGTTGATGCCGCCATTTTGTTCTGCAAATTGACATTCACACTTGGAATAGTTGTCACAACAACATATTAAAAGATGAAGCTTAACTAAATAATAAAAAGTTCATCACTCACACGACATGTTAGGGGCGTTCTGCCACCCCCTTATGACTGGCCAATCGTTCTGCAAATATAATATCGATGATTGTGGGTTATCAAAGGACTGCTGGAGAAAATTTCAGCCTTAACTAAATGATAAAAAGATGCCGTTTTTTTTACACGTTGGGGGCGTTCTGCCACCCTCTTATGACTGGAATCAGGGTTAATCCTCGCGGATGGCACTTAGTTAGGCCCTCCTCAACATCCTCTCAAAAACTAGACCTTAACTAAATCATCACTGAAAAATGTCACTGGCTCTTAGACTAACTGTTTCAGTTCACGCAAGTACCGTTGATGCGTATATTGAAACCTTTGCTGATCGTATGTTTTAAGGATGCATGATTTCGTCAACAGTTTACTTGTAGTTCTACACTTTCCCTATTAAATCAAACTAAATTTACAATAACGTAAACACAAGTCTGGTTCAAAATACGGAAAAGTGAAAAAATACACCTTACGCAGCTTGGTATGTAATGTATAAGTATGTTTTCTACAAATTACGAATGTTGCGACGACGCCGCGACGTCATACTGTATGCGTACGCAATACGACTTGATTCGTTGCTCTAACATAACATAGCATGTTATGAGGTATCAGAAGTAACGAGTAACGTAATGATACGATAGTAACGAGTACTAATTGGTATAGTAAAGGCCTAAACAGATAAAAAGTTTCAGAGCACTCGTCACCACTCGCAAATGCCAAATACATCAATTTTACATTAAAATGAAGGGGACTGCACAGATAAGCGAGTGGTTAACACTCGTCCCTTGAAAAGTTCGCCAACTTTCTACTTTTAACACTCGCAAATGTCAAAAGGGCAGTTTGACATTCTTGATTTTGTGATGGTGATGTTTGTGATGTGAAGTGCGATTACTAATTTCTGATAAGGAACTATTTAGAGACATGAAATATGTTTTGAAGCAACTTCCTCCATAATTTCAGTGCATTCGACTAAAAGTAACACATCCAATGAACAGATTTTTGACATTTGTGAACGGCTTATCTGTTCGGTTACTTTTTGCGAGTGGAGACGAGTGCTGTGGAACTTTTTATCTGTTTAGGCCTTAACGAATACATACGGGTACGCTATTTTTTCGTTACTTTTACACCTTTAATTAACAATGTTCGCAGTGGCACACAGCACCAGAACAAATCAAATCTTAATATATACATCCATACGTACTGCTGTGCTTGTCACCAACCGACTGCGAACCCAACACTATTTGATGGAGGAATAGTCGGCTCCGGAAAGCCAAGAAATCACTGTAATTTCGTTACGAGTTAATCCATATTTTTAGCCCATTGGTAGTAAAAGTTCCTGAGTTTGAATTCCCTTAACACATTCATCTTCCTAATAACGATATACTTGACTCAGATAAATGCGAATTTTCGAGGGAGTTTCACCGACCTGCCACAAGCGTCAATGCAATTTTTTCGAACTGTCGGACCTGCCACAAGCGTCAATGCAATTTTTTCGAACTGTCGGAAAATGCAAGTTCACGACTTGTAATTGCAGAAGATTTTGCCAGTGCAGCCTTAATACATTCTTAAATCATGAAAAAAACAAAAATATTTAAATTTGATCCTAGTCTATCCTGTCCTTGTCGTGGTCCTGGAGGAAACTAAGAATATATTTAAACAACGAATTAATGTTGAACACCCTGCTGAAAACACCACGACACGTCACTGGCTGTCTCTTTAAAAACGTTCGCTTTTATACGAAACTTACAAAACCAAAATTATTTGTTGTAAAGTTTCTGACACCATTAATTTAAATTAAAAATATTGATTTAGGTGTTTTCAGTTTATTCATATACATTTTAACGCAATTTAACAGTTTCGCTACAATTTTATACAGTGAGTATTACTTTTCACATAAATGTCTTCAAAATGCCTTGTTACACATATAAAATCTTAGAACACTTCAGGATTCTTTCAACAGCAAAAGTTCTAAGTCACAGAATTCTTCAACTTTATCACTATGGAAACACCTCAAGATTCTCACAAAAACAAAAAGTTCTAACTCTGAGACTCTACGTATAGAAAAGCAAAAGTTCTATCCGTAAGACTGATTACCTTAACTCTGATACACCGACACTGATTCTCTTTAATTCTGACTTCTATTGAGTTCGATTTGGGAAGCTCCGTCTTCTTAATTTATAGTACGGAGTAAACAACTTGATTACATAGAGTAAACAATTTTGAATAAACTGTCTGGTGTCATATACAGTTGATCTTCATAAATTGAAATCTGATATTTGTTTTTTCTCCAATGATAATTGTTTTCCACAGGGACCCAGAATTTCATGGATGGTGGATTTGAACCGTATTATTTGAAAAAGATATTTTTTTAGATGTCGAAGTCCCGTCCATTGAATTAAAGTAGAGGACTGACGGTAAAAACTGCTGCATTCATCGGGGTCATAAGTTATAGGAATAAGGTTTGAAAACAATTTCATATAATTAATAAGTTTATTAAAAAATATTTAAATTTAAACTTTTAAGACAAAATGATAGTTATCCGTACAGAATTTCAGTCCAGATTAACATAAAAATTAAACTCCAAGGCCTGCTTGTATCCGTTTCGACTACTTCTCCAAAAAATTAAAATTGATTAAAATTGACACACCTACTGCCGTCGCTATAATTCAAAATTATATAATAATAATTATTTATTAAGTCTAAAATGATAATAAAATAAATATACTACAGACATTTAAACTTATTTAAATAATATAATAGCTACTAGAAATATTCTGGAAAATATGCTACGGTAACCTCTGCGCATGAGTTGAACTAGCACTTGACCGGTTTTTATTTACTCTTTCAACTTATCCGCATCATTATCAGTTCAACACTAAGTGTACCCGTATATTTTACATTATCAGACCTAAGCCTACCTCAAATCTCTAGATAAATTGAAATACTTTCTTCACAGTTGGCAGTCAGAGGTCCTTGAGCAATGGCGAAACAAACATTAGGTGTTTGTGTCCCCGCAGTAAGGATTTTTATTTTCTTTATTACTTTTCTCTATATCACACAAATCACTGAAGTTAAGTATTAGGGGTTTCGAAGTGAATGTTTAATTACGGATTTTCCAGATCTGTGATTTCGAATATATTATTTAAATTCGGAAAATAACATCTCTAATTTTTCTTAACCTCAAGAAATTTCTCTCATAATTGGTAATTCCAAGTTTTTGTTTATTGGGGTCGCGATTTTCGAATATGCTATTACGTTTTTGAAATTAAAAATTGGTTGGTGAGAGAGGATAACGAATACAATATTTAAAATTCATGGGATTTCCATAATAATGTTATCGAATTTTAGAATTTAAAGGGTTTCGTTTCATTAATTTACCCCACTGTTTTACCCAAGGGGCGATTTTTCGCGGAGTTACTCATTTGCGGAAAGAACTTTTTGAATTTGTAAAGTTCAAGGTCTGTGACCTCAAAAACCCAAACTTGAAATTTATTTTACATCCCCTTCGAAAAAGCGGTTGTAGCAACTTTTTCATGGTAAAATATGTACAATTTGATTGATCTTCTGAGCGATTTTTAAGGATTTCTTTAGTTTTGAGCACTTTTACCGGCTAAATATTCAAAAATCAGAAGAAGCTTCCTTTACAAAGACTAAATGTTTTTGTGGCGATGCACTTTTGTCGACCAAGAATTGTTTATTTCCAAGTAACTATTGCGGAGTTTCTTTCTAGTAGGCACATGTCTTACAGTGATCGAATAATGCGAATATATTTTCTGAGGTAACCTTTCCACTCCAACAGGCTTGTAAAAGAGAAATTAAAATTACTAGTCATATTAGAAAATGGATTTTGTTGTGGTAAGTAATAAATTAGAAATTTAAAAGAACTATAATTATGCATTTATTACTCTTTTTTCAGTCGAAAAATCAAATTTCCAATCTTGTTTCCATACATCATAATATTTCTACAAAATTTCAGATCAATTGCTAAAATTAGGAGATTTGGCGCGCAGAAATATTTGAAGCTTTAAGCGGAATTTCTTCCTGTTTTTTTTTACATATTTTAATTAATTAAAAAAACGCGCTTTTCTCGAAACATACTTTTTTGGTCGTAAAAATGTGAAAAAACTACCTGATCGATTAACTACTGCACTGACCTAAATTTAGAGCAAACAAATGTTAGAAAACTTTAAAAAAAATACGATATTTGACAACCCTATTTTCAAACGCGTACCAAATTGGCAAAAAATTTATTTTTTGCTCTGAAATGAGGCTAGTGCAGTAGTTATTAGTTATTATTTAAAAATAATAGAAAATTTTTTGTTTTATTGCTTACAGATGGATATTTTGGCCAGGAAATTACGAGACGCAATTTTTTTTCTTCACCGAGCAGAGCTTGAGCACTTGACTAGGTAGCCGCCATTTTGTTTATTAATATTTTTATAAAATAAAAATGTAAACTTTAGATATTAATAAAAAAGCATGTATATTTTCAAATCTATAGCTTTCCTTGTTTTTTATATAGCGATTTAAAAAAAAGTTAATTTTTCGCGTTTTAACAGTAGAAAGTCCCCTTAAGCGTTTAGTCGACAGTTTAAATTAATTTTTTTCAAAACAGTGATTTAGATAATGACTGAATGACATAATTAAAAAAAAAACTATTAAATCAATCAGCACGAAATCTAATGCTAAGATAAAAGCAATATCTTAATAATTTTTTTCGTGAGATTCAAAAATTTTCTTCATTGAAATTCAAAATTTCAATTTGAACTGGTGCCATTTAAGAAAAATATATTGTTTCTTTCTTTTAATTCGAACCATAATGTTGTCTACAAATTAATAATTGAACTGAATGTAAATTTTTTATTTAAGATAAACTGCACACGAGATATATTGTCATTTACTAATAAGGAATTTCTCTGTAGTGCGTTGACTATCTTAATAAAATAGCATAATAATGTATATACCATTCGTGTTAAATTATGGAAAAATTGAACTAATAGTACATATTTTTGCATTATTTAACCGGCCGCCCTTTACTCTCCCAGTTGGTTTCAAAGAACATGAATAAAAGTACAAAAGAGATAGATTAATACGTGTGATTGAGAGCAGCTGTGACGGCAGGCACAAGTGGCGGCATCTTTTATCCTTACATCCTATTGTTTCCGTATGAAAAGCCCACTATTTTGTAAACAACTTGCGTCTTTGAAGTGAGCCGCACTACAAAGGCACCGACTCAAATGCACACCACACAAGATGCCCGAATAATTTGGCTTTATCTCACTCTCGGTTCTTCTTTTCATGACGTTCTTCAAATCTATTCCATTTGATATGCTCGCTTCTCGTACAAGTTTTTTCTCTCCTCATTCCGAAACGAAGAGCAGTTTTTCATCGTTTTGAGTTTTACAATGCTCTACTTTTGTCTCTAATAGAATTGTATTAATTTTAGCAATAGGCAGGTTTATTATAAATAATGTTTTTTATGAATAACTTGATAGGTTGAGTTTAAATTTTTAGGTTTTTTTCTGATCAAAAATAGTAAAATCACAAGTTTTATTTCTACTGTCTGAGCACTTAAATAATACTAGTTTACAAGACTTTTGTTCCCTTTACAAATTTACTAAGTATGTTTTTATTAAGATTCTCTGATTCTGAAAAAAAAAAATAATAAGAAAATTCCATCAAGTCACATTTTCAAGAAAAATTGGGTGTAGATTTAAAAAATCCATATTTTAGCAATTTTTAAAATTCTTTTTTTAAAATAAAGGGATGTTGTAGCGGTTCCAAACGTAGTTCAGATTAATGCTTAAATTTTATACTATAGTCTACTATATATCAGTTAATTAAAACCTTTTTCAAGGTTTTTTGGGGAGACAAGATTTTCACTAGAGTTCCGCTCCTACATAACATTGTTTCATTTAATTTATATGAAAAACTCGTTTCCTGGATAAATCTTAATAAAATTTACTTATAACATATTATAAAGCTATATGTAGTTTAGAATTCAAACTTTGATTCGACTTACGTTACGAGCTTACGAAAAATTCAGTTGTTTTTTAAAATTGTTTCCAAAAGTGCCTAAAATAAAATTATTTTCATTTTTTAACACTATTTTTCTCGAAAGTTGTTGATGATGGAAAAAACCGATTTTACGTTACTGATTAGTTTCCATCAAAGGAAACAATTACATTCCGTATGAAGGACAAGAAAAAAGTTACAATTTGTAAACTAGTGTAATAGGTCTCTCAGTTAATTTTAAAGTTTCTATCCATGGTTTATTTGAAAATATCTGTTAATCTTATTTAATTTATACACTTGACCTATTATTAAGCGAAGCGGGCAATTGACCGGCCCGCGTTCATCAGTCCAGGGATGAACCTTAATGGTTCCTTGAAAATATATATAAAAAAAAACAATTTGCGACTGCGGGACTTTTTCCATAGATAACGAATTCGCAAACGAAAATCTTCCATTGGCAATTGGCCGGGAGCCTTTACCACTTTGAGGCTGCCACAAATCTTAGGTTTCAGCAAATTTTATCCCACCACCAATGAACTCGGGATAAAGTGAGAAGCAACTTCCACGCGTGTTAAATCGGAGACAGGAAACGCTTAACTGGGACTTAAATTCATACTTCAACTGATTTTAATTCTTGGAAATCGAAGCATAACTATAGGTTCCGCCAAACAGTTCGAAAATTCGAAAAAAGTTGAATATGTAAATTTTGAATCCCTTAAGTAGGCCCCGAACATTTTGTGCCCACCGGTCCCCATAAACTAAAATCCGGCCCTATACTCAATAATGCGGAAAATCTGTTTGTTTTCATTTCTTAGTACCTATTGAATTAATATCAGTTAGGTTTTCATATCGAATTTAAACATCTGGTAAAATCGTAGGAGTCAATATTAAAAGTAGTTATTGTGGATTTTTAAGTAAAATTACTTATTCCACCATTTTTAAAATTGGGTACCAAATTCAAATTCAACGGCACCGAATTTTCCCATATACGTTTCATAATATTTAAATTGAATTTTAAGCATTCTGGGCCCCGGATATGGAAATAACAGTCCCAAGAGCCTCGACTAATTATTTTTATGAAATTTCAATAAGATTTAGTAATAAGAGACCGCCATTTTGGATTCCGCATCTTGAATTTTGAGAATCGGGAACCGGGTTAGAAATCATAGGCTCTAAAAACACACACATAGTTATTTTGTATACGAGTCACAGAACATTCAACAAATATTTTTTTATGTCATCTCTCTACTGTGGCGTCCCCTTACTCTGCAGGCTTTTTATAGTATTCAAATCCTTGTACCCTACCTACGGTGTTCAATAAAATAAAATGTTCATTATTATAATTACTTTATCGCAGGGGAGAAACCGCAATTTGAGGTGTTGAGGAAGAGTCGCTCTTACTTGGGAGGACTATTGATTAAGAAACTAGTAAGGTGAACTGGCGAACATGAACATGAATAGAACACGTAGTTGGGAGTGGGGCAGACCCCAGTTAGGCCACTATGGCACATGCTGGACAAACGCACTGAAAGGGATTCACATGCACGTTTTAAAATCAAAAGAGAAATTATTTGGCATCATTACCACCACTACTTCAAAGCGATTTTAAAACTAACAAAATAGAAGAAGTATTATTATTATGATTGGAGATAGTACGAGAATTATATCTTAATAACATCCAGAAGATTTCTGCAATTGAAAGGAATAAATGATTAAACAATTGTATTAACTTCAGCCTTTGTTCAACGGCCATTATTGTCCTGTGGAAATTGAATTAAAAAGGAAAAGAATTAAAAAACATTAATACCTGGAATCATTCACAATACAACACCAGCGGCTACAAAGGATCACAGGCTTAACATAACCAGAAGGTCGGCTTTACGGAAGCGTTTACCAAATCCCTTTCATCTATTTAGCGAGTTAGTGAAACTCAACACCTTCTTCAAAATCAAACCCATAGCCAAGCCAGACACTGACACAAGCAATCCCACGATCACGTTTCCACAAGAGCGAAATTGGAGTGGTTAAAACCCCTGAGGGACCTCTAACGGGCGGCAAGCGATCCAAGCGAGGAATGTTTATTAACTTAAATGGTATACTAGATTTTCATGCTTATAAAAGCAATAAAAGATACTTGAGGAGAAAGAGGAGTTCAGCGAGAAGTAATAATTCAACGCAATGATATACTATACATACTTCAAATTCCGCCAGAGCGATAAGCTTCTTCCTTTAAGTTTTTAAGTCTCTATAAAGTAACGGGTGGCCCATCTGTTGGTTTCTTTTTTAATTACGTGTTATTTTAATTCAGACAGCTATTTAGCCATCAAAACATTGACATATATCATATATCTGTAGTAGAAAATAAATAGATTTACGCTTTAATAACGTTGGGAAATATTGAAAACTGTGTTGCCGAAACAGTGCGAATTTTTAAGAGAGAAATGTGTTGCATAATAGGGTTGACAGGATGGGCTATTGCCAAACCAGTCGAAGCAGTCATTTAAATGTAATGACATTATTAATTAATTAATTAATCGAAATGTTTACTTACTTACTTTTCAATAAATCAATAAAATATGGAGCAGTGTTTATTTTATAGCAATTGTAAAAAGAAATCAGCCGATTAAGCCACCTATTAATATCATCGAAGGGACATGGTAGAGATGATGTACTGAAAGTTAGAAACCATGAAGGGTCGAAACTTTGAAGCCCAGGAGCAGACCTTATGAAACCCTGAGCGAATTTTACCAATGGATTATTTCTATCCGAGACGGATGAAACCCAGAATGGAAGGACATTGGATCTCGAATCCTTGTCGGAACTCGGCACTTCCGAGGGTGTCCAGATTCAACGTAGTAAATGGATGGAACAATCGATGCCTTGGAGTGTCCTGATCAACATTTGTTCTGAGACAATAAAAATGCCTTCTTTCCCCTCAAAAAGTCACCGTTGAAGGTTTTTTAGAGATTCGGTCACTTAAGTCCTTATGGATCCTTGTCAGGCATCGCAGGACATCGATCAAGGACTCATTCAAAAGAGGAGAAGAGCATCCTACGCCATTTGTTAGGGATATGTCTAAACGTGTAAAAGGCAGAGGGTCTCAAGCTGATTTTCATAAAAAAAATTCCGTTTTATTCGGTTTTCATAAAAACTTTCTATGGAAAAGATTATTTGTTTTTTACTATAGACGATCTGCCTTTTACATTTGTTACGTTAAGTCACTGGTTTATGATGATAAACCAGCAACAATTGAAAACTTGGAAGACAAGATATTCTTTGAGTTATTCGTGACATAAGTGGGACATTGTGAGGAAAAGCGACCCTAAATTTATCAGTCCAATTCGTTTTGTCAACAACAGTCGCGGTGGTTATTTTTTATTTTTTTATGGAGGAGTCAACGATATGTCGTATTTTTTTTTTTTTATATATCAACCCCTGATATTAAATTTTTTGTAAAATCCCGATACAATATAAATCGATATATTTTTTCGATATTAGCACCTTATCGACGGGGTGTTTTGGTTTCTGATACATTTCATTTTGTTATTCGTAATATTTGTGGGTTTTAATCAGGCACGGATCTAGAATTTTTTTCCGGAGGGGGTCACGGGATAGAAAAAAATCAAAAATAACAAAAATTACAAGAATAACCAAATAAACAATGTAAGCCAAATTTCTTCAGTGAATAAAAAACAAAGCCTGAATAACCTTATGCAAAAACCCGTCCAATTTGTTTTACTTGAAAATTCATTACATTCATATATAAATTTATTGTTTATATAAAATAGAAGATTGGATTTTGTTCTATAAATGATGCTTTTATAGTTGGAACTTGTAAACAGATTGTAAACAGTATATGAAATTATTTCAACAACAAGACTGACTTTTTTATTATTTTTTCTATATTTGGATTTTAGCTATACTTCATATACTATCTATTTCATTAAAATAGATAGTATATGAAGTATAGCTCAAATCCAAATATAGAAAAAATAATAAAAAAGTCAGTCTTGTTTAAGAAAATTAGTCAATTTTGTTGATTTAGTCATTTTTTGATTCCAATTTTTCAGAGTGCAAAAAAGTAAGTTAATTTTGGTCGTTTGGTTAGTTTCAGGTTTTTAAGTTTGCAAAACCTAGTTTTGTTCGTTCGTTTTTTTTTGTTTTTCGGTTTGCAAAATATTGTTTCAGCTCTATTTTTTGAATTTCGGGCTGTTTTTTTTGGGGGGGGGGGGGGGGGGGGGGGGTCATGACCCCCGTGACCCCCCCTTGGATCCGCGCCTGGTTTTAATGCATACTTCGTTCAAAATTTAACCCCTGATAAACAGGGACAGGATCATTATAATTATCTGGAATTTGTATTCCGGGCGTGCTCAGAAAATCCTCATTATTTCTTGGATCATCCCGTGTTGACCAATAATCTTCTTGTCCTTCTTCGGAACTGTCCTTCTTCACAGCTGTTGGGGGAGAAAGTTATCTACACATCTTCAGAAACATAAATGATGATTTATTAGAGAAATGAATTCCTTAAATAGCCATTACTTACAAATACAATAATACTTTTTTACTTACAATATTAAAAGATAACTTACAATTAATTATTACAAAAAATAAATAAATCTCTACGTCCACAATCTAATTCTCGATCGAATCGCGTGCGCTTAGCTGTTCATTCAGCGAATCGATCTGCGATTATTTACTTGTCTTGGCAGCTATGCCAATAATCACGTGCAGTCGAGGGCAATTGCCTCTAAGCTGTGCTGACACAGAATCTGTACAACAGCCGTCCAAAAATAACATCGCCATTATTAGAGCCAAAATTACTATTACTTTCTACATACTCCAAAAATGTTTTTTCCGAGTATACAATATAAACTACTTTTTTAATGCCATATTTCAAGAATTGCTTAGTTCCAATTAAATATTAACACTTTTGCGCATGCTAAGAGCTTAACTGCAACTGAAGTAAAATATGGCGGTTATTAACGGCATCATCCGTAACAGAAAGCAGTATTCAATTTGACACCAAATGGCGTCATCTGTAGATAAGTTGTTAACATCCTTACTATTTGTGTGAGATACACAAATTTTTGCTTTCGGCACTTTAATTATTAAAAACACTTTTTACAATAATTTTAAAAGTACAATATCTTTTTTTTTTTTCAAAGCCCAGTTGAACTCGAATGTCGGAAATGATCGCTATTCTCAAGAAAAAGATTAGAATGTAGGAAGTTTCTGAGATAAAAATCCTTTCCTCAAGCCACTTTGTTTTTTTTTTAACCAAAATACTTTAATCTAGTTCATGCGATAGAAATTGATTTATTTTTTAATATCTTGCTCGAATTTTTTGCTTCAGACGTTCCACAGCTGAGATTTTCTGCCAACCGTTTTTTTAAAGGGACCTAATTGCGGCAGCCTATCACAGGCCTATTTGAAAGAAAAAAATACAAGACAATTTTTTTAGAAAGTTTGAAATTTATATTTTTTCAGTTCATAAAATATTGTATTATTAAAATAAATTTTCGTATGAAAAAAAAAACATTTGAAAAACCGTCCAACAAATAAATAGCAATTGATTTTAGCTTAAACCTATTGAGACTTTTGAACCAATTTGCTGATTCTGCATTGGTTTCCTCTTCGTGCAGACTTGCATAAGAATCAGAACCAACGTCCAAACTCAAGAGATAAATAAAGAGTACGAAAAAGGATAAAACCGATGGTAACACTTAAGATAAGAAGAAAAAAACACAAAAACGAGCATCTTAAAGAATTTGAGGAGAAGAAATTCATCCAGAGGTAGACACAAGGTTATGATCAGCTTTACCTCATTCCGGCTCGATCAGTGGAAGTGGAAGGTTGTCTGTCGCCTGTCCGTTCTTTAGTTAAGTTTTGTTTACATCGGCAAGTTCTTCGGTTTACTTGTTCCGAGTGATTATAAGTTTTCAGTTCAGGGCTTGTTAAAAAAGAAAATATGAAGAGTAATGAGTTATGTTTGGTTCGAGTTATTTTGTGTCTTATTTGTGAAAGTAGTGCTAGCGATTTGAATGCTTTTAAAGTACGAAATTTCAACAAAACAAGAATAGAATTTTCCTAACAAAGTGTTTATTGCAGTTTATTGCAAAATTGTGTTAATCTACGTGAATTACTGAAGATTTGCTTAATTTTTAGAATTAATGTTACGTTTCCTGATACGTACAAAAAGGCAATTTGGGAACTTGTAAACAATAAACAATACTCAACTATGAGGATTAATGTTCTAACTATTTTGGTAAGCCCTTTTTTTATATTGAAAGTTTATATAGATAATTAGGCAATGTATTATGTTCATATATCTTAGATAATTTAATTTTTTTTATATTATTACTCTTACTACTTTTGTCGAAATTTCCATATTCAAATCTCTTCACAAAAATTTCCCAATTCATTACGAATGACTGGGTCATAAGTCGATAAGAATCTGTTGTTAGCATAAGAATATGTAAAACGAATAAGCATGCTCCTATTAAATATAAGTACATATTGGCGCATTTTGTAATGTAAAACCTTTATTGAGAAATTGTTAAAATTTTATTTTAAATAATAATAAATAGTTTTCAAGTCGGAAATTAGCAGTCTAAGACCTTTATTATTGTTTAAGTCTTTGGATGGTTCTTGTATTGAATGATCAGGAATTGTAGACTAAGGTAGATCAACTGGTAAAACTGTAATTCGGTGACGGTTGGACGCCCAGTACCTACACGCAACTTAATCCCACTGCGGCTGCTGTCTCCTTTTAGATTTTCTTGTAAACGAGCACTCATGTAGCTCAACCGGTACGCACGCTTTTCTTACATTCTTTTGATCATAGCGATCGTCAATAAATTACCGGATTCCTCAAAGTGTTTCACCGACATGGCATCTGTCAATTCTTCATGATGAAATTATTGTGCCATAGGCTTTGATAAAAGTAGAGCGGTGCTTTTGAGTATTTATAGCAAGCTCAGGTTTTTAATTTCTTTACTTCATATTCATTCTTATTTTTATTGTAATAAATATGTTACATATTTTGACGTGTAAGGCCGTAAAAATTTATTACTACCAAATCGGTTTAGCTGAAAAGAGAGAAAATAAACAACACTCGTATTCTGAGTTTGAAGGAATTGAAATCCCTTCAGGACGTAGGGTATTTAAAACAAGTTGAAAGTGTCGAACAACTGAGAACTAGTAAAACATACCATCTTCTGAACGCTTTTAATTCAATTTCTGTATTCGACTATGTAATTTAGCAATAGATCATCTTAATAGTATTATTGCACTATTTTTTTCTAAGCGCAAGGATAGCAATACAAAAAAAATATGAGCATGATTCTATCGAATTTTGGTGATCACAAAAACACAAAGTGTATTGCCTAAAAATTAAACGTAATCTTAAAAGTAATATTTGCTGGAGGTAATCAAAAATTAGTGAACATGAGCATTTCATTTCGTTTCACATGGTTCTTAGAACGAGAAATGCAAAACAATCATTATTTAGTCTTTTGTGTCGTTAGCTCTTATCGATTCGAAATTCAATTCTTAATTGTTGATCCGTTGAACTTCGATTTCGTAATGCAGTTTACTTACACTACAGGCCAAACAAGGCGCCATAAATTAAAAGGCCCGGAACGCAAGTTCACACTCCTTTGGCATCGATTAAGGGAACTTTTCGTTTCATAAACGTTTTAATTTATATTTTGTGAAAAAAAACTATTATATTTATCAAACTAATTCCTTTTAATTATTATAGTAGAACATATGGAGAATATAATTTTTTTTTTTGCATTTTTATTATGTCTTGTTCACTGCAGAGGGCTTCTTTCAAAAGTCACTTTTAAAACGCCCGTATTTCTCTAGGACTTCATGTAACACATAGAGTAAAAATTCCAACGAGATTCTATTCGTAAGACTAAATGCTAGTAACTAAACCTAAAAAACATTTTATGTATTATATTTTTATCATTTTATAAACATTTTTCTGAAAACTTTAAAAAGAAATCATTTTTTTGGAGGCACCGAATACCGGCCATTTAAGGATTGACTACATTTATTTATTGTTATTGAATTAATAGGAACATTTATTTCAATTGTGTTAGTGGTTTCAATATGAGAAAACGATTCTGAACGATAATAAATTATTCCCGTTCGTTTATTTTGTCGTTGGTATATTTAAAATTAATTTTTAATAAAAAGCTTGCCATTGTTGGACTAGGACCCTAACTCCGGCCACTATCTTGTACTGATCCTAATACCAAGATTATTACATAACTAAAGAAGATATGAGTCTAGAATAATTATCAAAATCATAATTAATTATTGAGATGATACAAAAACACTTCTCATTTTTCAAGTATCGATTTTTAGGATTTCATCGATCTATTGAAGCAAAATCTAATCTTCGACCACTTTAATAATTTTTTTTCGCTTAACAATAAATAATTTTATTATTTTTTTTTTAACTAATTACAAGTACAGTAATTAATTTATATATTTTACTAGTAAAAATGAATTTATATTTAGTTTTCGCATAGATATTTATTAAATAACCAAGTGGCCGGATTTAGGTAGCCGGCCGGTATTCGGTGCCATTACGTTATAACTTTTTTTCGTGTATGAATTTCTTAAGGGGTTATTCTACTGTTAAACGGGTAAGAAGCAGTATCTTTTTAAAAGTGTTGTAAAAAAAAAACTATTAGAGATATCAATTTGAAATTTTGCATGCATCTTTATTAATGAAAAAAATATATAATGGCATAGTTGATATATCAAAAAAATCGGTTAAAAAAACTTTAAACGCGATTTACTCAAAACGTGTTTTTTTAGTGCGCGGTACATCGTAGAGAAAAAACTAATGAAGCGATTTAGCTAAAAATTTTTTTGCATAGTTATATATCAATTTTACACAAACTGAACCTAAATTGAGCCATAAAAATTGAAATTTGGTTATTTGGGAGCACTTTTTTCATCGAAAAAACGTCCAAAATCGAGCATGCTATTTTCCAACGCTTGTCAAATCGCGAAAATTTAATATTTATGGCTCAATTTAGGTTCAGTCTGTGTGTTTTTAGCTAAACTAATAAAATTTCATCGTTAAATTGATTGCAGATCACCTGGACGACCTGGGCAATGTACCGCGCAAACGACTCTGGCCGTCAGCGCGCGCTTCATCAATCATAAACCGAAGCCGCCATTTTTTTTTTTTTTTTAATCAACTATGCCATTATATATTTTTTTCATTAATAAAGATGCATGCAAAATTTCAAATTGATATCTCTAATAGTTTTTTTTTTACAACACTTTTAAAAAGATACTGCTTTTTACCCGTTTAACAGTAGAATAACCCCTTAAAACGGTTTTAGGACAGTATTTCTGTGATATTAAAGAACACTTTAATATAAAAGAAAGTCAAATATTTGTAAAAAATCAAAGGAAAAGTCACCTTAAAAAGCGAATTCAAGTCCATTTTCTTACTATTACCAAAAAACGTGAATAAATCTAAGCACTTGCGTAATCTCTAGATTGACGCGGCTCTCCTACGATAGGGGAAAACGCAGAAGCTTTTAAATCTGACCCCTGAGGATATTGCTAGAGTTGTGGCGGGATACACCTGTGTTCAAAAAAATAGTAGTGCAAGTGCTCTTGTCTGAAGACACTGCTATTCATTGCTTATGAACTAAAATGTTTTTAATTATTCATCAGATTTTTAAACACCTGATGTTGTGTTTTGTGCAAAAGTTGTCTTTGTTTTGTACATGAGAATTTGTAGAACAGCAAACTTGCCGCATTGGTGCACTACTATTTTTTTGAACACAGGTGTACGTAGGTCACGGGCCCATAAGGAAGCATGGGGCTAAGATTGGGATCCCCTTCAACAGTCACTGCCACAGTTGTCAGAACCCAAATGAGAAGAATTATAGACGCTTAGTATATCATATTATCGAAGATTTCAGGGAGGTGTCTGAAAAGCGGATTGGTGATATTCTTCACTATCTAAACGCCATGGATGGCGAAATGTCCCTGGCTATTGAACTCTCACATCCTACACATAATCATAGTTTTGTGATATCAAAACTGCCCGTTTACTGGTGCTAATTGAATTCCGACCAGGTTGTGAGATTGAACCTTCTCGCCTGGAGCATCGACAAGCCTTTCTATATCAGTAACTAAATTTTGAAACCATATTCCTTTTTATGCGAATTTTGATTGATTTTTTAACCAACGAAAAAAAAGAAAGAGGTTCTCAAGTCGACACCCATGCAGATCTTTTTACAGAGTATACATAGTCCGATTCTGATGATTCTTTTTTTATTGGATAGGGTGTACCTCGAAGTTGGCCCCATTTAAATATGAAAAAAAATTCCACCCCTAAGGTTAGAAAAAAATAGGAGGTGATTAATTTTTCATTCACCTGTGAACCAATTCTGTTGAAACTTGGCACACATATGTAGTTCTGATGACACTACAACATAATGGAGACCTAGAGTTCATCTGAGGATGAAGACGGAAGACAGTCGAGGGAACTCCTCAACGGTTTACAGCACCTACCTCGTGTTTGGGCTTATTTTATTCATCTTGATGAGAACTTTATACCTAAGCTGGGTTATGACCGTCATCGAGAATCTGAAGATGGAGACGGAAGGCTGTCGGGGGAAGTCCTTATTTGGAAAAAAGACTTTTTAACAAAACAATCAACGAGGATGATTTAATTACTTTGAAGAAATAATGAAAACAAAATAACACAAAATGGCAACGTGAAATCTCCATTGATAAACAATAACATTTCGCGATTTGTTTATTCTATTTTCCGCTTTTCAGTTTCTTTTTTCGTCGGTTTACTTTTTTTTTTAATTAGTTTTTTACGCCAGTAAAAACCCCAAAAACTAATAGGGTTTTTAAAGCTTTTATGCAAAACAAATGCCAGATTCTGAAAGAGCATTCCCAAAACCCCCTTATGTATGACTTTAGAAGATAATCACCCAATTTGCTATTCGAATCGTACAATTGAACTTGCGTGCACAGAATTCTCGTTTTGCGCATTAATGGGTAAATCGCTTATTAAATGATTGTGATGAGCTACAATTTTATAATTTAACCCAAAAAATTGCATACAGAAAATTTGATGGAAATCTATTAAGAAATTGAAATTTATCATTTTAATATAGGGTTGGCAGTTTTACGCGGTTATAGAATTGATATTGCATGATTTTCTCGAGAACCATAATCTTGATGAATCGGTAAATAACTAGGTATAAAATTATGGAAGAGATTCTCAACATTAAAGTAACCAAATATTTAGGTAATTTCAACGAAAGAGTTTTATGATTTTAGCGTGCAGTTAGAAGCAGATTGGTAAAGCGATGCCTAGATCTATGTTGTTGCCAGGTGCTAAAAAGAGTGAAAAAAGGGAAATCTAAAGAAAATTGTTCTTCTTCCTATCGTCAGAGCTGCATTCCGGACCTAAATGCTATTGAAAACATCTAAAAGATCTTAGGAGGCAGATATCTATCTAAATATAAAAGCCGGTACAAGTCTCTAATTTGAAGAATTTTTGCGTGCACTTGAACTAAGGTTTTCATTTCCAAACATAAATAAGTCATCTTACATGGGATTCTCATTTTGCAAAGGACCTAATGAATAAAAATGATTTACAAAGTTTTTTTTTTGAAAATTGAAGCATGTGTAGTTCCTTTGAAAGAACGACTTTTTTAATTACATTTAAAATTCTTCCACTGATAGATCTTAGAATTTGGAAGAAACCAAGTTTTGGACCATACTTCTATCATTTTATATAATATGGAACAATACAACTTTATTTAGATTACAAAGAATTATGATTTACGTCTCGCCAAATTTAAAAAAAATTGTATTTAGGCGTATACTCAGAAACTATTTTTTCTTTTTCCAAGTCGGTTCTCTTTTCTTTTAAAAAAAATTATTTTCTTAGAGCTAAGAATTCACGTAATTTTATAATTATTCCAAAAGTTCTATATTATAATAATATTGTGCCTTAATAGTATTTCTTGACTTTCGAAAAATTAGTCTTAATAACTAGATGTGGTCTGTGCTAAAGGAGGGTTACGTTAAACCGATTTTAAAAATTCCTTCGCTCAGCAACCTTGGGAAATAGCGTGTTGATATGTACTGCAAATGTTGACCCGATCTCTTACTACAAAACTGCAACATTTGATCAAAATCCATCTTGTAGTCATCACGTGGTGATGCGTGGTAAAATAGTACACAGACGTAATGTTCTACTGCTCAAATCCAATGAGGAGTAGCGTGATGATTTCTATCACAGATGTTGGCCGATTCCCTAACGTATAATTCAGCAAAATTGCATGGAAATCCGTCAAGTTTGTCAGATGTTAGATTGATATGACCATTATAAGGCCCATTGTGATACCACTTTTTGCGACCAGGGTTTTTGGTAGGAAATTAAGCCACAACTTCTAGCGCCCCGCTGGCTCGCAATTAACGCGTTGCCCTGCGAACCGAGCTATTAGATCCTCGATTTGTCAGATACTTTTTTTGACTATCAAAAGAGGCTTTTAATTTTGTGTTAAAAAAGATTGTGCTGTAATGAACGGACAAATAACGATTGCGCGAATAGGAATTTACACTTTTTATGTATGTTCTTATTATCAGTCTGGAGGCAACCTAAGCTGAATTTAATATATCAAGGTATTCCGTATGTGTTTTTTTCTTAAGACTGCAAAATATCTGGCCATTTAATATGAACAACAGATAAATATGGTAATTTCTTACTAATAAAAAGGACTGAAATTTCTAGAAATTGTCTTGTGCAATTTCACTAAACCCTGTTATTTCGTTTAGTTTAGTTAGTTACCCTGCAACGATTTATTCAAGATTAACCCTCAACCACACAGCACATCTACGACCTAAGAGACTTCATGCGATGAACCTAATAGAAACTGGCTTACAATAGAAATTTTGGTATTATTATGCCATATCCAGTATATTGAGGTATTAACCCTCCAGCCCCGAGCAACGTGGAATTTGCGTTCCAAATGTTCTGTAAAATTTATCGCGTCGATCATGAGGAAAAGGGTTTTTTGCGCAATTGAGTTTTAATCCTTCACTTTTCCTGAAAATGTAACATGATATTAATTAAAATTCTTTTCTCTTTTTACATCCTTCTTAATCTAATTCTTAAGAAACGTCTTCTTGACGAATAAAATTAGCCCGCTACTTTATACCGAAAAATCAAAAACTCGCCTGCGGTTGGAGCGTTAATCAAACTAATAGCTCTTATAAAAGGAACCATTTTTTTGAAAATATCAAATTCTTTACAATGATGGCAATTAAAATTATTTACCTTTTTTCATGAAGCTGCTATAAAAAGAAAATGCGTGCGTCCTGGACACATGGTAAAAGTGCAAATGTCGCACATATTTATCTATATCCACTAATTATTGGGGGTAAATGATAAAACCTATACCCACCATGCTGATGTAACCATTTTTTAATTTTCAAATGTTTACCAAAGTGTGTAGGAACCACAAACGGGCAAACCCCAAATGTAAGTTTTTTGAAACGGATCATAAATGGTAAAATCTACTCATGATTTTGTCGTGATATTCCGAAGAATGAATCACACTCCCCATACAAAATTCGCTTCAGTTACACCAAAAAATTGAGGTGTGCTTATTTATATTTTTTTAAAAATATATTTCCATTCGAAAAAATATATAAATACGATTTCCAGTTCGGTTCTTGTTGAGGGAAAAAAGCACCAAACTTGAATTGTTTCAGCGTTTTCGTAGAGAAGAGTTGAAGGACTTTTATTTTATCATTATATTATTTCAACATCAATCAACATCAGCTTCAATTATAAAATCATATTTTAAAACAAACGAAAACGTTTCTTAGAGTGTAGACATTTATTACGGATACATGCGGAGACTCAATCCGAGTTCAAGCTGGATTGAATCCAGTTAAATGTCATGTAGACGCAGATCAAATCCAAACAAGATCGACTCGATCCGATCCAATTTCTCAACCTGTATCGAATCGAAATTATCGCATGTAAACGTGGATTGAGGGATCGAAGGGTCGAAATAGCTCTGACAGCTCAAATTCGTTGAGGCTGTGTGGTGACTCGCAAAGGTAGTAAATTGACGTAATAAGTAATCTGTGATTGAATTTATTAATTTATTATTTATTAAAAGGCAATGAGTAGGAGGAATTTGTGGAAGCAAGACGAGACCCTCGCTTTCCTCGAAATTATGCAAGAGACAAATTCTCTTGCCTTATTTGACGGAAAACTTTATAAAAACAGGGAAGTGTACTAAAAAATTGAAACCGAATTTGTGAAAAAAGGGTATAATATCAAAAATTGCAACCAATTTTAAATAAGGTGGACGAATTTAAAAAGCGTTATCTGCCACTTCGATCACATTTCGAGCTTTCAATCTTACGATCCGGTGAAGTCATAGACGCAAATCGAATTTCGATCTTTCCATGTATACGTAGTTATTAGTTACGTTTCACCTTGTTGTTTTTTGGATTATTAATTTATAATGGCCAAAAACTTGTATCGACACCATAACTGGTAAAACTCACTCGTCATATTGTCGCAGCCACTTTGAACTTCAAATGAATATCAATTTGAATAAAATCGGATCATAAATGATAAAATTCAGTTCCTCTATTGCTGCCACTTTTAATTCTAAAACTTTTATCAAAAATTTGTAATCTGCCAATCTGAAAATAATAAAACTCATGCGCCATATCCGCGATCTCGAAAAACCCCAATATCAAATTTAAATCGAAATGGCTCTCTACAGGATCAATTCAAAGTATGAGTAATTTATTTTTAGACTAATTGTGATATTCAAATTGTTATTAGTCACATTTTGTCTGAGTTTCAAATAATTAGTTAAAAATTGAAAATAAAGAAATAAATGCCGATAATGAGTTTTAAATGATTTCGAAAATGAATGTTATAGTATTCACGTCCGCGAACGTGTTAAATTTTTTACATTTTTACATTTTTTTTAAAAACCTAACATTTAATATCACAATACAATTTCTTGCAAATGTTCAACTGTATGCCTTCACATTCAATTCTTAGGCAACGGATCAATGATGCAGGTCAAGAAATATAAAAATAAATACGTATACTTCTCCACAAGCACGAACGTACTAAACGATCATTTTTAAGAAGATGCCTGGATTGAAATTTGAAGCTAAAGGCTGCATGAAGTATTAATTATATAATAAGTAAACCAATTACATGTAGGTATACATACATATTTTATAAAGTATTATTTATTTGATCTGCTCTTTTATTTCGAATATTAATAATTTCTCTCTGTTTCTGATTACAGTCAAAATTCTCTGCTATCTTAACGATACGAAAATATTATCCATCGTTTCCAAAAGAAATAAACCTTTTTTTGTATTTTATTTAGCTTCATTTTAAAGTTTGCCTTTAAATTTACGCAAATCTTACATTCTTTTAATTTTTTTTAATCTCCCTGACGGACATTTTTTAACTAAAATATATAAAACCAAAAACCTTGACATACTTCTTAAAATGCAAATCTGTGTGGATCATTAGTTATTTAAAAAAGTAAGGGCCGTACATAAAGTAATTAGGATTCATAAAGTTTGAATTAATTTCCGTTTTTTAATAATCATAGATAAATTCATATGCAGTGAAAATGCATTGATTTAACGCTTACCTTATACTGATTCCACAGCACACTCCGTTGTACTCAAAATAATTAGTTTTCATGTAAACCGCAACAAAAGTGGTTAATTCAGATAATTATTATGTTTTAAACATTGTATTTGTTAAACATTCCCAGCATTATTAAAGATGAGCATAGTTCCCAGCCACGTGGTTTATATCGAGAAGCGATCATTACAATTACACATTACACAAGAGCGTCCTGCAAGTACCAGCCGGCTGGCGAAGCGACCAGTGGACCAGTGATCGATCGCTCAGAAGCACTGCTGCTGGTGGCGTCGTTCAACCTTTAAACGGAAAGGGACAGAAAAAGTCTTAACATTTAAGTCATAGTGCGATAATTGTTAAAACGAGATAAAGGTACCATTTTTTCGTTTTCTCCTACCTTTTGTACTTAGTCGGTTTCTGTTATGATCTTGTTGTGTTCTTGTAACTTTTTTATCTGTTTGTCGGCAAAATTCTTTTGAAGTAGCTGCGCAGCTCCCTGCTCGCATTTTGATCAAAGAGATTCCGCCAAAACAGTGTGTTTACGTTCTTTGAGACTTCGGGCAAATCATCGCACAGTTCACTATCCCGGATAGTAAAGGTGAGTTTTCCGCATTTAAGGATGGATGATGCAGAATTGATGAGTTAATGGCATCAGGTATATATATGTATATATGCAAATATTTACGATGGTTGCAAATTGAAAATTATTTAATAAAGCAATCAAGTTTTTTGGAAACAACTTTGCTTTACCTATGCTAGACGATAATTTGCAATTAAAATATATATTTCTATATTTAATTTGCTGATTATTAAATAATCGGCTTAACTCTACAGGTTTTACCTCCGCGAAAAAAAACTTTATTTAAAAGTGTCTATTAACCTCGCGGCTATAATTTATTTAAATTATTTTTGCTTATTGAAGTTGCTTATAGAAAGTAGGTAGAAGTGAATCGATTTCAGTTTTCTCGTATTTCGCCCTTACTTTTAAGTCACCTGATAAGTTTTTCGTACTAATCGCTGCCTGTACTTAATATGCTGTATCTTAATTTTGCTTTAAACCCAAAAAAAAATATCTGCTTCCAACAACTAATATCATATTTCATTTAACTATTTTTGCTTATGATTTTCACCTCACAAGATTTCTGGTAAGCATTACTACATTATAAAACTATCTTATACTTTAAACCACATATCTCGTTGAAACGATATGATGAAATTAGTTCAGACAACGAGACACATTGTTAACATTAATACGACCAATAAATTGACGGGTCTCAGACTTATTAAATAATTTACTCTTACATAAATCCTGATTTTCCTGACGTTATGACAATATATTGAATCTGATATCTGTACACACTTAATTCTTTAGAAGTATTTTATAAAAATTAATGTAGGGTTCAACATTTTAGGCCACACCGGTGTTCTAGTGTTAAAATAATTTTCGTGGAGATATCTAACAACAACGACTATATGTAGATGCTTGTTGAAACAAAAATTGATCATGTTAAGTTATAAAGAATGCATATCTGATCAATTGATCACTGAAAGTTCAATTAAAATGATTTCTGTTGACATTGGTTCAAACTATTCTCTAGTAAAATTGAAATTAAAATAACTGGATGAACTACGATCTATTTGATTAAAACAGAAAATGTGTACTATGATTTAACAAGCAATCATTGTTTACCAAATGTATGTATTGTGTATTGTAATTGCCTTTACTAGATGACTGTAATCTTTTCTACCTAAGTTAAGTAAGAATTTCGCAGTATTCTTGTTCGGATCTATAAAGTACTTGGCAAATCTGTAGGTAGCTAGATTGGACCATCTCGTTCCGTAATCTAAGACTACCCGTAGAGTTATCCAATTCTTCAACGCTGCAGAGCTGACACCAATAAGGGCTCTGGGCCTGTAGAGTAAGAATTAACGCCTTCCTTCGCCAGCTAATCTGAAGACTCATTGCCTTTTATTCCCTGGTGGCCAGGGACTGCACTTTAGAACCGAATTTAGTTGTTTATAGCAGTCCCGGATTATCTTAAACCGAATGCTAGGATTAAGAAGGGTGACAAGAGCAGCCTTACTGGGAAGCAGGTGGTTTGGAGGACACATTTTTCATTCATTCTTAAGTAAATTGGTAAAGTAAATATTATCTGCTTTTCAACACTAACCGATTCTAAAGCAAGAACTTCGATTCCTAGTGATACCCTTAATAACATATCTTACCTTTGGCAAAAGATCCAAATTAAAAAGTGGGATTTTCTCAATTTTCAATTCGCAAAAATTCGTCAATATGAGATGGATGGGGCTAGCTGAATGAAATTTTTAGGGTTGATTATCCAGCAAAAAAGCGAACTTTTTAACATAGATACTAAAATTCTTTATTTTAGCTAGATAAGAAGTTAGGAAAACATATTTCAATTTAATAAATTTTTAAATATACATATGTATATGGTATATAAATCATCTTGTGAACATGTTATTATCCCGTTTCTTAATTAATTTGGACCATTTTACCCACACATTGATAGATTCAATATCTTCTCAATCTTAAATGGGAGGAATCGGTTAAAGAGTTGGTAACTTTGAGGTTGCACTCCCCTCTAGAAAAATGATGGATCCAATAAATAAAGAGAACAAGAACGACTCCAAGTCGCTAAAAGTGAAACATCTCATGAGCACAATCTAAGGTTCTAGTACTAAAACCAATGACCAGTACCAAAAAAAAAAAAAGGTTCACACCTCCATAAAGCCACAAATTTTGCTTCAATCTGACAAGTTCTAATATGCTGTATATGTTAGTCCAGTATACTTTATGGTATATAGTACATCAATTTCAGAAGAGTGAAAATGAAATTTTGAAGATTTAAATGTTTCAATGAATTCCATTCATTTTTTCCAAAATGTTTTTTCATATACCAAATGATTTTTCCCCGCTAAAGCTGCTTCATCCTAAATACGACACGCACACTGTAGAGCGTTTCTGTTACATAATTCATTGATTAGACTCAATATGTTTTGCATTTCTTAATCGCTATCGATCAAGACATGCTAGATGTTAGATTAATGTGGCTGTCGGAAGACACACTAAGGCCATTTGTAGGCCCATTTTTATACCACTCTTTTTAACCAGGGTTTCTGTTGGGAATTGAACCTATAACCTCAAGCACCCTGCTGGCTCGCAGCCAAAACTTGAGAATTAGTTCACCAAAGACCCATTCGATATATAATATTTTTACCACGATAGCTGCCTCGTTCAAACTATCAGCATTGATCGGTATACCATAAATATAAGTATCGAAATTTGTCTGTTATGTCCACAGTAGTCACATGTAAAATATTGATTATCAGTATCGACATTATTTTACATCCATAAATGACAGTATGGCCATAACATTCGCGTGAATTGTTCAGGGATCGTAAGAGTAAGATCGGAGAGTAAGGTTTATGTTACTCTTCAAAAAACCCCATAGTAAAAACTAGATCTAGGCGGCCAATTAACATCTGTTCCTCGTGAAATTATTCTATTGATAAATTTTTCTTTAAAAAAAGCGAGTGTCGCAGTGGCTGTATGACATGTAGCACCATCCTGTTAAAAGCAAATATTCTCTACATTAATAGCCTCCAATTTCCCCCATACAAAGTTATTAACTATCGTTCGATATCGGTCTCTTCGATTGATTTCTTCTTATTTTGTATCTATGGTAAGGTGGCTTCAATACTTGAGTTAACCGATTCTTACAAGCCTTTAGATGAAGATCCTTATGCAAAATATAGAATAATGTGGTTGGTTTAAGGTTTAATTGCTGTGAACGATGACGAATTGATGAGTGTGAATTTTCAGTAACACTAGCCCTAACAACTTTAATATCTCCTTGTGAATGACCACTACGACTATAAATTGTGTGTGACGGAAAGGGTATAGCCGTATAAGCATGCCGAATCTGCCCCCGCTGCGTTTTCTACGAAACTTTGGGGATCATTTTGATATAAAATAAAAATAATTCACCCCAAATTTTAGATCATAATATTAAACAGTTATCGAGTTATTTAAAAAAAACCTCTTTTTTGGTTTTTTTTTTTTTTTAATAGTAAAAATGAAAATTAACAAATGGTGATTTTTTCTTGAATACTTGAGAGTATAAGACATTAAAAAACATTTTTTTTATTATTCCCAAATTTTAGCCCAATTTTTAAAAAAATAAATAAAATTAAAAAAAAAATAAAAATTTTTTGAACTGTGTTTTTAAAAACATGCAATCACCAAATTTTTACAGAAAATTGCTCTCATACTCCTTCATACTCAGCAGTTTTTTCAGATTTTTCGATTTGGTGCAACACTGTGAAAAAAATTAAAAGCCGTGCTTTTTTGAGTCTGCCCATAGATTATCTCCAGATCTACCGAACCGATCTGAATTTGGTGCATTTTGTTTTTTTTAGGTTGCCTCTATTATAATTTACGACAACTTAGCCCAAAAATTTAAAAAAGAAAAACTTTGACAATAGAAAAAGATGAAAAAAAGGTCAATTTTTCCACATTTTTTCAAACTTTTGTTATTATTGTTTTTTTTTTTTTTTTTTTTTTTTTTTTTGAATTTTTCTACTAAATGTGGTAAATTACAAGGTAAGGAACCTTCCTTTTTAAAATCCCGTTCGAATTTTTTTTTTTTCAGACATCTCAATCCTGAGAGCATATTTTCGAGCTGCCGGCTTCAGCACCCTCTATACAAATTTCTAAACAGAAAAAATTAAATTAAATATTCTTTTTTCAATCTACAAGGATCAAACTTATTCCAAAAAAAATTTGGTTGTAATATCTAATAAAAGGGCTGAGAAAAAAAATCATGAAAAAGTGTCATTTTTTGGCTCTCTAGACGGTAGTAGTACGTTATGTTTATTATTGTGAAAAAATTAAAAGCTGATTTTTTTATAACATCTTATTTAAAAAAATTTATTAGTAGAAAATTATATAAATAATATAATTTTTTCAACAGAAAATGAATATTATACTATAGAGATACTAACAATATTAAGAAATATGTTACAGAAATAAAACAGAACTAACTATCCTCATTAATAACTATACAGTATACATTGTCCTGCATTATTATAAATGCGACTCAAAATTTCTGCTGGTTTTACATATACAATTTTTGATAAATATCTAGCATGAGGCAGATAATAAATTATTGCCGCGACATGAGAACAGCAACCAACCGTACGTCTGCCATTTGCACAATATCGAGAAATCTCATTTATTCTATTCTTGTTAGGAAGATACTCAATAAAGCAATGATATGTCTTTGCACTGATGTGCCGAGATTTAACACGAAAGATAATGTTTTCAACTGTTTTTACATACAGGGTGACTGCTTAAACCTTTTTTCAACAATTTGTGAATCCCAAATACTTAGATGAAAGAATTAAAAATTTATGAGAAGGCAAAAAAAAGTATTAAGAAAAAATAATAAGTTAAATAATATTATTCAATTAATGAATCTTTAATATGAACAATAATTCAGATATACGTAGAATGATATAAATCACGATATTTTATTTTGCTTTCTCTTTTTTGCTGAGTTGAAAACCAAGTTTTTAAATAACAATTTTCCTTTCAACTCCTAATAGATGGCGTTTGACGTTAAAACTGCGTTTAAATGTTGTTGCCGGCCGCTAACGGATAGTTTAAACTTTACGTTAGATAGTACTTATGTTTTTGTCGGTACAACTAGAACTTAATTCCATAGATTGGAAATTAATTATAAAAAAATCGGTTTTAATTTTTTTCACAGTGTTGCACCAAATCGAAAAATCTGAAAAAACTGCTGAGTATGAAGGAGTATGAGAGCAATTTTCTGTAAAAATTTGGTGATTGCATGTTTTCAAAAACACAGTTAAAAAATTTTTTATTTTTTTTTTAATTTTATTTATTTTTTTAAAAATTGGGTTAAAATTTGGGAATAATAAAAAAAATGTTTTTTAATGTCTTATACTCTCAAGTATTCAAGAAAAAATCACCATTTGTTAATTTTCATTTTTACTATTAAAAAAAAATAAAAACCAAAAAAGAGGTTTTTTTTAAATATCTCGATAACTGTTTAAAATTATGATCTAAAATTTGGGGTGAATTATTTTTATTTTATATCAAAATTATCCCCAAAGTTTCGTAGAAAATGTCGCGGGGGCAGATTCGGCATGCTTATCCGGCTATACCCTTTGCATTGCAATGTCTGAAAAACATTCTACCAGAATATGACGCTTTCAAGCCCTCTTTGTGCAAAGAGGTAAGGTGATGGAAGATTTTCTTTTTCGGGTTTGTAATGTACGAAAAAAAACTTCAAAATAATATAACACTACGGTAATCTTTACAAGGAAGCAGTCTTGATGGCTTAACGACCTACTCTCAATAGTTAATGATAATAAAAATACACAGTGGATGCAAGTTACGAATATAATTTTGGACGTCGATGGTCACCTAAATACAGAAAAATGAGCAAATTACGAGCAATCGTTTAATATAAGAAATTTCTTTTTTTAAAACCATTATAAAGTGAATTTTTTGTTTTTGAGTATGTTTTGGAAATTTTGAGTTTTGACCAATTGAATTTTCTAAAAAAGGAATACAGGCAAACTTTCTAAAATAAGAAAAAATATGTTTTTTAAACTCGATTGAATACTCCATTACGATGACAAATCTAATACACAAATTTTAGTTTAAAATAATTCAATGAACTTCATTTCCTAATTATTAATTTTTCTTTCCAGGTTAACATATTTATAACAATTAGTCCACTTGTTATACATCCGCAATTATGTTTCGGGCGTACTCTAACTACGTTGAGCCAAAATTCTCCTAAATCAAAACCTACAGTAGAAAGTAATTCGATAAGATTAGCCGTTGAAACACCGACTGGAGGGGATTCAAGAAAGTCTTTAAAGAGGGTATTCCTTTCGAATCGGACAATTACCTGCAATGACGGATCTCAAGCTGGATTCTATCTGAGGAAATCCTCCAGCTCGAAAAAGTGGATTATATTTTTAGAAGGTGGATGGCACTGTTACGACGTGAAATCTTGTAGAGCGCGCTGGTTGAAATTGCGACACCTGATGACTTCCTCCCAATGGCCTGAAACAAGAAATGGTAAAGCGATTACAGTGATATGGATGAATATTTTAACGATTTCGTTTTCCCAGCAGGTGGAATATTATCCCCATATCCTGGAAGCAATCCTTTTTGGCATAATGCTAATCATGTTCTTGTCCCTTATTGTAGCAGTGATTCTTGGTCTGGTTCCAAAATACATCCAGATATAAGCGATGGCTGGCGATTCATGGGTTCGCTTATAGTTCATCAAATCATAGCTGACTTGATTCCTTTGGGTCTGGGTCGTAATTCTGGATCAGAATTACTTTTAGTTGGATCATCTGCCGGTGCCTTGGGAGTAATGCTTAATTTAGACAGAATTAAAATGTTCCTTCATAAAGAAAAGAAGCTTAAAGTCCTCGTCAGAGGTGTCAGTGATTCAGGCTGGTTTTTAGATCGCGAGCCTTATACTAGTGGAGCTGTAGCAGCTTCAGAGGCAGTACGCCAAGGCTGGAAAATGTGGAAAGGAGTTTTACCTGAGACTTGTTTGTCACAACATGTTACTGAACCTTGGAAATGTTATTTTGCACATCGGCTGTACCCCACATTAAAATGTATGTTGTACTTTATGCCAGTATTTAAGACAAGAAATTAATGTAGCATAATGTATGAAAGTAAGAATGGAATGTAAAGAAATGCTTTATTTATTCCACAGCTCCTCTGTTCATATTTCAATGGCTTTTCGATGAGGCCCAAATGAGAGCTGACAGCGTTGGGGCTCCAGTTACACCTCAACAATGGAATTATATTCATGAAATGGGAGGAGCACTCCGTTCGTCGCTAGATAACGTCACTGCTGTTTTCGCTCCATCTTGCATAGGACATTCAGTTCTTTCGAAAAATGACTGGTTAAATGTTAAAATTGATAGCATCTCTCTAGCGCATGCACTACGATGCTGGGAGAGGTCTACCAAAAAGAGACGTAACACAACTCTGTCGTCATTAAAAATAAGAAACAGTGGCAGATCTAGAAAAGAAAATTACAAAAAAAGACATCTAAAACCGAAAAAAAATAAAAACCAAATTTTAACTAAGAGTTTGGTTAAAGAAAATGAAAAGTGTCATCATATCAATCGCACCAAAAGTACAATCAGTGGAGAAAAAGATATAGCAGCACTTGAGGAGAAATCCAGTGCCGACGGGCAGCCAGCTAGTTCACGGCAAGTAAATATTCAAAATCAAAGAAGACATCGACACCAAATTAAGTTACAAAATCAGCGTAAGAATGTTTTCGGTGAGCAGAAAAATACGGTTGCATCCAAGAAATCTTGTTCGTTACGCTTATTAGAGAAATGTAGTTGGCCGCAATGTAACCATTCATGTCCAACCCTTACGAACCCCTCAACTGGAGAAGAAATGCGCTTTCTCGAGCTTCTGACATCCTTTGGTCTGGACATTGAAGCCGTTGCAGCGGCACTTGGTATAGACATGCTCACTTTAAATAATATGGACCAAGCAGAGCTGGTTAATCTTTTAACACAACAGACTAATTGATTGATTGAATCTGTTAAACTTTGCCAATAGAGGTTTTTGAAAGCTTTAATTTACGAGAATAGTTTAAAGTTCGAATATAGCAATTTGAAATTAAATTAAACTATTTTTGAATTAAATAAACCTATTTTCGAACTATATGAAACTGATTTCGAATTAAACGAAACCATTTTCAAATAAAATGAATTCCTTTTCGAATTCAATGAAATGTTTTAAGTAACCCTATTCTTGACTCCAACGATAATTTTGGAAGCAGGCTCGAACATTTAAATTTAGCAAGCGACAGGTGCCGACTTGCCATCGGCATCGTCAGTAATACGAGTGAAAACCTAAGAAAATTAATAATTGAATGAATTATTAAATGTTTATTTTGACAGCGATTACTTTGAGGAATCTGATTTTTTTTCAATCGAAAAATATGTCTTTCCTTCTTCTTTTTTTTAAAAACTATGCACTTTATAAAACTTAAAACTTTTCTCTACTTTGAACAACTAACTATTCTTTTATCTGCAAAACAAACAAAAAAGAAAAAAATGTAAATATTTTTTGAAGACCAGGTTAGTTTAGTAATAGTGGCGTTAGGTTGAGCTTTGGAAATTCTGTTTTGATGTTTGCTGTTATTAGAACTGCTTGTTATTTATTTTCTCTATGGCGTCTCTTTGATACTTCATGAATGATATAAAATCTATAAACACATTGTATACGAAACATTAAATAATTATGATGGTTTTAGAAATTTTCAAAATAAAATTAAAGCTCCATAAGATGCATTAACTCACGAACGTTGTTAAAAAAAGCTCGAGTAACGTGTATTCGACGATGCGAAAAAAATATCTAGATGATATAGTCGTACAGAACATTATGTGAAATACAATTTAAACTAGAAAATCGCTTCGCAATAGCATAAAATAATTAAATATCTTACGATATCACTAGAGAAACTAGATCTCTCAATAAGTTGTTAAATATGATTTAATAAATATCGATCACTCTGGCCAAACCCTACATCTTATTATATAGTAAACATATGAGAATACGTTGAAGCAAACCTAGATGGATTTAATTTATTTAGGTATTAAGGATATTAGAGTAATGTAATTTTTTTATAGAACGTTTTAAATTTTCAAAACGTAATTATACCTTAAGTATTAATAAAATAAGAAAACAGTGTAACTAAAATAATAACTTCAACGAAAAAGCACATCCGTAAGTCTATTGACAACAAGTTGTAATATATCTACTTTGATTTTTAAATAATTTCCGTTAGAATAGTTGTTTTTCACGATGTGTTAAACATTTCTTTATATTAAGTCGATTAGTTAAATTTAATTTACATAGAAAAATAAGTGTTGACGTGTAACTGCTGATATTTTTTTAATTTTATTTATATAAAATGTGAGGCTTTAAATAAGAGCTACTTTCAGCGTATAATCACCCTGCATGCATTAACTGATAAATGTAACTATACGTAGTTAAATGAGAACATTTTAAAATTGAATGACATGTGCGGAAGTATCTTATTGCTTGTTTTTGCTACTCTGCAGGCAATAGTTTCTTCTTTTTCCCTTTCCTTGATAAATATTTCGTAGTTTGGCAAAGGTTGATATTTTAATTTCTATTATGTAATATCTATTTTTACGGTTGAGGAAGAGCAGGAACTTTATTATATATACGTTAATGTGGCCATCTATTCGCAGCAAAAATAAGAAACTACTGAAAGGAATTTTGGAATTTTAAAATTGACAGTCCATCCTGAATAAAAATTTACAAATCGTGAAAAATGATTATTTGCCCTTAATTAAATGAATTCAAGCTCACCGAACAACACATTCTAAATAACATATATATACAACTTTACAATGTGATTTAAAATTCTGTATGTGCTTGTTTGGCTTTTTTCTTTGCAAAATCCGTTTTTCATGCTTATAGAAGCTATAAAAAACTTTTTTTAAAAAACAATCTAGCAGAGCAATTGTAGGAATAAAAAGTTTTTAAAAAAAAGTAGAATCCAAAACATACCAAGACCAAAAATGTATTAAATAATTTTACTTAAAAATCCTCGGCTACTACTTTTAATATTGAACAAAATTAACTTGTTTTCTTTACAATTTTACTTAGGAATTAACATTTTCACATGTTCATTTACATATATTAAAGACTATATTAAAGTCTCTTCCAACTCCACAATTTTAATAGCAGTAGATAGAATGCTCAAAGCCAGACAAGGAGAAGCATGGGAAGAGGCCTGGTTATTCCTTCTTTTGAAATCTAGACGAAAAAGCCAGCTCCTTCCGTTTAAAATGTTACCTGACTTTTTTGTGTTTTTACCTTTTAATAAGGTTTAAACTTCTTATTATTAATTAAATTAATTGAACTTATCAGAAAGTAGAAAAACTGCTTGTCCTCGCCACCTGAAAACGCCTATAAAACTGAATAATACATCAACTGATATGTGTTGATCAACGCGGAAAAAATCAAACATAATACATAAATATGATTGTTTGCATTAGACCTGATAAAATCATCTCGGCTCAACTACTCTTTTTGTATGCGGACTGTGAGCCTTGAATTGGGAAATTGTCGTTTATTGGCATTAACATGTCGTACAATAAATCGTCAAAGTTTTCCAGTTGATTATGAACCATTCAACAAGTTAGCCATTTTTTGATGCGTAATTTGAATCAATGGCAGTTAAAATATTTCCAGCTTCCCAATAACCGTGTATCAAACCTAAATTTAATTATTCACTTATATGTATCGTAATTTTTTGCCGTATATTGACTGCATTAGAAGTACTCAAAATGAACTGGATATTTAAGCAGGGAGTTTCGCACGTGTCTATAATGCTTTTAATTTTTTCTTGAATTCACAACCAAAACTTACCTACCCTTACAAGTAAATGTCTACCTCATATATAGTATATAGTATAAATGTAACTTATTGTACCTGTAATAACGTAAGCTTAAGGAATAAATCATTTAAACATTCCACATGATCTTGTTATATATATATTGATTATCAAAAGAGATTTTCTCACTGTAATGTATTTCTTATGGCGTAGATTAGTTTATGTATTTAACAGTACGATACAATATCAAAATCAACAAAGTATAAATACATATCTTTAATATTTTGTTAAATATATTAGCCACATTGCGGCATGGCAATTAAACATTGCGTAGAGATTGTTTTTTAGAATGTATTACTTACTTACGTGTAAAAACAAAGACAATTGGAAATGAATAAAGAGCTGAGGATATAAAAGCATGTGCGTCTTTTAATAATTTCAGTCTCCTAGGTCTTTTTTTTGGGAATGTGGACAAATTTAATTATACTATACAGCGATAAATCCAATTAATTAATTCGCACTTCTCAGATTAAGGACATTTCTCCTCACTGATGTGTTACTCACATAACTTGCGGCTTTTCTCTATTTTCTTGTAAATTAAACTATATATGACTATAAATTATTAAGAATGTGTGTCGGTTTTAGTGTATTTGAATAACCTCATTTGGCTCGTCGCCAAAAAAAATTATATAGTTTAGCATTGCCTTCAATGCGTTCTCTGCTTTCTTTGAACAACTTATACCAATCAAAAACACTTGATCTCGATAGTGCATTATCTTTTTCAACATTTCCAACGTTTTGAATTTTTTCATTTATTTTAAAAATCAAAAAACGCCCTTTTTTTATGAAAGTAAACACCGTATCTCATTAACTACTAAAGATATTGGCATGAAATTTGACGCATATGTTAGTTAGAGTGCTACCAACGTTTAGAAAAAAAACTACTTGTTTGAATAAGCCCACGCGATTTAATTGGGAAAAGTCTTACTTTTTTTTTTATCACAGTAGTACATATATATTTGAATTACTCGCAATTTCATAAGTTTTTAGTAAAAATACCGTCATTCAATAGAAATCGATTTCTTAGTATTTTAAATTACGATTTCTTCCTATTTTGTTTTTGATTTTCCTGTGAAAATGTCACAAAAACCTTAGAAAATGAGGAAGCGTTATCAGCGTTATTTATTTGCAATAGCTTAATATTATCGTACGTAAAATTAATAGTCCGCAGTCCATCGCCCTTTTTTTGTGTTGATTACTAACAGGCTAAATTTTCGTGAGCAGCTTCCTTTCGCCGAGACGCCCAACTTTTCTATCTGCGAAAATTCTCGAAAGTGGTAGCTAACAAATTGCGGAGGCGTCAAACATGTCGATCTGGTGAATGTAAAAATTTTAATACTAACAGTTATTTTTATAGTTGAATCTAGAGATAATGTGATAACAAACACGACAAAACGTTTGTCCTACAAAACCGATGGTTTGACGGCGGTAGTCCCCCACCCTCAACATGTCGAAATGAAGAGTAGTCCAAGCTGACTACTAACCACCTAAATTTTTTGGTATCGCTTAATGAATGTATTTTAAATTAAATGACAACCTTGTCCTACAAATTTAGCGGTATGTTTGTCCAGTCCTACGAGCGGAAGTTGTAATAAAAAAAAACTTTACGTTAATTTGACAACTTCCGCTCGTAGGACTGGACAAACATACCGCTAAATTTGTAGGACAAGGTTGTCATTTAATTTAAAATACATTCATTAAGCGATACCAAAAAATTCAGGTGGTTAGTAGTCAGCTTGGACTACTCTTCATTTCGACATGTTGAGGGTGGGGGACTACCGCCGTCAAACCATCGGTTTTGTAGGACAAACGTTTTGTCGTGTTTGTTATCACATTATCTCTAGATGCAACTATAAAAATAACTGTTAGTATTAAAATTTTTACATTCACCAGATCGACATGTTTGACGCCTCCGCAATTTGTTAGCTACCACTTTCGAGAATTTGTTGAAAGGTCGTGTCCTCGAAGGAGCCCGGCTTGCTCCCTTCGTCCGGTGGTTTGTGGCTGCGAGAGCTGGCAGGCTAGCGTTTGCGGTAGTGTGGGGGGGATCTGCCTAAGGCCACACTTAGCCACCGGAACGGACCGCCGACAACAAGAAAATCTCTCGCGACGGAATCCAAAAAACGGCAGGGTAAGGGAAGAGGGAATGGTGCGGAGGGAACCCCTGTCCTTACCTGTGATTGACCCTCAGGGGGGGATCTTTGATGTTAAGGGATCCCCCCACCTGGCCTGGCCCCAACCGCCCAAATGACCTCCTCCTGGCCCAAAAATTAGGGGAGGTCCCATATAAAGAATCAAAATTCACAAAAATCCAAAGGCTGACAAAGCAAGGGCGAGGTGTGCCGGAGAGAAAAGATTTAAATTAGAGCGACATACCTTTTATTTTCTTCGTTCCTACCTATTACATTTCCTTCACAAAAAAAAAACTTAACCCTAAGGGTGACTGATGCGCTGCCTTCGAAGGGGGGCTGCTGCTGAACTACGTCGGGCGGCCGCCGTGCTGCTACTGATGAAAAGCTGCTCATGGTTCTGTTTGGCCTCTTCATTTCGGGCCCTTAATTGGACTTTCAGGTAGCTTAATATCACCACCACAATTCGTATTAAGTAAGTAACTGGTATTTTTAGTCATGCAAATAGTTATTAATTTTTTTTGTATTATAGCTCGACACTTGGTTCAGTTGCACAGTACTTATATGGCAATTGGGTAAGTTACAATTTTCTCAAATGTATGTATTTTCACAGGTACTATATTAATTTACAAAATTTTTATTTTTGATTTCAGATTTCTTTTACAACGATTTAAATTAGCGAAGAAGTGCGGCAAAGTGAGTATATTTAAGATAAATTTTGGTATATAAAAAAAACTTATTTTTCTTATTTCAGCATCTTTCTACGAATAAAACACAGTCTGAGGTTTGCCACTAATCACATATTAAGTATATAGTTTAAAAGAAAAGGTAAGTTATAATTCTATTAAATTAATTTATTTTCCGAGTAACTCAATGATTAGCAAATTTCACTTTTCAGATTTATTGACGACAGATTAAATTATGTAAAAAGTGAGGTAATTTGAACATAGTTAAGATAGGTTTTTATACATATAATAAGAGATAATTTTCTTCATTCCAGCCTTCTCTCACGTGAGTAACACAGCCACTAGCCTCAATAAGTATATAATAAATGGGTAAGTTATAAGTTTCTTCACTAAATTTATTTTCACAAGCATCTCACTACTTAACAATTCTTTTTTTTTTTTTTTTGTCTTCAGATTTCCTTTACACCATTTTAAGATTAAGGGAAACAAGGTAAATTGAGAATATTTAAGATAAATTTTATATAAAAAAAAATTATTTTATTTATTTCAGTATTCTTTCACGAATAAGACACAGTTTGAGGTTCACCACTTATTCCACAGAGAGTATATAGTTTTTAGAAACAGGTAAGTCATAATTCTCTTAATGTAATTTATTTTCACGAGTAACTGGATGATTAGCAAATTTCATGTTTTCAGATTTATGGACAGCAGTTTAAATTACGTGAAAAGAGAGGTAATTTGAATATAGTTAAGATAGATTTTATACATATAGATAAAAAAATTATTTTTTTTTTTTTCTTCGCCAGCATTCTCTCACGTGTGTACCAGCGCCACTAGTCTCAGCAAGTATGATATAAAATGGGTAAGTTACATTTTTATGTAATACGATTTAATTACTGAAATTAATCACAAATTCTTTTCTTTCTCTTCCAGAACTCAGCCTACACGAGTATTCACTTCAAACGGTAAGTACAGTAATTTTTGCGTGATGAATTTTAAGGAGATTAACCGAACAATTGTTATTTTCAGCACCACAGTATTTTCCTGATCGGTAAGTTTACTATTTTTATGTAATACGATTTAATTACTGAAATTAATCACAAATTCCTTTTTTTTTTTTTTTTTCTTTTCCAGAACTCAGCCTACACGAGTATTCACTTCAAACGGTAAGTACAGTCATTTTTTTGCGTGATGGATTTTAATGAGATTAACCGACCAAATTTTATTTGCAGCACCACGGTATTTACTGATCGGGTAAGTTTACTATTTTTTTTATGCGAGACAATTTAATTACTGAAATTCTTTTGGAATTCTTCCATCATCCGACACCGTCCACTCATCGACAACTCCCTCAGCTCCTAACTCACTCTTCTCGATTCCCCGACTCAAGACCAACTAAAAAATGACGCCACGCCAAATCGGCCGTTGACGGTCCCGGTGCCACTCACTCACACAGCTGCGCCGTCAGCCAATCGTGCGCTCGCAGCAGCTGTGTGCGTCAGTGGCAACGGGATCGCGCCTTGCCACTCTCGACGCAGGGGACACGGCCGGCAGCATCTAAGCGCATCTCGAATGTTCGGCGGCCGAAAGCGGAGGATTTCTCAGGCGAAATTTTCAGCTTTCGCCCGCCGTGCACCCAGATGCGCCCAATGCCACAGGCCGGTGCCGCTGCGCTACGGTATTAGGATCTTGGGCGCCGTGAAATTTTGGAGGGCCCCTAACCAAGGGCGGCGGTGAAAAATTTTACAAAGTGGTGATTCCCTGACCACAACAGCACAGGTCCGTTGTACGCGTTACCGAGGCCAACGGAGCTGAAGAATGGTCGGGCTGTGAAGGCGTCCAACATGTGGCTCGACCCACGTGAGAAGCATACCCTGGACTGAGCTAGCCGGCCAGATGTTCACACTGAACTTCCCCGGACCCTTATGAGAGGTCGGTTGGTCCAGTGTGAACTTGACCACTACTTCCTTCCATCAGTGGAAACCAACCCTAATGAGAGGCGGCTTCCCTGAAAGAAGGAAGAAGCTGCTGACCCATCCAGGGCCGACTCAGCACGGTGAGTCGTCACACTAAAAGGAATAAGGACAAGAGAATATGAGTTAGACTCGAAGAAGAGGAGAAAAAAAAAAAAAAAAAAAAACAAAAAAAATTGTGGCTGTAGACCAACCCCCCGCGGCCATCCCAGTCCCAAGATGGGGTTCACCCGCTCTGCGGACCCGCATAGCTCCAGGCTCCAGCGATAGGGCGCTGCTGTTCCACGGGAGCCTTGGAGTGGAGGTTGCCGTGAAATTTTCGGTATAAACTTAACCTACGAGAAGGGAATCCCCTGCCAGATCCCTTGTTGTGCAGTCTTTCCAAAGGGAGGGAAAGTTGGAGTGCAGGACTCCAAGTCAGTTAGTTATTTTGTAACTCGAAACAAGGGTGTGATAAAATGGGAAGGGTGAAAATTGGGAAAATGGAGAAATTTTGAAGAAACCCCACAGCGGATATCCGCTAAAAGAACACTAGCAAGCCCCTACTCTGTCGAGACGAAAAACGGAGAAGGTCCGAAGCAAACGGTCAAGGTGAGAACCAAATCGTGGCGACTCTGTAGTACTACTAAGAAACAAGCCCAAACAATTTTCAAAAATACCGATAACGTTTTCCAAATTTGAAATTTTGTGTGAAGTATAATTTGCAATTGAGAATTAATTCATCAAGTCTTGGGGAATTTAAGCGAAAAGGAAGAAATGTGAAAAACCGAGGCGGAATAGCTAGAGCCGAAACCCTAGCGACACCGAATGGGAAGAATTAATTTCCTCGAGGAAAGGGAGCCGTACCGACCTACACCGCGAGAGCCTAGCGACGGACGACGATCGGAGAAGTCTCCCGGACAGGTAGTTGGCGAGACGACCGCCAACTCCTGTAATTCCAAGGAGCACTCCGACCGTCTCCGGTACGCTGGTCCCGCAGGGTAGACAAGCAAAGCCCCTCCCTGTCTGTTCCACTCACGGAAGAGGATGACCCGAGACCTCGAGACGAATGGTTGGCTGACGAAGCCAACCTTCGTAATTCTCAAGAGGCCTCAAGCCAACCACAACCCCGAGTGTTGCAGACAGGGCCTCTTGGAAAATGTGATTGAATGAAGAAATTTGACGGGAAGGGAAAGGATAAGGTTTAAGGAGAGGGAACTCTAACTAGGAAAGGGTGAGGGTGGTACAAAGGTGTGTCCACCGCAAGACCAAGCAAGAGGCGGCTTGAGGACACACTAACGTTACCAGTGAGGCTGGTCGGATGCCTTATTAGGGCTACCTGAATGAAATGGTGAGCAAGGCCCAACCGTCGAAATTTTACTTTATTATAACTACGGAACCGAAAGATAATTTGAGTAACTACATACTGATAAGCCTTATTCCACGATTAAGAATTACTGAATCACTAATTAAAACCAAGTCTCAGACGATTTCGTCCTCACCTTCGAATGTCTTTAGCATGAAAGATACCTATCAATTTGCCTTGGAGGTCCTCTAACTCGTAGAGCGAATTCCCCTTTCTCGCTCGAACGCGACATTTAATGAATTTCTTGCCCAGTTTAGCATTAATGCCTTTTCCGAAATTACTCTGCTGAAAATTTCTTCTGTAAACTTCTTGTCCCACCTTGAACTCTACTGGTTTAGCACGCAAGTTGTATTGTTGAGCCCCTCTGTCAAACGCTTTGTCGAGATTATCTTGTACCTGAGACCGTATCAGTCGAAGCTTGTCTGAAGAGTCAATTTCTATGGGTTCATTCAATCCGGATAACTGACGCAGTAGGGCATATGCGGATCCGTGTTCAATCATATTAATACCGAATAGTACTTTATACGGAGAAAACTTAGTGGCTTGATGGACTGAGCTACGGAGTGAACTGGCGATACAACTCAGTTTTTCGTCCCACTTATTATGCTCATCTCGTATATATGCCCGGATTCCAGCAAGAACAGACTGATTTACACGCTCGGAAGCATTGGCTTGAGGTGAATATACCGCTGTACGAAGATGGTGTACGCCATATTTTTTTAAGAGGTTTTGGAATTGACATGAACGAAATTGAGTGCCGTTGTCCGTCACTACGGTTTCAGGGACACCGAACTGATGGAAGATTTGTTCTTCGACGTACGTGCAGATGTTAGAAGTACTTGCTTTTCTGAGGGGTTTGAGTAGAGGGTATTTTGAAAAATGATCGAGTGCTATGAGGATACATACTTTTCCTTTCTTTGTTCTAGGGTAAGGACCAAGAAGATCGAGATATATTCGTTGCCACGGTCTCTCAGTTTTTGCTTGAGAGCCCATAGGTGGTCGGAGAACAGAGTTGGGAGGCTTTACTTCTTTACAAATGTCGCATGAAAGTACATAGGATCGAGTTTCCATTGTCATTCCTGGCCAGTAGAAATGCCGACGAAGTCTTTCCAAAGTTTTTCCTATTCCGCCATGAGCTGCTAAAGGTGGATCGTGAGCTCGAGCTATAACGTCTTTAGTTAATGCACTTGGCACCCATAATTTCCAGGCCTCTTCCTCTTGAATGGGGTCACCTGAGCGAGGTTGAGTTCGAATATAGACATACTCATCTCGTACAATTAAATCAGGGAAACGCTCTTTGTTCTTTTCAATTCGATTTTTGAGGTCTTCATACTCCGGCGCAGAAAAATGGGGCGAATCAAGATCAATTTCAGGACCAGGGTCTTCTAAAGTGCTAGCATGAATTTCGTCGCAGTGTATTCGAGAAAGGGCATCGGGCACAACATTCAGTGTTCCTTTACGGTGTTCTATACTGAAGTTGAAGCCTTGTAACTTCAGGCTCCATCGAGCCAGACGACCACTAAGATCTTTTTGGGTCATAAGCCACTGAAGGCTAGCATGGTCCGTAATGATCTTGAACGGCATCAGTTCTACGTAAGCACGAAATTTCTTTAAACTTATTATGGCTGCCAGACATTCTAACTCAGTTACGGTGTAATTGCGTTGAGCGGAATTAAGTTTTTGCGAGACATACGCAATTGGTCTCTCTCGACCCTCATCGTCCAATTGTAATAATACACCTCCTACACCCTGGCTACTAGCGTCGCACTGGATAATAAACGGTTTACTAAAATCTGGGCCTGACAACAGGGGAGCTGTGGTAAGTAATTTTTTCAGTTCATCGAAGGCAGTCTGAGCTTCTGCAGTCCACGTGTATTTATTCGATTTTTTCAACGTGTCGGTAATAGGAGCAGACAGATCTGCATAATTTGGGATGAACTTCCGATACCATCCAGCCATTCCTAAGAACCTACGTGCTTGTTTGAGCGTTTTGGGCGGCGGATAATCTACAATAGCTGCTATTTTGTCGGGGTCCGTTTTGATACCTCCTTCTCCAATAATAAACCCTAAGTATCGCGTCTCTTTCAAACAAAATTTACTTTTCTCGACATTTATAGTGAGGCCTGCCTTCCTAAGGCACTCTGCTACTCGAGTCAACAGTTCTAAATGAGAGTTTAAGTCTTCCGACAATACTAAAAGATCATCAAGATAAACTAGAACATTCTCGCGAAGGTGGTAGGGTATGACTTTGTCCATGAGCCGGCACATTGTCTGAGGCGCGTTACAGAGCCCGAATGGCATCACTGTGAAGTGATAGAGGGGATGACCAGGCACCGTAAAAGCGGTCTTCTCTCTTGAGCTCTTCTCCAAAGGGATTTGCCAAAAGGCATCTTTAAGGTCTAAGCTGGTGATAAATTTCGCTGACGGAAGACGACTCAGGATGCCATCTATCTGTGGCAATGGATAAGCATCTTTTTTGGTGACTGCGTTAACTTTTCGGGCATCGAAGCACAACCGAACCTTGCCGGGCTTCCTTACTAAAACCACTGGGGAGCTCCACGGGCTCTGGCTCTCCTCTATCACTCCCAGCGAGAGCATTCGGCTCAGTTCCGCGTCCATTAATTTCTGCACGGCTGGAGATACGGGGTAGAAGCGTTGCTTAATAGGAGCGGACTCTCCCACATCAATTTCATGTTCAAGAAGATGAGTCTTACCTAAGCCCAATGATGCAAAAGATGGGAACAAAGCCTTAACGTGTTCTAGCTTTTGACGTTCGGAATATGAAAGGATATGTTCTCGAGGGTCTACCGTTTCCCCGATCGGGGTGTCCAACGCGGCCAAAGACCCAAGGACATCAGGTGCTAAACCAAAAGCCTTCCAAAAATCTATTCCTAAGTATAGCTCCTGAGTGAGAGTTGGCACGACATAAAGCCGTAGAAATTTAGACTCTCCTCGAAAAACAACTTCCAATTCTACGTGACCGTGCACCTCCGGTCTGGCTCCGTTGGCCACCTCGATCGCGGACCGATATTTGACCCACTTCGCTTCGGCTCCTTTTAATAAACTCTCTGATCCCCTACCCAGAATACTGATGCTCGCGCCACTGTCTAGCAATCCAACTAGATCCTTTCCTAAAATTTTAACAGTTGCATAGGGTCTTACGTCTTTATGGACCGACACAAAAGCAGAGGCTAATCGTCGACGATTTATTTTTACGCGTTTCCAAAATGTCCTTAATCGCAACGTAGATCGCTTGGGTTTATGGGGTTTATTTAAATTTTGCAGGGGTTTATAATGACCGTCCGGATAATCAACAACAGAGGAGAAAATTCTTTCACGAGCCGCTCGGTATTCTTTAAGCCTGAGATGGTAAGGCTTAATTGGAAAAAGGGTAGGCTTTCGATCAGTAATTGGTCGAGGCAATATCGAAATTTTCTGACTCGGGTCTTCCTCTAAGACAACAGCAGGAGGCTGGGAAGATGATTCATCCGGTTTACTTGAACTCTCAATGTCGACAGGTGTTGTGGGAGTAGCAGACGAAATTGGTGAATGGAAATTTAAAACATCAGGGTCTATGTTTGGGGACGAGAAGGAGTGTTCGTGGCCTGTCCTGCGGTAACTGCCATCGTACGCTGTGGTCGAGGGCTGGTGGTGTTGCTCCCGACCCGACGTTGGTTTTTTTCAGCGCAATTAGAACAGCGAGGCTTGACCACTCCTTTTCGGCCGCAACCATAGCAGAAAAACCCGGTAGGCTCAATCGAACAATCTTGATAGTAATGACCAGGCTGGTCGCAGTTCCAACATTTAATTTCAGGTGCTTGGAATTTCACTAATGCGTCTACGGGCTCCGGACAAACTTCAGGTAGGACTTCCGGAAAATCATTAAAAGCAAAATTTTCTTCGACGCGAGCGGGACGGTGAGCAGTCGGCATCAGCGTGCTTCTGGTTCGTTGACGTGTTACCTGGACTTCGGTGACTAAATCTCTCAAGTGAGCAATTGAATAAACACGATGGAGGCAGATCTGTTCTTGAATATACGGGAGCAGATTTGCTCTCACCATCTCAACGAATTCCACTTCATGCATGGGAATAGTAAGCCGATTTCGCAATGCTACCAAGTCCATGTAATACGTCGTGAACGTTTCACCAGGCTGCTGCCGCCTGCCCAGCATCTGCCGCTTAATGTCGACGTCACGCGAGCGTTCTCCCCAGTCAGCTCTCAAAGCGGATTTAAGGTCAGGCCAAGAAATGTTAACGTTACTTCTACGGATGGTCCAATACCAATTTGCGACCGATTCACTCAGTACAAGGTGAAAATGATTGATCAGATGATCGAAATTACCGCGCAGCGTACCTCGTGTAAGGCTTTCAACTCTGAATAGGAATTCTTCAAGATGAAGACGAGAATTGTTACCATCGTACTGAATTTTCCAATGGCGAATAGGACTACTAGGCCATTGTTCATTACCAAACTGAGGTCGTGGCTGCATATTGTACGGACTACTGTTAAATTCTGGCTGCCTTGGAGCTCGTGGAGGGAGCCACGGCCGATCGCCAGAGGGGAAATTAGATCGCTGATTGGTACGGTGTGGTGTTTTAGGCGTTACTTCCGAAGCTAAATTATTGGTCTCACGCTCAATTTTTGCCAGTTCCGCGCGCACGAGATCTTGCACTCTAAAACTAAGTCCCCGGTCTAAAGCTTCCTTCGCGTGGGATATTGATAAGGTTTCGGTTTCCGGGTTAACTGCGGTTGCTCCAGCTTCTGCTGTGGGTTCGATATCGCGCGTCCGACTAGGTTTAACAGTATCGGGTGTATTTGAAACGGTTTCCCGCGCGGATTGTCGAGTATTATACTTTTTGGGCACCGCACCCTGTTCTTTATTCTCCATTGCGAAGCAAAGTAACTAGCCAAAATTTATTCAGAGGAAGAAAAGAAACGTAAGCTGTCCGTGATTCGACGACTATAAAAATTATAACCACCAGGGAACTCTGTGCAGGTTTAATAAAGACGATCAAAAGGGAAGAGAAATAATGTTTAGGCACCCGTGATTTACCAGACTAAGTTTTTGCATGACATTATGTAACTATGACTTATTTAAAAAGAAAACGTGACAATAGAAAATGTGCGTGTAGTAAAATTGGGAGGAATAGCGGCTTCCTTCTCTTGGAAGTGTGAAATCAGTTTAGTATATAACTCTTCGAGGAGCTCTAGTCGATGTGGCAAAAAGGAAACGAGAGAAAAAAAAAAAAATGTCAAGTTATTTACCCGTAATATACGATTTAGTTTTATCAATAATTTAAGGTTTGAATTTTGGAAGGAAGAAAAAAAATTTTCTTTTTTTTTCTTTATTATGACTTTCGTACTCACGAAAGAAAAAAAAAAACAGTAATAAAAACGTGGGCTTAGTGTACATCTGAGAGAATGTATAGTTTCCAATTCTTATAAATTTACAAAGCCGTTAGACTGTATAAAAAAAACTACGTTAGCAAGATAATTCGAAGAATTTTTAATTATGTAAAAAGCTATTCAAAAAAAATGATTTAATTACGCGGAAAAGGAAGAAAGTGGGATTAGTGAACGCACTGTGAAATTTAAGTGAAAAAAATTTACAATTATATTATATAAAAATATGTTATTAAATAACTCGGGGAACTTTAGTTTTAATTTCTTAGTATTAATTAATTCTTTTACACGAGAAAAATCGGTTTTATTTTCCAAATAGTACTCTCCCGATCCACCTCGCTCTTGTTGAATTTGCCTCGATAAAAGAAAACATGAATTGATGCTGAGGGCCAATCACTGGCCACCGAGCATTCCCACCGCAGACAGGAAGTGGTGAGGAAAGGTTCCTTTCCAGCTTCACCCGTGAGGTCCGCGAGACAGAAGACGACTGAGGTTTCCTTCCGGACAGGAAGCTGGCCCACCAAATCAGCCAGCTCCTGTAATTCCAGGAAGAACCTCAGCCGTTTCCACCTCGCAGAACCCACAGGGTCTGCTGGAAAGGTTCCTCCACTACCAGCTTTTCCCTAGGATGGAGTTTTCCCGAGACCTCGAGACGAGTGTTTGGCACACCAAATCTGCCAAACACTCGTAATTCTCGAGAGGCCTCGAGTCAACTCCAGCCACGGGAATCGCCAGTAGGGCCTCGAAGGGATTTGGGGAAGGAGAGAGAAAATTGGGGAGCCTAGCTCCAAGGGGAAGGGAATAGGAAGGCCCCACGTTGGGCGCCATATTTGTTGAAAGGTCGTGTCCTCGAAGGAGCCCGGCTTGCTCCCTTCGTCCGGTGGTTTGTGGCTGCGAGAGCTGGCAGGCTAGCGTTTGCGGTAGTGTGGGGGGGATCTGCCTAAGGCCACACTTAGCCACCGGAACGGACCGCCGACAACAAGAAAATCTCTCGCGACGGAATCCAAAAAACGGCAGGGTAAGGGAAGAGGGAATGGTGCGGAGGGAACCCCTGTCCTTACCTGTGATTGACCCTCAGGGGGGGATCTTTGATGTTAAGGGATCCCCCCACCTGGCCTGGCCCCAACCGCCCAAATGACCTCCTCCTGGCCCAAAAATTAGGGGAGGTCCCATATAAAGAATCAAAATTCACAAAAATCCAAAGGCTGACAAAGCAAGGGCGAGGTGTGCCGGAGAGAAAAGATTTAAATTAGAGCGACATACCTTTTATTTTCTTCGTTCCTACCTATTACATTTCCTTCACAAAAAAAAAACTTAACCCTAAGGGTGACTGATGCGCTGCCTTCGAAGGGGGGCTGCTGCTGAACTACGTCGGGCGGCCGCCGTGCTGCTACTGATGAAAAGCTGCTCATGGTTCTGTTTGGCCTCTTCATTTCGGGCCCTTAATTGGACTTTCAGGTAGCTTAATATCACCACCACAATTCGTATTAAGTAAGTAACTGGTATTTTTAGTCATGCAAATAGTTATTAATTTTTTTTGTATTATAGCTCGACACTTGGTTCAGTTGCACAGTACTTATATGGCAATTGGGTAAGTTACAATTTTCTCAAATGTATGTATTTTCACAGGTACTATATTAATTTACAAAATTTTTATTTTTGATTTCAGATTTCTTTTACAACGATTTAAATTAGCGAAGAAGTGCGGCAAAGTGAGTATATTTAAGATAAATTTTGGTATATAAAAAAAACTTATTTTTCTTATTTCAGCATCTTTCTACGAATAAAACACAGTCTGAGGTTTGCCACTAATCACATATTAAGTATATAGTTTAAAAGAAAAGGTAAGTTATAATTCTATTAAATTAATTTATTTTCCGAGTAACTCAATGATTAGCAAATTTCACTTTTCAGATTTATTGACGACAGATTAAATTATGTAAAAAGTGAGGTAATTTGAACATAGTTAAGATAGGTTTTTATACATATAATAAGAGATAATTTTCTTCATTCCAGCCTTCTCTCACGTGAGTAACACAGCCACTAGCCTCAATAAGTATATAATAAATGGGTAAGTTATAAGTTTCTTCACTAAATTTATTTTCACAAGCATCTCACTACTTAACAATTCTTTTTTTTTTTTTTTTTGTCTTCAGATTTCCTTTACACCATTTTAAGATTAAGGGAAACAAGGTAAATTGAGAATATTTAAGATAAATTTTATATAAAAAAAAATTATTTTATTTATTTCAGTATTCTTTCACGAATAAGACACAGTTTGAGGTTCACCACTTATTCCACAGAGAGTATATAGTTTTTAGAAACAGGTAAGTCATAATTCTCTTAATGTAATTTATTTTCACGAGTAACTGGATGATTAGCAAATTTCATGTTTTCAGATTTATGGACAGCAGTTTAAATTACGTGAAAAGAGAGGTAATTTGAATATAGTTAAGATAGATTTTATACATATAGATAAAAAAATTATTTTTTTTTTTTTCTTCGCCAGCATTCTCTCACGTGTGTACCAGCGCCACTAGTCTCAGCAAGTATGATATAAAATGGGTAAGTTACATTTTTATGTAATACGATTTAATTACTGAAATTAATCACAAATTCTTTTCTTTCTCTTCCAGAACTCAGCCTACACGAGTATTCACTTCAAACGGTAAGTACAGTAATTTTTGCGTGATGAATTTTAAGGAGATTAACCGAACAATTGTTATTTTCAGCACCACAGTATTTTCCTGATCGGTAAGTTTACTATTTTTATGTAATACGATTTAATTACTGAAATTAATCACAAATTCCTTTTTTTTTTTTTTTTTCTTTTCCAGAACTCAGCCTACACGAGTATTCACTTCAAACGGTAAGTACAGTCATTTTTTTGCGTGATGGATTTTAATGAGATTAACCGACCAAATTTTATTTGCAGCACCACGGTATTTACTGATCGGGTAAGTTTACTATTTTTTTTATGCGAGACAATTTAATTACTGAAATTCTTTTGGAATTCTTCCATCATCCGACACCGTCCACTCATCGACAACTCCCTCAGCTCCTAACTCACTCTTCTCGATTCCCCGACTCAAGACCAACTAAAAAATGACGCCACGCCAAATCGGCCGTTGACGGTCCCGGTGCCACTCACTCACACAGCTGCGCCGTCAGCCAATCGTGCGCTCGCAGCAGCTGTGTGCGTCAGTGGCAACGGGATCGCGCCTTGCCACTCTCGACGCAGGGGACACGGCCGGCAGCATCTAAGCGCATCTCGAATGTTCGGCGGCCGAAAGCGGAGGATTTCTCAGGCGAAATTTTCAGCTTTCGCCCGCCGTGCACCCAGATGCGCCCAATGCCACAGGCCGGTGCCGCTGCGCTACGGTATTAGGATCTTGGGCGCCGTGAAATTTTGGAGGGCCCCTAACCAAGGGCGGCGGTGAAAAATTTTACAAAGTGGTGATTCCCTGACCACAACAAATTTTCGCAGATAGAAAAGTTGGGCGTCTCGGCGAAAGGAAGCTGCTCACGAAAATTTAGCCTGTTAGTAATCAACACAAAAAAAGGGCGATGGACTGCGGACTATAAATGGGGACTGTAGTAAACATTTATTTTACGCTCTACTTACCACTTTTGACTTCTTAAAAAACTTGTTTAGTGATTCAAATCCTATTTACGGAAATTAGTATTTCGTCACTTGGCTGGAAATTTATCAATGAAAACTTTCAATTTCATATATAAACAAGAAACAGTCAAGAATAAATGCAATTTTTAAATTTGAAAGCGCCTATCTTGGCTAATGCGAAAGAAATAGACAGAGCTATCCCAAAAAAGCCATTTATATTATATTGGAACTCTTCTCACGTAAGAACCTTCAAAAGTGCCAACCATTTGAGACAGCAAATCGAGTAGTCCACTATTAAATAAAATCATTTTCACAGTTCAAATGAAATATGCGTTTTATTAAAAACCGTTATATTGTTGGTCGTTAATCCAGTCCATTATTTGTTTATTAATCTCAGCTCCCATTCCGCTCATTGTTTTGTTCAACTGGTGGAATTTTGAGACTGATTGAATAAAGAAGAAGGTGATTTTATTTGACATATCTCCACAAGGATTTGACATAAGTAGTTTTACACTTTTACGCAATTGGAGGGCTCGTTTTAAAAACGGAAATACAATGTTGAGACATTTAACAACTTTATTAAATAGGAGATCTGCATATTTAGTTTCAAAACGAATTGGGCCAGTGTTCGCTAGAAATAATTTCCCGTATTCAGTGGTACTACACCGTAGTCCCACTAGGAATATAAAGTACTGGTCGGCATGGAATATAACATCTAGAGGGTTTTGCTCCAAACCTTCAGAGAAGTCCAGTGAAAATGAGGATGAGATAATTGAAAGTACAACCGATGCCCAATTACCTGCTACGGTTGCCGTTCCCGAGGTCTGGCCGCATCTGCCCATAGTGTCCGTCAAGAGGAGCCCGGTGTTTCCACGGTTCATGAAGATTTTAGAAGTTTGTATTAATTCTCTTTAAATATTAAGATATTTGTATCAATATAAGTAAAACCTTTATGAAATAGAAGAAGCTACTGTATTCAGCAGTGATGTACTGTGCTTTTGCAGAAATTGTGCAATCAAAACCCATTACATGAAATCGGCATGATGAATTGCAGAGAAGAGGTTATCACAGATAATAGAAATGTACAAGGCTATTATGCCGACCGCTTAGTCTGCTCCCCCAAAGACTCTGACAGAATTAAAATACGATTTGGAAGCAGGATGATTAAAAGTAGGCTGGGGGCTTGGACATCCCATGACCAAAATGTTCCTAGAAAAAAAAGCATCGAACAAGAAAATGTTCGGTATGACAGTTGAACATTTTTAAAGAAATCTTTTAAATTCCGTAAATATCCCACCCTACACCCCTTAAGGATGATTTGGGCAAAGAGTATCTATAATAAGAGGGGACACTTGGGACGTTTTTCTTATCTTTTTCCGACTTTGGTGCCGTTAGAGGAACGAAGTGCAAAATTTTGCTAGTAATAGGTAGTAATAAAGAAGGAATAAGTGAGAGAAAGACGAAAAATGGTAATTATTTAGAAGTGGGGCTCCAGACAAAACGCCCCAACAAATGTTCTACTCCCTAGAGACCATTCTATATGGTAGCAATATATGTTTTTAGGTAAGGGAGACACTTTATATGGGCTGATTTAAAAAAAAACCATGTTTCAACTTTTTAAAAAACAAAACAAAAATTGTTTATTTCTCTGTATGTAATTAATTTTATATAATTAAATAATATAAAATTACAAAACAATAAAGACGATAACAAATGAACAAAATAATCTATACTTTTTAAAAAACAAAACAAAATCATTAATTAAACAATATAATATTTGGTAAAATATAAAAACGACAAAAAATGAACAGAATAATCTATACTTTTTCAAAAACAAAACAAAAGCAATTTTTTTAATTTTTATGCTTAAACAAATGAAAACAGAAGAGTCACTCTTAGTATTCGAAATCGTGTTATCTGTGTTATCGTACGAAAAAAAAGATCATACTATGACATCAGAAAATCAAAACAAAGCAGTTTTTGGTTTACTTCACATAGCTGAAGGAAGCGAGGCTATGTATTTTGATGGTTTATGATAAAAATAATTAGTGGGCTTCAACTTTACAATGAAAAATGGAATTCGTTATTTATAGTGAAATCGTAAAAAATATCCCGAAAGAAAAAAAATTTGTTCAAATACGTAATTGAATGAAAATTAAAGTTACTCAAAACAAAAAAAAAAACATTTGTTTGTTTATAACAATATTTTTGTGTATAAACAATTATTGAAAATGTCTTCCCCCATCATGAATTGACTATTTTCATGTATTAAAATGGTCTCCAGGGGGTGGAACATTTTTTGGGGCGAGTTTTGTCTGGAGCCCCACTTCTAAATATTTACCCAAAAAATTGGGGCAAATTGGATTCTGCAGAGTGCACCTCACAAAAATGTTTTAACTTCTCTATGAACGCATTATACACTACTTTTTCCACAGCCACACACTAAAAAAAGGTATATCCATCATTTATCTAAAACTAAATTTTAGCACCTTTTTATTTAAAAGCTTTTAAGGTTGTTCACATTTACGGACAAAACAAGACTGCCCTGTATTTTTCGTAAGCGACCTCCAAACACGACAATGTTCGTTCCAGATCGCCTTTAAAAATGCGCAGTAAAAAAATGTAACCAATCTTATCCGTATTTATGCTCGGTGTGTGTTAACTGCCTCGTCCCATTCTTCGATTCGCAAGTTCGCCTTAACCTTGAAAGGGGAGATAGAATTGAAGGACCTATACCAATGCAATCATTTCATCCCGCCTTTAAAAAGGCATTATAAAAAAATACTTCACTTTATTGCTTACGCTGTAAATTCTGTCTATGAGAATTCTTGGGAAGAAAACATGCCTTAACAAATCTTTTCGAGCTAGGACTTGATTTGATTGGCTCGATAGCCTTTTAAATTCTTAATCGCTTTCAATGACCTTTAATCCCATCGAAAACTACGTATTTCTTCTGCTGATATATATATTTTTTAAACTTAAAAATATAACAATGTAACATTAATTACATATTTCTTTTATTTCCAGATTTCCAATCCAATTACAATTGATCTTATCAGAAGAAAAGTAAAACTTAATCAGCCCTACATAGGTATCTTTTTAAAGAAAGATAGTGAAAATGAGTCGGAGCTTATCAAATCGCTGGATGAAGTCTACGAAATAGGAACTTTTGCACAAATTCAAGAAATGCAAGATCTAGGAGATAAGTTGAGACTTGTTGTTATTGCACATAGACGAATCAAAATACTTGGACAGTTTATTGAAGAATTTACAGACCCAACTACAAAAGGTGAGCTAAATTTTAAAATATTGCTTTTCAGTTCTCCCAAGCCTCATTTTCAGCTTCAGAAATACTTCACATCTTTGTCATTTTTATAAAAACGTATTTTAAACGTTTTCATTTTGCTTTGTCACCCAAATATTTGCGTTGCATGAAAGATGCGAGATGACGAAGAAATTATTAAAATGGTATATACGTTTTAAAGTAGTTCTATCCAATAAGTCAAATGAAATACATATTATATAATTTCTCATTCTTCTATGTGTTTGCGATAGTCTTCCTCTTTAATTTTCGTACAACGGATGAACATATTGCGATTATCAAAATCAAAAAAGGAAATAGAATAAAAAAAATAGCACACATAGCCTAAATTCAGATTTCTCGTTTTAATTAGTTTTGTATTTCAGCAGAAAATTCTGAAAAAGATCGCAAAGGAAGGAAATATCGTTTAGCCAGAGGAAAATCAGTTCGCCGTGAACAGATTGAAAACCCAACCGATAAAGAAAATAAGCAAAATAATGAGAACAGCACAGAGCCAATTTTAATTGTAGAAGTAGAAAATATTAAACATCAGACTTTTGAGCAAACTGAAGAAATTAAAGCCCTCACCCAAGAGGTCATCAAAACTATTCGTGATATCATAACAATGAATCCATTATATAGGTAAGAAAAGATAATAATGTACGACCTTGTGTTAAATAACTTGAATTCAAGGGAGAGCTTGCAACAGATGCTTCATCAGAACCAACGTGTTGTCGACAATCCAGTGTACCTCTGTGATTTAGGCGCATCTTTATCTGCAGCTGAGCCAGATGAACTCCAGGCTATAATGGAGGAATTGAATGTTAGTGTTATTTAAGAAATCATTAAATTGTATTAACTTCCCACCCCCAGATATCTAAACGTTTATACATGGCATTATCATTACTTAAAAAAGAACTTGAGCTTTCGAAATTGCAACAAAAAATCGGAAGGGAAGTAGAAGAAAAAGTCAAACAACAGCATCGGAAGTATATTTTGCAGGAACAATTGAAAGTAATAAAAAAAGAATTGGGAATTGAAAAAGACGATAAAGACGCTATCGGTGAAAAATATAAGGAAAGGTTATCCGGGAAAACAGTTCCACCTGCCGTGATGGGTGTTATAGACGAAGAATTGAACAAATTAAATTTTCTGGAAAGTCACAGCTCTGAATTTAAGTAAGTAATAATATTTTTCAAAAGTAAAAATATTCAAAGAGCATTATTTTCAAGCTTAGTTAAGTTTAGACAGAGAAGGGAAAAGGAAGTTGTGAGAACAATGGATCATATTGTAAATGTAGTATACTGTTGCCAATATTGTTTTTTTTTTTTTTAATTCTAAAAATTCTTTTATATTGAATTGAACAATATTGTAATCATAATCCTGCCTTGGTTGCGAAGCGTTTAGACACCGTGGTGATTCCATAAGTGCTCCATTTTTTTCTAAGTTTGGTAGGCACTAACATTAATATTTTTGCTCAAATTTTGAAATGATTTTTTTTTTTCGAAAATTAATTAATTGGTAAAGTTATTACTGAAAATGAATATGATCTCTTTCAAAAATGACATACTTAATGCGAGTTGCTATTCTAAAATTTACAGCCGCAAAAATAATAAACTTACTAACTTTATTGTCGTTCTTAATTTGTGGCAGCCTTTCACTTAGAACAACAGAACTAAAACTCATTTTTGAAAGCTGTTTTCCATGTGATGCCTCCAAACTTAAAAATATTTTCAAATAGCATATCAGTTCAGCGCAGCTTAGCTGATAAAGGCATGATTATACACATTGATTATGTTTAATTGATACTGTCAGGCCTCTGCAGCTGCTTTGTGCTCTTTATTATCATACCTTTTAATTTACGATTTAAATTAGAATTGATTTTTAATGACAATGTTTTGCAGCGTAACACGTAATTATTTGGACTGGTTAACATCCTTGCCATGGGGTGTAATGAGCGACGAAAAACTCAATATAGATCAAGCAACAACCACGCTAAATGAGGATCATTATGGAATGGATGACATTAAAAAACGCATTTTAGAATTTATTGCAGTTAGTCAATTGAAAGGATCCACACAAGGGAAAATTTTGTGCTTCCATGGACCTCCTGGAGTGGGTAAAACTAGTATAGGTAAAAGTCCTACTCAGTTTATGTTGTTATTTCCTTATTGTTATTATCATTATTTTTTTAGCAAAGTCTATCGCTAAGGCTTTAAATCGGGAGTATTTTAGGTTTAGTGTAGGTGGCATGACAGATGTTGCTGAAATCAAAGGTCATAGAAGGACGTATGTAGGTGCTATGCCAGGGAAATTAATACAGTGTCTCAAAAAAACCAAAACAGAAAATCCTCTCGTGCTTATTGATGAAATTGATAAAATTGGGAAGTAAGTATTCGAAGATAATTTTTATAATTTATTTGCATATAATTCGTTTAGAGGATACCAGGGCGACCCTAGTTCTGCTTTGTTAGAGTTGTTAGATCCTGAACAAAACGCAAATTTCTTGGATCATTATTTAGATGTGCCAGTCGATTTATCGAAAGTTTTATTCATATGTACTGCAAATATTACTGATGGTATACCTGAACCTTTACGAGATCGAATGGAAATGATAGAAATGTCAGGTAAAAATAAATACACTTAATTTTTCAATGTTAATTTTAGTAATTTTTAGGATACGTTGCTGAAGAAAAATTAGCAATAGCTAAACAATATCTACTTCCACAAGCGATGGGAGAATGTGGTCTAAGTAATAAAGAAATGTCCATTGATGATGAAGCTCTAATGGCACTTATTCGGAACTATTGCAGAGAGTCTGGTGTACGAAACTTACAGAAACATATAGAAAAAGTAAGAAATTTTCATTTTATTCTATAAATATTGCGTTATTTAACCGTTTTTATACCGAATTTGCGCTGCTAACTGAAATTCGATCTGAAAATCTTATTTCAACCGTGTTCAAGAATTTTCAACAAAGCAGATAACAGGTTATACCCTGGAAAAAATATTTATAAATCCATACAGATTTAGAACCTCATACAGATTGTTCTGAAAATGAATAATGGTGAATTTTAATAGCTATGCAAATACTTGTATCCTAATACATTTGTTCCCACCTTTTTGAAATTTTAGCGAAGCTGTTGCAAAATGTGATTCCCTTTTTTCTAAACTTTGACGTTAAATATCAATTGTACTATGGCAATTAAAAATTTGTCGATTTTTTTACTTACAAACAATTAGGCCACAAATTGGGTACACCGTGGATGTATTTTTTTTTTTTAAATATGCACCTTTTAGTAGTTAACACGTTGACCGCCGCGTCGGGCAACGGGTGCCAGCGTCTTATGGGCCCGAACACAAAGGAATAGTTAGCTGCCTCGATTGTATAATGTACCATTCGTCGTCGAAAATTCAGACGACCAAATTTTGGCAATTAGTCTTAGCAAGCGGAAATAACTTCGCAGCTATACAAAGATCTCTTACGAACAAGGTACAACATACGCAAATAAAAATAAATTTGAAAAACAAAATTATCTTGGGTATCCGCTTTACGTGAAAGGCCCATGTAATATTTATATAACTTGGAATATTCTTCTAAAAAGCTGTTCGTCTTACTTTTCAGATGGTACGGAAAGTGGCATTCAAAATTGTTAAAAACGAAGTAACTTCTGCGTGCATTACAAAAGACAATTTGACGGATTACTTAGGTAGAGCATTATTTTCCCGTGATAGAATGTATCAGGAAACACCTGTTGGTGTTGTAATGGGTTTGGCTTGGACGGCTATGGGTGGATCCACGTTATTTATTGAAACTGCCAAACGAAAATTAGAAACGAAGGCAAAAGAAGAATTCGAAGGGAATTTGCATATAACTGGACACTTGGGAGATGTAATGAAAGAATCAGCGCAAATTGCTTTGACTGTAGCAAGGAATTTTTTACGTTCTCTGGACAAGGACAACAAGTTTTTAGAAAAGAGGTAAACATTAATTTTATTATATTATTCAGTCGTAATGAACCTAGAACATTTAAAGTTAAATATATAAAATATAATGCTTATAATTCTTAAATATTGTCAAGTGACGTGAATTTCTACAGTATTATTACCCTTATCCCTTCATTAATTTCACTTATGTCTCAGCCATCATCATCTCATAACCATCGGTGGTTGGAGTGCCTAATTTCAGAAAGTTTGATTCAATTTTTTTTTTAAACGAAATTTCTATAAAAGTATGAAAGTATTAACGCTAGACCTGTGACTAAACCCAAAAAGGCGTTGGAATAAATCAGTTAACTTCCGTCAATTCGGCTGAGGATCAGTTTGGAAAATAAAAATATTAATGATTAATCCCAGCATTGAGCATTCTCCCTTATGTGTGGTGAAGCTGGCACGTTTTAATAGTTTAATACGCTCGTAACTATTATTTTTAAAAGTTATTATTATTAAAGATAATACAAAAAGTTTATATATAATCAATAAAATGGCATGTTGATAGATGGAGAAATTAAGTTGGAAGAAAACGCGTTTAAAGTTTCAAGTACAATTCAAAGTAAATATTTTTACCTTAATGTTAATCAGCAATTCCAGGGCTATATAATAATCCCTCCTCGTGCTCAAACATCTCTTGTGTCTCAGCATTATTCATTCTTTTTGAAGATCTTGTCTCTGTAGACTCCGATGAGTGTCCCCGGGCGGATCGACTAATCCGGACGACCAGATAGCTGCGAAGCTCAGGTCATTTTTCGGACGGCGCGCGGTTGTTTATAAATCCTCATAACTTTTCAAGATAAAATGAATGATGAATGAAAATACCCTATTAGAATATTACTACTAATTAAAAAATATCATAATAATATGTATTTAATATAATTTGTAAAGTGTGCGGTAATATATTACACATATTTATTATATCTTATGAAAACCGATTCATTCACATGCTTATTCATATTGCAGCACATTCGGCTAGTTGGCTTAAATAAATAAAAATTGGACGTGCAACAATTCGTCTGAAGTAAGGACAGTTTTCTTAAGTCAAATTTACCACGAAGAGGAACTGAATCTACTTTATCAATTAAGACTAGATTTACAGAACTCGTCAATTTAACGTGTTTCAGAATTTGTGGTGAAACTTACAGAAATCGTATTTAACAAGTAACATATAATACTTTTAATTGATGTAATAATGCGACGATATGTTCTTGTAAATTCCTTACCTTTCGAGTCCTTCATTTCGAACGGTGGTATAGTGTTACTTATTAAATTGTGAACGAATATAAGAATACGTTAGCCAGTATAGAAATTGCCAGCTCACTACGCTAAAAGCGATTGTTAACTCAGTACGTTAACTTAGAAGGCTAGCAGAAGCGCCGGCAATGGCTTAATCAATAGGTATAATCCTGACTACTGCTAAGTCAGTAAGTTAGTTACTAATCTTGCGAACTGCTGTTTTGTTATAGTTCCGATATCAGGACAAACGGCAAAGATTCTTGTGTCAAAGGCAATTTGTTGTTTCTCCACTCCATGCTAGAGGGGGACTTTACTTGGAAGTACCTACTGAAATTTAGTTTGATATAGTCCGCTGGAAATTTTACCTGCGTTCTGCTGATAAAAAGTATAGGATTTTACTGTGACGGTAAACTTCAGTAAACCAGAGTCCAAGCACCTAGGTTATTTATCTATCAAAAATAAAAATTTCCCGAATTAGAATCAATTTTTCTAAATCCCGATCATTAAACCGCTACCTTCATATTTTTAAATAACTCTTACTACCCACACAATTTCCTAGTCACTTAAATTTTTGTATTCATGTTAATAAAATTATTCTTTCGATTGAATCGCAGATTAAACTATGTATTTACAATTATTTTATTAAAAACAATTTTATAGTCACATTCATCTACATGTCCCTGAAGGAGCAACACCTAAGGATGGACCTAGTGCGGGCATAACAATAGTAACTGCATTAATCTCACAAGCATTAAATAAACCTATACGGCAAAATATCGCCATGACAGGAGAAGTTTCCTTAACGGGCAAAGTTCTTCCTGTTGGGGGCATTAAGGAGAAAACAATCGCTGTAAGTATAATTTAATTGAGTTTGTTAAGACGTTTCATTATAATACTATTGATGTGCGCTCCATCAGACTTAAGCAGTATTTTTTTTTTTATAAACTTTTATTTAAGGGGGTAGGTAGTACACTTCTTTTTTTTGAAAAAATCGATTTTTTTTTATTTCATAAATGTGCTCTAATATATCACAGAAATGTTCTCCCAAATCCGTTTTGAGAAATTCGATATATAAAAAAAGTTATAGACACATTTGTAGCGGTGCCTTACGCTTATCGCACCGTAAAATTATCGAATAAAAACTTTAAACGAGTTTTTCTCAAAACCACGTTTTTTGACCTGGCCGACATGATTTTGAAAAAACTATTGGTCTGATCGAGCTCAAATTTTTATGGGATACTCTATACATGTGTAGTTCTCGCCCGAACTAGGATTTTGAAAATCGGTTAATGTTTAACCCTTTTTTTAAACAATTTTTTGCAAAAAAAAAAATTACCGAAAAATTAAAAAGTCCGCCATTTTCTTATTTTTTTACCAAAATTTTTTATCCTAGTTCGAGCGATAGCGACTGATCTATATTTTAATATGCACTTTGAATTGTTTGTTTAAGACGTTCCAGAGTCGAGATATCATGTCGGCCAGATTAAAAAGGGGTCACCTTCAGGCAGCCATATTAGGGCCCTATGAAGAAAAAAAAAAAAAAAATTTTTTTTTATATTCTTGAATGTTAGTTGTATCATATGTAAAAAGTTTGCAAGATCAAAATAAAGTTAACTACAAAAAAAAAAACTTTAAAGACGGCCTTAAGAAGTGTACTACCCCCTTAACTTGCAAAGTATGTTTGTATGTTTAGGTCAAATCTTGCAACTGAATTTTGAACCATTTCCTCCCTACCGATTTTTCTGAAATTTTGCATACACCTTTAGTTTTGGTGACAATGCAATATGCATATTCATCACATATGAAAAAGGCCGCCGCGACAAGATGGCGGATGCTGTATATTTTGTCAACCCGATTAATATGGGTATTAAATGAAAGACCTTGAAGAGTTTGAAACTATAAATCGAGTGACGTCATTTTAAAATGGCTGAAGCTACAAAATGGCGGATTACATTTCTTTGTCAACCTCCTTAATATAGGTATTAAATTAATCTGGATATCGAATGAAGAGTAGAAACCAATAAAGTGAATGACATCACACTAAATTCAATATGGCGGACAAAATGTTCTTATCTACCATCATGATATGGCTGTCAAATGAAGGGGTTTGCTGAGAAGAATACGAAAAACATGTCCAGCGAAAACTAAAAAATAAATTAATAGTAAAAAAACATTTTTAAAAATAAGCTTTTATATAAATGATCTAAAAAGGAAAAAAATAAACTTTAAATTAAAGCAAACCCATCGAGCGAGATTGATAATTAAGAAATTTGTTGGAAAATTTTTGAAAACAAATATATTTTTATCTCACATAAAATTGCGACTATTTGTATAAGTTTAAAGTTCGCCCCGCGGTTAAACACAAGCAATGTTACTACTTTTTGCTAAACATTTTCTTTTTAGGCAAAGCGCAGTGGAGTTACCTGCATCATACTACCGGAAGAGAACAAAAAAGAATTCGCAGAGTTACCACAGTACATAGTTGACGGCATTGAAGTATATTTTGTTTCACAATATAGCGATGTTTATAATATTGCATTTAAATAAAATAAAATGCACAGTTACAAACTTATATATTTGAAAATAAATAAGAATTATTTTTAATAAAAATAAAAGTTCTTTCAATAAAAAAAATCTTTGATAATATTCAATTACGCGCAAATCAACACACTATACAAAGGGTGCCCAAAAAACAATTTTTCAACCTAAATAAAAATCTCTTGGTTTTCGAAATATTGGCACTTTTTTAAAATTCGAAAAAAATCGATAACCAGTCAGTGTTTTCGGTGTCCCGGCAATATTTGGAAATTTAAAAGGAGAATTTTGAAGTAAAGCGATTAAATCAATTATGGTGTTACATATCTCCAGAATATAAAAAAAAAATCGATTTATAAAAAAAAACTAAGTTAAGAGAGCATTTCCATTATTTTAAGAATACGAATAAAACTATTTTATTTTAGCGTAATACAAGCGCTAAACATTTTAAATATTCTTAAAGTGGCGATTCTACAACGAGTAAATGTAAATGACACAGAAGTTATAACATTGACATACAAAAGAATAAGATGTACAGATATAATTAAGTACCTTCTTTAAGAAATTGTAAAATAAAATTGATTTTTCCGAAATCCCAACTAGACATGATTCCTTTATTAAAACAATCCACAAAAGCGGTCCGTAGGCACAAATTATTAATGCTCTCAGGTATGCAGGAAATCTAATAAGTTCGGACAATTAGAAGAAGCTAAGGTGGTGAACGTGATATCACACACAAAATATTTTTGGTAAGTTTGGAATAGGGTGAGGATTACCCGTAGTAATTATGATACACGCTTTAGGTTTTATTATATTTATTTTTCTAAAGAATGGTACGTGCTCATAATATTATTTATAGTTTTTAATTCATCAATAAGCAGTTTCACGGTTGTTTTAAAAACATTTATCTTATTACAACTCTCTTGCCTTAAAACTCCATCAACAATCTCATTTTTAATTTTGAGTTCAAGTTGTATGCAATCAGGTAAGTCGTTTGGCATATTTATTGATATACTTTCCAGCTCATTTACTGAAAATAAGAAGGTTTAATAAACTAACGAGAGCTATACCTATTTTTACCTGTTAATTTCGATTCCAATAATTTTGTTGTAATTGGCACTGAATACTCAGAGAAAATGCGGCATATTACAGCAGAATGCTCTTTAGGTAAACCAATCTGCTGAAGTTCGGCTTCAAAAACCTTCTCACTTACGTTGTTCTTCGTAGCTGATATTAACAAGAAGCGTAGACACGAAATTGCTGATTTACTTACATTTGCATCCATTTTACTTGTAATGAAAACATCTCGTATTTTGTCTTCCTGAAAAGAGTTGTGTGAAAATATTTACATAAATTGAAAAAAAATCCAGTCTGGGAAAATACTTCTTAAATAGTGCGCAGAAAGTCCCGGAAATCTTAAATATCTCAAAGCGATTGAGTTGTTTTTTAATCCTTCACATTCTGGCACACTGGCGGCTTTGGGTCACCATGCAGCTATTGTTTATGCAAAATCTTCGAGTGCACAGGGTTTTAATACAAAAATAATGGTAACTGGTCAACCTCCGGAAGACTGAAAGTCCCCATCAAGGACACATTTTTTTTCCTTTTAGTAAAGCTGATGAAATTCTTTGAGGAAATTAACATTTTATTTCTATAATAATTTCGTTCCTACATTTTTGTGTAATACGTTATTTTTTTCAGTTAATAAAACATGAAGTGAAGTCTTTAGAATGCAGTATTACTTTTTAATAGCAACAACCTAGGTTCAGTGTTGGTAAATCGAATTTCCAAATATTTACTTGTTATAACTAAAATAAGCCCAAATATTGCAGTTTTCGTTCTTGTTTCTATAATTTTCTTCGTGGGGTGTAGAAGTAGAGTTGTTCTTTTAGTTTCTGATTTAAAAAAAATTGAATTTTTTTTCGCATCACGACGTTTTTTTATGTGCAAATAACGCATACAAAACCGGAGTTTTTTAAAATTAAATAGTCTTCTGGTCATATCCCTTATGAAAAAAATTTTTTTTTTACATATATTTCAGTAGGGTGCTTTTTTTTCGCGACTATTTTTTTTTTTCAGTCCCACCTCGAAATTTTGTGGCAAATACTTAAACAAAAATTCCCTGAAAATTGGAGCCTTTAATATTAATATTAAGTACTAAACCAAGGCGTATAAAGATTTCCTCTATAAAACACACGTAAACTTTGATTATTTTTCTTCAAAACTCTACAGCTCAGAGGCATTTTATGGTATAATCTTGGTCAATGGTAGGGTTTCTTCAGAATTGAATGCTCTACAAAAGTGTCCATTGCAGTGTAACCCTAACTCCCACCATCGAGGTAGTACGGGTCACTAACCCCAATTTTTCCATGAAATTCTCGCTTTTTACCCCTATCTCGTAAACAACAAGAGCTACAGAAAAAGTAAATATGACAAACTTGTAGGATATTTAATTTCCTACAAAAAAGTTGTAAACACCAAATCGCTAACATCGATATTTCTTGATATATTGGGCTTTGAAGTTGAGGTAGAGTGGAATTTTCATGGATTATTGAGCTAAATTGTAGAAACACTACCTCAACTTCAAAGCCCAATATATCAAGAAATATCGATGTTAGCGATTTGGTGTTTACAACTTTTTTATAGGAAATTAAATATCCTACAAGTTTGTCATATTCACTTTTTCTGTACCTCTTGTTGTTTACGAGATAGGGGCAAAAAGCCAGAATTTCATGGAAAAATTGGGGTTGGTGACCCGTACTACCTCGCTGGTAGGAGTTAGGGTTGCACCGCAATGGACACTTTTGTAGAGCATTCAATTCTGAAGAAACCCTACCATTGACCAAAATTATACCATAAAATGCCTCTGAGCTGTAGAGTTTTGAAGAAAAATAATCAAAGTTTACGTGTATTTTATATGGGAAATCTTTATACGCCTTGGTCTAGTCTAGTACTTAATATTAATATCAAAGGCTCCAATTTTCAGGGAATTTTTGTTTAGGTATTTGCCACAAAATTTCGAGGTGGGACTGAAAAAAAAAAAATAGTCGCGAAAAGAAAAGCACCCTAATATTTCAGTAATAACCAATTTGTGTTGTTTGTACTTTTAATTTATGCAAAAATTTGATTTATAAAAATCGCATATGCGATTGGATTGTGGTCTTATATTTTACGGCGCTAATTAGGGAACCAGTATCATCGAATAATAACATAGAACATAACTGAGTAAAACTTACCACTATTTCTTCACCACAAATTATCTTTGCTGAAGTTTGTGCCAATACTCTGAGCTTAACTGAGCTTAGAACCGAGAGTGTTGAATGTATTTCTGCCAACACCCAATCAGGACAGTCACCATCTCCACAAAAATAAAATTTCTGAAAAAAATAAAGACATACATATAACTATGAAGATGAATACTTTTTTATATATGCACGACAGAAGAGAAGCTTCTTACGCTTATTTTTCCGGCGTTGCGTAAATACTTATTAATTAAAAATTTCTCAAATGCTCTAGTTTGTTATATCCTAGAAATTGCTTCAACGTGAAAAACCCTTTATAATAATTTTCTTTGAAATCCTTTGAATTATTGTAGAATTATTTTTCGCTATATTCGATTCGCCACATTTAATTTCTAAATTCTGATAAAAGATTTAAAAGCATTTGCACCGAAAATTCCTTTCAACTAATTTTCGAGAGATTCCAAAAAAATGGCACTGAGAACCACTTTGTATTAATTATCGTTGAAATCTCTTAAAATAAGTAAATTGTGGTCGCCATATTGAATGTTGAATGAATTCTAATAGCAAATCCGAAATAAGCGAGAAATCCCGTGAATAGCAATATTGAGAATTATGACCTTTTAATGCATAATATGATGATTTTAAATCATAATGCAAGAATGTGTGTTTTAATCAAAATTTATGATTATAAGTTATGAAATTTATATTTTGCTGATGATTTTAAATCATAATGTATTTATTATATACCATATAAATATATATTAATCTGTACTTTCTCCGTTTATGAAATTTTGTTCTTTATTTAACCCATGTATGCCTAAAGGGTCGTTAACGACCCACACTTACTCAAGGTAATTAAGTGGGTCGTTAACGACCCTTTGGACATATATGGGTTAAGGGTGTAAAAAACAGATGTTTTCCGAATGTTGCCCGAAGCATTTCTTTACTTCTCAGGCTTAGGCAGATTTTATTCCCACATTTATTGCCAGTTTTCGCCCAGAAAAATTTGTCAGAAACGTACGGAAACAAACCTAATATATGATAACATTTCTCTCCGTGTAAATAAAATAAAAAAAAGTTTCAATTGAGACTAGGTTTGTGGAAGGCTGCAATGACATATGGACAATTTCATGCCGAGCGGACAGACAAAACAATTTTAGTTACACGATTTTGATTTTCTTTGGATATGTTGTTATGTGACATGCATACGCACACCTCATCATTTTTACATTCAGTGCTTAGTTATCGAGTTTATGGCTAGTTGAAATTTTGACTAAATGTTGTGCATGGAGAGTTTTAGAGGCAGATATTCCGATTAAACTGAACGACTAGTGTGACTACTTAAAAAAAAGGTGATTTTCGGAAATTTATTGAAAGAAAAGTATTGCATAGAATGTTTTGAAATTTTGAGGATATATTTATTCATAAATTAAGTATTTACTATAATTTTGTTGTATAAAAATATTCAATTTTCCGCGACTTCCGCGCCATCTCTCCAGCATCAAAAAAAAAAAAAAAGTCCTCCCATTGCTGCACTGATTGTGACCTTCAGAGTGCGTGATTTAAAAAAAAGTCCGTTAAACTAGAACGTATTTGTTGTATACCGTGAACCTCGATTGTGAAAAAAATTATGAAAATGAAACAAAATGGCAGTGTTTTTGGCTTTTTAATCCAATTGAAAAACTTGAGGTTCACGGTATGAAAAAAGAAATATTAAATATGGTAAAAAAACTTCAAGTTGAGCGGATGATTTGTGTTCGAGCTAGAAGTGCAGCAAGTCTGAAAAATGTGATTTTGAAAAAAAACGCGTTTAAAGATAAAAATTTGTATTTCATTGTTATAAATCGATAAATATGTTACATAGAGCTATTCTGCTAACTGCATAGAATCTGCCCATCGGCCCATAAAACTCGCCCTCTTTTTCCCATTAAAAAAAAATCAACTTGACCTCGACATGGCCTTGGGGGTCATGGTCAAGGTCAAATCCTATGTCACCACCGGATAGCCAGGGAGCAATCCTACAACTTTTGTTTGAAACATTTTTTCCGAAAATCCACTCCCGGCGAGTTATTCTGCCCCCTCAGCTTACGCACGTTTCTGAACGACGAGCAGCTGCTTTTTAGAAGGCTGGAGCTCAAAAACTATTTGAGGCACATACTTGAAATTTTAATATATTATTCTTAAGGGTATAGACTATAGACTATCGAAAAATGCAACAGTCGTGTTTCTTAAAGAGTGGTAAATAAAATTTTATTATGCTCTGCTCTTTCACGTAATTTTCATAATTTTAAATTGATTTCCATTTGTTAGTAAAAAATAAATGAACTATAGAAAATAAGAGATTTTTGGCAATTCGACCATTTGTAGTTTCTCAAAATGTTGCTTATAACGTAATGGCACCGAAAACCGGCCATTTAAGGATTGACTACATTTATTTATTGTTATTGAATTAATAGGAACATTTATTTCAATTGTGTTAGTGGTTTCAATATGAGAAAACGATTCTGAACGATAATAAATTATTCCCATTCATTTATTTTGTCGTTGGTATATTTAAAATTAATTTTTAATAAAAAGCTTGTCATTGTTGGACTAGGACCCTAACTCCGGCCACTATCTCGTACTGATCCTAATACCAAGATTATTACATAACTAAAGAATATATGAGTCTAGAATAATTATCAAAATCATAAATAATTATTGAGATGATACAAAAACATTTCTCATTTTTCAAGTATCGATTTTTAGGATTTCATCGATCTATTGAAGCAAAATCTAACCTTCGACCACATTAATAATTTTTTTTCGCTTAACAATAAATAATTTTATTAATTTTTTTTTAACTAATTACAAGTACAGTAATTAATTTATATATTTTACTAGTAAAAATGAATTTATATTTAGTTTTCGCATAGATATTTATTAAATAACCAAGTGGCCGGATTTAGGTAGCCGGCCGGTATTCGGTGCCATTACGTTAATATACTTATGGAGCATGCCAAGTTGCATTATGGGACTAGTAATAGTCTAGATGCTAGCGCTCTTAAAGTGCAGTCAAGCTGCACCACTAGCACACGCGTAGTACAGATAACCTGGTTGGGAATTAACTTTAAAATAAACTTTATTTATATGAAAAGCTTGAAGGAGCAGGAGACGTTACCATAGAGGGGTAAACTGAAATGAAAACGACAAATTTCTTGCTATTCGTATCGCCCGATTCTGAAATTTAATCATTGTTTATCAAAAGGGTGACTTCTTATTACTAAATTTCATTGAAATCTCGCAATAATAAGTATATGGGCGTTCGTGGGACGGCTATTTACAGTACTAAGGACGGTATTTTAAAGTGCCCAATTTACAAAATGGCGAGTTGATTAAAAAAGAATGAAATAAAAATAGAACCACCTCTAAAAAATTCCAAGACCTAGAAAGTATTGAATAATTTTACTTAAAACTCCTTTACTACTACTTTAAATATTAAAACCTTAGTCAACGCGAAAAACTGACTGATATGTATCCAATATAAATACCAGATTTGAACTCCACGATCTTAAAAATACCCACATAGTAATTTTGTATACGAGTCACAGAATATTTATCATTTTCATTTGATTTTACCACTTTACTGTAACATTCATACCATTTTACTCTACGTCAAACCTACTTTATTTTATTTTATTTATTTAGAAAAGAATAAAATAAGTTTCCTTCTTATTGTTAGCTCTTACAGACTGTCTGCAATACCTGTGCAGGAATTCACAGATTAATTGATTTTATATGACTACCGATATTAGTTTGGAACAAACGTCTTCTACTTAATAAGGAAAAATCATAGTAACCGTTTCACGCGTTCCAAAGTTACGAGTGAACAAATATATATAGTATTAAAAAAATACATATAGGTCGAATTGAAAACATATTTTTTTAAGTCGATTAAAAAATATCAAATGTTCGGTTCCAACAATATTCGTATGCCAATTTTCAAGTTAATCGTATATGAGAAAATATGTGAAAATAGAGATTTTGAGATTTTAATAAACGTGGAGCTGAATATTTTCCCATGAAGCTTATAATATGACATAAGGATTCTAGGATTAACAAAACATTTTTTATTAATGAATATCGAATATAAGAAGACATTTTTTTGGGACACAAAATCCGCATTTTTATGCTACAATAATAGTGGTCTTAATAATTTCTCTGGTTTGTTGATTTTCACAATAGAAAATGTTAAAAAAGACCAAGGCATACATTTGAAAGTGTTAACTTTGCGTACAAAAACACCCTACGGACAGAGTTAACGACATTTATTCTCTTATTTGAATTACGTTTTGAACATCAAGGCTATTATTGGCAAATATCTCGTAAATCAGGAATATATGTAAATACATTTAAATGCTACTTTATTCTGCAATCAACAGGCAAGTAACTAGCCAAGCCGATTGCCTGTGCCTGCTAATACGAAAAGATAACGTTAACAAAATTTGCTGATTGAAATTTTCTTAATTGGAATCCGTCGTATAATTCTTGTAAGATATAACTGATTAAATTGACGAATTTTAGAGGGAAAGAAATTTCGCTTTACTAGTTATACTGAACAATTTACTTTCATTTTCGACCTAATGAGCGGAAATATTTTAACGAATAATTTACCCCATCAATATTTACAAGCAGAGTCACATTTCCACAGCCCTCTGTTTGCGCAATTAGATTCAAAACATGTTGGAGTTTTATTGACAGAAGCTAATTCTTAATGTTGAGTTTCTTATGCTGAAATACAAATTCATTACAAGCTGTTCATGTGTTTGCCTGATTCATAATTTTTGCGAGAATCTCTTGCTTTTTCTGTGTGCACATTCATAATGTATTAATAATCATAAAATTAACGATACAGAAAATGAATATAAATGCTCCCAAGGATCTCTATAAAAGCTCCTAGCTACTGTTATCTTCCCATTAGTTGTTCAGACTACCTTGAAAAGCTTAGAGAGTCCATTCAGGGATACTTCAAATATTTCTTTTATGTGAGTTTATAAAAAATTAAAAGAAATTTAATTATAAAATATTTGTATTGTTTTGTAAGACGTTTATTTGAAAAAAAAAAAATATTGATCGAAATTGTGGAGTGTTATGTGATTTATTTTTTAATTTAAAAATAATTTAATGATCAGTGGTAATTAAGATATGGTGTTAGGAGAAAATTAGTATGAAAAATATGAATAATGCACCTTCTGTTCTTATTACGATGGACAAGTGTATCATGAATTCAGAAAAAAAATTGTCATTGACATATTTTCGAAAAATAGTGTTGAAAGATAAGAAAAAAGCAGATTTTAGACACTTTTGAAAATGTTTATATAGTAGACGGACATCACCATCATCTATTATAGGAAAGGAAACGACAGACGGCTAACTAAAGTTTTTATAGTTCTATTTTCTGTGCTAACTTTTATTTTTCGAAAGCAGCACTTGCCCCTTGAAAGAGCAAAACGTACGTTATTTTTACCTGAGTCATTATGTCCATATGTCTGATGATGGCGGACAACGGAACAAATAAAAATCTTAAACATCAATTGGATCTTTTGAGTGTTTTTGGTGTCCAACAGTTACTGCATTTATAAGGAGCTCTAACTCCGGGATTGAAACTCCGATCCGGATTAAAATTCCCTTGTAAGCAGGGACGAAAATTCCAAGTTCGATGTTGATATACAAATCAGATTGAAACTTCAAGTCCTCAAGAAAAGTTCTTATAAACATTCGGCGTAATAAATACTAATTACGCTACATCCGTTCCAATTGGTCGCAGTTTCCGTGTTGTTCTAAAATGTTATTGCTCGAATTCCTTTTCGATTTCAAAATACAATTATCAGTAATGCAACATTCATTTGTGAACAAAAATAACAAATATGTAAAACTTTTTTGTCGGCTGCTTGTACTTCCCGAGATATTTAATTTTAAAGTTTCAAAAATTAATATTTTCCATTGCGAAGTTCTACATATTTATTAAAAGTTTCGTTGCATATTGTATACGGTTACTTTTATGAAACTCAGATAAAATAGCATATAAAGAGTGACGGCAAAAAAGGCCGGGTCACCGATGTAATCAGCCCCAAAATATTGGAATAATCTGGAATATTTTTCGAAATTCTAAATGTAACATACTTTTGTGCTTCGAGTCATGTAAAACACGTGATTGGCAATTCTTACCAGTTTTGAAGGAAAAATTACCCTCAGCATAGTATAGCTACTCTCTAAGTGGACGAAATCATCCCCTAATACTCTAAAATATTTTTGACAATTCTGAATATGAAATATTTTTGCTTTTTGAGTGAGGAAAAATATGGTACAAACAACCTTTTGAAAAAAAGAACCCTCAGCGGGGTACAAATCCTCTTTAAATCATTCCCTAAACATGGGAATAATCTAAAATGTTTTTCTAAAATCTAAGCAGAGAACATTTGTGTACTTTAATATGGATCTAGTTTTTATTGCCATTTTAGAAGGAAAACAACCCTATGTTTGGTACAATTACTGTCTAAAGGGGTGAAAATCATTCCCTAAACATTGAAATACACTTAAATTTTTTTTTTTAAATCCTAAATATGAAATACTTTTGCATTTAGCCTGATGAAAAATATGGTACGAACAGTTCTTGTGATTCTTGAAAAAAAAAACCCTCAGTAGGTTACAAATGCTTCTAAAGCCCCAAACATTTATGTAATCTAAAAGAATTTTTTATATTCCAAAAATACTTTGTATGTTCCAAATTACAAAAAATATCGTACAAATATTTGCTATGTTTACAAAAGTAAAAAAATCTTCAGCTAGGTACATCCCCTGAACATTGAAATAATGTAAAATATTTTTAAAATTCTGACTATGAAATATTTTTCGTTTAAAGTTACGAAAGATACAATAACTTACTTTTCTTGAAATCCTAAATAATGAATTTTTTTTTTTCGACTCGTGAAAAATATTGAAGGTGGATAGGTCCAACCCTTCTTTGTTGAAAACAACATCATATTGCATTTTTAAAATTGATTTGATATAAATAATCTAATAAGAAAGATCTTTATACTAATTAATAATTTTTTGATAAAATTAAGTTTTTAGGGTGATTTCAACTATCAATTAGGGGTAATTTTTTAATATTTTCGAAAAACTAAAAGCAATGCCTCTCTTGATTTTTTACGACGATTACTTTTATACCTGATACATTTTTTTATGTCTTTTCCTTAGTTCACTGTGAAATGTGCAAAAACAGGCGATTTTTGCCGCACTCTTTAAATTACACTATTTTTATCATTATCGGTCGATGAGTTAGTATTCTATAAATTCATCTACTGAAATACAGTCATATACACAATTTCTTTTTTTGAGACACCCTTTCTATACATCACGCATTTGTCTTTTGAAATAGCAGATCGACGTCGTGAAATTTTTTTTTATTTTCAAGATTTTTGCAGAATTATTCATAAAGGAATTTCAAAATTATTATATTGTCTTCAAATTAAAGTGCAATTTCTGTCAAAATCCTTATTTGACAGAATTTTCGAAATTAAATTTTAAAATTGTATAAGCACGAAATTCTAAACTTTATTCGTAGTCTGTCCACTTTTAATTTAAAGCAATTTTTGTCCTATACAATTTATTCGTAAAATTGGTCCTTTTTGAGTAAAAATATCACCAAGTTTTGTATGATGATGTGCTTATATTTCACCAAAGAACACGTGTGCTTATTTTCAAAATTTGTCGGGACATTTCTGGATTTTTCAAAATTTGGCCAAATCCAAAAAACTAAACATTTTTTGTAAAGTTGATCATTGTAAAAAATTGCCATTTTGCAAAAACCAAAGCAAAAAATAACTTTCAAAACCATTATTTGACATAGTTTAAACATTCGGACCGCGATTTCTGGTGATTATATGATCATTAAATAGCAACAACGACAAGATAATCGACTTTGAAAAGAAAAAAGACCAAAAATATCAGCATTTTTTTTTTTAAACCCAAAAAATAATAAACTTTTAGGCAAAACAAATGCCAGATTCTGAAAGAGCATGCCCAAAAACCCTTGTATACGATTTAGGAAGAAAATCGCTCCAATTTTCTATTCGAATCGTACAATTGAACTTACATACACAAAATTCTCGTTTTGCACATTAATGGGTTAATTAGAATTTTTACTGTTTTCCACTTTACCATATTAAAAAATTAGATTTTATACTATAACTTTTTAGCTCGGTATTTTTTTGCATCATTACTGCCTGAAGTTTATAACATGCAAGCGTTCTTACCGTTCTTACCTACTATAGCACAGACACACACAAAATCTTAACCTTTATACTATGACGTATGTCTGACGGTGGCTGGCTTTAACTTGTTGCAATACATAATAATCTACCTAATTAATTTTTAAAACAATTGCGATAAACAAATTATTAATGATTATTAATATTGATGATATCACGGTGAAAATTGCAGTTCACAAAACTCTGATTGGAGCAAAAAACAGTCAAACAGGAGATTGAGAAGTCGATCTTTATATTGGTCTGTGCTAATGATTAAAGAAGTCTTACATTAACACAAACATTTTATTTTTGAATAATAATTTTATACAAGCTCTTTACATATATGTATGTATACATATTTTATTATTTTTGTTTGGTGAAATATATTAAGCAAAACCACAATTTGTTCTTTATAAAATAATTTTTCTATCTCTGTTTCAGGCTAAACATCATGCTCAGCAAAGCGCTTTGTTTGGCTTTTATCTTGTTTAGCTGCAAAGGTACAAGTGCGGATTATAATGAAGAAATGTTTGCATGCGAGGAGCAACTTACAAAATTTAAGAGAATTCTTTTGACAATGATAACAGACATTGAAGACATTTGTGAATTATATGAAATGGCAGGAAATAGATTGGATCATATCAAGCATAATCATAACGAAGAATATAAAATCTACTCATTGCGATTGTTAAAATACCTAGCGCAAAATATTGACGATTTCAATAACTTTATTAAGGAAACTTTAACTGAAAGGTGTCGCTCGAAATCCTTAAGTGAGAAACGAGATGGAGTAATTATTGGGAAAAAACAACGCTTCCATTCCTGGGGGGGCAAGCGTTCTATGAAATTACAAGAACTGGATCAACTTGGAAAGATTAATGACGAATTACCAACATTATCATGGAATTAAAATTGTATGTCCCTTCAAAGGTTGAAAAAAAAAAATAAATAAATAATATCACATATTAGATTTTTCAATTGTGTGTTTAGGAGTACCGTTTATTTAATGTAGATATTTGCGCAAAGCGATTAACCTGAAATACTGAGGAGACTACAAATGCAGAAATTACTGGGATTTTCCTAAATAAAACATATTTCTGAATATTGAGGATATGCATTTTTTAATTACAAAATAATATCTCTAATATGGATCAAAAGTGATTTTTTATCATTCTTACCCTCCTTTGAGATACATAATTTTTTCTAAGTATGAAGAAGATAGAACTTCCATATTAGCTCTATGGTGGAGGGCATATTATACTATATATATTATAGTACCAAGGAAGATTAAAAATCAATTTCAAAATTTTATTCTGCATTAGTTGTAGTTTATCAATACTTATATGTCTTAAAACAGTTGAACCAAACTGGACAAACGTAGAGAATGATTGCTTGAAATATTGCTCTGAATAGGATAAGTTTGTTATCAATATTGATGGTGAAGGTTAACACTTAACCAGCCGGTATTTAAGTGAGAGAATTTTCAGTAATGGCCGGCAATATTTTATAAATTAGAAGGAGGAAGTGAACTATGGATTCTATTATAATTTTTGCAATTATCTATTATTTATATGTGTACTTGAATTCAAATAATTACGTATATATTTACACTATTGAAATTAGCATTAAGGAAATTACTCTTCAAAATACGCGTCGTCAATGAGTTAATTTGAGTGATAATTGAATAACGAGATAAGGTATAAAAATGTGCACTATAGTAATTTCCCTAAGAAAATTTATATGTGTTTTGAATGTTTCAAGTAATAATGAATGTATCGACCCTTCCTAGAAAGAAATCATTTGAGCATTCGAGGAGTTTTGGACATGCACTGACAGGTAAGGTATTCAATTGTCTCCATAAAGAGTAAAATAGATTTGATTTGGTCCGCAAAAGCTCCAATTCGAATTCTTAAGGTAAAAAAAAAAAGCTCCTCTCTTTAAGATATGTTCATGTTAAAATTGGCTAAGATGAGACCTTTGGAAGATATCATATCAAACCTTGCTTATGATCTCTCCACGATATCTCGGCGATGATATTTTTGAAGAGAAAACTTCTTAACGCAGGCTTCGAAATGGTATTAAATCGTTATAAGCAATTGTATAGTATTGTGTGTTGCAATTATAACGATTTTACACCAAGAAATGGTGGTATTGTTTGTTCGAAATAACCACTTTTGTATTAATTTGCTTTTTTTCTCAATCTTAAAAATATTCCAAAACTTTGAGGGCTAGTAAAATAACGAAGTGTTATCTTCACGAAAATGTGTATAGGAACTTTTTTATGGAAAATATTATGCTCTTTTAAATGGACTTGGTCCTGTTCGTGCAAGATTTTTTTTCACGAGATATAGAGGAAACTAGTAAAGTATTCTTTACCATGCTATTCTTAAGAAAAACTATAAAGTTCAGCCACCAGTAAATAATAATATTATGAGCTCTCCTTCGACCAGCATTTTTCTTGCAATTATTAAACCAGTTTAAAAGAAAAACACTTTTTTTGAATCACTCTAATCAATGCAAAAAGAAAGGATAAGCAACTTTAAATTAAAAACACGACTCGTAGAATAGTATATGGTATGTCTGTGTTACTTCTGGGATTTGGGCAGGATTAATCCCCACTCTTAGTCTCTTATTGCCAGTTTTCGCCCAGAAAAGTACGGAAACAAACCATTCATAAAAAAAGAGATCGCCCAAAAACACAGTCCTTACTAGAAAGATATGGCACAATCACCCTAAATTTAACAGAAAAATATCGATTACCTTTTTACTTGTAACAGTCCACTCAAAATAGACAAACAAATTGCCAAACCTCGGAAAAATGCCGATAGAGTTGAAAATTTATACAGACCTTTTAGTAAACCGTATATAAAAATACTATACAGGGTGTTCAGAGGTGGGAGGTCAATACTGCAGGGGGTGAAAGGTCAGACCGAGACAAGCAAAAAATCGTATGGGTGGGGGGGGGGGGGGGGGGGGGGGGGGGCATCTCGCACCGTTTGGCAGTTACAGGGTGATTCGTAAATCAGGATTTTTCCTTATATGGGAACCGCTCTTGTATTTTTATCTTTTTTTCTACGCATCGCAGCGGCCCCAAACTGATTTCAAAAAATCACTATGTGGAAGCCCTTTCCAAAAAAGTTTACACCACCCCCCTATCCCCAACCCCTTGGCCCCAATCCCCCCTGGAAGTTGAAAAAATTAACTTTTATTTCACGATTTTTCACCTTTCGCCCCACTTTTCTCCGAAATTCATGTTATTAACATACCTACTTTTTATTTTTTTTAAGTTGCCTATCTAATTACCTTTCCAAAAAGGTGCAACATGCCCAGGTAGGAAAAGGATACGAAAATTTATTTACAAAAATCCTTTTACAGAATATCATGACAATTCGAATTTTTTAAGAAATTATACTTAAGTTAACTAAAAAATACATTTTGTTCGCTTCAAAACTAATTACAATTAAAACGTTTGTCCTTTAAAAGCTGTTCCTCCAACAGATCCGGAAGGGTATTCTCCAAAAAGTCCGAGTATAGCTGACTATTCAGCACTTGGGGCAAGATGAAGGGTTCTATCAACTGGTTGCCGATGATGCCAGCCCAGACATTGACACTAAATCTTTGCTGGAAGGACCGACACCTGGTCCTATGTGGGTTCACATCTGACCAGGTGTGGAGGTTGTGTAAGTTTGTGATGCCATCCCAGGTGAATTGCGATTCATCCGTCCACAGAATTCGGTCTAGAAACCTTCTGTGTTCGATGTCAGACTCGAACAGCCAAGTGCAGAATTGCAATCGTCCTTCGGAATCTCCTTCCCTAGTGCTTGGACCGGGATATGGTGGTTATGGTGGTATGGATGTAGTCCCTCTCGGTTCACAACGGTCCAAACTCTCCCTGAAGATAATCCTGACCTTCGTGCGACCTGCCTGATGCTTATTACAGGGCTGTTCCTGACGATGTTGAGGATTTGTTGGTCGGGGTCCGCTGAATCGGCCGATATTCCTGCTCGCGTTTCTGCTCTGGGGGCGGTTACACTTCCGGTTTCTTTTAACCTTCTGAAAGTCCTTGAAAATACCCTTCTGTTGAGTACCCGCCGAATCGGGAATTTCCTTTGGTATTCTCGTACGGCCTCACTATCATTTCCTCCTACTAAACCGTACACGTAAATTATATCGGCATACTCGCCAACACTGAATTCTGCCATTTTATCTTAATTTTTTCTATTAAACACCCGTTCTTTTCGCTTGCTTCTTCAACTGTGGTCAATGTCCTTTCAAACTCACCCATTTTTATACCATAATTCATAGGAGGTATTAGAAACGGAGCGTCAGGATACTTAAGAGTCAATACTGGATATAATAATCTAATAACGCTATTTAACGAGATTACATTTATTATTTTATTACTGTTTTGCTGAAAAAATAAAAATTTATTACCTCTGTTTCCTAAACAAACATTTCCGAACTTGCTGTCATAAAAATTGTTTACTTAACGACTTTTTCCATTATGGTGCAATAAAGTAATTAGGTACCTGTGAGGATGTTTTAATTTCAGGACTTTTGCAACCCTTTTCTACCTGGGCATGTTGCACCTTTTTGGAAAGGTAATTAGATAGGCAACTTTAAAAAAATAAAAAGTAGCTATGTTAATAACATGAATTTCGGAGAAAAGTGGGGCGAAAGGTGAAAAATCGTGAAATAAAAGTTAATTTTTTCAACTTCCAGGGGGGATTATGGCCAAGGGGTTGGGGATAGGGGGGTGGTGTAAACTTTTTTGGAAAGGGCTTCCAAATAGTGATTGTTTGAAATCAGTTTGGGGCCGCTGCGATGCGTAGAAAAAAAGATAAAAATACAAGAGCGGTTCCCATATAAGGAAAAATCCTGATTTACGAATCACCCTGTAACTGCCAAACGGTGCGAGATGCCCCCCCCCCCACCCATACGATTTTTTGCTTGTCTCGGTCTGACCTTTCACCCCCTGCAGTATTGACCTCCCACCTCTGAACACCCTGTATATATTTTTCTTGGATTGTGTTATTTCAAAATCGGGTAAAAAAAGATTTGGGTGTACTTATAAGCATTCACTTGCGAGTAAAGCATTTCCTTTAAAATATAAGTAAACACTTGGCTAGCAAGTGAATAAAAGTAAGATAATATGTACTCACAAGTATTTACTTCCCCAAAAAGGTTTTACTTTTAAGTCTTCACTTCTTTATTTTTATTCACGTGCACTCACGCCATATACGCGAATATTTACTTACTAAGCAAAGATATGTTAAAACTCTAAATGTTTATCTACTTCTTTGTTTTAATTAGTCATAGCCGTTTACAACTAAACGTTAGTTAAAATCATGTTTCCCAGTCATGAAGAGGCAGACCAAGAAAAAAGTATTTCTGATAACCGGCGGCTAAAGAAGTCTGGAAAAAAATAAAGAAAAACATTTTGATACAGGAAAATCCGTAACTGTATATCAGTACTATCAACACATTTTCTTAATTCGTTTGCACCACCCCTATTTTCGTTGTTAGTTGATAGAAAATAATCCGTAATAAAAATCTACACTTTCTTCTTCGAATCTCAAGCGATGTTCTACACTGTTTGGACTTGTGTCCCTGCTCTCGCGGTATTGTTTAATGTTATGAATACTTATGAATGTTGCCATTGATACATTGATACAATACTTACCAGTATTCACTTGAGTTCCTAAGTTTTTGCTTTAGGAATGCAAGTAAATTAATTACCAAAGGAAAACAACAAGCACAAAATTAGGGCCGAAGATAAAAGTTGCAATTTCATTGTCCAACACAATTTTAACAGAAATCAGAGTACACTGTAGCATCAGGATAGTTTCCCGAATACTCAAGCGTACTTAAAATTGAAATATTACTTACCATTATTAACAATAAATGAAGATCCCTTTCACTAAACCTGAATCTAACTTTTGAATACACAACGTAAACAAACCATTTGACTGCCCAGCCTTCAAACTTCTTCTTCTTTTAACAGAGTGACTAAAAGCTGCAAATATCAGGGAAAACCACTAACATGTAACGGCTGCATTTTTTTTTTTTTTAATTAATTTAATTATTTTGTCTGGATCTAGTATTTTGTATTGAATTGAAATTTTTCAATATTTACTCATAGCAATACTTTTTAATTTTGCTAAAAGGACATTGACATTATGAAGAAAAATTGGTTTATAATGAACTAGTCGAAGTGAAACCTGCGTGTTGTTCGGAAATGATAAAAGAGTTACAACTACTTGTGGATTTTTCTAAGGCATTTATTTTCGACATTCGTTAAGTAAAGGGATTTTGACATTTAAAATCACAACACAGAATCAGCTGTGAGGACTGCACTTGTTTTTGGATCCAGCTAGTCAAACATCAGCTCTAATAAGTAAAATGCTGCATGTCAACTCTTTTCAATTCTAACAATTTTTTACTGATAGATTGTTTGAGATTGGATGCCAGCTTAAATTAGAGAGAAGCATACCCTCGATGGGGTAGGTGATTTACAAATAAGAGGTAATGAGAAGGGATGAAGATAGGAGCTTACTTGTCATTTGTATTATCTACGCGAGGCGAGCTGGATTCGCGAAAGTTCTGTTTTCCAGAGATTTCACAGCGTATTTACACAATCGCTATTAACAACAGCAAACTAACAAATTAAACTAATACCAATACAGGCAAAAATTAATATTTCGGCGAACAATTCCAGCACTCTCAAAACTCGCCGGAGCTAGCGTAGCGGCGGGGAATATAAAATTTTCTATGGGGTCTTCAAATTTAGCGCCTGAATAATTAATGGCTGCACAGGGTACACAAACGCGAAGATTACCAACACATTACGAAATACTTTCAGCTTAATCGTCCAAAACACGCTGAGTGCCAGCTACGAGATAACTCGTTGATGGGTATAGCTGAATTTAGGGCTGAATATCGAATCGTAGCAGCCAATGAAGAGTAGAAGTATATTAGCAAGGGAGACGGAATGAAGAAAATTTGTAAGAGCGATTACAAATCAGTTGTTTTAATGGCATATTAAGATTCTGGATACTTTATTCAATAGTAAAAAAAATAATTAGCGAATTTCATGACCTTTACGTTTCAAGATTGTATGTACAAATCTTGAATAAATAGCTGTTGAATTCTTGAACACATTACAAGAAGTCTGGTTAGACCAATATAAGGATAAGGAAGGGATTTTGAGATGTACGCAAACTGCCCTCTTGAAATTTCTTTCGTCTTACACCTGCACTAAGGTTTCTAATAGAGTTACAGAGGCTGCAATTTAAAGATATTTTTTTTTTTTTTGCTATGCGTCTTTTCACATATCACCAGTATTAATTGTTGTAAAACTCAGCCAAAATAACGTTCAGATTGATTCGCCTCATTAACCCTTTTTGTGTCATATCTATGAAAAATGAGGCATAAAAAAGGAAAAATTCGCAATATGAAACACTAAGAAATTGTTTTCCATCAATTAATAATAATATTTTCGTCAAAAACTTAAGAAATTGCAAAAAATTCCAATTCCAAACACGCTTGCATTCTTTTCGAAGGACTATGATGTAAATTGCATTAACTACTAATCTTCGGTGTGATTAAATGCATTTCGTAATAATTCAAACCAGCTTTTATATACTTTACATATATATCAGAGTTTGTTCTTCATATTCAAATCAGTCTCAAGTTGAGATGTTGAACGTACCCATGCGATTGCGAGATGTGAACTTGCCTTTAAATAATTCGAACGAATTGATATAAATTCAGCTAACTTCATGTCATCTGAGTTTTGTGTGGAGGAGATGTTATTTGTGTGGAAAAATGGAGTCGCTGGTAAATTACGGAAGTGAAGACGAACAGGAGAATGATTTCGGACAAAAGGCATCGGTAATTAAAATAAGATTTGCAACATTTGGCGGTTTTGGTTTATTTTAAGTTTCAATAACTAAACTTTCCGAGATCGAGAGTACGAGCACATAAAATATATAGACGTCAAAGACGTTCAGTAGATTTTGTGTGCCGAAAATCTAATCTGAATTAGGGACTAGGAGGAAAAGTTTTATAAAATTATAGACAATGGCTTTCTGCCTTTTATTAGAAGCACATTAGGAACTTACTTTTTATTACTACTTATAGTAGGAGATGGGAGCACTCGTTAATATTTGCTAGCAACGAAATTAGTTGCTTAAATAAGATTTAAACTAAAGCTAGGCTTGTTGTTGGTGTGTTGCGATAACTATTCCGATATTTAAGGCTATTTCTGTTTGATTTTCATTTTAATAAACAAATAAAATAACTGCTGTTTCTGAATAGTTCACCGTTCTTTAGGAGGCCCAAAATATGCAGCGAGTAATGCGGGACAGGAGCCAATGTGACGATGCTAACTATGATACCGTTCGAATGGAGCTCTGTGAGGTAATTCTAAATTGTAACAACTACCCTTTCAGCTTAATTTGAATTAGTTTTGAATTTGTCGAAAACATTACATACTTTCATTTTGATTTCTATGAAAGTTTTAAATATACCTTTATATTAACATAATGTAATGTGTTGTTATGTACAACTCTCAAATCTACTACCTTCTCACGACACTATGACGAATATCCAAAATGAAGTGAGCTAAATAGAGTTGTTGAGGCATATAAATTGCAGCTTAGTACCAAAAGAGTGTTCACGTGAGTATATAAACATTTGATACTCTTCTGTGTAAAGAATTAATATAAAAAAAGGATGTCTTGAAGAGTATCATTCTATCATATATATTAGGGAATTTTCAAAAAGTTTTGTGAAATAAGATTTTTATGTAACAACACAAGAAATCGCGAATTGTTTGTATTGCAAATTATTTATTCTCATTAGAGTTCCGGTATTTAAAAAAAAAAAAAAATGTGCTAAAGGCACATGTAATAGTTCTAAAAGCGTTATAAGGTTGTTTCATGTTCTATTCATCAAGGGAAATAAATGGCTTTGTAATTGTTCCATTAACAATGATATTAATTCATTATTTTTTTACATTAACTATCCTTATTAACACGTTTACTGTAATATTAACTTTATTTTTTATTATTTATGATATACATATATCCGATATACTTACATCAATTTCATACTCAATATGTGTATATATAAAAAAATTGGTCAAATTGGGAAGGTTATGATTCGTCCGATCGTTCCACATTAACTGGTTCTAGGCCTAATTTTAAAGAAGGTTTTTATTACACTATTCAAAATATAAATATAAGTAAGAAGACCCGGCGGCGGCGGCATACTTGCGGGCCGGTTTCTTGGTTCAAAATTTAATTAGCTCTAAACCGGTGATCACTGGCTGTTTTAGATTTAGAGGGCCCCACCCACACAAATATGGAGCAATTAACCTGTTTTCAACACAGGCATATACAGGTTGAGGTCAAGTTTCAAGGTCATTTGAAGGTCAACTTGAAATTTTTAAAACCTGTATTTTTTACCGCAGGATCGGAATCAGCGGACAATTTTACGTTCAGATATGAGTTTTGATGTCAGTGTAACAATGACCTTGGGCGATAACTTGGGGATGGTAAAACAATTCCGGTGAATTACTTTATGGAATCAAGTTTTTGTCAGAAATACTTGAAACAAACGTGTTGTCGATCTTGTTCAGGTGGACTTTATCATGAACGGAAAGGGGAACAATTTGAACGCGGGGACTCACGTGCACTTCCTACTACGTTCAAATTTTTGTTCCTGGGTAACGCTGAGTTAGATTCACATCTACGCATTCATTACAAATCTTGTTAAATAAATGCAGCTGGGAAATTGGTTAGACTTTGGAATAACTTTAGTGTTGAAACTTCAAGTCTCCCTGAATAAGATTGATAACTTTTGAATCACGTATTTTTCATAGAAGTTTCCATACCTTTTATTCATCCTGTATAATATAGACCGCTCACGTCTATGAAACTGCTAAGTGTAGTCGATTTCGTATTTCTATCTCTTCATCGAACCACCTTTTTTTTCATTGAACTGTAGCAACTTCAGTAGATGCTTTTATTTCTTACCGACGTAAAAAGTTATGTGACAGTTCTTATGATAGCTTAATATAGTCAGAAACAAGTTGATTTTAGTTTGTTTGATATTTTTTAAGAGCCTACATATTTAAATTGGAGCTTTTGCCTGAGTGTTCAGTCTTCACCATTTATCACGGTCTTCGTATGAGGGAAGTGTAGGGCTTGTATGCAGCGCATTAGGCTTTCGTTATTGGGCTCAACTGTCAACTTTGAATTTATTTTTTGCAAGTTGGTGCGCAAATAAGCATTTTCTGTTCAAAAGAGACAGCACAAAAAGTCTTCCATGTGAAAGCCTAGCTGGGAAAAAAAGATTTGTCCCGTAGCGACTTTGAGATGTACAAGATATAGTCAATACATATTTGTGGTAAAATGTCGAGAATTACACTAATAAATGTCAAAATCAAAAAATTCAAATTTTCTTTATACAATATCTTATGCTTGCCCGTTAACCGTACCGTCAAGTGGTTGTCTTGACTGAAGAGTTTAAAAGTTCAAGAACAATTTCTACTGAATTTTGAAAGAAGTATCCAACGACTAACCGTTAAGTGAATTTTTTTGTTTTACTATAGAGTGTCAGTTTTGATCTTGGGTTATCAATATATGAATTTACACAACATTTTATCTTAATAGATGTTAAACGGAGAGATTTGTGAGAGTGAGAAACTCATATTGCTTTGCTTTCTTTTCCTTTGTAATCCAAAGTCTCCTACATTCCATAGAGAAGAATATGGGTAGATATTTCTTTCATTCGTACTCATGGACCGTATACCTGCCTAAATTTCGGGTCGCTCCATAAGCCCCATGAGTGCGAATGAGCAAGAAGTATCAACCCATATTCTTGTCTATAGAATGGAGGGGACTTTGGATTGGAAAGGAGGAGAAAAGGATAGAAAAATGAGTTTCTCACTCGCAGCTGCAGGAGCAATGTGGAGCTCCTAGAATCTACCTTGGGAACTTTCGGGAATCAAAAGAGCCGAGTTTGCCCTGCTCTGCTTTAAACAAATCAACCTCAATCGATATTATTAATAAATAAAAGTCGATTTGACGACCTTGACAGAATTATCGTTTTGTTTCTCGCAAACCCAATTTAGGTGACATTTACATGCTAAATGACTTAATGACGCACCAATATTTTTTCGTTTACTTTTCTGTTCTTGATGCATACCTTTTGAATCAAAAGTCCCGGATGGGATGATTATCTCAAGAAGTTAGCTTCAAATTAAAAGCTTAATAGAAGGAAAAGATTATTATTTCGAAGAGTTATATTCATTTTTACTAAAATTACCCTTCTCTAACACAAAGTATCCTATAGTGCCGTGCTTATGGTTAGAACCGCCTTAACTGCAGACTCTTGTCAGACAATACTATTATGTGTCTTCTACTTGCTTAAATTTGCATTAAAAGTGTACGCCTGTATCATGTCTTTAATATTTTGAGTAGCATTTTACAAGATGACCGATACCACTCAAATTATACAGTATATCCCATGTAAACAATATGAAAAATAAGTCTTGCATATAATTAGAAACGCCTTAAGATTTTAGATGATGACTTTCTGGTAATAGAGTCAATAAATTTCTCACAAACGCGTTTTGGAATAGATGATTAGGCTGTTTTTGTTGCATCGAAAAAATCGTTTAAATGCCCGAATTAGGTATGGGTTGCCAGTAAATTTGATCAAGATTTGTTTACACTAATATACCGGGTGAGTTTCTGATTGTGTTCAATGGATTTTTATCGGAAACCACTTGGAGATAAAAATATGTGACCCACGATCAAGTTTATGGAGACGAAAGGGGAACAACTGTTATTGACCTTGGGTGACATTAAAAGCCAGAAGTTAATATTTGAAGAAAGAGGAATGTTTAAAATTAGATGGGTTATTTTTATATCACTCTGTGGGAAGTACATGGAAAAATATGTTTTGTAATAAATCAAATTTTTTTAAACTTAACTCATTTAAAGATATTGAAGAGCTTATTCTAAATAATTAATTCGACTTTATGAAAATGTTGTATGCGGGGTGACATGCTTTAATTCATTCATTCTTAAAATGAAGCTTTTAATGACTCAAAAACAAAATCGTCATTCACAACTTTATGAATTTATTATAGGTAAATTCGAGCGATTTCAGAAGCAATTATTTGCAGCAGCTTTGATAATATTAAGAACAAACTTCGAAAATCACTGAGTTTGCTTGTTACTTTGTTTATAAATCATAGTTATTTGTGATATTCTTTATTTTCTTCATGTTTAAGGGGTTATTCTACTGTTAAACGGGTAAAAAGCAGTATCTTTTTAAAAGTGTTGTAAAAAAAAAACTATTAGAGATATCAATTTGAAATTTTGCATGCATCTTTATTAATGAAAAAAATATATAATGGCATAGTTGATTAAAAAAAAAAAACAAAATGGCGGCTTCGGTTTATGATTGATGTAGCGCGCGCTGACGGCCAGAGTCGTTTGCGCGGTACATTGCCCAGGTCGTCCAGGTGATCTGCAATCAATTTAACAATGAAATTTTATTAGTTTAGCTAAAAACACAGACTGAACCTAAATTGAGCCATAAATATTAAATTTTCGCGATTTGACAAGTGTTGGAAAATAGCATGCTCGATTTTGGACGTTTTTTCGATGAAAAAAGTGCTCCCAAATAACCAAATTTCAATTTTTATGGCTCAATTTAGGTTCAGTCTGTGTAAAATTGATATATAACTATGAAAAAAAAAATTTTTAGCTAAATCGCTTCATTAGTTTTTTCTCTACGATGTACCGCGCACCAAAAAAACACGTTTTCAGTAAATCGCGTTTAAAGTTTTTTTAACCGATTTTTTTGATATATCAACTATGCCATTATATATTTTTTTCATTAATAAAGATGCATGCAAAATTTCAAATTGATATCTCTAATAGTTTTTTTTTTACAACACTTTTAAAAAGATACTGCTTTTTACCCGTTTAACAGTAGAATAACTCCTTAAGGTAATTAACCAATTCGGAATATTTCACTGAATAGCCGAAGAAGAATTTCGATCGCAACTGCAAGTTTTAATAGCTTTTAACTGACTTAAAAAAACAAAAAAAAAAATTATTCTAAAATCCGATTCACTCACTAGTGTGATAGCCAACTCATGCCTTTGCCCTTTTGTATGGCTCATTTTAGCTAGATGGCTCGTTTAATACGTTAGACTGTCTAAGAAATAGCTCACTTCGCCAGTTTGAAAACAAACTCAACACGTTGTCGTAATAAGAAGTTTTAGCTCAACACGTTGATTATAATATTCTACTTCTGCTAGGTCAATACTCTAGTTGACTTCAGCCTACATCGAGTTAAGCGCCGGGGATTCAAATGTGTTCACAATGATGCTATCTCAGTAGAGTCAGAGAACTTTGGCGCATTTTACTTGGTCTTGTTGATCAGCTGTAGGGTATCCGAATTCGAAATACGTGCAATATTGTCTGGATATGCTGTGTGTGTTATTATTTCTGGGCCGAACAGAGAGTATTGTTTAATACAAACGTCGTTCATTTTGTCAAAAATCTATTTTTTAAATCCAGTGCGTCGAAAAATATTGGATAAATGAGTTATCTTATTTTCTTATAAATTGATACCAAGCTCTAAATGAGTCGTTCCGCAAACCTATATGTACTCAGGTTTATATAAATCTTTTGAAATTGAGAAATTTCTACGCCGTCTTGAAATTCAAAATTCTCATTATGGATTCGAAATCAGTTAATTTGAAAATCCTTATACATTCATTTATTCAAATCCATTTCAAATTTTATAGCAGATTTGAAATAAACGATCAGGAAAATCTTCAAATATTTACATATTTAGCATAACAAAATATATCCTAAAACCTACCTAGAACCTCAATCTACAATATTATCAAATTAATGTTTTCAGTGGCTTTTACGAGATGCACACTAAGACGGATTGACAGAAATGCTCCGAAGGTAGCATGAAAACGAAGCAGGTGTCAATAAAAATGGCGAGCAATTCAAGGCCACAAAGGCCTTCGCTGATCAAAGAAAAGACACTTGTGAAGTTGAAAAATATAAGAATCATGAAACTGCACATTTTAATGAAACCTAACCTAGGATCTCGTTCAGTCTATTTATAATATTGTCAATGCCGTCTTTAAACGGAAATTGCGAGTTTATCAAGCCACTCAAATCTCTCATTTTGTCAAGCCTAGCAAGGGAGTATCCGTTGATCGCAAAATTGAAACACAGATTCTTCTTGCGTAAAAAAGACATACATCTGCATTTACTGACATTGGAAGGAAGAAGGAGATTGATTGAGCACCATTTCTTAAGAAGGTCTAGATCGTAGTTCAAAAGATGACAGTCGTGATCAAAGATAATTATGCGAAAAATGTCCGCATTATCAGTATAGTCGAGAATCTAATATTGTTTACATCAATATTTTGATGTTCAAGATGACGCGTCCAATATGACAACATGAATTTGCTATTCATGGGATTTCTGGTTGCTTATTTCGGATCTGCAAGTGGAATTTCGAAATTCAGTGTAACTTATTCAATGCGCCGATTTTTCCAATCTCTCGAAAATAAGTTCAAAGAAGTTTTCAGGGCTACTGCTTTCAAATCTGCTGTCAGAATTAGCAAATTAAAGGTGGCGGATTCAATTTGGCGAACAATATTTCTAGCACAAATGGATTTTCAGGTTGAACCTAGAAAATTTGAGGAGTGTTTAATTAATAAGTATTTACGCAACGCTGGATGAAGTGGGGTAACTCAGCTAGTGGAAATCATAATGGTAGTGAAATTGAATTTTCATCAGCACTGAATTTTTCAATATTATAATGTATTATCTGGCCGAAACTATGTAAGAAATTTAATTTCGATAAAGGTCATTTGCTATAAATAACGCTCGACCCGTGTTTTTATATATAGTTATTTTTATTAATATTAGATAAATTAGGTATGCGTAAACAATAAATGTAACAATGTAAAAGATTTCTGTGCGACGATATTGATTGGCTGAGCGCTCGGGTTGTCTCCGCATATTCACCGAAGTTCAGGCCAAGATTCTTCTCGCTGTTTTTCGCGCTGGGGGCTTTTTTTTAAACTCAAGAGAGATTTTCCTGGGGGAGCTCTTAGCCAATCAGGAAACATACTGCACATGCTTTAAAATGTATTAAAATTCTCATTTTTCTTGTGTTCACTTTAAGATGTCAGGTCAAGGTAGCTTTAGGTTGTACTTAAAAATTAATGTGAAACAACCTTACAAGTAAAACACTTACTTGTGGGATATTCTAAATTTGTTCTTTAACTATATTAATTTGAGAATAAATGATTTGCTATCGAATTACTAATTTAAATATAAAAAGGTTACTTCTTTTGTTTTTAATGTGTTTATTCCTTTCATAGGACTCAAATATTGCTGAAAGTGAAATTCACAATAACTCTGTAGAAAGCCAGAAAGAAAAGCAAACGGAAACAGAACGTAGACATACGCAAGCGGATTTAGAAAGATATGAGGTAAATATTATAATATAATGATATTTTAAATGGGCTAAATTGCATTTTTAATTTAGCAAAGTTATCGTAAAGAAGAAAAGGACCGCAACAAACCAAAAGAAAGATATAAAGAATATGGCAAAGAAGAACGGAACCGTGATAGAGAACGGCGTAAGGATTATCGCTTGAGAAAAGAATATCGACGTGATCGTGATGATTATCGCAATCGTGAACATTATCGTGATCGTGATCGTGATCGCGATCGTGAATATAAAGTAAGAACAGACAGAAATGACGGTTCAAATAATCGTGATAGATGTCGGAGATCTCCTTCTCCTAGGAATAAAAAAGAGAAGAGAAAATATGAATCTAGGTCTAAATCTGGGGAACGAAGTTCAATAAACAAGTGCTCCGTGGATGATTCATTTTCCCCAAAAACCAGAGAGTATGACATCAAATCTACGCCGCAAACAAGTTCTCCTATTCCAACAACTTCAAAAGAGACAAAAATATCTGGAGAAAATAAAGGAAATCCTTCTGTTTCGCTACCAAGTTATTATAATCCTAACGTAATTAACCCAAATAAGTACGCAGAGCAAGTTCAGAAAAGAAAATTACTTTGGAGTAATAAAAAAACAGAAGACAATGCTGGAAAATGGGGGCATGCAAAGTTTGCACAGGATGCAGATGGTAAAGTTGCATCGAAGTTTATGCGACTGATGGGAATTAAATCTGCCCCAAAGAATGATGAATCTGGAACCGCCTCCAATAACAACAGTAGTAGTGATAGCATAAAGAAACGCGAAGAAATGTTTTCAAGCATGGAACAACAATATGAAGTTGCTCGTCAAGTCACACATACAATGAGAGGTGTAGGTTTAGGATTTAATTCGCAAACAAGGCAATTTTAAGTATAAACTTGAATATATATGTATATTTAAAGATAACTTAGTTCTTCATTTACCCTTTTCCGTCTTGCTGAGAATATATTGGCTAACTGCAAAAGATCTAAATGTGCTGAGTTATTACAAAATATAGATGTGTGTGCAATAAAAGCATTTCTTTATCTTTATTACCCGACTACGGCGAAGCCAAAAGGACGGTCATGATTTTGCAGTTCGAAGAGCGAAATTGAAAGATTTCAACAAATAAGATATCGATTGATTCGCCTCGATTGCCAGAAAAAAAACGACGTAATATACCAAAAATAAATAAATAAGTTATCGTGTGGTATCAAAGAAGGAAGGTTCCTATTGCGGTTACTAATCGATTCACGTTTGGCTACTCGATTGTATTCGCAATAATATCATATATAGATCACATATATTGTTTTAAATAACATATTTCGTTAGAACATTTACTGTAGTTTCGCAGGAAATAATTTCATCAATTTAGCCGAATTATCTAGGCCATTGGCATTTGAAAATCAATATTAAGGGGCCTAAATCAAACTAGGCTACCCAAAAATAGGTGAATTTTAACAGTTTTGTTTTGTGAGTCAACAATTTTTTCTCTTTATTCAACAAGTCTTGGACTCTAAGACCCTCCATCGCCCCAAATGTTGAAAAGTAATAGCTAGAGTTTTAATTTTCACAAGGTTGTTAAATAATTTAAAAAATAGTTGTGAACTTGGCCACCGATAATAGTGGGGCGTTTGGGGTCTCCACCGCCCCCAACATGTTGCATGTAAAAAAATAAACGCCCCGGCGCCAAAATGTCATACCTGTTCATCGGTGGACTCGTCATAAATAAGCTATTCCATAAGGTAAGAAAACTTTAGCAATCAACTTTCCGGGAGACCGATGTAATGGGGACTATTAATATAAAATATATGAAACGATATGTAATTTATTATTACATTCATCTCGTCATTTTTTCTAATTATGGAAAAATTAGCCCATCAATTTCAACCTCTTCAACGCCGATGTAAAAACTAACTGGAGAAACGGATGCGGGATCCCCAAAAACCCTAAAGTTGAATATTTTACTGACTGTTTGTCGAAAGTGTTTGTCCACGTAAGTGAGGTTTTCAAGCCCCTTAAACATTTTTTCAAAAAAAGTGCTTGCGGGCACGTATGGGCAGAAAAAAGAGATTGCCCCTATATGTGCAAATATTGAGTTATTAAATGGTATGAATTAGGCCCATGGCGTTTGAGAGCATTTTTTGTAATATAGCTGAATTCAAACATTGACTAACGAGGATCAGCTTAAATTTTTTTAACTATAATTGGACACCTTGTGAGCATCACTATGTAAATGGGTTTTACCTTTATATCCCTATATGTATATACAGTGCTGCGTAAAAGTTTAGGACCACCGAAGAATTTGTAGTAAACTCATATTTCCAAAACCTTTTATTCAAATGTTCCTTAATATGGATCTAAAATTCATCATTATAATAAAATTAGGTACTCTTTAATTTATAAAAAACAACTTTATTTGGTTCTCAGTTGTAAACATGACCAGAAATGGACAATTTCTCAATTTAATACCTGCGTAAAAACATAGGACCACAAAAAGATTTTTCTTCAAGATATTAATTTAAACTTTAAAATAATATCCTTTAGGTCGCATACAAGCAGCAATTCTGCGAGGCAAAGATTCAAATAAATTAATAATAAGTTTGATAAATTTCCCCATTCTTCAAGTAGTAGACTCTTCAATTCTTCTACTGTCTTTGATCTTCTCTTTGAAACTCTTTTGCCTAGGACTTTCCAGACATTTTCGATTATATTCAGATCTGGACTGCAAGCTGGCCATGGTAATATGGTTATGTTGTGATCATTAAACCAATTTAAAGTGATCGCAGCGACATGAGGACGGGCATTATCCTGTTGGAATATAGCTCCCCTTAAGGGCATATGCCATTCAATAAATGGAATAAGTTTATTTCTCAGGATGCTCACATATGTGTATTGATTTATAGATCCTGTGACCAATTCCAAATCAGTATACGCATTCCATGATATTCCGCCCACACTGTGACCTTTCCACCCCCATATTGTTTCTGAGAATTGATACAGGAAGGAAGGAACTGCTTATTTGGTAGCGGCGAACTGTTAGCCTTTTGTTTGGCATAAGTTGGAAAAACCTTTCGTCTAAAAAAAGGATGTTCTTCGAATTATCAACGGTCCAATATCGTCGAGCCATACACCATTCCAGTCTTGCTTTTGCATGACTCTTCGTAAGGAGTGGTTGTTTTTTTGTCGTAGATCTTTTCCTCATATTTTTCTCGCACAATATTCTTTGAAAATGTCCCGGCTAAATTTCAATACCACTAGTTTACATCAGCTGATGAGAAATTTCAGCACTACTCGCGGCCTGATTTTTTTTTATCTTAAGAAGACTTCTTCTAATCCTCGGAGTTGCTTTTTTGCTTCGCCCCTACGGTTTTTTGTGCGCAACGGACCCTGTTTCCGTATATGTTTGTATAGCATGACGAACACAGCTCTTACTTAACCCAATCAGGTCGCATATTATCCTTTCGGATTTGCCGGATTTGTATAGCCCAATTACCTAATTTTAATCGGGATCACTATAATTTTCATTTTTAACGTAATTTGTCTAACTTACCTCACATAATTTTCTGAAATCAAACGATTTTTTTTACCATTTTAGCATAGATATAGGAAGTTTCAATAAAATACAGAAAACTTTGCAACTGCTTCTTCTATGACAATGCACTACTTGTAATAAACATATTTACAATGTTTCTCAAAAAATTAATTAACATAACGGACTTGGAAACTGTGTTGCCATAGCAGAATTTTGTAAATTTCAAGAAAAAAAATTGTTGGTCCTATGTTTTTACGCAGGTATTAAATTGAGAAATTGTATATTTCTGGTATTGTTTACAACTGAGAACCAAATGAAGTTGTTTTTTATAAATTAAAGAGTACCTAATTTTATTATAATGATGAATTTTCAATCCATGTTAAGAAACATGTGAATAAAAGGTTTTGGAAATATGAGTTTACTACAAATTCTTCGGTGGTCCTAAACTTTTACGCAGCACTGTATATATAAAAACGAAAGTTTGTTTGTTTGTTGCTCAATCACGCCTAAACGCTTCCATCGATATTTTTCATTTTTTGTCTTTTTTTGAATGCTGATTTCAAATCCGCTGTCCAAATTCCAAATCCAAGATGGCGGATCCAATATGGCGACCAAGATTTCTCGATTTCGACGGATTTTAATGAAAATTTGTACAATGATTATCTTCAGGTCACTGATTTTGAATGTTATCAAAATTTACAAATCAAAGATGGCGGACCCAATATGGCGACTAGGATGTCTCGATTTCGACGGATTTTAATGAAAATTGGTGCAATGATTATTCTGAGACTAAAAGTTTACAATATTATCAAAATTTGTAAATCCAAGATGGCGTATTCAATATGGAAACCGAATGTCTCGATTTCAACGGATTTTAATTAAAATTAGTACAATGATTATTCCGGAGCCACTAATTTAGAATATTATCAAAATTTCCAGATCCAAGATGGCGGGTCCAATATGGCGACCAAAATTTCTCGATTTCAATGGATTTTAATGAAAATTGGTACAATGATTATTTTAAGGCTACTAATTTTGAATATTATTAAGATTTGGAATTCAAGATGGCGGATCCGTAAAGGAGTTTTCGGGTTGAAACAATTTCTAGGATATAACAAACAAGAACATTTGAGAAGTGTTTAATTAGTAAGTATTTACCCAACGCCGGGTGAAACCGGGTAACCTAGCTAGTATTATATATATATTTATACTATTGCAAAGCCCAATAGCTATACTTTCATTTGATATGCTGGTTTCCGCGTTTTCGGGATCTCGCACCACTGTGCGTCTTGGTTAGTTATTCAAAAGTTTTATTTAATTATATCTTAAGTTTAAACCGAAACTCCATTTAATATGATCGATACTCCCATAAGCAAACCCAAACTCTGACTTCCGATGCCCTGATCAATCCGCCGTGACCTTTCTTCAATACTTGCCCACTTCGCTTCGCTCGCACTGACTGAATTATTGCGCTATTGCAAACGGGTTTATAAGCGCTAAATCTGTTGATTGCGGATTTTCTTGCAACTGCTAGTATACGCTATTTAACCCTTTAACTGCTTATGTCGAGTATACTCGTGAAGAACGATAATTTTTCGTATAATATTCAGTATACACGCCAAAATAATGAAAAAACTTGCACTCATATTATCAATCAATTCATCGACTATAATTTTTGTTTCTGAAAAAATGCAAATAAAGAACTTTAAAAAATTAAATTTAAGAATATTCGTTATTATTCGCCGACAGGAAATGTTAAAGGGATAAAGGGGTCGCTGGCTTGTGCAAAAGGTTACGAAGGTGATCGCTGGGCTAATAACTTCTCAAAAGAGTCAATGGAACTTAAGGCTAGGCCTTTTAACAAAAAGATGGCAGATAGTTTTCAATAGCTACCAATGAGTTATATTTTTTTGTAAAGACTTTTTTTTTTTTTTTTTTTCGTGTTCACAAGAATATGTAAGAAAGTACCAATCGTTCTCCCGCCTAAATCGTCCGTCAATTTAAAAATCGAACTGCCTTAGTGGGACGAGAGATATGTAAGATTTACACTATATACTGTCTACTTTTTTCTCATTGCAAGTATAGGATTTGTTAGGGTGGACTATAGAAATGAGGACTTTTTTTCTGAATAATCTTAATTTATGCTCGTTAGATAAGCAAATAGTGGATAACATATGATACGGTCCTCGAATTAGTCGATCTTCATTGATAAATTTCGGATAGCACGAAGGAATTACCATAATCTAAAAAGCAGGCAGTTGGTTGTTTATTAACAACATTATTTAAGATTTGCCTTCTTTATAAATAAAAAGTGGTTTTAAGGGGTAAAAGTGTACAATTATTAAAAATGCACCACAATTTCGGAACGCCCGCCGCCCGTCCTGCCACAGTGCGAAAGAGGGGCAAAAAACGCAACGTCCGTTTCTATAGAAGATTATACAGATAAGATTATACTATGTCGGTGGTCATGATAGATTTTTCAAGAAGAAACATTCACATTCATAATGGACTTCTCGTCCCAAACAAAATGTCTAGCAGAAAATACTGCACTTTTCATTCTTTCTTGCTCACAATTTTAACGGATTATAGACATCCAGCTGAGGGTTTAATTATAACGAGGTGTATTTTTGGAGCATTTTAATGATACAAGCCGATAAAGTAATTACTTCGAAGATTAGTAATTAATGTATTTTGCATCTTAGCCCCTCCAATGAAAGTAGTCCACTTTGTGATATACATATTTAGATTTCTCACAATTGTTTCTAACAAAATATTATTACACTCAAACAACGGTGAAATATTTCGGAAGTTTACTTAGTATCTTCACAAGATACAGCTGTTTCAAGAATTGAAGCTTAATGTCTATCGTTTGCGTCTTTTGTTCGCTGATTAGGCTCATCAACAATTGCAAATTAATCGTTTTTTATCGCAAAATTTTGGGTAATTATTTACTTTATTGTCCAACTCCCCGATGACCTTGACCTTGGGATATGTTGTGGAGGTCATCGATATCAGACAAATGAGCAGGTGGGAGGGCGTGCTTGTGATTCTAGGGGGTAAGAAAAAGTCCTAAAGTGAAAAACTTATTCATTAACCAAAAATAATTTATTTTACCCTATGGTATGCAATTTCAAAACATTTTTAAGAGGTAGAGCTTTCAAAAATGCGTTTCACTCCTGTTTATATGTATAAATATGAAGAAGGTGAATGCGCGCCCTTTATATTTATATACATATACTTGTTCAGAATGATGTATTTCAAGCGCAAGGTCATCGAAGTGTTGGACTTTAAAGTAAATAATTTTGTAAAGTGGTGAGGCTGGTTGAATGGATATGTGAATAAATAAAATTGCCGTATATGGAGTAAAAGTACCCTAGATAGACCTGCACGGTCGAATGAACATCCACAAAGAATGATCGTTGCCGTTCTCGTCCATCAGCAAGAATTAAATTTGAATAAATGCTTACAAATTCATTCCTTTACTCATCAATGAAGTTCTGAAAACTTCATTCTCAAATAATGATATTGGAAATCCGAAAAAATCAGCCAAATTGCCAATTCGCACCTGTTTGCAAGCAGTTGAGCAGTGAATAGCGAAATCATAATTGCTAGTTTTAAATTTGAAGCTGTGGGAAGAAAGCGAGGAATTAAAATTTTATAATTAAGCGTTTGAAATTTTACAAACGTTTTCGTAAATTTAATTTTGCTATTAATTTCAATAATTATCCATTTTCAGCTATTAAAAATCCTCGACTTGAATAAAGTTCGCTCTGTAGAAATTTTAGAAAACCTGCCGCTGATTTACAAATATTGATGGAAACACTAACGTTTTCAGGTTTCTTTGCAGCTTAATGTACCCCCAAAAAGCCTGTAAATTTTCAAATCGATATATCAAACAGTATTTCCAAGTTTAAAGGAGTCGTTAATTGTTAACCGTCGGCATATGCGTTACCCGATGCATACCACGTGGAGGTTGCACGGTCGGCTATACGCTTCTTGTCCATTATGCACGTATGTGTGCGTGTGTGTGTAACTAGAGACTCCAAGTTTCAAAATACTTTTTGTTTCATCTCGATGCGACATTTTTTCACTAAGATACAGCTCTTCAAAAAATGGCAAAAAATTTCAAAAAATTGTTTGCTCACTTAATTTTTTCGGGTAGTGTGGTTGATAGTTTCTGGAGAATCAAGGTAGTGCCATCTTCATTTGGTTATTGGAACGACATTTTGTAAGGTTGGCTGTCTGCGGGACTTAGGCGAGAGTGAGATAGCTAGAATTTAGTCAAAATTTGGTCTTATTTTCGAAATGAGTTTTTGTATGGGATGAAAATTCTAGTTCTTATACATACAAACTAACAATTCTTGAAGCATGGAAGCCAACATAACGCGCACAATCTCGGAAATAATGAATTAGTTGGAAAAATTGGACCGACATTATGCATTAGGTGTTTACTAGGCGCAGAACGTATTTGTCAGATATAATTTAAAAAAACATATATGATTACTTTATCCTTTTCGAGCAAAAAAAAGGGTTATTTTAGCACTATACTTTGCTTGTTTTATTTTAATTTAAGGTTGTATCTCGCTTAAGAAAACAACCTTTCTAAATATTTCAATAATTTTTGCACCGACCTTATAGCAAACATTACGTAGGTATGCTTTTATTATGTACAACTTTAGTTATTCAACTTTGAATAGTGTTCAAACCCCAAGCACGACGCATTCGGTTAGATCTGTACATATAGTACATATTGCGTTAAATGGCAGAAAATAGAAATTACTCTCTAACTCCCATCCCGCTCACTTTGTTGTGGGAATCAGGAGGTGTTGTTATGTATGCCTAGGTTTGGTATTGCTCAGCAAAAGGGACTTTGTGCACAAATTGCTGGACATCATTGATTCTTCAGAGCAAACAGCAGAAGAATTATTGTCGAAAAAGTGATTACTTGTGTTGCGCATGTACCAGCTTCGGTATGTATCCCAAGTGGAATACACATCCAGAGGGACTTGTTTGCTCCGTCCTCGAGTCGGCAAATCTACTTTGCGTTAGGAGCATTGAAATGTGTTAACTTTTGTGACAGCACGCGACATAGTTTAATTTTTTGGAGTAAATTTTCACACTACAATTTCGAATAACATATCTCCCTCAGGAAGCAAAAATTTGCTAAAACAAAAGGTGTAAAATATTGTGTGCTGTACTAAAATGTGAAGTTTGTTTTTATTGCTATAGAAAAAAAAACTTAAATCGTATTAAATTTTTTTATGGGGTAGACTGGTTCCTTTCTTCGGTAAAATTTTAATTTTCTTAATTCATTATATATCTTTTGCATTTAATTGCACAAATTTCTGTGTATAACACATCTCTAACGTGTATTTTTAGACAGTGTGTTTAAGCTGTAATCCTGAATATCAATGCAAAGTTATAAATCTTTACTCTGATCGATACTTGAATTGAATTTCCAGATTGTAATTATTGTAATTCTGAGTACACGAACATTACCTGATATTTATAATAAATAAAAAAATAGTAATTCCGGTAGAAGTGTGTAAGTCACAAAAATTGCATTAATACTTTGTGATAGCTCTCAAAGTTATGTGCCATTTATTTTTCCTTACACAGTGTCAACTATAAGCATTGTGTACTTCTTTAACTAATATTATTAATAAATAGGTTGACTTGGTAAGTTCCCTGGTTGTAAAAATCGTTGTAATAAATAAATGTAATTATTTTGAATTGAAGATCCTGAGAAACAACCCTCCAACAATTTGTTTTAGCGATAATTGTGTTCGGAATGATTAACTAAGTGGAAAATTAAAGGGCATTAAAGCATACAAATTAATTATAATGTAAAAAAAATCATTTGCTAATTACCAACAAGATATGGAGAAGCCCTGTCGCTTACTTGAAGGTACAAATGAATAATAGAGTTCTTGCGTGGCTTTACACTCATACGTAAATGAAGCCGTTTTCAAATATCAAAAAAGTTGTGCTCCGCACGAAATTCTTCCATTCATCCTCAATCAATCAATCCTTAATCTCTGTTAATTTCGTTAGTATACTCCAGAGTCGTCCCTCGTCAGTGTGTGATCTTTAACTGAAATCATTACATATAATTTACTGAAATTTCGCGCTTTTGCTTGGTTTAACTCATTTATAAGATTAAATACAGTAGTATAGCTCAGCTTAATAGGATTTTGCTAATGTAAAACTAGAATCAATTGATAATTTATTTAGCTTTGATAGCTATAATATAAATGTAATTAACAAAAAATTAATCAAAATTTATATTTGATATACTCTATTTCAGTTTTGAATTTTTTAACATTTTTTAAATTTTGTATTTCTACAAGCAATTCATTAAATTCCTTAAAACCTTTATATTACTAGTGACTAGTGACCCAACCCACCCCGGCTTCGCACGGATTTCACTCGTGCACCCGTACATGTGATATCATTTAGTTTATCGCTTTGGTATTGATAGTTCATCGTCACGAAAAGTGCACTTAGCAAGAAAATATTATATTTATTTTATAACGTTTATTTATTATTATATTTAATCTTATGGCATAAATGAGAAATAAATAATATAAAAATTGGTTAACGTTTATTGGTTTAAGTCCACGGCTTACAGATTTAACAACTTTGGGTCATTTTAGCTGTCAATGTCAAACTTTTATCATTACTGCCAGTTATTGCAGACATATAAATTTGTATACAATGTTTATAGCTGATTTTTCACTACACAATAGGGCTACATATAGCTGGCCATGGGAAAAACACTCAACGCTATGGTCTAAGCCCGCGAACGTTGAATGTTTGACCTTGTGATTTATTGATCGTCATTTAAAAATAACTTCGCAAATAGCCTAATATTTTGTAATTAATATTTTAATGATAAAAACGGTTACTGTGAGTCAACCTTAGGAGATAGACATATGCCATCACGGACTTTTCGGTAGGCTTTTTGAAGAACTATAATTCTCTAGTATATTATTTTCATTTATCTCTTAAGGTTTAGCCAGCGTAAGTCATGAAAGCTCCCGAAAATTGAGTTTGACTTTACAAAAAATTGAATTTTCTCTACTATACAAAAATTTAATTAGATAGTAAAAAATCCTCTAAATGACAGTGTAAACCGTATCAAAATCTTTTGCGTGGTTTAGAAGAAGTAAGCCGAGAAACAGAAATACAAAAAAGATATATATAAGGGAATTCTGCGAAATAGTATTTCTAAAAATTCGGTAAGCTTAATTTTTTTACATTTCTGAGGGTATAGGATTGACAATCACATAAAATTTCTAATCGTGTACCTATTACATTTAAAATACATTGCATTGCTTTATGTTGAAGCTTTTGCAGGTGCATAAGTTCTTGACTACAAAAGGCTCATAGTAGAGTAGAGCAATACTCAAAGTGTGTTTTAACAATGACATTATATACGTTTATTGCACACATAAGCGATAGTCATCGCCTAATTCTAGTCAAAAAACCTATACCATCAAAAATATTGGATGTAAAAAATTTAGCCAAGTCTCGCGACAGTTTCATTCAATCTTAAAAAATGATGATATCTCATGTAGAGTGAAGAGTACTCCTACGAACTCTAACATTTTCATTCTCAGATAACTCCAAGTCTCTACATCTTCTACATCATCAACAAAAATAAAAAGTTGCTACATTCCATAAATTTGGTGACTACATCCTGAAAATTTTGAGATCTGAAGTAATATCTAAACAGAGGGGTTTAAAAATACGCCGAATCGCTTCAAGAAAAGATGCGGCATCGCCATTTTTGGTGTTTGACTTAGCGGTGCAATACCGTGGTACCATATTATTATTTATCAATATACAACATTTGTTCACAAAATTCCAGTTTGTAATCAATGATTACTCCTGGATATTTAATTGTTTGCACTTGTTCTATTGCTACAGAATATATTATCAAGTTTAGTGCGGTCTCATAATTTAAACACATGCATTTGGTTTTTGTTACATTCAGTTTCAGCTTGGTTTCCTTTAACCGGAAATTAATATTTTCCATATCTTCTTGCATTACTCGCTTCCCCTGTTGCACTTCATCACATCCTACAAACAATAGGGCATCACTTGCGAACAGCGCAAATTCTCCATATCTTATAACCGCTTGTCAAGTCGTTGAGGTAGATGATGAACAATAACGTCTCCGGCACTGATGACGTCAATTGTCTCGAACGCTCGTTTTACATCCAAGAATACTTGTTTGCTGTTTGTTTTGTTTGTTCGCCTGCTGTTCCTTCCATAAGTTAAGCACCTGATTTATCGCTGAATCACACAAGTGATTTCCTCAGAAACCTGATTGATTTTCCACTATTATCTTGTTTAATTCAATGTATGTTTCAAGTTGTTGTTATACAATTTTCTCTAATATCTTTTGTCCAAATACATTGAATTTATCGGTCTGAAATAAGCACAGTTTTTTTGACCTCCTAACTTTTTCTATTGGAGCAATCATAGATTCCTTCGACAAATCAGGAACATTGCCACTTCTCAACGATTGATTAACTACATTTAGTAAAGGGCTGTCCAATCTTCGAAAGTTTATCCAAAATCATTCTTTTATCAACCAAATTGAAGTCTCTTTTTTTATTCATTTATTTTATGATATTTAAAAATTCAAATTCGTAAACTTAAAATAAATTGTTATCTACTGCGGTTAAATTGTCCGTATATTTCACGTAAAGATTTGGGTCATTAATTTCTCTAAGACTTTTAACCCTTAAAAGGTATCATTAAAATAAATAATGTATGTAAGGTATCATAGATAAAATTTCACCCCAGAATATGCTTATACATCTTTTTAGTTTAATAAAGGCATTTAAATGCAATTAAATATATTATTATCATTATTGAATGTTATATTTCATAATATGATGTATGAGGTCACTATAATGTATGCAGGAAATATCACTGTGAAAAGTCATTAGGTTTTTCTAGAAATTTGAGAATGTCAATTTTCCTAGGGATGAAATTTCACCCATGATACCATTTAAGGGTTAATAAAAAACTCATTAAACTTAGTTGCGGGTGTCAGATTATCTTTCACGAGAATATTATCAAAGCACACACCATGGATCCCATTTTTCTTTTCTTTCAACACAAGTGATTTAAGCCTTCCAATCGATTAACCTCCTGCTTAAAACGAATTTACCATCTCACACGCATGTTGTCCATTTATTTTTCAATATTCTGACTATCCTTATTATTTTTCGAGATTCGTGATGAAACCCTACTTGGGCTCGTGAAAATTACGTGATATTCGTGATACGTATTTATTGGAATACCCGAAACTAGATATATCAAAAAGTACATATTTTAAGGTACTTGTACAATTTTTCATGTGAAAAATTAATGAAAAATGAAAGAAATATGGCTCTTCCCCCACTACGAGTTTTTCACATCACTAGCAAGGCATCTCTGGAATCACTCATTTTAAATCAAAAAAAAATCAAAGAAGAAAAAGGGTTTGAAAGAAGAGTTTAGTAAAAATTTTATTTTTAAGGTTAACGATTTTACAAAAAAGTAAAAAAACTGAAAGTTTTTTACCAAAACAATAATTCGTCCAACCCCTATTGTGATAACAAATAAGCAATTAAAAGAATCAATCGGTGAAATAGTTTACGAGAAACTTTGCTCAATGCAACAATATTTTTAAAAAATTACTGCGCTCTAAACGCCTATAACTTTTGAATGAGTGTTTCTATTCTTTTGAAATGTTTGGGATAATATCTGAATGTAATTTATACAATGTCGGCACTATTCTGGGGTCCTATTATGGAACTCGAATGTGAAACCTGGTTTCTCGGCTGGAAAAACGTTTCGTTTTTGAGTTCCATAATACCAAAGATTATTCTATCTATAGTGCAAAAACTGTTCACTCCGGAAATTAACTCCTTATCTTTTTTTAACCTTGATACCGGCATTCCTCCCAACCCCACAATTTTGCTAGAAGTTGAAGCCGCATATGCTGCCTGTGTAGAACTGAAACGCATTAAGGTGGGTTGGTATACTTGAATTTATGTTTTTGATTAACACGTTCGCTACCAACGTCGCATATATACGACTTATAATTTCTTGTATTTGAGCCTGGCGACGCTAATGTGCGATGTGTTTAATTTGTCAGTTTATATCAAAAATTTTTACTCATGGTTAAAACTTTTTACTTTAAAGTGTCTGTTAATCTCACGGAGGGGAAAAATTGAGATCTTGACAGCACTTCCCCTCTCACCCAATTTTACTAGATTTTACTCACGCTATGAGACCGAGTAAATTTGGGTAAAATCACCGATTGCTTGTCACTGTGTAATCTGTCATTTGCGTGTTTAAATTTTACGTTTCGATTCAGATTAAAGAAGAAGTTATTGAAATTTTTTTAAATAAATAAAAAACATTACAAAATCTTCCAAAATATTAAATAAATCCATAAGTTGGTCCTCTCATATCTTTTATTTGTAAGGTATACCCAATTTTTACTTGAAGTCGTCTGTGGTAACTTTTAATGTTTTTCTACTATACTACCATATGAAACTTTTTACCAGATTTTTACTCAAGAAAAGACCTAATGTATTGCATTAATTTTTCCTCTTTTTTTTTTCGTAATGGACTATAAAACAACAAATATGCGTCAGTTTGGGAAATTGCTTATTTTCTTTATTTTCAGTGTTATAAATATAATATATAAAACCCCAATGCCAATTGAAGTCACATTATAAGAAAAATTACGCTGGTCTGTGGTACAAGAATTTTTCCTCGGGTTCCGGTAGCGAACGTGTTAATGTACACGTGTTTCAAACTCAAGCGAATGTTTAACACCCTGTGTTCTCATGCCTTGCTAAAGCTACATGTGCAATAGATTCGTTTTATCGCATCAAATGAATGTAACGAGGTTATATGCTTCTGCAGGCAAGAACGAACAAATTGCGTAAGTACAGTAATTTCTATAAAAAAAATACATAGTGTGTACGTTAGACTAATCTTTAGCAAATGTTATTCAAAAAGCAAATGTTTACGTCCATTCAAATGAAAACGCATGCGTTTGTTAAGCGTGTGCTTGTGTTATCCATGTTTGAAGGCAAACCACGTTGAGCAATATCCCTCGTTTCCCCCGACCCCAGGTTTTACTTCGGCTTGTTTTTGAGGCTCCCTCCTTGAAGACGTTTACACGGAATTCATTTTCCGCTTAATTTCTACTATATCGCAGTTCATGGCAAACGCAATATTACTCCACGAGTCAAATTGTTTAGAAGAAACTTTGTAATATTCATCGTGAGGAATCCACAAAATAGGTCTTTTAAATCTTCTTATTTATTTCAATGGTATTCTGGCTACTCCACTCCACTGCGACTATACGCAGATGCTACACGTGTGAATTACTTTTGGGATGGAACAAAACCTTTAATTTACTAGCTGTGAACTGGCCTTTTGCATGTTTGCGTAAGTGGTCTGACAATTCGAGAAAGCATTGACCTTTATCGCGGATCGATGAAATTCCCTCGATAATTTGCTTTTATCTGAATTATGTCATTGTTAGGAAAAGTGATGCTCTAGTATATTCAACGTTGGGAACTTTTACTTCAAATAGTCTAAAAATATGTATAAATTCCTAATGAAATTGAAGTGATTTTCCGGTTTTCCGGACACGAATCTTCCTCAACTTGTCAAACAGCCTTTCCTAGTAAATGATCTGGCGCTCGTGCTTTTCGAAAAGTTGGATTTAATCTCAACAATTTTACCACTTCCTCTCCAACTCGCGAAGAGGAAACATCGTAATTAAAATTTAAAGGTTTAAGCGTGGGGGCCACCGGAAGCTCCCAAAGTGAATGTCGTGTAAAAGTGAATTAAACTTAATTGAGGAAATTTGGAAGGCTTTTCTTGGAGGGGAATTCGCCTGGTTGTTGGGTTTTTTTATTACTTACCTTGGGGGGGTTTGGTATGGGGTTCCCCCAAAATTGATTCTAGGATATCCAAGGGTTTATCCTTCAATTGAGGAGTTTAATACGGGAGAAATTCAAATAAGTTGAATTGAGTCGAAGGAAGATTTCGATAAGCGAATTTTGCTAAGTGTAAAAATACGTGCAGTTAATTTGGTTAGACGATAACGTAACGGCCCGTCAGAGGAAGAACATCAACCATGTGTCTGCTACCGGTCTGCGACTGTTAGATTATAACGGGTTCTATATGATAATATTTCAACCGTGTGACTTTTGACAACTTTTACTGATTCTTTACTTACTTTGGGAAAATATATGGTTCTATTAAAGTGATCCAATGTGTATACTGAGAATAATGAGCATGTAGCGAAAGCTTTGTTTGAATTGATGTGGATACTACATTCCAACAAAAAAAAAAAACATTCGGAGACATTTTATTTGTGAAACATTCTGAAATTTGAACGGATAATTTATTTCTAAACTCTTGTTGGACATTTAAGCATTATGGAAGCAAATTTTCTGGTGTACTTGTGGGCTTGAAGAAGGAGGTTAAACTGACAAAGAGTAATCTGACTAGTCACTAGTCTCTGAGATTCTTCAGTTCATCAGAACAACGAGGAAATTCAGATAGAGCGGGGGAAACTAATGAAAGTCTGAGCGCTCGGGGTGTTCTGCCTCCCCCCAACAATTCAATTTAATTCAAGTCACGATATAGTGTGACTTTGTTGTGAGCGTTTTCCCTGGCGCTGTGGTGTGGGGTAGTGTAGCCTTTCTGTCGGATGCTGACGGCGATGGTGAAAGGAGGCTGAACTGACAGTGAGGTTTGAGCAAAGGAAGTAGACAAGAAAAAGACGACAAGTTAAAAAAAAAGGAAAGAATAAAGGACTTGTAAAGCCTCACATATTCTTTTACACACCTTAAGGTGTTGTGTTTCATAGAGGAGATCGATTGATGGATGGTCAATACGACTGACAGGGCGAGACCAAATAATCACTTTAGAGGGTACTATCGTAATATAGTAATAGAAATATAACTTACCACCCAACCAAAAATTTTACATATTTATATTTAAAAAGGTGATCAAATTTCGAATGTATTGAAAAGCGAACTTCTTAGGGTAAACGTTAAGGAAAATGAATATTAAATATAGTTTGGATGCTGTTGCGAATTTTTTCCTATGTTGTTTTTCCATAAGACCCAATGTATTTGACAGGTCAGACCACTTTTTTTCACAATTCATCGGGAATACATATAAACACAAGACGTGAAGTAGAAAATGCACATGTGTTGATGTAGTCCGACAATCACCGTGAAATAACATTGCTTCTTATGGCGGAAGATCCAAAATATACTATCCTAATTATAACTAGGGAGGAATACCTTTTTTATGATCTGAAAAAGCTTTAGTTTGGAAGCTGTCGGGAAGTTTTTTCTATATTTAAATGTGTTTAATGCAAACCATTAATTTAAAAATATGTATGTGAAGGACGTGAGTTGTTCATGATGTATATTTTCGAAATTTGAACCATCTAAATTTACTCAAATATCCAAAAACTTTCTAAAACTATTCCGAACTTGTTCCGAATGAAACGTTTCATTTGAAATGCCATTGACGATCTTCCTGATTTCTTCAATTAAATCCTCTGTTGTTTCTGGGTTATTTTCATAACAGTGATCTTTAATGTAGTCCCATAAAAATAAATCACAGGGATGGGATCTGGCGAGTAAGGTGGCCACTCTATTCCTGTTCCCCTATCAAAGCGCGGTTACCTTAGGCCAATAACTCAATTATCATAAACTTTATTGATTGCTTCAATTACTTCTTGTGTGCGATGATTTAACGAGATCTCTCTTCGCATGAGGAAAGAATTTAGTCTCTAACATCTCTTTGTACCTCTCTCCGATGACGGAAGATTCTCCGAAATACAGATAGATAACTTTTATTGACATGGCTGCCCCTAAAACAGCTTTGCATAGAAATCTACACTTTTTTCTAAAAAGTTAGCTAATAGCTCATTCATTTTCACTAACGCTGTCCGCTTTTTACCACAGCTAGAATAAAATTGGCAGACCTACATATATACCTGAGGTTTTTAAAACGTAGGACCCCTCTGAAGATCGGAAAGGTGGGGATCATTCATTTAGTTTTAACACATTCCCATGGGACACCCTTAAATTATATTTCCTATAAAAAATTGTTAACCATTCTTTTTTTTATTTTCAGATTAAATGCCTATATATTACGTCGGTGAAAAGAATTTGTGGAATTGAATTTCAGTTTAACAGAGGCATTAAAGTTACTGAAATTCGTTCAGTAACAAGCTAAGCTTGATAATATAACATCCACAAAATAGCCATATCGTTAACATCTGAACAAAAAAGCCTGGAAAATGAAAGACCCCTTAATTTGGGGAACGTCTCTTTTACGTTATCCAGCAATGAAAATACATTTACATCAACGCCTCAAACGGGATGGAGTAGGACAAAACAGCACTTAATAGAGATCGGAGATAAAATTGGAACATTCACCATGGAGTGTTCTAAGAGAATAAATAAATGCAGCACATGGTTTTGTGTACGCAATAACAACAACAATATGCACAATGGGAACAATGATATTAATGGACCAAAACAAATACAAATCAATGATGAAATTATCCATGGTCCTGGCCCGAGTCCAGTAAGCTCTGGATCATGTGATGATAGTGAACCACCGCCTAAAAATTGCTATAGATTAGTAATGCTTGGGTAAGTAAAAATGTTGTATTTTTTATTTGATGAGGGCTGTTATTTGTGAACGTATAATATATTCATGCAATCACGTCTCACGTCTTTTGTGTTTCAAATATACTTGCACACAACAACAGAAAGAATCCAATGTTAGTTTTGCTACTAGGCCTATAATAACCTGCAAGAATCTCCCAAAACTCAAAAACATAAAGTTTTTGCTGCCAATGATTTCAGTTCAACGAGAAGAAAAATACACACAAATATTTTGTTGTTCGAAATTGTTTAAACAATTTGTCTGTTCCTCACTCAAAATTGTAACAATATAATAGACTGTTCACCTGTATGATTTCCTATATAGTAGAAGCGGGCACTTTTTCGCACTCTAGCAGTGGCAACCACATTTAAATTCTACCCTAAGCATTTAATAATAGTCTCAAACCTGATTCAAATTTGGCTGAAACTAACTCAAGCGTGGTTCAGGACTGACACAAACTTTATTTAAACCTGAGTCAAGTTTGGTTTATATTATTTATTGCTAGGGGTGACCCTTATGGTGGGTACTGCGACTAAAAGGTGTTTTGTGCCGAAGCCCCTTTAAATAAAAGACAAAATTTTAAGACATTCTAATAATTTCAATCTAATAAATATATTGTAGTAATTAGTATCCGAAATAAAACCCAGATACATCGATTTCTCTCCTTTGATCTTATTGTGTAAATATCATCAAAATCGATTGAACCATTTCCATTCAGGCGCTCACACCAATTATGAAAACTATGACGTGACAGACATTTTGCTGATTTATTCGAATCTTTTTTATCCTATATCAGACGCTGTATCAAGATAAATCCCAGGGATCCAATGAACACCAATACACCAATACATTCATTGTTGTAACCGGGTATTTTACTCGATTTGAAAGGAAATTGGGGAAATTTGTATGAAGTTTTATGCCCATGTCCACCAGAGATGAGAAATATATCATTCAAAAGTTATTACTGAATTGAATTTTTTCTTGGGATGAAACAAATCTCTGCCGGAGGAAACAAGATATATAGTAGATACAAATTGTTATTTTCGCCAGACTACTGAAGCCTGAAGCTGAACCTTAACGGTTGGCCCCGTTTTAACGATTTTATTGCCATTTGATTTTTAGTGATTGGTTGATTGAATTCAGTGGCGATCCGACAACCTTGTCTGAATCCAATTAGCACTAAAGGATACCACACAATCCCATAAATTGAATGTTAGTGAGTATTAAGGAGTTCCACAGTTCAGAGCTGGCTCGTGTGGTTCAAAAGTAAACGGACAAGCGTATTAGGTAAGCTTGTATAGCTTTCTCTGTTTGTAAAAAAACCTTTGGAAGAATATGGAGGCTTCAGATCTCATCCTCACGTACAGATCACTTGTCTCATGGCCCGGCAGAGAAAATATATATAATAAAACGAAATTGGCAAGAGTTCAGAGAACTGTAAGCGTGGGCACTTCAGGAGCAATACGATCCTACTCGACTGAAGCTTTTAATGTGCTGTTTTACCTTTTGCCCATCGATCTTCATAGTGCTATGCCATACCGCCACAGCAGGATCCTGGACCTGCTAACACATGAACTTGCACGGTCCCTACACGGCTTGGGAGGAATAACTTCAGGGTGAAGCTTCCAACCACAGCAGAAGGAGGGCAATCAAGATTCAGATTCAAAAGAACTTTATTGAGGCTGAGGAGGGCAATGTAGCGTAGTTCTTTGACATGGCAATATTAAAGGATGGGTCAGAATCCGCTTAACGGGTTGAGGCCGGCATACTCTGTAATAAGTTTAATGTCAAGGAGTCTTACTTACTTCTCGAAAGATTTTCCAGACCAAAATGCTGGCGATCATGAAGGTCTATTACGCCTTGGAGGGATCTGTTCAAAATAAAAACCATAGATTCGACTATAGTTTCATCTAAACTGGTGAAGTAATGCTGTAAAGCTGGCTAGTTTCTGGGTTCCAGGTCATGGGAGCGTGGAGGGGAGTCGCTGATGAACTGGCCAGGCTGGGTACAGCTTTTAGCGAAAAGCGTTCTCGAGTAGACATCACTAGGATAATGGGCGCAACTGGCGTATAGAGGATCATGTAGCCAAGCTGAAAATCCCTTTCAACAACCACTGTCTCATTTGGAAAGACCTAGATGAGAAGGATTCGTTTTCTTATTTTGTGTGTAATTGTCCGGCACTAGACATCGGACACTGGGCATCGACGCCAAAGCTAGGATTGATTATTAGTAGTCTTTGTAGCTGTATAGCATTGCTAATAATAGGTTTGTTCATTGGCCCAAAAACCTGTGGCACCCTGCGAATTGAACCTGTCATTTCGAAAAGGACTCGAGTCCACTAAACAAAACTTTTCAACATAAAACTGTTTCTTGTAGAAGCAAGTGTATGGTGGTAAAGAAACTGAACACAGAAAGTGGTAAATAAAGGGCCAATATTTTTTCCATGGCATTTATTTATTTTAGGAAAAACATTATCATACAGATTTTTGCAGAAAACATATTTGGACTTGTGCCCTTTTAGAAATGACCTTTTGGATGCATATGTAAATCAAGAGTTTGCAGAAGAAAATTCCGAAATTCAGAGATTCACTTAGTCGTAATCATTATTTTCTACATAATCAGTGTTTTTTGAAGTTGTTGGCCATGCAAAAAGCTCTTCATAGAGAGGATGATACTGTGCTGGAATATATTTTTTTAATTTTTTCAAATCTATCATTTTCTTATCATTTATTGCGTCTGTAAACTTTAATAAAAAACAATTTTTTTCCGATGCTTAATTGCCGAAAAAAACGGGAGTCAGCACTTCGTGAAACTCAATTTTCGATATAAGCATATTTCGAAGAAAAATTCTAGACAATTTTTTTTACTTTACTTACTTTTAAATCTGAATATAACAAATTAAAAATACTTATGAAACAAGTAAAAATCTTTAATTCTAGGATGCATTTACAATAATTAATCTTTTTTTTTTTTTTTATTGGCTTGTAGATCTGCAAAAGTAGGAAAGACATCTTTGGTAGCCCGCTTCTTAGGAGGAAAATTTGAAGATTCCTATACGCCTACAATAGAAGACTTTCATAGAAAACTATATAGAATACGAGGTGAAGTACATCAGCTTGATATTCTCGATACATCTGGAAATCATCCTTTTCCTGCTATGCGAAGGCTATCATTTCTAACAGGTAAGTTTAAAGCAAATTGTCTAGTTCGTCAGAATGATTACATCTGATTTACATGGCAGGGCTTTTGCACTGCTTTTTCTTTTATTCCTCTTTGTTCTGAGTTGAAAAGAGTCCTGTTTCTTGACGAGCGGGCTTTGATCACTAACATATAGCACCTGATCTCATACAAAAACTCGTTTCGAAAATAAGACCAAATTTTGTCCGAATACTAGCAATTTCGCTCTCGCTTTAGTCCCGTAGGCAGACAACTCCAATAACCAAATGAAGATGGAGACATCTATAAGATAAATTGCACAACACAACACTAAAAAAACTGAAAACAAATTTATACCAGTCATAATTTTTTAGTGTTCAGTTTTTGAATAAATACTGATATTACTGGAAAATGTTCGTAATTTTTTTATAATTTTTAACAAGTAGTTATATTTTATAATGATTTTATTTAAAAAAATAAAATAAAGAAATAATAAGTTTAAATCGATTTTTCTCGAAAATAAAACCGAATGGCGTTTTGCCGCTTCACGGATAAATCAGGCTTCCGGATCCGGATATGATTAAAAATCGTCACGTATGATCCGTACAGGATCCGTTTAAAAGATCCATGCCGGATCCGCTCCAAAGATCCATGCCGGATCCGTTTCAAAAGATCAGGATTAATTTTGTTTTTACATAATATATTAATTTCACATTAAATAATTAAATAAATATTACCATTTTACCTTAATTTTATTAATGATTTTAAGTACACTTCAAATGTGTATATTTTTAAGCAGGAAGTTTAATAATTATTTATGATTTTTATTTTCTTTATTCCAAGTTTTTGCATTATTTATGATTCTGCCAACGATATCATAAAATTCTTTATCTTTGAACCGGATTCCATGTTCTTACAATCTTGATTTAAGCAACGTACCGAAACCGTAATAAGATTTGTAGTACATATTAAATTCTGATAAGGAACTGATCAGATGACTGGATCAAGGGATAGGGTACTGTACGCTGACAGTTCCTGATCAAATAGCTAAATCAAGGTATAAAGTACTGTACTTTGATCAGAAATTGATCAGATAGCCGGATCAAAGGTAAGGATGCTGTACGCTGATCAATTCCTGATCAGATGACCAGATCAATGGAGGGAGTACTGTACTCTGAACAGGAACTGATCAGATGGCCATATTACAAGTACGGAAAATCTGATCCGGATCTGATCATAATCCGGGTTCCTTGTAAGAGATATATGGTACACATTTACATATTATGTTAACGACTACACATTACAATATTGCATGTGTCCTTCCTTTCCTTCCTTTTTAAAATATATAGAAAAACATAATAAACTTAGTTTTTAAGTGAAAATGCCTTCAACTATTTATTTTAATTTTAGGCGACATCTTTGTTCTTGTCTTTAGCATGGATTCAAGGGAATCATTTGAAGAAGTCATCCGGTTGAGAGAGCAAATTTTAGAAACGAAAATAAGTGCAATATCAAGTTCAAGTGGTCGTTCAAAAAAAAACGTACCTAAAGTCCCAATGGTTATCGCAGGGAATAAATGTGATCGCGAAATGAAGTAAATGGAATTGCATAGTATAAAAATTTATAAAATTGTCATTATTCTTGTTAATTTCAGGACAGTACAAACGGAAGAAGCTCTATCCTACTGTTCTTCACAGGATACCTCCTGTGTCTTCGTCGAGTGTTCAGCGAAAAAAAACTTGCGAGTAGAAGATTTATTCTACGAGTTATTTATTGCAGCAAATTTGCCTTTAGAAATGGCTCCAAACCATCATAAGCGAGTGAGTGCCGCATTTGGATCACCCTGCACATTACCACCGCATGTTCCATCGAACAGATCGAAGAAGTGTACTTTGTCCATAAAACGACGACTTAGTGATGCTTGCGGAGTTGTAGCTCCTAATGTTCGAAGACCTAGCATTCGAACAGACTTGATGATAATGAGGACGAAAACTTGCTCCTTAGGTGACGGCGAAGGTCCAGGGAATACAAGTGCTTTTGCGTTGGGACGACTGGGCCGAAGTGTGGATGTCTGCAGTTTACAGTAGCAGCTCTCTGTTAACATTTCTGAAATGAAGTTTTTAAGAATACATATTTTGGGACTAAATATGTTCCTACGATTGTTGAAACGTAATTAATACGCCTAGGTTTCGGTTCTATTAAGAGCATATTTTTAAGTATTTTAGCTAATTTGGATTATTTAGATTGTGCATGATAGATCATGGGCTGTTAAACATGACTGATCATGCATTCAATTCTGTATTTTATATTTCTTAAAGCCCAAAATACTAACAGCCCACCTTAACTATTTATGTAAATATATTTTGTAAGAACTCCGCAGACAATAAACTTGATAATTTCTTACCTTTCGTAACACAACATGTTCGCTTATTTATTTATATGCATTAAAGTAGGTAATATCATTTTTACTAATGGCCAACAAGGAAGACATCATTTATTTACATAATTATAAAAATAAAATTATGAGTCACAAACAACCAATGTCCATCAATGAAAAGTGTTACAGTAAACTTAATGGTTAATATATCAAAACAAAAAAAAACAGTTATTTTAGGAAAAAAATTTGCCAATTTAAGTTTTTCAAAATTTAAAAAGTTAAAATTCCATTATATTGTAAAACATAAATATGGGGGAAGTCCCTCAGTACGGACATTGATGCCCAGTTATTCGTTAATAAAACCATAAAACATAGGAACATTTTTTATTTTTATTATAAACTAAAGTATCTATAGTAATATAATAAACTTTAACGTAATTATTTCATTTCATATTAACAATAAAACATCTTTATATTCAGTAATGAAAAGTCCTTGGTCTCGAGAAGTGTGGCACCTACTACCGGAGACTTATAGTACAAAGGAAACAAATTATTTTCAAATTATTAAGGATCCTATTATGGAAGTCGATTTCACGCGATTCGACTAGCGAAGATTCATTTTCCAAGGTGAAATCACTGGAAAGGTAGTAACTTTGATAGTTGAGTCGAGCGAAATCGACTTCCACAATAGGGCGAGAGTAACTACATATAATGAAAAGCGGAGGACGATCGAAAGAGATTTTATAGAGACAGCTTCGAACATGGATGAGTCAGAGATATTAATTTGGGTGGTGGTGCGAAGGTTGTGAACGCGATCGAAACGACCGGTAGCCTTATCACGTATCTAGCAGACGATTTGCAACAACGGAGCGATAGCTACGAGTTACTGGTAGTAATCATTAAATTCAAAGTGGAATCTAATGCCTATTGTATATGCAAAAATTTACATCACGTAAGGTGTTTGAAAACGATACGACAGCAGAAATAAATGTGTGAACAAGCGCCAGCTTATTTTGTGTCTGCAAGGCCGTTGCTTACCTGCTAATCGATTGAAGAAATGATTTTAACTATTTTTTTATGTTCAGTATTTGTGAACATTATTAAAGCTTGGCATATAGGTACTATACATTCTTTCAAGTATTTGGGTGACTATCAATCTTGAAATTTAACCCTTTCGGTACGGCATAGTTGCCCGCGGTCATACGTTCTTTGTACGAGAAAGTTCTCCACGAGAGTGGTTGCATAGACTTTTCTATGAATACGGACTTTCAATCGAACTATAGGCGACGATCGTACCCCCCGAGCTTTCCACGAATGCCAATTTTAGGCGGCGGTCGTATCCAGAAAATAATACGCGGATGACGATTCTATAGTTATAGGCAATAGGATCGAAAGAGTTACATTGGAAAACGATTATTTTTAGGAGTGAAGACGTAGACAAAATCATAAATGCATGAACTGTGTTACAAAATATTGCTAACAGGTACAGACTTCCAGTGGCTGAACTACCTCTTAAAGATTCCCAAACGGAAGAACACCTACGAATCCCTCTAGAGAATTTTCAAAATTAGAAGCATCACAGCTAGAACTTGACTGGAAAAAAATGATTTTTTTTAAATTAAGCTTGTAGAGTGGATTATTTTGCATTAAATAACATATTTTAATATAAATAAAAAAACAAATAAAAAAGATCCGGGGAAACTTCGATTTTTTTATCATTTTAACAATTTTTCAGTTCTACAGCTCCAGGTTATTATAGGTAAAAAGTGATTTTTTTAAATTTAACTTGTAGAGTGGGTTTTTATGTGTTAAGTAACGTATTTTAGCTCAAATAAAAATACAAATAAAAAAAATCCGGGGTAAATCCGATTTGTTTATCAGTTTTAATAAAGTCGGGTGCTCGGATCAAATCGACCGTAATTTCGAACTCTGCCTCTATGTCGGTGGAGTAAATTCAGCTCAGAGCATACTCGTCGTGCTGTTGGGATCCTAGCCTTAGTGAGTGGAATTCCGACTTTAGCTTATTTCTCTAAGGTATGTGTCACTGTCAAGAGTTTCAATTTTCTATGGTACTGACACTGGTGTGTTTACTTCGCGTTTTCTTCAGATTTCGGGGATTGTCTACCTAAAGCAAGTAAGTGTGGAATTAGTGGGAAATGCATAGTACTGATTACTAATTTTAAGCAAACAAACTTCTCTGCTCGCCGCTTCGCCTGCCACTGCTTGCTATTTACCCCTGGCCTCTGACTACGCGGTTACCACAAAGTAAAGTTTAAAGCTATTATTATGACCAGTCGACAAACAGAATAGGCCTTTTTTTAATAGAGTTTGCATCGTTTGACCAAAGACCACTAAGGTATAAGTACTAGACTGCTAACCGATGTCTGAAAAACGAGACCATTTTTAGCATAGGCTCAATCCCTAAAGGGTACTTTTAAAAATGCCCCGAGAAACAAAAATAAGTTTCAACAGACAAGCAAATAAAAAATAGGAAAAAATCAAGAATCCAATTACATTCTAGATTTGAACGGAACGTTTTGCATATTCGCTCGTTCTGAGCCTAGGCGAACGTTCCTACCGAATTTCATTAAAATTCGAGAGGTGACCGTATTCTTAACTTATTTTCCTCTCTTCCAGCAGGTAACAAAAACTCTAAAAAGCGCTGAAAATATAAAAACTATAAATATATAAACTGTATTTTAAGCATACTTTGATTCCAATCACAATGAGAGGTTTTAACATAACCGACATACATACCTCTTCTTATAATTAATAGATTATGGATACGACTTACGGACCAGCTCTTCCGCCGCATTTAACAAGCAAAATAACAATTGTTGAACAACCCGATGTATATCCCGATACTGCCGACCCAAGTGAATCACAAGATATAATTGGACCTTTACCACACAACGAATCTTCACTGAATGAAAGTCAGATGCAATTAGAGGAAAGAGCTTTAAAACTAAAGTTGGAGAAATATCAATCAACTTCCAATCAGGGCATTAAGGAAAATGAAAGGGAGGAGTGGATGCTGGAGCTTCCCCAAGTAAATTCTTTGGGAAGTCTTGGCCTCACCAATCGTAAATTTCGAGCTAAAGAGGGCCCTGATTTCAGCGACAGGTAATTCAAATAATTTCGAATTTATATTTCATTATGGGTCAGTTTTATGAATTGTTTTTCCTTCGATCCTAGTATTCACTTTTGTATTCAGGTTAAGAATGCGTAGAAGACGATAATGGTGATATTGTGTGATGCGACCACCCAAGTCCAGGCAAGCCCGAGCAGAGGTTCCCATAACATAACGCCAAAATTGCATACTAAGCGAAAACACATGTTTTTCTGAATGCATTCTCGCGCCGGTCACACTTGCAGCGTCAGGTTGCTGCAAGAAATGACCGAACTCCGCATAACTCGAGTGACGTACTTGCATTGGGTCGCGTCAAGGTTGCATCACATAAAGTTGATTTATGTTGGGTTTTTAGGAGAGTTTTTTTGTATTTTTAGACACATGTAAGTACACAATTTAGGTATGGAAGGGTTAGGTTGTATTGATAAGCAATTATTGTATAAATAGGCTAAGAAATCAAGAATAAAACGGGATTGCTATACCGAACGTCTGCCTGTTCACTTGGTGTGAGCACCATTTAACTATTCCTATGAATTCTGCTCTTGTAGCTTTCTCCTCAAGGAGTACTGCCTGAAGATTGGCTCCGCCACTAATTCTCCTACTACAATTGTAATCGAAATTAAGGCATAGCAGCATTTTACACAAATTTTAGTGAAAATGGTGTTAAACCGCAAAGCTTCTATAAAGAATAATGAAAATAATTATTTCCATATATAGTGAGGGAAAAATTATGAAAGCACACTTATTTCGGTTTTTCTTCGCATTAATGGCAAATTGTGTTGTCTGAATAAAAAGTATAGGGAAAAAAACGTAAACTTTAAGGCCCAAACAGAATGTAGAGCTGTAGCTTGACGCTGGCGTTGTTTTGATTGGCGCTGGTGATAACCTGTAATAAATTACCGGAGAAACCTTATGTCATTAGAGAAAATAATAAGAGATACTACATAGTGAGGAAAATATTACAAAGAATTTAGTTTTGAAAATCACAATAGAAATTGGGGCCAATTTTATTTCAAAAAAAACTTTGACTCCCTTTGCACTTTTTTTATTAGTATAGAATAAATGTTCATTATATTTATACTTCGATTTTGATTACAGATCATGTTGGACTAAGACTCCCCGTGATAAAGAAAAAACTGCTTCAAATTCAGAAACACATGAAGAAAAAATATCAAAATTAATTACGGAAAAGAAGGACGCTGAGCAACATCACTTATCAAAAAAACACAAAAAAGATCGTGGAGACTCGTTATTAGAACTACATCGACGGAAATTAAAAGCAAAAAAGGTATTATCAACCTCTTTGTTAACATCTAAAATTCTAAAATATATTTAATAATATTTTAGGAAAAAGAACCAAAAACTACTGAACGCAGACCATTTAATAGAGAAATTGATTTGCAGTCGAGTGCTTTCGATCAATCACGTACAAATAGTGCAATTAAAAAAGCTCAGCTGCTTGACACAAGATTTTCCAGTGGTAAAAGCAAATACTTATAAGTCATGAGCATAAATTATATTAATAAAGGATTTCGATTCTTAAAGTTTTACTATAAAATAAAAATAAATGATCGAGGTCAAGTTTTACTTTTGTACATAGATTCCGCACCCGGATTTGAAGTTGAGGTAGTGTTTCTACCTCAACTTCAAAGCCCAATATCTCAAGAAATATGGATGTTAGCGATTTGGAGTTCAGAACAAGTTTATCATATTCACTTTTTCTGTAGCTATTGTTATTTAGGAGATAGGGGAAAAAGCGAGAATTTCATGGAAAAATTGGGGTTAATGACTCGTACTACCTGACTGGTAAGAGTTAGGGTTACTCCGCAATGGACACCTTTGTAGAGCATTCAATTCTGAAGAAACCCTACCATTGACCAAGATTATACTAGAAAATGCCTCTGAGCTGTAGAGTTTTGAATAAAAAAAAATTAAAGTTTACGTGTATTTTATACGGGAAATCTTTATACGCCTTGGTCGAGCACTTAATATTAATATTAAGAGCTCTAATTTTTAGGCAATTTTTGTTTATTATTGGTATTTCCCACAAAATTTCGAGGTGGGACTGAAAAAAAAAAATAGTCGCGAAAAAAAGCACCCTAATATTTATGGATCAGGTTTTTCTATTTTTACCTTAATTTCTCCGGCGGCTTATCAATGCAGGCTTCTGATGCAACAAGCACTGACATTTATGTTAGAGATGCCACGAATAGTAATTTGGCCGAATACCGAATACCGAATATTCGGCGAGGTTCTTGGCCGAAGCGCCGAACATTCGGCAGCCGAATATTCGGCCACACTTAGTACTTTCCGCGGGCGATAAGTCACAACTGTCGCTGCAGAAAATGTTCGTTCAGATGAAGGTGTGGAACAGAAAAATTCTGTTGCAAATGAACTTGATTTTTACATGGTATCTGTTCGTTTAGATCGGACAGCAGACCCTTACAAGTGGTGGTCAGCAAACGCGAAACAATATCCAACCCTTTTACAATTTGCTAAGATGTATTTATCATCTCCCGGTAGCAGTGTGTATAGTGAGCGGCTGTTTTCGGAAGCAGGTATAATTTATGAGGAAAAACGCAACCGTCTGCTATCAACAAACGCTGAAAAAATTGTTTTCATTCATCATAACTTACCACTGGTAGATTTTAAATATTAATTTGTTAGTTCTTTTTTTTGGTTAAATAAATATATCTTTGTGAGTAATATTTTGAGTTCTTTTTTCATGATTTATTTGGTAATCCTTACTATATTTTATCATAAATACGAAAGTAAATCTGTTTATCACGATTTCACGCCAAAACTGCTGAACCGATTTAAATGTTTGGTACACAGATACTCTAGAGCCTTAGAAAAGACATGGGCTATAATTTACGCGGACGAAGTCGCGGGAAAACAGCTAGTAATAAAAAAATAATAAATAAATTGCTATTCGGTATTCGGCCGAATAGTTAACCATATTCGGCCGAATACCGAATAGCGAAAAAAAGTGGCCGAATAGCCGAATACCGAATAGTTGCCGAATATTCGTGGCATCTCTAATCTATGTATATAATCAACGTCCTTTTGTATGATAGTTATATATTTTTTTGAATTGTAAGATATTCTGAAAATTTCAAAAATGTACGAGTTTTTTTTTTCCTAAATTTTATTTTTTACAAAACAATGTATTAATCAGCTTCTAAAGATCGCCCCTTCAATGAACAACTAAAAAGAAAGAAAGAAAGCAGTAAAAAGACATGTTTGGAAATAAAAAAAATTTATAAAAACTCTATAAACAATCAGTCGACATACATTTTACAATTTCCCTTAAAATATATTTCCCTAATACTTTTAAACTATATTTGCGCTAAAATTATTGAAATATTTCTTAAATTAGGAAGGAAATTATATTTTCAAAGCTCGATCTTCGGAGCAATGCTTATAAAATACCATTTATAAAAAATGTTCATCCACGTAATCACTTTGTCAGGCACACTTTTGGGAAAGGCAATGTTGACACTTTTCAGACTATGCACACGGTCAATCGCACATAAAATTCATAATATTTATGACTTGCGAGAATAAATATCTCTAAAGTTAATCTTACGTAAAAAAAATTTTTTACATTACAAACTATAAATAAAATTGGAAATGCATTCATAAGTGTACAATAAAGTTTAAATCACAGTAAATCCGAAATAATTCCCCCAAACCAAGCCATATATATCGGAAATAAAAACATAATTAACGCTTGACGAAGTGACATTTTAGATGCACCGTTAACTTTTGATGGTGTCATGCCCTCTTTCTCAGTTGGGGGTGTGTACCGTCCGCCTGTGACATCGGGTGAATTTGTTCCTTCGGCGTTATTTACACGAACAACTGGAGTTTCATCGTGCTCCGGCAAATGGGCATCTTCGTCATCAAACGAACTTAGTCCAGAGCCTTCTTCCTCGCTAATCCCATCACCAGATCCAGAGCCACTTCCATAGTATGGTTCATCTAAAATTAACAATTTTATTAATTTATATAAAAGCCGGACTGCTGATAGTAATTTAATTTTTAATAATTTATCAAATATTTCAACAACATATTTATACGTAAATTGTTTGCTTGAACAGACACTTTTTCATTGAAATATTTGTATGAAAACTACCTTTCAGTCAAATTCGCTGAAATTTTACCCTTTCGGTCTTACCACCGCCTATAGTCGGCATACACGAAACATACTCTGGATCCGAGCGCCGCTTATATTCGACATTCACAGAAAGCTCTGTGGCTACGATCGCCGGTTTTAGTCGTCATTGAGGGTGGCAGTGAAAGCTTTCCATGGATGCCACCGACCAGTGGTTCGAGCTTTCTATGAATGTCTGTTATAAGCGGTGCAGCTTGGAATGTTGCTGTTGCAGTAAAATATATTTTCGTGGACTACACTACCGTGCAGTGCGACTCTCGCGGAAAACTTTGCCGTACCGAAAGGGCTAAACATTTGACCCTGCATAATAAAACCTCGACATTCCTCAAACTCGTCACTTTGCCTACGTGACTTTTGAAGAAAAAGAAGTATCACTACTACTATTATAAACTGAGATTTTGGCTGACGTCAAATAGCTAGAACTCAGATCATTTTTAAAATTTTGAATGAATACTGAACCAAATTAATCTTAAAACTATGAGCTATATGACAAAACAAAAACAATGTGATTTAACCCCTAAATGAGCCAAAAAAGAAAATTCCGACCTTGTGGAAATCGAACTCCCACGTTAAGAATTCCGTACCCACTTTAAGCAAAAGAAAAAAAAAAGTAATTTTAAACGCGAATAGTGTAAAGCAGGAACGCAAACATGAATAGATGTCATTCAAAGTTTCAAAAAAATATATATATATATCTATTGTATGTATACGAAAGTCAACCTACAAATTCAATCTTAAACTTAAGAAATTATACATACCTTGATCAGACCACTCGACATCTAAACCGTTATACGCATTCCGAAGATGATTTATTGCCGTTTTCAAATAATATAACTGACTGCTTACGAGGCTGCTCTGTCTGGAGTTTTTCGGTGCAGTCAAATATTCAAAGCTGTCTACATGTTCCTCCGAAAGATATGTTTGCCTGAAAGAATTGAATTTTGGAAAATTTATATATTGTATAGCCAAACGCGACACTCTACAGTGCGGACAATCCTAGAATTGACTAATCGACATCAAAATAATTCTGGTAGTGAAACTTTGTATAAGCCTAATACCTATATATTTTGAGGCTTGTCTACGGAACCTTAAAAACTTAGAACTTCTTTTCTTCACCGATGCATCCCATATCAGCAATCAAGGCATTTTCGAACCCTGTTCCCTCTTTGTCACGGTTCTTCACTTTTTGTAGACCTCCCTCAACTATAATTACGTCACGATGTCACAGCCACACCCCTTCCCCCTCCCTTTTTTTCAAGAAAAAATAATTAATAATATTCGATATGACAGTTATTTATATGAGTTGTAACCTAACGCAACAGTTAAGAAACCTATTCTCTAAATACGAGTTCCAGGACTGTTCAGGAAGTGTTAAAAGTGCTCATATAAAATTTCATAGGAAAATGTTGATAAATGCGCAAATTAGAATTGAATTAATTCACTTCCTCCTTCTGCAAATTCATAAAACGGACGTGAACGAAAATTCTGTCAGTTAAACACCAGCCGGTTAAGCGTTAATAAAGTTTTTATAAATGTTCCTTCTAGTCAAAATTTTGCAATAAAATCTCCATGTTTTTTAAATGTCCTTTAAAAAAATCCACAAATTCACCGGAAAAGATATTTTGAATTTAATAAAAATAAAGGTTCCACAGGAACATTTCAAATGTAAAGGCTAAGTTTTTGTCTGCTGTGAAAAGTAATTGTGAAATTCAATTTGCTTTTCGTTAATAATAAGAATTACAAGTAAGCTCCTAATTTCGTTTCTTCTCTTATGAGTAAGCCACCTTCCCCCTCCAGGGGAATTGCTGCACTCATGTACATGAATTTTACACGGTGTGCCCTATCCTGTACTCTATAGTCTAAGTTACGTACATATTTTATGGATAGTCCCTTATACAAAATAGTAAATTTATTATTTATAATGCTTGCAAACAAAAAAGTTTCATCATTTTTAAATAATTTCCTCTATTTTCTTCTCTCATGGGGACAACGAGAACTACCTACTTCTTCCGGTGCTGCTGCCGCAAGATGATTTTGATAACTCTGACTTGCCATTTTGATTATTTGCCAGTCAAAACCCGTTTTAGTCACTTCATTAAATTGTATTGACGTAATCCTAATTAAAGTCCAAAGTGATATTATCCTGCTAATAGGATCCTAGGTATGTCTTGTTACTATGTCAGTCATTCCAACCTAGGAATGCTTGCACCTTCGCCATTACAAACACCTGAACCGTTTATGTTGAAAGCGGATTTAGTCGCAATTTGATTTAGCTAACAAGAGGATTATATTAAGCTCCATCCATTATTATCATTAAATTTACATTTTAAAAATCGACGTGCCTCCCTTTCAAAATAAATGCTTCTCATATGACATTGCAAAAATAAAATAATGTTTAACCTTTCTGCTGAATTTCCATTCCAACATCGCTTGCCCGTTTCTGGAAGTGTAGCTAAATCCTCGTTATTACAAATCTGATACGGTAAATTATACCAGAACTTTTTTGAATCCTTCACTTTTTGCTTAATGTCTTTTACCAGTTTGTTTAACACTGGTTCACGGCTGAATTCATCGTCTTCGAATTCCTTCTTCAAAGATGACTTTTTCTTATTCTTCTTTTTGCTCTTAACGTTTTGTTGTTCAATTTGATCTGAAGGTGGAACTTCTACAAATCGGAGTTCCTTATTCTCTTCAACAGATCGAGCAACACGATTAGATATATATGTCGTATTAATTTTAATTATTTCATTTGAAATACTGCGACCAAAAGAACTCTTCCTTTCTCTATATCGTTTAGTTTCATTCAATAACCCCACGCTTCGTTGACGACGGCCTAAAACGGGTCGTCCACAACCTTGAAACACTTGGTTTGAGATGTCTTGCCCAGTTTCCTGCAAACATTAGATTAAACGCAATTGTAATAATTTTAACTAAACAATTTACCTGGAAATTCATTATGGCCTCCGAGATTTTAATGTTTATGGGTTCAACAACAACAACTATATTAAATGGTCCTAAAAGTCTTTCGGATACTCTTTCCATTGATGATACAAAATTGTCCCACTCAGCATCTAATTCACTATAATACTGTAAGCATCCTTTTATTACCTTTTCGCAATAATTGGCACAAGGCTTTTCACTGTATCCTTTGCAAATTCCGCAATACCGCATTTTCATGAATGCTGCTGTACAATTTTCTGTAGGTCTTACCTAAAAAAACAATTGTAGATAAGTTATGTTTTCGAAATTTCTTTCTAAAGAAATTCAAAAAAACTGTAAAGCAATAAATAAAAAACAGAGTAGCGAAACTTAGCACGCGTTTGTACTGTAAACTGAGAGTCAAGTGCACAATTGCGAGTAAAAAACAGCTTGTTTCAGTTAGAGAATCTGAAAATGACTTTATTGTTGTTCGACTTAATTTATAATTTTAACAATAATCAGCAGCTCCATGCCACTCACATTCGCAACAGCACACACACTTCGAGAGGCAGTATAGAAAGAATTTGCAGTGCTAGTTCATGAAGTTTCAATAATGTTACAAAATTAGGACGATTTTTAAACTAGTTACGAAAGAAATGGCTCTTCGACCATATTTACACTGTCATGGGCACAGATCAATTTCATGAGCGTTTTTTATTTAGACTGTCATGTGTTGTAAATTAATTTCACGGGCGTTTTCTATAATGAAAACGACACTGCTAAGAACAGAGTTCTTAAAATTGGACAAATTGGGGCAACATTATTATCTGACAAGCAATAAAGAAGAAATCCTTGGCACTTTGTAAAATAAATGCCTTCTTTATACGTACAACGCCATTTAGCGAAGAATAGCTAAACTACTTAAGTCGATACCGCCCTCTGTTAGATAGAATAATAATTAATCATTTATTTGTAGCGCCAGAATAGATTAGTTATTAAAGTATTCTCACAAAACGAGCCTTTAAATAACTATTACAGTTGTTACTTTTTGCATTAATTACTGTATGCAGACCTCCTAAAATGTTCCTACTAAAGAATAGGTAATGTGAATATCTTTTAAGCACACCGACATTTTTTAAGAATACAATGGCCTACTTCTGTAATAAGTCACATAACGAAGTCTGTACAAGTTTCAAATAATAATACATCTAATTACAACTTACATTCATTACTCTTTTGGCTACTTCTGATGCTGTCATTAATGCCTGAGCGTATGTTCTTGTAGCAACAAATGAACGCTTAATTTGCACAGAGAGCTTATCAGGGACATCTCCGAAAGGTTTTAATTCTTTCATGTGTTCACTTACGCATCCTAGATACCTAAAATTACAGAATACAAAATGAAACTATTTAAACAAAATATTGTATAAAAGTATTACTTATCGTTGAATGAGTACTGCGCGTTGAGTACTGTGAACATTTTTTGATACAATGTATTAAAAAATGAGTCGATTGCCTCCGCAAGGTCAACTTTTCCTCTTGAATAATATTTTTCAAGTTCTGTGAAAAAATCTGAAAACACATAAGAATTCTGCTCGTATAAAATTCCGTAAGTCTTCTTGAACATAATGTGGAACTCCTTTTTCGACTCTATTAGTAGTTGCTCGAAAAATTCTGAAATTATTTAATTAAAAATTAGCTTTAAATCAACGCTCTTGTTTTGTGACACCATAAAGTAATGTTAGCTATACACCGACGCTATAATCGGTCGTATTTAATTTATTATTTCGTCCAACTCATACAAAAGAGTTAAAAACAAAATCCACTCTAGACTCGATTTCGCGAAAGTATAGAGCTAGCAACCCTATATTCTCCTTATATGTACCCATATACTAAGTTTTAAAAAAATCCCAGAAGCCCTGTTTTTCTTGGAAAATACGAATTGAACAAAAATATTATCCGGTATAAAACATTAATGTTCTGTAGAGAGCTATTCAATTCCGTCAAAATTAGACTTTGATGTTAGAAAAATAAAAGAAACTTTAGGAAACAAATCGAACCGTTTTAAAAATTCAGAGGCTTCGAAAAGTAATTTACTATTGGATTTTACTAGATGTTCGACGGGATAGCCAGTGATAGAAATCCCATGTTCGAAAATGATAGACAATCAGTTTGGTTTCTCCGCCCGACTTGAAACGTGCGCAACATTAAATAAGCTTACTAACAGAAATGATTGAACACTTAATTGAATGCTTGAACAATATTCAACAGAAGATGTTTAAATTGTGTTCGTAAAGTGTATGTCTGCTAATAATAATAATAAACTATTTCCTCAAAATATTTAAGTCCTGTTATCTCGATAACAAGCTGCAGTTTTAAGTCTTTCCATTTTCCACTTTTTAGTTTAAAATAATACAATCATTTATATCAGTAATCTTTAAATTGAAGATATATTTGGGCGATTATTTACACCAAGAAACCAGGATATTTGTGTGAATATTTTTCAAAGACCATATATTTTCATAATTCGTTTAAACATTGTAAATACCTTCCTGCAATGTATTAATTGGCGTCACATTTAGATGACTCTTTATATAATTTATAATAAAGGCTATTTTTAAAAAACACTTTTGTATCAAGAAACTTTTGAGGTATCTTATCGATAAAAATTGGAATCATTGACGTAAATGACGTCTATAGACGTCCAATTCACGTTGCTGAAAAAGCAAATGAAATCTATGGATGTCCTATATTCTTTTTATTATTAATAAATAAATATTACGTGCACTTCATTCTTAAATGCATTTCCATTTAAATTCTTCAATTATTTTTAAATACATTTATTTTATTCCCACTCCAAATTTAGGCAGGTAGCACGACTTGTGCTTGTAGAATCAAACAACAGAAAAGGAACAGAAAAGCGAGCGTCAATGTGTTAACCATTAAAAACCACTCTATTCACTTTTCATTTTGCAATTAAAGCTATGGGTGAGTTAAAGATCAAATTTGTGTCTCGTTTTTCATATATTCACGCAATTGCAAATGACATCAAGATTGTTAACACTGCATAGAAGTCTTCATTCAGGAATTTCAAATGGAAATGATTGATTTACAGTGTAGAGCAATATTTTTGAAGATGAACTTAATTCCCGCACCCACTTCTCGAGGTATGCTGCCTAGAAAAATTGGACGGAGTAAATCGATTTCTTTCACCATAATTTAGTTTGGACCTTTCAAGAAAGGCCTGCTTCGGATGAAGAATGATGATCATATGATCAATGCACTAGTAGCGAGGGTGACGTCATGAGAGAATCAGAATCTCCCATTGATGAAGATGATGAAATTTCTCAATCTGTTGAATTGGGGAAAGACACAAATAGATAAGCCTGGACCTAGTTCAGAATATTACGAATTACTGCGGAAGTTGCAGTTTCTAATGATGTCATTTGGAATGAAAACAAGTAGTTCTTTTTGCCATTAGTCTTAACACTGAGACCAAAATTATGTGCCCCGAATGTAAAACATCGATGTGTCAGTCGACTCGAAAAACTGAATTATTAAGAAATTAACACAAACATGGAAATACATAATGGTGAAATATGGCGGGAGAATTTTATCATTTAGGGCCCGATTCGATTCACATTGATATTGGTATTTTTGGGGATTTCATATTACGATTTTTTGGTCAAAATCGGGAAATACAAAGTGGTAGCGTCAATATGACCGATGAGTTTTGTAATATATAGTCCGATTCTTCTAGCGTGTATCCCAGGCATATACTTATTTTGTTATATTTCACTCCCTCAACAATTACTAGCGGAATCTGTCCCGTGGGGATATTCGAAAGATTTATTGAAAACACAACATCAAGCTTCATGCAAAAATTCCTGGGTTTCTGGAAATTTTTTCCGTAGACAAATTCTTATTTGACTGACTAAACAGAACAACTATATTATGAATTTTATTGCATTAATGGAAGCGGTCTAAAAAGTTTGAAATTGCTTAGCCTACCTTTTTTTTATTCTACTTTTCAGTATTAAAAATTTCCCTTAGATTTTGAAGTCATATTTTTCCCAAAATGAGGCTGCTTCGCTCGTATTTAAATTACCATTAAATTTGACCGCTCGATGTCCAAGAACTGACGATAATTTTCCGATTGAGTCCTTGATCGTTTTTTCAAATTGTTGTCTTAAAGATGACATTAATCTCATTTCCATAGTCGGTGTGCAGCAGCTGGAAGGAGCAGCCTCACAATAACGCAAATTTCTGCCTACAATATGAAAAGAATAATAATTAGTAAAATATTAAGAATAATTAAAAAAATATATACTAATTTTATATTGAAACGCTTAATACTGAATATTCAATATAGTTAAAAGATAATAAAATGCCTGTTGCATGTGGATTGTCTATCATTTGCTACTATATAATTTTGATTTTCTGAAAAGAATATAATTTTTGTGAGAATTAAGTTATCTATAATTTTACTTGAACCACTTTTTCTCGTAATTTCAATAATAAAGTATATTAGTTATGAGCAATTAAATGAAAAAAACAATTGCAGATAAGAAGCTTTAAAGTGAAATATATTTTATTCCTAAATATTTTCAATGAAGCCCTTTTGTTAAAAATTATTATATACGTGGAAGAGTCAGTTTGCGGGTCTTCTGTTCATATATTATAATCACCATACATTACAAGGTCCGTTATGGTATCGACGTCGCAAAAAAAAAAAAAAAAAAAAAAAAAAGACATTGAGGTCCACAAGCAGCATAAAAGGGATCTAAAAGATGAGAGATTTGCACTATGTTTCCGCAAGTTCCGCCTGCAGTGTATGCATATGCACTGTGGGCATATCCGATTGTGGTTTTTTAATGAGGCATATCTTTATAAAACTGAAAAAGAGTTCAATTTGTGCAGCATAGACCTGGCTTAAGGAATTGAAGTTTTCCAAAATGAATATCCAGAGCAACTGTTGCTGACAGTTGTATGTGAACATTTTTGTATAGCTCTGTATGGTAGTGGTGATAAGCAAGTGCAATCTATCCATAACTCGCGCTAAAACATTTTACAAAATCTGCTGTTAAAACGAAATTCAACATTGCATTGCTATCGTCCACTCAAGACGCAGCTCGATTGCACTCTGTCCGAGTATATAACCAAATTCAAAACTAACTTGGATTCCAAAAGGATCCACAAAACTGGGGCTGGGTAATAATGGCGAGTTTATTTATTTATTGATTTATTTATTCTTACAGACTAGTATACAAAAATACATACTTAGTTCTTTACATATTGATTTTCAAAAGAACTAATTTAAATTCATTTCTTGGCATAGTAAAATCAAGGGAGGTAGGTAAAGAATTAAAATAAACTATACTTAGAAACTGGTTCATGACAACCATAATTAGTCTTATGAGGAGGGGCGTACAGCAATCATCTTGAACAAATTGCTCTTTCCGGTGCATAAAAATTAATCATTGACAATAGTTCAGGAGATTTAATTCTAAAACATAGAATATCTTTAACAAAGACAGCACAACTTACTTCCCGTCTGAATTCTAAACTTGACATACCTAGAAATAAGCATCTAGCAAGATAAGATGGCATGAAGTTAGCAAGCAACCTACAACTAAAAAAGAAAAATCGAGTGAAATTCTTTTGTATTGATTCAATTCTTTTTATATGTATCTGATGGTAAGGGCACCATATTACAGAAGCATATTCAATGATAGAACGCACTAATGCGAAATAAATGGGTTTGTGGAGATTTAAAATCTTAGTGTTCCGTTTTAAAAATCCTAAAGCTTGAAATGCCCTTGTGACGGAAAATCATATAGGATCATTAAAAGACATATTTGTATTGAAAATAACCCCTAAATCCTTAATTTGGTCTACTTTATCGAGAGAATTATCATCTAATTTGTATGGAAAATTATTTTTCCATACGATTTATTTTACGAGAAAAAGTCATGACTTTACATTTTGATATGTTAATATATAATTTTTATGGAATAATTTTAGATTATCGGCAAATAATAAACATTTAACGGAACGAAAGCAATCGACAACATCATTAATAAACAACACAAATAACAACGGTCCCAGCTGACTACCTTGGGGAACGCCGGAATTTATAATTATTTTCTTTGTAAAGGATGCCTTCTAATTTAACATACTGAACACGATCTCTAAGATAAGAATTAAACCAGTTAATGATTGTTGAATGAAAACCAAGATTACCTAATTTATATATTAAACTTGATATAATAACTTTATCAAATGCTTTAGCAATGTCGGTATAAACAACATCCACTTGGCCACCACCCTCCATTGTGCTAATAACATAATTTGAGAATAGCGCTAGATTGGTCGAACAAGATCGTCCAGATATTTATACTCGCCTATCCCACATACAAAGCCCTCGGCATCTTGACAGCTGCTGAAATTAATTTTTTGCAATTGCGAATCGAAATACGGTGCAGCATGCTAATGCTGCAAATCTGGCTTAAAAGTTCTGTAGCGGTCAAAATGTATGGTGACTATAATATACAAGACCCGCAACACAATCCTCCAAAAAGAAGACGACTTATTTAAACATTTTTAACAAAAGGCCATAAAATTATTAAAAATAAATATTGCTTTTAAGTAAAAAAATAAATTTTATTTTAATCTAAGTATCGTCCATCGCTGTCTATAACTTGTCATCGTCATTGCTTGTTTGTGGAAACTAGCTGTGTAGTTATAACAAGTAATTTAACTTTAAAATTAAAATATATTTAACTAATAACAACAATAATTAAAATATATTTAACTTTAATTGCTTCATTCCCCACTTTTTTTCACGTAATTGCTTATAACTTCTTAATTATTTAAATGACGATAAAAAGTTCTTTTAGTAAAATTGTAGACATTTAATTTTCCTAAAAATGATCTCTATAAAAAAAATTTTGTCCAACGTACGGTTATCAAGATATTTTAAGAACAATGTACATCCTAATTTTCTTGATGGTGGAGTATTTTAATAAACAAACAAACGACCATTCTCTTTTATCTATATACATAAACGGGTTCGAAATCAGCGATGAAGAAATGATTTTTACACTATAAGAAAAGATCCTTTGAAATTGTGAAATTATGGTCACCACATTGTATCCAACATCTTCTTCACAAATTGTGCTAGTAGCTTCGAAACAAGTAGCCTCAACATTTTCTTTATACTAATTTTCATAAGAATCCCGATTTCTTGAATTTATACATTTTGGTAGTAGATTTGAAATTAGTGACCTCAAGATTCCCTTTGTTTTAACTTTCATAAGAATCCCTTGAATTTGAAAAATTTGTTAAGTTGGAAGATGTACCTTTAAAAAAAGATGGAAAATTTCGAGGCAAGGGTTTATGCGTGATTGAGCAACAAACAATAAAATAAAATCTCATTTTTATATATAGGAATTCAAGGAATGAAGAAAATTAATTATTTTCAAAAAGTTAATATATCTTAAACAAACCAAAAACAAAGAATTCTGTAAATTCTACTTCAAAATATACAATAAGTGTCGTAGATATTTAATGAAATTTAATTCATTAGCTTTATAAGTGCAATTATAATTTGAATAAACCAATTTATCATACTGCCTAAGAGATCTTATTAGGGAATATCAAGAAACTTTTTTTTAAGTCAATGAAGTTTAGAGAAATTTAAGAGCAAAGAGTAAGGGTATTACCATTCATTGGAACAATAAATTTTCTGAATGTAAGATTAAGTTAGATTAATGAGCAAGCCATTTGTATTAAATTAATTACTATAAGCAATTGGTCAAACTAAACTATTAAACGAATGAATGTTTACATAATATAGTTTACTTTATCCAAAACATACCTTACTAGAGGCAATTTTATTTAAGCTATTTCAACTAAACTGCACACACGTATTTACTAAACGTTCGGTATTATAAACAACTGAGTTGCGCATCTGCACATGCTCATCGACGTCATTTTACCTTTAAACAGAACACTGTAAATTAATGGAATTTATTTTTAAAATCTAAGCAGCTCGGGTATACTCCAAATTAATCGCTTTGTAGCACTGCAGACATACACATATGGTGTACATATTTGTTTATTTTGCTGATGAATAATTTTGTTATGTTTGTAGGTGAAAAAAGCAATAACTTCATTGCTATTAATATTCTATCTTTAAACTGAAACAAAACTACTTAAAGCGGACCATTTACACTCATTTAAAAGTAAACTTAAGAGTGCAAAGTCGTATTCCCTAATTCACAGGTGTATAATGAATGGAGAATGAATATAAAGTGGAGCAAAAATTTTCATTTCATTTCAAAATTTGGCGCAAACAAAATTAATTATAATGGAGATCGGGCGTTTTGGTACTACTATTGGAGGAAGATTCCATGATGACCATTAGTTGATCTAACAATAGAAGCATTCTTTCTCAGATTTTTTGGGATCGGAGTCACGATAATTGTCATTTTACTTTTGAAGCAAACGTTTTATCAAAAAAATACTTATATTAAATTATTTTAAAAAATACATATTTATTATTTTAATTTTATATTTACGAATCCTAACTATTACTGTCCAAAGGAGGGTTTTTAAAATGCTAACTCTATTGTTCTTTCAGACGTGTTGTGATGGAACATTTACGTTTGCGGATTCGTAGTCTACGGGAAAAAATCCTATAAAGCTAGCCTATCAGTTGGTCGGAGCAAAACGTTTGTAGACCAGTGCAATTAATACTTCCGACTTAATTAGGTTATTATATCTACCCCTGTAAAGATTTTCCCTATTCGAACTTTCATGTTTCATGTCGATAAAATTTTTAGAGTCGGTCGGCGCACTGTTTGCAAATTTCTTAAACTAGCTGGAAAAATGATTCCAATCAACTTAGCAATAGGTTATAATAATGACATAGGGGTTTATGGGGTCAAAATTTTTTGATATTTCCATAAAACGAATGGGTAACTACAAAGAGCTATTTTCATTGCTTTCATAGCTTTCTCTCGCTAATTTGCGAATTTTTGATACTGTATTGGTGTTTTTTCTAAAGTGCACTATTATGCGCAAGACACTTATGCATTTCCAAAAAGCCAAGGATCAGTATAGAAGTTGATTTTAAGGTGGTATCTGATGCTACAATATAAGGTTTTTTTTTAAAATGTTATGATAACATGTATAATAACTTGCAAATTTTTATGGTTTTCTTTTTATTAAATACATATATTATAAATTAGCAATATTTTATCATGATTTTTTTTTTAAAGCGAACCAGTAAAGTTGAACATATGATGATATATGGAAGAGCTAAAGTATTCTTATTTAGTTTTGATTATCAATATTTTTAACACAAAAAGCGAACCATTCTATTAAAGGGTTACTCCTAGTTCAGTTCGTGACAATGACGTGAATTTCTAGAATTTGTTATGCCAGTTTAATAAATATTTATTAAAATGCTCAAAACAATATCAAAGAGTACATGTTGTACATTTTTTTTATGAGAAAATAATGAAAAATGATGGAAATACATCTCTACTCTCAGAAGAAATTTCGATTTTGAAACAAACAGCAACGATTTTACAAAAAACTCACTTTTTCAAAGTAAATCAATTTTGGTTTTTTTTTTACCAAATGCCTATTTTGATAATATAAATATGAAATATTTACTTATATGGTAATTTGAAATCAAACAATGAAATAATAGTAGTTTTTTAAGGAACTTTGCTCACCGTAACGCAAATTATTATAAAAAATACAGCCAAGGTTCCTCGCGCATTGGTAGTAGCGCTTCCTCCGATCTTTTTAAAATTTTTGAGAAATGGGAAATAATATTAGAATGATATACTTTAGAAAATGCAATATAAATCGATTTTTTCGACCTATCCAACTACGCCTCTTAAATAACTTTAAAATTTTTTTAATCATTCATCAGATTAAGAAATATCGGGTATAGCAAATTTGTTAGGTCAAATAAAGCTCCTCCTTTGAAAAAAAGTTTGTCAGTATTACTTGCATATGAGGAATTAATGTCTCGAAATCTCCAGTTCTTTGAAAAAATGTCAAGAAAGAAATGTATAATTTTCTTCAGGGAATATGAAATTATAAATATGGGCCACTTTCTTGTGATAATACTAAATTGTTAATATCTTTTGAATGACTTGAGGGATTACCATGGTTCTTTTTTGTTTAATAGAGCTTTGTAGAGACCATATTTTATAAAAATCATTCATTGGAGAAGAGCTTTTCAGCATAACGAGTTAAATGTAACATTCGTGCCCACGATTTTCTTTAATTTTAATTGTAAGCATCCTGCATCCCTATATCTGTCATTTAACGCATAATCGTGCGCAAGGTGTTATTGGAAAGTGAAAAATCCCTACTTCCTAACGCTCTCTTTTTTATTATTATCCTGCAATATCCATGAAAAAAGTTATTACGATTTATATGAGCGCACCTGCATTCAAGAACATGAGGGGGATTGTTCTCAGAAATGTTCATCAGGACACTTTATGGAATCGATCGGTATATGTTGGAATACTTATTCACGAATCATCCTGTATTTGTTTAAAATCTTGTGACCGATTTTCCAAGCATTTTGGACTTAACCAATACTCATTAACTTCGCACAAGTATTCAGTCGCCATGATAATACAATATTGTGATAATTTCAACCTTCGATCCTCAAATCCTGAAGCTGCAGAGAGAGGTTTTGCCTGCCTAAACCATAAGCAAAGTTTAATTATGGAACGGCCAAAATAAGGATATTGAAAACTTTCTTTTGTTGAAGTTTGGAAATCATATCTGGCTTTCGACTATCTCCCCCGACCTTAACCCATTAATGCGCAAAACAAAAATCGCGGTCCGAATATCTAAACTTCCTCAAACCATGGTTTTGAACGTTTTTTTTTTACTTTGGTTTTTGCTAAATGGCCACTTGTATACAGCAATGTAATAAAAAAGTTTGTTGTTTTTTACACAAAAAGGATCAACTTTACAAAAAAAATTTACAGAACAGAAAATGCTTGAAATTAGCTAAAGAACACATGTGAATTTTTTCAGAATTTTGTGGACTATTTCTGGTTTTGGCCAATTGTTGAAAAATCAAAAAATGTCCCGACAAAACATAACATAAAATTAACAAAACATGACAAAATGTATTCATAAAATCGATGCTTTTTGAGTAAAAATATCAAATATTTTATTATGATGATGATGATGATGATGAATTTTCGACATTTTTGATTTTTTCTAAAATTGGCGACATTCAAAAAACCAAAAATAGTCCAAAAAATTCTGAAAAAATTCCAGCTTCATTTTAAGGACAAGTAAAAATAAATTATATATATATGTATAATATATACTGCGTAATATAAAACCAAGTTTTCTGAAAAAAATTAAAAAAAAATTTCTTTTTCATATATTTTGTGCTAATAAAATAGTATATGTATGCATGTACTACAGGATTTTATCCTTAAATACTTTCCTCAATATCTTAAGCATGATCAGAGATAGAATATGTTAAATTTCCTGCTTGAAATACTTCAGAAACCGTTCTTAAAACGAGAATCCACGGAAAGGATAGAATTCTCCACGAACACAATTAAAAATAAAATTCAAAGGTAGGACGGCGAGACAGTCCTAACCTCTGCAAATAATGCAAAATCATTGACAACTGGAAAGCGGGGTTGCTAGGCAATAAATTGCTTCCTGCAGATGCGACAAAGAAAATACTCAAGCAGGTACTTGAGTGCATGTAAGGAACTTGGAGAGAGAAGCTCTGTCGGCATTCTTTTAATAGAAGAATCTTTCATTTCGTATTGTTGTGAGGCATAAACTCGTGAATTCAAACTTACCTCCTAGAACTGATTTTGGAATTTCAGCCTTATTCAGCCCATAACTCTCCAGAAGGTGCAATACTGACGAGCAATTGCTTGATGCTGTCAAAGTCGGCGCTAATGCCCAGACGGTGCAACAATATTCGCAAATTATTACGAGGCATATCCAGTTCGAAACATTTTTATATGTTCCCATTGCTTTGGATTTGTTGTTCCTGAAGAGTTGTATTAGCAGAAGCACATTTATTAATCCCTTTAGATAAAATATATTGTGGAGATTAGACTCTCAATATCAGCTAATTATTACAATCCAACAAGATACTTTGTTAAAGGCACAGTTTTGCAATCCTTATTGGTAACACAAAACATAAAAATTAAATTTTAAATGTTCACCCACTCCGAATATCACAAAACAACCTGCGGTCGGCACAATTGACAATCACTAAACCCAACAAACAACCAATCCAAGCCACATTAGCGCCTGAACTGAAAGAAATAGAAACTAGAAAGAAGCAAAATCCAGCCCCAAATCTAAACGAGCACGATGTACTCGTTCCCGGTTACTGTCAAAATGCAGACTGCCGTCAACCGCACGATGCATGCAGAGTGGCTTGAGGGACGATCTAAGAATAGAGAGGAAACAAAACTCCTTATAATTACCAAGGGCCCGAGTCCGAGTACACAGCAGCCACTACGTTCCGATCGGCACCGATTCGTTCCGACAAGACCAGAAATGGTACATTAAATTTAAATTTGGACAGCACATAGCAACCTTAAATTTATTGCATTTTGACTAAAATTTCCGTACGACATAAATCGGCTACAGAAAGATGTTATAAAACCGTTTTTCCTATTTAAAAACTTTGAAATTCATTATTTTACCTAAGTCCTCAAAGAAAAATAAGGGAATTTAATTTAGTATCTACAATTTTTACCTTGTTCAATTACAAGTCTATGATTGAAGGCCCAACTACGTAGTATCCGCACCGTTCCGCTCCGTTTCGACCAGCCGGACAGATGAATACAATATTCCGCTCCGTTCTGTCCTTTGAGAACGGTGAGATGTGTGTTGAGAAAGTACTTAAACACTGGAAGAATTGCGGAAGCTACGTACTTGGGCCTTTATTCCTCATCTTCTCAATAAAATTGGAACTGAAATGTGAGGTTATGAATTTCGGCAAATTTAAAAATTGCTCAACTCGTCCGCACTATTCCGCTCATTATAATTAATAGCACAGCCTCAGGTAAGTTTAACACGTTAAATGCCCAGCCCGATTTGCTTGCCGTTCCGTTCAGGCCCAGATGCGGCCGTCACCGCTGAAAAACCACACCTCTGTTTACCCCATTTTAATAAACTACATTACCTTTTTTTAAATATTATATTCTTTTTTTCAAGCCTTGACTAAAGAAAAACCGATGTCGCCTAAGCAAAATATTTAATCTCACATCAGTGCGTAAGGACCGACACGCGCGTTCGTGTAATATGAACCTAAAGTCAGCGGCCGGTCCTTGCGGACCGGCCGAGGCTGAACGGCAAGTCTAGAGGCCCAATTACAATGACCGGATCGTGAACGGATAGAAATGTCCAAGTATGCAGTGAAACGGATAGGAAAAAAACACCGATTACAATGACGTATCTGTTCGGATTACATCGTCAAAGTAGTTTCTTTAAATCTCAAAAGTGCGAAAAGTAGAAATGCATATAAATCGGAAAAGAAAAGCATTTTCAATATTTCTAATGTTGTGTAAAACTTAAAAAATGGAAAATAGATGAAAAAACCGGTGGTGGCAGTTCTTCTGTTTGACACTTCAAACCGTCAATCCGGTCATTGTAATTGGGCCTTAACGCCGGTCCTTAGGGACAGGGCGAATTGCGACTCAACTTTGGCCAATACTGACATTATTGAAAAAATGGCAACAATGCAGTGCACTTCTATTTCGCCAAACCAAGTCGATTAAACAATTGATTAAATTTTTGATCGATAATTCGATTGTTTTTTTTTTTTATTTTAGTAAGGCTTCCGACAGAATTAATCATAAAATTTTCATTTATAAATTATCTTTTTATTATTAAACAATTCACGCATTCTTTGCTATGCAGATGATTCCACAATTTTCCGTACTGTATCAAACGTAAATCAATGCGAACTTTTAAACTCTGACTTAGTCATATATTTTTTATTATTTATTATTAACTATTTAGCCATAATATAAGTAAATGTACGTCTTTTTCTCGCAAACGATCACTTGTTGATTTCTGTCATACTCTTGACATTTCATCTTGACTTGACAAAGCTTAGGACATAGGTGTATTATTTAATCCCCGTTTATCTTTCAACAATCACAGTACGATTCTATTATTGCCAAGGGTAATTCCGCTTTGGATTTTGGAGGTGGTCTAAGGTATTTGAGGATCCTACTATAACGAAACTCATTTTTTTGCACTTTTTTTCGTCCGATATTGGAATACGCATGTCCAGTTTGGTCTCCTTTTCATGTGGTTCATATCAACCGCATCGGAGCCGTCCAGCGTAGTTTTGGCCCTTCGGGGTTTACACTGGGACAATCCTTCCGCCTTATGAAAATAGACTTAAATTTATACCTTTGTCTTCTCTCGAGAATAGACGTAAGAATGCCCGAATTGCTTTTTATTGCATGGAGGGCAGTATTAATTCCGCTAAATTGCTTTCAGCATTCAGTATTTCTTTTCCCCTTCGCTTTTTTAGGAGCGAGCTATGACTTTTTCCATGTTCCTCGATATAGTACTAATTACGGGATGCGAAGGCCAATCTCCTCAATGTCTCGTCTCTTCAATACCAACTTCAATGTTATTGATTTTAATTTAACTAAGCACAACTAAAAAAAATCTGCACAAATTTTCTCTCACTTATGCAAATCACTTCGTTCCTTTTATAGTACGTCCCTTCTTGTGACTAGATATTCTTTGGTTTTGTTACAATCTTTGTTTATGTTGATTGATCTTGCTATGTTGAATTAATAGCCATCAGAAAAAATTCATGTTATGTGCACATTAAACAAATAGTACAGTTCTTTTCTGGCACTTAATAATGCTTTTCTTTTCTTTCTCTTTTTCCAGTTTTTTGGCTTGTGTTAAATTTTGTTATAAGAGTAGTCGTTTTCTGAAAGCAAAATGTTGACATAATTTACTACGGAAAATAGAGAATTTATCTTTCTTTTTACACTTTTATTTTTTGTATTTTATTAAATGTAAATCACTTTAATTGTTTCAAATCAGATTCAGTCTCTATTCGACTTATTTTTTTAAAACAACTTTCGATGTATGATTTTATTTTGTGTTTATCTGAAAAGAAAAAAATATTTTGTTTATATTTACATTATATTACGAATTTTTACATATCTATTCTATTTAATATCTAATATTTGTACGGTCATGTATGTATTTAATTTTATAGAGTCATGGTTTTCTATATGAAGGAACTTAACATTTTATAGATATGTTTTTAGTATTGTAATTACCTTGTAACTAAGTAGATATACATGTTTTCTTTAGGTAGATTTTCAGGAAATACATATTGCAGGGAAGCTTATGACGCAAGACAAAACCAGCATACAAATTGTGTCACTATCTTTTTACGGCGATGCAAGACAAGAAAATGAAAGGGACTATGTTTTCGAAAAACAACTCACTCTCTTCACTTATGATCTATATTTTATTACTATATTTTAAGCGAATATAATTCATTAGTGATATCGAAAATGAATCAACTGTCAGACTATTTGGACTTTCGCTAGTGAATCGTCTTAAACGTTTCTTTACTAAATCGTGAAACTTTCGGCAAAAACGAAATAAATTCTTATTTACTCGCAAAAACTAAAACGTAAATGAATTACTTACGGACGAAAATTTCCAAGAACAAAAAAGTATTAGAATCGGACAACAAATGGCATGTATGGTCAAAAGTCCCCTTTCTTTTTGATCATGGTAGAATACCAATAAAACCTATGCTGGGCTCTCCAGAGTGATCAGATTGAAATATAAAGGGAGCACATAGTGTGAAAGTGCATACTTATGTGCTCTAATTCAAGCTAGCATTAGGAACGCGCCTAAAAATGTAATATGTATTTAAGCTTTACAAACGAATTTAAGAAAACAAACATATTTACGCTAAAATTAATATTAAAATAATATATTTTGGTCAATCTTTACACAAATCGAAGAAGTGGTCTACGAAATGCCTAATAGTAATATTAATTCACTCACCGTATTCCACGTTGTAAAACTGATGCGAGATTCCCCTGGCGACTTGCTTAAATAACACTTTATTCAATATTCTCTTGTCTTTATAGTAAGGCATTAAGCATTCAACAACATATTCGGCTGTTTTAGTTTTAGATATATTATCCGTGCTTTGTTTAGAAGTACTTTCTTTTTGACTTTGAATCCTAGAGCTTTTTGCAGTATTTGTACTATCAGAATCGTTCTGCCTTTTCCTCTTCTTCGAAATTGTTCGATTTTCATGAAATTCTGGAGAATCTTTATTAAGCTCACTGATACATTCAGCTGTACTTCTTGGAAGTATTTTTATGTCGGTACGTAATTCTGTACCTAGTTTACTTGGACTGTTGGGAGGTTCTGCACAGACGACGGTATTTTTATGTTTAGTTTCATCGTTAAAACGAAGTTTATGATCTTTGAAATCTTCATCTGGATTATTATTACAAGATGGTATTTCTTCCGATTTGACAAGGTCATCACTTTTAATAATCTCATTTTGATCAATGTCACCTATTTTGACTAGCTGATCAGAGAAAGCGCCCGGCAAGACTTCTGAATTAGACTTTATGTCTACGGTAATATTTTGATCTTCTGGATTTTCTTCTTTCAATTCTGTGGTATCCATTTCTGTCTCATATTTAATTTCTTCTTTAGATATATCTGAATAATGTATATCTTTATTTTTAATAGATTTAAAAAATGATGTAATCGTCGACTGTTCTTGAAAGTCTTTTTTAAAACTCTTTCTTTTAAATTGATTTTTCTCCAATTCTTTGCATTTCTGCTCCAGTTGTTTACTGCTTCCCCCATGCAGATTGCGCGGTTTTGGTATGTGTGTTTTTACTAACGGATGAAGTTCCTTTTCTGCTGTACATTTTTTTATAGTGCCAATCTAAAAATAAAAAGAATATGAATTTGTGATGAATATAATTACTAAATCTTTATATATCCATATAAAATAAGGTTATCCAGCCGAGTTGGCCTGTATGTTTGAGCTAATCTTGAAAGTAAAAGGAGTTATCTTGGTCAAGTTACGTGAATACCTCTTTAAGTTCAGTGATTGGGAGCATACTCGAAATTTCGAATGTAAAATTCTGTTCATATGACCACAGTTACCGCCGATGAGGTTATCAATATCTTTGAGGCTCGCTGAAAGGGCGTATAATAATCCCAATAGTGACTAAACGCATTGTTTGATTTTGGTTAGCTAAGCAATGATTTACTGTGATAATGGTATTCTGCAATATCACAAAATTTTTCTACTGTGTACTTTTTTGCCGTGATGACCATTAAATTGCATTTTCAAACATCGCTTCATATGAAAATCTAATTTCCAAAGGGGAAGCCACAAGGTTACCGGTCAAATGTTACACTTATTTTGTTTAGCTCTGGTATACCTTCCAGTACTCTTCGAGGCATAAGTAAGAAAATCGTGGCCCAAAATTTGCTGCTATCTCCCGGCCTATATATTACTTTTCAAAAACTGGGAAAAATCGCTACCAAGTCTTTTTTTAATGGATGTTTACTAATGCGATGAATTTTGTATATAATGTAAAATTTGTTAAAAGGTTGTGACGTTATTAATAATAACAAATAAAAGACGTTAAGGGACATGTTTACCTGCGCAAAAGTTGAAAACAACCCAAAGAGTATGTCAATAAAGGTTCTACCAATCCAACAAAAAAAAAGGGAATTAGAATCAAAAAGATGGCACTGTACGATCAAACGTTCCCTTTCTTTTTGATCATGGTAATACACATAATTATACGACCTTCATATTTTGTAAAGGCACAAACAATATCTCTCGCTTATTAAGTTTATAAATTTATTTCACTTACCTCCTTAACAATACTTCTCCGATATAGACTTATTGCTTTATTGGAAGTAAAACTTTTGTATTCTATTTCTATAGCAATATCTTCAAAATCACGATATTTCAATTCTTGGTGTTGAACATCTGAACTAATTTCTGCGTTCAATTTTAGCTCCTTAGCGAGCATGTCTAAATAATTTTCTCGTTGATTAATCTTAAGTCCAATAACTTTAGTCGAAGTTGACTGTGCATATTTTACGCGAGAAAGTTGGGCAGAAGGTTGAGAATCAGCTTCTTTTGCTGCATCTATTGCCTTCCGTAGAGCAAATTGTTTTTGGATAAATAGTTTAGAGTCTTTTTTGAATTTTTCCGATTGACTATCGTCACTTCGGCTTCCTTCTTCTGAATAGTTTCGAACTTTTTCTTCTAACTCTTTTCGTCCACCTGAAAGTGTTGAATTATTTCAATGAAAATCTGGATTCTTAATAATAAAAGCTTCTTCTTAGGTTACGACTGTATGTAGATATATTACCTTCATATAAGTCAGAACCATCGTCTTCAGCGCTTATGTAATTTTTAAATTGTGTATTTACTTGCAACTGATTGAATGTATCAATAGCTTTGGAGACAAGAGATGGATATTTGCATACGTCACAATTTCCTTCACATTTGGGAAAGGGATCATCAAAATAATCGGAAAATAGTTGATGTCTACAACGGTTCCCTTCACAATATCTAATAATTTTATCAAACTCTTTAAGTGCCAATTTTGCCTTCGCAAGGCGAGAATCGTTTTTCTTTTTGTTGATATCAGATTGAAGAAGGAATGTTATTGATTTCACATCATTTCTGCAATAATATATTCGGCAGTAAGATTGTTTTCCATCTCTCCCAGCTCTACCAGATTCCTGTTAAAATATGAATATTGTGAATTTAAATGATAAAATACCACACAAACAGTATACCTGATAATAACTTGCAACACTTTGGGGTACATCCCAATGTACAACAAACCTTACGCTGCCCTTATCTACGCCCATACCAAAACTAATTGTTGCAGTTATAACAGAAAATTTTCCCGCCATCCAGTCCTCTTGGACTTTAATTCGCTCACCGGTTTTTAGACCAGCATGATAAGCTGCAGTATTCGTTCCAAGCCTGGAGAGTGCATTAGCAATCCGTTCAACATTATCTCGAGTACGACAGTAGATAATACCACAATATTTTTTATTTTCGGGCAAAACATCTTCATTTTTTAAACATTTCTGAATAAAGTCGTTAAGATGTTGAAAATCATCGTGAATTGAATTTTTAAAAATTACATCGTAATATAAATTTTTTCGAAAACTTGGTATTTTAAATTTTGCCACTGGAGTATGTAAATTTAAATTTTTAAATATATCTGCAACAACATCTTTCGATGCTGTAGCTGTTAACACAATCCAAGGTATTTTTGGATACAAGCTTCGCAAATCTTTTAGCTTAAGGTAATCAGGGCGAAAGTCATGACCCCATTGACTTACACAGTGAGCTTCATCTACAGCAATATAAGTTATTTTATCATATTTAACCAAGTGCTTAAGGATAGCTTTAAAACTGTCTGTGCTAGCTTGTTCAGGAGTAATATACAAAAATCGTATACTTGGCTTTAAACTTTTCAAGTCACTTATTACATTATTTCGTTCTGTTGAAGTCATTTTAGAGTTAATTGAATCCGCTCTTATCTTCCATTTTGAAAGATGATCAATTTGATCTTTTATAAGAGCTAGTAAAGGACTGAAAACTAATGTTATTTTATTTTCATGAAGTATCCCCGGTAATTGGAAACAAAGCGATTTTCCTGATCCCGTGGGCATAGATATATAAGTATCAGCTTTTCCTGAAATAGAAGGAAGATACCAATTATAAAATTAATTGTTTATTTTAGTTCTTGTTTATAGTAAGAATTCTTGCAGAACATCTAACTTACGGATATACCGACCAATTACATTAATTATATCAGAACCTTATCTACTCTACTACTCTAAGAAATTTAATCTTATCCTCATCCGTCGAGTTTAAATATTGTTTTCTTTTTAATGATTAGTCGTTATAACTCCCACACTTGGAGTAAGTGTTTGTCATAGTCAAATCTGTAAGTGAGGGGCAAGGTATGTCAAAATCGAAGTGAGATATCTTCCCGTCCTTATTTTACAATTTTCTATCTATCGCCCCCTATTTATTTTACAATTTACAGAGTGAATAATCACAGGTTAATAACTCCTTAAGCTTGCTTTTAAATTCAAGTCTTAGATTCGAAGGTTCCAAATTTTAGCAATATAATTTACCACACCACCACGCGGTCATCATCAACTTCCCTTTCCCATACAATAAAAATCCAACTCGAACCACAATTTCTGGAAAAACTATGAAAAACGATGAAGGAAATAAATGAGAAGCCACCACACTCTTCAAATCTCTACATCCCAAGCAGATTCCCAATACCCAAAGGGTAGGCCATTGACTGGTTTCTTTATAAAAATGTAATAAAATAAAAACTGTGCAATATTTTTAAACATTTGATGATTTATTGAAAAGAGTTAACCTTCCGATAAGTTATGAACTAATATATGATTTCATCTAAATGGCTGTCTTGGCAGTAGTCCATCTTGCCAATTTTGCAGAATTCTCCTCAGGCTAGTGCACCTAATGTTCAGTTGATGAAATCTCTGGCGAATTGAAATTCTCAGGTTTAGGCGCACACTTTCGGTAACAGCAGCAATATTCTCGGCTGAGCGCGCAGGACGAACGCGAGAATAACTTGTGTTATCAGTTAGTATGCCAATCTCATGAACTTTCTTAGCAAACATGCATACAACATGGGCGATAGGTGCATTAATTCGATCGAAATTCTTTTCAAATGTGTCTGTTTCGGCAACATAGCACTCATTTTGGAAACATTATTATCATGATTTTCCAACGTTTTTCAAGCGTCAATCTACTCATTTCGTGCCGCGGAAATATGGTAGTATGTTTCTGTAAAAAATTTTTAGTGCGAAAGAGATGTCTGTGTCAAAATAACATGTAATTTAAAAAGAGGCTAACAAATGGCCCACTCTTTATTTCGGCGGATTCGTCGAATATTTATACCGACTATGCATACGATGGTTGCTAATTGCAACAGCGACTCGAAAAAACCGCAACGGGATTAATAAATTTATTGCGCTCAAAACAATCGTTCGCGCAACACATCCCACCGATTAATGCAATTCCGACAAAGGAGCAAAATCGAAACGTAACCGACTGCTACAACGAGAATCTTAGAAACTGGACGAAGGGTTTTCAGTAATAATAATAGATTTAAGTCGCAATTCTCAGCATGTTACTGGTAATTCTGAGCTGCCTAGACATTAGAACTTAGGCTATGAGGAACCTTTGTTGAAATTCTTAAAAGCTAAATAACAAATTTTTAAAAATAAAAGTTCATTCAATTGTTGGCTCTCCAGACAAATAAGATTTGGTATAAGGGGTCATACATGTATGTATGTATGTACTTTGTAATATTCACTTTTTCTGTACCTCTTGTTGTTTACGAGATAGGGGTAAAAAACGAGAATTTCGTGGAAAAATTGGGGTCAATGACCCGTACTACCTCGCTGGTGGAAGTTAGGGTTACACCGCAATGGACACTTTTGTAGAGCATTCAATTCTGAAGAAATCCTACCATTGACCAAGATTATACCATAAAATGCCTCTGAGCTGTAGAGTTTTGAAGAAAAATAATCAAAGTTTACGTGGATTTTATATGGGGAATCTTTATACGCCTTGGTCTAGTACTTAATATTAATATTAAGGGCTCCAATTTTCAGGGAATTTTTGTTTAGGTATTTGCCACAAAATTTCGAGGTGGGACTGAAAAAAAAATAGTCACGAAAAAAAAAGCACCCTAATGTATATCTACACTAATATTATAAAGAGAAAAGATTTGTATTTTTGTATGTATGTTTGTAATGAATAAACTCAAAAACTACCGTGCCGATTTCAAAAATTCTTTCACCATTAGAAAGCTACATTCACCCTGAGTAACATAGGCTATATCCAATTTAGAAATTCAAGATGGCGACCTATATTTCTCGATTTCAACGGACCTTAATGAAAATTAGTACAATGACTGTTTTGAAGTCACTGATTTTGAATATTACCAAAGTTTTCAAATCCAATATGGCGACCAATATCTCTCGCTTTCAATGGATTTTAATGAAAATTAGTACAATGATTATCTTGAGGTCACTGATTTTGAATGTTATCAACATTTACAAATCCAAGATGGCGGACCCAATATGGCGACCAATATCTCTCGCTTTCAATGGATTTTAATGAAAATTAGTACAATGATTATCTTGAGGTCACTGATTTTGAATGTTATCAACATTTACAAATCCAAGATGGCGGATCCAATATGTCGACCAAGATTTCCCGATTTCATCGGATTTTAATGAAAATTAGTACAATGGTTATTCTGAGGATACAAGTTCCGAATAATATCAAAATTTGTAAATCCAATATGGCAGATTCAATATGGAAACCAAATGTCTCGATTTCAACGTATTTGAATGAAAATTAGTACAATGGTTATTCTGAGAACACTTATTTTGAATGTCATCAAAATTTCCAAATCTAAGATGGCGGATCCAACATGGCCACCAGAATGTTGCGATTTCGACGGATTTTAACGAAAATTGATACAATGATTGTTCTGAGGCCACTAATTTAGAATACATATTATCAAAATTTGCAAATCCGAGATGGCGGATAAAATATGGAGACCAAATGTCTCGATTTCAACCGATTTGAATGAAAAGTAGTACAATGATTATTTTGAAGCCACTAATTTCGAATATTAGCAAAACTTCCAAATTCAAGATGGCGAATCCAATATGGAGACTAAAATTTCTCGATTTCAACAAATTTTAATGAAAATTAGTACAATGATTATATTAAGGTCACTAATTTCGAATATTATTTAGATTTGGAAATCTAAGATGGCGAATCCATAAAGGGGTTTTCGGGTTGAAACAATTTCTAGGATATAACAAATTAAAACATTTGAGAAGTGTTTAATCTACATCTACACTAATATTATAAAGAGGAAAGAGTGGTATTTTTGTGTGTATGTATATAAATAAAAGGTAAAAAATTAAAAAAAATCATGTCCACCCGTGCGAGGCCGGGACGGGACGCTAGTATATAATATTATTAATTATTCCGTTTTAATTATGCTTAATTTTTCGATTTAACGTAATTTTTAATAAGACTATTTATGGTGACTATAGACGGCGGCTATTTGAACAGAGAGTTCACTTTTCATTTAGTGCTTGGGGAGTTCGTAGGTAAGCCGTACTTTATACAATTTCATACTTTTCTGGTAACACATATTGTTATAAAAGCATGTCCTGACTAACTTACTGGATGATTCACCAACTTCCCGCCCATTGTGCCTATTTTGATACCAACAAGTTCACCTAGAGGTTCTCAGAGTTTCTGTGATCAGGTACCAGCAAGTTGCACAGAACGGCAAAATATCGGTACGATCAGATTAATAGTAGAAATGCGGGCAGTTCCGCGGAAAGCAAAAGCTCGCCCAGGGATAATGTACCATCCCTATATAACTTATGCAACGGAAAGAACTACGACGTTAGGTAAATTGGACCAAAAATGATGGCAGTGCAATGCCCTTAAGTGGAAGGACGCAAAGTGAGTCTACCTGTGTTCCAGAGTCGGTAAGTAGTATCATAATGGATAACCATTTGTTATTCAACAAGGGTTGCTTTAAAATCACCTCTTTCGGGCTAAGCAATGGCTAAAATTTCCCACGGCTAAAGGAGGAGCGTCAATAAATTCTTTTGAGTTTTTATATATAATCATTATAGTCGATTTCAATCAATACGACACTTTCAAATACCCTCCCCCTCTCTGCCATCCCCCCTAAAGCTAAGAAAAAGCAGCTATAAATAGCACTATATTAATGCATTAACGCTTATAGAAAATGTCGTCTCAGCTAAATCTTTTATTTTACAATATAGATAATACATCTAGACAACCAATCAAACTCTAATAGCCTTCTCCCGCCCACTATACCTATTCTCCCACTGTATCCCCTCCACTTTCTACAATTTTTATTAGAAACATTCGAACCAAGTGCATTATTCTGCTATTTATTCGAGCCTAGTGCCCACTGAGACTTTAGATCAGAATGCTGAGAACTACCTTTCTGCAAAATTATCGTGGGCCATTTTCCACAAGGAACGTGCGGGGTCGTCTTATTTTAAGGGTCACGAAAAAGTGCCACTTGGTAGCAGGCCTGTTGGCACTGAAAGAACCATAAAAGGAAGCTCAATTCCTTACCCTAAGGATAACAAATTTCTCGACGTGAATAAGGAAAGAAAATACCGATACATCAGGGACATGGAAATCGCCTTGGACAAGGTGCATTCAAGCTGAAAAAAAATCGCGGATGATCATAAAGGTCCCTTCTATAATCCCGCTACTGTAAATAACAAATACCAGCTACATTAAATTTATCCGATCCGGCTTTCATTAAATCTGTAAATACTAAACCCATAAGCGGTCAAGCTTATTTTACATTAATACTCACTTTACACATTATCTCTGATAAATGAAATAGTGTCATCAAAAGCCTAGCTAGTGTCTCGTAAGGTATATTTTATATGTTCGTAGCTTGTGAGCATAGTTCCCTCCAAACTTTTATCAAACTACATAAGGCTCAACTACATTTTAAAATTCAAAGTCGAAATTTCTCGCTTTAAACTTACTTTCCAGAATAGTTAATATTGCATCCCGTTGGGTCGTGTTTTTAAAGTCAGAGTACCCAAATCTGTCTTTAAGTGTTTTCTTTACATCGGATTCTTTAAACCCAGGCATTCTTTAGAAATACTTAAGAACCCACAACAACGCCAACAGCCAAAACACTCGCACCGCACTGCACTTTATCAATCAGCTGGCGCGCATATCACAACTGTCACCTTTGAAGCATAAACGAAAAAGTGGTAGAAATGGAAGGTAATACGGAACGGCTTTAACGTGTCAAAAACCTGACTTAAAAGACCATTGAGGGTAAGATTTGGACGCAGTATTTAAAGAGGAATTATCTTTTGCTCAAGAAGTTAATTTTTACATTTCGATGCGGAAATTATCAAAAAGTAGTGGTTTTATTTTAGAATTTTTGTCCAAAAGGTCAGATGACAGTTCTCCCTTTTAATTAGCTGTTCGTTGAACTGACAAGCACTGGGGCGTCCCATGTTTTTCTTCATAATCCTCAGGTTTTTTGGGTCAACGAACTGTTCGTTACGAACAAACCTATCTGAGAATTGTCAAAAAACGGGGCGCCCCAGTGCTTGTCAGTTAAACGAACAGCTTATTAAAAAAGAGAACTGTCATCTGGCCTTTTGCACAAAAATTATAAAATAAAACAACTACTTTTTGATAATGTTCACATCGAAATGCTAAAGTTAAATTCTTGTGCCCGCAACAAGAGTTAATTCCACTTTAAATACTGTGTCTGTTAACAATTAAACTGATATTCGTCATTAACCTGAGTTTACACCGGATTTAATCTGAACAGGCACTTGACGTTTAAAAACCAGTGCAGCTGGGGCGCCATAAGGTTGTCAACGAACAGACCTACTTCAAAGCTTCCTAACTAGTTTTGAAGAAAATACTCAGGCTATAAAATTCCCAAGCTACCATTTTGAAGAAGCAGAATGGCAGTTGTAAAGTGTGATGTGTTGAATTATGTGGCGGAAGATTGTTTGTGAGAATTTCGATGTTACCGGTTAATTTATATAATAATCATATTATAACTTAGCTCAAAGTTTCGTCTAAGAAGAACCTTTACATGTTACATGCTTGGTCAAAACGTAAATTTCAATACGTCATTAATAAATGTGAATCGATTTTAGTTTTTTATTCCCGAACGCCAGTTTTTTCGAGTTTTTAAATAGTTTTGCAGAATCATGTTCACTGCGTATTACTATCAACTTTTGTTGGCATTCTGCTGCGGAAGAGCAGCATTTGCCCTGAAGAGCTACTACGTTACAACGTCAATAAATGCAAAGTGGGAACAAACTCCTTTGCATTTGGAGATAGCTGAATATGTAGCTGATGAACACTCGAACTTGTATTGGGAATTTTTAGAAGCCCTTAGCGACCTAGGAACACCTATATCAGAAATGGGTTAGTTATTTTCCTCTTTAAATTGCGATATATTCATAAATATCATTCTCAGAAACGGATTCCAAAAAGTACTTGACCACCATGGAGATTATAAAGGACATCTTGAATCCTTCGCAAATCCCATTACTGAAACTCGCAGTATCTATGCACAGTCTAACTCCCCGAATCCAAGCTCATTACCAAATAGCACAGTTAGTCGCGGACAGAAGGGCCTGCGAAGCTGGAACAATTGTGACATTAGGAAATGAAATAATTTGCAGCCTAGACGAGTTGAAAACTGCTCTTGATTCTCCTTCAGAAGAGAAAGTTGATGTGTATAATTTTGATCATATATATCCCGGAACGGAGAACAATTCGGTAACCGTTGTTCTTTACGGTGATATTGGATCGAGAGCTTTTAGAGAATTCCATACGTTTTTAAAAACGAAATCATTGGGGTCAGATTTAAAATATATTTCAAGACATTTCTCAAAGGTTACCTATTTTTATTTATTAAACTACTTACAATTATTAACAACGTAAAACTTGCAGGTCAAAACTAAGAAAAAGGTTCGTTTATCTGGGTATGGAGTTGAATTACATTTAAAATCAACGGAATATAAAAGTCAAGATGATTCACCTCGCCAAAATCAGGATAAATCAAAGTATCATGAAGCAATTGAAACTGAAGTTGAGGGTTTTGACTTCAAAATTTTAAAGTAGTATTCAAACTCCTTTGCATTACTTTTTATTTAGATTTATTTCATTTTAGGAATCTTTATCCCGAGTTAGCGCATTCTTTGGATAGGTTTAGGAGTGCACTTCTTGAACAAACTGATGAAATTGCCCCTTTAAAGGCTTGGGAATTTCAAGATTTAGGTCTTCAGGCTGCAGAGCGTGTAGCAAGCATTCAGGGAGAGGAAGCACTTAATATTCTCCAACATACAACGCAAAATTTCCCCACCCAAGTAAATTTTAAATTTTTATTATTATTAATTTAGCACTTAATTTAAATTTCCCTGTGGTGCAGGCTAAATCCCTTTTAAGTCAATCTATAACTGACGAGTTAAAAAAGGAAATGAAGCACAACATAGAAGTTTTTGGGAGGCATTTGAACCTACAGCCACCAGATGCGGCAATTTTTGTAAATGGGATGTTCTTTGATGCAGATACACTTGATTTGGATACGTTCATCGACACTCTTCGTTCGGAATTACGAGTACTGGATGGCATTCATAAAATAAGTACTAACTTGAAAGTTTTTAATAGATGATTTTATTACAGTATTTATCTTAAAGATATTAAGAGTGAACTAGCTTCATCCCTGCTCGCCTTAGACCTATCCACATCAACGTTTAAAGACTTTGGAATAGATATACGCGACAGTGCTATTACATGGATAAATGATATTGAGAATGATTCTCAGTACAGACGGTGGCCATCAACTGTGATGGATCTTCTGCGACCAACATTCCCAGGGATGTTGAGAAATGTTCGAAAGAACCTGTTTAATTTAGTAATGGACCGTTCCTATTAATTATTGAGTATAACTAAAAAACAAGTTTTTTAGGTTCTTGTTGTAGATCCACTTACCCCTTCCTCTCGTGGACTCATAAAATTAGCAGAGAGTTTTGTCATTCACTTAGCCCCAGTTCGCTTGGGAATAGTGTTTGATACCAGAAAGGAAATTCCTTCTACCAGAGACGATTATAGATCAGTCATTTGTGCATTTAATTACATTTCGCAACATCAAAGTCCGCGGGCCGCTTTAGGATTCTTAACTGACGTAAGAATTTTATTGTTGATATTAATCGCGGGACTAGTAATTACATAATCGCGTAACTGCTTAACCTAGCATAGTTAGAATTTTGCAGCTGATGATTCGTTGACGTTGTTGGGAAGATCCTAACCAGTTCGATTGACAACTACACCAAATAAACAAATTAACTGCCACGATACTGAGATAATTTGATTTTAATAAATTTTTGCCCTTCCATGGTTATGATATTACTGGTCTCACGATTACGCAGTATGACTGCTTTTTGTCCGAAACAACCTATATATGACATTTATAGGATTTTGTCGTAGATTGGGAATCCGAAAAAGAATGTTTTGTTTTCGTGAAAAAAACAGGTTAAAAATAAAAACAATTTAGTAATTCTTGAAAATTTCTTAAAATAGCGGAATGTCGTAGGAGATCAAAAGAACACTAAGACTCTATTCCGAAATTATAGATATCAAATATCTGTTATTTCTAAATATTTCTTGGATATTGCTGGCGAAATAAACACAGAAATGGAACTCATAATTAAAATGTGCCAGTAAAGATATCTTAATTAAAAATATAACTAACAACTATTTATTTTATAGCTATAGTTAAGATTTTATTGGCATTATGTTTTGAGCTTGCAGTATATCCTATGAGTTTTAAAGAAATTTCCGATTTAAGGTTTATTTTAACCCTATTATTCGAAATCGAATTTGCGATCTACGAGAAAATCGTATAAAAATCATCTATTATAGAAGAAAATATGAAAAACAAAGAATAGTGCAATTATGATTTAAATTGATCTTTTGCTCTCTTGCACGCGGTTTTTGCAGATATTTGCTACAGTTAAATCATCTAAAGATGTGACATTTCATGATGTTAAATCACAATTCAAAGCGCTTTTCAATAAATTGCCTGTAGAGCAAGTAGAAGAAGTGTTGGGTGAAGATTCCGAATTCAACTATGGTGGACAACTTGCTGCGGAATTTATAGAACGAGTTGGATTTAAGAAATCGCCGCAAGTTCTTCTCAATGGAATTCCCTTACCTGAGAATTCCCTTAATCCAGATGACTTTGAAGAAGCTGTTTTTACAGAAATAATACAGCAAACTCCGTCTCTACAAAAGAATGTCTATCGTGGCGAACTAACAGATTCTGACGTAATTATAGATTATTTAATGAATCAGCCACATATAATGCCAAGGTAAGTCACAAATATTTGTAAAATATTGAACATATTTCTACAGAAAGTAATTATTAATATAATCCAAGTTGGCGAATCAAAAATTGTTGATGATTTTGAACCGATTTAAAAAAATAATAATAAAATTGTAGGATTCAAAGTTGAAAGTAATAACGGGACATTTTTAAGTAAAATTATTTAAAACTTTTTTGATTTTCTTTTCTAAAGTTTATGTATTCAACAAAAGCTCGAATGGTTCTACGTTTGAAAATTGATAAAATTTCAAATAGTTTCTGAGACATTGATTTACACAAAAAATAAATATTCTTTTAGAAAATTCACAATGTTCTCCTCATTGGGAGTTTCCAAAAAATACAGCTTTTGAGAGAAATGTCTTTAGTTTAATGGGAAAAAATCTCCGACAAAAATTGATAATATTAAAAACCTCTTTTCATTTAAACTGATATCGTTTTTGTATAACAAATGGAATTTAATAAGTAATTGTATTGATTATATTTTTATTGCTTGTTTCAGGCTGAATCAACTTATATTATCAAATGATGATTCTAAATACTTAGATTTCACCGGAAAGGCTCATAATAACATAGAAAATGTAAATAATTTATTAAAACTGTCTAATAGAGATATGACCGCAACAATTGCAAACAATTTAAAATATTTTACGTGGAAGCATCCACCAGAAGAAATATTAGGACAGAAAGTTTTTATGATGACACTATGGATCTTTGCGGATTTGGAATCAAAGCAAGGGAGGTTATTATTACAAAACGCTCTAGAATATATGGTAAACATCAAGATATTTAAGGGCTTTTCCTTAATTTAAAGAATTTTTAAAATACAATAGAAATCTACTAGTACTGTGAGAATTGCTTTTATACCGAACACAGAAGGGGAATCGATTTCAGAAAAGAACAATTTAAATCGACTGGTGTGGGCAGCATCTCAAGCACTTTCAGGAAATGAATCTGTAAGCACAGTTCTTGAATGGTTGCAAAATGCGGAGGAAAATAATTTTGAAATTCCAGTAAGTCTTTTTTGTCTATATTTTGAAATTTCTTATTATCATTATATATTCATTCAGGATGCAGTTAACGAAATTTACTCATCGACTAAACTCCATATAAAGATGCTTCGAGCTTATTCACAAAGGGTTCTAAATGTGAAAACGCAAAATGTTGTAAAAATGAATGGTAAAATATATGAGTTATCAGAAAATGAGGACATTTTTACAACGGATGATTACGCATTGATGGAAAGATGTATAAATCTACAACACGCCGATAAAATAAGAAATGTGTTACAGTCAGCGAACGTTGAAGAAGGTACTTATATATTGTGGGTATTGTAACTTCCAGCTATAATGTTTTCATAATATTTTACAGATGTGGATATAGATAGCGATAAAATCTTAAAATTGTTAACGATTTTAATAACTAGGCAGCATACTCGTAATCGCTTTACTATACCTAAGGAATTAGAAGAAAATTATTCAGTGGTTAAACTACCGCCAAAGAAAACGGATATACCATATTTCGATATAGTAGCTGTTTTGGATCCTGCTTCTCGAGGTGCACAAAAAATAACTCCTATTTTAATACTCCTTCGGTCGATTATTAATTGTAATATGAGAGTTTACTTGTGCTCTGTGGAACATCATAGCGATATGCCAGTTAAAGTGTAACGATTATTTATAGCAAATTTAGGGCTTACTTATTTTGAAATTATTCTTTTTAGTTTTTATAGATATGTTGTCGACCCCGAAGTTACATTTACAAACGATGGAGAACTCTATAACGGACCAAACGCTAAATTCACTGGGCTTCCAGCGAATCCACTTTTCACACAAAGTTTACAAGTAAGGAACATTACAAGAATCGCTTAAGTATATATATATATAGGAGTATAATCAACTTTCATTCGGAATACATACTATAATAATTTTGAAAATAATTTGAACTTGAACAAAATTTGTATGGAACATTATAATGCTTCACACTTCTCCTCGAATGAAGGCTCTCTTAAAAGTATGGTATATAAAAAATTGGACGTCGTAATCTTTCGCTGAAAATTAATAAGAATCTTCGTTTAGACTTTAGAAGGTCAACGAAGAGAATTTACTGACTTTTAATTTTTATGATTGGCTGCCAACTGCAAATCAGTTCATATGTGTTTTTGAGGCCGCTGATATAAATCTGCTATTAGAATTTGAAAATTGAAGCCAACGAATCCAATACGGCGACCAACATATTAGATATGTTTCCTTAAAAATGAACATGTTGAAGTTTTCCGAGACGTTGCATTCGCATTTGTTTTAGAAATTACAATGCTCAGGTTTCATAGGAAGATAATCCAGAGTCTACAGTCTAGCAGAAACGATACCCAAAATAAAATATTACCAAATGTTTTGTCAGGAGGGTCAATAAGGCCGGTTTTCGGCCTAAATTGTTTGGCAGAATTAGAATGCACGAACATCACCATACACGAGCAAACAACTTGCGCAACGGTGTCCGTTGTACAAAAGTTTTCAAGCGTGTTTGATTTTCATTAAACAGTTGCGAAACACATCAAACTGCTCCATACACGAGGAAAATATTTTGCACAACGGGCTGCATTGCGCAAATTGTTCGCTCGTGTATGGGCCCCATAACAGAGAAGAAGTGGTGGCCATAGAATTTAACACCTTAAAAGTGATCTCACACTTGCGTTTGTAGCAACACGTTTAGTAATATATCTTATTTTGGTCATTGATTTTGCTAATTGTAACTATTTAGTATTTAAATACCTATTATTAATAATTAGACATAGATTTCGCTTCTGTTAGCTCTGGGCTTTTCTAGCATTCTCTTGGAAGACTGAAAATCCAATATGGCGACTAAAATTTCCGAGATTTAATATTTAGAGCATATTTTCAGGTGCCGGAAAATTGGCTAGTCGAAGTGGTTCGATCTGTCTATGACTTAGATAATATCAGGTTAGCTGATATAGGAGGACCAGTGCATAGCGAATATGAACTAGAATATCTTCTTCTTGAAGGTATACAAGAAATTATTGAGTTTTATTTGAAATTATTTTTAATTTATTGAATAGGCCACTGCTTTGACAGTGCCACTAGCTCGCCACCTAGGGGGCTACAAATAACTTTAGGAACTCAACAGCAACCAATAATTGTTGATACAATTGTTATGGCTAATTTAGGATACTTCCAATTGAAAGCGAATCCCGGAGTGCGAGAATTACGATTGCGCCAAGGGAAGAGTGCGGATATATATGATATTGCCAGGTAATTTAATAAATATATTTAACATTTATTAACCAACGTTTTTACTTAGTGCGGAAGGCCCAAATACAATACAGGATGGTGAATTAATAAAAGTTGTAATAAGCACCTTGCGCTCTCATGTGATCAAATTACGGGTAATGAAAAAGCCCGACAAAATAAATATTGATTTACTTGGAGATGATGCCGAGTCATCGGGCATATGGAATTCGATAACAAGTTCCTTTGGAGGAATTTCCAGTGAATCAACAATTGAAACTTTAAACATATTTTCTGTAGCTTCTGGGCATCTTTATGAAAGACTTTTGCGTATTATGATGTTATCTTTGGTCAAACATACAAAGGTAGGTAAAGCTATAAAATACAACAATTTAATGGGTGAATACAAAAAAGAATAAGTGATACATTCCGCGGGTTTTTAATACCTCTTGCGGTTCTTTTTATGGATTTGAAAATTTTTTCAAATCAAGGTATATAAAAAGTGAAAAGATTACATATGTTCTCGAAGTGAAGAAATTATACTCAACTCAAAACTTAAATACACATTACTTTTATTTAGCGAGTGAGCAGTTATTTTAATAGAAATTTTGAGTTACATAATTATCATTTATTTTTTTTATTTTTTTAATATGGTACAATTTCAATTGATTCTCGATATTTGGTATGAATTTATCGATAGAGGGTTGCTTTCTGAAAAGGGAAGATGGGTATTTTTTGTAAAATCTTCCCAATTAATTTAAAAAAATTAAAATTTATCCAATTTATCGATAGCTGTTAAAGCATTTTATTTTGACGAAATTTTATTATTAATTACATCAGTTTACAAGTTCTTATACCCTTAGAAAATACTATATACTTTTATTATTATGATTCGTGGCCTAGTGATGAATTATACAATTTTATGCTAAATTAAAACTATAAGTAATGCACAATAAGAAAATTTTTTAACTAAGTTAAGCTTCAGAACATATGTACATTATATATTATTATATTTATATACTCTCTTAAAACTGGCGTAAATTACCCTTTAAAATTAACTTTTTTAAATTAACTGATAATTTTTTTTTCAGTCTCCAGTGAAATTTTGGTTTTTGAAGAATTACTTGTCACCGCAATTCATAGAATTTTTGCCCCATATGGCCAAGGAATATAGTTTTCAATATGAACTGGTACAGTATAAATGGCCTAGATGGCTGCACCAGCAAACGGAAAAACAGAGGACTATTTGGGGATATAAAATTCTTTTCTTGGATGTACTCTTTCCACTTAACGTTAAAAAAATCATTTTCGTGGATGCTGATGCTGTAAGTTTTTCCCTTAAAATATGGAGTATAAAAGCAGCTGTTGAATGTAAAATCTTGTATATGAGCGATACATTTCTTGAAGAAAGAGGCAATGCTGGTACATTTTTCTGATAAACAGGGGTGCTATTATGGAAGTCGATTTCGCCTGATTTGACTAGCGAAGAGACATTTTCAACCCTGTGGTGCTAGAAAATTAGTGTTAGGGCCACAGGTTATCAAAACTTATTCAACGCAATGAGACGAAATAACTTAAGGTCTTTTTAATCAAAACATCTAATTGTGGGTGGTTTAAATTATTTGTGTTGCCTAATTAGTTGTTTAGTTGAAATATGTATGAATGCGTGAGTGGTGACCCTGTTTTTTAGGAATGCTTATTTTCGTGCTTATACCAAAAGAAGCATATTCGTGAAAAGTAAAAATGTCTAAAATTAGTGCTCAATTCGTTCTTCTTGGAAAAACAAGTCGGAAGCCACTTTTATGAATTTTTGGAATTTATTTTTCGGTTACACTAACGAAAACTAAAAATGCCAACAATTAGAGTTTGATATCTTGGAAAAGTGTGTTGCTTCGTTTGCAACGTTTCAGCAAGTTATATGTATTTAATAAAGGCTATTACATTTTTTATATGGATTTCTGTACCATAACTTTCCCCATTCCAAAAAAAAAAAAAAAACAACAATTCAAGCAAGAAGTTTTGTATTAAAATTGTGTAAATGGTTTTTACACTAAGATTTTTGTCTAATTGAAAATTTTTTGTAACGATTGTCTACGAGATACTTTTAGGTTTTTTGTTTTTAGAATAGATGTAAGCAGGAGATATGCCTATTCTTCAAATTTTTCAGCTCTGTATCCCGGTTTTTAATTTGCACATAGTATATAGGGGTTGTTTTTTTAGCGGTAACCTTGAGAATTAATACGATAAATTGATCGGGAACAAAAATATCTAAATGAATAAATTGCCCTCTCCTATCCGGTCCGATTGAGTGTTCAATATAAATTCATAATTTTCTAATTTCATAAAAAATAGATAGATAGAGCCGCAGCTCAGTACTCCATGTTTTAAAGTTTTCTTTCGGATTTCAATTTAGGAATTTGATATAACTATACTTGTTTCTTTACTTGTAGGTTGTGCGAGCGGATCTTAAGGAGTTAAATGAATTAGATTTGAATGGTGCACCGTATGCTTACACTCCGTTTTGTGATTCACGAAAAGAAATGGAAGGATTCAGATTTTGGAAACAAGGCTACTGGCGGAATCATCTAATGGGTCGACGATATCATATATCAGCATTGTATGTAGTCGACTTAAAGCGTTTCAGGAAAATCGCTGCCGGAGATCGCTTACGAGGTCAATATCAGGCGCTAAGTCAGGATCCAAATAGTCTTTCAAATTTAGACCAAGATTTGCCTAATAATATGATACATCAAGTTGCCATTAAATCTCTGCCAGATGATTGGCTTTGGTGCGAAACTTGGTGTAGTACTGAATCTTTGAAAAAAGCTAAAGTAATTGATTTATGTAATAATCCATTGACCAAAGAGGCTAAGCTCACTGCAGCTCAGAGAATTGTGCCCGAATGGACAGAGTACGACAAGGAGATTAAGAATTTAATTGCTAAAGTGGAAGATAACGAGATGGGTGATACTGTAGCATTAAATGATAGTTCTACGGATCATGTGGATGATAGTTTGAAACATACTGAATTGTGATCAGATAACATACTTTTAGTGAATTCTGCATATGAAAGTATTAGATTTAAGTCAATAAAAATTTTTAAAATGAATGTGTATATAATACAACTGAAGTCTTATTTTGAATACCTTTTGTTAATATTCTTTTATGAATGAATAATACTCTTTCATAAATGCTTTATGCATATGTTTATAATTGCTGACCTGCAAACGTTAGATTTATAAAATCAACATGCGCTGCAAAGTACAGGTGTTAGATATTTTTTTGTGTATCTCTTCCCTGAATGCGTAGGGAAGAGATAACTATCTAACGTTGGGTGCTCCTGGGCATACTTCCGGAGACTTCACTACACACGGCTGCGGAAGAGCGCTGGAATTCGGACGTGATTGAAAGAGCGGTATTGTTACACCTCTTATATTTATTTTGAACACTTAAGGCGAACTTCTTAACATTACCCGAACACCGATTCCGTTGTGGATCCACCGCGCGCTTTGACTGTTAGAATCAGACTCGATTTTTCCGACCGCTGGGGGCTTAAGGTTTCTCTGGTCGACTGATCGGGAAAATCCCAAAGAATCGCTGAGCCGGCCCAAGCTGAGTGGTCAGGCATTTTTAAGTGTTCTTGCCCTCGCAACTTGAGCTGTTTGTTGTTTTGGGTCACTCATTCTTTTTGTTGCAATATTTTCTTGGGGTGAAGCGTCTTAAAAATGTTTTTTGGACTTAAAATGCATTTCGAAAACACTACACCATATTTTATATTATCAACCTGTGCAATGTTCATCTGGGTTAAAAATCTATTGAAGTCGGCGCCGATCTTTACTGTGAAATTAATCAATAAAAAATGTAGCATTAGCGTACAGTATCACAGAGCATCAAGAATTTGCATTGCGTTTTACAGACAAATTTCTATTACCTTAAAATATTGTCTTACCATAGATCCAGACTCATTATTATTATAACAGGTATCTCATAAAAAGTACGAACTTTGAGGTGTATAATTCCCTTATAATAAAACAATACAATCCAATTTTATAGCTTTCATTTAATTTATAATAAATACAATGTCAGCATAACATGCACTAAAATCAATCGCTGTGTGATTATTTCTTGATCAGTTTTTACAAATTCATCTGCACTTTTTTATTATACAAACAAAGAGAACGTAGGTGTAAAAATGATTTGTTGTAATAATAATAACCGAAAATCTGATCTCTTTTCATTAAGAACCAAATTTGAAGGTTGTAGGAATTGTTTGTTGAGTAAACTGAAATCCTCCACTTTTCTCCAGCATTTTGGATTCCCTTTGTGCCTTTTTTTGGTCAGCAGTTATTACAATTTCTTGAAGAGATTTCGCTTGCTCTGTTGTAAGGCCGTTGGTTAGTAGAGCATACCAAGATTGATCATGAGTAGAAATTGCTGAAATATTAATTACAATTTTATTAAAAACATAAATTACTGGTAGTTAAGTTAATTTTGGAAATCAATATAAAAAAACTCATATTCTGCAAGTAATCTCAGAGAAATAAGAAATTACAAAGGTTACATCTAGCAGATTCACGTTGTATTCCCTTCAATTTCTATAGAATATTCATAATCCTAATTTTCATCACACAGCAAAGTATGAAAGTCTCACCAAAATAAGACCAAAATCGAAAAGGTTAAAATCACGTCTTAACACTACTCGTTTCTGAACAGACTAGGTTATTTACGAGCATTTTAACAATTCATTTCTTACCTGTTATAACTTCCTTGAAGGTGACATACTCGTCAATTGCAGTTTCAGACTCTTCTTCATCAATAGGAGTCGTATAGCTTTCCAACTGAGTTTCTTTCAAATCGGCATCAGATTCATCGTCGTCTGCATCAGAATCTTCATCATTCTGTAAAAACTAAATCCATTTCATTAACATAAGATAATTATTGATTTATTTTTTAATATATAAATAAATGATGAAAATGAACAGAAACATGAGTCACATAGCATGTATTGTAATCATGAACATTATCGAAAGATAGTCAAAATAATTTCAACCGTTTTTAGACTGACATCCATTCTTCTGTTACCACAAAAACTCTTAAATGGGTTGAATAATAACAATGAGATTTTGCATACTTTTTTAAAACGAAGAATACAAGCGATAGTTATTAACACATTCAATATCGTATCGCTAGACTTTAAACTTTTTGTTTTAGATAACCAGTGTGGCTGAAATTCTTACAAAATGTGTTATACACTAGCCAGCATACAGTATTCTAAATCTTTAAAAAGCTGGCCAAAATTCGAAATGACGTCGGACATGTTCCACACTGAGTATACAGAAGTTTTTAGTGTTGCTGATATTTAATTTGATTTGAATAAAAGTTGGTATATCGGTGTTCTGGGGTCCTTTATACCTATTCTGTTATCGAAATGGAATAATTAAATATTATGAATCCAATTGTTGATGATCCTTAGCAAAAATTGGTTCCTAGTTTACGAGTCAGTTTATTAAACTCTGATATCAAAGTTGTGAAGTTAAAAATGATTTATGTACCAATTCCCATAAGAATTTGGTAAAATTTAACAATTTTGGACCGCCATATTAAATTTTAAAATTTGTATAATGATGTGATTGGGGCTATTAGATGATTGGATTTGAAATACGTTAAAATTGTTTGTCATGATCTTTTTAACCTCATTAATTTATACTCTGACTATCAATAACTATCTTCAATAAATCACTCAGTTCGATCAGTTTTAGATGTCTGGAAGATCTCTACAATTATGCCTGCATGCAAATATTAGATGTGTATAACTAAATTGGCAACAGTGCGCAAATTAGTGTACTGCATTAATTAAAATAAAATATTTAGTCATGTTAAAAAATATATCTCTTCTTATCAGTATGGTTTTGTCACTAGAAAATCTGCAGTGTAAAAGTTTGCGTACTTTACAAATTTTGTTTCTAATTCTGTTGATTGTTGATGAAGTTTACGCTGATCTTAACAAAGCTTTTGATAGGGTTCATCACTTACTTCTTATAAATAAACTTAAATTACTGTGTTTTACAGACAGAGTACAAAATGATAAGATTAGAGACTCATCATCAACACCTATCCATGCTATCTCTTCTTGGACCTTAACTTTTTGGTCTTTTTATTAATGACTTTGGGGCTGGTTATCAGCCTGTTGGCATCTGCTTTATACATTTGAAATTTCCGAAGTCAGTCCTTTGGCATTATTAGTTTGCGAAAAAAATTACTTATCAAACCTCGTAGTCGTACTTGTAATTCATCGTGCGATTTGTAGCATTTTTTAAACCCTTCCTGTATAAATTATTTAATATAATGCATATTTTGGACACTAAACGGTTAACTATATAAAGGAGTTTTTACACTATCTGATAAATCATATGAAAGAGCATATGCCTTCTCAAAAATACCAACTTATATAGTGTAAACTCACCCATAACTCTCACATTCGTCATTTGAGTACTCATATGACTTTTTTACAATCAGAATTGTTTCTAATTAATTTGAAAAATCATAGGAGTTTGAAAGCGTCTGTGCATTTTTTACTGAACTCAATCTCTTTGAGAATGTTTTTGTATTTATTTTTCTTGTTTAATTCAAATAGATGTAAACAAGAAAAACATGAATGCTATGATGTAAGCGCAATTTTTGAAAATTCAAATAAAAAATCATATGTCTAAGCATATGATTTATTAGATAGTGACTTAATAGGTAAATTAGATCAGAGTTCGGATTTGTCCTACAATAATTTAAGAGTCTTCAGTTGGATGTGCTCCAATTTATGTTACCACCCCAATTTGTTTGCAGCTGCAGATCAATATCAGACTATGGGATCTATTATGGAAATCAATTTCGCTCGATTCGACTAGCTAAGACACATTTTCAAAGCTGAGATGCTTAGAAAATTAGTGTGTCCGCAGGTCGAGTGGAGCGAAAATGACTTTTTACAATAGCACCCCAGCACTTGTTCCTTCGCTACAAGACAAATCAAGACATGTATTTACTAAGAATGCTAGCTCTTGCTCGCTTTTTTTGTGAATACATGCGTTAATAGCAGGGTACGGAAAAATTCCGTTCGCGAATCGAAAAAATTTAATTCCTCTCTTTCCATTCGTTCGCGAATCGAATCAAATTTATAAAATTCGTGAGCGAATTTTTTGAGAAGAACTTAAAGCTTTCAATTCATCCCTGAGAATGAGTCAAATGAACTTTTTCAGATTTCGTTCACGAGCGAATATGAATGGAAAAGAATCATTCTTTTCGGTTCGCTCTCTTCTCGTGCTTTTTGCTGTTCTTTGTTGGCGATGCGTCAGCTGTGACTGTGTAGTAGGTAGGCCAGTCACTCTTGTGAGCTGTTTAGCCACTGGTATATGCATCTTCAGGGTGCAACCAATTGTAATTTTAAGAATGGGTCGACTTAAAGTTTTTGAATTTTCTAAATACGTCTGCTATGATAAGGATAGCAAGATGTCGACGTATTTAGAATGCGGAAAAAAAATTAAAAGGACAATTAACTGGCAATATTAAACAACAAAAAATACTATTGTTATTATTTTAGAATTAACTTTCATTTAAATCTTTTGACCTACTTATTTTTCTCACCACTTTTAATCATCCGACTTTGATTCAAAAATGTCCCTCCTCGCCTTCTACAGAAAACCCTAGATACTAATTTTCAAATCCATAGAATTTTGTATTTCAATCGCCATCTAGAGTTCCAAACTCTCAAAAGAAAAATCGGAATGAGCAACCCTGAAAACCCTCTCGCAGCAATTTTTAATAAAATATTTGAAGTTTTATGATTTGACTACTATCTTCAATTTCAACAACTTTCAAATTCTAATTTTCTGAAAAATTCCAGCAAAACAAAAATGATGTTTTGGCCTATTTTTTGGCCTCCTAGGGCTTTTTCGACCCCTTCGGGGTTTCTAAGGGGGTTATCGGACCCGCTCTACAACATGGTGCAAAAAAAAATTTTCATGTCACATGTCATGTTACATGTCACATCATGTGTCATAAGCCGTTAATCCACATTTTACGGCTTGCAATAGACTCGTCGTTAATTTGGCATTCGTAAACAAAACAAAAATGATGTTTTGGCCTATTTTTTGGCCTCCTAGGGCTTTTTCGACCCCTACGGGGTTTCTAAGGGGGGTTACCGGACCCGCTCTACAACATGGTGCAAAAAAAAAATTTCATGTCACATGTCATGTTACATGTCACATCATGTGTCATAAGCCGTTAATCCACATTTTACGGCTTGCAATAGACTCGTCGTTAATTTGGCATTCGTAAACAAAACAAAAATGATGTTTTGGCCTATTTTTTGGCCTCCTAGGGCTTTTTCGACCCCTACGGGGTTTCTAAGGGGGGTTACCGGACCCGCTCTACAACATGGTGCAAAAAAAAAATTTCATGTCACATGTCATGTTACATGTCACATCATGTGTCATAAGCCGTTAATCCACATTTTACGGCTTGCAATAGACTCGTCGTTAATTTGGCATTCGTAAACAAAACAAAAATGATGTTTTGGCCTATTTTTTGGCCTCCTAGGGCTTTTTCGACCCCTACGGGGTTTCTAAGGGGGGTTACCGGACCCGCTCTACAACATGGTGCAAAAAAAAAATTTCATGTCACATGTCATGTTACATGTCACATCATGTGTCATAAGCCGTTAATCCACATTTTACGGCTTGCAATAGACTCGTCGTTAATTTGGCATTCGTAAACAAAACAAAAATGATGTTTTGGCCTATTTTTTGGCCTCCTAGGGCTTTTTCGACCCCTACGGGGTTTCTAAGGGGGGTTACCGGACCCGCTCTACAACATAGTGCAAAAAACAAATTTCATGTCACATGTCATGTTGCATGTCACATCATGTGTCATTAGCTGTTTAGTTGCATTTTACGGCATGCAGAATACTCGTCGACGATTTGGAACCGATCAGCTAAGTTCGAAATATATTTACAAGCATTAATTGTTATAATAACTGAAATTTTATTTTTTGCAATTATTTTGACCAGAGTGAAAGAGTTTAATTTACTGCGGTAGAATACGTGATTTTTTTAAATTTAATAATAAATTTAAAATTTATGAATAAAAGTATATGCGTATTATGTTGTTGGGTATCTGCAATCGGTTGTATTTAATTTGATTCCCAAATCATTCATTTGCGATAAATTCGCGAACGAATTAAATTTTCAGTTCTTGAAATTTTCGATTCAATTCGCGAGTCGAATTTTATTAGAAAAAGAATCGAATAATAAAATTCGTGAGCGAATCAAAAAATTTAATTCGCTTGGGATCCATTCGCAAACGAACGAATCAAATTTTTTGATTCTCCGTACCCTGGTTAATAGTATTAATAGTATTTGAAAAATTACCTTAATGTCAGCTTTCATGTCATAGCCTGATTCAATAGCTTTTTTCTTCGAAAGCTCAGCTAACTGGTCCAAATAATTTGGCCCAAGTTCATCGATTTCATCCTCATCACTTGATAATGCTTCTAAAAATATGCAATTTATGTGATTAATGTGAATTGCCTAATTAAGCCTGAATCAATTAACCTTCACAGTCCTCATCTTCATCTTCGCTTTCTTCTTCTTCCTCTTCTTGGGCACGTGCCTGATAAGCTCTTTTAAGGCCATCAAATAATAAAATTAGCGCTGGAATTATTTTGCCAGCTATTTCACTTAAAACGGGCGGTTTGGCGTCACCTAATGATATTAATGTGCAAAGTCCTAGGACACATAATTTCCTATCATGAATTCTGGACAAATTTTAACATGTTTTAAAATAATTAAGGAAAATTTTTGAAATAATTTACCCTAAGAAACAATCGGTATCATGAATCCATTGTTTAATGAAATGTGAGCTGATAGGCTCTGAGTTTGGTTGAGGCATCTTATCTAGTATCGACAGGAGTAACTGCGGATTATAGTAAAGTGCTGCGATGACGACCTGTAAGTTTTTTATTTTTATTTTTTGATCTGTCGAAGGTACTCGGTTCTACGTATTATACTTACTTGTAAACACATCGTTCGTAATTCGGATGATTTCACTTCCCTTGTCAGCCTTGATAATACTAATTCTACAAACAATGGAATTACCGAATCTATTTGACCTTTGCATTGCAAAATAATGACTTCTAACAACTTAGCTGCATGACACTCTGGATCTTCGCCAGGATCACGAGTTAACATCTTTAAAGAAAGAAACAAGTAAATATTTACATTCTGTCAATCACAATTCGTATACTTGGTTTTACTTCGATATTCCTAAAATTTTAAATTATATAATAATTTAAATTGTTATTTTATTTTTTTATGTTAATATTAGACTAGAATAGAATTTTCGTAGTAAATGCAAATCCACTTTTGAAAATTTATCATTATTTAGCACAAAAACTAGTTTCCCCATATTCGTTTTCAATTACCCCTATAACCAGTGTATAAAAATCTTTATGGTGATAATACTAATATTAAAAAAAACATTATTATTTATTAAAATTGTTGAAAAAAAATCATTAGAGTCCAGCGTAAGATTTTACCATATAACCTTTTATCTACCGAGGACAAACACAATGTAAAAGTTTCATGTCAATCGGACGAAGGTCACGAGCTTTCAATCTAACTTCAGCGGGAAAATGTAAAATATGGCTGTTTTCAAAGCCACCAGGCAGCGGGCACAATAATTGCCTCAAAAATTTACAGTATTATCAATTCTTCGGGTATTAGAATTAAGCTTTAAATATATGTTTGCTATATGATTTGATTTGTTAGGAATTTCAGAAATATCGAATGTAAAAAAAGTGTTTAGATTACTTATGCTGTTAACACGTTCCGTGCCAGATGTACCGAAACATCTCTCGTCAAATGCATTTTTAACTTGCTCATGAAAGCTTTCTTGAAAATTCTGGAACGGAACGTGTGAATATGCGGAATGTAACAGAATGCATGAAGCTCCCCCTACGCTCCAGGGAACTTTTAAACGAGTACAATGACACAGGGCATTCAAGGTGGCAATATGTGGAAAATACCCAAAAATTGGATAACAGGTATTAGCCAAGGCTCCTAAGGCCTAAATGGCCCTTATTATGAAAGTCGATTTAGCTCGACTTAACTAATGATAGGCCCCAGTAACTATGCTTTTTTGGCAGGTCGCGAATCTTAAAGTTGGCGTATCTTTGCAGGCTGAAATAATTGTGACTAAATTTTTAGGTACTTTCCAGCTCTTGAGACCCTTATCATTTTACTTATTAAAACGTCCACCAATACTTAAGGAAAGGTTTTAAACGCAATTCTGTTACATACTGTACATTACTTACAGTTTTACACATAACAAACATCGCTAGCAGTCGGTCCGGATTCGAAAGAAATGCAGGTGTGTCCACAGTTACATAATTATGTAATGCTGGCATTATATCTATGAAATAGTCTATACCGTCTTTCTTAAAAACTTGATAAATCAGTTCTAACATTTGCCACATCTCCGATGAAATTGATTTAGACGTCAAGTCGTAAACAAGGGAAAATGTTTCGTCGTAAAATTCTGCAATCAAAAAATGAATAATGTCTTTAAACGACAAAACATAATTCATATAGCATACCTATTATATTATTTTGGAAAATATGACCCACTACATTAATCACAATTGGATGCAAGTTTGCCATAATTTCAGGATGGTTTTCCATTACAGTGAGCAGAGTCTGTATTGTATTCAGCAAGCCCAAGGCGGTGATAGCTTTCTCGTCGGAACCCTCTTCCGATTCTAAAACTTTACTAAAGGTGGTTGCTAAATGTTGACAAATTTCAACTGCGACTGGTAAAAGTTGTTCAGCGAATGTGCTAACAATTTTCTGCATTACATTTGTTAGATCTTCATTTTCCGTCTCCCGAATTATTGTTAAAAGTTCCTTGGTGATTTCTTTGATTTGACTTTCAATGTATGGTGAAGCTTTCTCTTGTGAGGATAAATACATCTGTAAAGCAATTGCAGCCTCAACTTTTACAGGCAATTCTTTATCGTTAAGCAATGCATTCGATGTTAATCGCATAATTTCTGCTAATATTTGCGAATTCTTTAATTGAATATCACTAAAATAATGTAACACCCAACAAGCCCTCGCGCGCATATGACCATGAGAATTATTGAATTCCGGAAAAACGTACGTAGTTAACATATTTTCTAACTGATCTCTATATAGAGGTTTTCTCATTAACACTTCTGCTAATGTTCCAATCATATGCAAAGCTCCATCCTTTTGTTTATCGTCTGCGTTCGGAGATGTTATTACTTGCATAATAAGCTGCATAGCTTTTGGTAATATTCCCTTTCGCTTTTTACAAACCGAATTTAAAAGTGTTTGCGCTGCTGGGACAGGAGTAGCGTAATCTTCGAATACATCTAAATAAAAATTAATAAATTAATATCATCTAAGTTTAAGTTTGTTTTAATCAAAATTATACCAAATTTTATTCGAATATATTCATGAGGATCTGTATCCCACAGCTCTTGATCTGCATCGGTAAATGACATAATTGGGAATATTACGTCTTGAATTATAGCCACCATATGAAGTTTTATGAATTTCCAAGAATAGGAATGGCTAACCCTACAATGCTACGAAAATTAGAACAAATATTATAGGATATGTGTAATCGAACTTACGCTGTTTTGATATAAGCCAAAATATTTGTAAGTACTCTAGGAGACACATAAACTTTATTTCTGTATTGATCTAAGACCTTAAGCATTACTTCTAAAACACCCGCAGTGAATGTTGGTAAATACCATTCCGCAAATTTTTGGTATTTTTCATTTACAACATTTTTTGGACTTCCATATCTGAAAAGAAAAATAATTATAATCAAGAATAAGAAGTAAAGTGTGTTTTACAGCTAGTACTTGGAATGACTCATTTGATTTCATTTCTTTTAATTACGGCCAAACAATTTATTGTTTTTTATGTTTAAATGATATATGACTTTGATCAAACAAGCCACTGTGTATTTCAATCAAAAATTCTTTCAAGCATTAATACCAAAGAACCTTGATATGATAAGAAGCATCACTTCGTTTCAGAGCATACAACTTCGGGATGTTGTTATTATAGTATTACTTGTTTCCAAGCAAAAGCTATTGCACTAACAAAATTGAAAATCTGGGAAGGCGGAAATTTGGCCTTATTAACACGTTCTACCCGGCGCGGACCACCGGTGGTCCACGGGCATTGCTTTCATCTGGCGGCGTGGACCACCGGTGGTAACGGCAAAATACTGACGGAAACAAGTGCCGCCAGATGAATGAACAAATTATATCTCGTGCACGCCGATCATAGAGACATCGAAAAAATGCGCCGGGTAGAACGTGTTAATACTCGTCCTTTATAATGCCAAAGGACCTAGGGAACAATGGCTTAACCCTTTCAGTACTATCGCCGCCTATATGTAGTCGGCATTCACAAAACATTATCTAGGTACGACCGCCGTCCTAAAGTCAAAGAGAGTCTGTGGGTATAATCGCCGTCTATAGTAGGATTGAAATGGTTGAAAGTCCACATTTATGGAAAGTTCTGTGCAACCACTCTCGTGGAAAACTTTCGAGTACAGGGAATGTATAACCGCGACCAACTGCGCCGTGCCGAAAGGGTTCAATATTTTATTTGAATGTAATGTAATTAGTAACAACGGCTTAGGCTCACCCGCTTTCAATAGAAAACTATAAAACAATGACTCGCAATCAGTTGATTTAATTTCGAGTGTATCGCTTGTCTGCAGAAGGTGTGAGATTAATGAAAAGAATATTTCATATTATAGAAAAAAACCTCCCTATTAATAAAAAAACAGAGTGTTTTCCCTAGCTAGTTCATCAGCAACCTCATTTCCTTCACCAGAGTGTCTCGGCACCCTGAAGAGAGTCGCTCTGTTGGAGGTCGGTAGATGTTGAAGGCTGACAAAGCACTCTTTAACTAGCCTCGACGAAAAGTACGACGAGAGTGCCTTGAGTGTTGTTTAACTATCGAAGAAGATAGAAATTTTGGCACCCTTTAGTCCCTTGTTAAAGGGCGCATGGTCTAATAATCTAGTGATTTTTAGCCAAACATCCTGCATTAATTTCCCGATGCTTTAAAAAAAAAAACTTTTTTATACTAATCCTAAGTCCTGCGCGAAATAGTATTTGTGTCCGAAATTGTTCAAGCAATAATAATTTCGAGGTACAAAACCCTAAAAATTTATTAAAATCGGACAACAGATGACACTACGATCAAAAGTCCCCTTTCTTTTTGATCATGGAAGTATAACAAAAAAATTAAACAAAACAAGTATCTCCTTACCTGTCAAACATTTGAGTCATAATATGTAAAGCCCACTTCTTAACTTTCCAACAAGGCAACTCAGGTCTTTCCTCCTCATCAATATGAGATGTGTCAGGAACTGGACGATCGACAATTTGTCGACAAATTTCCATCCATTGTGAGAACATGTCTTTTGTAATCAAATCAAGAGGCAAAGAGTACTATAATGCGAAAAAAGAGTTTGTTACAAAATTAAACAAAGAAAAAATTGAGAGTATGTAATTTACCTGTGTCAAAGCATAATATATTTTTAAAATTTGTTTTTGCAACAAAAGGCTTTGATCGGATTGATCATTCATTAAATTTATCATTAAATTATAAATCATTGGTAATAGAAGATTCATTGCCTCGATTAGCGGAGTGCGCTCTTCAGCTTTCTTATATTCATAATTTTTTACCAGCTGGTACATAGTAAGGAGAGCTCCACTCCATCCGTTCACATCTAGCAAGAACAGAAAACAATTATCGTTATGTTTAATTAAATACAAATCGACTTACCAGGATTTTGCAAGAAAATGCTAATTTTGTCCACAACTTGCGTCCATCTTCCAGGAAAATCATATTTTATGATGTGATTTACACATATCGCTAGTTGAACTCTATTAATAATTAAATCATATAAATTTGCTTTGTGAAACATTAATTTCTTACTTTATTAAATCGGGGGCATGCACAATTGCTTCAACCACGCTGCCACGGATCATTGCACGATCTTGTTCATGGATAGAAAATACCATCGGCTCTCCCGGTTCTGTTTCGCGATCTTGCCAACTATCTGTTACTAAATTTTTGAGGTAGATTGCTCCTGCCTGGCGGACTGGAAGGTCTAAATCATTTTGCATGACTATTTGCAAAAGTGTGGGTACAAATCCGATTATTTTATGAATCTGAAAAAATTAAAAAATTAATTTTATTATGAAAGAATAAGTGAAATGTATAAATACAGCGACTTTTCTTCTTAATTCAACACGTTTCGCATTTTCAGAGCATCTTAGACTTTAAGACCTGAAGATGCCCCAAAAAGGTGAAACGTATTGGCTAAAAATAAAAATATCGTGGAATCAAAAAGAAAATTCGTCTTATTTAAAAACGAGTGTAAGAATATTCCACCAAGTGATATTCGAAGAGTCTATAAACGTATACAAAGCGATACTTCCGAATAAGAAATATGAGAAGCACTTAGCTTTGAACTGCTTGGGTAAAGTGTTTCTGAAGAAGCGCTTTTCTTAAAGCACCTTTCCGCAGCTTACAGATGATTGTGAATTACGTGTTATATTTTATGTAAAAATACTCATTTTCACAACACTTTTTGTTTTGTTACGTTGGAGCTTCGTAGACAACATTCTGTACAACTCCTTGTTCATGTAGACGTTTGCAATTTTTCACTAGCTAACCTTTTATTTAGTATAACATACAATACGAAAAACAGGAAACATAAAAAACATAGTATTAATGGAATAATTATTTTAGAAACCACTAGACCGATTTTGAAATATATTTTCACTTTTTGAAAATCTTCATTTTCGAAGTTATGAAATATGCACATAGGCTATCAAAATGATTTAGGGGGTTGCGTGCGTTTTGAATTCCAAAAAAATCACAATTTTTCGGATTTTTTTTTACGAAAATTATAAAAGGGACAACTATTAAGATATAAAAGTACATCACTTGAACAAGTTGTAAAAAAATTGTTTTTCTTACTTTTAAAAGTAATTTTACTTTAAACGCATTTTTCTCAAAACTACATTTTTGTATCCGATAGACATGATTTCCCAAAAACTAATAATCCAATCTTACTGACATTTTCCACACTTCTTCTACATAGTACTGATTTGTACTTGAATGAAGGATTTTTAATTTCGTTCATTACAAGTCGTTTTACTAGTAGAAAATCACCAAAATATAAAAAACCGGCCAAGTGCGAGTCGGACTCGCGCACCGAGGGTTCTGTACAAACCTGTAGGTATATAAGTAAAAGTTCACCCAAAAAATATGTGATGTAACTAAAAATTTAAGGTTTTCGGAATTTTTCCTTTATATGTGCTATAAGACGTTGCTTCGTACCAAATTTCAAGATTCTGAGTTCACGGGAAGTATCCTGTAGGTTTTGATTCCCTTGCGAGTGTCGAAAATTTGCGGGATTAACGGCTGTATCTTTTGATTGCGTTGGCTTAGAAGTTTGATTTTTTCACAGCTCCAAGGGACAGTAGTAGTAGTATTTGATATAAATTCCAGCTTGATACCTCCACGCGTTCCTGAGAAGAAGGGTATTGACAGACGGACGGACAACAAAGTGATCCTATAAGGGTTCCGTTTTTTTCCTTTCGAGGTACGGAACCCTAAAAACGTTAGGAAAAAAAAACCGTCTTAAATACCACACAAAAAACTATTGGGAAAGCCAATACAAATTGAAAAATATTATAATTTCTCTGAGACGCTTGTAATAATAAACTACTCAGCTTTTTCGCGTGTTCAATATATCGTATTTTTATTATCTCCAATTCCTCTAATTTATTATGATTTCTTTGTGAACAGATATCTTTTGAAGTCGGCGCCAATGTTTCATTTGTTATTCATTACTTCTACGGAATTCAACGGAAATTTGTTGAAAAAATGAAAAGTGAAAATTTGGAAAAAATTAGAAAAAAGTAAATGGTATAAACAGTTTTTGCGCGGTCAGAGGGCGGGCAGGTGGTGGAAAATAATGAAAACTAGTATCGCCTATGGTCGAAATTCGACCAAAACTTGTTTCTCACTTAATTAATTGGAATTTATTTGCATGTAAATTGTTAATTCTTACCTTGACGCTATGAGACGCAATTATTTCTTTGATAACTTTTCTTTTTGTAATATTCTCCCGTGTAAAGGAATCTAATCTCATACACCCATGAACGTGATGAAGATGCTTTCATTGAATTGGTTAAAGCATTTTGTATGAGCGAATAGATACATGATTTTAAATACAATATTTTACCTATCGCAACTGCATAGTACCTTTTGAATGATATACGTTTCATTCCCCTCCTTTTACAATAAATATTTAAAAAAAAGGTACGGCAATTTTCCATGTTAACGTATCAATATATAGACGATTATTATTCTAAAACATGCACCCCCGTGATATACAGAAAATTATTGAAATTGCAAAACAAAAAAATTTGTTTTGGTGGGAGAAAAAAAAATATAATAGGTGGTAAGTTTTGATTTTTCTCAACTAATACTATATCGGCTCTGATGTTAAAGCTAGGAGCCGCACCCTTTCATTTCTGATTTCCTATAGTAATAGAAGGACTAACATGAACAAATAGACTAATCCTGATAACTTGACAAAAGATTGCTCCCATAATACTTGCTTTATTGTTGATTTACTAAAAACACTGAGCCGATTTTGCTAAATTATAAATGGGAACAATTTACAAACATCTCCTTTCAATTAAAAAACCGCAGAATCTCGAAGTAATCGGTGTATATAAATTTAAGAAAAATACATACACCACAAATTGAGAACCTTCCCAGCGGGAATTTTGGTCAGGCATTCCAACGGAAGCCTTGTGGAAGCAAAGAACAATTTTCACTATCAATTCCAAGTTAGTCGCATGGAAGCTAGGTGGAAGGACAAGCGCGAACGAAAGCTCCTTGTATATTTTCTCCTCACTCTCGCTCTTTCCGATCAAGTTCTTCAAAGACGCAATTCGTGAATACCGGTTGAAAATAATTCATTCCTGTTTGTACTTTGAGTTGAGCCTGTGCGTGCTTTATCGTATGTTGTATTATTTTCCAAATTGAATTATAATATAAAATAATATAATAATGAATTGAATTTTGATTAATAGAGTTGTTTCATTTATTGACATTATAATTTCCAAACCCAGGAGTCGCTTTCTTGGATGCTTCTGGGGAAGCGGTAGGAGCTATAGACTTTGATTCCAAAATCCAAATAGATCTCATGTCCTGTTAATGTCATGCATTCCTTATTGCTCCTATGGGATCTTGGTGGAAGCAAAAGAAAAGCTTTTTTACTGCTTCCTCCTAATGACATGCAATGTTAAAATGAAATGAAGTGTGCAACAAAGAGTCATGCATCCATGCCTTCGCAGGAGTAGCTTCCACTTGCATCCAGGACTGCTTCTTTTCCCGCTGGGTTGTTCTTTTTGGAAGTCGAATAAAAAAAGATACTTTATTTAATTTGGTCGGTGTGTGCGAGTTGCCTTTTCCCTATTCTTCGTTTTGGGATTTCCCTGTAACAACATTGCGAAGGGAGGTAGAATTGAGAGACTGATACCGATGCAATCAATTTAGATCGCCTTTAATGAAAATATGCGTGCCTATGCTCTATGTGAGAATTTTTTGGTGAATTTTTCTTTCTCTACATTTCTTATAAAAATTTACGGAGGTAGTGGACCTGACCCGCTTTATCTAATAGAAAATTTTGCTGGGTGTATTTTCGAGAATTGCATATGAGTTGGGACTTTGAGAGCGAGTTGATAGTGTCTCTTCTTTACTATGATTCCATGCAGAGTTCAACTCGACTTGGGAACTCGGGTAGAGTTGTTTCGTTAAAACTAAGTTAACTCCACGAAACTAGTCGGGTTGAGTTGGGATTAGCTTCACTTTAACTCTAAAGTTGCTCATGGAAACAGTCTAGGTTTAGTGGCCACTTTCTTAACTCGACGAGAACTCAACTCCAACTCAGCCCTGTGCATGGAAACATAGTACTTGTTGATATCGATATTCTTTATTACTGTCTATTTCTAGCAAAAATTTTCCACTTCATTCCTCTGACGGTACCAAGGTCAAAAGAAGTAAGAACGTCACGAGTGGCCTTGTTATTAGATATTCTTTGCTCAGAAATGTAATATATTTTAGGTTACTCAATTTTATACTATTTCGCAGAATTCCCTTGCATATAAAGGTTTCAAAGAATTTAGTGAATTACCTGTAGAAATACAAAATGTAGGAAACGGTTAAATTATTTGTTAATTCCAGTTGTGCAGTACCTATCAAAGCTAAATAAACTTATGCATTCATTCATTTCTTAAGATCTCGACCCTCATGCAGAAACGTTTAGAATAACATCTTGATACCTTAAAATAATTTCAGACTCATACGGATTCATCTAGTTCTCCCATAAAAATATACTATACCCAGAAACTTCGAACTATTAGTATATAACGTTTAAATTTGCGAAGTGCATAAAATACGCATCCCTATATTCAGGTTATTTTCCATCTTAAAATATTCTCTCTAAATAAGCAACTGACATTCTCCGCGACTTACATTTGCTATGCCAAAGTACTGGACGCTGTGAGCTGTGAAGCGATACGTCTGCAAATTCGCTGCCACATTCTCTCAAGCGCCAGAACTAACCATTCTTTTTTTTTTTCAAAACGTGAAAATTAAAGAACTCATCTGATAAACAAATACAATATGTGAATACGGCGCCTCGCTAGCATCTTTCTTTCTTGCAGTAATAGAACCAGCTTCTGACATATGAATTAGGCAGAGCACATGGTCGCATGCGGTACACAATGGCAAACTTTCTGTCATGGAGACGGAACCAACCTGTGATAATTGTTCTTCAGCTTGCTTCCGCTGTTCGGGCACAGGCTCGATAGTGGCCCTTAAAAGCTCTGTCAATTTCCTGCTGTCCATGGTGTTATCGAAGTAATTGCTGAATTCACTTTAATTTAACTTCGCAAAATTAAGAAAAAAACTATTGGAACTTGATAAAACTCGCGAAACCGCGGTCCCGGCAGAAAACGTCTCCCAATAATATTTCGCTGTGTTAGTGGAGCGAATGAGACGAGTATATAATAAAAGGTGTGGGTTTACATAGCACAAGTGGTGTAGTAGTGCATTGCTTTGGAGGAGCCGAGATTCGTCAATTTTGAGTTAACGAAAGAAATCTAAATGGCTCCATTCAGCGATCTGCAGCTATTGTAAGACTCCACTCGTATTGGAATAAAATCAATTTTAGTTTGAAAACTTAAAATCCGACTGCGAAAGAGTAGAAAAACCCACCAGAAGTATTGCCCGATTTACACCAGAAGGTTTTTATCTCATAAAGCCCTTTTCGCATTCACGCGGTAGCCGTGTAAACAGCGCCATGTAAAGAGCTTGATTTATGAATAGCTGACATGTAATAATGGACTATAAGAACTGGACTGTTATGCCTAATCTCCAATGCGGAGGAAAACCACGAACCCACCACTTATCAGTTGGCTGACAAAATGCGTTCGTACACATCTTTATCAATGTAGATGTGAGATGTAAAACACTCTGCTTGTTTTAATCGGGAGTGAAATGGAACAGGAAGAAATTTATATTTCGTAATTTATGAACAAGGATGTTTATACATTTCATCCTTTTTTACTTAACACTCCAAATAAATATCATTTCCACTTAAAAATGTTTCTTCACTTTTGGCGGCAATTTTTTTCTAACACAACCTCAATTATTTCTTAAGATTTGACATTTTAGTAGTACTAAATATGTAGCTAGGCTCAGAACCACTACTAGAAATCGGCTGAATTTCATGTGGGAATTCAAATCTTTTAACTAATACGAACGAAAAGCTAGAGCATGTCCACCAAAACACGAGCGAGACGGGAAATTTATTTTACAATGAGAAGGAAAAGGTAGCAGCACTTTTTTTGGTTGTGTCGTGGTTGTCCTCCGTATTGGAGAGTAGGCATTAAGTCCCACTGACATAAAACAATTGGACTGCTAACCGTCGTCTCAAAAATAAGACCATTTTTAGCACGGGCTCAAAACTTATGGAGCAAATCATGCTATTAAAAATGCTCTAAAATACCGCACAATTATGTTTAAACTGACGCAAATTAAAAATAATTAAACTTTCATAAACCGATTTCTTTTATATCACGCTCAATTTTAAGTTTTCTCACAAAAATGGTCCTCGCGGCAATCAACTGGAGACTTATGAATAACAGAGATAGATATATAATGCCTTTGTCTAACCTTCATATTTCTCATATACAGGGTGTTCAGAGGTGGGTGGTCAATACTGCAGGGGGTGAAAGGTCAGACCGAGACAAGCAAAAAATCGTATGGGGGGGGGGGGCGGGGCATCTCGCACCGTTTGGCAGTTACAGGGTGATTCGTAAATCAGGATTTTGCCTTATATGGGAACCGCTCTTGTATTTTTATCTTTTTTTCTACGCATCGCAGCGGCCCCAAACTGATTTCAAAAAATCACTATTTGGAAGCCCTTTCCAAAAAAGTTTACACCACCCCCCTATCCCCAACCCCTTAGCCACAATCCCCCCTGGAAGTTGAAAAAATTAACTTTTATTTCACGATTTTTCACTTTTCGCCCCACTTTTCTCCGAAATTCATGTTATTAACATACCTACTTTTTATTTTTTTTAAGTTGCCTATCTAATTACCTTTCCAAAAAGGTGCAACATGCCCAGATAGGAAAAGGATACGAAAATTTATTTACAAAAATCCTTTTACAGAATATCATGATAATTTGAATTTTTAAGAAATTATACTGAAGTTAACTAAAAAATACATTTTGTTTGCTTAAAAACTAATTACAATTAAAACGTTTGTCCTTTAAAAGCTGTTCAAAATGTTCTCCGCCAGTTTCGATGCATGCAAGTAGCCTTGGTCTTATTTCACGTTTCAGGTCTATGGTAACCAGTCTCTCCCGTATTTTCGTGGCTGCAGTCCCAATCCTGGTAACTAATTCTGCTCTAGTGTTGATTAGTCTTGAGTAAACTTCATCTTTCATCATTCCCCATAAGAAAAAGGCCAGTGGAGTAAGGTCTGGTGACCTAGCAGGCCAAGGAATCGGTCCACCTCGTCCAATCCAGCGCTCTGGGTAATGTTCATTTAACCTTGCCCTAACAATGTTCCCAGTATGCGCAGGTGCTCCGTCGTGCTGTAAATAAATTGCGCTTCTGGTGGCCAGGGGGATGTCCTCCAACAGATCCAGAAGGGTATTCTCCAAAAAGTCCGAATATAGCTGACTATTCAGCACTTGGGGCAAGATGAAGGGTTCTATCAACTGGTTGCCGATGATGCCAGCCCAGACATTGACACTAAATCTTTGCTGGAAGGACCGACACCTTGGGTTCACATCTGACCAGGTGTGGAGGTTGTGCAAGTTTGTGATGCCATCCCGGGTGAATTGAGATTCATCCGTCCACAGAATTCGGTCTAGAAACCTTCTGTTTTCGATGTCAGACTCGAACAGCCAAGTGCAAATTGCAATCGTCTTTCGGAATCTCCTTCCTGTAGTGCTTGGACCAGGATATGGTGGTATGGATGTAGTCCCTCTCGGTTCACAACGGTCCAAACTCTCCCTGAAGACAATCCTGACCTTCGTGCGACCTGCCTGATGCTTATTACAGGGCTGTTCCTGACGATGTTGAGGATTTGTTGGTCGGGGTCCGCTGAATCGGCCGATTTTCCTGCTCGCGTTTCTGCTCTGGGGGCGGTTACACTTCCGGTTTCTTTTAACCTTCTGAAAGTCCTTGAAAATACCCTTCTGTTGGGTACCCGCCGATTCGGGAATCTCCTTTGGTATTCTCGTACGGCCTCATTATCATTTCCTTCTACTAAACCGTACACGTAAATTATATCGGCATACTCGTCAACACTGAATTCTGCCATTTTATCTTAATTTTTTCTATTAAACACCCGTTCTTATCGCTTGCTTCTTCAACTGTGGTCAATGTCCTTTCAAACTTACCCATTTTTATACCATAATTCATACGAAGTATTAGAAACGGAGCGTCAGGATACTTAGGAGTCAATACTGGTTATAATAAACTAATAACGCTATTTAACGAGATTACATTTATTATTTTATTACTGTTTTGCTGAAATAATAAAAATGTACTACCTCTGTTTCCTAAACAAACGTTTCCGAACTTGCTGTCATAAAAATTGTTTACTTAACGACTTTTTCCATTATGGTGCAATAAAGTAATTAGGTACCTGTGAGGATGTTTTAATTTCAGGACTTTTGCAACCCTTTTCTACCATGTTGCACCTTTTTGGAAAGGTAATTAGATAGGCAACTTAAAAAAAATAAAAAGTGGGTATGTTAATAACATGAATTTCAGAGAAAAGTGGGACGAAAGGTGAAAAATCTTGAAATAAAAGTTAATTTTTTCAACTTCCAGGGGGGATTGTGGCCAAGGGGTTGGGGATAGGGGGGTGGTGTAAACTTTTTTGGAAAGGGCTTCCAAATAGTGATTTTTTGAAATCAGTTTGGGGCCGCTGCGATGCGTAGAAAAAAAGATAAAAATACAAGAGCGGTTCCCATATAAGGCAAAATCCTGATTTACGAATCACCCTGTAACTGCCAAACGGTGCGAGATGACCCCCCCCCCCCCCCCCACCCATACGATTTTTTGCTTGTCTCGGTCTGACCTTTCACCCCCTGCAGTATTGACCTCCCACCTCTGAACACCCTGTATACCAACCAAAGCTAAAAGTTGTATCACAAAATGAAGTAGCCATCTGTTGGACATCGTAAAACTATTCTAACAGCTGATTGCAACGGAAAATGTTGAGTTGGCGAGCAACTTGTAAAGGCTGTTGTGGGTAAAAGTGATGTGCAAAAAGCATGTGTTTACTTTTATTTATCTATTGGGGATATCAAAAAGATGTATCACACGCGAAGATACTAGAGAAAACCAAAAGAAGTGCACATACATAGCGCCACCTTCATTTGGCTATTGGCCATTTTTTTGTAAATTTGTCTGCCTGCGGGTCTTAAGAAAGAGCGAGATAGTTAGAATTCGGTCAAAATTTGGTCTTACTTTTGATGTGAGTTTTTGTACGGGATCAGCAGTCCAGTTCTTATATGTCAGTGATACCAACCAAAGCTAAAAGTTGTATCACAAAATGCCGTAGCCATCTGTTGTACATCGTAAAACTATTCTAACAGCTGAATGCAACCGAAAATAATTTGGGTCATCTGGTCAGGGCGATGAGTGCTGAGAGTTGGCGAGCAATTTGTAACGGCTGTCGTGAGTGCAAGTGCAAAAAGCATGTGTTCACTTTTATTTATCGATTGGGGGTATCAAAAAGACACTCGAAGATACTAGAAAAAACCAAAACAAATGCACATACATGGCGCCACCTTCATTTGACTATTGGAATGATATTTTGTAAAGTTGTCTTCCTGCGGGACTTAAGTAAGAGTGAGATAGCTAGAATTCGGTCAAAATGTGGTTTTATTTTCGAAGTGAGTTTTTGTACAGGATCAGCAGTCCAGTTATTATATGTCAGTGGCTAGTCCACCTCTGAAAAACGAGACCATTTTTAGCACATGCTCAGTCCTCATGGGGCAATGACACCCAATAGCTGAATGTGAAGCTGAGTAAAACGTGGCACTCAACGTGTTAATTGAAAACTACAGTTCTATTGCAAAACTCACCCATTCTTAAACTGTTTGGAGCTGTTGTAAATGAATATTTAATTTTTTATTGTATATCTCCCTTATCTAATAAGCAGCATAGCTTTATAAAAGGTAGATCGAGTGTAACAAATAAACAAATAACCTTTAGAAGCTCATGCAAGTTGATTTTGTATATACTGACTTCAGTAAAGCATTTGACAACATTTCTCATAAAGTGCTAATTTTTAAATTGTTACGACTTTCTTTGCTGGTTTTCCAACTAATCTTGTCTTTTAGATTGAGTCACATCTTTCAAATCGTTCCTTCAAGGCTAAATTTGCTCCGACTTTCTCATGTTTTGCTGGTGTTCCACAAGGAACTGATCTTGGCTCGTTGTTGTTCACTCTTTTCTTAAATGATTTGTTTCCCCTATTCTAAAGTGGTCATGCTAACGAATTTAATGTTTTTATGCCAATTTTATTTTTTCTGAGTAGTACTCCAAGAATTATATGATTTTAAATGTTGCCAAACGTAGTCTAATTTCTGTCCCTAAACTTTTTTTATAAATTTAATGACAAAAAACGACTCGTCGTGAAAGCGTTACATATCTTGGAGTTACACTTGATTTCAAGTTCACTGTTAGCCTTCATATTCACCAAATTATTAAACAAGCCCTATGGTATGCAATTTCAAATCATTTTTAAGTTTGGAGACTAGGAAGCTGAGATTTCAAAAATACATTCCATTCCTGTTGTCTACTTACTATTTGCCCTAAACTGCCCTATGGTATGCAATCAGGCTTCTAGTAAAAAGCTGTGCGTGCAATGCTCAAATTAACGACTCAAGGTGGCTGCAGACAACTTAATCTGCGGGGCCCGATTTGTATGAATCCTACAAATTGAGTCGTGTATAACACGGTTGGGCCGATATTTGGTTGGCCTCAATAGCTAGGGCGGTTGGATGAGGCAACTACCCAACCGCCCGACTCTCAACTCTAATTTCCTACAAATTGGGTTGTGTATAGCACGGTTGCGCCATAGCAGATGTACGGACTATAATGTGTTGTATCGATATCACCAACGTCACCACTTCTAATGCAAAGCCTATTGTTTAGCATCTTGAAGGAGCGATGTTTCACTCATGAGTGCCCGATTGTGTCGTGTAGAAAGTACACCAAATTCTTCAATAATAATAACCAACCCTAAAGTAACCCACGCTATTTTTAAACAAAAATCATTTCATGCTCGATGCCTGACGACTATTGCTTACACTTGTAATTGAATTCGTTCCCCAAATAGTTTGATAACAAGCGAATGCGCGCTAGTGTAGTTTGCCGATGTCCGGTTTAATGCTCCAACTACATATAATGAAAAAAGACTGCCGCTCTGAATTTCTTGCTAAAACGCTGAAACAAGTGGAATGCTTAAGTGTTTTGGGGTCGATTTACTACACACTTCATTGAGTTCATTCTTTGAAGTTATACGAATTGGAAATGGAAAAAAATCAAGGAAACAATTGCTTTTTTTTTAAATTTAAACATTACTTTATATGAATGGTGCGGTACTTAAACATAAGAAATAAAAAATGTAAAGTATATTATACTTGTAACGCCTTGTAATTGTATTAAATTAATAGAGATACACTCATAGACCATATTTATCTTGTATAGAAGACATAACATCATTAGCTAAAGAACTCAACCTTCCCGCTACTTTTGAAACACCTTGACGCACACTTTCCTTGACATCATCTAGATCCGGGGGTGTAAATGCAGCTGTGTTGTAACCTGAAGAGAATGATTCTAGTCAAATAATATTTAATTAATTGTTTAATTGTTAAACCTTTATTAAATGTTTTATTAGAGTTGCCATCTTGGAAGAAATCCGAAGATGATATACAACTGCTTCCTTGAAAACGCGCTAAATTGGCCGATTGGTCTGCATTTGGTTTCTCCGTTAAGTCGAAAAATTGGTCTGAAGAAATGCCTTTGGCATTGCCAAATTTTTTTTGAGCAATTTCATCACTATCTATTTGACTTTTAACTGCAGCTTTTTTTGATGGTCTTACTTCATTCGTATAATTGTTTGAAGACTTATTTAACTGATCTGTTGAAAAGAAAACTGTATCAACTTTAGGCGATTCGATCGGTTCAATGATCTCAAAGTTGTTTGTGTTGAATCCTTTGTTTCTAAAAGTATACATTGGCGTAGAATATTCGTCAAAATCTGCATTATTAGGTTCTTGTTCCACGCTCTTTAAAACATTTGAAGCCTTTTCTTGCGTAATTGTTTGCATATCGCCCATAACCGAATGTGAAATATCCCTGAAAAATTATTTAATTAAATATAAAAACTTTACAAAAGTTGTTTTGTTTACCCTCTTATTCGCGAAGTAATTCCCAATCGTTCTAATTGTTTTGCCTTGTTGGGATCTGCGCATTTATCTTCATTTTTGTCCAAAGAAAGAGATTGATATGAAAGTCGTAGACTAGTTAAGCCATCCATTTCATTACTGTCGGTACAATTCTCTTCCGATATAATATTTGTTTGCTGAGTCATAAGATTAGCTCGTTTCTCAATATCTGCGAAATTGGTCTTAACTTTAACTGCTCCTAAACCTACTCTCTTAGCACCGAGCTGTTGGGAATAAAATACAATAAAGATATAGAATATTTATGAAATATATATTACATTAGTTTTTTTTGAAGACGTCTTTCGTACTCCAATTGTAGATTTCGGCGTAGTGGTTGAAGAAGTCACGTTGACAAAATTTAAACTAGGTTCAGAGTTAAGAGTTGTTTCTGGTAAATCTGAAGATTTCACTGTGGAATCGATCTAAAATAAATTGAAATTAAAGTTATTATTCTGTATTAGAATAACTGCGTAGCCTTGTACTTATATATCGAAATAGAAGAAAAGTGAATTAAATAAATTAAGACTTGATCATGTGCAGAGAAAATATTAAACTCGATCAAGTAATAATAAATATAGTGGTATTAAAATATTACTTGAATTGGAAAGTTTTCATTAAAAAATGAAAATGATATTTTTCAGAAATACGATTTAATTCACTAAATAATATTTTTAAGAAGTTAAAAGTGGTAATTATAGCATAAAATAACTTTCTGTTACAATCTTAATTTAATTTTACCGGCAATAAAAGGAAATAAATTCGATCTTATTCGCTTCGCTAGGCTCCTCGTTTTCTATGGTTTTTGTATTATTTTCTTGGGGTAATCTGGCATAAAATAGAATTCGTAATGTGGGATACTAAGAAACCGATGTGGACTTTTAGTCAACTTAACGAAGACCTGTGCCAAAGAGTATCTATTAACAAGAGGCGACACTCGTGACGTATTTCCTTATCTTTTTTCGACCTTGGTACCGTTACAGGAACGAAATGGGAATTTATGCTAGAAATAGTTAGTAATAAAGAAAGTATAAGTGAGAGAAAGAAAAAAATTTGGGGCGAAAAGTGGAACACTCCTGTAGGGTGCACCTCACAAAAATCTTTTATCACAAAACTTTTCTATGAGCACATTACACGCTGTCTTTTCCACAGCCACACACCAAACACATTTTATTATGCTTACCCATCATTTATCTAAAGCACATTTAATTTAATTTAATTAATTGCTTCTAAGAAAGCACTTTTTTACTCAAAAACTTTTAAGCTTCTTCACATTTCCAAACAAATCAAGACCACCCGGTACTTTTCACAAAGCGAGCGGAGCACACAATAATCTAAAACCAGAGCGCCTTTAAAAATGCACAATGAAAAAATGTAAACAATCTCGTCCGTATTCATGCTCGGTGTGTGCTACCTGCCTCTTCTCCCTTCTCCGATTCGGCATTTCCCTATAACTTAACATTGCGAGGGGAGGTAAACTTGAGCGATCTAGTGCTAGTGCAGCAAACTGGAGCGCCTTTAAAAACGCGTTCATAAAAAAAGCTTCACTTTATAGCTTACGCTGTAAAAGCTGTCTGTGAGAACTTTTTGGTGACTATTTCTCTCTCTACATTTCTTATAGGTATTTACAGAGGTAGTAGCCCTGAGCTGCTTTATCTAATGGGAAATTTGTATGGGTGTATTTTCGAGAGCTTGCATATGGGTTGGAATTTTGAGAGGGTATTAAAGTGTCGCTTCTTGTTGAAATAGATATTCTTTGCCTGTGCTTTCATGACTCGAGTTCAACCCCGCATGAAAACAGTCCTTGATTCGTCATTTGCCCAAAAATGCCAATGGAGGAAAATTTTCTGACAGCTTTGGAAGTGTTCAAAATCGATATTTTTTTTAATGTAACTGTAAAATTATAATTATGAAGGTAAGCAACTCTTCGAGAGCTCCGACCTAACGTAATCATTTTAACACGCATGCAAGGTCAAAGGGTCATAATGAAATTGAATCGAGTTTTCGATTTCCGAATTTGAGTTATGAAGATTGAAAAATCGATTTATCAACACATTTATAAGCTTTGGTTAATATCCATTTCAAATTGATTCGGCTAGCCCAGTGATTAAAAATGGGTTGAACTACAATTAATATGCATGCGTGGTAAATATAAATCGTTTGATTAATTAGTTTCCAGAGGCTAGGTATTAACAAATACTTACATTTCCTTGGAATTCATCTCGAGGGCCAGCTTGTTGTCCACTATAATCGTTTACATTTGTGAACTCAGAAAAGAAATCGTCTTGAGCTTCAAGTGATCTTATACATTGGGGCCCGGGTTTTTGCTCCAAATTAATCTGAATCGAAATATAATAAAAGTTATAAATTAGCCTTAAAGAACTTCGGGAAAAATTACATGTTATTTATTACTTCTACAAGAAAATCAACTTCATGTTGCAAAATCTAATTGTATAGCTACATTTAAATCTACTTAAAATATTTATATGTTGTTCAGCTAAATATTTACAATATGTGGAATCTTAATTTTTCCTTATAGAATAGTATTAGCTGCACTTTTTAAATTGCATTGCATTGAACTGAATTTTCTAAATAGTGATTTATAGCAAAGATTTGAAAATTGCAATAAATGAATCAAATTGCAATGATTTCTACCCACCCAAACCTTTAATTGAAAAAAAAATAATAGCATTCTTTTTTTTAAGCAAAATGGGCATAAGTTAATAAAGTTTAATGTTCTTTTAGCAAAATTAAAAAGCTTTCTAGCGTAAATTCCTAAAAATTCCAGATCCAGATCAGATCATTAAAAAAAAACAGCTATTGTAATTCTAAAAAACTCTATGATTTTATATCATCTATTCAATAGGGAATTGTTCAAACCTCATTTCCGTAAATCTTTGCAGCGTTCTTCGCAGCTGTAGCTAATTTATCACGGTATAACTGAGCCGCCCGTGAGTTATATTTCTGCTGCGCGTCCGTAGTACTGCAATTATGCTGGCGAAAGAACTGCGAGGCGTTAGCATTACCACCAATAATCATTTGTCTTAATTGTAGCCAAGTCCAATTTGTATCTAAATTTGTTGAACGAACGAAAGTAATGTGAACACCAAGACTTCGATGAACCGCAGAGCAATCGATGCATATAAAAATCCCATAAGTAACCGAAGCCCATGTTGGATTTTTCGCCCCGCAATCAAAGCAATTCTGAAAAAAAAGGAAATTAGCAACTTACTTCAAGAACATGAAAACCTACTTTATTGGTTGTTTGTCCCTTCAATCTACTAAATACTAGCTCAATTTCTTGTTTTGAAGGCTCTGCATTTGACATTTTGAGTAGTTGTTTCCAAGATTCCCTCTGTTAATAATTTTTTACTCTGCTGCAAAAAAACAGTCAATTTTTAACATTCTACAGCACAATGCACAAAAATATTTGACGTGTTCGTTCCAGTCATCCACATCACTTACATGTACTCCTTTCAATGTGTTCTAGTACCTTTTCTCATTAAAGGTACGGACACACCAAAAGCGAAGCGACGCGAATAATTTCAAATTTGGGAACATTCTGTCGCAGTAGCCGCTTCGCTCATGTCGCGTTCTATTCGGACACTTCAATTAATTTGTACGGCACCCAAATTTTAAAATTGTTCGCTTCGCTCGCTTCGCTTTTGGTGTGTCCGTACCTTAAAGCCCACCGTAGGCAACTTAAAATGAAGGAACAAACAAACATGGAGAGGAACCGAACTAAATTTGACACGTTCAAACCGGCGCGCTTTTTTGAAATATTAATGATGGGCGGAAGCACGAAATTATAAGTCTGTCTGTTAACTCTAAAGTTTTTACTCATGGGTAAAACCTTTTACTTGAAAGTTTTTGTTAACCTCACGGAGGGGACAAACTGAACCCTTGACAGCACTTCTCCTCTTACCAAATTTTACCAGATTTTACTCACGCTGCGAGACCGAGTTTTAGGTAAAATCACCAATTATTTGTCACATTATAATTTGAGTGTTTAAATTTTGCGTTTCGATAAAAAACTTATTTCAAAATCTTACATAAAATATTAAATAAATCTGTAAATTGCTCCTCTGACATCTTTATCATGTTTTAAACAAGATTTTGAAGGTATATGCAATTTTTACTTGAAGTCGTCTGGAAACTTTTGATGTTTATCCCCAACACCATATGAAACTTTTTACCAGATTTTTATTCAAGAAAATTTTACCCAAAAGTTACCAGACATATCTTATAAGTTGCTTATTCTTCTGATTGACTGCCTGTTTATCCCAAGAAGTGAATGCCCAAATTATAACTGCCTGATTAGTTTCGTGGTATTGTTAGCAGATGCACATACAACTCTGTAGAGAAAACTAAGTGTGGACCAACGGTGGTCCACGCCCGGTTGAAAGTGTTAAAGTTTAGCCTGGCCTAGGCCACATTCAGAACCTCAAGTCCAAAAACACTGACATGGTATAAACATGTACTGCTGATTTCCCATTATGTTGAAGAGCGTCTATTTTTTCAATACAAAGGACGAGTACCGATAAGGTCCAATCTCTGCCCCTAAAAGATTTTCAATTTTGTGCACTAGATTTTATTTGGAAATAAAAAACACGATAAAAACGATCTCTTGTATATGTAATAACTCAAATTGCATGTCAATGAAGCAATATGCACCCAGCAGCCAACTAGCCTTGTCCCAACTTTACATTGACAGTACCAGTTTAATAAACAGTAAACAAATTATTGAATGGACTTAGCAATCTCGCGCGAAAGAGAAAGGAATAAAAAGTTCACCCAATTCGTTTGTAGTAAATTTGACAGCGTGAGCACTCTATATTTATATACGCTGCACTTTATATTAACTTATGTAGACTTGGGCACGATACAGAGAACACAAGATAGAGAAAAAAAGTATGACCGTGACGCCACGCCAAAGAGTATCTATTAACAAGAGAGGACACTCGTGACGTTTTTCCTTATCTTTTTTCGACCTTGGTACCGTTACAGGAATGAAATGGGAATTTCTGCTAGAAATAGTTAGTAATAAAGAAAGCATAAGTGAGAGAAAGACAAAAATTTGGGGCGAAAAGTGGAACACTCCTGCAGGGTGCACCTCACAAAAATCTTTTATCACAAAATTTTTCTATGAACGCATTACACGCTACCTTTTCCACAGCCACACACCAAACACATTTTAATATGCTTACCCATCATTTATCTAAAGCACCTTTTATTTTATTTAATTAATTCCGTCTAAAAAAACACTTTTTTACTTAAAAACTTTTAAGCTTGTTCACATTTACGAACAAATCAAGACCACCCGGTACTTTTCACAAAGCGAGCGGAGCACACAATAATCTAAAACCAGAGCGCCTTTAAAAATGCACAATGAAAAAATGTAAACAATCTCGTCCGTATTCATGCTCGGTGTGTGCTACCTGCCTCTTCTCCCTTCTCTGATTCGGCATTTCCCTATAACTTAACATTGCGAGGGGAGGTAAACTTGAGCGATCTAGTGCTAGTGCAGCAAACTGGAGCGCCTTTAAAAACGCGTTCATAAAAAAAGCTTCAGTTTATAGCTTACGCTGTAAAAGCTGTCTGTGAGAACTTTTTGGTGACTATTTCTCTCTCTACATTTCTTATAGGTATTTACAGAGGTAGTAGCCCTGAGCTGCTTTATCTAATGGGAAATTTTGCTGGGTGTATTTGCGAGAGCTTGCATATGGGTTGGAATTTTGAGAAGGTATTAAAGTGTCCCTTCTTGTTGAAATAGATATTCTTTGGCCACGCTTTACAATTTTGTATCGGTTTGAGATGACAGACATACATATATGTATAAAGATGGGTCACTCAATCGCCTGTCTCAATCGTCCGATAATAATAATTGTTTGAATAACTTTAAAGCAACCAGATATCTACTAGCAATGACTATAAATGCTTGTTAAAAACAAAACTGATCATGTTAAGTTGTGAAGAATACCTATGTGAAGTAAAAATTAAGTTGACAAGATTTCTGTATAAAAATTAATAAATATATTTTCCGCATATTTTCCTCGACTTTGCTGCAAAAGCCCTCCCATGTTTTTCTTGGCCAATTTTTAGAAGTCCTTCATGGGCGGAGTTGGCGGGACATGCCCCCCAAGATTTCAGAGCGAAAATCGAAAAATTAGTTCAATGATGTGTTTTTCTCATACTTGATAAAAGTCTGCCCCCCCAATAGATAAACTCTAACTCCGCCCATGGTTGGCTTAAGTCGCCTACAGATAAGCCACTGACATAGAGGAACTGGACTGCTAACCGCCGTCTGAAAAACGAGACCATTTTTAGCGCAAGCTCAAACCACATGGCGCAAATCATGCCATTAAAAATTCCCTAAAATACCGCACAATTATGTTTAAAATGAAGCAAATAAAAAATAATTAAGCTGTCATGAACCGATTTCTTTTATATCACGCTTAATTTTAAGTTTTTTCACAAAAATGTTCCTCGCGGCAATCAGCTGCGGTCTTAAGAAAGACAAAGATAGCTATACAAATTATTTTTCTGCCTTTGTCTAACCTTCACATTTCTCGTTTATACCAACCCAAGCTAAAAATTGTGTCACAAAATGAAGTAGCCATCTGTTGGACATCGTTAAACTATTCTAACAGCTGATTGCAACGGAAAATGATGAGTTGGCGGGCAAATTGTAAAGGCTGTCGTGGGTAAAAGTGATGTGCAAAAAGCTTGTGTTTACTTTTATTTATCTATTGGGAGTATCAAAAAGATGTATCACACGCGAAGATACTAGAAAAACCAAAAGAAGTGCACATACATGGCGCCACCTTCATTTGGCTATTGGCCATTTTTTTTGTAAATTTGTCTGCCTGCGGGCTTAAGAAAGAGCGAGATAGTTAGAATTCGGTCAAAATTTGGTCTTACTTTTGATGTGAGTTTTTGTACGGGATCAGCAGTCCAGTTCTTATATGTCAGTGAGATAAGCTAATTTGCAGGGTCCAATTTGTAGAGTGAAAAATAGGGTGTGCTCTACACAACAAACAATTCATCAGACGCAATCGAGTGCTTGTAAAATATAGTTCCTTCGAGATACCAAAAAAATCAGTTTTGCAATAGCCACTGCTCGCGTTGGTGACATCAGTATCACACATTTTCATCCCTGCACTTGCTATGACTCGTCGTCTGTAGCCGCCTTTAAAGGGAACGATTCGTAGAGACCCTACAAATTGGGTTGTGTATAGCACGATTGGCCCTATATTTTGTTGGTCTCCCTAACTAGGGCGGTTGGATAGTTGCCTCACCCAACCGCCCGACTCCCCACTCTAATTCCCTACAAATTGGATCGTTTGTAGCACGGTTGAGGCGATTTCTTCTCAGTCATGGGCCATAGCAGGTATAGAGGCAAAAATGTGTGGTACTAATATCATTGCCACCGCTGCTAATGCAAAACCGATTTTTTAGAATTTTGAAGAAGCCATGTTTCACTTACAAGCGTTCGCTTGCGTCTGATAAATTGTGTCGTGTAGAGAGCACAGCCAATTTTTCACCTAACAAATCGCCTTAAAGGCGGCTACAACGACCCAATCTGGCAGAGCCCGTTTTGTAGGGACCATGCAGATTGGGTTGTGTATAGCGCGGTCGGGCCTATATTTTTATTGCTTCCCCTAGCTAGGGCGGTTGGATGAGGCAACTACCCAACCGCCCGACTCCCCACTCTAATTCGCCACAAATTTGGTCGTATGTAGGACGGTTGGGCTGCAAGGACGAAAATTTGCGTGTGCCACCCCGCTTGATTCGGGGAACTCCCGAGGATCCCTACCTAAACTGGACTTTTTAGAAAAAAATTACAAGTTTGTTCAAATTTATTGATGTAAGTGACTATAGGTCTGTTCGTTGGCAATCCTGTGGCACCCCAGTGCGCCCTATCTGCACTGGTTTTTAAACGTCAAGTGACAGTTCTGTGTTTTTTGAGAAACCTGGGGCGCCCTGGTGCACCCTGGTTTTACCCCAGATAAAAACTCAGGGTAAATGACGGTTATCAGTTTAATTGTTAACAGATACGGTATTTAAAGTCGAATTAACTCTTGTTGCGGGCACAATAACTTAATTTGAGCATTTCGATGTCAACATTATGAAAAAGTAGTGGTTTTATTTCATAATTTTTGTGTAAAAGGCCAGATGACAGTTCTCATTTTTAGTACGCTGTTCGCTGGTGTAAAAAGCACTGGGCTGCCCCGTGTTTTTTGACAGTTCTCAGGGCGCACCAGTGCGCCCTGGGGTGCCACAGGTTTTCATGCCAACGAACAGACCTTATAATACAGCGGTGTCCAAAGCAAAAAGTTTATTGGATTCAATACAAGAAATGCTATTTATTTTATGTTTAAGGGGTTATTCTACTGTTAAACGGGTAAAAAGCAGTATCTTTTTAAAAGTGTTGTAAAAAAAAAACTATTAGAGATATCAATTTGAAATTTTGCATGCATCTTTATTAATGAAAAAAATATATAATGGCATAGTTGATATATCAAAAAAATCGGTTAAAAAAACTTTAAGCGCGATTTACTCAAAACGTGTTTTTTTGGTGCGCGGTACATCGTAGAGAAAAAACTAATGAAGCGATTTAGCTAAAAATTTTTTTGCATAGTTATATATCAATTTTACACAGACTGAACCTAAATTGAGCCATAAAAATTGAAATTTGGTTATTTGGGAGCACTTTTTTCATCGAAAAAACGTCCAAAATCGAGCATGCTATGTATTTTCCAACACTTGTCAAATCGCGAAAATTTAATATTTATGGCTCAATTTAGGTTCAGTCTGTGTGTTTTTAGCTAAACTAATAAAATTTCATCGTTAAATTGATTGCAGATCACCTGGACGACCTGGGCAATGTACCGCGCAAACGACTCTGGCCGTCAGCGCGCGCTACATCAATCATAAACCGAAGCCGCCATTTTTTTTTTTTTTTTTAATCAACTATGCCATTATATATTTTTTTCATTAATAAAAATTGATATCTCTAATAGTTTTTTTTTTACAACACTTTTAAAAAGATACTGCTTTTTACCCGTTTAACAGTAGAATAATCCCTTAATAGTTTAATAGTTGTCCAACACTAACATTATCAATCAACTATTTCAAGCAAAAACAATTGTTCTTGACGCGGCTTTTAATTTAGTCAATAAAATTAAAACTGAAATCCAAAATTGATGATTGATTATGAAAACCTAATCCACGAAATTGGTTTGCTACGGGATTTGTTTTTGAATGAAAGGGATGTAAATAACGCACAAGACATTTTGCAATACATACTAAATAATAATTATATTGACTTATTACTAAACGTATTAACTGTATTAAAACTTTTCTTTACGTTGCCAGTTACTATTGCAAGTGGTGAGCGGTCTTTCAGAAAATTAAAATTAATAAAGAATTCGGTTAAGCAAGTGTGTAGAACGCTTAAATACACTTGCTATATTAAGCATCGAAAAGGAAATTGCAAAAAAAATTGTCTGAAGTAATTAGTGTATTAGCAAAAACAAAATCACGCATTAAATAAATGTGCATTAGTAATGTGTGTTCGTGCTTGTAACTATTTGTACTTTAAAAAAAATTTAGGGCCTCAAATGGTTTCTTGCACCAAGGCCCCTTTATAGAGAAGTTTGGGTCTGAGAGCACACTCAATTTTTCAGCCTACAAATCGGGCCCTGCAGATTGGGTTGTTTGTAGCCGGCTTATGAGTATGTTTTCAGTCGAACACCACGGAGGCCTTAGTTTCCCTATGGGCTTCTTGGTGGGGTGGATGCATTTAGGTGCATGAACATCCCAAAGTTGCGATTTTATACTTGAATACAGAAATAATACTTAAATTAAACACATAATATAGTTACACACGTTTATTTGAGCTTAATTTCGATCAGAAATGTTTGCTTTTTCTATTATTATTATTTTCATTTGCTTTTTCTATTATTATCATTTTATATCGTCTGCAGCTTATTCTAGCTTTAATGACTAAACGTAAAAAATGTTTTTTTTTTAAAAATGCATCGGAATGTAAATAACCCTAGGATTTATGTTCCTTAGCACGCATTAAAGATGAAAGAAAAACCAATTTTGCCAAAAACAACAAAAACAGCCCTTAGCGAATTCAAAGGTAAAATAAAATAATTTCTCTTACATATTGGTTCCATTTTAGTATTTTTTGTTGATTTCCACCAAATCTTAATCCGCAAATATCCTTGTGCTTGAAACCCTACTTGAGTTAAGTTTATCTATTTATTATGCCTTTGTGTGTCACGTTTGGTAGAAAATTTCATCGTAAAATTTTGTTATATAGCTTTCTTTTCAATGTAATTTGATTACGAATACTCTATGAGACAACATAAATCAATTCGCCCCTAATCCGAGGGTGGGGTGCAAGTACATGGATTTAGAAGTATTAACTTGGGAGGCGTAAGCAATAATGAAATGTAATTTATTTTTTTACACATCTATTTTCATTTAAGTCTCAGACGTATTAAAGGTATAAATAGGTTGAATAAAATCAAAGAAAAACCCATTAGTGGAATATTCTTCAGAGAGAATATTCATTAAATCGAAACACGATGGAATTTTTAAATAATTTTGATCGAAATTTATCAATGTTTAGGCCTCAAGCCCGGTAATATATAAGTATATACATAACATATACGTATATATTTAACAGAAATTGTTTATTTGTAATACATATTTATGTTTATGAAAACATTTAAAGGACATCATCAGAAATTCGACTAATGGGTTGGAATGTCCCGCCAAGTGAGCTTCAGCACATTCCAGATCACTGGTTATCGCATCCCGAACCGCCAGCTTCTATCCATTATCTGCTAGGAATGCTTTACATCGGCTTTACTTTCGTTGCGCTTATCGGAAATGGTTTAGTCATATGGGTATTTTTGAGGTCAGTTATGTTATCCAAATAAATAACGACAAATAACATCTAATCGATTTTAGTGCGAAATCCCTGCGGACACCATCAAATATATTTGTTGTGAATTTGGCTATATGCGACTTCATGATGATGACGAAGACACCTATTTTTATATACAATTCATTTAATAGAGGATTTGCTTTAGGACATATTGCGTGCCAAACTTTTGCATTCATAGGGTCCTTGTCTGGAATTGGAGCTGGCATGACCAACGCGTTCATAGCATACGACCGTTACAATGTGATAACACGGCCTCTTGAAGGGAAATTGACACACACCAAAGCAATTCTTTTTACGGTCATAATATGGGTATACACATTTCCATGGGCTCTACTACCACTATTCAAAGTTTGGGGGAGATTTGTTCCCGGTAAGTTCAAAAATCAGATTTCTAATGATTATCCTTGAAACCTTATTCGAAACTTTCAAAATGTGTAGGCTTTGTTGTAATATTTCTTGAATATTTGAAATTTTGGAGAATTCAGAAAAAAATAGTGAACATGTTGTGATACAGAGTGAAATTTCATGGGTGCGATTACAAGTTTTTGTAAAACTCGAATAAGTACTTCAGAAAACATTTTTTGTGAACATTCAAGGTAAAGTCAGAGAGTTCTTAGGAAAAAAGTGAAAAGTTCTATTAAATCTGATATTTTAATATTAGCTTATACTAAGGCTCTATACGAATAGCCACATACCCCAATCAGCAAGTGGGACACCTGAAGACGTTTTAAGAGTTTAAAAAGTGGCCAAAGTGTTTTTTATCAAAGAAAAATTAAGACATAAAACACTGAAAAACATGAGAAACATCGTCGTATTAACTATATTTTTAATCAACTTCTAAGAAAAAGAGGTTATCAATTCGACCCATATGTATTTTTTTTAAATGTCGATTCGCACATAACTTTATAGCGAATTACCGATTTCGAAGATTCTTTTTCAATTGAATAGCGTAGATTTGTGGAAGTGTACAATGATACGCATAAAAAGACTAAAGGGGCAGCAGACGCTATAGTAGGGGGGAAAGTTATACAAAAGAATCGCGGGGAGTTGATAGGATTTTTATTTCGATTTTGGTGCCTAATATATTACTAAAAATTTAATATGGCGGATAGAAAATTTCAGCTTATTACTAAATTTTATTTAAATCTCATAACAATAAGTATACGGGGGGCAGTTAAATTCAAATTCGACGCCCAATTTTGAACACTTTCTTACAAAGCTGTGCATATAGAAGTACATTGGGATCGTTGATTTTAAATTAAGTACCCAATATCCAAAATGGGGAATTTCAGATAATTTGTTTAAATAGAACCGCCTTCAAAAAAGTTGTAAATAATTTTACTTAAAAATTCTCACTATACCTACTTTCAATATTGAAAACATACTACGATTTCACCACATGTTTGAAGTCGACGCGAAGACTTAATTAACCCTTTGCGGTCGTATTCTATAATATATAATATTTTTACTTGAACAAACAATAATAACGTATTATTATACATATTACAAAGGAAAAACTAAATTTATCAATTGCACTGCATTTAAACACATTTTGTAAAATATTATTTCGAATTCTTTGTATCTCCGAAGCTTGTCGACTTACAATTAGTATAATATTAGATCAGTATGTGTCTTTGCTGAGAGCAAACATACGACCGCAAAGGATTAACCCTAGGAACCCACACAGGGGTTCCCCAAACCCTACAAAATTAGTGAAAAGTGCTAAAAACAAATTACTTACTTTGTTCAATTGTATTTTTCACGGCGAAAAAATAATACTAGGTTTTTCCCTATGACCTATACCGCTTCTCAGATTTTGGGCATAAAAATGTAAAATAAAAATTTCTCTACGACAAATAGTCAACTCAGCGCATCGATTTGAAGTACTGGGGTGCGCGTAACCCCTGTGTGGGTTATTTGTTTCATACGAATAGTGTGGAGTCCTAGGATTAATATTAATGTAAAATTTACAACCACAAATTTGCTGGACTTGATGCATGATTGTGTCTCTGCAGTGAAGTCGGGCTGTCAGTTTGATTGTATTTACACTGATTTACACTTAGCAAGGCATTCGATCAAATTACATAATCATAGAATTATCCTATGTGTATAAGCTTGAATTTCCACCTACTTTTATCGACTGGTTGAATTCGTACTTGTTATAATAGGCAATTTAGGTCTGCCACACTCCCTCTATTATAACATGAATTCACGCACACTTGTACATATCACATTTCCTGCTGTAAGGTAGTCAGTCGGTTCAGCGCAGCTTTCCGGAGCTCACGTTTATTGAGCAATAAAGCACTTTACATTTAAAAGCGTCTTTTCCTTTTAACCTCGGGAGGGATCACCGAGCTTCCAAAGAAAACCATCGTCGATGCCAACAGTACTTATCTAACCGTACGCAGCAGGTTCTGTTTAGGGGAGTTCATTCCTTTCAAATTAGTTACTCGTTTGGTGAGCGTCAGAGTAGCATACTTGGTCGCTTCTTTCATTCTGTAAATTAACAACGTCTCTTTCCTTCTTTGCGATTCCAAGTTCCTTTGTTATGCAAATGACGCAAAAATATTACGTGTCGTTCCTCGAGAGACTGACTTCCATCTTTTCAAATCTGGCATATATTCTTTTCATAAGTGATTTGGTTTACGAGCAGTTTCCTACCATTAAATGTTTATAAATGTACAGTTATGTCGTTCTCCAGAAAAAAAAGGTCTTCCACTCATTACAGTTACTCGCTGAGTGGTAGCTTATTAACTAGACTTGACAAGACCAAGGACTTGGGCGTAAGTTTTAACTCTAGACTTTCCTTTGAGGACCACGTCAACTCAATCGTAGGTAAAACAAACTCTAATTTAGGCTTCATCTAGAGATGGTCTAGAGAATTCAGACGCATTCTGGAATATTATGCCAGTCCCATTTGGGCTTCATTACAAAAAGTCACTCACTTTGGACCAACATTACAAAAAGTCACTCCAATAGCTAAATGAAGATGGCGCCAATTTAATTCTCCAGGAATTGTCAGTTATTTTGGCGAGTAATGTAGACGTTACAAAATTTTGTTGATGGCTCCCCAATCGGAAAATAATGCAAAGACAACATTTTTGCACTATCACGTACACTCACGACGGCGGTTACAAATTGTTCGCCAACTATCACCACTCCTTGAGGGATACTTTAGTGAAAAATCTTAAAACTGAGTGCGATAAAATTGAAATTGATTCGTGATAGCTTAATCTTTTATTTGTTTCTATTTAAAATACTACAATTGTGCAGTATTTTTTGGGATTTTTAATAGCATGATTTGCCCCATCAGGATGGAGCAGTCCAGCTCTTATATATCAGTGATGTTCAGATTTGAGGATTTTAGAATGTATTTTTTACAAGTTGGTACGCAAATGAGAACTTTCCGTTAAAAATAAGAAGCACTATGTGAAATAGTCACTGCCATGAAAGAACTAGACTGAACTGTCGTCTGAAAAATGAGACTTAAATGAGGCTTAAACCTCATGGAGCAAATCATGATATTAAATATGCCCTAAAATACCGCCCAATTATGTTTAAACTGACGCAAATTAAAAATAATTAAACTTTCACAAACCGATTTATTTTATATCACGTTAAATTTTCAGTTTTTTTCACAAAAATGTTCCCCGCGGCAATCAGCTGAGGACTTATGAATAACAGAGATAGATATAAAAGTCATTGTTCCTGCCTTCGTCTAACCTTCATATTTCTCATATATACTAACCAAAGCTAAAAGTTGTATCACAAAATGCCGTAGGACATCGTAAAACTATACTAACAACTGATTATAACGGAAAATAATTTGAGTCATCTGGTGAGAGCGATGAGCGGTGATAGTTAGCGAGCAATTTGTATAGTCTGTCGAATGTGCAAGTGTTGACTTTTATTACGATTGGAGGTATCAAAACCCCCGGGAATACATATAAACACAAGCCGTGAAGTAGAAAATGCATAAGTAGTGATGTAGTCCGAGAATCGCCGTGAAATAACATTGCTTCTTATGGCGGATGATCCAAAGTAAGCCACTCCACTCGCCTGAACTCCTAAACTATAACTTTTACGCGAAAATGATGTTCTACTAACTATAACTATGGAGGAATACCTTTCTAGTGATCTGAAAAACTTTATAATGGCAAGAACAAAATATTAGTGTTTTTTGCACTTAAGAACAACTCTAACCATTTCCCCGAACAAAACAGCAGCGGCAGGTCGACTTGACAGCACGACTTTCCGTGGTAATTTGTTCGATGGGCAGTAAGAGTAACTTTTGAGCTCAAATATCTTTAATATTTTGTTCTTGTCCCTATAATGATTTTGGTACCATAAGAACGGTATTCCTCCCCAGTTACAATCAGTAGAACATCACTTTTTCGTAAAAGCAATAGTTTAGCAGATTCGCCCTGTGGAGCGGAATGAATGGGCTATACCGCCATAAGAAGCAATGTTATTTCGATGCAATCATCGGACTACATGACCCTATAGGTGTGGTAGTGAGCAGGTCTACTTCACGGCTTGTATTTATTATTCCCGGGGGTTTTGGAGGTATCAAAAAGACGTATCACACACGAAGATACTAGAAAAAACGAAAACAAGTGCACATACATAATGCCACCTTAATTTGGCTATTGGAATGATCTTTTGTAAAGTTGTCTGCCTGCAGGACTTAAGCAAAAGCGAGATAGCTAGAATTCGGTCAAAATTTGGTCTTACTTTTGAAGTGAGATCAGCAGTTCAGGTGTTATATGCCAGTGGAAATAGCAAAACGAACGGTCAGTGCGCTGGTGCACTTGCATACCCACACGAATAAATCAGGCTCGTCAGCGACTCAACATGCCCGTAATCAAAGCACAGGGAATTCAGACTTCGCTCTACGCTAAGTCAAACTCCCAACTTTGAGTACCGTACAAAAGAGAACAACTTCTATTATAGTAACTTACCACTTTGCTTCATAGAAGCGGTAAATAAGCTCTTTTGACAGCAGAAAATAAGCGCTTATCGCCTACGAGAACTAGATATAGATGTGACAGCGGCAGAAGTACACTGTAAAACTTGACGGTTCAACTCCGCTGAATGAGTCCATTTTGAAGATTTTCGCGACTCTTGTGACGAATTAATGGCGGTCATCGATCGTAATGTCACGTACGAGTTTTCTCTGTAGTTTGAGTAAGCGAATTAGAGAAAAGCAGAAAAACAGACACTTTTATCAGAAGTTTCAGCAAATGTGTATTATTAAGTTGTAAAATAAAGACTTGTAGCTGCGCATGGGAAAAGTATATTGCGAGTGGATGTTTTCGGGGGATAGTATGTTTTATTATTGGTCGACTTCCGATTAATAACAAGGTTTCCGTCAACTAGGTACATCAGGGAACCTGGAATATATAAAATGCAAAGACTATCAACGTCTTCGGTTTAGTTTAATGGGCTGAAGGCGCATATAGGTAATCGGTATTAACAATTGTGAGCTACTGACAAGTATGATTTTATTAAGAGCCGACAAGCAGTGATTCGTAGAAAGTAAACATTGAAATCCGAGAGACAACAGCCTATGTTGCTTAGCTGATTAGTGTATTTGCCAGCATTAATTTGTTGTCACGCATCATGTCCAGCAAAATCAACCCAAAGCGCCGCGAAGCCCCAAACGCCTCGTCCTCCTCGAGTTCATCGTTGTCATCAGCTGGTGGTGGCGACGGTGGAATGTCAGCTGATTTAGCATCTCTATTCGAGTGTCCTGTCTGCTTTGATTATGTTTTGCCACCGATTCTGCAGTGCCAGAGTGGGCATCTTGTCTGTTCATCTTGCCGTTCAAAATTAACCTGCTGTCCAACATGCCGTGGATCTTTGGGGAACATAAGGAATTTGGCTATGGAGAAAGTGGCGTCTAATGTTAAATTCCCATGTAAACATTCAAGCTATGGATGCACAGCTTCTCTTATTTATACTGAGAAAACAGAACATGAGGAAACTTGTGAATTTCGACCATATCTGTGTCCATGTCCTGGAGCCTCATGTAAATGGCAGGGTCCTCTGGAGCTAGTCATGCCACATCTGATGATGTCACACAAGAGTATTACTACGCTCCAAGGTGAGGATATCGTTTTTTTAGCAACAGACATAAACCTGCCAGGAGCGGTAGATTGGGTGATGATGCAGTCCTGTTTTGGTCATCACTTCATGCTAGTTCTAGAGAAACAGGAGAAATTCGACGGACACCAGCAGTTTTTTGCTATAGTTCAATTGATCGGCTCTAGGAAAGAAGCAGAGAATTTCGCCTACCGTCTTGAACTGAATGGAAATAGGAGGCGTTTAACTTGGGAGGCTATGCCGAGGTCAATTCACGAAGGTGTCGCCAGTGCTATTCTAAATTCAGACTGCTTAGTTTTTGACACATCCATAGCCCAGCTGTTTGCTGATAACGGAAACTTGGGTATTAATGTAACAATTTCGATAGTATAATTTCGAATGTCGACAGTTCTATCACCAACTACTTTAATATGATTAAGGAAAGGAGATTTTCTGCCCTCATTGTAACGTAAATAAAATAATTTTTAAGTGGATTTAATTTTTTTTTCTAGTCGCACCCACTGACATAATGGACCGCTCGATATACTGTAGTCTTCGCTGCAAATGTAATGGACTAGTGGCCAAGTACAAACTGCCCAACAGAACAAAGTGTAATTTTCATTCCTTTTTGCTTAGCAGATTTTAAGCAGCTGACAGGGTGTGAAAAAAATAAATACAGCTGTACCGAAAAGAGCTCTTTGTATCGGAATTCTTCTCGGGTTACTTCAAAAGTGTGTCAACCAGAGTTGTTAAAGAATGTTTTTTTTCCGAGCTGCATTCCTATAAATGTTTTTAATAAAATGAATTCATTCAAAGCTGCAATTAAATTTCTTGTGAAGATTGAGAACGGAATTAGATGAAAAATAATAAGGAATGCATTCTATATTCATTTTGCAAAGAGAATGCATTCCTCTGGAATTCAAGACATTCATTGAAGCCTTTGTTTCACTTGAATTCAGTGAATTCTTTTGCATTCTATTTAATTATTATTGAAAAAAAAAAATTAAAAGAGCTCTAATCAAAAATTTATAATTTCTTTTTCTTTTTTTCGAAGGAAATTATTTCCATAAAGAATGTTTTTTATACAACAAATATGCGGCACATAGCTATTAATTAATAATTAACCAACCCTTGGCCCTTGGGTTTCCAGTGAACAATTTTTTTCAAAATTCGCTTTCGAGATTGAAAAAAAATAATTTACTCATCTGTCGTGTAGTGCAATAGAAGAAGTTTCTCTATGGAAGCTGGAAACAGGAAGGAAAGGGATGCAAAATTTGAAATTTTATTATGTTTAACCCTTTCGATCCTATTGCCGCCTATATTCAGCATTCGCGCAACATTTTCTGGATACGGCCGCGTAAAGTTGGCATTCGCGTAAAGCTCTGGGGGTACTATCGTCGCCTAAAGTCCGATTGATATGATTGAAAGTCCGTATTCATAGACAACTCTGTGCAACCACTCACGTTGGAAACTTTCTCGTACAAGGGACGTATGACTGCGGCCAACTATGCCGTATATAAAGGGTTAAGGCAGCCGAATCATTCCTTACACAATTAAATGAAGTTTAAAATCAATTATTAATTATCTCGAAAATTCATCCAGTATCCACTGATTGGAAGAATAACTCACTTCATCAAATAGTTTTGTGACTTACTTGAAGAAAGTCTCAGTGGAATAAAAAGTTTCGTATTAATTATACTGGAGTACAATTCGGTATAATTTTTATTATTTCTCAAGATTTAATTTCCTCATTAAAAGTTGTAAGTAAACCAAAAGTTTAAAAACTGAAGCCAATTATATTTATACTTATATGCGTAGATTTACCATTTTATTTTTTGAATTTGATGGAATTAGAATTTCGGTCTTGAATATATTGAATCCCTTGAATTTTTCCATTTTTGTGTCAGAAATAAAATAAGATTATACTGGCATCTGATTTAAAACCATTAGGAAATATGTGTGGCATAATTATATAAAGTTGAAATAATTATTTTTTTATTTTGTTAAATAGTTCTTTTAATTCAGGAATATGTTCTGAAATTTCGTTTTGGAATTCGCATAATTGATTAACAAGGAAACATTCCGAGGTGTTTCTCGCCGATTCAGTAGCAGCTGCAACGTGTTAATCTACATCGAAATGGCATTTCTGATTCTATACAGTCGATTAATATGATTGCGATCTTATTTTCTTTTGAAAAACCCATCTTTTCATCTTGACGTAAGATTTTCTTTTCTTTTTATCCACAATTGAAGGCACTAGCACCATTCGATTTTTTGAAAAACAAATTTTAGGAATTCGTAATATCGTGATTTCTTCAGATATTTAAAATCTCCTATGTCAAGACGCAAATGTATGTATATAAAATTCAGAACTATCGATTGTATAGTTTCTTTAAAAATATTCACTTAACAGCCAGAAAAGAAAGCAAAAGACTTCATTGAATTCAAGTGTATGCAAGTGAATTCACGAAGGTTTCAACGAATGCCTTGAATTCTAGAGGAATGCATTCGAAATAATAATAATAATATAGAATGCATTCCTTATTATTTTTTTTTTGGAATGGGAATTCATTTTTTAATTCATAATTCTTTAGATAAATAAAATAACGAAAAACATTAATTCTCCAGTCTTTTAAATTAAAACTCAAAAAAGCTGCATTCTTTAACACCTTTGGTGTCAACCACATGAGACAGCATGTCGAATTGTCTACTAATATACAATTTTTCAGAGACTGTATCAAAAGTTTGCTAGTTTTCAAATTTGAGAAGAGTAGCAGTATAACTAGCTCTTATGGGCATAGCTCTGTCTACTTCTTGCGCATTAGCGAAATGAAGAACAATTTCAAAATTGTATTTTTGTTTGTGTTCTTTGAGCGTAGTAGCGAATCTCAAACTATCTGTGCTTGAATTGGAAAGTTTTTATGTAAACATTTTCAGAAAAACATTTTAAATCGAAAGTCAAATGTAGTAATACAAGGAATTATGATCCTTATTAGAGTCCTCAATTTTTCATACAATAAATGCAAAAGCGATTTAAATTCAAATATATCTATAACAAGAAGAGACACTCTTGACGTTTTTCCTTATTTTTTTGACTTTGGTATCGTTAGAGGAACGTTATGGACAATTTTGCTAGAAATAAGTAGTAATAAAGAAGGTATAAGTGAGAGAAAGACATAAATTTGAGGGGAAAAAATGGAACACTTCCGCAAGGTGTACCTTACAAAAATATGTTATCACAATACTTTTCTATGAATGCATTACACACTGCTTTTCCCACAGCCACACACCAAACACGTTATATGATTAAGAAGCTTACCCATCATTTAGCTAAAACAAAGTTAATTTTATTTATTAACACACTTGGTTAATTAAAAGCTTTTAAAATTGATCACATTTACGAACAAGTCAAAACCACCCTGTACTTTTCATAAGCGAGTGGCGTTGCTGTGTATGTCTTGCCAGGACACTTTTAAAAATCCGCAATCAAAAATGCTGGCTGTGAGAATTTTTTGGTGACTATTTCTCTCTCCATATTTCTTACTAACTGCACCCTGCATGCGTTGCTACACCTTCCCGGAGACAATGGGTTTTATGCAGCCCCATACAACTCCCTATGAATTCTGTATAAAAAAACGTATCGCTAACTGTCGCCACCGCACTATGATATTTTTTCATTTTTCAATTATCTCCCGATAGAATAACGCTATTGAGATGATTTTTTTTTAAATTAAAGTGCATACCTTGGCGGATATGGAAAAAATACTAAAAAGTTCTGATGACCTTCATTTGACCTTGAAAATTGGCTTCAAAATTGACGATTTTTAGAAAAAATGATATATTTGGATGTAGAAACTATATAAATCTTCCCTTTTATTTTAATTCTGGTTGAAATTCCTCGGGAGGAGTTTTAGAACTAGAGAAGATCGATAAAGGTCATTCGAAGATCACGCGGAGGTCATTTTCGAGAGGACTATCACGAAATCGCTTTTTTCGCAGTCTGACCGGGAAAAGGATTGTAGATTCGGTCCTTGGATGCTCAGGTCGGGTTACAGCCTCAAGGATTATCGGTAGTGGCCAATCTAGGGTCATCCAGAGGTCATTTGAAGGTCAATTCAAGGGTCATTTGGTGGGAATCATCACGAAATCACCTTTTTCGCAGTCTGATCGGGAAAAGGAGCGTAGATCCAGTTCTTGGATGCACAGGTCGAGCTATAGCCTCAAGGATTATGGGTAGTGGCCAGTCTAGGGTCATCCAGAGGTCATTTTAAGGTCAATTCAAGGGCCATTTGGTGAGAATCACCGCGAAATCATCTTTTTTTCCGCAGTCTGACCGGGAAAAGGGTTTTAGATCCAGTCTATGGATGCTCAGGTAGAGTTATAGCCTCAAGGATTATCGGTGGTGGTCAGTCTAGGGCTGTTGTGGGTTTTATTATGTGAAAAGTCTGCGGCGAGGGTTTTTAAAGTGCACTGGGGGAAAGTCGTGGGAATATCCAACAAAAGCCCCTTTTTTCGGTATTACGGCACACTTTATTCAGAAATGACCCGGCAAACACCCCGGCCTTCCGGTCAACTCCGTTTCTTTTCGGCTTGACTCCGCGGCGCTTAACTCGCGACTTTTATGAAATGGATCGCGACTTTAGTAAAATGGATAGCGACTTTAGTAAAATGGATAGCGATTTTAGTAAAATGGATCGCGGCTCTATCCGTGGAGGAATTAGGAATATCGACTCCGACTCAAAATGCAACTCCCCCGTGGTCAGCCAGCGAGAGCTCAAAAGCCCTCGGTCGGCCGCCCACGGGTCGCGCTGAGTGTGCAGATCTCACGCCGCTCGGTAGCGACGCCGCAAGCTCAGCGCATTTTCGCACGTACGACTCCGGCTTAGACGAAACCGGAGCCGTCGCCTGCGTGGGAAGATAAAGATAAGCATATCTTCCTCTAGGGGTGGCGTTGCACAACGGTACCGACCGTTACATTTTGAATAATAATATTCGGTCTGTACCGTTACGCAACAGGGCCATCCAGAGGTCATTTGAAGGCCATTCAGGTTCATTTCAAGGGAATCACCATGAAATCGCCTTTTTTCGCAGACTGACCAGGAAGTGGATTGTAGATCCAGTTCTTGGATACTCAGGTTGAGTTATCGCCTCAAATATTATCGGAAGTGGCCAGTCCAGGGTCATCCAGAGGTCATTTGAAGGTCATAATCAAGGGAGTCACCACGAAATGGCTTTTTTTCCGCAGATTGACCGGGAAAAAGTGTGTAGATCCAGTTCTTGGATGATCAGGTCGAGTGACAGACTCAAGGATTATCGGTAGTGGCCAGTCTAGGGTCATCCAGAGGTCATTTGAAGGTCATTCAGGCTCATTTCATTTCAATATCTCGACTCGAGTCGACTCAAGTTAATTTGATTCTACCTCTATGTCGTTCATTATTTTACTCGAGTTCACATGAACCTTTGTGGATTTTATGGTGTGTTTCTATGCGTGAGATTTATAAGTCGATTTCCCATTCAATATCTAATTCGAATCGCTTCAGTTTACCCGAGTCTTTTTAGATAGTCCTCAGAAGGCCCGAAGTAAACTTACTTGATGTGAAAAGTGTTTTCAAAATGGAGGGTGTTGCAGGGTTTTTAAACAGTGAAGGAGCTTTAGTGACTAACAATTAAGAGATTAGAGCTCACGAAAAGGCAAGGTGGAACAGAGTTGCAACATTTTACCTTATTTCAACTTATAAAGACTTTGAAAACGACCTTTCGTTTGAAAAAAAAGGTGTGAAATTGTTTGGAAAAAAGTAACAGCCAACATGAAAGCAGATCATAATTTGAAACGAAAGTACATTTTACATTTACATGGTTTAATTCGAGTCAAATTAAGTCAAGCTAAGAGAGTCAAATCTACTCGGGCCAACTCGAGTCTGAGATATTGAACAAAGCCAGAATTTCCGGAATTACAAAACCTTTGCTTGCTTTTGGTGCTTTTATAGCCTTCGCATGATCTTGTTATCTTGTCAACTCCAATCGATAAATAAAAGTAAGAACATGATCTGTGCACTAAAAGACGTAGACAGCGGTTACAAATTGTCTGTCAAATCTCAATACGCATCAAGGCCACCAGATGTCTGTCAAATTAATTACCCTTGCAATCATTGGTTAGAATAGTTTTACAATGAAAAATATAATAAGTGGGATGCAAACTATACCCTACAGAAAGTTCTCAAAGATACTTATCATGTTTCCATGTATTGGATTGAGTTGGGGTTTAGTTTTAGTTGAGTTTTCAATGACAGTATTCAACCTAATCTTTTTCCGTGAGCACTCGAATTAGTGGTCATGGAAACTCGAGTTGAGTTGAGTTTCGTTAAACCCAAGTTAACTTCACAAAACTAGTCGGGTTGATTTGCGGTTAGCTTAAAATGTGATTCCAGGATATTTTGTCAACTCAACTCCAAAATTGCTCATAAAAACAGTTCAGACTTAGCGGCCATTTTCTTAACTTGACGAAGACTCAACTCCAACTCAACCCAGTAGTATATTACTATTAGAAAATAGCCGCTAAACCTGAACTGTTTCCATGAGCAACTTGGAGTTGAGTTGAAAAAATAAACTGGAATGACATTTGAAGCTAACCCCAACTCAACCCGACTAGTTTCGTGGAGTTAACTTGGGTTTAACAAAACTCAACTCAACCCGAGTTTCCATGAACACTAACTCGAGTTCAACTCGAGTTGAACCCTGCATGGAAACAAAGTAACTGTCATACTACTTTTAAAGTTGGCTGCCCAAAAACAGCCATTAAAAGAGAAAAATATGTCCAATATTGTTTTCGTTACTTCTGCTACCCATTCTTAAATGTACATCCTTTTTATATTATAACTTTTTACAAAAAGTCTAATACTTTCTCTTTTTCCTTTTTTTGCAGAAGGGTATTTAACTGCATGCTCATTCGATTATTTAACAGATAATTTCGATACGAAATTTTTTGTTGGAGTAATTTTCTTCTGCAGCTACGTGGTGCCAATGACCATGATAATAATTTACTATAGTCAAATAGTCAGCCATGTCTTCAGCCATGAAAAGCAACTGCGAGAACAAGCTAAGAAAATGAATGTTGAATCGCTGCGATCAAATGTGGATAAAAATAAAGAAACTGCCGAAATCAGGATAGCAAAAGCTGCGATCACAATATGCTTTCTTTTTGTGGCAGCATGGACTCCCTACGGTGTGATGTCATTAATTGGAGCATTTGGGGACAAGAGTCTACTGACGCCAGGAGTAACAATGATTCCTGCCTGTGCTTGCAAAATGGTCGCCTGCATAGATCCGTACGTCTATGCTATCAGTCATCCAAGATATCGAATAGAATTACAAAAAAGACTTCCGTGGCTGGCAATTGATGAGAAACAAGAGACGACATCTACTGCAGCTTCAGAAAATACTACAACGGCTACATAAATGCATATCTAGTACTAACATGTTACAACTGGTTAAACCTATAATTATAACCTATAAATAACACATAAAACAGGTCAGCTAAACTTTTTTTTTTTTCGTACAAGTGATGGGTACTTTCTGTAAAATCTTTTTTCCTATATTGTTAATTTGAAAACAAAAATTGATGTTGTTTTTCCTTTACTATGTAAAAGTAGTATATTAGTGGCGTTATTTGGTTTTGGCAACTGTTCTGTATTGATCATATACAAAACGAAAATATAGCGTTGCATCACATCACATTTTCGGGAAAAATAGGGTTAAAAAGAGAGAACATATGTGTTTTGACCATTTCTGAACATTTTTAAAAAATCAATAGAGCATCAAACCAAACCCAAACGAAAGCCAAAACGAAATTCTAATGAAAGCTTGGACTCTTTAGTGGGATCTGTTGTAGAAAGATAAAAAATATATGGGAATGTGGGTAAGCGTTACGACAGAGAAGTAGACCACACCCTATTAAGGGTTTTATTTATCTATTAATAATAATAAGTTTAATATAAGCATTAAACAAACAATTAAAAAAAATAACTTTCTATTCAAGTAGACAAATTTTGTTAAAACGGCTTCCTAAATGTAGGGGGAACAACATTTCGCGTTTGGTGTCTTGTGAAAAATTTCCCGAAACAGACCAAAAAGGTGATTCAATTTCGTAAGAGTTTTTCAACTTTTCATTTGTTTATGTACTAGCTTAAGGTCCGAACTAAATTTGAGCCGCGTAACAAGCTTCTATAGCTCCGTTTATTTTTTAAAAAGGTCCAAAATATATCTATTTTTACTTTTTAATCCTATTTTTTCGTGATAGAAAATGTTTGTTTCCCAGAATCTTAATAAGCACCCAAAAACACTTAAAAATTGTTAAAATTAATAAAGAATTCTTAACAAGCAAATGCTACCATAAAAACATATTGATTTAAAATTATTTACTTTGTTTTTGCACCCTGCTTCCTCAAGTTGCCTTAATGTTTTAAACTGGAAAATTTGAGAATTTCGTAGATGCCAGATGGTGCAACTTCCATCCTATATAAAAATGAACTGTTGATTTGATAATCCTTAAATTTTTAATTTTAACCCTTTCGGTACGGCACAGTTTTCCGCGAGAGGGATTGCACTGACCGGCAGTGTAGGCCATGCAAAAATATATTTTACTGCAAACGCAGCATTCCAAGCTGCACCGCTTATAATACCTTATAATCATAGAAAGCTATAGCCTCTGGTCGGCGGCATCCATGGAAAGCTTTCACTGCCGTCCTCAGTGACGATTAGAGCCGGCAGTCGTACCCACAGAGCTTTCCATAAATGCCGATTATAAGCGGCGGTGGGACTCAGAATGTTTCGTTGATGCCAACTATAGGACCGAAAGGGTTAAATCTTTTTTGTGTTTGCAAGCACATACTACTCTAAAAATAAATATTTTACTACAATTAAATGTCCATGCGCCATACGGTAGCGTTGAAATGATTTATTTGGATTTAATTGCCATGCGCCGAACTGTCACAGTGGGACATTTCTTATCTTTTTGTGAGTCAGGAAGAAACAGCCCAGCGGGAAAAGAAGCAGTCCTAGATGCATGTGCAAGCTACTCTTGCTAAGGCATGGATGCATGACTCTTTGTTGCCCACTTGATTTCATTTTAACATTGCATGTCATTAGGAGGAAGCAGTAAAAAAGCTTTTCTTTTGCTTCCTCCAAGATCCCATAGGAGCAATAAGGAATGCATGACATTAACAGGACATGAGATCTATTTGGAATCAAAGTCTATAGCTCCTACCGCTTCCCCAGAAGCATCCAAGAAATCGACTCCTGGGTTTGGAAATTATAATGTCAATAAATGAAACAACTCTATTAACCAAAATTCAATTCATTATTATATTATTTTATATTATAATTCAGTTTGGAAAATAATACAACATAAAAGGCGGGATAACGCACGCACAGGCTCAACTCAAAGTACAAACAGGAATGAATTATTTTCAACCGGTATTCACGAATTGCGTCTTTGAAGAACTCGATCGGAAAGAGCGAGAGTGAGGAGAAAATATACAAGGAGCTTTCGTTCGCGCTTGTCCTTCCACCTAGCTTCCATGCGACTAACTTGGAATTGATAGTGAAAATTGTTCTTTGCTTCCACAAGGCTTCCGTTGGAATGCCTGACCAAAATTCCCGCTGGGAGGCTTCTTGTATTATTCGATATAGGAAACGTATTAAAATATTTTTTTGTCCTGAAATGTTTAGTGTCTGCCGACTTTTAATTATAGGTTCAATTTACAAAAAGTATATTTAATAGTTGCAGACAGAATTGAGAAATTGCAAACAAATACATTGATATTGTAAAATCGATGAGTCAGTAAATTGAGATTGTTATTATTATGCAATATTATTGTCTCTCTTCGTAAAATCTAAGTAATGTCTTGGATATTTGCATAAGGAACAACAAAGGAAAGGAGTTTTGATATTTATTTATTTTATTCATCACCATGTTTACAATTTCACTCCTTATCCAATCCAGATCTTCGTCTGCATTCCTTACGTCTTCTGTTACCAGAATGCCACCCAGAAACGTAGGTTTAATTAGGCGTTGGTCATGGTTAGATATCATATGATAGATATTATGGCCTAAGGGTGTGTGACTTGTATTTTGATAAAGTTTTTTTCTAGCATAATCATCAATTGAATAATGCATTTTTAGCTAATTCATGGATTAGGGTAGATAGGGAAAAACCCTACAACTTTTGTATTTTCCATTTTATTCCAAAAGCGTTGCCGTAGAGTTATTTTTTACCTCGAAATTTTGTGGGAAATACCTAAACAAAAATTCCCTGAAAATTGGAGCCCTTAATATTAATATTAAGTGCTCGACCAAGGCGTATAAAGATTTCCCCTATAAAATACACGTAAACTTTGATTTTGTTTCTTCAAAACTCTACAGCTCAGAGGCATTTTATGGTATAATCTTGGTCAATGATAGGGTTTCTTCCGAATTGAATGCTCTACAAAAGCGTCCATTGCGGCGTAACCCTAACTCCCACCAGCGAGGTAGTACGGGACACCAATTTTTTCATGAAATTCTCGTTTTTTTGCCCCTATCTTGTAAATAACAAGAGCTATAGAAAATATGTAAATGACAAACTTGTAGGAAATTCATTTTCCTCCAAAAAGTTCTTGAACACCAAATCGCTAATATCGATATTTCTTGAGATATTGGGCTTTGAAGTTGAGGTAGTGTGGAATTTACATGGATTATTGAGCTAAATTGTAGAAACACTACTTCAACTTCAAAGCCCAATATCTCAAGAAATACCGATTGGACGCAAAACTTCTGCTCTTTCCAAATCCGCAGTAACAATGCAGGTTCACTTTTAAAGAACCATTTTGACCTTGATATGACCTTTGAGGTCCTGGTTAAGGTCATAGTCGAACGTAAAATTGTCCGCTCTTTCCATTTCCGTGGTCAAAAATATAGGTTCCCATTTAAAAAAGTCAACTTGACCTTGAAATGACCTTTAAGGCCATGATCAAGGTCATATCTACGGCCAACATTTAATAGCCAGGGAAAATTCCTAAAACTTTTGTCTAAAACTTTTTTCTCCAAAATGCATTCCTCGAAAGTTATTTAGCCTTTTCCATACTTTTGGATCACGCTGTATAGTTGGATTAGTTGCATGGGCGAACACGCTCCAACTAACAAGCAAATCGAATTAATTTTATTTAGTTACATATTCAGGCCCAAATATTTATTACAAATGGGTACGCAAAAACCCTTATTGCACTCATATGACTACGATCAGAGGAGACTACGTTGTTATCCCGAACTATTAAAGTATGAATTTTAGAGCTGTATTTACCAACCGAGATTACTTCGAATCCAAGATTAATTTTCCACTCGTAATGCATTTCATTTACAATTTATATAAAACCTCGTTTGGTGAATACGGCTCTTAGGCATAGTAAAAAATGATGACATTTCCAAATAGTATATATTATAGTAATTAATTAAACAATCATTTCATACAAAAGCTCCTCGAAGAGCGTTGTGAATTTGTAAAATCGCTCGATAGTCATTATTCGATAAAAGTCCTTGCTTGGCTTTCTCTTGAACCCGTTCCAATTTAGATATGATCGCAAGAGAAGAAGGATTCATTGCAAGGCACTTGTCGATGAACTTCATGCTCTCTCGTGACCAAAATATTGATGGGGCCTTCAAGTTTGCATGTTCTTGGAAATGAGTTGGAATCCATCTATCGCGAGGCTCATCTAATCGTTGTATTAAATTTTTGCAACGATGTCTCCAGCTATTATTAACTCCTTGTATTTGTTCAGAGATAAATGATCTTGGCTTCAATTCTTTTCTCTGAGTATGAACACTCTTTGATGTCTGTGGTTCTGTCGCCAAATCTACATCATTTTTATTATTAGTTACATCTTCTTTTGGTGGTATACTTTTTACGTTTGTTTCCAAGGGCGATTCCGCACTTAATTTTTCTTTTTGTTCATCAGTAAGACAAACATCTAAAAACTTTTCATCAAGCAAGCGACGATCTAAGTTAATTTTAGATAATTCTCCTCCTCTCTTCAAAACACGATATTGTTGAATAAGATCTTCATAATTGTCATGTTGCTGTGAGGAAAATATACACCTCCAATGCTCGTAAATTTCGCGACGTGTGTAATCAGGGACAATATCCATATCAACGTTGTCTTTTAAAATTTGTATATTATTCATTATTGCTTGAAGACTTGCTTTACCTTCCTTGAGCCCTGCTTGACCTATCAAAATCATATTAAGAAGCCTGCGAATTCTGTCTGCTACTTTAAATGCATTTTTGGTCTGCTGATTTTGAACGGCCTGTAGCCGTTTATAGTGAAATTCGACATTGCCTAAATTCTTTTCAAGTTGTGCGAGATCCTGCTGCAGAAATCTGATAATGGCTTCCCTCTTTTTCGGGACATTTTGTGATTTTTCAATTTCTTGTTGTTTTGTTTTATTTGATAACATCTGATTGATATTTAAGAATTCATTATGAAAATTGTCTTGATCGGAAGGTAAGCCCTCTATAATAAGAACATAGCCAACAGAAGTCCATTCCATTTTAGCCTTCATATTATACTTCTTACAATTTTCTGTAAGAAATTTATTTCCCTCGACTGAAAATAAAAATGAGCTCTGTAATTTAGTTAAATATAGTTTTGCTTCGCATGATTTATTGGTCTTTTCGCAGGTGTTTTCTTTTTTCCAATTAGGTTGGACATTTTTAGATATCCCTACCATATTCTTACCCCCATATTCATCCATTTCACTGCTGTCTATATTGATTGGAATAAAATCAGGCAAAATCTCTAGTTCACGACACTTGTTTTTTAGATTTGGTGTGCTCTGAATATCAGTTATGTCTTTTGAAAATTTGTTGTATGAAATTTCGGTCTCTAAAGTGGAATTTTTATATTGCGATGTTTCATCAATAGTGGTTTCGATGTTTTCTTCAGTAGTTTTATCCATTTCTATTGGGATTTTTGTAACGCCATCAGTTGCCTTTGAAGCAGCTTCACACTCCACAGAGTTTGGGTTCTCTTCAACTTGTTTTTTATATTTTTTAAGCTTTTGCGCAAACGGATTCACAACATAGTTATTTTTTGTAATTTTACAGTCCGGTTCTCCTTCGACATGTTCAGAATTGGTTTTGTGCTTAAGTTGCTTTTGGTTCTTATTCCAAGTCATTAAGTAATCCAACCCTACAGCATTTAAAAACCTCCCATAGTACTGTTTAGTAGTGACTTCGGATGAAAAGCTGAATAAAACTTTATCACAAGGGTGTGACAGAAGGGCATACCCTATCATATTTCGTCCAAATGGAAACTTTATAAGATCATCGTCGTAGGCTTTTGCATAGGATTTAATCTCACTAATCGCAGGAGGGTACTCAGAGAACCTTAAAGCACTCTTACAATTATCAGATAAGTGACCTTTCCGAGCACAAATACAACAATATTTATTTTGATTACTTTCAAAATTTTTGTTTGGATAGTCGTTAGGCTCCGTCTAAAAGGAATAAAAGTTGTTAAAATCCTCTTTGTTTGCAAGAACACTTACCGTTGAGTGATAACGACGCCACTTATCAGGACAAAGTTGGATGCTGTGACCTCTTATTTTACAAATTGGACATATGAGCCTATTTTCATGAGAACACATCTTGCAGCATTTAGTAAAGAAATTCGTTTTCTTCCCGCACTAGAAGGAAAAATAAATTCATCAAATTTAGCAAAGTTCTTATTATATAAAGTATAAAAAACGGCGTAACAGTGAACAACTAATACTGATACTACACTTAGGGGCAACTTTTTAGAGTGAAGCACTGACATGTATATTTACAATGGATCGCTTTTTAACTGAAAGTGTTTATTGGGGTACTAACTTGCAAAAAATAAATTCAAATACTGTTTTTATCCTTACTATTGAGCTGTTCGGAAAGTAATTTCTTTTTTTCCCAACAGAGGACTTAATTGTATTTTTTCGCAGCCAACTTCAAACTTAAGCCGCAATGTCACTATATATTTTGACAACAAAACAACAAGGCTTGTTTGTGAAAAAGTTTGTTTCATTCTGTGTAATAGTTTTGTTTGGTGTCCTATCAAACATGGAGAGTCGAAATCGAGTTCGGCATATTTTACTTTTTTACTATCGAAAAGCTAAAAATGCGGTTCAAGCAAGAACAAAATTAGTAGACGTGTATGGAAAAGATGTACAGTAAAACCCGTTTAAATGCAACCCGCTTTACTGCACAATTCCTTTTATTGCACACGATGCGAATGCACCGATTTTTTTGCCTTATTAATGTGTAGAAACAAAGACCGCATTATTGTACACCTCTTAAATACACAAACCTCTTATTTGCACATTAATTTCAGGCACGAATTTTCTATTTGAATTAAAAAATAACCGGATAAATGCAATATATGTACATATTTTAAATGAACAGATCTGTAGAAGTGTAGTACTTTTACATTGTCCCCTCGGTGGTTACCATTTAAAGGCAAAGAAGAAGAAGAACACTTTCTCGTTAGTCTTTGCTTTGACATTTCAGTCTTTTTGAGTTGGCGGGTGGACCTTGCAAACCTTTGGTAAAATTTGTAAAGTAAAGACGAAAACAGAACGCTATGTAATTAATCAAACTGAAAAAAAGTAATCCGAGCTCTCTTAAATGCACAACATGTGCATTTATCTTAAAAACGTTTAAATGCACAAACCGCTTAAATGCACGAAATTTTCTGACAAATTGGATGTGCATTTAAGCGGGTTTTACTGTACTGACAGAAGGCCAGTGCCAAAACTAGTTTGTAAAATTTCGTTCCGGCAATTTTGATGTTGAAGATACACAACGTTCTAGAAGGTCAATTGAAACTGATGAAGACAAAAAAATGCATTGATTGATGCGAACCGCCGAATTACAACTCAAGAGATCGCTGAGAGATTAAATATATATAATTCTACCGTTCATGATCACGTGAAACGCCTTGGTTTTATTTCCACGTTCTTATAGAAAGAAATTTGCCCCGTCGCATTGACGTCTGTGTTTCGCTTCTCAGTTGTCAAGTGATCCATTTTTGAAGTGAATCATCACTGGGGACGAGAAATGGGTTGTCTACAACAATATTAAACGCAAGAGATCATGGAGTTAAAGAGATGAAACGGCTGAAAGCATTTCGATATTCATCAAAAAATGTGATGCTGTCTGTTTGGTCGGATTTCAAGGGAATCGTTTTTTTTGAGCTTTTATCGGAGAATACCACGATCGATTTTGAAGTGCACTGTCATCAACTAGACAAATTGAATGATTCACTCAAACAGAAAAGGCCAGAATTGATCAATAGAAAAGGTATAGAGATTATGCGAAACCCCATACAAGTTTGGTAGCTCGCCAAAAGCTTTTACAGCTTGGACGGGATGTACTACCACACCTACTATATTCCCCGGATCTGGCGCCTTCAGATTATTATTTGTTCCGCTCTCTACAAACAATTTTAGACGGCAAAACCTTTACTTCAAATGAGGACGTCAAAAATGATTTGGATCAGTTTTTTACCAGCAAAGATCAGAAGTTTTATGCGCATGGAATCAGGCTACTGCCAGTAAAATGGCGAAAGGTATTGGACCAAAATGGAAAATATATAATTGAATAAAATATTTATACACTATACAAAAATCGTTTTACCAAACAAAAACGAAATTACTTTCCGAACCCAATAAAATGCAGAATTTCGATATGTGATTTGTGCAGTCGTATTAAGGTCCGCACACAACGCATCCACTCCCTTCCGATCGGACGGACAGATGAACACAATATTCCGCTCTGCTACGTCCTTTGACAACTGTCTCGAATCTCGTGATGGTGCACAAAGGCCCAAGTTTCTAACTCAATGCAAGAAAAAGAGACGGCGAAAAATGTATAGATCCTAGAATCTTGGTACGAAGAAAGGTCATAGTACAAGTAAAGGAATAAAAGTATGTAAACTGGGTTTTTCCTCACAAACGTTGATGACATGTCAGTTATTCTTCTAGAAAAATGAGAGTACTCACCCTTAAACATATGGTATTAGGACACCTTGGCTCCATGTGACCTTTTTCACCGCACATATAACAAACGAGTTCTTTCTTTGGTTGAGGACATCTGGCTCGAATATGACCAAATTCACAACAGTTGTGACACTTCAAGTTTCTATGGTTTTGAATTTTTGGATATCTATCTTGAGTGCTGATCATCCAATTTGAAGATACTAGAAGAGCAAGGTTGTTGTAATATAATTAAATTTTCTATACTATGGTAAATAGTACTTACAACTCATCATTTTACGGATGTTTCTTACATTGAACTTTTCTTGACCCCAAGACCAACTGTAAAACCGTATCATTTCCTCGCTCCACCCTACATTTTTCCCATGAGTAAAAACAATATGTAAGCCGTTATTGTCATTACTTTCGATACGTTGTACGGAACTTTCTTCAAGCATATCACTCAAACTTAAAATTTGTTCATCCCCGACATATTCTGGTTCAATTTGTTCCGGCTCCTCTGTGTTAGTAACTGATTCAATAGTAGTATGGATTTTGTCAATGGAGTCGAAGAGCTTATCAATGTCCTCAGTATTACTCGGAATAGCATCAGCTTCGTTGGTTGCTTTGCCTAGAGTCGATCCCTTTAAAACTTCTTCAGCTATTTTGCCAGCAGAAATATCTTCATTATCGTTGGCAACTAATTTATCACTCTCACTAGAGATCCTCCTCGCCGTAACAGGTTGCGATACAGTTTTTAGTAAGTATATAAACTCACTGTCAGAAGAGGGTCCATCGTTCAATATTTGGGCACGATTCCTCATTACATTTTTCTTACGTTCAACAGCTTCTCCTAGAGCGATTTGATGCATCCCGACATTCTCAAAAGACTCGTCTTCTGTACCAGAAGAATTGTTAGAGTTTGATTCTCGGACATTACTAAGAGTTCGTCTTTTTGTAAGCTTTTTATTTCTGTCATTGGTTATCTCAATCGGTGAATCTGACTCTATAGAGTTCTTCTGCTGCAAACAAATTGTATCCTGATCACAATCCAACATATCGGAACTTTCACTTTCATAAACATCTGTCGCGCGGAAATTTGGGTGAGTAACGTTATAATCAGTATTTTTCTGGATGTTGTTCCGTTTTTTAGGTGCCTCGAAAGAACCAGACTGGATATTAGTACGTAACGTTGATGAATTTGAATTTCTTTTAGACAGGAAATTGCCAACACTCTCCTGAAGATATAAGAGATCCTCATCGTCTGCAACATCTTTCTGCTCCAAAAGTCGAGAACGATCAATATGGCCAATGAAATCATCAGATACTACTGAGCTTGGACTAACACAGCGAGAACTAGATTTTTCCGCGATTTTACGTTTTGTTTGAGGTTCCAAGAAGGGACTAAGTGCGCTGTCTGATTCGTCGGAACTATCGATCGTGACAGTTGGTGGAGCAGGCAATGGAATTTCAACAACCTCATTCTCGTCTTCAGAAGAATGTAGTGAAATTGTTTCAATATTACAATTCCTTCGTTTTTCTTTTGATTGTGCTGCTTTCATTTTCTTTAGCTGATATCTCATAACTTTCGTAAGCCTTGCCATATTTCTGTTGGAAGGCTTACAACGCTTAACAATATTTGATGCCTGGGTCAGTTCTCTAGAGACATATTCATTTCTAGTCTTCTTGGAGGGTTGCACTTCCTTCTTCACTTCGGAAGTTTCAGGCGTATCAACAGGCTTAAATAACAAAGGACTGTATGGTTTAAATGGTTGCAATTCGGTCTTTGAATGCGTTTCAGCTTTTTCCAGATTATCCTTCTTTGCCCGAGAGAGCCCAGCAAATGGGTTAATGTTTTTTTTTTGCCAGCATGTTTGACCTGGCGCCCAATATCTAGAATTCGGCAATCGCTGCCCAGTGCAAGCTGCGTTCGGTTTGGTTGGTTCTGAGGTGGACCCATGTTGTACTTGCCCATAAAGCTGGGCTTCCAAATCAACATCATCCTCCATATTACTGGTTTCCTAATAATACATGGGATAAATAATATTTCTACAAAACCATTCAAACTCACCATTTCTGAAAAACCAAAATATCGCCCACAAGACAAACCACGCACTACACTACACTGAACAGTTTTTCCACGGGTTGTCACTAATGACAGCAGCTATCTAACACGGTTTCATAGAAATATAAGCTAATACGGAACGGCTATATCATGTAAAATTGTCAAAACTACCTCCACTGACTTTGAGTCCGGTCAAATGACAAGTCAGTTTAATTCTTATATCCCATAAACAATTTCAACTTAATTTTTTTCAGTAATATTTTCCTGACATAAAAAAATATTGTAAATTTCTTAATTATTTTTATTAAAGACCACTTTGCATACGTGAGCCGTCAGTCAGTTCAGTTCAGTACCTTTATTCCACCCAGGCCCCTGCCACTTGTGTTCAAGGACGAATTTTTAGTGACCCCATCCGCTACGCGGCGCTGATGGTACTTGTAGACCAACGATGGCGCGATTTTGAAAATATTTTTTTTTCCCATATAATATCAGATGGTGGAAAATGTTTTCCACAAATTCTATGTATGATGATCTTTAAGATCTTTTCGATCCAATTCCGAATCCATTTAATAAAATCCAAAAAATAAAAACAAAATTTGCACAACTTCGAAATCACAATTGCGATGACAACCATTCAAATAACCTGACATTCGCGCTCGTTCATCCTACAAGGACAGTATGCGCCACCTAGCGGAGTAGTTTCCGGTGGCGACAGAAAGCACTCACTTTTTTATGAAGGCTTTATAGAGAGTGATAGGGGGCTGATTCCACCATACTAAACATGTATAAATTCTCATTTCATTATATAGGTGTCATTTCAAATAATCATGAATTTTTAGGATATATAGAGGCGCCTTTTGTAGCTGTAAACTCAATATTGTGTTTTATGTTTCTGTTTATTACTTTGCGCATGTTCTTTGCCTTTTCTATATAAATTACTTCCTTCAAACTAAAATAAGGAATTTTATATTTTATTGAACTGAAAAGATCGTTCAACCGTCTTTAAATAGTACCAATTTCTTAAATTTGAGAATGATTCTTTGTTTTGAACCGACTTAAAAGAACTGGTTGTCAATTCTACCCGTTTGTATATTTTTTAATTCTGTTCGCGCGTGTTTGGAGCGCGTGAACCAATTTTCGATGATATTTTTTTATTTCCTAATAATTCCCTCCTCGAACTAACTTTGCCATTTTTCGCAGAGATATATTTTCAATAACATATAATTATTATTTTTAAAGGTCAACGAAGCATAAGGCAAAATGGAATTTCAAAATTCCGATAAATATTTCAGTGAAGCAACAAGCTTAGAGACCTTGCACTGAAAATATTACTGTTGCAAATGAACCTAGTAGGTTTAAGAGTATAAGATCTCGATTAAGCCTACAAAACCAGAGCCTGAAAAAGAAAATAAGCAGGAGGCAAAAAATAATTTAAAATATCCAAACATCCAGAGAACTCTCAGAAAATGTTTAACGGCAATTCAGCAAACTGACAAGCCTCTGACATTATCGAACGTTAATTTCACGAGCTATCATTACCTCAGCGCGAAAGAGAGGGAGCGAGGAACACACCGTCGGCTTCTATTGGAAATCGTACAAGCTTTGAGGAGGAAACTAATGGAGTTGGCATTGTAAGGATTCAGCGTAGCCACTTTTAAGTTTTGCCTTGAAAACCAGTGAAGGCGTTAAAATTTTTCGGTATATCTGATTACCAGTTAACTTATGGGCGGTTAAATTTGAAACTTGATTTGGAAATTACATGAATTAAAATATTTTAGCAAAATTTAATGTAAAAATTAAAAATAATAAGACGGAATAAATTATATTTGGTTTAGCATTGATTTGAGAAATTCCACTTTTTTCCTAAATTTGACGACGTCTATGCGCCAGTGTACTCCCAAAAATGGCAGCCATCCCGAACGTAAACAAAAGTAAATCTTTGATGACTTTTGCGAAAATTATTGATTAAAAGCTCCTTTCTTCACCATGCAGAAACTATAATTTGATTGAAAACCTTCCACTTTTTGTACGTACTTATGAAAAGTTACACCGTCTGGTCTATTCTTGATGCTATTGTTGCACGAACTAACAAGGCACTTTCTCACCATTTTACTTAACAAAAGCTCACAAAATTATACCAAAATAAACTTTTTGTTCCTTTCTGAGACACGGTAATATTAATCCGTTTTTATTTATCCGAAAAACTTCACTTTTTTCACAAAAATTATAAAATCGCCGTGAACCTCAAAGTTGCCGCTGGAAAATTTGACAGCGAGTGACCACAATGGCTACCCTAAAAGCAAAATGCACACACATAGAAGAAAGTTTTCTGGCTACGGCTGCTGTCAAAACCTTCTACAATTACAAGCCGTGAACTGGCCCGGCGCACGCACACAGCGATAGGGCAAAGTGGTCTGACAGATTTCAGCTGATTTCAGCGCTCTAGTGACAGCTTCACTCTTCTTAGGCGGTCCGGTGTAGTTAAGTTGCTTAACTTGATCTAGTTTCATACATTTTTAAGTGATTTGCAGTGCGAAGTGGCATTAATTGCAGAAAATATGTAACTCTTGCAGTTTACATAAATAATCTGCGAGTACAGTTCATATTTTCCGTAAAAAAAAGTCTTAAAATTTCATTGTTATAAGTGCGCTCAGAACACAAGTACAAATATCGGAAAATATTTAAGTTATTTTGCTTTTCTAAAAAGGGTATATCTAATAAAACGTTTCACAATGTTTGAGGACTTATAATAGATTATCTTCATATTGTGAAACTTTATTAAATTTGCCAAGTCTGCATGAAAAAGCAAAATTTATCAGAAGCCATCAGATTGGATTACAGAATTTTTAGTGTTTGAAACATCGACTTCATCGTAGGATGCATAGTATTTATGTTTCATACCTAATCAGGTTGTTGGAGAACATCCCTAGTGCACGTTAGGCACTTTTAAGGCTTTGTTAAGTGTACTGTGATATCTAAAAGACTTTGAAGTCCTTGTTTATTAAGCACCTTTTCATCTTTGTTATGAAGGCATTCTGTTTAAGGGAACCACAAAGAATGAATTTCTAAAGTTGCAATTATCACTGTGGAAAATTGTTCCTTTCAATTTTTATTGCAGTGGACGAACATTGATTGCATAAATATAATTTATTTATAGTACATTGACTACCCGTCCGTTAAAAAAATAAGTATGCAATGTCTCCTAAGTTACTAACCAGAAAATAAAACCCAATTCCCATAAGGTAAGAAAAATTATCTTTTATATACATGTCCGAGAAGACAATTTTTTTCTTGCGTGAACTAAATCATAATATTTTTCAGACGTATAACAGCTGCTAGGGAGTAAATATAATTATTAGGTTTAAAATTATATTAACAACACTGTTTAGTGGAATTTGCTGATGTTTCCAAAAAATTTATATTTGTTTTGCATAAATCGTAAACGTCCACAATTTATATTGAATTTTGTATAAATCGTACCGGTGCTGCTGAACCTGAAAAGTCGGATAAAGATTGTGTTGGAATTGAGAATGGGTGGTTTGGGAAATTATTCTAAAACAAATAAATTTTAAAAATTCTCCGCGATGCCACAAGAAACTGCAAAATTTCTAAAATAACACACCAATGTGTGTGAAACACCTTTTTACTAGAATGGGAAATTGTAAAGAAAATTTTTTGGTAAAAGGAGATGAAATCACAAGATATTGGTTGGTTTTAAAATTTTTATTCAATGCGGTTTAAAAGTTTGAAAATAAAAGACTAGAAAATAAGTATTATATATATTGCATTATATATTCAAGCTTCAAGAAATTTCAATTTTATCAAAAAAATACTGAAAAATTATAAAATAAGACAAATCACAAGCTCTTTAATCTGTAATTGAAATTTCTCAGGCTGTAGAATAAAATTTATAAATAAATAAAATATAAAGTAAATAAATGTATTTCTTCCTTTGCAAAAATAAATAAATAAAATTAACAATATTTCACAATATAAAATTAACAATATTTCACAACATAAAATTAACAAAAAACAATTCATTGAATAAAACAACAAAATAAAAATATCACAAAGTTAGCAGTCTTCTTCGGTCCGGAATACATCTTAGGTAAAAAGTTGTCTGAAAGAAAAATGAAAATATGCTTCCACGGACATCTTGCATTAAAGGAAAAAAAAAATATTAAAAATCAAAATGTCTATAAAAACATATTATAAGTATTAGAAAAATGCTAAAATTAACTTCTTGCGCCCGCAGCACGGGTTACTGCCACTTTAAATACTGCGTCTGTTAGCATATAAATTGCTATTCATCATTAGCCCTGAGTTTACCCTGGATTTTAGTCGGGGTAAAACCTTGGCTTCCCGGGCGCAAAGCAAGTTGTCTGTTTCCAGAAAAATGCCAACAAATCCGGTCATTATTGCACTTTATACAACTGTCCGCACTTTCGGCTTGACTTTTGCGAGATGCTTAGCCACTTTTAGCAATTAAATGTCCTTAAATGTACTCAAATAATTATTAAATTGCCAAAAGTTGCTTAGCAAATCGCTTCTAACCTAACACTTTTACCGACAATCTCACGACAAATTTTCGATTTGTTGTGAACTTTTCCACGGTATTTTACAAAAATGTATCACTGGTATCCTTTTGTGTTGCTTCCTATTTACCTACTTACCCGATAAATTAATTTTGTCCCACCGAAATCGCTTCAAATAGTTGTAGATCCTCCTGTTATCAAGCGCTTTCTATGGGAAGTAGCCGTCAACTGAAGAACTGTCAGACCACTTACGCACACACTCAAAAGGCCAGTTCACGGCTTGTAATTGTAGAAGGTTTTGACACTGACTAGTATGTCAAAGTATTTACAATTAAAAGAAAAAGAGGGAACCACTACTTAAACGAAACTACACATTACAATGATACATGTGTAGTATTCCAAGATGGATCCTATCACAGCAGCCGAAGTACAGTCTTGTGAAAGATTTTCCTTTATAAATGAGGAATTTTTTATAACAGAGAGCTTCTAATTTAATTTTCACGTCATGTCAATTTTTTTTCCCTAACTAGAGAGATACAGATAATGAACAGTATTACTTATTTGAATGATTAGATAAAATATAAATTCAATTTACAACAACTGTAAGAATTTACAAACATAGTATGCGTCCAGATTTGCTGCTAATCGATAACGCTATACAACAATTATTAATTATATTCAGACAGAATAGTCACAGAACAGAAATGAAACATCTTAGATGATACAAAAAAAAAATTATACATTACGAGCCGTATATAAATTATTACCTCCTATTTTGATTACTAGAGTAAGTCGTGATGTAATATATAGGGATCAGAACCTGGCAATTTACATCCTCTAAAAATTCTTGTGCTAAGTCGCCAATTAGGGCCAAGGGTGACGGATAATAATCATCGAGTTTAGCTTGGAGATTTCGTTGATATATCAAGAAGTTAGGACGTTCGGCCAGGGACCCAAGAAAATTTTTTTTTGAAATTACAATCATATATTTTTAAAAAAGGTACGATGTCTGCTCTAACATAAATATATTCATTCGAGTATTTTTTTATTCTTGTCAGGTAGAGTCTTTTTTTCTTTATTTTTTCCGTATTTAGGACAGCAAAATGCTTCGAACCCCGTTCCTTAAATTTGGGGGCCAAGTTATGGGTATCCCCCCCCCAACTCGACCTGCCACTGCTGTTTTGTTTTAAGAAGTGGTTAGAGTTGTTTTTAAGTATGAAAAACTCGAATATTTTATTTTAAGGCCTAAACAAATGTCAAAAATCTGTTCATTTGATGTGTTACTTTAGTCGAATGCACTGAAATTATGGAGGAAGTTGCTTTAAAACATATTTCATGTCTCTAAATAGTTCCTTACCAGAAATTTGAAATCGCACTTCACATCACACACATCACCACCACAAAATTAAGAATGTCAAACTGCCCTTTTGACATTTGCGAGTTTTAAAAGTAGAAAGTTGGCGAACTTTTCAAGGGACGAGTGTTAACCACTCGCTTAACTGTGCAGTCCCCTTAATTTTAATGTAAAATTGATGTATTTGGCATTTGCGAGTGGTGACGAGTGCTTTGAAACTTTTTATCTGTTTAGGCCTTTATTCTTGCCACTATAACGTTTTTCAGATCATAAGAAAGGTATTCCTCCATAGTTATAATTAGTAAAAGAACATCATTTTCAGGTAGAAATTATAGTTTAGCAGTTCAGGCGAGTGAAGTGGCATTCGCGGGATTGTCAGACCACATCACTACGTATGTACTTTCTACTTCACGGCTTGTGTTTATATGTATTCCCGGGGGTTTGGTTTGCCCAAAACCTTCTACATTTACAAGCTATGAAGTAGTCCGGTGCACACACTCAGTGATAGGGCAAAGTGGTCTGATCCGTCACAAAAAATAAATTGAATCTTATGGCGGGCAACGTAAACATGGAAAAAACTTCACGGGTTCCAAACTTAAGCTTCTATCTAAAAACTATTTTCTCTCACGTTTACCTTGAGAGGTTTTCTTTTCAATTCATCTGACTTTTTACCATCTTTTTAAACAAAATATGTAAAAGTTTTGATTTGGCGTTCGCGAATGGTGTCTTATTATGTTCCTTCATGATATATAGCATATCTTTAGTTTCCTCATACTTTCAAACATTTCTCCTAGCTATTTTAATAACTCAAACTTCACTATTCAGACTAAAACAAAACACAAATTACCATTGAAATAAAGAACTGTCAGCTCAACTATTCGACCTGCATTTACATGACATCCGTTGTCGAAATTTTAACTTAACCCAGTTTGCAAAGCGGAGTCAAGTCCAGTCAACGCAGTTTAACCCAGTAGGAAATGTAACAAGGGATTGCCCTAACAAAGCCTGATATGACTACTTCCAAGCACTTCCAATATTCCCTCTAGCATGGGTCTGCAGGTATCTACCTTATATTCCTACTTCCTGAGAATCGAGTGGGTAAGGAATAAATGAGTTTTACCTAAAAACTTGTGTTTTAAGATTTCGTCATCGTGCGATGCGCTTGCATCTACGCGTTTTCTTTTCACTCTCGAAGAGTGAAGGTTGTTTTAATTTTTATTGATTCAATGAGTGCCTCATATTTTAATAAGCTGAACAACAGCTCAGCCTCGATTTTTATTTAGATTCAGATCAAGTTTGGTTTTTCTATATAAAAGTTGAGACAATGCTTTTGCTCAGTTTATTAGAATAAGCCCTATTATTCCATTTATTTTGAATAACTTCTTCTATTTCATTTATTTTGAATAACTTCTCCTATGGGGGAAGCAAAACTTATAATAGTCATCCAGCATAAGCGATTATTCCATTGATTCAGAGTAACTACTTCTATCCCTGGTTATTAGGGAAACGAAAGTCGGAGACCTTGCCTCCAATCCCGTCGTGGGTAAAAAAGAAGAAGGAAAAGAATCGAGTCGGGAAGGAGTGCTACTTGCTCGAGAAGCAGTTATATCATTTCTGTTTAGCAGCCCCTTCTTTTTCCTACTGGGAAACTCAACCTTCGCCCACATGTAGTTGAACTCGGCTTCAACTCTGCATGTGAATGAGGTATATATCGTATTTAGATTTCCCCCTCTACCATGGTGACTTAGTGAGCGCAGCGCACTCTGCCCCCAAACTCTTATTTCTTTTAATTTCCGGGACAACTTTTATATTCCGCGATTGGACTCCTTATCCAAGACTTCATAACGTTGTGTAAACGTAGATTCTTTTTTATCCGGCTTTGTTACTATGTAAACGTGCAGTGTTCCATGTGTGCAAATAACGGTGTGTGTAGGTTTACTTGGATGTGTCAAGTGTCATCAAAGCTGTTTGTGAGGACAGCTATCCAAAATTGTGTAAAACGAAATTAATGAACTTATAAGTTGAAATAGTTAAGATATTAACAAGTCAAGCAATAAACAAGCAATTTTGCTACTCTTTGAGTGAAAATGCTAAATATCTGAGATATTCAGATGGTGGCAGCAGCTGAGATTTGTTGAATTTCCAGATTCGCGAATTTAGACCGATTGCAAAAAAACAAAACTTCATTGGTTTTTATATATCAAGCCGATTCGAAATGGGTTACGATTTGGATAGGATTCAAGGAGATGTTGATGAAGAACTAACTTGCCCGATTTGTTCTGGGGTATTGGAAGAACCTCTTCAGGTAAATAGACTGCGAGTACTATATATAGTTTGTTGATTTGATCTGTCTGTTTCAAGTAATGAATGCATATTTTGTAAGGAATGGGTTGTAGCTAAAGATTTTCCGAATTCAATAAAGTGCCCATTATTTATATGGTAGCACACTACACAATATACATGACAGAATTTTTATAAAGGGATTTTTTGCACTTGCAGTATACAAAACTTTTCTAATCCTTTCGGAAATATTGAAAGTATGGAAAAATAATTTTTAAGAACGCCCACCGTCAAAATTTACTCCCACTACTGTAGACAATTTTAGCCCAGCAAGCTTCTACCCAAATTTTAGTCTCTTTACCAGAACGGTTAAAAAATGGGCCGTTTTTTTCCAAAGTGGGATAAGTTCAGTGGTTGTAAGGAAATAAGCTCACACTAAACATTAAAAAAACCAAATACATTATATTTAAGATAAAAAATAAACAGGATATAAATCCATCCATTGAGATAGAAGGAAGGAAGCTTGAAAGAGTTTCTGACATACGATATTTAGCCCTCAGGTTGGACGAAAATTTAAATTAGAAGTCACATATATCGACGTTGATAAAGAAAATCACACCCATAATAAGAGCGATCGGAAGGACCGCAAAGTTAAATGGTTTTGTTTCCAGACTAGTATATAATGCCAACGTATTGAGTCATGTAAAGTACCTAATAAACATATGGTCACAAACGCCGCAGTACAATCTCGAACGCTTACAGAGATTAATGAACAAGGATCTTAAAATATTGTTTCGTCTTCCGTGGGACACACCAACAAAGAATGTTTATAATATCACGAATAATTTTGAAGGAAGTAATTTATATAGAAACAAAGAGTAGACAAAATAGAAATAAGAATAGAAATAGAATAAGAAATAGAAACATAAAAAAAAATATTGAGCTTACAAGAAACAATGAGAATTTCCAAAAATGGATAAAGCGAGAACGGAAAGGAACCGTACAGGATTCATTAACAGCGCAAGTGTAATCTATAATAAACTTCCGGGAGAAATAAAAAGGATAGGAAATCTAAACAAATTCACAAGAGCCATAATGGATTATGTCAGAAAAGAACCAACTTTCAAATATAGATATGGTGCAATTATAATCATACTATTGTATGTATAAGTAAAGTTTTTATATTAATATGTTATACTAATGATTAGGTTGTAATAATAAGTAGGATTAGGTAATTTTTCACATAAAATAATTGTTTGTTCAAACTGTTCTTATACCAGTGCTCAGCTGTCTGAGCGGTTATTATATTTTTTTTTTTTTTTAAATCAATGTGATGTAGGCATTTTAGCAAAGAATCCATAGAGCCTAAATTCTAACGCCGGGGAGATATAGAATTAGGTGAATGCAGAGAAGTGCGTCATAAAGGTATCTGTATTATAAGTCCTGTTATTCCTGTTTTACGGTATTAACAGTTTTGCGAGTCTCTCGTGGAAGCAATTGAATTGAGCTTTTGTTTTGCTGTTTTCAATATTTTTTTATTGTTTTTTTTTCGGATTTTGATTAGGTCGGTTTGTTTTGCACGCGCCACCGTACAGTGCAATAATATAATAAGGTAGCAATCAGGTTTTTTAAGGAACAGGTTTTTCTACCCCTTTTTATCTGTACATGTTGTACTTTTTTTGGAAAGGTAATAAGATGGGCAATTTAATAAAAATAAAAACGCTGGTATATTATTTATATGGATTTCTGAGAAAATTTGGAGAAATCTTAAATTTTAGAAAATTGTAAGACACTTTTTTCAGTTCCCTAAGTGTGCGTAGAGAGTGATAGAAGGCAGATCAACATTATTGACATTTTCGGAAAGGACTTTGGGATAGTAGCTTTTTGTCGTGAATTTAACATCACTGCATAGGGTAGATTAAAAGATAAAAATAAAATAATGATGTGCATACCATGAGAAAATCGAATTTATGAATCATCATGTAAATCTCAAACGGTTGATATTGCCCCCTTTTCCCCCCTCTCCGCATGTTATAGCAGGGGATACAAGCACCCTATATATATTTCTTGGTACAGTAAATCCATAAAGTAATTTGAGGGGACCCGGTGGTGTAGCGCTCGAAAATGTCAGGTATTTATAGGATTTTTTTAAAGGTTTTTTTAACAACGATATTGAAACTTTTTAGGTGTATTACAGCACTCATGGTACATACAAAAACATTTTTTTTTAAATTAAAAAAAAATGGCGCTAAATAAGACCCTCGCGAAAAAATGTACATGGGTGGTGTGATCGATTTTGACTCTTCTATTTATTTGAAAAATAAAAACTAAGAAAATTATTAATCAGTATTAGTGAAGTTATGGCCGGAACTAGAACAGAAAAAAAATGAAAATTGACGGAATGGTGCGCATTTCAAATTGAAACTCTAATTTTTAAAAAAAAGAAAAGCTTTTGAAATAAAATTTTGATTTTAGTCGCGGTCATAGCCACTGGTGTTCTGAATAACAAATCAAAATTTCAGATCATTCCGCTGAATAGTTTTTTCTTTTTCACAACACCATGCAAAAAAAAGTAGTTTCGAGATAAATACGTTTAAAGTTGTATGGATATTTTTAAAGACATGGGAGCATGGCGCGGACCGACCGTTCGCTGCCAGGTAAGAAGGCTGTAAACGCTTACAAAAATTTGACAGTATATTCTTGAAAAAAAAAAATCGACTTGTTGAAAATTCTAGGCCAAACGCTTTGAAAATAGGAATGTAAAGTTTTCATTTCGTGATGTGTTAATCTAACGTCGATATTTGTTTCATAATACTCGATTGCTATTGTTTACACTTTATATGGGGATTAAAATAGCCTTAAGTGTTCAAAACAATATAGTTTTAAAAAAGAAAATGAACAAAATAGTTTCGACTGAGAAATAATTAGTTAGGCATAGGGAAAACAATTGATATGAAAAATCCATAACAACTAATCATTGTTTGATTCTAAAGAAATAAAATTTAATTTTTAGGCAGCTATGTGCGAACATGCCTTTTGTCGAGTCTGCATTACTGAATGGTTGTCTCGTCAACCCACATGCCCGGTGGATCGGAATACCTTAATAACGGCGAATCTGAGAGCTGTACCCCGCATATTACGGAACTTATTATCGCGGTAGGAAATTTGTCTTTGATTTTTCTTTCTTTTCGCTTAACTTATTGATCATTTCAGGTTATCTATTAGTTGTGATAATGCTATATATGGTTGTACACTAATTGTGAAGCTAGATGCATTGAATTCTCATTTGGAAGAATGCGAACATAACCCTAAAAGACCTTTACCTTGTGAAAAAGGTTGCGGCTTCGTTATTCCTAAAGATGAGTTTAAAGATCATAATTGTGTTCGCGAATTACGGTCACTAATACACACCCAACAACAGAAGCTAAGCGAATTAAAAACAGAAATAAGCGATCAAAATCTTACCATCAATGAATTAAAGAGAGAACTTCAATTATTTAAAGATTTTATGCGGGCAATGCGAGTTTCAAATCCTGCAATGCGAGCGATTGCTGACCAAATGGAGAGAGATGAAGTGGTTCGATGGAGTAGTTCTTTGGCGAGAGCTCGTGTTACACGTTGGGGTGGAATGATATCTACACCAGATGAGGCGCTACAGGTTGAGTGCTCATAATATTTAAAACAAATTTCATGGAAAACATTTTTGTTACAGATGATGATTAAAAGAGCCTTGTCAGAATCTGGTTGTCCTCCCCATATTTTAGATGATTTAATGGAGAATTGTCATGAAAGACGTTGGCCCCGTGGTCTAAGTTCCTTAGAAACTAGGCAAAATAACAGACGAATTTACGATAATTATGTATGCCGCAGAATTCCAGGTATGAGAAGAATACATTTTGTACTCAAGAATTATAATTGAAATTTAAAATATGTAGTTCTACAAGTTAAGCATAAAGTAAATAAGATTGGCATAAAAGTTGTTCTCTATAATTCTATCTGGTGCGAAGCCGTCCAAAGGTCGTTCTTAACGGGTACTTCAGTTTTAAATTCCATTTTATTTTAAAAATAGTACTTAGATTACGTTTTGTTCTTCGTTTAAACACTAGTGAGGATATTATTTCCAACACAGTTCTTGCATCTCATTTATGATAATATCTTTATTATTTATAATTTATATCCTTCAAAAAGCATAAGGTTACCGAGGTCCTCCACGACAAAATTTCTCGTTTCGTAATCCTAAACGAAAAACAATCCCTCCTGACAGAATTTCCGAAATTTCTTAAAATAAAAATACTCGGTGACTTACAAATCCGAGCAGCGAAATGGATAATAGAGATAGAATTAAATAAATGGGCAATCTTTGTTTGATTGAATATTTAATTTACCTTATTCCGTCTGTTAAAGAGCTGGACTCATAAGGCCAATTTTTCGCCCACCGAATCAGGAAGAAAAATTGTGTGTGATAATATAAGGATATGGAGTCAAAGTGGTTCTATTCTAAAAGTCGTTTTCTATCGACTCGAGAGCTAAGACACTAAATTGCATTACATTTCAGCCTTAAAAAGTTTCCTGGCTTTTTAATCAACTATATTCCCAAAAGTTCGAAAGGAAGTTTTAATGCTTAATAGGAAGGAAATTAGAACTAACAAAGATCTTGAGTAAAGAATGGCACCAGGTTTTTTTTTTTTTGGCTTCCAACGCTCACAATTCAGGTAATTCTTAACCCATTTTCATCATTTAAAGTTTGTACGATAGTCCCAAGAGCTTTATTTCTTTTTATACGTTTTGTTTTCTAGAAATCGTCTGTTAACACTTAGCCGACCAATCGGGGAGATCTCCCCATTTTAAAGTAAGTCGGTGCCCGACCGATCGGGGAGATCTCCCCATTTTGAAGTAAGTCGGTTTCCGACCGATCGGGGAGATTTCCCATTTTAACATTAGCAACGCATTTCTCGTTTTCTGTTATTGTTAACTACCTCGATCTGGGGTTTTTCTCAATTGCTGACGGACTGCTGCTGTGGAGCATAACATATAATAAAATCAACTAATTTTGAAGGCTCCTTAGTTTGGCTTTCCTAAGCGCGGTGGAAACTGGACAGTTGTCTCTGGCGCGTGCGGTCGGCTAAGTGTTAAGAAGCCGATCTCCAAAAGAATACTTTTCAGCTTTAGGGTAGAAACAGATGCCAGCTTTAAACAAATTTGGCAAAAAAATATTTCAAGTCTCATTGTGAAATAGCTGTACTTTGAAATTAGTCTGAAGCTCGTGTTGTTCGTTGAGTTAGACCTAAAAATGTGCATTCTTTATTTTATTTTTTTTAAAGATGGAAAACGTCTACAGAATAGAAAAAGAGCTTTTCAAGGCTGATTTGAGGGTGAGTAATTCTTGGATAGGAGCTTTAGTTTGCAAGCTGTCGTAAACTTTTTGTCATTTTTACATCGATCGCCCGCAATAAGACCCAATGTATTTTATTATACAAATCACACCATTGACAAGTATTGTGAAAAGGAAGATCGAAGAAATGAAAAGTTTTCTTATTTTCAGGAGTTTTGCGGATTTATTTATAAAAGAAAGATAAAAACATCTTTAATTTAAGGTTTTCACAACTTTCGCAAAAACTGTGTAGGAATATGTAGCAAATCGCGGTCCAAAAATGTTATTTTTCGAAATTTGAAAATTAAATATTTCGGTGATAGTATAAGCTAACTAAAAATTTCTTCAACTCTAAGTGAACATTCCTACAAAGTTTCATTGAAATCCGTGAGGAGACCTTAAACTCAAATTAAGCCGAATTTTAAGATCGCCAGGCAAGGTTGGGTTAGTTATAATGTAGCTATACCATACCAGTCCAACTGGTGGCCTCTCTATCTCTAATCCTATTGATCCATTCCACTATCACGTCATAAGCAAAATGTATAAATTGTATTGTATTATGAATGAGAAGTTATATATGCGTAATTATTTAACAACAGAATTTAAACGTCTTTTCTTTATCTATTTACAGGAAAGCAAGCTGTTCTTGTTTTGAGCTGCGATAACACTCATATGACTGAAGACGTTATGGTTGATCCTGGTTTAGTTATGATATTTGCTCATGGTATTGAATGAAATTACTTTCGTCTTTAAGTTGCTAATTCAAAAGTTATACATAATTTGAAAGATTAAGTATTTAAAATTAAGATCTATGATCTCACAATTTTTTTGGGTTTTAATTAAAAGACTGATGATTCCCCTTTTTCGCTTTATAAAAGAAGAAATTATATTGCCGACCATCAATAATAAATATAATTTAATTATGTCGATAATTATAAGTTTTTTATTGCAATTACAATTTATGTTCATTCTTTTTTGATGCAATAGAAGATGAATGAACTAAATGATTTACTGATTACCCGGATGGGTCACACGTTAAATTAAAAATTTTCATTTTGTAAATTTTTATATATAATAGTTTTATATTGCAATTACAATATGTGTTAATTTTTCTTTGATGTAATAGAAAATGAACGAACTAAAATATTTGCTGTCGCTTCAACCGGATGGGTGATAAGTTAAATTAAAAGTTTTCACTTTGTAGTTTTTTATATATGTATATATAAATACTAGCTAAGTTACCTGGCCTTACTCGGGCACAATCGTTCTTCTAACTAACCGGAACGGTAAAAGTGCGTTCGTCAATTCATATCAAAGGAAAGTATTGTCCTGAAAAATGCTTCAAACCAAGGCCTATTCCCCTATTTTACACTTGCTGGTCCCTTGTAACAAATCTGAATAACTCGTGGAAGCAGTCAAAGGTCGCGTGTTGACTTGATTTGGCTCCTGCTTGTATTTATTTTTGATTTTGTCTTGGATATTGATTTAAGACGTTAACGCCGGCGCATACCACCGGTCGCCTCATCGGGCGGCGTGTACCACCGGTGGTTCGCATCAGTTTTTCGTAACACATAATAAACGTATAGTAAAAGGAAAATGCACTTTTGAAGTTTTGCTAAACAACATTTTGTGCATGGCGCTGCCACATAAAGCAAACTACGATTTTTACAGCCACCCGATGAAGTGAAATAAAAAAACTGCGCCGGCGTCAACGTGTTAATCAGTAAAGCGTGATACGTGAGCAATTTTTGTTTTTGGCGTATATTGTATATCGTAACCTCGATGTATTTCATGAATCAGCCGAAGTGTATAGTTACATAACATGACGGGACGTAACACATGACATAGCACATTACATGTGACAACATATTACATGGGAGATAACATATGAATCATTACACAACAGTAGTGATCACGTATCCTAGTATTACGTAACGATCTTAACATTATGATGACCTCGAAAATCACAACACCGGTGCCAGATAAACCAAAATATACTCGCACGGGGATCACCGTTCACGATTCATTTCTAGCACAAAAAGCACGAACGTAATTTAAAACTATTGAATTGTGCATTGCATGCGACAATTATATGTGCAAGAAGAACATTATGGAAATAGTATTTGTAATGATTTCGTGTGACTCATGAATTAAAATTGGATCAAGTGGTGTTAAGCTATTTAGTTCTAGGCTATACTGTCTATAGGTAATTAGGTTAGATAATTAATGTTCATTTTTACTATTGAAAGGACCTGTTGAGAGAAAATTAAATCCATATTTGAGGGTCAACGCTGCTATATGGCGAGTTTTTTTCTGGGTCTGTTTTAGAAATATAGGCGTATTCTACGGTGATGCACTAAGGTATAGGCTTCCCATTCGCTTAGGCCGGCAGCAACTCCACATATATTAAATAACACATAATCGGTAATGTTACGCCACGTGGTGTGTTATGTCACGTGTTATGTATCACATCATTTGTTATGTCATGTGCGATGAAAGTGGAAAGAACAAGGCAGAAGCCAAAACGTTTTGCACGTGGGTACTGCACAAGTAAACACACGACTGTACTTTTTAATGTTTTTTTGTCGATTTGTCATTGAACGCGGTAATCTGCATTGCCAAAGCTTAACCAACTTATTTTTCATGTCTTGTGCAAAATAACAGACAAAAGGAAAATAAATGTTTACCTGACGTTTATTGAAAGAAAATAAGTAAATAAAATTAAAAAAAGGTAAATATAGTAGGGTCAAGTAGTTTTGTTAAATTATAAACTATTATAATTTATAAATCTTTATTTAAGTAAAATTTCATACTATTCTCGCTGTCGTACGCATCGCTTTTACTCGCTTTCAACTGTAAATAAAAGAAAGTCAAATACAAATTTATTAATAGGCCGTTCTGTATCAGCTATATAACGAAAATGATTCATGTAGGTAATTAAAATCGCGACGAATGTTTGTTATTCATAATAACATTTACAATGGCCGCAAAAACTAATTGCTTTAACCAACTGTCTAATTGTAGAAAATTGATTAATGACCATAAAATAGTAAAAACCAATATTTTATAGGTATGTATTGCATCAATGCAATAATGTCCTGCGATCATTGACCTAATGAAGCAAAAGTTCTGTAAGAATGATTTCAACGGAACTTGGTCCTGACGGCAAATACAATGCTGATGCGGAACTCAGAAGTAATTACGATGGCACTGACTGTTTATATTTTCCAAGGTATTTATTTTGAACTTAGTTTATAGAGTACAGGATAGGACACGCCGTGTTAAATCCGTGTACATGAGTGAAGCATTTCCCCTCGAGGGGACAGGTGGTTTACCCATAAGAGGGAGGGAGAAGAAATGAAAATAGAAGCATACTTTTCATTCGTATTATTTACGTGCGGCGAGTTCAATTGTAAGAAATTCGATTTACGAGAGATTTCACAGCGAATTTACACAATCAGTATTAACAACAGACAAACTGTAACAAATTAAAGTGTTAAAACAGGCAAAAATTAATGTTTTTGGGCTCAGAGAACTGCCAAAACTTGCCTGGGTTATCGCAGTGACGGTGTACATAAAATTTGCTATGGGGTCTCCAAACTTAGTGCCCTTTTTTTATTCTCCGAATAATGAACGGCTGCACTGGGTACACATCCACAAACGCGAAGGTTACTAACATATCACGAAATTGCTTCAGCTAAATCGTCTAATCGTCTGTACTCTATAATTTAAGATTTTAAACAACGGTTTGTAGGAGATACGGAAGGTGCCACCTTCCCGTAATATTGCTGTACCATATTTCAAATTACACCCACCGCAAATTTTTAAAATTAAAAAAAAATAAATTGCACTTTTCTAGTTTTGCTTTACCGACAGTAACCACTTTTACGGCCACAATATTTAACCCTGCGGCTACTGACCTGAGTCATCTGACCCCAAACATTTTTTGAGATCTAAAATATCTCAGAATGAGTTTTTTTTCGAATTAACAACGATTCTACCGAAAAGTACATCATCTTAGCTAAAAAAGACTTTATAACAATAATTCTATTAAAAAAAGCATAGTCTGCGAGATATAGCAGTTTGAAAATGTTCTGGGGTCAGTTTGACCCCGTGTATGTTCCCAAGTTCTGTGCGGAGGTGTGTAGTCGCAGTGTTAATATTTCAAAAATAAATCAAATAACCCCTGACAAGCACACATCTAAACGGTATACCTCTTTAGGCATTGAGGGTGAAAAGTACCCAACACAATTCATTTTCAAATATCTTGGTCTTTAATAAAGTTAGAGAATTTTTTTTTTTTAAATTAAAGCTCAAACAATTCTGCATAAAATAGATTCAATGTTAAATTAATTGGTGTCAATTGAAATAGATAAAAATACCATCGAAGCTAAAAAAAATGCCTTTTTGAGATTGTTTCGTTTTCGTGCCGTATCTTTGATTCTGATGGACTAAAATATAAAAAATTATGGTGTTTTGGAAAGCTTACAAAACGCTCTAAAAGATGGTGAGATCCGTTTTTTGATTCGCTTCAAAAAGTATAGTTATTTTACTACTTGAATGCACTGAAGTAGCGTATGATAAAAAGTAGGTACAAGACGGGTTTTTAAAGAAATCAAAGATCTATTACTCATTGTAATCTTTATTTTCAAGCACGAAAATATGTACAAATAAACATAAAATATATATTTTAAGTAGAAGTTTTGTTATGACTCTACGCACATAGGGCATCGATGTCTTTTACACATAGATTTTTCACACTGCGGACACATCATGGTTGTTTTAATTCCTAATGAGTAGTGACAATATGAACATCTTGTTTTCGGTATTGATATGACTTCAGAATAATTAACAGCAGGTGTTTCATAGTTGAGAAGTTGAGCTATTGCAGTTTTAATGTTTTTTCGTAGTTGTGGAATCCCATAGCGTCTAACTAAAACAAATATTACAATTTACAAAACTATTAAAAACGTCTCTAAAAAAATTTAATACAAATCAATACATATATATGACATATACATGCATATAAATACATAAATTTACATAAGCTTATAAATATTTTGTGATACAATTGTAATCATAAATTATTACTTACTGTAAATAAAAAAAAAACACAGATATGATCCAAGAAAACACTATTGAACACTTGACTGACGACACTTAACTAGCAAACTGGGTTAAAAGTACCCACAGCGTTCTGCGCTCACTGCGTCGTAACAACTGAATCTCACCAACGGCTACTGAACACGCTTCCTCAAGGTCTCAACAAAACATCGCTGGAGGGGAAAACCCTTTGTTAAATACATACAGAGAATTATAGCGAAATAAAATTTTGGGGTGGGTACTTTGTACCCAGTGTGCTTGTCAGGGGTTAAATGTCTCTAATTGATAAAATATTAATTTAATTACAAAAACACAAAGCATCAGTTTAAAACTGAATTTTCAGTTAATCATCAATAAATAAAAAGATTTTCAAAAGATCTGTGCACGCAATATGGTTATTATATATTATTTTATATTGAATATATTTCATGTAACAAAAAATTGTCCAAACCTCAAAGAAAATCAGATAAATTTAATACATTAACTTCAATTGGCCACCATTTTGTTTGTTATGGTTTACACTACAGCTTCCTGATTAATAATCTTAATTTTTTAATTTCCAACGTGTCTAGGCTGAGTTATCACTCACGCAACCGAAATGAAATTGCGTAGAGGCTTCAACTTTGACGGCAAAAGTTTTGGAAAACAAACGAACAAAAATGTTTAACAATAGTTTTACATTATAAGGATTATAATAAAGAAAAAAATAGTTCATAATAATTTTTTATTTCTTTTACAATTAGAACAGTTTTACAATGACCTGCAGATGGTTATTGCACTTTCTGTTTCAATTTTTAGCTTTGATTGGTATATAGGGTGTCCCGATTCAACGTAGGAAACGCTATACCAATTGATTCCTTTGAATGTCTTGATCGTTTGTTTTGAGACCCCCTCCGCCCTTAAAATGCCTCTTTCCCCCTCAAAATCGCCATTGAAGATTTTTTAGAGGTTTGCTAACTCAAGTCATTTTATGTCCTGGTAAGGCCATCGCAGGACATCGAGCAAGGACTCATTCAAAAGAGGAGGAAAGCACCTTTCTAATGATACCTCACTTGTTAGGATATGTCTAAAAACTAGAGATGCCACGAATATTCGGCAACTATTCGGTATTCGGCTATTCGGCCACTTTTTTTCGCTATTCGGTATTCGGCCGAATATGGTTAACTATTCGGCCGAATACCGAATAGCAATTTATTTATTATTTGTTTATTACTAGCTGTTTTCCCGCGACTTCGTCCGCGTAAATTATAGCCCATGTCCTTTCTAAGGCTCTAGAGTATCTGTGTACCAAATTTCATTTAAATCGGTTCAGCAGTTTTGGCGTGAAATCGTGATAAACAGATTTACTTTCGTATTTATGATAAAATATAGTAAGGATTACCAAATAAATCATGAAAAAAGAACTCAAAATATTACTCACAAAGATATATTTATTTAACCAAAAAAAAGAACTAACAAATTAATATTTAAAATCTACCAGTGGTAAGTTATGATGAATGAAAACAATTTTTTCAGCGTTTGTTGATAGCAGACGATTGCGTTTTTCCTCATAAATACCTGCTTCCGAAAACAGCCGCTCACTATACACACTGCTACCGGGAGATGATAAATACATCTTAGCAAATTGTAAAAGGGTTGGATATTGTTTCGCGTTTGCTGACCACCACTTGTAAGGGTCTGCTGTCCGATCTAAACGAACAGATACCATGTAAAAATCAAGTTCATTTGCAACAGAATTTTTCTGTTCCACACCTTCATCTGAACGAACATTTTCTGCAGCGACAGTTGTGACTTGTCGCCCGCGGAAAGTACTAAGTGTGGCCGAATATTCGGCTGCCGAATGTTCGGCGCTTCGGCCAAGAACCTCGCCGAATATTCGGTATTCGGTATTCGGCCAAATTACTATTCGTGGCATCTCTACTAAAAACATAAAAGAAGTGTCTCAAGCGCAAAATTTATCGAAATAAACAAAACTCAAAACAAACGTTGATCAGGACACTCAAAGGAATCTTTATCTTCAATTTTTTATTCTGTAATATATTTTGAGCGTGTTCAATTTCCATACTTTTTTTTAAAATAATATTGTTACATATTTACTTATCTATATTAATTAATGCTCTTTTCCAATCTTTCTATTTAAATCAATTCAACTTCGCTGAGTCTCGGAAGTCATCGGAAGTTCATAAAGTGATATTTTGATTAGAATAAAATATTTAAATTGAATAGGTAAATGCTAAAATCGAGGCAAACTTACATGAGAAGAGCTTTTTTTCGTCGACCTCAATTAAGTAAAGGCTTCAAATGATGTTGTCTTTACTACTTGATTTACCATTTCAAATTTTTACTTTTAAATACTCCGATCTTGCAGTCGCAAATATTTAATAGCAATAATTAAAAACATAACATAACTTTGTGTATGCAAAGTGCAAGTTTGCGATTCGCTATAATAAAAAAAAAAAAATTAAATCGCATGCCGGATAAAAACAGTATGCGTTATTATTTAAATTTTTCAGAATTAATCTTTTGCTTGTTCTTTGATGTTAAATTTCGGTATTCTATCTCGTTTGCCCAAGATCCGAGAAGTTGATTCCTCTTTTGTTAAGTTATAACATATAATATTAATTCTTTTAGCAATTATTCCCAAAAATAAATTCACGTTGAAAACGGTAAGAAAACTTTTGGATCCTAATACATTTAGAATAGGAACATCATCCCAATGGACCAATCTGTAAAAATATAATAATATTAATCAATTAGTTATATTATAAAGAAAGGTTAGGTAGATGGTGCATACATGGTTGTCAAATACAATATATCAGTGCAATTGTTTCAAGATAATAAAAGGGTTGGCTAGTCTATACTATACGAGGTATGGCAATTAAATAACGAGACTTTTTATCGGTGGACGTTTTGGAGGTTATGGACCATATGTTCTAAGTTTCACATCGAACGAGCAAGTAGTATTCGAGGTACAGATGTTGGAAATGATGTATGTTAGTAGGTGCAGTGGGGAAATAAATTAATAACAACTTTTGAAGGCGTGGATGATCCGGATTCGTCCGAAAAAACAAAACAAAATTGGATGAATTTTTCATCACGACAATGCACCTTCTCATTCCACTGACTATCGGCGAGTTTTTGTCGACGAAAAGCTCCGGCCCCCTGCGTCGAGTTTGGAGGAGCCTACTGTGAGCGTATATAATATTCATTTGATTGTACAACTCAATATACGCTCTGTAAAAATAAGTCTCGTTATTTAATTGCCACATCTCGTATACCATATAGCTAGTTGAGCTACCCAGCTTCTTCTAAATAACCGCAAGAGTAAAAGTGCGCGGGAAAACTTATGCGAAAGAAAAGTCTTGTCCTGAAAATGCTTCTAACCAAGGCGCAAAATTCAAGTCCAATTTCTCTACTTTACATTTAATATTCCTTGTCACTTGTAACAAATTTGAATAGGTCGTGAAAGTAATCAAAAGTCGCAGTCCGGTTTTGATTTGTCTCCTGCTTGTATTTATTTTCGAATTCTTCTCGGATATTGATTTAGTCGGTAGAGTGATTCGCGAGTAATTTCGATTGTTATGCCAGGTGTTATGTTACGTGTCATGTCACGTGCCACGTTATGTGTAAAGTGTCATCTCAAGTCACATGTCGTGTGTTACTTCTTGGTATGTGTAACTTCATGTCATGCATCATTTCACGGGACCTGACACGTATGGAATTCGTGTCATGTTATGTCACGTCTTGCCATATCATGTCATATCACGTGACCTAGTGTAATAAAATATAGTATATGCTAAAACCTGGCCAGAGAACATGTCGCACATGAAGAGACCATATTCATTATAAATCGAGTAAGAAAACATCCCTCTAATAATTAACTTCAATTAGATGCTGTGGGAAACTCTTACCTAAATAATTTCTCGATTCCTTCAAGAAGACTCTGTAATTTTTCATTAGATTTTTCTTTTTCACTGCAAGCTTGTTTCATCTTCAATTCTTTTAGAGATAGCTCCTTCTCTAAATTCGCTTTATTCTCTTCTTGCCTTTTTTGTTCATTTGCAGCTTGATCAACTTTTTGCTTTCCTAAAAAACAAAAATTACATAGCATTTTGAGCCCATTTTGAAATAATCACCCTTATTCTCCTAGTCGTTTTCTTACGATACGACTAGCAGAGACACATTTTTAAAGCTGAATTTCTATGCAAAATAGTGTATTGGATTGTCACGTCGTATGAAAACGACACAGAATACGGGTGAATATACGAGCATTTACCTATTTCGTCATTAATTTTCTGGACAACATCATTTAGCACTTCAACTTCGTGGCTAAGCTCATTTACGTAATTGAAAAGAGCAAAATTTTCCTCCTCTTGAGTAGTAAACTGCGAAACTAATTTGTCTATGTCATTTTCTTGACATATTTCCTGCAATAAAATATAAGAACTTACTAGAACTGGAAAAAAATGGATAAAATCTTTTTTTTATATAATATAAATATGTGGGTAAGATAGAAAACCATGGAATAAGATTACTTTTCACATAACATTTTAATTCTAATAAAGTGGATTGAATTGTAAAATAATGCATTATTCTTGGAATGCATTACCATACTCAGTACAAGTAATGCAAGTAATACAAATTACAAGTACCATTACCAGCATTAGTACTTCAAAAATTTAATTATCATTACCAAGTAATGGTATTCGTACTTCACAATTACCGTACTTCAGAGGCATTATTTGGCATTACCTGGCATTACTTAGAAATACTCAGCACTTGCTTAATAGGACTCATTACCTAGCATTACTCGTTGAGTATTTCGAAGTTCTGTTACATACCTTAACACGACATATAATATTTTTATATTCCAGAAGTTGCTTTTCAAGTGTTTCTTTCAATTGTATTTTTTTATTAGCTTCGCGAGCGTCCAATTCTGTATTAATTCTTCGCTGCCCTTTTACGTCATAAAATTGCTGAAGTTTTTCATCATGTTCTAGTCTTCTCTGTAATTCTCTCATTTCCTTTGAATTACAAAATAAAGAAAATTAAAATTAATAAAAACATTTTATATACAATACAAATTCCTTATTAATAAATACAGCTGTAAAATTTTTCGCACATTGTGTGGAATATACATTACATGCTCTATTTTTCTAAATTGCTTCTCTAATATCAATGGTGTAATAAAAGGACGTTTTCTATATATAAACGTTGTCCTTTTTTTTAACTTTGGGGTCATTCCATACAAAATCATCAAAAATTAAAAAAAATTGAAGCCGCACTATTTTTGATTTGGACGAAAATTGGTGGGTATCTTTGTTTAGATGTCAGAAGAGAAAATTGACCATCATTTAATTTTTCTGATGTCTCAGCTTCGGTGCGCGACCGCTAGAGCACTCAAAAAGTATGATTTTTACGCTCTACTACTATGCGCTGTCAAAATTGTTCTATTAGAGATATTTGAACATTTGTGGTCGCAGTTGAAAGCTAAAATATAGTAGTTTTAGGAAAAAAATATGGAAATAGAAAAACATTTTTATTCGAAGTATACTAGCATCATGAAAATACGATTTTTTTCACATTTTTATATGATTTTCAAATGGCTGTAGTATCTTTCCTGGTAAATAAAAAAAATTTACTTTTTGTGTACATCATGTCCATATATTAAACAAAACAACAGTCCATTATAAACTCGTTCGACAAATGTTTTATATTAAAAAAATAAGCTTGAAATTTGAAAATTTCTGAAAATTGCATATTTCGAGCTTCAAAATGAAAATGTGGGACAGGAGATAGAGAACTGAAATTCTCAGGAAATTTAGGTGTAACCTTGAACTTTAAAGACCCGTTGAGTTTGCTTTGTTTTTTGCATCCCTCTAGTAATTACAGCCATTTCAATACAGCTAGTAATGCAGATTTTCCTTTTTAATTAGTTTCTTTTCTTACTTCACAATACGAGGAAATAATAATGTAGTAATAAAAAAAGAACAATGTGCAGCAGATACTCCGTAAATGCTAGCAAACAAATGAGATCAAGCCACTTTACTTCCTTTTGTAGTATATCATAAAAAAGATAGTTTGATTTATAAGTTAAAAACATTTTGTGTAATTAGCGACTACTTAACCCATAGTACTGTAGCTTTCTATTCATTTCAAAAAGTGTTAATTCAATACATCAAAAGATATTATCCAGAATTTAAAAAAGTTAAATATTTCATCGATGGATCAGCGGCTCAATACAAAAATAAGAAAAATTTTGTTAATCTATGTCATCATAATGATGATTTTGGGTTGGAAGCAGAGTGGTATTTTTTTGCCACTTCTCACGGGAAAAGTCCATGTGTAGGTGCAGGGGGAACGATCAAACGAATAGTGCGGAAAGCTAGTTTACAACGAATTGAAGATCGTCATATATTAACTACTAAAGCTATGTTCAATTTTTGTTCCGAACAAATTTCTGGAATCGAATTTTTTTTTTTTTTTTTTTGTATCCAATGCTGATGTTGAAGCTGCGGATAAATTTGTATGTGATAGACTTAGTAATATTGTTACAATAAAGGGAACAAGAATGTTTCATAGTTTTGTACCCATTTCTCAAAGTAAATTGAAAATTCGAAAATACTCGGCTTCAAATAATTCAGAAATTATAAGTATGTCTAACATTTCAAGCAATATAATATAAAATATTAATAATTCATTGTTGTATATATTAATATTAGAGTAACAAAATAAAATTCTGATATTTGAAATCGCATTCTTCATTTACGATAAATTGCATTCTTCTTTTGGGATATATTTATTTAAATCGCCTTCTTCATTTGGGATGTATGTATACGGAGTATCTACTACATATTGTTTTGTTTTTATTGTTTTTGTTGTTCTTTTTTATTAACTGCGTTGTTGTTTCCTCGTATTGTGAAATAAGAAAAGAAACTAATTAAAAAGGAAAATCTGCATTACTAGCTGTATTGAAATGGCTGTAATTACTAGAGGGATGCAAAAAACAAAGCAAACTCAACGGGTCTTTAAAGTTCAAGGTTACACCTAAATTTCCTGAGAATTTCAGTTCTCTATCTCCTGTCCCACATTTTCATTTTGAAGCTCGAAATATGCAATTTTCAGAAATTTTCAAATTTCAAGCTTATTTTTTTAATATAAAACATTTGTCGAACGAGTTTATAATGGACTGTTGTTTTGTTTAATATATGGACATGATGTACACAAAAAGTAAATTTTTTTTTATTTACCAGGAAAGATACTACAGCCATTTGAAAATCATATAAAAATGTGAAAAAAATCGTATTTTCATGATGCTAGTATACTTCGAATAAAAATGTTTTTCTATTTCCATATTTTTTTCCTAAAACTACTATATTTTAGCTTTCAACTGCGACCACAAATGTTCAAATATCTCTAATAGAACAATTTTGACAGCGCATAGTAGTAGAGCGTAAAAATCACACTTTTTGAGTGCTCTAGCGGTCGCGCACCGAAGCTGAGACATCAGAAAAATTAAATGATGGTGAATTTTCTCTTCTGACATCTAAACAAAGACACCCACCAAGTTTCGTCCAAATCAAAAATAGTGCGGCTTTGACCATTTGATGATTTTCTGTAGAATGACCCTTTGATCAAAATAGTGGAATATATCACAAGAAGAAGTCTTGCATTCAAGGGTCAAATCGAAAAAAAGCTATTTATGAAGAAAGAAATTTAAAGAATTGGCTTTTCATAAAATCTGATTATAGCAAAATAATAAAAAATAAACACAAAAATTGGAAGACCTCTGGAGAGGTCTACATAATAGTGAATGAATTTTCTAAAACTTGTTTCATTGAGTATCTAATAAATGCAACTAAAATTTTATAAGTTTAAAAACTATTCTGCATATGAAAGAAAACCTTATTTTGCCAGAGGCGAAAGTTAAGATTTTGCCATATTCTTCTAGTAAAAGCAATTAAAGAAGCCATTATTAAGTTCAGACAATTTAAAATGTTATGAGCTTTTAAAGATATTATACAGAGTGATCCAAAAGTATGGAAACGGCTAAATAACTTTCGAGGAATGCATTTTGGAGAAAAAAGTCTTAGGAATTTTCCCTGGCTATTCAATGGTGGCTGTAGATTTGACCTTGACCATGGCCTTGAAGGTCATTTTAAGGTCAAATTGACTTTTTTAGATTGGAAACCATATTTTTGACCACGGAAATAGAAAGAGCGGAAAATTTTGCGTCCGACTATGATTTTGTAAAGGACTTTGTTTTAGGCAGGCGGCAAAATGAAACTCTCGACAAACGTTTACAACTTGAAGCTTTATTGCAGACTCCCCGCTAACCCGATGCACAAGTGCATCGGCCTTCTCGAACGCAATCGATGCAATCGAGACGTTGTGTTCTGTACAGTTCCGTTTCAACGGACAATCAAAAGTTCAAACTCGAATTTGAAATTGTCTTACAATTCGGCCATCCTGACCTTAATCGACCCGATTACATCCATTACATTTTGACACTGAAAATTACAAAGCATTTTCTTTGTTAACCGAAAGGTTATATATACAAATCAACCAGTAATGACGCTTAATTTTGTCTTACATAAGAATATTTTGCAAACAGATTTTGCTTCAATCGACTGTTTAAAAAAACAAATTCCTTAAAATAACAGGTAGGTTTACAATAACATATTTTTCCTTTTGATAATGAGATTCAATCATACTTAACATAATAAACATCTTATTTAAGTATAGTTTTCAAAGATTACGTTAAAATTCGTTATTTTTCATTATAATTACCTACTTAATGACTAAATATCCGTCAATTTTATGCAGGGTCACTTAATATATTTCTAAATAACAATTTCAGTACTTTATACCTATATTTCTTTTACACGCATTTTATTTATGTATTTATTAACTTTCACATCTAAAGTTTCGTCCTAATATTTTTATGTTTTAGACCTAGATAAGCTAATTTGCTTATAAAATATATGATTTCATGTTTCCCGCGCTGCATACGCCCTTATACGGCAATCTAGATAATTGAAATCCCTCTACATCCTTTATTAAATATCTATCATTTATAAGGACTTCCGATATTTCATAAGGACCGCGAAATTTTGGGAGAAGCTTTTTGTTTATCCCCGGAGTGGTCACGATATTTTTTATCATAATCAAATCACCTTTTTTATATTTCTTTGGTGGCTTGTGCCTGTTATCGTAATAATTTTTATTGTACTCTTGAGCTTTAAGAATTTTGTCAGACGCCTTTTCTCTTATTTCGTACAAATCTTGGATTTCTTTTGGTTCCTTTTCTTCTAAATATTCTTTTAACCCATCATAAAATTCACCCCTTTGGTCCACTCCGAACAACAACTGGCTGGGCGTAAAACCTGTTCAACTATTTACGGTGTTATTTAGTGCGAATTCTACTTTTATCAGATTTTTGTACCAATTCCCTGTAGACGTTTCCTTCGTTTCTTTAGATAACATGGGTGTAAGAATACGGTTAATTCTCTCAACCTGACCATTAGCTTGGGGTGTATGAGTAGCAACCTTAATATGTAATATATTATTTTTTGTGCAAAAATCGGTAAATTCTCTTGAAGTAAAAGCTGTTCCGCGATCTGAAATAATTTTAGATGGTCTACTGTATACACTAAAGTATATTTCAAGACAACTTATAACTTCTTTCGTCTGTGTACTTTTTACCGCAAATAATTTGGTAAATTTAGTAAACCCATCAACAATTAAAAAGATATGTTTGTTTTTCGCGGAAGCTAACGGACCATAATGGTCTATATGTATTACTTCAAAAGGTAGCTTTCCTTTTGGGATATTATGTAAAATACCTTCTTCTTTGCCATATTTAGGTGAATAATACGAGCACTTAAGACACCCTTCTACATATTTACTAATTTTCTCTTTCATTCCTGGAAACCAGTAGGTTTTCCTAAGATATTCATATAGTTTCCCCACCCCTAAATGGCACAAAGCTTCATGATGAACCTGGATAACCCGTTGTTCCATATTTTCGGGAACATAGAACATTAGATCTTTATTGTTCTTTTTATATACTAGTCCGTTCATTAAGGTAAATTTATGGTTTTCTTTCTCCTCCAGCTCACGCATTAATTTAGAGATACAGGGATCGCGACTTTGGGCCACAGCTAAGGCATGATCAAAAGTTCCCTCTTCCACGTTTAGAATTTCGGAGCAACGACTAAGTGCATCTACGTGATTCATCCTATTGGAGGATCGATGTTCTATTTTGAAGTCATAGTCCTGAAATTCTAGTACCCACCGAGATATTCTAGGGTTAATAAATTGCTTATTTAAGGTTAATGTTAGGGATTGGCAATCTGTTACTACCTTAAAATGTATGCCTATCAAATAAGTTCGAAATCTTCTTAGTGCGTAAATAATTGCTAGAGTTTCAAGCTCATAGCTGTGGTATCTTGATTCTGACTCTGTAGTCCTCTTTGAAAAATAGAAGACTGGGTGAAATTTACCGTCGTCTTGGCGTTGTAGAAGAATTGATCCAAAACCTATACTGCTCGCATCGCAGTGCAATTCCGTTTCAGCTTTCGGGTTATATATGGCTAAAAGGGGAGCCTTTATCAGTTTAGATTTTAGAATATTGAATGTTTCCTGCTCTCTTGGACCAAACTTAAAGGTGACATCTTTCTTTAGAAGATCATGCAATGGCTTAGCAGTAATCGCAAAACCATTTATGAATTTTCTGAAATATGAAGCAAGACCTATGAAGCTCTGAACATCTTTTGTACAGGTGGGAATAGGGAACTCGCGAATCGCTCTAAGATTATCATCATTGGGACGTATCCCATTCGAATTTACAAGATATCCGAGATAATCTATCTCTTCATAAAAGAATTTACACTTATCAAATCTTAGACGTAATACATTTTTCCCAATAAGTGACATAACCTCCTGCAAAATATCTAGGTGTTCGCTGATAGTATCAGTAGCTATTAAAAGGTCGTCCATGTAGACAAAGAGTTTATCGCTGTCAATGAGATGTTTAAAGATATTATGAACGTACCGTTGGAAGACGGTAAGCCCAAAAGGCATTTTCAAATATTCATATTGCCCCATTGGAGTAACAAATGAAGTATATTTAATTGAATCATCTGCCATTCTAACATGGTGGAATCCGCTTTTTAGGTCAAGAGCTGAGAAATATTTTTTTCCACGTAATTTATCTAGAAGATCTTCAATTAAAGGTAAAGGATAATTATCCCGAATTGTATATTTGTTTAAAGTGCGGTAATCAACACATAACCGAAGATCTTTATTTCTTCTAGAAACTAAAACAATTGGGGATGCATAAGGCGAATTGCTCTCGCGTATGATACCTCGATTAAGTAGATCATCAATAATATCCTTCAGTCGTTCTTTGTGGGCAAAAGGGACGCGACGTGGGGTACAATAAAAAGATTCGTCTTTTGATAGTCTTATGATCATTTCAACATTATTAGAGTTTACGGGTAATTCTTTGTCACAACAAGCTTCTCGCACAATTCTTTTAATTTCATCTTTAATATTCTGATCTAGATTTTCATTTATATTTAAAAATGGAATATCAGGGATTTCAATTGTATCTATATTAAGAATTTGATTTAAAAAATCGGTATCGTCATTTATGGTCTGAACATCACAATCGTTATCATTTTCTTTTATGTTAGAAGGAATAAGATTTAATTTTAAATTTGATTTATTTATAAAATCGCGTCCTAATATTACTGGGTATCTCATGCTAAAATTCTTAACTATATACAAATCTACACTGACAATCTTATTTTCAAAACTAACCTTAGGATACGATACTCCCGAAATATGCAGTTGGCTATCATTTATTCCACAGAATTTAAAATTTCCTGGATCCACTTTCGTTACAAGATGAGCTGGCAAATATCTTTCCTGGATAAAACTAATACTGCTACCAGAATCCAATAGTGTCATCAAGGTACTGGAGAAACTCATCGTGTTGCTTTCACTATTATCGAAATCAAACCTTAGAAAAAATTCAAATTCATTAGTAACTTCTGAATTAGAAATATGTGCTTGAACCTGTTCGACGTCTTTTCCTTGGATATTCATCACAGGACGAGAATCTTTACATTCTGGTGCTTTGTGTCCCATTTTACCGCAACGGAAACATGAGCCCTTATCCCGATTTGGTTTTGGACATCTAGGTGCGATATGCCCGGGCTCATTACAGTTGAAACATTTAACTTTTGTTGATGAGGGTTGTCGTAGTCCTGTTGCCTGATTTATGTTTTGCTTTTCAGCAGGTACTGTTGAATGTGACTTCATCAGGTAATATTTTTTAAGCATTTCTTTTAACTCTGCTATGGTTCTTGCTGAATATAATAGCATTTTGTTCGAGCTAGTGTCCGGTATGCCTCTAATAATATATTGAATAATGTCTGTTTCCTCGATATCTGCAGACGAGGCTATTTCTAGCATGGTGAACAAATATTGTTGCCACGATTCTTCCCGCTTTTTGTAACGTTTTGCTAGTTGTTGGTGAACCTCTGCACCGGATATATGCTTGTCGAACTCGTTGATAAGGGCAATTTTTAAGTCCAGCCATGTTTTTACATTAATGGTTCTCAAAAAGAGTTTCGTAGTACCTATCATCAGCTTTTGGGCGTATATAAAACGAGTTTTTGAGTTCCATCCAAGGAAATCCGCTGTTTCTTCAAAGTGGGTAATCCATTTTTTTATTGAGTAAGAGTTCTCGCCGTTGAATTTATGAAGAGACTCTTCGACATCCCTAAAGTTAAATTGGTGGTTAGTGTTCCTTGACGATTCTTCTACCGTTAATTCCGCAATTCGCCTTTTGTGATCAGCAAGTTCTTGCTTTTTTGAAAGAATCTGTCGAAGTTCAGCAAGTTCTCTGTCGATTGCCTCTCTTTGATTAATTTCCGGAGCTTCTGTGGAATTTTCTGCCTGCTCGTCTTCATGTGGCGTTGATATATCTTCGGGAAAATATATGTTTCGTTCCTCGTCGGTCATTTTCCTCACCGCCTCCTGAAGTTTTACTTTTAATTCAGGTTTATTACCTTTAGGATCCATGGCCATTTGGTTTAATTTGTCTTTTAACTCGTTCACTGTTGCTTTGTCCATAAATATGTAGGCACGTGTTAACGCCATGTGGAGAAAAAACACGTGGTCGACCGATCGACTCAATAAAAATTATATAGATACGATTAAACACAAAAATTTCATGGGCAGTTTTTTTTTTTTTTTTTTTCTCTTTTTGGGACCGATCGCACTTCTGATTTTGTAAAGGACTTTGTTTTAGGCAGGCGGCAAAATGAAACTCTCGACAAACGTTTACAACTTGAAGCTTTATTGCAGACTCCCCGCTAACCCGATGCACAAGTGCATCGGCCTTCTCGAACGCAATCGATGCAATCGAGACGTTGTGTTCTGTACAGTTCCGTTTCAACGGACAATCAAAAGTTCAAACTCGAATTTGAAATTGTCTTACAATCTTAGCCATGACCTCGAAGGTCATATCAACGTCTGACGTAAAATTTTCCGCTCTTTCCATTTCCGTGCTCAAAAATATGGGTTCCAATTTAAAAAAGTCAACTTGACCTTAAAATTACCTTCAAGGCCATGGTCAAGGTCAAGTCTACGGCCACCATTGAATAGCCAGGGAAAATTTCTAAGACTTTTGTCTAAACCGTTTTTCTCCAAAATGCATTCCTCGAAAGTTATTTAGCCGTTTCCATACTTTTGGACCACCCTGTATATTGTATATATATAATTATATATAAAAAATTAATATTGAGAAAATCGAGGTTTTCAAAAAAGATAAGGTACCGATAACCGATAAGGTTGGTTCAAATAGATGCTAGCGTAGTCTGCAAGTTTTGAACTAAAAGTGTGAATACAGGTGGGAGGATATCCAGCGCTGAAATTCAGCAAAATTTCAAAATTTGCAATTTTGACACTGAACAACATTTTCGCTTTCTGAAAAATTTTGCGCTGGCAAGATAAGATCGCTTTTCATAGATTGCATCACGTATTAATATATCAGTTTTAGGTATAACTATAATTAAAAAATGTGTTAATAAGATTACTGAGGCACTTTATGTGTAGTATCAAATGAATACAGAAAATATCCTTACTTGAAGGTGCAACAGTTTTTCAGTTTCATTTCTTTCTTTCAGAGCTTGAAGTTTATTACATAATTCCTCTCGTTGATCATACGCAAGTGTAGATTGATCTATAAGATCCATAATAAATTTTTTCCCTTCATTAAATTGTGCTACCAAAGATTGCCAGACGTTGTTGAAGTGTGTTCTGAAATTATAAGGTAGTAAAATGTATAGTATGTTGGTAAAATACCACGCTTCTGAATATCTTATAAGAAAAATTACTTTCATAAATACAATAGGTGCATACACTATACATTTATGAACCCATTTGCAACCATCACTTTTTAAATGACCCGAAAATTGAAAATAGGAATTTACACCTCTCCTTTTTTACTTTGTTATTTCCATCATCAGGTAGCGTGTAACAGCAGGCAAGAAATATTGTAGAAATAGTTTCCAAGAAATAGTTCCATTACGTTATAACTTAAGTGAACATTTCAAGTGATGGTAATCAAGTGTCCCGCAGTGGGTAAAAATGAAAGTTTGTTTGTTTTGTTTGTTTTTCAATCACGCCCAAATCCGTGCTCCAATATTTTGTCCGAAGGTAGCATATATTCCAACTCAACATATAGGCTACTTATTACTCCGATAATATATAGGGTTTTAAAACGGCGGACCCAAAATTGCGACTTCAAAATTTCAAAAGGATTTCCATGCAAATTGGTACTTAGGAGTTTTGTGCTCACTCTCTAAGTAGTCAAAACCTTCCATTAAGATTTATTATTTTCTAAGATGCCTTATGACTTGTGTTTTTCTAGATAACTGTATTTTTTTCAAAAATGTGTCGTAATAGGATATTTTCGTTTGCAAATTCGTAATATACGGAAAAAATCGTATTGAAATGAATGACTTGTTCTGTAAAAAATTAAATATTAAATTTTGTCGACCAGTGTAGTTAATTCTTTGAAGATTTCATAGAACCAATATGGTTCAAGGAAATTGCACGGCAATATCTAGAAAAACTATGTGATTAAGCCTAGGAGAGTTGCCGCTATTATCTCAGACAAAGGAGGCACAACATGGTACTAAGAGAAACATATGTATGTAATGCATTTTTAATTTTTTATAGTCGTAGTAGTTTTTACTACAATGTTCTCTTAAATTTCTCATCCTTAAATTGACCATTATATTCCTTTTATCTTTTCCGACATTCAATGAAACAATACCTAGTACATATTTATTTAGATAATGGGGGTATTTTTGACCCATACGGAACACCTGTTCGCCCGAAACAGGTATTAGTGGAGTCACATTGCAAGACAAGAGTCGGCTCAAAGTAATTAATAAAAGCCGACGCCACTCTTACAAACTCCTTAATTTGAATCTACTCAACTCTCACAGCTTAAAACATCCTGCCCTTTCCGCACTTCCACTACTTGTTTCTCATGAACAAACTTAAGGCCTCTATTATGAAATTCGATTTCAGTCGACCTCACTAGCGAAGATATATTTTCAAAGTTGAAATGCTTATGAAATTAGTGTATTCGTTTTTTGATTCAAGCAACGATTTAAAAGAAATTTCACTTTAGAATAATTGTCATTGAATGTCTTAGAAATAGTTTATAAACATGAAAATGGAGTGATCTGATTTGTATTTTTACGCCGTTTAGTGAAAATGTGTAGTTTTATTAATAATAAGATAACTGCACTGAAATAAACACTGTTCAAATTATCGTAATTGTTTGAATGTCTTACCGATCTTGCAGCTTGTGATCAATAGAGTCCCTCAATTTGGTGTTTTCAGTCAAAATATCGCTGCATTTTTTGTTTACAACATCCAATCTGTTTTCCAGTTTTATTATTTCTTTCTCATTTTTTTCAACCGTTATCTTATAAGTATTGTCAGTGACATCTCCTTTTCTTAAAGCATTGATTTCCTTCTCAATCTAAAAAATGTTTAATCAAAATTAAAATTTTTCTATAAAAGTAACTATAATATCATAAATATCACCTTGCGAATATGGCCTTCCAATTCGGAAAGATTAATTTTTTCATCTTCTAATCCTCTCTGCATAGTTGTGTATTTTTTCATAATGTCTTCAAACTTCATTTCGCTCTGCAATAAAAGAAGTCGAAACGATTCCGTAATTATTTTGGATATTCGAAATATCCGGATACTTTGAAGCACTAGTCGACGCGACGGTGCTCGAATGATAGCTTGAGACTTAATCTAAACATATAGAGTAAAATTTTATCCTACTGATATCTTTATTTTTTTCATAAAAATGCTCCAGTTTTAGTTTCAATCCATTACCTTTTGTATGATAATTAGTATTATAAATAAAACTGATTTTCGTGGGATGTTTTGTAGAAGTTTTTAAGGTTTTGTAATTTCATTTGAAATAGCTTAATGTTCAAACTTTCATTTATGCTAAGATACCAATTCCTACAACATTCCATTAGTTTTCTAAAAGTTTCCGCAAAGTAGCTATAATATTGCTTATTTCAAGTTTTAGAGCCACTTTTCTCAAAAACCCTACACGGTAAGAAATATTAGTATAAATTCGTATTTAGTACGCTAAATAATATCAAAAGCTTTTAAAACTAAATTTTTTTTAATTACTCAGATTTTGCAATCTTTTGTTATTTATATTTTTAATATTATATTATAGTACTTGTCAAAGCTAATGATTGTTTTCTTATACCTTCATATTATATGTAATGTACATCGTGTTAAATAATGATTTATTTATTTTGTGGTTAGTAAAGTATTATATAAAAATGTTTTTCAATTTATAAATTGGTATGTGCAATCAAACCTCAATTTCTTTTTTTGCATGGACTCCTTCCCGTAACAACATTATTTCAGATTTAAGTTGATTATACTCCTTCTGAAGGGCGGAAACCAGCTGCTTATGTTTTTTCTGGTAAATGGTTTTTTCTTCTGATAAAACTTCCAGTTCTCCATGGATTTGCCTAACCTAGATATAGATAAAAGCACGAATTCATTATTAAAATAAGCAACTAAAAAAGCTAATTAAATATTTCATCAAGCATATCAAAAACAGAACTTAAAGCGACAATATGTCAAGCAAATAAGGCTCGACAATAGTGCGACGACAAAAATATATAGTGCCACAAGAATAGGCGTTGTTGAGGACCTCGTTAATACGCTAAACTGCAAAAGCTACTTCGTTATCGTTTCTACCGACCAGACCATCAACTTTTTATGTTTTTGGGATCGCTGATTCCGAATCTGAGTTCTGTTTGTCGGTATCAGATGGCGTTCAATGTTAAATTGACAAAAATTGTTTCTAATAGTCTCAATTACCGTACATGTAGGTTTTTGGGTTCGTTGATTCCGAATCCAAAGCCTGTTTGTCCATATGAGAACCCGTAATGTCATTTCAAGGTGAAATTGATAAAAGAACATGTACGGTGATTGGAACTATTTGCACTGAACAAAAGTTAAACGGCCGTTTTTCGTTTGAGGATCACATTGATGCTATTGTTCGCACAGCAGGTGCTACCTCACACAAGTTACAAGTCTGTATTCTACGTTAAAAATCAAACGAACGCAGATTTCAAGTCAGACTAAAATTTTTAAGTTCATCAACTTTCAGTTTGTACATACTTCTGTGCAGTTAAGTCGTAACGTTTGTACCGTCCATTAAGAGCAGATTACCCTTGGGTTCAGGATCAAAGAAACTCGGTTCTACGCTTCGATAGTAACCGTGTAAAACTCATGTGCGTGTGGGAAGCATTTTTCCCTCAAAATGATATCTCGTGGGGAACATGATTAGAATAGCCTAGCTATATAAAAAATAAAAGATTTTCAATTAATTTTCCGGGTGATGTCAAATCGCACCAGAGCCTAAACAGGGGTATCGTGTGAAAAATTTCACTTTTGTGGGCTACAGTTCATTTATTGGCTTTGAATTTACTGGCCCTTTTCTGGATTGATGAAAATATCCGCCTGTACTGGGAGCATATCTACAGACCAAATCCAAGATCCTGAAATTGCTTCCAAACTAAACCGATTTATGTCCAATCGTATCATTGGCGGAGTTAAAGGAGGGGGAGGGGGGCATCCCCCTCCCCCCCTCAGATTTCAGGACGAAAATCGGTTAGTTCACTTTTTTTTATACTTCATAAAAGTCTGCCCCCCCAATAGATAACCTCTAATTCCGCCCATTCTCTATGATCTAAGGGTAGCAAACACTTCTTATTGTATAATATATAAAGGTAGCGCGGCTGGTTTGACTCACGCTCCCCTGCTAGACAAATGCACGCATCTTTTACAATACAGTAGAGTATCTCTTATATTTCTCTATTGCCGTGAAAATTCAAACATATTTTCGTCGAAATGATTAATCAATCGATTTTTATTTTTCTTAAATCTTCGTAATCGCAAAAGCTCAGTCCGTGCCTCACCTATTTTTAAAATTTTGATAAGTATAATACTATTACTACAAATCGAGGATTATAATCCAAAGGGTCAATAAGGCCGGTTTTCGGCCTACATTTTTTGGCAGGAAGGACTTGAAATTTCGTGGGGGAGGGGGTATGGTGGGGGAAGGATGGTATTTATGTTTGATTGGTTGTCTAGATGCATTATCTGTATTGTAAAATAAAAAATTTAGCTCAGACATTTTCTATAAGCGTTAATGCATTAAAATAGTGCTATTTATAGCTGCTTTTTCATAACTTGGGGGGGGGGGGGGGAGTAGGCAGAGAGGGGGGAGGGTATTTGGAAGTTTTGTATTGGTTGAAATTGACTATATATTGATTATAGATAAACACCCAAGAAGAATTTCAAGTCCTTCCTGCCAAAAAATTTAGGCCGAAAACAGACCTTATTGACCCTCCTCTTTTTTAATAAATTTTAATAGAAATCGGTACACAAATAAATGAAAGAATATTTAAAATTTGTGTCTCTTACCCGACCCCTAATTAATGATACCCTTGCAAAAAATTCACAAAAATTGGCAATTTTTTGATCCGTCGCAGTGATGGCCCCCCTTAATCCTGAGATATGGGTTTTAGCTTTATTTACCTGTTTCTTCAAACGTTGGTGTTCTGTTTCCGCTAATAGGTCCAATTCCGCTTGTTCAGTCATTTTATTTATTATATATAATTGATATTTTAACAAATAACTCTTTTATTCTATTTATGTGCAGAAAATATGTTACTTAGCAACGAATTCTCCTTAAAACAGGTACAGAATATAAGCTAATACGGAACAGGTATATCATCTAAATAACTTGCTGGTGGCGCTACGGTGCACCCCGATTTTACCCTAGCTAAAATCCGCGGTAAACTCAGAGCTGATAACGAATAAATATAAAAGAGCAGATAAAAGGTGAGTTTAAAGATTTATTTAACATAAAAGAGAGCATAATATGATCCCTGAAATTTACCTATATGATGTGTATGCCTTCGTTTAACGATTAACGTAACCAAATGTGGTACTATGGTTTTGCTGTTACAAAACAAAGTGGTAATTTCGATAGGTTTTTTCCGCAAAACAAAACAGTTCTATCACGTAAAGTTTTTGAAAAAAAAAACGGTTTTAAACGTACAAAATACCGTATTTTGACCATTTTTGCAAATTAATTAAAAAATAAACAATTGTCGCAGGAACTTGTAAATTAGCTCAAATAAAAGTAAGAGCCGTTAGTTATTATATTAAAATACGAGAGGCTTTAATACTTTCCGAAATATTACGCGAAATTCACTTCATAAGGCGATTATTTCATAAAATAGAGAGTGAATTAAGATCTCTGCTTGCGCACGCTCATGAAAATCTAATTCCCAAAGATGCTTCGTAAGTGCTATAGATTAGTGCTATTTTATATATGTATATAGATAAACATATTCAGGGTCTATTTTCAGCCGTGTTAAGAGCTTTTTCCACGTTCCGTTATTATTTAATGAATTTTTAAAAATGGCCGAAATACGCTATTTTGTGCATTTCAACCCTATTTTGCTAAAAAACGTGATGATGGTAATTGGAGGTCCCAAACCCCCATAATCGGCTATAAAAACTGAGATAGTTTTTAAAAGTGTTTAATTTGCAGGCCTGTGTAATTGATTTCCTCGAAACTAAAATCGTACATGTTGTTAAATGGGGGCACAAAATATTCAAAATATTTATAAATACCTGTTTTTCAACGCTACAACGTATTATTTTAGGGTTAAAATCACAAACAAAAAACAGTTCGTGTAAATTGGACACAGTTTATGAAGCAAAATCAAAATCTTGACCAAAGGATTAAAATTTGCTGAGAATTCTAGTATTCCTAAAGTATCAGAATGAGTGGAATGAAATAACGAAAAAGCTAAATAGTATAGGTGCAAAACGAATTAAGGTTTGATAGAAAACGATTTTCAAAAAAAAAAAAAAAAAACGCTGCAGCATCCTTTAAATCTCCAGCACCTTTATCAAAAAAAAGATATTTTATTTTAGAACGTTTTTCGACAATACTAAGGGCGCGTCAGGTACTTTCCAGCGCCACAGGTTTTTGAGTTAACGGTCAAACCTATAGTTATTCTGTGGCGGCGCTAGGAATGAAGGTTCCCAAGCGACAGCAGCGCCAACAGTTTGCAGAGTTGCCGAGAGACAGAAGCTGCCAGAAGAAGAAGAAGATCGGACTTTGTACAAGCAACGTGCACAGAGTTTTTCCGTTAAACACCTTTTAATAAAGCATTTTATTTGTAACGTGTCTTTCTAATTCAAACCTCTTTTATCTGTGACGAAGGTCCCCACAGATAACTGGTGACCCCGGACGTACGTTGAAAAACTAAGAAAAGTAGTTTTACACGGGCCAAACAGCAGTGAAACGATGACCGACGCCGAAGGAGCGAACAAAGCTCCCACCGACTTACCTGGTGCAGATGCTGAGGAGGAGCAATCTAAAATGCTCAGTCACGGACAACTGCAGCATAATGCTGCTCAGGTGCAAGTCAACCCTATCACGAAACTGCATTTGCCTACTTTTCAGACAGGCGACCCTCGTACCTGGTTCAAATTAGCCGACAACGCTTTTAGCCTGGCCCGCATAACGAACGAAAAAACAAAGTTCCAGCACGCGATTTTAGCGCTGGACCCCGACACGTTACAGCTGGTGTTAGATCTTCTCGACGCCCCTCCCACGGAAAATGCGTATCAGATGCTGCGCAGTCGAATTGTCGGAGCTCTGGGCGAATCTACCGAGCATAAGTTGCAGCGATTGTTGAGGGGCATCGACAGACGCGACGAGAAGCCCTCAATTTTGCTGCAGAGGATGCGAAATTTGGCTGAGGGTCAATGCAGCGACGGAGTAATGAGGACTCTCTTTCTCGAGCAGCTTCCAGAACGCACACGGGAGATTCTGGTAGCTAACGAAGCAGCGGACTTAGCGACAGTGGCACAGCAGGCCGACAGAATCAACGAAGTCAGCCAATCTTCGGTCCACACGGTTAAAACAGACACCACGACCAACGAGGAGGACCCCGACTCGCTGGAGGGGCTCCGCAAGGTAATTAACAAATTATCTTTTGAAATTGACAGATTAAGCAGACGACAGGACCGCTCCCCAGCACGCAGGAGTTTTGTTCCCCGCAACGAACCAAAGAATGGCGATCTTTGCTATTTTCATCAAAGATTCGGTAACCAAGCACGGAAATGCAGACAGCCGTGTGCGATGGCTCCGAAACAAAAAAAACTAAGGCACTCCGCGTGCAGCACGGCGGATGCACGCGGAAACAACCCTAATCTACGCCTACAAGTTTTCGACAAAAAAACTGGTAAAAATTTCCTTGTAGACACCGGGGCCGACGTCTCAGTTTTGCCTAGGTCAAGTTTGCCACGAAATCAAACAAAACTCAGCCACTTGTCGAGTCTCTACGCTGCGAACGGCACCAAAATTAACACCTACGGCACAAGGATACTCGCACTTGAGCTCGGGTTACGACGAAATTTCCAGTGGGTGTTCACGGTCGCCGATGTCACGGTACCGATTATCGGTGCAGATTTCATTCACCACCATGGCCTGCTGGTGGACCTTAAAAACAGGCGACTCGTGGATCCCGATACAAAAATCGAAGCAAAGATTAAACTGATCAGTACGAGTCAGCCATCAGTTAGCACGGTCAACCAGAATAATCCCTACCGCGATCTGCTGCATGAATACGTCGAAATTACAAGATTTTCTGAGCGCAAAACGCCCAAACATCATGTTCAGCACCATATCAAAGTCAATGGACCACCTGTCGCCGAAAGGGCCCGACGACTGACGGGCGAAAAACTAAAAACTGCCAAAGAGGAGTTCGAATTTATGCTCCGCCAGGGAATTTGTGAGCCTTCACAGAGCGAATGGGCTTCACCCCTACACATGGCAAAGAAGAAACCAAATAATTGGAGACCTTGCGGGGATTATAGACGTTTAAACAATATAACTACGCCAGACCGATACCCAATTCCACATCTTCGCGATTTCACGTACAAGGTCGCGGGATGCAAGCTTTTTACGGTGCTGGATCTCGTCCGCGCATACCATCAGATACCGGTGGCTCCCGAGGACCGTCCAAAGACTGCCGTCATCACGCCCTTCGGTTTATACCAATTTAACGTCATGACATTTGGATTGTGCAATGCAGCCCAGACCTTTCAAAGGTTCATGGACGAGGTCCTGCGCGGAATAGAGTTTTGCCATTGCTATATAGACGACATCTTGATCGCCTCCAAGGATGAGAAAGAGCATCGTGGGCATCTCAAGCTGATTTTTGAACGACTTAGGAATTTCGGCCTCACGATCAACGTCGACAAGTGCAGTTTCGGGAAACGAGAGGTGACCTATTTGGGTTATACGGTTAATGCCCAAGGCGTCGCACCCCCCCAGGAGCGTGTAAAGGCCATCGTGGATTTTCCCAGACCCAAAACAATCGAAGAACTACGACGCTTTGTGGGTTCGTGGAATTTTTATCGCTCATGTATGCCAGGAGCTGCGGAGGCACAGGCGCCTCTGGACGGACTCATGCTGAAGGCAAGAAAACGAGACAAAAGGCCCGTTCCCTGGACGCCCGAGACTGAGAAGGCTTTCGAGAGTTGTAAGCAGCTTATGAAGCGAGCAATCCAGCTGGCGCATCCCATCACGGGCGCACAGCTCACTTTACGGTGCGACGTTTCAGACGTAGCGATGGGGGCGGTTCTGGATCAGACCCACAACGGCCAACGACAATGGCTAGGCTGTTTTTCAAGAAAGCTCGACAAAACTCAGAAGAATTACAGCGTGTATGATAGAGAGCTGCTCGCAATATACAAGGCAATAAAATTCTTCCGCCATTTCATCGAAGGAAGTCAGCTGACTATTACAACGGATCACAAGCCTATCGTGTACGCGTTCCAACAGAAATCAGACAAGGCCTCACCACGGCAATTACGACAGTTGGACTTTATTGGCCAATTTACAACACGAATAATACACGTGAAGGGTTCCGATAATATCGTCGCCGACGCTTTTTCACGAATTGAGGCCATTCAGTTTCGCAATGAGGCCATGAGTGTGGAGGAGCTGGCCGAGGCTCAAGCGAGCGATCCGGAGTTGATTAACCTGATCGCGTCACCAACTACAGCGTTGGAATTACAGTCGACTCGTGTCGTCGGCTCGGATGTAACTATCTACTGCGACTATTCCACTAGCGACGTTCGACCATTTATTCCGAAACCACTTCGACGACGGGTTTTCGATTCGATTCATGGTTTGGCGCATCCGAGCGGAAGAGTGACCAACAAAATGATAGCAAAGCGGTTTGTATGGCCACGAATGCGTAGCGACATAACCAGCTGGGCTCGAACTTGCCTGGCCTGCCAACGTAGCAAGATACATCGACATGTCAGGATTTTGCCGGAGCACATTCCCATTCCGAACGAGAGGTTCCGTCACGTCCACATCGACATCATTATGATGCCAAGATCTCGTGGCTATGCGTATTGTTTGACGATGATCGACCGTTACACGCGTTGGCCAGAGGCGATACCAATCAAGGATCTGGAAGCCGAAACAATCTCCACAGCGTTCTATGGAGCATGGGTTGCACGATATGGATCACCATCGACAATAACCACCGATAGAGGCTCTCAGTTCGAGTCTCGAGTTTTCAGGGCACTGATGCATTTGATAGGCAGCGAGCGCAACAGAACAACAGCATATCATCCGGCATCGAATGGAATGGTGGAGAGATGGCATCGATCTTTAAAGACAGCGATAATGTGCCACGACACCACGGACTGGGTCGACATCTTGCCCACAGTTTTGTTGGGATTGCGCGCATGTTTTAAGGAAGACATCAACGCATCAGCTGCGGAGTTGGTCTACGGGACGACGCTTAGATTGCCAGGCGAATTGTTCCTCGAAGGGGAACCAGCAATGGAATCCAATATGTTCGCCAGAAAAATTAGAGGACACATGCGACAAATCAAACCTGTTCCAACTGCACATCATACAAGGCGCAAACCATTCACATTCCGACATCTAGACACTTGCTCACACGTCTTTGTGAGAGTGGATGCTGTGAAGAAACCCATTGAGCAGCCTTACGATGGACCTTACGAGGTACTCGAGCGGATCTCGGACAGAGTGTTCAGAGTAAACGTGAAAGGCGTACCAACCACCATATCTCTTGAGCGACTAAAGCCAGCATTTTTTGAACACAGCGAACAGGACCACGGCAACACGGACTCGCAGATGAACACATCACAGCCTTCCACAGCAGTTCAGGCGGGCTCAGCCGGACCATCTCAGCGGCCAGCCAACCAAGAGGTATCAACGTCGGTAACGACACCGCCTCGACCGCAGGTCCAGTTTTATCCAGGAAGCAGGGTAAGATTCGTACCTGAAGCACAGTTCAGCCACTCGGGAGGGGGTAATGTGGCGGCGCTAGGAATGAAGGTTCCCAAGCGACAGCAGCGCCAACAGTTTGCAGAGTTGCCGAGAGACAGAAGCTGCCAGAAGAAGAAGAAGATCGGACTTTGTACAAGCAACGTGCACAGAGTTTTTCCGTTAAACACCTTTTAATAAAGCATTTTATTTGTAACGTGTCTTTCTAATTCAAACCTCTTTTATCTGTGACGAAGGTCCCCACAATTCTTTGGCTAAAGTTCTCCACATTCTTAGTTTGTTCCTCCAAGATTTGGCAGCAGTCATATTCATGTGGTGAATTGTCAGCTGTCAACTTGAGTGCCGGCATTTAAATTATCTTAGATTTTAGGATATTTACTATGGTATTTCGAGCCAGGTAGCCACTTACCAAAAACTCAATACAACAATGGTATTTCGAGTATCAAAACTTTATTTACCCTTAATTACTACTCCGAAAAATGCAGTTATTAAGTCCAATCTTGGAACATCAAAAAGTCAGAAGGTATTCATGGACTACTTTAATACTGTTTATTATTAATGAGACTTATTAATTAAGTTATTAACAGAGCATGGTTATATAAGGGCTACTGGCAACGGGTTCTTTCATATATTGCCTTTAGCTCAGAAAGTGCTGGACCGATGCAATGCATTGATAGACCACTTTATGAAAGAAATAGGCGGGCAGAAATTGACTTTACCGCTCTTAACAAGCTCTTCATTGTGGAAAAAATCGGGTATAAATGTCTGTTACATGAATAGGACAATAGAATTTTTATATGTCTTTTAAGGGCGCTTGGGCGAAGTTGCTGAGTTGTTTGTGGTTAAGGATAAACACCAAAAGGAATTCGTGCTAAGCCCGGTAATGAAAATCAAAGTTTTCAATTTCTAATTCTACTATATGCATCATACACTTTATGTAAAAGAAACTATATTCCCTATTATTAACTTATTCATTTTGTTCAAGACTCACGAGGAAGCCATAACAGAGTTGCTCAGCATGTCGTCGCCAATATCGCATAAACAATTGCCCTTGAGGTTGTATCAGGTAAGTAAAAAGTAAAATCTTATATTCAGGGTATTCAGTTCAAAAAATTCTACAATTATAAGCCGCGAAGTGGTGGTTCGGAGCACGCGCAGAGTTATTAGGCAAGCCGGTTTGAATTTGAAAATAAAATACATTAGGTCTTAGATTTAATACATATATATTCCTAAACCTCTTTTCAAGCGATCGAAAGCGATCGGCCAGACATAGCATTTCAGAAGCCCTATTTTCAGATTAAGCTTTATCTTAACTACTACACAGAACCTTGTGAATTTTGTTAAAAGCAGATCTGGCCATTTCTATACGGGGACAAATTTCACATCTATTAGGCGCCATGGAGTTCACTAAAGTTTCGAGATATTTATACTTGCTTACCTTCTCTACCGTAATATGATCTATGTTCAGCGAGGAAGACGGAACTATTTCTGCTTATGATCATATACTTTGTCTTTCTGGCATTCATTTTTAAGCTGTGGAGATGTATTTTTGAAATTAGACATTGCAGGTCCTCGTTGCCTTTCAGCCAGAATTATTTCATCGTCTGCATACCTGATGTTGCCGATACGCTTACCGTTGAGTTTTATACCGATTTTGCAGTCGCCGATCGCTTCCTTCATAATATCGTCTATGAACTAGGGAACTGAAAAATAATGAGCAATATCTTGTAGTTTTCGAGATATTGATAAAAATAAATTTTATCCTGTCGTCCCATATACAAAGTGCTTTATTTGTTCTCAAATCCGCAGGTTTTCATTTTTGCAAAATGCCTATAGACTGAAGATTTTCTTTATACAAACTGTCTGTTGACTAAGATAGACTTATCATTAGTTTTCGCTTGTTCCCTATTACAAAGTGCTTTAGAAACAATTTTCAAAACGAAGGACCACGTAAATAGACCTGCTTTACGCTTAAATAGAATTCACGTAAAAGTAATTACTGACTCAGTTATGTAATATCTGGTATTTACGATTTTTTTAAAAATTGAAACGAGAATGAAATTTTACAAAATCCTTAGAAATTTCTTGAATTACGGACTTTCCCTTTACTTGAACTTTAAGTTTGCCGCGTAAAAGTGAATTATAAACCTGAGAAGATTTTCCGATCAAAAGTTCAGGAAGTGTTCCTTCAAAAAGTTTTTAATTGAAAAAAATAAGTCTCAGATGAAATGATATAAATATAAATGATAGAATACTATATTTTGTCCTTTTTGAAGAAATTATTTCTGAGATTTAATATGTTTATTTATTTAGTTATTCATTTCGCTTAACCCTTTAACTGTTTAATTTTGTTTTTAAGAACTTTTTCTGCCCGCAAACTAACGAATATTCTAAAATGTAAGTTTTTTTAAAATTTCTTTATTTGCCCTTTTTCAGAAATAAAAATTATTGTCGTTTCGTTGATTGATAATACAAATGCTATCTTTTTATCATTGTGGCGAATACAATTGACATTATGCGAAAAATCGTGGTTTGTTCATGACGAGTATACTCGACATGAACAGTTAAAGGGTTAATACAAGCTACAATTATGATTTAAAAAACCTAATAACCTAAAATTAAATACTTCTACTAAATTCTAAGAAGGGAAATAAAATGGGCTAGAGTAAGAGTGGATTAGGCAAGTAAAGGGCAAGTTTAAGAGAAGCTTTATCACTGTGAAAGTCGAAGACAGCTGTATTGTTTGCTTTTAAAATGACCGTAATTAGTGCGATGATTTCGAGCCGGAAGTGGGAAGGTGGGCAAAACTCAAATATAATTTTTATTGAAATAGTGAAAAAATAAAAAGCTGATGTCATAATTTTAATGTTTTGTATATAATAAAAATCTAATTTACCCCTGGAATTACACAGGACCCCAATAATTTCTTTGATCTGAAATATATCAGAATGAGTAAGAATATTCGAGGAGCAAACATTATTTTCAAGATTATTATCTGCATTTTCTATTACGATCTTAGTTATTTGTTGTTTCAAGTCGTATGAAACATATTGGTTAATATTTAAAGTTGTACTATCCCTATCGTATGTAGCATTACTACATAAAATTTCTGAATTTAAACTCAGAATTTCCCTTTCGACTTGTACGCGATCCTTGTAGCATTACATTAAAATTACAAGCTCATTCTGCGGTAGTTCTAGTATTAAGGATTATAGAAATAATTTTATTTCTTATATCGTTTTTCTGAATTTCTTTAGATTGGCACAAAATTCCGAGATGAAATAAAACCGCGATTCGGATTGTTGAGAACCAAAGAGTTTATCATGTGCGATTTATACACATTTGACCTAGAAAGCAAAGATTCTCTGGATACATATGAAGAGATAACCAAAATTTATGGATCATTACTAAATACTTTAGAAATTCCTTGGCTTAGAGGTAAATACTGAATTGGTTACATATTCTGGGACATCAGATAATTAATGTTAATGTTTTTCTTGACGAGGAAAACATATTATATAAATATTAAATGAAAAAAGGTATATTGAAAATACAATAGCTGTTCAGGAACAGATATTATTATTCATTAATTTTCAGTACTTCCAGTCTAATTTTTCTCAGCAACCAATTTAAAGACTAATTCTGTTTAAAAGCTTTAAAGACTAATTCTATAAAAAAGTTCGATATTCTCTGCATACTTATCTATTGAACTGATTAAATTAAAAAGAAGAATGCTTTACAAGTAATCAAGGTGACTGGCCTTGTAAAAAATAACTAATATTTTCAAATAAATATGCATTTTATAATTTAAAAAAGAGAGTAAACAACCTGCGATTGTTCGTTTTAACAAAATATGCGCTAAATTTTTGATGGAATTAAAAAAACCTCTTGATAATTAAAAATATGTTTTTGTTTAAGCCAGTTTGAAGTCCCAGAATTTAATAAAATAACATTTGTATCTTGCATTAATTCTTTGTAAGTATTCTTTTTACATTTTCTTAGTACAAGCCGACAACAGTACTATGGGCGGTTCAAGGTCTGATGAATATCATGTTTTATCCCACATAGGAGAAGATACTCTTAAAATATGCGAAAGCTGTGGCTACCGATTTAATGAAGAAATTAACATCGAAAATTCTTCATGTCTAAAATGTAAATCAAGCAAATTAACAACGAAAAAAGGACTTGAGGTAATAGATATTTCTAATAACACAAATAAGTTTATAACGTTTTTACATTTAATAGGTGGCACATACATTTATTTTGGACGAAAAATACTCCTTACCTTTGGGAGCGACGAGTCTGCTGCCCAATGGGAAACAAAAGCCACTTGTTATGGGATGCTACGGAATCGGTGTAACCAGATTACTAGCTGCTTGCGTGGAATCTTTATCAAATGATGATGCAATAGTATGGCCAACACTTCTTGCGCCATTTGATGTTTGCATTATCCCACCAAAGGTTCGCATCGTAAACTTTGTTTAAAAATATGTAATATGTCATAAGATTATTTTAGGATGGCAGTAAAGAGCAAACATATGGAAGTGATTGGCTAGAGAAGCTTTGCAATGATGCAAAAGAAATTCATGGGGAGTCAGCTATTTTATTAGACGACAGAACGCATCTTACTATAGGTAAAAGGATATTGGATTCAAAAAGGTAATTATTATGGGCGATGCAGGGACTTTCTAAATGTGGTGCGTCTTTCAAATTTAGTATTTTTATTAATTCTCTAGTGCACCAAATAAAAGGCTAGGAAGTAAAATATTGAACCATTGACGGTTTTTTTTACCTTCCTAATAAAGGTTTTTTCTTAAAATCTGTTATCATGTGTTAAGTGGAATAATTCATTTTGTAAGCAATTTGGTTGTTTCACCTAAACGTGTATTCTTAGATTTAATGATTGATATTCACGACCGTTGGATGTGTGACTCTTTTTATATCCTTGCTAGATAGCTCGTCTAATTCAGCTTGGACAAATTATTATAGGTTTTTTGGCATTTTTTCAAATTGTGTGATGCACACATTTAGCAAAGCCAGCTTTTTTAGCTCCGCTTATTGTTTCATTAAAACTTTTTAGCCTAATGCTTATTGTTTCATTAAGATATATTTTGTCAGTTTGATATAGTTAAAAGTTGACATGAGTTTTAATTAAAAATCGAAGAATATTTTCTAGTAAAATTGAAACGTATTCTTGTTATTTCAACAATTTACAATTAAAATCGTTAGCTGAACCAGGTTATAGTTGATTCAAACAGATAATACAACCAGATCAATCAACAAGCTTTTCGTTAATTTAACTAGAAATATGTTTTTAAGTTAAGAAACTACTAGTCAAAGAATAGGCTATATATGGTATATAAAGTATGTACGTACACTATATAAATTGCTGCCTCTGTAAGTGCATAGAAAATCTAAAATTCCGTATATGTATTATGAAAGAGCAGATCAGCATACCATTTTTATGCATATTAGTGTTGAGGTAAACTCATAATTGGTCTAAAATGTTCGCATTTTAATTTTTGGCAACATAGTTTTTTTCTTAATATTGAAAATTAACACACAAATTTTAAAAATAAAATCTATATATTATTTTTCAGAATTGGCATCCCATTGTTGTTAGTCATTGGATCAAGGATAAAAGAGTCTTCCCCTAAATTTGAGCTTCATAATACAAAGTGTAATTCTATAAATGTATTAGAATATCCACTACTATTACAGGAACTAGCTAAATATAAGAAAAACAAAGACAAACTGTGGAAGAACAATTGTGAGTAAGTGAATTCCTTACCTAGTATGAAATAAAATGTATTGAAAAGTTAAATTCCTCTTTTTTTTTAGTCCTGTTGCAGCAATTGAAGGGCACGGTAGCATTTTGATTTTGCTCCTTCCCGTAATATGATTTATTTTCTTGGATTTTCGTTGAATGGGCGGGGTGTATTTATTGATTTTAATTTATGTAATTTATTGATTCCACTCTTACCATTTTTTCGAATCGCCGTTGTAATTGGCATCCATCATGTCCAAAATCGGTATAAATATTCCGCGAAACTGCCTTATATGTACTGAAAATCGCCTTGGGATGCAGTGATTAGAGGAGTGAGGTGGCTTCTCATTTATTTAGTAGTTTTCCACAGTTTTTTTTACAGGAATTGAGAGGATCCGAGTCGGATTTTGGGGAATTGTTTTTGAGTCGGTAGTAATGGACTTCCTACATCTTACAATTGTTTCGAATCGGGGAAATTGTAATTTTTCCGCTGTTTTGTAGGAATTGTAAATCCAAAAAAAAAAATGCGAATTTGTTTCGATCTTTTATAATACGTTAATGAACGCGAAAAATTCGATAAAGACGCGCAATTGTCAGTGTATTTTCGTCGTGTTTTATTTATTTTTTATTTTAGTTGTGTAATTTTTGATGACATTTTTATTTTAATTCTAATTCCATGTGTTTCGCAACGAATGCACCAAATATGCATTTTCTCATACCGAAGTCCTACCCAAAAAAGCCCTAAAAGAGGTATAGCACAATTATTTAATATAACGCTTGGTCACTTTTTCTTATCTATCTATTTAAAAGTTAGATTTCTTTTTAAATAGAACTCTATAATGCAATTTCATTTAATAGGATTCATTAAATATAATATGATTATTTAAGAAAGACTAAGTGAGTACGTTTATTTTTAATTTTTATTTTTTTATTTTAGGTAAATCGACTACGACGAATCTCCTTGAGTTTTCTAACTTCTGCTTATCTGCCATTGAATCTGGTAAGCAAGTCGATTGCATCTTTACAGATTTTAATGAGACCTTCGACCGGATTAATCATAAAATTCTTGTACATAAATTGACTGTTCTTGGCTTCCCTAATTTATTCGTTAATTGGATCTTCTCGTATTTATCCGATCGTACCCAAAGTGTCCGTTTTCGTGACGTTTTTTTCGGACGTGTTGCACAACACATCTGGTGTCCCTCAGGGTAGTCATCTTGGCCCACTATTATTTATTATTTATATTAACGATATTTCTTTAATACTGACACACTAAGATTTTATGTTATGCTGACGACGCGAAAATTTTTCGTACAATAACCAGTGTACTTGACTGTCATCTTTTAAACTCTGACTTGGATGCATTCCAGAAATGGTGTACTATAAATCAACTCCCCTTAAACGTTTCTAAATGTACTTGCATGTCTTTTTCACGTAAAAAGTATCCGTTGCATTACAACTTTACGATAAGTGGAAGCTCTCTTAATAGATGTGACAAAGCAAGAGATTTAGGTTTAATACTTAATGCACATCTCTCTTTTGAGGATCATATTGATTACATTGTGAACAAAGCAAACGCAACCTTAGGTTTTGTAAAACGATGGTCCAAGGAGTTTGATGATACCTACATCTCTAGGCTCCTTTATTGCACATTTGTTCGACCAATTCTCGAATATGCCAGTTCGGTTTGGTCCCCCTTTTATGATCACCACATTAAACGGATTGAAGCAGTTCAACGCAGGTTCTTGCGGTTTGCCCTGAGGGGCCTTCCTTGGGCAGATAATCTCCATCTGCCTCCTTACTCTGACAGGCTAAAACTTATTTCTTTGGCTTCCTTAGAACATAGACGGAAAACCGCCAGAATTGTTTTGACTTTTGATTGTCTACAGGGAGACATAAATTCTCCAGAACTGTTGGCTGCCTTTGATGTTTCCGTTCCGGTGCGTTACTTGAGGAATTACGATTTTTTGCACTTAGCACAGCACCGAACGAATTATGGCCGCAATGGGCCAATATCACCGATGTCGCGCTCTTTCAATTGCAATTTCTCCGTGATTGACTTTCATATTAGTAGAGACCAATTGAAAAGTCGGTTAAGTTAATGTAGCTTTATCTGATTTTTGGATTTGTTTCATTATTATATATTTTTGGTCCTATTTTATAGAACCTATGTACATACGACACATTTGTAGTAATCAGTATTTGATGAATCTGTGATAAATAAATAAACCTTTTACATATATCGCTGTTAAATGCACTCTGGTTTATTGTTTTAAATTTTTAAACACATACCTTTAACATTTTCAAGAGTTTTGCGCCTGTGTTATTTTTATCTTTATTCTGAGAATTTAGAATAAAATAATCAAGTAAGTTAGAATCCTTTAAAATTAATAATTCTTTTATGCACCATTTATTTAAAAAAAATCCAATTCCAGCCGATGCACAGTTGCCTGAAAACACGAAAATGCGCTCTGCATTAGCACAAACTTATTAAAAACAAAAACAATTTTTAAGTTTTTGAGGATGCCACATCTAATTTTGGGGTTATTTTTTACTTACGGGTTGAAGGGGTAAAAGTAGAGAAGGTAGTTTTTTTCCAGGTTATCTGGAAATCTATCGATAATATAAAACTAATTTATTTATTTTAATATATTTGAAGGGATGAAAATAGTAGTAATAGGTAGTTTCTCCTAACATATAGCTAGGATGCATATCTTTTCATACGTTCTCGAGAACGTAGAATTCATTTTTGGGGTTACTTTATAAGAGTTGAAGGAGTGGAAATATACGGGTTAGTTTCTCCTGAATTAAAGCTAGTAGCAAACTGCATGTCGTTTCTTATATTTTCGAGAACACAAAGCTCATTTTCCGGGTTTATTTTTTTACATACGAGTTAAACCCCAGTGTGGAAAATAATCGAATGAGTTCTACGTTCTTGAGAACGTATTAAATGATTTACATCTTGTAATAGCTGTAATTTAGGATAAACTATCCTCCAAATCTTCACCCCTTCAGTCCCTAGGTAGAAAGTATCTCCAGAAATAAACTTTACGTTCTCAAAAATGTAAGAAACGATATGTATCTTACTACTAGCTATAATTTACAAAAAACTATCCCGCCTATCTGCAGCCCTTCAACACTTAGGTAAAAATTAAACCCAAAACTTGATTTAGTGCTTTCTTCAATATGTGAAACGATATTAAATTTGCTATTATATTTATCTCGTCATCTGTGATAATTAAGAAAAAAACTACTCTCTCAATTTCAGCCCCTTGAACTCCGATGTAAAAACTAACCCTAGAAACAGATTCAGACCCCAAAAATGTTAAAATGGGAGATTTGTTTGTAGAGAAGGAAGTGTTATTAATTTTATTCGTGTAAATCATCTTCCCAATCCCCTTAAACATTTTTGCCAAAAAAGGACGTTTAACAAGAAAAAAAGATTTCCTCTACATGTGCACATATTGGGCTAATACCTGGTATTATTATTATTATTATTAAAACGGCTCCAACGGCGTATTTTAACATTAATTTTAGGATAGCAGAGACGAAGTTTTTTCATTCAACATATAATTTTATGCTTAGGAAGGTTCAATACATCTTATTCTGGTCTCTAATAATTATACTTCGCACAAGTATAGAAATTCCAATTGTACTTTTTGTTATTAATAAATGTTGAAACAACCCTTCTCCCACCTTGAAATTAATGTTGAGTCAACCACAATAATACCCAATTTGTTAAATATTGGATTCGTCTTAAGCTGGAGCCTCACTTGTGCATAATTACCCAAACTTTGACTAACGAAGAACAGCCTTAATTGTTTTAACGATAATTGGTCACCCTATAAATCAGTATTACCTTTGTGCTGTACTACTAGAGAGGCCAATGTCTATACTTAGGAAAAACCGCCTTTAACGCCGGACCAAATTAACTACATCTTAATGATGTGTGTTACTGCTGCAAATGGGTAATTTTGAGGGTGTACCATGATCTTGCACATGAACGAATGGTAAAATTTCTGGCATAACATATTGGCACGGATTTATAAAAATAAGAAACAACGCAACATTGAAAACTTTTGGTTTTATTATACTTAAGCAGCTAATAGTGGGAACAAATTGCAAAAGATTAAAAATCACTTTTTGAATTTTGTCATTTAATCTTAGAATCCGGTTTAACAATAGAAAGTGTTATAAGGTAATCATAATCGTTTGTAGAAAATTAAAATGTTCCACTTCGTAGTTACAAATGTTTAATTGCCTCGAAGAATTCTTTGTCTTGTACAATAGCTGGATGTGAGTCGATCATAATTTGTGCTAGTCGAGGATTATCAATAATCGTCATGTGATCACCTTCAATGAATTTGAGAGTAACTTTGCCGTTGGTAACCTTTGATAATTCGTAGTCTTCTTCAATATCTCTTAAAGATATCTCCGACGATCGAACTAATATTATCGGGGTATTAATTGGCTCAAAGTTTTCGAAGTCGTACTCAATTGTCATCTTGATGCGGTTAAACATGGATTTTATCATATGAACGCTGTATTCCTTACTATAAAGGTTTTGTTTTTCGGCAATTTCGGCAAATTTATTGTATTTGTCATCCCATCCTTTAATATTTGTGAAAAGTGCTGTAAGGCTTTCAATAGATTCGTCAGGAAATACTCGATTGGCGGCACCAATGAAAATTTGATTAAGAATATCTTCATCCGAACAGTTTTCACCAAGATAAGTAGTGCAAAGTTTATTCAAAAAGGCTGGAGCACCGTCTATAAATAGCAATTGTCCACGATACCCGACCTTTTCCAGATACCTTACTACTTCAATCACAATGTTCGTGCTGAAGGAGTAACTAACAATGTAGAAAGGATCGCTCTTCTTTATTAGTTTCTTGATATCCTGAAATGAATGGATTAAGAAGTTTATTACAATACAAATATTAATGTGCTTACTTCAAAGAGGACTTCCGCAATTTCTTTAGGAGTTTTTAGGTGAGCAGTATGATTAAATTGCAATAATAGTGCCTCAGACGTTAAATATTTGGCGACCTCATTCCACGCTTGTCCACCTACACCCTCCAATCCTGGCAGAATAATAATCGGATTTCCAATACTTTTGTTGTTCTTTGTAGTCAGAGGCAGGACGACCTTATCAGTGTTTTCTTCATCTCCAAGGTTTCTTATTAGAAGGTTCATTCCCATAACATTGGTATTTTCACCTAAATAGATTTTTACGCCAACGGCGCCTTCCTTTTCCCGTGCATCTGAATATTCCTTGAGTTTTTCAAAGGTCATGGAACGTAAATCTTGTGGATTGATGGCTAGTTCAAATTCTCTTTCTAATGTTGTCTTAATTTCAGAGGCCATTAGCGAATCCATACCCATTTCTGCGAGAGTTGTTCCCATTGATACTAATTTGAGATCTCTGATACCAATTATATTCATCACAGCTTCGATAATGTTTTCAGCTCCGCGAGCCCCTAAGCGTTTTTCAGCCACAACCATACTAGCAACAATTGCTTCTGGGCTCCGTAAAAGAGGATCCAATTCTTGCAGGCAAGAAGATATTCGCTGTTGAAGAGTTCCTCCAATTTCCATATCGATTTTGTCTTCGGCCATATCAGCCACGAGACCAACTTCTCCCACAGCGCCCCACTGAATAGCTTTTCCAGGCAGACCACTAGCTACTCTGTCTTCAATTATTCTTTCCATGATGGCATTCGACATACCGTAATTCGTCTGTCCGGCGTTGCCCCTTCCACAAGATACACTCGAAAAAACTACAAAATGTTCCAGCTGTGGACACATCTTTCGAGATAGTGCATCTAAGTATTTAGTGGCTACCGCTTTGGGCCCAAAAGATTCTTTGAATTTTTCAACTGACTGATTTTGGAAAACAGCATCCTGTAACTTTACTGCCAAATTGAAAATCCCTCCAATTGGTCCCAACTGAGAAGAGTCCCGAATTAATTTCTCGCATCCATTCTGGGTTGTTATATCTGCAGTATTAACAACGACATTAACTCTGTAGTTAGTCTTCCATAAATGTATTCTGTAGGCTTGATAAGGTTTTTTAATCCCACTGCTGGAGCTAAGAACGATTTTTGCAGCGCCTCGATGTATCATCCAATCAGTTAATTCTAGACCAAAACCGCCAAGACCTCCAGGAATAATGTATACTAAATTTTCATTAAACAGTACCGTAGGCATGACCTTTATAGGTAGAGTCATTTTCGATTTTTCGTCCTCGCGAATTTGAAGTATAACTTTACCAATATGTCGGCCACTAGCAAGATATCTAAAGGCCTTTTCTATTTCGTTGGCTTTAAATACTGTGCATGGTAAAGGTTTGACTATACCCTTTTTTAAATCTTTTCTTATCATGTCAACAAACATCTGAAAAAAATTGCAAAGTTACACGCTGAAGGTCGTAATTTATATAACAATTACCTCTTGTCTTTTTGCAGGCAAATAGTAGAAGTTTTCAGCCATTATTGCGTGGAAAGCTAATTCTTTCAAGAACGAACCTAACTCCAGCTTTGAGTTGTTTGCAAGATCAAATTTACCAATTTCCAGGAAATTACCCTTCGTGGCTAAACAACGTATGGATGCTAAAAGCTTATCACCAGAAAGAGAGTTTAAAACGAAGTCGACTCCTTTACCGTCTGTCTCCAACATAACCATCAATTCAAAAGAGGTGTCTCGAGAGTATCCAATGTGAGATTCTGTAAAACAAACGTTTCTTATTTAATTATCTTTGTTTATTTTATTATTTACTCGCAAAAGGTTCAATATATAGTTGTTTTCGACACCTATTAAATCAGAAGAAATTTATCAAGATGGTAAAAAATACGTTTTTTTTGTTCCCTGCATCTGCTATGGCCCATAGCTGACGTGAAATCGTCCCTACCGTGCAACACACGACCCAATTTGTTGGGAATTAGAGTGGGGAGTTGGGCGGTTGCGTAGTTGTCTCAGCCAACCACCCTAGCTAGAGAGACCAACAAAATATCGGGCCAACCGTGCTATACACGATCCAATCTGTAGGGTCCCTAGAAATCGGACCATGCAGATTGGATCGTCTGTAGCCCTTTTAATTATTACGTTGAAGGTAATTACATGGGTCCTTCAATTGTGACCTTTCCAGTGATCTTCATGGTCATTCCAATATACATATTTTTTCAATCACGGGCGTGAAAAGTTTGAAAACTCTGCAATAATAACTTGATCTAAAAATTGTATGAAACTTACAATAGTACCGTCAGCGATAGCCGACGAAAAAAAGGAATACTATATTAGTTTCACATAAACCTAAATTTCTTCTAAAATGCTTTAAAAAGTGTCTGCTCCTTTCACCACACCAACCATTATCCATCAAAAGCGTTGTGAAGGAACATAATTAAAAATAAAAGTAATGTAATTCAAATTCATCTAATAAGTTGCTTCATAGATTTAGGTGCCCATACATTTAAATTCAGTTTTCTATGCATCTTACCTTTCAGTTGAGGGAAAGTGTTTAATAGATACTGCTTCTTTTCATTTGTACTACAAGTTGTGAACACTTCCAAACCGTAAGCTAAAGCGACCCTTATGGCAGCCAGTCCAACGCCTCCAGTGCCAGAGTGTATTAAAATGGATTTCCCGTTTCGAATATCGACTTTATCGAAAAATGCATAATAAACCGTCAAATAAACCACAGGTATGGTAGCGGCATCCTTCATCGACATGTTATCAGGTATTTCCAATTCAATTAAATTTTTGTCATCCTGGCAGGATGAAAAGCCTCCGCTCGCTATCATAGCCATCACTCGTTTTCCTTCAGTTGTGACACCAACGTACTCAAAACCGAGAACATTCGTAAGTTCTTTGCTGTTCACTAAAGACAAACTATCGGCTCCCAAACGTCCTGTAGCAAGCATAACATCTTTGAAGTTTAGCGAAGTATAAACGACATCAGAATATTTTTTGAAGGATTTCTTTTCAAACCACGTTAACGACGATAAATCGCCGTATGTTTTAATATTTGCCTCAACGAAGCCGCTTTGCGGTACTTCGAGTATATCTTGTTTCAATTGCAGATGGCGATAGGTGCCCCATTTGCCCTAAAAAGAAAAATTATATAAAAATTTTATACTAAGTAAGGCGGATAGTATACATACATTTTTGAGCACATTTATAGGCATTGCCAATTTAAGTTGTGCCTTGTAAAATGGATGCTCCAAGTCGAATGGGGGTGCTCTTGGATCATCAATTAATATGCAACTGATGAAGTGTCCATCTGCTTCCTTTCGTAAACAATTCACTAGTCCCAATATTCCACTAAGTTTATTATTTTGAGCGACCACCAAAACTGGTCCCTCCGCTTGACAGGCCTTCAGTTTTTCCACCCAATCGAACTGATTGTCGTCCGAAATTAACATCATCATAGGCTTACCGAAAAATTGTTTTCTCAAGCGCATCATCAGTACAAAGGTTTCTTCTTCAGTAGGGAAAACGGCAAATCTATGAAATCCGGATGGTGTTTGAATATCACTCATACGTAATCCAGCCTTTTCGCGGGCCAAAAAGAAACCATTTTCTGCTAAGCTTTGCTGTACTTGCTCTATGTATTCAGAATTATTGAGCATGTCTTTAGCTACTATAAGGTTGCAATTTTTCTGTCCTGAAAGTTTTGAATTGTCTACTTGTGCGCCAGGCAGTTTAACTTCTCGGGCAGTCAGGTAGAAATAGTTCCCTGTTATTAGAGGAAGGTCGTCTATCGCACTTATGAAATGATTTATGATTGGCTCAGCACTATCAGTGGAGTCATGTTCAACAATTTTTAGTTTATGCATAGGGCCATTTTCAAGAATTAATTGAACACAACAGCGTACGGCGTCGACATCGCTTAACTCCGGTGCTGGGAAGTGAGGGATAAATTGATACTTCTCTAAAACTGGAATGCCCGGTGGGCGCCTTCTAGCGACAGGACTCGCTTTTATTCCGATCATTTCAACTCCACCACAAACAACTCGGTCCAGTGCTTTACTTCTTCGTAATTCGAAAGACAAATTGTCGGGGTCTTGAGAATTCAGAAGCTCATAGTGGTACTTCCCATTAATTCGCATTTTCCTTATTCCAGTTGGCAGATATAGGGCTCTTGAATGATTGCCAATTATATGTGCCTGCATCATACAGTCCATAAAGGTAACCCAGTTGTAATCCCATTTTATTTTTGCCCAATTCCCATCGGCTCGCGCCTCATGAACACTTCTAAAAGCTCCATTATAGTGGTAACCTCTAAGTCGCAATTCTTTATAGAAATCTTTTGTCGCTAGAATAGGAGAGTCTGAAGGCTTTGGAGGTGGCAGAGATGTTGGAAGTTCATATTCAATTTCCCGAACTGTTCCAGTGACGACGACTTCATTGTTTTCGCTGATCTAAAATGTATTAAAAAAAAAAAAAAATGTGAAAACCAGTAAATATTTAGCCAAGGTTATGATCCCCTCGACGATTCGATATTCAAATACGAAGCATTTAGCCGTGGTAAAACTGGGGAATTTGATGGTTACATTTAAATCAGAGCTGTAAAATATTGCATTACTTTGGAATGCATTAACGTAGGCATTACCATTACAAGTAATTCAATTTAAAGATGATTACCAGTACCATTACTAGTAATGGTAATGCAAGAAAAACGAATTACCATTACAGTTAGTGGTACTTCACCTATAGCATTACTTGGCATTACTAGCATTACTCGGAATTACGTAGAATTACATGGCAGTACTTTGCATTACTCAGACTTATACAGCAGTACTCAGCAATACTCATAATAAGAAATGTCAATTTGAAAGTTTTTTTTTACATTTTGGTAATAAAATCTTCGATTTTATATTAATAAATATATATTTTAATATTCATTTAAATATGTTTATTGTAATAATTTTGAGTAAGGCTGAGTACTACTGCTATACTGACCAGTAAGTAATGCTGGTAATGGTAAGTAATGCTAAATAATGCTCATATGAGTAAGTAATGCTAGCTCATGTGATTACAGTAATGGTGAAGTACCAGTAACTGTAATGGTAATTCGATTTTTTGTATTATCATCACTAGTAATGGTACTGGTAATCATCTTTAAATTGCATTACCTGTAATGGTAATGCATGTTACTGGTAATGCCATTTTTTAAAAACAGCTCTGATTTAGATGTGATCGAAATTTTTTCTGAATAATCTTGATTATAGTATAATAATAAAAATTGAATAATACTAGTTAAATCAGCAAAAGAGTGGATAACATTTAAAATGGTACTCGAATTCTACGATTTTCATTAATAAATGTCGGGTAGCAAGAAAGAATTACCATAACCCGAAAGTCAGTTGGTTTTTTCATTAAATTTTCAGGGTAAGATTTTAAGAAACATTATTTAAGATTTGCAAGCGTACTTTATAAATAAAAGTTATATATAAAAATGCAAACTTAGTAAGAATTCGCCACGATCTATTAGCGAAAATCGAACCATTCGCTTCTATAGGAAGACAGTTCATTATATGTATGTTAATGGAGAATAGTAATTAGCCAATTGATGATTATAAAAGCCAATTGGAAAACGATTACTGCTGTCGATCAATTTGAAAACGATTGGTAAAAACGGAAAATTAATTAAAAAAAATATATATCGATTACTATTTTTCTTATATAAAATGTCTATTGAGTGAACAATTTTCCTTGTTCAAAATGTCTATCCGTTAATCGGTAGATTGTCGAAATCGTACTCGTGCCCCATTTGCTTATGTTTAAAAATAATTGGGAATTTTAAATGAAGATTTGCTTGACGAGGGCCTAGTCCAGTTCTCTATATTTTTGTGATGGATATGCCTTTTGCCTAGCAATGCCTCAAACTTTTTAATGTATTTTACTGCTTTAAAGCCAGGCAAGCATTTTGGAGCAGACAATTTTAGTCAAATATAATATTTTAGAAGGCGTGAAATCATTAAAGCTTTCCCCGATATTGGCACAATTCAGAGATTGATAAAGCCCAAATTTGTCTGTCATATGTGCTGAAAGAAGAGTATTATTTATTTACCATATTATGGCAGAGCTCTGATAAGATCGCGCTGGAAGAGAGGTATTATTACCGCATTATTTTTATTATATACACAGTCAATAGGACATATTCTGGTATACACTAATTTTATACGGCATTCGAAATACTTATTATCGTATATATAGCCTGTACTATAGTGAAAAATAAAAGAAACTAAAAAAAGTGAAAGACAATGTCTAAATTGGCAGATACAAGATCGTGGAAGAATAAAGTAACAAGTACCTCCCTGCGCGTAGATAAAGTGGTCATGTCCATGTTTCAGCTTTTATATGGAAGGAGGTATCATATCCTATCGCTGCAAGGGAAATGGCACAAAACCATTTGCTTCTACAAATGAAATATGAATTGAGTGGTGTGGTGGCCAAACTACAAACGCATATTCCTAGTATGGACGAACAAATACACAAAACAAGGTCTTTAACACATACGGATCGTGAAGCTCCCTGGACCAACGCCTGATAAAACCAAGAGAGACGGTGGCATGGTATTAATGATATTCTTCAATTATGGTTTGAAAATCAACTTGGAGTCAATAATAATGCCAAAGTAAAAACTTTTATATCAACGAGATAAGTAAAATCCCTGGATCATATAGTCAGAAAGGAAATTGAACGTTTTTTTGTGCATATGATTCGTGGAACTCTACTCAGAGAATATATGAAGATTAGACTGAAGAGCCAAAATATCATTTTCTTTAACAATCGATTTAAAATTTGTTACATCGTCAGCATAAGCAGGGATGTTAAAGTTCCGAATTCAAGGAAAAAGGAGATTAATAAACAAAGTAAAAAGGAGGAGATCGAGAGCTTGCATAAAAGTAGTTATTATCTTTCCTTACAAGGGGCACACAACTTTATACACCATTAAGAAATATTTCATACAATTTGCTTGTAGAAAGTTGACCGTCTTGACCTCATGAACTGCTGACCAGTCAACATTTGATAAGAAAGAATTTCAACGATCAAAATCTGCTTCCCTAAAATTTCGGAAGTATTTTAGAGAAAATATATCAGATGGCAATGCGGAACAGCATTATAAATCGGGAATGGACACAAGTCAACCTGTACGGTAGAATTGGAAATTTCTAGAGAAAACCAAGTCCAAAAGACGAAAGCGTACATTAAAAACTCCATTGATGTGCCGAAAGCCAAAGCCGCAAAAGTTGTCGACAATGGTTTTCTCAGCGACTCAGATTCCTGTCGAATATAATCAGGTACCATAAAGTTCTCCATAGCAGATGTAGTCCGTACTAAGCACAGCAAATTAAAATAGCCAACAATAATAATCTCTTCCTAATTCGTCTCTTGATTATAATATAATAAAAATTTAAATAGTATTTGAATTATTTTATATTTTTGTTTTCAACAAAATAAACTGACTTGGAAACTAAAAACAAAGAATTAATAACGTAAAAAAATAAATTAAGGAAAGCTTGAATAAAAATGTTTTTTAAATTGGCGCGGTGCAAATTAGTCCTCTTAATCATGTGCATATTTATATATTAGGTACTATATACAATATACAGTGGGTCAAACTAATAAATCATGCAAAAGTGGCAAGAAAGTAAAACACATGCTGATATAGTGAAATAATTGCAGAACATTAGTGAGACTTAGCTTATTTTTCTTGGATTTTACTACATTTTTAATATATGTACATTCGAAAAATTACATATAAAAACCCATACAAAGCAACAAATAATTCCATTTTTCAAGTCGAACAAATAATCGGACACATACACTGCACGACAATAGGATAGGTTCGGTTTAAAAAATGTATCTGCGTCAATTATTTTGCATCCTTCTGAAGGGATATTTTTATATATGTTAAAGGGTTATGAGAGATAATAGTTCATAGGAAATGCTAGGTAATTAACTGAGTAGGTAACATTCTAGGAATTTTTTTCTGAAAATGTGCCTATTTAAGCGCGTCAATAGGATAGGTTCGTCATTCGAAATCGTGTTTGCAATTGGTGAAGTTGTGAGAGATTCCTTTTTATTCATTTGCTCTAGTTTCCAGAAGGCTACTCTAATAAAGTGATCGCACAGAAAATCGGCAGAAGTGCTAATGTTGTGAATAATTATTTGAAAGATCCAGAAAACTATGGTAAAAAACAGAAGGGGAGGACAAGCAGAGCCATAACTGAACGAGAACGTCGTCTCATCTTGAGGGAAGCGTCGAACTCAACGAAGACCGCTCGGCAAATTAAGGAAGATGTGGGCATCTCTGCAAGTGTTAGGACGGTACAGCGCGAAATTAAACGTTCTCCGATGCTAAAGAGGCTGCGCTTAAGAAAGAAACCTGTCTTAACAAAACGGCATCAACAGGCTCGCTTGGATTTTGCTAGGAGACACATGTCGTGGAATATCGAGTGGAGGAAGGTAATCTTTTCAGACGAAAAAAGGTTCTCTTTGGACGGGCCCGATGGCTTTTCTTACTATTTCCACGACCTTCGAAAGGATGTAAAGTACCTGTCAAGGAGACATAGCCGTATAGGATCTACGATGGTTTGGGCAGCCATTTCATACTATGGTCCAATCGATTTGGTCATAATAACGGAAAAACAGACTGCCATCAAGTATAAGGAGCTGCTTGAATCTCAAATATCTAAATTTAATGAAGTAATAGGACACGGCCAATGGATTTTCCAACAAGATCACGCTGCAATTCATACTGTAAGAGTGGTTTATAATTGGTTTTGTGAGCAAAATATTACAGTTTGAGATTGGCCTTCTATGTCTCCCGATTTAAATATTATTGAGAACTTGTGGGGATGGCTGTCAAGAAAAATTTATGAAAGTGGGAGACAATATCAAAGCAAAGAAGAACTAATTTTAGCTTTAAAAGAGCAGTGGGCGAGAATTCCAACAAATATTATAACCTCATTATACGACTCACTACCTGCAAGAATTTCTGAAGTTATAAATAAAAATGGAGCAAACACACACTATTAATTAATAAAATACATTAACATCTAAAATAGTGTGCTATTATTTTCATCTTTAATAACAGACCTTTGGAGATTGCTAATAATTTTACTTCCGAACCTATCCTATTGACGCACTTAAATAGGCACCTTTTCAGAGAAAAATTCCTAGAATGTTCCCAACTGAGATAATTACCTAGCATTTCCTATGAACTATTATCTCTCATAACCCTTTAACATATATAAAAATATCCCTTAAGAAGGATGCAAAATAACTGACGCAGGTACATTTTTTAAACCGAACCTATCCTATTGTCGGGCAGTGTATATGAACGATGCGAGAAATGATGTACTTTTAATATTTTAAATATTAAGAAGTAAATTAATAACAGATTCTAATTGATTAGGCATCGATTTAACTAAATTTTGAAAAACTGCTGGTTCAATATTAGTTTATTCATTTTGTAAGGTTTTTGTGACTGGCTGTCTGCGAAAATGTGTATGTATGTTTTTCTCATGGATGTTCCTCTCTCGGATAAGATTGCTACAAAATGTCTAAAACTTTGGAACTGGCAGATGTTACGAAATATAAATTGAAAGCATTTAAAATTTAGAACAACTACCCAAGAACTCAAAAAGTGGTCCAACTGGTTTTCAAAATTCGTCGTTTTTCAACAAATATTTTTCCTCAATTGTCAGCCGAATTTCTTTATTCATTGGGAGTTTAGGCTTCTTTATTGTAACGCTTCTATGGTGGTCGTTTATTTTAAACATATTTCGTACATTAATTTAGTTTTCGGCTGTTACGAACAAGTGCTACCATCTGTTCCCAGGTTATTTGAGGTATATGGAGTTATTTGTTGTTTTCAACCGGCTTCAAAAAAAGGAGGTAGCTCTCAATTCTGTATTTGTGTGTGTGTGTGTATGTTGTGCAATATCTTTGCCGATTGTGAACCGATTTTAATGATTCTTTTTTTATTGAATACCTCTAAGAGTGGAAAAAGAGATGAATCCAGTTTATTGAATTTCACCCACTTCCCGTTAATTACAAATTGAAAAATAATGTACATTTTTACAAAAAAATAAAACCCGACTTCGAAAGTTTGCCTGTATGTACAAACTTAAAATAAAAAGTTAAAAATAATATTTTTTATTACTTTATGAAAAGCATTAAAGGACAATATGCAAAATTATTGATAATTAAAAATTTACAATATCTAATCAGCTATTTTTGGAGTCGGTGCCAGCCAAGGCAAGTTAATAAACCTACAGTAATTTGAGTTTATAAACTTGCTTTGCCTGATACCGACTTCAAAAATAGCTGATTAGATATTGTAAATATTTAAGTATCAATAATTTTGTATATTGTCCTTTAATGCTTTTTTTAAAGTAATATAAAATATTATTTTTAAACTTTTTGTTTAAGTTTGTACATACAGGCAAAGTTTTGAAGTCGAGTTTTATTTTTTGGTAAAACTTTTTTTTCTTCTCTTTTTTTTAATATATATTAGAAATACAGTGCTGTCGGAAATTTTAGGACCAAACGTTAATTTTGGGCATAGATTCTACTCCCTAGCCCGTCATTTGTTGATAAGAGAAAGAGGGATGGTGAGAAGGGGTGTACATGAAATCCTTGTATGTTTTCAATTATTTTATAAAATTTTATTTTAATTGGTGTACTAATTTTAACTAAAATGAGCAAAAACTTAAGGCACTTCTGTTCAGAATTATAGGACCAATTCTCGTTTATCTCTCTTTAAGTTGGAAATAACGTTTTTCTAACGAAAAAAATCAGAAGTTTTTCGCAGAATAGTTTGTAGCTGAAGGGTTTGGCACTGTGTGATTCAAACCGTTGTTATTACATGATGAATTTTTAGTGAATAAAGAACAAATTCAAGGTCTCCCTAAAATAATAAAAACATTGTTGAATTGTTCAAAAAATGGTGAAAAAGTCAGTGGAGTTGTCCAAATTATGGCAGGTAGGGTAACTAATATTGAATTTCGATGCTTTTAACTTACATTTGGGCCATATTTCTATAGATCATAATATACAGAGCGTGAAATTTCACAACAGCTGAGAATAAGCAAGACTTGCGTTCATAACACCATTCAACGGTATCGAGAGACAGGCAATGTGCAACACAGGAAAGGAGCAGGAAGGCCACAAAAGCTTACTGACCGGGTCACAAGACGTCTTGTTAATTTATGCAAGCAAAATCGCAAGGCTTCAAGTGCAGAGCTTGCACAGCAACTGACGACGGCTGCTGGAACATCAATTAGCTCCTACAGAATCAGAGAAAAGTTGTGCTCCCTTGGCTACCGATCAAGAGCTGCTGCATAAAAAATTGCACTAACTCGGCGCAACATTTCAAAACGAATGCGTTGGTGTCGCTCCCATCGTCCTTGGTCTACTTCAGACTGGAAAAAAGTGGTCTTCACCGACGAGAGCACATTCCAGCTTCGTCCAAATCGCAGGGTGTGCGTTCGACGACTCTCTAAGGAAATTTATCTTCCAGAATGCGTAAATCCCCAGATGCACAGTGGTGGAGGAAAAGTAACGGTCTGGGGTGGGGTATCTTGGTATGGGTTCACTAACCTCCACTTATGCACTCGGACCGTTGATCAAAATTATTATATGCATATCTTGGAAGAAAACCTCATTCCATTCATGGAAGATGAAATGCCCTTACGAGGGTCCTTGTTGCAGCAGGACAATGCGAGGCCACACACTGCCATGTCCACCCAGCGCTGGTTGAAGAATAACAATATCAATTGCCTGGAGTGGCCCCCTCAAAGTCCGGACCTGAACATTATAGAGAATGTGTGGAAGGTCCTTAAAGATAGAGGTGCGAAGAGAAGACCGGAAACCCTCCAGGAATTAAAAGATATTTTAATTGCCGAATGGCAAGGACTGTCGGAACTTTTCGCAAAGAAATTAATAGAGTCCTTACCGCGACGAATTATCGACGTTATAAAGGCCAAAAGGCAACACATTATAATTAAGAACATACAAGGATTTCATGTACACCCATTGTCACCATCCCTCTTTCTCTTATCAACAAATGACGGGCTAGGGAATAGAATATATGCCCAAAATTAATGTTTGGTCCTAAAATTTCCGACAGCACTGTATTTAGGTTCCTGAAAAAATCTTAAAATCGTAGAAAATTGCAGAAAATATCACTAATATTGTACAATATCTTCATGTTTTTTAAATTAGTGCTATTTTTGTCCGATTTTTCTTTTGAGCCACTGTATTTTACAGCTATTAATTAGATTTGAGGCGAAGCTTACTAACATGCACCGCGCCAAGTTCAAAAATAATTCTATCTAAGCTTACTCATAAATTAAATTAGGTCACAGCTGAACCTTGTCACCGGAAACGATCAGCATATCGCGATCGATTCAACGCGACTTCGGCGATAAACAAAACATTGAGTCAGACAATACAGCCAGACAATAAGAATATATATAAGAATAAGCAGGAAATATTCATGTGTATACAGCTGTAAGAATTCGTAATTAAAGTTGAGTTTGGTTTAACCATAAACCGTGTTCACATTTCCCGGCATGGAGTTTAGAGAGAAGGAGAACGACCGCTGTAGGGCCTGTTTCCAAGCTATAGGCCAGAAAACTGGGGTGGCCAAACATCTATCCCTCTTAAAACGATAATGAATTTTCGTTTCGATAACCAGACAATATATAAGTACTATAGCAAAACGGATATGCTCTATCGATTGGTGCTATCATGACATCCAGTTCTGACCGAAAAGAGGATATTCGAACCGGAAGTTTATTTAAAAAAATAGAACATGCATTATTTAGCCTTTGATTCCATGTTGAGAAATATTTAACTTTTGTTTGAAACATTTTGCAATAAAATGCGATTTTTGACCTGTGATTGGCCCATAACTCGCCCAAACCGGAAGTAGTTTTTTTTAACTTTGACTTTGCACGTTATGACTTTGAGCTCAGATTTTAGGTTGGAAAGTATATAAATTTGGTTCTAATTTAGTTAACATGTCATAAAATATCTCAGAGTAAATTTGGACACTGAAAGTGAAAAAAAACAGGTATAAATCAAATTCATAAACATATACATCGACCATTTTTTGGCCTGTAGCTTGAAAACAGGCCCTACAAGTGCGGGTGCGACCGTGAGCACATTTGTTCAGGATCATCTAAGCTACTTTTTCTCGAAGTTTTAGAGTTATTGCGATGTCCTTTGATAAAAATAAGTGAGGCGCTGCGATTGCCAAGTTGTCTCAATAAAAGGCGGGCTTTTTTGCGCTAATTTAAAATTACCTACCTACGTTTAATGTAAGTTCATGTAATATTGTTACAATATTCCAATAGTTCAAAACTATTTATTCATGTTAATAAATAAAAAAAAAGCTGAAGCAGCTGTGAACGAGACAACACCAATGCTATTTTCATTACAAGCTGAAATAGCAGAATTAAAAAAAAAAAAAAATCATAAAAATGTGATTTATGAAGAGCGAAAAAGTGTCAGTAGCTGAATAACAAGCAAATGCTCTTGAAATGGTGCATGAAGGTCGCGTTGTGGATTTAGAATGTTAGTAGATGTACATGCACAATATTTAACCACTTTTAAATGTTTTTTCTTGCAAAAATAAGATTTATGGAGCACGCTTGCTTTTTGCCAATACTGAGAAAATCATTTATATACTACTCAGCTAACGTCAGCTACTTATGAACATCTAACTTCTTGGATACAACTTACTGACTCCAGCGCGGCTAGTGGCTACAAAATTAACTCTAATATTATGCACATTTACGGGACAGGCGGGCTATCAGTATATGAGTATATGGGCTATATCTCTCTAACCGCCATGTTTCCCAGTTTAACCACTGAGCTCCTCCCACCAGCGGTAAGGTCCAATCATTATCTTCTCAAACAAGGTTAAAGATGGCTCTCCTCCCCCCATGCGTATGGCTTGGCGGAAGATTTACCGCCAGTGAAATTGAAAACGTTGACTATTTTTACCACCGCTACTGGCCCGTCGAGCAGAACAAGATTAACACGTTAGAGCCGGCGTGTACCACAGGTGGCTCACACGCGAATGGTTTATCTGGCGGTTTTTACTGCCACCCGATGAAGTGAAATAAAAAACTGCGCCGGCGTCACAGTGTTAATGAAAGTTACTATGAGATTACTAATAAGCAACACAAGCAACCGTCAGTAAATGTTCAAAATAATAAAATAAAATACAAAACGTTATCAAGAATTTTCCAATTAGATCATTTACCTCGAAGTTTCCGGTTCCATAGTGGATCATGACAATTAACGTAACGTTTTCATCTTTTGTTAGTGGAGTTGCTCGGATAAATCTAACATCTTCGAACTCTACGGGCATGTCCATGTACGATGGTCCATGGCGCATTAAACACAAGGTTTCCCAGACATACTGTAGGTACGCCGTGGCTGGTACAAGAACTCTTCCATCTATAGTATGACCTTCCAAGTACTCTCCGTTATCAGTCTTAAGTCCAACGTAATATGATTTTTCTCCACTTTGGCTAGATTTAATGTTTTCATACTTGCTAACGTGCCAGTCTTCACTGTGGTCCCATTTAATAAGTGAAGAAATCATTGGAGTACCACGAGATACAGGAAATTCGATTGGCGGATATAGATGCTCTATCCTCAATGTTACACCATTCATGAACAACCTAAAGAAGTTTTTCTCGTGTTTATATTCAACTTATAAATAAGAACACCGAATACTTACTTGCCGAGATTTGTAAGGAAATAATTCAAATTGTTCTTGTTACCCCGCTGAGTGAGTCCAATATGAACGCCCTCTGGCATGGACCTTCTTAAAATCGCCTGTAGAAGACCATGGGGAGCAATCTCAATGGTTATAGCATTAGGTGGTAATAAAGCGGCTGTCTCCTCGAACAAAACACTTCTCAAAAGATTGTTGGTATGATATTCAGCAGAGCAAAATTGATTTTCAAGGTTATCCCAACGCGATTTTGGAACACTTGAGCTCAACCATTTCTTAGATCTTTCTTTTGGCTGTGGTATAACTTCACTCAGACGTTTAAGAAGCGCCGGTCCCATGTGCGCAATGTAGCGGGAGTGATAGGCGATATTCGAGCATGGTACCTCCTTTGCAAATACTCCCTTGGCTTTCAATTCTGCTACAAATTTAGCTACGTCTGCAGAAGGGCCAGAAATGGTGCTGGAATCTTTACTATTATGGCATGCAACTTCGATAGTTGGAGGCAGTATTTTGACAATTTCCTTAAATCCTAGACCTATGGCAGCCATAGACCCTTTAATTTTTTCAACTTCTAAGCTCACAATTCCTCTACTGTACGAAGAAAGTATCATTTGTTCGGCAGTAAAGCCACCGTCAGCATAGCCGCATCCAAGCTCACCTACCGAATGACCGATTAAATAATCAGGTTCGATTTGAAGCGCTCTTAACATATCCACAATGCCAATTTGAATAGCTGCAATACCTACAAATGAGTTTAGGATATTGTCGAAAGTTTTGGGATCAGGTGACGTTAGGATGCTAATTAGATCGAGCCCTTTAGGGACAAGAGTTCTGTGACAGCGTTCAATCGATTCTCTAAAGATTGGGATACTCATCAATGAACTTCCCATTTCAGGCCACTGTGAGCCCATTCCACTGAATACAAATACAATTGGGCGGTTAATTCCAGTGAAATGGCTAACCTCTTTAGCAATGCACTGAGCATTTTTGCCCTCCTCATGAGTGAAGAGGCCATAGCCACGGAAGACCAAACCTTGAACAGCCTCAATTTGAGTATTGTGAAGTAAGCCGACATATTCTGCATCCAAAGGTCTTGATTCAATGGAATTGAAGATACCTGTTAAAGTATCTTCAGTTCGACCAGCAAAGTTTACTAGTCTTGGAAGGCCGTCCTTGGGAATGCCAAAGTTTACCTTCTCCTTCATATAACCCTCAACGAGTGCATGGGCATTAGCACCTCCAAATCCAAAAGAGTTAATTCCAACGTAAGGGCTTGTAAGATCTTCTGCATCACTAACTACCTTCAATCGACCTTCTGCGAGCGAAGGAATTGTTGGGCGGACAGCCGTAAAATTGATATTAGGTGGAATTTTTCCATTATGAATTGCAAGGCAAACTTTAACTATTGAATTAATTCCTGAAGCTGCCTCAGCATGTCCAATGTTGGACTTCACAGAACCAACAAGAAGGGGTTTATCCCTCTTACTGCTCAACACATTGTCGAGAGCACGACACTCTTCGGGATCTCCTACAACGGTGCCCGTACTGTGAGCTTCTAAATATCCTATGTCGTTGGCACTTATCGGAACATTGGCATAGAAATCTTGGAGCAGCTGTTCCTGCAATCGACTGGAAGGATATGTGATTCCCTCCGTTTTGTAGCCATCACAGTTTGTGTTCGAGTACATTAGAGTACAGTATATGCGCTTAGCATCTCGTTTTCGTTGCAGAAACAGACAATTGACTGATTCGGATCTAGTATATCCTGTAGCATCTTTATCGAATGGACGGCAATAACCATCAGGAGAGAGCACACCAAGGCTTAAGGAAGACAGTTAGAAAGTGAAATTAAGAAAACTAACTTTATTTTACCGAGCAAATTGAAGAGTTAAATATGGATGAAGGATCAGATTAGTGCCACCAACAATTGCAGCATCAATTTCGCCATTCCTAAATGCTGTGAAAGCATTGTCCAAAGCATACATGGAGCTACTGCAAGCTGTATCAATAAGAAAAGAAGGGCCATTAAGACCAAATGAGTATGAAATGCGATTGGCTAACATAGCACGACTGGACCTGAATTAAACAAAGAAAAGAGATAAATTTAATTTTATTTAGTAATTTTATATAATTTTATTTATATATACCCGGTAATACCAAATCCTCCAGAGACGACGGTCTCGTAGAAAAACGTTTTTTCCGATTCTGAAACACAAGCTCCAACAAAAACTCCTGTACGGGTTCCTTGTAGTGTTTTTGGATTAACTCCAGCATCAAGAATACATTCAAATGCTGTTTCCAAAAGAATACGGCCCTGCGGATCCATAGTATGCGCTTGTTTAAAATGCACCCCAAAAAATGGCGCATCAAACTTTTCCACGTCATAAATTTTTCCAGTTCTTCGAGGGATCTCCGAGTTGAAGTGCTTCCATCGAACTTCGGAATCATCCACCATATCAATCTAAAATAAAGTGATAGTTTTAAATAAGGGCATGTGATCAGTATAAGTGCAGGAATGTTGCAAAACATTTATAGTGAAGTATAATATATATGTAAATAATGCCTTTCTGACCACCTCAATCAGCCTTAAAGGCGCGTTTCCAATACAGCGTGGAGATTCAGAGTATTTGCTATCTCTACACTTCACACGATAGAGTTGTATCTTTTGTCTCTTTAAAAATCTCACTCTGAATCCGAGAGTCGGCGTGAAAGTAGGACCTACTTCTACTTCCGCGCTGGCGATGTCGAAAGCTTTCGAACTTAATTTAATACGAGATGGCGCTGCTGCAAAGTTTCTTTCTTAGAATGCAAAATTGGCAAAATTATTGCTTCTTATATACGAAATAAATTTATTACTTGACTAATTTGTTTACAGAATATAATATTCTGTAGAATTGCTCGTTATTTTAGCAAAAATTAGTTATTGAAATTTGTGTTTTCGGATGAGTTGCACTAAGTGATCTACAGATGGCTCGTATATTTTCGAACTACTTTAAAAATCGACAATATATTTATGTAATGAGCTACTGCAAGGGTAGCTGCAACTTTATTTTCCACAATTTTAATTAATTTACAAGATTACAATCTTCACTCTTCACACGACATTTGACAAAAAAATTACAGGCAATAACCTGATTTCGAAAGCTCTGAATATTTCGAACATACTCTGCGCTGCCATTTGGACCGGGCCTACTTTGGCGCTGAACTCCACGCTGTATTGGAAACGCGCCTTAAGCCTCTAAAAGGCGTGACCTTCGCCCGATTGATGTGTTTGTCTATGTAGGTAAACATTTACAGGGTGTCCAATAGGAATGTGTGAAAACTAATGAGTCACTATTTTTTAACAAATCGAAGGATCGGCTAAATGTAAATATTTTTTTAATTAAGGGGACCTTTACTTTCAAAATCGGGAAAAAACCCACTTTTTAAAAGTTTTTTTTTGAAAAGACTATTATATTTATGATCCTGAAACCTTTTGTACATTATTGGTAAGATTATGAATAATATAAAAAGAATTTTTAAATGTAACTTTAGTTTATTTTAATGCCTGCAGATGGCGTCAACCAAAAGGCACTTTTAAAACGGCCCCATTTCTCCAGGACTTCCTGTAACAGATAGATTAAAAATTTTTAGTGGATTGTGTTCATAAGACACAAAGCTAGTGCCTAAACCTAAAAAACCTTTTATTTTTAATGAATATATCATTTTATACACATTTTTCTAAAAAAGTTACAAAATGACTATAAGTTAGGGGTAAACTAACCTCCGCATAAAAAAGTGGGGGGGAAAAATAATATTTTTAAAGGTTTAGCTTCTAGTATATTTGATAACGAATCGAATAGCGTTTGGTTTGTTAAAATCGGTTGAATAGTTTTTGAGATACAGATGGGGCCATTTTCAAAAATGTGATTTCGAGAAAAACGCTTTCAAAGTTTTTGTTATGTAATTTTTACATATAAAACGCGGAGAGCTGCCGTTACAAATATAAGTATAACTTTTTTTCTTTTACGAATTTCTTAAAACGGTTTTAGGAGAGTGTTTGTGTGATGTTAAGAAGCATTTTTATGAAAAAAAAAAAAAAATTGATTTTTTTCCGATTTTGAAAGTAAAGGTCCCCTTAAGGAAAGTCGTAATTTTTTTTTTTCATGTCAATTTTATTATAAATAATTAAATCTATTTAATACATGCCATAGCGGATCTAATATAGCTGCCAAAAATTTAAAAAATTACCACCCCTAAAAGATTTACAAAGAAATGAAAACATAACGATTTTGGGGTCGATAATTTTAAATTTCCTATCCTAAAATAGCAAACTTTTTAAGAATTATGTCAATTTCCTTCACTTGGAAGATGAAAATAATGAAAAGAAAATAAATAACTCGTTTAAGTTTACTCGAGTCTTTTCAGATAGTCCTCGAAGTAAACTTACTTGATGTGAAGAGAGTTTTCAATATGGAGGAGGTTTCAGCGTCTTTAAACAATGAAGGAGCTTTAGTGACAGAAAATGGAGATATTAGAGCTAATGAAAAGATAATGTGGAACAGAGTTGCAACACCAATATTTTGAGACTTGAAATTTAAGATAATGCATTCGGGATGGCAACCAAAATTTAATAATTTTAAGGGATATTAGTAAAAATTAATAGGAATCTCTCGAAAATCAGTTCATAGGAGTTTTCGAGATCACTGCTTTCAAATCTACTGTGAGAATTTGGAAAACTAAGATGATGGATCCAATAGGGCGACAAATATTTCCAACTCAAAGGATTTCCATGAAATTGAGCTTAAAAAGGTTTTCAGAGTCGCTGAATTCGGATTTGCAATTCAAATTTGGAAATTTGAGGTGGAAAATCAAATATTGCGACGAAAATTTGCACGATTCAAAGTATTGTAATGAGAACAGGTATTAGGATTTTTAAGGTTGCTTATTTCATATCCAATATCCAATAATCCAATGAAGCATTTAGAAGTATAGTAAAGTTTTTAAATATGCGACAATTTCTACCACAAGTAGGCAAATAAAATACTGCTTTCGGTTTGAGTTTTAATGGCATTTCATAATGTTAAAAGTAAAAATTTAATTATAATATCAAATAATATTATATATAACAGTTAACAATAAAAATGCATACATAATTAATAGGTAAAATTCTCTTAAGATATGTAAGTGGCAGAGATGGGGGTTTAAGCATTATCATTGAGTTTTCATTATAACTAAAAAAAAATCAATGACAATGCAACTAATTTTTCATTAGCATTGAATTTTCCAATGCTAATTCAACAGATTTTTCATTAGCATTGAATTTTTCTATTTATTTATTATTATCAACAGGTATAACACCATCTGACAGTTAAATAATATAACTAATTACTAATATTTTAAGATAAGAAATGTACATATTTAGTATAATGAAAGCCCTAAAGATAGACTCTGAGTCAGGTAACAAGTAAACGCTTTTTCAATTCAACCCTGTTACAATTAAAATCTATTGAAGGAAAGTAAGTATTATAATTTTTGGACATGGCTGACACTGGTTCAAAAGAGCCATAATTTGTTCTGTGAACTGTTGAATAAAGAAAGTTTTGTCCTCTGGTTACTCGCGGGCGTGAATTAAAATTAATAAGGCTAAGGAGATTGGGTGAATTTATAGCGCCAGTAATGATATCGTGCATGAAAATAACCCCTGCAATTTCTCTTCGCTTCGAAAGAGTCGTCAATCCCAAAAGTTTTAACCTATTTTCGTATGGGGGAAGGTTATACGGATCACTCCAAGGTAAACGACGAAGGGTAAAGCGGAGAAATCGTCTTTGAACCGCTTCAATTCGTCCAATATGCACAGTGTAGTGGGGATTCCATATAATTGACGCATATTCTAAGATAGGACGGACAAAAGCACAAAAAAGGACCTTAAGGAGATAGGGATCATCAAAATCTTTAGACCAACGCTTGACGAATCCAAGAGTAGCATTTGCTCGGTTTATTATGTTGTCAATGTGTTTTCCGAAATCAAATGAAGTATCAATAATTAAGCCTAAGTCAACAACTCTATCCGTTCTGGATAGTGATATGTTAAGGATTTTATAAGAGTACTCTAAGATGGAGCTCCTCCTACTAAACGAAATAATATTGCACTTATTAATATTTAACTTCATATGGTTATTCGAACACCATTTTTCAAAAATTATCAGGTCGTCTTGAAGGCGGTGACTATCCTGGAGAGATTCGATCAGTCGAAAAATTTTCAAATCGTCAGCATAAGCTAAAACATGTGAATCTTGAATTAAGGGAAACAAGTCGTTTATAAAAAGAGTGAATAATAAAGGTCCGAGATGGCTGCCTTGAGGCACGCCTGAGAGAACTGAGACAGGGACTGAAAAAGCAGAAGAAAACTTAACCTTAAACGAACGATTAATAAGGTATGACTTAATCCACTTAACAAAATCATTGGGAAAACCAATTCGTAACAATTTAAAAATAAGCACTTTATGAGAAAGCTTGTCAAACGCTTTACTGAAATCAGTATATATGCAATCGACCTGTGCAACATGCAACAGATTTTCATTAGCATTGAATTTTCCAATGGTAATGAAACAGATTTTTCATTGCCATTGCAACTAATTTTTCATTAGCATTGAATTTTCCAATCGTAATGCAACAGATTTTTCGTTAGCATTGAATTTTTCAATAGTAATCCAACAGATTTTCATTAGCATTTCAATGGTAATGCAAGCGATTTTTCATTAGCATTGAATTTTTAAATTGATTTTTCATTACCATTGAATTTGACGTCACACAATTTTTTAAGAAAACTATATGCCACAATAAAGCCTAGTTTTTTGTTAAAAATGTAAAACAACCGATTTTGATTTTTCATGGTGCTTTATTTGCCCTTGAAATAACTAACTTTTTAAAATACTCGTTCGTCAAAAATATCCATTATCTATTATCCTATAATCTATATGATGTGCACAGCTGCAAGTATAAAAAAAAGGGTAAGATGCTAGGATTGGAATATTTTTGTATGTATAAAACATGAAGATCACTTGTATAGAGAATTTAATTTACGGAAGAATATTGTACTTGTAATGGTTGCAAAGTAAAAAGTTGAAATAAAGAATATGCGTTAGGTAGCCGGATGTTGCACATTTGCCCCAATTTTCTGAAAACTGATAAACAAAAGTTTGTCGATTGACAGATTTAATGCGAATGAGAAATTATCGTTCAAAAATTCAATGCTAATGAAAAATCAATTTTATTATTATTGAAGAATCCAATGCCAATGAAAGTATATTTTCATTATCATTAAAATCTCAATGATAGTGAAAAATTGTTCAATAGTAATGAAATTGATTTTTCATTAGCATTGGATTTCTTAATGCTAATGAAAATATGCTTTCATTGGCATTGGATTTTTTTAAGGTCAATGCATTATTCAATGCATTAACAAAATAATGCATTGTGTCCATCTCTGGTAAGTCGACACCATAGTAGAAAAATTATTCGTACTTTTCGCGGAATTCGATAAAAAGACCCTAAGTAAGTAGGCACCGGAAACAAAGTGGATAATATTTTGAATTACATATTCCTGCGAATAGCTTTCAATTTAACCTGAATAAATTTTGGACGAAAACGTCTCATTCCCTGTCACACATTCCGATTTTAGTAATATCCCAATTCATGCATTAACTTTGAATTGGTTGAATATTTCTGGAATTTCTAGAATACACTAAACTAGACTATTTGAGAAGGGAATTGAATTGAACCGAAAAGTCGCGGATCATAGCTTTGCACCACTCACAATTGACGGTTGTATGTTGTTCGAAGTGATCTATAAGTTTTTGTAATTGAACCCTGATTTGAAATTCCATCATTCAGTAACAGTATTTTTGTTAAAAACTTAAGAAAGTGTAAGAAAAAATGTATCTCAGGATGGGCTAGTTACACGCTCAAATTATTTTTGATGGGCTAACCATAAAAAACGAATTAATTAGTAATCTTTGGTGCAGTTACTTGACGGGCTTATCTCATTAGAATTGATAAATGCTCCAAAAACGCATCTCGTAATAATTCAACCCCACAGCTGACTGTCTAAAGCCACAGATCATATAAACTACAAGATGCACTTCAAGAGCGTCTACAAACAGCAGAATAGCATATATAGCGCCAATGCCACATAGCCACGAACTTACAATAATTCCACTTTTATACATTTCATTTCAAAGTGCAGTCTCATAAAAACCCAGAGAAAAAGCTTTTGAAGTTCTTGTGCAGCCACAGCGGTCTCGTAAAGTTCTTTTTGTGCGGCGGAGACAGTCTCATGAGGTTGACTGTGCAGACTGAGAATGGAACAGGCCTGAACCGCATGCACCGGCGCGGTTATTGCATAATGCTACATTAAAATAAACCGCCAGCACATTGCTGCTATAGGTGACTGACTGCAAGGTGTTTCGTATAATACAGTGGGTATGAGCACACGGTTAAATTATTAACATTGTTTTCTTTCTGTCTCGCTCTGTTATTATTTTTCGGAAATATTGTTAGTAATTTGATCGAGTATTGATAACTTATCAAGGATTTCCAAAAGGGGTGATGGGAAGTGGTAAATTATGAATGACTTTTTTAGCTTGTGGTTTTATGAATGAATGAATTTACAATACCCATAGTGGCGCCTAAATGAGGCAATAGTCGAGCCGCATTGAACTATGCAATATAAAATTTAGATGGGAGAGTATGCAAAATGCTTAAACAATGTAAAAGTGGTAAAATGTTTTCTTCAAATATCTTATATGCCTGGATTTATTGAATGTTTTTGCAAATTATATTGGATATCATCTTATTCACTTTTGCAAATTATATTGAATTTTAGTTTTTATTTACTTCATACGAGTTGCTTTTAAATTTAATTTACATAGTTTAGTTAACGTAGTGGAAGATTAGAAAAGGAAAGTCGATTAAGCCATCTTACAATGAGAAATGTGGTTATACCTTGCGCTTAGTAACAAACAAGTTAGTTAAGATTCAAATTCTAAATTAATAAAGAAATCGTTAGTAAGAACGACTTATATCAGGTGATTAACTATTGTTCATTGTTCAAAACAATCAACTTTGTTATTTCGCACATTTTTAACCTATGATTTAAGTTAATTTTTTTCGACATATAGATAATATTTGTTAAATTATTATAACGTAAATATCTCTCTTTGCGCAAATTTGTTCGCACTTGTCCGCCCTTTTATTTAATTCCTATCCGTCTCAATCTTATTTATTATCAGAATTTAATTTATTCACAACTTTTTAGTTCTCAAAACAGTGTTTTTCAACACCTTTTAGGCGTTTTCTTGGGGTGGTGATGAAATTTGACCTTAGATAACAAAAGAATTGAGGTTCTTATCCTCCCTGTTATATTTGTTCCCATCTTCACCTGTTTTCGAAACCCAAATCCAATTTTTTTCAAAAAAATCAATAAGATAGCAAGTTAGCGTTGATGTTGATTTTAGGGGTGGTTTACAATCCCTTAATGATAAAAGTTATACCTCAGGGTTTAATAGATTTATTAATTGGATCTTTTGAGCCGGAGTTTTTGTGGTTTTGGCTTTTTTTAAAACTTCTTTCATATCGAAAATGTCAATTTTTTATAAAATTGACTCCAGAAATCGGTATTTTGATTTTTATATTCTAAAATACAATAGACAGGGGTGCTTTTTTTTAATTTTCAGGTGATATTCTGAAAGAGCACTATTGAAAATACCCGGGTATGAATTTTCAAAACTTTTTAAAAATAAATAACAAAGTTGTCCGAGCTTAAAGTTGACGGAAAAAAACAGACAAATTGGGACAATAAGGGTTAATATTATAGTTTAGCAAACATTTACAAAAAATTTATAATTATTCATAACTTTGACTAAAAATCTATATAAAGAGGAACCTATGTTGTTGTATACACCGTCAATGAAGGGCAGGTGACTGGTAGTCGATAGAAGTATATTTTTCATCTCGAATATTAACGAATATATTTTCTACAAATAGTGTTCACGTTTTAATGGACAAAGACGGCGATAATGACTAACAGATATTCTGTTTGTTTTTTCGTGTAATTGTTGTACATTGTAAATGGTAAATAAAGCTAAACCTTTTTGAATATACGGCTTAATTTAATAATCTTTTTGCATACATTTAATTTTGTTTGACATGTTGTACCCTTTCGATGTTGATGAAACTTGGCATACTACTAAAGGATATGTACAGCAGTATCTAGTACTTTTTTTTTTTTTTTTTTTTTTTTTGAAATGGTCAATCAAAAGCAAGTTATAGATATACATATATAAAGAACAAAATTTTCAAAAAAATATTGTAATAAACTCTAGAATGCTTCCTTACACTCCCATTTGGTTTTACTTTTTCATCTTCAGTAGTTCATTTAAAGTTTGAAAAAAAGTCGATCTCGGAATTTTGTTTTTTTTATATATGTATCTAAAGGACGCAGCAATTTCAAGACGAAAAATATACTTATATTGACGAGGTTCATATTGAGGGCAAATTCGTCATGCTAACACGGCTAGACCCTTTATTGATGGCACCTTTTTACAAGCGATTGTGCATCTCGTAGTTTATCTGATGTTTGCTAAATACCATTAAATGAATACGAATAAGACGGAAAGAAAACAAACTGCTTGCAGTAACATTTTAATGTCTTGTCGATAAAATTTAATATTTAATTTTACACAGAACAAGTCATATATCATTTCTGTAAGATTTTTTCTGTAGATTTAGAATTCATAAACACGTCTCACGTCACGTTTTTTGAGCAAAATAGGGTTGAAAAGTACGAAATATCGTATTTTGGCGATTTTCAAAAATTAATAAAATAATAACGAAACATGAAAAAGGCCCGTAATATAGCTCAAAAGAGAGCCTGAATCCTCATCTATATATATTAGGGTGTTTTTTTTTCGCGACAATTTTTTTTTTCAGTCCCACCTCGAAATTTTGTGGCAAATACCTAAACAAAAATTCCCTGAAAATTGGAGCCCTTAATATTAATATTAAGTACTAGACCAAGGCGTATAAAGAATTCCCATATAAAATACACGTAAACTTTGATTATTTTTCTTCAAAACTCTACAGCTCAGAGGCATTTTATGGTATAATCTTGGTCAATGGTAGGGTTTCGTCAGAACTGAATGCTCTACAAAAGTGTCCATTGCGGTGTAACCCTAACTCCCACCAGCGAGCTAGTACGGGTCACTAACCCTATTTTTTCATGAAATTCTCGTTTTTTTGCCCCTATCTTGTAAATAAAAAGAGCTACAGAAAAAATGTGAATGACAAACTTGTAGAAAATTCAATTTCCTCCAAAAAGTTCTAGAACACCAAGTCGCTAACATCGATATTTCTTGAGATATTGGGTTTTGAAGTTGAGGTAGTGTTTCTACAATTTAGCTCAATATTCCATGAAAGTTCCACACTACCTCAACTTCAAAGCCCAATATCTCAAGAAATATTGATGTTAGCGATTTGGTGTTCAGAACTTTTTTATAGGAAATTGAATTTCCTACAAGTTTGTCATATTCACTTTTTCTTTACCTCTTGTTGTTTACGAGATAGGGGCAAAAAGCGAGAATTTCATGGAAAAATTGGGGTTAGTGACCCGTACTACCTCGCTGGTGGGAGTTAGGGTTACACCGCAATGGACACTTTTGTAGAGCATTGAATTCTGACGAAACTCTACCATTGACCAAGATTATACCATAAAATGCCTCTGAGCTGTAGAGTTTTGAAGAAAAATAATCAAAGTTTACGTATATTTTATATGGGAATTCTTTATACGTCTTGGTCTAGTACTAAATATTATTTTTAAGGGCTCCAATTTTCAGGGAATTTTTGTTTAGGTGTTTGTCACAAAATTTCGAGGTGAGACTGAAAAAAAAAAAATGGTCGCGAAAAAAAAGCACCCTAATGAAACACCACTAGTCTATAGCATGTAATAAGCATCTTTGGAAATAAGATTTTCATGAGCATGCGCTAGTTGATTTGCATTTACTATCTATTGTTTGAAGTAATCGGTTTATGGAAAAAAGTGAATTCCACGGTATGTTTCGGAAAAGTATTAAAGCCTCTCGTATTTTAATATAATATCTATAATACAGTCTTTTTTTTTTTACTTTTCAAACCTATTTGTTTCAAAAACGTGAAATTTACTTGCGAATTCGTGATCTAAGGAAGAAATGTTTTAAAAATAAAACTTTTTCTGTACAAAATTGGTGTCGACCAGTGAATTAACAACACTTGTAATGTCTGTACATTAAAATATCTTTAAATTAATCGGCTAGCAATAGAAAAACTATGTATGTATTTTATTAACATTTTTAATCCGATTCGTACAAAGTTAGGGGATATTACTTCATTTAAATTACTCATTGGCATATTCTAATTGTAAAGTTCAAACAACACTTTCGGCAGTGAATTTAATTAGAAAGTTAGAGTTCAATAAATGCATGCTACCGGAAACGAAAATATTTAAACTTTCATTAGATTAAATTGTTGTTCCTACACTATTTGAAAAAAAAAAAAAATATAACAAGTAAAATGAAACCCCTCAAAAATAGCTTAATTTTAGGAATTTCTTTTTTACTTGATCAGTAATTCAAATTGAATATGTTAATATATAGTATACATATGTATGTATTTTTGCACCGATGGATTTTCAATAAGAATCTTTCCTTGATTGAGACCTTTTTTTTGAAGTGATCTATTAGAAATTTTAGTGAAACGAGGCGCGTTTAACTGCAGTAAAATCAGCGTAAATAACTTAAAAGCTTGCTAGTGTTGTAAAAAAATGTAAGGGTTCTCTATATTTAATATAATATTAATTTAAAAGGATTTTAATTAAAAACGTCTGACAAAACAAAATGAAATTCTTCCTAGCCCCAAAAAAGTGTCGTATATTGTGTTAGAGAATTTTGGGCACGTCAAAACAGTGTTAACAAATGAGTTACTGCTGAGTTTAAAAATCAAGCGAAGATATCTGAGGTCGCGGAATGTCAATTTTTAAACTTTGTGAAACTTTCGGTAACTAAAAAAAAAATGCAATTTTAAAAAGAAAAATTAAAGTCTTAAATTCTAGATTAGCGTCAATTTTTTTTGGAAAAAATTAGTTAATAATAGTTTTAGTCGATGTTATTGCTCAGATGAAGGTAAGAGAGATAATTTTACTCATTAAATGAAATTAAATTAAAAAATACATTTCAAAAAAGCCGATTAAGCCATCTTACAATGAGAAATGTGTTAGTAACAAAAAAGTACTGCAAATTAATCAAGAAATGGTTAGTAAGAAATTTTCTCACAATTAGGTGACTAACTAATTTTCATTGTTCAAATTTAGTACAATCAAGGTTATTGTTTCGCACATTTTTAACCTATGATTTTGGTTATTTTTTCCGACGTATAGGAAATATTTGTTAAATTATTTTTAACGTAAATATCTCTCTTTGCGCAAATTTGTTCGCACTTGTCCGCCTTTTTATTTAACTAGTATCCATCTAATGTTTTTCCTACACCTTAATTCCTTCTTGTTTCACCACGTTAATAGCTTAGCAAAAATTTACAAAACTTTTATAATTGTTCATAACTTCGACTAAAAATCAATGTAAAGAAAGGTTCTAGCCGTGTTAGCATGATGAATCTGCCCCCAGTAGGAACCTTTATTGTTGCATACACCATCATGTAGAGCAAGTAACTGGTAGTCAATATAAGTATATTTTTCGTCTCGAATATTAACGAATATATTTTCTAAAAACTGACAAAATTGGAAACTTTAAGGTGGCAAATTCACAAATGTTAAAATTAATTGTATGAATTAATGTTTTTATTTTTCTATGTAATAAAGTAGTTTAATGTCAACGGTTACACGCATATATATTTTTTAATAGTTGATTCTGAAGAAGTATTTAAAGAGGTTTTTTAATGATAATTTATATTTAAAATTTTTTATAGTAGTATGTGATCTAAAATCAGTTATTAGACATGTATATTTTTTTCCTTTTGCTTTTTACATATTAAAGTTTTGTTAAATTTTTAAAATTAATAACTATTACAAAAATTCACAGTACCTTATTATAAAGATTGTGTTCAAATTCGGCTATGTTCCTGGAATTTGGAAATCTTCCCGCCATCCCCGAAATAACAATTTCATCACCATCTGAATCGGCATAAAGACGCGAGTATTTCTTAGGTGATAGTTCGTCACTTTTAGTAGGATTTGGCGCCATTTTTAACTTATTTTAAAACAAGATATTCTCACAAAATACCAAACTACCCACAAATTATCCTTTAGAACTTAAAACCGCGGATGTCTTAAAACACAATCGTAAGAACCACACTAAATATAGTAAAATCAAGAACTTTTCGAGGAACAATAACTATACGAAGATAGATCTGTGTGAATTGCTAGATTCACAGCAATTGACTCGTGGGCAGTTTGGAAGCCCCTTTTAAACAATCGCTACCAACCTCAACCTTCGTTAATTATTTCTCCCGATCTTATTTAAAAGTCTAAATCGGGTCAAATTTTCTTTGCTTGTACATATGACGCAATTTTATAGCATTACTAAGTAGCATTGCTGAAAATGTTTTAATTCTAAATTTTGTCATATTACAATGTTATTAAATTTTTTACGAATTAAATTTATGTACATATAAAATATAAACAAAATTTAGAATTAAAACGTTTTCAGCAATGCTACTGTAAAATATTTCTTTCTTTTTATTCATTTCCTTCTTAATTGCAGCAAATTAATAAATTAATATTGGTCTCTTCCTATACGAATTACTTTATTTAGCCTAAGGACTTTTTTTAAATGTATGCATCTCAAGAGGCTTTCACGTAGTTCCTCACACCCGATTAACTTCAAAATTGGCATGGGTATATACCTAAATAGTTTTCGTGACAATATGTTTCAATATTTATTTTATAATAAAACTAGCTTTTTATCTGTAACTTCGTCCACGCTTAATAAATTGAGAAGTTTATTCCATTTAGCAGAAAGAACGCGTATAATATGTGGGTTAACTAATATTTTCAGATTTAATGAAAACCATATTAAATGTTTTTTCTGTAGCTTATTTTTAGAACAGATACTTTAATATCGAACATATTTTGATCTGATGGCTATTTCCCGAAAAAAACAAAGCACAGTACTTTTAGTTGGAATTTTAAACCCTTATATTATAACTTTCAATAAATACATATCGTCTCATATCATATAACAATTCAAAAAGTATATAATATATATGAGGTATTCTTTGTGAACGAGAGACCTCCCTTCCCCAAAATTGGTTTGATCTATTAAAGGTCTTTAGGTGGTCAAAAGAAAGGTATGAGTCTCTAGTTTTTAATGCCGAGTGGCATAGGTAGTGAATCTATAGTCCAGATTCTGCCATAAAATCCAAAATGGCGGCGAAAAAACGCGACACTTGCGTTTTTAAACCAAAATCGTGGAAAAAACATCGTTTTTAGTCCCACTCAGGTCTCAAAAACGCTTGAACGAATGATTCTGAGATGAGCTTCGTAAGTATGGAACTTTGGTATTTTTGGAAACAAAATGGCGCCCTTAGTCACATGAGAAATGCGGTTTTTCATTAAAATAGCTACAAAAAAGAATATTTTCGTACTAAAATGTATGAAAACAAATTATTAATCAAGGTGTATCTTTTTCTTACGGTTTTGAAAGTGGCACTTAAGACATTTGATTTAAGCCTTTGTAGACCTCAATCGGGCTCATGCAGCTAGTTTTATAATCGTTTAAGTAAAAAAAAAAAGTGTGGGTCACGTGGTTTAGGCAGCCATATTGGATCTGGACTAGGGATTCACTACCTATGACACTCGACATTAAAAACTAGAGACCCAGACTTTTCTTTTGACCACCTATAGACCTTTGATAAATCAAAACAATTTTGGGCAAGGGGGGTCTCTCGTTTACAAAGAATACCTCATATACATAAAAAAAAATATTTTAATTAAAAAATAAATAGATATGATATATAAATAAAAATAAATATTTTAATTTTTATTAAATTGAGAAATGAAATGAATTAATCAATTTTTATTTTCTTTCATCCCCTTCACTGTCAAAGCTAACAAAATCGTAGATTTCGTGGTCTAAGGAGTTCGATGATCTCTGCATCTCTCGTTTACTGTGTCGTACTTTTTGGAGACTCATTTTGGAATATGCCAGTCCGGCCTGGTGTCTATTATTAAGACTATTAAGACATTTTAACGTAGATTCTTACGGTTTGCTCTTAGAAGCCATCCCTGAGAGAATAATCTTATCTTGCCTCTGAGTGTCAATGATTTATTTCACTTGACTCGTTGATGAATGGTCAAAATCTCTTTAGAACTGTCTTGGCTTTCCATTGTTTTCACAGCGCTATTAATTCTTCGAAATTGCTGGTTCTTTTCAATATCTCGGTGCTAGCTTGCACTTTGACAAATAGTAACTTCTTCCATCTGTCATACCATCATGTTAATTATGGTTTTAATGAGCGTGTGCTCTCAATGTTCGTTTAATTTAAATCATCTTGATATTGATTTCCATTTATCTAAAAGCCATATTAAAAGATTGTTTCATTAATGGTCCATCTAAAACATCTATGTAATCAGCTTATTAATGAAACTGTATTTAATAAATAAATAATCTGGTTTTCAAGAGGTGCTATAAAGAAGAAAAATGACAAAACAGCTCAAAATACATTGCTATTGTTAATAAAAAAAAGTAGGTACATAGAGTTTATTGTATATCCCTATATGTACGTATATACATAATATAAAAGCTGATAAAAAAATCGTTCCACATAAGTGTTCAGATTTGGATAAATTATCTTCGCTCGTAATTGTAAAATATAAAAAATACTGAAAAAAAATTTACTCTTGTAGTAAAATAGTTCTAAAACATTCTTTAAATACCAGTTATTAACGGGGCGGGTATAACTGATGAATTAAGCATAATACGTTACCTTACCTTTCAACGGTGATCCAGACAATACATTTTTTGGGTCCATCGTAAATACACTTTATTACCTTTCGTCGGAAAACCCTTGAAGGTAGCCGGCCGGTAGGTTTTTATTTTTTTCTGAAAATGTATGTTATTTATCTAATTTCTTGTTAACGGGAAGTGGGTGAAATTCAATAAACGGGATTTATCCCCTGATTTTCCACCTTTAGAGGTAAGATATTTTCTTCAAACTTAAATGGGACCACCCCCAAGATATAGCCTATTCAACAAAAAAAAAAAGTGTCGAATTGAGAACTTCCTCCTTTTTGTGAAGTCGGTTAAAAAGAGTTATCGACAGAGCTGAGAAAGAATTACAATAGGTTTATCTCAAGTCAGTTAGCACAATAGATCTTTCAGGTCGCTTTTGCTATCGAGAGGTACCTAGAGTAACTTAACGACCCGCTATAAATAATAATAATCTCAAGTCAGTAGTTCTAAAAATGCGTTGTCATATCTAATAATAATGTTAAAATAATAATTAATTACATGCTGCCTTTTCCACGTTATATGATGCTTACCCATCATTTATCAAAACAAATTTTTCCTCAGTTGTTTGTAAACTGGGTTGGTTCTTATGTGTTGGGTCGCACTCAGAGAGTTTATATTCTCGGATCCTTGTCTGACGAGATAGTTAAAACCTCTGGGGTACCTCAAGGTAGCCATCTTGGACCTTCATCAAGAGGTGGTCCAAGGAGTTCAACGACCCTTACATAACTCGTCTGGTGTATTGCACCTTTGTGAGGCCCATTCTAGAATATGCTAGTTGTGTTTGGTCACCTTTCTACACTAGTCACATCAATCGCATTGAAGCTGTGCAGCGACGATTTATCTGTTTTGCACTCCGTGGGCTTCCATGGAATGATCCAATTATTTTGCCTCCTTATTTACACCGCCTCAAACTCATCAATCTTGATTCTTTGGAATGTCGACGCAAAACCTCCAAAACTGTTTTCGCTTTTGATTGCCTACTAGGCAACATTGATTCTTCGGTTTTGCTGTCCTCTTTTAATATTTCCCTCTCGTTCACTGAGACATAGAGATTTTCCCCACGTTCCTCAGCATCGCATTAATTATGGTTACAATGAGCCAATCACATCGATGTCTCGTTCTTTCAATGGTAGCTTTGTTTATTTGGATTTTAATTTATCTAAAAGATATATTAATTAGGGCTAGACTTTGCTGATTTGTATGTCACTCTACTTGTTGTTCTTTTATTGTAAGTACTCAGTGTAGTGTATGAAGTGTGCAAATAAATAAATAATTAAATTAAATTTGATTTAATTAATTGCGTCTAAAAAAAAAACACTTTTTTATTTATTTTTGGACCAACAAATTGAAAATTCAGCGAATTATTTCCCAAGGCTCCAAAAAAAAAAGTCTCCCCACTGCTGCAGTAATAGCGACCTTCACAGTGCGTGAAATCAAAAAAACCAAAAAGTTTATTAAACTAGAAAGTATTGCCCGTGCCATGAACCTCCATCAAAAAAAAAAAATAAATAGAAATTTAACAAAATGGCGGAGTTAAAAAAAAAATTCAATTTTCGCGCGAATTTTTGCTGATTTTTGGACTACCAAAATTACATTTTTTTATTCGATCGGAAAACTGGAGGTTCATGGAATGGAGAAAAATATATAAAATAAGCTGCAATAAGAATTAAATCGATCGGATAATTTGTCTTCGAGCTACAACTGCAACAAATTTGAAAAAAGTATATTAGTTTCGAGAAAAACGCGTTTAAGGGGGGATATACATTTAGAACAAGAAAAAAAACTCATTTTTGAACATTTTTTTCAAGGGGAAGTTTTTATTCAAATCAATCGAAATTTTTTTACAATTATAAGTGTATCCATGTAGTATACAGAAATATTTTTTTTTAATTTTTTTCAACAAAATGGCGGCCGTTAGATGGTGTTGAAAAAGTCGTTGTATTTTGCTTGTGCCGGCTCTCCTGGTCGCAATTTTGATCAGAAATCAAAAAATCAAAAAAATTTACATTAATTACATTCACAGTTAGTAGATGAATTGAAAAAAAAAGTGAAAAAAAAAATTTGCACTTTTGGCGTAACTTTTTCGAAAAAATCAACATTTTCTCCGCCATTTTATCACATTTTTCCATATTTAGTAATAAAATATTACACTAATTTTTAATTCATATAGAAGGTAATACTATAATAAAGAAATCCTATAAGTTTCAGCTCAATCGGATAATTAGTTTTCGAGTTATTACCGGCATAAACTCCGAAAATGCTGTTTTGAGAAAAACGCGTTGAAATTTTTAATTATCGAAAAATCGTACTTACATTTTAATCAGCAACCCCGGGAACGATGAAAAAAAAAACACTTGGAGTTCGAATTTCGAAAAAAGGGTTTCAGGAGCGTATTCTACGGGAAATTTACTAACTTTTTATGCAAAAAAAAAAAATTGAATTTTTTGGTCATTCTAAATGTATATCCCCCCTTAAAGTTTAATTCATACATTTCTCAATACCTCGATATGATGAGCGGCTGGTCTTCAGATGGCTGTAACTCAAAAACTATTTGAGATATGCACTTGAAGTGTATGTTATTTTCAAAGGTGACTTTCGACATATGCAAAAAAAAATTATTTTTACAAAATTTCACACTAGTAGTGCCCCTTAAAAGCTTTTGAGATTGTTCACATTTAATAATAATCAAGACCGCCCTGCACTTTTCTTAATCCCGCAGAGCACAAAACAACGGTCGTTTTGTCCCGCCTTTAAAAATGCGCAGTAAAAAAACGCTTCAGTTTATTTCTTAAGCTATAAATGCTGTCTGTGAGAATTTTTTGGTGACTATTTCTCTCTCTACATTTCTTATAAGAATTTACAGAGGTAGAGGACCTGACCCGCTTTATCTAATGGAAAATTTCGCTGGGTGTATTTTGGAGAGCGAAAAGTTTAAGCTAGATTACATATTCAAATACGTAGGTGAAAAGTGGAGTTCTTGACGTTGAGGAGTTCAGTCCGGTTTTTTTAGAGTCGAGTTGCTAAGCGAATGCAATACTTTTTGCAGTGAAGGAGATGTGATTAACTCGTCAGATCGAACAGACTGATTAGTACGAAAGTTCGAGTTTGAGATAGTTTCGAGTACCAGATTTTTATTAAAAGTGTTTTTTTATTTTATTTGTGGGTTACAGAGTAGTGAAAACGACCGTTTCTTTTTTTTTACTGCAGAATATCATCTTAAGTATTATATTATTGGAAAAAATAATAAAATGTTTACCAATTAATAGATTAATATAAAGAGTGTTGTTTTCTCTATATCAATCATACAGATGTTTAGTGAATTATTCAGTATTTGTAAATAGAAGAAATACATGAAAACTATGCAGCACAGTGGTCTAAAATTTCGAAAACGCGGGATTGAATTAATTTTCGAAAAAAGTTTAAAAAAAAAAACTATCGAACACCATGGGTCTCATCGGGACACTCCGACGTTGAGGGAAATGAGTTTCTTGATGAACTAGCTAGGGAGGGTTTATCATTTCGACTCAAAGGTCCTGAGACCTTCTGCAGCATTGAGAAAATGTCCCTAGAATTTGACAAGCTAGAGAGTTTGTCAGACCCTACGTCTACACTGATATAAACGCCCTTAGTAAAGTAGATCTCACATTGTTGGAAGGCTATCTATCCGGCCATCATGAGCTAATATACCACCTACATAAAATACGTCTCTCAATAGAGACGGAATGTCCTTTGTGTCTTGAAGACGATGAAACTACATCACACATCTTGTGTGCTTGTCCTGTTTTGTGCACATATAGGGTCAATCTTTTTTTTTTCTTGCCCATACGGGCCCCCAACCATGTTTTTCGCATAAATGTTTTTTACGAGGTTGGGCAGCTCATTTACGCGGACAAAATTAATAACTTCCTTTTCTACAAGCAGTTGGTAAAGTCTCCCATTTTAACGTTTTTGTGATGCTGAATTCGTTTCTGGGGTTAGTATTTACATCAGAGTTAAAGGGGCTGAAATTGAGGGGTAGTTTTTCCGTAATTATAACCAATGAATATAATATACGTAGCAAGTTACATATCGTTTCACATATTTTAGAAAGCGCTAAATTAAGTTTTCGGGTTAATTTTTACGTAGAGATTGCAGAGCTGAAGATAGGAGGAGTAATTTTCTCTAAACTATAGCTAGTAACAAGATGCATATCATTTTCTACTTTTTCGAGAACGCAAAGCTTGCTCCTAGGATTATCTTTTTCATAGGAGTTGAATGGATGAAGATATGGGGGTGGTGTTTTCCTAAATTATAGCTAGTAGCAAGATAGGAGTTGAAAGATAGAACGCGATCTTCAGCCCTTCAATCCCAATGAAAAAAACAGAAGTGAGCTTTGCGTTGTCGAAAACGTATGAAACGAAATGCATCTTGTGATTTTCGATAACCTGGAAAAAACTACGCCCTTTATCTTCATCCCTTCAACCCGTAATTAAAAAATATCCCTAAAAATGGATGCCGCATTCTGAAGAACTTAAATATTTCTTCTTTTTATAACTGTGTGTGCAAATTGAGAGTAGCAATTATTTAATTCCGTGTTTTGTTCTTTCTTGACGGAATATGTGTAAATTAATTAGAATGGTCGTTATATTACTTACGAATATAATAGAATAACCAAAAAAACAAAAAAAACAAACACAAAATCTTAACAGACAGCATGCCGTTGATATCACGGAAATTTACTTTTCAAATGAGTTTAAAATAAAAGAAGAATATAATTAACATAACAATTAAATAAAACTACTTACAGAAAAAAAAACACTTTCCACGGCAACAACAGCAGCGGCGGCGGCCGCCCTCCACCAGTTCCAGCAGCGCCATCATCGAAGGTGGGAACTTCATCAAAAAAATAAATAAAATATAATTTTTTATTTATTTTATTTTTTTTTTTATATTAATTTAAAGCGAACAATATTAATTAAATAAAATTAATAAAAGAAAAATGTAATGATAAGAGAAATATAACCGAATTTTCTTTAATTGAACTCCCTTGGTTTCTCCTCACTGTTTTCTTTTAGCCCCCTTTTGTCTCTATAGGGACCTTACCTAAAGGTCCAGGGGATATAATATGAATGGTTGAGTTGGACTTCAGCCAAACCTCCCACACTATCGTAAACTAGCCTGCCAGCTGTTGCTGCTGCAAACTGGACGGAAGGGTGAAAGCTGGAACCTGACTCAACAATAACCTACATAATTATTATTAATATTTAAATACTTTCCTTGAGCGATCGACGTAAGGGGGTTTGTAAAGCGGAAATCTTGTGCTGAGTTGAATATTGTGATTCTGGGGACTACGATTGCTGGAAAACGCATGGGAAAGGGACATAATGAATAAAAATGTTTCGAAGCAATTCGAAGAACTCTGCACAAAAGACCTTTCGGTCGCAGTGCCCACCTTGACCTTGATTTCACATTTGAGGTCATAGTCAGGGTCAAGGTTGTGGTCAAGGTCACATTCGGACGCAAAACTTCTGCTCCTTCCAAATCCGCAACAACAATGCAGGTTCCCCTTTAAAGAACCATCTTGACTTGATATGATCTTCGAGGTCATGGTCAAGGTCATAGTCGGACGTAAAATTGTCCGTTCTTCCCATTTCCGTGGTCAAAAATATGGGTCCCCATTTAAAGAAATCAACTTGACCTTGAAATTACCTTCAAGGCCATGGTCAAGGTCAAATCTAAAGTCACCATTGAATAGCCAAGGAAAATTCCTAAAATTTTAAAAATACATTCCTCGACAGTTATTTTGCCGTTTCCATACTTTTGGATCACTCTGTGTAATAAGTAAGAAGGACAAAACGACAAGCACGAAAGTAAGTAATCGAACAGCAGTATGTAACACACGCGACTTTGGTTCTATGGGATCGGTCAAAACCTTCTACATTTACTACATTTAGAATGTTTTCGATCGGTTTTTGGCTTTGAATGCTTAAATAAATCCAGTTTTTACGAATAAAACTTTAATGCGAATAAAACGTTAAATGTTCATAAGGAAAATCTTCAGTCAGTAGAAATTTTGTAGAAAGAAAATCTTTCACTTTCGCCTTTTCGGCACTATAATTTGTTAGTATTTGTTTGTTGTTAATACTGATACTGTGTAAATTCGCAAATTCAATTCACCTCACGTAAGTAATACGAATGACAAGTAAGTTCCTATTTTCGTCCCTTCTCTTTCCCTCTTATGTGTAAGCCACCAGCCTCCTCTAAGGGAAATGCTTTATTCATGTACACGGATTTTAAACGGCGTGTTCTACACGGTGTCACAAAAGTATGGAAACAGTCAAATAACTTTCAGAAAATGCATTTTGGGAAAAAATGTTTCAGACAGAAGTTTTAGGATTTTTCCCTGGCTATTCGATGGTGACCTTGGATTTGGCCTTAAAGGTCATTCCAAGGTCAAGGTCGTTTTTTCAAATGGGAACCTCTATTTTTTGTTGCGGATTTGGAAAGAGCGGGAAAATTTACGTCCAATATGACCTTGATCGTGACCTTCAACGTCATATCAAGGTCAAGACGATTTTTTTAAAATCAGAACCCATATTTTTTCGCAGATTTGGAAAGAGCAGAAATTTTACGTTTAAGTACGACCTTGACCATGACAGTCAACAACAGAGTCGGCTTTGACTCCAGGGGAGTCAAAAGAGCCGAGTTTGCCCGGCTCTGCTCTAAACTGAAGCCCAATGTTACAATGACTGTACAGTAATAAGAATTTTAAATTCATGTCCGTGTGTTAATCATTTAACTCTAAAAGGCAAATAAAAAGAGAATTTCACCCCTTCCGGTTTGAGTGCCCAAATCCTTTTAGGTATTTTGTTTTTGAGCAAAATGGAATGCTCAAGGCAATCGAACGTTTCCGATTTTCGGAACTCCAGCGATTTGTCATAATTGATCAGTTAGTCAAATTCTTGGTCAGCGCTAAACAATTAAAACACAAAATATCTAGAAAGCTATTACAATATTAAACAATTTTATAAAATGAATGCATTATAATATGCAAAACGAGCATAGAGACAAACGAAAACACCATAGCAAAACTTTTCCACTTATTAGCCAGCACTATTTAAGGAAAAGTTATAACTAGAATTGTAAGATAAATGCTTTTTATCAAGTAAATTTAAAAAATTGAATTAAATAAATTGATGATATAAAATTGTTATAAAATTGCCAAAAAATAAAATCGTAAGAAATAATTATATATAATAATTATGTACATTTTTACGCTACTAACCTGAAGTCTGAGTTAGGAAAAAATCTTTTATTCAAGAAAAAGTTGACAATTTTGTAGAATTGCATTCTCCTTTCAATTAAAAAAATTCTAAATTTTAAATTTCCCGAATTACATAACTAAACTGAGGCAGTAGTTTTTTTTACATAATTCTATTTACGCGTAATTTTTAGGAACGTAAAATGAGGTTTAGGTGTATTGAATTATATTAATAGCTAAACTCAACTAGTACCTCATTAAAATACCATAAGTTTTAATAAATAAATGAATACCAATGTAGATTTTACCACATTTGTATTTCTATCTATTCAAATAAGTCTTTTTAGTAAACAGTAAGCATTAATCAATCAGACTGATTAAATTTTTTTTTATTGATTTTTAAGTTATTATAATATTGCTGATTAATATGTACTTTTGAGGTTTTCGCACAATTAATAAAAAAAAAATAACTAGAGAGAAATTTGTGGTCTTTAATTAGTAAATACAAATTCGGTGAAAAAATAAAATAATTTATAAGATTTAAGAATGTTTCTGGAACTTTAAATTTAAGAAGTCGTATTGATCAATCTAATTGTTTTTTTTACTTGTGTTCACATGTCAAAAAATGTCTAATTTTATAACCTTTAAAAAAGTACGTTTTTTTTAAGTTTTCCTAATACTGACTAATGAGATTAATTGACCAATTACGACAAATTAGTGACCTATTAAATCCATTTCAATTGATAGGAATAAGTGGGCCATTGTGCCATTACTTTTGACTGATAAAAATATTATAATATTTTCACATGCAAAATTATAAGTTCTGTGTAAATTGCTATGAAATGATTATTAATTTTTAGAAACGAATAAAGCTTCACTTCGAGACATTCAACTGTTTTCTATAACTTAAAGTTATAAAAACATGTTTAGTCAATAGTAAAACTTCTAAGTAAAGATTTACAAAATTAATAGTGAAACATATAAACTCCAATGCAGTGTCGCTGCTAAATATATTTAGTACAATCTTAGCAGCAGGAAATAAAATTGTAGCTTACACAAATTTCCAGCAAAACAGCGATCTCTGCAATTTTGAAGAAAAATACACATTTTATTTATTTATTTTTTTTTAAAAAACTATTATATTAATCAAACTAATTCCTTTTAAATATTATAGTAGAACATATAGAGAATATAAAAAAGAGAATTTATTTGCATTTCTAGTATGTCTTATTTATTGAAGAGTGCGTCTTCAAAAAGTCACTTTTTAAACGCCTATATTTCTCTAGGACTTCCTGTAACACATAGAGTAAAAATTCCAACGGGACTCTATTCATAAGACTAGTAACTAAACATAAAAAACATACATTTTTTGGGGGTAAACTACCGCTGTATAAAAAATTAGGGGTACGTACCATAATATTTTTAAAAGTTTAGTTACTAGTATTTCTCATAACGAATCGAATGTGTTTTGAATTATTAAAATCCGTTGAGTAATTTTCGAGTTACAGATGCGGGCAATTTAACAAATGTAATTAGTTTCGAGAAAAACGCGTTTAAAGTTTTTGTTACTTAATTTTTGCATACAAAATGTGTAGAGGTACCATTGCAAATATATATGAGGCAGAAGTCAAAAGCTTTCATTTGGGCCTTTGTAGACCTCAATCGGAATGATGCGACCGATTTTATACCCTCATAAGTAGTAAAAGTAATGGAGGTCACGTGGTTTTAGCGGCCATATTGGGCTCTGTATAGGCGGATTCTCTTCGAAAGCCAATGTACATTCGAAAGTAGAAGTCAAAACCTTTCTTTTGAGCCTTGGTAGACCTTAAATGGAGCTCACCATTTTTGGACAGCATGGGGTGATCCGTTCACAAAGAATGCCTCATATATAATTTTTTTTCCTGTACGAATTTCTTAAAACAATTTTAGGCTAGTATTGTACACTGTTTTGAATGATATATTTGATTTCAAGTCCCTCTTGAAGATCTGTAATTTTAAAATACATATATCGTAATCCATAGATATCCAAACATCCGGAAATCCCCATTCCCGAAGCCTGTAACTCAGAACCTACTGATTTTTGGGACTTGTGCGTATGAGACCTTTTGATCAGGATGATATGTACTATAACATATTGTAAATTCAGCCAATTTCCTTAGCAATACTGCAGGGTTGTTTCTTACAACTCAAATATAAATTCGTTAGTTTCTACAGGAGAATCAGTGGTATACAAAATTAAAACAAATTCATTGCGAAAAAATTTCAAAAACCGCGTAGAGGGGTCAAGAAATAATAAAATGTACGCTAGAGTTATCAAATAATACTTAACTAGTAGAGACTTGCTATGTTCGAGCATTTTCTAATGTATTCATGTTTGTGGTGCAGTTTCCTCAACTAAAGAGCTAGGCCGGGAGATAGCAACAGATTTGGGTCACGATTCTCTTATGCCTCGAAGAGTGCTGGAATGTACACCAGAGGTAAGCAAAATAAGGGTAACTTTTGACTGGTAACCTTGTGGCTTTCCCTGTGAAAATTAGATTTTCATTTGAAAAAAAACATCATGTGCACTACGACAATTTTCTTGCTTCTGCCATGTTCATCAAACGATAGGGAAGCACCGACTTTATCATCAACAAATATTAGGCATAAGGGCTGCAGGGTTCGTAAGGTTTACATTGACTTTAAACGCGTTTTCCTCAAAACTGTGTTTTAAAGCAAGATTTCTCGGAAACGGCTAAACCGATCAGTTTCAAATTTTAACACAAGCTTCTTAAGCATATTTTTTAGTAATTAATCGAAGCTTTTTGCTCACCGATAAATATTTTCCATTTTATAAACAATTTAGAGCCAAAATTGTTGTTAAAAATCGATTTATTTTTTTAAGAAACTACCATTTTGTCAAAAATTTATATTTTGCTTATTTCTTCGATTAATTACAAGATAAAATAATATATTAACGAAATATTTTTGGTAGTTTCATTTTGGATGATCTAGTCCAGAGATATCGTGCTCACCGCAAGACGCCTTTTTTTAGAGGTACTCCTGGAGATCAGCTGTAGCAGCTTTTAAAATACTTAATTTACAAATAAAAACATTAAAATACACCCAAGAGTTACCGTAAGATGTGTGCAAATTTTTACATTAATAGCTTAAAAGGTGAAAAATTCTTGAAAAATAGACTTTTTTAGGCCTTAGTAGCCCTTAAGCCAATTTTGTTATGGGTTGTTTGAGATGAGAACTTTCATACTGTTAATTGACAGCGCTAAGAAAATCACGGAAAATTCTCTATTTTTTTTACACCTTTACATGATCATTTCAAAGCTTACGACCCTTAGAGTTCTAATGCCCAGAATTTGTTGATGATAAAGTCGGTGCTTGCCTATCGTTTGATGAACATGCCAGAAGCAAGGAAATTGTCGTAGTGCACATGATGTTTTTTTTCAAATGAAAATCTAATTTTCATAGGGACCGGGGAACAGATCATAGCCCCATACCATGTTGCTAAAAACACTACTATTTGGACTTTCATATATGAAACGACTCTTCCGAGAAGAAATAAATCCTAAGTATAATTTTCGTGCGTATATAATTTATTTACGATTGAGTGTTCGGGAGTAAATAAGAATTTACTTCGTTTTTCCCCTCGAGAGTTTCACGATTTATAAAAGAATCGGTTAAAACGATTAATTAGTGAAAAATTTCGCAGAAAAAAATTCCTTTTCGATCCATGTACAAATCGCTTGGTTTGATAGATATCTTTAAAATTCTTTCCGAGTGTTAAACTGTAACACCTTTATTAATGCTACATATGTATTTATTACAGCATTTTAACATTTTATAATAACATCTGAATGAACACAGCTTCAATCAATCTGCCTTTGTCGAACAATTTATGTTTCATTATATGAATGGGAATTTACTGAAGGAATCAGGGATAATGTATACACATAATGGAATAAGTGCGGTTTTTTTAAGATTTCTCTAAACACTTCAAATTATTTTCCTCAGTAGAAAATAAAGATCTAATCCTTGCGGAAATTTCTGTGCAACTCCGGCTCAATATTGTAAACGAATTGAAGGATTTCCTTGATCACAGGCTCTTTTCGAGTCTGCAATGCACGGTTCATTTCATCTAGCTTAATTTTAGTGTCCGCTTCGATGCGTTGTGCAACACCCTCACGGGACCCCATGTGCTGTAAAATAGATATAAGGTACAGATTCTAGACTACAGATACGATAATTACAAGATACCTTCGCTTCGAACTCCTTGAACTGTCTCTCCCTTTCTTGTCTGTACTTCTCGATTTCTTCGGTGGCTTCATCCTTGGCTTGCTTTAACCTTCTAGCCTTGCCTATATATTAAGAATAAATATAAGTTGCAAGACCTGGAGTATGACACCCGATGTGTTGGGTCACATGATGTGAAAACTCCCAACTTGGTGGAATTTCCCCTGTGCGAACTTACGTTTCCTTGCCTCTGCGACTTTCTCAGCTGCTTTCTTCTCGGCAGCTAGGAGTTGCTGTATTCCTTGCGTTTGGCTCGTCATAACTCACAGATCAAAAACTCCTTTGCCACAAATCCACAAAACACCTCTAATCGATCAGACGTCGACCAAGAGTAAAATCGCAATCAAATGTCAAGTCATATGATGCAGAATCGATTAGTTAAAAGCGAGTATCGAACTCAGTGCTGCGAGCATCAAATGGAAAATATCCCCACAAAGTACATCTCCTGACAAAAAGTCAGGATCAAAATTTGAGTGAACAAAGATAAATAATCAATTTAGAAATAAAATTTTCATTTATAAAAGTTATTGCACCAAATTAAAATTCTCAACTTCTTTTTATATGTTTTATTTGTTTCAAATTATTTTCCGTTGTTATCAGTTGTTAGAATAGTTTTACAATTTTTAGTTGAGTTAACAATAACAGCCCTCAACTAAATCAATTTCCATGAGCATTTGTTGGATAGATCTCACAGAAATAAGAACAATATAAAAGTGCATGTTTATATTCTGGATTGCATATTTATATTCTGTAATAAAGTAAAAATTGCTATCTGAGTTTTATTGCAAAATTGAGACAAAGAAAAATATGACGCCAAATGACATATGTCAGTGAACTCCAAGTCAATCCGACTAGTTTCGTAGAGTTTTAGGCAACTTAACGAAAACCTGCGTTTTCATAGCACTAGGTCTGTTCGTTGACAACCCTGCGGCACCCCAGTGCGCCCTAGCCGCACTGGGTTTTAAATGTCAAATGCCAGTTCGGTGTTTTTTTTTAGAAGCCTGTGGCACTGTGGATAACAGTTTACCTTTTTAATAAGCTATTCGTTGAACTGACAAGCACTGAGGCGCCCCACGTTTTTTGACAATTCTCAGGGCGCCCTGGGGTGCCACAGGTTTTCCGGTCAACGAACCTGAGTGGCTCTTTTAAGTATGGCGCTGTCTATTTCTTTTGCATTAAGGCCCAATTACAATGACCGGATCGTGAACGGATAGAAATGTCCAAGTACGCAGTGAAACGGATAGGAAAATAACACCAATTACAATGCCGTATCTGTTCGGATTAAAACGTCTAAGTAGTTCTTTAAATCTAAGAAGTGCGAAAAGTAGAAATGCATATAAATCGGAAAATAAAAGCTTTTTCAATATTTCTAATGTTGTGTAAAACTTAAAAAATTGAAAAGTAGGAGAAATAACCGGTGGTGGCAGTTCTTATGTTTGACACTTAAATCCGTCAATCCGTCGATTTCTACACAATCCGAAATTTACTGCGCGTAGTTCCGATCGAATGCGCTTGTATCCATTCAATGTAATCGATGAGGTAGAAAACGTATGGTAGGAAAACCAATTTGACACTTCAACCCGGTTCTCTTGCGCTCAGATCCGGTCATTGTAATTGGGCCTTTAGTCAAAATAGGCGCTTCTAAAACACAGCAAAATTAAAAACTTGTGTTAATTCTACATTATATCTAGCACACTTAAATTAGATTCCCTCTTAGCGCAAATGTGCGACGTGTTTACTCAAAACCCCCGGGAATAATAAATACAAGCCATGAAGTAGCCTGCTCACTACCACACCTATAGGGTCATGTAGTCCGATGATTGCACCGAAATAACATTGCTTCTTACGGCGGTAGAGCCCATTCATTCCGCTCCAGAGGGCGAATCTGCTAAACTATCGCTTTTACGAAAAAGTGATGTTCTACTGACTGTAACTGGGGAGGAATACCGTTCTTATGGTACCAAAATCATTATAGGGGTAAGAACAAAGTTTTAAAGATATTTGAGCTCAAAAGTTACTCTTACTGCCCATCGAACTAATTACCACGGAAAGTCGTGCTGTCAAGTCGACCTGCCGCTGCTATTTTGTTCGGGGAAATGGTTAGAGTTGTGTTTAAGTGCAAAAAACTCTAATATTTTGTTCTTGCCACTATAAAGTTTTTCAGATCACTAGAAAGGTATTCCTCCATAGTTATAGTTAGTAGAACATCATTTTCGCGTAAAAGTTATAGTTTAGCAGTTCAGGCGAGTGGAGTGGCTTACTTTGGATCATCCGCCATAAGAAGCAATGTTATTTCACGGCGATTCTTGGACTACATCACTACGTATGCATTTTCTACTTCACGGCTTGTGTTTATATGTATTCCCGGGGGTTTTGGTTTACTTTATCAGTTTATGACAATGTATTGCACTAATTCCCCCTCCCCTTTTTTTTCGTAATGGGCTATAAAACAACAAATATGCTCCAGTTTTGAAAATTGCTGATTTTGTTTATTTCCAATGCCAATTGAAGTCATATTGTAAGAAAAATTCCCCTGATCTGTGGTACAAGAATTTTTTCGGGTTTCGGTAGCGAACGTGTTAAACAATTTATCAACGTAAAGCAGAGCCGAGGAAACTCGGCTCTTTTGACTCCCGAGAGTTCATCAGGCTCCCTTGAAGTAAAAGCCGGCTCTGTTCTAGACCAGAGTTTGATTCCAAGGGAGCCTGGGGAGCTCTCAGGAGTCAAAAGGGCCGAGTTTGCCCGGCTCTGGCGTAAAGTTGCTTGAAATAAATTTAATAATTTAATAATTTAAACCCACAGCTGATTGCCTAAAATCCGTTAAAAGTGAGAAAGGAAGAAAAAGGAAAATTCACAACTTTCCACCAGGCCTTTTGAATAGGACAAGTGGTCCATGCTTTTTACATGATGTACCCGTTCCGAATTAGTTTATGCTTCTATGGTAGGCTCTATAAATGTCGAAAGAAATGACATTTTGTAAAAACGCAAGCGCAAATGCGTTATGAAATGACATCCGGGTGTTTTCAGATTGGTGTAGGGTCCACGGAGAACGTGAAAAAGTTTGTGTTCACCAGCAAAGCAAGGGTTAACAGCGGCAAACCGGAGGAAACCTTAGAGATCGTGATACCCGAGGTGAGCCTCCAGTTCACTAATCAAAAAAGCCTGGCTTACTGTTCATGTTTCAGTTATTGCAGTCCGGCTATTCCTTCTACACCTGGCCTTGTGCACCCGTCCTGGGTTGGTTTCTGTGGGAACGAAGGCATTCTTTAGCAACGAAGAGAATCCTAGAAATTGGATCCGGTACATCCCTGCCTGGCATCTTAGCAGCGAAATGCGGAGCACAAGTAACGCTCAGCGATAGTTGCATTCTTCCAAAGTCGCTGGTACACATCGAGAAGTGCTGTTTGGCTAATAATTTGATCCCAGGGCAAGACATTGCGATACAGGGACTTAGTTGGGGACTCCTTTTGAATAGTGTTTTCAATTTGGGTCCAATCGATCTGATTATAGCGGCCGATTGCTTCTACGATCCGAGCTTTTTCGAAGATATTCTTGTTACTATATCATTTCTTTTCGACCAAAATCCAGGAGCAAAATTTATATTCTCCTACCAGGAGCGGAGCGCCGACTGGTCAATTGAAGCTCTCTTAAAAAAGTGGGATCTACAAGCTAACAGGATAAACATTGATAACATCGGTAGCATTTCGGGCATAAACCTTCACGAACTCCTAGGAGGTCATACTATTCACTTGTTGGAAATAACAAAGTAATTTGCAAATACTACCGTTCTAACTATAATTATGGCTGGACCCATCAGAAACGCCTATAAACTATTCGTTGCGAACTTGCCTTGGACCATAGGCAATAAGGAGTTGCAGTGCCACTTCTCTAAGTTTGGTCACGTTTTTTCGGCATCCGTAGTCTACGATAAATCGAATGGATTATCTCGGGGCTATGGTTTTGTTATTTTTAGCACGAAGGATGGGTATAATAGTGCTTTAAATAAATCTAACCAGCTTCTCGAGGGAAGGATCCTCAATGTTCAGTCTTCCAATACCAGTGTAAATTAGATAAATCATAATAAATTAGAAAAACAATTTGCGAAATATTTATTTCCCACAAGTTATACTACTATCATTGTGTAATATGTATAAAAATCAAAAACGAGACCAGCACCACAAAGAACCCAGGTACCGTAATAAAGTAATTTATCCCTGGCTCCAAGCTTAAGAAATATGGGTAAACCATCGGCGCATTGAAACCTCGCTTGCCAATACCTAAGTTTCTTTAATCCAGCAACTTCTGGTTTTACTGCCTCTTTCTTCTTTTCTTTTTTCTTTTTCTCAGCGGCTTTTTTTTCAGCAGCTGCGGCTGCTTCTTTGGCTTTTGCTACATGTGCACAAGGATCTTTTTCCGCGGCTTTCGATTTATTTGGTGGAGTCGATTGAGTTGGCTTACAGTCTTCAGGCTTTTTAGTGTCTGACTTGCAAGATCTCTGTGGCAATTTCAATAGTCCATATGTAGGTCTAGTCGGATTTAAAAGTAGATATCCCTGATGTTGGAGCTGATGCCGATAAACATGTCGAACCGAAGCTAGAACAAACATTTTTCTATTTAATATCACAATGTCAACTCTAATAAAGTCGGCATTCCAAAATGTTCATAGGATACTTGATTTAAAGATGCAGACATATTTTTACAAAATCTAGTAACTTTGGGAAGTGGGATGTAAAATTGTATAAAATTACCTTTTTTAATTTAAAATTTAATCATATGAAAGTAAAGTACTTAAACTACTTGTAAAAAAATTTTCAGCTAAAAATATTGAAAATTTTCCATTTTCCAGCCGTTTTTCGCCGTCAACCTTTTTTTTTTGTGGTGGACATGATATTTCGGTGTGGATTCATCTGAAATCAAAAATTCAAAAATTTTCTTGTAGTTTATGCCCTTGGCTCGTGATTGAACGAAGGAATTTTCATTCGGTCAAGTCGTTCTTGTTTTATACGAAAAAGACCTTTTAAAAATGATGAGAATCGGAAAAACGCATAAAAATTTGAGACGAAAATTGATTCAAACTCATGTCAAAATGTCAAATTTAATTTTTTTTTCAATTCCTTCGTTCCATCACGAGCCAAGGGCATAAACTACAAGAAAATTTTTGAATTTTTGATTTCAAATGAATCCACTATTTTTGGCTGAAAATTTTTTTACAAGTACTTTAAGTACTTTACTTTCATGTGATTAAATTTTAAATAAAAAAGATTTCTCGTTTTTTAAATAACATTTTTTAAAGAAGTCGTTTTTTTTTATACCTTTAAGACCCATGTAACCCCTTAATGGAAAATAATCAGATATATAAAATCTGTTTTTTTTTCATTACATTAAGTTTTCGAGAAAAATAGGGTTAATAAATGAAAATATGTAACCATATTTTAGCCACTTTTGGAAAAAAATTTAAAACAGGAGTTTCGTAGCAGCTCGAAATGTAAGTCAAATCAAAGTTTGAATTCTAAACTATAGCTTTATAATATGTTATTAGTAAATTTCGTATACACCCCCCATACATTTATTGGATGTTTTTTCAATTGTTATTAATTATTAAATAATTAAAAAACTCTCACGAACCTGCCTCATATTGAAAATGGAGTGAATGGTCACACCTTGATTTTTTTTGACCGCTTTAATTTAATCTGGTGTAGTATTTAGTAACATTTTCTGGTTCTATAGAGTACAAAATAATTTGTAACTGAGAGCAGAATTTTTATTTTATTTTCCGACATATAGAAAAATATTTGTTAAATTATTATGATTGATTTAATGTAATTCTAATCCGTATAATGTTTTTTTCACACCTTAATTCCTCCGTGTTTTCACATGTTAACAGCTTAGTTATAATTTACATTTTATAATTATTCATACCTTCGACTAAAAATCGATGTAAAGAATATTTGAAAATTAGTTGTCTATATATTTTTTATTTCACAACCATTAGTCCTGAACGACCTAAACTTACGCCTGTTAGAAATAAAGGATATCACAAACGCTTTGGTCAAATGAATTCGGGAAAATGGTAACGAAATTCCACATTTTCGTATTTATTTAAATCCTAATTCATGACAGAATAATTAAAATAAAATATGTCCACTCTCGCTTTATATTAATAAGTCGAAACTAATAATTTCAAAAAAATTATACTATGTTTGCGCAAGTAAAAAAAAAATATATTGGTCAATTTTCCCATATCAAGAACTTTTCAATTACAATATTTTTCCCCTCCCAAGATACAAATTAAATTGGCCTGAGAATACGAACAGCACATCAGTGTGTTGTATTATTGCACAGAGACCGAATATCGATTTTATAATAAACACAATTTCATATTGCGACTGAGGCAAAGAATTAAGCCAGCAGCGCATAAACGTAGCTTTTTACACGTATCACTTGGCAACTGAATTACGGCTGCATAGCAGAGAGCAATTTTTGATAGGAGCTCTGAGCATAACACTGGGTGGAAAGCTTTTTTGCACAGTGTCATGTTGTCGTCTTACGCTGGCCCACTCGCTTGATCACAACCCACAAAATCTGGCACGAATTTTCTTAAAAGATGCATTCCTCTGCTCTCTGGTCAAGGGATAGAATTAAAAAAAAAACCGTTGATCACGAAACGCGGCCGTTTTTAACTGACGAAAAAAAGAAATTTTTACAGAGTGGTCCGAATTCCACCCCTAAGTAGTAATTAGTAGATCTTAGCAATCAAAAATTAAAAAATTAAATCTAGCTTCTTCTTTCTTTATTTGATTAATAAGAGATAGACTGCCAACTTTGAACAAAGGACATTTCTCAAATTTTCTCTCTGGGAAAATATAATCCAAAGGTTTTAGTATCAAAAACTTTTAACAAAAAATTAAACCGACGAAAAAAGAAACTGAAGAGTGAAAAATAAAATAAACCTTTTTAGTCTTAATAACTAAGGTCCTAAACTAATGTAAGTAAGTTTTATATGAAAATTTAGCTTAGCGCGGAGCTTAGTACTAGGTTATAGATAAAAACCTCAAATACACATTTTTACCCTTTATAATTTGAAAAACGGAGACGTTTTTTATTTTTTTGTGGAACTAAACCGAAGGAGGTTTAAATTCTGAAGAGTTTGCAAGTTTATGGGCCGATTTAATTGAAATAAAGATTGTGCAGCAATTGAATTAGCGGAATCAATGCCTGCCAATCAACCAGCAAAAAATAATTGTTAATAGTAATAGTATCATACAGAAACGGTGTGATATCCAATACTTTATTGTCCAAAGTAATGAACCAAAACATAGTTTTAGTGTTAAACTACCAGTTTTTCAAGAAAGAACCATGCCCACAGTTTGGCTACAACGGGGAGAGACATGATGATTTATATTTCAGTGATTAGGGAGACACGTCCCAGTCGCTGGATCCCTCTAGCTGGTCAAACGGCATAGAACGCGTCCAGGGACAACAGAAAGCACCAAACAAATCAAAGAGTTTAGTTGGAAATATTCTGGTAATATCTGTTATCACCGTCACCGCGGGGAGGTGCCCTGGGCGCAGAAAAATTGAATATGCAATAGGAGACCCAAATGAGAACGTTGTAACCATGAAATTTCTTAATCCTCTCTGAATGCCCTATAATTCTAGATAGATTTTGAACTTCTATAAGAAACTGTACATAGTTCTTTGACAAAATTCAGTTCTTTAAAAGCATTCGTTCTGTTTGAGTTTATACACTTACCTTAGCTGACATCGACTAATAAAATAGCTGATTAGATATTGTAAATATTTAAGCATCAACATTTTTGTATATTGTCCTTTAAATATGCCCTTTTCTTTAAAGTAATAAGAAATATAATTTTTTAGTTTAAGTTTGCATATATAGGCTAGGATTTGAAATCGGTTTTAATTTTTTTGTAAACATTTATTTCAAACCGATTTTCTGATGAATGGCAAATAATACCCCAAAGAAAATTCTCTTCGTTGATGCTGTTGCCTTTTACTCGCCTTCAAAATCTGCGTCAAAAGGAAAATCAGTGCAAGAAAGTTTGAGGATCTGCAATACTTTAAGAGCTCTTTACCTGAATATTACCGTCATTATTATAACAATTAATCATATTATCACTGAAATATTGAGACTGAAAATAATAACATTAACTATAATGTTGCTTCTTATATACCTAACTCAATTAATATAATAGCGGCCTAATAAAAAAATACAATAGAGAAGAAAATGTTATTTCTGAGTTAAAGTTGCATTTTTATTACAAATGAATTTAACTACTATTTAAAAAGAAAAGCAAATTTTTAGTCTAATTTTTGGTTTTTGTTTTCTAAGACTAGAAACTGTCTGTTTAAAAAAAGACTAGAATAATTTTGTTCTTTATTTTGTTAGTTGTTTCGCCAGGTTGATAATAAAAACACTGTATCAATTTATTTTATTACTACCAACCGTCCGGGGATCACAGTCCTGATAGTATACATGTACACTTATTATCTGAAAAATCCTGCCAAGTCATTTATCATACAGTTGACTCACAAAAACCTGCTCAGTAACTTGCTTTTGATAAAGTAACTACTCGCGTCTGTTGCTTTTTTATACCTTGTTATATGAAATATTACAAAATAAACTTACCTTTTGTTCTCGAGTAACAAAAATTATTTTTTTTAAAGTTTTCTATTTACCCTGTAAAATTTCCTAATATTGAATTAGCAGATTTAAACTCTAAGCCAACGTAGCATTTGCCAGTGAGATGCATTTCACATTACTTTCTAGTTATCAGAGTAGATGTTAATAGCGAACAAAATCAATTGATTCTTTCTATAATCAAGGTGGTACGCATCGAAAACTATAACGATGATAAAGCAAATCTTTCAATTAGAAATAGAATTTCTGTAGGCGGGGAAAATTGTTTTCAAATAGTGATAAGATAGAGAACACATAAAGAACGCAAAAACATCTCTCTGAAGACGTTCACGTTCTGTTCGCATAAACTTTTGATTGCCAGTTGAATTGGGTGAGAAATGGCTTATTGTAGCAGACTTACTCTAAATTGACTTTCTTAGTGATAGAGTGCTATTGAAGTCAAACCTGTTTAGTATTTAAAACTGCATCTCTTACTATGCATTCGTCGCTTAGTTCTCGAATCGAAACGAATATATGTAGTAAGTTGAGCCAGATCGGTCGGATCACGAAGCTGGGTTTATTAGTGGTGGTATAGTCTTTACACGTATCAAAAATGCCGATTCAGAATTTTGGATTCGGCTTTTCAGTCTTATTTCAGCTACGGAAAAGGTTGGTAGTAAGTTGTCTTTGAGTGATTAAGTCTTAATACTAAAAACCCAAGTGCCTTATATTATAACATCCCACCATGAACCACTTAGGAAAAATTTTGTTACGTCCGGTAAGTGCGCGCTCAAAGAGATTTTTTAATAAAATAATCTTAAAGTGGCAAGCATAATTTATAATTTTTTATTCAGGCTACAAATGCCGTACTTAGGAAACAGCGACTCGCCAAATATTCTACAATTGAAGGGACTCAAAAGATGCTACCATTAACATTATTAACAGAAGATGAGAAAATGATGAAGGAGACTGGTAAGTATCGCGCAGAGTGCGGTTTTTGCAGTTTTTATTTTTGTACTCGCAAGTGGTTCGATAGTGACGTTGCTGGGGGCCTGCCTTAGCGCTCATTAAAAGCTACATTCAAAACAAGATTTGAGTTATGTAAACGACGAAGGTCATGCAGCGATTACTTAATGATAAGAAGTTAGTATTAAGGAAAACGAGAACCTTGATATTGGATAAACATTATGCAGTAACTTATTGATATGAAGGCATATAGATTGAATTTAACTTCCTCACTTGCTTCGCATGAGACTCTTGCCGGCAATAGTTTTGATGAGCCAAAACCGTCAACAATTTCAAGTGCCGTGAAGTGGTCCGGTGCACACATGGCAACAGGCCAAAGTGGTCTGATTTTTTTAAATTAAAACAGGCTGATAAAAACGCGGCAATTTTACTGAAGCTCCTATATAAGCGGGATTTTAATTCATATCTATCCTGAGAAATTCACTAGACTTGTCGCCCTTTTAAACAAAACATGAAAACATTTATGCAAATTTGTTTTGCTATAAATCTAGTTCAACAAAAATTCTAGCCAACCACTTACAAAGTAGTGTTTATTAATAGCCAAAGGGACGATTTAGCTACAGGGAACAGAAAATTGCCGTACTTTCTTTAGGAATTAATCCATGTTTTTAGCCTACCATGAAGTAAACCTTCCTGAGATTAAATAAATTTGAACATTACTTTTATTTATTTATTTATTATTATTCAGTCGACAGAATACAATTCTTACAGACTGTAGACATGATCTCTAACTAAATGTATGTATGATCAAACTAGCAAATTAAAAACTATAAATTCTTTAAATTGGGTACGGTTCATTGATAAATCAACGTTGTCATCAAAGACAGAATTAAATTCATCAGATGATCATAGTCAGTCCATCAGGCAAGGGAAATTTCCTTAAAGCGTATTTGGTAAAAGTTGTGTATAATTTCCTATAGCGGCGGATGGAGGGTAGAGTCAATGCCAGATTAAGAGTCGGTTCAAGGTTTATAATTACAAATGAAATATAAAAGTTATGCTGAAAGCAAAGTATGAAAAAAAAATATCAATACAACCGTTTAACCAATTAAGCACTATTGTAGTTTTAAGTTGTTACTCATTTTTTTTTAAATAATTTCTTAAACAAACCCATGAATAACTTCTTTGTAATATTCTTTTCTTTTAAATATTATGTGTTTGAACGTACCTATGTACATAATCTTATCATGATCTACTAATTTACTTGAACTTATAAATAGTTAATAAAAGTGTAAAAGTACTCTATTCCCTAGAGTGCACTAAGTAATATTGATTAAAAATTACATAGTGAAATGTATATTTGGGGCCTCATTTGTTAGTCAGCCCCGAGCCTCACATTTTCCTAAGCCGGCCCTGGGTAAAGTTGAACGCCGTGGTATCCCACTAAACGCTTAAGAGCTTCTTAACTATAACCTTTAGGAAAACGGTGTTCATTCGATTTTAAAATTAACTAATAAAAATTTTGTAAGTTTTCATGCAATTATTTTTAATATAAAATAAAGAACAGAAAAGCAGATTTACTTTTTGAAAATAAGTCTCGTTAAATGTTTGCCTCGGAGAAGAATATATTCACTTAAACGAAACAATATATTTTTAAACATTTTCTGGCACGTGTCTTATGAAATTCTTGACTCTTTGTTGTGAAATTTTTTTCAGCCGCAATAAATTTTGTGGTTTATTGACGTAAATTTTAGACTTAAGGAACCAACATTAAAAGAAATTCCCAATACCAATAATTTGCGTACTCGCACAATTGCGTATTCGTCGAATATTGAAATGACTTGTAAACATCCTGCACGCCACAATGGCAGAAACATTATTTTTGAAAAATGCGTCTGCAGCAAAAGTGTGGTGTTCCGCCGCCCGATTTGTCAGCCTTCGACTCTAATAGGTCTTAAAGCATAATCTTTCTCAAGCGGGCTAATATTAACAATATTGCAGCAGTTATTACTAGTCATTGTCTTACCTGTAAGGACGCTAGAAGTTTTAGCGTAACGTTTACTTTTGCGGGAGTTGCCACAATGAGGAAGAGGAGGGCAACTTCACTCACTTTCTATGACACTGCCCGGGTCTCACCCTTCCTAGAAGTCGTCACTTGAGCTCCTTTTTCTTTGATAATCTTGTGGCCCTAAATTTTGTTAATATCAGGAATCTGGGAAAGTTTATTAAGGACTCTAAATGTTGCCCTATTTAGTACGACAATGAGCCTTATTTAGGCTTTAGTTGTGCCACTTCAGCCTAACCTAACCTAGTGTTATTTAGTAAGAGCTACATTTTCCAAAATATAATATAATAATACGTTTTAAATTTTTTTAAATCTTAAAGGATATAAGCTTTCAAGTAGTATAAACCAGTATCAGATATTCCTATTAGTTTTCGTTTAAATCGACTTTGAATATTGAGAAAAACTCCCAGATTAGTTCTTAAATTGTTTCCTTAACTTTGCCGCTTTCCTGTGAGTAATAGAGGAGGGACAACAAGTTTTAATATCAGATTTACTTCATTTGATGTGGTTTTAAAACATCCCCACACATATGAGCCATTATTTACGCGCACCGTTCTCCATAATTAATTATAAAATTATTATTATAAAATAACAATTTAACCATGCATTACGAAATTGAATTTGCAAATCACAAATCAGTAATGAAAATACATATTTTTATTTTTTGCAGTTGCTAAAATGGCACAAGAGAAAATAGCCCCTCTCGTCAAAAAAATGGATGCCGAAAGCCTGTTTGATCCGTCTGTAACTGAGGCAATGTTTCAAAACGGCTTGATGGGAATCGAAATTCCGACTGAGCACGGAGGCAGCGGATGTAATTTTATGACAACTATGCTTGTAGTTGAAGAGCTTTCGAAAGTCGATCCTGCCGTTGGAGCATATGTGGATATTCATAACACCTTGGTGTGTTCCCTCCTGATGAAGGTTGGAAGTGAAGAACAGAAGGCTAAGTACCTTCCGAAATTAGCTCAAGAATATGTAAGTGATGTTATTATACATAAATCTTTCATTTAATTTTTATATTCGGTATTTATAAATAGGCCGGTAGTTTTGCTCTCACTGAACCAACGGCGGGTTCTGACGCATTTTCTTTGAAAACAACAGCCAAAAAGGATAAAAATCATTATATTATTAATGGTACAAAAATGTGGATCTCTAATTCCGACGTTGCGGGGCTTTTCCTTGTAATGGCTAATGCCAAACCAGAAGCTGTAAGATTTTTCTAAACTATTTAGAACATTAATTATAATAAAATTACTCGAAGGGCTACAAAGGTATTACTACATTCATAGTTGAAAGCGATACCCCTGGAGTAAATGTGGCAAAAAAAGAAGATAAACTGGGTATTCGTGCTTCTGGTACTTGTGTGGTTAACTTCGACAATGTTCGTGTACCTGAAGAGAATTTGCTGGGTATTAATAATTAAAATGCTTATTATAAAATAAATACTATATAATATTATTTACATAGGTCAATTTGGACATGGTTATAAATATGCTGCTGGCTTCTTGAATGAAGGTCGTGTAGGAATTGGTGCACAGATGCTTGGATTAGCACAAGGTTGCTTCGATGCCACAATCCCATACCTCTTGGAACGCAAGCAATTTGGTCAAGATGTTTTTTCGTTCCAATCGATGCAGCACCAGATAGCAACTATTGCTACGCAAATTGAATGTGCTCGATTATTAACTTATAATGCAGCCCGTATGGTTGAAGCTGGAATTCCATTCGTTAAGGAGGCCGCTATGGCTAAATATTGGGCATCTGAGGTAGCTCAGACGACAACTATTAAATGTATTGACTGGATGGGAGGCGTTGGGTTCACTAAAGATTTTCCCCAAGAGAAATTTTACCGTGATTGTAAAATTGGAGCCATTTATGAAGGAACAACCAACATGCAGCTAAGTACTATTGCTAAGCAAATCAAAAAGGAATTCTCTGGCTAGGTGCAAAAGTACTGATACTCTCTACCTTGTTTTATGTGATAATGTGAACTTTTACTGGAGAAATGTCCAATAAAATTCAATTCAGAAATTGCATTTATAGTAGCTTTGCTTATAAGATGAACCTTTGGTATTAAATTTCATAAGAAAATAAACAGATATCAATGTAAACGACGTTTTTTATTCGAATTCATAACCCATGCTTGATTTTCCACTTACACACAAAACTAACACAACTCGACACTAGATGTCATTCTACTGTTAAACGGCTAAAAACTAGTATCGATTTAAAATCCTTATAAAAAAAATATACAAAAGCGATCGCCTTCAAATTTTACATGCTTCATTATTCACCTTTTAAGTTAAGTTAACATGTTCAGTGCTAAAAGAAATTAAAACACAAAATTGCGGTCGCAGAAGTCCAAATGATGCAACGTGCGTTTGCGACGAACGCGAATTGCACGACGTAGCACTGACAAAAAACGAACACCAACTTTTTTCCGAACAAGTGGCAAATAATTTATATACGACAGATGCTGAACTATCACTGGTCAACAAATTCAATGTTTCTTTCATTTTTCGAACGAGTACGAGATCATTTCGAATTCTTAAATGAAAATTCTCAATCAGCTCCCGTTTTCGAGAAAAATAGAGTGGCAAATTCAAAATATAGCATTTTTGCCATTTTTGAAAAATCATCAAAAAATAACAGATGGTCACTGGAACTTATAACATGGCTCAAATCAAAGCCTGAATCTTATTCTAAAAAATATCAAATACCACTAATTTCTATAATTTTTCTAAATATTCTCGCGAAAAAGTTTTGCGAATTGTGCAGATTGCATGGTAGTAAATTCAAATTCTTATTTTCTTATTTAAGTTTTGCATATTTAGAGATTTTGCAGGCATTATAAATAAAAATGAAAGTTCGGATAATTTAAAAACTGCCAGCTAAATACGGCGTTCGTACACACGGGGCATCTAGCGGGTGCCGTCTAAATACGGCGCTGGTACGCATGGGGCGTCCAACGAATGCCAGCCAAATACGTGGCTGGTAATGAAAGGGTTAAAATGGCTCCGGGAACCCCACACCTGGCACCAATGTTGCAGTGTTGCCAGCTGGCAAAACCACAAAACTTTCCCTCACTATAACTGGGGGACTTAAGGACATTTTTGTTAAAAATTTTACTCGTATACCGAAGTAAAAGAATTAAAAAATGGATGAGTGTTTCGATCAGAGAAGTCAAGCTGATCTCATCAGTATGCAACCTGGCTTCCGTGCCATAGACGCTCATAACAGAGAGATCGAAAGCCAATACGTATACCCGCTTGGTTAAAATTAAACTAAAATTTAACTGATTTTAATTAACATTTACCTCAAGAAAATTGCTTTTCAATCCACTAGACATTTGATCACCCTTTTGAGCAAAGTAACATTTTCGAGTTTAAATCCAACTTTAAGCAAAACAAGAGCTCCAAACCACTTGCAAGGAACGGCTGTTTCACAGGTGGAGGAAGACTCAACTCCGGCGAACCGAAAAATCACTGCTGTTAGAAATTTGAAGTAAAAGTTCCAGAAGTTTAATTTTCTAGACCATTACTTTTCCCCACAATGGTACCATTCAGATAAATACGAATTTTCAAGATAGTTTCACCGACTCGCCATAAGCGTCGATGCAAATTTATCGAGTATAATACGTAAAGTCTATATTTAAAGAAAAACCTTTTTATTTTGCATTCTATTAAACTACTGATTGATTTAAATAAATAGGTTACGAAATATTTAATTGCTTATAGTTTTGGACAGAGAACAAACCTTGCTACCTTGCTAAGATTAAAATTGTTCTTTTACAAATGGACTACTGCCAAAACATTTCTTATTTAATTAGTGAGAATAGGGTAGACCGGGTACGGTTGTAACAGGGTATGGTCATAACAACGCCTATAATTTGAAAACTACAAGAGATAGCTAAGCGGGGATAAGAAGCGAATGAATCAACTTTCCTGTTGGTACATGTTCCACAGCAGACGGGGTTGTTTCGAGCGCGTCATACGCGTATTTTCGATGCCGTTGCTTTTTGCTTTTTTAATCGAAAACTAACTAGTTACGCTTATTTTTGTTTTTGAAATTATGTCTTTGAATATCAAATAGGTTCAATTCAATTTTATTTACTTTGTAAAGTTTGAAGGTTATGATGCACAATTTGTAAAAACGTGAGCCAGGGACGGTTGTAACAATTTTTTAGGGGACGGATGAAACGTTTCAATGTATGCCATAACTGCGAATCGAACTGATATTTCTTTCTCACATATTGTAGTCTCTATTTTTGTTACTTTCTATATATTATATATTCTGTTATTACAGCAGGGAGGCTGATTTTGTTATTTTTATCAATATTTTTTAGTTTGGAAAGTTAAGTTTTAAGTTTCGTAATAGCAATGAGACTGATTAAAGTAAGACATTAATATTTTGTGTTTTCTTTAATAATATCAATAGATGAGCAATTCTGTGATTTTAAATTAATAAACGTGTGATTTATTAAAATAAATGTCTTTAATTTCTTACTGTTACAACTGACTCCGTTCACTGATACAACCAAACCAGGTCAGATATTGCCAGTATAACCTCACCCATTGGTAATCAGATACCTAAAGTTTAATTTAAGTCGATTTTCAAATACACAGAGGTAAATATGTAGTCCCAGCGAGCAATTTTATCAAAAATGTTTCAAACGTCCCCGGTCGACCCTGCTTTAAAACGCACTTTGTACGTCACTTGTAAATGAAATCGGAAGAAGGTGATTTCCTTAGTAATAAAAAATGAAGCTCTGCAAACGAAAGATCCCTGAGAATACTTTTGCCATGCTCTTGAAAATACGTCAGCACTTATATATCTTATTACAAAACATTGAAAACAAACCTTGCTACCTTGCTAAGGTTAAAATTGTTCGTTTACATCTGAACTTCTCCTAAAACATTCTTTATTTAATTAGAGTATGAATACTTTAAAACGCATTTTGTACGTTACTTACATATAAATGTTATTGAAAGCGGAAGAAGGTGATTTCTTTAGTAATAAAAACTGAAGCTTTGCAAACGAAATATTCCTGAGAATACTTTTACCATGCTCTTTAAAGTACGTCAGCAATTATATATCTTGTTACCGAATCAAGGTTAAAGCCAAATGCATATTTGTTGCTTAATTAAGATTTACTAATAGAAAAACAAATATGATATGAACCCACTAATGATATGCGGGAAGGTTCGTTTAATAATACGTTGAGAAAAGCTTTAAAGCTATTTTATGACCAAGTGAAAGAGAAAACAATTTGCTTTAAAAAGTTTTCGTTTAGATAACGTATTTCAGAAAAAATTATAAAAGATCGTGCACACGAAATTACTTCACAAACCATAATTTTCAAGCAAATAACTTATAGGGAATTTTAGAGATCTCTTTTCAATGCATTTCCAGTACATTTTAGTTTTGTTAGTATTTTTTAATTCACTATCGTGCATCTTTACAAGTGATTTCAATGGTAAGTATGCTGAATATTATTATTTTTAGCATTTGCCAAAGGAAGATTATTCGCAAAATAATAAATTTGTTGCACGTAACAATACCTAGATTACATACATAAATGCACTAGTCGAGTGGTAGTAATCGTATACAACAAACGCATTTAAAAACAAATTAGGGTTGTGCGTTGACAATCCTGTGGCGCCACAATGCGCCACAACCGTACTGCTTGTTTTCAAATGCCGCTTAGACATTTTTTTTTTTTTTTTTTTTTTTTTTAGAAGGCCTCAATAGATCGGCTGTTGGTTGCGATCCAGCAAGGCGCTGAAGGTTGTGCATTAAATTTACTCCACAAATTCTGGTCACAAAAAGTGGTATCACAAGGGGATATAATGGCCTAAGTTTGTCTTCGGACAGCCACATCAATCTAAATCATCTTCCATCTATGTAGGTGTTTTTTTGAAAAACAAGCATATATTAAGACGGATTGCTCAACCGCCTGTCTCAGGAGTAGAGAATATATTTAACAACAAGAAGGATCATTCTGATACGCTCTCAAAATTCCAACCCATGTGCAAGCTCTCAAAAATACACCCTGCAAAACATTTACATTACATTGCATTTTTTCACTGCGCAGTTTTAAATGCACAGCCACAAACAAAACATGTTATAGGATGCTTGCGCATTATTTATCTAAAACAAATTTAATTTTACTTAATTGATTGCATTTAAAAACTCACTTCTTTATTAAAAACTGTTGACAATCGTTCATATTTATGATTAAATCAAGACCACCGTGGACTTTTCGAGATCGGCACACACTACAATCTTTGCTCCAGATCGCCCTTAAAAACGCGAAGTTGGGTTGGAGTTTTCAGAGCGTGTTGGGAGTGTCCCTTCTTATTGTTATAAATATTCTTTGGGTGAAACGTAAACGAGCATATAACATGGACAATTTTGTTTGTACACCAAGTTTCCAACACGAGAGTGTCGGTTTTCATTATTGAGTTGACATTTGACATTGCATCCTTGAGAAGCACAGAAATATTGTGTGAATTGATAAATTTACATGCCAAATTTTTTATTTGATTTTCCTTGCAACTATCACCTTAAACACTATCGATGTTCCAAATTTCCAAGCTTTAGCTCGATTGGAAGTACCCAAGATTTATGATGATCTATCAGTGAATCAGTGAGTGCACAAAATTGTGATTTTTGGACACTCGTATCTTGGAAACTATTCCACCTGGACAAATTAAATTTGGAATACTGCTTCTTTTTGTTAACCTTAACGTTAAACAATTCAGTCCTGTAATGTACCTAGCCTTGGAGATAGAGGGAGATCGAAAAGGGCTCGAAATGGTTCGTATAAATATAGCACAGTGCACGCACGGTCGATTTTGCGAGAACATGTCCTGGCGCACTCTATGCGCTTAGAAATTTTTGAGGATGGTACATTATCTGCATGTTCCCGCCTAGTTCTGATGTAAAATTGTGGAAAATTCTTAAATCAAAGATATTTCAAAAAATGTTCAACGAAACTTCTTGGAAATATGCAAAAAAAAAGCTACGTAAAAATAGTAATTTTTAAAATTTTAGTATTTCAGTAAATACAAACATTTACCTTTGACCCCAAATTAACGTTTCTACAAAGTTTCATCTAACACTGTTCGAAGAACTCAAACAATAAATTTGTTCGTTAATTCAAAACCTTGTGGCGCTTCAAGTACTCTGAGTATTATGAAAATGCCTGGGGCGCATTACACTTTATCTGAAACAAGAATTAATTCCACTTCAAATATCGCACCCGTTAACAATTAAATTTATATCTGTCATTATAGGAGTTTGCCCCAAATTTTATCTGGGATAAAGACAGAGCGCTTCATGGCATCTCTGATATATATATAAAAAAAAAAAATTGACTGCTCACCTGTACGATTTTCTATAGAAACGGACGTGGTGCGTGTTTTGTTCGCTCTCTTTCATATCGTGGCAGTGCTGGCCACAACATGCGTTCCAAGATTGTGATGAATTTTGTTAATGTTCAGTTTCGGCGCTTAAAATCACATTCTATTTATAAAGAAATATTCTTACATACAGTGTTTTTTAAATCCTACCCAGAGCATGAAGTAAATATTTGGATATCTGGCTCCATAAACGACTAAATTGGAATCCTCAAGTAAGCAATACGTTAAATAAGTACACGCGAGCTCTTTGGGCCTCTAGGATACTCTTTGGAAAGACGTGGAGTCTTAACCCCAAGATGAACCTGTAGTAATTAATTGTCAAACCAATTGTTGTGTACGCCGCGCTTGTGTGGTGACCCAAAGTTCAAAAGCAGGGACAACTGCTAAGTGCAACAAACTATTATACAACGGCTTACCTGCCACACTGTGGACAACGGCTTGCATGCCTCGCCATGGAGATGATATCTAGCCTGGCTCCCTTGCAAATTTTTATTTTTAAATCAGCTGCAATGAGTGCTCTGAGAGTGCAAGTTACATCCAATATGCCAGTTGCTGGCAATGGTCACATGAGTATCCTGCAACGCATCCCTGACATAAGAGTCTGTTTTAGCCTACATAACCAGGGTACTGTACTTTGGGAGAAAATTCAGGATTCTCTTCCCTGCACGTGCAGACTGTAATGGCGACGCCCCGAAACTTGATCCCAGAAAATGCCCCTAGGAACATGGCGGTGGTGCTAGTGTTTATGGACGTAATACCAAAGTCTCAGTTACAATGGGCAAATGACCGAACGTAAGCTAGGCCGAATTCCATGCCATTGAAGCCTGCGCTCTTCTAAATGTTTAAAAGGGAGTAAAGGGTGCCATCATTACTATCTTTTTCTATAGCCAAGCAGCGAACACGGCACTCTCGTCGTGGGGTTTCGTAGAGACTTGTTAAAGAATGCTTTATTATCCTTCAACACCTAACGACATCCGACAAGGTTGCTTTGTTAGGTACCGGGACATTCCGATGTTGAACTCGGGTCCAAGATTCTGAACCCTCCTGCAGCATTGGCTGGTTTTCGAACATGGTTGTGATAGAAGAATGGACTGGGAATCAACAGTATATATAGTAGGGAAATTCCCCTTAGATCCGCCAACCTAAAGAACTTGTCAGACACTATGCCTACACTGTTGTAGACTACCTATCTGGAATGTCGTCTGTGTCTTGAAGACGATGAAACTATATCACACATCTTGTGTGCATTCTATGCTTTAGAACGGTTGAGAAAAAAGGTCTTCAGTCAGGAGTTTTTGAACTTGGCTAACGTTCGTTCCTCTTCTGTTAAAGTCCTTCTAGCGTTCATTCGCGTAGCAGATCGTCTTTTATTTTAGCGGTTTTTATGGGGAAATCATGTGTGTATGTTCATTTTATTTTACCTGCCTTAACAGCAATATACACACATTTCATTCTATTCCTTTTATAATAAATACTAAAAAAAGGTACGACAATTTTTGATGTTCCCGTATTGATATATAAATAACAATACCCTGAGCATTTAATGAAAAGAACCTACGGTTATGGTAAATCCTTTTTGCTACCCGACATTTATCAATGAAAATCGTGGAATTCGAGGATCATATTAAATGTTACCCAATTTTTTTTGATGGTGTATAAAATAAGATTATTCAGAAAGAATGTTGACTGTATTTAAATTTAAACAAAAATTAATTCTGGCGGCTGGTCTTATTTCCCAATACTGTTTTCGCCTTGGACTGCTTACAGAGCTTTCGTCTTATCCCTTGAGGAATCCGAACTTACTGAATATACCCCAGCACCATATCAATTATCGCTATAATGAGCCAATCTCATCGATGTCTTGTTACTTCAACGATAGATTTGAGTATCTAGATTTGAACTTATCTAGAAAATGCAGAAAGTCTTTTTTTGATTTGTTATCTTGTGATTTGGGTTAATTTCTTTGAAAATAATTTGAAAATAAATAAGTTTATATGCTTAAAACCATTGCCGTTTACTGAATAAAAACATATATCTACATTTAATAGATGCGGATGCACACGGTGGTCATCAAATTTATGGCGAACATGCTAACTTATTTAGATCAAATCTGAACGACGAAGAAACCGACCCTGAGTATTGGAAAAAATTAGCACAACAACAAGTTTACAATAATCTGATAAAATTCCCCAACTATAATTTGGCAAAAAATGTAATATTATTTCTTGGGGATGGAATGTCATTGCCCACCTTAACTGCGGCTAGAATATACAAAGGTCAAAAAGAGGGACTATCCGGAGAAAACTCGAAACTATTTATGGAGGAAATGCCCTATAGTGGTCTCTCAAAGGTAAAGTATACTATATTAATAAATTAGTTCTCCAAAAATGGTCCTTATTAAATTTGTAATTATGATTCTTTCAGACTTATTGTGTTAGTCATCAAGTCCCTGATTCAGCCTGCACTGCAACTGCCTACTTATGTGGTGTTAAGGCGAATTTCTTAACGAGTGGAGTCAGTGCGAAAGTCTCGATGAATGATTGTGAAGGAAGTAATGATCCGAAAAACCAAGTGAGTTCTATTGCTGATTGGGCCCAAAAGGCTGGAAAATCGGCAGGTATTGTAACAACAACAACAGTAACTCACGCCAGCCCGTCAGGAACCTACGCCCATACCTCTAACAGAATGTTTGAAAGTGACGCAGATGTTATTAAATGGGGTGGAAATGAGAAATGCCAAGACATTGCTAGTCAACTAATTTTTAATAAACCAGGTAACCGCTTCAAAGTGATTTTAGGTGGAGGTCGAAAGAAATTTTTACCCAATACGACAAGAGATGACCAAGGCGAAAAAGGTGAACGTTTAGATGGTAAAAATTTAATAAAGCACTGGGTATTAGAAAAGAGAAAAGAAGGACTTACAAAGTATGTTTCTACCAGAAACCAATTGAAATTAATAAACTATGATAAAACAGAATATTTAATGGGATTGTTCAACTCGGAACATATGAACTATTATTTAGATAGTGATGGTGTTATTGAACCTACTTTAGCAGAAATGACTGAGGCTGCGATTAAAGTTTTGAGAAAAAACCCAAAAGGTTATTTTCTTTTTGTTGAGGGCGGAAGAATTGATCATGGCCATCACGAGGCGAAAACAAGAAAAGCCCTTGAAGAAACTATTCAGTTTGACAATGCAATTAAACTAGCTAGAGAAATAACTTCACAAAGTGATACACTAATTGTAGTTACTGCTGATCATGCACATACCATGTCAATATCTGGATATCCTACTAGGGGAAAAGACATTTTGGGGCTAAGTTCATTTCTTGGAAAGGATGGACTACCATACACCACACTTTCCTACGCAAATGGCCCGGGATATAAGGAAACCATAAATGGAATCAGAGAAGATTTGACGCATACAAATTTCGGTATGTACTACTAGGTACCACCTACACATGTAATTAATAGTGCATATTTATAGAAGACAAAGAGTACGCATATCCTGGCTTAGTTCCTGCAATTTTGGAGACACATGGTGGAGACGATGTTGGAATTTTTGCATCAGGTATTTTGTACTACACCTTCCGGCACGTTATGTTATTTTACTCAAATGTATTAACTATGGGTTATGCTTCATTTGTTCAATGCTATTTGTCGTAGCTTCTTACCTTAGTTTAGTTTAATTGAATAGAGGGCGAAATGTCTAAGCAGCCTCACGATCACTGCATCCAAGTGAGGTTTATAGTGAGTCTCAACAACAATATAAAATATACAATTATATAAAAATATATACAATTATATAAAAAAAATTGGGATATGTGTCCCATACCACTTAGGATTGTGGGAATGGTACTCCTAGGTACTCCTAGTAGGCTTGTCTGCGCCTAGCTATAGCTAGACAATGACGAACTAAGTGCTGGGAGGTCTCTGGAGCCTCCGCGCAAAAGCGGCATGTAGCCAATTTTATTGAGTTGATACCTCAGTAAAGAGCCCTGGAATTATACGAAGTTCAAATTTACTGAGTTGGACGAACTTTTCGGCCTTGTTTAGGGCAAATCATACACAAACAACTTAGTTAATAAAGGCATGATTATATACAGTGATTATATTTAATTAATGCTCCCAGGCTTCTGCTGCTGCTTTGTGCTCTTTTATAAAGACGTTTCGCTTTTTTAACGTGTTTCTTTAATTGTCTTTTAGTATGCAATTTTAAAATATTTTTAAATCATATCATATGGAAATAATCTTTTAAAAATGCGTTTCATTGCTGTTGTTCTCAATTAAATTTCTTTATTTTTCTTTAGTTCACTAATGAGACCCACTTGTGCGCTTAAACCGAAACACTCCTCGGCTTTTTATATTGTAGAAATCTATAACATTTATTCTTCCCTACTAAAGTTAAATACAAAATTTAAAATGTTTGAATAAAATTCAAACGGCCACATGATCCGCTAACCATCGATATTTATAACTAATAACTAATACTCATAATCCATATAGTAATGTATAATCTTTAGTTCACTTGAGCCACATTCCGTGTCGTTAGGGTTTTTAAAAACTATTTTTTCTACTATTTCAACTTCTAGGACCGTGGGCACATCTATTTATTGGTTTTATGGAACAAAACGTTATACCTCATTTAATGGCGTTTGCTGCATGCATTGGAAGTGGATTAACAGCATGCGGAAGTAAATAACTACAATTACCGCTTTTAGACAATAACCTTCAAATGTTTAAATGTTTAAGAAGGATTTTAGTTGAAAAAATAAATTTATTTATTTCTACTTACTTTTTTTCAATCTATTTTGTTTTAAGTAGTTTGTAAAAGAAACAAGATGTATACTACGTTTTCATGCAGATTTGAATCTCAAAACCCATAATTGCACGGGATCAACATTTCACACATGGACGGTCGATGTATACCACATACTACAAAGCCTTTGCTGCAGAATAACGTGTTTTGACTCGAAAGATGTGTTTCAAATCAAGTATACCTTGTTTCTCTAGACTACTGACATATAAGAACTGGATTGCTGATCTCGTACAAAAACTCACTTCTAAAAAAAAGACCAAATTTTGACCGAACTCTAGCCATCTCGCTTTTGCTTAAGTCCCCCAGGCAGACACAACTTTACAAAAAATCGTTTTAATCAACAAAGTAAGGTGGCGCTATCTCGATCTGCTTAACAATTCTAAAGGGACTGTCAAGTTAGTCCGGATAATAATGTAAACATTACAAAGTGTTTATTTCTTATCGGTGTTTTTTAGCGTGTAATTTAGCTTGGTAATGCCTCCCCTTGAGAAATAACAATGAGGACATTTAAAATAAAAGGAAAGTATTCGCGATCGTCATTTAATTTAATGGGAAATCTATAAAAATTGACTGGCTAGGAATTTATATTGTACAGCAGAATTTAAGAAATGTTAGAAATATGTTGATCTCTCATTAACGACAGCGGTTACAAATTACCCGCCAACTCTCACCTCCTACCAGATGACCCAATTTATAGCTACTATAGCTATTTTGTGATACAACTTTTAGCTTTAGTTGGTAGATATTAGAAATATGAAGGTTAGACGAAGGCAAGAACAATGATTTCTATATCTATCTCTGTTATTCATAAGTCCCCAGCTGATTGCCGCGAGGAACATCTTGTGGAACTTAAAATTGAGCATGATGTAAAAGTAATCGGTTCGTGAAAGTTTAATTATTTTTTACTGGCTTCATTTTCAACATAGTTGTGCGGCATTTTTAATAGCATGATTTGCTCCATGAGGTTTTAGCCTGTTCTCGTTTTTCAGACGACAGTTAGCAGTCTAGTTCTCTCATGTCAGTGCCTCAAACCAATGCCGACTCTTTCAACAAGCAACTTTAGAGTGGTCGCTCTATAGACGATACAGTCTTTCCGTATTAGCTTATATTTCATAAGCAAGGGCAACTCCATTATTCGTTTTTTTTCTTCCTTCAAAATTCCAGATGACATTTGACAAGATAATGCTTTTGCTACTTCTGTCACAATAAGTTTTTGAGGTCGCTATTACTTTTTGTTGTTACCTCGCTTTTCGTTGTGCAATACTTCCTGAATTATGAGGGTTGCTATAGAAGGATGCGCCCACGGAGAGTTAGAAAAAATTTATGAAGTTATTGGGAACATTGAGAAACAAGAAAATTGCAAAATTGACTTGTTGATATGCTGTGGGGACTTCCAAGCCACCAGGAATCTGGATGATTTACAAACCATGGCCGTTCCACCGAAATATCAGGATATTTGCACATTTTACAAGTAAGGCGTGAAGTTCCCCCCAAAAGTAAAAAGATTTCAATAAAAATGTATTGTTTTCCAGATACTACAGTGGTGAAAAAGAAGCCCCTGTTTTAACTATATTTATTGGAGGGAATCATGAAGCTTCTAATTATTTGCAGGAGCTACCTTACGGCGGTTGGGTTGCTCCAAAAATTTATTATCTCGGTTATGCGGGTGTAATCAAGGTAAATGGCCTGCGAATTGGTGGCATCTCAGGTATTTATAAAGGGCACGATTACCTCCGTGGAAGGCACGAGTTTTCACCTTATAGCGAATCAACAAAAAAAAGTGTTTATCATGTTAGGGAGTTGGAAGTTTTTAGGCTTAAGCAACTTAGTGGCCAAGTGGACATATTTCTTTCTCACGATTGGCCACGCGGCATTTACAATTATGGAAACATGAGACAACTCGTACGGTTTAAACCTCACTTCAGGTAATTTTGTTTTTCAATTATAATATAACTTTTAACGTGTAAAACTATTAGGGATGAAATCGATTGTAACAAACTTGGGAGTCCACCTTGTGAAGATTTATTAAAGACGATAAAACCATCATTTTGGTTTGCTGCTCATATGCACTGCAAATTTGCTGCTTTAGTTCCACATGACGATTCAAGCAGAGTCACAAAGTTCTTAGCTTTGGATAAGTGTTTGCCAAAAAGGAGGTTTCTGCAAATCTTAGAAATTGAATCAGAGTATGCAGATACAGAAATAAAATTAGAATACGACTTGGAATGGATCACCATTCTTTTTTTAACTAACCATCTTATAAACGCCAAGAGTACTATGAACTATATGCCTGGACCGAACAGCTCAGCTAGATTCAATTTCACACCAACAGATGAAGAAAAAGAATTTGTTCGAGCAAAGTTTAATTGTGACTTAAGAATTCCAGACAACTTCTTAAAAACTGTAGAACCTTATAACCCAAACGAAGTAAAAAGAAAACCACAGCAACCAAAATCACAAATTAATCCCCAAACAACAAACTTTTGTGATATTCTTGGTATCGATGATCCCCTTAGCATTGCTATGCTTCTGAACGGCCACGAATTAAGCCATTTCACTACATTCGAAGAGGGCGAATCGGAAACAAACATTGTAAGTGGAAATAAATCAAGTGAAAGCTTAAATTTGAGCCAAACTAGTCCTTTGAAACGTAAATCTTTAATGGATGTTCTTCCAAAACCCAAGTGCGATGAAAAAAATCCAGATGAAGTGTTTCTGGAAGAAAATGAAGAATTTGTTATGAGTGAGGAGAAATCTGCTCACGATTCACTAGAAGAAAAGTGTAGCGGCGACACAGTGGATTTACAAAAACCACTTGTAAAAAAATTTAGAAGAAGAAATCAGGATTTTTACCAACATGAAGGAAACTAATAAAGGATACGCATTCTGGCACCAAATTCGGCTACTTCTAAAAAAGAGCCTAAAGGAGTTATTCTCATGAAACAGGTGTATTTCAGCATTTTCTTGTAATAAAACGTTACAATGTATGTAAGAGCATACTTTTTTATGGTATGCTGTTTTAACTAATATTTGAAGTTTCTTTTGTAATTATCCGAAGTAAATTTATCAGCAACCCAGAATATCGCTGGAAGTAGAATTATGAAACTGTGATTTTGTGTGCGCATATTTTTCTTTATCAGAATTTTTTATGGGAACAAAGCTTTCTCACAAGCAAACCAAGGTAATATAAAGCCTATTATTTTAATAATATTCCTTTACGTATCTCTGCAAAATTTCGACGAAACTTCAATCGATAGCCTGAAAGAGATCGCTTACTGGCTTCAGCTTGCTTCATACCTACGGATTCACTTAGCTTAACTTTTTGGGATTAGGTGGGTTAAAAACAGTTCCACATTTTGCTTAGCTTTTTATGGTGGGATATTTGTTAGCCCGCATCAAAAAGTCGAATTTCTCATACTCATACAGGTTAATATTTGATTTAAAGTTTTCCACTTTATATTTTAAAAACAATTCTGTGCAACTTGGGTTGTTTTTTTTTTCCTTTAAAATCGTGTCTAAGACTGGTTCAAACTATCAAGCATATAATAGAGGAGTCACGTAGAACAAAGATTTGTCGAAGCAAAGTGATCTCTTGATGTCTCGTACATTGATAAAAGAAAAAGTTTAAAAAAGTGAAACCGACTAGGGAAAAAATAATATGTCGACTGTAAATTGGAAAATTGTTTACATATATTTTTGATTTAGGTCCAGGCTAGCTATAAATGTGTACAATAACATATGAAATCACAGCAATCGGTTGTCGTTTTTTTTTTTTTAAATCGTGTCAATCAGGTCTATGAAAATCGAGTTTAAAGTTTTTAGAAGGATACTCTTTATTAGAATTTCTAAATTATTTTGTTTTCCATATTTCAAAGATATTTGCTTTATAAATGTCGAAAAGAGACTAACACGACATATAAACACGAGGCAAATGTGGTGGAAGCGTCGAAAAAGCTGTCTCTAGGCGCCTCGCTTTATACTTACACTAACCAATTTTAAACTTAAATATCGCTCTAAAATTATTGATAACTTATATTTGATAGTATTTACTTTTAAAATAAGTAGAAAACAAAAATCAATTTTTTTTTTCCTTTTTCAAGGTAGAAATACCCCTTAAAAACGGCTCTGACGATTTCGATTTTCTAATTGATCCTGCTGTAAGGAAAACATGGATCAATATCTCAGTAAAATTTTATTACTAACTCCACAACTATGCTAATAGTATACTTATAATCTCTTTCTTGACATTTTTCTTTTTGCTTTCGCTCATTTTCCTTAGAATAGCTGTAACCAATTCTCCAAAAATTGCATCTTCACATCGATGTTCCTGCGTAACAGTGTCAAGGTTTAATAATTTCGCTCCACTTTCTTTTTGAAGGCAGTTGTTACAATCGGTGCTATGAGAATGAGATTTTGGCTCCTCATCTAGGACAGTTAAATTTGCACCTTCCGTTGGCTTGCATCGCGAAAGGGAAGGAGCAGCCTTAACTAATTCCGTGTGATTGTCAGAGTCGTTTTTATTATTCAATTCCTTAAATATGCACTCTTCATCTAAAGGTTCTGCTTGCTCAATCATTTCTTCGGTGAAATCAAACTCTGCATTAAAAGCAATCTTATTTTTATGCGGTAGCTGCTCAATGAATGTAGCAAATTCAATGTCTGGCTTCCTTCGAAATTCAACTTGCTTTGCTAGAAAGAGCAATTCATCATAATATTTAAATTTACTCTGATGGTTTTCATGGTAGGATAACTTAAGTTCCTTAACGAAACGTTCTCTTAAATTGTACCACCGTGTTCTGGCCCAGTCAGCTACAATTACTATTAGTTAATTTCGTGTGCTCAGTGTAAAATGTCAATACCTTCGACGCCAATTAAAGCACCTATTTCTTTCCATGCAGCATTCCGAGCCTCTAAGTCTCTTACTTTTTGGCACGACTTATTCCAAAGGACTGGCCGCTTTTTCACTAAACTTATTAAGTAAACATTACCATCCATTTTAACCACAGGCACGGTACACTACTAGAATATTTGACTTTTGGTGTGACGTCTCAAGTGTCAAAACCGCTGACATATAATAAAATGGACTGGTCGCTTGTACGCTTTGAGGAGGAAACTAATGGAGTTGGGGGTCTACTGCAGAATCCGTGGCCACTTGGATCTGACATTTCTCCAACTAAAGTGAAGTTGGGCGTAATGATTTCAAGTACGAAAAGCTTAGAAAAAAAAGCAAAAAGGAGGGGAATGTTTAGTTCTTTTCCTGAATTTCTTTATATGGTTGACTTTTTTTTCTTGCTTTTTACGGAGAAATTGTTGTAATAAATATTTTCCTTTTACAAAATGCGTATTAACTAAATATTTTCCTTTTACAAAATGCATTTTAACTAAATATTTTCCTTTTACAAAATGCGTATTAACTAAATATTTTCCCTTTACAAAATGCATTTTAACTAAATATTTTCCTTTTACAAAATATGCATATTAACTAAATATTTTCCTTTTACAAAATGCATTTTAACTAAATATTTTCCTTTTACAAAATGCATTTTAACTAAATATTTTCCTTTTACAAAATATGCATATTAACACGTTCCGTGCCATGTGGGGCGTATACGACCCCCGCTGAACTTTCCGTTCAGGCCACTTGAATTCTCATTGAAAAACAAAGAATTCTTAAAAAATTTATTGTAGAGTCAAATATAGACAACTTCTTTGCTTTGTTTTCTAATGCATATTAAAATTTATATCTTCTTCCTGCTAATTATAGCTTTGTAGTATTGAAAAAATGTAAGGTATAAGTCTTAAACGACTTTTTTTAATCTTTAGAGTGTGGGTCGTATACGCCCCACGCGGCCTGAATGGAAAATCTTCAAAAATTGCCCTGGCACGGAACGTGTTAACTAAATATTTTCCTTTTACGACAACGTTTTTAGGCAATTTTTTGCACAAGTTTACTTTTTTTTTACTATTTCTCACGAAATGTCTGATATTTTCAGAATTTTTTGCAATTTATTTACTATTTCACAAAAATAATCCATTGTAACGAACTTTTTTTAAAAATTCGTGATCTTCCTGTTTGTTTCTTTTTCTAAGTTTGGTCCACTTTTGACAATCTTGAAGTGCGGCCAACTTCGTGTGTGATCCGGGTTCTGCAGTCTTACCGGAGTTGGCATTGTATGGAGAGAATGTGTACAGCAGCAAAACCTTCTACAATTACAAGCCGTGAACTGGCCTTTTGAGTGTGTGCGTAAGTGGTCTGACAGTTCTTCAGTTGACGGCTACTTCCCATAGAAAGCGCTTGATAACAGGAGGATCTACAACTATTTGAAGCGATTTCGGTGGGACAAAATTAATTTATCGGGTAAGTAGGTAAATAGGAAGCAACACAAAAGGATACCAGTGATACATTTTTGTAAAATACCGTGGAAAAGTTCACAACAAATCGAAAATTTGTCGTGAGATTGTCGGTAAAAGTGTTAGGTTAGAAGCGATTTGCTAAGCAACTTTTGGCAATTTAATAATTATTTGAGTACATTTAAGGACATTTAATTGCTAAAAGTGGCTAAGCATCTCGCAAAAGTCAAGCCGAAAGTGCGGACAGTTGTATAAAGTGCAATAATGACCGGATTTGTTGGCATTTTTCTGGAAACAGACAACTTGCTTTGCGCCCGGGAAGCCAAGGTTTTACCCCGACTAAAATCCAGGGTAAACTCAGGGCTAATGATGAATAGCAATTTATATGCTAACAGACGCAGTATTTAAAGTGGCAGTAACCCGTGCTGCGGGCGCAAGAAGTTAATTTTAGCATTTTTCTAATACTTATAATATGTTTTTATAGACATTTTGATTTTTAATATTTTTTTTTTCCTTTAATGCAAGATGTCCGTGGAAGCATATTTTCATTTTTCTTTCAGACAACTTTTTACCTAAGATGTATTCCGGACCGAAGAAGACTGCTAACTTTGTGATATTTTTATTTTGTTGTTTTATTCAATGAATTGTTTTTTGTTAATTTTATGTTGTGAAATATTGTTAATTTTATATTGTGAAATATTGTTAATTTTATTTATTTATTTTTGCAAAGGAAGAAATACATTTATTTACTTTATATTTTATTTATTTATAAATTTTATTCTACAGCCTGAGAAATTTCAATTACAGATTAAAGAGCTTGTGATTTGTCTTATTTTATAATTTTTCAGTATTTTTTTGATAAAATTGAAATTTCTTGAAGCTTGAATATATAATGCAATATATATAATACTTATTTTCTAGTCTTTTATTTTCAAACTTTTAAACCGCATTGAATAAAAATTTTAAAACCAACCAATATCTTGTGATTTCATCTCCTTTTACCAAAAAATTTTCTTTACAATTTCCCATTCTAGTAAAAAGGTGTTTCACACACATTGGTGTGTTATTTTAGAAATTTTGCAGTTTCTTGTGGCATCGCGGAGAATTTTTAAAATTTATTTGTTTTAGAATAATTTCCCAAACCACCCATTCTCAATTCCAACACAATCTTTATCCGACTTTTCAGGTTCAGCAGCACCGGTACGATTTATACAAAATTCAATATAAATTGTGGACGTTTACGATTTATGCAAAACAAATATAAATTTTTTGGAAACATCAGCAAATTCCACTAAACAGTGTTGTTAATATAATTTTAAACCTAATAATTATATTTACTCCCTAGCAGCTGTTATACGTCTGAAAAATATTATGATTTAGTTCACGCAAGAAAAAAATTGTCTTCTCGGACATGTATATAAAAGATAATTTTTCTTACCTTATGGGAATTGGGTTTTATTTTCTGGTTAGTAACTTAGGAGACATTGCATACTTATTTTTTTAACGGACGGGTAGTCAATGTACTATAAATAAATTATATTTATGCAATCAATGTTCGTCCACTGCAATAAAAATTGAAAGGAACAATTTTCCACAGTGATAATTGCAACTTTAGAAATTCATTCTTTGTGGTTCCCTTAAACAGAATGCCTTCATAACAAAGATGAAAAGGTGCTTAATAAACAAGGACTTCAAAGTCTTTTAGATATCACAGTACACTTAACAAAGCCTTAAAAGTGCCTAACGTGCACTAGGGATGTTCTCCAACAACCTGATTAGGTATGAAACATAAATACTATGCATCCTACGATGAAGTCGATGTTTCAAACACTAAAAATTCTGTAATCCAATCTGATGGCTTCTGATAAATTTTGCTTTTTCATGCAGACTTGGCAAATTTAATAAAGTTTCACAATATGAAGATAATCTATTATAAGTCCTCAAACATTGTGAAACGTTTTATTAGATATACCCTTTTTAGAAAAGCAAAATAACTTAAATATTTTCCGATATTTGTACTTGTGTTCTGAGCGCACTTATAACAATGAAATTTTAAGACTTTTTTTTACGGAAAATATGAACTGTACTCGCAGATTATTTATGTAAACTGCAAGAGTTACATATTTTCTGCAATTAATGCCACTTCGCACTGCAAATCACTTAAAAATGTATGAAACTAGATCAAGTTAAGCAACTTAACTACACCGGACCGCCTAAGAAGAGTGAAGCTGTCACTAGAGCGCTGAAATCAGCTGAAATCTGTCAGACCACTTTGCCCTATCGCTGTGTGCGTGCGCCGGGCCAGTTCACGGCTTGTAATTGTAGAAGGTTTTGTCAGTGTACAAGCGTTAAGCACACCGGTCGCAAGTGTGCGCCTCTATATATATAGATAAGTGATCTCACATTTATAACAGGGCTCGTCTGTATGAAACTTTTAATTCTTGTATATGAATATTGGGCCAAACCAAAACCCCCGGGAATACATATAAACACAAGCCGTGAAGTAGAAAATGCATACGTAGTGATGTAGTCCGAGAATCGCCGTGAAATAACATTGCTTCTTATGGCGGATGATCCAAAGTAAGCCACTCCACTCGCCTGAAGTGCTAAACTATAACTTTTACGAGAAAATGATGTTCTACTAACTATAACTATGGAGGAATACCTTTCTAGTGATCTGAAAAACTTTATAGTGGCAAGAACAAAATATTAGAGTTTTTTGCACTTAAGAACAACTCTAACCATTTCCCCGAACAAAACAGCAGCGGCAGGTCGACTTGACAGCACGACTTTCCGTAGTAATTTGTTCGATGGGCAGTAAGAGTAACTTTTGAGCTCAAATATCTTTAATATTTTGTTCTTACCCCTATAATGATTTTGGTACCATAAGAACGGTATTCCTCCCCAGTTACAGTCAGTATAACATCACTTTTTCGTAAAAGCAATAGTTTAGCAGATTCGCCCTGTGGAGCGGAATGAATGGGCTGTACCGCCATAAGAAGCAATGTTATTTCTGTGCAATCATCGGACTACATGACCCTATACATGTGGTAGTGAGCAGGTCTACTTCACGGCTTGTATTTATTATTCCCGGGGGTTTTGGCCAAACGTAATAGCCCATAGCTGTAACACATTATAGTATTTTGTACTTTCTTATAACACATGTACTGTTAGCCGAATAAAGATTATCTGAATCTGAATCTGACATTTCGCGGTATCGGGATTATTTTGGAAACAAATTAGTGTTTTTCGTGCGTTATTTATAAACAAACTGATCGGCGGTAACATAGAAATGTTCGGAAAATAGTGGCGGTTTGTTAATATTCAAGTTTTTCAGTGTCGTGGCGGGGTTTCGAAACATTTTGCTGTCTGGAGTTGATACGGGACAAGTATTAAATTTTTTTTTTTATATCTCGAAAACGGGTCGAGATAGATTTTTTTCTTTATTTTTCCCGTATTTAGGACAGCAAAATGCTTCGAACCCCGTTCCTTAAATTTGGGGGCCAAGTTATGGGTATCGTGCCCGAGTTGGCATCACGACTTTCCGTGGTTTGTAAGAGTAACTTTTAAACTCAAATAATTCATAATTGAATACACGTCTATCTCCTTTAATATCCTGTCATAATTTTATTAACCCCCAACCTCCTTTTTGCAACTAGTGACGAGTACTGTGGAACTTTTTATCTGTTTAAGCCTTTAGTTCTCAAAGTTCTTTTTTAGTTCATTCCTCGAAGCACAGCTCCTATCCCATTCCAGTTGGTGCCGTGCACTGAAATAAACAGCTGACGCCTGACAGCTAGTTTGGTTGGGTCCAAATGTTGAAATGTGCGTAGAGAGTGTTCCATTAAATGACTCCTTATGAAGAATCTATACCTTTAAGTTATTAAATACAAATTCGGCGATTATTTCCGCCTATCAACTTCCATAAATCCAATTGTCACCGACGTTGCGACGTCACGGGATTGTCACAAGAAACCTTCAAATGCAAATCAAGCATACCTTGTTTCTATACGCCGGGGGTTGGGCCTGTTTGACAGTTTAAATAAGGGGGAACTTCAAAGATTGAGGGAATTACAAAATTTATTTATAGTCACATTAATATTGAGTAAAACAATCAAATACCGGGAAGCCCTCAAACAGCCGCCTAGTCCCGTGAATTGTAAAAATAACTCCTACACTTCCGAGCCCCCAATTGTGACAAAAACGAATATTGAGAAATGTGCATTACATAATATCTTAAATATTACGAGCACTTTAATGAACTTATTCAGTACATTTCTCTTACGCGTCGTGTAATTCAATGATAAAACAATAAATCAAGCTGGCTATAATGGTGCCCCACAATCAAGTAAGTACCTCTGTTGCTTGTGACTCGCTTGCACCTTCGTTTTGGGATATGCTTGAATTGGATAGAATTTAACTAGCGAACTTTGGCGTATCAACAAACTGAACTTGATCGTTTGGAAGTATTTGTGTCAATCTTGATAACTTTTCATAATCTCAGTTTCATAAGACCTTAGTTTTTTGTCCCTGCCCTGGTTTCATGGCTGCTTCAGTGGTTCATATCGTGTGAAAAATTTGATCAGCAAGTTCCTTTTATCACGTAGTGTAGTGCAGAACAATTATCATTCCAAATATGGTTTGTATTAATTATTCAATATCTCCCAAGGTCACTTGACCCATCTCCCGGTGAGGAAGTATGTCAAATCAGCATATTGTTCCTTTTTTTCTGTGGAACTTCGGTGGTCATTTACCCAATAATTTTATGAATAAGTTTTCTCTGCGACTTCACAGAATCATTCAGTATCATTTGGAATTGTGTATCTTCACAGTTTGCTGTTATTTTCGCAACAAATTAAGTTGCTCAACCGAGTAAGCTAGCCATACGTCTTTTGGACATTAAAACTCATATACAGGGTGTCTTCTAATCCTTGAAAACTCTTGTTGTCCTTGATATCCTTGAAAACACCTTGAAAATAATGAAATTGTCCTTGAATTTTTAAATATTAAATAGTTTTCATAAAAGAAAGAGAACAAATTAAATCGAATGTTTCAGTTAAATTGTACTTATTTAGATGTATGGGAATTGGAAGGCATTGATATCATACGCTATTGGGGCCAATTTATATTATTTTCGCGCTATCTTACATTGATTAATTACCATTTTTATTTTTAAAATGCGAACATATTGGGTACTTGGATTAATTTCCACTTTTTTTTAGTAAAAAAAAAATATATACAGGGTGTTCAGAGGTGGGAGGTCAATACTGCAGGGGGTGAAAGGTCAGACCGAGACAAGCAAAAAATCGTATGGGTGGGGGGGGGGGGGGGGGGGGGGGCATCTCGCACCGTTTGGCAGTTACAGGGTGATTCGTAAATCAGGATTTTGCCTTATATGGGAACCGCTCTTGTATTTTTATCTTTTTTTCTACGCATCGCAGCGGCCCCAAACTGATTTCAAAAAATCACTATTTGGAAGCCCTTTCCAAAAAAGTTTACACCACCCCCCTATCCCCAACCCCTTGGCCACAATCCCCCCTGCAAGTTGAAAAAATTAACTTTTATTTCACGATTTTTCACCTTTCGCCCCACTTTTCTCCGAAATTCATGTTATTAACATAGCTACTTTTTATTTTTTTTAAGTTGCCTATCTAATTACCTTTCCAAAAAGGTGCAACATGCCCAGGTAGGAAAAGGATACGAAAATTTATTTACAAAAATCCTTTTACAGAATATCATGATAATTCGAATTTTTAAGAAATTATACTTAAGTTAACTAAAAAATACATATTGTTCGCTTAAAAACTAATTACAATTAAAACGTTTGTCCTTTAAAAGCTGTTCAAAATGTTCTCCGCTAGTTTCGATGCATGCAAGTAGCCTTCGTTTTATTTCACGTTTGAGGTCTATGGTAGCCAGTCTCTCCCGTATTTTCGTGGCTGCAGTCACAATCCTGGTAACTAATTCTTCTCTGGTGTTGATTGGTCTTGAGTAAACTTCATCTTTCATCATTCCCTATAAGAAAAAGTCCAGTGGAGTAAGGTCCGGTGACCTAGCAGGTCAAGGAATCGGTCCACCTCGTCCAATCCAGCGCTCTGGGTAATTTTCATTTAACCTTGCCCTAACAATGTTCCCAGTATGCGCAGGTGCTCCGTCGAGCTGTAAATAAATTGCGGTTGTGGTGGCCAGGGGGATGTCCTCCAACAGATCCGAAAGGGTATTCTCCAAAAAGTCCGAGTATAGCTGACTATTCAGCACTTGGGGCAAGATGAAGGGTTCTATCAACTGGTTGCCGATGATGCCAGCCCAGACATTGACACTAAATCTTTGCTGGAAGGACCGACACCGGGTCCTATGTGGGTTCACATCTGACCAGGTGTGGAGGTTGTGGAAGTTTGTGATGCCATCCCGGGTGAATTGCGATTCATCCGTCCACAGAATTCGGTCTAGAAACCTTCTGTTTTCGATGTCAGACTCGAACAGCCAAGTGCAGAATTGCAATCGTCCTTCGGAATCTCCTTCCCTAGTGCTTGGACCGGGATATGGTGGTATGGATGTAGTCCCTCTCGGTTCACAACGGTCCAAACTCTCCCTGAAGACAATCCTGACCTTCGTGCGACCTGCCTGATGCTTATTACAGGGCTGTTCCTGACGATGTTGAGGATTTGTTGGTCGGGGTCCGCTGAATCGGCCGATTTTCCTGCTCGCGTTTCTGCTCTGGGGGCGGTTACACTTCCGGTTTCTTTTAACCTTCTGAAAGTCCTTGAAAATATCCTTCTGTTGAGTACCCGCCGATTCGGGAATCTCCTTTGGTATTCTCGTACGGCCTCACTATCATTTCCTTCTACTAAACCGTGCACGTAAATTATATCGGCATACTCGTCAACACTGAATTCTGCCATTTTATCTTAATTTTTTCTATTAAACACCCGTTCTTTTCGCTTGCTTCTTCAACTGTGGTCAATGTCCTTTCAAACCTACCCATTTTTATACCATAATTCATAGGAGGTATTAGAAACGGAGCGTCAGGATACTTAGGAGTCAATACTGGATATAATAATCTAATAACGCTATTTAACGAGATTACATTTATTATTTTATTACTGTTTTGCTGCAAAAATAAAAATGTATTACCTCTGTTTCCTAAACAAACATTTCCGAACTTGCTATCATAAAAATTGTTTACTTAACGACTTTTTCCATTATGGTGCAATAAAGTAATTAGGTACCTGTGAGGATGTTTTAATTTCAGGACTTTTGCAACCCTTTTCTACCTGGGCATGTTGCACCTTTTTGGAAAGGTAATTAGATAGGCAACTTAAAAAAAATAAAAAGTAGCTATGTTAATAACATGAATTTCGGAGAAAAGTGGGGCGAAATGTGAAAAATCGTGAAATAAAAGTTAATTTTTTCAACTTCCAGGGGGGATTGCGGCCAAGGGGTTGGGGATAGGGGGGTGGTGTAAACTTTTTTGGAAAGGGCTTCCACATAGTGATTTTTTGAAATCAGTTTGGGGCCGCTGCGATGCGTAGAAAAAAAGATAAAAATACAAGAGCGGTTCCCATATAAGGCAGAATCCTGATTTACGAATCACCCTGTAACTGCCAAACGGTGCGAGATGCCCCCCCCCCCACCCATACGATTTTTTGCTTGTCTCGGTCTGACCTTTCACCCCCTGCAGTATTGACCTCCCACCTCTGAACACCCTGTATAGGTACAGTGCGCGCAATTTCTATAAGCGCACGTCTGATTTTCAAGTGAAATGCACAATTCATTGAAATAAAGCGATATAGTAACAAAATTTCTTTACAAGACAATTCTTCAAGTTTATAACTATTCATAAAAGCAATTAAACAATTCCAAATATCAGGCAATGCGTGAATGCAATAGATCAATCTTTCACAACTAATCTTAGAGTGCGCAGTTTTTATAAACGCAGTTTCTTTTTGTAGTATTACTAGTTAAACGCAAAGTAATTTTGCAACTTTTTAGGAAACAATTCATGTGAGTTTCATTTTTATTTTCCAACTCTAGCTTAATTCTGTATAATTGCTGTTATTTCTTAAGATTTATTGTAATGCCCCGAGGAAAGGTCCTTGACAACGATGATCGCGTCAGAATCCGTGCGTTTAGGGAAACTGGTCTTGGTATAAGAGAAATTGCAAGGAGAATTGGACTTTCAGAATGTGTGGTGCGAAATTTTATTAAAAAGGGCAATCGTGATGGATTATGTTATCATCCAAGAGGGAACACCAAAGTTTCCAAACAAAATATTGGGAACATAAGAGAAGAAGTTATGAAAAAAAAGTTAAGTGCAGCTCAAATTATAGCGGAACTACAACTCCCAATTAAAGGAAGAAGAGTATATTAAATATAAGAAACCGGCCAAATCTCTCCAACTGCAACAGCATCATAAATATGCGCGCCTAGATTTTGCTAGAAGCCACATGAACCGGGACGAAAAGTGGCAAAATGTAATTTTATCTTACGGAAAACAATTTAATTTAGATAGCCCAGATGGACTGAGTACATATTGCCATGATTTAAGGAAGCCCGATTCCCCTCGTCTAAGTAGTAATTTTGGTGTTGGTAGTTTAATGTTATGGGGTGCCTTTTCTTATCAAGGAAAGTTATCTTTACGCTTTGTTCCCACACGAATGAACTCTGCCATATATACAGACCTGCTGGAGGAATCTCTTATTCCATATTTAAAAAACAATATGGAAAAAGATTTGATTTTTCAACAGAATAACGCCGCTGTGCATTCTTCTGCCGAAACAAGACGATGGTTTAGTGAAAGAAATATTCCTGTAATGGAGTGGCCATCACGTAGTCCGGATTTAAATCCAATGGAAAACATTTGGGGAATCATGGCACGAAGAGTTTACGCAAATGGTGGACAATTTTCTTCGTTATCTCAACTGAAAGCCGATATTTTGAAATGCTGGAATGATATTGATGAACATTTGTTTAAAAAGTTAATAAATTCGATGTCTAACAGGTTTTTTCAAGTTATAACTAACAAAGGAGATAAAACACAATACTTAGAAAATATAAAAAAATTTTCTTTTCGTTAAGCTTTTAAAATAAAGACTATAATATAAAGTGAGTTTATAGAAATTGCGCAGACAAAAGAGACTTTTATTTATATTTATTTTTATTATAAAGTAATTACTTACTTTAATGAATGTTTTATATTTAATTCATATTTACCAATGGGAAATTTATGCAATATAATCGGTTTTGAAAAATAAAAAGTAGTTTTCTTTAAACATGAATAAAACTGGCTGCGCTTATAGAAATTGCGCACACTGTATATATTTGCTTTTATACAAAAAAATCAATTATTCAAAATATTGTCCAGGTTTAGCTAACATGATTTCCCATTTAGGGGGTAAAACATGAATTCCGTCTCGAAAGAAGCTCTCATTTGAGGATGCAATCTATTTATCGACCTATTTTTTGATATCTTCATATGATTGTGATAAGTGATAATCTGATGGAGCAATGTCTGGCGAATTCGGCGTGTGGGTTAAGACATCCCATCTAAGTGCTTCCAGTATTTCATTATCTGATTTAGCTACATGGGGCCGAGCATTGTCATGCAGGAGAATTATTTTATCGTGCCTCTTTGCGTATTCTGGTCGTTTTTCTTTCAAAGCTCGGCTCAAACTCATTAATTGTTGTCGATATCGTTCTCTAGTAACTATTCACCAGGTTTTAAAAGTTCATAGTAGATCACTTTCTTTTTGATCCCACCAGATGCAGATCATTACCTTCGAACCGTGAATGTCACGCTTAGGTGTTGATCTTGACGTTGATGCTAATGGTTCGCTTGTCTTTGTCCACACTTTTTTGCGTTTAGGATTGTCGAAATAAATCCATTTTTCGTCACCAGTAACAATTCTGTGCAAAAACCCTTTTCTTTTGTGTCTTTGAAGAATCATTTCACAGGTCATCAAACGTCTTTATCTGCTAATGATTGCGGCACCCAATTTCCTTGCTTACGTTTGTTTCCTAGTGACTGTAAACGTTTGCTAACAGTTGATTCGTCAGCAGTTAATGATTGTGCCAAGGCTTTGAGTTAATATCCTTGAATTTTCCTAAAATTAATCACTGAAATCATTGAAAAGTCCTTGAATTTAAACAGAATAAACTGGTAGACACCCTTTGGGAAATGCTGCAATACGTGTTTCATTATTTGTGTTGTACAGTATTTATGTTTGTCTGTCCACTTAGTGCTGAATAAAGCGGTTGTACTTTCAAAAAGGTAATAATATCTTATTAGATAAGGCCTTTTTGAGTATAGAACGAATATTGGTTAAGAAATTTAAGAAACAATATGTATTAAGAATTCTTAAAATACTGATCTGTGTAAGAATGTTAAGCCAAACATTATAGCTCAGAGCTATTTAATTGAATTGGAGCTTTAACCCGAATAAAGGAAAATCATGAATATGACGACGTTATTCTAGAGGTCGAATTCGTTCGACTGGGCTAGCGTAGACACATTTTCAAAGCTGAGAAAGAAGAACTAAGAAAATACATGTGGGTCATAGTCTGTTTTTTGGGATAGAGCATTTTTTAAACATGATTTAAATTTCCATATTTTTAAATATGTATACACATTTATATTTTTCTAGATTATCCCAATAGTAGTAGGAGTGGTTACGATTTTCATAAGCGCCTTGGCTGTCCACTATTTCTTCAGATCGAAATCAAAGGATACAAAAAAAGAGTCGAAACCACGAACGGCGAAACTAAAAACATTGCAAGATCCCAATGATAAATATTTGTTACCTCTTATTGAGAAGGAGACTTTAAGCCATGATACAAGAAAATTCCGATTTGGATTACCGTCAAAACAACATATCCTCGGTCTACCCGTTGGGCAACATATCCATTTAATTGCAACAATTAATGAAGAATTAATCATCCGCCCATATACTCCGGTGTCTAGTGATGATAATCTTGGTTATGTTGATCTTGTTATCAAAGTATATTTGAAAGGAGTACACCCAAAGTTCCCCGACGGTGGAAAAATGTCCCAATATCTGGAAAGAATGAAAATTGGGGATACAATTGCATTCCGAGGACCATCAGGTCGTTTACAGTATTTAGGTAAAGGAAAATTCTCAATTAAGAAACTTCGAAAAGATCCACCAAAATTGGTACAAGCGAAAAAAGTAAATATGATTGCTGGAGGCACTGGTATAACGCCAATGTTACAACTAATTCGCGAAGTCTTAAAACACAAAGACGATGATAAAACAGAGTTGTCGTTACTTTTTGCGAATCAGGTAAGATTTTTATTTAGATTATTAGATACATACTAAGATATTCATTGCACTGGATATCCTAGACTGAGGGAGATATATTACTACGAGAAGAGCTGGATGACTTAGCTAAGAAACATTCGGAACAATTTAAAGTTTGGTACACTGTGGATAGAGCTCCAGAGGGTGAGTTATTCAACATTTAAAATTTAAACATATTTAACACATGTATTTCTTTAGGCTGGACTTATAGCACGGGATTTGTAAATGAAGATATGATTAAATCACATCTCTTTCCACCGGAAGAGGGTACTCTAGTTTTGATGTGCGGTCCTCCACCTATGGTGAATTACGCTTGTCACCCAGCTCTAGAAAAACTAGGATTTCACGTAGATATGCGATTTGCTTATTAAATGGCCGATTTGTAGGAATTACTTGACTCTCATTGTTAAAAGTCCTATTGCGGAGGTGAGGCTGTCTTGTAGTAATAATTGGTTGAAGTATTTTTTTACTTTTATATGAATTGCGCCCTTGCATTTTAATTCTCTCAAAGATAGAATTTACCTCAGATTAAATAAAATTATTGAAATGTAGCGCCGATATTTTTTGTAAGTGATTTTAAAGCTCTTCAGCATTTTTTGCACTTAAGCTTATGAGATTATAAGTTCCCGTTGATATTAATGTTGAAATAATTAAACTTATTTGGATCGTTTTCCTTTTGTTTGCATTTTAGTACGAAGATGTGGAGGGACTAGTTGGAATATCCTATTTTGAGACCTGTATTTGAATATATTCTGCACTCTCCTAAGAAGAGTACCGATATAAGTAGCTTTTTTGCTTATAGTTCTGTCTATATCGTTCGCGTTAGCGGTGATAGGCGGTTTTAAAAGGTTATTATTATGTAATGGGTTCACGTAAATTTAAAATTGCTTGTAGTCGAAGATATTCGACCTTATTCATACAAAGCTTACTTAAGGCGGCTACACACGTTCCGGTATACCTGTCAGGTATGTCCGGCAGGCACGCCTGTTCAGGTCAACCGGAGCGTGTAGATGATAAAACTGTACAGTTATTTTGACCTGTTAAGGTGGCCGGAACAAATATGAATAATCCGGATAACCTGTGCAAGCAAACCGGAACGTGTGTATGTTCTGGCAGGCGCGCCGGGCTCAGTTCAATTGCTATATCGCCGTTGAAAATGGATTGCAAACAAGTTATGTCCCGCAGCCATCAATAATGCGTAGTAGATTTTATTGAAATCTACAAGAGCGAGCCTTGAATATGGCAAATAAAGTGCAAGGAATATCACGATCGTGGTAAGAAAGAAGCAGGATATTTAAAGATGCTGTAAAAATTGAAGGATATTGAGGCTTCTGCAAATAAAGAAAGCGTTAATAAAATAATTTACTGTTTATCCATATTTCAATAGAGTGCTAATCTTTAGGTGCAACCTTTAGTTCATTTAACACTAGATTGCCGGAACGAGTCAACTTGACTCATGTAATATTTTATTGCTATATGTATAGAAAAAGTTAAATAATTTTTTTTTAAACAAACTGAACTTATATTTAAGTTGCTTGGTAAACGCAACTTTGAAACTATTGAGTGTAGCGTGAATTCCTTTTGGGTTACTCACTTACTCAAATGTAACAACATAAATCATTGAAATCGGAGGCGGACAATCTTGGCGGTCTCCTTGTTAGATAAAGAATGCTATTATAGTAAAAATACGAAGAGATCTTGAATTCCAACAAAAATTGACCCAAATAAGAGAAAACCAATAAGATATCGAAGATATGGTCATGAAGCCAAAAATACTTTCATGCCTCTATCTAATGTCTAATTGTCAAGTTCAAATATCATGCAAAAGAAACAGAAGTAAGGGCATCTGTGCTAAATGTAATAAAAAATTCTGCTGAAAATGTATTTTAAAAACAGAATATATATGTAAATATTATTTTCTTTAAAATAATATTTTTTTTAAAAAAAAACTTCGATTTTGATGTTTGAATCAAATTGACTCATTTCAAGCAAAACATCGAAGCGTGTGTGTGCCCTACGGGCATCCGGTAGACCTGAACAGGCATGCTTGCCAGGCATACCGGAACGTGTGTAGCCGCCTTTAATGTTTTCAATCTTTATACTTTACTTTCGTGTCAGGCTCTGAATGGTTTCATAATGCAAAAAATAATATTTATGAAAATCTAGAAATAAAATGGAGTATTTTGCATGTACATAAGAAAATTCTTTAATAAAAATTTTACTCCACAAAAATAGGGTAATTTCGAGGGATATTATAGTTCTATTCAGGACTCTAGACAAGTAAAGTACAAGGATTGAAATCTGTATAGTATTAAAGCTTTATATGAATAAAAATGCCAAGTTGTCGTCCGCCAAAAGCAATTTTAAATTTTCCTGCATACAATACCCAATTTGTTTCAGCAATCCCACATAGGATACGTTCCATGAAATACTTTATTTTTTCCTTCACAACAAATACTTTATTACAATGATTTATTTTATGGAAACGTGCACAAGAAACAACGGTAATACGATAAGTAAATTGGAAAGTATGTAAACTATAAGAGCGATTAAACAATGCGAAAATAGATACTAATAAATGCATCAGCAAAAATAAACTAAAGCTTAATTAAAGTAAAGCATAGAAGTAATTATAATTATGTTTAAGCAGGAAAAACAATGCGAAAAATAAAACAAAGATGCATTGTGCCAAAATTTAAAAAGATCAAATTATAAATTACGCCAGGTGGATTGAAGAAGTGCTTTTCTGCTAAACTCTGCTCGCCTAAGAGACAATTTTTCATCTATTAATAACAGACTATGATGAATACATAGCGAAAATAATGGGGAGTGGTTATATTGCAGAAGATTATGAAAATTAAATAGGCTCAGAGGATAGTGGGAGAGGAAAAACCATCGAATTTTAAAGTTATATAATTTTCAGCTCCCATTGCGAGTCGAAAAAAGTAGAATTGATTCTACTGGCATCGACTCTCACGATAAGATATAAATTCTAGAAAGGCACGAATATACTTGAAGTTGTTGGGCCAGTCTTCTTTTTTGTAGAAGTTTGATACAGTGACTTCCAATATACAATAATGATTTATTCAGCCCAGCACTTGTTAAAGAAAAGAAAAACAAAAATAATTAAGCCACATGAAATTTTTATTCAATCGTCTGATTTGATTAATAAAGACATTGTGGTGGTCCCATTGTTGATTTGATGTGTAATGACCTTACATTTTGCCAGTGTTTCTTCAGCAATGAAACCAAGAAATTGATGGAAAGGTGAATATTTTGCGCAAGCTCTTCAGAGGTCATGGCTACATGGCCTACAGCAACAGAAAGACACAGCACCTTTTTCATCTGGAACTTAATGGTCGCCTTCACTTCATCAATTTTCGCCATCATAGATTCTTGATGTGAAAGAAGACCAGGGAACTTGCCTGCCTTGTTCAAGCCTGGACCCAACAACCTTGGGATTTGTTTAATCAACGATTCTGAAGCAAGGAAAGCGTCGTAAGATTTCGCAAGCTTTTTCACCAATTTCTTATTTTTGTTTAATTTTTTAAGCGCTTCGGCGTCCATGCAAGGTACATTGTTGGCCTTAGCTTCGTCACAATGTTGCTGATCTCCTAGAATGCACACCTTCATCTTTGGGCGAGGAATATTTTTTAGCCTGAAAAAGGAATTTCGTGTTGATTTTCGATATAACTAGTTAAGAAAAATCTAAAAATAATTTATCAGTTGAGATTTTATCATCACTGATGTTCTGCAGCTAATACATGCATATAATAGTTCATCACAAAAATTTAAAAATTACTTCAACTTTTACAAAACACTCACCATCGTGGTGAATGAACGTTACTTATAAACTATTCGGTAAGAAGACAAATTGCCTTCTACCTACTCAATTTGTTTTTAAGACCCTGAGTGCAGGTCCGTCAAATTTCTGACTCCCTGTCCATTCAATACCAATTTTCTCAAAATCACGTCAAGAAATTGATAGAATTTCCAGGTAAAACGTACTTCACAGTTCCTGAGAAACGCTTATCCTTCTGTGGATCGTAGTTCTTCAAACCAATCTGGAGCTCCACGGTTTCCAAGAAACGCCTCTTCTTGTCTTTGGAAGCCTTCAGCAAGCTGTTCACAGCTTCCATCAAGGTATCTCTCGACACTTTCGACCTAAAATGGGAAATATAATTTAGTCGTTTGACAATAAATAGTATCCTTGTGAGAATCAATAACGATTTTGCAATTTATATGATTATTGCAAAATAATGAGTGCATTCTTGTTTACTGTAGCAATCTTTTCCAAACTACTCACGACATATTTCTCGTGCAGCTGGTTTAAGATTGCAAAGACTTAAAAAATAATAGCATGTATCACAAGAAATGTTTATTGAACAAATCTTTGTAAAACAATTTTAAAGTTAAACACAGCGATCACTGTAGAATTTAAAGATTTCTGTACTTACGACATCTTGAGTAGGTCTTCACTTCTTTACGTCTGCTAGTAAAAAGAACTGTCTTCATGAAATTGTTCGTGAAGTTGGCTCCGGTTTCTTTTCTCTCTCTCTCTCAAACTACTTTCACGACATCTAGCTGATTCAATTTAAATTAAATTTTAATCAACTTTAGAACATTTATATTAAATTCATTTTATAATTTAATTTATTAATAAATCCAGTAAAGTAACGAAAAGTACTCACAATCAAATTAAATATTGAAATTGTTAATTTAAATGTCAGACCGGGCATTACTATTTGTCACTGAACACAGTTGACATTTGTTATTGTGGGAGAGTTTTTACTTTGTGGTGTAATTTTGCTTGCAACTTTTGCGGAAATAATGAAGAAAAGACAGTGCAATTTGCTAAATATCACGAGGCTATTTTAAATATAATTGTTTGTTAGACACGAACAAGCACACCAGCCACAAAGTACATGTAATGCCAGTTTATCGATTATTTCCCGTGTAGTCGTATTCAGTGGCGAGCGCAGTATGGTTAAAGCACCCACATCCAATTGTTTGTGAAAGTTTAAAAAATCTTTAGGAACGTCAGCGCCGTGGACTGCTTTATTCGATGCAAGTCGCGATATTGCTGAAGGCAGATTCTCGCAAAGTCTCAGTTGTCCCTTATTGCGATTGAACCAGTCGATACAAAATGATTGTCGTAGGAGATTACGAGTACAGCACCAAAGACATGTTAGGACATGGAGCTTTTGCTGTTGTTTACAAGGGTAGACACAAGCAGGTAAAATTTCTTTTAATAATTTGCAGCTCCTCACTTCCGTCATGTGTGATCTTTATTCGACGGCTGAGTTGACATAACATTCTTCAGTAATGTTGCAACATTTTTCCTAATTGCCTATCGCTTTATTTAACTTTGCCAGGGCACACGCCCGGAGCGAAGCAAGAAATATACTTAACCAAAGATCACTAAAGTACCAAAAGACATGGTTAGTTGGTTAGAAAAATCAAGCATATCACTGCGGTTTGAGTGATATTCATTCGAATATTTCGAAGTCTTATTACTTATGCACACACACTGTACACTTTACAATTAAGGTTAAACTATAAGTTCTACTTTACCCTTTTACATTATGAAAACAGACTATATTAGGAACAAATGGCTCTCAAGAGCAACTCTCCCGTCACGGAAATTGTTGAACATTAAAGACAAAAATGTAATATAGCGCAAAAAGAACTTTAAGTAGTATAAAATATCTAATAATTATTCTCAGGCGCATGTAATTAATAACTATGCGTCTGCATAAAAATATGAGAGTGAGATTATTCACGAATATGATTCAAGTATAAATATGATAAAATTGTTATATTCGATTCGACATTGAATATTCAATCGTAAACATACTTCACGTGGAACACAGGAAAAACTGCCAGTATTGAAGGGAAAATATACGTTACTTTTGCTTAACACACTGTCGTCGGTGAGAAAGGTATTATACCGCGGGTCGGGTATTAATACCTTTTATGCAGAACGTACGCTAAATGTTAGTAAAGTACTTACCAATGCTTGTTTTTTTTAATTTAATGAATATTTTGTTTTGCACAACTCTTTGTAAGCAATCTTCAGGTTGTTTTGGCATACCGTAGATCTCTGTCTTGCTTTTCGTCCTAAAAAAACAATCCAGATACGCGTATGCTTTTCCTGGTACAATAAATGAATTTTAAAAAAGAAAAGAAGACAGATATTTGATTTCTTTATTAGAAAATTGTTCGAGGTCTTTATCTTTAAGGTGTTTTCTTTACGTTATAGAACAGCCAGAATTTTGAACGGAATTTTTTTCTAATCGTTCAGTCTTATCGGAACACTCTTACTGTTTGTTGCAATTTTACTAACAAATTTTAACGATTTAAAGGTATCCTTAATTACTTTATTTAAAATGGACTTTGAAAAGAGATCCTTCTGGGCGATGGTCATTAGATTTGCGGAAACATCAAGCTAAAAAAAATTATTACTGGCTTACTTATTATTCTATATAAGAAACTGAATAATAAAATATTCCTAAACATTATTACGCTTTTCTCTTACTACATGAATTCTTAAAATTTTCAAAAATTAAAGATTATTGTTTGGTCCATGTTATACATTAAATAAAGCAATAGAAAACTAAATTAAAATTTTTTTTAAATTTCATCTACATCTTTGAAATACTATGTGATACATATTTTCCAAATTTCATTGAAATTCTACTATTAGTTGTGAAGATATTACATGTTTTCCAAAAAGTGCACTTTCTTCATAATTCCCTAATTTTCGCCCGCTAGAGTGTGAGTCAAGCTCATGGTTTAACCCACCTATAGTGTGTTAATACAGAGAGAGGGATATCGCAGTATTTCCAATATATTTAAAATCACAGCAACAGTGAAAGTGAGGAGGAATTCAAATCAATTGTTGCAATATTAAAACAGATTAGGAATTCAGCTAATAAAATGGATCTACTTAAAAAAGTAAATTTACAGTCTGTTCAACAAGAAAGCAACCGCATTATTTTTAACTTACACAGGAAATATTTATTTCTAATTTTTTTAATTATACAATTAATAAATTGTGTAGATCCCGCCGCTATCGAGAATGGCCTGGCATTTTCTGGGTATGCTTTCAACGAATTTTTCCGCATATTCAATAGACAGCGAACGCCATATCTTCCGAATCACCCGTGTTAGCTGCTTGAAATTGTACACAGGCCTTCTAGCGAGTTGGCTTGTCATTATACCCCACACATTCTCAATTGAAACGATCCAACCACGCTTGACAGTGCGCTGGATGAAGGACGTCCTGCGAGTGGACCAAGCCCGTTTCATGCTAGTCCACGACCAAAAAGTCGATGCATCATTAAACACAAATTTCGACCATTCGCGAATCAAATTCTCGGCAGCCCAGGCCCTTAGTTTTCCTATATGGGCTTCGGAAAGAAGAGGTTTTGATATCGTAGCACGGTATTCTACGTTTGCGTAACGTAAACGCTCCCTGATTGTATTGCTGCTGACGTGAATTCCTTTTTTTGATCTCTGCACCGCGAGAGCTATTAACAATTTAGAAAATTTAGGCTTTTAACGATTTGAAGATCAGCGACAGACTGACTTCTTTTAATTTTCCACGTTTTAAGTTTCATTTAATTTGGCTTTTTTTTCATGCGACTTAGGTAATTCGTTATCGGATTTTATGTGTAGTATATCAATATATGTATGTAACTCGCGCAAAAGACGAATTATATACAGTAAAACCCGCTTAAATGCACATCCAATTTGTCAGAAAATTTCGTGCATTTAAACGGTTTGTGCATTTAAACGTTTTTAAGATAAATGCACATATTGTGCATTTAAGAGAGCTCGGATTACTTTTTTTCAGTTTGGTAATTACATAGCGTTCCGTTTTCGTCTTTAATTTACAAATTTTACCAAAATTAAACAATTACAATCCACAATTTACAAGGTCCACCCGCCAACTCAAAAAGAGAAAGTGTTCTTCTTCTTCTTTGCCTTTAAATGGTAACCACCGAGGGGACAATGTAAAAGTACTACACTTCTACAGATCTGTTCATTTAAAATATGTATATTGCATTTATCCGGTTAATTTTTAATTCAAATAGAAAATTCGTGCCTGAAATTAATGTGCAAATAAGAGGTTTGTGTATTTAAGAGGTGTGCAATAATGCGGTCTTTGTTTCTACACATTAATAAGGCAAAAAATTCGGTGCATTCGCATCGTGTGCAATAAAAGGAATTGTGCAGTAAAGCGGATTGCATTTAAACGGGTTTTACTGTATAACCAAACAGCTATATTTATTCTGAAAAACAAAGATTTAGGTAGTTTTTAATCAACAACAATTCATTGAGCGCATTGATTAAAGAGCAATATTTACTAAGTTTACTCCTTATCCCTTAAATGGTATCATGGGTGAAAATTCAATCCAGGCTAATTGATCTTCTGAAATTTGAACAAAAACCTAATGCAATTTTTCCTGTATACATTTGTGAGGGCATTATATAAGTAACGTTATCATGAAATATAACATTCAATGATGATAATAATATATTTACATAATTGCATTTTTTATTAATCTAAAAAGACATATAAGCATATTCTGGGGTGAAATTCCACCCATGATACCCTTTACATTATTTATTTTGATGATACCTTTTAAGGGTTAAAATAATAACCCTTTCTTCTTATACATCGCTGAATTCTTGCTGGTATACAAGAGAATAATTTCCCTATAGGAAGGTTTTCCCGTTCCTGCTATATTACTTGTTTTAAAGTTTTTTGGCATCCTCTTTGCAACCCGCTTTTTTAACATTTTCGATTATGAAAATCGGGACTACAAGCAGCCCACGATAAGACATTAAGACGTTTTTCTCCGAGAACCTTACTGCTATATTCTGGGCTACATATGAAGTGGCATATTCTCTTTCAAAAAAGACAACATCACAGCCGAGTTCCAAAAAAGGCGCTACCGTACCTTTTCTCGAAGGGGTTCAGGATATTTTTTAACCCTCATAAATTCGGTCTGGATATTACTTCAGATCCCAATTAAGTCTCATTTTCAGGATAGGATGTAGTCATCAAGCTTATGAATTGGCCATTACGGAGCACGACAATAAACGACGCTGTCCTTTACATTTCAATGTTCACATTTCTTATTCAAATACAGCTTGGAGCTATTTATGTATATAAGAAAGGAATATAAGTATAGGGGTATGCCTATTGATATAGTTGACTTAAGTTTACATAAGATCACAGGATTTAATAACTTCTATGCTACGTAATGGCCAAAAACTAAGGTGTAGAGACCTGGAGTTAGAATGAATAGACTTGGCTCTTCATGAAATCTCATAACGTTTTAAGAGTGAAAGAGTTGCGAGACTTGACTAGATTTTATATATGAATATTTTTTCTATTTTTCAGAAATAATGTGTGTAATTGTGTAAAGATTGGTAAAGCAGTAAATTCCGCCCCAAATTGTAACATTCCCTCCACCATATTGTTTCTGGGAAGTTACACATTGATGGAACCCAACGTATTGTTTGGCGATTATTAGGAATAAGTTGAAAAGTGTTTTAAAAAACAAAACTTGTTTCCACATATCAATGCCCAAATTTTTCACTGCAGGTATTCTTTTTAAATCTATACCGTATAGAACTTTTCTTAAATGGCCTGGTGAAACTGAAACTCCACATTAATTTTGAAAGTGGATTGCAAGTTCACAACTAAATACTCAATTATTTCGCACCAAGTTATTCAAAAGTTTTTTAACATGTGGTGTTCTCCTCTCTTTTTGTCCAGGACGGTGCTTTTGAGTCACCATGTCTGTTTCTCGATATTTCAGAAAAGTGTTATGAACACATGTTTTACTGATAATAAACTGGCGAGCAATTACGAACTTATTCATTATTATTTTTGTGCACAGAAATCACCTGCGTATTGAAGATAATTATAGTTCACCAACCATGCGAAATGTTTTTAAGCCAGAAATAAGCAGGTTATTTTGCTCGTTTTCGATACAAACTGTGCATGAAGATTAAAAACAGATGTGATAAATGTTTCAAAGTACACTTTTAGTTGAAGCTGTGGTCTTAATTTAATGCACAGTATTACTGTATTGGTTCTTTCTGATTATTAATATATTTAGCAGAGTTTTCAAAAGTAAATGAAGTAGTTTTCTCGCAGTATGTGTACTTTGTTGAACTTAATAAAAGTTTTGATGAAATAATTAATATTATTCAGAAAGTTAATGTGAGAAAAAAGATTTTCCAATGAGGGTTTTAAATTAATGCGCAGAAGGTGTAAAAAATTATCTTTTTCTTAGTTGATGATCGAGAAACCACGGTGGCATACAAATTTCGACGGATAAATAATTTCAGTACTCGTAACAATATCGTAAAGTCGAGCGAATAATGCAACATAATGCGAATGAGATAAAATATCCTTGCACCGAGTTAATAATGTGAATCATTTTGTATCTTCTTCTCGCATCACGGTTTGGCTTAAAATGTAGCGTATGATGCCAAAAACCTGATGATTGTTACAAGACAACAACATTTTAGAATTAGAGTTGAAAAAGTGGTTGCAAATTGACAATCAATGGTCTTAACAAAACAAAATTATTGCATTTTTTGAGCCCGCGCGTCATCCGAAATTTCTGCCCCATTTAATGAGTATTTTAGATTCATATTCTCGGAAATAGATTTTACGAGTTGAAATCCTTTACACCTTAGCTTCCACATTGTTCACCTTCCAGAATTGCGGCTTCTACAGGATCAAATCAAAGTCTATACGCATTTTTAGATCCTTTGGGCAAGACGCCGAAAGAATGACCGCAAAAAAGGCCGTTTTTCGCCTATTTTTGCACATTTCACAGCGAACTAAGGAAAGGACATAAACAAATTCCCTAGGTGGATTTTTACGCCTTCTTTGTTGAACATACATTACATTGCATTTTTTAGATTGACTTGATATAAGTAATCTAATAAGAAACATCGTTGTACTAAATGATAATTTTTTGATAAAATTAATCTTTAAGGGTGATTTCAACTCTCAATTAGGGGTGATTTTTAATATTTTCGAAAAACTAAAAGCAATGCCACTCTTGATTTTTTACGACAATTAATTTGATACCTGATACATTTTTTATGTCTTTTTCTTAATTCGCTGTGAAATGTGCCAAAACAGGCGGTTTTTGCAGTCAATCTTTTGTACTTGCCAAAAAAGTGTCTAGAAATTTTTGTCAAGCAGTGTATTTACCTATCGCTAATAATTCTTGAGTATCATAGACTTAATTTAATTACCGAATGCAGTTTATGAAAAACGACTCCTTAAATCTTAATAAATTTCGAACAAGTATCCCAAAACAAAAAAATTGCAGACAATCCAGTCCCCTAGCTGCAAAAGATTACACCTTTTTTATTTTGGCACCATATTACATTATTTAAAAAATTTAAATTGGCATCTACTGTTTATATTTTAGAAGACGAGTTCTCCTGTGGCAATAAAGTGCATTACGAAGAAAGGGTTGATAAAATCTCAAAATTTACTTGGAAAGGAAATAAAAATCCTCAAAGAATTGACTGAGCTTCATCATGAAAATGTGGTGGCATTGCTGGATTGTAAAGAAAGTCAGGATAACGTTCATCTTGTTATGGAGGTAAGAATTTAAGCAATTTAAATATATAATATTTACAAAATTATTGAAATGATAATTGTTTTGAGATTTACCAATGGATAATGTGTTTAAAGTAAATGCCAGATAGTTTTAGTATAGTGGACTTATACGGGAAACGCAACTGCATTTGGAGTTAAACGTATCTAAGTTTATATTTTTTTTGAGAATTTGTGGAGGATCTTATATATGTACACACAGTCCGTTAAAAGCAGAGAGTTACTGCCTAATTTTTGGGAAAAATATACACGTTGGAAAATTAGACTGACACGTGAATGATCTCCAAAGATATCATTGAAAATGCAATGAATACAAACATATTTGACGAATAAAACTACAGATTTTTTCTTTCATTAACATTTTAAAATTTAAATGTGTTGTTTTTCCCGTTCCTTGATTGATACATTTTTCCAAATTTCGCTAATTTTTCATTAGAGAAACATCAGTAATGTCCGTCATCACCCGCTGAAGTATTCAACCTTTTTTGAGTTAGTTATTTGAGTAAATTCTCTAATTTTATATGTTTAAACTGCTTATTAGCCATTGTCATTGTTCACTCTTAAAAGTTACACATATTATAACGATAAAGAATTAGTGAAGATTAATAAAATTACTGCTTTTTTCTCCAATTATAATATTTATAGAAAAAATTACCAATCGAAATAATAAAATGCAGTGCTACCAGAAATTGTTGATTGTTGTCGGTATACAGTTGTATGCAGATAAATAGCACGCTTGGATTATTTGATTATATTTCTTTGAAATTTAAGACATTTATTTATTCTTTACATTTAATGAAAGCAGTAGGCAACAAAAACATCATTCCGTAGATTTATAGAAATTTTTCCTGAAATCTTTATGTTCACATAAAATAATACACTAACATTTATTTGATCTTTCTTCTTAAACAAACTAAGCGTTATTATTTCGAAAGATATCCCTTTACAGCAGTTAGTATAGATTTTACAATTTGTTGGAGTTATATTGTACCTTTATCTCGGATAAAACATTCAAATTAGGGAGTCTCATCCCGAATCTTGTTTCCTAATATCTTCCACAGATTCTCAATAGAAGGGCTTTGAGCAGGCCCATCTAAAAAATCAGTAATTTATTCTAAAAATAATTTCAACCAAGATTTGACTAGCCGAAGTGTGCTTCGGATCTTGTCCTGCATAAATGCATTGCTAGGGTTTTAACTGCATATTGTCCTATAACATCCTGCAATATTTTTTTGTATTTGTGCAATGCATCATACCATCAATTTCCACCATTGGTCCAACATAGCTTTTACTGGAAGACGTTTAACCCTTTCGGTCCTACCGTCGCCTGTATTCGGCATCCACGAAATATCTTGTGGGTCCGAGCGTCGCATATAATTGGCATTCACGAAAAGCTGTATAAGTACGATCGCCAGCTTAGTAGTAGTAGCGCAGTAAAATGTTAACATGAATTTTTCCATCATTTCTAAGCCTTGGATTCTTCGTAATTGAAATCAGCTTTCGAATTATACCACTATTGGGGAATAGCATGCCACCTTTGAAAGGCAATATGAAAAAGTGCCTCAATAAGTTGAAATTATTGCAAATGTACTAATCTGTTCCACTGCAATGTTTTTGAGCTTCGGTTGTTATGTTAAGAAATTCAAAATAAACTTTAATAGTATCTATCCCGGGTAAATTGGGTTAGTTTCATATAATTTGCTTTTGGTTGAGAACAAAGCTTCATTGAAATCTTTTCGGCGCGTTTAAAAGAACAAAGTTAAACTCCTCCAAAATTTAAATTTCATTACACTAAAAAAAAAAACATGGTCGAATTTAAAACTTCCTCTTTTTGAAGTCGATTAAAAGGGCTACATAAGAATTATTTTGAAGGTCTGGATGAATGGACGAAATGGAAATTTTTGTTTAATAAAATTTTGGAGAGACTATTTCACAAAAAATTTACTTTCTATGCATTTAGTTGAATCTTGTAAAAGGTATTCAAATTTGAGGTTTAATTTTAATGTTTTAAAACACATAAATTACTGGAATTCTTCTGAAATCTTTATTGAAAACGATATCTGATATCAAAGGAGGTAACTCTCTGCTAGCTCTGCAAGCCAGCATTCTTTTGGCAAAGTTTCCTATGACATTTGATCATATTTGAAGCTCAATTTTAGCGATATGCCCGCTTATGTTGTCTGTAAGTTGTTAAATGGTTTGAGGATCGTTTGCATAAATCGTACTCAAAAAAAGAAAAAAAAGATCATACGAAAATGTCAAATACGGCCAAATCATAAGATCTAGGCGACCAATTAACATCTATTTCCCGTGATCTTTCAAACGATCGAGTGTTGTAGTGGCTGTATGACACGTAACACCGTCCTGTTAAACCATGTATTCTCTACATTAATAGCCTCCAATTTCATAAAAAGTTACTAATCATCATCGTTCGATATCCATTTCCATTCATAGTAACAAATTTTCAAAAAAGTAAACACCAAGGTCGAAAAAATCTTCATTTTCTTGTTTTGCTAAAGCCTATTTGACAAATGCACGGTGTAATCTATGGTCAGTTAGCTTCAATTTTTAAGTTAACTAGATCTTGCAAGCTTTTAAATGGAGGTCCTTATAAAAAATATTGAATAATGTTTAATTGCTGCGAAAGGTGACGAATTGATGTGTTTGGCAGCTAGCACAAACAGCTTCAATATTTCCTTGTGAACGAACTACACCAACTGTCAATTTTGTTATCTTCAACTGAACCGGTTTCGAAAAATTTTGTAATGATATTTTGAATAATTGTGGATGACGGAGCATTTGTTTGACCATATTTTGTCCGCCATTAATTAATCGCAAATGTTTACCATATGACAGCTGTCAAAAATGAAAAAATTATATAAATGCTGGCAAATTTAAGGTGAAATCTCAAATTTGAACACCCTTTAAAAAAGGGTGTTTACATAAGTTGTTAGATGTTTATTAATTTATGATCTTTGCAATCACAATAAATAATAACAAGATGTTCTTAATTTTAATCTTTTTGTACGCAAAAAAAAATAAGGCGCATAAAAAGTACAACATTTGTTACAAAAACCTTTATGTAATCTTCACAGTTTTAACTTAATTTACTTAACTTATCTTACTGTCACTTCGTGCAACCATTATCCTTATGAATATGTTTGGTCATCCATATTTACATGTATACATGTGCGCAATGTTTTTTTGGTAAATATTTTTTACGGCCTATTGATATTTTACTTTGTTTAATCTCTTCTCAAAAATTTATTACAAGCAGCTAATGATTAAGTTAAGGATTTACTTATTACGATAGAATTGTATAACACTCTTGTTATATTTACAAATTTTTAGCCGTAAACTTCAAAATTTACCACAAATTAAAGGAACAATGATGCTTAACTCTATATAGTAACTCCTTTAAACCCGAATTATTAATAAATTCGTCATATGTATATACTACACTGAGCATACAAAATACCCTTCCAATTAAATTTTATTCCCTGTTTTTAAATACATTTCTCGGAAAATAAAGGCTGTGCAATTTTTTAATCAAAGCAAATAGTTCATTACATACTGGGTTTAAGGAACAAAACGTTTACGTATTTCTATTCAAATTCCGTATATTTAAATTTTTTATTATGTATTATTACTGTCATTTCAGTTGGCTACATTAAAACCCTCGGGATACTCTATAACAAGCCGTGACGTAGACCTGCTCACTATCACATTTATAGGGTGATGTAGTCCGTCCGAGATTGCTACGAAATAACATTTTATGGCGGTACACCTCATTCATTCTATTCCATAATCGGCGAATCTGTTAAGCTATCGATTTTAAGAACTCTAATATTTTGTTATAATGTTTTTCAGATCATAAGAAAGACATTACTCCCCAGTTAAAATCAGTATAACATTATTTTCGCGTAAAAACTAACTATAGTTGAGCAATTCAGGCATGTCGAGTGGCATACTTCCGGTCTAGCGCCATAAGAAGCAATGTTATTTCGCGGCGATTGTTGGGCTACAGCACTGCTTGGCTTGTTTTTATATGTATTCCCGGGGGCTTTTCTACATTTAATAGCTCATGCCTCTATATAATTTGAACACATAAACATACTATTTTTCACATAAGTGGCGTTCTTATAAGCTTTACTTTAGGAAACATAGGTGCAAGAAAGCTAATATTTTCCCAAGATTTATATTTTTTGAAGTTGGCCAGTCTGAATGGGTTCATTCCAGTCTAAAATTCAAGCATTCCATTTTGTGATCCTGGATTGCAAGCGGAAGACATCTTTGATTTCTTTTCTATAATCGCGATTCATCAAATCTCTTTAACAAATTGATGTGTCGAGTTTATTTTTATATTTTTATAGAGAACAAAAAAATCATTCAATGGTTCTTTTCAGATTTCGCGGTTGAATCGCAAATATAAAGAAATCGGTACAAAACTGTTTGTCGTTTTTGAATGTCTTTCAGTCGAAATCGAAGGTTAGAAAGTAGAATGCTTTAATTTTAGGGCGGAATGAGCCCAGTCAATAATCTGTATGAAATAAATTAATATTTTATTTATATCATTATTTTGCTCTGAAGACTGGCATAAAGTGGAATGAGTTTTCCATGCTCAGCTCTGCATATTTCTTAAATATATTAATTCTTATAACAGCATTCCAACCCAATTCTACATACAAAAAATGTAGTACTTTTTTTCATACTTTATTTAATGGGATTTCTTCGGCCGGACGCACTTGATCAGTAGGTGCAGGTTGTCTTGTTCTGCATAATTTTGTTTTCATACCAAAGATATCTTTTCGACACAACATTCCAACAGCTAGACCAGCAATGGCAATAATAATAATTGCTAAAAGAATATAACCCCATTAGATATGCATTTGTTATAATAAAACTCCATTACGTTACCTATGAGAATGTGATTAATGGTTTCTGAAGAGACTTTCACTTGGTAAGTTTCTACCGTAGCGTCATCTGTTCCATTATTGCTTTCCTTATTACTTTGTATTCCTCTTCCTGTTTCTTCACTTAACTCGAGTATTGTAGGCGCCGATAATGTTGTTGCAATATTTTCCTTATTCTTTGCTTTATTTGATCCGTGTTTAAATGGGACATTTTGCGAATCTAATCGAAATTTCAATTAATTTTAAAATTATATAATTCAATAACTAAAATAAATATAAAAGAAATTTACTTGATTTTGGGATATTGAGCAATGTTCCTTTTCCCTCTGTTATACTCTGCTCAAACGATGTCCCAGAAACTAATTCAAAGCAGCTCACATTATATTCTTTCGTATTAATAACGTCTATAGAGGGCAAGGCTTCGCACAGAAGTTTAAAATTTTCCTTTTCAATATGCGGTAGCGAAAGACTTGCTAATTTTTTTAAAGGTTCGAAAGCATTTGCATTTATGGTCTATAAAAAAAGGTAATTACGATTGTCAGTACTTTATTAAATTTTATGTATATTTTTATTTAAAAAAAATGGCTAACTAAAAAAAAACTAATATGATAATTTGGCAAATAAAATCTTCATTTTTACTTTCTTTAATGCGCTCTGCTTACATTGTGCATGCATAATGTTTCATAACTAATTTTCCTAATATGCAGATACATTGCGGTATAAAATAAAGGTTAAATTCTGTAGAATATAATTAAATCGTTTATTTTTATCAACCGTTGCTGAAGTAGCTTGACAGGAATAAATAGAAAACAAAAAAATAGTTAAAAATGTGTCAGGCACACACAAATATAATTACTATTAATATTGAATTATTATTATTTTAATTTATAATTAGAAAAAAATATGTTCGAGTGTTAGATTGACTGTTTTGAGCACATATATTAACGAAACGAATTTTGTGCAAGTTTAACCAAATATCGTTCTATGTTAGTAAAAGAAGTCAATAGGTAAGCTAAAACCTTTCTTTTTTATTCTATTGAATTTAAACAGTATACTTTAAGTATACTCGTATGATTTAAAGTACTTAAAAAAAGTTTACTATTTTATTCTTTACATATGTATGTGCTTAAATACTTTAGGGCCCTATTATGGATGTCGATTTCGGTCGACTCGACTAGCGAAGACACTAATTTCCTTAGCATTTCAGGCTTGAAAATGTGTCTTCGCTAGTCGAGTCGACCGAAATCGACTTCCATAATAGGGCCCTTAATTTGTTACAAAGATGTCAAACATTGCAATCACAGAAATCTCAAAATTTGATTTTTGAGTTTCTTTTTTCCAAAATCGCTGTGTCTATTTAGTTCAAACTTGTTTTAAATTGTCATTCAATTGCAATTTACTGACAGCCTAACCATATAATATAGTATTTGTGTATCTTCAGAGATTCAAGTTTTTATAAATTTCTGTAAAAATTACATGAGTTAAGATTGTCAAATTTGTTTCTATAATCCTCATTTATGTATAGTGCATATGCAAACAAATGTTGATTAGGACTCCTGATAGAATCGATGTGTCTTTTTTAATTTATGAGTCTAAAGGCAAAATAATATAGTAATAAAATGCTTCGCTTCAAAGTACCTTCTATTATTATTGCAAGTCGGTTTTAGAAATAAAATATCTTCAAATAATATTAATGGGAAAATTATTGAACGTCTAAGGTCGGGTTATTGCATGTTTTTATTTATGATGTCTAAATTTACTGATTCGATTCTTTAGCTGCTAAAAGATTAACTGCCTTTTTGTTTGTCTTGTTATTCTACGACAATTAGCGACTTGTAGTGATTGCTAATAACAAGTTTACTAAAATATTTGATTATGCGTATTAAAGATTGCATACTTACCATGCCCAAATTATTTTCACTTAGCTCAAGAGTATTTAATGAGCTTAGATTTTTGAAGGTGTCATCATAAAGATGTGTAAATGTGCAATTGCGTAAATATAATTTTTTTAACTTTGGTTGATTCAAAAATGACTCATTTTCTGGCAACTGAATCGGGTTGTCATTTAAATTAATGTTTACTAAAGCGAAAGCCTCACTAAAAGTGTTTGGATCAATAGTATTTAACATATTATTCTCTAAGTTAATAAACTCCAGTTTCCTCAAATTTATAAATAGCTGAAATAATTCGAAAGTATTAACATTGATGTAGAAAGTGATTATTTTTGGTAATATAGCTTTTTATAGTATTTCCTTACCTCTTTTTCTATAGTGCTGATTTTATTTCTAGCTAGGTTAATTTCCCTAAGTCGTGAAGAATTAATGAAGTCTAGGGCACCCAAACTGCTTATTGAATTATATCGTAAGTCAATAACTTTCGCTTTTCCCGGAATATTACGTGGTACTTGTGTTAAATTTCTGCTGGAACAGTTTATAAACTGATAATCTTCATCGCAGTCGCAATTTACTGGGCAGTATGAAGTTGTTGATGTTGTTATTTCTGGAATAAATTATAATTAAACATTCTTTACGTTGATTATATTAAAACAGATATACCAGTCACGGCGACACCACTAGAAGTTGTATGATCGTTTAATAGATGGTTTGGTGTTGTACTATTCTTTTTAATACTTTCATCTCCCGGTATACTACGAATGACGCCATCGTCTTCATCATCTGGATAAACTTCGTATTCATAGTCTTCTTCATCAAAATATCTTTCTTCTTCAGTTTCATTTGCTATAAGAACAGAGCAACTGCAAAATAAAATTTCGTATCAAGTATAAGAGGATAAATGTGTGCTTAATATAATTTATATTAGAATTAGTGCATTCTTAAATTTCCTTTTTGATGTGATTCTTAAATTCGCGTAAGTTAATTTTTCGAAAGCTACAGACGCGGCAGTCCAGCAAACTAAATGATTCGTAAATGAATCGAGAAAGAATTTAAGATTTTGAACCTATTATGGTAACCGATTTCGCAAAAACACATTTTCAAAGCTGTAAAACGTTACGGTCCGTTACAGGGGCGGGAGGGGGTATTGGAACAACAGAAAAACGTTACGATGCGTTACATGGGGAGGAGGGAGGGTCTAAAATCTACAAAAAATGCGTTACGTAATACTTGAACGCTCCCCTAGGTATAACCATAGCTGTGCTTTTTTTCAAATGATCCAAAGAATTCTTGTTGCCGAGTTTCATAGAGATCGTGGATTTGGATCTTTAAAGATGTGAGATCCCAATCGGGGTTTTTTTGCACAGAGATTCGGATCATCGGAACATTGGTTTTTATTCGAAATTTTCGAACCCGAAAAAATTGTTTACTATGCGGGCACGGACAAATTTTAAAATATTGCAAAAAAAAAAAAAAAATTTTTTTTCATTAAGTTTGTACGATTAAAACCATCGACGTATATGGTCGACTATTGGGACAAATGTATTATTCCATCGTTAACCATTATTGAGATTATGTCTCTTAAAATAAAGGCAATGGCCAAACATTTTTCATGTACCATAAACATTTGAATTGAGTAACAATTCGAATTTTCACATTCTTTACGAAAAATTCTCAAGCTTAAGCTAACGAAATTTTAATCATCGGTATTCGAAATCTGGGTTAGGAATTTTTGCTTGGGGAAAAAAAAGCGTACGAGATTTGAAATTTTATTCAAAAAACTTAAATCTATGAGCACCGTTTTCCCAGTAAATCATAAATACGACTTCTGCAAGTTTCGTCACGAAATTTGAAACCCGTCAAATTGACGGGTTCCGTAAATCTAGCGTTAAAGGCCTGTTTGTGTAGGAAGCAATTTCTCGGTTTCGAATAATTATAAATTATAAAAATATATACAATTTTAAATGGGGTCTAGTGAAAGCAGTCAAAGATCACGGTCACGTTTTGATTTCGCTTTTGCTCGCATATTTGATTTTTTTCTCAGATATTGATTTAGTCGGTACAGTGTGATGCGCAAGCGATCTTGTTTGAGGCATGTATTGAGTACTGTACCGTCGATGTGTTCCATGAATTGAGGTGCGGTGTAGATCAGAGCCGGGCAAACTCAGCTCTTTTGGTTCCCGAGATCTCCCAAGGTCAATTCCCCTCAGCTCTATTGCTCCTACAGGTGCGAGTGGTACCTCTCATCTCTCTATCCTTTTCTTCTCCTTTCCAATCTGTCCCCTCCATTCCATAGAGAAGAGTATGGGTATTTATCTCTTTCATTCGCACTCATGGGGCTTATGGGGCGACCCGAAATTTAGGCAGGTATACAGCTCCCTTGGATGGGAACTTTGCCCGGCTTGCCGTAAACCCAGTGTTAATTTTTTCTGAACACCCACAGTTATAAGTTGCGGAGGAAAATTTAATCAGACGGTCCGTGCAAACATGGCCCTAAGGTTGTACTTTGTAAATATATGGGTAGTTTCGGGAAAGATAATGTATCTGCTTACCAAAAGAGGCTGATTTTGTACGATGCGAATTGCACCAGGTCGGCAGGGTTTGACATTCAAGGCCCTTTCTTCAGAATTTTATTGCTTGGGACGAACATGTTTTGTTTTGAAGGATAAGGCCTCTTCTTTACCTTTTCCCACGAATTTTATTACTGTTGGTCGAAGAAGGGCCGACGGACAAGAATCCCTAAATATATTTTCATAACTAGCCCTAGCTACCTTTAAATGCTTGAGTTTGCTCCAAATCTACAAGGCAGGTAGGCTTTCAAACACAATATTTTACCGTAAGAAACAATCGGTAATGGGACAGGACGTTGAATTTTTGAAGGGGAAATATGTTTCTAAAGCATTTTCGATGCTTTAACATTGCAGGCAAATGTATGAAAACAGGCCAGATTCTAAACGGTTTTAGGAAAACATCTGCTGTATCGCCTGTGATGAATGTGGCGTGGGAGAGTGTGAAATGGGCCATTAGGTGATGGGAATTGTATGATTGTCTGTTTGTGTGTATGTTTATGAATGCATTTCATGAAACACTGTGAACCTGGCCAAAACCTTCTACAATTACGAGCCGTGAACTGGCCTTTTGCATGTGTGCGTAAGTAGTCTGGAAGTTCGAAAAATGTCCATTAAAGCTTATGATGGGTCGGTGAAATTCCCTTGGGAATTCGAATTTATCCAGATTTCGTTGAGCAAGTCGATTGAATTAAAAATAAAACTTCTCAGGGTAAATGAGAGTGAAAATAGGTTTTTAAATTGAACCTTAAGTTTGGAAGCTGCCGAGAAATTTTTGCTATGTTTACGTTGTCAGCCATAAGACCGAATGTATTTCATTTGACAAATGAGAAGATTTAGGCCTGGCCATTTCTTCAAGTGCCTAACGTAACGCTTGGCCGTGTTTTATACACAACCCAACTATTACTTTTAAAATATTTATTATTAAATAATTTATAAGGGCGAAATAAAAATTTAATCTCGAAAATAATAAAATATTTATTATTGTTGATTCCTTTTTTTCGCTCTTACACTAAAGGTCCGGAAATAAATTCAATTTTCAATCAATCAGAACGCTTGCACTGATTGAAATGTAAAAATTAACTCTGTAGAACTTCTCAGCCAAATAAAATATTCGGCTAAATGGCATCGGAGTTGATTGTGTTGTGGCTAAATGACATCGGAGTTGATTGTGTTGTGGCTTAATGACATCGGAGTTGAGTGTGTTGTGACTCCTTGTTTTGATTGTGTGTAAAAACTAAATACTCACCTAAAACCCATTTTTGATTTATGTTGCATAACAAGTCTAAATGCAAACTGCAAAGCGAACAGCTAAAGGCTGTAATTTACACTGATAACGAGGTATCACGTCCTGTGTACCATTATCGGTACACGGACGCAAAAATTGCTGTAAATATAATTTACATTTAGATGACATTTTAGCGTGTACCGAAAACGGTACACGTGGCAGGGAACGTGTTAACTAGTAAAAGCTATCACCTAAAAGAAGTAGGTATGAGATAGTGAATGAGAACTTGTAGTTAATAAAATTGAAGTTTCTATCTGTAATTCTAAGTAACAGGAGGAAATTTTTAAATTTTAAACATCTTAGTTCGCTTAGACACAACTAAATAGGTTTAGGAGTGAATTTTCTTAAATAAAATTCTGCTTATAAATGTCATATGGTAAAGTAAGGATAAATATCAAGTTTGAAATAAACGTTGGATAAATCTACTTATTTTAGGTAAATAATTTTGTTCAGTTTCATGTATTCTGCGGTATGAATTAAATCTGGTAAGAGAAATGTTGTAAGAGTTAAAGAAACAGCCCTACCGTTTCCGTGTCGTGTATGTGAAAGAAATATCTCAGGCGGGTAAAAATATTGTAGAAGTGCATTTTCCATAACATAAATATATAACTTGATGTTTATTTATTTTTATAAGTTTTGAATTAAAATGCAAATGGAAACTTAAAATCCTTTTGCTGTAAAAAATTATAAACTATCAGCTATATCAATATGTTGCAATTAGAGTAAATTACAAAATACATAAAAATAAAATGTTTAGAGCTTTAATATTTTAATTGAGTGGGGTCAAAATCTTGCTCTTAATTTTTGTCTGATTTCCCACTGTAATTGTCATGTTTTTTGATAATAGAGTTTAGTTTGTGTTCGAGAGATGTTTCAATTTCAACTGCTTAGGCTCAGGGCCGTTCCTGTTTAGAGAATTACCGCAAACGAAGTGATTTAATTAATAAACGATGTAAGTTTAGATTAGTGTGTGAAGGTTATGTGTTCGTGTTGTAATAAAATAAATTTTGTGGTCCCGGCCGTGGTTCGGTTTATTCTTGTGGGGTTTACTATTTGATTTATCTAGTTAATTCTTAATTTTAATAAAACACATTTTTCTTACCTGATATGTAATAAAAGCAAAAATATCACTCCTTGTTTGTAATGAACACTCATGCCTACTCGATAACTCAATATACACATGTGATAACCAAAATAAATTTAAATATTAATACAAATTCCTTAAAAACGCATCTCAGCTATATTCATCAGTGATAGTAACGTTCTGCTTTTCAAATTCAGGAGTTCGGCATGTTTAGATTCCGGATCAGTACTAGTTAAAAAATCTACTTTTTACTCAATTTGAATTATGCAATGTTGGTGGTTTAGACAGATTGTGGTAGTACAACTAATGGTTAAACGAGAAATTCTTGACTTGCTGGTAATTATCTTATCACATCGGTATCACTCAAACATTATCTCTTGAAATAATATGACTAAGAGGTAGTTAACTGCGAACCCCAATTCAGAAGTGTGTGAATCTGGATTAATCGTAATGAAATGCTGGGAACCTGGCTCCGCATTTACACCGTTTGCTCTCCTGTATTAGGGTTATTGCTAAGATAGCGCACACATTACTACTGAGGTATCAAAAACAACAATATGGAGAAATCGATATCCCATTCTGAGTAGGGTTAGCCCACTCCAGCAACCTTTAGACCTTGTTCATTGTGAAGTGAATATTTTATATGAAACAATGTGAAATGCCATAAAAGATACGTAATCACACGTCACGCATCATACTTTGACCCTTAGAGAGGAGATAATAAGTGAAAGATTAAGGCAGTGTGACAGAGCGCTTCACTTCACTTTCTATTTGGACACGCTGTGGACGAACAGCAACTCTGAACTTTTCACAGTATTTCTTAAATGCACGCTACAAAGCCCGCCTGATTATTCGTTTAAATTTTGTGTTGGTCACTCATGCACACCTTGACTGGCACTTTAATTACCCATAAGCATAAAATCTAATCTAAAAAACGCAGCTACCAGGGAATTAAGCTCACTAAATATAAATCGACGATAAAACTCCTGTGCGTGCACCTTATACTTGCACTTGCTTTTTTCATTTACTGAGAGAGTAACAAATTACAGTTTGAGGCAATAGCCATGAAATTCACTCGAACTTTGTGCACTCAGTTTGACTATTGTCAATCGATGGCAGCTTTGTTGTTTCTTTCGTATCTTTGCTGGTTGACGTGACGGTGACATTTCTCAGGAAATTTTCTCTTACTCTCTTTTTCCGACTCTTAAAATTCCGTGTTGTTATTTCTTTAATTTAGCCGAATTGCTGAAAGCATGGCGTTGCCTTGGCCGGGGCCGGCATGTGCCACTGTGAAAAAGAGCACAGGTCAGTTTACAAACTGAGAATTCAATCCAGATTTGTGGGCTTTGGAAATAAACTGGATTTTATCATAACTGTTTGAGTAAATTAATGTGCTAACATATTTCGTAGTATGCTTGCCTGAAATATGTTTCCAAATGAAAATCAATAGAAAATATTCAATTCACGACAATTTTTTGAGTTAAGAGGTTTACTCACATAGTATAAAACTTTTTATGACCTATCTGTTATGAACGAGAATTTGTAACAATTTAATTTCAGCTAATCAAAGCTTAGATTGAGCTTAAGTAGGGCTGCCATCACCTAAATCGCCGATGCCGGACAAAAAATTTAAAAACCCCGGATTTTTGGGTGACATTTGAGTTTTTTCCCGGACACATCACACGTCATGGAAAAAAATGTTCGAAAGATATCTATCCTTGGCAAAAAATATCCCGAGTACCGGCGAATGCTATCATTTTAGCTATTGAGTTTACGTCTCAAATAAATATTGGAAAAGGGAATTTTGATTTTTGATACTATTTGATACTGCAACAATTTTTCCACTTAAGAATGAGTCCTTGAACGTGTTAGGCATTTTTGTGGTTATGCTTTAAATATATGGCAAAAATTACAAAAAACTTAATTTTTTTAGGTTTGAGACGTAATAATCGATACTAAAAGAATGTTTTCACCTAAAAATAAGTCTTAGAGTGTTTGTGGTTATATGGATGAGCATTGCGCTCTTTAATTTCAAGGTTATATATCAAGTAAATAGTTAAAATACCGAAAAAATTAGTGTTTTCGATTTTTAAAACATAAAAATCGATCCTGCAATCATGTTTTCTGCCTTAAATAAGTGGAAAAAATTTAAAAAAAAAAACGGTTTTTTCGATTTTTCGAAATGACGCACCCTGAAATTCGATTTTTTGATTCCGCCATTCAAAAGAACCGAAAAAAGACTTAAAAACCAATGGTTTAAAACTTAGCGAAAAATAGGGCTCATAACCTAAAAGTAATTAGAAAAATTAAAATGGCTCTCTTGACCCCAATTTTTAAAGATAATAATCTGCAAAAATCCAGGATTATTGGTAACATAAAAATAAAGGTTTGTTTTTCAAAATTTAAAAATTCAGAATTAAAAAATACGGCCGTAAGAAAAAAATGGGACGAAACCGATTTTACCGGTAACTGTAGATCTAGAGGGCTAAAAACTGGCATGGAGGCATCTTTTGACACAACCTATCGAAAGCGCCACCCGTCGTAGCGATTCCGCTGGGGGCAATTTTCACCACCTTATCCCGCTATATAGCCTTTATTGCTTATCTTTCAATCAATAGCGATTCCCCTGACACGAAAAGTGTCCGGGTTTCACCCGGACACTTTTTGAGTTCCCCTTCCGGACGACCTCCGGACACCATCTAAACTAGGACAAATCCGGGGAATCCCGGACGGATGGCAGGCCTAAGCTTAAGGCTTCCAAAACTCAATATTATATAAAACTTATAACACCTCAAGTATTACGAAAAATTAAGGATGGACAACAGACGGCATTGAGAAAACCTAATATGGAATTTAAAAAAGAAAATGTATGTCCGACGGAAAACACGGTGGTGGGTCTGTTCTTGTATGAGGTTGCATGAGTGCTACTGGGGTGGGAAAACTTGCATTTATTGATGGAATTATGCATCACAAAATATATATTAATATCCTAAAAGAGAATCTTCTTTGAAGTGCAGCAGCAATGGGTTTTAATAATGATTGGATATTTTTACAAGATAATGATCCAAAACATAAAGTATGGAATACTCAAGCATGGATCCCTTTTTACACTCTAAAACACATTAAAATTCCTCCGCAATCACCTCATATTAATGTTATAGACTATTTCTGGGATTATCTCCATAATAAAATTCGAAAACGACCAATTTCAAGTAAAGAAACACTGAAAATTGCACTTCGCGAAGAATGGGCACTGATATCGTCTTCTTATACTTCCAAACTGGTTGATTCGTTGCCGCAGAGACTCCAAGCTATTATCAATGCTAAAGGTGGACCAACAAACTATTAATTGTTACATTTTTTTTTAATATTTAATTACTAATTTCTTAAGTGTACGAATACTTTTTTTTTGCCTTTCTTTGCATAGTTGATGTAAAAGTATTTTTATATTGCTGAGAGTTTATATTTAAAAAATTGATTTGTCCTAAACAAAGTGCTGTAACCTTGAACTACTTAATAGTATTTTTTTTCAAATGAAATTTGAATTTCTTTATTACAACCCTAGGTGTACGAATACTTTTTAAACTCACTGTACATATAAATTTTGTCGGTTGCTCGTAATTCCCGAGATATTTATGTTTAAAATATCAAAAAAAATCATTAACACTAGTAGTACTAGGGGGTATGGTTACTTCGCTATAAAAAAAACATATTTTTTTACAATACAGTTAACAGTTTGAAGATAATTTTGTCAAATTGTTTATTGATATTTATAAAGAAATGAACCATTAGCTGTGGTTTTTTCATCCGGCTCTGGCTCTGGATAAGTTTCAAATGAAGAAAGCGATTCAAGTTAATCAATTCGATTCAAGGTAACAATTTTGGGTTTGAGGACTTGGGATTCCTATTTTTGCTAATCTAATAGGAATTAAGAATTAGACGATAGGTCAAATAAAATTCAAAATTTTTTTTTATTAAATCCCGTAACCAGAAAAGCGATTTAATAATATTTTGTTACTTTAAACTACCTTTTTATGTCCATTCCATTGTTCAGACATCAAATTTCATTGCTACCATCATTTCAGAAACGAAAAACTACAACTAGAATATTTTCAAACTATTCATCTGGTTCTTTGATCTAGAGCCATATAAATATCTGAATTAAGGAGTTGTTGATCCAGAGCCAGAGCCAAAAGAAAAAAAAACACAGCTATTGACAGCAAATCTTCGCAGACGCCTCAAAAAAAAATTGGATTGCGGTGAACCGCATAACTGGATTATTTGAAATAAAAAAACCAAGATTTCATTAGTTGATAAATTCCTTAAGGTAACCCTGTCGAGTTTTTGTTGCGCCTTTTTAAAATGTTGGTAACACTTAGAAGTCAAAATATCGATTTTTCATCAAAAACCCGAAAGTTTTGTTATTTTAAAATAAGTTTAAAAAAAAAAATAACAAAATACACTAATTAAAAAAAAAGGCGGGAAGAAATAAAATTTATTGAAGGATTTGTACAAAACAAATTTTTACGAATTTTGTACTTAATAAAAAAAAGTCATTTTAAATCATCACTTTTAACGAAAAAACTAGAACTTTTCTAATAACAACCGAAAAATAACCAGAGTACCCTTAAATGTCAATTTTTAAAATAAAAGTTCACTTTTTTACTACAATAATCTCGTTTATGATTGCAAAATGTTTCAGAGTTTACCTCTTCTTATTTATTATTATTATAATGTTTTAACCCGTTAAATTGCGTTGTTGAAAAAATTGTCTTTAGAAAAACTGTCATGATTATCAAATATATGGGACATGGCATTATAATTCAATTCAATTGAGTTCTGTAAACTTGATTCAAGCTGCGATCACATTCGTTATAATGCTTATTTTGCTGTACTTGCGCATCTGATTTCAGGTAAAAAAAACTCGTCTCATTCAAGCAAATCTTTTTTTATAATATATATTATTCGCAAAAGTTTTACTTATGAGAGAAATTCCGAAAACTAAATTATGAACATTTTGTAAGGCGTCACCTTTTCTTAATAAGAAAGGGAAATTTTGCTTTTGGATATTGAGAAAATTGGTAGTTTATTAATACCAAAGTATTTGTTTAATCATTTCAGTATTGTAATGGGGGAGACCTTGCAGATTATCTCAGCGTCCAAGGAACCCTTAGTGAAGATACCGTAAGGCTGTTTCTTATACAACTCGGTAGGAAAATATAGCATATTTACTTATTTTGGATTAAAAAGATCTGAACTTTTATTACAGCTGGTGCCATGAAAGCTTTATACACAAAAGGAATTGTTCATAGAGATCTAAAGCCTCAAAATATTCTTCTATCACATAATTATGGGAAATCTTTGCCCCCACCATCAAAAATAACTCTAAAAATAGGTAACATGGATTCTTTCACTGTTAATTAGTTTTCAGTAATATAAATTTGCGAAAATACTTTCACAAAATAGCTGATTTTGGATTTGCTCGATTTCTCCACGATGGAAATATGGCAGCTACTTTGTGCGGTTCGCCTATGTATATGGTACTTTAAAATTGAAATTTTGATGTGTTGATTTTAAGTGAAAAATATGTATTTAGGCGCCAGAAGTCATAATGTCTCTTCAATACGATGCTAAAGCAGATCTTTGGTCGTTGGGAACTATAGTGTATCAATGCTTAACAGGAAAAGCACCTTTTCATGCCCAAACTCCAAATGAATTGAAATTTTACTATGAACAAAATTCCAATTTAAGTCCTAAGTAAGAAAAACTTAATAAACATTTTTTACATATATAACGATGCTATTATAAAATTTTCCCAGAGTACCGGTTGGAATATCGCCAGAGTTAAGTGATCTTCTAATAGGTTTGCTAAGGCGAAATGCTAAAGATAGAATTTCGTTTGAAAGTTTCTTCAATCATAAATTTCTGCAGAGACCAAAAACCCCGCTTATTCCCGGTATGTTGCCTAAAACACTATTAAAATAATTTTAGACAAATTATTTCCTTTAATAGGCGATCTTTCTCCTCCAATGTTAGGCACAGCTCTTACACCTCCAAAGACTCCTAGTCCAATACAGCACAACTTGGAACAAGGTCTTAAGGATCAGTTTGAGCAACGCGGTAAGTATCTAATATCTGAAATTTTAACATACATGTTACAGTCCCAAGAGTGCCATTATATAATTAGTTTTTTTTTTTTTTTTAATTATTTTCCTCTAAAATTCTAGAACAATTTGATAATGCAACTACGGAGACGCTTACTAATGTAGGAATATTATGTGAAAGTGGACAGAATAGTGAGACAAGTAGTCCTGAAGATTCGGATGATTTCGTTTTGGTTCCAAATAACTTGCCTGAGGACCAGCAAATTCTAGATTATGAGAGGAGGTAGTAAATTCCGTGACTTTCTTTATTCGTCATTAACTATTATTTCACATTGGCTTAGATGTGGCAATAGAATGCAACCATCGAATCCTCAGCCTAGTCCACCAAGACCAAGTACTCTGCCTATTTCAGAACCGAAACCGGTTCCGACTCCAATACGCCGATTGTCATCAGTTCCCAACGATAAGCAGAAAAGGCAAGAACAGCAAATAATCGCTGCGTCTCCTCCGAAAAACATTACTAATCCAGTTCCACGCTCACAGCCAATAAGCGTTAAGCGTTCTGATCATCGCAGCAGCAATAATGAAATAAATTCAATCTCTCCCCCGGCTGTTCAATTTGCAATTGGAACACCACCGCGACGACGTTCAACGTCTGGTGGCTCCTTATCAGAAACACCACCTTGTAGTTGGCAAATGAGTCCAGCATCTATGCAATCACCTTTGCGACGCTCCGGAAATAGTTCACCAATCCTTCCTACGATGAAGAATCTTCCAACCTTAGGAAGCCCAACTGTACTTATTGGCGAAAATAACAATCATGCACATGTATTAGGACCTCGAGCAATAACTTTGCCAGAAATGGGAGCTACAGGTGGTTTGCACTCTCTTCTAGGTGCTTATCATAGGGGCGGTAAATTTATACCTGAATTGTGCGAGGAGACAATTATGGGACCGGAGCATAATGAAACTTTATCCAAATTGAATTTTGTTAACGCATTGACTGATTGTATACAGGAAGTCGCTGATTCTCGTTGTGAACCTCTACCGGCTATAATGTCAGCTGACACAGTTCCAATTCCACCACATGCTCCAGAACATTGCAAACGTGTAGAGAGATTAGTTTTGCTTGTGAGGTAACAATTGACTGTAGGATATTAATTTTGCAATATTTAAAATTAAACCATTTTTTCAGAGCTTTACAACTTTTGTCATCTGGACTTAATTTAGCATCCCAATCACTTAGGGGAGGAATTTTAAAACCATCGGCAAATGTTAAAGCAGGTGCACTTTATTTATGAATATTATCACTTAAATTCTAGCATCACATAGTTAACTTTGAAAAATTGAAACAAAATATATACATTTTTAGAGTTGATACAAAAAAAAAAAAAAAAAAAAAAAAATGCAATAAAGCGTAAAAAGTTATTCTTTTTGGTTATTTGTTTTCATAAAATATCAACTGCATGCACTTGTTTAAAAAAGCAGTCAAATCTTCGCATATGTGATGCTATGCAAAATAAATTATTTGTTTGATTTTAATTTTTCTGTTTTTCTCCGGCAGCTTTGCATACTATGAATGAGAAATACAAAAACATTTTATATGAGTCAAAAAGGTTAAATGGTGCTGGTCTTCTACAAAAAGCACACGCTTTTAATATAACTGCTGATCGGATTCTCTATGATTATGCTATTTACATGGTGAATAAACTGTTTCAATTTTATGAAATTATTTGCTAATCAATGATTTTTTTTAGTGCCAATGCGCTGCTCTAGATGAACTTTTTTCTAATTCAAAGAATTGCTTCGAACGGTATAACACGGCTCATATCTTATTACATTCTTTAGCCTCAAAATGTACACATCCTCAAGATAAAATGCTACTCACTAAATGTAATGTATTAATTTTTATATTAATTAATATTTAATGGGTTGTTACCTTTTTAGACCGGGATGCTGTGGAAAAGAGATTGACTATCCTGAGAAGTCAGGGAATTATTTATTCAACAACTGACAAAGTATAAAGGATCAGATGAATTTGGAAGGTAAAATAAAGCAAGATAATAGAAGAATTCAAAAAGGGTGTTATTTTTCATTACGGGCATTTTATTTACATATTTTAGGGTCCATTTATCCCGTCGCAATTCTCGTGCCTGATAGATAAAAGGTTATGCTTGAAACAAACACAGAGAAATTTCCATGTAAGACATAGCTTTGTTTTTGTCCTAAAGTCACACATAAACGACACAATATTTTGGCCAATGCTATCGGGCTGTGTACCAACACTGTATCGTGTGTCAGGGTTACCAACTCGTGGAATATTTTCCCCCCAAAATCAACTTCAAAAACCCCTAAAATCCCCTAAAACCGTTTGTAATAATAAAAAAAAAACTATTAAGTACTCAGAATGTACAGATTACACTGGTCGACACCAATTTTGCGCCGTAGAATAAGTGTTATATTATTTTTTTTTAGGAATTTTTCGTAGATTACGAATTCGCAAACGAAAATGTCCTATCATGTCACGTTTTTGAAAAAAATAGGTTTGAAAAGTACAAAAGACCGTATTTTGGCCATTTTTGCAAATTAATTAAAAAATAACAAATTCTTGTAGGAGCTTGTAAAGTAGCTCAAATAAATGCATGAACCTTTAGTTATTGTATTAAAATACGAGAGGCTTTAATACTTTCCGAAATATTCCGTGGAATTCACTTTTCTCCATAAGCCGCTTACTTCAAGTTCAAACAATAGATAAATGAATGAAGATCACTGCTTGCGCACGCTCATGAAAATCTTATTCCCGAAGACGCTTTATAAGTGCTATAGATTAGTGCTATTTTATATACATATATCGATAAGGATTCACGCTCTCTTTTGAGTCATGTTACGAGCTTTTTTCACGTTCCGTTATTTTGTAATGAATTTTTAACAATGGCCGAAATACGATATTTTGTATTTTTCAACCCTATTTTTTTTTCAATCAATCCTGGCCTCGCCTCTGAACCTAATTTTTCCAATAGGTTATGGGCCCAGGCAGCTTAGCGAAGTAAGTTTAAGAATAGTGTGGTGAAAAGATCCGCAGTTATTTTTTTAAAAGTGAAAGTGACCAGTTACACTGCCTATAATGAACGCATTGTGCAATATAGAAAAACTGGACGGTGAAAATTATAGCTCGTGGGCCATAATTATGAAAAGCGTGCTCGTCCAAACCGACTACTGGGGGTATGTATCAGGCCGTATTAAGGTGGTATTTACTACCGAAGATACGAAGGAGAAGGCCATCAAAGAATGGGAGGAAAAAGACTTGAAGGCGTTATCGACGATCATCCTCGGATTAAAGCCATCGGTACTTATTCATGTGAAGCACTCCAAAACATCCAAAGAAGCATGGGACACCTTATACAAAGTTTTCAGCCCATCTGGACCGGCGCAAAAGGTAACACTTTTAAAACAAATTGTGCGTTTTAAGATGAACTCCAAAGAGGTAGCCAGTCAAATCAACGAATTTTATCACCTCGTTGAAAAATTGAAGGAAATACAGTTAACAATACCGGAGGAATTACTGAGTGTACTGTTATTGAATAGCCTGCCGGAGAGTTTTGAAAACTTCGCGGTCGCTATTGAGAGTAGAGATAGTCTGCCGGCCTTAAATGATCTAAAAATAAAAATTCTGGAGGAGACCAATCGTTTGGCTGAAAAAGATGATAGTAGATTAGGAACCGAAAGCGTTTTGGCAGTGAGAAAGATTGATAATAAATCCAAACCTACAAAGGGTAATTGTTTTTATTGCGGTAAAGCTGGTCATTTTGCAGCAAATTGTCGGCTAAAGAAAGCAAAGGGACATCAAGGGCAAAACAAAAATTCTGCTATAACATTTAGCACAATGGTGTATGGGCTTGGAAATGAATTTTTGTCCGATAACTGGTATTTAGATAGTGGTGCCACCGCACATATGTGTAATAATGAAAAAATGTTCGATTCAATAGCTAAAATTGAGAGCCAACAAGGTATAAGCGCGACCGGTGAAACGGGAAAAATTTTTGGCACTGGGACTGTAAAGCTCTATACGACATTTGCTACTATTATTCTGAAAGATGTTCTATACGTTCCGAGTTTGAAGGGGAACTTTATATCGGTTTCAAAAATAAACAATAGCGGTCTTTCTGTGAAATTCATGAACTCCATGGCTACCGTTGAACGGAACTGTAAGACAATTTTTTGTAGCAAATCTTCATAATGGTTTGTTCGTAGTTCAATTGAATGCAAAGAATGAAATAGGGAAAAGAATAAAAATTGAACATAAGGGACCAATCTCTCAATACTTAAACATTATCATAACACGTAATATTACCAGAGGAGCAATTTCTATCAGCCAAGAAAGATATATAGATGACATTTTAAAGATATATGGAATGGAAAACTGTAGAACGACCAAGACACCACTGGATCCTGGCATGAAATTTCATAAATGCGAAAAAGGACAATGCGATAAAATTGATGAGAAGGAGTATCGCTCATTAATTGGGTGTCTTAATTATCTAGCTGTGTGGACTCGGCCAGATATCTCATGTGCAGTCAACAAGCTGGCACAATTTTGCAGCCACCCACACAGAGAACATTGGAAAGGTGCCCTACACATCTTAAGATATCTACAGGGAACAAAAGGGTTCAAAGTTACTTATACCAAAACCGGTAAAAATATTGGAAAAAATTAGGTTCAGAGGCGAGGCCAGGATTGATTTAAAGAAACGTCTTTACAGCTTAGAAGTATATTTCAGAATGAGTGTTACAAAAGAGTTAAATTCAAATCAATGAGAGGAAGACCGTTTTGGTCTGTGTTGCCATATATCTAACATATTCCCCTTCAACGCAGACTAAAATAGGAAAAACATTTTTTTTTTTTTTTGATTTCTGACTAAACTAATATGTTGTGTTTACAAGTTAAGGCTACTGATACAATTTTTATGTTTCGTTCCATTTAAGATTTTAGTTAAAATATCAGCTACCATAGAATTAGTATCAATATATTTTATATCTATTACCTTTTTTTCATAGTAATCACGGACAAAATGTGTTTTGATATCTAAATGTTTCATTCTACCATTAGACTTGCCATTTTTAATAAAATTTTGGGCGCTCAAGTTATCATTCCAAATTATAATAGGGTGTTCAATAGGCCAGAATACACCGAGTTCCTCCAGGAGATTTTTGACGTGAAGGACTTCTCTAGTTGCTTCTGAAATCGCTGTGTATTCAGCTTCTGCTGAACTTAAAGAAACCGTTGTCTGCTTCTTGCTGCACCAGGTTATAAGTCCTCCCGCCAAATGAATTGTATACCCCGTGTAAGATTTCCTGTCTAGTTCTTCACCTCCCCAATCTGCATCTGCAAAACATTCAAGATTTTTACCGGTTTTGCTATAAGTAACTTTGAACCCTTTTGTTCCCTGTAGATATCTTAAGATGTGTAGGGCACCTTTCCAATGTTCTCTGTGTGGGTGGCTGCAAAATTGTGCCAGCTTGTTGACTGCACATGAGATATCTGGCCGAGTCCACACAGCTAGATAATTAAGACACCCAATTAATGAGCGATACTCCTTCTCATCAATTTTATCGCATTGTCCTTTTTCGCATTTATGAAATTTCATGCCAGGATCCAGTGGTGTCTTGGTCGTTCTACAGTTTTCCATTCCATATATCTTTAAAATGTCATCTATATATCTTTCTTGGCTGATAGAAATTGCTCCTCTGGTAATATTACGTGTTATGATAATGTTTAAGTATTGAGAGATTGGTCCCTTATGTTCAATTTTTATTCTTTTCCCTATTTCATTCTTTGCATATTCAATATCGTCCTCGTGGCTGCACGCTAAGATCAAATCATCTACGTAGACTCCCAAAAATAGTGATTTATTACCTCTTTTTAGTACATAGATACATCTGTCCGTTTTGCTACGTTTGAATCCTATGTCCTCTAGTACATCGTTTAATTTTCCGTTCCAGACGCGACCAGCTTGTTTTAAGCCGTAGATTGATTTTTTAAGTCTGCATACCTTTTGCTCACTTCGTGGGTCTACAAATCCTTCAGGTTGCTCCATATAAATGTTTTCAGCTAACTCGCCGTTTAAATATGCAGATGTTACATCTATGTGGTGTATAATCAATTCCATCTCAGCTGCTAATGCGAACAGCAACCGTATAGAGGATGCTTTTACTACTGGTGCTGTGGTATCAAAATAATCGATTCCATAGGATTGTGCGAAACCTTGTGCCACCAATCTCGCCTTATATCTGACAATTTTTCCATCATTATCTCGCTTTGTAGCGAAAACCCATTTGCTACCAATAACTCGTTGTTGCTTTGGTCGATCCGTAAGCTCCCAAGTCTCATTCTTCATAAGGGTTTCATATTCTGCTCGCATTGCTTCCTTCCACTTTGTTGCGTTAGGGCTAGATAGGGCCTCAGCTACAGTTTTTGGGATTTCTTCGTTTGTATCTACAATAGCAGAAAGTTTTTGTTTGAAGATTTTTCGAGGTCGTCCTTGTTTCCCGGTACGGAGTAGTTGTGGTCGTCCTCTAGCCCTTTGAGGAATCCTTTCTGCAGAGCTTGGTACTTCTGGACTTGAACCGCATGACTCGTACGACGAAGATTCACCAGCTTCGGCTCTGCTTTCACCTTCTTCTTGTCCGTCTTCAACAGTATTACTCGGTTCTTTTGGTTCTGAAAAACTTAATTCAAAATTAACAGTGTTCTCAACCTCTGTTTTTCGATAAGGAAACTCATTTTCAAAAAATTCCACGTCTCTGCTCACTATAGTGCACCTCTTCCTTGGATTGTAGAGCCGATACGCCTTCGATTCTTCAGAGTAGCCGACTAAAACCATTTCTTCACCCCTCGGCGCAAATTTTGATTCATGATGGCCTTTCTTCATAACAATAGTTTTTACACCAAACGCGCGTAAATGTTTTACACTCGGCTTATGCCCGGTCCAAAGTTCTTGCGGCGTTTTATTTCCGAGTATTTTCGATGGCGACCGATTTCTTACATACGCAGCCGTATTTACCGCTTCGGCCCACAGTTCCTCGGATAACCCACTTTCTATCAAAAAACATCGCGACATGTCCATAAGAGTCCGATTTACACGTTCGGCCACGCCATTTTGTTGTGGTGTATAAGGAGCGCTTAATTGGCGTTTAATACCACATTGAGATAAAAAGTCCGAAAAATCATTATTGATATATTCCTTGCCGTTATCCGACCTTAAACATTTTATTTTTCGACCGAGTTGATTTTCCACTTTTAATTTAAATTCTTTAAATGCGTTGAAAGCTTCACTTTTATTTTTCAACAACCGAACATGAATTTTGCGCGAAAAATCATCAACAAACGTTATGAAGTATTTCGCCCCGCCTACCGATGTAACTCTCATTGGACCGCATACATCAGAGTGTATCAAATCAAGAACATTTTTGGTTACACTGCTGGCTAATTTGGGAAAACTTTTTTCAACCATTTTGCCTTTAACACATGTATCGCATTTGAACTCTTCAGGGACTTCGAAAGAGTCCAACCCTGTTACCATCTCGCGACTTTGGAGCTTAACAAGACTTTGCTTATTTAAATGTCCATATCGTCTATGCCATAACATAAAGCTATCTTGTTTTAAATTTTTAACCGCACCGATACTCGAAATAAAATTTGCATTCAATTGAACTACGAACAAACCATTATGAAGATTTGCTACAAAAATTGTCTTACAGTTCCGTTCAACGGTAGCCATGGAGTTCATGAATTTCACAGAAAGACCGCTATTGTTTATTTTTGAAACCGATATAAAGTTCCCCTTCAAACTCGGAACGTATAGAACATCTTTCAGAATAATAGTAGCAAATGTCGTATAGAGCTTTACAGTCCCAGTGCCAAAAATTTTTCCCGTTTCACCGGTCGCGCTTATACCTTGTTGGCTCTCAATTTTAGCTATTGAATCGAACATTTTTTCATTATTACACATATGTGCGGTGGCACCACTATCTAAATACCAGTTATCGGACAAAAATTCATTTCCAAGCCCATACACCATTGTGCTAAATGTTATAGCAGAATTTTTGTTTTGCCCTTGATGTCCCTTTGCTTTCTTTAGCCGACAATTTGCTGCAAAATGACCAGCTTTACCGCAATAAAAACAATTACCCTTTGTAGGTTTGGATTTATTATCAATCTTTCTCACTGCCAAAACGCTTTCGGTTCCTAATCTACTATCATCTTTTTCAGCCAAACGATTGGTCTCCTCCAGAATTTTTATTTTTAGATCATTTAAGGCCGGCAGACTATCTCTACTCTCAATAGCGACCGCGAAGTTTTCAAAACTCTCCGGCAGGCTATTCAATAACAGTACACTCAGTAATTCCTCCGGTATTGTTAACTGTATTTCCTTCAATTTTTCAACGAGGTGATAAAATTCGTTGATTTGACTGGCTACCTCTTTGGAGTTCATCTTAAAACGCACAATTTGTTTTAAAAGTGTTACCTTCTGCGCCGGTCCAGATGGGCTGAAAACTTTGTATAAGGTGTCCCATGCTTCTTTGGATGTTTTGGAGTGCTTCACATGAATAAGTACCGATGGCTTTAATCCGAGGATGATCGTCGATAACGCCTTCAAGTCCTTTTCCTCCCATTCTTTGATGGCCTTCTCCTTCGTATCTTCGGTAGTAAATACCACCTTAATACGGCCTGATACATACCCCCAGTAGTCGGTTTGGACGAGCACGCTTTTCATAATTATGGCCCACGAGCTATAATTTTCACCGTCCAGTTTTTCTATATTGCACAATGCGTTCATTATAGGCAGTGTAACTGGTCACTTTCACTTTTAAAAAAATAACTGCGGATCTTTTCACCACACTATTCTTAAACTTACTTCGCTAAGCTGCCTGGGCCCATAACCTATTGGAAAAAATTAGGTTCAGAGGCGAGGCCAGGATTGATTTAAAGAAACGTCTTTACAGCTTAGAAGTATATTTCAGAATGAGTGTTACAAAAGAGTTAAATTCAAATCAATGAGAGGAAGACCGTTTTGGTCTGTGTTGCCATATATCTAACAAAGTTGACGTCATAGAATATTTTTGGGTACAAATTCGTAATCTACGGAAAAAATCCTATAAAAATGATATATGACTTGTTGTTGGAAAAATTAAATATTAAATTTTGTCGACCAGTGTTATTTAACATTTTAATGTGTTTAATCACAAGCCATTTAATACTTCAAGTATTGCTTCTGCTTCTTCTACAGTCTGCAAATTTTTAGAATCGTACATTCGTACATTAAAAATAAATCCAACATTTTTTTTGAAGGATTAAATTTTATGCAACGGATTACTCAAAACATCACTGTTCGATGAATTGAACCTAAGGGTGCATACATTCAATAGCAGGAACAATAATATTTTTATGCCACCCAGAGCCTCGCTAGAAATATACTTCAATTCTCCAATGGTGCGCCTTCAAAGAAACCATGACAGACTCCAAGTTGGTCCTCTGAACTGTCATTTTAGCAGATTCAAACAGATTATCCTTGAAATCTTAAACGATTAAGTCAGTTTTCATTTAAATTTGTATACCTTTCTTTGTCAGCTATTGTATAATTGGAAATTTTAATTTCTGCACGAAGCTTACTATAAACAAATAAATAAATAATTTCGATGTAAAGAAAAAAGAACCATCAGAATACTTTGTAACATTTAAATTGATAATTTCTTTCGTAACTTATTTTTTACAATATTGTATATTGAAAAGCCAAGTTCTACACTTGCATTAAGAAAAATTATTAAATATTGTTACTATAGAATGGATTATTTACTCAAAAATAAAATTAAAATGAATGCTACCTATTTAAATTATAATTTGAAATATTTTGGAGCATTCTTAAAATACCCCTAAAATTACCCCTAAAAATGTCAAGCCCCTAAAAAACCCCCATTCTACATTTCGTCCCCCTAAAATTAGGGGGAAAACCCCCAAGTTGGTATCCCTGTCGTGTGTGGACATGTCGGCCAACCAGAATATCACGTTACACCAATGGTTGGAGAAAATCAAACTCTTTGAATTGAGTTACATATTGGGCGAAGTTTTTCTAAACGAACGAGGGAAGTTATATTAATTCACAGACAAATCATAATATAAATCTCGCACGCCATGCTAAAAAGTCTCCGCATTACTACATTTCCAATAGCCGAGTAAAGCGGTTAGATCCACATCCAAATTGGTTGCGTAGTATTTCACAGCCAAGTATATTGTTGCTAAGCTTTTCTAGTTCAAAAGCGACTTTGTGAGAGACGAAATTATATAGTTGCGTACATATTAGCATGTGGGAGAAGATGTACACAAACAGATGATTGCATATGCGCCCGACCGTTACACAGTTTTCCAGATCGTTAAAAAGCTGGGCAAAACTAAAACAACGGACATCAAAGGACAAAACTTATATAAAGCCTCACGTAAATAATAAGAATGACAAGTAAGCTCCTATTTTCGTCGCTTCTCTTTCATCATCATCATTTCGACATCTGGTTCTTCAAGGGGAAGTGCTTCACTCATGTACACGGATCTTACACGACGTATCCTCCCAGCAGCGATAATCAGCATTAATGAATTTTTCACTGCTGATGTCATCAGTGAAACCCTACTAGAATATCATCAATGAAAATATCAGAAAAGTGCATCGAAGTCGTAAGCTTTTATCCTCGCTAAAACTAATTTTCGTCGTTTTGCTTTGCAACTCATTCGATAACGCAGTTGCACTACTAGAATAAAGCAAAGTACCAAAAATGCGCGACCGTTTCGGCCTTTTTACGCCGTTACGTTTCCCTTCAGAAGACGTCAGTCGCTAGTTTGGTACGAGATCGATTACAAGTTAGACGTATTAAAAGTGAAATTTCCAATTGTGAGTGCGTTTTTAAGTTTTTGGATTTATTGGGAAAAAGCAAAAGGTAGGTGAATAATTTTTAATTTTTAGCCCTTAGTAATTACGAAGAATCGGATTGACGATAAGCGGTTTTGTTGCTTATTGTTGCGTATTGAAAAATTATATTTGGTTAACTTTAAATGAGAGAAAGCAAAAAGATTTGGTTTTGTTCTTACGGAAAAAATCGGACTCTATTTATTTCTTTATTTATTCGCAATGAGACATATAATGTCTATTAATTACAAATGTAGAAAACAAAAAGGAAATAAACATTCAGATTAATTAAAGCCAAGTAAAGAAAAATGTTATAAGTTAGTAACAAAAAACATTACTCTAAGTTTTAAAGAAATTCATAAGCAGATTCAATTACGAAATAGATAAATAGAGTTTGCCTACCAATTTACAACTCTGGTCAACATAAAAAAATTATGTTGTAAGGTAGGGTCGTCAAATATCGTCCCCTTTTTGTAAAACTAATCTAAAAAAATAGAAAAAAATACCACAGTAATAAATGAAACGTCAAACATTAGGTTCAATATTCCTTTCTTCTTAAAAATAATCAAAAACGCGTGAACATTGTCAGAAAAAGTTATAAAATAGCTTTAACAAAAATACTCGAATTATGAAAATATATTTGTGGGCTCCTAATTTCGTCCTGGGGACGATATTTAGATCGCAATAATCAGTACGTGAACTGGAGTTGTACTTACTCCTTTTCTATTATAGATGCAACGCAACCCCGGGTCAATTTACTATGAGTAAGATTTGTGCAAAGTAATCAAATTAAATATTGAATAACATTAAATATAAATTTTAGAACCACGAGAGTCTCAACCAAATATAGAACAAGTCTTAAACAGGATTGAAAGTGAACTTCAAAATTTAAAAAGCCTAATGCTGCAACACAATCAGGAAATACTGAAAATTTCTGCAGAAAATGCTGCGATTCTCAAACAATTGTCGCAGAAAGAAGTTGAGCTTAACACCCAACAAAATGTAATTTTTCCTATCGCTTCAAAAGCTGAGTTGGAACGCTTCGAGGAGGAGGGGGATCATGAAAATGCTGTGTGTTTTTTCTTTACTTAAGAAAGAAGTCATATTCTAATAATTTCATTCTCAGGTCGACATTGTAAAACGAATTTTGAGAGGAAAAAGCTTAAAGAAATCGTTTAATAACCTCTTTAGTGAAGAGATAATTTTGAAGTTTAATTTGGATGGAGCAAAAGGCAAAGAAGCCTTGAAATCATATCAACGGACCATCCATATACTTTTCAGTAAGTTAATTTCTTACAAGAACATCGCATTTATTTATTTATTTATTTTATAGAAGCTATGCAGACCGAAGGATATACTAAGGAATTATTATATAAGGATTTGCGATATGGTTTTAAATTACACAAAAATAGAATTTTTAAAAACAAATACGACAAAAAAAAAATCAAAAGGCATAATATTGCGGAAGCGGGACACACAAGCGGGTGCTGAAAATTTGAATTGTAATACCATTTTTATTGACAAAAATACACCATATTAATAATTTTGTTTCCAGGTTAAACTGCAGTGGAGTTATGGATTTATTTAATTTTTAGAAGACTGAATTTTGTTTTGTTTTATATATAAGTATGTTATTCAAGAATTCTAAGATTTTTGTTTTTTTAGAAGACTGACTTTTTTTATATGAATTTCTATGAATTTTGCTTTTAAGAATATTGAATTTTTCTATGTGTATAGTTATGTTGATGAACTGATTTTTTTATGTTATGTTACATGCAATAAACACGCTTTTTTTCCTTGTTCTTTACGTTTCTTTATTCACAAAAAACACCAAGTCGATTCCAACTCCTTTGACAATTGAAAATTTGATATCCTTCGAAAATATGTAGATATGTAGGCTAGATATTATTTTTCAATATAAAAACGCACCTAATTAGGTACTCATTCTGTTTTTGACTTCGCTATTAACATTTTAGCAAAGATGCCTAGAATTAAAAAAATATTATTTGGTTTATGACAATTTCTCCAACATTTTTAGTTTAAATCAAATTAAATCTTTTTTTAATGAGTGATTTCTTTAGCTTAACTAGATGCACATAATCTTCCACTGGGACAATATTACTTCTGCTCCAAACTATCCATATACACTATATGTTAAAGAAATATCTTCTAGATTTTAACGAACAATATCGTAAATGGAAGGCAGACGTCAAGGTAAAATATGAACTACCATACATTTATGAGAAAATAGATGAATGCAGTGACTTATTCATACATGAAATCTTCACTGCCAGAAGAAGCTTATTTCATATATGCAGTATTCATAATTTTTCATCAATGAAAACATCAGTGCTATCTCACGGAGAAAGTGGATATAATGACTACCGTCCTATGACAACCCAATGTTAATCTCACCGATGTTTTCATCTGAAAAGTAGACGATTGTAGCGATTGGCATCAATGAGAGATTTCATGTTCTCAGTGATACAATCGCTGCTGGGCTGTTTTAGGCCCGGAACACAATGATACGACCGACGACCGACGAGCGACGGGTGCGTACGCCATTTACGTTGGCCATGACACAATGATACGAACGACGATCGTTGCCAGTTTAAGGAGAAGGAGATCTAAGGGGTTACGATGAGAATGTGTGAAGGGCTGAAAGTCCGTGAAAACAGCTGATATTTGTGAAAACCATATAGAACTAAACCGCATACACCGAAAGTTGTGTCTGTTTCAATTTTTTACAGTTGGCACTGACGACGCGTACGACGTGCAAAATAGAATCGGATCTATTTTGCACGGCGCGTAGCTCGTGTCGCGTCAATGTGTTTAGATGTACACAGTACCCTATGCTCGATAAGCTTTGTCGTTGTGTCGTCGTACGCACCCACTGACATAGAGGAACTGGACTGCTAAGCGCCGTCTGAAAAACGAGACCATTTTTAGCGCAGGCTCAAACCACATGGCGCAAATCATGCTATTAAAAATTCCCTAAAATACCGCACAATTATGTTTAAAATGAAGCAAATAAAAAATAATTAAGCTGTCATGAACCGATTTCTTTTATATCACGCTTAATTTTAAGTTTTTTCACAAAAATGTTCCTCGCGGCAATCAGCTGCGGTCTTAAGAAAGACAAAGATAGCTATACAAATTATTTTTCTGCCTTTGTCTAACCTTCACATTTCTCGTTTATACCAACCCAAGCTAAAAATTGTATCACAAAATGAAGTAGCCATCTGTTGGACATCGTTAAACTATTCTAACAGCTGATTGCAACGGAAAATGATGAGTTGGCGGGCAACTTGTAAAGGCTGTCGTGGGTAAAAGTGATGTGCAAAAAGCTTGTGTTTACTTTTATTTATCTATTGGGAGTATCAAAAAGATGTATCACACGCGAAGATACTAGAAAAAACCAAAAGAAGTGCACATACATGGCGCCACCTTCATTTGGCTATTGGCCATTTTTTTTGTAAATTTGTCTGCCTGCGGGCTTAAGAAAGAGCGAGATAGTTAGAATTCGGACAAAATTTGGTCTTGCTTTTGATGTGAGTTTTTGTACGGGATCAGCAGTCCAGTTCTTATATGTCAGTGTACGCACCCGTCGCTCGCCGGTCGTCGGTCGTGTCATTGTGTTTCTTGCTTTATACTCTATAATTTAAGTACCACAGTCTACGGTATGCGTTTAAAAGCTATGCATGACAAAGGTCTTTTTCAGTCTTGAGAAAGCAATCGATGGAAAGCGGTGGTTTGATGATAGTTTAGATTATATGACGGATGGATAGAAACGCACGCATTGAAATTAATTTTAAAATTCACAGATGAGAAATCCTTTTCTCCCAGCTTACGACCTCAGATTAGACGTTCAGAGCTTCGTGCTTTTGCGTAATACTCAGGATCGCCCTTCCGAGTCTCCGGAAGTAAATCGTACATCAAAACTTTCATGATATAACGACGTAACTTGTGTAAAACACAACTTTCAACAAATGTATTACTTTGTTTTCAACTGTAAATTGATCGGACTATATGTATGAATGGAAAATAAAAACATCGCCCGATCGGGGGTCCTTTAGGGCCGGATTTACGTAATGGTACTTTGGGTACTGGCGCGGGGGCCCCACCAATTTTAGGTCTCAGCAAATTTTATCCCCCCACCTTTCAATGAACTCGGGGAAAAAATTGAATTCCACGTCACTGTGCTCACTTTAAATATAAAAACCATATCTAAAGGAAGCTAGGGTGCTTTTAGAAATGAAAATGAAGAAGAAATTAGACTACTAAAAAGAAGACGAATTATTGAAATAAGATCCGACAGTGATTATTGTAATAATAATCAAAGTGAGAGTGAATTCGAAAAATTTGGTGATAAGACCTTTTCTTCCTTCTTCTGTATGATGCAAATGGGTTAAACCAGAAAAGGAACCGCTAAACCCTATCTGCTCAGGGGAAGCACGTTCCACGCTTATATATGTTTTGTAATATTTACTATAATTATATACATATGTTTTGTAAAATTTATGAATAATAAATTTTAAACAAAACCATAAAAATTTTAATATGTAAATTTTGAATCCCTTAAGTAGGCCTCCATCAATATTGTGCCCAACGGCCCTCACAAACTAAAATCTGGTGCTGGAGTCCTGTTGTGGTATACAGACGGTTCAGGCTGTCAGATCTGCATAGTCTTAGGGAAAACTACCTTCTTCAGGCTTAGATATACTGTATATACCTTCGCCTGATTTATTATAGAAAAGCGAATGAGAGGTGCTAGAATATGGCTGTCTGTCTAAGTGGCGAACACAGCGCTCTCTAGCTACACTATAGAATCAAACTTAAAAAAAGGAAAAAAGGTATCCCGACTTGTCACCGCCGATTTTGTTGCGACTGAAATATGTTATAATATGCTATTCTATATATTCTATATATAGAGATAAGTTTTTTTTTCTGCGGACAGTTTGAAGGTTTTACATACTTAGAGTCAATATTTTTTCAAACGACCAAATGAGTATTAAGGGGTTACATGGGTCTTAAAGGTATAAAAAAAACGACTTCTTTAAAAAAATTTATTTCAAAAACGAAAAATCTTTTTTATTTAAAATTTAAACATATGAAAGTAAAGTACTTAAACTACTTGTAAAAAAATTTTCAGCCAAAAATATTGAAAATTTTCCATTTTCCAGCCGTTTTTCGCCGTCAACATTTTTTTTTTGCGGTGGACATGATATTTCGGTGTGGATTCATCTGAAATCAAAAATTCAAAAATTTTCTTGTAGTTTATGCCCTTGGCTCGTGATTGAACGAAAGTGAACTTCAACCATTATTCACCCCTATTGCGATTTTCGTGTCGATTTTATTATCGTCAGCTAAAATCGCATTATGAATGTCGATATTGAGTGACAAATGTCGATAAATTCGACGGTTTCTGTCGCTGGCATTTTTATTTACGACAGGCGAATTTCAAGGAATTGTACGCATAAAATATGTGAGTTTTTTAATCATGGATTATTTAAATTTGTGTTTTAATTTAAATAGTTTGGGTTCCCCTACTCGTGATACTAATGGCTGGCTTTTATAAAATTTATAATTTGCAATACATAGTTTGTTTTAAGTTTGGACAGAAGGGAGAATCGACATGACAACTTAAGCTCTAGTCGATTTCAGATTAATTAAAAAGCAGTAGTAAAGATAAGTTCGTTTTGAGAAAAATTAAGGCGTTAATTCATTATTATTAACTTTGTTGCATTCCCAACGGTCCTGGCGGTAGCCTACTCATTTTAGGATCTAACGTAAAACCAATACACTCTTTAAGCTTTACGCTTTACTAATTTTCTAATAACTACTCCTGACGAAACATTAAATTTCTTGGCTATAGTCGGAACCGGAACTATTAATTACCATGACTTGCACCGATTTTGCAACATTAAGGCGCTCTACAAGCTTAACTGTTTGTTATCAAGAAAAATATTTATATTGTGCTCTACTTTTACACACATCTGCTTTTATATACTAACTTTTTGTAGAGAACTCCGAGGTCCAGAGACTGGACTCTCCAGGACGGTCTATTTCCTTTCCTGATCACATAAAAAAGTACCATGTATTACATCCGGCTGTTGTCACAGTCTTTATTCAACTATGACAGAGCAAAAGAGAAGGTTATGATTTAGCAGTCTATGTTAGTATATACGTTCATCTGTTCCCTCGTAACTCTTAAACGCATTTTAACAAATTAGGTGTTGTTGGCTTCGCCTTAGTGTTCATCGTATCACGATGTCATGGCAGATATGGCCCACAAAAGACGCAAAACATAAAACCAAATAAAAATTAGACAAGTGTATTTAATTTGGTATGTTTGGTATATTTGGTTTTAATGTGCAGATTCCAAAAATATACAATTTACCAGTACTATTCTTCTGAGACAGTTTAACTGATTTTGAATAAACATTGATTTTGAAATTTTTCTCACTATAGTTGTAGATCTCAAAATGACTTAAATAAAAATAATGTTAAAAACGAAAATTCTACTACGATTTTTAAGGTCTTTTAAAAAAATTTTAAACAAGATTTCACTGCGCGTTATGAAAATTCTTCAAGTATCAAGACTAACTAATAAGTGAAGACGTGTGGCTGCGGCTATGCAATTACCGATATTTATTTTAATAAATTATTTAATAAGTAATTGCAAATAATGTTTCAAGCATCTTCATACAAAGAGAGTAAAGTTTTATTGAACATTTTTTTAAAACGCCTTTAAAGTTGTAACGAGGTTTTAGTTCGTACATTTTAATTTCTTCTAATCCTTTTTTTTATCAAAATAGTTTCTCCGTGCCTAATCTACTTCAACAGTCTTTTTAATTTTTTAAGTGTAATTATTATTTATATTCAGAGCTGTAAACTATTGCATTACTTTCGAATGCATTAATGTAGGCATTACCATTACAAGTAATGCAATTTAAAGATGATTACCAGTACCATTACTAGTAATGGTAATGCAAGAAAATCGAATTACCATTACAGTTACTGGCACTGGTACTTCACCTAGACTGTAATCACATGAGCATTACTTGGCATTACTAGCATTACTCGGAATTACGTAGCATTACATGGCTGTACTTTGCATTACTCAGACTTATACAACAGTACTCAGCAATACTCATAATAAGAAATGTCAATTTGAAAGTTTTTTTTTTACATTTTGGTAATAAAATCTTCGATTTTATATGAATAAATATATATTTTAATATTCATTAAAATATGTTTATTGTAATAATTTTGAGTAAGGCTGCGTACTACTGCTATACTGAGCAGTAAGTAATGCTGGTAATGGTAAGTAATGCTAAATAATGCTCATGTGAGTAAGTAATGCTAGTAATGGCGAGTAATGCTAAGTATTGCTCATGTGATTACAGTAATGATGAAGTACCAGTAACTGTAATGGTAATTCGATTTTTTGCATTACCATTACTAGTAATGGTACTGGTAATCATCTTTAAATTGCATTACCTGTAATGGTAATGCATGTTACTGGTAATGCCATTTTTTACAGCTCTGTTTATATTAAAAGAATAAGATGGACACACATTTTTAGTTCATCATTTATTTATACAAATTTTATATATACTATATATATCAATTATTTTCTTTTTCAGAGAAGTCATGGGCATGTTCAAGTCAAAAAAGGGTGGATTTTTAAGTTAAAAGCTTATTAAGTGAATGTTGAGAAGGCTATATGATTTTTATACCTTAATATAAATTATTATATAACAATGTCTTTAAATAAATGTATATATAAAACTACTCTATAAGTAAATTTATTATATATTTCAGGGAAGGGATGAAATACAAACTTGAGACTAATTCAGTAAATCTTAAATAATCGGAACTGAGAGTTAATATTATTATATTAAATAAATTTTAAAGTGTCAAAAATATGTTAAATTTATTTCGAGTGATAGAGTAATGTAAAACCTGGGAAAAAAACTGACTAAATATAAAGGTATTCGCCATGAGAAGGCTGCTTTAACAGCAGCATTATTTATAGCAACAACTACTTAGGTTAGGTTAGGTTAGGTTGCCGTGGCTGCCTAACGGCGCACTTAGACCACAAGGGCCCATTGCGATACCACACGGGGGCTTTTCCCATAAAAACTAGCTAACCTTGAACCACTTCGTGCCCTTGATGAAGTGTTCAATGTCTCTGATGTTCTTTGAACTCAGATCCGACAAATCATCAAAGAAATAAGCTAACAACTACTTATATTTATACCTTCTTGATTTGGTAGAATTACTGATTATAGAGCTTTTTAATTAATTTAAATGTGTGTGGGTCACTTAATTTTAATATCATCGGATGGAAAGTTAATATGCTTATCGAATCGAAAAGTAAATGTTGTTAATGTGCACTGCATCGGAAGTTTGCTGCCTAAAAACTGTCCCCAGTGCACTGTGTGATGTCATATGTTACACAGGTTGTTGTATAAAAACTAATCAGTGCGCGCACCGGTGTTCGCTGAGGTAACAATTAGTACAGAGCAGATACCAAGTGAATTAAATACCTAAGTCCCCTTTTACATACTACCCGCTATATCTTCCATAGGCTATGAAATAACTGCACACGAGTCATATGCCAAAATAAAGGGGAATTTAAATAATCAGTAAAAATGTTAGGTTAAAAGGGCATTTTGGCGGGGAAAACCCCTAAAAATTTGAAAAGATCACTTGAAATTTAATCAATTTTCGAAATGTAAGGATTTATAGCTCAGAGAGGTGTTTGTAGGCTCGTTGGAACAGGTAAAGAGTTCTCTGTGTAATGGCATCTAAATATTGCTCATATGGCTCTCTGTAAAAAACAGGGTGTTTAGTGGAACTAGTCACTGAATACAGAAATCCCCCTCCCATACAATATTTCGTTTGTCTTAAGATCAAACACCCTGTATATATATATATACTTACTAGAAATTTTTAATATAATCGTCTCGTACAAGGTTGTAATGCTTCATCTACCCACGGCAGATGACCTTTGCAACCAACTTTGATATACAGGTGTCCCTCAAGTTACACGATTAATTGGTTCTGTGTAACTCGAAACCGTGTAAGTGGAAACTCAGATTTAGTACTACTGTTAGTGACCTGTATATTCCACTTTTCAAGAGCAGGAAGCGAAAGGATTCCGCAGATAGCTAACATTGACGAATTTATGATAAATCCTTATTATTTTTCCCTTTTTATGAAAATTGGTATAAAACCGTGTAACTCAAATAGCGTGTAACTTGAGGAAACGTCGCAATTTTTTCCGTGTAACTTGAAAATCGTGCAACTCAAGTACCGTGTATCTCGAGGGATACATGTACTATACATCGGTTGAATTGCTTCACTAATATCTGCAATTTCGTTAATTGATATTTCGCTCGTTTCCGGCCAAATAATTAATTCTTTTTATAACTTAACATGAAAACTTTATAAGAATGAGAAAACTTTAACTCTTTAACAGGATAAATGCTCATTGCTCCTTGACCAATGTTTGTGACCAGAAAAACAAGCCAAGTTTAAGTGTGATAAAGCAACCTAGAAATTCGTGTTTATCTTTGCGTTAGTACACCTTTTTTTAAATTTCGTCCAATCCTCGTACGCCCCTATGTGCGGCCGTTTGGGATTTTTACTCTAGTTTGGCCCTCGTACGCTCGATTCTCCAGTCTCTGAGATTTTCCTGATCCTGTACAAGCTTGTACGGCCTTAGAAAAGCTGAGCAGATCATTTTTACTTAGGTATGGAACACTTTTTGGAGGTTCGTAAAATTAGCGCGTTTTAAAAAATTAACTTTAAAAATAACCAACAACTTTTTTAAGTTATTGAATAATTAATCCAAAACAAAATAAAAAATAAATCAAATTAAATTTAAACAGTAATTTAAAAGAAACCAAGGTTCGATATCTTTAAAACCTTAAGTCTCTTTACTTTTAACCCCGAAAATTCTTTAAGGACAAGGAAAAGGAAAAATTAAACCAATCTAAAGAAAAAGAAGTGCAAAAAACGAAGGAAGAAAAATGTAAGGAAAACTTGGAAAATTTTAAATAGAAACGAAGAGGTATGAATAGTCGTTATTATAATAGTTATTTCTTTATTTTAGAGTCAATTCAATTCTTTTTTCCTTTTAAATACTTTACATTAATGGGGAATTTGTTTTTTTAAAACGTGAGAAATTCCGTCATGTAAGTGAGGCCCATTCTCAGCTTCGCATAGTCGCGCTATTTCTAAGACGTTTTCCATGACTTCGCATGATTTCCTTGTTGTTATTGCTCGAATTTCTCCTCGAATATTATTTTTTAGTTGGTATGGTCTCTGTCTTATTCAAGTACACACGTTTGTTCAAATATCCTTTAAAAGCAAAAATCGGGAGTGGTAAACTCCGGCGAACGCCGCGGCCAATTAAAAAAATTGTCTTAAAAATAATGCGTTCTCTGAAAGTAAATAAATAAATATTGATTGTGGATTTTCAAAATAAAGTTTAATAATTTTCGTTTCTTGTAGTCTCTGGTGGGAATTGAACTCACAACCTCTAGCACATTGTTGGCTAGCTTCCACGCGTAGCGATACCAACCGAGGCATTGATGGTCCTATTACTGTCAAATTAACTATTCTTGGCTTTCAACCCCGCCTTATCTCATGGATTTAATCTTATCTTGATAGTCATCAATACAGGGTTCATTTTCACTCCTCGAACTATTAACCTTTTGTATCGCATTCCAACATCCCTCAGGGTGGATACATATGTAGGTCCGTTCATCCAACAGAGTAACGCTGGAAGCGCTGAAGAGTAACATTCCTTAACTGGGCCGAGGCCTTCGCATCATATTCGGCTGTAGCCGAATCTGCTTTCCGCGATCTGTAGACCAATTAAGTCTTCTCGGGTCCAATCTGGTGCCATCGCTGTTCTAATCTGTACGTTTTCAGGAATGATAATCCAAAATTTCCACTGTTATGACCAAGCAATAGTAGGCTTGACAATTGTGTCGCATAACCAACCCTAGGATCATCTTTAGGTTAAAACATCATGTCCTTCCAAAGATTTTCGTACAGGCCCACAGGAATTGCATGTATGTGATGTCTTGTCTCTTAGCTTAGCATCTGCTCACGCAACTCTATTTGAGTCTATCTCCCGCTATTCGTATTGTTTTTTACTTACATAACTTCTTCAAGCTATTCCAATCTCAGATGAAATACCTGAATTTTTTAGCGCAATCATTACAAAATTCCACCAAGTCCCTGGTCTCATTTAAAAAAAATCTTCATAATGCTCATCTTGACGAGGAGCACAGTACAGGACAATATGGTAACTCGAGAAACAACTCGCCTTTTCTTCGCATTCAGGCGAGCTGCAAATTTTCGATTCGGCGAGGGAATGTGTTGGTATTTGTAGGTATATGGGTCAATATTTGATAATTGGCCAAAACAGGTCCCCATAACTATTTTGTAATTTTAATGTAATATTTAAACTTAATAGTATTTTCATAATGTAGTGCAATACTTTGTTTACATATCCAAACACTTTGGTGAGTATATGTTTGGTTTTCATATAGTAAAAATAAACAAAAAGTGCTAGATGTCATATTTCCTGTCGGTGGAACTTTCCTTTTTGGTGACATTTTTTAATAATAACATGGAGAATTAAAAATAAATTATAAAAGCTTGATTATATTTACATTGTATGCACATTAATCTAAAACTGTTCAATATTTTATTTCAGATAATATGATATTAAACTAAAAAAAAATCATAAAAAATCTAAGCGAATGGTCACGGCGTCATTAGGCTGCCGAAATTTAAATTTGAATTTACCGCGTTTTATAATGTCGCGGACAACGAATGAGCGCATTCTAAATGGACGCGGTGTCCATGTTTGTGATTGGTGAGAAGAGAGACGCGGTGTCGGCCGTTGCTTCGGCGTTGCAAACTGATTATGGCATGTGCGTGCGTATAGTTGATACACTTTGTCATTTACCTGTGAGGCAATTAGGAGGTGAATCGTAAGTAAATTATTCTGCTTTTTGTAATAAACTTTCACGAATTAAGATATAATTCGTATCACCTGATGATTTTGCTGTTATATTAGTTATTAGAATGTATGAGAAATATAATGTGCATTTTTGTCATTTTCCTGTGGTCATTTTCCTGTTATTTTCTTGACAGGAAAATGACTCCGTGGCAGGAAAATGACAACACAAGGTAAGTAATGTTATTAATTTATTGTAATTTTGTTTCAGTGTGCAATAATTATGGCTCAAAAGAAAAAAAACCCGAGAAGAAGTGTTAGAAAGAAAGCGAGAATTGGAGAAAATGAGATACCAACGAATTAAGAACGATGATGAACAAAGAAACGCATTGAAACAAAAGAAGAAAGAATACTATTTAAAAAGAAAAGCGGAGGGTAAAATTAAAAACATTGCTGAATTAACTCCTCGGTGTAAAAGAGCCAAAAGAAAAGAGTGGCGAAAAAATACAGCAAAATATAGGGAAAAGAAAAAAAATATTGCTCAAAAATCCCTAAAATCGAATAAAGTGTATCGATTTGATAGTTATTATATAGATTTAACTTGGCTCTATTACTTAGACATCAATTATGTATAAAATACGACAAAAAATATATTTTTTTTTTGTAGTCGTTTTCGACCGATTATCAAATATTGACTCATATATTTTTTAATTACATAAATAAGAAAAATAGTTGAAATTTTAGAAATTACGTTTTTCGAACTTTCGCTTCGAAACGAAATAGTAATACAATAAATACGGAAAAATCCACAAAACTGCTTTCGTAGAGTACTGAATTCTCTATAGAAAAGTCCGGCACGATACCGAAGAAAAAAATTAAATGAAACCTGTTTGGACCCCACTAATTTCGGCGTCAGATGACTTGGAAGGTGCCCATAGAATGACTTTATAACGTTATTAAAATCAGACCATCGGCACTTTTTTTTATATACCTACAAAAAACGTATTTTTCTATATAATATGCATGAAATCGACTTTTCTGCATACTTGTCTTTTTAAAAATCTATTTACGCAAATTGTACATCAAAAATGGTGTATTGTTTCTTTTCTAATTCACTACAAAATCATTTGAAAATTTTAAAAACCTGCAAAGTTATTGTCTGTTATTTATGAAAGAATGTGCATATTTCGTATGTATTAATTTATAAATAATTGACTATAACTTTGCAGGTTCTTACAATTTTCCAATAAATATATATGAAACGTAACTGAAAAAGGGACCAATTAAGACATTATAGTTAAAACTGTAAAAAAAGTACAAGATTATTTCTCATTTTTGCAGATTGGATCATTTTTAGTGAAGTTATCATACCGAAAAAGTTATCATCAGTAGTCCATTTGATCCTATAAAAAATGATATTAATATTGAAAGAAATATTACATTTTTTTTTAATAATTTAAAATTCGATCAAAAATATATAATCAACATTCCTTTAGATTTTCTACTTAATAATCTTTAAGATAATTTTTTAAATAAACCTATTTTTCGCAACGAGCAGGGATATGAAATCCCTTAATTACAAAATATAAAAAAAAAGAATTCGGTGCTCTACAACAGTGGTCTTGTGCACTTTCTGCATATATTACCGGTTTTTTAAATTGTTTAAGCAATTTCAGACAAACAAATTATGACCACAAATACTTCCCTCGTCAAGTTGTATCGACTGGCATAAAAAAATATTTTTTGTTGAGCATCGGGAGATTAATGCAAGTTGTTATAAGGCAGATTTCATAATTGCACTGGCCCATAATAATTTATCTAAAGTAAAAGCTAATAAAACTCTGTATAACAGAATAAAACAAGAACAATAAAGCAAACAATTAGAGTATTCCACATAGTAAGTATACTGCTTCTATTTTCCATCCCAGGGTGTATATTATTCTCATCTTTAAACAGGGTGTCTATTGATGGTTTCGTAGTGCGTTCAAGGTTAAATTCATCTTCATCATATATAGATACTATATCCACTCGATTATTCCGATAAATATCTCTTCCATTCAGGGGTTGAACTGGCCGAAAGTTATGGGTCAAATGTTGTCCTTCGAACGAATACAAGTTTCTAAATTTTGTTATCTGAAATGTAACGGAAAAATATTATAGAAGTAAAAATATGTAAAAGTATAGAAGAGATAAAAATGCGGAGTGGCAAGTAAGCAATATGATTTTAGATGTGCTTTATGTCGCCCAGTACTATATAAGTGTGAATGATGTGCATATAACAATACCAAGAATATCAAAATCATTTTGAATAGATGGACCGCTTTCTTTTTTTTATCAGACAAATCTTGAAACGCATTTTACTTGTATTATAAATTTTTCATGAAAGCTGTCAACCACGAAAAAATTCTACGAAAATGATGTAACAATTGATGTGTTAGGATAAATAAATCGTGTATAAAAGCAGAGACGGACTGTGTAAAAAAAGAATTGGGTATAATTGAATGTAATTGCAATTTTTCAGGTACTCAAGAGCCAATTACAAAATATTATATGTACATATATGTCCATGCCCCCTCATTTACTCAAGTAAATAGAAGATTACTTGAAAAATTCATAACTTATAAACCGCTGGTAAAAATAAAGGTTCAATCGAATCAAAATAAAAATATTAATAATTTAAATCAAGATGATTATGTTAAAAGATTTTGATACTAATGGAATTTAATTTAATTTATTTTTCTATCTGCGAACGTGTTAAATCATCATTCTTAATGAAATATCAAAAGTCCCAATTGACCCCAAAAAAGCACGGTTTTCCAAAATATAATTCACTGTTTAGTTTTTTTGTAAAAATAGTTGATATAAAATTTATAGATTATTTATAATCATATCTCTATGAAAAAGATTCCAACATTTTTTTTTTTTATAAATGATTTTTCATTAGTTGTCGCCATTTAACCCTTTTGGTACGGCACAGATGGCCGCTGTTATATTTATATGTTCCCTGTACGGGAAAGTTTTCCACGAGTGTGGTTGCACAGAGTTTTCCATGAATGCGGAATTTCAATCATATCAATCGGAATATAGGCGGAGATCGTACCCACAGAGCTTTCCGCGAATGTCAACTTTAGGCAGCGGTCATATCCAGAGAATGTTGCGTGGATACCGACTATAGGCGGCAGTATGACCGAAGGGGTTAAAAATTTGCAACTCATTTTTCAAAATATGTATTCTTTTCCACCACCTTCGAGGCAGAGTGTTTGGAGCTTATAGCTTGTGGTATAATCCACAATTTCATCTGATTAAATAAGAGATTTATACTGATTAAAAAGAAAATAGTTAAAATAATAATTAGTTAAAATAATTATGAAACAAAAATACAACGGATAGTAATAATTTAGATATAAATGAAGATATATTATTTCTTAGAACAATCTACAGAAATCTAACAACCAGAGAAGGAAGAGGAAAAGGGAGAAGGAGAAGAAGAAGAAGGAAGTACATCTGCTGGGGTCGAATTTGAGGAATTTTTTAATCAATAAAAAACCATTCTTGTTTTATAATTAACCAAGGGAAGAGATACCTCACACACAGTGTGAATCGGGCCAGTGAGATTCACCATAGGGTTTGGTAAAGTGTCTAGGCCGGAGTGTAGCATTTAAGGCTGGAACCCGTCAAATTTGGGTGTGTCGAAAAGGAGTGAATAAAACAATAAGTAAAGTTCAAGTTGAAGATGAAATTTTAATGTTTTTAATACATCCCTATCCCTATATCCCTATATATATATATAAATGAAAGTTTGTTTGTTTGTTTGTTTGTTTGTTTGTTTGTTTGTTTGTTGCTCAATCACGCCTAAACGCTTGCATCAATATTTTTCATTTTTTGTCCGAAGGTAGCACATATTCCGACTTAACATATAGGCTAATTTTTTTTCGGATAATGCGTAGGGTTTCAAAATGGCGGATCCAAGATGGCGGCTGAAAATTTTAAATTTGAAGCGATTTTCATGAAAATTGGTACATAGGGGTTTTGCGGAATGGTGATTTAAAATCCGTTGTCCAAATTTAGAAATTCAAGATGGCGGATCCAATATGGCGACCAAGATTTCTCGATTTCAACGGATTTTAATGAAAATTAGTACAATGATTGTTTTGAGGTCACTGATTTTGAATATTATCAAAATTTAGAAATTCAAGATGGCGGATCCAAAATGGCGATCATATTTCTCGATTTCAACAGATTTTAATGAAAATTAGTATTATGATTATATTGAGGTCACTGATTTTGAATGTTATCCAAATTTACAAATCCAAGATGGCGGGCCCAATATGGCGACCAGTATTACTTGATTTCAACGGATTTTAATGAAAATTATTACAGTGATTATCTTGAGGTCACAGTTTTTGAATGTTATAAAAATTGACAAATCCAAGATGGCGCATCCAAAATGGCGACCATATTTCTCGATTTCAAGGGATTTTAATGAACATTAGTACAATGATTATCTTGAGGTCACTGATTTTGAATATTATCAAAATTTACAAATCCAAGATGGCGGACCCAATATGGTGACCAAGATTTCTCGATTGCAACGGATTTTAATGAAAATTGGTACAATGATTATTCTGAGGATACAAGTTTCGAATATTATCAAAATTTGTAAATCCAAGATGGCGGATCCAATATGGAAACCAAATGTCTCTATTTCATCGGGTTTTAATTAAAATTAGTACAATGATTATTCCGGAGCCACTAATTTCGAATATTATCAAAATTATCAAGTCCAAGATGGCGACTAACCTTTCTCGATTTCAACGGATTGTAATGGAAATTAGTACAGTGATTATTCTCAGACCACTAATTTTGTATATTATCAAAATTTCTGAATGCAAGATGGTGGACCCAACATGGCGTCCAGAATGTCTCGATTTCGACGGATTTTAATGAAAATTGGTACAATGATTATTATGAAGCTACAAATTTCGAATATTATCAAAATTTGTATATACAAGATGGCGGGTCCAATATGAAACCAAATTTCTCGATTTCAACGGATCTTACTGAAAATTAGTACAATGATTATTCTGAGGCCACTAATTTCGAATATTAGCAAAATTTCCAAGTTCAAGATGGCGGATCCAATATGGCGACCAAAATTTCGCAATTTCAACGGATTTAAATGAAAATTGGTATAATCATTATTTTAAGGAACTAGCCCAAGATAGAAACGGATGGAGAGACTTTGTAGACGCCCTATGCTCCCGAAGGGAGTAAGACAGGACAAACAAGAAAAAGAAAAAAAAATTAATATTATTAAGATTTGGAAATTCAAGATGGCGGATCCATAAATGGGTTTTCGGCTTGAAACAATTTCTAGGATATAACAAACTAGAACATTTGAGAAGTGTTTAATTAGTAAGTATTTACCCAACGCCGGGTGAAACCGGGTAACCCAGCTAGTATACTATATATGACAATATACAATGAATACGAGTACAAGGTGCGAGTTCTTGTACTATTAGCTATCATCCTTATTTTATCAACTTTAATTTCTCCAAACGTAATAAAATATTAATCATAAGTAATTCACAAAAATGTTCTAGAAAAAAATGTACGAACCTGTTCAGATGATATAGGTAATGCATTTTCAAAATCAATCCAAATAACTGCCTCACTGCATGGTGGAGTAGTCAGAGATCCTTTGTACGTAAAGTACTCATCGGAATCTGTGTCTATCAGTTTGCTTAGCATTGGCGGGTTGAGAATCCTTGCATTAAGGCCCGGATTGAGGATTTCGTCAAGGTGAGATAAAATATCTTCATAAACCACATTCGTGTCAGTGGATAGCTGAAAAGGTAAGACATAATTTATTGAACTGATTTCACTAGTTTACAAATTTTAACTTTTTCTGGCCCTTTGTTCGAAATGTATTTTGTTCATTTTTTAATGGAAACTATTCACTAATGTAAAATTTTTGTGTTTTCATCATGTTACGTTTTCGAGCAAAATAGAGTTAAAGAATGAAAATAACCGTATTTTAGCCACTTTTGGTTGTTTTTTTTTTATGTAACAAAATGGCGCAGCAGCTCGAAACGGAAGTCATGTCTATAGCTTTAAAATATCTGATATTCATAAACTTTATTAAGAATTGTTTAGGGAACGAGTTCTTCATGAATCTTTTTTCTGCTACATGTAAGTGAAATGATCGAACCTTATATAGGAGTGGAACTTCAATCAAAAACTTGTCTTGCAAACACACCTTGAAAAAAGCTTTAATTAACTGATATTTTATAACTATAGTACAGAATTTAAGCTACGTTTCGAAATCCTACGAATTTCGATTAGTATCCAAAAAAATTTTGAAAAATGACTAAAATACGATCTTATAAAATTTGTAACCTTATTTTTTCCAAAAATATGACCTGATGGCATTGTTTATTAATTTAATTTAGCACATTTTAAGGGTACAACACGTAGTGTTATAAGCTGCATAAATATGAATGCTTCTACTACTGTTTGGTGCATTTGTAATAATCTTCGTCAGAGCAGTTAAGAGTTTTCGGTCAATAAACAAAGAAGCACAACTTTCAAAGGATTTCTGGATTCAACCATTACGTAAACAAAATCAGAAGAATATTTTTTTCTACATGTGGCGTGTCGGTAACCTCTCAGTAGATACAAAACCAAGAAAAAGGATTCCTTGAGACATAAGTTACTAGCAAGTATTTTGTTAGGATAGGCAATGATTTGACTACGGATGAGTGGGAATGGGTAAGGAAAAATACTATTTTTGAGCCCATAGTGAAGTTATGATGTCCTGGCCGCCGTATTTCTGAACACCATTCTTATTTAAAAGAAGAAGTATGAGAGGAAAAAGAGAAAGTGTTAGGGGTTGAAGAAATCGAAGAAGAAAATTAATTTGTGTTAATATGGCGGCAGTGGTGTACACCATTCGAAGGCATCGTCGGCTGCGCTGCTACTGCATATTTCTCATAATAGAGGACTCGCACAGTAGGCCAAAACGACTTGTTGGCTATCAAAAATCTGTAACTTTTGTTGTGTTAAGGATATCATAATGAAACTTTGGAAAATAAATCTTGACATTGTTATCCCTTAATTGATAAAAAAAAAAGTTCAATTGGTTTACATGGTGCCTGAAAATTAATCAACAAAATTTGAAGTAGTCAATAAATAAATTATTAATGTTATTTAAAAAGTTTTAACAACATTTTTAACCTAACCTTTAATTATTTTATTATCTCCATAACAAAATTTAATTAAAAAAATAAAAATAAAATAAATATATAAAAAAAAAAATTGTATACACTCAATTACTAATCAGTTGGCTGGAACACTTTCAAACATATTATCTATATTTTCATCTGTAAATCATCTAGTAAATAAGCCATTTCCTCAGGATATTCCCTGCTTCTAAATCGTTTTACCCGTATTCTCCGAAATGATGAGATGTATGGATCTGATGATATAAGCAGCATGTTCATGAGATCAACGTTTTGATCTTTCCTTGCAATTTTTCTGGTGTTGTGGTATCTGTAGCGCTTGTAGTCTTTGTTTTTGGCTTCCTGGGCTTTTTCCGACAATTCGTCAATTGGCAAAATACAGTGAAGTATTATATTTTGTCCATGCCTTAAATCTTTGTGCACTGTTTTTGTTAATTTTCTCCATATACATTTCTTATTTAGTAATATTTCTGTATGTTCTGCATATGTTCTGAGTTTTTCGGCATTTATAGTAAGAAAACAAGAAAAAAAATTTAATAAATTTAATTTACTATTGAATGGCATTAACATTTTTAAGAAGAATCGTTTTGGCCTACTGTGCGTCGTCCTGGTCCAGAAACCATGGGTCGTTGGGGACCGGTTTGTGGACTTAATCTAGAAGTTTACAAGGCGTTCTAAGTGCAAGGGACAGGTAAAGCTAGATCCTGTATCTTTATTAATCGTAACCACAAGGCTTTCACTCTTACGATTTTCAGCGTTAAGGACAATGTAGTGGTCATGCTGGAATTCAAACCCAACCTACACGGCTGGTCACCAGTATCTCTTTTTCTCATGACCATGATGCATAAAATGGCAGCGGTTTAAAGTTTTTAAGAAATCATAAAATCCGATCTCGGGAAGTTTTAAACATTATGGAATGTTAACTACCCTGTTTCTCACGGTGTAGCGTAAGTACTCATTAATTAAACACTTCCCAAGTGATCCAGTTTGGTATATCCTAGAAATTGTTTCAACCAATTATATAAATGTTAAAGAGTTTTTTTTAATTGGCCGCGAAAGATTTAACTGTACTAGTACTATAGTACTTATCCTAATGCTGTAGCCATTCGTTTTAGATATTGATGTCTTACTTCATAAAAATAAGCCAGAACTGCGACACCATATGGAAAATTTACAGCGTCATTGAACCCTTCGTATTGCGATCTATAGAATACCATATGTAATTCAACGGGGAAACTGTGATTATTTATTAAATCTTCACTTCCGTAGGTATCATTTTCACCCCAATGAAAGTGAAACTGTGCAAAATAATAGGAATCGTTTAGCGGTCCACCAGTTATGCTAGGTAAGTTTTGGAAGTCCATATTGATTTGAACTGAAAAGAAATAGAAAATATTATTTTATGCATAGTAAAACAGGTTACAGTAGATACTAAACAAATATAACTATAAAGACAACTGCTGGTTCTTCTTTTACTATATATTTCTTATATTTAACGAACTTCAACTGAATCATTATTTGAGCCTTTTTAGGTAGTTTTTGTATAAAACCCCCCAAAAGTCATGGTATATGTATAACTCAAAACATGTGCTTTGTCATCAATATTTATGTAATTTTTTCAATTATTGCCCAACTTACTTTACCACGCTTAAAAAATTATTTCAATTATTTTTGGACCGATGAATAACATCACTATGTTTTGCATTATGTGAAGCATAGTATAGCGCAAAATATTTCTAGTTAGAGAGAATTTCTCGAAAAGTGTTTACGGACCCACCATCAAAATCAACAAATTCCTTCATTTATTCCGAACATTCATTAAAGACCAATGCCAGATTTCTTCACTTTCGGCTAGTCTTTGGCTTAGTTATTATAAAAGATAGTCAGAAGATCTCGTATTTCAGGGTCATCGAATATGTTGGATAATTGTAGCCTGTAGATAAAGTTCCAGTCAACTACTTAGCCAGTAGTTAAATAAAATAAATTAAACCAAAGTTAAATTAATAAATTAAACCTCAAAACGAGTAAGAGTGCATTTTTTTGCCTGTTTTCGTTGAAAAATTCTTGTAATTTGAAAACTTTTACCGTTTTCCTCAAAAATTTAACACTACAATTGCTGGGTTTTTTTTTTTGAAAATATCTTGAATAATCTTTATAAGAATAAGACATATACTATAATATATAATAAAGATTAATCAAGATATTTTCAGAAAATAAAACATGAATTTTCTTGAAGAGAATAAATAAACTGAAAGAGGTGAAAATGAATATATTTTTTTAAATCCAAAATTTTTTATTAAAAATATTAACATATATAAAACAAAAACGTAAGGAAAAACGTTCCCTTCTCATTTAATTCAAACACATTTTAATGTATTTCTTCGTCATCGGTGCTCAGTTTTCTTAAATTAAAAATGGTGAATCCTCTGATTTAAATTAAAAAAAATAAAAAAAAAAAATATGTTTGAAGATATTTTTTTCTCAAATATTTGAGATATAGATAGATGAAAAGAATGTATTTGTTCAAACATGCATAAGTACTTATATGTTAAAATGCTGACAAAATAGTTTCAAATTAAAAGTAAACATATTATAGTTGTGTTTATATTAAAACTATTTTATTTCATCGTTAAGATAAATATCTCTAATTGTAAGCTGCGTTCTTTCTCACCTGTGTGACCAGTATTTGTAATAGTGGCAAATGCAGGTTTCTTATCAAACCCATCGAATTTTAATGGTTCAAAAGTTGCATTTCTCACATTAACCAAGTCAATATTAATAGGGCTCTGATATTTCCCTTTACAGGACTGATACTTCTCGGACCAATGCTCTGGACCTTTAATTATTATATTAAGAGTTTTATGCGTTATATTTTTATAAGAACGGAAAATTGTTACCTAATTGTCCCTCATATGAAAAGTCCTGGCCCATTATGCTCTGGATTACTGCAAATGAAGAAAAAAAGAGAAAATATTATTCTGCAACAAATTTCACGATTCAACCTTAGTTCCCATCCCATGATTAATGTTTAAATAACACAGCTCATGAACTAACAATAGTCATTTAATGAGAGATCATAAATTACGCCTAGTGATAATTAATAATGCAGTTCATTCACTCTCCTTATTACCATGTGGTGTCTTTTTCAAGGCCTTAGTAAAGTTGGAAGTCTAATGGTACAGCTAAATCCATACTTCTGTACTAATATTATAAATGCGAAAGTAACAATGTCTGTCTGTTTGCTATCTTTTCACGGCTGAACGGATTTCGATTCTTTCCTGGGGAAAGATAGGGAAATATCTCATTCCCAAACGAAAATCTAATATGTATCTTGTTTTTTAATTAGAATATTCAATATTTATAAAAACTTCTGCACCGTCTACCTCATTTTTTGGGCGATATTCTTCAGATGTACTTGTTGATGCTTTAGGTTGTATAGAAGAACTAGAATTACTTGTATTTCCCATCTTTTCATTGTCGACGATTCGGGTTTTTTAAATAATTTTCTGATATCTTTAAATTTGTTCATACTTTATACCGAGAAAAAAAAAAACAGGGTGTGTATCAAAACCTATAACCAACTTAATGAAATAAAACATAGTTAGAATTTTAATCAGAAAGAATTTCCCGCCTTTCCTTTATGCTACTTAAAGTTTAAATGTAATTATTGTAGTATTTTTAGTAGCAATTTTAAGAAAATCAATGAGACTTGGAACAAATATTTTTTTGTGCAGCTTTTGGCTCTCAATTAAATTCCGCAGGCTCCATTATTGGATTTCTTTCCAAACGAAGAGAGAAAAATCGTATTGTTTCTTAGACATATTTGACCCTATAGCTCGAAATGTATAAAAAATAGAGGGATGACCCTACTGAGACATTAGTTCTGCTTAAGGTGGTATGGTTCTGCATATGTTAGCATCAGAATTTCTTCACGGAGGTTGAGGGACTAGGTCTATGGAAATACCGGGGGGGCTCTTTTCCCTTTTTCCTTAAGCTTTTAAGGTTTCTCAATATTGTTTAGGTTTTGTTACTAAAACCATAATTTGTTTTTCATTAGCAGTTGAATTTTAAACTTTTAAGTATACTAGGCCTCGGTATAGCTCGGTTGGTAGCGTATCTAAATATAATTATCTCATAATTAATGTTGGGAACGATAATTTACCAACATTGATTATTGTAAAAATGATTTATTGTGATGGATATTCTAAAAATACTCATTTAAAGATGCAAATATTTTTTTTTAAATGGACGTTATACAATATTTGTATAAATATTTGATTCATGAGAAAACCTTGCTGGGGTTAAGTGCAATTTGGATTGAGACAATAAAATTTGAGCGGATATCTCATCTGTATAACTGTAATGAAATAATTAGAGCTTTCGCGATTATCTCTAAATGTACACATCATCAAAATTGGTGCTTAGATATGCGCGTATAAAATGATTTTTTGTTTTTTTCTTCATGAGCCCATAAAATAAATTTTATCACGCACAATTTGCATGATCATTAGTTTATTTGATTGGCGATGAACCTTCCGACTAATGTAATATCAATTATCGCATTAGATGAAAACCACTACATATCCAAGTCGCTTTTTTTATGACTTCTTAATTTAGAAAATAACATCAGGTAAATAGCTAAAATGGAGATATGCATGAACGTCTCTGCAAAATAACTTAATTCATCTAAAATATGCTCTTATCTTTCCATAAATTGCACACTATACAATATCTGTATTCGAAGCGGCAATGTACTTTTATTAAATTACATAATCTGTGTAGATTTTTAGACAATACCGATAATCATTTACAATGTAAACCAAATCGTAATACGAGTATCTATTGTTGTTGGAATGAACGAATACATTTGTCGGTTCTGGTAAAAACCTTTGGGATTTCCTACTGATTTTAGTCGCATTTGCTTTTAGTGATTTCAACAATTTTCAGGTGTCGAGCAAAACTGTAACAGAATGTGATATGATTCAATAAAATGCTCATATATTTTATAAATAGACGTCTGTCTTATTTTTTTCCCTCACCTCGAATTCTTGGTTAATAAAGAACTGAATTTCATGCCAAAAAGGGAAAGACATGATTTCGATGGCTGAATCCGACCCATTACTGGTATTACTAAAAAAACCGCTTCAAGGAACGCATTTTAGCAGCCAAGAGGAGATAATGGAGAAATCGAAAACCTCTCTGATGGCCATACCGAAAAAGGAGTATCAAATGTTTTGAGGATTGGATCAAGCGCTGGCATAAGTGCGTTGCAGTTGATGGAGAGTACTTTGAAGAAGGAAAATGTCTATTTTTATGAATAAAATTGTGTTTTTAATTTCCTGAGTAAATTCCTGAAACTTTTTGATCAAGTTAGTATAGGCAAAGTATTGAAGTCGGTTTCTATTTTTTTGTAAAAATTTATTTTATTTTTAAATTTTTATATGGAAAGTCAAAAATTTTCTGAAAAATCAAGGAAAGGAACCTAGGAGATGGAGCTTCGGTACACTGGTCAGCCTAACCCAAATATTGTAGATATTGCCACCATTCGAAAACTCGGCTGAAGTATGCACCTTACTAATGCATAACCCAAGTTTGATAGAAATTACGGAATACAAATGCTGTATACATGTAAAAACGTTGAAATCTGCGAAAGTTGGAAATATTATTTTGCACCATCCCAAAGTTTAAGTGACGATATATCAACTAACGATTGCACTACCATTCAAACAAAAACTGCTAAAATTCCACCAATTGTGGTAATGAAGCTTGATGCTGACTTCATCCATAAGTTGTTAAAGACCAATAAAATAACTGCGTATAAATAACGTCAATAGGAATTAAAATTATAGTGGAGTGGAAAAACTCGCAGCATCATCATTGATCTCCTCAAGAAATACCAATCCCACCAAAAACATTCTGTAAAAAACTAGCCAAGTCTCGATGGACCTGCTTGTTTATCTCTAAAAAGTAATGAAATCTAGACAAAGTCGTGCCAAATCTAAGGTTCCTTACTGCGATTTCTTTATTATTATAGTTAATGTTGTGTGACTTGGCCGTTGAACATTCTTTATACGTTAGTGGGTACAAGTCAATTTTGTTTACACGTAATGTTATATCTGTTGTAACTACCTATGTTTGTTAAGCGTGATAATAGCCCATACTGGTATTGGTAATTGGACGTTAGTGTCTCATTTTAGGCTGTTGTTGATTGTGCAACACATGCATTCAGCATTGACAATGCTGACTTCTGCTGTCTTCTTTTTGGAGCGTCAAATCGACCACCGATCTAACATAAAATAGACGTACAGATGGACTTCTATCAATGATTAGAAGTCCGCCTGTACTGGAAATAATTTTTTATACTGTTTGTTTCGGGCTCGCCTATACATAAGTATTATTGAAATACGCAGCTTTATCAAGCCTACAATTGACTGGTTATTGAATCAACGTTTTCCAAGTGGCAATCTTCCATCGTCAATGGGTAGCGGTTCTGGCGACAGATTGGTGCAATAGTGTCATGGAGCACCTGGTTTTGTACCCTTGTGTACCCTTCAACGGCCAAGTCACACAACATTAACTATAATAATAAAGAAATCGCAGTAAGGAACCTTAGATTTGGCACGACTTTGTCTAGATTTCATTACTTTTTAGAGATAAACAAGCAGCTCCATCGAGACTTGGCTAGTTTTTTACAGAATGTTTTTGGTGGGATTTCACTTCTTTTTGTAGAAACGTGGGCATATTGATTTATTTTATTAGATTTTCTTATTTTGCACAGTTTTTTTCTTTTTAGGAGTAGTTTTTTTATTATTACAAATCTTTCTTTTCTTTTTTTCCGGTTCTGATTCTTGTACAGTAGCAACAGTTTTTCGTATTGCCCATTCGCGTTCATTATTTATTCTTTTAGACGGTTTAGACGGTTTAATTTCTGAAAGATCGGCGCGGTATTTACGCCTAAGCCGGTTGTATTCGGTGATCGCTGAAGCTTGAGCTTTTATACTTTTGAAGTCAACATTTATGAGGTGCACCCCATGAAGATTGGTTACTCGTGAAAGCGCCACGTAGGCTTGGCCACAAGAGATAGCAGATCTGATACTGCAAGTTGAGTCAGTTCTACCATACACCAAGAAAGATATTGAATGGAAGAGACAAGACCCGTCTTTGGGCATACCAACTACTTGGTAGCCACTAAGTTCATCGTCGTCTTTCAATATTATCCACATTTTTTACGATATTATCTTGCGAAATCAAACACAAACTCAACGACCTTTAGTATAAGGACAACAAATCAGAAATACCGATAATATTTAGACTAAAACAATAATAACCTATATCTTTAAGACATCTTTTGTCTTAATAAAAAAAAAAAAACTCAACGAAAATATTACTCAGCCTACTCAAAAACTAAACCTAGAATACTAGAAAAGTACTTATAAACACGAACGCGATTCGAAGTACTGAATCAGGGTCAACAGGTACTCCATATCTTCGATTATCCTAGTTTTTATAGTTTTCCCTTTATGTGGCCATTAAACCCTAACTCTGTACCAAATTTCAGCTCTCTGAGTTTATGGGAAGTACTAGTTCTATTTTGATGATTATGAGTGAGTGAGTGAGTGAGTGAGTGAGTGAGTGAGTGTCATAAATGCGAAACTTTGCTTTCGCTTAACTTCGGAACTAAATGACCTACAGACTTGAAATTTTGGATTTTAAGTATGTGATTATAGCTTACTGGATGACGAAAATTTCTGCGTTCTGGTCTTATCCAGAGGTTCTCAAATAGGGGCCTGAAAATGCGGCGAAATGGTTCCAGTAAAGGATAGTACGGCAGTGTTTGCTTCGCGCTCGACTTGGCGGGGGCACTGCCGTGCCCCCAGATATGACTACTACACATAGAACAATAAGTTGAGTAAGCCATGTAAAGTCATGCTGTTGGGCTTACACTCTGTTGATGCTAAAATCCTTTGGGAAGAACTGTTTTGCAAGGAGCTAAAATGTACCGACTGTAAGGTACTTCCCACCAGATCAGTAACAGGTATTATGTACGTTGTTTACTTCGAGCGTGACACCCTCAACCACCTTAGAACAAATGTTAAAGCAATATTTAACACTGTAGTGCATTGGAATTATAAAAAGCTCACGGCGGGAAAGTCTAATGTAACATAATTGCCAAATGTTTGGCCTTGTAGCACTACACTGCAATGTTAAGACATTCTGTGCCATATGTTCCGGCAGTCAAAAATCCACTGAATGCACTTGCAAAACTGCTTTAAAATGCTCAAACTATAATGGCCCTCATGAAGCAACGCATCCAACCTGTCCGATGCGGCAGCAGTACATCAAAATTCGTGTTAAGTTGTCCAAAAAACATACCAAGAATTCGCCTCCAGACAAAAATAAACAGCTCAATTGCAAAATTTGTTATTGTCGATTATTTTCTTTGGAAATTTATTTAATTGATATAGCACCATAAAATTTTATAGTTTTAAAAACATTGCCCTAATTGATTAACATTTGCCTATATTTTTAAGTTGATTCAAACGCAAACTCTTGGATACTTCAATGTATAAAGAATTGGTCTATTCCACTTTAAAAAAGAACGGCTTAAATATATGTTGAAGATGGCGTGAATTGGTCTTATGTTAAGAAAGAGATGTTAAAAATTCATGGGGCTAAGATCAGATTATTCAATGTACACCTATCCTCGATTTGCACGGTACTTGATTTACACGATGTCGCTTTTACACGGTCTTTAAATTTATAAACAAAAATTGAATTTCTATATGAGCCGTTTATTTTGAAAGTCGATTATTGTACTATACGAGAATATAGCAAAATAGTCTTTATGATCTTCAACAGGCAAGCAATTTGTTTTCTTTTAATATTTTTGACATTTGAAATGTTTTTGAAAATTACTAATTTATGTTTATTGCACTTCGTTTAAAAAAAATTAATTTAAATAGTACGCAACGTAACAAATATGAGTCTCCAAATATTTTACATGAATACTAACTAGAGCTTCAATTTAGAGGCTTCGTATTCGCATTCAGTACAATCAATCCTCTTTTTATCATAAAATCGTTGTCTCATTTTACATGGTTATTATAAGCATATCACGTACGATTTTTTTTATATTCTTTGATTCGATTTAAGGAGCACCACTAGTGTGAAATTTTGAAAAAGTCGATTTTTTTTGTTTGCATATTTCGTAGGCGATATCTTTAAAAATAACATACTAAAATTTCAAGTGCATATCTCAAATAGTTTTTGAGGTACAGCCATCTGAAGAGCAGCCGCTCATCGTGTCGAGGTATTGAGAAATGTATAAATTAAACTTTAAACGCGTTTTTCTCGAAACTACATTTTTCCAATTTGCTGCAGTTGTAACTCGAATACAAATCATCCGATCGATTTGATTCTTATTGCAGCTTCTTTTATATAATGTTTCTCCATGCCGTGTAGCTTCAGTTTTCCGATCGAATAAAAAATGTAATTTTGGTAGTCCAAAAATCATCAGATTTTCGCGCGAAATTTGATTTTTTTTTTTTTAAAACTCCGCCATTTTGTTAAATTTCAATTATTTTTTTCGATCGAGGGTCATGGTACGAGCAACACCTTCTAGTTTAATAAACTTTTTGGTTTTTTGCAGCAGTGGGGGGACTTTTTTTTTGTGCCTTGGGAAATTGCGAATAACACGATGAATTTTCAATTTTTTGGTCCAAAAATTTGATCATGTATTTACTATATATCCACAAATATATCTCTTAAAATATTAAAACATTCCATGCAGTAGTTGTCTTTAAATTCCCAAAAATCACCTTTTTTCGGGCGGTCACACTAGTGGTGGCCCTTAAACGGTCCAAGGATAATTTGAAGCTATCCTTCTTTTTTATATGTATGCAGCGTCTCATTTTACACGGTTTCGATTAATACAAATTTTCTTGGGTCGTATTTACCGTGTATATTAAGGGAGGGGTGCATTCGGTGCAGATAATTGGGAGAAAAGTGGAAAAGTTACAAGTTAAACAGATTTGCTGCATACCCAGGTACTTTGATGATAGTTTGTACCGAGTTTTCTTGGAGTTAACATATCTGGCCAGTTTGATAGATCTCGCTGTATATATACCCTAAATTAAAGACTATTATATTTAAGTCAAACACTAGATACTATTCAGGTACGGAATACATTTAGAGTGAAATGTAAAAAATTATCACACCAAAAAAAAATTATGTTCGTAACGTAAGCAAACCAAACATGTAACTATATCATTTTACATTCTTGAATCACCGGAAAGATTATTTTTTGCGTGTTCCCATGAAAGTGCTATCTCCATCGAAATAATGTTACATTCGTAGCTATACTTATAGGCAATCAGACATGTTATGTAAAAAATGTTGAATCGTTTAGTAATTGAGATAATTGTGCGCGAGAAATATATTCAGGTACATTTCCACGTTGATATGATCTTTCTGTTTTGTAAATACCTCAATAACTTAAAAGTAATTATCTGAGACAATTGCATTCTGTGTGCTTCTAGACTGAATCGACTTTCTGTAAGCCGTATTCGGTTTTACCCAGGCAAAAAGGTACTCGAAAATGTAAGTAAATAAAGTTGGGCTGTAATCACAGACCAGTATGCAAATTAAATTCATCCCATTGCAATTCAAGTTCTTCTGCAAAAACATTTAATTTTTTCTTAAACTTTGGAAAGCCTTAGGCTACTTAAGTCTCCATAGCAATAAATAATATACATATAATATAATCGAATCACCATAAAATTGATATTTTCACCTATAATTTTTAGTCGACAATAAAAATGTAATTAGAATTTTAAAGTGCAACCGATATCTTCACCTTCTTCGTATCAATTTATCATTTAAAACTTTTAGAATTTGATATCATGTAATGTCGAAAATAATGTAAAATTTTTTGTACAAGTAAAATATTAACCCTCAGTCACACAAGGCCTTTTCCATTTAGAATTCACAAAGTCGGGCATGGTCTACCCGTCCAGAGTTTGGACGTGAATACCGTATAGTGAAAGTATTCGTTAGCAATTTCGATGCTACTTTTTCATTTGTTTGGGATATTAACCTTTATATTTGATCGTTCCCAACATAAAAAATTATTAATTGTAAAAATTACACAGCAATAAACAAAACAAAAAAAAAGCAAAATTTCAGAAAAACATTTTTTTTTCAAAAAATTATAAAACATATCAAGTACGATTTTTAAAAAGTATAAACCATCAATCCTTGTAAACAAATGTTCGAACTATCATAAAAACAGCACGACTTAGTATTTTACTCCAAAAACCATATTTTTTTTGTAATTTGAAAATGAGCAATTTTCCAAAAAAGTGGACGCTCAGCCAACAAGGCAATTTCAACCGCATTCCTTCGTGCACGGGTTTCCATACTAAAAGCAAGGATTTATTATAGTTTAATAGTTCAAGAAACACCAACTTAAATTGTTTTACAGAAAAAATTATGTCTTCATACTTTAGAAATAGGCCTCCATATACGAATTTACTATCCTTAAACTGTCACAGAAAACACGCATCTTGCTCATTTTTTGATAGCTAGAAAGAAAAAAAATGATAAAATATTATTTGTATACTAAAAATATACATCAAAGATTGATGTAATTGCTCTTTTGTGCGCATTTTTACTTACTTGTCAAATTTTGATTATCGACGTTTTCTAAAGAATTCACACATGGCGGGTAGAAAATACCCAAACCAATATTCGGACAAATTAAACAGTATGCTAGGTGGCACTAATAACTTTGACGAAGCACTAATTAGGTACTTTGGTACCTCTACTTTTTTCACGCATGCGCTTTAGACATGTACCCCTTCCCCCTGGAAAATGCTATGCGTTTCTAAAAGGCTCTGGGTATGGTTCACCCGACCTTTGTGACTGAGGGTTAAGATTAATTACGGGTGGGTAATTCCGTACATCATTTAAATATTTTATATTGAAAAACATAGCGATGAAAAATAACAATTATAGCTGTTTTCCAACATGAAATATTTTAATGATGTATGGAATTGTCAATAAATTTCTATTAGCTTTGCTCTACCATGATGTACATCTTATTTTGATAGAACTTATAAATTGTACACTATTACATTACATAGTTTTAGTTGTAATAAATTCTTCGTAACAAAGAAATAAAATTGGAACGCTGTTATTTATTATTTATTACGATCCGGTTTTCCGGAGACAAGTCCTTTTCCCACTGTCGAACAGCCGCTATTGGTCCAGGGCTAATTTACCGTTGAGTTGAATTTATACTCAAAAATTGTCCATATTTTGATAAATGTATAGTACATTGAAAGGCGAATTTCTTCGGAAAAACGTGAGTGTAAATTATTTTCGTATAGGAGCTTTAGTTTAGAAACTGCCGTGAAGTTTTTGTCATGCTAACGCCGCCCCCCATAAGACCCAATGTGTTTTATTTGATAGATCAGGCCAGGCCACTTTGCCCTATTGCTATGTGTGTGGGCCGGATTACTTCACGGCTTGTAATTGCAGAAGGTATTGCCTCTTGAGGATTTTTAATTAACATTAATTAATTAGACACAGAGTTCATTTGTTTTCTAAGATACGAGCTGGCGACACGTGCTTCGTGGGTGCGCAGCAGAATTCATTTTTGCAGTAACTTCAAAGGAGTTAAAAAGTTCTTAATACAAATTGTGGATCTCTTTTTATTGGTGAAATATACTTTGGGTTAAATATCGAATATGAACAAGATAAATAAAATTAATACGTTCAACGTGGCGTGGACCATCGGCGGTGCATTGTCCAAATAGCCCGACAGTTGATTCATCTTCAATTCTTTTCGATGTCTTTAACGAACTACACTTAAACTTCTTTTTGCACGACAGATAAGTTTCTAAAAATGACGCGTTATTTACGAAGAATAGTTAATTATGGTCATTTCTCTCCCCCGCATCTCAGCTCCCTCAAAAAGAAAATTAAAGAAATAACTTATATATTCCCACTATTATATATTTTTCACTATATGTATAGTATGTAAGTTCAGAAAGCGGCTATCACGGAACACATACTATGAAATAGCCATAGCTTTGTTTACATTTTTAAAGTATTCTTTATATTATCTGATAAGTCACATGAGTGCTCCTAGAATTTTTCTATTCAAAATTTATATTCATATATTATAAATGCATCCATATCACTAACATTATCTGGGAGTTCGTTCTTGTTATTTTATTTGAAAATCAAATAACTAATGAACATTAACTCCGGTGAATTCGTTACCCTTTAATTAATCACCCCTTAGTATCTTCAAGTAATAGCAATTAATTTTTGGGAAAAGATGAAACAATAAAATGTTTCCCACAAGCAATAAAATCCCGGGCTCAGAGTCTTAAATTTTTAAATCCTGCCGACCTTTTCGAAGGCAAATCGTACAAAATCAGTCTCTTTTGCTAAGCAGATATACCAATGGTATGCCTTTTACATGTTTAGACATATCCTAACAAGTAGGGTATCGTTGGAAAGGTGTTCTCCTCCTCTTTAGAATGCGTCCTTACTCGATGTCCTGCGATGTCCTCACAAGGATCTACTGTTAAAACTAATATTTTGTTTGGGGACCTTTTGCTTACCTCCACAAGTTTCTTTGTCACATCTGGTGGTATAGCTTCCCATTCTTTAAGCAAAACATTTTCCAAATCTTCCTTGTTCGAAATTGGCCTTTTCCGAACTCGCCGATTCAAAATTTCCCACAAATGCTCTATGGGATTAAGGTCTTTAGACTGGGGAGGGTGATCAAATTGCTTCAGTATCCGGTACAAGAGCCATTCTGTGACCAAGCAAGAGGTAGAAAGTTTTGCAATAGTGAATTTAATTGATAGGAAGGGGCAGACTTAGTGATATACTAACTAATATGGTCGAGCTAATTATTGCAATTATTAATTGATGGATTGAGTGAAAAACTTTATAAAAATGTCAGTACCTACGAGATGAATTTTAAGCGGAAGATCATAATATGTAATAATAATTTTTGTAATTAACTTTGAAGGGGGGCAAATGTAGAGAAAATAAGAAAAATTAATTAATTAAATAATAACAATTCCTATTGTAGATATAAAATCTCCATCGTAGCACCACAGTTTAGGTTAAGTTATTAGAACAGACTTGGCTAGGGTAGGCTAAGCTTTTTGAAATAAGGACTAACGGACTAGTCTGTAATTTAGAGTCATAAATAAAACATCTAAGAAGACCTGGTTTTTGCATTGCACTTGTTTTAAATAAATAAAGGAAATATAAAAATATACTTGTTTTTAATACGTAATTTTTAAAAACTGGTGGCACGAATGGTTATCGAAATCAAGGAATTCAAAATGACATCACCAATATGGTGTGTGAGGAAGGAAGTTTCCTTTTTTTTTAACTTCCTATAACGTAAACATTTCTTGAAATTGGTTGGTTGGTTTGCCTTTGCCATACATTTACTGACTCATTCTATAGAAAGAAAACTCTATATAACGTTGAGTTTTTTTCTCGACTCTGCAATAATCTACGCGTATCTATTTATTATTATTGTTATTATTTTATTATTAATTTTTCCCTTGTTTTTGATTTCATTTGTAATAATAATAAATCTAGTACTTCATTTAGGTTCCTATGTATAAATGTTTTTTCGACAAAATAGTGTCAACTTTTGCGTAATACAGCGCTCTATAGCACAACAAAGTCTACCTCTTTATAACATCAAAAGTCCGCCATCCATTGGATCCAAAATATGATATTTGTGAAATTCGATGCCAAATTTAAAATGACTGGGTTCAAAAACCTTCTTGTCCTGATTTTTCTTGAAATTTTAATCCAATTTAAGATCAAAACTCCATCATTTAGACTTTGTTTTTACTTTTCAAAATAGAGCACCGATTTTGAAATCAGCGGACCAAAAACATCTAGCCTCTATAAAAAAAAGATTTCAATGTATTAATAAGCCACAATTTTGAATTTTCAGAATTGGGTACCGAATTTGAAATCAGCGACCCTAAGAACACCACATACCTACATATATGTACGTATTTTATACAAGCTGCAGAAACCTATTTTTCAATTCATTTTACCCATCTACAGGGTGTCCAATAGGTATGTGTGAAAACTAATGAGTCACTATTTTTTAACAAATGGAGAGATCGGTAAAATGTATATAGTTTTTAATAATGGAAGGTCTGCATTTTCATTTCATGTCCATTTTATTATAAAAAAATTAGACCTATTCAATACAAAGTGTTTCAAATTATGCAGCAATAACACAATACATACGTCTTGTAAAATTTGAGAAGTAGAATCCAGTTAAAAATATGTTGAACATGTTCAATTAAAATTATTTCAGGCTGTTACAATAAGTTTCGGAGATATAGGCGAATCAATTTAATTTGCTACTACTTCCATAAAATAAAAACTGCATGGAATTCTACTCTTGCTTGTTTCGATACGCACTTGACCAGCTTTTCATTTACTAAGATCTGACGCTCGGGTAATTGATAGTAAATTACAATCAAAGTTTGCTAAGGCTTTTTTTTCAATTACCGGGGCTATAACCTAGCAGGTTGTTACTTAATAGAAAGTTTGTTGGATATACGAAATTTTGCAATTTTCAGTTACACAAATTTAACTACCCAAAACGTATATAATCAATCACTTGCTCTGATTCTGCTAAACTGCCTTGAACTTATTAAATTTTAAATATATTTCAAAATAAAACGATGATTTACTTTAATATCACTTGACTTTATTAAAAGCATAATACTTACCATTCAAAAGAATAGCCAATACACTCAATATAATTGATATTTTCTCTGTGCAATACATGATCAATTTGTTAAAGGAATTAAAAACTCACAGCACTGCACAAAACTAAAACGTTCTTACCGTCGGCACAGGTGTAACAAATTACACTTATCTCCGAAATGAATAGTTACCAAATTGGCAAATTTAATCCAAAAAACACATCGGATCTATTTAAATTTACGTAGCTGTAAGGTTTTTTGTCCAATTCTCTTTTTAAGCAACCACTTGCGATCTGCTTGCTGTGGATCTGTCCACAGAGCGCAAGTAACAAATGGATCAGGCACTTTTTGTCGGCCTCTTTTATTTATTCGACGAAAGCTGTGGGAGACTTATGATCGCTCGATGCGGCGCTTTGATATCAAAACGGTTTCCTATCCGAAGCAATTTGTCGTGATAAAGCTGCGAAAAATAACAACAAAAATTTACCTCAAACCGTTTTAGAGATCTATAAAAAAAATAATCAATACATGCGAAACATTGACTTTTTGTGACAAAAATTTTCCAGTAATATTAACCCAACGGACCAATGCCGCCATATAAGAGACATGAACTTTTACTTATTAGGTCCAATGCCGCGGTAAAAATCGTTGTAGTATTTCTGTCAGTGTTATTATTATATATACAATTTTGAAGATTCCAAGAGGAAGACGAAAACTAAACTTTATTGCGATTCTTGCACACGCAAACCAGGGATACATATTAGAGAGTGCTTCGAAGGGTATAATACCTTAAAAGAATATAAAACCTTAATCATCTTATTATCCTATTACCCTGATAAATTTTTACAAACAAAAAATATATATATTCTTGATATAAAGTATTTATATTATTTTTGCACTAAACTTTAAAATTAGTATATACTCATACATGTGAAAATATTCTCCCATTAATTTTAAGAAAATAGGTCCTCAAACCAACTGGATATGGAATCTTTAGCATCCTCAGTACTTTTTAACACTAGGTTTACCGAGTGGTCATTTTGACCCATTGTAGTTTAATTTTAATTTATTTCGTCTAGTACAATTCATGCTGTATTTGCTGAAAATATCTTAATTAAACTTTATAAGACATGTATAAATAATGACTAGCCAAGAAATTTAGAAAAAATAAGGTATGATTTTTCTTTGAAAAAATAAAATTAAAATAAACTTACACGGGTGAAAATGACCCTTTGGTAAATCTAGTGTTAGATTCAATTAAAATTCCATATCAACTTGGGAAACATACTTTTTGGCAAGTTGCATGACATCAACAAATTTTTTCCTATCAATAGTTATATTTGTTTCACGTATGTAAACGATTTGGACTAAACGGATTCTCACTAATGTTTATTTGTTTCACTAGAGAAAAGCCTGCAGAAAGTCTGCAAGTGAATAGTTTAAAGACACCGAAGCACCATTGAATTGATCTTTTTGGTAAATAAATATTCTGTATTTAGAGATAGTCCATTTTTGCGTTTTGGGTCCTTTAAAAGTTTTGTTGTAAAAGTTATTCAAAATTGACTTGAAATCGATCAGATCACATATCAATAATGTTAAATTTGTTGTGAGGGTGTATACAATCTTTCGACTTTCCGTTTTTGCTTTTCTATGACTGCAAAAGATCTATATATAACTATGTCCTGGTTCTGGAAAATGATGAAATATAACTTCTAGTTTACCGAATCTACATGGTCGGAGTTACGGGGAGGCATGGGGGGGCATTGTCCCCCCAAGATTACAGAGCGAACATCGGAAAATTAGTTTACTGTTCGTTTTTCTTATACATGCTAAAAGTCTGCCACCACCACTAACCTAAAATTGAAGCTGGCTTGTGTCATTTCTTACAGTTAAACGGCCAGACTTGACTAGTTTTATTCTTAGTTTTACACGGATACGACTACTTTTGACTTTAACGCTGTAAATGATAAATTTCTGCACAAGCTGTTTTGTTTTACTGTGCTCACACATAAGTGAAAATGTAAAAATTTAAGGGTAGGTCGCCCAAAGGCAAACAGTTTGGAAAAATGAAAGCTCGATGTTATCCTATTTCTATGTGAATTGCTATTTCACTGTAACAGAATGTATAATTTAGTCGCCAATAAATGAATCTTGAATCTTGTTTTGTTTTACAGAAAATTTCTGCCAGCGATGAAGCTACAAGCTGGATGAAAAAGCTGGATTTGTGTTTCTGCCGTTATACTGATTCAAATGACAAGTTACTTTAAGGGGGGGGGGGGGGGGGGGGGGGGGGGGGGGGCAGGTTTTCAGCATGGAAAAGAAACACTTTTTTTTGTGATTTTTTTTAGAAATATTGTTTGAGCAAATTTATTGAAATCTTTTGCATATTATTAAGTATGATTTCAGCAATACTCAGTAATTTTTTTATGCGAAAATATCGACAGACAAGCCGGTGACTGAACTTTTTCAAAACCACTTTTTAAAAGTCCGTGTACACTGCTATTTAAAAACTACATTACTGATTCATTTCAAACTTGGTACACACTTTCTATATATAAAATACCTCCCCCCAACGTTGAGTTTTAAATTTTTTTTTTACATTAAGGGGGGTTTCCACTCACAAAATGACGAAATTTTTCGTAAAAAATAGCAGTTTTTACTTTAAATGACCACTAAAAATTTATAAATGAAAAAAATAATAATCAGAGAACGTAGGGGGGAGGATTGAATGATACTCTGACTAAATTTTAAAGGTTTTTAATTTCGGATAATTTCCAGCTGAGATACAGTGTACACCGCAAATCGTCTATTTCCAAAGACGTTCTTGGAAAAGCTCCGTTACCGGCTTGTTTGTCGATATTTTCGCATAAAAAAATTACTGAGTATTATCGACATCATACTTAATAATGTACAAAAGGTTTCAATAACTTTGCTCAATCCATATTTCTAAAAAAAAAAAAACGGAAAGAAAAGTGTTTTTTTCACGCTGAAACCCTAACCCTTAAGGTGGTCGCTCACCTACATTCTTTTTGGACGGTAGAGCCGTTCCGTATTAGTTTATATTTCGATGCTCTCCATCCTCGTTTTTTTTTCGAAGCGCATGCTTTGCATAACTTGCGGATATAAACGTCACATTTAAGGTAATTTTTACATTTCTTTTCTGCTTTGGACTGAAATTATTCAGTGCTTTGTAGGAAAGAACTCCTAAGTTGCGTTGATGACGCGCAATTTTGTTAGGAGAAGTCTACTAAAAGTTGTTATCGGTAATTTATTAGACGGTAGGAAATTAAGACACTTTTGGAAGAACATGAATTGCGCCGATTTGTTGCCGCCATCGGATGTGCGGGGCATGATTGAGCTCGACAGAGAAAAGTTTCGGAAACAAATCAGAGTGCCGAAGCTGGTTGTTTCGGAAGAGATTCTACATAAAATTAGGCCCTTCATACAGAAACTCCTCTTAAAAATGGAAAAACTGAAACCCATACGACCTCTAACCACTGATTGCGAAGAGGGCTGTAAAGAGATTCTTCTCCATCCCCTTGGCGTTAAGGACTGGAATAGTTTACCAAATGAGCTGACTAGATTTGGTGTAAAAGAAACAGATTTCAGCTTTGGGGAGTTGGAGTTAAATTACGATAACTGGAGATCTGATGAGATCCTTAAGTCAGTTTTGCCGGACCAAAAAGAAGCACTAACTTCTTTTTCCAGAATTGGGCACATAGTGCATATAAATTTGCGGGAGCACCTTTTTCCCTACAAGCAGCTCATAGGGGAAGTCCTAATGGATAAGACACGGTGCAGAACTGTCGTCAACAAGGCGCAAAACATCCAAAGCACTTTCAGAAATCTGCCAGTAGAACTGATATGCGGCGATCCCGACTACCAGGTCGAAGTCAAGGAAAATGGTACTGTTTTTGAATTTGATTTCTCAACAGTCTACTGGAATCCACGTCTTTCCACTGAGCATGAACGAATTGTGAAGCTGTTTCAGTCTGGTGATATTCTATACGACGTTTTTGCCGGTGTCGGTCCATTCAGTATTCCAGCAGCTAAAAAGAAGTGCATCGTACTTGCCAATGACTTGAACCCCGAGAGCTTCAAGTATTTAAATCTCAACGCAAAGAGGAACAATTGTGTGGATCGAATCAGGACTTTTAACAAAGACGGCAAGCAGTTCATTCTAGAGGATGTTAAAGAAGATCTAGTAAAGAGATATCAATCAGAGAATCATACCAACAAAATTCATATAACAATGAATTTACCGTCCTTGGCGGTTGAATTCTTAAGTGCATTCCGAGGATTACTATCTGATGAAGATGTTCTGCAAAGTAGCTGTGTGGAATATCCTCTTGTGCACGTGTACAGTTTTGCGAAAGGAGGGAAAGAAGATAAAGAAGACAAAGAGGATATTGTCCGACAATTAGTTGAATCAAATCTAGGAGTTCAACTAGAAAACAACTTGGACGGTATTTATTTTGTCCGCAATGTAGCTCCAAACAAGGATATGTACAGGGTTTCCTTCTATCTCACTAAAGAGATATTGTTCTCAAATTTAATGAAACGATCTGCATCCCACGAAGAAGTACAATGTAAAAAAAAAATTTGTAGTTAGTAAAGTACTAAACATTATGATTTCCAATCACAATAAATACATTTTCTATCAAGGCGATTTGTTTTAATCCGCCATTTGTTTTTGCAGGAATTAAAATACACAAGTAAAATATGGCAAGGAAATCAAGAGGAGATGCAGGGAAGAAGAATACTGCCAAGAGGGTCAACCAAACTAAAAAAGATAAAAACGTTTTCAAAGTTGCGGACCAAAAGAGCAAAAGCAGACCAAGGGAAGTTCAGGTTAAACTTAAAAAGGTAAAGGAACTATATCTTTCCTCAGAAAATTCAACAGACACGCAGTCTGTTATAATTGAGACTATCAGGAATGCGTTGTGGGATACTCATGTGACCATTGCCAACAACTGCCGTATTACATAGAAATTCCACTAATTGCAACTGATTTCAAAATAAAAATTTGCAAAGGAATAAGACCTATTACTACTTATGGCGAGTCTTGAACAAGTTCGCACATCGTCTATTATGGAAAGGCAAACAATCTGTTGTAGCTTACTGTACTTAGTAATTGCCGACTGCTGTTGAACTTTAGGCCATTATATATGAACGATGGTTTGACGATAAAGTCATATTTTAATTAAGACCCCACATTCTTTCAAAGAGTTCAGTAGTAGTAGTAGTCTTGTTTAGGGTGTTGCTTTATTCGATATTCCAATTTAATTGTTAATCGAAAGAGATATCCAAATATTCAACTCATTCAACTCACAGATTTAATCGTGGTTTAAACAATACATAAGGTATACGGTCATTAGAGGAGTTTATTTATAGTAAGGTCCTTGCTGGCATTATTATTAGTGGGTCGTTAAGGTACTTTCGGTGCCTATCTGTAGCAACGTTACCTATAAGATCTATTGTGCTAGTAATATGACATACTAGTCAGTGACTACTCGAAGTATTTTTGATTTAAAATAAAACACATTAAATTTCAATTTTACCTTTATTTTTTATTTTTAACCTTACATTTAAACATTAACGTCCGTTCCCCTCAGCTTACAGTACTCCGTGAGTACTCCTAGTGTTAAGTGTATATTTTATTATGCTCATTAGTAACCCACTCATCAAAGATGTGTTTAATAAAAGAGGGTTCTACTCTAATATAAGCCTCTGAGCCAATCATAAAAGATCTTGATATTTTCCTGACCAAAGCGTCAGCAATTTCATTGGCTTTAATGTTGCAATCGCCTGGGTTCCAAGTAATCACTACATTGTTATCTGCAGCGATATTTTCGAGCAAGCATCTACATTCGCTTAGGAGTTTTGACGTCACTACATTCGACTACTTCAGAGCCTTTACGGCTGCCTGCTAGCCAGAGAAAATGTATATATTTTTCGAGATATGTACATCCTCAGATCCTGGGTACCTATCTTTGCCCGCCTCATGAAATCTACATCTACTACACTGAATTATTCATTGCCGATATGTTTCTACGGTGTTGTATTCCCAGTTGTTACTAGAATATACTGCTATGTATGTATGTAAATAAACAATATTAAAATAACTCAAGGTTTCAAGGTTTTTACTCTCTTAAACAATTTACTAAATATGTTATTATTAAGATCCTCTGATTTCGAAGAAATTCCGTCACGTCACATTTTCGAGGAAAATGGTGTTAACTATTTAACAAAACCGTATTTTAGACATTTTTAATTTTTTTTTTTTTTTTTAAGTACGGGGATGTTGTAGCGATCCCAAACGTAGTTTAAATGAAATAATAAATTCTATACTGTAGTTATAAAATATGAGTTAGTTAAAACCTTTATCAAGGTTTTTTGGGGAGACAAGTTTTTCATTAGAGTTCCACTCCTAAGTAACGTTGGTTCATTTAATTTATATGGCAGATTCATGAAAAACTGGTTTCCTGAATAAATCTTAATAAAATTTACACATAACATAGTATAAAGCTATAGTTTAGAATTAAAACTTTTATTTGACTTACGTTTTGATCTGCTACGAAATTCCGTTGTTTTTAAACAAATTTCCAAAAGTGAAATGTTTCGAATTACGTTATAAGCTCATTACTTTTAAAATATGTCCCAAATACAATCGTTTATACTTTATAATGATATTTTGTTCAGAAGCGTGACGTCGCCTTGTTTTTCGTATGCGAAGTTGTAATTTATGGGAGAAATTCTACGATTATTCGGTTGCAAAACTGATGTTTCTTAGTGTTAGTATATAAATTTATCTATTTCTCCTTTTAGATGAAAGCAACGGTACAAAGCAAACAGGAGAAAATTGACACTAAGCTTAAAGAGCTGCATAAGGACATGGTCGTAAAGAAAGATAAACCCAAAATTCCTGCTAAGTCAGGCGCAAAGAAAAGCAAGGCTCCTGTAAATACTAAAAAAGTGCAGCAGAAATTGGAAAAAATGGAGGTCTAATGAAATATCTTTTTTTCTGTAAGAATAAGAACTTGATCATTATATCGTAAACTTGGACACATAAAGCAAAAGATAAATGGTTTTTCGGTAATCAATAAGGAGCTTAACTTTTTTAATAGTAACAGAAGTAACAAAGATTTAAAAGGGCTTTTGAAATATTTCAACATGAATGTTTTTATGAGTAAAATAATAAATAAGTACAAAAATGTAGTTGTGTTTTTGTAATAATTGTTTCTTTACCCACCAACTAATTATTTGAGAATGTGTTAAACTTACTGTTCTTACACCTGTGTTCAAAAAAATAGTAGTGCAAGTGCTCTTGTCTGAAGACACTGCTATTCATTGCTTATGAACTAAAATGTTTTTAATTGTTCATCAGATTCTTAAACACCTGATGTTGTGTTTTGTGCAAAAGTTGTCTTTGTTTTGTACATGAGAATTTGTAGAACAGCAAACTTGCCGCATTGGTGCACTACTATTTTTTTGAACACAGGTGTACATCGTTTATCTCTGACACCGTACAACATTTTAGATTTGCTTGGTATATACGTGAAATATGAAGGTTAGAACTAAGGCAGTAACAATGACTTTTATATATATATTTTTTTTATTCATAAGTCCCCAGCTGATTGTCGCGAGGAATATTTTGTGAAAACACTTAAAATTTAACGTGATATAAGAGAAATCGGTTAGTGACAATTTAATTATTTTTTATTTGCTTCTCTTTAAACAATTATGCTGTATTTTCCAGCATGATTTGAGAAATCGATTTGGGGGCCAAATAAATCGTTTTCGATACCAAATGAATCGACTTCGATACCAAATACGTCGATTCGGGGCCAAATAATTTATTTCGATACCACAAAGATCGTTTTCAATACAAAATAATTCATTTTGTTGCCAAATAAATCGATTTAGAGACCAAATAATTAATTTCGATACCAGGTGAATCGAAATAGATCGATTCGGGGGCCAAAGATGACAAATTAATTGATTTAGGTACCGGGTAAATCTATTTAGATTCCAAATAGATCGATTCGGGGACCAAATAATTCATATCGATTTCCAATAAATAGATTTGGAAGCTAAATAATTCATTTCGATACCAAATAAATCGATTTTGATTCCGAATAAATCGATTCGGGAGCCAAGTAAATCGATTTGGAGACCAAATAATTAATTCCGATACCAAGTGAATTCATTCGGGCCATATTCTCTTTTCAATACCAAATAAGTCGATTTCGACACCAAATAAATCGATTTAAATTAAAAATAATTTCGATACCAAATAATTCACTTCAATATCAAATAAATCAATTTCGATACCAATTAATTCATTTCGGTATCAAGTAAATCGATTTCTATCCCAACAAATTCATTTCGATATTAAATAAATCGATCTCGATACCAACCCTCGTGGTTTTGAATAAACGTATGAATACTTTTTTTTAACAGCATACGTAGTTTCTAAGTATATTTGTGCAAATATATACTAGTTTTTTTACTAAGAAAATACAGTTATTTTTAAGTATTTAAATTGAAGTAATACCGTACTTATACCGAAGGAAATTTCGCAAAGAAAACTCCGGATGAATCCCGTTTAATATTTCTATATTATTCTATTTAAATTTTGCGCCTTTTGCTGTTACGCGGTATTTACAAACTGCTCTTTCGCGGCATTGCACGCGCAACGACGATATATTTTTAATGTACGTAAATAGGCAAAGTATGGTTTCTACTAGAGATGCCACGAATAGTAATTTGGCCGAATACCGAATACCGAATGTTCGGCGAGGCTCTTGGCCGAAGCGCCGAACATTCGGCAGCCGAATATTCGGCCACACTTAGTACTTTCCGCGGGCGACAAGTCACAACTGTCGCTACAGAAAATGTTCGTTCAGATGAAGGTGTGGAACAAAAAAATTCTGTTGCAAATGAACTTGATTTTTACATGGTATCTGTGCGTTTAGATCAGACAGCAGACCCTTACAAGTGGTGGTCAGCAAACGCGAAACAATATCCAACCCTTTCACAATTTGCTAAGATTTATTTATCATCTCCCGGTAGCAGTGTGTATAGTGAGCGGCTGTTTTCGGAAGCAGGTACAATTTATGAGGAAAAACGCAATCGTCTGCTATCAACAAACGCTGAAAAAATTGTTTTCATTCATCATAACTTACCACTGGTAGATTTTAAATATTAATTTGTTAACTCTTTTTTTTGGTTAAATAAATATATCTTTGTGAGTAATATTTTGAGTTCTTTTTTCATGATTTATTTGGTAATCCTTACTATATTTTATCATAAATACGAAATTAAATCTGTTTATCACGATTTCACGCCAAAACTGCTGAACCGATTTAAATGAAATTTGGTACACAGATACATACTCTAGAGCCTTAGAAAGGACATGGGCTATAATTTATGCGGACGAAGTCGCGGGAAAACAGCTAGTAATAAAAAAATAATAAATAAATTGCTATTCGGTATTCGGCCGAATAGTTAACCATATTCGGCCGAATACCGAATAGCGAAAAAAAGTGGCCGAATAGCCGAATACCGAATAGTTGCCGAATATTCGTGGCATCTCTAGTTTCTACGATTGCCGCTCTGCATCTTGTTATTTTCGACAACAAGGAAAAAACGACTCGTAAACCGCAAGGTAAAAAATGATTTCATCAATGAGGTTTGGGTCCTTCAAAACGTATGAAACGATATACAACTTGTTATTTTCGATTACAGGGAAAAAAACTACCCTCTCTATCTTCATTCCTTCAACCCCTAGGTAAAAAATAATTCCAGAAATGAGCTTTGTGTCCTCGAAAACTTATGAAATGACATGCATCTTGTTATTTTCAATAACAGGGAAAAAACTACCCCTCCTATATTCAGCCTTTCAACCCCTAGGTAAAAAATAATACCAAAACTTGATTAAACGCTTTTTAAAATATGTGAAACGATATATGACTTGCTATTATATTTACCTCGTCACTTGTGATATTTAAGAAAAAACTACAAAATCGTTAAAATGGGAGATTTTACTAACTGTTTGTCGAAAAGAAAGTGTTATTAATTTTGTCCGCCTAAATGAGCTTGCCAACCCCCTTAAACATTTTTGCCAAAAAAGTGCTTGGGGGCACATTGGGGCAAGAAAAAAAGATTGGCCATATAAGTACACATATTTAACTATTACATGGTATGCATGAGACGCATGTAGTTTGTGAACACTTTTTTGTAGCTCAATTCAAACATTGAAAATTAAAATTTCTCTAACGATAATTGGATTGGACATCCTGTGAGCGTCACTCTGCAAATCGGTTTTACCTTTATACTGTATTGTTGGAAGGGCCAATGTCTATAGTTTCATTTGATATGCTGATTGCTACTTTTGTGCAAGTATACTTAGAAAAAACTGCCTTAATAGCAGAGACAAATTACCTACATCATAATGAAATGTGTTACTGCTGCAAATGGGTAAGTTTGAGGGTGTATCATGACCTTGCACATGAGCGAATGGTAAAATTTCGGGCAGACCCATGAACAAACTATAAACAAAGAATTTTCTTTTTAATTCGCTTGCGAATTTTATAAAACGAATTTTATTTTTTAAATTCTCCATTCGCGAGCGAAATTTATTTTTAGGGAATTGAAAAATATTTTTCGCTCGCGAACAATTCGTTAAAGAATCGTTCACGAATCAAAGTTAATACCATATTAAAAATAACATGTATTTAACAAAATTGTTATACTTATTTATTATAAATTAAAAAAATTATTATTAGGCTTCAATATCTTGCTGAGGTTGTGGCGGCGCTAGGAATGAAGGTTCCCAAGCGACAGCAGCGCCAACAGTTTGCAGAGTTGCCGAGAGACAGAAGCTGCCAGAAGAGAAGAAGATCGGATTTTGTACAAGCAACGTGCACAGAGTTTTTCCGTTAAACACCTTTTAATAAAGCATTTTATTTGTAACGTGTCTTTCTAATTCAAACCTCTTTTATCTGTGACGAAAGTCCCCACAGATAACTGGTGACCCCGGACGTACGTTGAAAAACTAAGAAAAGTAGTTTTACACGGGCCAAACAGCAGCGAAGCGATGACCGACGCCGACGGAGCGAACAAAGCTCCCACCGATTTACCTGGTGCAGATGCTGAGGATGAGCAATCTAAAATGCTCAGTCACGGACAACTGCAGCATAATGCTGCTCAGGTGCAAGTCAACCCTATCACGAAACTGCATTTGCCTACTTTTCAGACAGGCGACCCTCGTACCTGGTTCAAATTAGCCGACAACGCTTTTAGCCTGGCCCGCATAACGAACGAAAAAACAAAGTTCCAGCACGCGATTTTAGCGCTGGACCCCAACACGTTACAGCTGGTGTTAGATCTTCTCGACGCCCCTCCCACGGAAAATGCATATCAGATGCTGCGCAGTCGAATTGTCGGGGCTCTGGGCGAATCTACCGAGCATAAGTTGCAGCGATTGTTGAGGGGCATCGACAGACGCGACGAGAAGCCCTCAATTGTGCTGCAGAGGATGCGAAATTTGGCTGAGGGTCAATGCAGCGACGCAGTAATGAGGACTCTCTTTCTCGAGCAGCTTCCAGAACGCACACGGGAGATTCTGGTAGCTAACGAAGCAGCGGACTTAGCGACAGTGGCACAGCAGGCCGACAGAATCAACGAAGTCAGCCAATCTTCGGTCCACACGGTTAAAACAGACACCACGACCAACGAGGAGGACCCCGACTCGCTGGAGGGGCTCCGCAAGGTAATTAACAAATTATCTTTTGAAATTGACAGATTAAGCAGACGACAGGACCGCTCCCCAGCACGCAGGAGTTTTGTTCCCCGCAACGAACCAAAGAATAGCGATCTTTGCTATTTTCATCAAAGATTCGGTAACCAAGCACGGAAATGCAGACAGCCGTGTGCGATGGCTCCGAAACAAAAAAACTAAGGCACTCCGCGTGCAGCACGGCGGATGCACGCGGAAACAACCCTAATCTACGCCTACAAGTTTTCGACAAAAAAACTGGTAAAAATTTCCTTGTAGACACCGGGGCCGACGTCTCAGTTTTGCCTAGGTCAAGTTTGCCACGAAATCAAACAAAACTCAGCCACTTGTCGAGTCTCTACGCTGCGAACGGCACCAAAATTAACACCTACGGCACAAGGATACTCGCACTTGAGCTCGGGTTACGACGAAATTTCCAGTGGGTGTTCACGGTCGCCGATGTCACGGTACCGATTATCGGTGCAGATTTCATTCACCACCATGGCCTGCTGGTGGACCTTAAAAACAGGCGACTCGTGGATCCCGATACAAAAATCGAAGCAAAGATTAAACTGATCAGTACGAGTCAGCCATCAGTTAGCACGGTCAACCAGAATAATCCCTACCGCGATCTGCTGCATGAATACGTCGAAATTACAAGATTTTCTGAGCGCAAAACGCCCAAACATCATGTTCAGCACCATATCAAAGTCAATGGACCACCTGTCGCCGAAAGGGCCCGACGACTGACGGGCGAAAAACTAAAAACTGCCAAAGAGGAGTTCGAATTTATGCTCCGCCAGGGAATTTGTGAGCCTTCACAGAGCGAATGGGCTTCACCCCTACACATGGCAAAGAAGAAACCAAATAATTGGAGACCTTGCGGGGATTATAGACGTTTAAACAATATAACTACGCCAGACCGATACCCAATTCCGCATCTTCGCGATTTCACGTACAAGGTCGCGGGATGCAAGCTTTTTACGGTGCTGGATCTCGTCCGCGCATACCATCAGATACCGGTGGCTCCCGAGGACCGTCCAAAGACTGCCGTCATCACGCCCTTCGGTTTATACCAATTTAACGTCATGACATTTGGATTGTGCAATGCAGCCCAGACCTTTCAAAGGTTCATGGACGAGGTCCTGCGCGGAATAGAGTTTTGCCATTGCTATATAGACGACATCTTGATCGCCTCCAAGGATGAGAAAGAGCATCGTGGGCATCTCAAGCTGATTTTTGAACGACTTGGGAATTTCGGCCTCACGATCAACGTCGACAAGTGCAGTTTCGGGAAGCGAGAGGTGACCTATTTGGGTTATACGGTTAATGCCCAAGGCGTCGCACCCCCCCAGGAGCGTGTAAAGGCCATCGTGGATTTTCCCAGACCCAAAACAATCGAAGAACTACGACGCTTTGTGGGTTCGTGGAATTTTTATCGCTCATGTATGCCAGGAGCTGCGGAGGCACAGGCGCCTCTGGACGGACTCATGCTGAAGGCAAGAAAACGAGACAAAAGGCCCGTTCCCTGGACGCCCGAGACTGAGAAGGCTTTCGAGAGTTGTAAGCAGCTTATGAAGCGAGCAATCCAGCTGGCGCATCCCATCACGGGCGCACAGCTCACTTTACGGTGCGACGTTTCAGACGTAGCGATGGGGGCGGTTCTGGATCAGACCCACAACGGTCAACGACAATGGCTAGGCTGTTTTTCAAGAAAGCTCGACAAAACTCAGAAGAATTACAGCGTGTATGATAGAGAGCTGCTCGCAATATACAAGGCAATAAAATTCTTCCGCCATTTCATCGAAGGAAGTCAGCTGACTGTTACAACGGATCACAAACCTATCGTGTACGCATTCCAACAGAAATCAGACAAGGCCTCACCACGGCAATTACGACAGTTGGACTTTATCGGCCAATTTACAACTCGAATAATACACGTGAAGGGTTCCGATAATGTCGTCGCCGATGCTTTTTCACGAATTGAGGCCATTCAGTTTCGCAATGAGGCCATGAGTGTGGAGGAGCTGGCCGAAGCTCAAGCGAACGATCCGGAGTTGATTAACCTGATCGCGTCACCAACTACAGCGTTGGAATTACAGTCGACTCGTGTCGTCGGCTCGGATGTAACTATCTACTGCGACTATTCCACTAGCGACGTTCGACCATTTATTCCGAAACCACTTCGACGACGGGTTTTCGATTCGATTCATGGTTTGGCGCATCCGAGCGGAAGAGTGACCAACAAAATGATAGCAAAGCGGTTTGTATGGCCACGAATGCGTAGCGACATAACCAGCTGGGCTCGAACTTGCCTGGCCTGCCAACGTAGCAAGATACATCGACATGTCAGGATTTTGCCGGAGCACATTCCCATTCCGAACGAGAGGTTCCGTCACGTCCACATCGACATCATTATGATGCCAAGATCTCGTGGCTATGCGTATTGTTTGACGATGATCGACCGTTACACGCGTTGGCCAGAGGCGATACCAATCAAGGATCTGGAAGCCGAAACAATCTCCACAGCGTTCTATGGAGCATGGGTTGCACGATATGGATCACCATCGACAATAACCACCGATAGAGGCTCTCAGTTCGAGTCTCGAGTTTTCAGGGCACTGATGCATTTGATAGGCAGCGAGCGCAACAGAACAACAGCATATCATCCGGCATCGAATGGAATGGTGGAGAGATGGCATCGATCTTTAAAGACAGCGATAATGTGCCACGACACCACGGACTGGGTCGACATCTTGCCCACAGTTTTGTTGGGATTGCGCGCATGTTTTAAGGAAGACATCAACGCATCAGCTGCGGAGTTGGTCTACGGGACGACGCTTAGATTGCCAGGCGAATTGTTCCTCGAAGGGGAACCAGCAATGGAATCCAATATGTTCGCCAGAAAAATTAGAGGACACATGCGACAAATCAAACCTGTTCCAACTGCACATCATACAAGGCGCAAACCATTCACATTCCGACATCTAGACACTTGCTCACACGTCTTTGTGAGAGTGGATGCTGTGAAGAAACCCATTGAGCAGCCTTACGATGGACCTTACGAGGTACTCGAGCGGATCTCGGACAGAGTGTTCAGAGTAAACGTGAAAGGCGTACCAACCACCATATCTCTTGAGCGACTAAAGCCAGCATTTTTTGAACACAGCGAACAGGACCACGGCAACACGGACTCGCAGATGAACACATCACAGCCTTCCACAGCAGTTCAGGCGGGCTCAGCCGGACCATCTCAGCGGCCAGCCAACCAAGAGGTATCAACGTCGGTAACGACACCGCCTCGACCGCAGGTCCAGTTTTATCCAGGAAGCAGGGTAAGATTCGTACCTGAAGCACAGTTCAGCCACTCGGGAGGGGGTAATGTGGCGGCGCTAGGAATGAAGGTTCCCAAGCGACAGCAGCGCCAACAGTTTGCAGAGTTGCCGAGAGACAGAAGCTGCCAGAAGAGAAGAAGATCGGATTTTGTACAAGCAACGTGCACAGAGTTTTTCCGTTAAACACCTTTTAATAAAGCATTTTATTTGTAACGTGTCTTTCTAATTCAAACCTCTTTTATCTGTGACGAAAGTCCCCACAAGGTCATAATGATCATAATGATTATGTCTATTATAAATTAAAGAATGACTAGAAAGGTTAAAATACATATTTTGGTTCAATTTTATGATCAAAATATTATTTAAAAAACACTTCTATCACTCTCCTCAAACGTCGATTGTTCGTTTTCATCATTTTAATTCACTTTATGTACGGTAGCATAATGGTTTTTATATTATATACAATGTCCTTTCAATATTTGTCTACACTCTAAACATTTCGATTTAGAATTCTCATCATAAATAAAGTACTTAGAAATCTTTTCGGCGACCCATAATCGCTGTTTTTACTTTTAAACACTAACTGAGCGCATGCACCACGAACTCAAGTCAAAGAATGTAATGCGTTTCGGTTCTTTTTCACTTTCGAGAGAAAAATTGAATTCTCTTCATTTCAGTTCGTTCTCACGAACGAAATGTTTCGAATATGAAGCGATTGCATTCGTTCTCGCTGAGCGAATGGAATTTATAAAAGTCTTCTCAAAAATAAAATTCGGTTCGCGAGCAAAAAAAAAAAAAAGGGGAATTTTATATTTTTCCGTTCGTGAGCAATATTTTACGTACTCTGGGCAGAATATATTGGTACGCACTCTTAGGAATAAGAAAATACACCTTTTGGGGACACAGGACTACTTTCGAAAATTGGCTAAGCCTCGCGTTTTCGTGATTTCTGACCACTGTGCGCTCTAAGAAAGAGAAGTGAATAGAAAGTTCGCCCATTGTATAGCATTTTTGCCGGTGCTACGAGCCCAATAAAATGTTCGTCAATAACCGTACCGGGCCTTAAGATTACCAGCGAAATGTAAACGCACCTCAAAATATCCAATTTATGCGAATTAGCGAACACAGCGCTCGATGATCAAAAAGTGTTGACATTAGCAATTACAATATCGAGTTCGCTGTTGGAATCGGAGGAGCTGCGATTGTTCCTTTAAGTGGTTCGGGGTTTGTAAGAATTATAATCTACCTTCGAGTATTCCAACGTGAATCATTGAGTTAGGTTCATCTAATCTCCTGCAAGAAGCTTCACGAGATTTAGTAGCATATTTCGAAAAGGAGTGCACAATGGACAAGCGGAAACTGTCGTAAGTAGAATGTGTCAAATTGATTTTTCTTTGCAGTGAATAAAGTTTTATTCTAATTTGTGCAGTATTAAAAGAGACATATTGATTTTAGTGAATTGCAATCTCTATAAAGTTTTCTAGTAATTTTAATGGTAGCGTTTATTCGTCAACTTGAATGTCAAACATCTTTTTAGAACTGCTGGAGATTCGCTCTATCAGACATTGGGTTTGCCGAAAACAGCGACGGCGGATGACATTAAGAAAACTTACAGGAAACTTGCGCTTAAATATCATCCAGATAAGAACCCTAATAACTTAGAAGCAGCTGAGAAGGTATGTCAAGGTTAAAACTTTCCTCGCTTTGTCACTCTCCGTGGTTGCTTCAATTTTCTTTTTGGATAGCTACACCAATGAAAGTTTATTTGTATATTCTAGTTCAAAGAAGTCAATCGCGCACACTCTATTTTGAGCGATTTAACTAAGCGAAATATTTACGATAATTACGGATCTCTTGGCCTTTATATCGCTGAACAATTTGGCGAAGAGAACGTCAATGCTTACTTTGTGGTTACTTCTCCCGCTTGTAAAGTAAGGATAATTTTAAAGAAAACCACGGACATTTTCACTAGCCAATCCTTATCTTCATTCTAGGCAATCTTCTTATGTTGTGCTGTAATAACCGGGTGTTACTGCTGTTTGTGCTGCTGCTGTTGCTGTAACTTTTGCTGTGGCAAATTTAAGCCGGCAGCAAACGAGCATACAGGAGATTATCATCACTTGAACGTATGTATCTTTACTCCGTGTTACTAATAAATTTGATGATTTTTGTGTACTTATCGCTTAATGTATTGTTGGCATGATTTATTTGCTCAATTAATACAAAAGTTGTATCTCCAGGTAAGTTTTCCGATATTGTTTCTCTAAAATCAGTTGCTTTTTTTTAAAATTTCTTAACAAGCCTGGGAAGATTCATTTTTAAATTCATATGACACGAAAATCATCAATAACTCATAAAATTTCAAACATTTTTCTATTAGTCGCATATTTTTGGTTTTTATTTTTAAAATTCATCACATTTGAAATTATTATTTTATTTGGTTGTTAGCGAGACGGGGGAAATTCAAGTAGAGATGCTAATACAGGAGATAATGCTTCACGTAAAGAACGATCTTTTGGAGTAAGTATTTTGGTTATTTTGCTATATTTTAGAAATTAAAACATTTATTTTGTACGCACGTTAATCAAGAAGACTTTTAAGGCCGTCACATTCAGAGACTTATGTAGGTGTCAAGACTCAAGTAACAAAAGTCAAGTTTATGAGTGTGTCCATAAATTTCGAAAATGCAAATGGAAGAAAGTATTAGGTGTTTTATCAAAGAAGGGAAACTACATTCATGTAGGTATAATATTAATTCTACAAGAATATAAAGTGAAGCTGAAACCGACTTCGGAATATCACTAGAGGCGGCTTGCTTGATATTCTGTGCGTGGCTTGACTTGCTTTGGTATCATTCGACATACGCCAGCATTACGTAGCTTGATACTTGCGTTTTTATACTTGAATCTCTGTATGTGACTTGGCTCTTATATGTACTAAGGATTATCATAGAGTGTTCAGAAAAATTGTGATAGGAATTTTTGTGAATGTACATACGTACTCTAAAATGTATCGAAACTGTATGAATACTTTATTCAGCAACGCAGTATTTAAAGTTGAATTGTATATCGGCCGATTTTAATGCAATTTTTAAGCCGCCCGAACTCTGCGTTTTGCAATCAACATAAATATGTAATTTAAAAAATTACAATAAGTTATGTTTAAAGATAAACTGATACAGAGTGAAGTAAAAGTTATCCAACAGCCATCTTAAATTAATAATTTTATTATGACCATTTGTTTGCTTCAGAACTAGTGCAATTGAGTCTAATAGCCAGTTCCCATGATAGATTTTTGCATCGTAAGTCCGCGAGTGTTGTTTTGTTCAAAGCTTCAAACCGGACATTCCAACTTTGGTTATCTTAAGACGGCTATAGATGATCCAATCTGCAGGGCTCGATTTGATAGGTGAAAAATACACAACACAATATGCTTGTGTGAAACATGGCTTCTTCAAAAGACTATAAAATTGGTTTTTCATTAGTAGCAGTGGCGGTGGTGTTATCAGTACCACAAATGTTCGTAGCTACACCTACTATCGCCCATGATTGACGAGGAATCGGTCTAACCGTGCTACACACGACTTACTTTGTAGGAAATTAGAGTGGGGAGTCGGACGGTTGAGTAGTCACCTTAGGCCTGACTACTTTATAACATATCGCGGCGCAGACCTACTTGCTAAAGCTTTTATGAACAGTTCCGACAAGTTTACGTATATGACTATTATGTTTATACTTGGAAATCGCGCAGACTTGTTTGCGCAACAGCTGCACTGCGGCAATTAACGCCTTATCTTTTATGATATTGGTAGCGTTCTTCCTCCCAACCCCAAAATTTTGCTAGAAGTAGATACTCAAGCAATGTGATGGGAAAAAAATGGAAATGGAAATTGTGGAAGAGAATGCTAGAATGCTTTCAAGGAAAACGAATTGAAATTGATATATACTTGCGAATCGTAAAGTCACAAGTGTTTCAATGGCGGAGTATTTTAGAAAATTATAATGAAAAATGTAAATAAACCAATCCGTGTACCCTTAAATAGGTGAATCCTCTATTTCCATGGGAATTCGAATTAATCCTGCGGTTTTAATATGGCGAGTAAAAAGAGGTGTAAAACTGTAAACATTTTCATAGTATTAGCTGATTTATAAGCAAATTGTGAAATTTTAAAACAAAACACGGGAATTCTGTTGGAAATTAATATTTGAGGACTTCGAAGACGCTGCTTTTTATTTATTTATAGTGGACTGTCAAAAATCTTAAATTTTTGATATTCATGAAGATTAGCACTTGAGAGTTTTCGAAAACATCGATTTACAGTGAAAAGCAGAGTAATAAGAGAGTAATAAAGATTTTCTGAGAATTTCTTCTTCAGTTTGTTCGAACAAAATTTCCGAATTCTAATAGTATTTTTAGGCGAAATAGAAATATAAATAATAAAAGTTTTAACCCTTTAACTGTTTATGTCGAGTATGCTCGTCGAGATGAAACGACAATTTTTAGCATAATGTCGAGTTTACTCGTCATAAGGATGACAAAAATTGCACTCGTATTATCAATGAACTATAATTTTTTTTCTGAAAAAACTTTAAGAACTTTAATAAAAAAAAAAAGCTACATTATAGAACATTCGTTAGTGTTCGGGCAGAAAAAGTTTTTAAAAACAAAATTAAAGATTTAAATGGTTAAAATATGAATTATCGACTCGTGTAATAGAACTCGAACTCAGGTCCCGTGAGTAATAAGCGCTCTACCTTCGGCAATATTCTCTCCTCCGCTGGAATGATGCCGGGTATTGAAGTTATTATCCAATTAGAAATTGTTTTCTTGGAAATGGGGCGCACCCACCGGGGCCTCCACTTAGGCCTCCAAATTATATTTGCAGAAATTCAACCTAGTCGGTCTTATGGTTTCCAGCGAACTCCTTGTTAGTGGGACCATAGATAAATAAATATGTATAAAGATTACCCATTTCGAAGATGCAGTTGCAGTTTTTCGGCGCGCCGTGCTTTTCTTGTGGGCTTGTGATGCTGTGCACAGCGAATTCCAAGAAAGGAGATCAGAAAAGCGAGACAACTGAGTGTGCATGCGATTGCCGCTAACAAGGTGCCTTCGCTGAGCATATGGTGAAGGCAATAAACAAACAAATTGGGTAAAATATTAGATATTTGTAGAGCAAGAAATTTTGTTGTTTTGCCTTCTGTCCGAATTGCTCGATGAAATGGGAGTAGCAAAATCATATCGTTTCATAAATTTTCGACAACGTAGAATTGTAGGGTTAATTTGTAGGGTTATTTTTTCCCTAGGGGTTGCTACTAACTATAATTTAGGAAATAATACTCTATTTTCATTCCTTCGATCCCTAGGTAAAAAGTAACGACAGAAATTCTCGAAAATGCATGAATGTCGTACATGTAGATATATTGAGCTATCACATGGAATGCATCCTGTAAATCGATTTTACCTTTACTCTGTACTATTCGAAAGGCCATTGAATGTACTTTAATTTGATATACTAATTGCCATCCCCTTTGTAAGCAAACTTAGGCCAAACCGTCAAACGCAAAGCCCTATTAACTACATCTTAAAAATATGCATTACTGCTGTAAGTGGGGTAAATTTGAGGGTGTACTATGATCTTCCACATGAATGAATGGTAAATATTCGGACAGAACATGAAGGAGGAAATTTACCTTTTGGAAATAAAGGCCTTCTTTCGAAAATCGATTTTTCCCCGCGTTTTCGAGATTTCAGACCACTGTGCACCTTATTGAGTGTAATCATCGTCCTGGACTGCATGCTGCATAGAATCAGTTTCATGTAATATACAAATTGGTAATAACTCGTAAACTTATAACTCACAAATGGAATTTTTAATTTTGCAACGAAATTTCTTTACATAATTAAAAACATTAACAGCACATTGTCATTAAGGATTGTGTAGAAAAAAATTTGAAAAAGAAAAATAATTAACTAAAACTATTCATACCTTTCAGGAGGATATTAATGACCTTGAAGATGTTCATATTTCTGGAGGATCTGCACCAGTAACTACACAGCCAACTGCAAATCAAGGCACAGGATCTATGCCAGTTTTTGCAATGCCTCCTCCTCCATCACAACAAAGTACTAATCCGTTTACTTCAGCAGCAACGGAATCTACTTCATTGAATATTACAGAGCAAGCAACATATACCCCAGGTAGAGAATAAATAATAACACTTAAAATAATAACATTTAAAATCGTTGTTTTAGATCTGTTTTTAAAAAAGTAGCATTCATAAGCTTATTTAGTAACCTGTAATATTTCAGGTTTATCTTCACCCAGGCATGGATAAATCTCTGTTCAGTCGTATTTCCAGTCTTAAAAAATAATAATATAATTTTACTGAACTTGTTCTAGACGTTCGTGGGTTACATACCTATATACGAACAAAGATTTCATAATTTTAAGATTACAAATATGTGTCCATATTATAATGCTAAATGATTGATAAAATTCTTTAAAGCTAAGTATTAATGTTTGATAATTACCTTGATAGTTAGTATACTTTACATTTATTGTAAATATTCATATATGTTCCAGAAAGCGCTCGAGTACATTATTTATGTGTTACTTTTATTTATGAGAAACAGTAAACATATGACAAACTTCTGCTGCTGTGCGTTTCATTACTGAAAGATGGGAACTAATAAAGATATTTCGCGAAACAAAAAGAGGTTGTTTTTAGTATTCTGAAAGGAAGTAAGCATAATTTTACAGAAACTGCAAAACAACGAAACTATGGAATAGTTTAAAATAAAAATTCGTCTTTCCCAGCTATCAGTGGACAAATGACAAAATATGTTCTCAACTGTTAGAGATAATTGAATAGGTAAAAAGTTAACATTTGTACCTTCAAACTGGAATAAAAATCTAAACTTAAAGCGTGCTTATTCCTTTTAGGCCAGTCAATCTAACCTCTGAAGCGGAAGTTTGTGATGGGAAGCTAATTTTTGGATATATTGTTGGGGACGGTGAGAAATGAAGCTCTTACTTTTTTCCACACTCAGGGGTGTTTGCGAAGGGGTGAAAAAGGGTGAAAAAGGGTGAAAAAGGTTTTTTGTTTATAACTTTGAATAAAAAAGTCAGCCTGGATGGAAACGTTAGAGGGTGATATAATAAATGATTATTCATCTTGTATTAAAGTTTCCACAGGTTTTGTTTATTGCAAAATTGTTTATTAACAATTTCACTCTCCCAAACCGGAAAAAATCACGGCTGATTTTTTTAAAAATACTTAAGCTCGTACGATGTCTTTCATTTTCACAATATCACTAGAAGACGCAATCCCCCATCATATACCAAAAATTCAAAACGGTTCCATGCATTTCACCTGAGATAATCACCCAGATACCTCACCTGTTTTACACCGAAAAATGTACAGTTTTAATCCAAGTCAAGATATCCCCCACGAATCGTCGCCCTCCGACCAGATATCGCTGAGCAGCGCACATTTTTCACATTTTTTCCCAGCCCACGGCGGGGAAGAAGAAGATTTGCGACTGATTCAAAAACGGAAATCGCTATAACTTTCGATGTATGTAACGGAACTTAATGTATGATGGCTTCAAAAATCACTTATTTTTTTCTCCATCTTTTCCTCATACACCACTTTCACCTAATATTTTTACTTTTTTTTATATTGAATTAAACTTAAAAAAAAATAAAAATTAATTACATTTTATTCCTTTTCTCCCACAAAACTAAACTTTTTTGAAATATTCTTAATTTTATAGTTATCTACAGATTCCACCCTTTATTCTCATAATTTTTATCATTTTCCACAAATCCCGCCCTGACCCCCCGAATAAATATATTACCCCTTAAATTTTACAAACAAAAAACTCGCCAAACATTTTATTTTTTTTCTCCCACAAAACTAAATTTTTTTGAAATTTTAATAACTTTGTAGTTATCTACAGATTCCGCCCTTTATTCCCATAATTTTTATTATTTTCCAAACATCACCCCCTGACCCCCCCGAATAAATTTATACTATTTACCATTTTTTAAATTATTCCCCATTTTTACTATTCAATTTTTTCCACCAATTCTCAATTAATCTCACTTTTTTTTTTCACCCAACTCTACTTCAAGGTCTTCCGAAACTAAATCTACATTTTTTTCTCCATTATTGCTAATAGTTTGTCCCCAATCTGCCCCCGTGTGTGCTAGCGGATCATTTTTCGCCCAAAATATTAATTTCTCCCCAGTTTCGATTTACGATTATTGCATAAATACCTACTCCAATTGGGGACAAACTATTAGCAATAATGGAGAAAAAAATGTAGATTTAGTTTCGGAAGACCTTGAAGTAGAGTTGGGTGAAAAAAAAAGTGAGATTAATTGAGAATTGGTGGAAAAAATTGAATAGTAAAAATGGGGAATAATTTAAAAAATGGTAAATAGTATAAATTTATTCGGGGGGGTCAGGGGGTGATGTTTGGAAAATAATAAAAATTATGGGAATAAAGGGCGGAATCTGTAGATAACTACAAAGTTATTAAAATTTCAAAAAAATTTAGTTTTGTGGGAGAAAAAAAATAAAATGTTTGGTAAGTTTTTTGTTTGTAAAATTTAAGGGGTAATAAATTTATTCAGGGGGTCAGGGGGGGATTTGTGGAAAATAATAAAAATTATGGGAATAAAGGGTGGAATCTGTAGATAACTACAAAATTAAGAATATTTAAAAAAAGTTTAGTTTTGTGGGAGAAAAAAAATAAAATGTTTGGCAAGTTTTTTGTTTGTAAAATTTAAGGGGTAATATATTTATTCGGGGGGTCAGGGGGGATTTGTGGAAAATAATAAAAATTATGGGAATAAAGGCTGGAATCTGTAGATAACTACAAAATTAAGAATATTTAAAAAAAGTTTAGTTTTGTGGGAGAAAAAAAATAAAATGTTTGGCAAGTTTTTTGTTTGTAAAATTTAAGGGGTAATATATTTACTCGGGGGGTCAGGGGGGGATTTTTGGAAAATAATAAAAATTATGAGAATAAAGGGTGGAATCTGTAGATAACTACAAAATTAAGGATATTTCAAAAAAGTTTAGTTTTGTTGGAGAAAAAAAATAAAATGTTTGGCGAGTTTTTTGTTTGTAAAATTTAAGGGGTAATATATTTATTCGGGGGGTCAGGGGGGATTTGTGGAAAATAATAAAAATTATGGGAATAAAGGCTGGAATCTGTAGATAACTACAAAATTAAGAATATTTAAAAAAAGTTTAGTTTTGTGGGAGAAAAGGAATAAAATGTAATTAATTTTTATTTTTTTTTTAAGTTTAATTCAATATAAAAAAAAGTAAAAATATTAGGTGAAAGTGGTGTATGAGGAAAAGATGGAGAAAAAAATAAGTGATTTTTGAAGCCATCATACATTAAGTTCCGTTACATACATCGAAAGTTATAGCGATTTCCGTTTTTGAATCAGTCGCAAATCTTCTTCTTCCCCGCCGTGGGCTGGGAAAAAATGTGAAAAATGTGCGCTGCTCAGCGATATCTGGTCGGAGGGCGACGATTCGTGGGGGATATCTTGACTTGGATTAAAACTGTACATTTTTCGGTGTAAAACAGGTGAGGTATCTGGGTGATTATCTCAGGTGAAATGCATGGAACCGTTTTGAATTTTTGGTATATGATGGGGGATTGCGTCTTCTAGTGATATTGTGAAAATGAAAGACATCGTACGAGCTTAAGTATTTTTAAAAAAATCAGCCGTGATTTTTTCCGGTTTGGGAGAGTGAAATTGTTAATAAACAATTTTGCAATAAACAAAACCTGTGGAAACTTTAATACAAGATGAATAATCATTTATTATATCACCCTCTAACGTTTCCATCCAGGCTGACTTTTTTATTCAAAGTTATAAACAAAAAACCTTTTTCACCCTTTTTCACCCCTTCGCAAACACCCCTGAGTGTGGAAAAAAGTAAGAGCTTCATTTCTCACCGTCCCCAACAATATATCCAAAAATTAGCTTCCCATCACAAACTTCCGCTTCAGAGGTTAGATTGACTGGACTATTTCGCTTGGCATAAAGTTACAGAATATTTTCTGATGTTCAACAGTCTCAAAATGAATATCAATACAGGCGGGCCTCGATATACGTCGCCTCGATTTAAGTCGTTTCGATTTACGTTGTCTTACATATTAATTCCTAGTTTCGATTTACGTCGGCATCTTTTATTTTGTGCATGAACATTTCTGCGAATTTCCTTCGTACTTCATTCTTACTACCCGAGATGGACTACATTTCTGTTAGATTCGATATACGTCGTTTCGGTTTACGTCGCGTTTTCCCGGTCCCGAAAACGACGTAAATTGAAGCTCGCCTGTATGACCAAAGGGTATATGCTGAGCATGATATGGAAGCAATGTGCTAAGGTGGTTAAAAAAAATTAAAAATAAACTTTCGAATAAGATATGCAATAATGAAAATAATAATTTACTAAGAAACCATCATTGAGATACTAAGAAATCGATACCAAAATTTTTGTGAAGATCTTAGGAATTTTTGAGAAATTTAAATATATCTAGAAAAAGACTAATTACAAGTTTGCATTCTTTATGAGGAGTTAAGACGGTACTCTTCGATGTTATTACTTAATGTGTTCGTATAATTAAAATTGAGTAATGCTCCAAAAATCCATCTCAAAATAATTTTGTCCCTAGTAAGTCCGTAATAAAGTATGAACAAAAGGAAATGAAAAGTACACTTTGAGGAGAGAACTAAAGAAGGCGACATAAAGGAAAAAGAGTATCTATAACAAGTGGGGACACTCGTGACGTTTTGTCATATCTTTATTGGATCTTGGTGCCGCTAGAGCAACGAAGTGGAAAATTTTGCTAGGAATAGGTGGTAATAAAAAAAGATATAAGTGATAGAAAGACAAAAATTGAAACACTCCTGCAGGGTGCACCTCATAATAATATTTTATCACAGAAGTTCTCTTTGAACGCATTACACCCTGTCTTTTCCATAGTCCCACACTAAACACGTTATATTATACTTATCCATCATTTATCTGAAACAAATTTAAGTTTATTTAATTAATTGCGTGTAAAAAAACACTTTTTTATTTAAAAGCTTTTACGATTAGTCACATTTACGAAAAAAAAGACCGCTTAATCCCGCGGAGCACACAAGGTTCGCTTTGTGTCGCTTTAAAAATGCACAGTGAAAAAATGTAAATAATCTCGTACGCATTTATGCTCGGTATGTGCAACCTGCCTTTTCCCCCTTCTTCGATTCGGAATTTCCCTATAAAAACATTGCGAGGGGGTTTCAATAGGTAAAAAAATGATTTTCTTAAATTAAGCTTATAGAGTGGATTCTTTTGCGTTAAGTAACGTATTTTGGCATAAATAAAAACAATCCGCGATAAGTTCGATTTTCTTATCATTTTAAACAATTTCTCAGTTCTGCAGCTACTTGTTATTATAGATAAAAATATGATTTTCCTAAATTAAGCTTATAGAGTGGGTTCTTTTACATTAAGTAATGAATTTTAGCATAAATAAAATTACAAATTGAGAAAATCCGCGGTAAATTCGATTTTTTTATCATTTTTAACAATTTCTCAGTTCTGGAGCTACTGGTTTTGGGGTTATTCTGAGAATGCCTATGTATTTTTTAAGGCGCGCTTACACCTTTCGAAGAGGGGTAACCTTGACTTGTTGTAGGGTATGATGATGGGACTTGGGGAGACGACAAGGGGGAGGGGTATATAAAAAAAAATCAATGAGTAATTGAAAAATGAAGTTTATTAAAGCAGTGCAAATAGTCAATTTTCAATGGAAAAAAAAATTATGATAAAATGTTTGGACCAAAAAATTTAAAATTCAGCGAGTTATTCACCATTTCTCAAGGCCCCAAAAAAAAAAAGTCCCCCCACTGCTGCAATGATAACGATCTTCACAGTGCGTGAAATCAAAAAAAAAAACAAGAAGTTTATTAAACTAGAAGGTATTGCCCGTGGCATGAATCTCGATTGAAAAAAAAAATTGAAATTTAACAAAATGGCGGAGTTTTTTAAAAAAAATGAAAATTTCACGCGAAAATTTGATGATTTTTGGGCTGTTAATATTACGTTTTATATTCGATCGGAAAACTGGAGGTTTGTGGCATGCAGAAACATATATAAAAGAAGCTGCAATAAGAATCAAATCAATCAGATGATTTGTCTTCGAGTTACAACTGCAGCAAATTTCGTAAATTTGAAAAAATTAGTATCAAGAAAAACGCGTTTAAAGTTTAATTCATACTTTTCTCAATACTTCGATATGACGAGCGGCGGCTCTTCAGATGGCTGTAATTCAAATCGTATTTGAGATATTCACTCGACATTTTAGTATGTTGTTTTTAAAGGTATATATCGAAATATGACAAAAAAAAAAAAATTTCTTTCAAAATTTCACACTAGTGGTGCCCTTAATTAAACCACCACTATGCTATTATCATAGTATAATGAATGTTTTAAAAAATAACCGAATAAAATAAATATTTTTAAGGACGTATTTTTAAACGTATTTATCGTTCACAGTTAGCACTTTTTTAATTAGTACGCAGAACTTAAACCGCAAGCTGCAGCAGACGGTTCACCTTGCCGGAGCGGGCTGCGGCGCATGCGTAATGTCACCGTTTGGTTTTTCACATTAACCCTTTTTACCAGCGCCGTTTTGAGACGGCACTCGCTGGACCAGTGTGTATCAGCGCTGTATTTAACCGGCATCGTTAAACCGCTTGATAACAGACCCATCCTGTTACAAACTTCCACTGACTTACATATCTTGCCTGCAAAATCTCTAAATATGTAAAATTTAAATAAGAAAATCCGAACGGCAGTTTACTACCATGCAATGTGCACAATTCGCGGCGAGCTGCACCCGTTCAATAGCGTCACTTCGGCTGATTGGGCTGTGGTAAGAAAAGGGTTAATTCACATCACAGATATTTTATTTATTTATTTACAATATGAGATTTTATAATTTCCCCAGATTCCACAAGTAAAAGGGAATTCAATACGGCTTGGGAAATTATTCTACAGGCCCTTCACGACGGAAAATGAATTTAGCGCAGCGGGGAAATTTTGATTTTTCCATGCGCTATATCTCAAGTGAGTTTTTGTACGAGATCAGAAGTCCAGTTCTTATATCTCAGTAAGTTTTGGTGATTTTAGAACATTCACCCCTATTGTGATTGTCGTGTCGATTGTCGTTTTGTTATCGTTAGCTAAAATCGTATTGTGAATGTCGTTATCGAGTGACAACTGTCGATAAAATCGGCGATTTCTGTCGCTGGCATTTTTATTCACGACAGGAGAATTTTCAGACATTGAGCGCTTAAAATATGTGTTCTTGAATTGTGGATTATTTAAATGTGCGTTTTAATTTATTTAAGTAATTTCAGGGTAAAAATAACTAATAAAAATCAGTTTGAACAGTTAGTTCAAATAATGGAACAAAACGAGGATATTGCTCGTGGTTTCATCAAATTTCCGTTCAATATCTAACTCGAGTCCTCAGAAGGTCAAGGTAGATTTTTCAAAATGGAAAAGATTGCAGTGTTTTTAAACAATGAAGGAGCTTTAGTGACGGAAAGTAGAGAAATTGTAGCTAGAAAAGATAAAGTGGAATAGAGTTGCTTGCCTTATTTCAATTTATAATGAGATGAAAACGAATCCGCGTCTGAAAAAACAAGGGTGAATATGTTTGGAAAAAGTAACAGCCAAGATGAATGCAGATCATCTCTTTACACTTTCGGACCTTAAAACAAATTTTTTACTTGTAATAAAAAATGCTTTTTTTTACCTACCCAGAACATTTAATAAAAACCAATTTCTTCTGAGGTAAAGATCAAAATACAATTGTTCTTTAACACTTAAAATCGGCTACAAATAAATCTCAAATAAACATTTAAAACCTTCTGTTCCAATCTAAAAGGTTTTAATTTTCTGTATGTTACACTTTGAATGTTTTAAACTTTCATAATTCCAATGATTCCGCAGCCAACTCTCGCACCAGCGTTACCAGTTGTCTTGCTTAATTCGTGACCACCAATTCCCATATCGTCGGGGTCGGCATGAACAACAAGTGACCGACCGATGATGCTGTGCTCACCAATTAATGATATCACACTGTCCTCCTTGGAAACCTAAAATTTAGCCGTGTGAATAAATCTGCGATTAGTTATAAATAGCCCATTCATACTTTTGCTTTACCATCCTTATCAGCTTCAACGTTGCCCAAATCTCCAACATGTCTTTCAGCACTATCTGGCGCTCCGTGATCCTTCCCATGGGGATTAAAGTGTGCCCCGGCCGATGTGCAGCCATTGGTGTTATCACCAAATTCGTGAACGTGAAAACCATGAAGCCCCTCAGACAGTCCGGAAACTTCCCCCGTAATTTTCACCGGTGACTTTACGTTCTAAAACATCAAAAAGTCATTTCAATGCCCGGCTGATACCTTGACGAGCAAAGGTCAAGCAATGCCACTATGATTTGCTATTATAATATATAATGGCCAACCCAAGCAGCTTAATTTGCACGAAATTTCTAAATTGCATTAATTAACACACTGTCGATTAAGATATTACGCACTAAACCCTAAACTAAAGTAGAATTTACGAGTAAAAACAAGTACATACCTCCTGCTCGAATTGAAGTGTCCCCTTCGCATCACCAGTTAAAACGCAAACAGCTTTTACAGGCATTTTGGATTCAATTATAAAAACAGAGTTACTTCACGACTTTCTTCTTGCCGACTAAATGCCGTGTCGATTGCTCAACGAAGAATGGATAGGCGTCTGCTCTGCACTCGTCGTACCAATACCGGCCACACCATAGAATTATGAACTAATACGGAAAGGCTGAACAGTGTTAAATACTCATTAACACTAGATATATCAACCGGTCAAAATGATCGGTTTTAAACATTTCCTCATAAAATATTTACTTTAAATTAAATTTCAAACTTCCTTATAAGATTATGAAAATTCTTACTTATATTTATCCGAAAATTAGATTAGAAGATTCCGTTTATTGACTCCATTTTTTCTGAGATAAGAATGTGGTATACCTATATATACCAACCGGTTAAAATGACCGGTTCAGGGTTGTTATTTTAATTCAAGTACGTAATTCCCTGACTTTTTCAGGTTTTCCAGACCTCAAATACCTAAATTTCCATACCTTTTCATTTATTTATTTATTTATTATTGAAGATTCATCAAAATACACCGATTACTACATATTTAAGCAGACCTTAAGAAAGCTGACATTTTAACTAACCTTTAGTCAAGTTAAAATCAATATTATGATAATGTAAATTAAAGAGGCGCGACATCGACGAAGTCGGCTCATTCAAACCAATATTTGTATTGTGGTAAGGAACAAAAAGGAAATCATGATTACTCAAGGAACGAGAAGGGACTAATATTTTTAGAATATTTAAAAGCTCCGGAGAGTTAATTGTACCCTGAATGCAGTCAAATACAAAGACAGTTCTGGAGATGTTTCGTCTTTCCTCGAGGGACTGGAGTGATAAGAGCCTAAGCCTATCGGTATAAGGCGGTAGTGAATTGGGATTAGCCCGGTGGAGACCAAAGTGCAAAAATCTCCGCTGAACAGCCTCAATACGAGAAATATGGATCGCATAAAAAGGCGACCAAACAGGGCAGGCGTACTCCAGTATTGGGCGAACAAATGTACAAAACAGAATTTTATTAACGTGTGGATCGTCAAATTCCTTGCACCATCTTTTTACAAACCCCAAGGTAGCACTAGCTTTGGCTACTAAGTATAGAGTCAATGTGGTCTTCAAAGGACATACGTGAGTTGAAAACAACTCCCAAATCCTTGGTCTTATCAACTCGTGTAAGAGGATGACCGTCCAAGGAGTAAGTAAAGTTAAGGAGAACCCTCCTACGAGAAAATGACATACGTGTACACTTACTAATATTGAGATAGAGACAATTGATAGAACACCATTTATAAAAGATGTCTAAGTCAAAATTTAAAAGTTCAGAGTCCATTTCGTTAGATACAAGTCGGAAGATTTTGGCGTCGTCAGCATAGCACAAGATCCTGTAAATAATTTAGATCATAGAGAATAAGATGGGACATAAGTGGGTTTAGTCAAAACCCCCGGGAATACATATAAACACAAGCCGTGAAGTAGAAAATGCATACGTAGTGATGTAGTCCGAGAATCGCCGTGAAATAACATTGCTTCTTATGGCGGATGATCCGAAGTATGCCACTCCACTCGCCTGAACTGCTTAACAATAACTTTTACGCAAAAATGATATTCTACTAATTATAACTACAGAGGAATACCTTTCTAGTGAACTTAAAAAATGTATAGTGACAAGAACAAAATATTAGAGTTTTTTGCTTGGTACCATAAGAACAGTATTCCTCCCCAGTTACAGTCAGTAGAACATCACTTTTTCGTAAAAGCGATAGTTTAGCAGATTCGCCCTCTGGAGCGGAATGAATGGGCTATACCGCCATAAGAAGCAATGTTATTTCGGTGCAATCATCGAACTACATGACCCTATAGGTGTGGTAGTGAGCAGATCTACTTCACGGCTTGTATTTATTATTCCCGGGGGTTTTGGTTTAGTTGAAGCAATTTCGTAATGTAGTGGTAGCCTTCTCTTTTGTAGTAGTGCACCCAGTAGGCCGAATATTTTCAAAAAGATAGAAAAGGGGCACTAAACCCAAAGCAAATACGCCTACTACAGCTCCCAGAGATGAAATTTGTCCTACCTTACATCTACCAGACAATTACTACGCATACATGCGGGCATTCAATCCGTCCATGTAGACGCAGATCAAATCCAAACGAGGTCGACTCGATCTGATCCAACTTTTCAACCTGGATCGAATCGAAATTATAGCATGTACATACACGCGGATCGAAAGAACGAAATAGCTCTGACAGCTGAAATTCGTTGAGGCTGTGCAGTGACTCGCAAAGATAGTAAATCGACACAATAAGTAATCTGTGATTTAATTTATTATTTATTAAAATGCCATGAGTAGGAGGAATTTGTGGAAGCATGAGGAGACCCTTGCTCTCCTCGAAATTATCCAAGAAACAAATTCTCTTGCCTTATTTGACGGAAGACTTTATAAAAACAGAGAAGTGTACCAAAAAATTTAAACCGAACTTGTTAACACGTTAAACGCCACGCCGCCGGTCCCTAGGGACCGGCGTTAGACTTTCCGTTCCTGTACAAGACCACCCGTCTACCCCTTGTAAATAGACCAAACAATTTTTTTTCGCCAAGGCGAGCATCTGAAGTAAGTGAGTATGATCTATCGGTTGGAGCTATTTTCAGCTTCCGATCTCGACCGGAAGTACTTTTATTTTAAGTGAAACGTATATTCTGACTACGAATTCGGATTGCACGATGAAAAATACGCAATTTTGATTTGAAACACACACAAAAAAATAAAATGTCTGTCCTCTAATGACCTTTGAAGTTTTGTAAACTGGGAAAAATGTTTACCCTGATTATGACTATTGTAATAATAAGCGTACGGCAGTCCCCAAAAATGCAATTTTTCACGCAATACCCCTGTTTAGACTGGTGCGATTTGACATCTCGTTTTTTTATATCGCTAGCTTACTCTAATCATGGTCTCCACGAGTGCTAATTTTTAGAGCAAAATGCTTCACTCATGTACACGGATTTTGCAGGTATGTTCTATAATTTTTCTCTATGATCTAAGGTTTTTAACGGAAAAGTTGTTATTAATGAAAATCGATTCCTAGACACTAGAAATTCTTCCTACTTTATGCCTGATTTATCAATGAAAATGGCGTATTGACTAAAATATAAATAAATAGTAAAAACTTATATTATGTTGTAAGTACCACTTTTGATTTGATTTCTTAACATTGTTATATATTGATTTAACATGTAATTTCAGGAAAAAGCATTCGATCGCTTACTTTGAAATTTGTACCACAGTTGAGTCGATATTTTTATTGCTGTCCGTAGCTAGGGCGGTTGGATGAGGTAACTACCCAGTTTCATCCAATCACCCGGTCCCTAATCTAAAATTACGTCGTGTGCTGCACGGTTGGCCCGAATTTTCTCTCAGCTTGCCTCAAGTCATAGGCTGAGAGGCATGAGAAGGTAAAGGGACAAAAATGTGTGGCAGTGATATCGCCACCACCACCTCCGCTAATGCAAAATCGAATTTTCTGGCGTTTCAACGAAGCCATGTTTCACTCACAATCGTTCGATTGCGATGCGACTGATAAATTCTGTTGTGTGGTGAGCACATCATACCTGAGTTACGCTCTACAAATACCTGTGTTATTTCGCACTTTTTATATTTTACAATAACTGACTATACCGTATTATGATGATTAGGTTTTTCTAAAAACTAAAAATTTGAGAAGGTCTATTTGCCTAGGGTGAAATTTCCCATACCATTTAAGGGTTAAATTTTGGAAAAATTGTTCTTGATTTGGTTTTACTTGGTTTTCAAGAAGTTGAACTTGAAGTTTAATCAGATTGGATTACTTTCAAAGTGTAAATGCTACATAAAATCGAAAGTTCGTTTGTTTTTTTGCAGCTTACTCACACCTAAACGCTTCCATTCATAATTTTCATTTTTTGTTGGAAGGTAGTATATATTCTAACTTAACACTTTACCGACCGCAAGCCTATAAATAGATTCTAAACATAATTTAAGAGTTACTTAGAGCAGGAAATGCATTCGGTGCGAGAGAATTTCTCTTAAGCTAAATTGCGGGTCGGTAATGTGTTAAAACACACGCCACTTATGATTTGGACAAAATATAGGGTCACAAAATAGTGGATCAAAGATGGCGTCCGGAAACTTTAAATATCAAGAAATTTGATATAATTTCGAATATGTTCACAGGATTTCAAAATTCGGAGTGGAGAAATTTGAATATAATTTCAATCAAGAAATTCGATATGATTTCGAATATGTTCACGAGATTTCGAAATTCGGAGTGATATTCCACTATATATAATACTAGCGGCCCGTCCCGGCTTCGCACGGGTGGGCATGATTTTTTTTATATTTTTACCTTTTATTTATATACATACACACAAAAATACAAATCTTTCCTCTTTATAATATTAGTGTAGATGTAGATTAAACACTTCTCAAATGTTCTACTTTGTTATATCCTAGAAATTGTTTCAACCCGAAAACCCCTTTATGGATCCGCCATCTTAGATTTCCAAATCTAAATAATATTCGAAATTAGTGACCTTAATATAATCATTGTACTAATTTTCATTAAAATTTGTTGAAATCGAGACATTTGGTCTCAATTAAAATCCGTCGAAATCGCAACATTCTGGTGGCCATGTTGGATCCGCCATCTTGGATTTGGAAATTTTGATAACATTCAAAATAAGTGTTCTCAGAATAACCATTGTACCAATTTTCATTCAAATACGTTGAAATCGAGACATTTGGTTTCCATATTGGATCTGCCATCTTGGATTTACAAATTTTGATATTATTCGACATAAGTGGTCTCAGAATAACCATTGTACTAATTTTCATTAAAATCCGATGAAATCGGGAAATCTTGGTCGACATATTGGATCCGCCATCTTGGATTTGTAAATGTTGATAACATTCAAAATCAGCGACCTCAAGATAATCATTGTATGTACTAACTTTCATTAAAATTCATTGAAAGCGAGAGATATTGGTCGCCATATTGGATCCGCTATCTTGAATTTCTAAATTGGATATAGCCTATGTTACTCAGGGTGAATGTAGCTTTCTAATGGTGAAAGAATTTTTGAAATCGGCACAGTAGTTTTTGAGTTTATTCATTATAAACATACACACAAAAATACAAATCTTTTCTCTTTATAATATTAGTGTAGACGAATCAAATATAGTAACCAAAATTTCTCAAAACTCAGAGAATTTTAATAAGAGGTAGTTAAAAGAGGATCACGGGTCAAACTATTTTCAATCTACTAAAGAAATTTGGTAATTAAAGTAGGCCTAATAAAACTTCTATAATTTAAGGGAATAAGTATAAGAAGCATTTTGGAGTATTTGATTTCAAATCTACTCTGTATCAATTTTTCAGGTTCAAGGAGTGAAGATGCAAATTTTGCACAAACAGTTTTTTTTTACTTTACAACTTAATCTCGATACGATTTCTCAAACTCCTCAAAATATTCTTTTGTCTCGTTGACCTCCTCGTTTGAGCTGAACTTGTTTTCCCGTGAGCCACATTTTCATGGTGGGAGACAGAAGTCGCAGGGAGCCAGATTGGGTGAGTACGGTGGATGCGATAGCAATTCGTAGTACAATTCATGCAATTTGGCTGCGACGTTTCCGGATGTGTGAGCTGGTGTTATCGTGGTGGAACAATACTTTTTTTTTGCCGTGTCTCTTTCAATTTCTTATTGAAAAAGTCCAAGAGGATTATTTGCTTCGAATCCCAAAAAATCATAGCTATGAACTTTCCAGCCGATAGGACCGTCTTTGCCTTCTTCGGAGCAGATTCGCCTGAAAAAGTCGATTCTTTTGATTGTCGCTTAGTCTCTGGCGTTTAATGATGGATCCAGGTTTCATCAACGGTGATGACTCGACGCAAAAATTACTGCGAATTTCGCTTTCTTTTTTGGAAGTCGATTAAAAGAGAATCTTTTCTTTAAAAAATTTATTTCTGTTACCGTATGGCTAAAAACTTACATTGGCTTAGTGTATTTCTGAACATAAATATTCAGTAATTTGAGATCTATATACATATGGTATGTACGTATGTAGGTACTTTACATTAAATCATAAAGGTTAGGACAGACCGTGTGAAATCCGTGTACCTGAGCATTTCCCCCTCAAAATTAGGTCTCGTGGGGAACATGATTGGAGTAGGTTAGTGATATAAAAAAACGAGATTTCCAAGTAATTCTTCGGGTGATGTCAAATCGCACCAGAGCCTAAATAGGGGTATTGCCTGAACAATCCCACCTTTGGAGGCTTTTCTGTATTGATGAAAATATCCTTCTGCACCAGACACAAAACTACAAGAGAGATCAACTAATCTGACTTATGTCCAATCCTATTCTGTATGACTTAGATACATAAAAACTAGCAGAACTGATTACTGTAAATAGTTTTTTACATTTTTATGGAGATCAGCTGAAGGATGTATATCCTTATAATTTGTATTTCAATTATACAAATGTTTACGCTATAAATAATAAAACTTATGATTAGGATTTGAAAAACCGAAGCCAGAAATTTCTCCTAGTCAATGGTGTGTTAACTGTTCTATGTAAGATGATAACATTAAATAGTATAAAATAATAACAAAAATAATGGTATAAATACTTTTAATTTTTTAATCGGTTGCAAATTTATTTTAATCCGAAATTATTTTTATTCCCTCGATGTGATTTTTAATAGCATTATCTAAGGACAAAATGAACTCCTCTGTAGTCAGATTTTTATCACTAGGGAAATATGCGTGAGCAAGGAAAGGCAATTTTTTCAATGTTCTACCACTTAAGCCCACACTTTTTTCTGCAATATTTTTTAAACTTAAGCTATTATTTATCTTTAAATCTTCATTTTTTTTGTCCATAATTTCTAATTTATCAAATGGATATATTATTGTATCTGGCAAGATCCCAACCTAAATTAATGGTATATTTAAAATTTAGGCATTTTGAATTGTATAGAAAGAAGCATGCTTACACGAATGAGTTCCAGAAAAGCTGATCTATAGATATCATATATTGCTCTAACACTTGGATTCCCAATGTATTGCTTTATATCCACTCTATCTAAAAATGCCAAATCTATGGTTGAAGTTAAATTGGAAGTCGCCAGAGTCATAACATTTGAATAATTTTTTATTTGATCTAGTTGCGTAAGCACAGCATTTACGACTCGTAAAGCATCTCGTGGTTCATTTCCTAGAATATACATATATGAGATGTTAAATACATTAGATTCCAATAAAAAATACCTGACATTGAACTCCGCGCATACGCTAAAGATTCAACTTCGTCAATCAGCACAAACACAAGAGATTTCGGCTGAGAAAGTAATTCTCTAATTTTGCAGAACAGCTTCATAACCAACTTTCCACTCTAAAACATCGCATTGACGATTACTAATATTGTTAAAAAACATATGAAATAAAGTTCATTGCTTACCTCGGAGAACCACTTGGAAAACAAACTGTGACTATTTATTTCTATCAGGTGTGCATGCTTAAACCTAAATGAATAAATTTATTAAAATCAGTATTAAGTATATTTGTAATATAATATTAATTAATATTTTTTCAATTACTGCGAGAGCAAACGAATTGATGCCTTTTGGGCCAATGCTTTACAAAGACTGGTTTTCCCTGTGCCTGCTGGCCCATGAAGTAGAATAAGACGGTTACATGAGATAATGTTCGGATTAACATTTAAATGTGAAAATTTTAACGCAGTTTCCATAAATGACAATATCTAAACAAGAAAATAATTGTATATTATTGTATTTTTCAAGTATAACAATTTCATACATTTTCTTTCAAGCCATCCTCATACAGAAGATTCTCCCATAATCCTAGGAATTCCTTAGAGGGAATAAGCCAATGATTGCAGGCTGGAATTTCATCAAAGCCGTCATTAACATCCGTCTAAAAGCAAACAATTGTAATAATTTGATATAAATTTGCTTTTGACATAAAAGACAGAAACGGTGTTAAAAATTACTGAAGGAGCAGTTCCTGCATCAAAGTAGCACCATATATCAACATTTTTTATAGAGGTAAATGAACCTATTCAAAAATTAACACTTTTTGTACAAATACCGTAAAAATTTAGTGTCCGATATCTGATGTAAAATTCACTGGGTAATTTAGATACTGGCCATGAGTGGCCGGTTTTTAGTTGGGTAGCATGTGCAATTTTTAATTTCTTAATATAATAGTTTAACCTATTAGAAATTTAAAGAAAGGATGTACTGAAAAAAAATGATTTTTCAATCTTTTCGTATGTATACCGTAATATACAGACAATTCTGATAAATGACCAGCTCAAATGGTTCAATAGTTTCTCATTTTATGGCCGGCGGTATTAGATGTATTCATTGTCCGAAAAATAGTACAAGTTGTGCTTTTTAATTACATTTCGATTACCTCGATAACCCTGGGATTTTCCATGAGTGTAATTTTAACACAAAAAAGCTGTTTCTCTACTTTTCTGCTACAAAATTTTATATTTTAATAATTGTTTCTAGAGCAACCAATTTCGTTATTCCTTTTAAGACGATACAATAGCAAATATAATACAACAAACCGTAAATACCTCCTGTATTTTTATGTATCACATAAACAATACGAGTATCAAATATAAGTACATATTAACTTAACATTTACTTAAATATTCTTCCTTAGTAATTGTCATTCCATAAAGAACTACTACTAAGAAAGAACTTTTTTAAAAAGATTATGAGCTTTTAATTGAACATAAAGTATTTTTGAAACGAATCATTCTCGTATAAAATATCATTAACTACTGTGATAAAAAATAAGGTGAATTTATTTATAAAATGAAAAATCTTTATCTATTCTTCCAAATCAACTACATCCCCTTTCAAATACTCCCCTCCGGATACAATACACTTATTCCAAGTTTTGTTCCAGTCTTCGAAACAGTTGTTGAAGTCGATTTCTGAAATTGCCTTCAAAGCCTTCTTCGATTCGGCTTGTATCTCTCCAATCAATGTCCTCGGAGTGGCTTTTTGAGTGTCGGGAATAGTCAGACGGAGCTAAATAATGCGAATAGACGTTATGGTAGTCCGAAATCATTGTTTCACAGATGTCAACGCACCACTTTTTCTTCAAAATACAGATTCGCGGATACAGCCAGTGTTTAAATAAACTTTTAATAACAATAATATATAATATAATTAATACACTTATCGCAAACAAAGTGAACAAAAGCCAAAAAAGTAGTAGCAGCTTTTCTGCTCCTGGTTTGCTATCGAAGTTGCTATAAGCTGCGTTTTTTAATGATCTATATATAAATATGGATCACAGATCATTAAAAAAACGATAATATATGTGAAGTGTGGGACCGAACCAAACTTCACTGTCTTCAGATACAGGCCCTAATGTATAACATAATGGGCCAAACGAGTCGTCCCGTATAAAATACATAGAAAAGATGATCATTTATCAACCGGGAATTTTATTGAACGTTAAGATTAGAACGCCAATTGGCGATAAAGTGTTAAGTAGAAATCCATAAGCTGTGAAATTTGCAACATTCTGAGATGTGGGAAATTCCTAAAATTTCCCTTAAGGTACTATTACCGTCTAGAATTTTCAAAAAATGATTTTTTTTTTTTTTTTTTACATTTTTAGATTCTTTATACCTTCAATAATAACTGTCTAAAATATTAAATCGAAATTCGAAGCCAGTGCCGAAATATAACGACTCAATTGAAGCGCGCTCTCGGCTGTTCCCATGTTCTAAATAAACTTTAAATGCGTTTTTCTCGAGTTTAGGTTTTTTTAACTGGCGGACAGTTAATCTCCGGATCTACTGGGCCGATTTTAATAAACTTTCAAGCATTCTGTTCGTTGTTATATTCTGCATGATAGTTTACCACAATTTGACCACAAAAAAAATATATAAAATTTTTGAGCCTGAAAAAAGGTCGAAAAAAGGACGATTTTTGAAAAAAAATTTGAAATGTCCGCCATTTTTTTATTTTTAATGATTTTTCAATTTGTCTGGTAAACTATCACGTAAGAGCACTTCCTTTTTGTAACTCTTTTTGAATTTTATGTTTCAGACTTACCGTTCCAGAGATTAACTGTCCGCCATGCAGCAATGTTTTTTTGAGAAGAAAATTTGAGCGCCCTGTATTAAATTTACAGTTAATAGAAAATAAAAATAAAAATTTTTTTCGTAATCTTCAAGAACTGTTTAATACTGTAAAAAAAGTTTGATAACAATATATAATATAGAAAGTGAAAAAAAAATTGTTGAATATATGTCATTTTTTAGCATTCTAGACGGTAATAGTACCTTAATCTGGATAGAGATCCAGATAAAAAGTTGGATCTTTACGACTAAGCCCCGAATTGGGCACCAACCCTCCTTAAAAAAAGAGCTCCACTGTTGCAAATAAAAAAAACTGAATGAAATATGGATCTTTATGAGCTAACTGTGTACATTAGAAGGCATTTCTGACAAACTAATAAGCCATATTCAAATAAACGTCTATTTTGCATACTAATCTGGATGCAGCTCTTATATAATTGTATGCCATACAACACAACGTACTGTAAAAATTGTCAGACAAAACATTCCAGCATGTAAGAAGTAAAAATAATGGAGTAAAATAACACATTACCTCAAGATTTTCGATTTCGAATGGTCTGTCATGAATTCTGAAAATATTAATCTGTACGTCCTTGGGATTAAACGGCACCTGAAATCAACACATTTATTATTACATCAAATTCCAACAGAATAATTATGTAAGTGAAAGAACATGCAATTTATTATTCAATACGACTAGATCGAGAGACATTTTTAAAATAAGCAATCAAAATGTAAAACCTCGTAAAAACCATAATGTTGCCAAAAAGTATAAATTAATAAAAATTAAATAATCTGATTTGTTAAAGAACCCGGCTACTTATAGTTTAACACTGGGGGATTGAGTATCTACGGGTGGCGGATAATGGAACGCCCTGTGGGTTCAAACTCCAATAACCCTAGTAGCCTTGAATTTTCAGTATAGCTCTGAATAACTAATAAGACCTGGAGATATCCACTACCTATAGAAATATTACAGTAATTGACATACGTTACTTTGGATTCTCAACAGAGTGCGCTGTAAAAAGCTAAAGTAGTGCAGGGCTTTAGTTAATATAACATTTCTGTAATTTTTTTAATAATTATGAATCATATAATGCATTTTTTAATTTATGAGACGATAATCAGAATTTTCAGAAACCTAGTCAAATTCCCAGACTTTTCTGTTTTCCAGATGCGTAACAACCCTGAAAAGTATCCCTTCAATTGAAATTTATCATGAGTATCACATGAAAAAACAAAAATTTTAAGCGCAAGATTTAAGCGCAATCATGGCAATTCGATGTACTTTTCCAAAAATCTCAAATCTTTATTCATGGTAGCTGTCAGTAAGTTTCCGTTAAATTCAAATGATCAAACGTTCAAATGCTAATTTGTTTGTGAAACGTAAGTTTAGATTAAAATCAAACGATAAATTTTTCTTTGAAATAGTTACCATTCGATTTATCTACTCTATTACTATTTATAATTTAGAGCTATTTATTTTCATCTTGCACCTGAGGTTAGTTAAGTTGGATTCTTCTAAGCACCCGACTGCTACGAAATGTAATTGGATTTCGCTTTAATAAGCCATCTTACCTGGAAATTGTCCTCGAAGGAAATTGCTTCCACAAACCGTCCGCTTCCTGACAGTTTACCTTTGCAATCTAGTACTTTCGTTGCTAATTCACTTGGGCTTAGCTCAGATATAAACGAGAGCAAAACATTTCTAAGATCTTCCTCATCCACGAGCCTACGATCAAATTCAAATCAAAATAATATACATGCATTAAAAACCACTACATACTTTGTTACCGCCACTTCAATGTGACACATTTCTTCGGGTGATAAACGAATTAACTAAATCCTCAACTTGTTTAAACTTAAACCACCGCTTGCCGCGGCTTTTATATGATTGAGAGGTGACACTTCACCAACTGCTGTAAATTCTTGAAGAAACCGTAGAAACATAAGCTAATACTGAATGGCTGTTTTGCAGGGTCTTTTCGTAAGGAGTTTCTCAATGATACAGGGTGGTAGTGGCTGATCTCTTTTTAAAAGTGATATAAAATTAATATTACTAAATAATTTTCAAAATTTGTTGATCGGCAGCCTACTCTTTCTTTAACGGCAGCCTACAAAAAAAGTACAACGGCGACAAATCGCAGCTGCGACACATCTATAAAACGGCTGATTACACGATTATTGAACTAAGTGCGCAAAAGATCGATTGTTGCACGGCTTGTGTGGCAAGTATCGCCTTCCTGCTGAAACTAGAGTTATCATACCTCTGTACTCACTGACATAGAGGAACTGGACTGCTAACCGCCGTCTGAAAAACGAGACCATTTTTAGCGCAGGCTCAACCCACATGGCGCAAATCATGCTATTAAAAATTCCCTAAAATACCGCACAATTATGTTTAAAATGAAGCAAATAAAAAATAATTAAGCTGTCATGAACCGATTTCTTTTATATCACGCTTAATTTTAAGTTTTTTCACAAAAATGTTCCTCGCGGCAATCAGCTGCGGTCTTAAGAAAGACAAAGATAGCTTTACAAATTATTTTTCTGCCTTTGTCTAACCTTCACATTTCTGATTTATACCAACCCAAGCTAAAAGTTGTATCACAAAATGAAGTAGCCATCTGTTGGACATCGTTAAACTATTCTAACAGCTGATTGCAACGGAAAATGATGAGTTGGCGGGCAACTTGTAAAGGCTGTCGTGGGTAAAAGTGATGTGCAAAAAGCTTGTGTTTACTTTTATTTATCTATTGGGAGTATCAAAAAGATGTATCACACGCGAAGATACTAGAAAAAACCAAAAGAAGTGCACATACATGGCGCCACCTTCATTTGGCTATTGGCCATTTTTTTTTGTAAATTTGTCTGCCTGCGGGCTTAAGAAAGAGCGAGATAGTTAGAATTCGGTCAAAATTTGGTCTTGCTTTTGATGTGAGTTTTTGTACGGGATCAGCAGTCCAGTTCTTATATGTCAGTGTCTGTACTACTCTCCGTTAGCCGTGGCCGAATTCGCAATTGTAATCGCTGAAGCGAGCACATCACGCAAAAAAGATTACATTTACATAAATGTTTATACCTCTACTTAGTTTAAAATCTTACCGTTCTGCATTCATTCTTATTCCTGAAATCGGTTTTTATGCGTACTTGGAACTTTAAAACTAGTTTACCAACACAGTATAGAAATACAAGGCATACTTGGTATTTTTTTGTTAACAGTTGACTGGCCACGGCGTGATTCATGTAGCATTTCGTTTCAAAATTGCGAATATCGTGTATGTTTACAATACAATAGTTTCGACGTTGAAATGCATAAATCCATAAAGTAGTAGTATTGTATTTATGTATATTATTTACAATGTCTATACAAAAAGGACTTTTATATTTAGTGAGGAATATAATTCATTCATCTATATTATTAATTCATTAGAGAAAATAATGTATAAAAACCCAATGAGCGCAATTAACCTAAAACTTATATCTATAACCTATCCTATAAATCAATAATAAATAAATTAATATATTAGAAACTTTTCAACATCTAGTAACCTATTATTTTCTTGATATAAGTTCTTGGCTGCTGGAAAGTTTTTAAGATATTATACTATTTCTTTACTGACTGCTATAAATTGTTCTTTTGGGTAAATGAAATGAACAATAGCGGTCCAAAGTAACTTCCCTGAGGTACTCTAAAGGTATAAAATATTACTTTGGACAGGGATCGCGGAACGATACCCGCTGAACGTGTCCTGAGAAATAAGAACAAACCAAATTAAAAAACAGATGTGGAAACCCAAGGGATGTAAGTTTATAAATTAAAATGTTGTAGCTGATTCTGTCAAATGCTTTACTAAAATCTGTAAAATTACAATCAACCTGTTTATCAGCTTCCAGGGCAGAAACACAAAAATGCGCAAATTTCAGAAGTTTATTTGTTGTTAATCTGCCCTTCACAAAGCCGCGCTTAAAAGAGTCTAAGAATGGTTTACAATGGAAACAACAGCCTCGACAATTTTGGCAACAGAGCACAGTTTAGCAACTGGTCTGAAATGTCGTTCTATTACCTTTTTTATGCAAGGAAAAAAACATTTCCATAATTTTGGGAAAACACCATTGAAGATGGACAAAACTGCTTAGGCTCGGTCGATAAAATTCTCTTCATAATCTCAATGTACCCAAAATATGCATTTCCAATGCTTGAAATATATTGATCGCATATGTTGGAATATTTAACAAAATCTCTCTTGCTCTTCGATACACAAAATCGTTCCCAGGCTTTAGGTTTCTGAGGTGTTTTAAAGAATTATTGAGCCAAGGTGGACCTTCCGATCCGATTACTGGAGCACATAATGAAAGACAAATGAGATACTCGGGTCCAAAAAGCTCAACCGTATAGCCATGTTTAAGTTAAGCAAACTACGTCGAAGGAAGAACCCACGGAGTTCATTCATTCAACCTTATTACTAATAATATTCAGCGTAATTTGTAAAAATTTCTATTATCGGAAATAAATCAAAAAACGTTACTGTAAAATGTTGCAAACTTATCTCTTAATAGTTCTTTTTCACAATCTGGTATTTTACAAAATAAAATAAAAAACAATGAACAGTAGGTAGCTTTTATTTTTCGATTTGACGGTATGATTATAAAATCTACTAAATAAAATTGGAAAAATGATTACACAGTAAATAAATTATACTGTGAAAGATAAATTAGAAGACACTAAAACAATTTCATCTTAAAATGAAACAATAAATAACTGCAGAAATTGCAATAGTTGTGCAATTTTAATGGATTTCACCAAACTTCCCAAAGAACATCATCTGGATTTTTTTTTTTCTAAATGACAGTGATGATCAAATGAGTTGATTTAGACTCATTTGTAAAAATTTTAATACAAAATTAGTCAGTTATAAAAAGATTTTAAGGCCTAACAACTGGCCATTATTCTGAAAGTGTTTGGTCGCAATAATTTAGGGAGTCGTGCGCAGAAATTCTGTGTAGAACAGGAGGTCCTTAATAATAAAGTAAATTAGATATATTTACAATAAACAACGTCATCAGCAGCGTTGTGCACTTTGCTTAATATGCTGGAGACGCATTGAAGTCTCTAGTCCTCATTTATTAACCATGCGTAGTTTATCTTTGATGATGTTCCGCAAATCACGTACTACTTGAGTATGATTTTCCCTAAAAGTTTCGCAAACATCAGTCAGAAGATTGTTTTCTGTTTTTGGATTTAGCGACATGCCAGCCATACACTCCGCCAGGGAAGAACTCAAATTTGGTGATATCCATCCAGCTGAAAAAGAAAAATTATTCACTAGTAACAAATTCTTCAACAGTTCATATGTTTCAATCTCTAAAAGGCACACAGGGCCATACATATCCACAACAAACCATTTGTCTTCTACTTTTAAGGGAATATTCTTAAATATTTTGAAAATACTGATAAACTCTTCTCCTAAAAAATCACTTTTTTCAAAACTGTGCATTGATAACTCAAAATTCATTAATTAATTAGCCAAAATATTTTTCTACAGTGAATTAAAAGAACTTCAAAATACATTTTGTCTGTTTTTGAGTATTACACAAAATAAATAAATTAATAAGAATTAATAATAAAAATGAGTTTGATTTGGTTCGATGTTTTTGAAGACGAAATAGGCGTTCAAAAAAATGATATTTTAATTCACAGGAGGAAAAATTTGAGAATAACTTCTAATCATCTATAAATAAATGACATTTTTTAAGCTTTCTATTTCTAACAATATACAAGAAAGAATGTCATCAGTACCAAAGATAATAAAATTTGCGTATTTGTTAAAGTCCTGCATTCAAGGAAGCAATCAAATGCGTGTGGGGAATGATTTCTCCTTAGGACTTGGAAAATCCACAGTGCCCTATATTTTAAATGAAATGTAGCATGTTTTTGAAGAACATTTATTATGGCCAAAATGGATAAGATTTAATTATTCAACAAAATAAAAGCACCCGAGCAAAGGTTGCAACAGTCTTATTATAATAGAAAAGACTTCTTCAGCACCAGCGCAATGCATAAATTAATTCGAAATCACTTACAAAATGTCAATAGACTTGAACTGTCTTTTAAGGTCTTCAGGGGTGCTATTTTACCCCTAAAACATGCTTATCCCCAACAAAAAATTACGTATCTCCTAAAAGATGTAGAATTACATATTTCAGTCGCAACAAAATCGACGGGGACATGTCGGGATACCTTTCTTGTAAGCTTAATTTTTCTATGATCGTACATACAGATTTGTAGATTTGTGAGAATTTGTTGATTTGTAATTTTTTTTTTTTTTGTAAAATCATACTTTTTCTAATGTTATTTACTTGAAAACTGGATTTTAGAGGCCAATTATAAATGATAATATAAATATCGATACATATAATAGGGTAATTCATTCTGTGCATTATATATAAGATAAATAAATAATCAATTTTTATTTAAATAATTCAGATTTTACTTACCAATTGCATTGTTACAATTCTGAAATTGGTGCTTAAGGTGCCTCATAAGGTCCACAATAAATTGAAGCTTTTCTTTATCACTAATAGTGGAGAGAAGGGAATCATCAGTGATCTGATGCTTTGTATCTTTCTTTTTATTCTTTTTCGACTGAATGTTCTGCGATGTTGCAAACTTTTCGTAACATACCGACAATACGAAGGCATATAACGAGAGTATCTGAGGAAAATAAACTTTAATACAAAAATTAAAACTAAATCATATATGAACCGACCTCAATTGCACAATATATCCTTGTTTGGTAATCCCTACGGATCCACACACCATCATCGGCTTCATTATGGTCCCGCACAGAATCACAGCAAATATTACTCACTAGAGTAACGACCTCGTTCAACGAAGTGATTCTCTCAGATCCGAGATTATTTCCTACGTACAAATCGACAAGGAATTGGGCTAAACAGCTGAAAAACTTATGGTAGGGCATCTCCAAAAGAACGTGAAGATGCGAAGGTAATAAATTGACTAGAAATTGATTAGATGGCTTAACATAACTCTTTGTCTGTAATCGTTGGAAGAGATCATCCCATGATTGTTTAAGAAGTTCTAAAGTGCTCGCGGCAGTTACTTTAACACAGTTTTCATTCCTTAACTTGTTATTGATGTGGAATAGATCTACCATAGCTGATACGAGACGTAGAATATGGGATCGGATGCGTAATGCTTCTATGTCTTGATCAAAACAATCCTTCTCAGCGTTATGTTCCACCATGTCTATTGGATTCCAGCTGACAACAACAGATAAATCTCTGTTATCAGCCAGTTGATCCCAATGAATGCGATCGTCTTGTGGATTGATGCTCATTAACTTGTATGTGTTCAGATTCTGCGATACAGTCCCCGAAAGGCTGACTAGTTCCAAGAGTAACTCCTCAGCAGAAGTGATAGCGTAGTGTAGGCTATTTGATAGGCGATCCCGGAAATCCATAAACTCCTGTAATTTGGAAAATGATCCAAACTTGTAAGACATTGCTATATATTCCAGTCGTTCTTTGTAACTAGTTGTAAAGAATTTTAGTGTTGCATCGTAAACGGGTTTTGCGATGGTTGGAAGTGACGTTCCTGGTAACAGCAGACAGTGTAAGTAGCCCATGGAATCTAACTGAACATGTTTAATATCTAAGGATTCATAAATCTGCTGCGCGCCAAGACCACAACCGAAGTAGTGATAAATCTTCAAACAAAGCAACTTTGCATGAAAATTACTCGGACTGTTATTAAGGACATAATGAAGTAGGCATAGGGCTTCAAGAAGGTGCTTAGCTTTATTTTCTTTAAAAGAGACATCATACATCACATGTGCTGGAAAAAAATTAAAAACTATACAATATACTAAACCCTCTTTTTAAAAACGATGCTTACCTGCCAGAAGAGCGTATGCATCTGATGGCCCCATATCTGTTGGAAGCAAATTTTTCCCAAAAGTGCTAAGTCCATGCTCGTAGTGCAACCGCAGAGCTGTGTACAATGCCAAAAGGTGTTCCGATCCGAGACCAATGTGCGATCCACAAATTCTCGACAACTGCAGAGAACAAATATGTTTCTGCATTTGTTCACGCTACAAGACGCAGAGAATTAATCGCGTAACTTTTAGTACTTATAATTTGTTCTCACGCTTTGCGGTAATGTTGTAGAACTAATACCGGACTCTCTTAGAAGTTTGGAAGCTAAGTCTAGTCGTTCTTGAAGTTCAGTGCTATTAAGAAACATAGCTATGTCGTTCGTGCAACAAGCTTTATGGCCAAATAATCTAAAGTATTCCAGAATCAAATCCTTGAATTCACCTAGAAGATCGTTTGCCTTCATATTGTTCTCAGTCATACGCCTATGCATTTCTAAACGTGCAAGATAAGGTCCTCGAACTCGCTTTCCTGATTCTATTAGCTGTGATTTAAAGAAAATAATTTTTCGTCCAATCGATTATATGATTCTCAAATTACCTGGCATAGAAAATCGTGGCATTCGTCTAATATTGGTATAAAATTATTACCTTCGGTAGATTTAAGTTTGCAAAGCTCGAAACAGCTTGTTAGATATTCTTTGTAATAATCCCATCGATCACGCCTTAAAATAATAAAGCAAAGTCATATTTATTCTAGTAATGCGGAACAAAAAAGTGTAGACTTTGGGGAATGAAGCAAAATTTGTTAAAAACGATCTCAAAAACATGTATAATAACTATCCACATGCACTATATTTGTAAAGAAATAACTTTTTGTTGTAATGGCGGCCATATTGGATCCGCCATCTTGAAAATATTTGTTACTAACATTTTCATGTACTCTGTTATTGTTATACATTCCAAACATACAGTATTAGTAACTTAAAACGTCATTTCTAAGAATAAATTAATACTAAGTTTATGAAAAATTGGACAGTCGATGCTTCAATTTTAGGCATATTTGGGCGGCCATATTTAAATTTTGGAGAACCATTTTTCAAATCTGACCGGAAAGAGCAGGTATTTTTACTTAAGAAAATATTTCTCTAATATTTAATTGGTCTTAGGGCTTTTTATAGACGAAAAACCAATCGACTGTGAAATGTCCGCTTCGCCGTTAATGGGTTAAAATAATATTGTAATAAAATTAACAGTTAAGAACAGCATCCTCACAAAACCTTTCAAATTTTTGAATTACTTTGTTGCACATTTTGACTGTGGCGTTGTTTGCCGATGCCGAGAGTTATTATATATGCCATTTTATAATTAATTTTAAGTAGCATAAAGAGAAAAAACATACGGATTTTCTGCGCTTTTTTTGGGAGGATTAAAATTGATAGAAATAATAATATTTTTAAATATTTCCTAGTTTCTTGGTAATTTCACTGAATTTCATTGCTGTCAGTGAGCATCCAACAAAGCGATTTATTAAACATAATAATAATAAAAACATAAATAATGAAAAAAGTAAAAAGTAAAAATTCATACAAATATGTTAACAAAAAAAAGAGTTACAGATTTGTGAGATAAAAAACCTCCGCGAGCCCTTAGGGTGTTTTGCTTTGAATAATATAAAAATATGGATTAATTCCTATCAGTTCTACGGAGACAAGTCGCCTTCCTACTGTCAAAAAACAGTTATTTCCAAATAGTCTGGGACTCATGTTTTTCGTTCAGCTTGTTTTAAGCTCAAACATTTTAAATACACTTTGGTTTTAAAACAGGTAAAAATCCCTAGTGGATTGAAAGGGATGTTCCCAAGGTACACTTTGCCCTATCGTTGTGTGCGTCGGATCTCTTTACGGATTGTAATTACAGAAGGATTTGCACTGACCCAGACCATCTCAATTTTAGAAAGCGAAAATTAGACAGAAGTTTCGAATTTAACAATGACTTCCATTGATCATTTTATTTTTCTCCTCTTGTGCAAGGCATATTTCCATTGATTGCGCTTTTCTTTGTTAAGAGATTTTTTCGGCTTGCTTGTATATTGTTTTTATTGAGATACATAATAACACACGAAACAAAGCTATTCGTATCTCGTAACAATATCTCAAATGGTACTTCGACCTTCATTCTTTGAGTAAGGATAGAATAGATCTAACTTATAAATCAAATAACTTACTCTTCAATTAAAAGTTCCTTCACTAACGTATGTAGACGGTCCCATAAATTAAGTTTTTTTAGAAGTTCAATCTTCATGGATATTGGAGCTCCTGGATACAGTTTTTGACAAAGCGAACCTTCCATAAAATCCAGCGCTTCCTTGTATTTTCCTTGCTCCTCTAAAATGTTTATGTAGAGTTGAACTTCTTGCTCGGCATCTAGTTTATCGTCTGCAATTAATTTATCCACCATTCGTTGTGCTAGACCTAAATAGAGTTTCCTTTTTTCTGGAATCGAGCTTTCTGGACCGCGCACACCCTAAAAAGATGCTTGATGTTCACAAAGCCTGATTTAAAGGTGGAAAAAACGTTACCTGCAGCACCACACTCATAACAGCCCAAAAGTAGTAAGGATTTTTTGCTTTAGCCTTATATAGCTGTAATGCGGTTGCCTGCTGTGCCTTATAGTCATTCAGCCTAACATATGAAATAAAGAGATGCGCCAGAATTTCCTCATTGCCGGGTGTTTGCTTAGCTGCGTGCTGATAGAGTTCGCAGATCTTCTCGACTTTTCACATGAAAGAAAGAACACTTTAAATATTCCAATTATGGCAGTTCGGGTCGTGGATATTCTTACGCTGTTCCATCTCCTTGTAGCAGAAGGTGAGCACCTGCAGGGTAGCATCATCAGTAGGTTTTTCCTCCGAGAGTGTGATAAGCAAAGCATTACTTTCCTCTTCCCGTCCCAGACGAAGAAGAGCTAGTGCCTTTAAGGCCCTAGCACAAGTCAGTGTCGGTGTTTTTTTGAGTAATTTCTCAACTTCTTGTAGAGCTTTTTTGTTGTTACCCACTTCCAAGGAGTCTGCAACAAGAAGACACAAGAAATACATGTAAACACTGCTGTTAATACAGACTAAGGCAAGTTCGAAGCGCGATTTTTATTCTTTCAAGATATGCTAAATTAGATTTTTGTATAAATAACAAGGTGTAATACCATAAATTGGACGTAGACGCCTTTCAAAAACCGAACCTTCACACACGTGCTGCGCCATGTCTAAATTTATCTGACACTAAAAAATTTCGGCAAAGTGAAAATGTCAAAGTTTACTTTTTATTTTTAATGTAAATCAAATTCATTATTCCGTACACTTCTAGCAAAAAGTTTTATTTTCGGTATTAAGGGCCTGTGCCAATCGGAAAACTTTTTAATCGAGGTGAATTAATATAAAGAAGTTTTCTCTGGTGAATTTATATTTCACAAAGTTGCCGGGCTATCATAAATGAAGATGTAATTTTGACTATTCAAAAAATCGCGGCACCTGGAAAATCATTATAACCAACATAATTTTGAATTTGCATGAATAAACTTTAACACTAGGTTTAGCGAGTGGTCATTTTGGCCCATTGTATATTAGTTAAATTTGAATTTATTTTCTCCAGTACAATGTATTCTGTATGTTCTGAAAATATATTGATTAATCTTTATAAGACATTTATAACTAATAATTAATCAAGAAATTTATAAAAGGTACGGTATAATTTTTCTTTGAAAGAATAAATTTCAAATAAACTGACACGGGTGAAAATTACCCCTCGGTAGACCTAGTGTTAAAATAGCAACTGTCTGAATTCGAATGTATTAAAAAGTTAGCAAGAAATTCCGGGACGGTTTGTAAAGCATTTTGTAACAAAGAACAAGAGAAAATAATAATGGGAAACTTCCAATTTCTCAAACATCGAATACGAGTATCTGCTTGGTACTGTTCGCAAAAATTAATACCACGCATATACTAGACTAATTGTAGATTTTTGCTCCAAGAACATAAATAGATACTTAAATAATGGAATATATTTAAGTTGAATATTAGCTTTAATTGTTAGGTATTCTTAGGCGGGTAAGTTTTAATTTCTGGACTCGACAATTACTATGTTTTCATGCGTGGTTGAAGCAAATTCAACGGAGTTAGTGGCATGAAAAGACGGGTTTTCGTTAAAGAGTTATTCTACTATCTAAAAAAAATTCTCGATTTATATACCTTTCGTTAGATATAAGCCTAAAGAATATCCGTTTAAAATATTAGATCGATATCTGTTTTTGTTTTCTTTCTATAGGTATTTTTAGGGGCGCGTGCACCGGACGCTCGCACTTCTTTTCGAAGGCTTTGTATACGCAAGCAGGCTTGAACATCTGCTCTCTTATAATAACAGTATATACACACGTGCCTATTTTTCTAAAAAAGCAAATGGCGAAAGATGCACAGACAATAGAGGACACAGAAGGTCTATACTACTGCCAGGATTTGCTGATGAGGTGTAAGTTAAAGAATTTTCATTAAATTTGATAAAAATCTCTTGCGAAAACTTTAAACGAGTTTCTCTCAAAACAACTTTTTTTTCGGCACTGACAAAAATCTAGTCAACCGATTCATTCCAAATTTTATTACTTATTAACTAAATTTGGATATAAATATTAAATTTTGGAAATTTCGGAAAACTATTTTCAATTAAAAATAAGGCTAAAATCGTGTGCACTAAATTCGAACGTTTGTCAAATTGCGAAAATTCAATATTTATGTCTAATTGTAGGTGCGTGCAGTAGATTTTTATCTAACTATTGAAAATTTTTTAGTATATTTGTATCAGATAACTTGGAAGACCTGGGTACTGTGCCGTGCATTTTGCGTTCGCCACAAACGGCCGCTGCATGATCTGAACATTGAATGAACGTTTTTTAATTTTTTTGTCCTAAAAAAATGTTAACTTTATACCTTAGTAAAAAAGCATGTAGAATTTTAAGTCGATTGCTTTTGTAATTTTTTTCCTATAACAATTTTAAATTGACAACTGATTTTTGGCCCGAGACAGTAGAATAACCCCTTAAGTTGGCTGAATCTCCACGAAACTAGTCGGATTGAGTTGGATTTAATTTATTATGTCATGAATAGCATTGAGTTTAGGTTAACAATGACAAAACTCAGTCCAATCTATTTCCATGAGCATTTGTCAGGTTGATCAATTCAATTCTTATTTGTCAATGTATAGGACGAATAGATAAGTCATTTATTCTAACGTTATTTCCAGTATCACAAACATTTGAGATTGTTTTGAGACCAATTTGAGTTATTTTATCTACGTGATTTTGATGTGATTAAAATATATTATCCATAGGATAAAATAAAACTTTTAGCTAACATTCAGAATTGCAATTTTAGAAATAAAAAGTAGATATTAGTATCATTTGATTCATAAATATGTTATATATAGGACACAATATTTATCCGTTCGACAAAGTTTTTCAAAATTTATCTATTTGAATCAAATAAACCCTTCAAATAATTACAACTCATATTATTAATTTGTCTTGTGCATTTGGCTCCAAAAAAGAACTATAAATATGTGATCTAATTTTGTGCTACATTTTCTCCTGAACTCAAAATCTATAAAAATACAGGTGGTTTAATAAAACGAATTATTTATTTGTCAATTCATAGTTCATTTTATTGTGGGTAAAAACAAATGACTGAACCAAATCCTCCTAAAATTCGTCAAAAGTGTGAGCATACACATTGATAAAACCCACAATAGTATATATATATAATATATGTAAAGGAGTTTTTTGGAAAAATTCAAGGCTTAAAGAATTTCATCCATAACTAGTATTATATTTAATTTCTTTATACAATAAGTCCGAGTCATTTATTATGGTTTTATCACAAGGATTTTTTGTTTTAAAAAAATACAAGTTTTAAATTGAGGCTTAGGTTTTTAGTTTTTAAATAATAACGATGAAATTACAAATAGGCGGTATCGTGCTTTTGTGAATTGTACTAAAACTGCAAGAAAACAAAATGGCCGGCTGTCAAATGTTGTCAGCGCCGCCTATGTCGAATCTTTGTACTAATTTTTAGCATAACCATCCTTTTCACCGAGAGATCTTTAGGTGTACACGTGTTTGTGGCAATGGCACCGTCGGAAAAAGTTAAAAAACCCGATGCTTCGGGCAAAAAGAAGAATAAACATCCCTTAAACAGATACTTGGGAGGTGGGATTATGCGCTACTCCAAAAGTCAGGTACCTGTGAATTAAGGTTTATCGAGAAAGTGCTTTAATTTTTGACAAATGCCCCGGCGGCCAGCTGGCAATAGAACCAATAATGTGGTTATTTCTCCGGAAGTTTTAATCATAATTGTTTCACTGCTTTTATTTTGCTACTAGCAATGCAAATAATATCACCCTTGGAAGGAAGATATTAAGTTTGGAATTTTTTTTATTTCAGATGTACAAGCGCAGGGCTTTGTGGCGTCTTAAGGGGGTGAAGCGCCCTGTCGTCCAGAAAGTGAAGAAACCAATCTCCAAAGTTAAAAAGATTGGAGGACAAAACAATGGCGGAGAACGTGTTGTTTTCCTTAAGAAGCCGAAAGCCAACTATCCAACAAAGGCTCGCGTTAAGAAGCGCCCCTCACGTGGGACCTTCAGCCAGCATACACGATACACTCGTCGTTCCCTGAAGAAAGGACGAGTGCTCATCCTTTTGGCCGGACGTCATCAGGGAAAACGCGTCATTCTTCTTAAAGCCCTACCATCTGGATTGCTTCTTGTCACTGGTCCATTCGGTATCAATTCCTGCCCCTTGAGGAGGATTTCACAGAGGTATGTCATCGCCTGCAAGACTAGGATTGATCTTAGGGGTGTCACTGTCCCTGAGCACATCAACGATAAGTACTTCAGACGCAAGCTGAACAAGAAGAAGACTAAGAGCACGGAAGGCGATATTTTCGCCACCAAAAAGGAGAAGTTTGTACCAAGCGAACAGCGCAAGAAGGATCAGAAGGAAGTGGACGCTGCCGTTGTAAAGGCAATCAAAGCTCATAAGGAGTCGAAATACCTGATCAAGTACTTGAAGAGCATGTTTAGCTTGAGGTCTACACAGTATCCTCATCGTATGACCTTCTAATCGGAATTACATCTATTCGATTTTTAATATTTGAATAAATTCTTAAATCAATAAATGCGTCTTTGTGGAAACTTTAATGCTATAATTGAAATCCTCATATTTCGGAGTAAATTGAAATCAAAAGACTGGCTCGAATGGGGTATTCATAAAACTTTGGGCGCAATCATGTTATCTGTTTCGACTTAAAGCAGATCACTTTACTTCTGATAAATCTTTTAAATGGATAACTCAAGTTGTATTGCCACTTCAATGTGCACATTTTTGGCAGCCCTCTCATTTATGCTTATCCAGGTAAGTGTCGTTATTAATATATAAATATTAATTTTGTGCACACTTGGAATTGCTTGAGAGCTTGGAGGTCTTGAATGAAAAGAATATACCTAATGTAAAAATAAGCTGTCTTTATTTACCAACAGTGCTCAAGTCATTTATTGAAATGCTGAAATATTTTTTCTAGGTTTTATATAATAAACGTGAGACTAGGACCAGCTGAGTTACCCAGTATAGAGTAACCACTTCTCAAATGCTTCGGTTTGGTATATTCTAGAAATTGTTTTTATCAATTCCAAAATAAGGCGTGGATTGGGATGTTACGTCAGGCTATGATATGATAAAAAACCATATAATGAGGACGTGTATTCGGAATTGGGTAAAGGTAGGGAGTGCACATAAGGAAGTAAAATGTCCCCTAAAATAATGTTGTACTGCTCCTCCCGTAAAGTACATTCCACAATTGGAGCTGGTACCTCGGCGCTGTTGCAGCTCCAAACTATTATAGCTGGTGGGTGTTTCACAGTCCTCTGTACGCCTTTATTGAAACGTTCCTTAGTCCTTCTTCGTAAAAAACGGTGTGATTCTGTCATTACATCTAGTCTACATTCGTCGCTAAAAATTACCTAGAATATTTAAAAATTATCAATTTAATTGATCCATTGGATAAAATAGTTTTAAACTTCATTAGTCTAACTTTTTCCCACAAACCTTATTCCAATCAGTTGTACTATAACTTTTGTGCATTCATGCCCACAGTAAACGTTTCAATTTCATGCGTGGAGTCAGTCGAAATTTGTTTTTGCTTTTTGAGTAAGGCTATAATATTCTTCCCCCTCAGAAATGTCCTTTCCACTCATTTTATTGTTAATTATCAATAATTTTGATATTAGCAAAAGTTTATCACTAATTTTTCTCACTGTAACTCTAAAAGAAGAAAATTACACTTTTAACACCTAGAAATTAAATGCAGTAAAAACTCTCATCCAACTGGCAGTTAAAATGCATTAACAGCTTCTCTTATATAGGCACAAGTAAGGACATTTTTATCATTAACTTATTTCTATTACTATTTCTTAGTAAAAAAAAAAGAGAGCAGGGCAATAAAACACATAAGTATTCTTCGAATCAATAGATAATTACCGGAAGTAAACAAGTAAGTCATTAGTTGATGATTAAGGGTCGTTTTACGCTGGTGTCTGTGACAATTTCAATGATCACATACTGTAAATAGTATATATAAAGTTAAAGTAAATAAGACCAGAAAATTTTTTTTTTTTTCTTTTTAATACATTTATAAAAGCGTTGTTTTAAAAGTATTTTTTCATATACATATTTTATTCAAAGATTAATCATAATAATAATAAGATAAATACAGGGTGTTTGTCTTAAAACGGCCATACGTTGGCAAATGGTAAGGAATGTCCAGACAAACAAAGAATTATGCTTGACGGGGGGGTTGAAAATGCTTCGGGGAGGGAGATTTCTGTATTCAGGTACTAGTTTCACTGAACACTCTGTAACTTTTTTACCGACAGCCGCATGACGAAGATGTATATGTTATTCCACAGAGAACCCTTTACCTTTTCCAACGGGTCTACAAACACCTCTCTGCCCCTCTCTGATCGGGAGCTATAAATCCTTACAGTTCGCAAATTGGTCAAAAGCTGCTCTATACTAATTGTTACCTCCCTTTTTGGAAAAGATATTGGTGGTTATTTTATAGTTGCTCATTAACTTAAGCAGGTATAAATAGGTAAAATAAAACATCAACACCTTGTATAGACGCGTTTTATTATAATCGCCATGCATAATCAATGAGCATAAATCATTAATATATTATCGAATTAAAAATATCTTCAAATCAATTTGAAAGGAATTTATTTTCCGTTTAAATTACATTTTTACCATACTTTTACAATTTCTGCCCATCATTAAAAAAATACAAATAATAAATTTATAGGAGAGCAGATAAAATCACTAATAAAATTACGGAAAAAAGTATTAATTTCAACGACTGCGCTGATTCTAACTAATTTTTAATTTTGTATAGAATTGTGTTGAGTTATTAATTGCGAGACAAGAGAATTCAAATCTGTTTCTCTAACAGAAGGTAATAAAATAATATTAACAACCCTTATGAAAGACATAAAAAAGTTCGAAAACTTATTTTTTCCTGGCACAAGATCACTTCACGGGCTATCATTTTAATGTTATTAGCTTTTAATAATGCTATGGATAAAGGTTGTGTCATTTCCAATGCCTGTTTATTCACAGGAAAATATTTACTTGCGAAAATTAAGAGAATCTGTTGATAAATCGGGAAAGGTCATTTGGTATTTATGTAATACATCGATTTAATAATTTTTAATAGTCCACAGACAAGCTTGTGTCTTTTTGTATATCCCATTAAATTATTTTTACTAATTTTATATAAGAAGTTTTTATATCATTAACCAGATAATAAATAAATGGATTTTTTCATAATTTGAAACTAACGTAACCCCTTAAATTTGATGGAGTTACTCTAATTTAAAATTGTAACACCCTAGTTCGCAGTAGGATGTTTTCGGATTAGACATTAAATCTGGAATGCAAAATGCAAAATAAAATATGACTGTGTTCAAGAACTCGTTATACATTCGACTGACGATTGAATTGCGCATAGTCGGAGAGCCGGTGACACTATATATGGTATAGTATTCAGGTATCGGTCAACTAATTGAAAAGGTGCATAAATATCTGTAATCAATACCACATCACTAATTTGCAAAGATTCCCTAAAATATCTGGCAAGTTTGCCTAAACCCTAGACTACGCCACCCTCTACCTCCCTTAAACTTTATTTATTTATTTTTTTTAGTTAAAGTAACTGAACAACTCGAAGATTACAGTATATAAACAACTGCACTGAAAGCAATTCTTGAATATGCGAATTAAGTCTGTCCAACTTTTTTTTACTTTCGGTTGAACCTATTTTTCTTTCTCCTTATAAGGACAGACTGCATTTAGATCTTTGCATAAACGTTTTGAAATTTTTGAAATAATATTCACTCTAACTTTTTGACTGATAATATACTCTCGCCATATTTTAAAGATAATTTCGTAGTTAGGGATAACCCTCGTAATCTAAGGGGACTAGTCTTCTACAAACCAACAGTTGTAGAACTAACTATGATACCTATGAGCCTATCAATGGCATGTAATTAAGCTTTAACAGGCATCTTGACTTATTTAGTGGAGGGCTTAATAACCATGCGTTCGAAAAATTCGTATTCAACAGTTATCAATCAGAACATCTTTTTTAATGTGTGATACCCTTGAATTTTTGATCTGCATGTTTTATGTTGGTTCTGATGGTACTAACAAAACCAAATGATGATTGCAGTATCAAACAGTTCTGTTGTTTGTAGCTTGGATTAAGCTGATGGTTAAAAAAAATAATGCAACTGGTAAAAATTAGTGTAGCTTGTGTCAGTTCAAGACAAAAAAGAGGGTGCCAATGTTTGACACGCCGCAAACTAGAGTTGTCAGGTGGGTTGGGTCGGTTATTAATTATTTTTAAACAATTACATGTGTATATTTCTTATTAATAACGAATCTTTAACAACTTTGTTTTCAAAATCTAACGATATTCACATATATCTTACAAAAATGGTTTTTATAAATTTTTTAATGGCTTGGACTTATAACTACGATGAGACAACAGTGTGCAATTTTATATCTAACTCAACACACAGTTGAACGCTTTCTTAGACTGTCGAAAATTTATTTGCCTTTCTTTCAGGCACATGGTGGATTAGAGAAATCTTTAATCTATTTTAATGTTGCAGTACTTGGTTTAGATTTCTTCTCCTTTTTACGAATTTCATACATCTGCATTAACCAAAAATAACTATATTATTTTTACTTCACTACTTACGCAAGAACAAGAAGTTCATGTGGATTTTGCTTCTTCATTATGGAAGTGTCCCAAAATTCTAATAGGGTTTACGGTAATGGATGCAATATAATAATTGGGAAGTTAATACATTTTTATTCAAGAAACATTAGTTATTTATAATCTCTACTAACTTCTTATATTATTTTATTAAAACTTAATTTAAAAAATCCTAATTGCTACGAAAAATGGTACCCGAAGTACAAAAATTAACTTCTGTTGTATTGAAATATATTACTACAAAATAATTAACTATTTTTACAGATGTATGAATTTATTTCAAAATATTTATTATTCGACAACATGCTTGTGAATTGATATCACATATTTTGAAAAGGTCTTGATTGTTACCTGATTGTGCCTTGCACATTGTAAGAAATAAACTATGAAAAACCTAATTTGCGGCGGGTAAAACATCGGCAACGTAAATTTTTTTTAAATAAAACATGTTAAACAGACACTTTGGTTGTCTAGGGTCCAGGCAAGATTGCAGTCAGCGTTTTATTTGGTTGACTTCTTTATGAAGAATATCTTTGATTTTTCCCATCGGAAACTACTCATTTACTCCATTTTTTAGGTAAACTTGGTTGAATTGTGGACTCAACTGCAGAAATTGAGTTCATGAATGCAACTATGATAATATATTATAATTTACTGGAGAAATCAACTCAGTTTAAGTTCACTATTTGTCCCAAGTGTGTACAGTTGTTTAGATATACATTTTTGGTTAAATATACGTAGTATGCGTTTATACAATACGAAGTTTTGTACATATCATTTCTATTCGTTATTTTAAAATAAATTCCAAATAAAAATTAATTCTTATCTACAATATATTCTTTAAAAATTGCTTTGTTTCTAGTAAATTTAGATACATTTTTCCTAGTAGCTTACAAGTATTCGTAGAAAAGTATCCAGTAAGATATATTAAGAATAGAAAACAAGAATGGAAAAAATACTCGCGAAAATCTGTCTATGTTAATAGCTCTTTTCAGGCGTTCCTGGGCAGGTGTTAATTTCGGGAGTTCTGGTGGTTTTGGAGGTGGCGGCGGAGGAGCTATGGTTGGAGTTAAGAGAATCCTACTTTCTTGTCGCGGTATCCATGGTCCATCCGCATTTAGGTCCGACTTGGGCGGTATACGTCTACTATTCTGAAATTGAATAGTTGAAATTAAATTTATATTATAAGAGGTAAATGTCCAGCATTCAATTTTGCTTACCATTCTTTTAGTAGGAATGTTATCATCAATAATTTTTTCAGTTTTTTCTATTTTGTTGTTCTTTTCCTCTTTTGGTTTCTCTGCAGAGGGAGGTGGAGGCGGTGGTAGCGCAGGTTTAGGCACCTGAGTATCGCCAAGTACGATATTTACGAGGCAGTATTCCATTAGTGCCATGAACACGAAAACCGTGCAAACGGACATGAAAGCATCGACAGCCTTGAGATACGAAACGGGTGGTAAGGCTGCTTGTGATTTAGCGTGCTGCGTTGAAAGTGTTAATAGAGAGGTAACACCTAGTGTAACTCGAGCTGGTGCTGCCTCGGGCTTAATCCAAAAAGATACCCATGACATGATTACGATCATGCAAGTCGGAATATACGTATGGAAAATGTAGTAGCCTAAGCGCCGCTTCAGGATGAATATAACTTCCAAGCAAGTGAAATTTCCCGTCGAGTATACCTGGGTACAGTCTGCTGTTTTATTCTCAATCAGAGCAAGTTGCGGAAGTTCAATGTTCTCATCTATGACAAGAGGAACTTCTGGGTCCCACTGGAAAATCATGTCGTCTGTTGTGTGGGATACTAAGCAGTAGATGCAATTAATAATATATCTTATATGTACGTCTTACCTCAAACGTGTAGCATGGGAATATGCAAAATGGTTTTGGTTTCTTAACAAATATTTTATAAAATTAAAATATGTTCCGTTCAAATAACATCAAACATATGGACTAATTATAAAGAAAAAGAGCTCGATTTTTGTTTTTATCTACAATTTCCTTTTCGCGCTTCGTACCTTAGTCCATTAATTACTTCTAGTTACATCGTTATAAAACTTTAGATAGGTGCTTTTGATTAAGTGATATCAATACTGTAAAGCTTTAAAAAAATGTTATAATTTCAGGAATATGTTCTGAAAGTTTCATATCGAAATTGTTTTCAATGGCGTAGCTGTAAGGCTGTAAGAATTTTCTTCTTTTCTTTGCGAAGCCATTTTTTGATATCTACCACTGCGCTCTGCATCGGTTTTGTTATGTGTTTTCATACATTTCTTTGGAATGTATCAACCTATTTGGATAATTCTTCTTTTTATTAAATAGCGTAGGTTTGTCAAAATGTACAATAATATATGTATATATAAAGCCTAGAGAGTCAAGGACGCTACAGAAGAGAGTGATGCGATATAAAATGACTATGTGGGGGCTTATAGAGTAGCTGATTGTCAAATCCTAAAATTCAAGAAAGTGGACCCAAAATGGCACTCTTACATTATTAAATTTCATTGAAATTTCATAAATATAAGCATATGGGGTGTTCTTGGGACGGTTAATTTCAAATTAGATATGCAAAAAAAATGTTATCGAAGAAGAATATTTATCCTTGAATACGATTCGACGAAAATTACAAGCGGAGAAAATCAAAACCAGGTCGGCCTTGATGAAACATTGCTTACTGAAAAGCAGAACTGAAGGCATGTAGAATGGGCTAAGGAAAACATCAACCGTGATTGGGACAACGGGGATAATAAGTCTGTACAAAAAAGGATTTTCGAAGTCTGCTAGGATGCTATATGGCAACTACAACACCGATTGGATCCTTCAAGAAGATAACGATCCGAAACATAGAAGTCAGTTATGTACATGCTGAAAAGATGAAAATAATAATAAGACACTTGATTGATCATCAGAATCGCCGGATGCAAATCCTTTTCAAAATGTATGGGGATTAAAGTCGGAAAGCAAATAAAAGTAGCAGCGCATTTAAGGCGAACGCTACAAAGAATTTGGAAGGAGTTACCGACAGACTACGTGGAAAAATTAGCCGATAGTTGTCAGCGGAGATGCCAGTTAATATTTGATAGTGAATGCGATTGAACCATGTATTAAATGGGTCATTCTAAGTTAAGAGGTATTAAGTTATTAGGAGAGGCGGCACGACAAAAATAATAGAATTTTAATATGATTGCAGTATGTTTTTATCGAAACACTTATTATCTTCATATGCGAAAAGCAGCCAGTCAATTTATTTATTTTTTATTATTTTATAACTGACCAGGGGAGATACTAGATACAGGGGAGAGACAAGACGTACAGGGTAGAATACTTTATGAACAGGGGAGAGATATTTATGTTATTTTATGAAACAAATCACAGTAGTAGTTTAAGGATCAACTTTATTTTTATTGTTAATTAATAATAATCAGACGTTTTATTGTACAACAGCCATCAGTAATTATAAAAGTAACTTAAAAACTTAAATTCTTATTTGAGTATACAAAATACAAATGGGCTCATATAGCTGGAGGTGAGTGCGACAAATTTTTGGACAAAGTGCAGAAACATGTGCCTTTTATGTCTTGTCCAACTTCTTTGGTATAAACTATAACTGTGTGCATACTGATTTGTTGCCTTGAACCCCCGAAATGGAAGGACTGCACTTCTTCAGAATATTTGGTAAAATAGTTTTCGCTGAAGTCCATGCGTATGATAGCATCTTGTACTGACTGAATTATGAACAACAGTACATTCAAGTCTCCTATAACGAGATTGATTCGTACCGCGTTATACGGAAACCGCGCTATGAGAGACTTCAAATTAGTTCAAATCAGGATATGCGTTCTATGGAACCGCGTTTTGAGAAACATAGAAATACGCTAAATCAGAATAATCTATACCGCGTTATATGGAAACCACTGCCGCGTTCTATGGAAACTGCGTTGTAAGAAACTCAGAATTAATACAAATTAAATGATTTGTACCGCGTTATATGGAATCTCAGAAATAAATAAATTCTATATAAATCAGACCTATATAAAAACTGCATTCTCAAAGTAACAAAAAGTAACAAGTTGTGGCTGATACGGTTAATAAATGAAATTTTATAATAGAAATGACAATGAATATGTAGATTTTTACATATTTAAATTTTGGTTTAATGAATACTAGAATTGTTAAACAGGGGAATACACCACAAATGTTAACTATGTACATACAAAAATTTAACACATCGAATAAGTGTTTCCATAGATAAATTTTTCAAACCATTTGAGTTGTTGGAATGTTCTTGTATCAAAAACGCGTTATAAAGAGACCGCGTTATAGGAAAACTTGTCGCATTTTTCACACCGCGTTGTATGGGAATCGCGCTATAAAAACACCGCGTTATAGGGGATTTGACTGTACACGTATTGGCTGTAAAAATACTCCAACACGACATATTTTTATCTCCCCTGGACAGTAAGTATCTCCCCTGGCACCTTAGAAGGCAGGGGAGAGAAGACAGGGGAGATACTTTTCTGTTAAAAAATTGGTATAAACGCCAAAGTTTTTGTAATACGTAATTAACAAAGAAGAATATGATTCTATGCATAATTTACAGTAATTATATAAAGAAAACAAGTTATTTAGGCTTATAATTGCGCTAAAAAACTTACCAGGGGAGAGAACGCATTCACTGATTCACAACTACTTCCAGTAAGTGGCGTCACTGAAATGGCGAGCAAAATGGCCGCACGCTTGTGTCGTGAAGGCTTGCTGCTAACTTCACGTGGAATGCTTTATATTTATAGTCGCAATTTACGCGATAAATTTAAACATTTGTGATTTTTAAACGAATACAAAACGCCAGGGGAAGAGACGCTTAATATGAAGGACAAATGTAGACATTATAGTTTTTATGAAAAAGAAAATGTTAGTAATTGTTTTTTCTTAGATTACATTAATTTAATTAGTCTAGTTTATAAGTTATATGAAATATAGTTTATAACATAATTTCAAGTTAGTCAAAACTACTGATTGACTAACATAATCTGTTGGGGGACAGACCAGGGGAGATACATTTTTCATGTTTTAGGCTCTTTTGTGACAAAATTAAATACACTTAATTCGTGAATTTAAGTGACCATAAAGAATATGGTAACTTTTAAGATATAACAGGCTTATTTCAAATAATTTAAATATGTATATATGATTTTTTATCATTGCCGTTGAAAATACCTCATAACTTAGAATTACCCAAATATAAATCCACTTTGCTCTTAATAAAAAATAAAATTTATTAATTGCAACATATTGATTTTATTTTGTGACGGCTACGATCTTGTGGAAATTACTGTATATATCCGCCTCCAAAAAGGTATTAAATAATTTTAATTAAAGTTCCTCTGCTAATAATTTCAAAATTATAATTCCGCAATTTTACCGGAAATTTGAAGTCGTCTCAAAAACTTGACTGATGTTAAATAAAGAACCATATTTGTGATCTGTTCGTACCCTTGACACAGTCACATCCGCTTTTTTCCATTTCATGATTCATTGTTTGTGTAACATGGTTTTTGTATAACATGGAAAGTATCCTATACTTTACTATAGGAATCGCATCTTTTTTGGCACGCTTTTTCGTAGCTATCGTGCTAAAAGAGAGTTAATTAGTTTGTTGTAACCGAAAACGACTGGTATTTACGCACTGAATGTTACTCCTCATTATTATAAGATATATAAATATATAATAAATGATTTTTACATTATATGTCATACGTTTTACACATTTACAAATTTTGTGAAGCATTTTTTTTTTAAAACGATATTTCTAAATTCTTAAAAAGTAGTGCTCAAAATAATAAAACTTGAATTTCGATTATATATACATTTATCAAATAGAAACAATTAATCACAAACAATTTACTGCATAAATTATTTCTTCATATAGCTACCATGCAGCGCCAATGAAGGATTGTACATAGCCTACAGAAAAGGATTTTTTAATATTTTTTTAAATTTCTTATTTGTGGAGACTATTATAAGGAAACATAAAAAAGACTAGAAGCATTTGAAATCTGGCTCTTTAGAAGAATTTGAAAAATGTCTTGGCTCCACAGAGTCTAAGAACTAAGAAGTCAGTTTATTTGTTATATCCCATAAACAAGTATTTTCCTCGTATATATTAATTAATTCCAATAACTCCAACAAACAACTTAATTTTTGTCGTTGTCTATTGTCAGTGTTAACTAGTCAGTAAAAAACGGTAGACAAAGGGTATTTATACCAGTCAGAATTAGCGGTGTAATTTGAACACACCAAAACACTTTAAAGCTATACTATACAAAAACAGATTTAAAATGAAGATTTTTTCCCCCGAGAGAAATCGTTCCAAAGCACTTACATATCACGGCGTTTTCGTTGTAAAATGTGCTATTAAAGGTTAAGCATTTATTATGATATAAATATAGACTAAGGTACTGATATTCGAAAATTTGGATTTTACAATTTTGCACACACACTCCACGTCTGAGTTATACCATAGTCTCTTATACTAGTTAATTAGTTTTAGAGTCAGTGGCTATACCATACAAAAACTTACAGCTTTCCATCTGAAGTTTGCATTCTTGGGTGTCGTGTGGATATATGGCAAAATTCATAGCACAAGATAGTTTTAGGGTAAGTTTGACCATATAAAGAATAGTTTTGTCTCTATATAACCACATGTAGTGATTGGGGATGGTCATAGTCTGGAAGGTGACAGATTTTGCATTCTTGAAAAACGAATCAGGCCTCCACATGTTCTTTAGCCAATCAACTTCGAGAAGGCGGTATTCAGTCGTCATATTTTCTGGTAGTCTCAAGCGATGGTCTTTCCATGTTTGTGCAAAAAATATGTCAGCGGCATACGTCATTGATGTCTCGTCAATCGAATCCAATCCCATTACAGTTACATGAAAATACACCGTTGTGGCTTGTCCGTCTTTTTTGGGAGGACGCATTTTATCATAACGTTTCGAATCTTCAGGGAGGATATCTGTGAATGCTAAGCTGTGTCTAAAAGCAACGAAATTTTAATTAACACAAGTGTTTTATGTTTACATTTTTTACTTACTGATACTCGCCAACTGTTATGATCGTTTTCAGACATATCGACAATGCAGCTAGAAGGAACGTAGAAGGAGTCATGCGTGTACCTGGAAAATTATAGTTCTGATTAATGATGTTTTTAAACGGTGTTATTTAGCTTATAGCGTATATTTGTTTGTTTCAAATCTTGCGACAGCTTTTTCAACTACTTCTACTAAACCGATTCTTATGAAACTTTGCACAAACATTGAGTTCCTGTGACAATACATGAAAAAGATTAAAAAAAACCAAGATGGCGAGTTTCAAAATTGCCGCGATACAAATTAGAAACAAAATTCCGATCTTGCTAAAATTCGATATATAGGTAATACATACAATCCCGATGAAAATGCAATATTATAAATTAAAAAAAAAAAAAAAAGTAGCGTATTTCAAAATGGTCAGCTTGCAGGTTAGAGGAGAAAAATCTGGTCAAGCTGAATTTTGCTCCATACATAAAACATACGGTCCCGATAACAATGCAATATTATAAAATAATAAAAAACCAAGATGGTGGATTGCAAAATAGCCGTTATACAAATAAAAGGAAAAAAAAATAGAAAATAAAAAAAAGGTATGCCATTTTTTTAAGTTAAACAGTTTTATTTTCAATCATCAGCTGTACCAAAATAGAAAAAAAACTGGACTTTCTTGAGATTCTGACGTCTAGTAAGAAATCGTGCAATACTAGCAGTGTTGTCTTCTCGTGTCGTATGCCAGGGGCACTTTGTGTTGCTACGCCAGCGTGATAAATAAAATAATCTGGGACTTTTAACAGACTAAAATAAAAACGTGCGACGCATAAAAACATGTACATATAACGATTGTATAATTAAATAAGAACGACTTGTTTAGGAAAATGTGTTTCTAAACCTACCAAAAGAAATATTTCAAATGCGTCCCACGTTTTAATTTTAGTCTGTTAAAAGTCCCAGTTACTTATCCCGCTGACGTAGCAACATAAAGTGCCTCTGGCTGCGAGCCAGCAGGGTACTAGAGGCTGTGGGTTCAATTCCCACCAGAAACTCTGATCACAAAAATTGGTATCACAATGGGCCTATATTGGCCTAAGTATGTCTTCAGACAGCCACATCAATCTACAACAGAGAGCTTTTGTAAGGTTCATTTAATTCAAATATGCTTTTCAAATTAAAATTAGGAACAAATTGCGCTTGAGTTCTCTGATATTTATGAAGTTTTGTAGAAACGTTAACTTGTAGAAAACGTGATGAATAAGAAACCAAATTTTGTCGGTCGCTCCGGTAAGAATTTTTGGATTAAATTAATTAATTAATTTTAAGTTAACGGAAAAAACCTATTCCGACTTCTTCATGTAGAAAGCAGACATTTTTCGAGTGCAATGACAATTCGAAAAAATGAAAAATTGTCTGTTAAACTGTTTTCTTTATTGAGTCTTGTAAAACAATAAGAAAATCCCAGAATAAATTATGTACAGCTGATTTTTGGCAGAAACGTTCCTTAAGGCCTAAGAAGTATTTTTCCCAAAGATCCCATCCATGGCCGGCGCGGCGCTTGCCCCCCGTCCTTTAAGTGGGTCCCTTATTTTTTGAAATTTCTGTAGAAACGGTACGAGCCAAAGCGAAAACGTTTTATATTACCTAGGTTCATTCTGATTTGACCAGTAGTTTCCAAAATATGTCTATTCAAATTATTGGAAAAAATTACAGCGGGCAAAAAGGACCACGTAATAATTGTAAAAACCAGCATTCGTGGAGTTTAAAACAAATATATTGCAAACTAGGGTTTGTGTTCCGTTCCTCTCAGCCAACCCCTGTTTCCGACTTACATGTTTTGAAAAAAAATTGTTTATTATTCACCAACTAGGAAAATTATTATTAATCTTATTGCTGGAGTTATTTTAGACAAAGTGATAAATTATTTTTAAAATACCCTACATACATTACATATGGCATGTGTACATACATTGCATATGGTATGTGGATTGATAAGAAGTTCAACGATTCACAAGAACATCATTTAGAACACATGTAATACATGAGTCATTATGTTCTTTATTTGTATAATTTTAGTGTTCTCTCTTCTTATCATTTTAGAGCTAAACGCAAAAGCACGTCTTTTGTTCACTTTGAAGATTCCCTTTTTTTGCACCATGTACCACACCGACACAGGTTAAATATTAAAGCCTCTTAGTTGAGGATTTTATTGTTTGGAAGGAATTTAAATTGTTATTTGAAAAGAGCTCCGTTTCTTTTTTTTATGTTATTTAGATTTTATTTTACGAATTTTGAAAATACTTAATAAATCAGATAATTTTATTTTATATAATAATTTTAATTTATGGTGTTCTATCATCATAATAATATGAAACGAGTACCTTTTTCGAAATATTTGTATAGAAGCGTAATTACGATAACTAAAATTTAAAAATATGCAATTTTATTTTAAGTGCAGCAAGTGCAGTCATGAACAATGTTAGGTGTGTCCATTCGCCCCATGACTTGAGGCAAATGCAAACTTAACTTTTTTTAAAACTTGTAATAATTCCAAAGAAATTCAAAAATTAATAAATAATCTCAAACAAATATCGCAACTTTGATTGAGATCATCATAATTTGTCAATACGTCCTTAACTACCAAAATATAATCCTTTAAATTTAATAAGCGTATCCGTCTGCCCCAGGGTTTTTCTTCATTCTATTTGTGTTGCATGGAATTCTCGCGATAGAGCTCAAGTAGCACTCGACCTGTGTTATTTCATTAAAATATATAATCGTAGTGAATGTTGTTTCCAATTATTGTTAATTATTTTGGCTTGGTACCTGAACTTAGTGTAGAGTATTATATTTTGCTATTTTATCATGAGTATAAATAAGTCAACTTATCTTAGGTGAAAAATATGTTTAAAATGAAGACCATAAACATTATTTCTTATAAGTTCAAAGGTAACCTTCGGCAATGCATAACAAACGCATACTAACGTTTTTTTAAACATTTAAATTGTACTGAGCGCATTGGTAAGTTTTCTTAAAGGAGGCCTTGAATGTAAAGGGAGGGAAACAGACAGTCGTTTCCTCCTCATTCATTTGAAAACAAAGGTGCTCTTGAGTCGAATAAAAAGAATTAAAAGTAGAAATTCTTTAGCAACTTCCCCATGCACTTTCTTAAGAGATATGCATGAGTCTGTTTTATAAGTTAAACATTGTTTAAACCATTGAATAACTGGTAATAGCGAAAGTCTTAAGTAAAAACACTTAAATAGATGGTTGGAGTTTTACTCAATTCATCTTTTTTATTTCGAAGAAACAACGCGTGTAGTTGCGTTATAATTCTCATGGATTCTGTGATAAATCGTTTATTCATCTAATAGATGCTAGAACTTAGAACGTACACTGCGCAAATTAAAAAACGGGACACTTTAATAGAGCTGAAAATTTAAAATCAAATTTTAATAATCTTCACATTTTTAGTGCATTGTGTATATACCAGCTGGGAAAAGGAGTAAACTCAAATACATCGGAAAAGCAATAATCTTTATAGGATTCAACAAAAACTCAAAAGCTTAGGTACAGATGTTACGATTCAACTAAAAGAAAAGTGGTCATAGTCGGGATGTAAAATTTCAGGTAGAACCCAAAAAGAGGCATTAGGAACCTGATTCAAATTAATGTATGAGTCATGTAGACAGCAGAAGCAACTTCAGAGCAAATATTTTCAGGAAAACATGAAGATACTGTTGAACGTCGCATATTAAGGGGGTATTCTCATGTAAACGCATAAATTTTACCTCTTTTTAGGGAATTTTTTTTTATAAGACAATAAAATTCAATCACTGTAATTTTTTTATATGTTTTTATTTGTATCTTAAACTGTATAAAGAAAATTTTTTTTTTCCTTATTTTACATCTAATATATAAAATTCTACTGTCACAGTGTTAGTGGCCATACTCCTCCGAAACGGCTTGACCGATTTTGATGAAATTTAATATGTATATTCAGTAGGTATGAGAATAGGTTTATAACTAATTTTTATACCCCTAGATGTTAAGGGTGGGTCACCCTAAAAAAAGTTTTTTTATTTTTTGGACCAATTTTTTTTTTGTAATTTTTTTATGGTGTGGCATTAAAAAACACATTTAGTCCTAAATTTTTACCCTTCTACCACCAACCCCTACTTTTTAATAGTCTAATATATAAAATTCTTCTGTGACAGTGTTAGTGGTCATACTCCTCCGAAACGGCTTGACCGATTTTGATGAAATTTAATATATATATTCAGTAGGTATGAGAATAGGTTTATAACTAATTTTTATACACCCCTAGATGTTAAGGGTGGGTCACCCTAAAAAATTTTTTTTTATTTTTTGGACAAATGTTTTTTTTGTAATTTTTTTATGGTGTGGCATTAAAAAACACATTTAGTCCTAAATTTTTACCCTTCTACCACCAACCCCTACTTTTTAATAGTCTAATATATAAAATTCTTCTGTGACAGTGTTAGTGGTCATACTCCTCCGAAACGGCTTGACCGATTTTGATGAAATTTAATATGTATATTCAGTAGGTATGAGAATAGGTTTATAACTAATTTTTATACCCCTAGATGTTAAGGGTGGGTCACCCTAAAAAAAGTTTTTTTATTTTTTGGACCAATTTTTTTTTTGTAATTTTTTTATGGTGTGGCATTAAAAAACACATTTAGTCCTAAATTTTTACCCTTCTACCACCAACCCCTACTTTTTAATAGTCTAATATATAAAATTCTTCTGTGACAGTGTTAGTGGTCATACTCCTCCGAAACGGCTTGACCGATTTTGATGAAATCTAATATATAAAATTCTTCTGTCACAGTGTTAGTGGTCATACTCCTCCGAAACGCCTTGACCGATTTTGATGAAATTTAATATATATATTCAGTAGGTATGAGAATAGGTTTATAACTAATTTTTATACCCCTAGATGTTAAGGGTGGGTCACCCTAAAAAAAGTTTTTTTATTTTTTGGACAAATGTTTTTTTTGTAATTTTTTTATGGTGTGGCATTAAAAAACACATTTAGTCCTAAATTTTTACCCTTCTACCACCAACCGCTACTTTTTAATAGCATTTTTTATGTTTTAACCCCGATCGATAGCAATAACTTGAGAATGACTGTACCGATTTCATTCATTTTTTTTTTTAAGTTAAGTAATACTTTTTAGAAGGTTCTTACGGAAAGAAAAGTTAATAAAATTGCGCAGAAAATTGGATAATTTCAGAAAACTTAACGATTATTTTAACTTCGCGAGTTTGACCGTTCGCGCGTTCTCGATTTCAACGGATTTTAATGAAAATTAGTAAAATTATTGTTTTGAGGTCACTGATTTGGAATATTATCAAAATTTACCAATCCAAGATGGCGGACCCAATATGGCGACCAAGATTTCTAGATTTCAGTTGATTTTAATGAAAATAAGTACAGTGATAATTTTGAGGGCACCAATTCAGAATATTATCAAAATTTACAAATCCAAGATGGCGTATTCAATATGGCGACCAAGATTTCTCGATTTCAATGGATTTAAATGAAAATTAGTACAATCATTGCTTTGAGGTCACTGATTTTGAATATTACCAAAATTTCCAAATCCAAGATGGCGGATCCAACATGGCGATTAAAATGTCTCAATTACGACTGATTTTAATGAAAATTAGTACAATGGTTATTCTGAGGCAACTAATTTAGAATATCGAGATTTCCAAATCCAAGATTGTGACCAACAATTTCTCAATTTTAATGGATTTTAATGGAAATTAGTACTACAATTATTCTTGGGCCACTAATTTGAATGTTATCAAAATTTCCAAATTCAAGATGGTGGATCCAACACGGCGACCAAAATGTCTCGATTTGGACGGATTTTAATGAAAATTGGTATAATGATTATTCTGAGGCCACTAATTTCGAATATTATTAAAATTTGTAAGCCCAAGGTGGCAGGTCCAATAGGGAGACCATAATGTCTCGATTTCAACAGATTTTATTGAAAATTAATACAATGATTATTCTGATACCAATAATTTGAAATCTAATATATAAAATTCTTCTGTCACAGTGTTAGTGGTCATACTCCTCCGAAACGGCTTGACCGATTTTAATGAAATTTAATATATATATTCAGTAGGTATGAGAATAGGTTTATAACTAATTTTTATACCCCTAGATGTTAAGGGTGGGTCACCCTAAAAAAAGTTTTTTTACTTTTTGGACAAATTTTTTTTTTGTAATTTTTTTATGGTGTGGCATTAAAAAACACATTTAGTCCTAAATTTTTACCCTTCTACCACCAACCCCTACTTTTTAATAGCATTTTTTATGTTTTAACCCCGATCGATAGCAATAACTTGAGAACGACTGTACCGATTTCATTCATTTTTTTTTTAAAGTTTTCTAATACTTTTTAGAAGGTTCTTACGGAAAGAAAAGTTAATAAAATTGCGCAGAAAATAGGATAATTTCAGAAAACTTAACGATTATTTTAACTTCGCGAGTTTGACCGTTCGCGCGTTCTCGATTTCAACGGATTTTAATGAAAATTGGTAAAATTATTGTTTTGAGGTCACTGATTTTGAATATTATCAAAATTTACCAATCCAAGATGGCGGACCCAATATGACGACCAAGATTTCAATGGATTTTAATGAAAATAAGTACAGTAATAATTTTGAGGGAACCAATTCTGAATATTATCAAAATTTACAAATCCAAAATGGCGGACCCAATATGGCGACCAAGATTTCTCGATTTCAATGGATTCAAATGAAAATTAGTACAATCATTGCTTTGAGGTCACTGATTTTGAATATTACCAAAATTTCCAAATCCAAGATGGCGGATCCAACATGGCGATTAAAATGTCTCAATTACAACTGATTTTAATGAAAATTAGTACAATGGTTATTCTGAGGCAACTAATTTAGAATATCGAGATTTCCAAATCCAAGATTGTGACCAACAATTTCTCGATTTTAACGGATTTTAATGGAAATTAGTACTACAATTATTCTGGGACCACTAATTTGAATGTTATCAAAATTTCCAAATTCAAGATGGTGGATCCAACACGGCGACCAAAATGTCTCGATTTGGACGGATTTTAATGAAAATTGGTATAATGATTATTCTGAGGCCACTAATTTCGAATATTATTAAAATTTGTAAGCCCAAGGTGGCAGGTCCAATAGGAAGACCATAATGTCTCGATTTCAACAGATTTTATTGAAAATTAATACAATGATTATTCTGATACCAATAATTTGAAATACATATTATCAAAATTTCCAAATCCAAGATGTTGGATCCAATATGGTGATGCAAATTTCTCGACTTCATGAAAATTAGTACTATTTTTTTGGTGCGACTAATTTTGATCATTATCGAATTATCAAATTTTCTAGGTCTTAAATGGCGGACCCAATATATATATAAAAAATGTCTCGATTTCAACGGGATTTAATTAAATTTGCTACAATAATTGTGTTAATGTCACTAATTTTAAATATTATCAAGATTTGGATATTCAAGATGGCGGATCCATAAAGGTGTTTTCGGGTTGAATCAATTTCTAGGATATAACAAATGAACATTTGAGAATTCTTTAATTAGTAAGTATTTACCAAACGCCGGGTGAAACCGGGTAGTTTTCCAATATTTGTGAAGTGTAAAACGGTTTACTTAATATTAAACAACGTGTAAGTTTGTTCAATAAATTAATTAGGGATATGAAACGGAAATACTGTTTTCTTATATTAATGGTATCATTTGTAGAAACATCCGAAAAGAAAAAACACGATCAAATATTGGTCGACGCTCATGGCATAATGAAAATCTAGCGGAAAGGGCAGTACAACGTCTGCCGGGCCAGCTAGTTTTTTATATATTTCTTTTTTAATTAAATTAGACACAAAAAAAAAACAGGTCACTGGTCAGGGTAATAGCGGCTGTTCGTGTTGTCCGAAATAAAAAAAATCGACTGGATTATTGTTCAGTAGGTCTGTCGCTATCGTCCCTACTAGAATTAACCAATTTCATTGAAAAAAAAAAAAAATGGCGGACTGTAGAAAAAAAAGTTACGAAAATCTTATTTTTTTTTTGTTAAAAATCGTAACAGAAGAAAATATTTTCGAAAATAAGCAATTACGTACGGACGATAACTATTAATGAGTAGAAGAACATATATAAATTTGAAAGCAATCGGTTGAATAGTTTTTTTTTTAGGACCCTGACAGTGTTAGAAAATGATGTTTCGAGAAAAATGCGTTTAAAGTTTCAAGAGCAGAACAAGTCGCTTACGGCGCGTCGGCGACTATGAGTTGTAACTTATGTAATACTAGGAATTTCGGTCTGAATTTTTCACACCATATTTTCGATAAGTTTTACTATCGAAATATGAAAAAAAAAAAAAAAAAAAACGATTTTTCGAAGTGGTCAGCCGAATAAATACATGATCCATAAAAAATTATTATGGTTTTTCAATATACTCCCTCCTAAACTCTATACACTTGCGCATTCGATGAAACCACTTATAGGCCCGGAGATAGCAGCAGATTTTGGACCACAATTTTTTAATTATACCTCGAGTACTGAAAGGTACACCAGGGCTAAGCAAAATAAGGGTAATTTTTGACCGTTAATCTTATGGCTTTCCCTGTGAAAACTAGATTTTCATTTGAAAAAAAAAACAAGTGTGTACTGCGACTTCCTTCTGCCATGTTCATAAAACGATAGGGAAGCACCGACTTTATCATCAACAAATTTTAGGCAAAAGGGCTGCATCGGTCGTAAGGGTTGAAATGATGATGTAAAGATGTAAAAAAAATAGAGAATTTTCCGTGATTTTCTTAGCGCTGCCAATTAAAAGTATAAAAGTTCTCATCTTAAACAACCCATAAAAAAATTGGCTTAAGGGCTGCTAAGGGCTAAATAAAACGAAACTGCGGCAAATCCGCAGCTACTCAACGACTGCTCTTGTGAAATCAGCGCCCTAGGCAAAATGCAAAAAAACGCCCCTTCGGTCTCGGCCATGTATGGCTCGCCTAGATTAGTATGTTTGCATGATATAATAATTTTTCTTAGCATCGGTTTTAAGGTTTCAATTATCTACAGAACAATAAAAAATTTCTAGCTAAAAGAAAATCTTAAAAAATTCTGTGCTTATAAACTGACCCCAGGCCCGGCCCAAGGGTTTTTGGCGCCCTAGGCGAAAGTATTGTTTGGCGCCCCCCTCCCCCAGAATTAAGCCACTCCTCTCCCCCAGAATTAAGCCACTCCCCTCCCCCAATATAATTTAGTCACTGAACTATAGGAAATTTAAAACATGAACAAAATTTTAAATGTACCTTTTATTGTCAGATAATCGTAACAGTTTAACAATTATTTATACTTTCCAAAGGACCCTTGAGCCAGTAAAGAGCTTAGATATTTTGTTTCCTGGCTTTCTTTTTGGCAAATGTCGCAACCAAACCGTTAAGCTCGATATTTTGAGCCAGCTCTCGCTCAATGGATATTGTGGCCAAACCAACCAATCTTTCTTGAGTCATAGATGACCGGATGTACGTTTTTATGAGCTTCAGTTTTGAGAAGCTATTTCTCCTGATGCTACCGATACTGGTAGTGTTAGGAGAATCCACAAAGCAACATACAAGTTAGGAAAGGTTTCTTCTAAGTCTGATTTTAAAATGAAATCAAGTACGTCTTTCGGGGTTGACTGCTTGTTAACTCGTCTGGAGATAGCTTGTAGTTCTCCACACAACTCCACTGCGTCAATGTCCTTCGACCGATCATGCGTTAACGCTTTTTCGAGGGCTGCACATTTTTCTAGGACGAACTTTGACGGTTTGTCTTCTAGCTCATCAGTATGGTACAAAAACCCAAATTTTGAGTTAATTTCTTCGAGCTGCTCAAATCGTTCCCTAACTGAGCTGATGGCAGTGTCCAGGATTGCAAAATAAAAACTGACCTTGAATTTCTGTTTAGGATCTTGAATTGGGTTATCCTCTCCCTCATAAGGAAATTGTCTTTTCTTTTCCCCTAGACGTTTTGCTGTAGACTCTTGTTGCCATATTGAATTATTAACCAATGAATCTTTTAGATTTTAGTGCATAAATTTAAAAACAAATAGATATATGTATACTATAAATGATCGCGCTGGGGGCTGCGCAGTAGGTTGCGCAAATTAATCATCCGAGGGAACACACCTTATATTCTTTTTAAATCATGAATAGATATCTAACCACATGCTGGCGCGAGGGGAGGGGGCTCAACGCTCAAGTGTAGTGTAGCTTTTGAGTAGTGATAGTCGAGTGGAAGGGCGGAGTGGGAAACGAGAAAAGATTCAAGCTGTAGGGGAAATCTAGTTTAACTTTGTTAAACAAATAACTAAGAACAGCGCAGAACGTCATAAACTGACTGATCCCGGTTTAAATGAACTTGTTGTGTTTTTATAATAAATAGAAGTACCTATATTTTTCAAATATTTTTCTTGTATAAAAAAATGTGTACTTATGTTTGCGCCCATGGGCCCTCCTTTTATCGGCATACTGTGCCGCCCCTTGTGCCGACCGCGACCGCCCCAAGTGCCCGCAGCACCGCTGCGATACCCAGGCCGGAGTAATATTCATATCTCTTTTTAAATTATCAAAGTTAAGAATTAATTACAAATAATTTGATTATTAGATTATTATTTGGCATTACAGTTAAAAGTATCATGTTATTGAAATGACGATTGATAAGAAACAGTTCAATGTTAATAACATAAAACAGATTTCTCACGGTTTTGAATCTTAGTTTTGGTTTAAAACTTATCGCATGTTCAAATTTACAAGATACGACAGTGTTAAACCAAAGTATCAGTGTACACAAGTACTTGATACTTCAACAAAGTATTAAAATGAAGATATATCAATTGTATTTGTTGTAAAATTCGTATTTGTTATTCTATAAACAGGCTCACAGTAGTCCTTTTTCTATAGTAGAACGAAAGTCCCTTAAAGAGTTATAACATATAAGAGTATAATTTTTCAACAAATATTTCCACTTCAAATAAATTAATCTTAAATTTTTTGACACAACATTAAAAATTTTTTTCATTGTGGCTTGTCGCTCTAAGACATTTAAAAAGTTAATTTTTTAAAATTATATGTACAAACAAATTTTTCTTTTGTCGTCGTTTTTCGCCCCTTAGCTTGCGGAGCCCTAAGCGGCCGCCCAGATCGCCTGTATCGTAGAGCAGAGGGTCCCTGCAGCTTCTACACCACGGAAGTTTATAAATTTGTGTAACGTTTCCCTATTTCCGCGGAATTCGAGAATCAATCACGAAAGCCTTTTCCATTGTCTGAGGTGGAGGAGGAATTAAGATAGACAATTGCTCTGATGGAGATGCAGAAAGTTGCCTTGGTGACGGAGATGCAGAAGTACCCGAAGCAAAGAGATTTTCGGCAGAAACAGATTTAGCATCTAGTGGAATCGAATACTTGCAAGCATATGACAACGTTATGATACGACTTTATTTATATAATCTTCACGAGCGACAAGTTATTAGAAATAGAAACTATCGCTATACTCACAACTGCAAAATAAAAGGAGTGGTTTTTGTGTTTATGTCTCAATCAATATTTTAATTTTGTTTTTTTTTTCAGAATACTTGCTTGCGCAAGATGACATTAATACAAAATTGTAGAGATTAAGATTTAGTAGAGATGTGAACAATATTTGATTTCTTATTATTATTAAAACAATTTAATTAATTAAGGAAGCCACTAGGGCCGAGCGGCAACTAAAGTAGATCTTAATTGATGGTGAGATCGTGATTCGGGTGCTTTTACACGTTTCTGATAAAATATTTTACCGGGCCGATCGATGATCAAACCTCACACCGGGCACCAAATTTATATTGTATTTGGAGTTAATTTTATTTAAACAATTCGGTTGTCGGTTTGACAAAATGTTATTTACTAATACTCGTTACAGTCGGGAGTTTTGCAAAATAAGCGAAAACAAGAGACACGGCGAAAAACACGTTTACTCTACCGCAGTTGGAAAAAACCTTCTGGTGTACGAAAGACAAGCTTTAGCTCGAATGAAACTTCGTAAAATTATTTACTGGGTTAAAGATTCCATTTTTCAATGGTTTTATTTAGCCTGATATCTTCGTAAAATAGGAGTTTTGCAATTGAATTTTCTCACACTTCCACAGAACCAATCCATTTCAATTTTGCATGAGTTTTCATTTAACTTTGACTGTAAATTTTCAAACCCTGATAGAGAAGAGTGTTTGCTTTAAGGGAATGCTATAAAAATTGGCACTCAGGAATTTTCGGGGTTGCATACTTCTAATCTGCTATCGATATTTTGAAATTAATGTTGACCATTTTACTTATTTCTTTTTTGTCACAGAACTCTAAAAACGAAAAATTTGTCCAGAGCTAAAAATTGGCGTTTTCAAAATAGGGGATATCTTGCTAAAGATTTACTATAAATTAAAAACTAGATCCTCAGAGGTAAAAATCAGTACTTGGACCCTAGAATTATTTGCCTCCAACCTCCTCAAAAGGTCTATCCTTACAGAAATGGCCACTTTTTTAACTGACTTCAAAAAAGGAGGAGGTTCTTAATTCGACTGTATTTTTTTGTTTCTTTTTGTTGGTGTGTATGTTACGCGATATCTTCGCCGTTTGTGAACCGATTTTAATGATTCTTTTTTTTTTTTTTATTGAATACGGTTTTTCTTGAGGGTGGTCCCATAAATTTGAAAAAAATAACCAAACTCTTGTGTGTATGTTACGCGATATCTTTGATGATTGTGAACCGATTTTAATTATTCTCTTTTTTATTTAATAGGCTATATTTCGATGGTGGTTCCATTTAAATTTGAAGAAAATATCCCGTTTATTGAATTTCAGCCACTTTCCGTTAACTAAAAATTGAAAAATAAAAAAAATTTTACAAGAAAATATAACTGACTTCAAAACTTTGCTGTATGTATAAACATAAACTAAAAATTTAAAAATAATATTTTTTATTACTTTAAAGAAAAGAGCATTAAAGGACAATTTACAATATTATTGATACTATTTATAATATCTTATCATCTATTTTTGGAGTCGGTGCAGCCACGGAAAGTTTATAAACTCAAATTACTGTAGGTTTTTTATTAAATTATGAAAATTGGAAGTTGGCAACTTGTACAGAAATAAAACACATGGTAAACGTGAAATTTAAGTAATTAATATACGGAATATTCATTTGCTTGTAAATGCCAAACCAAAACATACATTAACCATAAGAAATTGCCAAGTTATGGCAGAAGTTTATTTTATTTTTTAACAGAGTTGACTTTTGAAATGCACAACAATTCAATAATTACGAAATATTGACTCACCGAAATTAGGCAAACTAGAGGTAATCCTATCTGGTTTTTCTTTGTATTAAATCAGCATAATATTAATATAAACACTTTATTAACAAATTTTCTCTGTTTCGAAAATAAATCATAAAAGTTCCATTTTCAACCAATAATGCGACACTTCTAAACCTTTCACTGCACGGATTTAATCCTAAATTCTTTCTTTTTACCACCACGCTTTCTTCACAATTGAGTAATTTAGACACATTAAAAATATTCAGATCGATCCATATTTCCGAATTTATACAAATTCAAAATTCTTTCCTCGAATTTACTAACTGCTTTTTAATGTTGCGACTGAGACGACGGGTAAAAGATAACTGCTTTCCTTTAAAATTGCGCACCGTCCTTAAATAGATTTCTTGCCCATATAAATATAGCGGAATTTGTGAAAATTTACACCACTACGAACACACAACAAGTCACAAGGACGTTTGGGAAGTCACTGTTCTTTTGGAAAGCTTAATCGTAGCTTCCAGCATATGTTTTATTCCTAGTTGATAGGAATTTGAAAAATTATAAACATAACTCGAATACAATAAATATTTAATTCAGTATTTCTAGGAGTCTTTCCGATTAAAAACCTTTTTTTTTTTAAATGTAGGTTATATTGCAAATTTTGAATTTGCAGATTTCGAATTGTATTAATTTTATATTTGAGGCGGAACTTCTTTGCGTATATTAAACGTTTCTTTACATCTTACTTTTCCCTCCATAATATATAATAAATGAATAGCAGTTACAAAGCTTTCATTAGGAAAATCGTTATCCATCTATCCCCTATGCTAAAAATTTTGAACAGCCTCGAGCAGTCGCTGTGAGATGTATCGTGTCCTCAGGTAGGGAGCTTTCAAAATTATGGTGTAAGCTTTGGCCAGCTGTGTTTTACCACCTGGGAAGTGATTAAAATACAAAAGAATAGACCAAAGCTGGGGAGTCATAAGTAAAGTTGTCTGGTCGGATTTTTAGTATCCTTTTCAAACGGATTCCGGAGACCTTGAGTGGTATGCAGATACTTTTCTCTGCCAACTTTCCTGTACCGCCAAAGATAATGTGGAATTTATCCTTCGGCTCAGTAACACAAGTTACGGAGCTTTCACTAACCCAGAAAATTTGAATTTTTCATTTTCCTTTTTTTGTTGTCTGCGTAATTTGTCTCATATTTTCTTAGGACAATGCGCTTCCTTGAGTTTCTTAAAGTTGGTTACGTCCCAGAATTTGAGTGGGCGTGACATTGTTGCCAATATGAGGCATTCTTGAGTAACCTAATTATTGATCCTTAAGTGCACCGAGGACGGACTCCGATGTGTTATGAGTGTAATGAGCAGCAATATTTATTTAAGGGATTTAAAGTCAGCAGCGACATTACGTTGCGATTTTTTCAATTTCCGTTCCAACGGATAATTATTTATGTATAAAGAAGAAGTTTTGGGGTTTGCGGTGGTTTATGTATAAATATCCATTTGATGTTGGAGGAATATATGTATATATAACACATTTAAGGGGTTACGTGGGTTTTGAATTGCAAAAAAACTCACAATTTTTCGGATTTTTTTTTACGAAATTTATAAAAGTGATTTATTTCAACTATTAGGATATAAACGTACATCACATCACTATTCAAAACCCACATAACCCCTTAATTTAAAGTTTGGGAATTTGCTGCGTTTGATTTGTGGTGAATGTGAGAAAAATGCGAATTCCGTATTTGTTACAATTATATACTGTTTTATTATGTCTTTTGAATTTATAATGTACTAGTAATTTACTTTATTTTGATCTCTTTATTTTCCTTAAAATTACACTCTGCGTCATTTTCAAATAATTCAACTGGTTTAAAATCCTTCTCTAATACTACAATAACTGTATTTTGGTACAATTCTTTATAATTTATTATGAATTCAGTATTTTCCAAATCGAATTCTAAATTATATTTAGGCAGAATAGGCAAATTTTGAAATATACGATTTTAAAATAATTGGGTAGTGTTAGTCACTTTTTCTTCTTCTTCATTTACGGACAAAGTGTTGGATTCTCTCACCCTAAAGAGGTTTTCATGGATTATAACGGTGTTGTTCATCATGAATTCTTGTCGCAAGGTAAGACAGTTAGTAAGGAGTTATAAGTTAGTGTGGGAGTTTGCCAAAAAAGACCGGATATGTGGGCATCACGATAACGCATTTTTGACTAAGATCGTCATACAGCAGCCACCAAATTCGTTTGACTTGGCTTCTTGCGACTTCTTCTTGTTCGGTCGATTAAAAAACCCGCTCCGGGGAACGCATTTTAGCAACCAAGACGAGATAATGGAGAAATTGAAGACGGCTCTGATGGCCATACCGAAAAAGGAGTATCAAAAATGTTTCGAGGATTGGATCCAACGCTGGCATAAGTGCATTGCAGTTGATGGAGAGTACTTTGAAGGGGACAATGTCTATTTTGATGAATAATTTTGTATTTTTAATTTTCTGAATAAATTCCTGAAACTTTTTGATCAAGGTGGTATTTCGTCTTGTCACTCGACTGCGAGAATACCCTCTGAATACTGATTTTGAATTATTTCAACGCAGTATTCAGCAGCACTTTCACAGCTTTCAATAGTACGGCAAATGTTCAGCCTTTCAGTTTCCAAAGCGTTAACACGAACAGACGATTTGAAATTGACAAAATTGTTTGTTTGCTATCTGCTGTTGCTTTCAAACCCTGATTAAGAATAAACAGCAAACATATTCTGCCGATAGATCGCGGCAAAAGATTAAACGCGATCTACTCAAACTACTGTAGGTAGACTCACACTGACGTGAGCGCCTTGCGTCTCCTCATGATGCAGTTTTCTGGAGGACACCTCAAAAGATATTTGCACATGAAAAACTTTTCTTCAGTCTACTAAAATAGTTTCTATATCTGTTTTTTTTTAATTATTTTTCTCAATCTACCGCTGATCTATTCAGGAAAATTTGTCCTCTGTATAGAGATGGCTCCTCAACCTTAGCGTGGCCATGATTCCTTAATTAATTTAAATTCAAAACATTCCTAGAGGCGCACCCTTACCATAAGAAACAAAGAAAAGTGGTGAAAAAACGTGCAGTGAAGCACTGTAAAAAGTCGTTTAATAGATGACTGCTACAGAATCATCCCCTCAGCTTCTCCTCGGTGCACTCAATAACAAGCACTTAACCTCATCTCTAGGCCTCTTAAGGGCATATTTAAATCGTTAGGAATTTCTTCACTGGTTTCCACTCGGTGCACATTCTCTTTGGCGTGGATCTTAACAGTGCCATCTTGTCATCGTCGTCATCAGCAGCATCGGTACAGCCTTCGTAGTGCTATTTATAGCTCGTCTCATAATGTCTTTATTGCTTCTTGTCTCTGTTGAGGCGCTGAAAACTACTGCATCTGCCGAAACTACGTGGAAAAATGGAGGAAAAATCGAATGAGAGAAAGTTTACTCGCGAATACATACATATATTTCGTCCTCCAGAAAGTTACAGTGCAGGGCGACGAGCTGGAGGTACTGTACGAATTCACTACCCTGAGAAAAAGAATGTTCGCGAAAAATGTTGCAGTGGAAAAGTGTTGAGAAGAGCAAAAGGGGACACCGAAGCAGCAGTATCCCCATGCACCATTCGAGTGCCACTCTGGCCAGGGTTTCAAGGACTTTAATTTTCAATCGTTTCGTTAGCGATGCTGCAGATCTTCTCCTTCAGGATTGGGCTCTGGAGGACTGTCGACTCAGAGGACTTCTTTTCTTGGGTATTGATTAGTTGAGCATAACGTACCGGATGATGTGTTTGAGCACTGTGTTCACACCAAGCACTTTGGACTTCATCGACAAATGGGAAGGCGTGTAATTTAGCAAACCAAGACTTTTAGAGGATAATTACGAATCAATTGCAAGGACACCTAAGCAATAATATAATTTTAATACTATGACGTTGTCTAATAAATTTTTTCTCAGATATATTATATTTTTTACTAGTTTTACCCGGCATGTGTAGTAGTACAATTTAATTAACTTTTATTTTTTCATATTTCTAGATAGTCTATACCTTTAGAAATAACATACTAAAATTTGATCTGAAGAGCAGCCGCTCATCGTATCGAGGTATTGAGAAATGTTTGAATTAATCTTTAAACGCGTTTTTCTCGAAACTACTTTTTTTCAAATTTGCTGCAGTTGTAACTCGAAGACAAATCATCCGATCGATTTGATTCTTATTGCAGCTTCTTTTATATATGTTTCTTCATGCCATGGACCCCCAGTTTTCCAGATTGAATAAAAAATGGAATTTTGGCAAGCCAAAAATCATCAAATTTTCGCGAGAATTTGAATTTGTTTTTAAAAACTCCGCTATTTTTTTAAAGTTCAAAAGTTTTTTTTTCGATCGAGGTTCATGGTACGGGAAATACCTTTTAGTTTAATAAACTTTTTGGTTTTTTTCATTTCACGCACTGTGAAGGTCGCTATCCCTGCAGCAGTGAGAGGACTTTGTTTTTTTTGAGCATTGGGAAATTGCGAATAACTTTTTGAATTTTCAATTTTTTGGTCTACAAATTTTATGATGTATCCACAAATATATATCCTTAAAATATTAAAATATTCCATGCAGTAGTTGTGTTTAAATAAATTCCCAAAAATCACCTTTTTTCAGGTCTCACTAGTGGTGCACCTTAAACACTTTTCACGTGTGTTAATTATATTAATTATGACACCAAATTAGCTGAGTTACCGGGGGCGTGGAGTACTATAAATACTTATGGAAATTGTTTTGAGCCAATGGGAATTCTACGAAGAACTGTGTATGTAGTAGAGAACCAAAAAAAGAAAGCTATTCCTAAAAATAATTTTTACAAAAAAATAAAAACCGACTTCAAACTTTGCCTGTATGTACAAGTTAAACTTAAAATTAATATTTTTTATTACTTTAAAGAAATGAGCATGCAAGGACAATATACAAAATTATTGATAACTAAAAATTTACAATATCTTTTCTTTTTTTTTTTTAAATAAACCAAATGGCGGCCTCTGATAATTTACTTACGGATTTTCAAAGAAAAAGCACTAGTTTATTGTTGTTTACAAAAAATCCTCAGACACTAGCTTTTTATGCTTTCAACAAGCTGTATAAATTTCATTCAAATCCGTTGAGTGGTTTTTTAATTACAGCTGTCACCGACTTTGAAAACATAGTTTTTGGTAGCAATACTTCATCTGACCAACTTCCAAACCCTTATTTGCTGATTTGGTATACCGATGCCACATGCCTTTGAATTTTCTTCATCAATTTCGCTATGTAAACAACAAGATCAAATTTTGCAATGTACACTCCTGGAAAAAAAAAAAGTTCGCAGTACCGGAAAATCGCTACTTTGCAGTTTATTTCTTTTTCTACAGTATAAAATATAAAAAATTGGTTCTAGAACATTTAGTAAATATAGTAACAAGTAATAACATTTCTCTGTGAGGGCCTTTAGAGAACATTTAAACATATGAAAGCATTAAAAAGATATTTTGAAATTTTTCGTTAATAATTGTGAACTGAATATTTTCCAAAATTAAAGGAATTTCATGAAAATTTTGGTGTTTTAGTATTAGAGGTGACTAAATTATATTCTTACACGAGTGTTCTGAAAAATAATAAAACATTTGTTTTTTTCTATAACATTTTATTGCTTTTAATAGTGGGTAGCATCACCTTTTTTTCTTATTACCTCGTCAACCCTACTTTTCATTGATGAGTACAATATTTTCAAATATTCTAAGTTAATTTCATTGTACCAACTCTCCTCCACAATTTTTTTGAGATCAGCCAATGATTGAGGTCTTTTTTTGGCAACTTTTTGTCCAAAAGTAGCCCAAACATTCTCTATGGGATTGAGTTCCGGGCTGTTTGCAGGCCAAGGCAACGAATTTATTCCCAATTCCTCTTTGTAGACTTCAATCTACGATAGAAAAGACACCAATAATGAATTAGAGAATGACATTTTATATGATCTTTTCGTAAATACTGACAGATCTAGCTCGATGGCAAGGAGCTGAGTCGTCTTAAAAAACAGGATTTTCTGTTATTTGACTCCCCTCCAGGATTATTAACTGGCCAACACCAACCGAAGTATTGCATCCCCAAACCATTATATAGGGTGAATGTTTTATGGTTGATATGATGCATGCATCGCTATAACGTTCACCTTTTCGACGGTGAACTCTGGCAGCTCCATCTGACCCCATCAGGTTAAATTTGGACTCGTTGGAGAATATGACTTTTCCCCAATCGGAATTCGTCCAAGTTCTTCTTTCTTGAGCCCATTCGTAGCGTTTGTGCTTCATTCTTGCCGTTAGTAACAGCTTTTTCGCTGGCCGACGGGATACAAGCCCCATTTCTTTTAGTCGATACCGTACAAGCCGATCGGATATTTTTAGCCCTGTTGCTTCCTAAAGTTGTGCCCGTAAAGTTCCGGAAGAAGCAAATCGATTTCTCAGGATTAACTACTTCAATAAGTTGTCCTGCCGAGGCGTAATCTTTTTTTTCTGCCCATAGCCATGCTTTGTCTCACAACTTCCAGATTCGCAGTAATTTTTCAAAAATTTACGCACAGCATATTCACTGAATCCTATTTCAAATGCTGTTTGTCTATTTGAACACAATAAACCTTTCAACATTAGAATTTTTGATTTTATTTCAACAGACATTCTTCGTTGCCTCGCCATTTCAATTCACTTCACTTGACACACTTCAGCTATCTTAACACTTCTTAACCCTTTAAATGCTCTAATTGCAATGATGTATGGTAATACACACATTAAGGATATGTTTCATCACTTTTATTACCGTTATGTTGCATTTTACCTGCCCTAGCACCAATGAAGCAATTAGGTCGTTATTTTGAATGAGTGCGAACCTTTTTTTTTCCAGGAGTGTATTTATTACGTTACAAGCAATTCTGACTCTACCATCCAAAACAGAGCGAGGAGAGTTGTTGACTCCATATGAATATTTCCTCTAAAAACGCTAGGATTTTCTACCTATCTAATACTTTAATTAAAACGTGAATTAATATCACATTATGAAATATACTAATGTGTACTTACAGCTGTTGTGAATTGGCATTTGGCTTTCCGTTGGTGGAGATAAGGGATCTTTTTTGCTTCGCAAGCAATTGCACAGCTCCAATAATAATCTGTTCAATTTCGTTAATTTTATTCCTCTTCATTTGATTCATTTCACCTACCATCTTATTTTTATATATATATATTTTAACTAATTTTTATGTATCATATTGTTAATAGTAATCAGTGTTTTAATTAAGCTGTGATAAATAAATAAGGCCAAGCGCTTCGGAAATCATTTTCAAATCGAGTGGCGAGTAAAATCATATTCGGTTGTGTCACTTTATCTGTCTATGAAATTCCAGCAATCAATTTAGTTGCAATGAGAACGGTTTCTAAAGCATTTTATAGCTTAGTAGGGAACAAGCAAAAAAAAGTGAAAAAACTCTATCCCGCATATTTTTCGAGATATTGATAAAAATAAATTTCCTCTTGTTGTCCCATACCCAAAATCCTTTTTCTCTTCAAATCCAAAGATTTTTCTTTTATAAAATGGATTTGACTGACGATTTTTCTTGTGGAAACTGTCTATTGACGGAAGATTTTCCTTAAACAAAATGTTTATTGATTGAAGAGTGTCCTTTTACAAATTGACTATGCGAGGTAGATTTTCTTCATTATTTTTCCCTTGTTACCTACTACCACAGGACCACAGGACCACAGAAATGATAGACTTATGAAACATTGCCTAAAATCACTATGCTTTAATGCAAAAACCTTTATGAGCGTTTATTACTATTATTCTCGAACTCTTCAAATACTTCGTAATTAAAATCTTCACCTTTCATATGTAATCCCTGTCCTACCGCAAGGAACTCATTTATAACCCACCATGAAACGTAATTTACGAAAACAGCCTCAGACCATTCAATTTTATGAATCAACAGGCATCCCGGCTTTTTATCAACATAAACAACGTTCACGTGCTGCAATCGTTTCGGCCACGCAAGCTCTGTATAGCTCATGCATTTCGTTGAAAAGCCATCGATTTTTCCACGAAAACTTAGTGGAAATTATTGTTGTGACAGTGACTTTTAACTCGTGAAAATTGCTGCAATATTTGCTGAACAAAATACTATTAGTTTTAGCCCTGGCAATTTTATGTATCCGTTTTGTGAGTACAGGTTTTTCTAGCACATCAATAATCAAAAATTGAAACGCAACGCGAATATGATCAAAATGCGACCATATGCGCCTCCTGATAGGATTGCAATTAGAGATAATATCGATGAGGAAATTAGTGATGATATCGAGGATGACGTCTTCATCCGGGATGGAAAGTCCGCAAAGGTGAGGCAGTAGAATTTGTACAAGATACATAAGTAAATAAATGCACATATAATCTAGCTTGCTGAAGAGAAGGGTCTCAAGAGACCACTAATGGCGCCCAGGCGGAAAAACGGCAAGCCCGGAGATACAATACCCATTATGAAGAAACGGAGGCGTTGCTTGAAGTGCTGTGAGCCATTTTGCTATGGGTTGGCGGCGCTCACTATCCTCATATTGCTTATCTTGCTGGCAGCATTTGTGTTAACACTGTTTCCAATTCCTCTGCAAAAGATCAAGATATGGCTTAAGAGAGACCAGCCTCTTACTATCCAAATGAAAAAATATGAAACCTCCGGGATAGAGTTTGTTCCTTGCACTCAAATTAGTGTACAACGAATTTGGAGTAAGACGTTTGCCAGGATGAACAGCGAATGTCCTGTGAGAAAAAATGACCTTAATGGAGACGGCGTGCTTGATGTGATATTCGGCTACGGAATAGGTAATATAATACAAAAATTAATTCAGAAGAATCCCATATACATCATGTTTATTTATAACATCAAAACTCCTTATTCGCGATTTAGTTATTCCAGATTTCAGTATTGAACAAGAACCGCACACTATATTCATGTCTCAGACAGCATCGATATTGTTCTGTTGGAAAATACCCTTTGAAACATTGCCACAAAATTGCAAATAACATTAAAAGACTCATTATTAGTTATAAAACACTAACTAATTCAAAATTAGGATGTGGACTGGGTTGTTACCAAAATCTTCAGGTTTAATAGAAAACCATTTAGACCTGACAATTTTAAAGCTCTTCACAAGAATATGTGATTCAAATTTTATCTTTTTTGTTCCCGGTGTCTTCTTACCTGAATTAGGATCTTTTTATAGAAATTCGCAACAAGTGCAACTAATTTTGCTACCACGATATCTACTGACACATCTTAACATATTTTACTTATCCTTTATGCGTTTCCTTGTTAAGTAAATATATGATTTATTATTTTAGGCAGTTCATTTATTATTATTAGTCAATTGTTAATTTTGTTATTATAATTTAATTTTTAATTTTTACTTTACTACTACTGCCATCTAAACTAAAACTGAAAAAAATATTTTATTTGTTTTCTCGTAAATAATATTGACTTATTGAATATTAAATCGGCAGTCTTAAAATAACTTTCCACATGATACTTCGACATTGGACCTTTTGGTCGTCATATTGGATTTGTCATCCAAGTTTCCACATTTTAATACCGTATTCAATGACCTTAAAAACCTCTTTATGCTTATTTTCATGGATATCCGATAAATTAAAATTTACTCTAAGGTGCGCAGGTGTTCTCCGCATCCCGAACGATATTCGATATTTTTGAATTGATTTCTGTTGAGTGATTTCTTATTTCCAAAATTTATTAATATTGTTCGCCCTAACAAATTTGACCTATTTTGCTTTCATGTTACTAGTGATATTATAAATTTGTTTAAAGTGCCAAGACGCTTTGTAATTCTGTTATTTTTTAACTTTATGTTCTCCAAACCCGGGTGTTACCTTATTCCTTCTACATTCCTTCTTATAGGCTATTTCTTTCTCCTTAAACTCAATAGGATCTTCTCCTACCCTTATATCCCTAATTTTACCCTTACGTACCCTTATATCCCTAATTTTGTTTCTAATGCAGAAATGAACAAACTTCTCACTTAAGAGTCTACCCTTGGTTAGTTCATAAGAGTGAGTTAGACTAAACCCATGCCCAAACTCTACATAAGTAGTTCTCTCTCAACTTTCTGGAGGCTCATTTTTCCGGCCTTTTTCGACCCTCCTATTGTCAGAGCAGGCAGATATTCTGCATTATAGTATTCGACAGTTTAGAGTACATTTTGGAGATATATTTAAAATCATAGCGTATAGAAGTAATAACGAAAAAAGTACATGAGTTAATGAATAAATAAATAGTCTGTTCACTTTTCTAATTAACTAAATAATTAAAAACGACTGAAAAATGAATTAGTCAAGTAGGCTTGCATGCAAGAGCACGAGTCGGGAACGTTACCATATACGATACGATGCGCTCAATTGAAATTCAACGTATCTTATATATGTATATAGTATACGGTGAACTTTGGGTGCGTTTTTCCCCGCTACTACTGGGCATTGGACGGATATATTTAATGGCTAGTATACCGACATGAAATACTACTACTAGGCAAAATTTCATTCTAATCCGTTTCCCCAAGGTCGTGCCCCCCCCCTTGTTAGTGGGGTTATTTTTGAAGTTCAGAACACATTACGTGAATTTTGGGATAATTCGTGTTTCAAATCGCTTCATCAGGGTCTCTTTTTGTGATCCAGTGTGAAGGCCGCTGGACTATACGTTTTGGTATTAAAAAAGATACTCAATTCTCCTTCGTTGGCAAGTGTCCCGGACTTCTTCTAACTTAGAATTAAAAATCCTTTTACATTGAAATGTATCCCGTACCAATATTGTAGTCAAACTTTACGAAGCCGTAATGAAAGGATAAGAAAATTTACATGACGATGTGAAGCCGCTTTTTCAGATTTATCTAATTTTCCTACTGCAATGATTATTTATCCTGCTAGTAGAATATTTAGTTTATTTCCGGGATATCGAATCTACTATTTCTTTACTGGAATTCACTTTTTAAAGGGCCATTTGTCAAAAATTCCAATTTTCCAATATTTGATAATGACGTTATCCTAATTTTAATTAAATTTCTTCATTTCAGATGAGAGTATACAGTACGAGGACATTCCTCTTCCGAAATGCATTACCGCCCGTCAAGATGAGAAAATACCTTGTGAAGGTGGAGTGATAGCTCTGAATGGTAAAAATGGAGAGATGCTGTGGCAGCAATGGTCTTCTGGAAATGTATTTTCTCTGTTCTGCACAATAGATGTTAACAAGGACAGCTATCCGGATTGTATAGCGGCCGGTAGTAGAGGAGTTGGTTAAATTCTATCTCTCTGTGTCAATTATAATAGAAACAATTTTATAGCTGATTTTTGCAATCAACGGTCGAGATGGGAGTATTATTTGGAATTTCCGTGAATTAGACGTTGAAACGAACTCACCTATTATCAACGATTTTTATACTATAAACTCTGTGAGGGATTTAGATGGTGACGAGGTTCCAGAAGTTCTGGCTATTCACGTAGAAGAGCGGAAAACGTCGAGAGCTGGCCATATAAAACTGATTTCTGGTAAAGTTGGCAAAGTAATCAGGAGCATACCAACTCCATTCCAAGAAGTAGTTTTTGTTCCCTTACAAGTCGTTACCAAACAAGACGGAACAGAACTTCTTTTGGTCATTACTGGCGGTCAAAACACTTCGGGTGGAATTTATTCCTTTAGACTCCTTTCACTTATGAAATACACTAGCAAAAAGCAGTTCACCCCACTCTTCCAGACGGACTACTCTGGATTCATGGTACCTGCTGTGTTGACTGATATCAATGAGGATATGGTAGATGACATAATAGTAGCGTCTTTCAACTCTACTATTTATGCCTTTGATGGACGAAACTATTCCATGTTGTGGAACTATTCATTCCCTTCCTCGGAGAGCGTTAGTTCCATAGTGCCGGGCCATTTCAATCACGATAACATAACTGATTTTATGATCAAATACAACAATGGGCCCGGATTTCCGGTATACTACTACTCCCAGACAACCATTTTAAACGGTGTAAATGGGCAACCGCTCTTGGATTCAATGATGATGGATTCCGGTGGACCTAATGGGTTTTTGGGGGGAGTTTCTATATCACAAACTTTTGGTGGTGACTTTTTCTTACACTGGCAAGTGCAATGTAGAGGACAATACAACATTAAGGAACCATACGATTTTGTGCCTGGTGGGACTATATAATAGATTCCTAACATTTTCTGTCTTAAATTTATTTATTTTTTTACAGATAGTGAAATAAATCAACAGGCGAGAGCAGACACCTGTCTGCTAAGATACAATACGTCGACAGTGCTGAAACTTTATGCTATAGCCAGGCATGTGGAACCTCCTGGTGCTGTTATATTTAGCTCAGATGATCTTAACGTCCACTTGAACCATACCAACAACCGCAAGTTGATTCAGCAAAATTCCGTATCTCCATTAAAACACCCGAAAATGTTTAAGAAATTTAATGCGAATGATTACGTGGCGAGCAACAGCCAGCCGATTTTACCAATAGTTCGAAACGATGAGAAAAAGTATGAGGACAGAGAGTTGCATCGGAAGCCTGTTGGGATTCTTCAGTTTCCTGAATCAGAGAGAGATCGCGCTGTGTACGATCAGGTGAAGCCCTATTTTTACGGTCGGCCTGTTAGTAATCAACCTGGACGGGAGTTTGTAGGTCTGCCTTAATAGCAGTATACGATTTGTTATGTATTGCTTTTTCAGAAGGAGTACGACAATGATCAGAGGAATCCTGAAGAGTACGACATTTCGTATGGCGATGATCAGCAAAATGAACGACCGATTCATTTGAGAAGTAAATATCCAGGTATTCGCGGTGTCCGAAGTGATATATTTGAGTATGTTGGTATCGCTACCAATGATACAACCACTGCTACAATTAAACCTGACGAAAGCACTCATAACGGTGATGAGCAGCCTTTAAACCTCTGGGACCTGGAGATGGAAAAGGAGGAAGAGGACGCTATTAAAGAAGCGCATAAATATGATTATACTGCAAGACAAAGAAGATCGACGGAGAATGAGGACGGGTTCTTGGCTGCTGTGTCATCCACAGGTGTTCTTCTACCTTCAGTTGATAATTCAAGTAGCGCAATCGACTTTGCGTTTGTACTGAACATCCGCGAATCTGAGAATTATCCACCACTTTTCCTTCCTCAAGACGTAAATTGCGTAGAGGACAAACTAAGCGCATATAAAAGTAGGTTTTCAAGCTTTTATGATACTTCTTAAAAATATTGTCAATTCTGTCTTGCAGGTTATTCAAATGAGGAACTGGTTAACTTGGAAAAAACATTTGTTAAGAAATGCTTAGAGAGTCGTCTGGAAGATATCGCGCTCCCCTCACCTAAGTATGAATCACAAATTGTGGTCACAAGGATATCAATAACTTGTACTTGTGGACCTTTGCAACCAGGTGAAATTTGCTCCGAACTAGAGGGCTACGATAATCAAAGATGGACTGAATATATGGGCAATTCGGGAAGTGGATTTTATAGGAACTGAGCTGACAAATTGCGCACGTCACAAGAAAAGGCAATTTTTACACAATTTAATTATAGTTTCCTTAATTGTAAATTAACAACATATGTACAAATAAAAACCATCTGTAGGTTACGGGACTTAGAAATATGTTTAACTCTAATGCTTCGTGAGTGATTTACACACAGCCATTAAGGGCTTAGAAAAATTTGTTATTAACTTGAATTTTAAAAGACCTTTCGGCAGCAGCTAATTTTTCATTAACTGAATTTGAATTTGATTAAGATATTAAGGGAGATGAAGCTTGGAATTCGTAGGCCCAACTTTCTTTTCCTGTTTAATAACAGCTTTAATTTTGCGTGTCACCTTTCAAGAAAACCATTAGATTGTGTATGGTATACAGTAGTGCGGTTGTGTTTGAAACCATAAAATTTGGAAAGTTCTTTGAAGAGTGAGGTTTGAAATTGCTTACCTTAATTTGTAGCTATGGACCTAGGAATGCCAAAGCGAGATATACAAACTTTACATAGGGTCTCGGCACAGGTCTCAGCTGAAATATTAGGTATAAAGGTATTGCCTCAGCCATCGAGTGAATCAATCGATTTCGTGAGACAATGTAGTACTTAAATCTTGAAACTGTGGAAGAGGACCAATAATATCAATATGAATATTTTCAAATCTACTTGAAATAACCGGAAAAGAACCGAAAATATGACGAGAAATATGGATTTTTTGACATCCCAACAACAACAATTATTGACATTCTTATTCATGGATAGCCAAAAATATCGAACTGTTACCATTTTATTTGTTATCAGAATGCTGAGATGCGCTAGATTATGGACCAATTTAAAAATAGGCAGGAATAACGTACTTATGGTTATAAGCACACGGTTAAATTATTCACAATGTCTTCTTCTTGCCTCTCTCGGTTACTATTTTCCAGAAGAAGATAGGAGGAAAAATATTGTTCGTAATTTGAGCGTTTACTGATATCTCAACAAGGTTAATGTTATGGGTTAATGGGTGTAATAAATTATGAATGAATGCTTTTAGCTGATGGTTTTGAGCAATGAATGTATACCTAGAGTGACGCCTAAATGAACCAATAGTTGTGCCACATTGAACTATGCAGTATAAAATTTAGATGGGAGAGTAGGCAAAATGCTTAAACCATGCATATGGCAAGATGTTTTTTTTTTAAATATCTTATATCCCTGGATTTATAGAATGCTATTTTATTGAATGTTTTTGCCATGGGTGGAGTTAAGATTCAGACATCGGAAAATTAGTTCACTGTTCGTTTTTTTATACTTGATAAAAGTCTGCCCCCCAATAGATTATCTCTAGCTACGCCCATGGTTTTTGCAATATACCGAGTGTCCCAAAAGTATGGAAACGGCTAAATAACTTTCGAGGAATGCATTTTGGAGAAAAAAGTTTTAGACAAAAGTTTTAGGAATTTTCGCTGGCTATTCAATGGCGGCCGTATATTTGACCTTGGAAATGACCTTGAAGGTCATTTCAAGGTCAAGTTGTCTTTTTTAAATTGGAACTCATATTTTCGACCACGGAAATGGAAAGAGCGGAAAATTTGATGTCCGACTATGACCTTCACCATGACCTCCAAGGTCATATCAAGGTCAAGATGGCTCTTTAAAGAGGAACCTGCATTGTTACTGCGGATTTGGAAAGAGCACAAGTTTTGCGTCCAAATGTGACCTTGACCACAACCTTGATCTTGGCCATGACCTTGACCATGAAGTCGAAGGTCACATCAAGGTCAAGGTAGTTTTTTTAAGGGCAAACCATATTTTTGACCATGGAAATGGAAAGAGCGGAAAATATGACGTTCCCCTTTAAAGAAACATCTTGACCCTGATATGACCTTCGAGGTCATGGTCAAGGTCATAGTCTTTCCATTTCCGTGACCAAAAATATTATTTCCCCTTCAAAAAACCACCTTGACCTTGATGTGACCTTCGAGGTCATGGCCAAGGTCAAGGATGTGGTCAAGGTCACATTTGGACGCGAAACTGCCACTCTTCGCAAATCCGCAGTAACAATGCAGGTTCCTCTTTAAAGAGCCATCTTGACCTTGATATGACATTAGAGGTCATGGTGACGGTTATAGTCGGACGTAAAATTTTCCGCTCGTTCCATTTCCGTGGTCAAAAATATGGGTTCCAATTTAAAAAAGTCAACTTGACCCAGAAATGACCTTCAAGGTCATGGTCAAGGTTCAAGTCTACGGCCGCCAATTAAAATTAAAATTTGTTAATTGAATTTACAATATTATTTTTGAGAAACATTCTCTGTTGTTTTAAATTATTATGAATATGAAGGTGCAAACGTTTTTTCTGATAAAATCTTGCCATATTTTAAAATCAAGGTTCTTAAAGTGAAAATGCTCAAAAAAAGAGAGGTGGTCTTTAACTTTTGCGCAAAACTTTAGTGTAAGTCAGATATACATAGATATTCTCTTTTTATATTTATAATCCCAAAGTGAATTTTGTACAATATCCTCATAAATTAATCAAAAGTAATTGAACTGCTAAATGTTATCGCAGGAATGTGTTTGTTGAAAATGGAACATAAGTAATAATGATAATTGAAACAACTTATTTTAATTATGAAAAATTACGACTTCAATGTGCACTGTCCATTTTTACGGCGGATAATACGTAATAGCTTGAAACCACAACGTTATAAACGACACAATGGTGTTATTACTCAGATGACGGGATGAGAGATCATGATTAAATAAAATTAAATTAAATATTATTTATATTAGAGATGCCACGAATAGTAATTTGGCCGAATACCGAATACCGAATATTCGGCGAGGTTCTTGGCCGAAGCGCCGAACATTCGGCAGCCGAATATTCGGCCACACTTAGTACTTTCCGCGGGCGATAAGTCACAACTGTCGCTGCAGAAAATGTTCGTTCAGATGAAGGTGTGGAACAGAAAAATTCGGTTGCAAATGAACTTGATTTTTTCATGGTATCTGTTCGTTTAGATCGGACAGCAGACCCTTACAAGTGGTGGTCAGCAAACGCGAAACAATATCCAACCCTTTTACAATTTGCTAAGATGTATTTATCATCTCCCGGTAGCAGTGTGTATAGTGAGCGGCTGTTTTCGGAAGCAGGTATAATTTATGAGGAAAAACGCAATCGTCTGCTATCAACAAACGCTAAAAAAATTGTTTTCATTCATCATAACTTACCACTGGTAGATTTTAAATATTAATTTGTTAGTTCTTTTTTTTGGTTAAATAAATATATCTTTGTGAGTAATATTTTGAGTTCTTTTTTCATGATTTATTTGGTAATCCTTACTATATTTTATCATAAATACGAAAGTAAATCTGTTTATCACGATTTCACGCCAAAACTGCTGAACCGATTTAAATGAAATTTGGTACACAGATACTCTAGAGCCTTAGAAATGACATGGGCTATAATTAACGCGGACGAAGTCGCGGGAAAACAGCCAGTAATAAAAAAATAATAAATAAATTGCTATTCGGTATTCGGCCGAATAGTTAACCATATTCGGCCGAATACCGAATAGCGAAAAAAAGTGGCCGAATAGCCGAATACCGAATAGTTGCCGAATATTCGTGGCATCTCTAATTTATATTATATTTTTAAAAATTAAATTAAAATTAAATATTATTTAAATATTATTTATATATTATTTTTATCAATATTTTTGTTTGAGTTCATTTAAAAGTTTTCTAGACTTATAGAATGTTTTATTTTCCGACGTATAGAAAATATTTGTTAAATTATTATAACACAAATATCCCTCTTTACGTGAGTTTATTCGAACTTGTCTGCCTTTTTGTTTAACTCTTATCCCTCTAATGTTTTTTTCCCACACCTTAATTCCTTCTTATTTTACCACGGTAATAGTTTACTAAAAATTTACAAAAAATGTATAGTTATATAACTTCGACTAAAAAAATCGATGTAAATAAATTTGAAAAATATTTGTTTATATTATTATTTCACAACCATTAGTTTTTCTAACTAACGCCTGCTAGATATAGGAAAAGTGGTCACGAAATTCAATATTTCTAATGGGGGAAAGTTGTATAAATAGTTGAAAAAATCGCATCTTTTTTATTTCATAAATCGTCAGCGAAACATTTGAAGAATATTTAAATATTTAAATTTTAGAACAAAATTCTTATTCTTTCCGAAGCTACTCGCTGTTTGCTATTTGGTTCTCGCGCATTCGATACTTTAAACGCGTTTTTCTCAAAACGAATTGACTGATTCTTGTTTTTATTTATTTACAATATGAGTTCTTATTATTTTTATAATTTCCCCAGACTCCGCAAGTAAAAGGGAATTAAATGCCGCTTGGAAAATTATTCTACAGGCTTTCTTCTACGGAGAAAAAGTGAAAAATGATTTTAACGCAGTGGGAAAATTTTGATTTCTCCATGCGTTATATCTCGAAAATGCAAATTCCGCAAATGAAAATAAAGTCGGGAACTTTATCCGCAAGTAAAGGGGAATTGTTTAAGACATGGTATAAAAATAAATAATTTTAAACATTTTTCCACTACCTTCACAAGTCTGGAATTTCGAGAGCGTGTTATTGTTATTTAATATTCTCTGGTTTTGGATCAGAAGTCCAATTCTTATATGTCCCATGTATACGCCGGGCGCAAGAGTTCTGAATTTTATTATGATAGTATGTAATACAATCTCAACAACGATGTAATAGCAGAATACCACCGCACAGATGTTTGTCAAACCTTGAATGTGTTCTGCAAAGTCAAAATTTTCTAGCCAGCGACATATCTACTGTAAATGCCTGCCATAGTCGTAAGAAACTGTCTCTGTTATTTGGAAGTTACGTCTAGTCTTATTTAAATCTGAAATTCTTATATGTCAGTGGTGCCAATATAAAAGAATTTATCCATTGTGATTCATTTTCCAATGCAATTGTGCCTGTTTTTGGTGACAGCCAGCTGGCTGTCACCTCACCGCCTTTTCGGCACTTCTTGAAGTGAGTACTTGTGAAGGCTGCGGATTTTACATGAATTCCACTGAATTCCTGTGTTATTTTTGAGAACTGCGATGGGGATTCTTGAGAAGATATCTGAGATTGAAAAGGAAATTGCTCGGACGCAGAAGAACAAGGGTAAGTCTGTTTTTTACTCGCCGTGTATTGAGGTTATTACAGTTGCTTTAATTTTTTACGAAAATTTCAGCGACTGAGTACCATTTAGGACTTTTAAAAGCAAAGTTAGCCAAGTACAGATCGCAGTTACTTGAGCCGCCTAAAAAAGGTGATAAGGGCGAAGGTTTCGATGTTCTTAAAAGCGGTGATGCTCGGGTGGCTCTTATCGGGTTTCCGTCAGTAGGAAAGTCTACTTTGCTGTCGACGCTGACCAAAACTGAGTCCGAAGCCGCCAGCTATGAATTTACAACACTTACATGTATCCCCGGCGTAATAGAGTACAAAGGGGCCAACATTCAGTTGCTTGATCTGCCTGGAATCATTGAAGGCGCTGCGCAAGTAAGTAGAATTTCTTATTCGCAAAGCACGTCATCAATTGGGTCTCTTTCAGGGGAAAGGTCGTGGTCGGCAAGTTATCGCTGTTGCAAGAACAGCTGATTTAGTTGTTATGATGTTAGATGCTACAAAACCTAATGTCCATCGTGATCTTCTAGAACGCGAGTTAGAATCTGTTGGTATTAGGCTTAACAAGCGTAAACCAAACATATACTATAAAGTTAAAAAGGGTGGAGGACTCAGTTTCAATGCAACATGTACCTTAACCAGATGCAACGAGAAAATGGTGCAAACCATACTACACTCATTTAAGATTTTCAATGCAGAGGTTCTCTTTAGAGAGGACTGTACTGAGGATGAATTCATTGATGTTGTTACAGCGAATCGCGTATATTTGCCTTGCATCTATGTCTACAATAAAATTGATCAGATTTCGATAGAAGAAGTCGATCGATTGGCCCGACAGCCGCATTCTGTTGTAGTTAGTTGCAACATGAAGTTGAACTTGGACTACTTGTTAGAAGTACTGTGGGATTACCTGCAACTAATTCGGGTGTATACGAAGAAGCCGGGCGCACCTCCAGATTTTGACGATGGTCTTATTTTACGAAAGGTAATAGCAAAAGTACATAATGCCATTACATTATACTGAGTTTAGGATCTCTTCTAGGGAGTTACGGTAGAACACGTATGCCACTCAATTCATAGGACTTTGGCATCGCAGTTTAAATATGCCTTGGTGTGGGGCACCTCCACAAAATATTCCCCGCAAAGGGTTGGCATTAACCATATTATGCACGACGAAGATGTTATACAGGTTGTCAAGAAATAAATGGAGCCATCCAGCGGAGGGCGCATTCATTATTCCTCAGGCTTTTACATGGTCGTAGAGACTTGCATTGGATGTTTGTTTACAATCGATTAGTGGTACTGTTGACGTTCTTTCGATTTTTTATTTTCTACCAATTAAACATTTATTTAAAAAGGAAAAACCGCTTCTCATTTAATATAATAAAAATATATAAATAAAAGACTTTTTGAAAAACAAGCTTTTATTTAAATTTACGAAAAGGGAGTAGTAAATGATTCGTTAGGCCAAAGATAGTATAACAAAGAACTCGTAAGGTATACAGGGGATTTTGTGTGCAGATTTTCGACGGGTCGCTGTATAAGAACCCCAGAGATTGAAAATCTCATAACGTGAGTCGACCTGTGAAAAATCAAATCGTGTGCTGCGAGATATTCGCGGTTTTCATCTAAAGAAGGTCTCGGTTCCCTTTGAGTTCTCTTGAATTTTAATTCACTTCACAAATTGAAACTAAACGTTCCGTAAAAGCGGAAGTTATGTGTGCGCCAAGGGCTCCACAGCCATTAGAAAAAATAATAGTCCCCTCGTCGCTGCGCCGATATTCGTCGGTTTGCCTTTTTTCGGTTCTTTTTTATTCACTCTGTGTTTTTCTCAGTAATCGTACCATAGCAATCTATAGAATAGCAGTATTCAGCTCAAAATTAGGTTTTCCCTTTATAAACCCTTTTTCCTTTAATTAGACATAATTTGAAAGACCAATGGTAATCTTTCTGGTCATATCGGCCTGAGAGATGTTTTAAGAAAAAATCTCGATTCAAAACAGAGTTGCTAGCGTTTGAAAATTGCCGCTGAGCGTGTTGTTTTGCCTATAAAAATTATATTATTTTTAAAAAAATTTCGAAAGAAATGTGTGCATCTGATCTATTCATTAATATCTTTGCAATAAATAAATAAAACTTCCACAAGCATTTAATATTAATTTTTCTTGATGTGTCTCAATTTTTGCATATTATATTTCACGACTGAATTTCCGCATTAAATTCACTTTTGATTCGATCCTTCAGTCTAAAGTAGTCAAATATTGAAAAACCGAATGCTATTTCGATAGAATATGCTTTCTAAAAAACCTTGATTGAGAGGTTTATTTTTGTAAAATAAATAAATAAAAATTGTTGAACTTGAGGATTTAAATTTTTACTCTCAACTGGTATAATTTTAGCGTGTTTCCTTTTTTTTAATTTATTTTCTTACAGTTGGTAGGGATAGCAATTATTACTCTGGGAGCTGTTTACCTTACCAATGTCAAATCATTTTCGGACTTTGTGGACAGGACATGCTTAAAGCAGTCAACCAGCCGATCGCTGTCATCATGTTCGGCTTTCTTATATGCATAATTGCTTTCTTCGGCTGTTGCGGCGCAATCAGGAAATCTTACTGTATGATGATAACGGTAAGAATATTTAAGAATTCATCTTATAGAGAAATTAATAAAGATAAGAGTTTTCATCTAGAACAACATAAAAGAACAGAAGTGAAGCGCGTGTATTAAAGATTAGCTTTAGCGATGCCTCCCAAGCTTCAACAAGAAATTAAAGATTTCCGTTTATTCAAAGGATTTCGATTCCAAATAAATCAATTCGGGGCTAAATAATTCATTTCGATACCAAATCAATCGATTTCGATACCAAATGAATTTATTTCGATTCCAAATAAAACGATTTGAAGCCCAAATAATTCATTTCGATACCAAATAAATCGATTTCGATACCAAGTAAATCGATTTAGATTCTGAATAAAACGATTTGAAGGCCAAATAATTCATTTCGATACCAAATAAATCGATTCGGGGACCAAATAATTAATCTCGATACCACATAAATCGATTCGAAGATCAAATAATTAATTAAAAAAATAAAACTAAATCGATTTCGATACCAAATAAATCGATTCGGGGGCCAAATAATCCATTTCGATACTAAATAAATCGATTTGGGGATCTATCAAAATTCCCTAATAATTTGGATTTGCGGTAACTGCTATTCCAATGATTTAAGCATTCCAATGTGAACGGGTATACAACTGTAGCAGAAATTTAAAGGCTGTGATAGAATCTATCTATTAACAATCAAAAGCAACTGCTGTTGAGCAAACAGTGCTAACCACTGACGGCCAACATAGAAATGAATGGAGGTTTTGTGGCTAAATATTTTCTGCATAAAGTTTAGCTCACACCGAATGTGAAAGTCAGCCCCCTATTTTCAGATAGCTATACCGGAATTCACCCATTATCTCTATCCGTTCGAAGCAATATAATTGCTTCCAAATGCAAATGAATGGAGAAAAATTAATAAATAGATTCCCTTGCTACAGTGAAACACCAGTCTCTTTGAAAGAACAGAACAATTCAGATTATTTCTCTGCGTTGTCGGGGCGATCCCCACTTTAATTACCGGCAACGACTAACAATTAGTGTGCTAATGGCCTCAATTAAATGCAAATCTCTTTCGATTACAGCAGAGAGTACTTGGCGCGAAACTCCTTACATCTGTCTTAACTGCTGGCCGGCCTTTTATCATTACCTGGGCTTTTATCGCCGTCTTAATTACGAAATTCTAATTTTTGACTGGTCTGATGTGCCAGGTAAGGAAGGAAAGGTTTGCTGGACAGATGCGAATTTTGTGATTTTGTTGTTATTTTTGGGTATACAGAGCAAGCTTTTTCGAAAGAGCCATAATCCAACTGATACTACTACTAAGCTTCAAAGCGAATGTTGTTCCGACTTCAGTTTGGCCATTCATTAAAGCTTGAAGCATGGAGGAAAGTGATAGTAAGTAATGCCAACAATGCCAATTTCAGACCGCACAAATTTTCGATGGCCATTAATGAAATATTTGTATTACTTACATATACTATAATAATACCATGAACTAATCATACTAAACTGCGCAGTCAGAACAAATTCTGATAATGCTTGGCCTCGACTCGACGTTACAAAGGGATTTTCCTGAATACACTGAGTGATTTAGAAACCTGAGAAAGCCTAGCTGGGTCTGGCCCGGGCGCCCGGTTAGGGCCGAAACACATCTACCGTTTTCTCAGCGAGCTTTTAGCCGGGCTGGAGATATATCGCTGACAGAAAAGTTCTACAAAACAAAATTACGTAGAAATTCGACATTTGTCATAATATAATAATAATCCTTCAAAAGTAGTATTTTACAACGTTTATCCTTTACATTCCACAAGTACGACCTCATCTTTACCATTTCTTACTTAAAGTCAAAGCCAGCGTAAAAGCCCAAGATGCAATAGTGTGTTGCCGTATTGGGTTTGATTGGTTTAAAACTCTAGCCACCGTAAAAGCTCCTATTGTGTTTAGGGCCTAAAAGATAGCTGTCAGAAATGACATTAGCCAGCTTCAGCTTCCAACTTTGAGCAACCCCAGTCATAAAGCCATCCTGACAAATTTTTAAATTGTAAAAAAATATCTTAACACGGTCGCTACCAGCGTCACATATATGCGACGTATCATTTTTTGTATGTGAGCCCGGCGACGCAACTGTGCGACGTGTTTACTTTTACAGTTTATGACAATGAATTGCACTAATTTTTCTCCTTTTTTTTTTTTTTTTTTTTTGTAATGGGCTATAAAACAACAAATATGCGTCAATTTTGAAAATTGCTTATTTTGTTTATTTTCAATGTTATGAATATAATATTTAAAACCCCAATGCCAATTGAAGTCACATTCTAAGAAAAATTCCGCTGGTCTGTGGTACAAGAATTATTTCTCGGGTTCCGGTAGCGAACGTGTTAATTAAACTGAAGTATGTATACCGCCTAAAAAATGTACAGACTGATTTAGAAATTTATTTATTTATATACCATAAGAAACGCGGACTCGAAAGAGAGCGCATATCGTCCGCAGGCAGCCTCACTCGCACGCGTTAGCTCTCCGTCCTTGTGACATTTGCAATATTTACAATACATAGGTATCAAAAATTTCATTTAAAAAATTCTGATTTGAAAATAGTTCCTTTTACGGAAAAAAACTTTAGAAAAAAGCACAGTAGTAGTTCAAAACAAAAATCTGAGGAGGAGGAACTAGGCTACCAAAATCAGATTTAAAAGTACAAAATTTATGAAACATAAATAAATATACATAATTGAGTATATTATATCGATGCGTTTGGTCCTAATTTTTGTCACAGTTTGTACATTTGAATGTTGAAAAACATTTATAAAGAACAATTGCCATAAAATATCGAAGGGAGTTGTCTTTAACTGTATCATCATTCTTTGTTGTTACATTGTCTTTTATGAATTGATCGATTGCTGTTATTTGGGTTTAAATCATCGGAATCGACTTGAATTTCTTTCTGCTTTTATGTTTCACTGATACTACTCAAGGGGTTAAATTAAATTACAAAGTTTCATATATCCTCATAATTTCTAGTGTAACATTTTAACTCTTAGGGAGTTGTTCTAGGGTTCGTTACGTTCCCCTTGAGTTAAAAAGCCCCTCCTTAGTCCCTTAACTTCAGGTGAAATATCATTTTTCTTTAGTTCCAAACCAATTTTACCGTTAGCTGAAAAAAAGATGCATAGAGCTATTAATAATAAAGTGGCCGAAGCTACTCTAGATGAAGAACTAATTATGTTTTTGTGGCAGGAACAGTATGGCTTTAAACAATAAGAGCCATAAAAAATTGTCAGCTACACTAAATAATTCGAGCGAAGCGAGAGGGGGATTAGAGCAGTCACGTACCACGTATATCGATAGAAGAAAAACGTTGGCACAAAATCGCCTAAAAAATATTTTGACTTGGGTCTTAACCTTCACTTTATAGGGATAGCTGCAAATTCATTGGGAAGCTCGGCGAGACATTCAGCTTCTGAGGAACCTGCAGCCCTCTTGAAGATATATGGAGCACCCCAAGGGGGAATAAGAATCGAGTAGTTTCTGGAGATCCCTCCGGAACTTTTCGGTGTACCTCCAGGACAATTAATCAAAAAATGAAATTCATTTATGGGCTCTATCAGGAGGATTGAAAATATTACCGAAGAAAAACAGGCCTATCTCCTTTTCTTGATAAATAAATTGAACCTTTAAGAAATTAATGTCTAGCCTATTAAGAGTAATCCCAAAAGAGTTGAGCTCCTAAACCTCATTAACGTACACAGGCCTTGCCTCTGAAACCAGGCTGAATGATAAACATAAAATACCCTTCCGTTCTTACTCAGTAGTCAGAAATGACTTTGGTCAAGGGGTGGTTCTCTTTTTGAAGGACAATATTGCCTATGAGATTATCAATACATATGCACAGTTTTCTAGTTCCCACGGCCCTTATTAGCTTGGTCATTGGTAAAGGCTCGTTCTTCAATAGAATTCTAGTAGGGAGAATTTATATCTCCTCAAACATTTTCTATAAGGATTTTAACACGAGCCTCATAATTGGCGGTCATTGGACTTCAAGGCACCCCAAGAGGAGATTACAAATCTAAAAATAATGGTAACAGACTTAAGGACTGGATTACTAATAGTTTTGGCTAGTTTTGGGCTAGGTGTTATCTCATCTAGGTCTACAATATTCCCACAATATTCCCTATCTATGATTGATTTTTTTATAACAACTGAGGCAGCCTTCAAGAAGAATCTTTTACCGCACCGTGGAGTCATTCTTTGATCACTACGCTGTTTGGCCTGATATTAATCTTGGCTATAGGGACAATCTATTGACCTAACCGCCCTCCTGGGAAAATTATGCTACAGATCTCCTATGGAAATTGTTCTTCCGATCATTGTTAATATTCAAAGTTCTAAAAATCTCTAACGTTTCGATAAGTCATAAGAAAAATGAATTTGCGAGTTTAATTATAGGTCTGTCTGGTAACTTTTGGGTAAAAATTTCTTGAGTAAAAATCTGGTAAAAGGTTTCATATGGTAATGGGGATAAAATCAAAAGTTACCAGACGACTTCAAGTAAAAATTGGGTATATTACCTTCAAAATCTTACTCGTGTATGTAAATTGTCAAACATGATCAAGATGTCAGAGGGAAAACGTATGCATTTATTTATTTAATAATTTCGAAGATTTTGAAATTTGTTTTTTATTTATTGTATTTACACATTTTCAATAACTTCTTCTTATATCTGAATCAAAACGCGAGTAAAATCTGGTAAAATTGGGTGAGACGAGCAGTGCTGTTAAGAGCTCAGTTTTTCCCCTCCGTGAGGTTAACAGACACTTTCAGGTAAAAATTTTACCCGCGAGTAAAAACTTTATAGCTACCAGACAGACCTTTTATTTGTGTTTTAACCAAGAATATCTAGGAAAATCCACTGCATCCAAACATATTTCTTGGTCCTTTGAGCCGGATATTCAACGGAATAAAATAAAAAATACAAATCGTAAAATTTCAGTGGATATTCTCTACTCGCTTTACTGAATTTCGAAAAATTAAAATAAGTGAAGAAGTGGCCATCTTTAAAAATAAAATGTGAACAATCATCAAATTATAGTAATATAATTCTGGTATTATCGTGTTATTTTTTGTAAAAGATCAAATGCTTCACGTTAAAAATTTCGTGTGTGACACACTCCAAACAAAATTAAAACATGGCTTCATCGAATTTAAATTCTTGCCCGGAATGCTTTAATTCAAAATCTGCCAGACTTACCTTGTCTTATCGCAACGAAAGCAAAAAATACTTTAAATTTTCGGACAAATACTCAAAAGGCCCGATTACATAGCGTTCGATCAGTTCCGTTCCAGCAATCTGTCAAAGTTAAACTTACTTAACGCTGTGTAATTGCTTACAATAAACGGAACGGATCGGAGCGGAGCGAACGAGTTGAGCAAATTTTAACTTTGCCGGAACCTATAACCCTCACACATCACCGCCAAGCAGGTGAGGGGAATAACCAATAAATAAAATTTTACAGAGAAGATTAGGAAAAAAACGCCATAGGGAATTATTTTTTAAATTTTTTAATCAACTTTTTTTTCTTAATTTATCGCGGATTTTTTTAATTTGTATTTTCATTTATGCTAAAATACGTTACTTAATGTAAAAAAAACCGCTAAAGATAATTAAGCTTATATTTAAGAAAATCATTTTTTTATCTATCTAAAAATCTGGAGCTGCAGAATTGAAATATCGTTAAAAATGATAAAAAAATCGAATTTATCACGGATTTTTCTTATTTGTATTTTTATTTATGCCAAAGTACGTTACTTAACGCAAAAAGACCCACTCTATAAGATTATTTTAAGAAAATCATTTTTTTACCTATAATAATCTGGAGCTGTAGAACTGAAAAATTCTTAAAAATGATAAAAAAACCGAATTTATTTCGGATTGTTTTTATTTGTATTTTTATTTATGACAAATTTTTAACAATGATAAAATAATTGAATTTATAGCGAATTTTTTTTAATTTTTATTTTCATTTATGCTAGAATACGATACTTAACGCAAAAAGACCCATTCAACAAGATTGATTTAAAAAGAATCATTTATTAGCTACAATAATCTGGAGCTGCAGAGCTGAAAAATCGTTAAAATTGATAAAAAAAAAATCGAATTTATTGCGGATTTGTTTTATTTGCATTTTTATTTATGCTAAAATATGTTTCTTAACGTGAGAAGACCCACTCTATAAGCTTAATTTAAAAAAATCATTTTTTTAATGAACTGAATAATCTGGAGCTTCAGAACTGGAACAATTTTAAATATGACAAAAAAATCGAAATTATCGCAGATTTTTTTATTTGTATTTTTATTTATGCTAAATTACATTACTTAACGTAAAAATCGTTTGGAGTTTAGATTATTTCATTATTTAAGAAGCATCTTATTGGCGTGAGAGCGAGGATTCCGCTTATGACGTGATGGATAACATCGGTTCTGTTCATGCTGGCAATCTATTGCATTGGAAATAAATACTGCTGCAAGTTTTCTTCTTTTTTCTTGTTCCGATTTCTCATTTCGTTATGCACTTCGGTACTTGAAATTGATCTCAGGAATTCACGCAATAGCAACTGTTCTCCTCCCAGGATTTTGTCGAAACCGTTCGGAGAAACAGGTTAGCGGTTCCTTTCATAAGCCTTTTCGTATATATAAACCTCATTTGGGAGTTCCAATTAAGAACATCGACCGACTCCTCGAAATTCTGCATCCACATTTTTGCTCGGTAATTGTCGTCCCCACTGAAGGTCGCGAAAGATTCCTCAACACCTCTAAAGTAAAGGCTAACGACGGACGACGCGTCGGTGGACGAACAATGGCCGTCTCCTCTGCAATCACTAGCTCCAAAATCTGTCCTTTCAGTTCTGCGATTTTACGCTTTTTCTCCAATTTTTGTCAAAAATTCCGTCCCCATTAGGTTCCACACCTCCTGATGAGGTCGGAATCCGAAGTGGTCGTGAAAAGCAACGTACTTGGCGGGAAATAATCCTCAAACTCTTGTTCGCTTAGCTCTCTCGAAGCCTCCTCCAGCCGTAGCTTTAATACATTTTTTAGTCCTGTGGTAGGAAATTGTAACCGTCCTTCTCCTTTAGTTGAACGGCCGTAGCATTTTCGATGAAGGTTCCAATACGTGCCGCTGCCGCCGTAATGTCCCAGTCTGAAAAGTGTGCAAAAGAAATGGTTTTTTCCGCCTTGCCAGAAACGCTTTCTCCCAAAAATAATCATATATGGTTACAAATTTTGTTTTATCGTTTTTTTTTCGATTTGCATTCCATTAGCTGGTTCACACTTCGTTAAATTTTTGTCTATATGTGTTACTTATAAGTCCCACATTAAACACACACAAACTGCATATAGTTCGACAGTTCATCAAACTAAAAACAAGACTTGAATAAAGATCTGAAAAATTATTTCAGACACTAGGATCCCTTATCCCACTTCTGACAATTAGTGTAGGGTAATAGCGAAGGAAGCGGCAAGCAAACAATTATTTTCACCAGCAGAACGTTTATTTGAGACAAACTATTTGACTAAAAAGCGTTTAGAGAGGGCTATCGAGACCTATTCTGTTAGGCCTAAACTCTCAGACTAAATAGAATCTGATTCTAAAAATTGCATACACCTAAAATTTTAAACTCATTACATAATTATGAAAATTAAAAATGCATTTAAACATGAAAATGTCGAATTTAAAAAAGAACAAAGAAAAATAGAATCATCTCCAAAAAATCTCTAGCCCAAAAAAGTATTAAATAATATGACTTCAAAATTCTCTTTTAATACTTCAATATTCAATCCTAAGATATTAAGTTTGAAGTCGGTGTCAAAATTTGACTGATATTAAACACAGTAATGAAGAAAATCACTATAGTGTGATAGTATATTTTAGAAAATAGCGCAGAAGGGAGCAGGAAAATCTACGCCTACTGGTTATCAAAGATCATTGCAGTAGAAAGGTCTCTTTCAAGGCTGATAAAATAGCGGACAGACGAGATCTATTTACGACTTTTAAAAAAATCCTACGGAATATAATTCTAAATGTTTCCACCTTCAATTTTAGCGTTTACGTTAGTTTTACCTTTCTTCCTACTATGTATGGTCCGAAAAATCGAATTATGTAATGTAGTCCGTCGCAACATTGTTCAGAAATGGAGTTTCATATCATAATTAAGTGTAGTGTGTCGATGGTATGTTTTTCTAATTCAGCTGAGTGTCAACATTTGGTTTAAATAATGTCAAAAATTATTAATTCGGGATCAATAATTCATATAAATATATAACAAGATTGGTGCAATACTAACTGCTTGACCATTAATGTAAGTAAATGTTTTAAAATGACCTATTGCTTTAAAAGATCTCCTGTGATGCATGACTACTGCCTATGTTCTGTGTCAATAACTGAAGTTAGCCAATTTAAGGATCTTGGTGTAACATTTGACAATAAACTAAAGTTTGACGCTCACATAGATGACGTTTGCTCCAGATCCCTTAGGCTAACTGGTTTTATCCTTCGTACCTGTACTAACTTCGGTAAACTTTCGACAGCTAGACTTTTATTTTTGACAATCGTACGTAGCACTCTAGAGTATTGTTCACCTGTTTGGTCACCTCACCACCAAAATAAATCGGACAAAATAGAAGATGTGCAGAAAAAATTCTCCCGGAGTATTTTAAGAAAATTCAACAAATCGTATACTCCCTATCCTGAAAGACTTCTTGCCCTTAATTTACCTAGACTCGATGAGAGAAGACTTTATCTTGACGAATGCGCTCTGTATCGTATATTTAACGGGCTTTTAAGCACCACCTTACTTGACGAACTTAATATTCGCGAACCCGTATTTGCCAGTAGAAACTGTAACATCTTTGCACCGCCTAAAGTTTTGCTCGATGTGTATTTTAACTCTCCGTTGATTCGTCTGCAGAGAAACCATGACAGACTCCAAATTGGTCCTCTGAACTGCTCATTTAGCTCATTTAAGCAAACTGTTTGTAATAAACTTACAAGGAGAATGCAACTGGTCGTCATGACCGATTTCGTTCAAATTTATAGCACATGTAGGGCTTGGCAACAAATGAAAGTACCCGAAGTGGGAACTCCAGATGGCCGCGCGTTTACAAAATAATAGTATACAAAAAATTTCACGCGGCTCTAAATCCCATTCATTGTAGCACATTCCCAAAGCGGCGGCTGGTGCAGTGGTGAGTACCTGAACTTGGGATTCAGAGGTCATGGGTTCGAATCCTAGCGTGGGGATGCTTTTTTCGGATTTTTCCCAATTTTTATAAGATTCGAGTCGGCAATTAAGTGAAGTGATAAATTTTTATTTTTTTTATTTATTTATACGCAAAAGGCATAAATAAGGAAAAAAATTGGGATTGCGGACTTTTCAGCAAAGGATTGTAATTAAAGCGAATACCAAAAGACTTTGTACATTCAAATTCAAACTTTTATTAATTTTCATGATTTCATTTGTCGGGATGATATTTATTATAGAAGCAGGGGAAAAAGTAATTATTTCTGCATTTAGCACAGGTTATAAACGCCGCATTTTTACAATTACAACATTGTTTCAACTCCTCCATACAAAATCAAACTTGATTCACATTCATAAAATCTTCCCTCTTATCGCAAAGTTTAGCAGCGAACCACGCGTAACGTAACATGTCACCAAATATTGGAGCGGATAGTTGGTGATGAACAACCGAATGTACTTTTATACATTCTTCAGGGGATGTGATTTCTTTTTCTTGCTCGATGAGATAAGAGCATTTTTGTATTTTTTTATTAAGTTTTTCTATGGAGACGTTGAAACAATGTTGTGATTGTAAAAATGCGGCGTTTATAACCTGTGCTAGATGCAGAAATAATTACTGTTTCCCCTGCTTCTATAATAAATATCACCCCGACAAATGTAAATCATCATCATGAAAAATAATAAAAGTTTGAATTTGAATGTACAAAGTCTTTTGGTATGCGCTTTAATTACAATCCTTTGCTGAAAAGACAGCAATCACAATTTTTTCCCTTATTTATGCCTTTTGCGTATAAATAAATAAAAAAAATAAAAATTTATCACTTCACTTAATTGCGGACTCGAATCTTATAAAAATTGGGAAAAATCCGAAAAAAGCATCCCCACGCTGGGATTCGAACCCATGACCTCTGAATCCCAAGCTCAGGTACTCACCACTGCACCAGCCGCCGCTTTGGGAATGTGCTACAATGAATGGGATTTAGAGCCGCGTGAAAATTTTTGTGTACTATTATTTTGTAAACGCGCGGCCATCTGGAGTTACCACTTCGGGTACTTTCATTTGTTGCCAAGCCCTACATGTGCTATAAATTTGAGCGAAATCGGTCATGACGACCAGTTGCATTCTCCTTGTTAGTTTGTAATCATTGTATGTCCCACCATAGCTAATTTTTAGTACATTTTTATTTATTCTTATCCTAACTTTATTATTGTTTTGTGTAATAGGGAATTATTTCAATATTTCTGTACGAAACAATTCTTGCTAAATAAAAAGTAAAAGTGGTATGATAACGTTTCTTTATTTTCGGGTCAGTACTATTAGCAGAAAAGCAGCTTGATCTTCTATAATGCGATATTAGTAATTCCATGTAAAGAGTGGTTTCTTATTAGTAAACTGGCCGCTGTTAAGATGGGTATCATACCATAAGATAAGTAATATATTCCCCCATGAAAAAATCATTCTAATATGCTACGGCTATTAATAATAGAAGTGAACAAAACGCTTAGGGGTGTTTGCAGAACTCTTTATAAATTCTAGTCAGTCTTCTTATGACCAGACCAATGACAACAGAAAGTAAAACAAACTTTGAAAAAGTCGAATAAATGCAAAGAACAGGAGTGATGGCGAGGGTTGGTTTTTATCGATACTACAGAAAAGAAAAAACAAATTGTACATACTATATACTAGGTATACACTATATACCCTTCGTTCATCAGGCAGAGCCAATATCATCCCGAAGAACCATCTGATCCGGGTGTATGTAAGTACTCTAGACATGCAGTATATGTTATATGCACGATTTCCCAGAGGTTTTCATCATGTAGGAGCATAATGTCGCTATGATATTTATAGGTAGCACGTTGATTGGAAATATTGCCACAAATTGAAAATCATAAATTTGCCTTCAGTCGAAAATCCTGTCGATATTTGCGACGTGATGGATCTCTCCCGATGTTGACAATAGGTGGTAGCCCAGTTCGGCTGATTTTATAGGTTTTAAAGCCCCCTTGTTCCAGATGCTCGTTGATTCCTTTGTTTGTATCTTGAGAAGGGGAATGATAAGGCTAATGAGCGAAATAGTGTGAAATTATTCTCCAATTTTTCTAAAAGGTTGTCCAACAGCAGAGTTTGGATTTTTTTATTTTAATAAGACGCATGAGGTATTGGAAATATGAAATATTATATAATTAATTATTAATTAATATTATTAATTCAAAAGGGTAAAGCTAAAATGACCTCTTTAATATGCTTAAAATTGAGTTTAATTATTACGCGAGTTGTTGACTTTGAATTTAGTACTCAATTTTAAGAATGGCGTATTTAAGCTCCTTCAGAAAAGTATTTCATTATTACTACTTTCAATATTGAATCCTAGCATTTAACCGGATATTTGAAGTCTTATATTTAGTAGGTACTAAAAAATCAGCACAAATTGTCTTTTATATCTTCTTCAACATTCGTAGGTCAGGGAAAATCGCGCAACAGCTTAGTTGATAAAGGCATGATTATATATGTACACTGATTATATTTAATTAATCTTCCTAGGCTTCTGCCGCTGCTTTGTACTCTTTATAAAAAGGACGTTTCACTTTTGTAACATTTTTCAACTTAAACTGCTCTATGGTACGCAATTTGCAAATATTTTTAAGTTTAGAAGCTTTGCAAGAAAATTAGCTTTCATAAATGCGTTTAACTTCTGTTGTTCTAGATGAAACTACTTTTTATTTTCTATGGAACCGTTCTTGTCTAAGCATTTTATATGGGGCGAGCCAAGTGGTCTATTAAATTATAAGTCAATGGGTGTGACTGAAGACAGTGAAAATAGATTCGGTTCCACACTTGATAAATTTCCCTTGTCATTTTTTTTAATGATCTGTGATCCGAATCTATGTACTAATATATATATATATACAGTGCGCGAAATTTCCATAGTTCCACTTAAAATTTTATACTGCTTATTTTTGTATACAAATGTAGCGAAATGTAAACAACGCAGTAAAATTGCGTTGCACTAGCTGAGAACAAAAAGCTGCTAACGGTGTTCTAATTGCGCTCTCTTTAGATAAAAGAGAGAGAAATAGGTTACTGTCGCATATATAAAAGCGAAATTTCGATAGTTCCACACATTGTTTGGTATAGTCTGTCGAGTTATTATTGCTGAGAAAAATTAAATTTATAATTATTTATATACATCTGTGAAAGGTAATTACATTTTTTCATTTTAATTATAATATTGACTTTATAATTGGGATTTATAGAAAATTTTCGAACATGCCACGAGGTAAACTATTAACATACGAAGAAAAACTTAAAATTAAGACTTTCAAAGAGGCTGGCCTATCAAATCGTGAGATAGCACGCAGAATCAACAGGTCTCATCATCTCATCAATAATTTTATAAATTTGGGCGAATTGTATGGCAAAAATCATCCTAGCGGTGGAAATAAGAAGCTCACTCAACGGGAAAAATCACTTATTTTACGTGCTGCTTCTTCAGGCAATTTAACAGCAGCTCAAATTAAATCTGATTTAAGTTTAGCAGTAACAAATCGGCGTGTACAACAAATTTTGTCACAGAGTAACCGCTACAAGTGGACCAAAATGGCAAAAAAGCCTCCACTGACTAAAAAACATGTTGAGTCCAGATTGAATTTTGCGAAAACTCACATGACGTGGGAAGAAGAATGGAAATACGTGATTTTTTCTGACGAAAAAAAATTTAATCTGGATGGCCCAGATGGCTTAAAGTGCTACTGGCATGATCTCCGGAGAAAACGTAGTGTCACCATGAGTCGAAATTTCGGTGGAGGAACAGTGATGGTTTGGGCGGCTTTTAGTTACTTCGGAAAAACACCGATTTGTTTCATATCAACAAAAATGAATGCAGCTGATTACGTATCTCTCTTAGAAGAAGTTTTGATAGAATATGGGGAAACAATGCCACGCCAAGATTGGATTTTTCAGCAAGATAATGCTGCGATCCACTCATCAAAAGTAACTAAACAATGGTTCCAGGAGAAAAACTTTGCAGTTTTGAATTGGCCAGCTCGTTCTCCTGATATGAATCCAATGGAAAACCTTTGGGGAATACTATCGCGTGAAGTTTATTGCAATGGTAGACAATACAACAACACCACGGAATTGAAAGTAGCAATAAAGAACGCCTGGTCGAGAATTTCAGATGAGACAATCCAAAAATTAGTATGTAGTATGAAAAATAGAATTTTTGAAGTTATTACTAACAAGGGCGGGAACACTAGATACTAAAAAGTTTTATTTTATTAATGAGGATTTATTACTTATTTTATTATACTATTTTTTTTATAAATGGAACTAAGGAAATTTCGCTGTCAATTATATAGGGAGAAAACATTTTGTTTATTGAAAGTGAAATAAATTTATGTTTTATTTATTGTTGCAAGCAATTTTTACTACTTTCGACCCAACCAATAATTTAACAAAATTAACAGTCCAAACGAAATTCCGTACTGTTAAGAAATCTGATAAATATATGTGGAACTATGGAAATTTCGCGCACTGTATATATACATATAGTATGTAGATTATTAAAAAAACCCAGCTTTAGTTGATTCTTAGTTTACGCAGGTATAAATAAATAAAGACCAAAAATTGATTTACTGATTTTTGAAGCGAAAGTTTCTTAATGCAGGCTTCGGGATGGGGAGTCAGCATAGAAAAACTGACCCTCACGGGACGGAAGTGATGTCACAACCACAGGCCATGTATAAACGTGTTGAGATGAAATACGCGCAAGATGGTGGACCCAATATGGCGACCAAAATGTCTCGATTTCAAAGGATTTTAATGAAAATTAGTGTAATGATTATTTTGAGGCCACTAATTTTTAATATTATTAAAATTCTTAAATGCAATATGGCAGATCCAAAATAGCGGCAAAATTTCAAAAATTCAGCGGGTTTTGAAACTATTATAAAAACATCTTGGGGTCATTGGTTTCGATTCTGTGGGGAATGGTAACGAAGTGGCGCTGAGATTTCAAAAAATTCGAATCAAGATGGGATCAATTAGTTGACAGATTGAGGAAGCCTTGACGGAAGACTTGATCTCTTCGAAGGAAGGCGTTTTACTTTTATAATCTGTGTTTAATAAAGCCTGTAGATGCGATTTGAAATTGCTCGAAAAATTAACCGAAATTGTTTTTTTTATATACGCTGGCCTACTCTAATCATGGTCCTCACTGGGGACTATTTTTAGGGAAAAATGCTTCACTCACGTAGATAAATTTTACACGGTATATCCTATCCTATTCTCTATGATCTAAGGGTTTTAATGCTTTGTGATTCGCTCTCCGTGTAACCTTTTTAGCAAAGCAAACGCATTATTTTATCCCAAACATCGCATGGGACAAGAACCTCTGTCCTAAAAATCAGCAATCCAGAAAGTTATAAAAACTCCACAGCAAGCGATATAAAGTCGGGTAACAGAAAGCAAAGCAGCCCCAAAAGCCCCTCAATGAACTCATCATGAGATTACGGCACTCGAACTAGGCGAGGACGGATGTATAGCACCGATATAATTTCATAAATAAAGTTGTCTACCTAAAGGACGAGCAGATCGGTTCTTATGTTTTATTCATCCGAGAAACATCCTTTTGAGCTCCGAGCCAGTGGCGTGCACGTTACGCCGGGTGCCAGTCGCGGCTGATATTTGAGGACAACTCAGTGAACGATTTACATCCAGAATGGCTGTATCTCATTGTGATCCTGGGGAGCACAGATAGCACGGAGGAGTTGCTCTTTAAATGTTAATCGGGCGAAGAAGGGCACCGATACATTCGTTCAAGCCCCATCGAATGGCTGGCATTCTCGGCACTTTATGTGTATCCATGAAATTTTATTGCCGCCAATGAAAAAGACATTTCGACGAATAAGCGCTTCTGAGGTGGAGTGGAGATGTATCCTCCCCTTCATAGTATCGTTCGATTATTGAAATCAAGCCATTAATTAAAGAAGCTTTTTGGTAGGACGCACTGTGATTTAGCGGAAGCAATTTCTTAAATCGAAGAACTCCCGAACCAACTCTGGCGCAACACCTTAGAAGGTTTACGAGCTATCAATCGACAACCGTTTTCGGTGGTCCCTTATAGCTCGTAGGCGACTTAATGCCAGCGAGGTATATTAGATAACAAAAGTTTGCTTCTCAAAACCGGGGATAAAATCGATGCTATCCACTTAATGAAGGGATATTAATCCTCAATTAAGCACATTCCTCACCCGACATGGCTCTTATCAGCAGATAATAAATTCATATCTCGGAGCGATACCCATTCCTCATTCAAACACGCAGCTCACTCAGGGAAGGGCGGCTCGGGTCGGCGGGTTCGGGGACTCGGTAATAATAGCATCGAATCTTGCCGCCATGGAAAATTGCCGTCGTGTGACTATCAGATGAAATAGCTTCTTAGGTAATTTTGTTTTGGGTTTGGATAAAATACTTTCGCTTGAGGAATTCACAAAATAAGGTAATGGAGAAACGTTTGAGGCGTTTTGTTGGTTTCCAACTCGATTTCACTACTACTTTGAAAATGACGCGCCGTGGTATCCCCGATTCATTCATTTTTATTGTCTACAAGTGCATACTCGCAGTGGTGAAAATAGAAAAGACATAGGCCTAATTGAGTTGGTGTAAATAATTTCAGTAATATGCGAATTTACTTTGAACTTGAAGTACAGGGTGTCCAATAGAAATGTGTGAAAACTAATGAGTCACTATTTTTTAACAAATGGAGAGATTGGGAAAATGTATTTACTTTTTAATAACTTTTTAATAAAGGAAAATCGTCATTTTCATTTCATTTCAATTTTATTGTAAAAAACTAAATAGGTTTAATGCAAACCATTAATTTAAAAATATAGTGAAGAACGTGAGTTACTAGTTACTTTAACCATCTAAATTGGCACAAATATCCAAACATCTTCTAAAACTATTAAAAACACCTTCTAACGTTTCATTTTACATACATATATGCCATTGGCAAATCCTCCTGATGTCTTTAATAAAATCTTAAAAAGAAATCACATTGAGTGAGATCTGACGAGTAAGGTGGCTATTCTATTCCTTTTCCCTTAGCAAAGCTTGGGTACCTTAGGCCAATAACTCGAATGCTATAAAATTTATTGATGGCTTGAAATACTTCTTGTGTGCGATGAGGTGCTGCTTCGTCTTGAATAAAATAAAAAGATTTAACGAGATCTCTCTTTTTCGCATGACGAAATGATTTTGCCTGTAACATCCCTTTGTACGTCTCTCCGACGACTTTTCAACCTTTTTATGTAGATGATTCACATTTCAAAAATATATATCATTAATAATTCACGTTCTTGACTATATTTTTAAATTAATGGTTTGTATTAAATAGGTTTAATTTTTTTATAATAAAATGAACAAGAAATGAGAATGACGATTTTCCTTTATTAAAAAGTATTTACATTTTCCCGATTTCTCCATTTGTTAAAAAATAGTAACTCATTAGTTTTCATTTTCATTAGTTTGGAACACCCTTAATATAGTAAATAATTCCATAATTTTCTCTCGTTTTGCTGCAAATAAATGTCTATTTGTGCAAATCATTTTATTTATTTATTAAAACAACTTAACATTTTTACTAAAAGCTCAAAATCCAAACCTAGCAAAATATGCATAAAATATGTAAAAGATGTTCTGAAAATATGCAGAAGTATGCAGAGAATATGCGACTAATTCTTTCAACTGTGTATATATTCGGGATGCCCTGCAAAAATGTCCATCAGTTTTTCCTGGTATATTTAATGGTTTTTACTGCTCCTTTAACCATTTTTACTACACTGAGAAAAGAGATTATTTATGATTAATAAGATTTATTTATAGTAAACAAATGATATAGTTGGTAATGGCGAAATAAATATTTAGTTATTATTAATAAGCCGCATATTTGATGAATTAGTTTACATCAAACCTTCATTTATTAATAACAAACAAATCATTTCATTGTATTAAATCAAAATCGTATTAATTCAATGTTGTAGAGAATTATACAAAGTTGAGTAGTAATTTGAATGAAAACTACATAATTTAGAACAATAAAATAAATTTAAAGAAAGAATAATTGTGAGAAACACTTGAAACGATACAATATTTGAATAAATTATTTAAAATAATTAATAAAAAGAAATACATATTCTATGTAGAGATATAGATTGCAGTGGCTGTCCGTAGACACACTTAGGCCATTGTGATGCCACTTTTTTGTAACCAGGGCTTCTCGTGGGATTCGAACCCACAACCTCTAGCGCCCTGCTGGCTCGCAGTAATCACGTCGCGTTACCAACCGAGCTATTGAGGCTATTGAGTAAATGACATTTAACCTATGTCAATATAAATAAAAATTATTTTACAACTAATTCTCAATTTACATTTGAAAATTCCATAATTTTTATTAAAAAAAATTATTAATTCATTTTGAAATGAGTTAATTTGATATTCAATCTTAAAATTCATATTGTAGATGTCGATTGTTGTGGCTGCCCGAAGACACACTTAGGTCATTACAGGCCTAAAAAAGTGATACCACTTTCTTGTGACCAGGGCTTCTCGTGGGATTCGAACCCACAACCTCTAGCGCCCTGCTGGCTCGCAGTAAATAAGTCGCGTTACCAACCGGGCTATTGAGGCCCCCTATTACGACGAAATATGATTTGTTCATAATAAAAACGTTAACAATTTATTGACAAGTATGGCATGTTAACTATTAATAAATTCACATTTAACACTAGAACTACCAAGACCGGTCAAATTGACCGGTACTAAATTTCTTGCTTGAATTAATCATATTTTTTGAAAATATCTCTTAAGAGTAATACCAAATCTTATTAAGGTTCAAAATTACGACATATCGCGAACCTATTTCTATTTATAATTATTAATTTAAATGTGAAAGCATATTACTTTAAAGGTGCCAAAAATTATCAAAATTACCAGCTTGAGCGCCGGTAGTTCTAGTGTTAAAAGAATATGTTCATTGTATAATTATAACTCTTCAGTGAGTTTCATAGCAAATAATTGTATTTTCCTGAAATATAGGCATTATTATATTTCATAAATCATTTACTTCAATAAAGTATATAAGATTTCAATATTTTAAATTATTCATAATGTGCTGAAGTCTAAGATTTATTTATAATAAATAAAACCCTCAAATAAATGGCTTTTTTATTTCAAGCATTCATTACATGGGATTCAAATATACAGTGTAATAACATTTATTAAATTTATTAATAAATACTAAATTTTCAGGGAAATAGTGCAAATAAATATATTTATTTGGTTCAGCCATACTCTTTTCTCAGTGTAGAATCACAGATTCACTCAAAGCTCCTCTTGTCTCAAGTTTTCAAATAGTATCCCGCAAAAACCCGAAATATGCTTTCACGTAAGCAAGACCTATAACGAGTACTAAAAGCTACCATTCGCACTCAAAATGTTATTTTCGAATTTCTGAAACTTAATTCGTATTGATTGCATTGATGTTATTTTCTAAAGTGTATTCCTTTTTTCTTGAAATCTCCTAAACTGAGAATGCAAAGACAGTAAAAGTTCTGCGAGGGTTTATGCCTCGGCCAACCTACTACTCCCTTGATAAATTATTACACCTGAGACTGGCGTTACACAGTATGTTCACAGAAAAATAACCCAAAAAGGCAATCCTTAATGGAATGGAACAAGAAGAGGATCCGCGTACCAATTCTACTCACCGCCCTCTTGCTTGGCATCTGATGCTATTTGAAGAGGTTTATTTATCTTCGGGGAGCAGTTTGTATCTCGGTCCAAATGCTCCTTGATATGGTTTTTATTGCAGCTTCTTAGGATTGAAGTTTGTCGGCAAGTGTTCGGGGCAACTAGTTCAATACTTAGCGTTCTTCTTAGAGCCTTTCAATACGCCTGGGCCCCATTATTAAAAAGATCGGCAGAATTGGGGTCCACATGTTCAACATCGACGGCCAAGATGATTAGGGCTAGTGCCCTATTGGTGGTGGCATCAAAAGTCTGCGTTAAAATTTTAGCATATCCCCAGAACCCATGACGTCTACCCATTTTTGAGCCTATTAGGGCACAAAACCGTTCTGATGAAATTTCTTGACCCTAATGGATATATATTTGGGCTGATATGGTGTAGTGTCCAGCTCACAGGACGTGTCATTATGTTTGCCAAATATATATGAATCCTCGCTGGATTTAAATAGTATCACAAAATCGGTACTCGCCGGAAGACGAGGAATTAAGATAAAGTGCCACAGCCGTTCTAATTGAATTTCATTTGTTGAATCAATAAATCTGTGGAATTAGTAGATGGAATACATTTAACACAAAATTATTGCCAGCATAAGCAGACCTATATAGATTAATTAGAGTAGAATTAAAGAAGGAAGAGAATGACTTCCGTTCTGAGTTGGCGGGATTGTAACCATTTGGTGATCGGGGAATTTTTGCCGGAAAAATAAGAATGTAATAAAATTCTGTTAAATCTGAGGTGTATTTGGACAGATAATTTGTCTTTAGGTATGGTTATGCTCTTTTCTTTTGAAATGATTTAAACTGTCGTAAAGAGTTAAATACTTTCCACGATGAGTGGAAAACAGGCAATTTATCATATATGATGACGCTTGAAGAAGGAAGCTATCTCATGAAAGGAAATAAAAGACGAAACGTATTCTCTGAATAGCAGTTATGAAAAGAGTAAAATTGTCAACAGTTTCACCAACAACACTATACTTGGAAACACAACGAAGGAAAGCTCCTTGTTCCCTCGCTTTCCGTTGTCCAATTTGCCCCAATTCATGCGTATTATGCCAAAAACGTTTGAGTTTGGCTTTTGAAATAGTCAACTTTACGAGAACAACTATGATGTCTCTGCTGACAACGAAGACAGCACCACCAAAAAACTCTTGGATCCGCGCATGTGACTGAAATGAGCAGCCTCCCCGCAAGAATTTTTATTCCTCGGTACGACGTTCAGCAACCAGAGAGAAACACAAAAGGAAAAAGAGAAGTTTTCAAAAGTCATTTCGATGACACATACACATAAATAGATAAATATATAACGAATGTGGCGTTTATATTGTAGGGCTGATTCATATGCTTCGCAAAATTACAAGAATTACAGATTAGCATACATAATATTAACAATTAATTTAAATGTTTCTTTTAAAAATGTCACTCTTTCTCTTGATTTCGGATTAAAGTGAACTAACAGATTAGTTCGTGACAGCCGTACGTAGTTTTATGCTGTGGTACGTAGAACAAGGATCTCCAACAGATTTTTCTGGAGCATACAAATTTAGCGAAGACAGACAATAACTCTAGTGACTTAATTCGATTTATTAAATCGGCTTTTACTATGTATGTACATAAAAATCATATACATAATTAAACTCGCAACTAAACTTCAAACTCAAATTCATAAATTACGTAACGACAATTTTAGGAATTTTAACCCCCTTTTCACCCTCCTCCGTAACGCAGCCTCATCTTCGAAGTTACGTAACGAAAAATTGTATCAACCCCCTTTATTTTATAATTTCCTATTTTCTGTAAAAAGTAATAAATATTAATTTCAATTTTAAACTATGATCGTGGTCAACTTCTCGAAAGTCAGTAGGGCATCTTGTAGAGTTCGATATAGTCTTAGCAGATTTGAATGCCGCCCCCGTAGGAGGGACATAATGAAATTGAATAGCATTATTGATGCAACAACTCAAAATCAAAGAAAATATGTGTTAAACCATCAAATGGTATAATTATAATAACACTCATCATTCAACCACAAGAGAAAAACCTATTAATACTCAGGAGTGAGAAAATAAAACAAGAAAATTATTTATAAAATCTTATGTACAGAAAAATTGGAAGATGTCAAAAACATTAAAAGCTATTAAAAGCTAATATACCATGCCATTCTACTGAAATAATAAATATGATTGATAACCTCGAGGCTAATATATTACAATTAAATCAGACCTACAAAATCTACGATACCAAAATATCCTTTAGAAATGATTCGAAACAAAATTCAAACATTAATTCCACATAGGAAAAAGTGGGGCTTGTTAACACTAGATTTACTTTTTATATAGAGGGTGACAAATGGAAAGTTACCTAAACTAATCATTTATAATTTTTAAAATGAGTGCATGAAAAAAAAAAAAAAAAAAAATACCTATAAATTCAGTAAAGATGTCATTTTTATTTAAAATTAGTTCCAGTTGAATCGGAAATTTTTGACTTGACTTTTTGATATTTATTGAGATTTAAAAAAATCAACATTTGGCCATAACTATTAATTGTCAATATTTTCGAAGTGTTCTCCATCTGAATTTGCACAATAATCAAGCCGTTTTTAAAAACTATGAAAAACATGTTTAATTTTATATGAAGAAATACAAGAAATTCCCTTTTTATATGCTTAAATATAATTTTTACCTTTAAAATAAAAGCACTGGATGAGATACACTTTTTCTTCGTTTGTTGGTTACTCATTTTAAAGTACACATATTCCTCTTTATGACGTCTCAATAGAAACTGACAACACTCTAGTATATAACTACGGGGGCTCAACCTTCTACTATATAGTAGAGGGGAAAATACATAGATATACTTTGGGCAACTTCCCATTTGTCACCCTGTATATAACATACGTAAATACACGGACTACAAGCCCCAAAATTATAAACATAAAGATCTATTAGTTCGCATTCGAGGGTTTTCAAATTAAAAATATTAATAAAAATTATATTAAACATAGGTCTATGTACAAAGTTCTTATTAATAAAATAAAAAAAAACTGCATTTCAATTCTGAGATCAAAACTTTCTGACATTGTGGCAATTTCCAAAAACATAAAACTTTGAATAGACCCTTCTTATATGTGGTCCTGGTAACCCCTAAAACCAAGTTTGTAGTATAACAATGACAAACAGTATTTAGGCAATTCATTTTCAAACGCAAAACTCGCGGGTGTTCAAAAATAAATTGCTGTCTTGTGAAGAGACCATAATAATAATATATATAATAGGGTGCTTTTTTTTCGCAACTATTTTTTTTTTTTAGTCCCACCTCAAAATTTTGTGGCAAATACCTAAACAAAAATTCTCTGAAAAAAGATTTCCCATATAAAATACACGTAAACTTTGATTATTTTTCTTCAAACTTCTACAGGTCAGAGGCATTTTATGGTATAATCTTGGTCAATGGTAGAGTTTCTTCAGAATTGAATGCTCTACAAAAGTGTCCAGTGCGGTGTAACCCTAACTCCCACCAGCAAGGTAGTACGGGTCACTAACCCCAATTTTTCCATGAAATTGTCGCTTTTTGCCCCTATCTCGTAAACAACAAGAGCTACAGAAAAAGTGAATATGACAAACTTGTAGGAAACTCAATTTCCTCCAAAAAGTTCTTGAACACCAAATCGCTAACATCGGTATTTCTTGAGATATTGGGCTTTGAAGTTGAGGTAGTGTGGAATTTTCATGGATTATCGAGCTAAATTGTAGAAACACTACCTCAACTTCAAAGCCCAATATCTCAAGAAATATCGATATTAGCGATTTGGTGTTCAGAATTGAATTGAATTTCCTACAAGTTTGTAATATCCACTTTTTCTGTACCTCTTGTTGTTTGCGATATAGGGGTAAAAAACGAGAATTTCATGGAAAAATTGGGGTTTGTGACCCGTACTACCTCGCTGGTGGGAGTTAGGGTTACACCGCAATGGACACTTTTTTAGAGCATTCAATTCTGAAGAAACCCTACCATTGACCAAGATTATACCATAAAATGCCTCTGAGCTGTAGAGTTTTGAAGAAAAATAATCAAAGTTTACGTGTATTTTATATGGGAAATCTTTATACGCCTTGGTCTAGTTCTAGTACTTAATATTAATATTAAAGGCTCCAATTTTCAGGGAATTTTTGTTTAGGTATTTGCTACGAAATTTCGAGGTGGGACTGAAAAAAAAAATATAGTCACGAAAAAAAAGCACCCTAATATATATATATATCAGTGGCGTGGGGTCCATATAACACGATTCCTACCGGCTTCCCTTTTGGGAACTCATCCTATTCCCGTAAATTTAAAACTTGTTCTATGCCTGTAAAATTCCTGGAAAGCGCTCCCAAAATTCATCTCGTAAAGAAAACATGGCAAAACAAGTGTTACAACCAAAAACAACCATAATCTGTTGTTGCACTACGATGGAACCTTCCCTCGCACCGTAGCAGGTTCTATCAAGGGGTTGCATCGGGTATGAAGTGCTCGCTCGCTGCTTCTGTAAGCCGGTCATTTTACGGCTTACTCAAGCCCACACTTTTCTCCACGAGTAACAAAGAAATCGTGTGTGATATCCTTTGCTCACTAAAGGCAAATCCTATAAGAAAATAACACGATAGAAACCGGCTTCTCGGCTGTTTTTGTTTTGCAGAAGTTGAAATTCGGGTCACTTCGGCGGGTGGTTGTTTATTTCTTAGAATGTCAGCTGATTCGTGTCTTCTCTATGAACGGGTGTGAGTGTAGTGGTGCTCTATACACGGTAGAAAGCGGCTTCTCGGGTGAGTGGGGTGGGTTTGGTTATTAAATCTCTGTGATACTGAAGGGGCTGTGAATTGTAGGAGTGAATGCTCCCTTATTTCACAAGAACACGGCAGAAGTCGTATTCTCGGAAGGGAGGGGTGTTGTGGTTTTGTTTATTATATTTTAATAAAAAAATTGTTAACTTGTGTCTCTTTTTGCCTTGGTGCTCAACGGATTGTGACTTATGAGTGTGGTGTGGTGCTATTTTATTACCTCTCGATAACACGATAGAATCCGGCTTCTCGTCATTTCTCAGATTAAAACTCGGTATAGTTCCTTTAGTCAACTAAAATTTTTAGATTTACTTAATAAATCAAAATATGATTATTTTGCTCAATCAAGTCCTAACGAAAAGATATCATCTTCAATTACAGTTTTCCCGGGAATTTTCCAGTTTTTTGCTTTAAAAAATGAATCGAACGTTTTATATACCACTTCTTCATTACGGCAATTTGATATTCTCGCGCTTTACTCGCATATTAAATGTGGCATTTTAAAAGATACTTTTCCTCAAATTTTAAACTTGTGTTGTATATTTTTAACTCTTCCCATTACAGTTGCTTCCGCGGAAAGATCTTTTTCAGCCCTTAAGAGAATACATATTTATTTAAGAAATTCTCAAACCGAAGAAAGGCTCTCAAATTTAGCACTCTTATCGATAGAAAAACACCTTCTTTTACAAATTAGAAATCAGTCGAATTTTTACAGTGATGTTTTGGTCGAATTTATAAAAACAAAATCGTAGATTAGTTTTGGAGTATAAGTAAGATTAATTATATTTCATATCAACTTTTCACAGTTTTTGTTAACTGCTTTAGTTTGATTGCACGATGCACGCGACTATAACGGTTTTTTCAAAGCCACTTATATTATTCTTGAAGTTCATTGTATGTGCATATTTATTCATAATATTGATATAGCACTTAACTTCCAATGACTTTAAGTATGATAGAAGTGGCCGACTAAATTTGACAAGAATACACGCAGTCACTGTTGAACACATTTTGTAATATCTGACTTCTATTAAGCTATTAAGTTTCTGATTTTTGCACCGGCTTACCTTCTCAAAAATTTCACCCCACGCCACTGATATATATACACCCATGGACAAATAATTAGAAACAGTTTGATCAGCACTGCTTTGTGCACTCTCCTTCTTTCTCCTTAGTTTCAAATCTAACGGTATGATACCAGCCAAAACCTAGCGACCACGTGCTACTTAAAAACTGCACTTTTAGTAGTAGTTCGTGGCCACCGAACATCCTGTGGTGATATCATTTCGCGTGAATGGTATTTTACGTGGACAACTAATTAGAAACAGTATTCATTTTTCCATCTTATTAAACAAAAATTTATTTCTCTGAATAATTGCATTGGTCAATATTTAAGTTACATTAAATATTCATGTTAAGACACTATTTTTGTCAATTCATTGTTTATAAACATGGGCAAAAAAAAAATTGTAACGCTCCATGCACATGGAAGTAGTGCATCTTTGGTAAGCAAAAATCTCTTATTGCCAAATTGCAAACCAATTGATATGCTCTTTAAAACTTGTTTATGGAGCATTAAAACATTTCCAAGTACACGGAACAATGGAAAAAGTTCTAAGATCCCGGAAAATGTCTGAGCTAACAGATCGACAAATCATCAGAGAAACGAAAAAGGACACTAGAAATAATTCTACTGACATCCACCCCAACATTTTCGGTGATAACGTAACGGCAGTTTCAGTGAGAACCGTTAGAAGGTGTTTGGCTGAGGCTGGGTTGCACGGCAGAGTTTCACGGAAGAATCCATTAGTGTTTGGAAGCAACCGAAAAAAAAGGATTGAATTTTGAAAAGCCTCATTTGGCCTGGACAGCAAACCAATGAAAATATGTGTTAGGGAGCGACGAAACAAAATTTAATAGAACGGGTCCAGACGATAGAAGGTCTGTTCGTCGACCTTAAGCCGCTGCATTTGATTCGAGGTATACTACTCTTGTTGTAAAGCAGGGCCGTAGCCAGCGGGGGGGGTCAGGGGGTTAGAACCCCCCCCGAAATTTTGAAAATCAACTAAAAATTTACATGATTTTTTAAGAACAGAACAAGGATTTAACAGTCAGATGTGTAAAACTTCCGTTCTTCTTTTTTCTTTGACAATGATAAAATATGTTAAAGACATGTTTGTATGTTAGGCAAATCATTTTTTATTCCAATTTTTTAATTTCATAAAATTAATTAATTTATTTTAATGAAAACATGTGCAACTGCTCGACATATTCAGTTGCATTCAGCTGAGTTGAGTTTTATTTACATTTTTAATATTGTAATATTTACTTCTATGAAAGTATATTCTTATACATATATGCAAAAGGTAATAATTGTAAATTTCTTCTCTTTTACATACAAAATAAAAATTAGTATAATTTCTATATCGATGTACCTTTTTAAAATTAATCAGTGATGTTTTTCTCATACTACAAAGGTAGGTAACATTTTACCTTTTAAAAAAAACGCTATTTCCATCAAAATAATTGATGTATGAAAAAAATGCTCTCGGAATGAAAAAATTTAATACTTCAGATACCTCATCGCAAAATTCATTAACAAAAGGTAACAAAATAATAGATCCTCTCCACTAGGCAATAAATATTGGCGCCTTTACTCAATTTGAAAGTAGTGTAATATTATAAATAGTACATTTTAGATGCGACCAACAAACATCTTTAGCACTGATAACTGAAGAAGTTCAAACATATTTTTTAAAATACTTCTTACTCTTTCTTTCGCTGCGAAAAGTCGAAAACTAGGTTTTCTTTTGTGAAATACTTTTTTTTACGTTTGTAAGATATCTTTTTCAAAAAATTAAGTGTTTTAAAAAATTAGAACTTTTATTTTGTATTTTTTTAAGGGGTTACACCACCATGAAATTTTCAAAAAATTGTTTTGGTCTAAATAAATTGTTTATACTTTTAACAATATTTTAAGCGTTGAAACATTCCAAAATTCAAATTATTACCGAAGTTATAGCAATTAGAAGTGAGCGCGTCAGACAGCCGACCCAAAACTCAGGTAGAGTTCGGACCGTTACCAATCTATCTATATTTAACCTTTAGAGGACCGGAAAACCGATATATCAGCTTTGGAGGAAAATCAATAATTTTTTATCATTAACAAAATCCAGAGCGTTGTGGGGTTGCTGATCACGAATCTGGGGTCAGATTTGATAAATGCATCCACCCTACCCCCTACTACCCCTTCCCCTACTCTTCAAATGCCTCCCCGACATAAAATTGTATTTGTAGCGGAGGAGCTAGAGTGGGGGGTAGGGATATATAAAGTGATCAAATCTGACCCCGGATTCGTAATCAGCGACCTCGAAAACCCCTAGAGTCACATTTCCACCGAATTTTAGCAATTGCATTAAATTTAATACTACATACAAAATTTTTCCTATCCCTTACCGGACCGGAAAGCCGATATATCGGCTCGCCCTGTGATATGAACTTTGTATATAGTGGATATGTGATACCAGATAAAAATTTGGGCACTTTTCAAGGGCGATGTTAGCTCTCAAATCTCGGCCGTCTAAAGGTTAACAGTAATATAATTCCTTTGGAAAAATTAAACTAACAGTAACCCGGTAACAGAGGACATCGCAAAAGCAGCTTATGTACGGTCCAGAAATCGCAGATTAAAGGTAATTAAAAAAAAAATTTACTTTTAAGGCGTTAACTTCAACCTTTTTTTCTTTCACGTTTTTCTCCAAATTACTTTTTTCAAACTGGTGTACACGATATTTCAAAATCTACTGAACCGATTTGACTGAAATTTGCACCACTTATTTTTTATAATATAACCTAAAGGATTGACGAAGGATTTTTTCGATTGGATTCCGTATTCAAAAGTTATATATTTTTTAAACTCAAACATTTGATGGAAATTCGAGTTTTTTTTTAAGAAGAGCTGTCATTTCTCCAAAAAAAATTATTTTTAATTTCTTCCCTTCGTCACGCCTTAGGTATTATACTTCCGAAGAACCAATTTTTTTTTTCGGAAAATGCTGGACTGAGAAATCATGTAAATCATGTACACCGGATTTTAAAAAATGGGTCCCACTGAGCGACTCATATCTCACTAATTTTTAATGTTTTTTTTTTTTTTTTTTTTTTTTTTTCAGTATTGGAAATTATTTATAAATCTATTATATGTATACGTAAAATAAAGAATAATTCATATTTTTAATGGTCGAGCCAAAAAAAAGTTTATTTTTATACCTATTTTTTCGAGCGTCAAGGTGGTGTAACACCTTAACAAGAGTAACATAATATAGATATTTTTAAAAATATTTAATTAAATATATATTGAAGATGTAAAAATTAAACTTTATTTTAAATTAATATTTTAACGCTATTTAAAAAAAATTTAAATTTAGTTCAAACCCCCCCCCCCCCCCCCTACCCCCTCTTTCACTTTTTATTTTTAAAACCCCCCCCGAAAAAAAATCCTGGCTACGGCCCTGTTGTAAAGTATGGCGGATGATCGATCATCTTGTGGGGCTGCTTCTCCGGGTATGGAATTGATCCCATTCATAGCATAGAAGGCACCCTGATGAAAGACAAGTACGTTGACATACTTGAAAACATAATGTTGTCATGTGCTGAGGGAAATTTGCCTATGATCTAGACATTCCAACAGGACAACGATCCTAAGCACACAGCAAAGCATACCAACAATTCTTTTCAAGTCAACTTTATTAGTGTGCTGGAGTGGCCTGCATCAAATGCGCACCTCAATCCTATTGAATACCTGTGTGGCGACGTACAGAAATCAGTTTATTCAAAAAACTTCAAAAATGTTGACGAACTTTTTATTGAAATTAAATTAGCATGGAAAAATATATCAATGAAGAGATGTAGCCGACTTATACTTTCAATAAAGAAGAGATGCAAAGAAATAATATTACAAACAGGTTTTCCTCCGAAATATTGGAAAAAAAAACAATTTTTATTCCATCCAAAACGAGTGTTTCTAATTAGTTGTCCGGCGAAATTTATGTATTGGAAATATTATGGCATTGTATTCAAAATGTTTAAAAAGACAATTGAAATTTAACTATAAGTTTTAATACATTGTAAGTCAGAGAATGTTAATTTAGATCCTTTTTGTACATATGAAACAAGAACATTGAGAATTTCCAACTCAATTCAACATCATATATGTGTTTCTAATTAGTTGTCCATGGGTGTATATACAGGGTGACAAATGGAAAGTTGCCTAAACCAATAATTCATAATTTTAAAATGAGCGCAGGGGAAATAAAAATAAAAATACGTATAAATTCAGTAAAGATGTCATTTTTATTTGAAATTAGTTCGAGTTGAATACGACATTTTTGAGAGATATTTATTGAGATTTAAAAAAATCGACAAAATTCGGCCAGGGGATAGCTATTTACATAAATGCTTGAAAATATTATTAATAAATGCGGTCATACGATAAAAGCAAATCATTTTTTGTTAATTCTTACCTTCTAAGAATGTTTTGGATGGCTACATTTTTACCTCCACACTTGGTATGAAGGCCCTCTATATGCTTCAGTATAGTTTTTAACTCTAGAATAAAAGTACTCGATTTTTCTTCGTTTGTAAGGTTACTCATTTTAAAGTACACGTATTTCTCTTTTTGACGTCTCAACAGTAACTGACAACAGTCTAGTCTAGTATATAACTACGGGGACCCAACCTTCTGCGACATATTAGAGGGGAAAACACATAGGTATACTTTAGACAACTTTCTATTTGTCACCCTGTATATATGTATATACCGGGTGAGTCATTTAACTTGAGACAACCTAATAACTTTTTAGGATCACATAATATTGAAAAAAGTTTAATATGAAAGTTGTAGGGTATCAAAAATGGCGTTTGGTGATGATCTTAAAAATGACCTTGACCTTGACATTCAAGGTCATATGAAGGTCAACTTTAAAATTTCAAATGGGATGACCCCCTATTGACCCCGGAATTGAAAAGAGCGGAAAATTTTACGTTCAGATATGACCTTGACCCTCGCCTCTCACCGTCGGGGTGCTTGATTTAGGTGAATCCCCTCGCCTCTCACCGTCGGGGTGCTTGATTTAGGCAAAGATAATCTAATCATATAGATTTCCACTCTAGAACAATGAAATCGGCCGCTGTTTTCGTAAAGCTTTTTCTGCCTATGCACAACTACATAGGAGACAGAAGTAGCCGCTCTCGATCTGAAATTTCATAAACAAATACAACAGCATGCATTAGGGAAGAGAGCAAATTTTACGTATGCGTAAGTTATCTTTGCTGGGTGCAACCCCCTATGCACCCCCCTAACCTGCTACATAAATGAATGAAATTTCTGTTTAGACTATTGAGTTGAGATATATTCAAGTTCTTGGAATTCTGTATGTCTCGATATATCACGGTGGGATTTTCAATATTTTGCGTATTTTCAGTATATTTTTGATTCTAAGAGTTTTTCTATAATATTTGATATTATATAATAAAATTATAGTTTGGTAATTTTGTAGTTTCGTAATTTTGTAGTTTCGTAGTTTCGTAATTTTGTAGTCTAGTAGTTTCGTAATTTCGTAGTTTTGTAGATTTGTAGTTGCGTAGTTTTGTAGTTTTTTAGTTTCGTAATTTTGAAGTTTCGTATTTATGGTAGCATTATATTTGTATTATGAATAATTGTACTTGAATTGAATAGTTTTTGATTTTTTTTTAACACATATATTTGCGATAATGCCTGCGAATAGGCGATAATGCTACATTTGTCTCTAGTAGCTCTTCAGCTAGGAAAGCAAGATTTTTCAAATTCCCTGTTAAAGACGATGAAAAATATGAAAAGTGGATGTTAAAGTGTTGTGAGCCGAATTATTAGATTAGGAATATATAGGGTGTCCCAATATTCACGCAAGAAGTAATTTTAATAAAAAAACACATACGCTGTTGGACTTTTTTCTTGGTTTTTTTTTTTTTTTTAAAGTCTAAGCTTTATGCCAATAAGACCACGACCACCTACGCTTGAAGGAGGAAATTGAGCGCTGTGCCAACGAAATCCAGCCACATTTATGTAAAACGGTCATGGAGAATTTCAACAAAAGAGTGCGTTTGTTCCAGCAAAGTCGTGGAAGCCATTTACCCGATATTGTATTCCATATATAACCCTATACGGTATACTTTATGGATCAATAAAAAAAATACAATTTTTAATTACAAACCTGTGTTTTCTATCAAAATTTCTTCTTGCGTGAATTTTGGGACACCCTATATTTTCATATTTCATCAAATGTAGGAAGCTTACTCGCAGCTCTTATTATTTGAACATTTTGTTATTAAGAAAAAGAAAGAAAAATATTAAAAGAAAAAGAGGATATTATTGAAATGTGTAGTAAAAACATTATTATTGTAATGAAATAAAGTGATATTTCCTGTTAATTATTTATTAATATGCGTATTATACACATATAAAATTCCAGTCCAATTTTCAATTCGGCGTGCGTAGTTATAACTCCAAGACGCTTAAGGTACTATTACCGTCTAGAATGCTAAAAAATGACATATATTCAACAATTTTTTTTTTTCACTTTCTTTATTATATATGGTTATCAAGCTTTTTTTTTTACAGTATTAACCCTTTAACTGTTTAATTTTGTTTTTAAGAACTTTTTCTGCCCGCAAACTAACGAATATTCTAAAATGTAAATTTTTTTTAAATTTCTTTATTTGCCCTTTTTCAGATATAAACAATATTGTCGTTTCGTTGATTGATAATACAAATGCTATCTTTTTATCATTATGGCGAATACAATGAACATTATGCGAAAAATCGTGGTTTGTTCATGACGAGTATACTCGACATAAACAGTTAAAGGGTTAAACAGTTCTTGAAGATTACGAAAAAATTATTTTTAAATTCTATTAATTGTACATTTAATAGAGGGTGCTTAAATTTTCTTCTCAAAAAAACATTGCTGCATGGCGGACAGTTAATCTCTGGAACGGTAAGTCTGAAACATAAAATTCAAAAAGAGTTACAAAAAGGAAATGCTCTTACGTGATAGTTTACTAGAAAAATTGAAAAATCATTAAAAATAAAAAAATGGCGGACATTTGAAAATTTTTTTCCAAATTTGCCTTTTTTTCCACATTTTTTCAGACTCAAAAATGTTATATATTTTTTTTGTGGTCAAATTGTGGTAAACTATCACACAGGATATAAAAACGAACAAAATGCTTCAAAGTTTATTAAAATCGGCCCAGTAGATCCGGAGATTAACTGTCCGCCAGTTAAAATAACCTAAACTCGAGAAAAATGCGTTTAAAGTTTATTTAGAACATAGAACAACCGTTATATCTCGGCACTGGCTTCAAATTTCGATTTAATATTTTAGACAGTTATTATTGAAGGTATAAAGAATCTAAAAAAGTAAAAAAAAAAAAAAAAATCATTTTTTGAAAATTCTAGACGGTAATAGTACCTTAAAAGGCTTTGATACGTAGTACAATTTATAATGAATTTTTTATCTAATTTTTTAATCAAAGAAAATTGTATTTAATTCAATTTCAAACCGACTGGGCTAATGTGTTGTACATTTTATTTTAAAAATGTATAATCATTATTCATCAATTTAAATATTCATGAAATCAAAACTAGGAGATTCTACGAAAAAATTATAAACCTTCCCTCAGAGGTTTGAAACAGAAGAAAGTGCACCCTAGTCCATTTTCACTAAGGATCACCGCAGACGAACTACTGTTTTTGGCAGACAATTTTAATGCGAATAGAATTTCGGCGAATTAATATCCACTCATTTTTCAGGGTCTAAACTGTATACCGCTCCCCAGACAGTATCTCTCTTGTGCGATAATTCTAAAAGAGCGAAACCGTGAGAACTTTGGTTGGGAGGCCTGAAATATTCTGATGTCGCATGAACACAAGAACTGCTTGTGTGTGCGTGCGATCAGAGGCCAAGAGCTTTACTTCAGAGGCCAAAAATGAAAAGCTCTACGGCCGTTTTTGTTCCTCTAGAGTAGATATCTATATGATTATGTTGTCTGTGATTTAGGTGAGTCCCCCCGCCTCTCACCGTCGGGGTGCTTGATTTAGGTGAGTCCCCTTGCCTCTCACCTAAATCAAGCACCCCAAAGGAAACAGAAAACTATTACGTCCACGTCGTAGTTCCTGGGTAATGCAAAATGTAGTTAAATACTTTATCGCATGTTCGGTCGAAAGCTTTTTTCGTTCTGGCGTCAATAATAGGGGTTACCAATAGAATTTTTGAGTTTAACCTTCATATAACTTTGAATATCAAGGCCAAGGTAATTTTCAAGGTCGTGGTTAGATACCTCTCTTCACATCAAAAACTTTTGTTTAAAATGTATTTCAAAAAACGTCATCGCTTCTCGCTATTGTACATGAAAATAAATTACCGTGAAATTACTTTGAAATTTGACCTTGACCATTGGGTCAAGGTCATATCTGAACGTAAAATTTTCCACTCTTTTCAATTCCGGGGTCAATAGGGGGTCATCCCATTTGAAATTTTAAAGTTGACCTTCATATGACCTTGAATGTCAAGGTCAAGGTCATTTCTAAGATCATCACCAAACGCCATTTTTGATACCCTACAACTTTCATATTAAACTTTTTTCAATATTATGTGATCCTAAAAAGTTATTAGGTTGTCTCAAGTTAAATGACTCACCCGGTATATATATATATGTATTATATAATTCAGTTTTTAATAAGTTAAGTAAATAAGGCTTCGGCAAATACGATATTAAGGTTAACATAATAGTGATGTGCGAAAGATACAGGCATGAATTGGCAGGCTAAAATAACTGCAGCTCGCCAGTACTCTCATGTTAGTCTGTTTTTTACTGATAATACTAGTCCTGTCATGTCACTGAAACTGTTAAACTCAAATAAACGTAAAAAGGTCACAAGGTTCTGGAGCTGGAAGGATATTACATGCTTCGGCCCGCTCATGAATTTTGCAATAAACAAGGAATCTCCAGCAGGCAACTTCTGTTTTGGGTCGGTCTAACAAGGCCAACATTAAAGGGAGGGTCTATTAAAATTCGGGCTGTGTAGCTAATTTCAAATGCACATCCCACTGAACGAGGTATTAAAGTGCCCACAGGCTTCCAAACAATTCTGTCGCTAGATAATCTTTATATCGTTCCTAGGAAAAACCGTCCTCAGAAAACACGGTAATATGATAATTTTCAACAAAATTGAAAATTAACGTCAGCAAATACTACCAAACCCGCTGTTTAATAGCAGAGAGTTGTGATGTCCTATCGTTCAAAATACACTAGTCGCTGGTCGCGCAAATACCTTTCTACACAAATCTACGCAAAAAATAATCGTTCAACCGGTTGGAGGACTTGTATTAATTTAATTTACATTTTATGGTTGGGCACTTGGGCTTTTTGAGGCAATAGGAAGCAAAAGCAGGCGCACACCTAGGGGGTATTTAATGTTTTCTTGCAAGTTAGTACATTTGCGATACAATTTTTCTTCTTCTTTAAATCTGAAGCTAGTGTAGTTTTGCTTTCGTTCCATCATTTATTTCGAACTTTTTCATTTTTATTTCAACCATTAATTAGATAACTAAAATTGAGTGATATTTATAATCCTTTATAAATGAAGTTGAGCTTGTGTTAGATACTCAAAGTAATACCATGAGAATATAAAAAGTGTAAAATAATTTTATATAATGTAGTATTGATTTTTGATCTCATTGGCCAATATAATTGTAAAACAGTGAGGCCAAGTATAAACAGTGTGTAAAGAAAGTTAAGGCACGGTTCTCTTACAAGGAAAGGTAATGCAAATTTAAATAATATTTTTATTAACAATGGGGTCATATTACATTATTTAAAAAAAGTAAAAGGTAGATTTCATAAAAAAAAAAAATTAAAAAAAAAAAATACAGCAGTTCTCCAATATTAAGGTACAAATTCTCAAGGTAGTTGAAAAATTCGGCAAAAAAAGTTAAAGCACGACGATTTGTACCTGAAATGGTTTTATTGAATTAAAAAATTGGAAGTTTTCATACTATTGATATTTTGTGGCTTTTCCACGCATTCTGATCATTTCCCGAAGTCGATGTGGTATAGATTTAACCAATTTATTGCAGAAAGTAGGCGAAATCTTTTCCCATTCTTCAAAAATGGCTGTTTTGAGCTCCTGCTTACTCTTAACTTTGTGGATTGCTAATTTATTCTTCAAATGATGCCATATATGCTCTATGTTTAGGGGTTTAAATCTGGAGACTGGGCGGGAGTTTTAATAACTTTTGGACAATTGTTAATAGCCCAAAATCGACATCGTTTTGAATTATGTATTGGATCGTTATCTGTTACAAAGAAAAGCAATCCAAAATGCCTAATTTTTGAACCAAGTAACATGACTGATCCATTCTGCCCTCAATAATCTCCAAATTTCCAAGCCCAGAAGCCCCCATAAAATCCCACAGTAAAATATTCCTACCGCCATATTTTAAAGTACGTTTTATATGCGCCGTATTAAATTCACTATTTGGCTTCCACCACACATAACGTCTGCCATCTGATCCAAAAATATTTATTTTTGTTTTGTCAACAAAAATAACTTCTTTCCAAAAAGATATCGGCTTATTGACGTAATTGTTAACAAAACGCAATCTCACCATCACATTTTTTGCACTTATAAATGGTTTTCTCCGGCAGACTCTACCCCTAAAATCCGATTTTTTTATTATATTTCTAATTGTTTGTGCAGACGCTTCTTTTTTCACTCTCTTTATTTCCGTTCAATCCACTTTTCTTCTCGCGCAGTCAACACTCTTGGCCTTTCCGATCTTTTTTTTGTTTCAAATAAATTTGTTTTTTTATACTTTATTATAACATTCCTCATAGTATATTTCGATTTGTCCATTAATTCTCCAATTTTAGCATATGACAGTCCCTTTTGCCAATGTTGCAACGATGTTTTACGCATTTCAGTTCACTTAAGGATGCTCTGTTAGCACTTATTATTCACCCCGAAATCTCAAATGACAGACATTTCATATGGTACGAATTACACGTGAATCTAACGGTATCTTACACTAGGAACTAAAATTACTTAAAACGTGCCTTCAATTTGTTTGCGTAATTTTTTATCGATTTGGTATATTTTTACTTTATTTTCAAAACATTTTACATATTTTACCTCTTTCTTTTTTGTTTATAAAGTAGGCATTTTGAATATTGAATATACTGTAGGACGACATAACTTTTAGGGAAAATACCATTGAAAATTGACGCCTTTTTCTGTAGAGGGCATTGTGCCTTAACGTGTTTTACCCACTCTATAAATTAAACTTACATTTTTATTAAAGGATCGAAAGTGAAGTATTAAGACGTTTATTGTCGATTAAAAATTTGTCTTTTTCGATTTCCGAAGACGGAAATTAAACATTTTCTAGGCTTCCTTTTGCCTTCCTAAGACATTTATTTTTTGTTGTCATTCGTTCACGCTCTCCCTCACTCTCTCTTTATAGGTCAATCTCTTTAGTCCCTTTTCTTGACCTAAAAAATTAAGTTTATTCTAAAAATATTCAGAGTTTATGGAAGATATAAATTTTTCTTCTCAGAAGAAATTAGATAAAGCAAGGAAAAGTAAAAATTGATTAATTTCTTACTTTTTCAATCGATCAGAATTATTCCTGTTCACAAAAATGTGTTATTGTATTAAATAATCAGTTCATTCATAATAATACGAAATTTAAAATGTATTTTTACTTGATAGAAATATTTATAAATTCTTTTCAATGAGAATAGTTTCTTCTTACAAACAAATTATTTCATACCTCAAAAACATTAATAAGGTGTGACCTCTCCTTGTAAGTATTATTCGCAAGCACTCAATAATCGTTAAGTGAACCTTTCTATTGGACTATTAAAATTGGGGTTGAGTGGTGTTGTGTAATGGACTTTTATTTTATGTAAGGCAGTAAACTCCTTAATTACTTTATTTGTCAGCTCGGTTCCATTATCGATCACTAAAAGTAGCGGTATACCATTGTGTGTTATGTTTATTGGTTTTAATCCGTGTAAACGAGATATGCTTGTCCATATCTGGAAAAATTTTCAATTATAGTCAAACATTTTTGCTTTTTGATAGTAAAAGTATCTGCGTTAACAATTTTGAGCAGTTCTTTAGGTGTGGGGGTAATACTAAATTTTTACTTTGGTGGATTTCTTCCATGTTTTATGACTTAGCATATGGTGAAGTTATTAATAACGTTCATAACGTAGGGCGGTAGTATTACAGTCTTTTGCAGTTTCATCAAGTTCGGGGTAATTTCTATCTGGTGTTTCAGCTATGTTTGCAACAAGTGAACTGATTCAGATTCAGATAATTTTTATTTGACTTATGTGTGTCTGAATGTGCTTGCAATTATGTACTATTTCGTTTGGCCCGACATTCTTATAAAAATTTACATAGTTATTCATACAGCAGAGCCCTGATGCAATTGTAAATTCTATCTTTTCTTATAAGAAACGCACACTGGAATTTCCAAGTATTTACAATATGATAGTAATAAAAAATAAAACTACACATTACAATAATACATGTGTAGTGTTCCAAAATGGATCCTGCCACCGCAACAGTATTAGAGCAGTATTAACATGTTCTAAATCAAATTAAATCGGTTAAGGCTTAACATTCAATTTACAATGACTGTAATAAATTAAAATATTTGGTATGCGACTAGATTTGCTGCTAATCGATAACGCTATTCTAAGAAATATCAAATTAATTAATTTAATATACGTTTACATCAAAACTAATTATATACTTAGTACATATGTACGTATATTGTATATATGTATTATACAATAAAATCAACCTTAAAAAGGCAAATATGACTAGTTTTATCTTCTATTCTGATTCCTAGAATGAGACGCATTATAATATTTAGCGATTGAAACTTGATAATTAACATCCTCTAAGAAATCTTGTGCCAAGTCATTAATAAAGGCCATGGGCGAAGGATAAAAGTCTTCGAGTTTGGCTTGGAAACCAAGTTGATAAGCATGTCTAAACAGAAATCTTAGCTTTCAATCAAAGAACCAAGCAATTTTTTTGATATTTCAATTATATATTTTAAAAAGGTGTAATGTCCACCATATTATATATATACGTATGTAATGCTTTGAGTATTTTTTGGTTCTTGTCTGATAATGTCTTCCTATACTTATCCTTAATATCCTTCGTTCAAAAACCTTCAACCGTAGAGCAATTACAAGCTTTCCACTATCATTGGTCAAAGTGTTTCGAAAATCCAACGAGGTTGCCCTCGCATAACACGGTACTTTGTGAACACTATTAAGTTTGGAAGAAAAAATAATATTTGATTGAATAGCTTTGAAAAACTTGTGAGTATTAATACTATGTATATGTATGTACTGCTATAATAAATATTCTAGAACTATAGTGTGAAGTGCAAGTTATTTAAATTGATGAAAATAATTCCACATCCTCTATAAGCCACGTGAGACATCTTCGATGAAAAATATAATGTTTTCCTAGCTTCAATGTCTCATATAAGCTTAAATATAAATCTTCAGATCTTTAGCTCGACTTAAAATATTTTTGACAGTTTAAAGAAAATATAAAGAGTGATCCAAAAGTGTGGAAACGGCAAAATAACTTTAGAGGAATTCATTTTGGGCAAAACGGTTTTAGACAAAAATTTCTTCATGGGTATTCAATGGTGACCTTAGATTTGACCTTGACCATGTCCTTAATGGTCACTTCAAGGTTAAGTTGACTTTTAAAAGTTGGAGCCCATATTTTTGACCAGCGGAAAATTTTACGTCCAGCTATGACCTTGACCATTAGGAAATATCCTAAAACTATTTCGTAAAACATTTTTCCCCGAAATGCATATCTCGAAAGTTATTTTGCCGTTTTTATTTTATTATACATCTGTGGAGGCCTTTACGAACAAATAAGTGATCATATTATTGGAGGATAGGGGTCATATGACCTTTCTGTTCCATTTTATGACTCTTTAAACAACCGCTTATTTTCTGGTTTGAGCGCCTTTACACACATACATACACCTAACATATTTTCACTAGCCAGAATTGCGACTTTTGAAGGATCAAATAAAAGTATGGAGCTTCTTCGTATATTCAGATTAACCCATTAATGCGCAAAACGAGAATATTGTAAACGCAAGTTCAATTGTACGATTCGAATAGAAAATTGAGGCGATTTTCTTCTAAAATCGTATTAGGTTTTGGGGAGCTCTTTCAGAATCTCGCATTTGTTTTGCATAAAAGCTTCAAAAACCCTATTATTTTTTGAGTTTTTTTAAAAAATACTGCTGATTTTTTTTAGTCTTTCTTCCTTTCAAAGTCAATTATCTTGTTTTTGCTACTATTTAATGATCATATAACCACCAGAAATCGCGCTCCACATGTCTAAACTTTCTCAAAACATGGTTTTTTGCTTTGGTTTTTGTAAAATGGCCATTTTGTACAGCAATGTAATAAAAAACTTCGAGATTATTTGTGTTTGTTGTGCATTTTTTATGTAGTTGCAGGACAATGTAATAACGTACTTGGAGCATTGTTGTAATTTGGAAGCCAGACGTTCCGAAATTGAGAAGCTTAATAATTTCTACTATATTTTCTTCTGCAAGCTTTTAATTATTTATTTCGTATGTCTACCAGCAATGCTATTACAAATAATTGTTTGCGTATTCTTTTATTTGGATATTCTACAGAAATTAATGAAACTCATTTTTAAACCTAAAATTTAATTCATATCTATGTAATTCAAAAGCGGCGAAATCGTGACATTTATTAACCGTTTAATTTCATTTCGCGACACATATTAACGGTTTAAGTTAAGCTTAACAAAAAGCGATAAAAGTGACGGAGAGGGAAAATTTACTAATCACCGACACAAATTATAAGAAAATGGGGCTTCTAATATCGCTATTGAAACAGCTCTCTAGGAAAATATCAAGAGAGTGCGTAAACCGTAACGTGAAGACTAGAGTAACGATCTCGCGCTCATCCTTAGGGGTACCATCTCGTCATTTGTCATGAGTGTCACGACTGTTCCTCCAGATCCGGAAGGAAGGTGAGAAGGATATCGGGAGGGAGAATCTTTGGGAGTGACAGGAACGCGATTAATTATGTTCACCTAATCGACGAGTTCTTATGCACGACAGTGCTTGTCCAAAACTACTCGCAATTAGTTACAGCATGCCCATTGCTTGGGCTCCCGGATTCATCTATTATGGACGAAGAGTTGAAAACAAATGCTCGCCGTAGACCGCTCGACGCATACTAATTATACCGAAAACATCGAGAGGGATATATAACACTGTCGAAATGAAGGATAAACTTACAGAAGTGCGAGATGAACTATTGTGGAATATTTAGGAGTTGGTAGGTTAAGGGTCTTGCATACGTGACAGGGGACAAATTGGTCCAGGTCGGCTGAAAGTACATCGGGTTCGAACTCTGAATGCTCTATACATTTTATATAATCCTAAAGTATTTATATAATTTTATCGATTTTTTTCATTTTTATTAACACCTTAACGACCGGGCATAATTTATGGTAAACCTTACTTCAGTTCAATAAATAAGTTGAATAATTTAAGGCTTTCGATTCTGTTCGCTGATAAATTAAAATCTTCTCAGGCGTAATAGTTAGAGTCAGAAAACTGGATTTCTTATAGGTACATAATATATAAATACATATCCTAGAAATTGTGAATTAGCGAAATCGGTTCAGCTGTTCTCGAGATTTGCGCTTATTTTTATATTAAATAACTTCTAAGCCAATTTATTATATCTTTTTAATCTTTACTTTTAAAATGTATTTGAAAAATTGCGCTCGACGAAAGTTGCTGTTATGCTGCTCCCAAGCGGAGGAGTTTGGCAAAACGGAACCCCATTGATTAGCTATCGATCGGGGTTAACAAATAAAAAATGCTATTAAAAAGTAGGGGTTGGTGGTAGAAGGGTAAAAATTTAGGACTAAATGTATTTTTTAATGCCACACCATAAAAAAATTACCAAAAAAAAATTTGTCCAAAAAATTAAAAAAAATTTTTAGGTTGAGCCACCCTTAACACTTAGGGGTATACAAATTAGTTATAAACCTATTCTCATACCTACTGAATATACATATTAAATTTCATCAAAATCGGTCAAGCTGTTTCGGAGGAGTATAAACACTAAAACTGTGACAGAAGAATTTTATATATTAGAAGATATATAATATGTATATTAATGTGCTTTTGTTTCGCGACTTTTTTTTCACTCTCACCTCGAAATTTTGTGGGAAATACCTAAAAGAAAATTCCCTGAAAATGTGAGCCCTTAATATTAATATTAAGTGCTCGATCAAGGCGTGCAAAGATTTCCCGTTTAAAATACACGTAAACTTTGATTTTTTTTTCTGCAAAACTCTACAGCTCAGAGGCATTTTATGGTATAATCTTGGTCAATGATAGGGTTTCTTCAGAATTGATTGCTCTACAAAAGTGTCCATTGCCGTAACCCTAACTCCCACCAGCGAGTTAGTACGGGCCACTTAACCCAATTTGTTCATGAATTTCTCGTTTTTTTTGCCCCTATTGCATAAATAACTAGAGCTACAGAAAAAATGTAAATGACAAACTTGTAGAAAATTTAATTTACTACAAAAAAGTTCTGGAACACCAAATCGCTAACATCGATATTTCTTGAGATATTGGGCTTTGAAGTTGAGGTAGTGTTTCTTCAATTTAGCTCAATAATCCATGAAAATTCCAACTAGTTTGACAAAGTTTTTATTTTTTTTTATCATGTGTAAACATCTAAACTCGCACGCATCGTCGCGACTAGGACCTAGTGCATATCCAGGAAACAAATTCGTACCTGAAATAAATGGGTTAAGCGCAAAATCACTAAAACCGCATTATGAATGTCGATACCTAATGACAAATTTCGATAAAATCGTCAATTTCTGTCGCTGGCATTCTTATTTACGACCTGAACGTTTTTTTAATTGTGGATTATTTAAATTTGTAATTCAAATTAAATAGTTTAAGCCCTCCTATCCGTGATACTAATGGCTGGGTTAATGTTTTTTCATTTTAAATAATTTATAACTTGCAATACATAATTTGCCTTAGATTTGCCGAACAAGCTATAGTCTTTTTTTAAATTAGAAGAGAGGATAGCCAATATATTAAACATGAATATAGCGATAAACCCACCCGGACAAGAATTCGGATGCAGTTCCATTAGTAACATCCAGAATTCGGCGGATGAATCAGAAGTCAACAACGACTGTATAGCATGACATTTAAGGAAATAATGCAGAAAGTTTACATGTGAGGAATAAAGTTTATTATTTAAAAAAAAAACATCAAATTAAACTAGATAAAGAAAATTTGCAATTGCATTTGCTTTTAACCGACAATCGTAAAAAACTCAAGAATATTCCCAATAATATATTTCGAGAAATACATAGTAATACCGATTCATAGACCAACTGTTTCTTAACACATATTCTTCGAAAATCATCGGAAGGCAAATGATAAACAATATAGCTTAAAAGTAAAGACTAATATTAAAATTAATTATCATAAATAAACATTAATGTGCAAAAATATGGGTTGCACAATCTATAAAAAAGGGAAAACTAAATATAAATTTATAAATGTGCTTACTTGAAATGTTGTGGTCACAGAATCCTCTCCGACGTTTGCAAAGGCCTAAAAAAAGACACATAAATAAAAACAATGTGAAGCACACAATTGTTTTATAAAATCGGTATGAGGCCCCGCACGAGAAAGTGATCCCTTAGGCTCCTAAAAAAAAGTAATTACTAATAATTGACACTTTCTATTAATAATACTAGCACAAACCACATAGAAAATCACTACTTTCAACCGGCTATTTCTAGCGTCCGAAAATATGAGGTATTTTAAGGATTTCGGAAGGAAGTCGCAAATACCATCCCGTGCTTATTTTCCACAACAATAATCCGGGACAAAAATACGGGTCTTCATTTAAAAAGCTCGAATTCTGGTCAAAACAGTCCACTTCCGATACAAACCAGAAGTTGAAAATTGCACCATCATTTCGAGAGGGCCGAAAACCTCAACATTTTGTTAGATTGATGGGTTATTAGGTTATTGGGTTATGAGTTATTTGAGGTGATAGATTCATTGAATCCGGTCAAAAAAGTCCACTTCCGGTGCAAACCGGAAGTCGCAAAATACCACACTGGACTTAGTTCTTGGTCTGAAACAATAATTCGGATTAAAAAATAGGGGTTTCCATTTTAAAAAATCTACTTCCGGTCAAAAAACTCACTTCCGGTCCAAACCGGAAGTTGCAAATTCCACCATCGGGTGGCTCCCTCGAAACCCTGAACATTTAGTTAAGGTTGTTGGGTTATTCAGTTATGAGGTGATAGATTCAAGATACCGTGTAGTATGCCGGTATCGGTTGTAATGCCTCTGTAGCGCTTTCTGTTGTCTATAAGAAAAATGGGCCAATGATGCTGACATTTCAAAAACCACTCCAAACAGTTCCACGTTGGGGATTCATTGGCTCAACTTCGACTGCATTTAAGTTTTCCGAGCTCCGAATACGGCAAGTTTGCTTGGTTGCACAGCCACCGTGATGAAAATGCGCCTCATGTATTTAGCAAAAGTGATATCAATTTCGAACTGCTCTAAAGCCCAAACTGAGAAACGATAACGAGACGGGTGGTCATTTTGCTCCAATTCCTGTCTCGATTGGACCTTCTAAGGCAATAAATAATCCAAGGTCTTTGTGCAGAATTCTCTTCAGGCAAGTGCGGCTAATGTTCAGTTGCTGAGATCTACTGAGGTTTTCGGGTTACGCTCACACTTTCGGCAATATAAGCAATATTCTCGGCTTAGCGCACAGGACGAACACGAGGATAACTTGTGTCATTAACTTTCATGGCAGTCTCTTGAGCTTTCTTCTCAAACTTGTGGCAAAGCAGGCGCGATTCGTGCATTATTTCGACCAAACTTTTCTTTTAAAATTTGACTTGACTTTGAAAATTAGTTTTCAATATTTTCCAACGTTGTTCAAGCGTAAATCTATTCATTACAGGCAATTTTTCATTTCAGAAAATGAAATATTGTGTTAAATGTCGTATCATCAATCCAAAGATCAAAGGAGCTCATGTTTTACTTTTGTTATTTCTATAGTTGAATCAGTATGTTAGTCAATTTTTAATGTCTTACATTGCCAACAAAGTACTATTGGAAATGGATTCATTAACCTGGTTCAGCAAAGCATGAAATTTCCCAGCGCCCATTTAGCGGGGCAATGTCGTATTTATGGTATATACTATAGATAACAGACTGACTCTGGAGATGTACATTTCGAAATAATGAATTTATGTTTGGTGACATAGCAACATTGCGTAACAGCATCTATCTTCCCAGAGAGGTGAATTCACATTCTCTGAAAATATATGGAAATACATGTTCCATCAGAACGTCGTGGCATTATAAACGGAAATTTTAATGACTTCTTATCTTCCATAGAGGTCTTTGCCAGGAACTGGGAATAACCCAACATGATAGCCTCCACCCTCAAATATTTTCCGGATGTTTATTTGCCTCAAAAAGGTATTCCCTTTTTCCATTTATTTTCTTGGCTGGTTTTTGCCTCGTCGAGTTTTTCAAATATATGATATGCATAACAAATTTTCCAGTATACTATCAAAGAATAATGAAACTAAACATAAAGTTATATTGATGGCAAGCCCAAACTTATAACTACGGCACGGTAGAGGGCGCATTCCAAAAATCACATTTTAAACGGTGCGACACTTTTTGAGCTTTCTAAAAAAATGAAGTGAAAATTCAAAATGGGTTATATTCCTTAGACATTTTCCTAGGGGATGTACCTACAAAATTATTAAAATTAATTGTTTATCGTCACTTTATTCAAGATTTCCAAAAAGTGTTGAACAATCGACCTTTTCTTGGGGTTAACTACCCCTGTAAAATGGATGGATTTGTATATATTAGGGTGCTTTTTTTTCGCGACTATTTTTTTTTTCAGTCCCACCTCGAAATTTTCTGGCAAATAACTAAACAAAAATTCCCTGAAAATTGGAGCCCTTAATATTAATATTAAGTACTAGACCAAGGCGTATAAAGATTTCCCATATAAAATACACGTAAACTTTGATTATTTTTCTTCAAAACTTTACAGCTCAGAGGCATTTTATGGTATAATCTTAGTCAATGGTAGGGTTTTTTCAGAATTGAATGCTCTAAAAAATGTCTATTGCGGTGTAACCGTAACTCCCACCAGCGAGGTAGTACGGGTCACTAACCCCAATTTTTCCATGAAATTCTCTCTTTTTCCCCTATCTCGTGAACAACAAGAGCTACAGAAAAAATGAATATGACAAACTTGTAGGAAATTCAATTTCCTACAAAAAAGTTCTGAACACCAAATCGCTAATATCGATATTTCTTGAGATGTTAGGCTTTGAAGTTGAGGTAGAGTGGAATTATCATGGATTATTGAGCTAAATTGTAGAAACACTACCTCAACTTCAAAGCCCAATATCTCAAGAAATATCGATGTTAGCGATTTGGTGTTCACAACTTCTTTGTAGGAAATTGAATTTCCTACAAGTTTGTCATATTCACTTCTTCTGTACCTCTTGTTGTTCACGAGATAGGGGTAAAAAGGGAGAATTTCATGGAAAAATTTGAGTTAGTGACCCGTACTACCTCGCCGGTGGGAGTTAGGATTACACCGCAATGGACACTTTTGTAGACCAATCAATTCTGAAGAAACCCTACCATTGACCAATATTATACAATAAAATGCCTCTGAGCTGTAGAGTTTTGAAGAAAAATAATCAAAGTTTACGTGTATTTTATATGGGAAATCTTTGTACTTAATATTAATATTAAGGGCTCCAATTTTCAGGGAATTTTTGTTTAGATATTTGCCACAAAATTTCGAGGTGGGAATGAAAAAAAAAAAAAAATAGTCGCGAAAAAAAGCACTCTAGTATATATATAAGTTTTTAGAGGTATAATAATAATATTTAATTTAATAATTTTAATATTTTGTATAAGAAATCGAATGCTTTTTGGTTTTTTCAAATCGGATGATTAGAGCCTGAGAAATCTGTCCCACGATTTCAGAAAACGTAGTTTCGAGAAAAACGCGTTTAGAGTTTTTATTCGATAATTTTTAGGTACGATAAGCATAAGGTACTGCTACAAATATGTCTATAACTTTTTTTATATATTGATTTTCTCAAAAGGGTTTTGGGAGTATATTTCTGTGATGTTTTAGAACACATTTATGAACACAAAACAAAAATTAAGTTTTTTTTCGATTTAAATAATGTTAATGTAAAGTTTAATCCCGGTTGAAATATTTTTTGTTCAATTTGATATTATTTATTTGAAATTAACTTTTGTTAACGTTGATATATCACTTTAATAAGAGTCTTTTTTCTCAGTGTATCAGATTGTTCCTCCTCTTCCTTACTAGATACTAGGAGTAGTGTACATTTTTAGATAACAATTATTTCTTAAGTTATTTTCCTTATAAAAGAATTTCTAATCGATACATTTTTTCCCTTAAAATATTACCGATTTCATTTGCAAGGTATGGATATTATTTACCTTTTTTCATGTAATTGCGATTCTAGGATTAATAAGCCCATATTTATTTAATCATTCAAAATAAATAAAAAAGTCAGTCAACATGTTAAAGTACAAGAAATACCTTTTCACACTAGCAATAGAAAGACGTTTTTATAATGTAAAACACATTTATTTTATTTCTATGTAAGAAAATTATGCATTTTTACAAGTTGTCTCGCAATTCTCGAGTGAGCCAAAACGATTGTTGTTACCGCCGCAACCTCCGTAGATAAACTTAATGCATTTGTCTACTTTAGGACTGTAATAAAAACTTGGAATGTAAGCCATGCAGGAGAGCTCCTGCTTAATTTTAAAGGGTTCATCTTCCAAGCAGCGAGCTATAAAAAAAAAAAAATAATTAAATAATTTCTATTGCCTAGAAATAATATATAAATAAATAAAAATATGTACCCGGCTTTTCCGCATTTGCAAACGCGACCACCAAGCAAACTAACAAAACTGCGAAATACTTCATTGCAATACAAAGACCTTTCTCGTGGTGAACTTCAAACCAAACTGATCAGAGCAGTCCAATATTTCGGCTTTTATACATTTTTGACTCGCAAAAGCTCATGAAATTTTTGAATAATCGTATTAATCTACGTAGTTGCTCTATTCATTTACTTGCCTGTAAAATATAAACGATTGGGAATTTCGAATTGAATTTTCTACACAACATTCTAGAAATCATATAAAATGAAAATACTGAGAAAATGGTAACCTTAATTAAACAAAAATGATTTAATAACATTGGTAACACTTCTATATGATTTTTTTCGTAGATTACGAAACATTTCCTGTAAAAAAAAAGACATAAATTAAAAATATTAAAATCCCCACTGTTTAAAAAGCGAACTAAAAAATGGAAACAAGATGTCCTAGAAACATAGTAGAATGGGTATCCTTTTTTCCTAAAATTAAAATAATCATTACTATTATGATAAAGAATTACAGACGGAGACCTACATGTAGCAGGAGTCATAATAACAATGACTGATTTTAATTAAAAGAAATTATGATTTCCTTTATATATTCTACTATGTTCCTAGGTCATCTTTTAAGTTCGCTTTTTACACAGTCGGGTTTTATGATTTTTTTAATTTACGTTTTTATTGACTACTTTGTAGTTTTTACCAATAGAGTATTAATCCTAATCAAAATAAATACGTTATTGTCTTTGGCATTGGCTTTTATACACAATTCTATTTCAATGAGTACTTTAGAAAATACAACAGATTCATTAATTACGCGCAACAAGAAATTTGTAGAGATACTACCTACACAACTTTCAGGTTGCGTAATTCTTAAACGGAACTTATGGCTGGCTAGTCTAGGAAACATCATCTTAATTTTGAGAGATTTAATCAGCCACTCGATATTGTATGCATTTTTTTTTTCCTCTCTACCGCCATTTTGTATTTTATGGCCGCCATTATGGCTTTTTTGTAGATCACAACTGGCGCACGCTTATGAAAATCTAATTCCTAAAAGATGCTTATTAAGTAATATAAATTTGTGGTATTTCATCTATAGTACAGAGTTATTTTTTAATGAATTTTCAAAAATGAGTAAAATACGATATCTGGGTACTTCTTACTAAAAAATCTGACGTGATATATGACATTTTGGTTTGCGAATTCGTAACTTACGGAAAAATTCTATAGAACTGAAATATAACTTGTTCTCTGACAATTGGAATTTGTTATGGAAAAGTTTTCTTTTCGTATTGTTTAATAATTATGTAAGTATTTATTCGGAAATGGCTACGAAACCTATCATGTAAGTTCCTGACCCGGTCTTGGCCAGTTATTTTAAAACATTGTTCATTTAATTAATCTTCTTCTGATACTGACGTAGTCTAACAATTTAAATTTCATTAAGGCCTTAAGTGTGCTATCTTTTGAGCAGACCAAACAATAATTTTAAGTAAAAAACCCAAAATTATTTCTATGGGCCACCACTGCTACCCTTGCAAAAAATACTTCCAAATGCATCGCTGATTTACGAGTTATTTCGTTGCTATTAGCACTTAACAGATGTTGTACCAATGACGTTGTGTTGATCAAGTTGTGCACAGTCATGTTTTCTATTGAATTATTTGTTTTCGACTGATTTGCGTTGCGTTTTTTCTATACTCAAAAGAGCCACATGTGAAAAAATAAATGATTTTGTCGCTAAGTTTTCATGAAAAAGTTGATGCAAATAAGAAACTTTTCACTAAACTACCTATCATTAAGTACCTTATTTCACGATTTAAAGTTTAACGAAGATTACGGATAAAATGTAGAAGACTATTAAATGTTAAATTTAATTAAACTTTTATAAAACTACTAGCTGTATCCTGCGTGCGTTGCTACGTCTCCCCGAAAGCAATCGAGTTTAAGCTAGAATTTATAAATAAAATATCTAATTCGTCATTAATCCAAACGTAAACTGAGTTTCAGTTATTGCGGTATTAGTATCATTTTTGTAACAAAATGGTATCTATCTATCTACCTGTCTATCTATCTATCTATCTATCTATTTATCGATCTATTCTTGGAAAGGTTGACTTAATATATAAAGATATAAAAAATTATAAGTAGTTTTAATATTTCATGCAATATTACTTTCAGTTATGGATTCCACGAGACTTGTCTCCTAAAGACTGTTTGCGAATTAGCTAGACATCCATTCGATTCTCGTAAAATGGGACTGTTACCAGAAGTTCTTACGTTCGTTTTGAGGTTTGTTCTTAATCATTTTTAACTTATAGTAATTCGATTGATCTAAATTTATTTTATTTTACAGTCCGTCCATTCATCAAGCATTTGGTTCAGATGAAATATTATACAAACAAGCTTAGGAAGAAGCCGAACTTTTAGGAAGTATTGGAAATAATTGTACCTAGTTATTTCCTAAGTGTCACAAAGATATTCTTCAATTGATATCCAAAGTTGTTTTTAATTAATATCTCAAATCGAATTATACCGAGCAGTTAAACATTAAAAATATTTATATACAAATGTATAATGGTTTTTTTTTTCAATAATTTTCATCACTTAACACAAAGAAACTCACGTACTTAAAAAGTCACTTAAAACAAATGGTGTTAAATAAACACATTTTTTCATGATCTCGTTTGGATTTGAACACAAATTCGAATTAATAGGTCCTCTCTACTAGGCAATAAATATTGGCGCTTTTACTCAATTTAAGTAGTGGAATATTATAAATAGTACATTTTAGATGCGATGAACAAACACCTTTAGCACTTATTGATTTACTCAGATTGTAGTTGATAACTGAAGAAGTTCAAACATATTTTTTAAAATATTTCTTGCTCTTTCTTTCGCTGCGAAAAGTCGAAAACTAGATTCTGTTTTTTTTTTTAAAGTTTGTAAAACAACTTTTTAAAAAGATTAAGTTATTTATTTTTTTTTATATATATATACATATTTTTACAAATGTTTAATGAAATATATGTATATTGAAGATGTGAAAATTAAACTTTATTTTAAATAAATATTTTAACGCTATTTAAAAAAATTGTAAATTTAGTTAAAAAATTTAAATTATCACCCCCCCATTCCTCTTCCACTTTTTACTTTGAGAACCCCCTGAAAAAACATTCTGGCTACGGCCCTGCTTGACGAGAAGATAAAATTTATGTAGAATAAACTTGTCGAATTATCAAATTGTCCAAAAGAGAAAATCAGTGAATTCCAAAGCATATTAAAGTTCTTCAAGTCGCCGTTTAAGCAGAAATGGACTGCCGCATCTTATAAAGAAAAAAATTTATGAATTATATAATGAATAAATATCTTAAATAACTATGTATTTAATGTCTTAATGCTTTTATCTTCTATATTTATAAAAAGAGAAACAAATCTACTAGCATATCAATGCACGGTGCAGGGTATGATTGAGAAAGGTATTTATAAAATTAATTCATCCCTTAAAGGATTGAAGTAGGGTTCAAACTTCCTCACGGAGTATGTCGCAAAGAATAGCTAGAGAGAAATGCCAGTTTCTGGATATTAGCGTAAATACATCTAATACATATAAGATATATTACCAAGGCACTTTAAGTAACTAAAAAGTAAACAAATAATTTGTGCCAGCTTTTTAGTACAAATACCCCTATGTGCGACGATTCTTCTGATATCACGAAAAATGTATAAACAATCCGTGCTTTTACATGAAATGTTTGCTAACATGTGCATAGAAGGAATAAAACAAAGGTCATACAATTCTTTCTACATTTTTTCAATTATTTCAACCAGAAGAAAGCAGTTCAGGTTATCGATTTTCTCAGGCATTTGCACAGGCAACTCTAGGATTTTTCTAGCGTCCTCTTTATGTTTCATTCAGTTTTCTACTTGCGGAATAATTGGACGCTTCAATCTAAGAAGGACTTTTAGTTTTAAGGGCAAAATGGGAAACTTTTCTTGAATATTTTAAAATTTTCTTAAATAAGGAGTTTCGTCGGAATTTCTTTGGGAATTCTTTTTGAGGAGTTCTGTGTGAAACTCTTAATAAAGCCAGAGAAGTATCTGTAGCCTCTGGAGTAGGAAGGAAGTTTTCAAATTAAATTCACAAAGAAGACGGATTCACGTTGGTAATGGAACTAAAACTTTTTTTTTAAAATTTTCGCGATATTTTAATTTATCACCTAATTTCTTTAAAAGTCACTACCTTATTTATTTTGACATAATAGGGAAAGTATTTTTTTTGGAATTAGAGTCTAGACAGGTTTTCACCTCTACTACGTTTACACATTGGCAATCTTTTTTGACCACAAAGAATATTGTTAATGCTACAATAAAATTAGGGCTATGGATAGGTTTATATAAAAAGGCTGCTGATATTCACCACAGTTTTTATACTTTTCGGGTTGGTGATTTCTTATTCAACTAATCAATTTTTTTCTTCCCTAATTTCAGAAAACCAAAAAATACTATATATAATAAGTTTCTATATTTTTAATTCCTTTTTGAAAAAAATATTTGTAGCTTCCTATATTATCAATAGTCATACATATCCTTTTTTCTAAATTTAGGTTAAAAATAACTCCATGGTAAGCCCTCTTGAGTGAAAATAGACCGTAGATAATTCAAGTTCTCAGAACATTTTCAGCTTTCCAGGAAGTCCAAAATCAGGATAAATTTGGAAGAAAAAATTCGAGAAACCAGGCACCGAACACTCCAAAAGGACGAAGAGGCTATAACTAACTCGTAGGACTCCAATACTTTTAAGCTTTTTTATTTTGTTTAGTACATCAAGTAGAAGAAGTGGTCTATAAACTGTTTACATGATATGTTGTATCGAATTTATTTACAAAAGCGTTAAGTACCATCGTTTAAAAGACTTCTTGGCTATCAGTAGAGATTTGGACGTATTTTATAATAAATGTACATTTCGTGGAAAATGTAAAAATCAATTTCCGACACCGATTTGTCGTTTTGCAGTAATCTTCTGCAAATATTTAACGACAAATTGGTCTTGCCGGAATTTAATTTGAGAAAGATCTGCCTGAGTCAATATCGGAATCGCCTCTTTATGCTACTTGTCCGAGCTTTTGAGGAATTCTATTTCCCTTTTTGAAAACTTAAATGCCGAATGCCGCTGGAATTTTTTCTTTTAGCAAGGGGAAAAATGCCCAGGAAATTCACGACGCCACCAACAAAGGCAGTCCCCGCTCCACACGGAAACATGTTATAGATTTATCGTCATTGGCAATTTGTCAAGCTGAATAATTTCATTTTATAATATAATTAGGGTGAGGACAGATGAAACGATTAATCATTGACCGGACCGAAAGCCTTAACGCTTCCGTCTATTAGTTTCAGAAACAGGTACGAACAAGCGGAGACATTCGTCTAAAGGTTTAACACTTGAACTACAAAGACTCTTCAAATCAATTTCTTCCTTGAATTAATTACATTTTTCTAAATTATGTCTTAAGATTTATGTCAAAACTTATTAGCGTTCAAAATTACGACATATTACATTCAAAAGGCTTTTCCATTTATAAATTCTAATTTAACACGTTCAACCCGACGTGTATCACCGGTGGCTCACACGCGAATGGCTCATCTGGGAGTGTGTACCACCGGTGGCTCACATCACATCATATCTTTTGTTTTTGTCATCAATACTCTAATCTAAATACCATATATCAAAGAAAACACTTACTGACGGACACAACCAGGCCCGTAGCCCGAATTTGTTTTTGTTTTTTTTTTGGGAGGGGGAGGGAGGGGAGGGAGGTTCAAAAAGTAAAAAGTGGAAGAGTGGGTGGGGAGGGGCGGTAATTTACATTTTTGAACTAAATTAACAACTCTTTTAAATAGCGTTAAAATATTAATTTAAAAAAAAAGTTTTATTTTTACAATATATATTTAGTTAAATATTTTTAAAAATATCTATACTACTAACTCTTATTAAAAAAATAAAAAATAAAAGCTACTTTTTGAGTAAAAATAACACCAAGTGTTTTTATGATGAAATTTGGTGATATTTTTACTCAAAAAGGACGAATTATACGAATAAATTTTATATAACAAAAAGTTCTTATAATTAGCCAAAGAACACGTGTGAATTTTTTCAGAATTTTTCGGGACATTTTTGGATTTTTGAAAAATTTGCCAAATCCAAAAAACCAAAAATAGTCCAAAAAATTCTGAAAAAATTTACATGTTTTCCTTGGCTAATTATAAGTACTTTTTGTCATATAAATTTTGTTTGCAAAGTTGATCGTTTTCGTGTAAAAAAATTGCGAAATTTTTTATTACATTTTGCAAAAACCAAAGCAAAAAAAAAAAAAAATACAAAACCATGGTTTGAGAAAGTGTAGACATTTGGACCGCGATTTCTAGTGGTTATATGATCATTCAATAGCAGCACAGACAAGATAATCGATTTTAAGACGAAAAATGACCAAAAAAAATCGGCACTTTTTTTTAAAAAACCCAAAAAATAATAGGGTTTTTGAAGTTTTTATGCAAAACCAATGCCAGATTCTGAAAGAGCATCCCCAAAGACCCCTTATATATGAATTTGGAAGAAATTCGCCCCAATTTGCTATTCGAATCGTACAATTGAACTTGCGTGCAAAAAATCCTCGTTTTGCGCATTAATGGGTTAAACGCGTTTTTCTCCCACTTCGAATGGTCAAAGTCGGTGGCCACTGTAACTTAAAATCTACTTGACCGATCTTCTTTAAATTTGATACACTCTTTAAGTACATAAAATATGAGGTAGTGACGTCGAGATAATTTTTTTTTTGGATTATAATTAGTTTAACTATGACGGTTTTTTACTTTAAAATTATGCCAAAAATTGAAAAATCTTAAAAATAAAAATCTCGACATCATTACCTCGAGAAACTCATAAATTAACCAAATATATTCGATTTTTTGATTTGAGATAATCCAGTAATGAGTTCTGATGTCCACCGTAAACTGCTTCTTTTTTTTAAGACTATCCGAAGATTTGCTCTCAATGACTTATTTCTTAATATTTTAAGCTAAAAGTTTAACTGAATATTCTTGAAATGACACATAATTATGTGTACAATTTACAAATAAATACATTTTACCATATGCTCAAAAAAAAAATAATAATCAAAGATATGCTTAAAATGAAGCGAATTAACCCTACCCCTGATTAAAGTCCTGGTGTAGATTACACACAACTGCATTAACACTGAAGGCGAATATACGAACATACACCCAAAGAAAAGTTTGTTGTATATTCGACAACCAGTGTTTGTAAATTTAACGAAACTATAAATTTAACATTATCTACCGTCAATTGTAAAATTCTATGTTAATTGCACTGTTAATTCATCATTTCTACGTAAATTGTAGTCATTCTTACAATAAAAATTGAAATTGTTGTTGTAATTTTTATTGTGATGTTTCGTTTTAGCACCAGTAAGTGCTACCAAATTAGATTGTCTATTAGAAGAGCACAATAAGAAGTTGTTAAACAATGATTGTGAACTTAAAGGACTAACTTGTGATTAAACCACCACAAATAGAACCTATTATAAAAAGTTTGGAGTGACTGAGGAGAAGCTATACATTTTCATTGAAGGAGGAAAAATGTTTGCATTTTGTGCTATTCCCCATTTTATTAAAAGCACTCGAAACTGTTTGTATTCAAATGATGTAGAAAATGGAGAGATTGTCTCCTGGGAAATTAGTCGCGATGTTTATATTTTCAATAATGGGAGTGTTAGAGAGTCAGAGCAATGTATAAATTAACAGATATTCATGTAGATCCGTAGTTACTTAGTTTTTAAGTTATATCGTAACATCAGCTATATTAACAGCTGTAGGTCTTGATTGCTTCAAATATATAGAACAAAATATAGCTTTGAATATTGGTCATTTTATTTGAAAAATTTTCTTTTCTTTGAAAACTTAAATAGTGCCATGAGATGTTCTACAAATCCTTCGATGCTTTTCTAATAACCCTTTTAACATCAGGCGATATTTCGAAAATTTAAATGAATTTTAAAATTATGATGATAAATGGATATTTATTTATTTACTTCGCTTAATACAAATTAGACAACCAACAGAAACACTTAAAATTTAAACTAAAACTAAAAAGAAGGGTGGTAAATAGGGTAAAGAACAAAGGGGAGGACATAATTATGGTTGTGGGCCGGGATGGTAAAGGGCATGTCTAAGGGAGGTAGTTTCAAGGTGAAAATCGAAGGGTAGAATTCTTAACTTATCGTAACATTATGGTATAGAGTGGTAAAGATCTTCCATTGCGAGGATTGGTGTTGATGGAAATGTTATGCAGAAATTCTGGACAGTCGATGGAACTTGTTAGGACCTAATGGATGAAGATTATATTAGCAACGTCACGGCCCATTACTAGAGGTTGCAGGTTAATCAGTTTCAAATCAGTATATAAGCATACCACTCAATGATAATTTTATTACTTTTTACTAACTTCTTGGGTTTTTTAGTGAATGGTAACTTTTTATTTTAATGTCGAACGAACCAAAATAAAACTTTGGATTGACTCATACACAAGTCGAACGCAATGGTGAAAAAAAGAGGGTGAGAAATTTGAAGGTATCGAGGAGTAGGGGTTGATCAGTATGACCGAAGTATACAATGCAAGAATCTGAATGATAGTTGAAACAACAAAATGTTAGCGCCGCACGTTAAGGGTTGTAGAAGAAGTTGAACAAATTTCAAGAAATTTACACTTCTACAAGGCCCTTGACGAAAGCCAAATTATAAAATTATTAAGAAACATTTAACTCTTCTTTTAAAAAATCTTTTTATTGATTAAGGGGAGCTTTACTTTCGAAATCGGGAAAAAAACAAACTTTTTAAAAGTTTTTTTTTGAAAAGACTATTATACTTATTATTATGAAACCTTTTTTACATTGTTGGTAAGATTATGAAAAATATAAAAAGAATTTTAAACTTTAGTTTATTGTAATGCCTGCAGATGGCGTCATCCAAAATGGACTTTTAAAACGGCCCCATTTCTCTAGCACTTCTTGTAACAGATAAAGTAAAAATCTTTAGTGAATTGTTTTCATAAGACACAAAACTAGTACCTAAACCTAAAAAACCTTTTATTTTTAATAAAAAAGTTAACAAACGACTATAAGTTAGGGGTAAACTACCCTTCGCATAAAAAAGTGGGGTGGTAAAATAATATTTTTAAAGGTTTAGTTACTAGTATATTTGATAACGAATCGAATGGCGTTTGATTTGTTAAAATCAGTTGAATAGTTTTTGAGATACAAATGCGGCCATTTTCATAAATGTGATTTCGACAAAAACGCGTTCAAAGTTTTTGTTATATAATTTTTACATATAAAACGCGTAGAGCTGCCGTTACAAATATAGGTATTATTATTTTTTTTTTACGAATTTCTTAAAACGGTTTTAGGAGAGTGTTTGTGTGATGTTAAGAAGCATTTTTATGAAAAAAAAAAAAAAAAAAAAAAAAAAAAAATTAATATTGATTTTTTTTCGATTTTGAAAGTAAAGGTCCCCTTAAATTAACCACAGTGGATTGGAGCACGCGATGATGAAAAATATGCGGCAGTTTAGTACCTTCTCTGCAAAATGTGTTGCTCGATTGTGTAATGCTCCAAGATTTAACCTCAAAGCTTCGTGATGACAACTATGAAATGTCGGCGTTCCATATTTGACACAACGAAAATGATTTCAAATTCAAAATGGTTTTGAGACACCATTTTTGTTATTTAGGTTTATTGTACGGAACGCATGCGAGTTATATTTGTATAATACATATAAAGAAAAAATATTTTAGTTTTACAATAATTCAGCATCAAGAGGTTAAAGAAAAAAATATCGAATTTAAAGGTTTCAAACTAAAACCTGTGAGTAAAGCATGTGGAACTGAGGAAAAATTCATTAAGCAAACCACATCAATAAATTTCTATACATTTTTGTGATGTGTAAAATTGAACAGCTTCAACCAGGGAAAACGTTTCGCTAATGGAAAACCAAAGATATAAGTACTCTATATCGAGAAAACTCCAAAAGCAGCAATGGCGACAGCAGGCATGCATACAACCGCAGCAGTAACGAAGTTCGGGACAAAAAAAGCATATGGGTGGAGAAGGACGTGATAAATCCCCTATTTGAAATATACGAAAGTGGCGTGAACAGCATCCATGGGGATTTATGAACTTACGACTTATTGAAGAGAGGAGTTTTTAAACATGCTAAATATGGAGCTGTATTTTACGATTTGCGCAAAAGCAATCTGCCTCTTTTATGTTTCATTCAAACTGCCGTCTCTGGAGCATTTAATAAGTGAAACTTCCCCGAGAAAGAGTCGTTTTACTACGACAACACTTTAATGGAAACAATTCCAGAATTTGGCCCGAGCAAACGGACAAAAGTGCATATACACTCAGTTATCAGAGGTCCAAATTGCTTTTGCTGTTTTGGGACACACGTCGATTAGGTCTGGTAGTCGTGTCACGTATTTTGAGAAAATGTGTCATCTTGGCACTTATTGTCTTACCTTTTCTTTTGTTGCTTGAGACGGTTCATCTTACCCTTCTAAATCGGGCTCTTAAAGGAATAACTTCAGTTCTCATTCTATTTAGGGGACATCTGTACGCAACGACAGTATTTACTTAACCAAGAAAATCGAATGCCGTTTTGCACAGGTAAAAAACATAGCAACATGAAACATGCAATATTATGTGTGCGTTAACATCATGTGCGCACATCCGTCATATCTAGAGCTGCTTGGAATTTTTCATCAAAAGTGCGAATCTCTGCTGCTAAGATTTTTCCCATTATCTCGAGATTAAACTCATTTCGAGGGCAATTACAGCCAGATACATACTGAGATCCAGGCGAAATCGCTAGGGGTGGTATAATAAAGTTGAATGGATTTTGTGAGTTTAATAAATTCTTGGGAAAGCGAATAAAAAATGAGGATTGTATGTTTACTGCACTCTCTGTTTATGAAAGGTCAACTGGTATCTAGGATAAAGATACGAGGGTTAACGTATTTTCAGTATTTTTTGGCTAATCGTTTTGAATATTATACTGCAGAGAGTCCTCTTAAACAAAGAGAAAATTTACGAGTTAAAACCAATAAAAATTATATATATACAGGATGTTCAGAAAATAAGTAGGATTCAGTATGCCAATGCCAAAATATCAAGATGTTCTTCTATATATGCACAACCCTCTGAAATTAAACCTTACTCTTAGAAATGGGCTTTGAAATGTGTACAATGAATGGTCTTATACGAGTATATGAGTAAGTACACATTTCAAACTCTGGAGCAAGGGTTGGTTTTAGAGAAAACAACTATACCATAGAAGAAAATCTTGATTAAGATATTTTACGAATCGACTGGCAGCGCTTCCTACTTATAAGATTTGCCACCGTATATATATTCGAACTGAGCAAATATAAATTACGTTGAATATTTATAATAATAAAGCTGTTTGACATATAAGCCTTTTAAATTATTTTACACTAGCTGGGTTACCCGGTTTCACCCAGCTTTGGGTAAATATTTACTAATTAAACACTTCTCAAATGTTCTAATTTGTTATATCCTAGAAATTGTTTCAACCCGAAAACCCCTTTATAGATCCGCCATCTTAGATTTCCAAATCTAAATAATATTCGAAATTAGTGACCTTAATATAATCATTGTACGAATTTTTATTAAAATTTGTTGAAATCGAGAAATTTTAGTCTCCATATTGGATCCGCCATCTTGAATTTGGAAATTTTGCTAATATTCGAAATTAGTGGCTTCAGAATAATCATTGTACTATTTTTCATTAAAATCGGTTGAAATCGAGACATTTGGTCTCCATATTTTATCCGCCATCTTAGATTTGCAAATTTTGATAATATTCTAAATTAGTGGCCTCAGAACAATCATTGTATCAATTTTCATTAAAATCCGTCGAAATCGCAACATTCTGGTGGCCATGTTGGATCCGCCATCTTGGATTTGGAAATTTTGATAACATTCAAAATCAGTGACCTCAAGATAATCATTGTATTAATTTTCATTAAAATCCGTTGAAATCGAGAAATTTTGGTCGCCATCTTGGATTTACAAATTTTGATAATATTTGGAATTAGTGGTCTCACAATAACCATTGTACTAATTTTCATTCAAATACGTTGAAATCGAGACATTTGGTTTCTATATTGGATCTGCCATCTTGGATTTACAAATTTTGATATTATTCGAAATAAGTGATCTCAGAATATTATTGTACTAATTTTCATTAAAATACGATTAAATCGGGAAATCTTGGTCGACATATTGGATCCACCATCTTGGATTTGTAAATGTTGATAACATTCAAAATCAGTGACCTCAAGATAATCATTGTACTAATTTTCATTAAAATCCATTGAAAGCGAGAGATATTAGTCGCCATATTGGATCCGCCATCTTGAATTTCTAAATTGGATATAGCCTATGTTACTCAGGGTGAATGTAGCTTTCTAATGGTGAAAGAATTTTTGAAATCGGCACAGTAGTTTTTGAGTTTATTCATTACAAACATACACACAAAAATACAAATCTTTCCTCTTTATAATATTAGTGTAGAAGTGTAGATAAATGGTCGAATGTTTGGAAAAAAGTCCTACAGAAAGATACTATCATATATTCGGCCAAAAAAACTTTTTTTTTTTTTTAAACCCAGCTTAAATAGAATATTTAAAAAGCTGTGTGCAGTCTGACGTGGGACAAAGATCAGAAGTTACTCAGCAAGAAGCCACCAAACGAAAGTGGTTGGTTGGAAGGATAGAAATCCACAGTAAAAAAAATAGATCGTTTCATTAAAATAACTCGTCTTTCGGTTAGAATGACTCAATTTCGGTTTGTGTATGACACTTCCGATTGGTAATGGGAGGTTGGAAGTGTCGTTATTCAAACAAATTTGCTTATGAACTCACCGTAGAATCGGAGCACACGGACAAAAGTGCGCTTCCTTAGCTGTCAAAATAGCCATTTCCAGTCTTAAAGGTCATTTGAAGGGCAAAGCTGACATTTTTTCAAAAACATTTTTCGAACAAAACATACGTATCTCTTTTACTGGGAAATCTGAATTCATGATATAAAAAAGTACTTCCTATTTAATAAAACCGACTTCCAGTCTGGATCGCTTACTACCAGTAAAAACCGGAAGTTAATTTTATGCGCAATCGAAAGAGCGTGTGAAAATACTACTCTCAATTCGCCCAATATGGCCCAATTAGTGAATTAAAGCAATGCTTTGAGCAGTTGAATTCCCCGGATTTTTGAACTAGAGGTTTCTTCGGAAAATGTCTTTCTAATTCAGAAATTTAGCCAAACTGACGACTCTTCTTGGTTATAAAAGGACATGGAAAATTGGCCACCGACAGAAGATGGATAAATTCATTAAATTGTAGCATTATGTGAGTGAGAGGAAAGCTATTTAAAGTGGAAAGCCCGTCCCAGCGATGATGATCAATGATTTTAACTTAAGCCTCATGTTACGCAAAAGTAATTATTGTTACATTTTAAAATACAATATTTTCAATTACAACAATAGTTTCGAATTTCAATTACATAGTTTCAAATGCATGTTAGTTTCGCGATAGCGAATAATGGTCGAATTCGCCTGTCTGTATAAGTACCACTTCTCACTCGCATTCCATTTATTCAGGGCTGTAGTTGTGAATGGGACCTTTCTTAAATTAATTATAAGGTCCATTCAGTCTGTTGTTTGCGATAATTAATTTATAATAAATGAAAATTTTTGGTATCTGGATGTTGATGGGAGTCCACCGGGCACACTGCATCTCGTTAAAAACTTTTGAGCGTGAAATATCCCATTTTTCGTTCGCTTCTTGGGTAGTCCGCGAATATCTTGCTGGGAGAAGAAAGTTTATTCTTGGATTCCCTAGTAATTTCGAAAAAGCCAAAGTGATGCCGCAGAGTTGTAAAAGAAGGTCTGTGGCCATTCTCAACACAAAGCGATGGTGCTTAGTCACAGGCCCTTTAACGCCTTTAACACGTGCCCCAAGTTATTTCATTTGGGTTGAAGCTTTAATGTTTTAAAGCGCAAACGGGTAGTTTTAAATGTTGCAACGTAACCCAAATTATTTTGGAGATTTAATTACGCTGGGAAGAGAAATATTCTTGGCAAATAATGAATTAGTAGAAGTTGCATTCAAAGGTTTTTAATTTGATTGTCATCTATTTCCGTTGGCATTATAGTGATATAGTGCAAATCGAAACACATTTCTTTAGATCTCATAAGGACAAGTTTTTGAAGAGAGAGTTTGAACGATTTCATCGCCGCAGAAAATTCACGAAATAAACGAAAAAAGACGTTCCGCCGGTATAGAAGACGGGAGCAGAACATTATATATAACGTTGAAAAGATCCTAAATAAGTTTCGATTCGAACAGAATCGAATTATATACTAACATTTCAAAATTCCACCTTAGGAACAAAAAATCGAGACCAGCTACATTAAGTATGGGCGTCCCGCAAGGCTCAATTCTGGGTCCTTTACTGTTTAGCCTCTATATTGACGATATAACGAGTGTTGTACATGATGTATCTATCCATCTATATGCTGATGACATTCAGATTTATCTTAGTAGACCTATTGGATTGATCGAGGGTTGTATTTGTAAGGTAAATGAGGATTTAAGGCGAATCCAAGAATGGGCTTTGGATAACAAACTTACTCTAAACCCGCCAAAGTCGAATTGTCTAGCCGTTTCCAGAAATCTCCTCGAGAAATTGGATCTTCCGCCAATAATTCTGAACGATTCAATTGTACAATATGCCGATTCTGTGAAAAATCTTGGAATCCATCTAGATTCTCAATTTACTTGCTGCAAACATATCAACTCAGTAATTAAGAAAGTTTACAGTGGATTGAGACAGCTATGGATTAGTGCCAACGGTCTCCCTGTTGATCTTCGAAGGAAGCTTGCAACAGCTTTAATCATTCCCCACTTTTCATACGGTAGCCTGATCTTTCCGAAGATTGATTCGAAGTGTAAACAAAAACTAACAGTTGCATTTAATGACACAATCCGGTTTGTGCATAATCTACCTAGATATTCGCACATATCCTCTTACTCGACTTCAATCTTTGGGATTTCCTTGGAATCCTATCTGGTTTCGCGTGAGCTTACATTTTTGCAGAAAGTCATACACCAAAAAGAGCCGGCCTATCTATATGAAAAGCTCCAGTTCTTGCGATCATCCAGACACAATCAATTACTTATTCCCCGCTGCTCTTCACAATATGGTGAGCGCTCTTACCTTGTCCAGGCACTCCGTAAGTGGAACTGCCTTCCGATCCAGCTTCAGCGAGTGAAATCCAGACGTGTCTTTGGGAAACACATTAAGGAATACATTTCAAATAACTAATGGCGCATATTAGTATTAGTTTTAGTATTAGCATCAATATTTCTATAATTCTCACCTTTCTTGTATTTCTTTTTATTAATTATTTTTCTTTTTTCTTTTATTTCTTTTATTTCTAAATCTTATTACTTACATTTATCTAATTCCCTTATTCTCTTTTCTTCTCGTTAAATTTGTTTGAATTTTGTGTATTTATGTATATCTTAATTTACTCTCCATCTGGTTTGTACATTTATAAGATTTGTAATCTTAAGTACTTAAAATATGAATAAATATGAATATGAATGAATATGAATGTTTAAAAAATTAGAAATAATGAGAGAGACGATGTATTGCATTATTTATGTAAATGATAATGCATTCAGATTCGCACTATAAACTATCGAATTTCACTCATTACCACTAAACGTTTAGTGGTAGTGTGATTTCAATTTAATTACCACTAAACCATTAAGTTGTAGTGGAATTTTGTTTCCACTACCATTGAGTCATTCAATTTATATTGAATTAACTTTTTAAGGCATTATTCCCCAGTCTCTAATCGACGCAGATTAATTAGTTTAAGTTTAAATCGGTAAGCGAATGAAAAATTAAGAATCGAAGTAATTTTATCGAATTTCCGTCACAGCTATTCTCCGCTAATATTTGAGTAAATCCTAATGATTAATGGATGGATGCACTAGGATTAGGTGATAAAGAATGGCAATCAATTGGCTTCTTCTTCATTAAATAATTCTTCTGAAAATTAAGGGATACACTAGAAACCGAGCAGAGCACTTGTCTGGAAGTTTTCGTCTTAACAAAATTATGCTTGCACTAAAGGTCCCAAATTCTCAGAGAAATTAGGACGTTACTCTTCCCCTTTTGAAACCTGATATAAGTTCAATATCAATACTCGGTGCAAGCTGTCTGTGGCCATTACTCTCTCTTTATTAGGCAATTTGCCACACTTTTATAGGTTCTAATATTTCAGTAGGGGGGTACCCGCCGAGTGGCACGAGTACTGAATAATAAAATTTGTGTAGAAACGATGCCGGGGGCGGATGGTGGTAAGAAGGAAGAATTGTCTACCGGACGATTTTTCACCTCCAGATTTACCTTGGGGTGCACCCAGGCGGGGTTTCTTAGAAACTTATGAATTTTCGATTAGATTTCGCGAAGGCTTTTTATTTTGGCCTCAACGATGGCGATAAAATTTGAAAGATTGTCTGCCTAGCCTACTCGAATCTCAAATATTTATGAAGTTTTTGATAACACCGAACTACATGAAGAGTTTCTTTAAAAATGACTTCCTCTGGATATAATGCCTACAGTTAAATACCAAATTTTCATTTTTATTTTCTTATCTCTTATATATATTTGCAGGATTTTACGCTAGCCACATTCTTTAATTTTGGAATGACGCATTCAGCCAAAAAGAAAAGAAAATTTCACCCCAGTCATTCCACCAAGTTAATGAAGTGGAATTGGTTGTAATATGTAGTATACAGTGCTGGACAAAACATTTGCAACTGAGGTCACACACGAAGTTTTTTATTTAATACTCTCTTTATTTTGATTTAAGCTTTATAAGCTTTATACACACTTGTTTCACCTTATGTGCTAAGAACAAAAATAACAACAAATGGAGATTTTCAATTCTCAAAAAATAACAAAAAATAAAATTCTATTCGATTCACAATTTCAGCTGGACAAAACATTTGCAACTTTTATTTTAAAGGTTTTCTTTTTAATACTTAATTGCATATCCTTGACTTTTTATTACTTGTGCACATCTTCTGGGCATGGAAGAAATCAAGTTGTCGATGAACTGTTTTGGAATTCTTTCCCACTCTTCTTTAACAGCCTTGTAAAGGTCCAATTTATTAGTGAAGTTATGCTTGCGAAGGTTATATTTTACAATCTCCCACAGATTCTCAATTGGATTGAGATCGGGGGACTGCGCTGGCCACTTCAAAACTCTTATTCCACTATTCCTAATCCAACTCTTCACCAATGTTGAAGTGTGTTTAGGATCGTTGTCATGTTGAAACGTCCATAATATAGGCATATTTTCGTCAGCATATGGAAGCATCGTTTTTTCTAAAATTTCTTTATATTTAGAAGCATCCATTTTTTGCTCAATTGTAATAATTGGTCCAACACCATCGTAGCCAGAAAAGTATCCCCAGAACATTAAATTTCCACCACCAAATTTCACTGTTTTGTTTATGTAGCTAGGATTAAGTCGTTGTCCCTTAGATCTTCTTACATGACGTAACCCATCAGTACCTTTTAAATTAAATTTTGTTTCGTCACAAAACAGGACGGTTTTCCACTTTTGTAAATTCCAGTCTATATGACTTCTAGCAAATTCTAACCTGGCCTTCACATTTTTTTTTGGAAATTAGGGGCTTCTTTGCTGGTCGGTAGCTTTTAAGTCCAGCTTCAACAGCTCGTCTTCTAATGGTCCTGGAACTTACATCTAAATTCAATTCGTTTTTTATTTCTTTGGATGATATTTCAGGATTCTTTTTTATTTTTATTTTGATATTTGAATCATCTCTTGTGGTAGTTTTTCTAGGTCGTCCTCCTTTGTGAACTGTCTCTACATTGGAACTTCGTACACTTCTTCATATTGTACTTCTCACTAAGGTTTTTTTGCGATAATCCATTTCTATAATCACTTAGAATTCTAGATTTTAGTTCTTTTCCGTATTTATTTCCTGCCATTTTCTCACAAAATTGTTCTATTAGTTTTAAGTTCAGTTGTAGCTCCAAGAATAATAGAACGCTAATATTACTCAGAATAGTGACTATTGCAACAACCCGAGACAAAGTAACTTGCTGCTAACTGATTTGTAGATAAGACTGATATGCTTAACCAATATAAATCACTTACGTACTGACAACTAGGTACAGAGCAAAATGCAAAACGGTAAAAAATTTGTTTTTACATGAAACGTTACGCACGTGTAGCCGTTCTTTTCAAAAGTTGCAAATGGTTTGTCCAACTGAAATTGTGAATCGAATAGAATTTTATTTTTTGTTATTTTTGTGGGAATTGAAAATCTCCATTTGTTGTTATTTTTGTTCTTAGCACATAAGGTGAAACAAGTGTGTATAAAGCTTATAAAGCTTAAATCAAAATAAAGAGAGTATTAAATAAAAAACTTCGTGTGTGACTTCAGTTGCAAATGTTTTGTCCAGCACTGTATATCATTATTACAAAGAAATATTTTCGTGTATTATGAGTCCACAAACAAAAAATGGGTATGACTTTCACATTCCGCAATAAAGTTTAGAACTTATTCATTTTGATGGCTCATTTGAAATGAAATGCTGCGCCATCCCCTATTTCTGGATTTCCAAGAAAATGATTTTAAACACTTATATAACTCTGCAGCAGTAACAACCCAGTGGGAAAAAATTGAAGTACTGCGAAAAAAGCAGATTCGAAGCGCTTCATCCAAATTTCATGTTATGCTTCGAAAAAGTGCTTCTCCGTGGAGCTCAAAGAAAGTGTTTCCTTCAGCGAACATCATACGTTAAAATTTGTATGAAACTGAAGCGCAAACGAAGCACTTAAAAAAGTCTTTTAAAGCGCTTCTTTTCCCGCTGGGAAATTTAGACGAGGCTTGTACATTGTTTCTAATAGCAAGTATGTATGTAAGAATCTAACCATATGGTCGTAGTAACCGCAGACGAAATTGTTAATGTGTTAAACTTCCTTAACCCTTTATAGCCCAAGATCATAAAACATTAAAATTATGTTAAAAATGGACAGGTTTAGAGAAATAAAAAATACATATTTCTCAGAAATTAAAAAAATATGTATTATTAATTATTTATTTCACATTTAAGGGAGTGTAACATTATTGTAAAATTGAGTTAAACGTAAACAAAAAAAACTAATTTTTTATGGAAGGAACATATTCATTCACTTATCTATAGGTTTCCAAGAAAATAACACAATTTTACACACTTTTTGTATTTTTTTTGTAAAATTTAAAATTTGCTCGAATTTCAATTTGTCACTTTCAATTACGGGCGAAATTCTAATCGATTAACTGTTAACAGTTTACGCTGTCTATGATGATTTCCGTGGATACTACGTTGTTCAATAATGTGTGACAGCAAAGTGGCGCCGATTTGAATGAACTAAATACATTCGGTGCGTATTCTAGCGGGATTTTTGAGGTTTGTTACAGATATGTCACATGGGGCTATAAAGGGTTAACCCCTTAAGTCCTTAAAACAAAACAAAAAAAAACCTAACCAAAACACTTTTTTGTTTTATTGGCCGAAATTAAATATTGGGCATACTATAGTATATCTATCTACACATAGTAACGTAAAGTGGCCTATTTCCGACCGCCTCCCTAATTCCGACCACTTTATATTTCTGCTAATAACTTTTTTCGATGCATGTAAACAAGTTAATGATTATTACAATATGTACCTGCACATCTCATATTATAGTGGTCGAGAATGGCCAATAATTGATTGCCATTTATTTAATTTATTGGAGTGATTACTGCAGAAGTCCCACTCTTGTATAAAACTTTAGAAGAAATTCTTAAATCTGGCGTATTGATTTTAAGTGTTTTTGTAATAGTTTTAAAGCACTGAGATTAGTAATTTACGTTTTTTCCCACTCATTTACCTTTTAATAGTGTCCAAAAGCAATATTTATTATCAATTCTTATAATTTGTTAACAAAAATCTATAAAATATTGTGGTCGGAAATAGGACAAGGGAGTTGTGAGCAAAGTCCTAATTCCGACCGGTGGTCGGTATAAGGCAGTTTGTAGAGTACTTTAAAATTTAAAAAAAAAGTATAATTTTTATTGTGTAATTAGAAAAACCATAGCATAATGACTTAAGGCATTAGTTAAACTACCTTGCTTCCTATTTCCGACCTACCAAAAAATGTTTCTGAACGTAGTTAATTTAGTTAGAAATGCAAGCAATATTTGTAAAATATTCATTTATTCTTCTAAAGAAGATACTTACTTGTCTAATTTTTCTTTCGTTCTTAATATTAAAATAATAGTGAAAAATTATATTCACTTTAAATATTAACAAAATTATTTAAAAATTTTTGACAAGTTTGGAAATCATATTATTTTTAATTTCTTACCTTAAACCATTTAAAACGGTCGGCAATTACGATATGTGTTTTGATTAGTTTGCGCATTTCCGACCTACTGGTCGGATATTCAGTAATCCAACAGTTCAAATACGGCCAAGCTTATAACTTTTCAGTTACTCAGGTTACTTTTATCAATATCAAAGAAGAGTTCAGGAAGAAAAAAACTTAAAGAAGACGAGAAAACTAAAAGAGCTGAAAAAAGGAATGAAAAAAAAAATTAAAAGAGCCCCTTAAAAATTAAAATTTTAATGTCAGAATCCATCGCTGAAATCGCTGAATGAAATTACTACAACGTACTGAAATGTGTTTTTTTACTATACGATTTTTTTTATGTATTTTCTTTCCAAATTTATGTTATTTTATACGAATAAATATTATATGCATAAATTACACGTAATTTGTATCCACATTTTGAACTTTTTAACTATATTTGATAGAGAAAACGGCTGATTTCTAAAGCGGTCGGAATTAGGTTAAGCGGTGGTCGGAATTAGGAAACGAAAGCTCTTGTGGTCGGAAATAGGCGCATCTGACCTCTTTGCTTTATGCCAGTTTAAAATGTAATTTTAATACTTTTTGCAAATAGAAAAAACCATTACAACTTTTTTTTTAAATTCTTACATCAGTTTAATTTCAGGATTTGCCTTTCTTGATTGATTTTAATATATTAGTCGCTTCGTTTAGGGAAAATAGATAAGGAAGGAGTTTGGTGGTCGGAATTAGGCCACTTTACGTTATTTGTATTTTTTTTATGCCAATATGCTTCTCGGGCTTACGGAAAAATGTAGCCCGAATATATTTGGATCTGGGCTTTTCTGCAAGTAGCGCCTAAGTGATTAAAGGGCGTATAATTTGGCGTAATCAGTAGACTTCAGACCCCATTAGATCATCATTATTGAAAAACGAAACATTGATCGATCGTAATTGCAAAATTCGTGTCAAAATTCAGAAATATCGATTTACCATATATGGTATAATATCTACAATAGAAAATATATCAAGTCAAGTAAAAAAAAAAGATGTTAAAAATTTAAAAAAACACTAACACAAGAAAGGGAGTTTCATTTTTTTAACAAATAAATTACGAAAACTTTAAACAATAGGTTGTCAATGCTCGATGATCGATAGTAAAATTCTCTCGTATTTTGAAAGCCATCAAAACTACACGATATTTTGTCAGTCATGTTCGTTATTTTTAAAATACGAGGCCAGGATGATCGGGCAAAAATCAAGCAGCACTTTATTTCGCGTACGAGGTTTTCTCCGACCAGATTATCATACAATGTTCATAGTACAGAATATGGAAAAAAAAACTAAGAAATTTGGAATTTGATTAAAAATATGTTTAAATTCTACCTTTATTGAATTATTTGAATTGAATTTGTTATACATATTGTTTCTTATAAGTTGCATGAATTTGTCTGAGTTTTTCTGTCAATCATTTTTGTTATTTTTTCTAATTTTATGCAAGAGAAGTTTTTGTGTATCTTTTCATAACATGCTCATTAAAAAAATGTGTATAAGTCATCTACTTCTAAAAAACAGAATTTTCCATCTCACTGTATATTTTAGATATAACACCCCCCATTGAACATTTCCTTGATTCCAATACCTTCAAAATAAAAATTAATATAAAAAAAGCACAAACATAGGACTAATTATTTTGTTTTTTAACAAAATTGTTCTAAATCCAAATATAAGATAACTTTGCCGTATATCATCTGTACGAAGTTTCAATCATACATTGTCCTAAGTAGAGCAAAAAACTGATAGGACATGCTCATGACCTGCAACAGAAAAAAAATATATATGTATATAAAGTTCATTACAATAACATCAATTTAACACCTTGCTAAATGTCTCCAATGTTATAGGAGGAAATGTTACTGCCTTTAGTTGTACTGTTTTCTGCGCTCGATGGATGATAAAAGCAATTGACTTCTTATAGCTAATATCAGCATCAAGTTGTGAATGACTGTATGCAGCATAAGCCACATCTGCGCTCTATATATATGTACATAAATCGATATTCAACAATGCTTTGATAAATCAAAAATTTAAGCTTACCGCGTTTTGAAGTTTTTCTCCAAAGTAGCATATAAGAAATACCTGCATCAGGGACGTAGACATATACATGCAATAGCGGAAGATTTCAAATGGGTCTTCACCAATTAATAGCTGGAATCCAACCATGCATATGATGAATGACGACGTCATAAAGTTGCAAAGAATGGAGAAACTAAAGGATTCGTTGAGATCTTGACATAGCCTATAAATATTTCCTGTACTCAGTACACGATTAATATGAAGGAAAGGAGAGTTACTTCAGTGTCAACGTATGTCGCTTCACCAATTTATTCAGTTGCTTATGGTGTCGCGAATTGCACTGAGGCTTCAACTCGTGAAGAGACTTCGAGATATACTCAAAGTGCATACATAGCTGAGTGACGACACTAAAAAGGAGAAGATCTCCAGCCACGACTGCAAAAACTGCGGTGTATGAAGCAATCACTTGAGAAATATAGGCGAAAGGATAAATTAGAGGCGCCCTTTCATCCCATGGATACCATATTAAGTATGGCAACTGCTTTATAAATTCTTTCCCCAAGAAAAGAGTTTGGATAGCAGATAAAATTAGGCAGTACATGGAAAAGATAGACACCTGTATCAGGTACACTGTCGCGAAAAGTATTGTAACACGAGCCAATCGTCGTAAGTGTTGATTTGCATTGTGATCATTCTGTTCGTCCCTGTTGGTGGGGAATATCTCTTTTAAACTACTTAGAAGATTCGCACATGTGTCCTTATTAAACTGGACAGCAATTAATTTACAAGATGCTACAAGACAGAATCCTAGGCAGGAGAGATTGCCAGCAAATTCAAACATATTATCAAAAACTCTCTCAAAGTATGGGTAAAGGATGCCTAGAATCACATTCGTAATCATATTGATGAATCCGAAGTAGAAGAGGACGTTGAGCAGGAGGGATCGAATGCGGTCCTCATAATCTCTACACACATCTATCCCGACAGCTTTATAGAAGAATAGAGGCACACTCACGAATTGAGAAAATTTCACAGTTTTTACACTCTGGCTCGTCATTTAGGAATTTTATTTTCAACTGTTTTCGCGCAGTGGGCACAGGCTCTATTTATTTAAATTAACATAGAATTAAGGAAATTGAGCAATTAAGGGTAGCTTGTTAGCTGTATGACATAATTGCCGGTTCGGGCCAAATTAATTTTCGAAACTAATTACCATAGCTGGCATAGTGATTTTTAAAGGGAATAAACCAGAGCAGAAGCGGCTTTAAATATTTAAGAAGTTTACGTCAGAGCTTTTAGTTCATCACTTATCGGTAAAATATAATTTGTGTCCATTAAGTATAGAGAAGCACTTCCCACACTTTATTCAAAGTCTACTTACGCTGTTTATGACCTTGATGCGCCTAATTGGACTCATTATAAAAAATAATTGAAATTAAAAGCTAAAAACCTTTTTTAAAAAAAGTTTTTTTTTAAAATGCTCTAAAAAGAAGAAAATAAAATTTTCATTTAAAATTTTAACTATCAACTTATAGCCTCATTATACACAATTTATATGATCATAAAAGCTTTTTGCGAGGTTTGCGTAAGTACCTATAAGTATTTAATTAAACTGAAATTTAAAAAAAAAATTAAACTTAGCAGATTAAGTTACTCAATTAAATAGGTACTAGTTTATTTACACAAGTAAATCGCGCGACAAGCTTTTATGATCATATAAATTGTGTATAATGAGGCTATAAGTTGATAGTTAAAATTTTAAAGGAACATTTTATTTCCTTCTTTTTAGAGCATTTAAAAAAAAACTTTTTTTAAAAAAGGTTTTTTGCTTTTAATTTATTTTTTACTCTTTAGTTATCGCCGGCTAGGTTTCTGAGTCTGTTCATCTCATTCAACGCATCATTGTTCAAGGTCGTTTGCCGGTTAATTTCGAACAGTCTAGCTCTTCAATAAGGAGACCTTCTAATGATTTTGGAGTTGTCCTTCTCCTAGACAGGTTGCAGACCAATGCTGATGACGCCCATCTCGCCAAATCACACAAGTCAAAGTTAATCAACCGATGTTACAGGCTCAAAAAATTCTACCTCAAGAATAATCGAGGTCTCTACACCAAATTTCAGGTGGATTAGGGCAACGGAGCTTATTTATAATCACCATCTTTTTTTTAACCTGCAGTTTTATTCTCAGCGAACCCTTTCATTTACTACCCATACTATAGGAAAGCATAAAAAACTTCAAAAGTCCGCCATATTGGCTTAAGATGTCAGAATATTTTTCTAATTATTCTCGGCAAGCCGTTTCATTTGATACCCATATTGCAGAAGTGCATAAAAAATAACTATTCCGCCATCTTGGATGTTCCGCCATATTGGATTTAGAATGACGTCACATTATTTTTCGAGTTACTCTCAACAAGCCCTTTCATTTGATATCCATATTGTAGAAATGCATTAAAAATAACTATTCCGCCATCTTGGATGGTCCGCCATATTGGATTTATAATGACATCACACAGCTTATCGTGTATTGTCATCCAAACTAAACGTGTCTACAAAATTTCAGCTCAATCGGTTGAAGAAATCTGCTTCAAAATTGAGTAGCAAGATTCCACCCGAACAAACATACATACATACATTGCAAGTTAAATAAAAGCTTTTAAAATCAAAATATACAATGAAATTAACAAATATTGAGAGGTAGGTAAGTCCCACTATTCCGCTATTTTTCCAAATTTCCGAAAATGTCTCATACCTTCACATATGTATTACACCCAGAGAAAAAAGCATATAAAAATGTCAATTTTACTATGTATAAGTTTAATCTATATTCTCCGTCAAAATCGACCCTGTTGTCCACTGTTGTCAATATGAAAGTTTGGTGGTTGTAAAATTAACAACTGTGTAAATTTGACTATATTAGATATAAATGTGATAGCTTAACTATGACATTAACAGTTTTATATTTTTATTTTTATATGCAAAACTTGTAGCAATCACAAAACCAATTTGTAATCTTTACAAAGAAAATTATAATTTGTACAACACAGCGCTGTAGGATCTACAATCAGTTTATATTGATTTATTGTTGCAAGGTCGTAATTATTATACAATAATTTTTTAAATTTAACATTCACTAGTATGATCCAACAAGTAGCAAGGTGCAACGGTTCAACTTGCACGCAATATCGCTGATTAACTCGACATTAACAAACTTACTAATACTAAATTAATTTTGAATCAAGTAGCTTAGTTCAAGGGGTGATATATGCTATGTATGTAATGTGCTACTTATTGATAAATACTAACTTCACATACCATTATACGTATGTGGTATTTTTGAAAAAGTTGACTTTTAACAAATTCTTGCACATCTTAACTTAAATCTAACGTTTTCTAACATTTTCTTTGATCTTACAGAAGTGATTGAAAATGTTCTCCACTATGTTTTACTAATATATTTATGTGTCTTCTACGATCTCGAGGGACTTTAAAAAATTATATCGACGAGCAGGGCTTATAAGCATTGCAGCAACCTTCATACTTACAACAGTAACGTCATCTTGAACACAAGATGACACAAGAAGTAAATACAACTTTAAATTAATTTCAATTCAAATATTGCAATGATTTAGAAATAAAATCTAATTACAGATCAAATTAATATTCAAATCGAACAAACAAAAAAAGTTTAAATCGATTACATAAAATTCCAAATCAGTTTTTCAAGAACAAATCAAAATTCGGTAATCATTAAGGAAACAACCCTACTCCTAGAGATGTTGCTAGGTGGGGGAAGGTGTTCTTGACACAATAGTAAAGAAATTAAGTGGCGATCACCTCCAAGAGAAAAGATACACCTCCATAAAGGTGGTGTATTTTTGATAAGTAATATCACAGAATGTGTGACAAAAATAAAAACAGACGTGCTACCCTGTGTTTATATTTCGCTTTAGTTTTAAGTATCAGCGATTTTATTCTCGGAATGTGCAGTTTTTCTATCCAAATTCTATGAATAGGTAATTTCCACTGAAAAGGATCGAGTACCGATGATGAATTCGAGGAATTCGATTCATTTATTGACTTTGCCAGAGCATTTTTATCCCACAACATCAGCCACTTTGTAAGTAGAGGTAGAAACCAGCGGAATCATTAGTAAGTGGTAAGTTCTATCATAACTTCTCCATTGTTTCCTAATTACAATTATTACAAATGAAAACTACCCTGAGAAGAGTGGACCAACGTGTATAAAAAGAACAACAAATACTGAGGGAACCCCACCATAGGCTCCGCTCAGGAGAACTGGGCAAAGTTCCCCTCGAAGGGCCGTATCCCTGCCTAAATTTCGGGTCGCTCTATAAACCCCATGATTGCGAATGAAAGAAATATCTACCCATATTCTTCTTTGTGGAATGGAGGGGGCTTTGCACTGACATGAATATTTATAATATTCATGTCAGTGCATGAAAGAACTGGACTGCTATCCGTCGTCTGAAAAATGAGACCATTTTTAGCACAGGCTCAATCCTCATGGAGCAAATTATACTATTCAAAATGCCCTAAAATACCGTACAATTATGTTTAAACTGACGCAAATTAAAAATAATTAAGCTTTCACGAACCGATTTCTTTCATAGCACGCTCAATTTTAAGTTTTTTCATAAAAATGCTCCTCGCGGCAATCAGCTGGGGACTTAAGAATAACAGAGATAGATATATAATGCCTTTGTCTAACCTTCATATTTCTCATATATACCAACCAAAGCTAAAAATTGTATCACAAAATGAAGTAGCCATCTGTTGGACATCGTAAAACTATTCTAACAGCTGATTGCAACGGAAAATTTTGAGTTGGCGGGCAACTTGTAAAGGATGTTGTGGGTAAAAGTGATGTGCATGTGTTTACTTTTAATTATCTATTGGGGATATCAAAAAGATGTATCACACGCGAAGACACTAGAAAAAACCAAAAGAAGGGCACATACATAGCGCCACTTTCATTTGGCTATTGGCCATTTTTTTTGTAAATTTGTCTGCCTGCGGGACTTAAGAAAGAGCGAGATAGTTAGAATTCGGTCAAAATTTGGTCTTATTTTTGATGTGAGTTTTTGTACGGGATCAGCAGTCCAGTTCTTATATGTCAGTGGCTGAGGGAAATCGACCTTGGGAGCCGAGTTTGCCCGGCTCTGTTTTAGAGCCTTTTGAGCGATCGTTTTTATTGATCTTTGACTTTGAATAACTTTTTAACAGGAAATGACCGCCACCTAATTCCAACGGGATTATGTATATTTCGTGGACCTTTCCTCACAATCTCCCCACATTTCAAAACCTTCGGGGGTGGGGTTGTTTTCTTAATAATTGTCCAAAATTCAAATCCAAAAACTATGCTGTTGAAATCAAATATTATTCAAATGTGTAATATGAAATCAGCAATCTCAGTGAACAAACTAGTGCAAATCAATTCTCTACGTGGAATGAAGCTTTATATTTCAGATTCAGTTATGCCGACATGAAAAAATGCAACAATCGGCCTCACCGACTTCACCGTCACACACTTTCTTCAAGGTTGTTTACTCTAGTGTAGATTATTACTATGGTTCCATGCACAGGGTTGAGTTGAAGTTGAGTTTTCGTCGAGTTAAGAAAATGGCCGCTAAACCTGAACTGTCCATGAGCAACTTTGGAGCTGAGTTGACAAAAAAAACAGGAATGACATTTGAAGCTTAATCCAACTAGTTTCGTGAATTTAACTTGAGTTTAACATAACTCAACTCAACCCTAGTTTCCATGATCGCTAACTCGAGTTCAACTCGAGTTGAACCCTGAATGGAAGCACAGTATTTGTTTTGATATTTTTGTAAGTTAAAGTTAAATAGCTTTATGGGACTTTAAAAGTTATCAATGAGAAAAAATTGCTTGAACTAGACGAATCAAACATGCAAACCTTTACAACTAGCAATACATCACCATATTGTGAAGTAACATGAAAAAATTCTTTCCATATCTCTCTACTCTATAATCAATGTCTTCTTGTTACTTTCTTCAGAAACGTTAAAGCTTCTACTAACACCTATTTTATTCCTGTACAATTTCCGCATTGACAACACTCTTAAAAGGTTGGAATTGAAATTCCTCGTGCGACTGAATTAAAAAAAATTCCAATTAATCCTTTTAATTAAAGAGAAAAGCATCATCTGCTTAGCGAAAAAATTTAAAACAAAACATTCGCAGAGCTGTCCTCCTGTCACCCGGAGCAATCCATCACGCCCATCTCCATTAGTCCCTTTCATGTCGTATTGAACTAAAATGTTCCAAAAAAATTTTTATCGGATTAATTTTTCCGACTATCCTTTTAACCTTTTTACATACAAAGTTTCATCATCAGCTTTTATGGCGTAATCCGAAAGGAGTTATTGAATAAGAATCGACTAATATATTTCCATCGTTAATTCATTTAAAAGAAAAAAAGTGAATTAAAAAAACCAAAAAAAAAAAAAAAACCCTACTGCGTAAAAAACGAACTAAAAAGATGGAAACAAGACGAAGTAGAAAAAAAGGAAAATTAAATATGAATATCTGTTTTTCTCAACTTGAAATGGTCAGGGTTCTCAGTCTTGAGGGTTCTATTAAAAGGTAATAAAAAATATCGTTGACGCTGTAAAATTCACGTAATCCAATAATAATATGCAGTTAGAGGCATCAGATATGGTATTTCTGTTTAAGTTGTTACTAAATTTATGTATATGCATAAAGTGGCCTATCTTCATATGCAATGACTGATTCACTCCGAAATAATTTATAGGTTCCAGTATTAGTATGATACAGTAGCGCCAAATGTATTGCTACCACAAAATAGCGCTAACAAAATTTATATTATTGTACAATTTCTGACGAGCACTCTTTTACATAAATAGTAATTTTTGTTTCAAATTTTCTTTTTTCAAATACAATGCGCAGTGTTGTTGAAAAACAATATATAGTAAAATGTTATATATAAATTCGGATATACCAACTTTTTAGAAATAATCTTTTTTATTATTGTTAACATTTGATTGGGAAATTAAAACTGTGTATTGGCAACACAACTAAGTAATTTGTTTCCCCCTCTATGGCCTTGTCAAAGTGACAACTACTTATGTTCGGAAGTTTTGGCGGTAGATAAAGATTTTTATAAGAATTTTCTAATGAAGTTTGCAGGTAAGAATATGAAATAAATATTATTCTTTATTACATAGAACTGTTTTTAAATAATAAAAGCTTATTTAAAAACTACTTTTGACTTGTTTACCATAGTTCATCATCTCTGGTGACTGCGCAGTGAAGTTTATAAACATCAATTGATTTTTTGAAATAAATATACTAAAACAATTATTAAATATGTTTTTTAATATTTTATATTCTAAATACTACCAAATATATTTGTTTATGGAACAAAAATGGAGACAATCCGTTTGTCTAGATTCGTTAGTATTGGATTAATATGTCAGGTTTTCGCACTGACTTTAAACATCTGGTAAAGTCGTAGGATTCAATATTGAAAGTAGTAACTTAGGTTTTTGAACTAAAATTGTTTAAACATTTTCTGAAGCCAGCTCCATTTCTTTTAAACCTATGCTATCAGAATTGAATATTGATAAATGGTGAGGTGCAGTCCAGTTTAGCAATCGAAAATAAAATATTCTTGTATGTAGCTATCTTGTGCTATCTTGCCCTCACCACGAAACTCCATTCGTATTCAACCAGAGCAGAAAGTTCATGATAGCGCCCGTAAATATCTGAGGATGGCAGGGCAAGCAATGAAAACAAGCAGCGACCAATGTAGCAGGAAAATCCTGAAATCCTTGCGAAATTTATGATATTATTCATGACTATGTCAAGGCGTCTAGTCTTTCAGTACCACATGATAGTTTCTTTCATGCAAGTATGAGTACTGTCTGAACAAAACCGCGTGATTTTCCCAGAACAATGTTATACGAATTTCTTCCTGGCTCTGGCATTGCTGTCAGAGCAACATGAGTCCAACAAAATTAATATCCTGCTCCCCTTCGCTGACCGCTATGTCAAAGACTGAGCTTGGTAATCAACAACATATGTGCAGTGCATCCCTAGTGCAAGGTAACAGAGAATGAAAGATGCACATGGTAACAATTGCACCAAGATTCGCAAAGGCTCGTCAGGCCACGGGAGTCCTTGGTGCTTGAGGGAGGGATTTCAGCTGGTGGTCTACAGAAATCCGGCACCAACATGCCGAATCCTAGTGAACAGAAGCAACCCCACATATGAATTTTTATTGGATGTTTTACTGTATACGTGCGTGCATACCTTTTTCTGCTAATTGGCTTCCGACTTACCTCAGCGTCAACTGTGGATTGTTCTCGAAAAGCTTCCAAATGGGTATATGCTCTCATTTTGAGGTTTTCCTTGTTTTACCCATCCCTGGCAAGTCGTCGAAATTTTTTTCCTCTGAGAACTTCTTACACCACTTCTTTATAAATGATGCATCCTTCTTCATCGGTCTTGCCGCATGGGCGTAACTCCATTTAGGTCCTTTCGGATGAAGACAAAGAAACGCAGCTTCAAAATATGTATAGCTCAAGGCATGTTATGATCCCAAGGGAACCATTAGAATTACTATACTTGCCATATAAGTCTAAACAGGATTAAATCTATAATCAAGTATAGAATAAATAGTAAAAAGTCGGCAGGCCCGGATAATATATCAATTCAGTCAAAAAATGCTTGATTTTGCCACTGGTTTTGTCGAATCCCGAAAAATTTACCAATACCAATAAGTGATCAATGAAAGTACCGTTAGTTGCAATTTGCTCTGATTTAGGCAAAAAAAAATTAATATAAAAAAAAAACAAAAATTTAATTTCAATAATGTGCACCTTTATTGCTAATAACTTCAAAGAGTCTGTTTGGCATAATCTTTCCGCATATCACGCCAATACTCACTGAAACCATCTGGTACATCCAAGTTAAATTTCTTCTCATCAGTTAGCCTATAATTTTAAAAATAACATAATAAAATTTCAAGTGCATATTCTATATACTTATGTATATCTACTTCTATAAAAATTAATGAGAAAAGTGAACTATGCTAATTTTACGATTTTTTTGTAATAAAAATGAACTATTTTTGTTTTATAAATATGTAATATGGATTTCATTATTAATTTTTGCACCTTACACAATTTTTTAAAGTTGTGGAACATGTCCCCAAATTTACCATATGCCGCATGTATTTTTTAACACGATTCTTTTTTTGCACGGAAGGAATAAAAATAAGAAACTAACATAGTGTAATCTAATTTTAAGGGAAAACATAAATCTATGTAGCCCATCTTAGGAAGTTGGAAAAAAAACCCGCAACTTTACGTCGCTAAGTGTTAAAATCACATATATGTACATTAGAGTGCTTTTTTTTCGCGACTATTTTTTGTTTTTCAGTCCCACAACATTCCCTGAAAATTGGAGCCCTTAAAAATAATATTTAGTACTAGACCAAGACGCATAATGATTTCCCATATAAAATACACGTGAACTTTGATTATTTTTCTTCAAATCTCTACAACTCAGAGGCATTTTATGGCACAATCTTGAGCAATGGTAGGGTTTCTTCAGAATTGAATGCTCTACAAAAGTGTCCATTGCGGTGTAACCCTAACTCCCACCAGCGAGATAGTACGGGTCAGTAACCCCAATTTGTCCATGAAATTCTCGCTTTTTACCCCTATCTCGTAAACAACAAGAGGTACAGAAAAAGTGAATATGACAAACTTGTAGCAAATTCAATTTCCTCCAAAAAGTTCTTGAACACCAAATCGGTAACGTCGATATTTCTTGAGATATTGGGTTTTGAAGTTGAGGTAGTGTGGAATTGTCATGGATTATTGAGCTAAATTGTAGAAACACTACATCAATTTCAAAACCCAATATCTCAAGAAATATTGATGTTAGCGATTTGGTGTTCAAGAACTTTTTGGAGGAAATTGAATTTGCTACAAGTTTGTCATATTCAATTTGTCTGTACCTCTTGTTGTTTACGAGATAGGGGTAAAAAGCGAGAATTTCATGGACAAATTGGGGTTACTGACCCGTACTATCTCGCTGGTGGGAGTTAGGGTCACACCGCAATGGACACTTTTGTAGAGCATTCAATTCTGAAGAAACCCTACCATTGCTCAAGATTGTGCCATAAAATGCCTCTGAGTTGTAGAGATTTGAAGAAAAATAATCAAAGTTCACGTGTATTTTATATGGGAAATCATTATGCGTCTTGGTCTAGTACTAAATATTATTTTTAAGGGCTCCAATTTTCAGGGAATGTTTTTTTAGGTATTAGCCACAAAATTTCGAGGTGGGACTGAAAAAAAAAAATAGTCACGAAAAAAAAGCACCCTAATGTACATAGTTGCATTAAAAGGAGCTCTTCTTGAAAAATATTTTTAAGCCACTCAATCAATATAAAATGGTATATATTCTAAGACTTTGTTCAGTATTAGTTAATTTTCTTTCCGATCATGTTTACATAAATTTGTTTTCTTTCGTATCATTTACGACGATTATCTTTGATTGATTACATTTTCGGTTCAATTCGCCTGGAGCCAACTCCTCCCAAAGTAGCATTACGCGAAGAAAGACAAAAACCAACAACGGAAATTTACCACTGGCCCCAGTGAGTAGCTCAAATCTGTGTTATACATAATGACCAAAATAAAAACACCTAGTCATTGCTGACATTAAACCAAACAAGCTAAGATGGATTCAACATGCCTACACCCACGCCAAATCACACAAATACGTTAATTTTGCCCGTAGATTTGGACTCTTTTTCCGCCGTCGCAAGATATTTTCGCCTCTTTTATGTTTTCCTTACTGAATTAGAAATATTAGTTACCATTGGATGAGCTACCTTGAATTTGCTCAGAAAACGTCTATAAAGTGGTTTTCGAAAGATTAGAAAAAATGATGCTGGAAACCACACTAAGGCCACACTGAATGGGTTATTTTACGAGTATATTTCAAAATTCCATGCCAGATCCGAAATGAGCGAACAGAAGTTCCATGAATAACAATTTTTAATGGACATATTGGATTTAACATCTTTAATTTCAAAATATTAATGTCAACATAAAATATTCGAAATCCCTTTTGTACTAATTCCTGCCGTCTTGAACTTCCAAATATCGATAGCAGATTTTAAATTGATTCTCGCGTCATCATATTTAAAGCCGTCAGCCGTCAGGTACAGAGGAGGATTCACATATACACATATTTAATAACATATAACACATTGATTTCTATGTATAACGCATTCAATAATAAGAAATAATAATAATTAATACAATTACGTCGTTTTGTTGGATCCTTCGAAAATTACTTCATAGACGTTTTCGGGGACACTGCTTCAAACCTTCTATTTCAATTTGGAAATTGAAAAGTGGCGGATTCAATATAGCGACGAAAAGTTCGAAAATTAGCATAAAGGAGTTTTCAGGATCCCAATAAACACTTTAACTTGGAATTGTTTGAAACAATTTCTAAAATATAGCCAACTAGAGCTTTTTCGTGTATTTAATTAATTAATAAATATTTTCGCAATGCCGGGTGAAACCATGAATTTCATAAGGCAGTGCCAATCGATGCCTGGGATAAATTTCTAATAAAAATTGTAAATATTCGTGAAAATTGTCAAACAAATTCTGCTTAATGGTCAGAATAAATTTTTCACGGCTCATCGCTTGCTAAATAACTTTTATGTTGCTTCTTGCTTGTTTGAAGTCCGTGTAATTGACATGTTATATCTATACGATGAGCGCAATATTTGCTTAATTCTATTATATTGCAATTTACGGCATCACTACCTAATTTTGAGTAATAAGGAGCCGGATGCTGTTCCCCTTAAGTTACAAGGCCTAATTAGATTCGCTATCATAAAAGGACAATAGAATTATGAAAGATCAAAGCGTAACGTAAGAATTCAATGCAGGCGGAGGTACCTAAAATGAAATGTAAAGAGCTTTTGAAACTTTTTAGATATTCGGTTACAAGTTTCGACGTGTAATTTCGTTAAACGAATTCCAAGGAGCACTTACAAGTGGCTAATCTAAATAGCTCGAATATGAATTTAATAATTAATAATTTTAAAGCTTAAGCAATTTTAAATGTGATTGACATATTTTAAAGGAAATTCACAAATATTTAATATTCATTCAGGCTTTGGTGGATCTGAGTGACGAATTTGGAAACCTGGGAGATTTCATTGAATCCAGACCAAATCAAAACAGCTATGAGATCGTTCTGATCACTATAAAGCCATATCGTTGATCATCCTTGGTGTACTTTGTAAAAGAAGGGAAGTAGCCAGTTAATTAGCATAATACAAGATAATAATTGAATGACTATGATTATGGTCCAAAACCAATTTATGAAACTAAATCAAATTCTGCGACGTGACGTCGAACTCAATCTTCAACAATTTCTCAGTTCTGCAGCTACTATTATAGATAAAAAAAATGATTTTCTTAAATTGAGCTTAACGAGTCGAATTTTTTTCGCGTTAAATGTTCTCTAAACTGATAAAATGAAATTTTAAATGATTACATACGTTAATTTGTAGTCTTAGTTCAATTATATGAATGACTTAGTTCGTACTATGATAACTAGGATACATAGTTGATGTACTTTGTCCATAGACCATTCGATTGAACCTTTCTTCTGCTGTAGTCAAACCTGATAATCATAACTGACAATGAGAAAATCAATGTTTTATAAAAATTATGATTCTAATGTTTTCTCTTTTGAAAGAAATTCGCCCAAAAATTCGCAAACATTAGAGAAAAACTACCCTGCTCTTATTCTATTAAAGTGTAAATAATGTTTGCAAGTATTTATCCATTAAGTCTAGGTAAATTCTGGCTTGCTGTTATTGAAGCGCATAAAAGTCGCCATTATCCGCCACTTGCAGTACATTCTCCTTTATAGGTGACAAAAAACCCATAAAATATATTTACGAACACTTCTTCAAGTTGTAGATAGTCCTCATCTAATGTTTATGGCATCTTAGTTCGCAGGCATGCCATAAAACTTTTAAAGTGGATTACTGGACATGTGGTATTCCTAACCCTCTGCCACAAAGCACGAAGGCTCTGCCGCAAATGGCATGGCCGAATTTGAATTGTCTTCTAATTGTAAGTAAACCCTAAACCCTGTCCACAGATATCTGGGCGGTTTATCGAAGTCCTTTCAGTCGTCCTGTAGTCACGTAATCAATCAACAATTGGCGTCCCATTTGTTTCACTTTATGGTCACTTACATTTCATTTCAGTTCATTTGAAGGTGATTCTGACCCGCTGACGCTTGTTTCTTGGGTCATATTCAACCCTAAACAAGTCGTTTTGGCTACGGCGGATTGAGCAAGGCCGAATCCATATATTATTACGTCGCCATTTATTTGCTGTACCTTGGTAAAATCTTTGTATGAAGACATTTAGTGCGACTATTAATCAACCGTAGCACTGGTGCTTTTCTAACTCTGGGTAAACTGGATGAATTAAGCTTAAAGGAGTGCGATGTGGAAGAGGCTAAACTTTGTTCCCTAACATCCTCATCTCTCCTAAGGTTTGATCAACAATTCTAGTCTGTATGTAAACTTAAAGCCGAAAATGTATGATTTCTTATATTTTATATTTCGATGTCATAGGCAGGTAATGAGTTATCGAATACTCTCGGGATAATGAAGTAATATATGATGGTGTTGAAGAAGTTGTAATCAATTATTTGTGAGATGATAATACGTAACATTATGTAACAAATTACTTCATCGAGGAAAACTAACCAGTTATCGAATGAGAAAATGAAACTTTAGATGTCTGTACTTTGTATGAACTTTTAGTAAATCAATTTATTTTCTCTTTCTCAAAACGCTAAATAATTTTCCTTTTGACAAAAAAAGTAAAAATATAACGAATTCAAATAAATATTTTTTAAATGAAATAACAAAAACTAACAATTCTCTATACATAAATAAAAACAAAGAAGTAAAGTATTAAATTCAGTAAAATTAATACATTAACAAAGACAAAGTAAAGAATTCAGAAAAATAAGTATCCGGTTTAAGGATCGCCTGGAAAATGCAAGCGGTAACGAGGTGGTTGGGATCCAGGGCACGTGATCGCCGGAGTATATATAGCTACAGCTATATAATCTGAACTAAATATCCTTTTTAATTTTCTTTCCTTTTTTTGTTAGTTTCGATCCAGCTCGCAGCATTAGCTCATTAGCATTAAATTTTTCAATGCTAAATGATCAGAGCTGTAGAAAAAGTACTATGATTACCATTACAATTACCAATACAAGTAATGCAAGCAAGACAAATTACTAGTACCATTACTCGAAAAAATGTAATTGCCATTACCAGGTAATGGTATTTGTACTTCACCATCTCCGTACTTCAGAAACATTACTTAGCATTACCTGGCATTAGTTAGAAATACTCAGCGATAATGCTAGGTAATGATGAGTAAACTTGAGCAATGTTAGGTAATGCTGCGTATTTATAAGTAATGCCACATAATATTAAGTAATGCCAGGTAATGCTAAGTAATCCTTCTGAAGTACGGTAATGGTGAAGTACCAATACCATTACTTGGTAATGATAATCAAAGTTTTGGAATTACTAATACTGGTAATGGTACGGGTAATTTGTCTTGCTTGCATTACTTGTAGTTGTACTGAGTATGGTAATGCATTCCAAGAATAATGCATTATTTTAAAGCTCTGGAAATGATAATGCAAAACAGTTTTCATTACCATTAAATTTATATATCCATTATCCCGATAGTATAGTACGGATCGATACGCACGGTCGCAACAACAAAAGGGCAAGTATGCTAAGATTCGAATTTTGGTAATACATATGTATATTTTTGTATGTAGAGAAAATGAAGATCAGTTATATAGAAAATTTGAGTCACGGTAGAAAATTGTACTGGTAATAGTTGCAAAATGGAAAGTAGAAGTAAAGAATATGCGCTAGGTGGCTGAATGTTGCATGATTGATAATAATTTTCTGAAAACTGATAAGCAGAAGTTTCTCGATTGACAGATTTAAAGCGAATGAAAAATCGATTGCGTTATCATTAAACTATTCAATGCTAATGAAAAATCAATTTCAGTGCCAATAAAAGTATATTTTCATTATCTTTAAAAATGTTAATGATAGTGAAAAACCACTTTTATTATCATTGTAATGAAATTTATTTTTCACTGCATTTTTTTAATTTGACTGAAAATATACTTTCATTGGCATTAAGTTTATTTTAAAGTCAATGCATTATTCAATGGATTACCAAAATAACGCAATAATGCAACATAGCTTGATCACCTATAAAGTTAGATGCGGTTCAGAATTCAGTTGTGAGAGTTGTAAGTGCAAAAGTTTAATTTTTCTTCTTTTTTTATATACTTCCAAGAATTTCAGTTTGTTTATAGCCAGAGATTTCTGATGAATTATAAAATACAATTTTAGAATCATTAAATAAAGTATTTAAACATTTAGACAACAACCTAACCAATATAAATAAGTAAAAAATATTAAGAAAACATCCTTGATTTAAGAAAAAAACACAATGAAATACACGGTTTTCCAGTTCCGCCTACACCTTTCTAGCGTGCAGATGTGTAATCGGTTACAGAATTTAAAAACTTACTCTAAAGTACTACATATATTACAACCAGAACAATAAAGCGCGTTCGTGTTGTGTATACTGATGATGAGGACTCTAATGAGCCCATTAATTTTCCATCGGATAGTGCAAATAATAAAAAACGTAACATCACCATGAGTGGTAAATCTAACAAAATCAATCGGCATGATAATGGTCATGCGGCGCGCAAGAACATTAGCAGTGATACCAGTGGTTCACAGAAATCCAACTATTTCGCTCCGTTGCAAACGTTAGCTGATGCAGATGACTCTTGTATTGACGATGCAAAACTAAACTCGAGTGCTTCAGGCAATAAAGACTTAAATCCTAAACCTCCGCCGATCAATGTGATAAAGAGCACCAGTGAACGCATTCACCAAATTTTAAGTGGAAAAAACATTGATGACTACGTTATTAAGCGCATGTCTATCGGGATAAAAATTATTTCAAATTCCATCGCTGCATATGATAAAATATGTACAACTCTAAAAGCTGCAAATTGCGAGTACTATACTCACAGTCGGAAAAATGACCTGCCATTCAAAGTTACGCTATCTGGCCTGGAAATCACGGAAATGGAAGCAGTGAAAACTTATCTGGTGGCTGCTGGGTTAAAATTGTCCGATATCAAACCAATAACGAGAAAAACTAATTTGGGATCCATCACTATCTTTATTGTTTACTTGGAACGAGGATCAATAACTTTAAAGGATTTACGGGAGAAAATTGGTGTCATCAATAGAACTGTAGTAAGATGGGACTTTCATAGGCGACTCCCAAAAAAAATAACGCAGTGTTATAACTGCCAAATGTTTGGCCACGGCTCTAGGCATTGTCATGTCAAGACCTTCTGTGCGCACTGCTCGGGATGTCATGCCACATCTCAAGACTCAACTAAGTGTGCTAATTGTCATGGGAATCACAAGTCAACAGATCCAAGCTGTCCCAGCCGGCGAAGCTACGTAGAATTCCGAGAGAAACTTGCTTCTCGTAAACTGAAGACTTCGCCCTCCAATCGAGGTTATTCACCACGTCAAGAGGACTTTCCGCCACTAGTCACAGGACCCAACTTGCAACATCCTAAGGATATCAAATCCTGGTCGTCGCTTAGGTTTAGTAATAACTCTAACATACACAATAGTAACCAGATTACTAACAATAATAATAATTCAAATCTCTTTTCTACGCAAGAAATATTAATGCTTACCAATGAGCTTACTTCAAAATTAAGACTGTGCAAAGACAAATATGAACAATTCAATGTAATTACAGGTTTAGCACTAAAATACTTGAGCAATGACCCATAATCTCATTAAGTTAATTACTTGGAATGCGAGAGGCATTAGATCTAAAGCTACTGAGTTCTTCAGTTTTTTGGATAACAAAAAGATTGATATTGCCTTACACACAGAAACGGGATTAAATCCTGATATCTCGTTTTCAAATCCAAATTACAATTGCTATAGACTTGATAGGCAAAGTTCTAGGGGTGGAGGAGTAGCTATTGTTATTACGAAAAAGTTATCGTTCAATCAATTATCTGAAATTGGTACCAAGCTAATTGAAACTATTGGGGCTGAGATTGTAATTAATAGAGAGCTCTCTATAAAAATCATATGTGCTTATTTTCCTGGCGGTGTATCAAATATAACTAACAAGGGGCTCTTAAGATCTGATTTAATGAAACTAACACGGCTACAGGGTAATTTTATCATTGGTGGAGATCTAAACTGTAGACATCAAGCTTGGGGCTGTCTACGGGCTAATAGTTGGGGGAATATCTTACACGACCTTGAAATGAATTTCCCATTTGTTCTATTGTATCCTCCTGACCCCACATATATTCCGAGTCAGGCCAGAGCCAACCCCTCAGTCCTTGATATTTTTTTAACCAACTGCCCATTATTAATATCCCAACCGCTTGTGTTGAATGACCTTTCCTCTGATCATCTGCCTGTAAATATTGATTTAAATATTAATACATCTACACAGTACTTGGGCAGTTACAATTTTAAAGCTGCGAATTGGATTTCTTATTTCAATTTAATCAGACGTAAATTAAAGAGTTATCTCCCCAAACTTTCGCGAGCTGCTATTCAATCTCCTGAGCAAATTGACGATATGATTAACACTCTTACCGATGCTATTAATGAAGGCATAGACGCCTCAGTCCCTCGCTTCCCTACAATTGTAAAAGAGGTTAAACTACCGCAGAATATCTTAGACATGATAGCGCGCAGAAATATCGTTCGACGGTGGTGGGTACGTTACAGATTACCGACTTATAAATATGAATTAAACCAACTAAACCATCGTATTAAACATCTGATCGAACAGTATCGAAATAGGAAATGGAGTTTACTTCTTCAAGACATGAAAAAATGTTCTAAACCCTTCTGGAAAGTAGCAAAAATTATCAAAAACAAACGTAAACCAATTCCAGTGTTAAGTGATCAAGGGAACAGGTATATTACTGGCACTGAAAAAGCTGAATTGTTAGCAGATAAATTCTCGTCTAATAGTACAGTTTCTGCGAATCTTAGTGACCCCCTAACAACGGCACTAGTCGAAGCCTCAGTCACGCAACTGAACTCTTCGCATCCTAATATTGAGACTGACTGGTATGTTCGCCCTAAGGAGGTTAAAAACATAATATGGCACTCCCGCTCTAATAAAGCACCAGGGCTGGATGGAATACCGAACATTTGTCTAAAGGCTCTACCCCGACAAGGTCTTATATACCTAACCTTTATCATCAATGCTTGTCTTAAGTTAAGGTACTTCCCTAATGCATGGAAAATTGCAAAAGTCATACCAATACACAAGCATGGTAAACCTCCTGACAATCCGTCCAATTATCGCCCTATCAGCCTGTTAAATAACCTAGCCAAAGTATTGGAAAAGGTAATTAAAACGAAAATCCTAAACTTTATATATGCGAATAATGTGCTACCTAATCACCAGTTTGGGTTCAGATCGGGACATAATACTTCCCAACCAATACTAAGGATTTCTCAGCATGTTAAATTGAATCTCTCTTTAAAAAGATCGACAGGACTCGTCCTCCTAGATGTTCAAGCGGCTTTTGACTCTGTCTGGCACAATGCCCTAGTTCACAAAATGATCACCTTTGGATTTCCAACTGCACTAACGTCTATGATCCACAGCTTCTTGCAGAATCGTTCCTTTATGGTATATCTCGGATCAGTGTATTCCTCGGAAAAAACTATTGCGGCTGGAGTTCCACAAGGTTCTGTCCTTGGGCCAATTCTCTATAATATATACACTGCAGACTTCCCTTGTATACCCAATTGTCTCTCGTCAATATTCGCTGATGACACAGCCATTTTTAGTTCTCACGAAGATCCTGCATCTATTTGTGAAAATTTACAAAACGGTTTAGTTATCATCCAAGATTATTTCCATAAATGGAAAATAAAAATTAACCCCAACAAATCTCAAGCCATGTTCTTCACGCGTAGACGAAATCCACGATTCTGGCCTAGCAATAATCTTGAACTTAACGGCTGTGACATCCCTTGGACCGAGGATGCAAAATATCTCGGGATCACTTTAGATAAAACCCTGACTTTCTCGAAGCATATAACTTCAGTGCTTAATAAAATAAGTCTTCTAATTAAAATTATGTACCCATTTATCAATAGGAAATCAACACTAAGCCTGGAAAATAAGCTCATTATTTATAAAGTAGTATTTCGTGCTCTTATGCTCTATGGAGGAGCCATTTGGTTTCAATGTGCGCGCACCCACATAAATAAATTACAAATCGCCCAAAATAAAATTCTCAAAATGATTATGAACTTTCCATGGCACTTCTCCACTGCAGAACTGCATAGAAGGGCCAACATTGAACTCGTATGCGAGAAACTAAGTACTCTGGCAGCAAACTTCTTTGAAAAATGCTCGTATTCCGAAAATCCTCTGATCAGGCAACTCAGTTGCCATCAATAGTAGGCTAATATATAGTAGTTATAGTAGTATAAGTTTAGTTAATTAGATTGTAATGTAGATTGTAAGTTTTATCTACACAAAATTGTCTGGGTTTTTTATCAAGAAAAAGGGTTCCTAGCTATAAGCATTGACTTTTGGACCTAAACCAAATCTTCCATATACTTGAATATAATTGCTCATTATGATTAATTATGACCTTATAGAGGGTCAATCAACAATCATCTTGTGTCTAAGAGCATGTATGTGAGTCATTGCAGAGCAATTAGTTGAATCTCACTTCATTCATTTTGATTGCACTTTGTGGGTAGCAATCGCTCATTTTCACTTGAATATTATATGAAATGATGAAAACGAAACAGGAAGCTCAATTCCCACCGGGGACCATTATTTTTGATGATGAGACTTTTCGATTGGAATTCCTTAGCTCTCGAACCAAGTGAATCAATGGAATAATGAATATACGAATAATTGCTCAAAAAAATGAGACCCTTCCACTCCTTCGATTTTCATCATCTTTGGCATACATGTATATCTTGACGCCCTTTATCATATATCTCATTTCCAGCTCTGGACACTCAAAGGAAGCTGTTACTTACTGGCCTTGAAGATTCACACTGCTTCCAAACTTCTCATTTCAATTTACATATATATGTTTTCTCACTGTCATTTCAAAGTACATTAGTATATGATATAACTACAGCAACCTAAAATCCAAACTCAATCTCTGTTGGACACTAGGAGGACCTAATGTTCAAAAGGTTTTCGCCCTCTAGTTCCCCTGTTTTTTGATATACGAAATAAATATGGTACCTCCAAACTTAACTCGTAAGGACACATCCATGTATGGTATAGGTATGGGATTTTCTTGCTTAGGTCCAAGCGGACACGCTTATAGCTAGGAACCCTTTTTTCTCCCAACTTAAACATTATTTAAAACACAACTTTTTGGCTATGTCTACGTAGAAATATCAAAGATGTATGAGTTAATTTAACTCCAGCACTTACAAATTGCAGTCCTATTGTGTATATACCACTGTTAATCATGAATTATTAATAAATTGAATTGAATTGAAAAAAAATTTAAGGTTTCGTTTCTTTCCGTTTCTGACCGAAACTTTCCTTCATTTATTTGTTTGTGACCGTCACTTAAAAAAAGTCACGGAAACTTTACAACTCTATTTACAATCATGCAATCTGCCCTTTTCTTCTTAAAGGTACGAGTATTAGAAAAAACACGAAAAGAAAATAGAAATATCTAAAAAGCTTAATTTGATTCAATTCTAAATTCCCTTTGAAGTTAAATTTTGCACGTAATTTTAAGCAACGTACCGGTTGAATTAACTGCTTTAATCCAGCACCCCAGCCCACATCCATTCAAGCAATTAAAAGAGTTATTTAATTGATTTTTAAATGAGACCGTTTTTTTCCGATTCATTAAATTCTGAAATGCTTCCGGTAGTCCGAAGTGGTCCTTTTTGTCGGTATCTCGGAACTGATTTGTTACAGACTTATACATTTTCAGTGGATTCGTTTTCCCCTCTATTTATACCCTTTCAGACTACTTGAAGCAAACCGTTTGGATTTTGGGTCGATTTATTTAAAAGAAAATGGGTCGAAATAATCCGAATGAGCATCCAGGGTCCGATATGTGATAAAAAGTGTTTTCGTTACGTCTTCTATTTGAGCAGAAGCAAGGTTTACTTATGCATGGGTACTGGTAAGCAATAATTTGGAAGGATTATTCAACCTTTTTTTTAAGAGTAGATATTTTGAGGACTTCCAAAAAAGAAGCGAAGTACTATCAGCACCAGTACACACCTCTCCTCAACCAAATTTTAGTTTGACAAAAATGGTTCGCAAAACTGAAAAAAGTCGGTTGTTCGGAATGACTTTACGAATCAAAAAAACATTAGCACAAAATCGAATCTGCTCATCTGGCGAAGATATGGCAATTTAAAAAAAAAAAAAAATTTATTTTCAAAAATCATTAAATTCAGTTGCGAATTTAATTTTTAAAATCAAAATTTAATTTAATTTTGATATTATATATGTATATATATGTATTTATGTACACCTGTGTTCAAAAAAATAGTAGTGCACCAATGCGGCAAGTTTGCTGTTCTACACTGAGAGAAAATTAAAATAGTAAGATGGTTGTTATCACCATATATTGGTCATCACAAATAAAAATTTGTTGTTATAACTAAATAATGTTAATGGGGATCAAAATTTAGATAACACAAATGACCGTTCTTTTTCTGCAAACGAAAAAAATATTTTTCATTTTGCAGTAACTAATCAGTATTCTATTTTTCGTTCATTCTAACAGTCAGTTATAGCAACCGAATAGAATTTAATACTTTCGAATTTTGGAACTTCTTTTTGATTACCATAGACGAAATTTGGTCGTCGGAATAAAATAAATTTGTTACTGGAGGTAGCTATTTACCGAAACATATTGTGAAGTTATCACAACTGAATTTATAGTTTTAACAACTGAATTAAGAGTTCACTGTAATAGAAATTCTGGATGAAATGAAGTAAATTCACAGTTTGGTGGATTTTAAGAAAATTAACCGACGCTTTTGTTACACCAATAAAATCAAAGTCATAATTCGGTTACCATAACCGAATAAAGCAATCGTTCACTTATTACAACCGAATTGTAGTTGTCGCAACTGATTATATGGTTTCCTTAACCATTTATAGGTCAACTCACCGAGAAATTACGTTATAGAGATGCATCTTTTGACTTCTCAGTCAGTGTCTTGCTTGTGAAGTGAATGGTTGGTTCTTCAGTGTTACATGTGAGTAGGTTAAATTAATACATTTTAAGGTTTCACAGTTTAGGCAGTTTATTAATAGGTTATAAATTGAACAAAATGGCTTTTTTTATAAATGTTCTTTTTAATAACCAAGCTGGCATAATAAAGATTCAAGAGGATGACGCAACAATCGCCTACATACAAAATTGCGGTATATACAGGGTGTTCAGAGGTGGATGGTCAATACTGAAAGGGGTGAAAGGTCAGACCGAGACAAGCAAAAAATCGTATGGGTGGGGGGGGGGGGGGCATCTCGCACCGTTTGGCAGTTACAGGGTGATTCGTAAATTAGGATTTTGCCTTATATGGGAACCGCTCTTGTATTTTTATCTTTTTTTCTACGCATCGCAGTGGCCCCAAACTGATTTCAAAAAATCACTATTTGGAAGCCCTTTCCAAAAAAGTTTACACCACCCCCCATCCCCAACCCCTTGGCCACAATCCCCCCTGGAAGTTGAAAAAATTAACTTTTATTTCACGATTTTTCTCCTTTCGCCCCACTTTTCTCCGAAATTCATGTTATTAACATACCTACTTTTTATTTTTTTTAAGTTGCCTATCTAATTACCTTACCAAAAAGGTGCAACATGCCCAGGTAGGAAAAGGATACGAAAATTTATTTACAAAAATCCTTTTACAGAATATCATGATAATTCGAATTTTTAGGAAATTATACTTAAGTTTACTAAAAAATACATTTTGTTCGCTTAAAAACTAATTACAATTAAAACGTATGTCCTTTAAAAGCTGTTCAAAATGTTCTCCGCTAGTTTCGATTCATGCAAGTAGCCTTCGTTTTATTTCACGTTTGAGGTCTATGGTAGCCAGTCTCTCCCGTATTTTCGTGGCTGCAGTCCCAATCCTGGTAACTAATTCTTCCCTGGTGTTGATTGGTCTTGAGTAAACTTCATCTTTCATCATTCCCCATAAGAAAAAGTCCAGTGGGGTAAGGTCCGGTGACCTAGCAGGCCAAAGAATCGGTCCACCTCGTCCAATCCAGCGCTCTGAGTAATGTTCATTCAACCTTGCCCTAACAATGTTCCCAGTATGCGCAGGTGCTCCGTCGAGCTGTAAATAAATTGCGCTTCTGGTGGCCAGGGGGATGTCCTTCAACAGATCCGGAAGGGTATTCTCCAAAAAGTCCGAGTATAGCTGACTATTTAGCACTTGGGGCAAGATGAAGGGTTCTATCAACTGGTTGCCGATGATGCCAGCCCAGACATTGACACTAAATCTTTGCTGGAAGGACCGACACCTTGTCCTATGTGGGTTCACATCTGACCAGGTGTGGAGGTTGTGGAAGTTTGTTTTTTTTAAAAAAAAAAAAAACAGACCATCAGCTTAGTCTAAGCTTTAAAGCAACAGAAATTAATCTGCTGCATAAGACTCGTCATCATTTGGTCCGTTGTTAGTAGCGACATGACAAACAAGCAAGTTCTTTTTTAATACATGCTTACCAACACGGACATCAAACAAATCGGCATTCTTATTTACACTCAACCTCATGCGGTTAATAGGTTGAAAGAAGCTATAGTTAGTTTTACACAGATCAGTTTGTAGAAGCGGGACATGCCTAAGGTTTCGCTCATTCGCTCTGAACGTGAATCTCGCTTTAAGAGAAGGTGAATCAATATTACCAACTAGAAGTTGATGTACAAATACAACGTCCGCGATTTCTCGACGTTTTTGCAGAGAATGCATGTCAAGGAGTTTCAAACGGTCCTTGTATGGAGGGAGGATGATTGGATTGCTCCATGGCAATTCTCTAAGGGCGAAACGGACAAATTTCCGTTGGACAGATTCGATGCTGTCTATGTGAACTTGGTAATAGGGAGACCAAACTTGACTTGCATATTCAAGAATTGGCCGGACAAAGGAAGAGTAAAGCTGTTTGTATACAGTGACGTTAGAAAATTCACGGGACCATCTTTTAATAAAACCAAGCGTAATACTGGCTTTTGTTACCATGCTATTTATATGTTCAACAAAATCCAGTTTACAATCCAGGAAAACGCCTAAGTCACGGGCAGAGTGAACTCGTCTAAGAATAACGTTCGAAAGATTATAATCAAAACTCAGGGGATTGCGGCCTCTACAAAAAGATAAAACTTCACATTTATTAATGTTTAATTCTAGATTATTGTGAACACACCAAGTTTGGAAAGTATCCAGATCTCTTTGAACCGTGTGGCAGTCGTTAATATTATTCGTATAACGGAAAAGTTTCATGTCGTCAGCATAAATTAAAATTTTACAGTCCTTGAGCAAAAATGTAATGTCGTCAATAGCCAAAATAAATAAGAGCGGGCCCAGGTGACTACCCTGCGGTACACCTGACGTGGCAAATATTTTCCTAGAAGTTTCATTCCGAAAAGTAATCTGATAAGTTCTGTTGGACAGGTATGAGCGTATCCAATTGATAAGCAATGGAGAGAAGCCTAGATTTTCAAGTTTGAGTATTATAATCGAATGGGACAGTTTGTCAAAAGCCTTGCTAAAGTCAGTATAAATGCAATCGGTTTGCAGACCCTTCTGAAAGCCTTCAATGACGAAAGGGACAAATTCAAGAAGGTTTGTGGAAGTAGAACGACCCTGAAGAAAACCGTGCTGATTTGTAGAGACAAGGCGTCGACAGATGTTTGACAATTGTGAGTATATAATTGACTCAAAAAGTTTTGGAATACATGAAAGCTTCGCTATGGGCCGGTAGTTACATACCTCATTCTTTTTACCCTTTTTGTGGATGGGAATAATAAAGGCATTCTTCCAGAGCATGGGAAACGTTCCGATGTTGACTGACTTCTGAAAGAGTAATGTTAAGGGTAACATTAGCTCATTAGAGCAGCATTTAAGGATAGCTGGGGGAATACCATCTGGACCCGACGTGAAATCCATGGGAAGCTCATTGATATGTTTGAGAACATCGGGGGGAGTAATATAAATGGAAAAATTTAGAGGAACAGGATTTAAGGTTAAGTGTGAAAAGTTATTAGGGTTGGGTTGGAAAGCGGGGGAGAACGATTTTTCGAAATATGAGGCAAACATATCGCAAATTGAAGATGGATTATCATCAGAGATTCCTTTGTATTGTAAGCTAGTTGGATAATTGTCCGACTTCCTTTTGGTATTAATAAATTTATAAAATGCCCTTGGATTGCTGTACATTTCAGACTTCATTTGACAGACATAATCATTATATAATTGTTTGGATAAGTCTTGAAATTTATTGTAACATTCAACGAATGCATTATAGGAAACATTATTCCTTTCTAAAAGATATGCCTTCCACAATTTAGTTTTCTTGTTTCTAAGACTGCGAAGATCGCTGCTGAACCAAGGAGGTGAAGAAGTTAAGGGACGTCGACGTTCATATGGAACGCAAGATTCAAAAATGTTGAAAAGATGGGAGTAGAATTTGGATAAGGCATTGTCAATATTTTCATCGGACAATAGTGTAGTAAAATCAGTGGAGGACATCCTTCTAGAAAGTTCGTCAAAATCCGCCTTTTTGAAGTTGTATGCGTAGGCGCTATCATCAATATAGTGTTTAGTGTCCTCTGGATTATAAAAGTAATCAATTTGAAGAGGCGGGTGAAATATGTCCAAATTAGATAGAACGACCGAACTGTGATCAACAATTGTGTTGTTACAGTCGGAAGAGAAAACAAGATCTAGCTGCCTCCCCATGTCATTCTTTATGGAACTCATTTGACTGAGACCGAAAGAGAAAATTGATCCCAGAAATGAGGATTCTTTAGAATTTATTTTGTTTAAGGGGTGGCAGCAATCGTCATCAGAATTAAATACCCATTGTACATTGGGTAAATTGAAATCACCCACTAAAAGGAGATCGTCAATCGGATTCATTAGATTGTTAATGAAGTCCAGTTTTGTAACTAAAAGTTCATATGTGTTGTTTCCATTCATATCAAGAGAATTGACAAGGTCAGGAGGAATGTAGCAACACAAAATGAATAAAGAATTTCTGGCTAATGTTACTTTAACAGCAACTAGCTCAACGTCTGAAGAAGCAGAAATGTCGGGTAGTGAGATCAAGCTGCAGTTGAAGTGGCTCTTGCAAGCTATAAGAACTCCTCCTCCTCGGGCCTCCGAATCAGTATATCTATCTTTACGAAATACCTGGTAGGAAGAATCGAAGATCTCTGCATCAAGAAAACCGTAGTGTAACCAAGTTTCGGTTAATGCAATGATGTCAAAGTTACTATTTATGGACGACTGATAAAGAGTCCTAGTCTTAGTCCTAATACCCCTAACATTTTGATAATATAGGGAGATCGTCTGGGGATTCAGTTTTTTGAAGTATCTAGCTTCGATGAGTTACCATGTAAATTGGTCGATGTGGGCTTAGCAGCAAGCCTACGGGGCACGAAATTTTTAATTAGAGCACCAGTGGGCCAGAAGCAAGTGTCTAACAGAGCGGAAGCTGACTCTTCCGGTACATATAAAATAAAAGACGCAATTGGGCTCGAGCTTTTATTAATTTTCCGACATGTAATACTTTTTGTGGATATATTACGAGCCTGAATATGGGTAAGAATTGCCTCAGATGAGGTTCCAGAATCGAGGCGTGAAACAAATAGGGTACGACGATGGGGAACTACTTTTAGTAATTCTCCTACATTCCCTGCGGGAGGTGTATTAATTTTTGATGTAACTGGTGATGCAGAATGGCAGTCGGAGCCAGGTGTGGGTACACTGTTTAGAGGTAACGGAACTGATGGAGGAGACTTTGAAAAATTAGTATTAGCATTTCCGATCCTTTTACTCTTTGATGAACGAGTGTTAGGTCGCTTTGGACGATTATGTGGTTTTTTCAAATTTACACTAACGGAGGGAGAAGTTAAACTAACGGAGGGAGGAGAGAGAATAATCGAGACTGGGTCATCTTCGGCGGAAATATTGGGGCTACCACTATCAGAATTTTTTAAAGTTTCAATCTCACCTTTTATAGAGCGAAGTAACTCAATGCTTTGTGAGAATTCTGATGATATTGAATGAATGTTGCTGTAAGCCTTTTTTACATGGTGTTTGATCTCATCGATAGAAGATGCGACTGGCACATTGTCAGCGGCACAGGAATACGATGTCGAGTTATTCACTATCATATGCAACTCATCGAGGGTACCGGAGACGCTGGAGATCTTCGAGAAAATATCGCGAGTTTTACTTAAAATGGCCTCGGAGGTGCTATTGAATGAGTCAATTGCATTATAAAACTTATCAAACCTCGCATTTAAAACGCCTAGATCTTCAGATATGATATTTATATTGGAAAAGATGGTACTGTTTACCTTTTCCACTAGAAGGGACTGGTCGTCGGCGATAGAATTGGTCATGTTCATGATTAGTCTTAGAACATGACAAGGTTTAATAGCCGAACATTCCTCACAGGTATACGCAGAGGGCTTAGCCCGTCTAGTAGAGGATTGTTTTAGGCATGAGGCATGGAAAACGTTTTTGCAGACGCCGTCGCATGAAACCGCATTGTCATTAATTAGGTTGTCGCAGATCTTGCAATGAGACATAATGAAAAAGAATATTAAAGTAAATCACGGAAAAAATGGAAAAACTTTAAACGATTAAACGAAGTGGGTGGAGAAAAGCGAAAATTGGTAGAAATACACGATAAATCAAATTAATAGGTTGGAGTAGCAGCTCGCAGAACTCAAAATTGCCTACTTTAAGGCTGATAAGAAAAGAAAGGGAGCTTTTAAAAGCGAAATACTTAGTGACACTGGGGAAATTAGAAATACTCTTCGATGGAAGAGCGAACACTGAACGATCACAGAACACAGAGACTCACCGTTCCCGTGTACCGGTAATAAAAACAAGAAACTACAAACCAGAAAATACACAAAAACACAGAGATAAATCACTGACCGATCACACCACAAATTCTGCAATCGATCGGACTGCGTACTAAGCACCTCACATGCACCAAAAATATTCAAAGGCACGGAAAAAAAACACTGATCACAGGAGCACAAAAAGCACACGTCCACCCACCAAATTAGTTGCGACAAGATTTGTGATGCCATCCCGGGTGAATTGCGATTCATCCGTCCACAGAATTCGGTCTAGAAACCTTCTGTTTTTTATGTCAGACTCGAACAGCCAAGTGCAAATTGCAATCGTCTTTCGGAATCTCCTTCCTGTAGTGCTTGGACCGGGATATGGTGGTATGGATGTAGTCCCTCTCGGTTCACAACGGTCCAAACTCTCCCTGAAGACAATCCTGACCTTCGTGCGACCTGCCTGATGCTTATTACAGGGCTGTTCCTGACGATGTTGAGGATTTGTTGGTCAGGGTCCGCTGAATAGGCCGATTTTCCTGCTCGCGTTTCTGCTCTGGGGGTGGTTACACTTCCGGTTTCTTTTAACCTTCTGAAAGTCCTTGAAAATACCTTTCTTTTGGGTACATGCCGATTCGGGAATCTCCTTTGGTATTCTCGTACGGCCTTACTATCACTTCCTTCTACTAAACCGTATACGTAAATTATATCGGCATACTCGTCAACACTGAATTCTGCCATTTTATCTTAATTTTTTCTATTAAACACCCGGTTTTATCGATTGCTTCTTCAACTGTGGTCAATGTCCTTTCAAACTTACCCATTTTTATACCATAATTCATAGGAGGTATTAGAAACGGAGCGTCAGGATACTTAAGAGTCAATGCTGGATATAATAAACTTATAACGCTATTTAACGAGATTACATTTATTATTTTATTACTGTTTTGCTGAAATAATAAAAATGTACTACCTCTGTTTCCTAAACAAACATTTCCGAACTTGAATCATAAAAATTGTTTACTTAACGACTTTTTCCATTATAGTGCAATAAAGTAATTAGGTACCTGTGAGGATGTTTTAATTTCAGGACTTTTGCAACCCTTTTCTACCTGGGCATTATACCTGGGCACCTTTTTGGTAAGGTAATTAGATAGGCAACTTAAAAAAAATAAAAAGTAGGTATGTTAATAACATGAATTTGGGAGAAAAGTGGGGCGAAAGGAGAAAAATCGTGAAATAAAAGTTAATTTTTTCAACTTCCAGGGGGGATTGTGGCCAAGGGGTTGGGGATAGGGGGGTGGTGTAAACTTTTTTGGAAATGGCTTCCAAATAGTGATTTTTTGAAATCAGTTTGGGGCCGCTGCGATGCGTAGAAAAAAAGATAAAAATACAAGAGCGGTTCCCATATAAGGCAAAATCCTGATTTACGAATCACCCTGTAACTGCCAAACGGTGCGAGATGCCCCCCCCCCACCCATACGATTTTTTGCTTGTCTCGGTCTGACCTTTCACCCCTTTCAGTATTGACCACCCACCTCTGAACACCCTGTATAGTCATTATTTCAAAAATAACCTTTACTTAACCATAATAAAATAGTTAAAAACCACTTCAATATTAAAAGTGAAAAATTGAAGTTTTTCGACTGTCATACAAGAGGCGTAATTCAAGATGAGGATTTAGTAGCCTACGTTCACCAATTTAAGAATTCTTCAAGCTGGTCTCTCGGAATTTATTTATAAAATATATTGTGGAAAACAGCATATATTTCCTCAATACTCGACTTTTACTTTATAAAATCAATATTTTTTAAAGACAAAGAGGCAGAATCGGACGCTGCAAATGACGCTCTTGAGTTCATCAAAAATGAAAATAATCCTTTTAATCTGGTAAAAGCTAATTGGGAAAAAACTGATTTCATTCGGAAAAAAATTTTGGAGGATACATCAATTTCTACCGCGGAGTACATAGCCTTATTTCCAATTTTTAAAAGCAATGAAAGCACTGTACTTGAGCTGGTAAGTTCTGCATACAATTTAGTGTTAAAATTTGTCTCATATTTTCTATTTTTTTTTAATTTAGTTTTTAGAGGATGCTAAACTTTTTGTGTCGTCGGACCTACGAATTAATTTATGGCATACAATTTATTCCAAAGTTCTGCTTCAAGCCACCAAAATAAACGATCCTTTAGTAAAATCTTGGCTTCGTGAAATCACTGATTTAAGTGAAGGTACCCTTCTTACCGATGTCTTTATTAAAAAATATTAGCAATTAAATCCTTTTTTCTTAGATAAAAAAAAGCAGTTGCACTTCTTATACTGCCGTATTTTTTTCCTTCAACTAAAACAAGGGGAAGGCCTTCACGGAAATCATATAAGGCAGCAAAAATCGAAGTTCAAGAAAAATTTATTCTGTACTTCAAGGTAATTACAGCAATTTTAAAAAATGTGGAGAACTACACCTGCAATGTATTAATATAAATATAATATCCCTTACAGACTTTGGAGGAGGCCGACAATTTTCACTCGAGGACAGTTAGTGAACAACCGCAAATAGTTTTTGTAGGCAGCTTTGAAAATTTGAAGCCATACATCACCTTCATACAAAAGAAATATTGATATAAATACTTTGAACAAGTTTTGCATTCCTCAATATAAAAATAAAGTACTGGATGTTTTGTGGATAAATTTTCACGGTATAGTATTAAAGAGGCATACTATAATTTGTGTCGATGAAGATATAAATAATGAGCCAATTTTTGGATTAATTCACCATTTAATAAAATTAGACTCTAATTACTATATTTGTATACAATTAATTAATAACCTTTTTTTTAATACTCATTATTTTGGTTACGAAGTTCAATATACAGATATTTATAGAGTATATGATTTATGTTGTCTTAAAATTTTTCACGTGTCTTATTTAGGAAAATCTGGAAATAAAAATATTATTGTTTGGGACTATTAAGTTAATCTTTCTGGAGAAATAAAAACTATGTACAAAGTGTCCGTATTATTATTTTATTCGAATTATTTATTTGTTTATCAAATATAAAAAAAAAATGTAAAAAACATTCATTTCTATGCTGAAAAGACCTAGAGTAAAAGTAATTATAATATGTTCTTCTGTTGCCTCAATTGAACTTAATGTTTGTTTGAATTGCCATTATTTTGTTAATAAAATTATATTACATGTTCCTTTAATTTACAATTCACTTGTAATAAGTCTCTTCAATTCGGAATTTTGGAGATAATTTTGTTTATTTTCAAATAAAAGAAGAGAGGACTTTAGCAAAAAGAAATGAAACATGTATAATATTGCTATTGGGTATAGAAATTCCGAATTGAAGAGACTTATTACAAGTGAATTGTAAATTAAAGGAACATGTAATATAATTTTATTAACAAAATAATGGCAATTCAAACAAACATTAAGTTCAATTGAGGTAACAGAAAAATATAATTGCTGTAACTGAAGAAAAAGCTTCGAATTTGTTTGTAGCAACCGTTAGTTCCATCCGACGAACAAACCAATTCGTTTAGAGCATCTAAATATTGTTTGAGGAAACTAGATGTAGTTTCAGTATGTTTGCAATAACTATAAATTTCATCCGAAGAAAGAACTAATTTGCTTGCAGTAACCAAATGTTATTTCAAGGAACTTCTACTATTGTTGTAAGAAATGAGAGCATGATTGCCGTAACTGCACAGTAGTTTGCTCCAACAGAGAACACTCAGTCATGACAAAAGAAATTAGAAACATTTTTGGGAACCGAAAATATACGGTAGGGCAATTTGTGAGGTTGTGTTAACAGATTTTTTCTCTGAGTGTACAAACTCTCATGTACAAAACAAAGACAACTTTTGCACAAAACACAACATCAGGTGTTTAAGAATCTGATGAACAATTAAAAACATTTTAGTTCATAAGCAATGAATAGCAGTGTCTTCAGACAAGATCATTTGCACTACTATTTTTTTGCACACAGGTGTATATATATATTGTTGTGGTTTTGCCCGCCGAGCGGATAGCCAGCAAAACTACGAAATCCGCCCTCGCTACAACTCAGGGACTAACGGACGAACAAACAGACGGAGACAAATGTTTTTCGTCTCAGTGTATCCTGAACTGTCAAAGCAAATCAACATTGCGTATTTAATGTCCAGTGTGGGATTCTTCCTTGTTTGGTTTTATTTTAAATTGTTATTCACCTTTTATTTTTAAAGAAACTTTATTTTATATTTTATATATTTTTTAATAACACCTTTTTTTATATAAGCGAAACGAAATTAATTATTATTTATTTCTTCTTTATTTATTTTTAGTTTTAGTTCCTTTTACAAATAATCTTTAAAATATTTTAAGGCAAACTTTCTCGACCGAATGACAGGGAAGAACTAAAATATTTTTACACAAACAAAAATTATTAAAAATTTACAAAAGCTACTACAACTACACTAACTAGATTTATGTAACATAAATCCACTACAGTTACAAATTTACAAGTATTTTCTAATCTTTATGATATCAACAAGCCAAACCAAATCTACACTACGTTAAAAATCTACATTTAACTACTTTACATTTACCTAATATTTCCATTCTTTATTTAAATTTAAAAATCAAATACTCAAACCGAAATTTATTAAAACTTTTTAATCGACGACAACCATCACAACACGACAATTACAACCCACAATTCTCTATCATAAGCACTATATTTTGATTGTGCGATATTTAATTTCGTTGAGAAAAATCCTAGAGGTTGCCATGAATTATTCACTCTTTGATGTAAAGCGGCTCCAATCGCAAAATTGGAAGCATCTACAAATAATCCTAGATGATCATTGACATCAGGAAATACTAGGAGAGTAACATTTGAGAGTTGTGCTTTCGTGTCTTGGAATGCTTTAATTGCTTCTGTAGTCCATTCAATTTTTTTAGAACCATCTTTTTTATTTCCTGTAAGATATCTATTCAAAATTGATTGGTGTTCAGCAGCATGTGGCAAAAAACGACGGTAGAAATTTATCATGCCAAGAAAACGTCTTAGCTCTTTAACTGTGGAAGGTTGTTTAAAATTGTTTATGGCCTCGACTTTATCTGGAGTAGGTTTAATACCTTCTGAATCTATAAAATGACCAAGAAATTTTACTTTCTCTTGCATAAAATTACATTTCTGGACATTTATAATTAAACCATGACTTTGAAAACGTTGGAAAATTTGTTCCAAATGATCTAAATGATTTTCTTCCGATTTTGAAGCAACTAAAACATCGTCTAGGTAAACAAAACAGAATGATAGGTCTTGAAGCACCGAATGAATGAACCTTTGAAACGATTGAGCGGCATTACAAAGACCGAAAGTCATTCGTGTAAATTCAAAAAGTCCGAAAGGGGTACAAATAGCTGTTTTCGGTATGTCCTCCTGTGCCATCGGAATTTGGTGGTAGGCTTTGGTCAAATCTAAGGTTGAAAATACTTTACAATTTTGTAAATTATGAGTGAAATCATGAATGAGTGGAATTGGGTAACGATCAGGAATTGTATTGGCATTGAGTCGTCTATAGTCTCCGCAAGGTCTCCACTCACCATTACTTTTCGGGACCATGTGTAGCGGTGACGACCAACAACTGTTTGATGGTCTACATATTCCTTGATTTATCATGAATTCAAATTCTTTTTTAGCTAGTAAAAGTTTTTCTGGAGATAGACGTCGTACTTTAGATACGATTGGAGGACCTGTGGTTTCAATTTGATGAGTTACACTATGTTTAATAGGTTTAGTGAAACCTGAATCTATTGTAATCTCTTGAAATTTATGTAGTAGATTTTTAACTCCTTCATGAATGGAAGGTTCCCTTAAAAATGATAATGCTGAAATTGATGATTTCCGTAAAATACCAGAAGAGGTAAGAGAAGTTAGTGGATCTATTAGACTTCTTTTGGAAAGATCTACTAGTAAACCGTAGTTAAATAAGAAATCAGCGCCTAAGATTGGTTTTTGTACATCAGCAATAATAAATTGCCACTGAAAATTTCGTTTCAAACCAAGATCAAGTGTTAAAAGTTTTTTACCGTATGTGTTAATAACAGACGAATTAGCTGCGGAAAGTCGTAATCCGGAGGGCAATAACCTATTAGTTGAGGGTGCTGGTATAACAGAAACATCGGCTCCTGTGTCTATGAGGTAGTGTCGTCTGGAAGTTTTATCAAAAATGTGAAGACGACTTGTAAGATCGCGTTTGTCACCTGTCGTCCTTGATGACAAGCGATTTATTTTTTTGATTCCATCTGTAATTTTTTTTCATTGTTCACATATGAACAAGGTTTAATGCAATTAGTTGCTTTGTCTCCAAATTTGTTGTGATACCAGCAAAGTTTGTTTTGTAATGAGTTGCTTCCTGAATGACTGTTTGAACGATGTCTAGATGAAGACCTTGAACGAAACATTTTTTGTAATTTTCGTTCAATATTGTCAAGTCTAGTAGAGAAATTTTCTTCAAAGGATTTGTTACCATTCGCCTGTGGGGAAGAAACTGCAGAAATGGAAGATCTACCTAATATTTCGGAAATCTTATCTGCACAAGCAGCTAATTCTGTTAATGAGCCGGGATTGCATGCTAAAATTGCTTGCATGTTTTCGGGTAAACGTTGAAACCAGAGAGTGCGGAGGAGGTCTTCCGATAACCTATCTCCTGCAAGTTCTCTCATCTCTCGTAATAATTGAGAGGGTTGTCTATCACCGAGAGTGATATCATTTAACAGCTGGTTAATTTTTGAAGATTCACTAGGTGAAAGTCGATTAATTAAAGCTTCTTTTAGACGGTCATATGGAAGCGTTGGATGTGGAGTACGGGTCACATCTCGAACTGTTCGAATAATGTCTCCATCTAATGCTGCGAGTACATGATAAAATTTTGTTTGTTGAGATGTTATGTTTGCTAAATGGAATTGAGCTTCTAGACGATCGAACCAGATGTCTGGCATCTCTCTCCAGAATGGAGTAGGTTTTATAGAAACTGCTTGTACGTTTGGTGTTTCACCGGAAGGAAGAAAAGGTGTCGCACGGGTTGCATCACCACTAGCAGTTGTGTCACTCTGTGCCATTATATTAACAATATAACACTTATATTCACTCGCGAAACGAAAGTTATCACTATATAATGTGTTATGACTAAGAAAAGCGGACGCGTTGAAAAGTGGAAAAAAAAGTTTACAAATATTTTAACAAAGCAGAGATAATATAGCGACAAGAAAATTTTAAAATCTACTATCCTGGATGATTAAAGTTCTCTTCTGTCTTCGTTTTTCTTTTTTCTTTTTTCTTTTGATTTGCAACCGTGATAATTTGATTTTGGTTCCGGAACAGCTGTAGCAGTTGTAGTTGTTGACCAGGAAGGGTTCGGTCGGGGTTGTTGACCAGGAAGGGCTCGGTCGGGGTTGTTCACCAGGAAGGGCTCGGTCGGGGTCACCAATAAGTTTTTATTTTATACATCAAAAAAAAGGACGTGTTTTTAATTAATTTTGTTTCTTTGTCGGAATAGTTCACTTTCTGAAATGTGTCCTAAATAAAATTATTAATTAAACTTCAACTCGGTCCTTTTATTTTGGTTCGTCGCCCTGCCTAACTCTCACAGAGCAATTAAAGATATTTAAAAATAAATAAAAGTGGGATAACTCTAGGTGCACATAAAAAGACATGTTATCATTTTTTTTTTTGCTAATATATTCTAGACAAGTTGCCCTACTTGGTAAGCATGTAATTTTTTATTACTGGCACAAGACCGTCGCGAAAAAAATAATTAAATTTATTTTTTTGCTGCACAAAATTATTTGACTCTTTTTTAACCTCCACTGGTGAAAAAAAATGTACTAGGCAGTTATGGGAAAGCAATTCAAAAAATTTCTTAATTAATGCAGATTTCAGAAAGGTATAACATCACCCACTTTATTCGTGAATAACAAGATATTGCTATGTTCATTGCGTAAAGGGCAGATTTCGATTGAATTGTTAGTTTTAATGTAATTTTGAGCAGCAAAAAAAAAAAATTGAATAATTTTTTTCGCGACGGTCTTGTGTCAGTAATAAAAAATTACATGCTTACCAGGTAGGGCAACTTGTCTAGAATATATTAGCAAAAAAAAAAAAAGATAACATGTCTTTTTATGTGCACCTACTAGTCAATAATCTGACAAAAGGTAGTGAAAATTTAATTTTTCATAAAAACCCAAATATCTCGAAAACGGTGAGGTTTTCACTAAGGTCATATTTTGATATTCTGGTAGGTCATGACCCAAGCTACCATACCCTTAATTTTGGCGCACTACTTCCTGGACACCCTGGTATAAAGCATTTGAATTTCCCATCACAGTCATTAACCCTTTCGCTACAGCGGTCCTTACCACATGGTGCACGTATTTTTTTCTATTTTCTTCTTGCGAACAAATGTGCATTGGCATTTTTGAAATACTTAGATACTTTAATAATTAACATTAAATACGCAATGTTGATTTGCTTTGACAGTTCAGGATACACTGAGACGAAAAACATTTGTCTCCGTCTGTTTGTTCGTCCGTTAGTCCCTGACTTGCAGCGATGGCGGATTTCGTAGTTTTGCTGGCTATCCGCTCGGCGGGCAAAACCACAACAATATATATATATATACATAAATACATATATATACATATATAATATCAAAATTAAATTAAATTTTGATTTTAAAAATTAAATTCGCAACTGAATTTAATGATTTTTAAAAATAATTTTTTTTTTTTTTTTTAAATTGCCATATCTTCGCCAGATGAGCAGATTCGATTTTGTGTCAATGTTTTTTTGATTCGTAAAGTCATTCCGAACAACCGACTTTTTTCAGTTTTGCGAACCATTTTTGTGAAACTAAAATTTGGTTGAGGAGAGGTGTGAGTACCAGGTATTCATTTTAATGCGTAGACTGCAGTAGCTAAATTATGAGGAAAAAATGTCTAGAGGAATTTTTTATAATCTGTACAATAAAAATGTATACCGTACTTACCATTATTTACTATGCTATCTGAAGAAAATATGTTACAAAAGCAATTAAAATAGCTTAATTTAATATTTACTACACACAAAAGAATTACTACAATTTATTTATAAAAGAAAACATCTAATGACAAATTTTACCATGCGTGGTAAATGGCCGCCGAACTGGAAGATGTTTTCGAATTCATCGGCCCTTATCGGGAGCCGTTTTTGGGGTCACCAATTATTCAATGCGGTGACCAGTTATCACGACGGGGTCACCAATGAGGAAGTCTAAGTTATCCACTTTATTTTATTTTATTTATTTTTATTATTTACTTTAAAATTATTTATGTATTTATTTTTAATCCAATTTAATTTAAGGGCAGGTTCTCCTACTTTGCGATCAAAAAATCGATTTTCTTTTTTTACATTTTTTAAATCGGTAACATGTCTAAATTATGTTGCCGAAAGGATTTTTTGATTTCTTAATTTTTTGGGAAGATACAGCGTGTTTAAGAGAAGTGTGCACCGCGCCGGCCCACAGTGGGGCTATATTGCTAAATTGGTTCAAAACCACCCACAAGTCGTAATTTCTAACGGATTTTGAAAATTCTTGTTTGAGGATACTCGTGATGAGGAAACGAAGAGACTTACGAAGCCCTTTTTGCCAAAAATTGAGGGTAAGTTCAAAAATCTTGAAAACGATCGACAGAAGTACGCGTTTCAGAGTGAAAATGTGAAGCGAAACTTTACACGCAATTTCCCACGATTGTCAGATTTTAGTGCGCGCAGCACTCTAGCTCAAAATCTGTAATTACTGTAATTACCATTACAGTTACTGGTACTGGTACTTCACCATTACTGTAATCACATGAGCATTACGTAGCATTACTTGGCATTACTAGCATTACTCGGAATTACGTAGCATTACATGGCAGTACTTTGCATTACTCAGACTTATACAGCAGTACTCAGCATTACTCATAATAAGAAATGCCAATTTGAAAGTTATTTTACATTGTGGTAATAAAATCTTCGATTTTATATGAATAAATATATATTTTAATATTCATTCAAACATATTTATTGTAATAATTTTGAGTAAGGCTGAGTAGTGCTGCTATACTGACCAGTAAGTAATGCTGGTAATGGTAAGTAATGCTAAATAATGCTTATGTGAGTAAGTAATGCTAGTAATGGCGAGTAATGCTAAGTATTGCTCATGTGATTACAGTAATGGTGAAGTACCAGTACCAGTAACTGTAATGGTAATTCGATTTTTTGCATTACCATTACTAGTAATGGTACTGGTAATCATCTTTAAATTGCATTTAACCTGTAATGGTAATGCATGTTACTGGTAATGCCATTTTTTACAGCTCTGCTCAAAATTCACTTGTCCGATTCACTTGATATAAATTTAGAGAAATGTATTGCCCCGGCTTTGAATGTTTTTTTTTTAAATTTTTATAAATAAACAATTTTTTGAGCCGAATTTTATGGGAAAAAAATGACGAAAAATTTGCATTTTTTTTCAAAGTGGTGTAGTTTTTTCAAAAAACGTTTAATTTGTTTAAAAAAACATTCAGGTCCGGGGGACAATGTTTAAGTAACTAAATATTTTTGAATTTCATGTTTCAGATGATTACCCCACCCTAGGGAATGCTGCGCGCAAGTCGTTGCACGTCGCGCACTGTCAGGAAAACCGTTGGCTGGAACCGCCATTTTGGATTTTTTTTTTTTGAAAAAAATTTTTTTCTGTTCTACTTATATTAATAAATGACCACAAAAAAAAAGCTAGTTCCTAACTCGATCCTAAGTACCCAAAAAAAAAAATCATGAAAAAGTCGATTTTTTCGCTCAAAGTAGGAGAACCTGCCCTTAACAAAAGATAAATTTCACATCCATTCACAAAACTTAAATAGAAAAGTATATTTTATTTCTTTTAATTTTCAAATCAAAACAATTTTAAAGTTGTGGTGCTACTGCCACTTTTACTAGAAAGGTTAATAAAGTGAGAGATACTTACCAAATTCATATCTTATGACAATGGAGTAGAACTCATTTAGGAGAAGGTGTTACGCGCTAAGTACGCAACAACAGACACCGCTGACTCAGATGAACGAGAAGGAGTTCTAAATGTTATCAAAATGCGGCGATGGCTCGATGAATATATAGGGCGCCACGTAGTTTCTCCTTCTCACAGAAGGAACGGCCACAACTACGAAAATCTCAAAATGCGATAGCCAAAGGTCTGGAAGATATTCGATGAAGGGGGAAAGGGAGAGGCAAGTAATATAAAGGTTTCGAAAACACTTAATTCTATATTCCTGGAGACTTTCAGATAAAAAATCTAATTTCAAAGATTTATTAAAAATTATAGCAATAAAACGAAGAAAAGTAATGATGGATTTAAAAAAATATGATAAAGAAAAACAACAAAATTAGGATTACAAAAGGTAATAACGGATCAAAATTAAAACAAAGTAAAAGATAAGAACAAAAATAAAATAAGTTAAAAGTTCATGATAATTTAAATGGTATGTAACAGTAATACTAATAACAATAACATAGTAGTAATATTAAAGTAGCGATTCCAGATTGTAGTGTTAATAAAGCAAAAGGGTCATGCAAGTGAGGTCAAAATTCCACTAATAAATTCAAAGCATAACTGTAATACTAATAATCCCTATATATATATAAAAATGAAAGTTTGTTTGTTTGTTTGTTGCTCAATCACGCCTAAACGCTTGCATCGATATTTTTCATTTTTTGTCCGAAGGTAGTACATATTCCGACTTAACATATAGGCTAATTTTTTTTCGGAAAATACGTAGGGTTTCAAAATGGCGGCTGAAAATTTTAAATTTTAAGCGATTTTCATGAAAATTGGAACATAAGGGTTTTGCGAAATGCTGATTTCAAATCCACTGTCCAAATTTAGAAATTCAAGATGGCGGATCCAATATGGCGACCAAGATTTCTCGATTTCAACGGATTTTAATGAAAATTAGTACAATGATTGTTTTGAGGTCACTGATTTTGAATGTTATCAACATTTACAAATCCAAGATGGCGGACCCAATATGGCGACCAATATTTCTCGATTTCAACGGATTTTAATGAAAATTAGTACAATGAATATCTTGAGGTCACTGATTTTAAATGTTATCAACATTTACAAATCCAAGATGGCAGTTCCAATATTTCTTAATTTCGACGGATTTTAATTAAAATTAGTACAATGATTATCTTGAGGACATAGTTTTCGAATGTTATCAAAAGTTACAAATCTAAGATGGCGGACCCAATATGGCGACCAATATTTCTCGGTTTCAACGGACTTTAATGAAAATTGGCACAATGATTATTCTGAGGCCACTAATTTCGAATATTATCAAAATTTACAAATCCAAGATGGCGACCAAAATTTTTCGAGACCACTAATTTTGTATATTACCAAAATTTCTAAATGCAAGATGGCGGACCCAACATGGCGTCCAGAATGTCTCGATTTCAACGGATTTTAATGAAAATTGGTACAATGATTATTCTGAAGCTACAAACTTCGAATATTATCCAAATTTGTAAATCCAAGATGGTGGATCCAATATTTCTCGATTTCAACGGATTTTACTGAAAATTAGTACAATGATTATTCTGAGGCCACTAATTTCGAATATTAGCAAGATTTGCAAATTCAAGATGGCGGATCCAATATGGCGATCAAAATTCCTCGATTTCAACGGATTTAAAATTGGTATAATGATTATTTTAAGGAACTAGCCCAAGATAGAAACGGTTGGAGAGACTTTGTAGACGCCCTATCCTCCAGAAGGGAGTAAGACAGGACAACACAAAATTTTTCTTTAATATTATTAAGATTTGGAAATTCAAGATGGCGGATCCATAAAGAGGTTTTCAGGTTGAAACAATTTCTAGGATATAACAAACTAGAACATTTGAGAAGTGTTTAATTAGTAAATATTTACCCAACGCCGGGTGAAACCGGGTAACCCAGCTAGTAATAACATTATAACCTACTTAACAAGCATTTCAATAACATTGGAATAGACCTGCAACGCAAAATTGAGCAACGACCTGCAGTGGCAAACAGTACTAAAGCACAAACCATTTTCATGCAGCCAACTAATGCCGAAGAGATTGAAAGAATAATTAAAGAATTAAAGAGAAAATCATCGCCCGGGATAGATGAAATTACAACAGAGGATGTAGTGACTTTAGTGGAGTATATTAAAACGCCATTGGCAACGCTGATAAACGAATGTCTCGAAAGTGGAGTCTTCCCGAAATGCTTAAAAAAGGCAATAATATCACCAATACACAAAGGAGGGGGCGAGGAAAATCCGTCAAACTATAGGCCAATTACAATACTAAGTACAATAAGTAAAATATTTGAGCGTATAATACATAATCGTATAAAGGAGTTTGTAAAAAAAACTGGAGGGTTCGACAAAAATCAGTTCGGATTTCAGGAAAAAAGCGGTACAGAAGCAGCAGTGGCAGATGTGCTCATGGACATCAACGATGCTCTCGATGCAGGATACTACACCCTAGCAGTATTTATTGATCTACAAAAGGCGTTCGACACCGTGGACCATCAACTACTATTGGAAATATTGGAACAACTGGGTATTAGAGGGACATGTAACAAATTAATAGAGAGTTACTTATCATCAAGAACAGCAAAAACAAAGTTGAATAATCAATACAGCCAAGAGCAAATACAAAAATGTGGTGTTCCACAGGGATCAATTTTGGGACCTCTTCTCTATCTGCTCTACATAAATAATATCCAGAATGTACACTTAAGAGGTAGATATAAAATATACGCCGATGACACTGCCTTACTGTATAGAGCCAAAACGGAAGACGAATTAAAGGATAAGGTAAACGCAGATTTGGTAAATCTCAACACGTGGTTACAAGGGAATAAGCTGACGCTGAATATTGGAAAAACTAAATATATTATCTTTAAAGTAAAAAATAAAAACGATGTCGACCCCAAGATTGAAATAGATGGTAAGAAAATAGAACGAGTAAATGAAATAAAATACCTGGGCCTCACTTTGGATGAAAATCTTAGTTGGAAGTCGCATATATCATACGTAATAAAGAGAATTACCCCGATCATAGGAGCAATTGGGAGAACAGGAAAGCTTAATAATTTTGTCGCTAAATTAATATATAATTCGCACATTCTAGCACATATTAGATATTTAATAAATATTTGGTCCCAAACATCACAATATAATCTTGATCGTATACAGAAACTAATGAATAGGGCTCTAAAAGTATTGCACCGTCTTCCGTGGGACACACCAACAAAAGAAGTTTATGACATATCCAATAATTTTAGACTGAAAGAAGTAATTTACATAGAAAAAGCCAAATTTATACACAAAGCAGTAACAAGCGCGGTGAAAAACAATATAGTATTCACAAAGAACAGGGAAATACACAACTATAGCACACGAATCAGGAACCTACTACGTGTGGAAAAGGCCAGAACGGAAAGGAATCGCACAGGACTCATCACCAGCGCAATCGAGATTTACAACAGACTACCAGAGGAAATAAAAAAAATAGACGATATAAAAAGGTTCACAAGTGCAATAAAAAAATATGTAAGAGCAGGTGCTGTAATAAACTAACAATAGGACGTATAATAATTGTAAATAAGGTATGAATGGTGACTTTTTGAATAAGATACAAAAATAAAAATTAAAAGCTTTGAGTGAATGGGTGCGCGCTTGGTAATTTAGGATTAAGTGTTAAAATATAATTTAAGTCAATTTATTGTTATTTTTGAAAGCTGGCTGAGCTGCTCTTATACCAGTATCAAGCTGATTGAGCGGCTCCGAAGAAATTTGTAATTGTTATATTCTTTTTTGAGATTTAGGTTCGACAGGATCCACAGAGCCCAAACTCCTGTACCGTAACGGTGAAGAGTTGGGTGAATGTTTCCAGCAATACGCTGTGAAGTGCGACAGAGAAAAAATCTATTATTATTATATATATAATAGTAATTCCAAGTTTTAAGGTTAATAAAGTAAAGAATTAATTTAAATATCATGCGTAACAATGCTAATAATAATATTATAATATTACCATAGTAATTTCATATTTTAATATTAATGAAGCAAAAACGGGATCATGCAAATGAGGTTAAAGTTTTGATAAAAAATTTAAATAATCAAGCGAAAAAAACATCAGTATATATGTAATTACAATATTCAAAAATTTGAGCCAGACAGCAAAACCGAGAAGACTTAATAAATAAGGGACAGTTTAAAACAAGCATTGAAATTACAGTTCTTAATAAAAAAAAAAGGGTTAATATTGAAACCAATGAACCAAAAATGAATGTATTGAGAAGTAAGCCGGAATGCCGAAAGTCAACTTAGCTAGCCTCAAGGAAATCCAAGCAAGCCAAAACTAACCACCAGTGACATAAACCTACAAGGCGGCTTAGAACGTAAACGCAGGGAGTCGCGACGTGTCAAAACCAACCAAAATGACAGTAAAACTCTACCGATGTCAAAAAAGTCCTTTCCACCTATCTATTTTCACCGAAGGTCTCCTCACGGAGGAAATTTATTATTTCCGACGCCAGTTCCACGCATTAAATTTAAACGACAAACTGAACCTTGACGAAACTTCTGCAACCGTCCTCTTCGCGCCCTTTTATCCCTTTATTTGTCAATTTACCGTCATTTTACTTTTTTACTTGTCACGTAGTTGGAAACAAAATCTAGAAAAAATATGTGTTATAAAAAAACATGTTAAAAGTTAAGAAAACAGAAAAACAAATTTTGTAGGTAATATTAAGTTTTCAGGTACACAGATTTTTTTCGTGATGCGCCTCAGTGGCCTCTTTAATATATTAAAATCCCAAATCGTTCAACCCGTTAAAAATATATTAATTTTTTTTTTTGAATTTTTTAAAATTAATTCACAGTTCTTTGGGATTAATTAACGGATGAAACTTTCCAAATTGCTACTAGTGTTAGTATTGACGATAAGAAAATATAACGGTCATAATCGGAGCGAAGGCACTTTACCTGTTAACTTCTTATCCCCCTATCGCCTTTGGTGTAGTTTTGGTTTCCGCCCGATTGCCTAACGATTGGCGCGGTTATCATAAGGAATTTTTGACTATTTCGCGCCCACCTATTCGCGGTTTTTCGCGTTCGCTGATCTCCCGGATAATCCGTCAGCAGAAGTTCAGTTACGATCGTTCGTTTTAGCAAGCGCTTAGAGTTCTTTCCAAATTTTAATATTTAATGTTTTGGGGCTATGACGGTTTCATTTTGTGCCGGTTGGAAGTCGTGTGTTGTTCTTAGTGTTCCCCCTGTGTGTTCCGTCTTCCATGAGGAAGATCTTTTGTGGTGCCATCTTCATCTTTACGATTAACCCTTGCGGTTCCAGGATTGTCGGGAACTCTGCATCGCCTCTCGGACCAGTACCTGTAATGGCGGATACCATCTATCTGATGCAGCAAAAAAGCCGACACGGGCACAAATAGGTAAATAATAATTTCTTGTTCATTTCCTAACTAATCTTTCCTTCTCCTTTCTCTCTTCAGCGCCCGGTTTAGGAGCTCTTGGGTCAGTCCAAGGAGTTACAGTTATATTGCAATTATTTTTTGTTAAAGACTAGAGCAACCTTCATTTCTATAAAAGAATAATAATTGAAACATTTTTTTTCGTATTTCCCCTTTGATTTATTTTCACCTCTCCCCCTCGATACCCCGTTTAAGAAGGCCAAGTTAATAATATAATAAAAACAAAGAAATACATTGTGAGGTGGACATAAACACTGGCTTTCTTAATTTACAATAAATGTTATTCATTTTTTTCTTTAGTATTTACAATAATCACTTAACAATGATAATCATTAAATTTTTTTCTAACATTTTCGACAACTCCAATTGTGTTGAATTTGCGCCTTAGAAAAGATATTTATTCAATTACTCCAAGGATTTTATAAATAAATTTTACATAAAAACCTATTTTATCTTATTATTCTTACTTAACAACTAGGATAATAGCAATAACATTCTCTCCTTAGTATAAATTTGATTTCACTTACTTTCATGTTGAATTTTATGTATAAAAATTGTTTATTTATAAATATAGTTATAAATTTTGCCATTTTTTTAAAATATACAAGAACTCCTAATTTGGTTTTAAGGGATTCTTATTATAATATATTTGCGTTTTATTATGGGCATAAAGTCTACACTTTTGAGATTTCAGCGCAACAATTGAAATCAAATCAGTTTTGTGAAGCATGATAAACATGGTTGCATTTCGCTATAGCCGTAAGCTTATAAATAATAGTAATTTTCAATGAAATTGTTAGGTGAGGCTTAATTGCCTGAAGGGCTAATATCCAGATTTATTGCAAATTACATTAAATATAATTCCGTTCAACTTGATTTATTCATTTCAATCAAAATGGCAACAATATTTTATGGTGCACAAAAACTTAATCTAAAGATAAAACATGACATCCGAAAATGTTGTTGGCATATGTTTACAGTTTCATTCGTATTTTTTGCTCGTGTTATTTTTTATACTTTGTTTTTATAACCTCAACAGGCCGTTTGGTGTCATGCAGATTACATTCCGAAAGGCAATTCGATATGTTTCAAGATGAAATTTTTTTCGGGAGTTTTTGGATTTGGAAGAATTAACCGAAGTGAGTTTTATGCATTATTAACACGATAACTAACCTTATTTTTTTCTAAAAGGTTTTCATAAGCTCTACAAAAAAAATTCTTTTTCAAATTAAAAAAAAAATCACTATAGTAGGAAACTTTTAGGAATAAAAAAATTGGACAGCGGACTGTCTGTCGGACTAAATACATAACTTATGACCACATAGTCTAAATCAGTGTCCCAGAAAACTTCAAATTGCTAGTATTCATTAAATAATCAAGTTTTGAATCTGACAGGCAAAGTTAAATTGAACTGACTTCAATGATGCATATACCGTAAAAGTTCGGGTAGACCAAAAACCAAGCCAAGCTGGCTGTGTTTGGTGGGACCAGGGTGGTGTGAGGTATTATGAACTTCTGAAACCTGATGAAATAGTTAGTACTGATCGTTACAAAAAACAATTAATCAATTTGAACCACACGTTGATTGGAAAACGTCCAGAATGGGACCGGAGATACGGTAAAGTGATTTTGTTGCATGATAATGCACTGTTACACGCAGCAAAACCGATGAAAGACGCATTGAAAGCTTGGATGGGACTCTCCAGACCTGGCCCCGTCCGTTTATCACCCTTTCGCATCAATGCGACAATGTGTACACAAAGGCACCTTCCGCGGTTTTCGTCCCTTAGGCTGAATTCCCGGCTTTCAGCTTGAGATCATTTCTCATTTCGTTCGATACTGCAAAGTAAGTTATTTTTTGCTGCAACAGTTATTGCATGTTCGCCATGTGTTAACCCTTTTTCGTCACCTTATTTCTTCCCAAGATTGCCACTTTTTAACATTTGCAATTATTCTAATTGAACACCCAAGCTTTTGTATTTCGCTTACACTGTATATAAAAAACAATAACCACCGTCGTGAACTAGAGCTTAAGCTTTCATTGGGCGAACAATGTGGATTTCTGTCTTTGTAGTAAACTGAAATTAGATGTACCATAGACAAATATTTCAGCTGACTTTTTCATGTGGATTATAGTAAAAGGAATTTCAGCCGTTTGAAGTTTTATTTACTAGTTTTGTGAACATTTTCTGAAACGAATGAATGTAATTATGTGTCTATGAAGGTAATATTGTTTTACCGTATTTCGTTTATATACGAAAAATTTGTACAAATGGAAAGAAAAAGATCCAGGGTTGAGAAGAATGGGACTATTATCAGGAGTAAATATAGAAATACGTGCCTTTAAAACAGAGTACGTAAAATATCGCTCACGAACGAAAAAATATAAAATTCCCTTATTTTTTTCGCTCGCGAACCGTATTTTATTTTTCAACTCGCGAACTTTATTTTTGAGAAGAATTTTATAAATTCCGTTCGCTCAGCGAGAGCGAATGCAATCGCCTCATATTCAAAACATTTCGTTCCTGAGAGCAAGAGTGAAAAAGAACCTAAACGAACGATCCTTTTTCATTCTTTGACTTGAGTTCGTGGAGCATGCGCTCAGTTAGTAGTTAAAAGTAAAAGTAACAATTGAGCCGTTTATTTTGAAAGTGGCTTAAGTCTAAATGATTATAAAGACTATTTCACTTTACAAGAATATAGAAAAATAGTCTTTATGATCATTTGGACTTAAGCCACTTTCAAAATAAACGGCTCAATTATGGGTCGCCGAAAAGTTTTCGATACTTCTAAGTACATTGCTTATGATGACAATTCTAACTCATCGCATTGTTTAGAGTGTAGAAAAATATTAAAAGCACATTGTACAGGGAATATAAAAAGACACTATTGTACCGTGCATAAAGTGAATTTAAATGATGAAAACGAACAATCGACGTTTGAAGAGAGTGATAGAAGTATTTGTTCGAGAAGACAAAAAAAAAAATCAAATATTTACAACAATGGACAAGAATGAATTTTTATTGAAGTGTGTTGGACTTGCAACAGTGAAAAATATTCCATTTAGAATATTTGATGACGAAGAATAATTTAAAAATATTATAGAACCTTATGAAATAGTGAATTTGGCTTCAACAGAAATAAAAAAAATTAAAAACTAATGTGTGTTATAACGAACGCAGTTTTTTAGAATCGCGCTACTTGTAAAATCACTCGAGCCACAGCCACCTTCTTTTGGCACTCGCTCTCTCTGCCATCCAGGACTGTTGTTCAGAGGTTTAGATGATAATAAAGAACAGTGACAGCAAATTCCACATGGTAGTGGGACAACTTCCACACAAAGTGTCATCCCGTATTGTCGACATTATTTACGATCAAGAGCGATTGACCGATAAGTGAAAAGATCTCCACAGCGCGATTTTACGCGAATTCGACGATTCAAAACAAACACGAGTGTAGAAGCTACTCGCAAAAATGCAGCTGAACGACAAAAAACCATCAACTCTGCTGGGCGAAATGCGGAGAATTTCGAGAATGGTGCCGGAAAACATCATACGTCAGCTATGGATGAACAATATGCCTGAGTTTGTTCAGCAAATCCTTTCAGTCATGGAGAAAGACAACAAAGTTTGCCTAAGAAAAATCAGTCAACTTTAGATTACAAGTGTGCCCAAGAAGAATTAACTTTAGGTAATAACAAAGTGTGCCTAAGAAGAATCACTCAATTTTAACTATAAAAAGTGTGTTTAAGAAGGACCATTAAACGACAACTACAGAGTATGTCTAAGAAGAATCATTGAAGTACCAAGCTGCTGAACGGTAACAAAAAAGCCAGACGGATATTGAAAGAGAACTAAGTTAGCAGAGACTCCAATCAGCATTCCGGAGAACGCACTCTAGCAGCCAAGAGGAGATAATGGAGAAATCGAAGACGGCTCTAATGGTCATACCGAAAAAGGGGTATCAAAAATGTTTCGAGGATTGGAGTACTTTGAAAAGGACAATGTCTATTTTGATGAAAAAAACTTGTATTTTTAATTTTCTGAATAAATTCCTGAAAGTTATTGATCTAGGTAGTATAGTACATTAAGTATGATTGACATTTCATGAAGTACTTTTTTCCTCAATTGAAAATGAAGAGTTATGCACCCACAAAACAGCATTTGCGAGAAGTGTTACTGCATTGCTTCATTTTAAATAAAAGTGCTGTTGAAGGCTTTCGGTTAATGTCAGAAATTTATGGTGAACATTCTCCATCTATAACAACTTGTGAGGATTGGTTTTTAGATGATTTAAATGTAAAGATTTCGATGACAGTGATAAAGAACATTCTGGAACACCCAAAAAAATTGCTGATGTAGAATTGGAAGATTTACTCGAGGAGGATCCGTGCCAGACTCAAAAAGAATTATCAGGAGCATTAAATGTTAGCCAGCCACGTATTTAACAACGTCTACATGCAATGGGAATGGTGCAAAAAGAAAAAATTGGGTTCCATACCAATCTGATGGCAAGGCATATACGTACTATTGGCACCAGCCTAATGAAACACCAAGTCAAAGAGACTTTAAAGCACGAAGGAGGTAACTTGATGGTCTAGGGGTGTTTCACTTGGTGGTATATTGGACCATTAATTAAAATTAATGGCATAATGAAAAAGCAGGATTAGAGTAAACAGTGTCATAAAACACAAAGGACTCTGGACAAAATATTAATATAATACTTTGAATAACAATTGTTGGAGATGTACATTTCATCTTTAACAATCCACACGTAGTCTGTGTGCTAACGTGTTAGTGTATCAAGAGACTTGTTTACCTAGTCAAGATAAAGCCACAGAAACGACCTGTTTGTTACTATGAAATTTAGTCCAACGAAAGAGTTCGCGAGAGCAAGTTGTGCTTATCGTTATTCCCGTGAATATAAACCTATATTGTATTTTCTATGCGTACAATAAATATATTATTTCCGTTCGCTAACAAATTGTGAAATAATATGTATCTTCATCATTATTGCTTTTATGACATAAGTAACAGTCATTTACAAACTGTTATTCGGTGTGTATTAATTTTATAAGAGATGGATGTCGATAAGCAACATTTACGCCATTGCATTCGACTCTGTTTTCAAATGGAAAAAAATGCTGCTCAAGTAATGGAATTGATTAATTCGACTTTGGGTCAACATTAAAAAAGAGGAGGACATTCATCATCTACCCTATAAATGGCAAAAGACCATAGATAGTAATGGCGAATATTTCGATTATTAATCTTTGTAACAAATATTTTTTCAATAAAGTTGAATTTTACCAAAAAAAAAAAAGCCGAGTTTCTACATGCAAACCTATTATTTACTGTGAAATAAAAGAAACCCAGAGATATTAACTGTAATATAGAAGAGTAACAAAAGTTAGAAATTTTAATTGCAATACGAGACAATAATGGTAAATGGTACAAAGAAATAAGAAGAATGTATTGGGTATGAGAAAAAGAAAGTTCCGTTTTCTAATAAATGGCGTAACTCCTAGTATGTATGTATTACGTGTGAGCCAGCTTAACATTTATTGAATAGGTCTTAATGCCCATGTCAGAATCCGCTGCTGCATCCGTCAATCAGTTAAAGTGTTTACAATATTTATTTTTGTTCGATTGAAAATGGATGGTTTTGTGCCAAGTAATCGGCATTTGCTGGAAGTTTTGTTACACTTTTATAATTTTAAGAAATTCGCTGCTAAAAACCATCGTTAACTTGTAGAAGCCCACTGATTTTTTTTAATTAAGCTTATAGAGTCGATTCTTTATCTGGCATTTATTCTTATTTTATAACCTAATCTCAACAGTTATGAATAAAGGTAAGGAAACAAAGAAACTGCTAATTTTATAAATACCTGACTCGGAAGCTGAGCAGCAGCCCCGGATTTGAGTCGAAAATAATAACTAGAACAGAAGAAGAATTGTGGAAGTGACATATCATATATTTTCATTTAAAAAAATTGATGAAATCGATGTAAACGACATGTGGTTTCAACAAGATGGTGCCACATGTCATACAGCTAATGACCGTAGCGGTCATTTAAATGATGTTATATTCCATAATCAATGACATCAGGCATACTTTACATTTGTCAGGATCGACAATTCAAACCTAACTACTTGCACTATGCGCCACCTACGATCTGCTGTATCAAAACGCATACGAATTTCAGTGTCCTTTCTGTTCTGTTCTTGCTGCGACATCTTCCATGCCGTATTGTTCCTTTCTCCGGAATTGGTGTGTTATATTTCACATAATAATAAAGAGTACCAAGTAATATAACAAAGTACATTTTATTTGCAGTTCACCGCTCTAATCCCAAAAACATTAAATAAAAAAACTCATTCAATTTCTATATAATTGTTTTATTTCAGTTCATCGAGAACCTCGAAACTATTTCCATAATAGCAAATATCAATAGTCCCAATGCAAATGAAATTAAACTAGATAGCGATAAAGATGAAAATGATAAGTTTATCGACGACAACTGATGGCTTTAAAGCAAGCTCTAGCTGCAAAACGACCGGAATGGGACAACAGGCACAATAAAATTATTTTGCAACAGGATAACGCTAGGCCACATGTTGCTATACCTGTCAAAAACTACTTGGATGGGCAGAACTGGGAAATTCTACCCCACCCGCCGTATTCACCAGACATTGCTCCCTCTGACTACCACTTGTTCCGGTCGATGCAATCAGCCCTGGCACAGCAGCACTTCACTTCAAATGAAAACGTGAAAAAATGGGTCGATGACTGGATCGCCTCGAAACCACAAGACTTCTTTTCCCGGGGAATCCGTTTATTGCCTTTACGATGGGAGAAGGTTATATCTTCCGAAGGAGCATATTTTGAATAAAATATTCTTTAATTTTCTACACGAACTAATGTCTTTTATTTCAGTAAAAAAGGTCGGAAACTTATTTGTACACCCAATACAAAAACGCAACAATGCAACAAAACGATTATTGTCTTATTAATAAAATTAGTATTATCAAGCATTAAAGATAATAAATCAGTTTTCGAGCCAATTTAAATTTCTTTTCACCTATCCTTCCGATCTGTCGATCTGAATTTTTTTTTTTTTTTTTTTAGTTTCGCGGAATATGAAACACGTAAATCATAACCGCATATTGAAATAGAGAAAGTTTACACCACCGAAGTCCTTTAGCTCTGTAAAACAAGTGAGGAGAAGATGAACTTGGTGATCGGCTTCTCGTTGGTGGTATGTAGTCGTGTGTTAGCGTCTAAGAGAGTCATGGTCTTCTAACATTATCGACATCCTCCGCGAATGGTAGATGATACCTCCAGTGGACCAAGGATTTGTACGTGTCTCCGCAATCGACCAGAAGAGGCATGAATTAGCCAACAGAAAGGGAGTTGCATTCCATCAAGACAATGCTAGACCAAACGTGTCTGAGATGTTTTGATCGCTTCAAAACACCTTATATGGTAAAAACGTATAGGCCTACGGCGACAGTGCTTTATCGGAAACAACGTGCAGAGCATGGGCGGAATTAGAGATTATCCACTGGGGGGGGCAGACTTTTATCAAGTATAAGAAAAACAAACAGTAAACTAATTTTCCGATGTTCGCTCTGAAATCTTGGGGGGGCAATGCCTCCCCATGCCCCCCTGTAACTCCGCCCATGGTGCAGATTGGTTTCGTCGGTTCAAAGACGGCAATTTTTACCTGACAAGAAGCGTGAAAATCAGCCCAGGAAGGTTGAGGTCCATTAATTGCAGGCTCTTTTGAACGAGAACGATACCCAATCGGAAAAAATGCTTGTTGAGCAGTTGGGTGTTACTCAATCAGCCATTTCCATGCCATGGGAAAGGTTCAAAAGATCGGATAATGGGTGCCGCATGAATTGAAAAACCGCTCCGGGGAATGCGTTTTAGCAGCTAAGAGAAGATAATGGAGAAATCGGAGACGGCTCTGATGGCTATACCGAAAAAGGAGTATCAAAAGTGTTCCGTGGTTTGGATCAAGCGCTGGCATAATTGCGTTGCAGTTGATGCAGTGTACTTTGAAGGAGATAATGTCTATTTTGATGAATAAACTTGTATTTTCAATTTTCTGAATAAATTCCTGAAACTTTTTGTACACCACAAGAAGTACAATTTTGATTAAAAATATTGCGAAATAACCTGCGAGCTGTTTTGGTAATTTCATCACATAGCACATCGAATATTCTTGTTATTGTTATTATTACATAACTCGCTGGGCTAAGCTAAGTTAAATAATTAATTAAGTATAAATTGTAAGAAGTCGAGTGAATAAATTCAGTTGCAGTGAAAAATACTTCTATAAAAAAGGTTTGAAGGGAGATGAATCTCATACCGATATGGTAAATGTATTAGGGAACTATGCTCCTTCACGAGCAATAATATTTTATTCGCTTGCTTAAACGTGATTGTACAGACATTAGTGAAGCAAGCAGTAGACGTCCAAAAACTGCTACCAATGAAGAAATTATTAATTCTATACATAGTACGGTCCATGAGTTCTTAGCCTTATATAGTAAATAGAGCCCGTTCGAAAAAATCTTCATATTCGTGACATTGAAAAGTCTCAACGAACTCTACACAAAGTTTCAAGTCGCTGCTGTAATACGTTTAATTGTAATATAACAGAGTTCGAACGACAACTCAGACAAGTGATTTTGAAAAATGTCTCAAGTGGATATCGCGCTGTTATAAAGTTTTTGACTAAAGAAAGTTTAATGACAACACAAATCAAAGAAAGAATGAGAGCTGTTTGCGGTGACTCGTGTCCATCATTTTCAACAATACAAAACTGGTCTAAATTGTTTCGTTGGGACGAGAATCATTAGATGACCCACGTGCGGGAGGTCCTATTTCGGTGACTACTCCAAGACAACAATAAATTAGTGGAAGAAATTGTTCTAAGTGACCGACGCTTAAAAACAAAATAAATTGCAGCACAGACCGGCATTTCCAAAACAAGTGTTCTAAGGATCTTACATGAGTATTTAAGTATGAAAAGAATTTGTGCGATTTGGGTGCCTCAAATTCTTAGCACAGGGAAAAAGCAGCGGAGAGTAGAATATTGTGAACAATTTTTAGAGTTTTACCGTGAGGAGCAAGAAGGAGTAATTCAATGAATTGTGTTGACACTCAACAACTCATGTTGTTCCATGTGTAATCTACAAATCATGGATATTTACTGGCAAAAGCTGCTTCGGAACACACATAAATGCATTAAGTGACAAAGTACAAGACAGCCAAAAGCAAATATGTATAAATATGGTCAGTCAGATTCAACAGAAGACGGATGAATCATCAATCAATTTGAATGTACAAAGTCTTTTGATATGCGCTTTATTTACAATCCTTTGCTGAAAAGTCCGCGATCCCAAATTTTTTCCTTATCTATGCCTTTTGCGTATAAATAAATAAATAAAATAAATGATTTATCACTTCGCTTAATTGCGACCTGAATATTATAAAAATTGAGTAAAATCAAAAAAAAAAAAAAAAGTCTCCACGCAGGGAATCGAACCCGCGACCATTGCATTACAAGTCTGAGCGCTTACCACTACGCCAACCGCCGCTTTGGAAATAAATAGTATTTATGTTGCGAGAGCCGTGTCAAAAATTATTTTATTATTCTTTTCTAAACGCTTGGACATCTGGAGTTCCCACTTCGGGTACTTTCACTTCTAGCCAAGCCCTGCTTGCTATAAATTTGAGCGAAATAGGTGATAACGAGTACGTTCCCTCTCCTTGTGAGACCCTCTCCGTCCCCCAAATTTTACTATGTCTGATTTTGTTGAGCAAAGAATTTGCATTAAAGTTTGCTTGCGAAATGAATATTCTGCCGCGGAAACGTTGAGGTTGTTGCAAAAGGTCTTTGGTGATGAGTCGATTTCGCAAAAAAAATGTTTACAAGTGGTACAAAGACTTCAAAGAAGGTCGAGAACGATTTCAAGACGAACAGCGCCCCGGAAGATCATCAATATCTACCGACGAAAGCCACGTCAAGAAAATCAAAGATTTGGTGCTCGACTGACAATTAGAAACCTTGCTGATGCTGTGTGCATTCCATTTGGATCAACCCAAACCATTTTAAAAGATATTTTGTTACCTCAAACGCGTCAAATCTTACTTGGTTCCAAAAACACTAAATTTTTTTGAAAAAAAAGCGTCACGTTGACATCTGTGAAACGATCAATCGAGCGAATATCGTGCAAAAGATGAACCAAGACCGAAAAAACCGCGCCAAAGTCGCGGTCGTGGTGACAGTTTTCTTCGATTATCGCGGTGTTGTGCATTATGAATTTCTTCCGCCAAGTCAAACTGTTAACAAGGAATATTATTTGATTGTTATACGTCGTTTACGTGAAGCTATTCGACTCAAGAGGCCAGAATTATGGGCAGACAATTCTTGGTATTTGCACCGTCCTACACACTGCATTGGTTCTTCGTTCTCCAACCGCAGTATTCACCTGATTTATCACCATGCGACTTCTGGCTGTTCAACAAACTCAAAAGACTGCTCCGGGGATGCTCTGACTGTTTCGAGGATTGGAAAAAATGTTGGCATAAGTGCATTGTGTAGGACGGGGAGTACTTTGAAGGCGAAGAAATTGATTTGGAAGAATAGATAAAGATTTCTCATTTTATAAACAAATTCGCCTTATTTTTTGATCACAGTAGCTAGTAAGCGAACACCTACAGCGGCGATTTTGAGGGAGAAGGAGGCATTTAAAGAGGGTCTCAGAACAAAAGTTTATCAGGACCCTTGGTTATGTATAAGAACAAAAACGCCTTGATAAGTATGGTTACCAATATACCCAATGGCCGAATTGATTCCCTAGTGCTCAGTTAAGATCAGTTGTACAGACAACTAGAATTTATAAGAAACAACATGCCATCTTCACTAAGAGTCCCAGCAGATTCGACATCAGTAGAAACACACTAAAGTTGTACAACCTTCTACGGGTCAAAGCGAGAGTAACCAGCCATAATATTATCTTCGACGTTAGGGTTCCTTTGGTAACTAGAAAGGGATACCAGCTTCATACAGTAATTCCATTACCATCGCCTCATGGAAACATGTAAAAATTGATCGAGCCAAGTATGGACTACATAATAGTCAGCCTCGACCGTGAGCGATACTATCCACTCACTGCAATCCTGTACCTTTATTGCCACAACGAAAACCATCTGTAAGCAACATAAGCCTCTATATAATATACTTTCAAACACAAGCAGACACGAAAAAGAATTACCACCCAATTGTACCAAAAAAAGCATGTTTCCAGTCAATTTTTTTCGTGTGGTAAACATGTCGAGTTTCGAGCCTATTAAAGAGAATTTGTCGCATGAACTGCATTTCTTATTTAATCCAAAGAAAAACGCGAGTCAACGTCGTCGTATACTTCAGGAAACTTGTGGCGAAAATGTCCCAACGCAAAACGCTTGTACGACTTGTGATTTCGACATAAAACACAAAGAATGTCCAGGTCAATCGACAAAATTTGAAGGTGCCGAATTGCAAGCATTGTCGAACGAACAAGGTACACAAGCTCAGCAGAAAATCACAGAGATGTTAAATGGTGGTCGCCGAACCATTTGTGATCGTCTGCATGCCATGGAGATCAAGAAGGTAGAAAAATGGGTACCACATAGAACGATAGATGGAAAAGCGAAAAACGGTGTTCGAAGTTTTGCTTTCTCAACATGAAAGAAGGACTTTTTTGCATCAGATCGTGATTGGAGACGAAAAATGGATATATTTTGAGAACCCAAAACGCATAAAATCATGAGTTGACCCAGGACAACCATCAAGATCGATCGCAAGACTGTATTGCTTTGGAAAGACTACAATGCTGTGCATTTGGTGGGATCCGAAGGGTGTCGTGTATCATGAGCCTCTGAAATCAGGTGAAACAATTAATACCGTTCGCTACCGAACGAAGCAACCCGAATGAACTACAAGACAAGGAAAAATGATTTTGCAGCACGACAACGCGTTGGGAACTGGGAACCCCACCCGCCGTACTCACCAGATTTCGCCCCTTCCGACTACCACTTATTTTCATAGATATCTCACACACTTTCCACGAAACACTTCAACAATTACGGATATGTCGAAAAATGGTTTAATGATTGACCTCAAACGGTTTTTCAGGGAGGTCATCCACCAATTACCAGAGAAATGGGCAAAGTGTGTAGCTAGCAATGGTGCATACTTTGAATATACCATTTTTTACCTTTTTTTCTAATTAAACTTGTTTTTTAAAGAAAAAAAATTAAAAACTATTAACCGCCACACCGAAACTAAGAGTATTGTAATAAAAAAATTATTTTTTCATGAGGAAAATGTAAGCAATTTAAAATGCCTCGAAGGGGGGCAAAAAGATGATGTTAACAAAATGCTGTGTGATTACCATAAATGTTAATGTATGACTCCATAAATTATAGAGAATGTCAATGAAGGCTCTAGCAATCCAACAAAAAAATATTACAAACGTACAAGAGATATCATTGTATCGTCAAAAGTCTTTTTGATCATGGTAGTGTTTCAAGAAATGACTAAGAATTATTATTATCCGAATAGAATTGAATAAAATATAACATCTAAATCACGAGGTGAAACAGCTGACATCGAAAACGAAAAGCAACCTGAATGAGCTACAAGACAAGGAAAAGTGATTTTGCAGCACGACAACGCCTCATCAAACATAGCGAAAGCGGTCAGAGACACCGTTTCTGCACTTGGCTGGGAACCCGCCGTACTCACCAGATTTGGCCCCTTCCGACTACCACTTATTTTCATAGATATCTCACACACTTTCCACGAAATACTTCAACAATTACGGATATGTCGACAAATGGTTTGGTGATTAAAATTTACGGTATTTCTGAGAGCGCATCCACCAACTGTCAGAGAGATGGGAAAAAATATAGGTAGCTAGCGATGACGCATACTTTGAATAATCCATTTTTTACCTTTCTTCCAAAATAAATGTGCTTTTAAAGAAACAATTAAGAACTTTTAACCGCCACACCGAAATTAAGGGTATTGAAATAAAAAAAATACTTTTTCCATGAGGCTGTGATTAGTACAAATGTCAATGTATGACTCCACAAATGAGAGAATGTCAATTAAGTTCCTATCAATCCAACAAAAAAAATATTATAATCATACACCAGGTGGCATTGTACGGTCAAAAGAAATGACTTAAATTATTATTATCCAAATGGAATTAAATATTATATAACATTTAAACCACTAATATGGTTTGTTGCGTAAAATTTTAGTCTCTTTAAGAATGTGAAACATTTTTTGAATTTATTGTGAATGTATTAACACGTTCCCGCCGGCAGCCGAATTTGTAGTTCTCGGCATCTGAAGGCTCTGTAACTCCTAGTTTGTTACATCTGGCGGCGCTGTTGTCACACAAAAATTGATTTCTTTCTTTGTACCACTAATGGTACATGCCGCCCGATGGGACAACTGTGTATGTACCACCAATGGTGGTCCAATGGAACAGTTCTTAATGTACCACTAGTGGTACATGCCGGTGGGAACGTGTTAAAAGGGTAAATACAACTGTGAAAACCAAAAACATATCTTTTATTGCATATGACCTAACTCATAAGAGGTTAAAATTGTTTTTTAATCCACTTTTGCTGCTTTCTACGTTGGCAATACTTAGATATGTTCCGTGCCTACAAAATATTTCTCACATGTACTTCGCTATCTTTTAAGAATTTCAAAAAACATTTTGCATTCTATAATCACTCTCTTTAGAATGCTCTGCATTTAACATCTGCAAGGTAATCATCGCGTTTGAGTAATAAAATCAGCTATGAGGTCAAGCTTGAACCGTTTAACTTTTGTTATTCCCACAAATCCCTTCAATTGCATTTCGCATTACACTGCCATTTATAATTGATAAACTTGTGTAAATCCTTAAAGAAATAAAAGTAACGCTTTATCACAATTAAGTTTATTAATCGGTCCAAATATTGTATTTGCGATTATACGTGTTGCTTTTCGAAGCTCCGCATAATGTAGATCAGTTTTGGATAAACATTTCGATAGAAAAGGCGGATAAGTGACTGTATAATAACCACAGTAGAACCTATCGCACGTGAAAACTCATTTTCCAGTAGATTTTTTTAAACTGCTTTTTATTTTCCTTTACAAACGTACATTTGAAAACTATAACAGATCACAGCAAAATTAACAAGAAAGGAAATTGAAAACACAAATTGAAGTTAAAAGAGAAAAAAAATATCTGGATGGACTACAGTATTGATAATTATTAAATAATTAATTGCAAGAGAAGAGTACCTCAATATTAAAACAGCAACAATGCCAGTAAACACCTTTACCTTTAACTTCGCCTCGTGTAGAGAATTATAAATACAAAGATATTTAGAACTGATAAACGCCATTATCCAAAGTAGAGCACACCTCTTGCTCCATAAAGTTTCCCTCTATACTATACTTAAGAAATTAATTTAATAAAACCTACACAACTTTTGCTATGTTCAAATTATTTACGGCTGCTTACTATTTATATTACACCTAAATTTTAACACTAAGAGAACTTTTTTTTTTATATATATTTACAAATATTCAGTTTTATGTTGCCTGATGTGAGCGTTTGTTAGTTTACTGCCATCTTCAGAAACTTCTTATACATTCTCAGTTCCCATTTTGGCTAAAGGTTCTTGTGCCTGTAAATGAAAAATTTGAGATTTTAAAAAACATACTGGATTTATTTTCATAAAATAAAATTATGAAATTATTGGTGAAATCTTTAAATCTTAATTAGGTCCTATTGGAACTCACCGTACAAAAGATATCTTAAACTGGTTTCCTTAATATGTTAAAACGAAATTCTCGCAGCATGAAAAAAATGCAATAAAACTCACTATAAACTCCATTTGAAAACGATTACTTTAAAAAAGCGTAGGTTATACTCTCGGAAAATTTACGCATTAAGCACCAAGATTACCGAATCATAAATTCATGATTGATATAAAGGGTTTTCCAATAGGGACTTGACAACTTTGAATTCAATTTGTGAACGCACCCTTTCACTAATCATCGAACTGTCACTGTCAATTTATTCAGTAAACTTAACATTTTCATCATGGTAAAGTACACGAACGAACAACGTCTGCAAATTGTAAAAATTTATTACAGAAATTTGGAGTCGGTGACCGCTACTTTAAGAGCGTTAACTCCGATTTTCGGTCGTAATTCTCGCCCTAGTAGACAGGCAGTAACAAGTTTAGTGCAAAAATTTGAGTCTACATATTCGTTGTGTGATGTTGCCGTGCCAGTGAGACAACGGGTTGGTCGAAGTGTCGAAAATATCGCTGCCGTTGAAACGTCCGTTGCAAATGATCCAAATCGGTCAATTCCAAGGCGTTCTCAAGAGTTGGGCATCGCCCAGACCACTTTATGGCGAATTTTACAGATTTTAAGGATCTTGGTTTACACCCATACAAGATCAAGCTGACTCAAGAATTGAAGCCGATGGACCATTTGAAGCGACGTACGTTCTCCGATTGGGCTCTGGAAAAGATGCGCCAAGATGATCAATTTCATCGCAAAATCATCTTCACTGACGAAGTTCATTTTTGGCTTAATGGGTTCGTCAATAAGCAAAACATGCGTTATTGGTCGGGTGAAAATCCACATGTGCTTCATGAAACACCACTTCATCCACAAAAAATAACTGTTTGGTACGGTTTGCATGCCGGCGGCGTCATAGGGCCATATTTTTTCGTCGATGATAATGATCGTCACGTTACTGTGAATGGTAATCGTTATCGCGCCATGATTACCGATTATTTTTGGCCCGAATTGGAAGATATGGACTTGGACAACATATGGTTTTAACAGGACAGTGCCACAAGCCACACAGCACACGTTACAATCGATTTATTGAAGAGTAAGTTTGATGAGCGTGTTATCTCAAGAAATGGACCAGTCGATTGGCCGCCTCGTTCGTGCGATTTAACGCCTCTAGACTTTTTTCTTTGGGTCTACGTCAAGTCATTGGTCTATGCCAACAAGCCGACGACGTTGGAAGAGCTCAGAGCCAACATTGCACGCGAAATACCAGGTTGTTCAAAAAGTTTTGAAAGCGACATCTATAGAGCAGTAGAAGAACCAAAATTTCTACGCCATTTTCATATTTCATCTTTCATATGAAGGTACCCAAAGTTTCATTTCACTCTGTCAATTCATTGTTTGTTTACAAGCCATTTGAAGTTGACGTGTCAGTGTATTTTTTTACAATGGAAAAAAACCGAATATCGTGCAGTGATAAAATTCTTTGTTTTGGAAGGTTTATCAGCAACGGAAATTCATAGAAAAATGGTGAAAGTGTTAAAGGAATCTGCTCCTTCATTTTCAACTGTGCATCGATGGGTTTTAGAGTTTAGACGTGGTTAAGAAAGCGTTGAAGACGATCCACGCTCAGGACGTCCAAAAAGTGCATCAACACCAGCATTAATAGCAAAAGTACAGGATATGGTTTTGGAAAATCGTCGATTGACCGAGAGAGATTTAGCAGAGACCCTAGACATCTCATTAGGCAGTGTGAGTCATATTTTAAATGAAGTTTTGGGTTTTAGAAAGCTCTGTGCACAATGGGTGCCGCATTCGCTCACAATGGAACAAAAACACGTTCGAATGCGACTTTCTGAGCAACATTTGGAGCGTTTTCGAAAGGATAAAAAGAATTTTTTGCGTCGGTTCATCACTATGGATGAGACTTGGGTCTACCATCATGACCCTAAATCAAAACAAGAGGCTAAAGAGTGGTGTGAACCAGGCACTTCGGCACCGAAGCGAGTTCGTGTCCAGAAATCGGCGAAGAAGGTGTTAGCGTCAGTTTTTTGGGATGCAAAAGGGATTTTGTTGGTGGATTATCTCCAAACTGGCAAAACAATAAATTCTGAATATTATTGTAACCTTTTGGACCAATTGGATAAAAAATTCGTGAAAAAAGACCCGGTTTGCAGAAGAAAAAAATCATTTTTCATCAAGACAATGCATCCGCTCACACAGCTGAAAAAACCATCACTAAAATAAGCGAATTAAAGTACGAATTGTTGCAGCATCCACCTTATTCGCCTGATTTAGCTCCCTCTGACTTCTGGCTGTTCCCACACCTCAAGAAATTCCTTCGTGGGAAGCATTTTTCATCAAACGAAGAGGTTATAGCCGTCGTAGAGGAGTATTTTGCAGGCCTTGCAGAAAGTCACTTCCATGATGGGATAAGCAAGTTGGAAGACCGTTGGCCCAAGTATATTGATCTTATGGGATATTATATTGAACAATAAAAGTGATTTAACCAACAAAAAAAAGTATCTTCATTTCCGCTTTCAAAACTTTCTGAACAACCTAGTAGCAGCCGTTTCGGCCGAAATGTGTGGCCGAGTTATCGAAAATTGGGTCCAACGAATCGACCGCTGCAAACGTGCCCGCGGTGGCCATATGAACGAAATCGAGTTCCATTCATAAATGTTTTGATTGTACTTCAACCCGATAATAAAGTTTTTGAAATATCTCAAATGGTTTGCATTTTATTTTGAAAAAAAGTTGTCAAGTCCTTATTGGAAAACCCTTTACTATATGAGTTATCTTAGCCTGTTATATTTATATATGTATATATTAAAATCTAGAGTCATAGAAAGCAAATCTCCGTTGCGATCTTAAAACTGAGACATGTTTTATATGGCATAAGCAGACTTATTGAGATTTTTTATTTTTAAGAATAACTAAACCTTACAGCAAGATGAGGGATGCAAAGAATTTTTATATTTATTTGCATTCATACCACCTATGCCTCGAGGATCAACATGCGTAATATAAAGGACCTATATCACGTTTATGTATAGAGTTGAAAGATCGAGTCGAAATTAGGTTGAGTTTTCGATCTGCGTATATGAGCCGATAGAGTTCAATAGTCGAGTCGAAACGTAGTTCAAGTGAGAAATAAAAAGTATTATTATATTATGTTTCTGCATAATATATAGTATGTTTCCTCATGCTCCCAAACATTTCTCCTAGCCATATTTTGATAACTCAAACTTCACTATTCAAACTAAAACAAAACACAAATTACCACGGAAATGAAGAGCTCAACTACCCGTATTCGAAATTTCAACTCAACCCAGCTTGCACAGCGGAGTCGATTCGAGCCAACCCAGTTTCAACTTAACCTGCGTTTACATGTTGTTGAACTCGGATTCAACCAAGGTTTAACTCCGCATGTTAACAAGGTAACAGCTTAATGTTTTCTCCAAATACACACATTTTATGCGTACCTTCTATTTTAATAATCCTCCCCTATTGTAATTATTTTGCCATTGGTCACAGATAGTTCAGGTTAATATATTGTACCATAAAGTTCATATTAATTAGTATTAATTATATTTAAGTGCTCTAATCTGCGTCATAGCCACTGTACTGAAATTTTACGAGTACCTGTGATATAAACAAAGGGCTAAATTTTAATAAATATATATATATATATAATCATATGCCCTTAGGGCAACTAACATACTTGCGAAACATAAAAATTATGAAATTAATGCCAATTTAATACTACGTTTACAGAATCTTCATTATTGAAACTTAAGCCAAATATTTATCCTCTACTTTTTCTTTTCAATGAAGGTAATTACAAAATTGCAACATTATTTGGATGAGGAAAAATGAAGAATAGAAAGTGAACAACGCCAATGGAAACGGTCACTGGGGAATGTTATCATTCTCTGAGTTGTAAGGAGGTTGCTATTCAGTTTGAGTTTAAAAGGGGATGTTATCTTTAGTATTACGGTTTCTCATTATAAAATATCTGTGTATATAGTTCCACATTATAAAATAATATTTTAATCCTGCTTCAATACTATGCAAAAAGTTTTCTTTGAGATTGATGTAGCTAAAAAAATTGATTACGCATATTAGCGGATTCAATATTTTTTACCAAATCAATTTAAATTTTCAAGGAAATTGCCGGGCACCAAAAATATGCATTCAAATTTAAATCAAGCTCCTGATTAAGTTCTTACGAAGCAGTCTTAATAATGAGAGATACTAAAACGTTATGAGCAGCTTTCAATAAACTAAAATTATTACTTGCATATATTACTGAAAATAAGTTATTTACTATAGAGCAAGAAACGAATTTGCACACTAAATCTGGCGAAGTTTTTTTTTTAATATAATGTTCAACCTTCAACATCACTTTGTTTACAAATTTTACTAAAATAGACAATGAGCACTTTATCACAATTGAATAGGCGTAACTGTAAAAAGGATGTTATTTCTATAAACTGGAGCTGCTTCGACTTTAAGTAAAACATTTTTTTCATATTTAATAGGCATTTTGTAGTACAAAAGTAATATTGATTTTTAAAACCAAAATCTAAATGGGTGGTAAATTGCATGTTTTAACAAACAAATTTAACTATTAAATAATGTGCAAATGCATTGCATATTTATAGATCTAGTGTATCTGGTACTTTCGGTTTATGTAAGAAAAAGCAACTTTTTAAATTAGACCACCTTTCCAAAATTAATTTGCTATGATAAGTTAAATTCTTTGTTTTATATTACACGCAAAATTGGACGAAATGTTAAATAATATGAAATTTCCATGGTAGCTTCCAGGACAATAAAAATTTAGATAAATACTTTAAATGGAATAAAGTTAAATAATATTTAGTATTTTCCTTCATACACTTATGCCTTCAATTGTAATTTCCTTAAAATCTTTTTGAAATAATTTAAAATAAATCGAAGAATTGATGACAAATGAGTAGGCAAAGTAGGTTGAGGTCCGATAATAGAAAATACCAATAACAGCATACATTGTAAAAAACTTTCAATTTGATCTCATTCATTTCGTAAAATTTCTTAAATATTAAAATTTTTACAATCTAGACTAGATAATGAATGGATACTGATTTATTTGCGATTTTGCACGCTAGATGGGACATTTAAAAATTTCACTAATCAAGACTAATTGTAAAAACTAAAACTACGTTCGGATATTACCCTAAACAGGAATGAATGAACTTAAAACCCTTATCTTATGCTAATTGGACATGCATCAAGTGTAAGCGCTCTTACCTCATCGTCTACGGTACTAGGATACATTCGTGGTGGCATATTCTTCTCCAAACTAAATTGATCTTCAGTTGTTTTGCGATATACAGGATTGTCGAAATTAATTGATGTTAGTGTTCTTCGACTGCAGTGACGGTATGCTAAATAAATGAGCTATAAAAGAAACACAATTGTAATTAATATCCCAAAATATCTAAATATTAATGCTGTTATGAATTTTGCATAGTTTACTTTAAAAAAACAAAAAAAAAACTATAACACTTACCACTCCTAAAACCACGACCGTTGCTAAAAGACTAGCAATAACGATTAGCGCAACATAGCCGGAATCATGTTGCTGTGTTTGAACTATTGTTCTATCATCATGTGTTGTGTTGCTTCCAACTGGTCTAATTCCAGCTGCTGTAGGACAAAAACAAAAAAACAAAAAAAAACTTTATAAATTACTTTCTGCAAAATGTGTAAGTAAAACAAGTTCTACAAGATAATTAAAAGAAAATTTAAAGAAGAAAAGAAATAAATCAGACTTTTAACAAAAAAAGAAGTGAGGTGAAAACATGCCTAACAAAATTTAAACTAAAACTCGACAGGATTAGTTCAAAAGAGAATTTCAAACGCAAACAAATTTAGTAACAAATCAGGAGGAAAAGGTGGAGGTTAAGGACGGCTATTGGGAATTTATTTTGAAGATTTAATGGCAACGAAAGCACGATACTCCATCTTTTTAGTCGATGATCAGAGTACTACAGATTTTTCCTTGAGGAAGAAAACACAAGCGTCGGGAAAGTTACAGTTTACAATCACATCAATGTTATTTCGCCAAAAACGAGGACATTCACATTCTCAAGAAGTATATATGGTGTTTGTATCAAAGAAAACGTGATTAGAATTATCGTTTCGTTTTTATTAAGAAAAGGTAATATTTCTTCACGGCTTAGACCTGTCCAGACCCAGCCAACTTTTATTCCAAGACCTGAAGTAAAATGATAAATAGCCGAGCCCTGTTCACTAAGAAAAGCCGTCAGCTTCGACAGTCAACTCCAATAAGTTATTTACGGCATCCGGCGAGATTATCTATATCACATCGCGATTACCACTGTAATTACTCGGATGAACGGATATGAAGGGCTGTGCCGGAGACGTTAATGGGACTGATCCCGACTAGGAAAAAAAAAATTGTGGGCGCCGCGCGACACCGTTCAACAAGAAGGCTTGCGGTGGTTTCTCAGAAATTTCTTATCAATCACTCCTCAAAAGAATTAGCGCCCAATTGGAAGTCTACGACAGTCAGCTGTGGATTTGCCTGGCTTAATGGATTACTTGGCTCATTGAAATACGAATTGGAATGAATTAATAAAAGCGAAGACCTAGTTTGCTTTGGAAAAGCAAAAGTAAAAAAAAAAAGAAAGCATCAGTGGTCTCTACGTCTTAAAACGTCTAAGCTCCGCCACTTACTATTCAGTGTGGGTTTCATAAAATTTAATCAAGGCCCTCCCTCCTGTGCGGCAGACGGTTCCTCCTTAAGTGCTGTAAGAGCCCGTTCCTGCTACCCGACGATAACATCTTTGTTATTCCATGCTTAAGAGGTCGACTCGAATAGCTTTCTCGAGCACTGAAATAATTCAGTGTGCCTCTTTCTCCAGCTACAAACAAGGGAGTTTTTCTCCTCTGTGATATTGAAACGGCAGGCCAGTATTTTTCCCTTGCTCTGTGTTTTATGACTGAGGATTTGTCTCCACGGTGTAGGATTACGTAGAAATTAAAAACGATTTACGTTTGACGTCTACACCAGCCAATAATTCTCAATTTTAGGGTGTTGCGCTGCTGAACAAAGGCCTTCTGCTCCAGCACGTTGCGTTCTGCCTGCCTTTCTTCCTTTCCGTGAAGCTTTGGGTTACGTAGTCCGATATAAACTTTCGTTCTGGGTCCGATTATCTTTTCACTGTTTTGCTTCCTTGCACAGGATCATTTTTCCCTTTCCTTTGACCCTTATTCCTTCCCTTACTGACTAATTCTTCAGGGATAACATCCAAGAGACCTGCTGTGGGCCAAGATATTTCTCCCATGGTTGGCTTTGAATTTACTTTATTGTGGACCACCCGTCCCAATTTTCCTCGAAGTTATATCTACGCACAACCTTATTGCGAAAAAAAAAACAGGAGAAAAACCAAAAGCTTGGCACCCTTTTCACGGGACCTATAATTCACAATCTCTCACGCATTTTAATGAAGATATGTGAAGTTATGTTTTTTCCGTTTTTCGTGTTTCTTCTTTGGGCCATTTACACGGGTAGGAATGCTCTTGCCATGGTATATTTACATGCAGGTGCGAGGGAGGCACAGAAGTCAAGCATTGCCAGATTTAGTACGATCTAATGCGGTAAAATATAAATTTCCCTTAATGGGATGAACGTGATATTTTTACGAGTTCCGCCATAATTTGCGGCAATTTATTGTTTCTTCTATTGCTTCGAACTGAACACCGTCCGTAATAGTCACAGCCGACCGGTGTACGGATACGACTTTAAGTCCATTCAACTTCCCGCCAAAGTAAGTAAAGCCACATCCTGGAAACTTACTAAAGATTCGTTAATTGTGTGGAACTAAGAAAGGCAATCTGCATTTTTCATTAAATCTGAACATCACGTTCTGACTTTTAACTATTGTTAAATGTACTTTTAACTTTTATAGAGAAAGGTATACCCTACATGAGATAAATAAATTATTATTGTTATTATTAAGGAGCACCACTAGTTTGAAATTCTGATTTCGATCTATACCTTTAAAAATAACATACCAAAAATTTCAAGTGCATATCTCAAATAGTTTTTGAGGTACAGCCATCTGAAGAGCAGCCGCCCATCCAATCGGGATATTGAGAAATGTATGAATTAAACTTTAAACGTGTTTTTCTCGAAACTACCTTTTTCAAATTTGCTGCAGTTGTAACTCGAAAACAAGTCATCCGATCGATTTGATTCTTATTGCAGCTTCTTTTATAAATATTTCTCCATACCATGAACCTGCAGTTTTCCGATCTTATAAAGAATGTAATTTTGGCAGGCCAAAAATCATCAAACTTTCACGCGAAGTTTAAAACCTTTTATAAAAACTCCGCCATTTTGTTAAATTTCAATTATTTTTTTCAATCGAGGGTCATGGTACGGGCAATACCTTCTAGTTTAATAAAGGTGAAGGTCGCTATCACTGCAACAGTGGGGGATTTTTTTATTTTTTTGAGCTTGGGAGATTGTGAATAACTTGCTGAATTTCCAATTCCAAAAATGTTATCATGTATTTATTGTATACCCAAAAATATATCCTTAAAACATTAAAACATTCCATGCAGTAGTTTTGTTTAAAAAAAAATTCCCAAAAATCACCTTTTTTCAGGAAGTCACACTAGTGGTACCCCTTAATTAAGTTTAGAACTTGGTCACTGCTTAATTCCTTCAAAGCCTACAATTTCTACGCAGTTGATCTGGATTAAATTTAATCCATATCAATTTGAATCTGTTTCAATTTAATTGGATTGACCCACAGCAAGCGCCACAATATTTCTAGGTAGGTAAAATTAATTCAAATACTTCTACGAAAACGTAAAAGTTAATCACCTTCTTTTCTTTAACCGAGCTTAATGACATTTTCCAGTTACCATAAGTGGTTCAGATTCAACTAGTTTAGAATCGGATAACGATCGGCACTCTACTGCCACAGTGTAATTATTATTAATGTGAATATTAATTAATTATTTTCAATAACTTATTATTAACTACAACTAATAATTATTACCTAAATTGATTTTATACGCTCTCAAAAGGTTTTATGTTTTCATGCCACCGGTTCTAAATGATGAACATCAAAATAAATAATTTATATTCAAAAGTGGAATATGTTGCGATTGTCAATAATATCGGATGAATGCCAGTACTTTATGTTTTATTAAAAAGCTAAAATGAAACCTCAAATCTGAACACCCTTTATTTACTACTGCTACAATCATCATGTGCAACCATCAAAATAATGTAACTACTCCCGGTTCTTAGTCACATGCCAAGTTGTACTGGAAGGTTAGGAGAAGATAGTTCAGGTAATCCGAGGATGCCGAAAATGAGTGGTATAAGGATACGTGCACAACAAGTCTTCGTCACTCCACACGACAATGTGAAAAAAAGTCGTATACTGGTAATTTAAATGAGACAAATGCACAAACAAGCGATGTAGCCGAGAGAAATATATTCACTGAAAAAATGAAAAGGGGCCATTCTTCTTTGAGCTACATCATGGTGAGTTGTAAAAATTCTCAGTTTTGTTGAAGACATTTAAGAGTTTTAAACACCCTACAGCTTAACACGTTCGCGGACGTGAATGCTATAGCATTCATTTTCATGTTGACGCATTATGACGTGAATACTATAGCATTCAAATTCATAAGCCGCATTATAGACATTCAATTCTTTATAGCGTTAATTCTTTGAAACTATTATGTACTTCAATGTAATGTCTAACAATTCTATTGAATATTTTCATTTTGCATTGTCTTTTATTTTTGTACTTAACACTTATTTTATTTTTGTACTTAACACTTAAAAGTACCAAGCGGGGTCAAATGACCCCTTTCAAAATTTACTTTAAAATCGTACATTCATAGTTATTTCTTGTGCTCATCTAAAAATAAAAATATACGTTTGATTATTTTATTAGAAATCAGATGTTATATTGCGAATTATTTCCTTTAATAAATTAAGAATTATTTCATAAGGAGTCAAATGACCCCTTATGGTAAGAATAGCTAGTGTAAAGTACCGGTAATTTCTTAGGTATATCCCCTAGGAAAATGTCTAAGGAATATAATCCATTTGGAATTTGACTTTTTTTTAGGTAGCTCAAAAAGTGTCGCACCGTTTAAAACGTGACTTTTGGAATGCGCCCTTTGTCGCCGATATGAAGAATAAAAAGTCATTAAAAAACAATTTTTATTTTAATTTTTCAATAAATATTATAGATTTGTTTTAAAGCAAATTTTTAAAAGTAGGTTTTTTTTCCGATTAGGAAGTAAATGTCCCCTTAATTCATTGCGCTGCGAATCTTTACGTATCGTCTTGTAGAGTAACGGAGTCTCATTGTGCACGCGCCCTTAGGTAGACGCGCCGCCGTAGTAGATAGATTTTTAAACACTGCGTTAGCTAACTCAGAGCTGCAATTAAGTCGAGGCAATCTCAAGGAATGTGAATCCAACACAAAATATAAGATAGGTAGGAATAAATACATGTACACAAACCTAATACCCGATTCCCGTTCAACACAACATAAAACTGTGAACGTGCAAAAAGGGAATGTATACAACCTCGGGCCGTTTTGCAGAGCCACCTTATGTAGTTAGGGGGACCCATGTCCCTGACATCTGATTGATTCCTGCCATAACGTTGATTAGCAATCGTCCGACGAATTTCCCACTGCTTCAGTATATTTACTGTTTCCTCTTTCTCCCAGTACCAATCAGCACCTTTAGATGTCTTCTCGGGCTCACCACCTCCACTTGAGGCTTTTGATTGGGATAATGCTGTCGGTGGTGGTGCTGGTGATGATGACGATGATAGCGATGACAACTCTGACACAAGTGGAGCTGATGTTATCCCGAAATCAGCCACTCGCTCGTGTGCACTTGTCCAAATGGACCGCAGAATCGATAGTGATGCTGACACAGATTGAAACATGTTAATCGAGGCCAACGTCTTGCCTTGGGTACTGGACGGGTCATTGTCACTAAGCTCAGGGGCTTTCGACATAGCGGCCAATAGGCCCAACTTTGATGGGAGGCCATCCTCCGGGAATGATTCCGCATTTCTTGCGGTTTTTTTCAATGGAGGCAAGGGCTGCTCAGATCTCTCTAAGAAATCTGAACACATTGCGTACAGGTAAACTCCAGGGAAAGTGTCATACCAGCTGGCTAGGTCTTCTGTGCGACGATGAAATGATTTGACTTAGGTTAGTGCTGGCATTTACAAAAGTTCGAGATAAGGTAAAGTCGCCGTCTGCGGGTTATGTTCACTGCCTAATTTAGGTAAATGCGTTACATTCTCTCAATGCAGCAAAGTGAAAAAGTAGCCATCTTCTTAGAGCCAGAACATAACGCATCAAGCAGACCATTCTTTGGGCTTAAGTAAAAATTTGCGACAAACCACACTTACAGCAAAACAGCTTGCATCGATGGCTGTCATCTAGCAATAGCCACTAAGCTTTAACGTTTTCTAAGCGATTTGTACTAATTAGCGCGAAAACCACCACCAGAATTAAAAAGAAAAGCAGAGAAAAGTGTCGTTCGCTACTCACGATACGCTATAGGTTGATGTGTGTCTAGACTATAATTTGATTTTGTCTTATTACCCTCATAAGGACCTTTCCCTCTATCGGTGGTCGTCTTCGACGCTATGGAAGCGTTCCTTGAATTTGATGCTGGTCGATGGCGGGATGTTGTTTTCCGCGTTGGTGCTATTGTTGTTTTAGTAGCTTCAGGATACACAAAGGAAGGTTTACATTTTTTTTTTTTTAACAAAAGGGTTCTTTAAATTATAAAACAAAATTTCTAGAATCGAGCGACAACTGAACGATTATGGCGACCAAAGGCAAACTGAGAAACATTTCTTTCCACTGATGTTCAAAATTATAAAAGGGTACTTACTGTCTTCCACACACATCAGCCCGTCTTCCATGAGCTTCAGTCCGGACGGACATGCACAAGATATGCGAGGACTGCGTTCATTTATTCTTGGGGCAGGAAGACAAAGGTGCGAGCAATGGCCATTCACTGATTGGCAATAGTTTATACCGTCTGGTTGCCGATAGGGATGATATACATGTATTGTCATCGGGTGTTGGAGCTGTGAAGAAATAATCATGTTTATTTATAACAAATTTTTCAAAAGCAGAATAATGTACAATAAAAATATAACATACAAGTAAGATTACAATATGTTGCGGTGTTGATTACTGAAATACGTAGGATAAAGTATACCAATCAAGTGTTCTGAGAAATGATTGTTTTGACACCCTAAAATAAACACCAGCAATAACGAAGAAATTTTATTTAAAATACATATAACGTTATTAGAGATAACCTTTTGATATTTGATTATTTTATTATTTTGAATTTTGTTACAATTTCATTTATTCGTAGGTAACCTTTTTAAATGACAAATGAAACAAATACTTAACTTCATACTTAACCTTGTAAAATTACTGAAAATAAATATTATCTCTCTTTTCAACCGACTTCAAAAAATAGAAGTTGACATTTCCACCCGTATGTATTTTTCACGCACAACTTTGTAACGAATGAACCGATATCGATGATTATTTTCTTATACGTATAAAAAGCCTGGAAGGGCAGGAGTAAAATTAAATAAAAATAATAAACGTTCTACAAGGTCACCGATTTAAAATTTGATGCATACGATTCGACAGAAGCACGGACGGAAAACTACCGTGGTTTTAATTTTTACTTTATCAAGCGATTTTCAAATAAATCTTGATTAAGAAAAGACAAAGAAGGATTGTAGCAACAATCAGAAAAATTATAGTTATTAAATCAAAGAAAATACTTCTTCTAAAACAAAGTTTCTTGAAAGTTTCAAACAAAACAGATTCCCTAAAAATAAGTATGATAAGTCTGTTAATTAAAATTATAATTACACTATCACTACTACTAAAGAGATCAACTGAAATTTCATAAACATCCAAGAATTTTTTTTTTTTAATTTTGAATGTTTATGAAACTGCTGTCAAGAATTTGATAAAATGCAAATAAATATGATATATAATATAATCATGTTAATGCTATATAATTTCAGTCTTTATAACTAAATACATCGAATTTGATCGCTGTCAAAGGTGATTTTACCTTTAATTATTATTTGCGTCCTAGTTATGCATGTTCTGTTTCTGTAGCGATTGTCGGTCAGGGAATCTTTAATAATAAATTAATTTTCTCATTTATATGGGTTTTTCTCCAATTTAATTTTTCTATTTTTTTATGTTGTTTCTTTATTTTTAATTGATTTTGAAAAAATGACTATTATAATGTGATTAAATGGCTTTTATTTGTTTCCCATTACATTATATTGGAACACCCCGATCGATACGTTCTCATATCCTTAAAATCGATTTAAGCATATACAACAGGTGTGTATATGATAATCAAATTTACCAGGTGTGTATACGATAATTAAATTTTTACGTATTTTTTATCCTTGATTGACGGTATCTCCATTGGTTTTATTTGTCTATCAAATTGAATTTTTGCTTTTTGCTGGTCGTTTGTAGTATAAAACGCCCGACTACGGCATTTGAGTTGAATTATAACGTTATTAATGTGAAACTGCCAGAAGGAACTTGTTTCATATTTTTTAGTTTATTTTATTTATGTATCCCTAGTCGGGTTAAAGGTTTTGGAACTTTTTTCCCCCTAATTCTGTAGTTGGTTATAGTTTTTTTTTAAACTTTATCTATTAGTTAAAATTTCCCGTTTTTTAATATTGTACTACATTTATATTTTTTAACTCAGAATTTTCTCTTTTTTCATTTGACATCCCACTCGATACGATAGCAAAAGAAAAAAACTTTACAGCCCTTCACTTTTTGGATATAACAACCGCCATATTGATTTTGTTCGTATAAAATGCAGCCTATGTCACCCGGATCATAATAACGAATCGATTGATACCTCATTCATCAAAATCAGCTCAGTATTTTAGGCGCTACGGTGGAACATACATAGACTGCTAAAATCATAACCCTTCCTTTTGGCTTTCCCATAGTTGGTAAAAATTGAAATTGGTCCGTACATTTCCTTATATGTAGTTAGAAATTAAAAAAAAATTTTGGAGGGAGAAAGTTTTATACGTTGATGCAAAATTATTTTTTGAAAGGGCTAGTAAGGATTCCATAACTTTTTCCAGAATTTTGTATAGGAAAATTCTAGAGGCATTTCTGAAATTGTCAAAAATATCATCTATATCCACAAAACTGCTAGAATGATGAAAATTAGGATTAACCTAAATCATAATAATAATTTATTAAAAACAATTTAATTTCACTGTTCGCAAATATTTAATTGAATGGATTTTTTTTTTGTTTAGCTTGAAATTTTTATAAAAGAACAATAGTCATACTATTTAGTAATAGCGCTATAAGCTAATGAATAATAACGCTATTGGGATAAAGTTAATAATAATAAAATAACGCATAACAGTTGGCCGTCACGAAATCTAACGAAGACTTGTAGACCCCCTAGATATAATTACGCCACAATACTCCCTCAACCCCCTCCCATTTTCTCAAGAACAAAAACAAAACCAAATAGCAATAATTTACAATAATATAAAGTATATTCATAAATTATATTATTTTAAGAGAAAATAATAATAAAAATAAGTTTGCATTAAAATTCCAATGCTTTTTAAATGTTCTTTAAAATAATCCATCGGAAAGAATTTCAAATAAAAGGGTAAGTTTTTTTATTATTTCTTTGTTAAAATTAGCAAATAAGTTATTAAAGAATTCACTCAATGCCACTGGTATGTGTGTATACGATTCATAACATTATACTTCTTTTATATACGATCTTTAAATTTTAAAACTAATCAAGTTTAGATGTTATTAGGGTTCATTTAGCATATTTTATGGACAGCCCCCGACAATTCTTACCCGAAAACTCTAATTTTGATGAAACTTGGTAGGAATGTTATAGGATGTATATTAAATATGTACGTGGAACACAAATATGTACTATATATAACACTGTCGATTTTCAGGAAATCTCGTGAGCTACGACTTTTTTCCTAGTAACTTTAATTCGTATAATAATAAACGCAGAAGAGAAATATGCGATATAAAAAGTGTCCCCGACAATTAATTCGGACAATTTCTCAGCCGAATGGAATGTTTTATCGTATTGAATTGAAAATATAAAATAAATTCAAACTGACTCACCATATGAAGAGCCGTAATAGGTTCCAGTCCTTCACCAGTAAACTTGTTTGCTTTAAAAACAGTTTGCTTGTCCCAATCGGTCCAGTAGACGTAATCTTCAAAAGTTGTGATAGAGAAGGGATGTCTGAGTGCTTCCAATGAATATAAAATGAGACGTCGTTGCGAGCCATCATAATTACATGATGAAATTGTGCTTAGTTTTGCATCCACCCAATAAACTCTCTTTTTTACCAAGTCCAGGGTCAAGCCATTAGGCCATTTCACATCGTAAGTAACAATAGCTTGCCGATGTGTACCATCCATGCCAGCACGCTCTATTTTTGGACTTGCACCCCAGTCAGTCCAATACATCCATCTTTAAGTGAAATAATAATAAGAATAAGAAATAATAATTTAGTATTTTCTGACTCGCACTCACCCTTCAGTGGGATCTAATGCGATCGCTCGGGGAATCTGCAATTCATCTTCAATAAGAACTTTGCCCATGTTTCCGTCAAAGTTTGTTATTTCAATTGTACACTTGTACGTGTCAGTGAAATATATATGACTATAGATCCAGTCGACGGCCAAGCCGTCTGAAGTGATAGAGTGCTCCTTGAGAACTACTGTTTTGTCATTTCCTTCATCAATTGGAGCTCTAAATCCAAATTAATTTGTATTTATTATATTGAAAGGAACAAAATACAACAGCATTTTACTTGTATATTCTTTGTGTTGAGACATCACTCCAGAAAATCATTCCTGTTCTGAAGACATAGTCCAAAGCAGTAGCCGACTTAGTATCGTTCACAATAGACGTCATCTCATGATGGTCCAGAGCAATTTTTCTGATATCGTGTCGTCTAGCAAAAAGTAATGAAGCATGACCTTCCGTAGCTTTACATCTTGTATGATTTCTGGGATCTCGCATATAACCAGTTTCACATTCGCACTTAAAGGTACCAATTTCATTTATACACGTTTGAGAGCATGCTCCTGGATTTTCACACTCGTTTATATCTACACATGTTTTATTATTGACTAATTTGAATCTACGAGGAAGGGAATATTAAAATATGTATTATAGTTCACGCAAATTCTTCGCTCTTAACTTACCCGGAATTACAATCGCAGTAATAACCAATGGGGGTATCCACACACTTATCCGAGCATCCACCATTGCTTATCTCACACTCATTCATGCCACACTTTCCATACGGCTCATCCTCTCCGGCAGGGCAATCTTTTACTTTATCACATACTTTCTCGTGGGGTATGCAAATGCCGCCTCCACAATCAAAGTGGGTCTTTTTGTTGCACTCCGTCACATTTACAGTACCTGAAAGTAAATTTTCTTAATAGCTGAAGATACTGCAGAGAATTACTGTCGTCATGTGACCTACCACAATTCTTCTCGTCGCTCCTGTCCGCACAGTCGAAATTCCCATTGCATATGAGATTTCCTGGTATGCATGTTCGGTCTGTGCACTGGAACTGATCAGCTCTGCATGTGAAATTTTGGCAATGTGGAGGCATTTCATCGTCCCCGTCGGGGCAGTCAGACTCGCCGTCGCACAGCCAGGTGCGGTGTATACATGTGACCCGGTCATTGCACTGGTACTCTTTGAACACACAGGGCGAGGGCAATTGAGTGGCATTTGCGCAGTCCTGAAAAATTTCAAATAGAATTGCCCAATTAGTCGTTCTGAAGGCGAGGTTTATTACAAACAAGTTCGACAATTCGACGAATTGAGATGACTTTAACCATTATTTTTCTGTTTAGGTAAATGTTTCTAAACCTATTCAAAAAAAAGGGCAAAACACTAAACTTAGAAGAAAGAAGTTATGTTAAGATTACAAAACAAAGGGAACCCGGTGGTCTCGAATTTTCAAGAAATCGATTTTTTTTTCGATATTTCGACCTCGGGATCACCGGGTCCCCTTAAGTAGAACATACGAGATTTTTTAAAATTGTAAATATTATGTAGAAAGACCAAAAAGGTAAAAAAGGAACCATTATGGCTATATTAGATAACTGACGATTTTTTTTAGAAACAACAAATGCCATAAATTTAGTACTTAATTGCTATTATTGTAGTTTTTGACATACTATATTAACAAAATGTATCTTATGAGCCTTATTTTGGTTGTCACCTCAATTCGGTGATAAACCTCATTGTCGTTTTCACCTCACTTCGCAATGGGTATTCTTAGGTATTGGGTAATAATTGTCACTTCACACGCTCCTCATATCACTCGACGTGAGGAGCGTATGAAGCGACAAGTATTTTCGGCTGAGATAACAAAGCCTTAAGGATGAATTATATTCTTTAGAAACTGAAAAAATTTAATTCTCCTAATATTTAAATCTTTACATTTTACTGCGTTTTTGAATATGTAATGAAAACGAAGAAATATCAACTTAGTTTGCATTTCTCAAAACAAACTATTATACAGATGTTAGAAGCAATGTGGCAATGGTTCTTAACATCAAATTTAACTGCGAGTATAGGCTTTTTTAGTTGATTTCGAAGAAATATTCGCAATAAAGGAGACGAGAAGGAATTTACTGCATCGTCCATTTCAATTAAGTATAATGTGACTTATGATTAACCCTAATCCCTACTTGTATTTCGCAGCTCCAATCCTCCAGCGACGATCTAGTGTAGTGAACTTTACAAAGAGCAACTTCGGACGGTTGGAACAGATTTCTCCTCGGATCCGTCAGTCGGACGACAGACCAGAAATCGGATGCGTGCTGGGCACTCATTGGGTCTTCCCATACTAGGCTCACTTTGGTTGCACTTGATGACAGCCATAAAAACATAATCTAATACGGAACGGCTCTATCGTGTAAAAATCCATGTACATGAGTGACTCCCTAAAGTAGCTTTTCAAACGAAAAGCATTATGTGAAAATATGGCTTTCTAGTCCCGGGTAGGACATGATTATTCGATTATCGGCATCATGCGGTGGTTATGGTAAAAATGCAACAGCGAGTGTAATTTATCAGTGTCACGGCGGGGTTTCACAACATTTTGCTGTGCGTAGCTAATACTTCGCCATTAATAACTTCTTTCATTATTCCTTAATTTCTCCGTGTTTAGCAAAGAAAAGCGTTTCAACACCCGGGGAATAAGAATCTTCCCCGGGTGCCTTGTTTATTGAATGAAGGCGAACAAAATCAGTTTGCGAAGGAGTTTTTGAGAAATTGCGAATCAGTTCAGAGAATTACTTTTTCTTAAACTGCAATTGTTTACTAGTTCCTTTTTTGTTATTTTATGTCTGAAAATTTATGAGATTGTTTTACTCTCAATTCCTTTTTCAATTATGATCTTATATTTGAACTTGTACTGCGCGACTTATCCAAAAGCAGCGAATTCTATCACATTATGAAATGTGATACGCTAAATCTGGCTTACAGCGCATATTGGAGCCTACTTTGAAACAGAGATCGGAAATTGGTTTCGATTTCTTCAGTTATAGAAAATTTCTGATTACAACATTACGATTATAAACTATTAACAAATTAATAATCATCGTCCTAGAATTTTCCATTGCCCAAATAATCAGTAATTGGTGAATAATATTTATTAATACTGATAATAATTTGCCCTCCAAAAATTGTGATTTCTCTACCAATCGCGTAAATTCATGGGCAAGGAATTTTCAAATATTCATTAACGTCAAATTAAAACCTATTTATTGTTACACAATACCTAAAGTTTAAAAAAGAATTAATATATATATTTCTCCCTTCATGAGATTAGTTATTATGTATTACTGTTCGTTCAACGAAAATTAATTCCGACCTGCATGACACCAATGTATAAACTTAATACCATTGACACACTTACAATATTTCATTATGAAGTAGCCAAAATGAAGTCCGAGCTACTTCATTTTTTCGAAAATGATGAAAAGAGCTATTACTACGTGTGAGTATTCCTAAGACATCTATATACGAAAGTCATTAAATAAAGGGATTTTTGACATTCAAAATCAGAACACAGAATCAGCTGTGTTGTACTTGCTTTTGGAAGATTCGTCAAATGTCAGTTCTAATGAAGTAAAACGCTGTGTGTCACCACGACATTAGAAGTAACTTCATAATGAAGTGTAGTGTGTCGATGGTATAATATGACTGCAAAGAGTTCATTTACTTTAATTACAGGTAGGCATCCATTTATTTGTAATATGTTCTAAACAAAAAATATTAATGTGGAGTGGAGAGCTATTGACGAAATGTTTAAGATTCTCTACTACTATCTGTACTTTAATTCTTAATATTAGTTATGAGAACCTTTGAAAACGACCAAAACAATTTATTGACTTCTAAAAATCATGTACCTAATTATTACTAATAAATAAACAAATTAAAAATATCATACCTTCTCATCAGATCCATCTGGACAATCGGGATCACCATCGCACATCCACTTTTTTACGATACATGACCCATCGGCACATGTGAAGTCCGTTTTTGGATTGCATTGAGTTAAAGGACAGTCTTTCTCGTCCGTGCCATCCTCGCAGTCCTGATCCCTGTCGCAGACCCATCTTTTCATGACGCAGTTGCCATTACCGCATGTGAACTCATCTGAACGGCATGTTTCGTCTAAACGAATTATTAAACCAAAGCGTAAACATTCAGTTGCTTTAAAGCCAGTGTGAAAATAAATTTTTATGAATAAACTCATGCACAACTTCTCAAAAAGCCGGACGGCATTTCAATACTTCTGCACCACATACGAATGCCTCAAGTAAAACATTTTGATGCAAGCAGTGAGCTGAGGTTGGACTTATCTATACATTACCATGCTACAGCCTTTTTAATTAAATTGTTATGCCATTTGCCCAATGAGCGCTGTACTGTGTTACAAATATGAAGGTAGTAACCGCCACCAGAAAAGAAAGCATGCAAAAGGGAAAATACTGTAGAGATTGACCGCGGTTGTGATATTTCGTTGGAAACGCCTCGAAATGTTTATATGTGATAGCTTAACAAATTTTACAGCAAAAAGAATGAATTTGTACCAATGAACAATTTTTAAGGCTACGATGTTATCTTTCATTGCCGCCTCTTTGTTTAAAAAACATCTATGCACGAGTACATACCATACATAGGCACTCCATAATTTGAAGGTAATGTATAATTTAATTTAATTAAAAAATTAAGTTTAAATCTTTATGAATATTAGGATCAATGCCGAGGGCGGAACATTATCTAATATTATACAATACATGGAAGGATGTTGTAAAAGAAGAAAAAGAAGATGATGAAGAAGAAGAAAAGGAAGGACAAGAGAGAAGAAAAAAAAGAAACAGAGGGAAAAGGAGAAGAGGAACAAGATTAGTCAATGCTTTTCATGAAATGGTAAAGTATAAAAACTGCTACGTCCCGTAAAATCGTGTACATGAAATGAAGCAATCCGTAGGAGAAAGAGAAATAATGGGAATACGATTTGCACGGTATTTTTCTTACACGATTTCGCTTTTACACGGTTTTAAGATAAGGGATATAAAAAAAAAATATTGGTAAAAGTGAACATTTTAAGTGCATACGTATTTCTGTTGCAATTTTTGAATTTCGTTCACAACGAAAATCATCTAAGAGTTTATTTAGGAATTGAAAATAGGTAATAGTTTGTACCAAAATAACCCGAATGTTGAACGAGCTCTTCGATTACATCAATATATTAATAAATGCCTAACTCAATATGAGGAGGTCTATAAAGAAATAAAAACCAAACTAATTGTTAATTACGGATTTCATTACCAAGTCTCACCGATTCGAGATTTCCTCTTATTTCTTTTTTCCTGTACCATCGAACGAGAATCGCCTAAGTACTATCGAATAATAAAAGTTACATAATATCAATCAGAAAGAAATTATTTATATGCTATAAAAGTGATGACATAATTTAAATTTTTGGTTTTTAAGGATATTGATTTCTTCTCTCTATATGTTAAATGAATTACATATTTATACCTTATATATTTATCATTTTATAAATAGATTGCTACTTTAATTTTGTTTTTTAAAATATATTTACTTCTGTTTTAGATTGAAATAAATGACTGAATTATGTACATTGTACTCTGTTTTCGATTTACACGGTTTTACGTATAAGAAATCCCGATTTCGATTTATACGATTTTCAGAGGAGCCTATCTACCGTGTAAATCGGGGGACAGGTGTATTTGATTTTCTTAATAAGAAGAAAAGATTTTAAATGTGACTTTGTTTTCTTGTTTTTTTATACAATATTAGCTGATACTCGCGGAAAAGACAAAAATAAAAAGTAGCAGTTGAATAGCATCGGAAAAAGCATCTCAGCAGCTGTCCAATGGTAGGGGAGACCGGGGATAGTTGACCATAGGGGTAGGTTGACTAATTGTGAAAAACTCGACTAGTTCAAAAGTGTTGCATCATCCAACTAGGCGTGAGAAACCGTTATCTCCTCCCCCTCAGTCGTCTCGAATGCGGCATCGCGTACGCATGTAGTTCGGGAGAAGGAGCATAATATTGAAAAAGAATACACTTAAGTAATTTTTTTCCTTGTTATATTATTTGTAATGACGCCTATATACTTATTATTGTTCATTTTCAAATAATTTAAAATAAAAGTTTGATTGTTAATCTTTATGTTACATATCATTCTTTTTAATTTCGCTGCAGTTTTAAGGTTATGACACGTGTGTAAAAATTGCAAAGTGATCCGGAGCTGGTTGACTACCTAGTCCCATACAAAATGTGTAAATGGCAATCTATTGTTTGTTTAATGTAAATATTGCACCTCTGATTTAGAAGACTGGTTTCATAATCTGATCTCATAAATGATGTATCTATTCCTTTAAATCATATAATTATATCAGTTAAGACTGTTACCAAATAATTAAAATTAACAAAATTGTCATAGAATTGATAATTATTTGTTTGAATGAAGAAAATGTTATTTCAATTACTTCTTGTTATTTTAATTTTATATATCCGTAGATCTTGCACTATTTAATTTGTAGGTCAACTTACTCCCAGTGACAAGTCAACCTACCCCATGTCTGGGGTAGGTTGACTCAAATTTCATATACCACCAGATCATGCTTGTAGGGGAGACCGGGGATAGTTGACCATAGGGGTAGGTTGACTAATTGTGAAAAACTCGACTAGTTCAAAAGTGTTGCATCATCCAACTAGGCGTGAGAAACCGTTACCTCCTCCCCCTCAGTCGTCTCGAATGCGGCATCGCGTACGCACGTAATTCGGGAGAAGGAGCATAATATTGAAAAAGAATACACTTAAGTAATTTTTTTCCTTGTTATATTATTTGTAATGACGCCTATATACTTATTATTGTTCATTTTCAAATAATTTAAAATAAAAGTTTGATTGTTAATCTTTATGTTACATATCATTCTTTTTAATTTCGCTGCAGTTTTAAGGTTATGACACGTGTGTAAAAATTGCAAAGTGATCCGGGGCTGGTTGACTACCTAGTCCCATACAAAATGTGTAAATGGCAATCTATTGTTTGTTTAATGTAAATATTGCACCTCTGATTTAGAAGACTGGTTTCATAATCTGATCTCATAAATGATGTATCTATTCCTTTAAATCATATAATTATAATAATTATATCAGTTAAGACTGTTACCAAATAATTAAAATTAACAAAATTGTCATAGAATTGATAATTATTTGTTTGAATGAAGAAAATGTTATTTCAATTACTTCTTGTTATTTCAATTTTATATATCCGTAGATCTTGCACTATTTAATTTGTAGGTCAACTTACTCCCAGTGACAAGTCAACCTACCCCATGTCTGGGGTAGATTGACTCAAATTTCATATTCCACCAGATCATGCTTGTACTCTATATTATAACTGATTGCGAGACTTTTGTCATTTGTTTTTATAGCTTAATAGTGTACCTATCAAATTTATTGGTTTTTACAATAATATACACTAAAACAAAAAACATATAAGCATCTAAACTGAAATTTGGTCAACCATCCCCGGTCTCCCCTACTCTATATTATAACTGATTGCGAGACTTTTGTCATTTGTTTTTATAGCTTAATAGTGTACCTATCAAATTTATTGGTTTTTACAATAATATACACTAAAACAAAAAACATATAAGCATCTAAACTGAAATTTGGTCAACCATCCCCGGTCTCCCCTACTCTATATTATAACTGATTGCGAGACTTTTGTCATTTGTTTTTATAGCTTAATAGTGTACCTATCAAATTTATTGGTTTTTACAATAATATACACTAAAACAAAAAACATATAAGCATCTAAACTGAAATTTGGTCAACCATCCCCGGTCTCCCCTATGCATAATTAGTATCTGAGAGTATCAGGAGACACAGGGAATGCGAAAATTAATGTCGTCATAAGTTATTTCTCTTATGTAGGCACTGCCTCCTTTGAAGTATCGCCACTGCAAGAAATTAATGTCTATATTATGGAGTCATCCGATCGTCACCATTGTATTAAATCGATCACCGATCATGATGCGTTACGTGTGCAAATACCGACTTGACTTTTTCGCTGGAAAAAAAATGGTTAAAAACACGTATCAATTCTCATTCTGAGCAGATTCATAGAAAATTCGACAGTGGTTGTATGCGATAAAACCTCATCCTTAACTGCCAATTGATCTGATACTCGAAAACTCTTGAAGGCGGGTATGATAGAAAAAATAGTAACCAGGCGCCCGTCGTCCTTCGTGGATCCCAATACCTTATAGTGCTACTCTGGCAGTCCCATTGTCTTGGAAATTTTCTTCGATTTAACCTCGATTTTTTTCCCGTCTCTGGGGAAAGATGCTCGTATGCCCTCCACGCCGACCAGAAAAACGTGTATCTTTATGGATTAGGGTCTCCGACTTCGGAGGAAGCAGGCGTCCTCGACGGGAGCTGATAGTCCTTTAGTGTGGATGAAAGGTCTGAATGATTGATGAAATGGAGCCCCATTTCCATAAAGCTTCTCTGCTGCTGCTCTTCTTTTGTTTTTCTTCTGTGAAACAAGCAAACACCAGCGCCAAGACCCTCGAGAGCTGTTGTGTGGAAGGAATACACGCAGCAACCTTTCGCCCTTTTCATGTTCGGTACGCCTTTGTGTTGCTCCTGTTGTTCGTCAGTAGGTTTTCTCAGCTTTATTTGAACAAAGAACGTGAGCGGCGTACAGAAAATGCAAATCGCGCACATGGCAAAAACCTGGCTCAGGTTTCTGTTTCGGGCGATATTTGCATGATTGAGCTATAGCTACAAACTTTTAACTGAAAAACTTTACCCGGCAAAGTTTCTAATAAAAGTTTAAATCATTTTGCAAAGGATATTGCGAAGCAACATAGTGGGGTAGATAAAGTCGTTTCACGAGGTTGGGTATCGAGGACATTTTGGGCATACAAAAGGTTTTGCTGTCATAAATCAATGTGAGGAGCTGAGTACGGCCCAGGAATTTAATTTGGAAATAGTTCCAGTAACAACATGTAAAGATATGTTCAAGAGTCGGGCTTTCAGCATTAAATTTTATAGGTTTCAAGATTAAATAAAGCTGAAAAATCGGAGAAAGTACTACTTTAGCGCTCGGTTTTACAGCAAAATAGCCGATTTTTGACTACACGACTGTTATACAGCCATTAAATCACGCTGTTGACTCTAAAACACAGGAATTTGAAATAAAACACGGAAATTTTGAATAAAACACGACAATCCTCTTCCACCCCGTCCTTCCATTCAAGCTTACCTTTGCACTCGTGATAAAAAATGGTATATGCAACTCGGGCGGTAGCCGAAAGTGACGTCTCATGGATCCTTGTTAATGTACTATATATGTTCTACACTAATTAACAATTCCCATGATAGGAAATCCTGTGAGCATTGTAAATATGATTAAAAATGTTTTCTTTAGTGAATCTATTACTTTGTATAATAAATTTACAGAAATGAATTATTAGAAAAAGAATAATGTGGTTTTTAACTTTTTTCGGACAAATTATTAAATGTTTGGTCAATGTGCCTATTATTTTGGCCACCACTGTATGCTTGTATTTTGTAGAACACTATTACGATTTTAGAGACTTGAACAAAACTCACTTTGACAACCTGGACTGGCTTACGAGCATTTAGGCACATGTTTCGAGAGTTAAGTGATTTAATTAAATACATTTAAAACATATACAATGTTACTTTCGCCCCCGGTTACTTTCGACTTCAGTCCGACCTATGAGCTTACATCATATCCTATATCTGAGATTTTGCTTTTTGAAACGCTCAATAAGAAGCTTAACTCAAAACAAAAAACAAGGAAATTAATTTCTCCAACGTTATTATGCAAGTATAATGTTGATATGACAGGCATATTTACGCTTTGTTATATTTGCTATAATACTCAAAATAAAACAACAAGCTTCACGTTTCTGGATTGCTCTGCTAAAGTTAATAAGTCCTTGCCTCAGCGAACCTCGATTGTATTGGAGAAATGAAATGGGTATCCACTACAGGATATTTATATGCAAGCTGAAACAAGTAGCAAAGCCAGATCAACCCAGAACAATAAATTATTCCCATTTTGGCACAGTGGGCGTTCGAATACGACACATTAAATACTTTTGATAGTTAAGAGAATTCCGCCAGCTTTGTAAAACCAAGAAAAATTAAAACGGAAATAAAATAGTCAAATAACTGCCTTAAAATTTCAAGCTATGGTACAATCAGCGGTTTCTGTTTGTCAAAAATTAAATTTGTAAATAATGTGGTTTTTGAACGGTTTTGTATAACTGTTTGTTTCAAATTTTGCGACCTTTTTTTCAACTACTTCTACTAAATCGATTCTTATGAAACTCTGTACACACATCGAGTTCCTGTGACAATACATGAACGTAATTAAAAAAACCAAGATGGCGAATTTCAAAATGGCCACCACACAAATTAGAAAAAAAATTCCGATCAAACTGAAATTTTTTATATACATAAAACATACTGTCTCGATAACAATGATGCAATATTATGAAATAAAAAACCAAAATGGCGGGTTTCAAAATGGCCGCCATATATGTTAGAAAAAAGAGTAAAAAAACTTTTAAGTTAAACAGTTTTATTTGAAGTCATCTGGTGTAGCAAAAACTAGAAAATAATTAGAACACAAACCTTGTGATTCTGACGTCTAGTAAGAAATCGTGCAATACTAGCAGTACTGTTTTGTGTCAGATGCCAGATTTATTACTTATCTCGCTGACGTAGCAACACAAAGTGCACCTGGCATCCGACACGAGAAGACAGCACTACTAGTATTGCACGATTTCTTACTAGACGTCGCAATGTCAAGAAGGCCCAGGTTTGTGTCCTAATTATTTTCTAGTTTCTGATACAGCTGATGATTTAAAATAAATCCGTTTAACTTAAAAGATTTTTGTTTTACCTTTTTCTTTCTTTTAATATGTTACTGGTGAACTGTTTTCAATATTAAATTGATAATGACCTTTTACAATATTCATATATTAATATTAGGGTCGAAATAGGAACAAATATACTGGGTGTGCTGATTCAACGCAGGAAACGGTATACCAATCGATTCCTTGAAGTGTGCTGATCAACGTTTGTGCTGAGAAGGTTGAAGGTTTTTGAGAGGTTCACTCACCTTAGTCCTTGTAAGAACACCGCAGGACATCGAGCAACTCCAAGGAATCGATTGATTGAGCATTTCCTACGTTGAATCGGGGCACCCTGTATATGCTACTTTTAAGAATAATTTATTAAAACTAAATTTTATTTATAATCGAAGCAATCCAATCTTTAAACCATTTCGCAACATGTGACCGGCATGTTCAGGGCGTTTTTGCTTCAATGCTCGGTTTAATGCAATTAATTGTTATTTATAACGATCGGCTGTAATAGTTTCACCCGGTTTTACCATCTCATAAAACAATATGCCATACAGCATAGCTTTAGCAGGTTTAAACGTTTCGTTTTGGTGTCAATGTTGACGTTGATGGCAGTACTTCATCTCTTTTTCCATATTTACTTTTTTACTTTTTGGGTTATGAAAATAGATCCATTTCTCACCGCCATTTAGAAGTCGATTACAAATTATTTCCTTTTTTGTCTTTGAAGCAATATTTTACAAGTTATCACGTCTTTCTATCAAATCATGTGGTTTCCAATTTCCTTCTTTCTGACTCAGTCCCATGACTCCTAGACGTTTACCTATAGCTTTTCGACTGCCATTTTACGTGTTTGACTTGGATCTTCACCCAATAATCCTTGCAAATCTGCATCTTCAAAGTTTTCCGAACGCTCTTTACCTTCTACATTGAAATCAGAGTTTGTTCACCGAAAGTTTTCACAAGTAAACGATGGCTTTTAGCGGAATTTTCATTTTTATTAACCCTTTGGGTACTGATTTTTGTGTGGAAAATTTGCGATTATGGAAAAGATTTAATTTGTTCGTGCATGGTGTGCGTAAAAGCTGTAATGCATTCTGTTGCAACTGATTGTAACTACTCTCATATTACCAAAAAATGCGCACTTTAAATATTTTCTCAATTCGAATGACGAATTAAACTCATCATCATTCACTTAGGCAAAACAAGTGCATGACATGTCTCAGACGTCAAATGTACCCAAGGGGTTAAAATATAAAAGTAATGCTCCCCGCAAATGTTACTTTGTTGGAATGTACTCGTGACAGGAAATTTTTAACGTAATAAAAAACTTGTTTATTTTTACTTCTACTCAGCTTAACTAATCACACTTTATAAGTAACAAGCACTTTAATTTTACACAGATTATATACACCAAAACATTACCAAGCATTAGTAACGCCATCTATTAGAAAACCCTTAAAATTAAGTACACGCCACCAAACTTAATATATTGTCAGTAGGTCAAGTGTTTAGATGCATGATATTTGGTTAGAGTATAGCAACAAATTGAAACTAAGAACATTTGCTATTAAAGCACACGAAAAACAATTTTTAGTAAAACAAAAGCAGACGCTTACTGCATGCAGCCTCATCGGAACCATCAGGGCAGTCCCTGTTTTGGTCACACATCCATGCTAGTGGTATGCAATCGCCTTTCCCTGACTTGCAAGAAAACTCATCTGGCGTGCAAGTTCTCTGACCTGAAAATATACAAATGAGAATACCCAAAATGTTTTATATTAGTGAAAATTATATTAAAAAAACAATGCCATTTCTGCGGATGAATTCCAGGGTGTATAAAAAAAAATTGTTCTAAACGAAAAATTGTGTTTTCACGATGTTTCAGAAACTCGGAAGAGGAAGGAATTGGCCAGCAAAGTTGAAATATATGTCTCCTAAAAAGGTTGGTTTTTTTTTCATTTATTTTTTTTTTCTCCATAGGGACGAACAATCCCATTTTTAGGTATTTTAAACAATTTAACCGATTCGCTTATTCTCTGGACTATGGTGTAAGATACGTTACGCAGGTTTATTAGTATTGATGCATTTTGGTCGTCATTTAAAGAAATTGACATACGTTCGCAGTAAAGATTAATTATTATAATCATAATAAGAGCAATAGCTTTAAATAACGAGAAAACAGGAAGCACGAAAATCTCATAGCTGAAGTCACTGCAATAAATTAGCAGAGAGGCCAATGGCAATGACGGAGTGAGAAACAAACCAATGCTGAAAGTTTCCATATCCCTTTCTCTCATTTTAAAATGCCCACAATGGCCTCCAAAAATACGCCAGTTTTGTTTACATTATTAATGAAGTAATTTTGTAATTTTTGTGCGATCTTTTTATATTAAGAAAATCTTTTAAATATAATTTTTATCAATCTGAGACGCCAGGAATACGTTTGGTGTTTTCACCCATGCAGTGACAAATTGATGTAACTTCAACAAATTCCTTGTACTTTCATGATCGCTTGCTGGGTTGCCTTTATTCAACCTTGATCATATCTTGATCTCAATTTTGGTATACACTTGCGATAAAAAATCAAAAGGCAAGTAAAGCGTTGATTCTTATTATCTTTAAAACATTCTTATTAATCTTTCAAAATAAACGAAACATACGAAAAAGTTCTAAGTGTCTCAATTTTAAATATTTATCTGTATACTTTTTTTTCGAACACCACTGCATTTGATCGAAATTAACAAGTTTCATGAGCAACTAAGTAAAACTTCTTTGGTTTTTTCTCAACTACCCAAGCACCTTAAGAAATTTCCAAAAATATCTCATAAAAGCGGGTCTCAATGGCTCCATAAAGGTAATTTTGACTCGCACAAGCAACCATATAATATCAAAATTAAACATTAAAAGGGTAACTTTGAAGCGTTAATAGCTGCCTATATAACTTAATTCAGGAACTTCATATATTTCTTGCAGGAAGGCAGGCAGTGTCTTTTACAGAGTTTTACTCTAATTAAAATAAACAGCCTCTGTTAATTATACGCGCTTTGTGCACAACACCATTGCGGAGAGCGCCGTGACCGCATAAATAATAATCACAACATGATCCCGAGTTCTGAATACACAGGATGATATTCCTGCAAAGTATCTCCTCTCGCGATTATCCTTAATCTTTTCGCCGTTCTGACTTGGTTGATGAGATGGTGGTAGAAGCAGGTAGTTTATGTCCGCGATGGAGACGCAGTTTAGCTCACCTCCCAAAGGCGTTAAATTAATAATTAGCTGCGATTAATTACAACATGTGCATAGCGCTCGACTGCCAGCGAATGCACATAAGAACAATTAAAATAATTAAATTCCGGCTTTACTGCTTTGATATCTTGTTTGTCATAATTATTTCCCTGAGCGAAATTCGCACCTGTTAGAATAACTTCGGCTGGAAATATTTTTGTTCCTCTGCTGGCGGATGTCTTTTCCTTGGCAAAATTTATCCTTTTCCAGCTTGAGCTTTCGCCAAAATAATAAAAGCCTTAAATTTGGTGAACTGAAGGCATTAAAATGGTATTTGTCGGCATTACCTTTCGCTTGGATCGCATTTGACGCAATTGTAAAACAATTTGCACCACCTGTTCTTTGGCCATTTTCACCTGTTTGCCCTGGAATTGGACAAGGCTATATACAGGGTGTTCAGAGGTAAGAGGTCAATACTGCAGGGGGTGAAAGGTCAGACCGAGACAAGCAAAAAATCGTATGGGTGGGGGGGGGGCATCTCGCACCGTTTGGCAGTTACAGGGTGATTCGTAAATCAGGATTTTTCCTTATATGGGAACCGCTCTTGTATTTTTATCTTTTTTTCTACGCATCGCAGCGGCCCCAAACTGATTTCAAAAAATCACTATGCGGAAGCCCTTTCCAAAAATGTTTACATCACCCCCCTATCCCCAACCCCTTGGCCACAATCCCCCCTGGAAGTTGAAAAAATTAACTTTTATTTCACGATTTTTCACCTTTCGCCCCACTTTTCTCCGAAATTCATGTTATTAACATACCTACTTTTTATTTTTTTTAAGTTGCCTATCTAATTACCTTTCCAAAAAGGTGCAACATGCCCAGGTAGGGAAAGGATACGAAAATTTATTTACAAAAATCCTTTTACAGAATATCATGATAATTCGAGGTTTTAGGAAATTATACTTAAGTTTACTAAAAAATACATTTTGTTCGCTTAAAAACTAATTACAATTAAAACGTTTGTCCTTTAAAAGCTGTTCAAAATGTTCTGCGCCAGTTTCGATGCATGCAAGTAGCCTTCGTTTTATTTCACGTTTCAGGTCTATGGTAGCCAGTCTCTCCCGTATTTTCGTGGCTGCAGTCACAATCCTGGTAACTAATTCTTCTCTGGTGTTGATTGGTCTTGAGTAAACTTCATCTTTCATCATTCCCTATAAGAAAAAGTCCAGTGGAGTAAGGTCCGGTGACCTAGCAGGCCAAGGAATCGGTCCACCTCGTCCAATCCAGCGCTCTGGGTAATGTTCATTCAACCTTGCCCTAACAATCTTCCCAGTATGCGCAGGTGCTCCGTCGAGCTGTAAATAAATTGCGCTTCTGGTGGCCAGGGGGATGTCCTCCAACAGATCCGGAAGGGTATTCTCCAAAAAGTCCGAGTATAGCTGACTATTCAGCACTTGGGGCAAGATGAAGGGTCCTATCAACTGGTTGCCGATGATGCCAGCCCAGACATTGACACTAAATCTTTGCTGGAAGGACCGACACCTGGTCCTATGTGGGTTCACATCTGACCAGGTGTGGAGGTTGTGGAAGTTTGTGATGCCATCCCGGGTGAATTGCGATTCATCCGTTCACAGAATCCGGTCTAGAAACCTTCTGTTTTCGATGTCAGACTCGAGCAGCCAACTGCAAATTGCAATCGTCCTTCGGAATCTCCTTCCTGTAGTGCTTGGACCGGGATATGGTGGTATGGATGTAGTCCCTCTCGGTTCACAACGGTCCAAACTCTCCCTGAAGACAATCCTGACCTTCGTGCGACCTGCCTGATGCTTATTACAGGGCTGTTCCTGACGATATTGAGGATTTGTTGGTCGGGGTCCGCTGAATCGGCCGATTTTCCTGATCGCGTTTCTGCTCTGGGGGCGGTTACACTTCCGGTTTCTTTTAACCTTCTGAAAGTCCTTGAAAATACCTTTCTTTTGGGTACATGCCGATTCGGGAACCTCCTTTGGTATTCTCGTACGGCCTTACTATCACTTCCTTCTACTAAACCGTACACGTAAATTATATCGGCATACTCTTCAACACTGAATTCTGCCATTTTATCTTAATTTTTTCTATTAAACACCCAGTTTTATCGCTTGCTTCTTCAACTGTGGTTAATGTCCTTTCAAACTTACCCATTTTTATACCATAATTCATAGGAGGTATTAGAAACGGAGCGTCAGGATACTTAGGAGGAGTCAATACTGGATATAATAAACTAATAACGCTATTTAACGAGATTACATTTATTATTTTATTACTGTTTTGCTGAAATAATAAAAATGTACTACCTCTGTTTCCTAAACAAACATTTCCGAACTTGCTGTCATAAAAATTGTTTACTTAACGATTTTTTTCATTATGGTGCAATAACGTAATTAGGTACCTGTGAGGATGTTTTAATTTCAGGACTTTTGCAACCCTTTTCTACCTGGGCATGTTGCACCTTTTTGGAAAGGTAATTAGATGGGCAACTTAAAAAAAATAAAAAGTAGGTATGTTAATAACATGAATTTCGGAGAAAAGTGGGGCGAGAGGTGAAAAATCGTGAAATAAAAGTTAATTTTTTCAACTTCCAGGGGGGATTGTGGCCAAGGGGTTGGGGATAGGGGGGTGGTGTAAACTTTTTTGGAAAGGGCTTCCACATAGTGATTTTTTGAAATCAGTTTGGGGCCGCTGCGATGCGTAGAAAAAAAGATAAAAATACAAGAGCGGTTCCCATATAAGGAAAAATCCTGATTTACGAATCACCCTGTAACTGCCAAACGGTGCGAGATGCCCCCCCCCCCCACCCATACGATTTTTTGCTTGTCTCGGTCTGACCTTTCACCCCCTGCAGTATTGACCTCTTACCTCTGAACACCCTGTATATATTTTTAGTAAGCGAACTTCCACTTCTTTCCGAGAACCGAGTTGACGCTAAACCTATAACCATATTAAATAAAATGAGGAACTGCACCATAGATTTTCGCAAAGATGGAAACTGTATTTTTCCGACGTTTTTCTTATCCATATTGAATGTGTATTCAAGGTATATTTTGTAGACATAAACAGGTATAATTCCACCTGTGCTGAAAATACTTGTGCACTGTTCGTCGAAAAGGACCCTGCCTGGCAGCACCTCCTTTGTTGTCGGAATATTATGAGACAATTTTCTGTAGAAGGTACATCAATTTAAGTAAACTTAATATGGTGGTGTTTACTCTCCATCAAATCAAGTGCTCAAGAGAGAAGTTCTTCGGAAGCATTTTGCTCGTATTCAATCAAATTAAAATTTTGCACGGTTATACTAAAAACATTGTTATTTAAGGGCCTTGTGCCTTTGCCTCTAAATTAGGTTCTTTAGTCTCGTTAGCACGCTCGTTTAAGTGCTAAATTGTACCTTTAATGTATTAAATTAACGACTTGAATTTACATTATATCCAGTAAAAATAGTTTCTTTTTCAATCAAGGCTGTTTTGAATATTTAAAATTGATAGTTTAACGAATTAACCCTTGCCTCGAGTACTTGCCACAAGAATGAAAAAAACTGCACTTGTATCATCAATCAACGAATCAGGTATAAATTTTTGTTTCTGAAAAGGGCAAAGAACTTAAAAAAAATTCAATGACGGACCATAATACTGATATTTTTTCACAAATTTTATTGCTGTTGCTCGAAGGTAGGCCGACGGACAAGAATCCTTTAATATCTTGTTATGCTTAAGTTTGCTTTTAAATATATAATCTCGTAAAAAACAAGCGGCAATGGGCCAGCACGATGAATATTTGAATGGGAAATATGTTTCCGAACCATTTATACTTCTTGGCTTTAATATTTTATTGTTTTGTTTGCTGGCTCACAGGCATATGAATGAAAACAGTGCAGGTTTGGAACACTTTTAAGAAAACACCTGCTGTTTCGCCCAGGAAGAAGCAGCGGTGGGCCAGTGTGAAATGGGCTTATTGGCATTAAGAGGAAAATCCTCTCTATTAACAAGAGTATTTATCGTCTACGCTACACACAGAAGTTCTGCACCTTATTCATTAACATTTTTCAAAACTTAATAGAGCACGCCTTCATGCATATAATTAAGGATGCTAGACCATACAAATCGTCAGCTGCTTGACCATAAGCGATCGCGGTCCACTCCTCCTAGAAGATATTGGCCTGAAATTGCTTAATATACCCCATCATGCCATCATGCAAAAATAACCCTCATACTTATATTTAACCTCTGTGCATACTCCTTTAAAAAAACCCAAGGATACTATTTTTCCTTTATGCATTTCAATTAAACACAGTGCATAAACTTTCGCAGGCTTTTGAAAGTTATGCTAATGAATATATCTTCGTGCTTTGGTAAGAATTCTTGGCTATTTTTAGTTCTATGAGGAATAGCCTTGAACTGATTAAAGATTCTTCTAATGTTAATTTTTTCCCTTTGTTAAACCTTTCGACACATAGTTTTATAAAATTTCGTTTTAGGTTTTATAAATGTTACACGTATTACAACAATTTAAAAATTTTTAAGGTTCAAATTCTAAAGCAAAATTTTTCCGATGCAAAACTTTCTAATAGGTATATATAAAGTTTTGAATTCATTTCAATAAAATTTTTTACTTGCATCAAAAGGTTTTGTTGCCTAATGTACCCAACATAGTTGCATCCAAAATTCGAATTTATTTTTTTCTTACCGCAGCGTTTTTCATCAGACTGATCAGTACAATCATACGATCCATCGCATACCCATTCAATAGGTATACAAGTCTCTCTGTTTTTACACAGAAATTCATTTCCGGTGCAATTTTTTACTTTATGGAATAAATTCATAATGAATAATTTCTTTATAATATTTTTTTTATTCTGTTGGCAGAATTAACTTATCAGATGTTGGGGTATTTTATTACATAATATCCAATAAATAGATAACGAGTCCAGAAAGAACATTTTTGAAGAACAATGAAATTTTTTACTCATTCACATTTCATTTCTGCACTCGTAATCTACTATAGCCATGAAAATAATCTATCATGTGTTCTTCGTAAAATACGTTGAAAAGTGTTACAAGATAATTCTGCCATCATTTTTAAAGTTTTTTTTAGACAAATTTATACTTACTGCAAAATTCTTCGTTTTCATCTGAACCATCACTACAATCCTTTTCTTGATCACATCTCCACTTTAATGGTATGCAGTATCCATTGGTACATCTAAACTGGTCAGGTCCGCAAGTTTTATCTGGAAAAGAAAAACAAAAAGGACTATGAACTAATACTCAAACGAAAAAAAATTCGTTGGTGCAATAAGTGGATTTTTCAACTTTTTCAACTTTTCCAAGTTTTCTTTATTATATTTTTCTAAAGATTAAATTGGCAGGGTTGCCGAAAATGACAGCAACGATAGCGCCAAGCTGAGTAGCTTTATACCCTTATACTGCCCGCCGGAGTAGTTATATAGACAACACGTGCGATTCACAGCCAAAAAGGTAAATTCCTATGGGAATAATGCAAAACTTCCACAACTCTTCATCAAGTTCACCGAACGATACCTACATGTCTCCTAATACTGAACGAAGTTTTCTAAGCGAAACACCAACGCTGCTAGAGGAGCGCTTCACGGTACCGAAATACAAAAGTTTTCCTCTAAAATCTTGCGTGACGTTTGTTTGGGTTCAGAATGGCAGTATATCTATCCCCTAATGCCGAAAAATATAAAACTTTTAAAATGATTATGACACCACACCAGTGGTTGCAAGAATGGAAAGACCTTCGAATGCGGTTCAGCTCAAGGGAGACAGGTTTGTGAAACTTGTAAAAGGATCATCGAAAGTTTCAGAGAGCCATGAGCCGCCTTAGAGCTACATAGCTGTCGGATGCGTATAGCTAGAGATAGATGGTAACCCAGAGATTTTCCCCATACTCTTGAATTTAGCGTTAACGAGTTATGTGTCACAAACTTTTGACATTTTTGGGACAAGTCACATCCGAAATGCGAGGATTTACAGCTTTTGAAGGATTTAGGAAACAGCATAAAGACATACATCCTCTTTTCAATCTTTCTCTTATTTAAAAAAATAAAAAATAAAAAAGTCTTTTTGTGCCTTGAGATCGCTGAATGGTGACTACGCTCCCAGCATTAAGTAAGGGAGGGTTCACATCGGAATTTTATGCCCGTTTCGTTTTGTCCTTGCCGCTCAACTTCAACAAGATATGAACAAAACTTGTAGCCATGGTTATGACAGCATTTAAAAATCAATAGAGCTGAAGGACTTTCGACTGGTCTGAGGATTTTACTTTTCACTACATTAGCCTTAAGGCAAGTGCTAAGAATAAAGGGAATAAAGGGAAATCTCTTTGCTGGTTGCGCTTGATGTTATCGGAGCGCGTAAAAAAAAAACTTCAAATTCCATTCGGGCGCCAAGCAAAAAATTAATGGGTGGAAAATTGATAATAAATTTTCGACATACTATAAGGCGTCAAATTTAAATAATTTGATTAAGGCGACTCGATGATAGTGGCATCTTCGTCACGGAAAGTACCTTATTCGTGAGTCAGTGGTGCTTCTTTCATCTCCAGCCTAATTCGTAATCGTAGAACAGAGCTCGGTTGACGACAAGAAGACAAAATCAATAAGGCGACTGCTGCGCCTGAAGCTGTGACAATGTCCCTGTATGTCGTATCGGTTTTTTCACAGACCGCTGACTCGGCCTTATCTGACGCCAGTTGTTTGTGACCGTCTTATCGCGCACACGGAGCTAAAGTGACCTCGCTTGCCCTCTGACACGAACCTTATCTTTTGACTTCATATGATCATATGATGAGATGATGGAGGAAACACTTTTTGCAGGAGACATACTCAGCTAATCGGATATATGCATGGAAAGGTAGTGACCCAGTTTAAATGTTGAGCATAAATGGTTATAACAGCTATTTAATGGTCATTAAATTTAACATCTTCTTAATTATGAAGTTTCCAGCAATACGAATCACCATTCGGCTTCTCTAATTTTTGTAATTTAAAACAGTTTTTTTTTTCTAAAAAAAAAAAAAAAAAAAAAAAAACATTATGAAATACAGTATACTTTTCGTTAACATTACTTTTAGCTGAGACGCGCCTTATCCACAAAGGAAAAGTAGTCTTACATAAGGATGTAGATGTAGGCCACTTTGTACGTGTGAAAATCAAAGGCAATTTTAAGCTTTCTGCTTTGAATTCTCCTTTCTCATTCGGAATAAACATACCTTTATAAGGTTTTATCAAAGAAAATATAAATATAAAGAACTCTCACACAGTAGTCCATGTTTTATAATATTCCGCTCTTGCGTGGTTGGCGCAAATGTTTGTAAAGAGGAAATCTTGAGCTAAGCTGAATACTGCGATTATGTGGACTGTGTTTGTTGTGAAGTGCAAATGACTGTGAAGTTAGTCTAGCTATTTTTGAAAATAATAATTATGAACATTTTACTAGATTGTGCTAGAGTTGTCCTGATTTATGCCGCCAAAAAACAACAAATATCGTAATAATAATAAATTTTTATGGACACAAAAAAAAAAGGTTTTGTACAAAAGTTAGTCCAGAGTTTGTTGAAATTAAAAATAATGACGGTTGTACTGATTATTATTTGAAAATATTGTTTTTTATTAGGTTATGGGGAAAAACAAAAAATTTGCCAAGAAGTTATTTTTGAAATTAAAAATAATTAAAACTAGACTTGTGCTGCTTTGTGCCCCAAGTATGAAAAAAATAGTTAGACCGAAACAAAAAATTTTAGAGAAATTTAATCCGTTGTGCCATAAATTAAAAAAATTATTTCGAATAATAAAAATTATTATGACAAAAAAATTTTGCAAAGAAGTTGATTCACCAATTTATAGATTTAAAATTTTATTAAAATATGCTAGATTGTGCTAGAGTTGAGCTGCTTTGTGACACATTTTATGGCTAAAAACAAAAAATTTCAGTTAACTTAGTATTTTTTTAAATTAAAAATTAAGATAGTTGTGTTAGACTGTGCTTCTTTGTGTCACAAATGTAAAAAAGGTTCGAAAAATAAACTACTTATGGGCAAGAACACACAATTTGTAAAAATTCGCTTCAGACCTTGGCAACCCCAATTCAAAACAATGAGCACTGTCATTAAGAAGACGGGACATTGTAGTTATAGGCTCATTTTTGCCATAATTAATCCGATGATATGGAAGATAAAGTTATGCCAAGACGGAACCGAAATGCATAGCGACAACAGTTCAAAAGATTTAATAAACCCGCACAAATAGAGAGAGATTTAATAAACCCGCAAAACCTTAAAAACTCCTACAAAACAGTGCACAAAATGGACCAATTTGTTATAAACGTATTATCTCATATAACAAACAAGACTAAAACTGAACTAAAAATCGGTTTCCACGAAGATATCAGTAAAAGACAGCCTCCAATCGAACGTCATTTTGACATTCTGCGACATTGACATATGTATATTTTGACGATTTTAAAAACTGATCAGAACTTTCTCACTTTCAAATCTTATTTTCCTCGAATGGAAGATTTTTGTTTCCAGATTCTAAATCTATGCAAAAAAGTGCTTTATCACTTATACAAGAACAGAAATATCTTTGACCTGTGTTATAATTAAATAAAATTTGTTTGTTGCTAATAAATTCCTAAAATAATCAAGAAAAACTGGGTCACTGATAAACAATGAGTGTATTTAATAACTATGCTTTTGTACACAAAAACCGTGTCCAGGTGCTCAACTCCAGAAAAAATATTTTAGAAAGAATGATTCATTTGCATGAAGATACTAATATTATATGTAAGCAATACTGCTGTCACACAAAAGTAATATCGATTTAAACATGAAAATACTTAATATCTTTAGGTAAGGCTTATTTAACTCTTTCGGAACGGAGTACCTTGATGCGTTTAAACGCGTTTTCGTTTTTGTGGCATCATATTGTTTAAGGTATAAAATCTTTAAATCGAAATTCACTATCTGATATCAATGAACGTTCAACTCCAACTGCATTTGCATACGCCAATAAGCCATGAGGAGCTTTTAAGGTGCTTTTAAGCGCCCATAGGTCAAGATGAGCTTATTTTTCTGAGCGCATTTATGCGCCCATAGTGCTCCAAAGGGTTAAAATTAGTTCGAAAGAATGGACTTATTCCGAAGCAGATTAAACACCAAATTTAAGCTTTAAACAATAGGAAACACATGCAATAAAAACACATTAAATAACTTGAGGCAAACTTGTTACCTCAAATATGTATTAATCATCTGAAATACCACCAAAGATAAAATGGACCCATTATGTCGTGCGCAAACAATTATAACATTTTGCTATGTTCACAGTTAAGGCACCTTCTGCCCACAAATTGCCACTTTAAACTCATTAAATGGCCGACCTGTGTTGAACGTTTAATTGACTAGTTACCAAGCATCTCCAGCCAGTCCAGCCGCAAACCGTTCTGAATGGAAATTCGGGTTTTCTTTTCTTTCACACGATTATCTTTCCACTAATGCCCTCTTAGGGATGTGATTTCACTCGAATTAAAGCATTTTTTTACCCGACTGCGCGGCAAAGACAGGGTTATGTTTTTCACGCGAATCTGGGTATGTATGTATGTATATTTGTGGGATTCTTTATACCCTCAAAGTATCTCAACGGCTAGATGGATTTTAAATCAATGAGGTGTCTATAGGTTCGTCTAAACCGTGCGATGGTTATAGGCATACATGTAGCAGGATTCGTAGCAAGTAAATAAATCTGATGCCTCCGACTGTAATTATTTAGTATAATAACAATGAATATTTTAATTTAAGGAAAAAGGGATTTCCATTATACATTCTACTATGTTCCTAGGTCATCTTGTTTCCATCTTTTTAGTTCGCTTTTTTGTTTTTGCATTAATCGCAATATCGCTCTTTGAAATAGAGAAAAGCTGCCCATTGTCATAAATAAACTAATCCTTCCGAGCGGAAACTACCGAGATATCCATTTAAAATGAATTGTCCACATTTTCCTTCATACTATACATGTTAAATCGTTAATTCGATTGAACTGTTTTCATTTCAAAAGAGTCTACGTATGTATTGCTTGTTCTCATCGGCCAGCGGTGCAGATTACTTTGTTTGTGGTTACATTGGACAATTCAATTATTCTATCCGAAGGATTACGGCTAAATCGACTGAAATCGTTCTCTAAAAGAGAAAATGTAAATAAAGACTGATTCAGAAAAAAAAACCGACCACCTACGAATGATGATAGCAACAAGAAAACCTCTGTTTTTTTAATAAAATAATATTGATTAATCTATTGTTTAATCATCTACAGGGTGTCCAAGAGGAATGTGTGAAAACTAATGAGTCACTATTTTATAACAAATGGAGAGATCGGGAAAATGTAAATACTTTTTACTAAAGGAAAGTTGTCACTTTCATTTCATGTCCTTTTTATTATAAAAAAATTAAACATATTTAATACAAACCATTAATTTAAAAATATAGTGAAGAACATGAATTATTAATGATATTTTTTTCTTGAAATATGATTTACTTACATAAAAGGTATCTACCTACATTTCCCTGAATCTTCCGTCGAAGGAGAGAAGTACAAAAGGATGTTAGAGACCAAATCCTTTCGTCATGCGAAAAAAGAGAGGTCTTGTCAAATCTTTTTGTTTTATTCAAGACGCAACAGCATCTCATTACACACAAGAAGTATTAGTACATCTCACTCAATGTTCTTTCTTTTTATGGGGCTACATTAAAGATCACTGCTATGAAAATAACCCAAAAACAATAGAGGATTTTATTAAAGACATCAGGAGGATCGTCAATGGCATTTAAAATGAAACGTTAAAACATGTTTTTAATAGTTTTAGATAGTGTTTGGATATTTGAGCCAATTTAGTAACTTACGTTCTTCACTATATTTTTAAATTAATGGTTTGTATTAAATAGATTTAATTTTTTTTTGTAATAAAATGGACATGAAATGAAAATGACGACTTTCCTTTATTAGTATTTATATTTTCCCGATCTCTCCATGTCTTAAAAAATAGTGACGAATTAGTTTTCACACATTCCAATGGACAGTCGAGTGCTCAAGTTAAAAATCGATATCATGAGGTGAAGAACCACAAAAATCGTCGTAAGAGTTTCAACCGGACCGATTAAAGTTAACATGGGTTGAAGGAATCAGGGCTCAGTCTTTATTCAGCTCCAGTTCAATACAAGGTGTTTTATAGTTCTGGATACATGAAAGCTATATTAATTATTATTTAAAAAAAAAAATCAAATAGTGTTGCTTTCTACTGCTCAATCTTAAAAATCTGCTAGAATTAAACTCTTGAGCAAGCAATATGAAGAGAGAGAAGAGAATAAGGTTCTTCTGTCAAATTTTCGTGCACACATTGACTTATATCACGTGTGTGAAAGCGCAACTTGTTTAATATATGGAAAATGAACATATTTTTTTACTACAATTAAATCAAAATGTGCTTAATGTCGCTACGAGTTTGTTAAAAATAAATAAATAGTTGGAAGTCTCTGCGCAATCTTATTAAACGAGCAATTCTTTATAAATATGTACACATACTACATATAAGTATATACTAGCTTTTGTCGAAAACGTCTCTAATAGAGATGCCACGAATAGTAATTTGGCCGAATACCGAATACCGAATGTTCGGCGAGCCTCTTGGCCGAAGCGCCGAACATTCGGCAGCCGAATATTCGGCCACACTTAGTACTTTCCGCGGGCGACAAGTCACAACTGTCGCTACAGAAAATGTTCGTTCAGATTAAGGTGTGGAACAGAAAAATTCTGTTGCAAATGAACTTGATTTTTACATGGTATCTGTTCGTTTAGATCGGACAGCAGACCCTTACAAGTGGTGGTCAGCAAACGCGAAACAATATCCAACCCTTTCACAATTTGCTAAGATTTATTTATCATCTCCCGGTAGCAGTGTGTATAGTTAGCGGCTGTTTTCGGAAGCAGGTATAATTTATGAGGAAAAACGCAATCGTCTGCTATCAACAAACGCTGAAAAAATTGTTTTCATTCATCATAACTTACCACTGGTAGATTTTAAATATTAATTTGTTAGCTATTTTTTTTTGGTTAAATTAATATATCTTTGTGAGTAATATTTTGAGTTCTTTTTTCATGATTTATTTGGTAATCCTTACTATATTTTATCATAAATACGAAATTAAATCTGTTTATCACGATTTCACGCCAAAACTGCTGAACTGATTTAAATGAAATTTGGTACACAGATACATACTCTAGAGCCTTAAAAAGGACATGGGCTATAATTTACGCGGACGAAGTCGCGGGAAAACAGCTAGCAATAAAAAAATAATAAATAAATTGCTATTCGGTATTCGGCCGAATAGTTAACCATATTCGGCCGAATACCGAATAGCGAAAAAAAGTGGCCGAATAGCCGAATACCGAATAGTTGCCGAATATTCGTGGCATCTCTAGTCTCTAATGATTTCGATGAAAATCACGGATTAGAGGTTTTCTCAGTCTTACAGTTTATGGCATTTCTTGATGAATAGGAAATCAAAAAACATTTAAAATGATTTTGGAAACTGAGTTTGTACTTCTTAAAAGAAATATTTGTTAAAAAAACTGACGATTTTTATCATTCGAAAGAAGATGTAAATGTTTACTTCAACTTTCTTTCCAAAACCTCTAACCGTGTTATAGCAAAAGCCCTTAGAGAATAAACCCTTTTACATAATTAACAAAGCTAAGTAGTTTTTTATATTTATGTATCTTCATCTTTAATACCATATAAAATGGAGTTACTTCAAGTGGCAGAAAATATTTGCTTGGGAACTCTATATCGCCTTTTAACCTTTGGCGCCTGTTTTTCCTTTCTAAGAAAAAAGGAGGTTGTTCTTTTTCAGCTTGGAGCAAACAAATATGAAAATCTTTTCAAAATTTGTTGTATTTTATTAAATTGTTTTTCTTGTTTAAATATTAATAAAAAAAGATATTTTTTGTACCGTTCTTCGGCTTTGCTTGCTCCAAGCTGAAAAAACAACTCCCTTTGTAAGATCAAATTTGCATTTGGCATTTCCTTAAAGTAAATAACTCGCAGCTTATATATTCAACTTCGAAAATGTACTGCTACCCAGCTTAAAGTATATAACAAGACTGTTAGGTACGAAAGCTGTAATTTGATATGCAAATATTTGTAAGGGGTAAATTTTGTTAACTACTCGACCGATTTAAAAAAAAAAATTTACCATAAAATTATTCTGAAAAAGGAACTAACCCTAACTAACCATTCTGTGACCTACTAACATTATACTAACTGGTGAATCTGATAAATATTAACCCATATTCTTGATTCAAACGAAATTCAAATCCATTCAAGACGTAAGAAAATTCAAAACGGTTGCTGAACTACAACTTTGCCACTTGTGCTTTGATCTCTACATTTCTAACGAATTTTAATACTGACGGATAGCTGCAATAGCGGAAACAAAAGAGAGGGGAGGAATTAAGATTCGAAAAAAATTATAGTGGAAAGAAAAAAATATTAGAAATAAAAAAATTAAATTTTTGATAAAATATTGCTTGCTTACTTACAATTTTTTGATAATTTATACCTAAATGATGAAAAGTGTACTCAAATTCAGCTGATTTTGTACTTCTATACCAGTTGTAACATTACTTTGCGCTATCTATTACAAAGAACAAGAAGAAGAAAAGCACAAGAAATATTGAATAACTGACAGCTAATAAATGCTTATATAACTGACAGCTGATTGCTAATTAAAAAATGGCTGTCTGTCACCACTTCATTAATTAATAATTAGTGCTAAATGAATAATTAACTAATTATTAATTTAGGTCGTTGTCTGTCTAGGGCATAAAGGAATGTGGCATGAATATTTAAAACTTCAAGCCTGTATTATTATGATTACTCTGTGGGTTCAATATTGCAAAGGCTTGTTGCATGTCGTAGGCTGAAAGTTGTTTGTACTCGAAAGATAAACTTTTGAAAAAAGTAAAATTAGAAAAGTACTAACCCATTCGCAGAAAATCACAACATTTTTAATGTAATATAAGTAAATATATAAATATTTAGAGTTTTTTTTTATCTAAAGGGTAGTACGCTGTTCGCGCTAAGCTAAAATTTCACTAATCTCCAAAAAAACGCGTGAAAACCGAAGATAAACACTCGCGAAAATTTTTTTGTAGAATTGATGGTAGAGATTTAGCATAGATTCACAACATAGCGTTTAACGTCAATATATAAAAGGTAAATGAATCAAGTGAAAAGAAATAAAATTAAAGAAATCGAAGAAATTGCGATGCTAGGAGCTGTTTTTTTCTTGCAATTGCTTACTATCCAAAGACGAAGCCCTTCCGTACGGGTAAATCCTTATCTCCAGAAACGAAAAACCAAAGGCCGATTCGCAATAGCTGTAAGTACACATTAGTAAATTTCATAATTTGATATTAATTCACACTTTAATTTAGTTCTTCGACATGGTACAAAATCGTTTTCAGAGAAAATTTTCATATGGACCTAAAAACTTTCCATACTCTGTTCAGGATGATAGAGCAAGAATTGCTTCCAAAAAGGAACACGCATCCTGATGCAATAAATGCATTGGAAAAATTTCTCCCTCCAGTGTTAAACACGGATGTCTTCCTTTTCGAAGGCTTTTTCTTGGGTATTTCATTAATTAAATATTCTTCAAAAAAAACCTCGTCTACAGTGTTTTCCATCTCTGTTCAAATATTTATTTATTATTCTATTAATTATTATTCTATTATTTATTATTCTATTTTGTTTTATCGCTTTACCTCTACGTTCTTCAAATACAATTTCAATAAAAATTCAAATTCAAATTCAAATGCCGCAAATCCTTCAAATGTCAAAATTCCGCCGCGAATAAATGCTATGTACATTCACAGGCTAGCTAAAATCTTGGGGAGAGTTTTGCAGCGCACCTAGTGGCTTATCCGTGAAACAATCCATTTAGCGAAGGAACAGCGTACCACTTCGCTAAATTCCGCAGCGGAATTTTAGCTTTTCATTTCGCCAGGCGGAATTTTGTATGGAAAATTTCGTTTAGCACGAACAGCATACTACCCTTAACATTAAGATATTATTTTATCTAGAGATTTATTTATTTATATATTATTTTATTTAGAGATTTTATATATTCAACAAATAAAATGACTGCCCCATTGGCAGCTTTAAGTTTCGATATTATCTATTCAGAGACTTATTACCTTGGGAATTATATTTATTTTTATTATGATCGTTGTTAAATTAAATTCAATTTTTAGTGTTTTAAATCATCATAATAATTGGAATATTTTTAAGAATAGCCTGATAATTCATAATTTAAGTTCTTAATTTTCTCCCACCAATAAGTAAAATGCAGTACAACAGTGTATTGAATATTTCAATTCTATATTTTTGAAAACAAAGAAGATACATAGGTATACTAAATTATACTTACTTTGGTAATTTATATAAATTATTTGATAAATTGACCAAGTATAATTTTTCAAAAATTTTTATTATTTGGGCAAAATAACATAATACGAGTACAAGAATCCTTAATTCATTTACTGAAGTTTTTATGTAGTTTATCTTAGCTTCTAGTATAAGATTGCTCTGGTAATTTTTGTAATTTTCCGAAATTGTTAGTTAATTCACTCTGAATTTTTAGGTAACTTTTCGTAGTTTTTACTTAATTCACCTAAACTAATTCCCTTGACAATTTTAGGTAATTACCGAAGTTTTAGTTAGTTTTCCTCAGTTACCTGTTGCCCTAGTGTTTTTAGGTAATTTACCTAAATTTTTAATTAGTTCAAAATTGCCCAAATGACATACAATTTTAACCCTTGATAACTAAACGTTCGTCTAATAGACTATCAGCCCCTGCCAGTTTTGTGATTTTGAAATGTCCCCTTGGCACTCACACAACCGCACTCACAGTACCTTCACAACTAGTAAATTGAATGATTAATTAACCGAAGGTAATAAGCACGAATGTATACTTTTTACTTACTAAAAGTGTGTCAATCAAACGCAAAATCTGTCCATCTAAGAAACGAAAAATGGCAAATTACTGCAACGAGGCTATTTGTGTAGGAGGAAATCTTTTAACATATGACAAGACTGAAAACCTTAATTTTTAGCATTTTTATATTTCTTAATTTAAATATAATTACACTACTCTTAAGTTACGCTAATTTTTTTTAAAATAAATGACGAAAATATAAAAATACCAGGTTTTTAAAACATAGTCTGTGAGAAGAATGATTAGTTACAGAGTAACACTGATTTAAGTATAGTTATCTAGGGTTAAATCGTTGGTGTCGATTCAATTCAAGGGGTAATTTCCTGTTGTTCTGAACAAATAGTACAACAATCTTAATGCACACATGACATCAATTGGGTGGAATTAATCATATTCCCATTGGAAAAAACATTTCCAGCCATATATAGCCAAAAAACCTTGTTCCGCACGAATGCCAGCAGCTAGCCATCGAGGAGAAAAGGCAAACCAAGAACTCTTAAAAACTTGTGATAGGAAAAAAGTGTCCCCAGAACGCTCAATCAATCAAACTGAAAACTCATAAAGAAGAAAACGTCGAACTACACTACACCCAAACGATTCTCGAGGACTGCCGCAGGGAACGAAGGAAAACAAACGAGGATGCCCGTCGATATTATAAATTAAATCCTCAAATATTTATGTACACACTGGGCGAACAAAGATGATCCAGTCGAGGGACCAAGGAAGCAATTTCTCCGTCTTTTTTGTAATTATTAAGCAGACCGTAAGAGGAGGTCGTCTAAATATCGATTTTTCCTTTTTCCCCCAAAACACGAACAGGAGCAGAGCTCCTCTCGAAAACTTAAAGCTGTGAGTGCTAAAGCCGCTCAAGTGATTGATGCTCTGAGTTGTCACTTAATAAAGCCTCTCCTGGCGGCACTTCACTTTGACAGGCAGAATATAACTGTTCAAGTTAGGAAAAGTTTTCAAATAAATGAACTGAAAATTGCCCGTTTAAGTCTTGTTCCCCACTCGGAGTTGCCCAGTGCGACCTAACGCATCGCAGCACCTCCAGAGAGATGCTTACTCTTCAATAAGAACGGTTGAAATAAAAAGTCAAGGAGTGATAATGTGCCGCCAGAATGTGATTCTGAGATCATTCACATGACACACTCGATGAATGGGTAATAAACCCTAGAGCGTGACTTTCCCAATTATCCCTAAAGCACTTGACGACATCGTACAGTGTCCCCCTCCATCTGAGGAAACTCATTAAGTCGACAATAGCGAAAAAGCAACATTAATCAAGTTGGCATTAAGGAGGATTCCCCACATGCAGCATCCCTCCTACGGCATGCCTCAGATTTTAATACTCACAATGAATCAAAGCAACCAAAAACTGGCATATAAAGTGGCCACCATGTTCTGTAGAACACGAGGTATATCTCGGCGATGCCTTGACGTGCCGCCTACCGGCGAATTTGAGAATCGCTATTCGGCTAACGAAAACCTGGAGCAAGGCATAATTTATGACACACATTCCGGCATCTATTTTACACGAGCATGAAAGGAAGACGTTAAGTTGATTGTTAATCACGTAGCATTCATACTTAACGTCCGCATTTGCTTGGCATCTCTCTAATTTTTTTGCAACCGTCGCACCCCCAAGCCTACATAAAAAATTTACTATACTTTAATATTGCTTTACTCACAAACTTGCGTACAGCGGAGGGGAGGGATTGGTGCATTATTTCGGCCAGCGGAGATATTATACTATGTATACCAAAGAGCTGTCTGTGTCAAAATAACATGTAATTTAAAAAGAAACCAACAGATGGTTCACCCTTTATATGTATAAGAAAATACAAAGTAGAGAATCTGAAAATACATAAATAAATTGACTACCAGCTTGGCATATCTAATAAATTATAATTTTGTTAGTGCAATACGATGCAACCAATTATTATGTAGAGTTGTTGGCTCGACAATGAAATACCACTTTGATCAACAAGTTTCAGTAATTTACTCAGAAAATTAAAAATACAAGTTTACTCATCAAAATAGACATTGTCCCCTTCAAAGTACTCTCCATCAACTGCCATGCACTTATGCCAATGCTTGATTCAATCCTCAAAACATTTTTGATACTCCTTTTTCGGTATAGCCATCAAAACTGTCTTCGATTTCTCCATTATCTTCCCTTGGCTGCTAAAACGCGTTTCCAGGAGCGGTTTTTTTAATCAAACTCATAAACCCACGTCTCGTCTCCAGTAATTATACGTAGAATAAATGTTGGGTCAGATTCAGCCATCGAAATAATGTCTTTCGCGACGTCAACGCGGTCCCTTTTTTGCATGAAATTCAGTTCTTTCCGCATCAGCTTTGCAGCAGCACTTCTGAAGCCTAAATCATTAACCAAAATGCTTTGAACGGATCCATAAGCCACGTCAGCTCTCTTTCTCGCTAATGGTAAATTTGTGGTTTTCGGTAATCATTTCTTTGATTTTATCGATGTTTTTGTCGGTTTTCGATGTCGACGGCCTATCACTGCGTTCGTCATCCTCGACGGACTCACGTCCACCTCTGAAGCGTTCGTGCTATACATGAACGCTTGTTTTCGATAGAGTATCGCTACCAAAACACTTCTCCCACATTTCCAAGGTCGCCACACTGTTAAATCCGCTTTTAACACAAAATTTAATACAAACTCGTTGTTGCAAAGTCGTAAAAATCGAAACACACATAGAGACAGATGTATTCAAGATGGCGTCACTTTTACAAATATGAAGCAATAATGCTGAAATTTGGCGGGAATGTCAGCGACAGATGTGATATCCTACCAAAATGAAAACAAACTTAAATCGGGTGACTGACAGCACCATAAGGTGGTCTTCTTGAAACTTTTTGATCAAGATGATACAACAGAATGATGTAGCAATATTCATAATGCTTGAATTGAAATTCATTCATTAAATCCCATAATTTATTTAGTGCATTTATTGTACACCAATTTATACTATCGGTCAGATTTATATAAATATAAAAATTGCGAATTGAAATATGAAAAGGAGGTCAGACGAGAAATTTCTTCTACCCAACTTCAAACTAAATTTTTTTGAAAATGAAATATTTCTTCCCTAGTTCGTGACTCGTGAGCTACAAGAATCAAGTATTTTATGCAGAAAGGAGGTGGATAGCGGGAAAAATAGTAACACTAAAGTAATTGTATTCCTATAATTATTTTCTATACAAGTCTTTAATAAGACTTTAATTGACATATGGTACACTGAGAAAAGAAAAACATTGTAAAAACAATGGAAAATCAACAATTTTCAAATATAATTTGGCGCCAATTTCGAAAATTATTAACTACGTTTCACATTAAACTTTAGGGTTAGAAATTTCCATTATTAATTTGACAAAAAACAATTTGGAAACAACATTGTAAACGTATTCAAAACAAAATACTTTATTTTCATTATTGCTTGTAATGGTACAACAATTAACATTTAACTTTGTTGAATGTCTTACTTAATGGGGTCAAAAGTTTATTAAAATAAAATATTATTAAATGTACAACGATACGCAATCAATTTTCCAAGCGCATATTTGATCTTACAGTGCGATATTTTTTTCAGTGTATACGTATTTTATGGAAAGCTTAATATGTATAATAAATATTATTCCACCATCGTAATTTCAAAACAACTTCTCACTGATAAGGAACTGAATACGTAAGCCGAGAAGTAAGTTTAGTTTATTACGATAATATAAAATGTACATTGGGAATACATAACATTTGTAAAGTGATGAGTTGAATCAGAATTCTTTATAATCTGGAATTTACAATATGTGAATAACAGATTAGAAATACTTACGACTTAGAGATCCGACTTTTATTGGCGTTAAATTTTATGGCGTAATTAGGGAGTTAGTTTTTCTTAATTACTGACTATTCCCAACGGTCATAAATCGATCCTTGTAAAAAGGGTCTCTTTTAAAATCCCTGTTGCTTGCCTAAGCTTGTTTATGTGCTTGCTATGTAAGTTTGCAAATTTAGCATGAACAAAATTCATTGGTTTCCCTGCATTTTGTCAAGCTCTGTGACATCTAAACTTGTGTCCGTTTAGTGTCAATAAGAAATTTATTTGAAAGAAATAATTATATTATATTATATTACTGTATTCGACAAAAGGTGTTGTTAAACTAGTTACTACGGTTACTTTACCTCAGGTTAATATGTTCAAATTAAGCTCTTCCAAATGTGGTAAAAGTTTTAAATAAAAGTGATTTTGAGTTTGAAGTTAAGTTGAAATTAAACATTCTTAAAATGTTATTTAAAAAAGTTTTTTTTAACATACACTTAATGCTAAACGCAATTTAGACGCGTAGTAATACTTTTCTTAGAAGTACGATACGCACAAACGACCCCGACATTACATTCAAGAAAGTTGGTCGTGATATCAAAATGAAATCACATAAATTCTAAGAAAAATTAAGCGTGGTTTGGAGCTGAAAAAAATATATGGAATACAGTTTAAGAAACAATTTCATAAAAATGATGAAGTAAATATATTAGAGGAGTTGTGATGAGAGTTTTACATCTGCATAATCGAACATTTCATATATTTTATGAAGTTTTCGTTAAAACCGTGAAGGTACAGCTCTTAAGTCCATGTAAATTTAGACTGACTTCGATGAAAACATAATTTTCAATTTCAAGTACTTCTAGAATTTATGATTAATTTTTGAAACTTTTACACCCTTATTATGGAAATCGAGCTGATGATTCTGAGATTCAAAGAAATTATTTCACTTATAGTGAAATTACGTCGTGAATTTAGCTATAAGAAATAATCTAAGTTGAAGTGCCATAATGAATGATGACTTTTTTGTAATACATACATATGTATTTATATATGAGCCATATGTTGTGTTTGTCTGTCCGTCAGTCGGTCTTTCAACTTTCTAACTTCTTAAATTTTAGGCCTAGAATGTGAAAAACATAATTTTACAAAGATATAGGCCTGAATTAAAAAAGTTAGGGTATTAACTTTTAATTTATAACTTAGCGGAACCTAAGGGAGGTATAGAAAAAACATATTGTTAACCCAAGCTACTTATATCCCTTTATCTTATTACAATATTATGTTATAGTTCGGTTTTCAAAGATAGTAAAATTGTATAACTTTCAAATTGTTGCTTTTACCAAATCAGGCTGTTTAAAGATTGTTATTAAAATTTCGCCACCCACAATTCATAGAGAAATTCCTCACATTAAAATTCAAAGAAAATTTCGCCTGTAAATTAGTCTCTGTATTTTTTCGAGTTAGAGTTAGATTCGAAATTCGACTACGAAAAGTTAGCTACTTGAGAATTTAACTATATTACTTTTTTTAATTCCCAAAAATACAAAATTGTTGTGCTTTTCTCTGGAAGGCGGGACAGATGGTCTTTTCTGGATGTAAAGAATGTGAAAACAGTTCATAGAATAGGGTAGGATTGTGGGTGTAATGAAATGAAATGCGACATTATCAATATCCTAAATTTCAACAAAACCTATTTGAGCTCAGTCATCCACTTTTGTTACTTACTTTTGTCGGAATGTATTGTATTATTTATAATTGTTAATATGCGGTGATACCTCTGGATGTAACACTTATTAAACAAATCTTGATCGAATCACCCAGAAATTTAATTACATATGTACATCGAAATGTTTTAAAAAGAGACATTAGTTATTTTAATTGGACCGATAATTATGTAAAACTTGCTAACAAACTTAATACTAGGTTTACGGACATTTATTGTTTGATTTGTAAAGATTCCGAAATAATAAGTTTAAAATATATTTCCATTCGAAATACACAGCTCGAGAGAGATAAGGAATTTACAAGAATATATCGTCGTATTATTACATGAATTAGATAAACTATTTGCACTAAAATTTGATAAATATGACTTCTGTAAATTTTGCCACAAAATCTGAAATGGGTCAAATTGACACGTTCTGTAAACCTAGTGTTAAACTTGATTTGCTTTGGCGTAGAAAGAATTGCGCGATAACTGTTTAATACTTCGAATTTTTGGACAGTCTTTTTTTTTTGGTTTGGGCTGTAGGCGATTTTCTGAAACGATTGTTCTTGATTCCTAAAATGATATCCCGAATTCATTAGTGTGTAACGCAACAGCAAAAATGAATCCCCTGAATTTTGTTCCGACTTCTCTTAATTGACTTGTTACAAAGTAGAATTTCTGTATTTTCCTTAAATTGGGCGGAGGCCGAGGGGTACCACAAATTTCCACAGCAACCACCACCTGAAGGAATGTAAACTTTGAAATATAGGCAAGAACCACAGTAACGTATCGAATATGTCTCCCTTAGAGCTGAGCCCCCAGTATAGAAAGGAATCAACACAAATGTGTTTTGTATTGGATGTATATTGTACAAGTTACAAGCGAAAATTCTTTACCTGGAATCTTTGAAACAGCTGGAACTTGTACAGATGTCCTTGCGTAGAGTATTCCATTAACCATCAGGATCCACCAAAGATTCAGCCGAATGTGGCTCATGGTGAAATCACTTGTGATCAATAGTATAGAAGAGACAACACGGTCACGCTTCGGTAGCGCACTTGTTTTTATTCACGGTTCGACACTTTACTCCCGAATTTTTCTTCAGAGATGATAGGTTTGAGACAATTAACAAAAACAACAACAACAACAGGGAGAACTTAGGTTTGTGTCATCGGCCCGAATTTCCCAAAGGAACATTGAGTGAAAATTCACACGGTTTTACGCAACGGCATACCGCAATAGAGAAAAAAGGCGTTGCGCTATATTATATATACTAAATATGTACATATACGCGGAATGACCAACAAGCACTTTAAACACTCGAAAAATTCATGACCGCACCAAGAGCAGATACGGTAACCTGCAGACCTTTCCGGACCCCTTACGGTCTATTGATGTTGCTGAGCAGACCGAGCCAGTGCACGACCCCCGAAGTCCGGTATGGGGATGGGATGCGAGAACAAAAGCAAAAGTTGAAAAAGAAAAGTTAATTTTTTCTAAGTCGACAGCCACATGGATGACGGCGGCGAAGCTCCTTTTTGAGGGATGTAGAGCTTTTCTTTCTTGTATATAACTTGACACCGACAAATTGTTCTTTCGATGATGGAAGGATGTTCGCTTGTAACAAATTGCACATTAAAAAACTCGGTCGCGAGAGATAAATGTATTTCTCTACTGGATTCTAGTCAACTATATTATACAGTGATAAAAGTTTTATACGAAATCGAAATTTTCACGTCCGATTTAAGTTGGAGTCGAGAGCAAACTGAAGAACGGACATCTCCGTAGGTCTGTGATAATGTCTGGACCAAGCCGACTCTTTTCGCGTTGAGGTACAGACAGATATGCTGCGAGATGCTGTCTATGGAGGTGGCGCACAAAGGAGCTGCTGAATCGTCGATCTGCTTTCCATATATGCGGGGGAATCGAAAGCAGTTTCTCTCAGACTTTCCATTCACCAAATTGGAGCTACCTACCTCTACTCAGCTACTGGAAATATGGAAAAGCAGATCTCACCATCTGAACGAGGGCTTTAGCTTCTCTGGCATCTGGCATCTGGCAAGCGCGCAAGGAGTTTGCATCAGTTTTGGCAAAATAAAAAAATGTATAAAAAAAAAAAAAAAACCGAAAGCTTTCCTACGGGATGGCTTTGTGCCTGGATGTTGTTTTCATCGGTCCTCGCCATTCTCAGATATTGTGTAGCTTAGAGATGCGCATGCGCGCTCTTATCATTCCACGTCGGCAGAAGATCTTTTTCATCTTCGCTCTTTAGTGATAAAAGTATCAGCGCTTAAAAATCGACGTCTTGTTATTTTATAAAAGACCGAGGGCGAGAACTTGTGACGTCTTTGGAGAATTGTACTCTGTTGCCTCATGCCTAGAGAAAGGCACGCGCACAATATATGTATACTAGAAGTGAGAACATCTTAAACTCATGGATGCTACTCATCAAACAGCAATCTTGCTTTGTATGATGGAGGACGGGGGGGACGGTCATTTGGAACTTAATTCATCAAATATACTGTATTGTAATCGTCACCGTATTCGAGATATCAGGACCTTTATTTTAGTTTTTAGATAGGTTCTTATTAACCCTTTGCCTAACGATTACAATAACAAATTCCAAAGTATCGTGCACGTGCCGCAATTAAATTTAGCGCAAATTTATGCATAGAGTTGTATAGTAAAGATAATAATAAATATATGTTTTTTACAAATCAGAAGAAAGGCCATAGGGGGATAAGAAATGGTAAAGTGCCCCCGCGCCGATTATAGCCGTTATATTTTTTTTATTATCAGGACTAACACAAGTAACAATTTGGCCAAGTTTCATCTCCTAATAATTAACCCCCAAGGGGTGAGGATTAATTTTAAAAATTTCGAAAAAAAATTAATATCTTTTGAACGCGTTGACCGATTTGGATGGGATTTTGACATCTTATAGATGTCACTGAGGCGCATCAGACAAAAAATCAGTGGAGCTGAAACCGGGAATTTTTTTTTTTTCAAAAAATTTTTTCAGCCATTTTGAATTTTGGTACAATTACCAAAATTTTGTTATAGCTTCCTTACATAGCTTTTTATTACATATATTTTTTCCAGATTTTTTTGGCACCTAAAAAAAATAAAATGTCGATTTTTATTTGTTTTTTGTAGGTTATGACTGTAAGGCAAAATCGCCAAAAATTGTTTGTGACTTTCTGGCCTAGTTTTTTACAATATATATTTTTTCCTGGGTCTTTACTCAGACTGAGAATTGGGCACACATTGGGTTACCCACGAACCCTCAGTAAGTCGGTTGGTAACGCGACGTGCTGACTGCGAGCCAGCAGGGCGCTAGAGAGGTTGTGGGTTCGATTCCCACGAGAAGCTCTGGTCACAAAAAGGTGGCATCACAATGGGCCTGTAATAATGGCCTAAGTGTGTCTTCGGACAGCCACTGTAATCTACATCTCTACATCTACCCACGAATACCTCCTACCAAGACCAGACCCTAGCGCCAAGACCAACCCCTTTGCCCACACTGTACGAAACCCCCCATAGTTACCCACATTCTAACCTCCTGTCCCAAATCCCCTAGTTAGATTTCTTCTCCAAACCTCACAATCATATTTGATCCTCACTTCCTGGGACTCCTCAATCTTAGACTCCCTCCGTAAATTAGGCAGTTAGGGCATAGCTGGCATGGAGTATAGTTCACCGACGCTTCTACTATTGCTTCTACTACTACTGGTGTTGCGAATTCATTCGAATCGAATTGATTATTATTTACTTTATTATCACTATCACTATAATTATTTTTATTATTATTATTATCGTTATTACTGCGCTCATTGCTGATGAAAGTGATGATGAATAATGATGAACTGTGAGTGGTTGCGTACAGTGTGGGCAAGGGGGTTGGTCTTGGCGTCGTAGGAGGTATTTTTGAATAACCCAATGTGTGCCCAATTCTTAGTCTTAGTAAAGACCCAGGAAAAAATATATATCGTAAAAAACTACGCCAGAAAGTCACAAACAATTTTTGACGATTTTGCCTTACAGTCATAACCTGCAAAAAACAAATAAAAATCGACATTTTATTTTTTTTAGGTGCCACGCCGGTGGAAAAAAAATCTGAAAAAAATATATGTGATAAAAAGCTATGTTAGGAAGCTACAACAAAATTTTGGTAATTGTACCAAAATTCAAAATGGCTGAAAAAATTTTTTGAAAAAAGAAAAAAAAATTTTTTTAGGTTATATAACGTTTTCAGTTCCACTGATTTTTTGTCTGATGCGCCTCAGTGACATCTAATATATAAGATGTCAAAATCCCATCCAAATCGGTCAACGCGTTCAAAAGATATTAATTTTTTTCGAAATTTTTAAAATTAATCCTCACCCCTTGGGGGTTAATTATTAGGGGATGAAACTTGGCCAAATTGTTACTTGTGTTAGCCCTGATAATAAAAAAATATAACGGCCGTAATCGGTGTGGGGGCACTTTATCTCTTCTTATCCCCCCCCTATGGCCTTTATATGCAGCGGATGTCACCCGTTAAAGTTGAATTTGGCACAGAAAATGTTTGTGGGCTAGTCCTGTCATTTTCACTTAAAGAATTAAGGGGTTACGCCTAGTTGGGCAGGGATTTTTTTCTTAATGTAAGTATATTATCTTCAAAGTGTACCCCCAAAATTTCAAAAGAATCGCGTAACTCATTCAAAAGTTATAGGTGTTTCGAGAGTGGTAATGCTCGTCTTAACTTTAAATGCGATTATATCAATTTCTTTGTTTTTTGTTATGCCTTTGCGGTAAGCAAAGTTTTCGATCAATTTATGATCAAATTTAATGTTTTATTTTTTATTTTTATTTTATTCAAAATAACCAAAACTGATTTACCATGAATAAAATCCAATCTCTTTGCAATGCAATAAACTAAGGGAATCTTTGATTTTGATTTCAAATGAGGGGTGTAAAGTTAGTCCTCGCATAGCACGGTACTTTGCAAAACACGATTTTCGTACAACACATCTTTTATAAAAATGAGCTTACGCTTTTGGCTTACATGGTTCGTAAAACATGGGTTTAATAAAACACTACAAAATTCCGTGTTAAACGAGAGAGTGCTCATTTATTATTATTTATTTATTGCTAGGGGTAACCCTTATTGTTGGGCACTGCAACCGAAAAGTCTTCTATACCGAAGCCCCTTTAAAGTAAAAGACGGTCTGCTACCCTTAGGAACGTCAGAAGGGGTTTAACAGAAGATGAACAAACTTCAGCCGAGTCCAAAACTTCTTGACTAAAGATCTTTCTTCTTAATCGTGCCAAAGGACAAGCACACAAGATGTGTGATGTAGTTTCATCGTCTTCAAGACACAGACAACATTCCATCTCATTTGACAGACCTATTTTATGAAGTAAACGAGGGTTACCTGTAAATCTTTCCCTTATGATTTGTTATAACTTGCCGAATTAAAATTACATTGATACTTATAATAAATGACAGTTCATTTGACGATTATCCCTATCCAAAATCCAAAGCACCCTTTAGAACATTTTACGTGGTTGCAATAGAGAGACGTACATATATCTTCCACATATGCTACGATACGTGTGACCATTTGATTCGATATTTTTCGAGCTTTTTAAGTCAATTTGACATGTAATTTGATCGATTTTCCTGCATTTGCTTTCTTTTTATGGGGCTACATTAAAGATCACTGCTATGAAAATAACCCAAAAATAATAGAGGATTTTATTAAAGACATCAGGAGGATTGTCAATGGCATTAAAAATTAAACGTCAGAAAATATGCATTTAATAGTTTTAGAAAGTAGTTAGATATCTGTGCCAATTTCGATGGTTAAAATATCGAAAATATATATCATTAGTAATTAACGTTCTGTACTATATTTTTAAATTAATGATTTTTATTAAATAGATTTAATTTTTTTTATAATAAAATGGACATGAAATAAAAACGACGACTTTCCTTTACATTTTCCCGATCTCTCAATTTGTTAGAAAATAGTGACTCATTAGTTTTCACAAATTCCTATTGGACACCCTGTAGGTATGTGAATCACATGCACAACCTATTATGTACTTTTATAATATCTTAATAAATCTAAATAAATCTTTTTGTATAAAAATATGCATAAATTTTCTTATATAAGTGTAAATCAAACTAGTGATTTAGGTGGCTGTTGGTTCGCCTTAGACCGGCCATACATACGAGAAATGGTATATTTGGAAGTTATGCACTCTCTTCATTGCATGCGTGCCTCGGGCAAATCATGCACAAACGTTGAAATTACTGCAAAAATCGAAGAAAAAAAAATTTATAACGATAATCGATTCTCTTTTCTGCGCTACATCAATTTTTGCCAGCGCTCTGCAATTACCCCCAGCATGCTGCAATTTTATCTGTCTCATTACATCACCTGCCATTAACCTGGAACTGGTTTCGAGACAATCCACTTCGTAAGATGCAAAAGTCCTTCCAGCTACCTTCTTCTCTTTCTTAACCACTAATTCTTCCAGTGTCTTGCATCATTCGCGATCGGCGATTTTCCTTTAAAATTTTATTCACCTCAGCACCAAAGTAGAATCGACAAGGACTGGAATGGTCAGGGAGAGGTAATTTGCGGGTACCGCTGCAAATCAATCATTCAATCATCTCGTGACTGGTAATAACTCGTACTTTCGTGAAAACTTGTATGCTCCGATCCGCTCGGTTGAAAAATCTGATTTCACCGCGAATGTCCTACTAAACCTCTAATCAATTGAGATGGCAAAAAAAAAGAAAAAGAAAACCAATTAGCTTGCTGTGTATAGAATCAAGTCTCAATATTATAAGCGTGCTAAAATGTTCCAAAGGCGCAATTTGCTAAGTCCAAATCGCTTAGAAAGGCCGCAACAATTAATTGATAGAATTGCGCACCACTTTGAATTTCACTGATTTCTTAGTTTTCATGGAAACGCTTCATGTACCGATCCAAAGGCCGCATAAAAACGTGCCACTAGTGCAGCGATAACACTGTGGAGCTTAGTTTTGCGCGTAAGCTTGTCTTCGCGACGTTCCTCTTACTTTATGAACTCAACTGACAAAGCCTTGAACTAGTAGAATGAACGGGTTGATGCGTATTTTACATATCGTATTTCTTATCATTGCGAAACGTTGCGTTCCATTAATAGTCAAAGTGCGTCAACGTCCGGCTGAGCGGTAATTATCTATTATATGCCAAAGCGATGGTAGAATAATTACAATCAAATTATGCCAAAGAATGCTATGATTACAATCGGTGTTGACCCAATTAATCTAAGAAAAGCGCAAGGAAGTTTACACATATAACAGTATCTCTAAAGCTAAAGTAGGCACGTGTCCAAAACATGCGTCTGTACATACAAAAACGAAAAGAAAAGAAAAATATAAATTACTTTCTATATATAGGTATATATAAAAATGTACAAAATTGTTGCTTATAACTTTGAAATTATTTCGACCGTTTAGAATCACCCTTAGCCTCGTACTGCCCAATGTGATTTTTAAATGACACACTGCTTATTAACCCATTAAGTCCCAAATGTCAACTTTTTCGCCGCTGCGTTCGGCCGCTATATTTTTAGTGAAAATAGTGTCTGAAAAATATGTGACACACTAATTCCGACGCAAAATTTAATGATCTTTCAGAATCTGACCTCAAAATTTGCAACAAATGTGTGGTTCAAAAGTTGTAAACTAATTTATGCAAAAATACGTGATTTTGAAAAAAAAAATTTCTGGTTTTTCCAATTTTCCACAAGGAAATCATTTGAAATTTCATTGTTTTCGTGCAAATATCGTGGTCTCGACTCCCAAAGTATAAGCTCCCGTTGTTTAAATGAAGGATTTTAATGTTTAAGCACACAAAATGGCGGTCGGGACACGAAAAGATGAGAAAAAGCTTTCGGAATTTTTTACTCGAAAACAAAGGGTTTTAGAGAAAAATTTTATTGAACAAAAAGTGCTTAGAATTGATTGAGAAACCCGTGTGAATTTTTTCAGAATTTTTCAAGCAATTTTTGGATTTGATCATTTTTTGAAAAATCCAAAAATCTCATCAAAAATTCTGAAAAAATTCACACGTGTTCCACAATCAATTCTAAGCACTTTTTGTTCTATAATATTTTTCTCTAAAAACCTTCGTTCTCACGCGAAAAAATATCTTGAATTATAAAATAAGTTAGAAAATTTGACTTTCGGAATTTTTCACTCGAAAACGAAGGGTTTTAGAGAAAAATATTATAGAACAAAAAGTGCTTAGAATTGATTGTGGAACACGTGTGAATTTTTTCAGAATTTTTGATGAGATTTTTGGATTTTTCAAAAAATGATCAAATCCAAAAATCCAAAAATTGCTTGAAAAATTCACACGGGTTTCTCAATCAATTCTAAGCACTTTTTGTTCAATAAAATTTTTCTCTAAAACGATTTGTTTTCGAGTAAAAAATTCCGAAAGCTTTTTCTCATCTTTTCGTGTCCCGACCGCCATTTTGTGTGCTTAAACATTAAAATCCTTCATTTAAACAACGGGAGCTTATACTTTGGGAGTCGAGACCACGATATTTGCACGAAAACAATGAAATTTCAAATGATTTCCTTGTGGAAAATTGGAAAAACCAGAAATTTTTTTTTTCAAAATCACGTTTTTTTGCATAAATTAGTTTACAACTTTTGAACCACACATTTGTTGCAAATTTTGAGGTCAGATTCTGAAAGATCATTAAATTTTGCGTCGGAATTAGTGTGTCACATATTTTTCAGACACTATTTTCACTAAAAATATAGCGGCCGAACGCAGCGGCGAAAAAGCTGACATTTGGGACTTAATGGGTTAAGGGGACCTTTACTTTCAAAATCGGGAAAAAACACACTTTTTAAAAGTTTTTTTTTGAAAAGACTATTATATTTATGATCCTGAAACCTTTTGTACATTATTAGTAAGATTATGAATAATATAAAAAGAATTTTTAAATGCAACTTTAGTTTATTTTAATGCCTGCAGATGGCGTCAACCAAAAGGCACTTTTAAAACGGCCCCATTTCTCCAGGACTTCCTGTAACGGATAGATTAAAAATTTTTAGTGGATTGTTTTCATAAGACACAAAACTAGTACCTAAACCTAAAAAACCTTTTATTTTTAATGAATATATCATTTTATACACATTTTTCTAAAAAAGTTACAAAATGACTATAAGTTAGGGGTAAACTAACCTCCGCATAAAAAAGTGGGGGGGGGGGGGGGGGGGGGGGGGGGGGTAAAATAATATTTTTAAAGGTTTAGTTTCTAGTATACATATTTGATAACGAATCGAATGGCGTTTGGTTTGTTAAAATCAGTTGATTAGTTTTTGAGATACAGATGCGGCCATTTCCAAAAATGTGATTTCGAGAAAAATGCGTTCAAAGTTTTTGCTATATAATTTTTGTATATAAAATGCGTAGAGGTAGCGTTACAAATATAGGTATAACCTTTTTTTTTACGAATTTCTTAAAACCGTTTTAGGAGAGGGTTTGTATGATGTTAAGAAGCATTTTTATGAAAAAAAAAAAAAAAAAATTATTTTTTTCCGATTTTGAAAGTAAAGGTCCCCTTAAGAAAAAATCCAGCTAAAAAGCATTACATCAAAGAATATTAGAAATCATGTTATTTTCATAAATAAAGTACTGCAAATACGCTTTGTTAAATTTAACTTATAACAGAAAATATAATAGGATAAATAAGAATGATTAGCGAATAACAAAATTAGATCACAAAGCCTAATAAACAAAACAACTCAATATAATAACTCTCTGACATTGTCTCGACATATTAACAAAAATATTCAAGATTTTCTCATTTTTCTGCCGGTCGGTCTATTCTATGGTATCCTTTGATTGCCTGTTTTCTAAGTGACCAATTGATTTGGAGATCTGATATTTTGCACATTTGGCCTCATCCAACTAGTCTCGGTTCTATCTCGCTCCCGTTCTGGTCTGGTCAAATATTCTTAAATTGTTTACAACACGGAAGACTGAACAGCTGTACTTTGCCCACATGCAAAGGTCGGGTCTCAACGGAAATCACTTGCAACAATCTTTTTGCATACTGCTAGGCTGGAAGCGCTCAGTTCAGTGGATATCTGGTGCATAACAGCTAAAAGTTAGGACATATAAGAATTTAAGGGTTTTCGTGCAGATAACTGTATTTTCCAGATTTTGCGTAATTCTATGAATTTCTAGTTATTGAAAAACAGAGTGTCAAGCTTATTTTTAACAATGCCAAGAGGAAAATACTTTACTAAATCGGAGTTGGAGAGATTGGAGAAGTTAATTGAAGAAAAGTGGAAACCTGCAGATATTGCGACGGCTTTAGGAAAAGGTTTATCAACAATATACAGATATTTAAAAAAACACAATATTTCCGGACAAAAACTGAAAATTGGAAGACCAACAGAAATTACTGAGAGGGAAAAAAGGACTATTCTGAGAAAAGCATCAAATACAATGAAGTCCGCTGCGAAAATAAAGAGTGAACTAAACGTGAAAGCATCCGTTAGAACCGTTCAAAGGATAATAAAAGCCTGTAACCATCTAAAACGAAAAAAAATTAAGCGTACTCCCGCACTGAAACCCAGACATGTTGAAGCTCGTTTGTGCTGGGCTGAAGAACATATGTCCTGGACAGAGGAATGGAAGAAAGTAGTTTTCTCAGACGAAAAGAAATTCAATCTGGACGGTCCAGATGGTTACGACTATTACTTCCATGATTTAAGGAAAGATCCGCTAGTATTGCATAAGCGACAAATGGGTGGAGGCTCAGTAATGGTATGGGCTGCCATTTCCTATTACGGATGTATTGACTTATTATTTGTCAGTGGCCGCCAGAATAGCCAAAAATATTTGGAATTGTTAAAGCTACAAATAATTAAAATTCGGGAGAAATTTGAGTCTAATAATTTCATTTTTCAACACGATAACGCTGCAATTCATTCAGCAAGGATTGTGAAAACGCATCTCATAGACAGCAACGTTAATGTTCTTCAGTGGCCAGCAGTTTCTCCTGACCTCAATATTATCGAGGATGTCTGGGGTTACCTATCAAGGAGAGTGAGTATACACGGAAGGGAAACAGTTTGATGGAGTGGAAGAGCTCAAAAATGCAATAATTAACGAATGGAAAAGAATACCCTCAGATTTCTTAAAAAAGTTGTACGAATCGCTTCCAAGAAGGGTTTTTTCGTTAATTAAAGCAAAAGGAGGGAAAACCCCTTACTAATATTTGTTAAATTTAGTTGATTTTACTTCTTTTTTCGAATTTGAAATTAAATTCTCTTTGTTTTGTCGCACTCGAAATGCACAATTTGGCGTTGTTTTTTTTATTCTCCTTCAGATAACGGTTAAATCAGATAAAAATGATGGTGAGTATTACCAACACAATGCCCTTTCAAAAAAGTAAAAGAATTGGAAATTTAGTTATTCATTGTATGAATTCTTCTAAAATAAATTGTTTTCTCTTTGTTTTGTCGCACAGGATAGATGTAATCAATAGTACACCGGCACTATTGTTTTAAAAAGAATAATTCATTGCATTGCTTATTTTGTTGGTGACTTTACTTATTAAAAGAAAACATTTTTTTGTTTTATCTCTGATCTGACATGCAATTTATTTTCTGAAATTGCCGGTAATATTTTAACAAAACTTCCCTGTAGATACAACGTTGGGTCAAATCCCATATAAAAAGCGCCCATTCTCCTTTAGGCTTATCCACTTCCTGTACAGTCCCCGAATGTCAGCTAAAAAAAAATTCAATAAATCTAGGCACCAGGCTCAGAAAGGATCCTTGATTATGGTTTTAGAAATTTGTACATATCTTCCTCAGTGCCTGTAGCGTTAGACAGCTAGCGTTTTTCTTTTTTGTACATTTTTTTCATTTAGTTTTTAAAGATATAGCCATATTTTCGTTATAAGTCCTGATGCCGACAATCAGGTTAAATTGCAAGTTGATACGTGATATTACAGATTGCGTTGTAATAAAGGACCTTTTACTAAGTATTCTTAATATAATTTGACTTTGATAATGGCTACAGTGATAAGTTTTAATTTTTCGTACTTTATTCAATAGAATGATGAAATCCTTTTCAGATTTCCTTCCATATAAGTTGTCTAGTTTATTGAGGCACCAACTTTCCCGTCCCAGATGACAACAACTGTCCCTTCCTAGAAGAAAGAGCTTAAATCATACTCTTATTAATATCGTTAAATTAAAGACGAAAGGAAACGAGTTTTTTTAAAAATATTTCTCCACTTTATCTTTTCTTGCAGCCACAAATGCATTCATTTGCTTTTTACAGCGCGTAATTTCATCCCTTTTGGGAATTGCAAACGAGTATTTTCTCTCCTTGGCCTGGTGAAACATCGCACCGCTTTTGTAATATTTCCCCAGTCCTTCTAGAGAACTTTAAGCCAGCAGATAGCAGGCACTGTCTCTACTTCGTAACGTCTTCAGCTTATCCTGGCTGATGCTCTTTTTATTTACCTCGTCGCCGTTTCAGACAAACCTGTAGAGAGGTTAGTGCTGAACTAGTTTTCAGTTTTCCTCAGACTTTGGTTTATTGCTAGACTTCTACATCCAAAAAACATACATATTAGATTCAACGGAAATTTGTTTTTATATTTTTATATGGTCAATAGAACTGTTTACAACGACAATTCTGGAACTTTAGAAATTTATTTCCTCTTCTCCCCTTCCAATTTCACCATTTCTATATCTTCTTCATTTCCTAAGAAAGTGGCTTCCTTCGACGACGCTATTGACTGATTCGCTCTCTTGTTTGAAAGTCCAATGTTTGCTTCAGTGATCCACAAATATTTCCGCCTTGCTTCCGGAGATATGAATTTCAGACTTTTGAATCTCAAGTTCACTCAATTTTCAAAATAATCTTTGGAGTTAGTAAGCGCCGTACGATAAATCTGTCTTCTCGGAAATATTTTCCCACGCGATTGTCTTCGGCTTCCTAAGCAATTGGTTAAATGAAGTATAGTCTCATTGGGAAAGCGAGGGTGGAACTTTTATCATTTCTCTTTCCTTCTCAGCCTATTCTTTTGTGGTCATTTTGTACCTTTTATCAATTTTCTGCATAGCTGACCTGATCAAAGGGCAGCAAAATCTTTTGCCGACATCAAATCCTGAATATTAATTTCGTGAGCATTTAAACGGAATTGTCAAAGATTCGATGGCAGGCGGCTTTAATTTTGCCGAACTTGCTGTATATTAAAGTTTAAATGGGTTCTGTACCCATTCAACCAAACGCATAGGAGACGAAAGATAAAACAAAAGCTAGAAATAATAATAATAAAAAATAAATGCCGAAACCATTGAAAGCGTGAAGGATATCACTAGAATACAGATATAGACAGAGACGATGTCTATTGATCTGATTTAAATATGACAGAGAGTTGGAAAGGCCAAGGAAACTGCTACTAAACCAGTCGCAAAAAGAAAAAAATATTTCTAGTTGATTATACGATTAGGTAATTGTTAATTCATCTGGTAGGAATTTTCTGTTGCAATCAACTATATCCTAGTTAATGTAAATTTACTAGAATGCATTTGTCAATTTTTAAGCAGAAATCATTTCAATTTAATTTTTAGTCCACGTTAAAGTGTGCAGGTATATTCACATAATAACATCCATAACTTAGCATGGTCGGTGTCTGTTGAAACATACATATATAGGTAGTCGTTGTTGTATCTAATTAGTTAGATCAACTCTACAACAACCGTGGCCTAAAATTTTAATAGCTTTTCTTCTCTACTTTTTCCCATTACTTCTAAAGACAGTGTACAGATAATGGAATCAACTTAAGGTCACAATGTCAAAAAATCAGGTTTTATATTAAATAAAGCAAATTACACTAATTACACGACACGACAAAATTTAATATTTAATTTATTACAGAAGAAGTCATTTCTATAGGATTTTTTCCGTAGATTACAAATTTGCAAACCTATCACGTCAAATTAAAAAAAAAATAAAAAAAAACCTAGTTTCATACTTTTATTTAAGCAACAATTCGTTATTTTTTAATGAATTTTTAAAAATTACCAAAATACTGTACTTCGTATTTTTCAAACCTATTTTTTTTCAAAAACGTAATGTGATAGGACATTTTTGTTTGCGAATTCACAATCTACGAAAAAAAGATCGATTGAAATGACATATTACTTGTTTTTGTAGGAAATCACTGTCACACAGTGTTATTTTTGCTTTACCAACTTTAAAAAGTCGATTTTGTTTTTTTTTTGCATTTTTCAAAAGTAAATGTTTTCAAAAATGTTCTCTGAAAATTTTAGATCTGAACATTCTAACTATACTTTTTGATACCTTAAACATGAGTACCTGAGCGCGCTCTATTACCCCGGCTGCAGCTAAGCCGCTGGAAAACTTTAAACGCGTTTTTCTCGAAAAAACATATTTTGGCTTTGCTTCGCTCAATTTTCGGAAACTACTCAACCGAAATTTTAACCACATATTTCTACCATGTATGGATTCGTTCCGAACGACGACCATATCAAAATGTTATTAGTTACTATATTTTTTATTGCAAAAATCACTGAAGAAAACACCTTTTTTTTCTTTTTCGAAAAAAAGTCTGCCATTTTGTAATTATGCATAAAAATTCATTATTATTGTTGTTCAGAACGAACTCAATGTTATTCTTTATCGAATAACATTTAATTTTTATGTTTCAAATGATTTGTTGCAGAGAAATCGACAACGTAAGTCACCTGCCTACTTTTTGAAGTGTTACCTTTGTCTACCATTTTTGAATATAAATATTGCGTTAAATGATTAAAAAAACATTTGTTCATATATTTTAAGAGTGTATTTATTGAGCTCAACCATTTTTATATTAAGATTTATCATATCAACTTAAAAAAAAATTCGTAAAAATAGCTCTTTATTCGAGCGCCTAAAGTAGATTAATCCCTTAATAAGTCTGAGACCCTTCAATTTGACGGGTTGATCGTACTAATGTTAACAATGAGCCTGAATTAATTCCGTTATATCGTTTCAACTAGATACGTGGATTAAATAACAAGATGTTTTATAATTTTTAAATAGATTTTTTTGGTCTGGTTACCAGCAATCTTATAACTGAAATAAAAGTGAAAATCATGAGCAAAAATAGTTAACACATCAAATGTCACGTTTCAGCTACACATTCAGCTATTGGGTGCCGGTCCCGGGGGATGTGTTAAATGAACTATGAAATTAATTGTTGGAACCACATACTTTTTTGGGTGTGTTGATATGTGTTCTGAGAGCAAATCAAGTGTTCAATGCTTAAAACAATTTGTGGGATGCTGTCTTGACATCATAGTTCTTATGAAGAACAAGTAGAATTTTACAGTTTCGAATTGATTAGCTTACAAACGAACACTTTTGCTTACAGTTTACCCTTCCGATGATCAAATCATGCAATAATTGATTAAGTTGGTCCTGGGAAATTTGCATTTCAAGTGGGATAATAGAACAGCCCACCACAGTTTGAGACAAAAGAAAAGAGGAACAAGTTCGGTCGAATCATTAATTTTGAAAATCGTTGCCATCTGAGCTCAGCTCAAGAGAATTGTCACGTAGCTGAGATTACATTGTTTGCCATTCATTGGATGGCTAATTCCATGAAACCACTGGTCGAAAATTTAGAGAGGAGTACTGTGACGCATTACATATTATGTTTGGTTATTAAACTTATTTATAATAAAATATATCTTCCTTATTTCCAGAAAATGACCGGCATAAAGGAGAAATGTGTATCAGCTTATATCTCGCTTAAAAGTAAACGGATGAGCTAATTTTATTAAGAAGTAACTATGTACATACAATAAAATTTAATCCAATTTTCTTTTTAATTTTTTATATGTAAATGGAGTTAAGAGACACTTTTTCTTCAGCCTTCAAACAAAAAGAGTCTCTTAACTGCAAAACTGCAATATACCATATTTCATCAAAATTTGTCATGTAGCGATTACCTTACCTGGTATTGGTGATAATAATACATAGACATAATGTTGTGCTGCTCAACTCCCAGAAAGAATAGTGTGATGATTTCTATTGCAGACGTTGGCAGAGTCCTTAACATATAATACTGCATTTTTATCAAAGACTGCCTAATGGTTTTTGCACAGTATGTGCCGAGACAAAAAAACAAAAAAAAATTCCAAAATCTAACCGTTTTGGTGTCGGTATCTCTCCCATTATACAAACTTAGGGATTACTTTTTTTAAAAAATATTTTGTTTTCTTGGTGTCCCTAAACAGACAGCACACAAAAATTACTACTTAGTGCTAATTACTAATTTAGATGATGTCTGTCATGGGCTTTTCATCATTAATGGCCGGTAAATGACGAAAAACTTCATCATTTATGACTTGCTAAATTACCATAATTTTTTGGTCATTTATACTTAAATGATGAAAAATGTACTAGAATTCAGTTGATTTCACACTTCTGTACTAGTTGTAACACAACTTTGCGCTAACCATTACGAAGAACAAGAAGAAAAGCACAAGAACTATGGAATAACTGACCGCTGCTAAATTATGATACAAAAATGACTGTCTGCCAATACTTCATTAATTACTAATTAGTGCTAAATGAGTAATTTAGTGCGCTGGTTATCTAGGGCATTACACTCCCAGTTTGACTAGAATTTTTTTATGGTAACTTGAATTAGTGTGACATACGTTTGATTTTGTTTTGCCAAATTTGTGTACCGACGCGCAATAACATTTGCTTTCATATGGTAAACCCAAAAAAATATCTGGTTCCAACAACTAATTTTGTGGTTCATTTAACGATTTCTGCTTATGATTTTCATCTAACAAGATTGCTGGAAAGCTTTTTAAAAATTATAAAACTATCTTGTTGAAACGATATGACGGAATTAATTCAAATAACAACGTCCATTGTTAATACTTGTTGTAAGATCAACCAAAAATATTGAAATTTCGGACTAGGCAGCCTTGAGTCCCGATCTAAATGCAATCGAAACGTATGGGGAATTATGTCTAATCGGATTTATTCCAATGTTCGGCAATATCTGAGAGAGCTTTGGGCAGCAATAAACCAAATATATATTGAATTTAGAAATCTGATCACTTCAATGCCTCAACGCATGGAAGAAGTAATTCAAGCCTCTGGGCGCCACACTCATTACTAAAACCATATTAGTGAATATTTTATTTATTAACCCTTTAACCTACGATTTAATTTCCAACAGAGCAGGCCAAATTCAACCATGCAGTAGACAAATCGGACCCAAATTGGGCGCCCTATGATATGCAAAGACAAGTGTAACACCGGATTATATGGAAATGCATATTCTGTATTTACCTTTCGGGTCGAATCCGAATGTAAATCTGATCTGTTGGTTTTTTAAATATTTAATTTAATTATTTATAAAATATAGCTGCGTGCGCATAGGACTAATGACAACACATAAATTAGAAAAAAAACTTTTGCCCTTCTGTCCCACGAGCACTATGCGCCTAACTCTATGTTATATAATTTTTGCCCTAAACGACTCACCACGAGTGAGGCTCGATGTTATCGTTTTTGGCCCAATCGAGCGACCACGAGTGAGACTCGATGTTGTAGGTTAAGGGGTTAAAGTAGCAATTTGTTATTGATTTCAATTGAATTGTTTGTTGTGGAAGTATAATTATTTCCTATGAACGTTTATTATAATTATTAAATTTGTGAATTAAAATTCGATTTATTTCTTAGTCTTTTACATATAAATCAAGTCTTAAGAGAAATAAATGTTTTCACAAAAAAGTGAAATATACTACTTTTTGTTTTTGGAAGTATATTTATGAGTAGGGGAGACCGGGGATAGTTGACCATAGGGGTAGGTTGACTAATTGTGAAAAACTCGACTAGTTCAAAAGTGTTGCATCATCCAACTAGGCGTGAGAAACCGTTACCTCCTCCCCCTCAGTCGTCAAGAATGCGGCATCGCGTACGCACGTAGTTCGGGAGAAGGAGCATAATATTGAAAAAGAATACACTTAAGTAATTTTTTTCCTTGTTATATTATTTGTAATGACGCCTATATACTTGTTATTGTTCATTTGCAAATAATTTAAAATATAAGTTTGATTGTTAATCTTTATGTTACATATCATTCTTTTTAATTTCGCTGCAGTTTTGAGGTTATGACACGTGTGTAAAAATTGCAAAGTGATCCGGGGCTGGTTGACTACCTAGTCCCATACAAAATGTGTAAATGGCAATCTATTGTTTGTTTAAGGTAAATATTGCACCTCTGATTTAGAAGACTGGTTTCATAATCTGATCTCATAAATGATGTATCTATTCCTTTAAATCATATAATTATAATAATTATATCAGTTAAGACTGTTACCAAATAATTAAAATTAACAAAATTGTCATAGAATTGATAATTATTTGTTTGAATGAAGAAAATGTTATTTCAATTACTTCTTGTTATTTTAATTTTATATATCCTTAGATCTTGCACTATTTAATTTGTAGGTCAACTTACTCCCAGTGACAAGTCAACCTACCCCATGTCTGGGGTAGGTTGACTCAAATTTCATATTCCACCAGATCATGCTTGTACTCTATATTATAACTGATAGCGAGACTTTTGTCATTTGTTTTTATAGCTTAATAGTGTACCTATCAAATTTATTGGTTTTTACAATAATATACACTAAAACAAGAAACATATAAGCATCTAAACTGAAATTTGGTCAACCATCCCCGGTCTCCCCTACTAAATTAAAATCGGTCGGAAAAAAAAATCAGCTCGCTAGGTCCATTGGAGCCGAGAAAAAAAAACGTGTGAGGGAGCTTTTTACACTAATTACATAGAAAGGGCTAGCGAAAAACATGTTTACCTGTCAGGCGTTAAGCGTAATTCCTGGTTAGACCGATAACGACATGTTTACTCAGGCTTTATACACAATAATTTACTGGATTATTCGAGTGCGTGTTATCAAAAAAACCAGATAGAAAAACACGGTTATAAGAAAAAGCGTTTAAAATTCTGAAACCCAGCTTGAAGCGATAGGAGCGATATTCTTTTAAGCTTTGGAGCCGATAAATCATAATAATAAATATAACTTAATATGAACAAAAAATGGTTCCACTTGTTTATTTAAGGGGGACCACTAGTGTGACATTTTTAAAAAAAATTTTTTTTTGTTTTGAATATTTCGATAGTCTATACCTTTAAAAATAACATACTAAAATTTCAAGTGCATATCTCAAATAATTTTTGAGTTAGAGCCATCAGAAGAGCAGCTGCTCATGGTATTGAGGTACTGAGAAATGTATGAATTAAACTTTAAACGCGTTTTTCTCGAAACTACTTTTTTCAAATTTGCTGCAGTTGTAGCTCGAAGACAAATTATCCGATCGATTTGATTCTTATTGCAACTTCTTTTATACATGTTTCTCCGTGCCATAAACCTCCAATATTCCGGATCGAATAAAAAATGTAATTTTGGCAGGCCAAAAATCACGAAATTTTCGCGCGAAATTTGAATTTTTTTTTAAAACAACGCCATTTTTTTAAATTTAAATTTTCTTGTTTTTTTCGAGGTTTGTGGCACGGGAAATATCTTCTAGTTTAATAAACTTTTTGGTTTTTTTGATTTCACGCAATGTGAACGTCTCTATAACTGCAGCAGTGGGGGCACTTTTTTTTTTGGAGCCTTGGGAAATTGCGAATAATTTGCTGAATTTTCAAATTTTTGGTCCAAAGATGTTATCATGTATTTACTATATATCCACAAATATATCTTTAAAATATTAAAACATTCCATGCAGTAGTTGTCTTTAAAAAAAAATTCCAAAAATCACCTTTTTTTGAGGCGGTCACACTAGTGGTCCCCCTTAATCGACCTATAGCAAACCACGTTACTAAACGCTCTATTGGCCTTATTTAAGGAAATCAATTTTTCTTAAAAATAGCAAAAAAAAAAAAAATCGCTGCACTGAAATAGGAAAGAAGGAAAGTTATTATGTTATTATGCGCCCAACTCTCTATCAGACAGCTACTCGTATGTTACATAATAACTTGTTATAGTCAGAATATTTATTTCTAGCTCAGCAACGTAACCGAAGACTCGAAATTCCCTAACAGTCAAAGAAAATGTTTAGCTAAATAGCACGCAAAATGCGTCAAATGTCGTTGGTTGTGGCTTGAAGAAGTACGCACAGTGCGCCTCGGCATGCCTGCGACCGGCGCTATTTGAGTGAGCTGGACCAGCAACACGAATGAGCCCGGATGGCCTGATCTCGGTAGTTTCGTTAAAACTTTTAAAATCTTTATTTAAATCTACTTTTCTGATAAAAGTTTACAGAATTTACTTTATCTAATGGGAAAGGAGAAGAGCCAAATTCTGTGCAAATGTGACGCAATTTGCTTTGCGTCAAAAAAATTAAGAAAACATTTTTCCATCATCTATCATTAATTTTCAATCGATTTCACCCTAAACGGAATGTTCTGAAAAATACTTGGGAGTTAGATGATCACTCTCTCAAATCTAAAAGAATTTCTCTTAAGCATTGCTTCTTTACGACTTTTACGGGATGCAAGTGAGGACGTAGCAGGAGGAAGAACATTTCGTTTAGGGTGAACTCGATTGAAAATTAATGATAGATGATGGAAAAATGTTTTCTTAATTTTTCTTTTTTACGAAAAGCAAGTTGGGCGACATTTGCATATGATTTGACCTTCCTCCTTTGCGAGGTGTATTTTGCATATGGGTTGCAATTTTAAGATCGTTTTAGAATGTCCCCTCTTGTTATAGACACTGTTTGGTCTCGCTTTGACGCGACGGTAGTTAGTAGCTGGGTAGGAGTTTTGAGTTTTTACGTTGAATACTTAACACGTGATTGCATTCGTAAAGCGTTAAAACCGGGGAATTACGTTCGCTACTGTCAAGTCGATAAACGTTAATCTTTCATGTTCGGACGTGCTCAATTAAAGTGACAATTAATGGAGAACTCTCTCATCCTTCCAATGAATTTTCAGCCACTCCTCTACCCTATACGCTCATCATACATAAATTCAGGTATGTCTAAATAAAATTTTTTATTTATCTCCCCAGATTTCCCTCACTCTTTTTTTCAGTCTCGTTCTGCTCATTTCGGAGGAGGTCATTTGAGTAATTGAGGTTAGAGACCTTGTGGGGGGTCCGCTTCCATCAGGATCCTCCCCGAGAGACAATCACGGGCAGGGTTCCTCCCGCACCTGTCCTTTTTGGCTTTTTTTCCAAATTGCTTCGGCAGGAGATTTTCTTGTCGACGGTCCGTTCCAGTGGTTAGGTGAACCTAGCGTGCCAGCTCCTGTTGCCCCAAACTGCCAGACGAAGGGTGCATGCCAGGCACCCCCGCAACAAACTATTAAATCACAAACAAGAAAACAACAATTTGTTTTATGTAATCCAATTATTTTTTGATGTTTTAATCAAAAAGGTATACCACAAATCTTAATAATAAAAAAATTGTGTTATATTTTTATATTCACATACACTCAAAAAAACGTTGGTGTAATTTTACTCCCATTTTTCCATAATGGTAGTAAAATTATACTGACAAAAAAATTTCGCAAATGGCTATATAAAAATACACTTTTCTTGTGTAAAAGTATTACACACATAAGCGGAAAATTACACATAAAAGATGTAAAGATTGCATAATAAATGTGCATTGTATACTTCTATAAAGTAGGTAAATTTACACATAGCAGATGTAAATTTTTGGTATTAAATACTCCTTTGAATATAGTATTTTTTCAATACAGTTAAGGGAACAAGCTAACGTCCTAACTCTAATAAATGGAATAAAATTAAGGAAATAGTAGAAATAAGATTATTTTAATAATAAATTCATATTATCTTATTGTTTATTAAGTATAGTATTTAATAAACTCATACAAATAAGACATATGAACTTATGGTACATAGAAATAAAATAAGATTAGTATAAATGAATACATATCATAATTCATTTTTTAAAGTCCCTTAATCTAATTATTTTACCTAATATTTTCGACAGCACATCTTAACTTTAAGGAATACCTTCACAAAGTGATTTCGCATTCATTTTGTTTAAATGGCAGAAATCCGGTCATAGATTTACGTCAGTTTGACGTAATTTTACATATTCATGTGCACGTTTACACCAATTTGCTGTAAAATCTCACATCATTTACAAAAATGAGTGAATATCATCAAGTAAAGCTTTAAAATTGTGTATTTGCTTAATTACACCAAAAATGTGTACTTTTACGTTCGTGATAAATTTTTACACAGAAAAAAATTTAAAATTGCTCTTAAGATCAGTATGAATTCACATTCAGTTTTTATAGTCTATTCATCAACAATCTGTTTACTATAGTTATATATATCATAATAGATGCGTTTTACCAAGTATTGGGGATGTCTTTACGGATTTTGATGAAACATTGTTGTATATACAAATATTGATTATATCCTATATTTTTATAGTTTAATTGCGTTTTTATACAAAACTGGCTGCTTAGCTATTATAAAAAATAACTCGGAAATACCATATAGGTATAATATACAAAAAATAATATACAATATGTAATAATATACAAAAAAAAAATGGTTTAAAAACCTTAACAAATTATCTTGATCCTGGATTACCAACTAAAATCACAAAATATCGTCATTATAGCCAACAAATTCCATGTTTGATTTGAACTTTACCTCGCACATACTGTAAAAACATGTAATTGTAATTGAATTGATCAATGTTTGTTAGTTTTGTTTCTCAAATTCAACTTAATTCATGATTCTGTAAAATAAAAAAACATATTGTCTCACATGGGAAGAATTTTTTCATGTATAAAAGCTCTTGTAACACCCTTTTCTTGCATAAGTTTCTTTTTTATAGTTTTGAAAGTAGCATAACCTACAGAGTAATGTATTGTCGGATTTGAAACTTTAACCCATTAATGCGCAAAACGAGGATTTTGTGCACGCAAGTTCAATTGTACGATTCGAATAGAAAATTGGGGCGAATTTCCTCCAAATTCGTATATAAGGGGTTTTTGGGGGGGCTCTTTCAGAATCCGGCATTTGTTTTGCATAAAAACTTCAAAAACCCTATTATTTTTTGGGTTTTTTCAAAAAACTGCCGATTTTTTTTGGTAATTTTTCGTCTCAAAGTCGATTATCTTGTCGTTGCTGCTATTGAATGATCATATAACTACCAGAAATCGCGGTCCGAATGTCTACACTTTCTCAAACCATGGTTTTGAATTTTTTTGTTCGCTTTGGTTTTTGCAAAATGGCCATTTTGTACAGCAATGTAATAACAAACGTCGCGATTTTTTTACACAAAAAGCATCAACTTTACAAAAAAAAAAAATTATATGATAAAAAGAGCTTATAATTAGCCAAGGAAAACATGTAAATTTTTTCAGAATTGTTTGAACTATTTTTGGTTTTTTTTTGGATTTGGCCAATTTTTGAAAAATCCAAAAATGTCCCGAAAAAATCTGAAAAAATGTTTTCCTTGGCTAATTATAAGCACTTTTTGTGATATAAAATTTATTCGTATAATTCGTCCTTTTTGAGTAAAAATATCACCAATTTTTTTTATGATGAAATTTGGTGATATTTTTAGTCAAAAAGGACGAATTATACGAATAAATTTTATATGACAAAAAGTGCTTATAATTAGCCGAAGAACACGTGTGAATTTTTTCAGAATTTTTCGGGACATTTTTGGATTTGTCAAAAATTGGCCAAATCCAAAAAACCAAAAATAGTCCAAACAATTCTGAAAAAATTTACATATTTTCCTTGGCTAATTATAAGTACTTTTTGTCATATAAATTTTTCTTGTAAAGTAGATCCTTTTCGTTTAAAAAAATCGCGAAGGTTTTTATTACATTGCTGTACAAAATGGCCATTTTGCAAAAACCAAAGCGAACAAAAAAATTCAAAACCATGGTTTGAGAAAGTGTAGACATTCGGACCGCGATTTCTGGTAGTTATATGATCATTCAATAGCAGCAACGACAAGATAATCGACTTTGAGACGAAAAATTACCAAAAAAAATCGGCAGTTTTTTGAAAAAACCCAAAAAATAATAGGGTTTTTGAAGTTTCTATGCAAAACAAATGCCGGATTCTGAAAGAGCACCCCCAAAAACCCCTTATATACGAATTTGGAGGAAATTCGCCCCAATTTTCTATTCGAATCATACAATTGAACTTGCGTGCACAAAATCCTCGTTTTGCGCATTAATGGGTTAAATTCCTTCTCTAAGATAGGTTAGATAGAAATGTAGTTGCTATAAATTTTTCCTGAACTATTCCTTTTTCATCTCTTTCGTTTCGGGGCATTATATCGAAGCTTTGAATCTCATTTTTAAAATAATCACTTGCTAGAAAAGTTTGGAATTTGTAGTTTCAATATTTAATGTACTACCTACCGGATACAAAACTTATGTCCGTTAAAATAAGAAAAATGAAATGCAACATTAAAAAATATCAGAATTATGACGATATGTTATTATATTGGACTATATTGATTATAAAATATTATATTGAACTATTCCAATTTCCGTGCGAATCGTGACTTAAACGCAAGCTCAGTGGCAGAATATTGCTGTCTGAACAGCTTTCGCGTGGATTGCTGCCTATTCGGAAATGGTTGAAATAGCAGAGCAGTAAAATGTACTAGAAACGATATCCGCAGAATCGTTCTGTTTTTACTGAAAAGCTCCTACTAAATCTTCAAAAGAAAGAACTTAAACAACGCAAAAAAAAATCTTTCCTCGAACCTAGCCCTAACGAAGGGTTTGTATGATTCTAGGTTCTGTAAACCATTCGGCCTAATGCAATTCCATTTCGACGCTCTGTATAATTTATGCGATTGTCCGTATCAGAGGGACTGTGTTCAAACCGTTTCCAGTCCAGACTACCCATACGGGTCGGTATAAAACGAGAAATCTCCTTTATGCTTGTCCTGCTTCCTTTTTATCGCCTCAATGTCAATTTCTGCGACTCCCAGGTACATGCAATATCTGAAAATTGGCCTGCTCCGGCAGCTCATCCTATAAAGGACAACTTTTAGGAAAGTGCAAACGGACGTTACCCGAAAAGGATCAGTCTCGTTTCCATTGGATTAACTCTGGATTAGATTTATGTTATGGAGCCAACCAGTCGTTCGGCTCTAAGTCTTCTCCAAGCGATAGTCGTTTGTTTTTGCCTTTCGGTTCCGCTAAAAAATGGGATAACTTTTTCGAGATTAATGCGGTAGAAAGGTAGGGCAACGGTGGTGGTTTCTGCCCTCTTTGCGAAAATTTCACATGGAAAAGTGCTTCATAAAGAGTGTGCTTTGTTTAAGTTAATTCGTATTACCCATTCAAAGGATTCTAGAGAAATGCAAACTGACAGCAATTTAGACATCGCAGCCGTATAGGCCGATAATCCGATAATCATAATCATCGCCTGACCCACTGTTTCACATTCTACGCTACATTTTTTCGTTTATGTGCCCGTATGGGATGAGGTTAGGCGGGCTACATCAGATCCCATACCCACCAGCCTTCACTATCTTGATATCTTAAAGCGGTTCCTTTTAGCCTTTTGTTTCTGCTCATCCAACGAAATTGGCAGACATTTGAATAAAATGAAATCGATGAAGGGATATTGGATTCGGACAGTTTGCATTTTAAAAAGGATACAATCGGATCTCTTCGCCGGTTTGCACAATATCCTGCTGGCAATATTTTTCCAACTTTTTCGTCTTTAGATTCATTAACGTTCGAGATGTTGCTCTGCTACAGAAATTGTAGAACGAGAAAGGTTCGGGGATGAATAATTTAGCAAATATAGCTGCAGTTCTCGTGGGAGCGGTAGATATTCCAAGCCTAAAGAATTATCGATCAGGCGGTAAACCAGCATATCTTTTTATTCTTATGAATGCTAACTTCGGTCTTTTAGCGAACTGAATTCGTGCTTATGAGATAACCATTTGAAGGGAGCTGTTTGCATTTTCAACGACCAATTTTAGTGGAACGTTAAACGCGCCTATGGGAATATTTTTAAATGTATAAATTTTCAATAAATGTGATGTTTAATTAAAAAACAAATAATAATATTTTAATTTCATACAAATTAGGGTGCTCGTTACTGGGCAAAGGGGAGTTTTGCATAATTGTTAATTATTTGCTATATTTCCTTTTAATTAATAATTATAATTTTTAAAAGTTTGATTAAAATGCCTCAAAGTATACGCATTTAATAAGCGATAAATTAAATCGATTTTTTATTTACGTATGATAAATTCCAATAGGGAAATATTTTCTTAAGGGAGTAAATACAATTAGAAGGTAAAAAAAATCGATTTTTTTTTGTTCCTCTAAAAAGTTATGAAATTTCCCGTAGAATACAATCCAAAAAGTTTCAGGTCGAAAATCGAACTCCTTATATATTTTTTCTTCATTTTTCGAGAACGCTTTGTTCAGCGCATAGCAGGTTTTCAAAACTTTAAACGCGTTTTTCTCAAAACAACATTTTTAAAATTTGCAACCACGATTACTCGAAAACTACTTGTGCAATTTAGCTGAAATATTTAGGGTTTCTTCTTTATACCTTAGGCTTGTCTGTAAGCCTAATTGTTTTGGAATATTTTGTTGCAAAATTGAATTATTAATGCAAAAATGACTGAAAAAATAGTGAAAATTATCGATTTTTTTCAAAAACTTCTACCAAACGCAGAATTATTTTTTTTTTTTAATTTTTGAGGTTTACCGATAAATTACATGTATATTTAAGCCAAATTTTTTTTATGGGCTGTTACAGATCAATAACACGACGTCCAGAGTGGTTGCAATTTTTTTTTGTAGGTCAATTTCACGCCAGCGTACAACCGCGTTTTACTTTTTTTACTTTCCTCATTTATACCTTAACAAGTGTACAAAGTTTTATAATGATTGCATTAAACCTTCTATGTGGAAAAAAAATGTTTTCTAATACGTAATTTTTGCCCGTGTAATTGTATTTACCCTCTTAAGGATGCTCGTTACTGGTAGTCTTACCCTAAATCGAAAATTAGCTCATAGGAGTTTTTGGGGCCACTGCTTTTAAATCTATAATCAGGATTTGCAAATTCCACATGGGGGAGATTTTCATAAAATTCAGAGCTATCAAATAATGCATTATTCTTGGAATACATTACCATACTCAGTACAACTACAAGTAATATAGTACAAGCAAGACAAATTACTAGTACCATTACCAGCATTGATACTTAAAAAAATTTAATTATCATTACCAAGTAATGATATTGCTACCGCACCATTACCGTACTTCCTAAGCATTACTTAGCATTACCTGGCATTACTTAGAAATACTCTTCATTACCTAGCATTGCTTTACAGTACTCATCATTGCCTAGCATTACTCGCTGAGTATTTCTAAGTAGTACGGTAATGGTGAAGTGTACCCATACCCATAACCTTATAATGGTAATTAAATTTTTTTAAAGTACCAATTCTGGTAATGGTACTGATAATTTTTCTTGCTTGCATTACTTGTACTGATAGTTGTAATGATAATCGTGGTACTATTTTTACTGCTCTGATGATATTAACCCATTAATGCGCAAAACGAGGATTTTTTGCACGCAAGTTCAATTGTACGATTCGAATAGCAAATTGGGGCGAATTTCCTCCAAATTCGTATATAAGGGTTTTTTTGGTGTACTATTTCAGATTCTTGCACTTCTTTTGCATAAAAACTTCAAAAACCCTATTATTTTTTGGGTTTTTTCGAAAAAGTGCCAATTTTTTTTGGTCATTTTTCGTTTCAAAGTCGATTATCTTGTCGTTGCTGCTATTGAATGGTCATATAACTACCAGAAATAGCGGTCCGAATGTCTACACTTTTTCAAACCATGGTTTTGAATTTTTTTTTTTTTGCTTTGGTTTTTGCAAAATGGCCATTTTGTACAGCAATGTAATAAAAAACGTCGCGATTTTTTTACACTAAAAGGATCAACTTTACAAAAAAACTTTATATGACAAAAAGTGCTTATAATTAGCCAAGGAAAACATGTAAATTTTTTCAGAATTTTTTGGACTATTTTTGGTTTTTTGGATTTGGCCAATTTTTGAACAATCCAAAAATGCCCCGAAAAATTCTGAAAAAATTCACACGTGTTCTTTGGCTAATTATAAGTACTTTTTGTCATATAAAATTTATTCGTATAATTCGTCCTTTTTGAGTAAAAATATCACCAAATTTCATCATAAAAAAACAAGGATGAATTATACGAATAAATTGTATATGATAAAAAGTGCTTATAATTAGCCAAAGAACACGTGTGAATTTTTCGGGACATTTTTGGATTTTTCAAAAATTGGCCAAATCCAAAAAACCAAAAATAATCCAAAAAATTCTGTAAAAATTTACATGTTTTCCTTGGCTAATTATAAGCACTTTTTGTCATATAAAGTTTTTTTGTAAAGTTGATCCTTTTCGTGTAAAAAAATCGCGACGTTTTTTATTACATTGCTGTACAAAATGGTCATTTTGCAAAAACCAAAGCGAAAAAAAAAATTCAAAACCATGGTTTGAAAAAGTGTAGACATTCGGACCGCGATTTCTGGTAGTTATATGATCATTCAATAGCAGCAACGACAAGATAATCGACTTTGAGACGAAAAATTACCAAAAAAAATCGGCAGTTTTTCAAAAAAACCCAAAAAATAATAGGGTTTTTGAAGTTTGTATGCAAAACAAATGCCAGATTCTGAAAGAGCACCCCTAAAAACTTGGAGGAAATTCGCCCCAATTTTCTATTCGAATCGTACAATTGAACTTGCGTGCACAAAATCCTCGTTTTGCGCATTAATGGGTTAAACAAAAAGGTTTTCTAGATCGTTGAATTCGAATTTGTTGTTAAAATTTGGAAATTTAAGCAGGCACACCCAATGTGGCCACAATTTGCACGGTTCAAAGTGTTATGAACAGCTTAACATTGGTGAAGTGTTTAGATAGATGGCAGAGATAATTTTTATCAAAATTATTAAATAAACTTTATTCTCCCATCCATTAAATATGCTACAAACAGCACTTTTGATTTACCTTGACAGTTGAACCACAATTACTGTGAGGCACAGCAATTTTTCCTTTAAATTCCCCATACTAATTCAGGTATTTTCTTTCCATGCACTACTTTAAAATTCTCTGAAAACTGTGTCAAGCGCAGATTGGTCGACCGGGAGACGCCAACTCGTTCTATAATTTAATCACATTTTGAAGAAATTTGATAAATTGTAGAGCAAACTTAATTTCCATACTTGCTAACAAAATTACTCACTATTTGCCGAGTTCTGTCTTCTCTTGCGGTAGGGCAATTTACATTTGAGACTTCATCTATTCAGAAGTTTCGAATAGAAAATGCATCAGACAAGTATCACACCAGGCAGCGCTAGCACCTTAACTTCTGCTTAAGAGGAAGTTCCTTCCATTGATTATAATGTAGTCGGTAGCAGAGGTAAGCTCGAACATTTTAAGGGAGCAATAGCGATTAAAGGCGAATGAAACATAACTTCAGCTGCTTGAAATTAATCTACTACTACATTAATAGTGGGCCTCTCTTCATTTTGGAAAGTATAGCAGCTTTGGCTGAAGAACTGCATATATTTATTCTCATAATTAAATGAAAATTTAATTTACGCGAAATTTTATTTCAAGTGATTATATTATTCTAGAAGATTCTTTTCAGAACGAGATCATTCTACTTAAGAAAAAATTATTCTTTTGTCTTATTTGGTTGACAATACTGAAATCGACTAGTTACAATCAATTTCTAAAAAAAAAGTTTGATAATCTCGGTTTGAAAAAAAACATCCTCAAAAAGAAGGGAAAAGAGATGAATTCCTTAAAAAAAATTGGGAGGCCTTTTTAATTAAAAAATTTAATAGTTTTCATTTCAAATAATAAAAATCTTAATGAATATTGAAAATTTATGATTTTATTAATTTACCGAACCCTTTGCTTTTCTCTGAAATAGTACTAGTTCGCACCAGGATAATATATTTTTCTTCAATTTTAATATGTTATACAGCCAATATTTATAGGTTTAATTTTCTTATAATAAAATAAACATGAAAATGACGACTTTCCTTTTTTTAAAAAGTATATACATTTTCCGAATCTCTCCATTTGTTAAAAAATAGTGATTCATTACTTTTCACACATTCAAATGCCGTGGTTGAGTGTATTTTTTATCCTTGTTTGACGGCATCTCCATTGGTGTTATTTGTCTATCAAATTAGAATGTTTACTTTTGTAATTGACAAAACACGACTTGTTTCTTATTTTTTAGTTTATTTTATTTATGTGTCCCTAGTCGGGTTAAAGGTTTTGGAACTTTCTTCCTCTTAATTATATTTATTTTTTTCCGTAGTTGGGCTTTGACCTAGACAAACAGTACACTAAATAAATAATTAGCTAATTACTCATTTAGCACTAATTATTAGTTAATGAAGTGGTGACAGACAGCCATTTCTTAATCATCATTTATCAGCTATTAGTTATTTAATAGTCCTTGTGCTTTTCTTCTTCTTGTTCTTTGTAATGGATAGCGCAAAGTAATATTACAACTTACAGAATCAGTTGAATTGTAGTACACTTTTCATTATTTAGGTATTCATGATTAAAAAATTAGCAAATATAGATCGTTACGTGCATTGCATACGTTGACAAAATTAAATTTAAACGTTCTTTAATATGTAAAGCCACAAATATTTTGCCAATGATCGTGAACAAGTTTAAACCAAAAAACTAGTAAGATGGTTAAAACGCTTTTGAAATTAAATGGTTTTATATTTTATGATCAACTGGAATTAAAAATCCTCCAATATAAAGTATGAGGATCAATAAGACATTTTTAGGGCATTGTAAGAGAAAACAAAATGATCCAATGAGAATTTTAGGTACAAACACAACTTTCTTCAAAATTAGATATACATTTTTTACAAATATTTCATCGCGCTTCATATAGACTACATACAAAAAAAATTTTGTTTTCGTTTTTTAAATAAAGTACTTATGTCAACACAAAAGATCTTTAAGAATTAAATTCTTCCTAGCTCTTGAAGAATTTTCATATAAAGATACTGAAGTCTTCAAAAAAAAAGGTGCCTTTTTTGGAGCCCGACTTGGTGCAAGCACTACCGTGAACCCAGATTGCTTGAAAATTTAAAACTTCAACATTTTTTTAAAATCATAATAACGTAAAAATGTATATCTCTCTCAAACTTATCATATCAGTAAATATGACCATCTAACGTGAGAACTCCACAACAAAATTTTGTATCTACTTGCCTATAATCAATGTAGCCTTCCTTCAAGCTATATATAGTGTAAACTTATACTATTTCCAGACTGACCCAACTATGAAGTCACCCACTACACCTTTCGCAGAACATCACACACAATTCAGAGACTTTCCTGTTTAATTTCCTCGCGTTTAGTGGGTTTCACACTACGGACTGAAACGATTTTGTACCCAACCGCACCAACTCCCTTTTCTTATTGTAATTTCGAATTGTAGCCTATGGCGACAACGCAAGCCATACAAGGCTGCGAAGGACAGACCAGCAATCATTAACTGACCGCAAGATGCAGCCTTTCCTCTGTCCTCTCGTCTTCTTGGTCGACAATTTGCACGACTGCATGGCTGAAGAATTTAATTATTGCCATGCAGTTGGGATCCTTTCATGGATCTTCGAGTATGCCTGAGAAAAGTAGGGCTAGGAAAGTATACATTTCCCATTCAGACTGTCTAAACTCGAAACTTTAATAAAATAAATTAAACGTAAAAAACCTTTTTAAAACAAGCTTTTGTTAAAATGCACTAAAATGTAGAAAATAAACATAGAAGTCAATACTATTATTTGATGTAATTAAGTCCCAAACCAGCAAAAGGACAACAAATCACACAAATCGTGTCATTATGTTAGCGTTTTTATACGACTTAAAAGTTGTCGCAAGATTTTCATACCAATTTAATTCATTAGAAAAACATTAATTTTAAATTACAGTGCAGCTTATCTCATTAACATTTTGTCATCAGCATTACGAGCACATAACAACGAACCCAAATACGACGCGTCTACTGTTCGCCGTTAAGAAGTGCCACAGTGTGCTGGACTGTATCACAAATGACAAATTTCGTCCGCCATATTGAAGTCGAATCTTAAATTTCTAAATTTTGATCAATAATTTGAAATCTGCAACCCCAAAACCCTTAACACGTTCCGTGCCATGCTGTTTATAAGAGGAGATGTCATTTCTAGGCCACGTGTACCGTTTTCGGTACATGATAACAAGTTTGAATACACACCGCAAAGTGAACAGCTAACGACTAAAATTTACACTGACAATTAATTACTACCGCGCGTGTACCGTTATCGGTACACGACGCAAGAACTGCTAAAAACATCATTATGTCACCTAAGGCAGTATTACCAGTAATTACTTTTAGATGAAAACATCTTAAATTAAAAAAAAATCAGCTTGGCGTACAAATGCATTTTAGTGTGTACCGAAAACGGTACACGTGGCAGGGAACGTGTTAAATATCGACTTTAAGTTGGATCGGAACATAAATGGCAAAATTCGTCCGCCATATTGAAGCTGCCATTTTAAATTTTTGGTACATAAAATCGTTAAAGTGTACTGTTGTCGGAATTACAAGTGTATGCAAAATTTCAACCCAATCGTATAAAATCGGGAATGAGTCAAAATCGACTTGCAAGATAAAAACCATGTGAAATTAAACGCTAGTTAAAAAGAGGTAAATATGAGAAAATAATTAATATGTAACAAAATAAATATTGAATTTTGTCCATGACGTTTTCAAAAAAACAGATGTTTAAGACTTTAGATTATAATTAAGTGTTTCTATTAATAGTATAATTTAATTTTTTTTTCCTTTTCCTTTAATTTATTTTTTAATTTAAATTGCATTCTTAGGAATCCATTAAATTGTGGCGTTTACTGTACCGACCAAGCAAAAGTTTAATGGACCCCGAATAATTCATGATTGCATACTCTCAGGTGCATGTTTTATTACAAGCTGGAAGCTCTGTCAAAATGGAACGTGTGGAACAATATGTGCGCCGCTCGTACTGGGCTTTCACAATAAACAAATCTGAAATATATAAATCTAATTTGAGTTCGATCCAAAGATTAGGAAGTGAGAATGAAGGTAACCACTCGTCTCTCATACATTAGGGAAATCATGCACAAGGGGAGCCATTAATATCAAGAATATGGAACTAATGTGACGAGCAATTTATACATCAAAAAGGCACATCCTCGTAGCAACACACACCTAACCACAATTTGGCTTGAAGAGGAGCGAGCGTACGTCAAAGTCTATTAAATTCTCCCATCTTTGCATCGTTAGACAACAATGGCCCTACGCAGGGTAGATATTTTACAGCCTAACACGAGAACAAGCCACCGGTGCTACCACCTTATCTCACTGCATATTGAAACGAAATCGAATGCTGGCTTAGTTAAAGTTGACTTCCGAAATTTGTTTATGCAGGATGTGTTACGTTTTCTAAATCTCATAATATAAGAATGTGACGATTTTTACACAGTACATATACAAAAATACATATTTTAGTTTTCTTTTTGTGAAAAAACTATTAAATTTATCAAACTAATTCCTTTTAAATATTATAGTAGAACATATGGAGAATATAAATTTTTTGTTACATTTTTAGTATGTCTTGTTCACTGCAGAGGGCGGAGGAAAAAAATTGTTTGGGGTTAAACTACTCCTCTATAAAAAAAAAATAGGTATGTGTAACATAAAATTTTTAAAGGTTTAGTTACTAATATTTTTCATAACGAATCGTATGTATTTAGAATTATTAAAATCCGTTGAGTAGTTTTCGAGTTACAGATGCGGATAATTTTCAAAATGTAGTTTCGAGAAAAACACGTTTAAAGTTTAAAGCGTTTTAACTAACAGACCATCAGCTTAGTCAAAGCTTTGTAAAATAACAGAATTAATCTGTAGCTTATGACTGATTATTCATCATGTGGTCCGATGTTAGTAGACATGCGACCACAACCACCAAACAGACTATTCTTTAGTGCATGCTTACTGACACGAACATCAAACAAATCAGCATTCTTATTCACATTTAACCTCATCCGGTTAATAGGCTGGAAAAAGCTATAGTTATTCTTACATAAACTAGTTTGCAGAAGTGAAACCACCCTAAGATTACGCTCGTTCAATCTGAAAGTGAATTCGCTTTTAAGGGAGGCTGAATCAATATTACCAATTAATAATTGGTAAAAAAAAACAATGTCTGCGATCTCCCGACGCTTGAGCAGAGAGTGCATATCGAGGAGCCTCAAACGATCATTATAAGGAGGGAGAAGAACTGGATTTCTCCAAGGTAAATCCTTAAGAGCAAATCTGACAAATTTTCTTTGCACAGATTCGACGCAGTCAATATGGACTTGGTAATAGGGCGACCAAACTTGACTTGCGTATTCGAGAATTGGCCTAACAAAAGAAAAGTAAAGCTGTTTTAAGACAGTTCTATTGGAAAATTCACGGGACCATCTTTTGATGAATCCCAGCGTAGAGCTGGCTTTAGCCACCGTACAGTTGATATGCTCAACGAAGTCTAATTTGCAATCCAGAATAACTCCCAAGTCACGGACAGATTGAACACGTCGTAGAGCATGATTCGATAAGGTATAATCAAAACGCAGGGGATTACGACCTCTACAAAAAGTCATGATTTCGCACTTACAAATATTTAATTCTAAATTATTGTGTGTACACCACAAATGGAATATATTTAGGTCATTTTGAACCTCGTGCCAGTCGCTAATATTTCTTGTTCGAAAGAATATTTTCATGTCGTCTGCGTAGATTAAGATTTTACAGGTTTGAAGGAGTTGTGAGATGTCATCAATAGATAAAATAAAAAGAAGTGGACCTAAATGACTACCCTGTGGGACTCCTGACGTAGCTGATATCTTGTTCGAGGTGGAGCGACGAAAAGAAACTTGATATGTCCTGTCGAGTAAATAAGAACGGATCCAGTTAAGCAGTGGCGGAAAGCCTAGACTTACTAATTTGAGGATTATTACAGAATGAGAAAGCTTATCGAAAGCCTTGCTGAAGTCAGTAGAGCGCCCCGACAGGAAACCGTGCTGGTTTGTTGAAATGAGGCGCTTGCAGACAGTTGGGGTATGGTTTAAAAATGACTTTTTAAGCAAATTTTTGTGAATTTTTTTGGAAGTATGGCTACATTATTTTATTTTTAAATTAAATAGGCTTTTTAAGAATAATTCAAAGAATAATTATGTGAATTTTCAAGTAAAAACAGACACGTCCAAAAAAAAAAATTAATTTGCGGTGGACATCAGAACTCGTCAGTGGATCATCTGAAACAAAAAATTCAAAAAGATTATGTTAGTTAATGAGTTTCTCGAGGGAGTGACGTCGAGCTTTTCAATTTTTATCGATTTTTGAGTTTTTGGCATCACTTAGAAATCAAAAAAACGAAATTGTTTGTAAAAGAAAGTGCGAAAATCAACATATTTATTATTGTTTATAAAAAAATATGCATAAAACAAACATTATCTCGACGTCACTCCCTCGAGAAACTCATCAACTAACATAATCTTTTTGAATTTTTTGTTTCAGATGATCCAGTGACGAGTTCTGATGTCCACCGCAAATTCATTTTTTTTTTTTTGTCGGATGTGTCTGCGAAAAATGGCTACCGTTGCCACAATTCATAATAATTATTCTTTGAATTATACTTAAAAAGCCTATTAAATTTAAAAATAAAATAATGTAGCCATACTTCCAAAAAAATTCACAAAAATTTGCTTAAAAAGTCATTTTTAAACCATTGTATATATGCAGATACATGCTCCTTATAAATTAGTACACAGATTTATTACTTCATTGTAAAATGACTAAATTTCGTGCCCACTTTATACTGGATTTAGTAAATCATCCCATTTAAAAACCCGTTTTCGAAACCTGCTGAAATTCGGGCCTTGGGGTAGAAACCCCTCCAAACGTCGAAAACTAGCAGTTTTCGGGTATCTTTATGACGCATTAACTCTCATTTTGTTAATTATTTTTCGGATTTGAAAAAATTATCTTAAAGAAGGTGAAAGCTTTCAAAAAAGCTATAAATCAATTATACTTCCTTCGAGCTTATCGCTATATTTTACATAAATACATTTTGTCAGATTTTCGCTTCACTTTCAAATTAAATCTTTACTTTTCGATAATGAGCTGCAAGTATGTCATTGTTAGCAAAACAGAAAAAACCTTCCATAAAATTTATTCAGAAATGATAAATGCACGCAAGCATGGTGTGCATGTTAGTCTTACTCGTCATTTTACTGTTTCTGCTTTTAAAATGAAAAAGACAAGAGATATGCATTCAAATTATATAAAATATAATTGCTGATTTTTTTATAAAATTTTTTAAATATTAATATTAAATGTTTAATTTTTCTGAAGTTATGCGAATTTTCCATTCAAATGCAAGTGCAAAATTCTTCAAAAATATTGTTGGAAACAGTACATACTTGAAAACTATGAACAACGAAAATCAGCATGATTTTCGCATGATATGCACTGCTGATTTTCTAGACCATATTGATGCAAGAATATAATGTCAACTGGATGGTCTGCTTAATCTGGCTATTGTTTCAAATGTGCGTATTTGAATATATTAACCCTTAACGACTGAAAGGCGCCGCTACGGGGACATCACATTTATGCTATACATACACTGCCCGACAATAGGATAGGTTCGGTTTAAAAAATGTACCTGCGCCAATTATTTTGCATCCTTCTTAAGGGATATTTTTATATATGTTAAAGGGTTATGAGAGATAATAGTTCATAGGAAATGCTAGGTAATTACCTGAGTAGATAACATTCTAGGAATTTTTTTCTGAAAATGTGCCTATTTAAGCGCGTCAATAGGATAGGTTTGTCATTCGAAATCGTGTTTGCAATTGGTGAAGTTGTGAGAGATTCTTTTTTATTTATTTGCTCTAGTATCCTAGAAATATTTACAATATAAAAGTAAAAAAATGGGTCGAGGAAAAACATTGAACAATCGTGAAAATCGTGGCTTTCAAAGCAGAAGGCTACTCTAATAAAGCGATCGCACAGAAAATCGGCAGAAGTGCTAATGTTGTGAATAATTATTTGAAAGATCCAGAAAACTATGGTAAAAAACAGAAGGGGAGGACAAGCAGAGCCATAACTGAACGAGAACGTCGTCTCATCTTGAGGGAAGCTTCGAACTCAACGAAGACCGCTCGGCAAATTAAGGAAGATGTGGGCACCTCTGCAAGTGTTAGGACGGAACAGCGCGAAATTAAACGTTCTCCGATGCTAAAGAGGCTGCGCTTAAGGAAGTCTGTCTGTCTTAACAAAACGGCATCAACATGCTCGCTTGGATTTTGCAAGAAGACACATGTCGTGGAATATCGAGTGGAGGAAGGTAATCTTTTCTGACGAAAAAAGGTTCTCTTTGGATGGGCCCGATGGCTTTTCTTACTATTTCCACGACCTTCGTCAAGGAGACATAGCCGTATAGGGTCTACGATGGTTTGGGCAGCCATTTCATACTATGGTCCAATCGATTTGGTCATAATAACGGAAAAACAGACTGCCATCAAGTATAAGGAGCTGCTTGAATCTCAAAAATCTAAATTTAATGAAGTAATAGGACACGACCAATGGATTTTCCAACATGATCACGCGGCAATACATACTGCAAGAGTGGTTTCTACTTGGTTTTGTGAGCAAAATATTACAGTTTTAGATTGGCCTTCTATGTCTCCCGATTTAAATATTATTGAGAACTTATGGGGATGGCTGTCAAGAAAAATTTATGAAAGTGGGAGGTAATATCAAAGCAAAGAAGAACTAATTTTAGCTTTAAAAGAGCAGTGGACGAGAATTCCAACAAATATTATAACCTCATTATACGACTCATTACCTGCAAGAATTTTTGAAGTTATAAATAAAAATGGAGCAAACACACACTATTAATTAATAAAATACATTAACATCTAAAATAGTGTGCTATTATTTTCATCTTTAATAACAGACCTTTGGAGATGGCTAATAATTTTACTTCCGAACCCATCCTATTGACGCACTTAAATAGGCACATTTTCAGAAAAAAATTCCTAGAATGTTATCTACTCAGGTAATTACCTAGCATTTCCTATGAACTATTATCTCTCATAACCCTTTAACATATATAAAAATATCCCTTAAGAAGGATGCAAAATAATTGGCGCAAGTACATTTTTTAAACCGAACCTATCCTAATGTCGGGCAGTGTATAAAGAAAAGCCCCAATATGCGGGCATGTAGATTTAATTTAGTTTCTATTTAATTTATTTATCATTGCTGCAGTTTTAAAATATTGCAACTTATAACATTAGATATTTAGTATGTATATCAAACACTGCCAAGAAATATTTAGTTATAGAACTTTTTAAGACGTGAACAAGGGTTAAAATATATTGTTTGGACAAGAAAATTTATGATGGGCAAGTGCTTGCAACTTAATTATATTCTGCCGGAAGTGGAGATTAAATTCGGTGGTTTGATAGTAATACCAAATATGAAATTGCCTTGACGATACCTTTCCATATCCTGAAACCGTAAACGTTTAAGGGCTTTATTAATTAATGATTAATAAATCCGGTGGTCTTTTTGGGATATAGTAAATAACTGAATATTTTTGTTTTGAGGGAATAGATTCCAGAAGAATCTGGGCAATGTTTAGTCCACGAATCCAATAATAAAACGTTTCTTAGGCCAGTATTCGACATAAATGTACTCCTAAATCATTCTTTGAAGATTTCCTGGAGTAGACACCATAACCTTAATATTGGATATTTGCGGAACATTTTATTTAACTCATGGACCGAATTCTCCAATGTGTTTTTTTTAGCACAGAAATGATTGGTAAATTAAATTTAGTTACTTTTCAACACACGATATGATCCTTTCGTTTGAAATTAAGTATACACTTTATTGATGCTCTGAAGTTGGCAAATCCAATTTCTGTTGATTTCTCTAAGGCTCACTTTCTCAAATTAACGCCATGAATAATAGCTTTAGTTGTTTCGTGGAACTTCAGTAAAACATACTTACAAATTGGGTAGTTTTTTTTTGTTTGTGCTAACTTTGGCTTTCCATCTATAAAGTTGATTGATTTTACTCTTCTAAACCGATTTCGTTAGACCTAACTGAAAGGCTTTTTCTTGTTCCAATTTTCCCATATTCAACAGACTTTTTCCTATGTTTTCCATTTTAGTTATTTATTTACTTGTCCAAATTCATCAGGAACACAACTTTCTTCTTTAGCTTTTAGCTCTTCCTGCAATTCCCCTGGACGAATTCCACCGAATGCGGTTAAAATAGATCAAGAAATTCTAGACAATCTATAGTTTTTGAACTTCAAACGTTGTATCTTCAAAACATCTTGTTATCATTTCCTTAATTCGACTGCAGATAGAGATGAATCTGATTTTTCAATCACTTCACATATTCTCAATAAAACTAATTTACTGGATTTACTATCATTTTGAAAACTTTAATTTAAACGTGAAAAATTAATGCATACATACATATCTTTTAATATTTTTCTGCTTTTACAACCGAACTATAATACTTAACCCTTATCACTCCAATCGGCAGTCTCACTGTCAGAATTTAAGCATTTTCCTACTTTAATTTATACTTTACTGAATGTTTCCTTGGATATTCACTATACCTTTAGTTATTCTATATTATATGTAGTTATAATTATAGTAGTATATCTGTAGGTATGTTTAATAATAAATAAATACTTTGGCAATATTATAAAATCCAAGCAGCGAAAAATATGTTATTTTAGAGTCTTAATAGGAAATCAAGGAAGGTTAAGTCCCAAAAGGTATTTTCTATAATTACTTATCATTTGTGGTAAGATATGTATGATATATGAATGAGGAACAAATGAATGATAAAAAATTTACGAGTTGTCAATGAACTTATCGATTCAAACCCGTATTGCTTACGAAAAGTAAAAATTTAAGTTGAAAGCGAAACAAACACTTAATTTATGCGCATGACCTTTTTTTCTGAAATTTAACATGTTCACGCGCGATTTATAATGATTAAAGTTCAAAACGAAATACATATCGTCGTTGCGCGTGCAATACCGCGTAACAGCAAAAAGCGCAAAATTGAAATATCGCGCCTACGGATTTTTAACATGGTTTCGGTCCTTATAGATCTCACAGAATTTAAATTAGCCTATAATAAACCTCATTTTTGACATAGAAACAATACCGCGTTACACTTGCTTGCTTGGAGTTGGCGGCAAGTTTTTTCGTTCTCCTGTAAAATCGTGAAAACGCAGATACGCGGTATTGCACGCGCAACGACGATATGATTTATAGCTTTTTCGAACGATTAGACTTTCCTTAGAAAGCTTATGTTTTCAAATCCGAAAAAAAATTAAAATAATACGTTGAAATTTAGAATTTCGAGCTAGTGTAATTTGTATCAAAATCCTTGTTTGACGAAATATTCCTCCAAATTTTCATACAAAATTCAAAGATTTTTTTTTCCCAAATTGCAAGGGGTAACCCGAAAACGACTAATTTTCGACAACTACCATCATCAAATTAATTCCAGGACTCGATTATGTTGTAGTGTCATCAGAGCTACATATGTGTGCCAAGTTTGAAAAGAATCGGTTCACAGGTGAAAGAAAAGCCAATCATTCCCAATTTTTTTTCTACCCTAAGGGCTGAAATTTTTTTCAAATTTAAATGGGACCAACTTCGAGGTACACCCTATGCAATAAAAATAGAATCATCAAAATTGTACTACTCTGTAAAAAGTTCTGCAGGATCATACATAGAAAAAAAAACCTTAAGAACCTCCTCTTTTTTTTCGTCGGTTAAAAAATCAGCACCGTCGGAATTTTTCCGAAGTTCGTACTTTTGTTTGGGCTATTTTAACTGGACTACAAACCTAAAAATAAAACAAAAATAGCTATAGAATGTGTAGAAAATTAGCTATAATATGATACCCTGTTTGAAAAACTCCCAAAGATATGAATAATTTTATAAAAACTGGCGCAACATACAGACAGACAGACAGACATTGAAGTCTCATAAGAGTTTCGTTTTTCTCTTTTGGTATAGTGTCTTGTGTTAGTGTTAAAAGTCATTTTTAAAAGAAAATTTGACATTGAATTTTTCATAGTGTATGAATAAATTCGTGAAAATAGGTATTCCAAATTTAAAAATATATCACTAGGGGGAACTATATTTTGTTCTGGCTAAAATTGCCACATGACTTATGTGTAGATCTGATGTAGACTTCTTCTTATTAAATTCCAGGCGAGATAACATATTTTTATGAAATTTCATGCCTTTTGCATGCTATGAATACTAACGAAGAATACTCTAAGGATTCATTTTTTATTCAAACCTTTCAGCTCTCACTCACCAGCCCTTCATTACGTGTAGAATGCTAGAAGGGTCTCCGAAAAGGCATAACAGGCCCTTATCAACTCCTTCAGAGGTGCGATTTTATCATTAGAAGGTCGTCGGGACGTCAACAATTCCAGGGTGAACTTAACCCTTACCTGCTCTCCCCGAAATTCATAGTTCAATTAAGAGGGCCTATCAGGTACTTGGACAAAGTTATTGCAAACCCTATACATTTCTCCTCGTGCTCCAGCAGTGCTGCACATTTCAAGGCGTCGGAAATAGGCACGGCATCATCTTAACGATGCCCTCTTTGACGAATATTTTATCTCAAGAGGCAGTGGGAGCAACCATCTGAGCTGACACTTTGATCCCGTCGAAATTGACTCAAGTGGCAGTTGGATGGGGCACATTCTGCCGTACGAACTCTTGCCGGGGCACATATTAAAACTGTCAGGCGCCGCGAAGAGTATCGATCGCCTTCAACGCGGGTAGAGCGATGATAACAATTTGTTCGACTGAACGTAAATATCACAGCTACCGGAATGGGTAGCCCTATGGCAGGAATTTTTCCTAACCCAACGTATTCGGTTCAAAGTAAAAACAAAAACAAAAAAACAAAAAAACAAAAAAACACGCGAAATAACAGTCCCACAGAAAAGATCGGTTTTTCTCAGGGAGCATCTTCAATAGATGTTTGATGACAAAAAAGTCCTGCTCAAACGAGATGAGTGGTGCTCCCTGGGTGGCAATTCTGATGAATGTCAGAGGATGAAATATGTTCATGGGGCGGCCACGTCAGAGCTGGATTGCAAAATGGGTGGACGGATGACGTACTGCGGCAGGCTTGACACAACAACGGCACAAACTTTGTGTTCCACTGTCGTGCTTTATGACAGCTGGGGCAGAGGCCCTCAGGGCGTAACAGCCGATTGCTTGCTGGATGTAGATGCTTGTGCACACCGGACACGTAAAACATTTCGGAAATTGGGTTATGAGGGCCACTCTGATCTTTTCATTACAATTCGGTGGTACATCTATAGTAAGCCTGAGCCGGGGAGGCGGCGCACACAGTGCACTGAAGCCTTGCCGCTGCCATCAAGTTCGGAACGTTTAACAACCCCAATTCAATCGATCGGACGAATCGAGTTTCAGAAATTTTATGTCGGCATTGATGCTTCATAAAGCGGAATTAATTTCTGACTCAGATAAATATTAAGAGGAAACAGGTGCAAAGAGAAAGTAAGGGTCGCGGGAAGGAGAATTAAAAGTTACAAAGGGGAACCTTCGAGGCTAATGAGGCTAATCCGGGTAATTTGTATTCATTAGAGGACATGCGAATAGACGTGCAAATTGCTCTACCATGGCGGTGATACTATGTATTGTAGCAGTTTATTGGGATCGTGTAACTTGGTCTTGTAGAAGCTTTAAGATTCAAAATTAGCTCCTCCTCTTAACATGAATTTTATTCTTATTGGAGAGCGAAAGATGTAATCGGAATGCCTAGGCAATTAAACTACTAATCGATAAATTGTCCAAGCGACTGCTAGCTATGGCCGGTCTTCTAAAATATGATTAATAAAAAATTGTGAGGAAAACAAGCTAAGACGTTCCAATTACTTAGCTTTAACTGCGTGACAATATAAATTCGCGCTAATTTTGATATTTACCAAGCTTAACTGCTGCCTTAACCCTCATTGTCCCCAATTTGTCCGTCAACTTTAAGCTCGGACAACTTTGTTATTTATTTTTAAAAAGTTCTGGAAAATTCATATCCGGGTATTTTCAATAGTGCTCTTTCAGAATATCACATACAAAATAAAAAGAACACCCCTTCCCATTGTATTTTTGAATTTAAAAACCATATACCGATTTCTTAGCCTCAATTTTATAAAAAATTGATATTTTCGATGTGAAAGAAGTTTCGGAAAAGGCCAAAACTATAAAAACTCCAGCTTAAAATGTCTAGTCAAAAAAGTTATTAAGCCTGGTGTAAAAAAGTATATTGCATTTATGGAAAAACAGAAGAATGGTTCCACACCTTAAGTAATTAGTACAAACAATACGAATAAACCACATGGAAAATTTTTTAAGACCCGTATAGGTTTTACGTGCTGCATATTTTATTTTATAAAAGCATATAAATTAAAAATGTATTCTATGATTATTTGAAAGGAAACAGTGTCATTAATTCATTAATATTAAGTGGTAATAAGGTAAAAGCTCCACGAATTTTAAAGGAGTTGTGGAGTTATTAGAGGAATAAAATGAACAAAAAGATTTCTTAGAATGTGAATTAATCGTGTTAAATCGAAACAACTAGTGTAAAAAGAGAATGAAATTTGTTTTATCATTCTTGTTAAATAAAAATCGTGTAAAAACAGAACTGGGTGTAATACGAAGCCAATCGCACTAAGCAGAGGAGAATTTTGTCGAATTATACATCTTGATAAATACCCGTGCGTGTAAAACAAGCGGGTAGGGAGTGGGAATTTTGTTCCGAAAAGCTCAAGTGTCATCACAATTCTGTCGCACTGCTAGTTTTCGATAAAAAAGAGACTTCAAGAAAGATATAAGACCCTGGCGTTCAAATTATTATAATAAATTGAAAACATAATCACACAAACAACCTAATCGGCCTCTATTAGTTTCGAACACGACCATAAATTTTCGAAGAGGTGGGGTTGGCTTAAGAAGAAAAACAATGGCTTAGAAAATATGCGATTAAGGCGATGGTAATGATGACCAGCAATAGCTTGACGCAGCTGTGCTACAGAGCAAGGCCTCGAAAGTTGCTTTTGTTTCCACGCCCCTAATTCCCTATCTCAGTATCGCCATACGGCGAAGCTATCCAATACATTAAGCCCAAATTGTCTTCACTACCAAGTAAGCTGCTTAGAGCGAGGGGTGCAGGTTGGTGTTGTCCTGCCAAAGATATAAACACCAACAACAGAGCCTAGCACACGTAATAGGGCCGGCGAAGGTGTATTTAACCGACTTTCTGGATCCTAGGTCATTGTGGGGCGTCTGTTATCTGCCATTTGCTTGTTTATGGCAACAGCGGGAAATTTATTTCATGAATGACATAATTTATCACGTTAACACATTTTTATTTATTTTTTTTTTTGGTACATTCTATACAGATAGTATCCCTATTAGAAGGAGGCTTGTCTTTTCGCTGTACTTACACGAACGCAGGTTGGTGGCAATGCTTAGATAAATATGAAAATTGGACGAAATTTTTGGTACGTTCAGAGCGAAATTGCTCCTTTCGGAATTATGTTAGTGTTGGTCATCAACATTTGAAAATGGATGTGATTTTATGGGGGAAGTTATTCGAACTTTGATTGAGCTCTGTGACGGAAGTGTAAGTGTAATTTTAACAGAGCAAATATGAAAAGGTTTTGTACGCCATCAAAATTTAAATAACTGGTTGAATAAAAATATAAAATTTCAACTACAAAAAGTTTATATAAACTAGGATCTCTTTCCAAAACTCTTGACTATTTTTTTAGCTCTATAAAAATCAATATAAACAAAATAAATCAATTCCAAATAAACGTTTTTTTTTGAGAAAACGCATAAATTTTAAAAAAAATTGAAAAATATACTTCCTAAAAATTCAATTTAGTTTTTTAAGTCCTTAACCCTTTATAGCCCCATGTGACATTTCTGTAACAAACCTCATAAATCCCGCCAGAATACGCACCAAATGTATTTAGTTCATTCAAATCGGCGCCACTTTGCTGTCACATATTATTGAACAATGTAGTATCCACTGAAATCATCATAGACAGCGTAAACTGTTAACAGTTAATCGTTTAGAATTTCGGCCGTAATTGAAAGTGACAAGTTGAAATTCGAGCAAATTTTAAATTTTACAAAAAAAATACAAAAAGTGTGTAAAATTGTGTTATTTTCTTGGAAACCTATAGATAAGTGAATGAATATGTTCCTTCCATACCAAATTAGTTTTTTTTGTTTACATTTAACTCAATTTTACAGTAATGTTACACTCCCTTAAATGTGCAATAAATAATTAATAATACATATTTTTTTAATTTCTGAGAAATATGTATTTTTTATTTCCCTAAAGCTGTCAATTTTTAACATAATTTTAATGTTTTATGATCTTGGGCTATAAAGGGTTAAAACACAACCTTACTGAGAAAAAACTTTTTGGTAAATTTTGAAAGGAAGCTCCTATTAGCGGTGAGCAAAACAAGACTAAGGCTGGCCTATAAGAGCCCGTACAATGTGTCAAAAACTGTAGAACTAAACACTTTCAAATTTTCTTTTCTAAAAACTAGCGGCTAAAGTAGAAGGAAATATTTTTCAATCAGCAAGTCTTGGTGAAGTCTCGCAAACATGGTCTTGGTCTTGCAAATCGAGTCTTGGGAATACTACGGCAGGTATATGTAGTACTGGTGTTGGTCTTAGAATTTCTGCAAGACCAAGACCAAGACCGATTTTGCTCATTACTAAATTCAAGACCAAAACCAAATGTGCAAGACCAAGATTTGGTATTAATATTCGTGTCGATTATCATAGTCTTGGTCTTGTTATGCTCATCGCTAGCTCCTATTTATGCACATTAAATGATCGTGAAATCAATTACAGAACCATTGACAAAGAGCTGCTAGCGATCGTATAAGGAACAATGGACTTTTGTCCATATCTCTTCGGGAGAAGATTCAAGATCAAAGAGACGAATTCGCTATTCTTTGAAGTAAATCACCAATAAATATTTTCAAAAATCAAGCAATAATAAAGATCAATTCGAGTTTTATAGTATGAAAATAAGAAACTTGAAAATATTCAAAAATAGAAGGAAAATAATATTTACAAAAACCATGATCCAAGAATTTACGACAATCCTCTTGAAAAGACATTTTAACCCGAATCAACTAAGCGCTTTAATAATAGATGAGGAATTCTTCAAAATTCAAAAGCAGTGTTCACGAGTTATTTCTTCAAAATTTCCGCATAACAAGGTGCAAAACCCAACCAGAGGATATTGAAAACGAAGAAAAATTGGCAGATCTACAGTCATATGAAAAAAGTTTAAGACCACCTTGATTGTTGACAAGATCTGCAAATTTTAGTGCATGTGGATAGGTTATATGAATCACAAAAGACAAACGAAAACTATGGCATTGTATCTTGAAATGCGCTTTTACTGAAATAAAAAATTTATTTGTATAGTTCATTTATAATGACAGAAAACAATTACTTACTTCCCTGTGAAGAAGTTTAAGACCACTTCATACTTCAAGTTTTAATATCACATACATTATCCTTTTATATGTTACCCTCTAGTCCTAATCACATAACTTACACTATGTTGCAGAGATATTACATGGGTATAAAGGACCTGAGCGCTAATTTGGTTCCATTCTTCCACTAGTGTTGCTTTTAATTCCACTATTGTTCGTGATCTTCTTTTGCAGACTTTATCATACAAGATCTTCCACACATTTTCAATAATATTAATGTCTGGGCTTTGAGCAGGCCACGGAAGGAGCTCGATCACAAATACCAAATTATAAATTAAAAAAATAAATTAAAAGTAATAATCTTACTGATACCACAACATTCCAGGTGAAACCTTATCCAGAATCCTAATCGAGCAAATTTCCAAAAAACAAAACATATTTTTGTATCGAGAAGCAACTAAATTCACCCAGACTCGGATAACAAAATGGATAAAATACATGTTAAAGTAAAAATCTAATAGAACTAGAAAATAAATTGTATAAGCTTTATAGTGAAATCCACTGTAATACAGGAAATTTAAAAATACAGAAATTATGCCATGATAATTATTAAAAATTAAATAACTTAAATGTCTTACAATTCACGCAACATGTCAAAAACAAAAGTTTGTCCAGGAAACTCCAAGGAATCGATTGGTATAGCGTTTCCTACGTTGAATCGGAACACCCTGTATATTTAGAACTAATCTAATCTATTTAATATTATTTAAGTCCAAGAAGTTTCTTCTTATATTTTACCATTTTTGAACATTTCAACATGGTTTCATAAATATACCACATGTGATGACAAGCTCTGACAACAAATCTTTGTGTCACACATATGTGACAACTGAAATTGAACGAGTTAAGACTACCCTAAATTCTTATAAAGCAGATGCTTGCTCAGGGAATATTCCCTTAATATTAATGGGACCATCGTTGCGTCTACCTTTTTATCCATCCATCATCAGCAATAGTCAATTCAGATAGAGCAGAATGTACATTTATTTGCTGTGACACATGATAAACTAATCACCGGAGAATTGTGTTTATATCCAAAGATGAAGTCTATTGGTTTTATTGATGACGAAAACGCTCGGATTGGTACCCAAGCGATAGTTCTGCTATGACTCGGCTTGGGAATTGCGATGGGTAAATTAAGTAGACATGTTCCAAGAGAATTACTGAAGGATGCCAGAGCGAAATAAGTCTTTTTTCTTCATTTACTGGCAATAGGAAATCAATTTTAATGGCTGTCAGGGGATGATCTCGACACTGATATGGACGAGACGATATTATCTCTGCCCTTCATATTCTCCACCTTGACCACGAATCAAGATTCTCCTAGCCAGACGAAGTGTTTTTCTACACTGTTATCCGAAAGTTCTTGGGATATTTTCATTATTCTGAAATATTCCCTTTTTTCTTGTCCTGAAAATATATAAGGTCCGAAATTCAAGACAAATTTCTCTACAGTGCATTTCATATTTACTGGTCACGTATAAAAAATAAATTTTTATATATAGTAATACAACAGAATTACACTTTTTATTATTAAAATAATAATGGATTTTTGTGTCATACTTCTCATCTGCTTCCATATCTTGTGTCACATCATGTTACGTGTCATGCCATGTGTTGCTATGTGCCATGTAATGTGCCAAGTCATGATGGCATGTAGTAAAAGAGACCACCGAAACAAACAAAAAGTAATCTTTATGTCATAAGAAAGTAGTAGTGTTTTTTCGTGTTAACTTAAAGCCTACAGTGCTGTGCAAAACATTTGCAACTAAAATCATAGTTTATTACAGATCATTATAAACGGGTGGTAGACCAAGGGAAACGACAAAGGCTGAGGATCGTAGAATTTAAATTTTAAGTAAATCTCGGCCTTTCCTCAGTTCAAGGTACTTAGGTAAAAAACGAATAAAACCTGGATGTGGATCCTTCGACAGTAAGAAGACGAGCCATAGAAATCGATCTTAAGACCTACAGGCCAGCGAAAAAGCCACTACTTTCCGAAAAAAATGGCTGAGCTCGACTTGTCTTTGCTCAAAGTTAGAATGGCCCCTAGAAAAATTGAGAACTGTCCTTTTTTCGGATGGGTGTTTAACTTAGTGGGGCTAGATGGAGGGCAAAAAGTAGGACGACCGACGAACAAACGACTAAATCCGCGATAAACTGTGGTCACTGTGAAGCATGGAAGTGGTAATACAATGGTCTGGGGGTGTTTATCAGCTCAGGGCGTGGGATCTCTTTATGAAATACCACGTATAATGAAAGAGGAGGACTACAAAAACATTATGGACAATGTTATGCTCCCTTACGCAGAGGAAGAAATGCCCCTGCGCTGGCGCTTCGAACAGGACAATAATCCCAAGCACACCTCTAGACTTCTTCAGGCTTGGTTTTCGCAGCAAAACATTGAAGTTTTGAAATGGCTCGCACAGTCCCCAGATCTCAACCCCATAGAAAAGCTATGGCAACTGGTTAAGAAGAATATGAGGGGTCAATTTTACAACAACCGTGACGAACTCCTTAATGGTATAAAAAAGGCTTGGAATGATATAACTTCTTTACATATTGAGTCGCTATTTAATTCTATGCCAAGAAGATGTGCGGCAGTTATTGTAAATAAAGGCTATTCAACCAAATATTAATGATAATATATATTTAAAGTCGCCAACATTGTTAATGTCAAGGAGTTGCAAATGTTTTGCACAGTCAGTTTTGTATCTTAGTATGAAAAAACGAATATTTCTCCTTTTTTATTGAATATTTACCTTTAGTTTTTTAATATTCTTAAATTAGATATAATATAGAATAAAATACTGTATTAGCTTTTTTGTTTTTAAGAATTTAAGGTTTGTTGTAGTAAGACATAGAAAATTGGGGTTTTAGTTGCAAATGTTTTGCACAGCACTGTATATACTAGAGATGCCACGAATAGTAATTTGGCCGAATACCGAATACCGAATGTTCGGCGAGGCTCTTGGCCGAAGCGCCGAACATTCGGCAGCCGAATATTCGGCCACACTTAGTACTTTCCGCGGGCGACAAGTCACAACTGTCGCTACAGAAAATGTTCGTTCAGATGAAGGTGCGGAACAGAAAAATTCTGTTGCAAATGAACTTGATTTTTATATGGTATCTGTTCGTTTAGATCGGACAGCAGACCCTTACAAGTGGTGGTCAGCAAACGCGAAACAATATCCAACTCTTTTACAATTTGCTAAGATTTATTTATCATCTCCCGGTAGCAGTGTGTATAGTGAGCGGCTGTTTTCGGAAGCAGGTATAATTTATGAGGAAAAACGCAATCGTCTGCTATCAACAAACGCTGAAAAAATTGTTTTCATTCATCATAACTTACCACTGGTAGATTTTAAATATTAATTTGTTAGTTCTTTTTTTTTGGTTAAATAAATATATGTTTGTGAGTAATATTTTGAGTTCTTTTTTCATGATTTATTTGGTTATCCTTACTATATTTTATCATAAATACGAAATTAAATCTGTTTATCACGATTTCACGCCAAAACTGCTGAACCGATTTAAATGAAATTTGGTACACAGATACATACTCTAGAGCCTTAGAAAGGACATGGGCTATAATTTACGCGGACGAAGTCGCGGGAAAACAGCTAGTAATAAAAAAATAATAAATAAATTGCTATTCGGTATTCGGCCGAATAGTTAACCATATTCGGCCGAATACCGAATAGCGAAAAAAAGTGGCCGAATAGCCGAATACCGAATAGTTGCCGAATATTCGTGGCATCTCTAGTATATACCCATCTGGAAGATATGAGCTTGCCGACGGCGAAAGAATTATTATAATCAGTACAGCAGTTTTTAAAATTACTTCTTACAAATAAACAAAGTAACTCTATATATTATTATGGATATAAAAGTATAGATATAGATTGAATATTACACTCCTGACTCATTCTACTTCAAGTGCATAGTTATATTGGGAACAACATTTTTGTCACTTCACTGCTTCCAATAAGATATTAGATACCGAACGGCACCGTGCCATGTTGGCCTCTAGATTAGATAAATAAATAAAAACCTCCCTATAACCGAATATGACACAAAATTAGCCCATCCCAGCCTGATGCATTTGGACCCTGAATAATATCCTTTTAATGCGAGTATTATGCAAATCTAGTCTCTTCGCTTTGAATGCTAAGCTATCTCCTTAGTAATTGTTGACAAGAATGCCAATGTTCGCGCACCAGGGAGGAAAGTAATTTTCTGAAGGGCTGCCAATTCTGGTTAATTTTCATCTATCGGTCACTTCCCACCGATTAGAAGGCAAGCTGGTGCTGCAGCTCATTTATTGCGACGCAGCCGAATATTATTTTATCGTAATTGACAAATGCGACGCAAAACGCCAGTAATTGTCTCGCAGTAGAAGACGCAACCGAGGCGAATAACGACAGTGGCTCTAACATCCTCCATTAATCTCAATCAAAGATTCAATCAAGGTCAATCGAATGCTTATATAAATTGTACCATACCACGCCAGTGTTGTTGCTGTCAAAGATCGCCATGAACAAATAGGCCTTATACCTAAATACCCCTTGTGATTTCTCGTGAAGATTTGAACTTGTGAAATAGTGAAAGAAGAAAAGGTGTTTTTTCGTATTTTGAAAACAAAGAAGGCAATGTTTCACCCATAGTCATACACTAGATAGTAGATTATGTAGTCGGTGTTTACCCAAATCGTTGATATGATAAATTGGAAATTCAACGATTATGCAGGGATAGTGCATTCTGCGTAAGTTTTACTTTTTGATAGCTGATATGAAAGAGATGATTGTGGTCGTACAAGCGAATTATACACTCCTGCCCGGATCAACTTGAACTTTTATAGTCATGAATTTAGATTACTAGAGTCAATATGGCAAATTCTTTCTCGATTAGATCTATTTAATTATTATTAAATTAATGTATACACTGGTTGTAATTTTAGTAATTATTAGGAATTTACATTACCAAAAACCAAAATTTAAATAAAATATAACAAAAAACTAGCCGGCGACTATTAATTTAATCAGTAACGCAATAATTAAAATTAGTGATTGATGGCTGAAATCGAAGGCGAGTATTTTTTTCGATATATAAACTAATAATAAAATGAATATAAACTTTTTAAGAAATTGTAAACTCAGAAAGTTGACTTTTAATTTACATGTAGATAAAAACCCATTTTTTTCACCTTTTAACTACAAACCGGGGTAAATATTTACCCCACGGGTTTTTTTGATCTTAAAATGGTTTTAAAATCAGTAATTCGACTTGTAATTATATGAATTTTTTTGTTTTTTCATGCTGAAGAGAATGGTAAAGGGCAATGCAATTTTATTAAGGATTAGTTAGTGATTTAAGTAGTTAAAAGTGCTGAAAAACGGTCAAAACGTCATTTTACAATTAAAAATTCATAACTTTTTTTCTAAATATCCGATTTCAAAATTTCCAAGACCATTTTAGACACATTAGGCTTCGAGAAAAAAATAACATCATAATATTTTGCCAAAAAAGTCTATTTATTTGGGACTCTTAGGAAAATTGAAAAAACTATGAATTTTATATACCAAAAAGTCAAATAAAAACCAATGAAATATTGGTTTTTAAAAATATATTTCGGTTTTTTTTTAATGCAAAATGTAATAAAAAGAGAAATTTGATAAATATCAAAAATAAGTTATTCAAAGTCACCATAATCGCTGCAGTGATTCTCGAAGGTCGGTCTCTTACACTTTGAGCAATAAATACGCGTTTTGCTACTCCCAGTGTACTTAAAATATGAAATCATTGCCGAAAATTATATATGTAATGTTTTATTGTAAAATAAGGTTATAATACGCGAATTAAATTTGTTTTAGTAAGAAAGAAAACAATTACTTACCTACACAAAACACTAACGGGAACTACAAACCGGGGTAGATATCAACCCCACACTAGCTTTATGTCATCACTCCGTCACAGTAAATAAGAAACTGAAGGTTCTGGCGACGTCGCTCTATTACTAGAACCTTAAACTAAATTATGGTATAGGTCTCCAGTCGATAATGCCATTGACTAGCTTAGGAGCGGAGTTCTAAATTTACTTGGGGTAGATATCTACCCCGGTTGGCAGTTCTAGGGATAACAATAATTGAGTCGTTATTTTTAAGAGTTAAATCTTAACATTTAAATAATTATTATTATAAATTTATTATTATAATTTTCCGACAGACTAACATACATGAATGCAAACCAAATAGCTGAGGACTTTTACATTTCTTTATTTCACCCGCTGCTGAATGGATATACGCTTATCATGAAGAGGTGGGGCATAAATGAGGATATGAATGGAATCTTTTGAATCTCGTGGGAACATAGAGATAAAGGCGTACAGTACGTATGCAAACCACACACACAAATTTTGAGCTGAGTTCTCCCGTTAAATGGAATCTTCGCGAAATCTTAATTAGAAAAGTTTGCCAATAGTACAACTTGCACAATAAGGATCAGGAGAGTGCACTGTCGAAAATCCCAATCGATGCGCATCCATATTCCAATATACTGCTTTGCTGTATGGGGATTTTCTACATGACAGAGAAATCAGAAATGAGTGCAATATGCATCCATAATGAGATCAATTTACTAAACTGATGGCCTTGCTACGCCAGAAGCTACCAGTGGGCAGAGATAGATCTGAAATGTGTCCCAGCCGAAGCAGTCAATACGCTTTATCAAGCATATTCATGTTGGAGTTTTCGGTTGCCATTATGCTGACGAGGGAAATTAATACGACTACAATTGAAACAATATACATTAACTTACCGATTAACAATGTTACTCAATTTTCATTTCATTTACACACAGTTTTGGGCGCCATCTGAGAAACCTCGTCTGAAGTAGATCATTTTAATCCCTGCTAATCTTATCCATTTACAGATGACCAAAGCGAATGGAATCCCAAAAGTAACCACCGAAGTTAAAAAAACAGAAACTTTCGACCCTTTGATGACATGTAAGTAAAACAAGTAAATCACAGTGATGTAATCCTTTACGGGTTTTGATATTTACACTTGCTCTGTGCTCTGCTATTTAATTTCGGGATCAATATTTAAAAACATATCTATATATTAATACGTGAACATCTAAAATTGTCGTACCTTTTTTTAAGTATTTATTATAAAAGAATGGGAATGGAAAGTTATATCATTCGAAAGGTACTGTGCCATATATGTGCACAAAAACAAAAACCTCATATGTGTATGTTGCAGTTAAGGAAGATAAAATAATAAAATAAAGTTTACATACACACTTGATTTCCCATACAAAACGGTTTAACCAATTAAATGCAAGCATTTTAATCACATTCATGGCTGTATGAGCTTAGATCTCTTTGCTTTAATACTCCTTCCTAACTGTCTCACTTTGTGGCAAGAATTCATGATGCACAACACTGTTTTAATCCCTGAAAACCGTGAACATCGCCTTCTTTTTCGACTGAAACCGATGTGGTTTTATCGGTCTTGGCTCATTCGGTGAACGCCATTCACTCGCTTGATGCTTGGATTGCGTGTCATACTCATAAACCCACGTCTCTGCAGTATACGTAGTTATGCGTTGGATTCAGCCATCGAAATCATGTCTTTCGCGACGTCAATTTCCCTTTTCTGCATGAAATTCAGTTCTTTTGGCATCAGCTTTGCAGCGGCACCTCTGAAGCCCAAGTCACTAACCAAATCAATCTTTGAACAGATCCATAAGCCATGTTCAACTCCTCTGCCAGCTCTCTAATGGTCAATTTGTGGTTTTTGGCAATCATTTCTTTGATTTTATCAATGTTTTCGTCGGTTTTCGATGTCGAGGGCCTGTCACTGCGTTGGTCATTGTTGATACAAAGTCGATCCCATTTTAAACTAGTAAAAATCGAAACACGCACAGAGCCAGATGTATTTCAGACAGTGTCACTGTTACAAATATGAAGCTACAAAACTTTAATTTGGCAGAAATAGCAATGACAGATGTGGCATCAACCTTAAAAAAAAAAAAAAAAAAAAAAAAATTGACTGACTGGCAGCACCACATGGTGGTCTTCTTGAAACTATTTGATCAAGCAACCAATTTAATTTTTCTGCTGCATCAGAATATTGCTGAAAAACTGAAAACATATGCCGTAACTTCACGGCTTAACCGAAGTTAATTAAGATTGGAATATTACTGATTGGCCATTCCGTTCCGATCTGCTCCATCTAGACGGACAGATAAGCACAATATTCAGCTTCGCTCCCTTGTTTGACAACGTTGTTGTGTGTTGTGAAAATTATTTAAAAAATGGAAGAATTGCGGACTCTATGTATTTTGGCCTTTATACTTAATTTCTTCAATAATATTTTTTTCATCTATTTTTCTACCACTACTCTTAACCACTGACATGATGTATATGGTATATATACATACACAGGGTGGCCCAATTCAAGGTAGAAAACGCTATACCAATAGATTCTTTGGAGTTGGAGCAAACTTTTGTTCTTGACCCTCTCCTTAAAATGCCCCCTTTCCCCTCAACCAGCCGTTGAAGGTTTTTTAGAGGTCCGCTCATATAAGTCCTTATAGGTCCTTATAAGGATATCGCAGGACAAGTCTCAAGCTCAAAAGTTATCGAAATTTTAAGGGGGTAGTACACTTCTCTTTTTTAAAAAAATCGATTTTTTTTTTATTTCATAAATGTGCTCTAATATATCACAGAAATGTTCTCCCAAAACCCTTTTAAGAAATTCGATATATAAAAAAAGTTATAGACACATTTGTAGCGGTGCCTTACGCTTATCGCACCTTAAAATGATCGAATAAAAACTTTAAACGCGTTTTTCTCAAAACCACGTTTTTTGACCTGGCCGACATGATTTTGAAAAAACTATTGGTCTGATCGGGCTCAAATTTTTATGGGATACTCTATACATGTGTAGTTCTCGTCCGAACGAGGATTTTGAAAATCGGTTAATGTTTAACCCTTTTTTTAAACAATTTTTTGCAAATAAAACTGACCGAAAAATTAAAAAGTCCGCCATTTTCTTGTTTTTTTACCAAAATTTTTTATCCTAGTTCGAACGATAGCGACTGATCTATATTTTAATATGCACTTTGAATTGTTTGTTTAAGACGTTCCAGAGTCGAGATATCATGCCGGCCAGATTAAAAAGGGGTCACCTTCAGGCAGCCATATTAGGGCCCTATGAAGAAAAAAAAAAAAAAAAAAAATTTTTAATATTCTTGAATATTAGTTGTATCATATATAAAAAGTTTGCAAGATCAAAATAAAGTTAACTATAAAAAAAAAATCTTTAAAAAAAGGCCTTAAGAAGTGTACTACCCCCTTAATGAAAAATTGCAGTTTTATTCTCTTTTCGTAAACAGTTTCTATGGAAAGGTTTACTTATTTTTTTTATAATGGACCCTCTGCCTTTACTTTACATGTTTGGATATATCCTAACAAGATGGAAGAGGAAAGAGGCTTTCCTCCTATTTTGAATAAGTTCTTGCGATGTCCTAACAAGGAACCTATAGGGACTTAAGCAAGCGAATTTCTAAAAAATCTTCAACAGCGACTTTGAGGAGGAACGAGGTCTCAGAACAAACGTTGATCAGGACACTCCAAGGAACCAATTGGTATAGCGCTTCCTACATTGAATCGGGGCACTCTGTACAAATATATATACAGGGTGTCCCAGAACTCAACGTCAAGCCGAAATCGAGCATTAGGCCAAGTCGTAACAGTTATCAGAAAAATATGAAAAAAAATCTTGGTCATGTACTTTTCAAATTATAAGGATTCAAAAATAAACTGACACCCTGTGATGATCTTTCAAGTCCTGTGACTGCAAATATTAACTTTTCGTCATTTTTTTTTCTACCGTATAACTATGAATAACCCTTCTGTCAAACACAGTTAAAAGTTAGAATATAACTGCCTCAGTTTCAAATAAAAAGTTAGGTTTTTACCCAACATTGAATTCAAAATAATTACATCACCCAACTTTAACTTTAACCGACTGTAATTATTTTGCATTCAATGTTGGGCAAAAATCTAACTTTTTATTTGAAACTGAGGCAGTTATATTCTAACTTTTAACTGTGTTTGACAGAAGGGTTATTCATAGTTATACGGTAGAAAAAAAAATGACGAAAAGTTAATATTTGCAGTCACAGGACTTGAAAGATCATCACAGGGTGTCAGTTTATTTTTGAATCCTTATAATTTGAAAAGTACATGACCAAGATTTTTTTTCATATTTTTCTGATAACTGTTACGACTTGGCCTAATGCTCGATTTCGGCTTGACGTTGAGTTCTGGGACACCCTGTATATATTTGACTTTCTCACAATTTCTTAAACTTTTAACATCAATATTTTTTTATTTAACGGTGGAAATCAATTTCTTAGAATTTCTTAGAATTCGTAATTCTTCTTATGTTATTTCTGATTTTCCTATGAAAATGACACAAAAACCATGGAAAACGAAGGGGGGCGTAATAAAAAAATTAAATCGGATTTATTTCCAATTATTTCCTTTTAATGGAGGTAAAATTTAACGATTATAGCAAAATGTTATTTGATGCTCTTATTACCTCTTTTGACTTCTTAAAAATGTTATTCGGTGATTTAAATTATATTTAAATTAGGAAAATATGATTTCACCACTTGGCTGAAAATTTTTCAATAAAAACTTTTCAATTCAAGCAAATTGTTTGAGATTCCGTGCTGAGCTAAGAAGAATTTGATTTAAGGGTGCTAGATGCAATTGAACGCCTACGTCAGCCAGTGTGAAAAAAATAGACAGAGCTATACCCCCAAAAGAGATCTTTTTATCCCAACCCTTCTCTGGTAAGAACCTCCAAAAGTACCAACCATTTGAAACAGCAAATCGGACTGTCCATGAATCTCAACGAGGCTGCCAATTGAAGGGTAAAAATGTGCACGTGACACAATTTATCAGAGGCAGTCGTTGGTTTGTGAGTTAAAAACATGGCTCTTTCGAAACGCCAAAAAATCGGTTTTGCACTAGCAGCATGTATAAATTGATTTAGCCACACTTTAAAAAATGTAAAATCCCAACTGTACTACACAAAACATAATTTCTAGGGAATTAGAGTTGCCTCATCCAACCGTCCTAATTGCGGAGAACAACAAAACTATCGGCCCAACCGTGCATACAAATAGTGCCCTGCAGATTGGATTCTGCAGTTGCCTTTACTTACTTTTGACCAGTTTGTGTGGAATCATAAAAATATTGAAATTATTTTGTAGCATCTTTAGTACATATATTTCGCACACAATTTTCTTACATTATATCACAATCAAAAAATATGTCAACTTTTATAGAGCTGAAAATTTCTAGTACCAATAAGTCAAATAAGCCGAAAAGTAATCGATTTCGCATATAGCCGCAGCATCTGAGGAACTGACGAATTATCCACAGCTTTCAAAATATGCTGTGTTTTTTCTACCACAAAATAATTTATAACGTAATTCGTTTTTACTAGGTACTAAATAAAAAATGTGTTGTCTTCCAATTCCATAATTTTGGGCATTCTCCCTCATATAGAATTTTCAACACCATAATTTAGGAAGATTTCGAAAATTTATAAGGCGCTAAAAAAATTATTTAAAATTTACTGAAGCTCCCATCACTTAGATTTTATATTTGTATGCTATATGATTTTATATTTGCATGCAAAAACGGTTTCTAGCACTGCACTCATTCATCAATTATAATTATTTACAGGTGGTCTTTTGTGCGGTGCGCAGAATTGTTCACAAATAACTGAACTGATTGAGTTCAAAGTTTAGTTAAAGACCGAAAACAAAAAATTCTACTCTTTATCACATCGTTTTTTTAAATGTTATTCTATCTTCGAAAAACATACAAATCAGTGGATAGTTTCAATTGTTAAGGGGGGCCACCAGGGTGATAATTTCAAAAATCGCTTTTCTGTTTTTGGACTTTCTGAAATTATAACTATTCAGAAATATGTACATCAAATGTCATTACAAAATTCTGAACGCTCTATCTCAAAAGCTAATTTATTATTCTATCAAGAATATGTTATGTAGTCACAAAATCTTCGGTATTGACATAGCTAAAATTAAGTGTAGGCGTTTTTTGATATTTGACAAATTCATATTTTTTTAACGATCTCGAAGCTTGAAAAAAAAAAATCACAAAAGTCGTATTTTATATTCAAAAAATCGTTATTTTGTGAAAGAAAAAAAAAACGGCTCCACTTAAACAAAGCGACAAATGTGCTGAAAATAATCATTTTTTTTCAGATGAACTTAACTCGAGATATCTGGTTCACCAGCCTCAACGGTTCCGTGGACATACTCCAACATGAACGAGCGCCACCTTCACAAATATGTATATTTTCCAATAAAAATGTATTACGTTTCAAGTGAAAGTATGTTGAATAATATATAAATTCCCTAATCTTCCTACCCTACATTAACTTAAGAAAAAAAATTCCACAAAAATGCCCATTTTTCACAGTGTCACCCTGGTGGGGATATCCCATTGTGAAATAATGAACAAATCGATTTTTTTTTATATCACCTGGTTTATCGCCTCATAAATATCATTATGTATCGTAAAGAATTGGAGCTTGCATCACCTTGTCTCCGGTCGATTGTTTTGCAAAATAGGTATTTAAATAAAAAGTTAATAAGAACTCAAAGTTATTATTTTGAACAGTTATTTTCAATTCTATAAAAATTATCCTTCCTCACCCCTTCCCGAAACCCCGTTTCCTCCGTTAAATAAAATTAATGAGATAGGGAGGGGTAATTTTTGTACGAATGATTAGAAAACTTCAAAATAATAAACTTTTATTCCTAGCAATTTTCAAATTTAATGCCTACATATTTCCCGAGATTATGGACTTCAAACAAGGTCATAGACAAGACCCTATTTTCAACAATTACACTGTTATATCTATCGCAAATCGAATAAAAATGTTTAGTCAGAATTTATGGATTCCTATCTGTAGCAAAAGATTTGCAATTTTCCTCCCCTTAGTATGAGAGGGTGGAGTAGAAAGGAATACAACTCTTCAAAATAATAATAAATACGTGTACCAACTATTTAATTTGAAGTACATATATGCCTATAGAGATAATCAACCACCTTGGACATATTGGTCCACATTGTATTTACACTGTCAAATTTTTAAATCGACTAAACTAGGTGTAAGTTTAGGTTCTATGAACATATAAAGCCCACGACCAGTTACATTTATTTAAAATATATGATTATGTAATGCCTATTTTATATAGCATATTTTAAAAGCGTTTTCTCGAAACACGATTTATCAAAACGCTGCCTAATATTAACACATTTTCCGCCGGTCACGTAACACTACGCTTTTTTCATGTTATCACTTAACCGCCGGTCACGTAAAAAACGTTTTAATACTTACTTCTATTTTCTTACCCTGGTATGTAAAAATTAAAAAAAAATATATATATATATCGGACACTCCACGTCAACCGGGCCACTTAAATGACCAAAAATCATCAAGACCTACAGTGCTGTGCAAAACATTTGCAACTAAAACCCCAATTTTCTATGTCTTACTACAACAAACCTTAAATTCTTAAAAACAAACAAGCTAATATAGTATTTGCTTCTTTATTATATCTAATTTAAGAGTATTAAAAAACTAAAGGTAACTATTTCATAAAAAAGGAGAAATATTCGCTTTTTCATACTAAGATACAAAACTGACTGTGCAAAACATTTGCAACTCCTTGACATTAACAATGTTGGCGACTTTAAATATATATTATCATTAATATTTGGTTGAATAGCCCTTACTTACAATAACTGCTGCACATCTTCTTGGCATAGAATTAAATAGCGACTCAATATGTAAAGAAGTTATATCATTCCAAGCCTTTTTTATACCATTAAAGAGTTCGTCACGGTTGTTGTAAAATTGACCCCTCATATTCTTCTTAACCAGTTGTCATAGCTTTTCTATGGGGTTGAGATCTGGGGACTGTGCGAGCCATTTCAAAACTTCAATGTTTTGCTGCGAAAACCAAGCCTGAAGAAGTCTAGAGGTGTGTTTGGAATCATTGTCCTGTTCGAAGCGCCAGCGCAGGGGCATTTCTTCCTCTGCGTAAGGGAGCATAACATTTTCCATAATGTTTTTGTAGTCCTCCTCTTTCATTATACGTGGTATTTCATAAAGAGGTCCCACGCCCTAAGCTGATAAACACCCCCAGACCATTGTATTACCACCTCCATGCTTCACAGTTACCACAGTTTATCGCGGATTTAGTCGTTTGTTCGTCGGTCGTCCAACTTTTTGCCCTCCATCTAGCCCCACTAAGTTAAACTTAAAGTTAAACACTCATCCGAAAAAAGGACAGTTCTACATTTTTCTAGGGGCCATTCTAAATGACTTCGAGCAAAGACAAGTCGAGCTCAGCCATTTTCTTCGGAAAGTAGTGGCTTTTTCGCTGGCCTGTAGCTCTTAAGATCGGTTTCTATGGCTCGTCTTCTTACTGTCGAAGGATCCACATGCAGGTTTTATTCGAAAGGCCGAGATTTACTTAAAATTTAAATTCTACGATCCTCAGCCTTTGTCGTTTTCCTTGGTCTACCACCCTTTATGAATATTTTCAATACTCCCAGTCTTTTTAAAACTGCTTATAATTCTGGATATGGTGGATTTAGCTATTTTATATTTTTCACTAATGTCTTTTTAGGTTATACCATCTGTGTGAACAAATATTATTCGGTTTTTTATTTCGTTGTAAAATTAATTACCCCCATTTTAAGAACTTTTAGTTTAATTGCGTTTAAAGGAAAAAAAATATTTGAATAATACACTTCCGCGCATGGACCTGACCGACAGATTATCGGAATAGAAAATTATTATTATTATTATTTTTTATCAACTATATATGGAATAAAAAATAACAGTTAACTAACAAAGTACTGCCAATTCTCATTTATTCCGAGAAAAGTATTTGTTGATATATAAAGTTGCAAATGTTTTGCACAGGCTAAATCGTTACGTTGAATAAAAAAATGGATATTGCTCCCTTATTATGGGATATTACATTCTGCTATTGTTATATCTGGAAACTAGACATAATAAAGATTAATGCACTGTAAAACTTTTTTTGGTATCAGTGGTTTAGGAAATGTTATAATGATCCGTAAGAAACTATGATTTTAGTTGCAAATGTTTTGCACAGCACTGTATATTAGAAAATTGTTTTTGGCTTAAATTTTTAGTCTATCTTTACCCTTCAGAAATTGATCTGGCGTTTTGAAAGATTCAAAATGGCGGTTCCAATTTGACGGCCAACTTTTCAAAAATGAACGAAATTTTAATAAAAAAAATACTATGATATTCTGCATAAAATTCTAAGTAAGAAATGTCTTTTGCAATTTTTTGAATAAAATTGCCGTTTTTGAGAAAAAAATTCTTTAATTTTAAAAATTTTCTATCTTGATGAAATCCATATTGGCCATATTGGATCCGACATTTTGAATTTTTTTGACATCTGACATTGCATTCATCACTAGCAACCTCCTAACACCTGAGTATTTTTTAAATCTTTCTAATATGCCTATTGTCAATTTTTTCCTATATAAACATTTTTAAAATTCATGAATTTTTTTCTCAAAAACGGCAATTTTATTCAAAAAATTGCAAAAGACATTTCTTACTTAGAATTTTATGCAGAATATCATAGTATTTTTTTTATACAAATTTCGTTCATTTTTGAAAAGTCGGCCGCCATATTAGATCCGCCATTTTGATAACTTTTCCGCTCTTTCCATTTCCGTGGACACAAACATGGTTTCCCCTTCAAAAAACCACCTTGACCTTGATATAACCTTCAAGGTCATTGCCAAGGTCATGTTCAAGGTCAAGGTTGCGGTCAACGTCACATTTGGACGCAAAACCTCCACTCTTTGCAAATCCGCAGTAACAATGCAGGTTCCTCTTTAAAGAGCCATTTTGACCTTGATATGACCTTCGAGGTCATGGCAAAGGTCATAGTTGGACGTAAAATTTTCCGCTCTTTCCATTTCCGTGGTCAAAAATAAGGGTTCCAATTTAAAAAAGTCAACTTGACCTTGAAATGACCTTCAAGGCCATGGTCGAGGTCAAATCTAAGGTCACCATTGAATAGCTGGGGAAAATTCCTAAAACTTTTGTCTACAACTTTTTGCTCCAAAATGCATTCCTCGAAAGTTATTTAGCCGTTTCCATACTTTTGGATCACCCTGTATATTAATGACTTGTAACAGTACCGGCTGATATATCGCTAAAGTTTCAATCCAATACATTGCGTATTTTTTCAGTTATAACAATTTTTCTTAAGCACAATTATAAATAACAATATAAGATTTTTTGCCGACGGATAAGCAAGTCGCATAGATGAAAGTTGTGGCGTAAATTTGTTAATATAGATTAATAATCGAACTATATTTAAAAAGGTTTTTTACTGTATGTGAGTATGTGCGTGTATGTGTGTGTGTTGATCTTTCCTAATTTAAATAAAATGTTATTACTTATTTTTCTTTATTTAATAGCAGGACGTCCCCTTAAGTCTATTTGAATTTATAACCCGCAATTTGTGAAAACGGATGCGTCAACAAACAAAATACTAAAATAATTTCCTAATTTTCCAATCTACGGAGACATTTGTGATCTTAAAATTTGATAATTGCTTATTTTTCCCATACGACCAAAAAATTACGAAATATTTAGGAAAACAACTGATTTGGCAATCGTGGCTTCTTTTTTTTTTGCTTCGGTTCGATTTGTGTACGCGCGATTTTTAGAAAACTTGTTTAATTTTTCACAATCCGTAATATTTTATTAATATTGATATAATTTATTTGGATATTGCGAAAAAGTAGTGACAGAAAACAAAAAATTGTATTAGTATCACGTGGAATTCAATATCGATTCTAGACTACTTTTTACTTATGCAACAAATAACAAATGTGTATATATATTAGAAAAATAGACTCACCAAAAAATGTACTGCACAGTTCAACAAGTTCATCGCTTTGGTCGGGACAGTCGGGATCTCCGTCGCATAAAAGTCTTATATTGATACAGGATTTGTCGCGGCACTGAAAGTGTTTTTCCTGGCAGTTTGCCTGAAATGTAGCTGTAAAAAAGAAAAAAAGAAAAAATTTGATTAAATATACGTCGCTGACAGGCAAGATAGAAAAAAATGCGATAAAATTAGCAAAAATGCAAAGCACTCCAACAACAAACTGCTTCCGCACTATCCCGCTCGCAGATACAAGTTCTACCATTGCACAAGGGCATCAAAAGTCCACTGCAACGTATGATATTTACTATATATATTATATTTTAAGACCATTTGTACGCCTACAAACTTTCTCTATATATATATATATATATAATGCCTTTCTTATTCGAGCTTTCGAAGACGCATATACCTTCAGTCGCCTTCCCCCTCTCACACATCCTCCTATTTATATTTTCTTCAATTAACAACAATTAACAAGAGGAAGTATAAAAAAATCCTGTCCACAGCAGCAAAAGTGGTCATACGCATTCACACTCTTCTAGAAAAATGTTCGAGCGTGTTTGGATAATATTTTATGAGTTACGTAATTCTTCAAAACATTTTCATGTATAATAGAACGACTTTGCGTGCGATTTTTCTCATTCTACTAGGAGGAAAGTCCACGTATTAATAGCACCAGATAACAGAGGAGCAATATAATCAATAAAGGAGTACCTCTGTTGGCATCAAAAAATTTTTAAAGGATTTTAATAAGGTTGAAAATGCCTTCCATTTCCCAGACAACCCCCATCAGACACAAGATATCCAAGTTCCGAAATCAAACCGAAATCGTAATTTTATAACACCACCAGAAATGCGATTAATTCATCTGTCTGTCCTTTGTACAGCCTCGCTAAAGCAGAAGACTCATTTAACTTGAAGCTTTAGGTCCCAAGTGCTTAGACCTTCGAGTGACATTTACGATGGTTATCTAATTTTTTGTGTTAGTACCAACCCTCCGTACAAACACAGTACAACAGAACAGTCACTTTGTGCCATGCTTCTTCCCCCCGCAATTAACCACATAGACGTAGACTACCACTACTCAATTTCTGTGCTACTTCAAAAGCTGGGAAATTTTATTTGTGCGACCAGAGGCCCGGGCAACATTAATTGCCATTGGAACCCCCATTTCGGAATTTCCGAGATCTCACAAAGGCCCATCTAAGTGAGATTTAATTTTCCCATACTGCCGCATTGTTGTGTTCACTGCGGGTTGTCGAGTAAGGTACTTCAAATTATAGTGGACTATCGGGAGTGGCCGCACCCTCGTTCCAAATGTGAACTACAATTATTCTAGTATCCACTATTTGAACAGAGCAGATCCGGGCCTCAAATGAACCTCCAACACAGGACAGACCAGACCAGAAATATACCCCAACTGCGGGAAAACAAGAGCCTGATAATTGAAGAGGACATCCGGGAATCGAGTACACATGGTATAAAAATTGGACTGTCTCCAGCGCAAACATTTAAATTCTGTGTTGAGGTACACGAATCTCTACTTTACAAATATGAACGGTAATATAAAATGATATGCAAATTAATATTTTTTTTTTACTTTGGATTAAAAATTTATGCTGGAAGTATGTTTAAATGAGAAATATATATTTTTATAATAGACTAAAACTGTCTATTAACCCATTAATGCGCTAAACGAGAATTTTGTGCACGCAAGTTCAATTGTACGATGCGAACAGATAATTAGGGCGATTTTCTTCCAAAATTTTATATAGGAGGCTTTTGGGGATGCTCTTTCAGAATCTGGCATTTGTTTTGCATAAAAGCTTCAAAAACCCTATTATTTGTTTGGGTCTTTTTTCTTTTTAATGTCGATTATCTTGACGTTTCTGCTATTGAACGATCATATGACCACCAGAAATCGCGGTCCGGATGTTTAAACTTTCTCAAACCATGGTTTTGAACGTTTTTTTTTGCTTTGGTTTTTGCAAAATGGTCATTTTGTACAGCAATGTAATAAAAAACTTTGGATTATTCTTACACGAAAAGGATCAACTTTACAAAAAAATTTATAGAATAGAAAATGCTTGAAATTAGCCAAAGAACACGTGTTTTTCAGAATTTTTTCAACTATTTTTGATTTTTTGGATTTTGCCATTTTTTGATAAATCCAAAACGTCCCGAAAATTTTCCAAAAAAATTCACCTTTATACACTATACACACTATATACTTTGATAATAACTTAGACTTGCTAACCCCATCTTGCCAGTAGAGAGCTTGTCAAACCAACACTGAAAGGTAGAACATTGTATGTGTGTAGTACAAATATACCCTCATAGAATATTATCGCCATCTTTAGATTCAATAGAGCTTGAGCCACATCATACACAAAAATACTAACCTACATTAGCTGATAGACTGATGGTCAAAATAATAGGTGTTACAAATAATTTTTAAACTTAAGGAATTTTTAATATGAAAATTACATTATCATTTATCGCTAACTTTATAATTAGGAAAGCAAGAATAAAAATTATTATAGATTCAGTTCATTTATTTAAAAAATGACAACAAAAGTTCCTTTCTGATGTTGTACAAAATAATAGTTGGGAGTTAATTATATCAAAAATAAACTCACTTTCACAATAAATTAGAGTCCACTTGTATAAAAATTATACATTTTAAACAAAAATAAATACTTTTTAAACATGTGGTACGGTGCCGTTCCGTTTCAGAAAAAAAGCTGTCACTTTATGATTTAAGACGGTCATGAGAAAACAGAAAGTTTGTTTTATTTCAAAAGTAAAACACTTATAATACAAATAATATGGAATACAAGAATAATCATTTTTACTTGTTTTTGAAATTCTGGACGTGAAGCAGAATATAATTTTAAAAGGTTGTCCCGACCGTCACAGATATGTTGCAAAGTTTTGTAAAATAGTTTCTCAATTTCATTTTGCCTAAGTGTTCATCTCGATGAATATTCTTGACCTATTGATTGTGATATTAATCGGAAAAATGATCTCCAAAATGGTGGTACGTCAAATTCAAAACTAACTGAACTCCACTGACTTCAAATGTGCTGTTAAAATTTTTAAGTTTGATGTGACTTTTTTTTATGTTGGTTAAAAATAATTTGGGTTGGAAAAAATGCTTGTAGCAGTATGTATTATATTCATCGTCACGTCATTTGACTCTCAAGACTAGTACAGCCCTACAAATCGGTTGAAACGTTCATATTATATTTTGGGAACATAGGTTTAGAATGAAATTACTAATACCGTCCGCCATATTGAGTTTAACGTAGTACCCTGGACAGACTGCAAACAAAATTTTAATACGTATACAATTTTGAAAAACTCTTAATCAACTTTGAATTTCTTATGAGAATTCAGTTGAATATTATTCAAACAAGGATATTGAGTATTGACACATATTGCACTTTAATTTCAAGGCAATATGATAATTATGAAATTGAGAACGCTCGAAATTCCAAATTTTGTTTATAGTCTGTCCAGAGTGTAACGTCATATACTCTATGATACTTTCAAGGTTGATTTAAATGGAACAACATCTCAATTTCCCTAATCATAATGTATTAAGCGTGACGTCATATACCCTTTAACATTCTAGGTCTCTTAATGGGAACGTATTGATATGCACTAAACTATCCGATCACACATATATTTTCAGTTTAATTCAAACGTTTCCAAATAAATCAAACATTAAGCAAATCATTAAAGTCTGAGTTTGTCCATTCTCTCAGATTGTTCAAGACGAAGATGATAGATACATACATACCGTGAAGTGCAAAACTGATCACATGATTCTACATTTTGACTTCTGTCGACTCCTGCACACGGAAAAAAGCTCTGATTTGAGAGAAATAAAATTCCCTGAATTCCTCATATTTAGTATAATTCTTAGTAAAAAGCACTCTCAATAATTCTTCATACAATTTACGTTGAATATAAAAATGAAACTCCCATATTTTAATAATTAATCCACAACCCTTTATTTTTCTTTAATTAATTAAGACTGTTTGGCATTGATTGGTATAGATTATCAACAATTTGTTGAAGAATTTTATTCCATTCGTCTTGGAAGCGATCCCATAATTTGTTTAGCCCTTTTGGTGGTTCTGCATATCCTGCTAATTTTCTTTTTACGTAAGCCCACAAATTTTCAATCCATTATATCTGGGCTTTGTGCCGACCACGTCAACATTGAAAAATATTGGGTTCCCAGCCATTCCCTCACTATTTTGGCTGTATGTTTGGGGTCCCCATTGTGTTGAAATATAAATTTTTCATCAGGCATCAAACTTTTTCTTATTGCCTGAGGTAAGTTACTCTGCCAAATTCTCAGGTAGACCTCCTTCTTCATCGTACCCTCAATTCTACATACGGGATCGACACCATTCCTGGTAATACACCCCCAAATCCTAATGGATCCACCACCGTGTTTCATCGTCACTGAACTACGATGAAGTCCTCTAGAATATAAGTATATTTATTGTAATAAAGAAAATTTTTTTAATATTATTAGGTTATATGGTCTGATGAGACCAAAATAAACAGGTTCGAATCAGATGGGCGGCCTTGGTGTTGGACTAACAATTCTAGAGGACTTCATCGTAATTCAGTGACGCCGACAATGAGGAGGACTACCTGAAAATTTTGCAGAGCAATTTACCTCAGGCAATAAGAAAAAGTTTGATGCCTGATGAAAAATTTATATTACAATGGGAACCCCAAACATACAGCCAAAATAGTGAGGGAATGGCTGGGAACACAATATTTTTCAATGTTGACGTGGCCGGCACAAAGCTCAGATATAATGGATTGAAAATTTGTGGGCTTACGTAAAACGAAAATTAGCAGGATATGCAGAACTACCAAAAGGGCTAAACGAATTATGGGATCGCTTCCAAGACGAATGGAATAAAATTCTTCAACAAATTGTTGATAATCTATACCAATCAATGCCAAACAGTGTTAATTAATTAAAGAAAAATAAAGGGTTGTGGATTTATTATTAAAATATGGGAGTTTCATTTATATATTCAACCGGGTGCAAAACTGATTACATGAGTTACTTGTGGAAAATTTAATTAAACGTAAATTGTATGAAGAATTATTGAGTGTGCTTTTTACTAAGAATTATACTAAACATGAGGAATTCAGGGAATTTTATTTCACTCAAATCAGAGCTTTTTTCCGTGTGCAGGAGTCGACAGAAGTCAAAATGTAGAATCATGTGATCAGTTTTGCACTTCACTGTATATCAATACGTAGCATTTCTAGCCTTATTGGTAATCGAACTTGAAGTAAAATATCAATATCCGAAAATGTTTACATCACACGAAAATGTTTCTTACGATTTTTATTAAATTTATCACTTTAAGGCAGAATATGGGTCTCTAACGGACAAAACTTAGATCTTGATGGGTGCCAAAAGGACTTAATAAATATTTTCTGTCTATATGGCAGGCTAAACATGCATGTCCATGGCTTATGTACTTCATGCTCTTATAGGGCTACCGCCACCGGTTGTTTCTATGCAGTGGGAATGTTCATTTGTTTAACATTAGCACGTAATCGGGGATTTATTGCGCCTACAGAGACTTTTCGATTCTCAGGCAAAGCTGCCATAAAATATGCAGTAGTGTCAAGGCAATGGGACCATGTAACCGAGAACTTAACATGGGCAATAACACTTGTTTAAATTCTCATGTTGTCGATATCAACTCTGCTCCGAAGGGACCAAATGGAAGGATGTAATTGTCGCAACTCAGACCACACTGGCATATTGTATTTGACGTCGGCTCCCGCCTTTTTAGAGATTGCAGAGACCTGGGGCTCATCTACCATAAACAACTGATGGTAGAGGACCTGAACTGCACTGATCAGGATGGGAACAGCCAGCAGTTACTAACGTCAATCGGCCAGTTTGTCTCTGCAATTGAAAACAAGGCCAAAGTCCGAATGGAGCTGAGGTATGGATTGATCGCTATTAAATAGAAGAAACATCTAAAATAATAACGTCAGCAAATTCCTTCTAGACATAGAATGCACACAAGAAAAATTCTTGTTTTTCACTTTTATTATTTTTTGCTGATATCTTGACTCGCCCGGTAAAAAATAGAAGAAGGCGCGTCAAAGATAGCTGGAAAGCGGCCAAATAACTTTGCGACGGAGAGACGTTGTAACCTCTTATGTGATGGTGGGAAAGTTGCTTTCCCTTGCTTAATATATTTCAAGGCCAATGATGAGAGCGTTTCTACTCTCGACAGAGCGGTGGTGGAACAGTAACGAGACTCAATAGTGATGGCTCACAAATGAAATGCCAAACGTGACGTTGTTTACAACTGGCAAATGGGTCTTTGTATGAACTTTTAAAATTCTAATTCTAAAATTTTACAAGAGATCGGAATATGGTAGAGTATGTACACTCTAAAAACTGAATGTAAATTTACACTGATCAATCAATCTTAACACTTAACCGACCGCACGCATTACAGTGAACTGTTCGATTTCCACCGCTCTTTTTTCATAACGCGAATGATACTCACTATTTGAAATAAAAGGAGTCTCAAAACTATTTAAGAAGTATATATATTTATTTACGGTAACAATTTCGTTAAACGATTTCACATATTGTTTATAAAAAACATAAAAGTTGTGCACCAACTTACTTTAAAATGGGGAGATCTCCCCGATCGGTCGGCTAAGTGTTAAATTTATTCTGTGCAAAAATTTATCAAGAACGTAAAAGTACACATTTTTGGTGTAATTAAGCAAATGCACAATTTTAAAGCTTTGGATGTGATATTCACTCAACTTTGTAAATGTGGTGTGATTTTACAGCAAATTGGTGTAAACGTGCACATGAATATGTAAAATTATGTCAAACTGACGTAAATTTACGACTGGAATTCTGTCATTCAAACAAAATGAATGCGATATCATTTTGTGAAGGTATTCCTTAAAGTTAAGATGTGCTGTCGAAAATATTAAGTAAAATAACTAGATTAAACGACTTTAAAAAATGAAATATGATACGTATTCATTTATACTAATCTTAATATTTGAGTACAACAGCGAAAAAAACGTTTTTGTTATTTTATTTGTATGTACCATAAGGTCATATGTCTTATTTTTATGACTTTATTAAATACTTAACAAACAATAAGATATTATGAATTTATTATTAAAATAATCTTATTTCTACTATTTCCTTCATTTTATTCCATTTATTAGAGCTAACGTTAAATTTTCGAACAAATCATACTGTATTGTTCAAAATCAAAGCGGTGAAAAACCTCAATTTTCAGGAAAGCTAACTCGCGGAAATTACAGTTTCATTCATTGATCAACATTTCTAAAGAGGGGGACATTAAAGGTTTAAGTAAGATAGACAAATAATCATTTCGGAAACGCTTTCTGAAATTAATGAAAAAAACGTTCTAAATAATTTATTTATTCCTGACACTGAGTGAAAGTGTTAAAAGTAAAAAAACAACATAAGTAGATCGATCTCATTACTCATGTTAAGAATTTCAAACAAGTCGTTTCCAGAATACGCACATCATTTCGGGAATGTTCATCTTTAAGGCAAGGCAAGGCAACGTCCCCAATTTTTATGGTTATCGGTAAGTGAGCCGTGTTATTTAATAGATTGATTTATATCTTCTAATTTTTTGATAAACGAACTGCTCAAAAGCACCATTCAGACGGCATTGACACACCCTTTAGAAATATGTAATTGACATATGTACACATATCAACGAAATAAACAATTGAATGGGAATTAAATTAACACCGCCCATTTTATGATCTAATTTTATTTTATTACCTTTAGAGCCTTTTTTTAGCAGTATTTACAACCTACTGTTGCTCCTTTCGTATAGTTATTTGACATGTAGAGCACATAGCCTACTTTTTATTCTAATAACATATAGAGTTTCAAAATGGCAGACCCAAGATGGCGAGTACAAATTTTAAATTTCAAGAAAACTTAAATTTTTTTTTTTTTTTTTTTGAAAGCGTATAAATCAAAGATTACTACATGTAAAATTGAAAGTGGTACCCTGTGTTAAAATACTTTCAAGGCACTCAAACGCATTTATTTGGTTACTTTATACTACAATAGTATCGCAACAGAATATATGAAATATGGTTTCCCAAGGCTTCTTTGTAATCAATCAAAGGAGAATTCGAAAAACGGAAGGAAACTAGAAAATTGTGGAACGTTGTAAACCTATATGTGATGATCACACCATAGCAATCATAAAATGTAATGATGTAGGCAAAAAAAAAAAACCCTTTGTAAAATGTAGTTATTGATTTTATTAATATTTTCATTATAAAACTAATAGAATATGAATGGAGATATCAAGGTGCCTGGATAGTGAAAAAGCGCATACTTAACTTTGTCAGTTTTGTATATATTTATTGTAAAAATTAATAGGGTGAAAACGTTAGTCTTTTAAAAAAATACTGTTGAATGACGATCGAGAAAAAAAATGTTTAAGTGAAAATTTTCGAAAAAAAAAAATCATTCCATACTGAAAACTTAACAATAAAAACGCATAAGGCACAGCTAAGAAAAAACTCTTAAAATACGTCATTGGATATCGTGGTGGTAATATTTGATTCGAAAACAAACTGGAAACCTCTTTTTACTCACAAATCTATGGCGCCAATATACCGTTTAAACTCATTTCCAAATCCAAATCCAAAATATTGGATGTCATCCTAATTTCCCAAATTGAAATAGTTAATTCGAAATCAGAATCCCGAAAAACCAGTTTTCATTGCAATATCTTGGAGTTAAAAATTACCAGTCAGCAAACAAATAGGTTTTCAATGCTAATATACATATATAAATATTGCACTATCATCGGAACTAAATAAGTATGTATGCAAAATTTCAAATCAGTGGGATATGGCAATATGGGAAAGTGAACCAAAATTGAGTTGAAAGGTTTGATCCCAACTAACAAATGAAACTTTTAAAAAGAAATGTCAAATTTTGGTTTTGTGTTTCTTTGCATAAAACGTATGACTGTCACTCTTAGAAAATGATGAAACGTGTGAAATCCTTGCATACATGTACGTACCATTTTTGTTTTGTAAAGGATAGAATTAAAAATATGAGCAAGCAAATAAGAACTAGAAAAAATTGTAGAACAGCCGAAACAAACTGGAAATTATTGTCGATTGCCGAAAGTAGTTTTTACTTACTTTGATTGCATTGTAATCCCCTGTTACAATGAAGCAGCATGTTTCGAGTCGCTCTGTTCACAAATAGCGTTAAAAATAAATTTTTGTTGAAGTCCGTGCACTACAATTTCTAGGTTATTCGATTTCTGAATTTATTACGGACTTTATTCAAATCGCATCGTAAAATACAAATTTCGATCCGATTTGAACTGAGCAATAACAATAAGCCTTATTATTAAACTGAGAATATCACCGGCGCTCTCGCCCTTAATCCCTACTGGTATCTTAGGATTAGAACAATTTGCAACTTATTTTGCTATAGATTGTTCAATACATCTGGACTGCAGTAAGATCGTTTCAATCGAGAAGCTCATAAAACCAATCAGAAGTAAAATATTGGATTATATATGTTACACCTCCCCCGGCGGCTATAATTGGAGACAGCTGCTTTGGCTCGCTGTACAGTACGTCGGATTCCAATTTAATTTTCGCTTGTTTGACGCATTTCCTATAACGACAAGCCGCTGTCGGCACCTTTACTAAATTGGAACAGGAACTTCGAGGATTCGTTGTGATTTCCACGAGATTCAATTAAAAGTGCCTAGTTCCAATCAACGTTTCAAGCAGTATGGGTGCTTTTGAACAGACTGCTACTGCTAAATCAGCTCTGGTTAATAGAGATCCCTTCCAGGGAAACTAATAATACAATTTCAAGTAAATATTGCTGGGTATCCTTTCAGAAATCAACACATTAGAAAAGGTTGTATTGCTACCTGCAGAGAATTTTTACCAATCAATTGGGAAAATTGAATAAAGCTTACTAAAGCTACATGTGGTGTTGATTATAATCAGGCAAAATACCTACAAACAAAGGTAAAAAGGGATGAATTTGATCAAAAATTTGCCTATTCGACTGCAAAGTGATAAATGGCTCGTACCTTTCACTGCATGTTGTTGTAAAAAATTCCCAAAATTTATGCTTCACTGCGGTTTACATTGCAAAACCTAATCCATGGTAGAAGAACTACGTCTCAGATAAGGACGATCCAGTGACATGAACGATGTTCAGGCGATTTCCGAACAAAATCTCCCTTTGTAGCGGGCAGGACGAGCGAAGGAAGTTCGTCACGGTTAGCTGGCGTTAATAGGATAATAAATCTTCGATTTTTAAAGAATAATTCACCTTTTAGCCGGGAATGTCAAGACATCTGCCTCTAAGAATATTTTAATGTTAGATGGACTGGCAAATTAAATGTTCCCTCGTTCAGGGCGTCTTCTATTCTAATCCAAGCAATATTGCTTAAAGATAGTATCTTGGGTACGAATTAAGCTGTGGCGCGTCGCCGGCTATAGGAAAATCTTGCAACTTTACAGATACTCTACAGTATTTTTTACTCTTCTCTTGTTGAAATAAAAAATTTCTGCATTATTCGTCCAACCGTAAATGAATTATTTTTACTGCATAGTTCTATCAGTTCATAATAACATTCAGGGTTGTTTATTTCTATCGTGCCAAAATTACGATCGTTCGACAAAAATGAATAACCAGAAAACAAAAATGTATGATATACTATTTCAGTATTACGTCTTTATTATTATCATTATTTAAAATATGTTTACCTGAACCGCCATCTAATAACATAATTATCTTTTCCACAAATCATAAATTTTCGAGAGCACAAGTGACTTAGTCCTTTGTTAAAATAAACATAAACTGAATTCTGCTTAACGACGCAACACCAAACTCCAATTTAGCATGCGTTGCTTCAAATTACGATAACGTAAAAAAAAATACAGCACAAGTAGCTGATAAACTAATTTTCTTTAGAATCTTAACTTGGACCACTTTCATAATCATGGGCATATAGGTACACTAAGGATAAACATTTCTTTCTTCCTTTGACACTAGATTTACTAAGACCTGTCAAGTTAACTGATACTCAAGTTATTCTTTGAATTGATTAAATTTTGTAAAGTTATCTCTTAAGAGTTGTGCCAAAGCTTATTAAGATTCATTTTTTCATTTAGAATTACTAATTTAAATCTGAAAGCATATCACTTTAAAGGTGGCGAAAAACATCAAAATTACAACCTTTCGCGCCGGTAAATTGTGAATTTTTCGTACCAATGAGGAATCTATTACGGGATAAAAGTCATATTTTTATTAGATTTTCATTTTCCGGCTCCCATACTTAAAACTTTAAACTCATTTATCTCGAAACTACCTTTTTTTGCATGGTGAAAAAAAACAAAAACCACTCAGAACACCAGTGGCTATAGCCGGAACTAGATTCAACATTTTATTTCAAAAAAATTTCGTTTACATTTAAAATTTGGTAAGAAAAATGCCTGTTTTTAGAGTTTCAATTTCGTCATTCTGCCAATTTTCAATTTTTTTTTTGTTCTAGTTCCGGCCATAACTGCAGTCATACTGATTAATAATTTTCTTAGTTTATATTTTTCAGATAAATAGTAAAGTCAATCCACCACACCACCCAGGTCCATTTTTTTTTAGGGGGTCTTATTTAGCGGCATTTTTAACATAATTAAAAATTTTTTTTTTCAATATCGTTGTTCAATATTTTAACCTTAAAAAAAAGAAATCCAAAAATACCCGAAATTTGTGGGTGCTAGACCACCTACCTATTGGTAGACATATGTATATTATATATGTAATGAACATCCGCCTAGACAACAGCAGTAAACAATAATTATAAAATATTAACCCTTTATACTCGGCGCCTTTCAGAGCGCCTTTGCGCACTTTGCCGCGAGAATGTGCACCTAAATATTACGTTGTATTGTATAGTATAAGTTTTGAACCAAGTAATGTATTGTAATGATGTTTGATTTATATGAATTTATTGACATCGGTTTACATATTTTTTGCAAAATTGTCTACAGTGTGGTATACTCTGACTTATTACTGCAGGGACCTCTCTGTACTGCTCGACGCTTCGGTTATACTTTTCAAACCTACTTTTTTCAATAGTGTCTACGGAAAAAATCCTATAGAAATGATATATGACGTGTTATGTAACAAATTAAATATTAAATTTTGCCGCACAGTGTTACCTCTGAGCTAAAAAAAAAGAAACACAAAATCGAAGTTCTGATATGTCTCCCTTACGTTCTGCTCTGAATCAAAAAAAAAGAAAAACGCCTTTAGTTACATATACTCGTACATGCAACATCTGTTGCGGCAATTTTGAGAACTTTTTCTACACACAAATATATTTTATGCAAAAATGTCACAAATAAAGTTTCGCACTCAGCCGACAACTATCCCTGAACGGGCAATGGGGACCCACAAAAACTAGACCTAGACTACCTCCAAACTTTCAGGTGTGGCGCAAAGCTCCGGAAGCACCGGACGGCGCAATTTTCTACTAAAGCTGTAAAATTAAAAAGGTGGAAAGCTGAAGGAGGCGGCAGTGGACCCAGGAGTCAATGTAGCACAAGTCGCGTTGTATACACCATTATTCCAGAGGGGTCTGGGTTGAATATTGCAAAACCATTTCGAGCATCCATTAGCTGGGTCGGTAGCGGATCGTGTGACCGGAGCCGCGTAAATCGACTGAAATATATAAATCAACGTTTATTAGCCATAAATAAGTCCTTGTAAAGCGTTGCATGTCCTCGTGGTCCGGTCGTACGTTGTACGCACAACGCTGCTGTGGCGGGCGTACTAGGGCTCAAAGAACCATGAAATTCACTTGACAAATTATTTGGCCATCATTGTTCCGCACCCGCACAAGGCCGCTGCTTTGCCAGGCCATTTCGACGTGGGATATGTGTGTGTGTGTGCTACGCCAGCACAACCAACCAATACGGAGTGAACGGTAGGGAACCCTAAACGACGAATGTTTATTTGTCCAATTTTATTTTGCTTGAACTAAGCTGACCAAGCAAAGGGATAATGTCCGGCATCCAACCTCTCCAGCAGAAAGAAATAGTATGGCTGTCAGATGAGGCAAAGAATAAGATCCACACAAAGGACAAATGGGAATTTTGTGTTTATGGGACACTCCGGTCGCATTGTCCGGCAGTTCACCGACTTTTGACAGCTGATTTGTCGCTGATTTAATGCTCGGATAGTGAGCAAGGATTTTCCTCTTAATTTTCTGGAAGTGCTAAATGGTTTTATGCCGACGTTCCACTTGTCGTTTGAGGGTTTACCCCCGTTCTGAGCCGAAGGAGGATTTAGGTCCAATTTATCGCATTGCCCGTAAAAGTGTTGAATTATGAAATTCAAAGGCCTTAACTGATCGCTTAATTCGAAGAAGAAATTGGCGGGGTTTTTGTACGAAAAACCATATTTTATCTTTTTCGGTCTAAGAGTTTTGCAGATGGCGTATTTTGTTTTTGGGCAATATGTAATCTTTTTGTCTTTTGAGAATACCTGGGTTAAATTTTAAATTTTTATTCAATGTCCCTTATTACACTTCTAAATCTCATTTTTTGGAATTTGAAATAAACTTAAATATTTAAAACTTTAAATAAAAAATCAGCAATGTAACTTTAGCGGAAGCTCTGCGCTTTCATAAAATGAAATATTCCCGAAGCCAATTGTTGACTACATAAGCAGTCATTTGAGTGCAACCTCGAAATTTTCTACGTATTACAATAGTCGGGGTGCCAGAGGTTCAAAAAATGGGTTATTTCGTTGTTGGACGGAATTTGATGAAAAATGGCAGAAAGGGAAGGTCATTGCCCGTACAGTGACCCATTAAAAAAGTTAGAATGAGCGATGTCGGGAAGGTACTTTGTTATTGCAAAATAACTTTGATAACCCGTTATTTTTCAGTTTTCTTGGAATAACTCGAAAACGAAGCGTTTCAGCGAAAAATATTAAATACAAAAGTTGTTCAGCTGATGATTTTACGTAGGAATACGGTTTTTTGATTAATTAAAAAATTGTTTTTCCGACCGAAAACCAGCAGAAAAGTAACAAAAATGCAAAAACAATAAGCATTAAAAAATAAAGGAAAAAAACGATTTCCATCGTTGATATTTGGGTTATTGATAGGTATTGGTATTGTTAACCAAATGCACCCGGTCCGGTTTTTCAAAAACAATATGGCGACCTATTGCAACATTGTTAAGTTAAAACTTTGGAACGCTGTAAATTCTGCATGAACAAACGGATCTTGATGAAACAAATTGGAATCGGTAGGTATTAACGGCATCTTTGAGTGTGCCAAATTTCAAAATTTTTCAACAATTACTTTTTTTGTTATTAACCAATGTGTATTCGTAATTTCGTCAATTTACAACATTAAGCTTTGCAACAAAATGCATCAAATCATCAAAACTCGCTATTTTCGCGTTTTTAGTCACCACTGTAGGATGTTAAGAGTAATCAAGTGCATTTTGTTATTGTTGTAATGTTGTAAATTGACGAAATTACGAAGCACAGCAAATGGTTTTTGGTTAATAACAAAAAAAGTAATTGTTGAAAAATTTTGAAATTTGGCACACTCAAAGATGCCGTTAATACCTACCGATTCCAATTTGTTTCATCAAGATCCGTTTGTTCATGCAGAATTTACAGCGTTCCAAAGTTTTAACTTAACAATGTTGCAATAGGTCGCCATATTGTTTTTGAAAAACCGGACCGGGTGCATTTGGTTAACAATACCAATACCTATCAATAACCCAAATATCAACGATGGAAATCGTTTTTTTCCTTTATTTTTTAATGCTTATTGTTTTTGCATTTTTGTTACTTTTCTGCTGGTTTTCGGTCGGAAAAACAATTTTTTAATTAATCAAAAAACCGTATTCCTACGTAAAATCATCAGCTGAACAACTTTTGTATTTAATATTTTTCGCTGAAACGCTTCGTTTTCGAGTTATTCCAAGAAAACTGAAAAATAACGGGTTATCAAAGTTATTTTGCAATAACAAAGTACCTTCCCGACATCGCTCATTCTAACTTTTTTAATGGGTCACTGTACGGGCAATGACCTTCCCTTTCTGCCATTTTTCATCAAATTCCGTCCAACAACGAAATGAAAACCTCTGGCACCCCGACTACAAACCTGCTTACAAAATCCTATAGTTATACTCACATAAAAATACCTCAGGAGGCTTTATTAATTGAAAGTAAAATAAAATAAAGCTGTGTCGTTAAGATGGTCATTGCAAGAATTTGAAGAGTAGTGATGTAGCTATTCTTCTTCCAAAAATCTCATGAATAGCAATTTTATGTCGCTGTATTGGATCTGTTATCTTGAATCTTAAAATATTGATGTAAAATAAGAGGCTCCGAAATCCCTTTTTTATTAATTCCCTTGAATGATAGACATTTTTTTCCGCCGTCTTCAATTTCCAAATTTCGATAGCGGATTTCAAATTGACTGCCAAATTTTCAAAAAATCCTTCAAAATCCGACATTTCCAAATTGTTATGTTGAAATTGAAACAATATCAAAACCAGTCGAATGTGAAAAATATTTGTCACCATATTGCATCGGCCATTTGGAATTTCCGTGAACATAAGTATTCGAAATCCGAATCATAAAAAAATCCGTAGGTACCAATTTCCATGACAATTATTTCAAGTTTAAAGTTCCAACCGCCATTTTTAAAACCTCTACATTTTATCCGAATAAAAAGTAGCCTATATATCAGTGGCGTGGGGTCCATATAACACGATTCCTACCGGCTTCCCCTTTGGGAACTCATCCTATTCCCGTAAATTTAAAACTTGTTCTATGCCTGTAAAATTCCTGGAAAGCGCTCCTAAAATTCATCTCGTAAAGAAAACATGGCAAAACAAGTGTTACAACCAAAAACAACCATAATTTGTTGTTGCACTACGATGGAACCTTCCCTCGCACCGTAGCAGGTTCTATCAAGGGGTTGCATCACGTATGAAGCGCTCGCTCGCTGCTTTTGTAAGCCGGTCATTTTACGGCTTACTCAAGCCCACACTTTTCTCCACGAGTAACAAAGAAATCGTGTGTGATATCCTTTGCTCACTAAAAGCAAATCCTATAAGCAAATAACACGATAGAAACCGGCTTCTCGGTTGTTTTCATTTTGCATAAGTTGAAACTCGGGTCACTTCGGCGGGTGGTTGTTTATTTCTTAGAATGTCAGCTGATTCGTGTCTTCTCTATGAACGGGTGTGAGTGTAGTGGTGCTCTCTTATTATCCCTATAACACGGTAGAAAGCGGCTTCTCGGGTGAGTGGGGTTGGTTGGGGTGGGTTTGGTTATTAATTTTTTTTTCATAAACAATATTCAGCTGACTGTAAATTTCTTTGATACTGAAGGGGCTGTGAATTGTAGGAGTGAATGCTCCCTTATTTCACAAGAACACGGCAGAAGTCGTCTTCTCGGAAGGGAGGGGTGTTGTGGTTTTGTTTATTATATTTTAATAAAAAAATTGTTAACTTGTGTCTCTTTTTGCCTTGGTGCTCAACGGATTGTGACTTATGAGTGTGGTGTGGTGCTACTTTATTACCTCTCGATAACACGATAGAATCCGGCTTCTCGGGTTTTTTCGTTAGGTTCGGCTATTCGGATGACGATTATTTATTTGTTTTAATTTGTCAGTTGAAGGATTTGTCCCGTCTATCGTGCATGTTTGATTTGAAGTGAAGTGTAATTGTACTTTAATATATAGAATTTAATTGTGAAAAGCTGGTGAGAATTTTGTAAGGTCTAGGTGGTCTGTTATAGGACATTTTAGTAGCTTTTTATTTATATCTTGTTCTCAGTCTTTAATTTTTGTTGGAAATGGCGTTACTTAGTGTTGAATGCTGCTTAACGGATTTTTTATTAGAACAGGCAAATGAATTTAATAGATTATCTTTTCAGCAAAAAAGCAGAGTTATCGAATTAGGTCGCGCTAAACCGTCGGTGACAATAGATTACAAGCGTAAGGACGGGTTTTTCAAACATTTTAATAAGTCGATTTATGAAAAATATTCGTGGCTGACCGGAAGCTGCAAATTAAATAAAATGTTTTGTTTCCCATGTCTTCTTTTTTCGAATTCTTCGAGTGTTTGGAGTCGCACAGGTTTTACGGACATTAATAATTTAGTAAACTCTTCAAGTAAGCATATTTGGTAAGTTTTTTTTCGTTATTAATTTTCTGATTTTTGCACCGGCTTACCTTCTCAAAAATTTCACCCCACGCCACTGCTATATATTAAGTTGGAATATGTATTACCATTCAGACAAAAAGTGAAAAATATCGATTTGGATCCGCTATTTTGAATTTCTAAATTTGGACAGCAGATTTGAAGTAATATTCAAAATTAGTGGCCTCAAATCACTATACTAATTTTCATTAAAATCCGTTGAAATCGAAAAAAATTTGTGTCGCCATATGGGATCCGCCATCTTGAATTTAAAAATTTTTAAAGCTCAAAATCCCCTTTGTTCTAATTTTCAAAAGAATCAGTTGAATTTCAAAAGTGTTGGTCGCCATATTGCGTCCGCCATCTTGCATTTAAAAATATTCATAGTATTCAAAATTAGTGGTAACAATTTTTATGAAAATCGCTTCAAACTTAAAAATTTCAACCTCCATTTTGAAACCCTATATATTATCCGAAAACAAATTAGGTGTTTTATTCATTATACTCCAAACAGTTTATGCGTTGCAGGCATTGACAGATATTCTTGCGAACGTGCAAATGGTTGTAGAACAGTTGGTTGTTGTTCGCAAGTAGCAGCATCTATTATTTGTCACATGCGAGATACTTGTCAAGAAGAGGAAGACCAACTGAAATTTTAAACGAACTATTCAATGAAGGCAATATAAATCCTGTCATAGATGAAAACAGCGACGACGACAAATTATGTAAATCTAAATTCTAAAAGATGATTTTCATATTTTGGATAAGCCCAAAATTATTTTTTATTTCAGCAATTTTAAAACTAATAATTTTTTTCAAATTATTTTCCACAGGTTAATCAATGTGATTGTAATTAGAGTAATAATTAGTTTAATCAATGTAATTATAATTAGATTGACAATTAGTTTAATCAATGTGATTGGAATTGTGTTTATTCACAATTAAATGAAGGCACCGCATAAATACTGTGAAGCTCTTCATAATTAGTTTAATTAAAATTGTAAAATATTTATTCAAATTCAACTAAAGGTATTTCTTTAAAGTATGCTTATTTTATTAAAATCATAACTAAAAATTTAGATTGAGTGGAAAAAAAAGTTTTCTTGTTTTTTAACTATGAAAGACCCTTTCGATAATCCCCAAAAAAATATATCTGTCTAGCCATGGGTCTAAGTATACTATAGGGAAAATTGGCAGTGATATAAAAACGAAGTCATAAAAAAAACATTTTAGAAAATTTAAATATTTTGGTTACCCCTTTCTAATTAACGAAATTAATTTTCGATTTTTTGTTCCAAGACTGCTTTGTATATTTTGTCGAAAAACTTCAAATGAATAAATGTTTAACCCCTTCAGTACGGCACAATTAGCCGCGATTATGCATTCCCTGTACGAGAAAGATATCCACGAGAGTTGTTGCTTTCCATGAATGTGGACTTTCTGCCATTTCAATCGGACTTTAGGTGGCAATCGTACCAACAGAGCTTTCTGTGAATGCCGACTTTAGACGGCGGTAATACCCAAAGAATGTTTCGTGGATGCCGACCATAGACAGCAGTAGGATCGAAAGGGTTAGGTAACTTTTAGCTTACGACTGTGATTACAGTTTAATATTAGGATTACGGACATTTATTGTATAATTTGTAGTGATTCCGAAAAAATTAGTTAAGCAAATACATATTTCCATTCGAAATAAACGGATTAATAGGTTAGGAATTTACAAAGACATATTGTCGGATTATTATAACAATTAGATGAAACAAATTTGACTACAAATTCGTAAATACGACTTCTGTAGGAATTCTGAAATGCTTTTTTTTTTGGTGGATAAGCATTTTTTGACTAACTACCTGACTTAACCCTTTTCTATGTAGTAAAGCAGTTGGAAGAAGAAAGGGGAAAGCGATTAGTACGAATGCGTTTTGCTTTACTTACTAGCTAAATTCTCCCCTCGGTTGTGATCAAATAAATGATCCAGAATGAGCCGGATATCATATTACAATATATCATTTAGTAAATTTTTGTTTTGGTGTTTGGTGCACTCAAAGCTTAAAGCACATCCTCATTTTTAATTTCATTAACCCTCTTACTACCTTAACATTTTTTATGTACCAGCCGAAAATAATTTGGAAAATAAGAAATTTGAAAAACATTTATTAAAATAATATAATATTCTTAAAAAAAAAAAATAACTTCAGGTTTTTTTTTGCATGTCATTTTAAAATACATGTAATTTTACAAAGGAAAAAAAAATTCCAATTAATTTCCAATAATTGCTTTGAAAATAAAAAGCCGATATATCGGCTCATGGTATTTCTCGCAAAAATAGCAATGCCGATATATCGGCTCTAAGGTAGTAAAAGGGTTAAACACCCTCAGCTTTATTCTCACAAAAAAAAAGTTAAACAACAATTGCAAACTGGTGTTCCCCGCCATTAAAGAAAACCTTACCAAAATCGAACTTGTTGACTTTCTCATTCAATTCCGAAAGGTAAAAGTAAGAAAAATTATTGCGCAGTAACTGTACGTAGAAATCACCTGATATCAGGTGAGCTTGCGAAATACATATGTAAACTACCGTAAAAAAAAGCGTGGCAAGACGCTACAATATTGTCTACTTTACGCCTAATAATAAAACGTTCGTTACGCGCTTAAAGCTTCTAAAGATCAACTGGCAGCTTGCCTGAGGCGCCATTTGGAGGTATTAGCGAGAGCGGATGCGAATTCCTAACACAGATCTTATACCACAAGCGTTTGTTTACACGACGATAATCTTATCAAATCTGTAACTCGCTGTCCCGGTTGATATTTGATGCTTTGGAGAATTAAACCGCCTTTGAAGGACGGTTGCGATCTTGTTTTCAATTTTCCAATAGTTAAACCAAACAGCTTAAATTATTCGCAGAAAAGTAATGCAGATTTTTGATGAATATGTTGTTAAATCATATTGATTTTTATGTTTATTTTTGAGAGATATATACTTACCTAATTGTAATTTATCTTCTTCAACTATCAGTTTGCAATTTAATACTGTGCAACATACAATGGATTTCCTATTTTTTTCTAAAAATGCAAAGTTCTAAGGTATTGTAGTTTTCTACAACTACACAACTACAGTTCTGATGCCAAATGAAGAAAAGAAAGTGAATTTCTTCTTTCATCAACTTTTCGAGGAAGTTAAGCTGACCAGTATAAAAGTAATATCGGAAAAGGCGAAAAATATACCACTCCAAACTTACCTATTGTCTCTCACTGCCATGCGAATTTTTGAACTTGCACCAGTGGGCCACAAAATAAATTTTATATTTGCGCAATATAAATTAATGGTATAATTTTGACATTAACGCATTTTATTATTGATTAACACACTTTTTGATTTATAAGGTATACAGTATACAGTATACAGTATACAAATATTCCCAGATGACCACCATGGCCCAAATGAAAAGACGAGCACCGGTCACGTGGGACCACTATGACAGCGAAAGGGTTAGGAAATATGTACGAAAACTGTAACAAAACCAATCATACAAATTGTTCTGCAGAGGTAAATCGTAATAATAGGCGTAGAAAGAAATCGTAAAAGAGGGCGAGAGAGAGACAGAGAAAACAGGGTACGCTGGAAATTGTCAATAATAGTCCGGGAGCCGGTGACAGTAAAACTGCACTTATAGTCCAGTCAATTTAACCTCTGAAGCGGAAATTTGTAGTAGAGTGCTAATTTTTGGATATATTGTTGGGGACGGTGAGAAATGAAGCTATAATTTTTGTCACCCCTGAGGGGTGTTTGCGAAGGGGTGAAAAAGGGTGAAAAAGGGTGAAAAAGGTTTTTTGTTTATAACTTTGAATAAAAAAGTCAGCCTGGGTGGGAACGTTAGAGGGTGATATAATAAATGATTATTCATCTTGTATTAAAGTTTCCCCCGGTTTTGTTTATTGCAAAATTGTTTATTAACAATTTCACTCTCCCAAACCGAAAAAAATCACGGCTGATTTTTTTAAAAATACTTAAGCTCGTACGATGTCTTTCATTTTCACAATATCACTAGAAGACGCAATCCCCCATCATATACCAAAAATTCAAAACGGTTCCATGCATTTCACCTGAGATAATCACCCAGATACCTCACCTGTTTCACACCGAAAAATGTACAGTTTTAATCCAAGTCAAGATATCCCCCACGAATCGTCGCCCTCCGACCAGATATCGCTGAGCAGCACACATTTTTCACATTTTTTCCCAGCCCACGGCGGGGAAGAAGAAGATTTGCGACTGATTCAAAAACGGAAATCGCTATAACTTTCGATGTATGTAACGGAACTTAATGTATGATGGCTTCAAAAATCACTTATTTTTTTCTCCATCTTTTCCTCATACACCACTTTCACCTAATATTTTTACTTTTTTTTATATTGAATTAAACTTAAAAAAAAAATTAAAATTAATTACATTTTATTCCTTTTCTCCCACAAAACTAAACTTTTTTGAAATATTCTTAATTTTGTAGTTATCTACAGATTCCACCCTTTATTCTCATAATTTTTATTATTTTCCACAAATCCCCCCCTGACCCCCCGAATAAATATATTACCCCTTAAATTTTACAAACAAAAAACTCGCCAAACATTTTATTTTTTTTCTCCAACAAAACTAATCTTTTTTTAAATATTCTTAATTTTGTAGTTATCTACAGATTCCACCCTTTATTCTCATAATTTTTATTATTTTCCACAAATCCCCCCTGACCCCCCGAATAAATATATTACCCCTTAAATTTTACAAACAAAAAACTCGCCAAACATTTTATTTTTTTTCTCCAACAAAACTAAACTTTTTTGAAATATTCTTAATTTTGTAGTTATCTACAGATTCCACCCTTTATTCTCATAATTTTTATTATTTTCCACAAATCCCCCCCTGACCCCCCGAATAAATATATTACCCCTTAAATTTTACAAACAAAAAACTTGCCAAACATTTTATTTTTTTTCTCCCACAAAACTAAACTCTTTTTTAATATTCTTAATTTTGTAGTTATCTACAGATTCCACCCTTTATTCTCATAATTTTTATTATTTTCCAAAAATCCCCCCCTGACCCCCCGAATAAATATATTACTCCTTAAATTTTACAAACAAAAAACTTGCCAAACATTTTATTTTTTTTCTCCCACAAAACTAAACTTTTTTGAAATATTCTTAATTTTGTAGTTATCTACAGATTCCACCCTTTATTCTCATAATTTTTATTATTTTCCACAAATCCCCCCTGACCCCCCGAATAAATATATTACCCCTTAAATTTTACAAACAAAAAACTCGCCAAACATTTTATTTTTTTTCTCCAACAAAACTAAACTTTTTTGAAATATTCTTAATTTTGTAGTTATCTACAGATTCCACCCTTTATTCTTATAATTTTTATTATTTTCCACAAATCCCCCCCTGAGCCCCCCGAATAAATTTATTACCCCTTAAATTTTACAAACAAAAACTTACCAAACATTTTATTTTTTTTCTCCCACAAAACTAAACTTTTTTGAAATTTTAATAATTTTGTAGTTATCTACAGATTCCGCCCTTTATTCCCATAATTTTTATTATTTTCCAAACATCACCCCCTGACCCCCCCGAATAAATTTATACCATTTACCTTTTTTTTAAATTATTCCCCATTTTTTCTATTCAATTTTTTCCACCAATTCTCAATTAATCTCACTTTTTTTTTCACCCACATCTACTTCAAGGTCTTCCGAAACTAAATCTACATTTTTTTCTCCATTATTGCTAATAGTATGTCCCCAATCTGCCCCCGTGTGTGCTAGCGGATCATTTTTCGCCCAAAATATTAATTTCTCCCCAGTTTCGATTTACGATTATTGCATAAAGATCTACTCCAATTGGGGACAAACTATTAGCAATAATGGAGAAAAAATGTAGATTTGGTTTCGGAAGACCTTGAAGTAGATGTGGGTGAAAAAAAAAGTGAGATTAATTGAGAATTGGTGGAAAAAATTGAATAGTAAAAATGGGGAATAATTTAAAAAAAAAGGTAAATACACCTATCCCTCGATTTACACGATACTTTTTTTACACGATTTCGCTTTTACACGGTTTATAAAATCAGAGGTTTAAGAAAAAAACAGGTAAAACTGAACATTTTAACTGCATGGATATTACCACTGCCATTTTTGAATTGTGTTCACAATAAAAATCGTCTGAGTAAGAGTTTATTTATTTATTTATGATTTTTAATTAAGATTTTAATACCACCTTTGGTTAATGCGAGATTGTCTCTTATTTCTCTACATAGAACCAATATCGCATTAAGTACTATCAAATTATGAAAGATACCAACGACAACACAACACCAATCATGAAGAAAAGATTAGAAAGAAAGGTTTTAAGGACTTGATTTCTTCTTTCTATATGTAAAATGAATTCCATACTTATACCTTATACACCTACTACTAATTTTATAAATAGACTAGTATTTTTATGTTTTTCAAAATATATTTACTTTTATTTTACTTTTAAATAAATTACCGAATTATGCACATTTCAGTCTGTTTTCGTTTTACACGGTTTTACTTATACGAAATCCCGATTTCGATTTGCACGGTTTTCTGAGGAACCTATCTATCGTGTAAATCGAGGGATAGGTGTAGTATAAATTTATTCGGGGGGGGTCAGGGGGTGATGTTTGGAAAATAATAAAAATTATGGGAATAAAGGGCGGAATCTGTAGATAACTACAAAATTATTAAAATTTCAAAAAAGTTTAGTTTTGTGGGAGAAAAAAAATAAAATGTTTGGTAAGTTTTTTGTTAGTAAAATTTAAGGGGTAATAAATTTATTCGGGGGGGTCAGGGGGGGATTTGTGGAAAATAATAAAAATTATGAGAATAAAGGGTGGAATCTGTAGATAACTACAAAATTAAGAATATTTAAAAAAAGTTTAGTTTTGTGGGAGAAAAAAAATAAAATGTTTGGCAAGTTTTTTGTTTGTAAAATTTAAGGGGTAATATATTTATTCGGGGGGTCAGGGTGGATTTGAGGAAAATAATAAAAATTATGAGAATAAAGGTTGGAATCTGTAGATAACTACAAAATTAAGAATATTTCAAAAAAGTTTAGTTTTGTGGGAGAAAAAAAATAAAATGTTTGGTAAGTTTTTTGTTTGTAAAATTTAAGGGGTAATATATTTATTCGGGGGGTCAGAGGGGGATTTGAGGAGAATAATAAAAATTATGAGAATAAAGGGTGGAATCTGTAGATAACTACAAAATTAAGAATATTTCAAAAAAGTTTAGTTTTGTGGGAGAAAAAAAATAAAATGTTTGGCAGGTTTTTTGTTTGTAAAATTTAAGGGGTAATATATTCATTCGGGGGGTCAGGGGGGGATTTGTGGAAAATAATAAAAATTATGAGAATAAAGGGTGGAATCTGTAGATAACTACAAAATTAAGAATATTTCAAAAAAGTTTAGTTTTGTGGGAGAAAAGGAATAAAATGTAATTAATTTTTATTTTTTTTTTAAGTTTAATTCAATATAAAAAAAAGTAAAAATATTAGGTGAAAGTGGTGTATGAGGAAAAGATGGAGAAAAAAATAAGTGATTTTTGAAGCCATCATACATTAAGTTCCGTTACATACATCGAAAGTTATAGCGATTTCCGTTTTTGAATCAGTCGCAAATCTTCTTCTTCCCCGCCGTGGGCTGGGAAAAAATGTGAAAAATGTGTGCTGCTCAGCGATATCTGGTCGGAGGGCGACGATTCGTGGGGGATATCTTGACTTGGATTAAAACTGTACATTTTTCGGTGTGAAACAGGTGAGGTATCTGGGTGATTATCTCAGGTGAAATGCATGGAACCGTTTTGAATTTTTGGTATATGATGGGGGATTGCGTCTTCTAGTGATATTGTGAAAATGAAAGACATCGTACGAGCTTAAGTATTTTTAAAAAAATCAGCCGTGATTTTTTTCGGTTTGGGAGAGTGAAATTGTTAATAAACAATTTTGCAATAAACAAAACCGGGGGAAACTTTAATACAAGATGAATAATCATTTATTATATCACCCTCTAACGTTCGCACCCAGGCTGACTTTTTTATTCAAAGTTATAAACAAAAAACCTTTTTCACCCTTTTTCACCCTTTTTCACCCCTTCGCAAACACCCCTCAGGGGTGACAAAAATTATAGCTTCATTTCTCACCGTCCCCAACAATATATCCAAAAATTAGCACTCCACTACAAATTTCCGCTTCAGAGGTTAAATTGACTGGACTATTATACGGATTCTAAAATTTAGCATCCGGGCGCAAAACTTCTGCTCTTTCCAAATCCGCAGTAACAATGCAGGTTCCTCTTTAAAGAGCCATTTTGACCTTGATATGACCTTCGAGGTCATGGTAAAGGTCATAGTTGGACGTAAAATTTTCCGCTCTTTCCATTTCCGTGGTCAAAAATAAGGGTTCCAATTTAAAAAAGTCAACTTGACCTTGAAATGACCTTCAAGGCCATGGTCAAGGTCAAATCTAAGGTCACCATTGAATAGCTGGGGAAAATTCCTAAAACTTTTGTCTACAACTTTTTTCTCCAAAATGCATTCCTCGAAAGTTATTTAGCCGTTTCCATACTTTTGGATCACGCTGTATAAAGTGGTGTGACAGACTTTTAGGCCAGGATAAACCCTGGCACACCAAATTTTTTTGAACTTAGATAAAATTTGCAATAAAATGGTATTACAAACATTAATTTCCATATAAGTGCAAATTATTTATAATTATTAAAAAAATAAAAATTTTAAAAAAATATTTCGGTCAGGTTAAACCCTGGCACACCGGGCCTATGTTGTAGCTATGATTAAATACTTTTCATTCATATGCTAAATTTTAGAATCCGTATAAGTGCAGTTTTACTGTCACCGGCTCCCCGCCTATAAGGCAGTAGGTTCAAAACGATGGAGGGTAAGGCCGTAGTCACACAAGCACGAATTCAGCGTCGTAGCGTCGGACCTTGAATTGGACTACCTCAGCATAAAAAAGCGAGAAATATGGCGGCTAATCAAGTACTAGCATTTTCTAATTTAATTTTACAGTTATTAAAAATCGCATGAAGAAGATTTTGATTGTATCCCTTAAACAGCGAAAGGTATAAATATGGACGCTTTTACACATTGTACAAGCGTTTAAGGAGAAATCCCGAAAAATTATTTTATCATTTTCACAAGTCTATTAGGTCCTTCGATAAACTTGCAGAAGGACATTTGATAATGTGCCTTTTCTCAATTTCGCTGATTAAAATTTCTGCACCGATATGACACTTTTTCCTTTCGAAATAACTACGAAAATAATAAATGTCACCTTTATAGCGTGCGTCCGAGCTTTGATTCAATACATAGCTAGAACGTGCTACATTAAATTCTACGTCATTTGCAGCATAATAGTGCCAGTAAGAAATCGGTAGTCGTTGCAATTTGCGCAGCAATTCAAAGCAATGTATTTTCTCACATTTCGACGTTGATTTTCGCCTCATGTGTCAACGACTGTCAGATATAACTATAAATTCTTATATACATATGTAGGTTTTCATGACGTAATCGTATGTTATATTGTATATTAAAGAAAACAAAGGCCATAGGGGGATAAGAAGAAGTAAAGTGCCCCCGCACCGATTATGGCCGTTATATTTTTTTATTATCAGGGCTAACACAAGTAAAAATTTGGCCAAGTTTCATCCCCTAATAATTAACCCCCAAGGGGTGAGGATTAATTTTAAAAAATTCGAAAAAAATTAATATCTTTTTAATGCGTTGACCGATTTGGATGGGATTTGGACATGTTATAGATGTCTCTGAGGCGCATCAGACAAAAAATCAGTGGAACTGAAAACTGGATATAACCTAAAAAAATTTATTTTTTATTTTTTCAAACATTTTTTTCAGCCATTTTGAATTTTGGTACAATTACTAAAATTTTGTTACAGCTTCCTAACATAGCTTTTTATCATATATATTTTTTTCAGATTTTTTTTCCACCGGCGTGGCACCTAAAAAAAATAAAATGTCGATTTTTATTTGTTTTTTGTAGGTTATGACTGTACGGCAAAATCGCCAAAAATTGTTTGTAACTTTCTGGTGCAGTTTTTCACAATATATATTTTTCCTGGGTTTTTACCCAGACTAAGAATTGGGCACACACTGGGTTATTCAAAAATACCTCCTACGGCGCCAAGACCAACCCCCTTGCCCACACTGTACGCAACCACTCAAAGTTCATCATTATTCATCATCAGCAATGACCGCAGTAATAACAATAATAATAATAATAATAAAAATAATTATAGTGATAGTGATAATAAAGTAAATAATAATCAATTCGATTCGAATGAATTCGCGACAGCAGTAGTAGTAGAAGCGACGGTGAACTATACTCCAAGCCAGCTATGCCCTAACTGCCTAATTTACGGAGGGAGTCTAAGATTGAGGAGTCCCAGGAAATGAGGATCAAATATGATTGTGAGGTTTGGAGAAGAAATGTAACTAGGGGATTTGGGACAGGAGGTTAGAATGTGGGTAACTATGGGGGGTTTCGTACAGTGTGGGTAAAGGGGTTGGTCTTGGCGCTAGGGTCTGGTCTTGGTAGGAGGTATTCGTGGGTAGATGTAGAGATGTAGATTGCAGTGGCTGTCCGAAGACACACTTAGGCCATTATTACAGGCCCATTGTGATGCCACCTTTATGTGACCAGGGCTTCTCGTGGGAATCGAACCCACAACCTCTCTAGCGCCCTGCTGGCTCGCAGTCAGCATGTCGCGGTACCAACGGAGTTATTGAGGGTTCGTGGGTAACCCAATGTGTGCCCAATTTTCAGTCTGACAATGAGTAAGGACCCAGGAAAAAATATATATTGTAAAAAACTACGCCAGAAAGTCACAAACAATTTTTGGCGATTTTGCCGTACAGTCATAACCTACAAAAAACAAATAAAAATCGACATTTTATTTTTTTTAGGTGCCACGCCGGTGGAAAAAAAATCTGGAAAAAATATATGTGATAAAAAGCTATGTAAGGAAGCTATAACAAAATTTTGGTAATTGTACCAAAATTCAAAATGGCTGAAAAAAATTTTTGAAAAAAGAAAAAAAATTTTTTTTTAGGTTATATCCAGTTTTCAGTTCCACTAATTTTTTGTCTGATGCGCCTCAGTGACATCTATAACATGTCAAAATCCCATCCAAATCGGTCAACGCGTTAAAAAGATATTAATTTTTTTCGAAGTTTTTAAAATTAATTTTCACAATTTTTTGGGGGTGAATTATTAGGGGATGAAACTTGGCCAATTTGTTACTTGTGTTAGTCCTAATAATAAAAAAATATAACGGCCATAATCGGCGCGGGGGCACTTTACCACTTCTTATCCCCCTATGGCCTTTCAGTTTTGTAATAGACGATTAACTCATGGAAACCCATACATAAATATTAATTAAACGCTTTTCAAATGCTCTAAGTACTTAGTAGAAATTGTTTCAACCAATCTAATTTACTGAAAACCCATTTATGCTAATTTTCATAACATCCTTTAAATTATTGATTCGCCAATTTAAATTTCCAAATTCTGACAGAATTGAATTGAAAGCAATGGCAAATTCCATAAAAAATATGAATCTTCTACATCGAACATTTCTTTGTCCAATGCATTTCAGAGAAAAGCAGAGGGCATTTCGAACACCAGGTATTTTTAGGATTTTTTAGGGTAAAAAAGTCAGGTGAGACTCATGTGGTTATTATAAGGCTTCAATTTAACAAATTCAATTTTAGTAGAAAATTTTGTGCCATTTTGCACGTTCTCTGCGTAAAGAAAGCTATAATTCAAAGCTATAAAGGTGGGTAGCGTCATGGTAACAAGAAATCCGACATTGAACCACATTTTTCGTATCTTTACAAGATTCCAAGGTAGTAAAGTCGCAGAAGAATGCCAAAAGTTCAAAGCTTAGCGAATTTGGACTAGGTACTTATCGTTATGCAATAGCTTGAGCAAAATAAATGCTAAGCGACTTTTTGAATAGTTCCTGATCTACAACAGATACCGAGACGCATTTCCGCTGAAAATGAAATATGCGACAAAATGGGGAGAAAAACAAATAATGGTATTGCATTCAGTCAAGTATCTGATTAAGATACGAAAAACACCAGCCAATCTAGTTAATTATTTATGAGCTTTCAGACCTGTCCGGGCCGCTTTTGCTTTATAAGATTAGTTCCGACTGGAGCATACAGTCTAGGCCACAATAAAGTGTCAGTTTTATTTCAAATTCTTTAAGTTTTTTGTATGCTTGTGTTCTCGACTTTAGAATGTGTAGTTGTTTTCAAGCTCAAAAAAATATTGAAAAATTATTTTTTTTACCCTTTAAATTTCTCGAATATATATGTGACCTGGTCTACGAAAATGTGGCTAACGTGTGAAAACGAGTTTTCGAGAAAACAGCTGTCAGGCAGAAGATTTCGTATTTGTACACTACTTTTTCTACATTTTTATGGAACTTCTAAACAAGTTAAAACTTTCTGGTTCTCACCATCTAAAAAAGCGTCTCAAACTCTATCAAAATCCAAAAAAAAAGTGAAAAATATTTTTTGACACGTTAGCCCCCTTCTCGTAGACCAAGTCACATACATACATATATGTATATCTTTATAGCCAAATCACCAACAATATTGAAAGTAGTTCTGTCGAGTGATACCCCACACGATACAAAAGGAAATTTTCTAAGGTGCGACCGACTACAGATCGAAATAGTACACAGGGTGTCTAAAACCACCCGTCCGCCCCTTCTAAATCGAACAAAAACTTTTTTTCGTCAAGCCGATTGCGCCATTTAAGTAAAATTGTGATTTTAATCTTTACAGTAAAATTTTCTGAAGAAAATGATATGTTCAGAATAAAATTTTAATTTTTGTTAAAACATAAATATGAGCGGTTTCCGGCATGGAAACCTATTTCCGGTAGGAGGCGGAAGCGATAAAGTCCCCACTTAAAACCAACATGGACAGCTTATGACGTAGAATGTGAATTCGCCGCAAAAAAGTGCAATTCCGGAAATAAAGGTCTACTTCCGGTTTGAACAACTTCAAAGGTCATTTAGAGAGCGAAAATTTTATTTTTTAGAAAAATGTATTTGCTGAAAGTTGTGTATTTTTCATTTTGGAATCCGAATTTGAGATCAAAATATACCCATTTAATTTTAAAAAAAAGGTACTTCCGGTCTAAATAACGTACTTCCCGTCGAGACCGGAAGCGCCATTCGATAGAGGGATAGAGTGTATCCACTTTACTTAAATGGAGCAATCGGCTTGGCGAAAGAAAAGTTTTTGGTCGATTTAGAAGGGGTGGACGGGTGGTTTTGGACACCCTGTATACAGTGGTGGCCAAAGGCATGGAAACTAAGCGCCCCGAACGAATTCTTTGCACTTGACGTATAAGTAAAAAAAGATTTTATATTAAAAGTTATTCCAAATTATTAACTAATATTCCCTTTATTCTTGCGTAACGTTAAATAAATTAATTTTTTTATTATTATATTAAATTTAAATTTAAAAATTCAAAATAATTCATATTTTCGTATTGACAATAGCATGGAAACTCAACCAAGCAGTAAGATTAGGTGCCTAGTTTATTAAAAAAAAAAAAACCTTTATTCCCTTGCCTTAATAACTAAATGGCATCGACTCGGCAATTTCCGGACTAATTTTTTATACGTGGCTGGTGAAATGTTTTCTCACTCCCGTTGATGAATGGATTCTTGCAAAAAACAAATCGCAGACATTTGTTCTTCGAGGAAATCATTGGTATTTTTACCGCATAAAAACCAAATTCATTACGCGCCTTCGTCTAATAGCCCTCGAGCTTACACGAACATCATGTTCACATACTAATTAATTTATATCTTCGGCAATTTTGAGAGATCTGATACTGGTTGTCTTCTTTGGTCTTCCAATTTTTGGAGCAATCTAAACACTTCTGATTGATTTGCATACCATAGTTCATTATCTCTGACTGCGCAGTGTAGTTTATAAACAACAATTGATTTTTCGAAATAAATATATGTACTAACAAATTATAACATATTTTTTATTTTATTTTTTATTTGACTTATATTCTAAATACTACCAAATATGTATATTTTTTTTCGGTTTATCCATTTTTTAAATATTCCACCTTTAAATCCTGGTTTAAATATTTTTTCCAGTGATATGCTTTGATAGATTTCCTTTTCACAAAAATATTATAAATTATAAATTACACTCTAAAAATAATTGTAAAATACGTTATATATTGCTTATATAAAATACATGTAAAAATGCCCCATTTAGCCCTCAATGCTACTACTCGAGCTATATTACACAATTCGTTCTATTTTTAAACAAATTTGGATGAAAAATTTCCCAATTGGTAAAATTCTACACAAGTCACAATTTTGTGGCAATTTAATGTCAATCAATCTTTCGTTAATTCAGTCGTCAGTTATAAGCTGACTTGCGAAGAGACACGTTTTGTAATTAAAAAGGGACTATGAGCGAATGTAAAAACAAAAGACAATTTTTAAAAAAATCAAAAATCCGTCTGCTTAAAAAGCAAACCAAAAAAGTGGAAAGAAAAGGAGAAATAGAAAATACTTTATCCTCAACTGGAAATTGAAAAAAAAAAAAATCAGAGATGGGGTATTTTCTTCAAATTTAAATGGGCCCACCCTTCCGATATAGCCTATTCAATAAAAAAAAGAATCATTAAAATCGGTTAACAATTGGCGAAGATATCGCGTAAGATACACACAAGAGGTTGGATATTTTTTATCATGGGACCAACCTCGAGAAATACCCTATTAAATAAAAAAAGTATCATTAAAATCGGTTAACAATCGGCAAAGATATCGCGTAACATACAAAAAAAAAAAAAAAAAAAAAAAACGTCCTCCTTTTTTTTAAGTCGGTTAAAAATAATTCGAATTGTCTCGAAAGCACGCTTAAAATCACGGAAAGCGACATCAATTTACTTTTTCCGTTCAATCATCAGCCAAGAATGTCTCTTTCTAAAACCTGACCATTCTTCTATCAACTATCCATTTCTTTTATATATTGCACAAATGTCACACCACGGTCAGAATTTTTTTCTATTGAAGGAATTTTGATGGGTATAACTCTTCAGTTACATACATGTCGGGAAAAAACTTATTTTTCAAATGAAAATCTAGAAGAAAATAATATGAGCACACATGCTCGATATCGTCATCTCATAGAAAAAATAAGAGCAATATCAATTTAAAGACCCACAATTGACCTTTTCACCTACCCAATTTGGCGAATGGGCGATCTACATGAGAGAAAACCTTTAACCTACAATAGAAGGCTTAATCAGTCCCAGGCCATTTACCGTCGCACAGATCGGTGCTCCACGGTGAGATAAAATCTAATTAAAGAGCGCTATTTCAATTTTTCGTCGCATAAGATCCGAAACAATTCAAACCACAATTTCTAAAATTAGAGTCACGGCAGACGGTTTGTTCTGCGACCGCCTCTCACGTGACTGATTTTCGAATGAATGCCATCTGCACAGCTGCAGTGTCCTCGCGTCCATGATTAGTTTTAATTTTCTAGACGACAATGGACTTTAGATTTTTAGAGAAATTTAAATAAAACTTTATTAGGGGGAGGGACTATTGGAGTTTAAATTTCCTCTGTATGATTGCCATCTTTAATGTATCAAGACTTGTAACGTTGCTTATTTACATACAAAAATTAAAATTATGCGTTAATTTATGCTTGGGTGAAAGTCCCTCTATTCCTTTAAATTCTAAGAATTAATTTAATACATAAACAGCGCTTTACATTAAATTTAAGTAAAAAATTCCCGAGGGCTATCGGATAACAATGAAGTCATTCATAACAAAACAAAATTCACGAAAAATTATGGCCTTTCTAAAGAAGACATATTCACCAAAAGCCCGGGTGCGACAAATTCGTTTTACGTTCAACAAGCTCGTGGTTTGGCGATTCCTGCTATGATGAATGAATGGAGTATGGTTTCCCGACAAGGCAAGGTTCAAAAACCTACCTCTACAGCCAAATTCCATCTTTGTTGAGAGAGAGAAAAACTGTATATTGCTAACAAGACTTTAATTGAACCCCCAGGGCAAACTCCTTTTCAGTGTTACGCACGTTTGTAGACTACCGCTTAAGCATCTGAGTGAAGAAAAGGACTGAAAGAAAAAAAGGTGAGGGTGGTGATGTTCTGTATTTACTCGAATTTCACCTGAAGAAATCTCCCCCTTTTATTTTTTTTTTTTAAAGACATTAAACTTTTTCGGGTCCATTGCTGTGCTGGAGAAGGCGTAACGTTTTCTGAGTCCTTAAAACATTAAATTTCCATCAAGATACTCTGGCATTTAAAAAATTTAATTTTTTTTAGAGGGAGTCACGAGGCAGTAAATCTTAACGCGAAAAAGTATCCGCCATACGTCAACATCGTTTCTAGTTTACGTGAAAATATTCGGCTGGATCCTTGCGGAGAAAGTGGAGCTTAGATATGGGGTGTATTTACAATTTTCGTATTGAGATGCTTCGCAAATCTGTATATTTGTTTCCTTTTTCGAAGTGGTGCGCAATCCCATTTAAGACGGTGTATTAAAATGCATATTTACAGAAAGTATTATGAATGACGCGAGTAGAGGACGTGTCGAGCGAGTTTCTCAAACACTTTCCTTAATAGATCGATTTGCAGTTTTTCCAATATTTGAATATATGTATTACATGTGGTGTCACAATCTACTACATAAGTACAGCAGTCTCCAAAAAACTTAAGCTATCCATCCTCTATCTTAATCTCTTTTACAATTCCCAAATCTCATCGGCACTTTCTTACAGCGGGACAATCTTGTACCTTAACACTTAACGGACGGGTCGAATCTGCTCTGTCTTTCCTAGTTTTCGGGAATTTTTCAGGGGAATTAAATAAACATGAATGTATGGATTTAAAGCGTTGTAACTACAATAAAACAGTGTGCATAAAAGAAAACCCCAAATGCAACATACTAAAACTTCATGCAAAAACGTAGATCTACGTGGCCCGTCCTAGGAAGTCAGAATGGAAAAACGTAAATCTACGGGGCCCGTCCGTTAAGTGTTAAGGAATCTTTAATTCGGTAAAACTAATTTAAAAAATGCTTGAGTGGATTTATTGTGTTTTTTTTTTAATATTATTCTGCTTAAGCCAAACTAAAAATATCATAGTTGAATGGATTGTAAATTTTGGCACTTAATTAATAAATCGTATTGTATACATTTACGTTCTAAAATTACAATAAAATAAATTTTAAAAAAATTATTCCTACATTACATACATACTATATGTATATACATTTTCTTTATACCTGTAGTAAAGATTTTAAAGTTTTAATTCAAAAAAATATTCAAAATTCCTTTAGCAAAATTAAACAGTTTTGTAATTCTTGAGATATCAGATGGAAAATAACAGCAATTTCTGTGACGTCATCACAAACAAATGGGATATTAATAAAAGTCTGTATTTCGGTCCGTTCATTTCAAATATATTGTCAGACTGTTTAAAATAAAAATGACGGATGAGAATGCTGTGATTTTCCGTCCAGCACTTTAAATTCCAAAACAATTGCAGCATATTTGCAATCAGCGATTTCAAATACCCAAACCATATACTATATTTGGCACTTGCACTTTTACAAATTTTCCTAGTGTGGTTGAGTTTCGGCACAAATACTTTAAAATAAAATTATAATACTATGCAAAAAGAGCGCAAAAGCTTCATATATTTTTAACACTCTCTTTTTTTATGGTTGTTGTGTCATTTGCATGAGAAAATACAAAGTAAAATTAGAAGAATTCGTTATGTGTGATTCCTATCATTCAATAACTAAAATCTCCACTCAAACCTTCAGAAAAGACAAATATTATGGCCGATAGAACACAATTTTAAGTTCCCTATTGTAAATTCTTAAAATTCAAAAAATTTTAAACCACCAATATCAAAATTCGCCGTATATTAATTTTTGTTAAGTTTTCATTTTAATAAAAGCTAACACTAAACGGCCATCACTTTGGATTCGCTATAAGTACTTACCGGTTTTCTAAAATTCAGCACCCGATTTTAAACTATTGACCTCAAAAACTGCCCTCATACCGGTTTTGTCCAAGAAATTTAAGATTAAAAGACCGCCATTTTAGACCTGTCATTTTGAATTTTCAACACTAAGGTCCGCGTCTAAAATCCATGAATCTAAAAAGCTCATACATGACCTTTTTGTGTAATATTTCATTGAAATTGAGTACTAAGAGATTACCATTTTGAAACAAGACAAAAACTAATGTGAAAATGTGTACACATGACACGGATATACAACCTCCTCGTTTTATGAAGTCGATTTAAAATAAACACGTAATATTAGACAAGTAGTAGTTCCTCAGAACAAATGACATTTTTACAAAAATTACTTGCATTTCTGATAAAGAATGCTCAGATACAGTTTTTGGTACGTCGCGTCGGTTTGATATATCTAAAATCATTATGCCACTGCTTTTTCAATTGCACAACAATAACGCTATTTTAATTTTAATTTAAAATTACAAACTGCCCAATTCCAGTCACAATATTTTCTTATTTATTTATAAACAAAACATAAGAATTTACAATAACTATGACTTTTTAGCACTTTTTGTACAAAAAAAACATAAAGTACTTACTTCAATGATTTTAGACTACTTTAAAAACACTTAAAATCAAGGATCCAAATTGAAATTTCCTAAATCTGACTTTTTTGGTTCAATTGCAATGAATTTTAAAATATTGAAAAAGGACAGAGTTATCTCCAATCCCGCAATCGACTGTGTAACCAGTGTTTGTCAGAAATATAAAAGGGAGAATGTTCTATTTTTTGCAACTGGGAGTAATCCCTATATATGTATATAGTTTGTTTGTTGCTCAATCCCGCCCAAACATTTGTATCGAGATTTTTTATCCGAAAGGAGTACATATTCCAATTTAATTTAATTTTTTTTTTTCGTATAATATATAGGGTTTCAAAATGACGGACCAAAGACGGCGGTTGAACATTTTAAATTTGAAGCGATTTTCATGAAAATTGACACTTGGGGGTTTTCGGGAATGCTGGTTTCAAAAAAGTTAGATGTTGTTGTCCATTGTAATTCAATGGAATTAGTACAAAAAGGACTTTGGGATTTAAGGTTGGGACAATTTCTAGGATATACCACAATACAGCATTTGAGAAGTTTTTAATTAATAAGTATTTACGTAACGCCGGTTGAAACCGGGCAACTCATCTAGTATGAAATATGAATGAAAAAAATTAAGCCTGAAAATGTATAAAAAATCAACAGCTTATCTGATCAAACAGTTGCATTATAGATAATATTGCTAATAGAATGTGTTTAAAATTTGAATGATTTTCCACCAATGTGGAAAAATTATCTTCGAGAAAAATACTAGATAATTAACAATAATCCTACAGGGGATTCTTTCATTCCCTTCGAACTGAGAACGGTTTATCAAGCACTTTGTAGCAGGGAAGAAGGGAAAAATAATAAGAATCCATCTAGCATTGTTCATTGTACTTGCATTATAATATGCCTAAGAAAACGTCATTCTTATTCTTCTCTGTTATAATATGCTTAAGAAACCGCTCTCAAATCGAAGACCTCGGAAATGATAGACGTAGCCTTTTACGTAGATATATAATTGGAGATTTTGGTAACCTCATAGACATATAAAGCTCAAACTTTCTTTCACATTGCAAAGAAGGATTTATTAGGGTAGAAATGAGACGTGCTATCAAAATTTTCTTTCTGAATGATTATCATTAGATAGTGCATCAATAAAAAGTGCATAACATTTAATATGATCCTCGAATACCACGATTTTCATTGAAAAATTTCGGGTAGCAAAAAGAATGGTAATTTCTTACAAAAAAAAACCTTAAAAACAGACAGTAGCTTGTTTTAATTAAATGTTGATGGTGAGATTTAAAAAATAAAACATTTGGTATGATGTGTAATTTTAGGATTAAAGGTGAAAAATTACAAAAACTACCACAATTTTGGAACACATGTTGTGGCTGTAACTACCCGAGTGCCAAGAAGAGGTTGAAAAAACCCACCATCTGGTTCTATCATGCAGGCGATCGATCAGTACATTATATAATATGTCGGCGACTGACCTCATATTGTTAGAATTTTGCCAATTTTTAGGAATTTTTTAATTAATGAAGGATAAAATTATTCTTAAACCTTAATTAAGTTGAATAATAAAATCAAGATTTCACAGTGGTCTAACCCATTAAACATTTAGATTAATAAGAGAAGCCTTTAAGGAAATTTCCTCTGTCTCAATATTTTTATAGACATCATGCAAACTGCATAGCAGCGGTAAAAAAGCCTTCCATTTTTCTTATTAATCACAGATTGTATTTATTTAACAGAATGTTTTAACGGACAACAGTGAAAATAGGAGTACGGGGTCGCGACTTTCAATGTCAATGCCGTGCGTCATTTGTAGTGAGAATAATTATGGGGCGATGATGCTGGCATATAGGACGACGCAATAAATAATTTACAAGTATGTGACAAAACCGGCTACTTAAATTTGCAAGTTGTATGCTTCGTTTTTCTTCTCGATTGAAAAGCACCCATACAAAAAATGTACAAAACAATATAAAGCCGTCCTGTGCAAGTCATCCAAATTGCAATATTGGGGTAAAATCTAAATAAATTGTAAAAAGTATTATCTAACTATCTATTCATTAGTTTTAAGCTTAAAACCAAAACCGCACGTGCGAAGAATTTGTTAATTATACTTACATAGACCGAGGGATGTTCCAACCTTTCCTGAGACATTTAGGACGTTGTAGTCAAATTTTGGTTCGACAAAATTGGACTTAGTAGCATGAGATTTCGTAGCAATAAACACCACTGATGGCGGTGGCGTGACTGTTTTCGATGATGAACTATCAGTAGTTGTCCCAATAGAGGCGCCTACACCTTGCCCATTAAATACCGCCAAAAGGACCAATAAGAGCGGGAGTACCGTAAAATTCGCCGTGGCGCGGATGACACTTAAGTGACGCAAGTTACATTGGCCCCTTGGCACCTTAAAATTTTTGACCATTATCTTGAAGTCGCTCGAGTCAGTCAGGTACACTTCTCGGAAGCGTTTGTAGGTAACGTAAACAACAACACACAAAGCGGAACGATCCGCGGGTGAGAATAACACACAAAATTACCAAACAGAAAATCTGAAAACATCCGATTCGCACAGCCAATAGGAGCACGTGTTCGGCAGCTGCCTCTCGCTCGCACTGGCGCTTGCTCTCCTCACAACAGCACTGCACTTAGCACTAGAAAGGCGACCTGATGAGGTTATGTTGCACTTTGTATACCTTGATGCACCATAGAACTACTTCCCACACATATTTCCTTTATACACGTGACAAAAACTCATCCCAAAAAAAAAATTGGTACGCACCGCTTCACACTGTGACGCAGAATCTTTTACAAAAAAGTCACCCAAATGAAGGTGGGTGGTGACTCTCGTTTTTTATTCGTTTTATTACAGGCCACCGGTGTAAGGCGAAGAAATTTAGCGAGCCGGCTGGGCTAATTTGAAAAGAAAGCAGCACGAAATACCACACGTTGGCGCGAACAGCAACGCAGGTTGGCCCACTTTAGGGTATACGGTGGGCAAAAGAATCCTAAATTACCCCAGAAAGGAAAAAATGTCACAAATTTTATGCCAAACACAGAACAGAAAAGTCTCAAATGAACAAAGCGCGCACAGCCCCACAAGAGCAGGCAAATCACACTGAACTGCATGGATGAACCAAACCAACCGAGAGACACTGAAATGAGGAAACGGCGAAACGAACGGAACGGTACGACAAACAGCAGGCGGCAGCAGCATTCAGTTCAGAGGAGCAGAAGAAAACAATTTTTTTCCTCCACAGCTAGTTCACCGTTGTTTCCGTCGAAGAAAGGTGCGCGGGGGAATCCAGTGGGACAGTCACTGCTGTATATAGTGCCCCGTTTTACACTGATGTACACTCAATTTAGAGACGACCCAATCTGCAGGACGCGATTTGTAGGATGAAAATCTGCAGGACGCGATTTGTAGGATGAAAAATTTATCAGATCGTACCATAGCCGAGCGCTGGTGAGTGAAACATGGCTCCTTTGAAACGTTAAAAAATCGGTTTTGCATTAGCAGCGGTAGCGGTGCTGATATCAGTACCACACATTTTCGTCCCTGCACCTGCTTTGGCCCATGACTAACAAGAAACCCGTCCAACCTTGCTACAAACCAAAGAGTACCTACAACGAGAGAGGACGGGACAATCGAGCCGTTTTTCCTTATATATGTATATTTTTTTAACTTTGTGCCGTTAGAGGAACGAAATGGATAATTTTGTTAGACATAAATGTAATAAAGAAGGCATAAATGAAAGACAAAAATTTGGGGAGAAATTTTGAACAGTCCTGCATGGTGGACCTCACAAAAGTTTTTTATGAACGCATTACACACTTTTACACATCCAAACACCAAATACATTATATGATCCATACCACATATACCCATCATTTATCTAAAACAAATTTAATTTTATTTAGTTGCATATAAAAAAACACTTCTTTTATTTAAAAACTTATCACATTTACAAACAAATCAAGACCACCCCCCGGTACTACAGGGGACTTGAAAACACGACCATGTTTGGCCCAGATCGCCTTTAAAAATGCACTGTAAAAACAATATAAACAATTTCATCCTTATTTATGCTTGGTGTGTACTAGTTGCCTCTTCCCAAAACCTTCTACATTTACAAGCCATCAAGTGACCCGGCGTACACATACAGTGATAGCGCAAAGTGGTCTGATCTGTCACCAAAAATAACTAGAGTTTCTATCTAAAAACTGCTTCCCCTCACGTTTCCCCAGAGAGGTTTTCTTTTCAGTTCATCCGACTTTTTACCAACTTTTTAAGCAAAGTATGTAAGATTTTGGAATCTGAATCCAACTCATCAAAACCAACGAGCCCCACTTGAAACGTACGGCTGTTTGACAGCTGAAGGAAGACTCGAGAACCGAGTCATTTCTTTAGGAGTTAATCCACAATGTTAGCCTATTGGTAGTACAAGTTCCTGAGGTTGAATTTCCTAACATATTTGTTTCCCGCCTAATAATGATATAACTCGGATAAATACGAATTTCCGAGGGAGTTTCACCGACCCGCCATAAGCGTCAATGCAATTTTCTCAAAGTGCCGTACCACTTACACACACATGCAAAAGGCCAGCCAGTTCACGGCTTGTAATTGTAGGTTTTGCAAGGGGAGCTAGAATTGAGGAACCGATACCAATGCAATCGACGACGAAATGCATCACTTTATAGCTGTCTGTGAACATTTTTTGGTGACTATTTCTCTCTCTCTACATTTCTTACAAGAATTTACAAAGGTAGTAGTTCTGAACTGCTTCCTCTAATGGAAAATTTTGCTGGGTGTATTTTTTAGAATTTGCATATGGGTTGGAATTTTGAGAGCGTATTAGGGTTGATGTTACAGGCTGACAGTTCTTTACAAGCACTAGTGATTTCTATAGATTCAATCGACACAACAATGTTTCTATTCTACATGGCAGCCGGCGAATAATTTGCGTAATCAAATTCCGCAGCCAAAAAAATCACCTACTATCGATAATCGCTAAAAGTCGCTCAACAAATCGCCAAACACTTTCAAGAAGTTTGATCCTCGTCGCCTCAGATCGTATACTGTTATTATCATCATTACTATTTTATTACATTATTAATAATAGTATGAAATAATGTTCATTAATATCGAGTTCAGTTTTACAAATCATCCTGATAATTTATTTAATATTGCGTGTGGGAGAAAAGTTTGTGGCGTTTTTTTAATAAAATTCAACTGGTGTTCTTATAGCGTGAAAATTAATTTATTTAAAGCAAATATGCTCCATTATTATCGACAATGTTTCGCCATTTTTCGGGTAGAACCATGATGCCATCGGTGAAGAACTTCCATGGTTTCTGGTTGAAAAACTGAATCAAGTGGTTTTCACAGGCTTCTTTTGAAACCAGCTCAATTCCATTGAGAGAGTTCTGCAGGGATCGGAACAAGTGATTGTCAGAGGGTGCTATGTCTGGACTATATGGTGGATACATCAAAACCTCCCAACCAAGATCTCGCCATTTTTGGCGAGTCAGCAAAGATGTGTTTGGCCTGGATGAAGGTGATGAAAGACAACGCCTTTCCTATTATTCAATTGGGGCCGTTTTCTTTCAATTGCCTGGCGTAATATCTCTATTTGTCCACAGTATACTTGAGAATTAATCGTCTGACCAACTGGATGTAGCTCATGGTGGACGATTCCTTTCCAATCTCACCATACACGCAGCATTAACTTTTTCGGCGTCAATCCTGGCTTCGCGAACGCTTGTAACGGCGCACCATCCCTTTTCCAAGATCTTTTACGCTTCCGATTGTCGTATGTAGTTCATTTTTCATCACCGGTTATTAGACGTTTCAGAAATTGCTCGATTTCATAGCGTTTCAGCAGCGCATCGCAGATATTAACTCGGTCTATCATGTTTTCCGGGCTCAGCTCATGAGGAACCCATACATCGAGCCAGCTTTCCGTAAATGGTTCAAAACAAAAAATAGTTTGTGTCCTTTGCCTAGTTCCATACCAATATCGACACTGCTTATATGCTTATCTTGCTGCACTTTTTCAAGAATTTCATCTGCTTTTTCAGTAATTGGACGACCAGAGCGTGAATCATCTTTTACATCAAAATTACCAGAACGAAAGCGAGCGAACCATTTCCGTCCAGCAGATTTCGCCGTACACGCAGCGTTCTTCCCTTTGTCATAATAATATTGCAAAATATAGCGGAATTTTTCATTATTTATCTCCATTTTCAAACGCTAACAACTTTCCAACCATTGCACCAATTTCGATGCTTACACACTCAAAGCAACGCTCGGACTGTCACCTTTCCAGTTGCGATCTGTATTTCTTGAGTTATTTGCAATTGACGCCATCTATCGGGAAAAACGCCACGAACTTTTTCCCACACCCAATATTATAATAACGACATTCTTTTATTGTTATTGTTACTACTGTTATAATTAGGCAGAAAACTATACTTTCTACTAATGAACTTCTATTCGTGAATCAAGGTAATTTTGCTGTGCAAATCGTAAAATATATGAATTTTTACTACCAGTACGTAAAAAGCGACCAAAGCAATAAAATTCTTAGAAAAGAGGTTTCAATATTCAATTGCTACCAGCTTGGTTTTGAACGCATCGTACAAAATCAGCCTTTTTTTGTAAGCAGGTGCATTTTCTCGAAAACGTCCATACATTTACAAAGTACAATCTCACAGCTGTGTTTCCAAGGACCGTCTAATTTATAATTTATTATCACCGCCAATTATGTTTTTTCTTTGATGTTCGATCTAAGAAAAGTGATATTTAGGATCCAAGAAGTTTAGTCAAACTTACTCATTGGTTTATAACGTATGTAAAAAAGTCGGTATTAAACCCTCCCATCTGATCAGTCGGGCTGGGAATAGTGACAATTTATATGATAGGACAGTTTTTCTACACTTAACTACGCCAGGAATTCATACCATAGAGACTTTTGACTGAATGTGCTCATTCTAAATTTAAATTGAAGCATTCTATTTTGAAATTTTGGAAACCGAGCGGAAGACATAAAAAAATTATCAATATTATAATTTTTCACCTTCTGCATTTTATTTACGACTCTATCGCGAAATTTGAGAAATCCAATAATTACTGTTTTATGGCTTTAATAATGCAAAAAACGTAGAAAAAGAATTAACTGGATACATAAATTTGTAAAACAGATATAGAGCCACCATTTCGTGCTTCCTATTAGCTGTCACTCTAAGATTTTATATTCTTTCGCAACTTACCTACATTGCGTTAAATGCACTTAGTGGTCCACAAGGAACACTTGAAAACATGGCAAAAAGCCAAGATCCCAGCAAAGTGGTCATTAGCCCAATTCAGTTAAGAGCGGCACAGCGAGCGCCAAAGAAAGGCTCTCCGCGATTGTATCAGAAAATCCTCAATATCCTAGAGCATTTACAACGCCAGCAATTAAGGGCGCCTGTGCATCATCTTGTAACCGAAGCGATTTCCTCTCTAATTGGCCAATTATGCAAAAAGCCCTGCCAAAGTTTCCATTGTAGAAGCGCTCGCAAATTGATTATCATGAACCGGATCTTTCCTCCGCCATGCGGCTGTCGTCATCGGGGGCGGTGGGGTTTACTTTTTTGCTTTTTGCACCGAAGACAAACAGATTAGGTATGGATAAAATGCAGAGAGCATTAAATGCTCGTTCTTAAGTTCCAAATGGAAGCCACCCTACGTTGGTAATTTGTGACAACTGTTGCTTCCTGAAAGACATGCCGGTCGCGTAGTAGTCGCCCTTCTCGTCTATAGAAAGTTGACACAAAAGAGCACTTCAAAATACTCCCTCTATACAGACAGCCGAAGACGATAATGTTGTATGCTAGGCTCATTCCCTAGCTCCTCAGTTACCCTTAATTCTAATCATCTACCTTTGTTTCACATTTTCAGAGTAAATTTCACTCAACGCCCATGTTTCACTTTTTTATGTTTTTCACTTTTGTTTTGTTGGCATCCGCCGGTAACGTGCATCTCGGTGACAGCGGGGTCTCTAGGATGCAGTGTGCGGAAATGAGCCGTTTATTTTGAAAGTGGCCCAAGTCCAAATGATCATAAAGACTATTTTACTTTACAAGATTATAGAAAAATAGTCTTTATGATCATGTGGACTTGGGCCACTTTAAAAATATCCGGTTCAAATATCTACTATCTTTTTTACTGAGTAGCCCTATGCTTATACTTAGAAATTGGTCACCCCATAAAGCATGTAAAGTTAGTTAGGGTTACGGCGAAGAATGACCCTGAGTAGGAGCATGTATGACTTCGAAAGAAACCATTCTAAAAGCACAGGAAGTCCTAGGAAAATCTAATTTTCCTCTTGTGACCAGCGAGGCAGGTTATTCTTGGTTATGGAGCTTGGGAATGGACTACAACATCATAAAAAGCTCTTCACTTTCTATTATCCTAATGGAGGACCTTCTGGGTCAGGGGCACATAGCTGAACGCCGCTTCCTAACAAATTTTTTCTTTTTTCTGTATTCTAAAGAAAGATAAATTCTTTTAGTGTACACCAGCGGCGATTTTTCGACAATTTGACTACAGGCGCATTTCCATACAACAGGAAAGCTTAGATTTTGGTAGAGAAGTCCTTTTATTTCTTAGACCATATCCATGTACCATTGGTACTAGCATAATGTAAAATTTGTCACCTTGATAAAAGTTGTACTTATGTTTAAGAATAAAAAATTAAGTATGAAAATATGTTATGCGCTAAAATTTATTGCGCGAGGTTGCACGCCAGCACTGGAGAAAAGCGGGGTTACTTGGTGTTTGGTCCCGGAATAAGATCGCCAAAGTTTGACACTGAATTTAAGATTAGTCAAATCTTAAGAAACAAAATTTTAACCCCGACGAAATAGTTTCAAACAACGATGAAACTGAAAGGGATAGGTGTGTAGCGGAGTGAAAAATGTATCGTTTAGTGGTTTATTTAAGTTTATTGATATTCTCCAAGTTTTCGTTATAAAATCAAAATTCAATTTTATATCCTATTTAATTTCTATTTAGCCTATATAAATCCAAAAATTAATTCAACGAATTCAGTATTTTAAAAATTACAACAAAATAACCTAACCATTAAAACTGCCACATGAAGATCAGCCGATTTTTAACAGTGGTTTTCAGTATAGATATCTAGATATCAAAATGTCAAATCTTAATAAATGTTTGAGGTTAAAGTGTTAAATAGGCACCAAAAATGAAAAAAACACTTTTAATTGGAAATGGCATTAATATGGAGTGGTAAGTAAAAAAGGAAGAAATTTATAAACATTTTTATTTATAAAATGTAATATATATTCAATTTTTATATTACGAAATAAAAATTTCTTTCTGTTTTACTTCACTCCTGATCAAAGCAAAAAGAACTTTTCACATTTTACATCTACATTAAGAGAGATGTTTACAATCGCATTTTGCCAGCCAATTCAGCCAATTGGTAAATGTTTGGTTTGCCCATTGGAGAGTTGGGCATAAGAGGAAATTTCTATCCTCATTGGTAAAAGCAAAACCCCCGGGAATACATATAAACACAAGCCGTGAAGTAGAAAATGCATACGTAGTGATGTAGTCCGAGAATCGCTGCGAAATAACAATGCTTCTTATGGCGGAAGATCCGAAGTATGCCGCTCCACTCGCCTGAACTGCTAAACAATAACTTTTACGCGAAAATGATATTCTAATAACTATAACTATTAGGGTACTTTATTTTCGTGACTATTTTTTTTTTTTCAGTCCCACCTCGAAATTTTGTGGGAAATACCTAAACAAAAATTCCCTGAAAATTGGAGCCCTTAATATTAATATTAAGTACTAGACCAAGGCGTATAAAGATTTCCCATATAAAATACACGTAAACTTTGATTATTTTTCTTCAAAACTCTACAGCTCAGAGGAATTTTATGGTATAATCTTAGTCAATGATAGGATTTCTTCAGAATTGAATGCTCTATAAATGTGTCCATTGAGGTGTAACCCTAACTCCCACCAGCGAGGTAGTACGGGTCACTAACCCCAATTTTTCCATGTAATTCTCGCTTTTTGCCCCTATCTCGTAAACAACAAGAGGTACAGAAAAAGTGAATATGACAAACTTGTAGCAAATTCAATTTCATACAAAAAAGTTCCGAACACCAAATCGCTAACATCGATATTTCTTGAGATATTGGGCTTTGAAGTTGAGGTAGTGTTTCTACAATTTAGCTCAATAATACATGAAACTTCGCAGATTCGGTGCAATCATCGGACTACCCTATACGTGTGGTAGTGAGCAGGTCTATTTCATTGATTGTTATATAGTTTCCTGAGGGTTTTGGTAAAAGTGATTCCCAGGTAAAAACATTCCGATGGAAATTAACGATGCCGGGACATTTCAATTCTTTACCCACGGAATTCACAATAGGGCTGTATATGCACTACAAAAGAGCTCGACCAGAAAAAAGATGATGTGCTCACGGAAATAATTAAGCCTTTGTCAATCCTCTTGCTTCAGAGGGCTCACCAACTCTTTCCAAAAAAAGTGGTGAGCGACTAATCCACCTAAATCGAAAACTTCAAATTCCACTTATATGGTAACTCCTTCTTTTTGGATGTCGTAACCAGTGCTGCCGTTTTGTCGTTTTTGTGAGGAGTAAAATCTGTCCTCTCAGAGGAGTATTTTGCTCTTCAAGGGAGTATTAATATTAATTATGGAAAGTATCAATAAAATCAATATACAAGAGATGTTTTTATAACAAGATTTATGAAAAAAAAACTTTTCAAAACATAACTTTCCAATAACAAAATAAATTCCAATTTTATGTATTGCAGCAAAAAACAAACAGTAGCGGTTTCGTTTGAATTTGCTTTTTCTTGCAAACTTCGAAATAAAAATAATGAAATGTGTCTTAAAATACCTTTATTTAAAACGGAAAAAAGGGTTTTTGCTGCTAAACTCATTGGGGAGTAAAATTTGTCTTTTAGGAAGGCCCGCGCCCATAGAGTCCGGAATTCGTCCGACTCCGGCAAACGTAAGTTGAACTGAACTACATGCTTTCTTATGGGAGTGTACCCATAGAAACGCGTTGCCGCAGTCGCAGCCGGATTGAAAAGTTGAACATTTCTTAACTTTTGATCCGTACTACATGCGGCAAGGAAAGCTTCAAAGCTTTGCTTAAAAGGTGTAAGCCTTAGCTAGAAGTCAAACTTCAAGTTTATAGAAAAATGAAAATATGTTAATACCTGATACATTGGTCGCACCCAAAAGCGGCGCCTTTCCTCCAATAATAAAATAGTAGAAGTCCCATTAATAGAAATTTAAATACTCTATTAATATACATCGTTGTCTTTTCAATTGGCCTTTTTCAATAACCATGATAAGAACCACTTTGAGCGCTTTTAAGTCAAAATGACAAAAATGTTGAAAGCTTGCCGCAGAAATACCGGATTCTATGGGCGCGGGTTTGTTTGCAGTACGGCAAAAGCTTTAAGCTTGCCGGAGTCGGACGAATTCCGCACGAATTCCGGACTCTATGGGCGCGGGCCTGGAGTATCGGAGTATCCACTGTCCGAGGGGAGTAGAAATACTCCGTAGTTACGACTCGTAACCACAGGGGAAGCTTGCAGAAAGCACGAATATTTTTCAGGTTCCTCATTTTCTCCCCTAGTGCCGACAGCGACATCTACCTTTAATTTTAAGGACGATGAGCAAACAAAAGCAATACTGCAGCATATGCTGGTCCCCGCGTAGCATGAATAGCGAAGTAGTACTCTTTCTTGTGCTCGTACATGCAGCATCGTTTTATTGTTTTTATACCGAGATTCTCTTGTTACTTTTGGAATCCCGGGCAGTTTCTGTTGGCCTACGATAATTTTTCTCGCAGTTCATGAAAAATTGGTTTTGGCATTCGTGTTCGACTTTTCTCCCATAGGTGGCTGCTCTCTCGCAGTATTTTGGGGTATGTCCCAGCTTCTGGCTTTGTTTACACCGCATGGAATTAGAGAAGTTTTATACCATGACCTCGTTTTCCGTTCTCCCATCTAGTTATTTTTGCAATATCAGTTACTCCCTGATCTATGAGACCTTCAATCAGCTCTCCTTTGACCATAATTTTAAAATCAGGGCAGTCTGCCGTGCCTTTGACACAATTTAGGGTGGCGTGGTATTTTATGCTAACGACAATGGATCTGTTTATGTGCACAAATTTGGCACAGCTAAAGTAATAGGCTGTGCTAAATTGTTACACATAAACTCTGGTAAAGTAGCAGAGCCGGCTACTTTAGCTGAGAATTTAAATTCAATGAATAAAATGCACACAAGCTGTCAGTGTAGCCACACAATTTGATAGAAATGCCTTGAATGCAGGAAAATCAATGCTAATTTGGCAGAATTAGGGCCGAAACACAATACGAGCTTTTAAGCTGACTAGAACTTTAAACTAATCAAACCCAATACGGCAACACACTATTGCATCTTGGGCTTATACACTATTGCATCTTGGGAATACATATAAACACAAGCCGTGAAGTAGAAAATGCATACCTAGTGATGTAGTCCGAGACTCGTCGCGAAATAACACATCGTTCAATAAGTCCCGAGACTAACCCAGAGATGGTGCTAGTAGTACCAAACTGGCCACGTTTCCCTAGAATACGAACCTTTACATGAAACGTGTAAAAATTTCACGTCGATCGGACCACAAACAGCAGAGTTATTGAGGTTAGAGTAAAGTCACTTTGTAATTTGTTTGAAAAATGGAAAAAAGCGAGTTTCGCGTGTTGATAAAACATTGTTTTTTAATGGGTAAAAACACCGTAGAAGCCCAGCAATGGCTTGAAAAACATTACCCGGACTCCTCTCCATCCAAACCAACGATTTGTCGGTGGTATGCTGAGTTTAAACGTGGTCGTACGGACACAAACGATGCGGAACGTTTGGGTAGGCCATTGGAAGCCGTTACACCGGAAAATGTGAGTGAAATGTTAAAAATCGTAATGAAAAATCGCAAAGAGAAGGTCCGTGAGATTGCAGAAATGACACATATATCATCTGGAAGCGTATTTACGATCCTTTATGAAAAATTGAGCATGAAAAAGGTTTTTTCTAAGTGGGTGCCGCGATTGCTTTCAGTGGAACAAAAACAGCAACGAGTCGACGATTCAGCGAGGTATTCAACATGGTATAAAAATGTTGGAAAGGCGTTGGAACGATTGTATCACTCTAAAAGGAGATTATATTGATGAATAAAAAAGATTTTTGAAAAAAAAATGTTGTTTTCGTTGTTAGTCTCGGGACTTATTGAACGATGTGTTAACATTGCTTCTTATGGCGGAAGATCCGAAGTATGGCGCTCCACTCGCCTGAACTGCTAAACAATAACTTTTACGCGAAAATGATATTCTACTAACTATAACTACAGAGGAATACCTTTCTAGTGAACTTAAAAAATGTATAGTGACAAGAACAAAATATTAGAGTTTTTTGCACTTAAACACAACTCTAATCATTTCCTCGAACAAAACAGCAGCGGCAGGTCGACTTGATAGCACGACTTTCCGTTGTAATTTGTTCGATGGGCAGGAAGAGTAACTTTTGAGCTCAAATATCTTTAATATTTTGTTCTTGCCCCTATAATGATTTTGGTACCATAAGAACGGTATTCCTCCCCAATTACAATCAGTAGAACATCACTTTTTCGTAAAAGCGGTAGTTTAGCAGATTCGGTCTGTGGAGCGGAATGAATGGGCTATACCGCCATAAGAAGCAATGTTATTTCGCGGCGATTCTCGGACTACATCACCCTATACATGTGGTAGTGAGCAGGTCTACTTCATGGCTTGTTATATGTTTCCCGGGGGTTTTGGTGAAAGGCATGGCAGGAATTGCTCGAATCCTTCCGAGAACAAAGTGTTACTGAGGTGGCTTAGATAACACGTCCTGGTAAGGAAGGAGCGAGAGCTCCTATGGGGCTAATAATCCTACCTTTTAATGCCTACACTCTGCCGAAATAGATGGAGCCTGGTCGAAAATCCTGGTTAGGGAGTATTACTCAATGCTTATGAGGTGTCGCAATTGCCAAAAATTGGAGCACACCACCAAACATTGCTAGGTCTCCCAACCCCTCATGGCCCGGAGGTATTTAGTCGAAAATTGTGAATGAACTGTTCTGCTGAGGGGCGTGTGTAAAAATAAAAGTTCAAAATAAATATAGCATATGTATGAAGCGCGGAAAGCATATTATGCTCAACTTAAGACAATTGAACTTTTGCAAATAATGGTTGACCTACCGTTTTAATTTGATGAGTAATTGAATGCTTGACTATTTTGATGAAACTAGAATCTATTGTTGAACTAGTAAATTCACAAATTAATTTTTGAATACATTCTTTGAAAGAGGGTTCGATTAAAACTGAAAGGGTTAAATATGGTCCTTTAATAATATTTCCATTTGAAGTGAGATTAGTTAGTGGGTCGATTAAAGTTCTGTTTGCCAAATCTACAATTAGTTTGTAATTAAATAGTTGTTTAACATAAAAGAGCTGGTTATGTTAATACGATCACTAAAAATACGACTTACGCTCTGATAGAACACAATTTAAAAAAAAACAAAAAACACCCGTCGCAGTACCCTTCAAATCTTCTTGGTATGTCAAATCATACTCAAGTGTTACCAATTAGCTTTTCATTCGTTCACAAGGACGATTATTGTATAGACGTATTATTTGTTAATTTCATTATGCTTTGACATGCTTTTACCATATTATTTTATCTCATGACAAAACATTAACTCAATTGATTTATATTTTGATAGGTTATAATATTATATTATGATAATAATTGTGTTGCGATGAGTTAAAAATTAAATGTTTATTGAAATAGTTTAATTAATTTGAAGCCTTTTTAACAATAGAAGAATTTCATGATTCTTGAATGAGTATTTTAATTCGTGAATTTTTACTCTTGAATTAAAATTACGTACATAACTTTTATTCTTGAATTAAAATTAGGTACATAATTTTAATTCAAAAATTTTAATTTAGAGATCTTAATTCAAGAATTAAAATTATGTACATAATTTCAATTCAAGAATACAAATGCACAAGAATAAAAATTCATGAATTAAAATTCACGAGAATAAAAATTCTTGAATTAAAATAATTGATTGAATTTATATTTTACTTTCGAGCAATACAAATTTTTAATTTAATATTTCTTTATGCATGTGTTAAATTGTTCAATTGAAATTATGCTTTAATATTATTGTAATTCATTGTTATAAATATTAATTTCCCTGTGAATCATTTCTTTAAAAATATTTTTCGATTAAACAATTTTATTTTTATGTTATTAAATAGCAAAACGGCGAGCCATAAGAATGAGTGACATTGAAAATCAATGTGAGAAATCTCACTAGGTGAGACGACTTTCAGAATAAGCATCTCTTATTCGTATACTAGCTATCATCGTTGCATCTGTTTGCAAGCCAGCAACGTCGGGGTACCAGGAAATGAGCCAGCAGACCAAGGGGTGAAGGAAGCCATAGAAACCCACCAAGCACCAATACTCCAGAGGTCCCTACACTGTCCCAATACGTTATGAGGAAATGCAGCCATTCCGCCTCGAAAACTCTACCTTCCTTTCTTTCGTATAAGAATGGGTCACACGTAAAACTACTTGACTTATGACAATATTTATTCGAATTTTTATTTCAAAAGCAAGTGAAATTAATCGATTTGGCAAGTGAAAAATTGAGCTTATAGTAAAACAAAAATACCAAAAATTAGCAAAATTATTACTTAGAATATAAGTTTCGAATTTAAAAAAAAAATAGATTAGCATCACCGCATGAACTAAATAGGCTCTAATTTAATAATCAATTGCACTAAAGACCAACTAGCAAACCTGAAGCGCCATATATGCTAGGTTTCCAATTTATAGAACAGAGTTCTATGATTATATCCATTATTCTTAATGCAATTATGGTATACCCCTTTTCCAGCTTTAAATATTTATATAGTTTGTAATTCACTCTTAAATAAATTCAAAATATGTACCGGTAAGTTCCAAAAGACTCTCTAAGAGGAGCAAACAACAAAGCAAAAAGGGTTTAATCTTTTTCCGCCCACCACCATCTCTCAATAGCTTTCTATGGACAACACACTAGTCTTACCTTATCTCACTCCTTTATCACCTAAAGGTCGTTCATTCTATGCAGGGTTGAATTTGTATTCAAAGTAGTATCTAGTTGAGTTCTTAAGTAGTGAGATTAGTTTTTTCCTAATCCACAATTTCCTTCCTCTTGAGCAATTCTAGATTAATTTAAGAAGTTTAAGAAGTTGCGTGGCTCCAGCTTAATTGTCCTAAATCCCTTATACTTCGCCGTTTGAAGTTGTTAACCAGTTTTTGTGCTGAAATGAATGAGGCAAATGTCTGCTTTAATTTTGTGAAACATTAAATTTTGTAAAAAGTGCAATTCGAGAGATATATGGTTTCATTTTGGGTCTTGTTCGTCAAATGGAACTCGTAATTCTTTTCATTTCTTTTCTTCATCTCACTCTATGTAATTTCGTATCTGATTAATCTATTATCTGATTAATCAATATTTAAAAATTTCTTTTTTTTTTTTTGCAGAGAAATTCATCCCCTAACTTATTTACTGCGAGCGGTAAGAATAGGAAGGGAAGTGCCGGACCGGTTAGTGCTAATTTCCAAAAAAAAAGGAAAAAAAGGTGAAAGGAGGGTTAACCTTTTAAGGACGGGGAAAATTACGTTAATATTGATATTTTATTACACATGAATATTATACATAAATTCAATGAACTTCTTATGTGGAGTCCCCCCCCCCCCTCCTTGCTGGTCGATATATCGACCAGGCCCGTCCGCAACGGAAAGTCCCATGTAAAAAATTTGGCGCGATGGTTTGAAAGTATTTTTCTAGGTAATTTGATGGGCTGAATACAGGAAAAATCGTGAAAATATCAATGTTTGACCTTGAATTAACTTTGCAGATGAGTTTCGCGATTCCTGGTATTATATTTTTCGTAATCAGTACATAAGAAAAGGTAGGTATGCCAACTTTCAAGGCGAAACAGCAAACAAAACTTTGACTTGGAAATAGCAATTTTCAAGGTCAAGGATGCTTCCAGGAATTTTTACACTATTTTTCCCATATTCAGCGCATCAAAAAATGTAGGTCTGCCAACTTTCAGGGCTAAATAGCAGAAAAAATTTGACATTGAAAACCGCTATTTTCAATGTCAAGGATGCTTCCAGGAATTTCTATACTATTTTTCCCATATTTAGCGCATCTCTGGCTGGTCCATATATCGACCACTCCCGTCCTTAAAAGGTTAATATGGCCGGTTTTCGGCATAAATTTTTTCTCAGGAAGGACTTGGAATTTCTTTAAAATTCTTTTTGGGTTTTTAATTATAATCAATATATAATCAATTTCAACCAATACGAAACATCCAAATACCCTCCCCCCTCTCTGCCATCCCCCCAAAGTTATGAGACAGCAGCAATAAATAGCACTATTTTAATGCTTTAACGCTTATAGAAAATGTCTGAGCCAAATTTTTGGTTTTACAATACAGATAATGCATCTAGAAAACCAATCAAACAAAATACCCTCCTCCCCCACCATACCCCCTCCCCCATGAGATTTCAAGTCCTTCCTGCCAAAAAATTTAGGCCGAAAACCGCCCTTGTTAACCCTCCTCCTTTTCGCCTTATATTGCACATTAAAATTTCTCTACTTTAAGTTTAGGTCAATATTAATAATACTAAAATCCAGCTCTCTACGTTGCATGGTCTCTGTGAAGATAGGCTGTAACAAACTCTACAAGTGGTCCGTTTTTCCAAATTAGGTGTGGAACACTAATACCTAGATTAAGGAGTAATATTACTTTGTGTGCACGAAATCAAAGGTCATGTTTGGAGTTGGTTTTCATGAAAATTGTTTAATACAGGGTGTTCAGAGGTGGGAGGTCAATACTGCAGGGGGTGAAAGGTCAGACCGAGACAAGCAAAAAATCGTATGGGTGGGGCGGGGGGGGGGGGGGGGGGGGGGCATCTCGTACCGTTTGGCAGTTACAGGGTGATTCGTAAATCAGGATTTTGCCTTATATGGGAACCACTCTTGTATTTTTATCTTTTTTTCTACGCATCGCAGCGGCCCCAAACTGATTGGAAGCCCTTTCCAAAAAAGTTTACACCCCCCCCCCCCCCCCCCCCCTCCTATCCCCAACCCCTTGGCCACAATCCCCCCTGGAAGTTGAAAAAATTAACTTTTATTTCACGATTTTTCACCTTTCGCCCCACTTTTCTCCGAAATTCATGTTATTAACATACCTACTTTTTATTTTTTTTAAGTTGCCTATCTAATTACCTTTCCAAAAAAGTGCAACATGCCCAGGTAGAAAAGGGTTGCAAAAGTCCTGAAATTAAAACATCCTCACAGGTACCTAATTACTTTATTGCACCATAATGGAAAAAGTCGTTCAGTAAACAATTTTTATGACAGCAAGTTCGGAAATGTTTGTTTAGGAAACAGAGGTAGTACATTTTTATTATTTCAGCAAAACAGTAATAAAATAATAAATGTAATCCCGTTAAATAGCGTTATTAGTTTATTATATCCAGTATTGACTCTTAAGTATCCTGACGCTCCGTTTCTAATACCTCCTATGAATTATGGTATAAAAATGGGTAAGTTTGAAAGGACATTGACCACAGTTGAAGAAGCAAGCGATAAGAACGGGTGTTTAATAGAAAAAATTAAGATAAAATGGCAGAATTCAGTGTTGACGAGTATGCCGATATAATTTACGTGTACGGTTTAGTAGAAGGAAATGATAGTGAGGCCTTACAAGAATACCAAAAGAGATTCCCGAATCGGCGGGTACCCAACAGAAGGGTATTTTCAAGGACTTTCAGAAGGTTAAAAGAAACCGGAAGTGTAACCGCCCCCAGAGCAGAAACGCGAGCAGGAAAATCGGCCAATTCAGCGGACCCCGACCAACAAATCCTCAACATCGTCAGGAACAGCCCTGTAATAAGCATCAGGCAGGTCGCACGAAGGTCAGGATAGTCTTCAGGGAGAGATTGGACCGTTGTGAACCGAGAGGGACTACATCCATACCACCATATCCCGGTCCAAGCACTAGGGGAGGAGATTCCGAAGGACGATTGCAATTCTGCACTTGGCTGTTCGAGTCTGACATCGAAAACAGAAGGTTTCTAGACCGAATTCTGTGGACGGATGAATCGCAATTCACCCGGGATGGCATCACAAACTTCCACAACATCCACACCTGGTCAGATGTGAACCCACATAGGACAAGGTGTCGGTCCTTCCAGCAAAGATTTAGTGTCAATGTCTGGGCTGGCATCATCGGCAACCAGTTGATAGAACCCTTCATCTTGCCCCAAGTGCTGAATAGTCAGCTATATTCGGACTTTTTGGAGAATACCCTTCCTGATCTGTTGGAGGACATCCCCCTGGCCACCAGAAGCGCAATTTATTTACAGCACGATGGAGCACCTGCGCATACTGGGAACATTGTTAGGGCAAGGTTGAATGAACATTACCCAGAGCGCTGGATTGGACGAGGTGGACCGATTCCTTGGCCTGCTAGGTCACCGGACCTTACTCCACTGGCCTTTTTCTTATGGGGAATGATGAAAGATGAAGTTTACTCAAGACCAATCAACACCAGAGAAGAATTAGTTACCAGCACTGGGACTGCAGCCACGAAAATACGGGAGAGACTGGCTACCATAGACCTCAAACGCGAAATAAGACTAAGGCTACTGGCATGCATCGAAACTGGCGGAGAACATTTTGAACAGCTTTTGAAAGACATACGTTTTAATTGTAATTAGTTTTTAAGCGAACAAAATGTATTTTTTAGTTAACTTAAGTATAATTTCTTAAAAATTCGAATTGTCATGATATTCTGTAAAAGGATTTTTGTAAATAAATTTTCGTATCCTTTTCCTATCTGGGCATGTTGCACCTTTTTGGAAAGGTAATTAGATAGGCAACTTAAAAAAAATAAAAAGTAGGTATGTTAATAACATGAATTTCGGAGAAAAATGGGGCGAAAGGTGAAAAATCGTGAAATAAAAGTTAATTTTTTCAACTTCCAGAGAGGATTGTGGCCAAGGGGTTGGGGATAGGGGGGTGGTGTAAACTTTTTTGGAAAGGGCTTCCAAATAGTTATTTTCTGAAATCAGTTTGGGGCCGCTGCGATGCGTAGAAAAAAAGATAAAAATACAAGAGCGGTTCCCATATAAGGCAAAATCCTGATTTACGAATCACCCTGTAACTGCCAAACGGTACGAGATGCCCCCCCCCCCCCCCCACCCATACGATTTTTTGCTTGTCTCGGTCTGACCTTTCACCCCCTGCAGTATTGACCTCCCACCTCTGAACACCCTGTATAATGTAATTCGGTTTTGTGCACAAGTTAATATAAATCTGTAAGTATTTAAAAAAAATATTTTAACAATTTTTTAGATGCGAATCCAGAGTGTGGCAGGTATCGCATGAATCTCTTTTTTTTTCGTTATCGTCCTTTTACAATTTTTTACCGATTGATCCGAAATTTTAACTGCTAATGAGTACAATTAAAGTTGCGTACCCTCGAGCCTGAACTCTGCCCAGGGACAACATTCTCTCCCAACCTTTGCCTAATGACGAAAGAGAAGAGAACAGGGAGTATATGTATGATTCAATTGAAGCGATTTTGCCCTGCATTGAGAAGTTCTCTTCTGCCGAGTTGGCAGTCTTAACTTTAAAACATTTTATCTAAAGAGACTAGAAGAGCTAGAATATCTCCATAACACATAACAATTTGACAACTACTACTTGTTTTTTAACTTCCTTTAAATGAAGAAAATAACCATACTTTCTGAATGCTGCAGTAAGGATTAGAAAACCTTTGGGTATGCAATATAAACATGTATGTATATTGAGTCTAAATAAGAGCGGAAAGAGTGAAATGGATAAAGAAATGATTCTTCTCTTGGCCTGTTGATGGGTGGTCTAAGTGTTTGTGACGAATATTGACGTTTTGTCTTTTAAGTGGTAAATAAATTTCCGTTGGCGATCCACAGATCGACCCGCAACAATTCTCAGGTACGGCTGATATCTAAGCCGTCGTAAAATGTCAACAATTTGTTTTTGTGAACAAACAAAACCAAAAGCCGACAGTCAGTCGATATCAATAATTTATTTTACTACCGTCCCTTACCAATCCGGTCGATTATGTCTAGAGATAAGCAGCAGATCAAAGAAAATGCGGCTGTCGGTCGGTGCATCGTTTAGGCACCGGTTTGAGTAAATCGTATCCTACGCACAATTTGCATTCCTCCACAGCTCATAACTCAAATCAATTAAAATCGGAATTGTGTAGTGTCCAAATGTCGACGAATTAACATAATTACACCTCAGTCGCGTGATTCCCACATTTTTCAAATCGTACCCAGCCGATCGACACAAAAGAGCGCGTAAAACATGACGAAAGAAGGTGCAGACAAGGAGAACGGCCAAAACGCTCAGCCTCAGCCGCAGCCTCGCACCAGCAACTTCCCTCCGAAAAAATCCCACCCAAGAGCGAGCGCGTGCCATCTGGTGTGTGGTCCAATAACTTTAATTGAATTAAATGTGTTGCTTCTCGCTTTGCTTGCCCAACAAAATGCCAAACACCGCTCCTTCTTGTTAGTCTAATTTGAGCCCTCTCTGCGCCGTCGCGTCGGCCTCTTTCAGCCATGACCGTTGCTGGGGTGTTACCTCGTTGCGCCTGCGCAGACCGACGAGGTGCGCGGATACATGCGGACATTCAGCTATGCGCAGCCGGTTCTTCAGATTCAGAGGAGATTCAAGAAGCAGCCTCCAAAGAAATGGCTGAAGGAAGCAGCACAAAGCCAACGACGAGAAGCCGCACAACAGAGGGTCCGAGAGGTAAGCCTCTGTCAGCGAACGCGTGCCTGTGTTTGTGTGGTCTCTCAGGAGCCCTCGGGCACTTACTTCTGAGCTGACTTTATGTGGGAATTTAATTTTGATAAGTGGCTTGGTGGCAATAACATTCAATCGGCGATTCCGTGACTTTTTCTTTTCTTTTCCCCTTTGATGCTCCTTTCGGAAGGTTCATTGAAAAATGAATAGGAAATTAATAGTCGAGATGATGCTGATAAAATAGATATTTCATTATTGTGCCTGAGTTGTCAGAGACTAGTTTAATCCATTGTGTTGCAAAATGTATTACAAATTATTTATAGCATGCATAAAATTTAAAGAAATACGAATGTGTGAAACAAGGTCATTTGATTTAATTTCCAATACCATTTGGAATAAATACCAAATTACCATTTTTGAAAAATTTTGAGAAAATATTTGTTTATACAATAGAAATTGCAAACAAAGAAAAATCCGTATAAATTAAGTATTTAGAATTTGAACATCTTTAAGAAGACATTATAACTTGTTTGTTAAAACTCAAAAAACTACATAAATAACAAAAACAAGTTATTCATCCTGAAATTTGTTTTATAATCATTTCTGTCAAAAATTTAAAAAAATAATATGTTTTTTTTTTAATCTTTAAGATTTTCGTTTATCATTAAATATTACTATTAAATTTCTACTTCAAAAGGCGCATGCATACCACGCCACGTTTAGGAAAATGTTGAATATTAAACTAGCGAAATTTTATTGAATAATACATGTTTTTACTCAAGGCAAGGATTTTGTTTACGTAACACAATGCAGGTTTATATAAAAACGAGTGATCTCGTTGATCTTAGAAAAGTAAATTATATATAGGATTTTACTTCTTGCGGTTGGAGTACAAAAACAAACGGCCGCTCTGTTTGCTGATTCTCAGCAGGGATTCATGGTATCCTGTCATTTTTTTGTATAAGATTTCGCAAATTTTGAACGGTTGTCGGTCGACGTTTAGGTTCAAAGTGAGAATACCAGAAAAAAGAACATGTAGCCTCCTTTTTGATTCTTTTGTGTCAGCGTCGTTGTCGCCTTGCAGGAGTTCCTTTTTGAAATTGCACCGCCACTACTGAGGAACGATTAGATTGGACATACGTAAGATGGGCCAATAAACAGCATGTTTAAAATTCTTTCCATTTTTTATGCCATTTTCCATTTGAGCGAAATTATTAAAAATTTTAATTGCGTCGTAAAGAAGGAACCCATCGGTAAGTTCAAATTTTGAAGAGAGAATGAAATTGAACAAGAGAAAATATATTGCCCTGGGTTCACCTTGTCTAATCCGTATATCCTTGCTGGCACAGCGGGGGAAGAAAATGAGAATGAATTATGTATGTACATATTTACATTTTGCTTGAACTTTTCTATTTGTTGTTTTTTCTATTTAAAAAGAAATTCAGGATGAACTGAGTTCAATTTAAACACGGAATTTTACTGCTTATCATCCTCGCTAATTTTTTCGAAATGTTTTCACTTTTCGTTAGAAGACATATTCGTTTTATGAAGAAAATTGATTTGGTTTGATCGTAAACCAAATTAAAGTAATTTACTAAAAGAGTTTGAAAGTTTAATGAATCCACTTACTTTGGCATTTTTTCAAGGAAATTCATTAACAACTACTTAATAAAAGCACGTGTCATATTTTTTCAGGTATTTCATCTAAGAATAAATTTATTTCTACTAATAGTTTTCATGCAGAAGTAGAAGGGGTGAAAAAATGAACGAGGTTATTCGAAAAATTCTGAATAAGAAATGCGCGCTACACAATTTTTCAAATGGTTCAGATAAATCTATATTTTATCTAAGAGTTGAAAAATTCAAATTGACGACAGCCAATAGCTGAAAATTTATCATTCTGAGAAACAAGTGAAACCATATGCAACACGAAAAAACGAAAAAATGAAATAGTTATTAACGCTAAAGTAAAAAATAAACGAGAAGGTAGAAAGCCTAGCTTTTTACTCTTAGAAATTAGAATTAATACAGGATATATATATAGTTGTTCTCAAAATATTATTAGAACCTAGATTTAATAGGAGAAATTAGAAAAAAAAAAACATTAAACTAAGCAAATAGAATAAAATATATATATTATTTTGAAATTGGCCTGAGTACAATTGATATAAAGACTATTTTTCTATATTCTTGTAAAATAAAATAGTCTTTATGATCATTTGGATTTGGGCCCTTTCAAAAGAAAACGCTCATACATATAATACTGTCAGAGGAATAAGCGACTATAGCGCCATATCGACACCGCTCCCGATTGCGTTTCTATTTTTACTTTAAGGTTAAGTCCCAACTGTAAGACATTTAAATAAATAAAATAAATATAATAAATGTACACCTATATCACAAATAGTTTTCAATGTTTCATTAAGTGGTAGGCTTCACCTATATTCAGTAAAAAGGATTGATTCTCTCTGATTGATGTTACCGGACACCGCAAGAGTCCCAAGTCTGGCCACGATATGATTGCGTAAATGTTGTTTCAGTTCTCAGATTAGCGTAATAAAAGCGGGACCAGTCGACTTGGATTATAAAGAAATTGAAGCGTTCAGAGTAAGTTTATCGCTGCGCACGATGCGAATATACCTTCTGTGCTCTTTATTTCTTTGTTTACCTTTTATACGGCGGCTGTTCATCCGGTGTTGCTCAATTGCACCCACCGTCAGTTTGCCCGAGTCGGTATGGAATTTTATCAGAAAAGTGTTTGGTTTTCAGTTTTTAATTAGCGACACAACTGTAAAACGCCAATCAACCAACTGCCCATTCAGCAGCGTTAGAGAATCACTCTCAAAACAAAATAATAATAAACAAAAATAACGTAATCGTCCCGCGGGAGTCATACAAACGATACCACTAGAAATGAATCATTAAAGTACGTCTTAAAATGGACTTTAACTGAGATTGTTTAGCCTAGACTTCTAATCCATTTAAACAAAAGAAAAAAAAAAATACATTCCAAGCAAATCTCGACTTAATAATAATAAAACAAAAAAAATCAATAACGCATTGCTTTGTATTTTATAGTGACATTAAAATATTCCTTATCAAAAAATCTAAAATGAAAATTTCAAATGAAGACACTTCAGTAATATAATATCCCAATTTGAGAAATTGTTCAATGGGAAGAAAACAAGCAAATATCTGCATTGGATTGAACTGATTGCATTTTCAAAGATTTCAAGGTTTAGTATCAGTCTTGTTCTGACTAAACAAATAGCCACATTTAAGGGGTTATATACAGTCAAGATTTTCAGAAAATCGATTGTTTATTTTTTATATTTTGTTTTTTTTTTGCTTTTTCATTTTGGATGATCCAGAGATATCGACGCCTTTTTTAGAGTTGCTCCCGAAGATCAGCTGTAGCAACTTTTAAAATAATTATTTTTACAAATAAAAAACATTAAAATACAGTCAAGAGTTACCATAATATGTTTACAAATTTTTACATTAATAACTTAGAAGATCATTTCAAGAAAAATTCCTGAAAAATCGAATTTTTTGGGCCTCCTGACTGTATATAACCCCTTAACTCAGTAGCCAAAACACTGGTCGACAAACTTTAATAATTAATTTTGCACACAACAAATCATATATCATTACTTTATCATGTCACATTTTTGAAAATACTAAATACCGCGTTATGGCCACTTTTAAAAATTCAAAAACAAATAATTTATAATTCATTTTCACGTCTGCAGACTACAATTTTGCATAAAAAAATGCCCAATTGGCACCTGCTTTCGAAAAAGAATTATGTTATTTAATATAACCTAAACATTGTTTTAATAATCAACGAGAAACTAATTAATTTCCCATATTTATTTTCCGATTACATCAAACGAACTTGATCAAAATCTTGAAGATCATATTCTTCAAAAACAAATCTCCCAAATATGTTATTGTTACACCCCACAAAATACTGTTGATAAATCACTTATGAATACACTGTTAATGCCAGAGCAGACACTTAACAGAATCCGATGGGAGCAATCTACTTAACCTTTATGGGGATCTGAAGAAGCTCATCCAATTTGTGTCGTCATTTGAATGGCTAAGTCTCTTTCCATTATTCATTCATCAGAATCCCATATTGACTGGAGTCTGTGAAAAATATTCGGAAGACTGATCAGTCATTCAAATTATTTAAATCTGCTTAGGCAAAGTGCAGGACTTGTCTCATATTACAGACAGTATCTCAATATCTTGCTGATCGGCTTTACCTGTTACTTTAAGTATTTGTCTTGATCGATAACTTACATATGTGTTTCAAACCATTGGTTTCCTTTGATCGAGTGTAGATGCACGTATAGATGTGAAAATATATAAATATGAATTATAAGCAAAATCTCAAAAATCTTTTGGACCAAACTAATTTTACTTAAATATTTACAGAGGACATAAAATTTACCGAGCGTATAGCAAATTTTGAGTGCTCTCTGTCACAACTGAAATTATTAGAAGATTTTCTTAATCCAAGGGCATTTTTAAATGTTTCAGAGGCTATGGAAAAATAATTTATCCTGACATATTCTCTGAATAGAAAATTTGCAAATTCATTGCCCTGGAGTTTCGTAAAAAATAATTTTCATGTATTCCATACGAATATGAAAAAATAATTTCAAAAATTCCTTGTCAAGAAGGTAAAAGGTAATCAAGTGAAAGAGCAATATGATCTATCAGGTGAATTAAGTACCTCATCAAGCGATTATACTTTTTCTATTCCGTTTTCCTAACTATGAAATTTCCATTTTTATAAGGTTTAACACATTTTCAACGTGCTTAAATCAAATGTTTATTTAGCGCAAGTTGAAAGTCATCACCGATTAAGCTCAACACTTGGATCGTTTAAGGCTAAAGGGTGCTGAGCACAGCTAGCACCGCGTTCACCTCAGGTCCGAGCAGTGAAGGTCCAAAAGGAAACAGCAAACAGAGGAAGAGCAGGGCAAACACCATCTATCAATCGAGCGAGCCTTGCTCTTTAAAGATGTTGTGCCGTTGTGAGAAAAGATAACACAACAGACAACAGCAGGTTGGACTAACACATTATATGTGTCCCGAAAAGGTGCATTCATTATGACTTCGGCCGAGACTTAGAGCTCTAAATAGATGGACCTTAACAAGGTGGAATCCATTAACCGGCATCGGCATCGGCATCGGCTTCACCCATGACCAACCGGTTGGATGAGTTGGATCACCTCTTCCTAAACATGACTTTTCGGTGTAATCTAAAAGCCAGTCGGACGGGGAGTATGCCGTATGCTTCTCACAATAAACCAGCTCCTCAGATATCTCCGGCCGATAGGCACACTATGGATCGCTGGCGTGCACGTCTTTTATTTCGAGGAGCTCTATGGGCCTATCATTCAATCCGCTGTAGTCAACAGGGGCAATAATACGATGATAATTTGTATTTACGTAAATCGCTATTTAAATGCAACAAAGGAACCCGAATATTGTGTATTAATCTACCTCGTAAATCGTTGCTATTTGTAGCCTCGAAATATTGCAATTTGGAATTAGATCCTCACAAATGATCGCTTATACATTTTTATGATACAATTTTTCCACGACTTGTATTTTGAGTTAACAATAGAGAGTTTATTACAAACTCATAATTTATTAATTATAACCAAATTTCATTGATTAACCAGCTTTTTAATGTTCCGTAACAAGACAGTAAAAACCATAGTTATTAACATTTATTGATTAAGTTTAAGCCCATAACTGGGAAAATATATTTAATATGTGTGTAAATTATTAATTTTATATGTGCTTTTATGAGCAATGTAATTTTCGCCATTATTATTGAAAGTGGTATTAATCCACTTTTTGAAAAAATCATATGAGGTCTATATAGACGTTAACATTTAACAGGAGAAATCGTTAAAAGATATGATTAAAAAGTTTACTTATACCAGTATCAATAATAATAATATGCAAAAATGCAAATTTATCTAAAATCGTTCGTAGTAACTTTAACACTATTTCTACCATGGTTTTGTTTATACCTATTTCAACCAAAAGGCGTATTTTGACACCTTTGCGTTTAAATAAAAATATCTTGGAAATAATTGACAACCTTATTATTACAAATAAATTGGAACAAATATGCTAAAAAATAAAATTGTGTATAATATTTCTACTACTTGTATGTAAAAGATATTTCAACAGGTTTAAGGTTCAAAGGGTTAATTTGCTTCATTTTAAGTATATTTTTGATAATTTTTTCTGTGCATATGGTAAATTGGATTTATTTGAAAACTGTACACTTAATAAAGGATCATTCCAGGAATATTCAATTTTTAGCCTCAAATATTAAGAAATAAGCCATTGAGAGCAGTTCTTCGGATACTCTTACAAAAAAGCCGTTTGCGGTGGACATCAGAACTCATTACTTAAAAAGAAAAAGCCGGTAAAAATCAGCCTATTTTTCATAGTAAAACTAATTATAATGCACACAAAAAAATTATCTCGACGTCACTACCTCATATTTTATGTACTTGTGTGTCAAATTTGAAGAGGATCGATCAAGTAGATTTTGAGTTACAGTGTCCACTGACTTTGAACATTCTAGTGGAGAAAAATACGTTTAAAGGCTAAACACGGAATTTACAACGCGCAGGAATAGCTCGAAGCCGGGTCGGAACGGCGGAGACTTACAACTTCATATCTCCGTTAGTTTTACTTCAATCGACTTCAAATTTTAACACAATAATCTTGAGATGTTGTACATTTATATGAAAAAATTTTAAAAGAACCCAAAAAATACCCTACCCCCCCTTATTGAAACTTTACATATTTATTTCTTAGTCTTCAAAGAATACAAAAAAAAAATTTTTAAATTTTTCCATTTGAGTGATTTTCAGTCACTGGAACATCTGAAAAAAAACAACCAAAAGGACAAATGTTCATCGAAAAATAACAAAATGGCGCCGTTTTTATAAAAAACGCACATTTTTTAGTCCGGAAAATCTGATGAAAATCGAGAAAATTTTCGGAAAACCTTTTTTTCCCCCAAATCATGTGTCAAATAACATATCAAAATTTCAGACCGATCGGCGCAATAGTTTTGTTTTAATCGTGTACACCAATCGCGGTTTAAAGTTTTTAGAAGATATTTTTAAAGGCAAAGCTTACCTAAATTTATTCTGTAATGCCTGCACCGAAACCGAATTAGACTTTAATATAACTAAATTCTTATTCTTGAAGATATTTCCTATCAAAATTGATTATAAAAAAAAGTATTGACTTTTTGAAAATTTGGGTGTGTCAAGCTGACAACCATTTATAGGAAAAGTCAAAACTTTAATTGGGCGAAAACGGTTAAACTAATTTTAAGTAAAAATTTCAAAAGGTGTGTTTTGATACCTTCGATAAAAATAGTGTTAAAAAAGAACATAAAATTTCGAAAAATTAGAAAGGTGTACAAATCTTACTATTGTACATTCAATTAAAGGATGTACGAGATACATCTTTTAATTAAATTCCCCAAAATGTCCGTTTTATCTTCGAGGAATTTCCCTGTAAATATTTGAATCGTTCAACCTGAAGGAAATAGCGCAATGCCGTTGCTTAACTAAAATACCTTCATTCTCAACGGTAGCCATAATTTTCATTCTTAGCGAAACACACGGACATAGAAAATTGAAATTTATGATCCTTGCCACTCTAGCGGTGTCTGCAGATAATAGATTGAAAAGGATCGGCACCAGAAAGATTAATGCTCAGCTACCCAACTGAGAAAGGTTAAACAGCAGACGTTCTACAAATGAGCTTAAGGCCAAAACGAATAACAGGAACAAACAGAAATGAATGAATAACCAGATTCTTTCCTTAATTCTTTTTTTTCCACGATGACGCCTAATGATACATATTTTCTTGCTATCTTGCTAGAGAAACCACAAACTATGTTAATTTGGCATCGTACGGTTTCGATCAGCTATATCGTGAGCAACTATCTCTGGGATTAATCCAAATAATTCAATTGGCGTTCGAATGCATTGGTGCAAATGAGTATGAATTTCTCATTTCATATACCCTCGTAATTTTAAAGAATCAAGTATGACAAGTCAATTTATTATTAAAAAATTAATACTAGTAATTTACAAACAAAACAAATGACACCATATTAAAAACAAAAGGGGACCATGAACTAGTATATCAAACGAAATAATAATATTGTTATATTTTGTTCAGAGTCCAGATTTTTGTAGGAGTTCAGTTTTTTCTACTATGTCAAACATTTTTTTTAATGGCTTATGTATATTTCAAGATTTAAGAGCAGTCTCTGCAGTCCAAACGTTTATTAACTTCCATTTCAGCGAAAAGTTACCGCAAAAAAACTGGCCGACTTCCAAAAATCTGAATATGACTAATAGGTGGCTGGCCCTTGTTTAGGCAGTGGCAAATTAAATAAAATCCCATCGAGAGATGACTGAGTAGCTCTGTCCAGAGCCTCATTCGAGCCATTAGCAGAACAAAGATGGTAAAAAAAAAAAAACTCGTACTTGCTAAGTACATACCACTTCGGGTTCAGTGTTGCTCAACACGTTTTTAGAGTCCCAATAACAAGTCTTGGGCACTTTTTCAGCTTTGTGAATCTTCCGACTCCGTGTAAATAAAAGCCCCCGGAGTGGTATTTCCTTTCTTTTGAACTCCCTGAGATCAGAAAGGTAACCAGTGTACTGAACAATTTCTTCCGTTCTTTCGTGATACGATCCCAGTTGCCCGCCTGCGAACACAGTGTAAACGATACAATAGAATTTTTCCACAACTGAGGTTTCCAGCAACAAAACCAGCCTGCGGCCGCTGCCATTGCCCAGTTTCAGAAGGCGAACTTTGTTGACGCCACAGAGTGTAGTAGATCTGACTGAATAATTATGGGAACCATAATCTTGGATAATACGAGCGCATACTTTAATATTATTTAGCTATAAGAATGAAACACAGCGCAATAAATACGGATTAGTCTTAATAATGCCAAGCAAATCTCGACCGTACATGTTCTCGAGTTGAATGAGTTATCTGCTAAATAATTTCTGCGAAAGCTGGTCAAATGTAAAAGATATTAATATCTGATTCTGTTAGCCGCTACATAGTGCTTTATACATAGGGGCAGGGATACCGCGACTAATAAGACTAATTCCAATAGACATGATTCCGTGTAGGCGCTGCGACCAGAAGACAAATCGCGATGTAATTAGTCAATATTTCACTATTTCTAAATGACTGTGGTGGATTACTACTTCAACCAATGAGGTATGCGATTCTTTCTCAATAACACTTAAAAAGATCCCCTTGTCCAAAATATAATCAGACAACCGTGCAAATCGCACTCAGAGCAAATTTTAATGAGAGCATTTTTAAGCTAATTAAAATCGCTGTAGATTAATGGGATTTGTCAGGGCAAGTTTATTTCAGTGTCATCATCATTTTTGTTATGCAGATATATTTTGCCATTCAGAGGACGTCGTCCAATGCTCCAATAGATAAGCCCGTTATGGACATTTTTTAATTAATTCCACCACTTCATCTTTTATTTTTATTTTTTTTTTTCAAGCCTGTGGTAAAACTTATAAATTACTTCAGCATTTCAGAATTATATTTATAGAATAGCAAAATTTATTCTTCTTTCATTTTAAATGGTAAAGAATGCAATTATTTGTTTTCTTTTTTCAACATTTTTCCCATAGATTGCAAATTCGAAAACAAAAATGTTCCATCACAACAAATTTTCGAGGAAAAATATGGGTAAAAGTGAGATAATGCGAGTTTTTCAAAAATAAGGAAAGGACTCAAAACTACATTCAAATGAAAGCTTGCATCCTAAATCCTAAATTATAGCTATAAAATAGGATTCACCTGCACCCCTTTCAAAATTCTGTTGAGGGAACGTTTTACATGAGCGAGCTCCATGACTGATCTACTTCATTCACTACCAGAGTCAGATTATCAGCTTCACTGATAGTACGCCACCTATATTTTGTTTCCCCAAAAACTCCGAATTTGGACCAAATATAATACCTAATTTTTTGGGGCCAAGTGAATTTAAGGTCTTTTGTTTGTAGATTACAATATAACCCATTTAAAATTTCAGTTTTCCTGCGTTTTTTTTAATAGTTAATTAATTTATTAATTTTAATTAATTTTCTGGTTAAAGAAGAAAACGCCCACAATATGCGTAAGTGGAAATTCTTTAAGGGGGTAGGGTATTTTTTTGCGTCTTTTTAAAATTTAAATTCGTTTTTTTTAACTTCAAAATGATGTCAAAAATTGAGAAATCAAAAAATAGAAAATCTCGACGTCATTACCTCCAGAAACTCATAAACTAACCAAATATTTTCGTTTTTTTGATTAAAGATAATCTAGTAATATGTCCTATAATATTGTTAAACATTTTTATTGCAATATCTAATAAGGGGGCTGAGAAAAAAATTCTTAAAAAAATGCGTTTTTTTGATCCTCTAATTGGAAATCAAGCTAGGAAATATTTACGACTTGCAGTTAATCGATGCTCGAACTACTTTCCCAAATTTGTACCATCATAACTTGCTGGAAAGTCACAATTTTCGTTTTAAAAATAAATACGAACCGAACAACTTTTTTACTTCCTCTCGAAAATTCTTAGCCTCAGTCTTTTTCCCTGTCAAAATTCGCGATTTTTAAAATATAGTTGTGACGAAATAAGTTTTAATAGGATATCAGCGATATTTCATTGCACTATTAAAAACAGATAACATGATTTTTCTTTGTTTGAACCGAGTTTTCTGCACGCCAGAGAAAAATATCGCGAACTAAAGGAATCTTTTGAAGTTTAACGATCACTTAGACTATTCCAAAAAGGGGAAACTGATATGAAGTACTAGATCTCATCCTTGGTGTTTAATCTCCCAACTGGCCAATAGGCGGGAGATTTAAATTTAAGAGAAACCCATATTTTGTAATTATGATTGTAAGATTGGAAAAACGATTCATTTGAGCAGAGTTGAACTTACAACTTTTTGGAGAAATTGTTAAACCAGGTACTTTAAATAGTATTTAGGAAGAAAATGCATTAATATTTACTTCTGTACACCCTAACACTCTCCCAACATTTTAAAAATGATATTTTCCTCAATATTGTTATTTTCGTAATCAGCTAGATATTTTTCATTTCCGTTTTCATTCCATTGTTTTTATTTTGTGTGTGAATTAACCGTTCAATAAAAGGAAAATGAGTATATGAAACATATCAGATATATAGTATAATTTAATGCGAAACTTGACAGAAAGATAACCTGTTACATATTAGAAGATAATAAAAATAATATCCCTTTATGCAGGGGGTAGAACTTTCCAAGATGTTCGACGACAGACGCTATCTCCAATAACTAACTAATGTATCAATTAAGATATATTTGGCGAAAAGTATCGAACCGTCAATTTCGGGTAACATAATTCCATAAGGTTATGAATTTTGTATTCTGTAAAACCGTCCCAAGAATTTTTATTACAATTTATTTCAATATATTATGAATCGTATTTCTAAATTAACCCCACATCTTTTTAATTCCGTGTACAAGATTTTGATTAACCTCTTCAGGGACGAATGTCCAGAATTCGTAAGGGGAGTTATTGGTTTCTTTAATGTACGAAAATAACTACATTACAGAAACCAATGATTTGCTTTCGAATTTTGGAAGTTCGTCTCCTGAAGAATATTTGAACTAATAGAATTTAGTTTATCTTTGCATGACAAAAAAAACCAAACGTTCACATATAGAGGTTAAAATGGTTCTAATTTCAATTAATTATTTTTGGATGACTGACTTCGTCTTATCGAATAATATTTAGAATCGTCTAAGGCGAAAAAAATTTATTTATTGAATTAAAAGTGATCAGCAGTTGCCTATAGCTCGCTGAAATATTCTGAAGAGAACATAAAATTTATATGACTTATACCCATTTGAAAATATTTTAAGTCAAGCTATGAAACTTTGTGAAAACATATTGCTATCTGAGAATATGTAGTATTGACAAATTAACATCACGTCTGTCTTGTTTCCTACAGCCAAAATAGTAGAACCACTTCTTTCTTTATTTCAGAACCACTGTCATTACTCATTTGGAATGTTTAATTCGTTTTGTTGCAATTCAAGAGGTGAAGTTTTTATGCTCACATTATTAATTACAAAGGAAGTGTTTCGAAAGCTGAATAGTTGATGAATTTCATTTCTATATTGCTATTTATATTGTGACATATTCTAATAATAATCAGGCTACATTCCAGAATTATTCCATTAAAATTATGGCCATTATAAATTGCTAAATTGTTGAAAATATAATTCGAGACGTAATTAACTACGTGCAAATTTGAATTATTAAGAAAACATCTCAGGGTGGAGTCTGAAATTAAAAAGAATTATTTTTATTTAATTAAATTACTGGTTTTATGTGATTATAAAAAAACATCTGAGAAATTTAACAATACCTTTATATTTGGTAAGGATTTACTGTAAAAACCTAAGGTAATGTCCGTAATTACATGAAGAATAAAAGTCCAGCCACTTTATTTTATAATCGTCTTATTTCATTCGTACATAACATCCAGCCCATATCACGGTATAAATATGGCAACCTTCGCGGCACGGAGCAGACTAACAAGATCATGGAAAATATCTGATTAGAAAAGTTATCCAGGAGGAGAGAGAGCAATCGAAGTCGGAACATTAACTCACCTTCGAACAAATTTAAAACACTATCCTACAACAAAATCCGGCCGAGCGCAGCCATAACATAGGAAATATTTCAAAGATGATCATGTCTGGGAAACATATAATTCTCGTCATAATCAGTGAAGATCAAAAAAAAAAAAATAATAAAAAAAGGCAGCTAAAACAGGCCGGGACCAGGGACCATGGTCATCATCTTCTTCAGCCATACCATGGCCTGTGATCAGACAGTCACTCGTTTGCGTTTATGTACAGCATAAGCAGTCTGCGCAGAGCGTTATCTCCCGATGGTTAGAAGACGATCGAACCTGCCTGAATGGTGCTGCTCTGGCGTTGCTTCGATCGGTTTTTATATACCTCAAGATGCCACTCGTAAGTGGTATACCTGGGAAGCTCCGCCTTTTGCAGCCCATGATCGAAGGCACCTTTGATGGTATTCGTGCGTCTGTGCAGATGTCCAGCACAAAATCGATCGCACAAAATCTCTTCACACCTGAAGCACATGCTTTTTGTAAAGCGACCACGTGGAAGTGTTGGCCCCGTTCTGAGCATGTGTGAGCCACCACACCATTCGCGCAGGCTTGACGATGCGCCACTTTCAGGCCAGAGTTTCGTTAAATATCTGAAAAGTTCACCTCGGCATGATAACGCCGAGAAGTCCACAGCATATCTGCTGCGTAGATACTGTGGATAGGGGGTGGTTAGATTGCGACTGTGCACCACCGACGTTACCCGGGATATGTTTCGTTCAATTTGTAAAGGATCGGCCGCAAGTGCAGTCGCCTTTCGCACCTCAAAAGACGAAAGTAGCTGACTAATTAACGGGAAGGCGCACCTTTCTTGCGTTATGGAAATTTTTTGGTTGTTAAGTTATTAAGGTGTCAGCTATTCAACCCTAAATTCTGTTTAGATACTATTTATATACGCGTATTTCTGGTGAAAGTGGTATTTTTTTATTCTTTTTTAATTTTGCTCAACGATTATATTTTACGATAATTGAGAACCTTAGACGACATGGTTTGAAAGGTGCTATGTTAAAGTGTTTTCTCCGAAAGCTCTTTAAGTGATTTATTGTTAAAGTAATTTAAAAAAAAAGAAAAAAATCTGATTTATGTGTCCCAGTGTTAAAACCACATTTCCGTCGTCGATGTCTCAAGGTGTTATAAACAAATGATTTAATGAAGGTGTAAAAGTGCAGCCCGCCGGGAAATTGGATAACCACACGAAGACGTACTTCACCGAAGATGTACAGTTGCGACAGAGAGTAGGTTTTGGTGAAGCAGCTCTTTGGCCGAACACTAAACCCCTCAAGATGTATCTTAATATAAAGAAAATCCTGCGAAATTCGATCCTTCACAAAATCGCAAGAAACATGTCGATAAGAATATTTCTAAATTTAGTGATCTTTGTGACAATAATTGATTCAGTCCATTCATGTGGACCTGGGCGGGGTATCGGGGGGCCTAGAAAGAATCGCAAGTTAACTCCATTAGTGTTTAAACAGCATGTGCCGAACATGTCCGAGAATACGATGGGTGCATCGGGTCTGCATGAGGGCAAAATTAGGCGTGATCACCCCAAGTTTAAAGATTTAGTGCCAAATTACAATAAGGATATTATCTTTAAGGATGAAGAGGGCACCGGCGCTGACAGGTTAATGACACAAGTAAGTACCTACGACAAACCGAGAAAGTTTTTATCTTATGATTTCGTTTGTGTTTTGAATCATTTTATCGCCCCACTAAGTTTCTGTTGACTCTGTGAGAATTCTGTTCGCATTTGCTTGATTTATTTTCACTTAGCTATCTGAGGGAAGTGTAAATACGGTTAGAAATAGAGACGCCGCGATAAGATATCGGAAATAAGTGATAAATTCATGGCACTTTAGATCGAAATAATGTTATAACGCATAGGATTATACTTTTCAAGAGAGTTGTTTTTCTTTCCTTGAGAAGTTTTGAAATGCCTCAGGTAAATATTTATAGAAACCGACTACTGATAGAATTTTCCTGTTGAAAGTGAAATACACCTATTACTTTTTACTTGTTCATACAATGAATATGAAATCACAAGCTGTTATGTTTATAGCACATTACATTTAACTTGAAAGTTATGAAGCCTTCCGGAAATCATCACTTCCGATTACTTTATTTGTATACCTATTAGCTCTGAGCAAAGTTCTTCGATTATTTTATTTTCTAAGAAATGCCACATCGGAGATATTGACGAATGAATTTTTATTAATTTTTAGTATGGATTTAGATAAAACAAAGTATAGAGATGAATTCTGGAATCGTGTATTTTCACATTTCACACATTCCAATTTGAAGAGTTCTACAAAAAATCCTGACAAACACAAAAATATTCTCTAAATAAGGATACCATCGTCAGTGAAGGTATCGGATTTACACGGTAGATAGGTTCCTTAGAAAACCGTGTAAATCGATATCGGGATTGTGTATTCGTAAAACCATTTATTTCAACATAAATGAAAAGTAAATATATTTTCAAAAACATAAAAAAACCAGCCTATTTGTAAAATGACTAGTATATAAGGTATAAGTAATTAATTTTACACATAAAAAGAAGATATCAAATCCTTAAACATTTTCTTTGTAGTCTTTTCTTCCTGATTAGTGTTGTGTAACTTTCATCATTCGATAGTGCTTAAAGCGATATTGGTTTGATTTTTATTGATTTTAAAAACAATGTAAAAAAAGTACCATGTAAATCGGGAGATATGTGTATAACATATTAAGATTTTTTTTTCTTACGCTAAAGTATTTTTTTTTTCCATTTCAAACGTATAAAAATCCATTTAAAAAGTGCTGTTTTTTATTTCAAAAGTACTAAAATCAAAAACATTAGTATCGAAATTTAACATAAAAGTGCTCATTATTCCAAATGCAAACTATCACAATTCAATTCAAAAGCGCATTTTTATTCAAAACAAGAGAACTAAATTCCAAGCAAACGTGATCTAGTTATCAAATTAAAAAAAAAAAAAATAATAAAAATATTATAAATAAAATGCTCGAAATTAAATTTCGTAAATTTCGACAAAATTTCATATTGCTAATTTACAATTATAGTAAATTTCCACAGGCAATCGTTCACAAAACTCTAATAAACCATGTTTACTTACACTAAATTTTGTTTAAAACAAGTTCCTAAATATGTATTTTTTAAGTCGACTTTTTGCACACGCGCAAGTCATTTCAAATTCAGACTAAAATAATGGGTGACAGCTAAAAAGAATCAAAGTCGCACTTCGCTAAATTTTTCAGAATTTTGATTTTAAACTTTGATGTGTATAATCTAAAAGCTTTTAGCTCATATCTTTAATCTTTATTTATTAAATGGTATCATATCTTTATTCTGCTTGCATTAAGCTACAAGATGGCACTAATTTTTGGCCAAAATGGACTGGATTGTTTTCGCCGAAAAGCTACGGCTTGTTTATCCGCAAGGAAATAATGATAATTCATAAATAATAATCCAAATGCAGGACAAAAGCTTTTAAGTCGATTAAGCAGATTATTATGCACAATATACAGTACTGGAAACAAATGAAATCATATCATTAATTTTTTTAATTTGAAAACTAGAATACGTTTGCTTGGAATTTTGTTCTTTTATTTTGAATAAAAATGCACTTTTGAACTGAATTATGGTACCTTTAGAATAATGAGCCCTTTTGTGTTAAATTTCGATACTAATGTTTTGGATTTTAGTACTTTTTAAATATAAAAGAGCACTTTTGATATGGATTTTTATATGTTTGAAAAGGAAAAAAATAGTTTTGCATAGGAAAAGGTGAAATGTTGCTTGAAAATGGTATATAATAATAAATATAAGCTAAAACTTTGTCAATAGATAAATATAACGTAAATTCAATTCATACGAATTTTAAAAAATTACGTTTTATTAGTGGGACAACAAATTTACCTTTTTTTTACAAAAGCATGTTTCATAAAAACTTCAAATCAACATGTTAAAAAACTTCCCACTGCAGATACTATATAAATGCGGCTCCATACTTCCAGTCGTTTTTAAAAATCGTTATTTTTATTTCTAACGATCGCCACTCTGTCGAAAATCGAAATTTTTTTTATTTAAATCCAGCACGACAGACAAAATATATTGGAGTATACTTTAATATCCGATTTCATTTTTCTTCAGTTGACTTTTGATGAAATTATATCTGGTAACCTTTTTGTACTTTTTTTTTAAAGGACTTTTTCGACGACGCCATATCGATACTATGTTTCACGATTTTTTAAATAAAAATATGGGAACATTTTCTAAAAAATGTATATTTTAAGCTCTGAAGAACCTTTATGTAATAAAGCTACGAGTTTCCAAAAAAATATTTGAGACCTCTTAAGATTTTAGAGAGCACCTTTATAGCTTTTCTGACAATGGACAATTTATTACACCGTAAGGTACATATTTACTTATAACATAGACGGATTTATACTATATATTTTCATAAATAAAGACACTAACTTAGCAAAAGATAAAACAAAAATTTTCTATATTTTCTTTCAATAATTATTATTGTGCACTCTTTGACTGTGATAAGTTGAAGTGACAAGAGAAAGCACATAGGTATTTTTAAATCGAAATACCATGGATGTTTTAACCCTCGTTACTAATTCCATTGTTAAAAATTACTCCATGACATATAAAATTGCTATTAATTTTTAATAAAGCCTAAATGCAAACAACATCTTACAAAAACACCATATAAAACAGCTTTGTGTTCATGTTTAACCTCGCAATAAAAGAAGATTATCAAAGAAAAAATCTTTAGTATACGATTACTCAATATCTGGTGGAATGCTTGCAATCCCCGAAGCTAAAATGAAAGTTCCTCAACTATTGTTTAACAACTTGTTTACATGAGTTAGTTGTTTGAAAAGACTATACACAGGATAGATGCAATGCAATTCTATGAAGCAATAAAACAGATAACAATGAATTTAACCACCAATCGAAGTTTTTATTACCTCACTAATTAAAGTTTTTCGGTTAAATTAGTCTCTTTGTAATACCACAAAGACAATGTTTAGTTAGGTGCCTCTTAGTTTTCCATTCTACCATTTTATGATATTTATGATATTTGTTTATAACTCTTTTAAATGAACATTAGTTGGTGGTGTTTTATTTGTATTTAATTTTTCCGATGAGTTTTTTAATATTCAGAGTTATATTAAGAAAAGTTTTAAAATTTTAATTTAATTTACATCTTCAGCAATATATAAAGACATTTGTTAACAATAAATTTAATTAATATCTACCTAATGTAATCATCTTTTAAAATATCTAGTTAAAAAAAAAAAAAAAAAAACTCGATTGAAAAATACTATGTTTATAAGCAGCACAATGTCTTTATCTTGAAAACAACAACGGATATAATTTAGCCTGAAATGGTTTTAACCTTTCTTGACAGGCTCCCATCAGTCATAAAAGAAAGAAGCAATATTGCGCAGTAATTCACTTTAATTGCATGCGCTAGACATCAGAGACCCAAATCGTGGGACACTAATGTAAAACGTCTCTTGGCATATGCTGTGCAAAGGTTAACTATGGCCAAGCATAGACAGTGAGGAGACACTGCACTTTTGATAGCATAGTTAATTTTTACGACACAAATGAGGTAGGCAAAAGGCGCAGACAGACATCCCTTGTCTGTGTGAAAATATCATGAAAATATAAATTTCAGTTCTTCGTTGTGCTAAAATCAGGTTCGTCGCTTACAAAAGACTTCAAGCAGGGACATGAAAAACATTAGCAGTTTTGGTATATGCGTTGACGGTTCACAACTGGATTTCGTTAACTGCTGTTGACCGTCAGTTTTCAAAATGCACTCAGTAGGTGACTTTTGTGGCAAATATATTGTATAAGAATGTCCTTATTTACAAAATTTACAACCTTGAAGGTAAAAATGTGTTTCGATTTTTGTTCTATACCCTGGTCAAGGTAATTGCTTTGAAATACGTTTGTTTATTTCACTCAGAACCAAATAGTTCAGAAGTCAAAAAGTTGCTAATAGTCATATACAGGAGTATAAATGAACATTTTTATTTTACCAATTCATCCAACAATAGCGTAGCAAAGAAATTTCAATTTGTTTCATAGACAACAGCGGCCCTGAAACATTTTGATGGTTTCTATAAGCTACTGAAGGTGAGGAAATCATCACTAGAAATGACTGCTATAAAATTTTATTGCTGTCGTAAATAGTTTTATCAATCAGTGGCACATTTTTAGGCATGACTGATTTTAGACGTCATCGATAATTTTAAAAGGATTAGTGACTTGAGATTGAGGGCATATTATGTTAGGGTCATTTGGGTATTTAAATTAATGGTATTGTGATCAATATAGGTCTTGTGGCCGAATAGATATTTACTGGAAATATTTTTCGAGTAATTTTAAAACGATTCCAATACATATATCTATTATATTATAAATGTTCTTGAGTTCAATAAATTATTTGTTTTTATTAAAAACAATTACGTTCAGTCCGATTTTAACCTGCAGTTGGTAATAAATTTATATTTCATTAGTTTTAAATGAAACAGGGAATAATAGAAAAGTTGTGTATTTTACACTGACATGATTTTGAAGTCCGAAAAGAATAAAAGTCGAATTCTCTCAAGAAATGATACACAGATGGTGCAAGATTTAAGCTACTAATGCCATTTTAGAGTGTGTCAACAATTTTCTTTTTCTATTTAATTTTGCACAATAAATTAAGATAGTAAATATAATCTGACAACTTTTCCATTAGCCCATAATATGCAGTATATTTCAAATATTTTCATAAGTGATCAGCTGTTTGTTTGACGTAAACGTTAGTTTAAAAGCCATTAAAATATGTAGATTAAGCAAATATTTGTGTTGAATATGGTCTATGAATGTTCACTTTATAGCATACCGACAGTGTGGAATAATTCTATGGCGTTTCCCGCCTAATTTGCATTTTACAACCCACCTGCCGACATGATCAAACTTCCAAGCGCACACTAATGATAAAAAAAAACCTGTAAATATCTTCTCAGATATGAAAAAGGAGCAAAACGACGAACAGTATCACCACTCCAGTCCGGTGTGTGTGGTATCTTCGCACGTTTAAGTGGACCATCATTAAGCAAATGAAACAACTGGTCTCGTCGGGTTCCTCCGATTTCCAGCAAAACTGCCCGATTATTGTCACAAATTAGTTTTATCATGCATTTAAGATACCTTCTCAAATACACTTTATTTATCTTCGGTTAAGCTGCCTGCCGAAACGTTTTGAATGCAAAAGAACAGAAAAATCGACAAAGAGCGTATCCAGTGGTCACGCAAATGTCAATTTATGGTCGTGTTGACCAGCGACTTTGACCAGTCTTGAGATGCCCCAGCTCCTAAGAAAGCTGTGGTTATTTCTGTCTAGCGCCTTGTATTCGTCTTCGTACCAAGTGGGAAATGAATTTACGACACAGTCTGCAATTTCATGATTAAATGGTGTTTTGGGCCTTTTCAGATGGAATTCGGCCCCTCAACTCTTTTTTAGGACTATTAAAATTTTTGGACGCTTAAAATCAATTTAGGTGCAAAAATCCTCTTTTTGCCGGTTCTTTGGACCAGCCGCTATTCATTTTTACAAAAGCTAACAATATTTTTAATTTGCATCCTAATGAGTGAGGAGGACTATAAATTTTATTGTGGGCAATTGGGTAACCAATTAGGCTTTTTGTATTCTTGAGGTTTAGTGACGTTAAGTGGAATTAGGTGTTTCACATACAAAAGAGCTCTTTTCACTCAGATGATTTAAGTAATTCCCTATGTATATGAAGGATTTATTACAGTGCCAAAATGTGGGCGTTTGACGATTCTTAGAAAACTATTTCACGGAAGGAATTGACCTGCGTTGAAAAGCATAAGCAGAGAAATATGGAAGTATGAATTATTTTCAATAGGTTCGATTATATCCGCAAGCTGAAAAAATTCAACCATGTAGTAAAAATTGCTGAATGTTATTTATACACTTCAAATAGCTTTAATTGAGCGCGAAAACAATGTGCGTTTTCTCACTGTTGAATTAATAAATTTAGTTGATGAAATTTCGAAGTCAACATGCTTAATTTTTTTTTAAAATGGATTATATGTATATTATTTATCGCTTAGATATTAAAAAACGTACAATAATTTGCCTTGGCTGGTACCGACTCCAAAAATAACTGATTAGGTACATATTTTAGTATCAATAATTTTGTATATTTTCCTCTTTAATGCTCTTTTCTTGTAATTAATAAGAAATATTATTATTGTTAACCTTTAAGTTTAAGTTTGTACATATAGGCAAGATTTTTTAGTCCATTTTTATCTTTTTGTAAAAATTTACTTTATTTTTCAGTTTTTAGTTAACGGGAAGTGGGTGAAATTCAATAAAGGCGATTCATCCCCTAATTTTCCACCCTTAGAGGTGGGATACTTTCTTCAAATTTAAATGGGACCATCCTCGAGATATAGCCAATTCAATAAAAAAAGAATCATTAAAATCGGTTCACAATCGGCGAAAATATCGCGTAACATACATACACACAACAACAAAAAATTACAGCCTAATTGAGAATCTCCTCCTTTTTTTAAAGTCGGTTAAAGAAAAGTATAGTTAATAATTATCAAATAATTAACAACAAAACGCCATCTGTTTATTGCCAAGGCTGCACAGTTAGCTATCTGATACTAATCATTCATTAATTTGAAACTTGCCTTAGGTATAGGTGTATGTGAAACGTTAATTATCACATTGCAAAAGCATTTACCATAATAAAATAACTATGTAGCGTAATGTTTACTATCATGTTTTTAAGAGCCTCTTGAGTATTAAGAAGTCTATAAAAGTTACCGATAATCTTCGGCTACCCAACTCATTCTGCCTGTAGCTTCATTCATAGAGATTTTATAAACCTTCTTATCTAATCTCAATACTGGATTTCAATTATTGCTTATTTGTAGTAAATTTCCAACACTAAGAGTTAATTAACAGTTTATTGGTTATGCACAAACGTGTTTAGGGGATTTTCTTAACGACACTTCACCTTATTGGTTAACACTAGCAAATGAAGAATATGATAAATGAAATAGGTACTTATTCACGGTAGGTATTTCTGAAAAGAAAAATTTGTAATTTAACCACAAACAACAAAGAAAAAATGCCATATGGGCCTAAATGGCTTAATCAACTTTTTCAAAAAGTTTTATCTATAATATTATTAAAACTTAACTGATGATCATTATTACAAATATTTAACAATTTATCTCTTGTGCAGAAATATTATTTTTACAAATATTAAAATCTAGACTATGGTGTTCAATTCAAAATAATTTAAATAAAAAGATAAAACTCCAAACAAGTTTAATATTTCAGTAAAGCTGTGATTAAATTAGCTAACAATTTTAAGGGAATGACAATGGGCAAGTTTATTAAATCAATTGAGTCCATTAGTTGGTAAAGTAAATAAACAATCTTCAAATGAATTCGAAGAAATTATCTCGATCCTATGAGCATTCATCCGCGTGACTGTTGGTGTCTATTTTCAATCAAATTCATTGCAAGTTTATCTGTTTAGATTTCGATTGTTGATTTATTATTTTTTCGCCGAAGTAATTGCCGCTTTGTAAGCAAATCATGGACTTTGTTCTGTGCGGTCATTCTATAATCAATCTTTTGAGCGCCTTCGGCCGTGAGAATGTATATAGAGCGAATTGGAACCACGTAAACTGTGAGCTCGAAAAAATCAATAATCACAAAAAAAAAATGCCAACAGATGATTTTGTTTTCTTTTTTTGATGGTTAATGTGCCGGAAGACAAAAATCAAATCGAAAGCCTTCGATCCCTTCAGGAGTATCCCAAGAGCAGGAAGAGTGAGTGCCAAGAACATCAAAAGGTTACCTAACCACAACGAGTTACCCTCCTTCTGAGCGAATTAATTTCAAAGCGGCGATTTTTCCGATAAGCAGCCACTACAAGACTTTGTGACGGTTGACAATTATCCACTGTATCGTGCACTTCCACCCTTAATAACAGGTGCAGGCATCGGATTACTTTGCGCCATCGAGGCGTTCGCGACACCGCCACCGAGGTAGAGGACGGCATATCCGGTGGTTCGCTATGCCGCCGCCGGCCGGGCGAATAAGGTCACCACATCTTGTCAATGTTCAGATGTTGGAGCTGGAAATGGCTTGTAATCACTCGGAGGACACACTCGAGTCCCCCTGAGTCTGTTTGTTGAGTAATTGAAATCGCTTTTATTGAGTGTTTTACACTGGAAAGAAGCACTTGCGCAGCCGCGATGGTGATCCGCTCCGCGCCGAGTTTACCTGAGTCAGGTGAAGTGGCTTAATGCGATGATACGAGTGTGTCTTACCCAGAACACCATTTCAATGTGCCCTCTCCTCCTCCAGTCTCCCAATAGGCGGAGTGGGAGCGCGGGAATCATCATCCTCGAAAAGCAGCCGCACTCAAGTTTTGTTCTTATGCCTATGAGTAAAAATTTATGGAAATTTATTGCCGACATGACGGCAGATGATTTTATACTTTCTGTAACATGCCGGACTTATGTTTCTTGCGCTTTGAGGAGATCATGGCTCCTGCAGACTGTTTTAGACTTTGCAAATAAAATCTTTTAAGGTAGAACTATTTTGTTTTTAGCGAAAAAAACGAACCAAACACAAGTTCAAAATGATGGAACATAGTCAAATGTGAATGTTCGTAAAAATAAATTTGGTTTCCATATAAACTGATGTTCGCAAAAACTTTTAATAGTCATGTAAGGAAATGCCTTTAAAAAAAAAACACACGGCTCATTTTGATAAGATGAGGTGACCACATTCCGTATCCGGTTCTATAGTATGGATTTCCATAACTCTAAAATACATCACTGGGTTACGCTAATCCAGACTATCAGAAAACTGTATAACGTTTTCCAAAAGTCGGAAGAAGGCTGTTTTGCTATTTTGGCGCAAAAACTTCATATGTCGTTTTTTGTTATATATTCTTTTTCATTATCGTCTGGAGTATTCGATTTAAAAATAAAACGTTTTCCCGTAAACCAGCGTGTTTCACTTAGACCTAAAAGACGAAAAAAAAAAATATAATAATAATATGAAATTCATGTTTTTTAATAAAATTACATAAGAATTTATGTGTGTAGGTATTTATATAAACACTTATAATTCAACTTTTGAAATACAAGGTTATACAAAAAAGGTAATGAGAAAACGATACCCTCTTACCTCAAGATAAAAAATTGAAGTAATTCGTCACATTTTTTTTTTTTTCATATATAAAGTGAAAATGTAAGTTTTCTTATTGGCCGTTTCTTAAATATAAAATCATTTAAGAAATAAACTGAAGGCTTCTTCGCAGTGGGTACAATAAAAATAATATTATATTTCTTGACGAATATCAAAAATTACATTCCTTTTGTTGAGGAAATCACTAAACAAAAGAATCACTCAACCCAGCATGAGAACACTACCCAAAAAATGTTCATTCAAAAATCTCTGAGGTAACTTAAAACCGGGCAAAGTTTTACCTGAAAATAAAACACCATCGTCACTAGATTTGGTCATTAGCTGGCCAGCATCCGTGCCGTTTCTTGAGCGCTTATCGGGGGCCTGTTATAAAATGAATTCACAATATTAATTTAATAAAAGAAAAGAGGTGAACAAGAGGAGCTGAATACGCCGTCTTATCTTAATGTGATGGTCGAGCGTCGTGATGACGGGCTTTGGTTCTAATGGCCGATGCTTCATGAGATTCGAAATGCAATCAAAGTGGATTCCGAGGTGGGCGAGTATCGTCGGCCGTGTGGCCTAAAACGTGTGACTAGTGATGACGATGTTTTGGGGCTCAACAGATGCTTTTACTCGGATTTAAGTAATAAGTTGTTGAAATTTGACCTTAAAGGTATGTTTCTTTACTACTCTCATGGAATTTAGGACTCAACGATCCAATGTGGTTTAAAAACGGAAAAAGGGTATACCTCCGATCAATTGAGAAATTTTCTTAGGTATTATCGAAGATATGGCAACCGTATTTTGCTAAGGAGATACCGATAGTAAGATTATTTATTTTATAATATAAGAATTTAGATTTTAGGCAAGTAAGTAACTAAAGCGTACTTCAAATTCGTACTAAATCAGCGGATGTTTGCAAGACATAAATAATTCTGAGTGATTTATGGTCGGTGATATCGGTTAACGAAAATTTCTGTTCTTATTTGTTTTACGGGCGAATTTTTCAGAAAATCAGCCCTTGACTCTTTCCACCGTAAACCAATTCCAGTTTAACTTCCTTTTTCCTGAAATCACAGCTCCACGCTGAGGAAAAAACTGTTTGGGTAGGTATCAAGTATCGGTAATATCATTGATACCTTAGAGACCGATTAATACGATCCATGCATATCCTCGACGGACGGTTTTACGCTTTTGCTTGTGCCTGTTTGATTTTTTGCTCGCCTGCGCTAACAGGGTTCAATCACTGCAAGTGACGAAGTGAATCGTTTTATTCTGTCAGCGAGCGAGTGAGCATTCCTCTGCGATAAAAGGGCGCATCTATAGAGCCAGCCGGCCGTAGGCTGTTGTTTGGTCGGCAATAAGGTTACCGATGAGAAAACCGACCAAAACAAATAAAAACGGAAAGCGTAGAAAAAACGCAAAGAACCGCAGCGCAAGTGATCACATTTCATTAATATCCGAAATAGTTAACGTCGGAGAGGTAAAACGTGTCACTTGACATCAGTCTTGGAGTTCGCATGATCCGATCTGACAGTTGGAAGCATCTAGACATTTGTGCTAAGGTGTACGCAGGTATCTGGGTGGAACGGCGGCGCAGCAGATAGCGAAGTAACAGCTCCGCTATCCGCGCACAGTCAAAGTCTCAGCCCCCCCCCCCCCCCCCCCCCCCCCTCCCCAACCCGGTCGATAAGCTTTGAAACGTAAAACGTGAGAACGCCAAATCAGCACTTCAGACGGCGTAAAATTGCACCCTTTTTGACAATTAATCGTTTGACGAGTTTTGATTAATTGAGATAAATTAATTATAAATGCACCGTGACACTAAGTGATGCAACTTCGATACATCAGAATCTCCGAAGGCTCACGGGCGCACATTCCACAGCCATCCCCCCTCTGCTCGTCCGCGATATAAATGATACAACCCTGATGCTATTAATCATTCGCCTGAGTAATTGCTTATCAAGTGGTGCGGGGTATTGGAGAAGCGACGGTACGTGTAACATGATGGCCGTGGCAGACAAATTTGCCAAATTATGTCGTGTGAAGTGGGTTTGAGAAATACGATGAAATCGAGATAATCCTCTGATGGCTGGTGAATCAGTGGAGGTGCTCGACAGGCTTCCGTGTTCTATGTTTTTACTCTTCCTACATATTTCTGAGTCATAACCTACTTATTTTCTTATTTACTCAAAGGTATCTGAATGATAAGAACTGTGGATACTATCTGGAGCTTATTTTTAGGATTTTTTTGATATCATCAACAATATAATCTGTCAATCAAATTCCTAAAAATTGTGGATTTTATCACCCTCTTAAATACAAAGCGCGTATTACGTGTAAATTGAAAATTTGTAGATCTGTCTACATTTAGTTGCCGTCATTTTAAATATTTCAAAATTTGAGCTGTTGATCGTAGTAATAATTGATATTGATCTTAATAATCAGTGATAATTCAGCATCAATGTTCAATGCAAGATTTACAAAACCTGTCAACTAACTTAGAAATGGAACGCAAACGATAATTTTGGAGATCACGGTTACTTTTATCTTCGCGATTGCATTAAAATATCTTTAAAAATCGTATTTCCTTAAATACGAATAGAAAACAGCGTACAAGATTCTATATGATATGCGTAAAATATCATTTCAATTACGTACAAGATTCCTGCAAGAATGCAATGCAATGCAATGTCTAAAACAGTTGGGACAGTTCTTTCCAAATACTTGGTCAATTTGAAATTCCTTCCTTTTCTTCTGTTTGTCAATATTGTCTAAACGCAGAAAGCCATATCAAATCAGATGAAATCGATCTTTTACGGAAGCATTAGAGGAGCCGCACAGTCCTCTGAAAAGTCATTTTTTGTCAAAACAAGCTCAAACAGTGCCCCAAACAAAGGTCGAAGGCTAAGGCAGTTAGTCAATATGTCCCATTACATATATATTTTCAAAAGGTGACTTTCTCGGAATTTTGTTTTTATTAAACTACCGGCAACCATGAAATCTTTTTAAAGGTTTGAAGAGTGTGACGAAATGTAGGAAATATCGATTTTTACGGTGTTAGAAGTTTTATTTGTTTGATTTTATTCCCCCTGAAGCTGTGTAATGGTAATATCACCATGCAAAAATATTTCGAAAAAAGGATGAAAGTGTGAGGAATATAAATAATGCTCATTCATACCGTGGAAAGGAAATAAAGGAGATGTTTTCCTTACTTATCAAATAAAAATCTTGGCGTGACAACAAGAGTTGAATGTTAAATGTAAAAAAAGTAGTTTGTTGGGTGCCGACAGCAACTAAACTCAAGATCAATTTTATCTTTCTTTTTATTTAAACCTTCTTTTGAACAACCGCATCATACCGTCACTTTTTGCCTTTTAGCAGCACGAAACGGAGCTCTATTTACAGAACCGTAGATGTCTAAAGTACACAAAGGATTGAGCAAATATTGTCCCTTTCGATTGAAGTATTTCCTTTTCGCAGCATTCTTAGGTTTAATTTCATATAAAGTCAGTCTAGCTAACTTAAAAAGGTTCGATATTTTTCATGTATAAGATACGTAAAAGGTTAAAGCTTGAATTTACGAAATTCTATAGAATATGGGACTATGACGGACGGTGTTTCAATTTAATACGCTAAAAATCTTTAATCTACATTAATAAATTAGGAGAAAAGGTATTTTGTTTATTTGCAGAAGGTTGAAACTGCTTATTTGAGTCAGATGAAACTTGTATTGATATATTATCTATACTTTTGTAAGTAAAACAAGCTACAAAAGCCGAAATAATAATAAGTAATGTCAAAGTTTTATATTAAAAAATTTTAAAGAAGGAGTTAGAACGAAACAAAAAGCAAATGACCGCCATCTGAAAGATAATTTATCTTTATAAATTGGTAAAAACTATTTGTCTATTTCGTTATCATCCTCTATCTATAGACAAATATACCATTAGGTATGAGACATATAATACAAAATAATATATGTATTACAAGTCTAAGAAAAAATTCTTCTCAATAAACATTTTAGCAACTCGAGTTGAACTTTACCTATAGCTTCGATACTGAACATACTTAAATAGACCTATATTAATACTTTTTATTCTTAAAAGCGCCTAAATAAGAACTTTGTACACTCCATAGGCTCAGTAACTACTAAAAATTCTATATAACTGAGAATTAATATCTTTTTTGAACCTCAAAAAACTATCTATACTATTATGAAATTATTAGGCCTAAAAATTTTAGTTTAAATCTAAATATTTTGCATTTAAAGAATTCTTAATGCCTAATTTAGTACTTTTTCTACAATACAAATTTGAGAATTCCTAACAATTCTATCAAAATAAAAAATTGAGATGTTACAATGTTCTACAGAAACTACTTCTACCACTAAACCTAAATTAAACCTAAATATTCGACATTTAAAGAATTGTGAACTCCTAATTTAGTACTTTTGTATTCTTCACAAACTTGGTAACCTCTAGTGATTCTATACAAGTGAAAATTACATATTTTTAATATTTTACATATACTAATTAACTTCTACAGGGTGGGCCATTTAAGATTTGGAATTTGAATCGGCTATAAAAAAAAATAAATGAATATTTTTTCAAAGTTATGAGTTTATTAGAAAGATTAAATTTTTCCATTTAGGAATGGAAGACAACATCATTCAAATGCCTGCCACGGCTAGCCTTACAATACCCCATTCGATCAGTCCAATTTTTCAGTACATTTTCGATTGTTTGGGCATCTATTTCGTCAATGGCAACTTCGATTTCACGTTTGAAGTCGTCAATCGTCTCTGGATGGTTAGCGTAACACTGGTCCTTAACGGCTCCCCACAAAAAAAAGTCTAACGGAATCAAATCGCAGCTTCGAGGTGGCCAATTGACATCAGCATTTCGGCTGATTATGCAATTTCCGAAAACAGTGCGCAAAAGATCGATTGTTACGTTGGCTGTGTGGCACGTTGCGCCGTCGAGGTGGAAATGAGCTTCATCTGAAAAGATGATTTTTCTGTAAAAATGCCCAACTTCGATCAAGCGTTCTTCGGCCCATTGAGCAAACCGAAAACACATCGGATGGTCATGCGGCTTCAGCTCTTGCACTAATTGAACTTTGTACGCATTCATACCGAGATCTTTATGCAAAATTCTTCTCAAAGAAGTGCGTAAAATATTCAATTCTTGAGAACGATGACGAGTTGATGTTGATGGTTGTTCACGCACACTCTTAGCAACAGCAGCGATGTTTTCGGTTGAGCGCACTGGACGAGTACGTGCACGGGTTGTTTTATCCAACAACGATCCAGTTTCACAAACTCGCTTCACAAATTGATCCACAAACTGCGTTTTTGGCACATCCTTTTTGTCAAATTTTTTCCGTAAATTTATTACAGTTTGAGTAGAAGACTCACCACTTTGGAAATAAGTTTTTAATATTTCCCAACTTTGTTCAAGCGAAAAGCGACCCATTACATAAATGTCAAACATAAAACTAACTTTCTGTCACATCGGAAATGTCATCAAACCTTCCAACCTCAAAATAACCTATAGTTCCAATTCCAAACGTTAGATGGCCTACCCTGTAGATATTAGATATATAGAAGAAGGGAGAATAAATAGAACTTAATGTAATATATTTACGTTTAGAGAAGGCGTTAATTATAAATTTTTAACGCCTAAACAACTACTGAAGGGTCTATTTTTCCGGTAACCGACTATTCAAGGTTTTATGGAAAGGTTATTTTCATATAGAAAATAAATGATATTCATGTCCCTTAAATTCTAAAAAGTAGAATCTTTAGGTTTTGAAAAGTAGGAAAAGTTCGACTCGGTAATGCTTATGTGCAATGATTACATTTGTAATATAGAGTAGACTTAGATTATTTTAATTACTTGTTTTACTGTCCAATGATATATTAATATCGTGCTTAAATAAGGAATATTCGAATCTGCCTGACAATGCTCTTAACATTATCAGTCGCAAATGTGTGACTCACCTGTTGAGACCTCTTATTTTTCCGTTTTATTTATTTTTGAGATCTTAAGCTTTTCCCTAAAATATCAGTATTATTATAAAATTGGCTCTAAAATGTTGAACTGTGGCATCTAACAATAAGTAAGAGTCAAGAAATGTTTCTCAGGTAGCGAAACTGGAGGGCCAGAAAAGAAAATGGAAACAAAACATATATAAATATGTATAGAGGGAACATCATCACCCGTAGAATTGGCAATATATTGATTGCTTATAGACCTAATCCACAGGTAATGGCGATCCAACAGGTTCCTCCAGACGTGCATCTAACCGTCTCCTGGGCAGTTCATGTTTCTCGGCTGTTTTTGTATTCCTACATCATCTGTTAGTTGACGCAAACTTGTAACTACACTTGAACGGTGGGTCAGATACAAGGAATGAATATCTACAGAGTTGCAGAGGTATGCACCCGTATATATACCCGCTGCTGTACCTTAATGGCCAGACATTCTTGACTCTGGTAACCATGGGTATCATCTTCGGCCATAGGTTGAAATATTGATAACATATAGCCATAAAGTGGAATTGAATTCACGCATACAGCAGCCATTTTGTAATTGATTTTATCTTTTTCTCTCGATGATATGTAGCAGCTCAGTTTCCAACAGTGTCGGAATTTTAGATTGAATTTTTAAGTAGTTGCAAATAGCAAAAATATACCATGGAAAGAAAAAAAAAACGAAAAAAAAATTAATTAAATAAAGAGTAACATGAAATTAAAAGTTCACAGATAATTGTAATTAAACAAACGTGGGGACTCATTAAATGTTGTAGCAGTTGATCTTGGATAGGAACTGTGCACTTTTGATCATTTCGTTGGTATTTACTTCGACAGATATTATTGATTAATAGTGTGAGCAAGTAGCAAAACAGGATGCGATGTCTTTCCTGCCAAAGTATCGAGAAGAAGGAGAGACCACAAGCCAAGCTATCAGGCTTAATTAAAACCTGCAGTGAATGTACGAGGTAGCTACGAAAAAATGAGATTAATCGCAAATGAATATAGGGATAGGAGCAGATGATATATGGTATATTGGTGGTTAGACGAAATGCTTATCCGTTTGTCGTAAGGATTTCCAGATAGTTGTAGCTTAATGAGTAAAAGATAAAATTGACATTTTACAATAAAAAATATAATATAATAATGCTTTATGCCAGAAGTTCTTAAATTTTCTGGTTCCAGTGTCAGTTCATACAAGAGGGCGGGAAAGTACTTTGAAGATCAACAATCGTTTTTTATTATTCCGTAACTTATTAAGACTTATAGCCTCATCTAAGTATTTTTTTCAATAAAATCCCTTTGAGTGAATGACTTTTGGATAACTTTTTAACCATATGGAGTACCAATATCAAAGAAATAGTACATAAGTCAAAATTATTGGGGGTAGTTGGAAGGAGCAATATTTGGCGAATACGGCGGGTGGGGTTTCCTTGACGACTTTTGAAAGATGGGACCGTGCGTTATAATGTTGGAAAATCACTTTGTCATGTCTTTTGGCATATTGGGGGCGTTTGAGCTTTAATACTCTGCTCAATTGCATTAATTGTTGTTGGTAACGTTCCCCAGTGATGGATTCGTTAGTTTGTGCAGTATTAGCTTCTTTGGATGAATACTTGGTTTACTCACTGAAGTTGATGCATGGCCAGGCTTACCCCACGATATTCTGCGCTTTTGGTTGTCGTATTGGATCAACTTTTCGTGTTCCGTCACGATTCGATGCAAAAAACCCTTCCGATTTTGTCACTTCAGCAAAAAGACACATACGGATTTTTAGAGGGAAATGATGATACTTTAACATGAATTCATAATTAATATAGAGGAGATAAGCACAATAGACCTTATATGTCACGTTGGTTTCCAGAGACACATAGAGTGCCATAACGAGCAATAATAATAATAATCTTATATATTAATAGGCAAAGCCAAAACCTGTAATCCTTTTTTGACCTACTTCCCATGCACACATCTTAATGAAACATATATCAAGCGAAAGGTATTTTTGCATGGATGTGCAGAATATAAGTTTTATTCAGGTACGTGCATAGGGAAAGATGTGAAAGCCAGGTAAAGTTTCACCTATACTGAAAATTTGTGGGCACTGTGCTTGCGCTATCCATTAAAAGAAACGGGAAGAGAATACATATTTGAGGAGGATACATTTTGTTTCGACTCGTTTCGTTTCATATTCTCTTTGCACTTACATTTTCCCACACTCTATTAAGCAGTTGTTACTTTCTTATTTCTTCTGCTTTTATTATTTCAGTGCAAATTTAAGGGGTTACATGGGTCTTAAAGGTTTTATAAAAACGACTTCTTTAAAAAATTTTATTTCAAAAACGAAAAATCTTATTTATTTAAAATTTAAACATATGAAAGTAAAGTACTTAAAGTACTTGTAAAGAAAATTTCAGCCAAAAATATTGAAAATTTTCCATTTTCCAGCCGTTTTTCGCCGTCAACCTTTTTTTTTGCGGCGGACATGATATTTCGGTGTGGATTCATCTGAAATCAAAAATTCAAAAATTTTCTTGTAGTTTATGCCCTTGGCTCGTGATTGAACGAAGGAATTGAAAAAAAAATGAAATTTGACATTTTGACATGAGTTTGAATCAATTTTCGTCTCAAATTTTTATGCGTTTTTCCGATTCTCCTCATTTTTAAAAGGTCTTTTTCGTATAAAACAAGAACGACTTGACTGAATGAAAATTCCTTCGTTCAATCACGAAACAATACTATGAATAATAACTGTGCAAAGTTTCAACCAAATCGGTCAATTTATTTTCGAGAAATCGTGTCCACCGCAAAAAAAAAGGTTGACGGCGAAAAACGGCTGGAAAATGGAAAATTTTCAATATTTTTGACTGAAATTTTCTTTACAAGTACTTTAAGTACTTTACTTTCATATGTTTAAATTTTAAATAAAAAAGGTTTTTCTTTTTGAAATAAAATTTTTTAAAGAAGTCGTTTTTTTTATACCTTTAAGACCCATGTAACACCTTAACTAGTGCCTACTTTTTTCTAATTAAGGAAAATCTTTTTTAACTTAAATACAGCGGACGATGATTATAATTGGACGGTGGAAAGTGTGCTTTCCGATTTTTCTTTTTGTGTTTTTGGTTTGACGCTTATTAATAATTGCGGCGAGTACTCTCCTTTTGGATTTTTATTGATAAACCGGTTATGTTTTTGATTTGACGCGAGAATTTTTTTAATTTCATAGAAACAGAAACGTTGGTCGAATATCGACACCAAGCGACACTAGTAATAATAAAATCTCAACAACGTTCTTCGGAGGTGGCGTTAAAATTATGAAATAGTAAAAAACCACTATTTTCTGCCTAAAACCGACAAATGGAGTTTGTGAGCGAGTTTTTTTTTTTGCTCATGAATTTCATCATTTTCGCCAAATATTGTGTTCCGCTAGAATCAATAGTTTTACAGAAATCTACATTTTTTTTAGTAGCGTTATAAATATAAAGTGCACTTTATACTTGAGAATATGAACACGAATAAAATTAGTAAATACGATATAACTTTCCACAGAAGCACAAGCCGACAAACGCCGTTCCTTTCTCTAAGATATTATACAACATTGTCTTCAACCTACCGGCTAGTTTCCGTTGCTTAAGGTGTCGCTACATTCCACCTAACCATTGAACGCTCTGACACCGTTTCGCGCTTTTTACATTTCATCGTCTAACCTCTTTCAGTTTAGTATCACTACTATTGAGCAAGGTATTAATTTCCCACAATTATTCAATAATTTGGGTGTGGTCTAGAAAGAAAATTAACCCCGCATATTTTTCCGATGTTGAATATAAAAAAATATTATTTCAAGATCATTGTAATATTTCACGTTTTTTCTGCAGGATGCTAAATGTACAGAACTCTTTGCTTACACATCTAGAATTTAAATCCTTAGAATGCTAATTCCCTAAAGATATATTTTAAAATTGCCTGAAAAATGTTCATCTGTTTGAATCTGACAATTGCCTAGCCGGGGGAAGATCATTTATTTTCCTACATCAATAATAATTTTTCAAAAAAATATTTCATTTTGAAATATATGAATGGCTGAAAAGTCAGGAAGTTTGCAAACACCTCTTCTCTAGTTCGTTCGTTGCCGATGAGAAAGATCAGCAGAAAGACTAGCCATGCTAATAGGACAATTGATTGTGTCAACAATGGAAATGCAAACAGAAAGGGCCACAGCTACAATTTGTAAATGCTGTTTGATATGCAGTTGCCAGCCCCATGTAACATAAGATGGAAGGCAGGAGAGGGCATGTTGTCCTTTTTGCGGCACGGCTCAAAAGGATCCGGCTGCTTGACTTCTTTCAATTTATTGTTCGCTTTGTTTGCTTTCAATCAAAACGACAAAAGTGGGAATAAAATCTTTTGCCTGGTGGCAGTGAAGTGTGCTTCTAAAGAATAGTCTGTTTTTTTTTTTCTTACAGAGATGCGGTTTTGTAATATCAATACTGTTGTTTGGTTTATTGACCAGAACGTAAAAATCGAATAACTCATCGTTAAATGTATAATAAAAAAAAAATCTAAATAACTGATATCTCATTTATAGAAATTAAATATTACGAACTATAAAGTAGTTTCATTTTGAAAGTGATTTATTAACTAGAAGTGTACCTAGTTATTATGAATTATTATAATGTTTAATGTATTCATTAGTGACATTTGTGACATTGGTTTCAATGGTATTTCAATTTGTAAGAAGCGATTACATAAATCGGTCCATTAATTATTTACTAATGTTTTTTTAAATTCAATATTATCTTTAAAAATCTGCAAATATTTCAATATATCGAAAGCAATGACTTTACAAAAATTCGATCTACTACTTAATTACTTATTAGTTACTTTTTATAAACTAAAACATTGATTTAGAAAATACGGGAATAGTATCAGGGATCTTAATTCGTTTCAACTCTTTATTTGATCTGTCTATGAAAACACTCATCTGGTTTTATACAATTGATTATACAATTACAATCAAGATCAATTGCTTACTTTCATCAGTCTATCATCAGAACAACATAATTCGCACAAATTTGGGTTTCCTTAAGCTAAGAGACAAGTAAAAAGAGTTCCATCTTAAACTTTGTTTGAAATCTGGGAGCAATAATTATATTCGGTTACATGTGGAACCGGATTTGAAACCGATCATTGACTCGCCACGCCTACAATATAGGTGGGGCTATTGACTTTGGAGTAGTTTTTGAGTTAATATGCTAAGATTGAGTTTTTGTCTGTTTTTAATTGCTTAATGATTTAAAGAATTTAAATCTGCTTTAAAGAAATAGTCTTTTTAGATAATAAGTTTTTACTGAGCCCAAGGAAAAATTCAATACTTTTTAGATTAACCCTTTCAGACACAAAAATCAGGCGTTTGAGATAAAAATCTGAATTTTTGCTTATACACAAATATGACACTAATAAACACGAATATGCAAAAATAATTAAGGTAGGATGCCTCACCTGGCCACCAGGTGATGTCCCATATATGGGACATGCCTTTTTTTGCGCGTGGCGGCCAATCAAAACGTATTTTTTTACACTTTTCTGCATAAATTGTTTAAAAAATAGTTAAAGAGTACTTACCGATTTTTGTTAAAACTCGATCTTAAAAAGAAAAAACAACCTTTATATGAGCACTAAGGACCACTTGTTTACTGCCGCACAATATAATTTCACAAAAAAGGCACTGAACCATGTGAAATGGTCAGAGTTCGGTACAAAACTTATTTTTGTAAAGTTTAAAAGCTACTTTATTAACAGAGTTGCCAACCATTGCAGATTTAATATTCGTGTCTACGTTAAATAGCTTTAAAATCAGTGACAACTTTTGTCCAATATATTGGACATTGTGTCTGAAAGGGTTAATTATTAAAATTATTTACGAGGATCACCTCCTTTTATACTAAATAATTTTTAATCGAAGATCCAGAAACCTTGAAGTGCTCGATTAGGGGATTAAAAGAAAAACCCGATTTTCGAAATACGATTGTAAGAATTTTGAAATGTTTCATTGAAGTATAAAGCTATTGTAAAAATTAATTGTAAATCGAAACAACTTTTTAATTTCAGGGAGAATCAATTGTAAACAATTATGTAGAAAAAAAACGTTTTTGCCCTGAATGAGAAAGCAAGTTTCTGTTTTTTTTCGTGATTTGGTCCACCATTAACGCGGATAACGCTTTACGGTCATGTAATTGAACCAAGGTGACAAAGTGAACCGCGAAAATGTTTAAAAATATTCTAAATATGATTTATTTGTTCGAATCGCTTGCGGAATCGAATCTAGTCAATTGCTAGAACTTGGTCAATTTAGGTAAAACTTCAAAACCCAGCAATATTTTTCGTTGATACTTTCTTACGATTATTTTTTGGTTTTTCTAAATAAAGTCTTGACAAATTGCGCAACATCTGCACAACCAACGAGAACGAGTTGTGAGTATATAAAAAAAAAATTGCATTAAAAAGATGTATTATATGCATGTATATCAGAAAGCTCATGACTATTGCAAGAAATTACAATTACAATTTCCAGATCTGTGCCAACGTTCAGGCAATTACAGATAATTTGGATTGCGTCCCATTAATATTCGTTACGATTACTATTATGCCTCTTAATATCATACAATTACAGCAGCCATAAGATGGTGTTCTTGGTTACTTATTACTTGTTTGCTTATTATCATTGCAGCGATGTAAGGAAAAACTGAACACATTAGCGGTATCTGTAATGAACCAATGGCCCGGCGTGCGATTACGTGTCACAGAGAGCTGGGATGAGGATAATCTTCACGGTCCTGATTCATTGCACTACGAAGGTCGAGCCGTTGATATCACAACATCTGATCGTGATCGCAGTAAATACGGCATGCTAGCTAGGCTAGCAGTCGAAGCCGGTTTTGATTGGGTATACTACGAGAGTCGGGCGCACATACACTGCTCCGTAAAGTCAGGTAAGTCGCAAACGCATAGTTTTTCTCTTCTCAGTGCAGTGATCTAAGTGTATTCAAATAGTATTCGTTTTAAAATTCCAAAACATTTTCACCAAAGTTAAAATTTATAGTTGCGAAAAATATCAAAAAACTCTGTACGGCACATTGTACAATTTTTCATTTCCTATATTTTTAAGTTTCTGAAATTTAAAAAAGCAGTTGGCATTTGTTACCTTGGCATCTCTGCCACGATCGGATCTTTAACAGGAAGCAGTACTATCATTTTATAGCCGCTGAAGACTTCGACGTATAATTTATTTCTAAGTATACGAAGTCTATCTCACGTTCGGAGTGGCCCATCCATAAGGTCGGATATTCTTTAAAAGGGCATCCAACCACAGGGTATCTGAGAGGTGCACAGAAAGGCGCATGGAAAGGAACACAAGAAAGAAAAAAGACAAAGAAAAAAATCGATTTTCATTCTGAAAATTCCTTCAATCCAAAGAAGCATATTTTGTGTAAACTCGTCCATTGGAGGGAAGATACCATTCTTATGGTGCATTGGCATGTTGTACTAATCGCTGCTTACGCACGTATAGGTATATAAAATAGCCATGGATACCGATTTATAGGCTGATGATTATATGTGTGTAATGTCGACGGCGCGGTTCTTTTTTTTTTGGTGCTCTTCGAAAAAAAACCAACAAAAGAAAAGCGAGTAAGTCCAAAATGGTTTAAAATTTAAATGGAATTTAAAATGGCTGAAGGAGCAGCGGAATTGACGTGGCTAGAGATCCGACAGGTACTTCTTGAAGGTCAGTTTGTGGTTTTTATTTCTGCAAATAGTTATGTGGTTTTTTCAGAAATTTTCTGCATATTTTGATGTATTTAGGACTACTTACTATCAAGAGGAAGGATTTTATGTTACAAATGTGTGTACCAGTTTACGTTGTAGTTGAAAATAACGATAACAGGCGTTTCCCTTAAATTGCAGTTGGTTATACAAATTCCTTGAAATCCTTTAAAAGTTAGTTTTTAACCGACTTATTAATTCGACCCGTATGTATTTATTTTATTATTTATTTACTTATGTACAGTCTGCCCATTAACAAACCTTACAGACTAAAAACTCCTTCAGTAAGCCTAAAATACTTAACATTAAATGCAGACTTTTCTATTACTTAGCAACTAATGCTAGAATATTTTCTTTGAATTCATTTCTTGACATATGGAACTCGAAAAAATCGCAATGCTGATTAAAAAGTTTTATAGAATGATTTATTACCTAAAATTTACTGTAATTAATTCTACAAGAAGGTTGATGTAATAAATTTCTTGGGCGCGTATTTATATAAGGTACATGAATTTCAACTAAATTTAAAAGTGCGGGGCAATTTATATGACTCGTAAGAATGTCTCTAATAAATAGAGTTCGAGTATAAATGCGTCTCTGTCTCCGTTTTCGTAGGCTGGAAAATCGGTTGTGATTTGTAGACATTCAAATTAACGAAATAAAAATCTAGTAAAATATCTTTGTACAGAGTCAATGATTTTATTATGATTAGTATAATATGGAGACCATATAGCTGAAGCATATTTCAAGATAGATCTGACCATAGATATATATAATTGAATTAGAGAGGCAGAATTACAAAAATCTGTAGTATTTCTCTTAATTAAATATTAGCAACTTAAATCCTTTGCTAACTACAAAGTCAACATATTTTGAAAATGTAAGTTTGTCATCAACAAACACTCTCAGATCCATGAATTCGGAAACCCTCGATGAAGGTAGGTTCTGTATATTATAATTCCATTCTATTTGATTCATTCGTCTATGAATCTTCATAACTATGCACTTAGAAAAAGTTGATGTTATATCATTAATAAAGAGTATGAAAGGTAATGGGCCAAGATGGCTTACCTTGGGGTACTCCAGAAGTTACGCAGATTTGTTCAGCATATTATATCACCGATCCTTACAAACTGTATCTTATATAAGACTTATATAAGACTTTAACCACCTTAAGAAATAGGAATAGGGATTTTATTGAAAGCTTTCGAGAAATCGGTGAATATCACGCCAACACTATCTTCTTTCTCCAAAGTATTTGTACAAAAGTTGGTACATAAGGCCAATTAGATGTTGTAGATCTGCCAGGTAGAAAATCATGCTTTTCAAGAGCAATTAAGTTCGATACTTTCGAAGAGATATATGACGAGACCAATGCATCAAGTAGCTTTGGCTCATTAGCTTAGTAGCTCATTATACAAAACTCCCCTATAATTTTCAATGCAACTCTTCTAGCCTGCTTTAAAAATCGGGGTGACAAAACTATGTTTCCATGTAGAGAGAAAATTACCTTAAAAATTTTAAGGGGAGTTACTAACGAATCACAGCAATTTTTAAGGAGTAAGTTACAAATATTGTCTGCTTTGCAATTATTGTCTAGGCCTTTTATGGTATCCTTAATATCCTGCTCATTAAAAGATATATTCGAGATATCCAACAGTTGTGTTATATTGGAATTGCTACAGCTAAAATTAGATAACTCCTCAACCACATATACCGATTGAAAGAAATCTGCAAAAAAATTACATGTTTCTTCTAAAGAATTAGAAGTTTTTCCATTAAGCTCCATCGTACAAGAAATATCAGATGATGATGTTTTATAAGTATATTTCCTACAATATTTTATAGAACATTTTCAGTAGAAGTCAGCTTTGAATACAGTATTACCCATCTTAGCACATTTAGATCCATCTTACAGGTATATGTAACCAAGAAAAACGTCTGGTAATTTTTTTTTTGTATTCAAAATAGCATAAATTAAAATATACTCAGATGCCAGACTTGTGGTAGTACATTTTTTTAAATTATAATTTGGCAACTTGGAAAAATAGTCGGTATTTTTGCAACCGCGGTAATCCTGCCAGAAGTGAATTCTCTTACTTCAATTACATTAAATAGTATGTATAAAAAGTTTTAGCTTTGTCGAAGTGGCGACCAGCTCTTAGACTATTAGATTTGTCTAAAGGTACAACGATATGTATCAAAAGACTGAAGGCTTCTTGCCACTTCACAATAGAGGGGTAGAGACTCGTATACAAAATGGCTATGTAGGGTATAGTAGGTATATATTAATACTCGGGACGGTTAAATTCGAATTCAGTGGCCAATTTTGAAAATTATGCTTAAAATTGCATTTCAATCTTGCAAAGCTGCGTATGTGCGCATTCTTGATATTAAATTTATTACCCAATTTTCAAAATGATGAATTAAAAAAACAATGAAATAAAAATTGGAAAAAATTAAATACTGCTACTGTTTTCAATACCGAATCCTAAGATTTTACCAGAAGTTTGAAGTCGGAGCGAAAACCTGACGGATATTAACCCAATACTATGCAGATTTTCGATATGCTATGGTAATCGGAACATAAGTTTGTGTAGTGATATTATAAACGACTCTATATTCTAGCTATTATCTAATTAATGTTAAAAGACATAGAAATTAACCATAGTAATTGCGGTAGAAACATGTTAAAAGTGTGTGAGTTGCGGAGGCTTATCAAACAATTATTAATAACTTAGGGCAATTTTCTGTAAGTACCTTATTTGCATGCGTCTAATTAACACTTGACTTGCTCGCTGTTCTGTCGCACTTTTCCGCTACAGTTGGCTCCGCGGAGCACACCATATTCAATTTATCATCCCTAATATATGATACCGTGTTGCATCTTCACTCACTTACCCGTCCCTATCCCGTCCCAGGAGCGGCCCGTGAAAAATAAATTATGCTTGCGCCGGACGTGATGCATGTGGGGCGGGGGCTTGTTAATGTTTCATCATGAGCTGCCCAATGCTGAGACTCACCCAAGAAAGGTTTCTCTTAAATCGTTTCCGTCACGGACTAAAGTTTTTAATTAAAGACCAACTACCATCCAATTTTTGCAATTTTACATTTCATCATGCTCAGATCTGACGATGGTAAACGCTGCAGGCTGCAGCAGGGCCCCTTTGAACGTTTCGGTAAGTGCATTTAGGTGTGATCCTAAGATGCATATACACAGGGTACCTCTTCTTTCTTTCAGCGTCACAGGTTGGGCATTTTTTCAATTAGGTTGACAACGAAATTGCGCCCTTAAGGTCTGAATTGCAAATGAAAGGGATCATGCTTGTTGTCGGCTTGACACTTAATACGGAGATAAGGCGTACTTAGCATGCGAAGTGTTGAAATTCACGGAAAATCGGCTTCAATAATTATTTGTCATTCCATATAAATTGGGATTACTTTTTTTTTTTTAATGAGCACAACGACACAAAATTACAGCAATGGACCGCATAATTTACTGTGGACCTCGGCAATTGGTAGAGTCACTTTATACAAAAATGGTGTAGCATTTACGAGCATGCACGAAGAAGGAGTGTTACTGCCACTAGCGAAAGCGTTAATATTTAGGTTTCAAATTAACATACCTACATAATTTAGCTTCACTGATAACACGTTTATTTTTTATAGCCTTGCCTAATAAACGCCCTTCATTTTGAATTCATTAGTCTGAGGTAAATATGTGGTATAAACTTTCTCCTTTTGGAAAAGGAGGAAGATCCATAAAGTTTGAATGGGCGATCGTAAAATAGTAATTACTTTATTACCGTGAAAATGGAATGCTTTTTAAATTTAAATTACCAGGAGTGAACAAAAAAAAAAATGCCGAGCCTGGAAGAATAGCATTTCAAAACTATGCATTTAACACCGTTTAATATTATGGAATTTCTAGAGAGTGGGGATTAAAATGGTGCTTTTAAATAATACAGCACAATAAATGCGGTTATGGACAAAGGAATAGAGCCTAGGAACTTTGGCCTGTTAATGTATTTAGCTACTTTACATTATTTTTGGGACTACTTCAAAAAAGAAAAAAATTATAATGAGAAAATTTCACTCCGTTCCAAAATAGCAATAAGAAAAAACTCGACAAATTCCCTAATGAGTAGAAGGAGTGGAAGAAACATGTAAATTGACGTTAAAATATTTATCCTGTGAGATCTTAATTTTATATTTTAATTTCTTCTAACTGATTGAATAAAAACTCAATAATCAGTATATTGGCTAGAAAAGTATTCATAAAAACAATTCAAATTGCAAAATACACACATAAGGAAATTCAGTTTTTAAGCTACCTAATTACATAATTCAGCGTTACTGATAAGCCTATCTGCTCCTTAACTAGCACTACGCAATTATATTTGAACTGAAACGGTAAGCACGATCAGATCGCTTTAATAGGCGGCAATTTCGTTATTTCTCTGTATGATCACTGTTTCTCCCAGCAGTGGTCAAATCTAAACTTCGGTAGAGGATCGAGAACTCACTGAAGACGAGGATATCAAAGGAACCGAAGAATCTCCGGTCCTAAATGCGTTTAATGCTTCTTCCTCCAAAAGGTACAAAAGAATAAAATTTTCGTGTTTCGTTCATTAAAAAGAGAGCCAGTAACAACACGAGCAAAATGGGCAAACAGAAAACAGTCCAACTGGAGGTTTTTTTTTTTGTCATCTCCAGATTTTTTTCCCAGTTTGAAACAAGGAACAAGAAGGCCAACTTTTGTAATGGATCGACAGCCCAAAGCAGAAAGAGAGAAAGGGCTGGCAGACTGGCTGCAAGCGGGACGAGGAGCGAATATAACAGCCGCACGCATTTTGTTTTGACATGTTTAGGTTGCGCCTGTCAAATTAAACGAATTGATGATACAACACCCAACATGGTTCTCATGGACGTAGACGGACGATCTTGAGAGGCTTTGGGAATCGTCTTCGTCGTCGTTGCATGCGTTGCAGCCGTCTAGAAATGCACCGCGATTTCTTCGTACTTAGCACTTCTTTGCGAAATAAGGGGGGTGTTTGACAGTGGTGAATGGGCACTAAATAGTCACATGCCTGTAACTAATTCGTCATCAGTTATGGCACTGATTTGATTTATCAATGCACTACCATTTCACAAGCAATTGTTAGTAGTGCGCGCTATAAATTCGATATCTTTAAATTGAAAAGATATAGTGCACAGAAATATTCCTATTAATAAATTATTAAAAGATACTACACTAAAACTTCAAGCAAGCACTAGTGCACTAATTAAGTTTGGTACATTGCAAATTCACTATCCCTAAATTCTAAAATGTCTTTAGTCTTTTCTAAAATCACAATAAATTTGTTTTACTGATACAGACAACTTTGTATGTGAAACAAGTTGTATATTAAAAAGATACCTATTTATATTTAACATTTTCTGAATGGGCCCGATCGGAAGTATCTATTTCTTGGGGATAGCATATCTACTTTGTGAATCACAGAAAGCCATCTTCTCAGCACTAGTGGTAGCTAGTTTCAGCTGCAGTTGCTTTAATTTAGGCTGCTGATTGAGATAGTTAAGCCTAACTTTTAGATGTCGTCGTTTTTAATTTGACGAGTAAAAAACCTTAGTGCCTTACAAATGGTCGGACTTATGCCCTAGAGAGACAGCACACTAAATTAATAATTAGTTAATTATTCATTTAGCACTAATTATTGATTAATTAAGTGGTGACAGACAGCCATTTCTTAATCATCATTTATCAACTGTTAGTTATTCAGTAGTCCTTGTGCTTTTCGCTTCTTGCTCTTTGTAATGGATAGCGCAAAGTAATGTTACAACTGGTATAGAAGTACAAAACACTTTTTATCATTTAGGTATAAACGATCATAAAATTAGGGCCATTTAGTAAATCATAAATGATAAAGTTTTTCGTCATTTAGAGGCCTTAATGATGATGACACACAGCATCTAAATTAGTAATTTATAAGTGCTGTCTGTCTAGTAGGGCATTAGTTAAAAGCCTTTAGTAACTACTGCACTTCTAATTAGGGTATGAGTAAATTTATTTTTATTTGCGTGAAAAGGAATAGAAAGAGTACAGAAATGATATAAAAAGAATAAAATTAACAAAGTAAATTTGTTATCCCTAGGCTAACGTACTGAGACAACAATTTGTCAATATTATTTTACCGAGGATTAAAAAATATATTTGGCGACTTGCTCTGAACTGCCACATCGGGCTTGTTTAATTTATTGGGACTTTGTAGAGCCCCTGTAAAGTGCAACCACATTTCGGTTTAAAAAAGAAAAAAAGACGATAAATTTCGGCGCCCTTTGAAGGGCCTCGCTTCCGTTATCTAGCAGACACTCAAAGAGTGGGTATCTTTTTTGTGGTCGGCCAGATCCTTGGTGATGTTTACCGTGTGGCCGCCTGTGTGGTCCTATTGTTAATGCAAACCTTGCCAGATATTCCCTTGCACCAGGGCTGCGACACTACTTATTCAGATTTATTGACATACGAAGGTGGGTATTGGAATTCCAAAAGAGAATATATAGTATACCCGTTTTTGGCAGTTTATGCAAATTCTGCCTCAGCTATGGTAGTTCTATATGGTAGTTGAAATATAATAAGATATAGTGAATAACTTAAAAGCTACAAATCTACTAGTTATAAAATTTTGAGATATAAAGTAAACGAAATAGCAATTTTTTTTCCCCAAAATTCAGTAATTGTGCAAAGAACTGATTCGGATTCAGAAGAAACTTTTCAATACGGCACCCTCAATCTTAGGGCTTCTCTCCGAGTCCGAACAGCCTATTGACTGAAGTGTTTTATCTTATTACGCGTATTTAAAAACTTACCTCTAAGGTTGTCGGAGTCATTAATTTCGAGATAAGATCTCCCGGCTGGGATTGTTTTTTCTTGTTCGTATCCGCGGAGAGGCTCGGACACGATTCCTGCAGTCAGTTGCGGTCGATTTGTCGGCCTTCTTGAGGCTGCTCTGTAGCTTCTCTCGTCGGGGCCCATCTTTTCAGCTTTCGGCGCCCCCTGCCCTGGTCCGCTCTGCCCCTGTCGATTTTTATTTTTTTATTTATTTTCTTGAGGGCCCTTTTTACCTGCGGGGTCGGGGTTTGGCAGGAACACCTTCTCTTGCTGACTCGAGTATTAAACGGTTTTTCAAGTTATCTGTCACTTTGTTGTTGGTATACTATAGTTGGAAAATGTTGTCGCTTTTTAATCATCACTGCGGTACAATTTTTACCAACGACACTCCGCAGCCACCGAGACCCGCAGCTTTACTAACTCATCTCTCGGTTGTTTCTTAGTAGCGGCACAGGCGCATGGCAGTGCCCGATCGTGGCGATGTCGGACGTGTGCAAGCCTAGAGAGGAGAAATATGCATGTTAACCTTTTTGTCGACACTAATTTTTAATTTATATTTATACGGAGAGGAACATATCGTTAGATAAGATAATGCGCCCGTTTAATGGCTTATTAATTTATGGCCCTCAACAGTGCGTTGGCTTCCTGCTTCTCCCGCGGCCTAATGGATCCACTTTTCTCGACCGCATTTTCGTCTTGCATTTTAATCCTTCAGCAAGTTCGGCTACAAACTTTCAAATCTACCGATTATTTATTGTTATGCACACGATAAAATGTTATTAATTTTGACCGTGCACTATTCGCCGTTGAGCGCAGGCGGATTGTTGCCATACCGTACGGAAAACTGAATCTCTTGCTTGTACGAGATTAGTCGAAAAAATGTCATTCCATGCGAACATTGTCTTGTGGTAGATACAAATGAGTAGAACAATTGCAGATGGTGTAAAAATTACATAAAGGCCATAGGGAATTATAGCCGTTGTATTTTTTTTTATCATTAGGATTTACACAAGTAACAACTTGGCCAAGTTTCATCCCTTAATAATTAACCCCCAAGGGATGAGAATTAATTTTAAAAATTTCGAAAAAAATTAATATCTTTTGAACGCGTTGACCGATTTGGATGGGATTTTGACATGTTATAGATGTCAGTGAGGCGCATCACAGTACAAATCAGTGAAACGAAAACGGGATATAACCTAACAAAATTTTCATAGCTTCCTAACATAGTTTTTTTTTTATAAAATATATTTTTTCCGGTTTTTTTTTCCACCGGTGTGACACCTAAAAAAAAAATGTCGATTTTTATTTGTTTTTTGTAGGTTATGATTGCAAAATCGCCAAAAATTGTTTGTAACTTTCTGAGAATTGGGCACACACGACTTATCCACGAATATCTCCTACGGCGACAAGACCAACCCCTCACAGTTAGTCACATTCTAACCCTCTGTACCAAATCTCTTAGTTACATTTCTTCTCCTAACCTCAAAATCCTGTTTGATTCTAACTTCCTGGGACTCCTCAATCTTAATCTTCCCCCGTAAATTAGTCAGTTAGGGCATAGCGAGCATGGAGTAAAGTTCACCGCCGCTTCTAGTATTGCTTCTGCTACTGCTGCTGTTACGAATTGATTATATTATATTATCGAATTGAATTATAGTTTTTTTCGAAATTTTTAAATTAATTCTCACCCCTTGGAGGTTAATTATTAACACTAGAACTACCAAGAGTCGTCAAATTGATGGGTAGCCAATTCCTTTCTTGAATTAATTATATTTTTCAAAGTTATCTCTTATTATTTATGAAAAAGCTTATTAAGGTTACAAATAACAATATATTTATAAACATCCTCCATTTATACAGTAGTGGAAATAACTATAATTCCACTGAGTTTTTTTCTATTGAAAGCAACTGACTGCTAATTTATAATTCGAAGTGAGCCGTTTTATTTCCGTTTATTGTATCATTTCTAAAATCTAACGTAAAAAACAAAAATATCACTAGTTGAAAGCAAAATTTTAAGTAATATTAAAAAAAAACAATTTTTAGCATGGAAATAACTATAAATCCACTATTCATATTTTAGGAAGTACAACACAACTTTTTTTTTTTTAAACGTGTACTGCCTCCATTAGCCTGAATTACTTCGAAAATTCTCGTTGGCATGCTGTCTATCAACTTTTGTAGCTGCGATTGAGACAATTGCGCCCAAGCATGTTTTATGGCCGCTTTCAACTCCTGAATCGTTGTAAACTGCCTTCCATTTGAGTAAACCTGCCGAATCAATATTGCCCATAGATTTTCAATTGGGTTCAGATCAGCATTATGCGACGGTCAATCCAAAACAGGTATGTTCCTGGTCTGAAACCACGATTTCGTTTCGCGAGATGAGTGGATGAGTGCATTGTCTTGCTGAAAGATCCACTCCTTGCTGAGATTATCATCGCCGAAGTCAATTAGGATACTATACAGTAGTTGAATATAATCGCTGGATTTCATTCTGGTAGATATCCAAAAAATGGGTGTCTTCGCTTGGCTGCAAAAAGCAGCCCAAACCATTACCGTACCACCTCCAAAATTGCGACTCATAGCGACCTCTGTATCTTTTCTAAGGTCGTGCCAGTAAAATTGACATCCATCTGGACCGTCTAAATTGAACTTCTTTTCGTTGCTAAAAATCACTTTCGTCCATTCCCTGGTCCAAGACATATGATTTTTAGCAAATTGAAGTCTGGCTTCCTTATGCTGCTTGTTCATTGCCGGTTTTGATATTCTTTTTCTCCATTCTAACGTTCCACTGGTATGCAAAATCTGCCGAACGCGTCTAGAAGTCACGGGCAACTTAAGGTCATTCACAATTTGAAAAGAACTTAAATGTTTTCTTCCTGCTAACCCAATTATAGAACGCCGGTCCATGTTGGTAAGTTTTGGCGGAGGTTTTTTTTTGTTAGTTTTACCATAATTTGCACATAAACACAGGAAATTTCGTACAGCTGTGTGAGTCCTTCCATTTCCCAACATCTGAGCAATTCTTCACAGTGAAAAATTTGCTGTTTTGAACGCAACCACTTTCGTCTGCTCTTCTTTAGTTAATAATTTTCCTGGATAAAATATAGTACTCCCTTTTTTTTTTTTTTTTTTGCTAAAATATTTAAATTACCTCCAAAATTATTTTTTATATCTTAATGAATCAATAACTCCTTGTTTTAATCCGCCAGCGGCACTTCAACACTTCTGGAATTATAGCAATTTCCACGCGCAATCACAACGAAAATGATTAAAACTCACCCAGAAATCGTTAACACTAACCAATTTGACACGAATTCTGACTAAATTGATTGAGCATGCGCACAAAGCCGAGGAGTGCAGTTTTCATTTTTTTCTCTCAAAATACAAAGCTATGGCATAACTTTTATTCAGTGGAATTATAGTTATTTCCACCACTGTAATTATGAATTTAAAGTTGAAAGCATATTACATTAACACGTTCAACCCGGCGTGTACCACCGCTGGCTCACACGCGAATGGTTCATCTGGCGGCGTGTACCACCGGTGGGTCACATCAGCTTTTCGTAGCAAATAATAAATAAAACTATTTTGTTGTGCGGGGGCACTTTACACCTTCTTATCCCCCTATGGCCTTTGCACAATCTGGATGTATATTTATTTAAGTTTTACTCGCGACGGTCAAATCTATGAGGAATTCTCACACATTACTTAGAAACCGAATAAAGTGTAGGCAAATATTAAGCCTGTTACACATTTTTTCCAACTTTCAACATTTTTATGTCTATTTTTTTTTTTTCTACTTCTCATGAATAATTTGATGGGAAAGAATATACGCTTTCTTGTTAATAGAAGGGACTGTAAGCAATACAATTATCACCCAAAACTGAATTTAATCAGTTAATTTATTTAAAATCCAATTTACCTGTCACTATCAATTAGTTAAAATTGTATGTTCCACTATTCAAAATATACCCCCAGTTTTATGTTTATATTCTCGATGAAAGCAATGTATTCAAAACATAAAATTTACATACAATTTGAAAGTTGTGTAAACAAGATTATCTCAGGCCATTTCAGTTTTGAAGAAGATAATCTCCTTCGGAGCGGAGATTGAAACCGAAGTCGAAGAAGGTACATAAATCCAATCCAGACTGCCTTATTGACTTGAATCAACACGTAGAAGGCTATTTAATCCCTTCCAGGATAATGGGTATTTCTAGAGGACTTTAAGTAAAGAAAGCAGAAAGTAAGAAAGGCAATTATTTTTTGCACGAGGATTACCGACGACGTATTGCAAACTCGAAGCAGGTGAAGGGGAAAATTCTAATCTTTTGTTAGAAGACTTAAATTGGCTAAATTAGATTAGGGTGGGATTTTAATTTGGAATTAAAAAAAAAGGTATATATATTCGACGAATGGGTGGTTCTTAGAAAGGTTCTCTTCATGTGGCATTTAATACTTTCTTTTTACAAACTTAAGAACGGCCTATTTACAGCGCAATATATAGATATAGAAGAGTAAATTTTCGATTTTATTTATATTATTATTTATTATAAAATATAGGAAAATATTGATATCGACAAAATTTTGTATTAAAAAGATTTAAACAAAAAATTGCTCTGATTGGAAAAAAAAGCGGTGAATTCTTAGTTTAAAAAACAGTAATGTATTCTTTTTTTTTTTAATTTTAAATATTCAATATCAGATATTTTAATTCTCTTTAATTCTTCTTACGAGTAAACGACTAATATTATAAATTCTTGTTTAAAACATGTTACTTAGTCCTTGAAGTATATTCAGTGGGAATTTGAAGAAAATATATTAATTACATATGTTGTAATTCGAATTGACGCAGAGTCCTAGAAAAATTGTCTGTTTCCATGGCGCCAGTTATTGCTTCGGAAGTAATTATATCTAAAAAAACCCAAAAGGGCTATTAATCAGTGAAGCAAAAACAATTTAAGTTTTTAGTAGTTCATACGATAGAGGGTACAATAACGAAGAAGAAAAGATATCGTTCACTAAATTCTATGGATAAGTTTTTGAGTTATCACAGGCATCAACTACAAAAAAACATTGTTTTGAGAAAAAAGCTTTATATACATAAATCTTGGTGCGATCGAATATAAACTTCCACAAATTTGGTAATTTTAGAAAGTTTTTTTCACGCAGAGATTCTAGATAGACTAATCAGATGACTTCAAGTAAAAATTGGGTACACCTTTCAAATCTCTACTTGTATACGTAAATTGTCAAACATGATCAAGATGTCAGAGGAAAAACTTTTGAATTAATTTAATATTTTCAAAGATTTTGAAATATGTTTTTTATTTACTTAAAATGTTTTCCAATAACTTACCACTATCTGAACGCAAAATTTAAACACGCAAATGACAGATTACACAATGACAAGCAATCGGTGATTTCACCCTAATTTACTCGGTCTCGCAGGGTGAGTAAGTTCTGGTAAACAGACGTAAGTTCTGGAGTTAACAGACAAACGTCGTTCCGACAATTTTAAAACAACGAAATTACCTAACGTCAAATTAATATTCACAAGCACGTTTAAAAAAATGTTAAACATAAATTATTTTGAGTTATCTAATTATGTTATTGAGCGGCTAGAATAAAAAATGCCTATTGGGAAATTTCTAATACAGAAATTAAAAGATTAAATCCAATCGATAAAAAACAATCAAATTATTGCTAAATACTGAGAAGAGAAAAGCTAATTAAATTTTAAATTGTAATTTATAAAACTGTAGCAATCTATTTAACATCTGTTCTTTTATTCACAGATTCCTCCCAAACAAATCACATAAGTGGGTGTTTTACTGCGGATAGTACTGTACTTACACCGAATGGAGTCCGGCGGCAGATCACTGACCTGCAAATCGGAGAAAAGGTGTTGAGCATGACTCTGGACGGGGACCTCGTGTACAGCGAAGTCATCATGTTCCTCGACCGCGACACCCAGCAGACTCGTGAGTTCGTCAAAATCGAGACAGATGGCGGTGCCACTCTCACCGTGACGCCAGCGCACCTGGTGATGGTCTGGAGCCCAGCTAAAAAGCTGAAGCGCTTCGTATTCGCCGCCAAAATCCAGAAAGGCGACTTCGTACTCGTGAACAGAAACAACACACTTGAACCGAGAAAAGTCGTCCACCTTTCGACAACGCTATCGAGGGGACTTTTTGCGCCAATGACGAAGGAAGGAACGATTATTGTCGACTCGGTGGTGGCGTCCTGCTACGCCCTTGTAAATAGCCAGGCCGTCGCGCATTGGAGTTTTATGCCAGTTAGAGTTTTAAACTCGGTCTGGCACTGGATGGACGACAACTCCCTGATGTCCCGGCAGAGCGGAGTGCACTGGTATGCCAAGATGTTGTTCTCCCTTAAGGACATGCTACCAGCAGATTGGATCTACCACTGACCGACTTCAGCATCTTAATCTCAAAGGACCTCCGCGGGAAATTGTTTGACGCTCTACTTACACGCAGCGCTTGTTTGCCTTGTCTGTTCAATTATATTTAATTGTATTTAAAACTATTTAATTCTATTTATATCGTACCCAGCCACTGTAGTTGTTTATTTAAAATGTTTACTGGCCAGTGTTTCGAAAATTGATGTTATGGTTATTATTTATTACTCTTCGAGCTTAGGTTCATGCGGGCGAAGTTTTTAATATTTATATAATAGGAAACAAGTAGACTGGAAATGGGTTTCGCGAAGCAGCCCTAAATCGCGACACACACACACACACATACTTGACCGGTGAGGAGCAAATGGTGATATATAACGTTTACGTATAGTCTTGTTAGGTAGGTTTTTGTAAAATACGATCGACGACATAATCATAGGCTGTAATTAAGTAGCTCTCCTTCGGCCCGGTTCAAGACTTGCAAGTGAAACGCTTTCATACCTATTTGATTGTAATTAGGTGTATAAGTTCCCTGTACATATTCAAGCCATGTTGCCTCTACTTATCTTTTAATTCTGTAAAATTCCCTCTGTTGTAAAATCTACTTTAAGTAAATTAAAATAAATCAAAGCAATTCTGGGCTTAACAAATTTAATCAGCATTTTTTGTCTTTGTTTTACCTTTGGTATCTCCTGTACGAAATTTATAAATATTAGCAGATAAATTAGGAATATTAATCTAAAAAGTATTCTCTATCGAGACCAAAAAAAGGGTAACTTGAATTTTCAAATTTTATTGAATATTCTAATCGCACAATAGGAAATTTTACTAAACTACCGGAACAAAATAGCTGCAGCAACTAAAAGATAATTCCTCAAAGAGTTTCCGGGATCACTAGATTCAAATTTTGAATTTAATGTGGTGGATTGCATATAGCAGAAGTGCTTTCAAAATTTTATAGTATTTCTAAAAGCAGTACTTCAAAGTCACCGTTTTCAAATTTAACGCTAAAAATTTTGTAGTTCAAAATAGCGGATCATATACAGGGTGTCCAATAGGAATGTGTGAAAACTAATGAGTCACTATTTCTTAACAAGTGGAAAGATCAGGAAAATGTAAATAAAGGAAAGTCGTCATTTTCATGTCCATTTTTTTTATAAAAAATGTTAACTTTTTTAATTCAAACCATTCATTTAAAAATATAGTGAAGAACGTGAATTATTAATGATAAATATTTTTGAAATGTGAACGATCTACATAAAAGTTATCTACCTGTATTTCTTTGAATCTTCCGTCGCCGGGGAAAAGTATAAAGAGATGTTTATAGAGACCAAATCCTTTCGTCATGCGAAAAAGAGAGATCTCGTTAAATCTTTTTATTTTATTCAAGACAGAGCAGCACCTCATCGCATACAAGAAGTATTATTATTATTATTATTTATTATTGGCATAAGGTACGCACGCTATGCTTGGGGAAGAGGAATAGAATAGTCACCTTACTTGTCAGATCTCACTCAATGTACTTTCTTTTTATGGGGTTACATTAAAGATCACTGCTATGAAAATAACCCAAAAACAATAGAGGATTTTATTAAAGACATCAGGAGGATCATCAATGGAATATAAAATGAAACGCTAGAACATGTTTTTAATTAGTTTAGAAAGCATTTGGATATTTGTGCCAATTTCGATGGTTAAAATATCGAAAATATAAATCATTAGTAATTAACATTCTTTACTATATTTTTGAATTAATGATTTGTATTAAATAGATTTAATTTTGTTTTAATAAAATGGATATGAAATGAAAACGACGACTTTCCTTTATTAAAAAGTAGTTACATTTTACCGATCTCTGCACTTGTTAAGAAATAGTGACTCATTAGTTTTCACAAATTCCTATTGGACGCCCTGTATGTGTGTAAAATTGATTGTTTTCAGAAAAAAAGTGGTATTAACCTCAGACATAGTGAGAGTTCAGGGTGACGATCTGAAGTTTAAGAAGTAAAGCGCTTAATCTTCTGTGGAAAAAGTAAAATCTCTTACATTTCGTTTGTGTTAATTGAATTCGCAATATTTATTTATGCATAAATAAAACCGTTAAATAAATTTAAGTTAATATAATAGTAATAATAATAATAACCACTTAATCTTTTATATTCGCAGGCTCCAAAACAACTAATTATTTAATACATAAAACTCAAAGTCTATATAACAGTATTATTCATAAATTTTAAGGTAATCTACATATTCAAAACTATTATGAGAAAAAATAATAATAACAAAACAGATTTAAACAACAAGAGAAAAGGTTAAAACTAAGGAATTAAAGCTTGCTAAGAAAAATATTCAAATGCAAATAAACCGAAAACTTCGTTTGTAAGTAATAAAACACAAAAGCCTTTTTGTAATGGGTAATAAATTATTCCCCCTGAAATCGATACAAGACTATGTAGGACATTCAGTCGTATAAAGTTATCTCACTTTAAGTCGAAAAAAGTCACATATTCAGGTCTTGTTATACATTTTTTCTTACTTTTTCCTATACGGGGCTAATATATTAACTTTGTAAGCTGTTTCAGATTAATTTATTTCTTGTAGAATAGCTTGTAGAACGATATTTACCTTAAAGCTTTATCGTGTAAGACTGGAATGCTTTAAATTCCAGAACTGTGTTCTAGATTGCCACTCAAAAGGCAAAGGGTTTTATGTTTTACTTTATGGTTTTCACACGAAATCTACTTATGAAATTCCATCGCTATGCCTCCCGAGCTTTAAGAATTATGACAGAAAATGATGAAACGTGGATTTTCTGGAAATTCTCAAAGCCGCTAGCCTAATACCAAGATTTCTGACAAGCATTTTATTTCTACCCGATTCCCTGTTCGTGAAATCTTTCCATCAGTTTATGGTTATTATATCACCCTTTCAGAAAGTTCCCTTATATTCCTTCTGTATTTTTTTTTTATGATTTCTATAATTGGACACTTCAAAAGCTTCTGAAATACCTTTAATGTGATTTTCCCTTATCTTGACGAAGAAACGACAGGTTGGAAATCTGCCTGCACAATTCGGCTCTTTCATGTCATGTCAAATCTATAAAAATGTTTTCATAGCAATTTCAGACACAATTTCCTAGAAATTAGCCCTTAATTTTTTATTTCACGATTATCAAGTCCAACAAAAGGGGTAAATAAATTTTTATATTTTTAAATTGTGAATTGAGGCCTACTCAGAATTTAAGAGCAGTTTTTGGTATTTTTTTTCGGGAAAATGAAAAAAAAATTATTTTAAAGTCGAGTGCAGCTTTAAAATTAACTGAGACAGCTGTTAGGTTCGAGCGCTCAAAAAACATCTGGCGGTAATCAAAAATTTAAATGCGTTTTTCTAGAAACTGTGATTTAGAAAAATCTACTGCACCGATTAACTTCAAGTTTTAACGGCTTATTCTTCAGATGTATCGCTATCGCCCGTACTACAATTATGAATATTCATTTATAAAAGTAAAAAACAATTAAAGTTAAAAAAATAAAAGTCGAAAAATTCAAAAGTCCGACATTTTGTTTGTTTTTTAATAAAAATTAATGATTCTAGTCGAGCGATAGCCAGAACAATGATTAATAAGAATCAATTTCGTTTTTTGCTGCCAAATGATGCTGAGTTACGAAATTATCTGCGCCAGCATTTAGGGAAAAATATTTTAAAAAATTTTTTTTTTTTTTTGCAAACTTCTTCAGATGAACATGTATCAAAAAATCTAATAATAAAATATCATTTCTACTATGATATAAAATAGATTTAAAAAACAATCAAAACCACCAGAAACCCCCTTTAAAGAAAAAGTCTTTCCTACTTGCCCATCAGCTGTGTTTTTATTTTCCGGTAAAAATCTTTTCACTTTTTACAGTCGGTGATGGGAATCCACTTGGGTTTGAATTCATGTAAACATAAAGCTGTGTAACATTCGCGTAAATTCTTTATGAGAGCACTTTTTATGTGAAAATCGTTCGCATTGTAAACAATCTGCATTCAAAAATAGCTTTCAAAACATATACAAACGTTTTATTTCAACAGAAATTTGAAATTTAAAATTAAATTTGCAAAAGGATGCTCTTTGAATACTTTATTGTCCGCATTTGATATTTTTTATCACTAACAATAAGACATTGCTTTTATCCATGTTTTATTGATATATTTTGAATGCCTTTAATAGGATTTAAATATAAATACAGGGTGTCCAATAGGAATGTGTGAAAACTAATGAGTCAATATTTTGGGAAAATATAAATACTTTTTAATAAAGGAAAGTCGTTGTTTTCATTTCATGTCCATTTTATTAAAAAAAAAAATTATATTTATTATATGTAAAAAGTTATTTTTCTAAAAGTAGTCAAATATCTATACTTATAAGACTTCCTTCCACTGATATCAACAGGAACGAATAGCTAACAATTTATTGATGTACAATCATTGTATGTTTTAAGGACGGAATTTTCATTAAAAACATCGGATTATTTAAGTTTTCCTCTTTCCACGTTATATCGGAACATTTGCTAAAGAACTCAAATCATAATGCAAAATCAAGATGCTATATATGACGTAAGCTGTTCACTCCCAAAATGACACATTTTTCATGTCGACTTAAGTACCATAATACTTCTTCGGTTTTCCCCTATAAAATGAATAACTTATGGCTTACACCACCTCGAGGGTATTCTCAAAGTGAATTCACCGTTTTGGAATTTTTTTTTTTACATTAAACATGCAATAAGAAGAAAATATGCGAAAGAAAGCGTTATTCAGCGTTTTTATAATTATGTATTATTTATTTACTTTGTATGGCTCCTTTAGCAATAGTGCAAAATTGGATTTTGGATTGAAAGTAAAACATACATACAGGCATATTAAATTTGATTCAAGTTAGTTATCTAATAAATTAAATTCTTTTATTATATCCCATATTACCATGTACGCATTTGGGGTTAAGGGAACTTGACACACCCAAATTTTCAAAAAATCAATATTTTTTTTTATAATTGATTTTAATAGGAAATACCTTCAAGAATAAGAATTTAGTTATATTAAAGTCGAATTCGGTTTCGGTGCAGGCATTGCAGATTAAATTTAAGTAAGCTTATAAAAATATCTTTTAAAAATTTTAAAAGCGATTTTCTCAAAACTACGTTTTTAGAGTTGATGTACACAATTAAAAAAAAAATTGACACATGATTTTCCAGGGATTGAACCACGGACAAACAGATTTTCCGAAAATGTGCATTTTTTGCCACCATTTTTTTTATTTTTCGATGAAAATTGTTCCTTTTGGTTCGATTCCTAGAGATTTTCATACCAATTAAACCCCCTTTTTTTTTTTTGTCAGACGTTCCAGTGACACAAAATCGTGTACACCGTGATTTTTTGAGGTTTTTAGGGTTCCGTACCTCGAAAGGAAAAAACGGAACCCTTATACATAGGATCACATTGTTGTCCGTCCGTCCGTCTGTCAAGACCCTTTTTTTCAGGAACGCATGGAGGTATCAAGCTGGAATTTATATCAAATACTCAGGTCTACTGTCCCTTGGACCTGTGAAAAAATCAAACTTCTAAGCCAACGCAATCAAAAGATACAGCCGTTTATGCCGCAAATTTTCGACACTCGCAAGGGAATCAAAACCTACAGGGTACTTCCCGTGAACTCAGAATCTTGAAATTTGGTACGAAGCAACGTCTTATAGCACAGATAAAGGAAAAATTATGAAAACCGTAAATTTTTAGTTACATCATATAATAAAAATATTTTTATACGGAACCCTCGATGCGTGCGTCCGACTCGCACTTGGCCTGTTTTTTTTTTGAAAAAATTCCACCAGCCAAAAAACAGCCTGGAAAAATTTAAACATTTTTCGTTGTTTTCTTGGAATCCTAAGAAATAAATATGCAAAATTTCATTAATAACGTAATGGCACCGAATACCGGCCGGCTACCTAAATCTATGCGAAAACTAAATATAAATTCACTTTTACTAGTAAAATATATAAATTAATTACTGTACTTGTAATTAATTTAAAAAAAATAATAAAATTATTTATTGTTAAGCGAAAAAAAATTATTAATGTGGTCGAAGGTTAGATTTTGCTTCAATAGATCGATGAAATCCTAAAAATCGATACTTGAAAAATGAGAAATGTTTTTGTATCATCTCAATAATTAATTATGATTTTGATAATTATTCTAGACTCATATATTCTTTAGTTCTGTAATAATCTCGGTATTAGGATCAGTATGAGATAGTGGCCGGAGTTAGGGTCCTAGTCCAACAATGGCAGGCTTTTTATTAAAAATTAATTTTAAATATAACAACGACAAAATAAACGAACGGGAAAAATTTATTATCGTGCAGAATCGTTTTCTCATATTGAAACCACTAACACAATTGAAATAAATGTTCCTATTAATTCAATAACAATAAATAAATGTAGTCAATCCTTAAATGGCCGGTATTCGGTGCCATTACGTTATCTCTTTTTTTTCCTTCAATTTTCAAATTTTTTAAAAACAAAAACTTCAACTTCCACTTCAAACTAACTAAATTGAACTTTGCGAATTGATTTCCCAAAATAAGATTGACAATTCTGTTCTCTCATGTGTATACTTACTTAGTGTACAATATTTTTAAAATTTGTATAGGGGAGAGTGGGGAAAACGCGAACGTGGGGTAATCACGAATCCAATGATTCTAATGTGTTAGAGAGAGATAGCCATATTTTACTTGCCTCCATTTCGGAGATCACGCCACCACCAGTGGCAGGCAATAATACGGGAGACGCGGGCGCAAGTTACTTGTGAAGGTATGCATTTTTCATTATTTTGCATGTTTTTGATGTAATTTTTTTGCTAAATTAAAGTTGGTGTTGCTTTATTTCTATCTATAATAGGAATTTAACTTTTACATAGTGGAATACTCACATATTAATCAGCTAAATGACAATGACGCAATCAGCAAAAGAAATATAATCTAAATTTTTTTTTCCATTTTACCGTTTTCGACCTAGCGGGGTAAAGGCGAACACTTCATGTCGGGCAATCTCGAACGTTCGGCATTACCCCCCTCCCTTTTGCTGGTTCCCCGTTCATCTTTTTTTATTATTGTCCGAGGGTAGTACATATTCCAACTTAACATATAGGCTAACTTTTTTCGGATAATACATAGGGTTTCAAAATGCCGCATCCAAGATGGCGGCTGACGATTTTAAATTTGAAGTGATTTTCATGAAAATTTGTACAAAGGGGTTTTGCGGAATGCTGATTTCAAATCTGCTATCTAAATTTAGAAATTCAAGATGGCGACCAAAATTTCACGATTTCAAGAATGTATAAGTCTAGGGTCAAAATACGAAAGAAAAAGAAAAAGGCGAAAAGGAAAATGAAGACTACTTTTGTATTTTTTGTAGAGATAAATATATAGATCCCCCGTTGAAGACTGGATTATGTGCTACGTGTGTAAAAAATGGGCTGACGAGAATTGTACTGACGGACAGTCAACATCTTTGGGTTATAAATGTGATCACTGTCGTTATGTTCGTACGTAATTACCCCACTTGGTGTTCGTGTTTACCCAACTAATGTCGAGTAAAGCAGAACACTAAGGGTTTTTTTTTTTTTTCATATTGTCACAATTTATTAAAAGTATAAATATTGATTACTGAATTCGATAGACAGATAAGTAAACTTTATAATTAAAAAATAAAGAAATTCTCTGATCAAATTCCACTGTTTTATTTAAGTTTTCCCTTAGGTGTTCGTGTTTCCCCCACTTTCACCTACTGTGTCTTTTGTTCTGTTTATCGAATTTTTAATTATTTCTTAATGAAAAATTTATCTACGTCAAAATGAAAGAGAAAAGTCAAACATCGTCTTTACTTTTTTTTTTAGACATATCGAGTTGAAAATTGCTTGAATACAATCATTGACTCGCCAACAAGCTACGCAGATGAACGGTTAATCGGGTTTAAAAGTTGTAAGGCAAATAATTACCTTTTGTTATTGTTTTTATTTAATACAATAACCCGGCAGGTTATACAAACTCCTAATCCGCCTGGACCCTTTGCAGGATTCCGAACTGAGTTGCCTGAGGAAATTGGAATCTGAAAGCTTTGCAAGATACCTTTCTTGGCAATTTACCGATTTATTTGATATTATCAGCTGAACTTGGGTCATTCTTTAATCTCTCTCAGAATTAAGGCAGTATTAGGAGCCCATGAAAACGCATGTAGGTCTTGGTTTCCCATTTCGAACTGAAGTTGGGAAAGCACCCAAAGTATATTCTTAGCTTTTTAATTTTTGCAAGGCATGCGCGAAGACGGTAGTAGGTGATGTTGTTGTTACCCGCCACTTTCACACAAGTCTGGAAACCATCAATTCGACAAAGTGTTGCATTTGCGAGGTCCCTCCATAACCAGGAAACACTTTGGGCTCAGTATGTGAAGTTGTGGCCGGTGAGGACGGTTATGCTCTGTCGCTGGCGGCTACGAAGCCACATGTTCTTATCTGCGATGTGAGATAAGTATTTGCACAGCAGGTGTGTCGATGATCACCGTATTTACATTTAGTCCGATTTTTTTTTTTCTTTGTCTGAATAAACAAAAGAACAAGGCCAAATAGAAAAATCGCAATGTTTGTGAAAAACGTGTGAAGCTTGCGAATTGAACGGACGGACGCTTTGTGTTTAGTTTTAGTTCATTGCATCTGACCGATTCGAATTCTCTGCATACCATTTAACTTTGTGCATTTAATATTTGGTTCTAGTCAGTTTTGGGTGGTAGTGGCCTTTTTCAATAAATGTGATGAAATACAATGTGTTTTTAAACATTAGTGTGTATCGCGAGACCGATACGAACAGTGTTAGATTTAGGATTGCTTCAGACAATAAGGACTCAATATCAAAGGATTTTACTAATTCACAAAAGAGAGAAACGGTAAGATAATAAATTTATTATTTGTTGACTTTGTGCCCGAAACATTAATTGACCATTAGTTGAACAGACATTTATACATCCATCAGGAAATTCTATTTTAATTGAACGCCTTACTTCGGCATTATTGAGTATACGATGCTTTCAAAGCATTTTTAAATTACCATGGGTATTTTTTTTTCCTAGTGAAAACTAGCCTCTTCTTTATTGTAAGCTAATTTTAGAACTAAGCTACGTGCTTTATAACATTAACAAAAATTGAAGTTTAAAACACAAGAACGGATTTTATGTTGTTCTATTTCGAGATATTATTCAGAAAAATTATAATACCACAGATTTTCAACGTGAAAGTATTTATGAAAGGTTTATTGTGTAAAGAAGTTGTTAATACAATAATTTGACTTTAAACTCTTTAATAGTTAAATACATATTACTATTTAAATATAAACCTAATAAAAATCGTAAGGACAATCAAATATTTCAATATATTTCTTAATTTATATGCATATACCCAATGCATTGGTTTAATAATAAAATTGTGTTTGATTTACTACGTTATGTTGATTATAGGTAGGTAGATTTTGTCGGTTTCAAAAATTCATATTTTGTTCCTCTTCTAAGCAAGCTTAAAAATGAAAATGAATTTAACCATATTATGAAGTAAAATACCGCCTCCGGTGATTAGACTTCTTTCTGTCAAATTATTCGTAGATACAAGGAGGTCGCGTCCTAAGCATTCGCAATTCAAAAACCATGGGTATGTGTCACGGGATTATGATGAATTAATTAGTTTATTTTAAAAGCGTTGGACATATTTTAATACAAAAAGCGTTAGAAATATCCTCAATAGCAATCTGATATACACTACTGATCAAAAAAAAGTGAGCACAGCAAAAAATTCAATAAATTGGTGTAATAAGGGTGGTAAAACTTAATCAGAATGAAAATATTTTAACAAAAGTATATTTTAAAGTATTTCACAAATCATAGCAATCAATATACAGGAAAATGTTGCTTGTATTTATTAATAAGGGATGTTTCCTCCTTTGTTTTTCAAAACTTCCTCTAACCTCCTCGGCATGTACATTGTTAAGTGTTCAATTAGTGATGATGGAATTCCATTCCAAGTGGTTTGTACTGCTTGCCAAAGTTCATCAATGTTGTGTATGGGATTCTTATGGATTTTTCGATCAATGTGGTCCCACAAATTCTCAATAGGGTTCAAATCCGGACTTTGAGCAGGCAGACTGATCCATTACTTGAATATTTTTTTCTTCGAACCAGGTCTTCGTATTCCGTGTCATGCAGCATTGCCCTGCTGGAAGGCGTATTGACTTCTGAGATCGCTCAAAGTGGGAATCAAGCCCTCCTTTAAGGATATTTATGTAAATATCCGCTTTTATTTTTACACCTTGATTAATTTTTACGAGTTTTCCAACACCTGCTGAGGGAAAACATCCCCAAACCATTATTTCCGCATTTTCTTTTGTAGTCGTTTGGACACACTGAGGGTCGTACTGTTCACCGGACCTCCTAATACAAGTTTGAGGACGATCAGATTGCAGACAAAACCTGGATTCATTAGACCATACAATTTTTGTCCAATTGCCCATTGGATTCTTTTGCGCTTATGAGTTGCCGTAAGTAAGGGGACTCGCCTGCAACGATAGCTGCGAAACCCAACCTCGCTAAGGCGTCGTCTTATAGTGTGTCTTCTGACTTGGGATCCGGAAACAGTTTGAAAATTTGCCGCGAGCTCCACAAATGTCGATTTTCTGTTTTTTAAAACTTTCATCTTTAAGGCGTGGCTATCTCTCTCGGTCAGTTTTCGTGGTCTACTTTATCCGGCCTTGCGGGAAAATGTTGCACGTTCCCTATACGAAGCAATAACCTTGTGCACGCCACTCGTACTAATGATGACACCTTTTTTTCTCATCTCCTCTCTGATGGCACGTTGGGATTTCTCACTTTCGTGCAATACAATAATGTATCCTTTGTTTGCTTCAGTCAATTGTTTCCTGGAAAATGAACCAAAATACGCTTATTATGAGGCAAATTCATATTTAAAGCACAGAATCACAATTTGAGCAATAATTTTATTTTTTTTTAATTTTTAAAAAAACTTTAAAGAAAAACAAACATGGAGACAGTACGGTACTTAAAGTCGTTAAAAGTTACACTTTTATTACTCAAATTAAATAATATTGTATTTATTTATCATTTCAATTAAAAAAAAAAATAGAATTAAAACCTACCGTCTCGCCAGAGCCATTATCAAAAGAAATTAAAATAATTTCAGGTTTTTCTAAAAACTTAGGTCACTTTATTTAACTGTGATTTTTTGTCCACTTGCTACCACGATCGATGAAAAACCGTGATCTAGCCATTCAAAATATGTCCTTTTATATCTCTAATTAACCCCTTTTCCGTACAGGTAGAAAAAGTGGGTGGGAGTGAGGGTAAAGTTCACATGAACAAATGTGTGTGCTCACTTTTTTTTGATCAGTAGTGTATCTAAATTTCTTTGCTCTTCGTTGGGAAAAAATTATCCTGATAATTTTGTTATTGCTAATAAAAAATTATTAAAACAAATTCAAATATTAATGAATTAACAGAAACAATAGCTTTTTGTGAATATACAAATACATGAAATAATGCATTTTTTATCCCATATATAAAAGGATAAAAAGTTAGCTAGCTTCTTAAATTTGTTTTCAATATATGTTTACAAAGTACTCAAGCACCTCAATAATATTTCAAATCTTCTTCCCAGCTCAAACAATTTCCAGATATCTCCTACCCTGTAAAGTAAAGTACGCATTTTCATAGCTTTGATGCCAAAAATAAGTAAATAAAATCCCGCGCGAAAAAATTTCCCACAAAAAAGCTGTGCTGAATTCTTGTGCCAATTCTTTTTTTTACTTTTTTGCCCAATTATAAAGCGAATTTTTAAAAGATTTCATTAAGTATTTTGCTTGATTCCAAGTAATGATCATTTTTAGAATAAATTTTTCAATTTATCTGTTTGTCTGTTTCACTCCCCAGTGCAAAATATAAGTTTCTTTATATCGCATAGCGCCAAGAGGTAATAAAAACAAGAATTCATTAAATTAAGTTATTGCGGTAGACTAAGCACTTTGAATAAATTCAAATAATGTTTATGTTGAATCGAAAAATACACCTGCTCTTTTATTTTCCTTCAGCTCCTAAAGAAACAAGAAAGGCAAATGCTTTGAAAGAAATTATTTGCTTGGATAATTTTGCAAAAGAAGATAATTTTTGCAAATTTATTCAGAAGAGAAATGTTACCGTACCATAAATGTATAAGAAAACAAATACTAATAACCCTTATTGCGATTGTTGTGTCGATCTGAAATCGACTAGAGCTTAAGGGATCATTCTGGTGCTAGATGCTCAAAAAAGGGCTGTTTTTGTAAATTTTTTTAAGAATTTATTATTATAGATATTGATATAAAATTTGTTGAGCTTAATAAATACACTCTCGAAATATATAAACTTATACAAAAAAGAAATAGGCAAACGTAGCTCCTCGAAAAGTAGATATCTCGCTGGCGGTGTTAATATCTCGATTACGTCTCATGTAAAACGAAAACCTCATAAATATTTAGATTAAGTATTAATGTTATATATATATTTTACATTAATATTTATTGAATGCGCTGAAGCTATTCATGAGTAGAATATGTGATTAAAATTTCATATGGATCGGTTCAGTGGTTCCGGAGAAATCACCGCCGCCGACTGAAAAAATGTTGTTTTGAGAAAAACGTGTTGAAAGTTTTTTTTTAATGAAAAATTATGAAAAAGTCTTACCTTAACCCGGACGTTTTGAACTGTTTTTGATAGATTTTTTCCCCACAATTTAGCTCAATAATCCATGAAAATTCCACACTACCTCAACTTCAAAGCCCAATATCTCAAGAAATATTGATGTTAGCGATTTGGTGTTCAAGGACTTTTTGGAGGAAATTGAATTTCCTACAAGTTTGTCATTTACATTTTTTCTGTAGCTCTTGTTATTTACAAGACAGGGGCAAAAAAACGAGAATTTCATGAAAAAATTGGGTTAGTGACCCGTACTACCTCGCTGGTGGGAGTTAGGGTTACGCTGCAATGGTCACTTTTGTAGAGCATTCAATTCTGAAGAAACCCTATCATTGACCAAGATTATACCATAAAATGTCTCTGAGCTGTAGAGTTTTGAAGAAAAAAAAATCAAAGTTTACGTGTATTTTATACGGGAAATCTTTATACGCCTTGGTCGAGCACTTAATATTAATATTAAGGGCTCCAATTTTCAGGGAATTTTTGGTTAGGTATTTCCCACAAAATTTCGAGGTGGGACTAAAAAAAAAAAATAGCAGCGAAAAAAAAAACCACCCTAATACATATACTTCCAAAAAATGTAAAAACAATCGATTTTTTGAAAATTATAAACCAGAATGATCCCTTAAATTGTCGTGTCGATTCTCTTTTTGTATTATATAACGTGATCGAATCGACACAAAAACATTACCATATAAAATTTGTCAAAATGTAATTTTATTCTTTATTTGAATATTCTTGAGTTATTTACGATTGTGGGTTAAAGTGGCTTTAATTATGAACTGTTAAAGTGGTTAATTGCAAATTGTCTCTAGCTAAGTTTCATTCATTCAGTTCATGTAAATTTGCTGCTATATTTTCTTTAATTTCATGCAATACAGTCATCTATTGAATCCTAGATGTCACTAATAGAATAGAATTCTTCCCCAGGTGGGTTTATCGCTATATTCATGTTTAATAATAATTGGCTACCCTCCCTTCTGTCCAAACTTAATACAAACTATGTATTGCAAGTTATAAATTTTATAGCCATCAGTATCACGGGTAGGAAAACCCAAACTATTTAAATTAAAACACACATTTAAATAATCCACGATTAAAAAACTCATATGGGTATTTCTTGTGAAATTTCAAAATTTGAGATATTGAAATTTTTTTTTTTTTTTATAAACTTAGATATTTTTTTTGCAGAGATCAAAAAAGTTGCTTTAAGAGATCTATTTAGGAGTATTGATCTTTCATATTTTTGTATATAATATATACGTATATATATATAAACACCTAAATGCAATGAGGGAATGACTGTGAGGGAATGACTTGCTTGTTACATTTTGAATATGCATTTTACTCCCAACAACGCATAAAAACAACAAATTTTATATATATATATTAATGATCGCCATAAATGTAACTCTTAACAATTTTTCACATAATATGTTTTTGCACAAACTCACCTACGGTTGAGAAGAAATCGCCATCTTGAATCATTTGAGAGTGTTGCCAGGTACTAAAAACTTAAGGTTGCGTTCCTAAATATCGTTCGATGCGTTCAGAAATCGAATATTCGTAATAGGGTGAGGGAATGATTTTATTTGGCGGAACATATTTAAAATCGAATTATCGTTTTTATAAATTCGTTGTTGTAAGATGGAAGCTTTTATAGACAATAACAAACTTTCTAATATATTAGCATAATTTTATTATTAAGAATATTGATATATTTGAAATGAATAGGCATTTTAGTAATGTTTTTGAACTAAGGGACAAGGTGAGGGAATGACTTTCACGGTAAAAAAGTAGTCATATATTTTTTTTCTTTAGAGGTAATACGTTTTCTTTTTAAACAATAGTTGTATAAACAGCATGCATTGAAATAAAAAAAAAGACTTATGTATATTAGTTAATGCATATGACTCGGCACTAATGACTCGGGAATCAAATTTCGAAATTTGATTAGAAATACCCATATATTTTATGCGCACAATTCCTTGAAATTCACCTGTTGTAAATAAAAATGCGAGCGATAGAAATCGACGATTTAATCGACATTCGTCACGCGATATCGACATTCATGCGATTTTAGCTGACGATAATAAATCAATCGGAATAGGGGTGAATGTCTCGATAAACCTAACAATTTTTCAAAAAGATATTGTAAGCCTTAAAATATAAATAAATATTTTTGTACTTATTATTTCGATTGAGGCCAAACTATTAACTAATAGAATATGAAAATCACTTTTTGTGATAAGTAAATCTGAGTTTATATAATAAAGACGTGCTACTATTAAAAATTTATCCCGAGAAACGACATAATTTATTTTTAATTTTATTACTAAAAGGCTTTTACAATCGATTAATTTCAAGGGACATTCGTAGAGTGCCTATCTGATTAGTAATTAGGTAATAAACAAATATCGTTTTTAGGTCATTTTTGCTTTTGAATTATATAGAAAAAAAGAAAATATACAATATGTCTAACAAACACGCAATTTGAAATTTGTTGTATTTCTTAAAACGTCATTTGGAAAAAATTGTGCCAGCTTTTATTGGGCTTTCATATGCTTTGACAATCAATATACTGAAGTGCCATTAAATTAACTATCTATTTTGTGTTCGTCGTTTTATTAAGATACACATATGCAGACCTTTTATGAGTTAATTGAGATAATGGTGTCACTTCTTTATTTGACTTCAGAGTAATCCTCCAGGCGAAACCCTAATTAATTTCTCTACCTACTCGGCACTTATCATTAATGAATACGTTGTTTGTTTTATTTGGTTATTTTCTTTGGATACGATTTTTTGTATTTATGACTTCAGAAACCAATAAAGAAATATTTATCTTTTATTTGTATTGAGAGCCATAGTTTTGCGCGAACGAAACTGAATAATATAATATATACCATATGCAGTGGTCTGTTTAGAAGTTACTGTGAAACAGACAAACAGAAAACCACTACTAACAGTTTTACTGTTAGTATTAATCGATTGATTACTAATAATTTAAGAGAAATAATTTTTAGAGAGTTCGAAAAACTCGTCTGATGTGTTTTGAACAATTATGAAGATCAATGAGGATATAGAATTAAACTCCTGATCTTTCATTCTATTTGGATATGATTTTTGTATTATTGAATATGATTCGTCGTCAGTGAAAGATTTACAAAAACCTCTACTTTCAAAAATGTTATTCTCAAAGACAAAGGGGTAGGTCCTTCTATGAATAGTCTAATAAAATACATTTATTTCTTTACATATTAAAAACTATCTTGAATAAAATATTTGAAAAGCATTAATAACATGAGGAATCACATGATAGGATTGAAAACGAAAAATAAATTTGTTGATGGTTCCTTCCCGAATGTACCCCTTAAATTACGAATTATATATATCTTTTTTTAAATTTACACTTATTACTGGATAACTATTAAATGCAACTATACCGAAACAATAAAAACGGTGTGCGAAAGCACAAGAAATTTTTTTTATCAGCTTGTGCTGATTTAAAAAACCTTTTATCGTTTTTTCCAAGAGTTCCTTTAGTAATTTTTGGGTCATAAGAATCTAAATATAAAGGACTCCAAAATTAATTTGATTGTGTATTATGTAAAAAATTTGTAAATTAATAATGGTAATAAATTTGTAAGAAAGCGCTATCTTAAAAATGGATGAGGTATTAATTGTCGTAGCTGGGAATTTCGTGTTATAAAACATTGACTAATATTTTATATACCACTTGAATGACTTCTCTTGCAGTCAAAGTGAGTTCAAAGAGAATACACCTACACCAAAGTACCGCCTCGTCGAAAGCATAATTGAATTTTTTTGAGCTTTGACATGAAACTTGAGAGGCATTAGTTATTCATCTCTCATTATGCTTTATTGATGTTCTTTGTAAACAATTTCTTGGCTTGTTTTAGAATATTTTAAAAAGCATGTGAATATATATAGCAAGCCATACAAAGATGATTTTTCGAAAAATCGTTTTATTTAAAAGAACACATCACAATGATTGCAAATTTCAAGATTTTTTATTTAACACCATTCTTTCTATTATATTTTTTCTTAACTATGTATTTTTTCTTAAGAGTATAAATGTTAACAAATAAATAATTTAAAAAAAAAAAAAGTCTTATAAATCACCTTTTCTGGACCCGATAAATTAAGTTCCCTCTTTAAGGTTCGACTAATCCTTTACTGCAGAAGACATTTTATCACATTCATAACAAAATTATGATTCATAATTATTTTTACACCATGTTTGCATACACGCCGCGACATCTAGACGTTTATGAAAATGATCCTTGCGCGAACTCTAAAAAAGACCGTCACCCTGACATCTTTTTGATTAATGAACCTTGTGAGCTAATTTATCCTGCCCTGTCCTGATTATTTACTTCCGCTTCTCCTTAGTTATCATCATTACAAAAATACTTCAGTACCTATTATGAAGACTTTATTGAACTTTAAAAAGAAACTCTCTTTAGAAGTATCAATAATAAAATAAAGCGTATTTTTCTCTTCTTGTTATTTTTCTAAAGTAACTTTAACTTTCTATAAAACGACGTAAACGTTTCGAAGAAATTGGCAAATAGTGACTGGATTCATAGAGGACGAAGTTTAAAACTTACACAACTCCCCTGGTAGTAATATCGGAGGCAAGTTAAAATAAAAAAAAAAACATTCCCTCAATTCGTGTAGTGCAGCGCACGCAATGCAGTTCATGGGTTTGAGAAAATGACCCCTTTGAAAATAACAAAGTTTAAGAAATGCATTTTCTCTTTTGGAAATGTACCTGCTAACTTTCTACAACTATATCATTAAGTCATTAAAAATGGGTTTTTCCTTGAGCAGGCACTAAGGACTTTTTCGATCCAAATCAAGATTTATTTTTAAATAATTCGGAATTTTGATTAATTAACTTAATTGTGCAAAAAATTAGAGAATTTCGTCTAGTCTTTATGCCGCTACAAAAAAAAAGTCACATTAAAATCCTTTGGGTCAAAAATGACTAAAAATAGACTAGAGGTCAACAAAACTCCTGGGAATTTCACTGTGATTTCTTTAAAGGGGTGGATGAAGATTAAACCAAGCCTAATCTTATTGTTAAAAATGTTTAAACGGCGGCATATGCTGCAAAGATGCGTATTATATTTTCTGACTAAGGGAGAAAACACCACCAATGTGGGTAAGTGGAAATTCTTTAAGATTAAATAAGAAATTTATGCTTTCCTAATTAATCTTCTGTGGTGGACTTACGAGTAGGCCAAGGACAGGAGTAGGCAGCACCAAATTTAGGGACCCTAAAAAGGCAAGATTTAATTTTTTTTTTTTTAAATAAAACTAAGTGCTGTGCCAAAGCCGCCTTTATTATTATAATTAATTAATAATATTATGATGGGCACTAAGTCGAGAATGATCGGAGTCAGTTTATGCTTTTAATTGACTTCGAAAATGCAAATTAAGCTAGGAAATATTTACGACTTACCGACACTTGAACTATTTTTTCAAATTTGTCCCATCTACAACTTGACTTGCTGAAAAGTCACAATTTTCGCTTTGAAAGAAACAAACACGAACAGAACAACTTATTTACTTCCTTCCATATTTTATTGCAATATTAAATACATAACATAACACTAGTTTACAAATTTTAACTTTTTTCTTGCCCTTCATACGAAATTTCATTTTTCCCTTCCTTGAATGGAAACTAATCAGTAATATAAAATCGGTTTCTTTCGTTAAGTTTTCGAGAAAAATAGGGTTAAAAAATGAAAATAAATCAAATCAAAATTTGAATTCTAAACCATAGCTTTATAATATGTTATTAGTAAATTTTATTAAGATTTATTCAGAAAACGAGTTTTTCATCAATCTTTCCTCTGCCATATAAATTAAATGAACCTACGGTATGTAGGAGTGGAACTCTAATGAAAATCTCGACTCCCCAAAAAACCATGAAAAATGTTTTAATTAACTGATATTTTATAACTATAGTATAGCATTTAAGCACTCATTTGAACTAGGTTTGGGATTGCTACGACACTACTTATTTTTAAAAAAGAATTCTAAAAAGAAAAAGTTTATAAAACTATAAACCGACTACGGCAAAAAATATAATTAATGGAAATAAAAGTTCCAAAAACTTTATCCCGACTAGGGATACATAAATGAAATAAACTAAAAAATAAAAAAAAAAGTTCCTTCTGGCAGTTTCATATTAATAACGTTATAATTCAACTCAAAAGCCGTGGTCTTTCGTATTTTTCATGCTTGATTGACGGCATCTCCATTGGTCTTATTTGTCTATCAAATTAGAATGTTTGCGTTTTGTAGTTGGCAACGCACAACCACGGCCAGAACTTGTTATTTTTCAGCTTATTATATTTATGTGTCCCTAGTCGGGTTGAAGGTTTTGGAACTTTTTTGCCTTAATTATATTTATTTTTTTTTCCATAGTAGTGTTACAGTTTTTTAAACTTTTTCTTTTATTTTAAACTTGTCCGTTTTTTAATATTGTACTATATTTATATTTTTGAACTCAGAATTTACTCTTATTTCATTTGACATCCCACTCGATACGATAACAAACAAACATTTTTTCAGAGATCTCGATTTTTGGATGTAACATCCGCCATATTGATTTTATTCGTATAAAAGGTAGCCTATGTTACCTGGATCATAATAACGAATCAATTGACACGTCATTCATCAAAATCGGCTCATTAGTTTAGGCGCTAGTGTGGAACATACGTAAATACAAACATACATACATAAACTGCTAGAATATAACCCTTCATTGGCTTTGTCGTAGTCGGATAAAAATGAGTTAAATACGGATTTTATAAATTTGTAACCCAATTTCACTTGGAAATGTGACGTGATGGAATTTTTTTTATTTTATTTTTTGAAATCAGAGAATCTTAATAATAAATAACATACTTAGTAATTTTTTTAAGGAAACAAAAACCTTGTAAACTAATGTAATTTTTCTATATTTTTTTTTACACCGATATGGGACCGCCAAAGAAGATTATCTTGGTGTTTAAATCTCCCAACTGGCAGATAGACAGGAAATTTAGATTAAAGGGACACCCATATTTCAGAATTATAATTGTAAGATTTGAAAAACGATTCGTCCAAGTAGACATGAACTTGTAACTTCTTGGAGAGATTGTTATACCAAGTACTTTAAATAGTATTTAGGAAAAAAAATTCAAAACAGCATCAATATTTACTTCTGTACACCCTTACTCTCAACAACATTTCAGCTAGATATTTTTCATTTCCGTTTTCATTCCATTGTTTTTATTTTTTGTTTGAATTAAAGTTCAATAAAAGGAAAATGATTACATGAAACATATCAGATGTGTAATATAATTTAATGCAAAACTTAACAGAAAGGTAGGCCTGTTACATATTAAGAGAGATAGAAGCCTACAAGACATTCGACGACAGACGCTATCTCGAATAACTAACTAATGTATCGAATTCAAATGTATTTGGCGAAAAATATATTCCGTAAAACCGATCTAAGAATTTTTATTATAATTTATTTGAACATATTATGAATCGTATTTCAGGCTCCAAATTGGTGACCAATTTCCGTACAATCGATATCTTGTAGATTTTGAACTGCTCCAATCACATTCTAAGAATGTTGTGAAACTGGTGCTTATTCTGACAGTCTTCTCACCTAGTGAAATTTCTCGCATTAATTGTCACGCGATACTCACTCCCCTATTCCAGCAGTCGAATGATGCGACACATGCGAGACATATGAACAAATAAAAAGCTAATCGGCAACACTTGAGTGATTTGACATTTAAACGAGATTTGTAAATCCTGCCGGCGTTTTTTTTTTTTTTCTAATTTTAAATTTTAATTTTCTCTTAAGGGAACTTTTACCTTCTAAATTTTCAACAAATCGATTTTTTTTTTACATAAAAACATTTAATATCACATAAATACTGTCCTAAAATGTTATTAAGAAATTCGGAATAGAAACGAAGTTATAGCTGTATTTATAACCATAATATGACCATTTTATTCGATAAAATTACAGTAAAAATACAACTTTAAACGCGTTTTTCTCGAAATCACATTTTTCAAAACTGGGAGACGTTTTTCTCAAAATCTACTAAACCAATCTCAGTAAACCAAATTTTTTTGATACTTTATATATACGACTACTAAATAAACCTTTAAAAAGTTAAAAAAAAAAAAACCACCCCACCTTTTTAGTACAGGGGTAAATTCACCCCCAAAACAGGCGTTTTTTCGAACTTTTTATAAAATTACGTATAAAGGCCATAAAAATATAAAAAAAAAATTAACTTGTTAAAGGTTTATTTATTAGTTTTAAGTCTCACGAATTGAATCCCGTTGGAATTTAAAAAAAATTTGTTACAGGAAGACGCCCTCTGCAGTGGTGAAAAACAACTAAAAGTGCCAACAAACAATTTTTTTGTATACCTCAAAACCTTCTTAAAAATGTATAAAAAAAATTATAACCATAAATATAATAGTTTTTTTTTTAAAAATATTTAAAAATTGTCTTGTTTTTCCAATTTAGAAAGTAAAAGTCCCCTTAAAGCGTAACTCGTTTTTTATCTTAACTGGAGCCCCTATGCTATTTAGCTTCTGCGTTATTTTCCTCCACTCATCCTGATACTTTTCTCTGGGAATACTAAAACTTCTCGGCAATTTTTAATCCTTTGGTAAGATTTTGATTTTGCTACGTAAACTACTTACAAAAATACAATATAATAGTTAATGACATGGCATTGTGCTTCAATTCTTGTAAGTTTCTTATGTATGCAGATGATGTTCAGTTATATCTGTCATCCGACTTGACGAAAATAGATGAATTAGTACATAAAATAAATAATGACCTGGATTCAGTACACAAATGGGCGGTATCAAACAAACTCACTCTGAATCCAACCAAGTCGCAGTGTTTAGTGGTGTCAGGACGTATGACAGATCTGGTGGACTTTCCCCAGGTGTATTTAAATGGAATATCGCTCCCATATGTAAACAGGGTGAAAAATTTGGGAATAACTTTTAACAGAACGTTAACCTGGTAAGATCATGTAGTTGGCAGAATTAACTCTGTCCTGAGATCCCTCTGGTATTCTGCATTGTTGGCACCAAAATCTGTACGAATCATCTTAGCAAAATCACTATTGATGCCGCATATTTATTCAATTTTTCCTATAGTCAGAAGATTAGATAGCACATCATTTATGACGTTAACATTAGCATTTAACTCAATTGTACGATTTGTGTACGGACTAAAAAAGTTTGATCGTGTATCTGCCTACAGCTGTGAATTTTTGGGAGTATCTTTCAAGAACTATGTGGAATATATAATGTTAAGTTTCCTTCATAAGCTTATTTGGACAAGAGTACCCGGTTACCTGTCTACAAACATAAAATTCTTAACGTCCTCTCGGGTGACAAGCTTACTTGTCCCAAATTGTAAATGTAAGCAAAGTGAACGCTTCTTTGTACACACCATTAAGCTTTGGAATGCATTACCAGAGACGATTAAAAGAGCTCGCGGTCGTGGTGGTTTCAGAGGGATGCTATTGAGGCACCTGGGCGGCCAAACCTAGTATTGTTATCTTTCTTCCAACTTTAGCGATAACTGCAAAGCCTTAGCGTAGATTATCTTCTTATCTTTCTTTTTATTTTATCTTTTGTTTGATGGGTCGTTTTAGTTTTAATTCTTATTTTGCTTCTTTTTCATTAGTTTTAATTGTAATTCTTTTCTCTTTTAAGTTTCATTATTATTAATAGTACTAGTGAAGTTTAAATTTTAATTTATAATTGTAACCATCTTCTTAGTGTACAGAAAAGATAATTGAATCTTATGTACGACCTTTTTTGAAATAAATAATAATAATAATAATATTGAAAAGCAGATATTTATAAATATTTTAAGCGCCTCCATTTAAAAGCAGGTACGATTTTAGCTTCGAGAAAATCCTTGTGCTATGTCTTGCATAGTTGGTTGCGTGAATAACTAAACGAAGGCACACACATCATATAAGTAATTTCTAGTATTAGCTTGAACCCGGTGGTCTAGCGCCTGTAAATTTAAGGGTTTTCAAGGATTTTTTTTTAAAGGTGAAATTAATAAAAAAAAATGGTAATTAAACTATTTACGTTTATTACTTTTTTTTCGGAGCGTCAACTTACAATTTATGTCAAAAACTCAATTTTCAATATTTTTTAATAAAAATTTTTTTGAATACTCTTAAAAAGTTGTTCTTTAGTGTAGGCCTTCGCCCATTTACCTTACTTTTACCAGATCGATAAAAAAAATCTTAAAAATGGGTCCAAAAAATGCATGATTAACTACACCCCTCCTTAAACCACTCAAAAAAATGGACTTGGGTGGCGTTGATGATTTCAGCTGTCACATATCTGAAAAAAAAAAATTGATTATTAATCTATATGAGTGTCGCTATTGTTGGAACTAGAATAAAATAAAATAAATGGCGCGCATTTGAAATTCGGGTATCAAAAATACAATTTTTTTTCATGACTTTTTTTGCAATAAAAAATTTTTGTTTTCTTTTATTCTAGTTCCAACGATAGCGACGCTCATATAGATTAATAATCTTTTTTTTTTTCAGATACGTGAGACAGATGAAATCATAAAAGATTTTTTTGATAGTGTCATCTTCGGCGACCCTTAATCCCCCTTAATGTTAAACAAATCTTTAAACTCACATTTTATCTGCCATGTGTCCAATTTTGCGCTCTTCGTCGATCGTCATTTAAAAAACACAAGCGATTAAATTCGACAATAACCAAAAATGTGACATTTGGTGATTTTAACGACATTTTTCACGTGAACAGAATATTTAATATCTGCTTTAAACAAAGAAACCAGCCGATAATGCACTAAAAATCTAAATCTGGAGTCACGCACACGGCCATAGTATTTTTTCTTAATCCTTACAGCTAAAAGCATCCTTCTGTTCGGTACATTAAAGTCATTCACGTCGCAATTTGGAGAAAAGAAGCTTTCGCAACATGTTAATCAGAAAAGTCATCTCACTTATTTATCATTTGTATGTTCCAGATGGAAAGCTATAAATAATTTCATTTTATTGTGTTGGGAATTACTGTTGTTATGTGATATTTAACGTGACTAAATAATCAAGAGCTTCATTCGGTTCGTTAAGATCTTGATTGCCTTATTTTCAGATGAAATGATTGCTACCCAGAGAAAAATAAAGCAAAAAGAAAATTCTGATTATATCTATTGATGTCATAGTAACGGTTTCTTCTGTAGATTCAATTAAAACAATCCTCAAATGATTTGAATCATTATTGGAAAAATTATGATAGAATCAATGTATAATATATTTTTATATTATAAAAGCTCCTTAATTTATGAGCTGCAGGTGACTGAATTAAATCTTTAAAAAATTAAGTTTTTTCAGTCGAATCAATCGAATTTTTGCGAAACAAGACTTATATTAAAAAAAAAAAAAAAATTATTTGCAAGATTTGTAGCAGACAGAAAATAAAACAAGTTAAATAAAAGCTTTTAAAATCAATCGAAAACGATTTGTCTAACTTGAGGTGTAGAAGGTGAGGTAACAAATGGTCAAATTTATTTTGAAAAGAAAATTCCAACTCGAGATTTCAACCTTTTGCTCTTGTAGACGGTAGAAAAATGTAAAAAATTAAACTCTTATCGCTTCTGAGCATGATAATGAGATAATGTTTTTATATTGGGATATTTGAAGGATCCCATATTTTCTATGCGATTAATGGATTTTAAAAGATTGAGTGGGCGCTGTGGTAAAGTGATGCCTCATTGCATTGACAGAAAATCAATCATTCGTGACCTTGAAAAAACTAAATTTAATAAATGTCTATGGTATATTGTCTTTTTTTTCATATAAACGCTTATATACAATAAGTAAATATACTTGTTGGCGAAAGCGTATAAAAACGCAATTAATTTTTCGTAATATAAACATCAATGAATCCAAGGACAAGGACTAGAAGCAAAGTGAAGACAAAAAATGTTAAGTCCGTTTTAAAGGAAATTAATCTCTCCTCAATGAAATAATGTACCTTTTAGGAAAGTTAAAAATTGCAAAAATTAAACGTTTAAGAAATAAGTGAAATTTAAAAACTTTTCAAGAAAATAGTTTTTAGAGTTTCATAGTTAACTAGGACCCCTTATAGTTTCGTCATATCCATCTGTGGGCTGGTGTAAAGGTGTAAACTAACCTAACTTAACCTAAAGCCAGACATTTTTATTTACATAACGAAAAGTGAAATAAAAAATTTTCACTATAACCCCATTGAGTGTAATGTGATCAGTGGTGGATTTACCAGCAGGCTGAGTAGGCTGAAGCCTAGGGCGGCAGATTTTAGGGGCGGCAAATTTGGGGCCAACATTTTCTTTTAATGTCTTATAGAAATTAAAAGGATTCATATTTATATACCTAAACGACTACTAGTGGCTTCGTAAGCGTCCTCATTCTACCAGTAGATATAAATTATATATAAATATAAGAGATAATAAATCGTAAGACTATTAGACTGCACAATTTATTTTAAATAACAACAAATAATGAAAACCGAAAGGAATAAAGAAGTATATAGAATAAATAGAAAAATATTTGAAATTAAAATTGTAACACACCTCACAAATCATGCAAAAAGGTATTTTAAACTTTTGTAATTTCTAATTAAAAAAGTGTACAACATTTATAAAAGTCTTGAATGGACGCAGTAACAACTTTAGAAAATCCATAGTACGTTCTATATTCAGGAGTATACAACAAATATCTCATACTCAACGTTCATTCAGGGGCATAAATATTTTGTTTAAGGCTATTAGTTCTGGACAGTCAATATGGCTAGTCAAAATATCTCGTATGAATAAGACACGCCAATAAGTTCGTCTACTATGCAACATTTGTAACCCTAACAGTGGACATCGAGTTTCATAAGATGGAACTGTATTACCTAATATCTTGTATTATTTGAATAAAAACCGAGTAAAACTTCTTTGCACCTATTCTATTCGTTTTATCGAGAGATCATGCGGAGGACTTCATATAACTGCCGCATATTCCAAAACAGATCTAATCAAGGAGATCAAAATAAACCTAATTGTAAAAGGATTATGAAATTCTTTTGTGTTCCTTTTCATAAAACCTAAAAGTTTAAGTGTTTTATTGATGGTGTAATCAATGTGGTATGAAAATTTGAGTTTGTAGTCGTAGATAACACCTTAGTCTTTAAATTAATTTTATAATCCCATCTTACAGGGTTAACGCATCTGTGGCAGGTCATGATTTTGTATTTAGTAACGTTCAGAGAAAGATTATTAATACTACACCAGTTAGCTAACGTATCCAAATCATTTTGAAGCTTAGCACAATCTTCTGAGGATCTAACTGAGGCGAACAATTTTAAATCATCAGCGTAAATTAAGTACTTAGCAAAAGAGAATATTTCAGCAATATCATTGATAAATAATATGAATAATAGAGGTCAAAGGGGACTCCCTTGTGGTACTCCGGGTGAGTCAATAAAATCCTTACAATATAAGTTGCCTATTTTTACCTGTTGTATACGATTGGTAAGATACTACTGAAAACACTTCAAAATTTATCCATTAAATCCAAAATATTTTATTTTATCCAATAAAATGGGAATTGATACTTTATCAAACACTTTAGAAAAGTCGTTATACAGTAAACCTAGTTGAATACCATTTTCTATATTCGGAGCACAGAAGTTTGTAAATATCGTTAGATTCGAAATAGTGGATCTACCAGCGAAAACTCCATGCTGCTCATTCACAATAATATACTAAACCAATGAAGCTGTTTTGGTAGCAACCAGAGCATCTAATAGCTGAGGGATGATAGTATTCATAATTAGGACGATAGTGCACAAATCATAAAGTTACAATTTCGTTGACAAAAAAATTGTAATTAATATAGTTGTAACAAATTTTAGAGGTCGGTAGGAGCGGCAAAATTTTAATACCCTACTGGCGGCAAATTTGTAAATCCGCCACTGAATGTGATACGTCTTTATAAATACAATAAATAATATTAAGTCGTGAGAAATTCCCTGTCAAAGTCACCATCAATGTTCCTCCCCATTAACTTTTAAATACCCTGATACGACTACAGAACCCTTATGTGTGAGCACATTTTGGCCGGTCTTTTTACGGACCAATTATAATACACATTTATAAATTAGAATAATATAAAATTTCCTTATAAGCAAACTCAAGTTGGTTATCGCTTATTGATTATTTATCAATTTAAACATTCCACTCATTTTAACGAAAGCAGATAAAAAAATCCCTCAAAAGTTATGTTTCATAAGCCAGAGCAGTATGGGGGCTTTTTAAAGGTGCAAGAAAAATCTTGAATACCTATACAATTTTAAAGAAAGGGGGACATATCTTGATACCTTCAACCCTCCGGAATGGGAAAACTTTCTGATACTGGTGCACCGTAATGTAATTTTTTATTTATGTCACAAGCTGGCAGGATTGAAACTTTTTCTGTGTATTTTCTTCTTTACTTATAATTTTCCCGCATTAAAGCCAGTGTGATAGAATTGTGAAGGTAATATAAGAAAGAAACCGAAGGATACATATCCACGCAAACATCTTTAGGCTACTCCACACTTACTTTATCTCAAGTTGGAATATTCATCCTCAAATAATAAATTTATATTCAAGGAAAAAATATGTAATTTTCTTTTATGTCCGATATAATTAGTTTTTTTTCTTCAGAACTCACCGAAAAGCAGAAAAAATTGTCTTGTATCATCACTAAGATTTAGTTAAATCATGCGACATTTTTGCGTTTAATTATTTTTGTTTTTTTTTTTGCCTTTAATTATAAGTTAATAATTAAAAAGTTGCACACAACGAAGGAATATTTCATTTAATTAAGTAGGCTTTGAATTTACGCAATCTCTAGTGTTACAAAACGAATTCAATTGGAGTTTTTTTTCAATCCTAACGTCTGAAAGAATTTAAAACCTTCCACATTAAAGAAGAATCTACGCGCAAATAAAATGTTTGATGTAATTCAAAAATATTAAAATTGTTTAAAAAGGTGAATTATATCGTGCACAATATTGAATTATTATTATTTCCTATTATCTATTATTATAATATTATCGTTAACTATCTATGATACAACAAACAATTATTTGAGAAATGTAATGAAAATTTCCCTGATTGCAAGACATTTAAATTTAAATAAATAAGTAAGTATAATTAACACTGCCGGAATACGATTTAGGGATGATTTAAATGTTCCTGATACAAATTAGAATAAATGTGGCTTCGAATACTAAATTGATAAGACAAGCAAAAGAGATGAACAGCAGTTTTCACAAAAAATATTTTATCTATGATACGGTTTAAATGGGATCTCTTAATTTATTTTAAAAACGAATGTTTATTTTTGCTGGTTCATTTAAATTCAACAAATGTGTACAAAAACGATAATTAACATATTTTTGTCTTATTAAGATTTATATATGCCGATACAATGGACCAAGTGAATAAAAATCAAGCATTTATGGAAAGTTTCAGTAAAAGCATTTACTTAAAGTAAAAGCACTCTGTTCTAGTAAATGCTAGAAATTATGTGAATAACCTTTTAAAGTACTACTTGTATTTGCTGGGACAATAATTATTTACTGCCTACAGAAATAAGTAATTGCCACCCGGTTAGTGCTAAATATGTAAGCAAAGACTGAATTAATCAATAAACTGTGAAATTTATTTTAAAATTATCTCTCACGGGGTGCGTAATTAAAATAAAGCAATGACGGGCATACATGACGAATGCGCACGGCAAGTGGTCCAATTATAAATTACGTTTTTATTACTTCTTACTAAAATTTGGAGTTTTTCTTGTAAATTGTAATTTTTTATTTTACACAACACGACAACCGGTGGTATACGGCGAACGTAATTAACTGGATAAAAGCCTGTTTATTTATTTTACACACATGTTTTGGTTTTATTATAGATTTTATAGTTTTTCTGATTTCTGGAAATTTCTTCTAAATTACAGAGTAACGTTACGAATATATTATCAGGTTTTCTGAGTAAGATTAAAGTAAACCTATGACCAATAAAAAATTAGTTCAAGAAATCTATTTCACATTTTTCATCGCGGATAAGCCAAAACAATCTCCGCAGAATTGAGTCGTTATTTTAAAAAGTGGGAACAATGTCTATGACAATGACTATGTTCAAAAAAAAAATTTCAATTACAAAATAACGATTATCAAGTCATTTTTATCTTCATATTGGGCAATAATGTTTACATGACAATTTTTATCCTTCAATTGGTTGATAACGATTACGAAGTCATCTTTTTACATGTGAATTTTTATTATTTCGATTGGTTTAATCGACTTAAAAAAAAAAGAGGAAATTATTATTCCGAAACGTATCAATTTTTTCAATTTTCGATTCCTTAAAGGAGGGAAAGTAATGAAATCAAGAAAATTTACAAAATTGAAATTTTAATCCTTTGCTTTACGATTTAATTTCGAAAAATCGTGCGCGTGCAAACAATTGTATGGCGCAAATCGATGTGTGGAGTTATAAAGCAGTGATAATATTAAATATCATAATAATGTTTTATTACAAGTTAGAAAAAATGTATATTGTTACAGAATTTGCCTTCGCTTATACTTCACACTTGAAGTTGCGATCGGGCAGATATAGGGATTAGCTTTCGATCCCTCCTTTGTGAGTGTCTATGGCAGAGAAGCCAAGCGCCATACTGAAGAGATCAGCTTGGCTTCTCGGATCGAAACACTCATCGATTTTTTTGGCTCGTCTACTTCGGTGGACGAGTAATATTCTTAATAAAAATGTCCCTACGTCCGTCCGTCAGTCCGTTCGTCGGCAAATTCGCCAAAGTATAGCGAAGGCAGATGGTGTAATTTTGCCGGCCAGCCGCTCGGCGGGCAAAATTGTAACAATATGGTTTCTAAATCTTTAAATATGCGGCGGGTGTAACCCGTCGAAGTCATTTGTACTAAATGATAATTTTTTGATAATTTATTTTCGAATAACTAAAAGCAACGCCTCTCTTGATTTTTTACGACGATTAATTTGATACCTGATACATTTTTTTATGTCTTTTCCTTAATTCGCTGTGAAATGTGCAAAAACAGGCGATTTTTGCGGTAACTCTTTCTTACAACTTCTCAATTTATATCTCAAAATGTTTATTTCTAGAAATTATTAGATTGAATAATGCTTTTTTGTTCTTTATTGTAATTCAAAAGTTTCTCACAAGAATATTCTATTTCAGGAATAAACTCACCTTATCAGATTGTACTGAATCAGCCGAATGTCTGGCGAAATGGAAGGGGAAGTGAGTGCCCTACTTATCGTTACCGTCGTTATTGGAACCATCCTGATGTCATCCCTACTCGTGTGTTACATATGTGTCTTCAAACAACTGTGTTGTGGATCGGACCCGAATATTGGTCGTCACGGAAATTACCAAAATAACAAGCGTGTCTACAACTCGCTGCGGCGAGATAGTGTAAATCTGGGCGAATTGACCCATGTCTCCAGCCAGCCCACAGAAACAGAGAGAGTTTAGCTCCTGTGCCCTCTCCAACCAGAAAATGACATCCCCAAAGCCAAAAATGCCTGCCTCCTGATCAACAAACAAATGAATGCCAATTTTTATAAACTTTTATTTTTCCTCTAGTTATTAGCGAATCGATTCGGTTAGGGGCTCATTTTTTAAGTTGGACCGAAGGCAATCCGACTAGGCCGTTAAGACGATGAGATAAGCACGTGCACGGACGATATTTTAAGGGCGCTTTTCCCAGCAGAAACGGTTTAACATAGAAAAATACATAACTGTGATCATAAACTTGAACCATATGTCTGTCCTTATGTATTATGGCTTTCCATGTGTATGGAAACAAATTTTATGTTGGATGATTTTTGAACAACAAATAAAAATTCTTTTTGTATGATGGAAGTTTATATAATTCTGTACCCAAACCTCTTGACAATTGACGTGAATGGAAAGTATTAATTTGAAATGGGCAGACAACTGTCAATTTCAATAAGTAAAATTCCACAAAATAGAATTCAACGTCAGAAAACTCAATTTCCGCTTGATTTAGTTTGTTTTATATTTTTCGTACAAGGAATTCTATTTTTTAGGGCGTTCTAAGTGTTTCGAATTTTCCTGCGAAATGAATAAATTTGTAAGTTTTTGGTTTGAAGGAGACTAAAATTTATTATTTATATAAAATTAATTTCAACAGTGTTTTCCAGTTTCAATGCAGAAATTGTGTATTACACTTTCAAAATTATAACACCACCATAAAAACTGCCAACTGTGCCAACTATACACAACTACATTGTGCCTTACTTTTTTGCCTCACTTTAAACGTCAATTTCGTTCAATTAAGGGGTTATACATATATATAAGAGAATTTTCAAAAAATCGATTTTTTTTTTATCGTAATGTACTATATTTAAGTACACCTACAGACACATTCATGTCAATCCGGTGAATATTCTCGAAGTTACACGCATATTTGTAATGATTTTTTTACTATATGTACAGTGTGCGCAATTTCTATAAGCGTAACCAGTTTTATTCTTGTTTAAAGAAAACTACTTTTTATTTTTTAAAACCGATTATATTGCATAAATCCCCCATTGGTAAATATTAATTTAATAATATAAAATATTCATTAAAGTAAGTAATTACTTTATAATAAAAATAAATATAATTAAAAGCCTCTTTTGTCTGCGCAATTTCTATAAACTCACTTTATATTATAGTCTTTATTTTAAAAGCTTGGTGAAAAGTAAATTTTTGTATATTTTCTATATATTGTGTTTTACCTCCTTTGTTAGTTATAACTTGAAAAAACCTGTTAGACATCGAATTTATTAACTTTTTAAACAAATGTTCATCAATATCATTCCAGCATTTCAAAATATTGGCTTTCAGTTGAGATAACGAAGAAAATTGTCCACCATTTACGTAAACCCTTCGTGCCATGATTCTCCAAATGTTCTCCATTGGATTTAAATCCGGACTATGTGATGGCCACTCCATTACAGGAATATTTCCTTCACTAAACCATCGTCTTATTTCGGCATAATATATCCTGTTGAAAAATCAAATTTTTTTCCATATTGTCTTCTAAATATGGAATAAAAGATTCCTCCAGCAGGTCTGTATATATGGCAGAGTTCATTCGGGAGGGAACAAAGCGTAGATAACTTTCCTTGATAAGAAAAGGGACCCTATAACATTAAACTACCAACACCAAAATTACTACTTAGACGAGGCGAATCGGGCTTCCTTAAATCATGCCAATAAGTACTCAATCCATCTGGGCTATTTAAATTAAATTGTTTTCCGTAAGAAAAAATAACGTTTTGCCACTTTTCGTCCCAGTTCATGTGGCTTCTAGCAAAATCTAGGCGCGCATTTTTATGATGCTGTTGCAGTTTGAGAGATTTGACCGGTTTCTTATATTTAATATAAGTAGTGTCCTTCAAAATTTGTTGAACTTTTCTTCCTTTAATTGGGAGTTGTAATTCCGCTATAATTTGAGCTGCACTTAACTTTTTTTTCATAACTTCTTATCTTATGTTTCCAATATTTTGATTGGAAACTTTGGTGTTCCCTCTTGGATGATCCCATAATCCATCACGATTGCCCTTTTTAATCAAATTTCGCACCACGCATTCTGAACGTCCAATTCTCTTTGCAATTTCTCTTATACCAAGGCCAGTTTCCCTAAACGCACGGATTCTGACGCGATCGTCGTTGTCAAGGACCTTTCCACGGGGCATTACAATAAATCTTAAGAAATAACAGCAATTATATAGAATTAAGCTAGAGTTGGACAATAAATATGAAACTCACATGAATTGTTTCCTAAAAAGTCGCAAAATTACTTTGCGTTTAATTAGTAATACTACAAAAAGAAACTGCACACTCTAAGATCAATTGTGAAAGACTGATCTATTGCATTCATGCATTGACTGATATTTGGAATTGTTTAATTGATTTTATGAATAGTTATAACTTTAACAATTGTGCCTGTAAAGAACCTTTATTACTATATCGCTTTATTTCAATGAATTGTACATTTCACTTGAAAATCAGACGTGCGCTTATAGAAATTGCGCTCACTGTATGTAAGGTGCTTTTGGAACTTTAAACGCGTTTTTCTCAAAACTGTGTTTTTAAAGTCGGTGAGCAAGATTTCTCGGAAACGGCTGAAACGATCAGTTTCAAATTTTCACACAAGCTTTTTAAAATTATATTTTTTCTTTATTAATCGAAGGTTTTTTCTCACCGATAAATATTTTCTATTTTATAAACAATTTAAGGCCAAATTTTTTTTTAAAAATCGATTTTTTTTTTAAGAAGCCGCCATTTGGTCAAAAATTCTTATTTTGCTTATTCTTTCGATTAATTACAAGATAAAATAATATATTAACGAAATATTTTTGGTTTTTTTTCATTTTGGATGATCCAGTCCAGAAATATCGTGCTCACCGCAAAACGCCTTTTTTTAGAGGTGCTCCCGGAGATCAGCTGTAGCAGCTTTTAAAATAATTATTTTTACAAATAAAAAATATTAAAATACACTCAAAAGTTACCATAATATACAGTATCGGTCAAAACTAAAGCAACAACCATAGAGTCAATAGTCATAAGTTTATAATTTCGCAAATTTTTATTCTGGAGCAAAAAGATTTTTTCCCTAGATGTCCTTATTTCTCCTCTTAAGAAAAAAACATTTCGTTTTTAAATTACTTTTATTAACAAAATAAAATAAAATTTCGAAGAGTACTCCAACAATTCAAAGGTCAAAACTAAAGCAACAATTTACAAAGGCAGCATAAAAATTAACTACACACTTAAAATTAGCAACTTGTAGAACATCAATACTTCGTGTGGTTCCTGTTATTTCTAATAACTTCTGCGCATCTTCTTGGCATGGAAGCTATGGGGTTATTTAAAGTCTCTTTTATAATATTTCCCATAAATTTTTGATGGGATTCAGGTCAAGGGATTCTAACACCTCAATTTTATTATCCCTAAACCAATCGTTTGCCAATTTCGAAGTGTGTTTGGGATAATTATCTTGCTGGAAGCGCCATTTCAATGGCATTTCCTCATGCGCAAACGGCAACATCACAATTTTCAATATGTCTACATAAACGAAACGGTCCATAATTCCATCAATGCGATGAATGGGCCCAATCCCATGACCCGAAAAACAATCCCACCACCATACTTAGTAGTATGTACGCAATACTTTGGGTTCAGCCGCTCTCGTTTTGGTTGCCTAACGAACATTATTCCATCAGAATTCTTGAAATTCTCTCATCAGTGAATAATACAGTTTGCCATTTTTTAATAGTCCAGTCAATATGGGATCTAGCAAAAAGTAGTCTAACCTTCCGATTTTTTTCTGAAATAAAAGTGTTTCATTGCAGGTCTGCGAGAAAACAATTCAAATCCCACAGCTCTCCACTTGATTGTACTTTCACTAACTGGCAATTTTAATTTGTTTAAAATTTGGTTAGCGGATATCGTAGTATCCTTTTGGGCCATTCCACACGTGTATTCTCGCAGCGTATTCAAACCGATTTTATAGGGGAGAAGTAAGCCACGCGAGGAGAAATCTCTACAAAAGCGCTGAACTTTGGAGAGTAAATGTGCATCACAAATCGCATTTATTTATCGTGTTGTCACGAACTAACACAACGAAACGAGCAGGCGGGTTGTTTTGATTGATTGATTTGATGGATTTTTAAATAATACGGCACACACACATTGTTAATTCTTATTCGTACAGCAATGTGCATCAGCAGCAGGAATACCCGTGTGGAAACATTGACTCTCAACTGTGTGTTGTGAAAACGGTTTGAATACTGCTGCGAGAATACACGTGTGGAATGGCCCTTTGTATGCACCATTTAATTAAATGATCGTCCTTTTCCGTAGTTTTTCTTGGCCTTCCTCCAACATGTTACGTTTGAACTGTCCCTTCAGATTTATACTTTTTGATCAGTCTCGACACCACAGACTTATTGATAGAATATTTTTTTGCAATTCACTTACAGTTAGTTTATTCTTTAAATAATCGTTCAAAATTCGCATTCTAAACTCAGTACAATATTTATTTCGCGCCATTAAATAATATAATACAAATTTATTTTTGCTCTCAAAAAACAAAACCAACTAAACACTGTGATTTCTCCTAATATTTCTAAAGTGTTGCTGGACATTAAGTACTCACTGTATAGATATTAAAGGCTGTGATTCTGTTACGAAATAGCAATGCGTAAGGAATTTTTGCCTATCTTTGTAAACCGTTGCTTTAGTTTTGACCTTTGAATTGTTTGAGTACTCTTGTTCGAAATTTTATTTTATTTTGTTAATAAAAGCAATTTAAAAACGAAATGTTTTTTTCTTAACAGGTGAATTAAGGACAGTTATAGACTTATATCAATTGACTCTATGGTTGTTGCTTTAGTTTTGACCGATACTGTATGTACAAATTTTTACATTAATAAATTAAAAGGTAATCTCAAGAATAATTCTTGAAAAATCTATTTTGTTGGGCCTCCTGAATGTATATAACCCCTTATATTAAGAAGACGAAAACAACCGAATTTCAAATAATTTGTAATTGCGCACGATGTCAATACTTCCGAATAGTGATCAATAAGTTAAACAAGAGTGATATTAACACGTTGACGCCGGCGCAGTTTTTTGTATTTCACCGATGAGACAGTCTAGTGCGGGCAACCGGTGGCAAAGAATATCGAATTCAACAAGAAGGGACACTCTCAATACGCTCTCAAAGTCCCAACTCATATGCAAGCTCTCGCAAATACACCCAGCAAAATTTCCCATTAGATAAAGCAGCTCAGGGCTACTACCTCTGTAAATACCTATAAGAAATGTAGAGAGAGAAATAGTCACCAAAAAGTTCTCACAGATAGCCTTTACAGCGTAAGCTATAAACTGAAGCTTTTTTTATGAACGCGTTTTTAAAGGCGCCCTGGAGCCGGGCACCAGCACTAGGTCGCTCAAGTTTACCTCCCCTCGCAATGTTAAGTTATACGGAAATGCCGAATCAAAGAAGGGAGAAGAGGCAGGCAGCACACACCGAGCATGAATATGGACGAGATTGTTTACATTTTTTCATTGTGCATTTTTAAAGGCGTTCTGGTTTTAGATTATTGTGTGCTCCGCTCGCTTTGCGGAAAGTACCGGGTGGTCTTGATTTGTTCGTAAATGTGAACAAGCTTAAAAGTTTTTAAGTAAAAAAGTGCTTTTTTAGACCGAATTAATTAAATTAAATAAAATGTGCTTTAGATAAATGATGTGTTTGGTGTGTGGCTGTGGAAAAGGCAGCGTTTAATGCGTTCATAGAAAAGTTTTGTGGTAAAAGATTTTTGTGAGGTGCACCCTGCAGGAGTGTTCCACTTTTCGCCCCAAATTTTTGTCTTTCTCTCACTTATGCTTTCTTTATTACTAACTATTTCTAGCATAAATTCCCATTTCATTCCTGTAACGGTACCAAGGTCGAAAAAAGATAAGGGAAAACGTCACGAGTGTCCCCTCTTGTTAATAGATACTATTTGGTCTAGTGCGGGCCACCGGTGGTACGCGCCGGCGTGAACGTGTCAAGAATTAAAGTTTCCCTCAAATTGCGACTACTTGTTCTGAAGTAGAAAATGTTGACATTTTGAGCTCCAATTTGTTGTGATTATCTTTCGTAGGATTTTTAATTAACCTTTAACTACTGAGGTGGATTTAATTTCACGTAAACACTGACGTGGGGGCCTCAGAGACCCGTATATATATGTGCTTATATTTAAAAATCTTTAGGTTTTTTAGGGTTTAGTGTTTAGTAATTAGCTTTAGTGGATATATTTAAATATAATAAAATTATTTTTTATATAATTTATTTGTTTTCGGCGCAACTAAGCTCGAAGGTAATAGAAGGTACACGTGTGTCGTGTGCGAGTAATTCAAACAATTTTACTTTCTCAAGGCCTGAGAGGCCCCCACCTCAGTAGTTAAAAGTTAAAAACCAGATAGTTTTTACTACACATATTTTTTTTTTTTTTTTTTTTTTTTTTTTTTTTTTTTTTTTTTTTTTTTTTTTTTTTTTTTTGTATCTTTTAATAAGCTTTTGGAAAGCCAATGATTGCATTTAACATTTAATTTCAAGTAAATTGGTATTCATGCAATCATCATATATATGTACCAATTTAAAAATGTATGCATCTATATATTTTTAATAAATCTTATTATGCTACACCACTACCTCAATTAAAAATATCTCAATGCTCACTGCAAAATATACAAAAATATATAAATCCTTCCAGAACTTGAAGATAGACTAAAAGATGCAGTTCGATTGATTCTTACTTACTTTAACTTATTAATTCCCAAATGGGAAAACTGCAAATACTTTAAATAAAAATGACATACAACTGTAATTTCACAGTAAGAAAATTTATTAATATAACTACATAACTAAAACATATTTGTTGCTAATTTAAAGTAAAACTTTGGCAGCCGCAAAGGAAGAAAATTACACCGAGTTTTACAAGTATTTTAATACGAAAATCTAAAGGTAGATGATGGCCTAGATTAAGTTAAAGTTAAGTTTTAAATTATTGGTACTAATGTTACTTTAAAAGTAGTTCTATGTACAATGACTGGAATGTTAAAATACTCTTAAAGTGAATTGATCTTTCATAACAGCACTTCCTACCTTAAACATTTCATGTGGTAACAGTGATAAAATTCAACTTTTCTTTTGCCTAATAATGACATTAATTTTATTTAATTCTTAAATTTTTTAATCGCTTTATTATGGTATCGTGGGGTCGTATTATGGAAGTTGATTTCGCTGGTCTCGACTACCAAAGACACATTTTCAATGTTGATAAAAATTAGTTTATTCGATAATAAAGTCAAGCGAAATCGACTTTCATAATAGAGACCGTGATGTTTAAAATAAGTACTGGGGGAAAAAAAAAGGGGATTACAGATCAATAGTAATAATTTCCCTTTATCTTTCTGAATCTTTTCTTTGTACTCTTCATTGCAATGTCTTTTCAGGGGGAAATTTTAAGTGTTTATTTCATTATTTACCCTTTCGCGAACATTGGCAAACTATTTGCATTTATATTATATTATACAGCATTTTTCCATATTTTCTCAAAATATCTTGCTAAATAAAAATATATAAATATAAAAATACCATTTGATATGATGTTTTTCGTAATGAAATCAAATATTTTATTCATAGTTTTAGAAATTATAACCGATATAAAGTACTGCTCGCGGAAGGGTTAATAATTACAATAATAAACAAAATTTAACAATTGTTTAAAGTGAAAGACTTCATCCACACCGAACCAATTTCTTATCTTTTTTTATTGAACTTTTTTTTCGAGAAATGGTTTTGCAAAAGTTTGATGATTGCTAAATTCGATCAAACATAATCTTAGAAAAATTACAAAACTTATATCAGTCTTTAGCGCTTTAGTTGTCTGATAATAATTTTAGTGTTGACATTTAAAACTAAATTATCTGCCGCATTAACTTTCCCAAACAATTATAATTTAGACAATTAAATATTATGTTCAATTTTTTTCTGCATTAAATTATTTGCTAATTGCAATGTCAATAATATAAAAAATTTCCGGGTAGAAATTGTAAATATTTTGAAGGCAGTAGCGAAGTAGCGAAAAAGTAAAGAGTTAAAGTAAGAAGTGGATTTAAAAAAAAAATATTTTTCTGACAATTTCAGGGTAACGAAGGAAATATAGTCAGTTAGTAGTTTTATTTTTGCCATAGTTTTGATAAATAATATTCGGATGCATTCTGAAAAGTTTTAGGATTTTCTATGAATTGATACCAAAATTCATAAAATATAATACCTTCACCGCTAGAAAGTATTCTCCTTCAAAAGAGATGTGTACAAATTTTAACCAAATGTTATTGTCAATTAGTGTTTAACAGCTGTACGAACAGCATCACTTTTGAATTTTTAAAACCATTGAGAAAAGTTATTTCCGAGCCGTAATATAGCATTTTTATTTTCAAAGCTTCATGAATTGGGATTTAAATTGGTAAATTGGTTCCCTACCTAACCGACTTCCTCCTCTTCTCGAATATGAAAAAAATGCTCGCTGGGGAGAAATTTACAACAAATCTTGAGATAATCAACGCCATATACCCCAGATACATAAAAACATATTCAAAATGCCATAGTAGCTGTCTGTCTCAGTTTTACCCGAAATAATCGACTTGCTTGCACATTTGAAGCCTTAGCCTTAAATCTGCGGGAATAAACATGTTACATGATTGCGCAAACCTAATCGATATCAGCAGCTCGTTTCTGTAACTTTTAACTCTATTCAAATTCTCTATTTGACGTCACTTTGACGTCATTCTCTATCACTGGGTTTTTATATTCTCCTCTCTTGAGATTCTGTTTCAAATTCAAACGTTAATTTTCACCTGATTCAATTCACGATGCCTTTCTTTACTGGTACATCCGAAAATAAATCAACTTAGCTCAGTCGATTTAAAGACGACCAATATTTGTGACGTCATTTAATAGAGAATATTCTCAATCGAAATTACAGAAACGAGCTGCAGTTCAGCAATTTCTGAGATTGTATCCGAGAAATATCAGAGTTCTACGGTAGCAAAAAGTATACCGAATGTAATATATAAGAAAATTGGCATTCTGCTTTGCAAATTGAGCTGAGTATGTAAAAATGATATGCCCGCTTGCCACTATGGTGTGCTAAAGAAAATGATTAATTCTCTTCTTTTTTACAACATACAATATTGAGAAAAAAGGACTATTTACTAACACTTTTGATGAAATCTACACATACGCATAATATCCACCAGAGATTATGATAATTGATGATATATGCATATTTTTCATTTGACTGAATACAAGATTAAACCGGGAGGAAAACAATATATTAAAAGAAAGGTGTTATTTTTATCAGACTACCTTTACGATTGGACCAATCGGAATGTCATTTGATCCCCAATAATCTCTTGAGTGATCTGAGCAGATTGACATTCTTAAAGCAACTTTCATGTACTTCTGGCGTTTAAAAAGGTGCCAGCTATCAACTGACATGTTTTATTAATTTATTCTTAGCAATATTGCCTAAGAAACTTGCAACTACATGGAAATTGCGGAATTTTAAAATTGAGAAAATATTGCAAACCGTAATTATGATTCCGTAATTTTATTTATACAAAATTCTCATTCGTAAATTGATACTGAAAAATATCATACCTTGTAAAATTTAGTGCTTTCAGACAACATCAAATCCTCCATTTGGAAAGTAGGAAAATAACACAAAACTCCTTAATTTTCCTCCAAGATATTATACCATCGATATAACTGCAAATATCAGTTCTTTTGTTGTTTAAATAAATATGTTGTTTATTAAAGTTAACCTTTTCATCAAAACTCTTGCATTAAATCACAAAAAGTGCCAACGAATGCTGAATTGATAAGATCTGATTTTGTGGATTCTTGAACATTTTCTTCATATCGTGGAAGTCTTGAATGTTGTCTTAATTTCGTAGAAGTCTTGAAAGTTTTCTTGATTTCGTGGAAATCTAAAACGTTTTCAATGAACTCCTTATTTTATGTTTCCTTGTTTCGTATTTTAAATATCTATTAAAAAGTTATCACAAAATAATTATTCTATTTTCTATTATTAAAGCTTTTTTTTTTATCTTATTCTTAAGTAGAGTGATGCGACTATTGTACTATACACTAAAAGTGGTGTATGTGTCCTAAATTTGCTACCTGTACACGTGAGACTATCGAAAGGATACTTATTCGAAGGAGGTGCTTCCTCTGTTAATTTGCAGCTCGTTCCAAGCCTTTCAAAGTAATCTCCACACAATTCTCTGCATGGTGGACAAACGATTGCGCCCTTGTGCAGCCAGCCATTAGCCATAATTCGTATATGGATTTTCTGACCTGGGTAATAACACTCAAAACTGTAATTTGCAACAAAAATATTAAGTCGACCATTTTCGCATCGATATTTGTAGCACCCAGAGCCCCAGTGCTGCCATTCACGCGTTTGACGGCAGGATCGTTCTTCCCACATGCTTTCCGTGTGGTCGAAACATTTCGAATCGGGACCATATGATTCTAGAGCAAAATTCTTTTCCGGCTCTGAAAAAGTAATAAAAATAATTACTGATAAAGAGAAATTTATTTTGAGAGATACTTGGATTGTTCTCCTCGAACTGGCAGTGAGATCCTCGAACCACAACATTTTTACTTCGCCAGGTAAATTCTTGTATATAAGGGCAATGATCAGCAAAAGACACTGATCCTCCATAATAACCTTCTTCTCCATCCGAAACTCCGTTTATACTGTCGAAGTTCTACAAGAAGCCTATAGAATTTCTCTTTTATATGATTAGATTATTATACTTTTTTACCTGATATTCTTTTGGTAATTCTTTATCATGTCTGATAAGATTACACAGAGCTACTGAGTTTCGGTCATCTGTACATTCTGTTTGTAAAGGGTCTCGCTTTACTTTAGAGCAAAATGGGTGGATTGAACGACCCCTGAAAGACAAAGTTAGAAATTCGTGTAATAATATTGTAGAAAACCGGAGTGTTAAAAAAACTTAACGAATAATTGACCGCTTTTCCCATTTTTTTTTTCATTAATAGTACTATAGTCAACTGTTGATTAATTTCACATTACTGTCGGATTTTTATGTGATTATGGGTATAAATGCGGGTGGTTGTGAATGTATTTTACAGCGCATTTATTCAACTAGATGGTCTTATATGCATATCATGAGATACGCAATGATTTTAAATACATACTTATTTGCCTTTTACTTTAAAACTTTGAGTATTCGATTATGGCAGTTCATTGAATTCCAATTATTTGCTATTGATTTAATTTTTTTTACTTACCTTGCAGTATTTAATTGAATCCAATCTTTGCAGCTTCGCATCACAAAATTACATCCCAAACCCCGTCCCCAGGAAAGGGGGGCTGCCATGCTATAGTTCGATTTGTACCATCCTGAATCTTCCATTAAAGCTAAAGTAATTCGAGAAAATACCGGGCTTTGTGTATGGGTACCAGTCATTGCTTCGTTCTATGGATAAGAAAAATTCACAAGTAGATGTTACATTAAGAAACCATTTTTTTTCAACAGCATAAAAAAACTTAGGGCCATAACCTTTAAATACATTAGTACAAACTATGAGCCAATATCAAGGGTTGAATTTCTGTAACTGACTGTGCAGTTCAGTAATTAATCTAGTTAAGCTGAATTGCACAGAAAACCATAGCAATTAAATTCTTGAAGAAAAAAAATTAGTCGAATTAGTGGAGTAATTTTAAAATGAACCTTCAACTTTACAATAAAGTAGCAAAACAGCTATTGCATCATTTTAAAATCTAGACTAAATCGAAATGGAAGAGGAAGGAAAGGAGGATGTTTAATACATGTTACTTTTCGTTGCTACTACAATAGTAACCTACCTCTAAAATTCTCTTTTCCCAATGCGTTAAAGCTGTACCTTCCCCACCTTGGTCTTCTAACTCAGCTCCTTCCAATTCAGAGCAATTAAAATGTTCTCGAACTTCCTCAACTACCCGAGGGGTAACCATCATATCCAGAACTTTTTTGACATACCCGCCACGAACAGCCCACTTCTCTCTGAAAACTTTTCGAATTGTTGAGTCTCCCCACTGATGAATCTGCAACCTAAGAATTTCCTAAAAGTCACAACATGCCTGCTTGCAAGTGTTTCAATATGTACAAACTTTTCATTTAAATAGGGTTTTCCCGTATCGGGTTTTCTTGGAGTTCTCGGCTCTCCGTCTTCATCTCTAAAAAACGCATACAGACTTACAGAGAAACCCAAAGCGTGAAGTATTTCATGCTTAACCGTCGAAAGCAGTGTTTGGAGCTCTTGAGGCTTTGTCGAAATGCTATCGGGGCATAGGTTTGCATGTCCAGCTATTGGTCTGTCCATTGCGGCCTCTTGCTGGCAATGCGCTGCATATGCAACAGTCAATCCTTTGTGGCACCTTTCGGTCTGGAGTGCTGACACATAGAACACAAAATCAGCATTTTGTATACCGGGTCCTGCCACAGAATTCGGGTCTTCTCTACAGTTCTGGCCAGTTGCGTTACAAATTCTACAAACCTAAAGAACGAAAAAAAATATCTCAAAAATGACGAAAATATCTAAAATGGATTTAACTTACATCTAGATGCTCTTCTCTTACTCGCACTTCCCCACACATTGTTACAGGTTTGCATGAATCTATACAGTGGGTCAATGAGTTTTTCACGAAAACTTGTGTGCTGCTGCATTTCCTATGAGATAACAAATCGGTTTTTTAAATCATAATTATTGAAAGAAAAATTCATTTAAATAAAATATGTATACAAAAAAAAAATCACGCACCTATTCAGTCTAATAATTCCTTTGGTCTCCCTCACCATGAGAGCTTGCTCCCAGAATTGTACAGCTTCCGGAAGTATTGTATTCTAGAAAGTAATTTTCTTTTTTTTAATAAAGGTTTATGGGTTTCTGGGGAAGAAAATACTTTTGGAGCTTAACTTTCACAATTCATCAAAAATAAAATAGAAAAATTGCTTGTATGAGCAGAAATTTATTCAATATAATACCCCAATTTTTCCGAAGAGATTTTTAAAACAATATAGGACGTTTATTAAGGTAAAAATTCAAGATTTTTAGCAACTCTTGTTCTTTTATACAGATAATTCATCATGTACGTAAGAATGGGGTATTTTATATAAAGGATCAGATTGTTTTAAAGTAAATTCACGATAAATTCGATAATATTTACCAAAAAATAATTTATAGGTATCATATAGAGCTTCAGTACCAACATTAGAACTGATTTAATATTTTAAATGCTAGAGCAGACAAAGAGCTTTGAGAAAAAAGTGTAACGATTGCCCCAGTCCCAATTTTTAATTTGATAAGCATGTTTTTACGGAATATTTACGTTTTACAGTCAGATATTAAGTCAATTAATTCAACTGCTATCTTATTTGAAAATCAACTTGAACAGCAAGAAATGATTCTAATTCCCTTAATTAGTAAAGGGCTCTAATTGATACTAAAATACATCAATAACCAAAAGCTCCGCTAAGATACCATGTTTCATTTGTGTATCTATATTAATTAATCTCCTTTTACTTAAAATTCAAGTGAAATAGGTAGCTCAGTTCAATGAAATCCTTCTAAATATTGTTTGCAAATTTATACAGGTGAGAATATTTTAGAATTTTTGAAGAATACGGACCAGTCTGCTCTAGGTTGGTGTTTTTATGTGTTTTAACTGAATGAGACGAAATTCTGGAGAGTTTAAGATAAGCTGTGATATTGCAGCAGTATTAAAAATATAATAAATGCTTTCAACATCCCCTCATTATAGGATATGTTGCTAAATTAACTCCTCATCTTTGAGCATTCATCTTAATCCCACATACGCATGTAATTAGATTATATTCAAAGCGTATACGTAGGGTCGTCTCAAAAGTCATATAGAAATTACTTTTAATAAACTATAATTAGTCTACTTACGTTTATTAATTCAAATTGGCTTTTATTTAACCTGTAAAACAAATTAAGATGTTAATTAAGCAACAAATAGCTTTCGGAACAAATTACATTTCTTCTTTTTGTAATTGGAACCAACTAAATGTGAAAAATACCTATAAACGGAGTCATCGTACACCAGCAGAATCCTCAGGGGTTGGCTGATACTTCGCTTTTTTATAATATGAGTTGGCTCGATGTGAACACCGTGAATGACCTGAAATAGAATAGAAAAATATGTTTACTATAAATAAGCCAAGATAGCCCTTAATTAAACTATATTTACTTAGGTCGATTGTGGAATACAAATAAAAGGATACTCGGTTTCTATCACGGAATCCACAGGACCGAACGAACAGGTTTGAATTATAAATACTTTAAACATCCCTGGTTGGAATTTAATTAATCCTACCATTCTTGAGTAATTCCAATTCAATGTCCTTGCAAGCACCATTAATTTGTAATTAAGAATTTTCACTCCTAAAATCAATGTGTTGTGGACAAGAATGACCATACTTAAAATTATCTTAATATAAAACCAGATTGATATCAACATGTATAAATCTCCTTCCTTAATCTTACAGGGCAGCAGCAAATTATTATAGGCTGTTAAATACCTATTTCCTTTATACAATATTTATCAGGAAATGCTGCAGGAATTTTGTGCTGTGGTGGTAAAAATACTTGTTCTCTCCCTGTTGTCATCATGTATATTTTCTGGATTTCAGTGACGCTCATAGTAATTTATGAAATGTTATGATATAATATTTCGCACTCAGATTTCCCGGCCAGCCAGGAAGGTCTGAATTTAAAGATTTGGCCCATTGCTTTTTATTACACCCTCGGGAAAAGAACGTGTGATGTAATTTTTTTCTGAAAAAATATTATATATACACTCAAGGTTTTTTGTACACCATCTGGGTAAAGACGAAGGACTTTGAAAAATAGTGTTTTTTTAATTAAACCTTGATTTTTAACGTATGCCATAGTTTAAATGACAAAGTAAATTTAAAATGAGTTTTTTTTTAATATATTCAAATTTTTCATATCTGAGATTTTTGAGAAATTACCGTCACTCTAAGATCTGTATTACTCTTTAAAATTTTCTAGGTAAATCGGAGACCAATTGATTAAGTATTAACAGAGAAAGTAATATTTTCTTCTGTTTGTAATGCTCAATACACTCGAGGTAATTGACTAAATCAAAAAGATATTAAAAATAATCGGCACATACAAATTGGACCGAAACGACTAAAAATTACCTCGCAGAAATTGCTGTATTGTATCTTTGCGGTATAATTTAATTATTCATGAAATACAATTCTTTCTCAAATTAAACAATATATAATATATAATTATATGCATATAAAAACCGCTTCTTTATATTACAATAAATAAAATATTCTATTACGGAGTTATGGGAAATAAGATTGATGTACCTTTTGTTATATAACACTGCCCGAAGAAGAAAAGATAAAAATCTACACATTTAATTCACTACTTAAGGTACTCTTTCATAACCAAGGAAGTGAAATGATCTACTTATCGGAGACCAGAATAAATTCCTGATGGCGAAATAGAGAGCCACTTTAGTTCATATTGCCTTACATTTTCTTTGAAATCGAATACCGCCAATATGTTTCTTGTTAACTTGCCAGCATACATATATGTTGAAATATTGTACACGTTATTACAGGTTAGTCGACTCTTCTTAAAATAATGCATTCATAGTGTCTCGTTAAAACTACAAAGTATGTGAAACGAAAATAATCTGGGAAATTTTACGTTATATTTACCCATTTTCCTCCGGGTAAATTATATATATATAATAGTTTAATTATGGTGCTAAGCAATTTAAATCTAAATATGAAAACTGTTGATAATTACTTTAAAATTTAATCCAATTATCTTGCCCAATTTGTGGATTACACTTAATTAAACTCTCAAACTTTTAATCCTTCTGATCAAAAGGTTTCACAGCACTCATTTAATTTAAACTCAAAAGATCTGATAATTATGATTATTGATTATATTAATTATATGGAAAAACACTTGCTTTGCTAACATGATGTGTCATAAAATTTTAAAGTTTGAGCATTTTCAAACATTAAAACATTTCAGATATTTTTTACTCATTACTTACATTGAAAGAGTGACCGCAAAAAAAGGCCGTTTTTTCGCTTGTTTTTGCCGTTTCATAGCGAACTATGGAAAAGACATAAAAACATGTATCAAGTATCAAATTAATCGTTGTAAAAAATCAAGAGAAGCATTGCTTTTAGTTTTTCGAAAATATTAAAACATCACCCCTAATTGAGGGTGTAAATCACCCTCCAAATATTTGAATAATCTGGAATATCTTTCAAAATTCTAATTGTAACATACTTTTGTGCTTCAAGTGATAAAAAACACGTGATTGGCAATTCTTGCCAGTGTTGAGGGAAAATTGGCCCTGAGCCTAGTGCAGTTACTAGGCTACTAACGTTCTCTAAGGCGGTGACATCATCCCCTAAATATAAAAATACTATAAAATATTTTTTTTAAATTCTGAATATCAAATACTTTTGCGTTTTGAGTGAGGAAAAATATGGTACAAACAGTTCTTCTGATTCTTGAAAAAAAGAACCCTCAGTAGGGTATAAATGCATCTAAATGGGTAAAATTACCCCCCAAATCTTATTTGTATTTTAAATAAAAGCAAATAGAGAATAGAAACTTTTTGACTTTTTGGCAAGATAAAAAATATTTTAGCGTATTTCAATATTTAGGGAATGATTCCACCCCTGTAGAGAACATTAGTACCCTGCTGAGGATTCTTTTTTTCAAAACGCATAAGTTCTGTTTGTACCATATTTTCCATCACTCAAAAAGCATACATATTTCATATTCAGAATTTTCAAAAAAATTTTACATTATTTATATTTTTAGGGGATGATTTCAATGCATTTTGAAATTGATTTAATATAAATAATCTAATAAGACACATCTTTGTACTAAATTATAATTTTTGGATAAAATTAATCTTTTAGGGTGATTTTAACCCTCAAATAGGAGTGATTTTTTAATATTTTCGAAAAACTAGAAACAATGCCCCTCTTGATGTTTTACGACGCTTAATTTGATGCCTGATAAATTTTTTATATTTTTTCCTTAGTTCGCTGTGAAATGTGCAAAAAGAGATGATTTTTGCAATCACTCTTTATTCAAGTTATTCAAGAGCATGATTTTCAGGAAAAAATATCATATTAGTCTTAATACTATTTCACATAGCATACTTTAATTCAAAATGAAAAATCTACATACATTCAGTATACGGACACTTACGTGGATGTGATTACTAGTTTAAGGGGTTCTTGACTACCCCAGATTTTCACAAAATCGATTTTTCTTTTTTTGGATTTTCTTAAAATATAATGTTTCGAAAATATTATTAAAAATTCCAAGTAAATCCAATGAATAGTTTTCCAGAGATCCTACAATCACTGAATCGCTCTCCGCCGCTCGATGGCAACTGCAAATCGAGTGTAAAACTTTAAATGAGTTATTCTCGAAACTAATAGGGGTACCGGTTAATTCGTGCGGTTTTTTTCGAAAATTGAAGCTTTATTGTGAAAAAATGGTTACAAATTTAATATTCAACGTATTGTCCATCGCTAGCTATAACCTTTTCCCATTTTTCTGGCAATTCACGAATACCCTTTCTGAAAAATTCGGCCGGCTTCTCCGCTATCCACGAATCCAATTTTTGACTTCTTCATAATTGGAGAAGTGCTGGTCAGCCAGGCCATGTTGCATTGATCGGAAGAGATAGTAATCGGATGGCGCAAGGTCTGGACTATACAGCGGGTGGGGTAGGACATCCCATTTGAGCGTTTTAAGTTAGGTTTTGACGACCTGTGCAACATGTGGCCGAGCATTGTCCTGTTGCAAAATTACCTTGCTGTGCCTTTGTTCATATTCCATTGCTTTTAGACGATCGGAAATCGTTTGTTGAGCGACGCCAAGTGATTTTGCAAGTTCTTCTTGCGTTTGGGATGGATCTTGGTCGAGCAGTGTCTCCAATTCGTGGTCTTCAAACTTTTTTGGCTGTCCGGGCCGTTCATCGTCCTCCAAGTCAAAATTGCCACTTTTAAACCGTGCAAACCACTTCTGGCACGTACGCTCAGCTAGAGCATGCACACCATACACTTCCACCAAAATACGATGACTTTCGGCAGCCTTTTTCTTCATATTGAAATAATGAAGAAGTACTCCCCGCAAAAACACTTTATTCGGCACAAAATTCGACATTTTCAGAGTAAAAAAAAATATTGTTGTTTACGCTTCAGCTAAATGACACATACTGATTCTGAAACTATATGACAGTAGCTTTCCAACACATATTTGGAAAGGTGAATCACTGGAATATAAAACAAGTTACGCCATCTGTTAGAAAACCGCACGAATTAACCGGTGCCCCTATTATGTTTTCAAAGTCGGTAACCACTATAATTCAAAAACCACTTAACGGATTTGAATGAAATTTATACAGCTTATAGAAAACATAAAAAACTAGGGCCTAATCTGATGATTTTTTTTTTGGACTAAAACTTATATTTTTTATAAATAATAAACTAATGCTTTTTTTCTTGAAAATCCGGGTGTAAATTATCAGAGGTCGCCATTTTGTTCATCAAAAACTTTTTTTTGTTTGATTGATTTTAGATGAACCAGTAAAATGGTACAATGGGCACCACAAAGCACGACTTGTGGGACAGGGTCCAACAAATATGGCGATAACTTAGTCTACAATAAATATTTTGTTTCAACATTTTAGTAAAATAAAGTTAAAACATAACATAATAACTTTGTATTATTTATTTTATAAAATAAATTAAACCATTGAAAAAACAAAACAAAAATATTTAAAATACTTACTCACCTAAACCCTTAAAACCAGGGTTCAGAGAGCGAAAAAAATTATGCTCGCTCCCGAGCTAAATTAGCTCGCGCGAGCCAAATTTTCAAATCGCGAGCGATTTAAATTTTTCGGCTCTTGATCAAAACCGGTTTAACTCCGAGTAAGAGGCAAAAAATTCGGGAGTCAAAAATTTGAATCATTCACGAGCAGAGCTGAAAAGATCGGATCGAGAGTCAAATAAAACGAGATGATATGTTGAATGTTGGAGAAAGTTTATTTGAATTAATTATTCCTACATCCTAATAACTAATTTTTTCTTATTCTAAATAAATTTGATTTAATAAGTGAGCGTTAAGTTTAACTAATAATATATTGTTTATTGTCTCTTTTCCTAATTTCGACCGTTGTTTCGTGATAATTGTTGAGAGTGCACTGAATGCACACTCAACAGACACTTGTGTCGATGGGACTGCTAACGCAGTCTGAACTAGTTTTCCCAGTTGTGAAGTTCCCGCCAATAGTCCAAAATATTTGTTTCAAAAGAAATTTTTTACTACCGAATTTACTTGAGGCTCGTTATCACTATCACATTCGTCGAAATTTTTATTGTGTACCACCTTATAATGTCTTTTAATGTTACATGTCCTATTTATAAATATCATATTTCATCATATCATTTATAAATATCATGTTTCATCATATCATTATTTTCATCGTATCGCACTTATTTCTTAGAATCAAAATCTTTACATCGACCCATTTCCTTGGAAAATGGCAGTTCAAAATTAATTGCCAAGTAACAAACTCGAACACAGTACAAAAATAAAAACAACCTTCACCACACTAGGAGTCGAAAAGGATTGAATCTTTTCGGCTCTAAATCACTCCCGGAGCCGAAAATACAGAGAGCAAAATTTCTGGCTCGCTCTCAAGAGCGATTAAAACTGAAAATGGAAAGTTAGCTCTCGCTCCGAAGCGAGTCAAATGTATAAAGATCGGAGTTAAATTTTTGGCTCCCGATTCGAAACCGTTTTAGCTCTGAGACGGAGTCAAAAAATGCGAGCGAGCTAAATTGTTTTCGATCGGGAGCGAAAAAATTCCGTACCCTGCTTAAAACGTAGTTTGAAATTGTCTCGATTTTGCCAAATGCATGAATCTGACTGCTCTCAACTGGATATCTACTTGTTTTTATTCTGTATATGATTACTAATAGAACCAGATGATGCTATAGTCACACATAAACTAAGCTGATGTTCCTTATCGCAATTTTTATCAGCAATTAATTTTAGGAAGATCCATTAGCGGACCCTGTACATTGTGAAGGCATACACTACATAGCCACATTATTCATCGAATCATTGTGGATCAATATGCTTGAGCAAAGCAACTAATTTGATCTTTTATTTATATTGAGCACACCTCACCCGTAAACATTACGCGTAATACTTGAGGCACCTGCAGCAACATTGGGCTCAGAAAGTCAATGAAGTGATTAATCGAAGGCCAGTGCCAAAGTGGTGGGAAACGTGTGAATTGAGACTTCGTCATACACCAACCCGCCCCCACGATTCATTGCAGTCAATGACTTCCGCGACATTTCCGTAGTGCTCTGATTAGATTCTCAGTAATTTGCAACTGTCCCCGATCACACAATATCTAGAATCTAGATATTTAGTGCGGACGGACGGACGGATGGCACCATCAACCTGCGAGAACTTTCGATTTCATTGTCTGTCTGGGGCTTTAGACGTGGGCAGAATCGAAAATCTCGGAGCCGATTATGGTGCCAGTAATTACTGCATCCGATTCAATAGTGTGCACACTCTTCTAGAGTTAAATTTCTTTGAATGTTGGGAATATTTTGTGAGAGACGGTGCCGAAAACCGGTTTCAGTATAAGTTACAAATGTCAGGGAGCACCCTAGGGCAATCAATCTATTAGCAATGGGATTCTGGGTGCATTTTAGCTAACTCGCATGACTCTTGATATTAAAGCGTCTCGTTTTTGCTATTGACTTTGTCGTATTGGAGTTAGACAAACAGTTCTCTTTCCGCCTCAAAAATTCCCAATGAAATAAACAGCATGGTAACAACTTTAGTGTCTTTGATTTATTGACTACTTTGAATAACTTATACGATTACTTTTAATAAAAAAAAAAAAAAACAGTTCAACAAAATAATTCCGCCATGATCAATTGCCATTTAAAAAGCAGTATTCCTTTCTGTTCTTACTAAAGCCTAAAATGTTTCATCTTTTTTTACGCTGAACTGAATGCGGAAAATGTTGGTCGTGAATCTTCGTCTTTTTTATTATTATTTTAATGAGGCTTAAAAATTTGACTTTTTGTGCTAGATTACTTTGTACGATGATATGTGTATTCAGTGCTTTTGAATGCAACTTAATTAATTTAAATCCTTTAAAATACCCTTGAATAAAATTTAATAAGGCACCCTGCTGGCGTGTTACACTATCGGACTTTATGGTACGTGCTGCTCTTCCTCTCTCGTGAACCTGCTTGCAAATGCAATTTACTGCAATTTAATCTCCAGATATTTCACAGGGCGATTCATGTCTTGAATAATTTTAACGTTCTTCTTTTCTTCACCTTTATTTACATAAAATATAAGCGCAAGCAGTGCTCAGGGTTACCTCTGTTTAAGTAAATACATAACTTGAAAGTTTGCAGCATAAACGTGCAGTGACTCTTGTTGGTATGTAGGGACTTATGTCAAAGGTTGCCGGGAATTTAATATAGAAAGGAGTTTGTTGTAATGAATTCTGCACGAACTTCTATAACCAATTATTTCTACACAATGGATATTTTACTAGTGCTTTTATCATGATGGCACAGAAAATAAAATGACATAAATATCGCTAAGCAACCGGCATTATATAATTCCCATCCTTCGCACAAATAATTGTTTTAAGCTCATTAATATTTCCTTTCATCTGTTAATACTATATTCAGCGATATTTTTCGGAAAAGAGAAAATTTATAATGAATCCGAGTTTTAACCGGTGGCTTGTCACTATGCAAAATTTTGTAAAATAATATAAATTCATACAAAATTAACAATTTTCGATTATTCCATTCGAACTTATTACAAGAACATGAGTCATTTGTATCGGAGCAAGTTAATCTATGGTATGGATTTTTTTAAATTATAATTATTGTATATATAAAAATAATAATAATTAAGTAATCATAAAATTAGTATAAGAACTTTTACAGATTTTTTCAAACAGCCTTGGTTCATGAAAATTACATTGAGATGTATATAAAATATGAAATAAAACTATTAAATTTTAACACGTTGACGCTGGCGCAGTTTTTTGTACACGCCGGGGTTGAACGTGTTAATAATATAAAAGGATCTTGGAAGTTTAAAACAAGATTCGTTCAATTACTTTTCCTCATTTTACTTTGATTTAAGGATTAAGGATTTAAGAATATGGCGGGTGGAGTAGCATTTCCCAGTTCTGTCCATCTAAATATCTTTTCACGACTTGTGCGGTATGCGGTTTGGCATTATCCTGTTGAAGAATTAATTTACTGTGCCTATTCACCCATTCTGGTCGTTTTTCTTCTATTGCTCCCTTCAAACGCATTAGTTATCGTCGGTAAACTTCTCCATTAATAGTTTGAGAGGGTTCAAGCAACTCATAATAAACAACACCTCTCTGATCCCACCAAATGCAGAGCATAACCTTTTCACAGTAAATATTTCTCTTTGGCTGTGATGGGCCGGTTTCACTTGGCTTCACACAAGTGAAACTTTACGTTTAGGATTCTCATAATATATCCATTTTTCATCTCCTGTGATTATTCGATGCAAAAATCCTTTTCTTTGCTGCCTTTGAAGTAGCATTTCACAAATTGTTTTTTGACGTTCGATGTCTCTTTCTTTCAATTCATATGGAACCCAGTTACCAACTTTTTAAACCATTCCCATTGCTTTTACATGCTTTGCAATAGTTGATCGTACAACATTTAATGCTACCGCCAATATCAGAATATTGAGTTTGGCAAGAATTCTCTGCACATAATGCTTCCAATTCAGCATCTTCAAATTTTGTTCATGGTTTTCCATGTTCTTTGTCCTCAGTGCCAAAATCATTATTTTGAAATCGTCGAAACCGTTCCTTACAAGTTGTATTAGATGGAGCATGCTCACCGTAAATCTCCACAAGCAAACGATGAATGAATGCTGCACTTTTCTTTGCAATAAAATAGTGTAATAGCACTTCCCGCAAATGATGTTTACTAGGAACGAAAACCGACATTTTTAATGAGAACTTGTTGCTAATATTTCAACCAAATGTCACGTAGTGCGTTTGACAGCTGACATAAAGTACTATCGAACACAAGTGTTGCCATTTATTAGTACACGTAAGCAATACTAAAAACGACATCTGTTGGGAAAGGGCGGAGTCATATTCACACACCTTAAAACGCACGTTATACTACACTACTTAAAATAAACGAGTATTTTCGTCGGTTCTCTCTTTCAGCCAAACAATAAGAGTAATTTCTTGAACTTCACCATTAGATATAATGCTAACACACCTGAGAGATGTAAATGTAAATTTATAAAGGGTAGATAAAAGTTCTAATTACATTTCTTCTTCTAATAACATCGTATTATTTGCAAGAAGTGTGAAATACAAATATCGCACTCTTTAAAGCAAGAAAAATTGGGCTACAGGGAACAAAAAGTGTCCAAATCGAAAGGTAATAAATTCGCACAAATGATTACTTAATTCATGACTGCTCATATTACAGGTATATTTCGAGATGTAGAAATTACGTCAGATTTGTTTAAAGAAAGTGAAAAGTGTACCTTGATTATCTCTCATTTATGATGGCTAAGAAAAAGCGAATCTCCAAATTGTTCGAAAAAAATAAAACACAGTCCCCAGACTTTCTTAGCCCTGCATTGTTCTGAATGCGTGAAAAATGTGAGAAATAATATTAATTTCGATTCCAAGAAATGAGACTCTTTTTCTATAGAAAATGCCTGTCAACATTTATAGCACGTTTCGAGTGCACACAAAGCGTGTAAATTGCAAATAAAAACGGTGCAAGAACATGCGGGACACATTGCTTTATGTTTCTCCGCCTGTGTGCTCATGATTTCACAAGCAATTTCACCTAATTGCTATTCGAGCTGGCAAACACACCGTCTTAAAATCTTCTTTCGCTCAAGTTATGCACTTTGAGGCTCGTAACGGACCCTAAGGTGGAGGTGCACTTCCATATTATACACCTGTATATGCATATGTGAGTGCTTCCCTATACCTTCCTACTTCCACTCTACCGGAAAAATAGGAGTTAGGTAACGCATAAGTCCAGTTCTGACCGTTTAATTAATCTCGCAATAAAACTGGTTTGAGACCGGGAATTACGTCAAAACCTTAATACGACTAATTGAAAGTGAAGTGAATTGCTGCTGCTAAACAGGCATGTTTTGTGTCAGTAGCCCATGCGGCCGCTGGACCATATATGTCTACGTTTGGGTGTCTCCGCGACCAAGATACCGCGAAGTACTTCCAAGATTGAAGCATCATTAAGTAGTTGCGGGACGATGCGAGGCACGCACATTTTTAGGGCAATCAGTGCAGATTTTGTTGTTTATGCGTTGTGAGTTCTTAAGTCGCATGAAAGCAATTGCGACTATGATGAAACGTTGTTCATTCTTCACTTTTTAGAGCAAATTTTTGAATACCCCTATATAATGGTACAGAACCCTCAGGGCATGAGAATTACTCGCACTTTTCCGTATTATTTTTAGTACAACTTGGATCAATTTGAAGTTACAAAACTTCTTTCTTTGTAGTTAAAGAATCCATTTAGGATATTTTGCTCTTTGAACCGGATGCTCAAGGTCGCTGCGTGCAAAAAAATTTATTAATGACGGATCAAGTTTATAAACATTCAGCAGATTTACCCGGTTTCATCGGGCGCATCGTAAATTTTAACCCCTGACAGGTAAACACGTTTTTCACTAGCCCCTTACAGGTAATGAGTGTAAAAAGTGCCCAGTCGCGCTTTTTTTAATATATCTCGGCTCCTTATCGACCTAGCGAGGTGATTTCTTTTTTTTTTTTTAATAAATGAGCCTAATTACAACTCACTCAGAGTTGTTTAAGGGGTCGAAAATGCGAATCATTTGTCGAAGGGTCTAATATCTGCTCCGGGCGAATAGAATTTTCAGTATGGGTCATTACCTGTCCGGCGTTAATTAATTAAACACTTTTCGAATGCACTAGCAATTGTTCAACCAAAAACCAATTTAATTTTAATTCGTAGACTGGCATGGAAACCATTGGATGTGGACGTTTTCATCCACAACTATGTTTTAGTTTAAAATAAATTTTAAATTAAAACTGAAAAAGTATTTTATTTACCTACTCGTGCTAGAAATTGTGAAGGATTCCATTCCTGAAAAGGATACGAGTAGTGAAAATAAATTTGCGCGTCCTCAACGTGTATCCTTCACTAAAAAAGGTTTAGGTAATAAAATATAACATATGACGATCCGCATTAAAAAAAACTATCGTTAAAAGAATTATTCATAACGGTCGAATAGTTGTTAAGGGGACTTGACACACGCAAAAGTTGACATCTTTTTATTTTTGGAAAACTGGAAAATTTAAGGAAAAAAGAAAAATTTCAAAAACTGTAGCCCGACTACGGAGAAAAATAAACATAAGTAAGGGGAAAAAAGTAGTACAACCTTTAACCCGACTAGGGCTACATAAATAAAATATACTAAAAAATAAAAAACAAGTTCCTTCTGGCAGTTTCATATTAATAACGTTATAATTTAACTCAAATGTCGTGGTCGTGCGTGACCAACTATAAAAAGTGAATTTGATAGACAAATAAAACCAATGGAGATGTCAATCAAGTATAAAAAATACGCACGACCACGGCATTTATATTGAATTATAACGTTATTAATATGAAACTACCAGAAGGAACTTGTTCCATATTTTTCAGCTTATTATATTTATGTGTCCCTAGTCGGGTTGAAGGTTTTGGAACTTTGTTCCCCTTAATTATAATTATTTTTCTCCGTAGTCGGGTTACAGTTTGAATCAAAATGAAAAATGTTCCTCGAAAAATAACAAAATGGCGGGGTTTTTTCAAAAAACGCACATTTTTGGCCTATTTTCCACGCCATGAAAATCGAAAAATTTTCGGAAAAGCTTTTTTTCCATGGTTCAATTCCGGGAAAATCATGTGTCAAATAACATAGAGAAGAAAATCGCATTTAAAATTTTTAAAAGATATTTTTAAAGGAAAAGCATAGAGTAATGTGGGGCAAGTGTACGCACTTAAGGTTTGAAGCGTCATAAAATGAAAAATGGCATATTTAATGAAACAAAACAAGGTTAATTACTTCGAGTATTTATTAATCAACAACTTAAACATAGAAACAATATTCATCAATTGCACATTTTTTTGAAAAACTAGCAAAATAAACATAGTCAATATGCGCACACTTACCCCTACTATAGGGGTAAGTGTACGCAGCATCGAAAATCAAAGATTCTGAGCTCTTCCATAGTCTGTGACCTTTCTTTGATAATTTCGGGGCATTTTCAATAAATAATTATACTCTGAAACAACAAAATGCAGCTTAAATAGAAAGCCAAAACGATGCGGGTAAGTGTGCGCATGTGCAAACTTACTCGACAAGCGTATGCGCACACTTGCCCCAAACCATCAAAACGAGATTCAATAAAAATTGCTCACAATTCAATGATCACCACTAATCACACTAGATATTACGCAGTACTCACTGATATATATCAATTTTCATAGAGTATACACGTCAATAAAATATTACACGTTAACTTGTATGCAAAAATCGCAATAATTTAAACTAAAATCAAATCTTACCTGTGAAAACAAAATGGCGTGCCGGCGGTTAGTGACTCACGTACGCTTTGCATGACGTTGCGTGGGGCACTGAACGGGGGGAATGATGGTTCTTAATTATAAACCGTTTTTGAGATACTTACAATGCGTACACTTACCCGCTGCGCACACTTGCCCCACATGACTCTACCTAAATTTAATCTGCAATGCCTGCACTGAAACCGAATTTGACTATAATATAATGAAATTCTTGTTCTTGAAGATATTTTCTATCAAAATCAATCATAAAAAAAAAAAAATATTGATTTTTTGAAAATTTGGTTGTGTCAAGTCCTCTTGATTTTTTCTAGTAGTTTTTGAAAGAAAATCTAATAAATTTTTGGAACGAATCCACATATTGTTCGTACTTCGCTGTTGGATTTACGTACAAGATTTAAACCAATTATAATGACTCGATTCAAATCAAAATTTCAAATTAGTCTTCAAATCAAAATTTCAAATTAATTCTCTTGAAAAAAATTTAGTGGGTTTACCTCAGTACATATCGGTCCGTATATGAAATATGTTTCTGGAGTACCAAACATTCGACCCAAATAAACTGAAAGTTTGATTGAGCAAAATATGATTACGGAAGTTTTTGCATTCCATCAAAATCATCAAATCAATTTGTAATACCTGTGATCCACACTACACAAATCGATTTAATCTTGGCTAAGAGCCAAGGGAAATTACTGTTGTAACCTTCTGAGAACTGTAATTCGTCACTTTTTGAATGAATTCTTCTTCTTGCAATAATTATTCAATCTAGTCAGGCATTAGCTCAATACGTGTACCTGTACCTGTTAGCTGATAGTATGTCTGCATCTGAAATTAGCCTTGGCACTCCTTTTATAATTACCGTTGAACTGAATGCAGGCGCACAGGTGAGAAATAGCTAGCTATAAGGTGTGCTGCAAACGAACATGAGCGTGGAGAATACCATAAACTTCATTTCTCTGCAAATGTGTTGTACTCGTACGGTTACATAAAAATTGCAGCGAAATTAACTGTAGGAAGCTTCAAATATTTTAAAGCATGCGTCTACACGTGATTTATAGCAAAAAGCTCTAGTTGATTTAAAAAATTACAACAATGTGTGCTCCTCCCACGTGGGAGAAGTAAAAATTTATTCATTCAGGCGAAAGTAGAACCCGAGTTTGGAAAAGTAATTTAAATTGAAATTGTTTTGCTTAATATGCAAAAATTTTTTATTGAGAAAGTGTAGAACACATTTTTCAGCCAGAATAAATATTTTTTTTTAGCCTAGAGCTAGTACGTGGGCAAGGCAACGTCAAATGAAAGCGATTTATACAGGATGTTTTAAATTCAGACAATTAAAATGAAATATCTTAGTATAACGTTTCCTAAACTGTGTCCGCGGCCCAGTATCGGCCGGAAAAAAATTACCGATCGTCAGAAAAAAATGTACAATTTTCTATTTAGTTAAAACAAGATGAAGTTTTGTTATTTTTAAATCAATTCACACCATCGAAAAAAAATGCTGTATTCCTATTTAACCCATTAATGAGCAAAATGATAATTTTGTGCGCGCAAGTTCAATTCGAATACGATTCGAATAGAAAATTGGGGCGATTTTTTTTCGAAAATCGTATATAGGGGGTTTTTTTTCAAAATCTGGCATTTGTTTTGCATAAAAGCTTCAAAAACCCTATTATTTTTTGAGTTTTTAAAAAAAATGCCGATTTTGCTGCTATTGAATGATCATATAACCACCAGAAATCGCGGACCGAATGTCTAAACTTTTTCAAACTATGGTTTTGAAAGTTTTTTTCGATTTCGCGATTTTTTTTTTACAAAAAGGATCAACTTTATAAAAATAATTGATAAAACAGGGAATAGCTTGAAGAACACGTATGAAGGATCAATTTTACGAATAAATTTTATAGAATAAAAAGTGCTTATAATTAGCCAAAGAACACGTATGAATTTGATCAGAATTTTTCGGGAAACTTATGGATTTTTCAAAAGTTGGCCAAATCCAAGAAACTAAAAATAGTCCAAAAAATTCACACGTATTCTTTGGCTAATTTCAAGTATTTTCTATTCTAACAAATAAAATCAAATAGGTACTGAAGTCGAAAATGAAGAAATATTAAAACTTAATGAAAAACAATTAGATAATTTAATGCAGAATGCTAAATTCTAAAGTACTTAAAAAAGAAGAGCATAAATAGATTGGATGTCGAACTAAATTTGACAATGAAATTAATATCTTTCTCTTCTGATTTACTAATATTAATATTATTACAAAGAACATCATCCTTAACACTCGCAATGAAATATGTAAAGCAAAATTTTCTACTTGATTTATTATCATTATTAATATATTGAAATGTAAAATTTGTTGAGTTTTATAAAGTCTATTTAAAATAAATAACCTGATTTTTTATTAACCCATTTATATGAAATTAAAATTATCACTTTAAATAATACGATATATGTTTTTTATATAAAAGGGAGCCGCGTAAAAATGTTATATAAAATACAGGGCCGCGGTCGAAAACATTTTGGAAAGGCTGTCTTAGTAAATTATATTGTAAGGTTTTATTAATTGGTATTTTTATATTCCGATACAGAAAAAGGTCAATATTTTATTCCATTGCCATTCACAAGATTATATAAATATTCACAAGAAGCATATCAGTAGCTTGATTAGACAAATAATCTCTTCCGGGGTATTCTTTTTGAGTTTTTGTGATAACTTAATTGCTTTCTTACTATCAGAGCGGAATGGACTAATGAAAGTTTGAGTGCACGAGGTGTTCTGCCTCCTCCCCTACAAATTAATCAAAGATACTATCGAACAATAACTGCTTCTGTCGAATAATAATGTGTAAACCTATATTCTGAAAATTTTTAACGACGCTTGTATGTATAACATACTTCAGCAGATTCTTAGAAATTGTTGTTGTAAGAAAAAAAACTCATATTATCTTCCTATAAAAATTTGGAAAGCGCATTATGTAGCTATTGATATATAATTAAAAAAACAAAAATACAATCATGATAAAAACATCTAGACTTCTTCTGTAAATCAGTGAGTGACAATAAATAACTAGAGTTATTTAATGAACATTTTAAGACTCAAATTTATTCAATTTTTTAAATGATGTATAATTTATAAAGTTCTGCAAAATGATAGACTTGAATTTTTAAAAGTTTTTCTTTTGCAATTAAGGGGTCTTTCTACCTTGAAAATGAAAACAAAGATTTTTTTAAACAGTTTTTTTGTTACAGAAGGAATCAAGATATCGTTTTGAAATTTTGCACTTTAGAAGTACACAAATATTTTCATTGGATTTTTCTATTTGTTTTTTTGTCCACATGAATTTTTCCAAAAAACATCAAGAAATGACGGTTGACATTGATTTTGGCAGTCTAGAACATGTGAAAAAAAAATGGCATATTATTAGGTCTGTCTGATAACTATAAAATTTTTACTCGCGGGTAAAATGTTTACCTGAAAGTGTCTGTTAACATCACGGAGGGAAAAAACTGAGCTCTTGACAGCACTTCTACTCTTACACAATTTTACGAGATTTTACCCACGCTACGGAGACCGAGTAAATTTGGGTAAAATCACCAATTGCTTGTCACTGTGCAATCTGTCATTTGTGTGTTTCAATTTTGCGTTGCGATTCAGATAGAGGAAGAAGTTATTGAAAAATTGTTTAAATAAATAAAAAACATATTTCAAAATCTTCAAAATTATTAAATAAATCCATAAGTTTTCCCTCTAACATCTTGATCACGTTTGACAATTTACATACACAAGTAAGATTTACCCAATTTTTACTTGAAGTCGTCTGGTAACTTTTGATGTTTATCCCCACTACCAAATGAAACTTTTTACCAGATTTTTACTAAAAAAATGTTTACCCAAAAGTTACCAGACAGACCTATTAAGTGTTAAAGTTGTTATAGCCCAGACCTAAAGGAACTTTTTTCATCAAAATATAACAAAATGTTGGCCGTTTTTTTCAGAAAAACCATTTTTGAGGTCGGAAAATCGAATGTAAATCAGAAAATTCATTACCTATCTTTTTGATTTAGATCCGGGCTATAACTATAAATGATTGTACACATTATATTAAAAAATCGGAGCAAATGGTTAACTAGTTTTTCTTAAATTATGTCAACTAGGTCAAAAACCATGGTTTCGAGAATATCGAGTTTAAAGTTTTTAGAAGGATATTTTTTACTAAAATTTCTAGATGACTTTTTATCCATACTTCAAAGTAAATGTCGACAAGAGACGAACACGACATATAAACACGAGACAGATGTGGGGGCTTGGGAAGGAGGAGAAACGTCGAAAATGCTGTCGCGAGGCGCCTCGCTTTATACTTACACTAATCAATTTTAAACCAAAATATCGCTCTAAAATTATTGAAAACATATTTTGGATAGTATTTATTTTTAACCTTTAACCAGTGACATGAAAAATGTAGAACATAGGCTACTACTTTCAAAGTCAGTTTTTGTTATAAAAATCAATTTGGATGTTTTAAAATTGTGTTGATATTTAACCATTGGTATGTAATAAAAAACATTAAGTACATTTAACCAGCTTTTATTATCAAATATTTTAAAAAAACAGTATAACAGTCAGTGGTGGCAGAACGCGCGAGGCCTGTGAGACCCCATGTCACCAGTTAAAGATTAAAATAAGCAAACAAAAAAATTTTTTTTTTTTTTCAAGGTAATAATTTTCTACAGAATTTTCGATAAACTAAAAGAAAAAAACGATATTTACTTCTAAAGAATCTAAAGTGCTCAGAAAAATCCGGGAACTTGTTGTTAATCAACATTCTCCTTCAGAATTGTTTTCAAGTTATATTAATTTCCAAAATTAACTTTTGCTATCAAAACTTTTCCTAATTTCAATTACACATAGAAAACAAACAGCTGGAAGTATCCTATCATTCTCCCTTATTTAGAGCCCAAATCACCATAAAATAGATCATCCCTTGAGCATAATTTGTCACCGCAAGCTTCTCTTAAGATTCCCCTTGAGACGTGTCTTTTGACGGCTTTGCAAGTTGTACATGGCATTTGTCTACAAAAGTGAAATGCTCTTTCCTAGCCCATGGGATTTTCTGTTATAAGACTTTAAAGCATCTCAAGTGCCATCCCCGCAATTGTCAGGTTACATAAAAGTAAAATCACAGCACATTAAAAGTGGCCTATCGAGGAAATGTATTCGAAAAGCCGCCGGCAGTATCCCAAGGTGAACAAGATCAGAGCTGCGCAACTATCAAAGAAAGTCGTCTCGTCTATAAGGCGTTTTGCACCGCAATTTTTCCAGCTGACCAGCGACTTGAGACTACTGCGCTACTGCTCTCCGATGTGATGCCAAACGAATTTAATTCCTGAGGAGAACTAGTTTTTTCCGCCAAAAATTCGGTGAAATGTCTCCATAAATCTTCGCCCATGACCCGGCTTCGCTGGCTCCAATATTTTGCGTTTGGTGGGCGTTCATGGTGTGATGTGCTCGCTTTTTGAATTAATTTTTTTTTTTTTTTTTTAGCTAAATTGTTTTGTTACCTGTCTAATTGTACCGACATCACATCATAGTCAAATTTTATGCCAAACCCAAACAATTCACTTTCCCAACACAATAGGCACATCATGGGAAGTGATTCTTTGTTCTCTCTTATAAAGGCAACTTTCTTTGCTTGACGACGACGTGGCTTGCGTAATCATAAGATACGATTTTACACGTCGCATCTTCGGTTAGTTTGGGATGGGGATGTTGTTGGCGAAGAGGTGACAGAGAGCTGGAATTATGCATTTCCCCATTTCGAACGCGGCAATTATTCCGCTCATGTTGGTCTTCGCAGGTAGCGAACGAATAATGAAATTGAAAATTGAAATAATTTTCGCAAGTCTAGGGTATCTATACATTTAGAGAATTTTAAATCTTTCTCCTCCTACGAGATCGCAGCACAGCTTCAAAATCAATATCCGATGAAAGTCTGAGGCCATCTGCTGCTTGCAATTCTGACCCTGATCAGTTCAAGGTGGTGTTTTCGCTCTGTAAACTTTAAAAAAGCATTGATGGACTCGCGGTATTAATATCAGCGCAGAGTAATGTAATACGCGCTTATAGATTTTTCCGTAATATGCAACACAATAGCGGAAGCAGAAGTGGTCATTTGCATGCGAGCATGGGCCGTTTTATATTCATGACAGCTCCTTGAGCTCTCCAGGAAGTTCGTGCAGTGAAGAACTGTTGTGATACTGTAAACAGAGTTATGTGACTGGGAAGGTGATGAAGATCATGCTGATTGCAACAAATTTGATTTAATGAAAATCATGAATGAATAGGTATATGATTAAATATTCAACTAACGCTTCATTGGGCAGACATGAATTCCTAGACTTCCGTCTTATATTGCAATTTTAGAATGGATATTTGCACTGATGAAATTCTCTGTAAGATTTGTGATTTCTTGCATAATGCAATATTTGATGGGAATTTCAGTGGTATTGAAATTGATATGGATATCTTTCGACGTTAGGAATATGTATTTTGGATTAAGTGCATATAGATATATAATGTTGCTAAATGCTAATTTTCTATAATTGTTTGGAAGTTTTTTCTTTCCTCAATTTCTTTTTAGTTTTCAACAATTATTCTCCTAAGAGTTAATAAATTCCTCCTATTCTTCCTGGATTCCTCTATTAGTACGATTCCAAAATCATACATACGTTTTGATACAAATTGTGTACCATCGGTGGTACACGCCGTCGTCAATGTGTTAAAGTAAGTTAGATACTCATATTTTGGATATACTACATTGATCAAAAAGTTTCAGGAACGACCACCATGTGATGCTGTCAGTCACCCAATTTGAGTTGTTATTTTTTTGGTAAGGTTGCCACATCTGTCATTGCTCCACCATATTGCAGCGTTATAGCTTCATATTTGTAAAAGTGACGCCGACTTGAATACATCTATCTCTGTGCGTGTTTTCGATTTTTATGAGTCTAAAAATGAAATTGACTTTCCATCAACGAGTTTGTATTAAATTGAAAGACCTTGGAAATGTTGGAGAAGTTTTTCGGCAACCATACCCTATCGAAAACAAAGTTTATGTGTGACACGAACTCTTCAAAGGTGGGGATGAATCCGTTGAAGATGAAGAAAGCAGTGACAGTCCTTCCTTCCTCGAAAACCGGCGAAAACATCGATAAAATCAAAGAAATGATTGCCGAAAACCATTCAATACTAAAGAGCTGGCAGAGGACTTGAACATGGCTCGAAAGAACTGAAATTCATGCAGGAAAGAGACTGCGTTGACGTCGCGAAAGGCATGATTTTGATGGCTGAATCCGACCCAATATTCATCCAACGCATAATTACTGGAGACAGAGACGCGGGTTTATGAGTATAACACGCAATCCGGGCATCAAGCGAGTGAATGGCGTTCACCGAATGAGCTAAGATCGAAAAACCACGCCGTTTTTAGTCGACAATGAAGGCGATGCTCACGGTTTTCATGGATTTCAACGGTGTTGTGCATCTTGAATTCTTGCCGCAAGGTGAGACAGTTAGCAAGGATTATTTTTTGGGAGTTATGAGACGTTCGCGTGAAGCAGTTCGCCAAAAAAGACCAGATTTGTGAGCAAACAACTCGTGGATTTTGCATCACGACAAAGCACCGTCGCATAATGTCATCGCTCTCCACAATTTTGTGACCAAGAACCAAACGACCACCATCCAGCAGCCACTAAATTTGCCTGATATGACTCCCTGCGACTTCCTCCTGTTTGGTCGACTAAAAAACCGCACCGGGGAACACGTTTTAGCAGCCAAAAGGAGATAATGGAGAAATCGAAGACGGCTCTGATGGCCATACCGAAAAAGGAGTATCAAAAATGGTTCAAGAATTGGATTACGCGTTAGCATAAGTGCCTTTCAGTTGATGGAGAGTACTTTGAAGGGGACAATGTCTATTTTGATGAATAAACTTGTATTTTTAATTTTTTGAATAAATTCCTGAAACTTTTTATCAAGGTGGTACTTACAAGGAAACATTCTCAGGTGTGTCTCACCGATTTTGATGAAATTGAAATATGTTATAGAGTATCAAAAAATAAGGGACACGTATTGTTTTTTATCTGCGGATACGCACATTTAGGGGGTGAAAACCACCCCTAAAGTTTACCCCCAAAAACAGTTTTTCCTAAATATTTCAAGTTCTAATGATTTTTTTCGAATAAAACCAAGTGGAAATGATGTCTCATAAATATACTAACCTTTTGTAAGTAATCCGGTTCCCGGGGTGGCAACCCTTATTTTTTATTGCAGAAAAACGATTTTGTTTTTATATTTTTGCATAAAAATAACAGTTTTAGTTGAAAATCATTGAAAAATTTCTTTTTACATACGATTTTAAAAAATAAAGTTGACGTGTTTTTGGGTTTTCGTAAAAAAAAAGCTCCTCAAGGGAGTAAACAACCCCTAGCACTAATACGTAAATGATGTATATTCTTTCAGACATCAGTTTTTTCGTGAAAACCAGTGTTAATGGGTTTTTGGAGTCGCTGATAACGAATCTGATGTTAAATTTAAAAAATTCAAAATGGCGGATCCAACATGGCGGACAAACTTTTGAAAAATACACACATTTTTATAAAAAAACAACAATAAATAAAAGTACCCCCTAAATGTGCGTATCCGCAGATAAAAAGAAATACCTACGTGTCTCTTATTTTTCGATACTCTATAACATATTTCAATTTCATCAAAATTGGTGAGACACACCTGAGAACGTTTCCTTGTTAGTTAGAAATTGAAATTGATAGATAAGTAAAATGATAGTAATTATCAAATTTAAAATAAGCTTCCTATCGAAGCACACCAGGTAAAAAGTGTTAATTTTAAGGTAGACATTATATATACTATTACAATTGTTGAGTATTAAAATTGAACATAATAATACGAATGAATGGAATAGTTAAATTCTTAAATATTTTGTAAAGCAAAAAGCATATAATGTTTATCTGTAAAATAAGGAAAACAAGACCTGAGCGACATCTTTTACGACCCATGAATCCCAGAAGCTCGTAATACGAAGTATCCGATTAATAAAAGCTGAATATAAGGTGGCATATGTTGTGTACATTATATCCTAGGGAACTGTATCAATAAAACATTTAGGTACAATGGGACAGTAAGGATCAACATGAAATTCGTATAATTTATGTGTCCCTGCGACCTCAAAAGATATTTCACCGTTCTAAGCTAAGCAAGAGTTTAGTACGTATAAGATTTCTGAGATAAAGGGGATCCATATACTTACTATAGACCAGTTCCTGTAGAAAGCTTTATACTTTATTGATTTCAGGACTGAAAATAGCTGAGATGTTTATGTTTACGCCAGATAATATTCCTGTTTTACGGCCCCTCTTAATATTCTCTTTGCTAAACAAAGTAATCTTCAGCAAAATACTTTTGGGAAATTTTATTTCAGCAGTAGTAAACAAACTCCTTCTTCCCTGCTGCTACTTAGCAAAAACTATGTTAAGTTATCCAATTTGCGAAAAGATAAATTTATCTAATCTATGGTCTATCAAAAATAGTGCAAACAATTACAACCCGTAGCTCTGTCAAAGAACTAGGGCAACAAACAAAAAGAGCATCACCAAGTAAATTTTCTCATGAAAGTATGCATCGTTTGTTGTGTTTTAAAATAAGGTGACGTTCATCAAGTTTCAATTTAATTAATGAAATACCTCATTATGTAAGGTCGTGTAACAATGCAAAATATTTTCCGGAACATCGATGCAAACGCTGATGGCCCAAAAAAGTAAAACCGGGTAAAACACAATAAAATGTTTTCATTGTTATCGCTTGACTGCCTGCGGTTCGAGTCGATTTAATCTTAGAGAAAATTGATTATTTCCGAAAATAATTGTTAATTTTATGAGCATAAAATATGGTCACATCTTCTAAGAAATAAATTTAGGCTCCATGGACTTCAGCAAAATTATCACATTAGTTCTCACGATGTCCTGCAAAAGTGGACGACGAACACGACGAACTACTCTTTAATATTGCTGATGGCGTAAATAATATATGTCAACGCCTGCCACTTTTACTTTCAACAAGAAGCCGGCAAAATAAAAGAAATTCAAGCGCACGCCTACGAGGTGTACATACGCCTCTTCGGGAGGTTGTTAAAGTCGTGCAAGAAGAAGGTCGGCGTTACGTTGCTTTTCTGCGATATAGGACCACTTGGAGCAGATTGTGAGAGATGTAAACACGTGAGATATGCCAAAGCAAATAGCCGCAGTTGAGATGTTTGACCAAAAACCCCATATTGCGAATTGCGAGCACTTATAGCCAGTACTCGACTAATTAACCATTTCTGCCTGGGAGGTTCAGTGACTTGCATATTTTGATTGTAACTAAAAATTAAAGCAAAAACTTCAAGTCTATTAAGTTCACATTTTTCTTTGGTTGGCTGATTGGAAAATATTCTTGGATATTTTATTTTTATTATTAGACATAAAAGTATTGCAATTACCGGAAAAATTCGTTCAAATGGTAACGAAAATGAGAAAAATCAATTTTCAAATGCCATTCGAATTGAACATTTTTAATGAGTGAAATCAGAATACCTATTATATTGACGTTTGGGAATTTGGACTCTCATCTTTCATACCATAAGCCCTGTTGCCCTGTTTGATATCATATGGCTCATTTTAATCGATCCACGCTGTTATCTTGTAAGAATAAATAATGCTGTATGAAACAGTTGTTTGGCTTCAGTTTGAGATACTTAATGGTGCCTTCATCCTTCCTATAATATAATACTTACTACGCAATTATTAACGCATTTGTATCTGAGAAATCTGTAACGATCGGTACAGAAAAAAAAACTTAAGGTAGTTTTATTATCCCTACCACCACGGAATAAAGTTAGAATGAAGAACAACTCACGTCTTGTATTTCGGTTAATTAGAGTTGGATTGCTAGAAAAAACAAAAAGGAGGAACACTTTTTGAGATGAATAACAAAAAAAACCAAGTGATTTTTTTTCTTTTAATGTCTATTTTAAATATTTCGTTTTATTTAAGGGGGTATACATTTATTTTTCTAACAAATCGATTTTTGAAAAACATAAACTTTAGACCTGTAAAAACAATACACAATATGGTATATAAGTCAAAAATGCCGAGAAAGTCCAAGTACGTGAATTATAATAGGGGTACCGGTTAATTCGTGCGGTTTTCTAACAGATGGCGTAACTTGTTTTATATTCCAGTGATTCACCTTTCCAAATATGTGTTGGAAAGCTACTGTCATATAGTTTCAGAATCAGTATGTGTCATTTAGCTGAAGCGTAAACAACAATACTTTTTTTTACTCTGAAAATGTCGAATTTTGTGCCGAATAAAGTGTTTTTGCGGGGAGTACTTCTTCATTATTTCAATATGAAGAAAAAGGCTGCCGAAAGTCATCGTATTTTGGTGGAAGTGCATGGTGTGCATGCTCTAGCTGAGCGTACGTGCCAGAAGTGGTTTGCACGGTTTAAAAGTGGCAATTTTGACTTGGAGGACGATGAACGGCCCGGACAGCCAAAAAAGTTTGAAGACCACGAATTGGAGACACTGCTCGACCAAGATCCATCCCAAACGCAAGAAGAACTTGCAAAATCACTTGGCGTCGCTCAACAAACCATTTCCGATCGTCTAAAAAAAAAAAAAGGCACAGCAAGGTAATTTTGCAACAGGACAATGCTCGGCCACATGTTGCACAGGTCGTCAAAACCTACCTTAAAACGCTCAAATGGGATGTCCTACCCCACCCGCCGTATAGTCCAGACCTTGCGCCATCCGATTACTATCTCTTCCGATCAATGCAACATGGCCTGGCTGACCAGCACTTCTCCAATTATGAAGAAGTCAAAAATTGGATCGATTCGTGGATAGCGGAGAAGCCGGCCGAATTTTTCAGAAAGGGTATTCGTGAATTGCCAGAAAAATGGGAAAAGGTTATAGCTAGCGATGGACAATACTTTGAATATTAAATTTGTAACCATTTTTTCACAATAAAGCTTCAATTTTCGAAAAAAAAACCGCACGAATTAACCGGTACCCCTATTAGAAAAAAAAACTTTAAACGCGTTTTTTGACCTGGTTGGCAACTTTTTGAAAAAACTATAGATACAATCGATAGGGCTGAAATTTTCAGGGATTATCATGTGTGGCTATGTACACACAGTGGGGCCAAATCCCAAAAAGCTGGCCAAAAGTCTTTAAAACAAAGTTTTTAGTCAGGGATTTTTCTTTCTAAAGTTGGCTAAAGTGGTCTCTAGTAAAACAAAATCGACTTATAATAGGACTCAAACTGAACGCTCGCCTATGCATTGCCAGTGTGAAAGTAGCTTCCGAGGGGTGCAGTGGTTGTGTTTTTCGAAAAGAGAAAAGGACGTTCATTTACAAGCATGCACAACATTTTCAAAATGTCACCATTTTTAATGAAATAAAATGGAATTGTCAGCTAAAATTAGTAGTAGTAGTAGTTTTAATCACTATTTTATAAAGCACTAGCTGGGTTACCCGATTTCACCCGGCGTTGGGTAAATACTTACTAATTAAACACTTCTCGCATTTTCTAGTTTTTTATATCCTAGCGATTGTTTCAACCCGAAAACCCTTTTATGGATCCGCCATCATGAATTTCCAAATCCTAATAATATTCAAAAATAGTGGCCTTAAAATAATCATTGTACAAAGTACAAATTTTCATTAAAATCCGTTGAAATCGAGAAATTTTGGTCGCCATTTTGGATCCCATCTTGAATTTGGAAATTTTGCTAGTATTCGAAATTAGTGGCCTCAGAATAATCATTGTACTAATTTTCATTACAATCCGTTGAAATCGAGACATTTGGTCTCATATTGGATCCGCCACCTTGGATTTACAAATTTTGATAATATTCGAAATTTTTAGCCTCATATTAATCATTGTACCAATTTTCATTAAAATCCGTCGAAATCAAGACATTCTGGACGCCATGTTGGATTTGGAAATGTTTATAATATTCGAAATTAGTGGCGTCAAAATAATCATTGTACCAATTTTCATTAAAATCCGTTGAAATCGATAAATCTTGGTCGCCATATTGGGTCCGTCATCTTGGATTTGTAAAGTTTGATAACATTCAAAATCAGTGACTTCAAGATAATCATTATACTAATTTTCATTAACATCCGTTGAAATCGAGAAATCTTGGTCGCCATATTGGATCCGCTATCTTGAATTTCTAAATTTGGAGAGCAGATTTGAAATCAACGTACCGTAAAACCCCTATGTTCCAATTTTCATGAAAATTGCTTCAAATTTAAAATTTTCAACCGCCATCTTGGATCCGCACATTTTGAAACCCTATGTATTATCCGAAAAAAAATTAGCCTATATGTTAAGTTGGAATATGTACTACCTTCGGACAAAAAATGAAAAATATCGATGCAAGCGTTTAGGCGTGATTGAGCAACAAACAAACAAACAAACGAACTTTCATTTTTATATATATATATAGGGATTAAATTTAGAGAGAGATAGAATCTTACGTAGATTTTAAGCTGTAAAATTAAAAAAAAATTTATGGTACAAAGTAAAAACCTAAAATGTTCCACATTTTTCCGTTCTGAAATACATTGGAGGTGATAAATTAAAGCATTAGAAATGAAATGAAAAAAAAAAAATCAGCTGTTTTTACCTGCTTTTCTGTGTTTAATCGAATTTTTTCGAAAATAATAAATATTTAATTTCTCAAGTTTTATTTGCAATAAGAAAGTTATTTTATTACTTGTGCATGCCATTTTGGATCAGCCATTTAAAAAATAGTTATTATGATAACACATTCGTAAGCTGTAACACTAAAATCCCCCAAAAAATTGATTTTTTATATTTTACATATTAAAATCAATAACTTAATTTTTTGATTTTTGGCCAGCTTTTTGGCGATCGGCCCCACTGTGCTATGGTGTGAACTAGAATTATAAATATTCGTTAATATTTTATCCATTTTTTTTCTAATAAAAAGGGAACAATAATTCAAAAATCTACAATTTTTTTTTTTTTTTAACCAAATTACTTTATTCTAATTCACACGATAGAGACTGATTTATATTTTAATATCCTGCTCGAATTTTTTGTTTCAGACGTTCCACAGCTGAGATTTTCTGCCAACTGTTTTTTTTAAAGGGACTTAATTGCGGCAGCCCTATCACAGCCCTTTTTGAAAAAAAAAAAAAAAATGTTTAAACTTCGATATGTATATTTTCAGTTCTTAAAATATTTTATCATCAAAATAAATTTTCGTATGAAAAAAACATTTTAAAAAACGTCCAATAAATGTATACTCCCTCCTTAATCATTAGAAACAATTATCCACCTAATGATGGCTATCAATCAAAGCTGTAAAAAAAGTATTATCATTACTATTACAATTACCAGTACAAGTAACGCAAGCAAGACAAATTACAAGAACCACTTTAAAAAATTTAATTACCATTACTACCATAATGGTATTGGTTCTTCACCATTACCGTACTTCAGAATTGTCTACCCATTCGTCTAAACCGTGCGATGATTATGGACTAGGTTTGGTTTGTATAAAACCAATTTGGCGGCCTGAAAATACAAAATGGCGGTAGAAAAGGTTATCAAAATCAAGATGATGTTTCCTAGACTATTTTACAGCCATAAGCTCCGTTTAAGAATTACACAACCTGAAAATGGTTAAGGGCCCTATTATGGAAGTCGATTTCGGTCGACTCGACTAGCGAAGACACTAATTTCCTTAGCATTTCAGGCTTGAAAATGTGTCTTCGCTAGTCGAGTCGACCGAAATCGACTTCCATAATAGGGCCCTAAATCTCTACATCTGTAGCAGAAGTCGCAGCAAGTAAAACATGAATCCGATGTCTCCGACTGCAATTATTTATCATATTTGATTGGATAATTTTTTACAAATCCCATGACTTTATTTATCACCTTTTAATTGGCAGGCTCAAGACGGATAATAACAACGACTACTTTAATTTACGGAAAAAGGATTTCCATAATTCATTCTATTATGTTGCTACGTCATCTTGTTTCCATCTATTTAATTCGCTTTTTACGCAATCAGGTTTTTTGATTTATTTAAATTAATTTTTTGTCCTAACCTTTTTACTTTTTTCTAATTCATTAACTAGAAACACGAAACTTTGGAGAATTTAGAATTTATTTAGGCAAATTAGTCACCCGTCTTTTAGCCTGATGAAGTGTTTGGTTTCCTCTTTAAGCGTGCTGATATAATTTGCAAATAAAAATTTTATTTCTCAAATGAATATTATACCTTAATACAATACATAAAGTGGGGGAAACCTTTAAAACTCCTACATTTATTTTTATTACATTTTGAAAAATACTTAGTGACTAACGTTTAAAGCTTTCACGCAAATTTTGTTACCAAAATGTTGTAATATAAATGGCACATGGCATACATAAACAATGAAGAGAATTAAAATTCAAAATGAATGCACCTAATATGATTTATTCAAAATCCAATATCTTCTTTTCCTTAAGTTCCTCTCAGCTATCTTTGCATCCAAATAATCTCCTTGAGGAAGCCAAAGTCTTTCCTTAGCCCTTCGTTGCACGCAAATAAGGAATTCGATTTGAATATGCAATTTTCAGGGACAGCCGGCCACGACGTCAACAACGTCGACCAACGCGACGCTACGGTCGGTTCTTTAGCATTTAGCGCTGCTGAAACTGAAACCAGTTCAACGGGTTTGCCAGTAAAGTTTACTCTGCGACTTCTTACAGCTCTCTTTGGAAACTTCTTAAATTTTCGAATATAGACTTCGTACAAGTAAAATTGTTGGCAAAAACTGCTCTAACCAAGCAAATGGATTAGTTAAGCTTGCATCAGAGTCCCTAGTAAAATGTCTAACCATTTAAAATGCCCAATGTTTCAAGGTGAAAATGGATATTTTGTACCTTAGCACAGTTTCAGCATTCGTCGTAAGTAGTTTGGCTTATTGCCAGATCTTAATAAAGTTTAAAAGCTGGAAAAACATGTGGTCTACACCTATGGCGGTGGGGCGGACGGATATCGGAGTTCTTTTCGCGGTAAATTGGCGCAATGTAGACGGATGACTGCTTTTTGTGACGCGATACAACTAAAACACTACTTTATATTATATATACTGCCGAAGGTGACCACGTATATAAACGGCTTTCTGCAAGCCGGCTGTATTAATTGCGTTCTTGAGTATTTCTGACCTCTGAACACTTTTTGTGAAAAAACGTGATTACAGCTGTGAACATTGCGTGACCACAACTGGACTGTGCAATATTTTGATATTGTTTTGTAGAATTAAGACAGACTTATTATTGGTTGGTGTAATCGTTTTGTATCTACATTGAATAAAGCTATAACATGTCGTAATTGCCCACTGAAACATAAGCTCATTTCGTTCAGACATTTTCACCGCAAAGAACTTTTTAATATCGAAAAATTTCTAAATATTTAAGGCAAATTATGTCAACAGTTTAATACTAGAACTATCAAGACTGGTCAAATTGATGGGTACTCAATTCCTTCCTTGAATTAATTATATTTTTCAAAGTTATCTTTTAAGATTTATGCCAAAAGTTATTAAGGTTCAAAATAACGACATTTATAATTACCAATTTAAAGTTGAAAACATATTACATTAAATATGCCGACAAATTGTTTAACTAACAAACTTACAGTCCGGTAGTTCTAGTGTTAAAATATGGAAAAATATTTATCTTATATCAGCCGTTTATTTTGAAAGTGGCCCAAGACCAAATGATTATAAAGACTAATTTTTCTATATTCTTGTAAAGTAAAATAGTCTTTATGATCATTTGGACTTGGTCCACTTTCAAAATAAACGACGCATATAAGCAACTATTAGGACTACAAATAAGTTTTGAGGGATTTACAAAAGATGGCGTAACTAGCATTAAATCGCAACGGACCATCTGGTAACTATATTCATTCATGTTAAAGCGTCATCTCTAAAAATCAGTATGTGTCATTTCGCTGAAGTGTAACCTACTTTCTTTGTGTTCTAACCATATCAACCTTTGTTCCAACAAAACACAATTTGCGGGAAGCGCTGCTTTTTTGTTTTAATTTGAAGAAAAGTGCAGCTGATGGACATCGATTGCTGTGTGAAGAATACAGGGTACAATCTCTGGTTCCGGCGTTTTAAAAGTGGTGATTTTGACACCAGCGACAAAGAACACGAAGGGAAGCCAGTAAAGTTTGAAGACGCTGAATTGGAGGTGTTATTGGACCAAGATTCATAACAAACTCAAGAGAAGTTTGCTGAAATCTTGGGAGTGACTCAACAAGCGATTTCAAACTGTCTCAAGGCCATGGGTATGGTGCAAAAACAAGGAAATTGTGTTCCTTATGAACTCAAGCCAAGAGACGTCGAACGCCGTTTTTGCACGTGCGAATAACTGCTCCAAAACAAAATGGGAAGGGTTTTTTTGCATCGAATCATGACGGGGGACGAAAAGTGGATCCAATACGACAACCCAAAGTGGAGAAAATCGTGGGGTAAGCCCGGCCATACATCAACTTCAGTGGGTAAACTGAGTATTCACGGAAAGAAGCTAATGCTGTGCATCTAGTGGGATCAGCTCAGAGTGATCTTTTATAAGCTACTAGAACCTAACGAAACCATCACTGGGGACCGTTACCAACAACAATTGAGCCGAATATTAGTGCTCCATTGCCCCCAATATGCCAAAAGACATGACAAAGTCGTTTTCCAGCACGATAACGCACAGCCACATGTTTCAAAAGTCGTCAAGGAAACTTGGGAAGTCCTACCCCATCCGCCGTATTCACCAGATAATGCTCCTTCCGACTACCACTTGTTTCGGTCGAGCAGCACTTCACTTCTTACGAAGAAGCCAAAAATTGGACCAATTCTTGGATCGCGTTAAAATACGAGGAATTTTATCAGTGCGGAATCCGTATGCTGCCTGAAAGATGGTTAAAAGTCGTAGCTAACGATGGACAGTACTTTGAATAAAATACCTTATACCAATTTCTCTGAATACAGCTTCAAAGATACAAAAAAACCATCAAAACTTATTTGTACCCCCAAAAAAGCTTCCCTAAAAAGCATTTGGTGGTTCAGAGATAAATTTAATTTTAACAATTTTAAGGTTTCATTGAAAAAATGTGTATACCTAAATATCTCAATATAACTCACATGGAATACACCCACGTCTCTTAGGTAAATGGGTAGAGTTGGTGACACTTTTACCGGAAATTATATTATTAAATATACTTAATGAATGCTCCAACAGCGTTCTTAGCAAGAATGGAGAACAAAATGAAATTTTTAGCTTTGCCGATTCTAGACACACTGATATCTATCTTGAGCTTTTTTTGGTCAGTAAATTATATAAGCCGATCTGAATCTGTCAACTTTGTTAATTTGTAAATTTTTGTAGATAAATCGTTGGAGCATAACAATTTACAGAATCAACGTCAGGGACGTTTTTTTTTTTTTTTTTTTTCTATATTGCCCACGTTTTTGTTTACAAACGCAGATAAAAAATTTTACTCTCAGTTATAATGATCACGTAAAAGCAATACAATATCAAAATATTGTCTCTCTAGGTGTAGGCGGTTTCAACATTCCTGGCATGCAATTGAAAATTCTGAGAAACAGCTTCGTTTTTTAATATAAACCAGTTGAACATTTTCCAAGCATCACCACCTTATGTCGTTATCACGGGGTCGACGAATGCGCAAAACCTTCAATTAAGGGGTTAGGTGTAGTCAGGATTTTCAAAAAATCGATTTATTTTTTTTTACATTTTCTTTAAGTATAATATCTTAGAAATATTCTCTGAAAATTTTAAGTAAATCCGACAATTACTTTTCGAGTTATTCGATAATTAACAAAGGGTTCTCGGGCTCTCTATATACAATTTACAAACTTCAAATGCGTTTTTCTCAAAACTATGTTTTTTGAACTGGTGGCCACTGTAGCTCAAAAACCGCTCGGTAGATTTTAATGAAATTTATACTGATTTTTGAAAACATAAAAAGCTAGTGCCTGATCGAAGGATTTCTTTTTTGTTTTAATTTCGATTTTTTATAAACAATTAACTGTTGGTTTTTTCCCAAAAATCTGGAAAAAATTTTCCTGAGGCTCCCATTTTGTTAATTTAAAAAAAAAAAAAAAAAGCTTCGATCAGGCACTAGATTAGATATTAATAAAACTAATTTTTTTTGTCCAATTGATTTTGGATGAATCTCCAAGGATATATGATGGCCACCGCAAGGCGCTTCGGTTGGAACTGGGTCAAAGCAAAGAGCCATAACTTTTAAAATTATTAATTTTTTTTTCCAAAATTTCTGTCAAGTGAAGTCGAAACCTTATGTAATAATGCTATGTTTTTACTTTTACAAAACAAAATAATTTAGTGGCAAAAAAAAATTATTTAAAATTGTCATTTTTTTATGCCTCTGACTACACCTAACCCCTTAAGAATTCAATGTTCTTTAATTCATAAAAAATGCCATCTGGCATATGTTTAATGCAGAGAGGAGTATGACGTTTAACTTAAGAGTGTATCTCAGAGATTCATTACAAAGTTTTTTATTTATTGGTAATTCTTAAATCTAAATACTCTGCTTTGTATCATTACAAGAACACATGACGCGTCGAATATTAAACTATCTCAAGGCAAAGTGTATTTCCGGATACGAGGTGTCGTTAAATCTAGACAACAAGTAATATAATGAGCATGCAATTATCGCACTTGCAAACAAGGCTTGCAACTCGCAAGTCACTCTAATCCATTTACAAATAATACCAGCAATAGAAGCACTGATTAAACTCAAGAATGTCGCTACAATCTCAAAACAGCTTTTCTTGTTAATTTTATTTTTAAAGAAAAAAAGTAATAAGAACGCAAAATCGGAGTAATTCAACGGGTAATTTAGAACACTTCCTGCCGTCCCCGGGAAGAAGGAAATAACCTTAGACTTTGCGTTTATTCTATAACAAAAACTTTGACAAAACCAACGCTTGACGGAAACACAGAGTTATTTTTGGGATAAATTTGCATAATTATCCACCACTGCTGTTGTCTTGTCTAGAGAACTGGGATCCTAAACATCAATATACATAGAATTATGGTTAAATTAAAAATGTTATCGTTAAAATTAACTTTAAAGCAGAACTTAGAAATTTACTAATAGAAAAATTATTCATATTATTAGTTGCAGATTTGTAAACAGGATGGCTCCATAAATAAATTGAGTTTTACCAAAAAACCATTAAAAATTAATTTAAAGAAATATCGATAACCTTAAAATACATTCTTTTGATTGCAAAATGAAAATTATACGCTATTGTTTTTATTAGCTTAAGAATAAATAAAAGAATATTTTAATTTTCTTCCGTATATGGTTTATAAAAACACAATAAATTATTCTGTGACTCATAACGGGCCCGGCAAATGATACTTGACAACAATAACACAAATAAAAAATACAAAAGGCTTTGGAAAAACTCGCGTTGGAAACAGAACCGTGGAACTCGACTTCGTTCTGCAGCACGCACGATCGAACTGCTAGAAGACTGATGATCGATCACGCGCCCGGCGGATGCATTTTTGGGGGAGAAATAAGAAATAAACCGTGCCGACTCAAAATTAGTTACTAAGACTAAAAAATTGATTTATTTTTTCGCTTTTCAGTTTTTTTTTTGTCGGTTTAATTTGTTGTTAAAAATTTGTTATTTTTTAATTTTTTGTGGCTAAAATCTTCTAATTCCTCCGTCTCATTAGATTAATTCCAAGTCTCCATTATGTTGTAATGTCATCAGAACTACATACGAGGTCTGTTCAAAAAATACGTAGACTGACGTCATAAAACAAAATATACTTTATTTATAATTTGCATGTCTGGGTCCCCTTTAAAGTACTCCCCTCCCCGACGCATACACTTATCCCAACGGTGTTTCCACTTTTGGAAACAGTCCTGGAATGCTTCTTTTGTGATGTTCTTCAGCTCTTTCGTCGCGTCGGCCTCAATCACAGGAATCGTTTCAAATCTTCTTCCTTTTAAAGGTCTTCTGAGTTTGGGGAAATAAAAAGAAATCACAAGGAGCGTGGTCAGGCGAGTAGGGTGGGTGAGGAAGAACAGTGATCGAGTGTTTAGCCAAAAACTTACGAGTTCTGAGGGCTGAATGGGCTGGAGCGCTGTCGTGATGAAAAAACCAGTCACGACTCCTCAAAATTTCTGGCCTTTTCCGTCGAATAGCGTCTCGCACACGCTTAAGAACTTCTATGTAGTAAGTCAGGTTCACTGTGGAGATTTGGGGCAGGTACTCATGGTGGACAACACTTTGCTTGTTCAAGTCACTCATTCTAAAAATTCGCCAAGCGAAACAAACACACTTCACAAATAACCGCATAGCTAATCAACCAATAATAATATTTACAATCAAAAAACTGCCTTGTAATCAGCTGATCTGTACGAAGAAGGCAACACCAAGCAGCACGTTAGTCCTAATTAATTTCTATTTATATCTATTTGGTTTTCAATTTTGACTGAGGATAGCTCCACTTATAAATTCATATAAAAAAAAATATAAAAGAATAAAGGATGGAAATAATCGATGATGAAAGTTGATCTTAAAGAAATATCTATAAATATATTTCTCTCACTGATTGAAAATAAGGCTGAAACTAATGAGGTTCGTTTTTCTTACCTTTAAATTGAAAATGATAAGGGACCCGATTTCGAATCGTAGTTGAGAAGTAACTATATAGAAAAGTAAATAGAGAAGTCCCTACTTCGTCTCCAAACTTTAAAAATTAAATTAAAGGTACAATCGGAATAAGGAAGAAACCGAATGTCACGAATTAGATGTAACTATCTCTCCAAGATTAGTTTTTTTAGTCCGAAATTAAAGAAAAAAGCGATTTTGTGAAAGACCAATAAAATAAACATATTTATGCCGAAAGTTCCAAATGACGGTCTAAATCTGCTCTGGAATCAAATCTCTTTTGTGAATCCAAAAAACAAAAATCGCGATAAAATTTACAAGTTCGTATATACAGTATGTCGTAAAATTGAAACCAAGTCCCAACAATTTACCTGTATCTTTTTAAAAATGTGAATCTAAAACGAACTCTAACGGACGCATAAACTCTTATTTAATTGAAAAAACGTGTTCTGAACTCTGAATCAAATGTTATTCGGAGACAACCAGCAAGATTCATAACATGAATTGAAAATCTTCCAAGAAGGATGTCCAATATTTTATATATTAACAGGAATTCTAGATCATCACTCAGTCATGAAAGAATTGGCTGTTGCACTTTCCTCCAGCGCTAATGTGAAAGTCAAGAGCACATTTAGCGCGCCAGAGAATTACCAGTCCACCGAGTGCACGCCGCAACTGTCTAACACCTGGGGAATTTGCACAATGAGTTCATCACGAAACTGAAAATGCATGCACGGTAGTTATCTACCTGAGTCTATGGCTTAATTTATTAAAAGAACTCGAAGGTGACTGACACGTCTGTGGGAAAACTACACTCTGGTGGGTGGTGGTTTTTGCGTGTCCACGCGCCTAATGAAATAGAAACTGTCATCCCACGGTAATTGCAACACTTGGAAACCCCCTATGCTACTTTTTATCATTTTTAATATAATTTAAAGGCCAGCTGATACAGATGCTTTCACTCATCATTAAGAATACCATGTTAACACTTTTCCCTGACCAACACTTTCTCGTCCCAGACGCTGTTAGGTTTTGTATTAAATTCAACTGTTGAATACCACATTGTCCTTCGTATTTAATAAATTACTCCCTTTAGGATTTCAAAATGTTCAACAAAAACAAAACATTTTTAATTAATTAATCTATTACTTTTATTTCCCTTGAATTTGAATTAAAGATCCAAGGAGATAAAATAATTTAAGAAGGGTCCATAATACAAAAAGCATTTGGTTATAAACTAAAATAAATTTTTTAAATCATAAAAATTTTCAAATCGAAAAAATTACAATGGTATTTTTGTAAATAATGTTTGAGATCTAACAAAGATTCATAGAAATCCGCATGAATATCTCAAACTCTATGTTTGAGGATTGCAAATTTTTGCACATAAAATATAATAAAGCAAAATAAAAGGAAACGAGTTATTTACTTTAACAAACAAAAAAATTTGTTGCATTGTTAATTTCTACGAGTCTTTTAAGAATTCCTTGATTATGTATGGACAATTGGATTTTACAGAAGACTTTCACCAACTCGAAAACCTCATTTCTTACAAAGTCACTCATCTATATTAACTGCCTACGCAGAAATTTGAACCCAATTAAACGGGATAGCTTTTGGTTTGTTTATTTAAACAAAATAAACCTCAAATAAATTTCCTTGTAAGAAATCATTATCTTCTTAAAAATTACTTCCTACGTTACGTACACAGTAAACCGTACTCTATTTAAGTATATTTACTCTATTATATATATTTTTTTAAACAAATACACGATTTTCTCCGATACCTCTAGAATCTATACACTAAATTTTGAATCCAATTTCACATTGAATTCCAAAGACTTTTCGATCTTTGATCTAAATATATAATGATGATTTTGTGGAAGACGTATGTATCTGCTAATTTCCCTTCTTTAATGGAAAATAAATCCTGCAAAAAAAGGTCAATGAATTTTTTTCTTTTTATAAAAACCCCAATACTTGTTTGGACAAATAAAAAATTCCACATTTGATGTGTGCGTGTAGCCAGATAAAGAAAATGTTTTATATTGTAAGCCATTGACAGGCGTAGGTTATCAATGAATGAGACAAATCCATCACATCTCTCATTTAATGAGATATTGCCACGAAGCGCCAATCAGGTACCCGGAGAATAAAGCGCTACTTAGGAACGCGTATATATAGTACCTATGTCAGCCACAATCAAATAACTTCTGGATATCGACGACTATTAATAGATCTCTTGAAGGATAATGGCACAATTTGCTAAACCTAATTGGAAATGCTTTTATTGCGCTCAAATATTTCTTAATCGTATAAGTACGAGACATCAGCAAGACCAAATTATGCTTTTGTTAGCCTACAATCTGTTAGCCTACTAATCATTAATACTCGTATGTACTGAACTGAGGCAAAATGCTAATTTTGTTTTTTATTATGAATAATATATTACATTATATAAAAGTACTACTACCGTCTAGAGAGCCAAAAAACGCTCTTTTTTAAGAATTTTTTTTCTCAGCCTCCTTATTAGATATTGCAATAAAACGTTTTCAACAACATTAAAGAATCCGCATAGAATACAAAAAAAAATGTTCTCACTCCATCCATCCAAATAAAATAATAAAAAAATAAAAAAAAATTGCGAATGTTTGGAGAAAAGTTTGAAAAAATTGACCTTTTTCTCTTGCCAAATTTTGTTTTTTGGATTTTTATGCTACACAGAACACAAACAAAAATTTGGGAGGTGATTCTTGACAGTATAAGGAGTCTGTTAAATTAGTGACATATCGGGAAGTATCGAAACCTGTAACAACATTTGCTTGATGTTATTTGCTGCACCACATATTGAAAAATCTTGTATAACTATTGTAATAATTCTATTATTAACATATTACTTGTTAACAGCCGGATTTTATAGGGTTTTTTCGGAAAGTAATTTTAAGTTTTCCCAATATTACTTAATTATTTAATTGTATTTTTTCACAGCCAACTTCACACTTAAGCCGCAATGTCGTTATATATTTTGACAGCAGATATAGCAAGGTTTGTTTGTGAAAAAGTTTGTTTCATTCTGTGTAATAGTTTTTATTTATGGAGAGTCGAAAGCAGCATTTTCGGCATATTTTACTTTTTTACTATCGAAAAGGTAAAAATGCTGTTCAAGCATGAACAACATTAGTCGATTTGTATGGAGAATAAGCATTGACAGAAGACCAGTACCAAAACTTGTTTTCAAAATTTCGTTCTAGCAATTTTGATGTTAAAGATGCACACGTTCTAGAAGGCCAGTTGAAGCTGATGAAGGCCAAATAAAGATTGATCACTGATTGATGCAAACCACCGAATAACAACTCGTTACACCGCTGAGAGATTAAATTTATCGTTCTTACAGAAAGAAATTTTGTCCGTCGCGTTGACGTCTGTGATTCGCTTATCAAACGTCAAGAAAATGATCCATTTTTTAAGTGAATCATCACTGTGGACGAAAAATGTATTGTCTACAATAAAATAAATTTCGAATAAACTGAAAATGTATAAAAAAAAAAAACCCAAATGTATAAAAATCCCAAAGATTTGCAGTATTCTTCGAACCGATTATGCAGTGCCATAAGAAAACACTGAGATGTAGAATAATTATCACCATTTATAATACATACCATATGTATATATAAAACGTGATAAATATTCTACATTGCAATGTTTTTTTTTTATGACATTCCAGTATAAAAATTATTTCTGGGAAAAAGAACTTCTAATAAAGCGTAGTGATAAGGTTGTTATTTGAAAATATAGCGCTGACATTTAACAGGAAAGATGAAATTATATGGATTTCTTTAGAGATAATCTTTATTAAAAAAAAAAAAAAAAATGAATTAATTATAAAATACCCGAAATTTTTAGCTTGTTCCTGAATTACTTGTTTTTGACAACGGAATTATTATAAGTCGGACAAGAAAAGATTTTAGATATTCATGTTAAAGGAAATGTTCCAACTCGTAGCAGTTAGTTATTTAAGATAAATAGCCAACTGAGTTAGTTTTGCAAAACAAAAAGTCATTTTCGAAATCTCTGTATATTCTTCGTAGTAAGCTCTTTGTTTATTTATGAAACCTCATAATTATTTAAATACCTAACTTTGGTTATGGTTCGTTGCATTAAATTAAAAATTCCCTAACTTCAACAATGAAAAATACACGTGTTCCCACTTAGTTAAAATTTCAAAAGTACAATAAGACGTTAATGCTTTGGTTTGGCCCGATTTATTTCGAATTCCATTAAAGATGTTCATGTAAAACTTTAATCCCAGAAATCGCGCCAAAATCTAATCCTCTCTGATGTGCCACGTAATTCAATCGCTTTAAAATCGATTTTGGCTCCGGAGGATATTTCATTCATAAAACACTACCACACTTAAACCGGAAGGATGGTGATATAAAGTAAAGGCACTTGTTTTCGCTGGTAACGGACGGGCCAAGGCTTATTTACACGGAAAAGAAAACGTTAATTTAAAGGCACCGTGTCTACCAACCCAATTATTTTGTAGTTCCAGGAAATAGGTCATCGCATCATCGTTTACTTACCTCATGTGCTTTCGGGTGCTTATGGGTGCAGTGGCTGGCAGACACCACGAGGACAAATCCCATCAGGCCGAGTAGAACCATTAGGGGCGCTGGACCCCTCCGGGGGATGATGTGCATCCTGCAAACAAACACCTGGCCACTCCACTGCTTCATAGCCACCGCACTCTGATGTGCAACTTTATTTACGAAATTTCCACTGATTCACGTGCACCTCGCTATCGACATCGCGCACAAAGCCTAACTAGAAATATCGAATTTTCGCACTCTTGCCACTTTTCTAATCACTTCCCGACAAAAGAGGCGTTGCAGCAAGGAAACTTTGGGCGGAAAGTAACTGTAATTCACCCGCGGGCACATTAATCGATTGGAAAACCGGTGAGATGTGTCCTAGCCCGTCAAACCGAACTACTCACCTGTACGGTGTTTCTTCTTCTGTTATTATTCTTGTCAAACTGAACGGGAGAGCAACGTCTCAGCTGTTTTTGTTGTTTGAGCGCGAAACTTGGCTTTTTGGCGGTGGAATTGGAATGGTAGCGGAGCGGAGCAGCGCTTTCAAATGTCTCTTGTTCGGCTCTCTTAGCTTAATTTGCGCAAACTCTCTTCCGAAGGCGTTATGCATGATGTGTAGTGGCGGATGCTAACTGCAAAGTGTTCAATCAGTTACGGAAGCTTATACAATTAAATTTAAATTATAACTAGTTAAATTATCAATAGTCCTCTTATGAACACCAGAATGTTTGTTTCACCTTGTCAACAAACTTAAATTTCTAACGGTAAAACATCCAGGTGTACTAGATTGGCCTCCGCAAGCGTAAACTGTGCTTTTCTCCTTAAAAGAAGATAAATCGAAACTCCGAGAGTCCACGCCTCGCACACCGCCAACTTGACTTTTGTAAAGAAAAATAATAATTAAACCCAACCACAAATCCGAATTAATATGAGGAAACAGAATAAAAGAGAAATTCTTTCGTTTATGCAAATTTCTAAATGCACCAAAGACAGGAGACCGACCGGAAATGTAGTAGATTTAATACACTTTGTGTGCGGCGGATGTGATGAAGAGAAATAAAGCCCTGCTCTTTATCGCGGGAATCTTCTTTTTAAAATCTCAGTTCTTAGCAGAGAAATGGTTCTTTGAACTTTGGGAAATGATGGACGTCATCTGTGGAGACGTATTCTTGTGTTTTCGTTCTGCTGTATTTCGGTATTCGATATTTTTAGTTATTATAGTGGAGTGCCTTAAGAGCTTATTTCAATGAATTAATGTAAGACCTTTTGAATTATGATGGTTTTTAGACAAAATACTAAAATGTTTATCCATTTTCTTTTGCTGCTTTTTATTTTTTATATTTTTAGGTTTCCGTACCTCGAAAGGAAAAAACGGAAACCTTATAGGATCACTTTGTTGTCCGTCCGTCCGTCTGTCTGTCTGTCAAGACCCTTTTTCTCAGGAACGCGTGGAGGCATCAAGCTGAAATTTATATCAAATACTCAGGTCTACTGTCCCTTGGAGCTGTGAAAAAATCAAACTTCTAAGCCAACGCAATCAAAAGATACAGCCGTTTATGCCGCAAATTTTCGACACTCGCAAGGGAATCAAAACCTACAGGGTACTTCCCGTGAACTCAGAATCTTGAAATTTGGTACGAAGCAACGTCTTATAGCACAGATAAAGGAAAAATTGCGAAAACCGTAAATTTTTAGTTAATCATATAATAAAAATATTTTTAATAATTTTAAACTTACTACCCCCTTTCCTCATGAACGCGTAGAGGTATTAAATTGAAGTTCATATCAAATACTCAGGTCTATAATACCTTTAAGCTGTAACAAAATCACTACTTCTAAAAAACAACTTCTATGTCAACGCAATCAAAAGAAACAGCAATTTAAGCCGCATATTTTCAAACTCGCAACTACTCGCAAGGGAATCAAAACCTAAAGGGGGTAATTCCAGTCGACCTAGAATCTTGAAATTTGGAATGAAGCAATGTTTTATAGCACATATAAAGAAAAAATTCCGAAAACCTTAAATTTTTAGTTACATCACATATTTTTTGGGTGAACTTTTACTTATATACCTACAGGTTTGTACGGAACCCTCGGTACGCGAGTCTGACACGCACTTGGCCGTTTTTTTTTTAAATAATATAAACTTTTCCATTTTAAGTTAATGTTTTTTTGAAATTTTGATAGTATAACCGTCATTTAACAAAAATGGGCATTAGAAATAATCATTGAGAGATTCCAGGTATGTATTCAAAAAGAGAAGAAGCAACGAGCAGGAGGGGATAGCATTTTTGTCTGTTATGGCCGTAATTTTTTTATTTATGATCTGATTTTCGTTTTTTTTTCTTCTTCAAAAATCGATTATTTTTCTGCAAGTTTTCCTCATACATCATTTTTATTTACTATTATTAACTTTTGTTTTATTAAGGAGGAGAGTTGAAAAAATCAAATTTTGTCACACATTTAATTTTTTTAATCGCACTAAAGATTTTATCGCAATTTGAATAATTTTTTGTAGATCGGAGGGGTTGGAGCTATATCCTCATAATTTGCATTATTTTCCACGACGCACCTTTTTGGCCTAAAACCGTTTACACTTTTCACTTTTTTTCAACAAATTTCCCTTCAATTAATTATGGTTTTTTTCACCCAAGTGTATCCTAATAATTCTGCTAACTTTCTGCAGATTCACTTCTTCATTATTGCTAAAAATTTGGGTATTAAGTATGCTTTTTTCCAGCATTAAGTATGCTTTTTTTCCATCACAATCAATGTTTTTTACTACTAATTTTCAATATTATTCTGACAGAATTATATTCGTAACATAAAGGGGTTTTTATGCTAATTTTCTTGGAAACACTCTGAATTAATGTGGAATTTTTATTCTCTTTTATTTTGCCATATTGAATCCGCCAATACCTTTAATTTTGAAATTCTGTACTATTGTACTAATTTTAATTAAAATCCGTTGAAATTGAGAAATCATGAATTTATAAATTTGGACAGCGGATTCAAAGTCAGCAGTTCCAAAAAATCCTATGTACCAATTTTCATGAAAATCGCTTCAAATTTAAAATTTGCAATTACCATCTTGGGTCCGCCACTTTGAAACCCTGAATATTATCCGAAAAAAAAAATTAGCGGCAAATTTTAATGGGTAAACATTTTAATATACCTTATGAACAATACAATCCAAAAGGTTTTATGAACATTTATGCAAAGTAATTGGATTCCGAGATTTTTGTATCTCAAGCATTTAAGGTACTCAAATATTACGCGGGGCGGAAGTCATTTCCCCCCGTTTCTATTTATTTAAATAACTTTTAACTTTCCTTATGTTAACTGATTTACTATATTTCTGTGGCTCAAATAATATTATTTGATTTTCACAAAAGGAATTACGACATTTTAGGAGACACATCTTTATAAAATTATTTAATTCAACAATGTTTTAATGTTCTTAATTCCCGTAGAAATAATCATTGTACTCTTGAAAACAATTTAGCACTGTCTGAAATATTGGCTAATATTCTAAAAAAACAGAGATTTTTACACAAAAAATTCGACTTTTATCCAATTCAAATGAATCGAGCTCAGCTTTTCTATATAGAAATTGAGATTGAGTTTTTGCTGTTCAATGTTTAAGCTATTACCTGTGAATTAATGTTTCTCATAAATAATTTGCGGTTACTTAATTACCTGCCAGAGGAGACACATTTTGATGGATTTATTGATGAAAGTAAAATATGAATATCTAAATTGGAAAATTCACTGCAGTGCTGCTTCAGTTATATAACTTTAACATCTTATAGGGGAAAGATAGACAAATGAGATAGAAAAAATGTCACAGTCTCGATTCTTTAGTCATAACTGACATGTTTTTCTTTTCTTTAAAGCAGTCACGTAAAAATCTATTGGTTATGGTTTGCTTAGTGATTTAAGAAAAAGTGAACACGTTTTCACGATCATCTATCAAAGCATCACTACGGTATGATTTTTTTTACAAAAGATTAAAATTTATAACGACATTTAACAGCCACTTTTAAAAAGACTTTTTGTGGTCAAGTGATTTTTCTGGAGAAAAAAACACTACAATGAGAAACTTATGAGCATTTTGGACTACATAATACTGGTACGAAGTGGCTTATTTGTCATATTCAGGGTCAGTGTAGTACTTGTCTAGAAACTGTTAAATTAAAAATTTAATAGTGTAAAATACAAGATAAAATATGCGCGTTACAAAAGTTGAACTTATTGACGGGAACTTTAGGGAAAATTAAAAATTGAACACTTTCTTTATTCACGTCTTAAAACGTTATATAACTAAATTCCACCTTGATCAGAAAGTTTCAGGAAGACCACTGTGTGGTGCTGTAAGTCACCCGATTTGAGTTTTTTTTTTTGTAAATTGCAGCATTATAACTTCATATTGTTTATTTATTTATTTATTTATTTATTTACAATTCGCCAAAGGCTGACTACTACAAATATGTACATCTAGATCAATTAAACCAACCTAGCCTTAACACAACTCTTGGTCAAATTAAAATCAATATGCTCGAAATGAGCGTTAATACAGCGAGACATTGATGCTACAGGCTCATGAAGACCATAATTAGTCCTGTGGTTAGGAATCCTAAGAAATCCCGGGTGTCTCAGGAAGCGAGCCGGAACCAGAATATTAAAAGACGAATAGCAGAGCCGGAGAGTCAATAATTCCTTGCAGGCATTCAAATGCAAAAGCAGTCTTGGAGATATCACGTCTAAGCTGGAGTGAGTCTAATTTGATTAATTTAAGCCTATCAGCATAAGGAGGCAAAATGACTGGGTTGCTCCAATGAAGCCCCTGAAGAGCAAAACGTAAGAACCGACGTTGAACAGTTTCAATACGATTGATATTAACGGAGTAAAATGGAGACCAGACACAGGAAGCATACTCCAAGATCGGACGAACAAAGGAACAATAAAGAAGCCGCGTAATATAAGGATCTTGAAATTCCTTAGCCCATCTCTTAATAAATCCTAAGGTCGAGTTAGCCCTGTTAACTATTGAGTCGATATGATCATCGAAACACAAACGGCTATCATACTTGACACCTAGGTCCTTAATTTTATCCAGTCTTGCCAAAACACAGCCATTAATAGTATAATCGAACACGATCGGAGTTTTTTTACGACAAATAGACATATAAGTACACTTATTAATGTTAACCCTTTAACTGTTTATGTCGAGTATACTCGTCATGAACAAACCACGATTTTTCGCATAATGTCCATTGTATTCGCCACAATGATAAAAAGATAGCAATTGTATTATCAATCAACGAAACGACAATAATTTTTATTTCTGAAAAAGGGCAAATAAAGAAATTTAAAAAAAATTTACATTTTAGAATATTCGTTAGTTTGCGGGCAGAAAAAGTTCTTAAAAACAAAATTAAACAGTTAAAGGGTTAAGTGGAAGAGAATTAATAGAACACCACTTGAAAAGGGCGTCTAAGTCAGTATTAAGAAGATCACAATCTTGACTAGAAGAGACAACTCGAAAAATCTTAGCATCGTCAGCATAGAACAGGATTCGTGAGTGAGATAAAAAAAGAGGTAAGTCATTGACATAATTGTAATGAGGAGTTCCTAGAATTGACCTTGAAAGCTCTCGGGAGCCAAAAGAGCCGAGTGTGCTTGGCTCTGTCCTAATCCATTCGCATCTTCACGCACCCTTCATTCACGTTAAACACTTTTCTTGTCTCACTAGCTCACAGCCACGGGAAGACATTCTTAACTCTGTGGGTGTTCAATCTGGGCATTGAATTTCTTATTGGTTTAATTAATATTTCAGAAAACAACAAATGATCTCTTAAACTCAATTTGTTGAAACAAGAGAACATTTGCGGTTAATTAAAATTCGACGATATGTGTCTACTTCAGTTGTGATTTAATTAAAAGCCGAACTGATGTTTCTTTCTGAAATCTTAAACCCTTTTTGAGAGTTTGAAGCTGAGCGATAATACAAGTTATTTGGGGCTTTTATGTTAATTAAGATAATATTGTCAAACAAAATTGAGGGACTCATATAGATAAAAGTTTAAGCTAAAGACTAATTATTACACAAATTCTAATTAAACAATAGATAAAAGACCGACGAGTAGTTTGCTGAACTATTGTACGCAAGATGTCCAAGTTCAGTCCTAACTTGGAATTGACAAAATATTTAAGGAATGGGGCAAAACAAAAACCTTCAAAGAAACCAAATACATACTTGAAAAATTCCAATATGAAATGCTCTCTTCGGATGTAAAGCATTGCTTTCTTCCATTTCAGACTATTTCCCCTATTAATTGTTCCACTGATTAATTTTTATAGACTCTTATTATATATATATCACGTAGATACTTCCACAGAACTGGCGAGTTAATCTAAATCCTTTTCTGTGACACGTTTTGCTACGAATTAACTGAACAATCTAATCTTCTCCTTAGGGTAATGAACTTGTCTTTGTAATCCACTTAAGACGCAATTTATCATGTACGTCTGCAAAAGTCTAATAATTGATCTCCTTGGTTTTTATCTCTTGCTAACTTAACTTTATTGTAATTTATATTTAATTGAGTAGTAGATATTTTACAACTACTTGAATGGCAAACATTTTGATGAAATTAGATACCTAAATTGTTGGAGTCCTCGCAGAACAGAATTTATACATATTTTAGCGTGGGTACAAGAAGTTAGATGTCTTGCTGTTTTGAAGAGTTATTCGTCTTTCGATTCGAGATTTCACGGAGCCAGACGTTTTTATTAAATAGCACTGAGATCGTCCATTCATCAAGAAATTTGCTACCACGCACTCCACACTTTCTTCCTTTAAGGATGCAAACTCCCCAGGGTTAATGGTTTTCTCGTGTATCAGCAACGAACCCGTTTCTCTGCACGACTTATTAACACTTTTTATCCATCCTTTTGTTGATTTTATGGCTTTGCGCACAAAACTTTTTCGCTTCCATATAAAAGTTTTCCTTCGCTGATTTCCCTGATATCCTTCCTTGCGCTTTATAATAGACGGTCCAAAATTAAAATCTCTGATTTTTACTTTATTGTTAAATCTTTAAATATATTTAGAAGTGCCAAATATGAATGTATTACTTTTTATCTGCTCGTGTACTTGCGGATTATACGCTACACTGCCCGTGGTACATGCGACAACTTCAAATGGTACTGGACCAAAAAAAAAAAAAAAATAACAATTGTGTGAAAAGTGATATAATTTTTATGATAATTTAATTTTTAAGATGTTTCTCGTGTTGTGGATGACTGCCAAGTTACTCCGGTTATTCACGTTCTTCAGTATCCTGGATGTGTACCAAAGCCAATTCCTTCATTCGCCTGTGTAGGCAGATGTGCCAGCTATCTTCAGGTACCGACGTATCTTAAAGTTATATTTGGAAAATTTTGATTTTCGGAGAATTGTTGAAGTTATTTCTTCCCTGAGTTCAGGCATTAGATTTGTTTTTTATTTTCCCAAAAGATATGTGGGTGGTGGTGTGTGGTGGTTGGCACGTACACAAGATAATAATGAAAAATCCTTGAAACCTTGAGTGTAGGTGGTTTTATTAAGAATTTTCAAACAAAAGCTATAAATTGATTGTTTGTTAAAAACAAATCCCATGTATTACTACATTAGGGAAATAATGGTGCAAGTGTAAAATTAAAAGTTTAAATTATATTTTAAGAACGATTTACGTAATTCCAGTTAAACTACTCTAGGAATTATTTGTTAGTTTTATAACGGAATTTAAATAGTATTTTTAATTATACAGTAAAAGCTCATATCAATTAATCGACAGTATTCCTGATTCTGACACAATTCTATTCTTGATTCCATTCAAAATTCATAATACAATCAAGCGGACATGTTCTGAAAGTTCATTGATGAGCTCAATTTCAGCTTACTTTTAAATATGTATCCTACATTCTGAACGGATATGAATGCCATCGGGATTGAGAATATTAGTGTATACATATCATCAAAATATGATTCTTCCTGTTACTTGATTTGAATTTCTTTTCTACGTTTGGGGTGCACTTTTCGCTGTTTGTTATTTTTGGAAAAAATTCTATTTAAAATTTATTTTTCAGGTATCTGGCAGCAAAATATGGCAAATGGAACGTTCATGTATGTGCTGCCAGGAATCTGGGGAACGAGAAGCTGCCGTATCTCTCTTTTGTCCCAAGGCCAAACAAGGGGAGCGGAAGTTCAGGAAGGTAATTTGTCTTCTATTTCGAAAATTTCAAATATTGTCACATTAATTTTAACTTAAGGTGCTTACAAAAGCCCCACTTGAATGCATGTGCCGTCCTTGTACCGGAGTTGAAGAAAGCGGAATTGTCCCACAAGAAATTGCGGGGTATGCTGATGAGGGACCACTTAATAATCATTTTCGTCGAAACAACATCCAGTAGATATGTGTTAAAATGAATGTGATTATTTATTGAATAAAAAGTAAAGGGAAACCTCCAATTTTTTTATATTGAATTACTTGGTGAAATATTATTTTTCCGCAAAAAGTTTGAGTCAGCATCACAGATTGTATTTTTTTTTTATAGCTACTTAGATTTTTAATTTCAGTATCGTACAAGCTATAGTGTTCAGTAATTTTTTTAAGAATTATTATTATAAAGGCCAAACAATAGTTTTTTAACTTTTTGACCGATATAATTTTGTTCCAAAATTTGATTCGTTGACGAATTCGTGATGTGCTAAAAAATTCTAACAGAAGTGACCTCACAAAAAATAATTTTATTGATAATTGTTGAAAAAATATCCCATATTTCAAAAAGGGATACATTTAATTAATTTTTTTTTTTTTTTTTTTTTTTTTTTTTTTTTTTTTTTAATTTTATATCATTTGACTCCCTTGGTCTCGAAACTCGTCGCATGTATTTCGTGTGATGTAGAAATCATCAATAAAATGGAACAATTTTTTAACAATTTATTTATAAAATTTACAAATTTGAACTTAGCTGAACCTATTTCAATCAGTGAGACCACACTATTGTAAGAAGCGCAAGAGTTATAGTAATAATTAAAGTACCCTGTATAGTGGCGCTGACATTTTTTACCTTCAATATACCCATAAAATGTGGTACTATTTTTTCAGCCCATTTCAAATTTTCCTTTGCAACATCAATAGCTTTAGTTATAGTATCAGCTGACTTTCCTAATTCTTCTTTTTTATCCTGAACGAATTGATTGAGCTTTTCTATTTGGCCCGTACTTGTAAATCGACTAGAAATTCCGGACAAGATAGACGCTACATCAGAAATATCACCGAAACTGTAAGAAAAATAGTTTAATGATATAGTTCCTCTTTATATTCAACAATACTTACGAAGTTGTAATAATTGCGTAATTCGTAACGACATAATCAAATACGACATCAACATTTTCCACATTTTCGGTGTAGAGAGCGGTCAATGTAGAAGATTTGTCCTGGAGGCGAACTTTATCGGAAACAATATAACCTAAGTATTGTTGCACAACTTCTTTATCTTTTGCGCAAGCTAAGGTGTTCAAAATTAAAACTTGCTCGGTTGCAACATTTTCTTTTAGGAATCTTGCCCACAGGAAATTGAATTCTTCCTTGCCACCATTTCGTATCGCTGAACAATAAACTGGCTGCCGGACATTGACATTGACTGCCTCATCCTTAGTCATAAAAGCGTTAAACAATTCTTTTGCTTTTTTAATGCAATCTTCATTTCCGTACTTGCATGCCCACTGCAAAATTTTAACACGATTGTATATATCGAGTCGGTTGTCATTCTCAGCACTGAAGCCAAGCTTTTTAAAGGCCGCGTCGGTAATCCTTCGAATATGTTTGGCGAAAAGTTGAACATGATCGGGTCCTATTCTAGCCGCCATACTGGAGTATCCGTTAAAGGCAGCAGCCCACGGCAAGTAATCTGTTTCACGACGCAAATACTCCAAAATGTCCAGAGCTAGTTGATAATTAATAAGATCAGCCCGTGCCAAATTGAATAGATCGTCGACAATTTGCGCACGATTCATTACATTAATTGTTTGGTGTTCCTTTTCAAGTTTATCGTGTATCTTGTGCCATATCGGTTCGTCATAGTTCACACGGTAGTATCCTGTTTGCTTAACGTTTGCAATAACGAATTCCGTCTTTTCAGGAAGAGGAATAGTTTGTTCATTATTTGATTTTTCCAGGAATATTGTTGGTTTTGTGTTTGTGAAGTCCAATTTATCTGTAGCAAAAGTGAATGGGATTGTGTACAATAAATTTTTTTCCTCGTTCTCCGTTGCCTTCAGTAAAAAGCGTTTTTGTTTAACAATTAATTTATCTCCCGATGAGTGAAGTTTTACATCAACAACTGGATAACCAACTTGTGTTGTAAAGTCTTCTAAGATTTGTACCAAATTAACTTCCGGCTTGTCCCATACCTTTTTAAATTCATCGAAGAGATTTTGAGGTGTTGTTGTTTTTGTACCGCTGTGAATAAAGTTTTTTGATAAGAGTAGGGTTTAAAAATTTAACAACAAGCCGTGGATGGTCTGGCGCTTTTTCACGTGAGCACACCAAAAACTTGTTCTCTTTGCCTAAATACATACATACATACATACTCTCACTATCTTTCCATCACACGTGCGGGGTAACTACTAGGTAACCACACGTATTCCCGTGCCGTAATTCACCTATTACCTACGCAGCTGTAACTCAGGTGGTACCTAGCCGATTGATCTTGATGGCAGATAACACAGTCGAACAATCTAACACTGCCATCGTGGACAATCGGCTAGTTATCTACCCCTTGTTGCTTAATATACTATTCTCAAAGACACACACACACTTTTAAAAACGATCCGGAGAATTTTGGCATAGGAATCAATAATTTTGTTCAGGCATTTAGAATGAAAATATTATGGTATGGATTCAAATTACACTGGTCAATAAACTTGTTTCCCATCGTAAAGCATGATAGGTAATTTCTAATAATAATAATTTTTGTTGTAGATTACGAATTCGTAAATGAAAGGCTTCACAAAAAAACGTACTTTCGGTTTTTTTGAAAATAAATAAAAATAAAGGAATACACTATCTACCAGCAATTGATTTTTGAGTTCTCGAGTCTCTTATGACTATAAAGGTAAAGTTTAGTACACATCTTCGTAGATACGTACATTTATAAATACCAGAAAAAATACTAAGCGCTCTATTATGGAAGCCTTCTCGATTAGTTAAGACACATTTTCCAAGCTGAGATACTAAGAATTTTAGTGTCTTCGCTAGTGGAATCGAGGACTTATAGAAAAATAAAACTCAACAAAAAATAAAAACGATTTTTGATTCCTAGTCAGTAAAACTTTTCGTTGCGCATAACGGTTGTTGAAAATGTAGTGGTTTTGAGATTTTTTGAACTGAAGCTAACCGACTCTTGCGTGCAGGGTTGTTTAATAAAATTATTTAAAAAATAGTGGCCACCGATAATGGTGGGGCGTTTGGGGTCTCCACCGCCCCCCACATTTTGCATGTAAAAAAATAAAAACGCCCCGGCGTCAAAATGTCATATACCTCATCGGTGGACTCGTCATAAATAAGCGAATCCATAAGGTTAGAAAACGTTAGCAATCAACTTTCCGCGAGATCGATGTACTGGGGACTATAATGCCTACTCTCCAATGAGCAAGTGAACCACGACCCAACCAACCAAAGTGCTGCTACCTTTTCCTTCTCATTGTAAAATAAATCTCCCGTCTCGCTTGTGTTTTGGTTGGCATGCTCTAGCTTTTCCTTCGTATTGGTTAAACGATTTGAATTGCCACATGAAATTCAACCGATTTCTAGTATTGGTTTTGAGCCTAGCTACATATTCAGTTCCGCCATAATGTCAAATCTTAAGAAAAAATTGAGGTTAAGTGTTAGAAAAAAATTGCCGCCAAAGGTGAAGAAGCATTTTTAAGTGGAAATGGTATTTATTTGGAGTGTTAAGTAAAAAAGGATGAAATTTATAAACATCCTTGTTCATAAATTACGAAATATAAATTTCTTCCTGTTCCATTTCACTCCCGATTAAAACAATCAGAACGTTTTACATCTCACATCTACATTGATAAAGATGTGTACGAACGCATTTTGTCAGCCAACTGATAAGTGGTTTGTGGTTGGCTTGCTCATTGGAGAGTAGCAAAACCCCCGGGAATAATAAATACAAGCTGTGAAGTAGACCTTCTCACTACCACACCTATAGGGTCATTTAGTCCGATGATTGCACCGAAATAACATTGCTTCTTATGGCGGTATAGCCCATTCATTCCGCTCCACAGGGCGAATCAGCTAAACTATCGCTTTTAAGAAAAAGTGATGTTCTACTGACTGTAACTGGGGAGGAATACCGTTCTTATGGTACCAAAATCATTATAGGGGTAAGAACAAAATATTAAAGATATTGGAGTTCAAAAGTTACTCTTACTGCCCATCGAACAAATTACCACGGAAAGTCGTGCTGTCAAGTCGACCTGCCGCTGCTGTTTTGTTCGAGGAAATGGTTAGAGTTGTGTTTAAGTGCAAAAAACTCTAATATTTTGTTCTTGCCACTATAACGTTTTTCAGATCACTAGAAAGGTATTCCTCCATAGTTATAGTTAGTAGAACATCATTTTCGCGTAAAAGTTATAGTTTAGCAGTTCAGGCGAGTTGAGTGGCATACTTCGGATCATCCGCCATAAGAAGCAATGTTGTTTCACGGCGATTCTCGGACTACATCACTACGTATGCATTTTCTACTTCACGGCTTGTGTTTATATGTATTCCCGGGTGTTTTGAGAGTAGGCATAAGTAGTACAGTGCAAAGTAGGCATCACAGATTTTCAAGAATCAAAATTACAGAAATAAGAAATATTTGTAGTAAATAAGATCAGAGGAAACTTATATCGATATACTCCTCATTTTGTAACATATATGAAAATAATACTTACTATTCCTTGAGATAAGCTCTTAAAGCAGTTTTGAATTTATCCTCCCCCAGCATATATTTGATCATTCTTATCACTGAAGCACCTTTGTTATATGAAATGCTACTAAACATTTTACGCAGTTCACTTGGTGTCCTGACTGAATTGTCTGACAATTTATGGGATCCTGGAAGGGAGTCCATGTTAAAAACTGTTTGTATTTGATCGACAATGAACTGTTCCTCCATATTCCAATCTTGATTAACCTGAAAAAAAAAATTAAAATCAAGAAAACTTACTCAGAATTTTTAGAAAAATAACCATACCAGACTAAGAATATGATACTGGAAATATCTTGCGAAACCTTCATTTAGCCAGGTGTAGCCCCACCACTCGCAGGTAACATAATCTCCAAACCACATATGAACTTGCTCATGCGCTATGGTAGCTGCAACACTTTGCTGATAGTTTGCAGTTGAAGTTTGTGAATCGTAAAGCAAGGCGCGTTCTCTGTAGGTAATAAGACCCCAATTTTCCATGGCACCAGCACTAAAATCAGGAATTGCTGCCAAGTCCATTTTCTTATTGCCGAGTGAGCTATATGGCAAATCGAAATATTCATTCATTTTCTTAAGGAGTTCTCTTCCAATATTGTAACTGTATTCTGTTTGCGAGAAAGCAGCAGGCCGGGCAAGGACGGAAAAATCCGATACTCCTGGGGTGGTTCGTGCTTCAAAATCAGAAACTAAGAACGCAACTAAGTAGGTGGACATTTTTGGTGTTTCCGTAAATTTAGTTATCTTGCGTTCTCCCCTATTAAAACAAAATTTCTAAAGTATTGAAATTAATTTTTTTAAAGTATATATTGGCCTACTCTATATCTGTTGGTTTTCCTTCGATTTGTGTATTGCTTACTGCATGCAAACTTTTGTGATGATTTATTTCAATTTTGAAGGTAGCTTTGTATTTTGGTTCATCAAAACAGGGAAAAGCTTTCCTGGCGTGGTGTGTTTGGAAATGAGTTGAAGCTAACCATCTGAAATTTTCTAAGGGATTAAAAAGGTCAGGAATATTTTCTTATGTGATCATACTTCTTATCGCCGACTGAATTTATGTAGTAACTTCTGTAGAAACCCTGCATGTCGTTACCTAATTTGCCTGTATAAGTAATTTCAAGTTTATACTCCTTCTCTTTATCCAAGGGGTTCTTAGCTGTGATTGTTACTTTATCAGTTTCTGCATTTGGTACGCTGACAGATGCGATATCCAATGGACTTCCCAATACGAACAATTTAACGTCTTTTTGTTCGAAAGCAAGATTTTTAGCGTGTAAAACGATTTCTTTTTTGTTTGCTTCTCTAGTTTTGAAGGTGATGGTAACCTTTCCTTTAAAGGTAAATTGTTTTCCTGGTTCATTTGATGGCAGGATGTAAGGTTCAAGTGAAATTTCGTATTGCGATGGTAGAATCGATCCGTCAAGTAGATATTCGTCGTTGGTTGCATAATTGTCTTGTTGTTCCAATGGGGCAGATAAGATACAGGCAACCAACAGTGCACACAGCACTGCAGGAGTCAACTTGTTCATCTAAAAGTTTTGAGGTAAAAAAATAATTATTGGGAGAAGATGCAATAAGCTAAAAATACAATAAGAAAATAAACATAAGTTGAAACCTTTTTAAAAAAAAAAACTCATTCTATGATGCGATTCGTGTGACTGCAGGTTCCATTACAACTACTTATAAAACATTATTTTCATTTGGATTATCCAGAGAACACGTGTGCATTTTTTGGACCATTTTTTTTTTTTTTTTTGGATTTGGCAATTTTTTCGATAATCCAAAAATCTCCCGAAAAATTCTGAAAAAAATTCAAGCTTGCTCTTTTTCCAATTATAAGTATTTTTTGTCATATGAAATTTATTCGTAAAGTTCATCCTTTTCGAGTAAAAAAATCGCGAATTTTTTAATTAGTCACATGATAAAAATCTTTCGCATTAATGGATTAAACCATTAATGCCTGAATAACAAAAACTTGTACGGCAACTTCGAGGCGCTAACTTTTATTGAAGGTGTGGTCAATTCTTATCGAGACCAACTTTTCTAGACGTATTTTGAGTCGCCCGACACGATCCAACCAAACAAAAAGTGAAAAAATATTATTATTATTGTTTTTGTGCAATATTACGTAAATAAATACCTTTTTCACGTAATTTTTTTTCGAAAAACGACTGATTTAGTCGGGAAAAAGCAACTTTTTACTGCAATAAAGTGCATAAAACGTGTTATTAAGACTTAAACTTCAAAAATATGCAGGCATTTAATCAGTAATCAGTGAGCCCAAAAACTCCGAACACCCACTTTTTTTCGAAGAAATTGAGAATTTTGCCAAAAATTGTTCGCCATCTTGGATCCGCCATTTTGAATTACGAAAATCTGATGGAAAATTCGTAATCAGTGACCCTTAAAACTAGAGTATATACATTTTTGGGAATAGTCGAACATAGTGAGATAAAAAAAGTGATCGAAAGTAATGCAAATATGCGTTACATTGTTTCAATTTTTATGCAGCCTAATATTTTTAACGAAAAAAATGCCTGCATATTTTATGCAGTTTAAGTACTAATAACACGTTTTATGCACTTTATTGCAGTAAAAAGTTGCTTTTTCCCCACTAAATCAGTCGTTTTTTCGAAAAAAATGAGGTGAAAAAGGTATTTATTTACGTAATATTGCACAAAAACAATAATAATAATTTTTTTTCACTTTTTTTTTGGTTGGATCGTGTCGGGCGAGTCAAAATACGTCTAGAAAAGTTGGTCTCGATAAGAATTGACCACCCCTTCGATAAAAGTTAGCGCTTCGAAGTTGCCGTACAATTTTTTGTTATCCAGGCATTAATGGGTTAATTCTGTTGTAAAACGTTGAACAATCGGGCCGGGAAAACGGTTTGAAGTATCGATTTGAAAATTTACAGAGTTATTGGGGGTACAGTAAGCTGTAAGGAAACCAGAAAATATAAGTCTTCCCACCAATATTTGTAAATCAGCGGCAGGTTTTCTAAAAAACGCAAAAATTAATTTTAATTTAATTTTATCAAATTAATGTCAAGGGGGAGAAAAAATGGTTTACTTCAAAAACCATAATAGATCCTTGTAGAGAATTCATTCAAGTTTTCGAAACCGTCCTTAAATTTACTGTGCGCTCATTTGTTGCTGAGATATCGCTAATCAAAGACAAAAGGATCCTGTTTCATAAAAATTCGGATATTTCAGCGAACAATTGACCTAGAGAGGATTTGAAAAAAAAAAAAATCAAAGCTGAATTAACAAGCTAACTGACCTTTGCATAAGTTTAACTTAAAAACATTTTTCCAAGCAAATTTAGCAGAAAAAAAAATTTGAAATATTTTTTTTGTGCTATTTCTTATTATTGCGCGAAAACCGTAGCTAGAAAAAATTGTTGGCCAAAAGATTTTAAAACAAGAGACTTCAAGCTTCAAAAAGCTTTTTGTTTAATCTTGATACGATAATTTTTCACTAAGATGCAGCTCTTCAAAAATTGGCAAAAAATTCCAATAAATGTCTTGCTCCCTTAATATTTTTGAGTAGTGTAGTTTGTTAAATATTCTTTTAATCTTTTAATGCAAACTAATAATAAGTTTCCTGTCAAAATTTACGTAGAAAACAAAAATAATTTTACTAGCCAAAAGAATATTTTTTTACCTTTATCTCGTAGCCATAAAGATTGCCAAAACCTTTACCGTAATCTCTTAAAATTAAACCTAGTCATAGCTAGAAAATATCCCCCTCGTATCTAATCAATGATCAACGTGCAACATTTATATCTGCTCTTATAAAGTATTTAATTCCTTTTTTCGACAGCTATAAATTATTTCCGATTTTATAGATGCAATCAATCTGTCAAGATTACTGATTAATATCCTCAACAAGTCTTAGGGAGTAGGTATTAATCACCAATCCAAACTCTGTCATGCTCCAAATATTGTTGCGTTTAATTTTTCGATATTAATTTGTTTTATTTTCGCAGCATTTGAATTATTAAAACGTAGTAATTCTGAGTTACTGTCATTTACTTGATATATTATGTGATTTACATATCAAAGAACTAATACGAATTGTGTAGTTAATATATGTATTTTACTTTATACAAATTTGAATTACATTAAATGGTGCTTTATTTTCATTGATGTGCACAATATCGTACCAATTTTAATAATCTTAATATTTCTGTTTTTTCCTATACACAAATCTGAATGTTTTATTGTTTAAAATGGTTAGTGTAAGTCTTTATGTACTTTATTAGACATGATCATATCTAGACTAAACGAAAATGTGGCTTATATTCTACGTCAGTTTTGGCAACCGAAATTATAGGCATACTATAAGAGTATAAATTTCGTTTGCTACCGATGTAGTAAGTTAAAAAAAAAGGCTAAATCTTTTTCTAATTAAAAATAAAATACGAAAATTGCTTTTGAATTGCAGACTAGAGTAAGGACTTAATCAGATTGGCTACTGAAATAAATAATTTATTATTCGATGGCCAACAACATTTCGTCATTTAAGGGAGTTAAACCTTATTGTTAGGGAAATTTATTATAAATATAAAAACGTTAGGACTCAATCATGTGTTTTGACTTTTAAATTAAAAAAATCAATAAGTTTAACTTTACTTCGATTGAAAGGCTTATACATTAAAAACAAAATTAATGAATTTCACGATATTCCTATATTTTTATACTGTTAAATAAATATTTGTTTGATTTTGAATAATCGAAATTAATGCTTTATGCACGGATTATTTTTGCTCTGTCTTTCTCGACTTCCGGGCAAAGCGTTGCAGTTTTATTAAATCAACACTATTTTTTGATATTTTACAAAGTTATTTATATAACAAGCACAACTGCACATTAAATCCAACAGGTATAATACTACAACTAATAGTAACAACAAAAAAACCTAATATGCATAAAAATGAAAAACTAACGCAACGTAATAAGAATTCAAGCACAAACGTAAATCTATGTTTATTACGTAACCCGTCCATAAAGTGTTAAGAAAAAAATTATATTAAAAAAAAAAAAAAACAATATGGCAGAACATTATCGTCGGAAGAAAATCAGCCAGTTAATTTATAAATTTGTAGGCACAGTAACTATTTACTTATATGGCGTACCGTCGTGGATTTCTTTGCACATTTAACATATTTAATCAAAACCTTACAAGGAAAATTTAAAAAAGATAGTACCTATTTAATAATAGACACTTCAAGTAAGAACTCGCACGAATGGTAAAAAACTGTAATAACTACAAAAGTGATTTTCGTTTTCTACAAACTCCACTCCACATCCATTTTTTTTTTTACAACGAATCTATATTTTAGTATATTTAACAAAAAAAAAATTAACACAAACCTTAAGAGATATCCTTTGGTAATAATTGATGTTAGATACCACTTTTATAGAAAGAGTTTGAAGATGATTCCTTAACTCACTGTCCACCTTCGGTGGTGGTAGCGTCTATTTATTGAAAATTGGCGGTTAAGTTTTATGAATGAATGAATGATTAAATAGTAATCAACAGCTTTCATCTTATCAGTTAAAGCGCTCTTTCCTTCAAGTTCACATAGAAGAGGTGCTTGAACAAATTTGAGCAAGTTCCATATCTAACACCAGAAATATATTGTGTGGAATATCTTTACCACCTAATTGCAGATTAGACTAATTAGCGCTCAGAGAATGCCGAAAAGCAAATATTTTTCACAATAACTTTTATTCGACATGAATACGAAATAGCAAATATACTCATTTCGTAATCTTATCAGGGCCTAAACTAAATAAAACAGAAGTAAGTTACCGGATGCGACAGAACCAGCCAAAATATATTAGACTGTATTTTACAAAAACCCTGCAATCCTTTATTTGGGTTATGACTGTTTGAATTATAAAATATATTTCATAAAGAGGAAGTAGGTTTTGGGGATGGCAGCAATATAATTTTTTTATAATAATAGTTCTTGTTTTGTATAAAAATTTATAATTTATTAAGATACATTGTTTGTAATTTTGTAAAGAGGAACGATAGGTATATTACTTATTTTCTTATTACATTATTTTATAATTCATTAAAAGAACGACTCCAACTTTCTACATTTTTCTTTCAAAACGATGTACGCCTATTATTTTAGTGCCTTTAACCTTATCAAGTGTTTTAAATTTCCGGTTACATGCTGTAAGATGCTTTTTTTGATATTTTTGACCTGTAATTTTCGTTATAATACACCTGATCTCATTGCAGTTACTATAAATTTTTGCCGCGATAAAGAGGCAAGCCAATACTATTTTTTATAAAGAAAGATGGATAATGCTGTAAGATTTTTGGAAAAAAAGCCTTTAACGAGCCAAAAATTTCGAACAATGTCCTAATGATGTTTAATAATAACCATGTACAGATTTTATATACGTATATTTTCTGTATGAGATAAAAGTAATTTTGCTAAAGATATTCGGTTACAATCCGGTGTTTCAAAATTTAGTTAAAAATGTAAAATGTATGAAAATCTAACCTTAAAATATCTGTACTTAGATTAGTTACTTACTACATTATATTTATATATGTTACATTAGGGTGCTTTTTTTTCGTGACTATTTTTTTTTTTTCAGTCCCACCTCGAAATTTTGTGGCAAATACCTAAACAAATATTCTCTGAAAATTGGAACCCTTAATATTAATATTAAGTACTAGACCAAGGCGTATAAAGATTTCCCATATAAAATACACGTAAACTTTGATTATTTTTCTTTAAAACTCTACAGCTCAGAGGCTTTTTATGGTATAATCTTGGTCAATGGTAGAATTTCTTCAGAATTGAATGCTCTACAAAAGTGTCCATTCCGGTGTAACCCTAACTCACACCAGCGAGGTAGTACGGGTCACTAACCCCAATTTTTCCATGTAATTCTCGCTTTTTGCCCCTATCTCGTAAACAACAAGAGGTACAGAAAAAGTGAATATGACAAACTTGTAGGAAATTGAATTTCCTCCAAAAAGTTCTTGAACACCAAATCGCTAACATCGATATTTCTTGAGATATTGGGCTTTGAAGTTGAGGTAGTGTGGAATTTTCATGGATTATTGAGCTAAATTGTAGAAAGACTACCTTAACTTCAAAGCCCAATATCTCAAGAAATATCGATGTTAGCAATTTGGTGTTCAGAACGTTTTTGTAGGAAATTGAATTTGTTACAAGTTTGTCATATTCACTTTTTCTGTACCTTTTGATGTTTACGAGATAGGGGCAAAAAGCGAGAATTTTATGGAAAAATTGGGGTTAGTGACCCGTACTACCTCGCTGGTTTGAGTTACACCGGAATGGACACTTTTGTAGAGCATTCAATTCTGAAGAAATCCTACCATTGACCAAGATTATACCATAAAAAGCCTCTGAGCTGTAGAGTTTTGAAGAAAAATAATCAAAGTTTACGTGTATTTTATATGGGAAATCTTTATACGCCTTGGTCTAGTACTTAATATTAATATTAAGGGTTCCAATTTTCAGAGAATATTTGTTTAGGTATTTGCCACAAAATTTCGAGGTGGGACTGAAAAAAAAATAATAGTCACGAAAAAAAAAAGCACCCTAATATACATATATATATTTTTTTATTTCACTCGACTTCTAATAAATGAATATCGTATAAAATCAACAAATAGCTTAGTAAGGGAGAGTGGGGCAGTGTGTAACAGATTTTGGAATTTCGGCCTAAGACCCAAAATATGAATGAATTAATGCTGGAATGAAGTTATATATCTAGTTTAGAACCTTACGAAGGTAATTTCTGACTACCATGCACATCTAAGACCGTTAAGTACCTCTTGGAGCTCGATATTCGCAGGCCTGCATTTGTTACACACTGCCCCGCTATGGGGCAGTGTGTAACGATATAAGGGGCAGTGTGTAACAAGGGGAGACTTAGGTTCAGGAAACAGCTGGTAAGGATGGCAGTGGTTCCCTCTTTCCTTTTGTGAGTGCGGCTACCATATTATGACAATTATCAGCTCTTTTTACTATAAAAAGTTAGGACTGAAACTTAAGATTTCAGGATTAGATTTAAAAACATCAAATGTAACTTGCAAAATTAAAATCTCCCGCAAAAAAACTTAAACAAATATCGTGACTTTTAATGTTAAGATACATTAAAAATGACAAAGAAAATATTTCAAAAATCTTAGCCTAACTGAAAGCTGCCAAAATCATAATTGAAAACAATATAAGAGCCTCCTTTATTATCTTACCAACATAATATTTCATACCTTTGCAAGGAAACATAACTAGGATATAGTCGCCTTCACTAGGAGAAATTCCCTTATTAAGGGGGTAGTCCAGTGAAAACGACTGTTTTTTCAACGATTTTTTTTTCATATTAGAAGTCAATTTGTATTCAAAAACTTTTTGACATATGATAGTACAACTATTAAAATACACAAATAAAATTTTTTTTTTTGTTTTCGATGAGTCATCTCGACAAAATGGCCGCTCCAAAAAAAAAAAAATTTTGTTGGCGGACGTCGAATCTCTGCAACGGTTCATTTGAAACAAAAAATTCAAACGAGGTTTTAATCTGTAGAACATTGGCTATCGTCGGAACTAGAATTATTAATTTTCAATCAAAAATAACAAAATGGCAGCATTTCGAATTTTTCGGGTGTTTTTCGGGTGCTTAATTTGTTTATAACTTTGTAAATAAAAAATGGATTTTAATAATTCTAGTTCCGACGATAGACACACAATCAAGAAATATACAGCTAAATTTTTAGATCAATCGGAGCAAAAGAAAACATGCTGTTTTCAGAAAAACGCGTTTAAAGTTTTTTATGCGGGAAAAAGCTAAAAAAATTAATTTTACCTTAGTCAGCGATGCCTGCTCCATACATAACGCGATGCCTCCTAAATACATAACTAACCTTAAATATAAAGCAGAAGGACCTAGACCGTTATAAACCGAAAAAAAATGGGCGAAGCAAACAGAAATACAAGAGTCCTCCTTACTCCGAAACACGCCAGGGGACCTTCGAGCGCTCGGCTTACACGTCTCTCGAAAACTCTCTGTATCTTTAAAACTATTCAATATTTTGCTTAGATATTTTAAGGGAGTATTTTCTAGGTGTAGTAGAGTAGATTTAAGCAAAAAACAAAAAAAACGAAAAATTTTTTTTTTCACTGGACCCCCTTAAGGGAGAGTGGGGCACTGTGTAACAGATTTTGGAATTTCGGCCTAAGACCCAAAATATGCATGAATTAAGGCTGGAATGAAGTTATATATCTAGTTTAGAACCTTACGAAGGTAATTTTTGACTACCATACGCACCTAAGATAGTTAAGTACCTCCTGGAGCTCGATATTCGGAGGCCTGCGTTTGTTACACACTGCCCCGTTTGTTTTTGTTACACACTGCCCCGAGGTACAGAGCTTTGGTCTAGGGTCCGTGAAACAAAGGACCCTCAGGTTATGTTATCGACAACGGTCATTTTGCATGACCAAAGTGGTAAACTTCGATAGAAAATCATTACTTGGGGAGTAATCGAGCCCCGATTGACTCCAACCCGAAAAAATTAGGGGGTGAAATGTTGAGAATTACCTGTTTGCCAGGCGAGCCTGATTTCGCCCCCTCCTCTTCGCCATGACACGTTTCCGAGCACCGCTTTCTCGATTGCAAACGAAAGAGGTCGTCCAATAGGAAGAATATACAAATTCACATTTGGTTTTGGACGCGCCATATTCAAAATGGAGCTATCTGTTACACACTGCCCCTGTTACACACTGCCCCATTCTCCCTTAGCTTAGATTAAGATTCCAAAAGGCTTGAGGGGATGGAGGAAGGAATTTAATCTGTTAAGTTGCCAAAAATCTGTCGTCTCTAACGATTTTTGCTTAGGAAAGAGTTTATTATATATTATTTGATCAAATTACAAAGTACATGGTATTCTATTGCACACATAAATTTAAGCTATCTTAATTAGCTTCCACAATAAAAATTTTAACAACTTGAAAAGCATTATATCTAATCAAATTTTGGAAAGTTTGTTTTATTTTTTTGTTGTGAAGGGAGGTTTATACGAATAAAATATTGATTTTAATTACTTACAATTATAATTTTATGGCTTTAAGTTCGAGATGAGATAAAAGTGTGTAAAAGTGAATTTAATGCTATATTAAATAATTATAAGGAAGTTAATGACGCTTTTAGCCATTGCTATTCTGAAATGACTCAAAATAAATATGTATTATCTATAATGGTTCGAAAATAGTTGTAAAAAGGCAAGTAGTTACTTTCGTTTATTTTAGCACTTTGACGGCTGCATTTTTCGCAAAAAGCTTTGCACTTGCCGCCGCACAGTGGTCTGAAATCACAAAAATGCAGGATTAAATAATTGCCGCTCTCCATTTGCGCTCACAATTATTTGAAAAAAAAAAAAAAATATTTTTAAATTTTTAACGATATTTTACTTAAGTGTTGAAAATAGAAGGGGTACTTTTTTCCAAGTTGTAAGGAGTAGTCTTTTCTTAACTATAACTAGTAACAAGTTGAATATAGTATGTATGAGGCCCATGGCATTTAATAGCATTTCTTTGTAGTTCAATTCAAACATTAATTAACAAGGATCAGTTTTAATTTCTTTAACAACAATTTGGACACCCTGTAATCCTCACTCTGTAAATTGGTTTAACCTTTATACTGTACTATTAGAAAGACTAATGTCTATACTTTTGACATACTGGTTGCTACCCTTTCTCAAGTATATTTATGAAAAATCGCCAGTAAATTTAAAACACGTATGCGTGATTCCGGCGGCCGATAACCGTCAGCAAAGTGAAGTCACATATACATGACTCCGACCGTCAAAGTGTTAAAATGCCTCAAATCCCTACGAAAATTGTAACTTATATTTTTAAATTAATTTACTGTTTGTACATTCTGCGGGTCTTATCTTCGTATACTCGCATTCCTTCTCACCCCACCCCTCTCCATTCTTTGAATTGAATTACAAGATATGATACAATAAAAATAGAAAATACATTGCCTTACCTTACTTACTGCGAAAAATTACTTTTATATTTTTTTCAGTCCCACAATTTCGTATGGCATCTCCAACAGGATCAGGTTTAAAATCCGCTGTAAGATGTAAATATTCTTCATGCATTCTCTAAACGCCAAAAAGGTTATCACTCCAAGCGCAAAAAAGAAATTGGTAATTATAAATCTTTAAAAGATCCTGGAAAAACGCTTAATCAGGGAGGGGTGAAATCGCGGGAAAAATGCTAGTGAACAATAAGATTCACAAGAGCCAAACCAAAGAAATAATGCAAACACTAAAAATAATAAAAATGATTCCAATTAAAACACAATTAATTTTTTTTTTTCGTTTAATATTCAATTTAAATATTTTTTAAATATTTTCATCTTTTATATATAATATATGACATTATCCTTTCTTTGTATATTCGTCCATTTATCAGTATCTCCTCCTCATTCTTTGTAATTTTTAATAAATGTCTAATATAATTATGCACATCGAATTCTATTTAATTTTTATAATTTTTGTTTTCATTTCATTATATTTTTGTTTTAATTCAATAATACATTTGTTGCCACATGAGATCTAATGCCTCTATGAATATACATATACACATATAAAACCTATATGCTCCATGTACATTTGCAGTTTAATAAGCTTGTTCAATAATTTCTTAACATTTTGTTCTTTTGTTGTCCTAATTGTTGCTACATTGTTCAGTTAACAACATTAGGATATATTTGATGTTCCAAAAAAGATTTGTTGATCTGGATTTAGCCAGCCATTAAGTATTAAAATAATTTCTTATATGTGCCTATTATACAGTTAAAGGTAGTAATAATGACAATAATAATAATAATAATGATCATTCGGAACGAACATAAATAGATTTATTTATACTCGTAACTTATTTCACATTTCGCTTTTCTATAATTTGATCTCTCTGCCTATATTTTTCTTCTCGGTGATCTTCAAATATCAGTAATTATTTAATATATTTTAAAATTTATTGCAAATTACATACATATTTCTAAAGATGGATTCTCGTTTTACACTTCTCTTTTTTTAATTTATTAATATTAAATCTATCAAGACAATTCTTAAAATTGCCAATCTTCTGAATATTTTGTTTTCTTTTTCATTTCGTCCGTATATCTTTACTATAATCACTAAATTTTGAGGTAATTCTATTTCGTACTTGTTGTGATACACTGGGTGATGGTGGTTCCTCATAAAAATTAGTAAAGTTCCTGCACACTTGGTGTTTTGTATTTTTTTCACATTTAAGAGAAAGATAATGTATACCATTAATATGAAATCTAAGCACATCTTGCCGATAAAATCGTTAAGAAATGTTGAAACTATTTTGTGTAAAGATTTAATGATACTGTAAAAATTTGTGTTTTAAAACATTTTTCGGTGGGCTGGATTTACAACACATTATTATTATTTCTTTGCTATTTATTGTTTTCGAATTTGTTAATTACTTAGTTAAGAAGAAAATTCTGAGCGCTTCTAAAGGTCTGACTTATATAAATGAAAATATAAATAAAATTGGAGATTAGAAAAGTTAAAAATATTTCTGTATGATGGCTGGACAGAGACCTTAAATGTTCCAAAAATGCTTAATTTGGAACTAACAACCAATTTTTATTTAATATAAGATACATTATACAAATATATGTATATTGCATCCGTAGTAATAAAGTGAGATCTCGAAGAACAAAAATTTTAGGTCGTCTGAAAGAGAAGTGGAAAGTGCTACAATTTGATTACTATTAACCATTCCAACCATAAAAATTACTCAGTGGGTTTTTCAAATAGCATTTCTTCGTATGCATAAAATAATGTAATTTCATTTAAATCATTTGGATTTTTTTTAAAGAAGTTTTATGATTAACACTAAATATTTCAAAATTAAAAAAGGCGTCGTTTTATTACTGATGATGCGATATATAAATGTGAATGGTTTGACTAAATAAATACTTATTTTAATAAATTTATTTACTTCCTTTTCTTTTTGGATACTAGGCCGAAATTTTTAAATAAGCATTAATGTGCGTTTTTAGCAGTTTTATAAAATATATTAAACATATTAACCACGATCACCCATTATTCCACAACAATTTACTCTTAAACCATAAGTAATTTAATATAATAATTCGTTGCCAGTTTAATTTCTCCATTTCAAAATCATATAAATTTTTATTCGATTGATTAACATCAGCTGCACAAGCAGTTTTTAATAAGAAACAATGCATGCATAAATTATCAGTTTAAATTTCGAATTTCAACAATTTCTTTATTGCAATGTGAACTGAATACTCTGAATTCAATTAAAAATTAAAAATATTACATGATTTTTTTCTTCTCATCAGAGCAGGTAGACATTGTTGGAAATATCTGACTTTTGAATTGAAAATATAAATTTGTTATTCTACCTAACCTATGCTATAATAATCAATAATAATAATAATATATCAAGAATATATATTTTGTATATATATTTATATTTTTAAAATTTTCTTCCTTATATATTTTATAAAGTAATATATTTTTCTTTTATAAATTGTTCTTGTCCTTGCTGTTCTCTTTTTGAATTAATTCTTTTTGTAGTCGCTACAGAGAAACACTGTATGCTATTTCATATTTCTATAACAGCTGATGGTTTCTGTCAATGGTATTATTTTGCTAAATATTTCATTTCCAATTGCCTTAACAATTTGTTTCAAGTACTTTTAAATTTTTTTTTACTTTTATTTAATACTTTGTTTTTTTTTTCAGAATATATTTTTTTTTATAAATCTATTAAAAGGGATATATAAATTGTTTGATTTTTTATTTTAACTTATTGGATTTGCGATTGTGGTGCTTGTATTATAGAAGTGAAACAAAAAAAATATAAAATGTTTTTCTGTACAAACATATTGAGGAAATATTTTTTTATTCAATTTATGCTCCTAAAGAACTTTTAGAAGTTATGTAGGTTTTTGCTGTAAACTTAAGAAATTTTGTTAAAAATACCATTTGAATACCTCCTTATTTGTTCTTAAGCCGTTTAAAACGATACAACTTTTACTACAAAATAATAAAGTAGTTTTGTACTCTCTATTAATATAAGTACTATATGCCAAAAGATCTCTTTTTTGTTTTCATAGAAATACTAACTACAATTTTAAAAATTCCACTGAACAAATTGTTCAAACTTGACTCTCGTAACAATCACAAAAGAACTGTGAATGACTTTCAAGTAGACGAACGCAATTAAAGAATGTACGAAAAGAATATGCGATTCTCAAGAACTACAACTTTTATCTGAAATAGACATGTTTCTATAAACGAATAGAAGGATGTTATCTGGATAATATAATGTGATTTTTTTAAAACGATAGAAGTACAACGGTTGATATCGTGAAGTTAAAGAAAGATGATTCTAAACATTGTATGTGATGTAATTAGGATGACGTCGTGAGAAATTGCAAACCTTTAAGGACTTGTTTCCCAGGTAATAAAGGATTCGTTTATTTTTCTTGAAAATAAAATATATATTTTAATTTTTCTCACAATATTTATCTTTGTAACCCATAAGCTAGCATTAGTGCTATTAATTAGATATTGCATTTAGTTCGTACAGGTCGCCGTTTTTCCACAGTTTTGATTTTTGCAATGCTCAATTACGAGTATACTTAAAAAAGCATAAAACTACTTCAATCTTTAAAAATTAAAGGTCTTCTTTTTATCTACAGCATCCGAATGTACACCTCAATCGCAAATTCTAAGATAGTTCAATAATTTTCCCAAATTTTCAGCAACTGAACTCAATATAACAACCAACTATTGAATCACCTAAAGTGTTCTTATTATTGGGTATTACAAATGGAAATATGCGTATTTTGTTTAAGTTTTAATCTTCAATAGTAAAAAAATAATTATAAAAAGTTTACTGTCAATTTTCCATTCTGAAAAATGTTATTACTTTTGTTTATAGTTTTGTTTTAATGTATAGTAAAAAATCAGTCATGTGTCTTACATCTTGTTTGTTCTTTGTCAATTGCTTTAGATTACATTCTTTTTCTCAATACAAAATTATGATATTATTTAAAGGTGGAGTTTGATAGTTCAATGGTAAAAAATTGCTCTTTTACCACATAGTTTTAATTAGTATTATATTTTTGTGATTTATTTTATGCTTATGTTGAAATAATTTATGTATTTTTTGTAATTTGATTTTGTTTTATGACATTTTTTGTTATTATTTCCCTATTCGCAATTTTTCGGATTATTACAAATTTATTCTTGTACAATTTGTCTAGCATATGTACTATCTTTCTTTTTTGCTTTTAATAAATTATTGAACTCCAAAATTGGGAAATGGAAATTTATCGAAAGTTCATTGTATTTTTTGTTTTAAATTCGGATTTTTATGTCCCTGACTATTACAATTTAATATGACTCTTTATGACAAATTGAATATTGGAATGAGAAATATACGACATTAGCTCAAATACACTTTATTCCGACGTATCTGTCTTAAGAAGATTCAACTGGATGACGGATGAAGAAATACGGTTCGGTAATGATGAATCTACTATCATTCGTAAAAGCAAAACAAAAACGCATTTTTAATCTGTTTAAGTATGCTTTCAGTTAACCGTAAGAAATTTAAAATGTATTATTTTTGGAGAAATGGCAACCTTAAAACGAAAATTCTAACAACCAGCTTTTAAATTGTAGATTGTGCTAACAAGCACCTTCAAACTTAAATAGTAGCTTTTAATAATTTTTTTACTTATAGTTAATGCCAGGACCAGTGGTTGCACTTTTCATACTGATTGACAATTTGTTCTACATTGTTTTTACTGTTTGCAAACCCAACGAGTTAAAATTACCTTTACTTCTGAATTATGATTTCTTAGAGGCGCCATTTCCAATATTCCAATTATTATGTAAATTGTTAATGTAAACTAGAAAAAGTATTATATAATCCCACCCACAATAGAGACTATTAAAAAAAACTCGTTTTAAATCCGTAAAATTTTGCCATTTTTAATAAATCATAACCTAAAATAACTTCAGAGAAAAACTAACACATAAATAAAAGAGATCTAAATATTCTTGACTTTTATTCATAAATCTAGTGCATTATTTGAGAGTTCGATACCGTCAATTGCGGCTATATATATTGGTCCAAATTCATACAACAACTTATAATGAATGAAGGTTCGATCAAAGTTATTGCTGTATGAAACTGAACCTCGTTACACTCTACACGAAGAACTGAAAACAAGATTATTTATTTTGAATTAACATGAGAAATGTAAAAATTGATTGCGAATTTCCTTTACAGTTTACATACCTTTTTCGTTAGTTTACAGTTACATCGGATCTCAAAGTGGAAATGATATATTGTAAATATTAATAAGCAGTTATAAAAACCTAAAGTAAAATCAATTAAAAAGGAGGAAAAAATAATGGAAAAAAGGAAATTGATGTGAAGTGAAACAAAAACACAATGTGTACGTGGAAATATTTTCAGATATTTTTATTAATTTGAAAAATTGAAAGAAAGCCTAAAATAAATTAATATCACATATAAAAATTAAAAAAAGGTCCTCCTAATTTATTTTCGTTTCTGATGATTTCTATATTGGAGAAAGTTGAATTTTACAAATTCACAATGGAACTTTGATAAGCAGAAATTTTTCTGTACATATTATGCTTTGTACTAGCCGCCACTACAATCTAATATTAATAATAAGTAATTGGAAATAGGAAATTTGAAATTTACTTCAATACAATTTTATTTATACACCTAAAAAGCAACAGTAGAATCGATACGTAATGCTGTAATAACTGTTAAAGCTTCTCAGATATATTTTTCAAATATTTTAACATAAGTTTACAGATTTTGTTTTCTTTATCTAAGAAATTACGTTTTTCCTGGCATTTTATTATTTCATATATATATAATTAGTTCTTAAGTCAATTTAGTAAGTTGTCTAAGGCCTGGTCTAATTCAATGACTCAAACAAATATCAAATCTGTCCAAATCAAAAATCACCAAATAGTGTGATATTAGATTTATTATATAAAATCTCGAATGCTACACGCTGGCATATAAAATTGCAGTCCTAAGTTCTTAGAATTCTTTTGACATGTAGATACTTCTTTTTCTTCTTAGTCATATCGGGAAAAACCTAGAGGTATGAAAATTATAACAGAATAAAATGTCCTCTACAAAAAACAATTTCATATCTCATAAAGGTTTGATTCCCTAATTCTACTTCTGCTACTTCATTGTTTAAAGATATTCCCAATACAAATATTTATCTGAAAATTGCGAATTCTCTTTAGCTATATATATATTTTTTTATTGCTTTTAGCTTCTATCTAAAATTAATACGAAATTATTGGAGCGATAATTACAATTTTTTTTTTAATTCATCATTTTTTTCAATTGTGATCCTTAATAATAATATAAATAATTAGTTATATAACTAAAATCATGTAGATATTCTAAACGAGAGATTTGAACAAAAGTACATGAAATTCGGGTTGATAGTTCTTTCAGTACGAAAATGTAGTCTCGAGGACAAATACGCCTCACCTCTCTGATAAAAATAATATAAAATTAGAAAACTTTATTTTGCAAAGAGATTAGCTAGTAGTTATATATGTATATCTAATTACAGAGTTTTTGCAATTAACAGACCTATCTTTGGTACTACAATCTTGATCGTAAAATCAGTGAATGAAATCAAAAATTCAGATCAAGGAAAAATGGATTTTTTAGCGCCATTTATGTAGTCTCGAAAGAGAGGTACAAAATTGTAGATTTATTATTAATTAAGACTCTTCTGTAATATTTCTATAATTCTTATTCCAAATAAAAAGGTTTTTCCAATTTTCCGTATACACGTTTACTTTGTGTACTTTACATGTGTCGAGTTTCTGATACGTAGAAGCAATTTCGATTCAATTTGTCGGCTTTTGCTTTTATGATGATAATACACATTATGCAAATGCTCCACCATTCTTCCCTGAGTTTCTAAAAATTTATACTTTTGTATGAGCTCAAACAAATATCATTTCTTTCATTTTAGTGCAATATTAGTAAAATTTTTCGTTTTAAACAAAAGAACCAATTTATATAAAATTTGTATATAGAAAAGTAATAGCCATTAATAAATGGTCAGAGAGTGGAAAATGTCTTGAAAGACGAAGAAAATAAGACAAAAAAAAAAAAAAAATTATATAGATATAAAAAAATATAAAAAAAAAAGGTTTTCAAAGGCACCACGCCAATATGCTCCACAAGTTTGCATTTAGAGTAAAAAGTTGTCACATGTCAAAATATACTTTCAAATAAGAGTTCTGATTCTTTTGCCTCATTGGCACTAAACTTATATTGATTGTTTTAATAAAATTGGGTACTCGAGGAATAGTTACCAATAATTTAATACTGACTTCATTTTTCAATATCAATTATTAAAGCAGAATTTAGGAAAAAAAAAAACAAAATTTGTGAACTCACATGTCTGCTTAACATAAATAGGATAAAAATCGTTGTATTAATTTAAAATTCCTTCAAAAAATATCTAAGAGCGAAATTTACTTTATAATCTTCATCAAATTTTTGTATAGGTGGATTTTCTTTCCAAAAAAAGATTTATTTATTAAATTTGTACTAAAATGAGATCTCGAAAATCGATTTATTAAATATCGATAGTCCCAACATGAAAAGGCGCGAGATATTTCTTAAATATAATTGATTGCTCACTACTTTGAATTAAAATCAGGATAGATTGGAGTGGCGGCATTATTAAAAATTAAATAAAGAATATGCTATATGCTATATAGAATATTCCGTAAAACAAAGTGGGTTTTCCGGCTTTATTTTTTTCCTTTCTAATAAAATAAATACAAACTTTAATGCTAGAGTGTTGCTCAACTGGGTATAATTTTCATAAAAGTAAAGGAAAAAAATAGTCAAAATGGTGAAAGAAAAATAAATCAATGCAAACAAATACTCCAAATGACATACATATAAGATAGCTCACCATTCGAGTTGCATATGTATATTTGTCTGCTTACTTTCATAATTACTGTAGTAATAATTGTAAAAAAAAAAAAAATCGCTATAATTTAAAATAAAGAAAATATTCTCATTTGTGTTTCATGCGTATAAAATATGATAAATATATTTTTCTGCTAATCTCATCTTTCTCTCTCATATAATAATTGTATAAAAAATTGAATCTCTCCGTCCGCATCTGTCAGATACAACAAAATCAAATTGTGATATTACTTGGGTTATATATTCTTCAATATTGTACGCGTCTAGTAAAATATACTTTAGTTCGAATAGAGATATAAAATTAAATTATCATAACAAAAAGTAAATATTTGTTTAAATATATTTCAATATAATTTGTATAGTTATCTAATTACTTTCCTCTGATCCTCCTTATGCCTGCGACGTGACCGGGGTTTGGCAATATGGACATTCAGTAACTAAATGTGCGCATGAATCGCACAAAACATAGTGATTGCATGGTTCTAATGTTATTGTACGATTATTCTCCTCACATTTCATACATTTTGTTGCTGTCTCTGAATATAATACTTTTTCAACTTGTTCTAGATCTGAACGCAATTTTGCCTTAAAAACGCATTTATTATAACTATCCGATTAAAGATGTAATTTTTTAAGCAGACTTACTTGTAATAATTTTAATTTTTGTATTGACAATCCACGGAGGTCTCTAGTCATATTTGGCTGAGCTTGCGCTAGGTCATAACGTTCTTTCCACTCTTGGGCTTCGTCTTTTGCTTTGTCTCTTTGGATTTCAGCTAGTGCTATCTGTAAACAATCATAAAGATTTATATATCATACGAGTATAAAGCACAACGTCTGTCCTTCTGTTTGTGTCAGTAATTACTATAGTTTAAATAATTAATAATAAGTTTCTAATTGTGTTGCTCACACTAATTTATTAGGTAAATTAACTTACTCTTACCTTTCTATTGCATTCATCAATTTCTAGTTTCCATGCTTTTGTAACTTGCATAATTTGTGCACTTTTATTGGCTAATTCCTCCCGAAGTCGGCCCATCTCGTTAATATTTGAATTCATTGATGATATTGAAAAAGCCTGCTTATTTGATTGTAAACTATTGTCAAAAAGACTATTTCCAACTGAATTACTAGTTAAATCATCACGCATTGGATTGATTTCCGAAATCCTACTACAAAAAAAGTACCATAATTGTGATATGCTCAATTATAATTGAGAGAAATTATTTAGCCTAACCTTAATGATGGGCTAATTGAGAATGTATCAGCAAATCCCGGTGAAATAATATGAGGCTGGAAAAAGTTATCTGTTTGATTTGATAGTGAATTACTTAGTTTTGATGCTGAACCACTGATGTTTAATACTTCAGCTACGGAAAATAAATTCGAATGATTTGTTGGACTGTAATTTCCTAATGAGCTACCAGGAATGTTAACTGCAAAAAGTGTGGGAGTTGAGATTTTTGATTGTCCATTTGATTAACACATCACTTACCTGATATTGAATTGGTTATTGGAGAACCGGGAATGTTAATGGGTGCCGATGAACGCTGAAGTAAACCAGACTGAGCCAAACCTGCTGATATTGGATTCTCTCTTTGATTTGGAACCATGTCCCGCATTTCGTCAATTGAGCACGAAGCTACGAGAAAAATATAAGTACAAAAACTTTTGTTTTCCAACTACACTTACATATCCTGTCTAATGGCGGTAAACCGAAAATGCATAATTTCCTTTCTTTGTCTAATGGATTTATGATATTAGCATCATTTTCAATTGCTATTAACTGCAATTAGAAGCATTATTTTCGCCCGAGTGGCTTACGCCTGAGACTTACCTGTTTTGCCATATCTGTTGTGAAATCTGGGGGAAATTGTAAATTACTAATACAGTTAGTAACTTGAGTAGAATTAGTATTATTACTAGAACAATTGCCATTTGTATTGCTATTAAAAATATTCTTCTGTTGTAGTTGGGCTCCAGGTGCTTTGCTATGAGAATTATTTGAGCCTATTGATGAAGTACTAGCTGATTCACAACTCTCTCCATTTCCATTTTGTAAAATTTGTGTCTGCACCCAAAAATAAAAGTTTTATCAATTTAAATTTGATTCAAGAAATATTAAAAATATTAGATTATAAAATTACATGTTTTACTAATTTAACTCACATCATTATTTGTCTTGTCCTTTTTCATATCCGGCAATGCACTTGAAATAATATCACCTAGGGCTAAATTTGTAGACGGTCCCTCTAAATCCCTCGGCTTCTCCTCTGTCAAAATATACGCTAAGCAATCACACAATCGAATATTCGAGGTACGGTAAAAATAGAAGAAAAGAGAAATCGAAAATTCTATGTTAAATTGTTTTAATGAAATCACATTTTCTGATACAAAAATGTCTACAGCACCGTTTATTGTCTTTAATTTTCTTGTACTGGAATACGGTACAAATGTACTTTTTCTACACCAGATAAAACAAAATAAAAATATATACAAAGAAAATATGTCAAAGAAACTACTTTAACATCTGCAAAATATAAAAAGAAGAAAATGTGAATTTCACGAAAATAAATTGTAATAATTTTGTTTGTTACTTTGAATAAATTCTTTAATCATACCCAAATGTTTTTTGTTTTTTTTTTATAACGAAAAGTCACTCTCATATGTAAATTTGGGTTTTTCGTGAACCTCAGCATACACCACAGATCTCATACCATATTTCAACCATGATTTCTTAGTTCTTAGGCAGAAAATTACATTTCTTATTAACATGTATACTTTTGTTGAAAATACGAAATATTACACATGTATAGATAATTATATAAAATATTTGGGTATGATGTATAAAAATAAAGAAAAAAATAAAGAAAAAATTAAAGAAATACTTACGTTCTACGTGCGCAAAAGCACAAAATACACTACGGGGACAGTACCCAGCTTGTTGAACATCATTACATTTAGTTGATTTATAAATTTCTGGATGAAATTGCTGTTCTGTCCTAGTGTGGCAATATTGGCAATTATCGCCTGCTTCACAATTAGCTGGCTCTCCCCATTCTTCTCCATGCTTAACATTTGGGCAAGGAGTTGATCTAATTTAAGTCCAATAATAAATTTTCGCAGTAGAATTTGTGCGTTTATAATTTACTTAAAAAAAAAAAATAAATAAATTCACCTATATTTGAATTTCCTAGGACTCCTACGTTTATCTTTACTATTGTGATATTGTGGGCAAGCATATCCTTGTCGGCAAAGACGTGGAGGTCTTTTACATGGTTCTGTCTTATAATTTGCTAATACATAATTTGTATCTTGCCACTTTGGATCTTCATTCATTAAATTCCTTTCTTTGTCCAATGCATTTTGTGAATTTGCTCCCTCCCCATTGTTTTCAGCATTATGTAAAGCTTCTAGTTCTTTAATATCATATACTGGAGGCCTCTGATCATGTGGCCCGTGTGCGAAAGCGCAATGATGACCATTTTTTACACAATATCCACGTGTGTCCGTATCATGTACACACATACAAGTTTTATAATACCTTAAGTGATATCTGCGTTCTGTGTCACCAGCTGTTCTATGCAAAAATGGGCAACTGTAGGAATATATTATAGAGGAAATATGTTATTTTTATGTTCCAAAAATTTACTATAAGAGATAACGAAAAGTAAGGCTCCGGCATAGAATCAAAACAATTGAATTTTGTAAAGGAGGAGGGCCAAATTCTACGATTATTTTTTTTATCGTAAAAACAAATTTAAAAAAAAAATTTTTCCAACATCCATCATTAATTTATATTTTATATTTATTTATAATAAACGGACTGTTCGAAAGAATAAATGGGAGTACGATGTTCACGCTCTCAAATCCAAAAGAATTTCTTTTAAGAGGAGAATATACATTTGTTTTTTTTTTGAAAATCGATTTTTCAAAAACATAAACTTTAGATCTGTAAAAACAATATACAATATGGTATATAAGTCAAAAATGCCTAGAAATATATATATAATGTGATATAATACATGGTATCCAAGCGCGTGATTTATAGAAAAAAACTTTCAACGCGTTTTACTCGAAACCACTGTTTTTGACCTGGTTGGCAACTTTTGAAAAAACTATTCAACCGATTGAACTCAGATTTTCAGGGATTATTCTACACATGTATGGCTATGGTGGGAACTAGAATATTCGTTCATATTTTACCCATTTTTTTTACTAACAAATAGGGGAAAAAAACTCAAAAGTCCTTTTTTTTTCCAGACGTTCCACAGCTGAGAAAGCTCGATATGTATATTTTTAGTTCTTAAAAAATTTTCATATATATATATATCATTAAAATAAATATTCGTACGAAAAAAAAATATTTGGAAAAACGTAAATAAATAAAAAATAAATGTATAATAAATATTACTTCTTTAGGACTGTTGTTGGATGCAAGAGGAGGCGAAGCAGGCGTAAGAACATTCGGTTTGGGGTGAAATCGATTGAAAATTAATAATAGATGATGGAAATCCTTTTAATTTTGTTGACAAAAAAAAAAAAATTAGCCACATTTGATTAGAATTTGGCCTTCCTCCTTTGGGATTTTATTAATTCTAGATATTTATTTTCTTTCGTTCCTAACACATTGAATTTTATATTTTTTGATTTACACTGCAATGCACTCAATTTGTTAAAATTCGAAAAGCAAATTTGTTGATTTGATACACAAAAAAAGTGATTCCTTCGATAAGTGACCTTTTGAAAGGTCAAATGAAAAATACTGACACAACTTATACTTCAAGGCCACATAGGAAACTACATCGTTACATGAGGAGATTCAGTTCATTATAAGTAGGTCCATCGGAATAATTATCATCTTAATGATAATCAATGCATGAATGTGAGAAACCCTCATAAAAACAAAAAAGCTTCGGGTAAGATATTTACCTGAAATCAAAGCAAGTGCATTGTCCTTTGAGGGTGAGTCATTCATAATAAATTATTGTATTTGATATCAACCGATAGAGTAGCTCGGTTTCACAATCCCGCCAAAAATTATTTCTCCTATTGTTAAACAAATAGACACGTTCTGCAACACAGAAGCTGTTGGTGGCATCTCAAATAAAAAATAAAAAATGAAACGGACGCTCCAGGAGGGTGGCAGGGCAAAACAAAACAGATGTAGTTACAAAACAAAGTATTACGAAATATTGAAAATGGCGTCACAAGTGCGCAATTTGTGTAAATTCCCCTCTCATACGTGACACACAACGGTAATGCCCGCTATTCACCGTACAAAAAAAAAAAAGGGCACTTCAGGAGAAAGCGTGGGAGAAAGCCCGTTCATTCATATCCCTGGGCGAGAGGAGCAAGAATATCAAACAAGTTGTTCGCACAGAGAGGATAAAACAGAAGGCGAAAGAGAGGAGGCAAGGAAAGTGGATGGAGAATGCCAAAAGTTCCCTCTCCACTCCATATCCCGGCTTTTGACAAAACAAAACAAAGCGAATTGGGGAGCATTAATAACAGCAACATAACACACACACGCACTGCCAACGAGCGTGAAGAAGCGTACATCGAGCAACAGCTTTCACACATTTTCGCCTTTGCATATCGTAGAGGTAAGGAAATGTCGATCGCATAAAGATTAATTGTATAATCTTCGATGCACTTGCCAAGGGCTTTGCAGATCATTTAATTGCTGCGTTAAATATATTTAGGTGTTTTGACAAAAGGACCGAATTCCGCTGACCTACTAACCTTCCCAAAGAACTCCAACCGTCGATCTGGCAACTCTCTGCGATTCTGAATTCTCCCCAAACACACACTCAACAACTCACTACACCGAAGTTAGGTAAACAAACCTAACACAACACACTTATGTAATAAAAACAGTTCGGCGTGTGTGTTTGTTTTCAAAGGGGGGAAAATAACAAAAATGAAAATATTTCCGATGCTAAAAGAAAACTTACTCATCGCCATCTGGACAAATCCCGGTGGTCTCATCATATTTCGTACAGTAATTATCCGCGCTGTAATTAAATGTACCGTCTCGCTTACGTACAGGCCGCCTTCGTCTCTGGTTCATGAAATGCCAATTGAAGCATATAAAAGGACGATGCTGATTACATTTGTGCTGGAGAAATGACTGACATTGTTCTACACGAAATTCCTTCAAATATCTGGGCGCGAACCGCACAATTTTCACATAGAAAGATATAATTATTATTAATCTCATATATTGTACACTATCTTGTCACTTCTGGCACTATACTCACGTGTAATGATTCGGTTTTTCAGGCTGAGTCGCCAACGAAAGTTTCTGCTCATTCGCCATTTTGTGTTGAAAACTATTGCGTCTATCCGACGCGCAAACACCTTCATCAACGCACTGGATGATGGCACTACCATCGCATTAAAGCGAAAACATTTCGACTTATCTCAATAATATTTAATTGTGTAATTTATTACAGTCAATGCACGAAAACTGTTTATATAAATAAGTTTTTACTTTATATATTTACATCACTCGGTACAGTCGCCCGCCAATATGCAATTTCTTACGAGAGCTCTTCGTAGCCACTTTGAAAGCAAAGTGAATTAACTGACTGGTACTCATTTCATTCGCTAGGTGGTGCTAGTGTCACATAGTTGAACGAAGAATTCATCACCCAACTTACCGTTTGTTTTAATTAAAAATGTCAAACAACCTTGCGTAGCGGCAAAAATCCCATCAGTGGTTCAGTGACCAATCGCTATCATCTGCTGAGGATTTAAGAAAACATTTCAGTGTCCAATTATGCCGATTTCTAAATTTTTTGTATCATATTGTGAATTTTACACAATATTGATTAATGTCAAATTTGACATTTCGATGACAACGCTCGGCTCGAGACTTATTGATGAAATCTCTGAATTGAATGATTAGATTCTTGTAAGATGATTTCCTTGAAATCTTTGAAATAGTAATTCCTAAAGACTCTTTGAAATTCGCTTGCATCTAAATAAAGCAATAAGTATAAGCTTTAATATAAAAATTAAGTGAAATTTAAGTCTAGGGCCGATTTGTATTAAAAACAAAATACAAGGGAACTTAAATGTTTTTCTAATTAACTTATTCATTCTACTCGACCAAATCATACTGGTAAAGGTAAGTTAGAGTACCGGTACAATAATGTTCTTATCTCAGCATTACACATTGATCACACATGGTACTCTGGACGCCGATTTTAACATTTTCATTTGGTGTCTACTTTCTTGAGATTATAATTTCTGCATAATTTTGATATATCAGCTTAAAAAGGACGGTCCTTGGGTACTTGATTTGATTCGGTTTACTAGAGAGGGAGGCAAAACACCTCGAGCGCTTAGACTATCATTAGTCCATTGCGCTCAAAACCCCCGCTCTATCTGAACTTCCCCGTTGTCCTGATGAACTGAAGAATCTCAGACAGAGATCGAGGACAGTCACAGAGGAAGTGCTCTGTACTGTCCTCCTACCCACACGAGAGGCACACAGGGTCGCCGATGATTCCCAGGGTGTTCAAGTGTTTGCCAAGTGTATTATGCCATGTGATTATCCCTACTAGAGCCTTGCAATCTTTCCTACCTAATCTAAGTAAGAATTTCGTAGTATTCTTGTTCGGACTATCTAGTACTTGGTAAGTCTGCAGGTAATTAGGCTGGACCATCTCTCTCCGTGAATTAACCCACGTGTCGAGTTATCCAGTTCTTCAACGCTGCAGACCTAACAGCAATAGTGGGCTCTGGGCCTATGGGGTGGGAGGGAATTTGAAGACTCATTACCTTCTACTCCCTGGTACTCAGGGAACCATATAAGAATGACCTGATTGCACTTTGCAACCGAATTCAGTCGGAATCCTGAACTGTTTTTGTCCAAGTGTTGGAATTAAGAAGAGTGGCAAGGGCAGCCTTACTGTCGCTGCAGACACCTATTCTTCTATCTTGCCATTTCTGGGCAATTATCCAGTTGGCCACTTCTAGAATGGAAAAATTTCAATAATATTTGACCTCTTGGTTCAAAAACCATCCAGCGCCCGTATTGTTTACGGTTTTAGAGCCGTCTATGTAGAAGATGTCGCTGAGTTCATTTCAATAATTTGTTTGGATCTTCCCATTCCTCCCTTTTTGGGAGAAGAATTTGAAATCTTATTCCGAACATTAATATTGGGGTCATATCATCCGCCGGCATATTGGGTACTTACTTTGGTGTATGGTTTCAAGACTGATCCAGAGCAAAAAGGTGTGCAAAGCTTGGCCGGATCACAAACTTAAATTGTCGGATTTTCAATGTAAATAAGTTTACTCGTCGTAAGAACCATCTACTACGACCTACGAATTCTTTTTCTAAGAAAGCAGTAGAGAAAACACACCAAAATCAGTATGGCTTCAGTTTGAATCAACATAAATCAATAAAATTATATTCCAAAAATGGTAAAAATCTCGATTACATATAGATTTTAAACAATTAAATATTGGAAATTTCTCTATTAATTTACAGCACAAAAAATCCCACAATGTCCAATGAAATCACAGAGCTTCCGACAGAGCTTATAAAAAGTCTCAATAATGATAAATGCGATAACCGGGAGGCTCTACAGGTAAGCCGAAAAAAAGAACCCGGTAAAATTTACAACATAAAAATAAAACCATTGTTTTTCCAGAATATTATGAACAAGTGCCAACGTCTTTCTGATGCTGGAAGAAAACAACTGATAAAATACCTAGTCCCATTTATCGAGTCCTTGAAAAATATTGAGAACGTTAATAAGTTTGAAATTGATCTCGCTTTTAAATGCTACTACAAACTTCTCACCGGAAAGGATGACGATGAAGTGTTTTTACCATATATTCAAGATTTTGATGCATATAGACAAATCTACATCATCTGCGCTATTTTATTCACAGAATATCACAATCGAGTTGATAAAATCTTTTTAGTAGCAAAATGTAAAGAGCTGTTTGATTTGTCCATTAATAGTAACTCAACACACCTACTTATTATTTTACGTGCGTTGAATTTACTACTTAGGAAATATGAAGACATCGATTTGAGTTTTTCACTAAATCACATCTATTTTTGTATGCAAGCGAACATTCATGGAGTCAGGGAAGAAACGTTGAAATTATTCGAACAATATACCAAAAATGTTAACAAAGCAATATCAGATTTTAATACACTTATCACCTACTGGCCATGGACCAACAAGTACAAATTTTACTTACTATCTGTTCTTATCTCTAACCATAAACTGTCTGTCTTATCAAATGGTACAAGTTGTAATTTCAACAGTTTCTTCGACGGACTTAGACTTTCCCTTATTCATAAAAATCTTTTTTCCGCAGGGCAAATTCTAATAAAAGCCCTTTCCATTCAAAAATCAAAAGGCTTGATCAAATTAGTTTGTTCCGTTTTCTTGAATGGTACAAAAAAGGAACTATCGAATTTAAACTCACAATGGATGAGCCATTTTCAACAAAAGCAGGATGTTTTTGACGAATTAGACCTAGCACAAAATTGGAAAATGATTTTATCAGATCCATTATGTTCATATAAATTTGCTGTTACGTGCAATATATTTAGGAAACAATATTGCGAGTGCGATTTAATTAAGACTTTGCTCGATTACCTTATAGAGATTTGTCCAGCATGTGATAAAAGCACTCAATTAGAAATTTTTAAATTTGTAGCGGATAGTCTCTCGGATACCTCAATAGATTCAGAAAAATCATTGGAGTTTTTAATACGATTTACAGAAACAAACATGTTTGTAGCTTGCCCCGATTTTAGGCATGTAGTCTTAGGGAGATTTCCCTTGATATTTAATTTTTTAGCAACAACACATGACCACAATTCCTCTTGTACAATAGTGAGAAGATTCTTTGAAGATTTTATGCTAGTACTTATGAATGGCTTGTCACAAAGGGAATACCAACCGCTCTTTTTCAGTCTTAAACTGCTTCTCTGTCTACTTAAGTATCTAGTTGTGGAAAGCAAAAAGAACATTTCGAAAAAGAGAAATGAGGAAAGATTCCTCAAACTTGGACAATATTTAATCAGCGAGAAGATTTTATCTTTCGAAAAAATTCACAGCAAAGTTCTTAGTGTTATTGAAAATTCTGGAGAGTACGATGATGTAAGAGAACTTATTATTGAAATAATGCCTCTAATGAGTATAAAATGCTATGAAGAATGGTTTGAAGAATATGAAAAATGTAAAGAAAATTCTGATATAGACCGAACCTTTCTTAGCTCATTTTTTCTGAAGATCGGTATTGAAAACTGTAAGAAATTCAACAATAAAGAACTTCCAGCATATTGTTTTAAATATTGCTTAAATCAAATAATAAACAATAGAACTAATTTAGAGGAAGATCCTCTAATGGCTTGCAAAAATGGGAAGCATTTATTTGGCTACATCAACAGTCTGAACAAACTCTGTGAGGATGAATTTAGTCGCTCAAGTATTGAAAACATACCGGAAACATTTGCTGCAATTATAGAATGCATAGAGTCTGTACTTAATATGATCCTGAGTCTTTTGAATGCAGCTAGTAAGGATTCAAATTGTCCAGCCTGTTTTCAAGTTATGGACGAAAGCTTGGAATTACTCATTTCGCGATCCGAATATTCGTCGGAAGATCATGAGCTCGATAGGAAATTTCTCCTACTTTCTTTTTGGATGACTTTGAAGGTAAGGGTATAAATGCGAACATGCTTATCATTATAGATCTTTTATATTTTTTACTAGGCTTGCTGTGATATTGCTACAACCTTGGGAACGTATTTCTCCAAAACGTATCAGGAAAATGATGCAGATATTCGCTTGTTAGAAAAATGTCTTAAGATAAATGTAACCGTTTTGCACAAGTGCAGGCATAAAGGGGCTATTGAATCTGCCGGAGTATCTTTAGGTATCATGTTGTTTTTGTTCTGGAATAAGTAACTTTATTTTAAAAAGGCACAAATGCTTTTAACCTTTAGAAGGCCGGGATTTGAGAAATAACATCGCCCTTGAAAAGTGCCCAAATTTGTATCTGGTATCACGTATCAACTGTATACAAAGTTCATATCACAGGGCGAGCCGATATATCAGCTCTCCGGTCCGGTAAGGGATAGGAAAAATTTTGTAGTATTAAATTTTATGAAATTGCTAAAATTCGGTGAAAATGTGACTCTAGGGGTTTTCGAGGTCGCTGATTACGAATCCGGGTCAGATTTGATCAATTTGCATATCCCTACCCCCCACTCTAGCACCCTCTAGGGTCACTTTTTTACCGAGTTTCGGGAGTACCAAAAAAAGAGCTTTTTGAAGACGTGGTAAGGGGGTGTGAGAGGAGTAGGGGTGAACTTATCAAATCTGACCCCAGATTTGTCATCAGCAACCCCGACAACCCCGATGGTCAAGTTTTCACCGACTTTCGGGAGTAATAAAAAATGAGGCATTTGAAGAGCCTCCCCTTAGTAGGGGGTAGGGTGAATGCATTTATCAAATCTGACCCCAGATTCGTGATCAGCAATCCCAAAAACGCCCTGGATCTTGTTTATGACAAAAAATTATTGATTTTCCTCCAAAGCCGATATATCGGTTTTCCGGTCCTCTAAACTAAAGGTTAAACACTTATGTTTAGTACGTTTTTCTTTAGTCAGTCAGTGATTTTAACATTAGTTATTTATGTAATTTAGAAAAACTGTATCTAAACTTTCAGGGAAGCTTGTAAAAGAAATTACAAGTCAACATTCAAAGTCATCGTCCCCGTATCAATTATGTTACTCCTGTTTCACAGTTCTGTTTGGATTGGTTAATAAAATCAGTACAACAAGACGTGGTGCAGGACTTTCGATAATGCTGCACCATATGGTAAAAAATGATGCTCAAATCGGTCGGCCTTTATTTCAGCATGCAATTCGAATATTATTGAATCATACAACAGAAGCAAAGAACACAGATAACTTAGAAGATCAACAACATGAAAATTTTGACGCCCTTGTTCTGCATTATTTATGTGTCCTCGTTAAAGATACTGAACTCAGAGAAAGTATTTATGAATACTATGACGACGTTATGATGGCTGCTATAACTAAAATTGAGGAAAAGGAATGGACTATAAGGTAACTTCCTGAATTTGAAACTTATTAACTCTTCAATATAATTTATTTTCTTTTAAGAAATGCCGCCTTGCAGTTGTTTGGCGCAATCGTTCCAAAAATTCTAGGGCAAAAACAAGCCGTAGACTCGGAAGATGTATTTGTATGGGAACCGACTGAGGTGACCTTTACCGAAATTATGTTTCGGCTGCCTAAAACTTGTAACTATATACTCGAGTATTGTGACAAATCTGGGGGAGGGAAAACATCATCAATAATCTTATTCCTTGGATTTTTATCGGGCGTCGGTTACTGGAAAAAAGACAACGAAGAAAATGCGGTAGCGGAGAAAATTGATGTATTTAGAAAGCTATTATGGAATTTTCTGAATCATCAATGTGAAAAGATAAGAAAGCTGGCAGCAAAATGCTTTGCCCGATCATTAGAGATATGCTTCGACATTCCCAACTTTTTGTTTTCAGTGGTAGATATTTTTTTTACGATTAAAAATGTCAATATGTTAAATGGCGTAATATCTGCTATTATTTGGTGTATTAACAAATGGTCTTTTGAAACGAAGCACTTGCCTGTTATGGATCAGGAAACATTTCTTCAAAATTTTAGGAAATGCTTCAAAATATCCTACAGATTTCGTGAATTCGATTTTTATGTTAGGGGCCAACTTATAGATCTGTTCTGCTTAGCCAATTTTGACTTTAAAGACGATTTGATCTTAGAAATTTTATGCTCACGAAAAGGTGCTACCATAGAAACACTAAAAGAAATTGTAAATGGTGAAAAAGAATATACTAACTTTGGTTTTGAAGTGTGGAGAGAGAAAGTTATTAAATTTTATAAGATATAACTTTATGTTTCGAAGTAACTTTGGATCTATCTAGTCATTGTAAACCATTTTTAAGTATAGACGTAGATATGTACATATGCCAACTATATTAATTTAGTAGAATTGAAATCAAATGTCAAGAATATCTGGATAATTTAATAAAAACAAACATTTTTAAAAGATTCATTGATAATTTTTACAAAACTAAAAAGAACAAAATAATGAAACGTTCCTCATAAAGTCAGCTAATGAGATCTCCTTGATTATTGGGCACAGATTGATTCATCGACATATTCTGTAGTGTCCTTCCGACAATATTCCTTAAAATGTGAGGCTTACAATGTTCCTCTAGCCACGGAATCACCCCAGAAATAAGCTGCTCAAAATTATCCATTGGAATATTTTGAAATGTAATAAACATTTCATCCATAATTGCCTGAAACTTAATTTGAGATTGTTTTTAAAATGGGAATTTTTAAATCGACAAAGAATGCTAACCACTTGGAATTTTGTGTCTTCACTTAGACGAGCTTCGGCTGGACACGGATTTGCCTGCTGATTCTGCAACATGTGCTCATAACCGTTTTGAATAATCCTAAGTGCCATTACTTCTTTTTGTAAAGCAGCACTTTCTTCTTCCTGTTTCTTTTTTTGCTGGTGTAAGTACGCGATATAATCAATAGATTTTTGAAGAATAGCAGCTTTACTCAATTTATAGCCTGAAGCGTCGTTTTGCTGGCAAGTAGGCACCAACTCTTGAAGGCTGTCGTATCCTTTTTTAATTGCATCCCGACGTTTTTGTTCGGCTTGGGTATGTGCTTCCCTGCGTCGTTCTTTATAAATAAGTGTTGCACTCTTCGCATTGTCACTGTCCTCTTCATCATCTTAATTAATTTTAAGGTTGAGCATTTTGTTTTAATTTGTATTTAGTACTAGTATCAAACCTGTATTATGAGCTGAAGAATTTGGAGTGTGTGTGCTTCCAGCGCTACTACATCGTGAATATAAACTTTTATCTTTATCTTGTGGGCTCCCGGGCTCTTGCTTGATATCCTCATTTCTTTGACCACCTAAAAATTCATTTTCATGCCAAAATATAGTTTGCGCAACCACTTAATTCTCTTATTTACTTTAAGCATAACCCATTATAAATTAGTAGATATTTCGGATAATTATCCCATATTATCAAAGACTATTCAACTGATGGATCAAATACTGGTCACTCGAGCATTTAACGTTGTGGTGGAAGAGTTTAACACGTTCCCTGCCATGCTGTTTATGGGAAGGTGTCATTTCTAGGCCACGTGTACCATTTTCGGCGTACGGTAACCACTTTAATAATTTTCTATAAATACATTTTTTTTTTTTTTTTTTGAGAGAACGTATATTATTTTCATAATTATAGATACACAGATAGATATACTCAAAAATTACTGTAAACATCATTACGTCACATGAAACAGTTTTACCACAAATTAAATTTTAGACGGAAACATTTTAAATTCAAAAATTCAGCTTGGCGTACAAATGAGGTTCAGCGTGTACCGACAACGGTACACGTGGCAGGGAACGTGTTAAGGAAATTTGAATTGAAACCGATCACAGCGCGTCTTATACTATATTGTATATGGACTATAATCAACAACATGTAATACGCTGATGACTCTGGACTGATAGCGAAAAATATAAATAAACTAACACCATCATGCTACAACACGGTGAATTGCAGTAGCAACGAATATGGGCTAAGGATCAATATCTCGAAGACGAAGTTCATGATAGTATCGAAGAGAGACAACCTTGGAGTAGAGTTGAAGCTAAATAATGGAACAGTAGAGCTAGTATATAACTTCAATTATTTGGGGACAATACTTAACTGCAGGCCGGCCCTCTAGCTGAAATTAGGAGTGGAATAGAGCATGCTATAGAACCTTCTGCCAAATGTAGAAAATTTTGTGTGGGAGCGAAATTAGTCAGACTTGTGAAGTTATCAAAACAAATTTCGAAAGTAATTATTTGTTCTCTACCATGGTTTAAAGAATTCCCCTTTAATTGCGGATAAAGTCCCCGACTTTATTTTCATTTTCGGAATTTGCGTTTTCGAGATACAGCACATGGAAAACTGCACAATTTTCCCATTGAGCTAAATTCATTTTTCACATATTCTCCGTCGAGAAAGCCTGTAGAATAATTTTCCAAACGGCATTGAATTCCCCTTTACTTGCGGGATCAGGAGAAATTATAAAAATTGCAAAAACTCATATTGTAAATAAATAAAATATCTATGATGAATTCACATCAATGTGAAAAACAAAATGGGATATTACGCATGCCTTGCAGCCCGCTTCGGCAAGGTGAACCGTCTGCTGCAGCTTGCGCTTTAAATACTGCTTTCTGATAAAAAAAAATACGGGTGTGCTTTAGACCACACGACTGAAGTAAAACTTCTTTAGCTCCATCTATATGTATGTATATATATATGTTTATTTTGATTTTGAGTAACATTACTCTAGCACAATTCCTTTCTAAATATTATCAAAAAAAAAGTGGTGTTTACGCTGAGAGAATAGTGCCCAAAGTTATTCGATTTCGAAATTATGATATTGCAAAAGATTGCAATGAATATAGACGAGAAATGGCTACGTTACACATTCCATTTAGAAATGAAGATGCTGAAATTTATAAAATGTGCGCGCGCACTGCTCTCTTGCTCCTACAGTAATATATGAAACGTAACTCTCTCTCTTTCTATCCTCACTAATTTATAAAGTGCGTAAAGAAGTTTTACTTCAAAAACTGCTAACTTGGAACGAGAATGCGTTTAAAAATATTTAAAAATACGGCCTTAAAAATATTTATTTTATTTATACTGTCTCCATGACCATTGCCAATTTCAAATAATATTTAGTATTTTCAGGTTGTTACCCTTGTAGCAAAACTCAGAGTGCACAAAGCTGGTCCTACAGAACAACTTTCCTTCATTAGCCTTTGTAATATCGATGGCTCGGATAACAAAGATACAAAGAATTTAGGCAGTGAAATAATCTAATCGATTGGCTTTGATAAGCATCTGACTCTGAGGTTGATTAAAAGAAAATTCAGCCATTTATCTAGTTGGAGTTGTTCACCTGTGTTATAAATAAATTTATTGAGCATCCATATTACCTAAACATATTTAATTGTAATAATCTATATATTTGTAAGTCAGAATCACAAATAATTGTCATATTTTCAGTTTGCTGGTAAATTCTCACCTATATTCTAAGATAAGTTTTAGGTTCTGTCTGCTTTGTTTATAAAAACATTGGATGTTTGAAGTTTTTTAAATTTGATCTGAATTTTTTGGTTTAATTAAACCACCACTAACATCATAGTATAATGAATATTTTCAAAAACAACTGAATAAAATAAATATTTTTAAGGCAGTTTTTTTAAAATAATTTTAAAGGTATTATCGCACAAAGTTAGCAGTTTTTTTATTTATTAGAAAGCAGTACTTAAGGGGGTATTCTCATATGACCACTTCGAAAAATCGATTTTTTTTTCATATTTCGATAGTAAAACCTATGGAAAATATGCTTACAACTCATAGTCGCCGACGCGCCGTAAGCGACTTGTTCTGCTCTTGAAACTTTAAATGTATCTTTCTCGAAACATCATTTTCTAACACTGTCAGGGTCCTAAAAAAAAACTATTCAACCGATTGCTCTGAAATTTATATATGTTCTACTGCTCATTAATAGTTATCGTCCATACCAGAATTGCTTATTTTCGAAAATATTTTCTTATTTTTTTAAACGATTTTTAACAAACAAAAAAACAAGATTTTCGTAACTTTTTTTTCTACACTCCGCCATTTGTTTTTTTTTGTCAATGAAATTGATTAATTCTGGTAGGGACGATAGCGACAGACCTACTGAACAATAATCCATTAGATTTTTTTATTTGAGACAACATGAACAGCCGCTATTACCCTGACCAGTGACCTGCTTTTTTTTTGTGTCTAAACATATAAAACAATTAAAGTGATTGAACTTTATTGTCTTATAAAACAAAATTTCCTAAAAAGAGGTAAAATTTATGCGTTTACATGAGTATACCCCCTTAAACGGCAAGCTGCAGCAGACGGTTCACCTTGCTGAAGCGGGCTGTAGGGCATGCGTAATATCTCCGTTTGGTTTTTCATATTAATTCACATAATAGATATTTTATTTATTTATTTACAATATGAGTTTTTACTATTTTTATAATTTTCCCAGATTCCGCAAGTAAAGGGAAATTCAATGCCGCTTGGAAAATTATTCTAAAGGCTTTCTCGGCTTTAAAAATAAGACTGACCAGGTGCTATGTGTGGTCGATTCTTCCATATGGGGCAGAAATATGGACTCTTAACAAAATGGAACTAAAGAAAATAGAAACCTTAGAAATGTGGATTATTGAAGAATACTGAAAATTCCATGGACGGACAGAATTTCAAGTACTGAAATGGGGAACAGAATGAGGAAAAACGGAGCTGCTGACGACAGTTGAATGCCGAAAGTTGGAGTACCTTAGCCACATTATAAGGAATAGAAAATACCACCCGCTACAGGTGATTAGACAGGGGTGAGAACACGAAAGAAGAGCAGTAGGCAGGCGCAGAGTGTTAACACAGTGGAACATTTTAGATAGGTTCTAAACAAGCAGACAATAAAATGTTGTTTACCAACCTCCGGAACGGAGAGCAGCCTTAAGAAGAAGAACAATATGAAGTTAATGAAAGGAGCGTAAATACCAGAGTCATCTCATTGATAAAATACCAAGACACCAAGCCAAATGTAAGAAGTTTCAAAAATTTGTTCAGTTCCTGAGTAATGGAATTTGGATTCAAACTTTTGTAAAACAGACGGGCAAGTTGTAAAAACTGTAAGTTTTGTTTGTCCCTTCAGGGAAGAAGCAAAGTAATTAAAATGATCAAGGGCGAGACTTCTGTGGAAGTTTTATTGTGCCACATCAGATCATTACGCACACAATGAATAAACTCGAAAATATTGGAATAAACAATGAACTGCAAAATCAACAAGAATTAATTTCTTGATTGGGATGGGAATGATTCTTATCATGAGAGGACAGTAAAATACAAAGCGCAGCACCAAGGTTTTAACAATAAGAATCTCCTGGACAAATTTGTAGGCTAATTCAATACTCATGTAGGATGCAAAGTGCACTTACTTACCAAATTCACCATAAGCGTTTTCGGCCATCGTGTGGAAACAATAAAAGTTAGGTTCCCGATTATATTAGAGCATATCCTAAAAATCTAGTCGAAGTCTCTGTCTGGATTTTCTGATTGCTGATGCTGACAGAGGGTTGGAAAGTCAAAAACAGCTGATCAATGGAAATGTCAAATTCATATTCTTACAATAAAAACGTTCACAATTACAATTTTAAGTTTGAAACAATTTATACGTAAAGAAATCGAGCATTTACCCAATTAAACAACAGCATTTTCAATGAAATTTCAAATATAATAACTTATTAAATATTAACTTATATAAAAGCATAATAATAAGCTAAAAATAATAAACTAACACAAAGTGAGTTAGTTACAATTGAGAATTTTTTATATCCGTCAAACGTAATTGACACTTGTAAACATTTCAAAATTGCACGCTTCCACGGCTAAATGGAGCAGGAACCTGAGGCTAAGAAAATGAAGCTTTCCGATGCGAACGGCGATTTGCTACGCTGCAAGCACTACGTTCAAAGGAAGAAACGTTTCTGCAAAATGACAGTGGCAAAAGGTAAGGAGTACTGTGGAGAACATGACTTGCAGGGGAGCACGGGTGATCAGTCCCTTCAGGAGGATGATCGGATCCCTTGTCCTTTAGATTCAAAACACACCGTCTATAGGAAAAACTTGAAGAAGCACCTGACGATTTGTAATGCTCGGCCCAGGGATCACCCTGCATATATAGTCCCTGGCATAAATAGCGGCTCTGACGACGAAGATCCAGACACAGTAAAGGAAGTGAAAATATCGGATGTAGACCCAGATGTTTTAGAGGATTTTATTAAAAGGATAGACCACTTATACACCACGATTATTAAGGAAAAGATTGACGAGGTTCTAGCAGAACATAAAATCATGTCGTCGGAGCTAGAGAAGAAGGAATACGGCAAGGAGACAATGAAGCACATAGTGCAGACGTCAGCTCTGTTAGGCTACTTGGAGAAATTCGACATGGTACAGGATCAAACAGGTTTCGTAGAGTTCGGTGCAGGTAAGGGTCAAGTTTCATACTGGTTGGCGCAACTAATTGGCAAAGAAAGTAGTTCGAAGATATTTCTGATTGATCGTGCCTCTCACAGGCATAAAAAGGACAATAAATTGGACACTAAAGACGATTCTGTCTTCCGTATAAGGGCAGATATAAGTGACTTTTGTCCTGGTAAAATGGACCACATTGAAGGATTACAGCGCATCATTGGCGTTAGTAAGCACCTCTGTGGGGCTGCAACTGATTTAGCACTCAGGTGCCTTTTGCAGGAAACTTCCATTCCCATATCTGGATTTGTGATTGCTGTTTGTTGCCACCACCGTTGTGAGTGGAAACCGTTTTTAGGGAAAAAATTCTTCATTCAAAATGGATTTAATAAAAAGGAATTTCTCCTTATGACCAAAATGGCTAGTTGGGCTATCTGCGGCGACGGATACAGCCGAGAGAAACGAAAGGAAATCGGAGAACAAAGTCTGACCGACATCGGCGGCAGTAATAAATTGAGGATATCTCGAGAACGGAGAGCAGAAATCGGAAACATGTGCAAGAGAATTATCGATTACTCGAGGGTAGAACAGATGATTAGTCAGAAATTCGATTGCTCGCTGAAGTATTATGTGCGGAAGGAGGTAACTTTAGAGAATGTTTGTATTGTCGGAAGAAATAAAACTACACAAAAGTACATATTGGTTTTTATTTAAATAACGATTTCTGTAAAAATCGACACGGATGGTATTTATATACAATGTGTTTCACTTTCGATTAATTAGACCAATTCCCGACATACACTACTTTTTCAAAACTACTTGGTTCCTTGTTGTCTTGGCTCTTGATAGAATCAAAATCGATTAAATAACACATTGGTCAAGTTCGAATGTTCCTGTAATCTTTATATGGTAATATCACTGATTTTTTATATTCTACGATCCAACGGCTCCGGAAATTAGGTGGGAGGGGAGAAGGAAGATAAGCATATCAAAACGGTTAGAGACTAGGCTCTAAGTTGAGAATAGTGGCTTATTCAAGCAGTGTAGGGTGTGGAGATTTCAAATCCCATCCCTAGAAAAGGTATCAGGTTGTTTTCCCAATATAAAACTTTTAGATATAAGTTTCTAACCAAGCTATCGAGTTGATGTTAGTCTCAAATTACTTGAAAAGCACAAAGCAAGAACAATTTAAGTCGTCAGTTGTTTATCTATCGTACTACAAAAGTTTTCTTACAATGAAACTTAAATTGCAATTCTCATGCGCCTTTTTTCAATTAATTGCAAATAATAACAAGATTTTTTTTAAAGACTAAAACAATTTTCACATAATAAATGCTTCCATAGATCAGCTGAGGTATGTTTACTAGAATGTTATGTTAACAAATATTTTTATAGCCCACAAAGAATTTTTTACGCACCCTTGTATATTTTGTAAAATTGTTTAAAAAAAACGAAGAAACCTTGGCGAAAAACAATCGAAATTTTATAGTGAACAAGAGATATTGGTGGCTAGCCTAAATTAAAGTAAAATAAATGACACTAAAAATGCAAAAAAAATAGTAGTAACACAGTTATTTAACAACGGAATGATGAAACTTTCCCAGAAATGTTCTTGATATTAACGATATTTTTACGTTTTTATGTGCGAATGCATCGTTTGATGTATTATTATTGTCATGCTCGACTTATCTCTGTACACATAATTTGGGTGTAGTGCGGACAATTGCTTACAAGCCCTTGTTATAGTAGACAACATCTAAGTCGGGGTTATCCTTCCGAATCTTGGTACGTACATTATCCTCCAACTTATCGACTTGGATAGAAGCACGTTGACTGAAGAATGCGCAGCCCAATGGTGTAGCAAATATTAAAACAAATCCACAGAAAAGTGTTTGAATTGGAGCATTCAGTCGTGGGTGCTTTTTCAAAACTCCTTTCTTAGTTAAATATTCCATAAGGACTGGTGTTAACACTGTTGGGTTTTTACAAAATTATATTAGAAATTTGTTAACTATTTTTTTTAAAGACTATTCAAATGTATTTTAAAAATTATTAAAAGATTTACAAATTGTCTTGTACTTACCCATTCCAGGAGATGCCATTGCAATTCTGCTTAGAATTACTGCAGTGATACCAACGGCTGCCGCTTTTTTAGATATTCCTACTTCCTTATTCGTTTCATCAAGAAGGACTACGCCATTGCGGAGTTCTCTAGCAAGAAAAATTGAAAAAAAAAAAAAAATGAGAAATGAATTAATCTACACCGCCAGATGGTAGTTTTTTGTTCCGCAAAATTAGGTTGCATTCTCATACCGCAGATGCTTTTAGTGCATGTGTTCAAGAAAAGAATTCATTCGTTTTTTTATAGAGAATTTCAAATTGGGTCAAGAGACTTGATGCACAATTTTTTATATCTGATGACATATGGTGAATGCATAACAATCTCAATTAATGGAAAAACGTAATCAGTTTTCGGGTACTTTCAACCTTCACGTAGCAATGGTGCTAATTTTAAAGTCTTTTTCTAGTGTTAGGTTTACCGAGGGGTAATTTTCACCTGTGTCAGTTTACTTAAAATTTATTCTTTAAAAGAAAAATTATACCTTATTTTTTATTAATTTCTTGATTAATCATTAATTATACATGTCTTATAAAGATTAATCAAGATATTAGGTGGTTGCATTAATTTCCGCTGTTCACATATAGATGTGGGTAGCAATTTTTACACTGAACTATAATTACTGTGGCATGTACATTTTTGAAGCTTGAAGGTGGGTTAATAAAATCCAGTTGACAGTCGGCATTTTTATATTCATTAACCCTTTAACTGTTTATGTCGAGTATACTCGTCATGAACAAACCACGATTTTTCGCATAATGTCGATTGTATTCGCCACAATGATAAAAAGATAGCATTTGTATTATCAATCAACGAAACGACAATAATTTTTATTTCTGAAAAAGGGCAAATAAAGAAGTTTGAAATAATTTACATTTTAGAATATTCGTTAGTTTGCGGGCAGAAAAAGTTCTTAAAAACAAAATTAAACAGTTAAAGGGTTAAGTGATATTTAATATACACTGAAAAATGGATTGCGATAAGTTGTTTTTCCGATGTGTACTTCTGTATTATTTCGATTTGAAAAAAAAGTGCGGCTGAAGGTCACCAATTACTCGCGGAAACTTATGGGGAATCTGCTCCATCCGAAACAGTATGCAGAGATTAGTTTAGAAGGTTTAAAAGTGGTGATTGTGATGTTTATGACGGCCGGTCAACCGAAAATATTTGAAGATGAGTAATTAAAAGCGTTATTGGACGATAATCCCGCCCAATCGCTTAGAGAATTAGCTCAACAACTTGGAGTCGATAAATCAACTGTATTGCGACGTTTGCATGTCATTGGGAAGATACAAAAAGAAGGAAAATTGCTGCCACATCGATTGACCGACAGTGCTATTGCGAATCGGCTAAACATCTGCATTTCATTACTTGCAAAGCAAAGAAAGAAGAGTTTCTTATTGCGTATTGTAACCGGAGATGAAAAATGGATCTATTTTGAGAATCCAATACGAAGAAATTCATGGGTTGATCCTGGCCAACCGACAACATCAACTCCAAAGTGGAACATCCACGCTAATAAGACAATGCTCTGCATTTGGTGGGATATGGAAGGAGTTGTCTATTACGAGTTGTTAAAGCCGAATGAAACAATCACCGATGAGCGTTATGGAGAATTTGTACAAAAATTTGATGAAAAACAGACCATCAATTGCATCGAATCGACGAAAAATTCTTCTTCTTCATGATAACGCCCGGCCTCATGTTGCTTTGAAGGTCAAATAAAAACTGATGGAGTTTGAATGGGAAACCCTCCCCAACCCAGCGTATTCTCCAGATCTGGCTCCATCAGACTATCATCTGTTTCAGTCGATGCAGCATGATTTAGAAGACAGGCATTTCAAAAATTATGAACAAGTCCAAAAATGGATTGCTGATTGGATAGCCTCAAAGGATAGAGCTTTCTTTCGCCGCAGAATTCAATTGTTACAATTCGGAGAAGGTTGTAGCTGCCGAAGGCGCATATTTTGATTAAAATCATTACAATTTTTATCATAGAAATAAACGTTCAAAAAAATATAAAAAACAGCGACTTTTAATGCAACCACCTAATATTTTCAGAAAATACAGCATGCACTGTATTGGAGAAAATAAATTCAAATTAAACTACAATGGGTCAAAATACAAAAATGATCACATATACATAAGTATATAGCATAGCCAACCAGTCAGCGACTAATCATAGAGTAATAGAATTTTGATAATTTTTGAAAATATGGTTTTATAGCTTATAATTTCTTCTGATTTATCAATACTAAGTGATATGGCGATCGTAAAAGTTTTTCCTGAACCGATCAATTTCTCTATGTTTTATTAGTTCACATTATCATGAATCTACGGCGTTATTTTTTTAAAGTGATAGCTTTTTTCATGATTACTTCTTTTTCTCGTATGTATTATTTTATTTTTCAGCGTTTTTGTTGTTACATTCTCAAACGGCTTATGGGGATGTAGCCTGAATTTTAGGAATTTCAATAATTTATTCCAAAGCCCATATAATTATTCTATTTGTCGATAAGAACGACTGAAACGGCTGTTGGTTCTTAGTATACTGTACTAAAGATCAAGTACAGAATTACTGTATAAATCTACTTATTGGTAGAAATTCCTGTGCTTAGAATATCAATCGAACTCTAATATAAAAAGTTCTTACTGAAACACTTATTTTAAAAAAAAATTGAATACTTACTGCATGCGCATCATCGGAATATTAATGCAATTAGCTGCAGCAACAGCAGCTAGGGGTACCAGACGTCCTATAAATGGATTCAAGTTCTGAAATAAGAAATTATAAAGTCTTGATTTCTTTTAAAGAGAAGGCTACTTACCTTAACTAAGCTATTAAGAGATAGAGCTGTTGTTAGAGCTCCACCGGTAGCGAGCACGTACGAGGTGAGCAACTGGCTGAAGAAAAAACACATTTTATTATACATATATATACCATAATTTATACGTTTCTAATTTTTAAAACTAAAGTTTTATCTGTAATTTATCTAATAGATACGAAAGGCATGGATTCATATGACTTGTTTTTTTTTGTAGATATTTACTTTGTGCTTATTGGTGATGAGCCTGAACGGTTTGTGTAATTGACAACAGCGTTAAAGGTCTGATTAACCCACTGCCAGAATACGACGGCAGGAGTTGTTTTGTAGAAGGAGAGCATGCCTGAAAGATTAGAGAGAGTTGTTATCTTAATCTCATGCACTTTTTTAAATGTAGGGTACTTACATCCAGTGATTAAAGTGTTCATAGGCACTTGAGCCGACATCCTTCCGACGATTAATGATTTTTCTCCTGTCTCCGGGTGGAAAGCAGAATCGTAGAGATATTTTGCCCTCCAGAGGTCCTCGACCGACTTGCATTCTGGGACAGGTTTATTGGCCTTGTAGTTTTGGACAATTTTTTTTGCCCTTTCGAGCTCCTCGTTAGTCGCTAGCAAATTCAGAGGGTTGGTCAGCAGGAAGAAATGTTTTGCCCGATTTATGTAAGTACTCTGATCGTACTTGGGGCTGTCGAGGTCCACTTTAGGTAATGTATTCTCCGACATTTTTTTTCCCACAAACTGCAAAGGCAAACGATTCTAATTAATTAGGTAAATATTGCTCGTAGAGTGCAGTCGAAGACTGCAGTATCTGCGCAATTAACAAGTGCAACGGGCAAGGGCACTGCACTCACGAGTGGTTCAGCCCCAATCGTGCGGTCGACCGTTTGGAGCAGATAACCGCTTGTTACATAATTTCATGAGTGCTGCCTTTGCGCGTTGTACACATTTTGCGGGGCGACAGCCACTCTGCACCCTCGAACGATTTCAGTTGGATAAATTCTACACTATACCACAAATCACACTATCGAAAACTCACCCTATTGCGCCGTACTGTGACCGCTGACCTTCCTCCGGGTGCTATTTGAGTTCTGCGACTACTTCTCGTCGACTATGCGAGGCTGATATTTGATAATCAGTCGAAAGTCAGACTATCACTGAATAGAGCTCCATACCGAACCGATGACGTTGACGCGACTCCGCTCTGATAGTCTGGCTCAGACAGCTGTTTGGAAAAACCTCGCAAGTTTTTTTGTAACCACCCGGTCAGCGGTGGGGTGGGATATGTCATTCGGACGAATCAAAGTGTGGAAACAGTCGGGCCTCAGAAAGCTTTTTGTCTGGATTGTCCAGGGAAGTGGTTCTGGGCAGGGACTGACCGGGCACGGGCGAGGAAGATTTTTACATGTAATAAAACGATAAGAAAAATAATTCGGTCCACACTCCAGCAGCCGAATAAAAACCAAACTCACATTAGAACTCATAAGCAAATGCTATGTCGTTACAAACGTAGTACTAGAAGGCAGAGTCAAGCGGCGTGTCTGAGCTAGAGACTTCCTGGGGTTTCGCCGTTGCTGCACAGAGGTCACTTTTCTTTCCGAACACTGAATCTTAACTGAGCACGGATTCACCCCCATACTTTTTTCATTTCCACACCACGAGCAACCTTTGAACTTGCATAATCTGGAATGAAAAGAAATATGAATTTGAGGTATTTAGTAATAAGTGACAAATTAGACGACTCTGAGGAATATTTAAGAAATAAGAAAGCTTACACGTAATACCATCTTGTTCAAAAAGTTTCAGGAATTTATTCAGAAAATTAAAAATACAAGTTTATTCATCAAAATAGTCATTGTCTCCTTCAAAGTACTTTTCATCAATTGCACCGCAACCATGCCAGCGCTTGATCCAATCCCCGAAACATTTTTGATACTCCTTTTTCGGAATAGCCATCAGAGCTGTGTTCGATTTCTCTATTATCTCCTCTTGGCTGCTAAAACGTGTACGGAGTGGGTTTTTCAGTCGACCAGGAAGAAGTCGCAGGGAGCTAAATCAGGTGAATTTAGTGGCTGCTGGATCTGGATGGTGTTCGTTTGGTTCTTGGTAAAAAAATTGTGGAGAACGATGGCATTATGCGACGGTGCGTTATCGTGATGCAAACTACACGAGTTGTTTGTCCACAAATCTGGTATTTTTTGGCGAACTGCTTCATGCAAACGTCTCATAACTCCCAAATATTACTCTTTTCTAACTGTCTCACCTTGCGGCAAGAATTCAAGATGCACAACAGCGTTGTAATCCATGAAAATTGTGAGCATCACCTTCGTTTTCAACTGAAAACGACGTGGTGTCTTGGCTGATCCGGATTGCGTATCATACTCATAAACCCACGTCGTCGTCGTCTCTACTAATTATACGTTGGATGAATGTTGGGTTGGATTCAGCCATCGACATTATATCTTTCGTCAACGCGATTCCTTTTTTGCTTGAAACTCAGTTCTTTCGGCATCAGCTTTGCAGCGACACGTCTGAAGCCCAAATCATTAACCAAAATGCTCTGAACTGATCCATAAACCATGTTCAACTCCTCCACTACGTCTCTAATGGTCATTTTGTGGTTTTAGGCAATCATTTCTTTGAATTTATCGATATTTTCTTCGGCATTGCGATGTCGAAGGCCTGTCACCGCTTTCGTCATCCTCGACGGTTTCACGCCCACCTCTGAAGCGTTCGCTTGTTTTCGATAAAGTATCGTTGCCGAAACACTTCTCCAACATTTCCAACATTTCGCACTGTTGAATCCGTTTTTAACGCAAAATTTAATACAAACTCGTTGATGGAAAATAGTCGTAAAAATCGAAATATGAAGCTATTATGCTGCAATTTGGCGGGAATGTTAATGACAGATGTGGCAACTTTAAAAAACTTAAAAACTCAAATAGGGTGACTGATAGCACCACACAGTGATCTTCCTGAAACTTTTTGATCAAGGTAATAAGTTCGAAATTTTAAAAAATATTCCGAGCCTTATTTTGATATTTTCTTTTTATAAGTAATTCAGTCATAAAAACGAATCGCGCCAAATAAGTTCTCAGATAATATTTATTTATTAAAATAAAATGATGTAATTAAAAAAGAAAAGAAGTAGATGTCTTTATTATTAGAAGCACTTACTCCTTAATCCATAAATGTTTTCCGCCTGGCCGCATTTTCAGAAGCCTTGCTTAATGTTTGGTCAATTTTCATATGCTGCTACAACTACAGTCTAGTAATTTTTTATTTATTCAATTTAACAAATTTATCATTGATCCTTATTAAATAAATGCATGAAAAGCAAACAATTTTCGTTATTCCTCCAAAATTTAATAGTCTCTTTCTCTAAAGGTGAAATTCGAAATATAAGTTTTTCTTAAAAGTTCTGATTATCTTTGCACAAATCAAGAACTGCTAAGCGACTATATGAAAAAAAATTATAAGCATTTGTAGCATTACAATAGGTTTTCTCAAGAACAAATAAATGCCAGAAAATGTAAACCATTTCTGAAAAATACCTAATTCTTAAAGCGCAAACCATTTACAAAAAAAAATTTGCATCTTTTTCTTTTTATTTATTTTGCATTGTTTCTACCGACGAATCTTTATCTTTTAAATGCAACTATGAGCACATGCTTGTCGTGTTTCTACAGAAACGTTGTTTGCCGTTTCTACCCAATTGAATAAATATCGTCATTATATATACGAGAAGACTTAGGTATGGGTTATGGAAGAGGAGGGAACTGTCGTAAGAATGCTGTTAATAAAATCAACTAAAAAGGAATATAAAAGCTGTGGCTTGAAAGAAGGTAGAGTAGTCATTATAATTTCTACAAGTTAAAATGGCAAAATTCAATAATTTGATAGTTTTCTTCGTACTTTTGAGTGGCTTAGGAGTTATTTATTGCAGGAAAACACCAAAGTAATAATAAACTTAGTTAAATATATATTTTACATGTAATATTAAGATGCATATAAGCAGAATTTCTCACAAATATCAAATATTCATTTTTCAGATATAGCCATGTAAATGTGACATTTCCGTCTGTATCGAAGGAATATGATTTTTTGAATACTTTGAAAGCAGCCAAGATAGATTTCGAAACAGCTAAACGAAAAAGTACTTCTCCAGGACATCAGGAATATATCGTGGAAGCCAGTTTTATCCCTGAATTTGAGGCTCTTTTGAAGCATTTAAACTTCTCAAGATCAGAGTACAGCAAAGCAAGAGAAGAGTAATAATCGCTTTTATCACTGTTTTTATAAAGATCATATATTAGTATAATATTACAATTGTGTAGATATGTGAAAATTCTTCTAAAGGATAACAATCTGCTTCCAAATAAATTACTGGAAACTGGGATAGAACTCCGAAAAATCAAGCTACCAGTTGATGATATTAACGCTTACGTTGTGGAAGTTAGTTTAATACCCAAAATTAAGGCCATCGCGAAGAAATTAGACATCTCACATGTTGATTACAAAAAGACCAGACTATGGTAATATATAATTTTTTTAAATTGTTTGTAGCTTCTGTAAATGTTTAATTGATTCATAAATTTCAAATTACCTTATTCCATGTCACGTATGCCTACTCATCGTGGATACAGTCGCATATCCGTCACATTCACCAAGAGAGTGGACGAAGCTACATTTCACGAACGATTGAAGAGATTCCACGTGCCTGTCGAGGAGGCTGAGATCAATGACCTCGACCTGTGGGATAGTGTCTATCTTCACGACAAATGGGACGTGGATTATTTTATCGAACCTCATTTATTTGATGACTTTGCTTATGCGTTGGGTGTTACCCTCCTGTAGGTTATTTATTAATTAAATTATCAATTAATTATAATACAATAAAACGATAATTTAGATGTATTTCCACATTTCGGAAATAAAAGTGAATTGCGAAAAATCCCAATGTATGCTTTTTACTACAAGAAATAAACCATGTTATTTACCTATTAGTTATCTCAGGATCAACGGGGAATATCTGGGAATAACGTTAGACAAGAAACTAACATATAACCATAATGTTTCAAACATCTCTAACTAAATTAATACCTTAACCAGAACCCAGAACTACAAAAGTTCGGCCACCCCACAAAATATAATTTTGAGCCCCCTGAAGAAGATATTTACAATGTCTATACAAATAGGACTCATATTTAGTGCGGAAAATAAAAATTCATTCGTCTATCTATATTATTAGTTCATTGATGTAGTGTGTTTTTCATTTTTAACACTTTACCGACCGCAATTTTGCTTAAGAGAAATTCTCTCGCACCAAATACATTTTCTGCTCTAAGTATCTCTTAAATTATGTTTTGAGCCTATTAATAGGTTTGCGGTCGGTAAAGTGTTAATATAAATTTTAGTGATAAATAAAAATTATATTATAAAAACCCAATAAGAGGGAAGAAATTAAAGATTTTCTTTTATTCAAAGGTATAATAGAACTTTTTCGTTAATTACTAATTCGAAATCAAAAGTCGACTTAGATACCAAATAAACCGATTTCGATACTACATGAATCGATTTCGATTACAAATACCAAATAAATCGATACCAAATAAATCGATTTGTGAGCCGAATAATCTATACCAAATCGATTTCAATTCTAAGTAAATTGTTTTCGATACCAAATATTGTAGGTCGATTCGGGGGTCAAATAATTAATTTCGATACCAAATAAACTGATTTAGATACGAAATAAATCAGTTTAGAGACCAAATAAATCGGGTTTGACATAAAATAAATTATCTCAATTCCCTTTTTTTTGTCTGTTAGTCCCCCAATCGATTTCATTGGAAGAACTGTATCTAATTGATGTTTAAAAATAAAAGATGGCTATTATAATACTACATACTATTTTAGAAAATAGAACGGAAGAATACTGATTTTCTTCCACTAATTTTTCATTACTTCTAACGACAATTTCACAAATTTGTTTTTATTAGAATTGTTTTTTGCGTAATCATTTTTTCCATGTCTTTATTCTTTATACAAAAAAAGAATTTTGCCAGCTGAATAAGCAGTCTAATCAACGACATGATACATGTGCTGTGAGGTAAATGACGACATTTTCATCAGAGTGCATTAAGAAAAATAAGCTTCACAAGTATAAAACCTGTGTTTTGAGTGATACAAGGAAAGTTAATTTAAATTCAAGTGAATATGAATAATCTCGTTATCGTAGCAACTTTTTATGTGCTTTTATGCACTTTAGGAGTTTGTTACAGTAACAAAATTCCAAAGTAATTATTGTTTTATTACATAATATTATTTTAAATATTGTTTATTCCTCAATTACTTTGAAATCATTTGCGTCATGAATATATTTTTTTTTTTTAGATTTAGTCATGTGAATGTGACATTTACCTTGAGATCCGATGAAGTAATATTCCTCAGGAAAATAAGAGAAGCTAAAGTCAATTTCGATGAGGGCAAGCGAAGTGAGGTAATAAAAGAGATTTACCCAGTGGTTCAGGAATTTATTGTGGAAGAAAATTCAATACCTGACTTTGAGGACATGGTGACGAGATTGCTGCTGCCAAGAACTGACTACAGCAAGGCAAGGAATGAGTATGCAATAATCGTATTTATATTTTGCCTCAGTTTTAATTATATGCCATTGTGAGCACAGGTATGTAATACTTTTCCTGGCAGCAAAAGATAATGAGCTTCAACAGAAATTGATAGAAGTTGGGATAAGTCTTCGGGAACTCAAGTTAGAAGTTAGCAGTGGGGATCTTAAGGCGTACATTGTGGAAGTCAGTTTAATCCATCAAATTGAGACGATTGCATCAAAAATAGGCATGCCAAATATCAATTACGACAAGAAAAGATTAAGGTAAGATTTGGTTTCGATTTGGTTAATTGTTCAGTTTCATACCACAACCCTATCTAACTTTCAGTCATATGTCCGTAACATTCGCCAAGAGAGAGGATGAAACTTTGCTTCATGAACGTTTAAGAAAACTGAATCTGCATGTTGAGGAAATCTATATGAGTGAACACGAAAAATGGGATCTTGAATACTCTCAGGGCAAATATGTTGTAGATTACTTTTTGGAACCCCACTTATTCGAAGATTTCGCTTATGCGTTGGGCGTAACTTTAATAGATAATATATAAATTTTTTTTGAATGTTCAATTATAATAGAATTTTGCATTAAAGATATATATGGGATAATCCATGTCAAGTGGATCAGAGCTGTGGCCAAAATTGTAGGTGCCCAAAAAAATCAACCGAGGGCTCATTTGAAAGCTTATGACGTCTACTTTCGAATGCCCTGTGCGCCTTTGAAAAATCAAATATGGCGGTTTCAATATGGCGACCGGAAGTGGAATGAAAATTCAAAATTTTTGGAAAAAAGCTTATAGAAAAAAAAATTTGCAAGCAACAAGACCGTATTTCGACTTAAATTGTAGCAAATGAACAGCTCTTTAAGGCTGGTGCAGTTGGATAAGAAAATTCAAGATGGCGGATCCAATGTGGCTGTGCAAAATCCCACTTTATGGCCAAATTTTTCAAATCCAACCATTTCGCACCAAATCTTGTATACGGGGGTTTTTGGGGTCGCTGACCACGAATATAGAATTATATTTGAAAAATTCAAAATGGTGGATCCAAAATGGCGGGCGGTTGTTTTCGAAAATCAACCGATTTGCACCAAATTATGTAAACAAGGGTTTTTGGGGTCGCTGACCACAAATATGAGATTATATTTGAAAAATTCAAAATGGCGGATCCGCCATCTTAGTTTTTTTCGAAAATCAACCGATTCGCACCAAATCAGGTATACGGGGGTTTTTGGGGTCGCTGAACACGAATATAAAATCAGATTTGCGAAATTCAAAATAGCAGATCCAATATGGCGGACGGTTATTTCAAATCGAACGGCTTTCAGAAAACCTTTTAGCCATATTATATTCTCATAATGTATTTTGCAAATCTGACTTTGTATTCGTGATCAGCGACCCCAAAAACCCGCGTATACCTGATTTGGTGCGAATCGGTTGATTTTCGAAAAAACTAAGATGGCGGATCCGCCATTTTGAATTTTTCAAATATAATCTCATATTTGTGGTCAGCGACCCCAAAAACCCTTGTTTACATAATTTGGTGCAAATCGGTTGATTTTCGAAAACAACCGCCCGCCATTTTGGATCCGCCATTTTGAATTTTTCAAAAATAATTCCATATTCGTGGTCAACGACCCCAAAAACCCCCGTATACAAGATTTGGTGCGAAATGGTTGGATTTGAAAAATTTGGCCATAAGGTGGGATTTTGCACAGCCATATTGGATCCGCCATTTTGAATTTTCTTATCAAACTGCACCAGCCTTAAAGAGCTGTTCATTTGCTACAATTTGAGTCGAAATACGGTCTTGTCGCTTGCAAATTTTTTTTTCTATAAGCTTTTTTCCAAAAATTTTTAATTTTCATTCCACTTCCGGTCGCCATATTGAAACCGCCATATTTGATTTTTCAAAGGCGCACACGGCATTCGAAAGTAGACGTCATAAGCTTTAAAATGAGCCCTCGGTTGATTTTTTTGGGCACCTACAATTTTGGCCACAGCTCTGATCCACTTGACATGGATTATCCCATATATAAATATATGATATTAAAAAAACGATAAACGACATCTTTTAAAAATCCGTTTAATTAATAACAGGTAGTATATAACTCAAAGAAAGAGTAAATCTTTGTTTAGTTTAGAATAGAATGTTTCATACAAGTGGAAGTAATGAAACATTAAATTGACGAACTGCCCAATTCTACATAAAAGTTTTTTAAGATATCTCATATCCTCTCAAAGTTCGCAAATAAGAGATATTAAAATAATTTGATATTCTGCATTACAGTTTTTGGAGAAATATTAAGTTTAAGAGATTAAGAGGCTTTGGAGAAATTCAATTAAAATTCAAATAAAGCATGCTGTGAAAAACTGTCATTTTGGCTAAATATTTCATATCGGTGAAAGTGAAGTGAAAAAAGTGCATTTAATATTTCATAATGGAACATAATAGTAAGTTATACCTATATTATTTAATGTTATTATTTCATCATAGTTTGTTACATTTGATAGAGAAAGAAATTCCACCAACGGTAGCGGTTCGCAGAAGGAGGCTTAGAACAACAAGCAGCAGCATCCCCTTCCACTCCAATTCGGGCATCTATTGTAATTGTAAAGATTGGTCTCAATAAAAATATACCTATAATTATAATTATAAATCCTTACACTTTTAAGCGTTGGATGTATTGGTTTTGAAGAGAGGAAGGAGATGGACTGTCGAAACCAAGAATCCATTGCAAGTCGCATAAATTGGTAACTAAGCTAAAAAAAATAAACAAATCATGTACATTTATTCAGGTCGCATAGAAGTACAATTAACCCAATTATGATCAAAATCCAGTACTTAAAATTTTTTTCGTTGTCCGGGGTCAGATTTGATCAATTTACATATCCCCACCCCCCACTCTAGCTCCCTCTAGGGTCACTTTTTTACCGAGTTCCGGGAGTACCAAAAAATGAGCTGTTTGAAGAGGAGGTAAGGGTATATGAACTTATCAAATCTAACCCCAGATTTGTCATCAGCAACCCCGACAACCCCGATGGTCAAGTTTTCTCCGAGTTTCGGGAATACTAAAAAATGAGGCATTTGAAGAGTAGGGGAGGGGGTAGGGTAAATGAATTTATCAAATCTGATCTCAGATTCGTGATCAACAACCCCAAAAACGCCCTGGATCTTGTTTATGACAAAAAATTATATATTATAATAATCTTGCGAAAAGAATATTCCATTATATTTTACCCGTCCTTCGACTTGACCCGCGGTTAGTAATTAAATCAAATTACTTTCTGGATACTAAATCTAATGCAATATTGAAAAAAAAAGCTGTTGAAAATTAAGTTTCTTTTCTGAAGCTTACTCCACAGAACTCTTTTTCGGTTTTGATTAATTTTCGATGACTTACAATTAAATCAAGTTCTCTGTGAAAAAAAGAAAGATGCTTTGCGTCTATTGGAACAAAAGAATAGAACATTCTTTTGAATTTGAATTTTTATTTGTGAAGTAGAAAAAATACATATGCAGGCAAAACGCCAGACTTTGAAGCACGTGGATTAATAGATGAAAACTGTGTTTGTTGCCTCCGCTTTCTTCCATATGTATTTATTTTTTATTGTTTCTAACTTAAATTTTACAGTCTTTTTTATTTGATTTGCACAATAATTTTTCTCATTTCAACACAACCAAGAACTTCAGCCAATTGGATAAACAACGTACAGTATCATGTATGTGAATTGTTGCATATAATGTAGACGTAAGTAGATTATGAAAATTTCATTATATACATAGTAGGTAATATGAAAACTTTACTTTTCGAGTATATATGTATATTGGGAATTGAGCTATATGTGCCAAGTTAATTCAAATTCAAGTGAATATGGATAACCTCGTAAACGTGATAACATTGTTCGTAATTTTATGCAGTTTAGGGATTTGTTGCAGCCATGGAACATTTAAGTAATTGCTGTTTTATATAGTTTTTGCTATTCAAAGGATTCGTTTTTATATAAAATACCTCTTTTTTAGATATCAACATGTGAATGTAACATTTCCCTTGAAATCGGACGAATTTGTATTTCTCAGAAAAATAAGAGAAGCTAAAGTCAAATTCGATGAGGATAGATGATAGATAGATTTAGTTTCCCAGTGGCTCAAGAGTTTATTGTCGAAGAAAATTCAGTAGCTGGTTTCGAGGACATGGTGAAGAAATTACAGCTCCAAAGGACTGACTACAGCAAACCAAGAAATGAGTAATAATCATGTTTATATTTGGGTTCAGTTTTATTTGTTATCCATTTGTGAACACAGGTATGTAAAGCTTTTCCTGACAGCAGGAGATAAAAAATTTCAACAAAAATTGCTAGAAGCTGGAATAAATTTGCGGGAGCTCAAGCCAGCAGTTAACAGTGGGGATCTTAAGTCCTATATTGTGGAAGTAAGTCTGATACCTCAGATTAAGACGATCGCGATGAATGTAGGCATCCCAAGTATTCATTACAATAAGACAAGATTAAGGTAATTTGTTTTGACCAAATACTATGTATATGAAGTACAATAGCGTATTTATTTAATTTAATATTATATATCTCTTACTTTGGTTACAGTAACATGTCTGTTACATTTACTAATAAAGCGACGGAAACTATACTTCACGAACGATTAAAAAGATTTCACGTTACTGTCGAGGAGATCAAGATAAGTGATCTTGAAAAATGGGATCAAGAATACCAACGCGGAAAATATGATGTAGAATATTTTTTGGAACCTCACTTATTCGAAGATTTCGCCTATGCCTTGGGCGTAACTTTACTATAATTTGTTTTTTTTTTAAATATTACTTTTTAATAAATGTATATTTTATCATATACAAAGTATTAGTTGTTTTGTATTGACAATATTTTAGGCATTCTGTTAACCAGATTTTTCAATACGTCATTACTAACATACTGATCGCGATAGTAGAGATTTTTCCTTTAGTATTCTGTATAAGAACATATATATTTTTTTAATTATTATAGGTGTGCACCTTTACTTGTAGGAATTTTAATTCCTGGTTAAGAAGATTAGAAATGATATATGACTTTGTGACGACACAGTAGGCGAATTTTGGATCTTCAATTAAAAAATTTAGAAGTAGGCATGGGAGAAACAAGGAATCCAAATAATTTTGTTTTTTTCGGACTTGGCTTGTACATCCCATCCGAGAAACATCTTTATATTTTTTTTTTTAACAAATAAATATCCAAATTACTATCCTACATTTTGTTTATAACTTAATGTAGGCAGGATAAGAAAGATAAAGGGCATAATACAATTTCTACAATTGGTGACCATGAAAAGCTTTAAACAGGCAAAGATCACAGCACAGCACAGTGGTACTCCACCACGGGGTGTTTTAGCTAATATGGTGATTCTTTAGTTATGACAAGTGTAACAACCAGTTTTTTGCAAGTACTATATTGCATTTGCAGTCGATATATTTTTCGTATTGTTTTTTTTTTAACACTTTAACTGCCGTCACCCGTGACCGGCACCCAATAGCTGAATGTGAAACTGAATAAAACGTGGCAACGAAAGGGTTAAAACGTTGAAGCTGGACCCACATTAATGGCAAACGTCAATGCCTATCAACGCCATTAAAAACGGCAACAAAATTAACGCGATAACGAGATGGCCACACTAAAAATTCGACGCGATAACAAGATGGCAACACTACAAATTCAACGTCAATGCACATCAACAAAAATGGCGTTAAATATGACATGGTTCAGTTTGAAATATTTCAAGGAACTCAATCACTTTTTCATTTGACCAATTCATAGCCATAGAATACTCAACCGTAGTTATCGTCGATAAACTGTCACGACTGTCAATCACTCCGGTCAGAAAACAAATACGGCTCACAATGAACAAACGTCAGTGTGGCCACACAAGCAGTAAGTATCGTGTTAAATCTCTTTGATGTGCCAAAAAAGACCGCCACCCGGGTTATTGCCTAACGTCAAACGGCTTTAAGAATGGCGTTGAAAAATTATCACGTTGAGTCGTGGCTATACTTACATTTAACGTCCATTAACGCGATAATCAACGGCGTTTGCCGTTAGTGTGGCTCCAGTATGAAAGTTGAAAAGCTACATTTCTCATTTGCTCGAGTTAACAACCATAAAGTTTTTGAGATATTACCAAGATATAAGGTTTGGAATTAAACTCCTTTTCGTTAAAGTGAGCTTAAATTCGAAATTATTGTCCAGGATATACTAGAATACGATTCCTACCCTCGCTGTAGTTCACTGTATTGGCAACAGAGAGCACTGGTGTCCTCTTTTGCAGCATCACCCTGAAAAGAGGATATGGGCAATAAATTATAATCTTGACACTTTCAGTTGGACCCTTCGAGGGTATCTTTTATACACAAAAGAGGCTCAGGGAACCATAACAGCAGAGCGCTAATTCTACCGCTCAGTCTGGCCAGATGTGCACTACGCCAGTCCAAATGAGGGTAAAATCGCAGCGTTAGTTAACTTAATTTAGCGACTAATGAAAAATACTGACTTTCTGCCCATTAAGGCTCAAGGTAGCCAAGTGACTCCAAGGCCTAGTTGCAGCCGATTTGGAAGGAACTGAGCCTCAAGAATGTGGCTATGTACTATGCACGTACGCGTGTTCCTGCGACCAAAGCGACGTGTCCTGGCTGGGTCTAATCAATCATTGCCAGGAGTTGAACTGCAGCTGTTTAGGGCTGTGATGGGAGATGAGGTAGTCGAGTTAGTTTTATGTGGTTATTCCTCGCAAGCTCCTAATGGCCTGAGGAGCTTCAACTGCCTGATCACTGCATTATTAAACAGTCCTCCGTCTTTCGGGCCACTGATAGTTGGTGCCATCCAACATTCCGTTTTTCCACCTTTTGTTCTAGTCGATAAATTTCCTGGTCCGTCCAATAATCGATGAGAGAAAGTTACGAATCTGTTCTTGGATAAAGATTACGATTTGTGTATTTTGGTTGTGATTTCATTTATTAGTTCATTTTTGTGTTTTTGTCTATAGTGTCAAATGAATATGTGTTAGATTGTTTAATAAAAATGAGGTGGCAATGTAAAACACTTTAAAACTAGAAGAGAACACAATTGGATTACGTTTCAAGGAGATGGACATATACATATACTATATAATAACTTTTTGCACGTAGCAGCTATTTTTAAACTAAAGATTTTGGTAAAGAATATATTCAACTCACTATATTCCTCATTTTGAGCATCTTGTATAGATAAACTTTTCAAAGATTGTATTTTTTTGAAAGTAAAAGTAAATATAAAATATAAATATGAAAAGTATTGCCATTTTCTTATATTTTTTAACACGTAAATGTTTTTCACAATCTGTGAAGAAATTTTGAAAATCTGTAGTTATTATCAATCGATTCTGTGGAAAGAATTTTTTGATCAAAGTTTGTTTCAAGACCTTAAGCCGTAAAACGTGTCATTTAAGAGATTCGTTTAGTACAATTATAAAATAATGCTATCTAAAGGGCAAATGCATTGTACACAAAATTTGTGGCGCCCTAGATGATTAAAAAATGATTAATCCATTGCTTTTATATACAATCTGAATATTTGCATTTTCAAAACTATATAAAACTTTAGTGAAAGATGAACAGTTGATGCATTTTAATGTTCTTCATACAGATCGAGAAAGAAAGGTTTATTTTCTAAATTATACGGTGTAAACGATCAAATTAAGGGCTCTAACACACATGTGTTTCCTCAGTAAAAGAAGATATTTGAAACAATTTATGACCTTAATATTGAACAGAAATTATCGGTAGTTCTATAAGATACAAAAAATGTAATTAGTTGATTGAAACAAAAAAAGTAAATAATATGAAAAATACTTTTAATTTCTGAACACATCAGACGGGATATAGAATGAAACTGAAAGGTATCTATTAGCTTTAGCATGACAAGAGTCCTAATGTATTGTTATACAATTTGTTACCCTGCTTGAAAAAAGATAGTGATAAATTATAATTTATTTCTTCTATCGATTTTCATTTTAAACCAATAACAATCAATAAAGCATCTGTCATAAATTTATCTGTGAAATTATTTGTTATAATAATTTTTATGGATAATCAGTATTTTTATTTTTATTCGTTTGAAATTTGGTCTATCGCTTATGAAAGCTCATGAGTCATGAAATTAAAATCAAATAAGAGAAATACTAATACTTTAAACAATTGTTTTACTAGTTGTTAGTTTAAAAATTTTGATTTGCGATTAAATATATAGGATTACAAAAAAGACGGACAAGTGCGAGTAGACTCGTGCCTTGAGGGTTGCGCACTTTACATAGGGTGTAAAAATACTAGCTATAAGAATTTTGCGCAGTTATTGGGTATCGGAAATTTAACAACTTTTGAAAATCACGAAAATCCATTGAGTTAGGAACTTGATTTTTTTACAGGACTATGAGGCTGTAGACTTTAGTATGTGCATTGGCGTGGCTAGGGGTTGGGGGAGCAAGGGTGGCCACCCTAGAAAAATCGACAGTGTTGAAGAATTACTATACTGTCTAATTGCTTTTTTATTTTATGATTCAATATCAATCCTACTTAGAAAATAGTGTCGGAAATGGCTAGCAGACTAGCAATTTGAAAGAAGAAGGAATTGTGATTGCGCGAGCTACTAGGTGCTTCCAATTATTACAGTGTTCAATAAAAACTAATTAATACAAGTTAATCGAAAATCCGTATATTATATTTTTGTTTTTACTAAGTATTTAGTAAATTAGGATGTTTGTATCAATTTAAATTAACCGCCTTGTCTCAGTTAGAGGTTTTTCTATTTGTTTGAGCTTCAATGAAAATTAGGTACCTACATGGTAAAAACAGACTTGTTTATTGTGAGATTACCTAGTACCTACACGTAGTAGTACATTAATTAAACGACTTCAAAAAAAGAGGAGGTTCTCAATTAGAATTATTAAATAGATATTTTTGCCGATTGTTTAGATGATTCTTGTTTTGTTCGACATATGAAAATTGGTGTAGACCTTTTTTAGAAAATTTACAAAAACAAAAAAAAAACCGCCAATTTTGTGATTGTTACGATTGAAGTTGGTTGTTGCTACTACAAATACTACAATAATTACATTTACTTTAAGTGGCGTAAAGAAAGAGGTGGGAAATCTTTTGTACTTAAAACTCTAACTATACATTTAATGACAAAGTTTATTTTTGATTATTTCATTCGGTTATGTTTTGTTTCATTAAGTTGGTTATAGGTTTTGATACATATTCTGTTTTTTTTTTTTTGGTATATAGTATGAACAAATTTAAAGATGTCAGAGCATTTTCTTTAAAACCTGAATCGTCGGTGATACATGATAATGAAAAGATGGGATATACAAGTAATTCTAGTTCTTCTATACAACCCAAAGCATCAAAAATTACATTTGAAATATCGACTATTCTTATTAAAAAACGACGTATCGATTTTCGCTTGACAATTAGATATGTTCCCGCGGTAAAAAGTAGCCTATATTCTCCCCCAGGATACTATTATATCTTCTTGACTTTGATCGAAATCTGTTCAGCCGTGTAAACGCGAAAAGGTAACAAACAGACAGACAGAGTAACTTTCGCATTTATAATATTAGAATAGAACTATGGATTTAGCTGTACAATTAGATTTTCAACTTTGCTAAGGAGTTAAGAAAGATGCCACATGGTAATAAGGAGAGTGAATGAACTGCATTATTATTTATCACTAGGCGTTATTTATGATCTCTCATTAAATGACTGTCGTTAGTTCAGCTGGACGGCTGCCCTTCTAGGAAAAATCCCTAGCTACGCCAAGAAGCTGAGAAAAAGTGATTTCACGGACAGACAGACAGACGGACAACAAAATGATCCTATAAGGGTTCCGTTTTTTCCTTTCGAGGTACGGAACTCTAATTATCGAAAAAAAGACCTCTATTGGGATATATCAAAATAACCACAAGCGCTTCTACTTCTTAAAGATTATTAACTTTTGTAGATTAGTGTCATGCTAAAACAGAATTTTTTGTACCGTGAAAGAGGAAAAGAAATACTTTTTATTTATATGGATATCATATTTCAAATTATTTTATTTTAATTCTATGCTATAAAAGATATTACGGTTCAAACTTTCTCTTCCTTAAATTATAGGGGTCCTCCTGGATAATTCCGCTTAAATAATAAATTTTCCTCTTTCTGTTTGTAAAATTATAAATATCTTTGGCTCCGAAGCGATATCGCGTTAACATTCAACAGAAAAAAGAACAAGAAACAGAAATTGTGCAGAAAGCGCTGAAAAATTTTGCTGTGAAATTAATGAGGGAAAGTGACTCTGCAGATGGTAATTTTCCTGCCACTAGCCAAGCCATTAGTTTTTATCTAAAGACGTCGTTATCGCGCACAGCTCCGTGCTGGAATAGATTTTTTTCTCCGAAGTTATATATAAAAATATGCAATTAGCAGTTCGGCAACATCTCGAGAACGCTAGACGACAGGAAACTTTGACCGCAAGAAACAAGAAAGTTTCGAGCGCCAAAGATGACGACGTGCGTCGGTGCCTGGGAGAGAGTTCGCGGGCCGCATAAATGCCGTTACCGCCGTCTTATGACGTATTGATTAAATTTCTCCCTTTAAAAATGCACGCGGTTTAACCGTGAGTGTGTGTAGGTATCGAAAGATGGCTTCAAAACTGATTATTACGGGAAAGCTACGCACACACAAAAAACCGGGAACATGCACCAAAATGGCTGCTCCAGGCCCTGCCTGTAGGACACTGTGCCCGACTGGGAGGGAAGACTCTTTAGTGGTGTGCATATGCACAAAATTAGGGGATTTCCTTCCGCAGAACCCTGGCGGAGAGAAGCTTAGGAGTTTCGGACTTCCTCAGATGGTCGGTCACCCACGGCCGGAGTGATCTCCGTGCCTTTCTGCATCATTGCGTTCCCCTCGCAGCATCTTAGCCCGCCGTTTGGCGGAAGCACAGTCCCTTCCTTTAGCCCATGAAATTCGCTATGCGTGCGCAGGAATAACGAAAAGGGATTTTTCCCTTCCTGCCTCCGTTTGAGGGCGATGATAGCCAACCTTGAAGCGTTTTGTTTTAGAGATGACAAAATTCCTGGTGCTGGTGTGCGCTTTACAGTGTTTGGTGCCTCGCTCAAGCGGCAGGGAGCAGGCAAATTGTCTGTTGTCGCCAGAGGAAGAGTTTTAGAAAAAAGTGCAGTGATTTTTTGCAACCTCCTCGGATTACACACACGGTAAATTTAGCTCAATTAAGGACAGTTTGTGTCCAAGAACATGGTTTTTCTTCCGGGTTTGTGGTCAATTACGAGTTTTTGCACAGTTGTTTGGCTTTTTTCTTGAGATCATTTCGCTTTCATTTCTCCTGTTGTCTGGTCAACGTAATTTGAAAAGATCCTCGGTGGGGTGACGGTTGCATCATTTCAAATTTAGGAGGGAAAATACTGGGGCTCTGTGTCTTTTTGATGGCAATTGTGTTCTAATCGAATGCCGCTTTTTTAAATGTCCCAAAGCAAAATTATTATAATGTTGAAAACTAAAAAGTGAAATAGAATTTTAGTAAAGTTTTATTCATCGATTTCAAAACCTGCAACTATAATATACTTAAAAACACCACCAAAACAAAATTAATCCTGCATATCAAATTGCAGTGATCTTAGCATTCAGTAAACGTGATCGTTGAAATCAATCTTTTTCTAATATTCTATTTTTATTTTACGAGTATCATACGAAAATCTTTCTATAAGTGTATTATTACGGTTTGATCCCGAATTCGATACGGTCGATAGAATAAAATTTATTGTGAAGTGTTTCCATCAATAAGGTAAAGCAGCCAATTACTGCATCCCATTTTATTTTTGACTCATAAGATACAATATATAAATTTTGGTACATATTCGACAATTTCGACAATATCACTTATTTTGATATAAAAAAATTATAAACTACACTTTGCTTCATAAAGAAACAATCTTGATCTTTAATTCAAAACGAAAACAATTTTCCAAACAAACACATTAAAATCGTAGAGTGTGGTTTTAAGCTGTTTAATGTGTCAACTTGATTAATATCATAAAAGTAAATTTTGATGAATGAATTTGCATCTGAAAATAGCTGATTTACATGACGCTGTCCGATTCTAAATGACATTAACTGCTGCTGGAGTTATCTAGGGGTATAAATAGGGCCGGGAAGGGAATCTGGTGATTTTACCTTATGATTATAATATATAAAACAAAATCTTAGTTGGAATATTTATTTTAATTTATTGGTATTAAAATCTAAACTGTTAAGATTTCTAATAGGATGGATATTCCTAATCATTTCCCATTAATATATTGAAAACGGTATGCGACAATTGATTTTTTAGTATATATTATCAATAACTTTTTTGAAAAAGAATGACCACGAACTTTTTCACCAATTGTCTGCTTTTCTAACTCAGGTAAGACATGTGAAATCTTTGTGAGCTATACATAAGTTATTTTTATTTATAACTTTTAGTATATGTTTTTTAACTAATAAATTAAACTTTATTGTATTGTTAAACTATAATTGTTGCTATAGCAACTTTTTATATATTTTAAAAGGATTAAAAGAATAGTATTCATTTAGGTAAAGTCAGTAATCTGTTATTATTATTATTAGGTGTGAACCTTATGGTGGGCACTACGACAAAAAGGTCTTTTATACCGAAGACCCTTTATAGTAGAAGACGGTCTGCTACCCTAAGGAACTTCAGAAGGTCTTTAACAGAACATGAACGAAGGTCTGTTACTTAAGTTGTAGATTTCAAAAAAAATATTTAAAAGTTTGAATTCGAAATCAAGGCCTTTTTGGTATTTATGCACTATGGTGCAATTCTAATTATTTTAAGGACACATTTCAATTCATTTGTTTAATGTTTAACTTTTTTTTTTTAAATGTTCTACTTTGTTCAAGTATGTGTACTCCAAAGCATTAAATATTTGAATAAAACCATTTATCAGTTTTTTTTGGTTTAGAATCATTTCTACAGTCATTAACAATCATCTTTGTAGAGAAAAAGATCTATCAAAGTAAAAACCATCTGAATACATACAATTTCTTTTTCGGACTAAAAGTTATCTAACGAGAAAACCAAAAGATTATCTTTTACAGATCATAGATTTTCCGGAAATATAACAAGGTATCTAAATGAATTGTTCTAAAATTAACGCTCATAACTGGTTCAATTTAAGTAACACAAGCTCTTTTTATAATACAGATAGGACAAGATGTTTTGAAAATGTTAAAAAAATTCACCTACAATAATTATTGTGTAAAATTTGGGACAGAAGAAAATATGCTAAAATCAAAAGCCTTTTGCACAATCTTTAGGATATTTCTTCCAAAACTACAATGATATATTGCCAAAGGAATTCTTTATGTCCTTGTTTATCAAGTGTACATAAAAAAGGTACATACCATTAGTGTCCGTGCCAAGACTTTGAGTGATGTTATTTCCCGGGCAAGCAATATCTTGTGTTATGTCCATTTGTATTCCGGGACTGAATGCAAAAAATAAACAGAACGAGCTACGAAGACATTTTTCTGCTAATTCAGTTAATTTTTCTCCGTAGACATCTTCACCGAAAAGTAGAACGAATTACAGCCCTGATTGTGTGCTCATTTTGGCTAGAATTAGAAACAAGGAGCAGAGACCTGCAGCCAAGAATAAATTCATTCCTTCCCTAACAATTTATTGTACCGATGGCGGGGAGCCAGGGGTTAAATAATGGAGAGTTGCACCAAAGTCCCAGCACAAATTATATGATGCTTTATAAGCAACAACACAGAAAAACACAGGTCGCTTTAGTATAGTGTTGTTCGAAAAAACGAAATGGTATTTCATTAAGTGGAAAATGAGGGCATAAAGCATAGAATCAAGGGGTTCAACGAATGGCACGTGACGCGGAAGGGTCCATGTCGACAAAAACACACACAAAAGCTCCACTGAATTAAAATAGAACAAAAATAAAATGAATCGAGTGAAATAATTCTCCATTGTCGCTTTGGCCGCGCAGTGGTGGTCGCGGTGGCGGGTTTGGTCGCCAATTTTGGTCCCCCGCAGCTTGCTCCGTTTTTGTTGGAACAGTTGGAAGGAACAACTTTTAATTAAAATCCCCCAATATTTTACTGTGTAAAACCGCCTGGCCAACCCCTCGGTCGTCGACTCCCAATTGCCCAGTGCCAAAATTTGCATATAATTTTCGTTTGTTATTTTTCTTATTCGACGATGGTCTCCTTCGTTTTCCGGAATGCATCTGCAAACAGAGCCCTACTCACTAAGGTCTTCAACAAGGCCCTGATCCCTTTCGGAGGAGTCAGTGGGAATGGGTACAAATTGAAAGCGCTGACTAGATAATAGTCCCTTCTTCCCTACTCCTTCAGTTTCCTGGTCGTCTGGGGGATCATAACACTCGTTCTGCACACACCCACTCCTATACCCTTTTCGATTTTGCCGGGAACGCTAAATGTTTGCGTTTCAGCCGGGACGAGATACTACTACTGCAGGTGTATGCGAACCACCCTCGCTGCTTGCGCGCGTACCTATAGCGAAAAGTCCTTGACTTCTCATCTTCTTCCATAGCATATACATATCTGTATGATTTTTGATGCAAATTGTAGCTATGTCGCTATGTGCAAATATGCCACTAGTGCGCACAACACATAAAGTGTTTTGCTGAAAAACATGTAAGTACCCAGGTGAGGAGCACAGCAGAAGACTAAACCTCTGAGCGTTTAAAGCTTTTCATTTCTCGAGCAGGTGAAAAATTCAGGGAGTCATTCAGGATTCAGATCCGCTCATATGTGCCCCTAAATGACAGGTGATGATCCTTTACCCTCGTGCGATGTGGTGCAATATTAATGGGGCCAATTGGAGCTGTTTTCGCTCACTTTTTAGGGTGGAATAGTAGACGAAGTGACTTTTTGTTGTTAAGGGGAGCACCCTTTTATCTTTGAAATGAAAACTCTTACGTGATATTCTTTAACAGTCGAGATGGTGAAACATTACAGCTTAAGTGAATTGTACGAATACTGAGAATATAAATCCCTAACAGCTTCTCCGTAAGGATTACGATTTTATTTCACAGATGCAATATTTTCTTGAAAGTTATGTTTAGAACGAAACGAACCCTGGGGTAAATGGAATACAATTTCACATACAGGCAATATTTCTTTGATTTTATTGTAGCTATTGTTCCATTCAATTATTACATATTCATGAAATACTTTGCTACTAGTGTAGCCGTCTGGTATTGAATTGATCAATCCAGTTGATTTTTATGGAAACATTATGGAATGAATAGCAATTAAATAAGGATTATTAAACTTATGGCTAATGAGATTCTCTTAAAATTCACACAGGCGTTTAATACCCATAATTTGGCCATTTCAAAACTGATTTGGCTACGATCTCGTTCCAAGGGTTCCAGGGAACAATTACTTGCTATTTTATATATGAAGCATTCTTTGTGAACAGACCACCCCCTGCTGTCCAAAAATGGTGAGCTCAATTTAAGGTCTACCCAGGCTCAAAAGAAAGGTTTTGATTTCTACTTTCGAATGCACACTGGCTTTCGAAGAGTCCATTACTTTTACTACTTATGGGGCTATAAAATCGGTCGCATCATTCCGATTGAGGTCTACAAAGGCCCAAATGAAAGCTTTTGACTTCTGCTTTCAGACGTTGTATTGCAAAAATCGCGTTCATTTAAGCCATTGTAGACCTCAACCGGAATGCTGCAAGCCAGTTTGTACTCTTTTAAATGGTAAAATTATAAAGATCACGTGTTTTTAGCGGCCATATTGGATTTTGAGCAATAAAAAAAAAAAAAAAAAAATTGCGATACAGCTTTTGAAAGCAGAAGTCAAAAGCTTTCATTTGGGCCTTTGTAGCCCTCAATCGGAATGATGCGACCCATTTTATAGCCTCATAAGTAGTAAAAGTAATGGATGTCACGTGGTTTTAGCCGCCATATTGGACTCTGTATAGGCGGACTCTTCGAAAGCCAGTATGCATTCGAAAGTAGAAACCAAAACCTTTCTTTTGAGCCTTGGTAGACCTTAAATGGAGCTCACCATTTTTGGACAGCAGGGGGTGGTCCGTTCACAAAGAATGCCTCATATATATTTTTTAAATTGTCGAAGTTTAAAAGGTTCTTTCTTTTGAATGGAGTATTGTTTATTTAAAACCAAACGTACTAAAATTTTACTTATTCTTTGCAGCAGTGAGAAAACTAAACTGATCTTTAAAGCATCTGAATCTATTTACCCCTTGTAACTTTTTCAAAAAATTAACGACATTTAAAGATCTTAAATTAAATTAAAACCAAAATATATTTTTGTTTTTTTCAAGAACAGTACGGTTTACACAATTAAGTCTCAAATTACTCCTAAGGGCAAGTAATTTTTTTTTATTTCGGGTGTTTATCAGGAGTTCGAATTGAATTCATTCAAATTTAAAATTAAGAAACAAACGACAGAATACAATGGAATGAAGAAACCAGACATTTTGTTGTTATTATCAAGTCAGTCCAAAAGTTCGTGCGAATTTGTGGGAAATTTTTAAATAGTGTAAATCAAACACAATTTAACATTTTTATCAGTGATATATTTTCAATTTTGAAGGTACGAAATAAGTGAAAATCACTTGAGGCAATATCCAGGGAGTAAGTCCCAAGTGATTTTCACTTATTTCGTACCTTTCAACAATTTTTACTAGGTAAACATTTAAATTCTAAACAGAATGTAAAAAATACACTTTAAAGTTTTTTTTACAAAAAAACCAGAGTCTTTCCACAGCAATGGAATTAAAAAGATACCTATAAGATGGTGAGACATTGTAGACAGTGGAGAAAAATATATCACTGATTAAAATGTTAAATTGTGTTTTATTTACACTATTTAAAAATTGCCCACAAATGCGCACGAACTTTTGGATTGACCTGATACCTTTAATAAATTTTAAGTGGAGCAGTTTATATTGGAAGTAATAAAATGTCGGTATACAGTGTCTTAATTTCCAAAAGATTTCAATTGCTTTTTATACCTAGACAATATTATATTTAAAATATTGGAATATCTCTTTTATATTTTAAACAATGGTATAAATGATGTTTTAAAAATTATAGGTGAACCTAATTGCAATTTTTGAGAAGTCACTCAATTAAGGTGGAAATCGATCGATCTCAGTTTAAAAAGTCTGCTGCAGAAGGTAAATTTTCGAAGATATTGAAAATATAGTAACTTAAATCATATCTACATAGTTTCTGAACTAAACCTTCAAAGAAAGTGTCTTATTTATGAGAACTTTCATAATTTGTATTTCATGTATTTTAGCAATCTTCAAAAAACTTTAGTTCAGTTAGGGATAAAATTAGACCGATTCTTCTTCACCAGATTGTTCCGTACTACTAAAATTGAAAATAATAAATCAAAAAGCCTGAAAACCATCGCTATTTGTGCAAAACAAAGTTCGTTAACGAACATAATTATCTCCTAAAATTATACTCCACACATTATGAATTTAGTTTGAACGAGAAGTTCTGACATTTATGGGATTACTGCTCCAAATGTTTAATCCAGGGGTTGTTCATCCACATTCGCATATATGTGGTCCGGAGTTCATACGGCTACTCTAAAATGCTTAACGATGCCAAGGACATTGCATTGCACACTGAGATCTCTTCGGCGAGTGCATAAAATATGCTGTTAAATGGATGATGCTCATTTTGAGGGAGCCTAATAAATTCTTGTCAATGACCTGTAAATATTTTACGATTGCCAATTACCCAGTCCGAGCAGCAGAGAGCCAGCAGAACCGATTTTTCCCTGCAGTTTTTTCCTATAGAAGCCATTTACCAAAATAAGAGTTATTTGGCAAAAAAATTTGACCCAAATTTAATATATATTCCTGTTCGACATCGGCAATATCTGGTTGTCTCGATAAAAACGTTTAGGGAAAAGAAGGAATTTGGAGTTTTTTTCCTGGGACAGCATCAAAATCAGGGCGGGATATGGTTCCTTTAACTTTTTTTTTTTCACATATCAAAAACAAGTTTCGGCAATCAGTCCGGACCAATTCCGATAAACGTGACAAAGTTTTTGTTAAAATTTATGTCCAGAACCATCCCGACTCACCAGTAGCACTACATGCGGGACGGGGGGTGCACAGTGATTTAATAAAGCCAGGAAAAATGTCTTCGACGTTAAGTAAAATGTTATAAATGATGCTGAAGGCTGAGGCAAATGCCACAGCGAGCGCCGGGTATCACCTCCTGAGCGAAAGGGTGTCTTCGGATTATGATATTTAGACGACAAGGAACAATGGGGTTGCCAACAAGGCTCAGATTTATCTAGTACGTTGTATACCTATGTGTAATCCTTTGCGGAGGAAGAGGGACACCAAGCAAACACGGATTTCTCAAGGAGGACATTTTTTTGCAAGATTTTATAGGGAAAGACGTAGGGAAACCGCAGGACAATTTGGAATCTGCTTAATACCAACTAAGTGGTTAGACACAGTCACACAACCGTGCACTGGTGTCTAGAAAGGACAGGGGGGGAGGGGTGGACACTGAACACCAACACAATTGTCAGGCTCTGTGTCCTGAGTTCTTCAATGTGTCAGCAGGCTCATTTTGGGGGGGAGGGTGAAAACGTAAAGCGATTTTCGCGATATACTCTGAAGTAAGGGCTGCGGGTTGGTTGACAGTGTCGTTGCCATTTGTACTTCTGCCGATCCCCTCGTAAGCCCCCTATAGTAAATATACTGAGAGCTCTGTGCTGTGGTTGTAGTAAGTGGCTTTTCATCCCTTACTGGCATTTTGGTATTGGGGAACGATGACAATGATGATTTTTTCCTATTATTCTGGGAGATCCCTCTGACGAGAGAACCGCACCCCAAAAATAATGCCCAAAATCCCGTCGTACACTAGCACACAGACGCATCTATTCAAAATCTGGACCACTAGAACCAGATGGATAGATACAACTGACTGAGGGGCTCCTCTGCTGCTGCTGCTGCTACTGCTGCTGTTGCTGGTGTAAATGGTGGTGCTCCGATATGAATACACTCTCAAACCGAATTAGTTAGGGGCAGAAGTCGAGCGGGGGTGGGTTATGATGCTGGTATTCCACAGCATCCTTTACATCCACATATAAGGCTCATCTCGCGGAGGGAGTACACCCATCCGTAATTGTGTGATGGATTCATGTAGTTATGCATCTCTGCTCAGAAATTATTCATCGAACTTTTAACTGGGCGATTTTTCACCCACTTCGGTAGAATTTTGTTTACATTATTAATAAAAAAAGGTTCGACAGTATGGGGAGGATAGGGTATCTCACGAAGGCTGCTATTTCGCCTGGAGCATGGATGCAAAACCCTATAGTGAGTCCGGTACGGTTTTCGGGGGTGTATACAGGGATGGGTGAGTGGTGGGTCTCTTTCAGTGTTAGTAAGCTTACTTGCAACTTTTCCCGAAATAAAGTGCGCAGAAGGAATCAAAATCAAAGCCGGGCCACTTCTAAATGAACTCGTTAGAATGTGTGCAGCATTTTTGGTACAAGTTTGTGTGTGATTTCCTTACATTTGGTTTTGTGCTCGATTTAAGGGATGGAGTTTGGAATTGGAGCTTGCCGCTGGATGTTGTATTCTTACGTACTTCCAACAATCCCGCGAGCAACCCTCAAGTACCCAATTAAGTAAGTTTTCCTTTATACCTTTGCCTAGGTTTTGTTTTGATCCGGTTCGTTTTTTCCTCTACCCGGTGTTCGTTTTTCCGACTTTTGTTTTGGTTTTTCTTCAACGTGTGCAAGGCTCGCTCACCTGACCATAGCACCACCGGTGAGTGGGGAGCACATAGGTACCTGTCTTCAGGGCTCGGAAGTGATTGAGTACGTTGTAAGTACGAAAGTTGTGTGTGAAGCAGTAATGGACAATATATCTGTAAGAGGAAAGGAATGTTATATCTGGCGGATAAAGCGAAAAATAAGCGCTCCCGTGACCTACCCTGTAGTTCCGGGCTTTTGTTTATTTCCCTAACAATTTGTGTATCAGAAGCTCGTCTCTACAGGTATCTCACAGGGTAGAAGTAATCACCAGTTTCAAAGTGCTGACGCCGCCGCTGATATTCTCCTTCTCCATCTCGAAATATGTGACATCTTGAAATCCTTTTTATCCACGACAACCCACCAAAAAGTGTATCGTGCCGCACTTTTCCCTAAAATCTCGTAAAAATTAAACATTTCACCATTTAAGCACTTTCAGGACATGAGTAAGGTAAAATGTGCTTTGTAAATAATTACCGCATAGGCCATTAAAACACATCCGTGGCGGGATGCTGCTGCAATAAGTTTTAATGAGGTTGGTTTTGCGCACAAGGTTTGTATAGACCCACACACGGATTGCGGCAAACATACAGTACGCGATAATTTTCCAGTCCACTCCCAGCGAATAGTCGTCTTTTCGTGTTAAAACGACAACAACAAATTTTTGCTTTTAGTTAAATTTGAAAAGTTTAATTTATTTTTAAATGAAACATGAGTCGGTGGCTGGTCCCCACGCCCATCTGCCAACTCGAGGATTATTTTAAATCCCTTGAAAAATTAATGAGAATGTAAACCTGATAATTTGCTTATTTGTGACGGCTACATCCACTGTCTTTTTTTATTTAACGAACATGATTTTAATTGCTCCTACTGGCAGAAAGTTTTCGTGCACTTTTATTAATGAAAACTTGTATTTTTCATGATTCAGTTAATTGTAACCGTTCAGTTCATATTAATTTCATTTTGGTTATGGACTGTGCGAATTTTTAATTTAATTTCATGACTTGTTAGTAATAAAGTTGAATTTAAATAATAATAAATGTTAAATGTTATTTCAGAAATAATTGCAGATAAGAAAAATGAAACAGTTTAAGATAAAGTAGAATAAAGAGCATGTATTAACATATTTTGTTTTTATTATAATACCTAACAGATTTTTAAAAAAGTGCTCCACTCGAATTCAGTCAAATGCAGACTCAACAAGACTCTTAGCATCGATTTTACTCGAAATTAGTCATTAAATCGGTGTAAAACCAGTTTTATTACTTCCATCATCCATCATCAAGTGTAAAATGATAAATTATATTAAGAAATATGCGTTTTTTGTATAAAACATAAGGAAAATTTATGTATTATATAAAAATACAGCAAAATCATATGACAACTAGTAGGAAAAAATTTTAAATTATTTGTCTGCTAATATATGGGTATGTTTTATATTTAGGAGTTCATATAATAAATCAAAATTTTCTATCTTACAATTTGGACAAGTCCTAGGATGATAAATATAGCTATTATACATTTTTTAGAGCGTATCCCCCCCACTGTTGCAGATCAAATTCAAAGTTGATTATTTTTAAGAAGTTGGCATATCTAGGAGACACTCCAAAACTCAACTCCCTGCGAAAAGTCAAAATTAGGCGGGGAATGATTAATTTGAGATATTTTTCAAGATAATATATCAATATAAAAAGAAAATGGTTAGTACTTTCCCTCTGCTTTCCTCTTCAGTGATGAAATATCATCCACAACTGGTGGCAATTACATTTTCAAACAAAGTATTTGAGCAGTATTATCCTACTCTAGTACTACTTGTCGTATTGCTGTCTGCACAGCTATAAATTTGCCTGATAGTGGGAGATGAAAAATTGCTAATGAAAACCATAAACGTCATAGCAGAGAGCATAAATCTTACAAGATATAAAATAAATCAATAAATTCACCAGAGATAGATAAATTTATTAAAGACGATAGGTTGAAATTTTGTGCAGTCATGCTATGATACAATGTGTAACAATTCTGTCAATAAAACGTCTTTTTTGGTTTAAATCTTAAAAGAGTGAAATATTTTTAGGAGTTTAATGAAAATGTAACATCTGGGATCGAAAAATTTGTAGGATATCTGCAAAATTATTGAACCGATTGAGATAATTTTTTTATATCTATATATATATACAGGTATCCCTCCTATAACACGGTAGATAGGTTCCTAGAAAATGTCGTGTTGTGTGAAACCGTGTTATGTGAGACTAGGCGCTAGTACAAATGCTCTCATTTAATTTAAACACATTTTAACATGTTTCTTTAGCAGCATCGGTGTTCAGCACAGTGAGGCGAAGCGCGAGTGATATAGTCACTTTCTGAACTTTTTTTTTCTAGTATTTTTTTCATTTTCCGCCCTCCAAAAAATAAATCTTTCAGTCTGTTCGACAGTCCTTACAAGGTCGTTGTAATTTTCATTGTATAAAAATCGTGTTATCTAGTATTATACCAGGATTTCCGTAATTTTCTTATCGTGTAAGACCGAAACCGTGCTGTAGGAAACCGTGTTATACATAAAACGAATCTCTACCTCAGAAAAGAACCAAATCTAATTTCTCTTTTACATGATAAACATTCATAGATCACAATATTAATATGCATTCTTTTACTTACTTACATGAGCGGAATTAGAAGTTATCTATTGAGGGACAGACTTTTATCAAGTATAGATATGGAAAAAATATCCAAAAATCAAGAAATAATAAAAAGGACATTTTGTGCGATTTTCTTACGATTTTATTCAATTGAAAATTATTTTTTCCAAACGTATCGTAGATTAGTACAATTTTTTTTTTTCGTTTTTTAAATGATTTTATGATTTTCCCACTGGGAAAAGGCTGTTTCAAACGCGAAGAAAAATTAAAAATTTGTAATAATTGTATATTTGAATTTAAATGAATCTTCAATAAATATCTGTTTTTTTTTTTATTGCATCTTTCCTCATTTGTAGATCGAAGATAGACTATTATAAATCTTTAGGGGGTTACTACCCCAACGCAAAATAGTTGGTCTACCCGAAAATTTAAACACATTTTTTACTTTACTCTATGTAATTCTCGAAAATATTCAAAATAATACAAACAAATTCTTGACAACAAAAAATTCAACAATTCTTCTTTTTAATTACAAACAAAAATATAGCATTTCCGAGAGATATGTTAGCTGAACGTAAAAGTCGTGTTGAAATTTTCGGATAGACCAACTATTTTGCGTTTGGGTAGTATATACAGTCAGGAGGCCCAAAAAAGTCGATTTTTCAAGAATTTTTCTTGAGATGACCTTTTAAGATATTAATGTAAAAATGTGTACACATATTATGGTAACTCTTGAGTGTATTCTAATGTTTTTTATTTGTAAAAATAATTATTTTAAAAGCTGCTACAGCTGATCTCCGGGAGCAACTATAAAAAAAGGCGTCTTGCGGTGAGCATGATATCTCTGGATTGGATCATCCAAAATGAAAAAACCAAAAATATTTCTTTAAAATATTGTTTTATCTTCTAATTAATCGAAGGAATAAGCAAAATAAGAATTTTTGACAAAATGGCGGTTTCTTAAAAAAAAAATCGATTTTTAACAACAATTTTGGCTCTTAATTGTTTATAAAACGGAAAATATTTATCGGTGAGCAAAAAGCTTCGATTAATTACTAAAAAATATGCTTAAGAGCCTTGTGTTAAAATTTGAAACTGATCAGTTCTGCCGTTTCCGAGAAATCTTGCTCACCGACTTTAGAAACACAGTTTTGAGAAAAACGCGTTTAAAGTTTCAAAAGCACTTTACATATAGTACAAAAACTCGGACACGTCATTACAAATATGCGTGTTACTTCGACAATATTCACCAGATTGACATGAAATTTTCTGTGGGTGTACTTAAATATATGTACATTACGAAAAATTAAAAAATCGATTTTCTGAAAATCCTGACTGTATATAACCCTTTAAGTTGTTAACGATTTATATATAACATTGACCCTCTATAAATATAATGATAAATATGCGTTTCAATGTGTCTGTGTATGTGATACTCGAGGTGTGTTTCGAACACTTTTTAAAGGATAAGAGTTTGCGTAATACAGTGAATTCTTAAAATGCTGTTGAAAATAAAGGGTTTATTTAAAATAGTTACAAAATTTCTTGGAAAATAGATGCATAAATAAAGTATGGGGATAGAGTGTGTGCGTGATCAATTTGAATTAGTATTCATACTAACATGTTATACATATTTTTACAAGTGTCTGCTGAATCGTGCAGTTTCAAGTAAAAATGTAAGGAAAATTCTTATTTATCGAAGTTTCAAGGATATTTTTACGGGAGCGTGAAGATTCAACCGAATTTAGACGTTGAATTAACCTAATATAGTCAAGTTTCCTATAACGCGATTGATTCGTACCCCGTTATATGGAAACCGCGCTATGAGAGACTTCAAATTAATTCAAATCAGTATATGCGTTCTATGGAAACCGCATTTTGAGAAACATAGAAATAAGATAAATCAGAATAATCTATACCGCGTTCTATGGAAACCGCTTTATAAGAAACTCAGAACTAATACAAATCAAATGATTCGTACCGCGTTATATGGAATCTCAGAAATAAATATATTCTATATACACCTGTGTTCAAAAAAATAGTAGTGCAAGTGCTCTTGTCTGAAGACACTGCTATTCATTGCTTATGAACTAAAATGTTTTTAATTGTTCATCAGATTCTTAAACACCTGATGTTGTGTTTTGTGCAAAAGTTGTCTTTGTTTTGTACATGAGAATTTGTAGAACAGCAAACTTGCCGCATTGGTGCACTACTATTTTTTTGAACACAGGTGTAAGTAAATCAGACCTATATAAAAACTGCATTCTCAAAGTGACAAGTTGTGACTGATACGATTAATAAATAAAATTTTATAATACAAATGACAATGAATATGTAGATTTTTACATATTTAAATTTAGGTTTAATGAATACTAGAATTGTCAAACAGGGGAATACACCACAACTATGTACATATAAAAATTTAACATATCGAATAAGTGTTTCCATAGATAAATTTTTCAAGCCATTTGAGTTGTTGGAATGTTCTTGTATCAAAAACGCGTTATAAAGAGACCGCTTTATGGGAGAACTTGTCGCATTTTTCACACCGCGTTATATGGGAATCGCGCTATAAAAACACAGCGTTATAGGAGACTTGACTGTATTGTGGTTGTTTCAAATGCCCGAATTGCGCTTGAATCAATCGCATTTTGAATTGAATCAAGTAATTTCGAAAAGTTGAACCAATTATTAGAAAATAATTAAAAGAGGGGTCTGCTGACTTACTTCTTTGTTACATCTTCAGAATTTGATATTTAAACAAAAGAGGGGCTTTACAATGTACATACATATTTATTAGTTAAAGTTAAGAAGGAAAAAGAAGGTATCAAAAGAATATATGAACGAAAATTATTTATTTTGGAACAAAACAAGATATAGATCAAAGTGTTCCTAAATGGTGGCTGTATAAGAGCAAATTGAAAAAGCAACCGAAAAGTAATTCTAAAATTTACCATGCCTTCTTAGCTTCTAGTTTAAAGTAAATGATGATTTGCATAGGCGTGCGCACAGTGGGTGCCGTGGGTGCCGTGGCACCCACAAACGACTTTGGCTAGGCGCCAGAATTGGGATGGAATAAAAATTTGAAGGCAAACAAATTTTAAACGGAATTACTCTACTTCTGTAGCTTATTCCTAAATTCCAATGATGATTGCATTCAATTCCTTACCGCCCTTCCCGTTCGCTTTACTACATAAATAATAATAATCCGAATGCGCATTGGCTTTTCCTTTTCGTTGCTTCAGTGTGTACTGAAACAGAATGGGTATATGGGAGGATTGTAACATTGAAATTCCTTCACGCCTTTCATTCAGTTCGGCGCCCGCAAACTCCTCACTGCTCTCGTGTTTCAGCTGAACAAGTTTACAACTGCAGGAATAGAAAAGCGTTTTCGTTATTTTTGGAAATAATAAAAGTGAAAACTACAAGGAAATAGTGGCTTGGCTAGAATGGTAGAGAACTATGAGAAATTAGGATGTTTAATGAATCTTAAACTGCATTTCTTGGATTCATTCAGATTATTTCCCAGTAAATGTAGGGGATTTCAATGAAGAGCAAGGGGAAAGGTTCCAGCAAGATATTAAAACTATGGGAAAAATATATCAGGGCCGATGGGATGAAAACATGATGGCTGAACTAATGTGGTCAAACCGATCCCAGATTAGGATTCAGCGACGTCAAAAACACAAAGATATTAGTCCGTTGCACAGACTACTTTTTTTTTTTTTGTGGGGTTGTTATTTTTAATCTAATTTTCTTTCCCATTATTCAAACTGCTATATACTCTTCTTTTATCAGGTAAAACGTAAGTAATAACCTTATACAGAAGTCTTATGGAATTATCAAATTTTTAATATTTAATTGCAGTTTTTGAAGCATTTACAAAATATATATTATCCTAGTATCGAAAAGTAATGGAATATATAAAGGGGTCTGAAGAAAATGATATTTTCAGAATAAAATACTACTTTATGATCAAAACATAAATATGTGCAGTTGACAGTCTACTTCCGGCGCGGAAACCCACTTCCAGTAGGGGGCGGGAATGACAAAGTCCCTTTTAAACCCAGCATGCACAAGTTATGACGTAGAATGTGAATTCGCTGTACAAAAAAACCCAATTCAGCCGTTAAAAGTTCTACTTTCGGTCTGAATATTCACTTCCGGTGGAAGGCGGAGGCCCCGTTTAAACGCAGCATGTGTAGAATGTAGAATGTGAATTCGCTGTACAACATTGCAATTCCGGAGTTAAAGGTCTACTTCCGGTTTGAACAACCTCAAAGGTCATTTAGAGGACGAAAACGTCTTTTTTTTAAAAAATTTTTCGAATGAACGGTGTGTATTTTTCATCTTGGAATCCGAATTCGAGGTCAAAATGTTACCATTCAATTAAAAAAAAGATATTTCCGGTCTAAATAACGCATTTCCAGTCGAGACCGGAAGCTGGCCATTCCGCCAATCGATACAACGTACCCACTTTCTTTACTTAAATGGAGCAATCGCCTTGGCGAAAAAAAAGTTTTTGGTCGATTTAGAAAGGGTGGACGAGTGGTTCTGGCCACCCTGTGCACATTAGGGTGCTTTTTTTCGCGACTACTTTATTTTTCACTCCCACCTCGAAATTTTGTGGGAAATAGCTAAAAGAAAATTCCCTGAAAATTTTAGCCCTTAATATTAATATTAAGTGCTCGCCCAAGCCGTGCAAAGATTTCCCGTTTAACCCATTAATGCGCAAAACGAGGATTTTGTGCACGCAAGTTCAAATGTACTATTCGAATAGCAAATTGGGGCGAATTTCCTGCAAATTCGTATATAAGGGGTTTTTGGGGTGCTCTTTCAGAATCTTGCATTTGTTTTGCATAAAAACTTCAAAAACACTATTATTTTTTGGGTTTTTTCAAAAAAGTGTTGATTTTTTTTGGTCATTTTTCTTCTCAAAGTCGATTATCTTGTCGTTGCTGCTATTGAATGATCATATAACTACCAGAAATCACGGTCCGAATATCTACACTTTTTCAAACCATAGTTTTAATTGTTTTTTTTTTGCTTTGGTTTTTGCAAAATGGCCATTTTGTACAGCAATGTAATAAAAAACTTCGCGATTTTTTTACACGAAAAGGATCAACTATACAAAAAAAATTTATATGACAAAAAGTACTTATAATTATTAATTTCAGAATTTTTTGGACTATTTTTGGTTTTTTGGATTTGGCAAATTTTTCAAAAATCCAAAAATGTCCCGAAAAAAATTGAAAATTGAAAAATGAAAAAATTTACACGTGTTTTTTGGGTCATTATTTCAATTTATTCGTATAATTGATCCTTTTTGAGTAAAAATATCACCAAGTTTTTTTATGATGAAATTTGGTGATATTTTTACTCAAAAAGGACGAATTATACGAATAAATTTTATATGACAAAAAGTGCTTATGATTAGCCAAGGAACACGTGTGACATTTTTGGATTTTTCAAAAATTGGCCAAATCCAAATAACCAAAAATAGCCCAAAAAATTCTGAACAAATTTGCGTTTTCCTTGGCTAATTATAAGCACTTTTTGTCATATAAATTTTTTTTGTAGTGTTGGTCCTTTTCGTGGCCATTTTGAAAAACCAAAGCGAAAAAAAAAAATCAAAACCATGGTTTGAGAAAGTGTAGACATTCGGACCGCGATTTCTGGTGGTTATATGTATAATCATTCAATAGCAGCAACGAGAAGATAATCGACTTTGAGACGAAAAATTACCAAAAAAAATCGGCACTTTTTTTTAAAAAACCCAGAAAATAATAGGGTTTTTGAAGTTTTTATGCAAAACAAATGCAAGATTCTCAAAGAGCACCCCTAAAAACCCCTTATATACGAATTTGGAGGAAATTCGTCCCAAATTGCTATTCGAATCGTACAATTGAACTTGCGTGCACAAAATCCTCGTTTTGTGCATTAATGGGTTAAAATACACGTAAACTTTGATTTTTTTTCTTCAAAATTCTACAGCTCAGGGGCATTTTATGGTATAATCTTGGTCAATGGTAGAGTTTTTTTCAGGATTGAATGCTCTACAAAAGCGGCCATTGCGGCGTAACCCTAACTCCCACCAGCGAGGTAGTACGGGTCACTAAATCCAATTTGTTCATGAAATTCTCGTTTTTTTACCCTATCTCGTAAATATCAAGAGCTACAAAAAAATGTAAATGACAAACTTGTAGAAAATTCAATTTGCTACAAAAGAGTTACGGAACACCAATTCGCTAACATCGATATTTCTTGAGATATTGGGCTTTGAAGTTGAGGTAGTGTTTCTACAATTTAGCTCAATAATCCATGAAAATTTCACTCTACCTCAACTTCAAAGCCCAATATCTCAAGAAATATCGATATTAACAATTTGTTGTTGTCAACTTTTTGGTAGGAAAATGAATTTCTTTAGGAAAATTGCATTTCTCTGTCATAGTTTAAGGTAAAAAAGAGCATTTAGGGTTGACTGCCTACTGCCTCCGGTGTAAAGCTTATCAATCATTTAGGGTTTACGGCTTTTCTACAGGAGGAAGTCTTCACTCGTGGGACCTCTCCCTTGTATTCGCCACATATTTGTACATATAAGAGCAAATGCAAAAGGCGGCATTTTTATTGTTGGCACCCACAATAAGAAAATCCTGCGCACGCCACTGATGATTTGTTAAGCTATTCTTATAGGTTTGTTAATTAAGAATTAGTAAGTAAGAAAAAATAAGTGTAGAATATATTTACGTTCGGAATAAAGGACTCGAGAGGTAAGGAATATACACGAACATATTGTCGTACTAATACATTATTTAAATCTAACATATTTCATTACAAATTGATAAATATGATTTCTGTAAATTCGATACGAAAGCTGAAACCCGTGACGACTAAATCAAGTGTTAACTAAAATTTTCTATCGAATGCCTTTGGTCGAGTTAAATTTAAATAAAAACTGTAGTTAATAAGAAAGAATTCATACAAGAAAAAAAAAATATATTTCAAAAAGGACTCAACTCAGAAAAATATTAAAATTTGATAGTTGACTGAACTACGATTTGTAGTTATAAATATTGATATTTTAACTAATATCTCATAGTAAATTCATGTACTATTTATTAATAGAATGATTTCTGCTATTTAATTATAGTACAGTGAAATATTTACTATTTTTTTATATATGTTTTTATATTTTTAGAAAAATAGTAAAAAGATCTTATACTTTAAACATTTTAAAAGTTAATTACATAATTTTTCTCATTATAATGTATGTGATTTATATCTTGTAGAGTTCTGTATTTGCTGTATTAAATGTTGAAACTTTAACTATTATAAATTCACAAATTATTTCCTTATTATTGTTAAATCAGCTTAAAAATGTTATTTGTTATTTTTACTGATGACTAGAAATTCTTGTGACTACATTTAACTAGTAATATATCCTATTTTTTATTTTAATTTTGTTCACTGTAAAGCTAACTATTCTTAAGTAAATTTTACTAAAATAATAATTCATAATAAATAATATAATAAAAATAAAATTTTTTCCGAACAAGATTATGAATTCGTAAATGAAATTGTTCAATCAGCTTCCGTTTTCAAGAAAGAGTTGAGTGAAAAAGTCAAAAGGCCTTATTTTGACCATATTTGAAAAATCAGTAAAATATAACAGATTATTATAGAAGCTTGTAACGTGGTCAAAATCAAAGTTGGAACCTTGAGCTATTATGTCAAAATACGAAAGTTCTTAAAAATTTTCGAAATATCCCTTGAAATTCAAATTTTCGAGCAAAACCGATTATTTCATGCAATAGATGCTAAATGATGATTATATGATAATAGATACACGACCATGAAAAACTTGTTCGCGGAGATGTTTGGAAAAAGCTATAGATAAATAGTGGTATTTGATATTTTCTAGAATTAGATTCGGGCTTTGATTTGAACCATGTTACAATGTGCAACGACCATCCGTTATTTTTTGATAATTTTGCAAAAATGGTAAAAATACGATATTTTGAACTTTCTACTCTATTTTTCTCAAAAACGATAGCTGATTGAAAATTTTCACTTTCGAATTCGTAATATACGGAAAAAATCATATAGAAATGATCTGGTACTCGTTCGGAAACAGGAAGAAACATTGAATTTGTTGATCAGTGTAATTGTTGCAATTATTTCAGATTTTACTGACGGCAATAGTTGTTGTAACCATTTACGTTACTGTGATCAAAAAATAAAGTGAATTTTTCATTTAAACTTCGCGGGTATTATGAAATCATGAATTTTTTTTGTAGGTTGGTCGTGCTGTCGTTGACATCTGTGCAGGTTTTCATGTCAATATATTAAATTAATGCAAAGTTACACGTGTTTTTTAAAACATACAAAAGTGAGTTTGCCGACTTTTACTATGCCTGTTTTTGTTGAGCAAAGAATCTGTATTCAATTTTGTTTGCGCAATGAATATTTTGTCGCGGAAAAGTTAAGAACGTTGCAGAAGTGCTGAGGCTATGTCGTAAAAAAATGTTTAGAAGTAGTACAAAGACTTCAAAGATCAACATGTACCGATGAAAGGCGCGTCAAGGAAATCAAAGATTTGGTGCTAAAAGATCGCTGACTGACAATTAGATACAATGCTGACGCTGTGGGTATTTTATTTGGATCAACCCAAACCCTTTTAAAAGATGTTTTGTCCGGCAAATCTCCCTTGGTTCCAAAAACACTAAATTTTGTCGATAAAAAGCGTCACGTTGCCATCTGTGAAACAATGATTTCGGATTACCATAACGTCATCAGCCGCCCTATTCGTCTGATTTAGCTCCGTCTGACTTTTGGCTATTCCCGAAACTCAGAAAACTGCTCCGAGGACATCGTTTTGACTCGATTGAAGAGATATAAGCCGAATTGAAGAAGGCTTTGAAGGCCATTTCGGAAATCGGCTTCAACAAATTCTTCGAAGACTGGAAAAAAAACTTGGCATAAGTGTATTGTATTCGGAGCGGATTACTTTGAAGAGGATGAAATTGATTTGGAAGAATACATAAAGATTTCTCATTTTATAAACAAATTCACCTTATTTTTAACCGACTTCAAAAAAGGGAGAAGGTTCTCTATTTGACTGTATTTTTTGTGTGTGTGTATGTTACTCGAAATCTTTGCCGATTGTGAACCGATTTTAATTATTCCTCTTGTATTGAATAGACTACATCTCGAGATTGGTCCCAGTTAAATTTGAAGAAAAAATACCACCTCGAAGGGTGGAAAATTAGAGGATGAATACCGTTTATTGAATTTCAGTCACTTCCCATTTATTAAAAATTGAAAAATAAAAAAATGTTTACAAAACACTAAAAACTGACTTCAAAAATTTGCCTGTATGTACAAATTTAAACTAAAATGTTAAAAATTATATATTTTATTACTTTAAAGAAAGGAGCATTAAAGGACAATATAAAAAATTATTGATACTTAAATATTTACAATATCTAATCAGCCATTTTTCGAATCGGTACAACCAAGGCAAGTTTATAAACCTACAATAATTTGAGTTGGCACCGACTCCAAAAATAACTGATTAGATAATGTGAATATTTAAGTATCAATAATTTTTTATATTGTTCTTGAATGCTATTTTCCTTCTTTACAAAAAATCGATTTTTTTTTTAACATTTCTAACTTCTGACATCTCCAAAAATTGCCTCCTAAAATATTTTTAAGAAATTCGAGGGTATATAACACCTTTTAGTAACTTCGCGCGTATTGGCCCCAAGCAGGAGTTTTAACTTTAAACGCGGTTATGTAAAAATTTTCTTTTTTTCAAACTGCAGACAGTTAATCCCCGGATTGGCTGAACCGAGTTTAATAAATCTTAGCGCGTTTTGTTTATTAACATGTCCTGCAGGGTAATTTACCACAATTTGGCAAAAAAAAAACTAATTTAGCAAGGAGAAAACTATGAAAAAAGGTAATTTTTCACACTTTTTTCCAAACATCCACCATATTTTTCACTAATGGTGGTAAATTACCCTGTCCGAAAGCTTCCTCCTTAAGAAACTTTTTGAGTTTTTTGTTTCAGACTTACCAATCCTGAGCTTAACTCTTCGCAAAGGGATAAGGATCTTTGGAGCACTCAAATTATGCGCCCTCTATAAAAAAAAAAAAAAAAATCAAAATTGGAAAAACTAATTTTTTTTTGTATTTTCAAATAATTAAATAGTGTTTTGAAAAAAATTTGGAAGTAGTTTTCATAAAGGAGCTGAGAACAAAATTCTTAAAAATTTGCTTGTTTTTGGCCTTCTAGACGGTAATAGTTAGTATCTTAAAGTAATAAAAAATATCATTTTTAACTTTTTATTTCAAGTCTGGTACATACAGGCTAAATTTGAAGTCGGTTGTTATTTTTTTGTAAAAATGTTATTTAATCACAATAGTAGGTAATACGTTGATTCGGACACAGTTTTAAATTAGATGCATATATTTAGTGAAACATTGTAAGAGTAAAGGGTCTACGAAATTTAGTTCTTCACACCTCTCTGCTAAGAATCCTGATAAAACCCTTACAATTTTCCTCCATGATTGTAAAATTGATTTCCTGCAGTCTCCGTTGAACTACCCTCTTAATCCTGATACAAATAAATTACTCGTAATCCCCTTTAATTAACCATGACACAGTAGCTAGCTCTGGAACAGCGGCTGTAACTCGCTGTAACATTTCTCGGAATTGTGCAGACGCCTTGAGGGCCCCAACACCACCACCACCAACACGAGGAGGAGCCCCGGGCCCGACCAAGAGAGGGTCTTACAAATGATTGCAGCTTTGGTGGGGCGCGGGGCGGTGAAGTGTGCTAATAAAGAGTAACGGCCATTTCATATACGAGACAAACTAATGGTGGTGGAAAAAAACAAAGAAAATCTACACCCTCTCCAATCCCCCGGGGGTTGCATAATATGTTGCAGATTTTCGCGGACGTTAATGAGCACCGAGTTTGCAGCAGAAGCAGCAGCAGCAGCGCCAGGAGTTCAGGACCCACGTATTTTTTTTTTTCCTGAAGTATAAATTTAAGGAACGAGGCAGCATACCCCTGTATTCAGGACGATCGAAGAGACTGGGGTAAGTCATTACAAAATGAATTAACATTTCATCGAATGTGTTTCTCTCCCGTTAATTTATCCCCCAGCGTCCGGACCGAAGGAAAGTTTGGCGAAAGTTCAGAGGTGTTACGCCAACACTTACCGGCGCTGATGGCCCACCTGACTTTGTAGCTTCCGTCAATAATGCACAATAAAAGTGTTTCTTACATTAATAATTCATCGCAGTTCCCAGGACTTTTCGTCACACGTTGAGCTTAGAGAGGAGGGCTGGCAACCGGCCGGGACGGTTTGGGAGTACCCGGGAACAGGAGCCGCACAATGAGGGTGAAGTGGGCGCTCCGCCCTGTCTTATAGCACAGCACAGCAGAGCAGAGCATCGGTGCTGCTGGTACATGCCAGTGGAAAGCTGATGTGAATTATACGACCCGTGGGAGTTCTTCCGGGATCCAGGCTTCAACTGGCTCCTCTTGGGTAAATTCGATTAAAATTCTTTTATCTTGGCGCTAGCATGAATAAGCGAGCGAAATAAATTCAGAATTCGAATATTATTGCGTCTGATGGCCGAACGCGGGCTTTATGGACGCGGTGCTGTCGTCGCTTTATTTTATTTAATTAACTTTCTTCCATACGAACAAAAGTTGCAGACCAGACACCACACATCGGGCGGACAGGGAATCGTTGTACTTTGATACACACCCCCTTCACTTAGACGACGTTAGACGGCTGCAATTCATCATAATCCCACAGCGGGACGGCACTCCACTTTCTTTCGAAGCACTCCGGAGCTCTGACGGATCCAGGCAGCATAACATAAGTCCGTCGAGAAATAAAATCATGAAAGTTCCTGATGAGAATATAATTGCTTTCCTTCCACCCGCTGATTTTTATAATGTTGAATAAAAACGATGCTGTTACTTCTTTTTGATCCTCAGGGATTGGGTGCATATTTGCTGGATAGTGGACACCTCATCCAGTGTTCGGACATTAGGTTTGCTCTCGAGTTTAAAGTGTTATCCTTTAAAACCTGCACGGAGAATTTAATATGTTTTGAAAATATGTCTTGAAATTTCAACTATAGGGTTAAGCTTAATAAATAAATAAATAAAAAAGAAAGTCATGGTCCATGTACTTGAGCAACTGAAGTTTAAAATTAACAGATTTTGTAGGAAACCTCTTATAAAAGTGCCTGAAAATCTCTACTTCGAAAGTGTTCTTTCAGATTTGACAAGAAACTTAATCATGTAATTACAGTGGTATAACAACCTATGCATATGGATATAATCTAAGACACTAAAGTTTTATCCATCTCTGGTAAAAGCAGGAAATCGCTCTAAAAGAAAGTATTTATTAGTAGTATTAGTAGGTTTAATACAATGCCGATAATACATCGATAGCTTAAGAAGAATCGGTTAAATTAAAAATATTGCCGGATGCTTATCAAGCTGGAGAAGAACACAGAATAAATAAAATTTCCAATACCTAATTGCGGTAATAGGTATTTATTGAACTAGCAATAAAATCCTTTAACGTATTCAAAATTCTCCTATTTTGGAATAAAGGTTGTTAAAATGAACTACAATTGTACTAATATTAATACGCAATAAATATTTATAATAAAAAGTTTCATTTGTCGTTTTTTTAAATTATTTTCATAAAACATAAAAATTATATTTAATTCTTGATGGAAAGTAAAGGAAAATTATAGTAATCAGAAGTGTCTTTTTGATCTTGAAAAACCCACCCTTATAGTTAATCTACTATGATTATACCTTACATCTAGAAGGAGAAACTTCTTTTTAAATAAGACAAAGAGAATTTTAAATCTATTTAGCTTATATTTATATAGTCAAACCTCACATTGTTCTTACAGGTGCACCTGTTCAGGGGCGGCGGTTGAAGTTTTGACCGAGTGGGTAGTTTTTTTGAATATGGGTAATTCTTTTACAAACCGAACACCTTTTTGACCGACACATCTCTGATTTGGCTGAAACTTTTTTTACGGATTCTATATCGAAAAATAAGAGATACGTGTCCGAGGATTTTTTTTTGTTCCGCATATTTTCGATAATACTAGTAATCGAAAATGTGAGAATAATGAATTTTTTGGCTTGGAGACTCATTTTCAAAAATTTATAACTCTGGTCTTATTTGAGCTACAAACTTCTTTTCTTTTTCATTTTAAATCTAAAGGACTGAGTTTTGAGAAAAAAATAATTTTAATAAAAATTATTAACAAATTCATATTGTTATTAACAATGGCCCCCACCTCATAGCAAGTTTCTAGTATATTTATTGTATTCTCCGTCATATTTTACATAAAAAACATGTTTTCAAAATATGGAGACTTTATTATTACTATTTTTAAAACATTAATTTATATAGCGCGACACGTCAAAAAAACCGGTTTTTTGTTAATAAAAAGAAAATTATAGTTCGGATCAAAAAAAGTGACATATAAAAGTTGTAGATAATAAAAGGACCTACAATTCTTGTCTTAACTATTTTTCGACATAACCTCAAACTTTTCGAATAAAATACAAAAAATGTTAAAAATCACCTTTTCCAAATTTATTTGCCACATTTTTTGCCTCATGTCTTCTTTTTTTTAATATAAGTAATTATTATGTCCTTCTTAACAAATAATATTTATTAGCAATCAATACAATAAAAAAAACATAAATTAATAAAAAAATTAAAAAAAATTTATTGTGGTTTCAATACTTATTATTGGTTAATATGTATTTCGTTTGATGGTTAGTTGAGAAAAATATTAAAAACACAAAAATTATATGTTAATTTCTTTTTTAATTTTTTATACTCTTTTTTCCAATAAATAATGTTTCAAAAAGGTGATTTTTAACATTTTTTGTATTTTATTCGAAAAGTTTGAGGTTATGTCGAAAAATAGTTAAGACAAGAATTGTAGGTCTTTTTATTATCTACAACTTTTATATTTCACTTTTTTTGATCCGAACTATAATTTTCTTTTTATTAACAAAAAACCGGTTTTTTTGACGTGTCGCGCTATATAAATTAATGTTTTAAAAATAGTAATAATAAAGTCTCCATATTTTGAAAACATGTTTTTTATGTAAAATATGACGGAGAATACAATAAATATACTAAAAACTTGCTATGAGGTGGGGGCCATTGTTAAAAATTGATTTAAACAATTAAATTGTTAATAACAATATGAATTTGTTAATAATTTTTATTAAAATTATTTTTTCCTCAAAACTCAGTCCTTTAGATTTAAAATGAAAAAGAAAAGAAGTTTGTAGCTCAAATAAGACCAGAGTTATAAATTTTTGAAAATGAGTCTCCAAGCCAAAAAATTCATTATTCTCACATTTTCGATCACTAGTATTATCGAAAATATGCGGAACAAAACAAAAATCCTCGGACACGTATCTCTTATTTTTCGATATAGAACCCGTAAAAAAAGTTTCAGCCAAATCGGAGACATGTCGGTCAATTTTTATCAAAATCCGTACGGTTTGTAAAAGAATTACCCATATATATATTGAATATTGAATATATATATATAAATGTATGCACAAGGTATTTTTTGGGACATGCAATTTTTGCAATGGAATACTGTGTAAAATTAAATAACTTTCCATATGCCATTAAAGTTTTTCATTTTTTTCCAATATTTTAGAAGTTATAGCGATTTTTCGATACTATGAGGACTCTTTCAAGAACGTATGTTTCGAGGACATGTCCTCGAAAAATACCTTAAATATAATCTTCGCTATTACATTTTGATGTCCCCAAAGAATACATTTCATTTAATCTATAAAATCTAATCAAATTCACCACTTTTTCTAATTCCTCACTCTGTTCGTGCCCTACACAACAGCTTCAGCGTGCTTCCTTTGTTTATTGCGAGGGGCGAGTCTCGCCCACGTCCACGGGACGACACATTCCGAATCATGCAAGAAATACCGCTGATTCGTTCGCCTTTATATACTTACAGGTTTCGACACCCAAATGTCAGCCAATTGTTCATCGATTTCAATTATTTACATTTTAAACATTACTTCATGGGGAGTTCTTTCTTTAGGTGTGTTTATATATTTTTTTGCTCACCCTTTCCCCGCGAAAATGCTCAAAGAAAATGCCTGTTTCAAAAAAACATTTTTGCAAATTCTATCTGAACTAATTATAGGAATGTCTTCAAACTTCACTACAACATTATTTTACCCGATAGCTTTCACTGAACCCCAATTTCGACCCACTACGGCCCAATTTTCACACAGAATTCTGCAAAAACAGTTTTTCGGTGTCAATTTTTAAGGTCTTCCTATGGAAATATTCTCGGCGGGCATCTTGCTTCACCATTTTTTAGGGAAATCGCTATCACTTTTTATGTACGTAACGGAACTTAACGCATGATGGCTTCAAAAATCACTTTTTTTTCTTCACCTTTTTCTCATACATCATTTTTACCTAATATTTTTATTTTTTTTTATATTGGCCCTCAAACATTATAAAAAAAAAAAAACCTTACCCAGATTTTATTTCTTTTCTCCCACAAAACTAAACTCTTTTGAAATTTTAATAATTTTGTAGTTATCTAGAGATTCCACCTTTTATTCCCATAATTTTTATTTTTTCTCAAATCACCCCCTGACCCCCCCGAATAAATTTATACCATTTACCTTCTTTTTAAAATTATTTCCCATTTTTACTTTTCAATTTTTTCCACCAATTTTCAATTAATCTCACTTTTTTTTTCACCCACATCTACTTCAAGGTCTTCCGAAACTTAATCTAGATTTTTTTCCATTATTGTTAATAGTTTGTCGCCAATCTGCCCCCGTGTGTGCTAGCGGGTAATTTTTCACCCAAAAAATTAATTTCTCCCGAGTTTCGATTTACGATTATTGCATAAAGACCTACTCGAATGTTCTTGAGTTTTACGTATATTAAACTCCTCCCTAATACTGATCCAATGACATATCGCTCATCCCCCCAAGTTAATTATCATACGAACAATCAATTAAAAATTCCAAATATTCCACTGCAAAATTTCCGAATTAATTCGACGTGCCCATAAAAGATTTGCCTGCACACATTTTTTTTCCTCACCCCTTTTTTGTTTTGTTTTTTTCTTCCACACCAGAATTACGCTGATTGAGAAAAGTTTTCATATCTTTCCAGTTTCGACGCCCAAATCTCAGCCAATTCTGCATCGATTTCAATGATTTAAATTTTAAACAGTATTTCATTGGGAGTTCTTTCTCTGCATTACTTCGCTTTTCTTTTCCGTTTAGGATTTTCCCTCGAAAATGCTCAATGAAAATGCCTGTTTCAAAAAAACATTTTTGTAAATTCTGTCTAAACTAATTATCGGCATGTCTTCAAACTTTACTACAACATTCGCTTTCACTGAACCCCAATTTCGAACCCCTACGCCCCAATTTTCACACAAAATTCTGCAAAAACAGTTTTTCGGTGTCAGTTTTTAAGGTCTTCCTATGGAAATATTCGCCGCGGGCATCTTGCTTCACCCTTTTGATGACTCATTTTGAATACGTCCAAAGTTCGAGTGGGTATTTTACCCACTCGGAATTTTCCGAGTGGGTAGAAGTACCCACTCAACCCACTGCAACCGCCGGCCCTGCACCTGTTCACTTTATCACTAACGTTTAAAAAGTTTTGAGACCATGATATTAATTTCCAGAAAAAAATACAGTAGGACTCGTGCTCTGAGGGTTCTGTATCATTATATCGGATGTTAAAAAATTAGCTCTTAGAATTGTCTTGGGTTATTCGATATTAGAAATGTGAAAAACTTTTGTGGGTTAATTCTATTCATTTTAATATATTTTTGATAATTTTTTGCTGAGCATATGGTAAATTGAATTTAAAAACTGTACACATAAAAAAGCATTTCAAAAATATTCAATTAAATTTTAAGCCTAAAATATTAAGAAATAAGCCATTGAGAGCAATTCTTCGGATACTCTTAAAAAAAAAAGCCGTTTGCGGTGGACATCAGAACTCATTACTGGATTATCTTCAATCAAAAAATCGAAAATATTTGGTTAGTTTATGAGTTTCTCGAGATAATGACGTCCAGTTTTTTTTTTTTTTTATTTTACAATTGTTGGCATGATTTTGAAGTAATAAAAAAAAACAAATTTAAAAAGAAAAAGCCGGTAAAAATCAGCCTATTTTTCATAGTAAAACTAATTATAATGCACACAAAAAAATTATCTCGGCGTCACTACTTCATATTTTATGTAGTTAAAGAGTGTGTCAAATTTGAAGCGGATCGATCAAGTAGATTTTGAGTTACAGTGTCTACTGACTTTGAACATTCTAAGTGGAGATAAACGCGTTTAAAGTCTAAACACTGAATTTATAAGGCACAGGAATAGCTCGAGGCCGGATCGGAGCGGCAGAGACTTACAACTCCATATCTCAGTTAGTTTTATTCCAATCGACTTCAAATTTTAACACGATAATCCTGAGATGTTTTTAAAAAAAAAAAAACGCAATAAAATGTCTGTTTGGCGCCGACTCGAAATTAGTTACTTACATTAGTTTAGAAGATTAGTTATTATGACTAAAATGGTTTATTTTGTTTTCGTTTTTCAGTTTCCTTTTTCGTCGGCTTAATTTTTTATTTTTGGTAGTTAAAATCTACTAATTCTTCCGTATCCATCATCAGATTAATTGTTGTATTTGAAAGTTGTAGTGTCATCAGAACTACATATGTGTGCCAAGTTTCAACAGAATCGGTTCACAGGTGAATGAAAAATCACTCATTCCCAATTTTTTTCTTATTTAAATGTGACCAACTTTGACGTATACACCCTATCCAATAAAAATAGAATCATCAAACTACTCTGTAAAAAGTTTTGCGTGGTCATACATAAAAACAAAATATATAGGTATGCGTCGCATCGACTTGGGAACCTCCTATTTTTTTTCCCTCGGTTAAAAAAGGGAATAATTCTACATATTATAGAATAAAAAATTAATGGTTCTCGGCTTTTTTCTTTCCTCCGTGCCAAATTTCAAGATCCTAGGTCAACGGAAAGTACCCTAAAAGTTTTGATCTATCAGTCAGTCAGTGAGTTGGAGTATCAGTATGAATATGCAATTTTAAAGGCCGTATCTTTTTATGGTCTTGAGTTCGTATATAGTTAAGTATTTGGCATTAATTTCAATTCGATACCTCTAGCCGTTCTTGAGAAAAAGGGGCTAAACGGGCAGACAGACAGAAGGACAACAAAGTGATCCTATAAGGGTTGTGTATTTTCATTTCGAGGTACGGAAACCTAAAAACATCTTAAAAGGCCATACAATATTTTAGAACTTTTTTTGCATATTTCTTTCCAAAAATAAGTGAACTTGAGGTACAAAAACAATTGTTCGTTTTTTTTTTAAATACATATAAAGCTGCTATTGTGAATATTTTGAAACCGTACTATTGAAGAAGATTTGTATAAGCAAAGTTGCAAACCAAAATTTAGTAAAGACGCAAAAGGTGTAGAAATGCATTCACTCAGTTTTCTTTATCTGTTCTATTGAAAACCAGTAGGCGCTGGTGTTGCATATTGAAACTTTTATTTAAATTTGAATTAACCAAGCGACTCGATTAAAATTTTAAGTAAATAAAATAAATTAAAAAAGTCAATAAACCCGACTCGGAGGCATCAGATTCATGTTTTACTTGCTGCGAATCTTGCTACATGTATGCCTCCGACTGCAAATATTTATCATATTTGATTGGATAATTTTTTATAGATCTCGAGACTTTTTCTATCACCTTTTAATTAGCAAGCCCGAAACGGATAATAACAATATTTTAATTTAAGGGGAACCGGTGGTCTAGAATTTTCAAAAAACAATTTTTTTTGACATTTTGAAAGTATAGTCTTTCAAGAATATACTGTCAAACTTAGTAACAGTATTTCAGGTTCTACAGCCTTATTAGCAGGTAGCAGGCAGCAGCCCGCTCCCATACTTAAAACTTTAAACTCATTTATTTCGAAACTACTTTTTTTGCATGGTGTTGTGAAAAAAGAAAAAAAAACTATTCAGCCGAATCATTTGAAATTTTGATATGTCATTCAGAACACCAGTGGCTATTTCCAGAACTAGAATCAACATTTTATGTATTTCTAAAACATTTTTTGGACATTTAAAAATTGGTAAGAAAAGTGCCTCTTTTTCAGAGTTTCCATTTCAAAAGCGTTTCAATATCCTTGATCATTATTTTAACCTTTAAAAAAATCCTAAAAATACCTAAAATTTTCGGACGCTAGACCACCGGATCCTTAAGGTAAAAGGATTTTAATTATACATTCTGCTATGTTTCTACATCATCTTGTTTCTGTCTTTTTAATTCAATTTTTACGCAGTAGGGTTTTTTGATTTTTCAATTTACTTTTCTATTTACGCCTTTTTAGTTTTGTTTTATACAATAGATTGATTCATTAAGCGCAACAAGGAATATGTAAAGATCCTACCTACACAATTTTCAGGTTGTGTAATTCTTAATCGGTGCTTATGGCTATAAAATAGCCTAGGAAACATCATTTTGATTTTGAAAAACCTTTTCAGTGATGTGCCACTCAATATGGTACGCAATTATTTTTTTCGTCTCTACCGCCATTTTGTATTTTACAGCCGCCATTTTGGTTTTATAGAAACAAAGCCTAGTCTGTAACCATCGCACGACTTAAAAGAATCGATAGACACCTCATTGATCAAAATCCATCCAGCCGTTGGGATGTTTCGAGGGTATAAAGAATCCCACATACCCAGATACGCTTGATAAAACATAACCTTGTCTTTGCTGTCGTGAAGTCGGATAAAAATGGGGTTGACATTTTTGCAAATTAACTAAAAAATAACAGATTGGCGCAGGAGCTTGTACAGTGGTGGAAATAGCTATAATTCCACTGAGCTTTTTTTCTATTGAAAGCAACTGACTGCTAATTTATAATTCGAAGTGAGCCATTTTATTTCCGTTTATTGTATCATTTCTAAAATCTAACGTAAAAAACAAAAATATCATTAGATGAAAGCAAAATTTTAAGTAATATTAAAAAAAAACAATTTTTAGCATGGAAATATCTATAAATCCACTATTCATATTTTAAGAAATCCAATACAACTTTTTTCTTTTATAACGTGTACTGCCTCCATTAGCCTGAATTACTTCGAAAATTCTCGTTGGCATGCTGTCTACCAACTTTTGTAGCTGCGATTGAGAAAATTGCGCCCAAGCATGTTTATGGCCGCTTTCAACTCCTGAATCGTTGTAAATTGCCTTCCATTTGAGTAAACCTGCCGAATTAATATTGCCCACAGATTTTCAATTGGGTTCAGATCAGCACTACGCGACGGTCAATCCAAAACAGGTATGTTCCTTGTCTGAAACCACGATTTCGTTTCGCGAGATGAGTGGATAGCAGCATTGTCTTGCTGAAAGATCCACTCATTGCTGAGATTATCATCGCCGAAGTCAATTAAGATACTATCCAGTAGTTGAATATAATCGCTGGATTTCATTCTGGTAGATATCCAAAAAATGGGAGTCTTCGCTTGGCTGCAAAAAGCAGCCCAAACCATTACCGTACCACCTCCAAAATTGCGACTCATAGCGACCTCTGTATCTTTTCTAAGGTCGTGTCAGTAAAATTGACAGCCATCTGGACCGTCTAAATTGAACTTCTTTTCGTCGCTAAAAATCACTTTCCTCCATTCACTAGTCCAAGACATATGATTTTTTGCAAATCGAAGTCTGGCTTCCTAGTCCAAGACATATGATTTTTTGCAAATCGAAGTCTGGCTTCCTTATGCTGTTTGTTCATTGCCGGTTTTGATATTCTTTTTCTCCATTCTAACGTCCCACTGGTATGCAAAATCTGCCGAACACGTCTAGAAATCACGGGCAACTTAAGGTCATTCACAATTTGAAAAGAACTTAAATGTTTTCTTCCTGTTAACCCAATTATAGAACGCCGGTCCATGTTGGTAAGTTTTGGCGGAGGTCCTTTTTTGTTAGTTTTACCATAATTTTCGCATAAACACAGGAAATTTCGTACAGCTGTGTGAGTTCTTCCATTTCCCAACATCTGAGCTATTCTTCGCAGTGAAAAACTTGCTGTTTTGAACGCAACCACTTTCGTCTGCTCTTCTTTAGTTAATAATTTTCCTGGATAAAATATAGTACTCCTTTTTTTTTTTTTTTTGTGCTAAAATATTTAAATTACCTCCAAAATTATTTTTTATATCTTAATGAATCAATAACTCCTTGTTTTAATCCGCCAGCGACACTTCAACACTTCTGGAATTATAGTAATTTCCACGCGCAATCACAACGAAAATGATTAAAACTCACCCAGAAACCGTTAACACTAACCAATTTGACACAAATTCTAACCAAATTGATTGAGCATGCGCACAAAACCGAGGAGTGCAGTTTTCATTTTTCTCTCTCAAAATACAAACCTTTGGCATAACTTTTATTCAGTGGAATTATAGTTATTTCCACCACTGTATAGTAGCTCAAATAAAAGTTTGAACCTTTAGCTATTATTTTAAAATATGAGAGCGTTTAATGCTTTCTGAACTATTTCTGAACTTTGCAACCCTACTTTGCTAAAAAAACGTGCCGTGGTAGGACATATATGTTTGTGAATTCGTAATCTACGGAAAAAATCTTAAAGAAATTATATAGAGCATGTCTTTTTCTGCTACAAATTAAGTATTAAATTTTGTCGACCAGTAAATAAACTGATACTAAGAAAATCCATTAATGATGATTTTGAGGCAGTTAATAAATAGGCTTGAGAGTTTTTGCACGATGTTTTTTTAACACTAGATTTACCAGCGCGAAAGCTTGTAATTTTGATCATTTTCAGTATCTTTAAAGTGCTTTATTTTCACATTTAAATTAATAACTATAAATGGAAAAAAGTTTTTGATATGTCGTAATTTTGAACCTTAATAACCTTTGGCATAACAATTAGGCGATAACTTTACAAAATTTAATCAAATCAGAACATAAATTTAGCACCAGTCAATTTGACTGGTCTTGGTAAATCTAGTGTTAAAGATGCTATAATAATAATACACTGGAGGTCAAAATTAAGGGATCACGTAAAAAATCGGCAAATTTTGCTGTTTTTTAAACAACTGTATCTTCGCGAAAAGTGAACGGATTTGGATGAATGAAAGCTCATTTTGAAGCTTGAATGGTCTACTTTGGTGGCCATGTATCGCAGTTAGAGTCAAAAAGTATAAGAGATAAATGATTCCTCAATTTTTTGTTAATCCCTCAGTCGATATTTTCGAAAGAATTGGTATTTGCGTTCTCTCATCCTCTACGCGTGCATGTGCGTGTGTGTAGTAAAATTCATAAAATACACTGGCGGACACATAATTCTTTCGAAAATATTGAGTGCAAACATTCTCAAAGGGACACTTTCAGCTTTCTAATGACGTTCATTATTTTGGGAGATATGGAAGCTTAAAGTTGAAAATGACGTTTTTACTGTGACAGCTCATCGCTAGGTTGAACAATATCACAGAAGAATTTTAAAAAAGTACGTTTTAAAGGAGAAAATACCTGCTTCGAAATCCTTCAGTTGGATTTACTAGCAAATTATTTTTCAAGCATTCCGAAGCCGCAGTATTCAACTGAAAATTAAAGGATCGTGTTTTTTTTCTCTTTTTGTATTTTTTTATAGAGCGATTGGTGATGAAAAAAAACATTTACATTTAAATTTCGATATTTAGTACTAGTAAAGAGTACTAGCTTCAAAATGAGCTCTTATTCTTCCAAATCCGTTCATATTTCACGAAGATACAGTGGTTTAAAAAAGAAAAAAGTGTTATTAATCTTTTTTTTAAAGAATAAATCAGTGACCCTTTAAATTTTTCGAACTTTTGGCAATTGAATACACGGAGAAAGAAAAAAAAATTGCAGCGATTTTGCTCTCTGGCATTGCTTTAGGTGGTATCTTTGGATTCAAAAAAAAAAAAAAAACTGAAAGTCTTCATGACTTCAAAATGGCGGCTGATAAGCTAAAAAATGTTGAAAATAGGGTTTTTAACGTGGTCAAAGTATTGAAAATACAGTACAAAATAATATATTTTCGAGTAAATCCAGTGAGAGTATTTTGAAGAGGGTACTTTCGGCAGAGTCATTGGAATCTGCCAGATTACTGTACGGTCATTAGTGTAGGAGTTATGGAAGCTCAAAGTTGCAAATGATTGTATTGCTTTGACAGCTCATAGCTCAATTGAACAAAATCACAGCCAAATTTCCTAGCAATCGCTTTAAAGAAGAAAGTAACTGTTTTAAAAGATTTCACTTGGATTTATTCGTAAATTTTTGTCCATAGAAGTCACTGAACTTCACAAAAAAAACTTAAGGGATTATTTATTTTTTCTACTTGTTGATTCTAACTCCGCAATATGTGGATGTGGAATGCAGATACATGGCCTTCATTCATCAAAATCTTTTCATTTATCACAAAGATACAACAGTTTAAAAAGCAGCAAAATTTGAAGATTATTTTCGTGATCCCTTAATTTTGATCGCCAGTGTATTACAGCCAAGTGAAAAATGGTAAATTTGATATCAGTTAATTTTTAGTGTTATGTTAGGTTATTGTTTCTCCAAAAATGTACACATTTATTGCTTAAAATGTTATTAATTTATTAATTATTGTTTATTTTAAAGAAGTAATTATAGTATAATAATAAGAATGAGAATTAATTAGTGAATCTTTTATTTATAAAGTTAAGTATCTTCAAATTGTATTCGTAAATTATCAAGTTGACTAGCACGAAAAATAACTGGATTTGCCCGCTACACGTACAAAAACGTGGAAAACAGCGACCGTCTGCAAAACGTTAGAATTTAATCCTTACCCTGGACAGACTATAAACGAAATTCGGAATTTCGAGCTTCTTAATTTCAAAAGTATCATATTGCCTTGAAATTAAAGTGCAATTTGTGTCAAAATCCTTGTTTGATGGAATATTTGTGTGAAATTTCATAAGAAATTCAAATTGATTCGATATTTTTAAAATTGTGTAGGTACGTAAGAAATTGTAAATTTTGTTCGCAGTCTATCATGGGCGGAGTTAAGGGGGGCATGGGGAGGCATTGCTCCCCAAGATTTCAGAGCGAAAATCGGAAAATTAGTTCACTGTCTGTTTTTCTTATACTTGATCAAATTCTGCCCCCCAATGGATAACTTCTAGCTCCGCCCATGCAGTCTATCCAGGGTATAAGGGATTTTGGTTGATAAAACTTAAATTTAAAATTGCGGCGTCCCGATTCAACATAGAAAACGCTATACCAATCGATTCCTTGGAGTGTCCTGATCAGCGTTTTTTCTGAAACCTTCTCCCTTAAAATGCCTCCTTCTCCCTCAAAATCGCCGTTGAAGGTTTTTTAGAGGTTCGCTCACTTAAATCCTTGTATGTCGTTGTAAGGACGTCCTAGAACATCGAGCAAGGACTCATTTCAAAGAGGAGAAGCCCACCTTTTCAACGATATCCAACCTGTTAGCATATGTCCAAGCACGTAAAAGGGGACGGTCCGTAACAATAGAAACTTTTTAAGAAAACAATAAAACATGTCCGCGAAGTTAGCCCCGCCATTTTGGAAAAAGTAAAAAAAAAAAGTTGTGCTGTATTGTGCTAGAGTTGTGCTATGTTGTGCTGATTTTCAAAATTCATTAGCACCGCTAGAACAAATTTTACACACTAATATTATTTTTGGGGTGAGAAGTTAGCCCCGCCATTTTGGAAAAAAAATACGGTAAAAATACTAATGCATTGTGCTTGAGTTGTGCTATGTTGTGCCGTATTTAAAAATTCTGTAATTCGAAAAAAAAAAATTTGGGACGCTATTTTGTATTTTTTGGGTGAGAAGTTAGCCCCGCCATTTTGGAAAAAAAATACGGTAAAAATACTAATGCGTTGTGCTTGAGTTGTGCTATGTTGTGCCGTATTTAAAAATTCTGTAATTCGAAAAAAAAAAATTTGGGACGCTATTTTGTATTTTTTGGGTGGGAAGTTAGCCCCGCCATTTTGGAAAAAAAATACGGTAAAAATACTAATGCGTTGTGCTTGAGTTGTGCTATGTTGTGCTGTATTTAAAAATTCTGTAATTCGAAAACCAAAAATTTTGGACGCTATTTTGTATTTTTTGGGTGGGAAGTTAGCCCCGCCATTTTGGAAAAAAAATACGGTAAAAATACTAATGCATTGTGCTTGAGTTGTGCTATGTTGTGCCGTATTTAAAAATTCTGTATTACCAAAACTAAAAATTTGGGACGCTATTTTGTATTTTTTGGGTGAGAAGTTAGCCCCGCCATTTTGGAAAAAAAATACGGTAAAAATACTAATGCATTGTGCTTGAGTTGTGCTATGTTGTGCCGTATTTAAAAATTCTGTATTACCAAAACTAAAAATTTGGGACGCTATTTTGTATTTTTTGGGTGAGAAGTTAGCCCCGCCATTTTGAAAAAATAATACGGTAAAAATACTACTGCGTTATGCTTGAGTTGTGCTATGTTGTGCCGTATTTAAAAATTCTGTATTACCAAAACTAAAAATTTGGGACGCTATTTTGTATTTTTTGGGTGAGAAGTTAGCCCCGCCATTTTAAAAATCGGCAACTAAAATTTTACGGAGATCCGAAAAGGAAGGTGGGAAATTATAAAAAATACCAATTGCCACGCAATTAGAGTGTAAATAGGTATTGTAATGTAAAATGTAATAAGGCGTTGGAAAATAAACATTTTTGTGCAAAGCTAAAAGCCCATGCGTCTAGTTCATTGATAGAGGGGAGTTAAATTTAAAAAATCGCCAACCGTCTAAATACTGAAGAGACAAAAATCTGCATATAAAAAGGAAAAATTAATAAATTAAATACTGCTCATAAAAAAGTATTTTCCAAAAAGTACCCTAAACGGAAAGGAAGAAAAACAAGAAACAGTAGAGAATGAATTAATTAATTATCTCTTAATAATTCCACGCAGTATGTAACATTATGTATTAGTGCAAACTTTACCGAATTGTAACAACGCATTGGAAGGTAAACGCGTTTGCGCTAAGGTGAAAACCATGCGCTTGATATCTTGTTGTGTAACACCGAAATAAGGGAAAAGCAGTTGCCTGAAAGAGGAAATAAGTACAACCGTTGTTTAAATTTAGTTGAATTAATTAACTCTACACATGTAGTACTATTTTAAGTAATCAATCGCTAGAAACAAAATAATAGAAAAGGAAAACTGGATCGACTATGGCAATCGAATAAAATCAGGTAAATAGTCAAATTACTTAGATCAGCTAATGGAAAGGATCAATCTGATAGGTTTTTCTAATTCATCAAATAGTCAATTTCAGCTTAAAAAGATAAAGAAGGTGCACCAATGAGCCTCAAAAAGTAATCAAAATTCGCAAAGAAAGGCACACGATAATTCCTAACGAGAATTCTATGGTGTCCTACTTTGCACTAAATTCAAATTCAAGCATCGCAGGGAGGAAAAGAACAATAGAGTAAATGCCTTATAAAAACTCTGAAGGAGGGAAACAAGGATTGTTGACATCTTATCAGAAAATAATTCCTAACAGATTACGTAAATTAATGCAAAAATATTGATTTTAATCCAATTCTATTTCAAATTTAGGTACATATATGTGCATAATGCATACTCTGGAATAAACTATCCAAAGTAAGAAGGGGTGGGAAGATGTGCTCAGACGGCTCAAAGAGAAAGCTAAACGGGGTAAAACATGGGACAGATAATAACGTCCCAGTAGGAAAAATGAGAAGTCATTACCCAGGTATTTAGTTACGGAAGTACTGATTTACCTACAAAGTAGTAATTGCTTACGAGGCTCGAACAATAGAACCGTTTCCACCATCACTACATATCAGATTGTTTACAGAATGCATTCTAAAGTAATGCAGTCAGTAATCTCTTGTTCTAGTAAACACACTTTTTAAGGTTAGTTGGCCCTCTTTTCTCCTTTTGGGATATCTTTTTCCCTTTTTGTTGAAAAAGAAGAACCGCGTCTATTTCCTAGTAAACTGTCATCGGCACGTTCTTTTGTTTCATGCATTGCATTAGATTTCCTTCATTTCATTTCAGTTTCAGCCTTCAGGAGACGCAGTTTGTGCAAGTGATTTTGCGTAGTTTACAGTTTTTCAGGACGAGTTTGTGCAAGTGATTTTGCGTAAAATTGCAGTTTTCAGGACGAGTTTCTGCAAGTGATTTTGCGTAAAATTGCAGTTTTCAGGACGAGTTTCTGCAAGTGATTTTGCGTTGTAATAAAAAAATTTCAGTTTTAAAGTTCAGAACGAGTCGGTGCAAGGGATTTTGCAATTTAATAATAAAATATATTGTATTAGAAAAATGTAAGTACAAATTATTTTTATTTTATTATATGTTGCCACTTTTATTCAATACAAATGATCAGAGGATAATTGAGATAATTGAATTTAGAAAGAACTCTATATGATTTTATAAAGTTAACTTCATTATGAAATTTACATACAGATTAATAAAATTAGCGACTCTTTAATTGTATTATTTTATTTTTTATAATAATTAAACAAGAATTTTATTTTTCCTCTCTTTAGTCCGTCTTTTTCGTGGCGAGACGAAGTGTTTTCTTTTTCGGTAAGTACTTAGTTTTTTCAATATTATTAAATGTTGAGAGGAGTTAAAAAAATTATTTGTCTTTGCTTAAAAATAGCTATGGCAGAAAAACATTATAGTAAACGTCATTTAAGAAGACTAAAAAAAAATAAACAAAGTCAATATATTCAAGAACTAAAGGAATGCTATGGAAACAATTTAAATACTGGGGCAACCCAATTTGAATTAAAAGAAATTCCAACTACGTCCAACTACTGTTCGCAAAGAGAAATTCCAACTACTTTCAACAACTATTCACAAAGTAACGAATCCGATATATCAGAAAGTAATAGTATTGCGGAGGAATTCTGCAAAAATATACAAAATAATGCAATACAAGTACCTAACGTTAGTGAAATTACACTTACGGAAAAATTGAGAAATTGGTGCATAGAATTTAATCCTTCGAGAAAATGTTGTGATTCAATTCTAAAAATATTACAATCAGAGAATTGTAATGTTCCGGGCAGTACAAAAAGTCTTTTAAAACTTTCAAATAGTTCCGAAAAGTTGACAATTAGAACGGTACCACCAGGTGAATATATTCACATGGGAATCGAATTACAACTGAATAAAGTTAAAGACATAATAAAACAATATTCACAAATTATTTTAGACGTAGGAATAGATGGATTGCCATTATATAAAAGCTCCTCGATAACTCTATGGCCCATTCTCGGCAGAATTATAAACATTGAAAATATTAGTATATTCTTGATTGGCACATATATCGGTAAAAAAAAACCTGTAAATATCGATATATTTTTGCATGATTTTGTAAATGAAGTACGGATTTTGATTAATGATGGACTTATCATAGAAAATAAGATTATAGAATTTAAAATACGAGCATTCATATGTGACAGTCCTGCACGAGCTTTTGTTAGCGGAACAGTTGGACACAACTCTCTTAACGGATGTTGCAAATGTGCACAAGTGGGGAGAAGAATTAATAATGTTGTAACGTATAGAACAACAATTTCTGAATTGCGAACAGATGAAGGATTTTTGCAACGAAAAGAATTGAGTTTTCATGCAAAATATTTTCATAGCACACAGAGTTCTTTGGAAATGTTAGGAATCGGAATGATTACTCAATTTCCTTTAGACCCTATGCACCTAATAGACCTGGGTGTTACGAAAAAGATGCTGTTGAGTCTTATAAATAACAAAACTTCATTTAAGCTAACCAATGAAAATAAAAATAGAATATCTATGCGGTTATTGTTGCTTTCATCTTTTATTCCAAGAGAGTTCGCCAGAAAGCCGCGAAGCTTTGATGAAATCTTGAGATGGAAAGCTACAGAATTTAGGCAATATATACTATATACAGGAATTGTGGCTATGAAAGATATACTAAATGCAGATTTGTATTACCATTTTTTATTGCTTCATTGCTCATATCGATTACTTTCTTGCCCTCGGAATTACAGTTCAAATTTTGACGTTGCAAATCAGATGATATCAGACTTCGTTAATTATTTTCCGAATTTATATGGAGAAACCAGCATTACATTCAACGTGCACAGTCTTTTGCATCTTGTAGACTGTGCAAGAAATTATGGAGTTGTTAGTAATTTTTCTGCATATGGGTTTGAAAATTATATGCAAAAATTAAAAAGAAAAATAAAGAAGCCCTCTAAAATACTTCAACAAATCAGAAACAAATGCAATGTGGAAAATTTAAAAATTCAGGAAAAGTCAATTGGTTTTAAAAAAAATAGGACCGGAATAATTATTAGCTACCAAACTAAGTCACAATATTTGAGTTTGTCACATCCAGACAATTACTGTTGCATAAAGCCTTTTATTCCAATTAAAATTTGCAAGTTTGAGGAAACTAAAAATATTATTGTTGGGCGAAGATTTCTGAATTTGGAACCCTTTTTTACGGAACCGGTAAATTCATTATCTGGATTGGGAATAGGTTTGGCTGATGAGATTGTATCAGAGAGAGCTGAACCTTTCGATATTAACGATATATTATTTGAAATTGTCGTTTTGCCCCATGAAAACAAAGTTGTACTTATTCCAATTCTTCACGAAGTTTTGTAATGTATGATATTTAACTTTATAGATACTTCTTTTTTTATGACCGAATTTATTTTTATAGAAATGGATACCAGTGAAGACAATTTTGAACAAATAAATAAAGCAAAGTACACACCTGTCTTTCGGCAAAATGCTGTTATTGGCGAAAAACTTTTTGGATCTTCAAAGCAACCATCAGCTGAAGTTGCTGAGTTAAAAGGTGAAATTGCTGGTATTAATTATATTTACAAAAATAAACATAATATGTTCACTACTTTTAGAACACTTTACAAACGAGTTAAATCAATTAAAAGGTATCTGTAAATATTTATATATTATCCATAGAATTTTATTTTTATATTGAATTGTTCTTAGATATTATTATGGGCCAAAATGAAAAAATTATGAATGTTTTGGCGGAGCATTCTGTGAATTTAAATAATATGTCTAGAAAAAATCAGCACAACAAAGAAACTTTAAAAAGATTTCCCATAGCATCGGTGGAGGAAATATTGAAAACCGAAAATGAAATAACCGATGAAAATGAATACCAATTTGTAAGCAACTTACTTAAGTACTAATAAATTATATAGGTATGTTAAATACTCAATATTTTTTAGGTCCGTACGATTGAAGCAATTGTCACAAAAAAGGAGTTTAAGTCAAACATTCAAAGGATTATAGGGGAGGAAATAATTCTGACTCATAATTATCATGGAACACATAACAAAAAGGCCTTTAAAGACTATAAAAAAATTAACGACGTTCTTTTCAGTAAGTTTTAATGATAAACATATTATTTAGTTTTTTCTGTCTCTATTTTCCTTATATAACATACTTTTAAAAAATCCCAAATAACCGTGTTGTTTAATTTATATTATTTTCTAGAATTTCTTCAAGAAGACGGGTTCACTAAAGTAGAATACGAAAAAACTATTAGAAAGGCATTTAAAATGTTTAAGACCAGGCATTTTAAAACGAAATGTATAGCTGCAAAAAGGGCAAGGAAAATCCTGCAACAACAAAATAAATTGTTTTTTAAATTTTATATTTTAAGTCAATTAATTTATTAATAATGTTTTTTTGTAAAAAGAATTTTTTTTATGTTGGTTTTTCAATATTATTTTTTGTAAAAAGAATTTTGTTTTTATGTTGATTTATATAAAATGAATTGTTATTTTGGTTTATATAAAATGAATTATTTTATGTTGGTGTATAGAAAATGAATTGTTATTTCGGTTTATATAAAATGAATTATTTTATGTTGGTTTATAGAAAATGAATTGTTATTTCGTTTTATAGAAAATGAATTATTGTTGTTGGTTTATATAAAATGAATTATTTTATGTTGGTTTATATAAAATGAATTATTTTTATTTTGGTTTATAGAAAATGAATTATAGTTGTTGGTTTATATAAAATGAATTATTGTTATTTTAGTTCGTAGAAAATGAATTTTTTCTTAATGTGATTTTTATAAAATAATTTTTAATTAAATGAAAGTGTTTATGTTTCAAATTGTGTTTTGAAATAAAAATCCCTCATTGTCCCTTATACTTAACAGCACACCAAAATATAGAGCCTTATTACGAATATCGTCATTTCTGCGGTAAAGAATCGATCGTACGAATCGAAAAGAGCATACGAAAGCCCTTTGTGGGTAATAATTCCTTAATAAAATTTCAAAATTCTTGTAAAATCATTTCAATGAAGTTTGACTTCATTTAATATTTTTCGTTCAAAGTGGTTACAATGCAATACATAAGTCGATTGAAGGTCAACATATTCGATTGGATTTTTCTAACCGACTTATGCTAACTACTTTGAACGAAAAAATTAATTAACGTCAAAGAGTACTGAAATGAATTTATGAGAATTATGAAACTTTATTAAGGAATTTGTACCTAAAGAGGGCTTTCGTAAGCTGTTCGCAGAAATGGCGATACTCGCAATAGGGCCTATAATTTAATTACCATTTGTGTAGAATTCTTGGCTTAGGTAACCGGTTCTTTTCATTTACTTACATAATTAGGTCAGCGTAAATAATTGAGTAATACGTTAAATGACAGTAGTTCTGCAACTATTTCTAGGTAATGCAGAGAGCAGTCCTATTCGACTACCTCCTAGGACATGCCGTTTTAAAAATAACATATACTGTAAGTTGATGGGTAATGACTTCCAAATTATTGGTAATAGATTGCAGAAACGATTCTGTAATTACTTAATTTCCTACTGGGGTATGGGATGATTTGTGCATACACGCAAAACCCCCGGGAATACATATAAACACAAGCCGTGAAGTAGAAAATGCATACGTAGTGATGTAGTCCGAGAATCGCCGTGAAATAACATTGCTTCTTATGGCGGATGATCCAAAGTATGCCACTCAACTCGCCTGAACTGCTAAACTATAACTTTTACGCGAAAATGATGTTCTACTAACTATAACTATGGAGGAATACCTTTCTAGTAATCTGAAAAACGTTATAGTGGCAAGAACAAAATATTAGAGTTTTTTGCACTTAAACACAACTCTAACCATTTCCTCGAACAAAACAGCAGCGGCAGGTCGACTTGACAGCACGACTTTCCGTGGTAATTTGTTCGATGGGCAGTAAGAGTAACTTTTGAGCTCCAATATCTTTAATATTTTGTTCTTACCCCTATAATGATTTTGGTACCATAAGAACGGCATTCCTCCCCAGTTACAGTCAGTAGAACATCACTTTTTCGTAAAAGCGATAGTTTAGCTGATTCGCCCTGTGGAGCGGAATGAATGGGCTATACCGCCATAAGAAGCAATGTTATTTCGGTGCAATCATCGGACTACATCGGATTATACATGCGGTAGCGAGCAGGTCTACTTCACGGCTTGTATTTATTATTCCCGGGGGTTTTGATACACGTCGATGTGAAAGCATGTGTGTGTGGGGAGAACATACTAGATTGGCACCATGTTCAAAGGGAAAATGTAATAGGAAAAACAGAGATGTAGTAGGATAGCGGTGGGCTTATTGAAAAATAATTTGATATATCTAGAACTATAATTAAGGCAGAAATAATTATACTTGAGGTCAAGTTAAAGGTAAATGTCTTGCAGTTAGCTATATTTTAGGAAAATAGGAGTTTTTCCGACTTATAGTTTAGCATGAAAATGAGAAATAAGATTTTTGAAACTCGGATCTAAATGTTCTTCTTTTGCGGAAGACGGACAGGGTCTAAGAATTGGGAAATATTTTTAGAAAAAAAAGACATTTGGGAGGGGGGGGGGGGGAGGGGGGGGGGGGAGAGAGGCAGTCGTATAAATATATGCAGGTTCTTCGATCCCAAATTTAACAATTCTAAGTGGTAGCTTTAATGCGTTTAAGATTCTGTTTAAATCACCGAAGCTACGTACTTTAGGGCGACATTGATTTTAAATTTAGTGCCCAATTTTCAAAATGATGGATTTAAATGTCAATGAAATAAAAGAATTTTAAAACAAGTAAAGCCGCTTCCAAAAAATCTCAAACTCAAAGAAGTATTAAACACTTAGCTGAAAAATAGTATGCTACTGCTTTCAATGTTGAATCCTAAATTTCACTAAATTTTTGAGCACATCTTCCCACCCCTTCTTACTTTGGATAGTTTATTCCAGAGTATGCATTATGCACATATACCTAAATTTGAAATAGAATTGGATTAAAATCAATATTTTTGCATTAATTTACGTAATCTGTTAGGAATTATTTTCTGATAAGATGTCAACAATCCTTGTTTCCCTCCTTCAGAGTTTTTATAAGGCATTTACTCTATTGTTCTTTTCCTCCCTGCGATGCTTGAATTTGAATTTAGTGCAAAGTAGGACACCATAGAATTCTCGTTAGGAATTATCGTGTGCCTTTCTTTGCGAATTTTGATTACTTTTTGAGGCTCATTGGTGCACCTTCTTTATCTTTTTAAGCTGAAATTGACTATTTGATGAATTAGAAAAACCTATCAGATTGATCCTTTCCATTAGCTGATCTAAGTAATTTGACTATTTACCTGATTTTATTCGATTGCCATAGTCGATCCAGTTTTCCTTTTCTATTATTTTGTTTCTAGCGATTGATTACTTAAAATAGTACTACATGTGTAGAGTTAATTAATTCAACTAAATTTAAACAACGGTTGTACTTATTTCCTCTTTCAGGCAACTGCTTTTCCCTTATTTCGGTGTTACACAACAAGATATCAAGCGCATGGTTTTCACCTTAGCGCAAACGCGTTTACCTTCCAATGCGTTGTTACAATTCGGTAAAGTTTGCACTAATACATAATGTTACATACTGCGTGGAATTATTAAGAGATAATTAATTAATTCATTCTCTACTGTTTCTTGTTTTTCTTCCTTTCCGTTTAGGGTACTTTTTGGAAAATACTTTTTTATGAGCAGTATTTAATTTATTAATTTTTCCTTTTTATATGCAGATTTTTGTCTTTTCAGTATTTAGACGGTTGGCGATTTTTTAAATTTAACTCCCCTCTATCAATGAACTAGACGCATGGGCTTTTAGCTTTGCACAAAAATGTTTATTTTCCAACGCCTTATTACATTTTACATTACAATACCTATTTACACTCTAATTGCGTGGCAATTGGTATTTTTTATAATTTCCCACCTTCCTTTTCGGATCTCCGTAAAATTTTAGTTGCCGATTTTTAAAATGGCGGGGCTAACTTCTCACCCAAAAAATACAAAATAGCGTCCCAAATTTTTAGTTTTGGTAATACAGAATTTTTAAATACGGCTCAACATAGCACAACTCAAGCATAACGCAGTAGTATTTTTACCGTATTATTTTTTCAAAATGGCGGGGCTAACTTCTCACCCAAAAAATACAAAATAGCGTCCCAAATTTTTAGTTTTGGTAATACAGAATTTTTAAATACGGCACAACATAGCACAACTCAAGCACAATGCATTAGTATTTTTACCGTATTTTTTTTCCAAAATGGCGGGGCTAACTTCTCACCCAAAAAATACAAAATAGCGTCCCAAATTTTTAGTTTTGGTAATACAGAATTTTTAAATACGGCACAACATAGCACAACTCAAGCACAATGCATTAGTATTTTTACCGTATTTTTTTTCCAAAATGGCGGGGCTAACTTCTCACCCAAAAAATACAAAATAGCGTCCCAAATTTTTAGTTTTGGTAATACAGAATTTTTAAATACGGCACAACATAGCACAACTCAAGCACAATGCATTAGTATTTTTACCGTATTTTTTTTCCAAAATGGCGGGGCTAACTTCTCACCCAAAAAATACAAAATAGCGTCCCAAATTTTTAGTTTTGGTAATACAGAATTTTTAAATACGGCACAACATAGCACAACTCAAGCACAATGCATTAGTATTTTTACCGTATTTTTTTTCCAAAATGGCGGGGCTAACTTCCCACCCAAAAAATACAAAATAGCGTCCCAAATTTTTTTTTTTCGAATTACAGAATTTTTAAATACGGCACAACATAGCACAACTCAAGCACAACGCATTAGTATTTTTACCGTATTTTTTTTCCAAAATGGCGGGGCTAACTTCTCACCCAAAAAATACAAAATAGCGTCCCAAATTTTTTTTTTTCGAATTAGAGAATTTTTAAATACGGCACAACATAGCACAACTCAAGCACAATGCATTAGTATTTTTACCGTATTTTTTTTCCAAAATGGCGGGGCTAACTTCTCACCCCAAAAATAATATTAGTGTGTAAAATTTGTTCTAGCGGTGCTAATGAATTTTGAAAATCAGCACAACATAGCACAACTCTAGCACAATACAGCACAACTTTTTTTTTTACTTTTTCAAAAATGGCGGGGCTAACTTCGCGGACATCAATAAAACCGCAATTTTTTTATGAAAATTTCGATCAATTTTGAGCTTGTGAGCCTCTGCCTTTTACACGTTTAGACATATCCTAACAAGCGGGGTATCGTTGTAAAGGTGCTCTCCCCCTCTTTTGAAAGAGCACCCTGTATATGTTATATGGCTTTAGTAAAATTATTTCATATCTCTAAGTGCCTTTAAAAATATTTGTTCCTTTTTTGGTAGAAAATTTGAGATGCTATTAATTTATGTATACCTTATAATTAAATAACTATGTATGAGCATTCCATTGCGCTTAATATTTTGCAAATTTCATATTCTGTTTTCATTTTTATTTGTGGATTCGACAAAAAATACAACTGTCGGTTTCTCCAGACAATGAAAAAAGGTACCCCCGCAAGACCACCTCAAGATGCTGTGATGGCCAGGCCGTGCGAATTAAATATTTATAAGAAATTTACACGGTTCGAATTGGGCTCGCCTCAGTCGTCTTTTGTTGAGGCGTCTGGGCCGTTCGCCCGAATACCCGTGAATGTTAGCTCAAGTGCACTGAACAAAACGGCGATTCGCCCGTGTACCTGTGAAGCCGATCGGAAAGAACTTTTTCACTTTTCATAATTAAACCGCGCGATGCGAATCAGATAAATTCGCTGACTGGCGGCCGTGACTCAGCGAAACCCAAAAAAAAAAAAAAAAAGCCGGCGCGGCGCGTTCGCGTGACCCACAGAGCAAGGAGTCCGCATCGCCGCGCAAACAGCACCCTGAGCCCTGGAAAGTCGAGGGTTTTTGTGAAATGCACCGGGCGAACTCATGGTAATTACGGCAGAGGTGCTCCGCAGGTGAGTCGATCGTGCATATGGGTGGACTCACTTGACGCGGGTGAGCCGGGGGAAATCGCGCATACCGCGACGGATTCGTCTGCAGCCCATCAGAAATGCATGGCCGGGCCAGGGCACTGGCGACCCTCGTAGGAACCGCCTTTGATAGACAACAGGAAATTAAGCTCGCAGCGGTGGATTCAATTTAAATGCAAATTTTTTCGAACGGCGGGCGGGCTCTCTGTCCTTGCTGCCCTCGCTGCCCTTTCGGCTCCTGGGCCGGCGGAATGAAAGGAATGAAAGGAACGAGGAGCCGCCATCGCCCGGGACATGGCATGTTTGCGCTGGAATGGGGGTTGGATCAAGTCCAGGCGGTTCTGTCGGAACTTTTCCTGTTCAATAACTTTTTTTTTGCGGGCAGGCGGGGCGGGGCGGTGGCCCCTATTCTTTTTGTTGTTGTTGCTTTCCGCCGATGGCCGTGCGGTGGGTCGGTCTTTGTTTCACCAGAAAGTGGAATCTTAAAAATTATAGAGCCGGCGGGCAGCGGAGGTCGCCCGCTGGAGTGAACGACAATAAAACGCTCCGGGCAGAAGGATGGTACCATGCGGGAAAAATATTGAACCAGTTCCACGGCCTGTCGGGCGGTTGTTTTTTGCGCTCGCTGGTCTTAAGAAAACTCCACAAGGACCATTAATCAATCCTTTCATTACACCAGGGAGTGCGTGCTCTCGCGCTGCTTTCTTTGCAGCGAAGGACGGGAAAAGAGTTCCCGAAGGTACGTGCCCTTTTTCTGATTTACATGCCCAGCAGCCTACTGCTACCCATTCCGCGCATTTCGTCTCTTTGATTGCTAGAAAAGAAAACACCCCCGCTGGGTTTCTGGCGCTAATTATCCTGTTTTCAAAAATGAACAAACCTTCCTGACCTGCAGCGGAAATTGGAAGGGCTTCAACTGTTTTCAGATGAGAAAGTAATCACGTATTAATTTTGCTATCGCTCTATCTTTAGAAAATATCGGCGTCAATATCGAAAATCACTCATCGAGATTGCTAAATCTATAACAAAATAACTTTCGCATTATTAAATTACAAATATACCTTTTTATTTACCTTTATTTTGTCGCCTGTTCATCGTTTTCATGTATTATATATTTAAAAAATAATTGAGCCTTTTCTTCGAGTCTTCTCGCAGATTTTAAATAGGTTTTTTTTTATAGATAAATTCTTAGTATGAAATCTTTGCTTTTACTTCTATATATTCTGCCTACAGGAGCTATGTGTACATTAGGGTGCTTTTTTTTCGCGACTATTTTTTTTTTTTCAGTCCCACCTCGAAATTTTGTGGCAAATACCTAAACAAAAATTCCCTGAAAATTGGAGCCCTTAATATTAATATTAAGTACTAGACCAAGGCGTATAAAGATTTCCCATATAAAATACACGTAAACTTTGATTATTTTTCTTCAAAACTCTACAGCTCAGAGGCATATTTATTTATCTTGGTCAATGGTAGGGTTTCTTCAGAATTGAATGCTCTACAAAAGTGTCCATTGCGGTGTAACCCTAACTCCCACCAGCGAGGTAGTACGGGTCACTAACCCCAATTTTTCTATGAAATTCTCGCTTTGTACCCCTATCTCTTAAATAACAAGAGGTACAGTAAAAGTGAATATGACAAACTTGTAGGAAATTCAATTTGCTACAAAAAAGTTCTGGACACCAAATCGCTAACATCGATATTTCTTGAGATATTGGGTTTTGAAGTTGAGGTAGTGTTTCTACAATTTAGCTCAATAATCCATGAAAATTCCACACTACCTCAACTTCAAAGCCCAATATCTCAAGAAATATCGATGTTAGCAATTTGGTGTTCAAGAGACACGTATTTTTTTGTTTTATCTGCGGATACGCACATTTAGGGGATACTTTTATTTATTGTTTTTTTTTTTTTTTATAAAAATTGGTGTATTTTTCAAAAGTTTGTCCGAATTTTTTAAATTTAACATCAGATTCGTAATCAGCGACTCCAAAAACCCCTTAATACTGGTTTTCACTAAAAAACTAACGTCTGAAAAAATATGCATAATTTACATATTAGTGCTAGGGGTTGTTTACCCCTTGAGGAACTTTTTTTAAGAAAACCCAAGAACACGTCAACTTTATTTTTCAAAATCGTATGTAAAAAAATATTTTTGATTTTTAATTAAAACTTTTATTTTTGTGACGCGAAAATACAAAAAAAAAATCGTTTTTCTGCAATAAAAAATAAGGGTTGCCACACCCGGGAACAGGATTACTTAGAAAACGTTAGTTAGTTAGTTAAACATCATTTCCATCTTGTTTCATCCGAAAAAATTCATTAGAACTTGAAATATTTATGAAAAACTGTTTTTGGGGGTAAAATTTAGCGGTGGTTTTTACGTTTAAAAAAAAATACTCTTATTTTTCGATACTCTATAACATATTTCAATTTCATCAAAATCGGTGAGACACACCTGAGGATATTTCCTTGTTAGATATTATAGTACAAAGTCCCAAAACTAGAGCGGCGCCACTATTTCGAGTAATATGATCATGTGGATTTTAGGAAAAAAAAGTCGGTTATCAAAAGAGTTTACATTGGATGTACTGAACTTAATTGAAGACAATTTGAATATCCATCAGACCGGTAGGAAATATATAAATCTGAATGCCAATCTGGTCCAAAATAAAATTGTTTTGTTTTTTACAGAAACCAGTTTATTTCGCTTGTAAATCAATTTTATGACTAATTTAAATTGTCATATCGACGGTTTAATTACATAATTTAACATATCTTTTAAATAATTGTTTTAAGTATTGAATACATATTGATTCTGCCTGTTAATAAATTAATGAGGAATGAAATACTATATATGCGAGCAATTCAATTAACATTTGCTTTAGTAACAAGTTGTTAATTTTTTCTAGTGGAAAGTAACTTTAACACCTATGTTAATTAATTAATAGCAAATTTAATAATGTCCGATCAGAAGTAGTGTAGTGAAATCTGACTGGAAAAGCTGTTTTCTCTCCTTTCCCTTGAGGTTAGCCTTTTTTTTCTTTTCTTTTTCTTTTAATTAAAACTTATATTTTTGATAAACAATAAAGTAATGCTTCTTTCCTTGAAAATACGCGAGTAAATTATCAGAGCCCGCCCATTTTGTTTATTTTAAGAACAAAAAAAAAACAAAATCCCAACGCATAATTACTGGAGACGTGAAGTGGGTTTATGAGCGAGTGAATGGCGTTTACCGAATGAGCCAAGACCGAAAAAACCACGTCGTTTTCAGTCGAAAAGGACGGCGATGCTCATGGTTTTCATGGATTACAACGGTCTTGTGCATCATGAATTCTAGTTGTCGGTAGTCAGTAGTCTGACAGTTAGCAAGGAGTATTATTTGGGTGTTATAAGACATTTGCGTGAAGCAGTTCGCCAAAATATACTGGATTTGTGGACAAACAACTCGTGGATTTTGCATCACGATAACGCACCTTCGTATAATTCTATCGTTATCCGCAATTTTTTGACCAGGAACCGAACGAACACCATCCAGCAGCCTCAAATTCGATTTGGCCTGCTGCGTCTTCTCCCTGTTCGGTCGACTAAAAAAACCGCTCCGGAGAACGCGTTTTAGCAGCCAAGAGGAGATAATGGAGAAATCGAAGATGGCTCTCCTGGCCACACCGAAAAAGGAGTATTAAAAATGTTTCAAGGGTTGGATCAAGTGCTGGCATAAGTGCGGTGCAGTTTATGGAGAGTACTTTGAAGGGGACAATGGCTATTTTGATGAATAAACTTGTATTTTTAATTTTCTGAATAAATTCCTGAAACTTTTTGATCAAGGTGGCATAGCGCATCATAGCACGCGCCTGTCTAATCATAACTGTGCAAATATCAACTTTAACACCTCTAAGCAATAATTAAATGATCGGCTTTACTAGTTACTTTTGCCTTTTGTTTACGATTGTATCCTTTTATATTTTGTATAGTCAGTGTTTGACGAAATTGAATAAATAAATAAGTAAATAAATGCTAATAAATCTTCTATGGAGGTTCCTTTTTGCGGTTATGATGTTGACCTCTTGCTTAGTTGTTATCACGTTTGTCATAAACGTTAGTTCAAGATCGAATTCATCAATAACGCGAGGGTTACAGTGTGAGCAATCAGTGCTAAGGTAATCACGTTTTTCTTTTCCAAAGTAATTAGCACCTCTACAGCGATTGCTGTCACCACTTAATTGCGGTGATGGGCTCACAAGCTCGCGCGAGTTGTGTAATCGCGCGTCTCATCCACGTGCATCTCGTAGATGTTGGCTCCTTGGAAGGGGTCGCCCGGGGGCGGCGTCATAAATTTCCAAGTGCTCCCGAACAGCGTCATTACAAGTGGATAAACAAAACTCTCCTCGCAGCAGCTGTCGTTCCAAATTTGAATTTTTGTGGAAGTAGATTAATGGATATTAGGCATTAAGGGCTATGGCAGGAGCTCTGCCCGTCTTCCGGCTCTTCGGGCTCGTCCTTGCGCACAATATAAAAATCCAGCTAGAAACTGTCACTAAAATATTCTTTGAGAATTCCAGCAGGATAAAGAGCCCTTTAGAGCTGCCTTTGTAACACTTTATCCTTCTTTCACCCAGTGAAATGAGCTGACAACAGCAATGTCGGCAAGGGCAGCTGGGAGGCACATTCGATGCGGAGGAGGCGGAGGATTCGAAGGCCCAGCACTGCTCCGGTCGCAGAGTCCTGGTCTTGGTTCTGGTCCTGGTCCTAGTCTTGCTATTTCCCTTTTCGGAACGAAACAGCTCCGGATAAGATAAGAATTACATTTGCATTTGTATACAGAGCTCTGTTCTGTGCTCTGCTGTACTGTGCTGTGACGTGCCGTGCCAGGGTGTGCGTGCCGTGCCAGCAGTGTACGTCTCCTCGTCCTCGTGTATCTCGAAATTGACGTGCCATCATTAATCAAATCGCAGAGCTGCAGGCTGCTTAGTTCACTCCGCCGAGCATAGACCCAGCGCCTGTGTATTTTTTTATCCCGATGCTCACAGTAATCAAAAGTAGAGGACGTCTGCGGAATGGCAGAGGGCTGGGAGCGGGGGACCGGGAGGTCTCCTTTTCTATTAGGGTGAATTTCCCAGAAACCCCTAGACACCGCCCTCGTCCTTTTGCTTTCTCTGCAACTGTTGCGGAGTTCGTTTTCTGTCTTATTATACAACTCCGGCGGTAGATATCCGGGCCCTAAGCAGGTCCACGGAGAGGGAGCCGAGGCGCTTTGTGCGTGGACTTGTGTATTTTTTACAATACATCCGACCGTCGGATTCCAGCTATTTTTCTCGGCGGATTTGTGTCTGCAGTGACATTTCTGTATGAGAAATGCTTTCAGCCGTGAATGGGGGGATTAGGCGGGGGGTACTAAAGTTTCAGCGCCTTCTGCACCTACAAACCGAACCCACAAAGCCCGGCCTCCATTGTGTTCTATTCGGTTCGAAGGCCATATCCCTGGAATAGGGACGTCGTCATATTTGACGCATGTTCCACAAGCAAGTTAAAATACATCAGGGGTGTTTATATTTTGGGTCAAAACTCTCCCTAAAAATAAAGCTAAGATAAACATTTTTAAACTATCCTTAACTAACTCAAGAAATATATTATCATCATCTTTTAAAATTGTTATAAAGGTGATTTCAGGGTTTTCACATCAACTTTATTTGCCTATATGTATTTCAGGCTATACTCAGTTGATCAAATAACAAATTAACAAAATTAATTGTTAAAATACCACGACAAATAATTTCTCTGAAATTTCAAACTGTTCTATGACTAATTCATGTATTATATCGGAAGAGGAGCTTTTTGAAAATATTTTTAAATTTTTTAATGAACTGAACTAAAAAGAAAAGTGCTTTCTTTCATTTCATGTCGATTAATTTGCGAAATTTGAGAGCGGATAAGCACTTTTTGGAGTTATCACACCACATTTTATCAGTGTAATTTTTTTTGCAGTAATATTCCCACTGATAACTTGTAATAAACATTATAATTTCATAGTCATATAAAGACACCAATATATCAGATGCGTGTTTTTATTTCAACTTTTTAAAGTCTTTTAGGGGTGCTGCGAGAGTATGTATAATACACAAACTCTAAAAATGAATATCATATGTGTAACAAATCACACAACCTTATTTAAAGTTCATTATGTAGGTAATACTCTGATAATACTTTTAGTTTATCTTTTGACAATTCTTATAAGTGATTTGAAGAACTCTTCAAGAAATCTTCTAGCGCCTTATCAGATCATACGCCACTTCTTAACTATTAATGCTCTTGAAGAATTCTTAGGGAGTTATTTTTTGAAGGTATTGTCTTAATTAAAGCTTATTTATAAGAAAAATATTGTTTGTTGGGTTACTTACAGCCTGAATTACAAATTACATACAATACTTAACCTTCCAACCCTATAGTTTTCTCGTAAATAGTCTAGCGTCTAATTAGGTTTAACGTGTTCAAACTTCTTACTGCTAACAGCCGGGGTACCACAAGGCTCATCCTTAAGCCCGATTCTATAAAACATTTTCAAATCAGATTTTCCTAGGTATGAATATTGTCTAGTTTCAATTTTCGCCAACGACACTGCACTATTCTCGTCATCCGATAACCCTCGTAATATCACTAAAAACCTACAAAACGGACTCAATCCATGAATACTTCTCAAATTGGAAAATAAAAATCAATGATTCGAAAACCAAAAGCAAAGTTCGTCACTAACAAGGAAACGTTCTCAGGTGTGTCTCACCGATTTTGATAAAATTGAAATATGTTATAGAGTATCGAAAAATAAGAGACACGTATATTTCTTTATCTGCGGATACACACATTAAGGGGGTACTTTTATTTATTGTTTTTTTTTATAAAAATTTGTGTATTTTTCAAAAGTTTGCCCGCTATGTTGGATCCGCTATTTTGAATTTTTTAAATTTAACATCAGATTCGTAATCAGCGACTCCAAAAATACTGGTTTTCACGAAAAAACTGATGTCTGAAAGAATATATGTACATCATTTACGTATTAATGCTAGGGGTTGTTTACCCCCTTGAGGAGCTTTTTTTACGAAAACGGAAAAACAGGTGAACTTTATTTTTCAAAATCGTATGTAAAAAATATTTTTCAATAATTTTTATCTAAACTGTTATTTTTGTGATGCACATATATAAAAAAAAATCCGTTTTTCTGTAATAAAAAATAAGGGTGCCACCCCCGGGAACCGGATTACTTAAAAATCATTTCCATTTTGTTTGATTCGAAAAAATTCATTAGAACTTGAAATATTCAGGAAAAACTGTTTTTGGGGGTAAACTTTAGGGGTGGTTTTCACCCCCTAAATGTGCGTATCCGCAGATAAAAAAATACGTGTCTCTTATTTTTCGATACTTTATAACATATTTCAATTTCATCAAAATCGATGAGACACACTCGGGAACGTTTCCTTGTAAGAAAAGAAAACCTAGTAAATTCCCCGATAGCAACTTAATACTCAGTACACATGAAATCACGTGGACGGACAATATAAAGTATTTAGGACTCACCCTCGATAAAACATTAACATTTGGGAAGCATATCTCCACAGTAGTTCCCAAATGTGAATTACTAATAAAAAATGAGTCGGGAAAACAAACTGATATTATTTAAAACAATTTTCCAATCTACTTTACGCTACTGCCAACCTGTCTGGCATCAATGTGCCCTTAATCATCAATCGAAGTTGCAAATTAAAAAAAAAAAAAATTCTTAAAATGATACTAGACCTGCCTTGGCACTTCTCCACCTCCAAATGGCCTATATCAATCCTTTATCTTCTAAAATAAATGCATTAACTGAAAAACAGTCTGATCCTCAACGAAAAACGCTCTAATCCAATCTCTAGCTTAATCAGTTATAGGCTACATATAATTCTATTATAATCCTATTAATCAGTGATTTTATAGCTCTCACGATTGATTTTTGCAACATGTGAATTTATCAGGATTTTATTTTGTTAGGATAAGTAGGTTAAGTTATCAAATCTTGGGTTTTTTTAGTTTTTTCCCTTGGTTTTTTTTTCTTCATTAGTAATCAAATATTGATTGTCTCATTCCAATACTAATTAATAACAGTTGTAAGGGGTCAAAGGCTCTAAACTCTGAATAACTTTATAAATATTTGTAAGACTCAGATGTCCGCAATATAATAAATAAATGAAATTAATGAAATAAATAAGTGAACCTTTCGACTCTTTTTTTATATTGTAAATATTAACGTCGGACCATTGGATTGAAATTTCTTTAAATTTAAAGATGTCCTTAAAAAGTATCAGCAGCAATTCCCCTGTGCCCTTCGCAACCGTTGACGAGCCGGAGCCATTTTAAACTGCGTGCTGGCCCCAACGAAGCAGGTCAAATAGCCTAGGTAAAAAAGGAACCATTTTTCGTCGAGCAGTGAGAACATCTTGAAAAGCTGTCAGTCAAAATTTGAAAACGGTCTAAGGTCCGCACCCACCCCGGCCGGGTCTTTTTTATGCGTCGGTGGCCATGCTTTGCGTCTTAGCCCCGAAAAAATGGTCGATCTCAGCACATTGTCGTTTTTTACACTTGCGCCTCTAATGGAGTTGAAATTAAATTGCAGAAATTCTAATTCCTCCACATCTCCCGACTAATACGCCCCGGATACACAAACAGAGTGCTACCCATTTTTTGGGCTGTATGGGCGATTGATTGCGAGGAGTGTGAGATAATGCTCCCGTGGGCAACAATGGCATGAAACGTGCCTATTTCGGGCACCACATGCCCGTGGGTGAGCAGCACATTTGCCGGGACTGTGGTCAAGCTGCCAGGGATTAGTCGTGATCCTTTTAATTACTCCACACATCAGCGCATTATCTTTGCGCCCCAATCGACGATGGGGTCGAGTCGCTGCGGCTGTTGATTCGTGACAAGTGGATTTTCGTTAGGGAGACTTAATTGTGATTAGGGAGCTCTGGGATTCTATCATCAAATTTGCAACTGCTGCGTAGTGTGAGTATATCTCAAGGGATTAAGCCTTTTGGCGAACAGGGAATACAGTGCAGACTGGTTTGATTATGGCAATTAGGCTTTATACAAATTCAAATCAAATTCAATTTACCAATTACGCTTTAAATAAATTATTTTTGATCAAAATCTAATCAATAGAAAAATCAAAATCTGTAATGCATTGTGTGAGGAAAACGATTATTAAATATAAGGTAAAAATATCTTTGCGGTAGCATCTTACTTAATATAAGGATTCACTTGATTCGTCATTTTACGGTTCGGATATAACAAAATTCGTCACGGTGGCAAAGTTTTTTATACCGATATTTTTTGTGAAGGAATTATTAAATTTAATATTAAAACTGCTCAAATTAGTTCGGAGAATTTTTAAGAGAGTGATTGTTAGATGAAAGACATTCCTTGAAATACTTGTATGGGTTAAAAATTGCATGACTTAGAACAAATATTTTCAAATTTGCAATAAACGCATTAAACTGCCATGATCACTTCATTTTAAGCATATCTTTGATAATTTTTTCTGAGCACATGGTAAATTGAATTTATTTATTTATATTACACATAATAAAACATCATTTATAGAATATTTAATTAAATTTTTAGCCTAAAATATTAAGAAATAAGCCATTTAGAGCAAATTTTCGGATACTCTTAAAAAAAAATGCAGTTGGCGGTGGACATCAGAACTCATCATCAAAAAATCGAAAATATTTGTTTAGCTTATGAGTTTCTCGAGGTAATGACGTCGAGATTTTGTTTTTGACGATTTTCCAATTTCTGGCATTATTTGGAAGTCAAAAAACGAATTTAAAAAGAAAAAAATCGGTAAAAATCAGATTATTTTTCATAGTAAAAGTAATTATAATGCACAAAAAAAACTTATCTGGACGACACTACCTCATATTTTATGTACTTAAAGAGTGTGCCAAATTTGAAGAAGATCGGTCAAGTAGATTTTGAGTTACAGTGTCCACCGACTTTGAACAAAGTCGGAGAAAAACGCGTTTAACCCATTAATGCCTGAATAACAAAAAATTGTACGGCAACTTCGAGGCGCTAACTTTTATCGAAGGGGTGGTCAATTCTCATCGAGACCAACTTTTCTAGACGTATTTTGAGTCGCCCGACACAATCCAACCAAAAAAAAAAGTGAAAAAAAATTATTATTATTGTTTTTTTGCAATATTACGTAAATAAATACCTTTTTCACGTAATTTTTTTCGAAAAAACGACAGATTTAGTGGGGAAAAAGCACCTTTTTACTGCAATAAAGTGCATAAAACGTGTTATTAGGACTTAAACTTCAAAAATATGCAGGCATTTAATCAGTAATCAGTGACCCCAAAAACTCCGAATACCCAATTTTTTTTCGAAAAAATTGAGAATTTTGCCAAAAAATTATTGAATTACGAAAATCTGATAGCAAATTCGTAATCAGTGACCCTTAAAACTAGTGTATATACATTTGTGGGAATAGTCGAACATAGTGAGATAAAAAAAGTGATCGAAAGTAATGCAAATATGCGTTACATTGTTGCAATTTTTATGCAGCCTAATATTTTTAACGAAAAAACTGCCTGCATATTTTTGAAGTTTAAGTACTAATAACACGTTTTATGCACTTTATTGCAGTAAAAAGTTGCTTTTTCCCCACTAAATCTGTCGTTTTTTCGAAAAAAATTACGTGAAAAAGGTATTTATTTACGTAATATTGCAAAAAAACAATAATAATAATTTTTTTTCACTTTTTTTTTTGGTTGGATCGTGTCGGGCGACTCAAAATACGTCTAGAAAAGTTGGTCTCGATAAGAATTGACCACCCCTTCGATAAAAGTTAGCGCCTCGAAGTTGCCGTACAATTTTTTGTTATTCAGGCATTAATGGGTTAAAGTCTAAACACTGAATTTACAAGGCGCAGGAATAGCTTGAAGCCGGATCGGAGCGGCAGAGACTTACAACTCCACATCTCCGTTAGTTCTACTCCAATCGACTTCAAATTTTAACATAATAATCTTGAGATGTTGTACATTTATATGACAAAAATTAAAAAAAAAAAATACAACACCCCCCACCCAAAAAATTGATTTTTCTCACCGACAAATATTTTCCATTTTATAAACAATTTAAGGCCTAAATTTCTGTTAAAAATCGTTTCTTTTTTTAAGAAGCCGCCGATATTGTCAAAAATTTGTATTGTGCTTATTCCTTCGATTAATTACAAGATAAAACATTATATTAACGAAATATTTTTGGGTTTTTAATTTTGGATGATCAAGTCCAGAGATATCGTGCTCACCGCAAGACGCCCTTTTTTAGAGGTGCTCCCGGAGATTAGCTGTAGCAGCTTTTAAAATAATTATTTTTACAAATAAAAAACATTAAAATACACTCAAAAGTTACCATAATATGTGTACAAATTTTTACATTAATAAATTAAAAGGTCATCTCAAGGAAGATTCTTGAAAAACAGATTTTTTTGGGCCTCCTCACTGTTTATAACCCCTTAAGGCAATTGCATAAAAAAATTATCGAGAAAAGGTGCGAATAAATGAGTCGAGGTGTGCGCTTGCTTCATGATAATGCTCCAATCCACACTGTCTCACTTTCCAAGGCTACTGTTCGCAATTGTGGATTTATCGAGATTGGACATCCCCCCATATCCGAAATTGTTTTTTGTTCTCAAAACTCAAGGCAGATTTAAGGAGTAGAAAATTTAACAGCGCCGATGAAATTAAACAGGCAGTGTATGACCATTTAAACTCCAAGAAGGCGTCATATTTTTACAGTGGTTTAAAAGCTTTAATAAGACGTTCTGAAAAGTATATGGAAATAAGGGGGAATATATTGAAAAATAATTTATTTATGACCTTTCTTTCTATGTTAGGCTGAGAACTCATGGACCGCATTATGTATATCGTGGTTTCGTACTAGCTGTCAATTTTCAAACTGGTATCTCAAAACTCATAGAGTTTATATAACACAAGTTCCAACACTACACGTGAATTGAATGTTGCAAATTTCTAAATTATAACGACTCGCATTTGACGTGATTTTTATAATTGAATAACGAAAAATAATTTTTTATAGGAATCATATGCAAGTACCGTAACTCAGCAGTTTAGTTTTTCTCCTTATAAAAAATTATACAAGTAAATCAGTAAATAATATACATTTTAGTAATATAAAAAACATATATACTTAAAATATATTTATTTCTTCTTAAAAGCCCAAGAACTTCTCAGAAAGCTGCGGTAAGGAGATTTAGAGGATATTACATAAAAACTTAAAACTTATGACTGAAGTTACGGAATTGAACAAAATTAAAGAAACCATTGTACAGAAAGATTCTTTTGAAGCTTGAATGAACAAAAAACGACCTAAAGCGAGGTTGGAGAGCAACATAAATCCCATTCCAGTCGGTGGACGTGTGGCAAATGGCTTGCTTGGATCAATGCATGGTACCTATACAAGTACAAATGTTCCAGAAATCCTCGTATCTTACATTGACTGGATAGATGCGAGCAAAAGTAGCAATTCTGCACCCCTATCGGGTCGTACACTATCGGCTTACATAGTACCCCCGCGCACCCTTCAATTTTCGCCCGTTTCTTGAGGGTGGGATTTGAGTCCTTGATCGTTAAGTCCCCTAATTCACTTTTACATCCCAGTACAGTAGTTGCACGAGGACGCCATTTTTTTTTTTTTTTTTCGAATATTAACATTTCTACCGTGCTGCAGCAAGCCTGGCAGTCGCCATGTTTTATGTTTTGCTTCCCAGCACCGGGAACATGTCCGAGTTTGGTGCCATGGCGAAATAAAAACAAGAGCCGGGACTCCGTGGAGCATGAAAAACGGATGTGTGCTTGTGTTTGCCACAGCGCAGTCCGCATCCGCGTTCCTGAGAGTCCTGCACTAGGTGGCCGGTGCAATCAATTGCAACCGAGCCGAAATTGAAATTCAATCAATCAAACCCCTGGACGGAAGGCGCTCTCCTCCATGCCGCGGCTTAATGACCCTCGAATTTATCACTCGTACCACCTACTTGGGCGCCCGGGTTCCTTGGGACTTCGCGAGACGGATACTTGCTCTAAGTGCGCCGCATAGGTGGATGGGCCTCCTACGTGGCGGCGGCGGAGGCTCGCTTCCCGCCGGAGTCAGTGGGGCTATCTCTTGATAAAATCTCGGTCCGGCCAAGGCCCGTTAACGTCGTGTTTTATTGATGCGCGGCCATTTATTAAATCATCAAAGGCCTGCTCAATTTGTAATCATTACGCCGTGTGTGGAGTTTTTACTGCCTAACCTCACCGCCGCGCCGCTGAGTTTCCCGAGTCGAAGCTTGCAGATCTATGACAAGACCTTGGGCCGAGCGGATGACAATGCGGGAAAAGACCGCCTTGGCCAGAAAGATGCAATTACGCGTACCACAGGTCGAAACCCCTGTAATTACCTGCAACACTAGCGAGGTGCTGCAGAAGTCATTAGGCTTTTCGCACTTTCTATAGTCTAACTATTAAAGCTTTTAACATTTAATTGGAATCTTTAGATCTCTGCCCTTCGGGGTGCATATGCAAATGATTTATTTTTACCATATTGCACTTCTAATGGAAGTTGTTAGATTTTTTAACTAAGAATGGTGACGATAATAATAAATATAAATAAACATATATATAAAATAAACCCTATATTTTGAAATCTATCTTCTGGAGTCGACAATATACCTATAAATACTTTATTGTTTCCGGGATCGTATCAAAAATGGACAAGCTTTAGAGATTTACAATATGGAGAAGGATCTGAGTTTTCTGAAATCGCTTATATATCCGTTCTTTTCAATCTTACTACTGAATTTCATGTACAAATTCTTACAGAAAATGTAAGTTTCCGAAAGATCGGGTTTTTATTCATATCCAGCAATAGGATATGTTTGATAAGTTGGGTGATCCATTAACATCGTTTTGAAATGTAAAACTGTGATCATATGGTTCGAAGGTTGTAATAGGCATTGTCATATATTTGGATCACATTTAATATTTCCTATTAGATATTTTGAACTTATGAATCTTAAAAATGCGAAATGGGCAGAGTTCTAAATATTTCCTAAATACAAAGGTTTAAATTTGCGATAGGCCAATCTGAACTGATTTTTAAAATAATTCATGGCATCTTCCATACAAATCTACAAATTCTCTTTTAAATTAACTAGACCTTTATATATATATACAAAATATGTTGACTTTTTCAGTTTGAATCCAATTCTACGAAAAACACGAGTTGTAAAATTGACTTCGATGAATCGAAAAATTACTACATTTTCGATAGGAATTAATCTATATTTTTAGTACAATTTTTATCAATAAGTCGGAACTTCTTTTCGAACCAGGATAAAAGATTTAAAAAAAAACAAAAATTACCTGCAAAATTGTACCTTGAGACATTTTCTGGCTTAGTCGCAAAGTACAACTATAACATCAATTTTAGTTATTTAAAATTCGTAATGCAAATAGACCAACAAACTACGCAATCACCAGGTAATCACGAACACAAACTAAATTTAAAAGAAAGAAAAAATACCCCTCAGAGAATTTTGAGTTTCGGTGATAGGAAAATTGTGAGAAATTGAAGTAGTCTTTAAAAATGAAACTCCGAATAAAAGATATTGTTTTTTCGTTTTAAAAATAAAAATACAATAAAAAAAAAAAAGATGGCGGATTTAAAAAAAAAGCATAAATTTCAAAAAAATGAATTACAGATTTTTTTCCTTAATTATATTTAAAAATATAAAATTTAAGCGAAAGTTGGGTAGATCTTTATCACCCACCCACCCACATCAGGTCTCTTAACTCAATTTAATCATCAAATTGCGTGTTAATAACTTTTTGAAAAAGCACTAAAAAACCAAACTTACCTTTCATACAATATTATAAGAATTTATTTTATGAAAGCACTCAAGGTTCTTCTGTAGGGCCAGATACGGATTATAGGTAACGCCAAGTACGCCATGGTGTAGAAACCGCCCTAGATTTCTAAATTGCGACAGATTTTCAGGAAAAGTTTACAAAAGTATTCTATGTGTGCTTATACAGGGTGTCCAGGAAGTAGTGCGCCAAAATTAAGGGGATGGTAGCTTTGGTCATGACCTACCAGAATATCAAAATATGACTTTAGTGAAAACCTCACCGGTTTCGAGATATTTGGGTTTTTATGAAAAATTAAATTTTCACTACCCATTTTTCACATTATTTACTAGTAGGTGCACATAAAAAGAGCTGTATCGCAAATTTTTTTTTTTTTTGGATTGCTCAAAATCCAATATGGCCGCTAAAACCACGTGATCTTTATAATTTTATCACTTAAAAGAGTACAAAATGGCTCGCAGCATTCCGATTGAGGTCTACAATGGCTTAAATGAAAGCGATTTTTGCAATACAGCTTCTGAAAGCAGAAGTCAAAAGCGTTCATTTGGGCCTTTGTAGACCTCAATCGGAATGATGCGACCGATTTTATAGCCTCATAAGTAGTAAGCCATATTGGGCTCTGTATAGGCGCATTCTTCGAAAGCCAGTGTGCATTCGAAAGTAGAAATCAAAACCTTTCTTTTGAGCCTTGGTAGACCTTAAATGGAGCTCACCATTTTTGGACAGCAGGGGGTGGTCCGTTCACAAAGAATGCCTCATATATATAAATAAAATATTAACATTTTCAGATTAAAAATATATCAAGACAAAAAATAAAAAGATTCAAGAGGTAACCACAAGACTAATTTAATTTATTAGTAACGTACTATGCGACGATTATGTCGTTTGATACTTTAATACGATTTGGTTCGGGTGAAATAAATTACACAATAAGATTAAATCCATATATTTCAATACAAACTGAAAACAAAAATCAAACTGAAAAAACACCTTCCAAAACTAAAAATTAAAACTTCTCTTATTCAAATAATAAAATATACTATCCATATTGTTTTAATAAAAAATACTTACATAAAAATCAGACTGAAAAAACACCCTTCAAACATTAAAATCCTAAAATGTTTCTCATTAAAAGAATTAATATACTAAATTATTACTTTTCTACTCTTTATCTTCTATTTCGAACGAGTGATAAGAATTTACGAATTAAACGCCATTTTAGGCGGTTAATTCGATAATGCGGTTTAAAAACAATTGAAACAAGAAAAATTAAATTGTTTACACAGGCCTGCAAATTAAACACTTTTAAATCTTTCTCAGTTTTTATAGCCGATTATGGGGGTTTGGGGGTTTAAAAACTCATTTAAAATAACGGAACGTGGAAAAAGCTCTTAACACGGCTCAAAAGAGACCCTGAATCCTTATTTATATATATAAAATACCACTAGTCTATAGCTCTTACGAAGCATCTCTAAGAATAAGATTTTCATGAGCGTACGCAAGCAGAGATTTTAATTCACTATCTATTGTATGAAATCATTGGCTTATGGAAAGAACTGAATTTCACGAAACATTTCGGAAAGTATTAAAGCCTCTCGTATTTTAATATAATAACTAAAGGTTCTTACTTTTCTTTGACCTAATTTACAAGTTCCTGCGACAATTGTTTAATTTTTAATTTAATTTGCAAAAACGGCCAAAATATGGTCTTTTGTGCTTTTGAAACTTATTTTTTTTTCAAAAACGTTACGTTATAGAACTTTTTTGTTTGTGGATTCGTTATCTACGGAAAAAACCCTATCGAAATTACCACTTTGTTTTGTAACAGCAAAACCATCGCTGGCCTGTGTTGTCTACAACTTGCTTGCGTTTAACTTGTTTATGCAATTTGGAATCTTGTTCGTGTATTTTGTAATAATTGTATAATTCTTTAATACATAACGAATGTATGCAGAAGTTCTAACAAATTTTGACTTGTCGCTTGATTATTGATTATAAGGTACTAGAAGTGATTTTTGAATACAATATTGGCAGAATACATAATTTATCCATGCCTAGAATCGATCTGGATTCATAACTTTTTTTTCAATTTTATAACTTAATTCGATATTACACAACGCAGTCCAATTTAGCTTCAAAGACTAGTACGCTGAATAAAGTATAGATGCAGCTTTTATGCATTTTGGAAGTCGCCCATAATATGTATCATATAATAAATCAAAAATTAAATTCCATGAAAATGTCGGTAGCAAAGGATTTTCGCTGTTTTTACCTTTGATGAAAAAAAAAAAATTAAAAAGCGCAGCAGGGCACAGCGTCCTTTTAAAACAATTTAGATCCCAGGAGGCCAGTTTCAAGCATAGTATCGCCTCTCGGCATGCAAATTTCTTCCCAAACAAAAGACTTAAGGAACGTTATCCTCCTAATGCATAAAAATCCCTAGAATTTTTGCAACCCTTTCCCTGCTAATCCAATTACCGGTCAGTGCGGCAGTGTTTACGACCATACAATGCGGCTTCTTGCAAATATCTGCAAAGCCCAGAAGTTCGGCCGGTGCCTCAAGCAGAAGGTATTTGAATTTGCATGCATTCCCTCGGGATCATAAAAGTAAATTGCAGGGGAGTTGTGCTGGTGACAAGCCTTTGAGCTCTCTTCAATTGCCGCGACTAATTTTTTCCCGGCTACCGGGGCTGATCGGTGCATTTCTAGGACCATAAATCACCGGACGACGGCTTGACTTTTGGCAAAATGCAATTGTCCGAGAACCTGAAAATATTTTGATTTATTGCAAATACTTTGGATACTGCAAATATTTTGGTCGTCGGCTAAATTACTGTGGGAATAGGAGAATTGAGACGCTTTTGGAGGATTCAGACGAATGCAGGCAAACATTTTAAAAACTGGCCGACAGGCCTTTGATTGATGAGGCCTGCGAAATCCATCTGCGATCGCGGCAAGCGTCTGAATGAGCCAGCCTAATTAACTCAATTACGAGTGCTTCTTCGGAGTATTCAAATTTCGTCCGATGATAACTTTTCTAACACTTTCGGTGCGCGCATGCAATCAGTCCGCAGGAAACACCTCGAGACCTCGAGGAGATCGCGAAGACGATCAGAAGCAGCTCTGCGCAGGTAAAAGAGGAGTTGGTTTGGTGCCCTCCGCGGGCGAAGATCATCACCCGATGATAAATTGGCCGCGAGAGCGCTTTTTCGTGTTCATCGCCTGTTTTTGTGCGATGCAGATTGATTGCGTTGTTCGTTAAAATGAATGTCAGCAGATTCAGCACCAGAACACACCTGACGGCGAAAATAGTCGCGAAATGCGCTCAGGCCAAAACTCCTTTCCGCCGGCGCAATCGATCGCGCAAATGTCGTCGTCGTCGGCAGGAGTTTGTGCCACTTTCAATGCGATCGTTCATATTTAGGGAGTGGACGGGGACAGCTAACGAAAATCGACACATTTTTTACACAGCCATTACCAGAAGCTAACAGGTGCATTCGGGCCTCCATCCATCATCGGAAATTGATTTCCAGTAATTGAGTATACGTGCCAGCATTAAGGAAGGCGCGTACCTCGTTAATTTCACGGTACGAGCAAAACAAAAAAGTGCGACCTTAACCTTAGCGGACTTATAAACAAGTTCGGTCATGCTAGTTTTAGTTAGGCTGACCATTATAATTCAGAAATTACATTTCATTTTTACGAGTATTTGTAACTTCTCAAGATATAACTGAAGCACCGAATTCCAATTCCTTTACAATTAATAACTGAGGTTTTGATGCAGAGCCTTATACAAGCAATGAATCCCTACCAATATTTTTCATTTTATAAAATAAAAAGTAGCAAACATAGCACCAATACCAGAAATGCGCATTACGGGGAGAGAGCTGCAGAACTGAAACTTTTATAAAAACCGTAAAAAAGTAGAATTTATCTCGGGTTTTTTGCATTTGGCTATTTAAGTAACCCAAACCACGTTACTTAACACGAAAACACTAGTTCTATAGGCCCAAATTAAGAAAATCAATTTTTTACCTGTAGTAGGCCAGAGCTGCAGAACTGAAAAATTGTTAAAAATCGTAGGAAAATGGGATTTATCTTGGTTTTTTTGCAATTTGCTATTTAAGTAACCCAAAACCCGTTACTTAACTTGAAAGCACTAGTTCTATAGGCCCAAATTAAGAAAATCAATTTTTTACCTGTAGAAGGCCAGAGCTGAAGAACTGAAAAATTGTTAAAAATCGTTGGAAAGTAGGATTTATCTTGGGTTTTTTGCAATTTGCTATTTAAATAACCCAAACCACGTTACTTTACACGAAAACACTAGTTCTATAGGCCCAAATTAAGAAAATCAAAATTTTACCTGTAGTAGGCTAGAGCTGCAGAACTGAAAGATTGTTAAAAATCGTTGGAAAGTGGGATTTATCTTGGGTTTTTTGCAATTTGCTATTTAAGTAACCCAAACCACGTTACTTAACACGAAAACACTAGTTCTATAGGCCCAAATTAAGAAAATCAATTTTTTACCTGTAGTAGGCCAGAGCTGCAGAACTGAAAAATTGTTAAAAATCGTAGGAAAATGGGATTTATCTTGGGTTTTTTGCAATTTGCTATTTAAGTAACCCAAACCACGTTACTTAACACGAAAACACTAGTTCTATAGGCCCAAATTAAGAAAATCAAAATTTTACCTGTAGTAGGCCAGAGCTGCAGAACTGAAAAATTGTTAAAAATCGTATGAAAGTGGGATTTATCTTGGGTTTTTTGCAATTTGCTATTAAAGTAACCCAAACCACGTTACTTAACACGAAAACACTAGTTCTATAGGCCCAAATTAAGAAAATCAATTTTTTACCTGTAGAAGGCCAGAGCTGAAGAACTGAAAAATTGTTAAAAATCGTTGGAAAGTGGGATTTATCTTGGGTTTTTTGCAATTTGCTATTTAAATAACCCAAACCACGTTACTTTACACGAAAACACTAGTTCTATAGGCCCAAATTAAGAAAATCAAAATTTTACCTGTAGTAGGCTAGAGCTGCAGAACTGAAAAATTGTTAAAAATCGTATGAAAGTGGGATTTATCTTGGGTTTTTTGCAATTTGCTATTAAAGTAACCCAAACCACGTTACTTAACACGAAAACACTAGTTCTATAGGCCCAAATTAAGAAAATCAATTTTTTACCTGTAGAAGGCCAGAGCTGAAGAACTGAAAAATTGTTTAAAATCGTAAGAAAATGGGATTTATCTTGGGTTTTTTGCAATTTGCTATTTAAGTAACCCAAACCACGTTACTTAACACGAAAACACTAGTTCTATAGGCCCAAATTAAGAAAATCAATTTTTTACCTGTAGTAGGCCAGAGCTGCAGAACTGAAAAATTGTTAAAAATCGTTGGAAAGTGGGATTTATCTTGGGTTTTTTGCAATTTGCTATTTAAATAACCCAAACCACGTTACTTTACACGAAAACACTAGTTCTATAGGCCCAAATTAAGAAAATCAAAATTTTACCTGTAGTAGGCTAGAGCTGCAGAACTGAAAAATTGTTAAAAATCGTTGGAAAGTGGGATTTATCTTGGGTTTTTTGCAATTTGCTATTTAAGTAACCCAAACCACGTTACTTAACACGAAAACACTAGTTCTATAGGCCCAAATTAAGAAAATCAATTTTTTACCTGTAGTAGGCTAGAGCTGCAGAACTGAAAAATTGTTAAAAATCGTTGGAAAGTGGGATTTATCTTGGGTTTTTTGCAATTTGCTATTTAAGTAACCCAAACCACGTTACTTAACACGAAAACACTAGTTCTATAGGCCCAAATTAAGAAAATCAATTTTTTACCTGTAGTAGGCCAGAGCTGCAGAACTGAAAAATTGTTAAAAATCGTTGGAAAGTGGGATTTATCTTGGGTTTTTTGCAATTTGCTATTTAAATAACCCAAACCACGTTACTTAACACGAAAACACTAGTTCTATAGGCCCAAATTAAGAAAATCAATTTTTTACCTGTAGAAGGCCAGAGCTGAAGAACTGAAAAATTGTTAAAAATCGTTGGAAAGTGGGATTTATCTTGGGTTTTTTGCAATTTGCTATTTAAATAACCCAAACCACGTTACTTTACACGAAAACACTAGTTCTATAGGCCCAAATTAAGAAAATCAAAATTTTACCTGTAGTAGGCTAGAGCTGCAGAACTGAAAAATTGTTAAAAATCGTATGAAAGTGGGATTTATCTTGGGTTTTTTGCAATTTGCTATTAAAGTAACCCAAACCACGTTACTTAACACGAAAACACTAGTTCTATAGGCCCAAATTAAGAAAATCAATTTTTTACCTGTAGAAGGCCAGAGCTGAAGAACTGAAAAATTGTTTAAAATCGTAAGAAAATGGGATTTATCTTGGGTTTTTTGCAATTTGCTATTTAAGTAACCCAAACCACGTTACTTAACACGAAAACACTAGCTCTATAGGCCCAAATTAAGAAAATCAATTTTTTACCTGTAGTAGGCCAGAGCTGCAGAACTGAAAAATTGTTAAAAATCGTTGGAAAGTGGGATTTATCTTGGGTTTTTTGCAATTTGCTATTTAAATAACCCAAACCACGTTACTTTACACGAAAACACTAGTTCTATAGGCCCAAATTAAGAAAATCAAAATTTTACCTGTAGTAGGCTAGAGCTGCAGAACTGAAAAATTGTTAAAAATCGTTGGAAAGTGGGATTTATCTTGGGTTTTTTGCAATTTGCTATTTAAGTAACCCAAACCACGTTACTTAACACGAAAACACTAGTTCTATAGGCCCAAATTAAGAAAATCAATTTTTTACCTGTAGTAGGCTAGAGCTGCAGAACTGAAAAATTGTTAAAAATCGTTGGAAAGTGGGATTTATCTTGGGTTTTTTGCAATTTGCTATTTAAGTAACCCAAACTACGTTACTTAACACGAAAACACTAGTTCTATAGGCCCAAATTAAGAAAATCAATTTTTTACCTGTAGTAGGCCAGAGCTGCAGAACTGAAAAATTGTTAAAAATCGTTGGAAAGTGGGATTTATCTTGGGTTTTTTGCAATTTGCTATTTAAGTAACCCAAACCACGTTACTTAACACGAAAACACTAGTTCTATAGGCCCAAATTAAGAAAATCAATTTTTTACCTGTAGTAGGCCAGAGCTGCAGAACTGAAAAATTGTTAAAAATCGTATGAAAATGGGATTTATCTTGGGTTTTTTGCAATTTGCTATTTAAATAACCCAAACCACGTTACTTAACACGAAAACACTAGTTCTATAGACCCAAATTAAGAAAATCATTTTTTTACCTGTAGTAGGCCAGAGCTGCAGAACTGAAAAATTGTTAAAAATCGTAGAAAAGTGGGATTTATCTCGGGTTTTTTGCATTTGGCTATTTAAGTAACCCAAACCACGTTACTTAACACGAAAACACTAGTTCTGTAGGCCCAAATTAAGAAAGTCAATTTTTTGCGTGTAGTAGGCCAGAGCTGCAGAACTGAAAAATTGTTAAAAATCGTAGGAAAGTGGGATTTATTTGGGGTTTTTTGCTATTTGATTAACCCAAACCTCACTAGTTAACGCGAAAAATTTAGCTCTATAGGTCGAAATTAAGGAAATCATTTCTTTGTGTATTTGACAATCTTAAAAATCTAAAAAATAAACGCTTTAACGTAAGTTTTAAATTGTTTGAAGATAGCTATAAAAAAAATTGTAATATGAAATACAAATAAAGACTGAGTATTAAAACCAATAAACACATCTGCAAGGGAACAGCTCATATGTTCGACCATTCTTTGGTTTAGGACCTCATTTACGTACATATTTGGATATGTGGAATTAAATGAATGCATCAACTATTACTTATAAGAATTGAAACTACAAAACTTTTGAAAATATTCAAACTTCTTTATTTCTTGACTATTTTACTGTCCTCGCTCTTAATGCTACAAATATTTTTTTTTTCTATAAACATAACCAATCTTAGACTGCTGGTATATTCTGGATATACTTTTTCACGTTTTCAGTTTGCTATCATTGCGTTCTGTGTATTTATGTTACTTTGTTTTGTTTTTGTTTTTTATCTGGTGTGTGTCTAATGTAGAACAATTATACGACAATAGTAGTCCTAGGCCTAGTCAACCAAACATTTACATATCTTACAGTATATTGTCTATCAGGTCGGAATTACTTTTCGGATAATTTACAATTTTCAGCTTGAGACTTTCCTAACCTAAATAAAACAACACTTAGGGGGGAGAGCACATTTGGAAATAATTTTCTTTTTCTATAAAATAACGTTTTTTACACGTACTAATGTGGTACATACACAATACAACTTATGCTGCTCTGTTAGCCCGCTCTTCTTATTGGTGGTATTTACATGAGAAAAAGGGCCTGGCTACCAGAGGGCCTTACGAACTAATTCACTGCATTTCCGAATTGACTTTGGACCAAATGATTCAATAGTTTTACTTCAGTTATTTTAATTTTTTTGTTTAAATTGGTTCAATTAATTATTTTCATCGCATGCACTGTAAAATAGAGTTTTAAGAAAATAAAAATTTTAAATACTGAGAAATTCTATTCAAAATTTATACGGTGACAACGTGTATCTTGAAATCAGTGAAACAGAAATGAACTTATTTAAAAATACTAAGGCTAATTTTCAGTAATCACGCAACTGAGAAGTAGCATAGAATGAAAATTTAATCGGAACTACTCACTTTAGTCTATAAAATATAACAAAAAATTGAGTAAAACATATAAAAATATAATTTTTGTAAGGCTAAGGTAAGTAAAGGGAAAATTTTGTACTTTGCCTAATTTTGTTATTTTTTTAATACGTAGTACCAAAGCGCATTTCTTTCTTTCTTAAAGACAGACAGGTCAACTAAGGCATCTAATTTTTTTAACTCAAAACAAAATCGATTCGTTAATTTAGAGAATACAAAAACGAATTAATTTAAATTTACCGCCCCAGTTTCCTCATAATTTCCCCTGCACTTTGAATACAGCGGTTATTTCCGGCGCACTTTCTTAGTCGGAAGTAGATATTTTGTCAAAACGGGTCGCTAAATACTGCCTCGGAGTGGAAAAAATAATTAAAATTCAATTAACCCACCCATTTACTACAAAAATACGGAAAGTATTTACATAGTTCGCCGTGTTAATATTACAAAATTCTTAAAAATCTCCGTGGGAAAGCAACAAAAGTGTGAATATGCCTCATTGTTCGGGGAGTAATTTTCACAGAAGTTCGCAGGCTGGGCAATGTAATAAATACAACAATTTGTTGGAATTTCTTGTGGCTCCAGTAAGTTCCAAAATTGTTAGCATTAGTATTTTTTTACGAACAGTAAGAGATTCAAATAAATTTCGCGTTAACACTCTCACGCTCTCTGATGTCCGATCCGACCAGTGCGTTTGCTCTCGAACCAGTTTGAGGGAGTTGATTTTGGCTTGATCGTATAATATGTCTAAAAAGCACCGGGAATTTGTAATTAAAACAGCCTGCATTGAAGGGATTTCAAAAATTATTTTTCGCTTAGTTTGGCAGTACTGTCCTTTATGATGATGTCAACTTAGAGTAAATTCCGTTTACGGGTTTGTTGACAGCAGGTGAATAAAGCAGTCTACCTCACTAGTTCTCCGCGATTTTTCAAATGAGTGAAATTGTTGAACAAAGAATTTGCCTTAAATTTTGTGTTGCAAACGAAATTTCATGTGTTGCCACATTAAAAATGTTAGAAAAGGATAGTGGTGATTCAGTTTTATCAAAAACACGTGTTTATGAGTGATACAAGGCATTCAAAGACGGCCGTGAGATCGTTGAAAATATAACGCGTTCTGGACGACATTCAACTTCTACCACCGAACTGAACATCAACGCAATGAAAGAAATTGTGCTTGAAAATTGTCATGCCAGCTTAATAGATATAGTACATAACCTCAACATCTCTTCCGAGTCAATTCGTACCATTCTGACTGCAGATATAGGTATGAAACGCGTAGCAGCGCGGCTTGTTCCAAAATAATTGAGTCTTCTTCAACAACAGTATCGTAAGCAAGTCTCTTTGGACATACTTGAACGTGCGAATTTCGATCCAACATTCATGGGACGCATCATAACTGGTGATGAGACGTGGGTTTACGAGTACGATATGCAAACAAATCGATAATCATCGGAATGGAATGGAAAGAGCCGAAACCAAAAGAACAAAATTCGTCGAAAGAACTGAAGTGCGTATAAAAGATATTTTGAAGTGAAAAGTGCGTATAAAAGATATTTTGAAGATTGGAAAAATCGCTGAAATATTTGTGTAGTCTAAATGGGCAATATTTTGATGATTGAATGTAAAATATGTGTTTTATTTAACGATTCCCGGTACTTTTTTGATATAATGTATATGTAATTTATTTAGGAACATATCGTGGGCAGGCACTCTCTGTATTGATTATTAATTTTTAAATACCCTTCAGAACTTATGGTATTTCTTTAACTTGCCAGAAACCTGTTTTCCAAGGAGACCGCTAAGATTGTCCACCTCCGATTTCAATGATTTTTACATATGTTGTTATATTTGAGTAGGTGAGTAATTACCCAAAAGAAATTCACGCAACGTTCAATAGTTTCAAAGTTGCTTCTATCAAGCAACTTTAATATAAGTACAGTTTGAATGTGGTTGGTAATGTGGCGCGTAGCCTAGTGGACAGCGTGACGTGGTTCGCATGTAGACGGTCAGGGTTCGATTCCTGATAGCGTAAGTTTTTTTCGTATTTTATTCGTTGTTTTGTTTTACGAAATTAGAAAATTTACTCATCAATTTTATGAATGAAGTACATGTTATTTTAATTTACAAAAAAATTATAGATGTTTTCATTGATATTTTTTTCTTTTTATATTTATTGGAAAATTTTCAAGCAAAGAAAGGTAGCTAAAAAAATTGAAAATCAATAAATTTTTTTTTATGAAATTAAAGAAATTATTCACGAATTTTATAAAAAACTAAATAACATGTACTTCATTTATAAAATTGATGAATAAATTTTCTAAGTTCATTAAATAAATACCAATAAAAAAAAAATTTACGTTAGCAGGAATCGAACCCTGGCCGTCTACGTGCGAGCTATGTCACGCTACCCACTAGGTTACGCGCCGCATTGCCAACAGCATGCAAACTGAACTTATATTTAAGTTGCTTGATAGAAGCAACTTTGAAACTATTGAACGTTGCGTGAATTCCTGTTGGGTAATTCCTCACTTGCTCAAATATAATAACATTTATAAAAATAATTGAAATCGGAGGTGGACATTCTTGGCGGTCTTCCTGTTAGATAAATTTCTAGTTTAATTATCTCTCCACATGGAATTCGAATGTTATCTTTTGTTTGCATTCATATCGCTTCTGCTATAACTATCAATTTTTCTAAAAATGCTTCAAATATTTAAATAAGTTTTTTTTTTTCCTGGTTTCTTATCGGACGATGCTCAAAATGTTTCCTTGTCTATAAATGTTTTATTTAAGTAAACCTTGTTGGGATATTGATCTGTTTGAATACAATGGGTGGTTTATGAGATCAATTAATTAAAAATTATTAAAAAAACAAAAAAAAACAAAGGAACTCAAAAAAAAAAAAAACCAAAATAAATTGGGATTTAATTTTATTTAAAAATTATAAAAGAATTTGGTATGGCACCTTAAAGTAAAGAGACTAATCCTAGGGTCGGTAGAATCACTTGGTCCTTACTAAATACGCTAACAGAAGAGCTTGATCAATACATAAGAGAAAATGAGAACAACAAAGGTAACTAAAGATAAGTCAGATAATTAGAAGTGAAGTAGAGGAGAAGGATTTTTGTACATAAGCCGGCGGCAGATGTGAAAACGAAAGGAAAAAACGCCTTCAGCTGCCATCACACTACCTGGGGTTGGTTGAGGAAAGGTCCGTTTTCGCCCATTGCACCCGACGAATGCAGCGAAACGAAATCACAGGTATCCTACAACGCCGTCAGATCATAGTCCTGCTTGATGTGGTGGGTGGTGTTCATTGTCGGATGGTGCATCGGATGCATCTGCACTGGTCCATTGTTGTTGGTATGCCCATTCGGCACCGAGTGCTGCTGCGGGGCGTTGTGATAGGTCTGCGCCATTAGGTTCGCTGCATCGCCTGCAGCCGGGATGTAGGGCGGGTTGCCCAACGAGGAGTTCACATCACCCATGCTCTCCAAACTGTCCGATCGAGTACACTGAATAAGAACAAATGAAATTAGAGGGCTTTCAGGAAGAGGGAATCGAATGAACAAATGGTTAAGCCATAGAAAATCGATCGTTTAATTTTTTTTGGTGGAAAAAAAGGGTTCATTATATCTGTGCAATAGACCCCTCTCTAGACAAGTTCCGTGTTATATGAATTCGCGGTCTACGATTCACTTAGATTATACAAATACATGAGCTGTTCACAGACTAAAGCGTTTAACTTATTTGTTGTATTTAAAATAACTTTCTTTAATCTTTAAGTACCGACGTGTGGTCTGACACACTTTGAGAGTTCCAAAAGTCTAGTTACATGTGTTAGCGAAGACGTGTCCCAACGCGCTTCTCTCTACCCCTCAGGCAGTAGCCTGGCAGCGTTCGTGGAGAGTGTGTCAGAGCCTGCGATTCCAGTATGTTTTGATTTTTAGAAGAATATCAAGAAATATAAAAGTTTTCGTTAGTAAAGCTATGGTGGTCTAGCAGACGTCACGTCGGTACTTATGTAACTAAAATAGCACGTCGGTACTTAAAGGTTAATAATCAGGCGTAAGACATCACATGGCAACAATTTTTGTGGCCGTTGAATAATAAATGTTTTTTTCCACAAGAAATATTAGTTAAAACGTAGTAAAATCGCAACATCTAGCTCATTCTTTTATTGTGTTGTTCGAGCACGGTCACAATTTTGAGGCCGTGTTATACGAATCCGTGTTATATGAATCCGTGTTACAGGAGGGTCCATTGTATAATAATAAATACTAGTTTATTTTCGAGATTTTACAACAACTGGTGGTAAATTTAAATTTCTAAACAGGAATATTTTCAACATTTTACTCACCCAAAGAAAAGTTTGTTGTATATTTGACAAACAGTGTTTGTAAATTTAACGAAACTATAAATTTAACTTTATTTACCATCAATTGTAAAATACTAGGTTAATTGCATTATTAATTCATCATTTCTACGTAAACTGTAGGTATTTTTACAATACAAATTGGAATTTTTATTGCGTTGTTGTAAAAATTAATTAAAAACAAGAATCAAGCTCCAATTTTACAATGAGTTTTCAAAGCTACAGTTGTAAATCTAAGATGACAGACCAAAATTTCCCGATTTTAATGAAAAAAAAAAAATAAAAAATATTTAAAATTTTAATTCAAAATCTAGTCCAACATGCGGTCTGCACCTAATTGTAGAGGTAATTTACCGTTCTACAATTTGTACTGAATATTATAGGTAATTTTTAAATACGTTCACTTAAGTTAGTATTTACCAAAAGTAACAAATTACTTACGGTAGCATACCACTGTGATCAAAAAGTAAAGCCAATTTTTTCAACTTGCGCGGTTACATCGATTCGAGCAAATATTCTTGTTTTTAGGTTGGCAACATTGTCATTCATATCTGTGTAAAATTTCACGCCAGTACGTCATTTGTTTGATTAGTTTCTTTGTGTTTTCTGAGCAATTTAGAGTGAATTTTTCGATTTTTACAATGAATGATTTTATTGAGCAAAGAATTTGCATTAAATTTTATTTGCAGAATGAAATTTCTGCTGCAGTAACGTTTAGAATATTGCAGAAGGCCTTCAATTAGGAAAGAAATGTTAACATATGGTATGAACACTTCAAAGAATTTAGAGAAAGCGTTGAAGACAAAGAGCGTCCCGGACGACCATCAACATCAATAAATGAACAACATGTTAACGAAATCAAAGATTTGGTGCTCAATCATCGAGTTTCAGAAGTGTTTCGAGGATTGGAAAGATCGCTGGCATAGGTGTATTGTATCGGTCGGGGACTAGTTTGAAGGGGATGATATAGTTTTGGAAGAATAAATAAAACTTTTCAAAGTTATAAAGTTGGCTTTACTTTTTGATCACAGTGGTTTATCACCGCTTGAACTCAGTTAATCTGGTATTAGTACGTTTATTAATGTCGAGTTAATCAGCGACTTGCGTGTAAGTTGAAACGTTGCAGCCTGCTACTTGTTGGATAATACTAGTGAATGTTAAATATAAAGAATTATTATATAGTAATTACGACCTTACAACGTTAAAATAATATAAATTGATTGTAGATTCTACAGGGTTATAGTCAGTACAAAGTATTGGCTCTGTGGTTTCAACAGTTCTTTCAGTATAAATTAAAAATATGATGCTGTAAATTTTGCAGCAAAAGTTGTCAACAGGATGTAGATTCTACAGCGCTGTGTTGTAAAAATTATAATTTTCCTTGTAAAGATTACAAATTGACTTTGTGATTACTACAACTTTTGCATATAAAAATTAAAATATATAGATTTTGACGGAGAATACAGATTAAATTTACAGTAAAATTGACATGTTTATATGTTATTTTCTCTGGGTGCTCTTAAAACTATACGAATATATTATAAGTACTTTAAACACTACCCAGGATTTTTAAAATAATTGTTTCAAGCAATTTTGATTCATACGTGATTCACCCGGAACAGTGTTAGACGTGTGTAAAGCCTTTATACACTTTTTTTCGCAAATTAAACATTTATTTTACACTTATTTTTTAAAAAATAGTGATCAAAAGCTAGTTAAGACAATAAATCTTTCTCAGCAAAAACTATCTCAGCTCTTAAAACTCGTCTGTAAGTAAGGGAGTTTTCATAAAATCCCAAAAATTTAAATACGCCGAGTTTCAATTAAAATAAACCTCGATTTTTGTAAACTGAAATAAATTTTCTAATCGATTTTCTATAAATAGACTAGATCTTAGAAGATACCTACCTCATTTTGCACAGCCTGCTTCTTACTACTGCTTGTTCTTTTGGGCTTCTTGGACGCTGTCTGTCCGTTGGAATCGTTACCATTTTTCTTCCGGACGTTCTTCGTGTTGGGCAATTTATTATCCTTTTTCCATTTCATGCGTCGATTCTGGAACCAGATCTTAATTTGACGCTCCGATAGCACCAGCGTGTGAGCGATCTCGATCCGTCTTCTTCTTGTTAGGTACCGATTGTAGTGGAACTCCTTTTCGAGCTCCAGGATCTGGTGACGGGTGTAGGCGGTTCGTTGTCTCTTCGGTTCCATGCCCGGCTGGAAGGACCCATTTGCTGAAGGCGAAAGAAAAAGGAATATTTCAGTTACTACCATTATTAATTACTGTTGCGATTGTCAGTGCGTGTGATAAAACACGGCGATATAACTCCCTGAAAAGAATAGTCTGGACCGGGGGGACGGGGGGATGGGGACCCCATCCGGATTGCTCCCGGAATCGGAGAAATGGAAAAAGCTCCTGGGGCTGCAGAAATCGAAGGAAAAATCACTCAAGCTGAATGGACTGTCAGCGATTTGAGAAGTCCATTAATTTTTTATCCTGGTCCCGTCCCGGCCCGTCCTCGAGTCGTTTTTCACTCCTCCTGGAGTGTGCTTACATTGGCCAAAATGCCACTCAGAGGACTCGGTAGCGGCATTGAGCCCCATTGTCTAACTGGCGCAAGGATTTTTCTAACTATTCGCAATTATTGTGCTCCTTCAACCCCGGTAGGGGGTACTCAGGTGGACACCCTTAGCGCCCTTTCCCCAAAACCACACGTTCTTGACTTCGAGCGACTTTGATTAATTGCCATTACCCCTTCCCCTGGCACTGGCACCGGCACCGCACCGCACCCCAACAACCCAACCCCTTTATTTCGCTTAATTTTCGCTTTAAAGCAAGCATCTGCGAAAACGAATTTTTTCGGGAATTCTGCCCGATTTGATTACGTAATTCCCCGGGAAATATCGCGGACAAAGTTCGAGAGTTGGAAAAACGTCAGAACGAACGATTAATTACCTACCCCCAGCGCCAAAGAACCAGTTCGCAACTTTGGACGTCTTTTGGACGGTTGTCGCTCATATTTTACAGCAAGACTCTGACCTGCGATGGATCAAAATCGGATGCAAAAGGGGATGATTTTAATTTTAAGATACTCTAAGATTTATTTCAGCTACCCCCAAACTCTCTGATTTATTTTGTACGCGGATATTTACCCGGATTTCGGTTAGCAGCGGTGAAAAATAATTTCATTTTCGTGGAGTTTAATTTTCGACGTTTTTTCCCATTTTTTTTTATTCTCGACTGGTATAGAAAGACGATCCGAAACAGATTGTCGGGGGAATCTTGTTTTTGACCAATTAATAACCTGTCATGATGGTAGGAGTATTAATAAAATAACATTTCCTCCCTTTTCGGGAACTTCATTAATTACAAAAAGCAGTTTCATTTACGCAGAGTCTGAGGCGAAATAAAAAAAGACATAGCTCATTGGATTAAGTGCGAAATATAATTTGTAGACAAACTAAACGCCACCGAATATTACAACAGTTTTAGAATTGCTTTTTATAAATAAAGGGATGTCGTAGCGCTCCCAAAATATCAGTAAATTAAAACCTTTTTCAAAGTTTATTGGGGAGACAAGATTTTCATTAGAATTCCACTCCTACATAACGTTGGTTCATTTCATTTATATGGCAAAGGAAAGATTCATGAAACACTCCTTTCCTGAATAAATCTTAATAAAATTTACTAATAACATATTATAAAGCTATAGTTTAGAATTCAAACTTTGATTTGACTTACGTTTCGAGCTGCTACGAAATTTCGTTGCTTTTAAATTTTTTTCCAAAAGTGGCTAAAATATGGTTATTTTCTTTTTTTAACCCTATTTTTCTCGAAAACTTAACGTGGTGGAAAGAAACCGATTTTACATTACTGATTAGTTCCCATTAAAGGAAGGAAAAAATTACATTTCGTATGCACGACAAGAAAAAAGTTAAAATTTGTAAACTACTGTAATTTATATTGATTTCAACCGTGACCTCAGTGAGTACTACCACAGACAACATAATCATATAGATATCTACTCTAGAGGAACAAAAACGGCCGTAGAGCTTTTCATTTTTGGCCTCTGAAGTAAAGCTCTTGGCCTCTGATCGCACGCACACACAAGCAGTTCTTGTGTTCATGCGACATCAGAATATTTCAGACCTCAACAACCAAAGTTCTCACTGGTTTCGCTCTTTTAGAATTATCGCACAAGAGAGATACTGTCTGGGGAGCGGTATACAGTTTAGCCCCTGAAAAATGAATGGATATTAATTCGCCGAAATTCTATTCGCATTAAAATTGTCTGCCAAAGACAGTAGTTCGTCTGCGGTGATCCTTAGTGAAAATGGACTAGGGAGCACTTTCTTCTGTTTCAAACCTCTGAGGGAAGGTTTATAATTTTTTCGTAGAATCTCCTAGTTTTGATTTCATGAATATTTAAATTGATGAATAATGATTATACATTTTTAAAATAAAATATACAACACATTAGCCCAGTCGGTTTGAAATTGAATTAAATACAATTTTCTTTGATTAAAAAATTAGATAAAAAATTCATTATAAATTGTACTACGTATCAAAGCCTTTTAAGCGGCTTGGAGTTATAACTACGCACGCCGAATTGAAAATTGGACTGGAATTTTATATGTGTATAATACGCAAATTAATAAATAATTAACAGGAAATATCACTTTATTTCATTACAATAACAATGTTTTTACTACACATTTCAATAATATCCTCTTTTTCTTTTAATATTTTTCTTTCTTTTTCTTAATAACAAAATGTTCAAATAATAAGAGCTGCGAGTGAGCTTCCTATATTTGATGAAATATGAAAATATGAGGTGTCCCAAAATTCACGCAAGAAGAAATTTTGATAGAAAACACAGGTTTGTAATTAAAAATTGTATTTTTTTTACTGATCCATAAAGTATACAGTATATGGTTATATATGGAATACAATATCGGGTAAATGGCCTCCACGACTTTGCTGGAACAAACGCACTCTTTTGTTGAAATTCTCCATGACCGTTTTACATAAATGTGGCTGGATTTCGTTGGCACAGCGCTCAACTTCCTCCTTCAAAGCGTAGGTGGTCGTGGTCTTATTGGCATAAAGCTTAGACTCAAAAAAAAAAAAAAAAAACCAAGAAAAAAGTCCAACAGCGTGTATGTTTTTTTATTAAAATTACTTCTTGCGTGAATATTGGGACACCCTATATATTCCTAATCTAATAATTTGGCTCACAACACTTTAAAATCCACTTTTCATATTTTTCATTGTCTTTAACAGGGAATTTGAAAAATCTTGCTTTCGTAGCTGAAGAGCTACTAGAGACAAATGTAGCATTATCGCCTATTCGCAGGCATTATCGCAAATATGGGTAATTCTTTTACAAACCGAACACCTTTTTGACCGACACATCTCCGATTTGGCTGAAACTTTTTTTACAGATTCTATATCGAAAAATAAGAGATACGTGTCCGAGGATTTTTTTTTGTTCCGCATATTTTCGATAATACTAGTGATCGAAAATGTGAGAATAATGAATTTTTTGGCTTGGAGACTCATTTTCAAAAATTCATAACTCTGGTTTTATTTGAGCTACAAACTTCTTTTTTTTCGTTTTAAATCTGACTGAGGACAAAAATTGTAGGTCTTTTTATTACCTACACCTTTTATATGTAACTTTTTTCGATCCGAGCTATATTTTTCTTTTTATTAACAAAAAACCGTTTTCTTTATACATGTCACGCTATATAAATTAATGTTTTAAAAATAGTAATGATAAAGGTACCATATTTTGAAAACATGTTTTTTATGTAAAATATGACGGAGAATACAATAAAAATACTAAAAACTTGCTACGAGGTGGGGGCCATTGTTAAAAATTGATTTAAACAATTAAATTGTTAATAACAATATGAATTTGTTAATAATTTTTATTAAAAATATTTTTTTCTCAAAACTCAGTCCTTTAGATTTAAAATGTAAAAAAAAGAAGTTTGTAGCTGAAATAAAACCAGAGTTATGAATTTTTGAAAATGAGTCTCCAAGCCAAAAAATTCATTATTCTCACATTTTCGATCACTAGTATTATCGAAAATATGCGGAACAAAAAAAAATCCTCGGACACGTATCTCTTATTTTTCGATATAGAATCCGTAAAAAAAGTTTCAGCCAAATCGGAGACATGTCGGTCAATTTTTATCAAAATCCGTACGGTTTGTAAAAGAATTACCCATATATGTGTTAAAAAAAAATCAAAAACTATTCAATTCAAGTACAATTATTCATAATACAAATATACTGCTACTATAAATACGAAACTAAAAAATTACGGAACTAAAAAACTACAAAACTACGCAACTACAAATCTACAAAACTACGAAACTACGAAATTACGAAACTACGAAACTACAAAATTACGAAACTACGAAACTACAAAATTACGAAACTACAAAATTACCAAACTATAATTTTATTATATAATATTAAATATTATAGAAAAACTCTTAGAATTAAAAATATACTGAAAATACGCAAAATATTGAAAATCCCACCGTGATCTATCGCATGTCTCTTAACAGAATTCCAAGAACTTGAATATATCTCAACTCAACAGTCTAAACAGAAAATTCATTCATTTATGTAGCAGGTTAGGGGAGGCCCAGGGGGGGTGGCACCCAGCAAAGTAACTTACGCATACGTAAAATTTGCTCTCTTCCCTAATGCATTGTTGTTGTATTTGTTTATGAAATTTCAGATCGAGAGCGGCTACCTCAGTCTTCTATGTAGTTGTGCATAGGCAAAAAAAGCTTTACGAAAACAGCGGCCGATTTCATTGTTCTAGAGTGGAAATCTATATGATTAGATTATCTTTGGTACTACCACAGACAACATAATCATATAGATATCTACTCTAGAGGAACAAAAACGGCCGTAGAGCTTTTCATTTTTGGCCTCTGAAGTAAAGCTCTTGGCCTCTGATCGCACGCACACACAAGCATCAGAATATTTGAGACCTCGCAACCAAAGTTCTCACTGGTTTCGCTCTTTTAGAATTATCGCACAAGAGAGATACTGTCTGGGGAGCGGTATACAGTTTAGACCCTGAGAAATGAGTTGATATTAATTCGCCGAAATTCTATTCGCATTAAAATTGTCTGCCAAAAACAGTAGTTCGTCTGCGGTGATCCTTAGTGAAAATGGACTAGGGTGCACTTTCTTCTGTTTCAAACCTCTATGAGGGAAGGTTTATAATTTTTTCGTAGAATCTCCTAGTTTTGATTTCATGAATATTTAAATTGATGAATAATGATTATACATTTTTAAAATAAAATGTACAACACATTAGCCCAGTCGGTTTGAAATTGAATTAAATACAATTTTCTTTGATTACAAAATTAGATAAAAAATTCATTATAAATTGTACTACGTATCAAAGCCTTTTAAGGTACTATTACCGTCTAGAATTTTCAAAAAATGAATTTTTTTTTTTTTTTACTTTTTTAGATTCTTTATACCTTCAATAATAACTGTCTAAAATATTAAATCGAAATTTGAAGCCAGTGCCGAGATATAACGGCTGTTCTATGTTCTAAATAAACTTTAAACGCATTTTTCTCGAGTTTAGGTTTTTTTAACTGGCGGACAGTTAATCTCCGGATCTACTGGGCCGATTTTAATAAACTTTGAAGCATTTTGTTCGTTTTTATATCCTGTGTGATAGTTTACCACAATTTGACCACAAAAAAAATATATAACATTTTTGAGTCTGAAAAAATGTGGAAAAAAAGGCAATTTTGGAAAAAAATTTTCAAATGTCCGCCATTTTTTTATTTTTAATGATTTTTCAATTTTTCTAGTAAACTATCACGTAAGAGCATTTCCTTTGTGTAACTCTTTTTGAATTTTATGTTTCAGACTTACCGTTCCAGAGATTAACTGTCCGCCATGCAGCAATGTTTTTTTGAGAAGAAAATTTAAGCACCCTCTATTAAATGTAAAATTAATAGAATTTAAAAATAATTTTTTCGTAATCTTCAAGAACTGTTTAACCCTTTAACTGTTTATGTCGAGTATACTCGTCATGAGCAAACCACGATTTTTCGCATAATGTTCATTGTATTCGCCATAATGATAAAAAGATAGCATTTGTATTATCAATCAACGAAACGACAATATTGTTTATATCTGAAAAAGGGCAAATAAAGAAATTTAAAAAAAATTTACATTTTAGAATATTCGTTAGTTTGCGGACAGAAAAAGTTCTTAAAAACAAAATCAAACAGTTAAAGGGTTAATACTGTAAAAAAAAAGCTTGATAACCATATATAATAAAGAAAGTGAAAAAAAAAAATTGTTGAATATATGTCATTTTTTAGCATTCTAGACGGTAATAGTACCTTAAGCGTCTTGGAGTTATAACTACGCACGCCGAATTGAAAATTGGACTGGAATTTTATATGTGTATAATACGCATATTAATAAATAATTAACAGGAAATATCACTTTATTTCATTACAATAATAATGTTTTTACTACACATTTCAATAATATCCTCTTTTTCTTTTAATATTTTTCTTTCTTTTTCTTAATAACAAAATGTTCAAATAATAAGAGCTGCGAGTAAGCTTCCTACATTTGATGAAATATGAAAATATAGGGTGTCCCAAAATTCAAGCAAGAAGAAATTTTGATAGAAAACACAGGTTTGTAATTAAAAATTGTATTTTTTTTATTGATCCATAAAGTATACCTTATAGGGTTATATATGGAATACAATATCGGGTAAATGGCTTCCACGACTTTGCTGGAACAAACGCACTCTTTTGTTGAAATTCTCCATGACCGTTTTACATAAATGTGGCTGGATTTCGTTGGCACAGCGCTCAATTTCCTCCTTCAAAGCGTAGGTGGTCGTGGTCTTATTGGCATAAAGCTTAGACTTAAAAAAAAAAAAAAAAAAACCAAGAAAAAAGTCCAACAGCGTGTGTGTTTTTTTATTAAAATTACTTCTTGCGTGAATATTGGGACACCCTATATATTCCTAATCTAATAATTCGGCTCACAACACTTTAAAATCCACTTTTCATATTTTTCATCGTCTTTAACAGGGAATTTGAAAAATCTTGCTTTCCTAGCTGAAGAGCTACTAGAGACAAATGTAGCATTATCGCCTATTCGCAGGCATTATCGCAAATATATGTGTTAAAAAAAAAATCAAAAACTATTCAATTCAAGTACAATTATTCATAATACAAATATAATGCTACCATAAATACGAAACTTGAAAATTACGAAACTAAAAAACTACAAAACTACGCAATTACAAATCTACAAAACTACGAAATTACGAAACTACTAGACTACAAAATTACGAAACTACGAAACTACAAAATTACGAAACTACAAAATTACCAAACTATAATTTTATTATATAATATCAAATATTATAGAAAAACTCTTAGAATCAAAAATATACTGAAAATACGCAAAATATTGAAAATCCCACCGTGATATATCGAGACATACAGAATTCCAAGAACTTGAATATATCTCAACTCAATAGTCTAAACAGAAATTTCATTCATTTATGTAACAGGTTAGGGGGGTGCATAGGGGGTTGCACCCAGCAAAGATAACTTACGCATACGAAAATTTGCTCTCTTCTTTAATGCATGTTGTTGTATTTGTTTATGAAATTTCAGATCGAGAGCGGCTACTTCTGTCTCCTATGTAGTTGTGCATAGGCAGAAAAAGCTTTACGAAAACAGCGGCCGATTTCATTGTTCTAGAGTGGAAATCTATATGATTAGATTATCTTTGGTACTACCACAGACAACATAATCATATAGATATCTACTCTAGAGGAACAAAAACGGCCGTAGAGCTTTTCATTTTTGGCCTCTGAAGTAAAGCTCTTGGCCTCTGATCGCACGCACACACAAGCAGTTCTTGTGTTCATGCGACATCAGAATATTTCAGGCCTCAACAACCAAAGTTCTCACTGGTTTCGCTCTTTTAGAATTATCGCACAAGAGAGATACTGTCTGGGGAGCGGTATACAGTTTAGACCCTGAAAAATGAGTGGATATTAATTCGCCGAAATTCTATTCGCATTAAAATTGTCTGCCAAAGACAGTAGTTCGTCTGCGGTGATCCTTAGTGAAAATGGACTAGGGAGCACTTTCTTCTGTTTCAAACCTCTGAGGGAAGGTTTATAATTTTTTCGTAGAATCTCCTAGTTTTGATTTCATGAATATTTAAATTGATGAATAATGATTATACATTTTTAAAATAAAATGTACAACACATTAGCCCAGTCGGTTTGAAATTGAATTAAATACAATTTTCTTTGATTAAAAAATTAGATAAAAAATTCATTATAAATTGTACTACGTATCAAAGCCTTTTAAGCATATCGGAGTTATAACTACGCACGCCGAATTGAAAATTGGACTGGAATTTTATATGTGTATAATACGCAAATTAATAAATAATTAACAGGAAATATCACTTTATTTCATTACAATAACAATGTTTTTACTACACATTTCAATAATATCCTCTTTTTCTTTTAATATTTTTCTTTCTTTTTCTTAATAACAAAATGTTCAAATAATAAGAGCTGCGAGTAAGCTTCCTATATTTGATGAAATATGAAAATATGAGGTGTCCCAAAATTCACGCAAGAAGAAATTTTGATAGAAAACACAGGTTTGTAATTAAAAATTGTATTTTTTTTACTGATCCATAAAGTATACAGAATAGGGTTATATATGGAATACAATATCGGGTAAATGGCCTCCACGACTTTGCTGGAACAAACGCACTCTTTTGTTGAAATTCTCCATGACCGTTTTACATAAATGTGGCTGGAGTTCGTTGACACAGCGCTCAACTTCCTCCTTTAAAGCGTAGGTGGTCGTGGTCTTATTGGCATAAAGCTTAGACTCAAAAAAAAAAAAAAAAAAAAAAAACCAAGAAAAAAGTCCAACAGCGTGTATGTTTTTTTTATTAAAATTACTTCTTGCGTGAATATTGGGACACCCTATATATTCCTAATCTAATAATTTGGCTCACAACACTTTAAAATCCACTTTTCATATTTTTCGTTGTCTTTAACAGGGAATTTGAAAAATCTTGCTTTCGTAGAAGAGCTACTAGAGACAAATGTAGCATTATCACCTATTCGTAGGCATTATCGCAAATATGGGTAATTCTTTTACAAACCGAACACCTTTTTGACCGACACATCTCCGATTTGGCTGAAACTTTTTTTACGGATTCTATATCGAAAAATAAGAGATACGTGTCCGAGGATTTTTTTTTGTTCCGCATATTTTCGATAATACTAGTGATCGAAAATGTGAGAATAATGAATATTTTGGCTTGGAGACTCATTTTCAAAAATTCATAACTCTGGTTTTATTTGAGCTACAAACTTCTTTTTTTTTCGTTTTAAATCTAAAGGACTGAGTTTTGAGAAAAAATATTTTTAATACAAATTATTAACGAATTCATATTGTTATTAACAATTTAATTGTTTAAATCAATTTTTAACAATGGCCCCCACCTCGTAGCAAATTTTTAGTATTTTTATTGTATTCTCCGTCAAGTTTTACATAAAAAGCATGTTTTCAAAATATGGTACCTTTATTTTTACTATTTTTAAAACATTAATTTATATAGCGCGACATGTAAAAAAAACGGTTTTTTGTTAATAAAAAGAAAATTATAGCTCGGGTCAAAAAAAGTTAAATATAAAAGTTGTAGATAATAAAAAGATCTACAATTCTTGTCTCAACTACTTTTTTGATGGTTAGTTGAGAAACATATTAAAAACACAAAAATTATATGTTAATTTCTTTTTTAATTTTTTATAGTCTTTTTATCAATAAATAATGTTTCAAAAAGGGGATTTTTTAATATTTTTTGCGTTTTATTCGAAAAGTTTGCGGTTATGTCGAAAAATAAGTAAGACAGAAATTGTAGGTCTTTTTATTACCTACACCTTTTATATGTAACTTTTTTCGATCCGAGCTATAGTTTTCTTTTTATTAACAAAAAACCGTTTTCTTTATACATGTCACGCTATATAAATTAATGTTTTAAAAATAGTAATAATAAAGGTACCATATTTTGAAAACATGTTTTTTATGTAAAATATGACGAAGAATACAATAAAAATACTAAAAACTTGCTACGAGGTGGGGGCCATTGTTAAAAATTGATTTAAACAATTAAATTGTTAATAACAATATGAATTTGTTAATAATTTTTATTAAAAATATTTTTTTCTCAAAACTCAGTCCTTTAGATTTAAAATGAAAAAAAAGAAGTTTGTAGCTGAAATAAAACCAGAGTTATGAATTTTTGAAAATGAGTCTCCAAGCCAAAAAATTCATTATTCTTACATTTTCGATCACTAGTATTATCGAAAATATGCAGAACAAAAAAAAATCCTCGGACACGTATATCTTATTTTTCGATATAGAATCCGTAAAAAAAGTTTCAGCCAAATCGGAGACATGTCGGTCAATTTTTATCAAAATCCGTACGGTTTGTAAAAGAATTACCCATATATGTGTTAAAAAAAAATCAAAAACTATTCAATTCAAGTACAATTATTCATAATACAAATATACTGCTACCATAAATACGAAACTAAAAAATTACGGAACTAAAAAACTACAAAACTACGCAACTACAAATCTACAAAACTACGAAACTACGAAATTACGAAACTACGAAACTACAAAATTACGAAACTACAAAATTACCAAACTATAATTTTATTATATAATATTAAATATTATAGAAAAACTCTTAGAATCAAAAATATACTGAAAATACCCAAAATATTGAAAATCCCACCGTGATCTATCGCATGTCTCTTAACAGAATTCCAAGAACTTGAATATATCTCAACTCAACAGTCTAAACAGAAAATTCATTCATTTATGTAGCAGGTTAGGGGGGGCCCAGGGGGGGTGGCACCCAGCAAAGTAACTTACGCATACGTAAAATTTGCTCTCTTCCCTAATGCATTGTTGTTGTATTTGTTTATGAAATTTCAGATCGAGAGCGGCTACCTCAGTCTTCTATGTAGTTGTGCATAGGCAAAAAAAAGCTTTACGAAAACAGCGGCCGATTTCATTGTTCTAGAGTGGAAATCTATATGATTAGATTATCTTTGGTACTACCAAACAAAATTATAGAGCTTAAGGTTTAAATATTATACTTCTTATATGTAAAAAAAATATAAAACATTCAATTAAAAGAGTTTTTTTTCAATTTGAGCATAATAATAATAGATAATTTTTTCTTTAACCAGGATATGAGAAATTAATTAAAACTCAAAAGGTTGGTCTTGATAATAAAGATTGCAGTACAAAGAAAATATGTGGTATTTCCTTTTTTTTTATTTTCGTAAAACAATTAAATAAAAGTAGCATATTATTCAATAAAACTAATATAAAAAAGAGGTTTATGACGTTAAGTGGACTCAGTAAACCCTTTGGGTATTTTTCACCTATCTTACGCTCCGTGTTACAAATTTAAACCTTACACACGCCAGGTTAAGAATATGGCGGAGTGGTTAGGAAACACGCCTGGAGTGCGAAGGGTTAAATTTCAATCTCAGTGGGATTAATTCAAATCAGAGGTATATTGAAGTTGAGAGTTCTTTAACACCTTGACGCCGGCGCAGTTTTTTGTATTTCACTTCATCGGGCGGCAGTAAAAATCCTATTTTGCTTTATCTGGCGGCGCCTTGAAAAACTTCAAAAGTACAGTTGCCTTTTACTATATGTTTATAAGACTAAATAGTTTTATTTATTATCTCTTACAAAAAGTTGATGTGAGCCACCGGTGGTACACGTTACCAGATGAACCATTCGCGTGTGAGCCACCGGTGGTACACGTCGCCAGATAAACCATTCGCATGTGAGCCACCGGTGGTACACGCCGGCGTTAACGTGTTAAAAATCAAGTCGAAACCCTCAATAGTTAAGATATTACAGATCGGTATAATAGGCTGAAAAATCAAGTCGAGAATGCAATAACAAATTTAAACGCGTTCTTCTCGATTTTTTTTTTTCATGGGCGCCACGATAAAAATTAAATTTTTAAGATATTTCAAAAATTCTTACTGCATTCTACTTATCATTAAAGTCACTACGAGTAGTCCTGTCGTGATGTCTAATGGCACACGTCTAACTAATTTAATTTTAATTTTTAAACGGAACTCATTCATCTATTTAATAATAATAATTAGGTGTATAAATAAAGCTCCAAAAGTGTTTTTTTTTTTTTTAATGAAGACTGCCCTTAAATTGAAGTAAGTAAACGTCGTAATTTTATAATTTTGCAGTGATGATACTAATTAAAATTTGTAAAAAAATAAAAAATGTTCACATAATCGCCTAGATAAAGAACTAAATTGCAATAGTCAAAATGAGAATGAGGATCCTTCACCAAAAGTACGTTTACAACTTAAATTTCTGCTATCGACAACACAATTCAGCTAATCAAGATAATTGCTGAATTGTTCATTCAAATGCAACGCATCCAAAGATCTAAGAAAAGTTGAACGATTTCAGTTTTTATATCCATTGTCGGCACCTTTCTCATTTTCATATCAGTCAGCAACAATAGCTCCAAAGTCAAGGTTAAATTTAAATTGATTCTGCTTTCCGAACGTTTATCGACCGTCGACATGACGTATCCCGGCCTCCCATAAAAATTAATCCACCGGAACTTGAGGTGCAATTGATCACCTCATGCTGACATTTCAGATATGTCGCCCGTCCCAAATCTCGGGACGCACATGCTTCGGCGCATGGCCAGCAAAGAGGTCCTTATCGGACAGTGCCGTAAAGAAAAAAAAAAAAAAAATCGTCCACTGTTGTCTCGAGTGCCTTTGTCTGGGAGAAGCCCATTAACCCCCGCGTTCCGGTATCATTCCTAATTAATCAAAACCCAATAAAGCCCGGAAGTTAATCGGCCAAATCTGTTTACAGCTCCAAATCTATCGCTTGCGCGGACTGCTACGATATATACACTATATACGGAGCGGGGGTTCATCAAGTGGCTGGAAACGCTGAAACGGTGGCGACTGGCCGCATGGGTACTGGAGTTGAAAAAGTCAAAATTCATATGATAAATCGTCCGAATCCCGACGGAGGTGATCTAAAAGATTGCGGCCGGACCGAGCGACGAACAATCTAAGAACCTCTCTCTCAAGTAGCTAGCATCGAACCGGAGGAGTGACAGACAGTCAGAAGACAGAAAAGATACTGGGCTATCTAACTACTATCTAGAATACAAAAGGAAAACAAATAGACGGGAATTTTCTCGGCATCACCTTGGCACATTTACGGCTGGAAAAATGTCGGCCGACTCGGTCGGTCCTCTTTCGTACCTCTATAAAGGTGTACGTACGTACGTACTACTGGCCCATGGTGTAGTACTGAGACCCGCGTCAGCCGGCGGTGACTTGCAGTTTGCAGAAAAACAGTCGCGCTGCGCTCGACGTCTATTTCCAAAGAAATTTTTACGAGGCGCACAAATGCCCGACTCACCGGCGAATGAGTAAGCAGCACGGCCGGGCCGGTACCGGGGCCGGGTCCGGTGCCGGACGGGAGTGTTGGTGGCCCAAGATCAATAGCAGTGACTTGCATGAATTGCGCGCTCGCGGCACTCAAACGTGCCGTGCATGCATGACATGGGTTACATAAGGCGCATTAGAGGACCGGACCGAACCAAACGAACCGCCCGGGCCCGCCTGAATAAGGCTAATTGCAGCCGAGCCGAGAGGACTAATTAAAACAGCATTGAGAAGTCGCACTTGCGCGTACTGGGACCGCGGCGGCGACGGCGATTGACACGCCGCTGAGTCGTTCTCGAGTGCATCTTAACGTCTTTTAAGGAGTTTGGCTCGCTAACCGACTTTTCGCGAGTCAGCTGGATCTGGGATCCGGGCTGCAGTCGTCGTCTTTGGTCGCTCCCCTGAATGCCAAAATATGTCCCGAGTCATCGCATGAGTCAAGCGCTCCGACCTCACCAGGGTTGATGCCTTTCTCTCGTGCGGGGGTGGTTTATTGAATTCCTTTCCGCCGCCGTACCTTCGTGGGTCCGTCATGTTCATGTTTTGTGGCGGATGACAAACGACATAAAATATTAAAGTTTTGCTGAAAGCCAGAGCATAGCAGTGCAGTCCATCAACCCGGCTACTACGAACCCTGCGTCCTTTCGGGAAGAAACCTCTGCTGCAGCAATATGCTCTTTCAGTTCCTAAATCCCCCGGGGCGACTTTAACTTTTTTTTTCCCCCGCTTAACTGCTGAGCTCTGATAACACGAGTTTAATGTCCTTCACGCTTGTTTCGTCGCGAGATTAATGACTTTAAATTTATGCTGCTCGTCTGAAAGGAAAGTGCATTATTTTGCAAAACAGGAAATGGGAAGAGCAAGCTCTTTGTTAAACACTTATCGGTTCAATCAATTTTCTTTTAATTAGACAATAAACGGGGTTTTCAAAAGCCTCATTTCAGTGAATTATTAAACATTTTTAAGCAATTTTTGATTGCTTTCTAGAATTCAATTTCACAGTCGATTAGGCAATTCAGCAAATGTTTTTGGTGAGCTGAATTCGTTCAAGAACTCTCTTTTTATATAACCTGTATTACAATTTAGCTTAAGAAAACCAATTGCCGAATGTGCCCCTGTGAGAATTTAGTGTCGGCAGTCGACTTTTCAATTCAGCAAGAATTAAGCAAGCGCTGAATTGAGCGGTCGATTTAAGAAACTGGATTTTCGAACTGTGGTTTCAGGTTTATTTCACCTTTTTAAAAAAAGATAACATGTCCCCCCAGTAGCATTAAACAACTTCAGGGAACCTCGAATTGTCGAAATTTCTGCTCAATTTATTATAAACATTTGCGCGTTCAAATAAATGATTGAGCACTGATTGCATGGAGTGGTTGCGGTGCGTAGACGGGGGACGGGGGGAGCACATTTAAAATCACGACAGTCACCGTCCTGTATTTAGTTGTTCAGCAAAACACGGCGAGTTATTAAAGCGGACGCAGAAATCTGATAAGCTACGCCAGCCGCCTCAATTCAGAAGCAGTCGCCCGAATTATTTCCGAATCACGATTCCATCTATTGACCCAAGCTCCGATGACGGACAGATTAGGATTTATCGATTTGTATACGATAGGCGGCCGCGCGGGGACAGTGGGCATACAATGGGGCCCTCGAGCGCGAATTAATATTCTTCAAAAGCTTCGGGGAGGGGACTTTCCTCAGGACGGTAGGGCGGCAGGCGCGGCGGTACATCAATTGAATAACTCGCTAATCAGGTACACCGATAATCCGATGTATCTATGTATCTAGGTGACAAGCTCTCAGAGCAGTTCGTCATGGTCGCGAATCAGTGTCTATCACGGCGGCGATTACTTCTTGATTAGGCAAGATGAGTTCCTGTCCCACAGCCCGGTTGCAAGGCGAGATATCCATCAAAAGATCCTTAAGCCTCGGCTCTGGGGAATGGGACGCCATTTATCAGCCGTCAGTGATAAATAAGTGAGATGAATTGGACCTGGGGAGCTTCGTACAGCATCCGCTGTTGCTACTATCTACGCCTACTTGGCGGTGGCCTTGCTCCCGGACCAGCAGCTTTCGCCGCGATAACCGCGCTGGGGATGGATAAGGAGATGTCGAACTCCGGTAATGGGTTAATGATTCGATAAACTTTAGCTGTGGGAAAGTTTAATTGCTTTGCAACACTGCCTTGCGGCTCTCGTGGAGAGATCCCGTTCAGCTGCTATCGTCTATACGAGTATGACAGCGGAGATTAGCATAACGTGACTTTTCGAATCAATGCGCGCTGATGTGTGTTATTAAGTCAATCGCTCTTGACTGACGGCAAGGACGCCGCCGCCAATATTCCGCTACTGCGATCTAGCTTTACATATGAAATTAAAAAAAAAACACACACTTCTTTTATGGATACATGAGAGTAGGAGTGATCTCAAGTGGATTCGCGATGCTGTAGCTCTGAGACCAGTTCATCATAATGATATAAGTCGATGTCGACTTGCGCGAACTAGCCCAGAGCTTTGCATCGCAGAATCCATCAGTGATTATTTCTTCAGGACTTTTAAGCGGATGCAGCTGGAATGAATTTGCGCAAATGTTTTTTCTCTCGAATTGATCGATTCAGCGGTTATGACTGCACTTAATAATAGTAAAAACGAGAAAATGCAAATGCAAGTATAACTTCGTTGCCTGTCGATAATTAATCTGTCAATTTGTCTTTTGCTTAGTGAGCGCTTTGCCACCTGATTTTCATTTTATTTCAATTTATTATTTTACCTCGAAAGTGATTATGTCACTAATTCCAGTTATAGTTGAGGGCATCCCCTGTATTATTATAAACCAGAAGTAGTCTGTGCTGATGTCGATAATAAAGGATACGTCGAATGTTGTAGTAATGCATAGAGTTTATAAAAAACGACTTTTTTGCAGTCAGATTGTTCTCTTTCTGAATTGTGAAATATACCAAAAGAATAACCTGTTTTGATTAGTGTGACTAGAGTAAAACTTGATGCCTAGTTTGGAAAGTACTTCACTAATTTGGACATCGATGAAATTTGGATGCATTTTGGAAGTCGTCTATACATATAAAAAATAGTGCGTGGAGTCCCTCCGCGCGGAAGAAGTGAAACTTCGTAATCGGGAAATGAAAATAGGAAGGGGTAGAAATTGATTTTTAGTGAACTCATATTGTTTCTTTAAGACAAACTTTTTAACATTCTCGCCCTGGAAAATGTATTTGTATTAATAACTAGCTGGGTTACCCGGTTTCACCCGGCGTTGGGTAAATTCTTACTAATTAAACAGTTCTCAAATGTTCTAGTTTGTTATATTCTAGAAATTGTTTCAATCCGAAAACCCCTTTATGGATCCGCTATCTTGAAATTCCAAATCTTAATAATATTCAAAATTAGTGGCCTTAAAATAAGCATTGTACCAACTTTCATTCAGATCCGTTGAAATCGAGAAATGTTGTTCGCGATATTGGATTCTTCATCTTGAGTTTGGAAATTTGGCTAATATTCGAAATTAGTGTCCTCAGAATAATCATGATACTAATTTTCAGTAAAATCCGTTGAAATCAAGAAATTTGGTCTCATATTGGACCCGCCATCTTGGATTTACAAATTTTGATAATATTCGAAATTTGTAGCTTCAGAATAATCATTGTACCAATTTTCACTAAAATCCGTCGAAATCGAGACATTCTGGACGCCATGTTGGGTCCGCCATCTTGCATTTAGAAATTTTAATAATATACAAAATTAGTGGTCTCAGAATAATCACTGTACTAATTTCTATTACAATCCGTTGAAATCGAGAAATTATGGTCGCCATGTTGGATATGGAAATTTTGATAATATTCGAAATTAGTGGCTCCGGAATAATCATTGTACTAATTTTCATTAAAATCCGTTGAAATCGAGACATTTTGGTCGCCATGTTGGATCCACCATGTTGGATTTGGAAATTTTGCTAATATTCAAAATTAGTGGCCTCAGAATAATCATTGTACCAATTTTCATTAAAATCCATTGAAATCGAGAAATCTTGGTCACCATATTGGGTCCGCCATCTTGGATTTGTAAATTTTGATAATATTCAAAATCAGTGACCTCAAGATAATCTTTGTACTAATTTTCATTGAAATCCCTTGAAATCGAGAAATATGGTCGCCATTTTGGATCCGCCATCTTGGATTTCTAAATTTTGATAATATTCAAAATCAGTGACCTCAAAACATTCATTGTTCTATTGTTCATTAAAATCCGTTGAAATCAGGAAATCTTGGTCGCCATATTGGATCCGCCATCTTGAACTTCTAAATTTGGACAGCGGATTTGAAATCCCCATCCCGCAAAACCCCTGTATACCAATTTTTTCATGAAAATCGCTTCAAAATTAAAATTTTCAGCCGCCATCTTGGGTCCGCCATTTTGAAAACCTACAAAGTATCGTATAGCCGTTTCCTGGTTCTAAGCTACCTCCCCACCAATTTTCAGCCAAATCGGTACAGCCGTTCTTGAGTTATAAATAGTGTAACTAACACGACTTTCTTTTATACATATACATAGATGTATGTGAATGCGTCATAATGTAATTTCAAAAGAGAAAACCTAACAATCAATTGATATTCACAAGAGACGTACCTTGACATAACCTTAAATCCGACGCATTGTCCGTGGACTGTCTTCCAAAGTTCATCTGCGATACAAAAGCTACTTTCATGACATAAAGCTATTTTTAGCTTATAAAGCAAAATTAGTGCTTTAAGCTCAGTACTGAAATGCGCTTGCATATAGGAAAGTTGCAGCTTTTTAGAAGCGTTAAACGTAAGCGTTAAACGTTTAACGCAACCTTGTTTTGGAAGTCCCATTAGAAGTTTCACTTCAACAACAGAACTCATCTGAGAACTCACAAATTATAGAGTTGTAAGGTGTGATTTTTGATTTCAAACGAATTTGGATTTGAATTTGTATGTAAAGTACTATCGTATTTATGTCGAGAAGCCATGTTTATAAATGGCCACGATAATGACCATAGAGCTAAGACAAATTGATATTACATTTGGTAAATCAACGTATCTTATACGTATTTGTATTTGCATGCGTCACACAAAATTGAGCTGTTGGACCCTTATTAACATACATATAATTAACAATAAGCCTTTTTATTAGTCGGATTTTATAATTTTTATATACTATATATTGTTTTTTAGTATATTAAATGCGTTAACTGCCATCAAGGGCAATCAGCTAGGTACCGCCCGAGTTGCACAGAAACGCGTTCGGTAACCTATCTATTGCCAGCTTCACCAAACCTGAAAGAATAAAGGCGGCTACATACTACGGTGATCTACGGGTACATCGATTTGAGCACATCTTCTTGTTTTTAGGTTGGCAGCATATCACTCATATCTGTGTAAAATTTCACGCCAGTACGTAATTTGTTTGGTTAGTTTCGTTGTGTTTTCTGAGCAACTAAAAGTGAATTTTTCGATTTTTATAATGTGTGATTTTATTGAGCAAAAAAGTTGCATTCAATTTTGTTAGCAGAATGAAATTTCTGCTGCAGAAACGTTAAGAATGTTGCAGAAGGCCTTCGGCTATCAGGTTTTGTCTGAAAAAATTGTTTACAAGTGGTATGAACTGTTCAAAGAAGGTAGAGAAAGTGTTGAAGACAAAGACCGTCCCGGACGACCATCAACATCAATCAATGAACAACATGTCAATGAAATCAAAAATCATCGGTTGACAATTCGAGACCTTGCCGATACTGTAAACATTTCATTTGGATCGGTCCAAACCATTTTGTAAGAACATTTGTGCTTGAGAAGAGTCACATTTCGATTGGTTCCAAAAACACTCAATTTCTTGCACTGCACTGCATTGGTTCTTCGAGACTTTTTCATCAAAAATTCTATGCATGTCGTTCCACAACCACCATATTGGCTCGATTTGGCTCCATGTGACTTCTGGCTATTCTCTAAGCTCAAACGACTGCTTCGGGGACACCATTTTGAATCGACTGATGAGATAAAAGAAAAATCGAAGAAGGAACTGAAGGCCATTCCAATCATCGAGTTTCAGAAGTGTTTCGAGGATTAGAAAAATCGCTGGCATAGGTGTATTGTATCGGGTGGGGACTACTTTAAAGGGGATGATATAGATTTGGAAGAATAAACAAAAATATTCAAAGTTATAAACAAATTGGCTTTACTTTTTGATCACAATATTTTTGTGCAAACATGCGTGAGTGTTAATATGATATTTTTTGCGCAACAGCTTGAATTTTGTTCGAATTATCATCTACATGCTTGAATAAGCCACGCTTGCACAAACTTGAACGTGTGTATGAAGCGTGCACAAGCAAACGTAAATCGCGAAGTAGTGCTCGATGTTTATGAATGTATTTCCGTATATTTTAAACGTCTTTAAATGTCTTTCGAAACTTTAAATTTCTATTGAATCTTCTGATCAACAAGAAATACTCGTAGACTTTATTCGAATTTACCAACGTGAACCTTTCTCTGGCGTATTAAACGAGGAGAATTAATAATAAATTTATTGTTGAAACATATAAATCAATTAATCCAAATGTCGACCTAAATGTGGTGAATAACAAACAAATTAATACCTTAAGAACTAATTAGGTATAGAAGATTTTCTTTTAAAAACGAGGGCAAAAGAAGCCAAAGCCAGCTAGTTGTCAAAGTCCAAACAACGTCTGTAGGGAAGTTGTGCATGCATGTGCAAAAAGATTGTGCATGCATGCTTGTCAAGCTTGCAGTTACATGTGTAGCCGTCTTAAACAACTTTTAGAATTAATAACTAAGCTGTAAATCCATGCGAGCAAATTAACACACACATTTCATGCATAGGATGAAAATGCTCGTACAACTGATAAAATGACTATTTACGTCAATTACTTTGAACTTGATATCTCATTAGATTGGAACCAATTAAGGTGGTAGAAATTCGCACGCTATATTTTCATAATTCCTATACTTGTATAATAGCACGCTAGTTAATGGAATTTAATTGGCATTCCTCTCATTGGTTTCTTCTTGCCCACAAGCCGAGCATATATTCATGCAGTACTTCTGTTCGGTCCCAACTGGCTAATGATTCTAATAACTTCATCAGTACGATTGCGTGTGAGGAAATTAAGCATCTTAAAGAATTAATTCGCCGCCATTATGGTTTTGTACAGCTCTAAGTGACTCATGATTTCCCACATTTGTTCACCTGCAGAAATTTGCAAAAAGAAAATTAAATTTTTCCAAAAGGAGGGACCCCAACCTTGCGCAATAATATGTGCGTTCTTCGGAGAGGTATCCTCGAAGTGGATTAATGACGCCCCCTAAATATTTTGACAATTTACCCAAGACCACCGGAGGAACGGCTCATTCCGTTCGCGGCGATGGTAATTATGACATGAAAAATTGTTCGTGACTACTTTTTCGTGTCGCTGTTTTACGAAAATGATAAAAAACGAGCTGCGGCCGTGATGAGCTACTAAAATCATGCCGCCGCGGGCTACGGAGATCGCTCATGGAAGCGGCAATCCGAAAATTGAGACCGGCTACTGGATGAGCAGCAATGGGTTTTTGGGGTCTTGCGGGTTCCGGCGTCGAAACTTCTTCCGACATTTAAAACGCCGAGGGCAAGGTGAACGTTTTATAGTACATCACCAATTGTTCCACAATGCCGATTGCTTTGTTGGAGCAATGATCTGTGCTGCATTATGCTTGGAAAAATGTATCTAAAGGTAGTTGAAGGAATTCGACATACCTTACAGATATAGTCACGACTACGGACTATCGGCGAAGAAGAAAAACATCTTCGACAAGCAGTAAAACCCGGCGTGCGGGGATCGATCGAGAGGCGATCCATGGCGGACATGACGGACCACACAGCCGTCGAACGCTCGCCCCGATCATCGGAGCAGACTCCGGATTTTATAAATTGAAAACGTTCAGAAATATCTGATCACCAGATACGCCGTCGACTACCAATTTTTAAAAAGTGTCGAGCCTGTAACCGGAATGTTTTCCAGAAGGGGGCTCCTGGTTCGATCGATCAGGCCGCGGGGCCGCAGTGGCGGCGACGGCGAAGGTGGTGTTTGGTGGCTGGGCCGCGGATGCTTTTCCGCTGTGCCCTCACCGATAACATCGCAGTTAAGTGCGTGCCGTTGTACCTGTTCTGTGTGCCTCCAATTTGTATAAAGGTAGACGAAGACCTGCGGCCGTAACCGAAAGTCCTTAGGGCACAGGCTGAAACAACGAAGCCTCGGTTCACCCGTCGTCGGAGTGACAACCTGAATTAATGTGGGGAGTCTCGTGGTTGTCAGATAACGCGCGGATCAGTGCAGGGAACTGTTTTAATAGTCGAAATGGGAAAATCCGTGCCACACCACTCTCGAGGTGACCGCCCGCCTGCCTGGCCTCTGGTGCCAGAAGGTTTCCACCTCCGGCGGGAGAATTCAATTAAATCAGCTAGGGATTTTACTGATTATGAAATTCCAGCGTTGTTGTTGCTGTTGGCCCAGCTCCCGCGACTTTGCGGATTTCTGCATAGCTGCATGTATCAGGTTAAGCCCATTTCTACGCATTTGCATACAATAAGAACAAAGTCTTGGGGTGGTTGACCCAAAACACGTCAGCTTTTGCAAACTTAGGAGCACTCTTAAATAACCCGCACCTAATTCACATTCGAGTTTAGACGAGATTGAGCAATTAGCGCTTTCGAGAAATACGTGTAACTTTGTTAGCCGTTTCTATTCCGTGGACGAGTTACCACGAAGTTGTAGGTATGTTGAGTTGAATTTATCTGGAGCTGTTACAAGCCCAATGACTTTCAATTTATCTCAATTAATTAAAGAAAACAAAGAAGATTATATTTCATGGTGCAAAATTGTTACTCGGAGCGCATCTAACGAGATAGTTTAGAATTTTATCTTAAGCTGTCACATATTTGTCTAGACTAATTACATTCGTTTAATATTACGAGGAGTTGGGAAAAAAGTCCAATAAGGTCACGGCTATTTTAAGCAATCAATCAAAAGATTAAACTAATTGTATACATATAAATAAATTACACAAGCACTAACATGTATTAAATTAATTAAACAAATATAAGTATGAACGAAGAAATTACGACTAACGAGCATTAGGCAAAATTACCTTTATTAAAAAAGTATGATGATTTCACCCATACAATAATTTAAGAATCAATTATTAACCATATTTAGGTGGTTTCCTCATATCATTGTAATAATTTAATCAAGTAATTTTGTATAGTGCAATTGTCAATTATGTTATAGAAACTCGTTTATGCATTGAAATGAACTCAATCCAATAAATGGGTATTCGGTTATTAATTGAAATGTAATCAGCTCACTTATATTTTCATAACCTCATTTATATTGTTATTAACAATCATGAAGAAAATAATACCCGAATTTCCTCAACACGATAGAGATAGAATAGAGTTTTATTTCAAATAATTTTCCTATTGCATTTTTCTTTATAAAAAATATATAAAACCACTCGTTTTTATAGATCTGAGTTTCTTTTTAAAGTTATGCAGGGCTTATATTCAGTGGTTCAAATTAATTAATTGGGCAAAGGTAGTCATAAAGTAAAACACATGCAGATATAATGAAATAATAATTGACGTTTTTAAAGTTCCACATTCGAAAATTTACGTACTTACTAAAAATAACTCAATGTTTCAAGTCAAACAAATAATCGGAAAAACGTGAAAGATGTATAAAATGATGAACTTTTAATATTTTAAATATTAAGTTGAAAATCCCTTTGTTTCAATAACTGCCTCTAATTTTTTGACTTTAAATATGAAGTCATTTGTTGTTTTGCATGTTTTTTCTCTTACATACATATTAGGGTGCTTTTTTTTCGCGACTATTTTTTTTTCAGTCCCACCTCGAAATTTTGTGGGAAATACCTAAACAAAAATTCCCTGAAAATTGCAGCCTTTAATATTAATATTAAGTACTAGACCAAGGCGTATAAACATTTCCCATATAAAATACACGTAAACTTTGATTATTTTTCTTCAAAACTCTACAGCTCAGAGGCATATTATGGTCTAATCTTGGTTAATGGTAGGATTTCGTCACAATTGAATGCTCTACAAAAGTGTCAATTGCGGTGTAACCCTAACTCCCACCAGCGAGGTAGTACGGCTCACTAAACCCAATTTTTCCATGAAATTCTCGTTTTTTTGCCCCTATCTCGTAAATAACAAGAGCTACAGAAAAAGTGAATCTGACAAACTTGTAGGAAATTCAATTTCCTACCAAAAACTTGTGAACACAAAATCGCTAACATCGATATTTCTTGAGATATTGAGCTTTGAAGTTGAGGTAGTGTGGAATTTTCATGGATTATTGAGCTAAATTGTAGAAGATTTTCGGAACCATTTTATGCCCCTTTTTTATTTTACTACGAATTCTACCTGTGTATCATCATCTGTTTTATGTGCGATTCTTTTTATTACTTTAAATAGCACAAGAAACAACGTGTGTAGACTGTAGAGCTATTTGTTAAGATGTATTTACTTTACTCATCGAAGTGTAGAAAAAGTACCTGCTGTTGTAGATTTTCTAACTATTTTTATGTAAAAGGGTCCAGCCGTGTTAGCATGAAGAATTTGCTCCCAATAGGAACCTGTATTGCTGCATACAACATCATCTAGGACAGGTGACTGTTAGTCAGTATAAAAATATATTTCTTCTCAAAATTGCTGCGTCCTTGAGATATATAAACAAAATTTTTCGAGACCAATTTTTTTTCCAAATTCGTATATTTAATAAAATACTGAAGATGAGGAAGTAAAACCAAATGGAAGTTTAAGGAAACATTTTAGAGTTCCAATATTTTTGTGCATCTTTTGTATATGTGTATATAAATTTTCAATAAAACATTTTTTTCTTTTTTATAACTAGCGTTTGATTGACCACTTCGAAAAATATACTCAATAGTATAGCTCTACATATCCTTTAGTAGTATGCAAAGTTTCATCAAAATCGAAAGGGTACAATATGTAAAAAAAAAAAAAGAAGTATATGTAAGTATACACTAGGACCCATTAATTAAGCTGTATTCAACAAGCTAGGTACGTTAAATAGCTTTATTAATCATTTACAATGTACAACAATTACACGAACAAACAAACAGAATATCTACAGTGTGCGCAATTTCTATAAGCGCAGCCAGTTTTATTCACGTTTAAAGAAAACTACTTTTTATTTTTCAAAACCGATTATATTGCATAAATTCCCCATTGGTAAATATTAATTAAATAATATAAAACATTCATTAAAGGAAGTAATTACTTTATAATAAAAATAAATATAATTAAAAGTCTCTTTTGACTGCGCAATTTCTATAAACTCACTTTATATTATAGTCTTTATTTTAAAAGCTTGATGAAAAGTAAATTATTTTATATTTTCTAAGTATTGTGTTTTACCTCCTTTATTAGTTATAACTTGAAAAAACCTGTTAGACATAGAATTTATTAACTTTTTAAACAAATGTTCAGCAATATCATTCCAGCATTTCAAAATATCGGCTTTCAGTTGAGATAACGAAGAAAATTGTCAACCATTTGTGTAAACTCTTCGTGCCATAATTCCCCAAATGTTCTCCATTGGATTTAAATCCGGACTACATGATGGCCATTCCATTACAGGAAGATTTCTTTCACTAAACCAGGGTCTTGTTTCGGCAGAAGAATGCACAGTGGCGTTATCCTGTTGATAAATCAAATCTTTTTCTATATTGTCTTCTAAATATGGAATAAGAGATTCCTCCAGCAGGTCTGTATATATGGCAGGGTTCACTAGGGTGGGAACAAAGCGTAAAGATAACTTTCCTTGATAAGAAAAGGCACCCCATAACATTAAACTACCAACACCAAAATTACTACTTAGACGAGGCGAATCGGGCTTCCTTAAATTATGCCAATAATCACTCAGTCCATCTGGGCTATCTAAATTAAATTGTTTTCCGTAAGAAAAAATAACGTTTTGCCACTTTTCGTCCCAGTTCATGTGGCTTTTAGCAAAATCTAGGCGCGCATATTTATGTTGCAGTTGGAGAGATTTGGCCGGTTTCTTATATTTAATATAGGTAGTGTCCTTTAAAATTTGTTGGACTCTTCTTCCTTTAATTGGGAGTTGTAATTCCGCTATAATTTGAGCTACACTTAACTTTTTTTCATAACTTCTTCTCTTATGTTCCCAATATTTTGTTTGGAAACTTTGGTGTTCCCTCTTGGATGATCCCATAATCCATTACGATTGTCCTATTTAATAAAATTTCGCACCACACATTCTGAACGTCCAATTCTCCTTGCAATTTCTCTTATACCGAGGCCAGTTTCCCTAAACGCACGGATTCTGACGCGATCGTCGTTGTCAAGGACCTTTCCTCGGGGCATTACAATAAATCTTAAGAAATAACAGTAATTATACAGAATTAAGCTAGAGTTGGAAAATAAATATGAAACTCACATGAATTGTATCCTAAAAAGTTGCAAAATTACTTTGCGTTTAACTAGTAATACTAAAAAAAGAAAGTGCGTTTATAGAAACTGTGCACTCTAAGATCAATTGTGAAAGATTGATCTATTGCATTCACGCATTTACTTATATTTGGAATTGTTTAATTGCTTTTATGAATAGTTATAAACTTTAACAATTATGCCTGTAAAGAAACTTTGTTACTATATCGCTTTATTTTAATGAATTGTGCATTTCACTTGAAAATCAGACGTGCGCTTATAGAAATTGCGCACACTGTATTAGTCATTAACGCTGTCTTCGTCATTTAAAACGTGACCATCATTTTTAGAAAATATATTCTATAATATTTCTATGCGAGATTTATAACTCGCGTTTCCAAATTATATATTCAGAAGGCCACATATTAGCAGCATCTGACTGTTCGATTGTCATTACCAAAGTCACAACAAAAATGGAGAACAAAGGAAATCGGCCCCAACTTACTACTGAAGAAGCTAACGAATCTCGAAAAATAACAAAAATATGATGGGGGTCGAATCGGTTCCCGACTCTATCTGACAAAAGTTTATACTTTTACACCATACTTTGGACAAGAAAATGATTGTAAAAGGTAGATCCAGATATTTAAAATATTTTCGGAAAACAATTTATAGTATTTCAGTCATACGATGGAATAATACAGAATATTAATAACAAAACGCATGTAGAAAACACACTGACTGAATAAGTCTCGAAACAGAATAAGAGCCGTCGAAAAAGATCTTTTAAGGAGTAGTTGACTTCAGATGTCGGCGATTACCTCAAGCTTTCGGAAGGGGAACTAAAAATACTATTCACAGGATCCTATCAGTTTTCACAAGCTGTTTCTTAATTAGCTGAACTTATGGAATAAGAAAACGATCTTCAAGTTCGTTATGTGAAAGAAGATCCAAGCGTTTTGATAATGGAAGTGAGATTTCTGCACGTTTATAGGAAAACTTATCGATGTTATGTGGAATATAAATCAAACGCAAATAGTCAAAGATGTGCTAATGGCAACCGAAAAGTCGGATGCTGCTCACATGTGGCCTCCTTAACCTTTAACGGTTGAAAGGTCACGCTCTGTGGCCACAACACTTATTCCATAGAAAAAGAAATTCCCCAATACGGCGACTAAAGAATTTAGTTTTCATTCTTTTTGAATACAGCTTAATTTATGTAGTAGTGAATACATATATACATTTAATTTGTTTTTTACATGTTGTACCCTTTCAATTTTGATGGAGCTTGTCATACTACTAAAGGATATGTAAAGCAATATTTAGTATTTTTTTCGAAGTTGTCAATCGCGAGCAAATTATAGAAAAAATAAAATAAAATTAATACATATACAACGGATAAAATTTTCAAAAAAAATTTTTGGAATAAACTTTAGAATGTGTCCTTACACTTCCATTTGGTTCTAGTTTCTCATCTTCAGTAGTTCATTATACATACGAGTTAAAAAAAAATCGATCTCGGACATTTTTTTTATATATCTCAAGGACGCAACAATTTCGTAATTTCGTAAGGTTGTAGTAAATATGACTAGAAATTGTAAAAACTCACCTAAACTTTGTACAGACTAGATTTTGTAGTAAGTGTATCTAAAACTCAATTCGCAGTTAAAATCAACCAATTCAAAATAGACAATTCAGCGAAGCGGTTTAGTTGGCTGGTAATTTTCTATACAAAATAGGTGAGTTGCCTATTATTTAAACATTTTATCTAATCTGTTCTTTCAGTGTAGGTATGGGAAATATGTATATAGTTTTTCGAATAAATCTTTATTGTGCAATTATTTCACCATAGCTCCATGTTTTTTTTTAGTTAATTACTAACTTTGTTCGTTTATTCATTTGAGCCACTGTATACTATAAGTACAAATGATTATTGTTGGAAATGGTGGATCTTGAGTAATATAACTTTACTTAGATTTGCGTTAAATTTGGTGACATAAAGCAGACAAAGGCCTGGCATTTTCTAAAAAAAAAAATTAAACACTTTTCTTTAAAATTCAATACATATTAAATACCTACAGTGGTGGAAGTTCACATAAAGACACCTAAATGAATTGTGTTATATCGGAAATATAAAATGTTAATTGGCAGCACAGAAAATATTATTCATTCAGAAATTTTAAGTAGTTTCCCTTATTACATCTTCCGAATTACTGTCCAATCACAAGTTGCCTTTTTTATGAAGTTTATTCAAAATTTGGTGCATTTTAGTGAAAATTCAGGTAAAAACATTCCAATTTTTAAGTGTTTTATTAGCGATTAATGTGCAAATTATTGCTGAAATTGTAAAAGGAGTTTTATAATTATCAAGTTAATTAATTCTTCAAATTGTGGGCTTGTTTCTAATCTTTTAGTCATGCCACGTGAAAACATTTTGACCGACGATGAAAAAGCAAAAATAATTGCTTACAAAGACGACTCTGAACTTTCTTATTGGGACATAGCTAAACAAAATTGGTAGATCTATCACACTTATCCATAATTTTATAAAATGGGGTGAAAAATATGGAAAAAACTGCGATTTCGTTAGGGATAAAAAACTCAATACGAGACAAATGTGACAAATTCCTTACGAAGCAACAAGAAATAAATTATTTTCTTTACAAATTGTAAGTAAGCTGTGTTTGCCAGTAACAAGCAGACGAGTGAGAAAATTTCAAGTGAAGATCCTAACCTCACTTAAAAAAAAAAGAGTAAAAAAACCACCTCTGACTGATGCACATAAGGCAAACAGGCTACTTTTTGCCGAAAACCATATTAGATGGGCCAAAAATTGGAGAAAAGTGCTCTTTAGTGATGAAAAATAGTCAAACCAAGATTGACCTGATGGTTTTCAGTACTATTGGCACGATAAAAGGCTAAGTGAAGAGGTAAGAATGACCCGTAACTTTGGTGGAGGAAGTGTGATAGTGTGGGCTGGCTTTGCTGCTAATGGAAAGTCGGAAATTGCATTTGTTCCACACAAAATGAATTCCGAAATATATGTTCAGCTGTTAGAAGAAGTTATGGTTGAGTGAACAGAAGAATTGTGTGGGTTGGACTTCCTTTTCCAACAAGATAACACTGCCATCCATGTATCTAAGGAAGTTTTCAAATGGTTTGAGAACAAGAATGTCGGCACACTAAGCTGGCCTGCAAGAAGTCTGGACTTAAGCCCTATGGAAAATCTCTGGGCAATACTTGCAAGATGTGTATACATTAACGGTCAGCAATACAATAGCGTTCGAGAGCTTAAAACCACTATAAAAGAAGCATGGTCTACAATCTCCGTAGAAGAGCTCCAAAATCTAATCCAATCAATGCCACGGCGAATGTTTTCAGTTGTAAGATAGAAAGGAGGTTTACCTTCTTATCAGAGTATGGATCTGTCTCAAGTGCTCATAGTTTCTTAAAAATATTAGGTGTTTTTAAATGAATTTCCACTTGAATTTTAATAATTTCCGCTTTTTCTTAACTTCCCTTTACAAAAGGTAATTAAATTGAAATTAAAAATTTTTTTTTATGTATAAAAAAGCTAATTACTATTCTAATGTAATATAAATTAAGAAATTTTAATGAAATTTATTTGAAAAAATAGCATAAATATCAGTGCTTTTATGTGAATTTCCACCATTGCATATCTTCACTAAATTTATTCAAAAAGAATAAATGTGGGCAATTCAAGTTAAAGAACTGAACAAAAAATTCTACAAAATTCTCAATAAGCCGAGAAGAAAAAAAATAGCGACAGAATGAAGTTTACAATTTATTGCACTTCACTTCTTTCTACAATTGCAAAAGGAAGATTAACTCATTCGTCATATATTACGATGAAGAGCCTCTTCCACGGAGTCTTCCTTGGAGTCCTGACCACAATAGCGAAGTAATTGAATTCCCTTCCCAGGCCGCAGCCGCAAAGGCATAAATTCCAATCGAACTAGCAACAGTATCGCTTTATTGGCACAAAACAAATCGCTGGCAATTCATCAACTCAGGTGTGAGCAAGCCGACCAGGTGAGTGCGGGATGTCACAACAGAGATTGACTGCAACACATCAGTTCCACCACTTTGTGAGCGATTGCTTACAAGAGTGACACAGTCCCGGAGGGCTCCGCGTTGTTCCCACTTGAACGCATCATCGTAAAAAAAAAGAAAAAAGAGCCACTAAGCCCAAAGGTCCCCGCGCGGCTCAAAGGTGAGGTGAAAAATCAAGATGCAGCCTCATTTGGGCCCCGAAACAAGTGTCAGCGGTCGCCAGAAATAGACGCTCGCTTAATGGGCGCTATTTATAATCGACCCGAGAAGACTCGAAATAAATTAGGGTCCTCCGGGCAGACAATAGTCTGTTTACATCTTGCGACAACGAGTCCTTGCAGCAATGAGTGCGCCGCGATAATTTTAGGGTCCGACATTATTGTCCCTAATGGGGTAGGCCCGTCCTCACCGGGGTGGGATCAGGTTGATTGATGCCTTGCAATTTGTATCCATTCAGGTCGAAAGCTCATTACGACCGAATTCCCGCTCTCCCATTGGTCGTCTGGACGGGAAAACATTGCCCAAGTGGCGAGACCGAGGGCTCCTTGCAAGGAGAGGGCAGCATTCTTGCAAGAAGCCCTTTGTCGGCCCGGCCGGGTATTATGCTCAAGGTATTAATTACCTCTCAAGAACCGATCGATGCCCGTTGGGATGAAAAATGGCAATTCGTTCATTATCCCACCCGGCCATTTGTGGATAATCAAAAAAGGTTCCAGCCGAGATCACAAGACACAAGCGGGATGAGCTTAAAAAAAATGTGGAAAATTGGCCGGCCCTGATGCCTGACCATCATCCATGTGGGGGAGAACTTGAAAAACACAAGCGAAATAGCCAGAATTCCAGGCTACCAGTGATTTCAAGCCGGACCAGAGCCTTTCCTTGTTCCCAGGCACTCGGAGAATTTTAAGATTTTCATGACGGGGAATTTTGTGTATGTGGGGTCACTCACCGACTCCCGCCACATGGATTTTCTTCATCCACGGGTAGATGATCCTCTCCCCGTCCGTCGTCTCCCCCGTCGTATCACCATCACCGTGTTCTGAGTCTGATTCGCCCGATTCACCCTCGTTCCCGTGTGATCCCATTTCATCGGGAGACCTGTCCAGCATAAGTCGGTCCTCGTCCAGCATGTCATCCTGTTTGAACATTAGCAATTTTAAAAGCTTCGCTTGAATTACATAAATTTTTTCGGGGGTGAAAGGGGAACGGGGCGTTTTGGAGCTACGTGGATACTTACGTGCTCTGAGCTGGTGTCATCGCACCGCAGTCGCATCCCGAGCTCCTGGAGTTGCTGTCCTGCAGGCACTGCTTCTTCTATCCGTCGTTCTAATTTCATTCCTGTAAGTAGAAAATATTCAGATCACGCTTTCGAGGGCAAAATAGTTAAATTTGGTAAATTTATATTTTGAATAAAGGAGTGAGGAAAATGATTCTTGTAGTTTACAAACAAGACAATACGTTTTTAAAGATTTTTTCGAATCTGGATAGTTATTTTCGAAAATAACGAAGTTTTGAAATTATGTTTTTCCAATTTGGTTGAGCAGAAAATTCATCTAAAAATTTGTGTCTTCGAAGTAAATTGTAAAAGGAATTGGAGGAAGCAATTTCAAAGGAACGTATTTATACCATTTAGAAAAAAATTCATTGAGAAGTAACAAACGTAGCATTATTTTCAATTTACTATCTTTGAAAACTGCAATTTCAGTATATCAAATAATGTTATTGATTGAAATCGTCTAACAAAACTGAAGAAATGATGAGTAAATAATTGATAAGAAATTATTAATTTTAATAAAGATTGAAATCATATAATAAAAAATGTTGAGGCAGAAACATGGCAACTAAAATATAATTTTACACGAAAGGATTCTTTTGAGAAAAACTACTTCAATTATTTCGAATTCAAGCATTCCTCGTTCTTTCATCCAGGTAAAATATTATTTTGTGATTAATTTAATAAAATATGAGTACGCATAAAAAAAAACAAAATATTTTTACTAAATCAGAAAACTTCCGATATGTACAATAATATTTGAAGAAATGCCTAATTTACCCGCTCGTTATTTCGAAAATTATTAATTCGGAATTTTCGGCATAGAATTCCAGAATAAAATATTTTCATTACTATAATATGTTGTAATTGTTTTAATAATTTTCTATTGCTTATAAAGATAATTGTTACTAGTAATATTTTAATATTCAAATTGGACAGATTTTTTATTTTTTCAAATTTGCATCAAATTGCCTTTCCTCCATGTAAAACTCCAAATTTTTAACTGAACAAATTTTCAGATTAATTTTCACTCGAAAGTGGTTGTTATAGCAATTTGAAAAAATTAAATCTTGCCTATGTTACTCATTAATTTAATTCCAAGGGATAATTTCCTTATGTTCTGGATAGACGAAAAAAACGCAGCTTTAGACAAACTCCAGGGAGTTATTAATACATATGTTTAGCTTTTATGTTCTATGTAAATGTATGTGATTAGTTTTTACTTTAATTTAAAGAATATATTTAAGATTTTGTTCTGTTTGTAATTCAAAGTTTACCGTTAGTTAATTTAAAACGAAATCGTCTTGACAAATATTTTTTTTTATTCTAAATTACTTAAGATCTATAAAAATATTAAAATGTTTTCACCAATATTTGGTAAAGTTAGCCTCAATATTAGTGGCTTGTCTTTTGGGTATGACTATGTTAGCATTAAATTTTAATTTATTGCAAGAGTCATTCCTAGAAAATTAAAATTATACCCACCGTTAAAATTGTTTAAAAGTAATAAAGATAAAAAATCGCTTTGTTATTGTGTAGGAATTTTCATATTTTTCCAGAGTAAAATGCAACATAACACATCGAATTCACGTTCCTACAATTGTCTTCACCAAATCTTAAAGGAATTCATAATAAATTGTTTTCTTTTACGCAGTTTGTAGACTGTAGTTTTAATAGACAGTCTGTGAAAATCATACAGAAATTATCTCCTTCGCTTTACGTGAACTAATTTAACCCTTAAATGGTATCATGGGTGAAATTTCATCCTAGGCAAATTGACCTTCTCTCTTTCTCTTTAAAAAAAAACTAATGACTTTTAACAGTGATTTTTCTGTATACATTATATACATAGTGACCTCGTAGGTCACTATAAAAATAGCGTTGTCATGAAATATAACATTCAATAATGATAATAACAAATCTAATTGCATTTAAATATCTTTATTAAAGGTACGGACCAAAAGCGAAGCGAGCGAAGCGAAGCGAACAATTTAAAATTTGGGAACATTCTGTCGCAGTAGACGCTTAGCTCATGTCGCGTTCTATTCGGACACTTCAATTAATTTGTACGGCACCCAAATTTTTAAAATTGTTCGCTTCGCTCGCTTCGCTTTTGGTGTGTCCGTACCTTAAACTAAACAAATATATAAGCATTTTCTGGGGTAAAATTTCACCCATAATACCCTTTACGTGATTTATTTTGATGGTACCTTTTAAGGGTTGATTATAATTGAGTATTTTTTAAAGTTCTAGTGGTCTCGTAGTTTTTTTTCAAAAACAAAAAACATGTACCATCTACGAAAACCAGTTGTTTATTGAAAAAGTATAATATTAATAGATATATACATGAAAAATAATTTTTAAATAATGATAAACGTATAAAACAAACAATATTGTTCTTTTATGAAGAAACTGAATTCAATAAGTAGCACTCAATTAATTTCTGCATGATTATGAATTCAACACAGAAGACACAGCTGACCATTTTATAATAATAATAAATGATGTAGCACTGGGTGCTTTCTACTAGCCTATTTCTACTCTAACAGTATTAAATAAAAGAATTTTTTTATTTACAAAAAATATCTGTTTTGAATTCAACTGCATTTGCGTTCGAAAATTAATGTAGAAACTCCGTCAAAATTTAAGTGTGTTGTATTTTGATATATTGAATAGCGATATTTAACTTCAACACATTTAAAAGTTTGTTTAATGGGTAAAACATAAAATCTTCAGTGTAGCCTGTGATGTTTATGCAATTAATATTGAATATAAAATATTGTTTGAATAATAATTCTTTTAAGGGGTAATACTACCTTGTGTACATGACGTCAGTTTTGGAGTTCGTGTTTATGAAAATTGTTTAATATAATTTGGTTTTGTGCACATATTAATGTAAGTCTTAAAATACTTGTTTAATAATTTTTTAGATGCCGATCTAATGGGCGACCGTTGTCGGAGTATTTTTCTTTGTGACCTTAGCGTACCTCTAGCGCTTACAATATTTTACCGATTGATCTGAATTTTTAACTAAATTTTAAAAATAACAATCTCTAGTGAACACCGTAGGATTTTTTAGATTGATTAAAATTTGCCAATTCTATTAACGATTTACTACCGATATTTGTATCAAAAAAAGAGAAAATTTACCTCTAAACTAACGCCAATTTGTTTCTAATCAACATTTTGAAAATAAAAATCTTATTTTTAAGCTACAGTTAAATGTTCAGATCAATCAGTAAAAAATTGTAAGCGTTAGACGCACGTCAATGAAAATCACGAAAAAAAAGAGATTCAATTGCGACACCTGTCGCACTATGGATTTGCATCTAAAAAATTATTCAAAATTTTGTTTAAGTATTTTAAGACTTATTTAATATGAACACAAAACCGAATTACATTATATTAAACAATTTTCATAAAAACAAACTCCAAAAATGATCCTTGATTTCAAAAGATAGTATAACCTCTTAATTTCTACAAAAATCAGCAAGTTTAAAAAAATTAGATGAACAGAATTCTTTCTTTCACTACAACCAAGTCAATCATTAGTGCAATTTTTTCTACACCTTTGATATTTTAGTTAAAGAAGTTATTATGTACTGCACAATGTTATTAAAAATTGAGGAAATGAAATCGATTGTACCAAAACCTCGTGAATTATAATTCATACTATTTACACTACACTATACTATCTAAACTTAAACTACCTAACCTACATTTAATATTATCTAAGCTAGTTATAGGGGGATCTAAGCTAGAATAAGGGGATCGGTGTTGTATACTCACTTGACAAAAAATATGTTGACCAATTTATTAACTTTAGCCTCTAAGAGCTCAATATCTGCCATTAATTGCAATCTTAGTATGCTTTTGAGGAGTTTATTTTGGGAAATCTAAAATTTTGCCAAGTGGGAGTTTACTTCAAAATTAATATGATAGTTTATGTAGTATCCATGTGTGATGGGAGAAATATAAACATTGATCATGTGAAGTTAATTCTATATTTGTATTTTATTCATTACAATTCTTTTTAATATTTATCATTCTTGCATATTTTATTCTTGTTTTGTAGGTTATAAAGTCTAAAATATTTGGATATAAAATAAAATATCGTCAAGTAATATAAATAACGACTAAAGATATGAGACATTCTCGTTATTTCGCTAAATGTTGCATATTACTAAATAATACCAATCCTCATTTATGTACTGCCTAAGACATCTTTTGTCCCTCGTTGTTTTAATCGATATTTTTGAATAAACAAATAGTACCCTAGATGTAGAACTCTTCTACATACCGTGGTTTCATTTTTGATCTTCTCAAAAATGACAACAAATTACTCATCGAAGTTGTAAGGACATGTCTTTCGTTGTGGAGATCCTTACCTAATTCTTGTAATCCTAAAACGGTGTTCGTTGGTTCCGAGTTGGGGCACTGTATGGGTAAATCCATCATCTGATGGTGGGCATTATTTCCGTAGTAGCTGCCGTAGTAGCCGTTGCTCGAGTACGAGTTGTTCTGCATCGAGTGCATCTGGGACCCGTACCCATGGTGGTGGTGGTAGTAATGACCACTGATTCCCTGGTGCGAATAGTTGAAATTGTTCGAGTTCTGATGGATGCCGCCGTTGTGGTGCGGTGAAACGTACTCGGAGCCCGTTTGGGCCATCCCCGCCGTCATCGAGTATCCGTTGTAATGGTGGTAGTCCTCGGCGGGCGGAAATTTCGGCTCCAAGCTGGCCCCCATAGGGTTCTGAACGTGCGGTGCATGCGGGTACCCCATTAGGAATGAACTCATGGTCTTGATTGCACTGATTGCCTAAAAAAAAAATCACTTGTCCGTTTCTGGTCACTTCTCACGTTTCTATAACTCAACCCAGCACACTGCACTAGCAAAAATTTCGCCCTTGAAGCGAATCACCCGAACTGCAAAAGACGCGCTGCTTATCATATTCACAAACGCCGCCGCGCACACTATCGCGGTTCACCATATCGCCATCGTGTTGCAACGCAACCGTTGCGCCGAGTGTCACTAAAAAAACACTTGCCCGATACCGTCGTCAGTCCCGTCGTTGTCCAGCCCGCACTTGGTCAATTATCGCCGATCAATAAGCAACCGGACACTGGTCGCACAGTCCAAACTGCCAGTCATTCACTTTGGGCCAACTAAATCCGCGCGGTGCGCGACTGGATCACAAATCCGCGCAATTGAAAAAAATCATTTTTTATTGAGTGCCACCACAGTCCCAACTGGTGCGCAGCCGAGCCAAACACGTCCGATCGTGACGAGCCGTTCTTTTGTTATGTGGGGAATTTTTGTTGTTGCCAGCACTGTCACTGGCTGACACGCCGCGCGGCCCCGACCAGACGGAGCTCAGCTGACGAGCGAGCAACACACACCGCCACTGCCCGCCCCAGCCGATTGCGCCCTGCCATGGCGGGCCGGCACCCCACTGTTCCGTGCGAAATGCCTATGAGCGCCCAGAGCCGCCGGGATTCCTGTTCGCGCTGGGAATGTATTGGTACGTGCCTGGAATCACCCGGCCTAGCCGCATCGGGCTTCACCCCGCCTCAAGTCATTCAGGTCAGGCACCGCTCAGTTCATAATCCAGCGCTCTGCGGATGGGGCACGCCCACTGGGTCAATGGAGCATGGTAGCTGCTCGTCGCGGGATTGCCGTGCTGCCAACGAGCACAGTCGAGGTGGGAAAAAGTGACCTCTATGCTTACGATCGACAATCAATTTTCTGCAGTCGCCCAATTCAGCTTAAAACATCAATCGCTGAATTACGCTTTCGACTGCAAAAAAACTGGCTGAGTTAAAAAATTAAATTTCTGCAGTCTACTAAACAATTCAGTGATACCTCTGAATAAGCTGAATTGAGTAGTGTGGAAGTTTTCAGGAATTCTTTGCAGACTACTCAGTTCATTTAAAAAAAAAGTAATTGCAGAATTGTGCAGTCGACTGCAGAAACTGAAATTTTGAATGCAACGAATTTCTTCATCACAACCAGTTAGTACAGAATAACGTATATACAATTCAGCAATTTGTTTGTTAAGGAGTTACGTGGGGTTTGAATTCCAAAAAAAATTACAATTTTTCGGACTATTTTTTAACAAATTCATAAAAGTGATTTATTTCAACTATTACGATGTAAAAAGGACATCACTTGAACAAGTTGCAAAAACATTTTTATGAAAAAAAAGTGAAAATTGACCCATTGACAGCTGGTTTACGAAAATCGATGATTTTTTTACCGTAGGCAAAATATCTCGAGATAGGCTTATCTGAAATAAAAAAAAAATGTTCTATTAGTAGATGCATATGGCTTATACTTGGACGAAGAATTTTAAAAAAAAAAAATGATATTTGAATTTTTTGACAACGTTTTTTTAACAAAAAATTGATTTTTTTTTTTAATTTTCTGTGAATATTTTTTTATATTTTCGTGATTTTCTAGTAGTAAAACGACTTGTCATGAACGAAATTAAAAATCTTTCGTTCCGGTACAAGTCAATACTATGTAGAAGAACTGTGGAAAATTTCAGTATGATTGGATTATTAGTTTTTGAGAAATCATGCCTCCCGGATTCAAAAATGTAGTTTTGAGAAAAACGCGTTTAAAGTAAAATTACTTTTAAAACTAAGAAAAAAAATTTTTTTACCTCTTGTTCAAATGATGTACTTTTATATCCTAATAGTTGAAATAAATCACTTTTATACATTTCATAAAAGAAAAAAATTCGAAAAATTGTGATTTTTTTTTGGAATTCAACACCCACGTAATCCCTTAAGCTGAATTGACCAGACAGAAAGCGAAAATTAATTTATGATAGAAGTTCTATTGACAGAATGCTATAGACATGTAGTATATAAAGATGGACCGTTCAATCTCCTATCTTAAGATGTATAAGATTTATAAACATCGTGATCCAAAAGGGTGGACACGGCAAAATAACTTTTGAGGAAGTTATTTTGGGGGAAAAGCTTTTAGACAAAAGTGTTTAGGATTTTTCCTTAGCTATTCAATGGTGATCTTAGATTTGACTTTGATCAAGACCTTGAAGGTCATTCCAAGGTAAAATCTCTGCTGTTTCCAAATCTGCAGTACCTATGCAAGTTCCCCTTTAAAAGAGCATTTTTACATTGATATGACCCACGCGGTCAATGGTCAATCTCATAAAATGTTATAATCGGACGTAAGATTGTCCGCTCTTTCTATTTCTGTGGTCAAAAATATAAATTCCCATTTAAAAAAGTCAAATTGGCCTTGAAATGACTTCAAGGTCATGATCAAGGTCAAATCTAAGATCACCATTGAATATCTAGGGAAAAATCCTAAAACTTTTGCGGGATCTGAAAATGAAACGGGTCAGCAAAATTAATTTTTGTTTACATTTACACACTACCAAAATTTTATCTGAATTATCTTAATAAAGATCCTTAAGAAGGAATTACCATAGACTCAAAAACAATCAGTTGGTTGTTTTAATTAAATGCTCAGGGTAGATTGTAAAAAGATACACTATGTATAGTAGTTAGTAGTAAGTGTACTTTGTTACAACTAGAAAGTGAAAAATTAGCAAAATTCCGTATTTATAGGAAATCATACAGACGAGCAGTCCATTGTATTATATGTCAGTTCAGACTACCTAAATCTATATTTAATATATTTATAAAAATTTGATATAGCAGGTAAGGGATGATCATTCCTACAAAGATTAATATTTGTTCGACACTGTTTCTGGTCAAAATAAAATACTCTGACAAAAAAAAAAAAGAGAAACGAGGCTTAATTGAATAAACTTTTAACTGCGTCTCGTCTTTCTTTGTTTTTTGTTTTCATTAAATACTCAGGGTAGGATTTAAACAAGCATTTTGTATGTTTGTAAGTATACTTCTTCATATAAATAGAAAGTGATTTTAAGGACTGAAAGTGGAAAATTAGCAAAATTCCGCTTCTGTAGGAAATTATATAAAAAAGTATTATTGAAAAAAACAAAAAAATCCAGACTGCGTGAAAATTTGTAAAATTAAAATTTTCAAATTTACTTAATAAATGAACTGAAAAGATAGAAACAAGTTAAAAAATTAAACATTTTTTTTTAATTTTAATGATCATGGTTGGCAGTGTTCACAAATGCAGTCGGAGGCATCAAATACATTAACTATGATTTCTATTTTGTTATCAAATCCGTTGTAAGTGTACCTTTTCAAATTTCATGATGATCGGTTGAATACGCGAAATAAACAAACGATCAACCTTATTATTAGTAAGACAATATTGTTATGTCTCTTTTCCACACATAAATATAATTTATTTTGTAACGTTGAATATTTTGTTGTTCTTTTTAGCATTTCTCATTCCAAATTCGTTGTAAACATACAAGTTGTATATATTTGTTCAAGCTATTTATGAAATCCTTTATTTTGATACCCCAGTCGATAGGTTTTGAAAAACAATATTTTTTTGAAGGCATATAATACATATATAATTTCAAGATTTTGAAATACCTAGTGTCACTCTCACAATTGAGACGAATCTAACGACGCCTCTCAAGCTAAAATCCATCAAGCCGTTTAGGCTACAGAGTGTGCCAAAGAAATATACATACAGTGGCTCACAGCTTAAATGATGTGAGTACTTTTTACGAGGAAAACCCTTAAAAATTCCCGGAAAATGGGATATTCTTTTCTTCAAACAAACAAAATATTTCAGCTTGAGGTTCTATTTATTATTTCCAATGAGAAAAACAACAAAAAAATATTGCAATCAGCCCAAAAAAATTAAAGTTCATTATAAACGCCAAATATCACATCACAGCTTAAATGATGCGCCATTTAAAGAGCAAACATATAACGGTATGCGTAACGTATTTCTGAATTTTCATTGTTATTCTAGCTGTGGAGTGTTATAAGGATTTCTAGGAACAATTTATTTATCGTTTGGACTGATCAGGAATAAAGTTAATAGCTTAGTAGTTTATTCGAAAATGGGTCGGCGAACAACAATTGAAGAACGTGAGCTCATTATTAAACATTACAAAAAAGGGAAAACTCAAAAAGAGATAGCGGAAATCACGTGCAAACCAAAGTCTACAGTCCAGCACATAATTGAACGATTTGTTCATGAAAATCGCGTAGAAAATAAGGGTAGAACAGCGCCAAATAAAATATTTTCCGTTTCCGATTGTCGCTGGATTGTAGGACAGGTGAAAAAAAATCCCAAGCTGAGCGCACCAAAACTAGCGCAGGAAGCGGAAAAATTTCTTGATAAGAAGTGTAACCCAGAAACCGTAAGAAGAGTTTTAAGGGATGCGAATTTTAACGGAAGAGTATCCAGGAAAAAACCCTATATTAGTGCTAAAAATAAGGCAAAAAGAATGGAATTTGCACGCGAACACGTAACAAAAGGTACAACTTTCTGGGATACTGTTATTTTCGCAGACGAGAGCAAATTCAACATTTTCGGAAGCGATGGAAGAGGTTATGTGTGGAGACAACCAAATGCTGAACTCCAACCACGGAATTTACGCAGTACAGTAAAACACGGTGGTGGTCACGTGATGGTGTGGGGGTGCATGGCATCTTCTGGAGTAGGAAACTTGGTGTTCATCGAGGGCAACCTGGACAAATTCCAGTATTTGAACATATTGAAGGATAATCTACTGCAGAGTGCGGAAAAAATTACACCTCAAGGACGATTTCCGGTTTTACGAGGACAACGACCCCAAGCACACCTCGGAACTAGTGCGAACGTGGTTGATTTGGAATTGCCCACACCAAATTAAAACGCCTGCTCAGTCGCCAGATCTAAATGTTATCGAACATTTATGGTCAAAGCTAGAAGAGGGCATCAGAAAACATTCGATAAGCAGTAAGGACGACCTTAAAAGGGCACTTCAACAGGAATGGGAGACCATTTCACCAGACTATACCAAAAAGTTAGTACACTCAATGCCAAATCGCCTCAAAGCGGTATTGAAACAATCAGGATATCCAACTAGATATTGAATAAAGTTTTGAAAAAAAAAAAAAATATTATAAGTTTGAAATGAAGGACTTTTTTGAGAGAACATCATTTAAGCTGTGATGTGATATTTGGTGTTTATAATGAACTTTAATTTTTTTTGCGCTGATTGGAATATTTTTTTGTTGTTTTTCTCATTGGAAATAATAAATAGAACCTCAAGCTGAAATATTTTGTTTGTTTGAAGAAAATAATTTTCCATTTTCCGGGAGTTTTTAAGGGTTTTCCTCGTAAAAAGTACTCACATCATTTAAGCTGTGAGCCACTGTACATACACTCGAAAAACATAACCTTCCTCCTTTTGGCAGTCGGGTAATAAGCATTCTATTGTATTATATGTCAGGGCAGATTACCTAAATGTAATATATTTATAAAAAGTTGATATAGAAGGTCAGGGATTATCATTCCGCTAAATAGAAAAAATCAGTGCTATAAGATTAATATTTGTTTGAAGCTGCGGAAGTCTGTTAAAATTTGTTTCTGGTTAAAATACAACACTCTGAAAAATAAAATTTAACTGTGTCTCAAATTTCTTTTTATTACTATAGATGTATTTTAATTAATTTTTGCACTTTTTGAGATATAATTTTGTCTATTTTGATTTTATAAATTCTGCTGAATTTTATCATGATCGATATTAAATCTTCGTGGAACTAAATACACTTATTGCAAAATGATAGAAAATACTTCCTTAAAATGTTCATAATCCTGTACTATACACTAGAATCCCACTAAAAATTGTCCTTTGAGGTGGGAATCCGACTACTTTGTGGTAAAAGCCCTTTCGGTTCAATATCAGTCGAGTGCACTGCGCATGATCCCTTTCCCTTTCCTGCAGCCTGGCAAATCCGCACTGCTCATGCTCGCTCCGCCCCCTTTTGCAGGAGTAAATCAACCGTCTTGACAGCTGTTGATCTCCCCTCCTGCCCGACCCGCCCGCTCCTGCTTTCTCACGTTTCCATGCTGCGGCTGCGGTGGCATCGAGCGAAATCAAAAATGGCTCTCCGCGGGCCGTGCTCTGGTGCCCAGGCCGAAGTCGAAGTCGTGTCCATGACTGTCCGGGCCCGCAGTGTCGCCCTCGCCTTCGTCTTTTTCTGCTCGCCAGAAGTGGAAAATTGTTTAAGAGACAAATCTGGACAACCAGCGCCCAAGGCAGTTTTTTTTCTTCCCGACTGGGATGATAGTTGGGAAAAAAATGGAAATAAAATATAATACCGGAAGCATTGTCGCGACAATGGACTCCTACAAAATAAAAAATGAACATATAACTCTTTGCGTGGCCATTTCTCGGTCGGCATCTGGTCATGGAGGAGCTCTGCCCGCCCCCATGATGGGCACCGCAGCAGTAACGTCAGTGGTGGATTTACCAGCAGGCTGAGTAGGCTAGAGCCTAGAGCGGCAGATTTTAAGGGCGGCAAATTTGGGAGCAACATTTTCTTTTATTGTCTTATAGAAATTAAAAGGATTCATATTTATATATCTAAACTAGTAGTCCGTGATTTCGCAAGCGCAAGAGATAATAAATCGTAAGACAATTTATTTTAAATAACAACAAATAATGAAAACCAAAAGGAATAAAGAAGTATATAAAGAATAAATAGAAAAATATTTGAAATTAAAATTACAAATTACGCAAAAAGGTATTTTAAAACTTTCCTAATTTCTGAGGAAATCAAATTAAAAAAGTGTACAACATTTATAAAAGTCTTGAATGGACGCAGTAACACTTTCAGGAAACCCATAGTTCGTTCTATGTTCAGGAGTATACAACAAATTTCTCATACGCAACATTCGTTCAGGGGCATAAATATTGATTATGGCTAATAGTTCAGAACAGATAATATGGCTAGTCAAAATATCTCTTATGAATAAGACACGCCAATAAATTCGTCTACTATGCAACATTTGTAACCCTAACAGTGGAAATTGAGTTTTATAAGATGGAACTGTATTACCTAATATCTTGTATTATTTATAAAAACCGAGTAAGACTTCTTTGCACCGATTCTATTCGGGTTATCCAGAGATCTTGCAGAGGACTTCATATAACTGCCGCATATTCCAAAACAGATCTGATCAAGGAGATAAAAATAAACCTTATTGTAATTTCTAAGTAAATTCTTTTGTGTTCCTTTTCATAAAACCTAAAAGTTTAATTGTCTTATTGATGGTGTAATCAATGTGGTATGAAAATGTGAGTTTGGAGTCGTAGATAACACCCAAGTCTTTATATTTGTCTTAATTCTTCTTAATTTTATAATCCCATCTTACAGGGTTAACGCATCTGTAGAAGGTCATGATTTTGCACTTAGTAACGTTCAGAGAAAGATCATTATATCACCAGTTAGCTAACGTATCCAAATCATTTTGAAGCTTAGCACAATCTTCTGAGTATCTAACTGAGGCGAACAATTTTAAATCATCAGCGTAAATTAAGCACTTAGCAAAAGAGTATATTTCAACAATATCATTAATAAATAATATGAATAATATAGAGGCCCAAATTGACTCCCTTGTGGTACTCCGGATGAGGCAATAAAATCCTTACAACATAAGTCACCTATTTTTATCTGTTGTATGAGATTGGTAAGATACTACTGAAAACACTTCAAAATTGATCCATTGAATCCAAAATATTTTATTTTATCCAATAAAATCGGAATTGTTACTTTATCAAACACTTTAGAAAAGTCGTTATACAGTACATCCAGTTGAATACCATTTTCTATATTCGAAGTTTGGAAATATCGCTAGATTCGAAATAGTGGATCTACCAGCGAAAACTCCATGCTGCTCATTCACAATAATATGCTAAAACAATGAAGCTGTTTGGAAGCAACCAGAGCATCTAATAGCTGAAGGATAGTATTCATAATTAGGACGATAGTGCACAAATCATAAAGTTACAATTTCGTTGACAAAAAAATTGTAATTAATATGGTTGTAACGAATTTTAGAGGTCGGTAGGCAAAATTTTAATAGCCTACTGGCGGCAAATTTGTAAATCCGCCACTGAGTAACGTCCCGCCACCACTGTAATGGCCCCTTAATTGCCGCAATTAAATCGAATTTAATCATCAGACACGACTAATTAATTGACTACTTGCCTCGTCCGACTCTACCTAGGCCGCGTGCTAATGAGTTGCTTTTAGCTGATCGGCTTTTGATGGGAGCGCTTTCCCGGCCCGGTGGACACTTTAAATGTACATGCGACGCTTTGTCACTTCCTACCGCCTCGGTAATAAGCGGCCCAAGTACAAAGTGCGAGTTATTTCTGATCGAACCTATTTAAAATGAATTAATCGTCGTACAATGGGAAAAGTTCTTCACACTGATTGTGTGTCGGTTCTTTGAATGTTTTTTAGCTTTTAAGGGATAAATAATAATAAAATAAATACTTACATGCCTTCCTCATAGCCTCCTTAGAAATTATGAATTTAATTTCTATAAGAACAATTGCTGAATTGATTAGTTGATTGTAGAATGTGAATTCTCCACCCAGGGTCTGACTGGATACTTTGTGGCAATGACTTGAGATTTAAATTATATATTATTAATACAGATTATTAAACATATTTTACAAAAAGTATACCTTTCTTAATCGTTCATTCCCAGAGACACGTAACTTTTATGTTCAAAGTTGTATCATATTCCAATTCAGCCCCGCAAAAGGTCATTTTCTTGCGCCATAAATAAATATTATATACGTATATTGGTAACGATGCAGTTATGGGGTTGAAAAAAAATTACAAATTTAGAACATATATGTAATGGATTAAGCATCTAATTTTTAGAAAACAGAATATTAAATACATATGTAAAAACCAAATTGTTTTCGTGTTGAACACGGATTTTATTTTATCCTATCATAACGATATTTTTGTCTTCTCAGAAAAAGTGATAAATTATTATGATAGACTTTTTGAGAATGCGAAATTAGTAATGTAAATTTTCAACCAGCAGGAAAAAACTTTTTAAACATGTTGGTTTATCTTCTCCGCATGACAGCTACATTGTACTTTATTCTTCCAAAAATTATTTTGGTGTGCAAGGGCCTTTAAGGGTTATATTTACCTTCAAATTCATAAATTAATTATACGAAAACTATAAATTTGATTTAATTTATTTTTATATTATTATAAGTATATCTAAGTACCCACCCAGTGGGAAAATTCGAAGTCCTTCGAAAAAAGCAGATTCGAAGCGCTTCATCTATATTTCATGATATACTTTGTAAAAGTACTTCTCAAGGAGCTCAAAGAAATTGGTTAATTCTGTGTACATCATATGTTAAAATTTGTATGAAACTGAAGCGCAAACGAAGCACTTTGTACTTCAGTAGGAGCACTTGGAAAAGTCTTTTAAAGCGCTTCATTTCCCGCTGGGCAGATAAATTTTAAAGTCTTAACACATATCTGACCACATGTCATTTCACAGACAAATTCGTCATTTGTATATTGCAGTAAATAAGTAGATTCTGGTTTTATTAAATCCGAATAAATTAAAACATAATTCTACGAAAAAACTGATTTCAGCTTCAGTTGCGTCGTATAAGGGTGCATGCAATGCAAATAAATATAAATATTAGTCGGTATTGCATATAGAAGAAGTTTGTTCAAGGTTTAAACGCTTGGGTGTTCGGATATTTAAGAAATTTCAGAGATATTTCTGTTAATAAAAATGAATCCATTTTGTTTCATTTCCCAAAATTTCACTATGAATACATATATGGCTTTTTAAATTTTAGGTTGTTTTTATATAGAGCATATCGTTTCTAAAAGTATCAAAAAATGCATTTGGTTAATGGCGGTGCAAATAATGCCGGAAGAATATGTGTTAAAGGGTATTCTTATTACATGCATTTTTGGTGAAAAAATTATTTTGTGTTATGAAGAAATTTGTATAAAGGATGTAGTTATGGCAGGAACTGGAATAATAATTGGTTTGTTGAAAAAACATAGTGTTGTTCTAATTTTGATTGATAAATTTATTTAAATAATTTTAGTACCGGCGATAGAGAGAGGTACAACAAAGAGGATAAGCAATCATGCATTAAAATCGATTAATTGGTTTTTGAGTTATCAAGTGAAAAAGTTTGGAAAAAAGTGAGTTTTGAGGAAGCGCGTTTAATTTCAAGTGCGATTATTACAAGAATTAAAAGTAAATATTTTCAACTTGCTGTTAATCAGCAATTCTAGAAGCATATAATAATAAGCATTTACCTCTATGGACTTCGAAGAGCGTCTCTGGATGGCCTGCAGGTGTCGGGCAGGCCCAGCTAATTTTTCGCCAGGCGCGTGATCGTCTATAAAATGTCATAAATTTTCCAATTTTTTGATTTTTTGAAAATTTCTTGCGGGAAATAATTCAGAAAGGTTCATAGAAAAATAAAATGAAAAAAAATTGATCTTTTGGAAATTTGTAATGAGAATACCCCCTTAATATTAATTAATACACGCAGGTATTGTGGAGCCTCATCTGGAACGTTGCGACTAAAACGGTGCACATGTTCCCCCCACGACAAACAAACAAATTAAACAACAAATTTTAATATATTATTAAAATTAAATTAAATTGTAAGTATTTATGTATTTTATATTCCGAGAAAAAACTTTCAGAAAGTTCCAAATGAGCTGGGCTGATAAGGCCATTTTTTGGCCTACCTCAGAATCGAACAGAAAAATTGTTTGTAAGTCTGTCTTGACCTAGTTTTCCAATATTTTTAAATATATTAATTAAATTTATTTTTTAATTACATAGGGTAGGGCGGGGCTAGTTGAGCAACTTTTCACTTGAACAATCATAGCTCCTCAACGATAAGTCTTAATGGCTTGTTATGCATATTGATGAGTAAGTAATTTATCCCTTTCCAAAAGTGTCCATAGTAATAGTAATAGTAATAGTGTCCAAGTCGCATTTAAGAGCTACAGCCGTTTAAGTGAAGAAAGTCAGAGATGCTCAACGTACCCCACACGTGAGCAGGGACGGCGTTAGAGTGGGGCGAGGGTGGGCGCCAGCCCACCCTAAAATTTTTATGCCCACCCAGCCGCCCACCCTAAAACTGTGGATTCAGATATTTGTACTTTACTTACAACTTCTGTAGTAAATCGAACAAGCCTGCAATCTCAGTAAAGCAAGCAAGGGAATTTTTGTAAAGTTTAAGAAGCAATGTAAAATTTGCATCAATCTTCATTAGTAAGGTAGGCCTCCTAATAATTTATTCTTTGTACAATTAAACGGGCTTTTGTTATTAATGTTTGAAAAGTTCGTATGCATGAAATTACAAGTGAGTATCCCATATAGTAAAAGTTCTCACAGATATGTTAGAGTGCTGATTTTTATCGCCTTATTTCAAAAGAGTTTCAGTTCTTTTTGCAGCACAAAATATTGTTTTTCAGATGGCAGAAGACATAAGGTTAATATTTCCACCATTAACTGAACTTAACTGAATTAACTTTTCTTGCATATAGCAGGTTTTGCATATAGGCTACTCAAGTGCAATTTTAATTACTACTTAATATTATAAAATTAGTGTTCAAATGGAGTGACTATTACTGAACGGATTCTTTAAATACGAACTGATTATTCTCCTTGTAATTACATATTCACACCACACATTGAGTTATATGTTTGAAAAAAAAGACGTTTATATACCACCCGCCCCACTAGATTAATGTTCCGCCCACCCCCGCCCACCCATGTTGAAAATCCTAGCGCCGTCCATGCACGTGAGGTAAGTTGAGCAAGGCTATGGGGTAAATTGAGCAGTTAGAAATTCTAGCCAAATCATGGGTTCAATGTTTACTATTTTACAATCAACTTTTTATTTATAGTATTTTAGTGACATAACAGGGGAACTAAAAGTAATTGTCTTCTAATATTATCAAAAAATAGAATCAACAAAAACTCAACATATCTTTAGCTTAACTTTTGGATTAGAACTCAGTCTTTCTACTTAAAGTCAGACTTGAACATTTATATGATTATCAATAAAGCTTATACTAAAAAAGAAAATATTAATGAGATCTTGGAAACTTATTCGTCGTTGTCGCTGTTGCAATTAATACAAACAAAAGTAACTATTGCTCAACTAACCCCAACCCAAAAATTTGGAACAAAAGTAAGGTTATAAAAAAACTGTTAGAATTGTTTCCAAAACCTTTATACATACGAAAAATATACTAAAATGGAAGTTTAACACTTACCTGATTGAAAAGGGATGATATTTGACTCGTGTAGAAGAAATAATCCCATTCACAATTTTTTTACTTTTTTGTTGCTAAATAAACAAAGAGTGCCTCTAGTTCACTCGATTGACAAGTCGTCACTGGCGGTTGCGCTATGAGTTCCTCCCCCGCGACCGCTTCTTTCCGCAGTTTGATGCATTAGCATGCGGTGTATAGTTTCTGAGATATTTCAATTGCCCAACTTACCCCTATGCTCAACTAGCCCCGCCTTACCCTACTAATATTATTTTGAAAATGACGATAAGCATCAAAAATAATTTCACAAATATAGGTGGAACGAGATTTTTGGCGATTTATACTCCCTTTTCTGAGATACATAATTTTTTGTATGATAGTACCACTTTAATTTCTTTTTTATTTCATAGCGTATACCTAAATCAAAGATTATTATATGTAAAATGAAAATTGGTTCCCCGTACAATTCATAAAAATAAAGAAAAATAATAAATAATTCTTTGTACAACAAAGAATATAACTGCTGATTGATAATTCAGTTTTTACAGTTGACTGCTCAATTCAGATGTTATTTTTCTTCAGCTGAATTCAGTAGTCGACAGAAAAAAAAAAATTGAATTCTCTAACACGGGGGTTAATCTTAACTGGTTCAAGCCAGCAAAGTCCCCGATCAAACAACATACGCAATGCGTAGTATCACCAAACCCACTAGAATTGGTTGCGGAACGCGACTATCGAACCCATCTTGATAGAGGAGCTCAAGTTGTAACACTTTGAAAACAAATTGATTGCGGTGATAAAGCAAAAATCTGTCATCAGAGTCTCACGATCAGTACCAGCGATTGATCGCTCTTTAATTGATAATTAATATAAACGGGACAAGAAACGTCCTGGTGAGACTGCCGGTTCACTGGAATCAGTGTGTCTACAGCATTGGGGCCAATTTACGAGAGCCAGCCCAAGATTGAGGCCGTATCATATTGAATCTCGTTAAAGTCGCCCTTCGTCCCCATATAGGGCGTCTTTATTTCAAAAATAAAATCTCTTTAAGACGCCTTCCGCAGCCAGTGCATGACACGAAACGAAGGCTCAGTGTGAGTGTGTGAAAATGCCGAGAACAGGGGCGCTTCATCACCGGCAAAACAGCCCGAAAATCTGCCAGTCATTGGGGCGCTCTGTAACTTCTGTTGGCATGAAGACGTGCTCACAAAGCCTGGGATATGCCGTGCTACAAAACTATACGACATGACGTAGTTCCTAGACTGCTTATACGTTCCGTGGACATCTCTCTGAGACTGACGTCTTTCAATAGATCGCCAAGTAAATCCAGTAGCCGGTGGGGCTAATTGAAATTTAAAAAATACCTGTTTGTTCTTTTAATACCATTTTAATACTTGCTGCAATCCTAGGATAAAATTAAAGTATGGGGGAGTTCCAGTATGAATTAAATAGTAGCAATATCTTATTCAGCGCAATAGTCTCTAAAGCTGAATAGTGCAACGGGGCTGTTTTGATGCATATCCTAGATATTCCCCTAAAAACAATTTAATGCAAATTGAACTTAATGTATTTTTCGGGAATTTTTTGAAAAAAGCCAAATTGAAATCAAGAAGCGATTAAAAAATCTCAGGACAATGTTCACAGAGGGCGGTATTGTTTGTTCTGCTCACGCCCAGTGCGTCTGAAAAATGGACATGGGATTAACTTAGCGTAATTAACTTCTTTCATCTGCGGCACTCCATTTAAAGCCAAGATTTCAGGTGCTGCGCAATTGGCCGCATCCGTTCAACGGTCATCGTTTGAAGGCAATCTTCTCGATTTTAGAGATGTGGACTTGGGTGCCGAAGTCGGTTGTCTTTCAGCGTATTTTTTTCCGAAATTCCACATTCCGGCAGATCTTTCAGCTGCCAGTCAAGGCCCAAGAACTCATTCGAATCGGCACGGAATGTCATCAGTCGACCATCGGGCAAAAATACACCCAATGGACGTCTTCCTCAATCAAAATTCAATTAATCTATTTTTCGCAGAGCTCGCCCAGACACAACTGTAGCTGTGGTTCCGAATCGGAACATCGGCCGATGACGGTTGAGGGCCCCACAAAGGCCTTTCAGCACCTCCGTCAGACGCAAATAATGAAATTACGACGTCGAATGTCTCGGTGCCTCCACACGGGTGGAATTACCTTGCATTATTTCGGCACGGTGCGGCGCGAAGAGATGGCATCGCAATAATACCGCCGCCGCAGCATCGTCGTCTTCGCCGCAATGTCGCATAAAGCACTAGAGCTCCTCAAGATAGGCGGGGGCTTGCTGTGTGTTCTTAAACCCAATCTTGCGGCCGGGGAGCATTCGTAACGTAACCGGCAGCCACCCACCACAGAGATTTCGAGTTCAACGTGACGATTACTCATCCACGCGAGCTGTGGCCCTTTTTTGCAACTCATTTGACTCCTCCGTATTTTGTTGGATTTTTTTTTTTCGTCAGAAGCTCTGAACGGAATTCAAGGAAAGGAGAATTGGGAATTTTGTTGCTGACGAGAACTCTGATTTGATTTTAATTATACTTTTTTAGCTTCAAAAAAGATCATTTTTAAAGAGGTTACTTTTCAAATCAATGCCATTTTTAAGATCACATGGTCTATTTTCATTTCAAAATTTAACCTAAATAGGCCCACCTAATGTTTAAATCCAAACAAGTCCTAAACACCTTACTGATTTCCATTTTTTCTTTTTTAAATTCAAACGAAAGGAACTGGATGAAAGAATAAAATCTGGTTCTTTTATTGCAGTAATATTCAACTGAAAACATAAGACTTGTTGAATTGAAAAATCTGACCCATTAGCGTTAAATATTTCGTCTTGCTTGAGCTAAAAATAGACCATTCAATTTTATAAATGACTTTATCGAATTGAAATCTGACCTCCATGATTTGAAAATTGTCTGTTTTAAAATTAAAAAAGTATGTATTGGTTCACTACATCGACTTGTTCTTTGTGAAATTCTTAAAATCGCTATTAATGCACGAGTTATATAATTCTACCTCTGTTTGATATCAGTGACTTTTCCGATATAGCAACAATGGTAGATTCAGCTAAAAATAATTCTAAAAGTGGGTTTCTTGATTATGGAGGGTTGGCGATAAGGCCTTTATTTGGTTGGCTGCAATAGACATTATTTTTTGAAATGCGATAAAGGACAGAAATTTGTTTTTAAAATCTATAATATATAAAGTTTCAATATTTACTAAACACTTTTTATTTATTGTATTTTACCTTTTATTATACGAAAATACTGAAAAACTTTGCTTCTTCCACGAAAATTTGCAAAAAAATACAATTTTTCATACTTTTGCTATTTTTCATACTATTTAACATAGAACACTAAACTAAATAGTTTTTTTTTTATCTATTTTGTGTAGGTATGTAAGTTCTCTAATATATATAATAATATTTGTAAGAATTAGGAAGGTAAGATTAAAAATTTTTAGCACCAAACATTCAATTTCCACCGAAATAGATCCAAAATAATATCGTTTTTGCTATTGGAAATGAAAAGTACTGATTCACCATCAAATAAGGGACAAATAATATTTGAAAAATGCAATTTTTGATGAAAACTCCAAAACACCACTAAAACAGTACTGCTCATAAAAAAACATATTCAGTACTGATTGAACACTACATATTTTTCATCTACATAATGTACAATTTGTTTATAAACTTAACTAATTTATCAAAATTGTGCGAAATATTAATTGTTAATAAATATAACATGCCATTTAATAATATTTACAATAATAATATGAATAATTCCTATGGCCAGGCTGATAATAACCCTTCCAATAATAACTATAATTGTAATAGTAATAATGATGTCTTATAAAACTTATATGAGGATTCATAATTATGATTAAAATAAATTTACATAACTCTTGATATAATTAAAATATTCTTGTTTTAAATTTGTAACCGATGTATATAATATTATTTGCAATATAATATTATTATATATGTATATATGTATTAGGGTGTTTTTTTTTCGCGACTATTTTTTTTCAGTCCCACCTCGAAATTTTGTGGCAAATACCTAAACAAGAATTCCCTGGAAATTGGAGCCCTTAATATTAATATTAAGTACTAGACCAAGGCGTATAAATATTTCCCATATAAAATACACGTAAACTTTGATTATTTTTCTTCAAAACTCTACAGCTCAGAGGCATTTTATGATATAATCTTGGTCAATGGTAGGATTTCTTCAGAATTGAATGCTCTACAAAAGTGTACATTGCGGTGTAACCCTAACTCCCACCAGCGAGGTAGTATGAGTCACTAACCCCAATTATTCCATGAAATTCTCGCTTTTTGCTCCTATCTCGTAAACAACAAAAGAGATACAGAAAAAGTCAATATGAAAAACATGTAGCAAATTCAATTTCCTATAAAAAAGTTCCGAACACCAAATCGCTAACATCGATATTTCTTAAGATATTGGGCTTTGAAGTTGAGGTAGTCTTTCTACAATTTAGCTCAATAATCCATGAAAATTCCACAATACCTCAACTTCAAAGCCCAATATCTCAAGAAATATCGATGTTAGCGATTTGGTGTCCGGAACTTTTTTATAGGAAATTGAATTTGTTACAAGTTTGTCATATTCACGTTTTCTGTACCTCTTGTTGTTTACGAGATAGGGGCAAAAAGCGAGAATTTCATGGAAAAATTGGGGTTAGTGACCCGTACTACCTCGCTGGTGAGAGTTAGGGTTACACCGCAATGTATACTTTTGTAGAGCATTCAATTCTGAAGAAATCCTACCATTGACCAAGATTATATCATAAAATGCCTCTGAGCTGTAGAGTTTTGAAAAAAAATAATCAAAGTTTACGTGTATTTTATATGGGAAATATTTATACGCCTTGGTCTAGTACTTAATATTAAGGGCTCCAAACCTCTTGTTTAGGTATTTGCCACAAAATTTCGAGGTGGGACTGAAAAAAAAAAAAAAATTGTTACGAAAAAAAAGCACCCTAATATGTATAGTATATATTGGAAGTATTATACCTGTCGTTGTTCATTGGTTAAGTATAGAATAGGTTGGAAAATTTTTATATGATGGTTATTGTTTGGTGGTGATTCGGCGTTAATGTCGGTGCTCTTTTATTTTTCTTAGAGATATTAACTGACTATTTTGTTCGAGTAGATTCAATTCTTATCGTTGTAAGTAAAATTTGATACACAATTTTTACTCGGAAAACTTTTCTGACAAAATAGAAATCTTTAGAGAAATTTAACATTTATCGCATCAATATTTCAAAGGGTTTCCTATAATCATGATTTTTCTCGGCTATAAGTTGATTACTAAATTATGATTAAAAGTTCTTGTGGGAATATGTCCCGAAATTAAAGGAAACGAGGATACCTTACCTATTTTAATAGTATAGTATTATATCCAGAAATTATTATTTTAATATTTATCATTTTGTATAATTACCAACGAAACACGACTGCCCAACTTTATTTAGCCATATATTCAGCAATTGAATGCCACACACATGTGAATAATGCGGCAGTCAGTGTTAAATTTCTTATTAATTGCAATTTACCAATTGGTCTTCTGTAAAATAAAGCAGGTGGAGGCACAAACTGAACTTCCGAAGACGGAACCTTCTCTTGCATTTGCTGTCTGCACATTGTACCACTTTTTAACCGACTTATGGTAATAAGCTTAAATTACTTTATACTCTCACTCGCACCTGTAGGAGCCATAATGAGCTGAGGGGAATTGACCTTGGAAGATCTTGGGAGCCAAAAGTGCCGAGTTTGCCCGGCTCTGCTAAACACCAATCTCAATACTTTAACCCTTTGTAATAGGCGACCTTGAATAAGTAATGGCTGAATGGTGACTCAGAGAGGACATCCGAGGGTAAAAGGTTAATACGTGTTCCTCCAGATAACTAGCATAACTCTTTAGCCTCCATGTAATTCTTCACACTAAATTCTCGCTTTTTCAGTCGTCAAATTTGTTAAAAATCCTTTGTATAACCGAATGAGGCTATTTTTTTGTAGGGAGAACAGACATGAGACAGTGAACATTCACCAAGTTAAACCCAAGTTAACTCCACGAAGCTAGTCGGATTGCTTCATATGCCATTCATGTTTATTTTGTCAACTCAGCTCTAATGTTGCTAATGGAAATTAGGTAATTGCAGTGACGTTAATGCAATCATATATTCCTAAGATACTTATGGTGCCAGGTAATGTTTTAAACTACTTTATTTATGCTCGTGAACAAAGAGTATCTGCAGCAAAAGGGTAGGAAGTCGAAAATTTCGCTAGAAATAGGTAGTAATAAAGAAGGCAGAATTGAGAGAAAGACAGAAATTTGGGCGAAAATTGGAACACTCTTTCACCTCACAATAGTGTTTTATCACAAAACTTTTATATGAACGCTGCCTTTTCCACAGCCACACACCAAAACGTTAAATGCTTTCCCATCATTTATCTAAAACAAATTAAATTTAATTTCGTCTAAGAAAACATGTCTTTACTTAAAAGTTTTTAAATTTTTAAACATGTTAACATTAACGAACAAATTAAGACCGCCCTGTACTTTGCTTAATCCTGCGGAGCACACAACAATGCTCCTATTGTCCCTGCTTTAAAAATGTTACCAAAAAAACAATCTCATCCGTATTTATGCTCGGTGTATGCTAATTGCTTCTTCCCCATTCTTCGATTCGGCATTTCACTATAACTTAACATTAGTCTGCGGCGTGAAAAAATTAATATTTTAAATAATTTTTTTTTTACAGTAGTTTCATTTATTTTATAAATCAAATAATACAAAGCTATTATGTTATGTTTTAACTTTATTTAACAAAAATTGTAAAACAAAATATTTATTGTAGACTAAGTTAACGCCATATTTGTTGGACCCCGTCCCACAATTCGTGCTTTGCGGCGACCATCATACCATTTTGCTGGTTCATCTAAAATCAATCAAACAAACAAAAATCATTAGTTTAATAGTTAATCTAGGGCCTAATCGAAGTTTTTTTATGTTTTTTTTTTTTTGAAAATAAACAAAATGGCGGCCTCTGGTAGTTTACTCACGGGTTTTCAAGGGAAAAAGCACTAGTTTATTGTTTATAAAAAATAGAAGTTTTAGTAAAAAAAAAAAGTCCTTCGGCCCTAGTTTTTTATGTTTTCTATAAGCTGTATAAATTTCATTGAAATCCATTAAGTGGTTTTTGAATAAGAGTGGTCACCGAGTTTGAAAACATAGTTTCGAGAAAAACTCATTTAAAGTTTTACACTCGATTTGCAGTTGTCATCAGCTACCTGCCATCGAGGGGAGGAGATCCCTTCCGTAATTGTAGGATATCTCGAAAATGATTCATTGGATTTTGCTTGAAATTTTTAGATAATATTCTCGGAACATCATAATTTTAGAAAATCGATTTTTTTAAAATCCTGACTACCCCTAACCCCTTAAAAATGCACTATGAAAAAATGCATCACTTTATTGCTTACGCTGTAAATACTGTCTGTGAGAATTTTTTGGTGACTATCTCTCTCTAAATTTCTTATAAGAATGTACAGAGGTAGTGGACCTGACCTAATGGAAAATTTTGCTGGGTGTATTTTCAAGAATTGCATATGAGTTTGGACTTTGAGAGCGTGTTCCTTCTGTTGATCGCAATATTCTTTGCTTTTACACGCAATTCACCTATAAAAAGAATAGAAAACGATACGATTCCTATTGAATTTCCTTGAAAATCCTTGCAAATTGCAATGTCCAGGGCTTTTTTTTGTTTTTTATATTGCGTAATTGGATTCACATATTCAAGAAGAGCAGAGGAAGCTGTTGGAGTAAAGTTGTGTGAATTCTTTGCATCACCAAACTGAATTGCAGAAATTCTTGTAAGGAATGTACAATGTAAGTCTAGCTTTCAAGAGGTGGCTGGAAAAGCGGAAAAGTGATGCCGAATTTTAGTGGAAAGCCACGCGAATTGCATGGAGGATTCAAAAGCTTGAGATAAATGCGCTCTGTTGTGCGACAATTTTGTTTGAGAGTTATCTAAGCAAGTAAGCAGAAGACAAATTGTTTAAATGAGTTGATTGCAGAAATCGACTTCTGGTTGGCTTAGATTAAATTAGGTAAGTTTAAGTAAAATGAATAGGATTAAGATCGATTAGAACTTGCGCTCGTTAATTCTGGGGCATTTTATGTACACGCTGAACCCCGGGGTTCCAGTGCTCCTCACCGGGGAAGGGCAGAGGAGGGGTGAGTGAAGCGGGCGGACTTGATCCGACATTGTCTTCTTCTTCATTGGGGGTTAGCGAAAGACCATCTTTCATTCGGTCACAACAAAGGCAGTAACAGCGACCAAAACTATGGGAGTATCTTTCTGAAGTGAACGAAAGACTTCCATCGGCAGCCGGCATAAGCAGCAGCAGCTCAAAGCCGCATCCCGGGAAACGTCGACGACGAGCAGCGAAATAAATAAGACCAGGCCGGGGGCAAGCAGGGGGGAGGAGGGCAAAAAAGCAGCCAGAGAACGCGCCACCAAAACGAGATGAAGAGTGTAACATTTTGATTGACAGATGTATTAGATTGAGAAAAATTCCCTCCTCGAGACTTCGCAGCGACTGCGATAGAGAGGGGCTGCTAGATACACTGGGCTTCGGTTGATTAATGATCTTTTCCGTGGGACATAAATACCAAAAAAGGCCTATGGACTTCAAAATTGTTTCGAGGTCTGCAAAAAACACCAAAAATAATAAAGAAGTGATGTGTACGTACGGTCCAGAACGGCAGAAACACTGAAAAAATATAATTTCAGCTTAGGACCGGGTAAAAATAAAGAAAACGGCCGATTTCCGAATATTGAAAAGGACAAAAAATGTGAGACGGGGCGCAGTATAAAAGATATGATAAATAGCAAAATTCAGAACTCCAATCCTTCCTTTTTTTGAGAGATACGAAAAACGTAGGCCGGGAGCTCTGCCAATCAAAAATTCGTTTAATGACGGTTATTTCTTTCGAGGAGAAATTCCTCTTGCTTAAATTGCAGAGAAATTTTAATAACTGATTAAGCAAAATTTATATTACTTTTGACATTTAACCCTTTGCGCTCGGATGCTCCCTTTGGGGCACTATTCAGCTATTGCTTACGTTAGGTCGACGAATGCAAAGGGGTAATAAAAATATATATTTCTTATTTTAATGCTTAACAAAACACAGTTAAAAAATGAATGGGATATTAAATTAAACAATGTTTTTATTGTAACACACAACACATATCTGGCCGGATGACGAAAATTCATCATTTGAGTTTTGCAGTTTTTTTTTTTTTTTTTTTTAATATCCAAATAAATTAAATAAATATAAGTTAAATGTCTGGGTCCCCTTTCAAGTACTCCTCTGACCGACGCACACACTTATCCTAACGATGTTTTTACTTTTGGAAACAGCCCTGGAATGCTTCTTTTGTGTCTCAATCTCAGGACTCGTCTCAAATCTTCAAATGATCGAGTGTTTAACCAAAAACTCGTGAGTTTTGAGGGCTGAATGGGCTGGAGCGTTGTCGTGATGAAAATACCAGTCACAACTCCTCAAAATGTCTGGCTTTTTCTGCCAGATAGCGTTTCGCAGATGCTTAAGTATAGTAAGATGCTTCTATATAGTAAGTCTGGTTCACTATGGCGTTTTGGGGGAGGTACTCGTGGTGGACAACACTTTGCTCGTTCAAGTAACTCATTCTGAAATCCGCAAAGCGAAACAAAACACACTTCACAAAACAAACAACCGCGTATCTAATCAACCAATAATGTTATTTGCAATCAAAAAACTGCCTTGTAATCAGCTGATCTGTACAAAGAACGCGACACCAAGCGGATTTCCCTGGAACCAAATGGGCCCGCGCAATTCAAACAGTCTATGTATTTTTTGGACAGACCTCGTATAAGTGACATACGTTTTTGGTCAATTTATGAAAACAATGGAGAGTAGAGACTTCCTGTGAGTTAGCGGATACAGCGACTTAATTAGAGTATCTGCCTTTTTCAGTGTCATGTCAGTGTTTGGTTTGTAGGTTAATTTCGTGTTTAGGTGTAGCCCTAGCCTAGGTATTTGATGCTATCCGCACATGTTATATGGTGTCCTTATAGTACTAGATATCTGCAAGTTAGTGATGTCTCTTTGCGTTTTCTTGTGAAGAATATGACTTGGGCTTTCTCGGAGTTGACCTTGATTTTCCAGCTGGAGAAGTAGTGATTTAATGTTGAGAAGGCTGCTTCATGATTACTTAATATTATAATCGCGTCCGCTGAGGTTGTTAGAACTACTGTGTCATCAGCAAATAGCCGGATTACGCAATTTGCTGGTTTGGGTACGTCGCTAGTATAAACGTTGTACAGTATGGGGCTGATAGAGGATCCTTGAGGCACTCCAGTCTTGGTAGGGTAGTTATTAGAAGCTTTTCCGTTGATACAAACATAGAAGGATCTGTTTAGAAGGAAGCTATGAACGATTTTGATGTGGATGAGGTCATAATGCCGTACCGTGTCGAAGGCTTTTTCGTCTAGCGCTATCATACCACAAGATTTTATGCCGCGCAAGCTCATATTGACTATTTTGTTGATTCTCAGCAATTGGTGGTTTGTAGCATGTGAGTGCCTGAATTCATATTGTTCGTCTGGTAGAATATTTTGTTCTTGCAAGGTAAGTAATGTAGTAGAAAATGTATACAAAGTAATATCATAGTGATTTTGCCCTTGACCTTTTTCAAAGAAATACATAGAATAGTTGACGTATTGAAAAACAGGCAGATAGATTGACAGGTATATACAACAGAATGATCAATTATTACGATTCTAATAAAATCGGTATAAAAGCCTAACCTGTGTTAATTGAAATCAGTCTAATAACGGTTATTACGAAAATAATTACAAATTATTCTGTTAGCGACAATTGTCGACAGACCGAAAAGTCATCGCCGAATTCTTGGTCGATTTGACGCAAGACAATTACCGCGAACGCACTGCGAAAACTAGCTGCTGTCGGAAGGCGGCAATTTAGCATCATCAGGGGAAGAATTAATCAAACAAACAAACGAGAGACAATCGCCGCTCGGCACAAGGCGCGCGGGGAATTAGTCAAATTAATTTTCGAGAGGCACCTGACAGCTAATTAAAATAATTACGGCGGGGGCTAAGTGGGACCGCTGGATTTCCCGCTTTTCACTGAAAAACGGATGCGTTCGAGCAGAATTGAGCTGAATTAGATATGGGGTTTGAACCACCGGGGGGTCGGTGGGCGGGGCTAGTGGGGTCTTCGAGGGTTCGGAAGAAGATTGCTAGTGATAAGTAAATTTCTCCGTCGGCCCCGGTATGAGTAGGCGAGCGGGGGCCAATTTACGCGTCATGCATGGCGACGACGTCTTGAGTCTCGCTCATAACCACCGTAAAAGCGGGGACTGGGCGGCAAATCGGGGCCGCCAGCTCCAAATGTGGTTACACATGCGAGCCCGCTGGCGAATGATAAATTGACCGCCGGTGTCAAATTAGTGTCAGACTCTGTAGACTCGCCCGTTCACAAAACTACTCCTCTGCCGGTCTTTCTCTGGCGAAGTAATGATTTTCGCGTTTTTTATGCGCCGCTACTTGTTGGTCTTTTTCAATTTAGCGGCGGCTAATTGGCATGAAAGTGCTCCTCTGCAAGATTTATGGACGCTGTCGAATTTGCCGATGCCATAGTTAGCCTCCACCGCGCTGGTGAGATGGTCATCTTAGGGTACCCGAAGTGCCGCAGGACCGAATTACTCAGAGTCAATTTGTTAGTAATAGAATTTCGGACACGGCCGGACCAATGGGAGGCAGTATCCGGCGGCAGTTTAGCCGGAGATGACGATTATAATTGCCCTGTTCAAAAGTGAATTACTCTTTCGGCGGCACTTCGGTGCGTCACCGCGTGCAAAGCATAAAGTGATTGATGGCTGCGCGGAATTGACGGCACGATACCTTTGTGCGCCAAATCTAGCGCGAGTTTGAGCCTCACATGACGCGCACATCTTCTACTGTTTTGTCGTAGTTCAGTGACTTTTATTGTTACTCTCGGCTTATAATTATATGTAACGTATACTCTAAAAATTGTGTACTACTATAGTAGTAGATAACCGTGTTACCTACTATTTTCGTTAACAAATTTACAAAATTAAAAAAATTATATGGAGCTTTACACATAAAAATGAGTAAATTCTAAACTACAATAATGACTAATAGATATTCTGTTTATTTGTTTGTGTATTTGTTGTACATAGTAAGTGATTAATAAAGCTATTTAACATACCTAGAGCTTTTTGAATAGAGCTTAATTTATGAGACCTAGTACCGTATATACTTAAGTAGAAACGTTTAATTGTTTTTTGGCATGTTGGACTCTTTCGATTTTGATGAAACTGGGCATCCCGAGTAGCATTTTATGTGGTTAAAATATGGCCCAAATTTGCTATATAGTATTTTATAATGCGTCCATATTTAGGAATGCCCGATACGGTCCATATTTAAAATGTAACTCCGCAACGCATATGACCCATATAAGGCAAAAAAGTTAGGCCCGGAATAGAAAACTGATTTATTCCCATATATAATATTAAAGTCAGGCCCAAAAACATTATTCAATTATTTATTTTATAAATTCGAATGAACAATAGTTTATAACAATAATTTGAAAATTATTGATTTATTTCAGAAAATAATTTTTATGTAATATTTATGTAATAATAGGTAAGATTATATTGTATCATATTTAAGAATGACATAGTAATATAATGATGAAAAAAATGCTGTTTTTCTTTTATGAACTTAAATTCAAAGTTGAATAGATGAAAAAACTTCAGTGCTGTGTACATATCGTTTATAAATGACAGTTTCACCTGAAAAGAATGTTGAAGATTACAAATATATAAATGTTAAAACTCTAATAAAAATTCGAATGTGTTAGTATTTTTTTTATCAACGACCTTGTGTATACATTTATTAAAAAGTATTATTAAGAAGAAGAATTATCAGGCCCACATTTGAGAAAAGGATATCATAATAAGGCGGTATGCAGGCAATGCAAATCCGTATCTGAAATAGGAAGACGTTATACAGAGGTTTGTAAATGTACAATATTTAGTATTTTTTTCGAAATGGTCAATCAAAAGCAAGTTATAGAAAAAAAAAGAAGTGAAAGTGAGTCATAAAATATTAATAAAAATTAAATGAATTGTCACAGAAAATATTAATTAAAGCACAAACTAAAAAAACAATTGATCGTTAAATATTATGATTTAAAATCTTCTTTACGTAGATGTAGATAGATAGATTGTTGGAAATTTATATATTAATACGATCTATAAAATTTAGAACTTTTTTAGTTAAAAAAAAAAAGATATAATCTCAATAACCTGGGCTGCGTTCCTTTCACGATCTGATCCATATCAGATTTAGCAATTGGATGACTTTACGAGAATGAGTTTAACCAAAGACAAATGCTGAAAAATATATGAGCCGTTTATTTTGAAAGTGGCTTAAGAGGGGTATGGTATAGTATTTTTTCTTTCATATAAATGTAAAACATCTTAAGATTATTGTGTTAAAATTTGAAATCGATGGGAGTAAAACTAATGGAGATATGGAGTTGTAAGTCTCCACCCCTCCGATTCGGCTTCGAGCTGTTCCTGTCCCTTATAAATTCAGTGTTTAGATTTGAAACGCGTTTTTCTCACACTTAGCATTTTCAAAATCGGTGAACTCTCTAGCTCAAAATTTACTGCACCGATCCTATTGAAATTTTACACACTCTTTCTTCACATAAATTACGAGGTAACACTGTCGAGTTTTTTATTTCTTTTTATTTTAACTTATTTTAAAATAACAAAATTTTCGATTTTTTTTATAAAAAATTGGTATTTTGACTTCTAAGGGTTACCAAAAATTTAAAAATCAATTAAAAAAAGAACAGCGTTACCTTAAGGAACTTATCAACTAATGAAACCTTTTTGGGTTTTTAATTTCAAATGATGGCTCATATCTTTATTTATTTATTTATTTAGGATTCATCAACAACTGACTACTACAATAATTAGATAAATAAAACCTTAACGAAGCTGATTTTTTTAATTGCGCTTATTTAAGTTAAAATCAATGACATCGTATTTGCTATTAAAAAGAAAAGACATTGAGGAGATTGGCATGTGCATCCCGTAATTAGTACTATGTCGAGATATAGTCAAAAGCAAAACCATTCTTACGTCTATCCTCGAGAGAGGACAAAGGGAAGAGTTTAAGCCTATTTTCATAAGGCGGAAGCGCGGCAGAATTGTCCCAATGTAAGCCACGAAGTGCAAAACGTACAAAATTACGCTGGACGGCTTCGATGCGGTTAATATGAACCGCATGGAAAGGAGACCAAACCGGACTAGCGTATTCCAATATAGGGCGGACAAAAGTGCAAAAAAGGAGTTTCGTTATAGTGGGATAGTGAAACTCCTTAGACCACCTCTTAACAAAATCCAAAGCGGAGTTACCCTTGGCAATAATAGCGTCGTAGTGATCATTGCAAGATAAACGGGAATTAAATAATACACCCAAATCCTTGGTTTTGTCAAGTCGAGATAAGGATCAATTGTCCAGAATATAACAGAAGTTAAGAAGTGACCGTTTACGAGAAAAAGACATAACGTTACATTTACTTATATTTAAGGGTAAACAGTTAATAGTGCACCAATAATAAAAAGTGTCTAAGTCAGAATTTAAAAGTTCGCATTCGTTTGCGTTTGAAACAGTACGGAAAATTTTGGCGTCATCTGCATAGCAAAGAATGCGTGAATTATTTAATAATAAAAAGACATCATTAATATAAACAATGAAAAGCAGTGGTCCGAGGTGACTACCCTGAGGGACGCCTGATGTGTTATTTATTTCTTTAGAAAGAGCGTTGCGAAAACTAATACGTTGTGTACGGCCTAATAAGTAAGAAGAAACTTACTAAAATCTGTATAAATGCAATCAACCTGCTGTCCGTTTTCCAGGGCAGACGTGCAAAAGTTAGAAAACTCTAATAAGTTAGTCGTAGTAGATTTTCCTTTAATAAAACCGTGTTGGAAAGAGCCCAGGAAGGGTTTGCAGTGAAAACTTAAAACATCACAGATTAAAGTTTAAAAAATTTTTGCTATGCAACATAATTTACATACAGCGTTTTACAAAAATGGAGGGAATGCCATCAGGATCACACGAGAATGAGTCTGGTAGATTAGAAATAAAATCAGAAATCGATTCCTCGTCATGTAATAAGTCCTTAGGCTGAAAAGAAGTCGGCGGAAGCTTCGTCAGGTGGGTAAAATTTATTTATCTTTATAAATATCAATGAGAATTTGACAAAATATTCTTTAAATGTCATTTTATTATACACTAATTAAATTAACAAATATATATTAACTGTGTCGTAAAAAAAATTTATCGAAATATGCTTTTTTTATATAGTCGGGGTGCCAGAGGTTCAAAAAATGGGTTATTTCGTTGTTGGACGGAATTTGATGAAACCTGGCGGAAAGGGAAGGTCATTGCCCGTACAGTGACCCATTAAAAAAGTTAGAATGAGCAATGTCGGGAAGGTACTTTGTTATTGCAAAATAACTTTGATAACCCGTTATTTTTCAGTTTTCTTGGAATAACTCGAAAACGAAGCGTTTCAGCGAAAAATATTAAATACAAAAGTTGTTCAGCTGATGATTTTACGTAGGAATACGGTTTTTTGATTAATTAAAAAATTGTTTTTCCGACCGAAAACCAGCAGAAAAGTAACAAAAATGCAAAAACAATAAGCATTAAAAAATAAAGGAAAAACCCAATTTCCATCGTTGATATTTGGGTTATTGATAGGTATTGGTATTGTTAACCAAATGCACCCGGTCCGGTTTTTCAAAAACAATATGGCGACCTATTGCAAAATTGTTAAGTTAAAACTTTGGAACGCTGTAAATTCTGACTGAACAAACGGATCTTGATGAAACAAATTGGAATCGGTAGGTATTAACGGCATCTTTGAGTGTACCAATTTTTCAACAATTACTTTTTTTGTTATTAACCAAAAACCATTTGCTGTGCTTCGTAATTTCGTCAATTTACAACATTACAACAATAACAAAATGCATTTGATTACTCTTAACATCCTACAGTGGTGACTAAAAACGCGAAAATAGCGAGTTTTGATGATTTGATGCATTTTGTTGCAAAGCTTAATGTTGTAAATTGACGAAATTACGAAGCACAGCAAATGGTTTTTGGTTAATAACAAAAAAAGTAATTGTTGCAAAATTTTGAAATTTAGCACACTCAAAGATGCCGTTAATACCTACCGATTCCAATTTGTTTCATCAAGATCCGTTTGTTCAGTCAGAATTTACAGCGTTCCAAAGTTTTAACTTAACAATTTTGCAATAGGTCGCCATATTGTTTTTGAAAAACCGGACCGGGTGCATTTGGTTAACAATACCAATACCTATCAATAACCCAAATATCAACGATGGAAATTGGGTTTTTCCTTTATTTTTTAATGCTTATTGTTTTTGCATTTTTGTTACTTTTCTGCTGGTTTTCGGTCGGAAAAACAATTTTTTAATTAATCAAAAAACCGTATTCCTACGTAAAATCATCAGCTGAACAACTTTTGTATTTAATATTTTTCGCTGAAACGCTTCGTTTTCGAGTTATTCCAAGAAAACTGAAAAATAACGGGTTATCAAAGTTATTTTGCAATAACAAAGTACCTTCCCGACATCGCTCATTCTAACTTTTTTAATGGGTCACTGTACGGGCAATGACCTTCCCTTTCCGCCAGGTTTCATCAAATTCCGTCCAACAACGAAATGAAAACCTCTGGCACCCCGACTATAGCGAATTAACCATTTTTAAGTCCAAATGATCATAAAGACTATTTTTCGATATTCTTGTAAAGTAAGATAGTCGTTATCATCATTTTGACTTAAGCCACTTTCAAAATAAGCGACTTTCATATTACTTCGGATACGCAACAAAAATAAAAAATAGTAAAAGAGTAATTTTACACAAAATTGAGTTATTTAATTTTATGCATGAAATAATTTTAAAAATACTTCAATTTCGAAGGAATTTAAATGTTAATTAACTAATATAATTGTGCTTATTACCCATGAAAAGAGTAAAATTACACCACAACTTTTATTATTAAAATTTTACATTAATTTTTGCAGTGTAGAGAAACGCAAAATTCGGTCAAGTGCGAGATATATTTACTCGCCAGCTTTCACCAGTTAAAATTCTGAAACTGGTAATATTCGAGCCATTGATATTACTGATCTTTATTTTTTATTTCCTAAGGAACTGGTCTTCCTTAAAACGAGTTCTATCAGCGTTAAACGAAAAAAACCTATATTTTCCCCGGGTAAAATAATCATCTTTTAATAAATAGCCAACTGCTCTAAGGAGGACCGACATAGAGGCGCAGAGTTAGTACAAAAGGCCGTTGGCGTTAATGGCTCTCTTGTGATTTTTGCACGTTTCGCCCAGAGCTATTGTGGGATTAATACAGGTAGCAGCGATACACCACCTAGAGATATCAATCACAGTGACGAGGCATTTCGAATTTCTATCTCGATCTGATTGAGGAGCTGCAACCGTAATTATTTTTGTTTTCGGATTGAATTATAATTCCGATCTGCGGTTGAGCGCCTTACGTTTCGTTATCAGCGCGATTCTACAGGTAAGCACGCATCGCACGCCGCTGGAAGCGTTGCGCGGCCCCATAAATAACATGCCAGAAACGGGACCATGAATCCATATTTCATACTCGTTAATTTGCTACGGTCGGAGGCCAATTAAACCTCTAGAAAGCCCCAAAGTGCACTCTCCATTTTGCATAAGGTTTCCACCATTTCTCGTCGGCCTCACACGGTGTGTGCTACGCTTTGGGGCCCCATATTAGTATGCTGGCGCGCCAGGTACTCATGTGTGAGGGGGACCTGAGAATGGCCAGAGAATGGCTGAATCACGCACCGCGGCGGTCAGACATGCGAGGCGGCGGCCTTATTTCCATCAATTGGACTCTTCCAAATAATTGAATTATTTGCCATTGTGCTCTCTGTTAGCGCATTTTTCACACCGAATTTCTCACTTTCTGGCGATTGGACGGAGCCGCCGCCCCGCCGTCGTGCATTCCGCACTCTTCGCTCGAGCTCCTTTGGGTTTTGTGCCTTTTTCTTCAGCAGCGAGCGATTTCGTGCCGAAGAGGCTCGCTGAGACCCCTGACACAATCACGTAATGAACCTCCGAGATACAAAGATATAGCACAATGTGAGTAGAAAATTCACCGGTTCGTTCGTGACGAGTGATTGATGATTTCACTGATTTTCCCGAGGAGCGTCAGTCACTCAAACGCCTCGAACAACAATAATTAGATTTGCTGCGTGAAAACTCCACTGGCAGCTTAATACAGACATTTTCAGATATTTCCAGATATTTTTCACAGGATCGCCCGTTTTACCCTCGGATCTCCCGGTCCGGTGGTGGTGGTGTCGTCTCCCTTTGCGCGAGGGCATATTTTTCCACAAAATTTTCGAACCCATCTCTCCTGTTGGGCCGACATTTATGGATTTTTATTCGCCTGGCAGCCTGCCTGGGCCCCGGGACGGACCGTGTCCTGGAGGAGCTTCTAGGGAGCATTGTATTCGCCAGCGTGATAAGGACGTCGGCACATCTGGACCAATTGAAATGGACATAATTAAATTGCCTTTCAGAGGTGAGATCCGACGCATGGACATGATGATTTTCGAGTTTTCATGGAGGGAATTGGCAGCAGTTTTATTTAATAGAGCCATCAGGGGGGAATATTAAGAAAACATTTTTCTTTTCTTTGCAATTTTCTCAATATGAATTTAGATGTTTCGTTTCTAGGCAAAATATTATTCAGGATTTTTTAAAATGTTGTTACTAGCAAAGCAAATCGGTCTTAATGGATTGAATTTTTTGTTCCACTGGTGAGAATCTTATCAAGCAGGCAAGGGAATTCTATATCGCCAATTTTCTATTTCCTTAAATTATTACAGTACCTAAATCCTTGTACTCTTCAGTGTTTTTTTTATCATGGAAGTGGTATATACAGATCCGAATTATAAATTTCAATGATGGTACCCCAACAAACAATATTTTTCTTATAAAGCCTTCAAGAGTTGTATGAAAATTAAAATAAGCTTTAGCTAAGACAATACCTTCAAAATAAAACTCCCTAAGAATTCTTCAAGAGCATTAATAGCTAAGAAGTGGCGTATGAAATGAATCTGATAAGGCGCTAGAAGATTTCTTGAAGATTTCTTCAAATCACTTATAAGAATTGTCAAAAGCAAAATTAAGAGTATTTTCAGAGTATTAACTACATAATGAACTTTAAGGGGTCGTGACACACCCAATTTTTTAATTTCTTATATTTGGAAAAATTGGAAAATTGAAGGGAAAAACAGTAGATACATTAATCAAACTTTGCATATTTATTAAACAGTGTTAAAATAATACAAAAAAATTTTTTTTTAATTTTTTGAATTCGTTTTTTTCTTTATACAATTTTTTTGGAAAGAACCACAAAAACTGACTGCGGGCACGATTGGGAGCGAATGGAACGTCTGAAAAAAAAAAAAAATATATTAGGTTAATTGTTATCAAAATCCCCAGGGATTGAACCTAAATGGAACATTTTTCACGAAAAAATTACAAAAAAAAAATTACATTACAAAATGACGGAATTTTTTCGGGACAAAAAAAAATGAATTTTTGAAAAAATGCCGCCATTTTGTAATGTTTTCGTGAAAAATGTTCTATTTAAGTTCAATCCCTGGGGATTTTGATAACAATTAACCCCATATTTTTTTTTTTTTTCAGACGTTCCATTCGCTCCCAATCGTGCCCGCAGTCAATTTTTGTGCTTTTTTACAAAAAAATGTACAAAGAAAAAAAGAATTCATAAAATTCAAAAAAAATGTTTTTGTATTATTTTAACTCTGTTTAATAAATATGCAAAGTTTGATTAATGTATCTACTGTTTTTCCCTTCAATTTTCCAATTTTCCCAAATATAAAAAATAAAAAATTGTGTGTGTCACGTCCCCTTAAATAAGATACTGTGATTTGTTACATATACGATATTCATTTTTAGAGTTTGTGTATTATACATATTCTCGCAACACCTCTAAAAGACTTTAAAAAGTTGAAATAAAAACACGCCTCTGATATATTGGTATCTTTATATGACTATGAAATTATAATGTTTATTACAAGTTATCAGTGGGAATATTACTGCAAAAAAAATTACACTGATAAAATGTGGTGTGATAACTCCAACAAGTCCTTATCGTTCTTAAAATTTTGTAAATTAATCGATATGAAATGAATGAAAAATTTTACTTTTTAATTCAGTTAATTAAAAAATTTAAAAATATTTTCAAAAAGCCTTCTTTCCGATATAACACATGAATTAATCATAGAACAGTTTGAAATTTCAAAGAAATTAATTTATTTTTCAACTTAAATCATTATTACCCAGTACATTCTTTCAAAGAAAAGCAAAATATGGCCGGCTGTTGTTGTATTCCCCTAAGTCTACAAAATCAAGAAAATCCTTATTTTTATAACAATCTTGCTTGAACTTATAAAGTCACGAGATCATTGGGCTTTTAAAGTAGATTTTTACTACCTTTCGTTCTTATAAGGATCCTATAAAATCATAGTCCCAGACCTCAGTTATTTTTTCTTAAAAGAGTTTTAAGTTTAACTTTTACAAGAATGTGCTCTTACTTTTCTTATAAAACACTAACACAAGGTTATTGTAAGATAGTAATCAGAATAACAAGTGCTCTGAAAATGCAATGGTTTTATTATTATTATTATTATTGTTAGGGGTGACCCTCATGGTGGACACTGCGACCAGACGGTCTTTTGTGCCGAAACCCCTTTACAGTAAAAGACGATCTGCTACCCTAAGGAACGCCAGAAGGTCTTTTACAGAAGATGAACGAGCTTCAGCCGAGTCCAGGAACTCCTGACCGAAGATCTTTCTTCTTAACCGTGCTAAAGCCGGACAAGCACACAAAATGTGTGATGTAGTTTCGTCGTCTTCAAGACACAGACGACAATCCGTCTCATTTGACAGACCTATTTTATATAGGTGGTATCTTAGCCCATGGTGGCCAGTTAGGTAACCTACCAACAGTCTGAGATCCGCTTTACTCAAAGCATTGATTTCAGTGTAGGTATAGGGTTTGACGAGCTTTTTAGCTTGCCGGATCCCAGGGAAGTTATTCCAGTGTATGTACTGTAGATTCCTGACCCATTCTTCTATCACAGCTTTGGACGAAGACCAGCCAATGCTACAGAAGGGCTCAGGATCTTTGAATCGAGATGATGAACCTTCCCTAGCAAGTTCATCAGCAACCTCATTTCCCTCAACGCCGAAGTGTCCCGGCACCCAACAGAGAGTAACCCTGTTGGAAGTCGTTAAGTGTTGAAGGGTATCAAAGCATTCTTTAACAAGTCTAGACGAGAAACGCCATGACGAGAGTGCCTTGAGGGCCGCTTGGTTATTGGAGAAGATAGTGATATTTAAGTCTTTAAGTCTCTTGTTAATGTTAAGAAGGGCGCAGGCTTCAATGGCATAGATTTCAGCCTGGAAAACGCTGGGCCATTTGCCCATTGCTATCGAGACCTTGGTGTTGGGTCCATAGACACCAGCACCAGAACCATGTTCCGTTTTTGAGCCATCTGTGAACCAACTGAGAGTTCTGGGGTCCAGACTGAGGCCGCCGCCATTCCAGTGTGCACGTTCAGGGATGAGAATCCTGAATCTCCTCCCGAAGCTCAGTTCCCCGGTCATGTAGTCTGTTATATAACAGATCCTTAAGTCAGGGATGCGCTGCGAGATGCTCATGTGACCATTGTCAGCAATTTGCATTTTGGATGTAATTTGCACTCTCAGAGCACTAATTGCAGCTGATTTCAGAATGAAAAAGTGCAGGGGTTCGAGTCCTACTATCGCCTCCATGGCGAGTGTTGGACAAGTCCTCATGGCTCCTGTTATGGAGAGGCAAGCAAGCCGTTGTAGCTTGTTGCACTTAGTAATTGACATCTGCTGTTGAACCTTGGGCCACCATACAAGCGCGGCATAAGCAACAATTGGCTTGACAATTGTATTGTATAACCACAGGATCATCTTTTGGTTAAGACCCCATGTCCTACCAAAAAGTCTCCTACAGGCTCATATGGCTCGCGTGGCCTTATTTAATGAGTAATTTAGTTGAGTATTCCAATTTAGCCGCTTATTCAAAGGCAATGTTACTTGTAAGAGTTTCAACCAAGAGTGAATTCTCCGCGAATGTATTTAAGAGTAATATAAGAAACAATTCTTAGGGAGGAAAAATATAATTACACTACTAGAAATGATTTTTAGAAAAATATTTTAGAAGCCTTTTAAAAGAAAGATTTCTTTATGAAAAAGCTAATAAGAGCTTTAAAAGTCTATTTCAAATTTGCCTAAGAATTGAGTCTTCCAAATTGTTGGTTGGGACGCCACTCATATTTTGCCACACCAAAAACAATTTTTTCTCCTTCATTGTAGATATACCCGCAAAATATTTTATTAATTGATAAATAATTTGTTTAATTTTTTTTTAATTTAATTTCCAAATTTTTTTAAAATGTTGTAAATTTTTCCTGAATATTTGCAAATTTTTAAAAAATCTTTCGCCCTACGCCATGGCGTACTTGGCGTTACCTTTAATCCGGATCTGAGTCTATGTTCTTTCTGACAACAGGAGTTAAGCCCTTGTTTTTTGGGACATGTCCATAAGCATCAGCAGAATAAATTTATATTTAACAAATTGATGTGGAGAACCATACATGGCTTCCATGTTCCACATTAAATAAAATTGGGGTATCATTACTTTAACAGGTTCCAATATTGAATTTTTAATTTTTGATAAGCCTCAATGATCGTGGAAACATGAAATATATTTAGTTTTATGCAAATCGTACAAAGTTTAGAATTAGTACCACATAATCAGTTTGGAGTCTTCAACAGCATTTTATATTAATGATCTTGAATGAATTTAAATTTTTGAATACTTACTCATAACAAAACTTTTTTAGTTTGCTAACACATCATATTACATTGATTTATGTCCATTCTACGTCAGAAAAAGAATCCAATAAATGTTTCAGCTAAAGATTTGAAGTTTGGATCAATAAAAGTAATAGCAATTTTTGCTATAGGTCACGGATTAGAAAATTCGGTAATTATTTACTTTAAGGTCCAACTCTCCGATGACTTGAAATATGTCATTCTTGGGATCATTCTGAACAAGTATGTGTACAGTGACTAGCAAAATCGTACATAAAAGATGTTTGTTTTTCATATTTGAACTAACTTTACAATATGAAATACAAATATTACCTTGAAAGTATTTTTTTTTTTTTTTTTTTGATACATATGTACAAACTTAAGTGTCAAATTAAAATTATCCCAAGATAAAGATACTAAAAATACTTCTTTCACAAAATCTAAATGAACACTTTTGCGACCAAATATTAGTAAATTACTTTTAATATTTTATGTGTCCTTCTTTAGCCTTTGGCATTCTTTCCAATAAATTTTCAAGTATTTGTGGGTTAATATTATTCCATTCCTTATTAACCATATCCTATAATCCTACATTGACTTGTAGACTTTCTTTGATTATCTTATTAACCTCTACGAGATTATCTGCTGTCTCACTAACAATTAACCGCCTAACAATTCTTTGAGTTTCCGGAATAATTTTTTTTGGACGGCTACCTTCTTAGGCATCAATCTCAAATTCTTTTTTTTCGAGACACCATATTTTTGGAATATTTTCCTCCTGGGATGCCATCAGCAATGGCTTTGACAACAACTTGCTTTATTGTCTTGCTGATAATTATTGGCATTGTATTTTACGTCTAAATCAACACAATTTGAGAAAAAAGTGATTAAAATAGAAAAATAAAATACTTGTAAAATTTAGAAAACAAAAATTAAATAGCAATTCCTTAAGGTGTGCTTAATTTTTTTTATACACAAATTTTATAAGACTCGCAAAAGTGTTCGTATTAATTTTTAGCTTAAGTCACTTGAACCTACTACTAACACTAGGCACTAGTTTCCTAATTTTCTTCATAAAAAATTTGGTGGTATTTTTACTCAAAAAGGATCAATTTTACGAATAAATTTTTGGATTTATCAAGATTTTGGCCAAACCAAAAAAACCAAAATTAGTCGAAAAAGTTGTAGAAAAATTCACAAGTGTTCTTTGGCTAATTTCAAGCATTTTCTATTCTATACATTTTTGTTTAAAGTTGATCCTTTTCGTGTTAAAACATCGCGAGGTTTTTTATTATATTGCTGTACAAAATGGCCATTTTGCAAAAACCGAAGCAAACAAAAACTTTCAAAACCATGGTTTGTGAAAGTTTAGATTTTCGGACCGCGTTTTTTGGTGGTTATATGATCATTCAATAGTAGCAACGTCAGGATAATCGACTTTGAAAAGAAAAAAGACAAAAAAAAATTATCACTTTTTTTAAAAAAAAACCCAAATAATAATAAGGTTTTTGAATCTTTTATGCAAAACAAATATATACCGTATACCTATATACGGTTTTGGAAGAAAATCACCCCAATTTTCTATTCGAATCGTACGATTGAACTTGCGTGCACAAAATTCTTGCTTTGCGCATTAATGAGTTAATCTTGAGATAAATTACTTTGAATCAAAAGATCGATTTACTTGCTTTGATGAGCATGTTTTCTTGTTCGTTGTTTATTTATATTTAAATTAAAGAACAAACACTACATTTCTTGATGTAAAGATTAAAGGTATTAAAGGTAGTTATTTGATTTAAGGAGCATACTTTCTCTGTAATATTAATTCTTTGATTCCTTTGGATACTTTATTCGTTTTGTAAATTTATTAAATCTAACCTAAAATAAAGAAATATTCCTTTGGCTCGTATTGAAGTAAATATTTTTTTTTAATTTTTACTACACATAATATTAGTACAATTTTTTCTGAGTGTGGGTTTATATTCTAAAATGTATTTAAAGGAGAAATTATTTTATGTTTTACTTTAAAATTAGGCGGTAAACCCATAGAATGAAACGGCACTGATGAACAAAGATTGCAATTGTTAATTTCTGTAGTCCTTATCAGTTTTGGGGCGTTGAGAGAAAACAGGAATTTTCAGGAAGCACCGGGGGGAGTACCATTAGTCAGCAAATAATCGCACAAAATACAATTTCCAGCTTTTTTGTGCAAATTCGGTGCTCGTCGCTGTGTCGGCTGGATATATCGAAAAATCCTGCCGTCTCTTTAGGATCCCATTTTCGGCGGCTGTTTGAGACAAACAAAACCGCAGGGTAAAAAAACTTACCCTCTCGGTATCCCGCCGAGAGCTGGCTAATTTGCGATGACTTGCGTTCCTTCCATAGAAATCGGCGTTCCATCTAAATGAGTGCTTCTCGTGCATCGGGCCGCACAGCCTGAGCTCGCTGTTCTAGCGCGGACCGGGCGGCCGTCGGGGCGCATAGTTGCCCCAGCCCGCTAGAGCCGCTCTCAATCTTCGCTAAATAAATTAAAAAATAATTAGGCGGTAATAAATGGAGGCCCAGTTGCTGGGCACCCGCTTCGGCCCGCGCAACCGACCTAATTGAATTTTTACGCTTTCTAAGTACCTTTCCGGGCAGTCCTGCGTAATTACCTAACGTGTGAATATTATTAGTGTGAAAATTGATTTTATTAGCGTAATTACGGGGCTAGGTTTCAGCCGTGTCATATTTTTCGGCCGCACAGCGCGGCGCGGCCGTCCGCGGTATGGCTCCGTAGAAAATTCGACTCAGCTGGACGCAATGTGGGCTTCCGCCTGATTTATTTCGAAGCACAGCGCGAGCCCAAAATTACGAACAATTAGTCAATTGATGTCCAGTAATCACCTCGTAACAGGTGTAGCCAAATTAGGGCGAAGGAGTTGATACTCGTTTCTAAAAAGTGTTGAAAATGAATAGAAAATTGAATACCTTTAAATTAGGGTCTAAAATCTAAATGATTAAACTCGGAGAAAAATTTAGAAGTAGAACTAAAAAATAAATTGCATATTACCATACAGATAGGAACTTATCACTCGGTTACACTGCTGGTCAAAATAATAGGTTTTACATATAATTTTTAATTTTAAGGGATTTCAATTATGAAAATTACTTCATAAATTATTCTATCGTTTTGAGTAAATTTATAATTAGGAAAGCGAGAATAAGAATTATAATATAATCAGTTCATTTATTTAAAAAATAACAACAAAAATTCCGTCCTGATGTTGGACAAAATAATACATAGGTGTGAGTTAATTATATCAAAAACAAACTCTCTTTCACAATAAATGAGAGTCTACTTGTATAAAAATAATACATTTTAAACAAAAATAAACACTCAATAGCCCGCAGCACCTCCATTATTTAAGAAAAAAAAACCGCTTCAATTCGCCTTCGCATGGAATTTATTAATTAACGCACTCCTCAATGGGTATGGCTTTCCAATGCGACTGAACCGCAGTCCACAACTGTTCCTTATTTGTTATTTTTTCTTTTGCCTATTATCGCTTCAACCCATCCCACGAGTTCTGAGATCCTTGGATTGACTTGGAGGAAAAACATTAACATTATGATCCGCAAACCATTCACTCACCAATTAAGATGAGTGTTTTGGATCATTATCCTGTTTATATCGCCACCTAAGTTGCATTTTGCATTCAGCATAAGGGAGCATCACATTTTTCTAAATCTCCCTATAATCTTTCTTCACCAGTCTAATCTCTATGGCCAATTGCAAACTCTTTTCAAATTTTTTCGACGAGGCAAAGGAAATCTTCTGGCAATTCTTCGTGGTAGATTTGACCTTTGTAATCGTCTTGAGCTGACTTCGTTCCCCGTAGCTGTGCAAATCGTCCTTGAAGATATGGATCCCTTTTAGCCATAATGATGATTTGGATCAGTGGATCAATGGTTGGAGTTGTTTTCTTAAGTCGACCTCTGGTTTTCTGTTTTCTTTTAGGCTTTAATATATTTGTCTGTCCATATAATTAAGATCTTCTGTCCATATAATTAAGATTTTCGCACTGATATTTTTGTTATTATGAAGATTTTTAATTTTGTAGAACACACCAAACACAAATTCCATTTAAAATGCTATAATTTTATAAGCACACCTATTTTTTGACCAATTACTTATTGTCCTGCTAACGTCAACTACTTTACGGTGTTATTGTTGCATGTTTATTTAAAAGAGTCATGGCTTAAGGAATGGTAAAACAAGATAAGTGAAATTAGAAGAGTTTGCAAACAAATTGTACTTGTACTACTTCACTATTACCACCTATTATTTTGACTACCACTGTATATCAAATTTTAGGATTCAGAGATACTCTACTAAACTAAATCGACTCTTGATAAACTGAACTAGAGTTGGAAAATATACATCGATGCATCGGAAACATAAGTATTTAAGAAACGATGTACCGAACTAAACCAATATTTTATTTTTCATCCGATGCATCGAAAATATATGGGGTAATGTGCGGGCACTTGGTTTAAAGATTGCACTTGATCTAGCTGGAATTGAATAAGAATAAGTAAACCAGTATGGTGGCTAGCAGTGGTAGAAAATTGACTGACCATGGATATATAATAAATCAATATGCATTGTTGTCAAGACTTTCAGTAACATCTCAGTAACGGCTAGAGGTATCGAATTGAAATTACTACCAAATATCAAGTTTCTAACTCTATGCAATACAAAGATAGGGCCTTTCAAAGAGTATTTTCATACTGACATTCTAACTCACTGACTGACTGAGACATCAAAACTTATAGGGTATTTCCCGCTGACCTAGAATCTTGAAATTTGGCACAAAGGGAGGTCTCATAACACATGTAAAAGAAAAAATCCGTAAATCTTTTATTTATTATTCTATATTGAAAAGTTTTTTTTTTTTTAACACTCTATACAGGGTGTTCAGAGGTGGGTGGTCAATACTGCAGGGGGCGAAAGGTCAGACCGAGACAAGCAAAAAATCGTATGGGTGGGGAGGGGGGCATCTCGCACCGTTTGGCAGTTACAGGGTGATTCGTAAATTAGGATTTTGCCTTATATGGGAACCGCTCTTGTATTTTTATCTTTTTTTCTACGCATCGCAGCGGCCCCAAACTGATTTCAAAAAATCACTATTTGGAAGCCCTTTCCAAAAAAGTTTACACCACCCCTCTATCCCCAACCCCTTGGCCACAATCCCCCCTGCAAGTTGAAAAAATTAACTTTTATTTCACGATTTTTCACCTTTCGCCCCACTTTTCTCTGAAATTCATGTTATTAACATACCCACTTTTTATTTTTTTTAAGTTGCCTATCTAATTACCTTTCCAAAAAGATGCAACATGCCAAGGTAGGAAAAGGATACGACAATTTATTTACAAAAATCCTTTTACAGAAAATCATGATAATTTGAATTTTTAAGAAATTATACTGAAGTTAACTAAAAAATACATTTTGTTTGCTTAAAAACTAATTACAATTAAAACGTTTGTCCTTTAAAAGCTGTTCAAAATGTTCTCCGCCAGTTTCGATGCATGCAAGTAGTCTTGGTCTTATTTCACGTTTCAGGTCTATGGTAACCAGTCTCTCCCGTATTTTCGTGGCTGCAGTCCCAATCCTGGTAACTAATTCTTCTCTAGTGTTGATTAGTCTTGAGTAAACTTCATCTTTCATCATTCCCCATAAGAAAAAGTCCAGTGGAGTAAGGTTCGGTGTGTGGGCCGTCAGCCGTCAGGTACACAGGGGGATTCACGCATGCACGCAGGGGGAACAACGCGTACACACTGGTGTACGTGCCGTATCTGCGTGCATGTGCCGCAACTGTGTGCACTGATGGTAGTGCGACTACACCCTCCACGTGGGGGCGGCCGGAAACAGGCTCCCGGTATGGGAAGTCTCTGCCGGGAGTGCTGGCTAATGGTAGTCGGGCGGAGAGAAGGACACTCTCTTAAATAAAATACCCTAATCCAAGGTGGAACAGCATACGCCGAGGGATGCGTGGCCAAGAGGGAGCTTGGTCGTGAGTATGCGGACTCTGGATACCGGTCGCCCTCCAGTTTCAATTAGACTTCGCCGCATAACGGGCTCTGTGCGGTGTGACCTTCCTTTCCCGTTTTCTCGTGGGAACAAAACTGGATAACATACAGGAAAACCCCAATAAAACTGATGTAGTTCCGACTGCATCCGCCGATGATCGGGTAGCGATCACGGCAGAAAACACTGTAGCCATTGGGCTACAAGAATCCATCTCCTGTAGTGGAGCCATTGGGCACTCTACAGAAGAACCTTCTTCTGAAAAGTTGGAGAGCATCTGTGCCCCAACATTGCCAGCACTGTCGGTGCCAAGGGGCGACAGACGTAGTGCTGTGTCTGAGGAAATGTCCTCGGATACAGACTCCGACTGCCACGAGGTACCGGATTGTGTAAGCCTGTGTTCGGAACAGTCCGGACTCACGGCTGTTGGCGCAGAGGTGAGTCGGATGAAGCTTGACGCTGGTTCCGGTTTTCTCAGGCTCACTAATGCGGAGAGGAGGAGATTTAAGAAGGCTTTGGCGAGTGGCCTCTCCAGGGAAAAGTCTCTGGAGATAGCAAAGATTAAATCACCGGTAAAAGTTGAGTCAAAAAGGACTCGTTCAGAGGATAAGTCCCCTGATCTTCCGGCTACAAAAAAGCCAAAGACGACCCATATGGGGTCCGCGAAACCCACCTTTAGCCAGGTGGTTAGTAGCATTAAGTTAGGTCTAGTATCGGCGGACATGGACAGTCGTCCCCTCTCACCGGAGCAAATGGCTCTGCTACAGGAGGCGATTGTCGATGCCACGATAGAGCTCGTGGACAAGAGGATCCAGCCGGAGTTCGAAGCATGTATGCCTCGAACCGGCTGGCTCCTTCTTGTCTGCACAAATGAGCAGACGGCCGACTGGGTCAGGAGTAATTTTGAGCACATTCGTGCCAAGAGCGCTCTTGACATCCTACTCGTTGAGGAAGAGCAGTTCCCCCGGACTCACGTGATCCGGGGCTACTTTCCTCAGAGTCTTTCCCTCACAAATGAGAAGGTGCTGGCATCAATTGATGCCCAAAATGCCTTCTCAGCCGTGCAGTGGAAGGTACTGCAGAGGTTGACACATGGTCAACTGCTGCATCTGGTCATTGCCATTGATGATGCGTCAATGGCAGCCTTGACCAAACTAAAAGGCAGGATCGCCTATAGGTTTACCCACCTTAAGCTCATCCTTAAGGGCGCCACTAAGGATGAAGCAGTAGTAGGGGGAAGCGGCAGTAAGCCAGATGGAAAGGGACCAGTGTCTGTGGACCTACCCTCTTCCGGGGTTGCTGCAACCGGCGCTAGAGGTGGTGTCTTGCCAGCTGGGGGGTCAGTGGATGTTGTCTCCACTGCTAAACCCTCCACTAGTCGAGTCTTTGGGCAGGCTAAAGCTGCGACTGTTAAGTCGGCCCCTAAGAAGACGACCACTGGGTCGTCTAAAGGCAGTGTCGCCCCAGCTGGAGGGTCAGTGGATGTTGGTTCCACTGCTGGACCCTCGACTAGTCGAGTCACAGGACAGGCTACAGCTGCGACTGCCAAGTCGGCCCCCACAAAGAAGACGATGACCACTGGGCCGTCTTCGGCCAATGCTAAGAAGAAACAGCAAAGGCCAAAGGTGGGAAAACTGCGAAAACCCCTTCAGGGTAGCAGTACCAAGGGACCTCGACGAGCTAAGGCGGCGGCCCTCGTCAAGAAGTCCCTCTCCAAAGAGGAGCAATGAGCACCATGAGGGTGCTCCAGGCGAACCTGCACCATGCCAAAGGGGCATCGGCCACGCTGTGCAGAACCTTCGCCGAGAAACAAATAACCCTTGCGCTCATACAGGAGCCCTGGGTTATTAGTGGCCAAGTCCGAGGACTCAACATCGACTCATGTAAGTTGATCTACGACCGCGGGGTAGAAGTACCACGTGCGGCACTTCTGATAGACAAAAGTGTCAATCATCTCCCCATTTCTAATTTTATTTCCAGGGACCTCGTAGCGGCGCTGGTGGAGATCCCCACGCTGGGTGGAGTACAGGAAGTCGTCCTGGCATCTGCCTACTTCCCAGGAGATGGGCCAGATGTTCCACCAGAAGAAGTCCAGGAACTCGTCGAGTACTGTCGACGACTTAATCGTCAGTTTCTCATCGGTTGCGACGCTAATGCGCACCATACGGTGTGGGGTAGCAGCGACGTAAATGAAAGGGGTGAGTACCTTTTGAACTATCTGTCTAGTAAGAATATAGATATAGTTAATAGGGGGTGCAAACCAACTTTTATCACTGCGGTCAGAGAAGAAGTGTTAGACCTCACTCTTGCCAGCAGGATCCTGTCCGAGTTCATAGTGAACTGGCGAGTATCAGATGAAGCGTCACTGTCGGATCATCAACACATTAGATTCGACATTCCAGGGCGCTCTGAACTCACTTCAAAATCCTTTAATCCAAGAAAAACAGATTGGAGTGCCTACAGAGCCATGGTGAGCTCAAAGGCAGACATGCTGGTGACCACTATCAGCTCAACCAGTGAACTAGAAGTGGCTGCAAACCAGCTAAATGAAGTAATAATATCCTCCTACCATGATAGCAATGTTGCAGTTCCAGCCAAAGTGGTACGCAAGGTGCCCTGGTAAAACGAACAGCTATCGGACATGCGTAGGCATGTCAGGAGATTATTCAATAGAGCCAAACGCTCTAAGCAGTGGGACGAATACAGATCCGCTCTCACTGACTACAACAAAGAATTGAGACGCTCGAAACGCGAATCCTGGAGAAGGCACTGTGAAGGTATAGAATCATTACCGGAAGCAGCCCGTCTTCAAAAGGTACTAGCTAAGGACGTCTCCAATGGAGTTGGACTCTTGAAGAGACAGGATGGCACCTTCACTGAGTCGCAAAGGGAAACACTTGAATACCTATTACAAGTACACTTTCCCGGATCAATTCTAGGAGTAAATTCGCTACAGCCTGCAGACTCTGATCCTAGCGATAGAGCAAGCCGCAGGGCGTGTAGCAGGTCCGGTGTCATCTTTGACAGGGACAAGGTTAAATGGGCAGTGGCCTCTTTTCAACCTTTCAAAGCCCCAGGAGGTGACGGGATCTTCCCGGCATTACTTCAGAACTGTCTGGATACGATCCTGGATCCTTTGGTTTGTCTGTTTAGAGCCAGTTATATTTGGGGATACATACCACGCTCATGGAGGAGGGTGGTGGTTGTATTTATTCCAAAACAGGGCAATAGGCCCCTTGAGCTGCCCAAGTCTTATAGACCAATCAGCTTAACATCTTTCCTGCTGAAAACAATGGAAAGATTGTTGGACCTTCACATAAGGTGCAAACTGGAGCAATCAACACCGCTCCACAGATCACAGTTTGCTTACACTAAAGGTAAATCAACAGAGGTTGCTTTACATAATTTAGTTAGTAGGGTCGAGAAATCCCTTCAGGCCAAGGAAATAGCTCTGTGTGCTTTCTTGGATATAGAGGGTGCTTTCGACAACACAGGATATGATTCTATATCCAGGGCTCTTGTGCGCAGGGGTATAGACTCAAATACAATCGCATGGGTAGATGCAATGCTAAGAGAGCGAGAAATCTCATCCATGCTGGGCAACACCTCTGTGTCAATTAGGGCAGTTAGAGGATGCCCACAAGGCGGGGTACTATCGCCATTGCTTTGGTCTCTAGTTGTGGATGCCCTCCTAGTCAAGCTTTGTGAGCTTGGCTACCACACTGTCGGTTATGCGGATGACCTGGCAATAATCGTTACAGGAAAATTTGACTCAACTGTCACGAGTTTGATGAGGACCGCACTTCGTGTAGTCACTGACTGGTGTGTCAGTGAGGACCTAACCATCAACCCGTCTAAGGCCGTCCTGGTACCTTTTACGAAAAGGTACCGTCTGAATTTGGATACTATATCCATCCAAGGAACGGTCGTTGAGTATTCCAATGAAGTAAAATACTTAGGTATTTGGCTGGATAAGCGGCTAAATTGGAATACTCAACTAAGCTATTCATTAAATAAGGCCACGCGAGCCATGTGGGCCTGTAGAAGACTTTTTGGTAGGACATGGGGTCTCAACCCAAAGATGATCCTGTGGTTATATAATACAATTGTCAAACCAATTGTTGCATATGCCGCCCTTGTATGGTGGCCCAAAGTTCAGCAGCAGATGGCAATTGCTAAGTGCAACAAGCTACAACGGCTTGCTTGCCTCTCCATAACAGGAGCCATGAGGACTTGTCCAACACTTGCCATGGAGGCGATAGTAGGACTCGAACCTCTGCACTTTTTCATTTTGAAATCAGCTGCAATTAGTGCTCTGAGAGTGCAAATCACATCCAAAACGCAAATTGCTGACAATGGTCACATGAGCATCCTGCAGCGCATCCCTGACTTAAGGATCTGTTATATAACAGACTACATGACCAGGGAACTGAGCTTCGGGAGGAGATTCAGGATTCTCATCCCTGAACGTGCAGACTGGAATGGCGACGGCCTCAGTCTGGACCCCAGAACTCTCCGTTGGTTCACAGATGGCTCAAAAACGGAACATGGTGTTGGTGCTGGTGTCTATGGACCCAACACCAAGGTCTCGATAGCAATGGGAAAATGGCCCAGCGTTTTCCAGGCTGAAATCCATGCAATTGAAGCCTGCGCCCTTCTCAATATTAACAAGAGACTCAAAGGTGCCAATATCACTATCTTCTCCGATAGCCAAGCGGCCCTCAAGGCACTCTCGTCATGGCGCTTCTCGTCTAGACTTGTTAAAGAATGCTTTGATACCCTTCAACACTTAGCAACTTCCAACAGGGTTACCCTCTGTTGGGTACCGGGACACTCCGGCGTTGAGGGAAATGAGGTTGCTGATGAACTTGCCAGGGAAGGTTCATCTTCTCGACTCAAGGGCCCTGAGCCCTTCTGCAGCATTGGCTGGTCTTCGTCCAAAGCTGTGATAGAAGAATGGGTCAGGAATCTACAGTGCATACACTGGGATAACTTCCCTGGGATCCGGCAAGCTAAAGAGCTCGTCAGACCCTATACCTACACTGAAATCAACGTTTTGAGTAAAGCGGATCTCAGACTGTTGGTAGGTTACCTAACTGGCCACCATGGGCTAAGATACCACCTAAATAAAATAGGTCTGTCAAATGAGACGGAGTGTCGTCTGTGTCTTGAAGACGACGAAACTACATCACACATTTTGTGTGCTTGTCCGGCTTTAGCACGGTTAAGAAGAGGGATCTTCGGTCAAGAGTTCCTGGACTCGGCTGAAGCTCGTTCATCTTCTGTAAAAGACCTTCTGGCGTTCCTTAGGGTAGCAGATCGTCTTTTACTGTAAAGGGGATTCGGCACAAAAGACCGCCTGGTCGCAGTGCCCACCATGAGGGTCACCCCTAACAATAATAATAATAATAAAAAGGTTCGGTGACCTAGCAGGCCAAGGAATCGGTCCACCTCGTCCAATCCAGCGCTCTGGGTAATTTTCATTTAACCTTGCCCTAACAATGTTCCCAGTATGCGCAGGTGCTCCGTCGAGCTGTAAATAAATTGCGCTTCTGGTGGCCAGGGGGATGTCCTCCAACAGATCCGGAAGGGTATTCTCCAAAAAGTCCGAGTATAGCTGACTATTCAGCACTTGGGGAAAGATGAAGGGTCCTATCAACTGGTTGCCGATGATGCCAGCCCAGACATTGACACTAAATCTTTGCTGGAAGGACCGACACCTGGTCCTATGTGGGTTCACATCTAACCAGGTGTGGAGGTTGTGCAAGTTTGTGATGCCATCCCGGGTGAATTGCGATTCATCCGTCCACAGAATTCGGTCTAGAAACCTTCTGTTTTCAATGTCAGACTCGAACAGCCAAGTGCAGAATTGCAATCGTCCTTCGGAATCTCCTTCCCTAGTGCTTGGACCGGGATATGGTGGTATGGATGTAGTCCCTCTCGGTTCACAACGGTCCAAACTCTCCCTGAAGACAATCCTGACCTTCGTGCGACCTGCCTGATGCTTATTACAGGGCTGTTCCTGACGATGTTGAGGATTTGTTGGTCGGGGTCCGCTGAATCGGCCGATTTTCCTGCTCGCGTTTCTGCTCTGGGGGCGGTTACACTTCCGGTTTCTGTTAACCTTATTAAAGTCCTTGAAAATACCCTTCTGTTGGGTACCCGCCGATTCGGGAATCTCCTTTGGTATTCTCGTACGGCCTCATTATCATTTCCTTCTACTAAACCGTACACGTAAATTATATCGGCATACTCGTCAACACTGAATTCTGCCATTTTATCTTAATATTTTCTATTAAACACCCGGTTTTATCGCTTGCTTCTTCAACTGTGGTCAACGTCCTTTCAAACTTACCCATTTTTATACCATAATTCATACGAAGTATTAGAAACGGAGCGTCAGGATACTTAGGAGTCAATACTGGATATAATAAACTAATAACGCTATTTAACGAGATTACATTTATTATTTTATTACTGTTTTGCTGAAATAATAAAAATGTACTACCTCTGTTTCCTAAACAAACATTTCCGAACTTGCTGTCATAAAAATTGTTTACTTAACGACTTTTTCCATTATGGTGCAATAAAGTAATTAGGTACCTGTGAGGATGTTTTAATTTCAGGACTTTTGCAACCCTTTTCTACCTGGGCATGTTGCACCTTTTTGGAAAGGTAATTAGATAGGCAACTTAAAAAAAATAAAAAGTGGGTATGTTAATAACATGAATTTCAGAGAAAAGTGGGGCGAAAGGTGAAAAATCGTGAAATAAAAGTTAATTTTTTCAACTTGCAGGGGGGATTGTGGCCAAGGGGTTGGGGATAGAGGGGTGGTGTAAACTTTTTTGGAAAGGGCTTCCAAATAGTGATTTTTTTAAATCAGTTTGGGGCCGCTGCGATGCGTAGGAAAAAAGATAAAAATACAAGAGCGGTTCCCATATAAGGCAAAATCCTGATTTACGAATCACCCTGTAACTGCCAAACGGTGCGAGATGCCCCCCCCCCCACCCATACGATTTTTTGCTTGTCTCGGTCTGACCTTTCACCCCCTGCAGTATTGACCACCCACCTCTGAACACCCTGTATAACGTTAGGACACCCTATATAACGTCAGGACCCGAGTTCTACTCGCATTTGTTCATCTTTTTGTTTTATTAAAGAAGACGATTATTAAAATCTAACTCTTTGCGGTCGTATTGTTTATAACATGTGTCATTCTGGATGGAATTAACTTACTTGAACAAATAGTATTACATACTATTATATGTACATTAGGGTGATTCAATTTTTTTTTCGTTTTCTTCAAACAGGTTCAACCGTTGCTAGGACAGGGAAGAAAAGTCCTGGCCCAAACTCAGCTCATAATATCAATATTTACTGGTGGCTCATCGAACTTTTTTGTTTTCCATAAGAATAACATGGGAAAGAATGCATTACTAGACGTTTTTGTCTGTATCTCGTGAAAAAATAATCATACATTAATTGGACCAATTTCATTAGAAAGAGTATATAATTTTCTACGAAAAAATATTCTTGCATTTGTTTTCGTAAAGTTAACACAATATTAGTTTATTAGCATTCAAACTCGAGGCATAAATTCAAGATTGACGAAAAAAACGATTTTGTGAATTCTTCAATGAAACTATGAATATTATTGGTTAACCTATTGAACCTATGCACTTTCTAATGAAATTGGGCCCATTCATGTATGATTATTTTTTCACGAGATACAGACAAAAACGTCTAGTAATGCATTCTTTCCCATGTTATTCTTATGGAAAACAAAAAAGTTCGATGAGCTATCAGTAAATATTGATATTATGAGCTGGGATTGGGCAAGGACTTTTCTCTCCTGTCCTAGCAACGATTGAACATGTTTGAAAAAGAAAAAAAGAATCGAAATAAATTTGAATCACCCTAATGTACATACATATTGTATGGTTTAGCAAAAGCAAAATTTATCAATTTTTGCACCTAAAACACAATTTATAATTATTTCGAATTCTATGTACTAGTGAAGCACTTGAATCAGTATAATATAAGATCAGTACACTGAAAAAAATATATACAGTAGAACGCCGATTATCCGAACGCCGATTAACCGAATCGCCAATTATCCGAATCGGTCTTAAGCGTAATATAAAAAATTAAAACCAAGTAATTTTTCAATAAAAACAAGTTTTGTGGGGACGCAAGAATACAAAAATGCGCGTGACAATTGCCGTGTTCAATATTGGTAGTCAGAGAGTGCCAGTTTTGAGGTGAGCTCGAAGCTCCAGCCAAGCAAACATACATAGATATACTTCTCACCTTTATTACCAGTCTATGTCCGATTATCCGAATTTTCGATTATCCGAATCGACCCCGGTCCCAATTGATTCGGATAATCGGCGTTCTACTGTACTCGTATAGTCGATTGAAAAATGAAGTCTTGTTAATTCAGCTGGTACGAATGTTCAGTTGCAAAGAACTAGATCCTAGGTCATTAATTATTTTAATATCAATTTCACTAGATGATAGTTGTAAAAGAAATACAATAGAATAGAAATCGTGTCAATTTTTAAAACACGTTAAATTGACCAGATATTGCTCATAAACTAACATGGTCAATGTTTGTTTTAACAATCATATTAAAGTCATTGCTACACTGCGACTTTAGGATTTTTGAGTTCTAAATGAACGAGATCTTGCTTCAAGAAAATACAAAGCTTCGTTTCCCTAGGACTAGTTTATGTAATTGCAAGAGAATAGTCGAATTTAATGGTCACATTATATATCTCAGTCGCAAAGATGCCTTGTGGTAAATTATTTTAACACTGAGCTTCGTTATGTGAACTAACCCCGTCATATCGTTCCAATCAGATCTGTAGTTTAAATAAGAATACGGTTCTATAATTTTTAAATAGACTTCTGTCATCATCTTGTTAGGTGAAAATCAAAAGAAAAATAATCATGTAAATCATGACATTAGTTTTTGTATATGTTTCTTTGCTGTGGTGGTTGAGAGCATACGACTGTAAAAGATTAATAAGACGTTAATATTCTATGAAACTTAACTTAAGTTATCCATTCATTAAAATTTATGAATACTACTATTATGTCACTTGTATCAGAAATTTTTTAAGTAGCAATTATAGTCCAGGCTCATCTGTAAGGATAAAGCTAATTGTTCTTTGCATTTTCATTCAATACCGTTCAGTCGGTTCCACTGCTCATTTATTAATGAAATGATGTATTGAAAAAATCGATCATTATATTCGATGAATCATAAAATATCGATGTAATAGCGCGATGCGTTATATCGAAGAAAAAAACATCGAAACTTTTTTGAAATGTCCATCGTTAAATTCAACTATCCAGATTTAAGTTAAATTTCTACCTAACAATGCATATACCATAGCTTGATGTAAGGCAGAGGAAAATAAATTGGATTTTGGGTGATGCAGATCAGTTACATGTGAGCCAATCAATGTGCAACTGTCTCTCCATTCACCTGGGAGTCTCGCGGCCTCCTACACCTGGCCTAGATGTGGCCGAAACCAGTTCGCCACCCAGAAACAAATTTGTCCGACTCTCGGAGAATTATGTGTAGTACTTCTATCAAAAATCTTTGTACATTGATCCGGGGGTAAGGTACTAGAAATATCAATTAGAGTCCGGGACCCAGAATCCCTTCATCCCGCAGCCGTGCGGCTAGGTAGCGCGCGGAAATCGTAAACGAGCCGTTCGCTACTGCCGCGGTGCACGCGGCTGACAGTTACAAATGATAATGTCGTTGTCGTTCCCTCTATCAAATTTCCAGCCGACTGTGCTCATTTTTGAGTGACGGCGCTCTACAAGAAATTGTTTGCGACCGAGAACTGATACGGGCGTCTTGGCGACGGCTCCGGGGCTCCTTTAAGATCTCCTCGAAACTCGCATGGAGTTAACGAGCAAGAGCTTTTCAGATATTTAGTACATGGCCCTTGAGATGGTGCTGCATATTAACTTCCAGTAGCTGGGCAGAGATAAGCTATCACCTGGAGAACAGCACCTCGCGCGAAGACACCAGGCACAGGAGGTCACATGTGAGGCCTCGCCGTCATAAATTATGAATTTTAATTCATTCGATGACGACGACGATGTGACAACATTGGGTACAACATTATCTCGCCCGCTTAATTAATGACGAGTTTAGCAGCCCGCAAATTGATGGCCTCGAGCGGGTGCTGGTTATTGTGGCGTAGAGTTTACCCGAAACGAACAAAAGTTCGCCAGCCACCGGAACCAGTCCCTCCGCTGGGTCCCGCCGAACGCTCGGAGGAGGAGGACAAGTTTTCGAAACCGAAGGCGGCTGAGGCTCAACCGAGTGAAAAATCGCCTGCTAAGTGGCATCCAGCGCCCGGCGATCCATCAGGACCGGTGTAATCGCGGGACTCCCGCGATCAATTCGACGAACGTAAATATTGACAGAAATTAATTGACCACAGACGTCCGTTTGATGTTTTTTCGATTGCCTACAAACTTTTCGAGCTGCGACCTCTCCAGTTCAAAAGGCAAAAACTTTAAAAACGTTCAAGTTGCGCAGAACGCCGTGAAGGTCCATGCTGTGTACTGTCGCATTTTGATGAAAAAATTCATGACAGAGACCAGCCAGGTCCCACGTTCCAGTTTTAGTGAAAGTGGTGGAACGTCGGTTACGAAATTTAAACTTCTGCAAAAAGGGAAAAGTAACTAAAATCATAAGCAAATATTGCAGCATGAGCGAAAATAATATAGGCCCATAAGAACATGTTTTGGGGTTTTATACAAAATCATATAACTTTGTATAATAATTTACCAAAAAAATCAAGTAGACTAAAGGGATTTTAACGACGTTTGGCGAGGTATTATGGGTATATGTGGGTATACTATTACTTCTCCACTATTCAGAAATAGTTGAGAAAAACGGCCTGAAAATATCTCCAGTGCTTTATGTACATATAAGTTATTTAGTTATATAAATATTACAGATAGTATACTCACATTCCACCAAACAATTTGGAAGACTCAATTAGGTTACGATTTTAAAAAAAACACATTTTTTTCAATAATTTGTTTTTTTACAGAAAGAAAACAGATAACGTTTTGAAAATTTTCACAGATATTTATTTACACTTTAGATATACAAAAATATTTTTTTCTGATTTTTGAGACCGGCTTTGGAATTTTTATTGATTTTTTTAAAAAAAAAACACCAAAAAATTATGGCAGGCATGATTTCAGGCGTCTGGATCGTCTAAAGAAAAAGAAAAAACACCAAATTAATCCTTGTTCAAATGGCTATCGTGTGAACTAGGATAATTTTTTTCTACTAAAAAATACCAAAATGGCGGTCATGTGAAAAAAAAAACGATTTTTAAGGCTAGAAAATCGGCTGAAAATTGGTAAATTTGTTATCGATCAACACGATCTAGTTCATACGATAGCCATACATATCAACAATAACATATCAAAAACTCAGAGTGATCGGTCAAGTAGTTTTTTTTAATCGTGCCCGCCAACTCGAAAAACGTGATTTCGAGATATTAGCGTTTAGAGTTGTATTAATTAATTTTTTGAAGAAATGCTACGTACCTCTAGTCTGCCATGCCTGCGCAATAAGTTAATATCACTCTAAAACCTTTTTAATCGTGTTCTTAACCCCTGGAGGGGATACTTGTTTCGAACTTTGTCCCTCCATTCCTCCAAACGCTTATAACTTCGTTTCTAATTATCGTAGACAATTTTTCAAATTAAAGCTCAGACGATTGTGAAGAAGATAATTTTTTCATATTTATCTTTATTCTACGCTGAGTTACAATTGGAAAAGTAAAAATCGTAAAAAATTTAATTTTTTTCTTTGTCTGGTTTGTGAACTTAATTACCAGAATTTCCTCCAGTGGTTAAGAGTTATATAAATGCTCTTTCGTATTTAAAAATTATTTTGTAAAAAGTAATCTGTAATGTAACAGCCGAAATTATAAGAAAAATATGAAAAATACTATTGAATTGACTATTCACATTGATTGACTTTCAGGAGCATCTAGGGAAGAATCCAGGATACTTACTGGCTACAAAGATAGGCACGCATCCTTCTTTAAGTTTTCTTTAATATTTAGTATCATATCACAGTCAGTTGTCCGCTTGTCCTCATATGGGATTCGTAAATTTTGAACACTTCCTATTCAAAGAGATATTGAACAGATTTTTTGTCCATATGAAATACAAATTTTTTGCTAGGACGTTTCTTTATTATAAATTTTCCAGTTTCCAGCAAGTTATTATGTCCTAATCAAGTTGCGATCAAAACAACATCCTCTTTTGAGTGAGAGTCCTGAACACACACAAGCAGGATATCCCCAAAGTGCAGATCAATCACTGGAGTCGGGTGAAGTTTTGATAGATTCCCCGAGGGAGGTGTGCCCGAGCGGCTATTTGAATTCCCCGATTAAGGCTCGCTCATTCGATAGTTTCAATGGTAGCGACTTTGTGAAATTTTCAACTCAATTTCAAGTCTATCAGGATCCATCAATCAGGGGCTGACAGGACTTGTTTGCAAACATTTTCCCATTTCCCATGTTTCAGTCCGGGCTGCACCTCCGGGCGGGGGAATACCCGGCTGAAAGGTGGATTTTCTGCACTTGTCAATGGGAGCCCGTTTAAACCCAGCTGTCTCTGGAAGAGGAGTCTTCAGGCCGGGGACGACATAGAGCTTGAAGGTTATTTAAAAATCACGTAATTTTGCACACGGGAGGGTGTCCTTGTTTTTCCTGTCTCTGATCCCTTTTCGTTGGTTTCCCCAAGGATAGATGTGACTTTTCCGAGCATAATTTGCCCCCATCCCTTCTAAGAGGTGAAATGCTCGGTGGCAACTGAACGCCGCCGCCGCCCGGCACCTTCTCACACGGCGGGCGCAAGCACAGCGCGCAAAAAGACCCTGAGAAATTGTTAAAGGATAGGAAAAACTGCGAGCGAGGACTAAGGAAATTTCGTCTTTCACGTCAAAAACATTTTTATGAGATGACGGGCAACCATTAATTTCATTTCGACTCATGCTTTCTGGAGGTTTTGTTACACAGTCTGAAGAATTTTCTGGGCAATTCTTCTTTTTTTTTCTCCCCGGCCTCGCCTTATCCCTGCCGCTGCCGCCGCCGACGGTCCTTTCGTTTCCCTTTTTTCTCCCGGTGCGCTTTCCCATTCAAGCAAGAGACCGCTTTCCGAATTCCATTTAGTTTCAGATTACTTTCGTCCTTTCCCTGGACTCCAATTTTCAATGTGCTGCCTGGAGAGTGTTGCCCTTCAGGGAAGATGTACACTAAAGCTACACGGACTGAGGAGGGGTGGGCTGCGGCAAATCCTTGATTGGTATTTCAAAGGCAGCCATTTTAGTGCACCCGGGCATTGATGCGTTATCCCTCCCCGGGAGGATTATCCCGGCCGTTCCCAGCTCTCGACTTACATAAAAGAACCCTGTTCATATTTTTCTAGTTAGATACGCTCTAGAAATTGAAGGCGCACGTACATACTATATGTATATACATACCTTCGACGCTTAGGGGTGGTCTTTGCGTAATATTCTATCCGGGATCCTGGATCTGGGAATGGCGGTGTTCTTTGTGAGTCTGGATATCATAACTAAGTCTCCTTTGCATAGGCTGCCAGCGAGAGAGGATTGAAACCAATTCTTAACAATGTTGTTCAGAGCAATATGTTTCAAAAAGAAGATTTGCTACAGTATTTCAACTATGTCACCTTTCACTTGATGACAATTTTATAAAACAACACTATAAAATTTAATTTTTTTTATATTTTATCTTAACATTTTACGTTCAATTTTGATTTGCAAAATTATGGAAATATTATAATCTGGCTCATATTTTTGTGGTTTATTAAAAACACTTTTTAACCCTTGGACAGCATCCCTCTGTACGAACTAGAAAATTGTATTTGAAAGGAATAAACTGTGAACAAATTGGTAATGTCATTAAAAAATAGATCGAATTTTTATTTTTTAAGATTAAGCAAAAACGTCCACAACTTTTTAAAGCTGAATCAGTACTTTTATGTAATATAAATGGTTTTTATAAAATTTTCAAAAACTATTTTTAATTTATAATCTGAAGTGATGCGATTTGCAATATTAGAAATAAGGATAAATGTTCTACAAAAATCACTTGGGGTGGATTATACCCCTTGTGCCGTATAAGGGTTAACATATGAACAAATTTTATTGATTAATTTATAGAGTGCGACGCGTTTGGCCCTATTAAAACATTTTGAGGCTATCGATTGATTATTTTCATTGGTTAAAATATTTTTCGGATTTAGTAAGGGACTATTGTTCCAGAAATTGAACTGATCGTTAACTATGTTTTCACTGTTTTTAGCATTCTTTATTTAAAAAATCTCTGCTCTATTCAAAATGTCTCCTTCGTTTAAGTTATGTAGTAATTTGATATTAATTGTACTTATGTTTTTTTTCTTTTAAGTGTTTTGAAATAGCAGACTGTGCAGCGTAGTACTCGCAGCTCCTGTAAAATTCTAAACTTATCTATGCCAAGTTCGTTTTTCCAACATAAATTCCAGAACAATCATCACATTTAATTTGGTATATCCCGCATTCAGTGCATTCCAGTATGTAAATTTTTTGCTTAATTTTATGATTATATACTATTGTGATCAAAAAGTAAAACCAATTCGAGCAAATCTTCTTGTTTTTAGTTTGGCAGCACTGTGACTCATATCTGTGTAAAATTGCGTTTTCTGAGCAACTAAAAGTGAATTTTTCGATTTTTACAATGTGTGATTTTATTAAGCAAAGAAGTTGCATTAAATGTTGTTTGCAGAATGAAATTTCTGCTGCAGAAATGTTTAAAATGTTCCAGAAGACCTTCAGCGATCAGATTTTGTCTGAAAAAAATGTTTACAAGTGGTACAAACAATTCAAAGAAGAGAAAGTGTTGAAGAAAAAGAACGTTTCGGACGACCAACAACATCAATCAATGAACAACATGTCAATAAAAGATTTGGTGCTCAAAAATCATCGGTTGACAATTAGAGATCTTGCTGATTCTGTAAACATTTCATTTGGATCGCTCCAAACCATTTCGAAAGAGCATTTGTGCTTGAGAAGAGTCATATCTCGATTGGTTCCGAAAACATTCAATTTCTCATCTTACACTGCATTGGTCCTTCAAGACTTTTTCATCAAAAAATTCGATGCATGTCGTTCCAAAACCACCGTATTCGCCCGATTTAACTCCAGTGACTTCTGTCTATTCTCTAAGCTCAAAATAGTGCTTTTACCTCCTTGAAGATGTCGCTTTTCGTGCCAAGTAACCATCATTTGCGGGAAGTGCAGCGGAAACTCATCGTTTGCTTGTGGAGATTTATGGTGAGCATGCTCCATCTAATACAACTTTTAAGGAATGGTTTCGACGATTTCAAAATAATGATTTTGGCACTGAGGCCAAAGAACATGGAAAACCACCAAAAAAATTTTAAGATGCTGAATTGGAAGCATTATTGTCAGAGGATTCTTGCTAAACTCAATCAGAATTGGCTGCAGCATTAAATGTTGAACGATCAACTGTTGCAAAACGTTTAAAAAAAATGGGAATAAAAAAGTTGGTAACTGGGTCCCATATGAATTGAAAGAAAGAAACGAACGTCGAAAAACAATTTGGTACTTCAAAGCAGCAAAGAAAAGGATTTTTGCAGGGAATAATCACAGGAGATGAAAAATGGATATATTATGAGAATCCTAAACGTAAACAAGCTTGGCTGATGTCAGGTGAACCCGGACCATCACAGCCAACAAGAAATATTCACTGTGACAAGGTAATGCTCTGCATTTGGTGGGTTCAGAGAGGTGTTGTTTATTATGAGTTGCTCGAACTCCCTCAAACTATTAATGGAGAAGTTTACCGACGACAACTAATGCGTTTGAAGGGAGCCATAGAAGAAAAACGACCAGAATCGGTGAATAGGCACAGTAAACTAATTCTTCAACAGGATAATACCAAACCGCATACCGCACAAGTCGTGAAAAGATATTTAGATGGACAGAACTGGGAAGTGCTACTCCATCCGACATATTCGCCAGACATAGCTCCTTCGGATCATCACTTATTCCGAACAATGCAGTCAGATCTTAAGGGAGAACGGTTCACTTCATACGAAAGTATCAAAATTTGGATTGATAATTGGATCAGCTCAAAAGACCAGGATTTCTTCATGCAAGGAATACGTAAATTATCTGAAAGATGGGCAAAGGTGCTGTCGATGGAGCATGCTTTGAATAAACTTTTCTTTACTTTTCGAAAAAAGCAAATGTGTTTAATTTTAACAAAAAAGGGCGGAGTCATATTCACGCACCCAATAAATAAATTTTTTTTCTTTAGACTTCTTTTTTTACACGTATTTCTCGAGAACGTTTCGATTAGGTAAAAATAGGATTAGGTGTATATGTTTATATTTTTAAACAATAAATGTGGTTTTTTAAACATTTTCGGAACGTATCCTCCTATTTTGTACTAGCTCCTAGTCTCACTTAACATGACTTCACACGAGACGGCATTTTCTAGGAACCTCTCTACCGTGTTATAAGAGGGATACCTGTATTTATTTAAAATTACAAAATATATCACTATATATGCCGGAGAATAAAGATGTTCCTCTAAGAAAAAACTTTGGTAAATATAGAAAAATCCGTTCGTTATTTAAACTTTAAAATTAATTCCTTTTAATGATCTAATTAAAACACATCCTCGTACTTCCAAAAACAAACTTCCCCCCGATTCTATCTAAAAGGTAGAGCATTTAATCTCTTTAAGACTTTATTATAATACTAATTTTAATTTAAAACTAGTCTATTTGCGGAAGTATCTGCAAATTATGAGAGAATTCTGAAATGCTGAGATTTAATATTAATTCCTTTCAAGTAATTTTGGATAGTTGTTAAGAGGCTAAGAGATCTTAAATTTTCTCCAGAATTATTTTCATATTTTAAATAATAAATTACAGTTATAGAAAAAGTTTTTAATATGAAAAATAACGGACATCCAAATTTCCCTCTGGTCGTTCTCAACGCCATCTGTATTTTAGTAGAAGGTTATTTATTCAGACTTGTGTACAAATTATCCTATTCAATAACCGTAAATTAGCAAAGACACAATTCACAGTTGACACTGATGGGTCACATGTCAATTAAATGCTTCTATTAAAAAGTAAATTCTTCGCGGGATGTCCCAATGAGTAACTTTAATACATATATAATATAATGAATTTTATTATTTCATTATTTCCCTAAAATGTATTCATATATCATTATTTTTAATAAACGATTTCTAATGTTTAAGCTTGCTGGCACATTGCAACATTAAAGTGATCAGAAGTCTGTTGGTTTTAATTAAAATTTGGTCTTTCAAAAATCTAAAATAAACAATATTCTTTTCAAAGAGGTAAATAAACAAAATAAAGTAAATTTTTACAAACAAATAAAAAGCGACTGCAAAACTTTACTTACTTTACTCTTAAGAAAAGAGCATTAACCCTTTGCGGTCGCATGTCTGCTCTCAGCCACCACAGCAATGAAATATACTGATTTTATATATACTAACTGTAAGTCAACAAGCTTCGGAGGTACGAAGAATCCGAAATAATATTTTAAAAAATGTGTTTCAGTGCAGTGCTAGTGATAAATTTTGTTTTTCCTTTATAATATTATAATATTACGTATTATTGTTTGTTCAAGTAGTTATAAACAATACGACTGCAAAGGGTTCAAGGACAATATATAAAATTATTGATATTTAAATACCTACAATATCTACTCAGTTAATTTTGAACTCGGTGCCAGGGCGGTTGTTTCTTATTATTTTTGTTAAGGTTGCTTTCATTAGTTTTAGACCATTTTGGAGTCATATAATCTCTATCTTGTATTCATATGTAAGTAGATTTAGTAAATAGGTATCCATTAAGGTTATTTCTTTGTTTTTCTTGCCTTGGCTGGCATCGACTCCAAAAATTACTGATTAGATATTGTAAATATTTAAGTATCAATAATTTTGTATATTGTCTTTCAATGCTCTATTCTTTAAACTAATAAAACATATTATTTTTTGAGTTTAAGTTTGTACATATAGGCAAAGATTCGAGAATTTAGTTTATTTTTCAATTCTAGGACACCATAATATTTTGTTTTCGTTATAACTACATGTATATGCCAAGGTTTATTAAAATCGGGTAACAGGAAGTGGGTGAAATTCAATAAACGGGATTCATCCCATAATTTTCCACCCTTAGAGGTGGGATATTTTTTTCAAAATTAAATCGGACCATTCTCGAGGCGAGGACATTACGTGACATATACACAAATAACTACGAAATTGTTGGGCCAGTCTTTACAAAATCGGAGTGGGACCACCAGGTGTTGATCCTACTTCATTCAAAAAAAGATCAATCGAAATCGATCCAGTAGTTTCGGAATAATCGCTGCACAAACATACAAAAAAAGCATATAAACAGGTCGAATTGGAAACCGCTTTTTGTTTTTTTTTAATTCTATTAAAAACTGAGGTTAGCCTATGGTGTTTTTGATTGAAAATTGGGGTGTATTTGCCTCAAGTTCTTGCGAAATTGGCTCTAAAATATCCGACTTTTAATTCAGAAGACAGAAACACATCTTGTTTCTTACCCCTTTCTGTAATAATGTTCAAAAAATCAAATTAAACGCTAAATACTCGTTCCAGTTGCTCCGCTAAAAAAAGTCTTACAAACATTTTTGGGGAATTTAATCCTAGATAACTAAAATCAGTTTTACTCTGCGAGTAATCATTCGTCTTATAGACTAGGAATTAAAATCAAATGTATTTCTACATTTCTTTCATTTATTTCCAACAAATTAGCGTAACTTAGGAGAAATATAATTATATTTTAATTATAATATAGAAAAGTGCTAAAAATTAACTCTTGCTTGCTAGATGTTAAGAGTTCTTTCCGGAAATAGCCTCGTTGCAGTAATTTGTCATTTTCTGTTTCTTAGATGGTTTGATTCACATTCGTGCTTATTACCTTCTGGTAGTTAATTTGACTAGTTATGAAGGTACTGTGAGCGCTATGGGGACATTTCGAAAACAGAAAACTAGCAGGAGCCGGTTTAGTTATCTAGAGTTGATAAAAATGCTTGTTTTATCCTCTTCAAACACGCTTTGCACCTGCGCATGGTGGAATTAGATTAATTACGCCCCCTAATCAAGAGAGAGATATCACTGCGTTTTCAATATCTTTTAATTGATTACTATAAGTCTGATTTGCATAAATGGGTAGGGGTAGTTAGTTCAAACAACAAAACATGAATTTAAGGAAATTTATTTATTTTTTGATTAAAACGATACTTAAAATTTCAACTGAATGCTTAATTGCTAAATTTTTAAGCGAATTTCACTGGCAATATAGCACTATACGTGTTCAGAAATTTTTAGCATTATATTATTTAATTAATTTAAGATAAACATTTAAACATTTTCAAATGTCTCCAATCTGTCCTCTTAATAAGTTTCTTAGTAAATAAGTATAAAAATTCTATTATGTAGAAAATAAATGTTATTATGAACAAAGTACAAAATCGCAGTATTTGCAGGATATAAATTGATGAGGCATCAATCACCCTAAACTATGACTGTTGTATGTGCGTCGTTGTTATAATTAAAAATTTAATTATCCTAAGTTAAAGCAGCTAAATTTTTATTAGTTACAAATTTCGAACACTTTATTATAAAAGACTATAACTTATGGTAACTACACAAGTTTAAAAACTGCAGTTTGCTTAACAATTCTATTTGAAGAAGTGATATTAATCATAAATGCTTATTTAGTAAGGATCTAATGTGAAAAAATCCATTTTATTTATGAACCGAATTAATTCCGTGGGAAAAGAATTTTCTCCCGAATTTTTTTGTCTCCTGGAAAAATGTTAGAGCATCGTGAATTTCCATGGGAATGTTTTTCCCTGGGGATCCCTATTACCAACGTGGATAAAAATCTCCTTTTAGAATCCGAAAGCAACCCAAAACTCACTTTTTTGTATCAGACCAAACAAGATCAAATATTTTCAAATTTTCTCCTTAAATACATCTTTTCAAAATTTGTTAACGATTTCCCTGTTTCTTTTAGTAAACGCATAGGCTACGTCGGAATAAATTGGTGCAACATTTTTGGGGAAGCTGTAGCCGTAAAGTTAAAGTTTTACCATGCCCTATTTTTAGAGAACTTATTGAACCAAATCCATAAATAACTCTAAACATCTTTTCAAAAATTGTTACAACTTTCTCAAAAATTTCCAATAGCAACAACCAATAGCTCTCACGAAAAACTGATTAGCAACTACTGAGGGTAATCAAGTGCTTTGGAGTGTACGAAGAACTTCTTCCCTTCTGCGCCAAAGACCCCGAGGAAAATGGCTAGGATAGAACTCATGTCGGAAAATTCACAAAACTTCCCTCAGAATGATGAAACCGACTTTTTGGACATGGGGAAAATTCCGGGAAAAATATTATTCATAATGATGATCTTAAAATTGGAAAATTGATGCTTAAATACCAATGCTTTAAAAACGCAATCTTAAAATAATAAGATATATGCCCTAATTTTATTAATTTTATTAATAAAAAATTTAGCTTTATTTAAAGAAAATTAAAGAACATCATTTTTTTTTTTCAACAAAATTTTTTTGAACTGAACGAGCGAGTTATCTTATTTTGTTATTTATTTTTACAGAGTTGGACTAAGGGGGGAAGTCCATGTAAACGCCTCAAAATCAGTCATATTTTAAAAATGTTTTAGAAGGTTTTAAAATAATTTTATTGTTTTAAATTTTTAACATAACTTTATTTACCTTTTCTAAAGTATAAAAAAAAATTTTTTTTTCCTTCCAAAATGGCGGCTCAGGATAATTAAAATTTTATAAATATTTTTAAAAACTGCTCGTGTCGTAACTCAAAATGTTAATGATCGATTTGCCTGAAATTTTGAGAGGTTTTTCTCTAAATTATTATCGGAAGGATAAACCTAAAATTTCAGATATTTCGTGTTAATAAAATATTTTTGGGGGGTCAAAAATTTCGAAAAAATAGCCCAAAATTCTGACTTATTTCTCAAAGGCTTCTTTTGTATTGCTTTTTTTTATACTTTACAAAAGTTAAATAAAGTTATGTTAAAAATTTAAAACAACAAAATTATTTTATCACCTTCTAAAACATTTTTAAAATATGACTGATTTTGAGGCGTTTACATGGACTTCCTCCCTTAAACCTAGATATACAGTGAAAACGCACCCGTATAACACTGAGAAGTAAGAAGTATTTTTAATAATATTATTTATTATTTTGTTTGTTTTCATATTTCAGGTGAAGTCATTAAAAAACGCGTTTCTTGCAGTTGTACTATAAGTTTTTATATCGTGTGGGATCCCTAAGTTACTAAGGTCTCTGTATTTTTGCTTCCTCATTTAATATGCAAATAGTAAAATTTCTAAAATATTCGCTGACGCGTTTGCAGCATGTGGCTTAAATTATTCAATTCGTCCTTGAAAGTCCCTTAAACAGTGCTCGGCATTTCCTGCGACATCATTTAATCAATTTTCGAGTCCCAAAGTGGCCAGGGGAAATTCACCGAGTTAGAAATATGTCCTTAAAATATTTCCTGTGTCGAGGAGTCGTAGTGCGCTGGTTCCATTTGCCTGCAGCAATTGATTTAGAGCGTCATAAATAGCTCAAGAAATCCGGTGGAGTTGCCTATAAATTCGCAAGTAGCTTGAAAGAGTGTCTCCCAGAGAGAGGCGGGTGTATTATAGACCCCGTCAAGTGGGTGTGCAGTGTAAAAACAAAAAACGACGAAGGTTTTTTATCCCCAGGCGGTTCTTTTATTGAGCCGAAAATAAACAGAATCGACAAAACTATTTCTCGTTTATCGTCGTCAAATTGCGAAATTAACATTTTGCAAAGGAGAGTATAATTCCGCCATCAAAATTCCAAGGAATGCAGGAAGCGTTGTCCTCCGCAAAAAAGGGCTGTCTGTTAGCACCGGCGGCGGGGCGGCGGCGACGGTGAGGACACAAGTCCGGCTGGCCGCGCGGCGAATAGTGGGCATAACTCAGGCCGCCAGCATAAATTCCAACGACAAGGAAAAAAACTTCGACCATTAAGTGTCCTTGCCTGTCTGGCAAAAGTGCAGCAGTACACCGGCGATAAGGACGAGTTCCTCCCGGACAGCGCGCAGTTATGCAAATGCAGGCCCATTTCGGACTGTCAGTGCATCTGACCCAAATGTTCGCGGTGAAATTTATACGCCTGCAGAGTTCCGTCGTTCGGGTGTTGGTCTTCGCCCGACCGACGTTCTCCTCCTCCTCCCGTTCAATTTCCTCGCCCGATGTCGTCAATTCGAGGAAAGCGCACCTGTACAGGTAACTTGTACAAGTAAAACGTGCACAGGCACAGGAGCAAATCCATTTCGACTCCTTAACGACCTTGCGGTTACGACGGGGCTCGTTATTGTTAGTCGTTACCGAGGCGCCGGAACCCAAAGCCGCCCTGCTGAGACACAAAAGTTAAAAGAGACATTCTAATTAACGCACCTCGGTGCCTGCGCCCTCACCTGGCGGACACCGCGCCGCCCCTCTAGCCCGGTCCCACCGCTCCGCCGCCGTCGAGTGAGCACACGGCTTCCGGCTGGGGTGCTCGTGTGTATCTAGCAGATTAACCTCGGATCCTCCTTTTATCTGGGCAATTTATCTTAATTAAGTTCCCTGCTCCGCATACCAAGCTTGTGGTGGGATCCGAATCCCACTCGAACTAGCATGGGGCTCCCGGAAACACCTCATTACCAGACGTCCTTGTTCCTTCCTTGGGGCTCCTCGACGTTGCCGATTTCCCAATGCTCCTCCTTGATTGCGTATGTTGTTCGGCGTGCTAAAGATAAAAACAAGAAAAAGAGCAATGGGGGAAAGGGTTTTCTTGTAGATTTCACCCATTTGGGTTCTTATCTGGGCCGAGGTCGCATTAGCGCCGCCCGCCTGTCCCCCCGTACCACCAACACCGGCAGCTGGCCCCTCGGATGCTGATGGCGTATGCACCACACAAACCTCTCTAGAACCGAATTTGTCGCTCAGTTTCAAACAAATTCGGATCTACAGGGTAGATGTAGAGCAGAAATAGACAAGCATCTTCCAAAGCGTAGACTCCGTTTCATCTGAAATGAGAAAATTGGAAAGGTTCAGAGGGAGGCTTTTAAGATTTTGCGGATGTCGAAATGAAATGAGAAAGCGTTATCAAGGTCGTTTTTGACGTGAATCATGGCCCTATGGGTTTCCACGCGACGACGATTGTCAAGATTCGAGTTTCTGATTTGTCGACCTTTTAAATTTATCTGGAATCGACATACCTCGCATCTCTTTTTCCGGGATATTTATGAGAAATTTAAAATATTAAGTTATTTCTTATAACTTGGCATTATAGAAATTTAAACATTCATATCCGATTCTTATAGATTTTGTCATTTATAGAGACTAACATTCCTTTAAATTAGAAAAATAAAATCGAAATAAATTAAAGAAAAAAATTAATACGAAGTTAGAAAATAAAGCTTAAATTTGCTCTTAATAAAAAATAAATTTGTATTTTAATCTACAAGGAATCTGTTTATAAAAATATTTATTTTGTATATGAACTAGCTCTGTACTTTTAAAAGAGCTACATGCAGAGAAAAATCTTGCTATAGCAAAGAAAAACTACAGTCAAATTAAAGAAAAACGTCTTGGAATATGAGCAATTTTTCTAAATTTAAAATCATGAAGCTTATAAAATTATAATAACTTGTAGCATTATAAAAAACGAAATACCTTAGGAAGTAAGAAACTTAATACACCTTTCTTAACGCGAAAAAACTAGCTCTATATGCCGAATTTAAGGAAATCATTTTTTTGCCTGCAGTAGGCCTGCAGTAGGCCAAATGTTCGGAACTGTGAAACTTTAATTACAAAATCGATTTTTCTCTAAATGTAAGCAATAATTATTAATTTTTCACTTAAAAAATTTGAATTAATAAATATTAATATTAATTTTTATAAAAATCGAGAAGTTCCAATAAACCAGTATAAACCAATAAAATGTATGAGCTAAATTATGGTATATCTTATAAAAATTTTCTCAAGATCTCGTAAGTTTTTTCTCGCGACAAAATTAGGTGAATTTCCCAGGGAATTGATATCGAAAATTCCCAGATAAGAACCCTAGTCAAAATGTCACATCCCGATTTTTCGGTTGCCTACACAAAGGTCGAAGATAGTAATCTTTTGCGTTCCGGGAACCGCCATCCTGACAAATGGTCACAAGTAGCCCCCACTCAGCCCAGCCGGGCTCCCGTCATCCAGGATTCCAGACCGACCGGCGCGGCGGGTCGTGGCGGAACTGTTTTCCACTCCTTGCAAAACTTGGGTCGGGTAATGCGAAAGTTTCCCTTTTCTATGATGAAATATTAAGGAGGAATTTTGGGGTGAAAAGAATTTAAAAGAATAGCGAAAATTGGGCGAAACTTTTAAGTGCTCAAGGGCTCCTCCGAAGTCCGACGCTGAGTGGTGCCCCCCGTGACTGCGGTAAGACGCCACTCGGGGAAATAAATTTCACGAACGATCCAGAGCGTGTCAGGTTTGCTTGGGAAAAATGTTTTTTCCTAAAAGAATCTTTGCAAGGTGCTCCAGGATTTGTGAGCCGCCCCGGATGCGAGCAGGGTGTCCCGGTGGGGATAACATATGGGAATGCAAAGTGGCAGCAAAGTGTTCATCGTGAGCGATTAGGTTTCTTCTGCATTCAGCGTTTTTCGTTAGCCCTCACACGATTGCTAGAAAAACGCTATACTTAAAGTTCTTCTCGTTTGCCTAGTAATTTTCCTTAATTGGCCTTTTGTAACAGTTGCAGATCCAGGGTTTTTTTTTGGAGAAATGAAATATTGAGGATGCCAAAGAGATAAATCAAAGAAATTTATTGGGAACCATTTCCAATTAAAGGGAGCAGTTTGAATTTGTTTAATTGTTTAAGACAGTTTTTCTGACGCAACGAATTTGCACGTAGCATTGTGAATTAGTCCAGTTGAGACAAAAATTGTATTAATTATAATTTTCCTCCCAGATTACAATTGAAAGTGCACAGAAAAAAATAAGAGGAAGGAAAAAATTTAAATCAAGATTTTATACATATATGTATAATTTATGGTATAAAATAAGTGCTTTTCAACCAGTATTTGTTTAATAGCTTATCGTGGTCTACTCACCACACTGTTTCATTTGATACCCATGTCAAGGGTGTTGTGCAGATAAAATGTAATTCGTCATATTGGGACGGTCGCCATATTGGATTCAGAACGATATTAAATAAACTATATTGTATTGTCACCAGACTTACGTAAGTCTGTTAAATTTCCTTAAAATCAAATAATTGGAAGTTAGTTAAAATTCGAGTACAAATTTTGTACCAGAAAGACATACATTCGAACGACTCAAGTTAAATAAACGCTTGTAAAAAATTACTCTATGCTTCTCATAGGGATGCTTATAATATCTGAAAGACTAACAGATTTAGTTATGTAATTACTTTTACTTAATAATTAAAAAAGTAAAGGAATTGTTCGACTACGGGACGCCAATTATGTATACATTTTCTTTTTATATAAATATAATCGTAAATATAACAACCCGAATAATTAAAAAAACCCTTCTTATTTTTGAACATCAATTTCGTTATTGGTATATTATATACAAGATGAACAAGAAATGTTTTGACTCAAAATGTGCCATCATACATTATGGATTATTTGCAAATTCATCAAATTAGAAGTCCAAAAAAACAACACGATGAATAATGCCCTGAAGAAAAATTTGAAAGTATGAATGGACTTGAACTTGAAAATTTTAAAAACGGTCAAAGACTTCTTGGTAAAATGAATGAAAGAAATAAAAATAGCTTAAATATATGTATTTTTCAGCAAGCAGTTCCTCAAGAATTGACGCGAAAGACCGCGAGAATATTTACTTTCATTTATGGAAAGTTATTGTTCTTGAATAGCTTTAAAAATATAATTTTATGATTTCTCAAACGTTGTTTATTGAATTATTTTAAGCGAGTTTGGTCGCCAACCTTTGTGTTGTAATTCGAGGATAATATAATAGAAAAAATATACATTCATTACATTACCGTCTGAAATAAGGATGAAATTATGATATATAAAATGTTTGGAATATCTTTGGCGAATTAAATTAAGGCTATTCTTATTGAAAGTTAAATCGTGTTTCTTCTATTTACTTCCAGATACATATTGGAAACATAGGATTGTCCAGCTTGGATTTGTTAGATTCGCTTCTAAGTACTTAATTTGAAGAAGATCAATATAGACACAGATATTTATAGAATAGTATTTCATCAACATCACTAGGATAATGAGGATATGCGCATTGCTGTAGGAGCCAAATAAGGCATAATATTCCTACGATAGTAAAAAAAACATACATAAAATTGGCTTTTCACATTATTGTGAAGCAGCTGACACAATATTATATCATCAGCTATTAAAAAGGTAAGCTAGATTCGCCTCCCTTAAGAAATAAAATTCATTTTATCGTGAACGTTTATGGTATAATTCAAGTAAACTAACTTTTTTACAGGCGTATTAATTTCAAGGTTAATTAATTATTCTTCAGTAAAACTTATTTAGTTAGAACTTGAACTGTTCAATATTGATTTATAGAATCATGGCTGGAGTAGTATTAGCATTTGTAAATTATAATATATGTTGGGGTTTTTAGTTTTTTTATAATAAATTGCAATGCATGTTGAGCTTTTTAATAAGATAAATCTAGATGCAGACTTAATATATTTGTTATAGTTAGTAGTGCATCCGATTAGTAATATTAACCTGGTTTCTTCTTAACCAGAAAAATCCCCAAGTTTAAGGAGTTTAATATAACGAACTGATGAGATTTCCTTATATTTTAGGTTAAATGCTCAAATACCCACATAAAAGTGATAAAAGGGAAAAAGAATTAAATAAAAATGTAATAAAGAAGGGAAAAGGAAAATCAAATTTATTACCCGGAAATAACATTTCACAACAAATCAGGAAAATTAAATTCAACAAAGCAAATTTGACAACAAATCAGGAAAATAAAATTCAATAAAGAAAATGAAGACTATCCAAATAAAAATTTATTAGGTAGATTTCCTCGATGGAGAAGGAAAGGGTGTAAGTCCATTTTATATTTTCTTTAAAAAAATTTTAAAAGCATAAAAATCGAAAACCTTTTATATTTAAGTAGTGAACTGAAGTAATTCAGTTTTTATAAATTTTATTTTGCTTACCGAAGGAGCGTAGATTTAACACCTAATTAATTAATGAAGAAAATCATATAAGTAATCGCATTTTATTATTGACTAGCTGGCCCAGCAGGCGTTGTACTGCCCTTTCCAGTATATTTTCATTATGCCCAAATTAATGGCCTCAGTGGCCTCAGAATAATTATAGTGCTAATTTCCATTAAAATCCGTTAAAATCGAGAAATTGGTGGTCACAATCTTGGATTTGGAAATCTCGATAATATTCTAAATTAGTTGCCTCAGAATAACCATTGTACTAATTTTCATTCAAATCCGTTGTAATTGAGACATTTTAATCGCCATGTTGGATCCGCCATCTTGGATTTGGAAGTTTTGGTAATGTTCTAAATTAATTCAATAAGTATAATCATTGTTATAATTCTCATTAAAATCCGTTGTAATCAAGACATTTTAGTCACCATGTTGTATCCGCCATCTTGGATTTGGAAATTTTGATAATGTTCAAAATGAGTGACCCAAAAACAATCATTGTACTAATTTTCATTAAAAGCCGTTGGAATTGAGAAATCTTGGTCGCCATATTGGGTCCGCCATTTTGGTTTTGTAAATTTTGGTAATATTCAAAATCAGTGACCTCAAAACAATCATTGCACTAATTTTCATTAAAATCCGTTGAAATCGAGAACGCGCGAATGGTCAAACTTGCGAAGTTAAAATAATCGTTAAGTTTTCTGAAATTATCAAATTTTCTGCGCAATTTTCTTAACTTTTCTCAAGTTATTGCGTGACCAACGGAGATAGGGGTTCATTTTTATATATATATTTTTATAGATTTATAAATGCAAATGAAATAAATTCATGGTTATGGGATACTTTAAAACATTATCCACGACACGAATAACCAAGCTACCTAAAGCGATTAATTAAGAGTTAAAACAGGTATTAACCCCTTTAAAAATCAAACATTCAATAAATACTTTTGTAAGTTGTTGCTATATTTTAATTTTAGTGATTTTAGTTGATTTTAGTTTACAGAATAAAGGCAACAATTTTAAAAGTAGAAAATTGTTTCTACAAGAATCCAGTAACTGTCAAAGTAAGAACAACTTTTATTTTTAAGGTACTACTACCGTCTAAAATTTTCAAAAAATTATTACTTTTTTTTCCTTTTTCAACTCCTCCGTCTCGGAAATCATCTCCTAAATATTTGTTGAGAAATTCGTAATAGGAAAAAAGTTATAGCGTTATACAGAGAAAGTGCGCGGATTAAACGCGTTTTTCTCGAAATAACATTTTTTGAGTCTGCCCATAGATAATCTCCGGATCTACCGAACCGATTTGAATAAACCTTGGTGCGTTTTGTTTGTTTAGGTTGCCTGTATTGTAATTTACCACAATTTAGCCCAAAAATTAAAAAAGAAAAATTTTAGCAAGAGAAAAAGATGAAAAAAAGTCATTTTTTTCAAAATTTTGTAAATTTTTTTTTTTTTTTGCATTTTTCGATTAAATGTGGTAAATTACAAGGTAAGGGACCTTCCTTTTTAAAATCCCGTTTGAATTTTTTGTTTCAGACACCGCAATGCTGAGATTATCTGTGGACAATGGGACTAACATATTTTCGAGTTGCCGGCTTCAGCGCAATCTATACAAATTTCTAAATACAAAAATTAAATTAAATATTTTTTTCTGCAATCTACAAGGATCAAACCTATTGTAAAAAAAATTTGGTTGTAATATCAAATAAAGGGGCTGAGAAAAAAAATCACGAAAAAGTGTGCTTTGTTTGATCTCTAGACGATAGTAGTACCTAAAGAAATAAATTGCACTATGGTTTCGTTCGAAGTTAGGTAATCAATTTAATTTAATTTAATCAAATGCATTTGGTCCTTTTAATATCAGAATAAGTCTTAGTAAACCTTCTACTTTTTCGGCTTCATGTTTTGAAATATTCGGTTTAATAAAAATGCCTAAGGTATGCAAATACTTACTGCGGATTGGACGATGTCCTCGCATATTCTCTTAGTCTTCTCTCAATAAAATTCGACGGTAAAAGCCGTGCAAATGTTGTCGGACACGAAACAGCTTCGCCATTACTTGGGAGCGCACCAACATCGTAACTACATTCCGATAGAAAAATAAAATCCGGGAATTGTCCCAAAAGGAAATCCAAACTCACCGACCGACCAACGTCACGGTGAAGGGCGGAGGGAGCAGAGCAATAAGGCGAAGGCCGAGAAAACTATCTCATCCTGGTAGAATTTTGTAGGGTTTTTGTATAGAGGTACCTCGGCCGCTGCTTCGTATGTTCTTACATAAAAGCCTGGGGGTCAATGCTGGACTCATAAATTTTATGACATCGATACGGTCCTTTTTTCGTTCTTCTTCTTTTTTTTCGGGTATCGTCGTCTTGTTATCCGGCAGAGTCCTTGCTGAATCATGATGACTGGCATGGGCCCGAAAAATCAAATCAGCTGCTTCAGCTCCTAGAAACTGTTTCGGCAGCAGCGAAGAGCTGAAGATAGAAGAAAGGAAACAGCAAATCAGCGGGAATCGTCCACAATGTCATCAAAAGAGCCCGAAGGATGAGGGGTCTGATGTACCCGAAAAAGATTTCTCCTGAGATGATGCTTTGAGTTTGGTGTATCCTGCTGTAGGTGTAGGTGGATTTTGACTTTTGTATGCTTATGCCTGTATAAATCCAATAACTGTGGGCGTCCTGAAAGAAAATAAAGGACCTTTGTAAATTAAATTGGGCTCGGGTGTCAGCTTTCTTTCGGTTACAATGTTTATTGCATCTAAAAACTGCAGATAAAAGTTGAAGAGGTAAAGGTCATGGGTTTTTTTTTTCACTTCGGGGCAAGCCATGAAACAAAGGATCCAGTCCCAGGATGAGCTTGGATAATCCCTTTAATTTGTTAATTTGCACATCTACTCTGTGTGGAGGCCGAAAGTGGGCACGAGAGCTCAACTCACTGCCTCAGAGCTAGTTACACCGCGATTATTTCCCGATACTCCTGCTTTTAATCCCACTTGGGAAGCGTACGTGTATGGAACCAACACAAGGGCACATTCCCTGTACCCTCAGCAGTATCACCGACAGCAAGAAATCCAATCTAATCACACCGACGGGCGCTGGGTACATAAATATTATTCTTGTTCCCGAAGTTAATCCCTGCTAAGCAAGGATTTGAGTAAAAAGTTCCTGGGACTTGACGAAAAATGTGTAGCCGTTGAGAGCTCCCTGAAGGACAACAATCTCTCCAGGGTGATTTGTGTGCGTGTCCGGGTGATGGAGGCGCTGCCTGGCTCGGGCTCGGGATCGGGCTCCGGTTCGCACACCCAGAACCCGGCTAGCTCCCGGATCGATACCCAGAAAGGGATGGCTGTAGCACACACAGAGACAGAGCCAGGCCTCTTCCAGGATATAATAGGGCAACGGGTAGCTGGAAGGCATTGAATGAAATGGCACGTACCGAAAATGTCTTCCCCCTTGCCGTCATCCCGTTCGCTTCGTCCATACATATGGAATACAACAGCTGAATGGCGTCGTCGTGTTTCGGGAGACAAGGACGAATAGGCGGGGAATGCCCGGCTACGGGGTCGGAAGAAGGGATGAATTTATGGGAACTACCCAGCGATTTCGCCAATTTTACGATATTACAACGCTCGCTGAAACGTTCACATGAACGGGCGAAGCAATTATATGGAGTGAATCATTTGCTCTGAAGAAATGAGGAATTTATTCTCTCCCGGAGGCCCGGCCGGGAATCGAGATCGGGAATAATGGAGCTAATGCGTTCTTCGTGCACACATCGGCGCTCTTCTTCGGTTGTTTTTTTTTTTTTTCGTATTTTTTCCGTTCTGTTCCTTTGCTTTCTGGGTAAAATGATGGCACAATTTTCCATCTCCCTTGTATTCTTCTCCACCGTCTACGCGCTCCACAAAAGTCCCCGGGGAATTTTTGTCATGTGTCCGTACCGTACTCCGCGCAGAACATACAGAGTGGGGGGTAGGGGTTTGTTCTTTTCTTTTAGCATTTTTTTTTTTTTGTTTTCGTACACTTGTACGGCAGAGGCACGATGGTAGTTTTCGCAACTTAATAGGGCATTTCCCTAATTAAATCTTTTTTCTCGGTCCATTTCAAGTTGGGACTCATAAATATCCCATTTCTCCAGATCGAAATTAACGACTGCTCGGCCAAGTGTGCGACTGTTGGTCGATCTCCAGTCAAGCGACCAGAGACCAGCCCTTCTTCGGACGGAAATGGATTTCATGGCATTAATTGCCACTTTGCGCTGAGGAGATCGCATTTGTTCAAAGGGAAACTTTTCCTCTTGGGCGGCAAGAATGGCATGCGAAGTTTAGATCTAGGACCAGTCGGTGCGAAAAACGAGGGCAATTTTCTTAAGCTTCTTCTTGAGAGTGTTTTGGATAAAGGTCTTTGGTCCTTCTTTTAAACACGCCCCAAATTACTACCTCAACCTCAACAAAAGTCAAACAAATACGAACAATCTCACTACGACGAACACTTGACGAAGTTAAATGTTTGCCGAATGAATTTCGGAAAGTTTTCTAATTTCATCCTATTTATTGATAATATACACGAATTGCCAATCGTATCAGCTGCAGCAGTATTATGCTTGTCATGTTAATGATCGCCTCATACTAATCGTTAGAAAAATTCATGACTAGGTATAAGGAGGAAATCAATCGAATTCAGCCTCTGAAGTAGAATGTTGCCAATAAATAGTGGCGATTAAACTGTTATTATATATTGCAAATGTACTGTGCATGAATCAGAGCTGTAAAAGCATAGAAAAGTTATCAATACCATTACCAGTATTGGTATTTCACATAATTTAATTACCATTACCAAGTAAGGGTGTTGGTACTTCAGAAGCATTACTTGGCATTATCTCGCCTTACTCAGTATTACGTGGCATTACTTAGAAATATTCATCATTACCTAGCATAAGTACTGGCCTTGTCTGCATTACTTGTAGTAATACTGAGTATGGTAATGCATTCCAAGAATATTGCATTATTTTACAGCTCTGGCACGAACTATTACTGATCTTAAGGCAGCTTCACATGTAACTGCAAGCTTGACAAGCATGCTTGAGCGTTAATATGATATTTTTTGCGCAAGCATGATGATTTTACAGGGAGTTGAAAATTTATATATTATATATAGTATATACCCTATTGAACTAAGAAAAGATTAATAAAAAATTCAATTTCTCTTCACTAAGCCAAGGTCATATTATATTGCTTTAAATAAACCTCTCGAGAAAAGGTTGGATAAATAAACGAAGTGTTCCACCTTCACGAAAATAGTTAATTTACCAAGTGTCCTCTTTGCGATTTTAAACAACTCTCTGTTTAATAGCAACATAACTTTCATCATTGTCCCCCCTCAGGTAATATAAAGGTATACATTTTTAAACATAATTTTGAAATATAATATAACAAAGCACCCACCCACCATGTTTTCATTGTTCTAACATAACCTTTTATGTAGGTCTCTTACTCTGACATACGTTTTATTTGTTCTTTCATAAAATTCCACATTTTATCACCATAATTTGCAATAAAATTAATCATTTCTTGAACTCCATTGCGTGCTTGTTGCTACCTTTTTGTGGTGTGGTTTTTAGAGGTTTTTGATATGCTTGAACGCATCATTGGGTACATATAAAAACATAGCAAGACTGGTGGTCTTTTTATGACCAGCTAAAGTTCATTTTATGGAGGTTTTGTCTTTTTTTTTTTTTTGCTATGGTATGGTTTGAAAAAAAGGCAAAATTACTTCACTTGACAAAAGTGAACATTTTGATTAAAGCGGTCAAGTTTAAATAATTTAACAATTAATTTTCTATAAAAGAGTGCAATAAAGGGAGATAATGTTGGAAGCGATTTAGTTATCAATTTTAATTATAAAAAGTATCATAATTTGTTTAAATTTGGTGTAAGAAATATTTCATAAGTAAGTTTCATTTAGAGGCCATGATACATTAAAATCAGAAATTATCGATAAAATATAATGTTTGCTTCTGTCGTAAATTCTTGCTTTAAAAAATGTTAAGGGTAAATTAAGCTCGAACGAGTTGAAGGTTATTTTACAATTTGAGGGATTATATTATCTAATCACCTAGGACATGAAAGATTTAATTAAAATAATAAAGCTCGGATATTAACCTAAGGATGACGGTACCAAATGTATGCCTGTCAGTCCTAAATCATTTACCAGGTTGAGATCTAGAAATCTACATTACAAGCCCTGAAAGCCCTTTGAAGGACGAAACAAACTTGTCGCATTGGAGAAACCTTTCAGAGTTTTCGGATATATGAAAAGGTTCATCATCTACTCACGCAACAGGACAAGAAGTTTCATTTTCCCAACCAAGCAAAGGATCTACGGCTTATAAGAGAAGGTCCTTTTTCTCTGGATACAACCTTCTGATATATCATTTGAAAAAATAACGAAAAAGTGCTGAGGGTGAATCCCATCGCATTTCGCTGAGAGATGGATATGATAACGACGTATGTCCCTTGACATTCCTTGAGGCAAAAAAAATATATATATCTTCTACGAGCATGGCTCTTATCACATAGGGATTTGGAGAAAAAAATGGGTTCCAAAGGGGTGGGGCTCAATTTGGACTGAGTTGTGGCTGTAAGTTTGAGGTACACACTTATGTGTAAGGCTAGGCTAAATCTTAAAAAATTTAGAGCCTCTTAAATGTTAAGGTTGTATGAATATTGCGTATTGTGTTTAACAGCCTCGACGTTCAGGTTTTCAATTCTTAAAGTGTAAAATAGTTTTACCTGAGATATCATAAAGTCTATTGTTGTATCTCTTTTAGAGAAATCTCTTTTTTGACGCAAAACAGTAGTGATTCACTTAAAATAATTAAATTTGTCTGTTGACGGTATAAGAAATTTAAACAACTTGTTTTTTTAGATAATTAGAAAGTTTAGCATCATACAAATGTAAAGTTAATATTTTAATAAGAATATCAGTGTATTTTATTTTTCATTCCTTTTGAAAAATTCTTCCATTTTCGTGAATTATCGAGATATTTCCTTAGCGCGTTTAGAAGGCAGCTTTTGGGATTAAAGGAATAATTTCTCCCTGGCTTATAATAAAAAATAATAAATGCTCACTTTCCGAGAGATACTCTTCTATTTTAATTTTGCTTTTAGGACTAGTTTTATGTTTAGTTTTATTTATTTGTAATCCTATCTTCACAAATAAGATAATTATATAATGATAGTTATTTCCAATTAGTATAAAAATTAAAAATATTAATTTCCAATTAGTATAAGAACTTAAAAAAGATTATATAAATCTTGGAGATCTGTAACCAAAATGAGATAAATACTAATAATAATATTCGAATAATGAGTATAGTACACAGGGTGATTCGTAACGATATGCTCCAACATATGCCTATCGATTCTATGGAATCCCACGATCAATGTTTGTTTCAAGAGTTCCTCAAAGTTTAACACCTTATAATACATATTAGCAGTAATATTTTTACATTTTATTGTTTTACAGATTTTTGAACTTCGACAATTTGAATCTCGTGATGGGAGCGGGGTGGAGAATTGGTTGAAGACTCATTAGCAGGGAGAAAGAGTTTCTATCAATTGTCGTTTTACTGGGATTTGTAGGGTGTGTTTTAAGAAAATTATAGGGTGTCAAATGAAAAAAGTATTGGTACACAGAAAATTGCTCGTATCACCCTGTATAGGCAAACTTCATCGCAATATTGAATTGATTTCGACTTTATTTGTAATGAAAGGTTCTTACAAGGAAACGTTCTCAGGTGTGTCTCAACGATTTTGATGAAATTGAAATATGTTATAGAGTATGGAAAAATAAGAGACACGTATTTTTTTCTTTTTTTTATCTGCGTATACGCACATATAGGGGATGAAAACCACCCCTAAAGTTTACCCCCAAAAAACAGTTTTTCCTAAATATTTCAAGTTCTAATGAATTTTTTCGAATGAAACAAAATGGAAATGATTTTTTAAGTAATCCGGTGCCCGGGGGTGGCGACCCTTATTTTTTATTGCAGAAAAACGATTTTTTTTTTATATTTTTGCGTCACATAAAAAAAACAGTTTTAGTTAAAAATCATTGAGAAATATTTTTTTATATACGATTTTGAAAAATAAAGTCGACGTTTTTTTGGGTTTTCTTAAAAAAAGCTTCTCAAGGGGGTAAACAACCCCTAGCACTAATACGTACATGGTGTTTATTCTTTCAGACATCAGTTTTTTCGTGAAAATCAGTATTAAGGGGTTTTTGGAGTCGCTGATTACAAATCTGATGTTAAATTTAAAAAATTCAAAATGGCAGATCCAACATGGCGGACAAACTTTTGAAAATTACACCAATTTCTATAAAAAAAAATAAAAAAAATTAATATATAAAAGTACCCACTAAATGTGCGTATCCGCAGATAAACAAAAAAAATTCGTGTCTCTTATTTTTCGATACTCTATAACATATTACAATTTCATCAAAATCGGTGAGACACACCTGAGAACGTTTCCTTATTAGTGATAAGTCATAAATGTTATAATCGATATTTTTTTTGGGAATCAATTTTCGCAGCTTTAAATGCATCAAATTACTTATCCAATTTCTATTTATAGTTTAATTATTATTTCCTTTTTTTCTATTATAGCTTATGTAAGCACATGCTAATATATATTGTGGTTAACGCTACGAAGCACACATAACGTCTAATGCAGACCCTCAGGATGATTTGCAAAATGGGTAACCACAGCCAAGACAAATGCCTTTAGGTTGTCAATATGAAGGCAAAATATAGGGGCAGCTCCTTGCTTGAATCTCACCGCAAATCATTTAATCACGTCGTATAAATGCGCTCACGCTTTCACCACCAGCAGTAATAATTGCTGAAGGTACTCCATCGGGAGCAGATAATTCTAAAAGTCATGCTAAAGCCTTTCAGGCCATTCAGGCGTTCTATAGCGCGCTCAACGGCATTAATATAAATAATTATTATCCCGGCAGAAATTAGCTCATGTACTTGGGTTACTTTTTGTTTGCATGCAACAACATCGTCGTCGTCGTCGTCGTCGTAGGGTACGTAATAAGTTCACGCATGTGAAATGAGGGAATATTTCTCTAAAGAGTCGGAGGGGAGTATCGTGGGGATCTAATTTAACTAAGGAACGCTGTTTAGCTTCGCAATTAGATCTGCCATCGCAAAATTTCATAGTGTTTTGAAGTAATAATGCACGTGAGCTGTACTGTGTGCTGTTGCTTGCCTATGGTGGGGGGGTTTGTTCCGATTTAGATTTTTGCGTCCCTAAATCCGGGGCTACAGTGCCTCGCAAAGGACTCACCCCATCCGTGTTTTTGAATGAATTAATCCTGCAGGCATGATGGAGGCGTGCTTCGTTCATGTTCATCGCGTGCCGCAGTTTCGCTGATGATGAATAAAATGTCGTTCACTGTGTCGACATAAAATGGGGCGTTAATGCTCGAAACGAAATGAATAAATTAAGCATATTTTTCTGAAACACGCCCGGCAAGGGGAAGCCAGCCACTGAAGTACCGAAAGTATACTGTGGCAAACGGCCCTATATCTGCGCCTAGATAAATGCGGAAAAATCAACCCATCTTCCAGCTTCCTACGGCGGACGAGATGAGATGACTTCGCCATGTACCCGGACTGCGATTCCGAGCCTCTATGCGATTTCAGCGCCATTTGCGAACGAACGAGCCCGGCAGCATAATGGGCGCTGGCACGGAAGGGGGAGCAGTCCCGTGTTTATCGTATCGATTAGACTAATTTACATTTTATTCAAATAAAAAAGATAAAAAAACAGGGAAGCACACTAATACCTCACCCGGCAGCCTCTGGATGATGTGATCTGCCGCTGCCGCTGCCGCCGTCGCCGCCGGCCGGCGCAGCTCCCTGGACGGATTCTGCTGCTGGCGTGTGTGCCTTCCGTATGAGCAAGCGGCCGAGCACCCGAGCGCCCGACGACGACGACCACATATGCTGCTGCTGGTGGCGCTGCCGGGTACTCACTGCGCATGCATAATTTAATCTTCTACAAAGCACAAAAACTAAAGCCATTTGCCTTTTATCCACTTTGGTTTTTTGCTATCCGCCTTCGAAGCTCATGAATACATCTACATGCGGAATGACGGTGACAACTCCACTTTCTTCTTCTTGGAGAAGTCGCCTCCCCCCGCCCGCCCGCATTGTCTTATGAACCAGCGCCCCATCAGTCAAAGCCCCAACAATTCTTAAGTTCGGGGCAGCAAAATTCTGTGCACGGACCAGAAAGATTGCTCGTCGTTTTTTTAATTATTTGTTTTCTTCGAAGGTTACGTCAGCTGTTTGGCTTTGTTCGGTCATTTTTCTTTTTACCGCATATCAAGGTGAGCTCTAACGGAATTCGAGTTTAAGGAATTTTGGGCGGGTCAATACCGTCGTAAAAGAGGACCTTGTCGTTGGTATATTAACTGAATTGAACGGTTCGTTTCACAAAATTAAAGGCTTTTTTTTGATATTCTTAGTCCAAAACGGAATCGTAAATAATAATAATAGAATTATATATATAAGAAAACCTTTTATTTAATCCTTAAAAGGTATCATCAGAGTGAAATTGCACCCCGGATTTGCTTTATATATCTGTTAAGTTTAGTAAGGACCTTTAAATGCAATTAAATATATTATTACATAGGGCTATAAATTTTATATGTTTTTCTGCGGCCGAATAAATATTGCTCCATTTGCATAGGATTGTTTCCGTAGATTACGGATTCGTAAACGAAAATGTTCAATTAGTTCCCGTTTTCGAGAAAAATACAGTTCAAAAGTGCAAAAGGTCGTATTTCGGCCATTTTTAAATGATCATGAAAAAATGACGGATTTTCATAATATGACTTAAATGAAAGCCTGAATCCTAATATAACAATTCGCCAGGTGAAGTCTCCATCTGCCTATCTGTTTTATGAAATAATCAATACATAGGAAAAATTTCTTTCAGCGGAATGTTTTGGAAATATTTGAAAACGTTTCATATTTTTATATTATTATTTATCAAATCAAATCATATCTTCATTTGAGCTACAGTACAAGTTCCTATCACGAACCGATATTTTTTAATTATTTTTCAAAAAGTCTTTTACACTTTTTAACTTTACTTTTCTCGAAAACGAGAGCTAATTGAACATTTTCGTTTGCGAATTCATATTCTACGGAAACAATCCTATACAATAGATTTTTCATTTATTGGGCAACTTAATTGGTCATCATTATTGAATGTTATTTTTCATGATTACGTCAGTTTTATAGTGACCTCATAAATGCATGCGAGACAAGTCAGTCATTAAGTTTTACTAAAAATTTGAGATTAATTTGTCTGGGATGAAATTTCACCCATGATACCGTTTAAGGGTTAACATGTACTAAAAAGTAGACTAATTATGTTTTCCCTATCACAAAATAACATAACTTGTATAGAAATAAAATTGTGCGTCGTAGACACAACTGGAAATTTTTCTTTCACACATTCTTAAATTCATACGTCTGGAAACGAAAAGCTAAAGGGCGATCTTATAGCACTATTGCTTTTACTTTCCAGATATATGAATTTAAATATATTAAGATTTTGTTTCTGCGACGCACAATTTTATTTTGTAGTCTTTTAGTCTTTGGCACTGTACATTTTGCACCAGTCATATTGTGTAGATGGTGGGCTCGCCATTAATCATTAAGGAGTTCCTCTGATCATCTTTCGGCTCCATCATCAGACCAGCCAAAACCTTCTGCAATTACAAGCCGTGAAGTGGTCCGGTGCATACATACAGCGATGGCGCAAAGTGGTTTGATTTATAAATTCAAATATGGCGATGCAAATATGCCAAAAACTTCATGGCAGCTTTTAAAGTTTCATGTTTACCCTGAGAAGGTATCTTTTTAATTTACTAAACTTTTTACCATCTCTTTAAACAAAGAATGTGAAAATCTCCGACTTTATGAAAAAGAAGTTTCCCAGATCACCTGAAAAGAACGGCTGTTTGAAAGTAGGAAGAAGACTTGGTTAAATATCATTGCATTTTGGATAGAAAATAATCCATATTTTTGCTATTTGAAACAAAACATCTTGAGGTCAAATTATCTAAAACATTACTTTTCCAAAATGTAAGATAACTCGGTAAATGCGAATTCCTGTGGAGTTCCATGCATCCGCCATTAGCGCTAATGTAAATTTCTCGAACTACCAACTGATGCACATATGCAAAAGACCATTTCACTGTTTGTAATTGTAAAAGGTTTGCACCAGCTCAATGGTACCATAATATAGTATTGTCATCAGAAGTACATGTGTATATAAAATTTCACATTATTCTGATAATGAGAACTGATTCAATATCGACTTGTAAGATTTGTAATCATATTGGGTTTTGAATGACGTCACATAGTTTATCGCATTTTACTCGTCAAACTCTTTCATTTGATACCCATATCAAGAGGGTTGTAAAAAAAAAGTAATCCGCTATCTTGGGGACGTCCGCCATATTGGATTCAGAACACTTTATGGATGGGTTGTTTTTGCTCTGTCTTTCTTGATTGCCGGGCAAAGCGTTGCAGTTTTATTAAATCATCACTATTTTTGATAAAAGTTTACAAAGTTATTTATATAACAAGCAACACTGCGCAATAGGTTCAACAGGTAGATAGTACTACAACTAATGGTAACAAGGAAAAAACCCAATACGGATAAAAATTAAAAACTAACGCAACGTTATAAATATTTAAACAAAAACATAAATCTACGTGGCCCGTCCTAGGAAGTTAGAATTGAAAAACATAAATATACGTGACCCGTTCATAAAGTGTTAAGTATATATTATATTGCATTGTCACGGGATTTATACACGTGTGCAAAATTTAAAATCACTAGCTCAATTAGAACTAGTCGAAATTTTAATTGCAAGTTTTGTAGCAGACAGACACAACAAAGCAACGTAAAACTTTAAGAAAATAGTAACAAGAGCTTTTTCATCCGTTTCTAGTTTGTTGACAAATTTTCCTGTTTGTCACAGTCACAGTCTTCGAAAGGAGATGGGCAAATTGGTTGAAACTTTCTTTCAGATTCGTAGTATAAGTCCACATAACCTGTTAACAAATCCAATCAAATCTCAACGTGTTTATAGCTCTCATACTAATTTTTCAAATATTGGACTTATATATCACTTTCGAAAATAACAACAGAAATGGATATATAAACACACATTCGAGACATGGACAGTAGCTATATGTAGGCTTGTTGTTTTCGAATGCTAGTAGCTTTTTAGTTGCTAATAATCAATATAAATACATTAACAAATACTATCATTTCTATACATATATATTTTTTAATATTTTACAAAGGTGCTCGTGTTCTGCATAAGTTAAAAGCAAAATAGGTATAATACCAATTTAGGAGAGCATTCGCCAATTAGACCATCTCCGATAATTCACCTTGAGCGAAAAAAGATCTCAATGTTTACGCAGGCATTTAACGCATGTTCTCGTGAGCTAGCGATTTGCAAAGAACAACACTTTCGAAAACAGTGCGATGATATTTTGCCATGCGAGAAATGCGCTTGGATATTGATGGCTTTGAGAGGTAAGGTGTCGTCATCGTTGGTAATTCACTTCTTTGTGACCATTGTGACTTCGTCGCGGCATTCCATTTAAGAAGAAAAATGACAAAACCAGTTCCATTTCACATGCCTTCCACGCATCGCATTTAGGCCTGGTTCTCTGTTCTTTTTACGCGCGCGGACACTTTAACCTACCTTATGGATGATTTTTGACGACATCAGAACAAATTGCCCGGAGGTTGATATTCCGGTTACGACACAAATATTACACTTAACGTGTCTCCTGATAGTTCCCTTTTTTTTCCCCCCTGGAATAAAGGAGATAGCTAAAAATAGAAGCTGCACATAGTGCGGAATTTTTTACGTTTATCCTTTGATCGCTGTATTTTTTAATAATAAAATAAAATAAATGGATTCGTTAGAGCAGTGGGAATTTATGCTGGGACATTTCAAGTTTATTCCCCCGTCTTGAATTAAGCTGTTTTTGTTTTGAGGCGATCACACAATCCTTATTGTAAAGTGGGGAGGTTAATGGACCTGCGACAGGGTCAGTGATCAAATATATTGTTTGCAAATTTTTTTTTTTTGTAAGATATCATCAGTAAAGCGAACAGAGCAAAGCGCCAGATTAATGAATACGTCGCCTTAATGCGACACACCTCTCTTCTGGCGTGTCGTTTCATTAAATTACTTTCTTGACCCACTTCGTGTCGAGACGAAAAAGATTTAGTCTCTGTCTCTGCAGGGTCTAAACGACCTTTCGCAGTATTTTGCATTTTATTTTAAGTCGTTGGACTTTCGTCTTTTTCTGAATCGTTCGGTACCGCTTGAAGGTGGTGCGTTTAGCGGACAAAAACAGATCAAAACGAAGAAATAAAGTTTGTTTTGTGATCATCCACTTATAAAAAATTATTGAATGAAATGCGCCCGTACGTTGGCCTTCGCGATCTGCTAAAATTTTGCAGCGAAAACAACCGATGCGATCGTCCGCTGCGATCGTGCTCTGCAGAGAAAAAAAATGCAAAGAACATTCGTCGCGAGCAGGCGGTCTTTTAATGGCTCTGCAAGCGGTTAAGAAATTTGTCTTGAGCTCGACCCGCAGACAGTCAGCCAAATGCGGAGGTAGATTCATTCAAGACCTCAATTTCCAGAGTCGCGCCGGAAGAGGCTTCAATTACCGTTCGCCTTCTTGGAAGACGAGCGTTCCTCGGGGGAAGAAAACACACCTCTCGGCGGGGGAAGGCGACAAATAGAGAAGTTAGCCCTCTAGCCTGGGAAAAGCACAACAAGAGTGCGAAAAACGGTGATCCCTTGCTGCGAGGCAGAGCCCATAAATTGTCGATTTACAAAATACGCGCAGCCTTGGTTCGGCTACACACTCTCGAAGATATTTCTTGAAAATTGCCTCAGTGTCCTTATCGGAAAAGATACAGTGCGTCCTTTGCCTACGGCATCCTAGGAATTGGCCTGCCCCTTCTTTTTCTTCTTCGGCACCGAAGCCGACAGGCAGCTTGCGTAAATTCTTAAATTTATTGGGCAGAGCGAAAGGAGGAAGACAAGAAGGGCTATTGCATCGCTCTCCTCGGGGGATTGTGTGTGCCACGTATAACTACACAACATGACCCGAGTATCTGATCGCCCTCTGGAACATAACAAAAAAAGGATATACGCCGGAAAGAATGCGGCAGCTGACTTTCATTGGAGAAAATCGAATGAGGGTAGAAGAAAAAATCGTTTTATGGTTCCCCTTACAGCCCTAGGAAAGAAATCATAGGCGGCCGGATCTGAAAATTCGGAAAGATTATTATTGCCCGGATTATGGGAGGAAGCCTGACGCAATTTCGTCCCATATAATGTGCACCTTTCCTGATCCCTGAGCCTCCCCGGCCCGGACATGGGCTCGTATAAACTCGCTGTTTAATATGGTACACATGCGATAACACATCTTTTTGGAGTCAGGGGAACACCAGAAACGTTCAGCAAAATGCTCGCTCGCATGCAGTGCAAATTTGCTGCGAAAGTGCTCCCATTTGCATCCATTTATGATGTAACGAAAACGACAAAAACGAAATTTTTTCAGGGCTTACAGAGTGCTCGCGAGTAGCGGCCGAACAACAGGCTTTGTTTCAGTTTTAATGGAGAGAACGCGAAAGTAAACGCGCAATGGGAAAATTCACTTTTTTATTGTCAATTTCGAGACGAGCGAATTGTTTTGTTTCATCGTTACGCCACTTAATTTAATCAACATGTAAAATTCCATTTATCGGAAGCATTAAATAAATAAAAGTCCTCTTATTAAACAAACATGAATAAAAAAGAAAATCCGAAGTTCTTTCCAAATAATTTCACACATTAGTAACTAAGTTTTAGAAGGAGATGATGAGTTATGGTATCGAGTCCTATGTCTAGGAAATATGTGATCTGGATCTGGTCATGAAGAAAACATAGCTAAAAGATTCTACTCTACTATTTAAGTTATACATATATTATATTGGGTTTAAATACATGTGATTAGAACACGAGTAAAGATATTATGTACATGTCAAGCTGAAGCTTTGCCACTTAAAGGCTACCACGGCCGCACTATCGGCTGAACCAATTTATAAATAGAGGTATCCTTCGAGTTATATGTTTAACTGGTTCCGTGCAAGGCGAAACTTAGATTTAGTACAAAACAAAAAAAAGTGCACCGTGTAACAGGAGACCGAACGACTCGAAATTAGGAATTCATACAAAAAAGGATAGGTATTGAATGCGAATGTGAGAGATCCTTATTATTATTATTATTATTTTTTTTTTTTAATAAGAATTGGTATAAAACCGTGTAACTCAAGTGCCGTGTAATTTGAGGGAATACCGCAATTTTTATGCGTTTAGCTCGAAAATCGTATAACGGCCAAATTTCACTCCGTGCGGTCGTCGACGGTTTATATTTTTCAAAAGGACTACGGGAAGCGTGTAGCCGTCGTACCATCGTCTGTGTAGAGAAGAATATAAAAACACAGTGGTAGAGAATGATGTCAAACAAAGAATTTAAATGGAGTTAAAATGTATAGAAACAAGCTGCTGGGGCCTCATTATTAGAAACGAAATGAATTCGTTTCGTTTGCAATAGCTAAATTATCGTATAAGAATTCTCATAAGAAATTTCGTGTTATTCTGCTATAATAAACTAAACAAAATGGATTATTTCGTTTCTCATAATAAGACTCTTGTGTTTTTTCACTACATCCTTTCGTATAAGGTACTATCAAAATTTCACCTTTCAATTTTGACAGATAACAAAATGAGATAAAGGGGATATCTATTTATTTATATTTATTTATAAACAAATTGCCATAAATCAAGAAAATAATATGTGATACATATGTCTGACATTTTCAATACGATCATCTCGAAATAACTTCGGGAAGGTAGATAGAAAAGGGTTCGACCAACACAACATTTACCAATGTTATTGAGATTAACTTAAATTTTGTTAAATGAAGCTACATCAAGTTCTTATTACTTTTCGTACTATAAAATGAAATGTAAATATTGAGAATATACACAATGCCACTTCTAATACAATTTAAATACTCGCTTTTGTTGTTATTGTACGGTAGAATATAACTGATATATTTTTCCTGGATTTACCAGCATTAAATTTTACTACGATCTGGAGCTGTATAGAAATTTAATATATAGTATTACATAGTATACAGTTTTTTGTTTTAATTTTAAATTTATGCCCAAACAAGATCAAATGATGATACTCGATATACCATCTGCGGTTCAGAAAATCAAGCTCTTATTATTTTAAAAAATACTCTGTTTTCCCCAAAAATACCCCTATTCCATTAAAATTATTCTCAAAGTAATGTACTCAGTTCTTTTAGAAAAACAACCGTCAAGCGTAAGTTACCTATATTTACGATAAATCATTTCATTCACAAAATCTTTTTTTTTGCAACTTGCCCCACTCAGAAGAAAGGAGCAGTTGGGGCTGTAGCAAAATGAATAATAGTATTACCACTTTCCCTCATGGTTTTGTGCGGTCGCCCAAAAACCCTATTGTTCGGGTTTTCGAGAGCATTTATCAAAGTCCTGAAAACAACACAGTTACAAGTGGCTTTACGCAAGAGAAAACAGCATAAATCACCGGAGCTGCATTTAAAGAAAATGTCACACAATTTTATAGTCGCCGCTATCGTGCTGTGTTTTTCAATTAAAAGGAACTGATCGAGTGTTGTGCTTTTGGTGTTTTATACATCAGTGGGTACATTTGTGTGTCGGTGTATGACAACAGGAAAATACGGTTTAATAAAAAGAAGAGAAAACTTTTCCTTTCCTTTTTTTTTTTTATAATTTTTTGATGTATTCTTTTATCGCGTGGACGGGGATGACGGGCGTTTTTACTTGTTTTCGTCGTTAATTTAACTTGCGCACATTTTCTTAATAGCTGCCTCTTTAGCTCGTATTTAAATGGTGAAAAACCTTGAGACCTTTGAATATAATGGAAGGCAGTAAAACACCCCGTCCCCGTCCTGTTTTTTTTTTTTTTTTCTCGCTTGGCTCATTAAAAGGAGCACAAAAACCAATATAAAATGGAATAAAATTAAAAAATGAAAATTATGAAAATGAGCCAGCTTCTGGAGTTATGTGTTTGCTGAATGAAAGCATAAATCCTGGGACTAAACACATTTTTGTTCCGGACTCCGGCTGTGGCAGGGATAATAAAGAAAGAGGGTTGAAGCGTAAAGCTATACTACCACACGGCACACACATCCCTTAAATGTAGTGGTTGTTTCGGGGATACAGATGTATTAAAAGTGCCTGGTATAAAATATAAGAGTCTGAGCGATTTGTATCCTCGAGGAAGAAAATCATATTTTCCCTCTGTGTGTATTTCGGAGATATACACGGTCCAATAAACTGAACGTTGAGCGTACAGCCCCTCTGCCTTGTGCACAAACACAAACAGAGAAGCTAGGGGTTGGTTCGTTGGTATAGAATGTCAAAGCCCATACCCTGAGATACTGGCAAGAAATGGCGCAATTCAAATAATATAAGCATTTAAGAGGGACTGTGCAAAGAGCGATGAGAATGAAAAAAAGGGCCCGCGCGCATACTTGATTTTCTGTATGACATATGGGGCTGAAGTATTTTAGCTTGTATTTGCGCACAGCCGGGGAGGGGAAAGGGTGCGGCCCTATTTTAGCTGCTTCTGCTCTGGATATTACAGTGGGCTCGTAAATGAGCCCTCATTTGCCCAGGCCGCCCTCGGCACCAAGAGCCGAGCTTGCACACAAATTTAGACATTTTGCTTACTCTCACTATGCAGCCCCTGAGTTTTATAGGATAAAATTTTGAAAACGTTGCGCAAGAACATTTTTTTTTTTTTTGTAGTCCCTAAAAATTTGCTTTTCGGGATATTCTGGGCGGTGTAGGTGTCTTCTGTTCACTTTTTTAGCACTGCGCGTCATGTCTCTAAAGTTTTTATCACTTGTCAGGGGTTGGTAACCTGTTTGTTAAATTTCATAATATTTAATAACCTCATTGCCTGGATATCGAACGTTTTAATTATATTTGCTTGAATTTTTCAGCATTTCTACATCTCTCTAGCAACTTGGCAGAGGTATAAAACCTGTCAATGTGATGAAATTATTATTATTGTTTTAATTATGAAATTAAAATTGCAAAAGAACTAAAAGGTTTTAACTTCCTCAAAAGAGTTCGTCAACTTAATTTTTTTTTTTTTTTTTCAAATTAATGAAATTCAATTACATTGATTTGACACGGATGTGAAAAAATTTAGAAATAATTATTTTTTAATTCATAAAATTTGCCAACCAAAATCCTCTCAAAAGATTTTTATTATTTAGTAACTGCTAAAAAAGATATTTTCGTCAAAATTTCATAAAAGTTTAATTACCCGGATGTCTCATAAAAAATGCCTTCGAATCGTTCGTACCTAAAGGCGCGGGTTTAACCGGCAAATGATCAAAGATATTTTTCAAATATTTGTCACTTACATTGGTAAACAATGTGAATCAACACTTCTTTGGCCGGCGAGTTGGCTCATCTTGCGTTTTAAGGTTTTTTTTAGCACTTTCCTTTCGATAAGAGCACTGCGACACCACGACACGGTATTTTTTTTTCCCCGGGTAAAAATGCACTAAATCTCGCGGTTTTTAATCTATGACTTGAAACTTAAACGGATTAAAAATCTTTAGTCGGAAAAATATACTCTGTCGGGTTGGGTTAATTTCAGCCCTTCTACTCTTGAGACAGACAAAAAACACAAGAAATAGACCGAAGACTGGGCAAACAACAGATAAAAAAGTTGTGTCCACTCTCCAGTCCAGTCCCAGTCCCAGTCCCAGTTCCACAGCTGGATGAGCTCTGGAGAAGGAGGGAAATGAGAAGAAAAATATAACAAAAACCAGTGGATGGTGTAGAACTCGAGGAACCCTCAGAGTAGTGGGCACTGGAAGCCGCGCTCCGGACTGGTTCGGCTGGTGTTCACCATACGACTGAGCTGAGCACTAACTAGCTATATACCCAGAAACCTACGGGGCATGCTAGCTATAATACGCCCTGGCCAAAAGTATAGTCAGTTCCAGCAGAGAAAATGAAATTTTCTGCTTTTCCCGGACTTAAATGAAATAAAACATTTTCGCCCTACACCTCTCCTACCCTCGAAAAGAGCGCGTAGGGGCACCCCTCGCACACATTTTGTCCTTAGGCCGAGGGGTGTGAAGTGTCGGGGTGTCATAAAATACAATGATTTTCGGTATTTTCGTGGATCGATTTTTCTTGAAAAATTTTTAGAGAAAGACATCTTTTCCCCCTTATCCTTGCCTTTTGGCACGATGTATAGGCGAAGGCAGGCGACTGGGGCGGTTTGGAGCCGTTGAAAGACAAAAAAAAAAAAAATTCCCAGCTCCCGAGTCCCGACTCCGCCCGTGGGCTTTTCTTTTTTTTTTTCTGTGCGGGAATCTTCCGCTTGTGTTTTTGTTATAGTAGCATACCTGGGGCATGGCGGTGGTATGACTTTCGAAGTCCCAGGGACTTAATGAGAGCTTCACGAAATTTACACCTGATGGTGTGTGACGTAAAACGTGTTGACCGCCAGTTAATAGCTCGGTCTCGCATCACTTAGTCTGTTCGTGCTCCGGTATCTGGGGCTCCGGACAAACAAGATTCATCCCGCTCCTCTATGATGGGGCTACACAAATTATGGAGATTTTTGTGAAATTTTCTTGCGGGTTTGCCATATCAATTGGAACAAATTATAGTCGTGCTAATTACTTGGGATATGTCCCCCCCTCAGTACAAGCACACCAACTTGTCACGAACACAAACACGAACAGACCTGGACCTAGAGGGCTGGAGTTACTGAGCCCGGTCGAGCTGGGATCCATCAGCACCAATCCAGTTTCCATCCAGGCGGGCCTCATCGTCTCTTGTTCCCAGTTTTCCCGGTTTTCTCATCTCGTCCCCGTAAATCCCAGAGATAACCACAAACGAAAGTGAAACTTATTCCTTCCATTATGATTTCTGTGCTGAAAGTGGATATAGAGGGAATTAAGGGCGCATGATAATGTCCTTTTCCCGTGTACCGCGTCCTGGGTATAGTAAAACAAACATACACCGCCAAAGTTGGCACTTTGCTTTTTTTTTTTTTCTGTTTTTTTGGAGTATTGAAAAGACGCGTATATGTTGAGAATTTAGTTATAAAGAAAAGCGGGAGCGATTTTTTTCTCGCCTTTAGGATAGAGGGTATTTACTCGAAGCAAACCCCCCGGAACCTTTTTTTCATACACCCTTCCCCAAGTCTCCGTCCGTCGTGCAGAGCTCAATAATTTTCCCACATGGAAAAATAAAGTACAAGTCCTGGGAAAACGCGGCGTATATTTTTACGCCGTTTTTTTTCTTTTTTATCTGAAGATTATTGCGCTGGGTAAAGCTCCTTTTAAAAGTGTCACGTGAAACGTTCTTGCCGAATGGAAAAATAGAAAAACGCTAAAGAGATTCAGTTTTTATGGGCCAAAATGGAAAATGTGTGTTAGTTGCGCCACACTATCCTGCTAAATGAAGAAGACATTTTTTTAGGAGGAGTACACGTGTGCATGAGGCTTTAAGTTTGATGAAATTATTGAGTCCAAAGTACGAAAATTCAAGGCTTTAGCTGGGTGAAATAATTTACTTTTAAAGGACTAACACTTTCATTATTAATATGATGGGAACGCACGTTTGGGCTTTACGTTGAATAATTGGCAGGGTGTAGATTTAATGGGAAGAGTGATGAGCAAGAGCATCTTTAATTTTTAACATGCACGAACAGATTAGCTCAACTAAATTCACATAAAGCAATGTATATCCTAAAATATAGTGGTGTTCAAAATTAACAGATTTAAATTGCTGTACCTTCGCGAAAAATGAACAGATTTCGATGAATAAAAGGTAATTTTGAAGCTTGTAATTTCTACTATGTATCGAACATTTTGTTTTATCGCTTACCGCTCAGTCAGAGTTAAAAAATAGAAGAAAGAAATGATAGCTTAATTTTTTTTTGAAGTATGGTGGCTTCTATGGGTTTGAAAAACAAATTTGCGAGTAAATCCAAGTGAAGCATTTTAAAGCAGGTAATTTTTCCTTTAAAACGGTTTTCTTAAAATTGCCCTATTATTTTGTTCAACTGAGCTATGAACTGTCAAAGCAAAAAATGTCAATTCCAACTTTGAGCTTCCATAACTCCTAATGGCCGTACAGTAGTCCGCCAGACGTAATTGAGAAGTGAAAGTATCCTCTAATGCTTTCACTTGTTTTATTTAGGGGAGACTGGCCTAAAATGAAATACTAGGGTAAAATGACACATTGCACGTATCTCCAGTTCTAACTTTAGTTAATTCTTTCGCAGTCCATCCATGGAAGCAGACGTATCTACCAGCGCTGCTGTAAAATTTTTAGTGAGTTCCCTTGGTTTTTATTAGAGTAGTAGTTAAAAACCTATTTTCAGTCATCTATAATATATTATTATCAGAGAAATCAAAGTGTTGGTATAAAAAAACTGGGAGAGCTTGAGAAGAACTTATGATATCAGCGAGGACTATAGTTCTTGGTAGGGGTTGTATGAGTGTAAGTATTATTTTCTTGTTCGTTGGAAATATTTTTTTTACAAAAAAACAAAATGCTACGTTTGAGGGTAAAATGACATACTTATCATATGGGTAAAATGAAATACTATTTTTATTATGAATAGACACGGTTAAGTTTGTTTTTTCAGTAGCACTTTTTTAAACAGTTAAATATACTTACACTTATGCTTAACACTCAATTATAATATAAGTTTCTCCAAAAACTCAGTTTTTCTTCGACGTGATCATTCGTCCGGGCTTTACTTATATAAGATACAGATTTTGATGCAGATCTAGATCTGGTAAAAAGTAAATTAAATGCACCTTGTGCAAGAAATGGCCACACAATGAATGTGCAGGCTTATCTAAAAGAGCTACACACTTTGTCTGCGACGTGTGCAAATAAAAAACAAATATCGATACTAAATCTTTATACTATGTCATTTTACCCACACCATTTGGGTACGTATGATACTTTGAGGCCTTTTTAGAAGTCATATTTACACAGGAAATAAAGACTTATTTTATATTTACTTTTATACAGTGTATGTATTTTATGTTTATGTTTGTTTTTGTCGAAAAATATTTTACGTTTTGTTGAAAAATAAAAAAATATACGCACTTTAGCTTAAGGTGTTTCATTTTAGGCCAGTCTCCCCTACATAGATTTCAAAGTATTACAAGCTACAAAATATTACGCAGATACAGCGCTTTAAAAATTAGCAAAATTTGCCGATTTTTTGGATGATCATTTAATTTTGACCGCCAGTTAGATAAATTTGAAGGAAATTAATTGGGTCTTAATTTTTTTAGTAGAAGATTAACTTGATTAATATCTAAGAATAATTAATGAGTTTAATCTCAGTCTCATTGTTTCGAAAAATGTATCCACAGGTTAAAACGTAGTTTAAAGACAAAACTTAAACCTCGGTTAACCTTTATTTGATTGACAACGATTTTCAAAGCAATCAAACAAAATTACAATATGAAACAACGTTTCATATATACAAAAATGTTTCGTTATTTTGAATAGATCAATTTGGAACTTTATGAAATCATAGAAATAACAATAAAGATGAAATATTATGCCAACAGTAGTTTTTTAGTAAACTGTCAACTACATTCAACAACAAAGCACTTTTTTGAAGTTTAGCTATAAGATCAATAGGAAAAATTTGTAGAGTTGGTTTATTTAACTTTATTTGTTCTGGTTTTTGATACATCCTACTCAGGACTATCTGAATAACAATTTACTGTTTACAATACAACGAAACCCTTATATATCTGACTCCAATTTTCTTCTTTCATATGATATTCTCCATTAAAATCTAGAAGAGATGTATTTCTTTTTGTAACACAAATTAGAACTAAATATCTGAAATCATACTCCAAAGTTGAATTTTGTATATTCGTATGTAACATGTCTTCATACTGAACTTTTTTTCGTTTATTACAAGTTCAAGTGTTTTTTTTTTTTTTTATTCGCCATGGAAATTATTTTACAATATAACCAATATCTTAATTGCTGAAACTCTTATATTTTATTAGAACATTTAAAGATATTTCATATATTAGAAAAAAAAAAAAAATAATTATAAGAGTTCTCTGTAATAGCATTCGTTCATGTTTAAAATTTAAGCATTTCTGCCTGAAATTATTTCTTATTTAATTTTTTGCTTGCTGGACCAATTTTGTTTCTGCCAGTTAATGGCTCACGGCTTGTTTAGAAATCTTTTTAGGTATTTATTTTGTACTATTTGAACTTTCTCTACTATTTAGTGGAGAGTAAAAATACTATTTTTATTTTCCAAACTTTAAGGTGAATTCAAATTCTATACACAATTTGAAGAATATTCAATTTTCATGTTTTAAAATACCACGGAGGACAGTTCCAAATGAAACGAACTTTATTTGCCAATGCGTCCACTGAACTTGATTCTGCTGCAAACACACATATCCCAATAATTCATGGCTTAACGTTTGAACCAAGATGGCAGCTATCATACCCACACAGTTAACGCTAACGGGAATGCAACGGTGCCCGCTATTGTGCGGCTGTCATGTGTGCTGCTGGCCTGAGAATGGCCGAGAGTACCGCTGCAAAAGTGAGCTCCGTGATGGCGTCAAGTTGTCAAGTTGATCCGATGGTGCTCATTGCCCTCTGCGCTTTGCCGGCTAATCGGATTAAAAGGTGCGGATTGTGGGCAGATACCATTTAAAGGATTAAATCCATTTCTAGCCACTTACCTTTACCTCGAGCACTTTAAGGATTGTTGTTCAGGAGCGGATTTCGGTAACTTGCGGATTTCAAGAGAAGTTTGTTCTGTTTTTGTGACTTGAAAGGTTTAATGTTTTCGTTTTAGGTCGCTCTGAAAGTGAGAACATATTTTGCCGTGGTTTGATAGTTCATCACCTAATTTCAGACTTCAGTCTTTTGTAATATCTGCTTTTATATTTCTTAGGTGAATTTTAATTACTTAAATTGCTCTAGGCAAACTGAGATACTTACGATTATTTGTCGGAAATATCAGATATGAATAAACCAATAGGGATTCATAGTGTTTAATTTCCTGGCTAGTCTTCACTCAAGACGAGTTCGGGCACCTTTTCCTATATGAAAAGATTTACGCACAGACATTAGACCATTAAGAACACAGTAAAATTTTGTATAATTCCAAGAATTCTGTAACAAATTGTCTAGAATATTTTCTAAAGTAATTCATCTTGTTTACTCTACATCTCTACAACGTAAACAATATTCTACTTTTTAAATTCAAGTAAAAAAAAAGCGCTGGAAAGATATTCATGAACAACTTTGCTTACATGAGACTGCACCGTCTGGCGTCTACACTGCAACTCACACAGACTTTGGCCTGTGCAGAGACTAAAGGCTGTGTCGTGTGGACTGGCTATAAGACTTCTTTTAAAAAGGACGCGCTTTTATTTTATTACGGTTCAATCGCGGTAACTCATTAAGTTGAGATAAAAGGATTATTACACCGACGCCGCCGACTGCAATCCAGAGTGTGTGTAGACTCATTAGAGAGACCTGTTTATAATTATTTGGGTATCTATTAATTACTTTTTGAAGAAAACAATCCGCACGTATAGATGTTTTCTATACTATAAAAAAATTGACCAAAACACATTACACATTTAAGGCGACATTAAATATATTAATAGTAGTAATACTACTATAATAAACATTTCTAAGTCAGCACACAATACAAAATATATAGTCCAGCGAGAGTTAATAATAGTGCAACAGATTGGTAACTGAGTTTTATTTCATCTACGATCGTATTGAAACAAAAAAATTTGTTACATAGATAAGGTGTTAGATAAGGCTTAGACACTTTTGTTTTTAATTTTAATGAAGTATTTGTCGCCAATTTCTTTTTAATTAAAATTTTAAATGAAATACCATTTTCTACCACTTCTGTCTTTTTAGGGCGATCTGTTGTATATCAAGATAGTCTTTCGCTGATTTTTAAATTTTTGATAAAGCAATACCTTAGTTCTTCTTTCTATAAAATTGCTGAGCATTTCTGTACCTCTTCGTTCTTTTGTGAGCTATGACTTTTTCCATGTTCCTCGACAGTCGCCTCAATGTCTCGTCTTTTCGATAGCAAATTCAATGATATTGATTTTAATTTAACTAAGCGTAGTAATTTCAAAAATCAGTTTCGTTAAGATTTAATTTATCAAACTATTGTGTAGCCAGTTTTGATAAATAAATAACTAAAAGAGCGGTATAATAACGAGTATGTCCTTTAATGCGGACATCGGTTTAAGGTGTACTATATTTCAAATTGATTTTTTATTAACACGTTTCGGCCCAAAGTGACCTAAAGTTTTCAATTTTTTAACCACTATGTTTTTTAGGAAAAAATTATTAAACCTTGCTAAAACTACATACCCTACAATATTTTTTCCTGCACTTTCCGAATCTGATAGCAGATTTTTAAAAAATGGTTACTGAAAGCAGAAAAAATGGCGAATTTTTAAATTTTGATTCAAATAATCGTAAATTAAAACAAGAAGCCATCAACGTATGGTGCCAATTCTCTGGATCTGGTAACATAAATAGTTTCTCTAAAAGACAGGAGCGATAGTGATGGGAAATCGAATATGGTGAATTCATAATGGCGATTTTTACGCACAATATTTTGATTTTTGCAGATTTTTGTTTTATTTATATACCTACAGGGTTTTTTTTTGCAAATTTATCAACTTTTTTATCATTTATGAGGTTGCTTATTGTGAGTATGAAGCCAGATTTCCAAATTTCAAAATGGCGGATCCAATATGGCGGGCAAAATTCTTAAATTTGATCGAATTAGGACTAAAAATTGTGTATAAAGGTTTTTGAGGTCGCTGATTACGAATCTGAAATCAGAGTTTAAAAATTCAAAATGGTGTATCAAAGATGGCGGATAAAATGTCTTAATTTAATCCAATACGGACTGATAACTGTACATATAAGTTTTTGAGGTCGCTGATTACAAATCTGGGATCAGATTTGATTCACTAACGTGAAGATCAACGATAGACTCTTCTCCATTTTTTTTCTTTTTCATATTTTTTAATTTTTTTTTTTGATTATTTGATTAAACTTGAACTGATAACTATAGTCTAGGCCCTCTAGGGTATGAAGTTTTAGCATGGTTGAATAATTTTATCTTAAAAAAAATAGTGGTTAAAAAATTGAAAAAATTTAGGGCATTTTAGGCCGAAACGAAACCGATTACTATCTGAAAAATTCTTATATAATTAAAAAAAACAAAAACGCTTTAATACTATATCTCTGTTCTGTTTTCATTGTAGTAAGTTTAATCCTTATTCTGTTTTCGAAGAAAATAACTTGCATGTTTATGGGTCAAATTTGTCCAATAGAATTTTATTGGTTATTAATACATTTAACACACTGTATAACAATATTAGAATTAAAGCAACAAATAAAAAACTGTATGTTTCAAATAACGTGGAAAAGTTACTGAACTAGGGGCTGCCATATAGGAATTATCACAGGTCATATTTCTTTGCAATACACGATGGGCAATTTTGATATATAAACACAGGACAAGTCTTAAGGGGTTACCCTACTGTTAAAATGTGAAAAATGGACTTTTTTTTTAAACTGCTATATAAAAAAACTAAAGATATCGACTTGAAATTTTAAATGCTTATTTATTGATCTATAAAGTTAAAATTTTCACAGTTTAAAAAAGTTGAAAAACAGAATTGCGGCAATCAGTAGTTGAAGAAATAAAAAAATTTCTCCTCGTAAAAAACTGGCAAAAATATCCGTCTCTAAACAAAATATAAAAAATTCAACCTACCGGATGAACCTATATTTAAACCAAAGTTGGCCATATTTCAATTGAAAAAAGTGTCGCCAAATCGCAAAAAATCATGTTTTTGCTCTAAACTTAGGTTCTAAGTAGTTCTAGGTAGCTAAATAAGTAATAAGTATGTGTGAGAAATTTGAAGTTGAAAGTAGTTTTAAAGAACAACGCGTTTAAAGTGTTTACACTATACAAAGTATAACAGAACGGAAGGGCAAAGAGCGCTATAGAAAGAAAATGAATTAATACACGGACCTAATATTATATCGAGGCATTCTTGAGACACTATTCTAACAAAATATATGAAAAAGAAAAACCGAAAATAATTTTTTTTAACAGTAGGGAACTCCTTAATATTAACCAATTTTCATTAGTGTTTATTTTGACGATTCTCGTTATGAGAATATTTTGTTGTATGTCCACCTTGTCCGTATTAATGGACACGTAGTTGACTAAATCGAGGAAAATGATTTAAATTAATTATTTGGGCATAGCTTCGATAAATTATTATAGGTATAATTATAGCAAGGTAAATTTGCCATATTTTCATATTATTTTTACAATCGGGGATTTAAGACTATTGAAATAAGAAAAGATTTCATACATGAGCAAACTATAAACTACTTAAAATACGTCAAGTAATGACTTAAAAGTGTTATTATCTAAATGGAATTGATAAATTGACGAAACTAATACTGTTTGTTGTGTAAAGTTTTCATCTTTCCCAACAATGTAAACAATTTTTTGAAATTGTTGTGAATGATGAGGACATAAAAATTTAAAAACTCAAAAATATATCTTTTATTGTACATGACCTAACTCACAAGAGCTTGGAATTGTTTTTAAATGCCCTTTGCCTCCCTTCTTCCCTGCCAATACTTAGGTATGTTCAAAATATATCTCGCCGACATTGTGCTACTTTTTAAGCATTTTTTTTTTATCCATAAAGAATGTCTTGCATCTAACAATCACTCTCTTAACAATGCTCTGAATTACTTTGAGTAGTTTTAATTTTAATTTAATAATTACCTCATGACCTTTAACTTGGCAATTTCAGATTGTAATTTTATTCAGCAGGGTTATTTGATGAAAAGCTTTTATATTTCATGAAAGAGAACTTTAACATTTTTATTACAAAAAGCGATAAATTTAATTTACAATTATTGATAAACCGCTTAAAAATAATATACTATTGTGATCAAAAAGTAAAGGCAATTTGTATATAACTTTGACATTTTTTATTTATTCTTCCAAATCTATATCATACCCTTCAAAGTAGTCCCCAATACAAACAATACACCTGTGCCAGCGATTTTTCCAATCCTTAAAACACTTCTTAAACTCGAAGGTTGGAATGGCCTTCAGTTCCTTCTGCGATTTTGCTTTTATTTCATCAGTCGATTCAAAACGGTGTCCCCGAAGCGATCTTTTGAGCTTAGAGAATAGCCAGAAGTCACATGGAGCTTAAGAGTACGTACACACTAGGCGTTTTTCAAAGCGCGCTTTGGTAACGCGCGTTTTAAGAACTATGAATAAGCGCGCGTTAGAATGTGTACGCCGTAATGGGACTTCATAGTTCTTAAAACGCACGTTACCAAAGCGCGCGTTGAAAAACGCCTAGTGTGTACGTACTCTAATCGGGCGAATACTGTGGTTGTGGAACGACTTGCATCGAATTTTTGATGAAAAAGTCTCGAAGAACCAATGCAGTGTGAGATGGCGAAATTGAGTGTTTTTGGAACCAATCGGAATGTGACTCTTCTCAAGCACAAATATTCTTTCAAAATGAAATGTTTACAGTATCAGCAAGGTCTCCAATTGTCAACCGACGATTTTTGAGCATCAAATCTTTAATTTCATTGACATGTTCATTGATTAATGTTGATGGTCGTCCGAGACGCTCTTTGTCTTCAACGCTTTCTCTACCTTCTTTGAACTGTTTACACCACTTGTAAACATTTCTTTCAGACAAAATCTGTTCGCCGAAGGCCTGCTGCAACATTCTAAACGTTTCTGTAAAAATCCAAAATTTTCACTTTTAGTTGCTTAGAAAACACAACGCAACTAACCACACAAATGACGTACTGGAGTGAAATTTTACACAGATATAAGTGCCAGTGCTGCCAACCTAAAAAAAAAGAAGATTTGCTTGAATCGATGTACCCGCGCAATTTAAATTCAAAATTTGCTTTACTTTTTGATCACAGTAGTATATTTAAGAAACGTTGTGTACCATGACGTATTTGTTGGTCTAAATTAGGGATGCCTCGATACGCCTTTTTGCCGATACGATACCGATACCGATACTCTTATAAAAATATCGGCGATACTGATACCGATACCGATACGCTTATTGAATTCAAAAAGGAAGGTAGAATAAATAAAACACAATTAATTAATAGTTTTAGTAATCAAAATTAACATTTATAAGATTTTTATTTAAAAAACAAAGTATTCTTAAGTTTTGCGGGCAAAGGCGATTTCGCAAGTCTGTTTGAATAAGACCGAAATGGGATAAATGTGCGAGTGCGAGGCCAAAGCAGGCGGGCAAAACAACACACTGAATAAAGCGCGGGGTTTCCCCGAGCATAGTTAGTTCGTGCCTCGTTTGCAACGAAATAGATGGGACAACACGCGCGTTTACATTACATTTTTAAAGCGCGAAATTTGAAAAGTATCGTTGAATCTGCCATAAAAATATCGCCGATACCGATATATCGGCAAACCCGAAGTATCGCCGATATATCGGTATCGGTATCGGTATCGGATGCATCCCTAGTCTAAATTATCTCTGTGGAAGAAGAAATTTGAAATTGACTAAAGGTAGAATAAAAGACATTTATGATTTACATTTCTTCAAAATAATTGTTTATTTAAGTAACGCCTTTGTGAAATGACCATTCATACAGTTTTATTACATTAACTTCACTTAAAAATTTATTCACCTCTTTATTAGATTTTTCTTTACATGGAATGCATTTTTCCTTACATTTGCCCCCCGGGTGAAGGGCTGCTCCTTGGCCCGCGCCTCATTAGCTGTTTGCCCTCGAGATAAGGTTAATATTGTTTTTACATTTTATAATTTTTCTAATGTACCTCACTGCTACGTAATGTTCGCTAATAGTTCTTCTGCTCGATTTTTTTTGTTTTTGTTTTTTATTTATACAACACATATTTTTTTTATTTTTAATTTTTTTGTTTGATTTTTCTATCATTCTCTCTCTGAATAGTAAAGGTCTAGATAGGTTGCTTGCTGCTGCTGCTTCCTGTCTCCGTCACTGTTTTTTTTTTGTTTTTTTTTTAAATTAAATTATCTACTTCGTATCTCGTTTAAAAGACTGCACTAACCTTACAAATAGCGCTTGTCCTCTATCTGATTTCTTTTGTTTCGCATATATAAATTACTTTGTCTGCTTATAGCTACCTAGTGTTCCACTACATCTAAAAATATAATAAAATCTCCACTTATGCCGCAAATTTTTTACAATCATCATCATCATTCGCGAGGTCCAGCAGGTGAGAGAAGATACTGCCGGCCGGACCAGGTGCTACACCCCTGCTGCTTACGACTATCGGTTAAAAACTCAAGACATTGAAATTGAGACCTTAGAGCCTGAATTAAATAGTGGTGACGGTATCTACGGTCTCCTAGTGGGCGGCGCCTTTTCGCCTTGTTTTCTTTTCTTTTTTAGAAACTAATTTAAGGAACAGAAGCCCTGTGTAATCCGAATTTGTTTAACGTTCTCGCTGCTCGGTGTGAGTAGTTTTGCTTGAATTAATTCGCCTAAAGTCGCTTAAGAACTTAAATCAGGTGCGCGGTTGTTTTTTTTTATTAAATAAATTGTTTGGGACATGGGGGAAAATAACCTAAAAATTATTACATAAATACCGTCGTAACAAGGATTTTCTCGGATTCGCCTATCGTATCACTAAAACAAGTAGTTTGTTCGCATTCTCAACTTATGTACAACTTACAGAGGACTATCAACATGAAACAATAATAATAAAAAGAAAGGACAAAAATAACATTCGGCTGAAAGAAAATTACATTTTCTCCGGTTTCAAACGAAATTAGGGAGGGGGGGATGTGTTATACATTTTTCTTGTGGTTGCAACAATCTGGATCCAGTATTCGATGAAACTTTTATAAATTGGTTGCGGTAGGGACTTGTGTCTGGGGTGGGAGTGAACGAAACACGGACCGATTCGGGTTAGTGGGTCGGGGATCGGGTAGAACATAAAATAACCGGATTTAGCCAAGACACGGAAAATCTTACGTTAGTAAACACTTAAACCTAGTGGCTTTTCGAATACTGCTTAGAGATTTGGGTTTATTATACTGGACGGCGGCGAAGGCGCGCGTCGGCGCCTCCTCGGTTAGTTAAAAGTGCTATGTACAGAAGAATGTTGTTGTTTGATGCTTTACGTGTTTCTTGCGCTCCGCGGGGATGAACGAAAATAAACGGATTCATGGGAAACAATGAAATCAACAAAGAAAACTCAACAATAAATTAAACAATTACAATTTTTGCTGGGGTCTTGCCCGGTCGCTTAAAGTGTAGAAATATTTTCCTCTTACACTATGCCCAGCCTAAGTTTTTAAAAGATTCAAAACAATTTATTAGAGAACGAAAATTACGGGTATTTTTCAAATTTTTAAACTATAAAAGCTGAGGGAAGTTGTCATCCCTATATATATATAAAAATGAAAGTTTGTTTGTTTGTTTGTTGCTCAATCACGCCTAAACGCTTGCACCGATATTTTTCATTTTTTGTCCGAAGGTAGTACATATTCCAACTTAACATATAGGCTAATTTTTTCGGATAATACATAGGGTTTTAAAGTGGAGGATCCAAGAAGGTGGTTGAACATTTCAAATTTGAAGCGATTGTCATGAAAATTGGTAGTTAAGGTTTCTACGGGATGCCGATTTAAAATCCGCTGTCCAAATTTAGAAATTCAAGATGGTGGACCCAATATGGCGACCAAGATTTCTCGATTTCAAGAGATTTTAATGAAAATCAGTACAATGATTGTTTTGAGGTCACTTCACTGATTTTGAATATTATCAAAATTTATATATCCAATGACGACTAAAATGTCTTGATTACAAGAGATTTTAATGAAAATTAGTACAATGATCATTCTGAGGCAACTAATTTCGAATATTATCAAAATTTCCAAATTGAAGATGGCGGATCCAACATGGCGACAAGAATGTCTCGATTTCAACGGATTTTACAATGATTATTCTGAGGCTGCTAATTATCAATATTATCAAAATGTGTAAATCGAAGATGGCGGGTCCAATATGGAGACCAAAATGTCTCGAATTCAACGGATTTTAATTAAAATTAGTAAAATGATTATTCTGAGGCCACTAATTTCGAATATTGGGAAAATTTCAAATCCAAGATGGCGGAGCCAATATGGTGATCAAAATTTCTCTACGGATTTTAATGAAAATTAGTACGATTTTTTTGTGGCCAGAATAAAAATTAGAAAATTTAATTTGAAATTATCAATCTTTTAACCCTTATCACTCTAACCGGCAGTCTCACTGTCAGAATTTTTGCATTTCTCTATTTTAATTTATACTTTACTGAAAGCTGGCGTAGATATTCACTGTACCTTTAGAAATAGATGTATATTAGTTATATTTAATAATAAATAAATAATTTGTTATTTGGAGTCGGCTAACAACTATGCAAAATTCTTGGAGTGTTAAAGGTTAACAATTTTTTATTTAAAAAAAAAGATTTTTTTTACATTTTTTGTCTTGCTGTTAAGGTAGGTATGCTTGTTCTCATGAATAGAATTTGAAAAGACGTGAATTCACGTCAGCAGTCGTGAATGTGTTAAGCTCTTCAAATTTTAGATTAATAAACAGAAATTTCTAAACTATTATTTCTAGCCAATTTTATAATTTGAAGCAAAGAAGAATAAGCTAAAAAACAATATTTTTTCTCCTGGCAAAATTAAAGCCAAGCTGGCTTTTAAATTTTTTCAGTTGGAGTTATAAAGTTACAACGAACGATTAAAATTCTTAATACGTTTTGAGTCAATATCGTACTCTTTTTTTTCATATGCATTAACAACACGTTTGCGAACATGAATGCTATAGAATTTGGCTCTACCACGATTGTCGCGGCGATTGCAATTGACTGCTAATTCCTTCTAGTCATGAACGACTCATTTTGGTATTGTGAATTTTTAATCAACAAATGCGAATGTGAAGAAATTGTGTTAATTGTAATTGTAAGATTTCAAGCGTTAAATTTGAATGAAATGAACTCCGTGGACTGAACGACTAACACTTGCATGCGGGTGAGCTTTTCCACGCTTTTAAACGTGGAGCGGGCAAATTCAGTTTTCAGTTCGATATTTTACGAACGTTATTGATGTGAAGGAACTTAATTTTTTAAAATAAAATATTGATTATTATTTTTATGATATATACACTCAGAAAATAACCTCATTTCGGCCTATTTGCACTTAAAAGGTCCTTAAAAGCTCGTCTGCTTTCTATCAAATTACTGAGATTACAGTCCCCCGCTTTCAACGTTTGTTTTTTCCGGACTATAATCACAGTCTCCCGCCTGCAAAGTGTTAATTGCCAATATGTCATTACGTATTTCACAGATCTTAGAATTTCTTTCGTGTTCTAAAGAGGGTTTTGTACACGTTTTGTATTCCACTGAAAATAAATTTAGCAGTAGAAGTTTTCAAGAAAGCTTTGGTGAGAGAATTGCATTTGACGAGAGAGAGCTTTCATTTGTGAAACATTTTTGGTAGACGTGGCACGGAACGTGTTAAAGATCAAAAACGATCATCCGCAGTATCAAATATTACAGGTATCCCTCGAGATACACGGTACTTGAGTTGCACGATTTTCGAGTTACACGGAAAAAAATTGCGACGTTCCCTCAAGTTACACGCTATTTGAGTTACACGGTTTTATACCAATTTTAATAAAAAGGGCAAAATAATAAGGATTTATGTTAGCTATCTGCGGAATCCTTTCGCTTCCTGCTCTTGAAAAGTGAAATATACAGGTCACTAACATAGTACTAAATCTGAGTTTCCACTTACACGGTTTCGAGTTACACGGAACAATTAATCGTGTAACTTGAGGGACACCTGTATTAAATTTGTGGCTGTTTTGAGCTTTTGTTTTGCCCAAGGAAATTTTCAATTTTCTATATCTGTTTAGTTCAGCCATAGTTTTCATTGTTGGTTTTTGTAAGTAATGTGTCTTTCTCTAGTCATTGCATTTCCTCGACATCACAATTGTGATGTATGAAATTAAAGCGCTTATTGTTATCAATTACAACTCATCTCTGAAAACGACAAATACAATAGAGCTGTAGCATCCAAATTCAAAAGCTGCGTTATCTGCTTTCAATTCTTTATAGCGACAATTTCCTGAAACTATGTTTTACTTCAATGTAATATCTAAGTGTTCTATTGAATATATTTTCATTTTATATTGTCTTTTATTTATGTACTTAGAAATTTTAGTCAGATGGCACATTGTGCAAATTAGAAGTGCAAAACTTGACGTTAGCGCTAGAGAATTTGTTTTCTATGTTTTTTTTTTTTATATATTGATGAATAAAAATCAATTGATGACTAAATATTATAATGAAATTATAGACAAATTTCCCTTTTTTAAATATTGTTCGTGCATTCAATATATGAATGCTATAGCATTCACGTCGTCCTGGTTGAAAAATTTGATTTGTATCGTCGAAGATCCTATAGCATTTCATTGTAAATAACTATTAAAATGTGATATTCTGACTATAATACTTTTGCAAAATGTGTCTGGTCAAATTTCGGATATCATAATTAATTAAAAAAAAAAAAAAATCGCCTGTCTATTTTGAAAGTGAAGCTTTTGCCAGAAATAAAAACCAAGCCGTTGAGCTTTTTTCTCTTAGCTCCAAATTATTCTATTGATCGGGAGTAATAGGCAAATAGAGTTAAACAAAAAAAAAAGGCATAACTTGTTCGATCCTTGCAATTTATACAAGATCCAATAAAATGGAGGATTTAAATATGCTCTAAAATGTTGGGTGCACCAGTTGCAAATTCATGGATTCATTGAACTTTTACGTTTTTTTAATTATCTATTTAGATTCATATCACAGCTCATTAAAAAACGATAAGAGAAATTTATGAATTTATTTTTACTATCTTCACCACTCGACTCGCCTCATATAAAATGCTTAGACAAGAATGGTGCCATATAAAAATAAAGAAAAGAATTTGCATCTTGAACAACAGAAGTAAAACGCATTTTTGAAAACTAATTTCCTTGCGATTTAATTTAATTTAATTTAATTAAATGTTAACAAAAGCGTAACGTCCTTTTTATAAAGAGCACAAGGCTATATCGCTGTTAGCCTAGGAACATTAATTAAATATAATCAATGTATATAATAATGCCTTTATTGCCTTAAACTACCCTATGGTATGTAATTTCAAAACATTTTTAAGTTTGGAGGCATTGCATTGAAATGAGCTTTGCAAAATGAATTTCACTTCTGTTGTTCTAGATGAAACTTATTTATTTTCATATGATTATGGTGCACATTTTATTCTTTCTCTAACGCAATAACAAAAATGTTGCTGTATTAATATGAGCGATATATTAAATAAAAGTTCATTAGCTGTGAAGTTCGCAACAATCAGAGATGTTGACAATTTCTAAAATTTTCCTCAATGTGGATCCTTAAAAAAACGCTTCTGAGTACTTGACTGCAATTAATATCAATTAAAATTTAAATTCGCACGTTCGTTTGCATTGAAATAATATATGTATAAGTACATAAATTAAAGGGATGCGCAACTTACTTTAATAAAACTAAAGAAAATAATTAACAAATAATTAACGTGAACTCCTTCATTACGAAAATTATGATAATTTGAACTTGTTTTAAACAATTTAAGCATAAGTGCCGTGGGGCGGACTCTTGTTAAATAGATGAATGTATAAAATTTACCATCGTAATTAGGCTTCCGCTAAACACGGCTACCTATCTTTTGAGACTCCGCTTGCCGGCTGAGTAGTCTCAGCAGAGATCCGGCTAGAGGGGAGTCAGAGTAAGGAACGCGGTCGGTGAGCACTTGACCGAAGCGATGGTGTATGCATTGCATACATTGTTCTCATGTCGGTGCATATTAAATTCCGTGCAATATGAATGAATGAATCTGAATCGACTTAGGAGGCAACAACAAAATATTAGAGGCACGCTGGGCAATCAGTCACTCCGGCCAAGGTCGCCACACCTTGACGAGCCCCGGCATCGGCGCGGCGGGCGCAAGAAACACGTAAACCATTCGCCAGTATCATAAACCAACAAGATCACAAGTACAGCTCACATCAGTTGCATCATGCCAAGGTGATTCGTCTAAGACATGCATCTTAAATCTGAGATCAGAACTCCTGGGGGTACTTGGAACAGTCAGAACTGCTGAAGAGCGAGTTGCCGCCGTCCTGGTTGTTCTGGTACCCCTGATATGGTTCCTGATACAACTGATTGAGTCTCTAACCAGTACCCGAAAAGTGCCACGCGTCCTATGCGCTCAGGTGGGCGAACTGCGACGGGTGGATATCGAACTGGTGGTACGGGTGGCCGTACGGCGCCATGTGGTAAGGTACTATGTTCATGGAGGCCATCTTGTGCTCCTTCTTCCACTTCATCCTACGGTTCTGGAACCAGATCTTGATCTGGCGCTCCGTCAGGCACAGGGCGTGCGCGATCTCGATTCGCCTCCTCCGGGTCAGGTAGCGGTTGAAATGGAACTCCTTTTCTAGCTCTAGCGTCTGGTAGCGGGTGTATGACGTCCTCTGTCGCTTTGTCTCGCCGTTCGCATTCACAGTACCTAAAAAAACAAAAGTGGGCTAATTAGTCATTTTCGAATTTTAAAGACGTGTGTTTCATAGTTTTTTCATAGATGTAAATCTTAAAATCTCTCTAGATAGCAGCGAAAGATACAGATCTTGAGAAATATATTTTTACCGCGGATGGAACCATCCGGGCGATTGCGGGGGGGTAGAGAATATGATTAACTGCGAATCACCGCAAAATTCAATTTCCAAGATTCAACGTCCGGACACGCTTGCTAAATGACACATTCCGTAGCAAATCGCTTAATGCTTCTGTAGGCATTTTTCTTGCCCGTGATCGTCAGAAGGGATTAAAGTGGCTTTCATTCGTTCTTTGTAGGCTTCTGCAAAATTTGCAAAATTTGTTGTTTTTAGAGATTTTCGGCTTTTCACAGAAGCATGCCGAAAACATGACTATAAAGTTATTTTCGCACAATTTTTAAAATTTTCTGTGAAGAAATTATTCATTTATTTCCTATCGTGAAGTTATTATTAAGTAGATAAACAGATTAATATAGTTTAAGAGAACCAATGTGCAAAACTTTATTTCCTTTCAGCTATTCATTAAAATTGTATTCAATAGTTTATTTTTATTTATTTATTATGCATTGGCGCTGTTTTCTTTTGTTTATTTGAGTAATTTAAACATTCATAAAGTTGACAAAGAATACAGTAGACCCCCACCCCCATAACACGGATTCGTATAAAATGACAGAAGAATTCTAATCGTGTTCATATAACACGCTATAAGAGCGAAAAGGTAGAAAACATTGATAAATTTTTATAGATTTCCTGTTAAAAATAAAATTAAAATTTAATATTCATACAATTTGTTGTCATGTAGTGTCTTATTCCTGATTACACTGTGCGACAACATTTAATATATCATTTGTATAGGATTTTTCCGTAGATTACGAATTTTCAAACAAAAATATCCTATAACGTCAGATATTTGAAAAAATTAAGTTTGAAAAGTACAAAATATCGTATTATGGCCACTCTTAAAAATTCATTAAAAAATAACGAAACGTGGAAAAAGCTCGTAACACGACTCAAAAGACAGCCTGAATGCTTACCGATATATATAAAATACCACTAATCTATTGCACTTACAAAGCATCTTCGGGAATAAAGGTAGTGATCTTCATTCACAATCTATTCTATGAAATAGTCGACTTATGGCAAGAAGTGAATTCCACAGAATATTTCGGAAAGTTTTAAAGCCTCTCGAATTTTAATATAATAAGAAAAGTTCATACTTTTATTTGAGCTACTATACAAGCTCCTACAGTAATTAAATAAGGTATTTTGTAGAGATGCCACGAATATTCGGCAACTATTCGGTATTCGGCTATTCGGCCACTTTTTTTCACTATTCGGTATTCGGCCGAATATGGTTGACTATTCGGCCGAATACCGAATAGCAATTTATTTATTATTTTTTTATTATTAGCTGTTTTCCCACGATTTCGTCTGTGTAAATTATAGCCCATGTCCTTTCTAAGGCTCTAGAGTATCTGTGTACCAAATTTCATTTAAATCGGTTCAGCAGTTTTGGCGTGAAATCGTGATAAACAGATTTACTTTCGTATTTATGATCAAATATATATAAGGATTACCAAATAAATCATGAAAAAAGAACTCAAAATATTACTCACAAAGATATTTATTTAACCAAAAAAAAGAACTAACAAATTAATATTTAAAATCTACCAGTGGTAAGTTATGATGAATGAAAACAATTTTTTCGGCGTTTGTTGGTAGCAGACGATTGCGTTTTTCCTCATAAATTATACCTGCTTCCGAAAACAGCCGCTCACTATTCACACTGCTACCGGGAGATGATAAATAAATCTTAGAAAATTGTGAAAGGGTTGGATATTGTTTCGCGTTTGCTGACCACCACTTGTAAGGGTCTGCTGTCCGATCTAAACGAACAGATGCCATGTAAAAATCAAGTTCATTTGCAACAGAATTTTTCTGTTCCACACCTGACGAGTGACGAGTTGTGACTTGTCGCCCGTGGAAAGTACTAAGTGTGGCCGAATATTCGGCTGCCGAATGTTCGGCGCTTCGGCCAAGAACCTCGCCGAACATTCGGTATTCGGTATTCGGCCAAATTACTATTCGTGGCATCTCTAGTATTTTGTACTTTTCAAAACTATTTTTTCAAAAACTCTACGTGTAGGCACATTTTTGTTTGCGAATTCGCAATCTACGGAAAAAATCTGATCGAAATGACATGTTACTTGTTTTGGTAATGTTACTCAGTGTTATTAAAGAAAGTTATTTCAAATACATATAACAAATAAGTTAATCTAAGTGACTCGTACAACACGGATTCAAATAACACGGAACGTATCTGTCGTGTTATAAGTAGTCTACAGTATAGAATTTTTAGATACAAATAAGAAATTCCAAGTATATTTACTTTGAATTTGAATTTTCTTTATTTGGTGCCATATGTTACACCGTTTTTTTTTATATATTAATATGTGATTTAATGTATAGATTTTGGAGTTATGACTAATCCTTACTGTGATGTTATACCTTACTGATTATTTGGTGCGTCTTGTAAGCGGAAAGATGGCGACTAAAACCCTCTTTGTATATAAATTTTGTCTAAGTTTAACCTGTCTTAACTTATTCTATTATTTATGAATCTATTTCGGGCCTTATTTTTGTTAATTCTTAATTTTTTAATTATTTGAATTTTAGATCTATTACATTCATTAAAGAATTTAATGAAAAGTTTCAGTTTTAGTTCTCTGGTGGAGTGTATATGTTTTGTAGTGCCAAGGCAAATTGTAAATTATCTTTAAAATTTTGTTTTTCATAATGTGGGGCTTTTAACGTACGTCTTTGCTCAGTTGAATACTAAATATTTATTTTGCTCACATAAATTTCCAAACATCTAGATTTATAATATAATAAATTAACCACTTTGTGAAATTGTGTCCTCTTTTAGATTATACGATTTTAATAAACAATTGCTTTAATTGTGCTCTTTTTTTCCTAAACTTCCAAAAAAACGTCTCTACATATTTCTTCAAACGCCCTTCCTATTTGTTAAATAATTGTACAATTATTTTATTTGTAATAGTTCTCACTCATTTAGTTTTTAAGTTCAAACAGGAGAGAAATATTAAATATTAAGGAGAAGTACCCTTTGTAGTCGTTCCGATTGTAGGAAGATAATTTTTTATCAAAACACTAAATAATTTTGTACACAGTTTATTCATAATTCTGCTTATTTCTTATATGTCTAAATTATCTCCTACGACTAACAAAATTACTAAGGTTTTTTACTACTGGCTTGCACGACCACGCTCGTTAAGATCTCATGTGCCACTGACTCAATCCCTAGTCGGCTGATAGCGGTAACAATCTTAACTGTGATAACTTACTCTGTGGTACTTTACACTTTCGCACATGGCCATTGGTCCATACCCTGTAGAGGACAATGTACGCTACACCTTCTTAAAAAGTAGTAACGTTCTTTTCGAACTGATTTCCATTTTTAAGCTCATGTTATTATGTTCGAATTAGAAGGGTAGATCCCAAAATTATAAAGAAGTTATAAAAGAAAAGGAAAATATAATATATGTTTTGTGAAACTTTATTTTTCAATTTTTTAAATTTTTTTTTTTACTGCGTACATCTTAAGGCTTGTTACAAAATTATTCAGATTTTAGATCCTTTTACCCTTGGTATGTGACGATGAGTGATTATTAAGAGGTAAGGCCACTCTAGAGGCAAAAAAAAGGGATATTTCATGATTTTTTTCAGCGAAACTATAAAATAAATCAGATTTACAAAAAGATGTTTTATTATACATGTAATTGGCAATACCAAATTATTTCTTCACGGCGATATGTGTCAAAATGGTGACTGTGCAGCATTTTTTTGATTACGTTTCTATTTCTGGAAGGTCAATGGCCGGACCAACAGATCCTATAAGTTTTGAGTTATTATGAGGCCCTAAAGTTTTTTCGATTATATATTTAAGAATAGCTATAGAAGAACGAGGATTTTTTTATAAAATGTATAAAATGAGGAAATCGTCAGGAAATAGTTTATAAAAAAGGAACTATGCAATATAATGAAAAAATCTTACGTAGTGCCGTAGAAAACATAGTTAATAATAATAAATAAAAATAATAATTCAGTTAAATTTTCAAATAAATTGCTTGAAACTTCTTTGAGTTATGAGTTCGGCTGACTTGAAAAATGTAGTTTTGAGATAAACGCGTTTAAAGCTTAAAGCCTACCACGGCGCTTATAAAAGGAGCTTGCTGAGGATTAAGAGGGGTTGGGCTAGAATACGAAAATCGAGTACTTAAGGATTTTTCACGCACATAATCTTTTGGAATATAATTTTATAGACACTAAGGTACATACAAAATAAACCCTATAGTGACCTATTCCCTTAATTGTGTTTGAAGACAAAACAAAGAAAAAAGATTTGATAACTTAGCCCACTTAATCTTAATAAAAATGAATTCTCATATATTTACATATTTTAAAAATCAATCGTGAGAGCTAGAATATCACCAATTAATAGGTAAATAATAAAAGAATTTGTAATCTGTAACTAATTAGTTAGAGATTGGATTAGATGATTTTTCAATGAGGAACAGTCTGACAGACATTTTTCTGTTAATGCATTAATTTTAGCAGATAAAGGATCGATGTTGCCCATTTGTGGTGTAGCCTAGGGGTGGATAAATGCCATGGCAAATGTAATATTATTTTAAGTGTTGTGTTTTGCTTAATTTGCAACTTCGAGAGTAGGCTGAAAGATCGTTTTAAATAATATCAGTTTGTTTTCTCGGCTTAAAACGGATAACGATTTTTTTATTAGTAACATTACATTTTTAAACTACTTTGTAGATATGTTTCCCGAAGGTTAGCATTTTTTTTATCTAGAGCAGCGAAAATTGAGACCGAACAATATTCAAGCCTAGAAAGATCTAATCTGAAGATATTGTGGAACGCACGCCGGCTGCTAGCGTTGTCACGAAACTTGTTCAATTCCATTCCATCCTCGCTACATTCAGATTCTAATTCGAAATAAAAAACTTATATTAAAATAGTATTACTGGAACTTTATACATAATCAAAAAGTAATCCTTTTCACTTGTAGTTCTGCATTCCTTGTGGGTAAAATTAACGTTTCGAGCAGTTCATTTGGTAGATATCAGCAAATAGGCGCGTAAACGAAATCTCGGCAATGCCTAGTTTTTCGGTCTGCCAAAGGAGAGACGGCATAAATCATAATTGTCAGATGGGGAGGAAAAGCGCGCAAAAAGTGAGTATGTAAAGTGCGGCTGGGTCGTTACTCAATTACAATTTCATTAACTTTAAACACGACTTTTCGAGCGGCCCCAACAAATCATAACGAAAGGCAATTTTTAATGGGAATATCTCGACCATCACCACACCGGCCCACTTGCTCCGATGGGGCCGCGCTCCTCTCACCTGGCGGCGGGACGATATGCGACCTGCCGTATTAAATAATAACAAAACGTGCGCGCGGGGCGAGCAACAGACCAGACCCCAGACCCGTCGAATAAGGCGCGCATTGTCAGGAAGGGTTGAATAATTGTTCAATTTCCGTGAACCGGTTCCTGGACACTTTATCTTCACCTTGGCTAGCCCCTCTGAGGAGGATAAGACGCTGGATGCGCTGGGTCCGGTGCAGCTCAGCTCGGATCTCTCAGCCTCTTGCGCGGGCAAGACAAGAATGCGCCGAAGACGACTTGTTGCGGTGCTCCAGTCCAGTCCAGATTTCGAAGAAGGAGACGAAGAATTGGCCACCTATTTGCGCTGCATGCGATTATGTGATACGAAGCCACTTTACACCGGGAATTCATTGGCCAGCCGGGATAAAATAATCCGACGACCATTGCCGGCTGAAAAGTTCCCTCTTTGCTTTTGCTCCCGACGACTAAGGATGACGACGGCGACGGCGACGACGTGGACGACTAACGATAGATTAATCGCCGGCGGCTAAGATATGTTGCCCTGCGCGCTCCTTAGAAATTGGCTTCCAGTGCCAATTAAGGTCCGCCAGTGATCGGTTGTCTTTAATTATTTGAGTTTAATTGAAATATTAGGCGGCCGCGGGAACGGTCATTACATAAATAATTGGAAGTGTTAATAGGCACATGCGCTTTCCGAACAGCTCTATACTTTTGCCAATTTATCTTTATCTGCAGGATTTCTTTTATTACAGTCGATCCAAAGGGACACTGACCTTTCTTTGAATTGATCTTGTGTAAATGTCTCCGGGCTGGATGTAACATTGGGAGAACTTACGCTAACGAGGTGCGCACAGTAACGTTTTTAAACTTAGGTACAGGTATCCCTTGATTTGCACGGTACTTAATTTACAGGGTTTTCAAATTTAAAAAAAGGAAATTTCTCTGAGTTAATTCGATTATTTTACATACATTCATATCTTGAACGTATTCCTTCCACAAACTGGATTTACTATTGAAGGTACCTTTTTAATCGTATATTAATCGCAGACGTTAAAGAGAATGAGAAGATATGTGAATAAATAACAAGATGAGTAGTTTTATGTTTTTAAAACTTGATGTGATAACATTTTATTACATACATATGATAGACTAATGTTAAGGAACATTTCTTATTCATGTTATTTTTGTTTGTAATTTTAATAGTAGAATTTAAATAGTATGTAGCGTAAAAAGTGTGAGTCTTTGAATTCAATTCAAATTCAATTCTATTCTAGATTTAATATTCCGTGGAACAATATCTACGCATCTTCTTTATATTCTTTCATTCGATTTACACGGTCTGAAGCTTATTTGAACCTATCCAGCTTTTTATATGTATGCAGCGTTTCGTTTTCCACGGTTTCGATTAGTATGATTTCTCCTGAAACGTATCTAGAGCGATAAGTGTTTTTATAATTCTATATAATCAAAAGATTTTAATGATTAATTTAAAAGAAAACGTCTATAGAATTTTTGCAATAGACTCTATCTTTTATTATAAACAACTTAAAGAATTTAATCCAAAAAACTGGTATTTTAAAAGAGTACTCTTTCATTCTAAATTATAGGATTTTAATGAAAGTTAATGGTATTTCAGATTAATTTTGAATTGAATGAAGAACTTTTAAAGCAAACTAAAGGAATTATCAAATTAAATCTCTGAATTAAATGAGGTACTTTTTAAAACAAAAACAAACATATTCACTTTAAAATCTCCTTTTACTTTGAAAGAAATTTAATTATTTTTTAACTTAGATCCGTTGTTTTCAATGTATTTGATACATATATACGTTCATTTTTTAATAAAACGATTTTTTTTTAATCCATAAACTTTATTAAGTAAGCCTACGCGTTTCACCTTATCAAGCCATCTTTAGGGCCTAGAGTCTCACTTCATAAATAATTGTCGAATGCAAATAAAGTGTCGTTTTATTCAAAAATTAACACTAAAATATTCCATGAAGCTATAGCAGGAATATGTGTTTGAAACAGAATTAGGCAATGTATGAACTAAGGGTATCCAATATGTATATGTATTAGGGTGCTTTTTTTCGCGACAATTTTTTTTTTCCACAAAATTTCGAGGTGGGAAATACCTAAATAAAAATTCCCTGAAAATTGGAGCCATTAACCAAGGCGTATAAACATTTCCCGTATAAAATACACGTAAACTTTTTTTTTTTTTCTTCAAAACTCTACAGCTCAGAGGCATTTTATGGTATAATCTTGGTCAATGATAGGGTTTCTTCAAAATTGAATGCTCTACAAAAGTGTCCATTGGGGCGTAACCCTAACTCCCACCAGCGAGGTAGTACGGGTCACTAACCCTATTTTTTCATGAAATTCTCGTTTTTTTGCCCCTATCTTTTAAATAACAAGACCTACACAAAAAATGTAATTGACAGACTTGAATTGACATTGAATTTCCTGTCCTCAAAAATTTCTTGAACACCAAATCGCTAACATCGATATTTTTTGAGATATTGGGCTTTGAAGTTGTAGAGTTTTGAAGAAAAAAAATCAAAGTTTACGTGTATTTTATACGGGAAATCTTTATACGCCTTGGTCGAGCACTTAATATTAATATTAAGGGTTCCAATTTTCAGGGAATTTTTGTTTAGGAATTTCCCACAAAATTTCGAGGTGGGACTGAAAAAAAAAATAGTCGCGAAAAAAAGCACCCTAACATGTATATATTTTTTTAAGCCCAGTTGAGTTAAATAATATTAAAACAATAATATTGTAATAGAGAAATTAATTTTAAAGGGACCAGGCCAATTCCTAAAGAACTTCAGGATGTTTATGTTACTAGAGACACTGCAGATGAGATATCGCTCTAATACTTTCTTTATAATACAAATAGTCCCGCCGAAAAACAAATAATTTTACACATTTACAAAAAAAAATCTGAATTTCATTTTTGGTTTGGCTGACTTCTGGATTAAAACACAGGGCTTTTGATGCCCAAAATATAGCATTTGCTTTAAAAGATTTCTTTTTACTTTCAAATTTTTGCTACCAACTTTACATGAAAAGTTAAAAGCTTTTAAATTAAATATATTTCTTTCCTTCCTTTATAAGAAAGTTTTCTTATAAAAAATTCTACTTCTTTTCCAAAGGTCTTATCATTGAAATTATAACTACATGTGTATATCTCTAGATAAATCTAGAAATGTAGAGTACGTGTAAGTTTTCTATATTCCAGTCCATAATTCCTATAGTATCGGTAGTAAAATGACTCTCTGTTCACACCCATGTAATCCATTTAAAAATCCCCCAGTACCCTCAAGCAATCATCAAAAAGATTAAAATCTTAAAGACGACGATGACAACCTTTTGATCTGAAATTTTCACAAGGAGAGATGAAAACAGCTGATGCTATTGGCTGGCCGGCATATACTCGCGGTTCGACCGCGTATCATTTTCCTTTTAAAAATTTCATGCAGTCTGCATGTACGCCGTACAGGCAATTGACAAAAATAAGAAATCTATGTCAAGACATGGGTTGGCAACATGTTCGCCGGTGTCGCTTCTGCCAAACCTGACACATTTTCTTTCTTCTCATCTGTAAGCAGCAAGCGGCGGGCTGGTCCGTCTTGGTGAAGATGCGCGCATCTTCGCGGCACCATCTATAAGAAAGGCACACCACCGTCCGCACCGAGCAGCACGGCGCTCTTTGCAAATTTCACACGGACGATTTCATGTGACGTTACGACAGCACCGATGACGGATGTGGATGCCTTTTAATCCGGCCTTAGCCGTAGTCAAAAGATATTTTCACATAGGAGCCCCCCAGGGCATTATACGAGTATAGTCTGCCGGAGAGGCAGAAAAGTCCAATTCGACTCAAAAGATGTTTCGGCTAATTCGCAAAATCTGTAGATTTTCTCAAGCCGGATTTATTTGAAGGGGTTATTTTGAGGGTCTATAGGCAGATTTTTTTTTCACAAAGTTGCATGTGAAAAACGCGGGGTTGGAGGTCTAAGGCACACTCTCAGATGACGCAACAACTCCGTTCTTCATTGATCGCCTATTCACGATCACTTCGCTTGGAAATGCTCCAAAAGATCCGCGTGAGACGTGACAAACCTCCGGCCAATTCTCTATGTTTTAAGACACGACGAGTGGGAAAAGGCCCTGCCTGCGTTGCCCCGTTTTCCCGTCCCCGTCCCCGTCGCTTTTCACACCCGATGAAAATGTGAACGGGTGTACATGGCGCGATCACTACGTGTCGCGCAAGTGTCATCGTCTAAATGATGACATCGCTTTGTTACGCCGTTCTAGCTCCGATTCAGCAGTCGGGCCCAAGCCCAAGACATGCCGCTGCAGAATTTTCTTGAGGAAACTTCTCTGTCATCCAGGCCATTTGATCGCCAGACAGAGTTCCCATAGGCGAGTACTGTTCCAACCACCTGACGTTTTTATATCACTTGTCGAATTGTGTTTGACAGCGTCGGTGTCCATTTAGAGCAGTCTACAAGTTCGGCCTCGTTTTATTTTTGCTCTTTCGCCTTAAGCGCGAACCGAGAAAGAGTTGGCCCAGCATGTGACATGCCAGCTCCTTGTCGGATTTTTATTTATTTTTTACTTTCTTTTATGCAAGACCTCTGGTGAATTTAAATAAAATCGAAAAAAATATCTGCACGACAGTGGACAGGGATGTAGGAGTCGCTGGATATCCCAGTGACAGCGCAATCGACGTTTAACATGGAAAAATTGGCAATTCAAATTGGATGTGGCTGACCTGCTTTACATTAAAATACCAGAAGGACAGTGAATGGCACCGACGACCGTGCCCTTAAATATCTATTTGAAATTTATTTGGATACTGACTGATATATCGTATAAGACAATTCCAATTTTAAAAAAAATTCGAAAAAGAAATACGCTAAAGAATTTTTCTCAAATAGTACATAACATATGATGATAATACCATAATTTAAAAAAAATGATAACGCCCAAGATTAACCCTTAGTTGCCACACGGTGTTCCAAGCGCCCCATGCTGTGTCTATTTCAGTTTAAGTTGTTTAAATTTCTGAAAGGTTTTCAAATTTTTAAATATATTTAATATTATACAATTTTTGTATAATCGATTAGAATGCATTCTGTTCCATTCAAAGACGATCGAGAAATTTCATTAAATTAAAATATTCAGTAGCATACGAGCAGAAACCATTTTTGCGTCTGGGGTACAAGGTGACCCCTGTGCGGCAGGTACATATATTATTCTAGAGAGGTGCAGCAGCTAAGAGTTAAAATTATATGAAGAATTAGTCGAATTTACATTAATTTAGAATACAATTAATAACTCCTTACCTTCGCTTGATAAGACTTGTAAGATTGATTGATTTAATTGGTTTTCATATAATAAACAAACTCTTATAAGTTTTCATTAAATGGAAAACTAAATTTTTTCGTATAAATCCCTATCTTATTACTTTTATATAAAATTTAGAATACATAGAACTTATACGACAGAGATTATAAAACAAGTCGATAACACCAACATTTTTTAGCGTGTAGAATTCAAATTAAATTGGTATGTGTTGTGTGTTCTTTTGGAGAATTTTTATTAGACATTCATAAATCTAATTTTGCATATAGCTCTTATTAGAGAAATTTATGTAAGAGCATTTAATTCCGGAAAACTAGATTTCATGTTGCATATAGCATATATAGAAAAAATTCGGTCTGTTCCGCTTCAGTATCAGTGTTTCAAAAAGAAATAAGGAGTGTCGGTGGCTGAAGCAAAGCTGAGTCTTAACCTTTTCAATTTAATAAAACTGAAATACAAAACTATGGCCTAAGCATGCCCATAGAGCAAAAATTAGAACAATCACTAGGGTAGGTACGAATTAGATAGATTAAATAGCGTAAGTTAGAATAAGTTTAAATATATCTTAAAATTACAACAAATTTAACTTTTTTGAAAATGTTCGCATACATTTTATACGGAAAATCCTCAGATGAAAGTAAGAAAAAGTTAAATCGTCTTGAAAAATGAAATATATCAACACATTACTGTCCGGTGACATAAAAATATGTTTTGACTATCTCGTGAAATGCCGGAGATATGTAAATAGAGTTTTACATACTGTGCATTAAATGCAATGTATTTCAACATATGTATGTATGTAATGTGATATAAAGTAAAGTTCGTAAAATAAAAAAATAAAATGTATTTGTGTAATAGAATCAACTATAAATAAAATCTGTTTGAAGCCTTCACTTCAAATTTCATAAAAAAACTATATGATATTACAAAAATTATATATTATTATCATATTATATTATGTATATATATTATAGGGTGCTTTCTTTTCGCGACAATTTTTTTTTTTTCACTCCCACCTCAAAATTTTGTGGGAAATACCTAAAAGAAAATTCCCTGAAAATTTGAGCCCTTAATATTAATATTAAGTGGTCGACCGAGGCGTGCAAAGATTTCCTGTTTAAAATACACGTTAACTTTGATTTTTTTTCTTCAAAATTCTACAGCTTAGAGGCATTTTATGGTATAATCTTGGTCAATGATAGGGTTTGTTCAGAACTGAATGCTCTACAAAAGCGTCCATTGCGGCGTAACCCTAACTCCCACCAGCGAGTTAGTACGGGTCAATAAACCCAATTGTTTCATGAAATTCTCGTGTTTTGCCCCTATCTCGTAAATAACAAGAGCTACAGAAAAAATGTAAATGACAAACTTGTAGGAAATTAGATTTCCTACAAAAAAGTTTTGGAATGGTAAATCGCTAACATTTATATTTCTTGAGATATTGGGCTTTGAAATTGAGGTAGTGTGGAATTTTCATGGATTATTGAGCTAAATTGTAGAAACGCTACCTCAACTTCCAAGCCCAATATCTCAAGAAATATCGATGTTAGCCGTGTAGGTTTTACAGAGTTAGAAATAATTATAAGGAATAGATTTTAAGGAAATTCAGCTATGCAATACATTGTAAAATCAGATAAATGCTGTTCACAATGGCAAATTCAGATGCTGATTGAAATTATAAATGCAGCTTACTGCAATTAATTTGATGTCGAGAGCGAGAAAGTGTCATGTGCTGTGTGCCGTATCGTTTGTCAATTTTAACTGGTAAAGAGGTAAGGCATAGAAAATTCTAATTGTCTGCGGAGGTTGGGGTGTCGAAGGACTACTTCCCCGATTGTGTCACAGCAATGGTCAACAAAAAAAAATTAAAGAAATCTTCTACACGTTGTAAAATGAAATACTTTTCGTGTTAGGCAATCCATCAAAATCCAATCCAAGGGGCAGATTAGCTACTTAGTTTCACTTTTACTAAATCGTTAGTCACCAGCGAGCGGTAGCAACAGTTTGTCAGGCGTAACGCGCAGAGCTAAGCAAAAAGTTGTCCAGAGTCGTTGACCTTGAGGTAGTAAAATATACCACACGCCCGGAGGCTTACAAAATGCCAACTAATCAAAAAAAAAAAAAAAAACACTTTTTGCAAGTTGCCTCTAATGAGTTTTAGGAGCCTTACAAGGGGCCGGTGAGCGCATTAATTTTTCACGCCTTGCTAGCGCGTTCCTGCAGCATCTTATCGGGCAAGGGAATCGACTAGGCAGCGTTATCAAGCGGAGGAATCAAAATTTTTGACGATGCCTAGGAAATCTGTAGCACAGCTCAGGATTTTGCATTGCTAATTATCATTGGGCGCGTTTTGAAGGAATCTTAGCAACTTCGAGATACGTCTCAAGATATGGCGCTCCGCTCTGCTCGCTGGTGAACGGCACCGCAGCGGTCTCTGTTCTCACGATGAACCGCCCCGCGGCTGAAGGAATGGCTGTGAGCGTGGCTGGAGCTGCGCCCATGTACAAAAACAAATAGTAATTAATCTATCGGAATTAAAAGTAATGTTTTTGTCGTTTTTTTAAGTGTCTTGTCGCGTTTTTCGACATGTGTTTCCTTGAGTCGGGCGAGGAGGCGCTGTGCAATCGCCGCCGATACCGGGCCCCAGAAGTGGAAATAGCATGGGAGGCTACATCCTCATGGGACCAGGTCTAATCCAGCTTAATTACCACTAATTAATTATGTGTCATTTGAACTGCGCCCTCCCGTTGATTTTTAAGTCGGACGACCGCAGGAGGAGTGCTAAAGCCGAAGCCATTTGCATTCCTCACGTAACACCGACCGACCGTCGATCGGTTTCACGTTTTTTTTACTCACCACCAGCGGAAAAGCGTTTTTCCCGGCTTCTGGCTGGTTGTTAATGATCATCGCGGCTACCTTGCGATATCAAAAGTATCTAAGGAGCTCTCTTATCTTGTGCCCTTGATATCACCGGCCGCTTTTTCCATGTTTCGGTTATAAATTGAAAGGAAGAAACTATCGCAATTGATGAACCTTGTGGAGCCGTGTCTGCCACAAAAAAAAAAAAAATTAGAGACTGTATTTCGACGGAAAAAAACAGATATATTTATTTCATGAATATCATATGCAACAAAATGAGTGTCCAAAACAACCCCATCTTCTACATCACAATTGTAAATTCAAAATCATTAAGAATTCAGGAATTTAGATTTATATATATATGTATTAACGTAGCATTCATATATATATGTATAATCTGATCTATATATTTTTATAATGTTTCGCTGCAGTCGTGTTCGCACTCAGCCAGCCTGTTGATTCTGTGCATCTGAATGAGCATAAACCTGCATGATAAATTTTATGCAGTCACATAGTATAAATGTTTCTGTACAAAATCTTCTACAATAACAAGCCTTAAACTGGCCTTTTGCATGCGTGCGTAAGTGGTCTGGTAGTTCGAGAAAATTGTATTGACGCTTACGGCTATGGACTATCGGAAGAATTTTTTTTTCAAAAGTTTTTATCTCCACGAGGAATTAAAATACCACTTTTTTTGTTTAATTTAATATTCCACAAAAAATACAACTTGGAGGTTATGTTATAGAATGCTTATTTCTTTTTCACCCATTTTCTTTATTTGTCCAGTAATCTACATCGTCTGAACTTCAATTAAAAAAAAAAAATCCAAAGTGCAGTTAGTGAAACTCCTTCGAAAATTCGCAGCTATCCGAATTATATCATTGTTTGGGTTTGTTTTTATGTTTTATGTTTGCTGGAGCCGAATCTTCCTCCATCTATCAAACAGCCATTCATTATAAGGTCTCGTGTGTTTTGATGAGTTGGATTCAAAAATTTTACATATTTTGTTTGAAAAGGTGGTAAAAATTCGAATGAATTGAACAGAAAGGCTCTCAGGGTAAACATGAGTGAAAATAGTTTATAGATAGAAGTTTTAGTTTGGAAGGTGTCGTGGAGTTTTTGGCATGTTTACGGTCCCCCCCATAAGACCCTATGTATTTTATCTGACAAATCAGACCACTTTGCCCTACGGCTGTGTGTGTGCGCCGGACTACTTCATAACTTGTACATTTAGAAGTTTTTGCACTGTACAATTCTTTGTATAAGTTGTAAAGTGGTGGAAATTCACATAAAAACATTTTATTTATTTATGCTACTTGTTCAAATAAATTTCATTGAAGTTTCTTAGTTTATACATATGTATAAAAAAAGTTTAATTTCCATTTAATTGCAAAAGGAAAGCTAGGAAAAAGAGAAAATTATTAAAATTCAAGTAGAAATCCATATAAAAATACCTAATATTTTTAACAAACAATGAACACTTGAAACATACATTCATACTCTAATAAGAAGCGAAACCTTTTTGTTTTACAACCGAAAACATTCGCCGTGGCATTGATTGAATTCGATTGTGAAGTTCTTCTGCGGAGATTTTAGATCATGCTTCTTTTATAGTTGTTTTAAGCTCTCGAACGCTATTTTATTACTGACCATTAATGTATACACATTTTGCAGTTATCGCCCAAGGTTTAAGTCTAGACTTCTTGCAGGCCAGCTTAGTTATGAAATAAAAATGTGTGCTATGCAACAACTTATTAGATTATAATATAAAAAATTTGAATATTCCGATGTGTTTTAATAATATAAACAAAAATGGTGTTGACCATCACAAGCAAACCTTGCAGTATTTAGAAGCTTTTTTGTGCCTCTTCAGTAACACATGTTAAAATATTTCCATACTAGAAACGCTCCGCTTTCCTACTTTTTAATTTTATAGCGTAATTTCATCATGGTAGATATTCTTGATAGAGATTAAACTTGAATATCTTTACAATTCTTTTGTCTATTCTGTTCAACGTTTAGGTTAAGCTTAATATATTTTTGATGTGATCGGATTATCTAAAATACAAAAAAACTTTTAAAAAAATTGGCGAAAATCTTACTAAATATTAACAAACTGATTTTCTTCAGTACTGAGTATTGGATTAACATCAACATTAATTTATACGAAAAAATATAAAATACATATCAATACCTATGAATTAATTTATATGCCACTCTTCATTAATTCTGTCTGAAATTGTGATATTATCATGATATACTTATAACCTATTTACTATATTTGCGTTAATGTTATACAAACACTTTTATAAATGCTATTCATATTTTGAGAATATTATTTCAATAGTAAGATCCTGTGTAAATCTGAATGCATACAAACAAGTTTAAAATTTTATACTAAATTTGTTCAGTCGTGTATTTTTTTTTTATAATTAATATGGGAAAAATTTAAGAAGGGATCAAAATTCTTTAAAGTTAATATAAGGTTTTTATTTGATTTTAATATCTTTTAATTTATTTTATTGTAAGAGTTGATAAAAAGAAGAGCCTAAATGTTTTTTTTTTTTTTTTAATAATTAAATACCAACAATTTTAATTCCAAAAACAAAATGCCAAATGATTTAAATTAAAAAAGCGAATTTTGTACAAATGAGAATTCTTACGTTTTTAATTTCTTTTATTCGATTCGCTCACAAATTTAAATAAAATCTTCGCAAATGGAGTATGTGAAAAGAAATCGTTTTTACCCTTTAGGAGCCAGGCTACGTAGGGCCGAGCACTAAAGAGCCCGGTTTATTAAAAGGACATCCCACCAGTTTTTTCTGGCAACAGCCAGCCAAACACACCTGTGGTGGTCTCGTTGGCGCGCTTAAAATAAAATTTCCCGGGATAGTTTTTCATTTGATCTGACAGATACATTTGCGGTGGAGTCTCGCCCGCTCGAGATGGACAGGACGATATCAGAACGGACAAACGAAATTGTATCACAACATAATGGTTTTACAGAAAAAGAGCCAGGACTGGATCCGCACCGAACAATAACACGCTCCCGGTCCCAGTCCTAGCTCAAGTCCGGGAATACACTCTGCCGCCAGGAGCTGAGCTCGTATTGAGAGAATGATGAATGTCTTATCCTGCCCGGCAGGGACATGAGTGCGGCGAGCACGTGGTGAACCCATCCGGCTTCGTTTCGATCCTGCGAGGAGACCGGAATTTATGTAGGTAAATGGTATTTTCAATAAATGCCATCAACTTTTGAGCATCATTTGTTTCCATCTAACCTGACACCTCGGATGCTGCACCACTCGTCCACGGCAGCCCCACTGAACCCAAAGTACCCACCGACTAATAGCGTCTTACTCCTGGCGAAGGGCAATTGAGAGCTGACTGACTTCGTCGTTCACAGTTAACTACACTTTAATTAAATGGCAGCAATTAATTAAAAGTTTAATCAGAAATTCCTGAGGAGAGTTCACCGCCTTCCCGGCGGGTGACACTTTTCCAAAAGGTTACAGACGAATGGTTAGGAAGGTCAAATTACTATATTGGAATAGTAGGCTGGAGCTACTTCAATTTTCTATTGGTCTAGTAGCTCTAGCAGAGATTTATTTCTATTTAAAGTATTCAAAATTTATACTTAATATATAATATTATACTTTTTTAATTTCGCATGCAGCCTTTAGGTGTTAAACCCATACTATTGTATATTGTGGATTCGAGGTCTTATGGAGAGCTTATTTTCATACAGAAAATAAATGATATTTATGTCTTTAAAATTCTAAAAAGTAGAATCTTTAGGTTTTGAAAAGTAGCAAAAGTTCGACTCGGGTAAGTACAAAGGAAAATAAAGCTAAGCTAATCACTCACATAAGTAGAGTTTGTATGGGAGAATTATAACAGACTGTATGACACTTTATTCTAAAATTGAAACTCATTTGAAGTTCATATAAAAATTATAAAAGTTAAACCAGTTAACTGTGGCGCCCTCATTTAAAAGTGCGCACAGTTTTGTGTCGTCAGAATCGAGCCATGACGAGTATATTCGTCAATCACAGAATAAGTTGCGCTGGTAAGATATTGGATGAAAAAGATGGGTTTATGTTATAAAATTGAAAATATTATTACTAATATTTACTTCTTTGGTTAACATACGCATATATTACATACATATTAAACTAAAAACACAATAAATTCAATTAAATATTATATATATAAAAGTAAGAATTCAAATTCTTGCTGTGGAGTGACATTCGTGCTATTTGCCCCTTTCTCTGCCCGAAAGCTTCCAATTCTTTTATAAAATCTAAATTATTTTCAGACTGACAAGAGTTCTTGTAGTTTCATATTTTTTTGGTTAACATCTAAAAAACGTTATCATCACACATAAATAAATTCATTATGCGAACTGGTAAACTTTTTCAACCAATACATACCGGGACGCATGAGATCATCTCTGTTTATATTTTCTACTTGTTTGTTTTATTCCGGCATAGCCTCAAAATATTCTAAACATCTTTAAATTTGAGAATATGTTTTGTTTTTCTCAAAAATTGCAATTTAAATAGCCAATGGTCACTGATTTATACGCATGACGAGTATACTCGTCAATACACAAAATTTTGCCACTTATCCATGACGAGTATACTCGTCAATCACAGTTAACTGGTTAAGCATAATTAAATAAGTATAAATAAAAATAAAATGAGGCTTTCTAGTACAATTGACGACATGATAAGATGAATGTCATGTTATTTAACACTTTCATTCACTCAAAAGAATTCTTTAGTGTGAACATAACACCTTGATTCTCTCAATTTCCTATTCAATTTTTAAAAATTAAATTTATTTTCATGTCAAAATATTGTTCGTAAAAAGTCATATTTATATAGGTATACAAAAAAACGCGCAACTCAATAAAAATACGACATAAAACCTTCATTCTATCATGTCTTCAATTAGTTCTTTAAGGTTTGGAGTAATTCATTAAACAATTTTTTCGCGCTAGGTAACTTACATGCCTCTGAGTTAAGCTTCCTTTACATTTAATAACAAATAAAAGACAATCTTGCTACCTAGTTTGGTACATGTACCTGAGTGATGAGGATGAAATATATGTAGATTAGTTAGCAAAACTAAATTTAAGAATATTGAAAGCACAAATTTGAAATAACTCTAAATTCAGCAAATATTTGCTTTTGGCCAAAACAAATTTTGATTAATTTGCTTTGGAGGTTATGGAGCAATTTAAGAGTAATAGTATAAGTTGCACCTCAAACAGTTATTCCGTATTGTATTATATTGATTGTACTAAAGCAAAATACGTAGTGCGGTGTTTGTTGTTTTTATTTTTCAATATATTTTGCCCTTATTTCCACACACTTTTCAGAATGTCTGATTAAAGCTTCTACGCCAGTGTAAAAATATGATGCATCCTTGGAGTTTAAATGGTCGTACATTGTCTTTTTAATTTCATCGTCGCTGTCAAATTTTCTACCCCCTTAAATCTGCCTTGAGTTTTGAGAACAAAAAATAGACAGACGGGGCCAAGTCAGGACTATATGGGGGATTGTACAATCTCTGTAAAGTCACAATCGGAAACAGTAGCCTTGGAAAGTGAAGCAGTGTGGTTATGAGCATTATCATGAAGCAAGCGTACATCTCGGCTCATTTTCGGAGCCTTTTCTCGATAAATTTTTGACGCAACTAATAATTCAGAGTAATATACCGATCTAACGACGGTATTCGATTTCTTAAAGTCAGTGAAAAGAATTTCCTCGCAATTCCAAAAAATTGTCGCCATCATTTCTTTTGTGCTTTGAGTAACCTTTGTTTTTTTGGCATAGGTTCTCCTTTCCGATACCACTCCACTGAATCTCTTTTAGATGTTGGATCTTAGTAGGCGACCATAGTTTCATCCCCCGTCACAATTGATTGAATTACTCCTTCTTGCTTCTCACCGTAAAGTTAAAAAAACTGCACATAACATTTTTTGCACTTTGCTAAAAATTCAAGGCACCCACCTTGTGCAAATTTTTATTATACTTAAATACTTATGTAGGATCCTTAGAAAATTTTTGGGAAATTCCGGCCTGTGCTGCAATTTCTTCCATTAATTTAATGTTTTCTGGAACAGTTATCGTCACAGGACGATTAAAATTTAGTTAAAAACTTTATAACAGAGCGATATCAACTTCAGACATTTTTTAAAATCCCTTATCTAAGTTGTCGTTCGAGCTCTGTTACAATTAAATTACAGCAGTGCCTTTAAAGTTAGTGTAGAGCTTGCTGAGACTTGTCACTGTCACGAACATGAAGATTTTTTCGAACGTACTCTATTTACTATGTGAGGCTAAGGACGGTACTAGGTAAATCATCCTTATAAGTTGGATATCAAGGTATTATTATTGTCTCCTCCAAAAATCGCAAGTAATAGTTAAATATGGTTTTTTATGGCGATATGTTGGTTGTGGTTATATTTACCCTTTATTTAAATTTAATCAAAATTGTGCAATTAACCTCCCAAGTGCAAACTCTAGCATGTACAGACCCTTCCATCTCTATTCAAAACAAATTTCTGTTACTGCTAAACTGGGGGAGGAACAACCTATTTCCTGCGGTCTCGACTTTCTTCAAGTTTTATCGTATTTTTATCAAAGAGAAATCTCTGCGCCATTTGGCGGTTTTCCCACCGAAATGGGTTTAAACGACAAAACTTTAACGTCAAGCCGGGCACAGGGTGCGCGATCGGCACCGCCGAAAAAGGGCAAAATTACTTCCCGACACGTCAAACCTCTTTTGAATCTTTTGTTGTCGTACTCAAGTTCGGAAGAATGTCAGACATCTCGCCGCAAAGGAGACCTTCCGCCAGGAGGAATCAATGAATCGATTCGCGCGCGCTCACCGACCTATCTCAAGGAGGTCCATTAATAATTTTCTTGTTTATTGCCCCACTACATTGCAGGGCCGCGCGAGTGGCATTGTTCCGGCTCGAGATGGATACCTATCCGGCAGCCAGCCCCGCGCCATGACGGCCAAATGGTTTCTTTCACGGGGGAAGTTTTAGAGAAAGTTTGCAGGGTGGTTGCGTTGTGTTCCGGAAGCAGTGGACCGCTTTAAGTCTAGCTCTAGTCGCGCCCACCCTATTTCCCGTCCCGTCCCGTCCCGTCCTGTCCTGGCTGTTCAGGGACTAAGTCAATTTCGCCGTCCCAGACTGGCGGCGACTGCCGAGCGGCCTGGCTGCGGGGGCATCCCATGCGGGACTCTGGTGCTCCCGTGCTCGAATAAAATTGAATTGCTCCTTATTTATGTATACATCTGTCACGAAAAGCGGTAGAGTTTGATTGATGAATGTCGCTCGCTCCCCCATATATCTCCGGTCCGGGGCGATTACCGTCGAGAGGCGGTCTATTAAGGAATTCTCCTGCTCGCGTCGTGGCTCGGGAGTCCCGACATTCCTTCTAGAATTTCGTGATGTTGTTGAAATCGCTGGTTTACTGAACTTCTGGCTTCTTTTTTTAGCTGTGGCGAATTGTTTTGCAGGGAAGGACATAATAGGAACACTTCATTTATCAAACCAACTCCCGGCGAATCAATATCCAGACGGGCTTAAAGCGATGCTGGAATTTTTTTCTACTTTCCACTTACCGCTTCAGTAGGCAATGTAATTCCCCTGTCGAAAAAGGTGGCTCAACCCTGGTGTTTCAATTGTCTTCAGGTTAACACTATTGAATATATTTATATCTAGATGCAAAGTTAGATTTTTCAGAAGGTTGCCTATTTTGACGAGTTAAAGTTCGTAAAAATACCTATATCTAATAAAATATCATATAAATAATGTAAATATACATATATCCAATTGTCAATGAAGAATAATACTACGCTAAAAAAGAAAATAAAAAAAGTTTTTACTGTTTTTTATCTATTTTTCAAATTTCAAAAACGACCCAATTCAGAAAAATAGTAATGCTGTATCACTTTAATAAAATATTTAAAAATAGGAAGTTGAAATTTAAAAGAAACTTTAGAATTTCGATCCAACGAATCCAGATGGATCATTGTAAATTTCTGTCCGAATTCATGTCTACGAGGGATGATCCAGAAGTAATGATAATGGCAACTAAAATAACGTGTGTAGTTTAAAAATGAACATAGTCTCCCCTAAAAAATCAACATACTTAGTCTATCTTTTTTCTAAACCCCGGAATGCCCTTCGAACAATATTCGTATTGTTGATCCTCGCAAAATGCCTCTGCATTGGTCATCATCTTTTTTATCGTATTCAAATTTCTTTCTGAGCTGTTTTATTAGCCGAGGAAACAGGGAGGTAGAATTCACTTGAGCTAGATCTAGAGCATAAGTGTGTTCAAGCAGTTCGAAGCCTTCTTCACCGATGGCAGCCATCATAATTTCGGTCTTGTGAGCGAGTGCGTTGTCCTGGTGGAACAAAACTACCTCTTGCAATTTTTTTCCCGACTGCTCGTATTCTAATTCTCCCACAATGCTAACTAATCAACCTATGATGAACTCAAACCATTTTTTTTCTTTTCATTGTGTGCATTAGAAATAATCATTTATCAGTACTTTTGGATCATCCCTCGTATGTCTGTGATCTTAGCTATGTTATAGCAGTTAAGCCAATTGCTTAGCTTGATCATTGATCCGCAGAAAATTACGAATTTTTTTTATTGCTATTAGCATTTTAAGTTTATTTGGTTTCCTACAGAGTTTTCAAGCACTTCATCCTGATTAATTTCATTCTAAATTCGACTCTATTGCATAGGAAACATGTTCGCATTCATACCTCCTTGGACTTATCTTCTATCTTCCATTATTAATTTTCTAGCGTTGCAGAGTAATCCTCTACTGAAGGGGACTTTAAATGTCAAATGTTTAAAGGTCCTATATGTTAATTGCATATTTAAGGGGAGGTTCTCATCTAGAATCTTGAAATTTTCGATTTTTTTTTTATTTCATATTATTAAAGTTTAATATGTCTAGAATGTTGCTTTAAAATATTTAGTCGATCCGAGCACTAGAACGGATTCTACAGCCCATTGATTCTGGCGGTGTCATGATCGTAGTGGGGCGCTCAGCCTGTGCCGTGCCGTTCAATCACGATTATCTCGGAACTTTGTTTTTCAAGATTTTTCAAATTTGCGTACAAGATAACTCAAAAACGGTTCAACCGATCAACTTCTAGTTTCGTGCATATTAAAGTAAACAATTTTCTTCATAGAAAGAGTGGAGCACCTTTTGAAAATTGTAACATTATCTCCTTTTTGTAAGTGATAAACTATGAAAAAAAACGGCCGAAAACGGCCTTAAAATTTCAAAATCGCGCCATTCCGTCAATTTTAAATTTTTTTTGAAAGTCGTCCACTCTTTCTGAGACAAATTTAGTCTAGTTTATAATAATGTCATCATTATTTGATTTCAGACCAATCTGCGACCCCTAAATTGTACGCAGCTGGGCCATTTTCGAAAAACATGCCTCCGGAGAAGTTGAATAACGGGCGCCATTTTGTTTTTTTTTTAATAAAAAAATTTTTTCGTACAGATAAATATACAATAAAAGATAATGCCAAATATCATTTCCCTATGTCTTGTCATTTGCCTTCAAAAAAATCACGAACTTTACCTACTTTTTGACGTTCTAGATGAGAACCTCCCCTTAACCAACAAACAATTGCCAGAATTATATGTTGTACGTTTTTGTTTTTATTTTTTACATTTTCTTTGAACGATGTTGTCAGAAATGTTAATCAAACTTTCATTATTCCTGTGGACTGAAAGTGACTGCCCGATACGAAATATCTAGCTGAATCTCTAACTTAAAAATTTTCATTTCTAGTAGTTTCCTGAAACGCAGGACTATCTTCACTATTTAAATTAAATTTAATGCAGCATTTGCCTTAATATTTCTCCGCCCTTGAGCATAAAAAGTAGCATGAGAAGGGAAGCAACTAATTGATGTTGAAATTCTGTCTGGCTCCCATTTTGTGCGTCAGCGAAATGAAAAAAAATGGCCAGAATAATTGCGACGAATTATCTGCGATTTATTCTGGGCAGGTAGAGACAGACTGCTTCTACAACGTTCAACACCTTTTGCTGATGAAGTAATTTTCGGAGCGTGTAATGTATTTAAAGCGTGCAGCATGTTACCAACAATTCAAATTATTAAATGCGCATAATTTACGCTCTCGAAAAATATGACAACGCTCACTGCACCGACAATGGGGCCCTGGTTGCAGCCCCATGTAGCCAGCTAATTTAGTCGGGGCCGGAGCAATGTTTCTTCCCATTACACCGGAGAAAACATCGCGTGCAAAATGGGGCCTTCTTCCAGGGCCCAGGGTCCAATCATTCCGGACATGATCCGTTTCCACTTAGAAGTCAATCGAGATCGGATCGACGCATTTTTAACAACGTATCATTACACAATTATGCAAAATGCGGCAAGCGGGTTTGGGGTCGGGTTCGTCCGGGAGCCGGCATGCAAAATAAATCCTGTTTGCATGTTTTTCTCGGAAGCAAGAACCCACAGGAACTGAAATTTCCAAATAGTACAACGTGTGCATCGTGCTTCTGGACGCACAAAGTAGTCGCGTTTTCGTCGTCTAAATTCATTTGGTCGCACAGATTAAGTTACGGCGAATCGCTCTCGAGATACATCGCCGAGATTTATTGGGCTAATATTTATGACGGCCATTAGGCGACGACCGACTACCTCGTGAGTCGCGCTGTACCCGTCCATCACCTTGTACACTTCAAGTGTCCGTCAATCGGAAGATCTGAGATCTCAGATCTTGTGGCCGCATCTTAGCGATTGCATTTGCGACGCGCACGACCGCAGCTAGTTGCTTTGATAGCGCGATTAATTTCTGCCTCTTATGCTTCTTGCACCTAAACAGGGCTCCTGCGGCTGCAGCTTCTACATGAACATTTAATTAATGCGCTAGACTGATTGCCTTTCTGCCCCGGTGCAATTTAATTATATTTGGCTGACGGACGGTGCTGCCGATGCGCTAGTGTACCGCCAAACAGGTGGGCTGCACCGAACTCGATTGCGCCCCTCGAATTTAATAGTGGATAAAATTATACCTGGCCACATGCAGAAATATTTCGGCACAAAAATTTTTGTCTTTTTGTCATGGCGATAAATTACTGTCGTTTATCTTGTTTGTTTCACACGAATACGAGAAATTCTCGTGATGATTCTTTAGATATTTATTTAATGTAAAATTCTATAGAAAATAAAAAAAAAGCGTATATATTTTCACCACATATTGAATTGTTTTCTATAACTTGACATACATAATATGGTATTCGTTTATGCTATATATACAATAGGATTTTAGAAGGATCGTAGATTAAAGATTCTGAATGTAAGCTTCAGATATACAAGCAAACTGCGTAATATTCTAATATTGTGATCTTTTTATTATCGCATCACACCAAAAAACTAATAAATTCTTAATAGAGTTTTCGTTGCAATTAACGTTTAAGATAACATTATGTTGTGGTTATTATATAACATTTTCAAGTTTAGGGAGAAATACAGAGAGAATTGATCATTGTACTTGTTAGTTTATATCCAATGATATTGAATAATAAGAAGGGATACTATAACACACTCTTTAACTCCAACCCATATGCAGAGTTGGGTCCGAATCAATCCTTTAGGAATTGTAATTTGTAATTAATATGTTAAATTCTTTAGTACTAGACTAGAAAAAATATTCAATTCCATTAGGAGGAATTATAATTGTTAACTGATAATGACCAACTATTTAGTAATCAACTTGAATTTTTCGTCAATTCCATTACAAGGAATTTAGAAAGTATTTGGCAAAAAAGGAATTTCTGTCAACGTTTGATGAATTAAATTCCAACTTCTAAGAATTGATTACCAAAAAAAAATCTCTAATTGTTCAGACGTCAAGCCCAAAATATATACACAAGATTGAAATTCTTATAAATATTACTCTGTAGGACAAAATTTATTGAATCAGTATTAATATTTGAAAAAAAAACTATATTTTAAATACGAAGTTACGTGTGACGCAACATATAAACCATGATTTTAATTTAATCTGTGAAATGAAATTGGTTGAATTTTGGAAATGCTAAAATACGTCTTTCATTATTTCAATCCAAACTAGATAAATTATTTTCAGTATGTACTTTTATACTCCTGTTTTCACTCCTCTTAGGGGTAGAATTCTCAAAAAATAGAAATATCATTTCATTTGGGGAACTTGTGGAATTGTGTAGAGAATAGCTGTTACTGTCCTTGCGACTAGCAATGAATTTTTTTTTAAATCAAAGAAATGCAAAATCTTACTACATGTTGATTAAGATCATTAATTCAACAGATTGTAAAAGCTTTCTTTTGAGTCAATTTGCTACAAATTTGTCACTGATCACACCAATCAGCTCATAAATCTCTAATTTTTTCTCAGCAAGACATCTTGGTCTGGCGCAGAGCAAAACAAGCATGTCACGACCCACGTTTATTCCACTCAAATCAAAGCCGTCGAAAAGAGAGCAAAAATCAGAGTAACCCTGGTCTACTACGAAAGCTCCAATACGTGTAGATTGCTGCGATTTATCATATATTGCATCAATTTGTGGATTTCACAAGAAAAGCGGCTGTCGTCCGTCTGCCGCTGAGAGATCGATGCAAAATTAGCGCGCTTGACAAATTCCTCATCACGCCCCATGTCATCAATAAAACGAGACTAGCACATCTGCCAATGGCGCATACTATAAATCGTAAACGATTATAAATATCCTTAAAATTGATGATATGGGAACAAATGGTGGTCTGATATGAAAAAGTCTCCGGAGCCCGGCGAGCATCGAACCGGGGGTCCCACGCGCCATCGGGAAGCCTAGCAATCGTCATCAGCCTCGTCGATCCCGTCGAGGATGCACCCATCGATTTCGTAGGCGCAAAAAAGGGCAAAAAGGGGCCCCAAGAGAAAAGCGCCGAAGCTGCAGGCGAACCTGGAACCTGATCTAAGAGCCCACAAATCGTGAGGTGAATTTGTTTTTTTTTTCTGCGGGCCCGCGCGATCAGTGTTTACATTACCCAAAGGTGCGCTGCTCTCTGCCCGATTCCGATCCTGATCGCATCAATGATAAATCGATTGCGATCCAAATTGATTTCGCCGATGTGATTGATCGCCGCGAATTGTATTTATGATTTGCCGGATAAATAGGCGCTCTTCGCACTTACTTTGTTCAGCCGCAGAAAGATACACGATCTGCGAGCGGTAGGAACAATTTGAGCGCTTTAATGACGCATAATTATACCTACCTGCGCCCGGTGCACCGTCGGCATTGTTTTCCGCTCGCGCATTCTGGTGCACTTGCTAGACAGCCGGGCTGTCCGGGCGCGGCCACTTATTGAGTTATTAATGATTTCTTTAAGTAATTACAAGGAACGTGTGAAAAATTAAAACACCATTAATTACTCGGTCAAACTTAATTATGTTGCGCCAACACCGGGCCCTCAGAAATTCCTTCGTGGAAATTTGGTTAAGCTCTTTCTCGGGGCAGTGGGGTGCCTTTTGGTAAGGTTCTTCTTAATTCTTTTCGCAGAACTTTCTAAAGGGTTATAACTCAGCAATATAATTGCAATTTAACTTTTACAAGACAAATTATTTTTCATTTTAAGCTGCAATTAACGATTCGGTTATGTTTCGCTGAATGAAAAGATTAATTAGTTAATTTTATAAAGAGAGGACACAAAGTGTGATTCGAATTATTAATTCTTCAAGTTTTAATCAAAATTTCTAATTTCTTGGCAAATAAACAAATTAATTTTAAAAATACTATCTTGAGTAATAAAGACCACATATTTTATTAATGCAAACAAATAAGTAAATTGTTTTGATATTTTATATGTTGCTATTTTGGTTTCCCATTAGGCTCAGAGATAAAATTGTTTTAAAAATAGTGGAAGTACATTTATCTATAAAATTTATACAATTTCTGTGGCGCCAGTCATAATATTTCAAAACACAATATGTTTTTCAACTAGAATCTAGCAAAATTCCAACTATAGTTGACTTCTTAAGATTTTCATTTATATAAACCTAGTGGAAATGTAGACACTAGAATTATATTTACCTACTTCAACTAGATTTACATTTAAATTAACAAAATTCCGGGTATAAACGATAGAATTTTTTAATCTTTGTTTGAACTAGAATTCACTAGAATTTGGATTAAAAACACTAGAAATTCAATGAATTACTAGACTTATGTATAAATTAACTGGGTTTCTAAAACCTTTACTACAACTACTAGTCTTGTAATTTTTGGCAGTATTCGGTTATTTTTTTAAAAAGGTTTTATTTAATTTAAATTTTATTTAATTGTGTATTGACCTCAAAAATCGTCTCATACCGTCTTTTGTGGGTCATATGTTCGCTCCTGTTTGTTACTTGTAAAGTTTTTTAGAATCAAACAACTAGAATTTTAGTGAATTCGAACAGAAAAGAAGTTACTAAGTACACTGGAATTTCATTCTTGTCAATAGATTTCAACCCTTTTTCGTTAGAACAATTAATATTTAATGAAAATTTGGTTTTCTCTAGATCTTAAGTTAATTTTAGAGGAAACGCAGTAGTGAGGGCACTAGAAACCTAGAGAAACTCAACACTAGACACTATCTAGTTTTTTTAAGGCTGCTTTTTTACGCTGCACTGAGCGGTTGTTGAAATTGAATTTGTTTAATCGAACTTATTTTGTTATAGATGATGCGGAATAAATCGAACTGCGTGATCAAATTAATAAAAACCAAATTGTAGCAAATGTTAAATGTGTTTTTAGTCGATCTTGGTAATTATTTTTCAAAGAATATCAGGACGCTTTTGATTAACTTCGGAAAGATGGAAAAATGAAACTAATTGTGAAATTGCTATGCAAGCACAAGTCTGCAAAACTGCTAGTTCTCAAAGTCTTTCGCAGGCTCACACAATTCGATTCCTTTTGAGGAAGCGTCAAAAGGTCAAAATTCACATGAATTAGCTAGAAATTGCATTTTGAACTTTCAATGATATTGTATTTAAAATTTTCACAGTGTCGTCTAAAATTTATGAATTTCGATATCATGTCGACAATATTATAACATCATCCTATTAAGTGAAATTATTTATCATTTGACATTTGGAGTGTAAGCAAGTGGAAAAATTAAAATTAAAATGTGAAATGTACGATTTACCGGGAATTTCAAATTTTCTTTTTTAAAGGTAATTTCTTGGGTCTTCGGACTTCATTTTATTCGCTTAAATGCTCAAAACTAACAAGAGTTGATTGCAATTACTACACATATATTAGATTGGTTACCTAGTATACTACTAGTACTAGGTGATAGACATATCGTATAAAAGTAGTATTTGGAATATCATAACAGTGATGTCATATGTGTATTAAAGGTATTAGACATCAATTTTCTATTATATTTATATTACAATATCAGTTTTGACAACCTTCGCCAATATATAACAAGTGTGGAGGGTCTTTCGAGTTTCGATGACAGCGTTTATGACGTACATAGTTTGGGTGTACGCGAACTGCACGTTAGAATTTGAATGAAAATTAAGCCCCCGGTGTGCCCCCTCTGTCAGGCCATGGAATTTCGCATTTGTTCTGCATATAAGTGTGTCTTATGCTCAAAGCAGCTACACGGAGCGAGTAAAAAAAAAACGTAAAATCTCAGAAAACGTCCGCGATGTCCTCGCATGCACACACGACGTGCACTTGTTTTTGTCGATCTTCAAAAAATCTCCCGTCGCATAATATGCTGGAAACGGTCCATAAACAGCCACAAGATTACATCTCGACGCAGCATTTAAATATGATGAATAGGCAATTTGCTGCGTATTGTTTCACTGGCGCTCTTTTTGCATGTTGGACTTAACAAATGCAGATGACCCGCCGCGAACGACGCATTCGGAGTTTATGTACTCGCCCGTTTCGCCGACTTACTCGCCGCGACGCGGAATGTCCCGGGATTCGGCTCCACCTGTTCTGACCCGTCTCCACGGCGAGGTGTATGCAAATCGTCGTGTCAAAACTGAGTCCAGTGAAATGTGAGTTTCGACGCAAGATGATCGCGTCCACTGCGCTGTGATTGACAATTCCCTCGTTCAATGGAAATCTCGATGTCAACTGTTTCTTAATTCCTTCGGAAATGTATTCATTCGCAACGAAAATTCAGATATGTTAATTCCGATGCAGCGTGCTTTAAAGATTTGAAGTTGTTGATCTCGAGGAGGGCAGCAAAGCGATTAGATTACGTAAAAATATATTAACCAGAAATAAAGTAGGACATAGAACTGTTCCTTGAGGAATGTCATGTTTAGGTTATATTACTCTACTTTGGAATTGATTAATTCTAATATTGTAGTATTAAAATATTACAAGAAGAATACCTTTGATATTATATCTGAGTTTTCATGATATAAATCTTTAAGTATGCTTTCATGAATGATATGAAGTTTAACATGACAAACGTGATGAGAATCAGCCACAGTACTATGGTTGTTGTTTTATGATCACCTCATAGTATGTCTAAGAAATGATTAGGTTCAAGTTTTCGAATCTACAGCCTCTGAATTTGTAGCACAATGCATTCAGATATAAGAGCTTTAAATATTGACTATTCTTCAATGAACATTGTCTATTTTGCGGCTAATAGACGAAATTACTTATTCAGATTTTCTTGACAAAACGTGAAGTGCAATTTATATACATATTATATTATAACTTTTTTCTTAATTTAAACCATTATTTTCGTTTTTCTTTATTATTTTTACTTATACCTTTGAATTTTATTCTATGAAGTACTGAGCATGATGCAAATTAGATTATTTTTATTGTCGAAAATGTTTGTTTAAAACATATTGCTGGATTTAATTTAATCACGCACTAATTTAAATTAGAACAATTTGAAATGAATATAAAAGTGTTTAATTCCAAAGCTTGTAGTTGTTGGATTAAAGCTTAAAAGTGTTTAATTAAAAAGTGTTTTACTTTTAGGTTAAAGCTTGATTGAAACACGTTTAGTTTTCTGAGTTAAGCCGCAAACACCTTCAGCTTTTGGGTTAAAGCTAAAATGTGTTTAAATTTAATGCGTTAAATTTTTGAGTTAAAACATAGTAGTGTTTACTTCAAACACGTTTCATTTTTGGGTCAAAGTTTAAAAGTGTTTGATTCAAATACGTTTAGTTGTTGGAATAAAGTTTAAAATTATACATTGTATATTTACTCGTTCAGAATGAAAATTCAGATATTTAAATCAAACACGGACATTTTTGACACACATGTTATCTATCATTATAACAAACAATTTCAATACGCCTGCATTTGGCGCGTTTACAACTAAATATTTGAGCCAAATTGAAAGTATTTAAATAAAAAGGGAATTGCGTTTAAATTAAATAAAAATTGTTTTGAACAAATTTCTGCTCGCGTTTGAATTAAATGTTCACAGTGTTTGTTTCAACGCAGGGATTTCTCTCAGTGAATAAATTCAAAGATAGAAGTCTGGAGTGGTCAGGTCAATGTGACTGATCAAAATAGGAGTTAACACGACCTGGAAAAATTTCATCCATAATTATTATAGTATACACGGAGAAAAGTTTAAAGTAAATTTTACTAGGAAAATCTTGTAGTTTTTACTATAACCCATTGAAATGCGGGAACAGGTGAAGGTTAAAATAAAATTTACAATGGTACAATGTAACTTATACTTTGTGCGGTCATAAGTGAAAAGCCCTGAAGAATATATGCATCAAGAAATTTTTACAATGGTGCCATAGTAATTTAAGTAAAGGGCATGATAAAAATTCTTAAAAATATAAGAAAATTTAATATAATTTAAAGTAAATTCTTACTTAAAGAAGTGTAAATATTACCTTAACTATTATTTACAAGGTTTCATTGAAAAATTATAATGGACCTGTAGTAAAAATAATAATGTCTATTGTACTAATTATAATAAATTATAATAATATTTAAATGGCGTCCTGACTGATCCGCAGTTACAATAGCTCCATAGTAATTTTTATAATAAACTTTACTCCGTGTAGAGTTACTACACACTACACTACACAACTGTCAATATCACGATGACAGTAGAGGCCATTTGCAAAAACCACAGAGAATTTCTACAGGGTTATTACTTTTACGCCACCCTGTATAAGACGAGAGAGCATAAGTGGAGAAATTTATATTTAGATCGTATAGAAAAACTAGATTTTATGTTGTTAAATAACGTGTATTTTTTTATAACCTTTAAAACTCTTTAAAACACTTTTCCCTCATATAATATTTAGTACAATGATATTTGAAAAGCATTAAATATATGCGGGGTATACTGGACTAGATTCTATGTTTAAAAAAATTCCAATCGCTTCTAAAATAAGAAGAGGAACTCCACCAATTCGACATATTTAAAAAATTCGTCTCATTAGAATTCCGGTTGGTCCAGGGCATATATTTTATAAAATCACAGGGTGCTCCAGCAAGCTGTGTAGGACGCACATAAATCTCTGGGCGCGCTCCAGTTCAAATTTGCCCGCACTCCGACCAAATCTCGCCTATAAATAGTTAATCAAAAGAAGCCCAGTGGCAGCAGCAGCAGCAGCATAATCTGGGCGAGCTGCTCCCATGATCCATCGCCCCAGGAAGTGAGCAACTTGCTCGAGTACAAGGTGCCAACTAATAGGGCTACTGAATGGGGGTAGGAGAGGCCTGACTTTTTCCTACGCTAACTGAAATTTATTTATAGACGCCACTGATGCTGTAGAACATGACAAGGGAATGAGGGACGGGTCTCCCCGGTGTTTATTGACTCGAGCACCCCTCAAGCCCTACGACGAGCAAATAATCTGCAATCAAAGATGGTCGCAGGGCTGTGCTGGCCTGGAATTGCTCCAGAAATCGTCGACCTTACGACTGGCTGCCTGCCCTTGGTTCCCTCGGCGGAGGAATCTCTCCCCAAGTCTTCTCGGGAATTCCGAAGGGCTTTCATCCCTCTTTCGATCCGCACATTCTGCTGAGATGTTTATCTCGCCAGGTTCCATTGAGAATCCTACAGGTGCGTAAATCATCCGCAGCTCAAAGATGTTGAATCTTTTCGAATTCAATTCGTGGGGCTTTCCCGGGCTGTGTGCTCCGGTGTGGTGTTGTGGTGTTCCGCCGATCCGAAGGGAACTCGAAGCTGTTATTCCACGATTTCTATTTCTTCGTGATTTATTTCCCATTCGGGTGCTGCGCCGGGCACGAACCCGACCCTAGAGAGACAGGGATCGGACCTTTGGCGATGTTCGCGGCAACGGGCAGCACAATGACTTCTAGTGCCCCCTACACGTTTGGTGCGCAACCCCATTTTTATTTCCGTCTAATTTTATGTTTACAGCACCTACCAGAGGCGCTGCTGTGCTACTGCTGGCCTGTGCAAGCTCACGTGGCTCTTCGAAGGCGTCGGATCGAAAATTAGGGGAGTCCATAAATAAGGCAGTCTATTAAAATCGCGTAAATTTGTTCCGCAGCCAGCGGTGAGACACGTTTATTGCCTCTGCCTGCTCTCCGCCCGGATTTGTTTGTTTTTTCGCGTGGCCTCGGCCGTCGTCTATTAGCCGGAAAATTTTGCATTTCCCCGAGGCTAACGCGGTTTGAGGTGTTATGAGACTCCCTGGAAGCCGCCGTTGAGACCACTTAAATTTATCGCACCGATATCTGCTAATTGTTTGTAGTCATATCTACGGGAGAACAGATAATTATCACCTCCGGAGGTGGGCAATTATTTTGTTCATCATTTCAGCGCAAGTGCGCAAGTTATGCAAACTATTTCTGGCCGGAAATGGCTGTGCTGATGAATTTTATTGAATCGATCTACATAAATAAGATTGGGAAGCTTAAACTTATGATTAGGTTCCTAAATTAGTACAATTTTTTTTAATTGTATTTTTTAAAGTAAACTTTAAACTCTAAATTCTTCTCTTAGGTGAGGTACGAAGAAATAGTGTTATTTTTTTAAATGTTTTAAAATGAACACTTTTGTGTCCTGCACTGCTTGTGTATGTAGTAATTGTCTAGCACATTGACAACGGTGTGTACCACCAGTGGTACACAATCAGTATAAAAATATATGAATAATAGTTTGCGCCGTCGCGAACGTGCTATATGACGTCAGATTTTTTTATTTTACCTTCTTCCTTCCTTATACATATATATTTGAATTATAGCCTTAAATAATTTGTCTTATTTCAAAATTTTTTAATGATTCTACTGCTAGAAAGAAATGTTCAAGAATTTGGCTCTACGATATTATTCCAGAGGTATATAACCTTAAAAACTTTAGGCCTCATTACCATAACTGCATGTGTCGAACAAGTCTTGATCAATTAAAAACTCATTATTGAAACTAGGTAATGAAAACATAGGAACTTTAGGTCGAATTCCAAAGTACTAAAGACGATCTTATCTTTAAATTACTCGCTTTGCATAGTAAAAAGGAATAGAACTAGAATGCGAAGGGAAACCTGTTAAACAGGTAGTGTTGACGATGTTGATAGGAAAATTGGCTAACAACTGGCTTACAGGCACTGCGGCCAAGTAAGCTTTTTATACGTAATTAGCAAGGTAATTATACCCTTAGCAACATTTGAAATTTATTCGATGAAAAGATATAACGACAATTGAAATTTCTAGGATGAAGAGAGATTTTAAAAGAATATGTATTCTATAACGTAGTAAACAGTGTTAGTCACTTGGCTGCATGACTAGTTGTATTTTAAAATTAGCTACTGACAGTGAATTATCAAATATCTAGATCCACATTTTTTTTTGTTATACTATACTCTCTTGAAAAAATTGCTGACGAATTTTTTGCACGATTTGTTTAAAATATTATTAAAATTATAGCATATGGTACTACCATGATCAAAAAGAAACTGGACTTATGAACGTAGAGTACCATCTGTTGTCCGATTGTAATAGGTTTTTATTGTTGGATTGGTAGAAGCTTCATAGACATTCTCTATAATTTTTGCGCCACACATTGACATTTGTAGTAATCACAGCATTTTGTTAACATCACTCTTTTACCTCTCTTCGTTTCTTGGAAAGCATGTCAAGTCTCCATTTCTTTCTGATCATGGCTTACTACCTTTTGTAGCATATGCAACACAATTTAAATACAATTTAAAAAAAAATGGGAAATTCATCAGAAATTTATATTTTGAATCTTTTCTCGAGTTACAGATAAACAATCATCGGTTATTTAAAAAGTAAATTTCTTCTGCGAAATTAATTTTAACAAATACGCTGAATTTAGTATTCTGTACATATTTTGTTCACCCTTTTCGTACTAAGTTTATGTATATTTATCTGCATCGTAGAAGATACGCTGAAAGGATAGTGCTACTTTAGGTATAACTAGGAAATGGAAAAGGATATGTTTATTAAAGAATCTTCCCTATGCAACGTTATCTTATTTATATGTATTAAATTACCTAAAAGTGATGAGACCTTTTTTGTAGGAACCGAGGCATAATACATAACATACGTTTCAAAATTTTTGATTATGGTTAGAACTCCAAAAGTAATAGTATTAAAGAGTTTTAAGAGTCGTATTAAAGAGTTTTAAAATTCGATCCTTCTAATTATTTAAATATATAGGTTTGATTAATGACTGTGACTTTTTTCTAGGAAATATTACTACTAAAAAAAAAAAATCCTTAATTTTATAGCCTAATTATCTTTATAGAGGTCACATTAAATTTGTCTAAACTATTACAGAAAAACGTTGACTTCAACAGAATATTTTTCAGTTTTTGAATTAAACACTAAAAGAAAAACATGAAGAAGAACAGCAGAGTTAACACGATTTGCGTGGTGCTTTTTAAAAGCATTAAAAGCTTCAGCTTTGGTTATTTTTCTGCTTCTGCCGACAGTTCATATTTTTAATCTAAGAAAACCTCGGTTTCCACAAGCGATACGCTATCTTTTGTTTGATTATCTGATTGCAGTCAGCATCTGCGCTGAAAATTTTGTCACCTAAGGCAATAAATCTTGCCCAAAGTCTCCCGCCCGGTGATTATCAGTTTTTCTTTCAAAATATAAAAAAGCAGAACAGAACATTTTATCGAATATAAAACAGCCCACAGAATAGTGCGGCAAAACAAGTAAGTAGGTGAGCTAAAATGTTGAACGCATGTACCTGCCGTTGCAGGGCACATAAAAAAGCAAAAACATCCCTCGCCTGCCTCACCGGGGGTGCCGGCGTGGTGGGATGATTCCCTTCCCGATTCGACGGCAACGAGGCGCACACTAGAAATGAAGAAATAAATTTTACTTACGTCAAAATATCGGATCGCAGGTATTTATCAAGTGGCCGGAAAGGTAAAAAGACGCCTGATAGAGGCCTGAAAAGAGAAGCCACTCGGCCTAGGCGAGGCATGGAATGGAGGCGACCGTATCAAATGTGAGCAAAATGCTAAGCAACCGCACGGCTCGCATCAGCCGCGCATCGACCAGTGAATTATTTATGCTACACGAAACGAACTACCTGGCGTAAGGTGATTCAGGCCGCGATGCGATGATGAGGGACACTATTCGGGCAATCAGCGGTCGAAGTTAGTTATCCAGAACGGCTCGTTTATGGACGGTGGTGCGCGGCGCGCTGGGAGCAAATACAAATCCAAATCCGTCGCCGTGCAAATTACCACCGCGAGGCCACGAACAATGCAACCAACAATAATTGCAATTTGTTCGCGCTCCCCCGCCCATTTGCCCTTTCGCGGAGCCCACCAGGCCCCATTTCACCTGGCCGCCCTGGCTCACTGGCTGGCATCTTGGCACCTCTCGGCTATTCATTTGCGGGCTTTTCTTCGTCTGCGGAACGCGTCTTAGCGAGTTAAAATACTTTGCGGTTCATTAAAGGCGGCAACCTAGCTATCCGCTCAATTGTACGTTGTTGCGGGGCTCCGCGGGGGCTTCGTTGATCTTCTGGTGCCCTCGCTTCGCACATGAGCTGCTAGATCCGGCCAGCATACGTGGAGTGGAGAGTGGAAGCACCCAGCGCAAATGTGTGGTTAGGCCCACATACCTGCGGAGGGTAATGCAATTGCGATTACAACATTGGCGCGAGTTTCAATGATACGAATTGGCTCAGGAATCGAAAGATGCAGGCCGGGATTGAGATGAGCAGACGGTTTTATCTAAAGATTGCGAATAATCGAAACTTGGAATTATCGAGAGTTGTAACCTGCAGCGATTTGCTTTGAATAAACATGGAGGCTGGATCAGACAATAATTAAATGTTACATATGTGCCGGCTTTTAAGGGTTCGAGATGATTGGAATTGCTCTGATAGACCGATCCTACATTTATTTTTTTTATATAAATATTACGTCTTTTTTCTTTTGGCAATATCCTAACATTTACTGCAACATAAAAAGGCATATTAGAACATTGATAGTATTAGCGTTCCGTTTCCTAGTTATACTTAAATTAGCACTGTAATTTTCGTGCATCTTCCACAACATAGACAAATAAACGTAAATACAGTGGTGGATTTACCAGCAGGCTGAGTAGGCTGGAGCCTAGGGCGGCAGATTTTAGGGGCGGCAGATTTTAGGGGCGGCAAATTTGGGACCAAAATTTTTTTTATATTTTACATAAATTAAAAAGATTCATATTTATATACCGAAAATAGTAGTCCTTCGTTTCGCCGGCTGTCGCCGTAAGCGAGACTCTCAGAATCAAGCGCCCTCGTCCTACCAGTAGATATAAATTATATATAAATATCAGAGATAATAAATCGAAAGGCTATTACGAGTAGACTACACACTTTGTTTTAAATAACAACAAAAAATGAAAACCAAAAGGAATAAAGAAGTGTATAAAGAATAAATAGAAAAATATTTGAAATTAAAATTGTAACACATCTCACAATTCCCAAAGAAAGTCATGTAATTTGCAGCAAAGCAAATATAAAGAATAGAAAATCGCGCAAAAAGGTATTGTAAAACTTTCATATTTTAATTAATTGAATTTCATCTTCATCATCAGCCGGATTGTTACCAGATAATGGAATATATTGTTTTTAAACTGTAAGTAAACGCAATACAAATTATTTAATTACTTTTACCGATTGTACATTGTTTTGTAAGTAGTATTAAGACATACCTTACCCCGCCTTATTAGTAGTACATAATTGAGCTTATATTAGCTCAGAAATATACCCAAAACCTATTTCTTGCGCAATCTTATCTAAATCGTTAATTAATATGATTGTGAACTAGGGTCTCGAAATGTAGAGTACGGAAGGGCGGCAAAATAGCCTACTGGCGGCAAATGTGTAAATCCGCCACTGCGTAAATAGTATGCAAAAAGACGGACAAGTTAGAGTAGGACTCGCGCCCTGAGGTCCCCGTACCATTATTATATAGAGTGTTAAAAAATTAGCTTTCGTAGAACAACTGTTGCGAGAAAAAAATAATGAGCTTCACATCTTGTTATTTTTGGCTCGAAAATATAGAAAGCTAAGCGTCTAAAAGCGGCATTTGAGCTTGTTTTTCTCGACTTCAAATTATAATCGGTCAGAAATAACAGTTTAGATATTCTTTTTAAAAAAAAATCTAAATTATGAAGAGCTTAAACGAAACCGAAAGAGGGCATCATGCACAACATTTTGATGTACTTTATTTTATTCGGTTAAAAATAACTATTTTCGGTAGTAGAGGATAAAATTTATAAAATCAACTATTTAAGGGATACAATCAAAAATGTTTGCTATTGTTAAATTCAAATATTGATAGTTACAATCGTTTAAGGGAAATAACCTATAACGTAAGTCAAATATATCACATTAATATTGTTGATTTTAGCCTTGGAACCAATAATAAAAGTACCTATTAAGAATAGTTAAGCGAAACAATTTTCTGTGTTATTTGTTAAATTCAATTTCTGATATACATAGTTAAAAATTACTACAAGTAAAATTCTTCGCATTAGAATCAGAGCAATGGTTGCTTCAATTTGATGATTCTATTATACATATAATGGATTAAAGTATATTCTGTTTCGCTTTATAGTTAAAAAAATAACGATTTAGTATAGTTGAATTTAACACTAGAACTACCAAGACCGGTTAAATTGACCGGGACTAAATTTCTTGCTTGAATTAATCATATTTTTTGAAAATATCTCTTAAGAGTAATACCAAATCTTATTAAGGTTCAAAATTACGACATATCGCGAACCTATTTCCATTTATAATTATTAATTTAAATGTGAAAGCTTATTACTTTAAGGGGAGGTTCTCATCTAGAATCTTGAAATTTTCGGTTTTTTTTTTATTTCATATTATTAAAGTTTAATATGTCTAGAATGTTCCTTTAAAATATTTAGTCGATCCGAGCACTAGAACGGATTCTACAGCCCATTGATTCTGGCGGTGTCATGATCGTAGCGGGGCGCTCAGCCTGTGCCGTGTCGTTCAATCACGATTATCTCGGCACTTTGTTTTTCAAGATTTTTCAAATTTGCGTACAAGATAACTCAAAAACGGTTCAACCGATCAACTTCTAGTTCCGTGCATATTAAAGTAAACAATTTTCTTCATAGAAAGAGCGGAGCACATTTTGAAAATTGTAACATTATCTCCTTTTTGTAAGTGATAAACTATGAAAAAAAACGGCCGAAAACGGCCTTAAAATTTCAAAATCGCGCCATTCCGTCAATTTTAAATTTTTTTTGAAAGTCGTCCGCTCTTTCTGAGACAAATTTATTCTAGTTTATAATAATGTCATCATTATTTGATTTCAGACCAATCTGCGACCCCTAAATTGTACGCAGCTGGGCCATTTTCGAAAAACATGCCTCCGGAGAAGTTGAATAACGGGCGCCATTTTGTTTTTTTTTTGAATAAAAAAATTTTTTCGTACAGATAAATATACAATAAAAGATAATGCCAAATATCATTTCCCTATGTCTTGTCATTTGCCTTCAAAAAAATCACGAACTTTACCTACTTTTTGACGTTCTAGATGAGAACATTCCAAACATTATCAAAATTACAAGCTTGAGCGCCGGTAGTTCTAGTGTTAATAAACGACTAAGTTAACATTCAACAATTTGGATTGTTTTCACGTTTACTTGAATTCGACTGTTTGGCATGTTTATTTGGTACAACTTTAATGGTTAACACACAATAGTTGAAATTAAATAGTTTTTCTCTTTGTGTATTGTACAAAAAAGTTCTTGGCAGTTTTAGGTGATTTAATATAAATAACATAAATCTGCATGGGGAGAACTTTTTTTTTTAAAATAAAGATGACTATTAAATAAAACCTGAACAGACACATTTTTTGCTATTTAAACTAAGAAATTTTAATAAGAAAAATTTATAGCAATAATTTCTTTATATTATGTGAGGTAAAAAATATTATTCATTTCCCTCACAAAATAAAAATCTTACCAACTAATTATAATTTAACAAGGAAGATTTTTTCATTTTATAGGTTTTTAATATTTACGTACTTCTCAAAAGAAAAATAGAAGAAAAAAAAGGTCATTCACAAAGGTATTTCACTTTGCTACTTATAAAATGAATTAGGAAGGCACGTCGCCAGATCTTCGTTTATTAGATAGATCCGTCTAGCTAATTATAGTCGTCGTAATCACGTTGGAATTTTTTTCCGTGTGGCTATTAATAGATGCGATCCGCTCGCTCCAGATCACACCCCGGTGCTCCTGGTGGGTCTATTTTTCACTTGACTCTCGAACACTCGCTATTGACTTGTCAAAACAGATAAATACGAGGTCGATTTGAAAAATTATTTAGTGCGCAGGAGCACTATTAGCGTTCGCGCGATGGGAATGGAATTGATGCTGAGAATCGGGATGCGCCGACAGATTGCTCTTAACAGCTCCCGATAAACAACAAGTGTTCTGGGCGCGAAAGTGCGTAAGACGGAAAATGAATGATTCGATCGAGGAACGATCGTGGAATGTGCGCAGCAGCGCGAGAAATGCTCGCGATGATAAATTTTTGAAGCTTGATTTCTTCGCGTCTTGTGGTTTGCGCTGTTCCTCTATTTTTAATCGACGTGGGCTTGGACTGTCTTATGAAGGCTTTGACACTAACATGATACACGAATTGGACGCTGTTTTTCTTCCGCTTGATTCCTCGTAACATCTGTTTCGTTTGAGATATGATGCGGTGATCGTGCACCCTTAGCCTCTTTGCATGTTTATTTATTCTGTACGGACCTTGAGTTGTCCTCATAGCGGGGTTTCTAAGATACTTAATACTTTTAAGATCTAGCATATTTTTCATATGCGGGATATTTATTAAAAAAATACTAATTTTCTAGACAGACAGTATACGTACATTAATGATTACTACTAATTATTGATTTAGGTACGGTGTATCATGTACTAATCATATTTTGTGCGCTAAACTACAGAAAAGTTGATCATTTACTATTTTTCTCTTTTTTCTTGTTCATTTACACCTTTAGTTTAGCCCTTTTCGTACTTATACATCATTTATGAGCACTGCAATGCTTTACCCATTACAAAGAACATGGAATACATAAAAATTGTTATTTTTATTACCAGCCAAGGAAATTAAGGACTGAACATCAATTGCTCATTCTTTGAAAAAATTAAAAGAAAAATAAATCCGTGATCTGCTGAGAACAAAAACCAATTGCTTTATTTTTGGGCATACAATTTAATTGTAAATAATTTAAGGCCATACAGCAGATGAGATTCATTTCATAATAAATAATTTTATCCAAAAAATATGCTAAACTAAGCACTACCTACTCTTCTTTCCATTTTCCTTTCTTTCCCGATAGTAGTCTGACAATTTAAAGCAAATATATTATCATTTTTAGAATGGCTGTGTGTCACACTTCATTAATGAATAATTTAAGCTAAATGAGTAATTTTTACCCTTATCCTGTGTTCGAAATAGATAATTTACAACGTGTGTTTATGGGTCAAATTTGCCCAATAGACTTTTATTGATTATTAAATGCATTTAACACACTTTATAGCTGCATTAGAATGTTTTTTGTATTTGGAATCGCAAGCCAGATTTCTTTGGAATATGCGTTGGGCAATTTTGGCCCATAAACACAGGACAAGTGTTAAATTAGTGTGCTGTCTGCCTAGGGAATATTTGAATTTTTTTTTTTCTTAATTATCTTAAAAATATCAAAACATATTGCTCTATTTTTTTGCACTATAACCTGTGAAAATAATGACATTTTTGTTTGCTTTAACAATCTAAACTTTATGGAAATATTAGTTGAAGAAATATGTACGATCTATTTTTTGGGGAGTTTGATGAAGGATGGATTATATATTTACATATTTACTTTTGGAAACATTTAATTATAATTTTTAAATATTTTTATTTTCGATCCAGCTCAGGTCAAAAATGATATCTCCATAATGACGTTTATTGTTAGTGAAGTGAACACCAGTACAAATTTTACCTTTTTTCTTGCCCTTTATACGAAATGAATTTTTTTCTAATTAATATAATGTAATGTAATTTTTCCACGAAACATATGCCAAATAAAAATTTGAATTCTAGACTATAGCTTTCTAATATGTTATTTTAGGTTTTAATTCACTAATATTTTATATTTTAACTATTTTTCTCGAAAATTTGAGGAGATGGAATTTGTTTATTATTATTATTATTATAATTTTTTGTAGAGCTCAGAATATTAATAATAACATATTTAGTAAATTTTTAAGGGTATAAAGACTTCGCAAACTAGTGTAATTGATCGTTTTTGACCTACCAAAAGCAAAAACCTTAAAAGAATGTGCCCATCCAAACTTCTAAACTTGCACAAGTATCAACAGTGTATGTTTTTTTTTTAAAATAGTGTACGATCTCAATTTTTTACTAAACTTTATTTTTGACTTTCAGTACTAAAGCTCTGCACTGAAAATAGGAAATGAAAGCGTGGGTTATACTGCAGATAAAATCAGTACGATCTGATCAACCTATCGAAGATAGAACGCGATCGTACAAGCTAGAAGGTGGAAAAAGTGACTTACTTTGTCCCAGGTGAACTCGCTTCATCCAGGGGTAGATCTGGGGTGGGTTGCTGCCCTTCTTGGTGGAGCTGGTCTGACTGCTGCCCGCCTCGTTGCCGCTCTCGCTGGAGGTATCCGATTCGCCCCCGTTGGGGCTGTGCATGGGCACGTTCGTCGTGTGGCTGCTGCTACTGTTTAGGCTGGGGGTGGAGTGGTTGTTGGAGACGTTGGTCGAGGAAACTCCGGTTGCGGCCGTCTTATTCAGCGACCGGGCAACGCTCTCCACCACCGAGCTGGGCGACAACTTCGGGGAGATGTCGCGGGTCGACAGGTCCTGGGGGCTCGATATCGATTGGTTGTTGTTGCCCGTGGGAGTCGTTTCAGCCGCGTACTTACAGCTCGTCTGCTGGGGGGGTTGCTGCTGCTGCGGCTGGCTCTGCTGCTGGTTCGGTATAAGCAGCCGCTGCGGCTGAAGCTGGGTGTAGTCGACCATATCGGAGGGGTTCTGTTGACCACCTAAATTATAGGCCTGATTAGCGTAATGTGCCTGCGGTGTGTTCGGGTACAAGTTGGGCGTGTATGCCGCTGCCGGGAAATATTCACTGCTCCCGGAAGTCGGGTTCGAACTGCCGCCCGCCCCGCCGCCCCCGGCACCCGCGCTGCTGCTGGTGTTCGCGGCGCTGCTCGATGCGTTCGACTGATGGCTCTGCTGCTGATTTATCTGTGACTGCGGATAGCACGACGCTAACGAGTTCACAAATTGGTACGACGACATTGTGAAGCAGTCCGGGTCCATTTTCGCTGAGTTTGTCGTTACAATTTGTCTACGGTCGTTCGGCTCTTCGGCCCAATTTGTCCTGGGGATCGCTCTGAATTTATTTTCAGCGCGAAAAAGATATCCTTGATAGTGCGGTCATTCCAGTCGTGATGCACCACATCAGATGTAGTCTGTAAAAAAGGAAAACAAATGGTTAGTCGATGTATTTAATGTAATTATAGTTTTTGTTAGGAATATGCAAAATTACTAAAAAAAAAAATGAATAAACTATAGTGCAGCGAATACTAAAATGCATATAATCTTTGTTGATGATAATTCTAATAAAACTATTACTGAGAATCATATCAAAATTTCAGTAAAACCTCCAAAGAGATATGAAAAGAAATATTCAAAGCTATGACATTTTATGTAGATCTCGCTAGGTGAGATTTTAAAAATTTATAGTTTTTGCAAAATACTTTTTGTATAGGTCCTATAACACAAGAGATAGGTTCTTAGAAAACGCCGTGTTGTATGAAACCGTGTTATATAAGACTAGGAGTCAGCAAAAAATAGGGGGACAAAAATCCATCAAAGTGCCATTATTCGCACAGATAGAAACTGAAAATTTGAACTTTAAAATGTTTGGTTTGATTCATGACAATTTGATGTTTTTTATGACAAATTTGCCTGATCCAGATCCTGGTCGAATAAGTGAAAAAACAGATATTATCACTTTCTGAACGCATTTCTTTGCTGGAATTGTTTGCATCTTCTGCCCTCTATAAAAATCAGTTGTTTAAGTCTGTTTGCTGGTCCTTAAAAGGTCGTCAAAAATCTCATTGCAAAAAAATCGTGCTATCGAAATACAGTGTTATACAAGGATTTTTGCAATTGTCTTATTGTGTAAGAGCAAAACCGTGTTGTAGACGAATTATCTGTTATATTACAAGGTTTGTTCAATTAATGTTAATTAATTCACTGGTATATTCATACATTTACTTGAAAAAAACCAAAAAATTTAGTAGCAACTTTACGATGGTTTTATTTTTGTTGTTATGAGGTCCTATAACGTAGTCGATAATTCATTATATGTATAAATTCAATTATATTAAAAACACAATAAAAAATATTTCCCTAAAATTTGTGTCCTAAAACATTAGGTAACTGTAAAATTGCCTATAGTGTAGATAAAACTATGATCCATAAAATTTAGTTAAATTTTAACAATTTTAGGTATCTACGCATAAAATGTATATATATATATATATATATTTAATATTTTTGTTGCATAAATAATTTCACATACATAATATGTAAGCTTTTATATAAATCGTGTTATGTCATCTCTGTATGCCATTCTTATTGTAAGAATATTTATAATTTTAAATACTATGAATCGACTCTGTTTTAGATTAAATAACAAAAATAACACAAAATCTATAGCCTTGGCAATCTTATAGAGAAACACTATTTACAATTCACAATACATATTACATTTGTGTTGATAAAAACTTGTAGTGTGAATATAATATAAACATTTAATTTAATGGGGAAACCTACCTCACACAAAGATATGATTTCACCGAAAAATAAAACATTTTCCCTCTATTTCTTTATAAGACTATAGATGTACATAGTATGTGTGAACCGTGGCGCCGTCTTGTCGAATAAACTTTCACCGTTTGGCGTTTGTATTTTAGAGTTGTCAATGTACACAAAATATAGAATAGTACGCCGATTGCTTAAAAAATTGTCTGACTTATACAAAAAATGTGCATTTTCCCTAAGATTTAGTAAAATTTAATAATTTACATATTGTAATGAAGCCATAGCTGTCCTTTTTGAGTAATACTATACACTTTCTTAACTTTACATTCTCTAAAACTTAGCTAAATTCAATACTTTGCATATTTTTATGGGATTTTACTTAATAAAAATTAATTTTATATAAAAAGCTTTACTTATTTCTATGTAATTCTACCCTTTTTTGTTGTTGTGAACTAACCTTTCGTTTCAAGGCTAAAGTGTCCAGAAGTCGCAGATGAGATCAATTTCTGAGATCGATTAAAACCTCACTCGGATTACGCAATCGATTTGACCCATTTAAGGGCGAAATAATGGGCAGTGTTAGAAGGAATCGATATTTTACTTTGAGCAAACAAAAGGAGCCTGGCGCAAAATGTTGCAACGTGCCCGCACATTCCTGAGTTCCTGAGGCCCTTGGTCTTGGCGGACTCCTCGACCATATTGATTTCAGCCATTCATTCCTTGGCCAATTCCTGGCCAGTGCCCGAAGTGGTGGGACTTATAACGAGACCGCAACAAAACCAATTTGACCGTCTTCACGACGATTCTCCACGTCTCGGGCACCACCGTGGCCAGCTCCAAGAGGCTCCGCGGCGCGGCTTCTTATCAGCTTCAGCGTTCGCAGCCTTTTTGCCTTTTATCTTTTTTCCGTATTTTTTTTTATTAATTCCTTGGCAAGACATGCTAAAGGGCTAAATTGCCCATTGGTTCGAAATTATGGGTTTAGCGAACGCGTTGCGGTCCGCTCGACGTGGCTGTGGGTTCCCTTCATTTCGCGGGTCTTTTTGAACTTTTTAAGGACTCGGGGCTAAAATTCACGTGTTTACCTGCCAAGTTCGGAAGAAACCTGCTTGCTTGCTGCACTACGGTGGCTATCGTGAGTCGTCCGGTCGCGCAGGACGGGGCACACAAGGAACCCTCGCGGATTTGGTGTTGACCAGATCGGGTTTTATTGACCCAATGGTTCGCCGATGGCGGCGGACGCTCACCTTGCCCCTTTTGTTCCCTTTTCCCCTCTTAAGGAATTCATTAGAAGTGCATTAAGCATTTTCCAATTTACTTTTCTCGGCGAACGACCTGCTCCGGCCGAGTGGCTGGCTGGTTCCCCGGTTCCTTGGTTCCCTGTTTCCTGGGGCTGGAGCCAGGATGCTGCCAATAAATGGCAATCTTGCATTTTAATCATGTGCGATTCATTATAAATTCACCTCATTGCTCTTATTCGAGCTCACCGAGATTTCTTCTTGCGGACGGGGGCCACTTGTTGACTGGAGCCCGAAAGGCCACTGGGCTGCTACGGCTCCCATCTGCAGCCAGGGCCTCATCACTGCCATCGTGGCCGCGGCTCAAAATGGCCTTTTAAATTTAATGACTTAATCAGTATTCGGCGGACTGGTCTGATTTTCGTCATCGGCCGTGTTTTTATCAAAATGTTTGATTTCTCCAGGAAAACTCCCTTTCCTTGTTACACGCGGAAAGTACAACCGTGTACATTGTTCTGAATTACGGTTATTACGTTTATCTCTGAAAATTGCGATGATTTCGCCTCTTTTGTCTGAGGCTTTCTTTTTTAATAAAAGACGCTTGATTACTCCGGCTGGACCTTTCTTCTTCCACGGTTAAGAATTTTGTTCCGCTTGAAAGTTAAAAGATACGCAGAGGTTTTATTGGCCCGTCTTCTATTGCGCAAGATTCGCGTTTATATTACACAAAAATGAGATCAGTAAATTGCGCGGCCGTTTTGGCTTGAGCACGAGGCCACCGTGAAGAACACTGATAAGATCTGATGAAATCTTTGAGTAATTGACCGAAGGTTTCTTTCAGGGTTGCGTGAAACGCATTCAAAGGGGTACTATTCAATCGAGGAAAGGTTGCAGCTGAAACAGTTTTCGGGGAAATATAAAAAATGATGAGGCCCGATGAGTGATAACTGAAGACAGCCTAAATTAATTGGGCACGTATGACCAAGACATGGTTTCTTTCGAAAGCTCCGTATAATCTTTAACGTGAATTTTATGCAATTCTTACCGACCAACGCCTTTTATAACCGTAAACATTTTCTTCGGGGCGTATTCCTTTTATGTGATATGAATCACCTCTTAAAAGGTGAAAGATATTTCCAATTAAATTTGCTAAATTGTCAAATTACTTTAAAATCAAGTGTGACCCCAACTAACTTTAAACAAAAGAAATAGATCAGTGTGATAAGCTACTCTTAAATAAAAATTTAAAATGCGTTTGCGAACAGACTATAGACCTAATTTTAACTTTTTACATAAACTAAGAAAAGCACCGACATCGACACGCTTCCTTCTCAATTTTTATATGTTTTTTTATACGTAAAGTTTAGAATGCTTAAATAAAAAAATTGTAAGTTGATTTTCTTAAAAATCACCTCTTCTACCAAGTTTTTAAATAAACCAACATATAGCTATACTACAGCTTTGTTAAAGATCAGCAGAAGGTAACATGAAATAAAACTTCATGAATGTTAATAGAGGAGTACTACAGGGTTCCATTCTGGGTCCTCCTCTTTTCCCAGTATCAAGCTAAATGGAATCACTATCCCGTACAGCAATACTGTCAAAATGTTAGTGTTGTGTTATATTGGTTCTTCCCATAATATGTTATGGCTGTGAGGTCTGCTGCAATCTGTCGTGCGTTATGTTTTTCTTTTAAGATGACATTGCTATATTTTAGTTTATGTGAAGTCAGTATACTTGGTTGCATTTTAGATACATACCACTTGGATGGAAAAAAAAGACGTTTCCATTCAAATTGCGTGGGCTTATCCATATAAATTAATTTTTTCTTTGTTAGGTTGGTAGCACCCTAAGAATATCTGTATCGAAATTTGATTTCAATATCTTTAGCAGTCGTTGAGATACTCTTGTTTATTTTCATCTAAAAAAGTGCTTTCGGTAATTTTTAAAGTAAGTGAAAACGTTAGGTAAAGATAATTTGCACATTGTATTGATTATTCGTGACCATTTGGCGAAAAATCCGACCCCTGTCTTCCCACAACCACTGTATTCACAGTAGTTAAAATTTCGTAGGATTTTATTACTTTCCCAACAATAGAGATATATCCATAAGTTTGAATTTTTGTTCTCCAGCAGAACTTATTGTAAGATATAGTGAGCGATACTTTTTCGTTCAGATTATGATTATGATTATGGTATCGCGTAAAGTAATCGACGCTTCCAATTTTAAGCGGACTTTTGGTTTCTTTTTTGAAAAAAAAAATCGATTTTTTACATAAACGTATTCTTTAACATCACAAAAATACTATTCTAAAACGGTTTTAAGAAATTCGTACAGGAAAAAAAGTTATACCTATATTTGTAACTCTACCTCTACGCCTTTTATATGCAAAAATTATATAACAAACATTTTAAATGGGTTTCTCTCGAAACTATATTTTTTAAATTGCTCGCATCTGTAACTCGAAAACTACTCAATGGTTTTTAATAATTCAAAATAAATTCGATTCGTTATGAAAAATATTAGTAACCTTTAAAAATATTATGTTACATACCCCTATTTTTTTTATACAGGGGTAATTTACCCCCCAAAAAATGTCTTATTTTTTTATTTTTCAGAAAAATATTTATAAAATGATAAAAATATTAAAACTAAAATGTTTTTTAAGTTTAGTTTTTAGTATTTAGTCTTATGAATAGAACCCCGTTTTGATTTTTACTCTATGAGTTACAGGAAGTCCTAGAGAAATACGGGCGTTTTAAACGTGACTTTTGGAAGACACTTTCTGCAGTGAACCAGAAATACTAAAAATGAAAAAAACTACTATAATATTTAAAAGGAATTAGTTTGATAAATATAATAGTTTTCTTCACAAAAAAAAAAAAAAAAAAGAAGTTATAATGGGTACTTTTTTTCAAAAATTAAACGAAAAGTTCCCTTAAAGTAGAAATATCCAATGGAAATTTGTCATACTGACGTTTTTTAAAGTGATTTATAGCGAATCAAAAGAACTTCAAAATATATTTTTTTTTTTTTTTTATTATAGAAAATAAGTAATTTAATAAGAATTAATAATAACATTTGGTTCGATGTTTTTGAAGATGAAATAGAAAACGTTCAAAGAAATTTAATTTTGATAATACTGCTAATCCTCTAGAAATAATAAAATTGTTTAAACTTTCCATTTTTAACAATATGCATATTCACTCATATACTAACTTTTAACAAAATGTATTTAGATTCAAGAAGAGTTTTAGGTTACAAAAGATTTGTTCGTGAAAGTATTTGAAAAAATTGAACTAAAATTGAGGAGACAAGAAAGAATGTTATCAGTACGAACAATAATAAAATTGACGTGCTTCAAGGTTCAATTCGACTCAAATTTGATTCCTAGTAGAGTCACGCGATAGGGACAGTAGCGATGGCAACTTTTCACAAAATATATTTGAACCTGTTCTGCATATTTTTGTTTTAAAATTTTTACTTTCTGGTAAAACCTGTCAGTTCGAAGCTGAACTATTGTAGAAGATTGTATTATCAGAGTAACGTTGCACAATAAATTAATTGATTTGAACTAATGTTTTTTAGGCCAAATAAATTTTAATAAATGAACCACAAGCACTATACATTTGTAAATAGTATTAATTTTGATATCCTCCGTAGTAACTTACAATACTACAATATTTCTTAAGTGTTTTCTAGATTTTTGAAATTGTCTCGAAAAATTAGTAAATATTTTCTTTTCCAGCGATTACCGACAACAAATACATTATATTATTTCCGTAACTTTTGTATTCTAGAACAAAGAATTAGTGTTGTTTTTGATAGTTACCAACATTCAGCCGAGACCTTAAGAGCTTTAACCCTGAAACGTCTCTAGAACGTCCTAAAAATCCTATTGCGTGCGAGGCATAGAAATAATTTCAGTGAACATTTGCACCTTATTAGAATAATATGAAAATAATGAAATCACTTAAACCATTAAGGACTAGGAAAAGGTTCCCGCCGGACTCTGTTTGGTTTCCGTCTGGGCCATTAAGCGACTCAAACAGTGCTGCCAAGTGGGTGGGTTATCGGAATTATAAATTGAGCGGCGTTTTTCCGCGATTAACCACTTCAGTTCGCCCTGGGTGTACCCCATGAGGGCCACACTCGGAAGGAAAGTAATCCGCTCCTTTATGTGGCGGCAGAAAATTCTTTTACAAAAGAAAATAAGTGTGATTCTTTAGGAAAAAATACTCTCACTGAAACAAAGGCAAGTCAGCCGTCTTCCAGCGAGCGGTCAGTCAAACGAAAAATTTCTCGTTTTTTATATTCGCCCCGCAGGACAAGAGAGTGTTTGACAGTTTCGGTGCAATTGCCATATATCACCAACATAAGCGACATATGGTCAATCGGGAGAAATTTGTCCGTCTTTTGTTTTCGCCCTAATTTCCTCTATCTCCAGGGGAAATTCCTTATTTTTGCTCCGTTGGGGGCAAGTGTTTTGCGCAACATACACGAAGTCCTCGGTGTTCGTCATTGTTTAATTCGAAACACTTTCACAGTGTGACGCTCCCTTCATTTCCATATCGAGTATGTGGGCACATCCCTAGACAGCACAAGGTTGTAGTTTTTTTTAGGCTCTTTTATTCTAGCTAAAAATAAATATTTAGGCGTTTTGATAAAATTGAAGATATATAAGTATTCAGTAATAATGTTAGGAAATAGTTGACCTTCATACAATATGTAGGCTTCAAATTTGAATTCCTCAGAACAATTTTTATTTTTGCAAAACTAATACACCCTATATTTCGTTTATCTCGACTAGCAAAGACACTAATTTATTAGTATCTCAACTTTGTCAAATGTCAATTCAGTTATCAACTTATTTATATAGCATGTATATATTGTATATATTAAAGTACAATTAAGTTGGTGTCGCTATCCTAGTCTTATATTAAAAGAGAAAGAATGAAATATTGTAAATTTCTTACCACTCAAATATTAATTCGTTAGTTTTTACAGAGGATTCATCGGTATATAAAATTAAAACATATTCATGGAGGAACATTTTAAAAACCTCGTAGAAAGATCAAGAAATAATAAAACTTAAGGTAGAGTTATCAAATAGCACTTAACTATCACAGCAAATATATATGCTGTCGGAGACTTAGTGCTATGTTTGATCAGTTTTTAATCTATTCATGTTTATGGTGCAGAGTTCCTCAACTAGCTTTGTGTTAATATGATCGTGAAGTAGTTTTGTCGATCAATACCAAGGGTAATTTGTAATTTATCTTCACGAAATCGACTCCCATAATAGGGGCCAACAATTAAACTACATTTTGGCCATGATTTTTGCTTCCTTTTACAATGAAAAGATTGACGATAATGCAAATATATAAATTTTGAAGAGGTTCTTAATTTGGCCATATCACATGGCATGTGACGTAATGCCCTGGACAGACAGCACACATAAATTACTAATAAGTACTAATTACTCATTTAGCTGCTATCTGTCATGGACTTATCATCATTATGGCCGCTAAATGACGAAAAACTTGATCATTTATGACTTACTAAATGACCATAATCTTTTGATCATTTACACCTAAATGATGAAAAGTGTACTAGAATTAAGCTGATTTTATACATCTATACCAGTTGTAATATAACTTTAGGCTATTGATTACAAAGAACAAGAGGAAGAAAAACACAAGGACTATTGAATAACTGACAGATGATAAATGATGATTAAGAAATGGCTGTCTGTCATCAACTTATTAATTAATAATTAGTGCTAAGTGAGTAATTAACTAATTATTAATTTAGTATATAAGAGTAATATTTGGAGGTTTACATGAATAAATATTGAGAGTTGTAATATTTTCGCTGGCGATAACGATATATATAACCATATCAATTTAGTCAAATAATAAAACATTTTTTGCTATCTCTTGTTAAACTATTTACAATTGAGCTTCAGTCATCCGGTAAGTTTCTTTAATCCTAATCCAATCCAGGTTGTTTGCGACTACTTTATTTCTATTTAGCAAAACTAATGGTTATGAAATAATGACATAAATATTGTAAAATTGTCTGCAATTTTAAACGTAGTGCGTAGGGTGCTGGACCCAAAAGATCGTCACTGGAGGGATTAAGTTGCGAAACCTTATTTCACTAAAAGCATGAAAAGGCCGTGACCTTTGATGCGTATATTTCATTGGAATCAGCTAGAAAGCCTTTACTCTCAGTTTAGTTTGAAGTTAAGAATCCTTGCCGCAATTTCTCTTAACCTCTGTCTACTACTTTGTATTGGCTTTGGCCTTTGGAGGAATGCAACCGAAATTTATATTTAATTTAATAGAATCATTGCAAATTTCATGCTTCAAAATATTTCAAATTTCATTTAAAACTTTTGAAAATTTACATTGGACCAAACCCACATTGTATACCTGATTATGGAAACATCAAATCCCAAACGTTGGGGAATAATAAAAAACCTTTTCCAAATACACGATAGAAGTACTCTTTAAAATATCTCTTACGAAAAAATTAATATTTTGTTTCACTTAAGAAAACAGTAGGTATGTTTCGAGGAACAACACATTTATTTAAAATAAAAGAAATAAACTCATTTTGTTCTCGCTCGAAAAGAAACCACTTTTGATCAAAAAAGATATAAATTTGATTGAAATAAATCATTTTTCTACATAACCATGCATTTATTTCGTGCAAAGAAATATTTCAAATTATTAATTAGAAATCAAGGTATATTTCGCCATATCTGAAGATACCATTTATTTAGTTGAAATTAATTTTATTTCTTACAAATATATTGTTTTTTGAGTGTAGTAATTTCCAGCCGCCTTCTTAGAACTCCCTTCTGCAAAAAACAAAATACCACTACTAATTAATGGGAGTAATTTAAGAACATCTTGTGAAAGGTCTTGATTTAGCTTTTATAATATTAACGTTTTGCACTAAAAGATTTTGCGTAAGCAATAGCCAAAGCCTCGCCATTCGAGTGAAGAGGGTTAAGAAGGAAGTTAAACGCTTCTTTTGGAATCCTAAAATATCGAAGAAATCTAAAAATATATTGGTATTGAATATAAATAGAAATATTTCTAATTAATATATATGCACATTATATTCAGTATATCCAACGGGTGTGCTTTAATTTACGTCTTTTACACCATAACTCAATAGAACTCATCTTCAAAACAGGTTTCGTTGACCAAAAACTCGTCAGTCCCAAAACAATTGGGGAATATAATAATAAAAATTGAGTGACTTCAATTGAATTAACGTCTTAAAATTAGAATTTCATATATAAAATGAATGTAGTTTATTTATTTTTGTCTAAAATGTCTCGGCTGTTAAGAGGGATCAAATTAGCATACTATATATATTACGTTTCATAATTCACTTTCAAATTGGCATGGCTCTAACCGCAAAATGAGGAAAAAAAAACAGGCATTGTTTGTTATACAAACAGACATTGCTTGTCATACGTAAACATATCTTTTTATTTAAACGCTATGGAAGATTTAAATGTTTAAAGATTGGGCGCGTTACACGTGTCTTATTCAATGGATCATTGCAAAAAAAAAAAAAAAAAAAAAGTATGATCACTCACGACGAATGGGTCAGTGTCCAATCTGTACAAAAAAGACATTAAGAAATTGAATTTTGACTAGATTTCAGGGAAACCTAATCTTAGTTACGAAGGACAGTCATCTTTTGCAAAATCAAGTATTTGCTAGCAGTTTTAAGATAAAAAAAACTGTTATGCGATTTGACTTTTAATAATTTTTAATCCTCTTAAAAGTTCAAGCGCTATTCTTATTTAAATCGCTCGGGAATTTTATCCCAAAAATCGCATATATGTAACATGTGGGAGTGAGTGAGCATAACATAAGATATAAAAAAAAATCCCACTTCTTCTATGTTGTAATTTGATGAAGTAATTTCGCAGGCACTCGGCGCGAGACTAGCCCATTTAATTTAGCTAAAGCAAAGTTTCTAGCGGGCAAGTAGATCACTTTGTCGCCGACCAAGACAGTGGCAGATCGCTATAAAAAAAAATCCTATTCATACGATGCTCCGAGACGCATGTGTGCCGCTCATAAATTTCAAGAATTGCCTATGCGAGTCACAGATCAATTGGTGTTAATTAAATCCTAAGCGCTGGAGATAAAACAGGCCATAAATTATCCGAGCGAGCGTTTTTGGGGTCCACTCGGCGGCACACCGGGCAATTTCTGGTCGTCGCCTCGCCTTTTTATGAGTACAGAAGAAAAATATTTACCGATGAAAGTAATCCAAGCTCACTTTGCATCTTATAATCCTTTTGTGGGAATTAAGCGTTTCATATCGTGGCAGAGCATCGCTACTCCGAGGGGCCCGTACAGAAATTAAAATACCACAGCGAATGAGCAGCTTCGTTTCGGCGGTTCGAAGCACAGTCCCGAAGTCTTCCAAATAATCACTTCGAGAAGATAAGAGTCGGCAAGAAAGGCGCAAATCGAGACATATCACATAAATCATCTGAAACAAAGAGGTGTTTCGCCTCATCCAGCGGTGCCAAAAGTCGATTGCAGGTAACCGAGATGCCTGTGAACCGGGGCCGTCTCCTCTGCGGCTACACCGGGAGTAGGGATCCTTCCTGTGTCCTCCTGCCGGGCTGCCAGGTTGCCAGGCTGCCAGGGACCCCGGGAAAATTATGATAATTTCCATTCTTATCTCATTCAAAGCCCTTTGCTCTCGGCACACACATAGGCCAGGCGCGAGCATATGCAGCCCGGTGTCGCACCATAGTTATGAAATTTATGGTCTCAACTCGTGGCAAGAAGTTTCCTGTTGCGCGAGATTAGGCCATTAAATGCTCGTAAAATTTGTAGACACCTCATAAAAATGATCGTAAATAATGTTCTGTTTGTCCTCAGTGGTTTCTGGCTGCTCTCCTCATAAATATAAAATATTAGCAGTTTTTTTTTTGTGTGTGCCCACGGACACAGGTGAAATGTTGCGGAGAGAAGGTGGGCACAGGTGATTCCGTGTGAATCGGAGGGCGGAGACTTATTCATGTGGAAACCATTTTTTGTTTTTGTTTTGTTTTGTCTGGAGGCCTTAAAACTGTGCAATTTTTAAGTGGAAGGCTGGTGGTTAGCTGAATCAGAAATAAGTAATTGTTAATTAGTGAACAGGGAACCCAAAATGATATCAATAATAATTATAATTTTTCGTCCATAAAAAGCCTAAGACCAACTAAATATTATTAGAGAAAAACATTTTCTTAAGTAAAAAGAACTTCTCTTTCCGAATCTGAGGTCAGACCACCAAAAATAAATATCGCCACCCAAAGATGCCTAAACTTTCAGCATCGACTGTCCAATTTTTCATAAACTTATTATTCATTTATTCTTAGAAATGACGTTCTAAAGTTACTCGTACTGTATCTTTGGAATATATAAGAAAAACGGAGTATACGAAAATGTTAGTAACAGATATTTTCAAAATGACGGATCCAATATGGCCGCCATTAGAACAAACAATTTGTCTTTATAAATTCAGAGTCCGCTTCGCCGTTAATGGGTTAAGTCCGTTACAACATTAAATTAAAAAAAAAATAACACGAATTTTTGTGTTGCTGTATGTCACGTAGCGCTGTCCTGTTGAAATCACATCTCGGCAGGATCAATGTCATCCATATTTTCGGATCCGATCTCCATTGAAAGCCCCTGCCTCATTTTTAAAGAAATAAGGATCAATGATGCCACCAGCGTGTAATTCAAACCAAAGGGTGCATTTTTCTAAATCTAATTGGTTCTCTAGAGTCCGTTTTGGATTGGTCTGACTTCAGAAATGACAATGAGCGATGATTATGTTTACCATAAAAGTCACGATGTTCAAATTAACCCCCCGATTCTACATAAAAGCTATTAGCTCTTAACCTCTTATATCGTTGTCAAAAATCAGTTAACAGAAATTCGTATTCTACTTTAGCATTTAAGAGATGTCAGTAATCAGCTGATCTCTTATTATTTGTGGAGACTTTTGTTAAGAGATTTTCGTATTCTGAAACAAAGTGTAATAGACTTTTTTAGCCTAGGAAACCTCTTAAGTTTAGAGGACCTCGTCGGGGAGCTGTTATAATATATTGACATTTAAAATAAAGTGATAGCGAGAGTAGAAGTGCTGTTACTGATAATTTTTAACAAGTTTCGCGAAAATCAGGAAAGAAATGAAATTATTGAATGAAAGTATTGAATATGCATATGACTTTATATTTATTTATTTGGGAAGAAACAGGCCGTATATAATACATATACATATTTACATTTTTTATATTAATAATTTTGTTGGCTTAAAGTAAAACAGTTTCAATAAATAAGTCGACGTGCCATATCACATTAAATTGTACAATAATTATCTATGATACATATTACAAATAATACAAATCGATTGTAAGTTACAATATGTATTCGTTAATACCAGTCGTGGTCTAAATTATAGAAACAAAAGCATCCAAAACAGGAATTATCAAAATCGCCAATATACATCATGGTCATGAGGCATGACACCGCAGAAGTTGAAGATTTTATTTAATTTTAATTTTAAAATATTATGGTTTATATAATTTATTTAAATAGGCAGAGGGTGAACGACCAATTTGCTCATGACAGAAATAACTTCTTTACTGACTTTTTAAATGGTAGGAGGTGATTTAAAGAAATTATGTCATCATTTCACAGCAATCAAAAGAATTTTTTGAAAACATTCTCAAAGAATCGTGTGAAGGAATCTGCGAGATATCGCTGATCCTTTTTGTGTGTCCAGTACAGCATTCATACGAATTCTTAGAATACCTTAACGAATTGCTTTTAAACCTAGAGATGCTCTTCTTAAACCTTTTGATAACCAGGTATATTCGAGAATACTCTATCCTCTATTTCAAGGTGTATTACTTATGTTTCGCAATTAATAATAGAACATTTAAATTTTTACGTTAAGGTCCCTTCAACTAATTCGGAAATAAATGAGGTAAAAAATAGTTTTCGTTCTAAATTCGGGATAGAAAATACAGTAGGGTGTATAGACTGCACCCACATAGCTATAATAGCCCCTGCCGTTTCAAACGAAATGCATCCGCCACGAGCACATCCAAACAGAAAAAGGTTTCTGCAGCATTAATGTGGAAGCGGTATGAATTTGGATTTTAAAATGTTATTAAATTTATTTTAAACCTCTGGTTTGCTATTCAAATTCAATATTTTTGGCCGTTAATGCAAGGTACCCCGGAAGCTTTCATGATAGTGGAATAGGGATGACTTTCGCCATTCGTCGTCATATTCAGGAGATAGAACCCCAGGGTGAATCTTGGCTTTTCGGAGATTCGGGATATCCATGATTGAAATGATGAAATTATGTATCTCTTTTTGTTCTTCAGCTTATATTCCCAGCTTCAAATTCTATGGAAAATTAAGGGGGTAGGTAAATACAATTAGAAGGTCAAAAAAATCGACTTTTTTTTGTTCCTCTAAAAAGTTAGGAAATTTCCCGCTCCAAAAAGTTTCAGGTCGAAAATCGAACTCCTTATATATTTTTTCTTCATTTTTCGAGAACGCTTTGTTCAGCGCATAGCAGGTTTTCAAAACTTTAAACGCTTTTTTCTCAAAACAACATTTTTAAAATTTGCAACCACGATTACTCGAAAACTACTTGCCCAATTTAGCTGAAATTTTTAGGGTTTCTTCTTTATACCTTAGGCTTGTCTGTAAGTCTGTAAGGAATTTTTTGTTTCAAAATTGAATTATTAATGCAAAAATGGCTGAAAAAATAGTGAAAATTATCGATTTTTTACAAAAACTTCTACCAAACGCAGAATTTTTTTATTTTTGTCCTAATTTTTGAGGTTTACCGACAAATTACATGTATATTTAAGCCAAATTTTTATTATGGGCTGTTACAGATCAATAATACGACGCCCAGAGTGGTTGCATTTTTTTTTTTAGGTCAACTTCACGCCAGCGTACAGCCGCCATTTTGTTTTCAAAAATTAAAAAAAAAAATTTTTACATTCCTCATCTATACCTTAACAAGTGTACAAAGTTTACAATGATTGCATTAAATCTTCTTTGTGAAAAAAAATGATTTCTAATGCGCAATTTTTGCCCGTGTAATTGTATTTACCCCCTTAAATGCACTTTTTTCATTTCACTATCACCGATATGAAATATTTACCCAAAATCACAGCATACTTTGTTTGAATTTCATAGCGTTCCGATTCTCCAAAACCTCTTAATCTCTAAAACTTAAAATTTCTCCAAAAACTTTAATGCAGAATATCAATTTTTGTAATATCTCTTATTTGAGAAATTTAAGAGGTTAAGAGATATATTAAAAATCTTTTATGTAGAATCGGGGGGTAAATTTGGATAATTCTTAACTTTCCTCAAACGCGAGTCTATTCATGATTACTTGTCAAGACTATACTGAACATAAATATCACATAGAACTGTCAGAATGACAGTTATCCCTATCGGTAAGACAGTTATCCCTATAACTTCTATATAAGTTTAAAAAAAAACACCCCTTCCTAATTCATTTAACGATTTATATTTACCTACTACACAAACTTTAGATCAACTCTTTTTTTTCTTTAGACTTTAAGTCTTAGACTATTGGCCTTTCCGGATAGCATAAAATTAGTGGAATTAGAATTAATACTTGAAAAATTGTAAAATTTGCAGATAGATCGGATTTAGTCATATGGGCTGCTGAAAATCAGAATACTTTTTAAATGATTATCTTGGAAGCTAACTGAACATTTTTCGTTTGCGAATTCATCAACGGGAAAAATCCTATAAAAATTAAGCTAATATTTATTCGGCAATAGAAAAAAAGTATAAAATTTGTTGCCCTGTGTTATGAGAGCTGGTGATAAATTAGTGATTTCAAACTTTGCGCAAAGACCATCGAACTATGTCGAAACATTTGTATTTGACAGATTTACTTTAATTTATCTGTTTTAGATACATACACAGAGACTACATATTTCTAATAATAAATCAACATTTGAAAAAATGTTTTCATTTCAATTTTAGTGAATTATTATATTATTACATTATATTATATATTTATTAACGTGTTGCATGAAAATCGTTCGATACCTTTCGCGTATCTAACTTTATAGATATTCAATTTTAAAGCTGCCACTCCTATTTTAATACGATTTAATAAATAAGTGATCCTTTGTATGAACTGTCGACAGAGACATTAGCTTACTTTTGTAATTTTTAAATTGCCATGATTACACACTGAATTTGAAAATTTGCTTAATTTGAGGTGTATTTTGCTAAAAGATCAGTAATTGCAAATCGCTTCTCCGGTTTTATCTCAGTCGTAGATCGGCGCCAATAAATAATAATGCTTGCATAACTTAAATGGGTTTTGGCACATCGATCGTGTGCAAGGCTCGGTGCATAATGCACGCTTCCACCTGTCTATAGAAGACCGAAACGACGTAAATTAAAAAGGATGAGACTATGAAACGCTCCCATAAATGCACCAACATTTTAGATTACATTGGAGCATCTGATTTTGAATTGTTGTCGGCAAAAGTAGTTTAATGACGATATAATGAGAAAGCAGAAACCACAGCAATTAATCCGATGCTACCTTTTATGATTTTACCTGACATGCAACAGTTGGAATAGAGGTGATCGGTCTTCTATAATATTAAAAAGATTTAAAAATAATCTGCCTTAACTCTGTAATAAACTTGAGTGGATGCGCAGTTTTCTGCCGCCCAGCGCGGTGAGTTTCTAGCACCTTAACCTCGCATAAAGGGTAAAAATATATTCACACCCATTCGTATCACAATTATCAGACTAGCGATTTCTATCAAAAATTGAAGAGTAAGGCGACTTAATGGGCGACTATCATGCAAGTGATGGCAGCTGAGTGGGGCTAGAAAACGAAATGTGTGGTATTAGGATTCCGATTCCTCCTAGGACTTATAGACACTTGTTATCACCTGAGGACATTTACTAGCCGTTTAGTAGCATTAACTTGATGTTGCATGTGAATCGTTCCAAGAGGCTGCAATTACCACAACCCGTCTTGAAGGAAATATACCCAGTAGTTTACCTACCAGCAAGACAAGACGACAACAGTGCCCGACAGTAAAAACCTACCAAGTCTAATGGGGGGGAATTGCTATTGATTTCCATTTTTGCCCCGGTGGTTTTACATAAGCCTGTCCTTACTCAGGTGGCACTTATGTGAAAGAAACAGAGTAAACAGAAAAAGACAGTCCTCATATATCCCACGGCTGTATGGCTGCGAATAAAAAGGGACTCCATCGAGTCCAAGTCACGCTATGCAAAATTCCCTTTTTCGAAAAGCCTAAGCACGCGATTTGTTACTATAAAAGGCCTCTAAAATTCAATATAACGAAATTGTACAATTGGTACCAATCCCTTGGAATTTATTTCCAATTCTTGTTAATATCACGCATACACTGAAGGGGGGAGGGTTAGTTTGGTTTGAATTTTTATTTTTCAAAACATCTGATTTTATAACTTTGTTCGGAATCTTTAGAAATATGGGTAATAACATGCTTTCTTTACGAAATTCAAGTTTGTTGCTATGAAAACAATATGTTGTTGAAACGATTCGACGGAATTATAATAGTTCAGTAAACAAAGCTTATTAATTAATATAATATATCTAACAAGAAGGTAAGTGGATCAGTTTTGGTAGTAAATACTTTTATAGCGACCAAATATCTACACTAAGAGAAAAATTATATTCTAAAATAAAGATTAAATTGCGATTGAGGATTTTCAATAGATAAAGGTTTAAATTGATCTTAGGAACATATGTAGATAAAAACTAATAAAAACTGGTAAAAATGAAATCATGAAGGTTTCACTCAATTTGTTCTTAAAAGAGTTTCAAACATGCCTCGCATAACATGATCCAAGATCACCTCAAAATAGTATTTGAAAGTTCTTATTATAAGATTGTTCAAATAAATATGGAGCATGTTAAATTATAAAGAATACCATTTCAATCTAACCTTTAGGGCGTCTCAGACCCCAGACAATAATGTGCTTGCAACTAGTAATCTATTTATTATTTTCATATGAAAAAATTACTCTTTAAATAATACATTAAGAGATAAAATTAATACTTTTAAGAAAATCCAATTTTAACTATATAAAAACATTCAAAACCATCGGAAAATCAGGAAATTGGTGTTTGAATTACAACAATTTATAGGTTTTACAATTCTAAATTTAAATTAATGAAGAAAATGGAGTTTTTTTATTATTAAAATAAATAATTATTTTTGACAAAAATTAATCGAATCCAATGACATTTTATACAGGTGGCACCAGCCTAATATTTGTGAACGCCACAACTGACACTTTTAAAATTATTTTGGGGGTCGTAAAAAAAAGATGGTACCTTTAACTGACAAGAGATGTCGCCATAGTTAACATTTTTCAAAATCTAAATACGTTAAATTGAAGTTAAAGAGAGGTGGGGTCACTCAGACTGCAGTATGCCATAGAAGGGTAAATGTGAATTAAAAGATAAATTGACAGGATGTCTGTTGAAATTAACTTTATATGCATTGATTATATTTCAACATTTCTATAGTAAAATTTACATTATAATAGTCAGATGAATTAGCGTCTAGTTGACTGAAACAGAAAATTTGTATCAGATGAATTAACATGGTGTCATTGTTGGAAGACTGAAGTGTTGATTATCATTGTTAACGTATAATGTTATTAAAGTAGGTTTAAGTTTTAAGCACGTTATATTCTAAAAGAGAACACATACAAAATCATTCTGGAATGCAAGTGCGGGTTTGTTGAAATTGTAAAACTTTGTAAATGAAAATTTTAGATGAACCTAGAAATAAAGGTTGTTTTTAATTATCCAAAAACAAAAGTGGAAAACTCAGGAATAAGTTCAAAACATGGCTTAGCTGTTGAATTGATTAAAACACGACATTGCTAATAGATCTTATTATTGTGGAAATTACATAAAATTTTTTGGGAAAATTCTATAATTCGTCAAATTTGACATCATTAACACTAGAACTACTAATTATAGTTTTCAAAGTTATCTCATAAGAATTATGCCAAAACTTATTAAGGTTAAAAATTACGACATATACGAAAGGCTTTTCCATTTATAATTACTAATTCCGAGTAGAAAGCATATTGCATTAAAGCTGCAGAAAAATTATTAAAATTACAAGTTTATGCTTCGTCAGTTCTAGTGTTAATTTGCTTATCTAAGGTAGAATTTTGTTAAATAAATCTAAATTGCTATTTGCCATCTATGCTATCAGCTACTTCTAGAGTAGAACTTGTTTCAAATCAATTTTCGAAAATTGAATCAATTTAATCGCACTTTATCAATATCGATTTAGCTTGTAGCTAGAATTATCGCTCAAGACTTTGAAAAAGGTTTTCATATATAAATCTAATCTTCGCGATAATCGTCTCACAATCTACCGTTGTGAATTTTCTTCCTCCTCTTGTACCTCTTACCACCTCAACATGGGAACAAGACGCGCGTCGAGTTAAACAAGCTCCCATGAACTAATAATTTTTCATCTTCCTCGGAGTGCAGAGGGATACATAAAACATATCGTCGAAATTTATTCATTTTCTTACTTCACATTTTACATGCGCTCTGACCCTCGCCGTAACGCATTTTTGCAACATAAATTCATTTATTTTCGCCGGCTGCGTGTGCAGCTTTGGTGCTTTTAATCCCACATTTTTCCGTTTTAAAAGAATAAAATGCACAAGGTGAAACACGCAATTATCCTGTCATATTTGCACGTGATTTTTTCACCTTTCACGCTTTTTTCCCTTTGAGGTGTGCATACGTTTCTTCTGCAGCGACATGATGGATACCGCTGTTAAGTGCTCTGTCTTACGGCCGAATACCGAAGCAAGTCTGAAGATTATTGGGCTTTTACTTAATTGCTTTTGCTAGACGCTGTCGGAATATCTTAAAGAATTGTTTAAACGTATTCAACGAGTTAACTGAATGAATCTGGAAAACTTCCATCCTATATCATAAGAGGCTATTGTTTTACCAAGGCTTTTCTACGACTCCAAGTGTTATATAAAATATTGAAAAATTTAACCTTTGACATGTTCTAAAAGAGAACACATACAAAATCATTCTGGAATGCAAGTGCATTGTTTTTAACCTAAAGGTAATAATAACACGTTTCTTTTACGTTGACAATTCAATTATAGTGATAGAATAAGCCTCAGGAGTCTGTGAGATCCGACATCACTAATAGGGTTCAACTTTTTCCAAATCTCAAGTTAAATGTTAAAAATATAATAAACTTATTAAATGTACCTACATATCGTATTACGTGTTAATAAGAGTAGTTGCAAAATTATTTATTAATAATTGCTAATCCTCACATTAGCCTACACATCCAAAATAGGTTAAAATGTGTTATATTTATAGATTCCCGATTAGAATTAGCCAGGTACTTATTTAATTTGTATCATTGTGGCTAACATCCAGATATTAATTAGATAGGTAGATGTACTACAATTAATTTTATAGTTAGTGTTGTAATTGTTTAAAGATATACGTTTTTAAATTTACCTGCAAAATTAGCTTGCTTTAAAGACCAAATAGTTAGATTACTATATTTTTATTTAAATTTAAAATTAAAACACATCTGAAAAGTATTAATTAATTAAAATCGTATTTTGTTTTTTTTTTAATTTAATTTAATTTTAACGCAAAAATAATTGCAATTCAAACCTACTCAACAGAGATAGAGAAAAATGTTATATGCTTAGTTCCTTTTATTTTTATTATGTATATTAACTCTTTTAATGCCAGAGAGTAATTTATTGAGACTGGAATTTTATACATATCTCATAAAAAAAAAGCCAAATTTACTTTACAAGAAGGAACATCAATATTTAATGCATCTGATTTATGTTTGCTCTACGTAATGCATGTAATGGTTCTACCAGCGGATTCAAATTTGTTTTTAACTAAGTAGAATCTGATGTGATTGAACTGAAATTTCATCTAATAAAAACTTACAAAAAAGCCTTTTGTTATCTCAAGAAAAAAAACTTCATTTCAAATTCATTTTATCACCAACATTATTTTCTGTCCCCAATATTATTTCAAAAAGTTTGTCTTTTAAGTAATTGTCGTAACTGTCAAAAAATAAACGAACTAAAAGTTCAATTAAGATAATAACTACTAATTTTTGTGAGTATTTATTATTTAAATGCAATTTCAGTCCAATCACATCAAATTCCACTTACAAGGGAACGGCAAGGCTTTGAGGACACCGACTTAATTTTATAAATTTTAACTAAACTCAGAATTTCAGGTTTATCGAACGATTAATAAAATTATTGGTATGAGAAAAAATCTAATAATTTAATTTTTAAACGCTTTTAGTATATATGTATCGTTCGGGAAGGTTTGAGATGGTTTTTCCCGTATAAGACTGAATATTGCGCGCTAATATTGTGTGATAGAAAGATGTACAAGGAGTACTATTACCACATGCAAGATGATTTAAATCGGTGTCTCCAAAGTTGTGCCGCCCCCTTATTAGTTTAAAACTCAATGAGTTTATACAGTGAGTCCATTCAAACAATATAATATAATATAAATAATTGAGCAGACTCACTGCTTGAATTGAGTTGAGTTAAGAGTTAGTGGTCGCGTAATCAGTTTTTCGAAACAAATTTCATTACAAAGTGTTGTTAATTTTTTTTTTCATATATTTAATTTTTTTTTGTTAAACCTATAGGGTTTTTTTTATTTTTCTACTAATAAAGGAAGCATAAGTATTGTATAACAATTTTATGAACTTTAGCTCAAAATTGAATGAAATATAATTTTTTTTTATATTCATGCATTTTTGTGTTAAAATTGTCTGGCATTTCTCTAATATATGTATGAATATTTCCCCTTGCATTCAAAGGGCTAATAATTCTGTACATTTCATTGTATTTTATTTTATTATAAATATGCAAACATAGGAAATTACTGAAGCCATTTTTTCTTGTATAATAATTACTCGTATTATATAGTGGAACCCAGAGAAGATCAATTCAATTCTGTTCAAATCGTAGCAAATTTTAAATTAACTTGGGATTTTTGGAAAAGGTTTACAGACGTCGTCTTTTTTAAAAGTGTCAAACTGATTTTAAATTCTCAACTTTTACCCTGCGACCGACGGGTTCTATGGTACGAATGAAACTATTTATATATTAACTATATATTTGTTCTATGCAAACTGCATAGTTAATATTAATATCAATTAATAATAACAGAGAAAATTCTTTTCTTTTAATTATTATTAATTATTTTTTTATTACTACTGTGGTGTAGTAGTAATTGTATTTTCACTCTTACTGGTCGTCACATCGAAAAGTAATTATATTTAGTGAAGTTAAATATAGTAAACCACAAAGTAAAATTATTATAAACTATTTTCGAAATTTATATAAAATTGACATTCTGGGGAAAAGGCTAACTGTTGCTGCATAAGTGACGTCAGTTGATATCAGATTAAGAATTTGAAAACAAAAATCTCGCATCATATCAAAACATTTTAGATTTATTTTTCTTAAAAATTGTACGTGGTAAAAATTATTGGCATCAAAGACAGATGTTAAGACTAGAAAAAACTTTGATTATCCGAGTTTCGCAGGGTTGTGTTATTTTTAACTTTTATATTTTGTTTTTGAAGAAGTAAAGTAATGCATTTATAGAAGTAATAATAGTACAATTATGATACAACATGCCTTTACATTAAGAACAAATATTTTTCACAATTTCGGTATTAACAAATACCAAAGTATTTAATCTCTCTTCGTATAAAACAAAATATCAATAGATAGAAATATTGAGTTTTGGAATATTAAGAATATCGTTTAAATTGTTTGCTTTTTCGATAATTACAGACTCAAAAATGAATAAGGGCCAAATTTGTCTCTAGTGTATTAAGCAGAAATGAACCACACATATTGTTGAATATAGCCCGACTAGAATTTATAGGGGGCATGCCTCATGAAGCGTGTGGGCCTCATGTGGCAGGTGAGGGGTATGCCGATAGAGGGATTTCCCCGCAGATTCCTCATGAGGTCCTCATGTGGCAAGTGAGGGGCATGCCGATAGAGGGATTTCCCCGTAAATTCCTCATGAGGGCCTGACAAAATAAAATCAGCGATACTGAAGTGAGGTTTACCTTATGAGTACCTCACAAGAGTCTTATGAGGCAAATCTTACAATGAAATAGGCAATCCCACCTTTTGCTTTACAGGGGTTCGATTAGGCAAACATCACATATACACCTAGGCATACTTGATCTGATCTGCTAGTGGGTTATATTTGCAAATTATCAGCTGGGTTCGATTAAAGCACAAATCCCAGTATTATTAATAGCTGTCTTATCGGGTTTTCCTTACAAAAACTTCGTATTTTATAATCTATTGCATGAAGTATCATCTTCTTGAGAATCCCTCGACGAATCCCCCTACGAGCTGACAGCTCATCGCCATATTGCGGCACTCGTTCTTTTTTGGATTCTACCCGCAGGACGGACAACATCAGGGCGCACTCGCCTCGGACTGAGTTTAAGTTTATTATAATAATTTATACTAATAAAGAAGTATTTCCACATGTATATAAGTATAAGGAGTTAGGATTACATTATTAAGTATTACAAGGAGAGCCTGAATGAGGCAAGGCGTTATTTGCCCTACGAAGCAGTATGGCTAGCCTCATAGGGACCCTAGCTGTACCCCACCAAAATTTTAGTCGGGTTTTGCCTCACGAGGCCCACATGAGGCAGTCATAATGATGCGCGAATGAGGCAAGGCGTTATTTGCCCTTCGTGCGCCTTATAGGGCAGCCTCATGGGACCCACATGAGGCAGTGTGGCTAGCCTCATAGGGGCCCTAGCTGTACCCCACCAAAATTCTAGTCGGGAGCTTGAATCCATTACAAACTATTGGATTCCAATAAAATAATGAACTTTAGTGAATCCCGTAATTATTGCATTCTATTTCCAAGAGTGTGCAAAAAATTGTATTGGTCATTGACTCTAAAGACTAAAATGAATGATTATTTCATAAGTTTAATGAGTTGAAGCTAATAAATCAAAATATAAAAAAAGCAATCGTGATCGATGGCTCCAACAATTGCAATTTATAATTAACCATAATTATTTTAACAATTTGAAACTACATGTTTTAATTAAAGAAGACTCAATTTAAATTATAATTCAAGTAAAAGTAATATTCCTTTCATAGGTCAAGCGTTTTCGAGGTATAAGAGCAAAGCTAAATCATTTTTCTAAGGTTTATTTAGCTAGTTTTTTCTGTTACATTCAAATTATTTCCCTATATTTAATCATCTTTGAATTTTTTATACTTACGTTTTCCTGATGATAAATTGTTGCAGTAGTCTATCAACAAGCGTATTTGTTTAAATATTTAAAATTGAGAGTTTTTATTTAAATCAAAAAACGATGCGAATAAAAGCTTTAAAAAGTGTATAACGTAAATTGTTTAATACCCCCATGGAGGGTTTTTGCTTATTATTGTTTTTCTACTTGCGCTATGCTATGTCTATATTAAAACGATTAGTAAATAGCAAACTTTAGTTTTTTTGTTTCAGATTACAATATCCTAGCAAAAAAATAAAAGTAGTAGGAAGTTTCTAAGTTAAATTTAACATTTTATCTTCGGCGGTTACGTTTTTCATTACTAAGCTACATCAAAACCCTCAAAAGTGATGTTGTTACTAAGACTACATCAAATGATTCTTATTTTTATAATAAAAATATAAGTTGTTTTTTCATATTTCAAGGTGACAAGGTCTTAACAACAAAAGAGGTGCTTCAACTCACCGATCATAGTTCGTAGACGTTCCAAAGAAGACAGTGACAAAGACGTTGCTGTCTGTTGAGCTTTTCAGTTCCTTTCACAAAAATATTCTTCACTGTTTGTTGCAAGAAGAAAAAAAAAAGCCGACACAAAAAATAAATAAATAAAAGCACACGACCGTTGTTGTTTCAAAGAATTCTAGCACGATCACGTAAGTCCATAGAACAGTCCATCTGAGGAGGCTAAGAAATCATAAGATGTGGCCGAAGCAAGAAAAAATTAAACAGGATAAAAAAGTCGACTAATAATAACAAAATAGAAATTTTGCGGGCACCGCACGACAATCAATTCTTCTTTCGATTAATTTTATTTAACCTTTTAATAAAAAAATTACGAAGAAAATCCGATAAGATTTTGGCAAAATGCGCGATTTATTAACACTTAATCACACCGCTTAATTAAGAGTACCCTGCGCGGTCTCTGTACCCTCTGGGATTAAAACATAATCGAGGCGCATACAGCGGCTTATTTTCCTAAGGGTAGTTGAATATTGTAACCGAAAAGAAAACGAATAAAAATATCTTTAGTGAAAAATATCTTTAATTGTCGAGGTGCAACAAAAGTATAAAATACAAAAGGGGGCACACTTGTTACGTAGTCTAAACAGGAGCAGGTCGTCGTTTCTGCCTGGTGCCAGATCAACGAAACAGGGGAAAATCACATAAATTAAAAACGTAATGACAGAATTGGTCAGGGAAAACACTCGTTTTCCGTCTTTTCTCCTGGTAAGGAAAATTTATGACTGTTTCACCTCATAAATTTTATCAAATTTCATCCGCGGCAACGCGCCCGGGTGCAGTCCAAATCTCTCAAATAAGATGCAGGGGGGCTGAGTGATGCGATTTAGACCCGAAGACTTGTTGAGAATTTCTTATCCTTGCACTTTTTTGTTTTCCTTATTTTATTTTTATATTTTACTTTTTTTTATATTTTTTTGGAAAAGATATGGTTCACAAAAAATCACTGAGTATATTGCACTTTTGGTTCACTTATGAGAATGCTGCCCGATCAATTCTGATTCGAAAAAGACACCTTTTGTCCCGGCTCTGAAAGGATATCTTCCACTTTCCCAGAAAATTTTTTTATTGTTAGCAATAAAAAAATTGAATCACACTTATTCCGCGAAATACGTGCTTAAAGCGCCAACGTTTCAGTTTGACTAGTTGGGCATAATTCAAATCGAAAATATCTTGAGCATCAATATGATACAACAGCATAAATTCAGCTTCGGCCTTTGTTGGAGTGTTTTATGTATTTTATCGTGGCAATGTGTTGTGTGGATATGCCACACTGTGTCGCAGTAAAATGACGACGACTGTCGGGACACATCCACATGATCTCTGTTTGGTGGGATACACAAAACAAAGAGCGGATTCGGGGCCCGCACCCGGAGCACCAACAGCGGAAAGAATCCGTCGATGATGCTTATGTGGCACAACGGGCTGCTAAAAAGGAGGCCCCCGGTTATACACAGGGAATGAAAGTTGTAATAATGGATAAGTTAAAAAACTGAACCTTTCCTGGGTACACACTATATACCCAGGGAGCACCAACACTGAACCGGATCCTCTGTTGTAATACTGTACACGGGGGTATATTTACCGGGTTCTGCACACTGTCGTATTTTCTTGAACAACACGCTATAAGAACAGCTCGTATGATGTTGTTGCACGTCGCGCACTGAACACACAACACACCAAGAAAACTGGTCCTAAGTCGCCAAGATACTCAGATACTCACTTATGTCGAGGCTGTAAGACCTCATGGAGAAGAATGGACAATTTTCCGGGCAAAAAAGCGCTTTCTTAGCGCTCTGCGGTACATAAGAGGGGCCCGGCTCCACACATAAGACGGAAGAGTTGAGCACCTCGACTTGAAAGGCGGTCGTCGGCAGTAAATCATCTGCGCGACTAAGCCGCCTATATCTGTCTATCCATTTCTGGCACAAGCTCCGCCCCACAGTTGGACGGTGCAAGCGCTATCCGGCGAGTAGTGAGAGCGAGCAGGCCGGCAACATGAACAGGTAGTTCAACAAGGTGTGTTCTGCGGCCCAACATGACGGCTATTGAGAGCTTGCTTTATGATTGTGTTCAACCACATCATCGACTGTGACCCGGGCCTCGAGGAGGAAGCGAGCGGCCGCGGCGATAAGCGAAATAGTGAGCAACTCCTCCGCTGCCGCCACCGCCACCGCCGCCGCCTTAGACAATGTGAGGCACATAATGATGTGGTAATTTAATGTTTAATTTCTCTTTAATTGCTCCAAGATAAAATTTATGATTTCGGCGCTCCGCCACTTCAAATAAGGTCCTATCGGGGGGCTGATCGAATCGTGTGCTGCTGTGGCACACAGGTACACAGGAACGAGCCCTCCTCTTGCTGAAGGTTGAAGATTTCAATTTGGGCTTCTTTTTGTGGGCTGCCGGACACTACCCCGACTTCAACTGGTACCGGGGGAGGGTGTAAGCGGGGGTGTTTTTCTTGTCTTGCCCATTTGCATACATACTTATAAGAGGCACAGGCCTTCCTTCCTTCCACCTGTGCTTCTCGGGCGAGTTAGAGATTTTCTCATCTTTCGATATTTTGTGGGAATTTGAACGGTCTTGGGCATCATCTTGCACATACCACACAGCTTTCGTGCTTCCATACTCTCAACAACCTGGGTTTTGGGTTTGATGCCCCTGTTTTGGGATTTTATATTAAATTTTTGTGTAACGCAAATTTAATTTTGATTTATGGACGCTTTCTGGCACATTTCGGGCCGCTTGATGGATGCATTCGTGCATTACATTCGCGTCTATGTGCCTTTATATGTATGTAATGTGCGAAAACATTAGCATTTTGAAATTTCCCTTTCCAGCTCTCCTCACCTCCCCCCCGAATGATGGAATTTTTATTTTATCATCTTGCTCGTTTATTCTGTTTATTTTTAGTTTTTCGAGAAACTTTTGTATGAGCCTAATGGACACGATTTGTTACATGAGAAAACGCTAAACAAACATGTGAATCGGTGATGCGTGAGCATCGTCGACGTGCTGCTTAGTTCCCATTTTGCTTTTCTAAAGTGGTCGCTTTTTGAATGATGCTTTTAGTGCAAAAATATAATCTCTATTCTTATTTAAGTGAATTCGAGTTGATGATTTTTCTTGCAAGTTGTGATCATGACGATAAATATGTAACATTATATGGCATATCTAATGCATAAGATCATTTTCATTTAGATAAATTTCTGTTTCAATTCATTAAAAAGGGAGTTCATCATCAGCATAGGTTGAGTTGACATCATTAGCAACATACGTATTTATTTGCCCAATATTCACAAACTTCTGAATACTATACAATAAAGTTAATTTAAGTGAAATAAATTAGAAGCCGATTTTTTATTTAGTCATTCATTCAGTCTACAGATCAATACAATAACCCTACATAATAATAAACTCGAGTGTTGACAAACCAAATAACAGATGCCGAGATTTATAGGGTGGTAAAACATTTTTAAAAAGGTTGCATTTGAAGCATAAAAATCTAGTGAAGTTCTTTTGCACTGCTTCTATTCTACAAATATATGTATTATACATAGGGCACCAGATAACAGCGGCATATTCTAGCAGAGATCTTACTAACGAGACATATAAATTTTTAATGGCGAAAGGATCAGTAAACTCTTTGGTACTCCTTTTAATGAAACCAAGCATTTTATAGGCCTTAGAAATGATATTAGGCTTGACAAATTAAAGTCAAAACTTGGTTCGATGATAAGGAACGCTTAGAAAATCATGAATTCTCAAGGAGCGCGCACGGTAGCGAAACACAGATCGATAAATTACTCCTTGCAGGATGGCAGAAATTGCGAGAAACCTGGAAATATCACGTCTCTTTTAAGGGTATCTGAAGAAATCAATTTAAGTTAGTCAGCCAAGGAAGTCTGCTGAGAGTTACTCTAACAAATCTACGCTGAATCGTTTCAATTCGGTTAACATGTAGAAAAAAGCCCAGACTGGTTTAAGATATTCTAGAATGGATCTGACAAAGGTACAAAGGTTTAGCTTGGTGATGAAGTAATCCTCGAATTTTCTAGACCATCTTTTGATGAAGCCTAAAGCAGAGTTTGCCTTGCACACGATTAGGTTGATGCGGTTCTCAAAGGAAAGTTTAGAGTTAAGAGGAAGCCATGTAGCATCCATTTCTTCAAAGTTCCCTTTTATTGTCATATATTCCAATCTTCCTCTTCAAATCTTATTTTCTAATACTCTAGAGAAAACAATACAAATGTAGGAATTTTAATTCGATTCTGTAGGTAATGATATATTTCAGTAACCCGTAGAGAGAAATGAATAAGTTAAAAAAAAAATTCAACAATTTACAATTTAACTTACATATATCGGAAGAGTGATGAGCAAAACAAAACTATGATAGTCTTAGTATTGGTCTTGCTCTTGTCTGCTCTCATTTGCAAGACTCTTGCAGTCTGGATAACTTATTTACTCGCATTTAGTAGATTTTATAAGTAAATGACTACTTGCAGCTACTTACAACATTTAAGTAGCCAACAACAAAGAAAAAATTAATTAATACAGTGAAAACTGATAAAGTTTTTTATATTGAGCTAGTTATTGAAGTAATCTTCTTATTTCCTTCTTTTCTTGAAGAATTGGTAGATGTGGAATTCACTATGTCGAGACTTTTTATCGCTATAAGATTTCCTTAAAGGTACTAAAATTAGAAAAAACTGTTCTTAAGTTAACAAAAAGTCTCGCAAACATAGTCTTGGAATTGGTCTTACTACCACAGAAATAGTATTGGATTTGGTTTCGGTTTGGATTTTCAGCAAGACCAAGACCGCTTGTATTCATCACTTCCTCACAATACATTTTTAAAAACTTTTCCCCAAATATCTAAAGAACTAATCCATCTTGATCCTATTAAATTAAATAGGAAATTTTATTTAGTTTTAACTTTAATGATTGTGTTCTCTGATCGCGGGTAACTTCTCTGATTAGATGATTATAAAATTATAATTACTTTTTCTTATTTCTAATTATAATGGAATCAATTCTTCATAATGTTAATTTCCGCAACTAGAGGACATTAAAACTAAATGCAGGATACTCTGATCTATATCATTTGTTTTAATTCAGGAATGTATGCAATTTAGTTTAAAAAATCACAGTTTATTAAATATAACATGGTTTAACAAAAGTTGAAAAGAGACATCTTTAAAAAAAGCTATATGCAGAAAATAATACATATGTTCAAAAGCTAAAAGATTTAAGTAAAAATTAATTTTCGGGACTATTTTGGTATTCATTTGTGGAGTAATATTTTTGTTTGAATGTTTAAAATTTCATCTGTCCTAAAAGACAATACCTTTTAGAAAAAACCTCTTAATTCAAAAATAATAAGAGATGAGCTTATTTTTTACATGTGTTAAATTCTGAGGCAAAATATTTTATTTTGTCAAGTGATTTTTCATGTTATATTATAGTTTCAAATTATACTGGCAGTTTTTTAAATCACAAATTAAATCGTATGCATTTCAAATCAATAAATCAAATTTATTCATAATATGAATGTAAAGATTTTCATATTTATTTATTTAGATATTTATTTATTTATTTATTTATTTATATTAAACTTAAAGTTTCATTACAAAAAGATATATAATAAAAATGCCATACAATTAGTCTATATTCTTATTGTTTTAAAGTTTTTTGAACCTAGTGTTTAAAATAACAAAGTGCTAAAAATGTGTTTTTAGATTAAGAATCAAAATTAATTTTTTAATATGGTATATAATTTTAATATATCTCAGAAAAGTAGACTATAGTTACGAATAAAATTAATCATTCATCAGTAAATCATTTTTGATTGGACAATTTAAGCCATGGCATACGTGTTCAAGTTAAAATTGTTATTAACAAATATTTAAACAATAAAAATAAAAATAAAGTAAATCCTTTTCGTAGTGTGTTAATACTGTACATCTTTCAGGTTTAGAATTAAATAATAAGTTATTACATTAATTCTTAAAGTTTCCCATCTCCATACGTAAGTGCTCTTAAATAATAAATACACAGTACTAGTGAACAATGCTTAAATAACGTATGTAAGGTGTATCATTTGGGTTTAGGTTACTAAAGGTTAGTTTAAAAACTAAATTCAAGTTTGTGCGGCTGTATTACAATATATAGATAAACAAAATTTTATTAAAAATCTATTTATCACTTTCCTTTATCGATGCAAAGAATATGCTGTATAAAAGAATACTGTAGTGTCCGAAATAATGGCCACACCCAAAATCTTAGGCAATAGAAAGATAATTTGTATACCATTCAAACAATTCCTATTTTAGGAGGATAAGTTCATAATTGAAAAATAAATCAAAAATTGTTAAATTACTTTTACCTTTTTATCTTGCACTACCCTCTTGTTAAATTTCAATCCATGTTTTCACATTTAAAGAACAAATAATTTATGCAATATCATGCAAGCACGCACACTTAACTGATACATTTTTCAATTTATCATTTTCACACTCCAAGATCGGGTTATTTCCAGCACGTCTACTTTTTAGAAAAGCTATCACCGAAAGCAGATAACTACAAAATGAGGTGTAACATGCAATTTTTATAAAGAGGTAAAGAAGCAATTAAATTGTTCATTCAATTGTGAATTTAGCAGGTCCAGTTGTAATTTGGAATTATACTTTACATTCACACGAATTCAAACAACTCAAAAGTTGTTAGTTATGACGGACTAATAAGAAGTTATAAGTAAATTTCTTAGAAATAAGAAAGGTATTTCCAGTTTTATAGACATAAGATAACTATTAAAAGTAGTACATATATTTCGATTTAGTCTCTATTTTCGTCTAGATTGGGCGTTGATCCGAAATTCATTCATCAATAGACTCGCAATTAAAAAAAAAACCCCCAAAAAAAAATTATAATGAATTTCTCACTATTTTTGCACATACTTTTAGCGAACACAGTCGGAATCGTGTTGGCCGAAAAGCCCGCTAATAAATCAGTGGAAAAATCTGCGCCGAGTGAAAAAAACGCCCGAAACTGGTAGCCAAGTAAAGTAAATTAATTTAAATTGAATTTTAATGCATGTAGATTTTTCATTTTCGAAAAAAAATTCCTGCTCCAGCTGGGGCGAGAGGCGGGCGGCGGGCGGCAAAAAAGTCGGCGGAGGCCGAGGCGAAAGAGGCGTAAAAGAGCAACAAATCGCTGAAATATATGGACACGCACCGCGGTCCCGCTGGTGTATGTGGGCACGCTATAAATTCGTCTCCTATTCGCCACTTTTTGAATATTTCGGATTGCTTCCCGGTGAGTTGTATAGGCACAAAATTCAAGATTTGGTATCTTGCCGAAATCCATCTTTGGCTCGGCTTGGTCGCGAAAATGCCGTGATGTGGTGCCTTTTGATGGAGTTTCGATGAGGTCTCGATGGGGCCCCAAAACAACGAACTAGAGGACGTCGTCCACCTCTCCGAAGCAATTCGCTTTGATTTATGGCGAATACATTTAAAGTGTCTTTGATTCCGTGTTAAGATACAAAAAGACGCTCTTCTGAATGCATGTGCTATTTCTGTATGAGAGTCTGTTTGTTTTCGAATTAAGGTTTTTTTTTTCCGGGCTGGCTGTTCTCTTTTTGTGCCATCAACTCCCTCGAATCCTCAGATCATGAGGACGCGACTGGAGTGGAGGAAAAAAGCAGCGGAATTGAGTAGAAAAATCGCCTCTTTCAGAGCTGGAAGACAAGACACCCAGGAGCTTGTTAAGAATTCGTTAAAGTTTTTCTGCTCATTTTGGTGGTGGTGTGCCCTCCTGCTCCTTGGAACGAAGATCCGATTTTCAGCTGCGTGTTGTGGAGGGCTGGCGCTGCTTGGCTGCTTTAATTTTCGAGATGTTTATCTCCGAATCTGAATCGTATCGCTGCAGAAGCATTCGATTTGTCTCTGTTGTTCGTCCGGGGAGCGCTAAGGGACATGTGAAAAGTTGGCGCGCACGACGCGACGACAAGAGCCCCAAGGAGGCTCCAGCAAGTTCGTCTCACTTCCCCACACGAAGAAGATGAGGCCTTCTTACGTTATTACGTGGGGCTACTGCGCATTTGCGCAGCACCCGGGGCTGTAAATTACCCGACTATCAGCCTGTAGGTGGTTCTATGCGGCGCTCCTCCTACGCCATGTGCTCGATTTGTCTCCATTGAGCAGTGCGGCACTTCTTCTGGATAATTCAGTTGATTTGAATATTCCCAGGGAAAGTCGAGAGAAAACCGAAGGAGCAGGGACGCGGTGCCCTATTCAAATTAAATTTTATTGAATTTCCACCCTTTGAAGAGGTGCCCTTAAAGCATGCACCGATTTCCAAACTTCGCCCTTGCTTCCTTGCGCTCGTGTTTCGATTTCCAATAAGCGGCACAGCAAGGAACAGCCCGCGTGCGGGTGGAAATGGCAATTTCAACCACCGAAACACCTTCCACACTTTCAGTTGTTATTTCTCGTTAAAAGTCAACGCATAAAATTGAATAGAAAAGAATGTGAACAGAAAGAGCATCTAAAAACTTCAAACTCTGTAACTCCGTCTATGAGCCAGAGATAAAGATATTTTATTTATAGAAACAAAATTTATTAAATGAAAAAGTGCAAATAACTTAAAAAAAGACTGACAAGTTATATAGGGTGTTAAAAACTTAGCTATACGAATTTAATGTGATTACTCGGTATCGGAAATAGAACAACTTTCCACATAGAATTACGAATTAATAATTTTTGGATTTTGTTCCTTACTTTGGTGCCAAATTTCAACATTCTAGGTCAACGGAAAGTACCCTATATTTTTTTATGTGTCAGTCAGTCAGTGAGTTAGAACGTCAGTATGAAAATACATTTTGAAAGGCCCTATCTTTATATTACATTGAGTTAGAAAGTTGATTTGCGACAGGACTATGAGACTTCAGTATTTGGTATTAATTTCAACTCGATATTTCTAGCCGTTCCTGAGAAAAAGAGTCTTGACAGATTTTTAGTGTCGAGGTATGGAACTCTAAAAACAGTCATGCACGAGTTAGGTCTATATTCTGAGAGTTCCATCATAGTAAAAGCTAGGCTTACTTTAATTCAGACATTTTTAAAAATGTCTTGAAACAGATTAATATAATAAAAATAGTTTAGTTTAAAATGATACGCCAGATGTTAGGCTAAAATGAAACTTTTTTGTTTAAACCTGGTTCTCAAAAATACAAAATAATGTTTTTGCAATCCTTTTTCATTTTTCCTCCCAGAATATTTTCAGATTTTTTCAGACAATTTTGAAGTTATCTCAAAAACAAAGTTGGTACAATAATAGCGAAGTGGCTTGAATCAGGACTGTAATGATTTATCATGAAAAAAAGATTTAAATTACAAAATAACGACCATCAAGTAATATTTATTTTTCGATTCAGATATATTAGAATGATTTTTAACCGAAAATTAATTCTTAATCGTTATCGAGCGAATGAAAAGTAAACTTTACCTAATAATTATTATTATCTAATTTATAATTGTTATTTAGCCGAAATAAATTAAACTTTTTATTAAAAGTATTGTTGAGTCTAAGTAAGATTTATCACATTGAGCCATTCACTAGCCTAAGTGTGCCTGCAGGCAGCCACTGCGAGCTAAGTAAGATTACAAATTAAATAATTAATTTTGGGTATGTGACAATCGGAAAATTTTTACTCGACTGATGAAAATTCTGACACTATCGTGGTGGGTATAAATAACAGAATCTTATCTAGTTCTAGCGGCTTGGTAAAATCTTGACGGCTATAATGGATAATGCATTACCTTATACTGAAAAATAAAAACTCCTTAAGGTACTAGTACCTATTAGGAGCTAAAACAAAAGCACATTTTCAATATTTTTTGTTTACACTTTATTTATCAGATGAGGTAATCAAACTTTTTCTTTATTATCAAGGAACTCTTATAGTATACAAAAAAAAATTTTTTTTTTCATTATCCCAATTATGCGCGCCTTATAAAGAGCGCCAAAATCGACCCCTCAAAAAGAGCGTGCTCCATGGCGGACAGTTAATTTCTGGAACGGCAAGTCTGACACAAAAAAATCAAAATGAGTTTTAAAAAGGAAGCCGTTTGACACAAGAATCGACCAGAAAATTTGAAAAAAAAAAAAACAAAAAATGGCGGACGTTAAAAAAAAAGTTCAAAAAACAACCTTTTTTCCGATATTTTTTTGACGATAAAATTTTTTTTTTAAATTTTTTAATCAAATTTTGGTCGATTCTTGTAAAGGAAGCTTAAACAAACAAAATGTTTCAAGATTTATTTAAATCGAGCGAGTAGATTCGGAGATTAACTGTCCGCCAGTTGAAAAAAAGTGATTTCGAGAAAAACGCGTTTAAGGTTTATTTAGAACAAAAAATAGCCGAGTGAGAGCGCGCACTAAAGTTGATGTATCTCATTTTTGGTTTCGAATTTTCATATAATATTTTAGAGAGTTATTTTTGAAGGTCTAACAAATCGAAATCCGTGAAAAAAAAAATCGATTTTTTCAAAATTCAAATAGGTACTAGTACCTTAAGGGAAGTGGAAGCACTGTATGTAGAGGGAAATACTTCCTTTGAATATCCTCATTTTGTTCGATAAAATTAAACCCTCACAAGAAACCTCTTAATTTTCACCCACTATTACTACTTTGAACTATAAAATTTTAATTTATATTTGGCACAGCAAATCTATGAAAAATAAATTCACCAGAGAAAATTTCTTCACCTCAATTCACCTCGTGTAGTGTAGTTTCCGATTGGCACAGGGTCTTTAGCTTGGCATAAAGTAATGATATTTTTGTTTCAGAAATAATAATTATTTTTGGTCCCTTGATGGAATCACACCCTTTACTTTTCTCGTGTACTTTTTTTTTCAAAACTTTGGCTTGATAATTTCAAAAGAATATATTTTTGGGTTAGAAAACGCATTATGAGTGTAGCTTAAGTATGACCTCATTTAGAATAATACCACAATTGGTCTTATTTGTATATTTTTGTTTAATACTATTAAATATAAGCCTAAAAATAATGATTTAAGTTTGTTTGCCAGACTATAAATAAAGGATTATGTATAAAATATATATCAATCTTAGTTCTAGAAAAAATCTAGCTAAATTGTCTGTCCGTTTGTTTGTCTGAAAATTAAAAAGTTGAATTATATCAAAATATTAGGTAATTATTATTATAAAATGCAGTAGAATGCTATAATGTGTGTATTATAATATAGGGACCTTAAACCTTGCCTTGAAAGGTTAATGGCATTTTGAATAAAATGGGACTCAAGAATCTCTGTAAGATGTCGTGCAGTGCTGATAGTGCCTTAGGGTCGTTAGAGCAAATTCTTATATTGTTTTTCCAATTTGAGGTACTGAAGGTGGTATAAATTCAGGACACGCCAATTTGTTGCATTCAGACAAGTGCAGTTCACCAGAACCCATTGGCCATTGTCCGAGTGTCCGAATTTGCAAGCCTTTATTATTTTCCTTTGGCAAAATTCGAAGCCTTTAGCAGCGACCTTGGTCCGCTCGTAAAGCACTTAGTGGACATGATTAGGTCTAATGGGGCGGTGTTTGCACGCTCATTTAAACTGGCTCACCTGAAAGGATTTTTTACGGGTTTATCCCTTCGCTTGGGAACTTTTGTGCGAATTCCCTTCCCACCCATGGGGACATCGCACTCGAGGCGAATCCATCGATTGTCTACCCTTCACGTCGACCACACACCGGTGCGATGTTGTCTCAGTGATAAATTAGTTCTCTTTGAATTTTAATTCTTTTCCTTTTCCGAGTTTTCCTCAGCTGCCTGCCGTCGAACTCCTTAGGAATGCGACACGCTCGCAAGACCTAACCAAAAGATATATATATACTATATATAGTACATAGATATTCAGATATTCAGAAAGAGCTCTTCCAACACAACATATTCAGCGGGCGGGCCACGGAGCCCAAGAATCGGCGAACTTCTATGCGGCCGCGAGCGGATTAGAAAGAAATTTCGAATTGATTTATGCGGCCTTATCAAGCTCACTAATGGTAATATAATATCCCCACGTCCGGCTTTTTCTCTGCAGTCCAAAAAATTTGTTATTAATTAGCTGCTATTTGTCACGCGGCTTTGTGATGTCTCAGTTCAGGTGGAACTCTATCGGGCAAAAATGCACGAGTGGGCTGGTATCAGCTGCTTTTTCGGATGGATTACTAATTCTACGGTTTTCAATTTTTACCTTAAAGATTGTTTTCTTTAAAGATCTCTTCAAGGTCTTGTCGTCTGTCGTACTCCGTTTGATTTGAAGTTAGCATGCAAGGTACCCTAACGTTTTTCTAGAGGCACTGCTTTTATTGGTTAATTTTGTGATATTAGGGATTATGATGAGTTAGTTTTTTCCTCTAGGCAGCTCACGAAGTCTACTGTTTCGTTTGTATGCAAAAATACCCTTCATTGTTATTATTAATGCAGTTTTATGATATATAACTTCAGAAGACATTTCAATTTACAAGGACTACATTCAACTTTGCGTGTACCTTGAGAGCTTAATTAAAGAAAAGAATTTCTTACACTATATAACACTTTGAACCCTGATTCTATAGAAGAATGAAAACTTTATTTGAAAAGTTTCTTTCTATTTGAATCATTTATTTGAGATTTTTGCTATTTTGAAATAGGAAAGATATTGTCGTATTAATGTGTTTTGAAGAGGCCCACACAACTTTGAGAGAAATTTTCTCAGTTTGCTATTAAGTACAGAGAAATAATAAAGTATTATCTGCAATAAGTTGCATTTCTTAAATAATATTCTTGTTTCTTGTACCTAGTTCATAGAATCGATTGGCATATGTTGAAAAACATCGTTGCGAATCACCCCGTATAGTTTTAATTGTTGTATTGAGTTTAACAGATAGTTTGATGGTAAAATATTCAATTAGTTTTTCTTTCTTAAATCTCCGACCAATCCAGATTATGACCTGATGCCAGACAGATCGTCAATCTATAGCTAGCATTGAATAAAAAATACGGTCAAATCAGTTTTTTAACCATTAAAAGTTATCATGGATGAATTTTCAATCCAATCGAATATTGAATAGTTATTTTATCCGCAGTTGTTAACGTAAAATTAAATGAAACCTATTTAGAACAATGATGTTTGCAATTTTGATTAAGAATTATAAAATATTGCACTATTTGCTTATTTTAGAAGAAAGTAATTCAGTAGAAAATACAAAATAAAGTAAGAACGGCCCTAAAGTATTTTTATACTATTCGTGGGTGTAAAAAAAATTCACTGAAGGCTTTCAATTTTAACGATAACCACTGGTCGACAGAATTCAATATTTAATTTTTCACAGAACTCAGTCATACATCATTTCTACCGATTTTTTCCCATCAATTACGAATTAGTACACAAAAATATTCTATCACGTCATGTTTTTTACAAAAATAGGGTTGAATAGTACAACATATCGTATTTTTTCCGCTTTTAAAAATTTATTAAAAATGGAATATAAAAAACCTTGTAACATAGCTAAAAAGAGAACCTGAATACGAAATACTACTAAACTATAAACACCTTGTGAGATAAGAATTTTGATTTTCATTCCCTATCTATCGCGTATGGAAAAGTCGGTTTATGGGAAAAAGTGAAATCCACGGAATATTTCATAAAAGTATTAAACCCTGTCGGATTTTAATATAAAAGCCTTAGCTTATAAACTTTTATATGAACTACTTTACAAGTGCCAGCGACAATCATTGTATTATATAAATTAGATAGAGTCTTTTGTACATTTCAAACCTATTTTTTTCAAAAACGTGACGCGATAGGACATTTTGGTTTGCGAGCGAAGTCCTAATCTATGGGAAAAAATCTATAGAAATGTAATAAGACTTGTTCTATGCAAACCTGGTATGATTCAGTGTAATTAATTTGATTTTTGAGTGGTGATGTAGCTTTCAAGTAGATAAAGAAATTATAACAAAAAACAAAATAATGTTTTTTTTATTCTTAACGTTAAAAATATTTCTTGTTCTTAAACTTTTTCATGACAAATTTATTATTCTTACAAGCTTACCAGAAAATTAAATATTTCTTTTTAGTATGTGGAAGTGTTTTGAAATATTCGTGATGCAAGGGAGGTACATGGTATAAGGCATTGAAAGCATCATATTGTTATATTTTCTATACGTATTGGTTCTGACATGTTTACAAACATCTATACTGCCCTGCTGCCTATGAATATGTTAAACAAATGTTCTGCTGGTTTGCAATTATAAACATTTTCGTGACGTGTTCATGCATGGAATATTTAAATATGTTGCTAGAGGCTTTTTCATTCCATATATTTCCATTACATTACACTTTTGTTGGTAAAATACTTAGATTTACTCCTCTTTTATAAGTGCTTAATTAGTTAGTCTACGGAAAATGGACTTACACCACTTTCATAATTAATCGTTATATCCTGAATAGATTAAGAACGAAATTTAGAATTTTGAGCGTTGTCAATTTCAAAATTATCGTATTACCTTGAAATTAAAGTGTAATTTATGTGACAAAATATTCTTTTGAGTTTTCATAAAGATGATAAAATATTATATATTTTTATAAAGATGAGAAGATATTTTTAAAATTGCGTACGCACGCAATGGATATTGATGTATTTTAACACGTTCGTGGACGGCTACTGCATATGAAATTTTTCGTTTTGGTCTTTTATGCATATGCACTATATGTATTTCTTTAATATTTTTATCTTTTATAATTATTGTAAGAACGATGAACCAACTTATAAGTAAATAAGTAAAATTAAATTTACTGAGAAGGCTCATATCAATAACCTACGTAAGTTCAGGTAGTTCGCAAACGTGTTAAATTGATCAAAGTATATGGATGTTTTAAAATTCTACGTGTAATAAGTAAATTATGTGATTTCTCAATTTTTTCCCAAAATGGACTTAGACCACTTTCAAAATAAACAGTCCAAATATCGAATAAGACTTCCAGAGATTTGCAACAAAGGTTTGCAATTGGACAAGTGTAATCTCTTCCACATATTTCCTGCAAGATTTAACGAAAGATGGACGAAACTATCCAGCATCCCTGCTTCCAGTATCCTTCGACGTCCTGCAGTACCATCAAAGGACACAGGCGACGAATCCCAAAGCTTTCGCACATCCCTCAGCGAACACACAAATTTCCAATTGGAAGTGCAACCCCCGACCCATCCAGAGTTTCACGTGCAGATGTCACCACCCTGCACGAATATCCTTCTTCCCTGAAGGGAAACTCCTGCTTCCTGCTGAAGCGGAAGAAATCAATATGCGTCTAGTTGCCGATAATTGCTTACCTTCCATTCTGCGTTACGCTCGAGAATTTTTTAATTTGTTTCCCAAATTTAGTTCAAGTTCGAAAACTCGAGCGAGACGTGTACTATACATTTCGCATGACTGTTTTTTTCTTCCAGACTGGGCTCCTCGGGGATCCTCCACTCAGTGCAGACTCCCACGCATAACTGGCAGCTGGATAATAGCAGAAAAACAGAATTGGAGATGGAGCACCCGAAGGCACTGGAGCCCCATACTCGCCATCGTATCGATTCTAAGTCAATTTAAACGCACCGGAACAGAGGTCGCTGGGTTCCCGGTTCCTTCTCTAAAGGGTGGCGGCCTTTTAAATGCTCCCGGCACCTCGACATCATTTTTCATCCTGTCAGCCGGGCCAGCATAAGACAACATAGCGCGCTCCTCACACGCTCCGCAGCTGAGCGAAGGAATTTACGGTGTCAATTTTGACGAGCTGGCAAATAAAAGTTTTGTGAATGAACTGAAAATTGAACCCTGCCTGCGAACGCACTTAAGTCCTGTTGTTGGGAAAATGAACTTTAAAGTTGGCGCGAATCGATTGATATCGATCCAGATAGAGGGAAATAATGACGAACTGCTCACGTCACGGGTGTAACCTAACACTTTCAGGCTGGAGTTCACCCTTCCGAGCATATAAGCAATGAATTTCAATGTCCGTTTCGGTTATTTGGTAAAAAAACCGTGTAATTGGGAGGGATGATGTTTTCTAAAAGGATTAACAATTATTTTCACGTGACGAGAAGGCGTTCTTTAATAAAAATCTATAAAGGGAAAAAGCAATATTAAATTATGACTTTTGTTTATTACACTGGTCGACAAAATGTAATATTTAATTTTTTAGAGAACAAGTCATATTTTTTACAGTATTTTTTCCGTAGATTACGAATTTAACTAACAAAAATATCCTATCACGTCACATTTAAAAAAAAAAATAGGTTTGAAAAGTACAAAATACCGTATTATTGCTACTTTCAAAAATTCATTAAAAAATAACGAAACGTGGAAAAAGCTCGTAACACGACTCAAAAGAGATCCTGAATTCTTATCGATATAATATCAAATGCTACTAATCTATTGTATGATGTAATCGGTTTATGGAAAAATGTGAATTCCATAGAATATTTCGAAAAGTATTAAAGCCTCTCATATTTAATATAATATATATAAGGTTCATACGTTTATTTACACTACTTTACAAGTGCCTACAACAATACGTTATTTGTTAAATAATTTGCAAAAATGGCCAAAATACGGTCTTTTGTACTTTCCAAACCTATTTTTTTTTAAAAACGTGATCTGATAGGACATTTTCGTTTACGAATTCGAAATCTACTTGAAAAATTCTTTAGAAATGATATAACGTTTATTCTGTGGCAAAATTGGTGGCGACCAGTGTTATAATATAAAAGCTATGGTTTTTAAGGGGAGGTTCTCATCTAGAACGTCAAAAAAAAAGGTAAAGTTCGTGATTTTTTTGAAGGCAAATGACAAGACATAGGGAAATGATATTTGGCATTATCTTTTATTGTACATTTATCTGTACGAAAAAATTTTTTTATTCAAAAAACAAACAAAATGGCGCCCGTTATTCAACTTCTCCGGAGGCATGTTTGTGTACAATTTGCGTACAAGATAACTCAAAAACGGTTCAACCGATCAACTTCTAGTTTCGTGCATATTAAAGTAAACAATTTTCTTCATAGAAAGAGTGGAGCACATTTTGAAAATTGTAACATTATCTCCTTTTTGTAAGTGATAAACTATGAAAAAAAACGGCCGAAAACGGCCTTAAAATTTCAAAATCGCGCCATTCCGTCAATTTTAAATTTTTTTTGAAAGTCGTCCACTCTTTCTGAGACAAATTTATTCTAGTTTATAATAATGTCATCATTATTTGATTTCAGACCAATCTGCGACCCCTAAATTGTACGCAGCTGGGCAATTTTCGAAAAACATGCCTCCGGAGAAGTTGAATAACGGGCGCCATTTTGTTTGTTTTTGGAATAAAAAAATTTTTTCGTACAGATAAATGTACAATAAAAGATAATGCCAAATATCATTTCCCTATGTCTTGTCATTTGCCTTCAAAAAAATCACGAACTTTACCTACTTTTTGACGTTCTAGATGAGAACCTCCCCTTAAATCTATAAATTGAATTTCTAGCAAATGTTTAGTTCAGATGCTGAAATAAATGTAACATATGAAGCTGTAAACATTTTTAGTAAATTTATCCGTTTTCGAGCGAAGTAAAAAATAATCGAAATGATAGAAGTAGGATAGTACAATCAGAATATTAGCTTACCTCTTGTAACACTATTATTTTTAACACTAGAACTATCAAGATCAGTCAAATTAAAATTATTATTATGCCAAAGTTTATTAAGTTTCAAAATTATGACATATTCAAAAACCCTTTTCAACCTATAATTACTGATTTAAATGTGAAAGCACACTATATTAAACACACAGAAGGTGCTGACAATTTTCAAAATTACAATGTTGGAGGACGTTAGTTCTAATTTTAAAATTTGCGTAAATACATATGAGCATGAATAATAAAATTAAATTAATTTTTTGGTTGGATTAAATGTATTTGTTTTTATCCAAATAATCCCTCGATTCCAAATAGAAGTTACCATAAGTGCTCTTTTAGCCTCCAAACTGCTATCAATAGTCACTTTATAAGGGATTTAAAATTCTAGCCCAGCATGCTGGTTGTTTGTCCTTTGAATTTATTCCTGTTTCTGGTGTTCCACAAGGATCAATTCTTGGTCCGCTCTTATTTCTATAATTTAACCATTTATTAATGATTTGATGATATGACTTATATTTCAGGCAATAAAATTATTATATTATACAAACATGCTGATCTAGGCAAAATTTTGGGGACGCTTTTTTTTATTTTGCCTAGGGCGCTGATTTCACTAGACCGGTCTCTGCGTGTAAATCGGGGGCAGGTGTACTTGATTACTTTTTGCGTAAATCGCGTGTAAATATCGCTCTTGTAAATATTTCTGTAAATACTTCCAGGTTCAGAATAAAAGTGATTTCTTAAAAACAGTTTAAGATTTTCAGAGGTAGTATTGTAGAATCAAGGGCTAAATCGGAAAATGTATTTGATTTGTATATTTTCATTAAATGTGAACTTTTAAAAATTCAGCTGTTGCTTTTAAAATGTGGAAAAATCGGTTGATTGTCCATAAGTCATTAGGATCTTTATCGTTTAAAAAGTGGTTGTTCTGAATTCGTGAAGCAATTCGCTAGCTAGCTGGCTGCAAAAAAACATATTCCTTGGGAGTAGTCTCAGTTGTACTTTTGAGATTTTATCAGAAACCACAGAAAGTTGGCTTTCCTCTGGGGGGCGGCAACAACTGTTTGTTCAATTTGAGCGATCTAAAAACTTAGCGCAGAAACATGCAAAACGGCCGCGCGCTCCAAAGTGAAAAAGTAATTAAAACTCAAATAATTAGTTCTCTGTTATTCAGGCGGAGGAATTTAATTATGGAAATATGCGAAGTGAAAAAACTTTTAATATTCATCATAACTGCAATTCGCTGCCGCGCTCCGGTTTAATTAAATTTTCTCAACTTTTGCGGGAAGGAGTTTCCAGTGAAACATTTCAATTTCCACTTTTCCATTTCGTGCTGAATACTTCTTTTATGTCTGTTTCAGTTCTTTATATCTTTTTTTTTTTGTGTGTGAAAAGTGCAATATGTGTAAGCTTTGTGGGCCTCATCCAGCCTGTGCTGTGATTTATTAAAATTTCCTTCCTTGGATCGGTTTTGTAGCCCACTGTGGGCCCCACAGCGGAAGGTGCTTCTTTGTCAAAACCAGAAATTAGATCGAATTTACGAGGTCAGACCCGCGGAGGCAGTCGGGGGCAAGACATCGGTTAATCGGCACCGCGGTGATATCCATAAATAAGATCGACCGATTCCCATATAAATTAGCCGAAACACAACATAAAGCATTTTAAAAGCCATAAATCCACAACTCACGGCACATTATCATACAAATGTGGGCCCCGGCCAGGGTCCCGGCTCGCCTCCGGTATAATTCCCGGCTATGACGTAAGAATTAATTAGTCCGCGGGCTCCATAAATCCACGGAAAAAAGTTGAGGATGGTTGATGCATGCGACAAAAAAATACGATAGCAGAGGACCCCAGGGCCGCTGCAGCGCCCGGCAGAATGGGGCGCCTTAATGCTATTATCAAATTTTTACTACCTCTGAAATTTGACTACTATGACGTCGTCAACGACCGCGCTTTCTCGCATTCGCTGGGAATCTGGCGCGGCGGCCGGTGGAAGTCAGTAGACCTGAGACCTGAGACCTGAGACCTATTAATGCGACGCCCATAAATAAAACTGCTCCTCTGCCGTGCGTTCCCCGTGATGAAAGGGCGAACAGTTCATAACTTAAATTTGATGGCAATAAATATGGGCCGGGACAGGAATACCTCCTTGCGCGTACCTGTAAAATGACTTTTTGATAAATACCGGATTCCTTCTGTACCGAGGTGCGCACGTGAATTCTGTTCCCAACCTTTTGATGGATGGCATCTCGTCACACACTCTCGAGGAGCACCGGGGGAATACTCTTCTTCGTCTTCTCCAGAAGTCGGTGCAACTTGCGTGGACGATTTATTTCCTATTGCACGCTATTTCCTGGCATAATGCTTGAATTATCTGCTAAACATTTTTTTGGCGGGATTCAAAGGTCATGATTTAAATGAGAACGATAAGAGATGTAGCGAGGCTGTATATGTAGTACAAAATAAGGTGTTTTTTATATTATTGCTAATACTATATTAATATCACATCCCCTACTCCGCACAGGGTTCCAAATCGTCAAAATACTGGGATAAACTGGAAATTGGGTCGGATATTCTTGAGATTTTTAGTATTGCTGATTTCAAATCTGTTATCAAAAGTCGGACGGACCGAGAGTATTAAATCTGATCGAATTTTCACAAAAATTGGTATGGGGGGATATTTGGGGTCACTTATTTAATTTAAAAATTCAATATAGCCGAACCAAAGTGGCTGATAAGAAATACAGGTATGGTTCAGATCACATAAAAAAATGATTGTTACGTTCCAAAAACGATTTTTAAGAAAGTTATTTATCTATTTAAATAAGAAAAAAATATATATTCATTTATTTCACTTATTTAGAAGCAGTAAAAACCAAATTTATCGGGTTGATATACTATCTTTTTTTTTTTTGCTTTGTAAGAAAAAGTAGAATTAAATGTCAAAGCGTGTGAAGCACTGAAAAGTTGAAAGTTTGGCCATAGAATGTAGTATAGGGCACCAGACAATGGCGTCATATTCCAGCAGAGATCTTACTCAGGAGCAGCCGTTCATTGCACAAATCGTTTAACTCTATAAAACATAAAGTTAAGAAATGCGATAAAATAACGTACATTATTTTTTTAAATTCCCTTTATAATATGTATCAATTCACATAAATATTGTAGAATGCATAAATTCAAACGTAGCTTTCACCTAACGGTATATAAATTTAATAAGAAATGATAGCCAAAAAATAATCGTCTGTAATGTTACAATTTGTTTGTCATTGGTGGAGTTAGTCGATTTGGCAAGTGAAAAAGTAATAAGGTTTAATAAAATTTTTAAATATTTTATAAATAAATGAATGTTAACATTTCTGATATAAAATATTATTTGTGACTGACTCACCAGCAATATAAATGATGTTATCTTCATCAGTTGTATAGGACTCGTCATTTCTATTCGTTGTCTATTTTTTATAGTAATCATGTTTAACAGAAGGAATAAATTTTAGCGGTCCATCATGTCTCTTCTTTCTTCCCTTGTCACAGGTCTACATTTAGGATATAATAAAGGCTGATCTGCATTATTCAAACTTTATGGTTTACCTGCTACAGATTTCCTTATATTTATGGCATTAAATTCTGAATCTACATTATAGTCATATTTGAATTGTATGAGTTGGGGTTTGGACCTTTCTAACTTTATCTAGCGTATTTTAAACCAATTTACTGGAAACCCTGTTAATTATTGAATTTTCTAAAGGTTTTGTTGAAAAAAATCTTGGTGAGTCATTTGGATTAGATTAAATGACGCTTTCTTTTTACATGTTTTGATTATATTGTACCAATCATCTGGTGAGAAATGTTTTGAATTTTTCTGCATGTGACTTAATAGTGGTAAAATTTCAATGATTTCCACTTAGCAACAATGGGAACGTTTAAGTATTGCGTAACGCAATTTGAGGGGGGGGGGGGGGGGGGGTCTTGTAAAACGTTACGGTGCGTTACAGGGGCGGAAGGGGCTATTGGAACAACATAAAAAAGGTTCAGAAAAACGTTACGATGCGTTACATGGAGGGAGGGTCTAAAATCTACAAAAAATGCGTTACGTAATACTTGAACGCTCCCATTATCATTTCAATTGACTCAGCTCTTATTTCTGTACTTTGAACAAGTTCCAATAAAAAGAAAGTTTCCAATAGGAATGTGTGAAAACTAATGAACACTATCTTTTTTTTAACAAATGGAGAGATTGGGAAAATGTAAATACTTTTTAATAAAGAAAAAACGTCAATGTTAGAGACGAAATCCTTTTGTCATGCGAAAAAGGGAGGTCTCGTTAAATCTTTTTATTTTATTAGACTTAGCAGCACCTTATCGCACACAAGAAGTATTTGAATCCATCAATAAATTTTATGGCAATCGAGTTATTGGCCTAGGGTACCCCCGCTTTGCTAAGGGGAAAAGGAATAGAATAGCCACCTTACTCGTCAGATCTCACTCAATGTGATTTCTTTTTATGGGGCTGCATTAAAGATCACTGATACGAAAATAATGCAAAAATAATTTAATTAAAGAAATCAGGAGGATCGTCAATGGCATTTAAAATGAAACATTAGAGCATGTTTTTAATAGTTTTAATAAGCACTTGGATACTTCTGCCAAGTTAGATGGTTAAAATATCTAAAATATATACCATTAGTAATTGACGTTCTTCACTATATTTTTAAATTAATGATTTGTATTAAATAGATATCATTTTTGATAATAAAATGGACATGAAATGAAAATGACAACTTTCCTTTATTAAAAAGTATTTACATTTTACCGATTTCTCCCTTTGTTAAAAAATAGTGACTCATTAGTTTTGACACATTCCTATTGGACAACCTGTATATGTTTATAAATTTTGTTTTTTTACCTCAGTTTTTTTAATTTTGGCTAGCTTTTTGACGATTTGCAATACTCTGTGCTGTCTTCGTAAACAACAAGAGCTAAATACAATAAAATTCCTGTTCAACTCAGCACCCCGAAATGCTGGAAAAGGGCGAAATTTTGCTGAAACGTAACATTTTCGCCTTTTCGACCGAATTCGTAGTGCTTTGCTTACTTTTACGGAGCGCTCTGCGTCCCTCGTGTGAATGTCACAAATATGAAAAATTGGATCTGATGAACGCCATTGCGCCCACTAAAAGTCTGTGTGCTGCGCCAAGCGAATAATGTCCTATTCTGATTACCCAGCGTGTCGTGTCCCTTCGCAATCAGCCGGGCTAACCCCTAACCCCTATAGCGCTCGTCGAGGCAGCTGCACTTTTCACGCCGACAATATCATCCCCTAGACGAGGCGCTTCGCTATGGGGACCATCAAAGTCAGGCAATTTTCGGCTATCAGTTCTTGTGGCGACATCGACATCGACATCGAATCGACTGATCATTTTTCATCGCGTCAACGCTCGGGGATGCGACGGTCAACTGGTCAGCAGCGCGCCACAGTCGGCTAAACTTGGCCGAAAAGGGAAAAGGGTCCGCTCCGCGCTCTGTTGTTGTCTTCCAGGAACTTTTTCGGATCGTGTTGCTGCACAGGCCCGTAAAGAGTTGTTAACCCTTACCGCTTGTTTACTGTAAATATAAGGATAATCCTGCCTAATTTCTTTTCCAGCTAGAGGCCAGAAAAGGTTAAGCCGATCTTTGGTGTAATTTGCAAACCTTGGTGCCGTACCCTTTTTACAACTTTTGTCTTTTTCAATTAGTTAAGGACGGATTACGGTAAAGGATTTAACAATATCTCGAAATTCTGCGCAGTTTTAAAATTTATTAGCTTGCCGCACTTTTTCGCAATAATTCAGCAATCTTGTTTTGGGTAGGTTTTTTGAAAAAGGCTCTTCGGTTTTTCTGTCTTACAGTTTTCTACAGAACTGTAAGATTGGCACCATAAAAGTTGTTGGCTGGTTTCTAGAAAAATCATACTTTCTTCTTTAAATTACCAAAATTCATAGACTTTCTCAGTATTTTAACGTCCTGTGCAGGTAAGAAAGAGGTATAATACATTTTGCATATAGTTTCACCTTCTACAATATGTAGTACGGTAAATCTAAATAAAGCTCTAAAAATTATATTTAAATGGGCTTTACATATTTACACACATTTACTGATATTTAAGAACCGTAGGATAGTATAAAAAAAAGTTTACCCCTTAAAACAGTGGCCTTTATTTTCCAACTTAGGAGTTAAATTATACGAGGGTTGATCCACAAGAAAAAAATATATATAATCAAATATTTCTAATGTTCATCACACTTTCCTATTGCGCATTAAAAATTTATAGATATATCGCCTCATTTGTGGGAGGTACATTCATTTGAATACAAGCAGTCAGGCAAAACTGCGAGCGGGACTCCTGTTCCACCAGGAAAATGCACTCGCTCACAAGGTCGAAGTTGAGATGAATGCCATTCGTGGAGAAGGCTTGGAACTGCTTGAACTCATGCAACTTATTCTCCAGATCTGGCCCCAACGACTTCTACCTCCCTTCATCTTTCCTCAGCTGAAAGAACATCAGATGCAACATATGCGAAGACAATAGTGAGGTGATAGCCTCTCTGAAGACATTTTCTTAAGGGGTTTAGAAAGAAGATGGATTAAATGTATTGATTTGCTATGAGACTATGTTAATGTTTAAACTACATATGTAATTTTAGTTACCATTATCATTACGTACACATACATAGACGTAAAAGTTAATTAAACTCTGAAGGAGCGCATTTTGGCATTTAAAAAAACTAAGTAATATTATTATTGATCGCAGAGAAATGGGGTAATTGACACCGGCAGCCTGTCAGACCGTTGGTCGCTAGTTAAAGGGTTCTCATTGGTTCGTTCTGTCTTTTGGAAATTTCAACCATATTGGAATGACTTTGCATTATTTGACCCGTTCGTGACTAAGGATTAATTTCGACCCTCCTCCCGAAATGAATGGAGGAAGGATTTGGGAGGGAATTTGATCAGATTATCCTCTACTCAAATAATTCACGCTTTTCTTTATTCTTGTTTTGTGGTCAGATGTGAACATGTTTATTTATGGTATTTATATTTACATAAGAACAAACAGGAAGGTTCTTACAAAGGATTTAAAATGGTCTGGCAGTCCAACTCGGCCAAGAATAGTATTTAGGACATTATCCTGAAAGGAAGAAATTAAATAGTACTATTCAAGTAATAGTATAACATCAAGACAGCATTTGTAATAAATATACTAAAATGGGTTTCGATATGAGGTATTGCCAGATACAATACATAATATACAATATATCTTAACCTCTTAAATATTGCAAATAAGAGATTTTATAATAATATATGCACATATATTTTGTGTTAAAATTTTAGAGGTCAAAAGTCACATAAGGTTTTTACATGTTTCTGTTTTCCTTCAATTAAGCATATTATACACTAGTTTCATAAGTCTCTCCCCAAACTAATTTTATATTAAAGATGAAAAGGTCATTCCAATAACCTCAACACTTACTTAGCCCTTAAGTCAACAATGTTATATAGTTTATGAAATTTATGAAACAATAAAGAGCAATTGAAATTGAATTGAAAAAATTTTAGAGGTTAAAAGGTTTTGGAAAATCTGAAAGCTATGAAATTCAAAAAAAGTATGAAATAGGAGGGATATAATCGCTATATGGGTGCAATTTATATACCGTACTATATTTTCTATCCCGAATTTAATGCGAAACATTTTTTTTACCGTATTTATTTCTGCATTAGTTGAAGTTAAATTAACGTGGGAATATACATTTAAAATTTATTAACTGCAAACATAAATAATACACCTTTAAATAGGCAATTGACTTAAATTTAGTGAACTATTATGGCCAACAGGTACTGGTTTATTATATAGGCCACAATAACACAATATATTTTATAATTAGGTTTGGAGGCCCTATTTATTTACTTCATTATTTTATTTAACTTCTCTAATATTCTAGGTATAGTATGGTTAATAATAATTCTTATTTTAGTATGCATACATATAAATAAATAAAAAACAATTTTAATAGCGTAAAGTATTGTATCCTTAACACTAGGTTTATGGAAATTATTTGTATGATTTGCATAGATTTTGAATAAATAAGTTTAGAATAAATTTTCGTTCGAAATAAACGACTGGAGAGGTAAGAAAATTACAAGAACATAAAATTGCATTATTACATCAATTAATTGTAATATATTTCACCAAAAATTGTTAATTACGACTTCTCTAAGTTTCGCCACGAAATCTGAAACGCGCCAAATTGACGAGTTCCGTAAACCTTAGTGTTAAGGAAAATTATTGTTTGTCTCATTACTTTGATACATTCAGATTTAAGGGCTGCCATAGATATATTAAATTTCTTTCTTTCATTGTTATACAGGGTGTCCCAGAACTCAACGTCAAGCCGAAATCGAGCATTAGGCCAAGTCGTAACAGTTATCAGAAAAATATGAAAAAAAAATCTTGGTCATGTACTTTTCAAATTATAAGGATTCAAAAATAAACTGACACCCTGTGATGATCTTTCAAGTCCTGTGACTGCAAATATTAACTTTTCGTCATTTTTTTTTCTACCGTATAACTATGAATAACCCTTCTGTCAAACACAGTTAAAAGTTAGAATATAACTGCCTCAGTTTCAAATAAAAAGTTAGATTTTTACCCAACATTGAATTCAAAATAATTACATCACCCAACTTTAACTTTAACCGACTGTAATTATTTTGCATTCAATGTTGGGCAAAAATCTAACTTTTTATTTGAAACTGAGGCAGTTATATTCTAACTTTTAACTGTGTTTGACAGAAGGGTTATTCATAGTTATACGGTAGAAAAAAAAATGACGAAAAGTTAATATTTGCAGTCACAGGACTTGAAAGATCATCACAGGGTGTCAGTTTATTTTTGAATCCTTATAATTTGAAAAGTACATGACCAAGATTTTTTTTCATATTTTTCTGATAACTGTTACGACTTGGCCTAATGCTCGATTTCGGCTTGACGTTGAGTTCTGGGACACCCTGTATATATTGCAGAAGTCAAAAATATGTTTAATTGTGAGATCTTGGTTGCAGCAACATTTCGGGGGATGTTCTTTTTTGAATATGTAACAGGGAGACATCAGTTGGTGTCCTAGTTTGAGTCTTGCATGTACTTTTAATAGAATCTGTTCTGTTGACCAGATTTAGATGTTTCCATTCTTTTGTTGTTTCTTTTATTTGTTTTAATGTTGTTTGTTTTTAGTAAGGTCCAGTTGCGAAACAATTTAATGCTGCTAAAAATTTCAAATGGAAAAGGGTATAGTGTACAATTTTTTAATTTTTTGAATATATTAGAGTTTTATAATGTTATACTTTTTCGTGAATATTTAGAGGGTCTATCTGAACCATTATATGCAGTTCAACTTAAATTAATGGGAACAAATATATGAATAGAAGTAAAAATCGTTAAAATTGAAAAACAGGGTGATGTAGAGTATATTCTACTTGTTTAATACAACATTTTTATTGAAAAATATTAGAAATTTTCAAAGTTATGAGCTTTGCTGTGACAATAAAAAATAAGTCCTCTTTATTGTCCCATCTTTGACATTTTGGCGAAGGTTTATTTGTAAATAAAAAAATGTATTAAAAATTTATCCATATGAATGTAGCTTTCATTATACGCAATTATACCAATTTTCCAGAAAATAATGGTGGAATAAAAAATTTTTCATTTTTAATACGCATTGATTAGCTTCATCTGTACCAATGTAAGAAAATTTTACAACTCACTTTTCACCCACTTCTAATTGTCGTATCAATTTGCAAATTTGCAAAACTTATGCAATTCTGGTGACAATATAATAATATACTATTATCGAGTTGTGTTCTCCCTTAATAGTTCCACATTCGACAAGACTAATCAAAACACAGATTTTCTTACCTTGGCTAACCGTGTCCATTAAAACAAAATTATTATAATAGGGCCGGTAGTGTTAATGGCTTTCAATTAAAATATGCAGGGCTTTTAATTATAAATGGTTATTTTAATAAAAAATAAAAATTGATTCGTTTAAAAATTATTCACAAAAAATAGGTTTTTTCTTTATTAAACTGGATTAGAAAATAAACACGGCCTTATAGTCTCCTATTACCTACTCTTAACAGAGGAATGTCCTAAATTTTGTAACTTCCAAAGTGTTTAAAAACATCTGGCTTTAGTATCTGATAAATTAATGACTAATCTTGATTGCTAAATATCACATTCTGTGAACAATTGTAATCAATCGTCCGTAAATAGCTCTATTTAAAAATTGTCCATTTTTTTTTGTCTTACGATTATTTACATATTTACACTATATTGTTAATTACATTTTATCTAATTTATCCGGCAAAAACATTTGGTGCCACCATTGGAAAATCAGTGGACGAAGTCATATTACTGGTCCTAATCGGGTACTGTCCGTAGTTGCAGGTTGGGGCTAAATAGTTATGGGAATTTTGATGTGGATACGGGAATTGTGGGTACTGGTTAGCTCCAAAGGGTTGTTGGGGAAAATGATGTTCCATTCCAGTTGGTAGGGTGTTCCGTTTCGAAAAGGCATCGTATGAAGGCGGCATGAACTGACCTGGAATTGGGGCTGATGGAATCATGTTGAAGCCCGACTGGCCGGACATATTGTGTGAAATTGGTGGTCTTGGGACCCCTAAAGAGTTATGATGCGCTTGATAGCCAGCAGGTGGCTGATAAGGTGCGGTTACGGCTGTTGTTGTTGTGGAACCAGGGGATTTTGTTACATATCCCAAAGGAGGTTGAGCCATGAATTGCTGCGGCTGCGGGGGACTCTTCTTTTCTGCGGGCGTCCCTTTCACTTTCTTTTCCTTCATGCGGCGATTTTGAAACCAAATTTTGACCTGGCGTTCCGTGAGACTGAGCTCTTTTGAGAGTTCTGATCTTCGCTGTCGGGACAAATAGGTGCTTTTGAAGAAGGAGAGCTCTAGCATGTGAGTTTGGGATCTGGAGTAAGTTTGTCTTGATCGTTTCGAACCTTGTTTCTCTTCTGGAATTAAAGAAAAGAACGATTATTAGAAAATTATACAATAAATAGGTATTAACAAGTTCGTAAAATTGAATGCTATAGCATTCATTTTTGAAATCACTAACTAACTAATTATTTGAAGCTCGGACAAAATATAACTAATAACAATTTCAATATCACAATTAGTTTAAAAATAAATCGCCCACTTTTTCTGCAGTTCGATTTTTACTTTCGAACGTGTTAAGGTATACAAATTAAAAAAAAAAAAAAAAGACCTAGGACATAAACGAGAAAGGGATAATCCGCTTACCTCCAAGGTATGAGTCAGCATCTTTATTCGACATCCATAGCTGTTGGGCCAAGTTGTTCATTGGTGCCTGAGGGCCAGACCCATTCGGCAACCATGATGACGGTGTCATATTTTGAGACGACAATGCAAATTTCTGACCGATGGGTGACGGTGGCGGCGAATTAGAAATCGTTGAGGCCACGGACGACGCTGATGGAGGTGGGCTGATCTCGAAGGGACTGCCTGCGGTTATCTCAGACAGCACTGACGGGGTAGTCGACATGGTCGGTGAGGTAAATCCATCTTTTGGGATAGATTGGGATATGCTCGTGTAGTTAAGGTACTCAGGATGGTACTCGGGTTCACTGGACTGCGGGGATAAGACGGCTGAATCCAAGATTGGAGTTAGCTGCTTCCTGGTGGAGGCTGTTGTAGACTTAGTTGGACCTTCGACACTGGTTAGGGCTTCTTTGATCTGGCTGATTTTGTATTCATCGGATTTGCTGCTAGGCTGAGTAATGCTGCTGTAGTAGTTCGGGTTATATTTAATCTTCTTCACTGGATTGGTTAGAAGTGCTCGAAGAGCTGGAGAATCCTCTGAGACACTTTTTTGCATATTTGTTTTATTAGGCAACACTGGATTTTGATTCTGCAAAGGCACTGCAGGTTCTTGACTCATATTATTGCTCTGCGGCACTGGATTATATTGGCAAAAGTCATTAGATTGATCTAAACAATTGTTAAAATTATCACCAAACATCACTGAGTTGTTATTGTAATTTTGCGCATATTTAACACATTCACTTGCCCATGAATTGTATGCAGGATACTGTTGATTGTAACTTCCACTATGTTGCACTGCTCCCGAATTATAAAATTGATTCATCTCCATTTTTTTTATTTTTAATTAATAATAATAATTTGATCTATTAATAAACACTGGCCCGAAAATATAGTACTGTCGAATTTTAGTATCTAAATCTCTTCGAGCCCAGTTTGCATGACTGATCTCAGCGACTTTTCGATCTGAAGTGATTACTTACAGGACGATCACCCTAAGGATATTTTGGCACACGTCCTCTCCCTACCCTCAAAAAATCTCTCGGACAAATACAACAAAAATCTAAACTCACCCTTCTGGTAAATCTGCAGAAGTTCCATATTTTATTTATTACAGTCCCGCCTGTCACTGCTTTTTCCGGGAGGGGAAAAGGAACCGTGTACCGTACGCTTGCAGGTATGCGTGTGCAGTCGCGAAAATTTGTGCATTAAGGGTATAAATGAGGTATACGGTGATGTAGGTATGTACTTTTAGGTCGGCTACCTTTGCCCTTAGAGGCTGATTATACAGCAATAAACACTAAAAATTCTTTCCTAAAAACAAAGTGACCGTAATGAACTTTATGACGACTACCTACCTACTTATTAGGGTATAAGATTCCCGGAGCCTACACATTTTATGAGTAGTAGTTGCAGTTATCTACCGTTTTTTGGGAAAATTTCTATTTTAATAAAAACATCTAGAAAATATATATATACATAAATTTATTTATTGTTTCAGAAAATTGAGAAGGGGAGAAACTCTTTTTTCATATCTTGTTTACTCTTCTGATTAAGATACCACTGAATGCTACCGCGTAATCTCAAGATTTAGGGGGTATAATTTTAGTGGTGGACGAAATTTTTGGAAAAAGTCAATATCATAGAAAAACTCACCAACGTAAATAAGTAAAGGGTCGCCTATGGCATATGTTCCAAAAAGTTGACTTTTGTGAAAAATGTTCTTTTCGATCTAGAGGGGTGGGTATTTTCCACTGAAATGCTTTAATCCATTGTATACCACCCCCTCTATGCAATACCAATAAGGGAATTGATTCTTTTTTTTTCAGACAGGGGATTTTGGGATTTTTGGCAAATATACATGGATTTCATTTAGAGCAGTAGGTTTTTGCTAAAATTGGGGTGTGGGCCAAAATGGTGTGTAGAAAGGCCTTTTGTTGTGTTTGCTTTCTGCATTATTGCATTTTGTATTGGTGTTGAAGGTGCAGAATTTTTATATTTTCAACGAATCAAATTTTTAGGCAATAACAAAATATGTATAAACGATATATTGCTACTTGTTGCAGAAATTGAGTTATTTTTATTCCCTTTCCTGAGGCTTTATTCGCTCAATTTAACTTTAATTATGATGACAAATCAATTTGCATTTTTGCATTGCTTTTCACAAAATGCTTTAAGGGGGTATTCTCATGTGACCACTTCGAAAAATCGATTTTTTTTTCATATTTCGATAGTAAAACCTATCGAAAATATGCTGTGATAAATTCAGACCGAAATTCCTAGTATTACATAAGTTACAACTCATAGTCGCCGACGCGCCGTAAGCGACTTGTTCTGCTCTTGAAACTTTAAACGCATTTTTCTCGAAACATCATTTTCTAACACTATCAGGGTCCTAAAAAAAAACTATTCAACCGATTGCTTTGAAGTTTATATATGTTCTTCTACTCATTAATAGTTATCGTCCGTACCAGAATTTGCTTATTTTCGAAAATATTTTCTTATTTTTTTTAAACGATTTTTAACAAAAAAAAAACAAGATTTTCATAACTTTTTTTTCTACAGTCCGCCATTTTTTTTTTTTTTCAATGGAATTGATTAATTCTGGTAAGGACGATAGCGACAGACCTACTGAACAATAATCCATTCGATTTTTTTATTTCGGACAACATGAACAGCCGCTATTACCCTGACCAGTGACATGCTTATTTTTTGTGTCTAATTTAATTTAAAAAATATATAGGTATATAAAAAATGTAAATTAAGAAAAAAATTTTTTTTTTACACAGTTTAAGATACAAATAATACATTTGTTAACAAATATTATAATTTTTCTCTATTTACTGTTGAATAATGACTTATTTCCAATATAAAAAAAATTAATACCTCCATAAGTATAGATAGTATTTCTTCAAAAAAATAAGGTTGTTAATCTAGAAAATAAGAAAAACCTCTCAATAATGATTTTTCATGAATACAAAAGAGGCGTAGCGATAAGGCCTTTATTTGGCCCCAACAGAGCAAACAATACCAGTTGAGGCCAAATACGAGCCTTACCGCCATCCCTGCTTTAATTTAGAAACAAGTATGGTATATCCATAAAATTTTCACATATTTGTAACAAATATATTCTTATTGTTTGAACAAATATAAAAACCAAATATATTCTTTAGAACAATTTAATTTTAAATCATCTATACTATTGTATCTACATAAAAGCAATGCTAATTTGAACTTCATCAACATAATAATGCCTCCGATAAGTAGTTATACAATTATATTTTGGCCAATGATTTTAAGACAGTAGACAAATGTGCAAAATTCGAAGAACAAAACCTTGCAAATTATTTAAACACTAGTTTAGCAACTGTACCTGGTAAAGTTCCAGAGCTAAACAAATTATCCATGACTCAAATTTTATGAAAGCAGGTACCTATAACCTGGAGATCTGGTCTTCAACAGGGAAAAGGATACTGGACCTATTTAGCATATGTGGGTTTTATTACCTGGAACACAATTGAAAATTCCAAATTATGGTTAACTGGTTTTGTGAGCAAACATTTGTTTTTATTATTACTTCCGAAAAATTCATCATACCTTTTAAATTCTTAGAAAGGTAGTTCTTTCACTGTACGTTTGAAAATATTAAATTATGGATTTAGGTTGAGAGGAAAATTTTGTTCAAAGATAAAGAGATATTGTATTTCTGTTGGTTGGTATTTATGAAAAACATCTAGAGGTTTCTTTAATTATTTTTAAAGAAGTATAAGTATTGTTTGAAATGTGTAGTTTCTCTTGATATGTGTTTTTACAATTATATTTTTAAAAAACGAAACGTATTTCGTATAGAAATAAATTAAATTAAATATTTGTACGATTGAATATATTTATAAATCACAAGATACGCAAAAAGTATGATAGTTAAAAATGTTTATGGTAGCAAAAAATTGGTGGGAAAGAAAGTCAAGACCGAAAAGTCTTAGATTTTATGACTGTCGGCTTCTTTCACTTATTTTGCTTCAAATGGCAATAAATGCATAAAATTAAATTATTATAGCCGCAATAAACGTGTAAATAACTTTGGTACATGCTGAAGAAAAATCTCTTACGCAAACAATCTTCCTTGAGGAATTTTCGGTAGAAAAGCGGAATGTATCTTTCTTTCATTATATCTTTGGACTTTTTCATCGAAGTAGTTTTGCGCAAAAAAATCGCTTCTGTCACCTGACCTTCGGGTCACAAGCGGCATTCGTGTGCTCCTTTTTAATTTTCACGCGACTCCGCCACGGTGTGGCCCGTGTTTGTGTGATGTTGTGACCAAGGGCACAAACTCAAACTGTGAAGATAACCTCGCTGCATTCGGGCATAAAGAAGTTAAATCTTCGTGCTGAAAGCTGGACAATTAGCGCGGCGGACGAGGAACGCATTTCGGGGCTGCGCGCACGCCGAGGAAGTGCTTACTTAAGTGAACGCTTCCATATTTCTTGCAGCGAGGTCGTTAGGGGCGGTGTAACGAATCCGGCTAGAAAATATCGGTCACACTTAAGTAGTTATGCTTACATTATGCTTCCAGTTGTTTACTTAAACAGAACAGTGGGGATGCTGTACCATGTCTCTCTGGGACTAAGACGGCGTTTCCAATCAAAGGAAATGTGAGCTGATGTGTCGCAAGGTCAACTGAGTTCGTTTTGCATTTAGCCTAATGTTGCTAGAGAAATTGATTGCTTTGTTCGCCTGTGTCCATGAGCTACTTCACGGCGAATCTGTAAAATGATAGGCTTTAGATTGTTGCCATAAAAAAAGATGTTAAGACTCATTTAAAAAAGAAATCCATACGCATATTTTCGTTGTACCCCAATTGGACGTTTTGTGTTTTTTTTTTTAGTTATTACAACTTTCCTTTTATGTGGTGATTTAATTTTTTAACCAAACTATAGAAAGAGCTGAATACACTATTTATCTAATCCCCAGTCAGCAAAAATATTGCTTCATTCACACGATCAATAATTTGGTTTTTCAGATAGTATTTCTTTTAACTTTTCGGAAATGTACCCTCTGAACTAGGTTAAAATCTTATTCTAAAATTCATTCTCATTTCTTTATATCTGATTACCTCGTAAACGGGGAAAAATACGATAATAATAACACGGGATTAGGAATAACTTAATACTTCGAGAATTTCAGAATTTCATCATAAAAATATTCGAATTTTTCAGTTTTGCTAAGATGTACTGTACAAGTATTGTTTTTGGTTGCAATGAAAAGGTAATTAAAAACTTTTAGTTTTTCTTGACTTTGAGCTGTCTTAAATTTGAAAAATTATTGAAAAATTACTCGTAACCGAAAACATATAAAGGGGAAATGTCAGTCATGGAGAGGCAAGAAAAAAGTAACTTTGAAATTTGTTGTATACATAAATGTATATTAGTAAAATTATAAAATCGAATGGAAGGCGTATCTGCTTTTAAGAGTGCATAGAGCTATTCATATAAAAAATTTTTTTATTAAACTAGAGCTCATTAAGGGGACCTTTACTTTCAAAATCGAAAAAAATTCATTTTTGTTTTTTTTTTTCATAAAAATGCTTCTTAACATCAAACAAACACTCTCCTAAAACCGTTTTAAGAAATTCGTAAAAGAAAAAAGTTATACCTATAGTTGTAACGGTACCTCTACGCGTTTTATATGCAAAAATGATATAACAAAAACTTTGAACGCGTTTTTCTCGCAATCACATTTTTGAAAATGGCTGCATCTGTATCTCAAAAATTATTCACCCGATTTTAACAAACCAAACGCCATTCGATTCCTTATCAAATATACTAGTAACTAAACCTTTAAAAATATTATTTTACCCCCACCCCCACTTTTTTATGCGGAGGGGTAGTTTACCCCAACTTATAGTCGTTTTTTAACTTTTTTATAAAAATGTGTATAAAATGATATATTTATTAAAAATAAAAGATTTTTTAGGTTTAGGTACTAGTTTTGTGTATTATGAAAACAATCCACTAAAGATTTTTACTCTATCTGTTACAGAAAGTCCTAAAGGAATGGGGCCGTTTTAAAAGTGCATTTTGGATGACGTCCTCTGCAGGCATTAAAATAAAATAAAGTTGCATTTAAAAATTCTTTTTATATTTTTCATAATCTTACCAATAATGTACAAAAGATTTCAGAAGAATAAATATAATAGTCTTTAAAAAAAAAAACTTTTAAAAAGTGTGTTTTGTCCCGAAAAAATGAAAAAATGAAAATGAAAATTTCTTTTCTAAATAATCTTCTGTGACCGGAGACATTACTTCTTAAATTTCCGAGTTGGGAAAAAAAACCAAAATTGCCCAATTCTATGTAAGACTACACCTATCCCCCGATTTGCACGATATATAGTTTCCTCAGAGAACCGTGTAAATCAAAATCGGGATTTAATATATGTAAAACCGTGTAAATCGGAAACTGAGTAAAATGTGCATAATTAAGTCATTAATTTCAACCTAAAATAGGAGTAAATATATTTTAAAAACAACATAAAAATCTATTTATAAAATTAAAAATATATAAGTTATTTTACATATAGAAAGAATATATCAATATCGTTAAACTTGTAACAAAAAATTGAATTTATTATGTAACTTTTATTATTTGATAGTGCTTATAAGGCGATTCTCGTTCGATGGTAGGAGAATAAGAGAAAATTTGGAATTGGTGAGGTTTGGTAATGAAATCTGTAATTAACAATTGGTTTGGTTTTTGTTTAAATCTTTATAGACCTCCTCATATTCAGTAAATCATTTATAAAAATATATAGATGTAATGGAAGAGTTCGTTCATCATTCGGGTTATTTTGGTATAAACTACTACCCACATTCAATCCTAAATAAACTCTTACTGAGATGAATTTTATTGTGAACGAAATTAAAAACACGCTGAAGAAATATCTATGTAGTTAAAATTTTCACTTTACCAATATTTTTTTTTTTATATCCTTTATTTTAAAAATCTTGTAAAAATGAAATCGTGTCAAAAAAAAGACTATGCAAATAGGTGCATAGGTGTATAATCTTCATTATAGGTGTATAATCTTATTGTATTAATGCCATTGAAAATGGAGGACGGATTGATTGTACATATTTATATTGACTTTAGTAAGGCTTTTGGTTGAATCAACCACAAAATACTGGTTTTCAAGGTTACAAAATTAGTGTTTTCTTCACTTTTTTAAATTGGTTTTCAACCTGCTTGACTAATCGACTGCAAATTGTATCCTATCGGAATGCATGGTATTTACCTATCCATAATACTTTGGGGGTTCCACAGGGAAACCATTTGGGTCCTCTTCTTTTTATTTTATTTATTAATGATATGAGTTATATTCTTTTCAACTCGAATTCTTATATATGCTGCTGATGCTAAATTTTATAGAATCACTAATAATTCAAATGACTGCTTGCTACTTAATGAAGATATAAAAAAATTTGTAGAGTGGCTATCTTCAAATTACTTGCCTTTAATTATAAGTAAGTGCACTGCAGTGTCTTTTTCAAGGAAACAGGATCCCATTAATTTTCGCTACTTAATGGGTGGAAGTGAATTTAGTCGACTTAACTCTGCGGAAGATCTGACTGTGACATTCAGCTCTAAATTTACTTTTGACGATCACATTAATATTGTTATCAATAGGGCTAATTAACTAACTCATGATACATAATTTGTAATATCCTAAACTATAATTTAAGCTAAAAAAACTTTGCATTTTTTGAAAATTCTAGAGTGTATTAACCCTTAAACAGGAACTCGAATGATTTTAAAGAATTTTTAACGTTGATCTTTTGGTGACTTAACCGTGAACTTTTTGTAAATTTTTAAGTGAAGACGATCGGTACGTAGGCACGCAAGCAGTCACGATTTTAACGATATCGAGGCAAGCACTTGATGCCTCAAAACAGAATCGATTCCGGGCCATTATGACCCTGTCCCGCCTGTGTCCCAGCCCTAAAATAATTAAAGGCGAAGAGGCAAAAAGTGACTCCAGCTGGCCGCAAGTCAAAGTGAACTCTCCCTGTCGAATAATTAATTGATTTTCACTCGATCCGATCAGATAAGGAGCGAATGTTTGGTGTGCAATTGCGAATTCCCCACAATCCGTGCTGTCACGTTTATCTCGCTGGGATGTGATTTAGAGACCTCCTGGAACCAGCGATATTAATGAATTTCACAGTGCATTTGTCGGGGCCATGTGCTGGGCCGTCAAAATCAGTGTAAGCGGCCGTGGGGCCGTGGTTTACCTGGCCCCCGTCTACGAAAAGCCCCGGCCTGCAGCTCTCCTCCTTGCGCCGGGAGGAATCCCATTCTCATGCCGCTGTGCGGGAAGTAATCGCGCCCGTCTATCAAAAAATGGATTTCGTATCATATCAGCGCGTCTTACGTTTCAGTTAGGCGGGAAAGGTGGCGGTATAGAGGACCGCATGAAATCCGCGCGTCTTGGCACCGGAGCACCGGACCATTGAGGAAGCTCACGGACCGAACAGCGATGCTACGCGCGATATCTCTCAATATGTGTCTTGCTTAATGGATTCTTGTTCAGAATTTGATACCTATGACGGGCATTCATCAATTATCGGCCGGTTATTGTTGTTAATGATGTCATATGTAAATACGCCTGGCCGGCCGACTCTCTCCGCGCCTGAATCACACTTACCCTGACGGAAACACATTAAATCTGGCGCTGACATTGCCCCGCCGTTCAAGGGAAATCGCCGCAGTAGGTTAATGCTTTCCGCGAGGGGAGCTATGAACTCTCCGGATTATTTATGATTGCGGGGAGAATTCTTACTCGTCCGAGTTGCCAGCAATTGCCTTATAGAGGTGTTTACCTTCAACCAAATAGTCAAACAGTAGGTCAGTTCTTAAACCAGATTGTGGAAGTCAAGAGAACTGTTTTTGAACTCAGTGTAATTTATAAATAACATAATAAACTTTATAAAGGGTGTTTTTTTAAAACACCTCTATCGGTTTGATGAAACGTTTTTTTTTTTATTTGAAAGACCAATTCATGACTTTGGTATTTAAAAATGACCCTCACTGTTCTGGGCGAAGCGCATTCTGTCAGTCCGATTTTGGGTCACTTTTTCGAGCAACGTCAACCGTATGTTAATAAATCGATGATTTGTGTCATTATTATGGCACGTAGCGCCATCCTGTTGAAACTCCATCTCACCAGGATCAATGGCATCCATATTTTCGAAGAAATATTCATTGATCATGGTCCGGTAATTATTTCTATTGACTGTAACGCGAGTCACTACCTCATTTTTAAAGAAATAAGAATCAATGATGCCACCAGTGTGTAAACCGCACCAAATGATACATTTTTCTATATGCAATGAGGTCGCTAGTTTCTGTTTTGAACTGGTCTTACTCCAAAAATGACTATTTTGTTTATTAACCCATTAATGCCTGAATAACAAAAAATTTTACGGCAACTTCGAGGCTCTAACTTTTATCGCGGGGGTAGTCAATTCTCATCAAGACCCACGGATTTTGAGTCGCCCAACACGATCCAACCAAAAAAAAAGTGAAAAAAATTATTATTTTTGCTTTTTTGCAATATTACGTAAATACAAATGCTTTTTTCACGTAATTTTTTTCGAAAAACGACTGATTTAGTGGGGAAAAAGCAACTTTTTACTGCAATAAAGTGCATAAAACGTGTTATTAAGACTTAAACTTCAAACTTCTCGATGAGAATTGATTACCCATTCAATAAAAGTTAGGGCCTCGAAGTTACCGTAAAATTTTTGGGTTAACAAACCCATTAAATTAAAAATGAGTCTCGTCACTGAAGATAATTTATAATAAAGTAAGCGGAAACTGACGACCGATTGTCATATTTGGATAATGTTTAACCCTTCCTCAAGCGTGAGTCTATTCATAATCACTTGCCAAGACTATACTGAATATAAATATCGCATAAACCTGTCAAAATTCTTAGAGGAAGTTCTATCTAACAAGGAGGGGGCACGACCTTGGGGAAACGGATTTTATTGACATTTTTCCTAGTAGTAGTATTTCATGACGGTATACTAGCCAGAAAATATTTCCACCCAAAGTTCACCGTATACTATATATATAAGTTACGTTTAATTTCAATTGAGCGCATCTTATCGTATATGGTAACGTAAATACAAAACAACCGATTTTGCAAATTATGCCCAGAGTTCTTTACAAACGACAAAATAATCGATTCAAAAACCATGTAATTCGATCTTCTCAAATTAAATCTTGCATTTATTATGGCAACATATTACGAAATAATATTAATCTGGGCAAGGAGAATTTCACAAATGTGTTCCTTGGAAAGGACAGTGGGTAGAAGAGACGGAACTAGAGTTTTAAAAGCCTGAAAAGGAGGTAAAATTAAATTAAATAATACAAATTTAATTTCCATCAAGAAATAAATAAAGTCCTGATGTCAACTATCGTTTGTATTAAAGCCAAGTTAAAATATCAAAAGGGCTTAAATATGATCAAGTTACTGCTTTAACTTTATTTTTTATAAGATCACTTTTTGATCATAGTCCTTTCTGTAGTGTTAATCGAAAGACTTTGAAAAAAAGGCAATCATTTAAGACAATTCCTGAAATCCATACAAGGCCAAGATAATATTTTTGTTCAAAGTATATAGACAGATTAAGCAAGTTTCTGAATACTTTCCATAAAAACTGAGATTATCGCGAAGCAAACGAATATCAAACCCAAAATTAGAATCCTAAAAAACTCAAATTGCAAATTGATTTTGTGCCAAGACAGGGAGGGTATCCAATCAAGGAGCAGCGAGGAATCAATTATTCGGAGCGCAAGTGCTGACTTAATTATCCGGTTAGCGTGCCCAATCAATTTCAAGGAAATAGGAAGGAAGAGGAGTTGCATCCTTTAGCCTCCACAAAATTGCACCGTGACGCCAATCGAAATCACATCAGGTGCAAAACCCGAACTGCTTGCGGAATGGTTTCACAGCACTTGACTGGAACTCGATCAAGTCGATCCGAAGAAATTCGTGCTCCATTAAACGTAATTTTCCCTTCCGAGTCAACCCTAATTGCGCAATTACCTCTTTAGCATCAACCCCTGTCCGCGCCGAACATCTGGACAGCCTGGACTCTGGTCTTTAATAGCTTAATTTAAAACACCTCTGACTCTGAAAGGTGGACGGACTCGGGCTCATCTGCCAGGTCAAGATGCAATTTTGCGAGCCCGAATGCTCTTTAATGAAGTCTGCTGCCATCTTCCTAGCCTCCGTGTTTGGGCATCTTTGCATTATTTAACTATCCGCGGGCACGACAACCGCGGCATTGTTGCTTCCAGCGACGAAAATTGATTGGAAATTTAGCGGATTCGCAATAAGTCGCCTTTTGTTCCGCGACGCGATTCGCTTCTGCGGCACGAACCGAACGCTGTCCCTGCGCGAGGGTTCCGTTCGTTGTGTCGCCTCGTCGCGAACGAAAACCTCCAGCTTACACACGGCTGGAACTTTTTGGGCCATCATTAATTATATGCGCCCAAGCATTGAAATCAATTTGAGGTCATTTTTCATGGCAATCGAAAGGAGCGCGGTGAGTCAATTCAGACTTCAGACAGATTCACTGAGGGCTACCCCTCGCTAGAAAGCCAGGGCTCAGCGACGCTTTTTATTTGAGTCTCTTAGTGTTTTTTTTCCAACGTGCTCATTATTTGCATTTTATGCAGTCATCTGGATAGTCCTACCTACGGTTTTAAGTATTATGTCTACCTAGCTCGAGCCTGAATGGCTAAATTCAGATTGTATAGTCGCTTTCACTCGACCACGAAGGAGGCTGCTTGCAATCACGCTTTAAACATATATTAAATTACTTTCATTTCAACAGACAAAACATTTAATTCTTCGAACACAAATTCAGAAACACGAAAAGTAACCTCACTCACTTATAAACCCCGCTCGCGCAAGTTCAAAAATTTGCCACATGTTTTGCAGCGACTTGGTATTGCATTTACGAATAAGAATAAAAGGATTGAACTGTAACTTATCTCTTTACCAATGGACTGGTCGCGTTTTAATGACTAAATTGAGAGTTATATTTTACGTAGTTTGGTATATTTTACAGTCCATGTCAAAAATGTGTTCTTAATCCTTACAAGTGTTAATAACCAAACAAATATTTAAAGTGGTTTAAAAAAGCAAGAAAAATGAATTGCAAAATAATTTCTTTCACTACTTTATGATTCCTAATTAATTTATTATCTATTTACTATCTACTACAGTAGACTCCCCTATAACACGGTAGATACGTTGTGTTTTATATGAATCTGTGTTATACGAGTCATTTAGATTATACAAATACATGAGCCGTTCAAAGACGATTAACTTATTTACTATTATTTATTATATTTCAAATAAATTTCTTTAATAATCAGGCTATTTCTATGGTCGTTGAATAATAAATAAATAATCGCAGCACCTGTACCATTCGAGTTATACCAGCCTTTTTTAGCGTGTTATTTGGAATACGGTCACAATTTTTACACCGTGTTGTACGAATCCGTTTTATAGGGAGTCTACTGTACTTATTAATATTTACTATCAATTAACCTTTTTTATTTTACTTATGAACATTGTTTTGATGGTGATTAACATGGGCAGTTTATGTGAATTAAATTTTAAAAAAATTAAGTTATTCTAACAACAAATATTATGTTAACTTAAAGGTATTTTTTTAAGAAGCGTTGGATTTCTGATAGGGATAACTGTCAAGTGAGTTGTCACTTATTATAAGTGTCAATACTATTTTTATTCGGTAAGGTCTAACAAATCATCATGGAAAGATAGATATACCTACATACATCGCAACAGTGATTCCAAATCGTCGAAATCAGGGCTCAGTTATAAAAACTTATAGAGTAGCTGTGTTCTTTTGTACTCGCTAACCGGAGTAGAACAAGAACAGAACAAAAGAACGGTTCAGAACACAATTTTTGCTTGGAAATGTTGGCAGTCCTGTGAAACCTCAAAGGTGTGTTTTAAAGTAAATACGTGAATTGAGGTGATAAATAAGAACAAAAAAATTGAAATGACAAATATTTACTTTAAAAAACAATTTATTATGTCAATATATTTTTATTTTGCCATTCGACAGCTATCAGCTGACTTTAGTTTTCAGTAGAACAACTAAGTGAACAGAACAAGTAACTTGTCACGTTCAGCAAATGTATGGGCTGTTCTGGAATAAGTGCACAAAAGAACGCAGCTAGTACCTTCGTGAATTTTATCGACCGTCCACAATTTGGAAAATTTGGTTCTTGACCTTGAGTTCTACAAGATCTAATTGATGTTGACGACTTGTGGTTTCAACAGGACGGCACTACGTACTATACAGCGATCAAAAGAATCGATTTATTTATTTGAGAAAATCTTATTTTAAGAAATGGACTTGTCAATTGTCTATCAAGGTTGTGTTACAATATTTGACACTGCTGGACAATTTTTTGTGGAGATATGCAAAGTTTCGGGTCTTTGCTGACAAACCAGCTTCAATTGACGTATTGGAAGTCAACATACAGACGTATCATTCCGGATATACGGTCCCAATTGCTCGAAAAGGTGGTCAAAAATCAGATTGATAGGATGCTCTATGTAACTGGCAGCTTATATGTCTGATATTGAATTTAAATATTAAATGATAAAAGATTATCTTTAGAATAAAACCAAATTTCTGGTCACTTGCTCAATAAAAAAAAAAAACTTCCCATTATAAGCAATAGTTAAACAATTTTTGTTAAAAGAGGTTCTTTGTACTGAGTTGTGAATTTTCTGAAAAATAATTATAAAAAAATCCTTTTTAAGGCTTAGACTTTGATAAGATGTATCACTTAAGCATTAAGCAGTTGAGGGTCTACTATGTATAATGTTTAAAATGTGTTTGTAGATTAGAGTTAGTTGATTTATATTAATATTAATTAATGGCAGAACTGCAAGAACTATAAAGCGGAGACAAAATGCTCAAAACATTTTTGATGGTTTTTTTGTAACAACAGAAAATACTAAAAAATTAATATTATCTCAGTATTTTAGAATTTTGATTACGCTTATTTTCATTAAAATAAGTTATAAAATCGCTTAGAGCAGTGCAATAGAGTTGGTAATCCCAACTATATGTGGATGTGACCTATTCGTTTAGTAAACGGAAACCAAATAAAACTTTTCTAACTAGCCTCCTGTTGAGGAAAAACAAAGCCACACACCCCAAAAAAAAAAAATTTAATTTATAGCCCAAGGGTTGTTGCATTTTCCCTATTTTCACAAATTCTCCACATTTGCCCTGGATGTTTGAGAAAAGCGCCTTTTTGCACCAGGCGAACGTGTGCATCGTACGCACCCGTTCCAACCCCAAAAAGACATAAATTTTCATCACATCTTCCTGACAGAAGGACGCTGCGATCGTCCTGCATGCGTTCAATGCGCACCAGCAGCAGGAGCGGCCGCGCCACTTCGCTTTAGTTTGCAGCTTCCCGAGTGCGAGATCGCATAGTGCCCCGATCCGACCTACATTGAGATGTTAACTTCCGATAGACCGGGGGAAGCGAAAAATTAATAAATTACCTTGACATTGACGTCAAACCCACTGGCATTGTGCACTCCTGGGCCGGCCGGCAATCGAGCTGGATTGCATCCTCCGCCGCCTGACTAATGACTTTGCCACCAGCCGCTGATAGTTTCACCAGCCCGGGCCGCCAGCCTTGCAAGACTTACTTAGAGTCGGAGCTGGTCCGGCAGCCCTAATGGGTTTCTGTTCAATGCGACTCATTAAGGGATAATTGTTACGGACGTTCAGGTCCTTGTTGGACTCCATCAATGCCTCCATTTGCGCCTCCTGTTTACTTGTCAGAAAGGCTTATTTTGTATCAAACCTCGTAAACTGAATTTGAACTAAGATAAAAGCAATAAGCCAGCAGTTTAGACTTTGCGAGGGAACGGTACACTCAGTTCATTTCTGTACTTTTGTTACTAATACCTCAGAACAAAATAACAAATAAAATAATTTTAATTTTCGATTTTTAAGTAAGTAATTCTTTATTAACAGCACAATTCAGTTAACAAGGACTCCTTATAATGTGCCTACTCTAATAATTAGACTAATTTCTAATAGTAAGTTAATGGTGCGCGTATTATATATTTTAAAATTAAAATAAAAAACAAAGTAGACTAATTTTAATTAAGAATTAGGTGACGTTACTGAAATTTAAAGTATTCTAAGGCTCTGACTCCAAAACCTCGAGCAGCACCCTCAAATGTAAGCTATTCCAGACTCGGGCACAATGAATGAAAAAGGTACGATAACTTAACAAGTAGTTATGACGAGGGATGCGGAGACAGAAGTCTGACGTGGCTTAAAAGCAGTAGCGGCTCGTGGTGTCCTCGACGGAGGAGGCAGAAAATTCAAAAATTTAGTTTGCGACCTCAAGTACATTACAAACAATAACAAACACCTATGCTGTCGTTGACTATTTCTTAACCAAGATTTCTTCTATACTCAAAAGGGCCACATCTGATAAAACAAATGATCTTAGCCCATTCTTTCCCTAAAACCTTTTATTTTTTTGAAAGCACAAACGCTATTTTTGACGCAATCTGATGTCACAAAAATCATTCAAACATTCTGATAATTATATTGTTGCAGATATTGCAAATGGTTTTAAAAACCTATTTGATAATAGAACTTATGTAACTTAAAAATATTATCTGCCCATTTTATGTATTTAATAAATTAATAACTTTGGATGAAAGGCCTCTGTTATTATTAGGTGTGAAATTTATTAAAATTGCTCACATGGCAACCCGACGTCCGTCGTGGAGCAATATTTCGTATTGTTATTTCTTAAGCCATAATATGTCATCAACGGAGACTTACCTCCACTCCATTCTCAGTTACATCCCTTTGGCCTTGCAGCCCTTGCCGTAGAAATTATTAGAGGTTTGCTAATAAACTGATCGGAGCCTAGCCTCTGTATACATATACAGAACAGAATTCTCATGTCTCAAAGAAATATTTTGTAGCGCTTATGACTCATGAGCGAGAGCCACTTTTTTCAGAGCGGGTTCCTTCAGCTCTCTTCTACCCCCATTTCTATATTTCGTCATGTTGCATCATGTTGTATGTCATATTTTTACTCATCAAATCGTCGGAGGCTAGCCTCCTCAGAAAGAGGCATTTTACGAGAAATTGAGGTATTGCTTGTATATCCCAGCGGTCATAATCGTGATTAGTGTAAGATTATTTTACAAAATTTATATTTCTCAAGTGCATTCTGCTCCAAAAATATTCTTCCTTTTGTTTTTTTTTTTTGTTTAGCTTACAGTCTGAACTGTGAAACTTCATAGAGGAGGTACTGCCTTCTCTGCCTCTTCTGACGAGCTACCACTGCTTAAAAGATATACGGGGTTCAGGTTGTTGATGATTTTATGCATCATTATGCATATCCTAAAGTTTAGGAAGGAGTCAAAGCAGCATATCTGTCTTGATACAGAATAGGTATGATTAACGTCTTCACAATCCGCTCATTTGAAAAAAGAAAACCTATATATTTTTATATTCTTCTCCTTATTCCCTATTACTGCCCCATTCGGGCTATGTTGGAAATACAAAATAAAATTTTTGGTTTAAAGATTTATAGTTCCAGGCACTCAATTAATTGACGTGAGTCGATTTAAACCTATTAATTTATTAAAATTGAACAAGTAATTTGATATCGACCAGATAACTGAATAATAGTTCCTTTAGATTTGAAACATAACAAACTACATATGGTGTACCATATATTGTATCATTCGATTCTTGTCATCATTTTAATAAAATATCTCTCTCAATTTGTTTCTAGCTATGTCCGCGCCGCAACTTTGTTCGCGTTTAATACATTGACTGCCACAATTATATTCAGCCTTTAATTCACCTATACCCAGCTATGAGTTATCTCGTAATTGCCAATATGTTAACCTGAAGATTTGCTTGAATATAGCTTAAAATATGTTACAGAAAAATGACACTATCAAATCATTTTGTAATTGTTGCATAATATCACATACCGATTCCAAATCAGAACTATATCATCAAATTCCCTTGAATTTTTTAGAAATTTTGGTCACCATCATATTGGAGTTGTTCAAAATGTTGATAGTAGATTCGAAATCAGTGCTCTCGAAAGCCCCCAGATACCAATTTCCTATATCCTATATTTTATCAAAACTATCCTAAATATTAGCCCAAGGTATACGTTATAAGGATGTTAAGCTTTCTTAAAATCCGTCGAGTATATTAACTCCCACGGAGAATATCGTGATAATTCTAATTGGAGATAATCCTAATCCCTAAGCCTCTAAGGTATAAAACAACAAAGTTTTTATCTAATTTGTCCAATAGTTTTTGCTTGATGCTGGCATAGACACAACGCTAGTTATCATTTTATTATATATGTATATATAGGTGATCTAACTCTTACCACTCGTTACAAATTTCTCACACTAGTTCTCTTCGAGCTATACTCGACATTACAAATTGCAATTTTTAAAATCATTTAAAATGTTTTAAAAAAAGTCGCACTTTGAAAAATTATAAATAATCCGATAAATGAATTATTTGAATATACATATATGTTTTTATTTATTTACTGCCTTACTACTCAATATAAATAAAAAAAATATTTTTTTCATATTTCGCGCTGTTGCAATACAACTTAATTTTTTATATATGAAAATTAATTACAGATTTGTACGTTGTACTGATACTTATATTTGTTCAAATCGGTTCAGTGGTTCAGGCTCCACTGCAAAATTAGTCTATTCCGTGGACCTCGTAAATGTTAGATAGGGTAAAACATATTTCTTATAATTCAAATGGTGCAGAAATATTTTTTTTCGAATTTTTATAAATATTTGTTGGTATTTTTGACTGTTAGGGATTATTTTCACCACCTTGCAAGGGTGAATGTCAATGAAAACGAACCATAAATATATAGCAATAGCTATTTAATGGTCAGCTTAAATTATGACTCCTGAACGCAAAATCCCTGCAATCAGTATTATGAAAATTGCGAGCCTTAGTATCTTAGTATTACAAGAAAGAGCTTATTTTAAGTAGTTCAAAGGATGATTATTATAGTTTTAGTTACTTACATTTTACTTCAATTGGATTACTTCTAAAGTCCCTGTTCGCGTGCCCACTGCCACTTATCCCGGCCGCTTTGCTTTCTTTTCGTTAAACTACCAAATATTCTCCTTCGAGACGCTCGCTCGACGGACGAACCTTGGCGTCCCTCCTTCAGCTTTGTTGATGCATCAACTAATTCTAAGCACTAATATTTTTGCATCTGCGACAAAGCGAACGCTATAAATAGTAGCAACAGGAGTTCCCATTCAAGTCCTGAGTAGCCCGTCGACAATTTTATGATTTTATAACGAGCAATAATCCTGACAGGCATGTCGTCTTCCAGTTTATCCCGAAAAAAAGGACGTGCGACTGAGTCCCGACTTCAGCGGAACCGTGTCCTTGTTGTACAAAGTCATTAAGCTAATAAAGTCCTAAATTATATTGCCGGCAAGTCCTAGAATTTTGTAATTGCGCTCCAAGGACAGTGCGCGTCCCTCGACTTAAGAGAATTATGCAGAAAAAAAGGAATATAGTACATAACGTCATTTTCAAAAATTTTTCCAAAATTGCAAGAAGAAAGGACATTTTTAAAGAGGTCCTCGGAGGAGAAAGGTTTTGCTATGTCAGTATGTATTATATATTTAGTGTACACGTTGAAGGAGCAAATATTTGTACATAGCCAGCTAGTTAAATTGATTTACTAAATTTACTTACTTACAGAAGTTGCCTTTGTTGATCAAACAGAGAAGTAGCTCGAGGTCACGAGGCACGTCATTAAAATCACAGGCACACGACAAGTGCATAAAACAATTGTGCTTCAAACGCTACAGCTCTTTGGAACATTAACAGAATTTGAGGTTAGAAAAGTAAGCAATTTAAATTTATTATTAGGGAGCAAACTCATTACTATCCGGTTAATTAACAAAACCTTAGTATAAATAATCTTCCGATTTCCCATTACGAGCTTCAAAGAATACCTAAAAAAATATATATATACCACCTACCAGATTAGGTATTTGAGAATTCGTTTGGGGCGTATACTTAATATTAAATTAAGTATCTGAAAATGGAGATTTATTATTCATAAGAAATCTAAGGACCAGGATTCAAAAATTATATTTTTTAACTTTGAATTACTATTTCATATTTTTCTTTAATACTTACAGCCGTGGAAATCAATTCCATTTTAAAATTGCTTAGATTGTAGAACTTTCTACAAATTACTAGAACTTGTTTATCAGGATTTTATGCCCTTGACAATTTTACTGAATATGTAATTATTAAGAATTTTATGATTTAAAAAAAAAAAATTCAATCACGTTGAAGAGAAAAATAGGGTGCAAAATTTAAAAAAACTGTATTTAAGTAATTTTTTTTTTTTATATGTTTTAGATATCTTAGGATTGCGATACGTAGTGCATTTAAGTTTAAAATTGTGTACTATAGTTATAAAATATCAGTTAATTAGAACCTTTGTCAAGGTTTGTTGAAGAGACATGTTTTTCGTTAGGACTCATTTCATTTATGCATATGGCAGAGGGAAGATTCATGAAAAATTCGTTCCCTAAATAAATCTTAATTAAGTTTACATAACTTTATGTATAATATATTATAGAGCTTTAGTTTAGAATTTATATTTTGACTTAACTTATGAATTGAGCTGCTTCGAAATACGTTCGTGTTTAAAAAGTTGACAAAATACGGTTTTTAGTGTTAGCTACGTATGGTGTAAAATTTTCTCGGCATCAGATTTAAATTCGGCGGTGCAAAATACATTTAAAAAATGACTTCTCATTTATTGCACTCGAATGGTCTATTTATCGGGAAACGCGTATCGATTTATCGATTATTATTATTAAATGAAAATGACGACTTTCCTTTATTAAAAAGTATTTACGATTTTCCCGATTTCTCAATTTGTTAACAAATAGTGACCCATTAGTTTTCACACATTCCTACTGGACACCCTGTAGATGAATGTATTTTCATATAAGAAAACTAATTCTTTCCATAGAAAGTTTTGACGAAAACAGCAATTTTTTTATGAAAATGTCGATAAATTTTGATCTTGACAGAGGGTCCTTATATATGTTTAGATATATCCTAACAAATGGGGTCTGGTTGGAAAGGCGCTCCTCTCCTATTTTGAATGAGTCCTTGCTCGATGTACTGCGATGTCCTTAAAAGGCCCTATAAGGACTTAAGTGAGCGGACCTCTAAAAAAACCTTCAACCTTGCTAAATGCAAGCAAGTATAATAGATAGTCATGAAGTTATAGATGAAGTGGGAACACTTACTAACCTCAACATCAGGTTGTAAGTCAATTCGTGCTTGACAACACAGGCAGTATCGACGAAAAAAATATCGATACGGCGATAAGTATGAACAAAATATATGATCAACTGAATAATATCGTAAACAAATTATCGATTTATCGATATTACAATACGAATCGCTGGTTTAGTGTAGTTTGTGAGTTTTGCTTCTGGTGTTGAACGAAAAGTTATTTTGACCTGAATATTTTAGAGGTAATATTCCAATTCAGAAAATAATCGACACACGATCGACAGAACGGCTGAAATTGCAGAGATTGCTTTTGTGTGCCACTTGCGTCAAGTAGCTCGTGTTACCCGGGTCGCCGCCTTTGGAGGACGCATTGTTCACTGCGTCGTTTAATGATCGAGCGAGCGTTGTCGAAACGTAAACAAACATTTGACACCGAAACAGCGTTTGGCGTGCCAGATTTTTCGAGTCAATACCGTTCCGCGTCATAAAAATCCTATCAAACTTCCTCCAATTACTTTTTCCCAGTAATCTGTCGTATAAAGCGATTTTCCTTTAATGTCGCTGAATACAAAATAAATCCGCTGATGGAGGAGGCCGGGCGCGGGCCCCATTTGAAGTCGTGGAGGATATAAAAAGCGTGTGCCGGGCCGGTCGCAGACACCGCCGCTGTTGTTCGCTAACTTCGCTAACAAATTCGCTGCAATGTGGCGACGGTCGCGGCCCATTGACCGTCTATAGGCCGTGCAATATCTCTTTTTTACCTCGTCCCGGCCGCCACATGGGTTACTCGGTGGCGCGGTCTCCTGCGGCCCGTCTGCCCAGCCCCTGCTCCGTAATCGGACTACTCCGCTGAAATAGTCGCGGCTCTGAGAGAAGCACCCGGGCTGGGGCTCAATTAAAAGTCTTAAAGTATTCCGGGGCCTCATAATTCAGAATTCAGAGACAAACACGTGATTCGGCGGCAGACGACCGGCCTCGTTTTGCTCTTAATTAAATTAATGAAGTCTGTTATTAGCCCGCCGGTTCTCATTAAAATGCCTCGACTAGGCCCAAGATCAATTTCGATTATCACGCGGATACTCCTTCACGTAGGCGGAGGATTGACACGGGCTTAGGATATTAGCAACGTTACATTAGAACCCCATTAGAGCCTTTATTTCAGGCTCCACTGTTTTTTGATTCTCTAAGCACGCCAGCCTAAATACAATTAAATATAGTAGAAAAATCGATTTTATAATATAATTAAAGAAATATGATTTTAATACAATTTTTTTGTGTAGTATAAATTCTACAACTCGAACTTTCAGGGTAAGTTTAAAATTTTCTAGTTAACAACTTTTCGATTTATGGAGGACTAGCTGGGTTACCCGGTTTCACCCGGCTATATGGATCCGCCATCTTGAATATCCAAATAATTAATAATATTCAAAAAAAGTGGCCTTAAAATAATCATTGTACTAATTTTCATTAAAATCCGTTGAAATCGAGAAATCTTGGTCCGGCATCTTGGATTTGTAAATTTTGATAACATTCAAAATCAGTGACCTCAAAACAATCGGTGTACTAATTTTCAATAAAATCCATTGAAATTCCGCCATCTTGAATATCTAAATTTGGACAGTGTCAGTGGACAGAATCAGAATGCTGAAAAACACCTAAGTAACAATTTTCATGAAAATCGCTCCAAATTTAAAACGTTCAACCGCCATCTTGGATCCACGATTTTGAAATTAGAAAATTAGCCTATATGTTAAGTTGGAATAAGTACTATTTTCGGACAAAAAATGAAAAATATCGATTTTTCTATAGTCTTATATCTTTGAAAATAACATTCTAAAATTTTAAGTACATATCTCAAATAGTTTTTGAGTTACAGCCATCAGAAGAGCAGTCGCTCATGGTATCTAGGTATTGAGAAATGTATGAATTAAACTTTAAACGCGTATTTCTCGAAATTACTTTTTTCAAATTTGCTGCAGCTGTAACTCGAAGACAAATCATCCGATCGATTTGATTCTTATTGCAACTTCTTTTATACATGTTCCTCCATTCCATAAACCTCCAGTTTTCCGGATCGAATAAAAAATGTAATTCGAATTGTTTTTTAAAACTCCGCCATTTCTATAAATTTTAATTTTTCGATCGAGGTTTATGGTACGGGCAATACCTTCTAGTTTAATAAAATTTTTGGTTTTTTTTATTTCACGCACTGTGAAGGTCGTTATAACTGCAGTAGTGGGGGAATTGTTTTTGGAGCCTTGGGAAATTGCGAATAATTCGCTGAATTTTCAGTTTTTTGTCCATAAATTATATCATGTATTTATACAGAGTGATCCAAAAGTATGGAAACGGCTAAATAACTTTCGAGGAATGCATTTTGGAGAAAAAAGTTTTAGACAAAAGTCTTAGGAATATTTCCTGGCTATTCAATAGTGGTCGTAGATTTGACCTTGACCATGGCCTTGAAGGTTATTTCAAGGTAAAGTTGACTTTTTAAATTGGAACCCATATTTTTGAACACGGAAATGGAAAGAGCGGACAATTTTACGTCTGACTATGATCTTAAGGTCATATTAAGGTCAATATGGCTCTTTAAAAGAGAATTTGCATTATTAGAGTGGAAGTTTTACGTCCGAATGTGACCTTGACGACAACCTAGGTCAAATCTACGGCCACCATTGAATAGCCAGGGGAAATGCCTGGAACTCCTGTCTAAAACTTTTTTCTACAAAATGCATTCCTCGAAAGTTATTTAGCCGTTTCCATACTTTTGGATCACCCTGTATATCCACAAATATATCCTTAAAATATTAAAACATTCCATGCAGTAGTTGTCTTTTAAAATATTCGCAAAAATCACCTTTTTTCAGGCGGTCACACTAGTGGTGCCTCTTAAGGGGACCTTTACTTTCAAAATTGGAAAAAAATCAATTTTTTTTTTATTTTATAAAAATGCTTCTTAACATCATACAAACCCTCTCCTTAAACGGTTTTAAGAAATTCGTAAAAGAAAAAAAGTTATACCTATATTTGTAACGCTACCTCTACGCATTTTATATGCAAAAATTATATAGCAAAAACTTTGAACGCGTTTTTCTCGAAGTCACATTTTTGAAAATGGCCGCATCTGTATCTCAAAAACTATTCAACCCATTTTAACAAAACAAACGCCATTCGATTCGTTATCAAATATACTAGAAACTAAACCTTTAAAAATATTATTTTACCCCCCCACTTTTTTATGCGGAGGTTAGTTTATCCCTAACTTCTAGTCATTTTGTAACTTTTTTAGAAAATGTGTATAAAATGATATATTCATTAAAAATAAAAGGTTTTTTAGGTTTAGGTACTAGTTTTGGGTCTTATGAAAACAATCCACTAAAAATTTTTAATCTATCTGTTACAGGAAGTCCTGGAGAAATGGGGCCGTTTTAAAAGTGCCTTTTGGTTGACGCCATCTGCAGGCATTAAAATAAACTAAAGTTGCATTTAAAAATTCTTTTTATATTATTCATAATCTTACCAATAATGTACAAAAGGTTTCAGGATCATAAATATAATAGTCTTTTCAAAAAAAAACTTTTAAAAAGTGTGTTTTTTCCCGATTTTGAAAGTAAAGGTCCCCTTAAATCAATGAACTTTTTTATTAAATTTAAAACAAACACATTTTTGTTCGTAAAATGAGTACTTTTATTTAAAAAAAGATGTTGCGTAGGCTCTAGACAAAATTTCTTACTTCCTATAGCATTTTGTTTTGTTATAATGCAAATATTCTTTTTCAAAACTAAGACTTTCGTGATTTTAATTTTAGGAAAATTGACATAGGCTAGAAACCAAAAACGTTTTTCTTGAATTTGACTGTAGTTTTTCTTTGGTATAGGAAGATTTTCCTCTGAGTGTAATTCACCTGAATTCTGATAGACGGAGGAACCGCAATAAAACCCCTATTCTTGTATAAATAACTTTGTCGTAGGTGGACGATTTACTCAAATAAGCAGCAAACAGAATTTACTGCTAGGATGAAAGTGTTAAAATTTTTTGTTGCCTGCTTCCTCGGGCCCACCCCACCACCCACTTCCTACACTTTGCGAAAGTCCGACACCAGGCGGCATCTTCTTGTGAGAATTCGCAAACATTATCCCAAGACGTTTTCGCAAAATGCCATTGCAAGGATGTGAAAAAGGCTAATGACCTTCGAGATAAAAGCTCCCAGCAACAATCGCATTGAAAATGAATTACCTTTACGTGAAACTTAATTTTCACGAAGTAAACAAAAGAGCGATTTGTGTAAATTGTTGATAAATTGCGAATTTTAAATTAAAACTCATTCTCAGCATCAAAAAGCTTTTCGAGGAACATTTTAACGACGCTCCACCGTGGACACCAACCATTTGGTCGGTAAGACAGTTCACCGGCAGAACGAAGCACTGCAATTTTCTGAGGTGTCTCGGCTGTGCTGTGGATGAAAATGTTTCAGGTTGGGTATCGTTAAATTTTGCAATTGGAATTTGAACAAAGTTGCGCGACTGGAAGAAGTGCGAATTTTGCTGAGGAAATTTGATCACATTAGAAAGTACGAATTTGTTTCGACGGGTTTTTGCATTCTGATTCAGAGAGGAATCAGGATTGTGGATTCGGATCGTGCCAGGGACCGATTGCAGGAGCTCACATTCATTCTGTTAATGTTCCTGAATTCTAAAAAGGGACGCAACTATAATACTGCAAGACCCGCAAAACCCCGTCACGCAGGGGAACCCGAAGTCGGAAAAGGCCCAAAATATATTTCTAAATTTATAAGGTCTGTCTGGTAACTTTTGGGTAAAAATTTCTTGAGTAAAAATCTGGTAAAAACTTTCATATGGTAGTGGGGATAAACATCAAAAGTTACCAGACGACTTCAAGTAAAAATTGGGTAAATCTTATTTGTGTATGTAAATTGTCAAACATGAACAAGATGTCAGAGGGAAAACTTATAGGTTTATTTAATATTTTCGAAGATTTTGAAATTTGTTTTTTATTTATTTACACATTTTTTCAATAACTTCTTCTTATATCTCAATCAAAACGGAAAAATTTAAACACGCAAATGAAGATTACATATTGACAAGCAATCGGTGATTTTACCCAAATTTACTCGATCACCGCAGCGTGAGTAAAATCTGGTAAAATTGGGTAAGAGGAGAAGTGCTGTCAAGAGCTCAGTTTTTCCCCTACGTGAGGTTAACAGACGGTTTCAAATTTTACCCGCGAGTAAAAACTTTATAGTTACCAGACAGACCTATAATTTCTCTCCCTAATGCTGGGGCCACATTAATGGCAAACGTCAATGCATATCAACGCCATTAAAAACGGCAACAAAATTAACCCGATAACGAAATGGCCACACTACAAATTCAACGTTAATGTCCAATAAAAATGGCGTTAAATATGACATCGTTCAGTTTGAAATATTTCAAGGAATTCAATCACTTTTTCATTTGACCAGTTCATAGCCATAGAATACTCAACCGTAGTTATCGTCGATCAACTGTCACAACTGTCACTCACTCCGGTCAGAAAACAAATACGGCGCGCAATGAACAAACGTCAGTGTGTCCACACAAGCAGTATTTATCGCGTTAAATCTCTTTGATGTGCCGAAAAAGACCGCCACCCGAGTTATCGTCTAACGTCAAATGGAATTAAGAATGTCGTTGGAAAATTATCGCGTTGAGTCGTGGCTACACTTATGTTTAAAGTCCATTAACGCGATAGTCGACGGCATTTGCCGTTAGTGTGGCTGCAGCATAAAAAGCATAACAACAATCTCAATCCTATAAAAATATCGACAGAAAAAAAGGTCTAAAATTAACATTTTTAACTATTTTCGATATTTTCTATAAGTTAATTTGAAAAGTTTTAGTAACGCAGTTATTATGAATATAAATTTTAAAGGATGAAATGGAAAATAAACTAGGTAATACTAGCAGCAGTGCAGTAAAATGAAAACTTTTTAAAAACGACGAAAAAAGAAACTGAAAGGCGAAAAATAAAATAAACCATTTTAGTCTTAATAACTAAACTTCTAACCTAATGTAAGTTACTAATTTTGAGTCGGCGCCAAACCTATCACGAAATGTTATTGTTTATCGCACGTTGCATTTTATGTTATTTTGTTTTGATTATTTCTTTAAAGTAATTTAACGGGACATTCTAATTTGAAATGGACAACCCTATTGCATTTATTCAAACAACTGTTTTCACATATGAATATATAGGCATCGAAGTATACAAACAAAATATTTTTTTTTGTTATGTTTGCGGCAATAGAGGGTGTTGTACGAAAAGTCCCTTTTTAGCTGGGACCAGTTCCTGCGGTTTTCCTGGAAAATATAAAGACAAAATTCAAAATGGGTTTTGTTCTTTAGATTTTTTGCTAGGACATAGACCTTTAAAAATGGGGGGGAAAGTACGTGTATAAAAATGAGGGTGGGGTACTTTTATGCATTTTTAAAGGTCTATGTCCTAGTATTTATGTCAATGACTCGAATGCTTTTTTATTTTTTTAAATCTATCGAGCAGAATTTGAGATATCACTGGTACCAGGTGAAGAAAAGTAGTTTCGAGAAAAACGCGTTTAAAGTTTTTGTGCGACGCTCCAAATCTATAGAAATCGGTATATATCGTTACGTATATGTAGCTATAACTTTCGTTTTGTTTCGAATTTCTTACAACGGTTTGAGGACAGCATTACTATGATGTTAAGGAAGACTTTTAGAGAAGTTTACTACGGAAAGCCATCATTCAATGGTAAATCTTCTAGAAGATTATAGAAAAATGTTGACATTCTACGAAGAATCTCTGGAAAGTACGGTGGAAAATGTATGAAATACGTTCAATGTGTTCAAGATTTCAAGTTTGTTGTTGATTCCTGTTTCTCCAATAAACTTCATTCAACATTTGAAATATACATTGAACATTTTAAAAAACGCTATGTTGTCTTAGGATTAAATATCACTCCTAAAGTTTATGCTTTAATTACAAATGTTCCTTATTTTTGTTCGAAATACAAAAGGAGCTTTGGCTTTATATAGTGAACAGGCCATGGAATCTGTCCACTTAGATTTTAAAAATACATGGAAAATATATTGCGTCAATAAAATACATTTTTGAAAACTCTAAACGTTTGTTAAAAGCAATTAGTGAGTACAACAGAACTCATATTTAAATTTAAAAAATATTTTTATAATTTTCACTGTATGTTAAAAGTAACAAACAATTTATGGATTTAAAATTTGCAATAAATTTGTATATAAGAAATTGTTAAAAACTGAATATAAAAATAAAAATAATCATCGATGTACTGAATTGCTCATTTATTCTATGATTTTTATATTATTATTATTATACAGAAATTATGCACCAACTTCAAAATCATTGTGTATATTTGAGCACCTTGTTTTCAGAAAATAGAGAATTCTAGACGATGTTCAAAGTATTGCTAGTCTTGTTGAATAATTACTTAAAATATTGTGGAAACATGGCAGAATACTAGAGAATATTCAAAATTGTTATAGATACTAGCTACAAACCGTCTTTCATACCATAGCTAATAGTGTACAGAATAACGTGTATAAATTTTAGTTCGATCGGATAGTTGGTTTTAAAGTTTTCTTACCTAGAAAGAAAAAAAAAAACGTAATCCTTATAAGATCTCTCGTGTGTCTCACAACCGATTTTCTCAGAAACCATGCGACGTAGAAATTTGACATTTGGCATAAGAATACATCTTGTTAGCCCACATATTTTGCACTAATTGACAGTTTAAGACAATCCTATAAGAATTAAAGAGACGGCAAATTAAGTACTCGAAAAGAATTTTTTATTTTTTATATCATGTGAGGTATAACTTAAAAGGGCGAAAGTCCTAGGTATTATAGATTTCTATAAATTCTAGAAAATATGGTACTGACCCGAACTCACACCTGACCGGTTTATTTTAATCACGCCAGTTGGAAAAATAATATTACGAGAAAACTTTTATTTTAAGTTTAAGTGTTCGCCCCTCTCCGCCTACAGAAGGATTTAATTCGTGATATATCATTAATTGTTAAGTAAAATTTTAACAATATAATCTTGAAGTTTTATCATTTTTGATTCTAAAAATCAATTTTTTCAAAATTTTTGACCAGAATGACCTCTTTTAGAATTAAAAAAAAAGCACACTTGTTTTAAATTTTTGTGTGAAAAGCCTATTATATTTATTGAAATAAATTCTTTTGGCAATTACTAGGTATATATTGCATCAAGAATATTAAAAAATAACAATTTTAGCACCTTTTAGTTCTTCTTGACCGCTGTAGAGGGCCGTCTTCCAAAAGCCTCTTTTTAATCGGGTGCACACTTTACGGACTTCCTGTAACAAATTAAGTAAATATTCAAACGGGATTCTATTCATAAGGCTTAATACTAGACACCTTTAAAAGTTCATATTACTATCCCTTGTTTTTTTGAACAGGGTAGATTGCTCAAAATCTAGATAGAATCCGTAATTTCGAGTTTTTGATTGAATAGAAGTGGGAATAGAAAGTTATACTAATTTAATTTGTTCACTGTTGTCCATACGTCTAAATAAAATTATCCTTTAAAAAAATAATTTGCTAGTAGATAGTCTAAAGAAAATAATTTATTCGGTTTTATAAGCGCAAGCTGAATATTTCTTTAAATTGTAGTTCCTTTGACCAACGAAACGAGACCTGTTTTTGAAAGTGCACATTCGCTAAATTAACCAGACTTTAAAATGTTGTTTTAGTATGTACTACTTTCTAATTGTTCATCCTTAAGACGTGGTAGCAACTTTTAGTTAATAAAAGCAAACGTTTTTATGCTTCTGCTTTAGTTTATTTCACTACATCTTTTTTCTACATCTTGCTGTAAGGTTTAGTTTCCTAATTTCGTGTTAATTATAAATATCGCTTTTTAATATTACAAAAATCACAAGGATCAGGGCCGTAGCCAGCGGGGGGGGGTCAGGGGGTTAGAACTCCCCCCGAAATTTTGAAACTTATCTAAAAATTTACATGATTTTTTAGAACAGAACAAGGGTTGTCAGATGAGTAAAACTTCCGCTCTTGTTTTTTCTTTGGCAATGATAAAATATGTTAAACACATATTTAGTATCTTAGGAAAATCACTTTTATTCCAATTTTTTAATTTAATAAAATTAATTAATTTTATTTTAATGAAAATATTTGTTCGACATATTCAGTTGCATTCAGTTGAGTTGAGTTTTATTTACATTTTTAATTTTGTAATATTTAATTCTATAAAAGTATATTCTTATATATACAAAAGGTAATAATTGTAAATTTTTTTTCTTTTACATACAATATAAACATTAGTGTAATTTCTATATCGATGTAACTTTTTAAAAATAATCAGTGATGTTTTTCTCATACCACAAAGATAGGTAGCATTTACCTTTTCAAGGGTCTTTTAAAAAAACGCTATGTCCAAAAAAAAAAATAGATGTATAAAAAATATGCCCTCGGAATGAAAAAAATAGAATACTTTAGATGCCTCATCACAAAATTCATTAACAAAGGTAACAAAAAATAGGTCCTCTTCACTAGGCAATAAATATTGACGCCTTTACCCAATTTGAAAGTAGTTGATGCGATTAACAAACATCTTTAGCACTTATTGATTACTTAGGTTGTAACTGATAACTGAAGAAGTTCAAACATATTTTTTAAAATATTTCTTACTCTTTCTTTCGCTGCGAAAAGTCGAAAACTAGATTTTTTTTTGTAAAATCCTTTTTTTTTTTACGTTTGTAAGATATCTTTTTCAAAAAAATAAGTGTTTTAAAAAATTAGAACATTTAAGTATTTTGTATCCATGAAATTTTGAAAAAAAAGACTGTTTTTTTTTTTGCTAAATAAATTGTTTATACTTTTAAGAATATTTTAAGCGAAACATGCCAAAATTGAAGTTATTATTACCGAAGTTATAGCAATTAGAAGTGAGCGCGTCAGGGAGCCTACCCAAAACTCAGGTATAGTTCAGACCGTTACGTATCTTTAATAATAATATAATTCCTTTGGAAAGATTAAACTAATAGTAACTCAGGTAACGGAGGACATCGCAAAAGCAGCAGAGAACCTTATGTATGGTCCAGGAATCGCAGATTGAAAGTAATTAAAAAAAAAATTTACTTTTAAGGGGTTATCGTCGAGATTTTTTTCTTCCACGTTTTTCTCGAAATTACTTTTTTCAAACTGATGTACACAATATCCCAAACTCTACTGAACCGATTTGACTGAAATTTGCACCACTTATTTTTTCGATTGGGTTCCGTAATCAAAAGTTATATATTTTTGATGGAAATTCGAGTTTTTTTTCAATCTCATATCATCATATCTCCGCCATTTTTAATGTTTTTTTTTTATTTTTCAGTATTGGAAATTGTTTATAAATGTATTATATGTATACGTAAAATAAAGAATAATTCATATTTTTAAAGGCCGAGCCAAAAAAAAAGTTTATTTTTATGCCTATTTTTCGAGCGTCAGGGTGTTAAAAAATGTAAATTGCCAAACCCCCTCCCCTCCCTCTCTGCACCTTTTTATTTTGAAAAACCCCCCCCGAAAAAAAATTCTGGCTACGGCCCTGACAAGGATAAATCAATAAAGGACATCATATTCGAATTATTCGTTTCATTATTAATAGTGGAATTTTAATTAATATCCCGTAGAGGTGTAACTTCTCAAATAGGAAAAGAGAAATCACAACGGAGCAATTTCATTGGCTGCCGCAGGCCTTTAATGGAACTTTTTCTGGAGTTCGGTTAGCTGAACAACGCACGGAATCGAAGGGAAAGAAATGAGCTCTGGCTTATAAGTTCCACATATGTATGTATGTACGATTGCAGGTCTCGGCATAGCAATCACCTGCACGCAACATTTCAATCAGCGCCGAGCAGAAATCATAAGGAATAATGAAACCGCCCTAATTACGACCGGCCCCCTTTTATACGGCGCTAACTTGAGGGCCCTGGAATTAAAAAAAGCGGCTGCCGCGACGCGACTTATTTCTTCGCGCCGCAAAAGAAATCGGGAAAGCGATCAAGACGATGGCGGCTTTTCCGTGAGCCTTCCCATTGGACAATGCGTGAGCTCATCTAACGATCCGTGAACTTGGGAAAAGCGCGAGATGGGGGTCCGCGGTTAATGGCGAGGAGGAATGTAATCGAGCGGTGATCACTTTTTGAAGTTTTTCCTTTTCTTTTATTTATTTTTTTTTTGCACCTAGACGCTGCGGTGAGACCTTAATGCGGTTTTAATAGTTTGATTGATGCACACACGCACCTACTTAATGCGCCTGGCCAGCCCCACTCGTACCAGCTACGACTTGCAAAGCTACGGGCAAACCCCTTTCAAAGTCGTGTTTGCGTCTTATATGAACTCAAGAAAATTTCTCCGTCATTAATTCGCGCTTCGCGTTTGGGCTTATCAAGCAATTCAAAATGATAGCACGCAGAAAGACTTTCGCAAAAGAAAAACTTTCCGGCTTCCTCAATGAACTTCTAATTTGTGCAATTTTATGCACGTTTAGTATTCTAGGAAAATTGGTCCTTAGGTACATTATAATCTGACTAATAACTTTATTCGTATAAATCCAATATTCTATGATTCTTTGAGGAAATGAAGTATTTAGTAAAATGTAGAAATACAACAAAATTACCAAGTTTTTTTGATTTCAATTATTAAATGAAACCTATTGTCTGCTACTACTAACATATTTCTTTTTTATTTATTCCCTTCAAAGCACAGCCGGTCGCCCAGAGACACATAAATATCCGTCTGGGTTTTTATTATTTATGTGCAATATATGATCGATTTCATAGCTTCTTAAGGGGTTACATACGTACAGCAGCGCCAAAAATGCGCTAAAAGTAAAACTGTTTTTAGAAGGGATAGCAATAGAAATTACAAAAATAACTTTTACACATTGTTTACTAGTATGTAAACTTTATAAAAAAATGTATTTCTTTTTTTTTTTCAAAAATTATAACATAAAAAATCTTTTTTCCCGAAGCTCTATAAAAAAAAAGTAGGTCCATGGTTTACATCATTCCTGCCTGAAATGTTGATGGATCTGCAAAACGTAAAATAATTCCTGTAAAATAAAGTTGTAGTTATAGTCTGTCGAGCCGGATTTTTGAAATTCGAAAAATTTGGCAATTTACGGCAGTTTAAAAAAAAAAGTGCATTTTTTGTCATAAATTTCAGACTTTAATTAGGTTTATAAAATTTTGTAATCACAATATCAAAAATCCGACTCGACAGACGATAGAGAAAACAATTTCGAATATTTAAAGAAAAAAGCATAAAAAAATATTAAAATCTGTATGAGTTATCATGTAAACCGTGCCGGAAAAAGTAGTTTTGAGAAAAACGCATTTAAATTTTCAAGTGCGTTTCGCTCGAGGTTGCGCGCAGCTAAAGAAAGACCTTTATAAATTTTTTAATTTATATTGTTAACTTACGTCTAATCTCCCATTCCAGCTTCATATTGTATGCCTTCCTTGTCAGTAAACAATTGTTGTTTATTTTTTTCCGACAGGCTGAAAGGCTCCGAAAATAACGGAGCTACCTGCGCGCATCAGACTCTCGTCGGGCTGTCACGTTTTCTATAATAACTTTCGATCTATGTGGAATTTTTACAATCGACTTTCACAGAAATACGCCCAAAACTATAGAGAATAATAACCTGTAAAAAAAAAAGTCGATTTTCTAAAATTGCTGTACGTATGTAACCCCTTAAGCGGGTATTCTAGTCTAGAGGCATGAATTTCAGGTAATTTTTGAAGTGTCGTAAAAAAAAGGCAATTAATATTTTTACCATCCATTTTTTTATGAGTTATTTATTAATATTATAAGAATACAGAAAAAAATTAAAAAATAAAAAAATTAAAAAATTCCACAAATTAGCAGCTAATGAAGTGGGGGGTCTCAAAAAATTGGCACGTGACCATACCCACGATTTCAACCCTCCTAGCAATCTAAAACCAAGCAAAAAAAAAAATTATTAATCTAGAATAATGTCGCAATGGCTGGAACTACGGAAAAGTTGGAAAAAATTTTTTTCACGTAATCGCGACTGCCTGAAAAAAAAAACACTTTTTGGACTACTTTTTCGGATGGTTTCGAATTTTTTAAAAATATAAATTTGGGGATGGGGGTAGTTCCAGCCATAGACAAGTCTATAAAGAAGGCTCTCTAAAAATTTCAAGTAAATCGGTCCAGTAGAACCTGAGAAATAGTGGGTATCGTTTTGAAAAAGACTCCTAAGTCTAAGGATGCCGGGTCAGCAAAATACCTATAACTCCGAAAATAATTTGAATTTTGAAAAATCCTCTTGTAGACATATTCTTGAATAGTTAAACTTTGCAAATAGCAAAAAAAAAAAATCGATTTTTTTTTAATTTCTAGACTAGAATACCCCCTTAAGATCCTAATAATCATAAAATAAATATAATTATTTAAAAAATATTGAAATAATTATTGTTAAATAAAAATAAATGACCCGATAAAGAAACTAGATCTAGAAATTTTTATGTAAGGGTGCTGATTATGAATCCGCCGTCATATTTTCAAATCTCAGAATGGCGGACTCAATATGGTGGACTGATAATTTTTAAAAGATTTTCAGTTTTCATGAAAATGAATATGTCACTGTCAGATTTTCATCAAAAATGCTTTAGTAGGAGCACTTGGAAAAGTCTTTTAAAACTAGGTTTACGGAAAGCGTCAATTTGACGCATTTAAGATTTCCTGGTGAATTTACAGAAGTCGTATTTATCAATTTAAAGTGAAATATGCTTCATCTAATTGTTATAATAATAACAAGATATGTTCTTGTAAATTCCTTACGTCTCGAGCCATTTATTTCGGATGGAAATATATTTTAAACTTATTTTTTTCGTAATATCCATAAATTATACAATAAATGTCCGAAAACCTAGTGTTAAAGCGCTTCTTTTCCCGCTAGGGAGTTATTTTAATTCTACGACTTCAAATTTCTTATCTTGCATTTTTTTTACCATTGTAAAATCGTGAATTCTCAATAAATTGAATTGAATAATTTGTTGTAAAATTATTTAGGGTGAACAAATATTTTTGAGCGGTAGTTTAGGAAGCACTACGGATAAGCTAATTTTTATCAGTTACAATTAAAACCATGTATTTTATATAGAAGAATTTGTTGAAAACACCCACTGGGATTGATTAATTACTCAGTGACGTAGTCTTTTGCCTGAGATGTTTTGTTCTTAATTTCTATCTTTTGACCGCCAATGAAATGATACACAACATGTCCCAAAAATAACTATTAATAATTTTAGGAGCAACATTTCGTAAAATCCTATAACATGTCTTCTTACATAAAGGAATTGATGCAACGATCTCACTAATGTTCAAATGAAAAATTCGGGACAAGATCGAACTTTCTTCTCATTATTTAGTTGAAATTTAATTAGTCGCTGTGTCCATTTGACAAACGATCATGGTCTCGATGACCCGCAAATGGCATCGATTATTTTCGGTGCCGATTCCTTCCAGCAGCTAATTAAGCTGTAACCGAACGAGCGAGCAGAAAAATAAGTTCGAATGACATCGCGATATGACGCGGTTGCCAAAGGGATGCCTTTATCACTCGATCAAGAAAGAGTTACGAAAGAGCCAAGACCGCGAAGAAGTGCGCGCGCAGCTCAAGCCGCGGTCCCAGAGGAAAAGTCGCATACTCACTCAGGCACTTGTCTAATGACCATCGATTAATTACGCGCCGAGTGCCGCCTTTGATGATTCCATTTTAATGAAAATTTATTAATTTCACGTTGGAAAAGTATTGGTCGGAGTACTGCACGCCTTCCTGCGCTCTTTAATGCTGCGACGGTGCACTCCTTCGAAACGTCTTGGTCTTGCTCACGCGTTCTCGACTTCGTCCGCTGCCTACGGCTTGGGCCAAGGAACGCGAACTTTATGCGACTCGATGAAAAATGAAGGCGTTACGGATGTAACAGCGTGACAGATGGCGCGACCACGTAACAAACACAAAAAATTTTTGCGACATGCATATGCTTAAAATCGTGCCAAAGATTCAACTCTCATTGGCAGTCCTGCTTTCTGGCATCTCTAATTATTGCATTATTGCAGGAGCACCATCGGAATGGTCTTGTTAAATACAAGTTTTATAGACAACGATTTAACATCGGCCAGTCAGCGTCTATTTAACATTTCGGGAGGGTCCATTTGAGGATCCACAATAGCGCAATTTGTGCAGAAACTCTTCGTCGGTTCTTAATCGGAGTAATTTATAATGTTAAAACCAGATCGGAATACGCCCAATTTCAATTCTAGAGTGTGTAGAATATAAATAAACAATTCTAGAATAAATAGACATATAATTTATGGTCACAAGGTTTGAGGATAAAAATTGGGAATGATATAATAGGGTGAAGATCCAACCCTTTTCTATTTAAAATAAGAATTTTTATCTATGAATACTTGAGAAACTATTACATAACTTAAGGTTTAACGAAAACTTTGATTTCAGTATTATCGCTCACTATACCGAACCAGTTTCGAAAGATCCAATTTAAAATAGATCCATTATTTAGTTAATAATTTATGGAAGTATTTTATAATTGGTTTCATTTTTTTCTCACTTGTATTTCCTAAGATATTTAGCTTTAAAATTTCGAAAAATTACATTTTTCGATCGCTGAATATTTCCTAAAAACTTCGTTGCAAATTTTGTAAATGCCTTTACATCTACAAGAGTCTTTATATTTTTCAACTTATTGACAATGACAAGCACGCATTTATTTGTCTTGTGAAATGGAACCTCGAAGAAATAATAAATTTTCTTATGGAAAATGGAGACATTTTTAATTTAAAGATATTCCGCAAGTTTCGCAACAACTTTATGGAAATATGCAGGAAATTTCGGAGGGAAGTACAAGCGATCAAAAAACATATTTGTCACTTTTGAACCTAAATGAACGTTCCTATAAAATTATAAGATCCATGAGGATCTCAAACTCAAAATTATGTTTGCACTTTTCCTTATCCATGAAATTTGTCCTGCATGTTGTATTTGATTTTAACTTTACTAACAGAACCAAATAATGTCTCAACACATGCAGCAATGCTCTTTGTAGTTTGTACTAAGCTGAAGTTTTTTTTTAAGTCGAGTAGAAAATTGTGAAGTAAGGTAGTATAATACTGTGATCAAAAAGTAAAGCCAATTTGTTTATTACTTTGAATTTTTGTTATTTATTCTTCCAAATCTATATCATCCCCTTCAAAACAGTCCCCGCCCGATACAATACAACTATGCCAGCGATTTTTCCAATCCTCGAAACACTTCTGAAACTTGATGATTGGAATGGCCTTCAGTTTCTTCTTCGATTTTTCTTTTATCTCATCAGTCCGAAGCAGTCCCCGAAGCAGTCGTTTTAGCTAAGAAAATAGCCAGAAATCACATGAAGTTAAATCGGGCGGATACGGTGGTTGTGGAATATAATTTTTGATGAAAAAGTCTCGAAGAACCAATGCAGTGCGAGATGAGAAATTGAGTGTTTTTAGAACCAATCGAGATGCGACTCTTCTCAAGCACAAATGTTCTTTCAAAATGGTTTGGACCGATCCAAATGAAATGTTTATAGTATCAGCAAGGTCTCTAATTGTCAACCGACGATTTTTGAGCACCACATCTTTGATTTCATTGACATGTTGTTCATTGATTGATGTTGATGGTCGTCCGGGACGCTCGTTGTCTTCAACGCTTTCTCTGCCTTCTTTGAACTGTTCATACCACTTGTAAACATTTCTTTCAGACAAAACCTTATCGCCGAAGGCCTGCTGCAACATTCTAAACGTTTCTGTAGTAGAAATTTCATTCCGCAAATAAAATTTAATGCAACTTCATTGCTCAATAGAATCACATATTGTAAAAATCCAAAAATTCACTTTTAGTTGCTCAGAAAACACAACGCAACTAACCAAAAAAATGACGTACTGGAGTGACATTTTACACAGATATGAGTGACAGTGCTGCCAACCTAAAAAACAATAAGATTTGTTCGAATCGATGCACCCGCGCAATTTAAATTCAAAATTGGCTTTACTTTTTGATCACAGTACATATAAATCCATAAAAATTTGGTGTAAAGGATCTGGGCTGATAAGGCCAATTTTTGACCTGACTTATAATCGACCTCGTTTTAAAATTATTGAGGATATGCATTTTTTAATTAAATACTCATATTATTTTGGAAATGACGATAAGCCAATCAAATATATCACAAAAAAAGTTAAAAATTGCCAGTAATAGCTTTTGCTCTTCCTTTCATAGAAACGTATTTTATAAAAGTGATCAAGTCCTAGATTATACAAGGTGTCCAATAAGAAATTGCGAAAACTAATGGGTCATAATTTTTTAACAAATGGAGAGATCGGTAAAATGTAAATATTTTTTAATAAAGGAAAGTCGTCATTTTTATTTCATGTCCATTTTATTATAAAAAAATTAAATCTATTTAATACAAAACAATTAATTTAAAAATAAAGTGAAAAACGTTAGTTACTAATGATACATATTTCCGATATTTTAACCATCTAAATTGGCACAAATATCCAAATGCTTTCTAAAACTATTAAACACATGTTCTAACTTTTCATTTGAAATGCCATTGACGATCTTCCCAATGTCTTTAATAAAATCCTCAACTGTGTTTTGGTTATTTTCATAGCAAAGATCTTTAATGTAGCCCCATAAAAAGAAATCACATTGAGATCTGACGAGTAAGGTGGCTATTCTATTATTTTTCCCGTAGCAAAGCGTGGGTACCCTACTAGGCCAATAAATCGATCGCCATAAAATTTATTGATGATACTTCTTGTGTGCGATGAGCTGCTGCTCTGTCTTGAATAAAAAAAAAAGATTTAACGGTTCTCTCTTTTTCGCATGAGAAAGGATTTGGTCTCTAACATCCCTTTGCACGTCTCTCCGGCGACAGAAGAATCAAATAAATGCAGGTAGATACCTTTTATGTAGATGGTTCACATTTCAAAAATATGTATTATTAATAATTCACGTTTTGCACTATATTTTTAAATTAATGGTTTGTATTAAATAGATTTAAATTTTTTATAATAAAATGGACATGAAATAAAAATGACGACTTTCCTTTATTAAAAAGTATTTACATTTTACCGATCTCTCCATTTGTTAAGAAATTGTGACCCATATTAGTTTTCGCAATTTCCTATTGGACACCCTGTAATTATCCGAAGAACTAGTTGAATTTACACTAATTAAGAATAAAATGAATAACTCTTTGCTAAGATTAGTAAGATTGATTTTATTGGTTTTCTTATAGAAAGCAAACTCTTATGAGATTTTAAGCTAAATTCAAAATATTCTTGTGTAAGTGGTTTTGATAAATTTCTACCTTATTATTTTTATATAAAATTCAGAATATCTAGAAATTATAGGATAGAGCTTATACAAAACATTGGTCAATTATACCAACATTGTTTACCGTGTGCGATCTATTCGATATTTGGAGTATGATCATAAAACAATTCTACTCTTGTGAGTTCATACAATAATCCTTTTTGTGATATTGTGGATTTACGTTCTACTGCTCCCACCTCTTGCAATTCCTTAATGATGCAACAATTTTTAAACTACACAAAAACAAAATATCTTCTTCAAATAAGTAATTTCGTGATTCATTTAAATATTTTGATTTTTCGATTTTCACCCAACAAGATTGCTAATAAGCATAATCAGGGAAGTTTGTTTAAAAATTATGAAATCATCCTGTTATTTAAACTACAATACATACCTGGTTGAGGCAATATGGTCGAATTAGTTCAGTCAATAAGACCCATTGTAGATCTAACAAAAAAGCCAGTCGACCAGAGTTTTGGTATTAAATGCCTTGTTGATTTAACAATATTAAACTAAATTAAAAATGATTAAGATTAAATTTATTTTGAGAATTATAAATACGTGAAGTTGTTAATTGCTCTTATGGAACAACACTCATGAACACAACTCACAATTTTTTTTTTTTATTATATAAAACAAGCTTAATTAAATTATACACAAAAATTATGCAGTAATTAACTAAGCTAACTCTCACAAAAGCATAGTTTGAGCCTAAATATATAAATTTGACGTATGGACACTATTTTGAGATCTATAAAAGTTTGGATTGTGGAATAAAATTTGGATTTTTTTAAGCACATTTTTATAATTTTACTTTGTAGGTTTATTGGCGGCTTAATTGTGTTTGTATACAGGGTGTCCAATAGGAATGTGTAAAAACTAATGAATCACTATTTTATAATAAAAGGAGAGATCGGTCAAATGTACATAATTTTTAATAAAGGAAAGTTGTTATCATTTCATATGCATTGTAATATAAAAACCTTAAATTTATTCAATACAAACCATTAATTTAAAGATATAGTGAAGAACGTTACTTACTAATAGTAGGAGAGCCAGTGACATTTTTCAGTGATGATTTAGTTAAGGTCTATTTTTTGAGAGGATGTTGAGGAGGGCCTAACTAAGTGCCATCCGCGAGGATTAACCCTGATTCCAGTCATAAGAGGGTGGCAGAACGCCCCCAACGTGTAAAAAAAACGGCATCTTTTTATCATTTAGTTAAGGCTGAAATTTTCTCCAGCAGTCCTTTGATAGCCCACAATCATCGATATTATATTTGCAGAACGATTGGCCAGTCATAAGGGGGTGGCAGAACGCCCCAAACATGTCGTGTGAGTGATGAACTTTTTATTATTTAGTTAAGCTTCATCTTTTAATATGTTCTTGTGACAACTATTCCAAGTGTGAATGTCAATTTGCAGAACAAAATGACGGCATCAACACCCTGGCAGAATGATTTGAAGTTTTTACTTCAATTAGAAATTCAATTCTCTACAAAAAAGGTCTCTTGACTTTTTTTCGTATTTTGATTAGTTTCTGACAAGGAAGGTACCCGAGGTGTACCTCACCGATTTTCTTGATTTTGTGGTATGTGGTAGAGCATCGAAAAATATTGAATACATATTTTTTTTACGTGCTAACTCCTCCTTTGAAGGGGTAAAAACCACCCTTAAAGTTAACCCCCAAAAACCATTTTTTTTAAATATCTTGAAAACTAATTAAAATTTTGCAACAATACCAAGTGCGCTTTTTAGGTTGTATTATAACAATATTGTGAATAGTACTTTGGACCCAAAGGGCCGCAACCCCTAAGTAATTTTGAGGGTAAATACGATTTTTCAGAGTATTTTTTATCTGTAAAAATTCCTAAATTATTAGAATTTGAGCCAAAATAATTGGATAAAGTAGATAATTGAAAAATATAGTTGACGTGTTTTAGGAGATTTGAAAATAATCAATTTTAAGAGGGTGAGCGGGGGTAAGTCACCCCCGATTTGCACCAGAGCTAGATTTTGTCAATTTTCCTGATTCCGTGGTATGGTGTAGAGCATCAAAAAATATTAGACATGTATTATATATATATATATAGCATCCTCTCCTTTTAAGGGATGAAAACTACCCTTAAAGTTTACCCCGAAACAAAATTTTTTTTTAATATTTAGAAAACTAATTAATGTTTTACAAAAATATCAATTGCACTTATTATGTTATATTAAAGCAATATTGTGAACTGTACTTTGGAGCCAAATGGCTGCAACCCTTAAGTAATTTTGTGGGTAAATGCATCTTTCAACGTATTTTTATTTTTAAAAATTCTTTAATTATATGAATTTATTGAAAGGTTGAATTCTACCTTATAGTTCACTTGCAACAAATATCTTTTTACTTTTTTGGTATTCAATAAATTATTAAATTTCGCGACAAAACCAACTGCATCTATTTTATTATGTTTTCGGAGGTTAATTCAACTCCACTTTCTAGTTGATTCTATAAAAGTGAAGAGTAAAGTAGTCGAATCAAATATCTTTATTTATTTGGATTTAGACTACACAGAAAAAAAAATTCTAATCCTGGTTATGCGATTTTATTTCATACAAATATTGCTCGATATAATAAATGCCACGAGCACGATTTTTGTATACAAAGTATTCAACGAGATTTGTATAAATTTTATCCGACCATCCGACCTTAATCTATCGGCAAAATTTTTAATTATCTTCAACAAGCAATTAACAATTTTAATAAAAAATAAACAATAACAATTTATAATTTTATATTGTAATAATATACATTAGTTTAAATTATATGTATATGTATATCGGATGAGTAACAATTAGATGTTTTCGGTTTTCGGATTTGGAAAAATTACGTAAGACATTTTTCGGATAGCGTAATGCTAATGGATGAAGATTTAAATCTACATTTGCGGAATAATATAATAAAACTACAATAGTTCATAATCAACTTTCTTCCCCAAGATACATGAATTTATTCAAATATTCATGGTACAAGAGTGGCTATACGGATGCAAAACCTGCAAAGTTCGAAAATCCAGTTGAATTCGCCTTTAGATCACAATCTATTATTCGCTGCGAAATACCAGGGTGTAAAAATGTAGCACTTTTAAAATGTGCATGGTGTAAAAAGTCACTGTGTCTTAAACATTTTTTTGAAGATTACCACTTTTGCTCCAATTATATGGCGTAATCTGATACTTTGTAAAAATTAGTCACATAAATGTAATTATACATAAGTTTAATAATGACAAATAATAATTATGACAATAATAAAAATATAATAATTTAACTAAATTTAATATCTTTACAAATCCAACTTAAAGAATGTATATAAATACTATATATACAAAAATATATAATTTATAATTTTAATAAAATAAGTGCACTTACTTTTATCGCAAAAAATTAGTTTTCAAAATATTAAAAAAATTTTAAGGGTAGTTTTCATCCCTTAAAAGGAGAAGATGCTATATATATATGTATATAATACATGTCCAATATTTTTTGATGCTCTACACTAGAGATGCCACGAATAGTAATTTGGCCGAATACCGAATACCGAATGTTCGGCGAGCCTCTTGGCCGAAGGGCCGAACATTCGGCAGCCGAATATTCGGCCACACTTAGTACTTTCCGCGGGCGACAAGTCACAGCTGTCGCTACAGAAAATGTTCGTTCAGATGAAGGTGTGGAACAGAAAAATTCTGTCGCAAATGAACTTGATTTTTACATGGTATCTGTTCGTTTAGATCGGACAGCAGACCCTTACAAGTGGTGGTCAGCAAACGCGAAACAATATCCAACCCTTTCACAATTTGCTAATATTTATTAATCACCTCCCGGTAGCAGTGTGTATAGTGAGCGGCTGTTTTCGGAAGCAGGTATAATTTATGAGGAAAAACGCAATCGTCTGCTATCAACAAACGCTGAAAAAATTGTTTTCATTCATCATAACTTACCACTGGTAGATTTTAAATATTAATTTGTTAGCTATTTTTTTTTTTGGTTAAAAAAATATATCTTTGTGAGTAATATTTTGAGTTCTTTTTTCATGATTTATTTGGTAATCCTTACTACATATATTTTATCATAAATACGAAATTAAATCTGTTTATCACGATTTCACGCCAAAACTGCTGAACCGATTTAAATGAAATTTGGTACACAGATACATACTCTAGAGCCTTAGAAAGGGCATGGGCTATAATTTACGCGGACGAAGTCGCGGGAAAACAGCTAGTAATAAAAAAATAATAAATAAATTGCTATTCGGTATTCGGCCGAATAGTTAACCATATTCGGCCGAATACCGAATAGCGAAAAAAAGTGGCCGAATAGCCGAATACCGAATAGTTGCCGAATATTCGTGGCATCTCTACTCTACACCATACCACGGAATCAGGAAAATTGACAAAATCTAGCTCTGGTGCAAATCGGGGGTGACTTACCCCCGCTCACCCTCTTAAAATTGATTATTTTCAAATCTCCTAAAACACGTCAACTATATTTTTCAATTATCTACTTTATCCAATTATTTTGGCTCAAATTCTAATAATTTAAGAATTTTTACAGTTAAAAAATACTCTGAAAAATCGTATTTACCCTCAAAATTACTTAGGGGTTGCGGCCCTTTGGGTCCAAAGTACTATTCACAATATTGTTATAATACAACCTAAAAAGCGCACTTGGTATTGTTGCAAAATTTTAATTAGTTTTCAAGATATTTAAAAAAATGGTTTTTGGGGGTTAACTTTAAGGGTGGTTTTTACCCCTTCAATGGAAGAGTTAGCACGTAAAAAAAATATGTATTCAATATTTTCCGATGCTCTACCACATACCACAAAATCAAGAAAATCGGTGAGGTACACCTCGGGTACCTTCCTTGTCAGAAACTAATCAAAATACGAAAAAAAGTCAAGAGACCTTTTTTGTAGAGAATTGAATTTCTAATTGAAGTAAAAACTTCAAATCATTCTGCCAGGGTGTTGATGCCGTCATTTTGTTCTGCAAATTGACATTCACACTTGGAATACAGTGGTGGAAATAACTATAATTCCACTGAATAAAAGTTATGCCATAGCTTTGTATTTTGAGAGAAAAAAATGAAAACTGCACTCCTCGGCTTTGTGCGCATGCTCAATCAATTTAGTCAGAATTCGTGTCAAATTGGTTAGTGTTAACGGTTTCTGGGTGAGTTTTAATCATTTTCGTTGTGATTGCGCGTGGAAATTGCTATAATTCCAGAAGTGTTGAAGTGCCGCTGGCGGATTAAAACAAGGAGTTATTGATTCATTAAGATATAAAAAATAATTTTGGAGGTAATTTAAATATTTTAGCAAAAAAAAAAAAAAAAAAGGGAGTACTATATTTTATCCAGGAAAATTATTAACTAAAGAAGAGCAGACGAAAGTGGTTGCGTTCAAAACAGCAAATTTTTCACTGTGAAGAATTGCTCAGATGTTGGGAAATGGAAGGACTCACACAGCTGTACGAAATTTCCTGTGTTTATGTGCAAATTATGGTAAAACTAACAAAAAAAAACCTCCGCCAAAACTTACCAACATGGACCGGCGTTCTATAATTGGGTTAGCAGGAAGAAAACATTTAAGTTCTTTTCCAATTGTGAATGACCTTAAGTTGCCCGTGACTTCTAGACGCGTTCGGCAGATTTTGCATACCAGTGGAACGTTAGAATGGAGAAAAAGAATATCAAAACCGGCAATGAACAAGCAGCATAAGGAAGCCAGACTTCAATTTGCTAAAAATCATATGTCTTGGACCAGGGAATGGACGAAAGTGATTTTTAGCAACGAAAAGAAGTTCAATTTAGACGGTCCAGATGGATGTCAATTTTACTGGCACGACCTTAGAAAAGATACAGAGGTCGCTATGAGTCGCAATTTTGGAGGTGGTACGGTAATGGTTTGGGCTGCTTTTTGCAGCCAAGCGAAGACACCCATTTTTTGGATATCTACCAGAATGAAATCCAGCGATTATATTCAACTACTGGATAGTATCCTAATTGACTTCGGCGATGATAATCTCAGCAAGGAGTGGATCTTTCAGCAAGACAATGCACTCATCCACTCATCTCGCGAAACGAAATCGTGGTTTCAGACCAGGAACATACCTGTTTTGGATTGACCGTCGCATAATGCTGATCTGAACCCAATTGAAAATCTATGGGCAATATTGATTCGGCAGGTTTACTCAAATGGAAGGCAGTTTACAACGATTCAGGAGTTGAAAGCGGCCATAAAACATGCTTGGGCGCAATTGTCTCAATCGCAGCTACAAAAGTTGATAGACAGCATGCCAACGAGAATTTTCGAAGTAATTCAGGCTAATGGAGGCAGTACACGTTTAAAAAAAAAAAAATTGTGTTGTACTTCTTAAAATATGAATAGTGGATTTATAGTTATTTCCATGCTAAAAATTGTTTTTTTTAATATTACTTAAAATTTTGCTTTCAACTAGTGATATTTTTGTTTTTTACGTTAGATTTTAGAAATGATACAATAAACGGAAATAAAACGGCTCACTTCGAATTATAAATTAGCAGTCAGTTGCTTTCAATAGAAAAAAACTCAGTGGAATTATAGTTATTTCCACTACTGTAGTTGTCACAACAACATATTAAAAGATGAAGCTTAACTAAATAATAAAAAGTTCATCACTCACACGGCATGTTTGGGGCGTTCTGCCACCCCCTTATGACTGGCCAATCGTTCTGCAAATATAATATCGATGATTGTGGGCTATCAAAGGACTGCTGGAGAAAATTTCAGCCTTAACTAAATGATAAAAAGATGCCGTTTTTTTTACACGTTGGGGGCGTTCTGCCACCCTCTTATGACTGGAATCAGGGTTAATCCTCGCGGATGGCACTTAGTTAGGCCCTCCTCAACATCCTCTCAAAAAATAGACCTTAACTAAATCATCACTGAAAAATGTCACTGGCTCTTAGACTATAATGGTATATATTTTCGATATTTTCCAGGTATAAGATATACAATTTGAAGATCTCTCCCCTCTAATGTTATTTTATTTTGTTGAAGAATGAGATTAGTTTTAGATCCAAAAATCATGCAATTAATGGAAAACTAACTAAAACTAATAAAAACTAAAATATTATGAGAAATCAAACTCAAACATACTTCTGGGTCTTCAGAGATCATTATCCCCTTTTTTTTGACCAAACTACGGTAAAACCAAAAAGGAAGGGTTATGACTTTAGCTATGTATGTATGTAAGTATATATGTATGCATTTTTGTATTTAAGTATGTTCCACTGTAGCGCCTAAACTACTGAGCCGATTTTGATGAATGGAGTGTCAATCGATTTGTTATTATGGTCCGGGTAACATAAACTACATTTTATATGAACAAAATGAATATGACGGATATTACATCCAAAAAGTGGGGGTCTCTGAAACTTTTTTTTGCTATCATATCGAATTGGATGTCAAATGAAAGAAGAAAAATTCAATAATATAAATATAATACAATATTAAAAGAGGAAAAGTTTAATATAAAAGAAAAAGTTGAAAAAACTATAACCCGATTACGGAAAAAAATAAATATAATTAAGGGAAGAAAAGTTCCAAAACCTTTAACTCAACTAGATATACATAAATAAAATAATAATAAAAATAAACAAAAAAATAAGAAAGAAGTTCCTTTTGGCAGTTTCACATTAATAACGTTATAATTCAACTCAAATGCCGTGGTCGTGCGTTGTCAGCTATTAAAAGCAAACATTCTAATTTGACAAATAAAACCAATGGAGATGACTTCAATCAAGGATGAAAAAATCGCTCGACCACGGCATTGAGTGATGATTTTTGATTTTTGTGATTGTTTGCTTTTTACTTTTTAGTTTATTTTATTTAAGTATATATCCCTTGTCGAGTTAAAAGTTGTGGAACAATTTTTTACACTTTTTTTTTTGTCTCAGTATATTAGCAGTGATTTTAAAAATATTGACCTTATAAAATTATGAAAAAATTATACGTGGGTAATTAAGAGTGAATTAAAAGTAACTTTTAAACGATTTCTGTTTAAATATTTAGATGAATTTTCAAAAACATTGATTGCTACAAGGATTTCTAGAATCATTAGACTCATTAGCAGTGCGTGCTCTCGATTATTAATAAAGTCGAAGTGAAGTATCCGACGAGCTGACATGAGCATGCTGCCGCCAAATCCTGGATTAGCAGCATCCTTGAATTAATTTGAGCAGGGTCTCGAGCAAGAAGCAACAACTGGGCACATCAATGACCATCAAAATCACGCACGGCTGCATCCACAGGCCCATTAACTTGACAAATAATCACAATAACGAGCAATTTGTTCCCGGGCGGCGATCGGGCGGCGGGAGCAGACCACGCTGATGGCTTGATGTCTTTATGAAGACCCGAGAAGGAGGTGCATTATGGCCGCAATCCCGCAATCCCGCAATCCCGCAATCCGAATGGGATCTGAATAACAAGCAGCGGGTCTGCATCAAGCCGGCTCCGTTCCATGCTGCACATCGCATAACCGCGCGCATTACGCTATCGCCAGAATCAGAATCAGAAAACTTCCGCGGCTATTGTTTGCCAACACCTACGGCAGCGGCAGCAGCGCAGCGCCTACTCGCGGGGCCCGTCTTCGCGTGTAAAGGCGGGCATTAGGCGCTGTTCCCATTCCCGGTCGCCTGGGAATCCGGGATCGAATTTGAATGTGTAATAAAAGGATACACGGCCGGCACTCACGCGCAGCTCCATCACCGGCTCCATCAGCGTGTGCAGCACTATGGACGCCGTGCCGTGCCATGGATGCTGTGGATTTATCTCGGGGGCAATTTGTCTTGGGAAGTTCGTACATCTCCCGAAATTGATTCTGAGACTTGCCAACAACTTGTTGGGGCGCGGAGGATCCCCTTAACTAGGCGGGCGCGCTCCAATTCCCTACTCACCCCCGTCAAATTCACGGAGATCGGCTCCGGCCGGGGCAGATAACATCGCCTCTCGGAAATTAACTTTCGGGATGTCGTCTCGATGTCAACAAGCATCGTGGGCAGGTGAACGCTCCAATCTAAAGACGACGGGGCCTCGGAGCCTCGAGGGTGGAATCCCAGACGCCGCTGCCACTGCCACCGTGTGGATTAATCTCCCTGCCATCCGTCATAGTGAGCGTAAAATGAATAAAATAATTTTATAATTGAATCATAGGCAAAATTCATTAATCAGCTACGGCATGGAAATTATTGCCGGGATTAGGAGGAGGATTACAACGTGCTCAGACTGGTGCTCCGGTGACTCCCCCAGAAGTTCTCCGGAGCACTGCCGGGGGGGAATCGGATAACGCGCGCTTACTCACGTGGAGATTTAATCGCCCCACGGATTATATGCGAAAACAATTACGACGCCGACTGGCTTAATGTACATCGAACTTGTTTTCGGAGAAGTCTTGCCACAAACGCTCCTTGCGGTTTGGCTTTGCGCTTAGTTCACCCCCAGAATAATAATGCTTTATCAAATTTGGTTCACTACTTGTAAAATGAAGCTCATGAAGATTTATTTTCATAAAAAATTGCAATTTTTTGTGTTCGGTTTAAAAGACAATTCATTTTTAACATTATTCTAGGCCAGAGTAGGAATATACTGCAATTACAAATCTTAGTTTGTCTACAAGACAAGGCTTCTTATGGAAGTTCACAGCATCTGCGTTTACCATAATCTGATTGCTTTTGAACAATTAATACTTAATGTGGACCGAAGATAGACTCTTGTAATTTATAAAAAGACCTTTTTTAAATCAGGCTGGTCGATAATATCATCTGTTTCTATTTTAAGCTTAATATGTTATTAGTATTTTATCTTTTTGTAAATCAGCCACAGTGTTGTGCCTATTGTACTGATAAACGCGTACGATCAAGATAAAGGTGGAAATCGAACCCGCAACCTTTGAAATAAAAATCTAACACTAGGCAACAAAATTTTATCGTTTATCATTTCTACAGGATTTTTCCCTTAGATAACGAATTCGCAAATGAAAATGTCCCTTGATGTCCCGAGTTTTTCAGAAAAATAAGTTTGAAGAGTTTAAAAAGGCGTATTTTGGCGACTTTTGAATATTATACGTAATTAAAAAGTAAGCCTCAATCTATTATATAAGTTAATCAATATTTCTGTCTGGCGCCGAATAAGTATTGCTTCTTGTGTTTTTGCCTTTATTCAATCACTTATTTCTAACATTTCCATTTTTAATTTAAGGGTTTACGTGAGTTTCAAATTCTGAGAAAATCAATTTTCTTCTCGACAGTTTTTTAATAATAAAAAGAGTAAGTAAGAATAAGAGTAACGAGTAACATTCAACTTTAAACGCGTTTTTCTCAAATCTCTATTTTTGAAGTCTGTGGACACGGTTACTCAAAAACTAATGCACCGATCTTATTCAAATTTTGCATGTTTCTCCTAAATAGCATTGAGTAGGGAGTAAAGTGATTTTATTTTTCGTACATCACAACATAAGGTAGAGTCGCCAAATATCGTCCCCTTTTTGTAAAACAAATCTAAAAAAATAGAAAAAAATACCACAGTAATAAATGAAACGTCAAACATTAGGTTCAATATTCCTTTATTCTTAAAAATAATCAAAAAGACCTTAACATTGTTAGAAAAAGTTATAAAATAGCTTTAATAAAAATACTCAAATTATGAAAATATATTTTTTGCTCCTAATTTCGTCCCGGGGACGATATTGAGGTCACAATAATCAGTACGTGAACTGGAGTTGTACTTACTCCTTTTCTATTATATAAAATTGAACCTAACTATCACTTTAATATCTAATCAGCCCTTTCTTAATTATTTTAATCATTTTTTCGGCATCTAAAAAATAAAAAATAAAAACATTCTAAAGTTACATGTTACGATATAAGGTTCAGGTAAGGGGACGATATTAGGAAATTTCTGTTTATTTTTTCGCGTCCATTTAAGCAAAAAACGTGTCATAACCTGAAAATTTTACTTAATCGATTAACATCTGAGATATTAATAGTTAGTTTGACAAAAAAATTGTGTCAATAAGTCAGGTATCTCAATATTTTATGGAATCCGAGAATATTTCAATGAAAAACTCACCTTGAACACTTTTTTTGATTTTCGAATTTCTGTCGGTTCGAACGTCGTGACGCACTCACTTCTACACAATGGCCGACTGATGCAACTAGCTGTCGGTTCGGGTCACCGATAATAGATGGCGGTTTTTAAAAGAGTAGATATTGGAGGGGACAAAATTAGGGTTGGGGACGAAATTTGGTGACTGTACCTTACTCTACATAGCAATATGTATTGGTTTTTCGGTTTCGCCGCCAAAAATTCAAATTTCCAAGCTGAATTCGTATATTAACATAAAAAATTGATTTTTTGGTTTCAGATAAATCTAGCACAAGTTATGATGTCCACCGCATTTTTAAGAGGTTTTCGAAAACCAGCTCTCAGCGGGCCATTTTTCGATATTATTATTCAAACTTTGCATGTATTTAATAGTACTTTTTTACCATTAAAAAATACCAAAAAAAAAAATGATATTTTCATGATTTGAAACCCGTAACCCTTTAACTAATAATTTCACTAATTTAAGACAACTAAAAATGAATGATAATATTTAAATTTTCATTTTCGCCAGATCGTCCTTTCAATTAATCGATTGTTTCGGTTGCTGTATAGCACGTAGTGCCATCCTGTTGACACCACAAATTGACAAAGTAATGCTCGCGCAGCTATGGAAACTTTTCAATAACATGACGAATATTATTCGGTCCATAAAATTCATGAAATGCTCTATAAGTTTATAAGTATTATAACTGAACCCTTATTTCAGAAATAATTGTCCATTACATTTACAAAAAATGACAGCTCATTTTACAGTTATTCCTATCGGAAAACTGATACCTCTTAAAAGAACACCCTTTATATACTGGTTAAAGGTTAAAACTTTTATTTGAGCGCCATTAAAAGTTCCTATGATGATCCTTTAAATTGATTTTTTTTAAATGACCGAAATATGGTATTTATATTTTTCTCGAAAATGAGACCTAACTGAACAGATTCGGAAAGTATTAATGCCTATTGTATTTTGATAAGAAGGGATAAAAGGAGGATGTGCTCCGAAAGGAATATTTTAACCCGCAGATTAAAAGAAATTACTTTATGACGTAATTTTTTTTTAAATTTAATGTAATTCGCCACAAAGGGCTATTACCATTCTTACTTCTATGAAGTGTTCTTGTGATCCATAAGACACGTGTGTCAAATGTTAACGTTCTAACTCACACATTCCTTGAGCAACAAGCATTTGGACAAAATGTATCTTAATTTTGTCGATCAGTGCCTGACATACATTTTCAGATAAAAGTTTAAAAGAATTACACCCTTCACAAAATATTAGCAATTTTTATCCACGACCTTCAGGTTTGAAGATATTTCAAAATGACAGTTATTAGATTTATTAGTAAAAACAAAATATTTTTCGACTAGAATCTAGCAAAATTCCAACTAGAGTTGACTTCCTAGAATTTCCAGTTATAAATTTAGTGAAAATGCAAACAATACAATTCTATTTATGTACCCACTATCTTTACTATTTATATCTAAATTAATTAAAATTCCAGGTATAAGTGATAGAATTCTATTAGCTTGTTTCAACTAGATTATAACGTATAAATTCGTTGGGTTTTTTAAACCTTTACTAGAACAACTAGACTTATAATTATCGGTGCTAGAAATGCAGTATATTTTTATCTAGATTATTTAGTTTATGTTCTAAAATTGTACTACTTGCTTGAAGTCGCCGCGAAAACAAAACTGATTGTCTTAAATTTCTTAGACCTATTTCCTAGTTTTATATCACGCCGACGTTATTTCATAGGTACCTTTTAAAGCTTTTGAAGTTTTGAGGGCTGTTCGGTTATTTTTGAAATGTAGCCCAAATGATCATAAATACTATTTTTCTATATTCTTGTAAATTAATATGGTGTTCATGATCATTTGGACTTGGGCTTCTTTCAAAATAAACTGCTCATATATTAAATACTTAAATTTAGAATATGGAAATTTTCTCCAAATCTGGTGGTTTTTTTTTCGGTAAAATTACAAATTTTTTTAGTTTTCATTTTTCGTTAAAAATTATCTCTAGAAATACGAAAAAAATTATTTAAAGGTTGAGAACTTTAAATCCGTTTTTCTCCAAATTGCATCTTTCGACCTGGCGCAGGTGATTTCGAAAAATCTACTACACGGATTAACTTCAAAATTTAACTGCATACTCTTCAGAGGTGTCGCTACTACAATTACGAATTTTTATTGTTATTAATGAAAGTTATAAACAATTAAAGTTAAAAAAAAAGAGTCGAAAAAATCAAAAGTCCACCATTTTGTTTGTGTTTTAATAAAAATTAATGATTCTAGGACGGGCGATAGCCAGAACAATCACTAATAAGAATTTGGTTTTTTGCTTTCAGATGATCCTGAGTCACGAAATTACCTGGGTCAGTAAAAATAAAAAATTTTTGACACTGCCATTTTGGAAAAAATACTCATGAAAAAAAAATTGTTGTCGTAAATTTTGAGATACTTATTAAAATGTATCAACAATATTTGATACTAAAATATCATTTTTACTATGAAATGGAAAAGATTTAAAAAATAATCAAAACCACCAGAAATTTTGGAGGTACAAAAGTAGCTTATTTTCTAGCGAACAACACTAAAAACCTCAACACTAAACACTATCTAATAAAAGTTTACTAGAAAAAAGATTTGGAGTTTAAGACCCTAAATATAAAACATATCTAAAATTCGGAACTTCCCCACATGTAAAAAAACCTTGTTATTTCTGCTACGACTATAGATTAATAAAAATGAAATTTTTAACGTTTATAACCAACTAAAAGTGTCTAAAAAGGATTTGTTCTACTTCTTTTTATGAAGATATTTATTTATTTATTTATTTATTTATTTATTTATTTCAGTCTATCAATTACATACTAATTTTACAGACTAGAATAAACACAACAGTTCTAATTCTTTACATTTTCTAAATATGCTAGTTTATTTTTGTATTCTAATCTAGACATCGTGAAATCCAAGTGAATATTAAACAAATTGAACTTATTTATACATCTAGTCATTACTTCATAAAAACCATAATTTGTACGATGTGACGGAGCAATTAACAAGTTTCTTGAACGAAGAGGTCTTTCCAAAGCATAAAAATTTATTAAATTCAATAACTCAGGACACTGTATATCATTACACAATAAATCTTTAATAAACAAAGCGCAGCTACAGTCACGTCGATATTGAAGAGTTGATAAACCAAATAACAAACGTCGTGAATTATAATCAGGCATAATCAATTTCCACCAGTTTAATTTAAAGCATAAAAATCTGGTAAAGGACTTCTGCACCGCTTCAATCCTGTTAATATGTACAGCATACGTAGGACTCCATATAATAGCACCATATTCAATAAGTGGTCTCACAAAAGACAAATATAAAGCTTTTAAACTAAAAATGTTATTAAATTCCTTGGTGTTTCTCTTAATAAATCCAAGCGATTTATTCGCCTTAAATATCACATGGTTAATATGTTTAGAAAAAGAGAGTTTCCTATCTAAAATTATTCCTAAGTCAGTAACCTCATTAACATGTTCTAAGAGCTGACCACTTATGGAGTAATTAAATGCAAAGTAAGTTGCTGAACGATAATTGATATTAACCAGTTAACTGGGAAATTTAGTTTTAAAAGTACCTCACGAGGTGCGTAATTAAAATCAAGCGATTATGAATATGGTTAATACTGGTTAATACTAATATAATCTACTATGCCCTTTTTGTTGCTTTTATAGAAATCTTTTTTGAGCAAGTTATTCTCAACTGTGTAATCTCTGAAATGTGTAGCTTTTTTTGGGTGGTGTTAAGAAAAGAGCCCATTTTCCCAAGTCCTAGGACAGAGCCCTAAACAAACGGAGCATGTGGTGGAAGTAGATTTCTTGGAAGTGTAAACAGACAAATGCCACTAAATTGATTAGCGATCAATCAGAGAGGCGAATGTTGTTTTTTCCTCCCTCGTTTTGATGAATAGCCCTTTTGATGGCGGACGTCTTAACTACGCGCTCGGTAGTTCTGGGAACTGCACTAGTCGCCTGAAACAATGGGGCCCGGCTGTATTAAGACATTAATCACCTGAGCCGCCGCTCGCCCGGTCCGGACCGTGCACCCGGTTCTGCTGACGATAGGCTGTTAATCTGATTAAAAATTCAATTTGTTTGATTAGAGCGGACTTTGTTCAAACTCCGCGCCCATCGGTCTCGGCGGGGAGACCCCTCGGTCGGGTCCCGTAAGAAAGAAAGGAAGTCCGGACGGGAGGAGTTCCTTCATCACCATCAGGAGCTACATCAGTCGCAGTTGAGGCAACCATTTGCGGCGCTGTTAGCGCAACTGACACGGACCAATACAGCGCGATTGGCATGGGAGCGGGAATGGGTTCGCTTCGCATCGCCTTGTCGTATCGGATCCACTGCCCTGCTCCCAGCTCCCAACTCCCGCTCCAGATCAGATCCCATTCCAGGTCCGTTTTCGCATGAATAGAACTCCCCGCAGCGGTTCAAGCAGAGTGGCGCACTCACTTGTTCCCGATTCACCCCGAAAAATTGCCATTGCGCCCCGCTCTCTATATAAACACGATTTTTATATATCAGTCGCATTGTGAGCGCGCGTTCTGCTGCTGTACGCAGGCATTCATCCCGGGGATCTCTGTATATACGCGCGCTCAATGGTGTATCCTTTGGGAGCAGATGACAAATGAGGGCGAATCCGTCAACGTCAAAATCAGACTGTAACTGTACAAGAGATAAGTATTTTCTTTATTTAGAGCACTGGAGGAGGAAAAAACGAACAAGAGCCCCGGAGCTGGCTGTACATCAGGCTCATTCGGGCTCACGCGGGCTAGCTGGACCCGTTCTGTTCTCAGGCGCACGACGCTCCCTCCACATTTCTTTCCCGGTTTCATTTTCGAAATGGTGGGAATTAAGCGGTAAGCCCCGCTCCAAGGAATGCACTTTGTGACCTTCTCGTTGCTCCTTTCCCTAATTATGACACTTTTACGCATGCTTTATTATACAACAGATATCTGTCATGATCTAGCTGAAAAAAAAAGTCATTCATTTAAAAGTCATCGTCAAATAAAATAAGTATTTATTAAACAATTTTTAAGTAGCTGGTTAGTGGACGGAAATTTTCTTTCCAACTTAAATGTTAAATTTTTTAATGGAGTGTTGAGGTAGCGCAATTACACACATTTTTTTCCAGTTCTTTAAGGTGTATCGTGTTACAGCGTCTGTTCTACAGCATGTAGATTACCGTCCCTTATAGTTGCAAGATAGTATTTAAAGGTAAAGCTATTGGATCACAAGTATCATTGAAACACGCTTGTTTTTGGTAAACATAACATTTTTATTATAAAAATAAAATTAAAATTTAGTTAAAACAAAATACAACATTTCACTCAAAAATATAAAACAACACTTATATATGAAAAAAAACCAAAGTTAAAAAATAAACTAAACAAAGGTATAAACATAGAATGAAAGAAAATAGACTTTAGAATAGAAATAAATTTAATAAAAATTTCTGGAATTAGAAGAAGAAAAAGAATTTGTTAGTTAAATGAGAAATTACCAACCCGATGCGGTGAATACCAAAAGTTTGTTTTATTTTAAACCTTTCGGCCCTAATTTATTGCAGCATCAATAATATTTTGTGTAGAAAAAAAGATTGCGTTTCGTAGTGGCAGTCAAAACCTGCCTAGATTCTAATTCCAAAAATGTTAAACTGCGGTGGAAACTTGCACTCGAACATACCTGGAATCATAATTCAATGTTTTTGTAAATAGCTTACGGTGGAAACCTATAAGTTGGAAGGTGGTGGAAAATCTGCCAACATTCTAATCTCAAAAATGCTCAAATATGGTAGAAACCTGAATATTCCCGAAATTAGAATTCTGTTTTTGTCACCAGTAAATAGCTTATGGTGGAAACTTACAAGTTATTTACGGCGTATGGTGGTTGGCTGCCTTCAAATTCTAACATTGCTGATCAAAATAATTTATACTAATATAATAAAGAGTAAATTTTTTGATTTTTTCTTTGTTTGTTAGACGTACTCTTTAGAACAAGCTAATGTCTTCGCAGTGGATATAGGCTATAAATTAACACTTTTACACTAATTTACACTACTTTTTTATGACAGACAGAGTACATTTTTTGTTTCTGTAGGCTTTTTTTGTTTATTTTGATATGCTATATGAAAACATCACTTGACATATGCCATGGCATATGAAATGACACATGACATGGCACATAACATGACACATAGCTTGCGGCATGACATGACATGATAAGGAAATTGGACTTGGTTTGAAGCATTTTTTAGGACAAGACTTTCCTTTCATTTGATTTTTGGAACACTCTGAGACGTTTAAGTTTGGTACATCAGAGTGTGAAACTTTTTGATTTTAATATAATTTTTTACCAATATCGTTCTTTTCAGAGATTCGGACGTTGTTATTTTATGTTTGAAAGGTGAAGTAATGTATATTTTCTTATTCTTATTTCTATAATACCTAATAGCTCAGTTGTGTCTTACAATCAACTATATTTTTATAAAATATTAACTACACAGAAGAAAATTAAGTTCTGATATTATCTAAACACAAATGGATGACTAATCTATAGAAAAATTATTTAAAAGACTATTGTTAATGCAACTAATTTTTTAACATTTTAAAATTTAATTGATTTTAGATCAATTGTTCGTTGTGAACAATTTTGGGCCCTTTTGTTGCCTGAGTTTATAATTGATTTTTTCTTCTTCTACTATGTACTAACAAAATATGTAAATAATACTTTCATTGAAATGTCTTTAAATAGTTTATACACCTAATATTTTTTAGATCTAATTGTCTAAATTGATTTAAATAAGTCAACGAAACAAAATAGTAGGCTGAAAATCAATGATTTTCTTTAGATGAGTATTAATATTTCTTTCGGTATTCTATCTACATCTATTTTAAATTTTTTTTTTTTTCCGAATTTTATATTTGCAGGGTTTTTTTTTTAATACTAACTTTTATGTGTCAGAATTTATTAAAAAAATACCAATTACTGTGATAACAATATAAGGTGATATGTTTATAAAATGAAAAGTCTTTATCTATTCTTCCAAATCGATTTCATCCCCTTCAAAGTAAGTTAGACGGAGCTAATCAGGCGAATAAGGCGGTTAATGACGTTATGGTAGTATGGTAGGAAATCATTGTTTCACAGATGTCACCGTGCCGCTTTTTTTCAAAAAAATTTAGTGTTTTTGGAGTCAAGCGCGTTTGTTACACAAAACAGCTTTTGATATTGTTTGAAATGAAATACCCACAGCATCAGCAAGTGGGCGACGATTTTCGAGCACCAAATCTTTGATTTCCTGATGTGGCTTTAGTCGGTAGATATTCTCTGCCTTATTTGAAGTTTTTATATCGCTTTTAAACACATTTTTGCGACATAGCGTCATCACCAAAGGCCTTCTGCAGCATTCTCAACATTTCCGCGGCAGAATATTCATTACGCAAACAAAATTTAATGGCAATTCTTTGCTCAACAAAACCAGACACAGTAAAAATCGAAAAAACTCACTCTTATATGTTTACAAAAATTCGTGTAACTCTACAGCAATTGAATATATTGACATTAAACTTTGTATAGATGTCAAAGATAGTACCACCAACCCACAAACGAAAAAATCATGATTTCATAATACCCGCTATATTTAAATGAAAAATTCACCTTATATTCATCACTGCTTACATGCTTAGTCCATTTCATAAACTCTGCAATTCAATAACATCTTCTACGGTTCGTTAACATACGGTGTTACTATTCTGACTCATTGCAAATCCATATTCCATTGAACTTGTAATCCGGTTCTAAAAAAGATAGCCACGAAATTAAATTATTTAGACATTCAGCAAACACAGGTAGTGGGCGTGATATCATAAAGCATTCATCGAACCTAATAAATTTCCTTTTAGAGACCGCATTTACACAGCTGATGAAGAGAACCAGGTTCATTAAGCGAAATATTTTCCCAAAAATTTTCAAATTCCTCAGAATTTAAAAACCCCCTTGAATAATTATTTAGAAAATAAAGTGTTAAACGCCTTAACCTGCTCGGGTGACCGAACAAAAACCCACGGCGAAACCGCGTGGAAATCTAAGCGCTAAGATTTATGGAGGCCCAGAAATTCATTCATAAACGACAGAGTCTGACCTGCAGTGAAGGAGAAAATCATTGAACCAGTTATGAGCACATTTTTCTAGAGTTTCTCGATTACGCCCCTAAAAAGGAAAGTTATATAACACATTGAGAGCCAAAAATTATTTCGTCGGTAATCTATCACTGTTAATATTTAACACCGGAGATTTTTCATATCTTTCCCACCCTAAGCGGTGGCGAGGAGCAGCCGAAAAATAGAGCCGCACACAGAGTCAGAGATACACGGGGATATGTCAAGGTATTGAAAAGCTCGCCTGTGTTTTCCTGCTACCTATTGCGGCTCGACAAGATGAGAAATTGAACACCAAAATGGATATAATGAGTTTTTTCCTTGCAGCATCTCTGGCTGTGGTCGCTCCCCGACGACGGGCGGGGGCTCCCCGCCAGTTTTTGTGTTGACTGAATTCTCTGCACAGATTTCGAGGGCCCGTCTATCGAGTTTTCGCAGTAAAATTCACCCAATTAGGCCCTGTCCGTCGCGCAAACTATGCCCAACCCATCCCCCTGGAGAAGAGCCCCTAGAGATATTTTCCGGAGGAGGCAAAAAATCAGTCGAAAGGAAACCCCATCCCAGAAATAGCTTGGCACAGATTTGCCGTGAAATTTCCCTCAGCTGCGCACTTATTAAAATTTCGTTAGCACCACTTTGTGAGCGCGGTGTGAATGAGGGGCCGCAGAAAGGGAATTCCCAGAATGCAGCTCCGCTCTGACATCTAAATAGCATATGCATCCCTTGAAAGATGGCACACAGTCTAAATAAACGCGCCACACGAGAATGCATGAAGGGCGGGTGAGTAATGGCCGCCAATTAATCAAATTCCGAACAAAATCTTTAGATTGAATTTTATGTATTTCTCTGCACACTCATTTCTGATAATGCACCCAAGCATTCTCTAAGATGATTTTCCTTTTTTTTTTTTTATAAGAGCGGACTTAATTGCTCCAAACTAGCTCCTATGTGATACATTGAAAGAAAGCCTTATGTAATTGTTATTATTGTAAATTGTTGAAAAAACATGTATAAAGTGCATGTATCGCTACTGCAATTTTCTAAGTTTTCAGGCAAGATGGCCAAGCTTAGAGAAAGTAAATTCGGAGAATTAACTAAAAACTGTGGTAAATTATTAAATCTTATACAGGGATCTAAGGAAAACTACCTTAATCTTCGGTAAACTACTTAAAATTATTAAGATACATATAATCGTATACGATCTCAAGTGAATTAAGTAAAAACTTCGATAAATTAGAGGAATCTTATACAGGAAGTTTAGATGAATTAACTAACAATTTCTGTAAATTACTAAAACTACTAGAGCTATCTTATACTAGAAGCTAAGGTAATCAATTAAACTATAAAAAAAATAATTGGGCCATTCTTATACAGAAAGTTTAGGTGAGCTAAAAATTCTTATAAGCATTTTGTTGTTTTCAAATATAGATTAAAAATCTTCAATTTGCTGTTTACTGCATTTTACCTACCTATTGCTGGGAAAATATAAATAACTTAAATTATGAATTAAATACATTCAAACAAAAATATCCCGATTATTATGATGAATTAAAACACTGTAAACTGAATTTAATTTAAAACGATCTTAATAAAAACAAATATACTTCCAAAAGTGATAGGTTTCTGAGTAAACAATATCTAAATTTAAAATTGCTCCATTTTCAGTCATTTTTGAAATGTCAAAAAGTATAAAGACAACTAAAAAAATTAATAGCCAGATAAATTCCACTTCATAACATTTTTCGTTAAAAATATATATATCTCTAAATAAAATATGTAATATCTTTAATTAAAAAATTTAAATTTATTAATTTACCTTGAACTTTATAGGTATAGAAGAAGAAGACTGTTCCTGTATTTATATGCGATTTTTGTGAATAGTCGAGTACTTTTATAATTTTAATTTTGTTGATGATGCCACAAGTTTACCTTCAGTTTATTTATTTGCAACTTATATTACTTAATTAATACTTAATTAATTAATAATATTACTTTACACTACCTATTCTTACCATATTTGAAATTCTTAAATTATTAAAGGAAATAATTCGGATCATAACACCTGATTTCGAATAAGATAATCAAATGTATATTTTTATTTTTAGATGAGCGCAAGAAATAACAATGAATGTGCGATTTAAAAGTAAATTTTGAAAGAGGTCAAGTGACCCCGCTCGGTACGTTTAGTGTTAAAAGTAACCTAATTATAAATTTCAACACAAAATATGTTATCCTAATTGGTTTAGATGAAATATTCCGAGTTGTCCGCCGCCGATTCATTAACGACTGCAATATATGTTAAGGCGCCAAACATTGAGGGTCAAAAAAAACTGTCTACCGTTCCCACGCGCGACACAGGAGGAGCAGTTTCACCTTAATTCTCACCTGCCTGCAGCCACCAAAACTGCTGACGACACGTCTTCCGTCAACGTGAGCAACGTGATCGACCTACGTCAAAAATTATGAGACATGTATTTTTTTCTTTTTGCAGATAAGCATTTTAAGTAAAAATCACTCCCGAAGTTGATACCTCGTAAGGGTGATTTCAGGTTTCACATAATTCTAGTTGGTATTTAAAAAAACGACCTGATAGGTTGAAAATAATGCGAAAAACGATTAAAAAATGATAAAATTAACATTTTAGGATGATTTCAACCTTCAATTATGGGAGATTTTTTTTAATTTTTTCGAAAAACTAGAAGCAATGCCTCTCTTGATTGTTTACGACGATTTATTTGATACCTGATACATTTTTTTATGTCTTTTCCTTAGTTCACTGTGAAACGTGCAAAAACAAACATGGACCATTTCCATGGAATATTTCCTTGTAAGAATTGCTTTTCTAAGCTTTATAGTATAACTGAAGAACTCCTCTCTCATACGCCCTTTCGGTTCTATTCTTAAGGAAATAAAAGCAAACGTATCTCCTTTCGAACGCTGTTAAAAAAATTCTCTTTGATCCTGTTTATGTGCACACATTTTGCTGAGCTAAAATAATACCAGGTTGAGTTTTATTTTAGCACATTTTTCTTCTTGACTCCAAATGCACGCAAGTTTAAATTTCAAATGGTTTGACGAAATGCAGGATAACCAATGATATTTTGTTCCTGCTTTCCAAATTTACGTAACATAAACAAGGCCTTTGACTCGTTTTTACTCGTTCTCCATGTATTTGTTTTTTACAAATGTTTGATCTAAAATTAAAAAATTTAGTTCTTTTGTTTTGAATATTATTTTTACCACGGTTTCTGTCTTTTGACACCTTTACATTTAAATGCAAATATTTTGGGGATTATTGACAATCTTATTATTAGAAATAAATTAGAATAAATTAAAAACTATATGTGCTATACAATATCTCCACTACTTGCCTGCAATAGATATCCCAAAAAATTTTTCACGATTGTATTGTATGTATGAATTAAAATCACAACTTATCACTGGAATAATTTATAAGTAAAATGCAAAATTGACCTACTCTACTTTCTAAGTGATACAAAATTCATTCCAATGAAGTTTATCAATGAAAAAGTAATTTTCAAAACAACGAATTAGTATTTGTAGAATCTACTTTAGAAATGAAAAAGTGATATAAAAAAAGAATAAAATGGAATTTTTAAAATCGTTAAAAACTATTTCATTGTATGTATATGTATGTATATCAACATATTATAAGCGATATGTTCAATTTAGATATTATTTTCATTTTAAAAATATTAAAATTTTTAAAACTATTATCAAAATGAAAAACATTTTTCAAAAGAAATGTATTTTACGTACTTGTGAGGTTTTGTGAAATTAACAAAATTATTGTGATAATAAAAGCCACTTCTTTTTGACCGTATATTGGACAAGGGATTTTTCAGTCCAATGTCCAATTGTTTTCATTGTAATCTTTAAATATCTCTCAGTACGAGGACTTCTTTCTTCTCTTGTTACAACTGAATTCAATATTTATTTGTAAATGATTTATGATAATTTAAACAATGTTACAGAATTTTGAACGGGACAAAAAAACACTTCATGGCAGAAATAGGTATTTAATTAACACTTTTATTTTGAGTTTCAAATATATATATGTATATGAATATATATAGAATAGAAGATGTATGAATGTTATACCTTCGGATTTCGTACCCTTTTAGTTCGAGGAAAATTCGGACACCAGCAAACCCGAAAGTCCAACATTCTTGAAGGTACCGCAGCGAAGCTGCAGAAATGATCTTCGGGAATTCCACTTGATTCGAGTAATACTGCCCTAATAGAAAATAAATCAACGTCGACTTCAACTACATTAAACAAATATTACCTGCCCCGGGGAAGGAGGGTGGATTTAGCTGGCCAAGAAACGGGTGAAAGTTTCCCTGGAGCGTGTTCGGTGGTGCTGCGGCGGTGGCGGCGGCATCACTGCACAGTGAAGGGTGCTCCGCTTTCACTGGGCGAAATTGCCTCATGATGGCGATGGCTTGGCTTCCGTTGGCACCCTCCGTGCCGAGCGTCCGGAACCCTCCTGGCCGGCTCCTTTCACCGATTTGTGACGGTATAATTTGAGCCGGAGTCAGGCGAGTGGTCAAAGATTAGAAAGTAATAATGGCCGTCGGATGAAATATCCCCTCCCTTTGGGTTGTTCCCGGCAGACCGAGGAGACAGCCATGGCCAGGTATTTCGGGCGGGGGCGATCGGCGGAGGCATTGACTCGAGCAGGACCGGACCGACATTACGTCAGGTTGCTGCGGCGGCCGAGCTCTGCCCCCGTCTCCGTCCCCGCCCCCGGGGCTGGGTGCTGGGCCCGGGGCCCCTCGCTGCTGCGGCCCGTTCGCACTTTTTGTCCGTTTCGATGCCATACAAATGTCTTTCCCAACTCGGGTGATCCATCACTTATTCCACCTAACCCAAAAACCAGTCCATTTATCAAATAGCTGCACAAAAAGGTCTTCCCGGGCCTCACGGGCTTCCTGTCCCGTTCACGTCCCCGGGCTCCTGGTAAGTGCGTCGTCGATCAAAATAGGCAGACATTTTTTACCCTAGCTAGTTCGGGGCCGCAGATTAATTAAAGTAATTTGAAATTTCGTGATAATTTCGAGCGGTTTTTGTCCTCTCGGCAGCGTTATCTATTGAGATGTTTCACTTCGCAATTAAGACGTCTGTCTCTGGGTGACGGTAACGCAACGTAATGCTGCGTAACGCCCGGCCCTGCGTGTTCGTTTCATTTCATATTTCTTCAGGTGTTGTGCTCCTCTTTCGGGCCTGCAGCGCTCTGGCCAGCGGTAGCCGCTCGAAAAAGATGCAGCAGCCGCACTTGAAATTTGCGGTGATGAATTGTGGTCTTCATTGAGCCGCCTTTTTTCCCGGCCTCGATTGGCTAATTCATTTTTAATGAGATTCGATTTGGCCACTTGGAGCTGAGCAATAATTCGTCAAAATTGATTGAAATGTCACGCCGGCGACTCGATTTGTCCGCCCTGCTAGAGATTGATGGCCGCTGTGGAGGCGCACTGGTGAAAATTCGGTGAAAGTCAACTTCTTCGCGAAAATTTCATAGCAATTTATTTTCGCCAAAAAGTTTTTAAAAGAATTCTCTACCATCAAGAAATATGCTTTGGGATATGGAAAGTTAATTGTGTTCGAGATGACTTTCTCTGATTGATGAGGGCTCTATTTTTTCAGCTATCGAAATAATCAGTTCGAAGACAAGAACAGGAAATTATTCTCCATTCTTGAATTTCATTTAAAGTTCTTAGAATAAGAAAATGTAGTTAAATGAAATAATTTAACAGAAATTATAAGTATTTTTCCATTAAGTTTACTAAATCATACTTGAGTGACCCGAGTCAAACTTTTGCTACTTTTCAAAACGTAAAAATTCTACTTTTTAGAATTTAAAAGACATACATATCATTTATCTTCTGTATGCAAATAACCTCACCCTAAAACCTCGAATAGTCGGTTACCGGAAAAATAGATACTTCTGTAGTTCTATAGGCGTTAAACATTTATAACTAGTTTCCCTTAACCTAATAGTCCTCGGGCCCAGACCTTAGCGCGTTCGACGACAACCGCTCTCTCCAGACTTCGTATATCGCTTAATTTTTTTGAGTCGGACACATTTTTTATTTGCGAAAATTCTGGAAAACGGGGCGTTTTCTTTTGATTTGATTGATTTGGTGCGAGCGTAAAATTTATGACTTTTGATTTAATCGAAAGATATTTGTGTATTAAAATCCAAACAATATACGGTGGCGGGTGGATAAATCTTTTGGGTCAGTGGGCATAACCGCCACCTCCAACATGGGTTAATTATGACGTCATACTTATTTAGTACCGCATAGCTCATCTTTTGAGAACTGGTAATCAAACAAAAATAATTTTTTTTTGCGGTATTGGCGGGCAAAGTTTTGGGAGCATAAGGGTTGACGGACGCCCTAAAGTCAAGGGCTTTATGCTGATATTTTATTTACAACCGCTTGTCCGACAAGAAAATGAATATGTAAAATAGTTTATTTACGGATTAATGATGTAGTTGTCGGAAAAAAATGGATAAAATCGACTTAGGGACAGAAAAACTGATATTTCCATTATTCGTGCTATACGCAACCAATAAAAAAATTCTATAGAAAAAAAAACTACAATAAAAAAATTATAAATATTTATTCAAGTCTGACTCTTCATCGCTACTATTTGATTCATCCCAATTCTCCTCATCTTCTGTACTAGGCTCCCAATTATCTGTTGTAAAAGCTCTCGCTAAGGCCTGGAGCCGAGGGCTATAAATATATTACAAAAACTCATTAAGTCCTATTTATTCTGCCTTCTTCTAATAATTCTATAGACCTATATAATATAATATTCTTATTAAGTTCTAAATATTCTAATTATGTTCTGTGATTCCGATTCAGGTGAAAGAAAATTAATTTTACATATACTCTTATGAAACTTAGAAATATTATTGTACTTAAATTAAAGGAAATTACACAAGTGTGTTACAAGTAATTATAACAATGAAATTATAAAGTTTCTAAATAAAAAGAAAGATTAACTCTTATATCGTTAGAAAATGAAATTATTCATTTAATACCCATTGTAAACATATATGAAAATTCATTTTATTGCATATTATTTATTATTTAATTTGTATAGAATCACTAGAGGTTACCAAGTTTGTGAAGAATACAAAAGTACTAAATTAGGAGTTCACAATTCTTTAAATGTGGAATATTAAGGTTTAATAGTAGAAGTAGTTTCTGTAGATTTAAATAACATCTCAATTTTTTATTTTGATAGAATCGTTAGGAGTTCTCAAATTTGTAGTGTATAAAAAGTACTAAATTAAGTGTTAAGAATTCTTTAAATGCAAAATATTTAGATTTTAAATTAGAATTTGTAGGCCCAATAATCTCGTAATAGTATAGATAGTTTTTTCATTTCTATAGAATTTTTAGTAGTTAATGAGCCTATGGAATGTAAAAAGTTCTAATGTAGGTGCTTTTAAGATTAAAAAGTATTAATATATGTCTATTTAAGTATGTTCAGTATCTAAACCGTAGGTAAAGTTCCACTAGGAGACATACAACAAATAGTCGAAATTTTCTCTTTTATTTTTGTTTTATTTTATTAATGAGCTAGAAGTTTGTGCATAGTACGTATTTTTTCTTACTTTTTGGTTAATTACACTAGGCAACAAATTTTACTTTTTTTTCCTCCACAAACAAAACAAATTTTTATAAGAGCTCCTCCCTAAATTACGTATTGGTAAATGAAAATGTCCCATCACGTTACGTTTTTGAGCAAACTTGATTGAAAATTGAAAAAACTCGTAATACGACTGAAAAGAAAGCTTGAATCCTTATCTAGATTTATGAAATATCACTTTTCTATAGCACTTACTATGCAGCATCCTGAGGAATATGTTTTTCAAAAACATGAACCAGTTGATATCTTTATTCATTATCTGTTGCATTAAATAATCGCTTTATGGGGAAAAGTGAATTTCATAAAATATTTTGGAAAGTGTCTCGCAATTTTTTTACAATACATAAAGGTTTAAGCTTTTATTTAAGCCGCCTTATAAGCTGCTATGAGAATCTGTTAATATTTTAATGATTTTTCAAAGTCTTTTGCACTTTTTAACCATATTTTTCTCGAAACTGTGATGTTATGGGTTATTTTCAATTATGAGTTCGTCATCTACGGAAAAATCCTTTAAAAATGATGTATCACAGATTTTGTTCTTTTGTTCGTTCGTCCATCTGTCTTTTGTAATAGACTCATTATTAGTTTTAATATTTAAAGTTCTTATTTTTTTCAAGGGGACCTTTACTTTCAAAATCGAAAAAAAATCAATTTTTTTTTTTCATAAAAATGCTTCTTAACATCACACAAACACTCTCCTAAATCCGTTTTAAGAAATTCGTAAAAGAAAAAAAGTTATACCTATATTTGTAACGGTACCTCTACGCGTTTTATATGCAAAAATGATATAACAAAAACTTTGAACGCGTTTTTCTCGAAATCACATTTTTGAAAATGGCCGCATCTGTATCTCAAAAACTATTCAACCGATTTTAACAAACCAAACGCCATTCGATTCGTTATCAAATATACTAGTAACTAAACCTTTAAAAATATTATTTTACCTCGCCCACTTTTTTATGCGGAGGTTAGTTTACCCCTAACTTATAGTCGTTTTTTAACTTTTTTAGAAAAATGTGTATAAACTGATATATTTATTAAAAATAAAAGGTTTTTTTAGGTTTAGGTACTGTTTTGTGTCTTATGAAAACAATTCACTAAAGATTTTGACTCTATCTGTTACAGGAAGTCCTAGAGAAATGCGGCCGTTTTAAAAGTACATTTTGGATGATGCCCTCTGCAGGCATTAAAGTAAACTAAAGTTGCATTTAAACAATTTTTTTATATTTTTCATAACCTTACCAATAATGTACAAAAGGTTTCAGAATAATAAATACAATAGTCTTTTACAAAAAAAGAAAAAGAAAAAAACTTTTAAAAAGTGTGTTTTTTTTCCGATTTTGAAAGAAAAGGTCCCTTTAAATAAATATGGTATCATTTTTGATATTTCAATTTTGACGTATTAAAATGTTAAATGTTTCAATGAAAATAATATTGCAATCATTCTTACTCAATATTTCTATATATTTTACGCAAGATGAATACTTCTCCAACCTTTATTGTGTTTAGAAATATCTTGAGTTTATAACAACAAGAAAAACTAACAATTTATCTAGAAATATATCTATAATACTATAATTATATTGAAAGCAATTTATTGACGTTCTTTTCTCTTTTTTTTAGGGTTCCGACAATTCCGGTCAGAAGTAAGTTGCTATAACGCCTATATTAATTATTTGTTAAATTATTTTAGTGTAGTTGTGCGGACAAAATGTCTGTATATAAAACCTTTGAACAGGCTTTACATTTGACCAGTTTTTTTCTGTTTATCATTCTTCCTGGCAGTAGGGTCTCTGGTTCCTTTTCGCAAGTGATATGCTGATTTGTATACTTCTGTGCGACATCTGTGGCCATATACACCAAGTCTGACTCCTTTTTCAGTTTTAGTTAAATAGCACTTCAGGTGGCTCTTCCAAGTCTAGTATTGATTTGCATATGTCTGCTATCTTAATCTCAGATTCCATGTTGATCTTGCCTAGAATTCTGAGATGACCTGACAGGTTCCCAAGATTTCACAATCTTAAAGCTCTTTTCTTTCGCTCTGAAAACTTCGTTGTCTTTTCATTGTTGGGGATATATCGTCTGAAAAGAATAAATACAAACATGAAATAAGCATTTCAAATATAAAATAGTATAATATTATAGTTAATGGTATACTGAGTGATATCGCAAAGTTGTTTTATAGAAAAACTTATAAATCAAAGCGCAGATCCTCATACCAAATGACAAGACACGTCGCTTGTAATTACCAAATGGCTAAACAATTTTATTCAAAACGCAAATCACTAAGGATCGATAAATTTGAATGGGGTCCGCAGCCAATCAGGGACCTTTTGGGGTTTTTGTCGCGCACTATTACCATATTTCAAATCGTTCCCAACCTCCCCCAATTTACTGGGCATGCAATTATTGTGATTATACAAAATTACTCCGGCCATGAGCCATGAAAATGACCCAAAAAGCCGCACGGCCGCCGATTAAATCGGGAAAAGAAATGGAAATGTAAATAAATTTGTTTTTTCGTTAGGCCCGAGTGCAACCAGGCCAGACAGGCTCTGTTTTTTTTTGGGGCCCCATTGCCATCGCAGGTATTAGCACACCTCAACTCTGACGGTGGTGGCGGCAAAAAGGGTGCGGACCAATGGCGGCCAAAAATAAATTATAATCATTAGGTGATTAAGCCATTATCATAGAGAGTTTTGGCCAGCCATTATTATGTTAATTACTAATGACATAATGCCCGGACATTTTTCTAATGACCTTGATAAATTCGAAGCGATAACAGGACAATTAGCACGTTGAAAAATACACTCCTCCAGCTGTTTACCGTGAAGCCCATTATCATTACTTCTTGTGCAGGGCAGGCCAATTACAGGCCTCATCCCTTTCCTGAATCCTGGCCATGCATGCACTGTCCGAAAATCAGTGGAGTCGTAAAATCACTTGCCCAGGCCCGAAACCCTTTGGGTTTTTCCAGCTAGGACAGGTGCGGCGGTGGGAAAAAGCAGCTCAATCCCGCCAGCCTTGAAATCTTTATTTGCAAACATCATTAGGCTAATACCCCTTTAGGATAATGGACCTCACGTTTCCCAGCGAGAGTTTTTCTAGTTTCTTTTTAAGTAAGGTCACTGTTTTAGTTTTTTTTTTACAAATTCAGCACGCTCGCAAAATTGATTCTATATTGTTTTTTCCCAAAATATATGCTGAAATATGGAAGAATGTGTTATAATTAATACTTGCAAAATATCATTGTCTATTTCAAAATGTGTTTAGGCGATTATAGGAAACACACTACAATACTTACTGGGATCAATTGTACGCTTCCCAATATGGCTTTCTTCTTCTAGAATTCCGATATATTCAATCAGAGAAAAATCACTTTAAATGAATAGGATTTTAATAGTTTTCCCAATTAATTTTGGTCAACAAGATATATCCTGTTAATCAGTAATTTATGAAATATTGTGGATTATTACAATTTAATGGGTTCAATATTATCTCCATATTAGAAATAACGTATTGGAATATTGATTTAAAATTATATCCTATTATAAAAATGTTAGGATCGTGTTGTAAAACCTATGTATAGTAAATAGAGTTAATGTTTTCAACACTATTCCTTTATAAGTTTTCCCCAACATACCTGGTATGAAAAGTGGAAATAAAACAAACATTATTGTTTAAATATAATGTGATATTGTGATACTTTAAACGTTATCATACCAAAACAACAGACATCACAAACTAATTTTAATTGGAATTGGATGCCACACAATGAATAAAGCCTATTGGGTGTGTGAATATGACACCGCCCTTGCCTAGAATTTTATTTATTTATTTACTTATTTATTTATTTGATGTCGTTTTTAGTATTGCTTACATGTACTAATAAATGGCAACACTTGTGTTCGATTGTACTTTATGTCAGCTGTCGAACGCCATATTGACATTTGGTTGAAATATTAGCAACAAGTGCTTTTACCTCCTTGAAAATGTCGGTTTTCGTTTCAAGTAAACATCATTTGCGAGAAGTGCTACTAGACTATTTTATTGCAAAGAAAAGTGCAGTGAAAACTCATCGTTTGCTTGTGGAGATTTACGGTGAGCATGCTTCATCTAATACAACTTGTAAGGAATGGTTTCGACGATTTCAAAATAATGATTTTGGCACTGAGAACAAAGAACATGGAAAACTATTAAAAAAAATTTAAGATGCTGAATTGGAAGCATTATTGGCAGAGGATTCTTGCCAAACTCAATCAGAATTGGCTGCAGCATTAAATGTTGAACGATCAACTGTTGCAAAGCGTTTAAAAGCAATGGGAATGGTTCAAAAAGTTGGTAACTGGGTTCCATATAAAGTAAAAGAAAGAGACATCGCACGTCGAAAAACAATTTGTGAAATGCTACTTCAAAGGCAGCAAAGAAAAGGATAATCACAGGAGATGAAAATTGGATATATTATGAGAATCCTAAACGTAAAAAAGCTTGGGTGAAGCTAGGCGAACCCAGCCCATCATAGCCAAAGAGAAATATTCACTGTGACAAAGTTATGCTCTGCATTTGGTGGGATCAGAGAGATGTTGTTTATTATGAGTTGCTCGAACCCTCTCAAACTATGAATTTAGAAGTTTACCGACGATAACTAATGCATTTGAAGGGAGCCATAGAAGAAAAACGAACAGAATGGGTGAATAACACAGTAAATTAATTCTTCAACAGGATAATGCCAAACCGCATACCGCACAAGTCGTGAAAAGATATTTAGACGGACAGAACTGGGAAGTGCTACTCCACCTGCCATATTCGCCAGACATAGCTCCTTCGTAATATCACTTATTCGGAACAATGCAGTCAGATCTTACAGGAGAACGGTTCACTTCATACGAAAATATCAAAATTTGGATTGATAATTAGATCAGCCCAAAAGGCCAGGATTGCTTCATGCAAGGAATACGTAAATTAGGTACCTGAAAGATGGGGCAAAGGTGCTGCCGATGGAGCATACTTTGGATAAACTTTTCTTTAATTTTCTAAAAAAGCAAATCTGTTTTATTTTAACAAAAAAGGGCGGAGTCATATTCACACACCCAATACATGTACAAAAATCACGCCTGCATGAATAATCAGTCGATTTATTTTCAAAGTACGTAACTATTTATTCATAAAAATATAGAATATTGACAGCAAATAAGCTATAAATGTGATTCCTTTATGATATGTTTAGTTTTGTTAACTAATAATAATATACATTGATTATACATGGAATTAAAAGTTAACTTAATAGGTTTCAATTCTCAATTTTCAAAGAAACGCTCTCTTATTTAAATATGGGTTACATGAATAAAATATCTTCTATATATGGGTCTTTCTTATAATTGAAAGTTTTTACCATATTGTGGTAATGTGCAATCTGACTAGTATGTTTTATTAGTTATTTATATGCGAATAAAACTAATAACGCAAAAACTATTAATTTACTTACCAAGGATGAATTTTCGAAGGGTTTATGTTGTTTATTTTGTTCAATTGCGATGATTTTTTCCATCCAAACTTCAAATCTTTAACTGAAATTTATTGGATTCATTTTTTGACACCAAAAGGTCATAAGTCAATGCATTTTGATCTTCTTTTCTTAAATCATAGAGAATAGGCTTGGACATAAGTCGGTTTAGTTGAATCAATTTCACCATGTAGTGCAGGGGGATATTTTCATCAAGATACTAAAGGGGCATTTAATGGAAATCAAATAAGTGTACTGTAGTTTTTACACTGGAAAGTGTACAGAGGTTTATAAGTAAGCGAAATGGTACTTAAAATGTTTTTAAAACCAGCAAAAAAAAAAAGGAAAAATATACGTTTCACTATATTTTGCTGGTTTAATTATTTTGTATTTAATGTATACCAAATCAAAAATAAATAAGAAAACCACATTCCTTTGAAGTTCTTAGTTTTTTGCCTGCAAGTTTTGCTAACCTAAACTGAACATATTAGATATTTTGTGGTGTAGAATATGGAGAACCTTTTGAGATTTTCACCTAAAATTTAAAGAAAGCTGTCGTGTTAATAAAACCAAATGCACTTAAATAAGTTATGTTATTTTTATCGTAATCAAAGCTAGTGCTAATGTTTATGTAAGGAAATAAGCTCATCAATTTGTAACACTGTATTCGTTTTTTTTTTTTTTTTTTAGTTGTATCTTTGAGTAAGCTCCCGATGGAATTTCCGCATTTATTCGGCCCATCGTCCACCTGAGGAGATCTCTCACGCGGTGGAATTTTTTTACAATATTTTCACGTAACCTCAGTAAACAAAATTAATAACTCTTTGCGACGATGTCAGTACGTGCTAAGCGAGCATTAATAATCGGCCGGCCGATTCGATAATGTGAAGTAGCCTAAGACGGCAATAAGTCATCTCGCGAGAAGAGGCCGCGCATAATTTCGTCTTTCATAATTTCTTAAATCCCCGCAGTGGCTAATAGTTGGGCCAATGCTAGAAATCACAGCCGGAGGAAGGGAAGATAAATGTCCGCTGCGCGCCGGCCCAGCCGCTTCGTGTCGCGTCGCGCACCGCATTTCCTAGAAAGCCCGGAATCCGGCCCGCTCCGAGGGAGATCCAATAAGAAGAAATCAATATGAAATCTTAATTCCGACTTCATCTCGGATCTTGAGCTCCTTCTTTTTCACTCGCAGGTCCCAATCGTGTTTCAATTTTAAATTTTTCATGACATTCTCAGCCAACGGGGCCCACAGAGCCCCAGAGGCAGGCGCTGGGATCGGGCGCGGGGCGATTCGATGATGAAAAAAAGGTTCAAGGAGGTTTGGTCGGATTTGATTCCCTCGTTTGCATGGAGGCCATTGATTTATGGGCCCAAGATCTGAACATATTTTTTAGTGTGTACTTAGGAATCATGTTAATTAATTTTATTCGGATGTACCCTTGGCCGGGTCCCTCGGCACGCACACAGTCGATACGCAACTTATAAAGTTGTTCCCGGCCCGGCCGACGGCGAGGAGAGTAATGGAGGCAACAGCAACAAACTTTAAACGCCATTAGGCGTATTTGTTATCAGGCGTTTTTTTTTCGACTGTCACGATAGAGTTGCTCCTTTACGGCTCAATATCCCTCTCCTTGGGGCCCGTGTAACAAGAAAACGAACAAGGCGCTCCGGCCGGGATATATGAGGTTCATTATCCTAAAGGGCTATTTCGCTGCCTAATGATGTTCGCAAATAAAGATTTCAAGTCGGGCGGTACGAATGGCCGTACTGATTTTCAGTTTACTATAGATTGCACGAAAAATACAAAATACCTAAGTATAAAAGCATTAGCATAAAAGTTAAATATCTTGAAAAGTATTTGAACGATTTGGATGAAATTAGTTACAGCAACTGACAAACAAGTACCCATAATTTTGAAAAGTTAGAAAAAGGGCAGGTGTTTTAGTGGAGCATTTAAAACAAAAAGTCTTTAACGAGGTTCCAAAATAATACCTACTAACTTTTTCCAGGAATGAACATGGCAAATTCAATAGTGTCAATAACTCCATTCATCATTGAGTGGTAGTGAAATTGAATTTCCACTATCACTGAGTCAAGTAATTGTATTGAAATTCCAATTTGCTCTAGCGTTCGTCCTTTAAATAGTAGTGAAATTAATAGTTAGCAACAAATTTGGTGCAATACACGCTTTCTTTAAGACGCTACGTTACATAAAATTCTCTTTCCTAATTTTTTGAGTAGCGAAATCATTACCTAGTTTAGTAAAGTTTTTAAATGAGTTTATTTTGAATGTTTCATTTGTATCAAAATGATTTCGTAAAAACAAATATGCGCTCTGCCCAGGTCAGCAAAAAATAAAAATTAAGATGTTTAATAAAATAGAAAACAAAGAAAAAAAATTAATTTTCGATTTCTTAAAAAACAAAAATATGTTGGTATTATAATTGCCAGAAAAAGTCTAAAATTGAACTCTAAATATGCCAATAAATCTTTTCCTTCTAACACCACTCACAATTTTTTTCTGAAACTTATACTCAAAATTATTTAATAGCCGTCGTTAATATTTTTATGTAATGCCATTTTCAGATGTCGCAAGTTTTATGAAAAAGTAGAAAGTGATGTTTGGAGGACGACTTTGAGCTTTTTAACATGTTTAAAGTAGAATAGAGAACAAAAATTTCTGGGAAACCTCTATGAAATTATACTTTTTTTGTTAAAAGAAATTAAATATTTCGATAAAAAAATAATTGGGTATTTCACATATATAGATATATAGCAGTGGCGTGGGGTCCATATAACACGATTCCTACCGGCTTCCCTTTTGGGAACTCATCCTATTCCCGTAAATTTAAAACTTGTTCTATGCCTGTAAAATTCCTGGAAAGCGCTCCCAAAATTCATCTCGTAAAGAAAACATGGCAAAACAAGTGTTACAACCAAAAACAACCATAATCTGTTGTTGCACTACGATGGAACCTTCCCTCGCACCGTAGCAGGTTCTATCAAGGGGTTGCATCGGGTATGAAGTGCTCGCTCGCTGCTTCTGTAAGCCGGTCATTTTACGGCTTACTCAAGCCCACACTTTTCTCCACGAGTAACAAAGAAATCGTGTGTGATATCCTTTGCTCACTAAAGGCAAATCCTATAAGAAAATAACACGATAGAAACCGGCTTCTCGGCTGTTTTTGTTTTGCAGAAGTTGAAATTCGGGTCACTTCGGCGGGTGGTTGTTTATTTCTTAGAATGTCAGCTGATTCGTGTCTTCTCTATGAACGGGTGTGAGTGTAGTGGTGCTCTATAACACGGTAGAAAGCGGCTTCACGGGTGAGTGGGGTGGGTTTGGTTATTAAATCTCTTTCATACTGAAGGGGCTGTGAATTGTAGGAGTGAATGCTCCCTTATTTCACAAGAACACGGCAGAAGTCGTATTCTCGGAAGGGAGGGGTGTTGTGGTTTTGTTTATTATATTTTAATAAAAAAATTGTTAACTTGTGTCTCTTTTTGCCTTGGTGCTCAACGGATTGTGACTTATGAGTGTGGTGTGGTGCTACTTTATTACCTCTCGATAACACGATAGAATCCGGCTTCTCGTCATTTCTCAGATTAAAACTCGGTATAGTTCCTTTAGTCAACTAAAATTTTTAGATTTACTTAATAAATCAAAATATGATTATTTTGCTCAATCAAGTCCTAACGAAAAGATATCATCTTCAATTACAGTTTTCCCGGGAATTTTCCAGTTTTTTGCTTTAAAAAATGAATCGAACGTTTTATATACCACTTCTTCATTACGGCAATTTGATATTCTCGCGCTTTACTCGCATATTAAATGTGGCATTTTAAAAGATACTTTTCCTCAAATTTTAAACTTGTGTTGTATATTTTTAACTCTTCCCATTACAGTTGCTTCCGCGGAAAGATCTTTTTCAGCCCTTAAGAGAATACATACTTATTTAAGAAATTCTCAAACCGAAGAAAGGCTCTCAAATTTAGCACTCTTATCGATAGAAAAACACCTTCTTTTACAAATTAGAAATCAGTCGAATTTTTACAATGATGTTTTGGTCGAATTTATAAAAAAAAAATCGTAGATTAGTTTTGGAGTATAAGTAAGATTAATTATATTTCATATCAACTTTTCACAGTTTTTGTTAACTGCTTTAGTTTGATTGCACGATACACGCGACTATAACGGTTTTTTTCAAAGCCACTTATATTCTTCTTGAAGTTCATTGTATGTGCATATTTATTCATAATATTGATATAGCACTTAACTTCCAATGACTTTAAGTATGATAGAAGTGGCCGACTAAATTTGACAAGAATACACGCAGTCACTGTTGAACACATTTTGTAATATCTGACTTCTATTAAGCTATTAAGTTTCTGATTTTTGCACCGGCTTACCTTCTCAAAAATTTCACCCCACGCCACTGATATATAGACATATTAGACATATGAAATACGCATTCAAAATATTCAAATTATTTTCCATGCATTCTTAAGCTGCCTTTGTTTTTAATGCTGTATGTAGATCTCGCCATTGATTTAGTGCAAATCTAACGAATTTGCATTGCAATGTTATATGGATGTGCACTTGTTAATATGCAAGGTTAAGAATTTTGGAGTAAAATTTAATCTTTTGCTTGTAGTACAACCCTTTTTCAATCAACTTCGAATTAAAAGTAAATATTCATGGAGTTCTACTCAAAAATTGAATAATTTCTGTATTGAAAAGTAATCCAAAATATATGTTAAAACACTACAATTTAGCTCAATAATCCATGAAAATTCCACACTACCTCAACTTGAAAGCCCAATATCTCAAGAAATATCGATGTTAGCGATTTGGTGTTCAGAACTATTTTGTAGGAAATTGGATTTCCTACAAGTTTGTCACATTTACTTTTTCTGTACCTCTTGTTATTTACGAGATAGGGGTAAAAAGCGAGAATTTCACGGAAAAATTGGGGTTAGTGACCCGTACTACCTCGCTGGTGGGAGTTAATGTTACACCGCAATGGACACTTTTGTAGAGCATTCAATTCTGAAGAAACCCTACCATTGACCAAGATTATACCATAAAATGCCTCTGAGCTGTAGAGTTTTGAAGAAAAATAATCAAAGTTTACGTGTATTTTATATGGGAAATCTTTATACGCTTTGGTCTAGTACTTAATATTAATGGCTCCAATTTTCAGGGAATTTTTGTTTAGGTATTTGCCACAAAATTTCGAGGTGGGACTGAAAAACAAACATAGTCGCGAAAAAAAAGCACCCTAATATAAATATATATCTTTTGCTTGTTTTTCAGTAAAATTTGATATGTCTAGTTACTAGATATGTCTAGTAAGCATGTTACTAGAAAAACTTCTTACTGTGTACATTTGTTACATTGTGGAGACCTAACTTGATTCCCATATTCAAGCAAGGGTCTATCAAAGCAAATTTAGAGCAGCTTGAAAAATGAACAGCAAGAAAATTCACGAATGATGAATCGTAGCATAAAATTGGATCGGTAAACCAAATGATTTATATGAGTCACAAAGTCAAATTTGCTATCTATTGTAATACCCAAATCACAGAAGGAGTTAGTTCGTCGAAGAGTGAAGTTCGATAAAGCATAGTCAGATTACAAGAAATTCAGGCTTCTGCAAAAAGTCATCACTTTCGAACAGTCAGTCCAATGATATCGTCGATAGCCAAAATAAAATGTAAGGGACCTAACCCAAATGACTTCTCTGAGGAACACCAGAAGTAGTCGTAAAAACTACACACTTGGCGCCTCTGAATGTTAGTTGATAAGTTCGACCAGAAGAATAGGGAAAACCACGTCTGTCAAGTTTTTAGAGTAATGGAATATGAAAATTTGTCGAAAGCCTGAGCAAAGTCAGTATAAATGCAACCAATGTAATTTTATACCGGGTGAGGCATTTGGTCCATTAAGTTGACTATATCTGAAGACAGTGAAGATAGGTTCTGTTCTTCATAAAATTTCCCTTATTTTGTTTTTATTGATCTGTGATCCGGATCTATATAGATCATTAAAAAAAAGGAAGTTTTAAACACAGATTTCATATTTATATCATTATAAATAGTTTTTATTTATAAACTAGAACTTTATTCTAGTAAGATTTGCTACTGCACCTAGCAAAGTCGTTTATCTTAAGCGAAACGTCCGTCTTCGGGGTGATCCGAGCATTTTTCACGTCGATCCGCTTGCCAAAATGCCTAATCTCAAAATTTTTCTTAGCGATTTGAGAGCTGGGGTCGCTGTGAACCGCCATCAACCTGAGCCAAAGGGGATCGATGAGTAATTATATTTGCTTAAAATGTGACAGCGATTATAATTCCTCGCGGCTACGACTCGCAATCTTTTTAATTCCGCGGCGGATTATCGTCGAAGAAAAATTGGATATGCGAGGACAGAGCGGGAGATTTCTTTTTCCGTTTTTTCTTTTTTTTCATTTTTTTTTTTTTTATATTCTTTTCGCAGGACGGAGGATGACATGGCCATCAAATGACAAAGACAAGATGTTCCAAACTAAAATCACTTCGGGGAAGATTGGCAGGAGCGGGGCGAAGCAAAAAAAAGGAACTTCCAGAGGGTCCTGCTGGCAAAATTTCATTTCAAACACCCTGTGTGCGCGCTGACAAAATGAAATTATGCGAGGAGGCCCAATGGAAGATGCCGTCAGAGGAGACGGGCGCAGCCCCGAAATTTCTTTGTTGTTGGTGGTTGCTATAGGGAATGCCTCCCCTACAGTTGCGTAACCCAGCGCTCCATGTCCATCGAGTGATTTTGATGGATTGACGTCATTAATCTATGACGTACGCAACTACCATAGGAAATGGTATCAGAGCATCGTGCTGGCATGCTCAAAAGGAGGAAAGGTATGAGGAATTTTTCGGCAAACTAAGGGAGTCCTGCTGTAGTCCCTTTTGCCTCGCCCTCCGCGCCGCGCCCGCCCCTATTGTAACTCTCACTGTTTTTGAGAACCTTTCGTGCCGGCTCTAGCGTCTTGTCATCATCATGCCCCTGGCCCTCGCTGGCTGACTTGAAAGGGAAGAAAAATCAGAAAACCGTGCGCAGCGTATTGTGTGTGATGAAATCCTTCGAATGAAACGCTCACGGAATTTCAAATTAGTTAAAGGGCATGCGGCCAATCTCGGCCTTTGATTCAATGGCGAACGAAACTGACGAGGGCTGACTGACAACTTAAATGGAACTTTTATGCGAACAGGTTGAGGCCGCAAATGCTCCTAGTTTGGGCTTTTTAATTAAAATGTTTAGAAACAAAATCAATGGAAGTATAACGTTGTACTATATTTTACATGGGGAGCGAATATTAGGAGTTTTGACAAATAAAGCCTTACTAAGAAATCGGCAATCGGCATCGTTTTTGATTTTTCAAGCTGTTAAAAATTTCTAATTACAACTATTAATTAATTAATAATTATCGATCTATAATTTTCCATTGCCCAAATAATCATTACTTGATCAGGCAAATATTTATGTCTTCAATAAATTGTGATTATTTAAGCAATCGGTAATTCATCAGAAATTTGAAAATACTCAACTAGTTGTAATATAATTATATCACATGTTATGTGAAAAATGCGATGCGTGTTTTGTAATATACCATATATGTATCACACTTCAATGGGTATTTTCCAATTTCCGCCACATGAATTACCGATTGCTTGAATAATGGAAAAAGTATTTTTGCTTATTAACAAATATTTAAATAATTGGACATTTTTTAATCAATCAATATTTCTCTAATCACCAATCGTAGAAAACAAAGTGTAATTTCTATGGTATTGATTATAACCATCGAAAATATTGATGAAAATAATATTTTTGCCGATTTCTGGCCTCAATTTTCTTTGGACGTAAAACATATATTTAGTTTAAAAAGTTATTCGTATTAATAATATTAACTTTTTTTAAAAAATCATATTAAATTACATTGATTTGTGATACGCTGCATAACGGCTTTACATACATATCTATATGTATCATTGTTATTAGTAATACTACTGAAAAAAATCGTCCTTTTGGTATTCTTAAGGCTTTAAATTGTCTTTTTCGTAATCTTCGTGGTACCTTTCCGCAACAACTCATTGACGGTTTTAATTTAAAAAGAACCATACTTCTCAATTTTATTTGTGCCGCTTGTATACAAAGCAGACCCCCCTTATAACACGGTGTTATATGAATCCGTGTTGTACAAGTCACATATATAGTACAAATACATGAGCCGTTTACAGACTAAAGCGATGAATTTACTTGCTATTATTTATTAAATATCAAGTGTCTTTAATAACTAGGAAAACAATTTTTGCCACCCTCGAATAATGAATAATCCAAAACGTAATAATCGCAATATTTGTCTAATACTTTTACCGTGTTATATAAATAAATAAAAATCCTATTCCTATTAATTTATCCATTTGTATTACTTCTAATGATGTCCTCAAGCATATCAATGAGCTCCCTCTAGATTTTACATCAGGACCCGATGGTATTCCGCCAGCTATTCTTAAGGCTTGCTGTAATGAACTAGTCATGCCTTTAACATTAATTTTTCAAAAGTCTCTTAAAACTGGACAATTTCCTCTGCTCTGGAAAAACTCCCTTATTATTCCTATTCATAAAAAGGGTAACAAAAATGAGGTATGCAACTACAGACCTATTGCGAAACTCTCGTGTATCCCAAAACTTTTTGAGTCAATTATACACTCACAATTGTCTACTGTCTGTAAGCACCTCATCTCAACAAACCAGCACGGTTTTCTTCCGGGGCGGTCTACTTCTACGAATCTCCTCGAACTTGTTACCTTTGTTACTGAAGGCTTTCAAAATGGCGTGCAAACAGATTGCATCTATACTGACTTCAGCAAGGCTTTCGATAAGCTTTCTCACTCCGTAATAATCCTTAAATTGGTAAGTCTAGGCTTTCCACCTCTGGTTATTAACTGGATTCGTTCTTACTTACTCGATAGGACATATCAAGTTTCTTTTCGTCGCTCCACCTCGAACAAGATATCAGCTACGTCAGGAGTCCCGCAGGGTAGTCATTTAGGTCCACTTCTTTTTATTTTATCTATTGATGACATCTCACAACTTCTTCAAACCTGTAAAATCTTAATTTACGCAGACGATATGAAAATATTCTTTCGTACGAGAAATATTAGCGACTGTCACGCGGTTCAAAATGACCTAAACATATTCCACTTGTGGTGTACACACAATAATTTAGAACTAAATATTGGTAAGTGCGAAATCATGACTTTTTGTAGAAGTCGTAATCCCCTGCGTTTCAATTATATCTTATCAAATCATGCTCTACGACGTGTTCAATCTGTCCGTGACTTGGGGGTTATCCTGGATTGCAAATTAGACTTCGTTGAGCATATCAACTGTACGGTGGCTAAAGCTAGTTCTATGCTGGGATTCATCAAAAGTTGGTCCCGTGAATTTTCTAATAGAACTGTCTTAAAACAGCTTTACTTTTGTTTTGTTAGACCAATTCTCGAATACGCGAGTCAAGTTTGGTCGCCCTATTATCGAGTCCATATCGATTTCGTCGAATCTGTGCAAAAAAAATTTGTCAGATTCGCTCTTAAGGATTTACCTTGGAGCAATCCAGTTCTTCTCCCTCCTTATAATGATCGTTTGAGGCTCCTCGATATGCACTCTCTGCTCAAGCGTCGGGAGATTGCAGACATTGTCTTTGTTCACCAATTATTAATTGGCAATATTGATTCAGCTTCCCTTAAAAGCGAATTCACTTTCAGATTGAACGAGCGTAATCTTAGGGTGGTGTCACTTCTGCAAACTAGTTTATGTAAAAATAACTATAGCTTCTTCCAGCCTATTAACCGGATGAGGTTACATGTGAATAAGAATGCTGATTTGTTTGATGTTCGTGTCAGTAAGCATGCACTGAAGAAAAGTCTGCTTGGGGGTTGTGGTCGCATGTCTACTAACATCGGACCAAATGATGAATAATCAGTCATATGCTACAGATTAATTCTGTTGTTTTACAAAGCTTTGACTAAGCTGATGGTCTGTTAAAAAAAAAAAAAAAAAAAAAAAAAAAAAAAAAAAAAAAAAAAAAAAAAAAAAAAAAATAAGCCTCCTTTAGCATGTTATACAAATCCGTGTTATATGAACCCATTTTACAGGACGGTCTACAGTATGTGATCGCTACAATCAACCTTGTTTGTCGGTTTACATAAAATAATGTCCGAAGTAATATGTTCGCTGTCTAAGAAAAAACTACGTCGCTTATGAATACCACTTTATACTAAGTATGCTTGTAGAACAAAATAAAGTAAAAAACTAAAACCCGACAACGACTCTAAATGCCTTTTAAAAAAGTTCTTCAAGACATCACACTGTCTTTATACGAAGATTCTCTAAACATCATCTCAAACAAATAAGCCTAACTAATGACTCAACATTTCATTTTATACCAAATTCGATACATTTGTTTACATTTTATTGTATTACTTTTGCGTATTTTGTGGGTCATATCCTCTATGTTAGATTTAACATGACGTCATATATCTTATGACACTTGACAGAGCCTATAAAATCTCATTTGTCAAAATGTGATGAGAAGTTTAGGATTAACGAACGAACAGATGAATATATGTATATATTGACATAGACTGCTAAAATCATGAAAATTGTAAAGCAAAATAATCCAGATATAAAATTCAAAACATCGCTTTCTTACTATTTTATATTATATCATTATCTTTTTTTGTGAGTTTAAACTCTTTTTTTCTTTCTCTCGATATTAATCAACTCTCAGCTTCATATTTATCAAACAATTTATTTAGAAGGGATGCAGCACTGGGAAATTAAGTTTTAAGAAATTCATTTCTAGTAAAAACAATTGAATAAAGATGCAGTTTCCATTTGATGATAATTTTTTCACGCTAAATAATGCTACAACGGCGGATCAATAATAGCGACTGATGATTTAAGATGTTAAGAAAATTTCATGAAAATTGATATCAAAGATATTTCTGGATTGTTCATTTCAAAACTGATATTGAAATGTTCGAATTTAATATTGTAGTCTCAATATGAGGAACTTTTTAAACTAAAAAAAAAATACATAGCAAATTTTAAATTCAATGATTTCAAATCGATAACCGAATTCTAATTTTCAAGAGGGTGAATCTAATATGGTTGTTAAAATGGTTCAACTTCAGTTCTCTTATAATATAAGATATATTCAAGTTGACGATATCGCCAGCAAAAACTTACTTATAGAAAAAAAATATATATGCTATTGTGGTAATATTCTTAAATCATTTATAAGCGCAGGGAGAGACATTTACATAAAATTAAAGAATAATGGAATACTATACGGAATTTTCATACAATTTTGAAATAATAAAATAATGTTTAAAAGCTAACCTCAATTCATTGTAAGAAACCTTTTGATGATTTAAAAATGATATTGTTGAATGCTCTGCCCAGTCTATTAATATTTAATCGATAAAATTTGATATTCTTCATTAATTATCTGAACTAAATATTTAATTAATCGATCCACTTAAAAAATCCGTAATAAAATAATAGCTAAAAACTTTTCTCAACTAAGTATCATCTTAAAATTCCATTCCAACACTATCGGCACGTGCCACAATGAGAGAAGAATTCGATTATATTTTTTACGTCGTAAAATCTATGGCAATAAAAATTGCTAGGGGTCAAATGTTTGCAAATTGTGGTCAATAACTGCAACTATCCCACTTCTGGCCCATATGAAGGCCACTTGGAGCGTTTGGTTCGGCTCAAATCGACAAGTTTTGTCCAGTGTCAGTGGTACACGATAAAGTCGACATTGAGAAATGGTCCGAAAAACTGCAGGGTCCCACCTTGCCCGCTGGTGTGCTCATAATAAAGCGCGTAGAACTGTGACGGGGCAGCGAAATTCTCAAAGTTTTGCTCATCTGATTAATGGATTCCTCTAGAATTTCAATAAAAAGGAAAAATAACATCTTCTAAATCGCTTACTAATGTTTCTATCAAAATCAACAAGAAAAGCATTTTGTCTGCGGGATCGGGCCTGGCCCCTAAGCTCCCCCGGCAGGTTATTAATGAGCCATCGTCGAGATCCGTGCCTAAGATGAAATTTCTTAAGTTTTTCGGAGAAAGTACCTTTGCGGGACAGTGCAACTGATTTTTGGTCAATGACGCGATTATTAATTGTTGACAACTGTTTCCATTGGGGTGGTTGCCTTGACGTGCTCGAGATGAGTTTTTCACGTTTTACTTATTTTTAGAGTCGAAAATGTCTCATATCCCGGAAGTAAAAGATATACCCCGAAATTTGTCTAAATATTTCACAGCTTGTCTTTTTTTTGAATAGGTATATCACACATTTTGAGACAGTCTTTTTCGGTATACACATAGTATAAAACATAAAGGTGTATAAAGATGGAGAATTCGATTTAAGTATATAATTGTTAGAAAGGGAAACATTAAGAGCAATATAAATAGACAAGAAGACTCACTTTTAGTCTGTATTTCATATGTAAATTAGACAAAAGTATTGGTCTTTTTGAAATTTAACTTCCATTTTTAGTTCTGGAACTACATAGATTTCTAGTAATATATATTATATATACTATACATGTAAAGTACAACATTCAGTTTTGTTCCACATGGTAGGTAATGAAGTATGGGCCATCGACTGGTTTCTTTTTAAAAATGTTGTAATTGTAAACATTGTTAAATATTTTTAAAAGATTAAATATTTATTAATAAGAGTAAGCCTTCCGATTAATTATGAAATATGATTTCACTTAAATGGTCGCTTTGGCTGGATTTTAGTAGTAGTCCATACTGTCAATCCAATTTTGCAGCACATTTTCGATGGTTTGGGGCTGTATTTCAAGCGCTCAGCATTCTGCTTAAGTACGTGAATCGCACATGCACACTGTTTCGCAACACAACAGTAACTGTGGAAAAGCATTTTCAATATTTCCTAATGTTGTTCAAGGGTAATTCGGGCTGTTTTTCTGTGAACTTTTTGAGTGCGGAAGAGTTGTCTGTGTCAAAATAACATTTAGTTTAAAAATAAATCAACAGATGGCCCACCCTTTATAAGAGTTTAAAGCATTTGTACTATATGTATACTATATGTAAGCCTCCAAGTTAATATACCTTTTTTATAACCAACATTGCCAAAAATATGGTGAATATGAGACGTTTATGTTATATAAATAACAATATCATGACAGAAAGAGACATTCATTTCAGTACATGTGCACTATTTCTCACTAATATAATATTTTAACTAAAAATTTAATTAAAGTAAAGGGAACGAAGCGAGATTTCATAAAATGCCTATTATATTTTTCTTAAGTAATAAAGCGAAATTTATTTCCATGGTTCCTGAATGAAATTTTGAATTGTTTACGCGTCACGTAATATATCGATGGCCCTTTATTTCCTTTTAATTCAAAACGTTTTCGTTTCTTCGAACGGTGAAATATATGGTATTCATTTAACTTCAAAAAATACCATTTTCAAATCATATACGTCACACTCCAATTCAATAAAGTTATTTTTTTAAATAAAAAGGTATATTTTCATTTAAGGGGACATTCTCTTTCGAAATTTTCAAAAAATCGATTTTGAGATTTTTACATATTTGGATTCTATATACTTTCAATAGTTCCCTCCTAAAATTTCATCAAGAAATTCGTAATAGAAAAAAAGTTACAGCTATATTTGTAAGAGCGCTCACCCATGAGTAACAACCGGTTTCTATTCAATAAAATTATGGTAAAAAATCTTTAAACGCGTTTTTCTCGAAACTACCTTTTTCAAACTGGTAGGACGGTTTTCTCCGAATCTACTTGACCGATTTTAAAAAACCAAAGAGCATTCGATTACTTATTGAAAATACTAGAGGATATGCCTCTAAAATTTAAAAACAAAAAACCCCTTTTTTTACGGGGGTAACTTACCCCAAAAAAAAATTGCTTTTTTTTCGCATTTTTCTGAAATATACATATGAAAACTTCAAAATATGAAAAAGTATGAGTTTTAGAGGCATATCCCTTAGTTTAGAGTCTCAAGAATAGAATCCATTTTGAATTTTTCAAAAATCTGTTACAGGAGGTCCACAAATTGTCCTACCGTATAAAACGTCACTTTTGGACGACGCCCTCTACAGGAGCCAAGGGAAACTAAAAATGAAAAACAAAATTTTTTTTATATTCTTAAGACACAGTTGAACAATGTCCAAAAGAAATTTTGTCAGTAAATATAAAAGTTTTTTCATAATAAAATTTTTAAAAAGTGCTTTTTTTTTCAATTTCGAAAGAGAATGTCCCCTTAAAAAAAGTCGACATATTTAGCTGAAATAGATAAAATGTTTCAATTCAAACAAGTTCCAAGTTAAAGGTTAAACAATTTTTAATTTGTTTGACTTATATTGATTTGTACGAGTATATTATCACTGCATTGAAAGCGTAAAAATTTGGTGGTAGTTATATTGTATTAAAGTAATATATTAAATGTGGTTGTACCCTTTGATTTAACAAACAACTTTATTGAATTGAAACGTGATATTTGTGATTTGAAAATTGTCCTTTTTGTATAGTTAAAAAAGTATACATATATGAGGAATGATGATTACGCTACTGATTTATTTATTCTAAATAATAACCAAGGAAGAAATACATACCAAAAGAAATGTAATTGCTTAATATTCACTATATATTGAATCTCGTATCCAGGCGCGGATCCAAGGGGCGGGTCACGGGGGTCATGACCCCCCCCCCCCCCCCCCCCCCCAAACAGCCCGAATTTCAAAAAAATAGAGCTGAAACAATATTTTGCAAACCGAAAAACAAAAAAAAAACGAACGAACAAAACTAGGTTTTGCAAACTTAAAAACCTGAAACTAACCAAACGACCAAAATTAACTTACTTTTTTGCACTCTGAAAAATTGGAATCAAAAAATGACTAAATCAACAAAATTGACTAATTTTCTTAAACAAGACTGACTTTTTTATTATGTTTTCTATATTTGGATTTTAGCTATACTTCATATACTATCTATTTCATATACTGTTTACAATCTGTTTACAAGTTCCAACTATAAAAGCATCATTTATAGAACAAAATCCAATCTTCCAATCCGAAATAAAAACATTCAGACATTTTTTAGTTATAAGAGTACATTTTTTATATAAAAAAATTATAATTTTATATAAACAATAAATTTATATATGAATGTAATGAATTTTCAAGTAAAACAAATTGGACGGGTTTCTGCATAAGGTTATTCAGGCTTTGTTTTTTATTCACTGAAGAAATTTGGCTTACATTGTTTATTTGGTTATTCTTGTTATTTTTGTTATTTTTGATTTTTTTCTATCCCGTGACCCCCTCCGGAAAAAAATTCTAGATCCGCGCCTGCTCGTATCAGTATTATAAAGTTAATATTTATCTTTATCCAACTTGGAAAGTAAATTAAGCGGTTTTTATACTAGTGCCAAATATAAGAAAATTTTCTAAACAGAAATATTTATTGTGATTAACAGATACCTGTTACATGTTTCGATTCTACAATATCTTAAACAGAGATCAGCAATTTTAAAATTGTTTAATTATAGACTTCAGCAGAGATTTTAACTAATATAAGTATTTAGAGGTTTTAAAAGCTGCTAATTTTATTCGTGAACTTTTTTCTGTTTCTTCCGAGCGATATCGTTAACTAATCAATTTGATAATTATGTATGTATGGTATGTATTAAAAATATTCGCAAGGTCTAAGCACCATTGTTAGTTGAGTTTTCAGTTAGCTCTTGGACAGGGATCGCTTTATTGTTCTGGTTTGAGGATAATCTTATCGAGTCCTGCTAGAAATAACCCCATTAATTCCCGCTTCAATGCGAGATATTTCAAACCGAAAGCAATTACAGGAAGCGTCCCTGAAAGAACCCAAGAAATGCAAATATTTGTGTAAAAAAAAGGCATCTCGGCGATGGACGGTCGCTCCCTAAGGCAGCGGCTGGAACGAGGGAGATGTGCTGAGTGAGTGTATACTCCGAAAGTAGTCTGACATTGACAAATGCCATCCGTCATTGCAAGGATAAGATTGATGTAGATTGGAGTGTGACACACACACACACATACATACACGTACACGAGCACACCAGCAGCCGCGCGCTGCGAGGACGAGGACACATTGTGGCAGGGCGGCGGCGGCGAGGTCCTGTTCCTGTATCGTACACTGCGAGGAATAAGGATAAATGGCGGATCTTAGTACCAGGATAAAGTGGGATAAAGACACGTTTATGCGGGATTTGTGTTTGTGCGTCTACTTCCCGGGCCACAGCCAGGGGAGGGAGTGGTTCACTTAAAAGAATAACCGAAAAAAGTGAAACTATGTTGAGTCGAGGGTCCCAGTGCCTACCCATGTCCTGGTCCTGGCGGCTCAGAGACAATCAGGAGGAATCCTGTGCCGTCGTCCTGAGAGGGACGAATGCTGTAGCTTGGAGTTTTTTCGCCGGCCCATAAATAATCTTCGTCCGAGGAGGAGAAGAAGGGGGCTGCTCGTCCTCCCATCATTAAAATAATAAAGAAATGGTAAGCACAGTCACTTGGCGTGTCTGGCCGCCTGTGTCTTGGTGTTTGCTCAGGCGGCCGCCGGGCTTCGCTTTTCGTCCCGGAATCAGGGGCCCCAGGACTCGGGCTGCTCTGTTCTCGTCATGGACATCACTCCCTTGATTGTCCGCCTGATTTGTTGGTGCTCCGCGTCCTCGGTCCTCGGTCCTGAGCCGGTCGATCGTCAAGGACTCTCCTTTGGCATTCTGTCGGATCCGCAGGACCTGCCTTGGCTTTTTTATGGGGTGATGAATATTTTTTGAGGATATCCGTCATCTTTGCAGGGCTTAGGGGTGCATCCATTATTTATGAGGATTCAATTCACATCGCTGTGGTCGAATTGCTGTTTGTTAACTTAAGATGTGGACAGAAAGGATTCCACACTGCTCCTTTATTCCGGTGATTCCCTCGGTGAGTTTCTTCCAGAGGAGAATTCTGTTTACATTCATGAAGGTGCCCTGCCCGGTAATCTTTTTCTCTTCTTGGCGAATTAACATATAAAAGAGCGGCATTACTCGCGCTAGATTGGCGGTTTATAACATTTCATGCATATCTTTGGCGGTGAATCTGTAATTAGGATCACAATCGAATTCATTTCTCATGTGTGAGGAAAAATAAAGTTGTTTGACACAAAAAAGTAATGAATTCAAATTAAATTCTTGGGAAATAAATCTACTTTAGAAAGAGAATTCATTTTATGAAAAGATATGTTCGAATTTTAATATCAATTAAAACTGAATTTATATTTATTTGTATAGATTTTCAAATAATTATATTAAATAAAAAAGCACTACCCTAAATGCAAAAATAGGAATGCAAGAAATGCACCTGTCAATAATCTTTGTCGCAAAATAATAATGATGTATTTGTTTTTAAATTTATTTGCAATTGATTCGATAATCCTTCCATTTTCAAAAACTTTCAAAAATTCTTATCAAAATAATAAAATTTCGATAAATTTAATATATTCAAAACAACAAATTTCAAATTCAAATGCGTACTGTGCTACAAATTCAGATTATAATATTGTTTTTTATTGTTGTAACGAGATACAGCTCCTTATATTGAAGGCAATTTTCATAGGCTCATATTCCATGACATTTTCATTAATAATAATGTTTTTCATTAAGTTTATGAATTTTTTCCTTCAGTGTATTTTTCTAAAGTTTGATATTTTCTGGTAAATTTGTATGTTATATTGCCAACTAATTTTAAATTTAAACTCCTCAGTCTAGATCATTCGCTTGGCATATTCAATTGTTATATATGATTGATATTATAGTATAATCTCTGTCACAAATTTGGGTGTCTTAATTATATTTAAGTTCTATCCTTACGTATTATCGTACAACAATGTAAAATGATAATTTTCTGAAACAGTTTGTTTCTTATTATTCTATCACCTCGATTGCTTTTTTATTTATTTTTTTATATATTTAATCATGACTTAAGCGCAGCTGACCCAAGACGAACTCGTTCCTAAGGATCAAAAATCGAAATTCCGACCGCAACCAGGGGCTACAAATCCAATCAAACTTTTGCTCGGGGCTGACAATGTTTACGTGAAATTACCATCCCCCTCGCAGCATAGTTGGCGTGTTATTATTATTCGTATAACGAAATCGGTTGATAATCTCGGGGGAATTGTCATTCAAAACGGACAACCCCTATTAATCAAGCATTGTCCGAGTATAATGTCGACTAAGGGAAAAAAATTGGCTCCTACACTTGGAGAGATACAGAGAGTGGCAGACGGGGCTCCTCAGGGGTTCGGCCGGGCCGGGGTGTGGGTGTAGTCCGGACTACGCAGATCCAATGCGACAGCCGGGAGGGAGTGGAGCGGGATTAAGGACAAAGTGGTATAATCGAACACGTGAGTGTATGGGACGCACAAGGAGCTCTCGGGTCCTTGAGGACAAGGAAAAGTTGCTGGGACTTCGCACTGCTACTGGTTCTTCGACTTTTAGGGTTTTAATGTCAATTGTAATGGGTTTTAATTTTTTTGGAATTTTATTCTTTATATACTATTTTTTCAATAAACTAGTATATTATTCAAAAACCAGCAACGCTTCATGAATTTTAAAATCCCCCTGGTAGTTTTAACGAACACAAAAAAAGAAAAAATACTAGAAAAACTTTGAAATTAGTAGACTATTGAAAACAAATTTATTTTATTTTTTAAGAACACATAAGAATCGTTTCTATGAGTGAGGCTCAAAATAAGCCAGCAGAAATTGATAACTAAGATTTCTCCTAGGCTAGAGAATTTTAATAAGACCAAATTTAAAAATTTTTTTTTCGAATTTCCTGATTAGACTCTCGTATTTAGAAGTTTATTTTAATTTATATATTTCGTCTAAGAAAGTTATTTTATTTACTAATACATGTGCTTAATTTTTCTTTCAATATTAAATATGTTTTACAAGCTTTGCGTAAAAATACCTCAGAGTGGGAAAATTTAGTGCACAATCGTAGTAAAATTTGATGCTGATAATTCGAAGGGAGAATTCTCGATTTAACGCGCTTTTAAGTTGTGTACATCTTACTGTGAAGAAAATTACTAAGAATTTGCTATTTTACTGATGGCCTAGTCGCCTAATCGCGTTAAATAAATTTTTAAGGTTTTAAAATTCTTTTACAATTACGATGTTTATAAGTTAAATTTAAAGAAACTTTTGATATTTCCACTCACTTGTCTATTTATGTTTATGCAGAAATGTAATATAAAAATAACAGTTTGAAATTTTCTATCGCTATTGTGATAAATTTTTTGAATTTTCTTAATTAACTACAGCTTTGCAGAAAATATTTGCTCAGAGGCAGACATTTAGATTATTTTACAAGGATAAGGTTATTTCCTCTTTTTTCTGCTGTAGTATTAAATTATTTTCATTTATTTTTACAGAGCTTTAGCTCTACTTAAGAAAATTTCAGTTAATCTCAATGGGTATGTTTGTGTGTTTGCTACACAAGTTTTAAATTTAGCACGGATTAACCCATTAATGCGCAAAACGAGGATTTTGTGCACGCAAGTTCAATTGTATGATTCGAATAGGAAATTTGGGCGATTTTTTTCCAAATTCGTATATAAGGGGTTTTTGGGGATGCTCTTTCGGAATCTGGCTTTTATTTGGCATAAAAGCTTCAAAAACCCTATTATTTTTTGGGTTTTTTAAAAAAAGTGCTGAATTTTTAAGGTAATTTTTCTTTTCAAAGTCGATTATCTTGTCGTTGCTGCTATTGAATGAGCATATAACCACCAGAAATCGCGGTCCGATTGTTTAAAAACAATGGTTTTCACAGTTTTTTTTGCTTTGGTTTTTGTAAAATGGCCATTTTGTTCAGCAATGTAATAAAATATTAGCAATTTTTTTACACGAAAAGAATCAACTATACGAAAAAAATGTATAGAACAGAAAATGCTTCAAATTAGCCAAGGAATGCATGTAAATTTTTTCAGAATTTTTTGGTTTTTTGGATTTGGTCAATTTTTGAAAAATCCAAAAATGTCCCGAAAAATTCTAAAAAAATTCGCAGGTATTCTTTGGCTAATTGTAAGCACTTTTTGGTGATATTTTTACTCAAAAAGGAGCTTATAATTAGCCAAAGAACACGTGTGAATTTTTTCAGAATTTCTCGGGACATTTTTGGATTTTTCAAAAATTTGGCAAATCCAAAAAACCAAAAGTAGTTCAAAAAATGTAATTAAAAAATTACATGTATTCTTTGACTAATTAGAAGCATTTTTGGTTCTATACATTTTTTTGTAAAGCTGATCCTTTTCGCGAAGTTTTTTATTACATTGCTGTACAAAATCGCCATTTTGCAAAAACCAAAGCAAAAAAAACTTCCAAAACCATGGTTTGAGAAAGTTTAGACATTCGGACCGCGATAACTGGTGGTTATATGCTCATTCAATAGCAGCAACGACAAGATAATCGACTTTGAAAAGAAAAATTACCTTAAAAATTCAGCACTTTTTTTAAAAAACCCAAAAAATAATAGGGTTTTTGAAGCTTTTATGCCAAATAAAAGCCAGATTCTGAAAGAGCATTCCCAAAAACCTCTTATATACGAATTTGGAAGAAAATCGCCCAAATTTGCTATTCGATTCATTAATAATTAAGCACAGCGTGGTAATTTAGCTCTGCCAAATATGTGCACATAAATAGGGTTAAAATTAATTTCTCCTTTTGAATACACTTCTTTTGTAGTTTTATTCCATAATATAGGAGTAATATTACAAAGCAGATAATTAAATCTATATTCCTATAACTCTGATATGTTTAGTACACATATGGGTACTATTAATCTCTCAGTGTTTAAATTGGCTCATTATAACATTATTTTACCCAATCGAGCAATATTTCTAAATCATCTAGTAAATATTTATATTTAGCAATTTTACCAATTTCACATATTGCTCTATTATTATTACACTTCGTTGCAAATTTCAAACGTTTAATGTTGACAAATTATTTATAGTGTCGTGTAAAATAATTGTTTAGCCAAAAATCAATTAACCAATTTTAGCATGCTTTTCTTTTCAGTGATACTATTAATACAAAACGTACCTATACTAAGAATTTTCAAATATGATTTTTATGTGGTCCTGGTATGGGATTATAAAATGAAGGACAGAAATCTTAGTACCATATAAGAATTTGAAGCGTTTATTCAACTCTGAAAATTACAACGTAACTTACTTACTTAATTTTCTATAGATTTACTTCTTCATACAGAAGAATGTATTATTAATCCTATGCATAAGATAAATGATTTCATATATTTCATACTAAGCAGCTATAATAAATAAGAGGGTTTTTCTTTAAGGTGTTAAAACATATAAAAACATGAATTATAAATATATATATACTTCAAAGTTCATCAAAAATATATTACGGGAGTAAATACTCAAAAGTTATAAGATTAATTAAGAACACTTAGTCCTTAAGAAAATAAATTATAAATTTCATATAATATTTGCTTGTTTCGCACATATATTTTGACTTTATTAATAGGATGTAGCTACTAAAAAACTCAGCAATTTTTATATAATATAAATTGAAGCAGTTTCCTGTAAAAAAGGTAATGTGGGTCAAATTTAAGTACAAAGTACAAAAATATTTGTTGATTCGTGAAAGTAATTCATGCTTAATTAAGGAATGAATGTGGAGGCAAATTGTTTCTGATTCTTGATTCATGCATTCATGCGGCAGTGTTAAGAAGCAAAACAAGTGTTTTTACTTGATTTAAGTAGAAATGTTTTATAACCAACTTTCTTATTTCAAATTTCTTAACAACAGGCGTTCTTAATTTATTCATTTTCTTTGTTAATCTGGAAATGTGGTTTTTCTCTGAGTGTAAAGAATTTCATATATTAAATTTGACTAAATCTATGTATTTTTGTATGGTTAAGAAGGGAAACACTGTAAACTTTCATCATTTTGCAAGAGACAAGGAATTCCTGGTTGCAAATGTGTTGAAATTTAAACTGTTGGGATTCGTTCCCGGGCCGGAGTGGCTAATGAGCGCCATAAGACGGGCAAGTCCCATACGAAATTACGCCGAATCAGAAGTTTAAATCGACGTCGAATTCCCCACGAAATAATTTCCTGTTAATTATTTTATGGCGGAGCTCCGGGGCCGACTAACGAGAGATCCTAAATCTTGTGCCGGTGTGGTGTGATGAACTCGGTGCGGTGATATAAACATTAATCACCGAGGAATAATTCATCCTATCACCTTGGAGCCAGCTCCAGTTCTGTTCGGCCTGGCATCTCCGAGGGGGCAGGTGGACGGGAATCGATAGAGCGGCCCCAAGGCGTTGGGGATTACAGCCCCCACTGCCCCTGTTTGTCCAGGTAAAGGTAGCTGGGTATGGGGGGCTGCTGCTGTTGTTCTGTTGGCGTTGCGGGAACAATAGTAAGATATCTGATTGGATTGTGGACTGCTGCACATTAATCCGACCTAATAATCCGTGGAATTTCATTTTATTTCAACAAATTACACATGCTTCCAGCCTGAAACCCTGAATTACGGCCGGGAATTAATTACACCTCGGCCGTGTTACGCAACGGAAATCAGTCGGTGCCAAAAGCAGCCGCATAAAAACGCCCCAAAAACTAGGAAAGTGTATTTGTTTGCTTCCGCGCCAGGCCTCCATTAATCAAACACCTTAATTTGCGGCAATCATTGACTGTCAAAACAAATCTTCCATTATTTTCATCAGACCAGAGCAATATAATTACGACCGCTCTGGAGCGCCCCGGACCATCAGAGCACCGGAGCACCGCCAGCCGGCGAGCAAATACGCCACTTAGAAGTGCTGGTTAACATCATTAATATTAATCCCGGGCCCGGCAATGTTTATATTAAAATCCAGGTCCCGGCAAGACGGTAAAAATAAGGAGCGCGAACAGCACAAAATTAATGAACACTCGCCTTTCGCGGGATATCTTCCCGGCACGGCGCGGCAGTGGTGGTGGTGGCGGCCTAGGCTAAGTTCACACTTCCCGATACGGCTCCAGATGGGGAGGGAAATTTTTTGAAAAGCGTGCACAGGCCGAGCGCCTTATTCCTTATTATTATTATTTCCTGGAACACACCAAGCACTCTCAGACAAAGCGGAAAACATTTTACGATTCGGTTATCAGCCGGTGATTAATGGCCGCACACACTTCTTCGGACCTCTTATTATTCTTATTAATGATGTGACAAGCCCGTTCCGTGGGTCGCTGATTGTTCGGCTAAATATTTGGCTGTTTCCATAACAAGGCCCCGCGATAGATGCGAAGAATTCACGAAAATTAATTGTTCCTTCGACAGCATTTTGTCATTTTACTTTTTAATTTGATCGCGATGAGTTATTAATTTTTAAACTGTTCTTGATTTTAACCGAGGTTACATTTTTGACCTCACACGATGTCCAGGTTATAACAAAAAAACAAAAGAGATAGCTTCGAAGAAAATATCAAATTCAATACAAAAGCTTTTGTTCGAACACAAAAAAGATCAGATTTATAAGAATAAATAGCTCTGAAAAGAGGATTTAAAGATATTCAACTGTTTCTATGGCAATACGAAAAAGAAAGTAATACTACATTTAAAGTAAGCAATTAAAAAAATTAAAAGAAAATATCTTAATATCGAATGGGAGAAAATATATCGTAAGCATCCAACAAGATATCTAAGAAGAACCAGCCTTAAAACGGCACGAATTTTAGAAATAAATATAGAACGATTTTTTACAAATTTCAGTAAAATATTTCCTTTACTTCTTACATGAATAAATACCTTAACTTAAAATATTTAAACCTATAGCAGTAACAAATAATACCACGGATCGAGTTTCACATAGAAGATTTCGTATTATGTCCACAATAAAAGAGAATTTTGACAATATTCATACTACTTTTTTTTTAACATTGCAAAACGAGCCTTAAAAAAAGTGGGTGTGACCGTGTTGAGATGCACAGTCGAAGAATTGACGTCCACGTCGTTTGTAGCAACGATGTTGAATAAATTTCAAACTCATAGGTTAATACATTTATTGTGACACAGAAACATTGTTTACATATTTGTAAAATGAACATAAAGCGTTGCCGTAAACTTAATCTAAAGAAATATACCCCTAGTATTGCGCAGTATATTCAAAATGTAACATATAAATTTGGTGAATAAATCAGGTGTTTCGTTTTATTTACGGTTCACATGTCGAGTATTATTTTATTCATAAATGGTCGGTGGTATGAGAAGTAACTTATGAACAACATAACTTCAACATTAATGTTCGCATGCCCGGTGCCATCTGACCCTCTCAGGTACTAATTATGTATACAATTGGATAGTTGCTGAGGTGCTCTTTTCAGGGCTGTTCAAAACTATGTTCTATTTTGACGTTTGCGCAAGTTTCGCCAATATTGTGTAAAAAAATATGTGTTTTTAGAGTTTTCAAAATTTTTACCTGTTTAACTTGTTAAATTTTTTAGATTTTCGTTGTATTGCATTTTTCTGATCAAAATCTATGGTTTGACCATAGCATTATAGCTATTTCGAGTCTTCCTCTGTACCAATTTGAAACTTTTAGATGCGATTTTTGAAAGTTTTTTGTCCCCTTCTTTCCCCTAACAAAAAAATAGCTTTGACGACATTTTCTGTAAGCGTTAATGCATTAAAATAGTGCTATTTATAACTGCTTTTTCATAACTTTGGGGGATGCCAACGAGGGGGAGGGTATTTGGAAGTTTCGTATTGGTTGAAATCGACTATATATTAATTATAAATAAAAACCTAAAAAGAATTTCAAAGAAATTTCAAGTCGTTCCTGCCAAAAAATTTGGGCCGAAAACCGGCCTTATTGACCCCTCTCCCTTCTTCCAACTTCTAATAAAATGTTATTATGATATTTATTATTATCATTCCTTTATAACTCCACACATGATATTCGCGAAATTAAATTGTATTCACGCGCACGATTTTTCGGAATTAAATTGTAAGTTTTAAGAATAACTAAAACATTTATTAAAATGATTGTAGCATAATAATAAATTATTTTAAATTATTAATGATAATAAATGATTTTAAATTATTAAAAAGCATTACATCCATTTAATAAATGATTGTTTAGAAACTATAAAATATTATGCTTATCAACTACCCAGCTCCATGCTTATTAGAGGCACAGGAGAATTATTTATATTTGTTGCATCCCCTGTTCACACATGAAAAACAACTTTTTCATTAATATATTATTGAAACTTCCCTACCCTCTCAAATGATCAAACCATAATTCTGTCATGAGCCCCTTCCCTCTCTCAAAAGAATCACGTGATTTATGAACAGCTCGTAAGCGCTTCTTTCGTCGTGTACTGCACATGCGCCACGGTGACTTCCATTTTATCATAAAGGGAAGTATATTCCGATTATAATGATACTAAAATCAGTGCAGTGGGTAGTTTTATACAACATATAAAAAATTTCTTTCTGATATATAATATATAATAATTTAATACAATAATTTTGAGAATAAATTTAACCTTGATAATTAAACTTTTAAGTCATCATATTGTGTTTACCATCTTGAATTTTAAAATTTTCGTACCTGATTTAAACTCAGCGTAGCGATCCTGAAAATCCTTATGTATTAATTTCCATAAAATATATATAAGACTTTAGTTTACTTTTTGTTTTTATTATTATTATTATCTTAAGGTACAGGTTCTCTAACCCTTTTTTTATATTCATTTACCCTTCTTGCAGTATAGGACAAAAGGCATTTGAAATGGGTACGATTTATAAAAAAAGGGATTTCAGCGATACTTAATCTGGGTATAAAAAAAATTCAGGGTCCAATGGGTACAAAAATCGCCTTGTAGGGTTCGTAAACCCAAACCCCTCGGGAATGCATATAAACACAAGCTGTGAAGTAGGAAATGCACAGTGATGCAGTCCAAGAATCACAGCGAAATAACATTGCTTCTTATATAACTTTTTATGCGAAAATGTTGTTCTACTGATTATATCTAGGGAGGAATACCTTTCTTATGGTCCGAAAAACGTTATAGTAACAAGAACAAAATATTTGAGATATTTGCATTTAAAATCAAATCAAGTGGCTCTTTAATATTATATTTTGTTCCCCATAATGATATTGATACCATTAGAACATAACTTTTCCGTAAAATTGATAGCTACCCTTATAAATATGGTAGTGAACAAGTCTACTTCACGGCTTGTTATAGAGTTTACCGGGGGTTTTAGTACACTGCATTAGTTTTTGTGAAAGTATAAATACCACACTTTGTTTTTGTCATTATATTATCCCATTTGTTAATTTAAATCTTTAAAATATCTGTGTAAAAATACACTTTCCTTGTGTAAAAGTATCACACATATATGCGGAAAATTACACATAAAAGATGTAAAGCTTGAATAATAAATGTGTATTGTTTACTTCTATAAACTATGTAAATTTACACATAGCAGATGTACATTATTGGAATTAAATACTGCTTTGAATATAGTATTTTTACAATATATTTAACGTGACAAGGACTTTATCTCTAATGAATGGGATAAAATGAAGGAAATAGTAGTAATAAGGTTATTTCAATAATAAATTCGCGATAGCTTATTGTTTGTTAAGTACATATTTAATAAACTCATATAAATAAGACATATGAATTTATAGTACATAAAAATAAAATAACAAAAACATTTTTCTCGCCGTATAAATTAATACACATCATATTTAATTTTTTAAAGTCCCTTAAGGTACTATTACCGTCTAGAATTTTCAAAAAATGAATTTTTTTTTTTTTACATTTTTAGATTCTTTATACCTTCAATAATAACTGTCTAAAATATTAAATCGAAATTCGAAGCCAGTGCCGAGATATCACGACTCAATTGAAGCGCGCTGTCGGCTGTTCCCATGTTCTAAATAAACTTTAAACGCGTTTTTCTCGAGTTTAGGTTTTTTTAACTGGCGGACAGTTAATCTCCGGATCTACTGGACCGATTTTAATAAACTTTGAAGCATTCTGTTCGTTGTTATATCCTGCGTGATAGTTTACCACAATTTGACCAAAAAAAAAAATATATAAAATTTTTGAGCCTGAAAAAAGGTCGAAAAAAAGGGCGATTTTTGAAAAAAATTTTGAAATGTCCGCCATTTTTTTTTTTTTAATGATTTTTCAATTTTTCTGGTAAACTATCACGTAAGAGCACTTCCTTTTTGTAACTCTTTTTGAATTTTATGTTTCAGACTTACCGTTCCAGAGATTAACTATCCGCCATGCAGCAATGTTTTTTTGAGAAGAAAATTTGAGCGCCCTGTATTAAATTTACAGTTAATAGAAAATAAAAATAAAAATTTTTTTCGTAAACTTCAAGAACTGTTTAATACTGTAAAAAAAGTTTGATAACAATATATAATATAGAAAGTGAGAAAAAAATTGTTGAATATATGTAATTTTTTAGCATTCTAGACGGTAATAGTACCTTAATCTAGTTATTTTACCTTTAATGGAAATGGAATAACTTTGCCAAATGATTGCGCATTCATTTTGGGTGAATGAGAGGATTTAGGTCGTAGATTTACGTTAGTTTGACAAATTCCCCAATTTGATGTAAAATCATATAACATTTGCAAAGTTTAGTGAATATCACACCCAAAGCTTTAAAATTGTGTAACTTCACACTTTATTGTTTAATTACACCAAATATGTTTACATAGAAAAAAAAATGTAAAATTGCTCTTAAGATCAGTGTGAATTTACATTCAGTTTTTAGAGTGTGACTGACGTTTGCTAGGTTGGATCAATAGCGGATTTACACATTTGCCGCCCGCCAGTATTCTAATTCTATTCAAATTTTGCCGCCCAATCGACCTCTACAATTCGATACCCTATTTCACAATCATATTAGTTAAAATTTTTTTGTAAATGAAATTATAACTTTATGATTTGTGTACTATCGTCCTAATTACACCACTTTTTTTTCCCGTAATTAGTATGATTTTCAGCTAGGGGATCGATGTGTCAGTTCCTAGATTATTTTAACAACCCAACGATCTAGGTTAGATTGCACAAGAAATCGTTTTTAGGTATATTTCTGAGCTAATAAAAGCTGAATCATAAATATATAAAAAAAAAATAAATACGCCTTCATACTACTTATACAATAATGTACATTCGGTAAACGTAATTATATAATTTTCATTGCGCTTACATACTGTTTAAAAGCAATATATTCAATTATCTGGTAACAACCCGGCTTATGATGACGATGAAATTCAATTAACCCATTAATACCTGCATAACAAAAAATTTTACGGTAACTTCGAAGTCTTAACTTTTATCGAAGGGGTGGTCAATTCTCATTGAGGCATTTAATCAGTAATCAGTGACCCCATAAACTCTGGATACCCACTTTTTTTTTTCGAAGAAATTGAAAATTTTGCAAAAAATTGTCCGCCATCTTGGATCCGCCATTTTGAATTACGAAAATCTGATAGTAAATTTGTAATCAGTGACCCTTGAAACTAGTGTATATACATTTTTGGAAATAGTCGAACATAGTGAGATAAAAAAAAGTGATGTAAAGTAACGCGTAGAAGATCATTTACATTGTTGAAATTTTTATGGAGTCTAATATGTTTAACGAAAAAAAAGGCCTGCATATTTGTAAAGTTTAAATCCTAATAACACGTTTTATGCACTTTATTGCAGGAAAAAGTTGCCTTTTCCCCACTAAATCGATCGTTTTTCGAAAAAGCAAGACATGAAAAATGTATTTATTTACATAATATTGCAAAAAAAACAATAATAATAATTTTTGTTTTTACTTTGTTTTTGGTTGGATCTTGTCGGGAGACTCAAAATACGTCTAGAAAAGTTGGTATCGATGAGAATTGACCACCCCTTCGATAAAAGTTAGGGCCTCGAAGTTACCGTAACATTTTTGTTATTCAGGCATCAATGGGTTAATACTTTTTTGTGCGATTTTCTATTCGCAAAATCATCAATTATATCGTACATATACACATTCGGAGAAACCATGGACTACTAGTTTAGGCATATAAATATTAATATTTTTAATTTCTGTAAGACAAAAAAAAAATTTAGCCCCAAAGCCGCCCGAGGCTCCAGCCTACTCAGCGTACTGGTAAATTCGCCACTTACATTTGCATGCGTTTGAGAAACGGTTTTGATTCCTAATAAGCTATACATTTTCTTCTCCTCTTCTTTCATATTCAAATTTCAATTCCTTTTCTCTGTTGATTATATGATTTACTACATATTCAAATTGAGTACGAAATGATGCATTCGTCTTTTATATTGATAATTAATCAGGGCAGCGATTATTCGCAGTTAACAAACAATTTCGAGGGGCTTAGCTGGAGGTTTAGGGTCCGATCCCCGGCAGTCGGCCTGTGGAGGCCTCTGCAAATTTGTCAGCAGCCAGCATTAGCTGTATCCGCAGCAAAATCTGGACAAAGTGTGTAAATTGAGCACTCGTAAACTCTAATATTCCCACATAAAGCACTTAATACGAATTTAAGCTGTAACAATATATCGCTCCTCCACTCCAACCCTTTCCGTCCCGGGTCGTGTTTGGCACTCTGCCTCGCCGGGACGGTGGCCGGGTTCCACCCCATCGCACCCCCTCCAGCCGACGCAAACCCTCAGACAGTGCTGCTCTCTCCGGCGGGGGATAGAGAGCCGCCTCCGCCGCCGCCGCCACCCGTGCCCTCGTATCCCTCTGATAAGTAGCTAACTCCATAAGGAGCACTTACCCGGGAATCCCCTCCCCTCGTAGGTACCGCCCCGGCCCCGTACATGGCGCCAACAGGTGGGTAGTTAAAATAAAATTTATAGAAAAAATGACGTCATCATTTAAATTATGGCCTCGGTTATTTATTTAATTTGTTACTCGAGTAGTTTTGCACGTTAGAAAGTCGTCACTTTAATGGTGGGACATATTTCTCGTCCTTGGCGCTGGCGGCGCCACTGACGGCATGTCCTCTTCCTTCGTCCTTTCCCGTGCATTGGAAATTTGCTCAGGATTATGCGGCCGGGAGGAGGCCGGAGGTTTGTTTGAATGGAACCCATAAACTTTTGATGGGCGATAATATCAGGATGAATGTTGTTACCTTCAAATTTATTTTTATAGCAGTTTAGTTTACTGAACCCGTGTGAATTACTGACTTCTGATGAGATTTGAATGGCTCTTTCTGAATCTTATTTTACTAGGGAATATTATTTTCGTAAATTGTATTTATTTATAACTTAGAGAAAAATCGGCTTTGTAATTAAAAAAAATATGATTTTAATACAAAAACCGTTGATTTTTTTTTTTTATATTTAGTAAAATTTTGCTAGAGTAAATGAAAATTACTTTATGAATAATTCTTCCACATAGTCTTAAAAGTATTTGTATTTTTACATTTTAAGTTGTCCTTTTCATTTCCATGAATATCAGAAAATCATCTAATTAAACCGAATTGATGGTGATTTGCTTTTAGATGAAAAATCCACAAAAGTAAATTAATCAGCAAATATCACTCGACACACAACTACCTTCAGATAAACCTTAACCTATTTAGGTGAGCTAAAAATACTTTTTATTCACCTAAAACTGTGTGTATGTAGGTGGGGGTGAAATATTTAAAAACGTGGCAAATATAAAAATCGTCTAGAAAAAGAGTTTCTTCACCTACTTCAATAAGCAAATAAGGTGTAAAGTCGTTATTTCACCTACTGTGTTTAGTCATTTTACAATTTGATAGGAAATTATCTATTGGGAAAATTGTCTATATTAATAGCGATTCCATTTATATGATCACAACAATGGCTTAAGTTTACTTTACACTATCTGATAAATAATATGCCTAGACATACGATTTTTTATTTGAGTTTTCAAGAATTGCGCTCTCATCATGGCATTCTTTGTCCATTTTTAAAATAATTTTTCAACAAAAATCGTTTATCATCTTTATACTCACTTGAATGTGCATAGGCGCTTTCAAACTCCTATGACTTCTCAAATTAACTAGAAGCAATTCTAATTGTAGAAAACACCATATATGTTGGTATTTTTGAGAAGTCATATGATTTATCAGATAGTGTAAAGCCTCCTGTATGAGAGACATTTTAATATTCTCCTTACATAAATGTGTTGTTAAAATAACCTAACGATACTCTAAAATTACAAAGAACTTTCCCAGCAGCAGTGATATTCGGAACCATTTGATTGTATGCCCCTTTGTTATTTTCTTGCAAATTTGGGCTATGTTTTGTAAAATTTGTCTACATTCTCTAGAAATATTTTTGTGTAAGGTTGTAGTAGTATGACTACAGATTGTAAAAAATTTTCAGTATGACAACAGTTGTAAAAACTCACCTACTACATGTAGAATATATGCTTAAAAGTCATCGCCATAGTATAAAAAATGTTTTCTACATCTTATAGATAAATAGTTTGCAATTTGTTTGTTAGTTTGTATAAATTTGTAGAGATTGATCTACAAAACTTAGGTGAAGTATTTAAAAAAGGTTGGATATTTGCCTAATTTCTAAGGTAAATTTACTTTAAAATTCTCGGTAAAAATCACTTAATTCAAAATCGACAAATCAGCGAAATAGATTGCTGAATATCACCTACAGAAAATAGGTGCGGTGTCTATTTTTTAGGAATTATATAAAATGTTTTCTTTCAATGTAATTGTAATGAACTCACACACATTTTTTAAACAGAAAATAGTAAATACTTATTTTGAAAATGATAACTTCATTTTTAAAACATTCTTATGTAGTCAGTGTTCATATTTACAACAATATGCAGAAGGGTGTTGAAAGTCTCCACAGATATTTTCACAAGTGCAAAGTGGAAGATAAAAATGACTTTGAATGAAACTCAAGCAATGTTCCTCACACATAGAAGACACGCGTGTTATCTACGGAGCAGTAATATAATTACACAAGTCGACACGATTTTTGGTTTTGATTAATGTGTGGTAATTTCTCTTTGCTTTCGTCTTACAAGTGAAGAAAATCGACATGATTTTTAAAAAACTTTGCTTTTGTGCCCACGATAGGAAATTTAAAATTACCAACCTACAAAATCTTTATGTTTTCATTTCCTTGTAAATGTTTTGCGGGCGGACATTTTTTAAATTTTCGGCAGCTGTATTAGATCTACTATCTTTAATTTATATATTTTGATAACAGGATTAATATTAGCGACCCTAAAAGTTCTTTGATTTATTTCAATAAAACGTCCCATGAAATTGCAACTATTCGGACGCCATATTTCATTCACCACTTTGGAACTCAACCAAAAAAAATTCTATACTGTATTTTGAAGTATGACATATGTTTTGGCAAAAAATCAGAAATTTTGCACCATGCATTTAGTTGTAATTGAGGTTCAAACTATCCAAACGAATGTCAATTTTTCCTTCACAAAAGCAAAGTTTAAACAAAATAACGGCACTTTTTCCATCCTTTTGAACGCAAGCAACAAGAAAATAGCATTGAAAACTCGGAATCCAACAATTTTTTTAAATTTGTTGACTTGTGTTATAAACTGCTGTGATATTATTTGAAATGGTTCTGCAAAATACTTAGGTGTCACGCTGGATAAAACTCTTACTTTCGCGAAACATCTAATCAGTATATTGAACCCATTCATTAATAGGAGGGTAGATCTCTCAGCTTGGAATATAAACTGGTTATACATATTTGAAGTAGAATTCTAAGCCATTATGTTTTATGGAACACCAATATGGTATCTCTCCAACTATATAACTATCAAAAAAAAATATATTAAAGGTGATATTGAATTTATTTTGTTTGACACTTCCCCACCTCGAAATTACACGAATTAGTGGAAATTCAACTTATAACCGTGAAAAGTAACAAATGTGTAAGCAATTTCTTTGAAAAACGTCTCTTTTCTGAGAATCTTTTAGTTTTAAAACTGCGTCAGGATGATGGATTCTAGTACTAGTAATAGTTTTGAAACTGGGTCAGTAGTAGCAGGTAGATTAAGTTTTAATTCCTAAATTCTTTTAGTAATTAGAATATTTGTCATTGGGTTTTCTTTATATACTAATTTGCCCAAATTAAAAACGGGAATCATTTCTGCTAGACTACCAAAACCAATATAGAAGACTAAACTAAGATTCCAGCTCTAACCATAAATCTGATATTATATATAATGTATATATGTCATATTCAGGTTTATTCGTCTATCAATACAAATGTAAAAAAATTTTAGTGAATACAAATTAACTGCCATGTAAAAGTGTACCTTCCCTTAAAATTTCCTTTACAATCGCATTATATAATAAGGCCTCGGATTACGCTCAAATGTTGTTAAAGTTAGATTTAAAAACCTGCTACAAACATTTACTAAATTTTATCTACTCATATTTACTTTTAGTTTGAGTAGACGAAAATTCTTTTGCTTTATAGGGTTCTTGATTACATTTCGTGAATATTGTAGTATTTATTTTGCAGCGTCTTGAAAAACATTTCACCTTAAACAAATAAAAAATGACTCCTTTTTACTTTTACAGGAATTTTTTGAGGAGAAAGTGATTCTTTTTATGCTTGGGAATTGTTCCCTCAAATTAGAGAGAACTGTTCGTCATGACTAAGAAACTAGGACGACTAAATTAATGAAAATTTTCATATATTTTAAAACATACGCTTCTTTTTAGTAAAATAACAAAAAAATTTAATTTAAAAATGAGTTTTCTTCAATTTGAGGAAAATAAGGTTTTAGATTAAGTAAATATTTTCTTCCTGACAAGAAAATATGTTCTTTAAATCAATGAACAAATATTCTTTTTAAAAACAAAGCATTTCGTGATTTTGTCGTTTTTCTTTAATTTGTCTGTAGTTTTTCTTTGGTATAGGAAGATTTTTCTCTGAGTGTATTGACCAATAGTTCTAAAAATTAAATTAACTTATCGATTTTTCCTGATTTTTAGAATCGTCTGAAGGTATTTCATACATGTATCACATTTATTAATTTCCATATCGCAAAATCACTTGTATTTACACCACATTTAACATATTAACAAACATAAAAGGAATTTGGTAATGAAAGTCCAGAACTTATATCAGTAAAAACGATTGTATATATATAAAACTTGATATCTTGCGTTATCACTCCAAACCACTACATTTTTATAAACGAATTTTCGAATTGTAAAAGTCCCTTCAAGAACCGAATATTTTTAAAAAAGACTGACAACGAACACTTCTCGAAGGGAACCACTGCAAAAACTGAAAAGAAATCTTCAAGATCTCCGTGACGGTTTTGAAAGCAAGAGAGCCATCTTGTATGCTAACCAATTTGCATCCTTTGACGTCCAACCTTGACCTGTCCGTCAAAGTGACAGTATGTCATTTAAAGATTTGCAATCGCAGTCACAACAATTGGCAAACATTGCATTCTTCTGGCCGAAATCCTTTCACGCTGTCCATGCAAAGGAGATTCGGCCAAACCTTATTATCTCCTTTATCCCTTTGGCCGAGTCCTTTCGGTCTACATTAAACGAGTTGCACATTGTTCTGCCGGGGCTCAAGGTCGCAAAATTAACAGCGACTGATTTACTGCAGCCCTAATGTCCTGCGATTTGCAGAAAGGAGTTGCGAAGACACTCAAAGGCAACCAGTGCAAGAGCAATTCGGTCAAAGGCATTGAGGCAATCCTCGTAAATCCTTGCAATTTGCTTTATGATGCGGTTTTACTTTTGGTTGCATTTTGGTTACTGGAACTCTGACCTGTTTTGCAGGAGAGGTCCCCGATTTGTTCTGGACGGGAATATTAGCTGGAATTTAGCGTTAAACTTGGTCCATATTTTATGTTTGCATGTGTTACTATAATCACTATCTCTATTCGCCAAGTATTTGTAAAGACAACTTTTCTTGCGATTGAAAGTTTTTCCTTGTTTTCGCAAGTGTACTGAAAAGTATAAGAAAAAATCAATGAACCACTAAGTTAAAAAGTTTCCAGAGTTCAAACATTCTTCACGTTATTTAACATTATTCTTCAACACTTTTTCGAAAGTTTTAGAATAGCTTTCCGATTTGCGAATAGATTTCTGATTTTCTGTAAAGTATGTACGTGCATGCTCTTACACCATTACTTTATGCAAAATTGTAAATTCTGTACCTATCATTTTGTATTATTTTTCAAAAAATCACAAAAACTACAGAACACGAAATCCTAAAAATATAAGTTTGTCTTAAATAATAGTTTTTTAATATGCTACTACCTCGACGCAAAAAACTTGTAAGAAGACAATTCTGTGATAATGAAGAACAAAATATTATACTCAGTTTTCAGCTTATTATATTTGCTTTGTCATGGCTGATAAAAATATAATACATTACAAACAAAATTCATTATAAACCAAAAACACGAACAAAGCAAAGTAGTTCACCTGCCTCAAAAATGAAGCAAAGTACTTCGTCCATAGTGGAAATGGAGTGGTCACCACTTCGTTGGGGCACCCTTACCACTTTAATACGATCTGGCATAATATTTACTAACTATCGACAATTTTCCGGAGTCCCAAATATTTTGTATTTAAGAACACAATTCCTCTCTATTCCTGACAGGTTGAAAACTATTCCATAAGAGGAATATTTAATTCAGCTAACTACACGCCTTTATTATTTTAGCAGTATGGAATAATGCGCCGTCTTGCTGGAAAATATAATCACCTTCAGGATATTCCAACAAGGGAATCGAAGGTAAAAGTTCTTCCTGCACGATAAACGATTTCTCTCCGAATTCTGGCCTGCCATTGCCTTATTGTTCAATTTTTGTAGTTTTCCGTGATCCAGCCGCTTCTTATTTTGTTTGGTAGTTAGGAGACGCTTTTCCTTTGGCTGAAGGAATTTAGTTTTAACATTAACTTTAATTTTCGTCTAGTTCTAGTATATCATCTATTGATCAATCTACCTGTCTTTTATATGGTATATAGGTATGTATATAAAAATGAATGTTTGTTTGTTAGTTTTTTACATACTACGGAAACGCTGAATCAATCTCCTTGAAAATTATGCTATGTAGTCTCTTAATTTGTTTAACAAACGCTTACAAGTGTCGATACAAAGTTTTTTTTCTAATAGATTGCAATTTCGTCATGTGAGTTCGAATTGTCGCCATGTGATGAATTCAAAGAGAACAAAAATCGGGAACTACTGTTTCCTATGTTTTTAAGGGTGTTCTTTCCAATAGTGATGGTTCAAATTCCTCCAGAAAAAAGTTTACCATGTAAAAATCAAAAATAGCAAAAAAAACGTCCTTTTTAATGACATTTTTTTGTTTAAAATGATTTGTCGTCGCCTTTCGATTTTTGTTCATGCCTAAAACCAAAAAAAAATCGCGACCACGATGAATGAACTAAAATATAGGTGGTTATTTTTTATATAAAAAAGTTTTGGTAAAACAAAAGGCCAGAATGAACAATTTTCTTTCGAAACTTAACGCATTTTTTTTCTCGAAAACTATAGACTTTAGCAAAAACATTTTAAGAACAAAAATATTTTAGATGCAATTTTTGATTTTTCAAAACATCACGAAATGGAAATTTCGACAAACATCGTCAAAAAGCCTGAAAAAAATCGATAGTTTGATTAATTTTTGTTATTAAAAAATTTTAATGAGAAAAGAAGAAAACCAGAGTAGGCGAAATATTTTACTACGTTTTTGAGGCAGCCGAACTATTTTGCTTAGTTTATATTTTTAGTTTATAACGAATTTTGTAGTAAGTAATCGTCGTTTTTTTATCAACCATCAAAAAGTAAATATAATAAGCTTAAAACTGAGTATAACATTTTGTTCGTAATTATCGCAGAAGAGGCAATATTTTTTTTTTGCTTACAAGTACTCATTCAAAAAGCTGGTAGGCAAACTTTCTTGCGTCGGAAGAGTAAAATACTGATTTATCCGTTAGCCGCCAAACGAGGAAAATTTAATTAAAAATATAATATATGTATATATAATTTTGATTATTTTGCTATACTAATGTCTAAACTATTCTGCGTTATTATAACATCAGCTTGATTAACTCTTTTTTTTTAATTTGTTCATTACACAATAAATACACGCTTTAAATCCTACGAGCGGATGAGCATAATTTCATCAAAACTTTAAGAAAATTAATGCGATTTGTTCATCCGGTAAAACATGTTTTTCCGCAAATATGACATCGGCTAAATTGCCTAAATGACTTATTTACTGAAGACGTAAAGATTTCCTTTCCGCCAGCTACTCTGCAGCGCAAACAACTTTAATGTTCGAATGTATCCACCAGTGCGGTGCGCATTGCAAAATCGATTAAGCTCGCCAGTTTGTTGGATTGAAGATAGGCGGCATTTTTGTTTTATTATTTTCTAAGGAATGCAAAAAGCGTCTCAAGCTAGAGAGAGATATGTTGCCCAAGCATGAAATGTAATCATTCTGCCTCCAATTAACCGCCAGCATGCCAGAAACTGCAAGATTTGAGCGAATGTTGGATGATTTTTTCCAGGGTTTTCACCGTTTCACCGCTCGGTGCGCTTTTTCTGCTCTTCGCCAAAGGTGTACGCAATTAAATAGCAATCAAATTTGAATTACAGGGGGAAGTCCCGGAGGCCGTCGTCATCGGCGCGGCCATCTGATTACGGGTGCCATTTTGCTTGAACAAATTATATGGCGAATGATATGCCGTTTTTATCCAGCGCCTATTTGTTACTATCATGATGGACAATTCTGGTGCACTCAATGCTAATCTCCTCGCTATGAATTCACCTTTTTTTTGCTAAATTAAGCTCTACGGGAAATGGACGGTGTCTTGAAAGGTCCTCAAGATGATTCTGGGTGGCGGGAAAAATTCCGTTCTCACACTGTTCTTAATGGTTCGATTGCATAAGATATCTTCTTTTCAAAAAAGCTCCCGAGATTACATAGGCCACAGTGAAGCCAACTGCTCTACAAAATTTTGAACATACTTTCTTCGAAACTATGTTTTCAAAAATTACGTGTACAAGATTTCTGGCCATACATTTATATATTTAAAGTTTCTGGATATATGAATGATTATAAAATAACCAAAATCGCAGGTTAAAAATGCGCCAAACAATAAAGTTGGCTATTTTAAAACACCGACAAATAGTTAATCTTCTGTTTATATAAACGTTCGAACAAGAAAATTGTTTACTAACCATTTTTTGATTAATTTGCGATTTTTTTTTATTTGTAAAACAATTCATCTACAATTCAAAATTAAATATGTATAAAAAAAAGAAATTTTCATTTCGCCGTATGAAATTGAAAAAACATGAGTCAAAAAACCTGGTATAAGATTCCAACGACTACGTTCAATAAATAATCATTTTCACAAGTATATGGTCTAAATCATACATTAGTCTTAATCATACTTCATAATTATAAATAAGTTAGCTTAATAATAATCTTTTAGTCTTTTCTTAAATTGAATAAAATTGCTAATATTCTTAATTTCTACAGGTACTCCATTATAAACTTTAGTAGCTAAATATTTCGGATTTCTTTGGCCAATATTAGTATTAACTTTGTTTTGATTATAGTTATGTTTATTGCGAACATTTACGTTGTGCACATTAATAAGAACCTTTAGGGCTTTATGTATTAAGATTTCAATCTTATTTAATTCCGTATCACTGCACATATGCAAAGATGTAAACCATACCGAATGTGGGAGAAGACATCACATTCATATATTAGATTAGCTATATTATTATTAAAAAGTTTACGTTGCTTACTAAGAAAGCCTAGTAGAGGTATTATTTTGTTTTTAATTGAGTCAGTATGAAATTTCCAATTCAAGTTTTCGTCAATGTATAATCCGAATTACTTTCTAAATGATACTTTTGAAAGAATGTTATCGCCGATTTTTAAAGTGATATTTCTCATAGCAGTATTTCTTTATTTGAAGACCATAAAATTGATTTTCGATATATTCAGAGAGAGTTCATTAGACCTAGTCCAGCCAAGACCAAGATCTACTCAAGTCATCGTTCACTATAGTATACAGCCTCCAGGGGCAATGTCATTACTCCCTGAATACAGCAGTATCAGCATACACAACATATTTACCATTTATTTTGGCTTCTCTCATGTTGTTAATATAAATAGAGAAGCGGTCCAAGGATTGACCCTTGCGGCACACTATGGGCTAAACGGCACTTTTTGTGTTTAAAACCTAATATCTCGGAAAAAACAGAAGATATTAACGTAAATTTTTTTTTAAATTGAAGCTGAGACTATGTAGATTACTGGAAAATTAACCAGAATGGCTGAAATGAAAACAAACACTATGTAACATAACCTCAAAGTTGCATTTTTTTCTGAAAAATTGAATAGGCTCACACCAACAAAAAACTTGGTCTTTATTTTAAATGTCATATATGCTATCCGATGAACTTTAACCTGCTGATCACGAATCCGAGGTCAGAATTGCCCCCCACCCTACAGTTTTCAGAAAAATTAAGAATTTCCGTGCCTAGTATAAGCGTTTTTAACTCTTTGAGTTACAAAAGACGAGCTTAAATTAATTTTTACTATAACATACTAACTGAAGGTTTTTGGGGTCGCTGATCACGAATCTGAAGTCAGATTTTGAAAATTCAATATGGCGGATCCAATATGGCGGACCAAAATTTTTATATTTGATCGAATTTGGACTAAAAATTGAATACATGGGTTCTTGGAGTTGCTAACTACGAATCTGAAGTCAGATTTTGAAAATTCAAAATGGCTGATCCAATATGGCGGACCGAAAATTTAATATTTGACCGAATTTCGACTCAAAACTGTATACATGGGTTTTTGGGGTTGCTGATCACGAATCTGAAGTCAGATTTTGAAAATTCAAAATGGCGGATCCAATATGGCGGACCGAAAATTTAATATTTGACCGAATTTCGACTCAAAACTGTATACATGGGTTTTTGGGGTCGCTGATCACGAATCTGAAGTCAGATTTTGAAAATTCAAAATGGCGGATCCAATATGGCGCACTATGTGCTAAACGGCACTTTTTGTGTTTAAAACCTAATATCTCCGAAAAAAACGAAAATGTGGAATGAACATATTAAATAATGAGTGAAAGTAAGTGCATTGACAGAATAGTTGTTGACACAATTAAAAAAAAATTAAGTTAATATCTTCGTTTTTTTCGGAGATATTAGGTTTTAAACACAAAAAGTGCCGTTTAGCCCATAGTACGCCATATTGGATCCGCCATTTTGAATTTTCAAAATCTAACTTCAGATTCGTGATCAGCGACCCCAAAAACCCATGTATACAGTTTTGAGTCGAAATTCGGTCAAATATTAAATTTTCGGTCCGCCATATTGGATCCGCCATTTTGAATTTTCAAAATCTGACTTCAGATTCGTGATCAGCAACCCCAAAAACCCATGTATACAGTTTTGAGTCGAAATTCGGTCAAATATTAAATTTTCGGTCCGCCATATTGGATCCGCCATTTTGAATTTTCAAAATCTGACTTCAGATTCGCAGTTAGCGACTCCAAAAACCCATGTATTCAATTTTTAGTCTAAATTCGATCAAATATAAAAATTTTGGTCCGCCATATTGGATCCGCCATATTGAATTTTCAAAATCTGACTTCAGATTCGTGATCAGCGACCCCAGAAACCTTCAGTTAGTATGTTATAGTAAAAATTAATTTAAGCTCGTCTTTTGTAACTCAAAGAGTTAAAAACGCTTATACTAGGCACGGAAATTCTTAATTTTTCTGAAAACTGTAGGGTGGGGGGCAATTCTGACCTCGGATTCGTGATCAGCAGGTTAAAGTTCATCGGATAGCATATATGACATTTAAAATAAAGACCAAGTTTTTTGTTGGTGTGAGCCTATTCAATTTTTCAGAAAAAAATGCAACTTTGAGGTTATGTTACATAGTGTTTATTTTCATTTCAGCCATTCTGGTTAATTTTCCAGTAATCTACATAGTCTCAGCTTCAATTTAAAAAAAAATTTACGTTAATATCTTCTGTTTTTTCCGAGATATTAGGTTTTAAACACAAAAAGTGCCGTTTAGCCCATAGTGCGGCACTCCATACTACACAAGGAGTAGATCGCTCAGGAGTAGATTTACATTTGTCTGTAAAGTTGTTCTTTTTGGTGGACAAAAATCGCGAAGTTTTTTATTACATTGTTGTACAAAACTACCATTTTGCAAAAAACCAATGCAAAAAAAAACTTTCAAAACCATGGTTTGAGAAAGTTTAGACAGTCAGACCGCAATTTTTGGTGGTTGTATGATTATCCAATAGCAGCAACGATAAGATAATCGACTTTGAAAAGTAAAATGACCAAAGAAAATCACCACTTTTTTGAAAAAATCCGAAAAATAATAGGGTTTTTGAAGCTTTTATGCAAAACAAATGCCAGATTCTGAAATAGCTCCCTAAAAAACCCTTTATATACGAATTTGGAAGAAAATCGCCCCATTTTCCTATTCGAATCGTATAATTGAACTTTCGTGCACAAAATCCTCGTTTTGCGCATTAATGGGTTACTAAAATTGATTTATATTTATCGTTGGTTGGTTGGTTAAGGTGGCGACCCCCACCCCTGGGCGGAGTCCAATTAGCGCTAAGGTGCGCCGTTTTGATACCACAAAATCCCCAAAATAAACCATTGTATTGACGGAAATAGAAATGTCAAAAGATCAGAGCCAGCCTGTGGAGTTCAAAAAGAAAACAATCTCCCTGATCTTGGACATAGATAAAACCCCGACGTCAGCGAAAAAGTGCCTGCCTAACGCCCGGTGCCTTGCTCCAGCTAGTGCCGGGCAGTTGCATAGGAAATGAGAAATATTTATCGTAGTTAAACATATTTGCTGCACTGCTTATATATTTTAAGAATAAATACACAATTTTCTAAATAAGTTATCGAACAATTCAAATAAATCGTTTTCAACATTTTAAGATATATGGAAATAAAATAAAATTCATAACCTGCCCCAAAGTAAGAAATGTTTCAAATCCGCTTGCTAACACCTGCTGAATCGAGATATGCAAATTACGGTAGCGCTAAATTTGTATCCTCCTGGCCGGCTTGTGGCCGTGTCTAAGAGATTGATCAAATGGCGTGTATCTTAAAATTAATTGTTCTAATATTTGCGTGTAGAGCGCCTATATGTAACTCAGCACCTTATTAATAATCGTATAATTTTCACGGCGCTAAAAGATAAATTAGGTGAATAATTTCATTAAATTCCTTTCACACATGCACGGCCACGTTTTTATTAATGGCCACCTTCTAATTAAGATCGGCTTATTAATTGCATCTAATTCCAATGCTACCTATTAAAAATGCGGCAAAGGCGTCAGTGCGGATGCGAGGACGCGGCCTGCGGAAGATACGAGGTGTGGAAACGGGCAGTGATGGAAAGCCGCAGTTGTATCCAGTGCAACGCGTAATTACACACCTGTACACCTTTTCGCGCTTCATATTTGCGAACAAAAAGTTCTTGCTGCTGCCAGTAATCGAGCTGCTTTACATAATTTCTGCTACGAATACCATCCCGTCCCTTTCTGTGCAGTGAAAAGCGCGTCTATCACACACCTCATTCAAATGTTAATTGCACTATCTGCGCTCTCGGTTTTAGACAATTATTCAATTACTTCTCCAACACTATGCAGAATAAATTGCACAGGTTCCTGACGCACAAAGTAAGTAATTGCATTCTACTCCCGTGTTTTGTTTATTTTAATTGTAAGGACTGACAGGAAAATCTAATAAATACAACAACTTTTGACTCAACTCAATCGAAATTGCAAATTAAGCAAAGCAAAACACTTAAAATTATACTAGATTATGCTATGGCATTTCTCCATCTTTAGCCTAAACCACAAATGGTTGTCGATTGTTTATCTTCTAAAATTGAAGCATTAAGAGATTGTTCTTAATCGCAAAATTCTCTAATTCTATCTCTAGCTAATTAGCTACAGGTTACAAATTATTCTATTATAATCAGCGCCGGTCTTCGTCATTTGGACGGCCGGGCGAGATATTCTTCAGCGCCCTTTGTTGTTTATTATTAACTAGTGTTTTCAACCAAGAAAAGGGCGCCTGTCGTCTCAGGATAGCAAAATTATCATACATTAATAAAAATTATCGTATCGTAAAATATTCTGTGTATTATTGAATTATAATTATCGGAATTTTCAGACGTATAGAATTCGAAAATTGAACTTCGAATTTATTTAAAATAGTTTCTTGATAACAAAATAATGAAAATAACATATACTTTTATTATTTATTATGAGATGAAACCAAATCAAATTGTTAATTGTCAAATCAACAAAATTTAAATTTTCCAGCTTTGCTATCTGTAAATTCCTTTATTAGGCTAGAAAAGTTAAGGTTTTCTGCAACTTCTAGCATGGCCAGACTCGTTAGTCTTATTTGGGATATTGTTGAGCGTAAGCAGATGTTTATTGATTTTAATGAAGAAAAACTGCGTTCCCAACTTGCAACAATCTCTAGAATTGTAGAATACGCAGCGTTGTCTATGTGTTAGCCAACAACTCTTGAAGATTGTGCTTTTTTATAAAATCCAAATCTACAAAAGGCAATGGCTGCCTGTCCTTGTGGTAATGTTGCAGACCCAAGATCTCGTCGCACAACAAATCTCCATCAATACCTGATTTAGAATAAAACTTAATTTGCTTGCAAAGCTAAAAAAACTGCTTTATCAGTTCTTCATTATTTTGATATTATATTATGTTGAACAATTCTACAAAATAACTGATTAAAAACTGTATTCATTTCACAGGAACCTCTCCGCCTTCACCTTAGCGTCCGGTTCGAACACTAGAACAACCGTGGTCTAAAATATTGAACCCTAGATTAATTTTTATAAAATAGCTTGATTTTATTTATTTTCTCTATGTTTTTACACTACTTCTAAACAATTAGGTGTACTGCACTGGGATATAATAAATTGATCATCCCAAAGGTTTTTTTTTAATCCTACCCTAAGCATTTAGTGAAATCAATCAACTGATTGTTTTTAAGATTATGGTAATTCCTTTTTGCTAATCCTAACAATGTTATTCACTTTTTGTTGATGCACTATTTAACGAGTAAAAATTAATTCTAGTGACCAACTTCATTTCTACAGCCCACCCTAATAAATCATATACTTGCAGTGACAAAAAAATTGATAGTAGTATATAGTGCAAATATTTAACATCTTCTCTTGTCCCAGGAGCGCCTAAGTTCATTTATTTTAAAATTGAGATATTTCAAAGTTTGCGTTTTAATAAATTTAAAAATATTGGTAACTGAAAACACGGTAGTGTAAATGTTTTTGTGTTTCTAAGGGTGTATAATTTACAAACCCCATTAGCAAAATAAATATTGTTTAAAAACTATTTTCAAAATTAATGAAATGACTTTTTTAGTTCTTAAAAATTAAAAGTCCATGGAAGAAATAAATTTGTATTAATTAAAGTAAATCTATCCAATTTTATGTTATAAAATTATAAAAATTCCAACTTTTATTAACTATGAGTCACAAAATTCGAGCTTAAATTAATTTATACTATAACATACTAACTGAATAATTTTGGGGTAGCTGATCACGAATCTGAAGTCGTGTTTTGTAAATTTAAAATGATGGATCCAATATGGCGGACCAAAACTTTTATATTTGATCGAATTACCTACATTAAAATTGATAATATTTTGCAATTAATTATACATCCTTCTCCAATTTGCGTATGCGGGATTGATTTAAAATAATTATGGTGTGCAAATTATTAAATCGTTGTATTTTAAAGTTGCGACTGGTCTTGTTTTTTCGTACCAATTGGCGCCAATTCAATATAATTAACCTTTCCGCTCCTACCGCCGCCTAAAGTTGGTATCTGCAACAAGGGTGAAAGTTTCTTGCATCCAACAAATTTTTAACCAATTTACCCTTTCTCTGTTAGTATTTGTTAATCTCCTAAAAATCGAGTTCAATTATACATTTAATGGAATTATTATTACTGAAAAAATCATTATCTGAGCTAATCGAGCAATAATACTTTAATAGTAAAACATAAAGCTATAATATACTCCATATCTGTTTAAAACTCTCAAAATGGAATTTAAGCAACTAACTATCCAAATAAACATTTTAATCATTTCAATAACCAGCTAATTTTCTTTTTCCAAAATCTTAGTGATTTTAAATATATATGAATTGCAATTTGCTTTAAAATGAAAAGATAACGTAGAAATATTAATTAATTAATATTAAAATAGCTTGATTTTTTGGAAAATGGACTTAGGCCACTTTCAAAATAAACGGCGATGTACAGATATGAGAAGCGTTATAATGTCACAATGTCACAAAAAATCAGGTTTTATATAAGTTACAGTAAATTATTTAACAAATCTGAGACTCGTCAATGTGATCTTAACAATGGGCCTCGTTATCTGAATTAATCCCGTCACAATGAGATATGTGGATTAAAATTACTCTTACTTCACAATGCTTAAATAAAACATTATTTGTTTGAATTTATTTTATAAAAACTGTACAACATATCACAAAAACACTGTTAGCATCTTATTTATACATCCTTCTAGTATACAAAGAGTGTTATACAATTCCAAAATTAAAATTATCAATCATTTCATTAATTCTCTTTAGAAATGATGTTAGACGGGCGCTATTAGAATTCATGACAAAGTTATCTAAACTAAAATAAATCAGATAAATTCTTATAATATATGAATATATCACTCGCCTACATAATGAATGCAAAATAAATTATTTTAAATTTTTCGCACAGATTTAAAGTTAAAGTTTAAACAAATTGAATTTTTTCCTCATAACATTTTAGAAATTGAATTTTTTATCATGCGGTTCCGATGAAGGAACAAATCGTTCCGAGAAAAACGTGTTTAAATTTGTATTATATAATGAATAAATAATTTTTTCAACTTACGTACTTTACCGACCTGTATATAAATTTTTGGAGATTTCGAATTGATTTTTACACAACATTCTTGAAACAATATACAATGAAAATATGAAAAAAATAATTATTTTGATGGGAGAATACCCTTAAAAAAGAAGATAGTTTTATAATTTTTAAATAGTTTTCTCTGGTTATTCTTACCAGCAATCTTGCTAGGTGAAAATCATAAATAAAAATAGTTAAGGGGACCTTTACTTTCAAAATCGAAAAAAAATTAATTTTATTTTGTTTTTTTCATAAAAATGCTTCTTAACATCACACAAACACTCTCCTAAAACCGTTTTAAAAAATTCGTAAAAGAAAAAAGTTATACCTTTATTTGTGGCGGTAATTATACCTATATTTGTAGCAAAAAGTAAATTAAAAAAACTTTGAATGCGTTTTTCTCGAAATCACATTTTTGAAAATGGCCGCATCTGTATCTCAAAAACTATTCAACCGATTTTAACAAACCAAACGCCATTCGATTCGTTATCAAATATACCAGTAACTAAACCTTTAAAAATATTATTTTATCCCCCCCCCCCCCCCCTCCCCAACTTTTTTATGCGGAGGGGTAGTTTACCTCTAACTTATAGTCGTTTTTTAACTTTTTTAGAAAAATGTGTATAAAATGATATATTTATTAAAAATAAAAGGTTTTTTAGGTTTAGGTATTAGTTTTGTGTCTTATGAAAACAATCCACTAAAGATTTTTACTCTATCTGTTACAGGAAGTCCTAGAGAAATGCGGCCGTTTTAAAAGTGCATTTTGGATGGCGCCCTCTGCAGGCATTAAAATAAACTAAAGTGCATTTAAAAAATTTTTTTTATATTTTTCATAATCTTACCAATAATGTACAAAAGGTTTCAGAATAATAAATATAATAGTCTTTTCAAAAAAAAACTTTTAAAAAGTGTGTTTTTTTTCGATTTTGAAAGTAAAGGTCCCCTTAAATGAACCACAAAATTAGTTTGTTTGGAACTAGATATTTTTACCACGTTTTTATTAACTCGCTTTCTTGGCTGTTTGTTTGTTCGATACAAATTTTATATATGTATATGTTATATTTTATTTTTTGGGTGTAAGATGTCAGTGTTGATTTAAGTAATTAAAACATAATTAATGCAAATACCTTAAATTGTCAAAAAAAATAATATAATAATATCGTACCGCTTTTTCTTTTGCAGGGCTGCGTCCCAGCACCTTGAAATTAATTTTCATATAAATTAAGGTCATTTCCTGGCCATACACTTCCCGGCCCTTCCGTCAGGACACGACCTCGTGTTCCGGCGCTGGTAGCCAAATCCGAGACAATTTATTTTTCCTGGAAGTTTTGATTAACACCACACAAAGAATTTCCATCTAATTTTTCACCCAGGAAATTTTAATTATGTCAGAATTAAAATGGAATCAAAAACGGTGGAGTGATGGTGTTTATGAGGTCAAATTTATAACGGACACCGCGGGTCCTCTGTTGTTGTTGTTTTTTTTTTAATGTAAGTTGCGCTCCCTCGGTTTCAGGAGTCGGGACCGCGCCCCGAGATGTTTCAGTTCATCCAGCGGGGTTGGTGAGCCCCATTTTTATTTTTTTTAATTAGAAGTGCATCCGACCAGTTACTCTGGGGAAATTTCATGTAATAGCATTCTTTGGACATGACATCAATTTTGTGGTGTACACAAAATTTTCTGAATTTAGCTTTTTGTGTGCAAACACTTTTCCGGTGTGTTCATTAGTGCGATTAACAGAGCTCGAAAATTGCGATAAATCGCCCCAAAATGATAGGAAGTCGCATTTTTGCAGCACCGGTACGATTCGGTGGTGATTTTTTTTTTGTAACATGTTAATAACCGGCCGCACGGCAAATCCGCTAAAATGCCGCTCATTACCTCGACGACCCTAAATAGCTCACCTGGGAAGGTTCTCACGAATTAAGCGTCATCGCGCAGGAGACAATTTAATATCCGCTGTCGCCGTAATAGCTCAGTTTTTCGGGCGTTGGGGCCACTGCGATTCGGCGGCGGGTACTCCACTGTGTCCAACATGGCCATAGGGCCGTCACGGCGCCGTTTTTTCCCTTTTTTAATAACTTTCCTAGTTAATGAGCAGCCATTTTTCACGGCACATACGTTCTGCATGGGCCGGCAATATTTTGTGTGCCGGCCCCCGTTGCTTTCTCCTCCGCTTCGCGCTTTATTTTATTTGTTCTTCGGCTGTCCCGGGTCGCGCGACTTTAATTCAAATTTCAAGTTAACTCCGCGGCTCGCGCCAGCCATTTTTCCTTGCTGTCAACGAAATTCGCAGCTCTACGCGTTTACTTAATTTTGTACGGTGTCGGCTTTTGAAAACCCTCTTTTTATGGTATTCCATGGAAGTGCTTTCAGAAGATATTTCACTCATATTTTTAAAAACTATTATTACAATATTACATTAACTTTAGGAGGGGTTTGATTGGCCGAAAATAGAGTCATTATGCCAGGGCAGTATTAAACACATTAATTCAAATTAGTCATAAAATTTTACCAGAACTTGAACTATCGTCCGTTTTCCTTTTTTCCTGGCCGTTAAACTGATAAAATGATAATAATAATCATTGCAGGTTGCAAAAAGAGAATTGTTTTTATTTATAAAGAAGTATATCTACTGAATATTAAATTCTATTTCTTACTTTGAAGAACTCTCAATGAATTCTTTGATTTTAACCCTGAAGATTTTATTTAAAATAAAAAAACATCTACTGAGAATAATTAGTTATTATAAAGGGAGGGTCATCGGTTGATTTCTTTTTAAAAATGCTATAAACTAAATACTGTTCAATATTTTTCAAAGTTTGTTGATTTATTGAAAAGCGTAAACGTTCTGATTAGTTATGGAATATAATTTCATTTAAATTCCCGCCTTGGCTGTCTTATCCCAATCTGTCAACCCAATTCTGCAGCACATTTTCGATGGTTTGGGTTGCCTTATTTGACGAATTAGTGCTTTATCGCCTGAGTCGTTCCTGGATTGTCAACATAACTTCGATCTTAAACAGCACTCCCAAAAAATGCCAAGCGGCTAAAATCGCAACTACCCGATGACCATGGCATATCTCTAAAGTGGCTGATTCCACGATTATTGAATTTATTGCACAAAAGTTCGTGTTTTGCACGGCTTGTGTGGTACGTTGCGCTATCCTGCTGGAACCAGAGCTCGCCCAAGTCCACTTCCTGAGCTAGTTGGACTTTGTAAGGGAATAATCCGAGGTGTTTAGGTCTCAGACTAGTGCGGCTAAGGTTCAATAGCTGGGATCTGTGGCGAGTTGAGGTTCTCAGGTTTAGGCGCATACTTTCGACATTTAGGCGAACACGAGGATAACTTGTTATCAATTAGTATTCCAATTTCACTAACTTTCTTCACAAACTTGTGTACAGTAGGTGCGATGCATGCATTATTTCGACCGACTTTTCTTTTCAAAATTTGGCAATATAACACTTGTTTTGGAAATAAATGTTACTATTTCTCTACGTTATTTATGCTTAAATCTATTCATTTCGTATCGTATTACATTTCTGTCATATTTTTAAGTGCGAAACAGCTACCTGTGTCAAAATAACATGTAATTTAAAAAGAAACCACCAGGTGGCCCACTCTTTACAACTTGCATAAAAACATTTGTTTTTAAATTATTAGTATATTTGCTTTGGAAAATATTTTCTAATCCGAGTTGGGCATTCTATTCTAGTATTACTGACCAGATATAGTAGAAACTTATTCTCATTAACATTAAGTTAGAATCAGGGTTTAACAAAATTAAATTTTTAATTTAATCGCATTTTCTTTAAAAATTATACTTGAGGGTTCCCTGGGATACTGAAACTGAAATTAGAATTGAAGATGATTTACTGAGACAATAGTAGTCATATTAATCTCCACTATCATTGAATCAGTGGTAGTGAAGCTGATTTGCAATATCACTAAGTCAGTGGTAATTTGAATTTGCACTATTGCGCTAATTGTCAATTTCAATTAACACTACCACTGGTCCACTTAGCGGTAATGAAATAATAGTGTACAATCAAAAACATGTTTTTTGTTATTGCACAATCTATATTATAAAAAAAAACTAGTATAATAAGTAAAATAGTTTCGTTATTTCTAATGCATACTTCCTTTCGTGTCCAACTACACGTCTTTTTAACTGTGGTAGGCTTCGATGCTGAAAATACCTTTGTAACGCTGACAGAAGTAATTACCATCCGACAGGTAAAACAAGTTGCACGCAGACGCAGCAGGTCTTTTCCGTCCCCGGTAGCCACGCCGCTGATGATTGCGTCTAATTAAGTTGTTAAGCTCACGAGATTACTTAAAGACATCGTCTAATAAGGGTAATGGCAGTCGTCGATGGGTTTATTAAAATTAGCTTTGCAAAGTAGTTTCAAGATCGGCGAATAATCGTCGACATGTAGCAAACAAAAACCGTGAATGGTTCGAGCTTGGTCGCCATACAAAATTACCAAAAACACACGGTTCTGGGAATATTTTTCGCTAAATACCCAATCAAAGGGCGACACCTCTTAAAATTACCATCGATTTTAAGTAGATCAGCAACCATCGGTGCGGAAAAGGTGTTCTTTTACAAGGGCAATCGCGGGAATTGGACAAAATAGGCATGCTAAAAGGTACTTAAGGGTTCTGCCGATCTCTGTCATCATGTGCAAAATCAATCACTTACCGAATCCACGTGAAAGGCGGCTTCACCCTGTGATAGGGACCTTAAGGACATGTCACACGAATAGCACTCACTGAAGAGACTGCTAAAGTGGTAAAAACAAAGTTCTGATGAGTTTAATTGCAATTACTCCGGCACCTCCTTTAGTCTTAAGGAGATGAAAATTAGCCTTTAAATGGGGAATAATAAAAGACCATTCTCCCGACAGTTCACCTTAATTATGCAATCTCATGCAGCGGACCGTTTCATATATTAATGAAATCATTTTAAAATTTATAAATTTTATTTTCGTAATTGGGGGAAAATGACTAGGCCATAAAATATTCGAGTTATCTGCAAAAGGAACACTTTATTTAAATCGATTTTAATAGCATAATCATTTTAGGACAGCACATCTTTGGGAATAATATTTGAAAATAATAAAATAGTGCTACTCTATGTCCATAAACAAACCTATATTTTCTGTCAGTAAAAAGGCCTTCTGAATACTTCATGGAATATGAAGAGATCAAAAATAAATATTAGTTAAGAATTTTAAAATATATTTTCGTATACACCCAAAAAAAATGTCCAATGTCTCCGTAGTAAAATTGCAATTTCTCACCTATAATTTTCAACCTTTAATATTTCGTAGTATTAACAGCTGGAATAATAATAATAATAAAAATTGTTAATATAACATTTGAAATGTGAAGGATAATTTTATATTGTTTAATATCATCGTATTCTTATTTTGGATATCATTTTGGTAATTAATATTATAATTTCAATTTATCTTTTAAAATCTGATATCATGTAATTTAGTAAAATATAACAGAATCATATATAATTTTGATAGACCTACTTGTACATTTTACATCACTTATTATTAGGTGGTTGCATTAAAAGTCGCTGTTTTTATGTATTTTTTTAAATGTTTATTTTTCTATGATAAAAATTCTAATGATTTTAATCAAAATATGCGCCTTCGGCAGCTACAACCTTCTCCCACTATTCTGGCAACAATTGAATTCCGCGGCGAAAGAAAGCTCTATCCTTTGAAGCTATCTAATCAGCAATCCATTTTTGGACTTCTTCATAATTTTTGAAATGCCTGTCTTCTAAATCATACTGCATCGACCGAAAGAGATGATAGTCTAATGGAGCCAGGTCTGGAGAATACGCTGGGTGGGGGAGGGTTTCCCATTCAAACTCCATCATTTTTTGTTTGACCTTCAAAGCAACATGAGGCCGAGCGTTATCATGAAGAAGAATCATTTTTCGTCGATTTGATGTAGTTGATGGTCTGTTTTTCATCAAATTTTTGTACAAATTCTCCAACTGTTGTTCATAACGCTCAGCGGTGATTGTTTCATTCGGCTTTAACAACTTGTAATAGACAACTCCTTCCATATCCCACCAAATACAGAGCATTGTCTTATTAGCGTGAATGTGTCGCTTTGGAATCGATGTTGTCGGTTGGCCAGGATCAACCCATAATTTTTTTCGTTTTTGATTCTCAAAATATATCCATTTTTCATCTCCGGTCACAATACTCCATAAGAAACTCTTCTTTCTTTGCTTTGTAAGTAATGAAATGCAGATGTTTAGCCGATTCGCAATAGCATTGTCGGTCAATCGATGTGGCAGCCATTTTCCTTCTTTTTGTTTCTTCCCAAAGGCATGCAAACATCGCGATACAGTTATTTTATCGACTCCAAGTTGTTGAGCTAATTCTCTAAGCGATTGGGTGGGATTATCCAATAGCGCTTTTAATTCCTCATCTTCAAATTTTTTCGGTTGACCTGGCCGTTCTTTGCCATAAACATCACCGCTTTTAAACCTTCTAAACCAATCTTTGCATACTGTTTCGGATGGAGCAGATTCCCCATAAGTTTCCGAGAGTAATCGGTGAGCTTCAGCCGCACTTTTTTTTAAATCGAAATAATGCAGAAGTACACTTCGGAAAAAAAACTTATCGCGCTCCATTTTTCACTGTATATTAAATATCACTTAATGAATATAAAAATGCTGACTGTCTACTGGATTTTATTAAGACACCTTCAAGCTTCAAAAATGTACATGTTACAGTAATTATAGTTCAGTGTAAAAATTGCTACCCACATCTACATATATGTGAACAGCGAGAATTAATGAACCACCTAATATATTACTCAATATAAAATATCGAAAACTTTTAGTTTAGCAAATTGGAGCACAGTTTACATTTATTTATTAATAATAGAAGATAGATGGAAGAATAGAAGTGTTTCCATGCAAAAAAACATACATTATTAGTCCAGTTCGTTGAGCACTTAATTCGAAAATTTATCTCCTAAATCTCTTCACATATTTTATCATATATATCACATGAATCTGATTCCTCCGACTACAATTATTTATCATATTTGATTGGATGATTTTTTATAAATTGTACTACTTTATCTATCACCTTTTAATTGGTAGGCTCAAGACGAATAATAACAATAACTATTTTAATTCAAAGAAAAAGGTCTTCCATTATACATTCTACTATGTACCTACGTCATCTTTTACGCAGTCGGTTTTTGATTTTTTAATTTACTTTTATATTGAGGATTTTTTAGTTTTGTTTTATCAATATATTGGTAGTTCCTGTCTATACATACTGTTTTCATGAGTACCTTAGAAAGTACAACAGATTCATTCAAAAGGCGTAACAAGAAATATATATGTATATAAAGATCCTACCTATACAACTTGCAGGTTGTGTAATTCTTAAACGGAGCTTATGGCTCAAAATAGTCGAGGAAACATTATCTTGATTTTGAAAGACCTATTCAGTGATATGCCACTCAATATTGTACGCAATTTATTTATTTTTTCGTCTATACCGCCATTTTATATTTTACGGCCGCCATTTTGACTTTATAAAAACAAAACCTAACTTATAACCATCGCACAGTTTAGCCGAATCACTACACACCTCATTGATTAAAATTCATCCAGCCATTGGTATGCTTCAAGGGTATAAAGAATCCGGGTAAAAAGTATCGAAATTTCAATGTTAATCAGACACGAGAAATATTAATATACAAATTTTATGTATCACATGATTGTTTTCGCCTTCAGTTTTATTGAAAATCATATGAGATTGCTTATGATATTAAAAACATTTGTAGGTTAAAATGTTGTATAAAATCTAATTTTTAAGAAGTAATACATTTTTTTTAATATTCGTCCAGAATTAGATGATCTAGTCAATCAAGAAAAAAATAATTTGGAGAAAATTAGAAGCCTTTTTTTCTTAATCTTATTATTGTGTACTTTAGGTGAGATAGTTTTTTTTCGGAAAATTCCCGGGAGAAAATAAAACTGAAAACTATGTTAAAGGGTAGTCGGAAAATGAACTGAAAGTAGACTGAGGTAGTGAACAAGAGACATAGAGCGATATTTGGAACAGATACCGAAAATGAACTAAATTCGACTAAAAATGTGGATTGATATAGGACAGAAAACAGACTGAAATGCGCTTAAATTCTTTCCTGAAGCAAAGGGCAAACTTAACTTGCGCTGAAAATAGTCTAAATCTAAAATATCGATGAATTTATAAAATAACAATTAAAAAAATTTACATTTGCAGAAAAGTATAAATAGTAGGGCGATTCAAATTTTTCTTTTCTTCTTTTTTTCTTTTTCAAACAGGTTCAATCGTTGGTAGGACAGGAAAGAAAAGTTCTGGCCCAACCCCAGCTCATAATATCAATATTTACTGGTGGCTCATCGAACTTTTTTGTTTTCCATAAGAATAACATGGGAAAGAATGCATTAGCAGACATTTTTGTCTGTATCTCGTGAAAAAATAATCATACATCAATGGGACCAATTTCATTAGAAAGTGCATAGGTTCAATAGGTTAATGAATAATATTCATAGTTTCATTGAAGAATTCACAAAATCGGTTTTTTCCTCAATCTTGAATTTATGCCTTGAGTTTGAATGCTAATAAAGTAATATTGCGTTAACTCTACGAAAAAAATGCAAGAATTCTTTTTCGTAGAAAATTTTATGCTCTTTATAATAAAATTGGTCCCATTCATGTATGATCATTTTCTCACGAGATACAGACAAAAATGTCTAGTGATGCATTCTTTCCCATGTAATTCTTATGGAAAACAAAAAAGTTCGATGAGCCACCAGTAAATATTGATATTATGAGCTGGGATTGGGCCAGAACTTTTCTTTCCTGTCCTAGCAACGACTGAACCTGTTTGAAGAAAACGAAAAAAAAAAATAGAATCACCCTAATAAAGAGTTTATTATGATTTTTTTTTTTTATTTCAGTTCTAATGAATTTCAATAATAATTATCTGTTTGATTATTATAATAATATTTAGAGCCATGTCGATTTCGAAAGCTCTGAATAATTTAAATTGAATAGCCAGCTATTATAAAAATATAAATTTCATAATTTCAGGGTCGATTTACTGACGCTTCCATATGTAGTTTAATTTGAGACTTAATGTATTGTTGGGATTATACAATAAATAAAAGTAATACTAATATCTAACATATTTTCACCAATGTACGTATTACTTACAAATTAATTGTTAAATAAAGATAATGAAAACAGCAATAAATTATATAATGCTTAAGGCGGTTTTAAATTCCCAAAAAATCACAATTTTCTCGATTTTTTTTTTTTTTGTACGAAATTTATAAAAGTGACATATTTCAACTATTAGGATATAAAAGTACATCACTTGAACAACTTGTGAAACAATTTTCATGGAAAAAAATTAAAATTGAGCCATTAACATCTCGTTTACGAAAACCGATGATTTTTTACCGTAGTCAGAATATTCTGAGATAGGCTTATTTGAAATCAAAAAACAAATTTTTTTTCTATTAGTAAATACATATTTTAAGTCTAGATGTTGAAAAAGACCAATATTTCGAAAAATTTTAAGTGCTATAGCGAAAAAAGTCTAAATTCGAATGTTAAAAATTTCATTATGTTTTCAGTATGCCTTCCGATTCAGCTATGTTTTCTTTTCGATTGAAAATATATTTCCGCCTCATCTCTATCTGAATTCTCTGTTAACTTTCTCGATCTAATATAATTTCAGCTTATTTTCAGTCAGTTGTCAGTGCAAATAATAATTCCCGTCTTATTTCAGATTTGATTCCGTCTAAATTTCGATTAAAAATCTCTTTTCAGTCTTTTTTCAATTTTATTTTTTCAACCAGGTTGGAATGAAAGTTACACAAATTACTCTCAAAGAAGTTTAAGACAAGCTGTCTACCTAAAATTCCTATTAATGTTTAAACATATTGATAGATGATTTTTTAAAAGAAAATTAGTTTCACGAATAAATAAATAAATAATCTAACTTAAGAATTAAAAAAAAAAAAAAAAACAGGTTACTTGTGGTAAAATATCTAATCTATGTATTTCCTCGTCCTTAACTAAACCAACCTAATTTTTAACTATTAAAATAATTTACATTCCTATTTACTGAAATATGAGTTCGGCCTCGTACTCTCGAAATAAACTTAGCTAGAAGCTGTTTATTAAAAAATAAATATATGACCTTCGTGACGCCTAGAGACTTAAACAAATTTTTTCACTTTGGTTCGTCATTAGGAGAAACACGTTCTTGCAGAGTACTGAAAGGGTTGTTGGAATTAGAAGGGTGCATATGTGGCAATCATTCTAAAGGGTGCTTAAGGAGCGTGAACGATTCAAAGCCAGAAGGTCACGAGGAAATGTTTCTTTTAATTTATAGCCGAGAAGCAAACAGAAATGGCCTAAAACGTCTAATTGTTGAAAGTATTGAAAAAATGTCTCCCTTCTGGAGGAAGACGAAGAAAACGCGAGAAAATGGCTGCGTTCCAACCCCCCCGAAATAGGCCTGCTTTCAGGGGCCCCAAGACAAATGATTCATTTCTACATCTTTTGTTATGGCCATCAATCGATCCTACGACCACACGCGCCTCGTTAATACGCTCTTCTTGAATACATTTCCTTTTTGCTGGGGCTTGGGGCGCTCTGTTTTATTTTCATTTAGCCCCGCTGCGACGGGGGCTGCGGCCCCTCCCCCGGGGCTAAATTATCCCCGTTCCCATCCGTCTTTGCTTCTTACTTTCGGGGCATAAACACTATGTGGATGATCGCGACAGCCACTTACATCTCCGGTTCCAGTCCCATAGAGGACTTCTTCTATGGGACTGGGAGTAGATATTTTTCGAATAGAACCCCATTTTTAAGGGTGAACCCGGGCGGGTTTTTTCCTCTCTGCGTTGATATTGATATACAGCGGGGGGGGGCGGGGGCCGGTGCCTGGGTGTAAGTGTATTCTTTATATCCGTGCATTAATCCGAGTGACATTTTCAGTTTTTCGCTTTCCGTTTTCCCGATCCATCAATGTCATGAGCGTGTTCCATGCTGCTGGCGAGCGGTGGCGGCGGCGACGGCGGCGGGCAGAGCGGCAGCGCCGGTGAAAGCGCCACCGAGGCAGTGGAGGAGCTCCAAAACGAAAGGAGGTGATGGAGCCGCTCTATCACTGCCAGAGCGCTCCACTGTGCGGCAAATAGAGAAAAAATGCATTTGTATCAAATTGTAAAGGTGCTCAGCAGTGCTGGGCCTTTTTTCGACCAAATAATCACAATTCAGCTTCAGAAAAGTGAAAAAACAAAAGGACATCGGTCCTCCTCGCCCCGGCTAACTTATCAAAGTCCATAGCATAATTTACAAGGGGAGGTTCCAGGGGATCTGCGCGACTTTTCGGTTCCAAGTACTGCTTCTAAGAATAATTCTATTGTCAACAATCAAGGGATGAGACGAAAAAAATGGAAAATGTTCTTATTAAAAATTAAAAACTTTTGTTTCAGGTGATTTTTTTATAAACACGCATAAGTAAGTCAAATACTAAGAATATTACAATCTTTTATTTTGAGAAAAGCGTTACACACCCAAACTTTTAATATATTTATGCACTAACAATAGAGTAGGTACCCTAAGTTACAGAGATTCTGCACTCTGGCGGTTTTCATAAGTTCAGTTTCTGCAGTCATCTGGATATGCTTAGAAAGCGTAATTGCTGAATTGCACAGACAACTAAGAGCTACATCGGTTTCAATCCTTTAGGAATTAAATTATATTTAATTGATATTTGATATTGATATTTATTAATTTATATTTAATTGATATTTGGAATTCATTAGTACTTAGTCGTTTTCAATTCTTAATTGATAATGATCAACTACTTAGTAATGGACTTCAATTATGCCTCAGTTCCATTACAAGGAATTGTACTTGTAATTTCGTTTTCAGCCATTCTTGAAAGGAAATTAGGAATTTTTTGAAAAAGAACGAATTTTCTTTGGACTTGTAATCAATTACTATTTGAGGAATTGAATTCCAACTTCTAAGAATTGATTCTCAAAAAGAAAAAAAAAACTCTATTTCTTTATTTTCCTCACTTCTTTCCAAGGATTTTTACCACAGCGTCGTACAAACACTGTAGGTAAAACACAAGTTACTATATTTAACAAATATTTAGAGAAAAAGCAGTTCGAACATTAAGGGGATACGTGGGTTTTGAATTCCAAAAAAAATCACGATTTTCGGATTTTTTTTTTTCGAAATTTATAAAAGTGATTTATTTCAACTTAATTACATCACTTGAACAAGTTGTAAAAAAATGTCATGAGAAAAAAATTAAAATTGAGCCATTGACAGCTGATTTACGAAAATCGATGATTTTCTACCGTAGACAGAATATCTCGAGATAGGCTTATCTGAAATCAAAAAACAATTTTTTCTATTAGTAGATGCATATGGCTTGTACTTGGACGAAGGATTTGAAAAAAAAGTGATATTTGAATTTTTGGCAACGTTTTTTAAAAAAAAATTGATTTTTTTTAAATTTCTGTGAACATTTTTTTATATTTTGGTGATTTTCTACTAGTAAAACGACTTGTAATGAACATAATTAAAAATCCCTCGTTCAAGTACAAGTCAATACTATGTAGAAGAAGTGTGGAAAATTTCAATAAGATTGGATTATTAGTTTTTGAGAAATCATGCCTACCGGATTTAAAAATGTAGTTTTGAGAAAAACGCGTTTAGGGTACGTTTCCAATGCTGGAGTGTGCTTTCGCTGAGGCTCAGCGCAGATTGGCCCCGTTTCCAATACGAGCGTAGCGTGAGTTTCGAATTTCGAACTTCGTTATGGAACTAAACAGCCGATTTGTGACAGCAAAGTTTGTATGCAAAATGGATAATCGCAGACGAATAATATTGTGTTATTATTTTCAAATCTCACAACGAACATTTTCAATTAACTTAAATGTATCCTCTTCATTAATTTCATAAACAAACTGCAATCAGCTGTGCATTGCTTACGACGTCTCAGCATATTCGAATTAGAATTTCAAATGCACGAACCCCACCTGTTTTTCTCAATATTTAAACGGCATTTTTAATAACTTGTTTCACGTAATCTTATGCAAAAGGGATATATTAATTATAAGAATATACTTTAGTTTTAGAATATCTTCATTTTGGCCAAAAATAAATGTTTTATTTAAAGGGAATCACAAGAGCTTTAAAAACCCCATCTATTGAAAACTATTTTAACGCAAAATTCGAACATATTTCGAAGAGCTTCAATCTGGAGTAGAAATAAATCAACTTCAGATTGCAGCGCCAGCGTAGATTAGAAGGAGAGATGAATATGTAAAAATGCACAAGTAGGAAAGGGAACACAAATCCACGCTGCGCTACGCTAGCATTGGAAACGTACCCTTAAAGTAATGTACTTTTCTATCCTAATAGTTAACATAAATAACTTTTATAAATTCCGTAAAAAAAATTTTTTTTTTTTTTTTTTGGAGTTCAAAACCCACGTAACCCCTTAAGACAGACAACTAAATAAGTATTAATTACTATTTGGTAGAGAGACCTTAGTACTACTTTGTATTATTTGAATAAGGTATGAAGACAAATCTCACAATCAAAATGATTATATTCCTCATACCCTATTACATCAAGATTTTTTAATTCCGAATTAGCGAAATAATTGTATTGAGTTTAAATAAAACAGCATTTAGTTCTGTTATAATATTTTCCTTATCTTTCTAATTTCGATGAATTTTTGTATGCTTTTCTCAAATTAAAAGCATTACTCTTTACCTTTTTTTTTTCTTGGAATCAATTCTTATAAGTGGGGATACAATTCTTCAAATAGTTATTGATTACACAGAAATTTGTTTTTCTTCCAAATATTTACTTTCTAATTCCTTTTTAAAATGGAATAAAGGCGTAATTACAAATACAATTCCTCCTAATAGAATTGAAAACTTAGTAGCCCAGTACTAAGGAGTTCAAAATATTAATTATAAATTACCAGGGAATTGGAATTTTAATGTGATTTAATTTACTTAGTTCTGAGTTAGCTGCAGAACCTGAAATCTTGAAGACAGTCTCTTATAAGTTTATCAAATTCCTTTTTTGAAGCCGACTGCGCAATTCAGCAATTGCTTTCGTTAAACTGAAAAGACTAAAAAGGGATTTCCTGAAAATAGCCTTTGCTACGTTATAGTTACAAATTAATATTTAAGATTGAGACCCTATGAAAAGTACCGAAATATCTGAAATAATATACTTTAAGTGTATTATTGCATCAATAATTTTAGAATATCTACGAAATTATCAAGTTAAACTTTATTTAAGGGCACCGAAACTCATTTGATCTTAAGAAAAGGTCATCTTAGGCTTTTTTTAAATATTATACTCAGCTAAATTCAAAACTTTTATTATGAAGGTATTAATTATTGTAGCTCAAATAATGTAGAATTGGCGATTTCAACATTTAAAGTGTGTTTATGGATAAAGCGCACAGAAATTCTTCATGCAAATGAAATTAAGTCCATTACCCCCAGTTTCAAATATATTAAACAAATTTCATTTTTGATTTTTGCCCAAAAACTTGCTTTTATTGTTAGAATTTCTGCAATTGCAACAAGTGTAAAATTAGGGTATGTTAGGAGAGGTCCAGAGCCAGAGGTCCACAGAATAAAAAAAAAGTAAAATTATGATTATGATTATGATTATCTAAAGACAAATAGATTAATAATCTTTAAAAAAATTGTTTAAAAGTCTACTGTAATTGAATGTTTCATCTAGTGTAATTGAATGTTTCATCTAGTTTAAATTAGACGATCATTAAACCTTTTTTGTAAAATGTCATTGATAATTCAACTAATTTTTAAAAGTGAAAATACGAATATTTTAGAAAAAAATTATTTAATTCGATTTACTTACTTGAATTGATTTTAATGTATTTATATATTTATTTAAAATGAAAGCTTTGTACAGAAATTAGTTAGCATAAAAGAACAAACTGAAAGATAATATGTTCCTTTTAGTTAGAATCTAATTTATTAAGGACAGATTGCTTGAATTTTCTAAATGCAAAAAGACTAAGTTGAAGATTATTGAAAACGTAGTATAGGTGAGTTAAAATAAACAGTGTGCTGAGTTCTCGGCGATCCTTTTGAAATACTTAACAACATTAATACACAAATAGTTGACGCCCCAAGAGCGATCAAATCACACTGAGTGGTATCACATACTTCATTACAATTAATCACTCTAAAGATTTTGAGGTCATCTGCGCATAAAAGACAATAAGATTCTATTTTGGTAGTCAGATCGTTAATAAATAATAGAAATAAAAACGGACCAAGAATTGATCCTTGTGGAATACCGGATGCACCGAGCGCAAATGATTTATAGTGTAGTATAGTGGTTAATTACTGTATTGATTGCGTTTATATATTATAGTATACAGTGAATAAATACAGTATATAAATACTTTTGATGAAATACCTTTAAATAGTATATACGTCCGCCAATTATTTGATAAAATAATTGAGCATGACTACTTCTTTCGGTATTTTATCTAAAAATTTTTTTTTTTGAGTGAAGAAATCGAAATAGATTGGTATCGAATTTTTTTGAATTTGTATAATTATATAAAATATTTTTAAATAAACTAAAAGTTTCAGAGTGCAGCTGTCCATTTTAATGTTCCCTTATTATAAGGCGTGACTTAAATCAAGCAGGATCTGCCGGAAAAATGTGTTTCCTTATGGTGGGAAATTCTTTTCCCAACACTCGTGAGTTCTGCGCGACATTTTCCACGACCGCTGCTAAAAGAGTCGTTTTCTCGTGTGTAACGTAACCTGCCCGGCTGGAAAAAGGAGTCACAGTCACGCATGAGGAGGGCTGCTATTAAGCGAATTAATTTTATATTCAAAAAGGCCAAGGCAATCCATTTCCAGTGGATTTTATCCGCTCGCTTGGCCTGACAATATTTCATCCTCTTATCAATATCCTCCCACATAAATACATCACGAAATTGAAAGCGAAAAAATGTTTTTGTCTGCTCGTTGGCGTTTTTTTTTTTTTTTTGTGCTCTTTTTTTCGCTTTTTGCAGCTCGGTTTTCGCTCGCTCCTCTCGCAACTCTAGCGAGCTAGCATTAATTTAATAAATGCTCGTCTCTGCGAGTCTAGGGGATGATGACAAGACCAGGGAAAACATGTTGGACTACATATTGCAGAATTTCCTTTTTGTCGGTTTTGTAACATACAAGAGGAGCACTCAGCGGTAGTGCAGGAAATTAAAAGTCGTAAATCATATCATACGCCTGTGTCACGGCCCGGGGTGGAGTGGGGCGCCCGCCGGTCCTCTGCAAACACGGCTAACTATGTGCTTGTGTTTGATGTTTTCATATTCAAACACATTATTGTCGCTTGTTTACGGGCCAGGAAGGCACGGAGATGTCATCTCAAATTCGATATTAACCCTTTCCTGATGCTGATGGCGATTCGCCCCAGATACGGGAATTGAACGGGGAATTTTCGGCACAACTAATTGAAAAGGAGATAGTCCAAGACGATACCGTCGGACTTGGGGTCTGATTAAATTTAAAGGGGGCACATACTGTCGGGATTGAGAACATGATGATTTTTGCACATCATCCCTGAAGCAGTCGTAAGTTTTGTTACTGTGACGATGAAATCCATCAACGGGGATCGTTTCGTTATCATTAAAACATTAAATATTCATCGTAATCAAAATCGTAGCTGCATCGATTATCGAGCTATCGACAAAATAAATTGATCCTATCCAACATTAAAAAGCAATTGATCTTATTTAGTAGTTTTCTTACCGTATTTATCCACGTACTATCAACAAGGCATATAATCTCATTACTCGTCGGAAGCTACAATAAATACGACCTTGATCAAAAAGTTTCAGGAAGATCACCGTGTGGTGCTGTTAGTCACCCGATTTGAGTTTTTTTTATTTTTTTAAAGGTTGCCACATTTGTCACTCTGACAATCTCGCCAAACTGCAAAGTTATAGCATTATCCTTTTGAAAGTAACGCCGTCTTGAATACATCTACCCCTGTGTGTGTTTCTATTTTTATGACTTTGCATAAACGAGTTTGTATTAAATTTTACGTTAAGAACGGATTCAACGTTGCGAACACCTTGGAAATGTTGGAGAATTGTTTCAGTAACGATACTCTATCGAAAAGAAACGTTTATGTGTGGAACGAACGCTTCAGAGGTGAGCATGAGTCCGTCGAGGATGACGAACACAGTGGCAGGCCTTCGACATCGAAAACTGACAAAAACATCGATAAAATCAAAGAAATGATTGCCGAAAACCAAAAATGTGCCATTAAAGAGCTGCCAGAGGAATTGAACATGGCTTATGGATCCGGGCTTCAGACGCGCCGCTGCAAAGTTGGTGCCGAATGAACTGAATTTCATGTATAAAAGGGACCGCATTGACATCGCGAAAGATATGATTTCGATGGCTGAATCCGATCCAACATTCTTTCAACGCATAATTATTGGAGACGAGACGTGGGTTTATGAGTACGACTAAAAATACCGTTCCGGAGAACGCGTTTTAGCAACCAAGATGAGATAATGGAGAAATCCAAGACGGCTCTGATGGCCATACCAAAAAAGGAGTATCAAAAACGTTCCTGGATTGGATCAAGCGCTAGCATAAGTGCGTTGCAGTTGATGGAGAGAACTTTGATGAGGGACAATGTCTAGTTTGACGAACAAACTTAAATTTTTTATTTTCTGAATAAATTCCTGAAACTTTTTGATCAAGGTGGTATTTTTAATTAGTCCTCCTTCTGTATGCTTCTGTTTACTTCTTAAATTGTAACAATTATAACATTATACGCGCACATACGATGAAAAACGGGAGGAAAATATATTACAGAAGAAATATATACTATGTAATAGTATTTTAATTATAAAACCAAAGCAGCAACAGAAGTAAGTTATGTATACAATTTATATATAATAACATTGTATTGTTGTTTGTAGTTCGTGATTATAATACAGCTATTTATAATATACGTAACAATACAAGAGAATATAAAAAATAATAATTCAATAGATGTTGAAAATCTCAAGACATTTGATAAAATTAATAAAGATTATGAATAACTTTGTTTGAACAGAAAAGAAAACAAAAATACGATATTTTACCAGAGTACTATTAATCCTCCGCTTTTTAAATAGAATGACAACGTTCACATCATTCAAAAATGGATCATTCCAGAATGACATATACTCCAAAGGTATGTTAATCATGTATTGTGGAATGATATTGTATCAGCTGTAGGGCGAGAAAGGGCACTTTTATGGGCAAACAAGTTTAAACGAGTTTGAAGAATCGCAAAATAAAAAAATTTACGAATATTATGGACCCTTAAAATTTGTACCTTTCATAAATGCACTAAAAGCAATAGAAAAGTTGTTCAGAGTTGTTTTTCAATCGGAAGAGCGGATGAAAATATTAGTAAGAATTTAAAAGAGCTTATGAAGAGACTGAAATGACAAAAACACTTAAAATTTATTTCGTTTTGGAACATTTAGAGCAATGTTTGCAGTTTTTAGGTGAAAATGGCTTGGGAATTTGGCCCAAATCGACGGGTGAGTCAATTCATCATGAATTTTTAAAATTTTGTGAAAAAATATAGAATTAATTCAACAGCTCATAGTTTTTATTCTTCAAGAGTGAAGTCCGCTATCGTAGAATTTTCAACTAGCCATATTTAATTTACGCTCCTATACGATAATAATTGATTGAATCTGTTTCTAAGTTTAAAAATAAGTAATATGCAATTATGTTTACTTACATGTGTTGTGAAGATAATATCACTTATATAACTATAACTTATATAACTAATCCTTTTGAGTCTTAGCAATTAGATATGGTAAAGTGAAAAAAAAAAGTTACTTTGTTCATTGTATTTGTAATGCAACGTTTTTATTTCAAATAAACTTTCAATCTGGATTGTATAATATATTTAACATTATTATACTTTTATTCCTTACATATATTTTTTTTTCATTCTCTCCATCATCTTTATGCTTTAATCTTCATCATAATGAATGTGATGGTTTTTCTTGGGTGATGCTGAGGGTGATTAATTTTTGATAATTGTATTTTGTCAATAACTCGTTAATCGAAACAGATATGGTTTTTATTCCGATGGATATTTAATCTTTAAATGAAATCAACGAAAACATCTCCGCTGATGGATTTCGTTGTCAAGTAACAAAACTTACAGCTGCTTGAGGAGTGGTATGTTTGATGGACGTTATTTTAGCTCGCTTTTCTAATATTTAATAAAATAAATATAAAAACAGAAAATTTTAGGATTAGGTATGAAGTAAATTTTTGGTATACTTTCAAATCATCCTAGTAATACAAGTATAAGTTTTCTTATCGAGCATAAAGTCATTAACGATGGGGATTACTATTTCTGCATTTGCAGTTTTTTTATTATCCTGTAAGCAATTCCAAATCTATGGGAGGGTTGTTTGCATTCAAAAAATTTATTCACAAGCTCTAAGTAGTCACTACTGTCCCAAAATGAAAGGAAACGACTTCCATGCCCACTGCATCCCTTCGTCCTCGACTTCCAAAAAAAGATTTCGAAAGACCAAACTCTGCCGATTTCAGGTTCTAGCTTTCTAATAGGACCCTCATTATTTATTTATTATTAACGTTTTTCGATTGTATTGCTATAATTTAGAAATTTTAATAATTTAGAATTCGCGAATTTTACTCAAGTTTACTCATGTAGTTTTAAATTCTAATTCACCATAAGAATTCTTTTCCGCAATGCGTTACAGTTCTTGCATTTTGGCAGATTATTTTACTTTAGAAACATTTAAAATATGTATTTTTTTTTTTTTAATGTACAAGGCTGCAAAGATATTTTTTTCAAAAAAATAAGCGTTCTAAATTGATTACCGTGAAAGATGTTAATTAACCCTTTGAATGCCAGTTGACATTTTCATACATTTTCGAGAAATGCCAAACAATTTTAAACAAGAAAGTATTATTATAAAAAATGTAAGTATATTTCGGGTAATTTCGATCTAAAGTTTATACAATTTTTACTCACTACTAAAAACATATTAGACTTCCTTTATTTCACTAATAAATTCAAAAATAAACTCTAATAAGTTTAATATTATTTTCTTGACCCTTTAAGCAAGTATATGAAGGAGCGATGTATTGCTCTTTGCCACTCAAGAAGTTAAATCCCACAATTTTCAAAATGTATTTGTTAGATGTACCTAACCTACATCTATTTGAAACATAACATTTTGTATATTTAACAGACGTTTACCCTTAGACCGGGTAAAACTACCCGCATGCACGAAAAATAGCAATAAATTATAAAATATCTAAAAAAAAATTGTGTTCATGAGTCATAATTTAAACTAATCATTACATGGCAATTGCCACAGATTTATCGTTCGTTTTCATTGACATTCACCCTTGCAAGGGGGTGAAAACAACCTATGATAGTCAAAAATAACAAAGCGTATTTATAAAAATTCAAAACAAATTATTTGTATACCATATAAATTACAAGAAATATGTGTTACCCTATCTTAGGGGTATATTTAACAATATTTGCAAGTTTTTTTATGTCACTGATATTTTTTGGTATTCTACGTAACCTAAGTTTTAAAATGAGATAAGATAAACTTTTTTATTTTCTTTCATTGACGAGATATTCGATTTTTAATGTCAAAACTTTTATTCAACTGAAACACATCATCAACTTTGATCATTCGTTTCTGAAAATTGAAACAGATGCTCATCTTGAAACTTTTCTGAGAGCATTATCTTATTACAAACTTCCAGCATACATTTTAGTTTGAAATACAAGGTTCACGAAATAGACGAATTTTGCAGCACTCTTTACTGGTTAATTTGTTGCGTTTAAGTGCAATTTAAAATTGAATGCCGTTTAAACTTATTGCATGAAGCGGTATACATGTTTGAAATCATTTTATTTTTCTAAAAATACTTCTTTTATTTGCTGTTTTTTATTTTACCATTTTCATTTTATTCCAAGGAATGATAAGAAGATGTGTTTTATTATTTTTATTTTTCCTTGTTACGTTATCAATTTTCTGAACGTACATTTTTATATTCATAATATTTTTTTGGATTATTTCACCACACCATCAATTTTAGAATTCAAAATATCGATGTACCATGTATTTAAAAATTGTGGAAAGATTTTTGACTGTATATAAATCCTAGTACAATTAATTCTACATAAGATTTTATCAAAAACACTTCAAAATCCAATTATCATAGAAATCTAAGGATTAAAGCCACTTAGAAAACTTTTGCTGGATACCTTTCTACGAGAAATCTATAATACTTAAGCGGGTTTCGCACAGCAAGTTTAAATTTGCCTGGAATTTACCTTTAAAAAACGACTGCAATTGGTCTCCAATCATCAAAATTAATAAACCATCGCAGTCTGTAATGGCGCGTCATAAACCAGCCAACGGCGGCGATGACACTTTCCGCCTTTCACCCGGAGCGGCAAAAACGACCAGCGCATCCCCAGTCCCGACGAAGAGTCCAGGAAAAAACGCCGGCTTCATAGGCGAGGAGGGCCATTGCAGTGGGGGCAACTGGAATGGAAACCAGAAAATCGGGATGAAGTCGTCCAAACTCCCCGACCAGACAAATGCCTTCAACACGCCGCGCCATCGGGCACTCGGTGCTCAGGTGTGTCGCATCGCGTTCTTCTTCCGATGCGATGCACAGAGCCGCCAAGAGACAACCCCCGGCCCAGAGCGGGCAGGGGAGGGGCGATTCAAATGGCACTACCCGTCGCAGTCCGCCGGGTTCCGGGTGCGGGGCTCGGCCCGGCTCCTTTGCCCCAGTGCTCCACTCGCATGCACGAAATGGGTTTGAAATACTGCCGCATCATTAAATTTAATATGCTCCTCATTTAGTCAAAGTGGTGCCGATTTGTTTCGAATATTTATTGCGAAAAATAAATAAAAACGCCCGCCCGGCGGCGGCGCTCTAAGCCGGCACATTACGCCCCGTCTGCCGAGAGGCGCTCAGACCCTAGGCCGCATTAGCCCCCGAAAAGGTTAAAGATGGTGGCGGCGGGCTGCGGTCTTATCACTGTCATATCGTCATGACCGTGGCATTAGAGTCGCATCATTATCAGTGCCGTCGCATTTGCGGCAATGACTCGACTCGGTCCCTCCGGCCCCCGGCAGGCCCGGCAGGGACGCGCGACCTACGACAAGCAGGCTCTCAGGGCGGGAGGGGTGGTGCTGCACGCCCGGAATTAAACTAAGCCCGATTTAGTTAGACGCCGAGCTACGAAACGAGCCTTAATGAACCTAATTGATGGCAATTGGGCCCGGGGAGGGTTCAAGGTCGGCGCTGCTCTTCTCGCTTTCTCGGTTAGCAGGGCAAGAACTGTTTAAAGATGTTATGTGTGACGTCGCTCTACTCCGGGGAAGCCAATTTCATGAGCTTCTATCTTTCTGGGGTCTCACTGAATTTTAAACGGTATCAGCTGACATTTTTCATCGACACATTTTCCTTTTTTTTAAATCTTAAAATTCCAAATACAAATATAATATAATAACACAGGTCAACACAAAATCAGTTGTCGTACAAATGTCAGATCAATTCTATATAAATTTTCCCATAAATTATGAATTCGACCATATGTCGACCATTATTTAAAACCATTAAAAGCTAAGGACTTGTCATGGGAACTTGTAGCGTGAGTGAAAGTTTGAATCTTAAGCTATTATATAAAAGTACGAAAGTCGTTCAAAGTTTTCAAAACATACCGTTGAAATTAACTTTTTCCATAAATTCATTATTTGATACATAAGTAATAGATAGTGAAATAAGATCTCACCTAAACCATGTTCCCCTAGTTGTTTATTCTGTAGATTAGTAGTTTTTCATATCTTTAGATTAGGATTCAACATTCCACTGAAAATCGGTTATTTTTTAATGATTATTTAAAAATTAGATACTAATATGTGCACTTTTTATTTCTACTTTTCTCGAAAGCGGGAGCTAATTGAACTTTTTCATTTGCGAATTGAAAATCAACACAAAAAAAAAAAAACCATAAAAATGAAGCTTGATTTATTCAGCTACAAAAAAAGGAATATAAAATTTGTTCACCTGTAAAATTATAACTAACACTCAACACTGAAGAACATAAAAAAGACATATTATTAAGTTAAGAGCCGCTAACAATTTTTAAAAATTAATCTTTTATTTAAAAAAGAAAACGAATCATAAACGGAGATAATTACTAATTTTTGCATTTGGAATCAAATTACACGGTGTCATTTAAATTGCGTTTTTTAATGATCTGATCTGGATCTGGAATTTTACATTGATTTGAATTTTTTTAAGCCGTTACATATAGCAATGATTTTAAAATTTGCTTTAAACACATAAAATCGCCATAATTTTGATCCAAATTTCGAATATGAATTAAAAGATTTTGTTATGTGTAACTTATTCAAAAACTTCAATTCAGTGCAAAATTCCAGATCCAGATCAGATCATTAAAAACACGTACCTTTATTAGTAACAGAAGAAGTTAGGTTATTGTTTGACTATAACTTAAGTTCGGGATAAAAAAAATCACAATATATTGCATAAAACGTTTATTATAATTTAAGCATATTTTACTGTCTTTGGTAAAATTAAACTTCGGTGACTTATATGGTTTTTTAATTATTGGATTCTTAATATATATGACATAAGAAACTAACTGGGTGGGGTGCCCAACAACAATGGATATACAGGATGACAAATGGAAGGTTGCCTAAAGTATACCTATGTCTTTTCCTCTCTAATATGTCATAGAAGGTTGGGACCCCGTAGGTATATACTAGAGTGTTGTCAGTTTCTTTTGAGATGTCATACAGACATCAGACTTATAGACTAGAGGTAAAAACTATTCTGAACCATATAGAGGCCTTCATACCAAATTTGGAAGTAAAAATGTAACCAGCCAAAACACTCTCAGCAGATAAGAATTAAAAAAATTATTTGATTTGATCGTATGACCGCATTTATCAATAATGTTTTCAAGTATTTATGTAAATGGTTATCCCCTGGCCGAATTTTGTAGATTTTTTTAAATCTCAGTAAGTATCTGTCAAAAAAGTCTGATTCAACTGGATCTACTTTCAAATAAAAATGACATCTTTACTGAATTTATACGTATTTTTATTTTCTTTTCCCCTGCACTCATTTTAAAATTATGAGTGAGTTTTGCCAATTTCGCATTTGTCACCCTGTATAATTCCTATAGAATTTTTGGTAAACGAAAAAGTGCCATAATGTCAAGTTTTTGTCCATAACGTCAAGTGTTATCGATAATCTTTGCATATACCGATTTTCATGGAAGTACGTTGAAATTGATTTTTAAACTTTAATACCAATGTCTAAACAACAACTCTTAAAGTAAAGATTTTCTACATTTATGTGGCGAATTCGAAATAATGATTCATAGATCTTTGAAGCTGAAAGTTATCGGTAGCCACATTGGATTGCCATTTTGTTGTGGCAATTCTCATGCAGATTCCTTTGAATTGATAAATTTTCATCACCATATTAGATAAGCCATTTATTTCCTAATTTATAAGACGTTTTGCAAATTGTGATTATTCTTCAATACTTAGAACCAAAAAAATGAGCATTATTAAGCTAAGATACTTATAAAATTAAAGTTGGGAATATAATTTACATAAAAAATATATACCAATTTCCTATGTTGCATTTTCCAAATTATATTTGTTTTTGGAACAAATAAAGTGATTCCTTTAAGAAATAATTTAAAATTCCATTTTTCCGCGAAATTGTACTGTTAAATTATAAAAAATATATGACTTTGTTAAAATTAGGGAAAGATATAAAGAAATATAATGTTTGTAAAAAAATGTTTAGGCATTGCTTATTAACCTTTAACCAGGGACATGACAAATTTATAACACTACAAGGGACATGACATCTCACAGGCTACTACTTTCAAAGTCAATTTTTGTTATAAAAATCAATTTAGATGTTTTAAATTTGTGTTGATATTTAACCATTGGTATGTAATAAAAAACATTAAGTACATTCAACCAGCTTTTATTATCAAATATTTAAAAAAAACAGTATAACAGTCAGTGGTCCTTTACAGAAAGTGTCAATTTGCTAAAAATTTGCAGAACGTGCGACGCCTGTGAGACTCCATGTCACCAGTTAAAGGTTAAACTTCGAATTTTCAACAAGAAATTATTTCATTGAAATATTATAAATATTGCCGGTTAAATTGCAGCGGTATTCGAAAATGTACCAAATTAATCTCTTTGTGGTTATCTCAAATCCTAAAATCAACTATAATTTCGTTAATAAAAGAATTCTCCACGGAATTGACCAACACTCATAAAAAAGAAAAGAAAAATTGGCGAGTAGGCTCATGTTTGAAAAACAAAAAATTTGTTTCCGATTGCTATAAATAATTGAATGTATTAAAAATCTGAACCAATTAAGATTATTTCCGTGCATTAAGGTCTCATCAATAAATGTACCCAAGATGAAAGGATATATGTGTGAAGTTCATAAATGCCCCTTTAATTTTGTAAAATTTGACAAATTTGAATTTATGTATGCTCTCTGAAAGCAGCCAATTTCTGGATATGATTAGGTTGTTTTACAAATTTTTACAATTCCAATGTGTTTTGCATATGCAGATGAATTGATTGAATTGAATTAAGTTGGTAGAATAAAAAAACATTTTTTAGTGATTAAATTTTATTAGATGTATTTTTATTAATTAATCTTTATTTTTTTTTTTTATTTACAACTGTTTTTAAATACTAATAAAAATAGGTGATGACTATCTCTACGAATCGTAATTATCTGAAATAAGAAAACAACAATTTTAATACATAGATTTAAGAATAACTTTTTATCAAAAAGTAATTTTAGTACGAATTGTTTTGTGAATTTTGTTCATGATTCGTTACTCGTCCACTCATTATGAATTGGCGGAAACTTCAAATTATCATTCGTAATTTTCCATTCGATGAACTAGGGAAAATAAAAGATAATGTATGCAATAATTATAGTCAAATTTTTAGCTACAATTAAATAAATTTCATTTGATTGCCCCAATTTTCTACAAATTATCTTTTTTACTACTTTTAGTGATGTAGGTACTCCTTGCTGTGAAAAGTGAATAAAAAACTAATTGACAAGGGATTTAAGGTTACCCTTCCAAACTTTAAATAATTTAAATATATAATATACTAGAAAATATAAACTCCCGGAAAAAAACTAGTTTTATTAAAACAAATACGGGAAAATCTGACAAAGTAATACGAAATGAAGACATTTTTACATGTAGTATATATGTCATATATATAAGTTATGTTGCTCTTAAAAAAAGGCTAACTAATCCAATTAAAGTAATTCCAAAAAGACAGGTAGTCTAAATTTTTCCATTTCATTTGTTTAAATATTTTAATACTATAGTTTGCGAACATTTATTGTGTGCTTTTTAGGGATTCCGAAAAAAAGTTTGGAATATATTTCCCTTCGAAATAAATTGGTTAGGAATTTACAAGAACACATCGTCCTCTTATTACATCAATTAAATGTAAAATCGTTCACTAAAAATTGATAAATACGACTTCTGTAAGTTTTGCTAATAAATATGAACCTTTTTTGGTTAAAACTGTACTCGCACAGTATATAAATTCATTTTGTATTAAATAACATACCAAGAAACAAAAGGGAAAGATGGAAAACGCATTACTGCTATTGATTTTAAAGAAAATGTATTTCGATTTCAAATGGAACCCGTATTTTTAACGATTAAAATTGGTTAATAATATGATTTAATTTCGTTTTTTTACAGAAAACTATCAAAAACAAAAACATTAGAAGACACAGATTTAAAATAAACAACTTTTTGGACTAACGAAAACTCTTAGTAAGTCCCGTCGGAATTTTAAATGAGCACAAAACATGATTCTCCGGCGGCAAAAAGAATAACATAAATACTTGGAGCACGTTAATTAATTAAAACGTAACTAGACAGAGAACTGCACATCCCCCCTCCCTCACAAACTGCTTTAGCAAAACAAAAAAGATGAGTCAAAATCCCAAGAATCAATATTTTATTACTAGCTGTCGAGTCAGCCAAATATTATGCAGATTTGTTCGACATTAAGATATTAAGTTGTCACTACGAAACTTTTGAATTAATTGCGGGCGAAATGGCGACAGATACGAATCAACTTGGGGGGGAACGCTGCACACACAAATTCGTACTTTCAAAATTAATGCAAAATTCCTGAGGTCCGTACCGTGGGATTTCTGTTGTTCGTCGCGGCAAGAGATCGGTTTTCGCGAGTCATTTCAATTCGCCACAAACATTTTCGCCTCCGTCCACAGTCAAAATTGCAAAATTCCACGAAATTTCACCAAAAAACGATGTAAAACTTTAAATTGCCTGAATGAAATTTTAGGAAAACTTGAAAAATTTTACAAAATCTCCGTTAGAGTACCGTTGAAACAGAGAAAGAGCGCGGCAGCAGCCATATTGAAAAGTCATTCAACTATTCCCCGAGCGAGTGAGGGGGCGTGGCGTCGCTTGGTAGTCACCCATTTCATAATGGCCCCCGAGAAACTTCCGCAACGCGAGCAGGTCCGCTCTAGGGTCGGCGCGATCTAGTCGTCTCGGCTGCTTGCGGCCGTACCTGATCCTCCTTCATTTTGGAAATTGTGCCGGTGTGTGCGCGGCCCTATGTACCTCAGGTGGGTTGGTGTGCGCGCGACCAGATTGCCCGAGTGGTGGTAGAGTGCTGGCCACGCATGTGTTTGTGTGGGCCCGCACATAAGCCAGGGCCTCCAGCAGGTACATAAATCGAACAATGCTCGTTTTTGGGGTGCCTGGAGGTTCAGGTATCGCCTTAGATTTCAATTTCCTCCTGCCCGCTTTCAATTGAAACTTTTCCACCGCCGTCGCCGTCCTGCCGTGCGGCCTGGGGACATTGATAAGCAATTTGCAAACGGCACGGCACGGGAGCGGTCCTGCTCCTTGAGACCATCCAGCACCATCTGCGGCAGGTCTGTCCTCCGTGACACTTTTACCTGCCGCAGCCTGCTTACTACCTGACGACTTTTGCATATGCTGGCCGAGCTCGGGGACACTACTCTTGAGCCTCGCCCGCTCATCTATCCTAGGCGACAATTGTCATCTTGCGGTGCGCGAAATACTCGCCCGTACCGCGGCTGTACCGCTATTTTGCCCCGCGACTCGATTCAGCAGGGCGCTGCTGCTGCTGTGAGCTATAAAACGTTCCAAGCCGCCGCATTGTGCTCAGAATGCTTAATGCCTGATTAATGGCTTATTATGATGTCAGATTTATAAGATCATTTTTAAAAGTGCGCGCTCTGCGCCGCCCGCCACCTCCGCTCTACACACCCTCCTCCCCGCACATTCCGTGGACCTCACGCTCTGCGGGCCTTCTGACGAATTATCATTTTGCGTTTGACAGTTTCTTTATTTGCTCGAATTAATTTCGAATTTCGCTGCGGCGCGGGCTGGATGCTGCCGGGGCACCCAACTAATGGCATTATTTGCTACTTGGTATTTATCACCTCCTCGCCGGTTTTTGGAAGACAGACTGAGACAGTCACAGGGGCAATTCAAATTGAGACCTTATGCGAGCTGTAAAAGATGCTGGGGTCAGTTTTGTAGAATTCGTTTATATTTATTTTATAATTGCGTTAATTCCTTTATCTCTTATACCACCTGAAAACTGTAGGGTCTTTGAATCAAAATTTAATTGACTGTCAGATTTTATTCAGCTAAGTATTCAGCTATTGCTGATCACATACATGTAGCCATTGAAGTGTTAACACCATTATTTTTTGTTATATGTACTATTTATTATCATAACAAGCAATTTTAGTAAGTTTTACATAATTTAATTGTAGTAAAAGAATAACAGAAATTCTATTGCTTTAAGAATTCAGTTTTTAAAGTCGATTGCGTAATTCAGTTAAGCTGAATTGAACAGATGGCTGCAAAAAATGAATTTTGAAAACAGTAAAATATTTAAACAAAAACGGTGTTATCTAAAACTAATATCAGATGGCGAAAACTATTCTATTATGTTTTATTTGAATTAGTTGTTTAGACTGCTTTATGAAGGTGGCTATTTTTGCAGGATTTCCTATTAATTTATGGATAAACAATAAGGCTACTAAAGTGATTATAAATAATATATTAGTATTGAAAAAGAAGAATATTTTACGACATAATTTTCATTATTCAAACTGTCAAATGTATTTATCAGAGCGGATGATAAGTTAACATCGAATTGCAAAATTACGTAAGGTATTAACCAGTTCCCAAATTCTCTTCAAAATTTTTAGGTGTAAAAAAATTTAAAATTTTAACTTAAAATTGCTATCATTGGTTTTACCATTTTCCCTCAATTAAATTCTTTTCCTGTAAAGAGTGTTAAATTAGTTATATGGTATATTTCTCCAGCACTCTCCTTATAAATCTAAAATGCGTATGTGTTATGTAAGTACCTATTTCTACCATGATGTGTCTATTACCTTAAATTATTAACATAAATATCAACACCATTTAAGTTCTGAAAAATCCTTGTTTAGGAAGTTGTTAGTCGAGGAATGGGAATTTCCTCAGATTTGTAAAAACTCGTTCGGATATGCAAAAAGTGAAGATTGCTTTATCAAATTCAATTTTTTACAGTAAGTGTGCTGTGTGCACTTATTAAACTAATAGCAAATTCAATAAAAGTGAGAAACAAAATAAAATCCAATATACTTAGCAATTAAAAAAAAAGGGAAAAACCAAAAATTTAATTCATACAATTAAAAGAAAAATTATTTTAATAAATAAACTAAAATAAATTTTTAAATAAAGCTATTTACAAACAATATAATATATACTTTGTTAGAAATTGAGGACCTGCATATATATTTCATCAAGCGAAAAAAAAATACTATAAATATCACTTACTTAAAATTTACAAAATATTTATTGTAAAATTTTACGTTACATAAAAATAAACCAAAAAAAAAGGGAAACAAAAAATATTGCAGGCAAAAAATAATATTTTAAAAGGGAGAAAAATTCTAATTTAAAAGAAAAAAAATCCAAAAAAAACTCAAAGTTCAATTACAAAAATTCTACGTTTAAGAAAAGAAATATCAAAAAAGATTCTAAGTTCAAATAAAAAAAAAATTCTAAGTCATCTCAGTTCTAACAAAAGAAGAAAGAATCTTCGCTATAGCAATTATTTTCGGATGTTGTTTACAATTTTGCATTTTACTGTAGATCATTGCAGTGATAACTTCTAAGTCGAGTTCTAATATTTACTTTGCAGTGACTTCAATTCAGCTATTATAAATACTTTTAAGTTTTAGTTTAGTTATTCTAATTTACTTCTAATAATACGGATGTCAATTATTTCCAAGATGCATATTTGCATTTAAAATCAAAGGTGTCAAAAGATACCTTTCGGTCAAAACAGGTATACACAAATCTGTGATAGAGGTAGTATTAAAATAATCTAAGGAAAGTCGCTCTCAGATAAATCGATTAAGTAATGCTTATAAACGGGTAAAATTGCCCTTACTTTGCCGAATTTTAAAATTTGATTGTCCAACAATTGCAAAACAAGTTATATTTTATAATAAATACTGCAGAAGCTGATAAATAAAAAGCAATTTAAATACTTACCCATTTTAGGGTTTCCTCGAAAATCTCGTTTGTAATTTTTTTTTTAATTTTGAATATTAAATCAAAATATTCAATTTTAACTCATTTATTAATATAAATCACAAGAATTAAATGAATTAATGAATTTTATCGGTTTTTAAATAGAGCTGTTCGTATCGCTATCCCTTTGCACTCGATTTAATTTCAATGTTCTTCCACATGCCGACCTGTATTTATTTTTAGGTAAACGAATTAAAGTAATTTACAACTAAAGATAGAATTGAACGTTTTGTATTTATTTGTATATTTTTATAATGATATAATGTGATTTATTTTTTATAATATTTTAAGGTGTAATATTTTTAAGGCAATTTCCATCGTGCAGGAAATGATTTCACCCCCAGCGTGACATGCGAGCTTTAGAATAAATTTTTATTGTCACCTCCAGGGTGACATGTGAGTGCAAAGGGTTGAATAATAGGCCTGTTTGTTTAAAAAAAATTTTACTCATATTTTAAACATTTTTCGTTTGACAACACTTCTCCTCTTCCCAAATTTGACCAGATTACGCTGCGAAACCGAGTAAATTTTGGTAAAATCACCGATTGCTTGTCACTGTCATTTTTGTGTTTAGACCGTAATCTGTCATTTTTGTGTTTAGACCGCAAAAATCGCCTGTTTTTGCACATTTCACAGTGAACTAAGGAAAAGACATAAAAAAATGTATTTGGTATCAAATTAATCGTCGTAAAATAATCAAGAGAGGCATTGCTTTTTTCCGAAAATATTAAAAAACCACCCCTAATTGAGGGTTGAAATCACCCTTAATTAATTTGATTAATTTTGTAAAAAAATTATCATTTAGTACAAAGATGTTACTCATTAGATTATTTATATCAAATCAATTTAAAATATGCAAAGTGATGTGTTTTCAACAAAGCGGGGTTAAAAATCCATCTATAGGCGCTAATAAGGGGTGTAATAATCCCTCAAATATTGGAATAATCTGGAATATTTTTCAAAATTCTAAATGTACGAAAAAACGGCCTTTTTTGTGGTCACTCTTTTGCGTTTCGATTCAGATAGAAATAAGTTATTGAAGAATATTTTAAATAATTAAAAAAGATATCTATGAATCTTCGAAAATATTAAATAAATCCATAAGTTTGTCCTCTGACATCTCGATCATGTTTGAAAATTTTCAAAATAATTCCTCACACATATCCCTTTTTTAGCACTTTTTCGTAATAATGCTAATATTTCTTCATCATCGCTACTCATTTTGCTTAATTCAAGTGAACTACATATGGAAGAACTAGCATACTCCTCCAGCAGAGAATATATTTTCTTTATTTTGTCAGCTGACATTTTGAGCAATTTTAAGTTTTATACGCAAACAAAATTTCGAAACTGAAGTCATATGTTATCTTCCTGATTTTTATACTCTATGTCAATACAAATTAATACAGATTGTATAAAGGTTTAAAAAAAAGGTTTAATACGTTTAACCTACAGTAATTTGAGTTTATAAACTTTCCTTGACTGCACTGATTTCAAAAATGGCTGATTAGATATTGTACATAGTCGTGCCATAAGTTCTGTCCCAAAGGAAAATTTAAAAAAAGCTCATATAAGAAAAAAATAATTAAATTTTATTTATTATGTTTAGTAACATACTTATTCTAATTTACAGTAATGCACACAATTATTCGAAATGCCCACCCTTTGCAGCTACACATTTTTTTAAACGTTTCGGCCATTCATCAATCGCAGTACGCAAGACATCTAGTGATATTTCCTTAGCTGCTTTAATCAAACTTGCTTTTAATGACTCAATGTTTCGATGTTGAATAGAGCAGGCCTTCTCCTCTAAAATATTCCATAAGCGGTAGTCCAAAGGATTTAGGTCTGGGCTACCAGAAGGCCAATCTTCAGCAGAAATGAAGTCAGGAACATTCGATTTTAACCAGTTTTGAGTTGTCTTGGCTTTATGAGCTGGTGCTGAGTCTTGCTGAAACACCCAATGCTGACCATGGTACATCGTTGTGTTGAGCGGCTTCACCATCTTCTCCAGGATGTCACTTTGATAGTTCTTTGCCTTCGTTTTCACGCCTTGCTCACAAAAATGCAGCTCCGTAGCACCGTAATACCCAACTCCCCACCAAACCATGACTGAGGCGGGATGATGGCCACGCTCTACCTTGGGTATCTTCTCAGCCGCTTCCTTAGAGCTATGCGCGTACACTCTGTCATTCTGTCGGTTAAACTTCTCTTCAATAGTAAAAAGTTTTTCGTCTGAAAAAAGTATTTGTTGGTATTTTTTTCCCGCGTACTTCTTCAAGAGACTTTTAGATCGCATCTCTCGTATCGCACGAAGCTTGTCCGTAAGCCGCTGCCCTGTTGACCGTCGATAAGCACTAAGCTTAAGCTCTTCCTTGATAATACGAGACATCGTCCTTTTGGGTATTTTCATCTCCCGTGCCATCACCTTTTGTTTCCGGAGCGGATTTCTCAGTATGCGGTGACGAACCGCTTCTACTGCTGCTGGTATACGAGACGTACGAGGCCTCCCGCTCCTGGACCTGTCATCGACAGAGGAAGTCTCACGGTATCGTTTGATAGTACGATGCACAAATTTCATTGTAATTTGTAGTGGCTGAAGAAGCTCAAATATCTCCTTTGCTGACTTGTTGCACTTAAATAGTGCAATAACGGCGATCCTGTTCTCTTTAATGCCCCACTCCATGTTGCTCGTTCGAAATCCAATGACAAAATGATATTTTTTTAACAAAGCGGGAAGTATTTAAGCTAATTCGCGACAGGTAATCGGGATGCGTCGTGAGCCTTTTAGTGGAGGGGAGGGAGACAGAACTTATGGCACGACTATGTATATTGTCCTTGAATGCTCTTTTCTTTAAAGTAATTAATAAATATTAGTTTTTAATTTTTTAGTACATACTTGGAAAGTTTTGAATTCAGGTTTTAATTTGTTGTAATTTTTTTTTTTAAATTTTAGTTAAAGGGAAAGTGGATGAAATTCAATAAACGGGATTCGTACCCTAATTTTCCACCCTTATTTTCTTCAAATTTAAATGGACCACCCTCGAGATATAGCCCATTCTACAAAAAAAGAATCATTAAAATCGTTTCACAATCGACGAAAATATACACACACAAAAATACAGTCGAATTGAGAACCGCCTTCTTTTTTTTTGAAGTCGGTTAAAAAGTCATTCACGCACTAACAAGGAAACGTTCTCAGGAGTGTCTCACCGATTTTGATGAAATTGAAATATGTTATAGAGTATCGAAAAATAAGAGAGACGTATTTGTTTTTATCTGCGGATTCGCACATTGGGCACTTTTATTTATTGTTTTTTTTTTGTTTTTTTAAATTTGTGTATTTTTCAAAAGTTTGTCCGCCATTTTGAATTTTTAAATTTAACATCAGATTCGTAATCAGCGACTCCAAAAACCCCCTTTAATACTGGTTTTCACGAAAAAACTGATGTCTGAAAGAATATACATCAATTACGTATTACTGATAGGGGTTGTTTACCCACTTGAGAAGCTTTTTTTTAAAAAAAACCAAAAATATTTCAACTTTATTTTTCAAAATCGTATGTATAAAATTTTTTTGCAATGATTTTTAACTAAAACTGTTGTTTTTTGTGACGCAAAAATATAAAACAAATCGTTTTTCTGCAAACCCCGGGAACCGGATTACTTACAAAAAGTTAGTATGTTAGTATATTTATGAGACATCATTTAAATTTTGTTTCATTCGAAAAAATTCATTAGAACTTGAAATATTTAAGAAAAACTGTTTTTGGGGGCAAACTTGAGGAGTGGTTTTCACCCCCTAAATGTGCGTATCCGCAGATAAACAAAATACGTGTCTCTTATTTGTCGATACTCTATAACTATATATAATATATAATTTCATCAAAATCGGTGAGACACACCTGAGAACGTTTCCTTTAAGTAAGGTGGGTGTTTGCGATAATCCTCTTGGTAAAAATAAAAATCACTACAAGGACCAAATTTGTTAGCACTTTTTTAAGATAATCTTTCAAAATATCCATGTAAACTAAAATGTCCATAACTTCTAATATTACTGAGATATTCCGCTTAGAATACAAGTTAAAAATTCACTTTCACTTTCAGACAGTGAATTTTCTTAAGATTTTCCTTCGATGATTTTCTTGCACAGTATTTCCACAAAACTTTCTATAATTTACCATCAAATACGAAAAATAGTAATAGTAGAAACAGTAACGCGCAACGAAAGGGTTCAGATATTTACTGATTTCAAGATCAGGCTAAATTTATCTTAGGGTTATATTTCTTTATTGTAGGGTGGGTAAGGGTTGCGCCAACACTTTTTTCGTTAAAAGTACAATTTTCTTACTCACTGCTTGTTTACGTTATCAGTGGTCTGCGCTTAGTTTATCACAAGAAGCGAATGCCCAAATTGAAATTGTTAGAAGTTGCGCATACAACTCTATTTTTAGAGAAAACTAGGTTTCCACGCCGGGTTGAACGTGTTAAAGATAGTATGTAATCTTCTCTAAAAGATCATCTTTTTGTTTTTATTGTTTATAATAAATCCTGTCAACTTCAAGCCAAAAAGTGGTAATCACTGAATATTTTGTAGAATCAAAGCTGCGAGAGTTTGTGAAGCTGATTCATAAATATTTAGATATGTAAGAAGTAATAGATTTCATGGATGATTTTGAATTGAATACCAATCTGTACTTTTTTCAAGACAAAAATTTCTTTCTCTGGCTTAGAATCAATCTGTTTGATTCATAACCATTAGTTAAAAAAGTTTAGCTACCCTACAAAAGTAATCTGGTAACGATCAGAACCAGCTACTACGAAGGTGAGAAAAATTGTGCTTATTGTAGGAGTGAGTTATGTAGACCACAAAAGCATTTTATACTATGATTTACCACGAAATTTGAGTGATTTCCCTTCAGTGGCACCGGCCAGATAGGCGCGAATGAATCACCCAATCAAAAGCGGTATCTTCCCGCAAACAAAATGAATCAGTGCTTAATCAAAGATCTACACAAAAAACAAAAAAAAAAACACTGATTTTTTCTCGCCCACCGCCGCTTAATTAGCTTTCTACCAATTTTGGCTACGAGTCGAAAATCATCCGGCAAATTGCAATGCTCAGGCCTTGACCAGCAGCCGCCGCTCGCCGCCCGCTTTCGTACCTTCGGCGTCTTTACCTCCGTCACCGCATTAAAACGCAACCAAACAATGGCCGGGCGTTCGGAGCGAAACTACCTTCTGAGCCCACAGGGGCCATCGAAAACCGCCCGGAGCCCCGCAATTAATAACTCTGACAACGATTGTTCGAGTCCCTGTACCGCGGAGCCATTCACAATAATATTCCCCCCATGAAAACATCGCAACCGAATAATTTGATGTAATTACTCGGGCCATTCAAAGCCTTCGCCAAATCTAATTCAGCGCAGCACCCAGAGGGACCCGTACAGGCAGCCAGTCTCTTGGAAGGAACGGAATCAATCACCGCCACCTCGCATTCAATTCACGAATTTAATTCGCGGCGATCCATCAAAATCATCGGCGGCTCATTGTTTTATCAGATTCAGCTCATAAGTCCCCTTAATCACCGGCAAGAGCGCCGTCACGTCAAGTTGCCGCGCGCGGGTCGGGAAGACATGCATGCCGGGAGGAGATGGATGAGCCCGGCCTGATTTTAATATAGAAATCCAGGCGGGAGCACAAAGGAGCCCGCCCGCCCGATCTCAGGACTCAAGAGTCCTGCACAAAGGGCCTCCGAAGGGGTTGAGATTTTGCTCCAGTCCTGGCTCCGTGCTGCTGAATGCACAGCACCATGGCTGGGGGGCTGCTCTGGCTTTGGCTTGAATGAAACACTTTTGTGGGGCCGGAGCCGTGACCGGAAAAGCCGAAGCTCTAGTGCTCTTCCCGGCCGGGTCCACTGGGGGTTGCAAAACGGAATGGAAAATGTTTCGAGCAGCTCCACGGAGGTCTGACGATGCGTTGATATTGAGATCGTCAAAAGCCACCCCTTCAGCGGTGCCCAAGGGTCGTAAATCAATAAAACACAACTCCTCTGCCCCGGAGCTCTGGCTCTCATCACTCCGGTGAATTTCATGTGCTCCTTTTTAGCGGGGGGGAGGGATCACCGAGCAGGCTACGTTTCCGGGTCTCGAGGGGGTGGATGCGAAATGTATGACGGTTTTAAGCGGATGTTATTTGTGTGCGCCCCCTGTTCGATCCTAAACCCCAACTCCATTGCCGGAACGGCTCCATTCCAGCCCCCTTAACGAGAGCACCCGAAACCGATGAAAAGTAAAAAGCCAAACAAGCTCCAGCCCCTTTTTTTTGCTGCTCCCGGTGCGCCGACGGGAATTGGTGCATGATCCCCAGCCTCCCGGGCAAACAGTGCACTTTTGTGCCACAGGTGACGGAAGAGAAAGCACCTCGAAAGCGGCGGGTAATCCGGTCGCAGTTTCTGGATTATACACTTTTTTTTTTGTCCCAGCATGAATATTTTTTATTTGACCTGCTCTTCAGTTTTTTTTAACCGTGTCATAGCGGTCTGAAATTCCAAAAACGCGGGATTAAATCAATTTTCGAAAATAGTTCTTTCTATCCAAAAGGTACATTTCCTTATTGTTAAAAGTCCGTTCCAATATGTAAAATATTTTACCATTTGTTCATGTGCACAGTCACGGTAGACCATCAAAGTATACCACTTCAAATCCTACGTAAAAATAACCCCAGAGTCTTGTAACCTCCAAAATATAAAAACGATATGCAACTTGCTACTACCTGTAATTTAGGAGAAACTTACCCCTATATCTTTCGCTTTTTCAATTCCTATTTTACACAAAGGTAACTCCGGAAACTGTTACTGGCAATAAATTAGGAAAAACTAACCCCTCTATTTTCTCCCGTTCAACCCTTAAGTAAAAAAGAAATCCCAGAAATTAGTTCTATATTATCGAATACTCATGAAACTTATGCTAATAGACTTTCTCTCTTTACCCCTTCAACCCCAAAGTAAAAAATAACTACAGAAATGAGGTTTAAGTTCTCGAAATCGTATGAAACGATCGATACATTTCGTATTTTCAGGAACCTGGAAAAGCTACCCCTCTATCTTGACCCCTTCTACCCTTGAGGAAAAAAACTACCCAAAAAATCGATATGTCATCCTCAAAAATTTATAAAATTGTCTTTTCTTTTATAACTGTGTGTACAAATGGAGAGCGAACATTATTTAATGCTGCAATTTTGTAATTTCAGATCACTGTGCGACTTCAAAAACCAGGAGGTTATCAATTCGACCTTTATGTATTTTTGTTTTTAAATTCCCCTAGTTTTTATTCAATTTAGAATTTCTACAGAATCTGCTCAAAAGCTTTTTTTTTTTTTATATAACCTTGTTTCTCGAATAAACTCCAAAATGAATTGATCATTGAAAAGAGTTCAAAGGAACACTTATTCTCTGAAGTCATACTAACATTTAAAAATACTGTGATCAAAAAGTAAAGCCAATTTGTTTGTAACTTTGAAAATTTTTATTTATTCTTTCAAATTTATGTCATCCCCTTCAAAGTAGTCCCTGCTCGATACAATACACCTATGCCAGCGATTTTTCCAATCCTCGAAACACTTCTGGCCTTCAGTTCCTTCTCAAATTTTTCTTTTATCTCATCAGTCGATTCAAAACGATGTCCCCGAACAGGTCTTTTGAGCTTAGAGAATAGCCAGTCACATGGAGTTAATTCGGGCGAATACGGTGGTTGTGGAACGACATGCATCGGATTTTTGATGGAAAAATCTCGAAGTGAAGAATTAAGTGTGACTCTTCTCAAGCAAAAATGATCTTTCAAAATGGCTTGGACCGCCCCAAATGAAATATTAACAGCATTGGCAACTGACTATTTTTGAGCACCAGATCTTTGATATCATTGACATGTTGTTCATTGATTAATGTTGATGGTAGTCCGGGACGCTCTTTGTCTTCAACATTTTCCCTACCTTCTTTGAACTGTTTATACCACTTGTAAACATTTCTTTAAGACAAAACCTGATCGCCGAAGGCCTTCTGCAACATTCTAAACATTTCTACAGCAAGAAATTTCATTCCGCTAACAAAATTTAATGCAACTTCTTTGCTCAATAAAATCATACATTGTAAAAATCGGAAAATTCACTTTTAGTTGCTCAGAAAAAACAACGAAACTAACCAAAAAAAAAGACGTACTGGCGTGAAATTTTACACAGATATGAGTGACAGTGCTGCCAAAGTAAAAACAAGAAGATTTGCTCGAATCAATGTACCCGCACAATTTAAATTCAAAATAAGCTTTACTTTATGATCTCAGTAGTAAGTGGAAATTTCAGGCTTAAGAAAGCCAGCTAATTGTAGGATGCCTGGCACCTAGCCTAGCAACTTTTTAAACTATGTTCTATACTACACGATCAAAAGATGCATTACGACCAACTATTACCTGCGTGGATAGTATATTTCACCAATATATCCCACATTTTATTTAAAAAAAAAAAAAAAACATTATTCGATTTAATTAAAAATAACGCTTAGTTTTCACGCTTTTATACCATTAAAGAAATATACTAGGACCCGACTTCACCAAAGTATTTTTAAACGAACATTATCAAATCGGCTTTTAAAATTTATCTTCAATCAAGTTCAGTCCAGTGTAGAACTCTTGCGATACCGAAATGTTGTCCTAAAATCCACATCATCATATTCCTCGAAATAGTTGCGCTCGTTTTTCATAAGTTTTAGGACAGCGTATTATTTTATTTTCGAGAAAAATAGGGTTAAGTATTTCAAAATGTTTAAAAAATAACCTGATGTCGTAGGAGTTCGAAATGTAGCTTTAATAAATATTTGAATTCTACACTATAATTATAAAATATCGGTTAATTAACCCCTTTGTCATTTTGTTTGGGGGACAAGCTTTTCATTAGAGTTTCACTCGTACATAATGTTCGGTAATTTCATTTAGGAAGAAAGAAGAAAGACTCATGAAGAGCTCGATCCTTAAATAAATACTGCATTCCATTTTTGTGATTAGTTTCCATTAAAGGAGAGAAAAACATAAAATTCATACGAAGGGCAAGAAAAAATTTAAATTAATGTTTAATTTAATTTTATTATTGTTTTTTGCTTGATGTTAAATGTAAAACCCCTTTTAGTCGCCTCTTACGACAAGCAGGGCAAACTGTGGAAGTATTCTGGAGCCCCTTCCACAGGGCTGGCTTCCTTACTCTGGTCATATATGCCCTTAATTATTTTGGTAGGTATTATATTATTTATTTCTTCGGGTTACTTTTAATATCCTTGGTAGTATTTCCTTTTCTTTTAATGAGAATATTAAGGTTTATTGTGAATAATGAAGCTAAATTAGTTTCGGAGTTCCCAGCTATTAGGTACCTTAAGCATACACCCTTTCAGAACAAGAACTGTCTTTCGGAAAGAAATTGTCGATTCCAATAAAAATTGTACTTTTTTATTTACGCTCTTAGTAAAATATATTCAAAATTTGAAAATGAAGATATTAATTCTTATCCAGGGCAAAAGTTAAAATAAAAATGAAATACATATTTAAACTTCACTCTGGTTATCTCGAGGCCAAGAGAAAAGTAATTCTAAAATTATATTCTAATTTTATTCAATAATTAGTGGTTATATAGCGAAATATGCTATAAATTTTAAGACGAATAATAAAATTAAGAGATTTTCAATTCGTTTTCATTTCAATGCTGCTTATTTTTTATTCCTAAATGTATGCAATTTCTTACCTTCATTTATTGTTGATAAAATCTTTGCGATATTATTATCATATAAAAAGGTAAAAGGGTTTGCTGATATTTCAGTAACCACCTGATGACTGCCTTTGTAATTTTAACTTTGACATTAACTTCTTATTTTAGAATAACGACCTAGTTTTTTTTTTAAAAAATATATATATATTCCAAGAAATTGATAAAAGTTTACTTTGGTTATAATAGAATACCAAAATCAGAGAAAGAGATTTTTCTTGTTTTGGTGTTTTCACAGGCTGAATGAATATTTGAATATTTGTTATACATTTTGGAAAGCCGCAGATACTGAAGTCAGAACGTATTTAAGGGGGAGGGAAAAAATCCATGTTGAATAAAAACAACCGAATGTTCAAGGTTTTGACTCTAAAAAGTATATTTACAACAAGTTTTCATCATCATTTTTGTGTTTTCATCATTTTCTTACAGAATGAGGCCTACACTTACGTATTTGGATTTCTTTCTTTACTGGGAGCACCCTCAGGGGGCACTTTTGTTTCCTCCCTTAGCGCGCCATGTCTCGGGCGCATTTTTATTTTTTTTTTTTTTCAATATTACAACTTTTACAGACGACGTCAGCGCTGGCGTTCGTCGCCACTAAATAAATAAACAAATATCAAATACGAAATTTGTATGTAAATTATGACAATTTTAAACTATTTCTGATTTAATATACTTTTGGTTGATTCTCCTCCTCGCTAACTCTATATACGCCATATATACCTCTATATGTGTTTTACGTATTTCTGGTTGCTTTATAATTTAATTCTCCATAGTTTCATATATATATACTTTAACAAAAATAATCACAATTTCACGTTACAGTGTATCTGCATTTACCATTTTTTTTTGTTTTTTTTTTTTTAATAATTATCTTACAACTTTTCTGCTTTGTTTTTTTTTTTGTGTTTTTCTGACTCATTTTGACATTTTTTTTTTTCGTTTTTCAGTGACATTTGTTATAAATTGCTTAGTTCACTTCCATCTCTAAATAATACATAAATTAGTTTCAATGCCTATGTTTAAGTCGTTAATGTGTTTCTTCTCATTTCATACAAAATTTACAGTATTGTTTATTATGTGCCCATCTTTGTTTTTTTTTTTATTATTTATTGTTGTTCTTAGTTTCTGCCGCATTATTTTCTGATCCTGCATGTGATAATCATTTTCTTTTTATTTAATTTTTGAAAATATATGATACAAGAAAATTAAAATTTATAACGTTTTTTCACTTTTAAAAATGTTTAAGCATTTTGGTTTTTTTTCTCTTTGTCTTTATAATTTACATCAATTCTGTTTACATCTACTTTGATTGCAATTCAATTTTTTTTGCTTTAATTTTCCTAATCATAATAAATATAGATTGTGCCAAAATTACGTATATAAGGTTTAGATAATAAAAATTAGTGTCTCTTTTTATGCGTTTCTTTGTATTTTACATCCCGAACCGTATAACGGGGTTTTTTCGTCTTTTATATTCGTTCTTATGCTTTTCTCCCAACCTTTTTAGGAAACAAATTTCTCTTAGTACAGTAGCCGGGTTTTTCTTTTAATTTTTAATAAGGATTTCATCAATTCGCTTAAGGAAACGGAAATCAAATTTCTTTCACTGGGCATGATTTTGCATAGTCTTATTCCTTTTTTCTTTTTCCTTCTACTATTATCGCTATTTTTTTGACTGGGCACAGCATTTTACGTATCGTTTTGTTTGCCTTTTTTACAAGTTTTATTGCCTAGTTACAGTTAAGTTGATTTCTATTAACTTACTTTATATATATAAATAAAAAAGTGGTCTATTTATAAAGATGTACAGTTTTGATATCCTTCTTTTAACGTTATTATTCACTATTTTTTTCCATTTTTGTTTGTTTTTTTTCGCTTTTCTTTTTATATACTTTTTGTTTGCTTTTTACAAGTTTTGCTTTTTTTTTACGTTTAAGTTTAAGTTTACTTATGGCTTTGGTATGCGGGGTCTATTTAGACTTGGTTGCTTCGTTTCACACGCATGAGTGAGTTCGTCTTTTTTATGTATGTAAGTTATCATTATTTTTTTTCTTTTTTTTCTATATAGGGCGGGAAAAGGTAATCTTTTTGTTTCTTTGCTATTTGGAAGAACGATCAAATAATTTTTTCAGTGAGGAATATTTGAAGATTTTTAAAGATTGTTGCATAAAAAGACATTACTTATCTCACGGAGCTTAATTAAAAAACAAAAAAAAAAAAAACGTTGAAAGACTTAAGGTACGGACACACCAAAAGCGAAGCGAGCGAAGCGAACAATTTAAAAAATTTGGGTGCCGTACAAATCAATTGAAGTGTCCGAATAGAACGCGACATGAGCGAAGCGTCTACTGCGACAGAATGTTCCCAAATTTTAAATTATTCGCGCCGCTTCGCTCGCTTCGCTTTTGGTGTGTCCGTACCTTTAAAGATAATTATTATTTACATATACCATCTCTTTATTAAGAAAAATTTTAGTATTTCGTACTTATGTGGTGTTCGTGTCAAATAAAATTATATATTGTTGCAAAATTCGAATTTCTAATAATTCATACTTTAAATTTTAATCGGGCAGATATACGGACTGGTTTTCGACCCCTAGTTGTGACGGTTGTTGTGGGAGGGACACCAGACCATAGACATGCTGATGTGATACATAAGTAAGTAAAAATGTCCTACGGTCTGTCTGTCTGTCTGTCTGTCTGTTTGAATTATAGCGAAGGCAACTTTTTCAGTTTTGCCAGCTAGCCGCTAGGTGGGCAAAATGGTAATAATATTTTAGAGAAAACTCTGAAACAGGGGTCCTATCATGGAACTCGAAACGAAATATTTTCCTTAGCTCGGACTTTGGTATCACTATTCTTTCCAATCCCACAATTTTGCTAGAAGTTGATAGCATGCTCCAGCATGTGGAAGAAGAAAGATGGATAGTGTGGAGAAGGAGCATGTATTTTAGGAAAACTGGAATTGAAACTGATTGTAAATAAACAAAATCTTCTACAAGTGCAAGCTGTAAAGTGTAAAGTGGTCCAACACACACATACAGAGATAGAGCATGTGGTATCATCTGTGCAATAAAATACATTGTATCTTATGACGGGTGCCGCAACCATGGCAAAAATAATTCGCGACAGCATCCAACAGACATTTGCGATTTTTAAACAAAATATGTTGAATTTTTGAGTTTAAATGAAAATTTAGGAAAAACACGAGTGTGTGTGAAGCATCTCTCCCATTTTCGGTCGTCCCTATGGAAAAAGTACGATCAGAATCGAATCAACACAGGACCACAAATGAATTGCTGAGCTGAAGTGCCTGATAGGTGAACTCCATGTGTGTCTGCTGAATTTCTAATTTTTGCCAGTACTTCTTGCATTAAGCAATTTGCATCGGAATTTTGGTTTGGAACAAAACAGACCCTTTATTACTAAAGGGAAAATATTTTTATTTTTTAAAAAGGCTTAAAAAGACAGTGATCGGTCTTTGAAATCTCTAAGTTCTTTGTGATAGGACTTGATTTCATGTTATTCATCTTAAAAGCAGATAGTCCTTGTTGTAGTGCATTAACGATATCTTTTTATAAAATAAAAGTATAAATTTGTAAAAATAGGCTTTCAAAATAACTTTTACACTGAAAATCACTTGATCATTACTTCAAATAGCATCTTTAGAAATTTCATACAACTCAAAACATTTAAACTGCCCAAAGATTCCCAACAATACACGGAAAAATTGCAATTTTTGTTTTTGTATGTAATAAAATGCTAAACTTTGCCAATAATAAACTTTGTTTTTTTTTTTTCTTGCTGAGTTCTCAGTTCAATTACTGAAACGCACAATTCATTTAAAAAGGTATACATCATATCCTCAAGAAAACGAAAATGTTTCAAAGTAACTTTTTCGCTTATTTTACATTTTTGTTTAAATTCACTTTTTCTTTTTAATTTCTCAATATGTTTGTGCACTTTTGTTGCATTTACCACCAATAAAATAGTTTTCAACAGCTGCAATGAGAAGTAATTGTTCACTCTTTTAACTAATTTTTCATTAAAATTTAGGTGAAAACTTATGTTGACTAACAACTAAATAAATAAGGACGTGAACTACCACCGAATTAGAAATGATAAAAAGTTCGCAATTTTTTTTATTTATTTTTATAATTTTTTATGTGAGTAATGCGATGCTTGATTTTATTTTAAAGAAAACGGAAAAGAAAAATCTATAAATCACGTTATCTAAACCTCTTCTCATGTCTTACAAATTGCACTGGTTAAAGAAAAAAAAAATATATGTATATAGTAAAATTAAATCACTGGCCAATCACTCACGCTCCTAGCAAACTAACTAATAATCTCAGTATTGTAACTGTCACGCGTTTATGTTTATAACTCACATAAATGCAAACACACATACAGACAAGGTGCGATTCACACAATTTCATTCGTCCTAGAACGCACACGAAAAAGGAAGTTTTCACCAAAAAGGGCTAGCGAGTAATTTTCAAATGCTTTCTCACTTTTTTGACGACTATAAACTGAATTTTGGGGTCCAAAAATACTGGGATGTGATTCGATACGAGTAATACTAGATAATCGAATCGAATATTCGATAAATCGAGCCTCTTAATCGAAGCAGAACAAAGAGTTTAAACTAGTGGACTATTCGAATAATATAATGGCTATTTTGGCCATTGTTGTAATACGTTTAGAATTCAAAAGCACTGAAATTATAAAGTTTTTTTTAAAGTTTGAAATTTAAATTATGCGGTCGAATCATTTCAACTGTAAGGTGAATCAACATAAATTTTCGGAAATAATATCAATTACTGAGTTTTCGAATCGTTCGTACCCCTCCTATTAGCTTTTTTGCAATTTTGTCTAAACACTATACTTTTAAAAAATGTTTTATTTTTTAAATTTTCTTCGCAAAACTTCCAATTGTGTCGAGTTCCCTTAATGTTTTTTAGTAATAGTTTCTCAATAATATAAATTTTATCTCATTTAGTATTATTAACTGTTTACACTATTTGCTCAATTTATATTAATCGTTATCATTAAATTATTAGTTTGAGGTCACATGAGTTGGTTGTGGTTTTTGTTTATTATATTTAACTTTTCGCGTTTTTTTGTTGTTTTTTTTCTCGTAGGTAAAATTAAATTTAAAAAGAAAACGAATATGAAATGAAAAACGAATTGTGTGTGTGTGTGGGTGTGTGTGTGTGATTGCGGACGAAGTTAAACAAAAACCAAATCAAAATCGATAACAATAAGAGAGGATTATGAAATTCTTTAAAAATTACTCAACACTAAGGTCTAGCTTTACACAAAATTAAGAGTACACAGCTAAAAGTAAATATTTAAAAAACTGCTTTTAATATATTACTTGTAACCACAATTGTTATATTTTTTGGTTGACAACTTCTTCTCTTTCTTTTTTTTTACTTAAGTTACGTTGCGTGCTCCTCCCATTGCTGCTTTTCATTTAAATAATAGTATTTTAATAATATATAAATTTTCTTTCTTCATTTTTTTTTTTTCTCTGATTTTATCTTATTGTATTTATTTATTTGCTAAAGTGAACGAAGGGAACTTGTCTATTGGGGGCTTGTAGGGGGCGTGATTTCATCCGCATTGTCGCCGGAGCCGGGCTCTCCTTTTGTCTTGTTCTCCTTCTTCCACTTCATTCGGCGATTTTGGAACCAGATTTTTATTTGTCTTTCAGTTAAACATAAGGCATGGGCAATTTCGATCCGTCTCCTTCGGGTTAAGTAGCGATTAAAGTGGAACTCCTTTTCCAATTCCAACGTTTGGTACCTGGTGTACGTTTGTCGACCCCGTTTCCGTTCTGAAAATAGATAAGTGAGATTTTATGAAGTTATTTTGATTTTTTGAGACAAAATTTAAATTTTATAATTTTAAAAATTGAGTGTTGATTTTAAACATATTTTATTCTTATGCACGGGCTCTTTAATGACAATTATTATTAAGTTGCAGTACTTTCGTTAAATATAACAGTAGAAAGAGAATTATTGAAATTTACAGCATAAGAGTAATTAATACACTGAGAAAGTTTTATAGCAAAATAAAGTAGTAAAATTATAGTTAAAAATTCCTACCAAAATTACCAATCTACATACTTGGTTATTCATACCAATTGAAAAGAAATGTAGTCTACCTTTTTTAAGATTTTTTAAATTTGAAATGTCCGGCAGTAGACACAATTGCACAAAAATCGGCACATGTAGGAGTTTTTTTCTTAAACTATTACTTCTTTTTCACTATTTTTAATTGGAGTTTGGTAATTTCTCTCGAAAGATCTTCTCTTATTTCTTCCTTAATCGAAATTCTCGATAATTTTCCTATACTTTCGCGTCTCTTGGTTTACTAACAATAATTTTTTCAATTTTCTGACCCTACCCGGCTCTTTCAACAGTGTTGTAAGTAGCTGAAACACATTCACTGATTTTACTTAAGAAATCTACTTAATACGAGTAAAGAAGTTATCCAAAATACCTGAGTGTGGAAATACAAGGCTGCAAGAGTCTTGCAGACGAGACCAAGATTTGACAGTTGAGATCGTAATCTACGATATGTATTTTGGTTTGGCTAGACTATATATTTTTCGAATGGCTTCTCCGAGAACAAAATTATTTTATCTGCTTGGTAGTGATTGTTTTTTGGATGCTTGCTGCATAATATCAAATGCATGTTAAATGTCATTATCTTCGGCTAATGTTGTTATAATTTGTTACATCTAAAACACAAAATTGACAATCAATTCTTTAGCTGTATATTCCTAAATTGAAAAAATTTATTAGCGGCCGCCATTCTATTAATTTATCCAGCTCTTCATAAAAAGGGCAGAGTTTTTGGTTCTGTCCGCATCAGTTATTTAATTTGTTGAACTCGTAAAGATTTTTTTTATTTGTCCACCTTGGTTTCTAATTTTTAGAACAATGGACTCTCTATCATTTCATTCTCAATAATACAGTTGAATGTGAAAGCAACACACACAATACTAAATATTTATCATACCGGACACCGTGCTTCTTGACAGCTGCTGTCACTTAACATTTTCAATATTTCCGATTACATTTTAAATTGAATTTTCATAGATTTTGATTTATTTTCATTTTGATTTAATTATTTGGTATGACATGACGTTGGAATTGAGCTGTGTCGTTATAAAAATGAATGTGTGCTTGTTTGTTTTTTATAGGTTCCGAAACTGATGAACCGATCTCCTTGAAATTTATACTACGTAATCTCTGTATAAAGGGGAGTGTCATAGGCTATCATGTTTTCAAATGTTCGCAAAGTTTTTTCCTTTTTTGAATTTTTATTGAAATACGAATAAAACCGATTATTTTCGGGGAAAAGTAGCAAGGCACATAGATAGCTACATAGATAGAAGATAGATAGAAGATATATAGATAGATAGATATAAAAACAGGCAGATAGATACATAGATAGATATATTCTGCATTCTGCCAAATTTCAAATTCCTACGTTACGTTGTTTTCGAGAAAAACGTCTGTGATAGACGAAGGGACACAAGAGTGATCTTATAAGGGTTCCGTTTTTTTCCCCTTTTGAGGTTCAGAACCCTAAAAATTAAATATAAGAAATTAATAAAAACATAGAACCACAACCGTAAAACGATTGAGTTTTAGCTTTTAACTCCGAAAATTTGAATGTGGAAAACAATTGGCGTTTTTTCCCCTAATTGCGACTGATGGCAGAAAGTTTACATATATTAATAAAATATGTTTACCTTTATAGAAATCCTAAAATCAGGAATTTTAACCGATGGATCTTTTTAAGTCACAAAATCTAGAAATTTAAGTTTTAAAAAAAGGATCGCTTGTTGTCGAAAGATTAACTCTTGTTTGTTATTTGATGATGAATTTTTTCTTAAAACATTTAAATGTTACGAATCGCATTTGATTCGCATCCCTAAAAATTATCTATTCAAAATCAGAAGAAACTGTGAACTTCAAAACTCGCAAAAGTTACTTTTCGGTGGCTTATTAAGAAATTTTCTTTCTAGAAATTCGCCTATTTCTCCTTGAAAGACTCCAAGCTCCGTTAGAAGTTAATTAAAACCCTCAAAATTTTAAGGAAACCACCACCACCCTCCTCGCGTCCGTGTCTACAGCATAAAATTTAATTAATTCAAAGGAAAAAGTTCAGTTGAGGAGAGTACGACGCCGACACCCGTCGCAACCGCCGCCGCACCAACTGAACTGGCCCCATCCTTTGGTTAATTAGAGGCAAAGATTGATCTTACACGATGTCGGCGTGACAGGGCGCATTATTTTTTGAGCTTATCTTTAGAGGAATCCGCAAAGTTCCAGATGAAAGACAAGCAGCAGCAGCACCACCGCGCACCACCGAAGCTCGTTAAAAATACCCGCAACGCCAGAAATAGCCGCGTGCGGGACGGGAGAAGGGACCGTGCGCGTCTATTTTTCGATATGTCCATAAATATGTCCGCGACCAGAACCGATACCGTTCTAAGGACGTGATAATTATGGCTGGATTAAAACACATGTTGCGGCCCTGACAAGAACAAATTCGCTCCTGAGGGCCTTTTGATGTCGCTTCCCAGTCCCGGTCCCGGTCCCATGGCTCATCTTGGGTTTCAGCGTCTTCTTCGGGCCTGCGTTGTGGCGTGTGTGCGTGCATCGTCTTCTGACGTGAGATTTATCATAGAAGACCGTCTTTTCGGTGAATCGCATGAAATATTGAATCGGCTGAAAACAGACAAAAAGATCCGACGAGACATGAGTCTCCGCGGCCGGGAGATTTTTGTTTCTGTGTCACCGTCACACCGTCACACCGGTGCAAAAGGGGGCCAACCGCCCACTACCTGCCCTGCCGGCAAGGTGGAGGATGAAATCTTATCACTGACCACCTCAAAAGCGCGTTTACGATTTGACTTTGCGTGCCCCCACCAAGGAGAAGAGGAAGAAGTCCGCGAGGAATTTTTAAGGCAAGAAACCGCTGCGCGGACAAGACAAAAACAGCAGCGGGGAGCGATGGAGTGAAATTAATCACCCACTGCCCGGGCGGACGCAAGAGGGCCGGCATTAATTAAAATTCACCTTCGGGATTACTGCGGTGAAAAAATACATGAGCCGCATCAAGATGCGCGGGGACGGGGGGAAAAGACGAGAGAAACGTCTAATTGAGTTGAATTTTGACACAAAATTTATTTTCATTACGATTTTCGGAAGATGCAGGTAATTTTTTTTACTTTTTTGGGTAGGAATTCTTTAGGACCGAGAAGGCGGCCTTTTGTTTCATTTCATTTCATTTTCTTTTTCGCCACGTTGCGTTTGCTGGATCGCGTTCTTTCTGTGGTCATTTTTTAATATGACGGACCAGGGCGGGTGGGTAAATTGAAGATTTGCGCCCTTGTAATCAATCTGTAACTGCCACAGTTGTTACGAAATAGCCGCAGAGGTTAATTAAACCCTTGGTCAGGGAGCAGTAAGGAAACTGCTGCGGAATTTATTAAATTTCAAACGTAACCGCAAAGTTTCATACACGAGTAAGCGAAAAATTGTGACATTCAAGATCCATTTTATGTCTTTTGAAATTGAGGATTAATTAAATTGATTTTTTTTAACCTCTACATTTAATAAAAAGTAATAATAATCTGTTTATAAAGCTAATGAACAGTTTGACGACTGCGTCACGTACATAAAATAGCTGAATAAGTGGTTGAATAAAACTGGCTAAATGAGTTGGCTGTACGAAAACCTTAGTCATTATTAGAAACCCTTGCATAATAACACATTGAATGCTATGTTTTATTCAGCTGCACATTCAGCTATTTGGTGCCGGGGGCCGGTGACACCCATGGCATTCATTCTCTTAATAAACAAATAAACTGTATATTGTTTTTATAGATAATAATACTTTTAGTAAAATTAAAGTTACCAGTCATAATTATTCAAAGAAAACACACGGAATATAATAGATCACTGAAGTTATTTTCTCGATACATGTGGGCTTATCGAAATAATTGAATAAAACGTAGAGAAAGTATGTCAAATATACTAAATAATAGAAAAAAATAGAATCGATTGTATTTTGGTTTTAATATAATTTCAGGTGTTGCAATCATAAATACAGCTAAGATCAATCTATTTTTTGCACAGTCTCTTCATTACAAGTTTTCTTTATTTTCTTCAGGTATAAGCCGGAGAAGTTTTTTCATGTCATCTATTTTTTTAGTAGATATTAATTGGAATGTAACCATATTTATATACTTTAGCAGATGGCAGAGATATGCTAGATACATCTAAACATGAAGGGTGTACTTTTTGCATTATTATCTTCGAAATTGCGCTTAATAATCGGACCTTTTTCTCCTTTTTTGTAAGTAAAATGCAGATATGTTGATATGTGATTCAGTCCACATTATATATATATATTTTTTATAAAATTTAGTCCAGCAATCTGTGAAGTTTGGAACATCTTCAGTTTGGATTGAAACTATTGTCAATTTCTTTTTGACAGAAGATTCTTCAATAAGCTTGTTAATTTCCTCTATCGATTACATACGATCAACCACCGTGTTGATTTTTCGCCTAACAACGCTAAAATGACGGTCGCATTGCCGATCAGTATGTTACGCTACATGTTGTGTTTTCGAACGAACTGCAATATTCGAATTTTATCTTCGTGTATAAAGAAAAGTATAACAAGTAAGGTTCCAACAGGAATGAATAGTAGGACATACACAATCTCTGTATCTGACGTTAACTCAAGACCTAACATGTAGGGTTTCTGAAATCACTGATTCAATTGTCAAAATATATAAAATTTCATGGGAACGAACTACTTTGCTTTAAGGGGGTAGTCCAGTGAAAACAACTATTTTTTCAACGATTTTTTTTTCATATTAGCAATTAATTTTTATTAAAAAACTTTTTGACATATGATAGTACAACTATTAAACTACACAAAAAAAAATTTTTTTTCTTTTTTTTTATGAGTCATCCTGACAAAATGGCCGCTCCAAAAAAAAATTTTTTTTGTTGGCGGACGTCGAATCTCTGCAACGGTTCATTTGAAACAAAAAATTCAAACGAGGTTTTAATCTGTAGAACATTGGCTATCGTCGGAACTAGAATTATTAATTTTCAATAAAAAATAACAAAATGGCGGCATTTTGAATTTTTCGGGTGCTTAATTTGTTTATAACTTTGTAAATAAACAATGGATTTTAATAATTCTAGTTCCGACGATAGATACACAATCAAGAAATATACAGCTAAATTCTTGGATCAATCGGAGCAAAAGACTCTGAGATCTGACGTCCGCCGAGTCAAAAAATGCTGTTTTGAGAAAAACGCGTTTAAAGTTTTTGTTGCGGAAAAAAGCTAAAAAAAATTAATTTTACCTTAGTCAGCGATGCCTGCTCCATACATAACGCGATGCCTGCTCTATACATAACTAACCTTAAATACAAAGCAGAAGGACCTAGACCGTTATAAACCGAAAAAAAATGGGCGGAGTAAACAGAAATACAAGAGTCCTCCTTGCTCCGAAACACGCCAGGGGACCTTCGAGCGCTTGGATTACACGTCTCTCGAAAACTCTCTGTATCTTTAAAACTATTCAATATTTTGCTTAGATATTTTAAGGGAGTATTTTCGAGGTGTAGTAGAGTAGATTTAAGCACAAAACAAAAAAATTAAAAAAAAAATTTTTTTCACTGGACTACCCCCTTAAATCAATCCATCCTACAGTACGGGATAATCACATGGGGTATCACTTACTCAACCCATGTTATGTCCCTAATTAACTTACAAGCGAAAATTGTGAAAACGTGTTTGGAAAAACCAAAGTTCTATTCCACTACAAGGTAATGGCAATGCGACAATTATACACTTTTTCTACCCCATTAAATTTTTAACCAGGAATTTGACAAGTTTTGCTTTACAATAATCAAATCACAGTACCCGAAAGCAAGTTCTTAGATTATTAGTAGAAATTATTATACAGGACCCAAAATGTATAATAATCTACCCAGCGTTTTGAAACTTGTCTGAAACCAATCAAACTACAATATAAAATGAAGTTGTAAAGTCATACGTGAAGGAAAATTGAGTTTTGCTGTTTTTTTTTAATATCTTTATTTTTTGAACAAATTCAAAATTATTGATCCTGAGAATACTATAAATATATAATAAAAGCCAACCTCTTAAACCTGGGAATTTTTAATCACCCTATTGAGATCCATCGGTTTAAATTATGACATTTTAATAGCAGAATTAAATTTATTGATATTGAAAAAAAACTTGAAATTAGTGATTCTGAAAACGACTCAAATCAGCAACTATTTTAGTTAAGCTAAATTGCAAAAGGGTATGCAGGAACTGAATACTGATAATAATATTCATATTACCAAATTTTGTGCTATTTCCCAGGTGGCGACACGACGAAGACAAGAACCGCTGCATCGTCATCACAATGATTCTGACCTTCTAGTCGGTCAAGCGCCTGTCCGCGTAACCAATTCATCAAAAACTCATTACTGAATAATTGAATCATCGCGGACAAGTTGCACTTTTAATGAATTTTGCTCAATACCCTCATTAGGCAGTTTTTTTTTTTGTGTCTCTTTTCGGTTGGGGCAACTCGCGGGTAGCGGCCTTTCCCGCTCCTTTTGAGTGACCTGCTCCAATCGGCGGCGATCTCGACAGATATCGAAACTCATTAGGCCGCGGTCGGAGCGGAGCGGAGCTTATACGTCGGGAAAATGGGGCCAATAAGTGCCTGCGGGTAATCACCGGTAGGGTCGCAAGCCGCTGGACAAATATTTGAATAATTTATGTGCGACAGGGCAGCCCGCGGTGCGTGTAACGCGGTCCCAGGTCGCGCAAAGGAATACAGAAGAGGACTGCTGAGGCCCAGGTGAAAAGCCTAATAATTATAAAAGCAATTCTAATTGAGGGAAGACCGACTGAGGATGGGAAAATTGGCCTGACGTTCGCCTCGTAATTTCTCTTGCGCTCAAAAGTGCGCCCTTTTTCTTTTCTTTTCACGCAATTGACTGCGGGGAAATAATTGTAAATTTATTTTTAATAACAGCGTTGCTCGCACGTGAGCGCCGTAGAAACGCCAATTCGCCATCTCAATCTTCGTCAACCGCGGAGCGGCTGTCTTTCCAACTCGGGCGCTCCCGCCGGCCGGCTCCTCACTGATTTGTCCGGATGATTGATGACCCGCTCGTATTATGAGATGGGATCCATTTGTAACGGCCCGGATTGTGATCCGGCCTAGGCCAGGTTCCAAGTCCCAGGTCCCAGGTCGCAGGTCTGTTGCCAGCCTACTTTCTGATGGCCGAGGCTAGTTCGCTCGCTGGCGGCGCGTAAAATGGCGCTGACTAAGGGTTGATGGCCATAATGGGACTAAACACTCGAACTGTGGCCCGCCGAGCCCGCACTCACCTATGGCCAGAGAAACAATCAGCCAGCCCTAGATCTAACTGGGAGCGCGCTGGTGAGGGGCCGCCGGAGCTGCGCCGATTAAGTATCTCAAACATGGAAGAACGATTAAATCGCCATTAGGCCTCGCTCGTACGTTTCGAGTTCTTTTTGTAATGATGATGATGCCATGATTTCGTGCTGGAACCCTGCCCGTCCGCCCCCCACACGCTCGCCGCTCGGGGGAGTGGCCCAGTTCCTTGGCGCTGCTTCTTGTTGATGGTGGTGGTGGCACTGGGCGCCTTTTTACTGCTGGCGTTTTTTTGGTAATTTTTCTGGGAAGCTTTTTCCATCGAGAACGAAGCCGGCGAAAAACTTTCCTTCCCCCCCGTCCACCGCACAGCTGGCCATAGTGAGCTAAAGCTAGTGATGTCATTTACTCCGCTTCCTGGGAGTAGCAACCTCCACTCATAGTCATTTATCTGGGTTTTCTGGTTTTCTCTACATTTTTTTGCGCCGTTCAGGTTTCATAAAAATTGCGAAATTGCACAGGAAGCAAAGATTTTTGCCTTCCATGCCGCAATCGCTTAGCACATGAGTTCTGGCCCACACGCACAGTTCCCACTAAGGCTGACCCTAACTATCTTAACGCCATAATACATACAGGCATATTTTCCGATCTAAATTTTTTGTTAAGCAATTTGCACTTACTAAATTATAATATAAAAAAAAGTGACATACATACAAAAGTGTCATCGTTGAAGACTAGATATTTTATTGTTGAAATGTAAATGGAATTTTATGAATTTTTAATTTTTTCCATTACAGGTCACTTTAGATAAGATACAACCGATAATAAAGCTTAAAAGATGAATTTTTCTCACCCGAAAACTAACAGATAAATAGACTTTAATTAACCATAAATAATGAAATTTTAAATTATGGTGCATATTCAGTGCAGTTTCATCAAAAAATAAAAACGGAAGTACTTTTCTAGAGTATATAGTACCTATAACTATACATACATTTATATCCACGGAAAGAGGAAATGATAAGCCCATATCTGGAAAGCATGATTTTTATATATCCTTCAATTTTGTAATCGGTAAAACAGATGAGGTGGTATAATTTATAATTTTACTATATTATTCCACTATTTCGGGTCGCAAAGAATTAATTAATCGTTAAAATATTCTCTAGATGATTCTAGGAATAAGAGCTTTACTTTTTAATGGCAGCCTTTACTTGGGGTGGGGGCCATTAGGTTACGATATAAAAAAAAAACATTGTTTTCAATAATTTTTTCTTTACAGAAAGAAAACAGATATCGTTTTGAAATTTTGCACACATATTTAATTATACTTTAGATATACAAAAATATTTTTTGGAGATCGGTTTTTGAATTTTTATGATTTTTTGAAAATAAAACACCAAAAAAATGATGGCGGGCATGATTTCAGGCGTCTGGATCGGCGAAAAAAAAGAAGACGAAATTAATCCTTGTTCAAATGGCTATCGTATGAACTAGAATCGTGTTTATCGGTAATAAATTTACCGATTTTCAGCCGATTTTCTAACCTCAAAACTCGATTTTTTTTTTCAAATTGCCGCCATTTTGTTATTTTTTTGTAGGAAAAAATTAGCGTAGTTCACACGATATCCATTTGAACAAGGATTAATTTGGTCTTTTTTTTCTTTTTTTCCGACGATCCAGACACCTGAAATAATGCCCGACATCATTTCTTGGTGTTTTATTTTCAAAAAATCATAAAAATTCAAAAACCGATCTCCAAAATTTGAAAAAAATATTTTTGTATATCTAAAGTATAATTAAATATGTGTGCAAAATTTCAAAACGATATCTGTTTTCTTTCTGTAAAGAAAAAATTATTGAAAACAATGTTTTTTTTTATATCGTGCCCTAATAGCCCCCTTAAATGCTGACTGAAGATATGATGTCATCGTATCATATGTATAAACTTTATTTAAAAGCTATATTACAAATTCAACTATAAGAAAAATAACACGACAGTCAACTCTGAGAGTTTTTAAGCATTTTTATAAATTTTTATATACGTACGAAATGTTTAAGGAATGGATGTAATATCTTGGATAAAATTTCAATCGTTTAGCGGTGTATTTTAACGCCTTAAAATTTTGTTTTTTAATTTTATTAGACTTGAGATAAACAAAATTCATATTTCCAATGTAAATGGCGATAAGATTAAAGTGAGGACTAGTATAGCTTCAAAATTTCCTGAAAAGGGAATATGGGGATTTACACTGAAGATGGTTACAACATCGTCTTACAATTAGTAATTATTAACTTAAACAATATTCCACCAGCCTGGAGAGCAATTGCTGAAAAAAATTATTTTCTTAAAAGGAATTGCTTTGTTTCAGCTTTTGAAAAATATTTTCAAGAAGGTAAAAAACGGGCTGTTATTAATTATCGAATTGATATAACACTTTGTGTTGAAGTACAATCAGATAGAGTTACAGTTGAATTTAGTACAATAAGATATTCCGTGATGAAGATGACATAGTTTTAGGCAAAATTCATACGTAAAGCGTACACAGCACCTTAAATATTATTTTCACGCAGACAATATCCTTAAGAACTGGTTAACAAAGACACTAGAGTTGTTGATAGTATATGGTGTATGGTAATATGTGACAGTTGTTCTGATAGCAGTATTAACTTAATCCATATGTTCCAAGACTATTTACATTATCACATTAAGTTTTAAAACGGAAGCGAGCAAGCACTTCAGATTTTCTAATCGCTAATATTGTAATTAAGCATATAATTAGTTATAACCTCAAGTTATAAAAAATAAGATAAATTATATAAAAGCTGCAGCATAATGAAGTTAGCAATGAAATTTATGAAAATATGTATTATTTTTATTTTAAAAGCTTTGCTCCAGTTTTGCCCTTTCAGAAAATTTGATTGTTCTCTTTTAAAACTCAAAACTTTGAAAAAAATCAAAAATATAAAGAAATTCAAAAGTCAATTCAAGAATTAAATATTATAGTTTAAAAAAAAAAGAAAAAAAAAAAATTGGCTACTAAGCTACTGCTCGTGATTTGCTCCTTATTTTTCTGTGTTTAGATTCCCGTTTAATGTTTATTTATTAATTTAAAAAACCGATAAAATATATTGTAATTAAGCGTTTTAGCACTATGATCAGCCGTGAAATGGCTTCACACCTAGCCTAAATATTGTCTCAGCAGTCTAAGAATTGTGTAATCCCAAATAGGAATTCCGGTTTACTAATTTTTAATTCTATAATAAATAATTTATTTTCTGTTAACTAAATAAGAATTCTACTAATTATTTTTTGTAATTCATCAAAGCTAAGTACGATCCATAATCCTTAGCATTTAGTGACAATATTCGCTGCGGCGCCATCGTATTTTGAATTCGTCACATAATCCTTGGAATTCGCTGGATGAATCTTGTGGCAGTGGCGGTGGACACCTTAATATCCATGAATTTAAATAAAAATTGCATTAACCGTTCAATGCTTAAAAGCGCGAACGCTTATGCCGGATGAAAAACTTAAATCAGCCGGCGGGCTCACACACACCAGATCCCGTGAATGATAAAGTGGAAAAGTTCTCAAGAGTTTTCCTTTTCTTCGTCAACGTTTTTCGCCTTAACTTTGTGCCATGTCTTCCATACCAAACACGCCCCGCCGCCCTCGTGAACACCTCGCAGCATCGAACAGATTTCGCCCAGTGCAGCCCTGTGGTATAATGTTTTTCGGTTGAAGCCGAACCTTTCGGAAGATACTAAGATACTTTTCGAGCGACGTTGATCCGGAGATTTCGGAGCAGAAGAATCCTTGAAAACTATAAGACCGAGGCGGCGGGGCTCCACCCGGCTGTTCGAGTGTGGGGAGTCTCAGTTTTAGTAGAATCCTGAAGAGTAAGCTTTTGTATCAACGGCTCCAGGATCCCTCCTGTTCTGGAATTCTATGGAGCTCTATAGAACTAGCGCTGGGGGTGAAAGCTTTTAACCTTTGTGCCGCTGCTCTTTGATGAATTTCCATTTCACCCGCTGCGTCGCTTGTCTTTTTTTTTTTTTTTTTGTATCACCACCCCCAACACTCGGATTTACCCAGTTCGCGCCCCCTAGTGCCTCTTTTGTATTACAGCGGAGGCGGGATGTTCCACTGGGCGCGGATAGATGCTGGTAGACCGTTTTGGTTAAGATGATAACAAAAGCAAGGACCTCTACCACCCCCCCTGTGCTGTGGGTCCCGAGGTGGATCGCTTTTAAATCGATTGGAGCATGAAACTTTTAACATATTCATAAAGAGGAGGAACTTTCATCTCAGGGCTCCTGACAGGGTGGCAGCCGGGGCTGCTCCCGTTTGTGTCATCCTGTACACGCTCTGTGTGTGCTGCCTTACTCGGCGAGACTTTGATAAATTGTTATTGGATACGAGGGGCCTGAAGCGGGCCGGCGACACCCTGTGCCAGCGGTGAACGACAGCTGATTTAAAAGGAACAGGCGCTGCATGAGATGAAGCCTCCGCACAAAGTGTCCTGGGTCCTGATGAAGAATCATAAGGCATTTGCCGCTCGAGTTGTCGAGAGGGATCTAATGAAAATGGAATTTTCTATGGTCGGGCCCGCTGCAGGAAGACGCTCGTACTTGGTTTTTTGTTGTTGTTTCTTGTATGGAAAATTGAAGGCTCGAAGGGAGACATTTTAAAATAGTTTCTTGTTTTGGGTTCTCTTGCAATGTAATGTTACTTAGAGAATATATAAACATTAATCTCATGTATTTTAAAGGTGTAGTAACGACATTCTCAAGATTGTGACATCCTTCGAGCAAGTTTAGAAGCTAAATTTAATTCAGGGATCGTATACGAACATACATATAGAAGTTTTAAAAAAAAAAGTTTGATTGTGACATTCAATATCCATATCAGTGTGTAGCTTATGAAATATTTATAGCCATGTATTGAACCAACTCATTCTGCTAAACCTTATGTAAATAGAACGGCCTATCGTTACGCGGAGTAAAGAAATATAAGTTAACTTCCTTAAACCTTTACTTAATTTTCTGGGAAACTATACCAAAACTAAAAATCTCACTTTCAGATATTTCTTCCATTTCGAAAAGACTCTCATCAGAGCTCATTTTGACAAATAGTTCAAAAGTAAGTAAAAATAAGTATTAATAAATCTGTAAATTGTCACGTTTATTCATACGATCCATTGTTTTTGAATTCCTTATGAAAATCCAGGGGAATGTCCCCTCAAACAAAGAATTTAACATAAAATAGTAATGGAGTAGGTACACACTAGAAATTCTAAATTTTGTTCATAGTTTGTACTTTTTGTATTACTGCAGTTACCGAAAATGCATATTTCTATTATAGTAATATATTTAACAGAATAAAATGTGCCTGCATTAACTGATTGGATTTTAGATGTTCTCAAAAATGGAGGTAGAGCTTAGATTGAGTTTGAAGTCTCCTCTCATGGTTTTTGATGACATTTTTTGGGAATGTTCATTCGGGGTGACCAAAATATGCATTCACCCAATTTTTAACATCTTTAAAATATCTAATGAAGATTTTAAATCGATTATCCATCACGAATTTCTATGACTCTTAGTACACATATTTTTTCTTCTTTAATCACAAAATCAAACAAATATGGATTGAAGTATTATTATTTTGTGACTATAATTTGATCCAATTTACTCTTCAGTTAATTATTATAATAGCTTGCCAGAAATAAATATAAATGCGCGCAGAATTTGATACTTAAAAGACTTATTAAAAATTACGTTAAATCTAAAAATGAAGAAGCATTAAAAAGGAATAATTAATAATATTATATGGTATATACTATACATGTAGGAGGGACGATCCAAAAGTAATGATAATGGTAACTAAAATAACGTATGTGGTTTAAAAATTGAATGTATTTTAGTACAAAGTCTCCCAAACAAATCAATACACTTAGTCCATTTTTTTTTAAACCCCGAATGCCTCTCGGAAAATATTCGTTATGTTGATCTTCGCAAAATGTCTCTGCCTCGCTATCGTCTTCAAATTTCTTTCTGGTTTGTTTTTTTAGCCGAGGAAATAGGGAGGTAGAAGTCACTAGAGCTAGATCTAGAGAATAAGGTGGGTGTGCTCAAGCAGTTCGAAGCCTTCTTCACGTATGGCAACCATCGCAACTTCGGACTTGTGAGCGAGTGCGTTGTCGTGGTGGAGCAAAATAATCGCTCGAAAATATTTCCCGACTAATTGTATTCAAATGAATGTAAAGGGTCATCCAAATGTGACGCCTAGATGTCAGCACTACATAATTTTTACACGTGACATATTTTCAAATGACATAAGCCATTTTGTTTTATTAGAAGGTAGTACAATTTTAACCATGGACAGGTACACATTGCAACAACGCGTTTACATCATTCAAACTTTTTATGAAAATGGGCGTTCTTTGAAAAATACCCATCGCAAAATTCGTGATTTTTTTGGTGTAAATAATCGGCCAAATCAATCTTCAATTCAAAGATTAGTGAAAAAATTCGCAGAAACTGGTTGTGTTACTGATAAACCAAAAAGTGGAAGACCAAAGTCTGTACGCACAAATGAAAATATTGCTGCTGTTAGTGAAAGTCTTGAAAATGAACCGACAACATCAATTTCGCGTCGTTCGCAAGAATTGGGCATATCTTATGGCTCCTTATGGAGGATTTTGCATAAAGATTTGCATTTACACGCTTATAAAATTCAATTAACCCAGGAATTGAAAGAAAGAGACCATTTACAACGTCGTAATTTCGCTAGTTGGATTATTGAACAACGAACGACGGATCCATTGTTTTCAAGCAAAATTTTGTTTAGTGATGAAGCTCATTTCACAATGGATGGATTCGTCAATAAGCAAAATTGTCGTATCTGGGGTGATGAAAATCCTCGTGTTATTCATGAAAAATCTCTACACCCACAAAAAGTTACTGTTTGGTGTGCATTTTGGGCAAATGGAATCATTGGGCCATTTTTTTTCGAAGATGATGCTGGAAATGCTGTTACTGTGAATGCTGAGCGATACCAATCAATGTTGAGAGGCTTTTTATGGACACAGTTGAGTCATATTGATGTGTCTGACGTCTACTTCCAGCAAGACGGTGCTACATGTCACACAACTCGAGAAAACATTACGTTTTTGCGATCAAAATTTCCTCAACGTGTAATTTCACGAAATGCAGATTTCAATTGGCCTCCAAGGTCATGTGATCTAACACCATTAGATTTTTTTTTGTGGGGTTTTTTGAAAAGTCGAGTGTATGCTAACAAGCCACAAACAATTAATGATCTAAAGAACAACATTCAAGTTGCAATTCGTGAAATAACACCAGCAACATGTCGGAAAGTCATTGAAAATTTCGATATTCGGATTGATGCCTGCAGACGCAGTCGTGGTGGACATTTGAATGATATTCTATTCCACTTATAATTGTAATGGATCATACTTTTAATAAAAAAAAAACAGCTTGAAAAAATTGCAAATAGTTTGTGTTTTATTTAAAAGAAACATGTAGGCGCGTTTTTTGGATGACCCTTTATTTCCCACAAATGATGCCCTATTTCTATGATGTTTTATGCTTAACTAACAAGGGTATGATGAACCCAAATCAAGTTTTTTTCTTTTCATTCTGTGAATTAGAAATAATCAATCTTTTATCAGTACTTTTGGATCACCCCTCGTATGACCTCTTATACCAAATATTATTTGTCCGGGAAGCACAAAATTGAATTAACATATATTTTTTAAATTTGTTATTTAACTTATAAGAATTTCAGAAAATGGATTCTCAGAGCCTAAATTCTAATGCCTAGGCAGCTCAGAATTAAATGGATGTTTCCAAAAACCTGCTGAGAAGTGTGACTTTATTCTATTATTATTATTATTATTATTTTAATTTAAACGATAAGCTGAACTGAATGTGAAAATAATTGGTAAAGCTTTCCGTTGGTGTTTCGGGCAAAATTTGAAATTGACATCTACTCACAAAAAGGTATAATACCTAATTGGCTTTTGTGACATATATGAATTATAGTTCGTCAATTTCAATTAAAAATATATCTTCAGTTTTTAAGTATTTACTACAAATCTTCCTAATTCAATTCTGTATTCTTTCCGATTCAACTACCTATAAAGTCTTCTGGCACGAAAGCCATGGTGAAAAGTTGTCCTACATCCCTGAAAGGCCTCTCCAATTTCCCCCAGCCCCCAAAAAAGTCAGAGGGAATCAACCTGTTTTCGCCTGACTGACCACAAAATTACCAACCAATTAGCATAATGCATTTGGCCACTACTGGCGGCCGGACTGAATGCAACATAGACGCGCCGAACATATGCCATTGTATGTTGCCAACATTACAACAAAGGGGAGAGAAGCTTTTTCCGGAAGAGCACGTTCCGCCGATATACTTCTGGCCATAGTGTGCTTCATTTGGGTGGCGGGGCGGTGGTGCGGTGAGGGCACTTTGTCGGGCCAGCACCCGGGTACCCGGCAGAACAGCGCTCGGCCCGGCACAAATCGCAATTCAAACAAATTTATCTAGGGTTTCTACGGGAACGGGTGTCGGGCGGCGCGGCGGTTCCCGGAGAATATCCCCCCCGTGTTCTGGGGGTATATTCCGGGGGTCTCCGAACACACCCAGCCGAACACGTATATGAAAATGTTTTTTTTTTTTTTTTACTTTGCGCTCCACTCCGCCAAGTGGTGGGCTATAAATTTTAGCGGAGTTCAACAATGCTCGCAACAAGTGGCTCGTTCCGCAGACATCTTGATGTACTAAAGAGCTTTTTCGGTTTTAGATAACTACCCCCACTCCAGCGGGTTTATGGTCGATACCGACATGTTTTTAAGTGGATATTCTCAAGGTTTTTATTTGCTGCCGGGTTCTTTTATCGCTTTATTTCCGCTCTTAATGACGTGAAGTATTCGCCCAGCGGCAGCACTTGAAGGTACCAAATTTATGGATTCCTTCGATCGCGTCCCGGCCACGTGTTCGCTCCCCGTGAGGGCTCTATTTTTGCAGAAGGAGCATCCTGTTTTGCCAACGGCTCATATATGTTTCACTTTCGCCACAAAGGGTCTGCAAAATTTAAGTGGCCACCTAGTGCTACTGAACGTATGCAAGAATCCCTGAATCCCTTTCGAAAGTAATTTATGATCTCATATAAATGTTGGAAAAGTGAATCAGCAACCGAGGAATTCTTATCTTATGCAACTAAAAGTCACCAGAACAGTATACGTGACCGTCCTTTTGTTTTCTTTGTCATTCAAGACAGTGACCGACTGACCAGCAGTAGCCTTTGTCCCTTCGACGAAAGGAATTGCATCAATGCAAAAGAAGGAAGAGGAAAAGCACTTTCCTTCTTTCATCCCTTAAACCACAGGGGTGGTATGTGTCTGGGAATTTGTTACAATTATTTTCTCAGAAGTCCAGACAGTACGCTGATTGAACCATCAAACGTAACTCAGCAAGGCGCGAACTGATCCCTTCATCGGAAGACAAAAGGAGTAATTTTTCAGTTTTCAGCAAGCAGGTAACGTCAAATTACGTAAATGCGTACTGCATAGGGATTAGGATTAGCCACTGCGTTACGGTAATAAATCTAAAGATCACTTGCACCCTACGTGATAGCTAAACAGAAGTTCCAGGTATTGTGAAATATTGCAAAATTTAGGCACTGAAAAATTGTTTTCGTCATTTCGACGTGCCATTAAGCTGAAGAATTTTCTAATTAGCTATTACCATATATGCACACATTATGCTGATGAACAGAGATTCTTATAAATATCTAAAATCTAATTTCTCAATTCGAAATTCTCAAAAAATTTGACATCTTTCAGTTAAATACTCCTATGATTTGAAAAAAAGTAGATACAAACTGATAACTAGAAATTATCCGGTAATGAACAAAAAACCAGAGAATGGAAAAAATGAATAATAACAATATTTGTTGAATTTACTAATTTTTTTACTACCGCTATTGAAGCCGGAATTTTCATTGTTGTTAGTAAGGCACAAAAACTAATCAGAGTGTCCTCATCTATAACTTATCCGTTCTTGGTTTTCTCACTGTTTCTGTGAATTAGATTAACTTGCATCTGTCTAGTTAAACGCAGGGGGTTAAATTTCGGGAATGTCTTTCCGACAAAATAAAAAACGCTGCTGATGTCCCTCAGGGTAGTAATCTGGGTCCCCTGCTCTTCATTATTTTTACATCAGTGATGTATCTTTGATATTAAATAACTTAAGGATCCTGTGTTACGCTGACGATGACGACTTAGATATCTTTTATAAATAGTCTTCTATTAATCACCTTTATCTCACCTCTTACTAATAAGTAAACATGTTGACAAAACCAAAAATTTGAGAGATTTTGAACCCACGTGTGCACTTTGAAGACCACATTGACGCTATTGTATCTAAAAGCTAATGCTACTTTGTGGCTTTTTTAAAAGATTTTTTTCTTTATTTATTTCAATTCAATCTTAAAGTATACACAATAGAAGTCGGACAATTTAGTGTTCGAATTCAAATCCATTCAACTATATAGGCTGTGGACAAATTGTGGTTTTATTAAGATCTAAATAATTCTTTAATTAATATGTTTTCGGACCAAGAATATCTTGCCAAAAATTTTGTCTGCGATACGATTTAATTTAGCAGCTATAAGCTCTAAGTCAGTCACAATTCTGTGATGGTGAAATGCCTTAGTAGATTTAGCATCATTTTTAAAATTTTTCTTTGGCCGACTTGAATTTTATTTATGAGCGTTTTGGATCAGCATGCACTGCACATGCAGTTGCAGCCTGTTTATAAATGGGTATAAAGCTTTTATCAATAAATTTGTCTTATTAATAACTGAAATTGTATGTTTCTTGGAAGTCAATTCAAGAGTGATGCCTGAATATTTGATTTGGTCGGCCTATGAAATAGGATAACTATTCTTGTTAAAAAATGGTTCAAGGAATTTGATGATCCACATGTTACTAACATTCTTTTTTGTACATTTGTTCGCCGTATACTTGAGTAACTCCGCCTTGTTTGATCGCTTTTTTATGCGGTCCACATTTATCGCATTGAGGCTGTTTAGCGAAAATGTTTGCATTTTGTTCTTCGTGGTCTACACTGGGCTAATCCTAATTCACTAACCGCTTTATAATGATAGGCTAAAGCTTTTTTCACTTCAGTCCCTCGGGGAAAGACGAAACCTCTCCAGCTACTTTTGCTTAAATTATGTAATTACTATTATTATAAAAATTGAAGTAATAAATAAATATTTAAAAACACCAAATAGGTTAGAGATTTTCAATTGGTTAATTATATTGAGTTAATAACAAAGCAAGTTTGACATATTCGCAAATAAATTTGATCCAATCGCAAATAATATTTAACCCATCAACAGACAGGTTGCGCAAATACATTTAACATATTCATTAAAAAAATTTTCACAATTAAATTAAATTATTAGTGATTAAAAATATCTGTTGATAGGTTAAATATAGTTGCGAATATGTTAAATATATCTGTGTTTAGGTTATTTAGATTTTCTTTTGCGTTAAGCCAATATGTGAATGTTATATCATATTGAAAATCCATATTGGAATGGCAAGAAGCAAGAATATAAGAAATGTAATTAGCAGTAGATGTTGCCCCTTTTTAAGACGAAGTCTTTCATAAGAAATGATACCTTTCAGTCTGCCCTTTGTTTTGAATATTGAGACAAGATCTTACAGAAAATGTATAAAATAAAAATATATATTTCGTACAATGACTGCATAATATATTGCTATGCTACTCCATTTTTAAGATTGCGGTACCCTGAAATCATACCGCAAACAGGTAATTTAAGAAAGTGAAATAAAAACAAGGGTTTTACGCTGAATGGAGACGTCTATTGCATCCGTCACAAATTGTTTCTTGCGGCAAGCAAATGAAACCTTAATATTCTGCGCCAGGTGTAATTAAGGAAAAAATTCCCGCAGCATGCGAAATAGTCAGCTTCTAGCGTACCTACTCTGAAAGAACGACTTCATCTGCGGAACACAATCGGCGTGCATGTTCGACTAATGAAATTTTCCGCGCTGCAACAAAGGCGTCGCGTTCCTCAATAAGTCGAGGTGTTTTGTAGCCCAGCCGAGACCTGAAAGGATAACGACGACCCCAAAGAGTAAGAAAAGTTTTGATCCATTGTTAGGAGCTAGTGAGAATGAGATTTCAGGTGAGTGCTTTTCCCCCGTGCAGCACTCGGGGGGCTCGGGCGTCTTAAGAATTATTTTTTTCTTTATACCGCTGACTGCTGTATTTTATATCTGGCCGACCCCTCCCCCCTGGGGCGCTCCTGTCCCGTCCCGGAGGAGCTGCTGCTGGTTCTCTGGCTGGATGCTGAAGCGGCTTTGAATAGTACTGCGCTGGGTAGCACGCTTGTATGGCACGTTGTGCTCCTCTGTGCCGCCGTAATCTAACTCAGATGCTGCCCCTGCCACGGCGTGTTCTGGGACCGTGTGTTGGCTTTTTCAAAAAGAGATTGAGATGTAAAGCAAAATTGATTACTGCCATTAGTTACATGTTATATGCAATGGAAGCCATCAATTTATTTATCTCGGTACACGTTTTAAAGTCGACTGCGATACCGGGCCCGGGATACGGTTCGAGCTGTCGGCCGAGGCCCGCTCCTTAAGTGTTCCTCGTCTATTCTTGCGTTTTGATATAAAACTGCTTTTTTCTTCGTGTTCTGTGTGTGTTGAACCCGGCTTTTTTTTTTTCTCCTTTATTTGCTTTCATTTTTATCTTAATCATGAAATTCGACGTCTGGTCTATGGAAGTCTTGCGTGACGCCCTGTACCCGGTTATTCGAAAAATGTGAATTTTTTTCGAATTTTATTTTATTTTTGTTTTTTGTACGCACACTCGTATTATTAATGACTGTAAATTGTTTACTAATTTGTTATAATCACTCGCTCGGTTTTTTAGCGTTATTTATTGATGGGGGCTCACATTAGCGATGTAATAAATTCCTCACAAAAGATCTGTTCGAGTAATTCATTCGCATATTTATAAAGTGTTTTGCATACTTTTAATAAATATTTAACAATCAATTTTTTTTTTTTTTTCGAATGCTCAGTCTTATTTATTTGGGACCTCTTTAGCTGAAGTGCCCCAGGACAGTGGAAGCTTAACTCACATTGAGACTTTACTCGTAAATCTGTAGATATGGTTGATTTCTGAACAGGGTTGGTTGATGGTTGATTTCGAAACGAACAATTTTTTACATAATGTAATTTCAATACACAGATTTCTATTTCGACACAATTTCAGTTTCAATTAAGTGTTTTTGAAATCACTATCATAAATTTATTTTCATATGGGACTGGTCATCTTGAATTCTTTAATTTCGTGAACATGAAAAATTGTCATGCCTTTTTCTAGTATGTATTGTAAAGGGAGGAGAATGAAACTAACTATCATTCGGAAGGTACTGTGCCATGATGTGCACAAAAAAAAATGTTGTATGTATGTTGTCGTTAAGGCAGGTAAAATAAAGTGAACATACAACACATGATTTCCCCATACAAAACGCTTTAACTAATTAAATGAAAGAATTTTGATCACGTTCATGACGGTATGAGATTAGATCCCTTTGCTTTCCCTGCATGGCAGAATATTACACAAAAAAAAAAAAAAAAAAAAAAAAAAAAAGACACGTAAACAAATATATAGAGCCTCATAGCGTCAAGATAAGAATTAGGAATTTGCATACAAATAAATTTCAATTAATTATATGAAAAACAAGTTTTGGTTGAATATCGACCACCCCTGGAAAGCAATTTTCATAGAAATCGCCTGACGCAGAAAATCTGATGTTCTCAAATTAGAATATATTTTATAAGATGTAACTTTAGCCTGTTTATATATTAGGTGTAATATCCAATTACATTCTTACAAAGCAACATTTGCGGGAAGCGTACTTACAGCGAACAAATTTTGTCGATTTCAATATTTCAACACTGGTTTAGGAGATTTGGAAGTGCCGATTCCAATGTGAAATAATTTGAAGATATAGAATTGCAAGGATTATGGGATGAAAATCCAAGTCAAACACAATAAAATTTGCAACAGTATCAGTCGAGAAGCATTAGGTAAACATTTATGAGACATGGGACTTTTTTCCAAACCAAATATTGCTTCAAAGACAAAAACGGAAGTCGTTTTTACATCAAATTGTGACTGACGATAAAAAATTGATGTATTTTGATAACACTAAGCGTAAAAATTATATGGAAAAAGAGGGGAACAACTGCCGTCAACGTCAAAACGCTGCAAGAACTATGCTGTGTATTTGGCGGGATTAGAAAGGCATATTGTTTTGTGAGCTATTAAAACCTGTTCAACCTATTGCAGTCGATTGCTATAAAGCAAAAGTGTCCTTTAAAGTGAATATGCCAAAAGACTTTGATTGTGGAATATGCCAAAAGACTCTGATTGTGGTGGTGATTTTTTTACACGACGATGTTCAGCCACATGTTGTGACATCGATTAAGGATACATTGAAAGTTAAAGAATAGCAATGCATGATATTTTGATTAAAATGAAATTTCTTATTTAATTAACCCGTTTCGGCCCAAATTGACCTAAATTTTTTCAATTTTTTAATTACTATGTTTTTTAGGAAAAAATTATTCAATCCTGCTGAAACTTAATACCCTACAGTATTTTTTCCTGCACTTCCCGAATCTGATCGCATATTAACGCTTTCTGGCGCAATTTTTAAAAAATTGCTGCTGAAAGCAGAAAAAGTGGCGAATTTTTTAAATTTTAATTCAAATAATCGTAAATTAAAACAAGAAGCAATCAACGTAGGGTTCTAATTCACTGGATCCGGTGACATAAATAGTTTCTCTAAAAAATAAGACCAATAGTTATAAGAAATCGAATATGGCGAATTCAATATTGCAATTTTTACGCACGATTTTTTGATTTTTGCAGATTTTTATTTTATTTACATACCTACAGGGTTTTGTTTCAAATTTATTAACTTTTTTATGATTTATGAGGCTACTTATTGTGAGTATGAAGTCAGATTTCCAAATTTCAAAATGGCGGATCCAATATGGCGTGCGAAATTCTTAAATTTGATCGAATTGGGACTGAAAACTGCGTATAAAGGCTTTTCATTTCGCTGATTACGAATCTCAAATTTTCAAAAATTCAAAATGGTGGATCAAAGATCAGATTCGGGAAGTGCAAATACTGTATTAAGTTTCAGCAAGGTTGAATATTTTTTTCCTAAAAAACATAGTGGTTCAAAAATTGAACAAATTTAGGTCATTTTGGGCCGAAACGGGTTAAAAACAATAGTTATTTTTAATCAAAAATCATTTAAAATTACGTACTACACGCATTTAATCATTCGTGTAATTTCAAACCAAAAGCATTGCATACCATAAAAGTTGGAATAAAAATAGTCTTCCCACTTACTTCCGCTCTACTCTTGATTAAAGTTAAACATTTCTAAAATTTCATTTGAAAATGTTTCAAACAACAAGAGTAATAAGAACCAAAGCCCTCCTCTTCCTCGGAAAGCGAACAGGAATTATTATCAAAAAAAGCCTCGGGGCAAGAAAACAGAATTCCTTTTCTTTTTTTGTTTTATCGTCCGTCCAATTTACTTTCATTTGCCACATCAATTTTCAATTTCGAGCCCGGTACTAATTCGATTTTAATTGCCAGTTGTATCACGTCATAATGCCCACAGAATTATTCGCTCCTTTTCATTTTCAATGGGTTTTTCATGATATCCACCACGAATGGGGGGCTCCGACCCGGGGAGGGGCGACAATGGGCTCGATGGGGCCCCATCCTGCGTCGTCGGCTGTCGTGATCGCCATCACCTGTAACTGCGGCGGAGTTTTCGGTGTGCGGCGTGAAATATAACTGACTTTCATAGGAAAATGATTTTTTAATTGCATGCATTACACCTGCTCGACGCGCATTCCTACAGTATAAATTATTTCTGTCATTCCATGGGATTGCATTTGATGAGCCGCCGATTCGCTGGAGTACACCTGAGTGAATTAACCGCGGATAATTCAAGCGGGACATTTCGACATTGTAACATTCCTCTTCTTGGACGCGATAAAATTTCATTTTTAATTTATACTATGCGAATATAAGCTCAGATCAGGTTTTCTGATTACAGCTTATAGGGAATGTATACCCAAAAATGGGATGATGACCACAGAAGTCTATTAAAAATCATAAAACGATGTTGCTTTTTTAAATAACATATCTAATTGAAACGAATTAGTTCAGATAACGAGGTTCACTGTTAAAATAACTTAACGAGCAGACATCTTTGAAACTTTTTGACCAAACTTAGTTATATGATTCCTAAAAATTATATATATATTAAATCTTTTTAAGAAAGATTATCATAAAAAAAAGCTATCGAAATTTCGAAGGAACAAGATATGAATATGATAGCTGATTTAAAGGGTTAGCAACGACAGTAGCTCTTTGCTTAATTTTATATGTCATGTTCAAGAATCTAGATTCTGTGGGTCAAAATACTCCTTCGGGACATACCCTCATTTTATGCTTTCTACAAGGCCAGACATATCTTTTTCTAGCCTGAGCCTACTTTCAACAATTAGAAATTTACTTTCCGACTAAAGGACTCTACATTTTAAAGGTGTCTTACATGTATAAAATTTTCATTTGTTTTCATAAAGAACCAGAATCGTTCGTAGTGTCCAAACTGAGATATTATTCTTACAATCTAGAATAGTGCTTAACATCTCTGTGATTGTTTTGATTTTCACACAACGGTGATTTTATCTAAACACAAAGAGATGAGTAATCTTTAGAAAAATTGTTTAAAAGTCTCCTTGATATTTTACATAGATTAAATCGGTTTTCAAACGATGGTTGAATCTTTAATCTAATTTAAACTAGATAATCGTCAAACTTTTTTGTAAAATACCATTAGAAATTAACATTATTTTCTTGTTTTAACAGCGTTAGATGAAAAACTTTATAGATTTCCAAATATATAAACGAAAAGCACCATCTTTAAACACATCCCACACCGTTATACATCTCCCCAGAAAGTGTAAAAATTGTGCGAAAATCGATTTCATTCGGGATTGACACAGAATCGTCATTTTATACACAACGAAGCCTCTTCCTTTTTGATCTCGTGATTCATTTGTTCGCCGGGACTCGAAGTCTCCCCTGGCTAAAGTGCGTGTCTAAAAAGCACCCGGGGTTTGGGTAAAAAAGTCCCAAGGAAGGTCGACAAAAACTAAAAGCGAACGGACGGCTCCGTAAGATCCTCTACATCTTTTTCGTACGATATGAAGAAAAAAACAACGAAGAAAATTCTGAGGCGCACGAGGAGAGAAATCCCTCGGAGAAATTCTTTTATCTTTTCCGTTTTAGTTCAAATCCATTTTTATAAATTAGATACATATGGTGTAATTTTTTTTCCGAGAGTCTCTTGAGGGCGCTGCTTTCCGTTTTCATCGTCCTCCCCCGCGCGTTCTCCCGGACGGTGAAGAAACCTTTCACTTGGAAATAGTGAAAATGACTTCTTAAGTCGTAGGAATTGGACTGGCGCGGAGTACCTGAGACATCACCTGAAACTATCTTCTCTCTGGCAGGGGCACCTTTAAAATTCAGGGAAGGCCGGAGCCCGCCCGCCCGCCTGCCAACCAACCGTCGTCTTGAAAGCTGACGGTCCGGTCCGGCCGGCCCACAGCCTTTCCAGTTCGGTCGTCTTCTTATTTTTCGGGGCTTGATTTTCATTCCGCTGGCATGTTCTAGTCAGCTGTCAAATATTTTGATATGGGTCCCATATTTCTCCCAATGATATATCCAGAAATTCCGGTTTTTGTCGGTGCGGGCACTGCTCAGCGCCCGCCCGAGGCGAAGTTCCGACTCCCGGCACTGGGGTCGCTGCAATGTGTGTTGATGAATTTTTGGGTGCTGGTGCCATCATCAAGCGGCCGCTGCAAAGGGAAAAACCGGGCGAATCCTGGACCCCCACATACTGGGCGCGTAACAACAAAAGCCAACGAAATGGAATAGAAAAAACAAAGGCTCCCCGTCACTCTTCAGGGAGCAAGGAGACACGAGAAGGATAAGCAGCGGGCGGCGCGGCGGTGGTGGTGGCAAGGACTTTCCTTCGGCTGTCCCGGTGCCATGTCGGGAGTTATGAGGTTCGGCGGTGCCGCAACTATGGCCGAATTCCCTTTTTCGCCTTTTTTCCCTTTTCCATTTGCGATTGTCCGGGTTCCTGGATGAGAGCGCTTTTTTTCGCTTTTTGTTTTCCATTTTCGTTTATTTTCACCCCTCAGGAGCCGGCAACTAGAGCCCGAGGGTTGCGCCACACAGCTCGGGAGTGTGTATCTGCTCGTCTGTTTGCCTCTGTCTGTATGAATGCCGTGGACGTCCATTGTTGATGGCTATTTTCGTTCTGGAGCGGCTGTTCCCTCGCTTTTTTATCGCACGCTGTGCAGATACTTTTGCTCCTGAGGTAGATAATGGGTTCAAGTGAATGAATATTGATTTTATGATGGAACCACCACTTGGGGCGCGCAGCCCCCGTAACACAGGAATAGGAGGCGGACTGGGGCCATTCGTCATGTTGACGTCGAGTTCTCTGAATGTTTTATTAATTTGTTCACTTTGCCGCAATTAGTGGGAAGGGCCACTAGTGGTTTTTCTAATTTTCTTTCATTTATTCACTTTTTGAAACTCCTCTTATAGAAGAAAGTAGAAACTTCGCCCTTTACCCTTAGAAAATACTCTTTAAACCGCACGGAAAGCTCCTAAAGTGTACAAATAAAAACTCAACTAATATGTTATCTATAAAATGTTTAGGATATTTAAATTTAAATTTATTGATCATGCGGCAATTGTTTAATTAACACTTTGACGGTCAGAGTCACTTATATGTGATTTCAATTTCCTGATGGGTTTCCCTAAATATATTTGCAGAAAGGGTAGCAACCCGCATATCAAATAAAAGCCTTTCTAATATTACGTATAAATGTAAAACCGAGTTGCAGGGTGACGCTCACACGGTGTCCAAATATCTTTAAAAAAACATTAAAACTGATCCTCGTTGGTCAATGTTTGAATTGAGCTTCAAAACCATGCTATCAAATGCCATGGGTGGGCCTCATGTATACCTAAAACATCTTATTACTAGCTATAGTTTAGAAAAAAACTACCCCTTCTATTTTCACCCCTTCAACCCCAGTGTACAAAATAACTTCAGAAATGAGCGTTGTGTTCTTGAAAACATATGAAACGATATGCGTCTTGTTATTTTCTACAACTTGGAAAAGCTATCCCCTTCTATTTTCACCCTTCAACCCTTAAGTGAAAAATAACCTCAAAAATGGATGCGGCATCCTTAAGAACACAAATGTCTTAATTTATTATATAATTAAAAAGGTCAGATCTGATTGAAGCAAGTGTGTGGGAATGGATAGATGCCTTGATGTTATTTGGCATATTTTTATATAGATGAATAGTGTGACTGGAAAACAGGTGTTTAGTAACTAGGAGCTTAGACCTGGGCAAAACTAAATATGTTGTGGGTCCACTCAGATCTGGCAAACAAAAGATTCTTGAACAGGTATGGTGGTCAGCGATACTTAATAATCTTAACCAATAAGAACAACGCACGAAAATCTAAGTATGACAGCAAAATGTAACAAACCAAGGAGGGAACTACATAGAGTCGAAATGTCATATCTACGACAATTATAAATACACATTATAGTGGAGTAATGGGCAAAACATTAGTTTCCTATTGTTAAATGTTAAGCTTATCACAGCCTTAGATAATAAACGGGTGTAGCAGGCTATGAGCAAGGAACATTCGAGCACTTGAAGGACTAAAACGACTAGAAGCCCAGAAGGAACATAGCCCTACATAAATCCAACTGGCTACTATCCAAAGCCTTCTCAGAAGTCGATAAAGCTATCTGAAGTACATGACCTCGATTAAATTTTTAGAATTTTTGATTAAAATTTCTAATTAATTACCTTAGATTCTTTGGCAATCAAAAAAGTTTAAAAAAAACCAAAAGATAAATTATTTCAGACAAAAAAAAAATGTTTGCTCTTTAAAAAAACAAATTAATACTAAATTCAATTAATAAATGTCAAAAAGAGCAATAATTTAAAGAGAAGAGCTCTCAAAAATTCGAAATATAAATCAAATCAATTTTATTCAAATCAACTAATCACTTGACAGTACGGAAGCTGAAATAATTTCGAATTGAACCACTGACTTTCGAGCGTTGCGTTAATTTAACTTTTATGCAAATTGGCCGCTACCGAACTACGTAAAAAAGTGCTGATTGATAAATAGCTCGTTGCTAATCCGGAATGATGATTATATTTTAAATTGATCCCAATAAACTTACATCCTGTAATACGTCCTGTTTTAATATTCAGCTTCCAATTAATGACCATTTTTGCTTAATTGATGTGAAATGACATTTTCGATTTCCATTTTCATACATATCATCTTAACATTTTCACAGCAGCAGATTTCTTGTTTATGAATTTTAATCAACTAATTTGTTATTTAAATAATTTTTTTACAGCTCTGCTGATATCCCATTGTTTTATTTTTTATTAATTATTATTTGTTTTAATTTTAATTCATCATATAATGAGACGTCAATGTCTATAATTTTAGATCACTTTTGTTATTTAGGTATTCTTTTTAAGAAACTATGTGATACAAATATGTACATTGCTATATTCTATATTGTACTAGCTGAGTTACCTAGTTTCACCTGGTAATTAATTAAAAACTTCTCATATGCTCTAGTTTGTAGTATGTCCTAAAATTGTTTCAAACAATACCAAGTTCTTGTGAGTGAGATCCTGAAAATCCTTTTACGCGAATTTTCATGAAATCCTTCGAATTATTGTAGACATATTCATCGCCAACCGCCACCTTTAATCTACAACTTCTGATAGAAGATTTTAAAACAGTGGCAAATTTAGATATTTGAAATTCCGTGAGTATATTCCGCAAACTCAAAAACCCTTAGGTACCAATTTTTGTGATAATTACTTCAAATTTAAATTTTTCGCGGCTATTTTGAAACTCAGTAATTTATCGGAATAAAAATTAACCTTATATGTTAAATTGTAATGTATTCTACCTTCGGTCAAAAACTAAAAAATATCGATGCAAGCGTTTAGACGTAATTGAGGAACAAACAGACCTTCGATTTTGTCTGTATGAATAGGATAGGAATTCGAAATGAGAAAATAAGAAATGACTTTTGTATATATATTCATTAAGATCCGTTGAAATCGAGAAGTTTTGGGCGCCATATTGGATTCGCCATCTTGCATTTACGAATGTTCATAGTATCAATATTAGTGACACAAAAATCCCCTTTAATTTTCATAAGAATCCCTTGAATTCGAAAAACATTGTTTGAAATCTCTGAAAGCCATATTGGATCCACCATCTTGAATTTACAAAGCATGATGATTCCTCAAGCCTTCCTCGAAAAAAACTCTAAATGTAGGTGAAGATCGCGTCGAAATCTGTTCCCGAGTTTATCGCAAATACACAACGATACACACAGAAATCGTATTTTATAGAAGAAAAGATATACATATTAAATTTGCTGGCTTTGATAAATTCAAGCAGCGGATTTTATCGATATTTTGAAATTCAATATGGTTGCTCCAATATGGCGTTCAGAAGATTTCGATTTAAATTGGTTCATAGGATGCTTAGGCTCATTGATTTCGAATATAGTCTCAAAATTAAAATAAGTATTGCCAAATAATGTAACCAACTTTTGATAAATGATCGTAAGTGTGCCCTTGTTGGGCTAGAGGCTTTTGCGGCTTGGAGTTGTTGCCCGAAGGGCTCCAGGTGTTCCCGGATGTTAGTAAATATGGGTAAGAGAGCGGTAATGAAGAAGGGTGAACTTACCGAACTGACTCCGCATCCACGGGTAGAGCGGCGAGGGCATCGACGATTGTGTGTTTTGGTTGTTCGCAGGTGGCTGTTGCTGTCCCTGATGCATTTGCGGCGGCTGCTGGTGCATCATCGCTTGCGGAGGTGCTCCGACGGGCGGCCCACCACTCGACTGTGTGTACATTCCCATGTTGTGAGGATTTTGGTGAACCTGCTAAACGGGGAGGGAGTGCTCGCATCAAATAGCCGTAAATTCATAATTAGTTTACCTGTCCCTGCGGGTGCGCCATGTGATGAGGTATTGTCATTTGTGAGTTCATGTGATGTCCGCCCATCTGCTCCAGGGGCGGTGAGCCGCCCTCAGCGCCCATCCCGAGGCCGCCGACTGCCGCCTGTAGCTTACAGCTCGCGTACACGACGGGCTGTTGCTGCTGCTGCTGCTGCTGTTGGGTCTGAGGGCCGATTTGGGCTCCGTTCGGTTGCGGCTGCGTCATCGCCCCGCTCACCTGGCTCGAAGGGCTGTCCGCCCGCGTGTAGCCCGGGTGCTCGATGCCCTGGTTGTAGTAGCCCATACGGTCGTAGGGTGGAAATCTCGGGTACGGCATGTTGCCCTGGTGGTTCGGATTCTGACTGTAATGGTGCATCTGCTGGCTGCCCTCGAGGTCGGCGACGCCATTGCCCGGATAGTGGCCGTGCATTTCCGCACCCATGTAGGAGTTTGTGAAGTATGACGTCATACTCTCACAGTTATTTGTACTCATTGTCATTTTTAACAAAATTCCGAGCTCACTGTTATCGTTCGCTCTCGCTTCCTCAACTGCTGCAGCAGCGGCTCTCTCCCTCACTCGCTCAATCAATCTGCCGGGGGTGACGTTAGACGTCTTCAATTTCGGGTCGAACTACAAACCAAGGGGGCGGTCAGTGCCAGCTCATCGGGTCCACTGCGCAGCCGTGGTCTACTTAATTTGAACACTAATTCTCTTAAGTACGTATAATGAGGTATAATTGAGTGCAGGTTCTGTCACTCATTCGCTTAGTTCTACCACTTTTTACAAGAGTTCTCTCTCTCTCTTTTTGTCTCTCTCCACCTTCCGAAGGGTTCCGGGCAAGTCCCAGAAATCGCTTTCAAATCCTTCTACCGAAAATTGTTCCAATAACTCCACGAATAAATGGTAACCTGCAAAGGAAAAATATAAAAGATCAAAAGTTAGCTAATTATCAGGTGCTGTAGAACTTTAATATGTAAAGAAAAGCAATTACCCCAAATCTCAAAGAAAACGGTCTAAAAGTTTAGATTATAAAAAATGATCAATAAATAGCCAAGGTTTTTTTTACACGCACCATTTACACAATATTTCAGATATGCAGCTAATAGCCGACAAAAGTGTAACTCTAGCAGAAAAATTCTATGCTCATTCTCTGACAACCCTTTGATAAGACAACTCAAGCTAGTAAACAGTAAGCTAGGTATTAGTTAGTTAAAAATAGCAGGTAAGATAGTAGTAGGTAACTTTTGGAGGTTTCAGAACAATTTCCCTCAATCTTAAACGCTAACAAAAAACGGTAAATTGGAGTGACACTAAGCCAAAGTAGTTGCTAATGAATTCATTAATTACAATACTGGATTTACAAATCAATTAAACCATTTCACAATTTGATCAATATTAAGCGATAAGTTATTATTTAAGCTATATGTATTTTTAATATTAATATTTAATCTGTATCTAAAGTCTGTCCCATGTTCCTAATCTGTCCCAAGTTAGTAATCTAAAGTCTGTCCCAAGTTTCTCATTTTATAGAGAAATTCCCAAATACTATTAGTAAAAGAATTTCCATTTACAGCAAAACCCGTTTAAGTGCAACCTGGATATCTGAAAAACCGGATAAAACTCGTTATTTTATTATTTTAAATATTCAATCAGGTTTCACTTTATTCTAATCCCAACACTTAAAAAAAGACCCAATATAATTTCGTTTATTCACTGATATTATGAGATCACTGTAGAGAAGGCGAGAATTTATAAAAATAATCAATAATAGATTTAAGTCGGCAACATTTACGTTAATTAAAATTTTCACTCGTATATATGCAGTGAATAAAATATTCAAATAAAAATAATTTATACTACCTATTCTACTTTCCTATACATATGCAGCTTATCGTTTTACACGATTTCAATTAACTCAATTTTCCTTGGGGCACATCTACCCTGTAAATTGAGCGATGGGTGTATTTCATACTTTCTAAAATTAGGGCGGTCGATTTGGATCACAAAAGTTAGAAGTAACATTATTAATTATCTATTATCATAGAAGAGAAGTGATCTAGTAATATTATTTACTCTGGGATATTTATTTCGTTTCTATCCGATTTCAGAATGCTTCATAAGCTTTTCAAAGCTAAGCATTGATTTTAAAGCTTCCTTAATTTCGAATAAAAAGTATTTAATTACCTATTAAAATCAGAGGTAATACATATTGCACAAATTGTTTAAAGAAGACTAGCTAACTACTGCGGCCAACGAGGTTCAGAAAATAAATCTTGAAAGAAAAGAAGCTTGCGTAAACATCTTTTAAAAAAAAGTATAACTAAAAGAAGTTGTTACCACGTAAAAACCCTAATTTATTTATTATTTGCATATGTATTTTCGAACAATTGTTGCAATCTGATGCAGTTTTTCATTGATTCAAACCCTGAGAAAGCTAAGAATTCTACCTTTAGCAAATAACTGAACCTTTCTAACTCCTGGAGCATTTTCTATCTGTTATACCTTAACCGGAGTTAAAAACTTCGATGTTGTTGGATCATTAATAACAAAGAACTGAAGAAGATTGAAATTTCATAATCTTTTTTGGGAATTCGACATGACAAGATGAGGTAATAGTCCGCAGTCCATCGCCCTTTTTTTGTGTTGATTACTAACAGGCTAAATTTTCGTGAGCAGCTTCCTTTCGCCGAGACGCCCAACTTTTCTATCCGCGAAAATTCTCGAAAGTGGTAGCTAACAAATTGCGGAGGCATCAAACATGTCGATCTGGTGAATGTAAAAATTTTAATACTAACAGTTATTTTTATAGTTGAATCTAGAGATAATGTGATAACAAACACGACAAAACGTTTGTCCTACAAAACCGATGGTTTGACGGCGGTAGTCCCCCACCCTCAACATGTCGAAATGAAGAGTAGTCCAAACTGACTACTAACCTCCTGAATTTTTTGGTATCGCTTAATGAATGTATTTTAAATTAAATGACAACCTTGTCCTACAAATTTAGCGGTATGTTTGTCCAGTCCTACGAGCGGAAGTTGTAATAAAAAAAAAATTTACGTTAATTTAACAACTTCCGCTCGTAGGACTGGACAAACATACCGCTAAATTTGTAGGACAAGGTTGTCATTTAATTTAAAATACATTCATTAAGCGATACCAAAAAATTCAGGAGGTTAGTAGTCAGTTTGGACTACTCTTCATTTCGACATGTTGAGGGTGGGGGACTACCGCCGTCAAACCATCGGTTTTGTAGGACAAACGTTTTGTCATGTTTGTTATCACATTATCTCTAGATTCAACTATAAAAATAACTGTTAGTATTAAAATTTTTACATTCACCAGATCGACATGTTTGACGCCTCCGCAATTTGTTAGCTACCACTTTCGAGAATTTTCGCAGATAGAAAAGTTGGGCGTCTCGGCGAAAGGAAGCTGCTCACGAAAATTTAGCCTGTTAGTAATCAACACAAAAAAAGGGCGATGGACTGCGGACTATAAATGATTGATCAGTAATTTATTGCATTAATTAAAAAGATATATAAGGCTTGAATTGGCAACCTTAAAACGATTTTCAAAGTAGAAAACAAAACTTTTAAAGAAAATTTAAAATCATCTATACTTTTCAAAATAATCTGTACTTTTACAGTGAAAGATTCTTATTTGAAGTTATTATTGAATTGTTGGTACTTGGAAGAAATATATTTATATTAATTTATTTATTACTTTAATTGAAAAGGCAAATTTAAAAAAACACTTCAATTTATTTCGCATAAGAACCAATACAAAAATTTTGCTTTAGTATACAATTTTCTTATGAAAAGTAATTCATGTTTTGAAGGTGTTTCGCAATTCTTAGATAGAATTGTTTTTGATCTCGAAAAATCCTTTAATTTTTTCAAATCAATCAAATGTTAAGTGGTGAAAGCTCTTCATCTTATGCGAACAAGCAGTTACAATTTGGATATACAAATAGATAGATAATGAAGAGATGATGTTTTAAATAAAAAATTAAACATTTTCCAACTTAAAATGTTGAATAACAGCCACATTCTATTATTACCTATTGTTTAACACTATCCAGAGTACAAAGGGCTAAATAGGCCAAATCCGATTGTGCACAGGTGTGCAATAAATAAAGATTTTAAGAAAAACTAGATCACTTTGATAATAAGGAGATCGAATCAGCGAACTCATTTTATTTGCGACGCCCGCACTGATCGAGGCTGACACGTCTTTCCGAAATTCCCGAGTGACTGACATGTGATCGTGACAAACAGGGGCCGAAAACTCACAAGAAGCAAAAATTTCCTACGAAACGTATGATTTTTCCAGACCAACGGCCAAGTGGTATATAAAAACAACGAAATTATCAAGAGGCGACCAAAAGAGCAAAAAGGGGCTGTCGTACAGTGGAACAAAAATGTGTCTCCAACGTGAACCCTGACTGATGGCGCGTCATATTTTTGCTCTGTCTGATGTGACACCCCGGTCGCGCATCAAAAATGAATGGGTACAAGATGACGGGGAGGAGATTCATTAGTTTCTTAAAATCGTCCCGAACATCTTAAGAACATGATGTGTTCTGATTTGGCGAAAAAATAGTCGAGCACAGCAACGGCTTCAGTGGGTTAGTCGGGCGGTGCCGCGCAGCCCTTGGGCCTGTTCTAAACAGCGATCTTGGCCATGTTTCGGACGGATATTAATGACCTAATTAAATGGACCGTGCAGGACTGCTCTCGCAGGCAGCCCGATTCGGTACGCAAAGATGCTGGGCGATGGCAAAACAGCGGCTGATCTCAACTCTGCGAACGCACGAACGAAAGAACATTTCCGTCGCTGGTCAGGGAGCACAAAATTTTCCGGCTAAGAAACTTTCATAATAGGCAGCACATGTTAGGGTCTCAAAAGAAATCCAAAATTCGGAGTATCGCGATCGAAGAAAATTTCAAAACGCTTCCGGGTATGCGTGCATGACTCAAGGAATAACCACTCAATTCCGGAAGAAACAAACTTTCAATGAAGCTTTAAATAATCTCAACATTTATCTCATAAAGAGTGGACTATCAGCTGGTTTCTTTTTAAAAATACTATAAAATAAACACTTTTCAATATTATTCAAAGTTTATTGATTTATTGCAAAGAGTAAATCTTCCAGTTAGTTATAGAATATGATTTATTTAAATAGGTATTTCGGCTGTCTCGGCAGCAGATCAACTTGTCACCAAAATTTTGTAGAACATTTTCGCAGATTTGAGGACCTATTTTACGAATAGCGCGATCAATATTTTACTTAAATCATTTCTAGATTGTCAGCGTAACATCGATCTTGTGTTTGCCCGTGAAAGAGCTGTCTATATAAAACAACTTTTAATTTAAAAAGAAACCAACAGATGGCTAGCCTTTATATATTGAGTATTTAAGTACTTCTGAATCTGTTTAATTTCGGCCAGCTGTACGATTCTGTTCTATTCTTCCTTACCTTATTTATCATTAAAATAGCTATAGAGACTTTTTTTTAAATAAAAATGTATGGATAATATGAAAAAAGAGACTGATATTTAAATATACTAAACACTAGGTCTGTTCGTTGGCATGAAAACCTGTGGCACCCCAGGGCGCACTGGTGCGCCCTGAGAACTGTCAAAAAACACGGGGCAGCCCAGTGCTTTTCACACCAGCGAACAGCGTACTAAAAAGGAGAACTGTCATCTGGCCTTTTACACAAAAATTATGAAATAAAACCACTACTTTTTCATAATGTTGACATCGAAATGCTCAAATTAAGTTATTGTGCCCGCAACAAGAGTTAATTCCACTTTAAATACCGTATCTGTTAACAATTAAACTGATAACCGTCATTTACCCTGAGCTTTTATCTGGGGTAAAACCAGGGTGCACCAGGGCGCCCCAGGTTTCTCAAAAAACACAGAACTGTCACTTGACATTTAAAAACCAGTGCAGATAGGGCGCACTGGGGCGCACTGGGGTGCCACAGGATTGCCAACGAACAGACCTACTATTCCATAGAAATTTATTTTTATTATTACTTTCTTACAGAATATTGACTTTCACCTAGATAATTGGAACAGCGAACTTGATGATGTCGTCTAAGTATTAATAATGAAGGGCAAGGAATATATATAATACATGTAATTAAATTTATATTTATTTATTTTTATTATGTTTTAGGTGAGCACCTATTATTTTCTACATCTGAAGTTATTATTTATTGATACTGATTAATGATATGATAAGTACAAACTTCTACAAGACTCTAACCTCTTTTTGACGAGAAACAGGTAAACTAAAAAAGTTTTCTTTAAGGGGGTAACCCACTGTTGAAAAAAAAAAATTTCGATTTTTTTCTTTTTATATATTTGGATAGATTAGCACTTCAAGAATATGTGTGTAAGATTTCAGATCGATATCTAAATAATTGTTCTTTCTACAGCTCTCACAGTCCACCTCCGTTCAATTACGATTTCGGAGCGCGCGCGGCCTTGTAGCAGCTCAAACAGCTGCCGCGTGTATTACCTATTATAATACTTTCTAAATGTATATTACATAATACACTAATACATAGTTCCTTATACTATTATAATTAGAAGGTACAAACTATCACCTGCGATTCGCTGATTAAGGGTTAAATGCGTCGTAAAATTGTGAAAAAACTATTGGGCCGATTTACTTCAAATTTTGTATACACCTTTATTAAGTACTTAAATATAGAAGTAACCTATTATTAGAGTAAAAAAACAAATTTTGTTGATTTAGGATCAACTTTTTCGTGTTAAAACATAACGAAAATCGATACATCAATGTTCGAACGTGCACTAAATCAGCAGATTTTTTTTTTTTTGCTGTAAAAATAGGTTACTTCTATCCTTTATAACAAATATTGAAGGATTTTTCTTTGGTAGGTGTTTGCAAATGCATACTTTGGCCAGGATTTTATGAGACCCAATTTGCATTTTTTTTTTGGACTGCGTGCGCGCTGCATCGTAACGGCTGCCATTTTGTAAATTTTTGTTTTTTTATAATCAAAATGTAAACTTTAGTCCTCAGTAAAGAAGTATGGAAAAAATCGAAAAGATATCTCTGATAGTTTTTTTTTACCGATTTTTTAAAAAAAGTTCCATTTTCTGGGCTTCAACAGTGGGTTACCCCCTTAACAAAACCCGATTTTTTCAAGACTTTAAATTTACAGCTTATATATAAATTCAGATATTCAAAATATTTTTTGATTAGTTTCAGATTAACTAGATATTGAATTTATTTTTTTATAATTTGTTACCATTCTTCTTTAATACTTTTTCGTAATGTTCGTTTGGGTTCTTCTTTTTTGGAAACAGGATTTGTGTTTTCTTGATTCTTGCTATCTTTTACATTTAATTTCCATTTATCCACTTTAATATATAAGTATCTGTATTGAATTTTATCAATAAGATGGAAAGCCTTTAAATCATGAATTTCATTATGTATTTCTTGGATATTTTCTATCGTTCTAAAATTGATAAAAGTTTCACCTCCATTTAAACTAGGAATTGAATTTTAAAAATCGATATACTTTTGCTAATGTTTTACGGTTTTAAATTCGAAAAATTCGAAAAGTCATTGAAAAGTGAGGGATTGTTATTTAATGCTTTGCTTCACAGGGTTTACGTTTTATAATACTACATGGAGCTAATCTAAGAAAGACGGACGAGTAAAACTAGCGACCTGAACGTTCCGTACCATTATACAGGGTGTTCAAAAATTAGCTCTAAGAATTTTGTGAGATAACTCGGTATCGGAAATCGAACAACTTTCGCAGGACAACTTTTGGAAATTCGCGAAAAATTTGTTAAACTTCCCATAGAATTAGAATTAGTAATTTTCTTTTGCTTGCGCTATGACACCCTCCTGCGTGCCAAATTTCAAGATTCTAGCTCAACGTGAGGTACCCTATAGAGTCTGTTACTATGAAAATACATGTTGAAAGACCGTATTTTTTTAGTGCATTAGACGCGAATTTTTACAGGACTATGAGGCCGTAGATTTTAGTATTTGGTATTACGGACAACAAACTAATGCTGTAAGAGTTCCGGTTTTTTCATTTCGAGATACGGAACCCTAAAAAGTACCTACCCCAATAAATAAAACGGAATGTATCTTCTAAACGGTGAATTTTAGAGGGTGGGATCAACTTCATACAACATCCTACTCGTTTATTGAAAACACTGTACATATTTCTAAAATAACCGATAATTTTCTTCAAATGACTCTTATTACCCTCAATTTATTATTTATATGAAGTATGTGTAAGTCGCTTTAAAACCTGATCCGTACGATTAAATTTGATAAAAATTCCAAGCTACAAACAAAAATGTCTGCAGCATTTTTACCTTTTGTTATTCGAACGAACAATTCTTGAATTCGAATAAGAACATCGTGACAACGCGCCTGAAACATTCCCGAATAAAACAAAATTGCCTAACCGTAGACTTATTCTGTCGTCGAAGTGTAACCGACCGACCTGAAACCTGAACCTGATAACCTGCTTCGCCTGTTCTGCTCTGTTCCCAGGTGGAGCCCGAAAATATTCCCAATACACGACGACGACGCCTAAGAATGCATATCAGCACGGTGCTGCATCCCACCCCTGGGCCGGGATAACTCGGGACTCTCCAGCCGCCCGAAGGAGCTGGATGGGGCCCCATCTCCTTCGTCGTCGTCGTCGTCGCCACCGCGCCTACAAGGGCGACTGGAACTGGCTAGGCGGGTGCTTCGCCTCGCCTGCAGCAGTCGCCGTCGTCGTCGTCGCAGCCCGCACGAAGTGAAATGCCACAACGGATTGAATTCCTGCTAAATGGTGTGAATATTCGGTTCTTTGATTTGATTAATTCCACTTATCACCACACGAAGGATTAGCACTGGCGTCACCGTGCAGTGAGAAGACCCGCGCCACGCGGGCGGGCTTACATAGGGAGCACCGCCGCCGCCGCCACCGCCCCCGGCCAGTATTCATCTTGTCGTCCAATCTAAATTGCTAAAATATTTGCAGGCGAGCGCAGGCAGTGTGATAAATCTCCCTTCGCTCAGCGCACCCCCCGGCGCAAGATATTCGGCAGGAGCTCAAGGAATTTATCGATTTTAATTAAACGAAAATTATTTTCTCACGTGTGGGGATAAGGCGGCCGTCCTCGTCCCCGTTCCGCATCTAGCAACCGTCGTCGCTTATCACTTTGTCGCCCCACCGGGAGCCGGGGAGGGAGCGGTTGGCTCGATTTGCTCTGCCTGGGATTTGTTTATAATTTTTGAACAACAAACATATTCGGGCGGAAACAATAGTCCGGGAGGAGGAATCCTTGTAAGATTCCCGGGGAATCCCCAACTCCGCAGATCCCAGGCGCAGCCCTCCTGAGTCCTGAGCTTTTGTTTCGGACTCATTCCCGGATCCTGTAGTTTGCAGAGCGGTAGAAGAAGGGCGGGAAGGCGGGCGGGGTTGGGGGCCGTAAGGACTTATTATTGCCGCATGTATGCGGAAAATCATTCAAGCAAAAGAGATAGTGCGGCTTGATTTATTGCCCTTATGATTTCAGCTCCTCTCCGAGCCCTCGTTCGCCTGTGGGTCTTCGATGCCAGCCGCTTTGTATGCTTGTATGTGTGTGTGTGTGTGCGATTAAAGCCCACGCCACAATCGTGTTAAAGTGCACCAGATGAAAGGTGACTTAGAGCTGGATTTAGTGTGAATTGACGGGGAAAATAAAATTGAAAACTTCTAGCAATAAGCTGTGAAGGGAAAAGGGAAGAGAAACAAGTTAATTAAATATCGGGGTGTATAAGTTCAGTTTTAAGCACTTTTTGAAACTACACAGAAAATGTGCAATAAAACTTAAGCCACTCTTTTATCTTTTTATTCCAATTACAATAAATTGGCAAAAATATGGCAAGATACAGTGGCGGTCCCTAGTGAAATATTTTACTGAGTGGTTACTACAACTATTTATTTTCGTCAGTAAATACTGAAATTGTTGTAACAATTATTATTAATTTAGTAATTTAGTTTAGGGCAAATTTTGCAACATCGTAGCTGATAAAGGCATAATTATATACATTAATTATATTTAATTAATGTTACCAGACTTCTGCCGCTGCTTTGTGCTCTTTATAAAAAAATACGTTTCGCTTTTGTAACATTTTTCTCCAACTCAAACTGGCATGTGGTATGTCATTTCAAAACATTATTAAGTTTGGAGGCATCGCAAGGAAATATGTTTTCAAAAATGCGTTTCACTTCTATTGTTCTAGAGGATATTTTTGTCTTTATATTTCTATGATATTACTAACATTATTATGCTCTAATCTCTAGACGCACAGCGCACTAAATTAATAATTAGTTAATTACTCATTCACTCAGCACTAATCATTAATTAATGAAGTGGTGACAGACAGCCATTTCTTAATCATCATTTATTAGTTGTCAGCTATTCAATAGTCTTTGTACTTTTCTTCTTCTTCTTTGTAATGGATAGCGCAAAATAATTTTACAACTGGTATAGAAGTACAAAATCAGCTGAATTCTAGTGTACTTTTCGTCATTTAGGTATAAATGGTCAAAGAATTATGGTTATTTAGCCATCATAAATGATCAAGTTTTTCACCACTTATTCCTACTCTTCAAAGGGCAAACCAACCACGAACCAACCACTTACCAGTTGGCTGACAAAGTGCGTTCGTACACATCTTTATCAATGTAGATGTGAGATGTAAAACGTTCTGCTTGTTTTGATGGGGAGTGAAATGGAAGAGGAAGAAATTTATATTTCGTAATTTATGAACAAGGATGTTTATAAATTTCATCCTTTTTTACTTAACACTCCAAATAAAAACAATTTCCACTTAAAAATGCTTCTTCACTTTTGGCGCCAAGTTTTTAAACACTTTAACCTCACTTTTTCTTAAGATTTGACGGATTTCAGGTACTAAATATTTATTTAGGCTCAGGCTCTAGGCAGTTCTAATGGTTTAATCAATCCAAACAAAAAGCTAGGCCATGCCAACCAAAACATGAGCGAGACGGGAAATTTATTTTGCAATGGGAAAGAAAAAGTAGCAGCATTTTGGTTGCTTGGTTCGTGGCTGGTTTGCCCATTGGAGAGCGGGCATTAGCGGCCATAATGATGATAAGCCATGACAAACAACAGCTAAATTAGTAATTAGTACTTATTAATAATTTATGTGTGCTGTCTGTCTAGCGCATTAGTGATACCTCTTATTATTTAAATGTAGCCAGAAGAACTCCTAGTCATCAGTAAAAATAACACTAAACAAGCACAATTAATTCACCGCCGACCAATCCTGAGTCGAACCAAAAAAGTGCTGATGCGTGTGCATGGCATTGCGCGGCGTATGAATTCTGCTTGAACATGTACTAATTTTTTTTTTTTTTTTTTTTTTTTTTTTTTTATTGAATATTATTATCGATCACAAAATCTTGTTCTTTTTAGCGTTAGCACTATTTGTGTATAAATTTGTTTTTATTTTATTGTATTAGAGTAAGCGAAATTTGTGTATAAAGTAGGTACCATTGTAATTGAATAAGTTATCGCTGTTACTAAATACGTTTTTTGAGTCGTAACTTAAACTCCCTTAGTATTTTAGAAAAACTAAAAACCGACTTCAAAACTTTGTGTATATGTATAAACTTAAATTAAATATTTTTTGTCACTTTGAACAAAAGAAAATTAAAGAAAAATATGCAAAATTATTGATACTTAAATATTAACAATATCTAATTAGTTATTTTTAGACTCAGTGTCAGCCAAGGCAAAAAGAGCAAAGAAATAACCTTAATATTATTTACTAATTCATATGATACAAGATAGAGATTAAATGACTCCAATATGGTCTAAAACTAACGAAAGCAACCTAAACAAAAAGAATATGAAATAACCGTACGGTCACCGACTCCGAAATATAGATATTGTTGTATATTGTCTTTAAAGTAACGAAAAATATTTTAATTTAAATTGAAGTCGGTTTTTGTTTGTTAGTAGATGAATCGGTGGTAATTTGGAACCCGCTGATAATTTGGAACCCCTTAAAATCTTAGAAACAGACAGCGACATCTATCAAAAAACTATGTAATTACATTGAACTGATATCATAGAACGTATTCACCGCCATTAGCGGCAATTTTGCATCGAGTTTGATCCTGTCATACAAAGTTGATATTTTATGTCACCCGCAATTGTTTTTCTTCTTTTATTCGCTAATATTTTCAAAAGTTTTTAACTTAGTCTAAAACTAATACAGTGGGTATTCAAGGAAGTCTATACGCATAAGTTCAAATTGTCACATGTAAGTTTTAAGGTTTATTTTAACTAGCTTTAGTTTTCTTGACTAGTTGCTAACATAGTAAGGTTTTGAATTTGGAACCCCATAGGTGCGGGTAATATGGCACCGGGTTCCAAATTACCCGCAATGCATTTAACATTACTTTTTTTTTCCTGGTTCCAGTCATGCAAGAATAACAAACTCTTCTAGAACTCCTCCAAACAGCCAGGAATCTACCTCTTCGGATTCTGAATCACCTGTTTCTTCAGGTGATACTGTAGTATCAGAAAATGCTACCGCGCAAGCCCAGTCTACAAACCAAGATGACGCTTGTTGTATTTTTTGCTCCGAAAATTACTCCAACGATCAACGGGGTGAAATGGGGATTCCGTGCCATCAATCATGTGGGTTGTGGGCACATATTAGATGCTCAGGATGCGAATCAGAATATGGGTATTATGGGTATTTCTTACCAAATTGCGAAATTAAAGTCCCGAGCTATTAGTGCTGAGTCACATGCACTTATTGTTAATGTAATATTTTTATTCAAAGCAAGATAACAATATATTACTATTATTTCAAAAAACACGACGTCATTAAATAAAAAAAAAAAGATATGCTCAATTTAATATCATGAAAATCATTCCCTCACGTTGTCCCTCAGCCCGAGTTAATTGATAAAAAATCTGCCTTTTTCAAATAAAGCAATATTCTTATTAATTAAATATTTTTAAAATATTCGAAAGATAGTGTTTATTGTATTTCAGATTTTTTTTTTACGCTACAACAAATACATTAATCATAAAAAATAAAATAATAAAATAAAATCATTCCCTCACCGTGTTATGAATATTCGATTTATGATCGTACCGAACGACATTTTTCAACGCAACCTTCAGTTTTTGTAACCTAGCAACACTGTTAGTATGTCAATATGGCGATTTCTTGTTCAACTTCGCCGCGAGTTTGTGCAAGAATGCATTTGGTTAAAATTATTTAAATATTACATTTCTCTGTATCATTACCTCACTGAATGTATATAGACGATAAGGTTAGTATAAATAAATGTTTTAATTCTTTTCAATAGGTTTTGGTGAGTAAAATGCATTGTTCAAAATGCTAAATCAAATTGAGGTTATGTGTCTGTGTTTTCTTAGCTTTTGTCTGAATTCGTCATTCCCTCATTATTTAAAAAAGTAAAGGGAATGACGATTGTGTGAGGGAATGATTTATACAGTATTATAATAAACTACCTATATAAAAAAAATGTATTTTTGGACTTTACTGTATAATTTCAACTGGTATTGTATGACTTTTATTTTTAAACAGATATTTCGAGCGATAAAAAATGGCACGACGAAAGAAGTTCTCTCATTTTGTATTTTTTTTAAACCAATTTTTTATAATGTTATGAACAAAAATATGGAAAACCATTACTCTCACAAATACCTCACATAGTAAAACTTTGGATTTCTGCTATAAAAAATGATTTTCTGAACACAAAAAATTTGGTGGAATTTGGTGAGAAATACCCTTATATTTGTGATTTTTGTAAGTAAATTTGGAATCCGGGTTCCACAATACCAGCACCAAAGCTCCAAACACATTTTTTTTCATTTTTTCAATAAAGCAAATTATTTCCTATTGTATTATATATATATATATTAGGGTGCTTTTTTTTCGTGACTATTTTTTTTTTCAGTCCCACCTCGAAATTTCGTGGCAAATACCTAAACAAAAATTCCCGGAAAATTGGAGCCCTAAATAATAATATTAAGTACTAGACCAAGGCGTATAAAAATTTCCCATATAAAATACACGTAAACTTTGATTATTTTTCTTCAAAACTCTACAGCTCAGAGGCATTTTATGGTATAATCTTGGTCAATGGTAGGGTTCTTCAGAATTGAATGCTCTACAAAACTGTCCAGTGCGGTGTAACCCTAACTCCCAAAAGCGAGGTAGTACGGGTCACTAACCCCAATTTTTCCACGAAATTCTCGCTTTTTGCCCCTATCTCGTAAACAACAAGAGGTACAGAAAAAGTGAATATGACAAACTTGTAGGAAATTCAATTTCGACATTTCTTGAGATATAGGGCTTTGATATTGAGGTAGTGTGGAATTTTCATAGATTATTGGGCTAAATTGTAGAAACACTACCTCAACTTCAAAGCCCAATATCTCAAGAAATATGGATGTTAGCTATTTGGTGTTCAGAACTATTTTGTACAAAATTGAATTTCCTACAAGTTTGTCATTTACATTTTTTCTGTAGTTTTTGTTATTTACGAGATAGGGGCAAAAAACAAGAATTTCATGAAAAAATTGGGGTTAGTGACCCGTACTACCTCGCTGGTGGGAGTTAGGGTTACACCGCAATGGACACTTTTGTAGAGCATTCAATTCTGAAGAAACCCTACTATTGACCAAGATTATACCATAAAATGCCTCTGAGCTGTAGAGTTTTGAAGAAAAATAATCAAAGTTTACGTGTATTTTATATGGGAAATCTTTATACGCCTTGGTCTAGTATTTAATATTATTATTTAGGGCTCCAATTTTCCGGGAATTTTTGTTTAGGTATTTGCCACGAAATTTCGAGGTGGGACTGAAAAAAAAAATAGTCACGAAAAAAAGCACCCTAATATACAGGGTGTTCAGAGGTGGGAGGTCAATACTGAAGGGGGTGAAAGGTCAGACCGAGACAAGCAAAAAATCGTATGGGTGGGGGGGGGGGCATCTCGCACCGTTTGGCAGTTACAGGGTGATTCGTAAATCAGGATTTTGCCTTATATGGGAACCGCTCTTGTATTTTTATCTTTTTTTCTACGCATCGCAGCGGCCCCAAACTGGTCTCAAAAAATCACTATTTGGAAGCCCTTTCCAAAAAAGTTTACACCACTCCCCTATCCCCAACCCCTTGGCCACAATACCCCCTGGAAGTTGAAAAAATTAACTTTTATTTCACGATTTTTCACCTTTCGCCCCACTTTTCTCTGAAATTCATGTTATTAACATACCTACTTTTTATTTTTTTTAAGTTGCCTATCTAATTACCTTTCCAAAAAGGTGCAACATGCCCAGGTAGAAAAAGGATACGAAAATTTATTTACAAAAATCCTTTTACAGAATATCATGATAATTCGAATTTTTAAGAAATTATACTTAAGTTAACTAAAAAATACATTTTGTTCGCTTAAAAACTAATTACAATTAAAACGTTTGTCCTTTAAAAGCTGTTCAAAATGTTCTCCGCTAGTTTCGATTCATGCAAGTAGCCTTCGTTTTATTTCACGTTTGAGGTCTATGGTAGCCAGCCTCTCCCGTATTTTCGTGGCTGCAGTCCCAATCCTGGTAACTAATTCTTGTCTGGTGTTGATTTTTCTTGAGTAAACATCATCTTTCATCATTCCCTATAAGAAAAAGTCCAGTGGAGTAAGGTCCGGTGACCTAGCAGGCCAAGGAATCGGTCCACCTCGTCCAATCCAGCGCTCTGGGTAAAGTTCATTCAACGTTGCCCTAACAATGTTCCCAGTATGCGCAGGTGCTCCGTCGAGCTGTAAATAAATTGCGCTTCTGGTGGCCAGGGGGGTGTCCTTCAACAGATCCGGAAGGTTATTCTCCAAAAAGTCCGAATATAGCTGACTATTCAGCACTTGGGGCAAGATGAAGGGTCCTATCAACTGGTTGCCGATGATGCCAGCCCAGACATTGACACTAAATCTTTGCTGGAAGGACCGACACCTGGTCCTATATGGGTTCACATCTGACCAGGTGTGGAGGTTGTGGAAGTTTGTGATGCCATCCCGGGTGAATTGCGATTCATCCGTCCACAGAATTCGGTCTAGAAACCTCCTGTTTTCGATGTCAGACTCGAACAGCTAAGTGCAAATTGCAATCGTCTTTCGGAATCTCCTTCCTGTAGTGCTTGGACTGGGATATGGTGGTATGGATGTAGTCCCTCTCGGTTCACAACGGTCCAAACTCTCCCTGAAGACAATCCTGACCTTCGTGCGACCTGCCTGATGCTTATTACAGGGCTGTTCCTGACGATGTTGAGGATTTGTTTGTCGGGGTCCGCTGAATCGGCCGATTTTCCTGCTCGCGTTTCTGCTCTGGGGGCGGTTACACTTCCGGTTTCTTTTAACCTTCTGAAAGTCCTTCAAAATACCCTTCTGTCGGGTACACGTCGATTCGGGAATCTCCTTTGGTATTGTCGTAAGGCCTCACTATCATTTCCTTCTACTAAACCGTACCCGTAAATTATATCGACATACTCGTCAACACTGCATTCTGCCATTTTATCTTAATTTTTTCTATTAAACACCCGGTTTTATCGCTTGCTTCTTCAACTGTGGTCAATGTCCTTTCAAACTTACCCATTTTTATACCATAATTCATAGGAGGTATTAGAAACGGACCGTCAGGATACTTAAGAGTCAATACTGGATATAATAAACTAATAACGCTATTTAACGAGATTACATTTATTATTTTATTACTGTTTTGCTGAAATAATAAAAATGTATTACCTCTGTTTCCTAAACAAACATTTTCGAACTTGCTGTCATAAAAATTGTTTACTTAACGACTTTTTCCATTATGGTGCAATAAAGTAATTAGGTACCTGTGAGGATGTTTTAATTTCAGGACTTTTGCAACCCTTTTCTACCTGGGCATGTTGCACCTTTTTCGAAAGGTAATTAGATAGGCAACTTAAAAAAAATAAAAAGTAGGTATGTTAATAACATGAATTTCGGAGAAAAGTGGGGCGAAAGGTGAAAAATCGTGAAATAAAAGTTAATTTTTTCAACTTCCAGGGGGGATTGTGGCCAAGGGGTTGGGGATAGGGGGGTGGTGTTGACCATTTTGGAAAGGGCTTCGAAATAGTAATTTTTTGAGACCAGTTTGGGGCCGCTGCGATGCGTAGAAAAAAAGATAAAAATACAAGAGCGGTTCCCATATAAGGCAAAATCCTGATTTACGAATCACCCTGTAACTGCCAAACGGTGAGAGATGCCCCCCCCCCCCCCACCCATGTATATATATACAGGGTGTTCAGAGGTGGGAGGTCAATACTGAAGGGGGTGAAAGGTCAGACCGAGACAAGCAAAAAATCGTATGGGTGGGTGGGGGGCATCTCGCACCGTTTGGCAGTTACAGGGTGATTCGTAAATCAGGATTTTGCCTTATATGGGAACCGCTCTTGTATTTTTATCTTTTTTTCTACGCATCGCAGCGGCCCCAAACTGGTTTCAAAAAATCACTATTTGGAAGCCCTTTCCAAAAAAGTTTACACCACCCCCCTATCCCCAACCCCTTGGCCGCAATCCCCCCTGCAAGTTGAAAAAATTAACTTTTATTTAACGATTTTTCACCTTTCGCCCCACTTTTCTCCCAAATTCATGTTATTAACATACCTACTTTTTATTTTTTTTAAGTTGCCCCCCCCCCCCCCCACCCATGTATATATATACAGGGTGTTCAGAGGTGGGAGGTCAATACTGAAGGGGGTGAAAGGTCAGACCGAGACAAGCAAAAAATCGTATGGGTGGGTGGGGGGCATCTCGCACCGTTTGGCAGTTACAGGGTGATTCGTAAATCAGGATTTTGCCTTATATGGGAACCGCTCTTGTATTTTTATCTTTTTTTCTACGCATCGCAGCGGCCCCAAACTGGTTTCAAAAAATCACTATTTGGAAGCCCTTTCCAAAAAAGTTTACACCACCCCCCTATCCCCAACCCCTTGGCCGCAATCCCCCCTGCAAGTTGAAAAAATTAACTTTTATTTAACGATTTTTCACCTTTCGCCCCACTTTTCTCCCAAATTCATGTTATTAACATACCTACTTTTTATTTTTTTTAAGTTGCCTATCTAATTACCTTTCCAAAAAGGTGCAACATGCCCAGGTAGAAAGGGGTTGCAAAAGTCCTGAAATTAAAACATCCTCACAGGTACCTAATTACTTTATTGCACCATAATGGAAAATGTCGTTAAGTAAACAATTTTTATGACAGCAAGTTCGGAAATGTTTGTTTAGGAAACAGAGGTAGTACATTTTTATTATTTCAGCAAAACAGTAATAAAATAATAAATGTAATCCCGTTAAATAGCGTTATTAGTTTATTATATCCAGTATTGACTCTTAAGTATCCTGACGCTCCGTTTCTAATACCTCCTATGAATTATGGTATAAAAATGGGTAAGTTTGAAAGGCCATTGACCACAGTTGAAGAAGCAATCGATAAAACCGGGTGTTTAATAGAAAAAATTAAGATAAAATGGCAGAATTCAGTGTTGACGAGTATGCCGATATAATTTACGTGCACGGTTTAGTAGAAGGAAATGATAGTGAGGCCGTACGAGAATACCAAAGGAGATTCCCGAATCGGCGGGTACTCAACAGAAGGGTATTTTCAAGGACTTTCAGAAGGTTAAAAGAAACCGGAAGTGTAACCACCCCCAGAGCAGAAACGCGAGCAGGAAAATCGGGCGATTGAGCGGACCCCGACCAACAAATCCTCAACATCGTCAGGAACAGCCCTGTAATAAGCATCAGGCAGGTCGCACGAAGGTCAGGATTGTCTTCAGGGAGAGTTTGGACCGTTGTGAACCGAGAGGGACTACATCCATACCACCATATCCCGGTCCAAGCACTAGGGAAGGAGATTCCGAAGGACGATTGCAATTCTGCACTTGGCTGTTCGAGTCTGACATAAAAAACAGAAGGTTTCTAGACCGAATTCTGTGGACGGATGAATCGCAATTCACCCGGGATGGCATCACAAACTTCCACAACCTCCACACCTGGTCAGATGTGAACCCACATAGGACAAGGTGTCGGTCCTTCCAGCAAAGATTTAGTGTCAATGTCTGGGCTGGCATCATCGGCAACCAGTTGATAGGACCCTTCATCTTGCCCCAAGTGCTGAATAGTCAGCTATACTCGGACTTTTTGGAGAATACCCTTCCGGATCTGTTGAAGGACATCCCCCTGGCCACCAGAAGAGCAATTTATTTACAGCTCGACGGAGCACCTGCGCATACTGGGAACATTGTTAGGGCAAGGTTGAATGAACATTACTCAGAGCGCTGGATTGGACGAGGTGGACCGATTCTTTGGCCTGCTAGGTCACCGGACCTTACCCCACTGGACTTTATCTTATGGGGAATGATGAAAGATGAAGTTTACTCAAGACCAATCAACACCAGGGAAGAATTAGTTACCAGGATTGGGACTGCAGCCACGAAAATACGGGAGAGACTGGCTACCATAGACCTCAAACGTGAAATAAAACGAAGGCTACTTGCATGAATCGAAACTAGCGGAGAACATTTTGAACAGCTTTTAAAGGACAAACGTTTTAATTGTAATTAGTTTTTAAGCGAACAAAATGTATTTTTTAGTCAACTTAAGTATAATTTCTTAAAAATTCGAATTGTCATGATATTCTGTAAAAGGATTTTTGTAAATAAATTTTCGTATCCTTTTCCTACCTGGGCATGTTGCACCTTTTTGGAAAGGTAATTAGATAGGCAACTTAAAAAAAATAAAAAGTAGGTATGTTAATAACATGAATTTGGGAGAAAAGTGGGGCGAAAGGTGAAAAATCGTTAAATAAAAGTTAATTTTTTCAACTTCCAGGGGGGATTGTGGCCAAGGGGTTGGGGATAGGGGGGTGGTGTAAACTTTTTTGGAAAGGGCTTCCAAATAGTGATTTTTTGAAACCAGTTTGGGGCCGCTGCGATGCGTAGAAAAAAAGATAAAAATACAAGAGCGGTTCCCATATAAGGCAAAATCCTGATTTATGAATCACCCTGTAACTGCCAAACGGTGCGAGATGCCCCCCCCCCCCCCCCCCCCCCCCCCCCCACCCATACGATTTTTTGCTTGTCTCGGTCTGACCTTTCACCCCCTTCAGTATTGACCTCCCACCCCTGAACACCCTGTATATATATTTATATTAATATATAAGTTAATAAGTTCTTAAATATATAACCCCACTTTTCGAGATGATTAGTCAAATAGTTTTGCTAAAATACTCAAAAAACAAAGTAGGGTTCCAAATTACCACCCCTTCCTCTAAAAATTTACTTTATTCCTGCTAACTAAATAAGGTTATAATTAAATAGATAATTGTTTTGATTAATAATCTAAAAACAGCTTGAATCTACAGCAGAGTCTAAACGGGAAACTAACCTAATCTGATCGCCCGGTTAAGTGTTAATATGGGCTAACTCCAACATAAAGTTCCAAAAAGAATTAGATATTTGTGTAAAACCGACAGAATCTCGAAGGGCGAAGCCAGTTTCAATTTCCGCCAATTTGCGAGCATAAAGAAACACCACCTGTTGTAATTATTTCAAAATACAAAAATCCCCGAAGCCAGTCCCACTCCGCTGGTTTTAAGATAGACTAAACTATCCGTAGCCCGGCTATCAATCGGTAGAGGGCACAAAAGCTGGCAAGGTGAGCCCGAGCGAACGCATAAATTACTCAAGAAAGCGGCACCAAATTAACCACTTAATAAACAGGTCCGCGCCAGTTGGTCGCGAGCGGCGAGGCAGCCGGAGAGCGCGATTCGGAGCCGCTGCGGCCGAGGAAAGCGGCAATTAAATAGCTGATGGGCGGTCTTTCGGCCGTAATCCACTTTCCCCTCCATCAAAAGCCAGCTTTCGCTAATTTACGACCGCGCCGCCAGTCAGACTTCAAAGGGAATTCCCGGCGCGGCGGCCAATCAGTCCGTCTCTGTCGGGCGGCAGGCGGCAGGCGGAGTGCCCGCGGTGCCACCTGGTGTGGGAGCCGTCGAAGCAGCCACGTCCCGGCCCGCCCGCGCGATGGGAGGAAGCTCGTAAATCAAAATGGCTGATGGCTGGGCTCGGCGACTCCACTTCAATCACCAGGCCCGGCTCGGGCTCGGCGCTGTTCGGCCGTTTTCTTTTGCTCCCAAGAAGCCGCTTCGGTTCGGCCGGGTTGCCAGATACTGCGACTCTAATCGCTGCGGCCGGGCAGGCAGGAGGAATGAGCGGACGCGATTGTTTTGTGTTCCAAACGACTTCTCGCTCCTCGAGGATTAATCAACTTTGGCGGCTGCTGCTTCAGCTAGCGGAATTGGATTCCAGCAGATAATAAAACTGTCAACATTGATACCTGCTTAATAAATTTATTGGCGGGTGGAAAGCACGTGGTCGGACGTTGTAAGGAGCAGATATGGTTTTTTTTTCCCCCTAAGAGGCTCGCGAAGAAACGCTGGCCAGATTTATTTTCTTCAACAACAACACGCTTATTTTACGCGTTTCTACAAGAGGCAAGTATGGCTTGAGGCACAGAACAGAAATCCCATCTAGAATAAAAATGTGGTTCGTCTTTGAGTTTACACATTTCTAATAAATCAACTACAGAAGAGCTGATGAACAAGAGATGAGGCAAAAAATTCTCGCTCGTACTTAGGCCCTGATTTTTATTATATACAACATTGTTAGGGTAAAATAGAGTTTTTACATTGATATCAGTAATATGATTCGAAATATTGTTATAGAGGAGAAAAGATTCAATATAGAAATATGAGTATGAAATGAATAAAAACACAAATTTCCGAAAGACATACGGCATAGGCATCAAATAATATAATATAATAATAATTTCCTTTCAAGCTCCAGGAGGCCGGTACTTCACCTAACGAATTTTATTGTTTTTTTTTTATTTTCAAGGTCAATAAAAAATTTTGGTAGCTTTTTGATGAAAAGTAATATAGGGCTCTAGATGCTAAATTAATAATTGGCCAGGCATATACGAAGATTTTTTTTTTAAATGCGCAAGACTGTTTATTATTAGTTTTAGTAATAAATAATAAGGGTATTCATGCAAACGCGTATTGACCTCGTATTCGCGTAAACCGCATAAGTTTCCCAGCCTCATAAATTAACTTTATTTAATTAAATTCAACAATTTAATTGACAAAATTGTTATTAAATATGAATTGCAGCAGACCGAAGGCAAAACGAAACCCAGCTAACTCGTACAATTTTAGTAAATCGTTTTTCATCCAAATACGGCAAAACATCCGAAAGGAAGTTTTGTGATTTTGGAACACTGTAATGGACGAATGGAACGCCATACCTACAGTTTTCTGCAACCAGCATTGCGAGCATTAATTCGTCAAGAATTTTTTCCTCCTTCTTACGTTGATTATCTAAAACATTGAAAAGTTTAATTTGGCAAACGAATTTTTACAACCAACGAACACTACTATTATTGTTTCCGAATAATTCTAGCATTAACAAATCACTAAAGGCCAATTGTTCCCACTGTTTTATTAATTTTAATTTTTCGCTTACTCTTGGCATCTTGAATGTCACGACTTATTCATAGCAGCCGAACAGCTGATCGTGGTACGTTCATGAAATGCTGCGCGTAAATATAAGCAATACGCGATACATAAACTTATCTAGTTTCATGAAAACCCTTAATGATATTTGTTACTGAGAAATTTCTCTTTCATGGAACAAGTTTTTGTTCTAGATGGGACTCGTAATACATTTGGATTTTGCAATTCTTCCGACCTCGATAAAAATAAACATGAAAATTGAATCTTACAACGAGAGGCTCAGACCTTGGGCTCACCGATTTTAATGCCTCTTCGTATATTTACAGAGCTTGATGGCCATTATAAAATTGTGAAACGGTAAAGTGCAATTTGCTTATATTCTCGAAAAATTGGTCATTGAAGTCATTGAATTATATAAATAAACTATATAATACTAGCTGATTAACCAGGTTTCACCCGGCGTTGTGTAAATACCTTTTAATTGAACCTTTCTTAAATGCTCTAGTTTGGTATATCCTGAAAACCCTTTTATGGATCCGCCATCTTGAATTTCCAAATTTTTATAATATTCAAAATTAGTGGTCTCAAAACAATTATTGTTAATTTTCATTAAAAACCGTTGAAATCGAGAAATTTTTGTCTTTATTTTGGATCCGACAACTTGAATTTCTAAATTTGGATAGCGGATTCAAAACAGCATTCCCAAAAACCCCTAAGAACCAATTTTCATGAAAATCGCTTCAAATTTATGTAAATATGAAATAACTTGATTACACCGCCACCTATCAGCGTAGGTATGAACCATCGTCTCGACAAAACAAATTTATTGTGGGAGTATGACCTCAATCCTTCAAGTCGTTCAGAAGTTACACGATCACTAACAGATACACCAATGATTATATATATTAAGATAAGTTTATTTATGGCTCATTCAATTTATGACCTCATTTTACTATATCTATAAATTTCGACCCTACAAAATCTTACAATATAGGTTTGCGTCAAATTTGACTGTAGAAAGCTGAAGCATATTTTTCAAAAGAATTATTTAAAAAAAGTTGTAGTAGTAGATGCCGTTTGGGCTTATGTTTCGAATGACTTTATGATAAATATCATCCATTACAATGTAAGAATAAATAATAAAACAGGCCTGCGATAGTTCTATCACGTTTTTGAAAAAATAGGTTTGAAAAGGACAAAATACCATATTTTGGCCACTTTTAAAAATTCGTTAAAAAATAACGAATTGTTGTAGGAGCTTGTAAAGTAGCTCAAGTAAAAGTATGAACCTATTTTATGCATTTCAACCCTATTTTGCTAAAAAACGTGATGTGATAGAAAAAAAACGAGTTCAGATTCGTAATTAGGAGGTCCCAAATTGCCATAATCGGCTATAAAAACCGAGAAGTGGAAAAAAGTTTTTAATTAGCAGGCCTGTGTAATTAATAAACTAGAGCTTGTAAATAAAATATTTTCTTATCCATCGAACTCTACAGATGTACGAAGGGGCATAAAAATCGGTGACCCGAGGGTTTGAGCATCTCTTTGTTAGTAATTGCAAAATCTGACTAGTTCCCACCAATTGGTAACAAAAAGCACATTGAAACAAATATCGAAGCGTTTTACTTCAACAACAAAAGTACTTGTTTTTTTACTGCTGATTTTTTCGTCAGTGGTAAGCGCTTAACACTTAACCAGTCAGTCGGGTATTTAATACCCGTTTAGACTCTGTTGCAGATTGAAGCTATTTTTAGCTTATTAATCAAAACAAATATCGATTTATTTATACTCTTATTTAGTAGACAGCAGAAGCTGTTATAAAACGATACTAAAAGGTTTTTTCCAAGAGAACTCATATATTCATTATTACATGAAACATTCGAAACACATACATATATAAATTTTATTTTGGCTTGGTTATTATTTTCTTAGGAAAATTATTATTGTGCATATTTGTATAACTTATTCCATTATTCAATAAGTAAGAAATTACTGAATCACTAAAATTAACTTGACGACGGATATTTTTAACACCAGCTCAAGCTTGTCATTTTAACAATTTTCTGCGCCTTTAATGTAACATTTCAAATGGAAAAGGTTTTTAAATATAGATAGCCCTCGTATAACAAGATTTCGTGTTAAATGAGGGTTACCAGGGATACAAAAGATGTCGGGTCTCCGCTCGTTCAGGAATGGTGTGGTCGGGTATTTTTCGGGAACCAATTGATACGCGTGGAATGGCTTAGCTTTATTTTATTTTTGTTTATTTATCTATTTACTTGTGTGATTTTGTTGTTTTTACTTCTGGACATGCATCTCTGACTGAAGTTCGTTTCTTCTGTTTTTCTATATTTATTAACTCAGTTTAGCTTAATATTTGCATAGTACTTAATAGGGTAGCTTGTTGATTGTCTTCTGTTCTTGTTTTCATTTGATTTTTTTACTTTTTCTTTTTCTTGTTGCTTTGTTTTAAATCATATTTTAAATTTAATTTAATTTTAAAATTGCCGGATTAATTTATTTCCATCGATTTAGGTACATTATAAAAGACTATTGTTCTTGTTGTGCTTCTTATAATAAATTATCTATCTATCTATCTATCTATCTACCTGTATGTCGTAATTTTGAACCTAAATAAGCTTTGGCTTAAATCTTGAGAGATAACTTTGAAAAATATAATTAATTCAAGGAAGGAGGGAAATAAATTTGACGTGTCTTGGAAGTTGTAGTGTTAAAATGAATTTCCTTTATGTCATTTTAAATAGTATAAAAATATTGAAAAATATTTGAATTACGTACGATATCGTCACTCAGAGACTGTTAAAAGTGGTCATATAAAATGCGAAACTAATATTAGAATTCATAGTTCACTTCCGCTTTCCGCAAACTTAAAAAATATTGCCGGCCATCTACAACAATTTTCTCATTTAAACATCGGTCGGTTAAGTGTTAATGGTAATGTTATTAAAAAAGGTCTTTTATATAGTATAGCTTTCATAAAAAACTTCGAAAAGTGTACTAAAAAGTAAAACTGAAAAAATTGTCCATTGATATTTTATTATTTGTTAGTCCCGAGACAAATTCGAACTCGATTTTTTTACGTTAAGCCCAGGTAGATTACTCGATGAGCTCCAAAAGCTGATTGGGCCTAGTTGATTAATTCCGTCTTTTTGAAGAAATTTCGAATCAGGAATCATTTAATAATGAAAACAAAAATTGTATCCTGTTTTAGTAAAATAAGAAAATAAAGTATTTTCATATTTTGTATATCGTTGGGTTTATAAGAATTTAATTCGAGGCGGATTCTCTTACATTCATTTAATTTCTGAAAAATTAAAATTTGCTTTATCCTACCCCTTCTCTATCATCTTTCAGTGGAAGCCGAAAAGCTTTAAGATTAACTTTTATTTTTGTATAATGTTTATTAATTTACTGAAGTGCAAATCTCGTAATTTATACGCTACAGGTTTCGCATAAACGAGTATCTTTAGCCAGTTAGAAATAGTTAAGCGGAAGGCCTTGACCTCGCAATGAGACGTTACGATAAGCGCGTGTAAGTACTTATTTTACCCACTGACTTAAATTTCCGATTATAATTTGCAATTTCGCTTCACCATGGTTTTCCAATGCTAATTCACTTAAAAAAAAAACAGAGTCTAACCATGCCAAATTTTTTGTTTTTGTTTTCGTACTGCAAATTTACTCAAACTTTTAAAGATTTCGTTTTCTTGTTAGGTATGTACCTACCTCAGCTTTTGAAGGTCGACCACTAATTGCGAAGAACTCTCAGTTTAAACGCAAAATCACTTTTTTGCTCGTGACTTCGCAACATACACGTTGATGCAATCACCAAGGCTAACACTGAAGTGACCTTGTGCCCTCCACACAAAAAAATTCGTCTACTTAAATGGTTTTGATCTTGAGCCGCCTCAGTTCTTGAGAAAAACAAAGAAATGATTGTTGCTACGCCTCTGGAAATATTTATACAGATATGTACGTTTCATGAGATGCAAACGCCGAAATTATTTAAATTCAATTGTTTTCTTCTTCTAAGAAGGTGATGGCAGAAGAATCGCAACTACCAATTCAATTTCAATATTATAATTGAGTCTTGTGGGTTATGTATGAATTTCATACTAAAATTAAAAGAAATATTCCGTCCTTTTAGAGAATTCCTGGAAGGTTCGCTTTATTTTTATAAAGTGGCTAATAAATTTCATTCATTTCATATTACATAGGGTGGTCCTTCTGTTGGTGTCTTTTTAAAGTACATGTTGTTTTGACACAGACAGCTCTTTAGCGCTCAAAAAATTTACAGAGACACAGTATCATATCTCCTTAGTACGAAATGAATAGATTTAAACTGGAATATAGTTTAGTTTAGTTTGCAACAATTGTACAAAAGTATATTTGCACTATCTGATTTTGAATTTAGCCATTAATGCCTCATATGGTAAAAAAGAAAATAAATTTGGTTTAGCCCATTTGTTCGCTTGCTAAATACCAGATGCTTAGTATAGGATATAATACATATTAAGTCATATTAATTAGATGAAATTTATATTCTCCAATAAATTCGAAATCATATTAAAAAGAAAAAGAAAAACAAATAGCTTTTTTACCTCCTCTGTCCTCTACACTATCCGGTCATTAAATAAATCCATCTCAGTGTCTCACCTGTAAGAGAATAAAAATAAATTTGATTAGTCAACTGATTGAAAGGTTTATAATAATATTGAATAAATTGGATTGAAGTATTAACAGAACTATAATATCAACTCTCTAAACTTTCAACTTTCCAAAAATGAAGAAGTTTTTGTTCTTCTAAATCAGGTTCCCGCCCTAAGGGGAGGTTCTCATCTAGAGCGTAAAAAAATTGGGAAAAGTTCGTGATTTTTTTGAAGGCAAATGACAAGACATAGGGAAATGATATTTGGCATTATCTTTTATTGTACATTTATCTGTACGAAAAAATATTTTTATTCAAAAAAAAAACAAAATGGCGCCCGTTATTCAACTTCTCCGGAGGCATGTTTGTGTACAATTTGCGTACAAGATAACTCAAAAACGGTTCAACCGATCAACTTCTAGTTTCGTGCATATTAAAGTAAACAATTTTTTTCATGGAAAGAGTGGAGCACATTTTGAAAATTGTAACATTATCTCCTTTTTGTAAGTGATAAACTATGAAAAAAACGGCCGAAAACGGCCTTAAAATTTCAAAATCGCGCCATTCCGTCAATTTTAAATTTTTTTGAAAGTCGTCCACTCTTTCTGAGACAAATTTATTCTAGTTTATAATAATGTCATCATTATTTGATTTCAGACCAATCTGCGACCCCTAAATTGTACGCAGCTGGGCAATTTTCGAAAAACATGCTTCCGGAGAAGTTGAATAACGGGCGCCATTTTGTTTTTTTTTTGAATAAAAAAATTTTTTCGTACAGATAAATGTACAATAAAAGATAATGCCAAATATCATTTCCCTATGTCTTGTCATTTGCCTTCACAAAAATCACGAACTTTACCTACTTTTTGACGTTCTAGATGAGAACCTCCCCTTAAGCGGCTTACACCTAGTTGTAGAAAAAATTGGGTAAAGTTTAATTTTTTTTTCAAATTTATTATTATAGTATTTTTATCTAAAAATTATATATTTACTACATACAATTAAATCTTCATAAAAAAATATTGAAAAACACGCCGTGTAAAGAAATTGGAAACTGAGAAATTGTACTGTGGCCTCCTGAGTACACCATTTAAAAAAACTTGTGTTAAATTAAAAACAAAATTATTTGATTAAAGTTGATAGAAATAGACATTTTCTGACTTAGCCATTTTTTTGAATTTTAACTTTTCGAAAATTGACGGCCATTTGAATGTGAACGTATAATTTTCTACTATAGAAATCGACCTTTATTTATTTATGAAAACAAGACTTCATATAATGTAGAAGATAAAGAATAATTATGTAGAATTTGAAATCCAGTTCTCGAGATATTACAGGTACCGTTTTAGAAAACATTATTTTGAGAAAAATGCGTTTAAAGTTGTCGACATATATTTTCTTGCATAAATCACGAGGACTGCATGCATATTAAACATTGTAACTTCGTCAATTGTGCAGATTTTTTAATGAAATTTTCAAAGAATATTGTTCAAAAGTACAAAAATAATAATTTTTTTTTAATTCGATATTTTTGACCCACCTAGATGTCTGTAGCCCCTTAATTAATTAATGTACGAATACTTCCCAGTAAATCAAACGATCCATAAATGAACCGAAACAGAATTATTTTAAGCCAACTTATAGTTCGTTAACGATATCGAAAAAGAATCAACTGTCGGACCATTTGGACTTTTGTTAGTAATTCGTTTTAAACGATAAACGATAAAAACAAAATAAATTCTTCTTATTTACTCTCGAAAATTAAATCTTAAATAAATTACGAACGAAAATTTAACTCACTTAAGATTTACTTTTCGCGAGTGCCTACGTATAGAGAATTATATTCGTTTCACGACTTAGTAAAGAATTGTTTAAAATGATTCACTTACGAAAACCCATATAGGTAATAAAATAAAAAGGTGATTTTTAACATTTTTTTCAATTTATTCGGAAAGTTTGAGGTTATGTCGAAAAATAGTTGGGACAAAAATTGTAGATATTTTTATTATCTGCAACTTTTATATTTAACTTTTTTAATCCAAGCTACAGTTTTCTTTTTATTAACAAAAAACCGATTTTTTCCTCTTACGTGTCGCGCTATATAAATTAATGTTTTAACAACAGTAATAATAAAGGTACCATATTTTGAAAACATGTTATTTATGTAAAATTAGACGAAGAATACGATAAAAATACTAAAAACTTAAAAACTTAAATTAAAAATTGATTTAAACAATTAAATTGTTAATAATAATATGAATTTGTTAATAATTTGTATTAAAGATATTTTTTTTTTTTAAATTCATTCCTTTAGCGTTAAAATGAAAAAAAAAGAAGCTTGTACCTCAAATAGAACCAATAGTCTCCAAGTCAAAAAACTCGCTATTCTCAAATTTTCGATCACTTGTATTATCGAAAATATGCGAAAAAAAAATCCTGGGACACATATCTCTTATTTATGCTAATAGTATTTTATATTTAATACTTTAGCTATAGGATAGTTGTTTTATTTATATATAAAGGGAATTAGTACAGAAGGATTTTGGAACCTCTAACTTCGAATTTACTATTTTTGCATTAATATTGTGCGATTCAAATGGACGAATCCAATATAAAACATAAAATTGCTATTCATTGAATTTCTGTCCGCTTATTTTGAATGTGCTATTGAAATTTTAACTCATTCAATGTGACGGCCAAAATTTCCTAATTTTAAGAGATTTCCATGAAAATTATCATAGAGATGTTTTCAAGTTGTAACAATTTCTAGGATATACCAAACTAGATCATTTGAGAAGTGTTTAATTCATAATGAAACCGGGTAACTCAGCTAGTATCTAATAATTCACAATATTTGTTTAGAAATCACTTGAATTTAACTCCATCTGAAGCTACTACGAAATGAGTTCTGTTGCGCTATCTTGAATCAGATGCACTTTACATGAAAACTAAATCATAATACTTAAAGGGTACATAATTTTCCAGAAACACATTCCATATATTCGTAAAGAACTTGTCAAATTTCATAAAAAGTGAACAATTCTTTGATCTATATTTTTTTTCCATATTTTTATCTTTAAAAACATTCGCGTTTACTCGAAATCTTACGAAACCTTGTAAAATTCTTACTTGGATTTTGTCTCCCACTGTCTTGTCTACATGTCGCTAAGTTTATCTGCTGTTTATGCATTTTTCCGATGCAAACAAGCAGCCTGCGTCACCTGAGCAACATAAATAAGTCATTGAGGGCAAGTCTATCGCAGGGTGTGAGAAAGAAGAGAAGCATCATTCGATTGCTCCTTCATCTCGATTCCAGCATCCCTCCCCCGTGCCCCGTGCGGGCGCTCCATCCAATTAATTCCTCACTTAAATTTAATTTGCAATTTGCACCTTGTTAAGACATCTCACGGAATTTGAATTACCTCTGCTCGGAGCCGTGCGTCTGCTCGTCGATTAACTCGAGTAAATTACTGGTCAACCAGTCAAAGTGTCCCCGGTGCTTGAAAGGCATCTTCTAAGACATCTTCCAGGTATGTGTCGTTCCCGTGCTAATGTAACGTGCATTCGATTCAAGACTGCAATTTTGCTTTTCATGTCCCAGGCCCCGGGAAACGGGTCTCTTACGGAACGGAGCCCCAACAACCCAAGCCTCCTCTCAATCAGTGTGGACTGTTGCGCCAGCGTTGGGTGCCCCAAGATGCCCAGGTGAAATGCTGTCCGCTGGGGAGATTGAAATTGCCAACAGATCGATTTGCAATTAACTCTGGGGCCGCACCGGATAAAAACCCGCATACATTCTCACATTTAATTGAAATTGATTTAAGGAAGCGGGAGAAAAACAAAAACCAACGATGGATTCCCGCGAGGTCCATCAGGCATCATAAAAAGAAAATATACCTTGGCCAGGTATACTATAAGTCGCAGCTAGCGAGATTTTTTCGCGGTATATATCGGCACAAATAAGGAAACGGATCATGCATTTGGCGAGAATGGATTCTGCGAGGAGCAGCCCGGCGCAAAAGATATGGACAGGTCTAGTTATAGAAATGCCACTCACTTGGCACTCACTCTAATAATGACTCAATTTAATGCAGTCAGCTTTTTTGCGCGTGGGGTACTTCGCTGCGGAGAGTGCGTGAGCCCCGCGTGCGCGCTTGCGCTCGCGTATATGGATCGGCGGGGTGGTCATTCCGCGGAAGAGATGGGTACTGCTCGCGTTGATTGAGCGTAATTAAGTAGTTTTTGCTAATCCCAGGCTCAAGCGAGTGATCTAAAAGTAGCCAACATCCCAAGTCCCAAGAGGTCCCCAACGAGGTGACAAAAACGCCCTATTGCGCAGTACACGCAGCCTTGAATTTCAATTTTCACACGCAATCGTCCGGGGATGAGTTGCATATAATGACGCGAGTTCACATGGGCTTTTTGTTCGCATCAAAATGTGAGCCTACTTAACTAGGTAATGACATTATTTAAGGGATCCTCACTAGAAACAAAAAAAAAAAAAACGTGGCCTTGCACGACGTCTGTAGGGTCTGCTAGAATTCTATCTGATCTGATCGGGACAGGAAAGCGCATGTTCGCTGAGCGCACTGTCCACGCCTCAGCGACTTATTCTATTTCCTAGTCATGAGAGCTGACCACTCGAATCACTCAAGATTGGTTTTTTTCCAACGTCGTCGCCTGCCTTGTTTTTAGTCGCATTGCGTCACTTTATTGTCTCCCAGATGAGATTTATCGTCTTAGAATCCCCTAATGCCACCTTTTCCCAGGTGTGGTGTACCCACAATACCGCAAGGCAAGGTAAGGCAAGGCACATCATATACCCACGGGCCTCAATCTTGTAAGATACCATCGCAGAACGATCTGCAACTACACTTTACTTTAGATGCTTGTTTACAAATACGGCGGACTTCGTCCAGTCGTTCTCGCGATCTATCTGTCCGGGCTCTCCGAGGGGCTTCTCGGCTTGATCTCAGACTGGAATCGAGCCCCAAAATAGTGAGTTATGGGCCTCCACTTGTTTGAGCGACTTAAGCAAGTCCTAGGAATTATTCCATTTGGAGATGGTCGCGATCGAGGAGGCATAATTCCTCATCATTTTGTCGCTTTTTGTTGCTTTGTCTATTTCTCGCGCAGCTGCGGGAGCTGTGAAAATGTGCTTCCATTAATTAGCCGGCTGCAGTAGCTGATTGTACCTGTCTTGTTGTCTATGGCCTTTTCCGATCGATACCCCAATTTGCATACCTGCCATTGACATTTTTGTTGATCAGGTGAGTAGCTTGCGCGCTCTTTCAATTAAAGTCACAAGCAACACAAGACATTTTTGTGATATCGTTTTCGAAATACCTATTAGCATTCCCTGGCTCCCCGCGGGAGTAATAGCATTTTTTTTTTTATATGTAGCAAATCCGCGGAATGTTTTGCTCCGATCTTATCAATCCTTCTGAGTGAGAACTTAATTAACTCGCAAGATTGCGTACGTTATGGTTAATTGGGAAATTTATACATGATATTTGAGTTTTTACCTTTTCTGCATTCACTTTTTGCCTCTTCTGCCTCGCCGATTATTTTGTTTTTACTGAGACATTGGAATGGACTAATTAATGCGCCGACTGTGTAGAGAATCGAAGATGTAGAAACAGGTTATTTTTTATTTTTTGCCGTGTAGTGTTTTTATTCTATTTGACTAATTTGATTTTGAATTTATTGGAAGGTGGTCAAACGATTTTTCTCCTAATTATAGAAATCGATACTTGAACATTTCCATATTTGTCTCCGAATTAACTTTTAAAGGATGTTTTTTTTTTAAACCTGATCGAATTTTAAATTTAAAAAAAAAAGTTAACTTTTGATGAACAAATATTTATTCTAAAAACCAATTGATAAAATTAATATTTGAGCCGTTTGTTTCACATTTATCCCCGAATTAACTATTAAAAGATGTTTTTTATTCGAAAGATTAATTCGTGACATTAATATTCAAAAATTACTTCACTGAAATCAGTAATATATTGTATAAAACCAAACAGTTTAAATGCGTTGTATACTATTGATTCTATATGCCTAGAAAAATAAATATTTTCCTTAATTATAACTCCCAAGTACTTGAATTTATCATTAATGAATAATAAGAGAAGTGGGCCTAGATTACTACCTTGAGGTACGCCAGATGTTGCCTATTTTTTTTCTTTGAAAGTATGTCTCCAATCTTAACGAACTGAATAGGTACGGTTACATAAATAGGAGCTTACACAACTCAGGAAGGGGTCATCAATACCAAGAGTTTTGAGCTTGGATATTAAAGAAGGTATATCGAAAGCCTTTGAGAAATCCGTAAATACCACATCAACACATTTTCCATTTTCTAAAGCATCAGTAAACACAATTTTCATGATTTCAATAAATCGATGGTTTGTGTCGCTGTATGGCACATAGTGCCATCCGGTTCAAACCACATCTCGCTGGGATAAATGTAATCCATATTTTCGAAGAAATATTCATTGATCATGGTCAGGTAACAATTTCCAGCGTAACACGAGTCTCTATCTCATTTAAAAAAAAAAAAAAATAAGGACCGACGATGCCACCAACATTTAAACTGCCCCAAATGATATATTTTTCTGAATGCGATGTCTTTTTTGAATTTGTCTCACTCCAGAAGCAAAAATTTTGCTTATTAACAAACCTTTTAAGCCAGAAATTAATGACGATTATGTAAACTATAAAAATCACGAAAGTCGTCTATATGTCTCGCGAACCGACGAGCGACCGCTGGCGCATATATAATTATTTGCCAGACTATACTATAGCATGACAATTATATCTATAGGAAGTTCTAATTACCTATCTAAGCTATAAAAGTATATTTTATAAAGAAATGGCGAGAATTATGAAGCATGAAAATGGAAATGTAATTAATGGCTTTTTAACCGGAAACTTTGTACAGAGTGCAATTCTATCATAAAACATAACTCTTCCTATTCCCAGCATAGAGTTTGCTGTATGAATCGACTCAATACAAAGTATATTTATTAAGCGAGGTGATAACAATACATTTTTCTTGCTTACAAGGAAAAGAAAAAAAATCAATTAAAATTTTCCGCCTGCATTTATGATTTACAAAATGTAGATGAGGCTGTCGACTCATCGTTCGCAGACGTGACGCAACAGTGCAAGAAAAATTGCAGTATGCGTCGCATCGTCGCTGCTACTGCATTTTTTCATCTTTCCATTGCTCTGATGCCATGTGAATCGACCATTAATCTCGGTGGCGTCGCGGGAAATCTGGAATCTGATTTGAATTACATATCAGTGTCAAAGTTTAATGTAAACCGGTCATAAATCACACCTCCGCCCGGTGTACAACATAAGTTTTGTGTGGAAATTATACGAATATTAATTAAGTGCTTTCTTCTTCAGCCGGGCGGGCTTCTCTTCTTTTCTCAAAGTAATTTAACACTACGCTGTTCCGCGGACACATACTGCAGCTGCTGGCGCTGCCGAGTTTAATTGGACTCCTCTCGTTCGCGGTGTAATTGCTCAAATACGTAATTATGTTAATAGCTTAATTAGAGCTCCCGCGCGCCATCTAGTGGTCTGCGTCGAGTAATTATGATAGACATCGGGGGCTTCTCTCATTCATCTCATCATATCGTTGGGAATAATTTTTTGTTTGTTTCGGGTCTCTTGCCCCGGCGAAAATTGCCCCTATTGTCCGTCGGCGGGATGCGATGAAGTATCGTGCCGCAGCGAAAACCAGAAGCTGCTTAGAAATGCATAATAATTTTGCACATGTTAGCCCCGTGTGAGGGGCGGACCGGGTATCAATAAGGCTGCAACCTGCAATTTTTACGGCGAGCAATATCGCAACGAACCCCCGGCTTAATAACTCTTTCACTGGCGTGCCTGGCGGGCATTGTGCAAAGCAGGCCAATCTTCTTTCCTTAGACTTTCCAGGCTATAGGCAATTTGCGCTTGCTAAATTAGCCTTGCATTTTTTCGGTGACTGATTACCTGATTGCCGAGATATCGTCAACTTTCTTTGCCTCACGGTGCACAGAAGCAAGATGCAATCACGTAGCCTCAATTACTCAATTATTATATTTTTAAACTCGTCTATTTCTCGTCCTGTATATAGTATAACTCGAATTATTTACAATAATCTGACATACATAATACCAAGTTAAAGTCAATTATTACAGAGAAAGAAGAATTGTAAAGCTTAGACATGGTTGAGATTAATTCAAATGAATTCAGAGATAAGGATCGACAAGATACTTAGATCAATGATTAACGAAACCCAGCGCCTAATTAGACCGACCAATTATGCTGTCAATATGGTTGTAAAACTAAAATTTCGCGTCAAAAGACACGCCAATTCAAGACACCATCTAAACGAATTAAATAGAATATCGCAAATATAATACTTCCTTCTGAAAGAAATAAAATTACAATTCCTAATATTTAATATTAAGTGATTATTTGAACACCATATCGCAAAGGTATTAAGGCCGTGTGCCAACTTGACTTTTCGAATTTTTTACTTTTCCTCAGGCACTTCGAACATTTGAACTGTGCCAATTACCGAAATTTCTTTTTACTGACAGTTCTTTTTGAAAGATTGAAAACATTTGGATGATTTGGATTTCTTGTATTTTATTTTATTGTTTATTAAGTTAGAAAGACTGCATTTAAAGTATCGAGAGGGATTAATAGAAATAGGCCGAACGTGTCTACAACTCGGATATGTCAGAGAAAGTAAAACTTGCCTCTGTCCATAATCAATTCATTAACAAGTACTTTCTAGGACTCTGTTCCATATTGCCGCTTAAGAGGGTTAACAAATCTTGCTGAAAACCTTTTCCAGCTAACAGAAGACGCGACTAGAAAACATTTAAGAATTGGAGCCTCAGTATTTAGGAAGATCTTAAATATTTTACCAGACAAAAAGAGCGGATGGGAGCAACACTTTGAATTAATGGTCTTGGTTTGGTTAGCTTCGGGATCATCATACCGCGTGACAGGCTCAGGATTTAATATTTCCCGTTATACTGTTAGGACAATTGTCCATAGAAAGTTAGCGGATTTGAAACGCTCTTCTCGGCATATATAAAATATCCACGAAGGGAGGATTATGAAATGATTGGAAATGGCTTTAATCGCCGTGCGGGTTGTACAATATTTCATAAGGCACTGGGAGCAATAGACGGGACACATATAAGAATAAAGTGTCCGACGCATTTGCACGATCAATATATATAAATAGGAAGCTCTATTACTCCATTCAGATGCAAGCTGTATGCGACCATTTGGGGAAATTTTAAGTGTATTTGTAAATAGTTCAGCCTGGTCCTTTATTAATTTGATGGTATCATCCTGCGAAACTAAACAGAAATAGAAAAATAAAGTCACAAAAATATAAACTATTACAATAATTATAACATACGTCTTTTTGAATATTTTCTTTTTCCAAGCATTTTGTACAACTATCACCAGACAACTTAGAAACATAAATGACATTTAAACAGGTTGTTAAATGAAAAGGAGATACCTGCCAACCGAAAAGCAAGGAAAAAAACTTGCTTTTCCAAAGACGCAAACCTTCGAAAACGAACTGACTAATCGAAATGGATTTTTTCATACAAATCTGCTTTTGAAATGATAAGTTGGCACACACCCTAAGATCATATTGAAGGCACAAAGCATCACTTGAAGATTCAATAATCGGTTTGAAAATCTTCCACTCATCAGTAAGCTGGGCAGTAAACTATTAAATATACGAATTACGAATAGAAGGAACAAGTTATCATAAAAAGAATGAAAAGCAAGGGCCCGAGATGGCTACCCTGTGAAACGCCTAATAGAACAAGAAAGTTGTGGTTTACCTTAAAACAACTATTTGTAATACTATACATAACTTAATCCATTGTGCAATATCAGTGGTATGTCTCCGCTCCTGTGGTCAATCGTCGTTGACGGACTTCTAGAGAAGTTGACAAATGCCGGGATAGAATGCCAAGGTTATGCGGATGACATTGTCATTATCATCCAGAGCAAAGAGGACCGCGTGCTATTACGCAAAGCCCAGATGGCTCTAAACCTTGTGTCAGACTGGTGCCAGGAGGTTGACCTTAAAGTCAATCCCAATAAAACAGTAATAGTACCCTTTACCAGAAGGAGGAAGCTAAATGTGACGACCCCCTTGCTGAATGGCACTACGATTGGGTTAACCACAGAGACGAAATATCTAGGAGTTACGCTAGATCAACGCCTCACTTGGAACACCCACCTGAACAAAACAGTAGAAAAGGCTACACGAGCCATATGGACATGTCGTCGACTGTTTGGAAAAAAATGGGGGCTAAAGCCTAAAATGATACTATGGTCATACGAGGCGATAATAAGACCCATTGTCACCTATGCAGCAGCCATATGTTGGAACAAAACGGAGTAGTCTACGGCAGTTGCCACACTTAACAGAGTGCAAAGACTTGCCTGTATTGGAATCACAGGGGCCATGAAAACGTGCCCAACTGCGGCTTTAGAAGTGCTGCTAGACCTTTTACCGCTCCACCTTTATATACAAAAGGAAGCGGCTAGCAACACACTAAAACTTCAAATAACAGGTCACCTCAATGCCCAAGGAAACGGAGAGCATTCACAGATAATGAGGGTGTTCTCACGTGACCCGCTGATTCAGGGCCCGTCAGACCTGACATTAAAAAGACCGAACTTGGACGTACCATTCAAAATCTTAATAAATGACCGACAGTGGTGGAAAGAAAATAAAAACTCCTCCCGACTGGGCATATCTGCGTGGTACACTGACGGTTCTAGGTGCGACGGATTCTCCGGAGCTGGTGTCTACGGACCCAATTGTCAGATCTCCTTGGCCTTAGGGAGAACTCCCACAATATTTCAGGCTGAGATAATTGCCATAGATACCTGCGCCCGAACCATCATAGGAAAGGGGATGAAAGGTGCTAAAATATGGATTTTGACGGACAGCCAAGCAGCGATTAGAGCGCTCTCTAGTTATACTATAGAGTCGGACCTGGTTTGGTGTTGCCTGTCAATGTTAAAAATACTTGCAAAGTCCAATAGGCTTACTATAGCCTGGGTACCGGGCCATGAAGGAATAATTGGTAACGAGAAGGCGGATGAACTTGCCAGAAATGGAGCTAAATCCGGTTTCATCGGACCAGAGCCTTACTGTGGCCTTGCCAGGAGCTATTACAGATCCTACCTCAGGCTATGGGAAAAAGACAGTAAAACCACATACTGGAATAATCAAAGCGGACTAAGACAAGCAAAAAGATTCATCGTCCCCTCAGAACAGAGGACGAGGAAAATCTTACTGCTCAACAAGCCGGATCTAAAAATCATCACTGACCTATTAACGGGACACTGTGCCCTGAAATACCATCTTAAAAAGATAGGTGTAGAGGATGATGATACATGCCGATTCTGTCTGGAAGAAGAGGAAACAGCAGAGCATGTACTCTGCCATTGTCCAGCCCTATGTCGACAAAGGCTGACACACTTCGGAGCGTCTATCATCGCTCTGGCAGATGTGTCGAATGCGACGCCCCAGAGTACCATAGCCTACTTCAAGGACCTTGAATTGGATGGGGACTAATCGAGAGGGGTTTAGCACAATAGATCTTTTAGGTCGCGTTTGCTATCGAGAGGTACCCAGAGTAACTTAACGACCCGCTAGAAATAATAATAATAATAATATCAGTGGAAATGCCAAGTTGTTGTGATTTCAAAATTAAAACTTTATGGAAGAGTTTATCAAAGGTCTTGTTGAAATCTCTATACATTTTGAACCGACGATCATTAAACCTAATTTATTTTTATTACAGCTTTTAATGGAAAAAAATAGTTCGAAAGCTAGTTACGTTGGAATACACCTGATTTTAGCAAGAATCATTTTTATAAACATGCGGACGGTCTGGCAGAAAACGAGTATATTAGAAGAGTCAGAATCTGAAGTCAGATTTCAAAAATTCAATATTACGGACCAGATTTTCGAAAATCGGGCGACTTATACGAATATGAGGCAGAAGCAAAATGAAAAACCCCTGTATACAAAATTGAATCGGTCGATCTTCGAAAATCTCGTCCGCGATATTGGAACCGTCATTTTAAATTTTTGAAATCTGACCTCAGATTCGTGATCAACGACTACGAATACCCTCATATACCAAATTTGGTGTGAATTGGTCGATTTTCGAAAATCTCGTCCGCCATATTGGAACCGCCATTTTGAATTTTTGAAATCTGATCTCAGATTCGTGATCAGCGACCTCGAAAACCTCCTAGTTGTACGTCTGACATGGTTTAAAAATTGTATTGTATGACAAAAAAGGATTTGCTTAGCCCAGCATATGCTTTTCATCTCATCACGTCATATTAAAATTACCATAACTTTCGAAAAAAATATCGTACAGCGCAATTCGAGATTTCATTTTGAAGGAGAAGAGTAGTACTAGATGATCCAGTAGCTAGAAAAAATTAAAAAAATTTTGAGCAGCCTGTATCTAACCTCAAAAAAAGCCAAAATAGCCAATTTTCGTGTACATAAGCTGAAATATCTCAAAATTCTGACGTGATGGACCATTTCTCAGATTCAGATTCTGCGCAGAATATTATTTTGGAAATGACCCTCAGTTGCCTAACAAGAAAACCTTGCAGTTCTGTGTAATGTTTATCGGGCGATAATTTTTGGAATTTCCAAATGCATTAAATTCTCGTTACTGTACATCAGACAAAATAGAAAAACTTAAGGATCTGTTTCTAATAATTCTCCATTTTTCAATTATTTCCAAATTAAAATAGAGAAAAACATTTTGAAGTTTTCAATGCAACTCGTAAGCCCTTGACAACTTTCGAAACTTCGAAAATCCTTTTGTCGATAGTACAGTCTTCCGCCGAATTTCAGTATATTTCTTTTCCGTTTTTGTACTATAACTACTATAACTGTTATCGCAAACTGAATTGCTTATTAAATATGAATTTTTATATAAATCTATCCTGTCTGTAACCCCAAAATGCTTGCCTTCCAAATGCTTATCACAAAACGATTTAATCCCTACAATTTTGAAGATAGGAGGGACACACGCAAAGAATGCAAAAATGTGAAAAATTGTCGAAATTAAAAGGAACGCAGGGAACAATTACAGCTCGCAACTTTCTGCATTCAATATTCAGCGGGGGTTCCCCGTAAATCGCAGTGGGGAAAACACTTAGCGTTGTCAGAGGGTTGGAAGAGCTCCCCGCCTCCCCCAACACCCTCGAACACACGTCCTGAAACTGAGAACAGCTCGGCAAATAAACAACAAAAAAAAAAAAAAAACCGAGCGGCGGCACCCTCCACCAAATTGCACGGAAAAACCTGGAAACTGAAAATAATCTTCCCTGGGCCACCCCCGAAACCTTTAAGCTCACGATACGAGGAGGTTTACTCGGTAGCTTCACGGCACAGACGACTTTTCGGGGAAGCCGGCGCGGCCCGGCTCAGCCCCGTCGTCCGTCCAGCGGTGAGTGATACCGCCAGGCCGCCCTTCTCACCTATTTGGGGCGCATTCGATCCCACCCTTGAGCTCTCTACCGTGCCGTGATACACCTGCAGATACGTGTGTAGCCCAATTTCGAGGCGGTGGATCGCGTGCCGTCATGCAATTCCGAGCTACGGAAAATGAGTGCTCGCGTCAATGTACTCCTGCCAGCAGAAGTATCTAAGTATCTGCGTCGTAGATACTAGAGATACGCCTGTCTAACTAGTGCTAGGGCTCCTGCAACTACACCGGCAACTGTGCAGGATAGACTACGGAGTGGGGCTGCCAAGAGTGTGCTCCGCCGCCAATGGATGAAGCATGGCCCCAGGACTGGTGGATAGGATAGGAATCCGGGGCTGTAGACTATCTGGGCCCCATTCCCGGCCGCCCCAGCCCCAGCCCCATCTTGGCACTTTGTTGGGTCGTGAAAATGGAAATGAAAATGCCAATTGCCTCCGGGGCTGTGCCGTCGAGAAGGAAACTTTTCCACTCCCCAACCTCCGGCCACTACTGAGTGTTTTTCCACTCAACGTTGCTTTTTTCTTTTGGTTTTGCCTACTTACGGGCTCCCTCAGAATCTGTCTCCCCACCCCTGTCCATCGGTGTGTCCATGAAAAGTGTTTACTAATTCACAGTTAATAAATTTTTGTGACTTTTGCCATTTTTACTGCTTCCTTAACTATTTTTTTCCACCTTTGCCCTTTGCTCTCTATTGTTGCTCCACCTGGCGGTGGCACGCGGTGTTGTTTTTCGTTTATCCCTTTTCCGATCAGAAACGGGAGTCCAATTAAAAATGAAGGAACGCATCACTTCCACCAGGACTTCCAGATTTGTTTCGTGCTACGAAGGGAATTTTACGCCAATACCTGGCACGAAACTATTTCTCGGATCGACTTCCGTCGGGGGGAGAGTCGTACCCTATGATTGATTGCATTGCCGCAGAATGCTAATTATGTATGGAATGGGGTTGATTTCGGGATACAATGGGATACAAGTTGGATTGTTCAACATTTTTTTTTGGGGAAAGCGGTGGTATTTCGGACAAGTAAGGCTAACTTGATACTAACATAAAAATTTCTGACAAGACCCGGATTTATTTAACAGCAAAGTGCTAAATGAAACGATCTTGAATCAGAATTGTGGGTAGTGTTAAATTGTGTAACGTTTTGCATTTTACTAAATTGTTTAGTGGTAGTGCAATCACAAAATCACTATCACTAAATGGGCCTTACTAATAACAATTCTTAGTGTCACTTTTAAATTAGTGTAGTGATGAGCAAAACAAGTCTAGTACTGGTCTTGCAGCAATATTTTTAGTCTTGGTTTGGGTCTCGACTGCAAGACTCTTGCAGTCTTGTATTGCAGCACTCAAATATTTTGCGTAATTTATTTATTCGTAGTTAATAGATCTTATAAGTAAAGCGAGTAAATGACTTTCAGCTACTTACACCATTTAAGTAGTCAACATTAAAAACAAGTTATTCAAGTAATCTCTTTATTTCCTTGTTTTCTTAAAGACTGATAGATGAGAAATTTATTCAAGAGTTTCGTTTACCAATTATACCTGAAAAAATCCTAGAGTTGATCATATCCTGGCATATTTAGATCTGGAATACTGTACACTAACCACTGTGCTATTTATAAATGAAACAACTCCATAAAAAAAGAACCCTGTACTTTACAAATTGATGTTGTTTTAAAGAAATAATTAATTAAATAAATAAAGTTATAACATTTTTTAAGAATTTCTAAGTATCAATAATTTTAACAAGTCTTAAAAAGGGTAGATTAGGTAGGTAGATTTCCTTTGAATTTGTATGAATATTTCTACTGCTTTTAAGTTATATTTAACCAAATTCAATTTTGAATTACGATGTTTCCAAAAATTGTACAACAAAACATTTTCAGATTTAGAGTACAAGTTCAATTAATATACTAAGCCAATAAATATTATAAAGCTCTGATAGATAGCATCTTTCTTTTAAAACCCGCATCCCCTCCCCTCCCTTTAAGATATTACAAGTAGAAAAAATTGTTTTTTAATCAGCAAAAATCTCGCAGTTTGGTCTCGTTCTTGGTTAAGTCTGGCAAAAATGGGCTTAGTCTTGAACTTTATTCGAGACCGAGAACAAAACCGATTCTGCTCTCATTAGCAGTTATTAATGTCAGTTGTGCTTTTACTGCAGTCAGTGGGTAGCCTCCAAACTCTCTGTCTCTTGCGGTAAGATGATGATCCAAAAGAGATCACTCGGATCCCCACATCTTCTTAATAATAAAAACAAATATTGACTGCCCAATTTTATTCAGCCACTTATTCAGCTATTGTGTGTCATGAACATGTGCAGTTAAAGCGTTAAGTAGCAGATTTAATTTTTCTAGTAAGAAATCATAAATGTCAGCTAAAAAACAAACTGGACATTATAAAGTTAGAAAGATTGCCTATTATTTATGTTAAGTGTTCTAGATCCTGGCAGCGCTGATTTCTTATTATCATCTTATCATTAAATTATAATATAATTATATATAATAAGTATTATTATTTATAATTAAAAATTCTAAAACTTTTAAAGGAAGATTGGAGGAAAGAGAAATTTTATATTCTTCCCGAAAGGGTTAATTTTTCGTCTTCAGTCAATGTGATTTTGAAAATTCTACTATGAGCATTATTTAATCGATTTTAAAAATTCATACATTTATCAAAAGCTTAGAAATTGAATGGGGTTTTCTAGGACTCTGTTTTATATATGTTATCAAAATGCATGAATTCCAAATGGCGAATGGTTAAATTCTAAACTTTATGAAAGTTTGTAATTGTAAGTTTGCAGGAATGGGAATTAATTATTGTTAAATTTAAGAATTCATGCTTTGTGAAGTAGGTATCAAATTTAATTCTGATGTGTTATTCTTATGACAAATAGGTTTGTTCTCGAGCAACGCTAGATTAGGGCCAGATAGTATAAATATAACACCTCTTTTAAGAACTGTTTTGAATGAAAAGGAAGGAAACTCTGACTAAGGCAACAATCAATCCATCAAACCCTATGTATAGTACCTATACTAAAAAAAAAACAAAAAGGTGCTCCCCACGTTCACCACGTGGCCCCTGAGGTTTGCAATTGTGGCCGCCGAACTCCGAATTCCCATCGTCGTCAGTTGGCCACAAGAAGCGTACGAAGAAGCGAATCCCCTAAGGATATCGCTTGATTGGATGAAAATGTTAATTACATGCTACTGTGGGAACTGACATGTGTCTGGCCACAGCACACCGAAGGAAAATAAAATCCACGCCGGATGGGCGGAGGTCCGTTCGGTTGAGTTATCTTTCCTGGTGTTGTTTTCCCAGCCGCACCAGAAATCGTATTCGGAGCCGGGACTTCGCCGGGGCCCCCTGGCCCGGCCGGGGAGGGGGCGAGCGTAAAACTATACCCACGGCCTGCCGATGTACAGCACATAGCCATAAGCATTTACCTTCGGATACATAATGTACAAAGATTTCTGATATTTCCCCGGGGAGAATAAAATCCGAATCTCCACAACTAGATTTCCTTCGAGGGGCCGAGGGGATGTGCCAGGAAGCGGCAAACAGAAGGGGGCTCCCCTCCCTGGCTTTCTGCGGCCGACGAGGGCGCCCCGATCCGACAGGGGCAGCACCGAGCATTACTTTCACTGGAAGTTTTCTCAGCGCAAATCGATATCGGTTTAGTCTGCAATTAATGGCTGACATTAATTTCAATCACTTTCGGAATTGGACCCACTCCCGGGCTGCGAGCCGCTCTGCATCGGAAAACTGGCTGCTAATTTAATTAGGGCATCGTCACTTGTTAATTAGATGCAATCACACAACGATTGATTCCTCATGCCCCGGTAATTGAGGGTGATTCTCAAGGAAAATTTACGAACTCTGAAGACTTTTCGCGATTTTCCTACACGTTATACGATGATCGCTTTAGCGTATATTTCAATCAAGCAAAACGTGCTGCTTTTATTCAACAATTTTCACTAAAACCCTTATTAGATGAAACTTTACCCATTCACTAATATTATTTAGACCTGAAAATTACAACTGCTATGGGTTTTTCGAAATATGCAACATGCCCGGTAAAAGGAAAATGACTTTAAAGTACAAGATCAAAAAGAACTTTACCTTCATAAACCCAAATTCCTAATTAAAGAACTCAATTGAAAAAAAGCATCACGCAAAAATTACTGAAATTATTTTTGTAATACTAGTAGTAAATAGTATACTAGAGACCAGTTTAAAATATTGGTTTTCGGTTTTGGGGGCGCACATTGGCGCAAATGAATTCGTTCCATCACATTACATTTTCCAGAAAAGTAGGGTTGAAAAGAAATAAAGTGCGTATTTTGGCCGTTTTTGTTCTTTTCTTAAAAATAATGAAAAGTTGTAGGATCTTCAGACATAATTCAAAAGAAAGCTTAAATATCTGAATATATATAAATAAAATATCAGTTATTGGTCACCTATATAAGTTTTTCATGAGAATTTCTCTCCTATATCCCAGTTCAATCATTTCATAGATCATAAAGAAAGGCTAATGAAATGAAAAACTTGTTCCCTAATAAATTTTAATAACTTTAATAAATAACTAATATTATATGCACAGCTATAGTTAGGGACCTTATACTTCAATTGAACAACAATATATTTTGAACTAATACGATATTCCATCATTTCTTAAGAAATGTTCAAACTTTTCTAAAACACGGTTTTGTTTTCAAATTTTAAAACTATTTTTCTTGAAAACAACTAGTATTATATACTAAAAAATGTGTGAAATTTTAAGCTTATTCAGAGATTTTTGGAAAATTCAGTATCAAAATTTGCCGGAATTAACTCGAGGGAATTATTAAGGGAGTGAAGGAAAATGAAAAATAAAAATGTTTCTACCTGTTCTTAGGAGGCAGAAAGAAACAGGCAGAGAGAGAATTAGTAATATTAGGCGGCATTTAAGAAAAAAACTTTATTCGTAATTAATCCAGGAATTAAAAAACGTTTATATGTGAAAAATTGCTATTTGTTTTTTACAATTTTAAGTTATATACATCCTTAAGCCCCAAACAGCAGCCGTTCTAATAATAGTTAACGAAGTTCCTTTGCGTTCGCATCTGGCACCGGTGCTGTTTTCAGAGACGAAGGAGTCTAGGCGAAACACGGCCCGCTTTCAAGTGATTCATATAATCATCACCGTCGACATGTCGCATATCAAAGCGGTCGACCACAAAAACATGTCACCGAACACGTCGCTGCCTCTAAGCGGCGGCCGTATATCACGCGCACGTCGAGTTTACTTCAATTAGAAAAAGAAAATGTTAAATTGGCGCTTTTTTCCCCCGAGAAGAGATAATCTCTTTTATTTTTTATTTTTTTTTTCTTATGGTTTTTCAAAACCTCGCTGACAAAGATGAAACGCCCAGCGATGGTGAAACAGTCGCGGTTGAGGCTTGAACACCTTTTCAAAATTTTGGCACCGTTCCACGTCGCCTAATTCGATTTTTTCTTCATTCTTGGAAGATTTTTCTTGGTATAATTAGATGAAGACGAGGACGGGTGGCTAAGACGCACAAACAGAAAAATAAGTCAGGCTCACCGCGGCACATAGAAGCGGAAATTAGTGCTTTCGCGTTGGGTGCCCCTCTGTGGCCTTAGTGGTCTTCACAATCGCCGAACAAAGAGATTCCAAGCGATTAACCCGATCGGGGAAAAGTTTCTGTGCCGCCGCTCGGCGGATATTAATTGCTGCGATGCGGTCCAACTGTGCAAAACTTTTTTTCTGCCGCTGCTGAAGGGCGTTTCTTGCGGGGCAACTATGCGCGTGCATGATAAATCGCTTGGACCCAAGATTAAATCCTCAACAAGCAACAGAGCAGAGCGCCCAGAGCCCGGCCAAGTCGGGCCACGCATGCTGAACGCAGCTAGCTTATTACAGACAGAGCGTAAGCGCGTACACTGTCGCGCTTGTCGCCCTTTGCCAGCCCTACGCTAAAGAGTCACATGAATTTTTAGTTCGCGAAATTCCTAGACGAAGACATTTGTCAAGAATTTGTCTCCGCTGATTGCAACAAGAATTCTGGCCGTGGCGCGAATATGTCGGATTTTTCTGAATGGTCTCTTCACAAATTGTCAACAAAAAAACAACCACAGACAATTTTAGATTGAAAACTTATTCAAATAATTATGTTGTATAAAGTAAACTCAAACAAACCAAGAAATTGGATGATAAGTTATGTATCTTTTTTGAAGCGTAAATATAATTTATTGCGTTGTGACGAGAAGAAGCATTCATCTTTCATCTTCTTTTATGTTTTTGCAGTGATATTTACATACCTACTATAAAAAAAAAGCGTATAAAGAAAATTTTAAACAAGATCTTTATATTCTTTGAGTTTGACAGCATAAACTAAAAATGTACAGCATTCCTTGCTTTATATCATTATTATTATTATTATTACTTTTTCAAGTTACAGATCCCACATTTCAATATCACTAATTTGTTACACACAAATTCGACAAGGCGGCGCGACAGTCCACACGTACTATGCACAACTATAGTCTTACAAAGAAATAAAGAGAAAATGATATATTTTCTAGTGAAATCATGTCTTTGTACAAGACAGACAATGTTCTTAGAAGAAACAAATAACAAATAACCTACACAAGGGTTACACGCACCTCAGTACTTTAAATTGATGCGCTAAGCAAACTATTGGTCGTAGAGATTTTTTTTCTTTTTACATCTGCATGCCCAAATCTGAAAAACGGAATACGTCATTGGAAAAAAAAACCTAGTATTATTTTTTCGTCGTGGAAAATACGTTACTGATATATGAAAGTCAATCGAATCATAATGTCTATTGAACAATCCCGCGACAGATGGGATAGGTTCGTGTAGACCATAGTTAGAGTGATGCTAAGCGACGTGAAGTAAATTATAATATTTTAGACCGTAACGAGGAGTAGTAATCTTAAATAAGGAAAGCAAATCCGGACGACTACCACATTCGCCAATCAAGATCTTATAACCAAAACTAGTTTTAGCAGTCGAGCGCCTACTATCTAGCTTTAGATTATAACGGGGGAGTATACATTTACTGGACGTTTTTTTAAATTATTATTTTTTTTTTTTCTCATACGAAAATTTATTTTAATGATAAAATATTTTAAGAACTGAAAATATGTATATCGAACATTTAAAAAAAATAATGTTTTGTATTTTTTTTTTTTTTTCAAATTTGACAGGGCTGCCACAATTAGGTCCATTTAATAAAATGTTTGGCAGAATATATCAGTTGTGGAACGTCTGAAACAAAAAATTTGAACAGGATATTAAAATATAAATCAGTCTCTAACATGTGAACTAGAATAAAATGTTTGGTTAAAAAAGAATAATATGGCGGACTTTTGAATTTGTGTTTTCCTTTTTTTTAGTTAAAAAAAAAAATGGTTAAAAAAAAAAGGGTAAGAAATGGGTAAAATATTAACAGATATTCTAGTTCACACCATAGCTATACATGTGTAGAATAATCCCTGAAAATTTGAGCCCAATCTGTTGAATATTTTTTTTCAAAATGTTGCCAACCATGTCAAAAAATGTGGTTTCGTGTAAAGTTGTTTTTTATAATTGGCGCGCTTGAACACCATGTATTATATCACATTATATATATATTTCTCGGCATTTTTGACTTATATACCATATTGTATATTGCTTTACAGGTCTAAAGTTTATGTTTTTGATGTTTTTGAAAAATGGATTTCTTCAAAAAATTATACATTCGGTAGGATCACATTTTATGCGTAAATACCTAAAATTGATAAAATTTACCTAAATTTTATGGAATCAATATTTCCCTTTTTATAGAATTAATATTATGCCAATTTTTGTGGATCATAGATTTACCTAAACTATAGGCAGCCTTGTAGTTACTTAATGTTCTTATAACGTTATAAATCTTTATATTTTTGTTCTGTCACTAATGATTCTAAAATCCCCAGATGCCAGGTAATTTTATCGCATTCGGTGGCAGCTCGTGCTCGAAAATGAATTGTGAATCGCATGACAGGGGTGGTAAAAATGTTGCCAAACAACTGTCGATTCCGGGAGATCTATCATTCGATAAAAGATAAAAGTGGGTGTAGCCATGGAACCCATTCTCCAAATTTCAAACATCCTGCTCATTCTTCCGACATCTGCTCGCCTTTCCATAACGCTCGGTGGTGTATCTCTGGCGAGTGGACGAATTTCGGGCCATGAAATTTTATATTTTGGTACCGCGCCTCTGTCTTTAGCTTGCCCTTTCCCCTTGTCCACTAGGACGGGAACGTGACAGCTGCCCCTGGGATTCTACGGGGTGTTTGATGTCGTGCATACGGGCGCCTAAAATTATGACGTTGAAAAAACAGCAAAGTTTAGAGCCCCAGAACGGAAAGCTCTCCTGTATCTCTCTAGCGCGACGAATGTAGGCCGCGCAATATATTAATTAACACGCATTCACACCCAGCGTGCAGGTGGGAGGATGTGAGCGGGACTGGGGGAGGATCTTCTACATATTTCAGAGCTAATTCCGTTGGAGTTGTCCGCGATGTCCGTGCGCAAACGGAAAAAGTAGAAACGAAATGCGACTGAGCATTTTTTCCTGATATGTGATAACGCTGTTCGGGTTCTTTTTTTTTTTTAATTAGCGCGGCAACGGCGGGCCTAATGGAGCTGACTTAATGTCACTCGGGTGCCACAAACCACCAAAGTGCTCCGTAACACATGTAAGCTCTTTTGCCAGCACCCGGCAGCACCCCAATTGCTCCCGGAGTCCCCCATGTGCGGCTGGTACATTTCCACACAATGATGTAGTCCCCAGGCAGCTCCCAGGCTCCTCTGAGTTTTAAACATAAATTATGTTATCACGTGGTCCTTCACGCCCTCCCCCGCCGACCGGTGACAAGTGGGAGTGCTTTTCCTCGCTCATTGTTTTTTTTTTTCTTTTCTTTTTTGTCTTTTAAGAGCCAACGAAGTGGCGAAGGTAAGTGTACATTTCCTTGATTGACTCCGACGCCTGAGGCCAGGCCATACGAGTCAACGTTGAACCAAAACAACAACATGTCAAGGATCGCTTTTAGCTGAATTTCGATGCGTTTTCTTTTCGAGTAACGCCAAAACGATGCACACAGCGGCACATTTACGGAAAAGCGGACCAAAATCGCTAATAACAAAGTTTCCCAAACAGAAAAGTAGTTCTCAAATTTATCGACAAGATATATAGCGCCTTCTATTGGTGACCAATAAAACACTTGGCACCTTTTATTTAATTACCTACACATTTAAATGCAAAAGCCATTATTTATACGAATGAGAAAAAAAAAAACAAACAATAGCATCTTGTTCTTAAGGACACATTAAAATTTGTATAATTACCCTTTGTCAAGAAGTTTTCATTATTATCAAAAATAAATACCTAACCTATAGTATTATTTAAACCTATTTAAGCGATACAAACTGATATTTTGCTTTCACATAATTTTGGCAAGCTTTTGCGTAAATTTCATCTGTGTGCGACGTCCAAAGTCGTTTTTAAATCAACAAAATTAAAATAAAATCAAAAATCAATGTGTCGATTTCATTTGCGACTTGGGTGTACCTGGCTTAAAAACATATGGTATGCTGGCGTGGTGACTTCACGTTGCGTGACTTTTGCATTCGATTTGCACCTCCTTAGACAGATGCTAAATGGCGCAATCGATTGAAATTTGAAATGGAATACATATTTTATGCACTATGCCCTCCCATTGCAGCAGTGCAATCGGTCAATTTGTAATTGAGACATGTCGCCTTCTAATGGGTTTCTTACGTGCAATTCTGGCGAATGTCTTTTACTGGTCACGTCGCGATAGTGCTGATCGTGCTCGCGGAATGGCCTAACGCCACTCTCTACTTTTTTATGATGCAGTTAAAGGGATACTGCTTTTGGATTTAATATACGAATAAGCCCTGATGATATCAGTTACGGTGCATGGTCATACCGTACGTGCGCTAATTCTATCTATGGAATGCATTTCATAGTCACATAGATGACACAGGGCATGCATACCTACGCAGAGTGCATTAATGAGAAACTACCTACTTACAGATTTAGGGGTCAAATCGTACAGTAATCGTTCCACACACTAAGTGACGTGTCGTTTTTATTAAACATCAAAACATGTATGTGAAATAGTCTACTTTCATTTTAGGTCAATGCGGTTTTTCTGAATCTTCTTCGAGCTACATGAAATGACCCCTATTCTATAGCCCAATAGCGTTGTTTTTAATCGAACATGGCCGACTAAAAATGGCCGCCAAATGTGTAGTGCAAATCGAATTATATAATTAATGAATTTAATAGAATTTATTGACTAATAATATTATTATCGAAATTGAATTTCAGAGTTAATGAATTTGAATAAGGTACAGTCGCCAAATTTCGTCCCCTTCAATATCTACTCTTTTAAAAACCGCCATCTATTATCAGTGACCCGAACCGACATCTGGTTGCATCAGTCGGCTATTGTGTAGAAGTGAGTGCGTCACGACGTTCGTATCGACAGAAATTCGAAAATCAAAAAAAGTGTTCAAGGTGAGTTTTTCATTGAAATATTCTAGGGTTCCATAAAATATTGAGATACCTGACTTATTGATACAATTTTTTTGTCAAACTAACTATTAATATCTCAGATGTTAATCGATTAAGTAAAATTTTCAGGTTATGACACATTTTTTGTTTAAATGGATGCGACAAAATAAATAGAAATTTCCTAATATCGTCCCCTTATGTGAAACTTATATCGTCCCCAAAATTTGTCTGCACTATTTGTTTGGAGAATTAGAAGTACCTACTTGTACCTTACCAATGATTAAAATAATTAAGAAAGGGCTGATTAGATATTAATATGAAAGTTAGGTTCAATTTTATATAATAGAAAAGGAGTAAGTACAACTCCAGTTCACGTACTGATTATTGTGACCTCAATATCGTCCCCGGGACGTAATTAGGAGCCCAAAAATATATTTTCATAATTTGAGTATTTTTGTTAAAGCTATTTTATAATTTTTTCTAACAATGTTAACGCGTTTTTGATTATTTTTAAGAATAAAGTAATATTGAACCTAATGTTTGACGTTTCATTTGTTACTGTGGTATTTTTTTTTTTTTTTTTTTTAGATTTGTTTTACAAAAAAGGGACGATATTTGGCGACTCTACCTTACTGTAACACTGTTTTTTGCCATTGCCATAGCCTATTCATCAGGCCTTAATATAACATACTTTTAGTTTCGAAATTCAAAATAACGGATCCAATATGGCGAGCCGAAGTTAAAAAACTTGCAGGATTCTTTTAAAAAGTGGTACAAAAGGGTTTTAGAACTTGCGGATTTCGAATTTTTTATATACATTTTTAAATAAAATATGGCGGTTCCAAATTACTAAACTTTGCTTTTATTATAGAAATTCTAACGTAAATCATTTTTAACTTTACAACTGAATTGAACTGAATGAAAATCCGGAAAAATTATGTTATCGTTTATTTAAATAGTGATCGCGAACGACATCGAACTTCTACAGAAAAGAGAAGGGCATCAGAAAATGTACTCCAAATATGTGCCAATCTAAATCAGTATCAGCATTTAACTACAATCCACTCATTGTTTATACTGGTCAACCAATTCAGGGTTTCTGTTTCCGTACGAATATTAGATCATTCCTATAGGATTTTTTACATATATTACGAATTCATAAATGAAAATCCTGAAAATAGAGTGGAAAATTCAAAATATCGTATTTTTGCCATTTTTGAAAAATCATCAAAAAATAAAAGATGGTCGTTGGAGCTTGTAACATTGCTCAAATCAAAGCCTCAATCTTATTCTAGAAAATATCAAATACCACTAATTTCTATAGATTTTTCTAAATATCCTCGCGAACAAGTTTTTCATTAGCGTGTATCTATTATGATCTTCATTCAGGATCTATTGCATGATATAATCGGTTTGGTCAACAATTTGAATTGTAAGGATATATTTCGAACATTTTTAAGACCTTTCGTATTTTGATATAATAGTTCCAGGTTCCAACTTTGATTTTAGTCACGTTACCAGCTTCTATAATAATCCTTTATATTTTAATGATTTTTCAACTATATTCAAAATTAGGTCTTTTGACTTTTTCACTCAAATACGGGTGCTGATTGAGAATTTTCATTTACGAATTCATAATCTACGGAAAAATCATATATAATTTATTTTCCACTTGTTCGGAAAAAAATTGGTGTTGATCAATCAGTTTCCATAGATGAAAGGTATAGAGTGTCTGATTTTTGTAAAGCATTAAAATTGGAACTACTGGCGCACAAGTTGTACTTTTAATAATTTTCTGCAACTTTAATGTAATATACTTTCAAACTGGATTTAGTAATTACAAATGGGAAAAAGTTGAATATGTTGTAATTTGCAATCTTAATATGCTTTAATAACTTTAAAAAATATGCTTTAATCAAGGAAGAAATTTAGTACCAGTCAATTTGACTGGTCTTGCTAGTTCTAGTGTTAAAAAGGCCAAAAGAGACACCAGGACTCCAGAACCGGATAAAACCGGGCCAATAAGCTAGTTTATTAATTTCCAGTTTAAAAATTATCTGAGAAGTGCCCTGTTAATTGTTATAAGAGTGCATGTCGAAAAGGCCGGTTAACCAAACTGATACATGCATAAATTATTAAAATGTTTAGTAATTTAATATCTTTTAAGGCGTATAGAGTCTTAGGTTTTGTCGTGTAGTCTGCAGTGAACTAAATACTCTATCGTGTATTCATTTCACAGTGCATGACTTGGATATTGCACCGAAAAGTAATCGTGCCGACACATTTACGTCATAAATTGTTTCAGATATAGCGCACCGAATGTGGCACTCCACCAGATACCTGTGGCAGCACCTCTCTCACTGTAGGAATTTTTTTCTAACCCACTTTAACAAATTGCGACTATCGTAATTATCACACGTTTGCTAATTGATTTGAAATTGATTAAAACCTGTTGATTGGCTCACTTTAAGTTCAAGTACACGAAACGGCCGGCAGCCCCATAAATTACTTAGCCGTTTCGCATAGGCTACATATGCATAAAAAACCGCGAACGGGATGAAGAAATTCAGCGCGTATTCGCGCATTTAACGTTTTTGCATGGCATGTGTGCACAAGTGTACGCAAGTGTGCTGCTGAAAAGCTGACAACAAGACGAGAACCTCCAAAACTGGTTCTTGGGCCGCGATATGTAAGTCATGAGAATGTGTCACTCGGACACCAGCGGCGGCAGCCGTAACAAAAACGAAATTAAAATCTCGGCGGAGTGCGGACCGCGCGGATCCGCACAACCACTGCTGGCTGCTGCAATGGCATCGAGTGCGCGGGCAAGTAAAACAGGCAGCCCCAGTGGTCACCGCAGACCTCGCCGTGAATGCTAAAAATGCCGTGATTTTATGTGATCATTGGGACCCGATCGCGGATCTCCATCGCGATCGTTCGCCGATATGTCCTCGTCGCCACCGCAACCGCGAGTGCGTGCCTGATGGCGGCGCGGTGCGGGTATTTTTCAATTAAGCGATTAATTCGCCTAACTCGACGATATCATCGCCTCATAAAGGCAGCTCCCAATAGTATTACAATCAATTTACAATGGGAATTGCTCGCTTAACATGATCGCGATCGATTATTTACATATTTTGAGCGCGATTGTGCGCCGCACGATCGCTTCAGCCGCGCGGCGGAGCGGCGCAGTCCCCAGTGTATTTATTAATTTCGAGGGGTCCAGCGGGGGGCACACAGTCGCGCATACTAACGAACTTAGACATCGTCGACCGCCGCCGATCGCACCATCGCGAGGATCGGATGTGGCTGGCGGTGGCCGAGCAAAAAAATCTCGTTCGTTTTCTCGAAATTATCCCAATTCTCGTCGGGAAGAATTTCGTTTAGCTTTTTAAATGGGAACACGCAGGGCTAACCAAAAGGGGCCATGTTAATGTTAAGTCCAACGCGGTACAAAACAACCGCGCCAAAAACCGGGTCTGAGCCGGGCGGGACAATTTTTATTTGGCCTTTTGGCATGCCACAGATCTACATGTCTGCTTATGCCGAGCACGGTTCTGCCCGCTCCCCTTTCGCGGATATTCGCGGACCTCGACATATGGCCGAGGGAAGCTATCGCGCTGGTGAGTTCATAAAGTAAAAATTTATTCCCCTAATAAATTGTAATCGGTTCAGCAGATCGTAAAACGTACAATCTTCGCCGTCGTCTTGGTTGTGTCGGCTTTTTCGTTTTTTTTCCTTTTAATTCGACAAACGCGTTTTTTGCTCGTCCGCGTTTTGAGGAATTATATCTCATGATGGAGGCGAAGGCGAAGACGACCGGCCAGTTATAAGGAAATGTGCGATGACAACGAAAGATGGGCAGACATTAGAGAAGATGATCGTGGTCACTGCGCGCCCATGTCCGGCATTGTTGCGATCGCGATGATCATTGTCGAAGGGCTGAAAGTCGCAGTAGTCAATGTCGCTAATGGACACTTTAATGGCACTTTATATTTCATTCGATGCAGTCGAGGACGCGCGATTCGCAGTGACCGCAAGTAATGAGGTAATTTGGAGTATTTATGAGTCGCTGGGGAATGGGGCGGACAATGGGGACAAGTGCAGTGCCATCGCCTAGGTGGTCCGATAAGTGCTGCTGCTGGGCCGTGCATATTAATTAGACACGAGATCGATTTAATTAATTCGTCGTTATCAATTATTATGACAGGAGGTCTCGTGGGATCGGGCCGCCTTCGATGCTGGCCTATCTCCTCGCCCATGGAGCAGCGCCAGACGTCTTATCGGACGCTGTGTGAGAGTCCATTCAAGTTTTGCGGTCAATTATTAACACAATTGTTTTGTGTTGTTCTTTTGCACTGCCCTAGAAATTTCGAAATAACTCTGAAGGCAAAAAGGAAATTGCAAATGCCAACATTAATCAGTCCTTTATACAAATTGTCCAGTAAGGAATGCAAAAAACGTATAATTATTTAGTTTTAAAAAAAACTAAAAGCTGCATTCTTGAATAGAATGCATTTACTCAATTAGCCTAGTATAAAGTCTTTTTCTTTGATTTCATTTTAAAGTTTTAATCCACATATTCGCTGGATTCGAAATAAATATCCAATTCTACTTTGCCATTAAGAACAATGATTCTTAAGATTAATTAATTATTAATATTGTGTGTGTTCATAAACATATCCAATTCTGCTTTGTCATTAAGAAGTAAAAATATTTTTAACAGTGATTCTCAAATTGGTAATATATTTAACATAAAGTTGCTAGAAAATGGAAAAGAAACCAAGTAATATTAGTGGTGCAGCAAACAAAAATTAAAAACAGGGCAGGGTGATTCTCTAAAGAAACAAAATTAAAAGATGTCCTAAAACATTTTACAACGCAGCTGGAAAACCAAAACACGTTTAAAAACGAAGAAAAGTTAGACAATAATGATAATAAAGACGAAAATGGTATGGTAATAAAACTTCGACGATTTCAACATATTGTAGGTATATATGAATTTTCAAAATAAAATGTTAACAGCCGATATGAAAAAAAAATTTATTATATTATTTGTGGACCTTCAATAAAATATGGACTTGTTGAAAGACTGTGGCTGTGGTATTCTCCTAAATAGGATGAAGTTTTTTGAGAATTTTGTTGGTTTTTTTTAAAGAATCCAATGATAATTGGCGAACACAGGGCATTGGAAAAGTCTTTTAAAAAAGGTATCACTGCACGAAAGAAGTAAACATCATGTGCACTGGTGTTATATATAATCAAAAATGGAAAAATAATGAGATAATCGATAAAATTTGAGAAAAGCAAATACGATATAAAGCCAATTTTTTGGTCCAAATTTTAGAACGATTTGTTAACATAACACTAATAATTTCTAAAAAAAAAAAATTTACATTTTAAAACATGAAATACAAATATTAATATTCTTTATACAAAAAAACTTGTTTTTCTTTTAATTTAATATTACTTTTCGTTCTTTATATAAGTTTTTTTTTCCTAGGGGCCCAAAATTATATTTTGCGGAGAGCCGAACATTTGCAGTTCTGCCACTGCTCTAGAGACTTAATGGAACTGGTTTTATTTTAAATATGCGCTGCTATTTATAAATTCTCTTTAAATACCAATTGTAGAGAATAATTGTTACATAAATACGTAGATGACATAAGATTAATTTTAGTACAAGTAACCCTCGTTTAACACGAAACTTTGTACTATGATTTATTAAAACGGTGTTACGTGAAACCGTGTAAAAGCTCATTTGTTTAAATGTACATATAAGGATGACCGTGTTGCACGAAAACCGTGTTATACGAGGGGTGCCTGTTCAAATATTTGGGGTATGTTAATTGAAATATACTATTTAAATAATCTATAAGTTGCTATAACAAAACAAAACAAATTTGCTCGATATCTTTTGGTTTTATTTGGTTCTTAAGTCAACTTTTTTAGGTTCATTACTAATTATTGTGTGTTGCTGGTAATTCAAAATTTTGTATAAATAAATAGGTGCCGACCCACAGCATATTAAATAATTTGTGATATACCTGAACGAGTAGACCGAAGAAAGTTACCGCTTTACTTAAACCATACTTGTTAAATTTATAATCTTTAATATAAAATCAAATAAGAATCATAAACTACAATAGAACCACCTCAGTAACGACCAATCGATCTCATAAACCACAATACTTTGAAAAACCTCAAAGAGTTAGTCTTGCAATGGCAAAATACCCCAAAACTTATTTACTTTTCGATTTTGTACGTTTCGTTTAATAGCTTTTCTTAGCACAGTCGTGAAATGTTGTCCTCATTGTTCGCTAAAGATAAAGAATTTATCGACAATGGATATTTTTTACCAGCACCTTATAAGAAACCAGCAAGAAGAAAAATTCCATGTAAAAAATTATGACTATTGTGTCAGTCGGAGTAAAGAAAATATTAACTTTAGTAAAATAAACTTATATTGATGCACGTGAACCATCGCCTCACATTTATATTTAAGTGATTAATTGTTAACTTATCTTTATATGAAAATTAGGAATTTAATTTAATTATGGAATACGGTATATTAGCGCTATTAGAAAATTTAGAAGGGGGAGATGTAAGTAGTGTAAGATAGTGCAGATACACTTAAATTAATTCAAAGTACAATTAGGTTATCACAGAGCAGTTAGAATTACAGGCAAATTACAGAGTCAGTTTATTTCTAGCAGTCCGGTGTAATGTTCCTTTGGAGTGATAAGAGGCCTAGCTTAGTGCGTCACCTTTCGGGATACGCACTGTATAATGGCGTCACCAAGTGGGATACGCCGATATTTCTATTGAAGAAAAGAGTGCCGTGCGGCAGAGTTCAGTTCAGAAATCGAACTATATTTTTCTTGAATATTCTTCCCTTAAATACAAAAATCGATACACTAATATTTCCTAAGCTAAGTATACATATTATACAATACTACAATACAATAGAATAGCTATCACATATGTTTCGCAAAGGGTGTATTTCGCAAAGGGTCAGAATCGGTATCATCAGCTGTTTAGCACTTTGCTTGACCCAGATTTAATTTATGATTCATAGAAACAAAAGGTTCTGGGCAAGCGCCGCATGCTACGTGTGAATCACTGCACGGGGAAAGCAAGCAGGGTTAAATTACATCTCGTGCATTGACTTCGTGTGTTAGCTGTTTTGGTTCTGACTGACCGTGGCCTTGCGTAGTGATTGTTACATAATAATGAATTTGAGTATGATCACTACACCGGCAGTTTAGAGTGATATTCACCATGTAAAACTAAATCAAGTATCTGGTTAAATAATAAAGTTATTATGAAGAACCTGTAACTTTTGAATATCGATGGTATTACAAAATTATTTATTATCTATATTAGGCATACATTCTTAAATCAGTGTAATTGTTATACTACTAGTATAGAACCTAGGGGTATTCCAGCAATATTCTCATAAAAAGGTAACTTTATGACGAATGCATGCTTATTTTGAATTGCGTAAACTCCAGCTGACTTCGACAAAAAAAGAGAGAGTGTTAAAGATAATAAGAATCGAAAAGTGTCTATATCCCAAATACTTATACCCAAATTGCTCATATTACCCGTGTCCTATTTCTTTTCACCAAAACGAGTCAAAGCAGCTTGCCAGAAAACGCACTTTTCCAACCGTTTCAAAACATCCATAAATCACAAAACTGAGTCCCGGGGGCCAGGCACCCAATGCTCTAGCATAGAATTAGTCACATCGAAAGGAAGATGAAAAGAAAGTCGAAAAGTCCGGACACTGGAATGCGCGCAGTCTCCTCCGTTCCTATTGCATGAGCTGTCCCGACGGGATCCCAGCAGGGCTGCAAAAGAGAAAGTTTCAGGCCAAAAATAAGGGAAAATAAAGAAATTGTAAAAAGGAAAAATGCGCCTGAGAAAAAAAGTGGGATATATGTTACAAAAACGTTGCAAGGTGCATGCATTCCAAAAAAGCGCAATACCCCACACTGAGCGCATAGTGCATTTAAACCCGGTCTCTAGCCAGAGGACGCGGGATGATTTTATGAGCCTGCTCTGACTTGCGTAACTGTGAGCTGCGGGCTCACCTGAAAAACACACGAAGGTATAAAATATCCTGACCTCGTTAAGAAATTTATGGCCCTGTGTGGCGGTTAATTATGTCATTTGGTGAGATTTCGAGATACAAGTCGACAGGGAAAGGTCATCGGAATTACGAGCTGATCTTAACCGCCACCGCCGCCAGACAGGCGTTTTTAGGATGCTCCTTTCGATTGAGCAATGAGACCTAAGGAGCCCCCTCTAATCACCGAGCACACCGGCAATTATGCGTACAAGGTGCAAATTGGATGCCTGACACCCGCGCGCCTAGTCGACCAGTCCCATATCCCGAGTAATTGGCCGATGAAAGAAATATTTAAAAAGTGATTAATCATCGCAAGATGAGGAACAATTTCGTAATTGAAATTAATTTGATTTCCCGAGCAAGTGTTCGTTCAGCGCGGCAATTGTTTACGTCCGTGTTGGTCCCCCCCGGAGGCCGCTGGCTGGGTTGGGAGGAGGACGGGACGGACCCGGCCTCCGTCCGTGATATATGTTGTCTATGACATGTTCATTATGTGTACGAAATGTCTCAATTAAGCGCCTCACTTGGTCCGAGAATTTGCTCGTATCTGTAGCGCGCTCGGAGCCAAGTTGAATTGATTTTTTTTTTGCTGCTGCTGCTGCTGCTACCAGCAGAGGAGCGCTAGATACTGGGACCGGGCCGGAGCCGTGTACAGTGGAACTTGTTGGACATGTGTGTGGATCGTACACGCAGCGAACTCACAATTTATTCCGCTTGAATAGGAACTTATTGGCAATAATGCGGCATCTGATTGCTGAAAGTGAAAAATGTATGATGGACAGAGGACAGAAATACATTCCTAGAAAGTATATAGTAAACTTGGAAGGTTTTTTTTTTCAAATCCGGAAGACGTACAAGTTATGTCAATTAAATCTCAATGAAACCGATAATTGGAAGGAACGTAATTGGAAGAATACGATAATTATTTATAAGGATTGCGGTTGGTTTTTTGCTCGAAACGAAATAGGCGCTTTAGGCAAAAGAATTCCGATCATGGTGTTCTAGTGGCAGGAATTAGGTACAGGAGGTTAGATGTAGCAAACTTGTTACGAAACATTATCCTTCCATATCAGTGCCAAATATATGATTGCACATAAAAAAACAAAATTCACATTTTAGTACATATATGTATTACACATAATGAGGCATACCATTCCAAACTAGTCTAATCAGACACTCACTTCGGCAGCGGTATTTTAATGATTCTAAACTTAAAAATTTACTTTCTAAAATCGAACTACAGGGTGGGATATTTTTAATTTCGAAAAGGACTTATATCGGTTTTTTTTTCGAAATTGACTTTTTCGCGTTTATTGTGATCCTAATTGTGATCCTATTGTCAATAAAATAAAACTGCAATAAAAGTATACGGCCTTTCAAAGTGTATTGTCATATTGACAGATTAACTCACTCACTGACTGACATCAAAACCTATAGGAATATAGGAATAGCAAAAGTAAAGGAAAAAGTTCGAAAATCATTAATTTCTAATTCTTTGTGTAATTATTATTTGACAAACTTAATTTGGAGGTTTCTTACGGTAATATAGGGTGTTCAAAAATGACAATAACTATAAGAATTTTGTAGGGTGACTCAGTATCGGATACTAAATAACTTTCGTATGACAGCTTATGGAAATTCGTAAAATAATGTCCTACTCGCGCATGTCCATTTTTTTTTAAGTGCACAGGTAGAACGATATTTTAAGAGTAGAAGGCACTCATATCTGGTATCCATAATAGTGAAAAACACGACGCCCCTAATTGGCAACAAAATGAATAATGAGCCTTTTGTCCTATGAAAAATGAAAGGTTGTTGTCCAAACATTCCTACAATATCATAATTGGACGTCGAAGAAGATTTTTAAGGAAAATATAATATTATAGTATTATATTTTTCTGTTTTTAGCACAATGTAATCACAAGGTATAACAATACTATATAGTGAAATGTAAGATATATGTTCTTTAATAATGACGTTTTACTACTAGAAACATCCAAGTCGTAGGATGCATTTCCGTCCAATTTTCCTTTCAGAATACTGGACGGAAATTTGGCAGTCTTCTAAGACCCCATATACCAGCTTTTATAACAACATCCGAGAAATTAATAAATTGTTGTTCCACCATATTTTTCATAAATTCACATCAACAGTTTTGTTGAATTGCTTATGCATATCTACATCAAGAGAAGAGTACAAAGTTACAATTAGGTATGTATTCGTAGAAACTAATTCATTAAGATAATTTTGGGTATTGCAGCTAATGAATTTTCTACGTTCTTTAGATTTTTATTTATTTTATTTAATTCCTCCCAAGCTTTTTCAACCTACCTTCTTATAATTGCTAGTATTTGAATAACAAGAAATTCCTAGATAATTCCTATAAAAATTTCCCCTTAATTTGCACGCAAAATGGCAAAATGCAGCCGGCCATTGTGCCCATTTTGGATTTGATCTACAACTTCAGCCATTTATTTCATTTGCGAAGAACGAAAGAGAACTAACAGCGTGCCCCTTCGCAGTCGCAAGAGAGAAAGAGACGCACTGCCGGCAGCATCGTACACTAGATTTGCCGGTAATGAAGCCATCAAATCTGAGCATGGCTGTCGAAAATTGACGCACGGCCATGTTTATCCGAGCGGAGCGGACTTTTCTCGAGGGGGCGGAGTGTAGTTAATGAAGTGTAATTTGGGAAGGTCTTCTGATTTGTGAATCGTTTACTGGTTATTGAGAATGACGACTTTTCGCAGCGGCAATCATCGAGTTCGATGCGAGCTTGAGATATTGCTTAGGAGCATAACTGGCACTTCAGTGTTAGAGCATGGGAAAGTTGCTTGAGCAGTTGTAGTCAGTTAGTCAGTTCTCAAATTAATTCTGACTTAACACTTTACTGACTCAACACTTATGCGTCATTTGTGTAACGTTAACAGCCGTTGACGCATTTATGCATCACATAATGAAAGGAAAGGTAATATCGGAAATTCTATATAGATTCTGATAACGAGAAATCATGAATTTAGAGCGACTACTCCAAAAGTTATAACGATCTTACTTTTCATTAAAAAACACAGCAGCTTGTGCATAAAAATATGCAGCATCATCGGCCTTTATAATGTTAATAATTAGCAAATTCATTTTAAAATAAAGCAATTTAATTTGCATGTTTTCTGATTCAGAGATAAATCGAAATCTGTATGGATGAGTTCAAATTTTTCTTATCGTATGCATAATTCAGCAATATTGGTTGATCTGTTGGAAAAAACTGACTTCTTTGAATGCTGCCTATTTTAGATTGGATCTTGGAATAGATCTCTTGATTATATTTTAGTTTATTAATATATTTATGAGCCAATCAATTAACTGAAGCCCTTCTTATCATTTAGATAATTTCATATTAAATCAATAGATCATCTAGTTAACAAAATCACAATGGAACAGTGTAACAAGTTCATGCTATCTAGGAAGTATTCAGTTTTATTATTATTTGTATGTATGTACTTTGAAAATAAATTTCAAAAATATAAATATATAGTACTGATTTTCCTAGTAGCTTCCAATTCAAATTAGTTTGTGATGTCTATAGTTTCAAAAAATTAAAGTGTCACAATATCATATTAGTTAAATTTATGTATTATTTCTACCTTTTATTCCAGGCATTTTGGGGAATACTGTTTAAAATATTAACTCTAGTTTGCATAACAGGATCCTAACACTTTGATGTAAGTATAATTGAAAAGAATCTTTTACGTTAAGTGTTTTGTAATTTTAATTTAAAAGGGCTCATATTAAATATTAATGAGATGACATATATGTCAACGCTGAGATTTCATAATTGTTATGTGATAGCCAATTAATTAATTAATTTTAAGTGATTTTTCTCTTTCAGTCGAATAAAGTTTTCTTATGTTTACTTCCAGCTCCACATTGGAAACATGGCATCTGCCCAGTCTGGACTGGACTTGTCAAACTCGCATTTTGGGATTTGTTATATTAACATCGTGCGGCTTAATTTGAAGATAGGTCTTTTTTTTAATAACATCATACTTCACCAATAACCAGAAAATACTTGCCAATACGGCCGGCGTTGTCAAAAAAGTCATACTACCTAAAAACATAAAATCTGTGGCTATTTCTGGGAAGTAGCTAACACCATATTTGATCATCAACTATATTAAAAGGTGAACTCAGTTATCTTCTTCTTCTTTTTAAAAATAATTGTGATTAATAATAAGTAATCATTCATGAAAATTGACTTTTTTACAAACAAACTTTCAAGAATAATAATTATTTTTTTAAACAATCTAATTTAATTGGAAGTTTTAATGCAGTTTCAATTTTTATGTAGCGAGGTATTAATCTATATAATCTAACGAATAAATGTAGATTTTGTTATACATTCTAGTAATAAATTAGTAATACTGACACTATTTTTTCTAATTCCGAAAGATCACCAAGTTTGAGGAGTGTAATACAAGAAACTAATAGATTTATCTATATTTTAGGTAAAATCCACAAATAACTATGGAAAGATAAATACGAAGGAAAGGGAAATGGAAAGAAGGAAAGTGGAATATAAAAATCAAACCAATAAAAATAGAGGAAATGGAAAATCAACGAAAAAGGAAGAATTGGAATATTGAATAATTCAAAAATAAATAGGAGCATTTCTTCAGAAGATTATTCAAACAAGTTTTAAAATATTCTGTAAATCATTAAATTCGAAAAAATTAAATTAGTTTAAGTACACATTAAAGAATTTAAATTTTTATAAATTTTAAATACTTTCCAACACACAGCCATTAGGGTAGGGCGGGGCTAGTTGAGCAATTTTTCACTTAATCGGTCATAGCTCCTCAACGATAAGTCCAAATTGCTTGTTATGCATACTGATGGGTAAATAATTTCTTCCTTTCTAAAAGTCTCCAGAGTAATTTATTTCTAGTGAGTCACATTTCAGAGCTACAACCGTTTAAGTGAAGAAAGTCAGACATGCTCAACGTACCCCATAGGTGAGGTAAGGCAAGGGTATGGAGCAAATTGAGCAGTTAAAATTCTAGCCAAACCATGGCTTAAATATTAACTAAACATGAAATAAAATTAATATTTGACATTCAACCTTTTATTTATAATCTTAAAATGACATTCAAATTCTTCTTCAGGTTTCTAGGTTTTACGCAAGTCAATGGGGAATGAGGATAAATATCGCATGCGATAATCGAAAATTACTTCTCTTGTTATTGACGAGATTCAACATTTAAAGGGTCACAAAATATAGTATACTGGCAGGCGTTAAAATAAATTCCACAGGAATTGTAAAAAAAAACCCCCAATCATTCGTCAGGCAAATTAATTAAACGAAAATTTTACGAATATGAAATGCGGTGCATAAATTGCAGTCCCTATTGTCCCTACCTACATCGATCAGAGCGCATCAGGACCGAAATTATTACTTTATTGAATAATTAAATTGAAGTTTATTCGACCGCGCAAACAAAAGTAAAACATGCAAAACTGGAAATCGCTTGTTGTTGTTTACTGCCAAACATTACGAAAATAAAAATCCGAAAAAAAAACCACCGCGGTATTTTCCATTTTTCGCCGGCAACTTCTCTATTTGTCTCGAAATTAAAAACTATCACAAATTACCCTTTTACATATGCAAATTAATTTTGTCCACTGGTATGTCCAGCGTTGGGAGCGATGAGCGGGTGCACGCGGTGTGTGTGCGGCACACCAGTCCCCGAGACTCATTACCATAAAAATGATATGCGAAAAAAGGCGGCGATCGTAAAAAACAATTATAAAAGCGCGGCTCGCCGGCAAAAAATTGAGTTCCCACAATGAATCACCGAAGAATTTTTATTCGCGCACTTTATCAATTGCAGTTGTGTTCGGAGTTGTCAGTCAGCGAGATAAAATCGGCCCGCGGCCGCCCGGTTGCAGTGGCGGCGCATTGAAGGCGATATCAGGGGGCCCGGGTGAGGGGAATGGTCCCCAATTTGTCAGTAGTTTCGCACTTGTTATCGTGAAAATGTGAAAAACGGCGGCAGCAAGTTAGAGATGTCATAATTCATCAGATGCTCCGAAACTCGCGCGTTCGCCTCTTAGCAGGAGGAATAAATGAAAATTTATGGACGGGAGCGAGCGGTAGCGGGAGTCGCTACTGTCGGGGACCAGGCTACTAGTGGACAAGAATTCCACACACGTCACAATTTACATAAGTTGTGCAGTGATTGCGCGCTATTTGCCTGTCGCGAGCATGCACGTGAACCGCGAGATGCAGCACTAGCGCGCAGCGGTGGCTGGATTCGCGACTACTTCAGAAAATTCATTCTATTACTGCAAATTAGGTGTATCTCGTGAATATAGATGCGAGCGGCTGGAATCCGAGCTACGTATGCATGCCTGTGGATCGCTGCCGCGTCCGCGTTCGTGTCCGATTTTCGTAGGCAGACTGCACACAGTCTTATACAGTGCGCCCTAGAAAAAAATCCTCGTGGGAATCAAGTTCCCTACGAAAAATACTTCTTCTATTCGTCTGCCGGAGTGAAGAAATTTCGCTGGTGGAATCTCCGAAAAGTATCTTCTCGGTGCGGTTTCCGCTTTCAAATTTCCTCATCCGCACCGCGTTTTGGGGGCGAAAGGACTGCTTTCTAGTCTCTGCTCACTGGGTGAGATGTAGGGCTTTCGCGGGCAGTGGCGGCCCCGATGCGGAGCAAAGGGAGGAACACAAATGCGCGAAGAAGCACCTACACCAGCAGAAGCAGTGGCGGAAAGGTCCGAGACTGACAGATTTATGGCTCCGGAGGTTTTTCTGATTCCACACGCTAATACTCTCTCTGTGCAGCGGATTCCCAGCCGCTGGTATTAACGCGCAGCACCCAACCCTAGCGCGCGGCTAACTCTCTTTCCTGTTCGGATTTTTATTATTTGCAGTGCGACTTTGTTTAGTCACAGATTATCGTACCCTGTCGCGAGGGTGGATTTGACGTCGGATTTTAATTTGGACTTTCGCGAGGTTACCCTTGACTTATACACACGGGCTTTTGTCGAAGATACCTTCAACCGGGTGCGTATTGGTGGAGGACCTTTTTCGACGTTAACGAAACACTAAGGCGCAAATACGACAGAGGTTAGATATTTTTGAGGTTGAAATCGGATTGCCGGATTACGACCCTAACTGGCCCTTCTGAATATGGACAAATTAAGGTGCTGGTGGAATAAACCACCCCTTCCAAACTTGGGGATACTATCCCTTCAAAATGCTTTTGTAGATTTATTTAGAAATATTTCTAGTACGTAAAGAGTGTGATACAATTCCAAAATTATTATTATTAAATGTAAGAATGTAGCAATTATCCCAATTAAAAAAAAAATAAAAATATTCTCATAATCTATGAATATATTACAGTTATTGCACAATTGCTACAATGCATGGGATCATTATCTTCCTGTAATATCCAGGAATCATTATTTCGACGAAACCACTTCTGTGCAGATGGTAACAATCTTATTCGGTAGATTTCTGTCATGCGTTGTGCTGTTAAGGTTTTCGTAAACACGTATAGAATACCAAAACCACGAGCGTTGAAACAACCCCAAACATGGAGCTTCACGGAATGTTTTACGACCCACCACTTGATCGTCAAAAGCGCCACGCTCTTGTGTTAATTACTGTAGCTCTCGCCTTATCCACTATGTAAGCAATAAACGAATATACAAATTTGTATACCAATTTAAAGTTAAAATTAAAAAAAAAAAACATATCTTTAGTTCGTAACATTGTTTATAAAAAAAATTCCTGAACGAAAATTTATAATTATTAATAAGGCCAATTTAATGACAAGTGGAATACAGCCAGATTTTTTGAAATATCTTAAAAATTGAATTCTTATGGAGCCCATGAGAAAAAAGCTAGAATTGTCATTTTTATTTCAACATCGACTTGCATACTATCCTAAAATTACTCCTTTATTAGAATCATATAAATGTCAGTTTAATAGTTCCTCAAAAATATTTTCAGGATATCCTATCGTAGTTGACAATATTTTTATAAAGTTGACTTTTCTGCCGAACATCTTAAGTTATGCAGTATTTTATAAACATTATTTTTATTTGATTCGTTTCATAACTATGATGATAAAGAAGAAAGGGGACTTTTTTCCGATTATAATAATTTCGTAGAACCATCATTGACATTCTCTATAATTTGTAGCGTCATACATTGACATTTGTATTAATTGCAGCGTTTTTTTAACATAATAATCACCGATTTTTTGCCATTTTTAAAGTGTATATCAAAATAGTTCGTCTGGTGTCTGGTTTGCGTGTTATACTCATAAACCCACGTCTCGTCACCATTAATGATACGTTTGATGAAGGTTTGATAAGAATCAGCCTCGGAAAGCATATTTTTTGTGATGTGAACACGGTCTAATTTTTTTAAAATATTTAACTCTTTCGGCACCAGTCTCGCAGCGACGCGTCTCAAGCCTAATCGATTGACCTTGAATGGGTCCAAATGAGATGTTCATATCCTCTGCTAACTCGTTGACGGTAAATTTGTGGTTTACGGCCAATAATTGTTGAATTTCATCGTTGTTATCAGTTGTTGACGTCGATGACCTCCCAGGACGATTGTCATAGTTGACAGACTCACGACTACTTCAGAAGAATTCATGCCACTTGAAAAGTTTTGATCGTCTCAGAGTATTGTTGCCAAAACACTTTTGTAACATTTGGAATATTAATTTCATTTTTAACACAACATTTAATGCAAACTCGTTGCTCAATTTTCATATCAATGTTAAAAATCGAAGAGAAATGATGTTCACAAAACGCTGTAATTACTACATATATCAGTGTATGATGCTACAAATGTCAATGAAGGTTCTACCAATCCCCAAAAAAGTATTACAATTGGTCAACAGATGGCACTGTACGGTTAAAAGTCCACTTTCTTTTTTCTCATATAAATGACAAAATCTTTGAAATCTCCTCTTTAATTCTCAATTAATCTAGAATCCATAAAGTAAAACAATGTGGGATAAAAGCGACCCATTAAGTGGCGTCTTGATTCGCAGACTTAATTGTAGTGTGGTCTTAGATTTGGACATGTCATTTTCATTTGACATCAATTGAGTTCAAGTTGGATTTAGATACTTAACCAATTGTTATTTTGAACATAAACAAAGGAAATCATGAAATTAGTATTTTTGGACTTAAGACTTAAGAAGGGATCAGTATCCGCAAAAACAGGAATCATTCTGATCCACCTCGCTCCCATTCGCATCAACCGGGAACGCAATAAATCCCAGCTATTGTGGCCGCCTGCCATTCGGGGAAGCGGGCATATAAATCTTGAGACGTACACCCCTTCCCTTTTAATGGTTTCTTAATTCCTTTTTGATCACGGCATTAGTTTCTTGCAGTGGCGGTTGCCATCCCTTCAATTTTTTTTCCTTTCACCTCTCCCGAGATAATAATGTCCTCCAGAGGGAATTGGGATATACATATAGTATAAAAAAAAAAAAACCCAGGAAATCGAAAAGTAACCAATCACCAGAGGTGTTGTCTCTTCATAGTCGCCACCGACTGCCATCCTTCCGCAAGCGGAAGGAGTTTCTTACATTTTTTTTTTTAAGATTAGAAGTCTTTTGTTAACGATTCGCTCCCGGGCCTCCATTGTGTCGTTTGCGCAAGATGAAGAAGTTGCGGAGAAATTTTCTGTGGGATAATTTAGTAGGGGATAACAAGAAATCAATTTGTGTGATCCTCGAAAATCTCATGTTTAACAGGACACGCTTTGTTGCGTCTCGGATTTATGAGTTATTCGGTGCACCGCCTTTTGAATATTTCAAGGCTCGATTACGCGTGCGAAGTCTCAGATTTGGGGGAAATTATTTCAAATCATTTATTTGTTCAAGAACTATAAGCCACCTGGATACCTTCGCGTTGTACTTGGTAGGATTTGTCTGAATTTTTATTTTAAAATTTTTCCCGCGCACGATTCAAACTTTAATATCGAGGTATAGAAAAAATAAAATTTTGAAAATAGAGTGACCACAGTAAAATTATTTCATATTTCTGCAAAATAGGTTCACATCGAAATTCAGATTGCGTTTTTAGAGAGGTCTATGTATCCATTATTAGTTTAAAATGGTTTTGTTGAGGAAAAAACAGAATTATTAAATAAATTCTGCTTTAGGTGGTGGCGTGTAGCGGTAAACACTTAAGTGCGTTAGTTTATAATTTTTATTCTTTAAATAATCCAAAAAATACAATTTAATTCAATAATTTTAAAATCCAACACCAATAAAAACTATTCTAAATTCTAATATAAAAAAAAATTATTCTAATTCTAAAAATTCATTTAAATAAAAATCCAATTCTAAATTCAAATTCAAAGTCAAAGCCGCGAATATAATTCTAAGTCTGATCTATCTTGTACAAGGAGTTCTAAGCTAGCTAACACCAGTTAATTTCTAAGACAGAATGACTCGTGAGAGCATTACTCGCCTTTCATCCACTGGTGATCTAAACGCAAGTGAGCTTCCTCATCTTCTTGCTCTCCTTAAATAGTGTTGCTTGATGTTGCTTGATGTTGCGGAGGCCCTTTGGTCGATAACTTCATTAACCATAATGAGTATCCTGCTTACAATAGGGGTCGAACAGTCCTTAATATGTTTGTCATGCATGCTTCCTTTATTCCTGCTCAATAATTTCCTCATAATCTGCATTTTCTGTGTTTAATTTATTTAAAAAACGTGAAAGATTCAATGTTTGCCATAATCGTCGATAAAGCAGAATTTTCCATTTTTCTCAACTGGTAATGCTGATAAATTTGAGTTTCTTTTGTCCTTATCGCACTTTCCCTCTCTTTCGCACTCATTACGCTATATTATGATATAAAAATTCAATTTTTTATACCTTTGCGATTAATTAATCGTAATTATGGCAATACCATTCGATTCTACATCGAATTCTCCACCTGATTGATATGTCAGATCATGGATGTCAGTTCGGGTTCCTTAAATGTCGCGATCGTGCCGGTCAGTTGTATTTCGCGGAAATTTGCTTGTTTTCGGGAGTGTAGTGCATATTAATGGACAGGTGCTAAAGGATATTGTGCAGGTAAGTTATTTTACCCTAATTGCATGCATGTTCAGGCTTTCTGGGGGGTTTTTTAGCATGAAATTAGCAAATCGCAAATTGACGGTTGCATCTGTCAAATTCGAATTTCTTGCTTAAATTTCATAATATTTATTGAAAATTGCATTTTAAATTCGTGTCCAACGCTTTCCTTGGGTAAGAATTATGCTCCTTATACTACATTTGCCTTGCGGAACATAAAGTTCATTGATTTGCAAATTTCAATGTTTTTGTTGCTATTGTTTTTGTTTACCTAAGTTCCAGTGGTTCAATTACTTCATTTTAATTCATTTTTAGGCTCATCAATCGAACTGGAACCTTGGAGGACAGGATAATGTGAGTACCTGACGAATTCCCAGGTATCAAGTATAAATTTAATTCATTTATTTTAATAATTCATTAATTCATTTTCTTTTATTTTCAATTTTAGGAGTGCTTCAACATTCTCCCCCCCGTTGAACAGCCTTGTTCAACAGCTTTTTTACGACCCCACGTTTGTGATAGTGGAAGAATACCAATCGCCCATCTGGTTTTAGTCGAAGACGCACCTGATACCGGTCCGGTAGATTGAGTGTTTTTTCTCGATGCTTGGATTTTGCGATAGCGTCGAAGTTTAACCTTTTTAGGACCTCCCTAGTGAGGAATATGTGAACCCCTTCTCTAGTGACGAATCGCTGATGGGTGTTTTCAATTCTCATTTGGAGTTCCTGCAGCGTTGTCGTCGTTCGCAATGGATCCAAATTCGTTCTCCAGGTACCGTTGATTTGTGCATAACCATCAAGTTTCGTCCTAGTGTGGGTTGTTTCTCCTGCTGGTACTCTTCTGGTGGGATGTTCTTGTTTCGACGTGCCGGGCTCATTATTGTTGTCGTCTAAATCTGCTTTGGATTGCTGTGTCGGAGGTTTGGGGTTGGTCCTCGGTTTTGTTGACTCTCCAGACTTCTTGGGAAGGCCAGTAAGGATGTCACAGCCTGGTGACACATACAGGTCCGGATCGAGTTCATAATCTGGTGGAAATAGGATACTTTCGGAAAGTATCAAAACGTCCTCATCATATTCATGTTCCATCTGTAAAAACGCTCCTTTTAATATTGTTTTGTATTGTAGGACGACACAACACGGTAACACGGACGAATAACAAAAAAAAATAAAAAAATATTGCAGTTAAATTGTTGTGTCCTTGAACAATCGACACAACTTGGTTACAGGTCGCTTTAAGGAGCTAGCTTGAGTCTTAACTTGAGCAACTCTCACTAGACCATCCGTTCCAGGAAAAACCTTTTCGATGATGCCTAGAGGCCATTTTGCTGGAGGCATGTTTTCGTTTTTTAGAAGTACTACATCGCCAGGTTGTAAATTTGCTTTCTCTGTTTGCCATTTTGGCCTAGTTTGCAGCTGGTGTAAGTACTCTTTAGACCATCTATTCCAAAAATGTTGAACTCTTTCTTGTAGGTACCTCCAGCGTTGTGACAACGAAGGTATTACTTGCGAATACTCAGGCTCTGGAATTGCGTGTAGAGATTGGCCTATGAGGAAATGTCCTGGTGTAAGTATTTCTGGCTCATTTGGGTCCGAGTTTATATAGCAAAGTGGCCGCGAGTTTAAGCATGCCTCGATTTGTGTTAGTAGTGTCGCGTATTCTTCAAAGGTGCATATTGTAGTTCTTAGAGTTCTTCTAAGATGATTTTTAATTGATCTAACACCTGCTTCCCAAAGTCCTCCGAAATTAGGCGCGGCTGGTGGATTAAAATGCCAGTTTATTGATTTCGATGAAAAATAATGAGCTGCTTCGGGAGTTGACTTGGCAATTGCTAGCTTTAGATCTTTTTCTAGCATTGACTTTCCTCCAACGAAGTTTGTGCCGCAGTCGGAATAAATATCCATACATAAACCTCTACGAGCAACAAACCTTTTTAATGCCGCTAAAAATGCTTCTGTTGTTAATGAGGAAACTAATTCAATGTGTATGGCTCTTGTTGACATACATACAAAAATACAAATATACGCCTTGAGCAATTTTGCCTTTCTGCAAGGTGAGGCCTTTACGGTCAAAGGTCCGGCATAATCGATGCCTACCTTTTTAAATGGTTTCGTCATTGTTACGCGAGCTTCGGGAAGGTTTCCCATTTGTTGGGTGTTGGTTTCCTTGCGAAATCTAACGCACGTAACACATTTATGTATATTGTGTGTTATTGCTCTTCTTGCATCTAAGATCCAATATTTATTTCGGCTTGCGGCTAATACTAATGATGTTCCGCCATGTAAAGTTTCACGATGCAACTTTTCGATAATTAGTGATGTTATGTAGTGGTTCTTCGGTAATATTACTGGATGCTTGTTTTTATATGAAATAGCTGCGTGTGCTAAACGTCCTCTAACTCGCAGTAAACCTTGATCGTCCATAAAGGGACTTAATTGAATAAGTTTACTTTTATGAGATAAAGGCTTATTATTCGCTAATCGATGGTAGTCCTCCGGAAAGCTTATCCTTTGTACTAATCGTAAAATTATGATTTCAGCATCTCGCCATTCGTTAGCTGAGATAATTCCTACTCGTTTAGCTTGTGGAGCTTTACAATTTGCCTTGAAGCGTAGCACAAGGGCTATAATTTTAATTAATTTATCAATTGAAGAATATCGCAAAAGAAGATCGTCATCAACTTCAATATTGAAAATTGCAGTTGAAGAACGTTTCGCTTCGAGATCTGTAGTTTCTTTGATTTGGTCCTGCTTGGGCCATTCCCTTTCGTTTTTTGTTAACCAGGTTGGTCCGTTCCACCAGAGCCCTTTAGACAATAATTCTGTAACTCGCAAGCCTCTTGAGGCAAGATCTGCAGGATTTTGCTCGGTAGGAACGTGTCGCCAGTGTTCGTATTTAATATTGTCCTGGATCTCAACAACTCTGTTTGCTACGTATGTCTTCCAACGTGAGGGGTGTTCTCGTATCCACTGTAGGACAATTGTTGAGTCGGTCCAAGCATAAATAGGAATTGTTTTTAGATCCATATCCTTCACTGTCGTTTTTATCAACCGAGTTAAAATTAAAGCTCCATTCAACTCCAATCGAGGAATGGTAGTCGGTTTAGTCGGTGCAACTCGGGTTTTTGCAGTAAGCAGCATTGAAGACACAGTTCCGTCTGAATTTTCAACTCGTAGGTAGATTGCTGCTGCATAAGCTCTGGTTGATGCGTCACAAAAACCGTGTAACTGACAGTTTACCGTCGTAGAATACTGCACCCAACGAGGAATTTTTAAACGTGATAAATTTTCTAGATCTTTTCTAAACTTAATCCATTGTTCATTAATTATAGTTGACACTAGAGTGTCCCATGCGCAACCTGTGATCCACATTGCTTGCATTATTAACTTTGCGACAATAATTATTGGGGCTAACCAGCCTAGTGGATCATATAATGAGGCAATCTCTGAAAGTATAATTCGCTTTGTGTAATTTTCAGATTTTGTCTTCATAGAAACCTGAAAGGTGAAAGAATCTTCCGATGGAAGCCAATAAATTCCTAGTGTTTTGATTGAACCTTGTTCGCTGAATGCTAGCGATTTTTGAACTTCACAATGTTCTGATGGTAGATGCTCTAATAATTTGAAATTATTACTGGACCATTTGCGAAGGTTAAACCCTCCTGACTTCATCATTTCAATTAGTTCCGTTTGTAATTTTTTAGCATTTTCTAGGTTGTCTGCTCCTGTTAAGAGGTCATCCACATAGAAATTTTTTAAAGTCGCTTTCGACGCTAAAGGCCATCTGTTCCTTTCATCTTCGGCCAATTGCTGTAACGTTCGTATAGCTAGATACGGAGCTGCAGTCGTCCCAAAGGTGACTGTTTTCAATTCATAATCCTGTATTTCGCCAGTCGTTGGATGTATCCAAATGATTCGTTGAAATTTTCTTTGATCTGGCTGAATAAAAATCATTCGATACATTTTTTCAATGTCAGCCGTTAAAGCGAATCTATATTTACGCCAGTTTAACAACGTTGCAAACAATGTAGGTTGAAGAGTCGGTCCCTTTAACATATAATCGTTTAACGATTTTCCATTTGTCGTTTTGCACGACGCATCAAAAACAACTCTAAGTTTTGTTGTTGTGCTATCTTTAAAAACAGCATGATGTGGTATATAATAGTGCGGTTTGTCGTCCTTACTATTTACCATTTCCATGTGACCAAGTTGTAGATATTCATTTAGACATTTAGCGTAGTCCTTTGCCATATCTGGTTTCTTTTTAAATTGCCTTTGCAATGTTGCAAACCTAGTAAGAGCATGTGGTCGAGACTCCCCTAATTGAGGAATTTCATTATTTACAAATGGCAGTTTGACTTCGTACTGACCGTTTTTTAATCGCTTATGCGTAGTCTCAAATAAATGCTGACATTCAGCTTCTTCCCTTTTTATGATAGGGTTCGAGGGAAACTCTTCAATTTCCCAGAATTTATTTAGTTGGAAATTTAGATCGTTTTCAGTTGTAGCCATCAATGAAATTGCTTCCTGTGTGGCTGTAGTTGTTGGTCCGACTAGGATCCAACCGAATATTGTGTTAATCGCTACGGGTGCTGTTTTAGTTCCTCGTATAATTCCATCTTTAAGTATTTGAGCATAGACATTTGCTCCTAGCAATGCGTCTATTTTGCCTGGTTTCCAAAAATTAGCATCCGCTAATTTTAATCCATGTAGGTGTTGTAGATTTTCTTTGGGTATCCGTTGTTTCGGTAATTGATCTGTGATTTTTTTTAAAATGAAAAATGTTTCTTGTACTATGGGTCCATCTGGTTCAGATGATTGTAGTTGTAAGGTTGTTTCCTTATTTGAGCTAGCTGTAGGGTTAGTGCCTATACCTGTAATGGCTATAGAGGTCGGAATGCATTTGGCACCTAGTCTTTCACAGGCGTCTTCTGTCAGAAACGAAGACTGGGAACCTGGATCAATCAGACAGCGTAAAGTGCATGCTTGTCCGCGTGTACCTCGGGTAGTTATTACAGCTGTTGATAATAATGCACGGATGTTTTGTCTAGTAATGAAGGCTTGAGTAGTGTCCACTCCAGCAATACCTTGATTAGTACCTTCATTCACAGATTCATTTTGACGTGACTTTGAATTCTGTGTGCTGCACTTGTCGTGCTTAGAATTGTGTATTGCCCTCTCTTGCTCATTGTCTTGATGCAAGGAGGTGTGATGCCTGCGTTTGCATTTAAAACAGGTAAATTTGCTTGTACACTCTGATTGAGTGTGTGCCTTTGACAGGCAGTTGAGACATCGACCTGCTGCCTGTATGACTTTGCGTTTAGCTTGAGGAGTCATTTCCTTGTACTTAGAACATTTTAGGATATAGTGTTTTCCTTCGCAGGCAGGACATCTTCCTTCCTTTATAACATGATAGGCTGAGGTTTTTTCTTTAATCGCGGCTGTGGGCTTGGAAAGAGTTGATCTAGATCCGATTGTGTCTGATATTGATTCAAGAACCTTTAGACGAGTGTTTAAAAATTCTTTAAATTGTTCGAAGGTTGGTACATTTTCGCTTGCGCCCTGCTCTTCTTCCCATAGTTTGAGCGTTTGGAACGGAAGTTTTTGAACCAGAATGTAGATTAGTAAAATGTCCCAAGAGGTTGTATCTATTTTTAAACTCTTGAGTTGTTGTAGGCATTCATCTGTAACATCTATTAATGATTTGATTCCTTTATTAGTTTCTATGCTTAATTTTGGTTGATTCACCAGTAATTTAAGCTGATGATTTACGAGAATGCGAGTATTTTCAAATCTCTTTTTTAATTTATTCCATGCGGGTTCATAATCCGCATCAGTAATAGGAGTATGTCGCAAAACTCTTTCAGCTTCACCTACTAAACACGACTTTAAATGATGAAGTTTTTGTACAGGTGAAAGTTTTGTATTATGATGTACTAGCGAAGTGAATAAATCTGAAAATGATCTCCAAGTATCATAATCCCCGTTAAACTTTGGAAGTGATACTCTTGGCAGTGTTGAGTCGTGATGGATTACAATTGCTGATCTATCATTATCACTGTTAATTGTTACTGCTTCGTTTTTCAGTTTACGTAAACCTTCAGTCAGCTCACTCATATATTCAGTGTACTTGGCTTCAGCTGCACTAAAGTGATCTTCCGTTACATATGAGTGTACTGTTTGCTCTGGTGTTTCATCCTTATTTATTTCCTCAAGTATTTGAAAATCTAGTTTGCTGTACTCTTCCCACATTTTTTTTAAATCAGTTTTCCGTGTCTCGTAAAAGCCTTGCGTTCGTTTTGCTATAGCGGTTTTTTTACCGTTTTCGATGAATTTGTCCAAACGAGTTTTTAGGATTTGCTCTTTACTGAGCAATTCTTTTAATGTAGACATTTTGCTAGAGATTTGGCGCAATATATTATTAAGGTTTTTTTTTTGCTTCAAATGGACAATAACGTTGATTTTCACAATGTATTAAATTTAATAAAAATTATAAACGCGCTTCTTAATTCCTGGATGGAACCACCAAAAAATGTTGAGGAAAAAACAGAATTATTAAATAAATTCTGCTTTAGGTGGTGGCGTGTAGCGGTAAACACTTAAGTGCGTTAGTTTATAATTTTTATTCTTTAAATAATCCAAAAAATACAATTTAATTCAATAATTTTAAAATCCAACACCAATAAAAACTATTCTAAATTCTAATATAAAAAAAAATTATTCTAATTCTAAAAATTCATTTAAATAAAAATCCAATTCTAAATTCAAATTCAAAGTCAAAGCCGCGAATATAATTCTAAGTCTGATCTATCTTGTACAAGGAGTTCTAAGCTAGCTAACACCAGTTAATTTCTAAGACAGAATGACTCGTGAGAGCATTACTCGCCTTTCATCCACTGGTGATCTAAACGCAAGTGAGCTTCCTCATCTTCTTGCTCTCCTTAAATAGTGTTGCTTGATGTTGCTTGATGTTGCGGAGGCCCTTTGGTCGATAACTTCATTAACCATAATGAGTATCCTGCTTACAATAGGGGTCGAACAGTCCTTAATATGTTTGTCATGCATGCTTCCTTTATTCCTGCTCAATAATTTCCTCATAATCTGCATTTTCTGTGTTTAATTTATTTAAAAAACGTGAAAGATTCAATGTTTGCCATAATCGTCGATAAAGCAGAATTTTCCATTTTTCTCAACTGGTAATGCTGATAAATTTGAGTTTCTTTTGTCCTTATCGCACTTTCCCTCTCTTTCGCACTCATTACGCTATATTATGATATAAAAATTCAATTTTTTATACCTTTGCGATTAATTAATCGTAATTATGGCAATACCATTCGATTCTACATCGAATTCTCCACCTGATTGATATGTCAGATCATGGATGTCAGTTCGGGTTCCTTAAATGTCGCGATCGTGCCGGTCAGTTGTATTTCGCGGAAATTTGCTTGTTTTCGGGAGTGTAGTGCATATTAATGGACAGGTGCTAAAGGATATTGTGCAGGTAAGTTATTTTACCCTAATTGCATGCATGTTCAGGCTTTCTGGGGGGTTTTTTAGCATGAAATTAGCAAATCGCAAATTGACGGTTGCATCTGTCAAATTCGAATTTCTTGCTTAAATTTCATAATATTTATTGAAAATTGCATTTTAAATTCGTGTCCAACGCTTTCCTTGGGTAAGAATTATGCTCCTTATACTACATTTGCCTTGCGGAACATAAAGTTCATTGATTTGCAAATTTCAATGTTTTTGTTGCTATTGTTTTTGTTTACCTAAGTTCCAGTGGTTCAATTACTTCATTTTAATTCATTTTTAGGCTCATCAATCGAACTGGAACCTTGGAGGACAGGATAATGTGAGTACCTGACGAATTCCCAGGTATCAAGTATAAATTTAATTCATTTATTTTAATAATTCATTAATTCATTTTCTTTTATTTTCAATTTTAGGAGTGCTTCAACAGGTTTGGTGCTAGCATATTAGTCTGAGTGAGCATATGAGTAATCTTTTACAACTTAGACATTTTTCAAATGTCCCTTTTATATCCCTGGCCTGGGTTTGATACTACACCCATTATAATTAATTTAAAATTAGCCATTAACTTATAACTTTATATGAATTGGTATGATGACTGCTGATAATGAAATGATGTTGTTACAAATATGGTTATTGGAGATAACGAAAACCTAATAATATTTGATTATACATATTGTTATTTTGAATAACGTTTCAAAGCGTTTTAAAATTTTTTTTTACAAGTTAATTTATCTGCAAAGATTACATTTTTAAATCTTTCTATTCTCTGCTCATTTCATTCGTTGAAACTGCGGGTAAGTACAGTGAAAAACAAAATATTTCAATGTGGGCTCATTGATTAGATTTATCCGTTTGAATTAACTAGAGCTGGCTCAGCTAACGATTTTCATGTCACTTTTACTAGGGAATTGTTGAAATAACGAGAAAACATGTCAATTTAACTATTAATATATTCAATTTATTCTTTGATTTTTAATTAGAAATCATGTCACTTTCAAAACATTTTAAACTGGCAAGATATATTTTAATGAAACAGCAAACATATCTAATTTCTGCTATTGTAGATTGCTGGTTACTTTAAAGGAATTCCATATCATAGTAGTTAGAACGTGAATTTTTGGCACTAATACATCAGAAAACCAACTCTTAAAATCATTTAGCTATTACCATAAGAATTACATCAATTTATTGATTGAATGCGTTTTTATTTATTATACAATCGTGATTTTATAGCGCATTTTTGAAATATAATAACAATCATATCATGTACGTCGTATGGTTATCATAATAAGTTATTAAAACAAAACTCTTTTGAACTAATATTGTATAATAAGGGTATTGAAATTATTTGTTTTTTAATTTCCATAATTGTAATTCATTTCCATAATTGTAATTTTATTAGTTATAACGACATTTCAGCGTTATAAATAACGAAATTAACACTTTTTAGTGAGGAGATTTTTGGAAGAGCTTATTCAATATTTTGCTTTTACACTTTCTTTATAAATCATCAGTTGTTAAAAGTCGTTAAGAAAAATATGTTAGAATAGAATAGAAATGAATTTATTAACATAATATTCGTATGACAATCTTGATGTACTTGCGTGCTAATGAAGAGATAATTAATTTATTATTATAAATGAATGGACAATTAAAAGATTGACAAAACCCTTACTAAATCTTACAACTATGTTAACTATACGTAATTATTGCATTAAATTAACGTTATTTACTGTTTTATAAAAACATATTTAAGATGTATTGATTTTTATGAGACATGGCATTTTTTATAAAGAACTTCATCTGCAACGAGATCGATATTGTATTTATGACGTAACTTTTGTCTCCGATTAAACATCATCTTTAAGATTTTATATTTCATTCTATGAAGCTTATTATTATGCGTTTTAGAACAGTCAGCCCAGATAGGAGCACCAACGGCTCTGACAACAACTTTATACATAATTTATTTATTTTCCACACTACGATTTATAAATAGATACGGAATTTTAATAAAATTTTTCACTTTTTGGAGTGTAGCTTTAAATGTGCTTGTAGAATAATCATTTTTAATCGAGATATTTTGGTTCGTTACATCATTCAATGTATGATTAAGTTAATTTCAAGGCTTTACTGAGGTAAAAATATCTGTTTTCTTCTGCAAGTAAGGAAAACGGCATGGGTTTTACTGGAATTTATTTTGATTTTCCACTTCTTAAGGGAATATTTTCTTTTGCAAGAACAGAAATTTCCGAACGGAAAATTCCGAGCAATGTTGCCTTCAATCACTGCCGCAAGAAGTACTCGCTTGCTCGCAATATTGCGTTGTTCGTACGCAAATTTCCATGCAAAAACATTTTAAAAATGAAACAAGACTGAGAAACGCAACCAAGGACTTGTCCTGATAAAGTAAAACCCGTCTTTTAGCATTTAACCTACTTCCAAGGTGCGGGGAGACTCGCTGATTGCGTGATCTCGTGCAAATTTCCTGCTGACCGCTGGTTCGGATACGTCCCCCGTCTCCGGAGTCCGGACGTCCAGCTCTTCTGGACTGGGCTTGCCCAGCACACCCCCTGAGCAAAAATTTTCAAAACAGGAACAATCTTAAAAAGGCAAAGAGCAAAAGCGGAGCCCTGTACAGGCATATACTCCCGGCGAAAACATGCTTACATGCATTGGCGGCGGCGGCCAGCATACATTCGCGCATTCATAAGACGGTCAATTGCGGAATTCGAGGGAAAAACGCGAAATGTGTCCTCGTCGTCGTCGTCGTCGTTGTGCCAGCAGAAATCTTCAGCTCGGCGAAAAGGCCGGCGAAAAGCGAAAAAGCGTTCTTAGAACGATTTCGTGTAGAACACGTGAACTTGAGAACTGGTTTGGGTTTCTTGCTTTCTCGCCAATTGCGCGGGGCCGGGGTCTTGTCTTCGTCTTGTTGTGCCCCGTCGTCGCGGCGAGCAACTTTGTCGTTGGTCCGCTCGGTTGCATAACAGGCGAGCACGGCACCGCATTGCACTGCACTGCACTCGGCCAGCGCAAGCAAATCCACCGTGCCGATTCTGTGGCGAGTGTAAGTGCAAAAAGGAGTTCTTCTTATCAGGGTCCCGGCCCGGCGCGGCGGGTCGGTAGATGTGCCTGTAATACACACGCTCGCCTCGCCGGGCTGGGAGATGCAAACGAATTATTGATATGCAGAAATGTCACATTCAGCCGCACCGCAGCTGCCCCCCCGTGGCGGTCACCCCATCGTCGGCGGGGCCCGTCACGGGCCGTTCTGCTTATGGAAATTTATTCATAGAGCGGCTCTTATCTGCGGACCGAGGCGCGATGGAGATTCTTGTCAACGCGCTTTCATTTCATAATTCATCAGGGGAAGGTGGGAATTTAATAACGCCAGGAATCGGCCGAGAGCTAGTGCTGGCGGACGCGAGATCTACTGGAATTCCCATTCCACGCCGACTGACAGGAGTTGGGACCGGGAATGGGGGAGGTATTTCAAACATGCCTTGTGACAGGCTGTGATGATCTCTGGCCAATCGCTATTTGCGCGTAATCCTTGTCCTCGAGTGGGATAAAAACAGCGATGCGGTCATCAGACTTCATCAAGATTCGCAATTATGAAAAATTAATATTTTCATCTTTTAAACGAATCTCCATATTGGATTATTTAGTTTCCATTAGACTGGGAGCAGTTTGCCTTAAAAAACGATTAGTTTATTAGCTGCAGGTATTTATCATATCATAAATATTGTACTATATATATTTTACAGGGAAGAATTCAATTGAACCTTTCGTGAAATTTCGAGAATGTTTTATTTAGGTTTTCATGTACATGTCATTAAATTTTGAAATCATTTCAGCCAGAAATCATTTACTATCAGTCCACCACTGAACCCGACTTTCTATAATAGCTTGCGTGCATGCTGGAAGGTCGTAATTTTAATTTGAAATCAAAAACAAAATTTCTGTACATTATTCACATGTTTTACAAGAATATGAACAAATCTGAGATAAAAAAAAATTAAAATTGAAGGTTTTATGACTGTTTAAAGAACAAGGTATCAATTTTCACACTTGTTTTGTAGTTTTATGCAAAAAAAAAAAAAAAAAAAAAAAAAAAGGTCATGTTCATGGCAATTTAATAACGCAAACATATAAAAGTTGTTAAAATGATCTATCAATTAGTTTTTGTGTAATCATGAAAGTAAATTGGAAAAAAATTTCGTTTTGAGAAAAACACGTTAAAAGTTTCGAATATGCGCATAGCTTCGGAAAGAATACGAATTTCTTTCTATAACTTTGAAAATATATTCTTCAGAAATTTTTATAACTTTATATGAAATAAAAAGCAATTTTAACTGTCCCCTACAAGTTATAAGAAATCAGCATATTTATAAAAAAGTTTAAATGATGCAATAAAATATTATTTCATTTATAATTATTTTTGATAGCAATTACGAGGTTAAGAACTCTTAATTTTTATCCAGAATCGGGGGTAAATAAGATAAATATTTAAATTAGATATGCTAGCCATTTTTTTTTTTTTTTAATTGGAGTGCACTACTTATACTTTTTCTCACTTTAGTAATAAAGTTATTATAACATGTACTACTGCTTTGTTACCGAATGCCTACTGATAAAAAACTACATATATAAAATGGCAAAACGATCAAAATTTGCTACAGTCGTAAAAATTAATCGACTAACAAATATGATGGTGTAGTTATTTATAATTTACGATTTAGTTAAAATATACTTTTTAATACATAAATATTACGTATTAAATTGCAGATTCTAACTAAATTAAATCAGTTGTATTTTAATTTATTAATTTATAGTCTCTGATCTAGACATCACATGGAAGTTGGTAAGTTTTATAGCTTGAGCATTAAGCATTAAGAATACATTTTATTATAAAGTGTGTAAACATTTAAAAAAAATTTGGACTATAATGTGTATGTTCCTATACGATCTATTAAATTTAAGAGTCTAGTGAAAGCGCAATTAAAATATTCTCACTGAACCAAAACATAAGGTAAAGAAATCTCGGAATCATCGTGATCTAGCATAATTATTAGAGCAAGTCGGTAAATTCAGCAATTAAAAACAGACAGTCAATTGTTGCTTAACTAGAAAATTAATGATTCTAAATATATCAGGCCCTTAGGTGGTACTGAATTTAACTGTACAGAAGTTATTTATTTATATTATTATATAATTTTATTGCACAGGTTACAAAAGTTTGACCAAATTTACTGCTTTTCGACGAAAACCAAAAATTAGTATACACTTCACTGTTATCATAAACATTTCTTTTAAGCGAATATCCTTTATCTCGGGCTTAAAATAGTTTTTTACAGTTTTTTCCATGCAATATAATGCTTCAAATATTTTTATTATATTGCTTAAGTCTTCAATTATTAATGTCGAAAAAATATACAAGACGGCTTGTCTGACCAGGGGCTAGTTTTTTCTAGTTTGCTTAAGAACTAAAACTAACTAGACATAAATTCTGGAGGTTTCTTACGAGAAGTCTTAACTGGTGTCTGTCTATAAGTAGGATGTTAGACTTAGATTGATATGACTGTCGGCAGATACACTAAGTCTTAGGCCATTATAACCCCTTGTGATACCTCTTTTTGTGACCAGTGTTTTCTGGTGGAAATTAAACCCACAACCTCTACCATTCCGCTACCGATCTTACTATTGAGGAATATATTCCCTATAAACCGAAAGTTTGGAGGAACTTTTACCTTAAAACTGCTGTAAAACACCTTTAACATCAGAATCAGCTGATCTCGATGATGATGATGTGATCACTGACCATATCACCTAATCACACATCCATTCTTTAAATCCTCGATTTAAAACTCCTTTCGACACTGGTTCTCATAAATTATTAAATCACAGCACACAAGATGGATTGCCTCGAAAATTCGAATTGAGGCGAACTGGAACCGATTCACAGAAACCGAAGAAATCACATTTAAACACGCGCGCCAATCGAACCGAGGCAGAGAGTGTACTCTTTTATCGCCCTCAGTGTACAAAAATTTGTAGTTAGTCCTGTGTTTACACGCGCCTAACATACAACACAGCCTAAGTGGCACGATAATAAAGCCCATCCAATTCGATGTAAGGTCTTGTTGAAGGTTTTTTGTTTAAAAATAATGAGTAAAAAAAAACAGCTGGCAGGCCGACGTCGAAACTGTTTCTTTATCACCCGGACTAATTAAATTACGAGTTCATCACACGGGTGTCAGCCGTTGCACTGATAAAATGCATAAATGCGACCCGAGTATTTGAGTGATTTTTACATTTATCGCAATGCCAGGCCGAAGTTTTATAGTTTACGTAATTTCAATACGATGACGACCCCCTACACAGTGCTCCAATTTTATTCGACTATCTCGCGCACTTGTGTTCAGTACTGCCGTTCACTTAACTCATCACAAACTAAACAAAAATAAAGAAAAATAAAAGAAATTTTTTAACGAGCGCTATGTGCACCTGAATTAAGCACTCCACGTGTATTTCTGTGTCATTGGAGCACGAGGAGAAGTAGATTTAAAAACAAATTCGAAAACTGCCGTTAAGTGCGGACGACCATTCTATCCCTCGTCCATATTAAGATCCGTTTACAGCCAACGTAAATTCTAAAAAAAAAATCGCCTCGACAATGACGTACCTCACGTAAGTGCGAAAGAAAAGCGGTATCACAAGGCACCCTGACGTTGCCCGTTTAACTGGCAAAAAGCGTAAACAAATCGCTGACAAATGTCAGTCATCAATGAGACCTCTCAATTACCGCTATAACTAAAGCTAGTCCGCGCCGCGACACGGCACCTAAACAGCGGAAAATTCCGGAAAAGTGTGTGCAATCCCGGCGACAAAATCGCACGAGCCCAAGAGATTGAGTGCGGCTCTCCTGTCCGTCTGTCCGTCCGTTTGCGTTGTCGACTGACTTGATTTCGACTTGTCGTAATATAAATCGTAATCGCGAACGAGAACCGTTGTATATATGCTTTGTTTACAGGACCGAAGGCGGCATGTCTTATTTTCCCGAATGTCATGCAAACACTAAAAACTTTTTGATGGAAAAAAGCAAAAGCACCAACGGAACGGCAAGCCAGCAGCAGCAGCAGGAAAGCAAGCGGCAGAGCGAGCACCCCATCACCACGTCAGTCGCCGTCGCCGACGTCGTCGTGTCGTGCCATACACGTTCGCCACAAGCCCGGCCGCCTAGCCTCCATATCTCTACTAAACATTTCCACTAGCAACATTGCGGGTCTATGAAGGTCCACACATTCGCCATATTGCGCAACTTTTTTCACGAACTGGAATCTGGAACGGTTCGAAGCGGTCGTGGGAAATGGAACACGTACCGTACACACAGAGCGCGCAACATTCCCACTCCGCGCGCCGCACATAGACAATGCGACCAACTGCGACGCACATAGATCTCGCCCTCTCCGCAACTTGCAGCCTTCGCCGGCGAGCGAGTTGCCAGTCGACCAGCAACTTGGGCCGGAGCCCAAAGTCGTCAGAGCGCGACGAGGTTTCTCTGTTTTCCTCGACTCGGCGTGGTGGTGTGTGCGTGTTATGAGTGGACGGGCGCCCGTCGAACGGTAAAATGCCCACACCAACACAGCCGCAGCCGTGCGGGCAATCCATCAACCCGCTTCCACTGGAGCAGCAGCAGCAGCAGCTTGTAGCCAACCCTGCAGCGGGCCAGCCAGCCTCGCAAAACCCGTCGTAGGACAACACCGATCAGCTGTAGCAACATTGCAAGCGGCGGAGTGGTCAACTCTGGGCGGAGGGCGGCGGCAGTGCGCGGGCCGACTGTTGCTGTAGTTAGCGCGTAGTTAACAACAATTTGTGACTGTGACGGGCACGGGAGCAGCGCCAGAGTGACTTTTCGCCATTCTCCGCTCCGCTCGGAAAACTGCCGACGAGGTGCTCCGGCTGCTGCTGTGCAGCGAGGGAAAAGTTCGGATTTGGCTGGCGTTTGATTCGAATTTAGAAAATCGGCCCACGTGGGATGATGCCCAGTGTCGAGGCGGAACACAGCTTCATCTCAATTTCGTGAGAGGACGCACAAAAAGAAGAAGAAAACAGAAGTTCCTCAGGGGCTGGCAGACAGTTCTATCAATTTTGAAGGGAATATTTTAATTTTTCGAGAATTATTGCGACACTCTCGAGATGGATTCGTCGCGCGATGGCTTCAAAGTTGCCAAGATAAAAATAATGGAAAATTGTGTATTAAAGCAATTGCATGATTTCCTGAGTTTGGAGGAATATTTTAAACTACGTGAAGTTTTCGGATGGATTCAAAATTCCCAATCCTGAACACTTTATACCAATTTATAACGAGCCCTGTAATAGAATTAATTCTAGAGCTATGACAAACAGATAAGATAGAAGAAATGTAAGTGCGATTGTGTATGCATAGCTATCATTAGCATTGACTTAGGCAAATTATGAATCACTATATAAATTTCTTTCTTGTGCAAGAACGCAGATTGTCAAAGAATTTAAATAACAATCCTAAATAATATTTTAGAGATATTCTTCGAAATTCATTAGAAAATGAGTCTGTTTACAACTTACGAAAATTCGATACGCCCCGTTGTAGGTGTCTAGAGCAGAGAAGCCAAGTGCCATACTGATGAGATCTTGGATCGAAATACCTATTAATTTTTGAACTCGTCGACGAGTACAATGCTTAATTAAAAATGTCCCTATATGCGAATTACAGCGAAGGCAACTTTTGTAGTTTTAGCCGCTCGGCTCGCAAAATTGCAACAGTATTTAGGTATCTAATGAAATGATTATGGTACAGGAGTACTAACTTATGTATATATATGATTAATTATCTCCTTTTTACTTTATTACATATTATCAATTCCCTAATGGCGAAAACAAATCGTCAACAAATATGCGGGGGAAGCGCTCGAATATTAAGACACTATGCTCTAACTGCCTAATATATGGGGCGAGTTTAAGATTGAGGAGTCCCAGGAAGGATCAAATAGAATTGTGAGATTTGGAGAAGAAATGTAACTAAGAAATTTGGGACAGGAGGTTAGAATGTGGGTAACTGTGAGCGATTGTTTACAGTGTGGGCAAAGGGGTTGGACTTGGCGCGTAGGAGGTATTCGTGGGTAAGCCGTGTGTGCCGAATTCTCAGTCTGACTAACCCAGGAAAAAATATATATTGTAAAAAACTACGCCAGAAAGTCACAAACAATTTTTGGCGATTTTCCCATACAGTCATAACTTACAAAAAACAAATAAAAATCGACTTTTTTTAAGTGTCACGCCGGTGGTAAACATATTTTGGTGATTGTACCAAAATTTAAAATGGCTGAAAAAATTTTTTGGAAAAAGGAAAAAAACAGTTTTTAGGTTATATCCAGTTTTCAGTTCCACTGATTTTTTTTCTATAATGCGCCTCAGTGACATCTATAACATGTCAAAATCCCGTCCAAATCGGTCAACGCGTTTAAAAAATATTAATTTTTTTCGAAATTTTTAAAATTAATTCTCATCCCTTGGGAGTTAATTATTAAGGGATTAAGGGGGTAGTCCAGTGAAAACGACTGTTTTTTCAACGATTTTTTTCTCATATTAGAAATTAATTTTTATTAAAAAACTTTTTGACATATGATAGTACAACTATTAAACTACAAAAAAAAATTTTAATTTTTTTTTTTCGATGGGTCATCCCGACAAAATGGCCGCTCCAAAAAAAATTTTTTTTTGTTGGCGGACGTCGAATCTCTGCAACGGTTCATTTGAAACAAAAAATTCAAACGAGGTTTTAATCTGTAGAACATTGGCTATCGTCGGAACTAGAATTATTAATTTTCAATAAAAAATAACAAAATGGCGGCATTTCGAATTTTTCTGGTGTTTTTCGGGTGTTTAATTTGTTTATAACTTTGTAAATAAACAATGGATCTTAATAATTCTAGTTCCGACGATAGATACATAATCAAGAAATATACAGCTAAATTTTTAGATCAATCGGAGCAAAAGACTCTGAGATCTGACGTCCGCCGAGTCAAAAAATGCTGTTTTGAGCAAAACGCGTTTAAAGTTTTTCTTGCGGAAAAAGCTAAAAAAATTAATTTTACCTTAGCCAGCGATGCCTGCTCCATAGATAACGCGATGCCTGCTCCATACATAACTAACCTTAAATACAAAGCAGAAGGACCTAGACCGTTATAAACCAAAAAAAAATGGGCGGAGCAAACAGAAATACAAGAGTTCTCCTTGCTCTGAAACGCTCCAGGGGACCTTCGAGCGCTCGGATTACACGTCTCTCGAAAAGTCTCTGTATCTTTAAAACTATTCAATATTTTGCTTAGATATTTTAAGGCAGTATTCTCGAGGTGTAGTAGAGTAGATTTAAGCAAAAACAAAAAAATTGAAAAAAAAATTTTTTTTCACTGGACTACCCCCTTAAACTTGGCCAAATTGTTACTTGTGCCAGTCCTGACAATAAAAAAATATAACGACCATAATCGGCGCGGGAACACTTTACCCCTTCTTATATTTGTTGAAAAAAGCGATAGCGTTAATTATTGCAATTCGTGTAAAAAAAAAAAAAAATCAAGAAGGTTTATAAAGTGCACTATACATTAGTAACAATAAAGTATTGCCAGATTGAAAAAAAAGCTAATGATGGTATAAGTAACGAAATTATTTACTGTCACCTTTGCATTCGATGATGTTGCTTGACATTCGTCCGCAAAGGGTTAATCATATTTATTAATTGAAAAGTAGCCACAAAAATAATACTGATTAAATTAGGAGGTCTGCGTCTACATGTCTCCAACCAAGCATTAATAATTTAAAAAAAAGTGGGATATTTAGTCTTCGTGAACTTTAAATATGAAAAAGCCGATTTACATACATAAGTTTGTACATCCAAAACAAGAGTGTATATATTCGCTACACTTTGTTATATTAAATTACTTTCCTCGATTGCGGTATTTCCAAAAATCTTCCTTAAGTTCCCTGAGTTGTAAATTTGAATTTGTATTGTTATAATTACATTTTCAAATGGGTTTATTCTATTGCGTTTTTTCTAATATTAAATGTGTTCGAAAGTTTTGTACCAATATGTTTCATATTTTAAAGGAAAAGACGATACAGCACAATAACTTTCACTTTTTAAAATCACGATATCTTACTCAGACTTTTCAGTCACCTTTTTAACTTTATCAAAGTATTTTTCAATGTTATAATTGTAATGTTGATGTTTTTTTTCAGGTGATCGGATACATTTGGAAAGTAATTAAAATTGTTTTGTTTAAATTTGTAGTATGCATGTATGCTACTGATCATTTCAAGCCAAATTTCATCATTTAAATTAGTCCATTTTTTATCTTACTTTTGTATTTGTGAAATTATTTGCGTGTGCGTGCTGAGATTGTCTCCTGTCGGCTGTGATCGACTAAAAAATCGCTTCGAGAACTAACGGTCGATCGCGATCAACTTGCTGGCCACCCCTGATATAGTATTTTCCTGATTGCAATCCAGTTCAAAATATTTCGTCTTTAATTTTATCTGAAGTTTGCAAAGCTTCGCCCAGCATCAGTGAACGATCTCAAAGAAAAAGTTCAGGGCGCCTGGAAATCTAGTCGATAATACTAAATATTAAATTCTCCCGCACCAAATGCATTTGCTGCCCTAAGTATCTCTTAAATTATGTTTTGAGTCTATAAATAGGCTTGCGGTCGGTAAAGTGTTAAGTTGATATACTATTTAATTGGAATATATGTAGAAATTATATTAGATGAATATGCTGCATTCCCAGGTCCAGAAATTACTTGGGAAGAAATGAGCCTGAAAGATCAGTTCCTCCCACGTAAATATAAAATTTGATCAGACATGCAAACCACTGGGTTTCCATATTTGGCTGCCCACATTTAGCTTCATTTAGAAAGCTGTGCGCCACAGTCAAGCAAGAGTTTTTTTTTTTTTTTCGAAAGTCACCTTATTTAAATAAAGTTTTAACTAAAACTTTGTCATGTTTCTCAGCGGCCTCCTTCACAATGCGTTCCAGGGCAACTAGAAATCTAAGAAATATTCGCTCTTCAGTATCTGAGCGATCTTTCGAGCAGATAAAACCTAGAGATAGGCTTCCAAAAAATAATTTCCCACAGCTCTTGAGTAAAATGTTGAGCTAAAAAAAAAAACAGGCAATTTCTCCAGCATCCAAGGAAGCGGGCGGGCGATATATTAAAACGTTTTTTTCCCATCAGTCAACAGCCCGCGGTGGCTGACAATACTCCGCTGGAATACATGGAGTCTTTAACCTCGGTTATCTCTAGTATAAAATACTTGAACGGGACCACCGCGAGTCCGTTTCTTATCAACCGAATAAATCTCTTAATTACCAAAAACACACAGGTGATTTGAATGCGTCCATCAATCATATGAGTGACCAGAAGAAGGTCGACGAGGGGCATTTCCTCTTCAATCTCAAGACGATGAGGCACCTCCTAAAAAGTCCCGGTCGACAGATACTCAATCCATCCCACAGGGCACTGGGTTAGGTCCTCCCAGAAACTAATGGCCTCTCGTCGTCGTCGTCGGGACAAAAGGAGTACATACACTCGCTTGTTCGGCGGGAAAATGTTCGCCCAAAATGGCCAGAGAAGCGCACAAATCACTGCGGGGCCGACCCGGAGCCTTGGACCCGCTTGTTCCCGTACCCATAAAGTGCGCTGCTGTGGCACCCAGACGGACAGTGGAGAGGCCATGAAAATTAAAATGTTTTGCAGGAGGCCACCATTGTTACCGCACTTCCCCACTCACACAAGCCAGTCAGCCAGCCGCGTGGCTTGAGAGTTGGAACCAGTTCTTTTTTTCGCTGGCCTCGCGCGCCTTTTTGTGCGCGCATTTGTGGCAGGCCTTTGAATGATGAGTGCTGCCATGTCACAGAGCAAACAAATCACTCATTTCTCTGCAAACGGGACTAGGACGGAAATAGAAAGGTAAAAAGCGAGGAAAAGAGACGCAGAACTACCACCGAAAAAAAGATATGATACACTCGCGGAGCTAGCTTTAGCTGGCGGTTCCTCCCCTCTGAGCCGGCTAGGTTTTTTTCTGAGACATGCCCTAGCAGCTGTGCGATCTTTTGACTCGTTGTGGCCTTTGTTGTTTTTTCCTGTCCTGGACCTCGAGTGCGAGGCACGAAAAAAATTAAGATACTTCTATCAAAATTAAGAGTTCGCCCCGGCGCGCGGTGGACCCGGGCAGGGGTGTGTTGCGGGTTAAGTAAGCGCGCTGGCCTTTTGTGCGGCCGAAATTTATGACTGAATGACCACGTTGGGAATTAGAGCGGGCTAATTGGTCTTTGTGCCATTGTCTGTGGCGCAACAATTATTTCGGCGCTTTTCGGCGGCCTTTTCTTTTTCTACAAACAAATTTCTAAAATCCACTCACTAGAGCTTACTTCTAAAAAAACCCGAAAACAGGGGGAGTACCATGGGGCCAAGGGGATCCGTCAGCCTATCGCAACATCTAGCGACGGTCCGAGTGGAACAATTTCGGCGATAGCGCTGAATATAATAGCGCGTTAACGGTATTTATGGTTCCATAGTTTCAAACATTTTCTAAAAATATCTCCTCCACCTCCATTTTATGCATTTTTTTTCGCGTTCTCCTTTTTTTTATTTACTGCCTTTGATAGCGATCTTAACTCTGCTGGACTGTTGCAACAATGCCGCGTGATTTTAAGATTTCGAGATTTTCACCTCCGATCGCTGAACTTCGATTTCCTGCGTTTAGTAGAGGAGGTCTTTTTTCGGCCACCTCTTTTCCGGGCTCCGCTCGAGCGTTTTACGAGCGGATTTGCCTCCCTTAGCGTTTGTGATGCATAAAATTTCAATTAGTCAAATTAGAGAGGCTTATTTCCAGAGCACCCCCATCGAAAATATGTTGCTTGTCCCCACCTCATGAATAAATTTGCAATTAAAAATTCAAAACACTTTTTGGAGTGCGATAACATTTTACCGAAACGATTTATTTTATTTATGATTTTTTGCATTTTTCTGAAACAAAACATTGTGCTTACCACAGATCGGCGCTTTTTATGGCTCCATCCCAACGTACCTGGAAAAAGAATGAAAAATCACTTTTTAGTTTGCCTCAATGGTTGGCTAGTTGGGAAGATTTTTATGAAGGTGATAAATTTTGCGGCAGTTGAGAGCATTTATTGCTCCATTGTTAAATGTATCTCATATTTTGTGAGGTGTTAAATAATGCCTTTTATAAAACAACTTATACAGGGTGTCCCAGAAATCAACGTCAAGCCGAAATCGAGCATTAGGCCAAGTCGTAACAGTTATCAGAAAAATATCTTGGTCATGTACTTTTCAAATTATAAGGATTCAAAAATAAATCTTAAAAACTGACACCATGTGATGATCTTTCAAGTCCTGTGACTGCGAATATTAACTTTTCTTCAGTTTTTTTTCTGTAATGTAACTACGAATAACCTTTCTATCAATTACAGTTAAAAGTTAAAACATGACTGCCTCAGTTTCAAAGAAAATCTTAGATTTTTACCCAACATTGAATTCAAAATAATTACATCACCCAACTTTAACCGACTGTACTGTAAAAAAAATGTACTACACTATTTTGGCAAGTAACATTAAAAGATGGCGCGTTTAGTCTGGATTCCAAAATGGTATGACACTTACTAATTGCTACTTCTTAATAAAACAAAATAAAAAAAAACTTTTGAATAAAGTCGGATTTCATACAATGTCGACCGAGATGAATGCTGCTTACAGACGTCGCAAGTTGAGTTGATAGATTGCAGCGTGATTAGCGACCAGAAGAGGGACGTTATTTTGACTAGTGTGAGCGAGACAGATGGTGACGCTACTTTATCAAGTGTGAGCGAGACAGATGGTGACGCTACTTCTATCTAAGAGCGAGACGTATTGATACATTATTTCGTATGTGTAAGTGAAACAGATAGAGACGCTAATCTGGCAAAACAGGGATGCGTAGACACATTGTGCAATACTGCAGTACGTTACGCTCTTTCGTTTACTGCGCATCTTTCTGTATTCGTATTGACTGAATTGTTTTAATCGTGATCCCGTGTTTGTGTAGTGTATTATCATGCCATCTCGATATACCGCACGGGAATACGCCAACATGCATCTCATTTATGGAGAATGCTTATGCAATGCCAATGCTGCAGCTAGAATGTATCGTGAGAGATACCCAAACGCTGAGCGTTATCCCGATCATCGGGTTTTTATTAATTTGCATCGGTCATTATCAGAGGGTCGATTCCCTACTCAAATGGTAAGCGAGGGAAGACCCGTCATGCCCTACGAGGACGAAGTCTTGCAAGCAGTTGAAGAAGACCCAACTATCTCAGTACGTGGAATTCAACAGAGCATTGGAGTCCCCAAAAGTACTGCTCATCGTATTTGAAAAAAAAACGAGTTTCATCCATACCATGTACAACGAGTACAAAGTCTGCTACCCCAAGACCACCCAGAGAGAGTGCGATTTTGTCGAACGATGTTGCAGAAGTACCGAGAGGATCCGCGATTCTTTGAAAAAATTCTATGGTCCGATGAATCAACATTTAAAAAGGACGGTTACATGAACCTCCACAATTTGCACGAATGGCACGTGGAAAATCCAAATTTGATGCGGGAGGACAGATCGCAGTACCGGTTTAAAGTAAACATGTGGACGGGAATTTTAAATGGTAAAGTTATTGGTCCAATCGAGCTGCCGGAGAACTTAAATGCCCAGGCTTATTTGGACTTCTTACAGAACCAATTACCAGATTTATTGGAAGAAGTGCCACTGAACATTTACGGCAACATGTGGTATCAACAAGATGGCTGCCCAGCGCATTATGCTCTCACAGTACGAGAGTTTCTCAATCGAGAATACCCCGATAGGTGGATTGGGCGGGGCGGTACAATTTCGTGGCCGGCCCGTTCACCAGACTTAAACCCCATAGATTTCTTTTACTGGGGTACGATAAAGGAGAAAGTGTACTGTAAACCTATCCAAGATTTAGATGAACTGCGCGAAAGAATTTCAGAAGCCGCTGAATACATCAACTCGAAAAGATACGCCCGTCTTATCACGCGATCATTTTTAAAGAGGTGTAGAGCTTGCATTGCAGCTGAAGGCAAACAGTTTGAACATTTGTTACATTGAACATTAAATCTGATTGAATAAAAATCATAAGGAAACCCAACGACTAAATTTTATTTCAAATGCACCTAAAACTAACAAATTACTTTTTTAAGTAGTGGTACCCTTTGATCAAGGTACCGTCACTATCCTCGCTCACTCTTATTAAAGCAGTAAGTCACGTCACATTCATAAAAATTTTTTTTTCCTTAATTATGAAGAAGCAATTAGTAAGTGTCATACCATTTTGGAATCCAGACTAAACGCGCCATCTTTTAATGTTACTTGCCAAAATAGTGTAGTACATTTTTTTTACAGTACAGTCGGTTAAAGTTGAGTAATGTAATTATTTTGCATTCAATGTTGGGCAAAAATCTAACTTTTTATTTGAAACTGAGGCAGTTATATTCTAACTTTTAACTGTGTTTGACAGAAGGGTTATTCATAGTTATACGGTAGAAAAAAAAATGACGAAAAGTTAATATTTGCAGTCACAGGACTTGAAAGATCATCACAGGGTGTCAGTTTTTAAGATTTATTTTTGAATCCTTATAATTTGAAAAGTACATGACCAAGATTTTTTTTCATATTTTTCTGATAACTGTTACGACTTGGCCTAATGCTCGATTTCGGCTTGACGTTGATTTCTGGGACACCCTGTATATGGTATACAATAATATAAATGTATTTTTACACCGAATTCAGTTCGTTCTCGTTTAATTTAATTTTATAAAAATGACATATACCCACAAAACACGATGTAATGTTACATTAAATAAATGGAAAAAATGTTAATTGTTGCTATTCACTATCTTCGACAATATATCGACTGTGATCGATATATCTTCTATCGATTATAACTTGTTAAAACTAAGGTTCCCGCAATATTTCTTATGAAAATACAGTAGAACGCCGATTATCCGAACGCCGATTAACCGAATTGCCAATTATCCGAATCGGTCCTAAGCGTAATATAAAAAATTAAAACCAAGTAATTTTTCAATAAAAACAAGTTTTGTGAGGACGCAAGAATACAAAAATGCGAGTCACAATTGCCGTGTTCAATATTGGTAGTCAGAGAGTACCAGTTTTGAGGTGAGCTCGAAGCTCCAGCCAAACAAACATATATAGATATACTTCTCACCATATACCTACCAAGCTATATATTCAACAAGCTCAAAACTGGTAGTCTCTGGTTGTCAACTTTGAACCTACCAGTCTATGTCCGATTATCCGAATATTCGATTATCCGAATCGACCCCGGTCCCACGTGATTCGGATAATCGGCGTTCTACGCCAGTAATTTTGTATTCCGTATTTTTCTTTTCGATTGTAATCGATGAAATTCGATTAGTTAGTTTTTTAGTCGACTACCTTCGATAACTTTTGTGATGGGCATGAGATCGTTGCTGTCGACTTTGATCAACAGCTTTCCTGTCAACTATAGTTAATAACTATGTGATTATACTACCAAAATAGTTCCTTAAACGAGAATTAAAAAATAGTATGAGAGTTGAATTTTATAGTTTTGTCCAACCACGTTTTAATAAATCGATTAGAGATAAAAATTGCAACTCATTACACAAAGATGAGATGCGAAATGGGAAAGAAATTTAATTTTTTTCAATATTAACTACACATATTTTAAATTTCAAGTTGTACTGTAGGAAATTATCGCTAAACTTTACTCCCTCCATGAAAATTTCTTATCTACTTAACATAGAGCACAAGCAGGTACTAAAAATTTCTTTATATAAATTGTATAGGTATATTGTATAAAAAGGTAATGTCTTGTGCTTACACGAAATCTTGCTTTACTGAGGTGTAAGAATTGTAGTTGTAGGTTGTAGGTTTAAAAAAGGTTGTTCAATAAATCTTGTTATTATATAATATTATATTTTTTCAAAGTAACGTCCTCCACAGTTAATACATTGTATCACATACGCTTAAACCAATCATCTTTCCAATCCTTCCACTTTTGTTTGGGAATCAAGGCGAGTTCTTCTTCAAATGCGCCAATTAATTGCTCCTCTGTTGAAAACTTGCAACCCTTCATGCGCATTTTCACATAAGAAAATATTCCAAAGTCACAGGGTGCGAGGTCAGGGTTGTAGGGAAGATACTTGATACCCGCTGCCGTCACACAGTTCATGGTGGCGCCAGCTCTGAGAGCCAAACAAGTTTCAGTGCATTATAAACTTCTGACTGTCTTCTGTCCAAGAAGCATAACAGATTTCATTAGTCCTCTCTTATTAAAGAATACCGTCATCATTCTTCTAGCAACAGATTTTGATTTTCGAGGTTGAGTCATCAAAAACCCATATATTGCTTTCTTGGTACCTCGTAATAATATAATATATCACACTTTCGTCAATACGTCACTGTCAAACCAACATTTGTAGAATTTCCGTTGTTAAATTTGTTTAACATAAACTTTTTCGTTTAGTGTATCACCCAAAGTGTACAAAGCTTTTTTTTTTTATCATACATGTAATTGCTCTGTCACAATTTGGTGCAATGTAAAAATACTAATAATATAAATAAATAAATAAATTACTTCCTCCACACGAGCCACGTTTTCAGGGTCAATAACTTCTACGGGTTTACCCGTTCGAAGATCGTTGTCAAATCCAAATTCACCACCCTTAAATTGCAAGTGCACTCATCCCTCGATTTACACAGTATATACGTTCCTAAAAAAGTGGGCAAACCGAACCCGCGTAAAGCAAGATACAGTATTCATACAAAGTAGAAAGATATTTTCAATTGAGGATATGTTCATTATAACCGTCTAAGCTGAGATAATGATTAAATAAAAACACAAATTAAAAACATAAAAATTAATTAACGATATTTGGTACAAAAAAAAGAAACACTTTTTTCGAATGGAATCTTCTTTTTTGTTGACATTATAGGGCTATAATAAAATTAAAACACTAATACCCTATTGCGAAATAAATGATTAAAAATACAAAACTGTTTTTTTTTACCTGTTATCAAAATTAATTTTGACATTTTCTTTCTTTCCTTACATTAAAATTCACACAAATTATTCATTAATATTATCGCTCTTTTAATTTATAAATATTATACTAAGGTAGGTGCGGGTAATAAGGCCTAGCTAAGGGAGATTTGAAATAAAATAAAAAGTATGTATCCGAATCAACAAAAGCGTCGCAAAAAGTTTCAGGTGCCATCGATGAGTGTTAGGTACCTGCGATTATGACCTTGAGCGACATCGATCATTTTAAATTATATTTTTTGTTACTTAGGCTTTATTAGCCGACAGGCCTTATTACCCGCACCTACCTTATTTGACAAAACAATCAAAATAAAACCAAAAACAAAAATTTGTTTTTTATTTAAATGACGTGTAAAAGCGAGGGATAGGTGTACCAGCGTTCTGTAGTCCTCAAAGGCGGTGCTCCTGGATTAAAAACACAGAAATCATCTCATCCAGGCATTTTTATTTATTTAAACCACGAAGTTGTTTGTATTGTAGTATGAAATTACACGATAATCACTTTTCGTAAAAGACGCTATACCAAAATACTTAAAAAATCAATCTGATCAAATTATCTGTCGTAGAGTAATAAAATAAATTAGCGTGTTTTGTTAATGATGACACTTTACGGTAACAATCTTTATTTTTCTCTTACCCTCAAATTCATATTATACGACAAGACTTATTGAAAAACCTACAGGTAGGGTGTCCCATAGGAAACCACTGAAACTCCACATTAACACATCCTAACGAAAACTACTGTGACACTATTTTTTAACAAATGGAGGGATCGGAAAAATTTAAATATATTTTAATAAAGGAAAGCTACATGTCCATTTTATTATAAAAAAAAATATTAAATCTGTTTAATACAAACCACTAATTTAATAATATAGTGAAGAACATGAATTTTATTAATGATATATATTTTCGAAACGTGAAGTATCTAGAATGGCCAAACGCTTACTAAAACTGTTAAAAATATGTTTTAACGTTTCATTTGAAATGCCACTGATGATATTCCTGATTTCTTTAAATTAATTCTCTATTGTTTTTGGATTATATTCATAGCAACGATCTTTAATGTAAAATTCTCTAACATCCCTTTCTTTATGTCAACCCGGTGACGGAAGATTTAAAGAAATGCAGGTAGATAACTTTTATTGACATGGCTGTCAGCTAAATCAACTTTTGCATAGGATCAGTACCGGCCTTAGGGGGGGGCAAGCTCGGGCGGCGCCCGAGGGCGCCGGTCGATTTGGGGCGCCAAATGAATCAAGAACATATTAAAATTTCTCAGAAGAATAAGTTTGTAGAACTGCAAAATTGAGTAAAAATATATGTAAGACGAAGGCAAGGGAGACAAACATGCGTTTTGAACCTTTTTTTTAAATACAAGCCGTCTAATTCAGAGGACTGCTTCTTATGGCGGTATAGCCCATTTATTCTGCTCCACAGGGCTCAGCTTCTGCTGAACTATCGTAAAGTGATGTTCTACTAATTGTAACTGAGGAAGAATGCCGTTCTTACAGTACCAAAACCATTATAGGGGCGAGAACAAAATGTTAAAGATATTTGCGTTCAAATTTCTGCCATAAGAAGCAATGTAATTTCGCGCCGATTCTCGGACTACATCACTACATGTGCATTTTCAACTTCGCGGCTTGTGTTTATATGTATTAGAGGCAGTTTTGGTAAGAACCGTTTTCCATATGTATTTTCGAATAAATTTTTTCTCAGAAATTCGCGAAGAGCGCTTTAGACATATTGTATATACAGGGTGTTCAGAGGTGGGAGGTCAATACTGCAGGGGGTGAAAGGTCAGACCGAAACAAGCAAAAAATCGTATGGGTGGGGGGGGGGGGGGGGGGGGGGGGGGGGCATCTCGCACCGTTTGGCAGTTAGAGGGTGATTCGTAAATCAGGATTTTTCCTTATATGGGAACCGCTCTTGTATTTTTATCTTTTTTTCTACGCATCGCAGCGGCCCCAAACTGATTTCAAAAAATCACTATTTGGAAGCCCTTTCCAAAAAAGTTTACACCACCCCCCTATCCCCAACCCCTTGGCCACAATCCCCCCTGAAAGTTGAAAAAATTAACTTTTATTTCACGATTTTTCACCATTCGCCCCACTTTTCTCCGAAATTCATGTTATTAACATACCTACTTTTTATTTTTTTTTTTTGCCTATCTAATTACCTTGCCAAAAAGGTGCAACATGCCCAGATAGGAAAAGGATACGAAAATTTATTTACAAAAATCCTTTTACAGAATATGATGACAATTCGCATTTTTAAGAAGTTATATTCAAGTTAACTAAAAAATTCCTTTTTTTCGCTTAAAAACTAATTACAATTAAAACGTATGTCCTTCAAAAGTTGTTCAAAATGTTCTCCGCCAGTTTCGATGCATGCAAGTAGCCTTCCTCTTATTTCGCGTTTGAGGTCTATGGCAGCCAGTCTCTCCCGTATTTTCGTGGCTGCAGTCCCAGTGCTGGTAACTAATTCTTCTCTGGTGTTGATTGGTCTTAAGTAAACTTCATCTTTCATCATTCCCCATAAGAAAAAGGCCAGTGGAGTAAGGTCCGGTGACCTAGCAGGCCAAGGAATCGGTCCACCTCATCCAATCCAGCGCTCTGGGTAATGGTCATTCAACCTTGCCCTAACAATGTTCCCAGTATGCGCAGGTGCTCCGTTGTGCTGTAAATAAATTGCGTTTCTGGTGGCCAGGGGGATGTCCTCCAACAGGTCCGGAAGGATATTCTCCAAAAAGTTCGAATATAGCTGACTATTCAGCACTTGGGGCAAGATGAAGGGTCCTATCAATTGGCTGCCGATGATGCCAGCCCAGACATTGACACTAAATCTTTGCTGGAAGGACCGACTCCTTGCCCTATATGGGTTCACATCTAAACAGGTGTGGAGGTTGTGCAAGTTTGTGATGCCATTCCGGGTGAATTGCGATTCATCCGTCCATAGAATTCGGTCTAGAAACCTTCTGATTTCGATGTAAGACTCGAACAGCCAAGTGCAAATTGCAATGGTCTTTCGGAATCTCCTTCCTGTAGTGCTTGGACCGGGATATGGTGGTATGGATGTAGTCCCTCTCGGTTCACAACGGTCCAAACTCTCCCTGAAGACAATCCTAACCGTCGTGCGACCTGCCTGATGATTATTACAGGGCTGTTCCTGACGATGTTGAGGATTTGTTGGTCGGGGTCCGCTGAATCGGCCGATTTTCCTGCTCGCGTTTCTGCTCTGGGGGCGGTTACACTTCCGGTTTCTTTTAACCTTCTGAAAGTCCTTGAAAATACCATTCTGTTGGGTACCCGCCGATTCGGGAATCTCCTTTGGTATTCTCGTACGGCCTCACTATCATTTCCTTCTACTAAACCATACACGTAAATTATATCGGCATACTCTTCAACACTGAATTCTGCCATTTTATTTTAATTTTTTCTATTAAACACCCGCTCTTTTCGCTTGCTTCTTCGACTGTGGTCAATGTCCTTTCAATCTTACCCATTTTTATACCATAATTCATAGGAGGTATTAGAAACGGAGCGTTAGGATACTTAAGAGTCAATACTGGATATAATAAACTAATAACGCTATTTAACGAGATTACATTTATTATTTTATTACTGTTTTGCTGAAATAATAAAAATGTACTACCTCTGTTTCCTAAACAAACATTTCCGAACTTGCTGTCATAAAAATTGTTTACTTAACGACTTTTTCCATTATGGTGCAATAAAGTAATTAGGTACCTGTGAGGATGTTTTAATTTCAGGACTTTTGCAACCCTTTTCTACCTGGATATGTTGCACCTTTTTGGAAAGGTAATTAGATAGGCAACATAAAAAAAATAAAAAGTAGGTATGTTAATAACATGAATTTCGGAGAAAAGTGGTGCGAAATGTGAAAAATCGTGAAATAAAAGTTAATTTTTTCAACTTCCAGGGGGGATTGTGGCCAAGGGGTTGGGGATAGGGGGGTGGTGTAAACTTTTTTGGAAAGGGCTTCCAAATAGTGATTTTTTGAAATCAGTTTGGGGCCGCTGCGATGCGTAGAAAAAAAGATAAAAATACAAGAGCGGTTCCCATATAAGGCAAAATCCTGATTTACGAATCACCCTGTAACTGCCAAACGGTGCGAGATGCCCCCCCCCCCCCCCCCCCCACCCATACGATTTTTTGCTTGTCTCGGTCTGACCTTTCACCCCCTGCAGTATTGACCTCCCACCTCTGAACACCCTGTATATTTGCAGAATGCAGCTATCACTCGTAAGCTGAGGACGTCGTGAGTGTTCTGGGCTTTCCTAAGAGTTCCATAAAATTTTTAAATAATTTTTGCAAATCATTATTTTTAAAAACTCATTTGGTCTTCAAAAATATTAAAGGAACGAGTGATGCATAAGGTAAATGAACGATTTCATGTTTGGACGTTGTACCTTTTATGCATTCAGTTTTTGAGAGAAAAGCAAGATATAAAAACTGATTATTATACATTTATATTAGTATTTGATTCTGACGAGATAAAGTTATTCTAATTTACCTGTAAATGTTATTGAAATGCAAAATTTATGAAACGTAAATACGAAATTGATTTTCCAATTTTTCCAATAGTTTATTTTGAAACTGCAGATTTCATGATAATATCAAACTGCGTTCGAAGTATTTACTAGTTTAATTGATTATTATTCCAAGTTTTCGTGGCAAAGATTCGCAATTCAATGAAAAAGCAATTGGAATGCTATACAATATTTAAATGCATATAAAGATTATTTCATGAAATCCAAAATACGTTTTGAAAATCATGAAGCCTTAAGATTCTCAGATAACTCGGATATAGTAAATTTTATTCTCAGATGAAGCATTGAAGATTCTATAATACATGAATCAACATTTTCTACTTACACTCTTTATTCTTCCTAATTTTTGACTTTTTGATTTTATTATTGCACATTTAACTAGCATTTCAAAGAATATTTTACGTAAGGTATATTCACCCTTCAAATTTAATTTTCTTTATCCTGTTCTGTCCAATGACACATCCAGTATTAAATGTGGTTTTCAGTTTATATATTAAATTCATTAATATATTACGCAACGTTGGAAGTATAAAAAAAAATTTCCAAAAAAAATAAAAAGCGACTTCGAAACTTTGCCTGTATATACAAATTTCAAATAAAAATTTAAAAATAATATTTTTTATTACTTTAAAGAAAAGAGCATTTAAGGATAATATACAAAATTATTGATATTTAAATATTTACAATAACTAATCAGTCAGTTTTTTAATTGGTGTAGGCAAGGCAAGTTTTAAACCTAGAGAATTTGGGTTTTTAAACTTGCCTTGGCTGGCACCGACTCCAAAAAGTAACTGATTAGATATAGCAAATATTTAAGTACGAGTATTAACATTTTAATATTAACAATCGGCGAAGATATCGAGTAACATACACAAAAAAAAGAAAAAGAAGAACAAAATAAAGTCGAGTTGAGAACCTCCTCCTTTTTTTGAAGTCGGTTATAAATAAAGAATGCCCAACTATTTCATCTAAGGCCTTCTTTTTTAACACCCGAGTAACGTTCACGATTTTTCCGTTCGAAGCCTACGCAAAGTGGAAATTTGTTTTGAGTGGTGGTTACAAAGTTGACACTTTGCGGTCGGGACTACAGAAAAATGAATTTTGTCTTATCAACATTTGTTATCTTTTTTCTATGCTGGCTGATAATATTTTATTTTAACGATGGAAAAGAGACCTCTACGAAGAAACATAAACCGTCTGGTTATGAATACAGAAAAAGAAAAGCATCAGAACCAACTATTCAAAATGAAGTTAGATCTGAATCGCCTAAACCAATTTCGGATGGAAATAAGTTGAACATAGATGAGGACGAGCCCAACAATCAAGATGCGGTAGACGACGGAACTTATGAAAATATAGAAGAATTATCTAAAAATTTTTCGGATTGTTCTTTATGGCCAGTTCATCGTAGCAAAAAAATCGTACTTTTTTTCCACTTGGGGGTATTTTTAAAGCTACATATTATTTAACTTGACCGTTTTGTCCGTCCGCCTGTGCATTTTTTGTGTAATTCAAAATTAGACATCGAAGTTTAACTATGTTCGGAGAAAGCCAAACCTTGAAATTGTTCACACTGCTAAATTTTTGATGACACTACAAGTTAAAAGAAATTTTGAACCTGCGATAATTGTTTAACTTTTTATTGCGATACTTACAAAGCGTGTTTTTTTTTTTTTTTAAGCCATAATTTTTATATTTGTCTTTAAAAGGGGCGCCGAGGAAAAGTTTGCCCGACTAAACGCAAAAGCCTAAGGCCGGCACTGCATAGGATACTACACTTTTTCTAAAAGGTTAACTTCATAACTTCTGCCAAAGGTAGAATAAAACTGACAGACCTCAAGTATATATTTTTAAAACGTTGGTTCTGACGGAGGGTCGGCAAAATGTGGGTCATTTGATATTTTTATGTTCTCTTTTTGAGTTGTTTTGTTATTATGTTGATTTCAGCTATTTAGTGCAAGCAAAGTTAACCAGAAATCACAAAAAGAAAAAAAAAATTGGAATATCAGGTTGGGCCAAATCATTTACTTTCAAGTACTCCATTTACTTTACTAATTCGAAAAACCTTACACAATCCTTAAACCATTCAAAAAGCCCATCTGTGTAAAATTAATACCACTGCATAGCTTATTAAGTGTTGCTAAAACACCAAACCACAGTGGTTTTGTACTGTTCGTGTAGAAAATATAAAATTATGTTTATATCTTATTCTAAGGTAAGCGATGACTGTGTCGAATACCTTTCAGAAACCAACCCATCCACCAGGAGCCCTTCTCAAACCTTCCGTACGATTACTGCTGCTATTTCTGTTCGCTGGAGCACCGGAAGGCTTTAAGTGTCCCTTCCAGCGTAAGGGGGCAATAATTAATAAGAAGCCATGTCAATGGCAGCGAAGACATAACCACCCCGCAATTATCGTTACAGCCGGAGCGACTGCGACTCCCTCCGCCGGCTGCTAGATGCTGGCTGCTGCTGCTCCAGCCGCACCAGATTCCCTTAATTACAAGTCATGCGCGACACGGGAATTATTTTCCCTTGTCCTTTCTTTATTTTTTTTGTGTGTGACGTTTCGCCGGGAAAAATGGAAATGACAAGCCCAAGTCGGATATCCAGGAGCTCCAGGAGCGCTCAGCATCCAGCAGCAGGAGCAGCAGCAGCCAGTCAGCGGCCCGACCGGCGGCGTATCTATGTATCTTTTACACGTGCAGATGAATGTGTAACAATATTTTTCAATTAGAACTTATTCTGACGAACATAATTCGATTATTTCACTCGGCCGGAGCCCCGCAGGACCCCCATGCAGGGAACGGCTCAGCCGCTGGGTGGGGTGGGGTAAGTGTGTGACGCTGTGCCTGTGCACTTTCAGTTCAGGCAGCCAGGACCCAGGTTCCAGGACGGTTCGCTGGGCCTGACAACACCGAAGACGGTCGCCCCCCGCAGAACGCCAGCAGCCACAGTACCCCCCAGAGTAGGAGCTCAGGGACGGCGGCTGAAGGGGGCCAAATCTACCCGGGGTATATAACTATAAACCGTAGTTAGTGCCAGGGCCCCACATATCCACTCACCACAGCTACAACGGGATATTCGCGGAAAAAATTAGCGGTGTAGCGTCATAAGAGCCAAACTACTCGGCGATGATTTTGAGACAATTTCCCGACTATTAGACGTTACTTACACACATATATCTAGCATTTTGCTAATCACAATTTTACTACTACACTGAGTAAAAAATCACTGTAAAATTGTTAAGTAAATTAAACACATATGTATAATGCACTATTGCTATTGCAATTTTGGGTCATCTAAGTTTTTAGGCAAGATATCCAAAAAAAAATAAATAAATTAGGCAAAGTTAAAGGAAAGTACCACAGAATCAACAAACAACTGTGGTAAGTTACCTAAAAATACTAGGACAATTTTATACAGGGAACGAAAAATAACTCAAAATTCTATAAACTACATCAAATTATCAGGGTAATCGTTTACAGGCAGCTTAGGTTAATTAACTAACAATTTCGGCAAATCACCTAAAAATACTAGAGCAATCTTATACTAAAAGCTAAGATAAAGTAACTAAAAACTTCAGTAAACTAATCAGTACGTCAGCAGATTTTTTAAAATGACACAAGTAAAGGGCACAACTTGATAGGAATAGATTTAAATTTTTTACACATGTTGTTGGGGTTAGTCTTCTATATAAATATTTTTGGTAAAGGGATATTCTGCAACCCTTCTTCGTTTACGAGATAATTAAGCTCAAACTTAAACGCGTTACTTAAATACTAGTTCAGTTTGTTGAAGAAAAATGTCACAAAAGCGAAACTTCATTTTTTATAAAGATCACAAAGCAGAAGCCTAGGAACGTTAATAAAATATAGTCAATGTATACTATCGTGTCTTTATCAGCTAAGCTGTTACGCGATTTGCCCTAAACTGCCCTATGTTATGCAATTTAAAAAAAATTTTAGTTTGGAGGCATCGGATTAAAATGAGCTTTCATAAAAATGTTTCATTTCTATTGTTCCAGATTAACTGTTCTTGTCTTTATTTTTCTATGATAATAGAAGGGTTGCATAAAATCTCTTTACCATAAGACACAGCTAACTAATCCGTACAACATATTTAAAAATTATTCAAATCCGTTCCTATCAAATTGTGCCCTCCTCCCCTTGTTAGCGCATTTATCAAATAATTTTAATTATTTAGCAAAGTTACGTATAATATAAATACATACATATGTTTCTTTATTAAAAATTGTTGTTTTTAAGTATAGATTTTAAATATTCAATTTGCTTTCTACTGCCTTTCATCTATTGCTGGGAAAATATTAAGAACTTAAATTATGAATAAAAATATCTCTGAATAATACCCAAAGACATAAAGGCATAAAAGTTAACACTAATAGGTAATATCATCATGTCAGCTTAAAAATTTAACGAATCAATTTATTTTCACATTTTAAATTATTTTGAACTTTATATTTTTAAATATTTACATTCAGAACAACTTGAAAATTATGAATTTTGCAGGCAAATTAAAGAATATGGAAAGAACAAAACCTTTATAAGATTAACCATCCGCCCGTCTGTCTGTCATAGATGTTTTTCTCGAAAACGACTAGACTTACTATAGGAATTTGAAATTTGGTAGAATGCTCTCTTTTTTAATTTGTAATGAGGATCAATTGAGCCCATTTTTTAAGAAAAATGATTGTTATTGTATATTTATCCCAAAACTCCTCTTGATCTTTTAGGTTTCTAAAGCTAACTTTTAATCTTATCAGGGTTGGTATGTATTGAATTATAGATAACAGGAAAGTTGCTTTTTTTCCTCAGTCTCATAGTTGCTGAAAAAGAATATGTTTTACGGAACCCTGATTGCATAACCCCGACTCGCTCTTGACCGGTTTTATTCAAGAACCCTACTTATTTTAAAGCACTTTCGTCTTAGAAATTTGTTAAGAATATATACTTAAATATTAAGTGTGATTGATGGTATTATTGCTTCACCAATTTTTTATAAAATATTCTTATCTTCTATTATTTCCTAATATTTGTTTAGTAAGCCATGTCTGTCTGTCTGTTTTCTTCCAATTCTCTACCATGCGGCGCACATTTGAGAAACGCGAAGTTGTCCGGCCTTAATTGAGTGGCGGAAGCCGCAAGACAGAATTTGGATTTCCAGTGCACTTTCGGGGCATCCAGAGAGTCCTTTCCCATTTTCATCGGGGGTAATAAATAATTTATGATGCTGTACCTGTCACATCCCTCAAGAAAATTGTCTTATCGTCACTCGGGACAACTCACTCGGCCTCTCTACATAATTCATAGACGCGCGTCCCGCAGCGGGACGAAAGACACAAAGATACAATCAGATAAATAAAATGGTGAATTTTTTTCGAAGGTGCCGCGCCGTGGCCGGGAAAAAAAGGGCCCCGCGGCCGGGTTTTTCATCATATACAGTGCCCCGGGGCCCTGGGATAGATTCTCTTGATCCAATTCGGAGGAGCCGCACAGAAAAAAAGCGAAAAACCCACCGCAATGGCGACGGCGGCGAATTTCTTTGTTAATCGCTCTGCGGCACGATTTGGTCTTGTCTTGTCACGGCGGCAACAGTCCGCACTTTTACTTTTTATAGCGTATCTCTTTTTCGGCCGAGCTGCCCCGGATGGCCTGTCGGGCTGAACCATCCGCCGGGGACCATGACCCAGGTGAAAGGAGGTAACAATTTGGCCGGTGTGTCGGACCATTTATTTATTTATTTTTTTGGACCGGTGAAATTAGAGAAATTTTTGAGGAAAGCCTACGACAGGCTCTGGGCACTCCTACTTTTTCCCAGATTATTTCGTCAGCCACAAATCATGGTCCTGTCGGCAGGAGAGATAGCAGCTCCTTTTGCGGTAATCAAGCAACATCTCAATCACAGAAGACTGAAGGTACCGCCTTGCAAAGCAACAGGTGGGCACTGGGCGGAGAATTTAGGGATATTTAATTGAGCCTTACATTGTCAGGTTTAGGTACCGAGTTAAAAAAAAAAAATCTAACTAGGATATATGTTATTTTAATGTTTCCTGGGCTGCATTGTTTGCAGCAGTAGTGTAAGTCTCTACTGATTTGGGTCAACCTTGACGCTAGTGTTAAAATTATAAAAACATTTTTAAATCAAACTTTTATACATATTTATAATTTATAATATGTATTACAATGTTTACAAAATCTTGGGGCATAACTTGTCATTAGTTGTTCTCTTAGATAAGTGCCTCAAGCTATTATAAATTATACATTTATTTATTTTATACTTTTTAGTCCGGATTTGATTCATAGTTTATCGTATTCTACTCATCAAACTCTTTAATTTGATATTCATGTTAAGGGGGTTGTGAATAGAATAGAATATATAAACAAAAGTTCCAATAGAATCAAAAGCGAGATCTAAAACATAATAGATGCATTTATGGATATAAAGCGCATCTTAGGCTTATTACTATCTTCAAAGAATGAAAATTATTAAAAGTTAGAGAATAGTTTTATGATTAACGTGTTGAATGTATTTTAGAATTAAAAGTATTAAAAATAAAATTATAGGCATTTTTTTTCTATATTGTGCATTTATTATAAAGTATGTCAATGGATTAAATAATTTATCAAAACAATTTATCAATTCATGCTATTTAGTAGTGCGCCAAAATTAAGGGGATGGTAGCTTGGGTCATGACCTACCAGAATATCAAAATATGACCTTAGTGAAAACATCACCGTTTTCGAGATATTTTGGTTTTTATGAAAAATTAAATTTGATTTGAAATGAACATGGTAATATCTTGTTATTCATGAATAAAATGGGTGATTCTGAAATCTGCATTAATTAAGCAATTTTTTGTATTGCTTTCCCATCACTGCCTAGTAAATTTTTTTTTTTTTCACCAGTTAAGGTCAAAGTAGAGTCAAATAATTTTAAACAGCAAAAAAAAAAAATTTGATTATTTTTTTTCTCGACGGTCTTGTGTTAGTAATAAAAAATGACATGCTTACCAGGTAGGGCAACTTATCTAGAATATTTTAGCAAAAAAAACAATTAGAACATGTCGTTTTATGTGCACCTAGTCAATAATCTGAAATTTAATTTTTCATAAAAACCCAAATATCTCGATAACGGTGAGGTTTTCACTAAGGTCATATTTTGATATTCTGGTAAGTCATGACCCAAGCTACCATCCCCTTAATTTTGGCGCACTATTTCCTGGACACCCTGTATACAACGTAGTCGTGTATGCCAAAATGGACACAAGGAAAACATGCAGCTAGTAAGTGTTTCAGAATCACTCACATGAAATGTACAGTGATGTTCTTATGTTTAATATAAGAATTAATACAAGTTCTTAAGCACATCTCGTAAGTGATAAACAAAATATATTCACTTTTACGGAATTTTTCTACGATAGAAAAATCAATTTTTGCTACCGTAGGACGATGATTTGCTTATTAATAGTTTATTTTTTCTAATTGTGGGCTTGTACTCAAAACCAAGGCTTTTCAAGGCGCCCCCTTCCTTATGCTGTTTTCCAAAGCTCCGGGGCAGCTTGTCCCAGTTACCCCACCCTTCAGACTGCCCTGGATCCTCTTACAACCCAGAGACCATGCAAAATTCGTGACACGACCATAGAAAAAGAGAAAAAGGGTTTCTGCAAAACTGCAACTTAGCAGATTTCGCCAGCTACAGATTACCCTTTAGTGGCGTTGACTGCAAACAATTACCAGCCCTCCACCCGCAGCCCTGCACCCCCGCAAGTTTTCGCGTCTTTTGAATTAGGCAGCTTTCTTTTCGGGTGAATTTTCACAGTATCCTCCGGCCCAATAGAGCTCCAGCAGCCCGAGGAGGCCACTAAAGGCGCACGTGGGGGCCCCTAACTTTCCGCTCCCGAAGTCGTTCAAGTGTGGAAAGTTCATTTTTTATTCCAATTTTTTTCCTTTGTGTTTTCGCTTTTTTGATTTGTTACTGTGAAACGACGCGTAGATCCGGCTTTTTTTCCCTCCTCGTGAATTTCACGGAGTTTTCCTCAAGTTTCCACCGGGGTGTAGCCCGCGGGAGGCGGCCGTTCTCTGGCTCTTATTGTTATTCCTTTTGTTCGCGTTAGCGATTTTTTTTTGTATTTTTACTATTAAACGGCTGCCCGTGATCGCCTCGAAGTAGGCATCCGTCTGGTGAATACAAAGTGCGTCATCGGGGGTTCCATACTCTCGCGCTATTTTGTGCAGTATCAGGAAGCTCCCGGACAAAAAAAAAAAAGAGAGGATAAAAGTCGTCACCCACAGGGATGACGTTGGGTGGCCGCCGCAAAGCTCTTTATTTTTCAGTTGCCGGTCTCGTCGCCTGAGTGGGTGCTGCCCTGCTCTGCCCGCCCTAAACTCGGGCTCCTCTCATGGCATGTCTGTTCTGCTTTATATTCTGTGAATACATGAATAATATGAATAATAAGCTTTTCATAATTTACCAACAAAAACAAGTCTCCCTGTCCCCTCCTCCCGGAACCAGCAACCAGGAAAGGTTACTCCTCGGCCCAGCCGGGGAGGAAAAAGCAACAAACGAGCAAGCGGCGAGAAACAAAACCCGAAACGGGCAGAGGATGGCGCAATAAAAGGACACGGGATCTCATCTCATGCTGTTGCTGTTTGACACCCCGCAGGGTGCTGCCCTGCCCGCTTTGGGGTCTCGCACGGGAGTTGCGGGAGGACTGGAGCCTACCGACTTAAAGCGGGACTTGTGACAGAGATTTTCCCCTTTTGATTATCATTCGGTGAAAATTTTTCAATTTATTCAAATTCGAAACACCCTCATGCTCACCGCGCGGCGCCGCGTGAGTTTCCTCATTTTCTATGCATGGCCCCGACCGACGGACAGACGGACGGACGGACGGACGGACGGCTCTGCTGTGTTGCCGTGCCGTGCCGTGCACCATCGCTTCGCGCGTTTTTGTTTCGCCACCTCTTTTTTTTATAGAAATGCCCGGGGCAACACATGTTCGGAGTGAAATTCTTTTTTCTAAAGCCAACATCTCCCGGGCTCACAGTCGTCGTTTTTTCACTCCATTTTTCCGGAACGCTGACTAGTTCTGGGATTTTTCGTTTATTTTGTTTATTCAAGCGCCAAGCGATGATGAAATTCTGTACCGCACCGCACCCCAGCTCTCCCGCCCGTCCAGCAGCTTCCTGCCGAGTGAGTGGGCTCTATGAATTTTTAGAAATTTTTCGTTATATATACTTTTTTTTTTTTTTCGTGCGCTCTCATAAATTTTTTCGGGAGTTTTTTGCCTTCATTCGACATTTGAAATTTGAAGTATGTAATCATTTGAAAATGTTTGCAGAGTACAGATCTGTCTGATAATGTACGCCTACCTTCGTCCTTGAAATCGTCATATAAAGTCCAAAATACTTCAGGATGGCCCAACACTCCAATGAAATTTTTATAACTTCTTTAGGTTTTGAATCATTCCGTCCACTCAAAAAAAATATCTGGCTCAAACACCTAATTTGCTGGTAAGCATGACTTAAGAAGTCTATAAATATATAAAACTATCTTCTTATTTAAAGTACACATCTAGTTCAAACTATATGATGAAATTATTGCAAAAAACGAAGTCTATTGTTAAAACAACCTACGAGCTTTTTGAATAAACATGAATCTACTATTTTAAACCACTAGACAAATGTCCAAATCAAATTACTAGCTTGTTGAATGGACGAGTAGTTCACACAACGATGTCCACTGTTGTAATAACTCTCGCTTGTTGAATGGACGTGTAGCTACTAATTCAAACAACGAAACCCATTGTTAAAACAATTTACGAACTTGGTGAATCGGCATGGAGCTAGTAGTGCAGGGAACGAAACAATTTACGAGCCTATTGGCTTGACAGAAAGTTTCTAGGTTTTATGACGAGACTGATTAGTAAACGAACTTACAAATGTGAAAGGTTTTCTTCAAAATTGAATATTAAACAATCTCAAAATATATTCTAATTTTTATTTCTTCATTCATTTAATTATATTTTTATAAATTATATTCACACTTAAAAAGATGCTGGAAATTATTTTGTTTAAGCTAGCATCATCGATTTCTTTCCATTTTTACAAGATTTTATTTAACTTGCTTTGTTTGTAACTTTTTTTCGGTTCATAATTTGTACTCGCATTTTAGCACACTTCCTATTATCCGATTTTGATAAAATATGAAATACTTATGTTAATCTTGTGACAATACAATATAGTATATCTAATAGCGTTCTAAATCCAATATGCCGGACGCCCCAAGATGGCGTATTACCTTATATGCAATCAATATTAATTGTAAGCTGTAATTTAATAATAACATGAATAATAAATCATCAATCAATTATAGTACATCTATATTAGGGTGCTTTTTTTCGCGACTATTTTTTTTTTCCAGTCCCACCTCGAAATTTTGTGGCTAATACCTAAACATACATTCCCTGAAAATTGGAGCCCAAAAAAATAATATTTAGTACTAGACCAAGACGCATAAAGATTTCCCATATAAAATACACGTGAACTTTGATTATTTTTCTTCAAATCTCTACAACTTAGAGGCATTTTATGGCACAATCTTGGGCAATGGTAGGGTTTCTTCAGAATTGAATGCTCTACAAAAGTGTCCAGTGCGATGTAACCCTAACTCCCACCAGCGAGGTAGTACGGGTTATTGACCCTAATTTTTCCACGAAATTCTCGCTTTTTGCCCCTATCTCGTAAACAACAAGAGGTACAGGAAAAGTGAATATTACAAACTTGTAGGAAATTCAATTTCCTCCAAAAAGTTCTTGAACACCAAATCGCTAACATCGATATTTCTTGAGATATTGGGCTTTGAAGTTGAGGTAGTATGCAAGTTTCATGTATTATTGAGCTAAATTGTAGAAACACTACCTCAACTTCAAAGCCCAATATCTCAAGAAACATCGATGTTAGCAATTTGGTGTCTAAAACTTTTTAGTAGGAAATTGAATTTGCTACAATTTTGTCATATTCACTTTTTCTGTACCTCTTGTTGTTTACGAGATAGGGGCAAAAAGCGAGAATTTCGTGGAAAAATTGGGGTTAATGACCCGTACTACCTCGCTGGTGGGAGTTAGAGTTACATCGCAATGGACACTTTTGTAGAGCATTCAATTCTGAAGAAACCCTACCATTGCCCAAGATTGTGCCATAAAATGCCTCTGAGTTGTAGAGATTTGAAGAAAAATAATCAAAGTTCACGTGTATTTTATATGGGAAATCTTTATGCGTCTTGGTCTAGTACTAAATATTATTTTTTTGGGCTCCAATTTTCAGGGAATGTATGTTTAGGTATTAGCCACAAAATTTCGAGGTGGGACTGGAAAAAAAAAAATAGTCGCGAAATAAAAAGCACCCTAATCTATATAATATAATAAATCTGAATTATTTTTAACTGTGACCTTTAATAAGAGAAAAATTCATCTTCGATGTACTTTTGATTATAATTTTATTTCAATAACAGTATTACTCATGTTTTTTTCAAGTTCAAAAGAGGAAAATTTAAAACAGAATAAATTACGATGATTCACACATGAAACTGAAACAATCAGATACAATAAAATGATATTTATATCATGTTCATCAAGAGACGTGTAGGGCTCTCAATGTATAAAAATTTAAGACACTAGTTACATAGTAGTAGTATTCATTAATTTTAATGAATGGAGAATTTTACTTAAAGTTCCTTAGAAAATTAACGTCTTATTAAATTTTAATAACCGCCTTCTTTGACTATTGTTAAGGCCCTATCTTTTTTTTTTTTTTTTTTTTTTTTTTTTTTTTTTTACGAACCATCAGCTTAGTCAAAGCCTTGTAAAATATCAGAAATTAATCTGTAGCATATGACTGATTATTCATCATTTGGTCCGATGTTAGTAGACATGCGACCACAACCACCAAACAGACTTTTCTTTAGTGCATGCTTACTGACACGTAGATCAAACAAATCAGCATTTCTATTAACATTTAACCTCATGCGATTAATAGGTTGGAAAAAACTATAATTATTTTTACATAAACTAGTTTGTAGAAGCGACACCACCCTAAGATTACGCTCGTTCAGTCTGAAAGTGAATTTGCTTTTAAGGGAAGCTGAATCAATACTACCAATTAATAATTGGTGAACAAAAACAGTGTCTGCAATCTCCCGGCGCTTGTGCAGAGAGTGCATATCAAGAAGCCTCAGACGATCATTATAAGGGGGGAGAAGAACTGGATTGCTCCAAGGTAAATCTTTAAGAGCGAATCTGACAAATTTCCTTTGTACAGATTCAATACAATCAATATGAACTTGATAATAGGGCGACCAAACTTGACTCGCATATTCAAGAAGTGGTCTTACAAAAGAAAAATAAAGCTGTTTCAACACAGCCCTATTGGAAAATTCACGTGACCATCTTTTGATGAAACCCAACATAGAGTTGGCCTTAGTCACCATAGAGTTAATATGGTCAATGAAGTCCAATTTGCAATCCAGGATAACTCCCAAGTCACGGACAGAATGAACACGTCGTAGAGCATAATTTGATAAGGTATAGTCGAAACGCAGGGGGTTGCGTCCTCTACAGAAAGTCATAACTTCGCATTTACTAATATTCAGTTCCAAATCGTTGTGTGTACACCACAAGTGGAATAAGTCTAAGTCCTTTTGAACCACGTGGCAGTCGTTAATATTTTTGGTACAAAAGAATATTTTCATGTCGTCTGCGTAGATTAAGATTTTACAGATTTTAAGAAGTTGTGAGATGTCATCGATAGATAAAATAAAAAGAAGTGGACCCAGGTGACTACCCTGCGGGACTCCTGATGTAGCTAAAATCTTCTTCGAGGTGGTACGACGAAAAGAAACCTGGTATGTCCTGTTGAGCAAATACGAACGAATCCACTTAATAAGCAGAGATGGAAAGCTTAAAGATACTAATTTAAGGATTATTATGGAATGAGAAAGCTTATCAAAAGCCTTGCTGAAATCAGTATAGATACAATCTGTCTGCAGTCCCTTTTGGAAACCTTCAGTAGCAAAGGTAAGAAACTCAAGGAGATTCGTAGATGTAGACCGCCCCGGAAGAAAGCCGTGCTGGTTTGTTGAGACAAGTCGCTTGCAAACAGTAGAAAATTGTGAGTATACAATTGATTCAAAAAGTTTTGGAATACACGAAAGTTTCGCAATGGGCCTATAATTGCATACCTCACTTTTGCTGCCTTTTTTATGAATTGGAGTGATGAAGGAGTTCTTCCATAGCTCAGGGAATTTCCCGGTCTTGAGTGACTTTTGGAAGATTAATGTGAGAGGTGTGACTAGCTCATTGGAACATGCCTTAAGAATGGCAGGCGGAATGCCATCGGGTCCTGATGTGAAATCAAGTGGAAGCTCATTGATATGCTTGAGGACATCATTCGCAGTAATACAGACGGATAGATTAATAGGAACAGGGTTTTGGTTTAAGTGATTAAAATTATTAAGGTCGGGTTGAAAGTCAGGGGAGAAGGATTTTTCGAAAAAGGACGCAAACATATCGCATATTGTAGATGGAGTGTCACTAGAGACCCCTTCATATTGCATATTAGCAGGGTAGTCGTCCACCTAATCTTCACAAGTTCTGATGAATTTTGAATGCAATGTAGAATTTTGAATTCACTGTGTACACAATGTAGAAATATGTTTATTTAAGCAATATATATTCGCCACCTTAGAATTTCTACCTTATATTAGCAAGGTATACAAAAAAAAAAAAAAAAAGTAATTAAAACAGATTAGAAAATGTTTCACAACTCAACCTGCAACTATGCTTGCTTTCACGATAAAAATGCATTTATAGCGAAAATAAATGATTTCTATAAGGAGAAGCTGGCTGATTTTAATATATTTATATTTTAATATCGTATATTAACCTTAGGGTTAGGTTGAAATTCGAAAGATTGATTATTTTCAAGTCCAACAGTGACCTATACCTGCTCAATTCAGAGGATCTCTATTGGTCAAAGCGAAAGATTCTTCCAGGAAATTACATCATCCTCGCAGGTAACTTCCCGCGATGGCAGAAGGTAAACATTTTAGAAAAATAAAACAAAAAACTACAACTGCCGAAGATGCCTTCCTTTGGCCAGATTTTCATATGATGGAAATGATCGCTTCACATATATGTGGAGCCCCTTTCCCGAGCTAAAAAAGATACTACAGTTCGTGCGATGATCGCTGGCGAGTCCTCTGCGACGTGACCATTGTGTGAAAAGGCCGAGCTTGCGGGCTGGCAGCTTGGCGGGTAGATAAACCACCATCAACATAATATTTAAAATGCATGCCTTAATAACAGTCATAAATCAGCGAAATTACAACTTTCATTCGCGGTAATAGCAGGCTTCCTCGAGCGGGCTATGCAGAACGTATAATCACGGCGAGCATAGTTAGCTGGACGGTTTGCCACTATTACCTAGAATTAAGGTGGAAGTGGGAAAGGAGCAGCGAGCGCGGGTACTTCGGTGCATATATGCAGCACCACAGTTCGGTCAGACCCTTCGGACATTCGAGCGGACCCATTGGGCTCCGCTGCCAAGACTGACCAGTGCCCGGCCTTCGAGAGAGCCGGCCTGGTGGCTGCGGTGGTGGCCTACTGAACAAGCAAGCAAGCGGATCCCGGACAGGGGCCCCACAGCCAGTCAGAGCGATTTGGTCAAAGGCGAAAGCCCGAAGCCGGCCCGGGAGAGAAATGGACATTCAGGGGCGCAGCGAACGAGATGTTAATAGCGCGTTCCAGCCAATTTGATTGATTTCCCTCCTGACATTGATCGATGGCCGCGCGATTCCTGTTAGCCTAGTCGCGGCCGAGTTGCCCAATTTAATATGGGGCTCGGCGGGGACGTTGGCCGGGTCGGCGACTATTTAGCTAATCCCAAGAGCGGTGAATTGGCGTCAATTTATTTATGTTTTTTTTTTTCAACATCTACCCTTTTCCGAGTATCGGCCGTGTCTGTGGGGGTAATCGGGGCACGCAAGGTGCTCTCTGCTCGTATTAACGGGCCCAAGAACGCCCATCGCTTCAATTTATTCAAAATGGTATCCTGACGAGGGCTTTTATACCGGATATTAAAACCCGGCTTAATCTCCTCCACCGACGACGATTGAGGAGCTTGTAAGTGGCGGTGCCCCCTGCATACTAAGCAGGTCGCGAAGGGGTAAAGTGGATCGGAGAGCGCCCGAAGACGACAGACAAACAGTGAACCATTTTCTTCGTCTCGTGTGATGCGAAGTGAGGGAATCCCAGCCGCAATCAAAGGATTCGAGACGACGAGTACTAGCGAAATCGAATCGAAGGGCACAAAAACACAAAACAGCTCGAATCCAGCCAGAGCCTGCTCTGCAGGTTTCTAGGAGTTGTCAGCAATTGTCGGCGGGGATTCATCTGACGTAGAATAATTCGAATAAAGCGAATCCTCCTTGCGATTTTCGGGGACGGGTCCTTCGCCCAATGCAAATATGTGCGAGTATAATGGGCTTAATGGGTGTCCATTGAATATTCATGACACGTTAACCCTTCTGGCGTTGTGTTGCCTTTCAGCCCTTTTAAGCACATAACTCATATCTGGTCCGGGAGGCGGGAGGGTGGGATTCCTTTGATCACATCTTATTCGCTGCAGCCCCGTTTCAATATTATTACAGGGTGTATATAGTCGTTGTACCCGACTGAACCCTGTTCGGGAGCAAAAGTCGCGGGCGGGCGCAGGGGATGTCTCTTATCTAATTGTTTATAGTCGAATAAGCATATTGAGTGAACCCTTTTCATTAGGCACCCGGGAGGGAGCGGAACTGGGGCCAAGAATTCCACAAAGGTCGCCCGCTCGGCCCGCAGTAGCTCCTTCCCTTCCCCTATGAATGCGAAATGAAATGTCGCTGCTCTTCGAGTGGTTTGGCCGTGGCGAGTTCCAGTTTCAATATGATTTAATTTTATTAGATGCTCTCCCGTGGATGACCCTGCTGCCAGCATAAATCAATTTCCCCGAGGAGCGAACGTTTTAATTTACGGCGCGGCGATATCACCGGGACACCCCTTTGTGATCGATGAGCGTTCCGTACTTTTACGTGTCGTACGCCTTTGCGATGAGATGGCTGCTATTTCATGTTTCGCAACGGCTGAATACTTAATAGCACCTATATATGCTAATTTGCACGCACGTCACACTACTTTTTTACTAAGCCTTCAAGATGTGCAGAAAGAATGGAGACGTATTTGACATTGGAAGTCTCGTTTTTAACTAAATAAAAAAATAAAATTTACTTTATGGTTCTATTGGCCCTATTAAATCCGCCGAATAAAAAGCAAAATTTAATAGGGGTCCGCACCACAAAATTTCATTATTTCCCATTACATTAAATTTTGAAAAAGTCCGGAAAATAGGTAGGTCTCCAGTATTTTAACCCTTCTAGTGCCGAACGAAAGATTAAAGTTGCGCTATTGTTGAGCTAAATATATATATAATTTGTTGAGTTTCAAAAAAATGGTAGTAACAAATTAATTTTAAAAGAAAAAATGCATTAAGAACTAAATTAATAACTAGGATATTTCAATATTTGTTGAAAATTGTGTAATCAAAAAGCACGTCACATCCATCGGCCCTAGTTCTGCAAATGTTGAATGGATAAAAAACGACATACGAGATGTTTATTTTTTTCGACTTTGACTTTTGTGAATTGGCTCAGTATTCTATTTGAAAAGTTTTTCAACTACCCAAATCTCACCTTAAATCATAACACTTCCAAGTGTCTATTTCAGAAGCGGGGTGTATCCTTTTGGTATGAGAATGAAAGGCTTCCTGACCGCGTTACAGATACATATGTAGAAAATCCCAAGTGCCAACATTGTGGCATGCCTCAAGGGAGCGTTACTGGGCCCCTTTGCGTTTTCGGTCGCCCAATGAATAGATTTTAACTTTTTAACCAAGGAAGTCGGCTGTCTTTCCGGGTGCCTGCCATGAGTCTGAAAAAAAAATAAAATAAACTCAACCCGGAAAGGCGGAAATCTAACGCAGAAAATATTTACATAGGTACCAGAGAGTACGTTGTATACGAAGTGCTGGGCTTGTATGAAGGGTGTATGAGGGTGGGATGAAGCCACCGAAGAGGGAACGATCACTGGACCATATCAGAGGAGCCCAGCGGGGACCGTGGCAGAAAGCTTAGGTTAGGTTTTCCCTAAGTGAAAGTCTCTGCGAACTATAACAGAGCAGCTGCGATTTTTGCCCTTCTCCGTCCCCCCGGCGACGCGACTTTTGTTTTTCTTTTGAGTTTTGCGTTGTGTACTATTGTGGGGACTTTTAACAGTGGGCCACAGCAGCATACCGGAAGCAGCAGTACCACCACCACCCCGACCGAACTCCCTCGGGAGCTAGGGTTTTATAAATCTTCAAATGAAAACATTTCCTTGCTCCGTGGGGCGAGCAGCGGCCGGGTCTTTTGTTTTCTGTTTTTGACATTTCGATTCCGGGGGAAAAAACAAAAAAATGAGGGCTGGGTTTGGGTTTAACGTTCAGGGATTGTCGGCGGTGAGAAGGGGCAAGCTTCGTCCAATAAACAAGGACGCGAAGAAAAAACTCCCATGCGGAAATATTTTTAGTGAGCTAGCGAGATTAAACCACTTTACATTGGCCATTAGCCGGTTTCGTGGGTGGGAGGCAGGTGGGTTCCTGGTCCGCGCTCCTCCGAGCTGAGAACAAACGCAAACATACATGTACCTGCCAGTGGCGGTGGCCAGCCGCCCTGAATAACTCCATAATTTATGGCTGGGAGCCGATTTCAATTATTTAATCAATAATATTAATTTTCATATCATATTTTGTCATAAACAATATAGAGAGGCTTGTTTGAGTCCTGCCAGGACAGCCGACTCCCCGGTTCCCTGTGTCCTGTGGCAGGATGGCCAGCAATTGAATTGAGCACAATGCACAATCCGCCGGTGATATCTGTATCTGTGTATCTCTCGGTGGCCAGAGCCAGACATCGTCCGCAACGCACATATCTGGCCCCGTCGGATCCGTCCGAACGTGCGTGTCTCTGTCGAGTCCACACTCCGCACGGTGGTGGCATGGTCCGAAGGTGACATTGTTGTTATGTGTCGTGCCGACTTTGCATATGTGCGAACGTGTGTAACACGGACAATGGCTTATGCGGGGATTGGCGATACTCGCCCGATGATGATTTCAATTGAAACGAATTTCTGGCCCACATGATGCTGTCAGCTGGACGGGACCATGTAATGCATCTATCCGGCCGGCCCCCGCCCGCACTGTGCTTCGGCTCTGCGGGCCGATAAATGAAAAACTTCGTTTTCATTTTGTGTTTCCTTTAGAGGGGCACACCCCTCCGTATGTATATCGCCGCCGCCACCACTGCGGCGGGGGTAAACGTTTATCTTCACGTGGAATTTTTCGCATTCAATTTATTTTCCGTGACTCTTTTTTGCCATGCCGTGCCGCGCTGTGCCGTGCCGTGTCGGCCCACCGACAGGTGTGGTGTATGCGCTAGGGGTGGCGGGGGGTAGTCACTGTCTGATTGTGTGTGATGTTTGCAGATAGCGCGTGTAATTATTGGCGAACAAAAAATACAATACAAACAACAACAAAAAAAAAAAAAAACAGCTCCGCTGATATCTCAACAGGATTATTATTTTCATCAGTTTAACAGGTTGGACGGAAAAATCGATACACGTCACTACCGGGGGTGATGATGACAGCATTTCAGGGAATTTTAGATGTTTGTCGAAAAATTCAGCGAACGGAAATGTCAACATGTCTGGCGGTTACTATAACAAAAATTTTAGCCCCATAATCGCATTACAAGCGCTGCCTTGTCAATTTTTTTATCAGCATTAATTAATTAATTATTCAATTGCTATATATTTTATCAATATGGCTGTCTTCCTTGTACAACAGAAGTCGATGTTGACTTAGAGATGTTGTTATCGAAAAAAAAAATCGATATTCAATGTATGGGTTGCGATGCGATGATAATTTGTGCACAAAATGTTTTTTTTATTATGCAGTTGACGTCATATAACGAAAACCTAATTAATTAAGCTAATATAGTAAAAGAAATGAGTTGAAAAAAAAAGGAAAAGTGTTAAATAATTTTATTTTACAAAAGCTTGACTGATATTAATCCAATACTAAAAAATCAAGGCAAACAGATTGTCTTCTTTACTGGGTATTGTATTAATATTAGTCAGGTTTTCTTTGGAATTGTAATTCTTCATTTCTACTAAGTAGTTGATGATTAACAATTACAATTCCTCCTGATGGATGACATAAATTCCTTATTTAACATATCAATTCAAATGACAATTCTAGGGATTTGGAATTTCAGTTATTTAATTCCTAAAGGATTCATTCCGATCTAGACCTGACTCCAAATATGTATTTTCTTATGTTAAATTAAAAATTTAATATTAAGTATACTGAGGTCGCCCTTTTACAAAATCGAGAGATTCAATCAATAGAATATAGATTTTTTGAGATTTAGATTCAACAGTGACTTTGGTGTAATATTTAAAAAGTAACATTCTCAAATGGAAATCTATATATAGTACTAATAAACAATGTAAATTATATAAGGTACCACTTTATAAATGTACTACCAAAATACTATAAAATAATAAGAAGAAATGATTTTATTATCAGAAATAGACATGGTTCTTTTTGTAGTAGTAAAAATGTGTTTGTTAGTAGTAAGCATTTAAGAATATAGATTTTTATTTCTTACGAAACTTGTAAGAATAGCATGTAGCTTTCAATTTAAAATATCGTAATGATAAAGTGTAAATGTAAATCTTATAATCGAAATATATATCGTATCTTATATCGAATATTTTAATTTACATCGATATTTTCCTAACATCCCTGTGCTGACTGAAAACAACTGACTTGTTTTGGTTTATGCAATTCAACGTCGAGCGAAAACGATGTATTACATTTCAAATATATACGGTGAGTTTTTTTAAGTAACCATGCATATTATTATACTGTGGTGTATACTAATATAACGCATGTTAGACATTAACTCCTACCAATTATTTCGTAAACGTAGTTATATGTCACCATGACTGTTTTCAACATATCCGCTGTCAGCAAATATACTAACTTTATTACTCACCTTCTTATATATGTAATAGTTACAAATATTCAACCGAAATTGATAATTACCTGGAAGAAAAGAAAAAAAACGTTTAATATTTAGAAAACTGAGGAATTATTCTATACAGATATTTATACATATTGATCTATTGATACATGTAACAGAAACAGCTAATAGTGTTGCAGTAAATACCTTTTAAATTTATTTCATTTTAGATAAATTTATTTGCTGTATCAACCATAATGAAAACGTCAAAATGATTAAGCTAAATATAAATCTTTAGCGATAGTTCAAGAACTTCCAGCTTATTTTATCATATTCATGACGAAATAACCCTTATAGAAAATTAATATTATAATAACTACCAATCACAAGTAATGAAAACAACTGAAAATAACAATGAAAACAAGTGAACATTAATGAGATTGTGTTTTTCTATTAGGGAAATATATAACTTCCCTATATTTCTATAAACAACAAAGCTAATAAGATTTCAGAGCGAATACCGGAAAATTAGTTCACTGTTCGTTTTTCTTATATTTCTTCTTCTTATAATTCCGACCATGATGAAGATTCCCTTCTTTTTAGTATATTTATAAAACACATTTTTATATATATATATATATATATATATTTTTTTTTTTTTTCTAGTACTTCTAGTTTGTATTTTGAATTTAGTCCGCTCATTAACTTAGAAAGTAAGTAGAGTTGAATTAATAATATCCATAAAATTAATTGTTGACTGCTAATATTTAAGTTACCTCACTGTTCAAAAAATTATTTCTGTCTTGATTTCCCTTTTTTCAATTTACCTTTTTTATACTTTACGAAGAAAGTCATTGAACTCTACTGCCCTTTTATGACTAAACACCTTAAATAACGTGGCTGTTATAAGCTAATAAAATAAAAATTTAATTGCCTTCTCACCTGTCACAATAGTTTGATTCTGCGAAGAGTCTATTAAAAAGCAATATGTGAAAGAGCGCAATATGTCCATTATTAACGACTTTTACGACACACTAAAGACAAACAGCGTTTCAGACAAATCATAAAATTGAAATAAAACGTTCCTCCGTGCCGCAGATCGTCATAAATTAGCTCGGTCGCGCGAGCAACAAATCGCCAGCAAGAGATCGCAATCGGCCCAAATTGATTCAATTACGACCACTGTAAATTTGCCTAAATCCCGATTTATGTAGTTCTCCACACCTCAGCGCCCCATAAACTTAATTTCCATGGCGCAAGGCTCTTTCATTCGACGGCCAAATGACGGCCGTAAACGTCATTAAATTGACACTTTCAACAAGTCAGCTTAAAATCCAATAAAAAACTCGTAACCGGGCCATAACGCCCTCCCCGTGCCCCGGCCCCTCCTCCCAGATCCAAGATTTGTGTGTTGCCCAAGAGGAGAGGACCGGAGCACGGCGGAGGAGTACAGAAAAAAAAAAATTGTTTCAGATGCTCAGCATCTTCTGGAGCACAGATCTCTGGAGGGAGCCACGACGCGACGTATAAACATAATTTTTGGGGATTCTTTACGACGTCGGTGAAGTGGCAGACTCTTGATGGTGCTGCAAAGTGGTCGGGAATGTTTATGGGGCAATAACTGTTCTCTCGGAACAGATCCCCGTCCCGGGAAGAGGAGCAAGAACACAACCCTTCTTTTGGGCCGCTTTTCTTATCTGCCGTCCATCTTACAACCTCATAAAATTTGTCGTAATGAGGTGCACTTCAGTCAGATACTCGGGCGCTGCTAGGGTCTAAGTAGCCGCTCGCTCGATGGTGGCAGTTTGTCTTCGAGTGGCACTCGGGTCCAGCAGCGCGGATGCTGGGAGAAGAGAAGGAGTGTGTGGGCATGGCGCATAAATCTCGAGAGCCGCCTTCAAGAGTTTATAAATCAATTAATTAAGGCCTCGTGAAATTTCGCGAGAATTCGAGTAGCAGCAACACCGCGTTCCGGTCTATTTTCGCGGAAGTTATAGTTGGCTGGACCGCCGCCGGGGACGAGGGGCGCTGCACTATAATGTCGCCACACTTGTTTACAGTCCCTGGACATTGGCGTTTATTAATTGTGCCACATAGTCAGCACCCCGCCGTCATCGTCAAGTGTCGGGGCGCGGGACATTTGCATCGAGGTGGCGGCCATGGATTGGGAACAGGTTGCGTTGCGCGCCCCGGTGCGACGACGACGACGACGACGAAGGCTACAAAAAGAGTAACACCTGCCCCGGCGCGTTCATTAGACCTCTCAGTTTCGGTAATAATACACTCCGGCTGACTTGGCGGAGCACCGGTGTGGTCCCCGCAGCACCACCGGCCCCCACTGGGGAGCGTAATAAAGTTGAATATTCACTGGCATCAAGGAATATACCGAGACGTGTTACTAACTTATTTCTGCTGACATATTGTTGTGAGAGCTCTGATTGATTTACTGCGGGCCGGGACTTAGCAGGAAATTGTATCTGCAGCAGCCAGCGGCGGCGGCGGCGTCTCTGCCTCGTCGGATAACTTTAACTGCTAATTTTACTGTAATTTAAGGGGCGCGGAAAGAAACCAGGAAGTCGAGGAGCCGCATCAAAATCCGCGGTCTCTGCCCGCAGATCCACAGAGTGGCAACATCCCAGGTAGAACCTCTTCTGCTGCTGGCTGACGTGCAGCCTCCTCCCTTTGCTGCTTTGTTGTAGGATTGGGTCTTTGCTCCGATCGGTAAGGCTCAGATGTTAAAACCAGCGCTTTAACGTAAATTGCTTTACTCACTTTGATTGGAACCTGATGGTCTTGTGGAATTATGACAGCCAGCTGCAACTGGTGCATTAACCCTTCAAGCGCGTACCTCCGTGCAGAACTTAGCAACATATGTAGGGTTTAAATGACTTCAGCCACTTTTCAAACTGATCTATTTTCAAATTTTTTGAACTTAGGAGACAATCTTTAAGGAAATTTAGTTTTGTTTAAGTAATGTTTTTAAGATCGTACATATAAATATTAAAAATGTTAAAAAAAAAAACTGTAGAAGTGGTAGTACTTTTACAGAAAAATACAAATGCAAAATTTCTATTTGGGAGAGCTCTTAGATGAAGATTTAGGATAAAAGTAGAAGCCATTAGTACTTAAAAAATCCACCGTCTCTTTAACACGTTCAACCCGGCGTGTACCACCGGTGGCTCACAGGCGAATGGTTCATTTGGCGGCGTGTACCACCGGTGACATGACATCACATGATTTTTTTTTTTTTATTGAAATATTGAAGAACTTATTTTTACAGGTAGGCTATAATAGAATTAATGTATTTACATAATTATTTGTTTTGATGGGTATTTTTTTTTTGTACAAGGCGCCACCAGATAAGGCAAAATACGGTTTTTACTGCCGCCCGATGAAGTGAAATACAAAAAACTGCGCCCGCGTCAACGTGTTAAGTTATGGCAGGAAAAGAATTTTAAAATCAACAAGACGTTAAGTGAGGTTTATAATTTTTTTGCAGGATCAGGGTACTAAATATACAAATTTTCGATTTAGAATCAGAAAACGCTAGGATAAGTTACTTTTTCATCGATTAATTTTTAAATGAAATTGAAACTTGGAAAATTTCACTCTCGTAGAAAAGTCAAAATAGGGGCTTATTAATATAATTTTTAAATCATATCATATTATATTTCATCAAATTTTTTATGGTATAATATTTTTTTCCGATTTAAAAAAAAAAAAAGAAGTTTCACATGGTCAGCTTCATAAAAATGTTAAAAAAAAGGAGGCACAATGAGCTTTTATGTGTCTCTGAATTAAACCTGCCAGTGTAGTGGAAAAATATTTTTAACTTGTCAAATGTTGTGCAGTTCTAATTTTATCCTGAAATTACACGAAAATCGAAAATGTTTAAAAAAGTCTGTAGTCAGATACATTCTCAGCATCATTATCCTTTGATTTTTGCAATTGACCCTCGCAACCATTATTTTAACACTTTTCAAAAATTAAAAAATTCGTCACAAAGACAAATAGCTAGGAAATCATTTTACAAGACTGTCGTTGAAACCCTTTAAGGGGTAATGCCATTCCATAGAGTATACATAGTCCTGCCATAAGTTCTGTCCCTTGCAAACATGCTAATAACTTTTGAATAAAACAATAACAATTCGAAATATTTATACGGTTTATTTCTTAATATCTATAGAATATTAAACAAAAAACATTATTCAAAATGTCCACCCTTGGCCTTGATGCACCTCTTCAAACGGTCCGGCCACAAATCTATCGCAGCACGCACCACTCCAAAGGTATCGAGGTAGCCATTTTAATCAAATCGGCTTTCAAGGTCGCGATGTTTCGGTGTGGTTTAGAGCAGGCCTTCTGCTCTAACACATTCCACAGGCAGTAGTCCAATGGAATCAGATCTGGACTTCCCGAGGGCCAATCCTCAACAGCAATGAAATCCGGTAAATTCAGCTGTAACCAGCGTTGCGTCGACTTCGCCTTGTGTGCTGGTGCTGAATCCTGTTGAAATATCCAGTGCTTCCTGGCGAACAAAGTTCCGCTTAAAGGCTTCATAACCTTATCCAAAATGTCGGTTTGGTAGTTGGCTGCACGCGTTTTTACACCTTGTTCACAGAAATGCAGTTCTGTGACACCTTCGTAGGACACCCCCCACCAAACCATTACGGAAGCTGGATGATGACCTCTTTCCACCCTAGGGATCTTCTCAGACGCTTCTCGAGACGAATGAGCATAAACCTTGTCATTTTGGCGGTTAAACTTTTCTTGGACTGTGAAAATTTTTTCATCCGAAAAGAGGATATTTTTGTATCCACCATCAGCGTGCCGCCTTAACAACTCCTTCGCTCTCATGGCTCTGATCTGACGGAGAGATGCTGTGAGGCGTTGTCCTGTTCTTTTTCTGTAAGCTCCAAGTCTGAGGTCGTCTTTGATGATGCGTGACATGGTCCTAGGTGGAATTTTCATTTCTCTAGCCATTATTTTCTGTTTCCGGAGAGGATTTCGCCGAATTCTTTCAGCTACGGCTTTAACGGCTGCTGCAGTCCTCGTTTTGCGTGGGCGACCCTTCCTTGGCCTGTCATCTACTGACGACATCTCATTGTACCGTTGGATGGTCCGATAAACAAATTTCTTGGAAATTTTCAATAATTTTAGTAGATCGTAAATCTCTCCTGGCGACTTTTTACATTTATGTAATGCGATCACTGCTGTACGGTTTTCTTTGATACCCCAGTCCATGTTCATTGCACGACTTATCAAAACCAAATGAGTTGTTTTTAATAGTTCGGGATATACTTAAACTACTACATAAAAAAGAACGATCAAGAGTTACCAGCATTTGTTTTAGCTGTGTTTTAAAAGCAGGGACAGAACTTATGGCAAGACTATGTACTATATATTACTACTCAATATTGGGGAAACATTTGTACAAAAATCTCATGAGTTATAATTTATCCTATCTACACTACATTTTACAATTCTATATAAACTAAAACTACCTAACCTATAATTATTATTATTTAAGCTAGACAAAGTTGCCGAATAAGGGCATTGGTGTTGTATTCGCACTTGACAAAATAGTTGTTAGCTAATTTATTGAATTTAGCCTCTATGAGCTCAATATCTGCCATATAATGCAATCTTTTTGCTGAAAAATATCATAATAAATTAAGTATTTTATCACCTTATATAAGTATAAGGAGTTTGTTATTCAAGCTTAGGACTGATTTTCTATTTATAAATGGATGTAATATTCTTGTTACGATATTTATTTTATGAATAGTTTATAAGTCAAGGTTTTATCTAAAGTCCCTCCTAGATATTTCACATTTTCACATCATGGAATTTATACCCCATCTATTTTGAGATTATTTGTTGATAAATTGAGTGAAAAAATTATCTATTTTGAGTAAAAAGCATGACTTTTGATTTATTTAAGGAAATGTTTGGCTATTGTGTGAAGACCTATCTGTGTATATAATTGATACATGACAAGCACCTAGCATAGGAAAATCTGCCGTAAATATATCATTTAATATAGGTTCGAGTACTGATCCTTGGGGCATACCAGCTACTATCTTACATGCTTCAGCACTATTTGACCCTTCATATAGTTTAAAGAGTACCTATTTTTGAAGTAATTTGAGAATATAGAGATGAGATATTTAAGAAACTTATATTTAATCATTTTGTATATCAATCCTTCATGCCAAACAGTGTCGAGCGTCGAATATAATAGTATGGGTAGAATGTTAGGTTTTAGGTGCACATTATATAATCAAATTTTTTGGTTTTTTTGGGTTAGTAGAGCAGCCTAAAAATTTGAAAATTATTGGTGAATTGGTTATAAAGATTTAGCCCAAAAATGTTACCGCTTAGCTCTTGACCGTTTTTTTTTTTTTTTTTTTTTTTTTTTTTTTTTTTTTTTTTTTTTTTTTTAAAGATGGCGGAACTAGAGCTTGAGCTTTACCCAGAACAGAAAAACAAATTTTTTCCAATTCAATATAAAACTAGCTTGATCGCCACGTAGCGGAATTTAAAAAAAAGTACGTTTGTTTTGTAGAAATGGCGCATGATAAATTTTTGTTCGATCAAACATTACGTGAACAATTGTTTATAAAAAAAAAAAAAAAATTTTATTTTAAAGCTAAATTAAAAATATTACATAAATTGGTCAAGATCTATTGAAGTTATGTGTCCAGTTAAAAAAAAACTAATTTTGAGATAAACCAGTTTAAAGTTTTAAGTAGCATTATTTGGCTTAGCCTCACTACCTGAAATATGTATTTAAAACAGTTTTCCCCTTAAGGTATAAATTAAGCCAAAAAAAATATATTGTATATTTTGGAAAGTCCTAAAATGCCACCATTAGGAGGTACTCCTTAAGATTCCCAATGGCAAATAAATGTACATTGTGTATATATGTTATGTGTTATTCTAAATTAACAATTGTTTTTAATCGTCCACAGGCTGAACCATAACCGTTTCCCAAGGTCTGTTTTATTGTATCCAAGTGGTTGTAACCAGGGTCACCAGTAATTGAATAGCAACAAAGTTGCTACCACAAAGTCTTTAGGTGTAGTTTGTGGTTTTCCGTCACCCAAACCCCGAGGTTAGCTTTATCCGGTTAATCGCAGAAGGCTAACATGCGAAAGCCGCCATCGTGGCTTTGACCCCGCAACAGGGCGACCCGAAAATTTCCCACTAATTGTAAGTTTTTTGTTCGTCAATTCCCCGGGTTGACTTTTATTTTTTATTTTCGTTTTTTGTCAGCCGGAAGCAGCGCACATGGTGGGCCTCTAATTGGCTGCTCTGCTTAGTGATTTGGAAAACGCATGGCGGGCCTTTTCCTGCTGCGCGTGGCGTCTTACAGAAATTTCGTAGTCGAGCCCCGAAAAAACGTAGAAAAGTAGATAAAAGTACATATCTAAATACATTTCAAGAAGCAGCGCGTTGTAGCACACAGCTTGAGGCACAGGAAGAAGTCGCTTTTGGGCCGCAACTGGCAATCGCGGGATTATTATGTAACTCCCGCGATCGTCGCAGTCGCACTAATTAGCGCTGACAACAGGGAAAAACTCTTCCGGTCGACTATTTTTTGGACAACAAAAGAAAACCCGAGTTTTAGCCTTTTCCCCTGGTAAAAAAATATATTGCGTCTGCTGCCCTGCCCCTGTCACCCTTCCTCGCGGACGGACTTCCATTGACGGCGGCAGCAGCAGCGGCGCGGCGGTTGCACGGCGCAGTGCTGGGAATTTCGTAATTTTTATTATTTCTCATTACGACGGGCAGCGGAACATATCCGCGCGGGGCTTCGTTTATCTCCAATTTGGAGCCATAAATCAATCGGGCCGCTTTATATGATATTATAATTATTGCCTATAGGGCCCCAGTGACCGGTCGGCGCGGCGTAGGTAGGCTCGTTTTCGGCCACTCAAGTTGTTGGCGGCGCGGCATCGGACGTTGCATCGCTTCGCCAGTCTGCAGCAACATACCCTTCGGTGTCTTGAGAGCAGTTCGATACGAAAATTGATCGAAATAGATAAGAGCATTAGAGAGAGACAGGGAATGTGGAACGACTTTTGCTTTCCGTTTTTGAATCGATTTTAATTTAATTTGATGAGGAAACCAGAAAGTTGGAATTTGTATGTTGCGAACGCTCATTATTGCAACTGGAAAGTATATTTGTTGTTTTACCGATAACACCTATGAACATGTTTGTCTCAGCTCCCATGGCACAAAAAGTTACTCGAACACCTCAAATTTAAAAAGTGAAAATGGGTTAAAAACATGTAAAAAACATTTTACAACAGCCAGACTAGTAAAAACTTGTTGATTACTATTTTTAATGAATTTTTAAAATTTATTTTTCAAAACACCTGTTTGAAATTTAGACAATTTATTAATTATTTTATTCACAAAAATGTTGCGGCAATAGCCTACACAATAAATCCAATTGAAGACTACTGATAGTTTAGAAATAAAAAATTAAATATTGTTGAAAGGAGAAAAAGAAGAATAATAAAAAAGATTAATTAAAAAATACGAAAAAAAGATGAATCCAAAAAGAAACTGAGAAACAAAAGAAAAACTGAGCACAGTAAATATTATTTCCGGGCAAGGATTACGTGAAAGGGCTGGGAATCGTATGTCTTAAAGATATTTTAAAGAAGTAGAGACTAGGACGTAAGATATTAACATTATGAAGGTAATTTCTAACATTAGTTCTAACAATTGCAATTTTAAAAATTAAGAGAGAGCGTAAAATACTCGATGGAGTATAAAAGTTAACCTTGTTCAATAAGGCGGGCGTACTAAAGTGGTAAATAATGTATGATTTTTGAAAAAAAATTGTTTCGCTGACGATTTTTGTTAATTAACATCTGACGGACCTTTTTTTTAAATTATTATTTTGTAAAATAAGTAAGTTTAATTTTTAAATTAAGTTTGCGATAAATGAATTTACCTAGCTCTTAACGAAATAAATTCTTTTGTAAAATAAGTTAAGGGGGCTTGGCACTCCCAAAAAAAATGTTTTTTTTTGTACTGTTTTTGGCTGCTAAAATCTTTTGAAGAAAACATCGAGAAAATCCACTCGGTTATTACATAATTAATTGGAATTAAAAAAGCCTATTGGTCGTCCTTAACTTTTAATATGTTATTATAGAAATATAAAGTCAAAAAATTAACTACGGACGGAAAGATCGGTAACAATTTTTCGATTTATATCAAGTTTTTGTCTCCAAAAACCGACCTTTTCAAAAAACGCCGCCATTTTTTTGTTTTTTGGCAAAAATTTTTCCTACTAGTTCATTTTGTAGCGGTTTTCATAACTATTAAAACCCACTTTTTTTGTCGTTCCGATGAGGTAAAACTATGCACACTTTGAATTTGCGATATTTTTTTCAAAAACTTATAACAGCGAAAAGACCAGAAAATTTAACAAATAAAGGTTTGTATTATATATTAAATTGTATTATATTTGAACGTTCTCAAAATAAATGTGCAAAGTTTCATCAAGATATCTCCTTGTTTTCTTTAAAAATATTCCATTTTCCGAAAAGAAAAATTTCGCGATTTGTGGGTGGCAGGCCTCCTTAAATTAACCGAATATTTCGTTAGAGCTTCTCAGCTTCTTGTCCCTATATATATATAAAAATGAAAGTTCGTTTGTTTGTTTGTTTGTTTGTTTGTTTGTTTGTTTGCTTGTTTGTTGCTCAATCACGCCTAAACGCTTGCATCGATATTTTTCATTTTTTGTCCGAAGGTAGTACATTTTCCGACTTAACATATAGGTTAATTTTTTTTCGGATAATACGTAGGGTTTCAAAATGGCGGATCCAAGATGGCGGCTGAACATTTTAAATTTGAAGCGATTTTCATGAAAATTGGTACATAGAGGTTTAGGGGGATGGGGATTTCAAATCCGCTGTCCAAATTTAGAAATTCAAGATGGCGGATCCAATATGGCGACCAAGATTTCTTGATTTCAACGGATTTTAATGAAAATTAGTACAATGATTGTTTTAAGGCCACTGATTTTGAATATTATCAAAATTTAGAAATGCAAGATGGCGGATCCAAAATGGCGACCACATTTCTCGATTTCAACGGATTTTAATGAAAATTAGTACAATGATTATCTTGAGGACACTGATTTTGAATGTTATCAAAATTTACAAATCAAAGATGGCGGACCCAATATGGCGACCAATATTTCTCGATTTAAACGGATTTTAATGAAAATTAGTACAATGATTATATTGAGGTCACTGATTTAGAATGTTATCAAAATGTACAAATCCAAGATGGCGGACCCAATATGGTGACCAGAATGTCTCGATTTCATTGGATTTTAATGAAAATTGGTAAGTACAATGATTATTCTGAGGATACAAGTTCCGAATAATATCAAAAGTTGTAAATCCAAGATGGCGGATCCAATATCAACCGAGTGTCTCGATTTCAACGGATTTTAATTAAAATTAGTACAATGATTATTCCGGAGCCACTAATTTCGAATATTATCAAAATTTCCATATCCAACATGGCGACCAAAATTTCTCGATTTCAACGGATTGTAATAGAAATTAGTACAGTGATTATTCTGAGACCACTAATTTTGCATATTATCAAAATTTCTAAATGCAAGATGGCGGACCCAACCCAATGTCTCGATTTCGAGGGATTTTAATGAAAATTGGTACAATGATTATTCTGAAGCTACAAATTTCGAATATTATTAAAATTTGTAAATCCAAGATGGCGGGTCCAATATGAGACCAAATTTGTTGATTTAACGGTTTTTACTGAAAATTAGTATGTACAATGATTATTCTGAGAATACAAGTTCCGAATATTATCAAAAGTTGTAAATCCAAGATGGCGGATCCAATATGGCAACCGAATGTCTCGATTTCAACGGATTTTAATTAAAATTAGTACAATGATTATTCCGGAGCCACTAATTTCGAATATTAGAAAAATTTCCAAACTCAATATGGCGGATTCAATATGGCGAGCAAAATTTCTCGATTTCAACGGATTTGAATGAAAATTGGTACAATAATTATTTTAAGGCCACTTATTTTTAATATTATTAAGATTTGGAAATTCAAGATAGCGTATCCATAAAGGGGTTTTCGAGTTGAAACAATTTTATAGGATATAACAAACTAGAACATTTGAGAAGTGTTTAATTAGTAAGTATTTACCCAACGCCGGGTGAAACCGGGTAACCCAGCTAGTATTTTTATGTAATAAAGTACGAATGTTCATTTGAGTTACATTACAAGCAGAAGCTTACTGACATTACTCAGCATTACTTAGCATTCTGTAACAGTAATCAGCATGACCTATTCTAGTAAGTCTAAGTAATGCCAGGTAAACCAATACCATTACCTGACAATTATATTTTTTGAAGTAGCAATACTGGTAGTCATGTACCGGCAATTTGTCTTGCTTGCATTACTTCTAATTGTACTGTATATGGTAATGCATTATTTTACTGCTCTGTTATACAATCCGTTCGTTTTTTAAAAATTTTCAAATATTGCTGAAATATGTTTTTTATTTTTATTTTTAATACTATTTTTCTTAAAAACTCTGTGTGATTTTAAAAACCGTGTATTCGTAATTATCAACCCAAAATCTCTCTTAAACAGCTATAAAATCCGAGGAAAAATTCGAATAAAATTATATCTGTACCATATAAATTACAAGAAAAATGTTTTACTCTGTGTAAGAATTGTATTTAACAATGTTTGTACATTTTGTTATGACACAATTTATATTTTTTATTTTGTATTCTACGTGACTTGAGCTTTAAAATGACATAAGATATACTAGATGATCTTCTGTCATTGTTGAGATATTCGATTTTTAATGTCAAAACTTTTATTCAACTAAAACATATTATACATCTCAATTTCGTCAACTTTGATCATTTCTTTCTCAAAACTGAAACAGATGCTCATCTTGAAACTTTTCTGAGAGTATTATCTTATCATACACTTTCAATTAGCACATATTTTGGTTTGAAATACAAGGTTCACGAAATTTACATAATTTTGCAGTCAATCTTTGTATTTTTATTGTTACTAACATTTTAGTACACCTCAAATAGTGAAGATTAGGTACGAAGTATAGGTCAGGTCAGTTCTTCTGTACTTCGATTAAAAACAATGGCTTTAAAGCTATCCAGGAAAATTCATTCGAACTCCTGGTTCCTTTAAAACTTCAATTTCCCTGTGATTGGCACGCGAACCAATTAATTTCGCTGAAAATGCCTTTAAAGACTGCGCACTCCCTCCCAATCGCTGTTAATACCATTGGCAACGGCGAGCTTGTATAATTTTTACACCTCGTCAATTTCAGTGATTTTTTTTATATTATTTTTAATTCATTCTTCGATTTTGCATTTTTGCTGGAACGCATTGTGCCGAATCATCGAATTTGCGTTCTCATTTGTGGTTGATTCACAGAGCATCACCGGCAGAAAGGAAAAAAACAGGGTTCGGCCGGGACAGCAACCCGTGTTACTATAATCGAACGTGATTTATTGCGAAAATTATAAAAGTAAAATAGCGTTTAAATGGCAATTCGAGATGCAGTCGCGGGACCACACCACCGCGTGTGTTCGCCGCCATCCACCGCGCGCTGCACTCCCGTTCGCGGTTCGCGCGAAATACGCAATCGATTGGACTGCGAAAAGAATTGAACTAAATTGATTTAAATTCGTTTTTTTCCCGCCATTGTGCTGTTGTTGTTGACGATGGAAGGCACTCGGCGCTCAATGCGGGGGGAAGAACAACCCTAGATAGGCCTATCTGGCCGACTAGCCCCTTCCCTTCCCTCGGCCACTGCAGATAATAAAATGAGACTAGTGATGCTAGCGCTGGCTGGCAGTTGTTCCCTGAATTGAGTTTTGCGGCCGACATAGTCACATATGATCACATATGACTCATATGAGTGAAGCGCCCTTGGCTCTTCCATGTACGTATTTTTTTTTCTTTTTTCGTTTTTCTTTTTTGCGCTGCGGAAAAGTACACCGCACAGGGGAAAGTATCGCAAAAAAGAAATTATCGGCGTTGCGTTTTTATCTAGGCCCTGTAATTTATGACCCCTCTCGGCTGGGTGCGCGCCCGCTGCGGATAGAGGTTTCTATGCCTGTTCCGTGTTCACACTACATAACGGTAACTAACAACGAATGAAACATAAAAAAAAAAAAAAAACCGGGCAGCAACATCCCATCCGTGCCTGCATTGATATGGGGTGAAAAATATGAAAACGTGCTAAAAGTCAATTCAAGATTTATGTTGCCTCGGCAGGCGGAAAACTGCTGCTGCTGCCACCAACGTCGAGGTCGCTGGGCGCTTCTTTAGCGAGCGAGCGCCCTCCTTGGGGCCCTTCTTGCCACCAGCTCGCCTCGCTCTCTTTTGACGTCGCACGGAAATTCGTACCCGCGTTTCCCGTGCCTGAGGATTTAAAAGCGCGAAGTGCAACCACAGCACAAATTCGCAATATCCGTGCGAAAATTTCATGGCCAAAACAGCCGCTGCCAATCGGTTCGAAGGGCTCAGGTGAGAGCTAAAAAGGGTACCGCGGAGTATTTTTGGACTAACGAGCGGATGATCGAATGCATGCGTACCTTCGCGCGAAGGATAGAGTGTGCCATGCGAAAAAGGTGTAAACGATGATTGCCCTCGAACGGAAGGAAGATATATTTCTAGACGCTAAAGAAATTACGACCTTGTTTGTGGCACACAACATCACAATCCGTATTTTGGCCCTTTACGACTGCAGCAGCAGATATTCGGCGCAGTTTAATTGGGCCATTGACAACTTCGGTGGTAGGTAAGCGGACGTTTTCGTAAAGTCACTAGCAATCAAATGAAAGCTTTTTATATAAAATGCACGACATATAAAGAGTTATTAACGTAGGCGACGGCATAAGCGTGCTGCGTTTTGCGTGTTTCTCTTTTTTACGATTCAACAATAATGAAATACGGTTCTTACGACACTTCTTTTTGTACGCAGTAGGTGTTTTTATTAAATCCTCGTAGAAAATGTAATTTAACACATATAATATAATATAAGAGTGACATAAATTCCACTCATGCTAAAGAGACGTTAAGAAAGGTAACAATATACAGGTGCGTACAATCATAAAGAATATCTGAACCATCAACATTTTTAGGAAATGGGGAAATAGCGAAACAATAAAAAAATTATTTATGGGCCTATCTATTAACTATTTAATTATCTACTGTCTATCTGTCATCAGCTTTCTTTTTATCTGACAGCGACTGCTTCTTAATCTGTCGTTCTATAAATAAATCTTTATATTTTAAACTTTGATTTACATATTTTAAGGTAAATTCTCTTAAAGCAGCCTGTAACTAATTAAACATGTACCTAGTCTATGAATTTAGTTTAACTATTATTCAATATTAGAATCTGCAGGTTACTGCTGCCATTTGTAAGTGTGTCTCGGCTATAGCTTAGTTATCGACTTGACTATCATAGGGCCCTCCACCTCTTGGGGACCCCCAAATTTGAATAGTCGTGCAAATATTGGGAATTTAAGGGGGTATTCCGTAGTGAACGTTTGAAAAAATCGATTTCTTTTTGCATATTTTTATTCTTATTACCTTCAAAAGTATGCCTGCAAATGGGTTTTTGAAAATTGTTAAATTAGGGGAATTATACCATAGGGCGTAAAATTTCGACGCGCCATTGTAATCCAAAACTTTAAACCCGTTTTTCTCGAAACAATATTTTTCAAATCGGTGCCTACGATATGTCAAGTTGTATTGAATCGATTCAATTGAAATTTTTACACTTGTACACTTGCCGCTATCGTCGGAACCGCGATTATCTTGACACGATTTTTAGTATTTTTTAAAGCAAACATTTACTCCGAAAGAAAAACCAAAAATTGCACGTTTCTCTTTGTATTGGCACAACATTCGTAACTTTCATTATTTTAACTTCTCGGCGGTTCAGACGATAGCCAACAAGTTAACAATTAATAAAAATTATGAAATTTGTGTTTCAGACTCTGCAGAGGGCTGCAATCGTAGGCACCGTTTAGGACTACGTCGCGAATGCCTCAAATTTTATACGCCCTAGGATCAGCAGTTTCTTTGTTTTTAAAATTAAATTAAATATATAAATAGATGTGCATTTTTGGAAATATGTGTAATACCGTCACGATAACATAAAATTTTGTTTGTGCGATTAGTCGATTTAGTTATTTCTTGCTTCAAATAGCTTTATATAAATTATTTGAGCTGTACTAAATTAAATGGAATCGATTTAACTATGGCAGTACCTTTTCGTCGATTATCCTTCAGGAAGGGAAGTCGTTTAGCAAAAGCGGTTAAATAGTCCAATCGATAGAAGTGCTCTGATAGAGCACGGCCTTGAACGGAAATAGCGAAAATAGAAAGGGTTCTAAAAAACCCATCGAGCCTCAAGGGCGGGGGAGGAACCAATCTAAATTCGAATTCGCATAAAAAATAAGATGCAGTCTTAAGGCGTGCTTATCCTGTTCCTGAGCCATGAGTTGTAGCCACCATATTCCGCTGGGAGGGAAGGAGGCCGGGAAACGAAGTCGTTCAATATCCAGAACCCCGGTAGCAGGAGTGGCCCTTCCCAGGGAAGGAAAGGAACGCACCACGAGCAACAAAAGTAGGGTGATCGGGGGTCGGTTCGGTCTACAAAAAGACGCCGCCGAAATTGCACCAGAGCATTTGCCGGCTTGTTCGCTCGGTCGCACGGACGTGTGGGGCAGGGCCTTCCCGTGCGGAATGGATTGATTGATGAACTGCAATAACGCACCCTTATACGAAAACCCCATTTAAGGCAGGGAAGTCTTCGGAGGCTCCCGAAGCCAAAATGGAAGCCGAGTGGGACGGGGTGGAACGAGGGGCTGGTGGTGGACAAGGAAAAACAATTTCGCATTAAATTTCCTGGCCTTATTCTGCTTCTGCAGCCCCAAGAAAGCACTCAAGGGTGCAGGCAAAGTCACAAGACGCCCGCCATCAGCCCTGAGTGCAGCTCTACGCCCACCCACCGTCCTTGCCGCCCCCGTCTCGTCCGTCCATCTCCTTGGAATTAAGTTTTCGATTAAAGAAATAAATTTCGAAACGCTCGAAGTGAAAATCAATAACGCACTGCCCTGAAATAGAACGGGGCGATCTCTGTGGTGCGCTGCGGGGCTGTGAGACCCCCGGGAGCGTGGGTGGGGGGCTGCTTTCTTATTTCGCCGGATTGACGTCGCTTAGACAGTGTTAAGCTTTTTGCTCCACTTGCTGGCAATTTTATTTACAATTCAAAACATCCTCGCCGAATGTCTTCGAGGAGCTCTGGAAGATAAGACGTTGAACGGGAAGGGCAGGGATCCAAAGAGCAAGGAACCGAGCAAGGCTTCTAGGACCAGGAGAGAGAAGGGAGGACGTCACGGCTGCTGGTAAATTTAATTCGAAGGTTTTTGGGCACTCCGTGCACGTCCTGCTCGCCCCGTCTCCAGTTCTTCGGGGTCCCTGCGACTGTTTGAGTCACTATCGAGAAATTAAATCGAGTTTCGATAATAAAAACCCGCTCACTGCCCGCCCCGCCCCCGTCTGGGGACTCCGGATTCCTCCATTGATTGCTCGAAAGGGCCCCCAATTTGTTTGTTTTCTTCTCCGTTTTGTTCCCGTCAATGTAAGACGGGGCCCCGCATCGAGGGCCCTGTCAGCCCCAAATGCTTCGCTAGCACAGGGATTGATTTATCTTTTATTTAATCATCGACCGGCCGGACGGCGATATTATGCTGAACGGCCAGCAAAAAACACAGATCCCCCGACCCATCCCGGGGAGCCTCAGTTTAATTAATCGGCCCGCTCCAGAGCTGTTGCGTCAGCGCATCCATCAATTCCGGAGCTGTGCCAAAAATCCCTGATTGAATCCTTTTGTGCGCTGTGATTGCGCCCCGGATATCTTGGCACCGCAGCAGCGCTCGAAGGACAACGCCAAGGGGTGGATTCTGTTTGCACATTCACTCCTGGCTCCATGGGCCCGGATCAGTCCCGAATCCCGGTCCCGGCTACATTGTACAGGGGAACCGATCCCTGGTCCCTGGTGCTCGGTTGTTGTCCTCTTGCTCGGTAAGCCGGGACCATGTCACACGTATGTGCCCGAAATTGCAACCGCCGCCGACGCCGCCGCCGGGATGCAGATTAACAATATCCGTAACTCTCGCGAGGAAAAAAAAAATTATTTTAGAGGCAGGCGAGCAATTAAAAGAAAGAGTTCACTTGATAATGCACTTTATTAGTTGAGTTCTTTTGTACAAGCGGAGGAACAAACTTAGAATAGTAATTTTACAAGTTTTAATAATTCAGAGAGGCGCGATGTTCACTTACTTGCTTCGTACTTTCGACTGCTAATTTGGTTATTGGTTCTTGTTTTTTTGAAAACGATCGCCGCAGTGCAATCGCGGTAAGAAATGCTGAATGCGCGTCTGGCGGGACCGCTGATCGAGCGTTCGCCAGGTAGGTCACGAGGCAGGTCAATATGCGCGAATTATGCTGTTTTGGCATAATTAGGCATTATTGGGCGATTGCATTAAAAAATCACGCGCCGAGTAAATGTGACTAATTACGTCGAATGAATATATACCATTGAAATAACATGTGATTGAAAAGGAAAATAGGAAATTATAATTATATTATTGATTTTATATTACGGGTGGCGGGTTCTTGTACTATAACACCCCCACCGTTAGATCGAGGCTCCGACGAGATTGTTGTTACTGCAATATTTTTGTTCCCGCGCACCTTTCTGAATTTAACAACAATTATTACAATAATTATACTTACAATTATTACAGTATTAATGCTTGAATTAATGGTTCCGACTGTGAATTTTTTATTTGACAATTCTTCTATCAATTCTCTATTGTTTAAGTGCTTTAGGTACAATTCTTCCAATTCTATTCTATGAACTACCTTTTCATCTTTGGTTTTAGTAACAAAATTTGGCAAAATTATTTTATCGTGTATTTTCATTTCGAAATTTTCAAAAATTTTATCTTTTAATTCTATTTTACAATCTTTAAATTTAATGAGGTAATTACCACTGATGCTCATATTTAATTTATTACAATTCTGTATTAGTTGTGTGTTTTTTAAACTTTTTGTAATGACAATGCCATCGAGAATTTCCTTTACTTCTTCTTTTACAAGCATTTGTTTTGTACAGTATGCTTCCTGAGAATTTAGTATGTTTTTGATGCAATTATCAGTGATACGAGCCAAATTTTTCTTTAAATTGTCTTTAACCGGAAACTCGAAAGCATCGTTACGCTCATCGGCTAATATTAAGTTTTGTTTTAAGAGTAAGGATTTGTTCGCGGAATCGGGGATTGGTTCTATAAGTATCTTAGAGTATTTTGCGTCGGAAAATTTCGGGATTAATAGGACTATTATTATTTGATCTTTGTAAAATCTGACCGTGACTTTAATATTTCTGTAACTTTCCATATCTGAAACCAATTCTAGTTCTTTATCGGTTAGAATATTTTTAGAGAGCAAGCCGAGCTTACTCGAAAGCAATACTTGATCGATATCGTCGATGTGGTTCTTAAGGAGGTTTATGTCGTGATTAATATTGTAAATGTATTTTATTAATTGCATTTCGTCTTCTAAGGTAGTTATTCTCTCAGATAGGTCTTGGTTATAGTTGTTAAGGTATTGTACTATTGATTTTTGTTGGTTTCTGATGTGGGAAGTTATATTTTGGATTTGATCGGAAATTTCTTTATTAATTAATATTTGTTTGTTATTTTCTCTTACAAGTTTACCGTTATATTCGAAAAGTTTGTCTAATTTTTCTTTAATTTCAATTTCGTCTTTATAATCCATAGTGCCTGCTATATATTTTAAGCCCGTACCCAAAATATTGGCCAGTCCCCTTTTTTCTTTAAAGTGAGGTTTCATGTTTTCTATTTTCGCTTCTAAGAGCATAAAACTATGGTTTACTGTGCTATACATTGGTTCTATTAATTCTGATTTTGGTTTAAGAGTTAGTATATTATTTTTTATGTGGTCGCTAGTTATTTCGAATTCGGTCATATTTATTAGGTGTAGTACTTTATTGTAGGACTGGATGATTTTAATGTTTTCGAGCTTCAGCGTGGTATACCCATTATTATTATTTAAATCGTGTAGTTGGATTTCTTGAGATTCTGCGTAGAACACTGCCAGAATAAACAAGATCAATTTTGCTAGCAACGATGTTTCCTCCATTCTGTATCCTGTAATTGAAGGTTGGTTCTTGAATTTGTTCGGGTTAACTTTTATGTGTTAATTATATGTATTATAGTTGTTATTGTATTACTTTCATATTATTAAATTGTCATTATTATTACCATTGTTTAATATTATTGTAGCTTTCTAAGGGTCCAAGATATTTATTACTACTTGTTTTATATGTGTACGTATTATATATATATGATTTTTATTATATTTTGTTAATATTTGTATTGTAATTAATTACTAATAAATTAGTTAAACTAGTGTTAAGCTAGCGAGACCGATTTTTAGATTTGATTTTAGGATTTCTTTTGTCCTGAAATTTTTTAGGTTTCCGTATGTGCGCTTTATAATACTTCAAATTGTTTTTGGTGTCGATTACGTGATCCTCGTCGATCTTTTCGGTGTCGATCTTCCGATATTTGGCGTGATTCTTGCCGCCTCTGATTTCCTTGATAAAGTTTGGACCCGATTCTATGGTTACATCTGTTCTGTCCTTATTAAGTTTTTCTATGACTTTTAGTTTTTTCTCTAAAATTCTTTCCCTTATCTCGCTAAATTCGTTCTCGCTTATTTTTCCGTTGACGAAATCTATGGGTTTCTTGTTAGTAGTACTGTGTATTGTATTATTATAAAATCCTATAACTTTAAGAATTTTTTCTTCGACCGTGTCGGTGTGGTTACTATTATCGTGTCTTAAGAGTCGAAGATGTTCATTAATTGTGTTATGAAGCCTCTCGATATCTGAGTTCGAAGTGTGGTTACTATTGGAAGTGTAATGTATATTAATATTCCGACTATTGAGGAATTCCCGAATGGGAAGAGCTTTGAATCCCAATTCGTTATCTACTACTATTTTCCCCACGTTTCCGTGTGAACTAAAATATTGAAGAAGAGCTCTTTTAAATTCGGTCCAATTGCGATTATTTATTTTGATAGCTTGCGCAAATTTACTGAACTTATCTATTATAGTCAGAAATAATTGGCCTTTCAAAGTATAAAAAACGTCAACATGAATTATTTCGTTGGGCTTCGAGGGAGTATCTGTAATTTTTAGTTTTATTTTCGGGGGATTCCGCTCATACTTTTCCAAGGAACAGATATCGCAGTTATTGGTAAACTGGGTGATCCTGACTTTGAGTTTCGGGTTGTATATCTTGAGTTTCATTTCTCGGAACACTTCGTCTATTCCACGATGATTATTTCTGAGATGTTCGGTTTCTATTAATTGTGCTAATTTTGTTTCGTCTGTGATGTCCTCTAGTAAAGTGGTACATCGTATAAGTTTAAACTTTGCACTGCTGGAAAAATTTTTTAGATAAGAGGTGCTAATGGTTGTGAAGATATCTTCGTCCTCTATTAAGATGGCGTTTAAGCCGTTAGGGTTGAAGTGGTGTTGTAGTAACGTATTTGCTGCTTGCTCGTCCAACGTTTTCGTGTAGATTATCGTGCGGTTTTTATCGAAAATCTTTCTTTTTTTGATTTTAAGCGATCCCGAGTTAGTCTTGTGTATTATTATCTGTGTCTTGAAAATGTTTATGCATGAGTTACTGGTAGGGATGAGGGTGTTGGAAGGGTTTCCTTCTAGTACGTTTAGTTCTGCATCCTGTATCCGTGAAAGGGTGTCTGCATTGCTGTTTTTTGTGCCCTTTTTGTATTTGATCTCGTAATCGTACTCAGAGAGTCTGAGTCTCCAACGAATAAGTTTAGAGTTGGGCTCTTTAATTGAAAAGAGCCAGGTTAGGGGTTTGTGATCTGTTTCGATCAAAAATTTTCTGCCGAAAAGATATGGGCGGAAATATTTTGTGGCCCATATAATTGCCAAACACTCTTTTTCTATTGTACTGTAGTTCGTCTCATGCTCGTTCAAAGTACGGCTAGCGTAACAAACGGGGTGGTTTTCTTGTGAAAGGACTGCACCCAAGGCGTATTTGCTAGCGTCCGTAGTGAGCGTGAACATTTTTGTAAAGTTGGGATATCGTAAAATGGGATCAGTTGTAAGGAGGGTTTTGAGAGTTTCAAAACTTTGCACGTATTCAGAATCACTGGTGTTAATTTTTGCTCCCTTTTTCAAAAATCTTGTCATAGGCTTCGCAACTTTGGAATAATCTTGAATAAACTTCCTGTAATACCCAGTTAGGCCTAGAAATTGCTTTATCTGCTTAGGAGTCTTCGGAATAGGGAAGTTTTTTATGCATTCGACTTTTTTAGGATTTGGTCTAATGCCATCTGTGGTAACTATGTGCCCAAGGAATTCGGTTTCTTTCTTAAGAAACTCGCACTTGTCCAATTGCACCTTTAGATTTACGTCTTCTAGTCGTTTAAATATTTTATTCAAGGACTCGAGATGTTCTTGTAGCGAGGTCGAAAAGACGATGATATCGTCCAGGTAGACCAAACATATTTTATCGACAAAGTCACGCAAAACGTTGTTCATTAAGCGTTGAAACGTCGCTGGAGCTGTCTTCAGTCCAAACGGCATTCGGAGGAATTCATAGTGGCCTCCTTCGACGCTGAACGCTGTTTTGTGGATGTCTTCCTCGTCGATTTCAATTTGATGAAATCCTTTTGCAAGGTCGAGTGTGGTAAAATATTGACATTTCCCCAACTTGTCCAGAATTTCATCAATGTTAGGAATGGGGTATTTATCGTCCACGGTGACTTCGTTCAGTTTACGGTAATCTATTACCAATCTCCATTTGACTTTTCCGCTGGCATCGGCCTTCTTAGGTACGATCCATATTGGGGCGGAATATGGAGAGTCGCTTGGACGTATTATTCCGTTCTCGAGCATCTCATGTATTTGTTTTTGTACCTCTCCCTTATGTACATAGGGATATCGGTACGTTTTGCTTTGAATAGGGACATTGTTAACAGTGCGAATCTTATGTTTGATCGCATTAGTAAAGGTGAGATCAGAGTTCTCTTGATAGAATATCTCAGAATATTTTTTCACTAATTTTATCAAAGAGGTTCTTTCCTCAGAGTTTAAATGATCAATTCTTAATTGATCGAGGAGTGGTTTGTTTACTTTTTCCCCTATTACGTTAAAGTTTTTTTCATCGACCTTTAGGATTTTGGGGAATTGAGAGGTGATAGATGGGAGGATTTTGTTGCAACCCTCAGCTTCCACTCGAACTTTATAGTTTTCTATATTATATATGCCTTCTTTGACTATGAGCGAACCATTTTCGGCTCGAAATTCTTCTAAATATCCAAGTCCTTCCTTAAAAGGTGCCGAAAGGTTTAATTCAAAAGTCTCTTGACTTTTTTTGTTCAAGTTTCCTGAGTCGAAATGTAATTTTAATATTTTATCTCCCGAGGTCAGACGATTATTCTTATAATCAATATTGACTTCGAGTTGGGTGAGAATATTATTGCCAATTATTCCATCATATTCTGAATGAAATTGGCAGACAAGCATTTCGATTTTATTCAGAGGGTCACCTAATTCTTCAAATAACGGTATTGATACTTTCTCTATTATCTCGATTACATGATTCAGAGTTTTAATTTTGAGCGGTTCATATAGCTTAATTCCCCATTTGGGGTGACATAGACCAGGGTTTATAATCGAGTGGGTTGCCCCTGTGTCTATTATAAATTTTAAAGGTCGGGTTTTGGATTTTACTATTATATGGGGTAGGAGGGGTCTGAGGCCCGCGAAGGAAAATTTTGCGGAGAGGAAACTGTGGTTTCCGCGAGATCCACTTCCATTGGTTCTGGTTTATTATTATTAATATTATTGTTATTGCCGTTATTATTGTTACCGTTGTTATTAAATTCATTAGTTCCGTAGTTATTGCGATTTTGGTTAAATCTGTAATTATTATTCGAGTTATTATTTGAATGTGAACCATGTCTATAACTTGGATTGTAATTATTATATCTATTGTTGTTATTCTGGGAAGAGGGTCTAGAATTATAGGAGGTTTGTCTATATCCTGTTTGTTCATTATTTGCTGGTCTGAAGGAGTTTCTTTTTTCGGTAGGTGAAGAATTATGACTCTGATTTGTGTTATTATGAGAATTATTTCTGTTATTATTATTTTGATTTCGGCCCTGTCTTGGATAGTTTGTACTCTGTTGAGCGTCCGTTCGTCCGGCGGTGCTAGGATTTCTTTGATTCGGTGCGAAAGGGTTATAATATGCATGTCCGGATTCATATAAAATGTTCATTGCTGTTTCTAGATCAGTAGGAGCCCTACAATACAGAATTGACTTCATCGGTTCCGGTATTTTACTTTTGAAAATATTTAAAGCCGAATTTATATTAGCTCGTAAAATTATTGAAGGGTCTTGGCCACTATTTTCGTGTACGGTCTTAATGTTAAGTCTCCGGAGTATAGACTTTATTTCATTATAGAAATTTTGACTGTTATTTTTAAACGTTACGCTTCTTAATTCGTCGAATAATTGGTCCGCGGATTTTCTGTCGCCGAAATTGTTACTTAAGAGACTCTTCATTTCATCCCAAGATTTTACATGATAATTAATTTCGATTACCTCCCGAGCTCTACCTTTTAGTTTAGATTTTATTATATCGGAAAAGATCAGTTGCGATACTTCATCATAATTCTGGAGGGTCGAGTGAATGCGGTCGATCAGGTCAATAAAATTTTGTAGATAATCGGAATTACCGTCAAAAACTGGGAGTTTATTTAGGTATTTGATAGGGTCTATTGTTACAGATAATGGTGGATTATTATTAATTATTCTATTTATTCGTTCGTACATGTTTTCTATAGGGTCTCCTAGGCCAGCGCCTAGATTATTTTGAGCTCCTTCGTTATTCATTGCCATTTTCAGGAAATATACGTACAAATTTCACAAGTATTTACAAAAAATTAATTTGAATTTGTAAATTATAAATTTTGATCACTAACAGTTATTAAACTTAAAATCTAAATATATGTATAAGAGAATGTTGGGAGTATTCACCGGGTATTTTCTATTCTTCTTCCTGGGGCTCTTGTTTTCGTCGTTGTCTCTGGAATTCTGGAATTGTGGTCGTCGTCGTCTTTCTTGGAGCTTCTGTTGTTGGTGGACACACTAGGATTTTTCCCTCGTACGGCTAAACTTTCACTAAACTGTTGCTTTCTTTCAGCCTTCACACTGATGACTCGCTCGCGTTATTAAAAAAATTTTCCCGAGAGTTTTATTTTACTTAAAGATCTTTCTTTAATTTGTTTTACGGACTTTAGGTTCTTTTGAGTTACGAATCTTTTCGCTACTCGTATTATTTGTTCGGATCTTCCCGACAGATACACGTTAAAGTACTAAAGTACACGCGTCGAATTCGGATCTTTCCGTGCGTTTCTTCAATGCGTCTCCGCGTATAGAAAACTATTCGACACTACGCGCATCCTACCGACTGCGCCATTAACAATATCCGTAACTCTCGCGAGGAAAAAAAAAATTATTTTAGAGGCAGGCGAGCAATTAAAAGAAAGAGTTCACTTGATAATGCACTTTATTAGTTGAGTTCTTTTGTACAAGCGGAGGAACAAACTTAGAATAGTAATTTTACAAGTTTTAATAATTCAGAGAGGCGCGATGTTCACTTACTTGCTTCGTACTTTCGACTGCTAATTTGGTTATTGGTTCTTGTTTTTTTGAAAACGATCGCCGCAGTGCAATCGCGGTAAGAAATGCTGAATGCGCGTCTGGCGGGACCGCTGATCGAGCGTTCGCCAGGTAGGTCACGAGGCAGGTCAATATGCGCGAATTATGCTGTTTTGGCATAATTAGGCATTATTGGGCGATTGCATTAAAAAATCACGCGCCGAGTAAATGTGACTAATTACGTCGAATGAATATATACCATTGAAATAACATGTGATTGAAAAGGAAAATAGGAAATTATAATTATATTATTGATTTTATATTACGGGTGGCGGGTTCTTGTACTATAACAATGCAGCACGGATGCAATTGAATTTTAGGGGGCGATTCTATTCAATTTTGCACTTCCACGGGAGCCGAGCAGTTCACGGCATTTGATTTTATTTAGAGATCCTTGTCTAAATTGCAAATTTAATCGCATCGGATGGCCTGCCAGCGGGGGATGGACGGAACGGACGGGGCCGCTAAAGTGCCTGAACCGTACATTGAGGTCGAAGTGCTAAGCGAAACGAAACAGTCCCCAGAGGGTAGAGGGGGATTAATTAAAAAGACCCTTAGGAATGTGTGCTCTTGATACTTGAATAACTGAGCGACATATATCTTGGCGCTTGGCCATATCCACTATATGGAAAATTTCAGAAATCAAAAAGCAAAATATCTACTGACTTTTATTTAATATCTGCTACTATCTATCTAATACTAGCCTAAGTGTGTTTTCCGATAGCCACATCAATCTAACATCAATATGGAAGGTTTTAAAATAAATATTTATGGAATAAGCAGAATCGAACTCTCTTTTACTCTCTTCCACTATCATTAATGGTAGTTTCGCAATGATTGAAACATCGTGTAAATTGAAAAATCGTTCTTCTCCAAAAATTTGAAATATTTTATATAGGTTCAAATATACCTCTCCGAGGATACTCACAAAAACCTTTCTTGCTTTTAATTCTAAAAATTCTTACGTACACTTTTTAAACTTTCAAAACTTTACTTTTCCTCTCTTTTAATTAAATAGATTTTTCATTATATTTAGCGATAGGAGTTTTAGACACGATTTCACCAAATTATTTCTAATCGGACATTAGGTCTGTCTGGTAAGTTTTGGGTAAACCTTTCTTGAGTAAAAATCTGGTAAAAAGTTTCATATGGTAGTGGGGATAAACATCAAAAGTTACCAGACGATTTCAAGTAAAAATTGGGTAAATCTTACTTGTGTATGTAAATTGTCAAACGTGATCAAGATGTTAGAGGGAAAACTTATGGATTTATTTAATATTTTTGAAGATTTTGAAATATGTTTTTTATTTATTTAAACAATTTTTCAATAACTTCTTCTTCTATCTGAATCGCAACGCAAAATTGAAACACACAAATGACAGATTACACAGTGACAAGCAATCGGTGTTTTTACCCAAATTTACTCGGTCTCCGCAGCGTGGGTAAATCTGGTAAAAATTGTGTAAGAGGGGAAGTGCTATCAAGAGCTCAGTTTTTCCCCTCCGTGAGGTTAACAGACACTTTCGGGTAAAAATCTTACCCGCAAGTAAAAACTTTATAGTTACCAGACAGACCTATTATCAAATTGACTAATAAAATTAACATAGATGTCAAAATTTCTGGCGTCCCATCAAGCAAAATGAACAACTTGTAACTAAATTAAATTTCAAGTGAACTAGATACATAATTGCATATAGTTCATTCCTTGTTCATTCATTAATAGGCAGAATCAATGTGTGCTCACTACTTATAAAAAAATTAAAAAAAAAAAAAAGGTAAAACGGTCAAATTAAAATGTGGTTGTACTACGCATAATACTTTTATTCGGATTATAACGTCAAACAATTGTTGTTCTCAATTATTGTTTGTTAAAGGAAATGTTATTAACTGATCATTAAGTACTTATAACTCTATGAGATGTACATTTGCTTGTTCAACAATAATCTCCCATAGTCCTACTCGCACTTGTCCGTATTTTTTATACACATGAAACTGAAACTTCTGAATTTTCTGAACGCATCCTTTCAACTACTCTATTACCTACAATTGAAAAGTTGTTAATTTTGAGTGTTAACATGACTTTGGCAAATGATATTTACGTCTACGTAATACTTTGGCAATTAGCTCGAAATTGGCTTGATTTTGATTTCATATTCTTGCGGCTAATTACCGACAAGCAGGGTAATTCTCAATAATAGATTTGTAATCGAACAAGGTAAAAATGGTGGGTACTAAATTACATTTCCATACTTTTCTTACGAACTTAGGTAAAAGAATGAATTCCAAAGCTTTGAAAATCGAAAATCGCATTTTATAAAGCATCCTTCTGTAGCCAATTTATATTGTATTGTATTGTCAAAATACAGTCAAGTGAGATGTGTTTTTCGGAAATACAGGAAATTTAATGTCCCATCCTTGGCTGGATTAGGCAACTAGAGCAGGGTTGTAGTAGAGTTGAATAGTAGACAAATAGGCGATTGACTATATGACTACATAAATGGAAAAGCTACACTAGTAGCCAAGTAGACAACTGTCATCTAATAAACTTATTCCGAAAGCCGATATTCAGTAGACTCGACAATATACTAATAAATTCCCTATTATGGATGTCGATTTCCTTCGACTCAGAAAATTATTGTCTTCTTTAGTCGAGTCAAGTGAAATCTCCTTCCATAATGGGGTCGTTAATTAAACTTAAGCCTTAAAAATGTCTGCTGGCTAGAAATTGGATTGCAAATTTTCTCGCGAAATAGCCAACCGATTAGAAGACAAGATCACTGAATAGATTAGAGGATTTAAGAACAAAGTGAGTAGACAAACGACACCACGACTAGATGACTGGAAGATAAGGGCAACGGTGAGTTGCGTCAACTGTTTAATTGTAATAGCTTCAGTTTTTAAAAGCTGTTATTCTCTTGTTTTTCGATGAAATAAACAATTTTCGTACTAAGTCTATATTCTATATGGCTTAGTCGGCGGTTTCTTTAAGCACTAAAACGGCTAGCCGGGCTGTAAATTAGCTGGAGCACCTTAAGTACACAGAAAATACTGTTCCCATCCGTTAGAGGTATATAATCGCAACGGGCATCTGGAGCTCTGCTAGCGAACATGATTGCCGGTTTCGCAGGTAAGTCAAACAAAGAACCCCTTCGTGTCCAGTTCTACTAAAAATCTAAGCAGGAAGTGGACTGGGGGCCCGTTCCCCGTTCACAAACTGGTATGAATACATCGACTTAGAATTAGCGATCGGATCTATCTCCTTTCATGGCCTTCGCGTCGTGGCTGCAGCATCCTACCACCACACCGGGCCGCAATAAATTTTATCTCTAAGAAATTTGAGCGATTACTTAACCGCATTTGCACTTGTTCCAAACCGCACGATTTGTCGGTTTGCACAGGCCCGGAGGGGTTCTTTTGCGCGCGCTAGAATATAAATCGATCCGCGAAGGCGGAGGACTAGGGGAGGCTCTAACATCTCTCTATTTTTTGGAGTCCTCCTTTCGCGCCGCGCATCGTCTCAAAGGAAATCCACTTGAAGAGCCCCGACTTCCTTCGCACCAGAGCCCTAGAGCTCCTCCAGGGGTTCCAACATCGGCGCGGGCCGGCCCACCATTTATTTTATTAAAACATCTGGCCGAGCACAATGGCTGCGAAATGAACCCATAAAGATCTGAATCTCGGGCATAATGCTGATCAGTGGATCACATAATTACATTCCCCCGACAGAAACCCGACAAATATAAAAATTCCCTTCAGGAGAGCAAATAATATTCCCGGGGGGACTGTGGCAAGGGAGAGGCGATGCCCGAATGGGCACTGGCTCCGCGATCTTGCTCACTATCTTGCGGATTCGAGTCACGTTTTCTCACAGATGCTATCGACGCAAGGAGAATGTTCGTCGTCTTTTTTGCGGCCTCAGCGCTTCACTCGTCTTCTTAATCAATTCGATTCACTTGCGCTGAGCACTCGAGCCGGCCAAAATGCCCGCTGGATACTTCTTCTCGGTCGACGAGGACGAGTACAAGCGCGAGGACGGGGCTCCAGAGCATCTCCATCTAGCAAGCCCCGCGCCGGGTAAATCTGGCGCTGTCATCTCGTCTCCTGGCGCGCTCACTAAACATATTCGGGTACCTCGAGTTTCAGAGATACTCTCGTGCACTTTTGTGCGAGTGCATTAAATGCGTTCTGCACGCATCCCACATGTACCCCGCCAGCCTCGTGTCCTCTCCTCCTTAAATTTATTTATTTATTCACGTTTAACTACGAAATGTCATCGTTTACGGCCGCAATAGAGACGTTATAGCTGCTCTCGTGCAGCATATCTGTCTCTGTTGTGTGTCAGTAGTGCGCTCGTGGTGTGCTGGCTCACGTGAATTATTGTAGATAAGGCCGGGCATGTTAATGCTGCGTCCCAGATGGGAACTCTGAGCGGCTCCTCCGCGGCGGACTCCTTCGCGCCGAGTGTCAGTGTTACAAAGTGGAAATTGGCGTGCTTAGATAAATGAATCGCCGTTTAATTGATGTCTGGGAGGATTCGGTTTATCGGGCCCAAGTGTTAATAATGATGGAAGTAACTGTTGCGGCCCCAAAGGTGTGTGCACACGATGCCTCCACCGTTGCGGCCTTCGGCGGGATTAAGAGTGCCTTGCGCGTTGCGATGCGGCACTATCGTGCGAATTTATCGCCCTCACCACGAACACTCTGCGCAGCAATTAGATTTTCCTAATGAAAACTTCAATTTTACGGCAATTTGCTTTTAGGCACTGCTATTAACCTGTCGATTTATTTTGAAAAGAGAGATCACATCTTATGGGAATTTGGACGAGCTCTCTGGTAGTACATATCTGCTCGATGAATCGAAAAGTGCAGAGAAATTAATGAAGATCTCCCGCACAAAGGAATAGAACGATACGTTTTTAGTACGAAAGTGTTTTCTATTAATCATAGATTCAAACTGCTTTACAGCAAAACTATAATCTTATGTTTTTCACAATAAATTAGCGAACTTATGAACACAATTAAAAATGTAGTCATAAGGTCCCAATAAATGTTGAAACCTTAGTCCATGACCAGAAGGTTTCCACCACTTGGTAAGCAGATTTGTGAATAATTTCGAGTACCAGTATTTTGAGAACATTAGAAAAAACGACAAGTGCGAGTAAAACTCGGGCTCTTAGGGTTCCGTACCGTTATATAGGGTATTTGATGGGGGAATTAAAACTGTGTATTGGCAACACAGCTAATTATTTTCTTCCTCCTCTATGGCCCTTGTCAAAGTGACAACCACTAATGTTCGAAAGTTTTGGTGGCAGATAAAGACTTTTATAAGAATTTTATGATGAATTTTGCCATTAAGAATATGAAATAAATATTATAGTATATATAGCAGTATATGACTCTAGGGTGTTATTCAAATAGTGTACCTCCACTGATAAACATACATATCAATAATAAGGCCTTAACTAGAGTTAATTATTGTAAATACCTTGGAATTATCATGGATTATAACATGAAGTGGGACATGCATGTACAAAAAGTAATAAGTAGATTAAGATATTACTTATTAATATTGTCTAAACTTAAGCATCTTCCAATAAGAATCCTAAGAACAATTTATATTGCCAATGCATATAGCCTATTGAATTACGGACTTATTATATGGGGAGGTGCCTACCCCTCTGTACTAAAATCATTGAAAAGGATTCATAGTAAAATTATTGAATTGCTTATTCAAAATGGATTGTTAAATTTTGATCAATTGTATGCTAGTAAATGCCTAATGTACCACTATGGAAGTCTTAAAAGTAAATTTATAAACTCAAATGCTGTAACTAGATATAAGCAGATAGAGCTACCAAAATATAACAAAAGAATAGCCTTTAAAGATAGCGCCTATATAGCTACAAAGGTCTTTAATAAATTGCCTAATGATTTAAAAATATTGCAAGGTTCCAAAGATTTTATTAGGAAAAAAATTGAGAATTATGTATTACTTATGGACTTAAATGATCTCTAATCTTTATTTCAATTTGTTGCTTTGATTAATTAATTAATTGTTGCCTTGTTCTAATTACTGAATTTATTTAATTATATAATTGATTTCTTGTTAACTCTTGATAATTATTATGTACTAAAATGCTTGCTAATGTATGCCATAGTATTCTATTATGATACCACATAAGAAATAAATATTGTAAAGTAGTTAAATACTATTGTATAGGTATCAACAATATTTACATCTGTAACATAATTTTATTTTATTTTAGATTTAAGCTTACATATTGCATTAGCGCCTGCGCACAGAGAGGCCTTACCTCTCTCTTGCAGGATACTTTTGTACGCTCCTAGGGGCTTCAAAATTGTATATATGCTAAATAAATAAATAAATAAATAAATAAAACTGTTTTTAAATAGTAAAAGTTTATTTAAAAACTACTTTTGATTTGTTTAAGTACCATAGTTCATCATAAACAACAATTGATTTTGTGAAATAAATATACTAAAAAAATTATTAAATATTTTTTTTTAATATAATATTTTTTATTTGACTTATATTCTAAATACTACCAAATATATTTTTTCGTAATAAAAAGAAAAATCGCGCATTTAAAGGTTAAAAAATTAGCTCTAAGAATTTTGTAGGGTTACTCGGTATTGGAAATTCGCGAAAAAAACATTTAACTTACCACAGAAAAAGAAATTAATGATTTTTTAAGTTGTTCCCTTACTTATGCTATGAAACCTTCTTTCGTGCTAACACTGCAAATGTTAAGTGTCTTTTTTCAACACACTTAAAAGTGCATTTTTCATTTAAAATTTTATGCACTTCAAGATGTGTAATGTTGAAACATTTTAAAGTGTGTTTTTTCAACAAGTGGAATTGTGTTCTTTCAATACGATCAATTGTGTTATTTTAACATGTGTTGATAGAATATTTTTTACTCTCTAAAACTGAATTAGTAAAAATCCATAAAGTCAACCATTTGAAGAAAAAATTTCCTTAAATTTCAGTTAATTTCCCTGGAATCAGTTCACTTAGCACTGAAAAATAGTAAACTTTTACCGATTCGATTTTAGAGAGTAGGGTGTTTCAAAATACTATAATCTTGTATAATTTATATGTTATACAACAGTAAAATGTAATTAAATATGCCTGCATTCGGGGAAGTTTAAAATATTTTCATATATAAGGATAAAAAATTACTTTTATATTACCTGACACATATTTGAACTTTTATTAATTTATTGAACTTACCATTTCAATATAATAATTATTAGACTTATTTATATAAATATTGTTAGAATATACGGACTTTATGTTATATTATAATATAAGTGTATTTCTCGAAATTTCAAAATTCTAGTTCAAAGGGAAGTACCCTACAGGTTTTGATGTGCCAATAAGTTAGTGAATCTGTCAATATTAAAATATACCGTGAACGGCCTTATCTTTGTATTGCATTGAGTTAGACTTGAATGTTTTGCAGAACTATGAGATTGTAAACTTTAGTATTTGGTATTAATTTCGACCGGCTGCTTCGTCCAGTGGCACTTATAAAATGTCCATACACTCCAGGAGTTTTTCTAGTATAGTATAGTAGTAAGTACTTGTAGAAGGTTGAAATTACTTGTACGGTCTCTTAATCACAATGTGCCAAAACACAAATATATAAAAATCAAGTTGGCCTAAATCAAAATTTTAAAAATTATGCTAAATCTACCAAGGCACTTCTACACTACAGAAAGTGTTAACTTAGAGCTCATTGCTACTAAATTAAATCGCATCACAGACAAATTTTTCTCAAGATATTCTTGGTCCGAAAACATATTAATTAAAGAATTATATAGATTCTAATAAAATCAAAATTTGTCCGCAACTTAAGTAGTATGTTAGAATGCCCTTAGTTTATATCATTGGGTTTTCAGTAAATCATTTTCGCCAAAAAACAAAATCTTATTTAAAAAATTAATCGCTTATGCATTACCAATAATAATACTATATATTTGAATGAATTTGAATTCTATCACTAAATTTTATGTATATGTATACTTGTAAGGTTGAATTGGAATAAATACTAAAAAATATAAAAAGTAAACATCCTTAAATGCAGTCGACTTTCTTTCTTGACGTTCCGTGATTTGGTTATTTTGCGGTTATGTCTACTTTTCGTTTTAGAAATTGAGTAACAAATTCATCGCGAAAATGTTTTAGGACCTAAATAAAATAGGTCTTTAAATTTCTTAGTTTTTCTGCTTCTACTACATCACAGCCTTAAGGAAGCATGCAAGGCATTCCGCATTAATTCGCCCATTTAGGGTCATTATCCTCTAGTTCGCCGGCAAATCCCAGCGCACTCGCCCAATTCCCATTCGATTAAACTTTCCCTTTAAAACTTCCTGGGCATCACAGAAGACAAACGCTCCTTCCTACAAGGAGACCGTCTGCTCCCTTGTCCTTCACACCCCTTCCCGGGGTGGAATAGAGTGAGAGAGAGAAGAAGGAACGTGAAGTGGTAAAAAGGGAAAAAAGTCCCACAAACTGGCCGGCCGGCCATGGGCGGACAAAATTTCCATTCATGAGCAACACCCGAAACTGGTTCAGCTTAATTGAAGTCCCGAGGGTGCGGGGACCCTCATCAAATATTTAACAGGACATTTTAGTTGATCATTAGAATGCCGTGCCGTGTCGCGCCGTACTGCCAGCCCGGCTGTGAACGTCCTTTACAAAGCAAACACACACGCAGCACGCATTTCTCGTCTCCTCTTGAGGCCGCGCGCTTTTATTTACACACCACTCGCGCTGATCCACTAGGATACAGCAGGAGCGGAGGGAAGTCACAGGAGCCTTCAGTCCAAGGACAGAAAATTTTAATATAAGAATTTTTCTGCCACTGTGACTGTCGTCCGCGTCCTCTGCCTCCCCGTCCTTTAGTACGTCTTCCATGTCCTTTTTTTTGGCACCACAGCCTCCGGGCTGCTCCCGGTGCTGCTGGCTTCCATCTTTGCAAGGGAGCATAAATCAAAGTCATCAACCCCTCGCTAGGAATCAAGCCACGCCTGTCAACTCGATTTTCCATTTCTTTTTTGCGCCGCTCCTTTATTTTTCTTTTTTCTTGGGTGTCCTGTTCCGAAACCAAATGATGTCCCTGATGCCTTTCTTCTATTGAATTAACTTGGTGCAGGCGGCTGGCCGGGCGGGGAGGAAATGGGCCCCGGGACCCGGGAGGAGCATCTCATCTCGGATTACTTTGATTTTCTGGAATGGCTGATGCAAGTCGGGACACGACGGCGTCAGAGAAAGTAAAGATGCAGATGATGCTGACACGATATTAATCCGCGTACATGCGGGTCGGTGGCAGTTAATGAACTTTTTCAGAAACCGTTCTGGCGTAATTGTACCGTTAATTGATTTAGGACCCTGGGCAAGTGCATTCCCGTTATTTATGGGATTGTAAGGGGGAGCTGTTGTGGGAGGAGAACAATCGTTCTGATTTCTTTCAATTGAAAACGATTCGGGAATTCGATTGTTATTTTACAAGGGAAGTAAAAGGGCAATGGTTGGCTTCTTCTCTGCAAGTTTGAAGGAAAGAGGGTCCATTTTTCACAAATGGCTGAGTTTCAAATTTAAAGAAGGGGAGTATTTAATTTTAAATCTACACATATCCGCAATACGTTTAATTTAGTTTTCGTTTACTGAAATAATTTATTTCTTGTTTTACATGAAAAGAGGTTTTACACTTTATGACACAATAGCTTGACATCTTCTCGGTGTGCTTTCGACCAATTCTCTAGTAGGTAAATAAACCTTGATTCGCAGTTTTTCGGTTTGGATATGCCAAATATGCATCACGGTGGCAAAGATTCTTAAAGTGATATTTTTTGTAAGGATTTTGTCAATAATTATAAATTAAACTTATCGTTATTTGCAATAAAAATGAAAAACTTTTATTTTACGAAATGTAAAAACTGTTCAGGAAATATCATAGAGAATAGGATGGGTCATAAGTCAGTTTAGTTGAAGCAATTTCGTGATGTAGTGGTAGCCTTCCCTTTTGTAGCTCTCAGTACAAGCGGATATTTTCATCCAGATAGAGAAGGGGCACTAAATGTAATGCAAATAAGCCTACTGTAGCCCCCAAAGGTGAAATTTTTCATGGAAAACCCATTTTTTAAGTTCTTGTGAGATTTGGCATTACTCGAAAAAATATCGAAAATTTCGTCTTTTATATTGGTAGCATACTCCAATCCAAATGAAGAAAATTAAAAATTACAATTTGAAATTGCCAGGTAAAATCTCGTGAGGGAATTAATAAATTAATATATTAAAACTGCTCAAATTAGTTTTTAGCAGAGACGAAGATATGAATTCGGACAGGCCCTAAGAGAGTTCATATGGATGCAAGACATTCTTTCAAATATTTCTATGGATAAAAAATTCTAAATAGCTAGCGCAGTGGTTGCGAGAAATATTTTGTAACCATAAAACATTCTTGAGTATTGGTAGGGAAGAACGCAGCAAAAGGGCATTTAAAAATAATTTTAAGCTCTTGTGATTTAGGTCCTACATAATAAAAGATATGTTTTTAACATTTTAATTCTTATCGTTCTCATTTCTTAACATTTATTAACAACAATTAAAAAAAAATTTTCACATTCTTGGTTGAGACGAAAACTTTACGTAATCAACCGTATTGTTGTTTAAACATTATATTTTAGTTAATTCCATTTGGATGATACTACTTTTAAGTAATTTCTTAAAATATTTTATACCGTTGACATTTTCCTCGTTTTTTTTTTTTTGTATTTTAATGCGCTACATTTAATGTGGCAAATTGGTGTAACTTCTCAAATAACTAATTTAAATAATTTTACACGATTTGCCAAGCAAAATTCGCCATCAAAACATAAGCAAAAACATACGTATTCTTTCTTATTGAACAGTCAACATTCTCAATCGAGAATTCAGATTCTGCAGTCGACTATTCAATTCAGTTTAAGAAAAATAAGCATTGAATTGAGCAGTTGACTTCTGAAACTGAACTTTTGAGCGCAATTAAAGTCGAATTGTTTTTTAAACTTTTCAAATATTGTTTTATTTAAGGTTTCGAAATTAAGTATCCAATTTTATTGAAACATGACACATATGTATATGGACAACATTTGAATAATTATTTTAGAGAAATAAGTTCCCGAAATTTGCATTTTACTTGGTGGTATATAAAAGTAATAGAATTTTTTTTATATATTTTTTTTTCTAACGTACTAATTTGGAAAAAAAAACGCTCAAGACAAATATGACCCTCGTCAGAGTTTTGAAGATACGACGGTTTGGGTTTAAATCAGCCCTATCGTGAATTCCGGAGCAAAAGAATTTTTCCTGTCCTGTAAAAATGTCCCGGCATCGTGAATTTCCACCGGAATGTTTTATCCTGGGAATCGCTTTTTCCAGCGTGACTTTTGACTTTATATGACCTTATATATTTTTTTATATCAGACCAGAAAAGATCAAATATTTTCTCATTAAATACATTTTTTTCAAAATTTGCTAACGATTTCCTTTCTTCTATTGCACATCCACTGGCTGGAAAAATTTTCTAAAAAACAAAGATCTATGAGAGTATTGAACTTCGAATTAATAATAAAAAAACAAATTATTCACTGAAACAGTCTTGTAGATATTTCTTGAAAATCTAAGAATTATTAAATAACCTGAAAAGAATTTTTTTTTTTATTGCTCTAAGCAAAAATATAGTTTCAACTGAAAGACATTCAAAACATCAAAAATTTATTGTTCGACTATAAATAAATGTTGTTCTTCATTTGCATTTAACAACGCCTCCGCCAAAGAACGGAACAGCTTGGTCCTACATTTAGCAGGTCAATCGCGATAAAATATTCTCTGAATTTTCTTATCGTGCAAATTAATCTGATAAGCGTTCTCCGTTACTCGCATCTTGGCCGGTCGATTTAGTTTTCCGTTTCCAACTTCCTCCTAGGTGAGCGCGTCACCATAAATAAAAACAAAAACGTAAAACTTTTTCGAAGCCAAAGTTGAGTGAACTTCGGACGGCGCGCGGCCAAGTGCACCGGAGCCTGAGGAACAAGCCAAGAGGTCCCCGGGAAGAACACCTCCGGGCGGCGAAGTGAACGTCCCTTGGCCGGAGCGCCATAAAAGTGCGCAACGTAAACAAGCGATGAAATATGAGGCCATAAAAATATCCTCATAATGAGGCACTTACGGCCGCCTATAAACACGGCATGCCGTAAAATTCTAATTACCTGCGAGCGTTACGTTGCGTAAGAGCGCTCAACGGAAAATCATAAAACGCCCGAAGGTCAGCGCTAACACGGAAATAAAACAAACGGTTCAATGGTGGTAAGAAAAAAAAAAATGTAAAGCCTTGGCACCAAAGTGCGTGTTAACCTCCTTACTGAGGATAACTCAAAACCGTGAAAAATTACATTTTTTCACCCTGAAGGAATCGCCGAAGTCCTGAAATCACATCCTGAAGAGACATTTCGTCTTTCGGGCCCGTCCAAGGACATGCAACTTTCCAATTTCGCCTCTTGTTGCGCCATTGAGGTCGACTTTTCGGCGCAAAGACAAAGCGTTGCGAGACCGTGTCCAGTTGGCCATGTCCGTCGAGGCCGGTATCTGGAGCATATCTCGCTTCCTCGCCAAGACGCTCTTCTTTGTTCACGAAATTTAGAAACGTTGCTTTTTTAAAATTTGTTTTCTTATTCTGCACAATGGTCGTTGCGACACAATGCCCGTTTGACCTTAGAGCAAAACCTGAAGACTGTTTTCGCAACATGCCCTCCTCAGTGACGAGTTCTCTTTCCGTCCCGCACGTGATACTTTTTATAATGCGCTGGGAAACGCGCTACTTTTTCTATGACTTACTTAAAAACAAACTTAAATTCATTTGAACTGCGCACCAAAAGAAGGCCCCGGCGCGGCATTTTAGTGATCAAAATGCGGGTGTCTTTTACTTCTGAACAGGTAGTGATATTTTAAAAATTCGTTTTTACCGGATTTAATGGGTAATATATAAAGATTTTTAATTTTTGTTTTATAGCTCTTTTATTTTTGAATGAGCAGACCTTCAAAATTGAATTACTTAATTTCCAAAACTCTGGCTTTTATCAAAAAATTACTATAAGAAATTCAAAGCACAAAATTACCATTAAATTGTGTTTTTGTCAGAAGCTATTTCAGATATAAAAAAAAAAAATTATTTTGCCTATCGATACAAAAGGTGCAATTCACATATATTTTTCTGAATATAATATACTACCTGATTTACCTGGCGTGTCTCAGGCGCAGCCAGTCTTAAAAAAAAAAAAAAACCAAAATGTAGCTTAAACGTAACGGAGTGCTCGAAAACTCAAATGAAAGTCTTGAGTCAAAATTCAAGTCTAATTCTCCTTTAATATTACTACTGATCACTTGTAAGAAATCTCACTTTCTTCCATGTCTTGTCTTATGACATGATGGGACATATTTGTTTGCAAATTCGTAATCTACGGAAAAAACCCTATAGAAATGATATATAACTTGTTCTGTGCAAAATTAAATATTAAAATTTGTTGCCTAGTGAATTTATGGTTTTGTATATATATATATGTATATATTTATAATTTGATTATAAAGTGCAAGAGCGTACTACTTAAAACTCATTTGATATTAAGAAAAGCTAATATTAAACTTTTATTTATATTATTCTAAGTTAATTTCAAAAGTTGTATACCCAGTAATTTTCATAATTTGAAGGTTTTAATCATTTTAGCTAAAACATTACGGAATTGGCTACTTTTATAAAGGGTTTTCCAATAAGGACTTGACAACTTTTTTTCAAAATAAAATGCAAACCATTTGAGATATTTCAAAAACTTTATTATCGGGTTGAAGTACAATCAAAACATTTATGAAGGGAACTCGACTTCGTTCATATGGCCACCGCGGGCACGTTTGCAGCGGTCGATTCGTTGGACCCAATTTTCGATGACTCGGCCACACATTTCGGCCGAAACGGCTGCTATTTCGCGAGCAATGTTGGCACTGAGCTCTTCCAACGTCGTCGGCTTGTTGGCATAAAGTATAGACCAATGACTTGACGTAGCCCCAAAGAAAAAAGTCTAGAGGCGTTAAATCGCACGAACGAGGCGGCCAATCGACTGGTACATTTCTTGAGATAACACGCTCATCAAACTTACTCTTCAATAAATCGATTGTAACGTGTGCCGTGTGGCTTGTGACACCGTCCTGTTGAAACCACATGTTGTCCAAGTCCATATCTTCCAATTCGGGCCAAAAATAATCGGTAATTATGGCGCGATAACGATTACCATTCACAGTAACGTGACGATCATTATCGTCGACGAACAAATATGGCCCTATGACGCCGCCGACATGCAAACCGCACCAAACAGTTAGTTTTTGTGGATGAAGTGGTGTTTCATGAAGCACATGTGGATTTTCACCCGACCAATAACGCATGTTTTGCTTATTGACGAACCCATTGAGCCAAAAATGAGCTTCGTCACTGAAGATGATTTTGCAATGAAATTGATCATCTTGGCGCATCTTTTCCAGAGCCCAATCGGAGAACGTACGTCGCTTCAAATGGTCCATCGGCTTCATTTCTTGAGTCAGCTTGATCTTGTATGGGTGTAAACCAAGATCCTTACGTAAAATTCGCCATAAAGTGGTCTGGGCGATGCCCAACTCTTGAGAACGCCGTGGAATTGACTGATTTGGATCATTTGCTACGGACGTTTCAACGGCAGCGATATTTTCGACACTTCGACCAACCCGTTGTCTCACTGGGACGGCAACATCACACAACGAATATGTAGACTCAAATTTTTGCACTAAACTTGTTACTGCCTGTCTGTAGTAAATTTTTATAATTTGCAGACGTTGTTCGTTCGTGTACTTTACCATGATGAAAATGTTAAGTTTACTGAATAAATTGACAGTTCGATGATTTGTGAAAGGGTGCGTTCACAAATTGAATTCAAAGTTGTCAAGTCCCTATTGGAAAACCCTTTATTTAAAGTGTTTCAAGCAAGTTTTCAGCAAGTATAAAACCAGAGCTTCTACACAAAAAAATAAAAGTGTGGTTTTATCTAAATAAAAATAGATGATTAAACTTTAAAAAATATTTTTTAAAAGTCTCCTTGATGTTTTGTATACATTCAATTGTTTTCCAAATTAGATGATCGTCAGACCTTTTTGTGTAAAATGTTATTGATAATTCTACTAATTTTAATAGTCAATATACTAACATTTTAGAAAAACTATTTACTTCGATTTACTCACATTAGTCAAGTCGGTATAAACATTTAACTGATTTTAATGTATTGTATTTATTTATTTATTTACAATGAAATCTTTGTACAGAAATTATTTAGCATAAAAGAGCAAACTGAAAGATAATATTAATTAGTTAAAATCTAAATCTCTTATTCAAAATAGACAAAATCAACCAAACGTTTTACTGGCTGAAAATCACCTATAGAAAATAGGTGAATCGCCAATTTTTCATGCATTATTTCTAGTCTTTTCTGCTATTGCAGTTTAATTTAAATTTTAAAATCTTTGCTTTAGGTCACGGCTTAAGAAATTCAATTCAATCACATCATTAAAAAAACCTTAACTATTTTATTGTTTGTTAACATTTTTATATTTTCATAGTTGTTTCTATGGAAAATATTTACATTAATACAATACTAAATACAACAACGTCTGACTACCTACCCATTTTGAACCGGCTTCAAAAAAAAGGAGGAGGTTCTCAATTCGACCACTTTATATGCTTTTATGTTTGTCCATCAGTTATTCCGAAACGACTGGACCGCTTTCGATGTATTAAATAAAAGAGGATCAGCTCTCGGTGGTTCTACTCCAATTTTGTAAGGATTAGCCCAGAATTTTGTAAGGACTACACGAGATCTTCGCCGGTTATGATTCTCTTTTTATTTTTAAGGCTATATCTTAAGGCTGGTCCCATTTAAATTTGAAAATCTCTGACTTCCTGGTAAACGATTTTAATAAAACTTGGCAAATTGGTTCAGTTCCAATGAAAATATAAAGAAAATTTCTACAAAAAAAAAAATCAAAATCTTGCGTAAACTTAAACTAAAAAATTAAAAATCATATTTTTTATTACTTTAAAGAAAAAAGAATTAAAGGGCAATACACAAGATTATTGATACTTAAATATTTACAATATTTAATTAGTTATTTTTGGAGTCGGTACCATCCAAGGCAAGAAAAACAAAAAGAATAACATTTCTTATAATTTTAGTTGATATTTATAATTTAAAAACTCAAATTACTGAAGGTTTGTAAACTGATTAGATATTGTTAATATCTAAGTATCAATAATTTTGTATATTGTCCTTTAATGATCTTTTCCTTAAAGTAAAAAAAAAAATATAATTTTTAACATTTTAGTTTAAGTTGATTTTTATTTATTGTAATAAATTACATTTCTTTTACTTGTTATAAATAATGCAAAATTGTAGTTTTAGAAAAAACAATTTTGCCTGATGATTTATTTGGATAATGGCTACGTGAATTAGCGTATGTAAGCTAATTTAAATTCAGAGGTGGTCATAGACAACATGTGTTTGTTCTCCGGAGGACTAAAGTACATTAACAAATCATCGCCTTCGGGGAAAAATACGAAAAAAAAAAAAAATATCTCCTCTCTAGCCAGGGAATTAATGAAAATTAAAAATGGCATCATCATCGTCATCAGCATCATCATCATCGGTGGCATGGCCGACTCGTTTTTCAGCGCGACAACTACACAAACGCTTCGTCGCTGGCGTATGCAAATGCTCCTAATCGCGCTAGATTGGGCCAGGGAGCGCTGCTAGCGTATTCTAAAATAGGCCTCCGAGTGGCGGCCGCAGCGGCCTGTACCTGCTGAGCCCCCTCGTCGTCGTCGTCGTCGTCGTCGTCGCCGGCCGCGTCGCTGCGAATTTTATATCGACGCTCGGTTGACTTGAGAAGTTTTTCTTGGCGGCTGTCAGCTAGAAAGACCAGAAAACGTGTTCTATTCGCGGCTTAGCTTGATGAAACGCTAAGCCCACACAGAACGTGTTCGTTGCCCTGGAATTCGCCAGCTATCGCAGGAGGTGAGGTATCTTGCGTTTCTCGCCGAGGCTCTCGCGGATTTTATGCCCGTTCGCCTTTTCACTTTTCGCGATTTTTCCGCGCCTGCCCCGCTCTGTTCTAATCGCTTTTTCTCTGAATTTCGCTAAATCCCCGAACCCTGTACGAATACTACGTAAGCATGTTACGAGTATATGTATATATTCCCTTATCCCGGCTCTGCCCCAATATTTTTTTACGCTGTTGCTCCCCAGCAGGTGAGGAGACGTCTTCAGGTTATTTTATGAGCCGCAGATTTGGTGCATTCGAAGAATGCGCGCGATTTTCGCTCGATAGCGAGACCTTGCATGACTTACCTTAAAGTAAAAATTTAATCAGTTGAAGCCTGCAATGAAAGACAGAGAAGAAAACGTTAGTATACCATAAAACAGAATCTAAAAAATCTTTTATTAATTAAGATATGCAAATGGACAGGGCGGGGAAGTGCCATAGGTCGGGGTCTTTAATCAGTCACCGTGCGAGAGTGACGGCTTTTATCGCCGCCGTAATCGTTAATTTCCCACATACGGGTGCGCTCGATAGGTGCTTTTATGCAAAAACGATGCAGCGACACGTTTTATTGACGAATTAATTAATTTCGCATTTTGCGACGCGTGGGAGAGTCGAGAATATTATTACCACTTTGTTTTAGTAAAATCTGCTTTTATGAGAGACGAGTCCGCCTTGAAAGAAACATAAATTTCAACTTTTGCAACAATCTGGTTCTGGCTGTGAATGCAAATTGTGGGAGGAATCGGGAACGTTATGTCAAAAATATATAGTGTGATGAGTTTTACTCGTTTTCTTTAGAAATAATAAAATTATCTGGTTTTTGGCTTGCAAAGTATTTACTTTTACATTTTGTTCCATTCACTTGAACTTTCTTTAATCAACATTTCACGCCACCTGCAGAATTAACAAACTCAACTTAATTTCAACTGGTTTTCAGATTCAAGTCGAAAGTTGCAAAGACTGCACATCAGAAAAGTGAATTTAAATATCTAAAGATCTGTGACTAGTTTTGCAAGGACATATGTTGGTAGATACGTCATCATGTGAGCCGCCAATTAGTGGTTCAGTTTATCCGGCGGTATCTGAATTATGTTTAGTTGTTCCTTTTCAGTTTTACAAAACTCTGTTTATTCAAAATTCCATTTATTTTTTGGAATATTATCTTTTTGATTTTACACTTTGTTGAACGATTATTAAACTTATTTCTTCCATTTTGGTACATATAAATAAATTTATTATCTTTATAATACAAGTATGGCGATATGTAGTATGTATAATCAGTAGAAGCTTCCACCGTAATATAGGTACAATGAAGAATTTGTTATTTTAAGGACACAGTGATTCACGATGATCTACCAAAATTTGTATTTAAAAAATATGGGAAACTTACGAAATCTCAACGCGAAATTATCGGACTATGGCAACCTATAATAAATGTGGTAGGGGTTTTTGATTATTCCCTTTACACTAATACTTAAAAATGAGTATTATTCGCCAGCTCAGTTTTTCTAAATGTATATACCTAAAATTTTTCTTGGACAAAATATTTGGTTTACCAAAAATTTCTTTTGTACGCGAACAGTTTTCTTAATTAAAGATATTCCTTGTACAAAATGTTTGTTTTACTGACCGTAGACGTATCAAAGATATCTATACTAATTAAATTAATTTAATTTAATTTGTTTGTTTGTTTGAACGCGCTAATCTCAGGAACTACTGGTTCGAATTGAAAAATTCTTTTTGTGTTGAATAGTCCATTTATCGAGGAAGGCTTTAGGCTATATAACATCATGCTGCGACCAATAGGAGCGAAGAATCAGTGGAAAATGTGGAAAAAACGTGGAAAATTATTCATCTTTGAGGGCTTCCGTTGTTGTTGCGTTGTTTTTTAGATCGTGTTTTCCTTTTTAAACTTTTTCAATCTATATAATATATACAGTAGAATCCGGATATAACGACCCTCAAGGGACCGGCGACACTTAGTCGTATTAACCGGACGACGCACAAAACGAACGAACACCGATGAATGAATTTAAGCTTGTTTTTATGTATTAATATTACTGTAATTATGAAATAATAATATACATAGTTAGATTAATTTCTATAAATAAATAAAACAAATTCATATTAAAATAAACAAAAAATAACTTTAAGGGGGGAGGAGGTAAGGTGTATTTAATTGTAAATTGTACACATAATAAAGTATCATTTCAAGAATATTCAATTAAATTTTTGCCTAAATTATTAAGAAATAAGCCATTGAGAGCAAATCTTTGGTTCCTCTAAAAAAAAAAAAGCGGTGGACATCAGAACTCATTACTGGATTATCTCAAATCAAAAAATCAAATATATTTGGTAATTTTATGAGCTTCTCGAGGTAATGACGTTGAGATTTTTTTTTTTAAGATTTTTCAATTTTTGGCTTAATTTTAAATTTAAAAAAACGAATTTTAAAAGAAAAAAGCGGTAAAAATCAGCCTCTTTGTCATAGTAAAACTAATTATAATGCAAAAAAAAAAAAACATTATCTCGATTTCACTACCTCATATTTTATGTACTTAAAGAGTGTGTCAAATTTGAAGAAGATCGGTCAAGTAGATTTTGAGTTACAGTGTCCAGCGACTTTGACCATTCTAAGTGGGAGAAAAACGCGTTTTAAAGTTTTAATAGAGCATTGAGTTGTTCGCTACCACTGTAAGTCGAGGCACTGTCTCTCCGGTAGTTTTGCTCCAATCGACCTACAATTTTTACTGGATACTCTTGAAGAGTTGTACTTTCAAATACAAAAAAAAAATGCAAAAAAACAGGCGGTTAGGTATTGTTTGTGCGTAGGTATTGTAAACAACACTGCGCGTCGTTCTAAGCGGACGATTTCTTGTCAAAATAGGTCGCTATAAGCGGTTGGTCGCTTAAACCGGAGTCGTATTAAACGGACATGTTTTCATAGTAAGTCTATATGAAACCTAACTTGAGTTTGCATTTTCGTCACTATAACCGGTTGGTCGTTATAAACGAAGACATTATATCCGGACTCTACTGTATAAATAAATGTTTGTTTGTTTATTCGCCTTTTATAGACTCCGAAACCGCTGAACCGATCTCCTTGAAATTTATACTAAGTAGTCTCTATTCAAAGGAAAGTAACATAGGAATTCGCATAAAACCGATTGTTTTCAGGGAAGCGTAGCAAGGCAGATAAATAGATAGATAGAAGTTAGATAGAAGCTAAATAAATAGGTACGTAGATAGATAGATAGTAAGACAGATAGATATATAGATAGATAGATAAATAGAAGACAGACAGAAGATAGCTAGACAGATAGATATATACATAGATAGAAGATAGATAGATAAACAGACAGAAGATAGATAGGACGTAGATAGATAGATAGATAGATGGATAGGTAGATAGATAGATAGATAGAAGATAGATATAGATAGATAGAAGATAGATAGATAGATAGAAGATAGATAGAAAGACAGAAAGATAGAAGATAGATAGATAGATGCCGTTTAGTTACGGAAATGATTCTATGACCTCAATAACTGAACATCTATTTACGTTTGGATTAATGGTAATGAAATATTTTATTTATACATTCTCGCATAAAGCCGATTGTTTTCGGAGAGGCGTAGCAACGCGCGCAGGGTACGGCTTGTTATAAAATATATTTATTTAAATGGATATTTTGATACTCCATATGGTATTCTATTCTGCCGCGCTAATTACACTGTTGTACACCGAGTTTTACCTAAGGCCGAGACTAAGCAGAATGGATTCATTGTATTGAAATATGACATTTCGCCAAGTTTCATGCAAATTCATAAAAAAATTAAAAAGTTATTAATGTTTAAAGTTTTAAAAGAGACGAAAAAAATATTGTCCAATTTACTTGGTTTTTGGTATACGAGTTGAGAATAATTAATTAAAACTGTTTACATTGTCAACAATTTTTTATAATAATTAATTATATAAGTTTTTTACACGAAAATTTTTCGAAAAATGAAAAGAAAAGTTATAAATCGGCTCATTAAGCAGAATGTTTGTCGAATAAAAAATTTTTTTATGCACATCATACATTTCTATGATCAGCTAGAAATTCTGCATACAGTCATAAAAAAAAATATCTAATTTTCAATATTAACAATTTTTTGTTAATAACTTTTTAATTTTTTTATAGAATTGTTAAATATTTCGGATTATGAATCCTCTTGATGTCCTTCACAAACGCTATAAAGGGTTTGCTTAGGTAAAATTTAAAAGTCGATTCTGTACAACAGTGTTATACATCAAATGGGGATTTGGGGATTATGTGCGTGGAGATTTCGTACGTAACCGAAAAAAAATATACATCTTAATAAATATTAAAAGTGATCATATGAAATATATTTCCCAGTCCTATTTTTGATTATATCAACGATAATAAAAATCATTAAGGGAAAGACGAAAATAATTTAGTCAAATATTAGACACCTATAACATTTGGTGGAGTATATATGTATTTTTTTCAACTGCATTCTGGGTCATTCTACAGAAAATCATCCAATGGTCAAAGCCGCACTATTTTTGATTTCGACGAAAATTGGTGGGTATCTTTGTTTAGATGTCAGAAGAGAAAAATCACCATCATTTAATTTTTCTGATGTCTCAGCTTCGGTGCGCGACCGCTAGAGCACTCAAAAAGTGTGATTTTTACGCTCTACTACTATACGCTGTCAAAATTGTTCTATTAGAGATATTTGAACATTTGTGGTCGCAGTTGAAAGCTACAATATAGTAGTTTTAGGAAAAAAATATGGAAATAGAAAAATATTTTTATTCGAAGTATAATAGCAATCTGAAAATACGATTTTTTTCACATTTTTATATGATTTTCAAATGGCTGTAGTATCTTTCCTGGTAAATTAAAAAAATTTAGTTTTTGTGTACATCATGTCCATATATTAAACAAAACAACAGTCCATTATAGACTCGTTCGACAAATGTTTTATATTAAAAAAAAAAGCTTGAATTTTGAAAATTTCTGAAAATTGCATATTTCGAGCTTCAAAATGAAAATGTGGGACAGGAGATAGAGAACTGAAATTCTCAGGAAATTTAGGTGTAACCTTGAACTTTAAAGACCCGTTGAGTTTGCTTTGTTTTTTGCATTCCTCTAGTAATTACAGCCATTTCAATACAGCTAGTAATGCAGATTTTCCTTTTTAATTAGTTTCTTTTCTTACTTCACAATAATATAGTAATAAAAAAAGAACAATGTGCAGCAGGTACTCCGTACATGCTAGCAAACAAATGAGATCAAGCCACTTTATATCCATTTGTAGTATATCATAAAAAAAATAGTTTGATTAAGTTAAAAACATTTTGTGTAATTAGCGACTACTTAACCCATAGTACTGTAGCTTTCTATTCATTTCAAAAAGTGTTCATTCAATATATCAAAAGATATTATCCAGAATTTAAAAAAGTTAAATATTTCATCGATGGATCAACGGCTCAATACAAAAATAAGAAAAATTTTGTTAATCTATGTCATCATAATGATGATTTTGGGTTGGAAGCAGAGTGTTATTTTTTTGCCACTTCTCACGGGAAAAGTCCATGTGATGGTGCAGGGGGAACGATCAAACGGAAAGCTAGTTTACAACGAATTGAAGATCGTCATATACATATTAACTACTAAAGCTATGTTCAATTTTTGTTCGGAACAAATTTCTGGAATCGAATTTTTTTTTTGTGTCCAATGCTGATGTTGAAGCTGCGGATAAATTTGTATGTGATAGATTTAGTAATATTGTTGCAAGAAAGGGAACAAGAATGTTTCATAGTTTTGTACCCATTTCTCAAAGTAAATTGAAAGTTCGTAAATACTTGGCTTCAAATAATTTAGAAATTAAAAGTATAAGTATGTCTAACATTTCAAGCAATATAATATAAAATATTAATAATTCATTGTTGTATTAATAATGATATTAATATTAGAGTAACAAAATAAAATTCTGATATTTGAAATCGCATTCTTCATTTACGATAAATTGCATTCTTCTTTTGGGATATTATTTATTTAAATTGCCTTCTTCATTTGGGATGTATGTATACGGAGTATCTACTACATATTGTTTTGTTTTTTATTGTTTTTGTTGTTCTTTTTTATTACTGCGTTGTTGTTTAATCGTATTGTGAAATAAGAAAAGAAACTAATTAAAAAGGAAAATCTGCATTACTAGCTGTATTGAAATGGCTGTAATTACTAGAGGAATGCAAAAAACAAAGCAAACTCAACGGGTCTTTAAAGTTCAAGGTTACACCTAAATTTCCTGAGAATTTCAGTTCTCTATCTCCTGTCCCACATTTTCATTTTGAAGCTCGAAATATGCAATTTTCAGAAATTTTCAAAATTCAAGCTTTTTTTTTTAATATAAAACATTTGTCGAACGAGTCTATAATGGACTGTTGTTTTGTTTAATATATGGACATGATGTACACAAAAACTAAATTTTTTAAATTTACCAGGAAAGATACTACAGCCATTTGAAAATCATATAAAAATGTGAAAAAAATCGTATTTTCAGATTGCTATTATACTTCGAATAAAAATATTTTTCTATTTCCATATTTTTTTCCTAAAACTACTATATTGTAGCTTTCAACTGCGACCACAAATGTTCAAATATCTCTAATAGAACAATTTTGACAGCGTATAGTAGTAGAGCGTAAAAATCACACTTTTTGAGTGCTCTAGCGGTCGCGCACCGAAGCTGAGACATCAGAAAAATTAAATGATGGTGATTTTTCTCTTCTGACATCTAAACAAAGATACCCACCAATTTTCGTCGAAATCAAAAATAGTGGGGCTTCAATTTTTTTTAATTTTTGATGATTTTGTATGGAATGACCCTTCTATATCTTTGACAATACTATTTACTCTGTTGCTTTACATTCTATATAGTATAAAATTCCCTTCAGTTGTGCATTACAAAAACTGGAATATTTCTATTCCATTTTTAGAAATATTTCTAAGCGATATTGTAAATAGTTTATTTCAGTTTATTACAACGACAATTATAAAAAAATATATAAATACAAGGAGCGAAACTTTATCATATAATAGACATTATACGCTTTTTTTTACTTAAATTAAGCATAAAATTCATCCAAAAGTTACTGATTATAAATTTATGATTATTATTCAGCAATCAAGAGTATACATTATATACAGCGCTTTGCAAAATAATAGGTGCAAACACTACCCTCACACAAAATATTTATATTCTCAAAAATAATAACTTCATTGTATCAAATTTTTTTATTTTCCCTGAAATAATATTTATACTTCCTTCTTTATATATTTACATAAAATAAAAAGAAAAACGAATTTCATCAACTAACGTTCTTTAAGTTCACACCTATTTTTTTGTAAACCGCTACATTAAAAAAAAAATATATAAATCGATTTAAATAATTCTAGTTCCGGCGATAGAGAGAGCTATAACAAAGAGAATAAGCACTCATGCATTAAAATTGGTTAATTAGTTTTTAAGTTGCCATGTGGGAAAGTTTTTTTTATTTTTTTATTCTAAACTAAATCTCGTGCCGACGTTCGCTGATTCATCAGCAATTGATGAATTTTTGCGAGGTAGATGACCGCAGGTGAATTAATTTATGACTTATTTATTAAGAGGTGCAAGTTGAGGTGCTTGTACAAAGAAAAAAAAAAAAAACAGTTATATCTAGTTATAAAGTTCTAAATACTATTTTTACACGAATCAAAATAAATATTCTCAACTTGCTGTTAATCAGCAATTTCAGAGACTTAATTATTATTAAGCATTATATTCTTTCTTTTTTAAGATCTTGCCTCTATGGACTCTGGACTACCCAACAAATCTGAAACCCAGGTCATGTTTTGGCAGAAGCGTGTGTGTGTGTATAAAACCCTCATAACTTTTCGAATTTTTAGAATTTTTGAAAATTTCTGAAAAATGCTTTATACATTTTTTTATTACGCATAGTACGTAAAGTATAGTTCACAGGTCATTAAAACTCTTACTCTTAGCCCGATATTAAAAATTTCTCTCCGTTTACATTGTTAATGTTCAGATGATTAAAAAAGTATAGTGACTCTAGTTTTTAATTTAATTTAATCCTTAGACGGCACAAGGGGTATAATCTACCCCAAGTGATTTTTAAAAAACATTTATCCTTATTTATAATACTACAAATTTCCTCACTTCAGATTGCTAAATAAATATAATTTTTGAAAATTTGATAAATTTTTTTACATTTACATTTACATAAATATAATAATAATAAATTGGCTTTCTATTTTAAAAAAAACTATGCAAGTTTATTGCTTAACTTAAAAAATGATAAGATTTTTAAAATAAAATTTATAGGATTTTTAATTTTTTAGTGAAATTAGCCACTTTTTCGCAGACTTTGCCTTTTTCAGTGGAATATTCTAACTCTAGTATTATGTTTTTTAAAAACTATTGACACCATGTTTAATATCATGATTTTTTTTTAAATTTTTCGAAAAAGTCAATACTTTTGAACTTATTTCAACTTTAAACCGCTGGGATGGATTCTAAGTGCCGTAAGTAGGTTCGTAGTTGAGGGTTAATGAAACTTTAATAGACATAATTATTTACATATCTAACATTACAAATAAAGTTGCGCTCCATCAGCTACTTCTCTTAATAAAAAGGAGCACAGTCTTTATAATTCTGAGGTTAAATTAAATCCACCACAAAATGAACCTTCCTATTTTTGTTGTTGTTAACACCCCTCTTATCAGCAATGTGAAGTCCTTGTACCCAATCTACGAAACTATTAGCACTTTTTAAGCGTCCTCAACCATTTCCAACCCAACTCAATAAATTTTCCCACGAATCGCGCGCAGAAAGTGAAAGTGCCTTAAAATTTGGATTGGCATAAATCACGCGAGAAATCAAAACCCCGGTAATATCTCAGAGGCCGTTTCACAGGACAAAGGCATGCAGCATGTCGCAATAATTCTTATCAGCGGTTCCACTTCAGGCGATGTAAATTTGCCTAATTTTTCCTGGCATTTATCAGAGAGAGGTCGAAACATGAAACCTCGAAACCTCCAAACCTACGGCCGGGACACAAAAAAAAAAAGGAACCTCAGAGGTAAAAGTAGTCACTCACGTGCCTAGAAGTAATTTAGAGAGGGCTGTTAACAGAAAAGCACGACGGTGCAGGTGGAGAGGTGAAACACCAAAAATAAAGCGGGAAAAAAATGTGAATAATTCACGAATCAGCGTAGGTGATAAGGAAGAAAACAAAAATATAAATAAAAATTCGCGATATCCCAGACATCCAATAATTCAGTCAACAGGCCGCGCGGTAGGTCCGCCCGCGTTGTTGTATCAACGCCGTGTCCAACAACAACAAACAAATTCGCGCTCTTCGACAGAGCCGAAGAAGACGATGAAATACCGCTCGCGCGAGTAAATAGTATCAAAAGATACATATTATAGAAGGTGACTTCTTAAATTTTGCGCCTTCGGACATTATTTGAGAAAATGATTGCGCGCGGGTACCGGAACACCGGGCACCAGGAAGGCATGCCTGGAAAATGGCATCGAGGCATGTTGCACAGAACACTACCACACACATGCCGCCAGCGTTGCGTTTCAGCCCCAAATTGATTTATGTGTTTACATTTTTCCAAAGCAGCGCAAAAGGAACGAGTCGCGCGGTGGTGCGGAAACCGCGCGAGCCAAGACGCAAGGATACAACGAAAAAAGTTATTCTCACTCACCGGAACGAGCTTGCTAGAGCTATCAAGGGGCTTCCCTTCTTCGTCTGGACGGGGTAAGGGGGTAGAAGGGGACTCTCGTTTTCGTCGTCGTCGTCGTCGTCGTCGTCGTCGTCGTTGTCGTCCTCTTCTTCTTCAGTCCAGGAGTAGCGCGTAGAAATGTGGAACTTTTCGGAAAATAAAAATAGCACTCAGTCGAACAATATTTAGCATATTCAGTGGTTTTTTTAGTTTTTCTTAAAATTTTTATATTTTGCACACTCGGGGGGGTTTCTTTCGAGTCGCGGATCTCAGTAAGGATCATCTTTTTTTCCGTTTCGAGGGTAATTTTAAGTCGACACTCATCTTAGACACCACTTTTGAGTTCGATACGCAGGATAGGTGGACAGGTGCTTCGTCGTCGAGCACATGAGTACACTTGAGATGAACAACACCACGTATCTTTTGGAGTTCCCGGTGAACACTCTACAACCTGTACACAATACGAACACTATAGATACATGGATTACCGATCTGAATTAGTACTGGACTTAGAGGGATTCCTTGAGGAATCCGATTTTGGATAATGATTTTGGTACTATCAAACAATTTTTGGCACTGTCGAACTTGGCGAACTTTCAAGGGCGCGAACAGTCCAAACCAACAACAGTCGACAGACACTGTGACACGGAAATGAAAGGCTTTTACACGTCCAAAAAAAAGTAATAATAATTCTTTTTAAGGAAAATCCTAAGAAACCAATCTACTTTTATTTAACGACAGCGATAAAAACGCGGCCGCGGAGCTATCAAAAACTGATTAAGAGTTTTCGGGAAAATCAGCACCACTGTAGCGAGCTGAATACGTGAAAAAAATATGGGTTTTTCCCCTTAAAGCTACGAAGTTCTGGCGAGAAAATTCTTCCCATGCGTTCCGAATTTTCACTCGGTAGTTCCCTTTTACTTCGTATTATATTAACTTTTTTTTTTCTTCTGTTATTCTCGCCTTCATCATCTTCTTCTTTTTATCGTTTTCTCGATGAGATTTATGCTTCTGGTGTGTGCGCGCTTTTCTTCCTATTCAAATAAATCGTTGTCCCGCCGACGCCGCTACACATAAGCATCATTCTCCCGAAAACATTTTCATGGAGCGGATGCGATAAAGACGGCCATAGACGGGAGTACAACTGTAGTTTTCGCTCCACGAATCCGCACGCCCGTCCCACGTTTCGACAAGTAGCGCTCCCTAAAGCAGCTGAGGAGGACTTGGAGGAGCCGGGACTCGGGAGAAGTAACAAAAAGAAAAACAAAAAAAGAAGAATAAGGAAAAACAGCAATGATACTTAAGATGGTATGCTGCTGTAGGAGCCAAGTGGGTGCCGCGCACCGGCATATGAAATTTCTCACTCAAAAAGATATATTTTAGTCGTACAGTCGTATTTTTCTCACGACAACGACAACGCCGACACGACTCGGGGAAAAGCGAGATGGATGTGGTCCATAATTCTCACAGCAGCAATCGCACATTAGCCGCCACGGATTGGCCTCTCTCAATAGTGTAGGCAAAAATAAAGTGTTATTGCCGCTGGATGCTGCTGCGAAGGAGCGGGCTCCACCATCCAGAGATTTTCTCAATGGGGGAACGAAAGGATTTTCTCGGGCTCCGCGCGGGCGATGCACGAATGTATTGGTCCATTTTTGGAGCATATCTCTCATTCTACTGGCGTGGATGGTGGTGGTGATGATGATGATGGAAAAGTCTTTTTAGGGATGCTGTGCGCATACTTTTACACAGCTGATAAGTGATTACCCCTTAACACTATCGTCCGCACCATCACCACCACATACATATATACCCCAAAATCAGTTAGAGTGGAAATTCATCATTTTTCCCTTTTGAATATTTTCGCCACGCTCTCTCCGCGCGCGCACGTCGCGATATTGAGAAAAGCGGCATTTTCCCGATATTTTATTTGTTGCTTTATGTACTCAGGGCGCTATCATTTATCCGATCCAATGATAAATACATGCGCGACGAGAATCACCCACCCCCAAGCCCCATTTCACCCTCAAGTGGGGGGCTTTTGTTTTTCGTGACCTCTCGAGAAAAAAATTTTTCCTTTTGCTCCTCGACCAAAGGAATATAAAAAGCGATTTCCACACTTCTCGCTGAGGTGAATACTGTCCTGTCCCCCTATCCCACTCTTTCTCCAGGATCTCAACCCGAACATTTTTCTTGTTCTTTCATTTTTTAATTTTATGACTCTGCACAAAAATTCACCCGCCGTCGCGGTGGTCGTCGTTGTTGTTGCTGCTGCTCCATCTCCACCCATCCAGCCGTAATAATATATTGGATACCTGTAGTCAGTCTGGACTCCACCAGGATGGTACTGGAGTGTTGGAGTGTTCCCGACGAAGAATCCAGCTCCAACTCGAACTCCAACTCCAGCTCCAGCTCCAACTTCAACGACAACAACGACGACGACGACTATATGAATTGAATTCGAGCTGAGGGCTGTATTGTGTGCGGGCAGGCGGCCGCGCTCGCGGTGGCTTTTCCGGTTATGGGTGAGAATTTGTGAGAATTGATACCAGGAGGAAAAGTGAATCACTGTAGATTTCCATGATAATGTGGCAATGAAAATTATATAAAATGTAATTTATGGCTCTGGCTGCTCTGGCGCGCGGGCATTCTGCTCGCTCTGGTGGTGGTCCTTAGAAAAGTTTGAGAAAACGGAATTTCTGGTCTTTTCCGATTCTGAATTTTTTCTTTATTTTATTCGCCGGGGAGGTGCACACTTGAGCGTTGTTTTTGTTTGTTTTTCACCTAAATATCTTTTGCCCTTTCAAGCGGGACTCCCACATGATTTTCGATTTGAGAGTTTTAAAAGGCGCGCGCCTGTGGTCATCTTTTCTTTTCGATCTTTCAGGAATTTTAATTGGATTTATTTAGAAGTGGAGCTTTAATCGTGTCATGAGAAATGATTCGAAAATCGGTATTTTACAAACTGCCTTCATGTATTTAGATCTCTTGGAATATTTATCTTTCAAATACTGTGTTTCCATGCAGGGTTTAACTCGAGCTGAACTCGAGCTTGTGGTTATGGAAACTCGGGTTGAGTTGAGTTTCGTTAAACCTAAGTTAACTCAACGAAACTAGTCGGGTTGAGTTGGGGTTAGCTTCAAATGTCATTCCTGTGTACTTTGTCCACTCAACTCCAAAGTTGCTCATACAAACAGATCAGGTTTAGCGGCAATTTTCTTAACTCGACGAAAACTCAACTCCAACTCAACCCTGTGCATGGAAACATAGAACAAAGATACAACCATTGGATGTAGATGCTTTATATTCTGCTTAAAGGAGGGATATAAATAATATTTGTTTTTTCTAACATATTTCGAAAGATACATATTTCAGGAGTGTGTTCTGTAAGTTTCATTAAGAAATTTGCAGAATTATGAGTTAAACTATTGACGTTAACAACCGGTTTCAATAGTTTTTCTATACCAAAAAAAAAAATATCTGGTTCCCATAACTAATTTCGTGGTTCATTTAACTAATTTTGCTTACAATTTTCACTTACCAAAATCTGTTTAAAAATTATAAAACTATCTTGTTATTTAAACTACATATCTCGTTTAAATGATATGATGGAATTAGTTCAGTGAACAAGGACCAACTCGTTAAATTGACTGGTCTCGGACTTATTAAATAATTTACTCTAACTTTTATAAAACCTTATTCCTAATATTGTGAAAATATTTTAATTCTCATATCTGCACACTTAATTTTTTAGAATTAATGAATAAACATAGAGAAAATAAATGAAATTAAGCTATTTTACAAAAATGAATCTAGGGTTCAATATCTTAGATATAAACTAACGTGGACCATGTTATGAAGAATATCTGATCAATTATCAATTTATATTGAAATTATTTCTGTTTAAATGTTAACAAATGTATTCTAGTAAAATTTACATTGAAATAGTTATATGAGCTAGGAATCTAGTTGATTAAAACAGAAAATGCATACCTTGAATCAATTAGAAATATTTTACCCAGACATTTCTTAAATTTTAAAACGACAAAAGTAATTAAAACCATGATGGACTTTCGTACTTTTTTAACCCTATTTTTCTCAAATTTATTTATTGCTAACTGCACTGATCGTTAAAACCAAATGATAATAAAAAAAAAAACACAAACCTGTAAGGAAATAGGTTCCTTTTTGCGGAGCCTGTTTCAAATAATTACAACCAGAAGCTTGAATATTTTATTTTAATTCCATAATTACATTACAATTAATAACCCGGCTAATAATTCCTTCTGGGGAAAGATATCTAGAAAATGTTCTTGAAACAAATTCGTGTTTTCTAAGATTTCCTTACATGATTTCTGGATTTAAATTTCTACTTTCTAGATTTTTCAGAAAATTTTAATTTGAAAAGAATTAAAATAGAAATCAGTCATCAAACTCAAATACGAAAACAATTTTATTTTATATTTAAAAATCAATTCAAGGTGAAATTTTCAGTAACCTCAATATGTTGAAAATTGTTTTCAAATTAGGAGTTCAAAGAAAAAATAATAATAATAAATAGGTAATGAAACAACATTTCAGATAGAAACGAAGAAATATGTAGCAAATTTTAAAACAATTTCTGAAAAACATATACTTGGCTTGGATCCAAGAAAATTAGGAAAAATGGAGGAAAATTTACATTTAGGCGGTCAGTGGTGTCGATCTGTATTTTTATTTACTATACACTCAAAAATAAAAATAAATATATTAATAATGTAAAAAATAGTCAAAATTAGAGAAATATTTACTGCAATACGATCCAAAGAAATATTTCTTTATTTTAGCTAGGTTTGTCGATAGAATAGCTTCAATGCTTTCACATATCTTAAATGTTTTTTTTTAAATTCATGAACAACTTATCTTTACATTCACGTAGTGTTTGTTCTTTAATTTAAGTATATATAAACTACGAACAAGAAAGAATTCTCATCAAAGCAAGTAAATGCTTCTTTTGATTCAAAGTAATTTATCTCAAGATTAATTTAGAGTTTATTCTTTAATTTAGATACATTAAGACTAAGATCAAGAATTCAGTAAGTGTTTTTGTATATACGTATACAAGGACAGTATTTCAAAAGAACTTTAAATAAGACAAAGTGTGATACTTCCGGCTTCTTCCTAGCAGCGTATCTTATATTTTTCCTGTTCCATAATATTTATAACATTAAAAATCAATTTTTCGTACTCACTATGATTAACGATTCGATAATTTTTGTATCATAAAGTTGTTTTTCTGAAAATATTTCTTTCAAAATAGGAAATTTGATTTTTTTCTCTGATTCCCTTTTTTCAGTACATAATTTCCTCATGCTCATTTTTGTGAGTATAGGTTATATATTGTTATTAATTTAAAGATTTTCTTCTATACAAACTCCCCGTATCGATTTAAATTAAACTTATTTTCGAAATTTTTACTTATCATTTATATAAAATTCTTATTTTTTTTATCCTTAATTTGGAACTATAGGATAAGGGGCAATGTGTGTGCTCATCCTTGATATTTTTTTCGAACAATGGATTCATATTCTCTCAGCTGGAAGAATTCAAATTCCAAAAAAAAAATTTTTTAAAGAATTGCAAAATCCTTCGGGAACATGAGAAGGGAAATTCAACAAAACATCACCAAAAAGTCCAAACAAAGCTTAAAGCATTAAAACTTGGATGAATGCCTGCCTAACAAAGGGATGAGAGCCGTAACATGAATCGAGTCCGTCCCCCGCCAGCCGGTCCCCCCGGAGGCTGGAGAAGACCCTTTTATTATTGTCTTCTACTCCATCCAGAGCCCTCCTCCACTTTTGTTCTGATGGCGTCTTCAGACCTTCTTCTCGAATATGCTCGCCGACGAAGTGACAGCGGGTGGCATAGGCAAGTATATCCTTTTAAGACGAGGGGCTGCCGTGCCACCACTGCTGCTGACTGGCGTACAACACGGGAAGGAAAGTAAAACCGAATTCAGGGTCCCCGGGGGCAGGGGCAGAGGCAGAGGCAGGGTCCGGGACCGGGGCCGGGGAATCCCCGTTTCACTTTGCCAACGGAGGAAAGGACTCAAAATGACGTACAAGTTGATGTTAGGATTATGTCTGCCCACACCCTGGTCCGCACGCCACTGACTAGGTACTACTATCCGGGTCCGGGTCTTCCTGGCCATCTCGGGCGTCCCTGCAGCATTGCGAAGCATATTCCAGCCCTTCCCGCTTCTCCCCACCCCGTCCTGGACCGGGAGTGGTGGTGAGTGCTTCAAACAAGATGAAAATCGTACGAACAGGAGAGCAGAAAGTTTTTGGTAATTTCACTTCTTCCTCTGTCATTTCCTGCACTTAGCTCTGACAGGACTGTGGGTTTGGGGCTGAAGCTGGCGGATCCTCGTCTTGGAGCAGGCAACCGGAGCCGGAACGTCTTTTTGCCCGGCTCGTTTTTGTCATCAACGCACTGGGCAACGAGCGGATTTTAATTAATTCAGCTGTTTTTCGCAGGCATTGCTAGGCCGTCGCCGCCGCCAGCCGCCGGTGAGCCCCGTATGAGCCCCGGGCGCCCTCACAATTCCTGTCCTACCGCAATTTTAAATGAAAAAATTCTTTGAATATTTTCCGTCAATAGCTTTTGCCACTGGAATTTTATTTATTAAAATTTTTCCCAGAGTCGGGTTTCGCGAGCTGCGCTCCGTCGTCGCCGCCGCCGGACTGCATTCATAGTCATAGACTTGGCTGCCGTGTCCGACATGCAAATTTTTTCCAAGTTGTGTGCGATTTTGGGTCGACGGCGGAGGTGGAAGAAGGGGCAGGAGGTTTGTCTGATTGCGTAGCTTTCCGACCCCCCCGTCAGGCTAGGCGTACATTTTGCACGATTTTTCAATTTGCACATTTTTTCCGTCTGTTTTCCAAATAGCCCGAATTTTTAGTGTTAATGAACATTTCAAATACGATAACGTTCGGTTTTGTCGCGTTGACAGGTCATTGCGGCTTGTGGTTTTCAATGTTTTTCTCTCATTAATTTTATCATACCAAAAAGAGCATGTTCTAGAAGGAAAATACATAGATTTGATTTTATTAAATGGGTTTTCACTCAACGAAAACTCCCACTCTTTATAATAAAATTTAGCTTAAACAAGCACAGTTTCTAATGAGTTTAAAAAAGAACATTTAAATCAAGCTTTTACAAACTATAATTTGTATCATAGTTTACCGTATTCTACTCATTAAACCCTTTCATTTGATACCTATGTCAAGGGAGTAGTAGTAAAAGTAATCCGCCATATTGGGGCGGTCGCCATATTGGATTAAGAACGATGTTAGATACACTATATTATATTGTCACGAGACTTACGTAAGTATGTCAAAATCCATCAAAATCGGATAATAGGAAGTGAGTTAAAATTCGAGTATAAAGTTTGAACCTGAAAGACATGGTATAAAATTCTTTAAAATAGGATAATGAAAGAAAATATTTCACTATTAAGTTAAGCATTTTCATGTTTTTTCCTTACCCATGAAAGGATGACAAGTACTCTTGATAGGAGTTTTCCTTAGATTACGCATGAAAATGTTGCGTCACATCAAATTTTCGAAGAAAGTAAATTTGAAAAGGGAAAATCATACGATAGAAGCTTTTTGGATCTTCTAACAAAATAATGGGTTTTGGTAGAACCTTGAGATGTAGTTAAAAGGAAAACTTAATTATTGTTTATAAAATATCAGTTATTTTTAAAAAACACTTTGTTTAAGGGACAAGTTTTGCCTGAGAGATTTTACGGCAAAAGCTTATAAAAAATCTGCACCCTAAACAAATTTTAATAATATTTAAAAATATTTAATATCATATAGTTATAGGACCTAATATTTCAATTGAACTATTTTTGGAGCTCCTGCGATATAGTGTTATTTTGTAAGAAATTTCCAAAAATGACTAAAATATGTTTTATCAATGATTGTTGAAAAAACTGAAAGAATTCTATTTTCCACTAATTTTTCATTTTCACCAATTGTTGTTCTTATCATAAATAAATAGTCCCTCTGACTATGTAAAAAAAAACTATTAAAAGTTCACAATTGTTTTCGTTATTAAAACAAACAAGCAATATTTACGAAATAGATTTGTAGAAATTAAATGTAGTTTCCTATTTAAAATTTCAATCGTTTGGTGGCAAGGATTAACATTGTTTGATCGCTTGTAAATTTTGTAAGGTACTTTTAAGAATATGAACTTTCACTTTTAAGTTATAAAAATTGCTAAAGACGGAAGGAAGGGAGTAGAGCAATTGAAGCAATCAGAATTTGAATATTTCAAACATCTTTTTCTCAAATTGGTTTTTTTCAAGCTGGGAATTTGGCATACTTATAAACTATTGTTTATTTTTTAAGAAATTATTTACTTAAAACTAGTAAAAAGTATTGGATATATCATATCCAATTTGTAAATGTGTCTGAGTTTTTTTAGATATCTTAAAGAAGTTCACAAAAATGCCTTGTATAAAGAAAAATCGACATATAAATTTTATTTCAGACTGGCTGGACATTTTTTAACTTAGCCAGTCAATTCCTAAATTAGAACTTTGTTTTTTTTTGCAAGAATTTCATTGCTTCTACTATAGTATCTAAATTTTTTTTTTGTATAAACAAAATGTTTAGTAGGTGTATTCATAAAATACTGCAGAAATATTTTTTAATAAAATACGACATCTAGCGAAATTTTTTCCGTTTTATGCCTTAGAGGCTTGGTGATTATATAATGTGTCTGTGAATGCATCACGCAAAATTGATACTTTGAGGTTTTTAAGGATACTGATTTCAAATTTACTCTCAACGTTTTGAATTTCAAGATGGTGAATGCAATATGGTGACCAAAATTTTGTGAAATTCTAGAGAATTTAATGAAAATTAGTACAAAAGGCATTTCAGGGTATCTGATTTGGAAAATGTGTGTTTTCGGAAGCATCACGCAAAGGCTATTGGATAGATTTTTATATAGTAACTTTTATGATAAATTTCATCTCCATCCGCCATGTTTCAAATTCCAAGATATTATCCACCAGTAACAAATGATAGCGCAATTTTTCTGTAACATATTTTAAACTATATTTAAACAAATCTTCAAGTGAATGCGAACAAAGTTGCGGGCACAGCTAGTATAGAAATACCAGCTAATGAGATGCTCAAATCCATTTTGATCTGAGTTTTGTTCGATTTACAAAATTCCAAAGTCAGAAAAATCCCACAATTGCCCTAATCCCGTGCACTCTGTTCAAATTAAGTCGTCGTAATCCCGTCTTCCTGGCGATGCGATTGGGAGTCATCGCGATCCATCATCACTTCCCCAAATATTGAGATGCAGTTCAAATCCGTAACGACCTACAAAAATAGTCGGACACTTTGTTCGCCTTGACGGTGATTTATTTCCCAGCGGGATCTCAGCGTACGTTCCTGAGACAGGGTCGGAGGCAGGAACACTACTTTTCAGATTCCTGTAGTCGCCTACTCTTACAACCCGCCCCCGCCCTTCGAGCGAACCGCCCGGATTCCTTCTCCTCGAGGGAATTGTTCTACGAATTCCGGGGAAAAGTTCGTCTTTAGTCGCTTCGTTCTGCGCTGCGAGTCGTCGTTTTGTACCTTTTTTTCGAAAATTTCCGAGTTTGTTTTATCCGAATAGCGAGAAAATCCGTCTCGATTTTCTTTTTAGCGTTCCAGGGCTTTAGTTTCGTCTATTTATTCCATCTCCGCGCTAAATGCGCCCCCTCCCTCCCGGCTTCGGCTCGGGGCCGCTGGAGGAGCCCGGAGGAGTTCCCTGCATGCCCTGGCGCGCCGACATTGGCTATTGTTCCTTTTTCTGATTTTTGTAGGGCAGAGAAGAATTCGCCTAACCGTGCTGTCGCCGTCTTCAGTCCTGTGTGTGTCATCTGTTCAACTTTAACTTTTGGGTGAATGGATAAATGCGCGCCTCAAAGCATTCCTCCAGCAGCGAGGAGAGTAAAAAAATACTTACATATATATATATATAGTACAGTATATGTATATAAAAAAAAAAAAAATTCAGCGAACAAAAAAAAAACGAGCAGGAAAACGACGAAATCCAAAAACCCTCTTAACGGCGGGGTATACAGCGCGACAAGTTTCATGTTACGCTTCGGATGACGCAAAGAAAAATCCCCGCGTCCTCCCCCCGCGCTCTGTCATTCCAGCGGCTCCAGAGTGCTCCTGTATGGCGTGCACATTCTGAAATTCAGGCTTTTTCAGCTCCCGGAGCCCCGAAGAGCTCCCTATGTTCTGTTCTGGTTGTCTTGCTCGTCTTCAAGTTCCCTTCGAAAGCGGAAATGACAGGCCCCGAAAACGAAACCCGCCGCCTGGCGGCCAAAATGGAGGATTCGGCGGGGGGCGAGGGGCGGTGTCATGCCAGCCAGCAACCAACCGAACTCCGCCGGAATTTTAGACAATTTCCATTTTTAATTATGAAAGACAAAGGAACTGTGTCACTTTCTGAGTGATTTATCTGTTTGGAAATATGTCAAACGTTTTGTGATTTATGCACCCCATCGGGGCGAGTTCCGAGCCGGATAAGCGCCGGGTACTCGCTCGAAAGCATCCGCACCCCCGCCATAAACCCGAACCCACCATCCGGCATCGCCAGCGATATAATCAAAACGCGCGAAACTTAAAAGTTCCTGTGGAACGAGGCGCCTCCTATCGGATCGGCGGGATACTTCTACTCCTCATACCAACGGTCAAGGACATCTTGAGCATATTTAACGCCCTCAATGTAAAACTTTAATTGGTTGGCCCTTTACATACACATTTTCACAGAAATACTATAAAAATCTATTTATACATATATTTAGATTTCTAATTTAGTAACCTAGAATAATTTTGCCACCGTATTCGCTGATGTTAAACTCAATTGAAAAAATGTTTAAAAGTTAAAACGCATATCACAAATGTTCCTCCGAACGTTAGATCCTCTCTTGTAGACCTTATTGGAAATAATTTACAAACAATACAAGACGCCAAGACAATGTCGTATTACTCCAACAATCTCTTAAAGGCCAGATTCTCATATAATTTTAATATCTAATATTGTTATTGTTAATATATTATAACAAATAACAATGAAATACATTTTGAGTTAAAAATTTTGGATTTGTTTGAAGAGAAAATTTTGATTTGTTTGAGTTGAAATTTTGGAATAGTTTGATTTGAAAAATTTGATTTATTGATATTTAAAGCGATTTTTTTAAATTGAAATTCGATTAGTCTGAATTATAAATGGTCTTTTATTTTAAATGAAAAGAGTATATATGTATATTATATTTTACATATTGCATACCCAGTTTAATTATTTAGCTATTGGGCATGATCGTCAACGTGTTAATCCGTCGTTTTCTGTTTATTACATCAATTAGAATTGTATATAACAAAATGCTAATAATTTTTTACATATACATATAATATTTTGAATGAAATAAATAAAAACTTCTTGATTCGACACAGAAGTTCCTAAACATTCAGTGAAAAATGAAATAAACAAAAATAATAATAATGGTTTGCTTTCCAGATTATCGATTTCAAAGTTTCTTATTCGAAAAAAAATTAAGGAATTAAATCATGATTTATAGGGTGGGCCATCTGTTGGTTTCTTTTTCAATTGCATGTTATTTTGATTTTGTGATCAAAAAATTTACGAAATTAATACATTAACACCTGAACAACGTTGAAAAATATCGAAACCCTATTTCCAAAGTGAAAAATTTCGCTAAAAATGGATGTTATGCTGACAATCTGGAAACGATTCAGACCCCTATAACTATCGAAAATGTGCTGCACAATTGGATTGAGAGGAAGGGATACTGCCAAATCAGCCGAAGAAGCCATTTAAATAAAATCATATTTCATAACTAATCAAAAGGTTTACTCGTTTCAATAAATCAACAAACTTTGAAAAATATTAAGCAGTGTTTATTTTATACCATTTTTTAAAAGATACCAGGCGATGGCCCACCCTTTCCTACACAATATCGACTTTCTTATAGCTGAATTACTAATAAAGCTTTTACATGTAGTTCAGATATAAGCATACGATGTGATTCTATCGTCTATATTTATTGATTTTATCTCAAAAGAAAATGCTGAAATTGATAATATAAAAAAAAATACAAACTTAAGCCACAACCTGTCAATCTCTTTTAGTCCAGGTGCTCGATTTGATCTGGGCTCACCATCGCGAATTGCATTCTTCCCTCAATCACGGCGAAAACCTCCCATCAATTCTTCAACTGGCATCGGGTAATTACACGTCGCTGGTGCGCTCCACTCCTCTTTCAGCGCAGCGCCTTCATGGACGGGGATCCCCGGGGAAATGCGGAGCGGGGTGGTCCGGCTTGAGAAGGAAGTGCGAGTCAAGCCTAGACATAAGCAAAGCAAGGTGCAAGACCATGCAAGACAATTATTTGCATTAGCACCAACAATTAAATTCCGCGCCAGTGATATGGCAATTATCTCGTTGAGATCGTCTTCGTGGTTGTACGACTGCGGGCCTGGGTTCCTTCTCGACGGCGGCGCAGAATGCGTCTTCCTGCGGGCAGAGGAGACCCAGAGAAGCATGACCTTTCCTTCGTCCCCACCACGACTATTCATTGGGGCTTTAGTTTATCTCGGGGGGCACCAGAAGGGATGGATGTGCGCTTCGCGAGATCGAAGGCCCTGATAAGATTTGACCGGTGAAGCGCTCAGTTCACACAGTCGGAAACGAAGAAAAGGAAGAAACCGCGAAGACGCTGCAGTGAAACGGTACGGTCGCACTAACGACGTTTTGTTGTCTCTCTTAACGAGCGCTGGCCGGTCACAGCCGCCATTCATAAGAAGCCCAGGGAAGCGGGAAATTTTTGATTTTGTGATTGGCGTTTATGAGTTTTTCACAAAATCGCATTAACATAATCAGCGGAGTAGAAAACTCGCAATCGTTCGTTGGCGTGCTGGCGTGCCGGCTGCCGAAGAACGCTTTGATACTGCCGCCTGGAGGGAACCCCTGTCCTTTCCCATGGTAATAGCAATTAGTAAAAATTTATGATAACAATCGCGATGAGGAACGGAAGTTTTCTCCCGATCCGGGAAGCGCCCACAAGGCCAGCTCTTTTGTGTGACGTGTTGTCTTCATTCGACGTTGGCATGCGTGAACTAGCCCCCTTTTCTGCGACTTTGTCTTAAAATTACACGCAACATATGTATCGTTTGTAATCAACGTGTACTTGCATGAACTAATCCCTAGTCTGGAATTATTATTTTTTTAACTGAAAATGATGCTAGGGATTTTTTCAATAATCTTTTGTATGTATGTACTTCTTTTACTGATTTCGGCAGTCTAAACCTTCTTTTAATGGTCTCATAATTTTTTATTAGAACTCTTTCAGACGCCCATGTCATATAGTAGCAAAAACATTATAAATCTTTTATTAATTTGGAATTTGCAACCTTCGACTTTTCCCACTTAAACATTGATTTTATCCGACTGCAGAAAGGGTTATGTTCCTCGCACGTATCTACCATATGTTTGTTTATCGGATACTTTATTCCCTCGTAACGTTCGGCTGGATACTTTTTGATAAATGAGGTGCCATTAGATTTTCATTGATTCCGAGAGTGACATTAAATATATGAAATGTCAAAAAAATAAATATGACAGCGGCTAGTCGCCATATTGTTTTTGTAAGTATAGTTTTTTCTTTGAAATGCATGAATATGGATATCAAATTAAAGGGTTTCATGAGAAGATTTCAAAAACATGTAGATTATGTTTATGTATCGTAATTTTTACGAAGAAGATTTCTGGATCGAAAATTTTAAAAACATTGGGGGAATAAAAGATTTTCTATTTTCATCTTTTTAGTTTGCTTTTTAAGCAGTGGAGTTTTTATATCAATTGGATGTTTCCTTTGTGGTGGTCTAAAAGAAAGGAAGTGATAGTACTCACCAAACCAAACAAAAGAGAAAAGTTATGTACCTACTATCACTGGTCATATGATCGTATACAAAATTTAAAATTTCATTTTTAATGTTAACAAAATTTCTGGTTTGTCAACTATTTTCAAAAATGTATGTAAACATTGTAACATTTTTAATTTTAGCGAATTTAGTATTTTATTATTATCTATTATCTATTATTATTCGTCCGTGTAGATCTTAGCACACAAAATTAGTTGTAAGGAACCTAAACTGCGATTTTATAAACTAAATGAATTCTTTATACGAGCATCTTTAATGAATAGTTTTTTTGGCTTAATTAATCATATATAATAACTGATTTCGTCTTAAATAAACTTATATAAACTTATATAAACTTAAATATAATAACTGATTTCGTCTTAAATAAACTGTTTCCTTTGTGTTTGTATTGAACACAAATTATTTTATGTTTAACTACCTGTTTTCTAGGAACAAATTAATTTATCGTTGTCCCGCATGAAAGAGTTATAGATAGTTGGAAAGGTAATAATATAATAAATTCAACAAAAAAAAAGTATATTATTTACATACATTTTTGAAAACAATTGAGAAAAACTGAAATTTTTTACGATTAAAAACGACATTTTAAATTTTATAAACGACTGTAGTACCAACAGTGGTAGCATGTAGATAAATTTTCTCTTTTGTTTTGGATAGGGTATTTTGTTAGTAATTTTTTAGCAGTGGACAGATGTCGTTGTGATAATAAGAGAGAACGATATTAACAAAACTTCAAGGTGAACTCCACCAAGAATTTGAATTCGTTCAAGAAACTTGTTGATTGCCTCATCACACATAACTAATTATGGAATTAGTCACCAGATGTATTAACAAACTTAATTTTTTCAATGAGAGCATAGATTTCACGGTATCCAGATCAGAGTTTAAAATAATTTAATTTAGCTGGAAAAAAGAATAGCGTAGCTTAGATTTTATTTTAGGTTAAGTTGAAATTTGGAAAATTCAGTTTATGGTATATAGACATATGTATATTGCTTGGATTCTTAAAATTATGCTTATGTCGGCAGTTTGTATTTTCTGGACATATTCTCAAATTATATAGGATGCATTGTGATGTAGATTGCTCTCATAATCCGGACAAGTTTTATAGAAATCCCGAGATGAAGTGAACCTTAAAGGACACGAATATTATCCGAGGGGGTATAAGTCTCAATGTTGTAAACATTTAATACATATTGTACCTGAGGTACTCCTCCCCTTAGGGTTGGTTCGAACGTTTCGAACGTTACTTTCTCAAGCAATTAGCTGGACGACGAGCCCTTGAGGTGTCGTAACTCGTTGCATGTGAGTATAACTCCTGCCTGAAATTCCATTAGCAGTAACATTCGTCTTGGTCCCGTGGTGGCCTCGTAATTTCCCACAAGTTATGGGGACGGTTCTGGACTGAGTCGTAAAGATGTCAGTTGACAAATTGCACGTCTCGTGGAGCGGAATCGCGCCCTGGACAAAGGCGCATCATCGCTCCGAGTCGTCGAGTCCCCGCCCAAAATCGCTGGATGTGAAACAATCCACAGAATTTCCAATTAATTTCCCGGCTAGCCAAACACCGGCCCCCGGAGCACTCCTTTGTGTTTCGTCGCGTCTTTGTGAGGCGCCCTCCGAACCGGAATGTCGACCTCTTGGGCATCAATCAAAATTTTTCATTTGCATCGGAGGGATCTTGATTTTTGCTATGCGCGCGGCGCCCTCTGGTGGATGATCTGGGCCTGTTCTGTCTGGCTGTCGGATTTTCCGTTTGTTCTCGGTCTCTTGATTAATGCGAAATTCTCCTCGCTTTCGCCTGGGACGCGCGAAACCCAACCCACTGCTGCGCCACATCATACACTAAAAAACCGGGTCGCAAAAAAGAGGGCTGTGTGCGAAGGAAAAAAAGAAATTTTCAATTCCATTTTTCTATGGTAGCAGCACAACTCACAACCCTTCCGCCAACTTACGACACTGTCATCCCTAAACGTCGGCGGTGGGAGGGTTGGAAAAAATGACAAACAAGCGAGAAAGTGTCGCTTTCTTTTTGCCCGCGGAGCTGTGAAATATCAAAGGGCTTGACAGGCCCGAGGAGTGGAGCGGGCCTGGGATTGGATACAAATCTCCCGGTCGCCGTTGTCATTCACCTCCCATTCCACCCCAGCCGCCCCATTCGCCGCTGTTGATTCTTTTTACCCGGGACCGCGTCTCATTTCTGCCATTGGGCGCGGGGAAATTTATCTAATCTGCAAATTGACATCGATCCAATTTCATAATAAGATTTTCTCCAAACTTTTGTTGAACTCGATTTGCGATGGGCGGGCGCCGAGGGCGGCGGATGGGGGTCGATTCGCCGTTCTGCTGTTTGTTTATGCTCCTTGTAAGGAGTCCTTTTTGCTCCTTGCACCCTTCGCTGTGTGTGTGTGTGTGTGTGTGCGTTCGAATCCTTCGGATCGCTAACGAAACAGCACAGCGATGACGTTCAGATAAAGTTCGATATGAGCTCGTGTGTGAGCCTGTGTATCCCTCATTTGGCGAATTCCTGTAACGAGCTTGGGTAAGGCAAGGAGATGTTTTCGGATAAGGCACCCGAATAGAAGTTTCAAACAACCCTCTGGGCTGATCCAGGCAAATTATGCAACATCAACGAATTTGGGGAAAATAACAAGGCAAACCATGAAAATATTAAATTAAATTAAAAATGTTGAAAAATATCTGACTACAAAAATATTAAGATACAAATATGGAATTCTAGATATATTTCATTCCAGGGGAATAATTTCTTTCTGTCAACAATATGATACTATCATATTTTCTGCTTATAGGTGAATTAAATGTAAGAACTTTTGCAAAAAGCTTTCTGAAGAATTCGGCTATAGCTGCGTTATTTTAATGATCTTATTTGGATACAATGGACATTTTTGAATAGTTAAACAAGGAAAAGATGCTTTTAATTTTGTTAAAAGTACATCAAATTAAAATTGCCCACTTTGCGTAAAAAAATTAATCCAATTATTATTTCGCTTAAAGATTTGGAGTTTGGATAGATACAAATTATGACAATTTGATGAATTTATTGACATTTTTTACATCTATAGGTCACGATTCAAAAAATTCAGTTCAATGTATGATTCGTGATATCTAACTGGCCACCATGGACTAAGATACCACCTATATAAAATAGGTCTGTCAAATGAGACGGAATGTCGTCTGTGTCTTGAAGACGACGAAACTACATCACACATTTTGTGTGATTGTCCTGCTTTAGCACGGTTAAGAAGAAAGTTCTTCAGTCAGGAGTTTTTGGACTCGGCTGAAGTTCGTTCATCTTCTGTAAAAGACCTTCTGGCGTTCCTTAGGGTAGCAAATGGTCTTTTACTGTAAAGGGGCTTCGGCACAAAAGTCGTCGCAGTGCCCAATCATGAGGGTTACCCCTAACAATAATAATAATAATAATAATATAATGATTTGTGATCCATATTAGATCATTAAAAAAGGCAGCTTATAAAACATTCGATACAATCAATTAATTTTGTCCTTTTTATCTTAAGATATGCTTATTAGAAGCATCGTATCATCCTCCAATTATATTTTATTGTTCAATCTTCAAGAATAGATCTTTTCTTACTATTAGCATTTCTCTTAACAACTTCGCTTGCACCTGACAGAGTTCTTCTGCGTTTTCTGATCTTACCTCTTAGGTGTTTTATTCAAAGAAAAATTATAGGCCGTTAACGCACTTATGCGTCGTTTGTGAAACTATCTTTAACGGCCATTAGCGCGCTTATGCGTCAAATAATACTATTAGGAAAGCTGATATCGAAAATTTTATAGAGATTCTGATAATGAGTAATCATGAATTTAGAGCAAATACTTCAAAAATTATAGCAATCATAAGAAAGGGTTAAAAATTACATCATTTTCATAAAAAACAGCGATCACTCGGGCATAAAAATTCGCGGTATCAGTGGCTTGTAAATTATTAAAATAAATTAAATTACATATAATGCGACATGTAAATAAAGATTTTAATTTAATCTGTGAAATGATAATAAGGGGTTGAATTTTGGGAAATTGTGAAATACATGTTTCATTTATTTGTGTTGTAGAGTATTTATGCTATGTTTCAAGAAAATTCCGACCAAGATCATTTTTTTTTACCAATACAATCTTTCATATCCCCTCTTCACCCCCCTTAAGGGATGATTTCCGGAAAAGTAATATTAATGTGTTTAATTATTTATATTTTGGAGAACTTTTACCAAGTTTTAAGTCAACAGAACCGTTTGAACTCCATTATGACCCCTTTAGGGTTTTAAACTTGAAGAATCCTTTTTTAGTGCGTCTCTACATTATAAAATAAAACTAGTATTAGTCTGTTAGTGAGGACATGTTATTTGATATATGGGTAGTTCTACAAACTAAGGAAGAATTCGAGTCTGATTTCGGCCCGACATTTTTTATACATTCTGGTGGCAGAATTCAGTCTAATAACTAGAGTACAGTGTCTTTTAGCTTATCCTAAAGGGAACAGTCAAAAAATTTAATATTTTTTGATTTATGTCCATTTAAACTTAAACTTAGACCACCACCAAAACTAAATAACTGTATATAAACAAATTATGAGAGTAAGTTCAATTTATTTATTAAATTATTTATTTGTAGTTTAATGTTTATGTGTAAAAAAATACTATTATTACACAGAAACAATATTTTTAATATGATCTTCTCAGGATCCTGGATGGTTCTCAGTACCAATTGGACAGGATCCTGAGGCCAGGTTCCTGAGAATTTCTGTCTAAAAATAAAATAAACAAACCAATTTATAACTTTCAACAAAAATTAACCTAAACTAGGCCTATGCGCTAGCATCTTACATATCAGTACGCTAAAATTAGTCATATTCATTATTTATTTCGTAAATAAAAATCTTACCAGGATCCTGAGAACTTCACTGATTACGACACCACTTCACTCGCCGAACGCACTAGGCTCACTAAACAACGTGTTAAGTGAGAATAGATAGATGACATTCTTTATCTCTTTCATAGGTACTATCGACTCAGCGGAATGGTAAAGACGCAAGGCAAATAGTCTAGTAAATATTTGCTAATTCAACAGCGAACAGGATACTGAGATAAAATGGTGGGGACAAAATGTAAACAAGATTTATTTAATATTTTTGAAGTAAATACTATAGTAATTGTTCTACCTAGCCAGGAAAAATAGTAAACTTATTAATTTGGGATTCTTTTAAGACCCTAATGTATAAGTAAACGTATCACGACGCACTTTGAACTAAAATTTGTACGAGGGACACTGCAGGATCCTGAGAATTCGGCACTTTGCACAGTAATTTTGTTCAGAAAAGAATTTTGAATCTTAATTATTTTTAGTGACCATCTAGAAACAATTGTAATTAATAGTATTCCATCCAAAAAAAATTGTTATTAACAATTTTTCTATCATATTTTGGCTGAGCCACCAAAAATTCCTTAGTTTGTAGAACTACCCATATAGTATATACATAGATCAGTATAAAAAATATGATTTTCGATATATCCATATATCAGAAACAAAATTTGTATTGATCGCTTTGTCATTCAACAAATGACCAGTTTAATCATTATTCAATAGTATATGCTTTTAAATTTTTTTAATTAGATTTTAAATTCAATTCAATCATTCACAATTATTCGGTTCTGAATAAAATCAGGTAAAAAAGTGAGCATAATTCACATTTAATTTCTTCTTTTTTGATTTCTTGTAGAATTCAGTTAGTTGGTATTCAGTTCGTTTTATTAACAATAATTACATAATATACAGATGCAGATATTTTATGAAACTCTGTTTCAATTTTCTATCTTTAATTCTAAATAATTAGTCACTTTACGAAACGTAACTTCCTATAGCTGAATTATTGAGCTATGATTTCTAGAAGATATTTTATTGGTAGTTCTGCAGTAAGAAGTGACGTATATTTGATTGTCTTGACAACAAATTTTAAACGATAACATTTTGGCAAGAACATCTACGCTACATTTTCTAAAAATAGCTATTTAATATTTATAGATAGCAGATTACATAATCAAATTTTAATAATTAATTAAAATCCGCGATATTTTATAGTTTTACGTTTGTTAAGAGCAGTTCTTATAAACTGCCTTTACCAGTTTTTGCATTTATTTTATCTGGTGCACATCCAAAATCGAAAAGTGGATGAAATAAAACGATAAGTATATTTTCAGAAATGTTATACTGAAATGGTGGCATTCAACAATTTAAAACATTAAGCTTCGTTTCCGAATAGACTGTATAGTTTTTATAATATTTTATTTATAGGAATATAAATATTTATAAACCAATTAATTAAAAACAAGTCGATTATATTCTATATATCACTTTTGGTTTTCTGAACAGTCTAGTTCAGGAAATGTATGCATTAATTAAAACCCACCAAATAAAGGAAAGAAGATACATTTTACAAAAATACCCACATCTTAAAAACCAAAAAAATGTCACAAAATAAAGTGATGCCGTAATGCCCCAGTTAAAGAAGAATTCGAACAAAAATTTGTTCCCGTTCAACGACGTGCAGCCTACCGAAAAATGAATAATGGCTGCTTCCTGAGCACTCCATAAAGCATACATCTGTCGAACTACGCAGCTACAGGCGTCCCGAACGAACACACTCGCAGTCCTCATCCATTTTTATCATCACTCCAGCTATTTGTGTCCTTGTTGCACCAATGAGGTCGTCGCATCGGGACCTCTCCCTTCTCGTCAGCTGTTTCTCCTCCGTGCCGGGAATGCGAAGCAGATTCCTCCCGGTCCCGGTTCCCCAGCCGACTCGAGCTCACTTGCGCTCCGCTCGCCGCGTCAGGGGGTGACTGGAGCGAAATCCCATATCGGCCGTATCCTGGACTGCACACAATCGCATCCCGGAGGCATGCACTTTTATTTTGTTGCTTTCTCGCTCGCCCGGTCGTTGCGTCTCTTTCTGGCCGCCCGGAAATGGTCGGAGTGTGTCCTGGAAAAATAAATTATGGCCGCACATGACTGCCCTGCAATTCAGCAAGCGGCAAATGAGCGCGAATTCTTTGCCCGTCGGTGGATCAGCTCATTTGCACGTTGTCGGAGGGGAGCGGAGGGGAAGGGAGGGTGAGAATTGCTCTCTCCCGCCGCGCGGACAGGACCAAACCGGTCAGGTCGAGCTGACCTGACCAGGTGTCTACGCGGCGAGTCATTTTTCGAGAGGAGCTGCTTTCGGCCGGACGACCTGACGACGACGACGACGACGACGAGATGACCAACAGCTGTGGCGGATGGTGTGCGAGGGAGGTTCCCGTGGGATGGCGAGAATTTCTGTAGGACAACTTGACGGTTGACCGGTGAAGGAGCGAAGGTTAAGTGCGAAAGATGGTGGTGGGTGGGTTGTGGCGTGTATGTAACTACAGTTTTTCTTAAAGATGGTTTTGTGCTCATTATTAATTTCCCGTACTGTCTTTGTTACTACATAAATATTCCAAAGGCCATTGCTTTCATTTTATACCAATGTTTTATTATATCTAATCAAATAATTTTCAGTTTCAGATTTAAAAACGTTATATTCTCTTTTAATATCCATAATGTAGAACTGCTTTGATTCTTTTAATCAACAAATTATACATAATCAATTTTGAAAAAGTTATTAATATTCTATTTGCTAATTATTTAGTAGTAAAGAGAGAATACACGCTTACCACATTTAGTTATATGACCTTGAATACGAAATAAAAATTCTAAAATAAATTTAATTTTCGATCCGCCAATTTGAATTTTAAAAATTTATTATACTTTATGTCACTCAATCACGCGACTACCTATAAAGTAAATGGTGTTATTTCAGCGCGTCCAGATTTTGAATTTAAATCAAACACATAAAAATTGAGCAAGTGATAAATTTGGTTTTATTTGAAAGATATTTTTTTAACATTTAATTTTTGATAAAATGTGAAGTTTTAAAAGTCTATATCTTGAAATAAGATTTTTGCCAAATTGTCCTTTTAAAAAGTCGATTGTTTCAGTTGTTGTATGGCCTGTATAGCACGTAGCGCCATCCTGTTGAAACTCCAAGTTGTTAACATCAATTTCCCGAAGTTTTAGAGAGAAAAAGTCTCGGGCCATTGCTCTGTATCGCTGTGAAGGGCGATTATTTGGCCCATAAAATTGATAAAGTGCTCTAAAAGATTTTATTACTGAGTCCTGATTTCGGAATTAAATTTCCACGACTTGGAATCATTACTACGGTGTATATCATCCATAGTGATTTGTTAGACCTTACCCAATAAAAATGACATTGACACTTATAAGAAATGACAGCTGATTTGACAGTTATCGGATATTCGGCGCCTCATAAAGGAAAATTGTTTACAAATCAGACAATCAAAATTAATTAGCTTTCAAAAAGACACAGTATTACCTCCGATTTAAATAATTTTGCCTTCTTTTCTTTCAGTTTTAAATCTCCACTCACTATTATTATGGATGATTATGATTTCCGTTCAAAGTAACAACATATACATAGGTTAAATTCAGCGTTCTAGTTTTTGAAGCAGAGCAGAAGAGCAAGAAAGGTACCGCCGATTAATTAGCAATACATGCAATCCTTTGGAACTTCCGTCTTCATTGTAAATGAAAACATTAAATGGTGTGTTCTAAAACTAACATAAATTTGAAATATAGGGAATATTTCCGGTTTTCCAAAGAAGAATTTCGCTATGTATTCTAGACAAGATAGACAAAGTTCAGAGACATTGAAAAAATATAAAAAAATACATGGTATACCTCTTGAAAATTTGGTCTAAAATTATTTTGTTGGACTGAACAATTAAAAGCTCCTGAAGAAGGTTCTTCATCTGATCACTTAAATCACCTTCGACCGCCAGGAAAAAAACGCACTCACCAGGTAAACCAGTTCCGACCCACCTCTGAATCGAATTAAGTTCTCGGGCTGCTGTGGTCCAGGCCCTGGGTCTGAGCACGAACACGCGGGGCTGGGAGCTCAACTGCTTGAGTTTGTTGTGCGATCCGAGCAAGAACCTGCGGGGGAACCTAAACCTAATGAAGTGGTTGAGCGCGACTTATCCTTGTTAAATATTTGCATATCGTCCCAAATTAGCTTTTTATTTTCCTCCACAAATTCCCCATTGATTTACATGCGGTGCGCATGCAGCAGATTCCCACTGCACCGCGCGCACAGCTCCACACTGCGCCCAACGGCAGATGCCGAGATGCATCATCTCATTCTCATCTCGGCGGATGCTCGCGACTCGCGGGGCTTGCATGCATGCGCATCACGCGGGGTAATTGTGTGCGTGCCTCGATAAATTGCACCGGCCATGTTCGCTGTTCGCGGCCGTTGTCGTCCTCCGCGAAAACAAAAAGTCTTCTGTCAGGAGGGATCGCGAGCTAGACATGCACTTGGGCCGCGGATTAAGTGGTGCCCGCATGTGTATTTAAATTATGTTGTCCCTGGCCTTCTAGGCCGCGCGGGCGCTGGCGTGGCGGTGCGACGAGTGGCAGCCATGAATGAATCCGCCGATCTGGCAAATTTACTCCTCGAGCCCCGCGAGGATGCGCTGGATCGAGTCGCGATCGCAGTCGCAGTCTCGCCGATCTCCAAGACAATGGGAGAAAATCGGCGGTGATGTAACAACGCTCCGGGCCGCCTTAGATTTCCACAATTAGTCGCGATGTACAGGGCTGCGTTTTGGCGGATACGTGGACAATCTGGAGCGGCCGCGACCGAGTGTGCATGCGAGTTAACATCAAATTTACATTGTTCCGCGATCACCGGATCTCGCTGTTTGGTCGCCTTTTCGCGCGGGTCCCTCTGTCCCAGTCGCAGACACGTCGTAGGACGCGGGAGAGTCGGACTCGGGGCTCGGCCAGGCCGCGTACTCGATCCACGACTTAATTTACATTTAAGCGCAATGCCTGTCAGCGTTGTCTTGATTTTGTATCTAAATGTGCAATCGGCTGGCTACTCGCTTGAACGGGAGGCAAAAAAAAACTCCCGGCGAGATTCCGCTTGGACAGTGCGGCCGCGGCTGCGTTTTCTTGCTTGCAGCCGCGACTTAAGTCGGTTTGCTCTGTTGCGCACAAAAAGTACTGAGCACATGCTCGCAGGAAAATCTCAAACTGTCCGTTGACGGCGACGGCGACTGCAGCGACGACGTCGCGCGAGACGTGGCTTCGCAAAAAGACGGTCGCCTTCAAGGAGCTGCCTCCCAATCAGGAAGGGAGGACATTTGCATTTTGTGCCGCCGCGGTTTCACCGCTCCTCCACTCCGGTCTGCTGGCCACTGCGAGCCGGGTGCTGGGTGTTTGCGCAGCAATTAAACTTGAAGAATTCTCCTTTGTTAATTTGGGCGCAGTGAACCGTTTGAGCCGCACCATCCGCGGGACGGGCGAGCCGGTTCGCGGTGCGAACGTGCGCAGGAAGTTAACGCACACTGAATTTTTCCTCTTCTGGTTTTGGTCGCGGCCGTCGCCGCCGCTGTTATTTTTTTCGCTGGGGGCCCCTGAGGCCCGAGGCCACAGTCGCACTACCTCAGCGTTAGGTAGGGTCTAATCAAGATCGTTCGGCTCGAGGGGAGTAGCAGAAAAACGCTAAAAAGACGCACGTAGTATTTTAACATTGTGCTGCTTTACACTTTTTTCACCGCGAAAACTAGCTGAGAATGGCCGCCCGGAAAAAGTAGGCATCCGTGGGAGATGGCGCAGTCCAGATAGTGGCGATAATTGCTGAAAGGTGCCCCACTAGCGAGGGTACTGTCCCAGAATGTGATTGGCTGTTTTCAAGAATTCATTTTCTGTAGCTGAATTGAGCAGTCGACTACTATTTTAAGACAGCAATTTGCTAGGTTTCTAGATTGGTTGTAGATGTCACTGAGGCGCATCACAAAAAATTCTGGTAATCGTACCAAAATTCAAAAAACTGTTTTTAGGCTACATCCTGTTTTCAGTTCCACTGGCCTCAGTGCCATCTGTAACATGTCAAAATCCCATCCAAATCGTTCAACGCGTTCAAAAGATATTAATTTTTTTTCGAAATTTTTAAAATTAATTCTCAACCCTTGGGGGTTAATTATTAAGGAATGAAACTTAGCCAAATTGTTACTTGTGTTAGTCCTGACGATAAAAAAAATATAAATCGGGGCGGGGGCATTTTACCCCTTCGCTATCGCGCAAACCCAAAATATATATATTTTTTGTCCGACTATGCGTATAAACCGATATTTTTGTCCGACAAGTTGTTGACAGGTCAGGTAATAAGCTGTTAGACTTATATTTTCTTTGTCCGACAAATATCAATAAAGAAACGAAACCGTCGACTTCAATGTGTCCGACTGGAAAATTGGAAAATCTATTTTGTCCGACAATGTCATCAGGGCATTTTAAATATTATTATCAAACCATTCTGAAAAGATCAGCTGGTTATCAATAAATTTTTAAAATTCGTCAAATCGACATGTTCAGGGTGGTGGACAACCCCTTACAAACCAAAATTTTTGTCCGACAATTTTTTTTCGCGCGTTTCGTTCAATTGTCTAACGCCTACAATTTGAAAAATAAGTATATGTGTTAATACTAATACAACGGTAAATCGACGTGTTTCGGAACCTCGGGAAAGCGAAGAAACCGTTTACGAGAATTTTCGCAGATAAAAAATGTGATAGACTCCCCATAATTAAGCCACTCAAGAAGTAAGAAGAGTATATTAATAATTCCGGTCGTATGTGGGCGGGCTCCCGGACTATTAATCGATTGTGCCATATACCTTCAATACACGTACCTATACTTTTAAGATAAGAATTGAGAAAATATTCAAGGTGTCGATTGTTCTTCAGCCAAATGCATATTATTTGAAAAAGAGACGTTATTTCGTTGAAAAGTCCAGAAGTTTAATTTATCATAGGTGAAGCAGCTTGATAAGTGGAAGAGGTTATTCTAAAGTGATACACAAAGGTGATGCACCTGGTTTACTTGAAATTGAACTAAAAGAATTTTTCGGGCTGTAAAATAACAATTCATTATAATAAGAAAACGATTAGATTATAAAAACGTGATTAATTTAAGTGCTACAGTTGCAAGTGAACCTATGAAACAGCTTAATTCTTTATTCTTTACTAAAATAATGTTCCGAAGAAAATTTCGAAGAATTTTAATATTTGGATTTTACCTGCATTTTTGCTCACTAAAAGTTAAAAAATTTATTTTCTTAAAAAGGATTCTCGGGGTTGGATTTTTTTTTTGCCTAAATGGACCCTTAGAAAAATAACTAGATGATTCTAGACAAAACACCGGAAGGTCCCGAAGAAAATTTCGAACAATTTTAAAATATTTTTTTTTCTGTAGATAAGAAGTTTTTGAGGGTATATACATATGTATATACATATATCATGAACTGGTACACTCTTTTTTGGGGCAGTTTATAACTTTTGAATGTGCACTCACCATTTATAACTTTTGAATGTGCACTCATATGCATTTCTCATGATTTTTCATATAGATTAATACCCACTTGGTCGTTTGAAAAAATATTGACCATAAGTATGTAAAACCTTCACACTGTCTATTAAAGTGGTTATCTTTAGGAGTCCATATTACCCCCAAAAAATGCTTATAACGTCAGAATACCTTTTTTTGTTAGTTCAAGTTCCTTCTGGAAGAATGCTTTCTAACTAAACGAACTTCATAATGTGAGGACTTTTCATTTCAGTTGATAATTTTTTAACTTTAAATAAATTCGGTGTAATTTTGTTATCATATATCTGCTTGTGTACTTTTATCAATTTAATCATTATGCGAATTACAGCAAAAACGAGTCCTCAAACGTATTCCCAAGTGGAAGAAATCTTCAATACAAGGCCCAAGCTGTCTGGACTAATTAAAGGGAATCGATCGTACGACACCGTCTTCGTCAATATCTCAAATCCCAGGGGCTCTCTAAAAATGTGTCGCGACGACAAGTAGCATACCGGACGCGGCCCAGCCACACCAAGTGCACGCGTAAATATTTTTTTGCGTCCTTTACACTTTCCGCGGGCTCGTAGGCCTGTTTTTGCCCACTCGGCCCAGGCGTGTGTGTCTGTGTGTGCTTTAATTAACCATTTGTTAATCACGACCGGTGCTAATTAGCGTCCGATTAAGTTGTTCCTCGCAATCACAAGTCTGCGACTGTTGTAGGTATTCTTTGGCACTTTTACCTCGCCTTATCTGCGCGGAGGCCTGCCCTTCGCAGGGGCCCTTTTTGTTGTACCTTAGCCAGGTACGGTGCTGGAGCGCTGGACACAGGCAGGCTCGGTTTTCTCAATCCCGGCCTTTGGTGGCTTGGTTAGGACTTTTGTCTTATAAACCGGTGTCTGGGGAGCAGACTTTTCACCTTTTGCTGCTTTTGTGTTATTGGCTCTGGCCGAGATTTTAATCGGAACCAGACCCATGTTGCTCGGGCGCGATTTCACTTTCAGGACGTGGAAAAGGTGCGGATTCGCTAGAACGAGGGCAGACAGATCATTTTCGGGGATACGATTCTCCCCAGCAACTCAAGGATGTGTCAATTAGTGTTTTGCGTCTCAGCCATGTCCAAATAGAAATTTTTCTTTTTTTGGTTATTTCTGTCCTTCCATCTTCCAGATCTTTTTCCAGCCTATATAAAACTCGCATACCAGGTACAAAAACACAGAAAAAAGAAACACAACAACAACGAAATTGAATTCACGTGAAATGTGAGGGCAAAAACGAAAAGTCTTTTCTACCTTTACTGGGGAATGGAAATTTTCTTGCTTGAGCATAGAGCAAGTGAATGAAAATTGGGCAAAGGTGCGGCACGTCTTCCGACTTCCTCTTATTTTTCGGGGACAATTGTCACTTCGACAGGAGCACCAGCAGGACACAACTTTCTAAACATTCTTTTGATAGAGTCCCGGCGACAGGATCAAAAAAAAGACTCCTTTTTACCTGGTCCATGTTTCAAAAGTTTTTCGTCGGAAAAGTGAAAGTTCAGAGGCTGAGTTGCTGCTGCTGGGTGTGGCGGAGTTTTTGCTCACTTTTGCCAGGAAGATTTTAAGAGGTGTAGTCAATTGTTTAGCACTTACCGTTGTTGTTTAACGATGTTTTCATTTAGTTAAAGGTTAATCCAATTTTGGGGGTGATCTGAAAGAAAAACAACTTTGGGTTAGAACAATTCGAAATTCATACAATTGGAAAATGTAAACTCAATTGAAATAATTTTGCATATAAAGCTTTCTGTGATATATTTAAAGATTTACGATTTTTCTATACATACTGAATTAGCATGATAGTTATTTTGAAGTTTTGCTTCAAGCACATCAAATTGCATTGACTTATGCCCATTTTGATTTGAAGTTTGGATGATTAAAATTTAATGCATTTATTGCACATTTTAAAATCGTGCTATGGGACACGGTTTTTTAAACCAATTCAATTCAATAAAAAAATTCCAGATCCATAGCAGTTAATTTAAAAAATGTAGCTTTAATTCTAGGTCCCTATTTGTATGTTATATATCTCGGCTCCTAATGGACCAAGAGAGTTGATTTTTTTTTTTAAATAAAAGATTGGGCGATTTCTCGTAAAATCAGCCTAATTACAACTCGTTCGGAGTTGTTTAAGGGATCGAAAATGCGAAACATTTGTCGAAGGGTCTAATACCAGTTCCAGGCGAATAGGATTTTCCGTATGGGTCAAAAATGTTCTCGTTATCTGTCAGGGGTTAAATTAATTCAGTTTTAATTATTCATGTATTAACTGGATCAAAAACAAGCCCTAGAAATGCATTGCGGGAGTGCTTCAATTTTTTTAAAATGTGTATTTACATAATTTAAAGTTAAAACTCTAACTCTTTGCCTTAAGGGGGGGGTATGGTTTGAAAATGACTTTTTAAGCACATTTTTGTGGAATTTTTTTTTTTGGAAGTATGGCTACATTATTTTATTTTTAAATTAAATAGGCTTTTTAAGTATAATTCAAAGAATGATTATATAAATTTTCAAGTAAAAATATTAAGAATTCTGGCAACGGTAGCCATTTTTCGCAGACACATTCAACAAAAAAAAGTGAATTTGCGGTGGACATCAGAACTCGTCACTGGATAATCTGAAAAAAAAAATTCAAAAAGATTATCTTAGTTTATGAGTTTCTCAATGGAGTGACGTCGAGATAATTTTTTTTTATGCATATTTTTTTATAAACAATAATAAATATATTGATTTTCGCACTTTTTTTACAAAAAATTTCGTTTTTTTGACTTCTAAGTGATGCCAAAAACTCAAAAATCGATAAAAATTGAAAAGCTCGACGTCACTCCATCGAGAAACTCATAAACTAAGATAATCTTTTTGAATTTTTTTTTTCAGATTATCCAGTGACGAGTTCTGATGTCCACCGCAAATTCATTTTTTTTTTGGACGTGTCTGCGAAAAATGGCTACAGTTGTCACAATTCTTAATATTTTTACTTGAAAATTCATATAATTATTCTTTGAATTATACTTAAAAAGCCTATTTAATTTAAAAATAAAATAATGTAGCCATACTTCCAAAAAAAATTCACAAAAATTTGCTTAAAAAGTCATTTTCAAACCATACCCCCCCTTAAGAATTCTATTTATTTCATTACTTTACTTTGATTCCATAATATTCTAGATAATAAAAATCTTTACTCTAGTAAACATACACATAAATACTTGTAGACAAAATATCCTTTTAAATTGTAACGTAAAGTTTTGTACCCTCAAGAAAATATTTTATTTGTCTCAGTTGTTTGATACATTTCAGATTTAAGGGATGCCATGCCACAGACGTATGACTTTGAATATTTAACGCGCAAGCAAGCAGTGTCCTGTTCCGAGTCTTGTAATTTTAATTGAATCTCTTCTATTTAAATTTCTCCCTACTTTCTTTTATTTTTTTTAGTTTGTTAGTTACTTAGTTCAGTTCAAAAGGTTTTAAAAACTGCGTGTGTGGCCTATTTTATGGAAGACTAAAAAGGTAGCCTTTGAAAATTTTTTTATTTGTGGTAAGATAGGTTTTCTTCCAAATTTATCTGAAGTTACATAAAATTCTAATATGCAGGGTTTAAAAATGATTATCTTCTTAAGTTATTTAAAACCATTTTCACAAAAAACAAAAATAAAAAACAAAAATTCTTTTAATCTTTCTCATACGTACATATATTCAAAAAGATGATAAATCCCAAAAACAGATGAGCTCAATGATTTTATTATTTTTGCAACCAACGTACAAATTTCAAATTTAAGAAAATATCTATCGTTTTTAGAGCGATTGAAAAGAAAACAGTATAATAAATCCTCGCCAGATTAAAAAAATATAAAACACCTAAAATATAAATTGAATTTTTAAAAACAGTTTTAGGACGACCATGAACAAACAAAATTTAGAATTTCGAGCATTCCGTTTTTAAAAATTGTAATATTGCCTTGAAATTAAAGTGTAATTTGTGCCAAAATCCTTGTTTGACGGAATACTTGTCTGAATTTTTTTATGACATTTTTTAAATTTTTCTAAAAAATCTAAATTTCGTCCGCAGTCTGTCCAGTGAATAAGATTTTAGAAGAATTTATTGCGTTTAAACATTTCAAACAGCGATTTTATTTTATTAATAGCACAGGTCAATGACATTTTTGTTGCTAATAATAATAATAAGTGACATACAATTTTTTGCGTAGAATAAGAATCTGATAATGAAAATCTTCCATCACATCATGTTTTCGAGAAAAATAGGGTTAAAAAGTGAAAAAAGCCCATATTCTGATTATGGAGTTTCGCAGAATGTCAACAAGATGCTCGAAAAAAAAGCTTGAGACCTTATATAAATTGTATCTGAATTGTAACTCTTACTGATATTTTTGTGGAAAACGGTTTTTCATCCAATATCTGTTTAGTAGATTATAATTAATCCAATATCTGTTTAGTAGATTATAATTTTATTAAAAAAAAAGTGAATTTCATCTAGCGTTTTGTAGAAATTTTTAAGGTTTTTATATTTTCCCTTAATAGCTTAAGGCTCAAACTTTCATTCGAGCCAAGAAATAAATTCTTACAACATTCATTTCACATTTTGGAGCTATTTTCCTCTAAAACGTACTTTATGAAAAATGTTAAATTTAAGATTCATATTTAGCACTCTAAATAACATCCAGAGCAGAAGTTTTGCATTACCCTATTTTCGCAGACTTGTGTAATCATATTAGCACAAAATGACAATAATTTAGCAAGAACAATTCAAAATTCGGTATTTTGAAAGTTTGCTTACAAACTTTTTTAAGTTGAAAAAAATTATTTAAATGTTATGAAACCCAATAATTTAAAATAAATATTTTAAGAACGTTATTTTAAGCTAGAATTGCTCCTGTCCATATTCATTTTTAATTATTTCGAAAGTATTAGAAATTTAAGCAAAATTTCGATACAAAAATAACATACACGGACAAAATGACACAGGCATCATATTTCAAATTATGCCGCTTCTAGCCCGCCATAGATAAATACACATCACGTGACTCTACCAGCTCATACCAACCTGTCAAAATGTGAACTAGCGCCAGTCTTTCGTTCGGGTGTCATGGCCGACGACAAAAATTGGTAAGTTACAAGTTTTTTTTTAACTGCAGGGACTTTGTTGTATTAATATTATAATTTTCATGGTTTTACCTTGCGTGTACATTTATTGCATCCCTTAAGTACTTATTGTTGCATTTGAATAGTTTTTTCCGTGAATAATATTCATTTTGCATTTATTGTTGAACTTTGAATTTTTATAACGCTATATGGACAAAATGACATACATAGGTAACGGACAAAACGACATAGGTATGATGCTCAAGATGACGAAGAGGATTGTGCTTATATATACTGCAACGATCTTTTTTCCCTTTTTAGGGTTCTGTAGCCAAATGGCAAAAAACGGAACCCTTATGGATTCGTCATGTCTGTCTGTCTGTATGTCCGTCCGTATGTCACAGCCACTTTTTTCCGAAACTATAAGAACTATACTGTTGAAACTTGGTAAGTAGATGTATTCTGTGAACCGCATTAAGATTTTCACACAAAAATAGAAATAAACAATAAATTTTGGGGGTTCCCCATACTTAGAACTGAAACTCAAAAATTTTTTTTCATCAAACCCAAACGTGTGGGGTATCTATGGATAGGTCTTCAAAAATGATATTGAGGTTTCTAATATCATTTTTTTCTAAACTGAATAGTTTGCACGAGAGACACTTCCAAAGTGTTAAAATGTGTGTGTGTCCCCCCTGTAACTTCTAAAATAAGAGAATGATAAAACTAAAAAAAATATATGATGTACATATATTACCATGCAAACTTCCACCGAAAATTGGTTTGAACGAGATCTAGTGCGTAGTTTTTTTTTAATACGTCATAAATCGTAAACCGCAATTTACCTTTCATTCAATCAACTCAAATATAAAAATAAAACATTTAATTTCATAAACATAACCGTGAACCATTATTTTCTAATAATAACAAGAACTTTTATATTATGTTACTTGCTGCTACGGAACCCTTCATGGGCGAGTCCGACTCGCACAAGCAGTTCATTTGCGAGCTTTGCCTTTAATTTTATAAATTTTGCCGTGTATGTCATTTAGTCCATAGCATATTAAATTAAATTAAATTAAATTAAAATTATTTTTTCTAGTTCGTTTATCTTTTAAATATCTATTAGAATTCAAAGGTATAAAACCAAGGATTACTGGTGTACAATATGAATGTACTGTGATTTATTAATAAAGAGTTATGACTCAAAAACAAAACTGTATGTTATTTTGTACGTATTTTCCATAATCTTATCCTCATTAATAAAGAGTTATGACTCAAAAACAAAACTGTATGTTATTTTGTACGTATTTTCCCTAATCTTATCCTTATTTTATACCCATGTTCATGTTTAGATATCACAAATGTATTTATAATTATTTCTACTGCATTAATATGAGAAGATGAACCTAAAAACAGCCAATTTAATAATGTATTAAAATAAAGAAAAAAGCCCGTGGGATAAAATCTTTCTCGTTCCCGAAATGTTCTTATTTATCCCGGTTCCAGTCCCACATCTGAGCTAAACTTTGAAAGCGTCTTTACCATATCCCAAAACCATCCTCGCCTATCCGAATCTCGCCATCTATGAATCCCTAGGCAAGTATCTTCCGCGCGCACCGAAAACCGATTTTTTCATCTTTTCGGCTGCGCGTGTGCGCCCGGGCCACGTTCCATTTCGCGCCATCCGAAAGTGGCGAAAGCTTCTTCACCGAGCTGTGGGCCCGTCGTCTGAGGGGCGTGTTGCGAGTGTGCGAGGCTCCCCATCATTTCGCTGCTCCACCCGAGGGGGCAAGAGGCGTGAGCGCGCGAAAAGCACTCCGCCGAATCATTTTCGTCGATGATTCCGCTCGCCCGTGTTCCGCTGTTTCTGGTCCAACGCGGAGTTCAAGGCTGCGTTGGTCGGCGGCGATGTTTATCGCGTCGCGGCCGCGAGCAGCACAGCGGCTGGGCGGTCAGCGAGGCATAGAAATGAGCCGCGAGATGCGGCGGACCTTCCGCGATTTTCAGCGCGGCAATCCCGGCCGAGGCAGGTGACCCACTGAAATCTCCTGAGGAAAGTGCCGGCTTCCTGAGGTTAATAGACCCCAACTTATGCCGAAAATACCCGCAAATTGGCTGTTCTCGAGCAGAGAAAAAGCGCGCGAACGAAAAAGGAAGAGGAATCTGTTCCCAGATGTTTGTCCCAATGTCCGCGAGGGGGGACCTGTGCGGCGAGCGGCTAATAAAAACATTCAAGACGCTGCCGACCGACCAGAATGCTCTCGTTACTCTTTACCTGGTCGAGGTAAATTGCCCGCGCAAAGACGTTCTATAAACACCGCGGCGAAAAGGAGCACTGCGAGCAAAAAGAGCGCTCGCCGCAAGACAAGGAATTACGCGACGTTTCGGTGTCGAAACTGTTAGGTGGCTGGTATTGTTTGTTCCAACAAGTGTCGCACAAAGGGTCTAACAACGGCACGGGAAGTCGCGACAATAATAATAAAAGCGCGGCCACAAAGGGGCCCCCGGGCCACAGCGAGAAGAGCCCGAGTGCAGACACACGGCAGAAAAATAGAGAACGAGGTGTACGAGTATCCGAGTGGTGTACCCTGAGGTACCCGCCATTGTCTGGGCGCAGGGTGCCCCTTTCGCGGGCCAGGCGGGAAATACCGCGCCGCGCAGAAAAGACACCTCGGCGAGATGAGGAAATAATAAGGAAGCCCCCAGCCCTGGAGGTCCCACGAATCGCGATAAATTGTCACTTTGGGCGCTGATTTCATAGCGTAAAATCGGAAATCATGTGAAAATCTGGGACCACTGCCAGTGACCCTTCCGCCGCCGGTGGCTGGCGGCCTTTATCGGGCTCAGATTATCTCGAGTCTGTCGGACGGACCTCTTACAGGAGGGCTCCTCAGGTCGCGAAGCGGCTCCTCTACCAGGCCGAATCGCGGCATGTTCGCGATTAGATCTTTGCAGGTCCTTCTCGTAAGTGCATTTTTTCATATATGTAATTTGGTTTATATTTAAAAGATCTGAAAAATGTTTCAGACCAGAGAAGAAACTTAACTTTAATATATTTAATAAATATCTGTCTTATCTTTCAATATCTCTCTAGTTTACATGTAAGAACTCTGATTTCTAATCCTTTTATTTAACGACTTTAAATAGCTGAATGTCGTGTATAAGATTCGTATAAGAATTTCATCCCTAGTTTCCGCAGGAGACTTTATAGACATATTTCTTAAGCTGAATTGTGAAAGAGATTGCTGAATCTGAATTTTCGATGATATTCTTCAAATCCGGGTCGCTAAGGGCTAGTTTTTATATAAAAATAAGAGAGTCACCATAACAATCGTTTTTGAAAAAATGGGGTTAAAAAGTGAAAGAGCCCATATTAGATTAGTCTAGAAATTCAGCGTTTTACATTTAATTTGCTGAATTAGAGTAACTGAACTGCAGCAAGGGCTGCTTGGATTTTTTAAGGGTGTACGACGGATGTACAGGGTCCGGAAAATTTCGTAGGTTGTACAAAGGGGCATACGAGGGCTGAACTTAATTTAGAAAAAAAAACATGTACTGACGACAAGAATAAACCCAAATTTTTGGGTTGTTTTAAGACACTTGAACTTAAACAAACATTAGTTACTTACTTAGCAGTTTATTTAGCGTTTATCCTGTTAAAGTATCCTCGTTCTTACAAAGTGTGCTTTCATCCTTTCATGGTCAATTATAAAAAGAAAATCTTTGAGGACATTAATTTAATAAATAAATTTTTTATTTGTTCTGTTGTATACCTAAATTTATAAAAGTTGTATGCTCTGTATTTTTTTATATAAATAATTCTTATAATAATACTGATTAATATTCTTTAATTTGTAAAAAGTCTTTTAGGACATCACTAATAAATTGATTTTAAAGTCTAAATTTAATTGAAAAATACATACCATATATAATAGTTTAATTTTAATTTATAACGTATAATTTCTATTCGTTAGCTGCAAAACGGCCCTTACACGCCCTTTGGACAACCTTAAGTACTTCGAAATTTGAATATTTTTATTCGGGAAATGAAGTTTAACAGCACTGTGCCAATTAGTCGAATTAAATTCATATACAACTATTATTTCTTAAATATAACAATATTTAATTAATAGCTACAATACCATGCCTGCTCTTGAGCTCTTTGCAATATGTAATAAAATGTAATTTTACTGAAAATTTAGACTCATAAAATGATTACAGAAATTTCCAAAATTGTCTTAATAGGCCGATTAACAAAGTGAAAATAGCCTTGTGGAAATATTTCGTGGGAAAGTCCCAAGTTTGGTTAAAAGGCTCATTCAAATCGCACTTCCGCGGACTATCAGGCCTTTTCCGCGACTTCGCGGAACGGAAGATTTTCCTTCTGCGCGCATGCCCTAATGGCTCACTGTCATTTTTAAAGCAATTTTCCCACCTTTAAACGTCTGTTCCCATTTGGATATCTGCTTGAAAAGAGTGTGCCGTCGGCAGAGTGACACGTCTATGCCCCGGGTAAGACACCGCGAGCAGAACAATCGCCGGGCACCGTCGCTATCCGCGAGCGAGCCAAAGACGCCTTTCAGTGCCCCCAAAGATAACAGCCGCGCTGCCAGGCCAGTGAGGCCCCAACCAGCCAGGCAGGCAGCAGCAAGCGAATCTGGGCCCGAGTGGGGCCTCGCGAGACTTTTCGATAGATATAATAGCGCGCAGTTTGGCCGAGCGATGGCATTTTTGTGCGCCTGGGCACAATGGCTTTGAAGAAATCGCGGAAAATCCGCGGATAGACGCGTTGCCGCTCCGCGCAGGTTTAGGCAGAGATACTTCGCGCTCGCCTGCTCTCGCAGGTTGGTGGCATTAATTCAAAGGAAATCGGAGGCGATAAATCGGCGAAATGTTTTATGAACTCCTCGCGCCACCAGACAAAGAGGAAAATCGCCTAGCCGGCGGCGACTGGTGTGACACTTTATCGCCGGGTAATTATTCCATTTTTAATGTTCCCAGATTATGCCGGGGTACCGTCTAGCAGCAAGGAGAGGTACCCAGACACCAGGTGGTGGAAGGGGAGCTCCAAGAAGTTCCCTGGCATGCAGTGTAGGAATGCAGGGTATCTTCCATTAGTCTTCGAAATATTCAAATTTCTAAAAAAAAGTGAAAGGAAACTGTTTTCTTTAAATTGCAATCGATATCCGTAAGATATCTATTCGAAATAAGAAAAACAATAGATTGCAATCACCTTCACGGCGGGAAGGAATTAGGAAAATTATTACTTTTGTAAACTTTTGACATGACAGGCATGACAGGAAACGATCACTAAGTTTCTACCCTTATTTTGCCTTTTTAAGGTTCGTATTATGTTTTGTTATTAATACGAAAAGAAAATTCTTATAGAATCACTAGTTTGTTGATCTGTCTGTCTGTCTATCTAGTAGAATTTATCGATATCCGTAAGATATCTATTCGAAATAAGAAAAACAATAGATTGCAATCACCTTCACGGCGGGAAGGAATTAGGAAAATTATTACTTTTGTAAACTTTTGACATGACAGGCATGACAGGAAACGATCACTAAGTTTCTACCCTTATTTTGCCTTTTTAAGGTTCGTATTATGTTTTGTTATTAATACGAAAAGAAAATTCTTATAGAATCACTAGTTTGTTGATCTGTCTGTCTGTCTATCTAGTAGAATTTATTTGAATTGAAACTGGCAAAGGTATCAACCTGAAATTTGCCATTTAGAATGCTTCCTAAACTGGATAGAATTACAGTCTAACAATTAGAACTCAAAAATTTGCTTTATAAATGTTGAGCTGTAGTGAGTTACACTCGAAAAAATATATAGTTGAATCCACAATGAGACCTTGTTAATTCAGCTGGTATGAATGTTCTGTTACAAACAACTAGTCCATCTATCTACTTTAAGGGGGTATCCCACTCTAGAGGCCCTTGAATTGAACGTTTTTTTCAGGGAGTTGAACAAGAAAATACAAAACATTTAGAGTTAAACATAATAATCCTCTTATTATATGATCTTTAATAAACGGCAGCTCATGGTGTGCATCATACCAGCCAAACAAATAATCTGAAAATTATGAGATTGCACATTAGTACTCTTTATATATGTGGCTATGGCATGAGTGTGTCACATTTTGAAAAAAAAAAAAAATTTTATTCATTTCTTTAATTTTTCCTATTATTTGTTGTATTTTTTAGTTGATTTTTTACTGTTAAAACATGGGATGCAAGCTATGTAAATGTCAAAATGCCTGATTTGCTCCACTTAGGTCATAGAGACAAAGCTAACACAGCTTGTACCAAAATCTGAAATTTTTCGGATAAATGGTTTTCTCAGAATGCTGCACACCATTCATCAAGACGGTGTTTTGAGAAAAACGGCATTTAAGTTAAAGTTAAGAGTGGTGGAGAGCGCGCAGCTGCGCACGGAATCGCCTGTACCGGCGCGAGCTTTTCAAATTTCGCGACAAGAGATAGCTTAAACGATTCAGGAAAGAACACAGAATTTTTCAAAACTAAAAAAAAAAAAAAAAATCATTTTTTGAACATTCTAGAGTGGGATACCCCCTTAATATCAATTCTATTCGATATTAGTGAAATAAAGAGAAGAATGAAGAACTTTTGAGACTAGTTTAATTGAAAGAGCGTAGTTGAATTATAGTGGCAACATAAGTCAGTGTGGTCGAAAATTGCAGTTTAGTTTCCAAATATTTCTTTGGGTGAAATTCAAAAATTGTGTTATTTAGTATTTTTGCATGTGTGGTATCATTTGAAAGAACTTTAATCTCAAATCCTTTCCTAGAATCTTATGTTTTGTAGTTTTCGAAGTTTACAAAAGCACAAAACTTAATAGAGGTCAAAAATAGAAGCTCTTATTTTATTTATGAAGAATAACTACACGTTAAGATTTAAAATTATGTGAAGGTAACCCTCCTATAACACGGTAGATAGGTTGCTAGAAAATACCGTGTTGTGTGAAACCATCTTATATGAGACTAGAGGCCAGTACAAAATAGGAGGATGCGTTCTGAAAACTTTTTAATACCAAATATTTGTTTCTGGGCTCAGGATCTGGATCAGGCAAAATTTATATAAAATTTGAATTTAAAAGCGACTACTTACAGCTAGGATTTTAGATTTTCCAACAATCAAATTGCTATGATTCGCACACATAGAAACTGATAAAATTTGAACCTGAAAAGGTTTGGTTCAAGTTTTTACGGTTTGCATGGGTGTTTGATGGTTTTATGTGAAATCTCAAATAATAGTTATAAGTAGTTGCTTTTAAATTCCAGTTTTATGCAAAATTTGGATGATCCAGATCCTGAGCCGGACGGGTAAAAGAAACGCAGCTATTATCACTATCTGAACCCATTTCTTCTTTGCATCTTCTGTCCTTTTTTAAAATCTTTTGTTTAATTCTGGTTGTTGATACCTACAAGGGCGTTTAAATCTCATTGCATCCTGTTATTGAAGTAGAATGTTAGGAGATGGTTTCCGCAATTTCATTATCGTGTAAGAGCGAAACCGTGTTTTATAGAACTTATACAATTTTCAAAAATGACGACTCAAATATAAACTTTTGCCTGAGTCTGATTGTCACTTCACTTTCCGTGACGTAACAACTTATGGCTGAATTGGCTGCTTTAATTTTTCAAATAAAATTCTTTTATAATTCAGCTATAAATTGTTACCTCATGGAAAGTGACATGACAACTAGAATCAGAGCCGAATAAAAGAATCAAAAGTTATTTAAAACAATTTTTTTTTAAAGATGTTATAAATCAGTTTCTATCTTCTTCTATTCTTTATCAAAATTCAAAATAATCTACCTTTTCTGAATGATTTCAATGAATTTAACAAAATATTGTAAAACCACTCCTTTTGGAGATAAAAATTTTGAATAAAATGATCCTAACTCTAATTTCGTTCTATTGAACTAGTCTCATAAATCACTCCATCGACGTTCCAAAATTCCACCGAAGACTCGTTCATTAACAGAAGCATTTCTAATTAACAAAAAACTAACCAAAAAATATTCTGCGGCTCAAATGAAAATTCCCTGCAGCGCGGCGGTTGGCCGCATTAATTTAATATTTTGTCACTTGAGTATTCTTTGGCTTGATTAAAACATCGTCGTGATAATTAGCGCCTCGAAAGATATTTCAAGAAAAAACCCAATAGCGGTCGCGAGGAGATCAGGGGAAAGGCGAAATTTTTGTAAATTCTTCTAACATTTGGACAGAATTGAAATTTATGTCCGCGACAGTCACCGTGACTGAAAAATATCGTCGGAATCTAATTTTGAGATATCACGAAATGTCCGGCTCGTTAACACACCTTCATTCTGAATTTCGTCGGTTACGTCGGAGCGGGGTGAGCAGAGTGAAATAAAATGAATAAAAAATATACACATAAAAGTGTCCAAGGAAAGAAATTAGTATGAGTAACAACATTTTCGTCCAAAACTAGTTCCCACACACCGAAATATGGAGGGAATAAAAAAAGATTGAGAAATAAGACAAAAAACCACGCGCATAAAACGACTGCGACGGCTTCTAGCAACGCGCGCATGAGTTTTGTTCGAGATTTGGGGCCGAACCGAGCCGGGGGGCGTCTATATCAGCCACAGTCTTATTTATTCAATTCAAGGTTTCTATCGTCGTCGAGGAATTTTTGTTTATTTCACATCGGTGAGGATTTATTTATTTATTCTCCTCTTCGTCTCCTCGCGGGGCCTCGCAGTCGAAAATTTATTCCCAAAGTCAAAGAAAACGGTCCACGGAGAGACGGAAGATTTTTAATCGCGGCCCAAGATAGCGAAGGTATTCAGGGCGTACGAAAAAATCTCTGCATAATCCAGAGCCCCCGCGCGGCTACAAAAATATCGCCAGTCAGAGTCGCACAGAAAGAACCATTCAAAATTCCGAACGGGCCATGGTAGCCACGGACATGGGAATTAATAGAAACCGGAAGGTATCCAGTGGCATACACACGGGGATACCTGTAATACAGGGTGACCAGATGTCCCCGATATCCCCGCAGTGCCGCTGGTGGCTACCAAATGAATTCAGACATTTAAAAAATCTTTTGGAGATATTTTCGAAAAAGGATAGTTTTATATTTCGTCCTCAGCCTTAAGTTTTATGAAATGCCTATAAAAAAATTAAAAGCCAGATCCATCAAGGATTGTAGTTTTATGTTTTTATATACCTAGAACATTTTTTTCGAGAACGCTGTAGTTTCTAAAGGCTTAGGCTTATTGCACTTAAGTTATAGTGCACTACTGTTTCACTACCACTAATTTGGGATGAACATTTTTCGAAAAAGCATCGATTTTATTTTCGATATAATGCATGATATCGATATTTTATGACGCATCGAAAAGGAATACCGATTTTTTTTGATACATTGTTTCATTAATAAATGAAAGCGGAACCGACTGAATGTGATTGAATGTTTAGCAACCGCCTTCTTTAATAAAAAAGTGAAAAATTGTTATTGGTAAGGCTTTAAAAGGCTCTATCTTCACAAGGTCTGATGTCTTTTCAATTCGCTGTATTCGTTTCGTAGTTTAGAGTAGTCACGCATTACAGAAGTGCATACTGGTTTATACATATATTCACGATCAGTCAATCCTTAGTCACTGTTAGCCATATTAGTTTACTAATTCTTATTTCATTCCAACCAGTTCAAGTGAAATCTTTAAACTAACAATAAGTCTTGGTACATTGCCCATTATATTTTCGATGCATCGGATGGAAAACATCGATATATCGAATAGATCAAGGTTGTTAAAAAATATCGCTTTAAAATCGGTTTTCCACGTTTTTGATGCATTGATGTACTATATATCATCCAACACTACCACAAAGTGGACCAGTGGTTATGCTAGTTGAAATTTCATCATTACTGAAGAATTAGTGATAGCGGAAATAAAATATCACTATTATTGAACGATAAGTTTTATTGCAAATGGACACATTCATTTATTACACTATCAATGCCTCAGTAAATGAATTTCAATTCGAATTATAAGGGCTTTTCGTAGATGCTGTTTTCAATTCAATGTATGTACAAGAAGTACAAATTTTCCGTCAGCAGTCAACATTCAGTCAGAAGGCAATTGCCTCCAAACGCACGTGATTTCTGGTAAATATCTTCTCTAGCTAATAGTTTAATTTAAGTCATCATTGTTTAATTTAAATCATCATTTGTTCTAAGCAAAATGAATAAATAAATAAATAAATTTTGTTGCCAGCAAGTAATTAATCGGAAATCAGTTTGCTGATCGTGCAGCTAAGCTCACACGAATCGATCGAAGTTTAGATTGCTGATGCAGAGATTAATTTATTTTTATAAAAAGTAATTGTAATAGGTGACTATCTTATAGTATTGTAAGTAAAAGAGTATTATTGTATTTCTAGATTACAGCTACATAGGGATATTTAGTTCTCTAATAAACATCATTCAAGTGCAGACAGTTTGTAATTAACTAACTTTCTCTCCTGACAAAGGAGATTCAGTAGTTATTAAATTGAATTTGCTAAATTGTTCCTGTTCAGTGGTAGTGATCTAATGGTATGATAGTACTAAAACGCCTATTTCTGTTTTAACAGTACAAATAAATAATAAAAAAAAAAAAAAATTGAATAACAATGTTAAATATATTCATAACTTGTCCCCAGATTTCGCATAAAAACTCTGGTCACCCTAACTCTAATGGAACACAACCAAGAAGTCATTCAAATTCTTTGAGCACCTGAGCGGTTTATGAGCTGAACAAATAACTGGGAGCCCGGGAGCCCCTTACACCACAGCCCGAAAACTAATCAGGCCTGCTTATTGAAATCTTGTTTATTTTACGTTTAATGACGACAACAGCCATTTCACTGGCCACATTTCATGAAAATTAATTTAATGGCTCTGGCGCGCGACTCGTCTTCTCGAATTATCGAGCGCGGGGTCTTCTTATATATTCTTCTTAAGCCTTGCGTCGCGTCCCGCCGTGTCTGAGGCGGTCCCAACTGCCACAATCACACTCCATGAAATCCTCCAATTCCAGACAAATCGCTGACGAATTATTGATAAGAAAGGGGAGAAATCACGGCGTGACTGCCGCTCAATCAAGAAGTGATATAAATGGCAATAAAAGTTCATTTTCCTTGACTTTTATGGCGGATAGATAATTTATGGTAATCGCGGCACGCGGAGATGCGATACCGCGCGCCATGGTGGGCTTTTGTGGACCGCAGAATGAAATTTTGTCACAGATGGTTTTGTGCACTTTATAGCTTCCACAGCAGCTTTTATTTTTCGATGTAGCCCTCTAGAGGAATTTTTTTGAATTTCCTAAAAATCTCCAGGACGATAGTCCTGTTGGATTCTAACCTTTCCCGAATCTCCAAAATATTCGGACTAGGATATAGTTGGGGCACAAACCCTTAAGCATGTCCTTTTTCGCATTTTTATAGCTTTTCTAGAGGGCTCTCGCAACAGTTTGTAGAATAAAACCCCGCGGTACAACAGGACATGCGCTGAGAAAAGCTTCACACGTGTTTTTTGGAGAGTCCTGAGCTTTCGGGGATTTTGTAAACAAATCGTAAATTATTGATCCTAACAATAAAACGGTTGTTAAGCGGATTTTATGGCGGTGGAGATGTGCGGCTAAATGGAATGGGATTGTACATGATTTTAGACACTGCGTTTATGGGGATTTGATGAAGCGTAAGGATGTCGCATAAAAGCAGGACATTTGCCTACATTATATTTTATTTGCGTTTTAGGCAGGCATTCATCTTTTAGAAGATACTTAAGGTGTTTTAAAATTTAACGTACTCGTCCTTTAAATTTTATCCGACGGTAAAGGGTTTGCCTGCTTTGCTTGATTAAATTAATCCTTCTTTTTGGAAGGGTAGAATTTTTTAATTTTTAATGATTTTTTAGCGGCACGACTTACACTTTTATATCATAAAGAAAAGCTGCAATGATACTACGTAGTTACAAAAGGCAGATAGAATGTATACTGAAAATTGGAGTACATAAATTTTGTAAAAACCTGCGTTTTTTTAAATGATCTATATAGAGTCGGATCACAGATCAATAAAAAACGATAAGGGAAATTTATGAAGCGTGGAAACTACATATTTTCACAGTCTTCAGTCAGAGCGATTGACTTATAATATAATGGAGCACTCGGCTCGCCCTATATAAAATGATTAGACAAGAATGATGCCACAGATGAATAACGACAAGAAGTTTCATCTAGAACAGTGATGGCGAACCTATGACCCGCGGGTCAGAAACTGACCCACGCAGGCTTTTTAAATGACCCACGAGTTGATTTTTATAAACTTATTTTTTATATCATAGAAGAGAGAGCAGACAAACTAAAATATTATAAAATAAAGTATATATATACTCGTATCTAATGTCGAGTTTATAAAGAAAAGTATTTCCAAGTGGACATTGGCTAGCTGATTTTCTATCGTATCACTGTACCTGTGTATGTGACGTACACTGACAAATGTCAGTAGTAATAAAAAAAATAATGAACAAAATTTGACCCACTTCTTAAAGAATTCGCCATCACTGATATAGAACAACAGTATGAAATGAATTTTTGAAAGCTTATTTTTTTGCGATGCCTTCAAACTTAAAAAATTGTTTGCATACAATAACCAAGTTTCTCTTTCGTAGGAACAAAAAGGAGCGATAAAATAAAAGTTCATTAGTTGTAAAGTTCTTAGATGTGGGAAAATTCTAAAATTTCACTTAATCTGAATAGAGATCCAGAAAAAGGCTGGATATTCACTTTGTGTGTAAAGATCGATACAGATCATTAAAAATTGTTTTATTTTTTATTTTTCTAAACTTGAGTAAAAGAGAAAACCTTCATATATTCTTCTAGGCTAAAATAATACAATACAAATCTGATATTATTCTAATCGATTGACAATCATAACATATATACGAGTATGTGGGAGACTTCTGGTAGTATATTTAATTATCCATGCCTCAACTTGAATGGCGTTTCTCGCATCTGAATTTCTCAGCCTATTAATCATATTTTAAATTAAAAGAGAAATGATATATGATGGCGAATGGTCGATTAATCACAACTCCCATCTTCCAAAATTATACCATCTTTGATTCATCCCTCCTTTACCAGCGCCATTGATGTCTAGATATGTAGTACAGTCGCCATATTGCATTGTGCATTATATCTCTTTCCCTCCATCTGTCTCTATTAGTTTTTTCTTAAGAACGTTTAACATTTCGATTTATTAAAATTGAAAATGAAATTGATATAACATATGTATCATCTCTCTGTTTGAATGAAAATTATGTGAATATGTTGATGCGTACTTAGACCCATGACTAATAATCCTATCACGGAACATACTGATTTTATATTTTTCGCAAAGATAAGTAGGTTTTTTTTTTGCCTGGAAAAAACTGCAGTAATTACGCAATTTTTGTTATCAGTTTATCAGTTACAAATTGATTATTGGGTCAATTTTGTAGAATAGGCATTTATGTCACAATTACTTTAATTCGTTTTGTCTTATCGTATATCATTAAAAGTAAGTAGTACCTAAAAATGAGTCAAAAGACCACTTAAGGTAAACATGAAACTCTTGGCTAAATACTTGCTCAGTTGTTCATGGAATTTCAGCTGTAGTCACCTTTATGTTAATAAGCAGTTCCCCAACAATCGCGTCAAGGTCCTGCTCACTCCGGCCGGACAAGCCTAGTCTCAATAGAAGCCCAGGTTCGGTCTCAAAACACAATGGCTTGTCGGACGGCGGGGAATTTCGCCATTTTGCGATGTATAAAAATGCTCTAATGGGATCCGAACAGTTTCCAAAAGCAGCGCACAAAAGCTTGATTGTATCTCGTATCTGAAAACGCCTCATAATGTCACTTAGGCAAATCGATTCTCTTGTCTCAATCCAAATTCGGTCCCAAACTCTAGCCCTGCGGTACCCGACTCCCAGCACATAGGGGAATAGGCGCGCATCGGGCGGCGGCGGTGGGGACGAGGAAAAAACCCAGAAAACTTGGCCACTAAAGCCGTTAGCCGAAGTAATCGTCCATCCATCAGGTGGGCAATGATTTATTGCGTGGAGCGACAAACAATTTTCCATCGGCAAAATGAGTCATGGACAAAGCGTCCCTTCGACGTGACCATTTAATAAATTTCATCGCCCGATCGCCGAACTCTCCACGTCGTAAAGAGTGGCGGTGCCGCTGTCGTTGCTGTTGTCCGTCGACGTTGTAGTCATCGTCGAATTTTAGAAATTTCCATGCCACTCGGGTCTATGCACGTGGTCCCGGCCCCGTTGGAGTGCGGGGTTCCCGGGGGCACCCATAGATCCCCTAAGCCATTGTTTTTCTGGACGAGCTTTTCGCCAGCGCAACCGACGACCAGTCCGACCTGCGGAGGCATCCGGCGATGAATTTTAAGCAGCTGCCGCGATACATCTCGTCGATGGTATCGCCGCCCCTCCGAACTGGAGTATGTAAAAAGGCACATTACCTCATCTCACGGGGAATTATTAATAAAAATTAGTCGATCGTGTGACAGATAGCCGTTTCCAGGTAAGCTAGAAGCTAGCTAGCTCTCATTGTTCCACCTCGAGCGGCAGGCCGATGCGATTGATGGCGTTTTGCATTCCGAACGATCAACGCGCGCGGCTCCAGCCACTCCACTCGTCATCGTCATGCCTGCCATGGGTATCCTCACGGCAGAAGAAAAAAAAAATCATTTCGCGAATTAATTTTATGGACTGCGCGCTCACACTTTTATGTGCTGCTAAAATTACGCCGGATTGTGCAGAGAATGCGAAATCAGTGGCGCTTCACCACCACACAGGTCAGGTCTTCCTCGCGCGAGTCACTCAAATTGCGACTTTCGAACGTTGCCTTTTTGTTTATCGCAAGGAATTCTCGCACAGTAGCGATGTAGACAGGGCAGTTAAATTAATCATTTTGTTTGTTTTTTAATTCGAATTGAAAGAGATTTCGAAAAAGGTTATAAATGGGCCTTTTCGGAAATATCATAATCACTATTAGACCAAAGTTGACTAAAAATATAATATGGGGCTCTCGTTAAAATAGAACACCGGGAAGAGATGAAAGATGTCTTATATTACTTATATTTTATACTGATTATCAACTCGTGCATTAAAATTGCAATATTTCCCTATAATATGGAAAAAAATTTAAGCCTGGTGAGCCCCCATATGACCCGTCCAATTATCCAATTATCGTAATTTATGGACAATACTTGATAAAAAGTAATAAAATATGATACCGAATCAACAATTTGAATTTAGAGCTGGTCATACCACAACTCAATCTGTTCTAAGGATTTTCCATCATGTCAAAAGTAATATCTATAAAAGATATTTAACCGGACTTATCCTATTAGATATGCAGTCTGAATTTGATTCGGTATGGCATGACGGTTTTGTACACAAAGTGTTAAAATTTGACATTCCTCTTGCTTTAATTTCTTTACTAAGAAATTTTTTACAAAATAGGTTATTTAAAGTATTTATTGGGACAGTGACTTCAAGTGAACAATATGTTGACCTGAGTTGTACGTTAAGGATCTCTCTTGGGTCCTATACTATACAATATCTTTACAGCTGATTTTCCAAGTGTAACCAATTGTCACAGTTTTATGTTATTTTCCCTCATTCGTTTATACATTTTTTCTCCTACAATTTATATTAAAATAAGAAAATCATACCAGTGAAATAATAATAGAGATGAATGAATTTTTATATTCCGCACTAAATATGTCTTATTGGTATAGACATTGTAAATAATATAAATATACTACTACTACTATTATTATTGCAGTATTCAGGAATTTAAAACATTTAGCTGAATACTGCAGTTGTAATGCTTATGATATTTTCGAAAATATATCCTACATTTCTTAACCTTTTATGTTTCTAAGCTTTAAACTTTAAAACGTTTGAACCATTTATGTAAGGGTGGACACCAATGATTGAAACAGGCCGGGAAAAATCAGGGGAAATGTGCCTTGCATAAGAAGAAGATGCTTTAGCAAATAAAATTATAAACAGGATTCACTGAGTAAATTCAAAACTTCCAAATTTTATTTTCACTTTCCGAGTTCACAATTATGATAGGATTGATCCGAGCATCCCATTTGTGTCTATTTATACGATTTAAGTGATCAGAATAATCTGATTGGTGTACGTAAATTCCAGATAATTTCCAGCGCGGTCTGTGTGATATGCAAGTAAAGACCGATTAAACAATTCTAACCTAAAATTTGTTATTCCAGGTGCGCGTAACAATCGAGTTCAGTAGCAAAAATGAATGCAGAAGAGTGTAAGTTTTGTTTCTTCGTTTCGCTCGTATAACTGAAGTTGTGTCCACAATTGTGATCTTTTCCGCGGACACTCAGAGCATAATCTGGTAAATCTGTTCGCTTGAGCGATTGCAACTACGAAATCAGCTGTATATTAAATCGAACTGCCCTAGATCATTCCCTTATGTAAAACTAGTCAAATTGAAACGCAATTTGAAAACTTATTGGATTTGTAAAACTTTCTTTGCGTAGGTAAACCATTTTTACTATTGTACTAATAAAATAATTCTTAATATTAGTAAATTTAAACTTTAAGTATTTAGGCTACTTGTTTGAAAAGGAAAGGCAGTAAAACCTAAAAATGTTAAGAAATTACACTATAGGAAGACAAATACAAAGACATTCCTGTGGAATTTAAGAGACTTTTTTATGGTGATATAGCCTGTGATTTAATATCAGTCATAATGCAATATTTCAATTTGAAAATAAATGAATTTTTTTGTATATTGGTACTTGAATAAGGCTTTGTAGATTAAATTGTGACAGACCATTATTCGTCTGTAGACCCAATCCCTCTATCTTTGTTGACTTTTAAAATTAAAGGGTATTCCTATCTTTCTACCTTTCCTTTCTTGAATTGAGTCAGCCTAATAAAAATTGCGTGTGGGACCAAAACTATCCATTGTCTGTTTGTTCTTAAAAAAAAAGGTCGTAACACCTTCAAGAGGCCATGAGTATTCAAAATTTTCGACATGCCCAAGAAGCAGTGTGACACGATTAACAAAATCAGTCTTACGTCACAAGAAACCTTCCACGGCCATTACGACGATTAATTCCATTAAGTCATTTAAAGAATTAAGTCGACTAGCCAGAGAGACCCACTTGCGAAACAAAATCGAAGAATTTCCCGGGTTTCGTAACAACTCTTAAGTGGGCTCCACTGCGCCCGGAGGGCCATAAATCCATGAGATGGCGATAAATCAATGCTGCTGCCAGTCACAAAAATTGTGTGTACACTCCGCCTAATTTGTATCCCCTAAAAAATTACTGTAATTAGGGGGTGTGCATAAAATTTGTCAAGTGTACTTCCTCTCCACCCGAGGTGGGCGCATACCCAAACACGGGCACGGGCAGTAGGTGAAGTCTATTTTTCATCCAGACCAGCCCAGAGATAGCTCACATGCGAGGGAAGGGCGCCCTGCGATTGTACGCCATTTTCCACACAGTTTGAGGACCCCTCGCCGTGCTGTCCTGCTGCTGCTGCTGTAGATGTAGTGGTAATAGTGCAGGGTATCGTCCGTGTCCCGAGTCCCGGAGCCATCCCTGAGCCCGCTCCGGTTGAAAGCAAAAGGCAATATGGTGGCACCGGGCCCATGAATCATTTGAGGCGACACGGGAAGGCAAGGAAATCAAGCAGGCCCTAGCCAACCCCTTGTCGGGCGGGTTGTGGGACAAGGAAACACGGCAGGGTGGCAAGGTGCGGTTTTTTCACATTTTCCCTTGGCTCTGCTACACACATACACTGCAGCGCACCATGCAAACGATACGGAGATATGGCGTGCAAATATAAGCCCATGTGAGCGTATGTGTGGATTACAGGCGGAATAGTGGCGGCTGGGGCTGAAATGAATGGGGTGTCATCCAGAAGGGTGAATTTCGAATGACCTTGGCAGACATAAGCACTGCGCTCAGCAGGGCAGCGGCGGCGGCGGCGCGGTATGATGGCTGCTTTCGTACACGCTTGTGGCCCACCCGACCGACGGGCAGCAGCGACTTTCCCCCGCCTGTATGACTTTTTAATTACGGAAATTAGTTTTCTGCACCCCTACGACCGGTATGCCCTAACCCTTTTGGGCCTTATGAATGGAAAATTAGATTTGTCGTCGTTCACAACCCTACATGGCGTGAGTACTCGCCTGGAACACGTGCTTTGCGCGGGTACAGTGGCCCCATGAAATAAAAATTAAAAAGTACTCATTTTCTCTGCTTGCAACCCAATTACCATGATAACTGGGCACTCGTAACATTTCCGACGAGGAACACGATTGAGGATGGGACGTTGGGGTTACTGCACTATTTTTTCTAATGATGGTACAAGCTTTTAGAATTAATTTTGGATTGTTGTCCTATACTAAGCAACCCTTGGTATTATCTATAATACCATCGTTCTAACAAAGAACTTTAAACCATTGCTAATGTAGTTCATAGACGGCGAATAGTCTAGCAAGAACATATTAAATTTAAAATTTAAAAACCTATAAACTCACACTTTCAAAAATTCAGTTTCTGTATCTGATTGCGCAATTCAGCGATTTTTCTTGTTAAGCTGAATTGAACAGTCGTAAGTTTCTGCATTTCGTAGTCGGGTACAGAAAATAACCTGAATCGTTGAAACCTTTTTGCTGTCATGTCACCGATTTGTGGGTAACACGCATTGGTGAATATTTGGCTGAATAAAATCTGGGTGCCAACGTGTTAACAAATTTGTTTGATTGTAGCTGAATTGCATGTAAAAGCTTTCTTCAAAAGCTCTACTGAAAATACAATTATAAGAAAGTAAATACAATAAAATTATGTCGTTATTAATGATCTGTTTGATCGAAATAATTTTAGATTATTTAATTTTAATAAATCAAATCCCACTGCAGAAGAGCTGATGAACAAGAGCAAGTTTGAGCGTCAGAGAACATAGCGAACTAAGCCAAAAAATTCTCACTAGAACTTGGGCCCTAATCTTTATTACAATATAGTTAGCTCGTTTTTGAATTAGACTGAATTAAGGTTAAAAATCTAAAGTTTTTACATTGATTCAGTCATATGATTCGAAATATTTTTATTGAGGAGAGCCCTTTTCGAAGTTTAATATAGAAATATGGGTATGAAATGAATAAAAACATTAATTATAGAAAGGAATACGTATTTCATTTAAAACATTATTATTTTCTGGCCAAACACAAAAGCGATAAGGACGAAAATGTTTAGATAAAAAGAGTAATTTTCCTTCAAGCCTCATGAGACTGGCACTTCACATAAATATCATAATTTCATTTAACCAGTTAACTGTGATTGACGAGTATACTCGTCATGCGTATAAATCAGTGACCATTGGCTATTTAAATTGCAATTTTTGAGAAAAACAAAACATATTCTGAAATTTAAAGATGTTTAGAATATTTTGAGACGGAATAAAACAAACAAGTAGAAAATACAAACAGTTTGAGATGATCTCATGCGTCCCGGTATACACTGGTTGAAAAATATTACCAGTTCGCATAATGAATTTATTTATGTGCGATGATAACGTTTTTTAGATGTTAACCAAAAAATATGAAACTACAAGAACTCTTGTCAGTCTGAAAATAATTTAGATTTTATAAAAGAATTGGAAGCTGTTGGGCAGAGAAAGCTGCTAATTGCATGAATGTCAACAAAAAACCATTGCAAATACAAAGTACATGAACTGAGAGGCACAACATTTTCTTGGAAATTGTCTCCCTCGGTTTAGTGTTCCAAGAATTCAATCAATTTGTTTACCAAAAATAAGCAAAGGATACTAACTATCCCACGATTCATTCAAAAATTCATAGAATTATCACGATCTGAGGAGAGGTTTTTGTGCACGGCCTTATCTTACCAGCGCAACTTATTCTGTGATTGACGAATATACTCGTCATGGCTCGATGAGGGCACCACAGTTAACTGGTTAAAATCAAATAGATCTAATTAGTCAGCAAGTCCCAGTAACTGGTCAGTAAGTAAGATAGGGCTTTAGCGCCACACCTAACGAGTGGGATTTTGACTTTGATTTTGATTTTGATTTTAGATGATACTTCTGATTATTCTTTATCTATAGAATATTTTTAACTTAATGTACAATTTCAAATTGAGATTCCAAGAGCTCGTTTTACTATGGAATCTTAAAAATGACGAAATACTGTTTTTTTTTCATTATTGAAAACAAAACAATCTTTCATATTGTCATTGATCTGTCATACACGAACACTTTAACAAGCTCCAATAAAACTTCCAAGAAAAATTTCAATCATTTCCCTTCTTTTACCTTTTTCTCCTTTATCCTACAACCCTAAAATTTACTATTTTTGTTCTCGTAATCTACAGTAGACCTCCCTATAATACGGGGTCTTGTAACACGGATTACGAATTAACACGGCGAAAAAAATTGTTCGTATAACACGCTAAAAGAGGCTCCTCTAACATGGTAAACGATTTTATTACTTTTACTCATTTTTTTATTACACATTTATTGTGAAAAAAAAAACACATTTATTATTCAAAGCCCATCAAAACTGTTGTCATGTATTATCTTAAGTATAATTATTCAAGAAAGTTATTTTAAATATAACAAATAAGTTATCGCTGCGGTCTGCAAACGACTCATGTATTTGTATAATCTAAAGGACTCGCACAACAAGGATTCATATAATATGAGAAGTATCTACCGTGTTATGGGAGAATCTACTGAATAGAATAGAATAAGAATTTATTAAACCAATATACAATATACAATAAGTAACAAAAATTCATAATATGTTCAGAGATTAGAAGCTTTGTTCGTTACAGACAGAAATTTAATATCGGGCAATGAGGAAGAAATAATTATTATGATAAAGTGAAAGGAAAATTCATTATATACAAAATCTTAATATCTATGTTCACCTACACCTAATTATTGCACTTAATTTTCAAAATGTTACTGTCTGAAGAAAACAAATTTGAAATTAATTCATTCTGATGAGTCATAGCTCTTTGTACAAAAAAGTTCAACAAATTATACACCGCGACAGAAACAAGATCGATGTTGTCTTTTTCATGCAATTGACGCGTTGAGAAAAACCACGGTAGAATAAACATCATCTTTAAAATTTTGTTTTGCATTCTTTGAAGCTTGTTTATATGGTTATTATTCCGGTTAATAAACGGGTACAAGGACTTAATCAGATTATTAACTTTTTGGAGTGTTACTTGAATATGCCTATCAAATCGCAACTTTTTATCGAATATGATTCCGAGATATTTCAGCTCGTTACGCTATTCGATGTATGAGGAATCAACTTTAATTTTTTCCTGGGGTAAAAATATATGTTGACTTCTGCGGGTAAAGAAAAGAGCTTGGATCTTACTAGAATTTATTTTTATTTTCCACCTATTGAAATAATTTAAAGGTATGTATGTTCAATGCATTTTGCCGATTGGCTGTAATTTTTGATGCGTCCCGGTCAGAAGAAAACACTCCTGTTTTGTCAGCGTACATCGATAACTGGCAATTCGGGAGATTTGGGGAATCTGATGTATAGATGTTGTACAATATTGGGCCAAGAACGGAACCTTGTACACCAGCCAGAATTTTGTGCGCAGAAGACATTTCAGTACCGATGAAAGCTCGAAAGAATCTCTTGGATAAGAAGCTTTTGACAATTTTAATTAGATAAGTGGGAAAATTGAATTTATGAACCTTATAAATGAGACCATTCTGACAGACTGAGTAAAAAGCCTTCTCAATATCTAGATATATTTCCTTTTTTTTTATTTTTAAAGTATTAAAGTGCTATTTTCTATATTCGCGCGAGATTTTGACATGGCCAATATATTTTATGTACCGAAATCAGCCTGATTTTATTTTATTTTTCATACCTTTTTTTCTAATTTTCAAACTCAGTTTATGTATATTTATATCTATATATCTACTATATGTTAAAACTAATTTTCCCCACTTTCTTACCCAATTAAGCTGATAGCTGGGCAGTCGGGTGCTCCTGTCCTGACAAGATATTCCGGCTAAAGGGTTCGGGCTCGGGGTTCAATCACCCACCGCCGCGCCGGTTGGACGTGTCAGAGTGCGCTCTTAAGACAATGATTTATGGCTTAATCGATAACTATCGGGGAGATGAGGTTTCGAGGTACCTATAAGGGCGGCGCAGCTGTGGTGGTACTCCAGGGCTCCCGGGGGGTAATATGCAAACGAGCGAGTGTTCCCAGCGTATCTCGGGTATGCATCAAAAAGTTGCCCTCGAGCGCGGTTTTCTGTATGTCGTCCTCCTGAGGCCCCGCTTTCGCATAAATGTACACATGTACACACTGGGAAGGCGAGGGGGCGTGGGGCCGTCGCCCTGATCCTGGCAAGCGCAGGGAACAGGACGGGACGGGATATATCTAACGAAACACTGCTTGCTACCCTAAAGCTTAATAGCATGATAAATGGGCTGAACCTCCGCACGGGCAGCGCGCACCAAAAAGACGGGGATTCCCCGGAGCAAAACGTACAATTATACTACGCCGGGAAGAGCCGGGATCCAGGGACAGAGGACATACAGAGAAGGGCCGTCGGGGGAGGTGGCTGATAGTTACGTAGATACTCAGATACTCAGAGGCTCGTAAAAGAGGATATCTAGCAAGAAAAATCCAATTGTTCACTATAATCGCCCTCAATTCGGGAAAGTTTCCTGGACAGGGTGTTTTCGCCCGACTGGGATTCGGGATTATGTTGCAGCACAACTGAGGCGAGCGGTGCGGTGCGCGTCTGTGTCTGTATGTCGGCTCGGCTAGTTGTGCTGGCAATTGATAAAAACAAAAACACCGAAAAGGTTTCCGGCAAGGGGTGATAGCTATCTCTTCTGAGCCAGCCCCTTTCCCGACCGCGTCACCCTGTGCGGCGTCCTGTTCTGCGCCTGATGTGTTTATCGAAACATAAAACCGCTGCCGGCTAAGCGGAATTTGTCCCTAGAAAAAGTTTGCAAGCAAGCAAGCAGTCAAAGCAGCAAAGACTGGGTAGGGGAGGGTTAGCGGTAACAAGCTAGGAAACGTCCTGAAAACTCCTATACCTAAGAGGGGTGATGTGGTTGTCGGAATTGTTGTTTTCGTGCTACTCGCTCCGCTCGACCACCTTTTTGATTTTGTATTCTTGTTTCTGGGGCTCCCAATTGCCGGATTATACCCCCGCAAAAGTATAAATGGAGTCTCAAGAACAGAAGCAGAATTATCCGGCCGAAACCAGCCGAACCCGTCGTTTACCTGCCGACCAAACGCTCCTCAGGGGAAAGTGGTCCCTCAGGCCGAAAGAAATAGGGTCACCGGTGTGTACCGTTTATCAAAGTGCTTAGAGCAAACGTGCACCACGTGACGTACGTGCTCTGAGAACTTGCTCCAGATTAATTTACTTTGCGGATAGGTGTGATAAGTGGAGATTGCGGGCTCTTGCTACTTTACGAGCTCCACAACTTTTCGGATATAGAGGGGGAAAGTCTTAGGGATGCTGTTAAAGATCTTGAAGAGTTCTGGCTTTAAGAAACTGAAAATAATTCGAAAAACAATAATATATTAAAAACGACAGCAGTCGCAGTTCAATTTGAAAATTCTCCATCTTGAATTCTAATTAGCTTATTTATTTGAAATCAGCTACTTTATAAACCCTATTGTTTACATATTTATATACATATATTGAAGTTTTATGAAGTTTAAGACTCGACGTTTAGACCACAAATGTTTTCTAGGCCGTGCGCCAATTCATCCCTAATTTGAAATTAAAAAAATGTTTAACCAAATCGAAATTAGTTTTTGAATAACTCTGAAATTATGTGTATAACGGACTTAAAATTTTATAGCTTTGTTTAATTCATTAAAAATAAGCTTCATGCAAAAAATTCTTCTACAAAAAAAAATAATCACATTGGTTTAAAAATTATTATTTTTAAGGGGCTGATAAAGGTTACGCTTTTGATTTAGCTTCGTATGAAAAAGCTAAACATTAAAAAAAAATAAAATGTTAAATAATTCATACAGAGAAAACATTTCGTGAATTGGAACTCTTTCCTGTAAATATAATTGACTTATTCACAACGAAGTACTTGATTTATCGTAAATGAAATTCAATTCTGACTCGGCACACGGCCTTAGAATTTATATATTAGTTAATAGAAAATTCCATGCAACGGATTCCGAAAAAATGTGTGAATTGCAAATCTCTAGTTAATAAATTCTAAATATTTTGATGTGGTATCCCACAAAATTGGTCTACTGATTCATGAGAAATTCGAGAACAAAGTGTAAGTAAGATTTATATCTTATGTTTACTAGAAGTTCATTCACAGAATCTGCTATTTTGAGATTCAGCAACTCAATTAAGGGGGGATATACATTTTGAATGACCAAAAAATTCAATTTTTTTTTTTTTGCACAAAAAGTTAGTAAATTTCCCGTAGAATACGCTCCTGAAACCCTTTTTTCGAAATTCGAACTCCAAGTGTTTTTTTTCATCGTTCCCGGGATTGCTGATTAAAATGTAAGTACGATTTTTCGATAATTAAAACTTTCAACGCGTTTTTCTCAAAACAGCATTTTCGGAGTTTATGGCGGTAATAACTCGAAAACTAATTATCCGATTGAGCTGAAACTTATAGGATTTCTTTATTATAGTATTACCTTCTATATGAATTAAAAATTATTGTAATATTTTATTACTAAATATGGAAAAATGTGATAAAATGGCGGAGAAATTGTTGATTTTTTCGAAAAAGTTACGCCAAAAGTGCATTTTTTTTTCACTTTTTTTGTAATTCATCTACTAACTGTGAATGTAATTAATGTAAATTTTTTTGATTTTTTGATTTCTCATCAAAATTGCGACCAGGAGAACCGTCACAAGCAAAATACAACGACTTTTTCAACACCATCTAACGGCCGCCATTTTGTTGAAAAAAATTAAAAAAAATTTTTTTTGTATACTACTGGATACACTTATAAAAGTTTCGACTGATTTGAATAAAAACTTCCCCTTGAAAAAAAATTTTCAAAAATGAGTTTTTTTTCTCGTTCAAAAGGAAATTCGCTTAAATTTAGCTAATGAATCTTCGTTTCTAAAAGAGTGTTTGCACATGAGGTTTTCAGACGAGGTTCGCAAGCATTTCTTGATATTTTGTGGGGAATTGCAGAAGAAGCCAATTTATCGGTTAAAACTTTAGGATTATCAATTTTTTTTATAAGATTGATTTTCTTCTCTTAATTCTTCAAAAGTTACATCGAAAACCGTATTTCCTCGTGAACACTATGTAATTTGCGACCTTCCTAGACGTTTCAAATATCTTTTTGAAACACCAAAGATCCTCAGATCGCAACTAGATAGAATATATCTATGAGTTTTCAATATTGAAATCCTCATAAATTAAATAAAATTATCATTGAACAAATAAATAATAAAAATTGTCTAAGTCAATATTATTTTTATATTTTTTGTAGACGATTACCGAGTGGCTTAATTCTTAATTTCTTACCTATATTAATTAATAGTGGGAATAGTAGTGCATGAAAATTAATAAATATAAGAATAAAATCAAAATCTACGAAAAATTTACTTTATTCTATTATAAATTTTAATTATTTATTTTTACAACGTTTAAAAACAAATTGAACGGGTGTTTTGAAATAAAATACACTTTTTTCATAGTATGAAATTAATCTGCAAATTGGATCCTGTAATTAATCTGCAATTGTCAAGAAAACAAACAAAAAATTATTCAAATTGGTTTGATTTGAGGTGATTCTGAAATAACGCATATTTTTCTAATTTTCGTCCCCTATAATGCCTCAGTATGGCAAAAAACATATAATTCATTGAATGCTACATTTTTGTGTTTTACCTCATAATTATTTTAGATCCATCAGATTTTTAGAGATTTTTGACCGTGGTGTTTTTTACAAATCTCTTTTGTACAGAATTCTGCAATAACTAGTCGGGTTGCTTAAACATAGCTATAAAAAGATTAAAACTTATAACTTTTATGTTTAAATTGATTGGTTGATATTTATAAGGAACAATAGTGTTAAAGTTGCTTACAGTTTATTGTTAATAGGTAATGTAGTTCCCAATTTGTACCCTGTCACATAGAAACATATTTGATACATAGTTGCTTCTTGTTTCTTTTTCTATTTGTTTTTTTTTCTTTCTTTTTTAACAATAAAAAGAAAAAGAATAGATAAGAAATAAATAAAAATTGTACAGAATGGTGTCTTTTAAAATAGAAAATCGGTCACACAGCAATTTTCAAACTGGTGACAAGTTTATTCTGTTTCCTTAAAATTTATTTATCCGCATTCACAACATGTTTGACAAATTCTGAAATAGAAAATTTTTCTCATAATATTGCGTACTGTGATCGTAAGATATACGCACAAAAAAATATTTTTGTAAAAAAAGAAAAAGAAACGCGTTTGAAATAACTCCCAGTATTTTTGAATCGTGTCTAATCCATTAAATAGCCGTTTATCTTTCACCGTGAAATCCGTTCAAAGAATTGTCAGAGCGCCAAAACATTGAATGAGAAAATCCGCGCGATTAAGAAGTCAAGATCGCTGCCAGTTCGGCTGCCGCTGTCGCTCCGTCGCCGCCGGAGCCTTCGGAGGCTGCTCGCTTTTATTTCCCTCAAAGTCTTTGATGTATTCTTCAAAGTTGGCTGTCTCATAGTTCTTAAAGTTGGCGGTTGGATACAAAACAAAGCGTCTTCTGCCCTGTTTTCTATCCGTAGTCATGACAGGTGCCATCTCACGATAAACCGCGATAAATATTAAAACATTACGCTGCACCGTCGCATCGTATCAAAAAGCCGCGATCGAAGCGATCGCGCATCTTACGCTCTGCATGCCAAAGCGTTTCCGGAAAGCTTTGATCCAGATGTACACAAAACCGTGCGAGAAATCTCACGCTCAGCGGCCCATAGTGCACCGATCGATCGCGCGGTTCGGTGCATCGATTGCATCTGGATGTGTGTGGGCATCGCTGGCACGATCAATCGTCCGATTGATCGCAGATCGATCACTTGTGATGCGACAGGTGCGGTGCGCCACAGATAATTACAAGAGCACGTTCTCGGCTTAATCGATCGATCGAAAGCTCACTTCTCTGAGCAAGATCATCTTTTTAAGTGGCGCTCGGTGCGGACTGCGGGGAACAGAGCGTGAATATCGCGCCCCAACACTCACGGGAAATTATGATCAGGTACAATGACACACCTGAGCGTGGGTGGTCGCGGTGTCATAACTCAGGCAGCCACCCCTTGCATTTCGCGCCTTGAGCATGTCGAGCACGATCGATACTGCGCCGTGCCGCGCACTCGGAAGACCCAATTGTTATGCAATAGTCAGCGTGTCGTAAACACTGAACGTGACTGCTGTACGGCCTGCCGTGTTTTCTTCGCGACGAGACGGCAGCAGTGCAACCGCCAACGCAGTCGAATGGCAGCTCAATTAGTCCGCAACCCTTTTCTGCGCGGTGCACCGTGTGATGAATGGCCAGGAAGAGCCTTCAGCCCGTTTTGGGGTGTCCCCACATCGCGACGACGACGTCCACATGCTCTGACGGACTTGGGCCACACACTTCATAAATCACCGGCGGATTCTAATTAAACTCCTTTGGCAGACGGAGAAATTCAACTTTCTCGAAATAGCCCCTCGCAGCCGGGGCGCTCTTAATTAAATTATATTTTGTGAGTGAATTATGGCCGGCGGCCGAGCCAAAATGTGCCTCACTTGAGCTCAATAGCATCGCAGTCGCGGCGATCACACGTGAAGTCCCGCGAGATGCACGCAGAAGATTCGCAGCAGCTGGATGGACCCACAAAAGACATTTTATGCTTCGAGTTAATTGAGGGTGATGTCTAGGAGACAGCTACGAGGCAGAAGAAGAAGGAACGACCGATTTTAGGGACAGTAAATAAAAAACGAAGAAGTTATGGGTCACGGAACGATAATATGGCAATAAAATCCACCTACCGTGCCTCAAAGTACAAATAGGTAATACGTTTTTGTAAAGGAACAAACCAAAACTAATGTGGTAATAAACAGAGCATTTTGAAAATAAAACAAAAAAAAACAGATACCAATTAACGAATGTTGAATGAAAACAACACGTCGAGCGTAATTATTTCTTTATCTGAAGTGCCCAATTTCATTCGAGATACAATTCATTATTTTATTGGTTAACTTTGAATTTTAGAATATCTGACAACAAAATTATTATTATTATATTATGTATCATATTATTGTATTGTCTCCAGAATTGCATAAGTTTGCAAAGTTTTGAATCGATACGACAATTAGAAGTGGATGAAAAGTGAGTTGTCAGATTTGTTTACAATGTTAGGAAATTAACAGGTCAAGCTAGTAAAAGCGGGTTGAAAAACACTGACCCTGAAAACTCTTGCATACCTATTCAAAGGGAAGTCCTTTGTACTTCAAAAATGTTGGTTTAAGAGCCGAGCTCACAATGAAATGATTTTCTTAGCTGAGATGTACTTTTAATTAAATTACACTATAAAAAGTTCCATGATAGGGCCTTGGAATGGCGCATTTTTAGTTTTAATATCCTGATAATATATTCGGAATCAGAGGCCTAGGAACGTAGTCTATGTTTTATGCTAATGAATCCTATATAAGGGTACATATTTAATTTCAATAAGATTGGATAAGGAGAACAAAAAACTATAATTCAGGAAATGTTCAATTATGACATAGTAGCATAAAAGAAAACTATTTCTAAATTAACCAAATGATCAATTTTTAATTGATAATATATATTTATATAATTTTTTTTTCGCGAGGCATCCTCTCTTAATTCTTAAAAAAATTTCTAACTAACGAAATTTCTTCCATGTCTAAGGAAAGATGTCTCTTTTAACATAAACGATAAAATCAGAGTACGCCTCGAAGGGTCTATGTTCTGAACATTTTCTGGCGAAATGTCCTGGTTATAACTTTAAAACCATTTAGTGGAAATATATAATATATAATAAAATATTACGATCATTTATAATCTAAGGCAATATACGACAATCGCTTTCGATTTTTATTCTTGTTACCTATCCTCCCGATTCTGGATAAAAACTAGGAGCTCTTAAACTCTTAACTGTTTCAACAAATCATTTTTATGTAGAAGAAGTATTTCTAGCATTTCTTAAATACTGATGTTCAAAATTAATTATTTTAAAAAGGCTAAGAGTTCTTAACTTTTACACTTTAAGGGGTCTTTCAAGTGTATGACGGATTAAAAAACCAATCTTTGAATCGATCTTCAAACTGGCTGACATAATATATTTAAATTTGCATTAAATGGTTCCAAATTTAATCTGGACATTTCCTTATTTTCCCTACTAGACCCAAGATGAAAACTTTTAATTGTAATTATTAACACGTCAGAGCCTGGGGGGAGAGGAGAAAGACCTTTAAATTGAAAAATATCTCTTAACAATTTTATTTTCATAACTAAAAAGCCCAGACATTTTCGGAATTATATTTTTAAAATTTTATAGTAACTTTTTAATGTTGATCTGTCACTGAAAATCAAGGAGAGAAGAAAAGGTATTATAATTATATTATATATATATTTAACATAATTGAGAAAGGCTTATTCCTCTGTCATTGGCGGACATGAATTAATTTTAATTAATTTAAGAAGGCAGGGAAAGTCTATATCACCAGTTAAAAGATTATGGGATCAAGGATTTACATATAGAATAGTTTTAATCTCTAATCGTCTTCGTAAGGTGGAAAATTTAAGGGATTATTTTGATAATAGATAAATCGATCGGGTATTATTAGCAATCAATCAGCGCTAAGGTGTAAAGTGAAAGTTATGTAAAGTTCCGGTTAGGAAATTAAGGGTTGGGACTTAGGAAATTTTACTTTTTTGCTTTTAAGTATATTTTGCTTTAGGACTGCCATAAAGATATAATATCCTAGTAGATAGCGACATAATAACTAATTATGTACCTATGAAGGCAAAGAATCTCGCTATTTTTGATGCTATGGTGAAGCCGGAGAGAGTTTACTAATCTCCTACAACTGGGAACTACATTACAATTGCCAAAAGCATCATCACGGACTTGAGGTGTGCAAATCACCCTCATCTTCATCTTTTCCCACAGAAAACCCTTGAAAGGAAAAACCAAAAAAATAACGATTGCCGAAAGGAGGTCCGAGAAAAAAGTCCACCTTCCTCCCACCGGAGCTCCATTCCATCACTTAATAATCATCCTGACCCGGTTAAATTATGCACCGCGGGCCACAATAATAAGAGAGAGTCGGCTGCGAATTGTTCCACTTGCTGCGGCCACCAATTTTCAGTTACCTGCAACAATACACAGTGTTCAGGTACCGACTTTTTAACCACTTCTCACCTTGCCGCCAGCAGGAACAATTCTGGAAAAAAAAGCTCGACATGCACAAAAACGCTCTCAAAATGCATACACGGCCAGATTACACAAAAAACCATAATTTTCCAATTATGTAAAATGAGTGATTTATTTGGCATGAAATCAGCGCGAATCGCCGATAAAAATCTCGCGACTCTGCGCGCCGCGGATAGTCGCGGTCTGTCGGTAGGTATGAACCGGGTGGGGCGAGGGGGTACCAAGAGGAAAGTGGCTTTTACCTGCTGAGTGAAAATAATGAAAATATGAACATGAACAATTTTGCATGCCGCGTGCTCCACCGCGATGCGCTCTTTTGCATAAAATCCATCGTATGTAGGGGAGAGGGTGGCAAGATGGGGTACTTAAGGTTTGAAGATCAATAAAAGAAAACTTTACGTAGTGAGACATTCATATTTATGTTTTAATTAACAACTATTTATTACTCTTCTAATATTTGGTGAAATTAGGAACTTTTAATTATACATTTTAGAAAAAAAAATCAAAATAAAAATAAAGGTGTTTTGCCCCGTCTTGCCCCATGGTGCTGGTAAGATGGGGTACCCCCCTGAGGTAAGATGGGGTAATGAGAATTGTCAGACAGAATGATGATTATTTCGAGTGGCACAACTCGCAGACGTGGAAGGCTTCGTCATCATCATCGTCGATTTCTGCACAGCTATTATGTGCCCATTTTCCACAATTTGAGCATGATATCCACCCTTCGATGGAAGCAGAATATACTTCTATACAGTACATACATGGCGTGTAGTCATTACCCCATCTTGCCTACCGTGCCATTTTCTAATAATAATTAAAACAAAAAAGAAACAGTCGGCAATCTCAAGGAAACACAATGTTTACCTTATTGTAGGTTAGTTTAAGCGTCAATAGCAGTTACACCTCACCAGTTGGTATTATTTAACAAACCACAGTCACGTGTCAAACTGGAAGGAAATGTGATAAGCACTTTGCAGTAAAACTGTTTTTTTAGATTATTTCGCCACGCGTACACTTGCGAACAAATAATGGCCGGACAACTGACAGATGTCATGGCGGCGCATCGGACGATGCATGAACGAGCGTGATTGGTCAGTTTAAACTGTGAATTTCGTTGGGTACCCCATCTTACCCGCTACCCCGTCTTACCCCCATCTCCCCTATGCTGGAGCCCCCATCGTGTGACGAGTCGGCAAGTCCCCTAAATACCATCATCCCATCCCTCCACGCTGGTCCGATGCGATGCGGCCGATCATTGTGCGGTTGAGTGCCGGAATTAACATAAAATAGCAAAAATTAGCATTTTTGTTTTTTTTTTTGTTTGCCGAAAATGTTTCATTTTGCACCAAAAATTGCAAAGTACAGGCCCTTCTGTGGATACAGGTGTCGTTAGAAATAATTAATCCTTACTCGAAATTTTTAGTTGTTCGGGTCGATGGCTCTTGAATTATCAACATAAGAAACATTGCAATATGCATAAAAAAAAGGCAAATGCGAGTAGAACTCGCGTTCAGAGGGTTCCGTACCTTTATTTGGGGTGTTAAAAAGTTAGCTCTACAAATTTTATGAGGTTATTCGGTATCGGGCAACTTTCGTAGAACAACTTTTTTGAAAATTCTCGAAATACATATTTGGAAATACACCTGAACAGAAGATTAATATGGGAAGAATATATAAAATAAAAACGGCAACAACTCAACATGAAAAGCAAAATAATATGAACTGACTACTAGAACACAAGTCTGAATTAACCCTAAAAAATAAATTGTGACTTGATTAAACAATTGTGAAGCCGGTTTGGACTTATGCTATCCAACTAAGGGTATAACAAGCAATTCCAATATTGAAATAATACAAAGGTACCAATCAAAACCCTGAGACAAATAGCAATTGTACCATGGTTTGTCACAACAAGCAGATACATAAATATGTACAGGCGTTGATATGTCTACAGCCAAAGATGAGATAAACAGATTCAGCACGAATTATCTACAGAGGCTTAGTAATCACAAAAATGTTCTAGCAATTGCTTGCTTGATAATTATTCTTGATCTACCACTTAGAAAATGAAATTAGCACTAGAACTACGAAGATCAGTATATTTTTAATTTGATCTCTTAAGATATATGAATGGCAAAGCTTATTAAAGTTAAAAATTACAACATATTCACGAATTTTTTTTCTATTAATAATTACTAATTCTTTGAAAGGTGCAGATTATTATTAAAAATACAAGCTTGTGCGGTGGTAGTTCTAGTGTTAATATCAACTAACAACTAAATGTAAACATCTACATAATCTTATTGTCCTCGTTGGAGCTTAATACTCTATTGTAGGTTAATATACATAACTCATAAAATTTCCTTAATTTTGTAAAGTAGATTGCAATTATAAAGATGTATAAAAAACAAAAAAATTTCTTTCCTTCATGACAAATTTCAAGATTCTAGGTCAACAGGAACTACCCTATAGGTTTTGATTTGTCTGTCACTTAGTCAGTGAGTTTGTCTATCAATATGAAAATAAACTTTGAAAGGCCGTATTTTTTTATTGTATTGAGTTATAAACGTGAAGTATTTGGTATTAATTTGATCTTGACGGATAGACAGAGATTTGTTGTCATTTCATCCAAAGATTCATTGGGCAGCTGTGGCAGTCTCATTTTTTGTAGTCTTTTTGCCCAGCAGTATACATATAACTTTTGAATAGCTTTTTTAGCAGTTTTGAATTTTATGAAAAATTATAGGTATATTTAAAAAATTATTTGAAATTCAGGATAGTCTACGTTATTATTATTTAATTCAATGGCTATTAGAACATTAAGTGACTTGAACACGTATTTTATTATTATTATTTTTAAGTTCTAGAGTATTTGTGATGAACATATCTGGGATAGTTTTATCGGTTGATTGTATATTATAAACGCATGCTTTATTTCATAAAATGATTCGCATTCGCAAGTGTAGCTGAAAATTCTAAAATTATTACTTGAGGAGGAGATACTTGGGGGTTTTCGGGGTCTCTGATTACGGTTATAATATTTAGACTGACAGAACCCTAAAAAGATCGCATTGTTTTCATTTGAAGTTAAGTTGCAGTTTATAGGACGTTGCTCTTGTTTTTCTATTTATCCTTTGATGTGAGTTTTTTAATTGTTTTCTGTTAAATACGGTCTATTAGTTTGCGGCCGAAATTCTCGTGGAATTAACATTAAATTACAGATCTTTCTAATTAGCATTTTTTTTTTACCCGAAAGCGTTTCAATTTGCACAGAAAAGTGTAAATGACGGTCCCTTCCGTGGATGCGGGAACCATTTGAGATGATAAGCCCCTCCCCGAAGCAATTCGGCCATTCTGGGTCGATGGCTTCCCAGTCCCATCATTCGGAGCTGAGAACTTGGGAACACCCGCCCAGCTCTATTGTGGCCAGAGTCAGGCAGCGGCAGCAGCATCTTAGAAATTCCTCAAAGGCGACCATGATGGCTCCTTTTTCCGAGAGTTCCGTTCGCATCAAAAGGAGCAAAAAAAGGCGCTCAGGGAGATAAATGTGTGGTCCTTGGTGATATATGCGAGCAGAGGCAGGCAGCCGGGACTGGGACCGGGAATGATGATATCGTAGTCCAGAGTTTTTGCACTGCTCTCGGCTCGAATTAGAAGAAAATTTCTCATTTGCAAGAAACGCGCGGGGCAGGTCGGTCAATGGCTTGGGGTTCTGCGGGAGGGGGGAGGACTGAGGGAGAGACTGGGGAGCCCTCGAAGTGCTGTAACCGTAATATACCGAATTCTAAAATAAATTGCGAAACTTAAGATGAGGAAAGCGGGCAAACTTGCCACGATGAAGATACCCCCCCTGTTCCGTCATGCCTGCACAGCTTTCGCAGCTGGCCTCCTTAGGGCTGGGCTGGGTGAGCCCGAAAGCAGCGGTCCTGAGCCACGAAGAAGACGACGACGGCGGCAGCGACGGTGTTGGGACGATGCCCGTCTTAGACACAATTTATAGTTGTTCTGTTCTTGTTCCCGAGATTAATTACTTTTGTCGCATTTCGAGAATTTAATTAATTGCCAAATGTTACGGGGGTCTCTGGCGAATGCGTCACATGGCTGAAATATCTCCTTGTGGCATTCTCTCAAGACGTTCGCCCATCCGCGCACCGCATCAGCATCTCAGGTGTACCCAAGCACCAGTATCTTTAGTATCTATCAAAACGCAACAGTCTTATCGTCTTGGGACAGGTATTTCCCAGGTCCAGAACAAGGTAGTTGCCGGACACTGGGCTCTCCCGACAAGCAAAGGTACCCCCCCTAGGGAACAAAACGAGACTATATAGTCCGAACGCGCTCTAGGTCGGATGAAAGTCAAAATCCAGTGCGTTCATCTTGGCAGGTGAAGACATCTGCTAGTGATGACACACGCGTGCTCTGGGATAAGACGAGATCTGAATGAAATCGTGTGCGATATTTCTCCAGGGTATTCGACAAAAAAATTTATTGCAATTATGCGACGACTGGCGAGAGCACTTTTGATGAATATGAAAGTGGCCCGTAAGACCTTACAAAATACCGCAGCTTCAAGCAGGAGGGAGAAAGGAACGTGCATTTTTCAAGATACAAAGATACACTTGAGGTGACTTTGCAGCAGCCATTTCTCGCCTCCTTCTTTCACTCCCGTGTGGCATCTTGGCCAGAACTTTTTCTCTTCAACTCCTCGGTTGTTTTTTTTTTTTTTTTTTTTTTTTTTGGGAATTCTGCTGCACAAATCAACAAGATAAAAAATATTCGCTGATAAATCAAGTGACAGATATTAATTGAGCCATTTGCCGAACTTGAAATTTTTATGGTTGCGGAGATTAATGCGCGAAATAATTTACACTTTTTTACACCTTTTAGGCCTGTCTTTTACTTTGTTTGAACTAAGCAGAGGCGCATATTGGTCGGTTTTTTTTTTTTTTAACTTTAACAAAATGGCCACTGCAGCTATTTGGAAAATGATTTTTGTATTTATAGCATTCATACTTTTATATAAAATAATAAGTGAACTAAATTCAGTAGATAGATAGGCGGAAAGTAACCAATTAAAGGTATTATTTTTCAAAGTAGAGATTTCAATAAGTAAACGTGAGTCAAGGTGTCTTGAATTTTTAAGTCTATGTATAAAACAGAGAAATGTTAATCCACTGCTGCGTTTGGATAATAATAATATTTTATTTGAATGAAAATACAACAAGATACAGGCGATCTTTTAAACATGCACTTTAAACGAGGTGGAAAGCCAATAACTCATAGAAATAAGAATTAAGAATATTAAGATTATGCGCCATTCTACAATATGTGTTCAGACGTGAAAAGGCAATAGTCGTCTCCTAAATGCTCCAATCATAACCATCTCTAAATCAGTTCGAGCACAAACTGTAAGATGCGGGCTATGAAAGAGATTACGAGCAAATTAAATATAAATTTACAAAGCTTAAGTCCCAGTTTTTAAAATGGGAAATGCTAAATAATAAAAAATGGAATTCTTGCATGACTTAGAATATGCGGAAAATATTGCAGTTTTATTACAACTTTGTCGCATACGACAGTACGCTGTAATAACTTCTTTTAAGTCCATTTATTGAGAATTTAAATGCAATGAATAAATTTAAACAAGCTGTCAGTGCTTTTATACAAAGTACTGTCATATAGTTTGACAGAAATGTCTAGAATGCAGCAAAATCAATGCTAATTTTGCAAATTTGCAGAGTTGCGTAGCAAGCACATAAACTTACAAGCCTTATTTCGCTGCAAAGCTATTTTTTGGGTTAATTTATGAATTCCTTAAAAGAATTATGACTACTGGTGATTTTTATTCTAAATTTTCTAAATTAGACAGATGATACATTAGGTTTGGTTAAACAACGAATATCCTTCTACTTATCTTTATTTAGTAACAGAAATTATACAGAATTTTAGTAAGACTGAAAAGTGAGTATTTCTGAATGTGTTAAAGTTTTAAAGAATTTTTGTAAGTAAGCAGAATCCTTTAAATATATGTCTAAATGGCATCTTTAAAATTAAATTCATAAGTACCCTGATACTTTAATAGCAAAGAATTATTAGGGGAATTGACCTTTAGAGTTATTACGATCATTTAAGATGACTTTTATGGTTGTGCAAGACGCTCCATAAATTCGTCCAGAAAGTATAAAAAGAAATTTTTGTAATTTATCTTAAAAGGAACGAATCATTCATAAATGCCAAACTACACTAGGAGAATAAGTTGAACCTTGTGGTATCCCATCGCGTATATCAAAAAGCCCAATCGACTGCCGCAAAGTGCCTCCTCTCTTTAAAAAGATACAGCCGGGTTATACGGTTAAGAGCCCATTCAAACAAAATCCCACTTCAAATGTTAGACTCCACGCAAAGTACGAAAAATCCGTTTAATATTTTCCTCAGCCGTTTATCCTTGTCCTCCTCCCTTGAGACACACAAATTTTATTGATTAAAATTTCTGTCGACAACGAAAACTTTCGCCAGCACCGAAAGTGGAGCAATAAGACACAAGCTTAAGCCGTGTGCTAGATGATAAATTTTCAGCTGTTTAAAGCTTCGTCTTCTTCTGCCTCATCATCTACTTCTACACATAGACTATAAGGCGGCCGCTTTTCCCGTCGGAGTCCTGATCCTAGTGTAGAACATAAGTCCTGAAGGGATTCCCGGAGGGTATAGGAAAAACGTGGTGTTAGCCCCAATGCACAAGTGTTGGTGGAGTTGTGCACCACTGACATGACTCCAATAAATTTATTTGTGCACATACTCTGGGAATTTGTATATAAATTTCGAAGACGGAATGCACTGCCGGCGAACTCGATATTCAGATACTCTGGGAGGTGCATCCCCTGAGGGGTTTCGAACATGTTGCTTGATGGAATTAATTAGAAGTGGACAAATATTCGAGCAACAGTGGTAATAAGGGGTCCCAGGGCACTGAGGTGGTGTGTCGCAATCGCAACACTTGTCCGACAGCCGCAGGGTTCTCGAAACTGCGTCAAAAACTGAACCTGAGTTGCACTCCGATCTGAGACCGGGAACTATGGACTAAACTGAGCCTGGGAATATTAAAAATTCCAAAAATGTAGCAGCAGTAAATTAAGACGCCGGGTCTAAAAAACCGGGCCACTTCGCCCGCCTGAATAAGGTAGCTCCGTCAGATATACCGCAGATGTTTTTAACGAGTCCGTCATATTTCATCTCGGCGGGTCTCTTTAAAAACAAAAAACTGACACGAAACAAAGGAGCAAAGTCGAGCGTGGCAATTAAGGCCGAAAACTCAATTGTTTTGCATATTTATTGCCGCAAATATTTGCGCAGGCAATTGTCTCGGCGGACACGTAACAAGATCTAGGGCAGAAGTCAAGGGGACGGTCAGTTTTCAGTTTAGTTCAGCGGCAGCAGGAAGGGACAAAACTCTGCAGAGACACGCTGTCATAATTTTTTAAATTTCCGAGAATCTTCTAAATCTTCTTCTCGACTCTGAGTCAGGGATAGCGCACGATTCAGCTGCAGTGTGTCACCAAAAAACCTTACAGAGTTAGACACGTTCTTGGGAGTGATCTTCGTTTTTTAGCGAAGACAGTAAGCCGCGAACAAGCTAAGAAACAGGTCGAAGTTATACGAACAAAAAGGTACAAGTTCTTCCCGGCATTTAGTACACCTTTCCTTGTTCCCTACCTGTTCGGATGTGTACAACTTTTGTATTTCGGAATCTGCATTATGGGCATACTTCCCGAGGAGGAGATTCTTTGCAACGAAAAATATTTCGAGGACACCGTCACGGGTAATAATCATAAAAAACAACATAAGACGAAATATGCTGCTTTTTTTTAACCAGGACAGTGTCCAAAATTACACAATGAGCCCATAAATTACCGCGATGAGATGTCACCGTCTCACGTGCATGTCCGGCCGCTCTGTATTTACCTGTTGCGGTAATTTCCTGGGATTTTTTTGGAGGAACACAACGTCCACGTCAAGGACACTTTTTTTTTGGATTCGAAGAAAATCTATGCGAGATTTTTAAAATCTAATGTGTCTCTAAATTGTTTTGCTATTAAAATTTATCTTTAGGGAAGTCTGTTATAATGCCGAAGGTTATGCAATTCTGGGTCTATTGCTACGTCATGGTCATGGTGACAGTTATCAAAATCTTTAAAAGCATTGAACAGGTGCACTCAGCGGGATAGGAAAAATAGAAGAAATTGAGTTTTTAAATTGGTTCCCTAAAAGTAATAGAAATTAATCGATGCGGTTTCACTGGAAATAGAAAAGATATCAACATGATCGAATCTTTAAATTAACAGAAGAATTAACTGATAGTATTCTCCAGAAAAATTAATACCATACATTTTAAATATAAAATTAATAACGTATCGTTCCCGCGTATTTCTGAAGTTAAGGGCCTTTTCGTTATCTTCGATTCGAAACTTACATTTTCCTTCCAAGTGACATAATTATTACTAACGCCTTCAAGTTAATTGGTTTTGTTACTCGCACTTGTAAACTATTTAAAAATTCGTCTTCGTATCAGAGATGCAAAAAAACGTATTACCACTCACTGCAAATCTTAGTGTTTTAAAAACGCCTTATTTTAAAACACTTTTAGTGGTTTCTTTCTTGTAGTTTAGTTTTAAGCATTTTAATGCTTCATAACGAAACTGAATAAATATAATAAATAAATCATAATTAATAATGTTATTATTGATGTATAGAATTTAATATTTCTACATCTTATTTTAAGATTTAGGCTTAGTAACACACGCCTTATGCCACTAATTAATTCGGAACGATGTGAGTTTATAGGATAAATTGTATGGGCTAAAAATATAAATACTTTTATTCACTAAACAATTTAATCCTTTGTTTAAAGAAATTTTTCTTTTTATTCGATTAAATATGCACATAATTATCTCAAAGATTGATCAGTAATGTTTTGAATAAAACGAAATGTTTTACTTTATAAGTTTGTTGATAACTAAGGTTTTAAAACATTTCAATCATGTATGCAGTAGTAAGCAAAACGCAAAGAGAGTGTCATTATCATTAAACATTAAAAATGTATTACATTATGATTATGATGTTGGAAAATTACCCTCAAAACATTTTATTTTATGTATTTATATATTATATTTTAAAACCTTTAAATTCGTTAAATATTAAAGTGTTTTAAAATGGAACATCTATGCGTTTCGATATAAAACACAGTAAACACTATGATTTGCAGTGATTATCATCAGAATTACCAGTGTAAGTAATGCAATTAAAACAATTCACCAGTATTCCTAGCTACTAGGTAATGCTGAGTACTGTTAGACAATGCTGGTATTTCTAGGTAATGTCATGTAATGCTGAGTAATGCCAGGTAATGCTACGTAATGCTTCTGAAGTATGGTAATGGTGAATTGGTAATAGTTATTAAAGTTTTTGAAGTACCAATACTGGGTAATTTGTCTTGCTTACATTACTTGTAGTTGTACTGAGAATGGTATAACATTATTTTACAGCTCTGTTTCGTGTATCATACTTTATTCAATTTATTAATCAGCTCTTTGGAATATGCTTGTCAAGTGTGGAATCTTTTTTATACTATATACTCTGAGCAAATTGAAGTGGTACACAGAAAATTTACCCGCTTATTATTGTATAAATTTAACAACACCTCTTTTGAATATGCTGAAAGCTTAAACCATTTTAATTTACTATCTCTAGTAGGATATTCCTTGCCAACATTTCCATCTTTAAAACAGTCAATTCATTATTTAATTGTACAAGTTTGCTTTTTTAATTTGATATCAATGTTCCTCCTCGAATATCTAAAAATGCCCACAGTTCTAGATTACTTACTTGCAGAATAAAATTAAAAGAAAAGTCGCCTGTTTTATGAAATCTTGAATTCTTAATGTGATTTTTAAGTTGTGTATGCGTATGTTTATAATATTTCTTCTTTAATAAAATTTGTTTAATATTCTAATTATGGTTAAATTTTAGCAGTAGTATATAATAAAATGTTGTCTGTTGGTTATCGCATTAACTTGTAAATAAATAAATGGTTTTAATCCATGCACACTTGTATTAGAATTCAAAATATGACATGTTAAAAGGTATTTCGAGATTATTAAGTTCAGGATTAAGGGCCTGTGCGAATTGTGACTAAAATACAGTCTTTGGAAAATAATGACTCGATTATTAGAAAATTTCGGCTTCCAATTCGTCAACCTAACTCAAATCGATAATGCAATTGTCAAAATTTTAGTATTTTTCCGACCAAAGCAAATTTTAGTTATTTCACTTAACTCAATTTGCATAAGAAGGTATTAAACTTTTGTCCATTAAGCAATTATTAGAAGGAATTAGCTAGTGACTAAATTTTAGTCACAATTCCCACAGGTACTAATTCTAGACTTTTTGTAGTAATTTGATACACTATTTAATATTCCTGCATTAGTGAAATATGTTTTATTCCTCAAAAATATTATGAATTAAGTTCAACTTTGTTAAATGCTGAAATAAGTAATCATTAATAAATATGAACACAAAAAGAAATAAGCGTATTTTGGAACTTCGGATCATTCATATTTTTAGTCATTATGATTTCCAATAAATCAAATTTAAAATTCTTTATATCGTATTTTTGATAGGTGAATAAATCTATTAATTTATGAAGGAATCGCTGTTGCATAATTCACTAAAGTTGTTGGACAATTCAATGTCACAATGTCTACAAGAAAGGAAGTTAAGAATGATTTTTAGAGATGAGAAGTTACGTTGCTAAATCAAAAACAATGGAACATTAATAATAAAACGAATGGCCTTCGAACCAAAAAAGTTTAGTCTTAAATCATTTCTGGATTCAGGGTGTTGGTAAGAGGTCAATACGAGGACTTACCTAAAGCAGAAAGATATGCATTGAACCGAATTTAATGTCGATCGTGCCTTAGTAATGTAAAATTCAAGGAAAGTACTACAATAAAAATAAATTTTAAGGTATTGATAAACTGCCTATGTAAAAGAGCCTTTAACTCCTTTTATTAGTTTATTCCAACAATAAAAAAAACCTTTCAATTTAAGGATAGGTGTTTTAAAAGAAATTATTAGATATCGTACTTAATTTTAAAATATTTTCAATAGATAGCGTTACTAATGCAAAATAATGTTTTTATGAATACAATATACGTGAAGTTGAAGTGCTTGTTATGGTCTATAAAATCTGATTAATTACGTTGCATAAAAGTGAAAATAAACAAGTTTTTTATTACGTTAAAAATGTCCAATTACATTCCAACAAAGCAACATTTGCGCGCAGCATTACTTTTATATTTTAATCAAAAGAAAAGTTCCTCCGAAAATCATCGCTTGCTTGTGGAACAAACTCTGTCGTTTTCAACGTGTAAATACTGGTTTAGGAGATTTAGAAGTGGCGATTTAAATGTAGAAGATAAAGAGCATCCGGCTTAATATCTGAAGATACAGGATCTACGTCGAACATAAGAACAATTTGCAAAAGCATTAAATATCAATCGATAAACGAAGATAGTAAACGTCTACGATCAATGGGAGTGACTCAAAAAGACGGAAAATGGATGAAAGATGATCTGACAGAAGTGTTGAAATACGTTTGATGACTTGTGAAATCTTGCTTCAAAGACAAAAAAGTAAAGTCATTTTTAGATCGAATTGTGACTGGCGATGAAAAATGGAAATATGTATTTTGATAATCCTAAGCGTAAAAAGGTATATGGAAAAAGAGGAGAACCACTACCATCAACGTCAACATACTGCAAAAGTTATGTTGTGTTCTTGGTGGGATCAGGGTGTATTGTTTTATAAGTTGTTAAAACCTGGTGAAACTACTACAGATGATCATTATAAACAATAATTAATCTCATTAAACCGAGCATTGGAGCAAAAACGCCCTGACTATGACAAAGATAATTTTTTACACGACAACAAAATCGGTTAAAGATACATTGGAAACTCCTCAAAGTTATAGACAACGACGGATGATACATTGATTAAAATAAAATGTATAACGATAGTTATTTTTAATGAAAAATCCTTTAAAATTAAGTACCACACCTAATAGATAATTATACTTAACATCCCCTATCTCATATTAAGTAATGTTCTAATTATTTTATATGATGAAAGATGTAACTTTATTATCTCTTCACATTAACATATTTTCGTAAGATCCTACGAATCTTTCTTAAGAAGGAACATCTAACAAAATAATTATGTACCAATTTAAAAATCGGACACGAGAAAAAAATTAAAAGGGCGCGCAATTGACAAAAAACCTATACCCGGTCCAAAAAGCCCTTTTATAGTCTAATGAACAATTTTTACTAATTGTAGTGTTCGCCGATAAGCGTCCTATCAGCCGGCACTTGTATTATTCAGCGTTTTCGAATAAGGTCGCGATAAATCTCATTAATTTTAATGTCATTCAGAGCGATGTCTCCAATTATTCTTGTTACACGTCAAAATTAATTAATGCACGAATGTCCGCGATGATAAAGAGTTATCGGCTAAATGGTGGACAAAAATGGCTGATTTGGATGGCAGATAGCGCGGAATGTACGTACATATGTAAATTCCTTACTGATATAATAACCTAATAGACGGATTTCCCACAGATATCGGTTTCGACATTATTAGGTAATAGCTGTTGCAAAATTGCTGCAGTAGCGAATGAAAGATAAATTGCACCTTTCTCCTTATTTTGGAATAATAGTAACATGGTTAATAAGAATCACGATTTGCAGATATTATTGTAGATTAGGAAAAATTTTTTATACGTATATAAGGATAAGTAGGAACAGAAATCCTAAAAGTTGGGCAAAAATGCAGACTACAATAAATTGTATTAAACTATTTTTTTAATTAATATTTGAACCTAAAGAAAATGAAATAATTTAGCTATTTGTTGTGAGTTTAAAGAAGGGATATAAATTTGAATAAACCAAGAAATTGTGATATATAGTATAATAAAAGTAATCAATAATGTAAACTTAATTTTTCAAGGATAAGCTATTATCTGCAAATTTTACAGAATAATAATAAATAAGCTGTTGTTTTAAATTCCTCACTATAATAATATTTAACATCTACAAATAATATATACCTTGACACCTAAGTAAAATATGATGTCATCTTATTCACATAATGAAACCAGGAAATTACGTGAAAGGGGAATGTGAATATTATGTATTACAAAATAAATTAATTAAAAGTCTATAGTTCACACCTTAAATATTGATTCAAGGCCTTAGGCATGTCATGATTTATGTAGAATTTAAAATAACTAAGTGGGTGTGAATGAAATTTAATATATTTTTTAATTTTAAAATTTACATAAAATAGATACATATATATCAAAATAAAAAAATAGAAGATCATTAATCACACGAATCTTTCCAAAAATTATTCAATTTTTGCCTCCATTTATTTAACTATCGATCAGTAAATATTATATAAATTATGGTATACCATATGATATACGTATACGATTTAGAAATCTTAGAAACCCGTTGTGAATTATTTGTACCATTATAGTCAAAAATTTATATCTTTCAAAAATAAAATATTAGATATTGCTTCTAAATAATTGGACGTTAAGAGTTTTCATTATTAACTTTTATATGATTAATCGAAAGAAGTGTTTCATCCTATTTATTAATATTAATTATTTATTAATTGATACTTTGTTGTTTGGGTTGTTGCTTAGTAGTCATAATCAAAAAAAAGTGTATATTTTGACAAAGAAAACATGTGTTGGAATCTCTGTGGTCTTTTTGTCTTTTAACATTAATATTTTGAAGAATAAAAATTTTCTGTAGTGTAAAACAGTTCCTAATCAAATTAAATAACGTCGAATTATTTTAATTCGCGACCTACGAATTCATAAATTAAATAAACAGATATTTTTCGAATTATTTTTATAACAGCTTTCATATAGAACCAATGCAATGCATTAAAATATAGAGTATCAGTAAATAATGGTGAGATCAAATCAATATTTTGGGGAAATACTAACATTTTCGTTTAATAATTACATTGTTAATTCTTGTTATTGAACTAATATCAAATATTTTTTTATTTTTCTGAGAATTTATCCTTTTTAGATATTTTGTTTTGTAGTGAATACTGTTTTATTTCGAATTTACTAATGTTATAGATGTACATACTTAGAGGAATTTACTCTGTTCTATTTGGTCAATCTGTACACCATCTACATGTAAACTAAATTATTATTAGAATATTATTATCAGTTTTAGTTTTTCAGACTTTTTATAGTTCGTTTAAATAACTAGTTAAGCTATCCAGAGATAAAAGATAATGTAGGTCTGATCGAAGATAGGAAGAACTGAATTTCCTGAATCAAAATTTTAATGTTACTCTAAAACCATTGGTCCCACTAAAAACTGGGAAAAGTAAATAAGAATTAAAGTTATAAAAATTCTATATAAATTAAACCACATGGTGTAGATATGTTAGAAGGATGGTAGATACGTTAGAAGAGTTCAAGAGATATTAGGAGTTAATTAGAATATAACTCTATTTAGCTCCTCTATGTTTCGGTGTTAGAATGTAGTATTAGCTCTAATTTGATCCAGGAGTAACTAAAGTAGGTAGTAGTAGGTTTCAAATAAAACCTAATATGGTTCCGAAGATTCTCACACCAAAATTCCAATTATTACATATATTATTGAATTTTTGAAGAGTCTAAATGTTAAAAAGTGGAGTTTTTGAGTGGGGGATCGCGAATACAAAAGAAGCCATAATCTTTGGGATCTAAATAGATCTAAAATTTCTAGCCCGCTCCGACTAATTTTGTGCAGATCAACTCTTAATGCAGATATTGATTATGTTTATCTTTAAATCGTGTTATGAGGAAGGGTCGTCAAAGTAGGATTGCCAATGTTAAAGCAAAAACTATAAATTTAAAAATATTTTGTATAATCTTGCAAAGTTAAAGCAGTAGTTGAAAAATTTTCAGGAATTATTGTTTATTTATTGCTAAACGATTATGAGCGATTATGTCTCTAAAGTTAGTAACAGTTAGTTTTGTGTTTTGTTAATTAAATACCGTCTTCACGTGACTTTATAGATTTTTTGAAATATTTTGCCTGAAGTTGTTAGTTGGTAATATCTGTATAAGAATTCATTTTTTAATTTCGGTATGTAAATCTTGTAAACAATTGTAATATATTGTGTACATAGTGCAATACAAAAGTGTCTTTGAGACATTAATTAAAAATATAATTTTTTAATGTTTTAATGCAGCAAATTACTTATCCTTGTACCTCATGTTTTCCCTTATTTGCCCTATTTAAAATGTATTACAATCTATTAGTGCTTTTATTTCCTTTTCTAGCTATGAATTATGTTATTTTTAGTTCTTTCATAATGATTTCTAATTTTGTTTATCATTGCTTAGAGTGTATTTACAGGATTTGTAATCGTACGTACTTGAAATACACGAATATGAATATTGTATCAAGCATAATATACAAACATAATTCTTACAAAGTAAGAATGGAGTATATAAAATGGGGTATGTTCTCCAAAATGGAGTCTAACAGCTGACTCATCAAGTGTACTTACAGTTTCCAATCGGTGCAATACAGTTGCCAAAATTCTTCGGATGTGCACCAGAGCGAGATCTACTGCCAGAGTTGGGCTCACTCGGTGATAAAATTTATGGGCCAGCTGGGCCGAATTGGGAACGGGCACAGAAATTGAACAAATTACAGCGGGCCGTAGCCATATTTTGCCCCGCACCGTGGCGGGGTTATGATTTTTCGATTATTATTTTAAAAATAAAACAGAACAGAAATAATTGAACCAAACTGAAAAAATTACGGTGTTGTAACCAAAACGAAAAAAATACAATGAACTTCACTTCACAACAACAGAAAATTATAATTTCACACAATTAGCCCGTATTTTATTTTTATTTTTTAATATTATTTGATGGACTTCTTCCGAATTAATTGCTTTCATAAAAAAAAATTTAAGCGGCGGTTTAACGGCGCACGAATTGGCGGATTCACTAATTCGGAGCGATTGCCTACGGTTCGACGCACTTTTGAGATTGGGTTAGCGTTTTTTTTTTTTAATTATACTATTTATATTTTTTCGCTGCTTTGGCTAGATTGTAATTAAAACTGCATAAATTCACCGCGATTATTGCGATCGTGGTCTAATTGGCCGAAAATTTGCGGAGAATTTGTAGCAGTACACTGTGTCATTTGGTTGTGATGCGGCGCAGGTTGGCTCGCAATTTAAATTATCAGTTAACAACTATTTTCCGCGGTTAAAAGGTATGCCCTATGTTTTTGAACAATAGGAACACCAGATCACGCCGGGATGCCGTTAGGAATACTACGCCAGGAGGGCCAGTTAACAAGTGCGGACGGCGATTTTTGGGCAGTTTATGACGCAGTAGTTTACGAGACCGCTTTGATGAAATTGCACAATTGTCCGCCTTATTCGTCGTCGTCGTCGTCTCGTTGTTGTGTGTCGCACAGAGGGAGGCCGTCGTTCGTCGCCGAGTTGTGTTCCGCCACACAGTTCTCCACAATTCAACTTGACACTGCACCTCCAAGTGGTGTAATAGCGGGAATATTGTTTTCCAAAAAAAGATGTTGATTTCTTTACGACTTCTATCAAACTAAACCCATAAAGTATTCAATTCAGCCATATACATGTGAAAATCCCAAAGCCCCTTAATCCAGAAAATAAAAAAGGCAAAACACAGTGTGCTGCCACCGCCACTAGCTGTAGAAGAGGAAGAAGAAGAAGAATAAGCACTCGGCGGAGAGCAGTAAGTAATACAACACATGCTGGCAAACCGTGCACACATTCGTCCGGCCGGCCCCATAGAGTACCGTTTCCCATCGTAAAAGATAGGGCTCTGCACCACTACAACGTTACTCGGCCCCGGCCATGGCCATAAAGCAGCATCAGAAATTCCTATTGTGGCCGCCTCGTCGTAGATATACGAGCGCGCTCCTCGGGTGGACACGAGAAAGTGTGCAGCAGCGGGAGCGCCCGTTTGCCCGTGTATAGTGGCCGTCGTGAGGCCGTGTGACGGAGCACGCCGCGCGCAAACACTATAAATGACAGATATAGTATATGTGAGAATAAAATAATGCCCCCGGAAAAAGATGTATGGGATAATAAATTAGACGGAACGAGATGGCACATGTACTGCCCATAAAATATTGCCCCGCAATTCAGAAGAGTTACAACCAAAAGAGAGAGATCAGGGAAAAATGTGTGCTGCCACCGTTTCGCTTTTATATATATATATATATTTTTTTTTATTCTGTTTTTTTGTTATCCTCTTTCGATTCTAGTGGCGCTCTCTCTCACTTCTGTGCCGTTTTATTTCATCCGAGTTTTCCTCGGTGAAAAGGGGGGCTCCGCGCGCACTATGGAAGGATATTTATTCGCAGGAGAAAGTATTTACAGCTGTGGCGGCGGATCCCGAGACCTGGGCATACATAAAGATGACAACACCAGCAAGGAATCACAGAGCCGTCTCCGAAGAATTCCTTGAGAAAGAATATCCTTTTTCTTCAAAAGGGAACGGATGGAAGGCAAAAGCGACCCACAATCTACCCCCGTCCTCACTTCAATCCCCCAATTCCTTAATAAAGAACCCCCATCAAACACAGCAGCAGCAGCAGTAGCAGGAAAAAAGCCAAGAATCTCTCACCCACTAAAAATGAATGAGAGGAACGCACTTGCCGCCGCCGCCAGGCAGCGCCACACGCTCAAAAATATTTTCCCATGACTCAACCAATTCAATATGGACGTCGAAAGGGGACAGCAGATAGGGAGGAGCAAACTCATAAACCATTATAGGAGAGCTTCGGAAAGATGGATGGTGTGTGCGAGAGAGAGGGCGTGCACACGACCCTAATCTTATATCCCAGAATGAGATAGAGTATAAAAAGTGCGTAGAGTGTGACGAATTGTTTCGCAGCCTCTTGTGCTTTATGCGAGCCATGATCCGCACGTAGATTTCAATAAGAGCACAGAAAGCACAGTTTTTGTACGCTTGAATGTGTGCGGGATTAGGACCGTAATTTGTTGTTGTTGTTGTTGTTGGCCAGAGAGTGTTTCCTGCTTTCTTTCATTTTTTTGTTGTTGGTGCCGGCACTGCTGCTGTTGTTGCTGTTGTTCGTTTTGCTTTCTTTTCGAAAGGGGGCCGACTGCTGTAATTTACGTGTGTTGAACATGGAAGGATTGTGTGCGAATGATGTATTATTATATGATGGCGGAATCACTCACGCACACCCGCCCGCTAGAGGTGGAGGGGGAGCTGTTCTCTAGTAAGGTTTGCTGCTGGTTGCCGCTGTGCTCTGTAAGCCCATACCGCACGCAGTTCTTCATCGAACCACCATTTCAAGGTGCACGACATCACCCCAGGTATAAGACCATCGCGTACATGTCGTGCGCTCGCTGAGCCCCATCTGTACTCCTGGTACCAATTTAAAAGTTTATCGCAATAAATTCGAAATTATATTTCTTAATTCAATGTGATGAGTTTTGGCAGAGAATTAATTACGAAGTGGTAAATGACACAGTTCTCACCATTGACGGCTCTATTTCATTTTTTCACTATAGAATAAATAAGACCTAATAAAATTAACTTTTGAAGAAAGATGACAAACATTATTATTATCCTATCATCGAAGTTAAGCAGTATTGCGCATTGAATTTGAATTTTTGGGAATGTTTAGGAACGTCTTGTGACTTTTATTCTAGTTTCTACTTAAGTTAGAAACCAATAGACGAAAAAATAAGGGATGCGTTTTATAGATTCAATCAAAAGATATAAAGCTTTGCAAAAGAAACTGTCGTTACAACTAACTAGAGGAGTGTGTCCTATCCTTATCCCAGATTGAAGTTATGACTAAGTGAAAAATTTAATAACTTGTCAAACATTTTGGATAGGAAGGATGGAACAGATATCAACTCCGAATAGTTAAGGGACTAATTAGGACTCTTTGTTTTAAATGTGAGCTCAACTTTTTGAATTCTCCTGTTAGGAAACACGAGCATGATCCACAAATTAAAATTGCTTTCCAAAACAAAAGTACCTAATGTAATTGTCATTCACTACGATAAGTGACCTAATTAATCGTACTGCCGGCTAACAAAATATTTGTTTTATACTAAGTTATCATCATATTTCCCACAAGTCGTGCTTTGCGGTGACCATTATACCATTTTACTGGTTCACCTAAAATGAATCGCACAAACAAAAATCATTAGTTTAATAGTTAATCTAGGGCCTGATCGAAGTTTTTTCTTTTTCTTTTGAAAATAAACAGAATGGCGGCCTCTGATAATTAAGTCGCGGATTTTCAAGGAAAAAGCACTAGTTTATTGTTTATAAAAAATTCAAATATTATTTAAAAAAAAAAATCATTTAAAGTTTTACACTCGATTTGCAGCTGCCGTCAGCTACCTGCCATCGAGGGCGGACAGCCTGTCAGTAATTGTAGGATATATCGAAAACTAATCTTTGATTTACTTGAAATTTTCAGCTACATCAACAACATCATACTTTAAGAAAATGCAAAAAACAAAAAATCGATTTTTTGAAAATTCTGACTACTCATAACCCCTTAAATGGACAATATTGAGTCAATTGCAATTTGTGGGCATGCTTTTGTAATCATATGTATTAACTATTGTCAATTGAGTGTATAAGCATTTTTGTTATATAAATACTATAGTTACAAATAATAAATCGTTTGCTTGATTAAAGTGCCAAGTGTAAATATATTCAAAGCGCAGATTATACCTTCAAAATACAATCGTTAAAACAAAAGAACCTTACCGCCAACAAATCTTCATTTAATATATCATCGTTGCTAGTTTTTAAAAGCTTATTAAGACAATTGGCAGTAATACATAAATATGTTTTATATCTCCGGTATGGTTCAGTGGAAAAACTAGGTTTTGAAGGTGCCTTCCAAATATGTTAGGTTATATTACAGCATTTTTGATCTTCGTCCAAAATAAGATACGAGCAGTTGCCTAGTTAATTAAAAATTTGCTAGAACAATTTTAGTAATGGTGGCAAATTTAATTTTCGGTACTGTTGATAATTTAATAAATTATAAAAAAGATAGATAATAAAATTAAAAGAATACTACTCTACTGAGTAAAAAAAAAACCAAAATGTGCTGCATTAACTAGCATTTGATGTTTTAAAAGGTAGATTTTGAATACTTCAAATTATATTTACTGCAAAATTCTTTTGAAAAAAATTCAACGTCTGAAAACTCGTTCATCTCATGCCCGGCTGCAGAAGCGTGCAACAGCATCCGGCCCTTCAATAACAACTGGAATTACTTGTGTACTTCGTGTACTTAACTTTTGGCCGAAGACTGTTTTGCAAGGATTAACGAGGCCACGGAAAGAGTTGGCTCCTCTTGCCCCGTCGCGGCCACTTCTTCTGCCCTTCCCCCGCACTGCTCTCCTTTTCGTTAATTTCCTGAGCTCAGGCGACTTGGACGAGGCTCGGTGCCAAGTGGCCGCGTATAAATTTCACGGGGACAAATTGATCTTATTAAAACCCCGGCGGAACGTCGCATTATGCAGCTGACTGAGAGGCTGGGCGGCTGCAAAATGCCACTCTGGCTGCATTTTGGGACCCACCGATGGAGTGTACTCTGCACAGCGACCGGTGGTGCCGCGGCAGTTGCGCGGGGCGGCGAGGCAATTGTCTTCTTGCGGCTGGGCGCATATCTTCTTGTCTTTTAATTTTCAGATCCATGTGCCGATGCTGTGCGAGATTTACATGCACCTCTGTCCGGCTATCAGTTGTGGCCAAAGGATTAATTTGTTATTCCCCGTGCGTCCCCCTCGTCGCGCCGCTCTTATGCCTCGCGACTTCTCGTGGGTGATTTAATGAAGTCGTCGTCGTTTCCTCCAAGAGCATGTGTGCGGAGTTGAAAGTGAAAGCAAATTTATTGCAGCCAATATGTCGCGGATAGCTTGCGGTTTTTTATGGGGCATCTTAATGCACTTCGAATTGCTTGACGAGTGAATGAATTACTTCGGTTGATGGAAGCAGACGATTTACACAATATCTGCCTGCTTGATGAAGTCTTTAATGGTTTTTTTTTACAAATTCTTAAATGACAAGGTGAGATAAATTTAGCAGTTTGTTTGGCTCGGTTTATAAAGACAACGGGAATTGCTCGACCAGCAGCAATTATTGTAAAAAATATAATGGAATTTTTTGCATCATCAATAAGACAATTATGTGTTTAAGTACTTAATTAAAAACCAATGACAAATTAGAAAATAATTCACTTAAGCGTAAAATTTAATTCACTTTAGCTGACCTTAGTAGAAATACCCACACGGAGTTAATTTGTTCGAGAAATTTGGCTGCATGATGGCCGAAGAAAGAAAAATGGGATTAGTACATGTAAGGCCAGAGCTTCGCCACTTAAATGCTACCATGACCACACCCTCAGCTGAACAAATTTATAAATATTTATAATATCTATATAAATAGGTTCGGGCGTTGTTGTTTGAACTCAAGTTCGTCCCGTATACAGCTAATACTATTAAAATAAATAAATACTAATAAAATAAAATATATATACAGATTTATTAAGGACAGTTTAGCACACAGCAATAAAATGATTGCTTTAATATATTATTATATTTTACTATGTTTTTTTTTTTTTTTTTTACCTTTGAAATAGATATAATTTTCACAGATTACATTTTGATATTTTATCCGAATCTCTTTACATCTGTATAATTCACCTGAACGTCAATAAGATGCATACATATAGTATGCACTCAATAGTTAATATTTTGTTCTTCCGATTAACTTAAATAATATTTAAATGTTACAACGATTAAAGCATGACGTCAATTTAAACTTAACTCGTAATTCAAAAGAAAACACCTTATTTAGGCCCACAAACCATTTGATTATTACAGGGAATAAAATTCAATTGCCATAAAGTGCCACACATGCATATTTAAGCCACGTTTACAACTCTATGTATGTTACATTCAATGGTATCGAATGTTGTTATTAGAACTGAAGTAAGTGACCCCTAAAACTCTTACAGAAATTTTTAAGAAATTCCGATCAAATTTAATACTCTTGGTCCGCCATATTGAATTTATGAATTTTTGTAACAGTTTTGGAATAAGCAAGACTAAAAATCCCTGTCCCTATACATAATTTCAAGCATATCCTACTGCATTTCGAGTTTTGGTCAGCTTTTTGAAATCATGGCGCTGCCGTGGTATGGCCGAGGTGCAGCCAATGTTCATTTTTACTCAGGGTGCAACTTAGCTGTTAGATTTTACAAAAAGGAGTTATCATTTAAAGTAAATGAGTCTATTAGATTTTAAGATATGATAACAGCGTGTTTAAAAAACGTAATTTCATGAAAAACGAGTTTGAAAGTGTTGTGTAGTATCAATATGCTGTAACGCCACCTATCTCAAACCTCCGTAATTCCATTAATTTTATGGAAATTTAAGGACATATTTTCGAAGCCCTATTCTTGAAGAGGCTGTACGAATCAAATCGGCTTCCTCTCAAATATCTAAACTTTGAAGACCTTGAAATTTAACTAATAACGTAGTGTTTGTCAGACCCCTCTTTATTTTGATTGATCTCAAGGCAATTAAGACTAAAAAATGTCTTAAAATGATACTTTTTTAAAAGTCTTAACAAATAATTAAACAAAAGTTAATTAATTCATTCATTTCTTTTTTTTTTTTAAACCTAAAGGTGTAATATGAAATATGTTATTATATTTCTATTGGATCTACCTACTAAAATTCTTTAAAGATTGACCGATTTTGAGAAGAAATATTTTGTATAATAGCAAAGTAATATTATTATTTAAGGGAAAAAATATAAAACTCAAATTCAGCTCGGTTTCTGTCCGAATATCTTGCTTTTTTGTTTTTGAAATAACAAAATCGTTGAGTTATTTCTTGGATGTAATGCATACCTACCCTCAAACTTTGTTAAATGCATACTAAGCAGAAAGAGTAACTAACAAAAGTTATTCTCTACTTCCTGGAAATTTCGATAGCGCAGTCTTGCAGTTCACCAATTGCAATTTCTTACAACCGAGAATTAAGTATTTTCGCAGGAGAAGCTCCAAACGGCTCGTTAGTCATTGACTCAATTGAGAAACTCTGCGAATTCAATTAGCCACCACGAGCAGAAATCTCAGCAATGGGGCACCTGAAAAAGCGACAAAATTCCAGAAACCTTCGCGAACTCCATTGTCGTCGAAGAGAGGTCCCAGACCCAGACCCGGGAGTTCATTACAAATTTGTCACCCTTCGCTAATTCCGTACACCCTCCCGGGGGGGCTGGAGAGTGGTTCGCAATCAGCCCGAGACCGGTCGAGGACGAGCAATTGCATTCAATCAAACAAACAACTGCGCGGAGTGCCGGCAAGATTTGTTTCACTAAAAATTGGCTGAGACGATAAAACAGGCAACAAAACTTTTTCCATCAAGGGCCCCGCTCGAGGATGCCAGGGAACCATAAGGAGCATAAGGAAATCCCTGAGGATCTAGCGGCGTAATCGTTTATAGGATTGCTTTTGCCCCTCGCCCCGACCTCGCCCTCTCCTTCTCCCTCGTCCGCTTGCCCGGGGGTGGCAATCTCATCGAGAGCAGCGAGGAGGCGCTCCGGGATAAGCACTCTAAGCCTCATGAATTTATTCCCCCGGCTGATTACTTTAAGCTGCTCGGTCGGTGCGTCTTGGCCGAATGTAAGACGAAAGGGGACCTCGGCGTCGGCGTTGGCGGAGCAGCAGACAGCGGCACGGCACGCTTCGACAATTCAATTCGAGGGCCGCGCTGGGCCTAGTGAGCGCATCTTTCGCGGCCATTTAATGAAAACCTCAAGTGGTCCTAGCTGCGCGTCATAAAACTGTCCGCAACTCAGCGGGCGCGCGGATCGAGCGGACCAATTGTGGTAACGTTAACGAGACCAGTTGCCGGCGCTTATACCTAATTTTGGATTTCGTGAGTCAGTCGCATCAAACGTAAACTTATTACACCCGCACCCTCCCTCCTTACCCTATCTCGCGACTTACAACTTCTTCCGGTTGCGGGGCTAAACTTATTCTGGGTCCTGTTTTCTTTTAAAACGTCGATCGGTGGGCTGCGTTCGTTTTGTTTCGGGGGTCTGTGACTTCACGCAGCCATTGCTACTGGCCGCCGTAAACCATTTCTCGGCGGGAATCCGCACAGCCCTTTCCACGTACCCACTCCCCCCTCCCGACCGCTTCCGGGCCATATTTATTGGCTCAGGTGATCAGATTGACTGATTGCTGCTATTCATGCACACGGGCCGGGGCGGCTCTGTTCGAAAAAAAAGTGTACAAACACAATACGACATTAAATTAAGCCGTATACCCGTTCCGAACACCCCACCCTCCGGGCGCCTTGTTATTTTCGTACCTCATCGATCTACGGTCGTACGATTTACATTGAATGGGGGTCATAAGTAACCGATTTCACGGATTGCGTTCTTTGGAGACGTTCTGCCTGCACTCGCAAGACACTCGATTTTCTGGAAAGGGCAAGGAAGCGGGGCGGCAGGAACAATACCAACAAAGCGACTCTGCCGTTTTTCGGCCCTGCGGAGGGTGGGTAAATTTTGTTTTAATTGATTTATGCCGTGTCAGCCACACACCAGGGTGCTGTAGGTTGCCGAAGTTGCGTCCGACATACAGTCGTCACGTTCGCCCAGAAACTAGGCTGACACGCATGAGGGCATTCTTGTGATAATAAGACGCCATTAGGTGTTGCTATATCGCCGACATGATAAAATTCTTATGAAAATGTAACACAAATTTTATTTCGTCTTTTAATCTCATTAAAGTTGTTATTTCGCTGAAACATCTGCTTCAAAAAGTGCTATACAGCTTTTTAAGTAAGACACATTCCTGTTTAAGAAATATGGTATATTTTTTTTTAAGCTGGTTTTAAAATAAAGCAGAAATTTTGTATATGCATTGGATCGGAACGCTTGAATTTTCTCTTGATTACTAAAAGATACAATTTACAGGGTGTATGGGAAATTTCTTTCCACTTTAAATTTAAAAGTTTTGAAAGAAATTTCGAGGTAGCATAATTAAACAAATTTCTTTCAAGTCTTTAAGACATATTGTTGAAATTGAATCTAATTAATAGTTGGTGTACGGTCTTCCTTTTTCTAGACATTTCTTAATTCGATTCTTAAAAGTATTAAACTGAAGGAAGGCGTAATTGAATTTCACTCTTCTGTAATTCTGTTACCATTTCTCCATTGTACGTAAATTTTACTGGTTGCACATAAGCATGAGGTTCGTAATGAAGTCCTTGATGTTAGTCCTGCTAATTTTGTTTGCCTTTTGATGATAGCTGTCCCAATAATTTAGCACCTTTCCTGTAGAATGTTTATTATCTGCTCTAGTTCCTTTTTCCCGTCGAATTCAAAGTAGAATAGAAAATCTTCAATTACAGAACGGGAAAGATTTCCAACTTTTCTTTGCACGTTCTCCCTCGACGCCATTTTAAGGTAAATAATAAAAAAAAGAAAAAAAAAACGGAATTAATAATGGATTCCGAAATGTCTTTCAATTTTCGTATTCTATGACGTTCAAAATATCACTTTTAAATATCTCACTTCTCTAAGAGATCTGCACGGTACCCCAATCAATAGAAATGTGATTAATTCTCGTTTGAAACAAGCAGCAGGAAAATAATTAGTACCTAAAATAGGATTTTCCTTAGACAGGATGCAGAAAAGTGGGAATTCCCCGTGAAATTATACACCCCATTTTTACGAAAGTTGTAAGAAACTTTTCATCCATTCTGTATATGTAAAATCGAAGAATTTAAGTTACCAATATAACAAATCAAATAACGTCTTTTTTTGTAGTTATCCTATAGTTAGAGTAATTTTCTTTTGTTACTTTCAGATGGTATTGACAATCCAACTAACAGATAAAAATGTCAACATCTGTGGAGCCCTTGTCAACAACAGTGCAGAACAAGATTTTAACCAAAATGGGTCCATTTTTGGGCAATCGGCGAATCTGGGCCTCTGTGAATTGATCGTTATCGGCTGTCAGGTTATTTCTGCGGTATCTTCAGAGCGTGATCGAGTTCGGCTTCTCGGTTTTTGTGCTTGAGGTTCATTTTGTATTTTCATATTTTTATTTTTATTTCATATTTCATATTTTATTATTCAGGTACTGTTAAATATCTCCATGTAAATATTCCAAAATGTGGTACTAAATCATGTGGACGATAAACTTCAGAAATTATTGGTAAGTTTATCTCATTTCTACCAATAGTTATATTTATTTTTTCACATACACTAGATCACAATTTATTTTTGTCTTGCTATAAAAAATTGTTTTTATTTAATTCGCATCGTTTTTTAGCAATACGTTCAAAGAAAATAATAGTTTAATAAGAATATATTACACACAAATATATTTTAACACGTTGGCTGCCAATGCATCACTGGTGAGCATTTGAAAATTTATAACTATGTGCCGAAGTAATAACTTTTTGTATTTAAAGTCATTATAATAACACGAACTTTGCATAAGTCTCTGCTTCTCTAGTTGTAGTTATTTTGAACACGTGTTCACAGGGAATGCATTGGCGTGTAAAACATAAATGTTGTTTATATTATTATCAGTGCATCACCAGTGAGCACAATCTTTTGATTTGCAAAGTTCAGATGTGGAGTAGTATTTATTCAATAAACATTCGTTACTAAAATTTAGCAGTAACGAAGAAAGTGATCGTGACCGAGAATTTGGCAGTAACTTCAATAATGCCGATAGTGGTTATATTCCAGACGGCAGTACAGAGTATTCTTCAAATACTAGCAGTTATAGTTTCGAAGAAGAAATGGGACTTAGTTCGTCTATAGACATTGTAGCGCATAATGCGCATAATTCTTGGATCTCACATTCTGACGGGAGCAGTTCAAAGAAATTTTACGATTTACCATCTGTGATTCACAAATATCACCTGAAGGAAGTAACCCTTTTGATTACTACCAATTGTTCATGACTGGTGATATTGTGAAGAAATATTGAAGAAACCAATATAAATTAGAGTAATTAACAGAAGTATAGTAAATCGAAGTAATCGTCTTAAGAATTGGAAGGAAACAGGCAAAAAGGAAAAAAAAAGTAATCCGTTGGTCTTGTATTTTTATGGGCTTGGTAAAGTACCCAACAATTGAAGATTACTGGAATAAATTCACGCTGTTTTCAAATCAATTTCTTCCTTTCGTAATACCCAGAAATCGCTTCCAATTTCTCCTACGGTTTATTCACTTATTTGCATCGTCTTCCTCGTAGCAAGCCAGAAAAAAGCCTAAAAAGTAGACACGTATTGCGAACAATGTCCATTTTTATGTCTATAACATTTTCAAGAACGTCATTGAATTTATGTAAATAATAATGAAATAAAATTTACATCTGCAAATATTACATCGTATTTTCTTCTGATCAACGAAATTTATTTTATTTTGGATTTTAATATTGAGTATTTAGGAATGAGTTATTATAAAACCAGCCCTTGCATATCTGGTGATGCATTGGCCTTCAGACAATAGCTTTAAGCATGTTCACCGGTGATGCATTCGCAGCCAAAGTGTTAAATAAAAAAAAAAAGAAAACCAACGTTTATTCGAGGAGCTGTATTTTATGATTTCCGTAATTATACGATTTGAGCACCGTTTTTTATAGATTTGAACTACTTGGGCTTTTTGCCTCGTTTTTTATATGTAGTATAATATAGAAATTTAAAGTGAATTTTTTTCAGGTAATTCTTTTTAAGAGCTTAAGATAATTTTTTTTTAACAAATTTCATTAATGATTTGTAATGGTCTCTGACCTTTCAGTTTAATCGTCTTAACTTCATCCTACCCAAGCTTTGAAAACGCTTCTTCTAGGGTCTGTCCAATGTTCTTTCTTGAGGCGTACATTTTTGAAGTTCTTCCTGCCCATTCCAAAAATGTATTTTTTAAGAGTTTGGTTATTTATAAAGAACAATGGGCATAATTGACATAAATAACACTTTTAAAAAATTAGAATACTGGACAGAGTTTTCAAACTCAATATTCGGAATGCTGTGTAGGACCTGTGAACTTAAAATTGCTATTTAAAAATCACCTTGTGTAACACTAAAATATTTTCTGAATTATCCACGTTCAAAACAAAACTGGGACTTTAGTGTTTTATCGCTTATTACTCTGAAGGCTGGAATATAATCCGTGGGACACGATTTTGTGGCGCTAAAAAATGAGTTTTATAAGAAGAAAACCTATCAATACCCTGATACAATGAACGCGTCAAAATTTGAGGGAACTTGGAATTTTGTCGCGAGACGATTCGATTCCATGTTTCGGGCTCACTTTGGTTCTAGGAATGACATTTAAATATATACATATATGGTATATATATAATATATATATAGGTACAATATATAAACGTCCGATATGCTTTTAAAGCCAAATAGCTCACTAAAATTATTTTCAATAATTTTGGCGCTTCATTTGAACGATTTAACTGACAGTCTGGCAAGAATATAGTGTCGCACGCACTTTACCGAATGCCCGATATTTTTCCATTATTCTGTTGCGCCACAAAATCGCGTACCTCAGCGTTGAAAAACTGATTGCATATTAACTTTAGTCAAGTTCTATTGAGCTAGAAATATTTTCTCCAATAGTAATTCTTCTAATTTTGTTTGTATACTGCAAAATCTTGTTACTGGCAGCAAAAGATTTCATCATTTCATTTTCTAAGGACGGAAATAGCGACACTTTGTATTGCCCGAATGATGGCCATGCAAAAAAAAAAAACTGGTCTTCGCCATCAGTCATGGAACCTTTTTTTTCAATCAATGGCACCCCAACAGTGCTCTGTTCGAAATCACGCGGAAACTTTGAAATAAAATCATAAATCTCGTCATTATGGCGAAGATATCAGAAGTATCTTTTTTCGGGGACCCAACAGCGCGAAAGAAGTCTCCAATAAGATTGGGGACTGAGCAGTTCCCGGCCAGGAGGGAAATCAAGAAGAAGAAGAAGAAGAAGAAAAGGACGAAAAAAAAGGCGAAGCAGCGCCAGAAAGAAAAATAGCAGAACACGAAATTTATGTGCGAAATGGATGGCTCCAAGTGGAAGGAGCCCGGCCAAAAAAGAATGAAAGAACACAAATCATATAGATAACGGGACAAAACATTCTCCCCTGGATTTTGCTCGTTTTTTCTATTTCCAAGGGTCGTTCGTTTCGGGGGTGCTCCGGTGCCCGTGACGTGGGACGCGCTCGCCTCGCACACACACCTCCATCGAATCACGCACTTTACGTGCAGGCGGGCCCAACCTCCGATCCGGGCCGCAAAGCCCTTCGGGATGGAACACCCGAACCGAACAGGAAATATCAAGTGATAAGAGTGATATAGGGGAAAATGGGGTTTCCCAGCAGCGGGTGGGGGCGGCGAAACAGCCGCACGCGGGCATACATCACCCGAAAAAAAAGTTTCTCGGTCGGATCGGACAACCCGGCTAAACCTGAATTTATGCCGTGCCGTGCTGCTGGCACCGTGTATCTTTGTATCTTTTGTCGCTTCCTTCAAATCAAAATTGAAACCGAACCCCCGTCCCAAACCGGAAGCCGGATTTTTCCGTATCTATTGATCCGGGCCTATGTATCCTCAATACTCATCGCATCGTCGTCGAGATGAGTTTCAGCCTTCTGGCGGGAAAATTCGTCACACGCCAACAGACGCCGACGACGACGACGACGACATCAACGACATCAACGACGAGGAAGACGATGTTCCAAATGGGCGTTTTATGGAGAATTCATTAAACAAGGTCCGCTGCACCCCACGTTCGCGCGATGATTTATCCCTATTTTGCCAAAAATAATTCCCAGTTCGTTCCCGAATTACCCGTCGAATTACAGAAGTCCTTCGACGACCAGAGAAGTTGCAAAGTTTTCCGACTTCTTCTCGGTTTATTGTCATCAATTGGTGGTGTTTGCGAGGCGGGGGTGGGGGGAATGCGGTGGTTGCAAGAAAGAAGAAGTCTCGATTATTCGTCCCATCCATCCCCCAAAATGGGAGGAGGAAAGGACAACGTCTGAGGATCTCTTCTCAAGTTGAAAGTAGTTTCTGAACTCATTCGGAGTTTTTCAATTTTCGATGGCTGCAGAATGAGCAGAGTAAATCATTTGATTGTCGTTATTTATTGTATCTTGTTTTGAACAAGGTTCCTCTGGAAAATTTGCTACTCCGACTGGGTGGCTCTCACAAAAACTCACCATAGACAGGACAGGGAAACATTTTCAATAGTTTGCCTGCCGCCACCTAGCCACGGCCTCAAGCGAAATAATCTGCCTGAAAGGCCATTTATTCTAGTTTCCATTAACACTTTGAGCGTAACGTCACGCAAAAACGGGTGACAGCAAATAGAAAAATAGAGCGAAATGATAAAATAGGGGAAAGTCCATTTGACTTAGGTTAGGTTAATATAGCGAAGGATCTATAATGGCCTCTTCAAGGTCATTTGACGGTGAAAGTTTCATTTAAATTAATATCATTATCTGTTAATCTTTAATTGAGCACTATGATAAATACTCGTATGAACAAAATAATAACTTTCACATATTGTAAGCATAATAACACTTTAATGTTCTAAAAAACTACTTTTGCAAAATGATTATATTGACTGTGAAATGAATGAAAGGCTTTGACTTTTGTTCATATGTTGGTTGGTAAAGCAACATATTTTATAGTTATACAACCTCGACAACAAATGGAGCAGTGCCGCCGACGGCAATTATAACAATTATATTAACAGCAGCAACTACTTGTATTGTAGTCAGGGAAATAAAGTAGTGAATTTTATTTTCTATCAAAACCATACATTTTATATAAGTCCAAGAATTCTGGTATAAATTGTCTAGAAAATTGTCTAAAGTCATTCATCTTTTTTACTCAAAGTGTCTTTCTGATGAAAATAATATTCTGATTTTTAATTTCAAGAAAAAATTGCGCAGTGGCTACTACGTACGTTCCCACTACAAAATATGTTGACGTATATTTAGCGCTGAGCAGATTTTTTATGAATTTATGAATTCCGAGAAATGCTCAGATGCCTGCGCGTACATGGGATTACACCGTCCACAGTCTACATTGTAAATCACACCGTCTTTGTCCGTGATTCTAAAATTCTCAAGGACACTTGTTCTATTACAAAGAGCTTCGAATCTTAACATACATAATTAAGGATCAAAACCTTCATGTATAATGTTGATAAGCATCAATTCTTGCCGAGTCCATTGCTGTAAGTAAGAAAGTGCTGATCAACAATTTACTCGTAGCTTAGCTGAATGATTTTACGCGAATATGAATTTAAGCTTTAAATTGAACTACGTTTCTAACTACTATAACATCCCGTTGATTAAACAAAATAAAAGTGGCTAAATGTGGATTTTTCAAAATTGTTAACCCAATTTTTCTCAAAAATTTTAGTGATGGAATATTTTTATTATTATTTTTTTTTCCAAATCAGAGAATCTTAATAATGAACTATTTACTATTTTTAAGAGTCAGAAAACCTTGTAAACTATAGCTAGAGTGTAATATAAATCTAGAAACTAATTGAACGCTTTCAGTCTTTTTCAATCATTTTCAATCATTTTCAAAGAAATACCTTGAAGTTAAATCGATCGACCGATGATATCGAGCCTTCTGTATACCGATTTTCGAAATTTCGATAATGAATTCGAAATAAGAGACCCATTATCAAGAGAAATCTCTTTAAACAATTTCTATTGCCTCCCATAATTGATTCACCATGTTGAAAATATACACATGTTTTTTTGCTTGATCGAGTGAGAATGGTACTCATTTTGTAGAATATTTTATATACTATATTAAGCTAAAAGAAATGATTCTAGATATACAAAGTCAAATTTTATACAGTTGTCTCTCTCCCTACTTTAACCCTTTGCACTCTGCGACCTTGAATAAGCAATAGCTGAATGGTGCCCCAGAGGAGACATCGGAGCGCTAAGAGTTTTAAAGCGTCCAGGATTCCTACATGCGCATGTGCTATGTAGTTGACATTACCAAGAACATGGCGGCCGATCAGCTGATCACATGGGTAGTGAATGTTTTTGCCTGCAAGCTGTCTTTTGAAAAAAATTTTTTTTTCCATTTGATGAGTGATTATAAAATTTTTAGTACTTAAAATGGGTAAAATGAAGGGTAGTTTTGACTGTGCTTACAAAAATTGTAAAAATTGTACCGGAAAGTTGAGCAATATAAGTTTTTTTTTGGTTTCCTATACAAGGTGAGAGATTAGTGATCTGCTATTATTGAATTAAACGTTACTTATTTTCGTTGTATCTAAATCTTCGTTCGTTTGTTTGTTTTAATAAATAACTCCTTATCTTAATTAATGAATTGTCTTGAATTTGCATGAATTTATATGTACTATTTTTGAAAAATTGTCAACTGGCTTTTAACACTTTTTGAAATTTCAACTTAAAATTCTTACCATTAGTTTAATCGTTTTCCCTCAATAAAATTTTAGACTTTTCCTATAATGGTTGTTAAATTAATTATGCGATATATTTTTTCCACCACTCTTCTTCTGGATCTTAAAAAACGTATGTGGTATAACTGTTTATACTATGAGATGTCTTCTGACACCTTAACAATTTTATAACATTCTTTAAATAATTTTAAGTCAATTACACATAAATATCAACTTTATTTGAATTCTCATTTCAGTTGTAACAAAACAAGAAAGGAGTTCTCGTTATAATATTTATGATCGGATGATGTTTACATTTTTGTATTTTACTTTAGATCATTGCAGTGATAAATTCTAAGTCGAGTTCTAATACATATTAGAAATATTATAAACACTTTTATGTTTTAGTTTACTTATTATAACTTCTTTCTAATAATCAGGATGTAAATTATTCCGTAGATACTTGCATTTAAACGCAAAGGTATACACAAAACCATGGTAGAAATAGTGTTAAACATATTTTTACACACTTGTTCAAAAAGCGCGGGCAACACTACCAGGAATATGGTGACAGTAGGGAGTGAGGCAACTGTATAAACTGTGATAAAGTCTAAATTTGGTTTTTAGTCGCCATATTGAATCTACCATCTTTAATATCGATATCAGATTTAAGATCAGCAAAAATCTGACAATATCCTGTCTTCATAATTTTCCTCAGCATTTGAAAAAGGTGACCTACTTTTTTCACCCCTTCTCTACCTGCAGTAGATACAACGCGAACCCTTAGCAGAGTAGTTTTAAATTAATCTCAGCAAGTACAGTTATGGGCTTGGTGGAAATTCTCCCCCAAATTGGATCGCACTTCGTGCTAGTTCCCAAGCAATTCCTGAATTTCCGGTGTAAACAACATACCCCCCTGGCAGCGCAACTGAGTCCTGCTTTTCACGTACGCTCCCGCTTCTCCCGTAATTGTGACAAAGGATCGAGTAACCCACTTATGTACTCCGCAATCTCCTTGCGAGCAGCACCGCCCTCTGCGTGCACCTTGAGTCGAGTCTGAGTGGTGGCAAGACTTTAAAGCCATTAAAAGGTCGTCCGCGGATTCCCTGCGCTCCGTTCCGTTCCATCGTTCCTCCTCGGCACGGAACCGCTTCGAAGGGGAGCGGCCGCAGGAGGAAGGGCATAAAGAGGACTTATGATGGCCATAAATCATATTTTTTGGGATGGATTTTTTCAGTCGGGCACAACTGCCATTCGTTAGGCCCGGTCCCGTCTCTTCCCGTTCCCGTTCCCGGGCTGCTTTGTGCGCTTCAGCCTTCATTATATTTCATTTTTCCACCGAAGGCTAATTTTTTACTGCGCTCGCTCGGTTTTGCTCTTTTTGTGTTTTGAGCCGCCGTCGCTGTTGCCTTTTTCTGGCCGTGGGTTAGCGCTGCGACACATCGCATCGCAGTGCCATGCGGCCGCCGCCGCGCCGAACCCCGGCCCACCGCGTCCATGCCTCGTACAGCGGAGTTTGCACGGCAGGAGCGCGTATCAACAGGTTCCGGCTTTTATGCAATAGCCATAATCGTAAAAAGAGGATAAACGAACTGCCAACGGGAATTTTTATGCGCCCAAGGTCACGGCACTTTTTCCTGCTGGATACTGCCGATGCTGTCGATTGCGCGTTGCCCCACATCCCGGGGACTCCCCCAGTCGCTCCAGAGGCTGGTGTTCGATTCCGTCGTCTTCGTAGTCGTTTTTAAATCAATTTGAATATTCAGAAGTTTTGGAGCCCCTTTTGGTTGCCGGCAAAAACAAGCACAGTCGGCTACGTGGCTCCTCTGCCCCGCCCGCTGCGGCTGGGGCTACAATGGGGCTAAGCAATGCCGTGCCGGCCGATTGAGCCGTGCAGCATCCAACGAGCAAACGTTCTTCCGTGCAGGCCCGGCTGCACTCGCAAGTCGCAGGGATACGACACGGAACGAAGACTGGCCACTACGTGCTTAAGACGTTCGACTTAATACAGATTTTAACATGCGCACGCAATGTATATGAGATCTTACTGCAGCCGGGCCATAAATTAACATCGATCCAGCTGATTTGCGCAAAACGAAAAGCAAAACCCAGCGACCGTCAGGTTCGTTTTGTTCTCCCGGCGCACCACACTTTTTCGGGAAGCTGCCGCGAATCCTACCTGGGAAAGTTCGGTTCCAGATTGACGCAATCTTGAAGCAGAATGACGCAGGCATGCGGATTACGAATAAATTACCCCGTGCGTTTAGTTTTGCTCAATTTTACGCGTCCTCCTTAAGGCTGATAATGTTTCTCACGCTTTCTTAAAACACTCTCCGATACCTCGTCTAAAGGTGCCCTCCATTTGAGAGGTACCTATGCGGAAGACATAAATCTTAAAACGCTTATCAAAATGATGAATTTGTGATAGAGAACAGGCAAATCAAAAGGAAGTTTTTTATTTTGAAAATTCAAATTTTGCCTGCTCTCTAAACAAAATACCGTTTTTAAAGAATGGATCTAGTCAAAAAGTCGCATTCTTAAATTATATTCTCTTAGCATTCCCTTACTCTTTTCTTAACTAGATTACTTTTACGTATTAAGCCGTACACAACACGTTACTTTTCACAACGCTCTTTTTGACGAAATAAATAACACATCAGGCGTCCCTCGGAGTAGTCATCTCGGGCCTTTGCTGTTTATTTCTTACATTAATGATGTCCTTTTATTACTAAAAAATTCACACATTCTTTGCTACTACAAATTTTTTTGATATGCGGATGACGCAATTTCTTAGTTTTGTACAAAATCTTAGTTTTTTTTTTTTTTAATATATTAGTTACAATTTGTTTAGAAATGAATAGATAACGTAAAAATGTAAATATTAAAATAGATAGATAGATAACAAAAATGTTTTTCTAGCTATTAAGATCAGTATTAATGAATACATAACATATTTAATTTTTTTAAGTCCCTTAATCTAGTTATTTTTCCTTTAATGGAAATTTCATACTTCAAAGTTAATTATATGAAACAAGATATAGCATTTTATTGTAAACGAAATATTTTGGAATCGTTGGGGTTTCTCGTAAATTTTATCTATTTTTTTATATGTTTCCTAAAGATTTTTCTGAGTGTATTGACAACTATATGATGAGCCAGCCCGGTGCCTTCGTGACAACGATAAAAAGTTAATCTCATTTTTAAAAATGAAGTACAAAGAAATGAGTTTGTTGGCTTATCCTAGTTTCTTTCAGAAAAAATCAAAACTTGAAAAAAATCTCATCAGACAAATCGCCATTGAGCTGATGACCGCGTGACCGCAAAAGAATCGGCATACTAAAAAGGTTATTCATCGTAAAAACTTTGAGAATATACAGTTGGAAATTTTCGATCTACCCCCTGAAGAAACGGGATAATTACACAGCCCTAAGTGCCGCAAGGTCAAGAAGTAATTTCTCCGAAAAATATTCAAATGAGCCAGGAGACGAATAGTTCGCAGGCGGCAATAAATTGTGCCGTTTTTTCCTTTCTTTTGATTGCCTTAATACAAAACCGCAAATTCTCGAAGCTATTAATCCCGGCTTCCACATTAATTTCCCCTAATCAAATTAGCTACGCCATAGATCCACGTACTTTGGGAAAGGGGAGGGGGGGGGGGGGGGGGGCGAGGCTGAGGCAGGGAAAGAAATGAGATCTAAAGATATTCAGGGAAGTCCCAGCGCCCGGGGGGTGTCCTCGCCCTGGTGTTTGTGGTGGTGGTGCGAATTTTTTCCTTTTTCGTGAAAGAAAGAAATCTTCCTCTCCACGTAATTCGTCTTGGGGCGCCCAACCCCCACGCCCCACTCCCCCGGACTACACTCAACCGCCATCATACCACTTGAAATTTATTTTGCACACCACCAATTGGGTCGGCGACCATAAATCAAGGCGGCAGTGTAGCGGGTTTTTCGCGCGAACTGCTGCTTTCTGACTAACTGTGTGCGAATGTATCTCTCTATATAGCGCGCAAGATACCGCCGAGGAGTCCGACGTCATCTCCGGACTTACCCTTATCACTCGGCGGGCGCTTGTGGAACACCCTGCGCCGCCCGAGCCGCCCGATCTGAACACACCCGCAGAGTAGAACGCTTTGATACCTCCTTGCAAAAAATAAGTTCAGGCGGCGGTGGCGGTGGCGGTGGCGGCTGGGGGAAGGCTTCTTTTTTCCTTCGGGTGTCCTCACCGCTCCACCGCCACAGCCCCCGACATGTAGTGGTGTGACTTTCAGGGTGCTCCTGGAGGAGCCCGAAGGCGGCAGGGCCGAGGACCGAGGAAATATATTCAAGTGCCCAAAGTTTTTCTCGGCTCCATTTCCTCTCCGTCCACCGTCAGCGCCGAAACGCCCGAAAACGGTGGCGTTTTTGTTGCTGCTGCTGCTGCCACTGCTGTTGCTGTTTTTGCCCTTGTTTCGGACGTTTTTTCCATCCCCCTCCACCCTATCCCTGCCTTCCGACCACCCTCATCAGGCACTCTGCTCGGCAATAGCGCGAATTTTAGTTTAGTATAAGGGTGGTCGCAGATGGCGTCCGGATCCCTTATTTGTAATCCGTCTTTCGCACCCTCCAAAACGTCGGTATAATGCCGCTGAAGGAGGCCCCAGCCCCCGTCGAAGCATCTTACGTAATCTACGAAATATATCACACTTAGGGACCGGGATGTGCCACCGTATCTAACTCCATAGATGGCTCTGTATCTGCGAGGCCGCTATATATTACGCGCCAAGACACATCTAGATGTATTGCTTCTTGAAGATGAGCCAGTCACGTGGTGTGAGCGGGGGGAGGCTTAGGTGCGAACAAAAACCTCGATGAGTTCACCTTCGAAAATTGCACGATTCCATAGAAAGAGGCATAGAAAACGCAGTAGAAAAAAGAAGCATATTATTATGTTAGCCTTGAATCTGCATCTTAACAACATTAGCATCAAAAATAGCTGGCTTTGATGTGTCGTTTACAATCGATAAATCAATATCCAGTTGCTGTTCTGAGACTCTTTCGTGTATTAAAAGCTTCACTGCAATCTTCGGGTTTCTTTTGTTCTTTAAAGCCGAATAGAATCGGTCTTGGTCTCGGTCTTGCAGACAGCCCAAAACCGAGAACAAGACCAAATCTATGTTTGCGAGACTTGATCAAGAACAAGACCGAACTGAAAACATTAGAACGAAAATCATTGATATTTAGAGCATAAGTTTAATTAACAAACTCAGATACGCAATTATACAGGAGTTTTTACTAGTAAAAGTATAGTAAAACTTCCTACTAAATACGATAAAAACTACGAATCCACTTGCTTATGCATACCAATTCAAATTAAATAAAATCTACCTTTTTTTAAAACTTTAAAATTATTGATAGTTAAAAAAATTGTATAAAATTTATTTAATTGATTATTTCTCATGTAAATGCTATTACTACATTGTTTTATTACACTTTTACACCTTTTTTCGATTGAAATTTGAAGACTTGACAAACGAGACCAAGACCAAGACTAAGTCTATTGATAAAATAACAAGATCAAGACAGAGTACACAAGATCAAGACCAAAACCAGGAGCAAGACTACACTCTTCACGAGATGCTTACAAACTCTATGTTATTATTACTGAATCACGGTTTTGAAATTTAAAGAATCGTTAGATGAATGAAATGAGTTTTATTATATCTCTTTATGGAAAGTAGTTAATATCGATTAGAACTATTTAATAGGGTGCTCTGATTAAATTTCAAAACCACCCTATTGTATACTTAAAAACCTTTAAAGTGCGAATATAGAGGTAATATCGTCCGGTATGCGTTACTTTTAATCGAAGTCAATTTGCGCTCCACCCAACAACATATATTCAACAATTTTAAATTTATATTCTATCACTTACATCTTTTCCAATGGCAGATATTTTTCGGAAGTTGCAAGTATCATCAATTTTTGAATTTCATAAACCCTTAACTTAGAATGGTTTTTGCCAGAAGGTGTCCTTCTTTTCACTTTTAGGAAAAGATATGGACGTCTTTATCGAGTGGGTTATCAGGCCATGATTCTGCATATTGATACCATTCTGAGCGCGGCCGTAAACGGGCCATTAAAGCTTGTTTTGACAGTGTGTTCCGGAACAATCTGGTCATTCGGGAGCTCCAGGGACTGCCGGGACGCTAGCACTTCCCTTCATCCGTAAATCTCCCTTTCGGCCAGGACATTAGCCCTTCGGATTACGGACCCATTATACACTTTAACCGTGCGCGCTATCCGTTACGCCTTTCCTGTCCCCCCGGCGCGCCGCTATTTGCGTTTGATTCGTTGTGCGGCCCCCGAAATAGCCATGAGCCCCTCTATTAGATTTTTATTAAACCATTCATCTTTCTTTGTCCTTATTATTCCTCAAGAATTTCACCCGGGGCGATTAATCTATATTTACAGAAGGACCTATACATCACGGCTGGCCTCGGGGTCTGGGCACGGGCGGCCGGAATGGGGCCGAGGCAGACCCATGTGCGAAGGACATGTGTAAGGAAGTTTACCATCGACGGTATATCAAGATCAGGATCAGTAGCTTAAATAGATGGCGGTTTTCGGCCGATTCCTTTCATCCCTCAGCCCTCCCATGATCCCGACAGAACACTCGGTGAATTCATAAAACTTTCATCCTTTCCTCCCGTCGGGGGTTTTTTCATTTCGGAGATTTCCTCGCGGCCTCAAGCCCACCCGAGGCTGATATTTATTCAAAGGGCTTAGGGCGAATAAATGGACCTCCTTGTCGACCTTTCCCCATATAAGCGAATCCATTGCGTGCATTTCTCTGCAATTGAAACCTTCATGACAGCGTGAAAGAATGTCTGTCAACACGGTGCAATTGTCGAGTCTACGAGTCACTCTTTAAATCTTTTAATGTCATCGAGGTTTTCATGCTAAATTAATTTAAAAAAATCATTGAAATATAAATTATTTAAAAATATATCATTTACTCAAATACATTAAAAGTTCAAACACTTTAAAACGCACAATTATCTTGATTCTCTCTTTCGATCGACATATAAAATAAATTAAAACTCAAAGAGATCCTGAATAACTCGAAAAACAGTCAGTTTACAGGGCTCTGATCCTCAAACTGGGGGTTGTTCAATATTTTTTACAATCAATTCAGTTTAGATACCTCAAAACTGTGGCAAAAACATTGCAATTATATTTGATATTTCTTGATGACAAATGGTGAAGTCTCACCCCTACGATAGTGCTGATTTCTAAGGTTAAATTTATATTAAAGTTTATACCATCATAAAGCATTACTATACATAGATGCTCTGATTGTTACAGTAGGCTGTCATTAATCTCTTGCAGTCATAACTATTTTACAATTGATTTATTACTACAACAGACTGGTCATAGCTTTATTAAAACGGGTAAAATCAGGTTTTTAAATTTTATTATGAGGTCTTAAATTTAGAAATGCTAAGAGTATACGGCTGTCGCAACTATGACAGCCAAATCACCTGAAATTATGAGAGAAACAAAACAATTGAATATAATTAAAATTTGCAGTGAAATTTTGCATTTCCAAAATAAGTTCTTTTGTACTTTTTTAACCTATTTTTCTCTAAATTGCGAGCTAATAGGGATTTTTAGTTTCCTCATTCATGATCTACAAAAAAAAAAAAAAAAAATGATAATTATTTACTTTAAGGTCCAACTTCCCAATGACCTTGACCTTGCGATATGTTGTAGGGATCATCGACTTGAGACAAATTAAGTAGGTTGGGGAGTGCGCTTGTGTTTGTAGGTGAGTAAGAAAACCCCCTAAAGTGAAAAACTTATTCGTCAACCAAAAATAATTTATTTACCCTATGGTATGCATTTTCAAAACATTTTTAAGTTTGGATTCGTCGTTAGGAGAATGAAATATTTTATTTTCAACCTAAAAGAAAATATGAAGGAGGCAAATACGCGCCCTATGTATATTTGTTCAGAATGACACCAAGAATGACATATTTTAAGTGCAAGGTCATCGAGGAGTTGGACCTTAAAATAAATAATTACCAAAAATTCTATGGAATTTACCTAACAGGTAATCATCAAAAGCAAAAACCTTGTTGACTCTGTAGGGTTTTGAGTCTTCAATTGCCAACCCTCTCCCTGTTGAAGTTGAAAGTTAAAAGATGACTCAAATTGAAAACAAATTTGAAATATGAAACAAAATATATAGGGCTAGAGCGGTGATTAAGGACTTTTTGAAATGGGTAAGGGTGCTTTATCGAATGATATCTGAGTAACCTAAATGGGGTGTCTTTTAAGAAAGTTATGTTGTGTTAATCCCAAAACAACATTTTATATTCAAAGCAAACCAGCCGATATTTGTTTCTGAAAATTTTCTGTTATAAAATCTCAGACGACAAAAATGCACCTCTAGATCGAAGAGTTTCATTAATTAAAAGAGAGAGGCCGTTTTGCTAATTTGGGAGCACGGCTGAAGATCTTGATTACCGGGCATGTTACCAATTTCACCGTCTGACAGTGGCAACGACTTTCGCGGCACGGCAGCGTCTAGTCGGACACGACTACTCGTTCTGGAAATTGATTCCGTCCATCGACAATATCGCGCTTGTAAATGTTCCGCGGCGACAATGATCCCGATGACGAAGCATGCTGCAAAATAATTTCGAAATTAATTTAATATCACCGCTACGTCCACCAGACGGACCGCGTGCTGTCGTGTACCGGAGCGGAGCGCGGAAAATTGCCTCGGGCTCAGTTTCTACATGCGTATCAATTGCACTAAATGAAAACGCTCGTTTGCTAATCTGGCCGCGCTGACAGCTGTTTTTTGCGCGACTCTGGGGAGATCGCGCCGATGCAAAAATGCGATCGCATCACGCCTTACCTGGGCCGGGATTAAATTAAAGTAACGTGCCCAGTGATATTCCTCGGCAGTGCCATTCCCGGTCCCGGTCCCGGAGCCCCAGCCCCACTGTTGTAGGTGAAAATATCACTCCCGACCAGTGAACAGAGTCCCAAGTTGGCGCGGGCCTGTTCCTCTCTCCCTTGGGCTCGCGTCGCGGAGCACCACGCTTTTATGGAAGTGCTCCGAATGCGCGAGGAGCTCGTTAAGTCAATAAATTTACATGTAAAGACGTACGTCCGCTGCGGTTACGGATAGAATTACGTGATGACTTAATCGATTCGCTCCGAAGTGTATATAAGGAATGCGCTGCATCGATGCAGCGGACCGGGATGCTGCAAAAAGAGGAAAATTCCTGCACGCCGCGGCCGCGAAGATCGCAGCGAAAATCGACCGGTGCACCGCGACCGCGAAAGAGTTTGTTAATCAGCGGCGTGGCGCGGTGCGGTGGATGCTGTTGTAAATCGGCGCGTCGTGCAACCGTGCGTCCGGAATTAGATTGCAACCTATCGCAGCGACAACATGCCCTTGATTTGTTCGCTCGATAGAAGGAATTTAATTCTGCCACTTAGAAGCTCGAAAAGTGGATAACTTCTAGACGCTGCTATCGGCCCTAGGAAGTTCAGGTGCTCTAGCTGCTTGAACTGGTTGTTAGCAATTAGGATTGTTCCCAATTTATCTGAATATTTTATTTACATTTCTCGAGTTTATTCCGCTGATAACCCATCAGAAACTATGTAGAAGAGTATATAAAATATGCTTGTTTAGTTTTATGAGTAAACTTCGCTTAATTTTAATAAATCTGCATTTACAGAAATTCTTATTACCTAAAATTGTACTTTTATAGTTAAACACTTCTAACTCGAGTTGAATATGACAGCACGAGTTTTGAAAATACAGATCACGTTAATTTTGCCTATCCAATCTTGTCATTGTAAAATAGTAAAATTAATATCTTTAGTGTCGGCAACCGGCAATAGACTTTTTGTATAAAGAAAACACTTATTTCAGTATCATTGAGCCTTATTATAGAAGTCGGATTCGGTCAAATCGATTATTTAATATAAATCAATTATTTAACTCGATTTTTTACCATTAAATCACTTCTAGAATTTTATGTTCAGTGTTTACGTCATAATACAATCTTACCATATTCTGTGTCGAGATGAACGAAGTATTTCTGACTGAAATTGTACCAAAGTCCGTGTTTGGGAATTCGACTCGACTGTCCGGATTGAATCGGATTTCGATCTGTATTTGAGAAAACGACTCAATCAACTTAAAAACTATTTCAAACTTTTAAACTTACGCCTGTTTTATATTTGCAAATTAACCAATTAAAACAAGATCAAACTTATAAATTTTAGTTTAAATAAATTAAAAAACACTTTTATAGAGATAGCAGACTAAAAATTTAAAAATGAAATAAAATTTGATCTTTAAATAGGTAATTATATTAGGGGAGACAGGGTTGTGACATTTTATTTATAAAGTGTCATTTTTTTTTTATTTGTTTGACTGTTTTACCTGAGTAGAGTATAGATTTGTTTGATTGAGTAACTATTCAGTATTTAAATTTAAAATATTTTTTATGTACAAAGGATTAGATAAGACATAAATGAACGAATTCTGAGAAAAGAGGCCTGTCACTTTAAACTCCGCACCAGGAGCTGGTTGTTACACTACATGGGGCAAAATATTACAAATAAAAACAAACGTAATAAAAAACTTTTTATTGGGAACAATCATCACAGGCAGTTGCGTTTCGGTATTTAAATAACATATTATTATGTCTACAAAGCAGTCTTTTGCCTCATTAAAACAAAACTTGGAATGAAACAAACTCTGAACAAAATTAAAATGTTTACCATTTAGTTTTATAACTATAAAAACAAAATGTAGATTATTTCTCACCTATAAGAAGATAATAAACTTCTTTATTGAACAAAAACTTAGAACAAATCAACAAAACTTACATTATGTCTCAACAATATAAATGAAAATAAAAATAAATTATGCCAGAATTTCAAAAAATCAACAGATCCTACAAGAAAAAGAAGCAGTTCAGTCACTTTAGTCTGAATAGTCACTTTCGCAATTCAAACAAACGTAGTGTTTTTTAGTTATTTTGCTACGCTCTGTTTTTTTTCTATATATCTTCACCCTACGAAAAAACAATAAATTATATAGTTCAAATTATAACGGCTGGAAAGAAAAACCAACAAGTCACAACCTGCCCCGAGCAAATGTCACTTTTAGCCCCAACGCCAAAATTAATTTTTTGAGGTTAAGTAGTAAAAACGCAAATTAATATAAGTGACGTAGTTTCATCACAAAAAGGAAGCATTAGGGTGCAAAAATGACACCAGACATCTCTCTGATTATTTGGAAAACAGGTTGTAGTCCAATATTAGTCTTAAGGATTTGCCTTGGGTCGTCTAAGGATTTACCAATGGTTGTCTAAGGCTCCTTGATATGCACTCTGTGTACCAACGTCAGGAGATCGCTGACATTGTATTTGTTCATCAGTTATTATTTGGTAAGTAATATAAACCTAGCTTCCCTTAAAACAAAATTCACTTTCAGAATGAATGAGCGCAATCTTGGGGTAAACTAATTTTTGTAAAATTAACTACAGCTTTTTCCAACCCATTAACAGGATGAGGTTAAATGTGAATACAAATGCTGATTTGTTTGATGTTCGTGTCAGTAAGCATGGATTGGAGTCTGCTTGGCGGTTGTAGTCGCATGTCTACTAATATCGAACCCAATGATGAATAATCAGTCATATGCTGCAGATTAATTATGTTATTTTACTAAGCTTTGACTAAGCTGATGGTTCGTTAAGGTTGGTATTGTCACCAAAATGCATAAGTTTGTAGTGTTTTAAATCGAAACAACAAGTAGAAGTGGGTAAAAGATTTTGTAATTTTCAGTTATTTAAAAAATGTCGCCATATCGACATTTCAGACCGCTTCCTTATAACTTTTGAACAAAATTACCATCATACATCAAGTTTAAGAGCATTTCTTGCAGGCTGTCTTTAATATTTATTTTATAAATATGTAGTTAATTGGATACATTTTTTCATTCCATATATTATTGAATTATTTTTTATTTAGAAGACGTTTTCCTGCTTTGTAATAATTGATTGATTGCTGTATTCTCAACATTGATCCACATTGAATTTTACAAACTGTTCAAATGTTGTTCTCTCGAAATAAGATTTTCCGGAGGCCTTATAGATAGCTTCATATTAATTCTACTATTGTATATTATTTGACCTAGCATAGTAAAAGTATTTTTTGTACATTGCGAAGATCTTAAATTTTCTCACGTCGCCATTTATGAATTTTGAACCTAGAACCTTAAGCTTGAGTTCGCATCGAGTTTTGTCTGATTGCTTGCCACATTGTGGATGGAACAAAGGGCGTTTTGAAATCACGCCATGTCGGACCTTCATCTCTTCCTGGCTCTAATTTATTCGTTCGGCTGTGTAATAAATTCCGAAGAACTGTACACACTTGAAATTGTTGGAAAAATAATGCAGAAAAATGATAAATGCCGGTGGCCGCGATACCCTCAACCGGCTCGCCGCCAAGAAAAATAATATCTACATATGTCGGCGGCGTTTTCGCGCAATAAATGCGCCAGAATCTAGCCGAGACTAGAAGAAATCCTCCCGACGACGCCTATGTATGAGTGTACTTATATAAATAAATAAAAATGTCCCGAGATTTATTATGTGGCCCTAATCCCTTATAGATGCCGGAATCCGCGGTGCAGGGCGCAAAGAGCTGATTTTATTGTGTTTTGATATGTTCAACAATCGATAACACATGTGGTCCGTTCCTACGTCCGTAGTTGTGCCCATTGGTCCGGTCTATCTTTGTATCGGTGCTCTTAATCCTTTGGAGGGCCCTCTTCAGATGGAGTGAGAACTTATGCAAACTTCGGCTGCGCTCATCTGCATACCAGTGAAATTCGTAAGACTTAGGGGCAAAGGGAAAAAATCGAAAAATCGAAACCGTAGCCAGCGAAATCCAGGCGAACCGAATCGCAGGCCGCAGTGCAATTATTTGCCTTTTATGCAAGAGATCAATGCGCGATATCGCCGGACGGTGCTGTCTGGGTGCCGTGGAGATGATTAATGCGGCCGGAGATTTTTTCGCGTCTTTTCGCATTCGACGGGCCCTGGAACTCGTCCTGTTTACCTTCTCTAAGCGGTGTAAATGCATATCTAAACGGCCATCCGAATAGGAAGAGTAATTCCTCGCCGGTGCCGTCGTGGCAGGCTAATAATAAGTGTCGAAAGGTGTTGAGGCCACCGCTAATAAATAATCTCACATTTGGTTTGGTGATCTTTGCTTCCAGGCATTGATGAACTCCAGATTTTTTGGGGTTGGTCTTGATACGACCGAGAACAATTTCTTATGTAATAGAGTCGTTGGGAGGGAAATAAATCAATGTTTGTATAGATCTTGAAACGACACTACTTCCTCTTTTAGAAATCCATAAAAACTGTTGCAAACTTTGGCTATTACATCAATAAAATCAACGAAAACAACAAACAACGAAAATGAGGTTTATTTGTCACATATTCTTATATTATACAAACTGATATTTTCGTTACATACTCCAAACATATTCAATTTGTCAAAACAAATCCAAATCATTAAAGAGTTCGATAACTTATTTTGTTCATTCAATTTCAATACGAGAATTACACACAAAACAAACTGATCGGTAATGTAGGCTTACATCAAATTTTATAACCGAAAGACAAGCATTTTCTATTCTTCACGATTGAAATCATGTTTTATAAATCATTCATTTTATAAATCATTCTAAAGCAAGGTTAGAAAAATTACTAAAAGTAATCCAATTTTCTTGTTTATCTCGGTTTTTTTCATTTGTTTATTTAATTAACTAAAAAAATAAAATAATATATAGGTATGTGTGCAAATTTTTACATTAACAACTTAAAAGGTTATCTCAAGAAAAATTCTTGAAAAATCGACTTTTTTGGGCCTCCTGACTGTATATAACCACTTAATGCGAAAAACCTAGCTCTATAGGTCGAATTTAAGAAAATCATATTTTTTAGAAGGCCAGAGTTGCAGAACTGAAAAATTACTAAAAATCGTAAAATTTTCGGGCTTATCTCGGTTTTTTTTGCATTTGTTTATTTAATTAAGTAAAACCACGTTACTTAATGCGGAAAACCCAGCTCTATAGGTAGAATTGAAGAAAATCATCTTTTTACCTCCAGGCTCCAGCAGGACAGAACTGCAGAACTGAAAAATTATTAAAAGTCGTAAAATCGTTATATTTAACTTGGTTTTTTGCACTTTTTTGTTTAACTAACTATTTTTTGCACTTTTTTATTTAATTAAATAAAACCACCTTACTTAAAGGGAAAAATGAAACTTAAAAATCGCAAAACTTTGTATATTTGACTCGGTTCTTTTTGGCATTTGTTTAGTTCATTAATTTAAACAACGTTACTTTGCTCCGAAACTTTCGTAATGAGTTCTAAAACTAAAAGTTTTATCAATTTTATTTAACTGCTTCATCAGTTAAGATGAGTATGGAGAAAAAAGCAAAAAAATTAAATGGTACAACAATACTACCTTACATTTTTGTTTCGAAGAAAAACACGGAAATTTGTGTAATGACCTTTTTTGTCTACAAATCCCCCACCTTAAGGCAGTTGGTACGTACCTTTCATACCTGAAAGGTCCTTGAACCACTCCTCCCAACAGAACGACGGCTTTGGCGGTAAAAATTCGGTGATATTTCACCCATTTTCACTTTCTAATAATTCCCTCGTAATTAACACCGAAAAAATGTAATTTGTGTGCCCGGAAAACCTGGGAACCACCCAGCGGCAGGTCGTAAAGAAGGCGGCGGGAAGCGGGCGGCCAGGACGGGAAAAAACGCAATCCAATAAATTATTCGCACAGCACCCTAATGATTTAGCAGTGTGTTGTAATTTGCTCAACTCATCATTTACGTCCCTTAATTTGGAGTGCGCAGCGAACCACCAGCCCGGGGGGTGGCCCGGCTAAGGCTAAGGGTTGAAGAAGAGCCCCGCCGCCGCGCCATGCCGTAAATAGCTCTATTGTGCGATGCGAAGGGCCGACGCCGGCGAATTCCTTCCCATGTAGGTGTATGCAACTGCCGAAATAAAGGTCCCTCCGACAACAGCACGCCCGGATCCGGACCCGGACCGGGAGGGACCGAAAGTGAATGTACGCCCTGCAGCCCGCCGTGTAGCAGCCCATGTAGGCCATGATTACATCCCGGGAGCATTTTGGGGCGGTTGATGGAGCGCTAGATGCTCCGGCTCCGGCTACGGCTCCGAGCTGCGGGCGCCTCGGGTAATGAAGCCTCAAAATTTGAACTGTATGGGTGCGTTCGTTGTCGTCGTCGGCGAGCACACTTAATTACACGCTGCAAATTGAGATATAATTTATGAATTTGAAATTAAATTCCTCGGCCGGTCCTGCCGGAAGAAAATTAGCCGCCTCTCGATGGCCCGTTAATTTGATGGGTTCGATATAGGAGTCCGGCGCGTTGGTCAATTTCAGGGTACGTTCTCAATAAATCATAATCACACAGCTCTCTTAATTATGGAAGAAGGGCCACCGCATGACAGCCATGGGATGGAAGACACTCCCTGGGAGAATGCTTTAAGTACGAAGTTCGGGCAATTTTGATCACTCCTCTTCCCTATTCAACGTCTTCAAAAGCTGTCCATGAATGAGATACATGTTGATCTTATGTCTGATATTTGTAATTGCCTTTTCATAATTATCTTCAATATTTCTTACCAATCGCGATCTTGGTCATACAGGAGAAAAGATATTATATAGTCCAAGTATAGCATTTTCGCTATGTTAATCTTTATGGATAATCTAATTCTTCAAAGGTGTGTAAATGCTTCAACATTTTATTTATATGTTTTATTTAATGTCTACAGATAGTAAATCTTACCGAAATATGTGCTACCTATAATTTTAAATCACTGATTTGATTGATAAAGAAATACTTTAAATTAAATTAATTATACAATTAGAAACAGGTTCATGACAACCGTAGTTAGTCTTGTGTAAAGGAACATACAACAAGGATCTTGATCGAATTGTTCTTTCTGTGGTAAATTCGGAGCATTTAATTCGGTACGACAGAACATCTTTAACGAATACCGTACAGGTTACTTCGAGTCTAAATGCTAGAGTTGACAGACCGAGAAGTAAACATCTAGCATGATAAGATGGCATGCGGTCGGCAAACAATTTACAATTCTTTATAAGTCTGATAATAAGGACGCCATATTATCGAAGTATACTCAAACATAGAAAGTACTAACGTGAAGTAGATGATAATAAGAGATTGCGAGGATCTAAAATCTTTAGATTTCCGCTTTAAAAATCCTAATACCTAATACCCCCTTGTGAAGGTAAATTTGGTCCACTTTAATGAGAGAATTATTATTTATCTTATAGGAAAAAGAGATATATTTTACTTTTATATGATTCACATTTTAACTTGAAAATTACAATTTAAAAAATATTTCTTACTTTTTAGAGAGGATTTTGAAAGCTTTTGATCAAATTTCGGGGCCCATCTTACACTAGAGTTATTATTAGTAGAAAACTTTTTTTTTGTTGGAGCTTGGAAATCATATCGGGCACTGATCTATATTTTTTGTACATCGCGGAAAAACGAAAGTTATTCGTATTCTTTAAGTAAAGTATAAAAAGATCATGCGAACTAGAGTTATATAAGAATATGTGTAGCAAAGTGATTGTTGCTATTTATGAAATTTTTTTTCCAAATTTCTTTTAGTCGGGCGGCAGATTTCTAAAAGATGGCAAATTTTCAGGGAAAAATTATTAAAATATTCCATGTGTGCTCATACTTACCAATATGTCAGCAAAAAAGGAGCGCCAAAATGCGACGAAGGAACGTTTTTTTTTTGTACATATAATCTTAAAATTTAACTTTTAAAAAAATGTTGAATGTTGCGTCAAAAAATTGTGGATTAACTTATTTGAAAGTAAAATTCTAATTAATAATATATATGAGAAATAAATAAGTAGGTAATGTAAATGACTAACTTTTAAGTAATAGACAGGTGACCTTAAAATGTTTAGGCCGAGGAAAAGCGGATGCTCTAACATTTGAACTATAGACGGGTAATCCTTAAACCAAATACACTGAGGAAAAGTGAGTGCTGTAACTTTTAAACAATGGTGGTTATAAACCCAAAAGACCAAGGGAAAACGAGTGTTATCACTCTTAAGCCATAGAAAGATAAAACAAAGTCCAATAATTCTAGAAAGTGCTATGGCTTTTAAACAAGAGACAGGTGATCTTAAACCCAAAAGACCGAGGTGTTAAGCGGGTGCTGTAATTTTTACACAAAGATTTAAACCAAAGCTAAGATTTAAAACCGTAAGGAATCTGTTTTATATTATTAGTATTGAACTGTTTCGTATTAATAGTCATCATTTCAATAACATGATACTTTTAATCAGTGGCGTAGCTTGCCCTAGACAGGCCCTGTATCAAAATTTATCGGGGGGCCCTTCTACCCGACTGCGGTGAAGTGTAAATGGAGGGTAAAGATTTTTCACAAAAGAAAAATTAATAAGATCGTCAATGGCATTTCACATGAAACATTAGAACGTGTTTTTAATAGTTTCAGAAAGCGTTTCGATATTTGTGCTAGTTCAGACGACTCTCGTTTTGAAAACATACGTCTATATTATTAATGACTCACATTTTTCACTGTATTTTTCAAATTATGTTTTTGTATCAGATAGACTAAACTTTTTGAGATAAAATGGAAATAAAATAACATAAAATGACAACATTGTTTTATAAAAAACATTCTTACTTTGCATGTCCTTTCATTTGTTAAAAAATAGTGGCTTATAAGTTTTCACACATTCCTATGGGACACCCTGTACAATAAAAAATAATTATTGTATATAAACTCTTCTCGCCTTTTTTTCGGTAAACTTATTTATGATCATCTTAGTTTTTCGAGATTTTCTGCTCTATAGACAGTACTGACAAGTCCGAGAGCCGTTCTTGGCCCATAGAAGTCCTAAAATAATTTTTGATCAGTTTTAATTTCGAAAAGCTGTCGTAGTTTAACCGGAAGGGCCAAAAATAATATAGAAAGCATGCTGTTATTACCTCCGGAAAACGGGATGCAAGGCTATTTAATTGTATCAGTAATAATTCTGCGAGAATTTTCTGAATTTCAGATTTCAAGCATATTTAAAAAGCAATTAATTGTTCATACAGATCGACTGACATATCTTTACTATACTTAGCAGTCAGTTATCCGGCATCATTTTTTATTACTTCGTTTGAAAACGATAAGAGTTTCTCTGGTTGTAACACTTCGAACGTATAACTCAGATCACACAGGATCTAAAATCTTTGTTTAGTTTGAGAAATTAATATATCTAAACAGCCATAGTACACATAGATTTTAAAGTACGATTACGGGTCTGAAATTCTCTCATCTTCTGATAACTCAACAAAAAAATGTTTCGTTATCTTCCGTCTTTTATTTTTGAAAACAGTTTTTACCGCCCACTCTTTTGCTAGATATCTAGAGTTCTTTAACAAATCATGGAATGAATTTTGATTTCTTATTTTGCTCAGTCTATTCAAAAGATTACTAAGTAAAATACAAGCTTTCTGTAAGTCATTACTTTCATGCTGTAAGCGATTACGTCTATCTTTCACCGCTTGGATTCAACAACAGTATTCAAATGTGTCTGTCACCTGTGCAGTTTACCTTAAACCGATTAATACTTTGTCATTTTATTCTGCAGTGTTTGTGTGATGTTGAGTATCTATTCCATGTTGAATATGTTTTATGGTTTAGCTAAAGTTTAACTAAACTAATTTCTTAAATTCTTTTGATTGTGTGAAATGATTTTTTATTAATCGTTTTCTTTTATAAGAAAAATCTTCTTAACTATATGATAAAATATGAAATACCAATTAGTTTTGCGTTACTATTTAAGCTTTCCTTTACTAGAACATAAAAAAATCGGCTGCCTATGCCTGCCTACACAGGGGTTTTAAGAATTGTTTTCACCATAGTTTATGTCATTGAATAGAAAATGTGTATTGTTGATATAGTAACCATAGCATATGTTTTTTTAGAATATTATTCAAAACTAAAAATAAATTTTACCCAATTTAAAGTGACTTTTAGGTATTCTACTAAGAATGTGAATTTTAGTCATCATTAATTTCTTTACAAAATTCAATATTTCGAGTTTATAATTTCTCTTAACCTTTTCATAATTAAAAAAAAAAATTTCATTGTATTATCGTCAGGAACACTAATTGTCATGAAACTAAATGATTAAAAATTACTATAAGCATAAATGAATTTTGTCCTCCTAGGTCCTTCAAATAAGATGTCGGGGCCCCTGAAGAACGGGGGCCCCATATCATTGATACGGCTGATACGGCGGTAGCTACGCCCCTGCTTTTAATGCCAAATTCTAATAACCAATTTATTTGTCATTATTTATGAACTTTGATAATTTAAATGGAGATATGAATATTACTCCACATTATATTGCAATTTTAAGTTTTCTTTTTAGCTAAAAATTTATAATTTTAAATAATAATAATAATAATAATTTTAATGTAACGTTTACCGAGATAGAATAACATATACCAAGCGACAATTATTTCTAAAACCTTAACAGTAATAATATATTAAACCGATGAGTTCTTATATATTTTACCACTATTTACTTTGATACTTTTATTGATAATACCTGTCTGTTGTTTAAGTTTATAGAACTTAAACCTAACCTTGAAAACCAATGTTGAAAAAAAATTTTTGATACTATATTTCAGGAAATAAAATGATCCCTAGAATATAGTATAGTATATCTTATATATAAAAATTAAAGTTCGTTTGTTTGTTTGTTGCTCAATCACGCCTAAACGCTTTCATCGATATTTTTCATTTTTTATCCAAAGGTAGTACATATTCCAACTTTACATATAGGCTAATTTTTTTCGGATAACACATAAGGTTTCAAACTGGCGTATCCAAAATGGCGGCTGAAAATTAAATTTGAAGCGATTTTCTTGAAAATTGGTACATAGGGGTTTCACGGAATACTGATTTCAAATCCGTTGTCCAAATTTAGAAATTCAAGATGGCGGATCCAATATGGCGACCAAGATTTTTCGATTTCAACGGATTTTAATGAAAATTAGTACATTGATTGTTTTGAGGTCACTTTGAATATGTTGAAAATTAGTACAATGATTGTTTTGAGGTCACTTTGAATATGATCAAAATCTACAAATCCAAAATGGCGGATCGAACATGGCGGCCAGAATGTTTGGCTTTCAACGGATTTTAATGAAAATTGGTATAATGATTATTCTGAGGCTACTAATTTCGAATATTATCTAAATTTGTAAATCCAATATGGCGGGTTCAATATGGAGACCAAATGTATCGATTTTAACGGATTTTAATGAAAATCGGTAAACTAATTATTTTAAGGCAACTAATTTTGAATATTATTAAGATTTGGATCCATGGATGGCGGATCCATAAAAGGGATTTGGGGTTTTCTAGGATATAACAAACTGGAACATTTGAGAAGTGTTTAATTAGTATGTATTTACCCAACGCCGGGTGAAACCGGGTAACCCAGCTAGTTATATCCTACAAACATATTGATTGACATATTGGGGCGCTTTTTTAGATTTTGCCTAAGTCACATTGATTTCACTAGAGCGGTCGCTACATATTTGCAAACCAAAACCCGGTATTCGCAAATCGATTTTCGACCCAAACCATGACTTTATTTTCGATCTATGACGTGAAAATTAATATTTTCAAAAAAGTTTTAATTGTTAGGTATTATATTTGGTCTAAATTCGAAATTTTTGGAGCGGCAAAATATCGGTTGCGTACCATTAGTGAAGCTGATAATCTGGCTCTAATTATAGTAGTCAAATCGTTTGTTATAACATATAACATAGCATAACACAGAATATAATAAATAAAATATAATAAAATAAAAATTTTAACCTTTTTTATTATGCGAATATGTCTTGTCAATTTTTGTAATGTGACTACAAGAATAGAGATTTTTCGATTTCATGACACAACCAAGTGAAAACTCGACAGACGACACAATTCCCGAGTCGAACATTTGCTACTTTTCAAAACCTAAAGATTCTACTTTTTAGAATTTAAAGTACATATACATATCGTCGTTGCGCGTGCAATACCGCGAAAGAGCAGTTTGTAAATACCGCGTAACAGCAAAAGGCGCAAAATTGAAATATTGCGCCTACGCATTCTTAACATAGTTTCGCTCCTTATAGATCTCACAGAATTTAAATTAGCCTATAAAAAACCTCATTTTTGACATAAAAAAATTCAAATCTATATTAAATGTTTCATTTCAAACCCGCGTATCTGCTAATTGTAAACTACTTTTTCTGTAATTTGTTGTAACAAAACCGCGTAAGTGACTTTAAACAGAATCTAAGCAAGTTAATAAAGTGATTTTATATGGAATCTAAGCAAGTTATTAGTAAGCTAACGTTATTTTCCTATAAAATAGGTCGCAAAGAAGTAGCCTTAGAGTTCAGTCCATAAAATATAGTTAAATGGCTAAGATATTAAGTTTTTTCTCCCTCCTGTAAAATCGTCAAAACGCAGATACGCGGTATTTACAAACTGCTCTTTCGCGGTATTGCACGCGCAACGACGATATATCATTTATTTTCTATATGGAAATAACCTCTCCATAAGACCTCTAATAGTCGGTTACCGGAAAAATAGAACTACCCGACTAGAATTTTGGTGGGGTACAGCTAGGGCCCCTATGAGGCTAGCCACACTGCCTCATGTGGGTCCCATGAGGCTGCCCTATAAGGCGCACGAAGGGCAAATAACGCCTTGCCTCATTCGCGCCTCATTATGACTGCCTCATGTGGGCCTCGTGAGGCAAAACCTGACTAGAATTTTGGTGGGGTACAGCTAGGGTCCCTATGAGGCTAGCCATACTGCTTCGTGTGGGTCCTATGAGGCTGCCGTAGGGCAAATAACGCCTTGCCTCATTCAGGCTCTCTTTGTAATACTTAATAATGTAATCCTAACTCCTTATACTTATATACATGTGGAAATACTTCTTTATTAGTATAAATTATTATAATAAACTCAGTTCGAGGCGAGTGCGCCCTGATGTTGTCCGTCCTGCGGGTACAATCCAAAAAAGAACGAGTGCCGCAATATGGCGATGAGCTGTCAGCTCGTAGGGGGATTCGTCGAGGGATTCTCAAGATGATACTTCATGCAATAGATTATAAAATACGAAGTTTTTGTAAGGAAAACCCGATAAGACAGCTATTAATAATACTGGGATTTGTGCTTTAATCGAGCCCAGCTGATGATTTGCAAATATAACCCACTAGCAGATAACGTCAAGTATGCCTAGGTGTATATGTGATGTTTGCCTAATCGAACCCCTGTAAAGCAAAAGGTGGGATTGCCTATTTCATTGTAAGGTTTGCCTCATAAGACCCTTGTGAGGTACTCATAAGGTAAACCTCACTTCAGTATCGCTGATTTTATTTTGTGAGGTCCTCATGAGGAATTTACGGGGAAATCCCTCTATCGGCATGCCCCTCACTTGCCACATGAGGACCTCATGAGGAATCTACGGAGAAATCCCTCTATCGGCATACCCCTCACTTGCCACATGAGGCCCACACGCTTCATGAGGCATGCCCCCTATAAATTCTAGTCGGGTAGTGGTTTAGGCGTTCGAAATTTATATTCTCAAAAAGTCATTAAGTCCTAGTTCTGCCTTCTTCTAATGTGTAGAATATTTAAAAGTTAATTAGTATTTGTTAAATATTAAAAATATGAAATATTCACTTGTATAGCAATCACTAGAGGTTACCAAGTTTGTGAAGAATACAAAAGTACTAAATTAAGAGTTCACATTTCTTTAAATGTGCAATATTTAGGTTTAGTTTAGGTTTAATAGTAGAAGTAATTTCTGTAGATTTAAATTATATCTTAATTCAATCAAAACTTTGATAGAATCGTTAGGAGTTCTCGAGTTTGTAGTGTGTAAAAAGTACTAAAGTAGGCGTTAAGAATTCTTTAAATGCAAAATGTTTAGATTTAAACTAGAATTTTTAGGTCTGATAATTTCATAATAGTATAGATAGTTTTTCGAGGTTCAAAAAATATGTTAATTCTCACTTTTATAGAATTTTTAGTAGTTAATCAGTCTTTTGGCGCTTTTAAGAATAAAACGTATTAATAGAGGTCTAGTAAAGTGTGTTCATTATCTCATCCGAAGATAAAATTCGACTCGCGTTATCGGAATGAGGATGATTATTCTATATTGTATATATTATAATTTTCTAATTAAAATAACAAACATAATATGTCATAATATATGTACCTGTAATCATAATATGAAAGTCGTTAGAAGCTGTACTACTTTATAGCCTTAATAATAACTGAGTTGTATGATATATGTTTAATCCTAAAGAAGATACCCAAAAATTATAAAAAAAATATTAAACAGGTCTTCGGTTTGGAATGGCACATCAATTCCCTGGTGGCAATAAAAATAAAAGCGACCTTTGTGGAGCTCTGACGCTAAAGGGAAGTTCTCTGCAGGCAGTGGCATGTCAGGGAAAATTCCCATTTCTAGTAAATCATCCAGTCGAGCGTTCATTTAGCAATTTCCCGACACGTAGCCCGTCCGTGGACTGCACTGCCGCCCCGCAGTCCGTAGAGTTGTCGACGAGAATGTCGCTCCGCTGGTGCCATAAAATTACCATAACAGATTAGTGATACAGATCCTCGTATTCTTCGGTGAGTTAATTCCCGCGACATCTGTCATCCCGAAATTAATCAGTTCAAGTTCGTTTGGGGCCGGCGAAGTCGCAAGGGCCGACGACGACGACGCCGCCGCCGCCCCCGGCGTTATGCAGATGAAGCTATTCCGGGGCTCCATATGGGACTTGTGTGCCGCAAATCTGGCGAATCTGGCAAATCTGGATAGGGCGGCGGAGCAGCCTTTCAACACTCCAGTTCCATTTTATTGCCTTTTAATTGAGCCTGTGCAGATAGGCTCTGTGGCGGGGGGTGGTAATCATCCGAGCGGGTGAGTGTCCCAAATCCGGGACACCGTACTGGCCGCTCCGGATTCTGGACGGGACCTCGTTCCATGCATTTTAATCAAAATCTCCTTAGAAGCCGGCTGTATCCGGACGGTAATTTTTGGGGTATCTGCCTGCCAATGAGCGTAGGCTCCCGTAGGTTTTTATCTTTCGCCCGGCATTTATGCGGGAGCGCGGGACGGAACGGATGGGATCCCGGCCTGGGGTGGGCTAGGGCTCGTTTGTTCAATTTCCAATGTGTCTTCTTCTTCTTCTTCTTCATCCCAACCCTAGTGCTCTGCGGAGGAAAGAAATGGGCGAGCAAAAAAAAATTGCGATTTTCTTAGGGTTGTTCTGCTGCGGGAGGACACAGTACCGAAATATATCTTCACGATAAAAATGACGAATGACTTTATAAATCTTCCTCGAGAGGAGCAGAGGGCTGTGGTTGTTTATTTCGGTACATACGATGGAGGGTCTTCCGCGACACTCTGAGAGGAGGCAACGAAAAAAAAGAAAAAAAAGGGAAGATATGTCCGCAGCAGGCCTTGTAGTTTCTGCCCCCCTTAACACCGTCGAGTCCTTCGTCTTCGGTGGTGATTTTTGTTGCTCTTTGTTATTTTTGATGTAGACACTTCCTTCGCCGAAAAGATGGTGGTATCTTCCCTTTGTAGGGCTCCGCTGAGGCTCCCCCGCCAGCCGCAGCATGGCAAACGGGGAGCGCAATGGGCCTTGATGAAAAAGTTAAAAAATCGTCGCCTAATGTGTTTTTTATCTTCGGCGAGTAACACGCAAAACACTTAAATTTACATTAAATCATGTCGAGTCAATTTCTTACAGCCGGGTGGTTTTATGCCCTTCATAGGCTGGGCGTGAAAGGCGAAGCGAAAGTGTGGAAGGGATTTTGGGGACCTTTCGCATCTAAAGGACTTTCTGATTTGGTAATGAGCTTTCTTGTGCAGTTTTTGTGGAATTCAATAAGGTAATAATTAATGAAATGTTTAGTACTTTTATATCTATGTAACCTAGTAAGACGCGTGACTCTTTTTGGATGAAGAATTCAAGTTCTTCTATGTATTGTTAAATTCCAGGCCCCATTGATGTAAACCTATAGATTGTTAAACTGGTGTTTAATCATAAACTTGAAATCAGCTTTTTAGTTCCTGAGTAAGTAGGATACTGATGGTAGTCTACAATCGACTGGAATGGGATAATATTTTTGTAACATGAAAAGGATAAGTCTAATACCTACTCTCGTTTAACTTACACCTTGTTGGTATCCAAATTGAATGCAGAAACAATATCAAATACCCTAGACTTACAATTAAGACTTTAAAATAAATTACTTTAATTTATTCTTACATTTAAAACTTATCAAATAATTTACTATAATATATAAGAATCTGATTTCTTCTGACTGTTTGACAGTATATTAATTCTGATATCTGTACACTTAACTCTTTAGAAGTAATGTGAAAATATAGAGGAACTGAATGAAATTATGCGATTTTATGAAAATTAAGTTAGTGTTCAACATTTCAGACCACGATTGTTCTAACGTTAAACTTATTTTCGAGCAACCTTCTAGTAGTAACGTTTATACATCCTTCTTGAAACAAATATTTACCATTAACTTATAAAGTTAAATTGAAAAAAAATGAAAATATCTCCAGTTAAATTAATATTAAAATAAAGGTTGTTTTTTTAGCTTAGACAGGACTTCCTATAGGGATAACTAATAATCTGAGCTGTCATTCTGGCTGTGATTCCCCAAAATTCTATAGCTGGGATTGCTATAATCTATAATCTATATTTATGTTATTTTATTTTATTTTCACTCTTTTATTGAACAAAGAATTCTTAATTTAATTGTATTTATTCGATTTTTTAATTAATGAATTGATTGATCCGTGAACAGTAAATACTTTTTATATTGGTCTATCTCGAAAGTACAAAGTACAAAACTGAAACTTTTATTTTTAAGCGACGTGGGGCCGATCGCCAAAAAGCTGGCCAAAAAGAAAAAAATTAAATTATTGATTTTAAATTCCTTACTCTGGTGTTTTTGAGATCTCTGATAACAAATTTCATATCAAAAGTACAAAAATTTATCCCTTTCCCTCCTTATCAACCTATTATTAATTATTTTGTATTGCACAACGTAATCGAGTAGGATATCATTTTCTAGGTTTTTGGGGTCGCTGATTACGAATCCATTATCAAAATTTCAATAATTAAAATGGCGGATCCAATATGCCGACTAACTATCATTTTGAAATAGATTATGAATGCAAATGAAAACTTGTAAAATATAAAAAATCATATTGTTAAGGGATTTTAGTGTTACAGCTTACGAATGTGTTATCATAATATCTATTTTTTAAATGGCTGATCCAATATGGCATGCACAAGTAATAAAATAACTTTCTTATGGCAAATATAACTTGAGAAATTAAATATTTATTACGTTCGAAAAAATTCGATTAAACACAGAAAAGCAGATAAAAGCAGCTGATTTTTTTTTTTTGTTCATTTCATTTCTAATGCTTTAATTTATCACCTCCAATGTGTTTCAGAGCGGAACAATGCGGAATATTTCAGGTGACATTTTGAAAATGTTGTGCGTGCTTGTAAATGAGCTTCCTTTTTTTTCTTTGAATCACACAACCATTTCTCCGCTCGGAAGCTACTTTCAAACTGGCATTCTACAGGCGAGCGTTCAGTTGGAGTCCTATTATAAGCCGATTCTATTTCACTAGGGACCACTTTAGCCAATTTTAGAAAGACAAATTCCTAACTAAAATTTTGTTTTAAAGACTTTAGACCAGCTTTTTGGGATTTGGCCCCACTGTGCGATGCCTACCTCCAATCAAAAATATCTTAATTTAAAAGCGATACCAACTTAGTTTTTATTTTGAAAAAACACCTCCTCCACAATTCTACAGGAAAATTGCTATAGAAAATCATCTCAACTGAAGTGCTATGATGGATGATGACTCTTGGCGAAATTCCACTATATGTGAAGTCATCTCACTGTAGTGACTTGATTTCTATAATAAAAATGCATAGTTTTAATAAAAAAGTATCATAAATTCTAGAAGTACCTACTTTTATTGAAATCGAAGATTTTATTTTCATCAAAATCAATTTGAGTTCACATAGAAAATCTTTACATTAACTTTTAAGAAAAATTTATAAAATATATGAAATGTTGTGATTAAACAGTCGAAAATTTGTGTTATTATCTTTATTATAAGTATTAATACTTCTAAAATGCATCGCTTTTATGAAAAAATTTTTTTTAAACCGTATTTCTTCGACGCCAAATCATGAATAAATTTTCATAAGACTCGTGAGATTTTACTTTGATATTACGAACAAAATTTTTGAGAGCAGTCTGCTATACTTTTTCACCCTATTTTGCTAAACAAGAGCAGTTGATTATTCATGTCCATTTACGAATTCGTAATACACGGAAAAAATTCTATAGAAAATCTGCTTGTCCGGAAGCAAAAATAAACATTGAATTTCTTAATCAGTGTTATAAGTAATAAATAATCTTTCTAAATATTTTCAGGTGAATTTTTATGATCTTTGGTTTTCCGTCTGAATAACCCAACCATCATATAAAATACATTTTTATTTATTTTGTTGCTGTTTTTAACTCAAAAGATTTTCATTTAATTCTCCTGATCCAAATCTTAAATTTGTATACTATACTTTTTTTATGTTTTATTGAATCGGTACGATTACTTTCATTACAAGAATCGAAAGCGTATTATTTAAGGGATTTTTATAGAAATTTCCGGCTACAATAAAGAAACTATGGAAAGAGATTGTGTGTAATAACTACGTTAACTAAATGTAAAAATAGTTTTATAAATATAATTTCAAATTGTAGATAAAATAATTTTCCCCGGTGAAAAAATTAAATTATCCTCATTCCGGAAACATTTCCCACAACCAAAATTGACGTGGCACAGTTCATCAAAAATGAACATATCACGAGCGAGCATTCGGCAAATAAATTCCACGCACCGGGCAAATAAATACAACTTAATCCGGAACATCTAAAAAACATCCTTACGACATTTATTATAAGGGCCCATCCTGTGAATGAAAAACGCGCTCCCGAATGGCCGCTGACAATGGGAAAAAATGTCGAAAAAGATCCCAACCATGAAATTTAAATTGCAGCGGATTTATGCAGTCGGCCGACGATAAAGCGCCGACATCGGCGAGTGTATCAGCGCAAAATAAATAAATGTAGCAAAGATTGCAAATTCATTCAAATATAAACAATTTCATAAATTGAAAACATATTGCCCCCGGATTCTGGTCCAGTAGCCGGGACGGGATGCTGTGCAGGGTCGGGGTGCGGGACGGGGGATGTAGTAAATATTTACATTCGCCTCATTCGCATCGCTTACGTTCGTTCGGCGTATTTTATGCGACTCCTGCACACTTTAGCGTAATCGAATTGTGTTCGAAATCAAAGGGCTATAAAACCAGAGATGCTGCAGCTCTGCGCCAGAAGACCCTCTTCCTCGGGACTCGGGTCTCGGGACTCGGGAGGTCCGGGCTCCTTGCTGGTGCTGCAGCATCCGAAGCTGTACCAGAGACAGAGGCGAGGCGGTGGAGAGGCGTCATAAATATTTATAAAGTGGATGAGGATAAGGAAAGGTGCAGGAAGGCTCCGCGCCGTTTTGTCAATCGAATTCCAATTCATTTTTCATTTACACTTCGATGGACACCAGGACCGCTGCTCATGCGAGGGTCTTCCGTTTTTAAAATACGCTCCTGGAACTTATGCTGGATTTCGCTTCGCTAGGCGACATGGACGGGGGGAACAAGTACCTACGATTCGACGAATAAAGCAGTTCAATTCGTTCGCATTTTCGGATCAACAATTGAATGCGATATTTTGTTTTTTAAATTGGCAAGGGAAATTAATCAAATAAATAAGATTCACGCTCGTTGACGCATTTCTATTTTTGTCTCCCCAGGGCATTCATTTTAGGGGTGAGACGATTTTCATCACGTTTTTGCATTATATATTTAAGGGAGATTTTCTTTTTCGTCAAAATTCCAATTCATAAAAAAACGCCGTATATACATATTTCAGCTACTTTGTGCCTTAGCGTACATACATACTAGGGTGCTTTTTTTCGCGACTTTTTTTTTTTTCAGTCCCACCTCGAAATTTTGTGGTAAATACCTAAACAAAAATTCCCTGAAAATTGGAGCACTTAATATTAATATTAAGTACTAGACCAAGGCGTATAAAGATTTCCCATATAAAATACACGTAAACTTTGATTATTTTTCTTCAAAACTCTACACGCTCAGAGGCATTTTATGGTATAATCTTGGTCAATGGTAGGGTTTCTTCAGAATTGAATGCTCTACAAAAGTGTCCATTGCGGTGTAACCCTAACTCCCACCAGCGAGGTAGTACGGGTCACTAACCCCAATTTATCCATGAAATTCTCGCTTTTTGCCCCTATCTCGTAAACAACAAGAGCTACAGAAAAAATGAATAAAACAAACTTATAGGAAATTCCATTTCATGTAAAAAAGTTCTGAACACCAAATAGCTAACATCGATATTTCTTGAGATATTGGGCTTTGAAGTTGAGGTAGTGTGGAATTTTCATGGATTATTGAGCTAAATTGTAGAAACACTACCTCAACTTCAAAAATTTCAATATATAGAAGCACTTATATATCTACATATTGAGCAAACATCAAAGTTCTCTCTTGCAAATAAAAAACAATCATATGTACCTACATACGCCGAAAAATCATCATATTTAAAAAAAAAATTACAAAAGAAGATAAGGTACACTCCGAAAAATAAGCATTTTGCATTTTAGGCAATCATATACTTCAAGGGAACCAAGAAAAAATTAAATTTTTAATTTTTAAAGAAATATTTTCTTAAATCTTATAATATTTCTTAAAATAAAAATCTATTTTACTTATCTTTCCATCTTAACAAAATCTACATTTAGAAATGCATCCTTAAATTAAAGATATCATTTTATTACTTAATAGGAGAAAGGATAAATTTGGTGTATTTAAATTAAAGAACAAATTACTTTGAATCAAAAGAAGCATTTATGGGTATGCTTTTCAGGTATATTTAAATTAGAGAACAAATACTACATTGATATTAACATAAGTTATTCTTGAATTAAGTAAACATTTACTCGTTTTAAGGTTCATACTTTCTTAGCTTAACGAAATGTGTAAACATTAAATCTGTTCTTTTGGCTGATATCGAACTAAATATTTCTTTAATTTTGACTACATTTCTACAGGGTGTCCAATAGGAAATTGCGAAAACTAATGGGTCACAATTTTTTAACAAATGGAGAGATCGGTAAAATGTTAATACTTTTTAATAAAGGACAGTCGTCATTTTTATTTCATGTCCATTTTATTATAAAAAAATTCAATCTATTTAATACAAACCATTAATTTAAAAATATAGTAAAAAACGTGAATTATTAATAATATATATTTGTGAAATGTGAACAATCTGCATAAAAGGTATCTACCTGCATTTCTTTGAATCTTCTGTCGCCGGAGAGAAGTACAAAGGGATGTTAGAGACCAAATCCTTTCTCATGCGAAAAAGAGAGGACCGTTAAATCTTTTTTTTTTATTCAAGACGGAGCAGCACCTCATCGCACACAAGAAGTATCATCAATAAATTTTATGACGATCGAGTTATTGGCCTAGGGTACCCACGCTTCGCTAGGGGAAAAGGAATAGAATAGCCACCTTACTCGTCAGATCTCATTCGATTTGATTTCTTTTTATGGGGCTATATTAAAGATCTCTGCTATGAAAATAACAAAAAAACAGTTGAGGATTTTATTAAAGACATTGGGAAGATCGTCAATGGCATTTCAAATGTAACGTTCCACTTGTTTTTAATAGTTTTAGAAAGCATATGGATATTTGTGGCAAATTAGATGGTAAAAATATCGAAAATATATATCATTAGTAGCTAATTGTTTTGTATTAAATAGATCTAATTTTTTTATAATAAAATGGACATGAAATAAAAATGACGACTGTTCTTTATTAAAAGTATTTACATTTTACCGATCTCTCCATGTATTAATAAATTGTGACCAATTATTTTTCGCAATTTCCTATTGGACACCCTGTATATAATTTTACATTTTTTTCTGAGTGTAGTTAAGCGATTTACTAAATAACTAGAAAGGAGAAATGAGCATTTTTAGATGTAATTTAAAGGAAAAGTAAACTAATTTAATTGATCGTGCAATAAAATAAATTGAGCGCCTATCCACGGTGCGTTTATGAGGGTTTGATTGTATCTGCTTTTTTCTATATATTCCTGATTTTCATAATACTTTATTTTCTTATTGCTCAATATTCTATTTTAGTTGGAATTTATATATCATAGGAGTATATATTTCATTCGTTGTAAATTGCTTTTTTTGGATGCCTCTCTTTTCATGGGTTAAGTATAAAAGACTTATGCTGATTTATTTATGTAGTTTGTTAGGATTAACATGAAATAATAAATAAATAAATAGCGTTATTAAGAATATAATTAACTGCATAATATACTTCAAGTTAGTGAATAAAAATCATTAAATCTAGATCTTAGCCAATAAGGCCTTTATGGTAGAAAATTAATTATTTTTTAGCTAAGGAAAAACTACCAGAAACCAAAGGTTGAAGAACTTTGTTTAAGGGAGCAAATGTTTCCCTCCGTTTCATCGGTTCCGATTAATTTAGCCCCGGGCAATGCATCAAACGCACCATCAAAATGGAATTCTATCGGAGCTGCCGAAAGCCGCCGTGTTAGGCCGAGTAGTTCTGATTAATTTCGCAGCCAGGCGAACAATATTGGACCGCTAAATATTTTAGAAGATAATTAAAATTCAGTTCATTAAGCATTCCCGGCGCATTTATCTTCGCACCGCAGCGCGACCATGACGTACGGCCGCAACAAATCACCCCCTTTCATCGGGCTCGGCGGCGCGGCAGTAGCGGTGGCGCGTTAAAATATGCAGCGCCGACTGCCCGGACTCCATTGAACCGCGAATGTGCAAACCACACAAGAGATTTATTTAAAACATTTCGGCTCGAATTATTTTATAACAATTAAAATATGATAAAATACGGGTCGAGTCGGGGCTTTGCATTTGAATCGAATGGCGGCAAAAGGAGCGCGGAGCAGAGTCTTCCGCGGCATTGTGCACCGGCCGGGGGTGCGATTCCATTCCCGTCCCGCCGGAGCACAAAGCGACCGTAACTGCTGCCGGGACTGGGAACCGGGACTCGACTCGCATCGCATCGCATATGCACGGAGAAATCCAGAAAATTTACATGTCACGCTTAATCTGGGCCATTGTTCCCGTTTGTGTTCAGCCATTGGTCCGCCGCCGTGCATCACAACTAAAACGTGAAATCTGCGGTCCTTTGTGCCGCCGGCCCGGGAAGGATATGTTTGCGCCATCCCGCCACGCTGTCCCCAAAATCTGAAAGCAACCCTTTTATTAATATTATGCAGCTGGCGCACATTCGGGATGTCACCCTTTGTGGAACAACAGCGCGTCCCGCCATTTCTATGAGGAACAAGCCGAGGCCCAAAGCCGCATTTAGAATTGGATTCGGGCTCAGCCCCGGGTGCACTTACTGCCAGATTCCACGAGTTTATTCAAAAACGCCAAAGCGCCGCAGGAATGTTTCTCGTAAATTCGGTTATTGTGCAGCGCCCGCCCGCTAAATTACGCTCAATGGGAGTTGTAAGGCCGCCGAACTGCAGTGCCTTACCCAAAGAATACGTAATTAACTTTGTTTGGGACATTTTATCTTAAATAACTTCACTTTTACCCCAGTCAAATAGGTAGAATTGTTATCCTACGAAATTAGTAGACACAACTGATTTTAGCAACGTATATATGGCGACAGTCAAATTATAAGTATAAAAGTATTTCCGTTTTAGACGGCTATGTTTTGTAAAACTTGCTTACTAGATATCCTATAATTATTTTAGAAATATTCATTGTCATATTGGATCCGCCATCTTTAGTTCCCAAATTCTGACAGAAGATTTAAAAACTCTATGAACTAATTTTCGAGAGAATCAAAAAAATTGCGCTGGGAACGCTTTTGTATTAATTATGATTGAAATCTCTTATTAGGCAATTTTATATCCGAAATAAGCGACCAGAAATCCGATGAATAGCAAGCTTATGTCGCCATATTGGATTCGAGATCCTGAATCGTAAAATTTTGATCTAAATATAGTAGATTCGAAATCACCGAAATCCCTTTTGTACTAATTTTGTTCTACCATCTTGAACTTTCGAATTTCCATAGTAGATTCGAAACTGCCTTTTTATTTTCTTTAAAATACTTCCTCAAAATACCTTTCGTGCTAATTCATAAGAATCAATTGTATTTCAAAGATTTTGGTCGCCATATTGGACTCATTTCCATTAATATCCGTTACCATTTTGAATCTGCCATCTCGAATTTTAAATTTGGACGGCATATTTGAAGTCAACATTCCCAAAAACCCTTAAGTATCGATTTTCGTGAAAATCCTTTCAAATGTAAAGTTTTCAATCGCCATCTTGAGTCCGCCATATTGATCTTCTATTATTATCTGAAAAAAAAATTACCCTAAGTTAGAATATGGATGAAAATTAGAAAATATCGAAGCAAGAGTTTAGGTGTGATTGAGCAAAAAACAAAAAACCAAATTTCATATATAATATCTAATATCTTCTTCTGAATGCAAAAATAACTGCACATACATGGGTTGAGAAACTGAATTGAGATTGGGATGGGTTTTCAATCCGCGTATTTAACTAATTGGCTTCAATCCCAATCGAATCGAAGTGAAGTCAGAAGTGGTGGAATCTGGTATAATACGCCAAGATGGACAAAAATCAAGAAAAATTAATATTAAATGCTTGTGAAAGTTATATTTATTTATTTCTCTTTGCCTTATTTATAACCCTCTGTGGGTCCTTTGGTAATTATAAAACCTACGCAACTGCTACAATATGAAATAATACTAGAATTTAATTTAATTTTGTTTAATTTTAATAGAACTTTTGAGTTCTAACATTTGTTAGAAAGTTACATGTCAAGCTAATAAAAGTGTGTTAATAATACATTTTTTAAATTTTTTTTTTTAACAGACTTTCAAGAGCTGTGTTTATGTTTCAATTAAAAAGAAGTGAATGCACTTCAGGACATAGGGGGGATGTCTCATCGGCTGAGGGTTGATAAAACCTGCCCAATATTGGAAAACATCCGAAATATGTTCACCCCTCGGCAGTTTTCACCTACTCTACTGGGAAATTTCATTTATGCCGGAGATTCTTTCCTCTTTAGTCATGCATTTCTGTGTACTCCTTATTCGCGTGGCACATTCCCGGGGGAGCTCGGGGAGCGGGCCAAGTGGTTGGTTCGTTGGTTGCTGGATGGTTGGCTGGCTCTAACCACCCCATTCGCAGAATCCGTCTTGCCGTAGCCATGCATCAGCTTGATTTATGGGCCGAGATACGACAGCGAAATTGCAAGAATGGTATTCAATGTGCGGCGTATATCTGCCTCTGTGCGGAATCCGTGTATGTGCCACCCTGTGCGGGCGCCTGTGAATCTGGGCGGGGGCAGAGGCAGAAAAAAGGAGCTGTATCCCTCTCAAGGAGAAAAAAAAAAGAAGAAATTTCGTCCCGAGAAAAAAGGAGGATCGCACAGGCTCGAGGAGCCCGAGAAGTCCTAACCGCCCTAGCCACCCTTTCCGCCCTTTTGCCGCATGTAAGGCAACAGCGGCAGCAACGGGGGCAGCAGGGAAATCAACAACAGCGCCACCGGGAGCAGTGGCGGGCCAATGTTGAACATTCAGCTACAGTGGTTTTCCCCGCACTCCGTCGCCGGGGCGTCCGGGTTTTTTTGTGCTCCTTCTTCCGTCCTATTCCAGCACATTCTTTAACTTGATGGAATGATTTAGGCGCAAAGAAGACACATATAAATTGCTCTCTCTGCCCGGCGGCGCTCACCACCCACTCTCGGCCCCTTGGCTCGACCCGGCGGGATCTTTCTGGGGCTCGAAGCGCTCTTTTCTGGCCTTAAAATCAGATGATTCTATTCAAGGAGCAGCCCTGGAATGTTGCCGGGATGCGCGGAGGGCAGGACGAACGGGAAGGGTAGCCGCAAAGTTTTCTGGTAGTAGGTCGCAATCCAGAAGGAGCTGGTGAGACTTTGAAGGACGACCACCACCAGCCCACAGGAATATTTTAATCAGGGTAAAGGAAGTCGATGGGATTCCTTAATTTTCCGGCCCTCCTGCTGGAGGACTTCCTGCTCCTTCCGGACTATATATATTCCGAAAAAATTCCTGCAACTCGTCGCTTTTTCTCTCCGCAACAGCTCCGGGTAGGATTTATCGATCCGGCGCGACGCTATTCACCGGGGCGACACCAATTGACGGACAAATAAAACCAGAGCACAGTTCTCTGTACGGATATCTGCATTAAATCCTCATAAATCGTGAGGCAATCCGAAAACCCTTTTATTCCCCGAAATCATCCTGTTTCTCACTACACATGTAGGAGAAGAGGCGCACACGGGCAGCCCCAAAAGAATCCCAGAACCCGGCTCCCGGACACACGTAAAAAGTGCAAAAAGAGAGCGCAAGAACGGAGGAAGAAACTTCATACATTTCCGAAATCCTCAAAATCGAATCTTATATCTAAATCTGGGCTTAGAACCGCGTTCACCCATTATTTATCCGGGATTAGGGCAAAATCCCCTTAAAACTGAGCGCTTCCCTTCGCCTCTTAGCGCAACCATTTTCTCCAGTCCAGGACCCAACGAATGTTGTTTCTGGTGTGAGCCCGGCTGCTGCTGGCTGCAGTACTTCGTCGTTTTTTTTCCTCCTCCCGAGTCCCGGGTCCTGTGAACCAGGCAGGATCTTTCCCGGAGACGAATGGTTTTTGTGTGTCTTATTCTGCGGATGCATCCGTGTCGGGAGCAAGATCCCTAACAAATCACGGCCCAGGACGAACGAGGTAAGGTGGCTCACTTCATTCCGGGACAGTCGTAGGACGCAGAACGCACTGCAACGCTGTCGTAGCGAAGCGAATTCCCGGCTCTTCCTTAATCTTCCTGTACCCGTAGATGTGTAGTGCCTCCCCCTCTGCTAGGTGTGTCTTTCAACACTTCTTGGGTAGATATGCAGATTCAAATGGAGTCGTAAGAAGAAGAACGCCAGGAGTGGGACTAATTAGTCGGGACATATGTTTCTTCGGGGCTTAGGGATGACAGATGTCCTCGGATTGGAACTTTCCTTAGATGGAAAAGTTGTGTCGGGAGATTTAAGGACTTTCGGTCGGTGTGAGATGAAGCTCAGTTACAAAAGGTACAATGTTCCTGTTGTACAAAAAGACCTAGACTTTTTAGGGCGGAATTAAAATGGCTGAATACTTAAAGCTACAGGGGGCCTCAATAGCTCGTTTGGTAACGCAAGGTGGGTTCAATTCGCATCAGAATCCCTGGTTAAAAAAGTGGCATTACAATAGGCTTACAATGGCCTAAGTGTGTCTGCAGAGAACCACATCAATCTACATCTACATCTCTTTAAAGATACAAGTCCACGAAAAAAGTTGTTCAGTAGAAGGAAAATTCTTTTATTTTTTTATTAAATAAGTTATAACATTTTAATTAAATTTATTTCATTTGGTGTGAATGAATAAGACAATTAAAAGTAAAAGGCATTATTTTCTCTTTTTCGCTCTCAGTGAAAGTAACTTTAAATTTCAAAGACAAGTGCCCTTTTATGAATTAAATTTCATATTATAAATATGTCAGATTATACAAAATTATATACGTTATTATAAAAATAAAATCACATACATTTTTCATAATCGAGTTTACTTAATCTATTTTTATCGAATATTTTCATTTCCCACCAAGATCATAACTTTTTTAACGAGATGGACTGCTTTCTGAAAAATTTGTGATTTTAATTTTTTGTATCAGAAAAACAACAAATGCATTTTTACATGTAAGTTTTTCATGAAAGCTGCCAACCACGAACAAATTCGAAGAAAATTATTTTAAAATAGTATTAGAATAAATAAACTGTGTATAGGGAGAGAGATGATTTTTTGTTTGGGGCCGTGTTATTCCAAAATCGTGTAAAAAAAAGAGTTGGGTGTATATCGATTTCTGAAAAAAAGTGCTTCAAAGATTGTATTGCATAGTTCGCTGAATTAAAAAAATTGTAATATTTACCCGATATCATCAGTTTTTCAAAAAATATATGAAACTCTGCAGAACACTTCAAAAACTTGGCATTCGGATCTTTTATTCCTCGCAAAGTGTTCGAATAATCATTTTAAAAAGTGAGATAAACTGGCCGTTATTAAATTATGATTTTGAAAGTTTGTCCAGGGTATGTTTTATCACTTCTGCCATTACAGAAAAATAAAAGTCGACTATTTGCAGCTGTGGGCTGTTTTGCATTGGCAGGGTTATTGGCCTGAGTAGCCCTTTTCTTTAACTCAGCTAAAAAATTTCATTAACTTATTGTTTACTTTTTCTAATAATCTACCATTAGCTTGGCAAGGTCAGGGTTGAAAAATCGGTTCCATTCTGCACTTACAGATTAATTAAATCTAATAATTGCATGCTTTATACACTGAGAAATGTTTTAAAAACAATGCGAACAACATTAAGTTTATAATATTCAAATATGATCTGGCGTCAATACCGAAAATTATTAATTTAACTACATTTCACATTAAAGTTTGGAGTTGACAATTTCACTCCTTGATTTAACAAAACCCAGTTTTTAAACAACACTTTAAACATTTTCAAAATAAAGTGCTACATTTTCGTTATTGCCTATATTAGTTGTGGCAATTAAAATTAGAATTTGTTGAATATCTTACTTAATCCTTTGAAAAATGTTTTTTTTTCCAACCATTTGAATTTTATGAAAATTGTTATACAGGGGCTCTTGAGGTCGTTGATTACGAATTTGCTATTAGGTTTTTAAAATTCGAAATAACGGATACAATGTCAGGCAAAACTTTTGAAAGAATCTTAATTTCTTTGGAAAAAAATATATGTAGGGGTTTTCAAGGTTGTGATTGCAAATTTACCATCAGATTTTCGAAATTCGAAATTACTGATTCAATATAGGGGAGGAAAAATTAAATTTAATTTTGAATTTTGAAAATCTGACAGCGAATTCGTAAGTAAAAATCTCTAAACTCCCCATATGCTAATTTTCATGAAATTTGAAAATCTTTAAAAATTCTTGTCCGCCATATTGTATGTATGTATGAATTTTCAAAATCTGATAGCAGCTTCGTAAACAGCGACCGCAAAACCTTTATATACAATACAATTTCACTTTATGTTTGGTTGACTTTTAGATTAAAAGACAGAAATTTTGATGTGAATAATATCGCATGTAATTTAAAAGATTTCCGTTTACCTTAAAATTTTTCATGCTGCCTTAGGGCAAAAACACATCTAGCGCTTTTACAGCGAACTAGCCAGTTTTTTTAAAGAAAAATAATGAAACCCAATAATGAAAAAAGCTGTCATTCAGCTTCAAGCCAGCTTAAAATGTCAAGTTGCAATATTATGCTGCCTTATTGAGTTTCATTGGTTTAAAGCTCAAGCCAGCTTGAAAGCTCATGCTGTGTTTCTGTTCTTAGAGCCGAAATACATCTAGATCTTTCTCAGCCAGCTTTTAGCCGGGCTAGAGATATATGGCTGGCGGAAAAGTTCTGTAAAACAAAACTACGTAGCAGCTTTGTCATAATATAATAATAATCCTTTAAAAGTAGCATTTTATAACGTTTATCCTTTACATTCCACAAGTACGACCTCATCTTTACCATTTATATAATCTTCTCTTCCATTTTTTAACCTTCTGAGCGTGTTTGGGGCGTACAGGCCAAAATGAGAATAACATTTTAAAACAAAACCAATAAATCTTAACATTATTAAATTTCTTCGTTGGATTTCATTGAACAACAGCTAATTCTCTTATAAAATGCACTTCGGGGGCTGTACGCCCCAAACACGGAAATATGTTTTACATGATCAGAAGGTTAAGAAAAATTACAGTGAGTATATAACTGAGTGTTCAGTTGCCACATCTTAGTTTTAAAAGATAGCTGTCAGAAATGACAGCAAATCTGACTTTAAGTCAAAGTCAGCGTAAAAGCCCAAAATGCAATAGTGTGCTGCCATATTGGGTTTAAAGCTCAAGCCAGCGTAAAAGCTCGTATTGTGTTTCGGCCCTTACATGCTAAGTCAAAAGCTTTTAAATCAAATATGTTTTTTTTTCGCTATAAGTTTTCGATGGGTGTTTAATTGAACAATGGAAAATGAAAGTAAAAGTGTCTACTGTTATATTAATGAATATATAATCTGATTTTAACCCACAGAAGCGGGTACTTTATACCTACATATTAATTTGAGGCTCAGAAAACGAAACTGAGCAACACGGAGGAGTTGTTCTGTATACGCTAATTAAAAGCGCCTTTATACAAAAACGTGAGAGATGCGTCTTCCGAGGAACTTGAGAAATTCTAGTGGCATTCGTAGTCTGCTTAAGATATCACATTGCACCAGTAAATTACGGTTTTAATAAAAACAGATCTCCCGCTCGACAGCCCCGGGGCAACGAAGCGTCATCTGGGAGAGAGCGGAAAGCAGTCACGAACCCCCCGGATCCATGTGGCGCACTCGTGACTCCCGGTCCTGGAAAAAATCCTCTTTAAATTAATGAATTTAGCACTCCGCTGCAAGCGCGCGACAACTCTTCTTTTCGTTTCGGCCGGGGGAGCATCTTTCGTCGACAGCCCAATCCACTTACCCGGGAATAACACGGCCCGGCTAAACAGGGAAATTTAATTAAAGCCGTGCGCCCCGGCACTCGATCCGGTTCGGGGCTTGGGGCTCCGTGCGAGTTTTATTATTAAAATTTCATGCATGTTTCATCCTTTAATAAATTTTAATTTCATCTCTTCTGCTCGTCGGCATAAGTTCATTTTTCACTAGTCGGAGATACACAGGGATCATCACCGGTAACATGATGGCCAAGGAGCCGCCTGGAGCTGCCTGGAGCTGTTGTAGCGCTGCCGTGGAGCAGGGCCTGGATGGATCCGGTGCTGCCGGGGCCCCGTTAACGTGCCTGCGTTCCGGGCGTTATCATGTTGAGGCTTATCCGACCCGGCGGCGGGGGAATGTGCTCTGTGCCTTTCAATTGCCGGGGCTACATGAGATTTTCATTGCGAAGCCCCTGGAAGAAGCACTCAGCCGTGTGCTCTCCGTGTGGGCGCCGGCCTTGTTAATTAGTCAGCCTAACTCACTTTTCTCATAATGAGATAATTAATCCTGGAAGCATCGGATTTCCCAGCCTCCTGCACAATTCAGGAAACATGAATACACCCAGGAATTGAATTCCATAAGTGCGGGCATAAACATGAGCCAGCTCCGCCTGGCGGCCGGCTCGTCCTTCCCAGTCGCCGCCTTTATTACGCTTCTTTTCAGAGTCCCCCATACCCAGATTATATCCAGGATCAGAGCCTGCGGGGAGGACGACGATCCTTTCAACCGGCTTGAATTATGGACGGGACCATAAATTCACCCGTAATCGTATCCTTTTCTAGCGCTTCCCTCGCAGCCTCCTTGAGAGGCCCGGACTTCTTAGATCCGATCCGAAAAAAGCGCGCTTTATTTATGATTTTGTGCAAATATGCTGCGCCTCCTCCGGCCAGTCGCCTGCTGCATATCCCAGCTCCAGTGCTGCTCCACTCATGTACGGATTGATCTTTATTATTTCAGACATACTTAAAAGCTAATACCAATAAAGAATTCGGCAAGTAGTTTCCAAAAAGCCAGACGACAGCCGAAAAACTCTCCAGAACTCCATCCAGCTCCTCATGAGCGCGGGATATGAACTTGTTATGAATGCGAGCAGGACAAAAACGCAATTTGGACGCGTTCCAAAAAGTTTTATTTGTTGCGATTCTCCATATCCATCGAATATACAAAAAGATAAAAAAAAAAAAAAATCAAATAGAATAAAATAAAAAGTAGGACGGGATAGAGGAGACTTTAGGAATCATCGCCCAGCTTTTCTGGCACTCGGAAAGGACATGAAAGACGCTCTCTGGAGGGCTGCGAATGTGCGACACCAGAAAACTTCGTCTTTTCACTTGTCAGGGAATGTTCGACCCATTTTCGTTCTCATGTCCTTTTTCATTCCGGCGAAAATATTTTTCCCAATTTATGGGACTTTGCCATTGAAGCTCAACTATTTTTATTCAGAAATATTCCTCAGTGAGGACTGGTCACTGCCATCAAATTTGCAAAATTTGTAGCTCTTTCAACCAATTTCAAAGGTCAGAATACACAACTTTACATTTGCATTATACATTAAGTTAAGTAAACAACTCAGTTCATTAATTTTATATCTTCATGCCATGAATATTTTATTTATATACTGAAACGTAAATTGTTGTTGAATGCTTACTAAAATCAGGATTAGGACCCTTAATATTGAATACGATTCGATTTGAAGTAGTCTTAAACCGAAAATTTAGTGTCGTTAAATACAATATTAGGAATAAAAATCGTAGCAACTCGATCTTAAATATTTACGACGTTAGTCTTAAAGAAGGAACGCCACTCTAATTTGTTATGCAAGATACTATGAACTATTATACATATTTACACAGATTATTTTCTTAATCTGTTTGGCTGTAGCTATCGTTGTAATTAGTAGTTCTTTTTTAAATTGATTTTTGACAAAATGACGAAGCGTTATAATTAAAAATTTTAAATGTTTAAAAATTCTTCTTCATTCAAGAATCCTTAAAATGTAGAAAATTTTATAATTTAGTGTTCGAATTTGAAAAATTCGTTTCGATCAGTACGCAACTGAAAGTGAAAGTGGTTCATCATACAACTTAAAATGACAAAACTTTGTTATTTTTGTTATTCGAACTTACAAATTACTACACATTCTTCTAAATGTATTTACATACTTTCAGAAAATGCAAACAGAAAAGTAATCGTAAAATTAAATATGTGATAATTATAGCTATTTAATAAGTTATTTTAAATTTATTCTGAAGGACTAAAACAACTAAAAACTCGCAGCATTAAATTTTAGTAAATTTCACGCAAGATGTAGCCAGAGGTTACTTGAAGAAATGTATGGGAATGAGGAATTGAATATTTTTTAGCCTAAAAAATTCAACAAACATGAGTTTTGTTTTGGAATGTACCCTTAAATAAATCTGTTATTTTTATTGACTTTTTTATTTATGAAAACAGATTTCAATAAATAAAATTGTTGTATAAATGAAATTATATATGTAGTATCTTATTGCACGAAGAAAAAATTTAAATGCTTCTTTGGATACTCGAAACGGTTAAGAATTTAAATACTACCGTGATCAAAAAGTAAAGCCTACTTTTATTTTAAATTGCGCGGGTACATCGATTCGAGCAAATCTTCTTATTTTTGTTATGTTGGCAGCACAGTTACTCATATCTGTGTAAAATTTCACGCCAGTACGTCATTTGTTTGGTTAGTTTCGTTGTGTTTTCTGAGCAACTAAAAGTGAATTTTTCGTTTTTTAGAATTTCTGATTTTATTGAGCAAAGAAGTTGTATTAAATTTTGTTTACGGAATGAAATTTCTCTTGCAGAAATGTTTAGAATGTTGCAGAAGGACTTCGGCGATCAGGTTTTGTTTGAAAGAAATGTTAACAACTGGTATAAACAGTTCAAAGAAGGTAGAGAAAGCGTTGAAGAACATCAACATCAGTCAATGAAATCAAAGATTTGGTGCTCAAAAATCGTCGGTTGACAATTAGAGACATTGCTGATACTGTAAACATTACATTTGGATCGGTCCAAGACATTTTGAAAGACCATTTGTTCTTGAAAAGAGTTACATCTCGATTGGTTCCAAAAACACTTAATTTCTTGAAAAAACAACGTCGTGTTGAATTCTGTGAAATAATGCTCTCTGACTATCAGAACGAGATGAAACGCATCATAATTGGAGATGAGACTTGGATCTATGCTCACGACCCGGAAACAACCGATCAATCCAGCGAATATCGTGCAAAAGGCGAGGCAAGACCAAAAATATCACGCCAAAGTCGTTCAAAAATCAACGTCATGTTAACAGTATTCTTCGATTGTCGTGGTGTGGTCCATTATACATTCCTTCTGATGGGCCAAACTGTTAACAAGAAATATTATTTGAGTGTTATGCGTCATTTGCGTAAAGCTATTCGACTCAAGAGGCCAGATTTATGGAAAGACAAGAATTTTTTTTTTGCATCACGATAATGCGCCATCTCAGACTGCATTGGTTCTTCAAGACTTTTTCATCAACAATTCGATGCATGCCTTTCCACAACCACTGTATTCGCCAGATTTAGCTCCATGTGACTTCTGGTTATTCTCTAAGCCCAAAAAACAGCGTCAGGGACATCATTTTCAATCCACTGATGAAATAAAAGAAAAATCGAAGAAGGAACTGAAGGCCATTCCAATCATCGAGTTTCAGAAGTGTTTCGAGGATTAGAAAAATTGCTAGCATAGGTGTATTGTATCGGGCGGGGACTACTTTGAAGGGGATAATATAGATTTGGAAGAATAAATAAAACTTTCGAAGTTATAAACAAATTGACTTTACTTTTTGATCACAGTAGTATATTATTGTACTTATAATCTGTACTCATATGGAACCTTAGACCTTTTTCTGCTTACAATCGTTCTCCCACTTGTAACCTGGGGATTTTTGGGGAGTTTTCATATTTGGGAGATTATGTCATTGTAGATTTTATCGTGGGTGATTATAAAATGGGGGATTTTGAAATGGAGGATTTCTTTCCCAACCCTACATAACACCTCGCAACTTCTTAAGGGTCTTAAGTGGGTCTTAAATGACTAAACTTTGAACACATTTTTTAATGGTGCAATAAATATAATTATATTGAAACTATTGTTTATTGAAAAAAGCAACATTTGAACAATATTTTGTGAAATTTTTGTTTGAAAATTTTGAAAATTGACCCTCTGGTGGCTATTTTTCGAAAACTTGGTGAAAATGCGGTAGGCATGATAACTTGCTTTAGATTTATCTGAAATAAATTTTTTTTTTCTTGTAGTATACGTGTATAGCTCGGGGGTGACCGAAGGATTTGTTAAAAAATCGAAATTTGAATTTTTGCGGCTTTGCGCGCTAAAAAATCATTTTTCGTAATAAAAAATCAATATATTTTGCCACATAAGTAAAGTTGTAATGCACTAAAAAGAAAATCCTTCAGTCACCCCCTAGAGAATACTATGTAGAAGAAGTACGCAAAATATTAGGATGATCGGTGGAATAGTTTTTAAGTAATCGTGACTACCGACATAAAAAATGTGTTTTCGAGAAAAACTGGACTGGAAATGAAGAAGAAATCAGCGTTGTGAATATACGGTTCGAGCAGGTGGTAGAGCTTAGTGGGGGAAATCGCTCACTCTCTTATAGTTTTGCTCCGATCGATTTGAAACTTTGATAAAATACTCTTGTTATGATATACTTTAAAATGAAACAAAAAAAAAATTGATTTTTTCAAATTTTGAAACCCATGTACCTACCCCCTTAAGTTTTCGCTTAACTATAGGCAGCCGTTGAATAATTTAAAACGATCTGAAATAGGAAATAGGAATTGCTATAGAATTTAGTACCCTGTACGGATATAGTCTACAATATTGAAAATTAGACTCTTAATTATGTTATTAGAAAAAACTTTTCGAATTTTTAAAATGGTCCCATAATATGAAAATAGAGGTCGAAGTTTTTCCGCAAAGAAAGATTCTCTATAAAGGTCAGGGCCAGATTAAAACTATCAAAAATGTCAGCAAATCACGTTTATGCCCAAAGTAGACTCAAATCCACATCAATGAAATGCATATTTATGTCTTGTGTAAACTAATATTAACAATTCAAATTTAAAAATTTTAAGAATATGCTGAAATATCATCAGAATCTTTCTCACTAAATATATAGTCGTTTTTTTGGCTAGTTTTTTCAACAATAATAATAAGGGAATTTTCCGCACTATTATATAACAAATTATTTTCCCTGTCTAACTCTACTAAAGTGAATCGCTTCTAATTATCTTAAAACATAAATTGCTCTCCCTGGAGATTTACTGAATCGAAGAACACTTGAGTGTGCTTAATTGGAATGAAAACAAACGCACAGATTTCTTTCCTGTTAGGAAGGGGCTCCATAGCCTCCCAGTGGCCATCTTCGGCTGGATTTTCCCGGGGCCGGAACGGCAGCCCCAAGCGCAGCCATGTAAAATTCATTAAAATGCTCAGACGTTCTTGTGTTTATTCTTTTGCCGATATCTCGAGTGGTCCATTTTGGACGCAGCAGCCACAAGAACAACAGGCCGCGCCTGGCTAATGTCATCAAAGTGTGAAGCAGGAATTAAGTACAAGCGCGTTGGCTCCGAGTCAAGCATCCAGGGTCGTAAATCAAAATGGTAAAACGGTTGTGCAGCGCCCCGATCCCACCGGAGACCGGGTCTTGCGTGTCCGGGTGCATCAGCCGGGTCCACAATTTCATAGGTCGTAAAAAGCGCCCAGACGGGAGATGATGCTCTGCACTTAAAAAGGACCATCAGGACGAGGACACGATATGGCCGGCGTTTTTTCCGCGCACCGCCACTTGACTACTTATTTTTTCGCCACTTAAATATTGCGGGCTTAGTGAGCGTCTTAGCGGGCTATTAATAATCGGCCATTTAATTTTTTGACAATTTTAATGGGCTGGTAATTAAGTGCCAAATGAAAAATTTTCCCAGCCCGTCTGGGAGCGAGCCGGAGCCCACGTGAAATATTGAAATTCCTCTCGGTGCGCTGAACACATTGCGCATTCATTTGCGTCCGCGTCCGAAAAGGATCAAAGCATCGCCAGAATTCTACACGAAATTCGCGCATGTCACTGTAGAAATTATTGGGCACAATCTGCAATTTATGCGTGTTCAGTTTTGTAACGTTGTCGCTGATTAAATTATATCGCCCTCAGGATTTATGGTGCATACTTTGTTTTGCTTGACGAACATCTTCACACGGCGAGTTGTATGCCTTGAACTTATTTTCCCCAAAAAGATGTTTTGTTCTTATGCACTCACAAAGTGTTAAAGCAATGTCGCTCTGCTACTTTGTAATTTATTATTCTATTACTACGTACTGAATACTTTAAAAAGAAGATACGATTGATACTGAACATACACCTACAACAGTCTTTAAGATCATCATGGAGTTATTTTTGAAATTTTAGGTATTTACGTGCAAGAAAAGTATTATAGCCTTTAGAATGAAAAACTTTTCTTCTCCGAAATTATCTTGTCTTAACTTAACTAACTAGTTATATTTTGGAAAAACTAAATTTCTATTTATCTTCCCGAATCTTCCTATTTATCGATATCTTTCTACGGAACGAGTGTCTGAACAACTCTGTCTGGGAAAAAATCTTGCAATCAAAATTTCTACTAGTCTAATTAAGCTAGAACTTTGAAGTTTTGCACAAATATATAAGTCGGATGACAATGCAATATACTGTATTTAATATTTTCCTAAATCCAATATGACCCCCAAGGTCAAGGCCCCAAGATGGCAGATGACCTTTTTCCTCACAACCCTCTTGACATGGATATCAAATGAAAGGGTTTGACGAGTAAAATACGATAAAATATGTGACATGATTCTAAACTCAATATGGTGGACGATTTTTTTTGTTTGTATTTTACATTTAGCCCGCTCATTAAGTTTTCTGCTACGTTAAAATTGTGCTTCATTGTGTACAGTTGAAATTTATTCATCAAAATAAAAAATAAATAAAATGCAGTTTCTGAGGTCTTTGTGCCGATTACGATTCGATTTGAAGAATTAACGATTTCTATTTTAAATAAAGTTTTGATATTTTGAAATTCAGTTTTTAAAAAAGGAAATTGTTTTACAGAAAAAGCAATCCTATTCAAGATTTTGACAAAATTAAAAAAAATCTCAATTTCTAGTTAAATTTTCTGGATATTGTACCGATTTCTGCCAGGACAAAATATTACAAATATACTTACATGCTTGCATGCAAAGTTTGAGGAAATGATTATATTATGATATCTCAACATTCTTAAATTTAAAGCGAGAAACCAAGTATTGCTGCTTCATTTGAATTGACATTAAAAATATCGTTGCTAAAGAAATAATTTATTTAGTTAATTAGAAAAAGGATAATTTCCTAGTTAAGGACAAAAAATGATTCCTTTTATTTAAAATAAAAATTAAACATATTAGTAACCGATTTTTATGGATTGCTTTTTGAAACACCAGCCTGCTCCAATTAAAATATAGTTGGTGTGGGAGTAAAGTATTCTCACCATAAATAAAAAACGTAGTATCCCTATCTCTATCTATCTATCCCTCGATTTGCACGGTACTTAATTTGTACGGTTTTTACACATTGAACACGCTCATTCCACAAACTCGATTTATTATTGAAGATTGAAGGCACCCTTTTGGTACATTTTAATCACAGACTTGAAGACGGAATTAGAATATGTATATGAATATAAATAACAGGAAGTGTAATTTTAGGTTTTTAAGATTTCATTTGATAATGTTTGATTATTATAGCCCAATTATATATATAAATAAATGAGAATATGAATTCAAAATCATTTCATTCTTATTATGAACCATATTATACATGTTTTTGTTTTTAGTTTATTATGAATGTATTAGTATGTCCGAAATGAACCTGAAATCGAAAATAAAATTAATGAACAAAATTGAATTAACTGAATTTGCTAAATTATACTCCCCTGTACCTGGAGATTACAGGTACTCCTATGTAAAAACTGAGCTGAAATGAAACAAAGAAAAATGAATTAACTTCACCGCCCAACGTATGTAAACAAATTTAAGGAAGTACAACAACAACAACAGGGAAAAAATGTGCACATTAAAATTGTTAACAACTCCAATTTCCCCAGCTGGGAAGCCAACCCGCGTTGACAAAGAAATCATCGCAAGTTTATTAAAACGCAAATTTAAAGGCAACAATTTAAAATATCGCCAGAAATCACACGACAAATTTTCATTTGACAGTTGCCGGGGCGAAGTAAAAGATCACATTTTTTCACCAAAAGAAATGCAATTTCTGCCACATGAATTCTCAGGGAATTATGAATTGCACTTACCTGATTCAGATTCATTAAAAATAAAACATAAAACACAGCACACACAGCACAAAACCGACATGAACCATTCCCGACATTTAACGAATTTCACCCGGCGAGCGCAACTGACATTTATGATTTGACAGTGCGATCAGGTGGATTGATGGGCGGCGAATTTGGCGGTATTACCCGATATGGGTTAAATTCGCCAATTAATTTAAAAATTCAAATATTTAAATTCAAAACATGTCCAATGAGAGGAAGGGAGATGGCCTGATGCGCTAGAGCGTCCTTATCGCACGGGGTCGATAATGCAGATTATCGGAAAAAGACATAACACCTTCAAGGTAGAACTGCGGCGAATTTGCTAATTAGTAATAGTATGATTCAGTTCACACGTCTGAAATTGGATCGGGGTCGGTGGGGGAGAGTTTGGGTCAGTTCCCAGGCTATACTGCACCTACGAACGAAATTGAAGTTGTGCAGCATTTTTCCGCTGGAAAAAAAAGATCAAATGATCACACAATTTGATCACACCAAAGGACTATATAAGGAAGCACCACGATCGATTCTCTCTCTTGTCTTCTTTTTCTCTGCGACCTACTTTACAACGAACTTCGATTGAACTTGACATTGGATTTTGGATTAAACGGATTGTGGATTAACTTGGATTTTTTTTTTTTTTTTTTTAACGCAAATTGGAACTAGGCACAGGAATCGGTTTTTTTCAAAGTAATGCTCTTTTTAGAGCCATTTAGAAAGGATAATTGATTTCCTGTTGGGGTTTGGGATTTAAATTTAAGATAATTTTTGTGTCAGAAATTATTAAAAGCAAAAAAAAACCAATTGTAAATTGTGATTGTTCATTTTAAATTAAGACAGTGAAATAAAGGAACCATAAACTAAAACTTCATGCGTCTTTGCACCGCTACACAACCACCAATTTTCTGTTTTTCAGCATTTGGTTGCGATAACGATTGAGTTTGCTATAATTCAAAACATTTTTTGGTGGTTCCATCCAGGAACAGTGTGCAGTTCGTTTACGGTTCTTTTATTTTATATTTGTCTTCCTCGACTAAGTAACCAAAATTTAGCAACATGGCTACATTAAAATCTCTGCTGGCTAAAGAATCTGTCTTGAGATCCAGGATAGAAAATTTAATCGAAAATGGAAAGAAAACTGGGATCGCCAGGCGAAATCAGGGTTTCTACGAAACAAAGGTTGCGGATCTTAAATCGCTTTGGGAGCGATACAGCGAGATAGATTTTGAAATTATGAACCACTTGCAAGAAGAGTCATCAGAGGAGCCTCATGACTACTCAAAAAAGAATAATTTTGGTTCGGTGGAAGCTAAATACTCTGAATACATGGGTGAATTACTAGAAGGTTTAAGAAAATTTACTGCAGGAACCACAGGCACTAATTCTAGCGGCAATAACGATCCAACAACCAGTACTTCGCATGACTCCACTCTTCCAAAAATAGCATTACCGAAATTTAACGGTGATTACGACACATGGAGATCATTTCATGATTTGTTCGTTGCGATTGTGCATAATCATTCTAAGCTCACTCCAGCACAAAAATTGTATCATCTTAAAACTTGCTTGGTTGGAGATGCCGAACGCGTTTTAAGACACACTCCAATAACAGATGATGATTACGAGATCGCTTGGAACAAGTTGAAGGAACGGTATGCAAATGTTCGCATTTTGGTCAACCATCAACTCAAAATGCTTGTGAATCAACCAAAAATAACTCACGAAACAAGCAAAGGCATAAAATCGTTGATCGATGTAACCGAAGAATGCTTACAACAGCTCCAAAATTTAGAGGTAAATACGAGCTCGTGGGATGCACTACTCATTTATATTCTAGTACAAAAACTCCCATTCGCAACACTCAAGGAATGGGAAGAAGATCAAGGATCGAAAAAGGAGTTACCGAAATTTTCCCAATTTAAGGCATTCCTGAATACACGACTAAAAATTCTGGAATCAATTTCTGACGCAATTGGACACAAACCAACCCAACCAAAGGCAGCGAATAAAGAAAAAACTTCTACGTATCACATCACAAAGGAAGGCAAATGCCCTGCTTGTGAAGAGAGACACTTCATACAAAAATGTCCAAAATATAAAGGCATGGGTATACAAGCTAGGCGTAAAATAATTCAGGCATCAGGTAGGTGCCTAAATTGTTTATCCAAAGCTCATACAGTCGCTAACTGTACGAGCAAAAATAAATGCTTCAAGTGCAACCAAGCCCATCACACGTCCTTGCATGAAGAAAACATAAAACCACAATCATTCCAATCCACACAAAACAAGAGCAATTCGCAAGATATTAGACCACATCAACCCGATATCTCTAGCCAAATAAAGATCCCTAGCGCTGAGGGTTCCTTAATCACACAAACTTTCGTAACAAATCAAAATTTCCAAGCATTACTTTCTACCGCAGTAATAATTGCCCGGGATATGAACGGAAATGAAGGCATTCTTCGATGTCTCGTCGACCCAGGCTCACAGTCTTCTTTAATTACAGAAGCAGCCTGTCAGAGACTCAATGCCACCTGCACACCAATTTCAATTGCTATTAAAGGCATAGGCACTGGCCCAGCAGCCAGCTCATGTAAGGAAACAACCTTACAATTGCAATCTTCCAACTCAGATGGTCCTACAGTGGAAGAAACTTTCGTAGTTATCAATAAAATCACGGACGTTTTGCCTAGGCACAGACTTCCCAGGAAAAATCTCCAACATTTATCAGGCTTACAATTGGCTGATCCCACGTTCTGGAAGCCAGGAAAAATCGATGCGTTGCTTGGAGCAAACATTTATGCGCAAATACTCCAAGACGGCATTATTCGTGGGACAGATACGGCTCCAATCGCTATTAAAACCACGTTTGGTTGGATTTTGCTCGGTCCGACGACCAAATTGCAACATAACCCAATATCGTTGATGATCACAGCTGAAAGTGATCTCAGCATTCAGCTGAAACAATTTTGGGAAATTGAGGAATACCCTTCAAACTCGCTCTTCAAAAAAGAAGAGGCAGAGTGCCAAGCTCAGTACCAAAAAACTGTCAAGCGTTTAGAAAACGGTAGATACCAAGTAGAACTACCATTCATTGACAATCAACAACCATTCTTAGGCGAATCTAGATCACAGGCTCTTATCAGATTTGCAGCATTAAAAAGACAATTTTCGAAGAGACCTGATTTCGCAAAGGACTACGCCAAGTGCATGGAAGAATATATTCAACTAGGGCATATGGAGATAGCTAAACCAATTAATCATACCACACCACATTACTACATACCGCATCACGCAGTCTTTAAAGACAGCAGTACTACAAAACTGCGAGTTGTCTTTGATGCGTCGTGTAAAACGTCCAACGGGAAATCCTTGAATGATTTTCTCTTGAAGGGTCCTGTACTGCAACCTAAACTCTTCGCTACATTATTAAATTGGCGAAAATATCAGGTGGCCATGACAGCAGACATCGAAAAGATGTACCGCATGATCATGGTAGATCCGGATCATCAACGATTCCAGCGAATCATATGGCAACATCCTCAGACATCTGAACCACAAGATTTTCAGTTGAAAACAGTCACATTTGGGACATCTTCAGCGCCTTATTTAGCAATAAGGACTTTGCTACAATTGGCTGAGGACGAAAAGGATAGGTGGCCTTTGGCCTCCAAGGCCACACAGAATAGCTTTTATGTAGACGATTTGCTTACAGGAGCAGACAATTTGCAAGATGCAGCAAGACTACAAGCAGAATTCATCGACATGATGAAATCTGGCGGGTTTAAATTAAGAAAATGGACCAGCAATGATCAAAATTTAATAAATCATTTACCCATAGAAGACTGCGAACTAAGGGAAACTTTAAGCCTTGGTGAAAAGGAATCTATTAAAACATTGGGAATTCAATGGCACCCTATGTCAGACCACTTTTCATTCACGTTTTCACCAAAGGCAATACAATCAACTTTAACTAAACGGTCGATATTGTCAGTAGTTGCTTCATTATACGATCCCTTAGGTTGGCTAGCGCCCATCGTGATAGTGGCAAAAATTTTAATTCAACATCTATGGATCTCAGGTTGCGCGTGGGATGATCCTGTTTCTGACGCAATAAAAAATCTATGGGAAAAATTTAAAAATGATTTATCAAATATAGGCAAAATTAAAATTCCTCGCTGGATACGGTACACAGCAGCAGCCTCTGTACAACTACATGGGTTCTGTGACGCTTCAGAGAAAGCATACGCAGCTGTACTTTACATGAGAGTACAAAATGAAGACGGGAATATTTCTTCGATGCTACTTACAGCTAAAACAAGAGTTACACCTACAAAACCGACCACCATCCCTAGACTTGAACTCAATGGAGCAGTACTGCTCACGAGGTTAATTAATACCACTATAAATGATATGGAATTAATGAATGTTCCTGTGTTTGCGTGGACAGATTCCACAATTGTCCTACAATGGATCAGGGAACATCCATCGCGGTGGAAACCGTACGTGGCGAATAGGGTTGTGGAAATACAAAATATTGCTAGATGTGATAAATGGCGACATGTTCCCTCTGAGCACAATCCAGCGGACCTTGCTTCAAGAGGAGTGACAACAACAGAACTATTAACCAAGGACCTCTGGTGGCATGGTCCTACATGGCTAAAAAAAGATGAAACGGAATGGCCAAAATCTCCGAAAGTCTTAGAAAATACAGAGCTAGAAGCTAAGAAAATTGTTACTTCTAATTTTAAAATAGAAACCGACACCGATATTCTGCATAAATATTCTTCGTACGATAAATTGATTCGCATAGTTGGTTGTATAATGCGTTTTAGTTACAATTGTAGAAATCCTCAGGCCAAACAAACAGAAATTCTGTCAGCAGACGAATATCGTCAAGCAGAAAAAATTATTATTCGAATAACACAAAAAACAACTTTCGCAGAAGAGCTTAGAAATTTATCAGAAAACAAACCACTTCCTCGGAAAAGCAAGCTAGTGCAATTAAATCCATTTCTTGATGAGCAAGGATTACTCAGGATCGGAGGTCGTTTGCACAACGCAACTATTTCTCACGACCAAAAATATCCAGTCATACTTCCGAAGGAACACCATATTACTATGCTTTTAATTGACAAAATTCACAAGGAAACCTTACACGGTGGTGTATCACTTGTGTTAGCCACGAGTCGGCAGCAATACTGGATTTTAGATGCTAGACGTACCATATCCAGTCGAATTCATCAATGTATCATATGCACTAGACATCGTAAATCGGTTATGACGCAATTAATGGGAAATCTTCCAAAGGCACGCGTAAATATATCGCGACCCTTTGACAAGGTTGGCATCGATTACGCAGGACCAGTTACAATCAAAACTTCTCCATGCAGAAAGGCAAAATTATTGAAGGCCTACATATGTTTATTCGTTTGCATGGCAACTAAGGCCATACATATTGAACTAGTCTCGTCACTCACCTCAGAAGCGTTTATAGCAGCCTTGAAAAGATTTATCTCTCGGAGAGGGATGTGCACAGATATCTATTCTGACTGTGGCACAAATTTTATCGGAGGCAAATCGATGCTTGATAACGATTTACAACAAGCAATGGCTGATGCATCAACTTCAGCAGCTCATTTTCTTGCAGCAAAAAAAATCAATTGGCACTTCAACCCTCCAGCTTCTCCTCACTTCGGAGGAATTTGGGAGGCAGGAGTGAAGTCCATGAAATATCACATTCGACGAAGCCTAGGAAACACTATCTGTACCTTCGAAGAATATGCAACCTTGCTAACCGAAATTGAATGCTGTTTGAACTCACGACCACTGTCTTACATTACTGCCGAGCCGGGTGAACCAGTGATCTTGACTCCTGGTCATTTTCTGATCGGTCAAGCACTGAACACTGTTCCCGAGCCAAACTATTCTGCAGAACGTATAACACTAGCACAGCGCTGGAAGCATCTTCAGCAATTGCTCAGACATTTTTGGGATAGATGGTCGAAAGAATATTTACATCAAATGCAAAACAGACCGAAATGGAATACCAAACAAAGAAATTTGCAAGTTGGCGATATTGTTTTGATAAAAAACGAAAATACGCCACCAGCGAATTGGCCGTTAGGTACCGTCGAATGTGTACAACCTGGAACAGATGGCCTAGTTCGAGTAGCTGACATACGGACGAAAACTGGCTTTCTTCGACGAGCGATAAGCAAATTATGCCGACTACCACTGGACGGAGAGGAACAGTACACAAACTGACAAAAAATACAGGAATTTTTAGATGTTACCTGTTCGTCCGTTCACCTGTGTTCTTGTGTCGTCCGTTTCGAACCATTACTCATTATTTTCCTTACAGATGTATTACCAAGACAACGATGTGTTGACAATATTGGAGGACATTTATTTTTCTCCGCCTGCGAGTCCTCAGCATGAGACGATGTCTGGATCTGGCCTGACTTCCGGAGCTTCTACAACCTCAAAGGCTGACACTCTCACTCCAACTGCAAGCACCAGCACTGGGCATACTAGGAACAAGACCGAACATCCAATGCAGCAACTTGCGAGGAAGGGGACTTTGCATTCCAGTCCATCGATACCTGAGCCAGCTATCATCAATGGAGCCAGAGAGCCGACGCTAAAAATATTGCGAGCAACGTCTACAATAAAGGAGCTTCAAATGAGAATCGAAAATACTCACCAACGCTTCATCACAAGAGAGGGTGTCGACATATACCTGACTCGCGATGTCCTGAAGCGCATAAATTTTGAGGACATACTCAAGAAAAAAAATGGAGAAAAAACAATTAATCTCCCAGAGCGATATCAAGTTCGCCTGCGAGTAAAACCTAATGGCACATTAAAATTCTTCCACTATCACAAGCGAGGACTCCAAAAGAAACTGCAACGGTTGAACAAGTCTGTTCAACGGGGGGGAGAATGTCCGAAATGAACCTGAAATCGAAAATAAAATTAATGAACAAAATTGAATTAACTGAATTTGCTAAATTATACTCCCCTGTACCTGGAGATTACAGGTACTCCTATGTAAAAACTGAGCTGAAATGAAACAAAGAAAAATGAATTAACTTCACCGCCCAACGTATGTAAACAAATTTAAGGAAGTACAACAACAACAACAGGGAAAAAATGTGCACATTAAAATTGTTAACAACTCCAATTTCCCCAGCTGGGAAGCCAACCCGCGTTGACAAAGAAATCATCGCAAGTTTATTAAAACGCAAATTTAAAGGCAACAATTTAAAATATCGCCAGAAATCACACGACAAATTTTCATTTGACAGTTGCCGGGGCGAAGTAAAAGATCACATTTTTTCACCAAAAGAAATGCAATTTCTGCCACATGAATTCTCAGGGAATTATGAATTGCACTTACCTGATTCAGATTCATTAAAAATAAAACATAAAACACAGCACACACAGCACAAAACCGACATGAACCATTCCCGACATTTAACGAATTTCACCCGGCGAGCGCAACTGACATTTATGATTTGACAGTGCGATCAGGTGGATTGATGGGCGGCGAATTTGGCGGTATTACCCGATATGGGTTAAATTCGCCAATTAATTTAAAAATTCAAATATTTAAATTCAAAACATGTCCAATGAGAGGAAGGGAGATGGCCTGATGCGCTAGAGCGTCCTTATCGCACGGGGTCGATAATGCAGATTATCGGAAAAAGACATAACACCTTCAAGGTAGAACTGCGGCGAATTTGCTAATTAGTAATAGTATGATTCAGTTCACACGTCTGAAATTGGATCGGGGTCGGTGGGGGAGAGTTTGGGTCAGTTCCCAGGCTATACTGCACCTACGAACGAAATTGAAGTTGTGCAGCATTTTTCCGCTGGAAAAAAAAGATCAAATGATCACACAATTTGATCACACCAAAGGACTATATAAGGAAGCACCACGATCGATTCTCTCTCTTGTCTTCTTTTTCTCTGCGACCTACTTTACAACGAACTTCGATTGAACTTGACATTGGATTTTGGATTAAACGGATTGTGGATTAACTTGGATTTTTTTTTTTTTTTTTTTTAACGCAAATTGGAACTAGGCACAGGAATCGGTTTTTTTCAAAGTAATGCTCTTTTTAGAGCCATTTAGAAAGGATAATTGATTTCCTGTTGGGGTTTGGGATTTAAATTTAAGATAATTTTTGTGTCAGAAATTATTAAAAGCAAAAAAAAACCAATTGTAAATTGTGATTGTTCATTTTAAATTAAGACAGTGAAATAAAGGAACCATAAACTAAAACTTCATGCGTCTTTGCACCGCTACACAACCACCAATTTTCTGTTTTTCAGCATTTGGTTGCGATAACGATTGAGTTTGCTATAATTCAAAACAAGTACCTACATGTTTATTTGTGTTTCATTTTAAATAAATGAATTTAAATAGTGCGGAGCATAATTCCCTAGATAGACAGCACACATAAATTATTAATACACTAATTACTAATTTAGGTGCTGTCTGTCCTGGGCTCATCATTATTACGGCCGCTAAATGACGGAAAACTTGATCATTTATGACTTGCTAAATTACCATAATTTGTTGATCATTTATGCCTAAGTGATGAAAGATGTACTAGAATTCAGCTGATTTTGTACTGCTATACCATTTGTAACATTACTTTGCGCTATCCATTACAAAGAAAAAGAACAAGAAAAGCACAAGGACTATTGAATAACTGACAGCTGATAAATGATAATTAAGAAATGGCTGGCTGTCACAACTTCATTAATTAATAATTAGTGTTAAGTGATTAATTAACTAATTATTAATTTAGGTCGTAAGGAATTTGGAGTCTTTTAATCCCTATCCCTATATATATATAAAAATGAAAGTTCGTTTGTTTGTTTGTTTGTTTGTTTGTTTGTTTGTTTGTTTGTTTGTTTGTTGCTCAATCACGCCTAAACGCTTACATCGATATTTTTCATTTTTTGTCCGAAGGTAGTACATATTCCGACTTAACATATAGGCTAATTTTTTTTCGGATAATACGTAGGGTTTCAAAATGGCGGATCCAAGATGGTGGCCGAAAATTTTAAATTTGAAGCGATTTTCATGAAAATTGATATATAGGGGTTTTGCGGGATGGGGATTTCAAATCCGCTGTCCAAATTTAGAAATTCAAGATGGCGGATCCAATATGGCGGCCAAGATTTCCTGATTTCAACGGATTTTAATGAAAATTAGTACAATGTTTTTTTTGAGGCCACTGATTTTGAATATTATCAAAATTTAGAAATCCAAGATGGCGGATCCAAAATTGCGACCATATTTCTCGATTTCAACGGATTTTAATGAAAATTAGTACAATGATTATCTTAAGGTCACTGATTTTGAATGTTATCAAAATTTACAAATCAAAGATGGCGGACCCAATATGGTGACCAATATTTCTCGATTTCAAGGGATTTTAATGAAAATTAGTACGATGATTATATTGAGGTCACTGATTTTGAATGTTATCAAAATTTACAAATCCAAGATGGCGGACCCAATATGGTGACCAAGATTTTTCGATTTCAACGGATTTTAATGAAAATTAGTAAAATGATTATTCTGAGTCCACTAATTTTGAATATTAGCAAAATTTGCAAATCCAACATGGCGGATCCAACATGGCGACCAGAATGTCTCGATTTCAACGGATTTTAATGAAAATTGGTAGAATGATTATTCTGAGGATACAAGTTCCGAATATTATCAAAATTTTTAAATCCAAGATGGCGGATCCAATATGGCGACTAAAATTTCTCGATTTCAACGGATTATAATGGAAATTAGTACAGTGATTATTCTGAGACCACTAATTTTGCATATTATCAAAATTTCTAAATGCAAGATGACGGACCCAACATGGCGTCCAGAATGTCTCGATTTCGAGGGATTTTAATGAAAATTGGTAAAATGATTATTCTGAAGCTACAAATTTCGAATATTATCAAAATTTGTAAATCCAAGATGGCGGGTCCAATATGAGACCAATTTTTTTGATTTAACGGTTTTTACTGAAAATTAGTACAATGATTATTCTGAGGATACAAGTTCCGAATATTATCAAAAGTTGTAAATCCAAGATGGGGGATCCAATATGGCAACCGAATGTCTCGATTTCAACGGATTTTAATTAAAATTAGTACAATGATTATTCCGGAGCCACTAATTTCGAATATTAGAAAAATTTCCAAACTCAATATGGCGGATCCAATATGGCGACCAAAATTTCTCGATTTCAACGGATTTGAATGAAAATTGGTACAATAATTATTTTAAGGCCACTAATTTTTAATATTATTAAGATTTGGAAATTTAAGATAGCGGATCCATAAAGGGGTTTTCGGGTTGAAACAATTTCTAGGATATAACAAACTAGAACATTTAAGAAGTGTTTAATTAGTAAGTATTTACCCAACGCCGGGTGAAACCGGGTAACCCAGCTAGTACTATATATATATTTTAGCAACTTTGATATATTGTGTGCATGTACCACTCTTTTCAAATAACTGAGGATTGGCGAAGGCATCTTTGTAAAACCTGAAAAGAATAGGTTTATTTATAGGTCAATGTAGTGCCATATGGAATGTAAGTTAGGTTCCCACTTAAATTATGTAAAGTTCCCTGAGGCCTCTAGGTTCGGTTCTACGATTCCCTGAAACCTGAGCCTGAAGAAGACAAATCGCCGGTTGTGGACAGGCGTGATGTATGTCATGTGTGTAACGAGCATCGCTCATCATAACCAGGGCCCGAGCCGGTGCAGTGCAAAAACGCAATAAATATGCGCCGGGGCGCTGCCACTAAGCAGCAATAAAATCATCCGTTAGCAAATGAACGCCCCCCGACTCATCACGGACCTGCACACGTATCAGCAGAACCCACCTCAGACCCGTCAGCGGCTGAAAAATGGCCCGGCGAACCTTTCAGATCGTCAGAAAGCAATTTGTCTTGCGGCGAGTGCAGTGCAGCGCTGTACGACAGGACGACAGTACGACAGGACGACAGTACGACAGTACGACTGTCGCGTCGTAGTACATCCGCCTAATGATGTTTGTGCGGAATTGGTGTTGCTCATAATTTACCCGTTTGCGAGATGAGCATGAGCATCGTTAGAGCCCGGGTCCAGACCCATTCGGCCCGGCCCGGCCCGCCAAACGTGTATTAAGGCCGAATTGGGAGCGCTCTGTATTTGCAGATTTCGGCGGCCAAAGGGGGCATGCAGACCCACACGAGCGGGCCGGAGGCGGGGTGCCGCACCGACTCGACTGCAGCAGATTTCGCAGCGAGCGGGTTTAGTGCGCCTCACTGGCTCCATGAACCGCCCCGCACCCGCCGGCACAACATCGTCCCTCGCCCGTCGTCCGACCAGCGACACAGCCGGCGAGTTCATCCAGGCCCCAAGATATATGAACTCCTTCGAAGTACGTGCAGGAGCATTAACATACTTCCAGAGATACCCCGTAATGGCCCAGATCCCATTGTGTGTCGCGTCGTTTTAACGATATTATTCGGCAGTAAAACAGGTGGGTCATAACCATTGTAGTAACAACGCACAGCTCACTATGCCGCCCCCCGGCCCCTTAGTTCCATCCCGCGCTCACAGCCCTCGGGCGAAAGCACAGAGCGGCATGGAACAGATTCGTTTTCATTCCACGTGCACCAGGAGTGGATCTGGATATGCTCTGCATGTGCTCTGGATACTCTGGGCGGCGGGGATGGGGAGAGGGCGGGTCGGGATGGAGCTTGTAATTCAGCAGGAGCCAGTAGGACGTTTATTAGTTCCGCTTTTGGTGAATTTGCGTCCGGACCCCTCCTGGACACATATTATATTCAATAAACTTGGCCACATGTTAAATATAACACTCTGACGGAATATTGATGCGGCTCCGCCCGAGCCCCACGACCCCTTCTCTGTCCCCTCCACCGGCCGATCAAGTAATTCCAGTTGTCAAGCATTGACCGGGCGGGCCAACGACGACGACGACGCAATTTGCAGCAGGTAGCTATCGCAATATGCAGTTTTGATTGATATGGCAGAGATTATTAATTGCGGCAAGATAGACATCGATTTTAGTCGGTACTCGGGACATTAAGGATTCTGTGGAGGTCTGACGATTGCGATGGGGGCGTAATTGAGCTCGCAATACTCAGGAAATTTGTGTCTAATATTGAATTCTTGCACCTGAAAATGCACTCTTCGCAAAAATTAGATATATTGGTCAATTGCATACGGATTAAGGTATGTTTGCGTTACAAGGGCAAAGATTGACTAATTTGGTTTTCTATACTGTTACCCCGAACAACTTATAGGCTTTTTTTCGCAAATTGCGAATGTGAAAACGAAAATTTTCCATCACATCACCTTTTCAAGAAAAATAGGTTCAACATTTTAAAAAAAATGTATTTATTTTTCGAGATTTCTTATAATAATAATGGAATAACTTGGAAACTTCAAACATAGTTCAAATGAAATATTATAGGTTTGTAACTATTAGGTACATTATAATATTAGTTATTTGTAACGTGTTCCCTAGGGCCTGTGAAATTAATTAATTGGAGCGTAGGAGGAAAAATTTGTCTCTTGAACAAATCTTTATAACGATTACAAACAACTGATATTTTTTATATACAATTAATTATTTAAGCTTTTTTTTTTTTATTATGTCTCGAGCTTCTACAACTTCTCGTTACTTTTCAAGGAAATAGCAAAACAAACTTTTCATGTCTACTTTTATCGAAAATGTATCATTTTCGGATTCGTAATCTTCAGAAATATTAAAATAAGGTTTTTTCTTCTCTTCAGATAATTTTGATTAAATATACAAGTACAAGTATATTTTACAAAATTAACCTGATTTAAAATTAGTAACTGAGCCGTTATTGTGGAAAGCGGTGATAGTACACTTTTTGAAAAAATCGCATGTGGACTATTTGAATTGTATTAGAGAAATTTTTAAAATGATATACTAAAAAAGTGGACTTCACCATTTTCATATAAATGTCTATTATAAAAATTGCTTCATACATTTCTAATAAAAACGTTAACACTGAATGAAGAAAATCACGGAGGTAGTCGAATGAGGTATAAATGCAAATGGAATATAATTCTGGTTACTGGAAAAGCACTTTGAAATACTATCCATGAATATTCTTTACTCGAACTGTTTCTCATTCAATTTAGTAATAAGTTTTCGATATTTCCCAATATTGTTCAAGCATATATTCGTATTCGTACTGAGGAGATATTATACTGCGTTTCTGCCAATTTTTTGAGCATGAATGAGCTGTCTATGTGAAAACAACATGTAATTAAAAAAAAAACCAACAAATAGCCCACGCTTTAGATATAGCGTAAACGAATGCAGTATAAAAGTGTGTACAACTTTAAAATTTGAGCTTTAAGGAAAAATATCGAAAAAAGGAATAAGAAGCTTTAAATAAGTTTAAATTGAGTAATATGAAAATGTATTTTTTAATCACAAAAAACATGTTTGTTCATAAAAATTAAAAGTTTAGTGGTTTTTTCTTTACAATGGGGTTCATTTTATACTAAAATATTTGAAACACATTCATAACATTTGTAGTAATTGAAAAGATGCAGCAAATTTTTTTTTAATTAAACATTAAAGAATTTACATGAAAAAAAAAGAAGAAGACGCAAATTATTTGTAATTGGTTTTCTGTCCTATGAGTGGTAAATTTAAATTAATTAAACTTTTCATATAACATGGTAAAAGTGAGGTATTTTTTAAGATTATAGAGAAATATAATTATGATGTAGTTTAAAGTTTTGAGAAAGTAATTTGTAAACGTAAACATATTTTTCGTATGCTTTAAGTTTTCTTTCTTTTTTAATAAATATATACATTCGTATATTTGAAAATATTTATCAAAAGTATACGTTCACTAGGGCTTAATCCCTATTTAGACAATGAGAAAAATCTGAAACGATAAATTCCTACAAAAAAAAAAATCTGTGAATGTCTGAAACTTTGTAAATTGCGGAAACTTCTCGGGTAGTTAGTAAAAGCGTTTATCCCCAGTGAAAATCGTTTAATCTAATTTAGTTATCATCTCGACTAATCCCAGCATGGTTCTGCGGGACCTCGGACCCCAGGAGTCATAAGAAACCTTCCGCTCCGCCGCCACCGCAAGAAGGGACAAAGCGAAGCGAAACGCGTCCTTCACCACCCCGGCAGAAGTGTTAATTAAATCCCGGCACCCCGGAAGCCGACGACAGACAAAAGAAAGTGCAGGTTGCGAGCTCTCCCATAATTTTTCACTTTAATTCGCGCATAGAAGATCCCTCCTCCAGCGCCGCGGCCGACTATCCACTGCATTACGACGGTGGCGCATAAAGTATAAAACATAATTTTCTATTGTGCAACCACTTGTTTCGGGGAGCTCTCCTGGAATCTGGATTCCCGGGTCCTTCGGCTCGACACAAAGGAACTCCCCCGGACGAGTGCATTACAAGGGGCCACAAGCCACGACGGGGCGGCACATGAACAAGCGAAGCGCCTCTCAAGCAGAGCAGCGCTCCGGCAGGGCTCCCGACGAGTTCATAAACTAAAAATCACAGCATCCTCGCACCTCCTTCGGGCGATGTTGTGGCGGGGCGGGCGGTTCCCGGGCCCGGATTTCGCAGGGCGTTTCGTCGTCCTTCTTGGGGGCTACGTAAATTTTTTAGCAGCCCCCGGCTACACGGTGTTTCGCAGAAGCACTTTTGGGCACGGACTGGGGCCCTTACACGTGTGGAGGAGACTCCGGCGGCGGGCAGGTGGTTCGCATATAAATCGTGGGCCGAAGCATGTGCTCTCCTTGCCTCTGCACTCGGGCTCCTCAGGAGAAGGCAGGCAATCACTTAAGGGCTTAAACTCTTCTCTGGCCGTTCCTCATCCGCCGGGACCACCTGAAGGGCCATCAGCCCTGATTCGGGCGATTCACAGCGAATCAATTGGGTCCTTCGCCCGCCCCCGCCCCACGCCTCTCCTCGTCCGTGCGATTTCTTCCCACGGACTGGCTCCCGGCGCTTTACGATTATGCGATGCGACGGCGGCGTAATGGGGACATGATAGCTCCTTAATTTTACTGCCCATAAAGTGCGTAGTAAACAGCTGCATAAAGTTAACACGAGGAGAGGCCCACTGCCGTCCCTGGCCCCGCCACCGGCGCCCCGTCAGCTCTTCCGGGGAGCCCCGGCAGCCCGGCGAGTGGAATAAAAACACATAACCCCCGGAATTGCCACTCAAATTTTATGCGGCCATTACTCGCGTCGTAAAGGCGATCAACAGTTGGTTTTATTTTTATGACAAATCAGAGGATTTGGGTAATTACTGAGGTACTTGGTCTTGGGGCTGTTGCTGCGCGCTTCGGGACCGCTCGAGTAGGCTTGGCGGAGGCGCCGCCCGGCGCCGGGACACGGTTCATCAATGTTCTGTTGGGGCAGGCTCTCGCCTCGGGTTAATAAAGCGGAGACTAAGCCGTAAATATCGAGATAATTAGGTCAGGCTCGGCTGGTGCCACTGTTGCAGCATAAATTAGAACTCTTACCATGGATTATTTCGCAGTGGTTCCTAAGAAAGCAATTCACAAATATTGTTTTGCCCAAAAAAAGAAAAACATTTCAAGTTGCGAACGATTGTGACGCCATCAATTTACGAGGCGTCGTTCAACATTACCTCACTACATTAAAAGTCTCCTTTTAGGCTTTAATTTTAGGTTTGAGTAAATCTAACGTGCTAAATCGGAGTTTAATTATAAAACTTGTTTTGTTTTTTTGTAATTACCTAGGGGTTAAAAAGATTGAGGGGGTGGTTTTTCCTACTACTAACAAGATGCATGTCGCTTCATAGATTTTAAAGACAAGGGCTGAGGTAATTCCTTACATGGGTATTTTAAGCTTTTTTTCTATTTATGGTGATTTATAATTCTATAATCGTTAACGACCCCCCGCACGTAAAAAATAACCAATTGAATTATGTGCTTTCTAAAATTTACGCAATGATATACACACATCTCTTAACCCTAGAACTACAAACAGGGGTAGATATCTACCCCAGGTAAATTTAGAACTCCGCTCCTAAGCTAGTCAGTGGCATTATCGACTGAAGACCTATACCATAATTTAGTTTAAGGTTCTAGTAATAGAGCGCCGTTGCCAGAACCTTAAGTTTCTTGTTTACTGTGACAGAGTGAAGACATAAACCTAGTGTGGGGTTGATATGTACCCCGGTTTGTTGTTCCCGTTAGTCTTTTGTGTAGGTAAGTAATTTTTTTCTTTTTTACTAAAATAAATTTAATTCGCGTATTCTAACCTTATTTTACAATAAAACAGATATATAATTTTCGGCAATGATTTCATATTTTAAGTACACTGGGAGTAGCAAAATGCGAATTTATTGCTCAAAGTGCAACAGACCGACCTGCGAATATCACAGAGTCATATATGCAGCGATTGTGGTGCCTTTGAATAACTTATTTGTGATATTTATCAAATTTCTCTTTTTATTACATTTTGCATTAAAAAAAACCGAAATATATTCTTAAAAACCACTATATCATTGGTTTTTATTTGGCTTCTTCGTATATAAAATTCCTAGTTTTTTTCAATTTTCAGAGTCCCAAATAAATAGACTTTTTTGGAAAAATATTATGATGTTATTCTTTTCTCGAAGCCTAATGTGTCCCCTTTGAAATGGCGTTGGAAATTTTGAAATCGGATTTTTAGAAAAAAGTTATGAATTTTTATTTGTAAAATGACGTTTTGACCGTTTTTCTGCACTTTTAACTACTTAAATCTAACTAATCCTTAAAAAAATTTAATTTGCTCTTTACCATTCTCTTCAGTATGAAAAAACAAAAAAATATCATATAATCGCAAGTCGAATTACTGATTTTAAAAGCATTTTAAGATCAAAAAAAGCCGTGGGGTAAATATTTACCCCGGTTTGTAGTTAAATGTTGAAAAAAAAATAGGTTTGTAGTTCTAGGGTAAATTTGCATGGAGTATCCGTTCCACGTGATTTCGTTTTAAGCGAATGAAGCGTAAATAAAAAAAATTTTGGAAGTAAAAGCTAGAAACACATATTTATTTCACACAGTTTAAAAATAAGCTAAACCTGGCACTGCTAAAATTTAAAAGAAGCAAAAAGAAAAACCAAAATTTTTAATCACTTGTACGATCAATTATTAAACTCTTTAAAACCTTAGGTAAGAAAACTACCTCTCAAGTTTAGATCTTTCAACACCAATGTAACAACTAACACCAGAATTGGATTCATTGGATTCAGCACCCTTAAAAATATTGAAAGGGCGGTTTTTTTACTGTTTGTTTAAAAAGAAATATTATTTATTTTGTACACGTAAATGTGCTTCTTAACACCTTAAACATTTTTGTCAAAATAATGCCCCTAATTGTAAAAATATTGAGCTATCACATGGTATGCTAATGTCATCGCTCAATTCTAATTTTGACTAACTTGCATCAACATACATTTATTTTGAAGATAATTGGAAACCATGTGAAAGTCTTCCTGTAAATCAGTTTAAACTTTTGTAATGTCTAAGAAATTGTTTATCTAATGAAAATTAGTTTAATAGGAAGTTAGTTACAAAAAAGGTTACCCAATACCAAAGCCTATTAAATGGTATTTATTATTTGCTCCCACTGGATAATTTTGAATTGCTGGATTCTATTGAAAACGAAATAATAAATACTGAAAGATGGGTTTACAATATTGATAGCATAAATGACTCTTTTGGAAGCAATAATAATAGTGTCATTATGTACTTAAATATTAGAAGTTTAAGTGCTAACTTTCATGAAATTGAATTATTAATCAAAAATTTAAAATTTAAACCATTTCTTATTATTTGCACTGAAACATGGCAAATAACTCATGAAAATCTTTATACACTAGATGGGTATGATATGTATTATAATCAAAGCTATATTAATAGAGCTGATGGTGTCGTAATGTATATAAGAAATGATATTATTACTGATAATGATGCGGTTATTCACGTTATTAATGATTTAAAAATTATTACTATCTCAATAGTATTGCTAAATGGTAGTAAACTAGAAATCTCTGCCCTGTATAGATCACATGATCTTAAAAAGTCTGAGTTCATTCAAAATCTTAATTCTTTCTTAAATAAAAAAAAAAATTGTAAAAATCATCTAATCATAGGTGATTTTAATATAGATCTTCTAGATTATAATAATGTCACTCAAGAATTCCTAAATAATTTTCTTAGCAATGGTTTCATTCCTGGTTATCAGAGGATTACACGACCGTCAATCAATAACTCAGGTGGCTCATGTATTGATAATGTTTTCTTTAAATTAGACAGATCTGAAATCAAAACTTATACATTCCTAAATGCTATCACTGATCATTATACACTCTTTATAGAAATTAATAATATAATTCAGACTCATAATAAAAATAAAACTACTTTTTTTACGGATTACAATAAACTAAAAAAAATTGCAGACACCATAAATTGGAATGATATATTACTTTGTACGGATCCTAATACAGCCACTGAGTTATTGATATTCAAAATCCAATATTGTATTAATTACTCTAAAAAAATTAGTTCAAATAAATTCAAGAAAAGAAGTAATTGGATAACGAATGACATAATAAGGTTAAGTAAAGTTAAAGAAAAATTATATAAGTCTTTTAAAAAGGATCCTAATAATGTACATAAAAAAACTACTTATAAGGAATTCTTGAAAGGATATAATAAATCCATTTTTGAGGCGAAAAACATGTTTGATTCTATTAATATTGAGAGACATAGAAATGATCCTAAAAAACTATGGGATATTATGAATGCTAAGATAAGTAAAAATACTACAGTAAAATGTTTACTCGATGATAATAACATAAAAGTAACTGATGAAATTGGTATAGCCAATCTATTTTCCAACTATTTTTGTACAGTAGGTTCTAATCTTAGTTCAGCTATTAATATTCCTCTACGCAAAACTATTGATATGCCCGACATAAACCCTAATAATTTTTTCTTAGCACCTACTGATGAAATCGAAGTAACTCATATTATTAAAAATATGAAATTAAAAAATGGTGGTGTAGATGGCATTAACACCAAAACGCTTAAATTAATCAATGCAAATATCTGTGCATCTCTATCTCATGTAATAAATTTAAGTATAGAAAATGCTGTATGGCCTGATGCCTTGAAGAAAGCAGATTTAGTTCCAATTTATAAGAGTTCTAATAAACATTTATGTTCAAATTACAGACCGATTTCATTAACATCAAATATTGCAAAAATTTTTGAAAAAATTCTCTATAAAAGATTCTATAAATTTTTATTACTTAATAAGATTATTTCAGACAAGCAATATGGATTTCTTAAAAATATTGGAACTAAGGATGCCCTTACCTATATCTCAAATCTATTATATAATGCATTGGGAGACAGCAAACCAGCTATTGTTACTTTCCTTGACTTAGCGAAGGCATTTGACACAGTCGATCATGACATATTGATACAAAAATTATATTTCATAGGTTTCAGAGGTAAACCATTAGACTTAATACGAAGTTATCTGAGCAATAGAATGCAAAGAGTCAAAATGGGTGAAGTTTTTAGTGACTTTAAATTGATAACTACGGGAGTCCCTCAAGGAACTATATTGGGACCATTATTCTTTTTACTCTATGTCAACGATTTGCTGATTCGAATGCCCAAAAACTCATTATGTTCTTTTGCTGATGATACTGCAGTTCTTTCAATCGAAAAAGACTGGATCACAGCTCAGAATAATATGAATAAACACCTCTCTGAAATATCAGAGTGGCTTGCTCTAAATAGACTGTCTCTCAATATTAGTAAAACAGTATATATAACTTTTGGTAATTACTGTGACAGCGTACCTGATAGCAGTAACATTGATATTAAAATTAATAATATGGCTATTAAAAGAGTATATGAGCATAAATATCTTGGTATAATTTTTGATTATAGACTTACTTGGGAAAGTCACATTAATTATATTGTAAACAAAACAAAATATTTATCATACGTTTTTCATAGACTACAATTTTATATGAATACTCCTACTCTAAGAATAATTTACTATGCTTTTTTTCATGGTATAATTGGTTATGGTATATTATCATGGGGTGGAGCTTACAATAATGTTTTAAAACTTTTACAAGCTGCTCAAAATAAGATCATTAAAATAATTAATAAAAATAATTATTCTACCGGTATCAACCCACCCAATTTAGACCAGTTATTTACTATTGAATCTCTGGATTATCATTATCAAAAACTAAGTCAAAAATATTTATGCTCTAATAGTACAACTAGATATAAATTATTTCTACTACCAAAAATGAGTAAAGAAGTAACTAAAAAAGATAGCTATATTAAAGCAATAAAAACATTTAATTTATTACCAAATAACTTAAAAAATTTGACTTGTAGTATAAAAACAAGAAAAAGAAAATTGCGCGACTGGATTATGGATTTATAACTCCTTATAACTACATTGGAGCTAGCTGATCTTTATTAATATTTATATAAATTTTGATAATTTTTATTTTTCATATATTTTAGTTGATAAGTTAGATTTTAAGTTACGCCAGCCTGCGAACAGGGATTTGTTTCCCTCTGTGGGATTTTCATTGTATATTACATTATATACACTGTAAATTATGTAAATACTGGTTGAATAATAAATAAATAATAAATAAATAAATAAATAATAAATATTAGTCTTAATATTATAAGATATTATTAATAAGCCTATTCCGATAAGAGGAGCGGGTTCAAAATTGACTTTCAAGGTTTGCAGCAGATGGACAGAAAACAAAGCTAGTTAAATAAAAGCTTTTAAAAAACCCGACCAGTTAAACCAGACAAATTAAAACCCAAAAAAATGCATACGCTGATAAAAATTGATTATGAAATATTGATAGATACGGATTTTGTTGTAATTTTATTTTTAAAATTCAGTATTTCATTATCTTATACTCCATCTTTCAAGACAACTCATTGACGAAAAACAAACAGTGTTGTGAAATAAATAAGTTTAATAATAGTTTGAATCTATCCCTCAGTTTTAAGTAAAACGTGTTTAAAGTTTTAAATTCAGTGTTTTGAGAAATAGAAACATGAGCAATATTTAAAACTTTAATAAAATATTAATTTCTCACTTTAGGAATGCTTTGAAAAATTTCCATTTAAAATGAATTTTTTGAAATATTGCTGAAGAATTGTATTTTTTAAATCAAAAAAAAAAAATCCGTTGTTGTGTATTGCAGCGAATACTTTTGTTTTTTTAAAGGGACAAATCAGGATATATGGTTAAAAATGGAAAGTCGAAACTTTTAATAACAATACTTGAATAATAACTACAATAAATTGTCTGAGGAGAAAAGTAACTTCACAAAGAAAGGAACTTCTCATAAATTTCCTTAAATAAAAATGAGTGGAAATATTTTCATTATCGATTTCAAACAAAAATTTCATTAGGAAGCTGTTGAGCGCCCAAATTAGGCATTTGTTCGCACTCATAACTCATTTAGTTTGAACAAGGCTCGGAAGGAAATAAATCGACAGCCGAAAGAAGCATCACTTTGACTAGCTCTCGAAAATGTTCCTGGTGCTGGAGAAAGGAATCAATTTGAAGACGCATAAATTAAGGCACCACACCACCCGACCCGCATCCCGGCATCCGGTTCCCTCTCCCGGGTCCAGAAATTTACAATCTGAGAAATCTCGACTGTCTTTTTCGGGGCATGCTGGAAACATCTTTATTCCTTTTAAATTTTCATATCGACTTTAATCGGAGGCTGCTTCAAGCAATTCCATAACTCATTGGAAAATTAGTCATTGATGCCCGGACTTGAGGACGGGGTTGGGGACTGTGGGGACGGGGACAGGGCCGAAGCCACGGCCACAAGAGCAGCAGCGCGCCAACTGGTGCGCTTTTAGGAGGAGCGGGCCCCAGTAAATCACGCAGCAACAAGATAAAGTTATTAAGAAATAAATTATTAGTCCCTTTTTGGCTTTTTGAGTAATGCACTGCCCGATGAGTTTTATGAATGGCAAAAAGTCGCTTCGCGCTCTATCTGGCACTGGCCCCACAGCCCCCGGCTTCGCAGGGGTGGAGGACGGCCGGATGCAGATAGGCCAAAGTTTGGAGTTGTCTTGGTGGAAAATGACATCATTCCGGTGATCGGAACTAGATATTTGGTCAGTCAGAAAGAGGAGGGCCTTACGAGAACAGAAGTGGGGTCAACAAAAAATTCGAAGGAGGCTCTCCTCGTCCCCCGGCACCCACACATAATTTATGCACGTAACTGTGTTCCGCCATGTTGCAAAAAAGTTGACAAAATAATATTTTTTGCAAGGCACTCCATAAATCTGCTGCGCTCAATATTGTTTCAGGTCGTAAATCATGGCTGCATTTGTGCATGCACGCCCGTTGTAGGCAGATGCACCTATGCAGCCTGCACACATCGTGCGCCCATATATCTCCCCCTGCCCGGACTGGGTCCGGGTCCGGGTCCGGGTCTGGTCAGTTCGGTGCATGCCGGAGTGCTTTGGGGCACCGGAGCTAGTCAAACTGGTTAAGTGCATTCCCAAATTATTTCGTTTTTCGGGAGTCAGCCGTCCATAGATCACCCCGACGGGCACCGGCCACTGCACACACTTTGCACGCGTTGCACTCTCCATGCGGTGCAGTGCGGTGCGGCCGTCCCAGAATGCATCTACGCAAATTCGTTCTCTCATGATGTGACTGTCCAAAAATTTATAAATGTACAGAGGAAACTCATACATGTGACTGGGCAGAGAAGATTTATGAATTGATCATGTCCGGCTTCGGCCAGCCGCTCGCCCTTCCTGCCCGAGTGGTCCAGAGGACCCGCAGCATCCCGTCCCAGCGGCGACATCGCGTGTGACGCTTCAGTGCCCCCCGTCCGCCCCCGGCCTGTCCGGCTGGGCATTGTTTTAAATTTACTTTCGTACTTTTCATGATGGACACAGCGAGCGATGCATCAAAATTTGAAATAATCAATGCTCCCTCCGGCTTATATGCGGAGCCTTACCGGAGCGGGCCGGGCGGATAGAATTTATTCGCGCCATGATAAGTCGCTGTCGCGCGTGTCCTGCAAAAATTGCGAGTTAATTACTTCGACGACAATATCACACCGATATCCGGGTCAGATTGAGAATTGATGCGGGTTGGGTTCAGTTCGGGTGATTTCAAGTTTCAATGATTTAAATCATTCCCGCAACATTTAAAATTGCGGCGCTTTCTGCAACATAAAAAATTATTTTATTGACAGAATCCAATAAAACACAAATATATATATATGTATATAGATATATAATAAAATGATAGATAGGATTGTGTCTATGCCAGCATCACGCAAAAACTACTGGGCAGATTTTAATTTTATAAATTAGGGGCTTGGTCATTATATCCAATTAGAATTATCACGATATTCCTGTATTCGAGTCGTGCCTGTACAGGCACCACGCAAAATCTACTAGACGGATTTTTAAAAAGACTTGGCATAATTATAGCTAATATAATATAATTATTACTCTGGGCTAATTATCTAGCATATTATTTGTTCTAATAAAATATAAAGCCTTAAAATGACGGACAGAATAATTTCAAACTTCATGGGATTACCATAGAAATTGGTACTTGGGGTTTTTGAGTGTACTGTTTTCAAATCTAATATCAAAATTTTTAATTTTAAAATGGCAAAACCAATATGGCGATCAGAAATTTCTAAAATTCAAGGTGATCGAATGAAAATTAATACGAAAGGTATGTTGGGGCTTCTGATTTGTAATCATTGGATTTTTATATGTTAACATTTATGATAAATTTTATCCCCCTCAAGTTCCTGTATCATTGAAAGTTCGATTTCAGTATGCAATATTATGCAATGGTTACAAAGTGATTTGATGGTTATTTTTTTGTAAAATATTTTAACCTACATTCAATTTAATTTGTAGGTAAACGGAAATAAAAGGAAAAAGTAGAATGGATATTGGATATATAAAAAGTTTTTTTTTATACAGTATGAATCATAATGAAATGAAATTTTGAATAAACGTTTAGTATTGATGACAATATAATACAATATTATAGTACCATTATGATTTTTGTTATATATGTAGTATCTTACTTCTGGTTCTTCAAAAAATCCATTTTTTCGGCTTCCCGCGTAAATTGTCAATGAAGTTACTGACTTAGAAATAATTTTAGATAGGAATACTCTCGTTTTCTAAACACATTGACTCTGACATATTTAAAGCAAATAAATCGCTTAGCTTTATTAAAAGAAACATCAAAGAAGTTAGTAATATTTTTGGTTTAAAAGTTTTATATTTGTTTTTCGTGAGAAGACTTTTGGAATATGGTGCTATTATATGGAATCCTACTTATGCTGTATATATTAACAGAATTGAATCGGTACAGAAGCTCTTTATTATAAAGTTTAAAGTATAAAAATCTGATAAAAGAGTATAAACTAAACTAGTAGAGATCGACTATGCCTAACCCTTCAATATAGACATGACTGTAGCAGCGCTTTATTTATTAAAAATTTATTGTGCACTGACATAGATTGACCCGAGTTACTGTTCATCGAACAAATTATTGAGTTGCTGAAGTAATGACTTATACGTCAAATTTAATTTTTTCAATATTCACCTAGATTTCACGATGTCTAGATTAGAATGTAAAGTAAGTAAATCACACAACATTTACAAAGTTAAGTAAATATCACACCAAAAGCTTTAAAATTGTGTAATTTCATCCTTTTTAGGGTTCCGTAGCCAAATGGCAAACGGAACCTTTATGGATTCGTCATGTCTGTCTGTCTGTCCGTCCGTATGTCACAGCCACTTTTTTCCGAAACTATAAGAACTATACTGTTGAAACTTGGTAAGTAGATGTATTCTGTGAACCGCATTAAGATTTTCACACAAAAATAGAAAAAAAAGTGGCCAAGTGCGAGTCCCCATACTTAAAACTGAAACTCAAAAATTTTTTTTCATCAAACCCATACGTGTGAGGTATTTATGGATAGGTCTTCAAAAATGATATTGAGGTTTCTAATATAATTTTTTTCTAAACTGAATAGTTTGCGCGAGAGACACTTCCAAAGTGGTAAAATGTGTGCCCCCCCCCCTGTAACTTCTAACATAAGAGAATGATAAAACTAAAAAAATATATGATATACATTACCATGCAAACGTGCACCGAAAATTAGTTTGAACGAGATCTAGTGCGTAGTTTTTTTTTTTTAATACCTCATAAATCGTAAACCGCAATTTACCTTTGATTCAATCAACTCAAATAAAAAAACAAGCCTATATGGGCTCGCATATAGTTAGATCTAAATCCCATCATTTAGGTACCTAATTATAATGTTTACATATCAATAACTTAATTTAAAAAAAATACACTATTATTAAAACATCGATTAAAGTTACAACGAACTACAAGAACTTTTATATTGTTACTTGCTGCTACGGAACCCTTCATGGGCGAGTCCGACTCGCACTTGGCCGCTTTTTTGTGTACTTTTAAGATCGTGATAAATTTGCGTGATAAATATTTATATGCTTAGGAATATATTTGTCTCATGAAAGCAAATTCAAAATTTCATTCAAATCGTAATTTAAAACTTTTATAAAATTCCTTTACATGAAGTAACGAAATTGAATATATACATCTCTAATCTACGATTCTAACAAATAGTCAAGACTGCTCGCTCACCTTTCATAAAAGAACTGGTATAAATCGAAAAGCCCCACCTTTGCAAGTTAATTCCAAGACACCGCCCCGCCCGAATGTAAGAAAGCAATTATAAGTGGCTCCACCGCTCCCTCCCCCGCACAGGGTGTCCTACAAGCTCATTAAACCCATTCAATGGATCGTTCTGCCAAATTCAGCCGCTCTTAATGGGCGAAAGAAAGCAATGCGCGCGGTGGAAGACAGAAGTCAGGACGACTGAAGAGGTCCTTCTAATTCCCGCAGTTCGACTTCCACTTCACCTCCGGCTCCGGCGGGAACTTTCAGTTCTTGGAAAATTGTTTACAGGGAGCACCGAGGTACGCCCGTAAATCCACCGGGAAAATGAGGTCCAAACGATTATGAGGAGGTCCAATTCGCTGGAATTGCTTTATCACCTCGAGCGGCGATTACTTTAAGTGGGCTCCACAAGTGGTGCCAATTTATGCGCTTTCTTGGCGCTCGCTGCCAACGAGGACGACTTAATAACCCGGCTTTTGAGAAAGTTTCGATTTTGTTTTCGTGCTTTATAGGAGAATTTAATAAGATTAATATGCACGAAATAAAACAATGGCTTGATGAATATATGCGAATATGCACTGGCCTTACATACGATCGTTATCTATTGGGACTATTATTTGAGTCGCAACCCTAACTTTTTATTGCAGAATAAATTATATTTTTGCGTCACAAAAATAACAGTTTTAGTTCAAAATCATTGACAACTCTTTTTTTACATACGATTTTGAAAAATAAAGTTGACTTTTTTTTGGTAAACCAGTATTAAGGGGTTTTTGGAGTCGCTGATTACGAATCTGATGTTAGATTTAAAAAATGCCAAGCGGCGGAAAAACTCTTGAAAATTACATCAAGTTTTATAAAAAGAACTATAAATAAAAGACACACCTGAGAACATTTCCTTGTAAGTCCTATATTATACGAAAAGAGAAAAATGTTGATCACGATAGAAATTGAGAATAATTTATGAAAATGAACATACATAATATCTACTACTTTGTGTTTTACGCAACTAGCAGTTACCTAGAAGCATGATTTAAATTCTTTCTGACCGAACAGGGCCCCGAAGAGGGCTTAAAGCCCAAACATGAACCTGATGTATGCTGCAAACAAATCTCCCGGTTCGCTGGCTCGAAGATGAATAGCATAATCAGAGCCAGTCCCAAGGGCCGCCGGTTTCCACTCGCTTTGTCCCCGAGCACGTTAAGACGTGCGCGGCTCCCCGATAAATCAGCAATTTCGAAAATACGCCGGTTCTTGCCGAAATATCAAGCCATTAGGAGGCAAGGCACCTCCCTGGCCCCAAACGTCGGTTAACCTAATTCAATAAAAATCTTCTGAGCCAGTGGGCCCACGTCGTCGTTCGAGGCGCTCCGCGGAGCACCCACGGCAGCACCCACGTCGTCTCCGGCTGACCCCATTTCGTCATCGACGAACCCGAAGAAGTTATTGGAAAAATGAAAATGTCGAGCCCGAACGGGTCCCGTCCCAGGAGTGCAACGCAACCGGGCTCCGGGATATTGGGGAAAAAGGCACACACGCCGGCACCCAGCACGTGACTGCCGGGCCAAATTCCAGCCATAAGGCAGCCGCAGCACGGCGCACGGGCACGGAGTCATCAGATACCCGGATCCACCCCGGCCCGCAGCGCCCAATTTACGCAGCAATTCTCGAATTTACGATTTGTTTTGATGCCTTTACGATTATGGCTCGTTTACACAACATAAAATAACATAAAATTCGCCATAAAGTGACGGGGTTCCCGGCTGCCGTTCCATCGAGGAATCGTCGCCCGGGAAATTTATGGAGGACCACGGCCAGATCCCGGTCGCCTTCTCGTCAATGGATGCTGCTGGAGTGACGGTGAAAAAAAAAAGCACCTCTTCAGGAGCAGGACTGTCTGCCCGTGACGTGACGGGAATCACTGCAACGAGATGAGACGACGACATGGGACTCGGGAGCAGCCCGCTTAAGATTTAATGAAGTGGACCAGGAGCTGCTGGGATCTATTTTCGGTAATGTCCCAAGGTGGAACCCTTAGGGCCTACCGTAAAATTTTATGATTTATGACGCCAAATAGAGCAGGAGTGTTTGCAGTGAACACCAGCACCCGTCGGGTTTTGTCTTACTTTTAGGTAGGCACGCCGTTTGACCCACTTTTTGATCGCTTTGTTGCATTTCTAAACCAGAGCTAAAATTTGCATTTTTATACATCTGAGAAGAAAAAACCAGAAGCAGAATGTGCATCTGGTATGCAGTTTTGCATCACAATGGACCCTCGCTACTTTGTTGTCCACCAAAAAGATGAAACAATGGCAAAGACGACTCGAGTTTCGCATTTTAATAGCAAAATTAGTTTTGACACCTTCGTCTGTGACTTTGACTTTATTCATTTGAACACTCGAGTCGTGAGAACGGCATAATTTACTTCGGAAGGAAATCCGCATTAAAGTGTATTGGTTTACAATAAAATGTCATCCATAAATAACCAAGCCCAAGAGACTACTAGTCTATGGTATATTCAGGAAAAATATCTGGGTACCACATTCAAACTATTTTAATCCTTAATTTAAAATAAGACGTCACATTGAATTTACACAAAAGACTCTTTCTTTTATTTTACACAATGTAAAGCATTTAAGCCAAAAACCGTATTTTAAAAGAGATCTTGTATTTTAAATTATAAGATTTTAATTAAAATTATGAATATTTCAAAATAATTTATAATAATTAAATAAAGAACTTTTAAAGCAAACTGTACGAATATTATCAAATTAAATATTTGAATTAAATAAGCCACTTTTAAAAATGAAACAACCCATATTAATTTTAAAATCTCCTTTTATTTTTCATTTGAAATGTAATTGTTGTTTTACTTAAATCTTCAAAAGGTTTTTAATAAAACGGTATTATACTTTATTTAATGAGCCCAGCCTTTCAAAGCATCTTTAGTGCTTAGAGTCTCATTTGATAAATTATTCTGGAGTGCAAATAAAGTGTCGTTTTATTCAAAAATTAACACTAAAATATTTAATCAAGAGATCGCGATAAAACATGTTTTCGAAACAGAATTCGTACATTGGCTAAATGTATCCAAATATATTTCTTTTTAGCCAAGTTGAGTTAAATCAAATTAAAAACAATGGTATGGTTATAAAGAAATTAATGTAAAAAAAAAATATATAACAACAAAAAATCTGAATTTCATTTTTCATTTGGCTGACTTATACCTATAAAAATTGCTTTAAAAGATTTCCCTTTACCTTGAAATTGTTCTTGCAGCTGAAAACCCATGAGCTTTGAAATCTAATATATTTTTTTCATTCTTTATAGAGAGCGGAAAAAAAATTAAGCTCTTAATTTTGTATAGGTGATAGAATGAAAATTCTTTTAAGTAACCTTTAAGTATCTTTATACGCTTTTTCAAAAGATTTTCTAATTAAATGGCGCTAAAGATGAATGAAGCGAATTACCTTTTTCTGATTCAAAATAATTTTAATTCTAAGTAGGACTTTCTTTACGCATAGTCCAGTCAATTTAACCTCTGAAGCGGAAGTTTGTGGTGGAGTGCTAATTTTTGGATATATTGTTGGGGACGGTGAGAAATGAAGCTATAACCATTTTTTGCCCCTCGGGGGTGTTTGCAAAGGGGTGAAAAAGGGTGAAAAAGGGTGAAAAAGGTTTTTTGTTTATAACTTTGAATAAAAAAGTCAGCCTGGGTGGGAACGTTAGAGGGTGATATAATAAATGATTATTCATCTTGTATTAAAGTTTCCCCCGGTTTTGTTTATTGCAAAATTGTTTATTAACAATTTCACTCTCCCAAACCGAAAAAAATCACGGCTGATTTTTTTAAAAATACTTAAGCTCGTACGATGTCTTTCATTTTCACAATATCACTAGAAGACGCAATCCCCCATCATATACCAAAAATTCAAAACGGTTCCATGCATTTCACCTGAGATAATCACCCAGATACCTCACCTGTTTTACACCGAAAAATGTACAGTTTTAATCCAAGTCAAGATATCCCCCACGAATCGTCGCCCTCCGACCAGATATCGCTGAGCAGCACACATTTTTCACATTTTTTCCCAGCCCACGGCGGGGAAGAAGAAGATTTGCGACTGATTCAAAAACGGAAATCGCTATAACTTTCGATGTATGTAACGGAACTTAATGTATGATGGCTTCAAAAATCACTTATTTTTTTCTCCATCTTTTCCTCATACACCACTTTCACCTAATATTTTTACTTTTTTTTATATTGAATTAAACTTAAAAAAAAAATAAAAATTAATTACATTTTATTCCTTTTCTCCCACAAAACTAAACTTTTTTGAAATATTCTTAATTTTGTAGTTATCTACAGATTCCACCCTTTATTCTCATAATTTTTATCATTTTCCACAAATCCCCCCCTGACCCCCCGAATAAATATATTACCCCTTAAATTTTACAAACAAAAAACTCGCCAAACATTTTATTTTTTTTCTCCAACAAAACTAAACTTTTTTGAAATATTCTTAATTTTGTAGTTATCTACAGATTCCACCCTTTATTCTCATAATTTTTATTATTTTCCACAAATCCCCCCCTGACCCCCCGAATAAATATATTACCCCTTAAATTTTACAAACAAAAAACTCGCCAAACATTTTATTTTTTTTCTCCCACAAAACTAAACTTTTTTGAAATATTCTTAATTTTGTAGTTATCTACAGATTCCACCCTTTATTCTTGTAATTTTTATTATTTTCCACAAATCCCCCCCTGACCCCCCCGAATAAATTTATTACCCCTTAAATTTTACAAACAAAAACTTACCAAACATTTTATTTTTTTTCTCCCACAAAACTAAACTTTTTTGAAATTTTAATAATTTTGTAGTTATCTACAGATTCCGCCCTTTATTCCCATAATTTTTATTATTTTCCAAACATCACCCCCTGACCCCCCCGAATAAATTTATACTACACCTATCCCTCGATTTACACGATAGATAGGTTCCTCAGAAAACCGTGCAAATCGAAATCGGGATTTCGTATAAGTAAAACCGTGTAAAACGAAAACAGACTGAAATGTGCATAATTCGGTAATTTATTTAAAAGTAAAATAAAAGTAAATATATTTTGAAAAACATAAAAATACTAGTCTATTTATAAAATTAGTAGTAGGTGTATAAGGTATAAGTATGGAATTCATTTTACATATAGAAAGAAGAAATCAAGTCCTTAAAACCTTTCTTTCTAATCTTTTCTTCTTGATTGGTGTTGTGTTGTCGTTGGTATCTTTCATAATTTGATAGTACTTAATGCGATATTGGTTCTATGTAGAGAAATAAGAGACAATCTCGCATTAACCAAAGGTGGTATTAAAATCTTAATTAAAAATCATAAATAAATAAATAAACTCTTACTCAGACGATTTTTATTGTGAACACAATTCAAAAATGGCAGTGGTAATATCCATGCAGTTAAAATGTTCAGTTTTACCTGTTTTTTTCTTAAACCTCTGATTTTATAAACCGTGTAAAAGCGAAATCGTGTAAAAAAAGTATCGTGTAAATCGAGGGATAGGTGTATTTACCTTTTTTTTAAATTATTCCCCATTTTTACTATTCAATTTTTTCCACCAATTCTCAATTAATCTCACTTTTTTTTTCACCCACATCTACTTCAAGGTCTTCCGAAACCAAATCTACATTTTTTCTCCATTATTGCTAATAGTTTGTCCCCAATTGGAGTAGATCTTTATGCAATAATCGTAAATCGAAACTGGGGAGAAATTAATATTTTGGGCGAAAAATGATCCGCTAGCACACACGGGGGCAGATTGGGGACATACTATTAGCAATAATGGAGAAAAAAATGTAGATTTAGTTTCGGAAGACCTTGAAGTAGATGTGGGTGAAAAAAAAGTGAGATTAATTGAGAATTGGTGGAAAAAATTGAATAGAAAAAATGGGGAATAATTTAAAAAAAAAGGTAAATGGTATAAATTTATTCGGGGGGGTCAGGGGGTGATGTTTGGAAAATAATAAAAATTATGGGAATAAAGGGCGGAATCTGTAGATAACTACAAAATTATTAAAATTTCAAAAAAGTTTAGTTTTGTGGGAGAAAAAAAATAAAATGTTTGGTAAGTTTTTGTTTGTAAAATTTAAGGGGTAATAAATTTATTCGGGGGGGTCAGGGGGGGATTTGTGGAAAATAATAAAAATTATAAGAATAAAGGGTGGAATCTGTAGATAACTACAAAATTAAGAATATTTCAAAAAGGTTTAGTTTTGTTGGAGAAAAAAAATAAAATGTTTGGCGAGTTTTTTGTTTGTAAAATTTAAGGGGTAATATATTTATTCGGGGGGTCAGGGGGGATTTGTGGAAAATAATAAAAATTATGAGAATAAAGGGTGGAATCTGTAGATAACTACAAAATTAAGAATATTTCAAAAAAGTTTAGTTTTGTTGGAGAAAAAAAATAAAATGTTTGGCGAGTTTTTTGTTTGTAAAATTTAAGGGGTAATATATTTATTCGGGGGGTCAGGGGGGATTTGTGGAAAATAATAAAAATTATGAGAATAAAGGGTGGAATCTGTAGATAACTACAAAATTAAGAATATTTCAAAAAAGTTTAGTTTTGTTGGAGAAAAAAAATAAAATGTTTGGCGAGTTTTTTGTTTGTAAAATTTAAGGGGTAATATATTTATTCGGGGGGTCAGGGGGGGATTTGTGGAAAATAATAAAAATTATGAGAATAAAGGGTGGAATCTGTAGATAACTACAAAATTAAGAATATTTCAAAAAAGTTTAGTTTTGTTGGAGAAAAAAAATAAAATGTTTGGCGAGTTTTTTGTTTGTAAAATTTAAGGGGTAATATATTTATTCGGGCGGTCAGGGGGGGATTTGTGGAAAATGATAAAAATTATGAGAATAAAGGGTGGAATCTGTAGATAACTATAAAATTAAGAATATTTCAAAAAAGTTTAGTTTTGTGGGAGAAAAGGAATAAAATGTAATTAATTTTTATTTTTTTTTTAAGTTTAATTCAATATAAAAAAAAGTAAAAATATTAGGTGAAAGTGGTGTATGAGGAAAAGATGGAGAAAAAAATAAGTGATTTTTGAAGCCATCATACATTAAGTTCCGTTACATACATCGAAAGTTATAGCGATTTCCGTTTTTGAATCAGTCGCAAATCTTCTTCTTCCCCGCCGTGGGCTGGGAAAAAATGTGAAAAATGTGTGCTGCTCAGCGATATCTGGTCGGAGGGCGACGATTCGTGGGGGATATCTTGACTTGGATTAAAACTGTACATTTTTCGGTGTAAAACAGGTGAGGTATCTGGGTGATTATCTCAGGTGAAATGCATGGAACCGTTTTGAATTTTTGGTATATGATGGGGGATTGCGTCTTCTAGTGATATTGTGAAAATGAAAGACATCGTACGAGCTTAAGTATTTTTAAAAAAATCAGCCGTGATTTTTTTCGGTTTGGGAGAGTGAAATTGTTAATAAACAATTTTGCAATAAACAAAACCGGGGGAAACTTTAATACAAGATGAATAATCATTTATTATATCACCCTATAACGTTCCCACCCAGGCTGACTTTTTTATTCAAAGTTATAAACAAAAAACCTTTTTCACCCTTTTTCACCCTTTTTCACCCCTTTGCAAACACCCCCGAGGGGCAAAAAATAGTTATAGCTTCATTTCTCACCGTCCCCAACAATATATCCAAAAATTAGCACTCCACCACAAACTTCCGCTTCAGAGGTTAAATTGACTGGACTAGCAGGGAAATCAAAAAGTATCAATTTTTGATCAAATGGAACATGTTTGAAAAATAAATTGTGTTTTCTTCTACCTACTTCGATGTAAAATGTTATTAATAAGATCTCAAAAAAGTCAGTTGGTGAAGAATTGGCGATGAAATACTTTCGGCTACTTTAGATAAAGCAAATTTGAGAAAACACGTTTTTAAAGTTTTGTGTAGTACCTAAACGGCTTGGAGCGAGCTAAAAGGTGTTCAAGTTTAATACCCGGCTTATGCTATTAGGGTCATTAGAATGAAGCCCCTATTAAACCTTTTGCTCTTAAGACCCTAGAGCATAATTTAAAAGGACAAATATTGCGTTTTCTGGAAATTCTGGATTTGAACTTCAAGGGTATAAATTAACTCTTTTTTTTAGATAGTTCTATTATTGATTCCAACGGAAATTCAATCCGTTCAGAATGTAGTATATTTTCAAATCAAAAAATTTAACTCAAATTAGAGCCTTTGAATTCAAAAAGGGCTTTATTGAATTATATTATGACCTTTGTGAATTTTCAAATCGCTCCATTTTGAAAATAAAAAGGTATATTTATATATAAACATATAAACTTTGAAACTTGTGCTTTTATAATAAAAATAACAACAACGCAAAATGGGATTTTCGTATCTCTCGTTAATATGAAGAAATATGAGAAAATTAAGGTCTATAAAAAAATCAGTTAAATTAATATCCAATTTCAAACGACACAAACGTTTCACAAACAACAAGGAAGATGAATTTGTGTTTTTATAATTTGATTGATATCTTTTCCAAAAAAAAGGGTTTTATTTTATAATTTAAAGATAATTGTATCTATCTTTTTAATTTTTTAATTTCAGAACATCATTCTGAGGGGAAATGCAGGTCTCATGCTCCACAAAACAATTTCCCACACTAGTGCCAATTCACATATAAAGACCACAACTTTTAAACAAAAGACGTACAGGCTAATTTTATTTAAATTAAAATAGGAGATAAGATTAAAGTATATAATTTTTTTTTATTGGTACCTTAATCGAAAAATGGGGTTTGACGAGAAAACGATGTTTTGCAAGTTTCCTGGACTAATAAAAAATGTTTTCTATCCGTGCTAAGAAGGTGAGTGAAATATATAAGCCGATTATTTTGAAAGTGGCCCAAGTCCAAATGATCATAAAGACTATTTTACTTTACAAGCATATAGCATTTGACATTTTCAAAATAAACGGCTCATAATATACATATAGTGCATATAATTTTCTTATGTTGTCGTTGATGCATTATGACTAAGATTACTTAGAGAAAGAATATAAAGGTATGTGTATCTTACAAAATTAACATTGTGATTAAATTATTATGGGTGATGGGATTAAAACCAACAAGTGCGCTCCCTAAGGTTGTTTGAGCCCATTTGTTAATAACACGTTCCAGCAATTTACGATCCTGTCAGATCGGCGGTTTAGCTCACGACTTCACCTCCGTTCTGACGGATTACAATCTCCTGGAGGGGCTGTCCCCATCTGGACCGATCCAATTACTGGGATCCGTCTAAGCGCCGCCGATGTTTCCTAACCGAACCGAACCACTCATGGGGCCCCATAAATATCCGTGCGGCCGAATTTATCCGCCTTATTAAGATAACAACGAAACGCGCGAATTAAAAGCAATTTAAAGCGGACATAAATAAAAACGGCGGCGCGCGCAATCTAACAACCAATTCATAACGCGAGCAATTTGCACTTTCATTAATTAAATGCAACAAATCACACGGCAGCAAGCATTAAAGCAAATTGTTGGTACGCTGCCGCCTATCGCGGCGCTCGATCGCGTTATCGCCGAAATATCGGACAATAAAATTAGCGGTGCGCTCGCGATTCGGTGTGACACAGCCCCGTTACACCGAAGCGGAGCCCGACGACCGGACTTTCACCTCTTCCACATGCAGGAGCAGGGCTCCGGCCAGTGCCAAGGGTCCCGCTGCCGCCACCGCGCCGACCGGCCCTTCGGTGATTTACCGAAGAAAGCAAAAGACAAAAGCAAAAGTCCACCGCAAAAAATCCGAGGAGGCGCACGGCGACTCGAGTGCATGACTTCCTCGCGTTTGGGGCTCTCGCGGTCGTGGCCGGCAATCGCGAGCACATGCAATTACCTGGTGCAATTAGACCGCGCTGATGCATTTTTATGCAATTTACTTAAACGGCGGGGGTGGGCCAGTACCGCCCCCGATTAGCGGGAACCCATGGAGCACTTGTTGAGGAGGTTAATTGCCACCGCCGTAAGTAGGATTATTTTCTGGAGAGGGCTGCTCCCCGCTAGCCTTCGTTATATCTTAAGCCTGCGTGACGTCATCAAAGAATTTTAAGAATGTTTAACGAACCTTAATCATTCATCTTTCATGTTCTAGTATTATATTAAAAAAGTGTAGATAGACTTTCGGTTAGGTAAATTCCGTTTAAAGTAAACGAAAAATATCTTAAGTTTCTCAAAATAGAATATTTAGAGTTTTCAGAAAATAAAGTCTAACTTAAAAAAAATATAAATTCTATTGGTTTTGAACACAGGTATTAAGCGGGCAGTAGCTTCCTTTGCGCTTCAATTTTAGCAATGTTTGGACCAATTTCACTATTTTCCTGAACATTTTGGGGGCGGTTAGGGTTTTTTAGTGACTAGAGGGTTCTCTAAGGAACATTTTGAAAAAAAATAACTCCGCTTTAACTAGACTCCATACCCCATGTAACAAAACATTATAAAATAACATACAATCACTGTAGACTAATCACTAAGACCCTGATGAACTTTTTTGAACAATTTTTTTTTTACTAAGTCTTAAAACCTTGGTCTTTAGATTGCACTATTATTATCAACATATTTGACGAAAATAATTTTAAATTTGTTGTTAAAAAAAATGTATATTAATAAAACATAAGAAAATAAGCTATTACTAAAATTGTTTTGACATGCTTATAATGACCAATATTAAAATCCATAGTTCAAGCATTAAGACCACAAAAAATTTCAAGTGCCAATCACAAACGGTTTTTTGTAACTCAGCTCAGAATTTGAAAGAGGAAGTCCAAATTATAAATAAAAATTCCTAATACTAAAGGATATTAAGGACCTGTGCGAATCCAAGACTTCGTCTCATTATGACAATTTATGATTTCAGCAAATAAGCTGAACAATTATATGACAATTAAGATGAAGGCAAAGCTAACCTGTTTTAAATTCGCTTGCTTAGAAGTTTATTTAAATGGAGGACTAAATTGTAGCGTTAAAAAATTAATTATGGTAGCTAATACAAGAGTAGAAGAAGATGTGAATGCGAAAATATTTGTTGCGAAAGTTATGAATCGAATTTGGATGAAAAGGAACATAATTTGGACTAACCTTGATCCATATAAAGTGCCTAAAAGTTCTGTAGGAAACCAAATAAAATTGAAACACTAATAACAATAAAAAATTTCATAAATTTCTGCAGGTGCTAGTGCATTATTGCCCGTCACCAAAATCTCTCTTACAGCTCAATTAAATTGTACTCAAGAATATACTATATGTCTATAATAATTAAAATTAATTGTACTCACATTTTGTACCTGACATTGTTAATGAATTTCACAACTGCTTATTAAACCAAACAATTCCATGCAGTCTACCTCACGAATTCAATCTAAGCCTTGACTTGCTCGCAGACATAGACATGAATTCGGACAGAGCTTACTTCAGTGTGCCGTCACGAACTGTTATAACAAGAAAAAGACGATTCGCACAGGCCCTAAGATATTAAGTGTATAATTTAAGAAAATCAATTTTTGCATCTTCCTTCCAATGGTGGATTAAGATTTTGAAGGCTACCAGCCCAGACATTTCTTTGATCCTGGCTCCTTGAATTAAAATGTAGAACAGGAATAACACAACGTTTATAAAAATCAGCATTTTGAATTTTAATAAAATTAAGAGAAATATAAGAGGTACACTTAACCGAAAGAAGCTCTTCTCGATGTTTCAGCTTAAGCTCAAAATGTATCTGCTATTATATTTTACAATTGTGCTTACCTGTTAATGCGTCGGTGCTTCTTTCCATTAAATCTTATGATTTAATATACATAGATATTAAAAACAATTATATGTAGTTATATTAAGGCCCGATTCAGAAAGTTTCGTTCACTTTATAAAATTAAATCCTCAATTTATATGTCTTCAGAATACAAATCGGTTTAATTCATTAAATTAACATACATGTTAAAATTTAAAAAAATACAAAAATATTAAACACTTTTCCTTTTCCTGGAAAATATTCGTGTTTTTTTCTTAATGGGTGCCATTATTTTTTGCACAGTCTATGATGTCACTTTTTTCTAGCTGCGGTCCACAACTTTTTAAATTTTTGTAGGTTTTTGGCTGCTTTTCCTTCCTTACTCAATATTGCCTTTACTAAAGCCCAATATCTTTCAAGTGGGCGAATTTCTGGGACATTTGGAGGATTGATGTCCGATGATATTTAAAATACGATTGGTCATCCATCACCAAACAAAAATTTTGTTTCGCAGTAAACAGTTTATAAAGTTCTTTGGCTCGAGTTATAGCTGTATTTTGCTGCTTTCCCGTTCTTTGTGGAGTCTTTTGTTTTTTAAATGTCTTTATTTGATTCCGAACCTTAATTCGATGAACAGCTGTTTGGCTAGTTTTACATTTTTTGGCAACATCTCGTTCAGATATGGACTTGTTTATCGATGGCGACTAACACTTTTCTTTCTAAATTCTTGTTTGCAGTTCCTTTCGGCCTTCCACTTTTTGGTTTTTCCTTAATTGTTTGCTCTTCACTGAATCTAATAATAATAATACATAGTTCTTTTTACTGTCGGACGACTTGTTTTGGCCTCCTTAGCGATCCTTGAAATACTCTCTTCAGGATTTTACATATAAATGCGCAAAACCGATTGACACACATGTTCGCGTTGAGAGCTCGTGCTGAAAACTGACTCAGCCAAATTAAGAATTTACAATTAATTTTAATACTACAGGAGTATATTCTCTAATGCATGTGTTTGGTGGGGTTATTTGTTCCGTATTGTTCTAATAGCAGCATCGAGAAAAGTGAACAAAACTTTCTGAATCGGGCCTTATTAAAGGGCCTTTCCGGAATATTTTGCCATCACGCATTTTAATACTCTGAATATTTAAAATGAAGAGTGACAGCTTTACACACTGATCTAATTTTGTTATTATATTTATACCTACCTTTTTTACTATTTATTATAAAAATTCTTTTTTAATAATGCGCAAGAAAATGCTGATTCTTACTAGCATCCTTTAAATTCCATTGAGGCAGAGTAACCTACTGTTTCATTGAAGTTTGTAACTATTTTTTTATTAAAGACTTTTATTTAACCGAAGTTAATAAAAAAGTTTCAAGAGATATTAAAACATATTCCTTTTAACAGTATGTTATTAATTTATGAAATATAACGAAAAGGGTAATATGTCTCACGTCTATAGTTTCATAGTCCTTTAAAAATAGACTTCTATCATGGGAAACAAAATTTTAACAGACTAAAATTTTGCATACACTTTAGTTTTAGGGTTTTAAATAATGTGTTAGAGTTCCTCATCGATTTAACCGCCGCATGGTCAATTACACGACGTAAAAAGTCGCGAAAATAGTATTTTTCAAATATGTCTCTAAAACTGTGAACTTTTCGAAAGAAAACATATCTTACTATATTAATAAGTAGCTGAGATAATTTGCTACAAAAACGAAGTCAAAACTTTTTTGTAGGAGAAACCATTAACGAAATATAGCGCCCCGAATAATCGATGGCGTAGACTAGTAACTAAATGTACTCTCTTCCACACCACCGTAGTCTAACAAGGGGGGTATCAAGGTTGTTAATCACGGATATCGTCTAGTTTTATATATATTATAGGGGACGGTCTCCTCAATGTGTACCTGAAGCGGCAAAACGCACTTCGTTCTTATTCTCGAAAAAAAATCTATTTAAAATTTTTAATTTTTAACTATTTTTTTTAAATAAAACAATTATAAAATATAACTACATGTACTTGTTTAAAATCATAAGAAAATTACAATAATTTTTCAGTAATATCAGTTTTAATTCAAAAATTAAAATACAAATTGGACGAAATTCGTGATTCACAACCTTGATACCTCCTTGTAAGTGTGGATATGGGAAAGTAGGATTTAATTGCTCTATATTTTGTAAGCAATTTTATGGTCAATCATGTTTGAATACAGTTGCACTTGATATTAATAACGAGTTCAACGATATCATACATTACTTAGAACCCTAATATTAAGATATATGTTAACATTTACCCTGTTACAAATGTTTCCAATATTGTTATGTCTAATTTACCTGGACTATACAATGTAGGCCATATGGCACTTTTTTGTAGACAGTTTTGGGCTTTTATAATTTTGCATACAGTCGCTATTCTAAATCTGATTCAGAATTCGACACGATGAGTGAAGATAGATTCGAAAGTCTTATAAAATCGTGTCGAATGTAAAAGGATAAAGCATAACTGCGCACAAATTTAAATTTAACAGATAAATGAGTGGCAAAGGGTTCAGAATTCTAAAAGTACCAAAAGCTGCCTGAAACTGTGCGTAAAGCTATTTTCAAAATCTTGCGATTTTCGCTGCGTCCATTGCTGCGTTAGTCGCATCGGTCTTGCTGGGTCTTGAGCTCAGTTACTATCTTTGGCCGCTAAATTTGAATTCATGTTGAGGGGCTAATTGCGGCCCTTTGCGGTGTCAATGGCAAGGAGCGTTTGTGCACGAACGGCTCAAAGCAGGCTCCTAATTAAGACTTCTAACGGGTAGCGCAGCGCAGCAATCAGCGTCGGGTGATTTATGCGATTTCCCTGGCCACTTGAGCATGATCTGAAATTCACTGCCATGCAGTCGCGCGCGGTCGAGGAGCCAATTCAGGCGCTCCGCTGACCCATTGTATTCAATTTTCAGAGTCGTTTCGCCTGTCATAAGTAAGACGAAGACTCATTACTCAGCCGGAGCGCCATAAATTATTCGCGAGGACAAGCGAAATTGGCGCGGAGCAGCCGCGGAGGTGTGAGGAACAGAGTAAGCGCACTGTCGCGCGATCCTATCGCCGGGCCAATAAAGCGGCGCTTCAATCATTTAATTCATCAATCATTTATGCAAAATTGAATGCAAAAAGAAAGTGGCCGCCGTTCCGCGCCGGCAGAGTGCGCCAGCAGCAGTCAGCGGCAGCAGCAACGATGGAGACGGAGACGGCGGCGGCGGTGGTGGCGCCCGTCCGCCCTGCCCGCCAATGGGGCCCTGGGTGCAGGCATGTTGAACACGGCGATGCCTATCGCGACCATTTGTTAAGTCACTTAATAAAATTCCCATAAATTGCAACGGACCGAGGGGGGCTCTGCATGCACTTTTATTGTGCGCCGGGCTGTGGCCCCTTAGACCGAACCGACGACTACTTGTGGCCTGCATCGGGCTGCATAAGCGAGTTGCAGACGTGGCCCCGGACGGAGCTGCAGAATTTGGGCCGTGTGTGTGTTAGCATGCATCAGATAGGGGCTCCTGGGACTTGGGAGGGTCGAAAAACGCACTTTCGCTGTGCGCCTTGAACTGAATCCATCTCGGGCTGAGACACTGACCGCTGAGGGGACACCCCCGCTGGCCGACTGACCGGCTGGTTGCCAGCGCGAAACCCGCGCCCAATATTCCATTTGAGCGATTTCCATGCATCGCGTGACGGGAGCTTGTCCAATTTGAATTTCTTCTGTCTGTAGCTCGATCTTTCCAGGTGCGTGGTGGCGACATTTTTGGCTCGCAACATAATGAGCCAACTTCGTTGTGTTTGACTTTTTAATGAAACGACAAAAGATACAACGACATTGGGCAATTTTTTTAGGAGGAAATCGAAAGTTGTATAATAATAAATTGGCGCCAACGAAAACACAACAGCGTCTAAATTGAAGGTTCATTTAGGCGGTCAACGAGCTCGCTTTTGTCTTTTACTTCCCTTATAATATCAATTTTTGGCAAGAACAAATTAATTTTATTATTTTATGTATAAATTTTCCCAAAACTAAGTAACAAAACACAATATCAAGTTTTATTCAATTCAGAGTTTTGAGAATTCACGATTGTAGAAGATAAGACTGGAATTTTAAGTGGTAGAATGAACATACCTCGTTAAATTTCAATATTTATACGTAGTCATAGCCAAAAAGTTGTGTTTTATGTGTAAAGATAAAATCTTATTATCTAAATAACGAAATAATTTTATATTATAATTACACTACACTAGTCTACGGTTGATGGCGACTGAGTTTTCTGATAAGAAGATTGTCTGAATATGATTATTTTTCAAATAATTGATTGTTATAGTATTTAGCTTCCAGCTTATGTTCCATATTAACCCTTCTGTGAGGCTCTGCTAAGGAAAAATGCCATGGCAAATTCATAATCAATTTAAGTATTTTTTTTTTTGGAGATTTACAATTTGTTTAGATGTGTGAACCCACATTGAAACCAACTGGCACCTTCATAGAAAATAAGAGCTCGAAAAACCACTTTATATAGAATGAGCTTAATCCCCAGGTTTAGTGTTGATATTCTGTTGATGAATTAGTATATATATTAGTTTTAATTAGAAGGTTTGTTTTGTTACCAATTGATGTTATGTGCTTCGAAAAGGTGAGGGTTTTATCTAAGGTGTTTGGCAGATATTTTACTTCCTCAGTCCAAAAGATGTAGCAGCCGTTAAGTTTAAGATTGTTGTTAGGCCAGAAACGTACATTCCGTCTACGCGTAAAGGATATGGCTGGAGATTTATATGAATTAATGATTGTTTTCCATTTATGGAAATAATCTTAGATGATGTCTAGTCCATTTTGCAATATTCACAAATGGATACAGGATCGTCGTGAGAACTAAAAATGGCTGTACCTTTAGCAAATATCGACGAAAGGCAATTGGGTATACAAGTTTCATACACCTACATAAAGTTCTAGTGTTAAGAATTAGCTTTTGTAATTCATACTGACAGAGTAACTCACTGATTGATTGACATCAAAACCTACAGAATCCTGTTGACCTAGAATCACGAAATTTGGCACGAAGAAAGGTGTTATAGTACAATTAAAGAAAAATATCCGAAAATCATTCATTTCTAATTCTTTGGGGAGTTGAAAATTGTTTTCGTGAATTTTCAAAAGTTCTTAGAAAGTTGTTCAATTTGCAATATGGAGTAGGCCCACAAAATGTTTAGAATTAATTTTTTAACACCCTATATAATGGTATGGAACTCTCAGGCCGCGAGCCCTACTCCCACTTTTTTTTTTTTTGTATATTAAATGTCGTTTTGTATTCGACAAGATTGGTCAAGATTTATTATTGTATGCATTGCCTACATTGCATACATAGAATAGGAATATTTTGCATTTGTGCTAAACGCACTTATTAAAATTTTCGCTCAAAATAGAGCCTAATAACTCTATATTTTCGAAAAAAAAGAAAAAGAAAATAACTTTTATCTTATAGAACTGAACAAAGTATAACGATATATTTTATTACAAATCTCTTCCGCAAATTTATGGACTGTCCTGGTCCTAATCTATGAAGTGGATTTTGTAAGAGGTAGGTGTAATTTAATTAGTTTGAAAAGATTCTTCACTTAATTGGAACATTATAACACAATAACCGAAAGTATTACAATTTCTTGAATTTTGGCTTTTTAAAACAAGTTATGAGAGAGTTTAAAATAAGTTATAAAAAGAGTTAATGATGACAATTTCCACTTTCGAATTCAAGTAGAAAATTTTAAAATTACTCATAAATCAAGATTATTCTCTTTCAAAGTTTTCTAACCATGGGCATTAACATAATCGCAGTTAATAACTCAAATCAGAAGAAACGATTAAATAAAAGAGTAATTCATCCTTTCTTCATCAAAGCAAGTGATTTAAATGAATGGCTCGGTTAAATGACAGAATGAAGCGATCAATTGAGAAATGTTTTAGCATTACCAAAGAGACAGCTTAATTGCGTCGTTATTTTAATATTGCATTATTACAAAGAATTTACACGATTTTTAAATTTACATCCAATTTTGAGGAAATGTTAAAGATACTATACATATGATTCTGACTTACCCATTAATTGCTCACTGGCTCTATGTTTGGAATATCTGGATAATAATATGTATATGTGTGGAATTGTTTTTACCTTCTTAAAAAAGGAGGTAAATATTTTTTTTTAAATTATTTCATTTTGATTTATTTCCAGTAAATTTATTTAGAAAACGTTTTTGAATCGAGAGGTCACGGCAATACAAGTGATTGATTTTTTATGATGATTTTTTAATTCTGCTCAGAAATCGTTTTTATATCGAAGAGCTGCGAGCCAACAGCGCTAGAGATTTTGGGTACCCAGATCATAGAAAAGTGGTATTAAAATTTACTTATAATGGCCTAAGTGTATCTTTTAACATCAGTAACATTTAATCTTTTGCTTGTATTACAGCCATTTTTCAATCCACTTCGAATTAAAAGTAAATATTCATCGAATGTTACTCAAAAATGCAATAATTTTTGTATTGAAAAATAATCCCAAATATATGTTAAAATACTTTGTAATCTTTTTGAAGTAATTTTCAATATTAATTGGATTAAAATTAGATTAAAGAGTAATATTTCAATCCAAGCAGATTGAATTTTAAGTTTTTTATGCTACAATGTGTCACGTTGGCCATGTCGCGTCGGTAACGCATTTCATTCATAATCAAGAAGATGCAATGCGAGTGAAAAGTGAAAGTTGTGCGGGCAAAGTTTGGTGACAGAAGCATATTCACCCCTATTATTAAGGTGACCGATGGTTATATTATATCAAGTGAAGATATATTAAGCAAGTAGAGAGTGCGTTGTTTGTTTTGTATGTTTAAAAAATTGTTTTTCAAGTTTTAGAAGTATTTAACAGTGCTGAACGCTATGCAGAATTCATATTAAAGGATCAATCGGGGATCGAGATTGTTTTAGAAAATCATCATCAAAGATGAAACATATCGAAGATGGTTTTAAGAAACGATTGGTAAAATAAAAGAAGATTTTGAAGGTAAACATTCGAGGCGATATAATTTGAACAATCTGTCTTATTTTATTATTATTATTATTATAGAGTTGTCACCTACTGGTAGTTGATCTGAAAGTAATCGAACAAAAAGAGGTAATTTTAAGGCCACACTAGAAAAACCCTTCCCCCGTTTTGTCATTTAATTTCATAAGTTAATACACGATTACCTCCTTTAATATGCAACCTTGTCTTAATGTTACTAGACCCTCTTCCGGCCAAAAGCATGGCATCATTTGTAGATGACCCCTAAGGTTATAATGTTGTGATTAAGTCCCTATATAATAAATTGTAAGACTGAATACATGCTTTCGTTTATCTTTTTATATTTAAGAAATTTTATATTACGTTCAACATTATTTTGTGTACTATATATTTGAATAAAATAAAATAAATAAGTTTTCCTTATTTTTACTATGAAAATGAAATTAATAAATTTTTTGTGAGAAAAAAAATATTATAAAACCTAAGGCCGTTTTCGAATTCACATGCACTTACACTTAAATCTATTTTTCTCACTAAAAGTTCTCCTAAAAACTCTGAATAGTGCGTAATTTGCTTTGCAATTGCACTATTTTATCTGTCCAATTTGAAGTGTTCTCCAAAGTACACTAAAAATGGTTAGGGAATAGTGCAAGTGCATGCGAATTCGAAAACGGCCTAAATATTCCCTCAAACCCAAAAAAACATCACTGACACTGTATCAGTGGATTATTGCATTATGAAGTAAAACAATTAGTGTTAACTCATTAAAACCATAGTACATTGGAGGTAAAGTATCGTTAATTTTAACATTTAATACAATAAAAGTACTCGTTTTAATGGAAAATGGGATTTATTTATATCTTAATAAAATATTACAATTCAATATTTTTGTATTAAAACAAAAATTAGTATTAACTTCGTAAAACCATAGTGGATTGGAAGTAAAGTATAAGTTATATTACCTTTTAATAGAACAGGTATTGATTTTTAATGTTTTAGTATTAAAATTAATTTAATACTGAAGAGATTTTATTTTAATACCTACCAATATTACTGTTTCATTTTAATCCTTTCAAAATATTACAATCTAATACTTTTTTGGTGTGGACCTCTATAAAATCCAGAAAATATTGGTTTTTATTCCAAAATTTCTTACCGTGTAAATGTGCCTTTTAATTTCTGATGTATATTTTAAGGAGGCTAAAACATTTCGTGAGAATGAAGTGAATAAATTTAATTTTGTAGTCAAAAAGAGTGTAACTGAATTTTTGTTGCGATTTTTAAATTCTGTGCAGAACAAAATTCTTCGGTAATCGTTAAGACATAGTGAAAGTGTGTAATACCTGTTTAAAATATTTTCAGTGTATTACTGTACAAAATGGCCATTTTGCAAAAACCAAGGCAAAAAAAAAAAATTTCAAAACGATGGTTTGAGAAAGTTTAGACATTTGGACCGTGATTTCTGGTGGTCATATGATCATTCAATAGCAGCAACGTCAAGATAATCGACTTTGAAAAGAAAAAAGGCCAAAAGAAAGTTAGCAGTTTTTTTAAAAAAACCCAAACAATAATAAGGTTTTTGAATATTTTGTGCAAAACAAATGCCAGATTCTGAAAGAGCATCCCATAAAAACCCCTATATACGATTTTGGAAGAAAATCGACCCAATTTTCTATTCGAATCGTACAATTGAACTTGCGTGCACAAAATCCGCGTTTTGCGCATTAATGCGTTAAATTGCAGGACCATCCAATTGATGATTGTCGTTTTGATGGACCCCTAAAAATATTCAGAGCCTACATTTTATAGAAGCATTTTCCGTTACCGACGGCGAAAGGGCTTTCTTATTACTTGCGGTAAGCAAAGCAATTTTTCCGACGGCATTTCGATTGGATATCAACAAGCCACTCTGTAACTGCGAATATCTATCTCAAAAATGTCCAAGCACAAAAACATTTAAAATATGAAAATAAAAAGAACGGGTCCTTGTAACGATTTTTAATTTAAAAACGAATAAACTTTCTTTTCGCGGTCACTAATAAAAAAAATCATTATACAATAAATGGACACGCTGATGTGAAGCAGGTTCTGAAATGTCCGAATTTGCATGAATTAATTGAATTAATTTTCGCGCGAACTTTTATAAATTTATAAATTGTGCAAATGTTCGTGAGAGTTTGTTAATTTTTTCCAAAAATTAAAATCGCTGTCAAACCGATAAATCATCGTGACAAGTAGATAAAATTGATAAATGATTCAAATCATTCATTTGTAGAAATACTTGTGATTTTTTGTAAAGCGATGACTTATTCCATAATTTTCAGATAATCTGTGGCCATCAAAACAAAACCATTACGCAACCCGCGACGGGTATTGAAACAAGCGTGCGTTCGCAGTAACAACGGCCGCGTCGCGTGACTCTGGCAACCCGGCGGAGAAATTAAAAAGAAGGAAAAAAAGCATCACTTTCACCATTTCCCCATTATCGTCATGGCAGCAATTCTTCCAAAATATTTTATGGCCGCCCGAAAAGTGCTGCGGAGAGAGCGCGGAGCCCGGAGCACCGGCCCCGGTGGAGAGCCACGCACAAAAACCCTACTTTCCGGAGTTCGGTTCCCCGCCGCACGGGAATTGATGGGAGCGCCGCCGAGTACAGGACACAACCCCCGCTCGCACGCACTCGCATAAATCATCTCGTCCGCTCTCGCCTCGAGTGCTTCTCTCCTTGCCCATTCGAGATGGTTTATGGCGCCGTCCCTCTCGCTCGTGCTCGCCGCGCACCAGGGCCAGCCTCTTCACGCGAATGCTTTATGGCCGCACCGAATGCTTTATTGCCCCGGCGACTCGGCGGCCGGTGTGTGCGTGCGGCGGGCCCGCCGAACAAGTGTAATAAGGACAGGCAACAGGCAATAAGTCTCCGCCTTTTGAGAACCACCTCGGCGGAGGGGAAATCAGATTGCTTTATGGCCACTACCGCCGGCGTCGCCATCTCCCTCGCTCGCTGGGCCGTCCACGGTGGCGAAAGCGAGACCGCCTCGGTTTGCACGTGGCCACTTTTCGCACAGGGGAGAGCCGGTACCGTTTGAAACAGATATTGACTTGTTTATGGGCGTTTACAGCGCGGAAGGAAATTGATGAGCTTCTCAATTTCTTCGTGGTGCATTAGTGTGGATGGGGAGAGAGCGGTGAGAGCGCAATCTGTCACCGCGGGAATTAGTCAGGGCCGCTGCGTGCGGTGGTGTTCGTTCGTGGGGCCGCTCTCCAAAACTCTGGGGCTCTGCTCCTCAAAGTGTGCGGCATATTAATGGGGACACGAGGTGGAAATTTAATTGCGAGCGGTTACTTTGTTTGTTGCGCGCACTGTACCCCTGCGACCGGGAGAAATTCGATCTTGACAAATTCGTGGGGACTATTTGAAAAATTCGCCCTGCGGCGGGCCCGCTTAATGGCTTTTCTCAGCTTGGCGGCCGCTAAATATGATATTAATTAATTACGCACTTAATTTAACGACCCTCGAGGTACTTCTCCAATAGTTTTTGATTAATCGCCTCCACCTCGATGGGCCTGAACCAAACGCCTGCAACGGAAATTTGTTTTTCCCTTGTTTATGCTAATTCTTGACCATCATTTTAGGTGCTGCAAAATTTATTGGACCAGAAGCCTAAAAGATCAGTTGTTTTTAAGATGTGCCCTCACCATTCGTGCAGGAGTCTTCAGAGGTGTCATAGCGATTTAACTGATCGTCATGGTTTTATTATAGATAAAAAGCCTATATTTGATGGTAGGTAAGTCAAAGGGCAGTGTTATGCAGCACTTGTTATAACGAGTTTTATGTCTGTTTTGTTAGCGGATTGCAAATGTAGTGATTATGATATTTTATGGAAAAGTTTCTCTTAAGGGGTAGGGTTTTTTTTTAAAAATTTTCTCATATAAATATACAACAACTCAAGATTATTGTGTTAAAAGTTGAAATCGATTGGAGTAAAATTAACGGAGATATGAAGTTGTAAGTCTCCGCCGCTCCGATCCGGCTTCGAACTATTCCTGTGCCTTATAAATTCAGTGTTTAGACTTTAAACTTTAAACGCGTTTGTCTCTCAATTAGCATGTTCGAAGTCGGTGGACACTGTAACTTAAAATCTACTTGACCGATCCTCTTCAAATTTGACACACTCTAAGGGGTTATATATAGTCAGGAGGCGATTTTTCAAGAATTTTTCTTGAGATGACCTTTTAATATATTAAGGTAAAAACTTGTATACATATTATGGTAACTCTTGAGTGTATTTTAATGTTTTTTGTTTATAAAAATAATTATTTTAAAAGCTGCTACAGTTGATCTTGATTTCCTTAATATATTGTTTTATCTTGTAATTAATCGAAGGAAAAATTGATTTTTAACAATAATTTTGGCCTTGAATTGTTCATAAAATGGAAAATATTTATAGGTGAGAAAAAACCTTCGATTCATTACTAAAAAATATACTTGAGAAGCTTGTGTTAAAATTTGAAAGTGATCAGTTCAGCCGTTTCCGAGAAATCTCGCTCACCGACTTTAAAAACATAGTTTTGAGAACAACGCGTTTAAAGTTTCAAAAGCACCTTATATACAGTAAAAAAAATCATTACAAATATGCGTGTAACTTCAAGAATATTAACGGGATTGACATTTTCTATGGCTATACTTAAATATATGTGCATTACAAAAATCGATTTTCTGAAAATTCTGACTGTATATAACCCCTTAAGTAAGGTGGGTGACCCAAATAAGGTCTACCTTAATTTTTTTATTATCTAACTAGCGTGTTTATAATAACAATGCACTGGTAACTTGAAATACTAATATTTATTTATTAAACTTTGTAATAAATGAAACAAAATTGCTTTAGAAACAAAAATCACGCTTTTCTGAACACAAATAACTAAAATGTCACTTTGGCCCTATTGGGAACCCTGTGTCTTAATAAAGCCTTAATAAAAACAAGTAAACATTCAACTTGTTAATGAATACAAAACGTTGTCAATACTTATATAAAATAAATAAATCTAATGATATCCCATTTATTACTTTTGATCATTTTAGATCAGATTTAACGAGTTAACACAGCACACCGTGTACAAATAAAAATAAAAATACTTACTGTTTACTCTGCCAGAATTTTATAAAAACAGGCGTGCGCTCCGCGTCGTAGTTGTTTTCGACTGCAGGTTCCAACACGCTCGCGGCACGGGCCACTTGCTGTGCTTGTGGGTGTTAGTTAATGTACACGAACACATCTACAAACATTGGCGGCCATTTGAAATCGTGAAGCGGTGAATTTAAAAAATAGGCCTTATTAGGACATAGGCTTTATTTGGGTCACCTACCTTACATGAAATATGAGGTAGTGAGGTCGAGATAACTTTTTTGTGTGCAATATAAATAGTTTTATTATGAAAAATAGGCTGATTTTTACCGGTTTTTTTTTTTTTAAATTCGTTTTTTGGACTTCAAAATGATGCCAACGATTTAAAAATCTCAACGTTATTACCTCGAGAAACTCATAAACTAACCAAATATTTTCGATTTTTTGAGTTAACCCGTTAAGGCCCAAACGGACGCATTTTCATAAGTTTTTTCAGCCGCCTTAAATTATACTTAATCCTTCGCACAAAAATTTTGAATTGGTCAATACTGATGTAAAATTTCATGAACTTTCAGAATATGATAATGATTTTTAATAAAAATTGTAACTACGTTGTGTTATGTTCGCTTTTTTCAAAAAAATCGTGTTTTTTCAAAAAAAAATTTCCACAAATCAATATTTATGGCTCGAAACCAATTAGGAATTTGGCGGAAAAGCAACAATATTGCGTCCATGGACCTTGTTCCTTAATTTACAGATGCGTACGCTTTGAAATAAAAAATGGCAGTATCCAAAATGGCGTTTGAAAGTCGAAAATTCAATGATGTATAATATTTTGTCTATTACAAAAGAAATTCTCAATGGATTTATTTAGAAACTTATAAAGGGGGGTTTTTGAGTTCGCTGATTGCGGATCTGAGGTCAAATTCAAGAAATCCAAAATGGCGGATTCAAGATGGCGGACGAAAACATTAAAATTATATAAATCTGAGCATAAAATAGCCCTAGGGGGTTTTTGGGGTCGCTGATTGCGAATCTGAGGTCAGATTTGCAAAAATCAAAGTGGCGGATCCAAGATGGCGGATCCAAGATGGCGGACGAAAAAATTAAAATCATATGGATCTGAGCAAAATTTTGCACTACGGGGTTTTTGGGGTCGTTAATTACGAATCTGAGGTCGGATTTCAAAAAATCAAAATGGCGGACCTAAGATTGCTAATTAGGGAATTTTTCAGTTCGCTGATTATGCATCTCTTACAAGTCTTTTTTCATTTTAATTGTTTTTGTACTTTTTACATTTTTTTGTTGTATTATTTTTCATTTTTGGTTGTATGTATATTTGTTATTTATTAAAACTCTATTTTATATATTTTTCTTTTATTGATGAAACAATTCAAATCTTTTTCTTATGTTTTAGAAGCAGTTTCGAAGAAATTATTGGACTTGCTTATGTAAAATTGGGAAACAAGCGGAACAAATGAAAAGATCACAAACGGTGCATATTTTCTGTGTTCTTGTCGAACATTTTGAGAAGTTCGTACAATTTCTTTTTTTCTCTACAGTTGCAGGCTCATGCGGTTGTGAAATTGGAGCTGAAGCCTTCACTAGATAATTTCGAGTTATATCTAATGCAATGTAAAAAGTACAAAAACAATTAAAATGAAAAAAGACTTGTAAGAGATGCATAATCAGCGAACTGAAAAATTCCCTAATTAGCAATCTTGGGTCCGCCATTTTGATTTTTTGAAATCCGACCTCAGATTCGTAATTAGCGACCCCAAAAACCCCCTAGTGCAAAATTTTGCTCAGATCCATATGATTTTAATTTTTTCGTCCGCCATCTTGGATCCGCCACTTTGATTTTTGCAAATCTGACCTCAGATTCGCAATCAGCGACCCCAAAAACCCCCTAGGGCTATTTTATGCTCAGATTTATATAATTTTAATGTTTTCATCCGCCATCTTGAATCCGCCATTTTGGATTTCTTGAATTTGACCTCAGATCCGCAATCAGCGAACTCAAAAACCCCCCTTTATAAGTTTCTAAATAAATCCATTGAGAATTTCTTTTGTAATAGACAAAATATTATACATCATTGAATTTTCGACTTTCAAACGCCATTTTGGATACTGCCATTTTTTATTTCAAAGCGTACGCATCTGTAAATTAAGGAACAAGGTCCATGGACGCAATATTGTTGCTTTTCCGCCAAATTCCTAATTGGTTTCGAGCCATAAATATTGATTTGTGGAAATTTTTTTTTGAAAAAACACGATTTTTTTGAAAAAAGCGAACATAACACAACGTAGTTACAATTTTTATTAAAAATCATTATCATATTCTGAAAGTTCATGAAATTTTACATCAGTATTGACCAATTCAAAATTTTTGTGCGAAGGATTAAGTATAATTTAAGGCGGCTGAAAAAACTTATGAAAATGCGTCCGTTTGGGCCTTAACGGGTTAAGAGGACATTTACTTTCTATATCAATCAATTTATTTTATTTCATAAATGTGTTCTAAAACATCACAGAAATATAAAGTTATAGACACATTTGTACCAGTACCTAAAGCTTATCGTACCTTAAAATTATCGAATAAAGCCTTTAATCGCGTTTTTCTCGAAACTACGTGTTCTGAACTCGTGGGGCAGATTTCTCAGGCTCTAAACACCCGATTTGAAAAGTTCAAAAAGCATTAGATTTTTTATACAACATATAAGGGGATATACCTCTAAAAACTTATATATATATACAAATCCACCCTTTTTATAGGGGTAGTTAAATCCAAGAAAACAGTTTTTGCAAATGTTGAACAAAGTGACGAAAAAATTTGTTTTTAAATAAGTTTTTAGGTATAGCCTTTAGGAAAATATCTAAGGAACATAACCCACTTTGAATTTTGACTTGATCTTTTTTTTCGCATCGTTTAAAACGTGACTCTTGGAATGCACCCTCTACCGCCGATATGAAGAATAAAAAGTCATCAAAAAAATTTTTTTTATTGTCTTCAATACATATGTTAGAATACTCAAAAAAAAAGTTTCTCAATAAATATTATAGATTGGTTTTAAAAAAATATGTTAAAAGTGGCTTTTTCCCGATTTAGAAAGTAAATGTTCCCTTAAATAAAACCTTGCACAAACAAATGTTCCATCAATTCAAAATTGTCCAAAATAATAGTCTTTCTTTCCTATCCAATTTTTCTCAAAACTTTACGTCAGAGAATATTTTCGTTAACGATTTCGTGTACTTACTCTGCTTGAGAACATATAATCTTAAGGGGAGATTATTTTTTTTTCCGACCACATAAACAAATTTATTGAAGGCTATTTTGTAAACATGTCAAATAAAAAATCCTAAAACATCACCGTAGTTCAGAGACTTTATACCTCAACAGGTGTATAGACTATTTGTAAAAACTTGAAACTTTAAACGCGATTTTATCGAAATATTATATTTCAACTATGCATATTGTTGCCAATATTGAACTATTGTTTCGGTTGCCTTAAAATTTTTACTAGATATTCAGAAAAGATGCTGCTATTGTCCGATGAACGGAAAATATGGCATTCTGTATACTTTTCCTTTTTTTTACAAAAAAGTCCACGATATTCTATGCCAAAATTGAACTTTGGATAAAATGTTAGTTACACTTATGTAGAATATCGTCCTAAAATTTTCGAAAAAATTTCGGAGTTGTTTCGAAGTTTTGGTCTGTGAAAGCACACAGTCACAGAAGTCACAGATTTTTTGAGTTTTGAAACTTTAAACGCATTTTTCGTGAACCTTGTACAGGATAACTCAAAAATTATGTGATCGATCATCTTGCAATGCAGATAGAATTTAGATAACAGCATTACCTTCTTTGCGAATAGAAAGTTACTTGAAAGTTATTAAAAAGAACTACTTTTTAATTAACAAATATAGGAAAAATTTCATGAAAATTCGAACACTTTCTTTTTTTTTTTTGAATTTTCACTTTTATTTTGCTTTTTTATGTTCATATATATATCTGACGTTTCAGATCAATGTATGCCGTCAAACAACTCAAGCAACCATTTCTGAAAGCTAAAGGGCTCTAATTTACATCAAGTGGGAGGACACCACTTGAACGATATCATCTTTAGTGCTTAATGGAACAAAACTAAAGGGTTTAAGTAAACATAATTTAAAAAAATAAATAATTAAGTAAGAAAAAAATTTTAATAAAGAATTATATATAGTATGCATGTGTTATATAAAGTTTAAAATCAGTTGAATATAGGAAGTGAGCTATAATTGAGTTGTAAAATTTGATACTACTAAGAAGTGAAGTTGAATAAAATCTTATAAAAATAAGCAATTTTCCTGAACTTTTGAGAAGCCCTTGAATTAAACTGTCATAATCCATAGACAAAAGTTAAAAGGAGCAATACCATTTATTAGAAAACAGCTTATTGTTTCCTTCTTCGTGGTTTCCAGACCCACAAGTCGTACGCCCTAATTTTGATAATTTAAAAAAAAAAAACAATATTTATCCAAACCGTCATAGGCTTGACGGATTGCCCACTTTGTATTAAAAATTCAACCTAATCCAAGAATTCCCTGGGAATCACACGGACCGGATGAGTCCGGGAGCAGGGCAGGGAACCATTACAGGTTGAGACATGAGAAAAAGTAATTTCAGCCGGCGAAGGTGAAAGGGATGATAATAAGGAGGAGGGCAGGCCGGGCCAAGAATCAGGCAAGGCCCTACCAGTGGCGGCGACGGTCGGGGGGGGGGGGACCTACGTGCACACGAAAAAAGTAAGAAGGATCAGGCAGCAGTGATACATACAAAGGAATAGCAGCTAGAAAGAGATTTATGATCAAATTAAATTTCTGACAGGATTTATTGCTTTATCTCTAGCTCTTATTCTTCCACACAAACACAGGCGGAGCCAAACATATTTCGGGCGCGGCACACACACCGGCGCACGCTGCACCCGTACACGACAAGCAATCACACAGGCGGGCCATAAATTACCCGGCTGGCTTTTCGGGAGAACATGTTCCCGTTTTTCTGAAACTTTCGCAGCTAGCACACACGGGGGGCCAAGACAGCGACCCAGCTCCCGGGTCCCGGATACCGCCCCCCAGCCCAGCCACCCAGCCCAAGGTGTAATTTACATACGAAATAACGGAATGTATCCGTCTATTTATTTTTTCTTAAACATGAGTACATAAATATTAAGGAAACCAATTTTCCACAGTTCACTAAATTTTCCGACCGAATGAACTATTCACAAAGGCGGCGCACGCCAGAAGTGGTGTCGGGGGCTCCCCGTCTTCGGTGCACCGCCGAGAAAGTGCGATATATCTCCGGCACTGCCATTCTCATCTCTTTGGCATCCTTAGGAAGATTTACGGCCCTAAGGTTGGCAGCTTTTGCTTATCTTATCGAAATTTTGGCATCATCGCAGAATTATGTGTTAGTCGGGAGTTTTTCAGCCTCCGGCCAACGTCGCCGGGCTACTCGATGTCTCGCCCGGCAGCCGCTCGCTTGCTCTTGTTTTGCGCGAAGCAGTGATGTTTTTTTTTTTTTTTAAACACTGACATGTCAGCTCTCAAACAAACCCCTTCCGGAAGGGAGAAGGGGGCTTTGGGGGCTCGAAAAATGATTGGGTCCAAAGCATGACAAATGGTCCTTGCAGAATTCCTGCGGCATCGCATTTCAAAAGACTTCTAATGCCGCGGATTATTGACGGTCATTTGGCAACGCGACAGAATTCAACAGCAATCTATCTTATCCCCAAACGTCAATCTATCCTTGGAATGTACTCTTTTTGAGATTCTGAGTTTAAAGCAGACTGATTACAATATTTGATGAATAAGCTTATACCTTTGATACACAGGCATACTGTGAACTTCATTCAAGTCGATGACATTTCGTTTTGACAGCTCAAAATGGAAACAGCAAAAGCGATGCCTAATCTCAGCAATTTTATAGTTTTGAGAAAAAGATCTCAACGAATAAAACGTTTAGTAATGGAATAATATAAATAAATAAATAATTATAATCGAGTATGCATTTATCAGTGACAGTTTGACGAAATATCATTCGAATCAAATTTAATGAGCCGAAATAACACCCATATGCTAATTTTTATGGAAATCTAATGCAAATTATCATTTTAAGTCTGTCATATTAGACTCGCATTCTTATGTTCTTCCATTTCATTTCAATATTATCATTAAAAGAACACCATTTTCAAGACTGCACAAACATTTAAAATCAGCGATCTGACTCCAATAACTCCTCAACAAAGTCGGCTGATATAGACTATATTTTATAGTGTAAACAGCCTGAATTGAGCAACTACATATAATCTAACTTTCTAATATTGAAAAATCTAGATATTCCCGTCGTATCACCCTCTAGAACCGTGCAGCCGTGGTGTGACCGAGGAGCAGCCTTCGTCCGCTTTTGCTCAGGACTCTTTGATGTCAATTTTTTACAGCAAAAATGCCGATACTAAATTTTCTATAGAGTTTTGGTAATTGTAAAATTTTAAAAAAATCTTAAGCTATACCTACAATAGGCAGAACATATCATACCCATGCTAGAAATCGTATTGAAACAATGTCATTATGGAAATGCTAGTTATAGTTTTTTGTCAATAATTATAATAATAAAATAGTAATAATAAACCCTTTATAAATTACTAATGACTACTACCAGGTTGATTAAAATCTCATCAATGTATACCTATTTTTATAAGGTCCTGGGATGGTATACGACGCCCCAACTTAATAGAGACAAATGCTTCCAGAAGCGCTTGTAATTGTTCGAATTCTGCTCTGCTAAACGCAACTGAAGCAGATGCAGTGCACATATGAGATATTTTCAATTCAATCATGTAATTTAATGGCAGGGAAGTATCTCGGAAATCCTCCGAAATTGCCGCCGAACACGTCCCGCCCGGGTTCTTGCGAGTTCCAATTCAGACGGCCATAAACTAGGAAGCGCCCGGGCGGTCTGAGCTATGTAAACAATCGGGCGATTCCCGAGGACCCGGGCGACTATAAAAATTCCTGAAAGCACATTAAAACTAAATTGCGCATGAAACTCCGAGGAATGCCGGCGGAGCGGGTTCAATGAAGTGTAACTGTCATGTCAACAGGGAGATTGACACATCAAGGAAACGAAATCCCCACTGCACCGAGATGAGACGCGGCTGTCCCCCGATTTTGTCAAAATGAACAGAGATCCAGAACGTCACCGCGGCTCCCATGTCACTCGTTGAAGGAGCTGGCGACGAGCGCTGCAATCGATAGTTGAACCCGTGTCTCGAGGGTCCCAAGGAAGAGTGCAAGAAGCTCCCCGGCCCCATCCGCCCCGGATCAATTGTCCGAGCGAGGCAAGACAAGGCCAAGATGCTGCGGAGTCTGTGAGTCCGTGGTGGAGCCAGGGACAGCGGGTAGGGCCGCAAAAGTGACTTACGTGCATATAAATAGCGGATATATCGGGAACAACTCAATTCGATTTTAATATATGGCTGAATCGTTTACGCCGCACCATAAATCATAAGCCCTTGCCGCCGCGTGTTCGATTCGGACTTATTGGAAAGCGCGGCTAGGGCTCGAGCGGCGCGACCGGGGCGACGAAGGGGCCCTGGTACAGAGAGATGGCTGCAAAACGTATCGGAATCGGACCCGCAAGATAAACGAGACGCGAGATGAACTGCATCTCGCCCGGATGAATGGAATGTTCGATAAGTCCAAGGACTCGTCTGAGATCTTTCACTGGGAGTGTCTCAACTAAAATGCGAGATGCTGAATGACGCAGAGGAATGCAGTCAACTCCTGAGAGCTGGAAGGTGTCTGCAGAACTTCTAATTTATTGAACCAGAATAAGGCATCTGTTTGGAGCTAGCTTAAAATGTTTAAACATACGAAATTACTCCCACCGTAAAGGGGTCGGTGAATAACGAATTTATGTTTTATTTATTTTTAATTTGGGCGGCAATTCAATATATTTTAAAATTTTTTTTTTCTTAAGGAACTAATGAGGTCTTAAGATCCAAATCTCTATGAAACACATAATTACAGGTCCAAAACTGGAAGTTATTCATAATCTCTTACAGCATGTTTTAGAAAAAATCGAGAAATATTCCATTAGATGGAAATTAAGAATCGACTTAGAGATAGAGTGTTAGACTATCCTGTTTAGGCCACCAATAACTAGGGCCATACGAGATACTATGAAAAACTGGAAAAACCTAGTACTCAAAAGCTAACCATAACAGACATTACAGCAAAAGACCAAATTAAAATATATAGTATAGTATTTAGGGATCTGGCTAGCTAATTCCCTTTCCTTTAAATACTAGACAGAAAAATTGTTTGAAAAAGCTCACGCCTTCCAAATGACCAGCAATGCTATTCTCTAAGCACTACTCGACGCGGAATCCGCGGTGACAATTACGTTCGCATTCTCTAAGTACACGACACAGCACTAGCGCCCCAATAGTGAGTGTGTCGTCGAACTCAACTTACTTTGGTGAGATTTTTACTTATTTATGAATGAAATGACATATTTTTGGTATTCTGTAAGGAAAATCCGCGTTCACTTTGATCATCACCTCGGTTTCACACTCGATTTTTTATGTCAAATAAAAAGTTAGTATTTGGTGAGTGAGATTTAATATAATTGTGAAATACTCGATAAATATTGTTTTAAAGGTACGTATGATATGAATAAAATAATGTATTTAAGGATATAGCGTAATATTAAAGATAAATTTCCTCACAGATGGCCCGAATGTTTCTTCTAGCGAATTAACTGAAAGAGGCTAATGAATTGGATGTTTACGACATGCGAAGTCAGGCTAAACGCATTAGACAACTTCGCCTAACAAATCGAAGTGACGATTTCGTAAGATCTTATAGGCTTTCAGAAGACCTTGTGAATGAGTTAGAAGGGGATATAAGCCATCTCTTACCGAGAGTCCAATGCCGTGGCCGTGCCTTATCAAATAAGATCAAAGTACGTTATATATTTAAAGACTTGAAATCTTGGCCTATTGCTTAGAAATTAAGAAAGACGTGTTGGAAGTTTTTTGGAAATTTATCCGTTACAACATTTAACCCCCATTTTTCCACTATTTTGTTTCTATTTCGAGATCCACGCGGAAGAAGTCGTGGGCGGAAATATAGTATACTATAAAATTTCATTAATTCCTTTTTCCAGATACTTTGTACGCTATCATTCTTAGCGAATGGTAGCTACTGAATATCTTGTTTGTGGACCCAACTTTTGGTGGGACCACTCATGATAGTTTTATTTTCAACCGTAGTGTAATAAGAGATCATCTCGAATTATTAATAAATACTGGTGAAATTGTATATTTGCTAGGTTGGTATTTTGATATTAAGTATTTTATGTGATAAAAAACTTAATACCTTCACAATACTTGCCTTATTCAAATTAATATTTATGTTGTTAATTTCAAGTTTCCATAACAACATCACCTGGATGTTGCGTAGAAGCTTTACGCGCATGTTGTTAGTTTCAAGTTTCTATAGCAACATCACCTGGGTGTTTTACGCACAGGCTCACTTCACTCTCAACTTCGACGAGCTTAGAGAATACCAAATTAAGGCGACGTGAGTTCGGTGTCGAAGTTAGTGTGAATCACTTGGCGAGACTCGACGTCAGTTTGTATTTTACAGAATAGCATTGCAGACGACTATTTTACAGCCAACATCTTGACCACAGACTTAAGACAATCTGTTACCAGGTGCTGGTTAGCCTATCCTTATATGGAAGAAACCCGGATCTTCGAAAGATAATGCATCCGTGAAATTGTCTTTCGAAATTTCGAATTCGGGATTCCGACTACCTGTGGTATTATCCAAACTCGGAAATTTATAGGATGGCTGAACATAGCTAATATGCTAAACAAATGAGCGAAATCGACTTCTATAATATTATTATATAATTTTTGATCCAGGACTCAAAAAAGGGCTTACTATTCGAAAAAAAACACAAAGGCCACTTCCTGATTCTGAATAAAAGTTAAGAGCTCTTCGCCTTTTAACTGCTATACAAAATCACTTTAAAATAATAAGTATATCCTAGCTTAGCATTTTATAAATTATAGAAATACACTATATTCACGCTTTGATGCAACTTTGTGCTACGTACATTTTTTCTACGGTTTTTAAGGTTTTGGTTCCTCAAACGAAATTTGGATAACGGAAAATACCACAAAAATTCTAATTCTAATTTCTTTGACAACTGATATGATTTTGTAATACGTCTACCCTGTTCGAAATTTGTAGACCAATATCAACCTAGAAATCGTTAATACCTTTGTTATCTCGCTGGCCGCTTAGTTTTAAATACCTCAACATCTTTATGTACCTTAATGGGCTAAATGGTCTTGAAAGTCAAACTACTCCCAATTCAATCTTAGATCTCCCAAAAGTCTAAAAATAGTGGTCTAAAAATAAGGATTTAAGGAGCGAGTTAGAACTAGATAACTACTTTATTCAATTTGAAATCGAAATCTCCTAGAATTGATTTTAATTAATATATATTATATTTTTATAATTTAATTTTTTGAATAAATACATTTTTATTCTCAATTATATAACTTAAAACATGTTTATGTATTTTCTATGTGTTTTATAATTTTAATAGAAACGATTTTTATTTATTGTACGTAATAATCATCAGTTGGCAGCTGTTGTAGAAAAACATATTTTATTTATCAGTATTAATCAAGCATTAATTTTATTTATAGAAATCAAAGTAGTCATTTAAAATATAACAATAAGTTCCATTTCTTAGTTATAAATTAAAATTCCTATAAACATATATATAAATAATCTTTACTCAGCAACATCAGTTGTGAAAACCTAAAAAACTACTGTAGATAGGTTACTGAGCGTTTTTGTAAGACTCGAACAATTCCAATTCCATCCTGAAAAACTTTGATAAGAATATATAGGCTGATTTTTAATTAAAATTCTTCATACAGATGACGATGCTCAGAATCATTCCGTCCTGTTCGTTTGTCCCTATTCAAAACTGGAAAAAGTTAAAAGTTTGGACTGAAAACTTCAGATTCAAATAATACGTAGTCTATTTATTTCAGCCCAACCTAAATGTTCTAACTTTAGGGTATTGTTTAGGATGATTTTGGACTAAAAATGTCCACTCGGATTTTTGCAGAACCGGGAGAAATTAGTAGACATCGCGCCACACGAAATTATGTCTTTTAAATTTCCTTACCAAGCATGGTATTAAAATAATTTTAAGATCTCAAGATTTGAATTTAAGTTATTTTTAAATCTAGTTAATATAACTCTAAGGTATACTGGATCATTTTCTGGGAGGACAATAGAAGCAGGGGTCATTTTAGTTCCATCATGACTAGATTTGTAGATTTTCTGCTTGCTTTTTGGGGGCAACCTTCGAGAATATATCAAGTAAAAATTCCATTTCGTTTCTGGAAGAAAAATAGCTCCCGTTGGACATTCGAAACGTGCGCAATAGCTCATACCCGGTGCGGGGCCATTCCTCACCGAAAATTGCAAAAAGACTGAGAATGGCATTTTCCTCCAGCATCTGTTTCGTTTCGTGTAGAAATTAATGGGGGCGGGCTCCGGGGGCCGCAGTGGGAATGAAAAATCGCGTGACCTTGTCCAATTAAATTTTCCACTTACGTCAGCCGCACACTCTGGCGCGGGTGGTGCGGTGCGGTGGCTACAAGCGTTCTTTCAACATTACAAAAGATATCGCCGCCCTCCCGACTGGGTCCAGGGTCCAGTCCTGAGTCCACCCAGCTGATATATGAACCGCCCTGTGGATGCTGAGATTATGTTCTCCAGCCAGGGCCGGGACCGGGACCCTCACCCTGCCTCACGGAACCGCACAAAGGGACACACGGGAGATTTAGGAACTGCCAAGAGCCCGGTCGCCGGGGGTGGGCCAACCCTTTTGCGTGCTCTGCAACCGTTTCATATAGCCGGCGACGATGATTCCATGCGGTCCACGCACAATTAGATTTGGCCGGACTTGGTCCCGGGTTCCCTCAGGACGTGTCCCTAATAGCCGGGACCGGGAGCATTGTGTAAAACACCGAAGGCTCCCCGGAACAAAAGCGGCCCAAGAAGCGCTCTAAGTGCGCGTCCTGGCAGCAGGATTTAATCCTGGCCAGGCTTCCCGGTTTTTTCCTTGCCTGCTTTTCCTTCTACTGCTCCTCCTTCAGGAGCAGGAGCCAGCTAAAGCGATCCAGAGGGATCCTGCATCACGGCGCGGTGGGTGTAATTTGAGGTTTCGGAAGCGGCCATGAAAATTAAATTATGGTTAATCCGATACTCGGCTAATATTTATCGAGTTGCTTCCGTGCGCAAATAAGCGCCGCACACCGCCGAGCGTGCACGCACACACAACTTGGCACGGCTGGCGGCCGCCCCGGTGATTTTCTTCCCTACCCTCCCCTTCCCCTCGGTGGGCGCGAGCGGGCAAACAATGGGAGGATTTACGTTTTAAAGGGGCGGGCAAAAAATCTTATTAAAGTGGAATTTAAGGAAATTTATTGGCAAGCGCTGAAATTAGATGTGAGCGAATAAATAAAAATGACGGACGACTCGCTTGCGCTGAGGTGGGAAAATTCAATTAGAACGCCCAAGCTCCCTTACGGCGCGTTATCATGCGACCTGGCACGATTTATCGCACTCCCCGGGACCGTCGGCAAGCGCATGCATGCGACGGCTTAAGGAACATTCGCAAAAATTTCACCGTCAAATCGTTTCCAGTTCCTTTAATTTGTACTGAACATTGTACAGGAATTGGTTTAATTTCGGGATTAACTCTGACGGGTAAGAGCTTAACGCATTGATTAACTTTCATATGAAAGTTTAAATAAACGGAAATTCCATCAATAAATGCGTTCTTCTTATTCCGAATAAAATATTCAGACCAGCTGAAAATTTTGCCACCCTATTGAATTATACCAATTAAAATAGATAAATATTTTTTTTTAAATTAAAATGTCATTCCCGAAGCAACACTTGGACAATAAGATAATTTAAAGTTCTGTTTGCTTAAATAAAAAAAAAAAAATACGCCAATCGCATCAAAACAGTCAGTAGTTTTTAGGAATGTGATTTATTAATTATTAATGTGTTGAAAACGATTAAAACAAAAAATGGTGCTTCACTATCTACATGATAATTCCTTGGAATATTGGGGAATCTGAAAAATTCCAAAAGATTATTGTAAAATAAGGTTACCTTTATAGTACATGGAACGTAAATTTTGTTTTACAGACTAATGACCCTTTATGTTTTGCGAAAACAAAAGTCCTTGTCATTTTAGTCAAAAAATTAAACGATTTATTCGGTTTTCTAAATATTTTTGATGGAATATGATAGCTAAATTAAACGACTGCTCAGAACAATTGCTCTTACAGTGAAGCATTAATTTTTGAAGCATTAAAAATTCGATTGAAAAAGATTTTTACTTTTTATATTTGAAGTTCTAACGTCTTTATTTAGTCTTGTAGATTTTCAAAATCTTTATTTTCAAATTGTTCGGAAGTGACGAACTTTTAAAGATAAATCGTTGAGTTTTGACGAAAATTAGTTAGTTTTGTTGATTAATAAATAAGAAATTATAGCAAGAAACCCTTCAATTAAGAAATGGTTCTATTTGCGTACATACTCATTCTATATATATAGGTATATAATTGAATTTTTCGATTTTTACAATGTGTGATTTTACTGAGCAAAGAAGTTGTATTAAATTTTGTTTGCGGACTGAAATTTCTGCTGCAGAAACGTTTAGAATGTTGCAGAAGGCCTTCGGCGATCAGATTTTGTCTGAAAGAAATGTTTAGATGTGGTATAAACAATTCAAAGAAGGTAGAGAAAGCACTGAAGCCAAAGAGCGTCACGGACGACCATCAACATCAATCAGTGAACAATATGTCAATGAAATCAAAGATTTGGTGCTCAAAAATCGTCGGTTGACAATTAGAGACCTTGCTGATACTCTAAACATTTCATTTGGATCGGTCCAAACCATTTTAAAAGAACATTTGTGCTTGAGAAGAGTCACATCTCGATTGGTTCCAAAAACACTCAATGTGCTATCTCACATTGGATTGGTTCTTCGAGACTTTTTCATCAAAAATTCAATGCATGTTGTTCTACAACCACCGTATTCGCCCGATTTAGCTTCATGTGACTTCTGGCTATTCTCTAAGCTCAAAAGACACCGTTTTGAATCGACTGATGAGATAAAAGAAAAATCGAAAATGAAACTGAAGGCCATTCCAATCATCGAGTTTCAGAAGTGTTTCGAGGATTGGAAAAATCGCTGGCATAGGTGTATTGTATCGGGTGGGGATTACTTTGAAGGGGATGATATAGATTTGGAAGAATAAATAAAAATTTTCAAAGTTATAAACAAATTGGCTTTACTTTTTGATCACAGTTGTATATAGAAAAGTTTGCAAAGTTTATACCAGAAATGCCTTTAGGTTAAATGTTCAGTACAAGTGAAATTTTGGAGGCCTGAAATTCCGCCAGATTTTCATTAATTAGCTTACAATTTACTGTAAGGAAAAATATTTTTTTTAAAGAATTTTCAGACAAAAGTTTATTTTGCTGATGGCACAACAATTTTCGTAATTTTTGAATGTGAGAAATTGTCGACATCATAAATTTAAGAAGGACATATAGACGGATACGCAACTGATTTTAAAAATGTTCGTTTTTCTGTTCTGTGACAATTGGCATTTATAATTACCAAACTCTTTTTGATTTCGACTAAAGCCCATTCATCTTAATTAAGCGATGAAATTAGTCATGCCCGCCAACTTATGTGCTGAAAAGAAAGTAATAAATCTTAACTACCTTCTTGCGGAATATTTCAAGCGAAACATAACCCTCAGAGGCGAGTGTGATCAGCTGTTTTCGGTATATCATAAAGCAACTGGGAAAACTCATAAATAACAACGAATCCTCCAATTTGCTGCCATCCTGAATTTAAAATCCTTCACAATCCCCAACAGTTCGCCAGGGACGTCTATCCCTAGGAAGCTGCGGGAAGAAGGTTCAATAATCGCATAAGTCATTGGTTCGTTGCGTCTGAGCGGTGAACAAGGGGGCGCTGCTGGGCCTATTACTGCGCGACGTCGACAGTCGACAGTAAACGCCATAAGGACAAAAATTGCGTCTCCCTTTTCAATTTCACATCCTTCGAGGGTATGTGGAGCTGATAATTTTACGAGGCCATATCGCCAGTACATGAAATCGTCGTGTGCATGCTAAAAAGGCGTCTGTCTATCCCCTAGAATCTTCCTGTGAATTTCCGTTGTGACACAGAACAGAAGATACACAGGTGCCCAATCTTTCTCTAGGGTATTTTTCTATCTTCAGCCTATCTATTATCCTGCGAGAGCTACAAATACAAAGTACGAATATACACAGAAAAAAAAAGAATGTATCTTCAGCCCAGATCTGTTTTGGTGGTACTTTTACTATCCTTGAAAACCTTAAGATAATTTCGTATTACGCAAGGTGTTCCAAAATGTGACAGAGTACCGTTATTTTGGGTTATCCCCAATAAATCATTTACGGCTAAACGTTTGCCTAAAATCGGCGGCGACCAAAACAGACAGACACATTCCCAAGAATTCGTAATGCGTCGTCCTTTCTCCGGAGTGGTGCTCTTGCGCAATAAATAGCCTTAAGAACATCCTTAGACTCGGAGCGAGCAGGTAAATTCACCTGAATTTATTGCACGTAAGAAAACAAAATTTTTATCTCTGCCACATAAAGCATTCTTAGGGATTTATAGCCAGGCCTTTGTGTCACTCCTATTTGCTGAGAAAGTAATTTCGGCAATTTTATGCAATTTGCGCACTGGCTCAAGGACGCCCGGGAGAAAGGTCTTTCTTTCTCTCATCCCGGCGGTTTCCAGGACCGACCACGCTTTGTTTGCAAAATTCACCTTGCCCTAATGGGTCAGTGGTTTTTTTGCTGCGGTTCACCTTGTTTGCATACCTGCTGATTTCCCAACCATTGTTTCTCAAGGGCAAAAATTAGGGCACAACGCTCTGGGGAGAATGAAGGACCCCTGCAGTGATGCTTTCTTCAGCGATAATGGTCCTGAAAGGAGAGCGAAATGGTTTTATTGCCAGAGATAATTAGGATTTCCTTTAAACGTGCCCTTTTAGCTCTAAGCCTCTTAGAAGTCTTCTTGTAACTACCTACACTCCTTAGTATTCAAATACTGAGGCAATATTCAAAAAATATCTTGCTTCTTCCCCTAGTACACAAATCGGCAGATCTCTAAAAATGAACTTTAGACATCCCTAATAATATTAAAAAATTACAAAACATCAAAAGAGCTCGCAATTTAACTCAAACGAAAACCTAAACCCTATAAAAAAGGATCAACAATCTTTGAGTATGTCGAACAAGTCAGAGTTATTGTCGGCCAATTTTATTTTTTTTAAATTCTGATTGATTTACGGCTTCAAAGCTCTCAACAACCCAACACACAAAACTCCAGCAATACTTTTAACTGTATAAATGTATAAATTTTGACCTAAAATTCATAATTCGTGACCCAAAAACCCCCAAAATAGAAATTTGAGGTAGGTTCTACAAAATAACTTTTAAAAAATTAGCAATTGTTCAGGCTAATTTCTAGCGGCTCAGGTTTTTCCTTATACCCTGGAAACGATCGCAATTTCAAATTTGAAGTTCTAAATAGCTTTCGCAGTCTGTCCAGAGTATTATGGTGAAAAATTCTAGACTTAATTTCTACTACTAATGACGAATATATCGTTTTTCAATACAACTAAAATATAAAATGGTATATTTTTAATTTATTAAAAACGTTTGTAAATTGTTTTAGCACTAAAATGTATCCTTTTTCGAATTACTGAAATCAGAATTACTACAAGATGAAGTACAGAATTAATTCCAAATCTAAGGGATTTACGAGATTACGTAATACCTTTTAATATTTCTAGTTTTAATTTTTTAACCATAAAACCAGAAAGTAATTTTTGGTGGAACTGAAATCGAATGCAAGTGTAATAATTTTTAATGTTGTAACCATATCATTGTAGTCACAGATAATATCAGTATGAAATAGTTTTTAATATTTGTGAATTCTAATTTGATATTAAATATTAGGAAATATTTCAAAATGCCGTGTGTGCTCTTGTCCTTGAAAACCCTTTAATTCAGCCTAATAATTCTACTCAAAGATATAAAAGGGTGGAAAATTTAGCTCAATTTGTTACAAAAGTTGCCAAAAGTCCCCAATTTTATTATATTTGTTTCTGTGCGTAACTTACTAAACAAGTCAGTGATTAATTATAATGGTCGGCACCCAAATTCTCCGCAGAATAAGTGTTATATCATTTTTTCAGGAATTTTCCGCAGATTACGAATTCACAAACGAAAATGTCCTATGACGTCACGTTTTTTAAAAAAATAGGTTTGAAAAGTACAAAAGACCGTATTTTGGCCATTTTTGCAAATTAATTAAAAAATAACGAACTCTTGTAGGAGCTTGTAAAGTAGCTCAAATAAAAGCATGAACCTTTACTTATTATATTAAAAAACGAGAGGCTATAATACTTTTCGAAATATTCCTTGGAATTCACTTTTCTCCATAAGCCGCTTACTTCATACAATAGATAAATGAATGAAGACCACTGCTTGCGCACGCTCATGAAAATCTTATTCCCGAAGACGCTTTATAAGTTCTATAGATTAGTGCTATTTTATATATATCGATAAGGATTCACGCTCTCTTTTTAGTCATGTTACGAGCTTTTTCCACGTTCCGTTATTTTGTAATGAATTTTATACAATGGCCGAAATACGTTATAATATCAAATAATCAATATAATATAATTAATATAATATCACATTAGCTGTGTTTTTTTTTTCACCTATCCAGCTCAATATTTGGATCAGACAAATTTTGCATAAAATTAGAATTTAAAAACTACTACTTATAGCCATGATCTTGTAAGGTGAAAATCAAAAGCAAAAATAGTTAAATGAACCACGAAATCAGTTATTGGAACAAGATATTTTTTTGGGTGTAAATTCTAAAATTATGTTCTTACTTGCCTCCAAAGCCTATTAAAAGAGTAGAGCTAAAAACAAGTACTGAATTATCGACTAATTAATTCTCCATTTTGTAACTTTATGAATTCACAAAGTTGTATAACGCGGCAATAAGAATTGTTATAAAGAATTGAAGTTTAATGTACCCCAAATTCAAGAAGTTCAATTATAAGATTTAACAAAAGATGAATACAAAAGCGAAATTCATGGACTTTGCACCCTCCCCAATTAAGATAGATACTTGTGCGAATTTCGTACCCTCATAAGGCTCAAATTTCATAAACGAAGCAAGGGGAGAGATATCAACTCGGCAAGACATTTGTCTGTCCAATTAACAAGCCTCGTTATGCACACACACGAGCCAGAGCGTCTGGGAGCGAGTAGTTAACTTTATGACAAACAATTTGTCAAAGGAGCATATTTCGGAGTCACTTAAAATCCCATTTCGATCCCCAAAATATATCTGCTGAAATATATTGCAAACGCAGATAAATTGCAGACGAAACAAGGACTCGGATGCAAAGTGTGTGCACCGCTCCTGTAGGACTTAGTGCACTACCACCACCACCACCACGGCAATTGCACACCAAGGCCACACCGAGGCGACACCGAGCCAAGGCACGGAAACTTTTAAAGGCGTTCGTTTGTGTGGTTAATTAGGAGAAGACGAATGCCTGAACTTTGCCCAAAAGCGACTCCTAAGAAGTGTGCAACATTGTTAAGGGATAAAGTTGGCTGCACTGTAATGGGACTGAGCACTTTTGCGGAGACGCCCTGCGACGGTAACTGGGACTCCTCGATGCAGCAGAGGAGTCTTCTTGGGGCGAACACTTCCCAAGTGATAAATCTTGCGAGGTCTTTGTTGAATGCGGGGTTTATTAATTTATTACTTTTGCAACTAAATATAAACTCCACAGAAACGGGAATTCCAGTTCTGCAAAGCTCAACGCAGGAATTTCTGGAACTCTTGGGGTCCTGACCGAGTTCAAACAGACCAGACCTAAAATACATCTATTGAACTATTCTGAGAGCTTTCTTAGAATTCCAACGATCTGTTAACTATTTCACCACAATTTGTGGTAAAAACTTTCATGAAGAAGTCCTAAGTGTATTATTTCTATTATAGGAACTCTAAATCCCTTAAATATCGAAATAAAGCGATACTAATTAACGATTTATAATAATTTAAAAACAGAATTAATTTAAACATACAAATGAAAATTAAAAAGATTTTATACCCGTTTTTAATTTGTGGGAAAATGAGCTTTCAGCGTTCCCCAGTACCGATCCGCAGAAATTAACTACCAGTCCTCAGAACACAATTAAAAATTTTATGTTTAGTTAAAAGACAAACTTTTGTAATATTTAAATCAATACCCACCAACGAAGAAAAATGCTATTTTTCTGTTTAAAGAATGATTTCACGACTCTGAGTGGTTAATAAGAGTAGCTAATGCCTACGCGACATATTTTCTGCCCTTAAAGAATTTAATTTAAATTTGCAAGACTTTTGATATAAAACTACAAATATCTTAGAAAGTAGAAGAAATAATAAATAAATGTTCTCTGTTTCAAAAGGAAATTTTAAATCATTTAAATTGTAACTAACTCACTTCTTGTCTGCCAGCCGACTAGGCAAAATCTGCGACTAGCGATTAAATTACTTTGTTATAAAGTGAAACCGTGGTTTTTTTTTAGTAACAATAATTTTTCCTAAATGTATATCCTACTACACGGATAGCATAATTATTGGTCCTTCGTACCGGATTAATAGAAATTACCGGCAAAAGAAAATTCTCTTTCTATATTCCCACTTAACGTGTTCTAAAAACTAAAACCTAAAACTCTTAAACAATCTAAAACAATTATATCAGTGCTAAATATTAACGCTCTGCTATTAAAACGCGGCAAGACATAAACTTTGTGCCCAGTGAAAAAACACGTGATTAAGTTCTAATTTAAAACACCACCGTCGCATCGCATTCGCAACGCCCAGCTATCATCACCGCCATCCTAAGCCGAAAATCGTGCCTCCAGAAACAATAGCCCGGTGAGTTCGTTCCATATTATACATATCATATATGTAATTCTTCCCGACTCATAATTATACCATATCTCGGAAAATTATATGCACGTAATAAGACATTTAATAAAGCAACGTGGACTTTAGTACTATGATATATTTTTGATAGAGCTGAACTTTTAAGAAGAACTTAAAGCAAGTGAATTTCAAACTATTGACTGTGAAGTGCAAAATACGAAAATATTTTCCTTTATTTTCTTATTAACAATACGATTGTTAAAATAACTGAAATCCGTTTCCTACGCGATTGAGCTTCGGACTTATCTAAATTTTTACCGTTAATTAAATATCTCGCGCACGCTTCTTCATATTCACTGAAACGCTCTAAATTAACCATGGAAACATTAAAGAAGAAAGCAGTTGCACTAGCAGATAGAATTCAAAAGTTTATAGCAAATGCTAGCAAAACTGGTAAAGACAAGCGTAATGAAGAATTTCTAAATGCTAGATTACAGTTATTAGAAAATTATTGGAGTATATTCTGTAATGTTCACGATGAATTAGTTAGCGTTGCGACGGCTGAAGAATTAAGATCTATTGAGTACTTTTCGAAAGATACTTTCTCGGAAGTTGAGTGTGATTACATTTCGAGTATGGGTTGGCTTAACGAACACTTGAAAGCTTTTCAACCAAAATCAAATCTGAACGACTCGAGTATTCTGAATTCTACTGTGGTTTCGTCTGGTGGTGCAGGCTCAATCGTGAAACTACCGAGGATTAATTTGCCAACATTTAGCGGGTCTTATTCGGAATGGCCTTCATTTCATGACACATTTGTAGCTTTGATTCATGAAAATGCTACCTTATCGGATGTGCAGAAAATGCACTACCTAAAGTCTGCTATTACAGGAGAGGCGGCAAAGCTATTGCGTCACTTTTCGGTAACAAGCGCAAATTGTGAATCTGCTTGGAAAACTACATTAGAACGCTTTCAAAATAAAAGACTCCTAGTAAACTCAAACTTGCAATCAATTATATTATTAGCCCCGATGGCTAGTGAATCTTCTTCAGAGCTCTGTAGAGTCCTTGACAATTTTTGCCAAGCAGTCCGCATTCTAGAAAATCTATCACGACCGGTCGAAAAATGGGATGACTGGCTTATTTATTTTCTGTGCAATAAACTTGACAATACTACGCGTAAAGATTGGGAGACTTCGCTGGACTCATCAACTGAAATGCCTACATTTCATTCATTAAAATGCTTCCTGGAAGCTCGACTACACGCACTGAGCTTTATGAAAAATAACAATCACAATCACACAATACGTCAGCCTAAGGTAACGAGCAAGTCTCAACCACATAGAGCTGCACACTCATATTATGCTGCTTCTACTAAAAGTTGTTTTCATTGTAAAGGAAATCACATCTTACTTTTCTGTCCACAATTTCGCGCTAAGAGCATTGACGAACGCATCGATTTTTTACGTAAAAATAATATTTGCATAAATTGCATGAGGGCACAACATACTGCTTCTGCGTGTCCTTCAAAAAATCGTTGTCAACAGTGTCATCAATTGCACCATACCATGATTCATAAAGCACCAAAAGCATCCCCATCAGGTATTCAGCATTCACAAAGTACGAGTACACCTCAGCTAGCATCAGGTCCTTTAACAAGTACTACTTCAGCTCACTTATCAAATAACACCTCAAGTGCTACTCTATTAGCCACAGCTATTGTCTTGGTCGGGTCTCCTGAAGGTCGAATTATTAAAGTACGTGCGCTTCTAGATCAGGGCTCAGAATCTAACTTTATTACGCAATCATTAGTAGATCTGCTGAATTTGCCAAAAAAGGAAGCCAATATATCTGTGTTAGGAGTTGGACAGTGTGAAGCAGGCATAGTCCGTACCGTTGTCACACATGAGATCATATCTATATTTGACTCAAGATGTCGCTATTCAGTTAGATCGCTAGTATTACCTACTCTTACTCAGCTCCTACCATCGAGGCCAATTCATAAACAAGACTGGCCACATCTCACTGGTTTAACACTAGCCGATCCTGACTTTGAAAAGCCAGCTCGGATCGACCTTATCTTAGGGGCTGAAGTTTACGCTAACATTCTACTCAATGAAGTACAACGTGGACCGCAAGGATCACCAATTGCTCAAGCCACGTTATTTGGATGGATCTTATCTGGACATATCGGCAGTGTTGATAATGAGTCCTCTGCAGTATGCAGTCACCACACTACCTCAGTCGAACTCAACTCATTCCTCAAACGATTCTGGGAGATAGAGGAACCACCCGCTTCTAAAAGACTCACACCTGACGAATCAGAATGCGAGGAATTTTTTCGTACGACTCATCGTCGTGACGACACTGGTCGATTCATAGTTCGTTTACCCCTACGATGTCCTGATACGGAATTGGGTTCATCTAGAAATGCTGCAGTCTCTTCATTGTTACAAATGGAACGGCGATTTGAACGTAATCCAACTCTTTATCAGGCCTATTCCGACTTCCTAGCAGAGTACTTAAACCTTAAGCATATGGAGCCTGTCCCTCCAGAACAAGAAAACGTGGAGAGAGCATACTACTTACCTCACCACGCTGTAATCAAACCGAATAGTACCACAACCAAACTTAGGGTTGTATTTAATGCGTCCATGAAAACGTCGACAGGGAAGTCGCTAAATGACATTCTGCATATTGGCCCTAAATTACAAATAGATGTCTCCATTATTCTTATGAAGTGGAGATTTTTTCCTTATGTTCTCACCGCAGATGCTGAGAAAATGTTTCGCCAGATATTAGTGGATAAATCTGATGCTGATCTTCAGCGCATCTTATGGCGCTCCAATCCGAATGATACTATCAAAACGTTCCGACTAAATACTGTTACATACGGTACCGCCTCTGCACCTTACTTAGCCTACAGAGTGCTACATCAATTAGCAGAAGATCATAGTAATGACCATCCCGCAGCATCAATTATATTGAAATAGCATTTTTATGTGGATGATGCTCTTTTTGGAGCCTACGATATCCAAGCTGCACGTAAGTTACGTGATGAGTTATATTTTGCATGCATCTTTATTAATGAAAAAAAATATATAATGGCATAGTTGATATATCAAAAAAATCGGTTAAAAAAACTTTAAACGCGATTTACTCAAAACGTGTTTTTTTGGTGCGCGGTACATCGTAGAGAAAAAACTAATGAAGCGATTTAGCTAAAAAAAATTTTGCATAGTTATATATCAATTTTACACAGACTGAACCTAAATTGAGCCATAAAAATTGAAATTTGGTTATTTGGGAGCACTTTTTTCATCTAAAAAACGTCCAAAATCGAGCATGCTATTTTCCAACACTGGTCAAATCGCGAAAATTTAATATTTATGGCTCAATTTAGGTTCAGTCTGTGTGTTTTTAGCTAAACTAATAAATTTTCATCGTTAAATTGATTGCAGATCACCTGGACGACCTGGGCAATGTACCGCGCAAAGGACTCTGGCCGTCAGCGCGCGCTACATCAATCATAAACCGAAGCCGCCATTTTTTTTTTTTTTTTAATGAACTATGCCATTATATATTTTTTTCATTAATAAAGATGCATGCAAAATTTCAAATCGATGTCTCTAATAGTGTTTTTTTTACAACACTTTTAAAAAGATACTGCTTTTTACCCGTTTAACAGTAGAATAACCCCTTAAATAAACAGTTTGTAGAAATATTAAAACGAAAATTTCTTCAGAGTGGCAATATTAAAAAAATTCAAAGTACATTTTCAAATAAAATAGACCCCAAAATACCAAATTTGACTTAAAATTAATTTTTTTATTCTTTAACACGTTCCCTGCCGAAGTTTTCAAGAAAGCTTTGGTGAGAGAATTGTATGTAAAACTGCATTTTATGAGAGAGAGCTTTCATTTGTGAACCGTTTTTGGTACACGTGGCACGGAATGTGTTGAGTAATTCAAAGATACAACAAATTATTCATGTAAAAATAAAAGTTTGAAACAACACAGACTTATAAATTTCTCGCGTTTTGTGAATACGAGCATTGTCCATAATTAAAATCGGGTAGCGCAACTGTGAATCGTTATTAATTTTTTCCAAAAAGCGTATAAATATTTTGATCCGATCGGCTTTCACGATTATTTCTGGTGTAAATTACCATAATTGTTTATTGCTGGCCTTAACATCAGGTTTCACCCCCTCATAGTGGGTACAAAAACGTGAGCTCTTTCACCTGATCCAGCACGGGCTTGTGATCTTCGAAGATGTAGGTTAAAGCCACTCGTCCATAAAAATTAATTTTTCGCATTGCTGTGGAGCCCACTCGCAACTTCACTGTTCATTCAATCCGAAGTTAATTTGAGGGTAAGGATCAGTTTACGTAGGTCGTTAAAAATCGTCGGTAACAAAAGAGATATATTTTTTTGTCTGTAAGTAACTTGTTCTTTTTTTTTTCATTATAATTTCGGGATCTCTTTCTACCAATACTTCAATATATCCCACTTTCAAAGAAAATACATTCAATTTTTATTCGTCTTTAGTCGTGAAGTTTCATTTTGTTTGAAAATAATTTCATTAAGTTTGAAAAGAGTTTCATTTAATATGAAAATTTTATGATGATGTTTGAAGTATTCTACTTACTCTACTATGTACATTGTTTGTCACGACATAATTTCAGTTAAAAGTAAGTTCTAATTTTCTGAGACATGGTGTCTCAACAAGAACTTGAATTTCGAATCGCGCGCTATATTCGTCTATCATTTGTTGAGTTAGCTATACTTGATTGTTATTTAATTGAAACAAAAACGGATTTGAAAATGCTGCCTTACAGTTTGAAATAACGTATATTAATTAGCCCATTACAAAAATGAAGGAAATTTTACAGTGAAGATTCGCAAGTTACGTTATCATTTTGGCACGTATGATCGACCGTCGCGGCCTGCTATTGAAAATTGACGTTTTCATTGAAAAATGAGACAAACTACAACGAATTTTGATAAAAGATTTGCGTCTTCATGTGATCTAACCTTTTTGAAGTTTTTCCTGTGTTGTTTTTTTTTTTTTAAAGTAATGTCTATGCGAACTATTCCAAGATGATTTAAAATTCGTTATATTAATTCGTGGAATACAACGACCCTAACTCAAAAATGTATTCCGAAATTTCGTCAAAAGAGTACAAACCAGCCAATCTGGGGCTCCGTTGGACATTTGACAAACATTTTATTCCATATTTCATGCAAATAATTACTCTGCGCCTACTATATATATTAATAAGGAATAAGAAATTTGTTAAAATATAGGGATTTTTAATTTATTTAAATTTAAAGTTCTTATTGAAACACCCTTTAAATTTAGACTTCGAATTAATTTATTTATTTATTTTTTAAGAGCTAAAATAATAATTATAGAATAAATATAATCTGAGTTTCATATCAAATCCCACATATACGTTTTTCAAGTTGCCTGTCTCTAAATTAACAAAGCCAATCCATGTTTTATTGCTAAGATTGCTGAAAATTGTCCAGTGGACAGGAAAATTATAGAGTTTTAATTTTCGAGGAAGAAATGTAGGTTAATATAAAATTAAAAAAAAAAAAACATTTATTTTTAAGCTTCGGTTTAAAAATTGTAGAAAATTTATTTTCTACTCTCCAAAAATGATACATCTCATAAAAATAGGTAATACTAGTGACACACTAGTCGAGGGTACTAAATTTTAAAATTATTATATTGCCTTGAAATTTAAGTGCAATTTATAGTATGTCAAAAACTTTATTAGACAAAAAATTCACCTGGATTTTCCTAAGAAATTTAAAGATAGGATATTTTTTAAATTTAGAACGCACGAGATTCTAAGTTTCGTTCATATTCTGTCTGTCGAGAGTAGAAGTAGAGATTTATTTTGCACTTTTTCTGAACAGGAGCTCTTTCGAATTTAATTAGCATTGACTGGTAGGAGTGAATTTATAATACAAAAGCTACCTGTGGGTGGTGTAATTTGTAACGTTGGCATGTAATCTCAGCTATGACACGTTGCTCGTTCACAATTTTCAGGAATATTCCTACAAAAAAGCGTAGAAGCTAATTTTTCCCTCTGGAACGAACGTTACTAACAACTGAAATAAATTAGTTTTGAGCACGACTTGGACCGCATGAAGTCGGGACGGGGTTTTGACCCAGGTGAGAATTATTAATTGCCACAATTAGACGAGAACACGGCAGCTTGCACCGCGTAAATCATGGCGCAGTCCTTGCGAGCCGAGCTGCGGCTTGGGAAAAATCATCCGGCGAGACACGTATCTCCGAGCCGCGGACTAATTACAGGTGGCTTTCTGACGAGGTGAAATTTAATCCAATCCCGACCCTGCGACCGCCTGCGATGAAATTTAAATACAATGCAACTCCCGGCCTAAATGGCTCACGACCAGTGGGAAAGTTGCATATAGCGCGTCACGCGGACGCGGATACGGACGCGGAGTTATCTCGAAAGCTCGCTGGTCGCAGCCTCACTTTGACACGCAGCGCAGGAGACGCAGATCGCGGCGATAGAGCGGCCGCGTTTCGTATTCATTGCGCAATTCCGCAAAGTAACCACATCAGGGATGATGGATTATATCGCGCGACGGGATCTTACTGAAGTGGAGTTTTTTAGCAGAAATTCCCAAGTTGGTGTGTGGCTTTCCGGGGGATACCTCAGGTGGGCAGCGAACCGCCAGGCCAGCTAGGCTCGCTCTCGGCTGGGATTCAAAAAAGCGAAAATCTGACGCGAATGGAAACAGACAAGACATGCGCACCGCAACGCGCCGGTTATTGCAATAATTCTTAGAAAATGAATGACTTATGAGGTCACGACTGATCTCAGACGTTTTCTCTATATGATTCTTGTTGCGTGCTGCAAAATAATACAAAAATGTTTATGGAATCAACTAAAATTTTTCATAAAAAGTTAAAATGTGTAATGTTTAACTCTTGATTTTGTATTGTATAAATTAAATACCATTGGGAAAATGTAATATACCCACTTCCCTACTGCAAAAAAAAAAAAAAAAAAAAAGTAAGCACGATCTTTTGTTCTATTTAAAAATGTATTCAAAGTTTTTTCTTTTAACTAAAAAAAGGTTTATTATCGACAATTTTTGTAATTATGGTATTTAATGTTAAACGTAGTTATTTTTTTAGTAAAATTAACTTTTTTTTATAAAATCTAATTTTTTTAAAAAACAGCCCCTAATTTAAAGAAACTACGACTAAGAACTCTCAGAAGAATACATTTATGTAGATTATGGAAATAATTTCATATGAACCATGTCAAAGATATAGATCTCAACGATGGAAAAATTTGCTGTGATGTATATAGATTATCTAATATCGTAACCTTCCCAAAGTCCTAAGTAAATCACAATCTCATAAAAATTTGCGTAAAAAGACATTGTTTAGGCCTATTGCAACTTTGCAACTCATCTTAATAAAATGAGAATCACCAACCAATCAAAGTTGTATGTTTAATTATAAATTTGCGTATATAGCTAACATTTCAAAAATATTTTTAAATACAGTTCATTCAAACCTCAAATATTTGACCGACAAAATATATTGAATTCATTTTTTGACGCAAAGTGGACTCAATTTTATGTTATAATTCAATGCCAAATTCAGGATTCAAATCAGATCAATAACAAAACGCAAAAATCAAATTTAAAACTGCCAATTGCTCATATTTTGTTATATCAAAAGAAGGGTCATGATAAGATTGCTTTTGCGAATATAATGATTTTGTTTATATATAAGCTTCATAGCAATTTTCAACCATATTTGAATTGTAAAATATCAACATCTCAGACTAAACAAGTGCCTCTATATTTGAGAGCTATGTATACATATCTTATTTGCAGATTCTTAAAAATCCTGATCTAAGAACTGCGTAAAACTCTGAATCTTCATTTAATGTTATTGTAAGGATTACTCGAATTTCATGGCTATGGTTATAGAAGTAAATTAGAAGTGCGAGTAACAGTTATGTATTAAGAGGTAATACTACCATGTGTGCACGAAATCAAGGGTCATTTTGGAACTGGTTTTTATGAAAATTGTCTAATGTAATTTAATTTGGTTTTGTGTACATGCTAATATAAATTTTAAAGTATTTAAAAAATATTGTTAACAATTAATTTAGATGGGAATCTAGGCATTCCAACGCCATTTCTTTTAAATTAATAATTCGACAAAAATGACTGATTAGATATTGTAAATATTTAATTATCAATAATTTTGAATATTGTCCTTGAATGCTCTTTTCTTTAAAAAGTAATAAAAAAAATTATTTTTTACTTTTTAGTTTAAGTTTGTACTTATAGACAAGGGTTTGAAGTCGGTTTTTATTTTTTTGTCAAAATTTATTTAATTTTTCAATTTTCAGTTAACGGGAAGTGGGTAAAATTCAATAAACGGGATTCAACCCCCAATTCTCCATCCTTAGAGGTGGGATGTTTCCTTCAAATTTAATTGAGATCACCCCCGAGATATACCTACCCTATTTAATAAAAAAAGAATGATTAAAATCAGTTCACAATCGGCGAAGATGACGCGTAACATACACACAGAACAACGAAAAAAATATATACAGTGGAATTGAGTACCTCCTCCTATTTTTGAAGTTGGTCAAAAATGACCCATGATTTCATGCACACAAGATAGTATTATCCTTTAATAGTACTTTGTAGGGAATTCATATCTTGTTTGTGTTATAATTTTTTGTGTGTTTATGGAAAGATATGGCTAATTTGTTTGGCTTAGAGAGGATTTCGAGATAACAGGTTTCGAGTAATATAGCCTCACGAGCTTTTGTTTAAAATTCTCCTTAATATCAACAATTACATTATACATTAAATAAAAGTATGTAGGGGAGAGAGGGGCTGGAATTTCCCGGGGTAAGTTGTTCCGACAGCAATAACTTTGTAAGATAAAGAGATAGCAATACATGTGATGTGCGTCGTTAAAGCGTCAGGTGACCCGCCACGTCGGCAGTCATTTTAGTTATTCCGTCGACAACGGTTGAGTGGCTGTGTGCACGTAGCTGTCAAAACATCACGTAAGTAAATTTTTTCGTGTTTAAACTATATGGTCTATCTCTGTGTATTATAGACCAATTCATACGTAACTCTCCTAAATTGTAGTGACATTGGTAAGGTATATTATTGGATAAGTATTTTTATAATTGATTATATTAGTTTGCCAGTATGTCAGTCTTCGTATATAAACGTAATTTGGGGCTACAAGTTCCTTCCTGACGGGGCTGGTTGTTCCCGGAACAACTTACCCCAATTTACCTTCAATCGTATACCTAAAATTCATAAGACCATATTTTTTTATTTTAATGATGAGAAATTACAAACGTAAGATAGAGAGAGGTAAAGCCTCCGACACATTGTTGCGTTGAGCTGCAGATGCTGTCATCAAGAAGGGAAGACCTGTTTAAACTGTGGCAAGAGAGCTTCAAATTTGACACGTGACGTTACATAGATTTGTTACAAAATTGAAAGATGGCAAAGTTCCTACCATAGGTTATAAATCCAGGTTAGTTTACCTTGGAACAGGAAAAAAAAATTAGCGAACTACATTTTAAAGTGTTCCGCAATATACTTCGGTCTTCTGCCCGGAGAGGTGCGGAAACTCGCATATGAATGTTTAGCTATAAATCTGATAAGATTTATAAGTTTATAGATCTCAATTATAATTTAACTAAGTAAAGAAACGTTTATCTGGAGCTCACCATTTATGTTTTGTTATTTTTTAAAGTTAAAAAAGTTAAAAAAGTTTATCTGGACCAATAATGTTCTGTACCAGTAATATTTTGTCATTTTTTAAGTTTATTTGTGCATAGAATAAACATTACATACATAAATATATAGATATGGTTGTTTTATTTCAGAAAACCTATGTTATTCTGACAGTTTATTGTCATAATCTAAGCGGAACAATTTGCCCCAAAGGTGGAACAACTCGCCCCAAAGCGGGGCTGGATGTTCCGCTCCGAAAGTTGACAAAAATTTGCTTCTGTAAAAAAAACTATTGAAATATTAGTAGAAATGACTATAACATTACAAAACCCGATAAACATCCATTCAATATTTGCACATGTTGAAAATGAAAGCTTTCATTTTTATAATAAAATTTCATGTTATTTGAAAATCGGAACTTCCAACCCCGCTCTCCCCTATATAAAAAAAAATTAGAGTTTTTTATGTTTAGAGAACAGTATAATCTTAATACTTTTAATCTTAAATATTTATTATGTAAATATATGGTAGGTATATGTTACTATAAACAGAAATACACTAACAATAATTATAATAGTACTAAAAAAAAGATTCAAAATCTTGTTGTATTGCAGTAAAAATCCGGAAGCTGCGGAAGCGGAAACGGTAGCTGAAAGAAAAAAACACAACAATTGAAAAAAGTACATGAATTAATTTTTTACTTTGTTAAGATTTAAATCAAAAACACATTTTATAAAGTCTTCTTTAATTTTTTTGAGTATATCAAAAGGGGTTGTAAAGCTAGTGCGCTATTTTATTTTGTAAAGGCTTCGAAATACTTTGCCAGTTTTATTCCACTGCTCATCAGACCCTTGAAAATTCCTAATTCCTTTATGGAAGGGATGAAAAAGGGCCACGAGCACCTTCCATCGCATTTTTAATTTACTGAGGGCGCTTCGACCCACTTCTACTTCCCGGTCCCTCCCGTCCCGCGCTGTGTAATTGTGAAGGGGCGCGGAATGTGTGTTTGCACCACTTCACGAAGGCACGACGACACCCTCACACACACAGCCGCCGGCACGCAGTGAGAAGGACTCAAGGATGCCCGGGCCTGGCGTCAGAGGACAGCACCATCGTTGCCAGTGGGGCACGACCGCCCCCGCCCCCCACCCCGCCCCGCTCCAGAGGGAAAGTATCTAAAAAGTGAAGGAAAAAAACCCACGAAATTTTGCACGAAAGCCGAGGCGTGGAGCGAGCGATATAGCATGAGGGATTACATGGTGATTTATATGGGATTCCGGAGAAATATGGCCGGAGTGTGTCGGCAATTTTTATTGGGCATTTTAAAGAGCAAGTAAGACGTTTCTAAGACTTTGGAGAAGAAATATTTATTATTGCATTATCTGCGCCTCCCGGGGCCCCTTATCGTGGCGCAGGCGAGGCGACACGGCTCCACTCCTTCGCGGTTTCGGGGGGAAAGTCGCCGATATCGCCAAGAAAAGAGCGAGCCTTAACAGAACGTCGACGCGCTGCGAGATACTTAGATACATACGGCGCGAGGGCTGTATGAAATGTGTGCGTCGGCCGGGCGATTTTTCACTTCTTCCACAGGCCCACGGCCCGCGGTTGCTGAGTCCAGGCACGCCTCTGAGTTAAGGAACTGCGCGGGCAATTTGCATATTTTAAAATGTCACTTGTCACCTCGTCTGTCAAAATCAAATCACTTTAAACAACCAGCGGTGCGCGTCCCCCGCGGCATCTTAATTTTCTGCTACCTTGATATAGTCCGGCTGGCGGCCGCGGCGTAGTCGATCGCTACCTAGCCGCTGCATTTGTGCAGCACTCTGCTGCGCAAAATGCACGGTTCTGAATTAAGCACTATTAGAATTCGCAGTGCATTCTGGTCGATCAGCGAAAAACTGCATTTCGCTTTGTATGCAGATCTGGCCACGACGTGATCGGGGGACCAACCGCCAATCGCGCACCGGTCCTCCTGCGCCTTAAGAGTGCCAATCCAGTGACTGATTAATCATAACCAGCGCGGCCACTCTGGGGCCATACGTCGCCCTGCGCACCTCCGCCACCGCGGGCGGGTACTGCGGCGTTCAGGCGCTGGAACATGTGTTCTGATTTAAAATTGCATGATTATCAGCAGATTGCGATCGACACCGTTTAAACAGTGCCCGCAATTTATGCGGGGACGTGTGCGTCCATTTCGCGCTGGACTTTCCGGTCAATTATTGATTGAGTCGTTTCGTTTCTCGGCGGCGCACTCACCTGCAGTTACCTGCGCAATGCCCTCCGCGAATGCGCCGACTGTTTTGACTCGAATCGCGCCAGCAGCATAAAGAGTTATGCGACAAAACACTTTTTGAATTATTCGGCCAAGGCGCCGACGAATGCACGGTTCCAGTCGTTGCACAGATTTTCGAATGTATTCTTTTTTAACCTACTTTATTAACCCTTGTAGTAAACACCTATGTAGAGATCTTGGAAGTTCAAGTTCACCCCAGGACATTTTCAAATTGCTACACTGAAAAAATATTTCTAGTTGATTCAACCATGGTACTGTAGGAGTAATTACTCTTTGGTTGATAAAACTTATCAGGAGTATTAACTCCTAACTCGGAATTAAATATTCTTAATGATTTGTATTTCAAATAATTAATTTTTTTAAAACTGACGTGATATCATGAAATGAGATTTCGTCCGTCTGGACTTTATTTGTCTTTTCTTTTTTTACACAAGTCATCAAAGCCTATTCTGAATCCCTTTTTTACATTTTTAAATTCAAAATTATTCCTGACCTGCTTGCTCATGCCCGCCATAATACCTTTTCAATTCATCTGGTTCTAGTTCATCTAACTATTTTAACTTCCATTTTACTGTAGAATTGTTGAAATATGTATATATTTTCTTAGAATACATTATTTAATTAAACACAAAAAAAACATGCCAGGGAAAATCTAGCCATTGGTTTTTCTACAAGTTTCTTTACCCTTGACATAAAAAATCTTTCGACATCCATGTGGCATGACGGTATTCATCCAGCAAACAGATATGAGCCCTGACCATATAACAATTAGAAATATAATTAAAACTATTAAATTAAACAGTAATACTACTTAGCCTATGTTTTATTTGGATCTTATTCAAATTAAAGCCTACCCTATCAAAATATTTATTATAAGTGGCCAACAAGGAATCAATCGGACCATACATTGCTTAATACGTCCTGTGGCTATTGACACTTCAAAAGCTATTTTTCCTGAGATTCATTATTGGTACGTTAATACTCAACATTGACAAAAGCTCAGGAGAGTTCATTTCGCCGGTTAGCAACAAGTGGACAAAAACAACTTTAAACATCTCACGCCGACTTTCCAATGTCTGCAAATCAATCAGCTTCAACCTGTCTCTATAACAAGGCAACTCCGAACGATTCTGCCAAGGCAAGTTGTTTAACGCAAAGCGGAGGAAACTTTTTTGAATGGACTCAATTCTTGATATATGGATAGAGTAAAATGGGGACCATATAACACTACCATATTCAATGAACGGCCTAACCAGCCCCACATAAAGTGCCTTAAGAACATAAGAATCCCTTATGTCCTTCGACCACCGTCTTATAAAGACATATGCTGTCTAAAATCTAATTTACGATCAAGTATGAGATCCAGGTCTTTAGTATGGTCCACCTTCGACAAAGGAGATCCTCCCAACACATAAACGAAGTCAACAGCTAACGATTTACGTGAGAATGACATGACAAAACATTTATCCACATTTAAACAGAAATATGATTACGGTCACACCAATCTACAAAACGATTCAGATCATCCTGCAATAAAAGACAATCGTCAAAAGAGGAAATCACTTTAAATATCTTTACGTCGTCAGCATAAATAAGGAGTTCAGAGTTTATTTATTTATTTATTTATTATTGAAGATTCATCAAAAAATACACTGATTACTACATATTTAAGCAGACCTTAAGAAAGCTGACATTTTAACTGACCTTTAGTCAAGTTAAAATCAATATTATGATAATGTAAATTAAAGAGGCGCGACATCGACGAAGTCGGCTCATTCAAACCATAATTTGTGTTGTGGTAAGGAACAAAAAGGAAATCATGATTCCTCAAGGAACGAGAAGGGACTGATATTTTTAGAATATTTAAAAGCTCCGGAGAGTTAATCGTACCCTGAATGCAGTCAAATACAAAGACAGTTCTGGAGATGTTTCGTCTTTCCTCGAGAGACTGGAGTGATAAGAGCCTAAGCCTATCGGTATAAGGCGGTAGTGAATTGGGATTAGCCCAGTGGAGACCACGGAGAGCAAAGTGCAAAAATCTCCGCTGAACAGCCTCAATACGAGAAATATGGATCGCATAAAAAGGCGACCAAACAGGGCAGGCGTACTCCAGTATTGGGCGAACAAATGTACAAAACAGAATTTTAGTAACGTGCGGATCGTCAAATTCCTTGCACCATCTTTTTACAAACCCCAAGGTAGCACTAGCTTTGGCTACTATAGAGTCAATGTGGTCTTCAAAGGACATACGTGAGTTAAAAACCACTCCCAAATCCTTGGTCTTATCAACTCGTGTAAGAGGATGACCGTCCAAGGAGTAAGTAAAGTTCAGGAGAACCCTCTTACGAGAAAATGACATAGAAGTACACTTACTAATATTGAGATAGAGACAATTGATAGAACACCATTTATAAAAGATGTCTAAGTCAAAGTTTAAAAGTTCAGAGTCCATTTCGTTAGATACAAGGCGGAAGATTTTGGCGTCGTCAGCATAGCACAAGATCCTTGAGTTATTTAATATCAGAGATACATCGTTGATGTAAATAATGAAGAGCAAGGGTCCCAGATGGCTGCCCTGAGGGACACCGGAAGTGTTTTTTATTTCGTCAGAAAAAGCTTCGCGAAATTTAACTCGCTGCGTCCGATCAGACAGGTACGAGTTGATCCAATTCACAAAAACAGTGGGAAAACCAAGAACAGATAACTTGTAGATCAAGACACTGTGATTAATTATGTCAAATGCTTTACTAAAGTCCGTAAAAATGCAGTCGACTTGCATTCCGGCTTCAATGGCGGTAGTGCAATAATTAGTAAACTCAATTAAATTAGTTGTAGTAGATTTACCTTTTACAAAACCGTGTTGGAAGGAGCGGAGAAAAGGTTTCCAATGAAAATATAAGACATTGCAAACAATCGCTTCGAATATTTTGGCGATAGCGGGTAAATTAGCGATAGGGCGGTAATTAGAAATGTCGCACTTATTACCTTTCTTATGGAGAGGAATAATAACTGATGTTTTCCACTGTTTAGGAAAAGTACCACTACGCAAGGATAAATTAAATAAATAACACAAAACAGAAACGACAGGTAAGCAGCACCGTTTGAAAAAAACAGTAGGAATACCATCTGGACCGTTCGAGAAGTTGTCAGCCAAAGTAAAAATATAATTAGAAATGGATTCCTCGTCAAGTATTAGATCCTTAGTCTGTAAGGAGGTCGGCGCAAGCTTCGTCAGGTGGGAAAAGTCGTCAGGATTGATATCACAGTTTTTATCACAGAAAGCAGCCCTGAAGAAATCCCCAAAGCAGTTGGCTATGTCCGAAGAATGAGCACAATGAGTGTCACCAAATTTCATAGCCGAAGGATACCCATCAGTCTTACGTTTTGAATTCACAAACTTCCAGAACTGCTTAGGTTCGCTACGAAGGGTCGACTGCATTCTGACCAGATAGTCATTATAACAATCATTTTGATACAAAATGTATTGGGTACGTAATTTATAATAGGAAGCATAGTCAGCATCGTTCCTTGAGCAACAAAATCTCTTCCATGCTTTACCTTTTTGATTTTTAAGGCTTCTCAAAGTATCATTTACCCACGGTTGTAATGAGGTAGATCGCTTAGAAGGAACAAGAGGAACACAATGCTCAAAACAAAGAAAAATACCATTATAAAAGTTTTCTACGGCTTTGTCAATGTCTCGCTCTTCCAATACACCAGACCAGTCGTAAGCAGAAAGCCAATCGTTAATTTGAACAAAGTCAGCCTTCTTAAGGTCATAACAATAGTTTATAGTTTGAAGATTTGATGTATATGGTATCACAGGATCAAAAGAAAGAAGCAAGTGCAGGGCAGGATGATGTCCAGTCTCGGGAACCAGTGGAGCCAGGCAGCGCTTCACAAGAGTCCCATCCGGGTCTGAAGAAAAAACCAAATCAAGAAACTTGCCGGATTCGTTACATATACCACAAGATTGGGACAGTCCAGCCGTGACGATGTTGTCGATAAAAGAAATGACAAACTGTAGCGAAGAACAAAACACGGGCTGCAGCACGGCGTCTTCTGAGTTGGATTGCCAGCTAATAGTAGGCAAGTTAAAGTCGCCAAGAAGCACCAGCTCATCAGACGGCAACAAAACAGAGTTCAGTCTCTCAATGTAAGATGCCAAGGATTCAAACGTGTCAAGAGTAGAGGCAGGAGGTAAATACACGGTAGCGATGTAAACTCTCCTCTGTCGAAGTTGAACAGCCACACAGATCAGTTCCAGATCTCCAGAGTTAATAACTACATCCTGAATATCATTAATAAAAAGGATAAATAATAACGGTCCCAAGTGACTCCCCCGAGGGACACCGAACGTGACAGAAATGCTATTATATTATTATTATATATGATATTGATACACGGGCACGACCGAATGAAGATCCAGCAGGGATTATCATCGGCTGTACCGTGTATCACTGCAGATTAAGTTTGAATCTTCATTCATAACTGCATTCGAAGGCTACTCGATGAAGTTCCAAAAACTTAATTCAAAGCGAATGAAAATGGAAGTCCTGGAAACATCAGCTGATTTCCAGTGTTAATTATTCAAAAACATGAATTAACTCAGCTGTTTGCACTTTGAACTGTCAAAACGAAATATCATCGACACCTATGCCCGTGTATCTTGCATTGAATGAATTGAAATCCGAGTGAATTATGATTCATAGGATCTTCATTCAGCCGTGTCCGTGTATCTTGGGTATTAGATAGTACTGATTTATATATGACTTGCTCATAGCGATCAGTTAGGTAAGATTTTATCCAATTTAAAAAAAATTTATTGGAATCCCAAGTAATGAAAGCTTCGATAAGAAGACATTGTGGGAAATCTTATCGAAAGCTTTACTAAAATCGGTATAAATACAGTCAACACGGTTACCTCTCTCTATAGCTTTTAAAACATATGAAACCAGCTTCACCAAATTCGTTTTTATGAAGTTACAAACTTCATAAATTCAACTTGCCGATTTATCTAATTAAAATAATTTGTGGTGGTTTGTAGTAGTTTTTTTATAAAAATTTAGACGGGCTTAGAAAAGAAAAATTTGGATTTGTTAAACAATTAAATAAAAAGTTAACTCTAAATAAAAAAGATTCAGTTTTGAGTATCCCAAAAGGCAAAACGAAGTTTCCTTTTTTAATTAACTAATATATCTAATTTCAGAACATATCTCCGGATAATTATAAATCTTTAAGATAATTTATATCCATCAGCGTCCGGCTACAACTTTTTTTTAAAAAGAAATTCAAACGATGATTTCTTATTGAAATGACAAGATAGACGACTGCTCATTTTATTTCTTTGATATAATACTACACCTAAGCTACTCTAAAAAATACAAAAACAGCAAACTAGATTCAGTTACAGTAACTACAGTGTACGTTATCAAATCAAAAATTTACATGTCCGGAAATTTCTAAATATTTAACTGGTAACTATGGAAACTACCTCAAGGATCTGTCTTTAAATCTGCTACTTCTCTATACCATGCAGACGACATAAGTGTTTTTAGTTCCAGATGTGATTCGTCCCAAATTATTAGTGACCTACAGTCTGCATCGGACACAATTTACAAATATTTCAAAAAGTTCAAAATTAAAATAAATTCAAACAAGACTCAGGCAATTTTCATTACTATTTACCCCAACAGAATCTGCAGGTAGGCTTCCCTTGTATGACTTGGAGGAATGAACTATTATAAAATATCTGGACATAATTTTCAATAATAATTTAATAAAACCTCTTTATCCGTTCATAAGTCGAAATTCTGAATTACTTAAGTGAAGAAAATAAGTGAATCATATATGTAGATAAATAGATAGATTCTTTATTTGATAAATTCATTGAATTTTACAAAGCATCTTTGATTTTTACATAGATCGTGCGTTTTACAGTGCATTTCCTGTTATAATACTTACAATATATATAACGTAATATTTAGGTTTGCAAATTTTGTTTACAGAGGATAGAGGAAATCGCGTCTAGATAACATCGATTTTCTCCTATTAAAATCTCTTAATGAAGGTTTGCATTTTCCTTCTTCAGAATTTCATTTTTAGGGAAAATACCAATAAAGACTAAAATAAATTACATTCTGATGGCTCACGGATCTAAGCTACATTACATTGTTGCTGTTTGAAGAGGTTTTACCTAAACAATGATTGTGAAGAATTAAATTTTTTTAAAGTAGAAATCGGGAAATGATTAGATCGAGAGGAATTTTGTCTTTAAAAAGAAAATTGTAAAAGAAATTATTATTATTATTATATTAGGCTGTTGAGTGAGGTTTGAACTCGCTTGGTTGCAGAAATATAATAGTAAATAAATTCTCAGTGAAGAGATATATTAACCCTTTATAGCCCAAGATCATAAAACATTAAAATTATGTTAAAAATTGACAGGTTTAGGGAAATAAAAAATACATATTTCTCAGAAATTAAAAAAATATGTATTATTAATTATTTATTTCACATTTAAGGGAGTGTAACATTACTGTAAAATTGAGTTAAACGTAAACAAAAAAAACTAATTTGGTATGGAAGGAACATATTCATTCACTTATCTATAGGTTTCCAAGAAAATAACACAATTTTACACAATTTTTGTATTTTTTTTGTAAAATTTAAAATTTGCTCGAATTTCAACTTGTCACTTTCAATTACGGGCGAAATTCTAATCGATTAACTGTTAACAGCTTACGCTGTCTATGATGATTTCCGTGGATACTACATTGTTCAATAATATGTGACAGCAAAGTGGCGCCGATTTGAATGAATTAAATACATTTGGTGCGTATTCTGGCGGGATTTTTGAGGTTTGTTACAGAAATGTCACATGGGGCTATAAAGGGTTAAAAAAGCCGATTTGGAATAAAACCTATCATACTACTGAATTTAAATAGCAATTATTAAATTCCTTAAAGACAACATCGACAAATTTTATTGATGTCATTCATCTCATCTTCTTCCGCCCATGCAATTTTTTGAGGATGAGTAGAGTCTAAGTCATAAAAATCGTTTATTGCTTCCGGAAATGTCACCTGTTGAGCAAATTTTAACATCGTAAAACAGTCCATAACATCGTACCACAACAAATTAACAGTTGTTGCTGCAAAGGTGTAAAATTAATGGAGCACGAAAGTGCTTCAAACCACACCTCATAGGAGAAAAGCCGGTTCCTGGCCAACCTAAGTCGGCCATGGCGAAATAGTTCGAAGGCCGTAAAATAGATTCCCTAAATGTCCATTAAGTCGGCGTCTATCAGCCCGACACGCCACCTGCCGTTCAGCGAACGAAAAAACTCCTTCCATCTTGGCGGAGTGGTTGAACCTGCCGCGCGGGCGCACCACCGATCCAAGATGGCATCGGCCGAGGTCCGGCATCCAGAGTGAGATTTCCTTTAATTTTATTACCTGGAGTGCCAGCATATATCACTGGCCAACAAGAACATGATTAATTTCTGACAAATGTCCAAAACAAAAAGATGTGACACACCCAACGGGCATCGGAGAGTACCTCGCAGGTACGCCCCGGCCCGCCAGATGACGGAGACAAAGTGCGCCCGGGTCCGGGCAGGTACCAGCCGAATCGGTCCTTGGACCGTGGGGCACAAAAGAAAAATTTCGACCGCCATCAAGAAAAATTTTGGACTTCTGGCTGATGCCTTTTCCTGTCCGCTTTCCATCGACCGCGCTTTGGGAGACGGAGCGGGAGGATGCACCGCTGCCGCCAGACCGTTGCTGCAGATGCCCCAGCGCGAGCACTCATTGAGGGGGACACGTCAGAAAAGAGATAAAAAGGAGATTTTTATTAATAAATCACAAAATTTACATAAGTTGAAGATGTAAGGAGTCGGACACATAGGCAATCTGTGCAGCGCGATATGAGCGGCCAGGCGGTTTCGCCTCGCTTTGTTTCTTTCTTTCAGGCTGCCTTCGCCTGGCCAGCGCACACCGGTCCGAAAAATATAAATCAGAGATTTTCTGAATAACATTTTAGCCGGAGATTTATTGCCGGGTTTTTGAGCGTTGTTTACATCAAGTCCGCTCCTCTTGCGCCGAGTCCTCGTCCGGGCTAAAAAAGAGATCTCAGCGCAGATAGCCGAATCAGATTATGTGAATAAAAATGGAGGTCCGTGCAATCACACCTTTGACCGGCTAAATGAATTACGAGGTCTTTCCCAAAAAGTTTGTCAGCTTTTTTGTCCGCGCTCAGCCGCCGCCGTGCGCGTCTTGGGCTTGGATTTAGAATTTTTTTTTCTCCGGAATTCATTTTTATACATTTTACCATGTTTAAATCTACAAGCGAGACAAACCTCAAAGATCTTCGAGGGAATTTTTTGTGTGTGGCCCCCGGACCCGCGACAATCCCATGAGATATGATGAACCCTCTCTAACTAGGTTCAGCTCAGATTAGCAAGAGTCGTGCCTTGTTGCGGCTGCGCTGGGGGCTTGACCTTAATCCTCACGAGCTCATGATCTGTGTGGAGCTCATCTACTACTAATTTTTTTTAGAAAAATAGAACAGAAAATGAGTTTCTCTTACTTGCGGTTATAAAACAAGCATAGGCACGCCTAAATGAGTCACAAACATTAAGTCTTTTCACAATTTTACATATTGGCTGCCACGATCATCATATTCAGCCTTTAACTCAGCTATACCCATCAACGTGTTATCTCAAGTCAAGCAGTCAAGGTGTTAAAAAACAGTCAATTTTTACTTCCCTAGAAGAAATGCCTGGAGCCTTAATAGATAATATACTAATATTAGAGAAATAGTTAAACTATTTTTAAGAATTAAATTTCTACTGTCGCCAGTTCAATTAAGCTAAACAATAACAATTGCTGAAATGCACAATCGGCTGCAGAAAATGAATTTTTGAAACCAGCCTTAGACTCTGGCTGAATTGCATGCAAAAATTGTTTTAGTTTGTTATAGTAATTTAGCGATAAGAGACGAATCGTTTCGTCTTAGGATGAGCCCAATCAAACTATAAAATTAAGTTAAAAGAGTGTGAATTCAACAACCCAGGCATATTTTCAAATATCGTCAGCTGCTAGGAATTTTCATACCGAGTCAGATTTTTATATTTGGTCCCCTTACTTACTATAAAGTAAAGTTTAATTATATTTAATATAATTTTCATTTACTATGTGTTTTACAGCCACATTCCTCACGCAAAACTTTATCTTTTATGAGGAACTAGCTTCAACTTAGTTAAGAACACTACTGAATTGTATTTGTAAGCTACAGTATAAAATAAATCAAAAAATTAATAACATGAAAACAATTTAGCACTTGTAAAAGATCAATAATTAAGCTTGCACCATTAACGAAATTGCAAAAAAAAAATGATCACTTCAGCCTGATGTATTGTATGCATAAAAGCTAAGTTTTTTTTCAAAACACTATCTGGATCAGATTAACCCTTTGCTTTACGATTAAATTTCAAAGAATCATGCGAATGCGCATAATTAAATTTAGCGCAAATCTATACGTGGAGTTATAAAGCAATGATAATAACAAATATCACAATAATGTTTTATTACAAGTTTGAAAAAATATATAATTTTGTATGCAGCGGGTGTAACCCTTCAAAATCGGTTTTGGCACAGAAAATCATTGTGGGCGAGACTCATCAGTTTGCGAAAAGCGCATCAAATTGTTATGAATATTATACATCCAAATTTCAAATATAGATCTGAAATATTGGATTAAATTTTTGACAAAAAGTGGGTACAAGTAAAGATAATTTGATGTTCTTTTTGAAAAATTAAAAATTTGTCCAATGGATACTTATTCATAAATTTTAATTCAGTATACAATTTACTACGACTTTAACCCATTAATGCGCAAAACGAGAATTTTGTACACGCAAATTCAATTGTACGATTCGAATAGAAAACTGGGGCGATTTTCTTCCAAAATCGTATATAGGGAGTCTTTGGGCATGCTCTTTCAGAATCTGGCATTTGTTTTGTATAAAAGCTTCAAAAACCCTATTATTTTATAGGTTTTTTTAAAAAAAAAGTGTTGATTTTTTTGGTCTTTTTTCTTTTCAAAGTTGATTGTCTTGACATTGCTGCTATAGAATGATCATATGACCACCAGAAATCGCGGTCCGAATGTCTAAACTTTCTCAAACCATGGTTTTGAAAGTTTTTTCAGAATTTTTCGGGACACATTTGAATTTTTCAAAAATTGCCCAAATCTAAAAAACCAAAAATATTGTATTATATTATATATTACACTGAAAAAATTCACACGTGTTCTTTGGCTTATTTTAATTATTTTCTGATCATATAAATTTTTTTTGTAAAGTAAATCGTTTTCGTGTGAAAAAATCCAAAATTTTTTAGTACATTTCTGTACAAAATGGGCATTTTGCAAAAACCAGAACAAAAAAAAACGTTCACAACCATGGTTTGAGTAAGTTCAGACATTCGGACCGAGATTTCTGGTGGTCATATGGTCATTCTATAGCAGCAATGTCAAGACAATCAGCTTTGAAAAGAAAAAAGACCCAAAAAATCAGCACTTTTAAAAAAAAAAAAACATAAAATAATAGGGTTTTTGAAGCTTTTATGCAAAACAAATGCCAGATTCTAAAAGAGCATCCCGAAAAACCCCCTATATACGATTTTGGAAAAAAAAATCGCCCCAGTTTTCTATTCGAATCGTACAATTAAAGCTTGCGTGCACAAAATTCTCGTTTTACGCATTTGGGTTAAGAAAACGCAGCTAATATATACATAATAAACGAACCAAAATACGTTTTATTTTTAAAACGTTTTATTTGTATTATTAAATTTAATAATAATATTCATATTTTTTAATTGAGATTCATATTTTTTAATTGAGATCTAAACAGAAACTCATTTCACTTACAATTTCTTCAAAAATCATTAATAGGCTTTGTTATTTCGACACTATCAGTTCTAATTCATCGTGTATTCCTATAGATATTTCTTCCCTGTATCTTCTACATAACTTGTTGTAATTTATTTATGTAAAATTTATTCGACTGTTGTAAAATTGACAGATTGATGATAAGTGCTTTCAGGTCTATGGAGTATATTCTTGCTCTACGTAGATAAGTTATTGTGTCTATGTACTTAAATTGTATCCAATAAATTATTCGTCTTCATTGAACAGTTTTCAAAATCATAAATCTGTATCAATGTTTTTACGACTAAGTTCGCTTAGTAATAATGATAACAGGGTAAATTTGTAATAAATAAGCTAGTAGTAGACTAGGCTAGCTTTTTCAGTATTTTCAAAAGAAGAGTTATATAAGAGCGAATTTTACAACTTACAACAAACTTTTTTCGTCTAAAGTTAAAGTAAAAATGTTAACAGAGCGATGTAAATTGGTTCCTTTTCAAATTTAAAATCTCGCCCCACATTGGCAGCGATTCAATCCCAGGACGCGATTGATGTGTTGTTATGTAAGCAATTTTTCTGCCCCCGGGCTCGCCTCCGGGATAAACAGGACGTGCAGACATTTCTCCAGAGCGAGCTCTGGCATCCGTGGCCTAATGAAATGCGCATTTGAATCGAATTTTCCATTTCCCTAGCTGATTATCATACAAATGATCCGTGGCCCATTTGGAACAATTTTTGTGTCTGCTGAGGCCGCATCCAGGGAGGAGTTCCGGAGCCCTCTGAAAGCCGAAAGCTAACTTTTTCCGATCATTTGCTTCTTTTTTCTTGCTTTAATAAATAAGTAACCAAGCCCTGGGACTTCGGTGGCCCATCAACAGCGCCATCGGTGGGTTTCTCGGGGATTCCCCCATTCCCCAGAGGGTGATGTGCTGGAGCTTTTGTGGGCGGGGGGTTGTAAAATCGCTCCCTTACGTAAAACTCCTCCGATTTCCGGAGCTCTGGTGGAGTTCGAGCAGCTATGACCTGATAAATTTCGCAAAACATGTCTTCGACTGTAAAGAAGGTTCCGAACTCCGGAGATGAGTTGTGTGCGAAAAGGGCTCGAGAGTTTCGACTGTCGGCGAGTTTGCAAAGCCCCGGTACGTGCAGGGGGCACCCAGGTCGTTCGGGCGACGGAAAGGCACTCGGCAAGTGCCAGGACTTGGGAGGAAGAAGACATTTCCAGCAAATCCCGGGATGATGGATGTAAGGTGTTGTATCGGAAATAATAATGACATTGCGCTATCTCCCCGGCCTGTCTATGGGCGATTTATTTCCCCCAGACGCTGGGTGCTCCGCCCGACCCGACCCGGCCCGGTCCGGCTAAGACCCCATTGAGGAAAGTTCCGCTGCGAACTTATCCCCGGGCAATGAGGAACACCAAATGACATATAGAAATTCATAAATCGTCCAGGCCCTGTGTATTATTGTCGCCTATAAATCATCGCACAGGGAATTCGCTCTGGCGATGGCCGCTGAGTTGAGTCCCTGGGTCCCAGGCGATTGCCTTTCGCGCAATCTTGTCTGGATCGCCTCTTTTTTATATACATTACATATATGTATATTATATATATAATGCCCTTTTTTCCGCATAATGACGACACTCTAGCTCGGTACACTTGTAACCGCTGTTGGGACCGCCACCCGGGACCTAGTTCGGACCGCTCCGCACTGTCCTCGCTCTCGGAGCCCAAGTGACTCGTTAAGATGCGATGCGTTTGCGAAAATTCCCTGGAACGGATTTTCACTTGCGCAATAAATCATTCCGCAAAACTCTGAATGTCTATGAATTGCAAAAATTTGTCCGCGCACAGTTTTAATATTCTACAGCATAAATCATCTGGGCAGCGGCGGCAGCAGCGACCCTTCCCGCTCTCAAAAGTGAACTTTTCCATTTCTCGACAACTTCTGAGCAGTCGAGTTTTCTTAAGCTCCTCAAGAAACTGGGAAAGTTGTAGAAGATTAAGATCATGTAAAAATCTATAAATGTATAAATTGTCGTTTGATATTGACCTTGGCGTGTCGTTCACGAATTTCGTTTTTCTAAGCCAAAAGGGCTTACAGCGCAGTAAAGGCTGTTGGAGCCCTAGAAATTCCTCTGAAAACATACAATTAGAAAAATCGTTTAATTTTTATATTTACTTATTTTTTTTATTTTTAAACTGTATACTCTGTAGCCCTGTAGGTTAAAGTATCCCCTCGGGACGTACCCTGAATTTATGTTTTACTCAAAAATAGACATGCATTCTTAGCCTGGGCGGAATTTCAGTAGCTAGAAATCTGTTTTTGGGGCGAGAAGAGTATTTTCTGTGAAAAGTTTTTGCATCTAAAAGAAATGTGCTTCTTATCGAAAAAAAATTATTGACTTATTCCACGATCGATTAAGATCTAGTCTCTCTTAATTTGACATTTTGGGTCCTAGAACAACAAGATTAAAAACTAACGCAGAGTAAATCGATATTAGATTAAATTATAATAATAACAATTACCTTGAACTTGTCGAAAGCTTGCGTAATGAAATGGGACTTCCATCTTTGCAAACACATTTTTACGATTTTCCCTTATAAGTTAATTAGGGCTATAATATGGGTTGAGTGTTGGATGAACTGTGTCAGAGCAAAGTAGACTGTTCGAATGACATTTCTATCTATGCAGACACATGTCTATACCATTTAACATTCCCACATATTACCCTTTATTTGTGTCGATAGAAAATTATAACTGGAGTTAAAAAACAACTCACAAGGAAACGTTCTCAGGTCTCACCGATTTTGATGAAATTGAAATATGTTATAGAGTATCGAAAAATAAGAGGTACGTATTTTTTTTATATACGGATAGACACATTTAGGAGGTGAAAACCACCCCTAAAGTTTACCCCCAAAAACAGTTTTTCCTAAATATTTCAAGTTCTAATGAATTTTTTCGAATGAAACAAAATGGAAATTATGTCTTATAAATATACTAACCTTTTGTAAGTAATCCGGTTCCCAGGGATGGCAACCATTATTTTTATTTGCAGAAAAACGATTTTTTGTTTTTGCGTCACAAAAATAACGGTTTTAGTTAAAAATCATTGAAAAATATTTTTTTAAATGCGATTTTGAAAAATAAAGTTGACCTGTTTTTGCGTTTACGTAAAAAAAGCTCCTCAAGGGGGTAAACAATCCCTAGCACTTAAATACGTAAATGATGTTTATTCTTTCAGACATCAGTTTTTTCGTGAAAACCAGTATTAAGGGGTTTTTGGAGTCGCTGATTACAAATCTGATGTTATATTTAAAACATTCAAAATGGCGGATCCAACATGGCGGACTAACTTTCGGAAAATAAACTAATTTTTATAAAAAAATAAAATAAATAAAAGTACCCCCTAAATGTGCATATCCGGAAAAAAAAAAAGTGTTTCTTATTTTTCGATACTCTGCAACATATTTCAATTTCATCAAAATCGGTGAGACCTGAGAACGTTTCCTTATCAGAACAATACCCTTTTAAGCTTAGAATAGCCAGGAAGATCTAATATTTCGCATGAAAAACAAAAAATTATATTTCAAGATTTAGACCCTATAGGTCAAGCAGAATACTGCCTTGGTTTTATGATTCCTGCAAAGGTAGATAATTTCAAATTTGAAAGCCAAGGAAGCATTTTTTGTGAAAAGGATTTCCTTTTTCCATGTAATATGGCATCTGATCAGTTGAAAATTAATCAGTTAATTTAGATCAGGTCTTGCTGGAATCATGTTGTGCGAAAAGCGATATGAAACTTTTATCCTAAATATTTTTCTAAACGAACACATTTTTTTAGATTTCGGAATCTATAATATCCAAAAAACATTATCGCAAAATTTTTTGGGTTAAGGCTACTTTCTCATCAATATTTCCGCAAAAAAAAAAAGAAAATTCCATATTTCCATTGCATGTTTCAAGAATTTTTGTAAGTTGAAATCCCCAATAGTTGAGATACTGCAAGTCGATAAAATAGGCTGAAAAATGATTTACTCATTATATAATATAATAAAAATTTTAACGCGTTTTTCTCGAAACGAATTTTTCCCTCATGGGAGCCACGATAAAAAATTCAATTTTATGGATTTTTCAAAAAATCTAGCTGCATTCTACTTGTCATTAAAGTCGATATGGTCTTTTTTTTGCTAAAATCCTGTCACGAGTTCTAATGACCGTCTAACAAAATTTTTAAAGGAAACTCATGAAAATCGCTGCATTCTTCCATTTAATAACAATAATTTTGGAATTTTATAACAATCCTTGAGTACTAGGAAGATGTATAAATAAAGCTCCAAAGTGTTTTTGGATATGTCGTATAGTTTTTGTAAGAAAATATTCAAACAAATAATGTCTTATTTAAGCACTTTGCAGAACAGAGACCCTTAAGTAAAACTGACGTGGGTCGTGGGTTTTAAAGAGCCTAATAACCTGGATTAGTCTAGATTAACATAGAATAATACGATGTTTAATTGTATTTTTTATATAGTCTATACAATGAGAAGAACTACTTTGTTGTTAAAATTCACCCAATTCAATGATAAGGAATAACTTCTATATTTAGAATAATAGACAACTTTTATATTGAAAGTTCATATTTTTCTTTCTTGGTATTATATTTAAAATACTACTGCGATCAAAAAATAGTAAGACTTAGTTTTCTTCGATTATCATGATGTAGTGAATTATGAACTCCTTCCGCCGACCAAACTCTTAAGAAGGAATATTATTTGAGCATTATTCGTTTGCTTGAAGCTATTCTCCAGAAACGACCAGAATTATAGGCAGAAAAATCTTTGTCATCACAACAATGCACCTCCTCACACTGCATTGGTTACTCGAAACTATTTGGCCAGAAATTCGACTGATATCGTTTCGCAACCGCGATATTCGCCTGATTTAGCTCCGTCTGACTTCTGGCTATTCCCAAAACTCAAAAAACTGCCCCGAGGACATCGTTTTGACTCATGATACAAGCCAAATCGAAGAAGGTTTTGAAGGCCATTCTGGAAATCGACTTCACCAACTGTTCCAAAAGAATGGAAAAAACTTTGGCATAAGTGTATTGTATCCGGAGGGCATAACTTTGAAGGGAATAAAATAAATTAAGAAGAATAATAAGCCGTTTGTGTTTTATTTAAAAAGTCTTACTATTTTTTTATCACAGTTTTATAATTGGACACGGCAGCAACTCTAACAACGAAACGTTCTCATTGACCGGAAATGGTCACTCACGCCCGGCCAATTAGGAGATTTTACTGCTGCTGATGTTGTTGTGCCATTGTAACTCAGGCTTATCTTTATTTCCTCCAAGTTTTATTTTAAAAGTCATCAACAGAACTGTCAAATAATAAAGTACAAAGATAGCAACCGTCGCTTAAACATAAATCCCATTGCTCGCAATTTGAGCGTACTAAATCATATCAAAGGGCTCCCTGACAAATCAAACAAATCTTTCCCATTACCTGGTAATTGCGAGGCCATTTGCAGATGTGGAAATGTGCGAATCTCCACTTTGACGCTATGGCTCCTTGCCTCCCACTGTCCCTCGCCCGTGCAATAAATAACCCGCGCAGTGGATCCACAATGAGCCTCCCCGCAGTCATTAAAAAGTTCACATTTCAATCGTCTTGCGCTAATGCGCTGCGTTCGCCCAAAGCCTTGCAGCAATTCGCGCGGCGAAAAGGTCGTCCGATGATTTATGCGCGTATCAGAACTCAGCCTCATAAATCCCGGGCGAAATTAAAGTTCGCCATCGCCGCGCACAAGAACGTCCCGGGAAAAATGCTGCTTGCGAGCGATATCTGCTCCGGAATAGGGTGCGGGGGCCGGAGAAAAGGTCCAGGGGTCGGTGGACACCAAATAAATTTATCAGCGCGAAAAAATCAGTGAAAATAGCAGATGTACTAGCGCTGCTCCGCAAGGTGGGTCTAATGCGCCAAGTCGTGGCCCCATGACCATGTGCATGCATGCGGACGGTCGGCGCGGCAACCGGAGGCGGCGGCGGGAAATTGTTATCAAATAATTGCTGGCAAAGGAAATTATACAATTAAAGGGTCGACATAAGTGGCGGAAGGGCCGTGTTATTAATGGGACCCCGGACTGCTGCTTGGCTGCGGCCGTAAAGTTCCTTGCCGGCGCTGATAAGACAATTTCCAAATTTTCTCCTGTAGCCCGGAGTATTGTCAGGATAAAGAGTCCTATCGCAGGGATTGTCTCGCCGGGTCCCGTCCCGGCCAGCTGCTGGGGCGATTTATTTCCTGTACCGGTTTATATCTCGCCACGGAGCACTGAATTTTTTCGGTATGAATTTTCCCTTTAGGTTCTACAACAAACCCTAGTACACCTTCATAAGAAAGTTTCAATCTCCAATTTATTTTCGCCACCTCTAACAATGGAATTTTATGTACACAGAAATATTCTGGACCAGTTTATGTTTATAATCAGATTAATGTACATAAAATATAAGAAGCTTTAAAAAAGACACTAATCAGACGTAAAAATAATGCCACTTTGTTATTCATTTTAGAAACAAGATTGATCTCATTAAGGAAATTCTTTAATCTAGAACTCATTTCAGTATTCATAATTTTAAGTTTTATCTCAGCTCACTGAGACTGACCTTTAAAATTGTCGTGACGTACAAAATTGAGCAAGTGCTGAGTTTCGATTTTTATATAGAAAACTAAGTCTCAAATTGAGATCGAGTTCGCTATATCTGTGTTAAAATTTATACTAAGCTTTTGCTTAATTTTTTAGCATATGGTCATTTGATATCGATCTTGAAGAATTAAAACATTTTCTGGGGCAATTGACAATAAACTCAAAACTATAGTATACTGTATACAGCTCAAGTTTTATGAATATGAAAATAAAATTAATCTCCAAACCCTCGGTCGGTCTCATTGATCAATCTATATCTCAGAGCTCAGTTTCTGAGATCGATCTAATTTTTATGAATGCGATCTAGTATTCTTTACGGAAATTCGAAGATCTTGACTTATTTGATGAGACTGTTATTTAGCCATCGCTTTGCTTATAATTCCGCAAAGGATTTTGTTGTAGTATGTATAAAATTGTACACAATGTGTGGGTTGCGTTAATTTTGATCGATATTAACAAACAACGGTTGTAATTTGCAAACCTCAAAATACTTCAAAGTAAGAGAAATAGTGTAATAAATATTTATAACAAAAACAAAAAAAACAACGACAACCCCTAATTTTCTTTCAGTTTATTACTTAGTTTCGAAGTAAGAGACATGGATATCTTTTTTAAAATCACCAGTTTCCACACGTCGCAGACAACTAATTTTTAATTTAATAAATATATACTTTTGAAATGATACTATATTTGTTTCTTTTTGTACTGGTACATTTTTTCTGTAGGTTAATAATCCTATATCGTGATTATTCATAATTACTCAATTGGTACATTTCTAAGCTCTGCAGGCAGATCAATAAACAGACTGAGAATACAATTTAATAATATTATTCTATTATTAAATTGTATTCTCAGTCTGTCTGTTAGTCTGCCTGCAGAACTTACAAATGAACCAATAGAGTAATTATTGAATAATCACCAATTCAATAATTACACAAGCCGGATATAGGATTTTTCTGTAGATTATTAGGCTTTTTAAGTATAATTCAAAGAATAATTATATGAATTTTCAAGTAAAAATATTAAGAATTGTGGCAACGGTAGCCATACTTCAAAAAAAAATTCACAAACATTTGCTTAAAAAGTCATTTTCAAACCATACCCCCCTTAATATTTTCTGAAATATTCCGTGAAATTCACTTTATTCCAAAAACCGACTAGTACACAGAATAGATAGTGAATGAAGATCACAACTAGCGTACGCTCATGAAAATCTTATTCCTGAAGATGTTTTGTATAGTTTGCTAGATTAAATGCACACCTACATAATTCTGTTTTTACACGATAGATACGTTTCCGAGAAATACGTGTAAAAAATATATTGTATTTACGTAAAAACAGAAGATTGGTTCCGGTCCTTAAATAATTAGTACTAACAATACGAATAAATCATTTTTTAAGAGCCTTATAGATTTCAGGTACATCATATTTTATTTTATAAAGGTAGCACATAAAATAAAAATGTATTATATGAAGGAAATTTTCATTTGAAAAGAGAAAATGTCACTTATTCATCAAGTGGTAATAATGTAAAAGCTCCACGAATTGTGAAGTAGCTGTGGAGTTATTAGAGGAGTAAAATAAACAAAAACATTTCTTATAATCAGAATTACTCGCGTTAAATCAAATCAACTAGTGTAAAAATTAATTAAATTTTTATAATTCGTGTTAAATCAAAACCGTGTAAACAAATTTCGTTCAAAAACAGGATATAAGGATTCACGATCTATTTTGAGACATGTTACTAGCTCTTTTCACGTTCCACTATTTATAAATGAACTTCAAAATGGACAAAATATGATATTTTCTACTTTTCAAACACATTTTTTTCAAAAAAATGAAGTGATAGGACTTTTTTATTTATGTATTCGTGATCTAGGGAAAAAACCTTATAGAAGTGATATATTATATATTGTTCTGTGCAAAATTAAATATTAAATTTTATCGATCAATGACCGTTTTGACAATTTTTTTAGCTAATATCAGTCGATCTTTATCTTTTTAAATTTATACTTATTTCCATTCAATTTCATTTTGATCACTCACTTGATCTTTTTTGAAGAAACAATTTTTTCGAATGCAGCAAATTTAATTTTTTTTTTTTTTTGATATTTTTAGATTTTTAAAATTGGTATGGTGATGTAAATGAATTTTAAATTTAGAATTTGCTATTTAAATTTGGAAATTAAAAATGATGGCTAAAAATGTATAATAAAATAAAAACCTTTAAGGTTAATTCGCTTAATTTTAAGAATATTTTTGGTAATTTTTCTGAGTATATGGTAAATTGAGTTTATTTGAAAATAAATACACATAATAAAGTATCGTTTCAAGAATATTCATTTAAATTTTTAGCCTAAAATATTAAGAAATAAGCCATTGAGAGCAAATCTTCGGATACTCTTAAAAAAAGAGGCAGTTTGCGGTGCACATCAGAACTCATTATTGGATTAGCTTAACCCGTTAAGGCCCAAACGGACGCATTTTCATAAGTTTTTTCAGCCGCCTTAAATTATACTTAATCCTTCGCACAAAAATTTTGAATTGGTCAATACTGATGTAAAATTTCATGAACTTTCAGAATATGATAATGATTTTTAATAAAAATTGTAACTACGTTGTGTTATGTTCGCTTTTTTCAAAAAAATCGTGTTTTTTCAAAAAAAAATTTCCACAAATCAATATTTATGGCTCGAAACCAATTAGGAATTTGGCGGAAAAGCAACAATATTGCGTCCATGGACCTTGTTCCTTAATTTACAGATGCGTACGCTTTGAAATAAAAAATGGCAGTATCCAAAATGGCGTTTGAAAGTCGAAAATTCAATGATGTATAATATTTTATCTATTACAAAAGAAATTCTCAATGGATTTATTTAGAAACTTATAAAGGGGGGTTTTTGAGTTCGCTGATTGCGGATCTGAGGTCAAATTCAAGAAATCCAAAATGGCGGATTCAAGATGGCGGATGAAAACATTAAAATTATATAAATCTGAGCATAAAATAGCCCTAGGGGGTTTTTGGGGTCGCTGATTGCGAATCTGAGGTCAGATTTGCAAAAATCAAAGTGGCGGATCCAAGATGGCGGACGAAAAAATTAAAATCATATGGATCTGAGCAAAATTTTGCACTAGGGGGTTTTTGGGGTCGCTAATTACGAATCTGAGGTCGGATTTCAAAAAATCAAAATGGCGGACCCAAGATTGCTAATTAGGGAATTTTTCAGTTCGCTGATTATGCATCTCTTACAAGTCTTTTTTCATTTTAATTGTTTTTGTACTTTTTACATTGCATTAGATATAACTCGAAATTATCTAGTGAAGGCTTCAGCTCCAATTTCACAACCGCATGAGCCTGCAACTGTAGAGAAAAAAAGAAATTGTACGAACTTCTCAAAATGTTCGACAAGAACACAGAAAATATGCACCGTTTGTGATCTTTTCATTTGTTCCGCTTGTTTCCCAATTTTACATAAGCAAGTCCAATAATTTCTTCGAAACTGCTTCTAAAACATAAGAAAAAGATTTGAATTGTTTCATCAATAAAAGAAAAATATATAAAATAGAGTTTTAATAAATAACAAATATACATACAACCAAAAATGAAAAATAATACAACAAAAAAATGTAAAAAGTACAAAAACAATTAAAATGAAAAAAGACTTGTAAGAGATGCATAATCAGCGAACTGAAAAATTCCCTAATTAGCAATCTTAGGTCCGCCATTTTGATTTTTTGAAATCCGACCTCAGATTCGTAATTAACGACCCCAAAAACCCCGTAGTGCAAAATTTTGCTCAGATCCATATGATTTTAATTTTTTCGTCCGCCATCTTGGATCCGCCATCTTGGATCCGCCACTTTGATTTTTGCAAATCTGACCTCAGATTCGCAATCAGCGACCCCAAAAACCCCCTAGGGCTATTTTATGCTCAGATTTATATAATTTTAATGTTTTCGTCCGCCATCTTGAATCCGCCATTTTGGATTTCTTGAATTTGACCTCAGATCCGCAATCAGCGAACTCAAAAACCCCCCTTTATAAGTTTCTAAATAAATCCATTGAGAATTTCTTTTGTAATAGACAAAATATTATACATCATTGAATTTTCGACTTTCAAACGCCATTTTGGATACTGCCATTTTTTATTTCAAAGCGTACGCATCTGTAAATTAAGGAACAAGGTCCATGGACGCAATATTGTTGCTTTTCCGCCAAATTCCTAATTGGTTTCGAGCCATAAATATTGATTTGTGGAAATTTTTTTTTGAAAAAACACGATTTTTTTGAAAAAAGCGAACATAACACAACGTAGTTACAATTTTTATTAAAAATCATTATCATATTCTGAAAGTTCATGAAATTTTACATCAGTATTGACCAATTCAAAATTTTTGTGCGAAGGATTAAGTATAATTTAAGGCGGCTGAAAAAACTTATGAAAATGCGTCCGTTTGGGCCTTAACGGGTTAAGTTGCGTTTTAATGCTCCGCATTTATTTCACAAATTTTTAAAAATTCAGATTCTTGTTACCTTATTTTTCTTGAAAACGAAATTAAATAAAATTCGTAATTTTGGAGAAAATCCTACAGAAATTAACTCTCAGATACCGGATTAGTCGGTTAATTTAGATCTATCTGATCTTGCTGGGATATTGAAACCCATTTTCTTACACAATGTAAAGTTACTTAATTTTCTGAAAAATGTGTCGTTTGTAAATGTGATAGTATTTTAAATTACAGATCGTAATATTTCAGAATTGAAAATTCTACTGATTATTCAGCAAACGCTTCCTGGTCTATAATTTCTGCTTACTTTTCCTATTTAATTTTTCAGTAGAATGTGCGCCAGTCGCAGTAGCTGCTCGAAATACTGAATAGCTCTTTACGTAGAATTCCAATTTGTCTGTTGCATTTAGGAAAAGGTAAAAGGTCGTTAACAAATTCACCCTAACAATTGAATTCGAAGAAAATCGGTGAAAAATTGAGCTAAGAAAAGAAATTACTCGGCGTATCGGCCCACTTTGCCCGAAGATGCTCCAGCCGACGACGATGTTTTGAGTGGAAAATAAAATATTCAGAGTGTGGCAGTATGGCGGCGGGGCTGTGAGCTGTCCTGCCAGGCCCAAATAATTTATCTTCAGTTCACACAGTTATATAATTTATTTACAGGGAAACTCATAAATAAGTGGGAACCGTCACAAAAATTTATCTCTCTGTTAAAACGCCGGGCCCGTAGCCCTCACAGTGTTACATTTATAAATGTCCAATGACCGTGCCGTCCCCGCATGTATACAAAAATAAATGAGCATCGCATATGACCGCTCCAACAATCACACGGACATATTAAGCCCATATTAATAAAAGTTAGTTGGCATAAATCAACGTCGTTTGTGCGAAAAAAAAGCGAAACGCTTTAAATGGATCAGAGGTAGGAAAAACAAGTTCAAATTCGCCAACTGCTCAACTGTAGGGGGTGGAGGGGTATATGGCGAACAAGAGGGGGTCGCTAGAGTTGCTAAATTCCCCAATAAATTTTACTCTGAGAAATTTTGCGCCTTTGCATTCGATTAATGCAAATTTGATGGTGTTAAAAATTCATTTAAGTAAATTCCGCGGCGATTTATCTTCGCGACATGTGTTAACATGTCGCAAACTCGGCGTGCGGATGCAAGTCCTCGCCAGGGCGTCAGCGACATGCTCGCGATCTCATTTTTCTTCGAATTTGTCATGTTGGGCAGGTGACGGTGACAGCATAAATCAAACGCTTTTGACCGGTCTGCATGTATTTTTGCCCGCTGACGAGGATCACCGATGAACTCGAGATGGATTCCTTCCTGGAGCATATGGACATGGAGATTCCTCGTATCTACTGTCCAAAAAATAAAAAAATTAAAATATATACCAAAAATGGATCAGCCGTAAATCTTGGTGTGGATTAGCGCTGAGTTGATTGACCAAAAATTGTATGGTAGAGTGGTATGCTTAGCTAACGTCACTCCTTACGGAAGATCGAATTCATAAATCAAAAGCGGGTTTCGATTTCAACTTATGCATATCTTCGTTACGGAACAAGTGTTGGCGTAGTGCCGAAATAGGCGTGATCTAACCCTCCGACGCCGCACAAAAAACAAGCCATTCGCCGCATACGCTCATTAAACCGAAGGAACAAGACAAAAACGCATTCAAAGCGCACAAATGGCGAAAATTAATTAGAATTCACGAAAGCGACTTAATCGCTTGTTACCTTTCTTGCGCGACTTTGGACGTTTGGAGTGTTTTAGTCGCTACTGCGTTGTTGCGCCGCGCGCGTTGTGTGGGGCCGATAAATGTCGTAAAAATTCTTTCACACCTCTTTATCGCACGTGCTCTTCGGCGAATAATTACACGCGAAATCTTTTATAAATATTTATCGTACCAGCGACCTTTTGCAAGCTGCAAAATATAATTGTCCAAAGTCACTTTGAAATTTTAAATTGGTTTGATCTACTTTTACGGAAGAAAGACTATAAGATGATACTCTTTCTTGGCTTATTTTTATCTCAAAATGTTCCATTTTCTCCTGGATTAGATTAGTTTTAATTTAATTTCTTACTTTACACCCCCTTGTATTTTCTCGAACTTTTGAAGGGAAAAGATACGATTATCTTGGCCTTTAAAAAGTGAGGCATTAAGTGTCATTCACTATTAATTGAACCGCTGTTTTGGAAAGTGATATAAGTCCAATATTTCATACATTGGTTCGATTCACACTGTCTCACGTCTCTTTCATCATGGGATACACAGCAGATGTTTTCCTAAAAATGCTTCAAAGCTGGCCTAATTTTGTATAACTACATGCCAAAGTGGTAAAATGTTAAAGCCGCGAATCAAAAATATTTCGGAAATATATTTCAGCGTGCTGATTGCCAGTTGATTTTTACGACAAGATATTGTGTTTGAAGGCCTACTTGCCTTGCCTTGTATGTTTAGGAGCAAACTTTTCAGCATTTTCAGGTAGCTCTAAGCATGGGATAGCTATAAACAAATATTTGGACACTCTTGAACGTCGGGCTACCTTCGGGCAACAGCAATAAAATTCGCAGGAAAAGGTATGGAAAATTTCAGCATTATCCTTCAAAATAATAAAACGTTTGTCCCAAGCAATAAAAATATGAGGAAAGAGACTTGAATTGTACAAAGTCAGCCTCTTTTTGTAAGCAGGTACATTTTCTTTTCTAAAAGCGCACATATATTTAGAGAATGCAATATGATACCCGTGTTTACACAGACCGCCTGATTAGTTTGTTTTTTTTTTTGATTGATTAATCTGATTAATCATGCAAAGATATACTTAATTCTATTTATTCAAATATTGCTTATGTATTAACTTAGACGAACTTCCAAAATTCAAAAGAAAATCACTGTTTTCTTTAATGTAGTTATATTCGTACATTAAAGAAAGCAATAGCTCCCCTTACGAATTCTGGAAATTCGTCCCTAAAAAGGTTAGACCATTAGACCAAATTGAGACGTTAAAGCTTCTTCTTTTATACGTTTCAGAAGTCATTTTAACAAATTTATGAAACTTGATTTACCTAAAACTTGACAATTTATATGAAAGTTAGTTATCATTCACGAAATCCGTTCTGGTTTTGTGATTTGTGTGTGTCCAACCAAAAATTGAGTAAACATTTAGTTAAATATTCATCATATTTAATTTGCATTTGAATAACGATCTGTTTGACTACTCTATCAAATTAATGAAATAAAAACACAGGTTATGGTATATTTCGGACAAATACGATGTTGGAATTGGTCGGTCTAATGTACAGTCTTTGTTTCAAGCTACATATATTTAACGTAATTTCTTTCGACCGTGTTCGATTATTTATATTTATAAATTTGACTACCCTTTTTTATTTTTATTACTATCATTATTATTTTACTACATTATTTTAATAAGACTATTAAATAATATTCAACTAATATTCGAATTAATATCAAATTCTGTTCTAAAAATAATCTTGATCAATTATTTAATATTATAATTATGATAATCCATTATTATTATTGTTACTACTACTGTTGCTATGCAGAAAAATATATTTTTTATAATAGGAAATTTTACTTTTTGTAGAATAACTCAGGAATTTTATTCGTGAATCAAGTAAATTTTATTGTGGAAATCATAAAATTATTATAAATCTCACTAAAACTAGCATTTACTCACTTTATAAGATTCCGTACCTCAAGAAGGGAAAACAAGGAACCCTTATGTTTAGTAAATTGTTAGTAGAGGAATGGGAATTTCCACAGGTTTGTAAAAAACTCGTTCGGATATGCAAAAACTTAGGATTGCTTTATTAACTTCAATTTTTTACAGTAAGTGCGCTGTACATTTGTAAATTCAAAAAAAGAGAAAAAAAAAAGAACAAAATAAAATCCAATACTTAGCAATAGAAAAAATAAAAAAACCAAAAATTTAATTCATGCAATTCAAAGAACAAATTATTTGAATAATTAAACTAAAATAAATTTTTACAATATAATGAATAATTACGAAAAAATTCAGGACTTGTATATGTGTTTCATCAAGCAAAAAAAATACCAAAAATTACTTTAAATTTACAAAGTTTTGTTGAAAAATTCACGTTATAAAAAAAACCAAAAAAAAGGAAAAGCAAGAAAAAATATTGCAAACCAAAAAAAAAATAATATTATAAAGAAAGAAAAAATTCTAAGTTAAAAAAAAAAAAAATGAAAAAATCCAAAAAAAAACTTTAAATTCAATTACAAAAATTCTAAGTTAAAAATATTAAAAATATTCTAAGTTCAAAACTATTAAAAATATTCTAAGTTCAAATTATAAAAAAAATCCTAAGTCCTGAATTTGTACACTTGTAAAATTTCTAAGTCCCTAATACAATTTTTTCTAAGTCCTAACACCGCGATAGCTGTAGGAAGAGCAGTAGAGTTTCCACTTACGTGTACTCTATAGCGATATCCACTGGCTTTAAACGAAAAAGATGATTAAGTCCGATTTTCGTCGGCTTTTATACTAAAGTAACGGCAAAACTGGAACCGTTGAACAAGTCTCCACTCCTTTTGAGGATGCCATATAGTTGTGGAACTCGTTGTGGAATCACTTTGTCCACCCTTGGGTCCATTTTTGTAATGAAACTTCAATTACAGCCGAGCCAATACTTATAATTATTAATTTATACGATGCAATTATTTAGTTTTAATACATTGGCCGCCCGCAAATGCAAAAAATTGTGTACAAGTCGCCGCTCTGACGTCATTACGTACGAAGTGAGCTTCAATCCTGGCAAGGCTCACACTTCATGTGGAAGACGAATTGGCCATCATTCTCCACTCGGCCTCAGTGTGTCTCGCTCTGACACTTTCTCTCTCTAACACATTAGTGTTAATGAGAAAATTTAATTTTATTAATTTCTCGGCGGCGCGTTACCCTTTTGTCAATTATTTGTTCGTAGTGAATTCGCCGCAAAATTCTACGGCGATTGATGTCTCGTTGATGCGGGTACCTTTAAAGTTCAGCCGTCAAAAGTCAAGTGAAGTGACCGGTTGACAGCGGTGTTTTTGTTCGCGGTTTTTGTTAATATTATTAACAACAGTGCCGGTTTTTGCATACTTTGTGTGTTTCAGGGTCCCGAGGAATACGTTTATCACCCTGGATTATGAATGCCCCGCCTCATTCGGACTTTCTAGAACAGGTACGTGCTGCATATTGTTTTTGTTTATATGTCTTTTTTAGGGCTTCGCCAACGTCGGAGAGGACTCTGTAGCTACATTAATTGTTTTTAGGTAAGTTTATTTCTGAATTTATCATCATCTTTATTTTTTTGTAGTAATTGTGCAACTCGAATTTTGCACATAAATATGTTTTATTGTCTTTTAATTCTATGTCTATTTTTAGGATTTATTTTCCGAGGACGGAGGAACATACTCCCGCCCGTTGAACGAATAGTTCAACCAAAATTGGGATTTTTTTTTTTTTTTAAATTAAGAATAGATTTGGTATGAAAAAAAATTTTTTTTTTTGTTTTAATTCAGTCCTTTGTTTTTTTCTTTTATTTACAGGTGAGCTACATCAACTTTTCCACTATTCTAGTTTAAGTTGACTTTAAGCCTAGTTGTAAATTAACTAATTCTAATTTAAATATATGATATGTTGTAATTCAATCTACTTCAAGGTTTAATAAATTCAATAAATACAAAAAAAATTAAGAGCTGTTTAACTTCTCTTCCTCCGTCTATGATGATGGAATTGAATTCGCCCATCGCCATAAACATGAAGTCTTACTTCAAATCTATCTGGTAAGTTGACTTTAAAGTCTCTACTTTTTGTTTTTCGAATCCTCTCGAAATCAATTCTTTGAAGGACCTTTCTAGGTATGAAGATGTCCTCTCCTTCCCGCGTAACAAATTTCTGGATGTCGTTTTCCATCCTCATTTTTACCTCCTGAATAGTGGTTGATGGCCTTATGATGCTTAGATTTGTCTCATAGACCCCGTTGATCCTCACTGGTGGACATCGTATTGGTGACTTTTCCCGGTGATGAGGTTCCGTTGAAGTTCTAGATGTTGACGGTTGATTTTGTTGTTCATTTTTCCTGTCCTTCTTCGGAAGACCGGTCAAGCAATCGACGCCTGGCTCCACCAACAACTCCAACATCGGGCTGGGAACAGGAGAAAAACGGATGTTCTCATCCAGCCATAAAACGTCGTAATCTTCGGCGTGCATAATGTTCTGCAACATATTAACTATTAGCGAGATTTTTATAATAACACCAAACATGGACAACAACAATACGAAACAGCACAAGGACATCCTTTTCCCTTGCTCCTGGTTAGGTTTCTGGCTCGCTATCAACTGGAATTGGACATAATTTTGTGATTGGACGTTTCAAAATACTAGAACTTGTTCGGACTTCGACTACTCGAACCAGTCCATCCGTACCAGGAAAAACCCTTTCTATTTTTCCTAGTGGCCAATACATCGGAGGGGTGTTTTCGTCTTTAAGTAGGACGATATCACCAACCTTTACATTAACTTGTGGTTTCAACCATTTAGGTCGTTGTTGTAATTTATTAAGATAGTCTTTGGACCATTTGCTCCAGAACTGTTGCATCATATATTGTATGTGTTTCCATCGACGGTTTGTTGTGATTGATTGATTATCATTTATTTGGGTTTCAGGGATAGCATTAAGAGCTCTGCCAATTAGGAAATGTCCGGGAGTTAAGACTTCTAAATCTTCTACGTTATTTCCAATAGGGCAGAGTGGACGAGAATTGACACAGGCTTCAATTTGCGTAAGTAGTGTGGCATATTCTTCGTAGGTGTATGTAGATTTTCCTACTATTCTGCGAAGATGATACTTAACGGATCGTACTCCAGCTTCCCACAACCCTCCAAAATGGGGTGAGGCCGGTGGATTGAAATGCCACGTTACACTCTTAGATTTCAAATATTGTGCCACCTCTGATGAAGAATTACTCAAAACTTCCATTAACTCCTTGCTTAGGATTTTTTCTGCACCCTTAAAATTCGTGCCGCAATCCGAATAAATATCTGTGCAAAGTCCACGTCTAGATACAAATCGTTTAAACGCTGCGAGAAAGGCGGCTGAAGTAAGATCTGAAACCAATTCCAAATGAATTGCTTTCGTTGCCATGCAAACGTATTTACAAAAATATCCCTTGTAAAATTTATTTGTGCGGTGTGGAGAAGTTTTTAAATTTACTGGTCCCGCGTAGTCAATGCCTACATGTGAAAATGACTGAGATATGTTGACTCTAGCAGCCGGCAAATTTCCCATTAGTTGTGATTTTTGTTGCTGTCTGTACAGAATGCAGGTTCTGCACAGATTTATTCTTCTTGATATAACTCTCTTTGCATTTAATATCCAATATAAATGCCGGCTTGTGTTTAGGACTAGTCCAACTCCTCCATGTAATGTGTCTGCATGTATTTGATCAATAATAATATTTATAATGTGATGGTTGGGCGGTAGAATAATCGGGTGCTTCCTCTCATAAGCAATATTAGCGTTTTCTAAACGACCTCCAACTCTTATAAGATTATTTTCGTCAAATATTGGATTTAACGAAAGTAAACGACTTTTGTGGTGTATTTGTTGTCTCTTTTTTAATGCCATGTATTCGTCTGGAAACGTTGCTTGCTGTAATAATTGAAGTACAGTGATGCGCGCAGCATTCATTTCCTTGACAGACAGTGGTTCCTGAAATTTTGTTTTGTTTCTACAAATGTATACAAAACGTTTCATAGTGGCTACAACACGTATTAATTTACTAAATGATGAATACCGAAGTAAAATGTCCGTATCTACTTCTAAATGAAATGTAGCCGTTTTTAACTTTTTTAATTCCGGTTCTGGTTCACTTATAGAGATTTTACAAGGTGGCCATTCAATACAATTTTTATTGAGCCACTCTGGGCCGTGCCACCAGAGGTTATTTTCAATTATGTCGTCTGCGTACAGTCCCCTTGATGCAATGTCTGCCGGGTTTTGATGTGTAGGTACATATCTCCAACGGTGTGGATCAGTTGTGTCCTGAATTTCAGCAACTCTGTTCGCTACATACGTCTTCCATTTCGATGGATGGCTTCTGATCCAATGAAGTACTACCATCGAATCTGACCACGCCACTACAGGTATATTTGTTAGTTGAAGATCTTGCATTGTTGTATTTATCAACTTTGCTAAGAGCATCGCACCATTTAGTTCCAAACGAGGGACAGTGGTCGGTCGAACAGGAGCGACTCTTGTTTTGGCCGTGAGCAGATATGACTTTACTGTGCCATCAAGATCTTCAATTCTGGCATACACTACCGCAGCATATGCCTTGTTTGACGCATCGCAAAATCCATGAATTTGTATACTTTTTCCTTGTTTTGATATGCCTATCCATCTAGGTATTTTTAATTTTTCTAGATTCTTTAATTTTTCTGTAAATCTTAGCCAGTGATCTGCTAACCCTTCTTCAATTTCGGTGTCCCATGAATAGCCCTTTATCCACAAGGTTTGTATCAAAATTTTTGCCAAGACTATTACTGGTGCAATCCAGCCTAGCGGATCATATAATGAGGCAACTTCAGACAAAATTGATCTTTTGCTCAAAGTACGCTTATTTTTATTATCGTTGTATGTAAACGTAAAATAGTCATTGGACGGGTTCCATTTTATGCCCAAAGTTTTAATAATTTCATTCTCCTCGAATCTTAAATCCTTATGGGATTCTCTAAATTCCATGGGTATTTGTTCTAAAATTTCCACATTATTGCTGGCCCACTTTCTCAAATTGAAGCCGCCAGACTTTAACATATTGATACATTGCATTTGCAATGCTTTCGCTTCTTGAACCGTATCTGCTCCGGTTAACAAGTCATCAACATAAAAATCCGTAGATGTGACCTTTGACGCTAGGGGCCAGTTGTTGGCTTCATCCATTGCCAGTTGTTGCAAGGTTCGAATAGCGAGGAACGGTGCTGACGCAGTCCCAAAAGTCACAGTGCATAATTCATAATCCTCGATCGCCTTTGTTTCAGGATTCTGCCATATTATTCGCTGATATGGACGATGTTTGGGATCAATCAAAATCATTCTATACATTTTTTCTATATCCGCTGTCATTGCGATTCGATGCTTTCTCCATTTCAGAAGTGTAGATGCTAATTTGGGCTGAATTGTGGGGCCAATAAGCAGTTGTTCATTTAATGACTGTCCGTTGTAGCTCTTCGCTGAAGCATCAAATACCACTCGAATTTTTGTAGTGGTACTTTCCTTAAAAACGGCATGATGCGGGATATAGTAACCGTTGTTTTCTGCAATTTCACTCTCATTTAACTGCCTCATGTGACCCAAAGTTAAATATTCATTTAGACATTTCGAATACTCCTCTTCCAAAGAAGAGTCCGTTTTAAACTTGTTTTTTAACTGATAAAAACGTTTCAGGGCTAAATTTCTAGAAGGGCCAAATTTCGGTACCCCTTCTCCTTTAAACGGCAGCTCCACTTGATACTGTCCGTTTTTCAAACGACGATGCGTTGTTTCAAATATTTTTTCACACGTTTCATCTTCTGGCTTCATAATGGGTTTTCCAATAGTTTCCTCTATTTCCCAAAATTTTTTAATTTGGTTGCTCAATTGTTCTTCGGAATTTGCGGTTGTCATAAAGGCCTCTACCTCTGGAACCGGAGATGCGGGAACGTTTCCTATAATTATCCATCCGAAAATTGTATTAATTGCTATGGGCGCATTACTTGGCCCCCTTTTTGTTCCCTTTAACAACATATTAGCATAAACCTTTGCCCCAAGAAGTATATCCACAGAACCCGGTTTCCAATAATCGGGGTCTGCCAACTTAATTCCCTTTAAATAATCCCATTGATCCATTTTAATCGGAGATGTCGGTAATAAATCCGTAATCTGATGTATTACCAGCATATCCACCCGTAAACTTGCATAGTTTCGACAACATGACGTTAGTTTCAGATTAATTATCCTATTGGATCTAGTTGCTGTACTGCAATTCAATCCGCTAATTTCTATTTGGGTAGGCTTTCCATGAAGTTTCAGACGCTGACAAGCGTGTTCCGTGATAAAGGACATCTGTGATCCTGGGTCCACCAAGCATCGCAGCATGATCTCTTTTCCTTCCTTGTTTCTTGCTGTCACTATAGCTGTGGCCAGCAGTGCAATATGAATTTCCGTTGAAATAAAACTCCGAGTGCCATCATTATTGGAACCTCCATGGTTCCCCTTGGATGACCCATTTACTGGGTCGTCCTTACAATCCCTTTGATTGTCACTATTGAACTGATCCATGTTTCGTTTAACTTCAAAGCACTTGGAGTTATCTTCATTTTTTCCTTTCGGTTCCTTGTTTGTTTCATAACTCTGATGATTACCATTACGAAGCCCTTCCAATCTTCTTGATCTTTTCGTTGTTACCTGTTTTATAGCTAGTGGATGTCGTCAAATGTAATAAGTGATGATGGGACCCTTTACATATTTTACATTTCCTTTCATTAGTGCATTTGTTTGCCATATGTTTGCTGGAAAAACAGTTGAAACATCTGTTTGATTCCGCTATGCATTTTCTCCGATGTTGAACATCCATCTTAAAAAATGTTGGACATGTACCTACATAATGTCCACTTCCGCAAGCTGGACAATTAGTATTATTCATTGCATGATGTATTTTTGTACTTTGTTTCTTTGGACTTACTGCTTGGTCTAAAGATTCTAACACCCTAAATCTGGTTTCTAAAAATGTTCGAAAACTTTTAAATTCTGGCAACTCTTCCGTGGCGCCAAGTTCTTCCTCCCAAAGCTTTAGAGTTACCAACGGCAATTTTTGTGTTAATAAATGAATCAACAATGTGTCCCATGACGAAACATCTATATCCAACGCCTTTAATTGCTGCAAGCATTCCTCTGTTGTATCTAATAGAGATTTAATTGTTTTGCTATTTTCGATAACTAGTTTGGGTTAATTCACTAGTAATGTGAGTTGCGAGTTTGCTAATATTCTTTTATTTTCATAACGTGACTTTAATTTGATCCAGGCCGGTTCGTAGTCTTCATCTGTTATGGGAACATGTTGTAATAGCCGCTCTGCTTCCCCAGAAAGACAGCCTTTCAAATAATGAAGTTTTTGAACCGGTGGCAACTGTGCATTGCTATGAACCAGTGATACAAATAAATCTCGAAATGACCGCCAAGCGGAATACTCTCCGTTAAATTTCGGTAAATTTACTCGAGGAAGATGGCTTTGAGTATTGCTAGTGTGAATTATCGTAGAACTTCTTTCAGTTGTTGCTGGTGGCGAATTTTGCCTTGGAGTTGCTGCGATTAATCCATCCGTTATTTCTCCCAAATACTCGGAGTATTTTACTTGAATATTGGAATATACATCGTTACTAATATATTCGTGCATGCACTGTTCTTTTGACGTTTTAATTAACTTCTGAAGTTCCGTATCGCAAGCATCGAATTCACTCCATAGTTTTTTCAACTCCTCAATTTTATTTTGAAAGAAACCAGCTGTCCGCCTATCATAATTTGTTTTTCTACCATTCACAATTGCTTTCTCAATTTTTTGAGCCAATATTTCGAGCTCCATGCAGTGTTCCTCCATGATGAAAGAATAATTGCGCGTGTAAATCGTTAACAAACAGTTTCTCTTATACCACCGTTAGTACAAAAATAAATATTGCCAAGTATTGTTACAATATAAAAAAATTACTCTTTTGAGTTCCGAATTTACCAATTACTTTACTTCAATTTACGCGATCTAGCTTTGCAGATCCGGCTCGAAGGACCAAAAAATGTTTAGTAAATTGTTAGTAGAGGAATGGGAATTTCCACAGGTTTGTAAAAAACTCGTTCGGATATGCAAAAACTTAGGATTGCTTTATTAACTTCAATTTTTTACAGTAAGTGCGCTGTACATTTGTAAATTCAAAAAAAGAGAAAAAAAAAGAACAAAATAAAATCCAATACTTAGCAATAGAAAAAATAAAAAAAACCAAAAATTTAATTCATGCAATTCAAAGAACAAATTATTTGAATAATTAAACTAAAATAAATTTTTACAATATAATGAATAATTACGAAAAAATTCAGGACTTGTATATGTGTTTCATCAAGCAAAAAAAATACCAAAAATTACTTTAAATTTACAAAGTTTTGTTGAAAAATTCACGTTATAAAAAAAACCAAAAAAAAGGAAAAGCAAGAAAAAATATTGCAAACCAAAAAAAAAATAATATTATAAAGAAAGAAAAAATTCTAAGTTAAAAAAAAAAAAAATGAAAAAATCCAAAAAAAAACTTTAAATTCAATTACAAAAATTCTAAGTTAAAAATATTAAAAATATTCTAAGTTCAAAACTATTAAAAATATTCTAAGTTCAAATTATAAAAAAAATCCTAAGTCCTGAATTTGTACACTTGTAAAATTTCTAAGTCCCTAATACAATTTTTTCTAAGTCCTAACACCGCGATAGCTGTAGGAAGAGCAGTAGAGTTTCCACTTACGTGTACTCTATAGCGATATCCACTGGCTTTAAACGAAAAAGATGATTAAGTCCGATTTTCGTCGGCTTTTATACTAAAGTAACGGCAAAACTGGAACCGTTGAACAAGTCTCCACTCCTTTTGAGGATGCCATATAGTTGTGGAACTCGTTGTGGAATCACTTTGTCCACCCTTGGGTCCATTTTTGTAATGAAACTTCAATTACAGCCGAGCCAATACTTATAATTATTAATTTATACGATGCAATTATTTAGTTTTAATACATTGGCCGCCCGCAAATGCAAAAAATTGTGTACAAGTCGCCGCTCTGACGTCATTACGTACGAAGTGAGCTTCAATCCTGGCAAGGCTCACACTTCATGTGGAAGACGAATTGGCCATCATTCTCAACTCGGCCTCAGTGTGTCTCGCTCTGACACTTTCTCTCTCTAACACATTAGTGTTAATGAGAAAATTTAATTTTATTAATTTCTCGGCGGCGCGTTACCCTTTTGTCAATTATTTGTTCGTAGTGAATTCGCCGCAAAATTCTACGGCGATTGATGTCTCGTTGATGCGGGTACCTTTAAAGTTCAGCCGTCAAAAGTCAAGTGAAGTGACCGGTTGACAGCGGTGTTTTTGTTCGCGGTTTTTGTTAATATTATTAACAACAGTGCCGGTTTTTGCATACTTTGTGTGTTTCAGGGTCCCGAGGAATACGTTTATCACCCTGGATTATGAATGCCCCGCCTCATTCGGACTTTCTAGAACAGGTACGTGCTGCATATTGTTTTTGTTTATATGTCTTTTTTAGGGCTTCGCCAACGTCGGAGAGGACTCTGTAGCTACATTAATTGTTTTTAGGTAAGTTTATTTCTGAATTTATCATCATCTTTATTTTTTTGTAGTAATTGTGCAACTCGAATTTTGCACATAAATATGTTTTATTGTCTTTTAATTCTATGTCTATTTTTAGGATTTATTTTCCGAGGACGGAGGAACACTTACAAGAACATTCGCGTATCTGTCCGTCTGTCGCAGCCAATTTGCTCAGAAAAGTTTATAATTTTAAATAGCATATTTTGAAAAATATGTGAAAATATTGTAGATCATCAAACTCGCACTTGACCGTTTTTTGTTTTTCAAGAATAAATTAATACCACTTGAGAAAAAACCTAATGCAATAGCTAGGAGTATAAAAATATATTGATATATGATATGATATTTAATTATCTTTCATTTTTATATTCGTTTTATAACACTTTGTTGTATTTCCAGTGTAACATTTTAAATTATTATGTTTGTTGCTATCGCAACCGATTTCCTCACAAATATCCAATAGAAAATACAGAAAAACCTGAATTAGGACTGATGTAGTCTACGTGTGCTTATTTTTGTTGTGTTTACCCGAGTGAAGCACATAACATATAATTTTTAAATTTTCAAATACCAATAACTTATTCAATTGATTTGGAAATGGTTTTAGGTAAATATATTTCTTTTATTGCATATTATTCCGCTTCTACTTAGCCATTTAAATTTCTCCAGAATATTTTTGATATACTCTCAGCAGGACCATTAATTTGATACCTGTCATGAGAGATTGCGATTGAAGTTTTTTAAATATTATAGTTGACTCAAAAAGCTATTCAAGAAAATGCGAAAATTTTCCTGAAAATATGTCGAGTCTAAGCAATATTTTAGTAATTATATTTGCTTTGGTATTAGAGGAGTAAATTAAATGGAAAAGCGTTCGGTTTTCCATATAAAATTGTAATTTTATGAAAAATTGTATTGCATCAGAGTTACCATAGTTTTCCTGTGTATAATTAATTTATGATATTATTCCTATTTTTAGACCCATCAAATGACCCATCTCTTAAATATTTGTGCCTGTGACGTTTATTAGATTATTTGTTGTGTTTTGCATTCACTTATGAATCAAAAGATGAATCCAATAAATTTTTCAATTAAAGATTTCAAATTACTATAACTGAAAACATGGCAATTTGATGAATTTATAGCAAATTTAAAAATCTTGCTATAGACTACGGTTTAAAAAATTCAATTCAGTGAAACATTGCAGATCCAATTCAGATCATTATAAAAATCCATCTAAAGACTAAAATTGACAACAAAAGGCAATTTGATTTTACAAAAGAAATAAAATCATTTTCTGATTGCGAGATTTAATAAGAAACAAAACTTGAAGTGTTCTTTTTAAATCTTCTTTTACGAAAGTCGTCATCTTAAGGAAATTTTTATTAGATCAGTAACAACAGAAATGCAGCTAATATTGGATTACGAAAGTAATTATCGAAATTAGAAGCCTAAAAACTAACTAGTTTCAGTAGCTCTTTTCATGGTGTTCAATTTCTCCATTTTAATTTCATGAAATACCTGATGAATTGCTTTCCCTTTATACCCTTCGACGAAATTACTTTTTAAGAAATCCTTGAGGCAGACACAAAGCCCACGCAATTCCGGCGAATGGATGAATTGAGAGCATCCCTTCATTCCTGGCAGAGAATTGACGTTGCTACCCTCGAGGAAGGGATAAAAATTAGGGATGGACATATGGACCAATTGTTACGCACTTTGTTTTGTTCCTCCGCCCGAATGAATTATATGCGATACTCCTCCGCCGGCAACGCAACCGTCATCCATCTTCGGAGGGCTGCAAAGGAAAAAAGAAGAAGAACGACACAGAAGGACTAAAAGTTGGGCATCCTTCGGGGGTGTGGGGATAATTTAGGACTCTTGAATTTCCTAGACGCATTATTAAGGCCTTTTGATAAGAAATAGTCACTTGAAATTAAAGAGGTTGTCTGCCAGGCCGGCAATTTATGGGGCCCGCCAGTGGGTGGGTCCGACCCGGTGGGTGGATGCAAATAACTCAAAATAATGTATTTTTGTAATGTCCACTCTTGACCATTAAAATTGTCCTGGATATTAGTCGGGAGCCATTGCAAAAAGTTATTCCTTCACGGACAGCGATGCGAAATTGCTGCTTTTCGTGCGGGCCTGTGAAATATTGGCGCTTCCTTTTCGCAGAGAATGTGTCATCTTAACGAGCACGCGTCATATTTTCAGGGATATTTCTCAACATGCAATCAAATTGGAATTTTTAAACGAAGAGGTCTTAAGTCAAAATATAGGAAAATGAAATATATATATATAGATATTTTTTGAAGCTAAAAAAGCGATCTTTGTAATTTTATAAACTTTTATAAATTTCACCTTCTGGACAATCTTGGAAACGTCAAGGAAGAAGAAGTGCAGAGTGGTCAAGGATCCCGGGATGTAAGTGGATAAATTAGGGAAATTCTATGAATAAATTAAAAACGTGGTAATCGAAACCCCTCATATTTGATAGTACAATCGATATTTTTCTCACCATGTGTATTGGAGTTATTGTGCCTTTATGCGAAAAAAAACAAAAACCATAAGAATTTTATTATTCCTTCTACTTTATTTTGGTATGAGGGAAGTAGTCAGGGAAAATAGGCCTAGTGATCAGGGAAAAGTCAGGAAATTAAAAATGCATATATTTTCTTCTACGGTCCTGTTTAATTTGAAGAAGGAAAGTTTTTTTCTAGCAGTAGTGATACCACTGTGAAACTAAAGTCCTCGGTGGCTACCATGATTTGAATTTTTAGATATTAAAATCAGTGCATAAGCAGCAAATGCCATAAATTGCCGAAACTTTTCTTTAGCACCTCTGCCCCGCTTTTCTACTCATTTTGATTTAAATTAAAGAATAAAGTCTCCGAGCACGTAGATAAAACGCCCAAATGATGAATGCCTTTATTTTTCGTGGGCTCGCGCGCTTTCCACTCAAGTTAAAACTTAAAAAAAAAAAACGCTTTTAATTCATTCTGGCATTTGACTAATTACACCGGGAAAATTCTCACACCTCCACGGCATAGCACAAAAGTGGCGGACCATGAAAATTTTCCCGAAAGTGGAAAAGCTCGAGAGCACCGGCGGCGAAGGGAGGAAATTAAGAAAGGACCGCGGCCAAAACATCGCACTCGAAAAGTGTGAATTAATTCAGTCGAGTTACAATTCAAATTAAAAACGCCCGAGCTGCGGCCATTCTTCGGAAAGGTCGGCACAGTCGGGCTCGTAAATTACAAGCACCTCATGGATTATTTCACTGGCCGGCTTGCTTACGCTTCTTAAGGGATGTGCTCCCCGCGCCGACGGCGGGGGTGACCGCCGGGGGGAGCAGGATCGCGCACTCGCTATTCTTCGAGCGTTTCAAACGTTATTTATGCCCTTGGCCCGGGACGTGGATTTATTGAGACTCCGAAATCATGGAAATTTCGGTTCGGCGCGGATGAACATTTCTCAAAGAGAACAATTTCAGGTTCATGCACGCCTTCATTTGCTAATTGTTTCCTACACACTCCCATTGAAATGTATCTTTAAATCGGATTGCCGACTGCTCTTTGAATCCATTATTGTTATCTAAAGGCGTCATTACCGCACTTTTAGCTCTACTCATTTGAATTTATAATAAGTAAAATAAAACAAATTTAATTTTCAAATTATAAAACAGACCTAAATATTTCATTGTAATATAATTACTTATAATTATATACGAAAGTAACATTTTCGAAATCCACACTTTCATTATTATTATTAATTAATCATTGAAAAGTTTATTTATCCTGATGTATTCTGACTATTACTCTCAATGGAAAATTTTCAAATTTAGTAAAAGCTAAAAGGATGCAAAGTTAATTTTGTAGGGTCTTCTTTGACCCATATTATATTTTTTAGCCATATTTGACCCAAGAAATGTTAGTGTGACTTTTTTTGTGGCTAAACAACGTCTAGATGAAATTCTCTAATTTTTCCCAAAAATTTTATTATAAGTAAATTAAACAAAATCGTATTATAAAATTTGAGTCTATGATTCATGTAATTTCAGAGTTATACAAAAATTAATCTCGATTTGGGTCGAGAAATATCCTAGAGGCTGATGAAGGTTGACACGCTACTTTAGTTTAAGCGTTTGAGTAGTTTAGGTTTCATAATTCCTCGTATTAAATATATGTTTATTAAAATTTGTATCCTTAGACTAGTACAAAAATTACTCTAATTATCAGCAAAAATGACTTTACGGCTTTTGTATATATTGGTTAATTTACAATTGGCGTGGTCTTGAAGTTAAGTTAAAAATAGGTTTTCGGACAGACAATTGATAAGAGTCCACGCATTTATAAAAGCTCCAACGAAATTTTTTTATTTAAAATATTTGAATAACTAATTATTTTTTCTTTTTTCATAGCGAATTAATTGAAGTCGCTCTCCAGGTCCAGGAGAATTTGCAGAATGATGTGCAATAATCGAGGACAGCGACTTTGGTGAAGAAATCACCTTGGAGGGTGTGAAACCTCTCCAACTTAATTTAATGAGGTCATTAAGCATCAGCAGGTATATTGACTGCGATGACTTGGTATTCATCTGCCATTGCCAAAATCTGGTGACAAAAATTAAAAATACTCTACAGAGTAGTTTATAAGTTTATTTTTAATTTACAAATAATAAAATTCAAAAAAAAGTTCTAAAAAATAAGTGTTTTTCTTTTTTAAATATTTTTCCATAGGTTTTCTGAGGTCTTCAATTTTTTTCAGCCTTGCTCTTTTTTTCATTTTCAAAGGTTTCTAGTTTTTCTTTAGGTTTTCTAAATATTTTTACAGTCAGAGGTTTCTTGTTTTTCTTATAAAAAAAATATTTTCTTTTTCAGAGGTTTTTCATTTTTCAGAAGTTTTTCATTTTTCAGAGTTTTTTTTTCAGAGATCCAGCCATTTTGAATTTAAAACCTTTTTGTTCTCGAATGCTTTCAAAAAGTTGAAGGGGTTTTTAATTTTTCAGAGGTTTTTCGTTTTTCAAAGATTAAGCAATTTTGAAGTTAAAATTTTTTGGTCTTTTTTTTCAGAGGTTTCAGAGGTATTTCTTATAAAACAAAAATGATTTTTTTTCCCATAAGTTTTTCATTTTGCAGAGGGTTTTTCAGAGATCCAGCCATTTTGAAGTTAAAACCTTTTTGTTCTTGAATGTTTTCAAAAAGTTGAAGAGGTTTTTAATTTTTCAGAGGTTTTTCGTTTTTCAGAGATTAAGCAATTTTGAAGTTAAACTTTTTTGTCCTTCTATGGTTTCAAAAATTTGAAGTTCTCCTATATATCCTCAGCATGCTCCTCTAAGAATATATTATTATATTCCAGCAAGAATTTATCACAATTAAAGCACTCAAAAAACGTTTGAAGAATAATATTAAATTTTTTACTAGCTTTGTCAGTAACTGCTAACGTCATACCACTCCATACCAAACTGCTCGATTCGTCTACGTACAGACAGAGCTTTCATTTCATTCAGAGCAAACATTTCCAGACCCATTTCCCATTTCCAGATTGAATAACGACGAAGATGCGAAGGGAAAAGTCTTAATCACTTTTAACATTAATATATAATCCAAAAAATTCAACAAAAATAAATATTATTCAGCAAAATTTAAAAGTTTTCTTTACCTAGTTATATAAGACTTTTCTTTCGTAACAAAACACTGTATTATTAATAATCTTCAAGCATCAGATTCTTTGTTCTATGGTAAAGCTTCTTAGTAAGCACTTTTGTGTATTTTATTAGATAGTATATGATTCTAACTACCGCCTGAAGCAAAATCCATTTAATTCAATTTGGCCCGAGCATCTTTGTTACGGAGCATGCAGTCGCTTAATAAAGTGTACGCGGAAGTACAAGAAGAAAAAAAACTGAAGAAACTCCCGACCCCACGGTAACCCCTTTTAATTCATTTGATAAATACAGAACAATAAAAATTATTTTCAAGAGTTCTGTAAACATCTGAAATGGTTTCCGTTTTTGCACCAAAGAATCACACAACTCCCAGCCATATTTCTTGGCAAGGAAGGGCAGAGCAGCTCCAAGAGCGCCCCATTCAGCCCCTGGCGGAGTACAGGGTGCCCTCGCATCCGGGCGTATTCCCGTCAGATAGCAAACACCGCACACCGCAACCCGACCTGCACAATGTGCACACACACACAGGCAGCGGCAAGGATCCCTGAAATCCTGGCAATGTGCAGAAAGTTGCAAAAATTTCGCCGGAGCAGCGCGGCATCGGCGGCTGTGTGCAGCAGACGTTGTGTCTGGACCCAGCCATAAATCTATCCGCCGGCCGGGATGAATGTATTTGTTAAACTAATACAAAAACTTTAGATGAATTCTTTCAACAACAAGAAAAATTAATAATATTATCTATTTATCTTCGTTGCGGCTTTATATGAGAAAACTTTTATCTGCGGACTCCGCATCTCGAGACCGCTGCGAAATCCTTTCTTCTGCAGTCGCGGATTGTTGCTGCTCTGCTCCTCGTTGTTTTTCTCCCCCCTGGGGAGCAGGCAACATTCCACCCGATCGCCTGCCTCCCCGGGGAGTGGGCGGAAGAAAAGTAGAAATTCCCTCGCACAGCTCTGGAAACTGAAAAGTTTTCCAGGGCGGTTTTTGCCCGGCTCGAATATATCCAGCGAGTCCGTAAATATGCAAGCCGAGGTAAGTTCTCGCGGATGCGGATGCCTTTTAATTTAGAAATATCCTTTCGTGTTGGGATCAGCACGAAAGTTCTCAAAAGTTTGCATATTCATCCCGGGCAATATGCTGGGACCGTGCTTGTGGCCAGGAAGCCTTTAATAAATGGCTTTGAATAATTGGCGCTTTGAGGTTTCCTCACCGCTGCCGCTGCCGTCTTGACGGTGATAAATTGCCCCCTGCAAACCGAGTTTGAGTTTTTTCACAATTTCTTCTGCTCCTTAATTTGCGCATAGTTTGAATAGTTCTATGAAAATTAACCCCGTCGTAAGAAAAACTCATTATTTTCAGGATTCCGTAGCTCAAAATTAAAAAATGGAACTCTCACTTTGTTGTTTGTCTGGCTGTGCGTGAAGATCCTTTCTAGCAGAAACGGATAGAAGTATCGAGTTCAAATTAATACCAAATACTAATAAAGCTCATAGTCCTGTAGGAAATTTAAGTATCTAACTCAATACAGTAAAAAGATACGGCCTTTCAAAGTGTATTTTTATACTGACAGACTAACTTCCTTATTGACTGACACATCAAAACCTGTAGAATACTTCCCGTTGACTTATGCCTACTCTCAAAACCCCCGGGAATAATAAATACAAGCCGTGAAGTAGACCTGCTCACTACCACAACTATAGGGTCATGTAGTCCGATGATTGCGCCGAAATAACATTGCTTCTTATGGCGGTATAGCCCATTCATTCCGCTCCACAGACCGAATCTGCTAAACTACCGCTTTTACGAAAAAGTGATCTTCTACTGATTGTAACTGGGGAGGAATACCGTTCTTATGGTACCAAAATCATTATAGGGGTAAGAACAAAATATTAAAGATATTTGAGCTCAAAAGTTACTCGTACTGCCCATCGAACAAATTACCACGGAAAGTCGTGCTGTCAAGTCGACCTGCCGCTGCCGTTTTGTTCGGGGAAATGGTTAGAGTTGTTCTTAAGTGCAAAAAACTCTAATATTTTGTTCTTGTCACTATACATTTTTTTAGATCACTAGAAAGGTATTCCTCCATATTTATAGTTAGTAGAACATCATTTTTGCGTAAAAGTTATAGTTTAGCAGTTCAGGCGAGTGGAGTGGCTTACTTTGGATCATCCGCCATAAGAAGCAATGTTATTTCACGGCGATTCTCGGACTACATCACTACATATGCATTTTCTACTTCACGGCTTGTGTTTATATGTATTCCCGGGGGTTTTGCTACTCTCAAAACCCCCGGGAATAATAAATACAAGCCGTGAAGTAGACCTGCTCACTACCACATGTATAGGGTCATGTAGTCCGATGATTGCGCCGAAATAACATTGCTTCTTATGGCGGTATAGCCCATTCATTCCGCTCCACAGACCGAATCTGCTAAACTATCGCTTTTACGAAAAAGTGATGTTCTACTGACTGTAACTGGGGAGGAATGCCGTTCTTATGGTACCAAAATCATTATAGGGGTAAGAACAAAATATTAAAGATATTTGAGCTCAAAAGTTACTCTTACTGCCCATCGAACAAATTACCACGGAAAGTCGTGCTGTCAAGTCGACCTGCCGCTGCTGTTTTGTTCGAGGAAATGGTTAGAGTTGTGTTTAAGTGCAAAAAAATCTAATATTTTGTTCTTGCCACTATAACGTTTTTCAGATCACTAGAAAGGTATTCCCCCATAGTTATAGTTAGTAGAACATCATTTTTGCGTAAAAGTTATAATTTAGCAGTTCAGGCGAGTTGAGTGGCATACTTCGGATCTTCCGCCATAAGAAGCAATGTTATTTCGCGGCGATTCTCGGACTACATCACTACGTATGCATTTTCTACTTCACGGCTTGTGTTTATATGTATTCCCGGGGGTTTTGCTACTCTCCAATACGGAGGACAACCACGACACAACCAAAAAAAGTGCTGCTACCTTTTCCTTCTCATTGTAAAATAAATTTCCCGTCTCGCTCGTGTTTTGGTGGACATGCTCTAGCTTTTCGTTCGTATTAGTTAAAAGATTTGAATTCCCACATGAAATTCAGCCGATTTCTAGTAGTGGTTCTGAGCCTAGCTACATATTTAGTAATACTAAAATGTCAAATCTTAAGAAATAATTGAGGTTAAGTGTTAGAAAAAAATTGCCGCCAAAAGTGAAGAAACATTTTTAAGTGGAAATGATATTTATTTGGAGTGTTAAGTAAAAAAGGATGAAATGTATAAACATCCTTGTTCATAAATTACGAAATATAAATTTCTTCCTGTTCCATTTCACTCCCGATTAAAACAAGCAGAATGTTTTACATCTCACATCTACATTGATAAAGATGTGTACGAACGCATTTTGTCAGCCAACTGATAAGTGGTGGGTTCGTGGTTTTCCTCCGCATTGGAGATAGGCATTAGAATCTTGAAATATGGCAGGAATGAAGGTCTTATAGTAGAAGTAAAAGATAAAATCCGAAAATTATTAATGTCTAATTCTATATGGAATTATTATGTCACGAACTTAATTGTTGCGGTTTCTTTCATGTACGCTGTATAAAAGGAACTTTCCAAATTAAGTTTGTCAAATAATAATTCCGCATAGAATTAGAAACACCCTATATAACAGTACGGAACCCTCATGGCGCGAGTGCTACTCGCACTTGTCCGTATGTTTTTCAATATTCAAGTGGTTATTTATTCACTCTAGAGAATGTAATTCTCAGACTATTGAAATTACCTCTAACTAAATGTAGATCTAAACTAGCAAATTCAAGTAACAAATTCTTTGAATTGTACACGATTCATCGATAAATCAACATTAACATCAAAAATAGAATTTAATTCATTAGAATAATACGTAACAGATTCACGAAGTCCGTAAGAAGTTCTATGGTAAAGAATAGATAGGAAACACTTAGATCTAAGAGACGAACCAGGTACATCTATATATTAATTTGTAAACATCGAAAATTGTCGTAACTTTTTTTAGTATTTATTATAAAAGGAGGGGATTGAAACCTATCATTTGAAAGGTACTGAGTCATAGATGTACATAACAAAAAATCATGTGTGTATGTTACTGTTAAGGTAGGTAAAATAAAGTGCTTTCACCAATTAAATGAAAACATTTTAATCACGTTCATGGCCGTATGAGCTAAGATCCCTTTGCCTTCCCTGCACGGCCGAATTTCGATCAGAGGCGATACTAGTAGATATTACACTAAGCTAATAAGTCCGATGAACAAATTTTATAACAAAGAGTGTCTTTTAAGCTATGGTTTCCAATAAATTGCATCGGCACAAACGTACTTGCGTTATCGTTTGCGTCCGCGTAATTGCGTCATGGGTGGTTTGTAATAAAAACAGGATGACTATCTTATAAGAAGTGTTTTTTTTGCATGAAGATGGAGATGAAGAAGATATGTTTTTATTCAGTTTTTATTAATTTTTTGCTTTCAGTTCCTTACCAAATGTGTTTTTTATTGACTATTGAAACAAAACCTTTCATATGGTCTCTGTTTATTTGACTACAATGCAAAAGCGTCGGTGGATTTCAGTCGTGCTTTTGCGTCGGCGCAACCATAACTTAAGGATAAAACGAATAATACTTTTGAAGTTAGTAGATCCTTAAAGTCAGTAGAATTTTAATTTTATAAACCGATCATTTTAAAGATTCTGTGTTGCTACTTCCTAATTTAGGATAAAGTATAGTGAATAATATAAACTATACAAAATATTTCCAAATTTATTCAAACAAGAAAACTAAAGAACTATTAATTCAGGCATTATCTCAGGCGTTTCTATTTAAATTGAGCAAACGAAAATGCCAAAAATTATCTGGAATAGTGCACCAGAATGTACCGATTTAAATTGCATTTATTTTAAAATCACAAACCTCTCAAATTGTAAATTTTACAGTCAGATTTCCCTCTATAGACAGTGACGGCCCAAAGCACAGAAGTTGAACTAGAAGATGAAGAAGTTGAACTAGAAGTCCCACATCGTGGAAGTATAAATTCAAAATATTAACAACTAAAGAAATATGTGAATTAGGGCTGAATGAAAACAATTATTCTGGCCCATAAGATTAAGAAAAAAATATAAATATGGTACATCGCACGGTATAGTTATTTCGAATATTGAAATTTACTCCGCAATCGACAAACTATGTTGTTTAAATATTACATTATAGTAAAAAAAGCCTAACTTACAATTATCAAAATAGGTTTAAGATTTCAAAATTACTTTAAACAAAACAAGGAAAAAACAAGAAGGTAGAAAAAACGTATCTTGTGTATAGTACCTTAACTTACCTATTAGCATTGCAACAGATATTTATATTTTAGTATCTTTTATTTGTGAAACAAATTGTTTTGTCAAATCTTCGTGGTGAATAGAAGACTATTATGGGAAGATCTCGATATTTCAGCTTAGACTCAATATTTAATGCTATTAATTGAATTTATATATAATATATTTTATAAAATACAAAATAATAATCTAGTTTAAGTAGGATAGAGACTCCTGAAAACTAATGACCCCCAACCACGAACTTGTAGTGCTTATATCTTAATCCGCCACTGTCTACAGATTTTATATAAAAGCATATAAAGTTATTGGTCACACTACTGTAGTATATATACAACATTATCGGACTAATATTATATATATTTATATATTACATTTGAGGAGGTATAGAGGGTTTGGAAATTCCTGAATCTTCCTTTTATTAAATGCCCACCAAAGTCCTCCTTTTTTTGAAAATAACAAACGGCCTTAAAATATGAAAGAAATAGGATGAGTTTTTTTTTATTCAATTTAATATTTTTTTTTTTTTTTTTTAAATTACGTGAGCACAAACAAAAACGTTTTATTTTTTTATATCTCCTGGCCTGCACTGACTCTTTTTTCAATTTTCACTTAGTATTTTTCCTAAACCGAAAAGAAAACTACTGCGATAAAATTCAGCCGACAGAAATCACAAGTGCTAGTAGCGATGACGTCGGTTTGGAAATTCCTGAATCTTCCTTTTATTAAATGCCCACCAAAGTCCTCCTTTTTTTTAGAATAACAAACGGCCTTAAAATATGAAAGAAATAGGATGAGTTTTTTTTTATTCAATTTAAGGGGACCTTTACTTTCAAAATCGGAAAAAAATCAATATTTTTTTTTTCATAAAAATACTTCTTAACATCACACAAACACTCTCCTAAAACCGTTTCAAGAAATTCGTAAAAGAAAAACAGTTATACCTATATTTGTAACGGCAGCTCTACGCGTTTTATATGTAAAAATTATATAACAAAAACTTTGAAAGCGTTTTTCTCGAAATCACATTTTTGAAAATGGCCCCATCTGTATCTCAAAAACTATTCAACCGATTTTAACAAACCAAACGCCATTCGATTCGTTATCAAATATACTAGAAGCTAAACCTTTAAAAATATTATTTTACCCCCCCACTTTTTTATGCGGAGGTTAGTTTACCCCTAACTTATAGTCATTTTGTAACTTTTTTAGAAAAATGTGTATAAAATGATATATTCATTAAAAATAAAAGGTTTTTTAGGTTTAGGCACTAGCTTTGTGTCTTATGAACACAATCCACTAAAAAATTTTAATCTATCTGTTACAGGAAGTCCTGGAGAAATGGGGCCGTTTTAAAAGTGCCTTTTGGTTGACGCCATCTGCAGGCATTAAAATAAACTAAAGTTGCATTTAAAAATTCTTTTTATATTATTCATAATCTTACCAATAATGTACAAAAGGTTTCAGGATCATAAATATAATAGTCTTTTCAAAAAAAAACTTTTAAAAAGTGGGTTTTTTCCCGATTTTGAAAGTAAAGGTCCCCTTAATATTTATTTATTTTTTTTTTTTAAATTACGTGAGCACAAACAAAAACGTTTTATTTTTTTATATCTCCTGGCCTGCACTGACTCTTTTTTTTAATTTTCACTCAGTATTTTTCCTAAACCGAAAAGAAAACTACTGCGATAAAATTCAGCCGACAAAAATCACAAGTGCTAGTAGCGATGACGTCGCCACACATTTATTTAAACCTAGACTACTAACCTGTGTCTTTTTCTATGTTAATTTTTCCAGAGGTTTGTTTAAGGATATGTTTTTTTAAATTTTAAATTCGTATATTGTTTAATGTTTATATATTAAATTATATATCTATTTTAAAAAAAGTAGCCTAGCACTAAACGTCTTGCCAATATATCGACTTTTAAATATGTACTTCGCAACGATACATGATCAGTATATATAGGGTTGGAATTAAAATTAGTAGTCTAGAATTAAGTAAGAATAAACTAAAATAATTATATCCATAATTAAATACATAAAACATCTTCGCCTAATACAAACTCCATAATAAAATATTTGTTTTCTTCCCAAAAAATGGTTAGAACATCATTTGTATACCGATTTGGATGAAACCTATTTGGAAAAATTCTTAAGATGTATTCTTGGAATTAAATAAACAAAAGTAATTAAAAATGGAAAAAGTTGTTCTTGAATATAACTCTTAAGAGATAAGTTTAAAAGATGTAATTAATTCAAGAAAGGAAGGAAATCAACTGGCCTTGTTAATTCTAGTGTTAATGCAGTTCTTTGGATAAAGATGCTTAGAATTAATTCAGTCTACAAATTTTTAAGTTCTATTTCACAGTGTGACGGTTTCAACTCCGTTTTTGCTGCAAGCAGGTCATAATTTACGCACTTAGCCAGTGCCGCCGCTTGAATTTTTTGCCGGGAAGCGGGACTCGGTCCGGTTCTCAATAATTCACAGGCGCAGTGATTAATCGCAATGCAATTCATGATGTTAATTCATATTACATCCATGTAAGAACCTTGCATTACATTAGCACGTAATCCATCATCTGGTGGTTCTAAACATCCGCTCCGCTCCGACTTGGAGCTCGGACGAAGGCAACTTTAGACGGATGGACTGGCTGCACACACATCCGTACGTAAACATATTTATGAGCGGCGGTAGTGCACTCCAGCTGCAAAGGAGCCCCAGCATAGGACGCATAGGACGACTCCCGCTGCACTTTGTTATGCACATAACTCGCCGGGCCTCTCGGTGTAAATGCTCAAGTGCATGATGAAGCCGATCCACACCGTAATTGATGAGGAGAGTTATTTGAAATGTTTAAGGTGCGAAAATATATGCACATTGCACACACCGCGCAAATTTCGCTCCCATCCCACTGCTGAATTGATGAAATGAAACATTTGCAAGAAGGCAAGGAGACTTCTGAGCCAATTTGCACTGGGCCTCAGGTGTCATATGATCTCAAGGTAAGAAAATTACATTTATTTAAATAAATATTAACACATATTTGCTGCTTTCAAAACCCCAGCAAAAAAAAACCAGTTTATATATTATTATATAAAGAATGAAAAATTATATTAGACAGAAAAAAACGAATTATATTATATAAAGAATAAATTAAAATTGGTATTTGATTTTAAAATGAATATTTCTTTTTTTAGAAATTACAAATGTTATGTTAACAAGTCTAAAACTTGGACTCGAAAATTCGATTCATATTGTATTTGCTCTTCTGAAATATGATCGATTATTTAATTATTTTTCTATTTTTGATATTAATCTCAAATAATAAACTTAAAAATTTAATACAATTTCATTACAGATTTCGAGAGATCATTAATAGTTTTTTTTATATACAACTATTAAAATTATACTTATGTTATTTAGAACATTAACTGTCTAGTCTCGTCATTCATACTTCCTAAGAAGTAATTTTTAATAGCACAATTGCTATGCTTGCACTTTTCGCCGGTCGCGAATTCCCAGTCGGTACCCATAGGAGCGATCATATTTCAGCTCCCAGCCGGCCACTCGGCACCCGAAACCGCGTACTCATCAAGAACTTTTTTCCTGGGAACTCGGTGCGCTGCGTGAAAAGTGCAAGCATGCACATTTGGTACTCACTGTCTATTGTATTGTATTGTATTGTATTGTATTGTATTGTATTGTATTGTATTGTATTTGTTCTAATGATGACAATTGTCAATGATGTTGTATTAGTTAGTAAGGTTCTATAAAACCCGAGGTATTCGGAATAAATCACTCACTCAGCCAGAATCATCCGTGTTATCATTATCGTCAAGACCTTAGCAACTATTTCATTTTTGGCGTACCGGTACAAGCACCGGATACGCTCTCAACATAAAGTCAAGGTACAAGTACCTTGTCTCCTATCTTAAATATACGAAGCAAAGTAGCTTCAAACATTTGGTGACCCCGACGTGATTCTAGTACATTGCACTAGAATTGCGTATTTTATCCAGGCGAGGCCAAATTTATCCAGGCGAGGCCAAATTCATCCAATACATTCAGCAAGGAAAAATCAGACAACGATCTGTTAATAATCCAAGATGGACCATCTGGCAGAGCAGCAGACAACCTCTGGCCAGGAGATTCAGAAAATTATCTCCAACTACAAGAAAGATCCCAAATCCAGGCATAACAAGGAGTATTTCATTGAGCGTCTCCACAAATTGGAAAAGGCCTGGGACCTTTTCGAAAGGGGAGACTACGAAATTAAAATACTTCCAGATCCTCCATCGGATCATCCGTATTTCGCCAAGAAGTACTATGACGCCATAAAGTCATTGCATGATCAATATGCTCTTATTTTCCAAGAAAATATAGAAGCATATGATGCACAAGAAGTCCAAGATGCCCTTGACAAGACTATAGCGGCAGACGACGAGCAAGACTTGCCGACGGCTCCTGCCACAGCACCACCAGCAATCCAGCAGGTCATCAGCAAAGGAGCAATATCTAAAGTCACAAGGGCATCAAAAACAAATCGTACAACTTCAGAAGGAGCAGAAGTTATTCGAATCATGAGAAAGCAGGGAAGAATTATTGCAGTGTTAAAACACCTGCTCGCTCAGATTGAATCAGACAATCAAGAACGATCAAAGCAATACTTTGACGTGAAAATCAACACCATCCACAGCTATTGGTCACAAATCCAGGAGTGTGATCAATTGATTTGGGAATTAAGCGAAGACCCAGCCGTAGCCGGCTATGATGGTTGGGAAATCGTGAATTTAGAAGAAGATGTTGAAAATTGCTTAATATCTTTGACTACTCGTCGTGACAATATTCAACGGCCATCATCAAGGCCGACCATGTCTGGCGAAGCAAACTCCATCGTTAAACTCCCAAAGTTTACGCTTCCCAAATTCGATGGGGATTATTTAAAATGGACCCAATTCCATGACTTGTTTGAGCAAATGGTTCACTCTCAACCAATTCCAAATTGCCAGAAAATGTGGTATCTCAAGGCCAATCTATCCGGCGAGGCGGAGAAATTAATAAGACATTTTACCGCCTCGGACGAGAATTATGCAACTGCCTGGCAAACACTGAAGGATCGCTACAATAATAGGAGATTATTGATAACAGCGTTACTCAATAAATTATTATCGCTGCCAACACACGCGAATGACAATCCTTCCGCTGCGGCAATAAAGTCATTGCACGACACCACTCAGGAATGTCTAATGGGTCTGCAAAATCTGAAGGTATCAACATCAGATTGGGACCCCATACTGCTCCACATACTCATCAAAAGGCTCGATAAGACGACACACATGCTGTACGAGCAATCATTACCAAATCCCAGAGAAATTCAGACCATCAAGGGATTTTTATCATTTCTGGAAACTAGGTTCCAATCCCTTGAAGCATTGGGCACCAAAGCTAAGCATGAGGACAGAAATCGAGGTTCTCCTAGGGCGTTAACTTCAGTTGCGGCCACTTCCGCTCCATGTGTATCATGCAAGGCGAATCATCCCCTTTTTGCATGTAACAACTTCCTAAAGTTAACGCCATCTGATCGCCTAAACCTGTTGAGGAAGAACAATTTGTGCATTAATTGCCTCAGATCAGGTCACAATATCCGCCAGTGCACGTTACGAGGATGCACCAGGTGCAACCAAAAGCACAATACACTCGTCCATTTCGAAAAGCGAGAAAAAGCAACCAATTCCCAGCCAGCCTCGAATGAAGGCGCCATAGTTCCTGCAGCAAACACGGTCGATACAAAAGCCGTAAAGGCAAATTATTCGCCAGCCACAGTGGCAACTCTCACCAATCGACATCAACGAAGTTATACCCTTCTCGCCACCGCTATGGTGAAATTGATAACCGATCAAGGAAACACAGTTGAATGTCGAGCCATCCTAGATTCAGGCTCGCAAGTAAACCTAATAACGGAACGAATTGTCAAGAAACTGAAGATTACACCACGGGCTGATACGATTACTATCCATGGGGTAGGAAACGGCCAAGGCCGAGCACAACACAGAGTAAATGTATCATTGAAGTCCAGAATCAATGAATTCTCAACCAGGTTTGAGGCATTTGTATTAAAGCAAATTCTACCACCACAACCAAGTCAAGCTATCGTCACAGCAGCCTGGCAAATTCCAAGCAACATCCAATTGGCAGACCCAAATTTCAATCAACCCAGTCACATAGATGTTTTGATTGGGGCAGAACATTACTTCCAGCTATTAGCCGTAGGACAAATCAAGCTGGGTGACGGGATGCCAACTCTGCAGAAAACGTTATTAGGATGGGTACCAGCAGGAAGAATCAATCAACATCCTGCGAAAAACGTTTTGTGTGGTGTACTTACAAAGGATGATGACCTAGACCAGCAGCTAGAAAGATTCTGGCATTTGGAAGAGGCCACAGATGAAAGGAAGGCGTTAACCTCGTCAGAAAAACAATGTGAAGAGCAGTTCAACCGCACTGTCAAAAGACTTCAATCAGGCCGCTTCGTGGTAAAACTGCCCTTCATAGGAGATGCTCGCGAACTAGGGCAATCGAGAGATATTGCATATCGAAGATTTTTAGCAATAGAACGAAAGCTATCAAGAAACGACCAGCTCCGCTCTCAGTACTCTGCATTCATGGACGAGTATAAAAATCTTGGACACATGCAAGAAATCAATATCACCAACATACAGGCTCCCTATTATTTCATCCCACACCATGGGGTCTGTAAACCTGACAGCACAACCACTAAGCTTCGAGTCGTATTCGACGCCTCGTGCAAAACATCATCCAATGTATCACTGAATGACATTTTAGCAGCAGGCCCCACCATACAGGATGAGTTGTTTTCAATCCTATTACGCTTCAGACTGCCAAGATTTGTTTTCACAGCGGACATCGAAAAGATGTACCGTCAAATATTGATTGATGAAAGTGAAAGGAAATTCCAGCTTATATGTTGGCGAGGCGATCCCAGCCACCAGCTGAAATATTACCAATTAAATACCGTAACGTACGGTACCACATCAGCACCATATTTGGCTACCAAGTGCCTGCAAAGGCTAGCACAAGACGGATCAAGCAAGTATCCCCTGGGAGCCACAGTCCTCTCCAGAGATTTCTATGTCGATGACGTAATGTCTGGATCGGACAATTTAGCATCCGCCATAGAAAGTCAAAGGCAGTTAAGAACTCTGCTACAAGAGGGAGGTTTCAGACTCCGAAAGTGGTGTGCAAATCACCAACAGCTTTTAAGGGAGATCCCTCCAGAAGACAGGACGTCCCAGCTGATATTTGATCATTCCGCCCAAGAACAGATAAAAATATTAGGGTTAACTTGGCTACCAGCCACTGACCGGTTCTGCATCAAAACATCATGGGCTGAAAACAGCAAGATTTCGAAACGAACAGTCTGTTCAGACATAGCCCGCATTTTTGACCCTCTTGGAATTATGGCTCCAGTCGTAATCACCGCCAAGGTGTTCCTCCAAGAATTGTGGAAACTGAAAATAGATTGGGACTCGTCATTGCCCATAGAAATGCATTCAAAATGGCTAAGCTTTCGCGAGAGCCTCCAAGAATTAAACGAGGTAACATTCTCCAGACATGTCTTCGCCCAACATGTACCAAAACGAACACAAATTCACACGTTCGCAGATGCTTCTCAAAAGGCTTATGGAGCTGCGGTATATTTACGATCATTCAATGCGGAAAACCAAATAATAGTTAGACTACTATGTGCAAAATCAAAGGTCAAGCCCATTAAGGAAATCACCATCCCCCGGCTTGAATTGTGCGCTGCGAAGCTAGCCGTGGAGCTCACTGAACGCATAAAGAAGGATTTGCGATTAAAGGATGTACCAACGTATTTCTGGACCGATTCCCAAATCGTGCTAGGATGGTTAAACTCCACCGCATCCTCCTTTCACACATTTGTGGCCAATAGAATAGACACAATTCACACCTTATCAACTCCTGAACAGTGGCGACATGTCAGTTCCCTGAATAATCCCGCTGATATGTTGACCCGAGGAATATCTCCACGAAAATTAAAGGACTGTACTTTGTGGTTCTATGGACCACTATTTCTACACGGGGCGGAATCTACTTGGCCGCAACCCTATCAGAAAGGCAACGAATGCTCGCTGGAAAGAAGGCAAGTAGCACTTACAGCAGCAGCCAAGAAGGCTTATTCTTCCCACTTCATATTTGAAATAGACCATCACAACTCATTTGCAAGGTTGCAAAGAATCACTGCATACATCTTGCGGTGCATCAATAAATTCAAATGTCGGAAACCAAGGAGAGAAAGGGGTGACATCGAGCCTCTTACTGCTATGGAATTGCAAGACGCTATTCTACTCATTGTAAAGGTTATACAAGAAGAACATTTTAAAAATGAAATAAAGCAATTAAGGCAAGGTGAATTAGCTAAGGACAGTTCACTAAACAACCTTGCTCCATTTCTAGACGAGGTTGGAATCATGCGAGTCGGTGGGCGACTCCAAGAAGCGGCGATTTCCTACGACAGCAAGCACCCCATCTTGCTACCGTATCTACACAAGTTCACTAAACTCTTGATGACCGATATCCATAACCAGAATTTGCATGTCGGCCCGCAAACCCTGTTATCCATAACACGTCAAAAATATTGGCCGATAAAAGGAAAAACCATTGCCAGGTCCATTGTTCAGCAATGTGTAAGATGCACTCGAGCTAAGCCGACCCTGTTATCCCAAATGATGGGCAACCTGCCACCACACCGAGTTCAACCTGCACGACCATTCGTAAATGCAGGTGTAGATTTTTGCGGTCCTATCTGGACTCACTTTAAGATAAGGGGAAAACGTCCCCAGAAATCTTACATAGCGGTGTTCTGCTGCTTCGCCACCAAGGCAACCCACTTAGAAGTAGTCAGTGACCTCACCACTCAAGCATTTATTGGAGCCTTGAAACGTTTTATGGGAAGACGCGGCCATTGCAGAAACTTATATTGTGACAACGCCACCAATTTCGTAGGCGCAAGAAACGAGCTTAGGGAGCTTAAGGACGCCATCCACTCCAACAAGGCGAAAGGAGAAATTAATGCGATTTGCCAATCCAAGGGAACCGATTTCCACTTCATTCCCCCACGTGCTCCTCACTACGGAGGCCTTTGGGAAGCCGCCGTGAAATCTGCGAAGCACTTACTAGTTCGAACTATTGGCAATGCTTCATTAACTTATGAAGAATTGGAAACAGTTGTAATCCAAATTGAGGCCATCTTAAATTCTAGACCACTCACACCAATGTCATCGAATCCCAACGACCTGTCGGCATTAACGCCCGGTCATTTTCTTATCGGAGAATCACTCACCAGCTCCATCGATCCACACGCAGATCAGGAAAAGGTCAATTTGCCAACACGATGGAAACTAATCACTCATTTGAAAGACGAGTTCTGGAGAAGATGGGTGACAGAATATTTAAATGAACTCCAGCAACGTCACAAGTGGACCCAACCATCCGAAGAGGTGAAGCCAGGTACATTAGTCCTCATCAAGGAAGAAAATCTACCATCATTAAAATGGCCAATGGGAAGGGTCATTAACATTATACGGGGGCCCGATGGTCTCCCCAGAGTGGCCGATATTCGTGTACCCAACAACATTATACGGAGATCAATACACAGGCTGGCTCCTCTACCAATAACAGACGACAACGGCGAGCCAACAAATCAAACCGAAAGGCCTACCAGACAAGGTAATGAACCAGTCGCCGGCCATTCCGGTACGACAACCACAGAAAATAGAACGGCGCAGGACCCAGACAACCAAGGAAATGTAAGGAAGCGAGCACGGCTTTCTTTAGGGCATGCAATTACAACTCTTCTTCTAGTCTGTTTGTACCTGCCGGCAACCACAGCATCTCCAATTGAAATGACGCCATTTGAAGGTCACATAGGACTTCATTTTGAAAACTTAGGCACCGCTAGCATAATCTCGAACGAGTGGAACTTAGTGGTGTACTACGACCTGGCAAGCTACTGGACAGAAGTCCAAGGCCTTATCAACGGCACCCGCATGCTACAAGAGCTGTGCAAATCCATCACTAGAGAAAAATCCTGCGAAGCAATTATAACCCAAATGGGCCATCTGAGAGAGGAGATAGAAGGCAATAATCAAATGCTATTGCCATCTCCCAGTCGAATGAAACGCGGTGCCCTGAATATCGTCGGCAACATCGCAAATGCGCTTTTTGGCGTATTAGACTCAGAGTACGCGGAAAGCATGGCTCAAACCATTGCAGAGATTAAGTCCAATGAGGAACAATTAGCCAACCTTGCAAGGAACCAAACGTCCATCATGGATGCCACAGTAAACCTCATGAAGAAAAACCAGGAGCAAGTAAGCAAACAGTTCAGCAACATAGAACGCCAAGTGGATGCTCTGGTAAACTTTACGCATATAATTTCAATGGAGATTCATCAAGAAAAGCTGACATTATTGTTTACATCGCTTTCCATCCAAACCCTATTGATTTCATCGAATATCCAACGCGCACAAGCACTAATAATGGACGTAATGGCCGATACACACCATGGACACGTCAGTCCACAACTAATAACGCCAAGTCAACTAAAGCAACAACTGTTTCAAATAAAGGGCAATCTATCACCAGCCTTAAAACTCCCTGTAGAGCCAAACGAAGTGTTGAAGCTATACAACCTGATGAAGGTGGCAGCGCGTGCAACGGAAGGACACATTATATTCAAAATCCACATTCCACTGTTGGCGCTAGACAGATTTGAGCTGTTCCGCATCCTACCAATACCCATGTTAATCAACAACACGTTCGTGGCAATACAGCCATCTTCACCATTCATAATAGTCGACCTACATCGTGATACATATTACCCCCTCACAGAAGCTGGACTACAATCTTGCATGGCGATACAAGAAGATCATCATATTTGCAAGCAAACACACCCACTGTATAAACGAGGATCAAGCGTAAGTTCCTGTGAGATCGAGTTGATGAATGAACAGTCCCTACAACCATCATGTCAATTCATTAACCTGGGAAACGATTCACAATGGATTCAGATGAACAATCAGAACCAGTGGATTTTTGCAGTGAAGGAACATACGATAGTCAAAATTGTCTGTGGCACTAATGTCACATCAAAGGCCATAGAAGGATCCGGCATACTAAAAATAAAGGAGGACTGCATCATAAGACAGCACCATTTGACCATACAAGGTCACAACATTCGGCCTACAATTGCCAAAACGTCCTATACTGCCATTGGTTCAGTGACGGACATGGTCCATCCAAAACAATTAACAACCGTAACTAATTCCGTTAAACCCTTCCACTTCCACAAGGACGAGTTCGAAGAATTAGAAAGGAGGCTTCGCAACCAGCTAGCAAGCACCGTTCTGTCCACCAAGCTTCGAGGCCACGATGTTCATCAATTGACAGTAGGATACATCGCAGCTGCCTTGGCAATTTGCATTGGAGCGTGGCTAATATGGAAATTCGCCCCAACCATCTGCAAACGCAACTTCCGCAAACCAACTCCTCATCCCCGAAGAAGGACGACCAATGACTTCATCGTCAACGTCGAATCATAGGTAGTTGAAGGTTGGACCAACGCTTCAACGCGGGGGAGGATGTCTATTTCTCGTCATTCATACTTCCTAAGAAGTAATTTTTAATAGCACAATTGCTATGCTTGCACTTTTCGCCGGTCGCGAATTCCCAGTCGGTACCCATAGGAGCGATCATATTTCAGCTCCCAGCCGGCCACTCGGCACCCGAAACCGCGTACTCATCAAGAACTTTTTTCCTGGGAACTCGGTGCGCTGCGTGAAAAGTGCAAGCATGCACATTTGGTACTCACTGTCTATTGTATTGTATTGTATTGTATTGTATTTGTTCTAATGATGACAATTGTCAATGATGTTGTATTAGTTAGTAAGGTTCTATAAAACCCGAGGTATTCGGAATAAATCACTCACTCAGCCAGAATCATCCGTGTTATCATTATCGTCAAGACCTTAGCAACTATTTCATTTTTGGCGTACCGGTACAAGCACCGGATACGCTCTCAACATAAAGTCAAGGTACAAGTACCTTGTCTCCTATCTTAAATATACGAAGCAAAGTAGCTTCAAACATTAACAATAGTTTTAATATTTTGTTATACCAAATTAATGGTTATGTTATGTCAACGTAGGTCAAATACCATTCAGAAGTGTGCTTTAATTATTTTCGATACCAAATAAATTGATTTTGATACCAAATAAATCGATCCGGGTCCAAGCAGATTCAGGGGCAAAAAATTTATTTTTATTTATTTATTGTTTGTTATACTAAATAAATAGATTTCGATATCAAATTAATCGATTTAGATACCAAATAAAAAATAACACGAAAAAAACATTTCGATACGAAATACATCGATCAGGATACCAAATAAGTTATGTCAATACCAAATTAATCAATTTGGCATAAAGAAATCGTTTCAATACCAAATAAATCCATTTAGATACCAAATTTATTTCAATGCCAAATAATTTAATTCGATATCAAATAAATCGATTTCGATACCAAATTAATCGATTTTAATACCAAATAATTCATTTCGATACCAAATACTTCATTTCGATACCAAAAAATTAATTTCGATACCAAATATATCGATTTTGAGGCCAAATATTTCATTTCAATGCCAAGTAAATCGATTTTTTTGCCATGTAATTCATTTGGATACCAAAGAAATCGAATCGGGGGCAAATAATTAATTTCGATATCAAATAAATCGATTTAAATAACAAATAACTTGATTTTGATACCAAATAAATCAATTGGGGCCAAATAACTTATTTCGGTACCAAGTAAATCAATTCGGGTGCCAAATAAATTGACTTCGATACCGAATAAATCGATTATGATACGAGAAAATTCATTCTATATGAAATAAATCGATTCGGGGCCAAATAAATGATTCATTCTTTCATTTATTTAATCGTAAAAAAATTTCTTTTCATAAAGTGTTATTGTTAGTCTCTAATTCATAATCTTTTTATTGACTTTTGTCAATAAATATTTTTTTGTAATAAATAAACTCCTCTCATTGAATTAACTTATTATTTTCACTTTTATCCGTCTCTTCACTTCATACGCCGGAATAAATATCTACTTTTCGGTATGAAGGGTATCAGATTAAATTTTAAAATTTTTAAATTCAAAATTGAAAGACCAATGAATTTATTTATTTGAATCATCAATTTTCAGTGACTTATGCCGATTTGATCTCAAAACATCCAATAATGTTGTTGTTGTTGTTAAAGACCTGAAGGGGTAAAATTCGTGGAAATTTGAGGCATTTATAGCAAATTTTAAAATCTTTGCTATAGATCACTATTTACAAAATTCAATGCAATGCAAAATTTCAGATCAAGGTCACGTTATTAAAAGGACGATAATTACGAAAAATAGTTTCAGTTCACTAAAAATTATCATTGGAGCACTTTGCTTTTCTATATGAATTAGGTATTTTTGCCAAATTCGACTTCGGGGCTGAATCAATATCTTTTTGAAAATTAGTGCTGACACAGAAGTATAAGTTATGTTTTAAAAATTATATGTATTACTGACAAAGAGATTCGAAGTTTCGAAACGGATCTTTCTATTGTCAAAGAGTGATGGGTAGAATTAAAAGTGGTTAAAAATTGTGTCTTTCTCTATTTTAATCTGGAAATTGAAGTGAAGTCTGGAATGGAAGTGATGAAAGACATATTACAATTCAAAGAAACAGATCTTTCAATAATATTGATATAGGTATAGTAAGTAGAATTTAACGTACAGAATGACCAGAATTTGAGAGCCGAAATAAATTAGCTATAAAGTTAGCATTTTTGTAGCTTTCTTGGCAATGTCACGAGTTTCTCTTCCCTTATTAGCGATTGTCTTCTTAAGTATGACTGTAAAAACTAAAGAAATTATTTACTACCTTTAAGTATATTTGATAAATTAGTTATTATTCATTGCTTTATTATATTTACATTATAAAAAAAAATCTTTCCTTCTTTTGCCCTGTTTCAGTCACCTTCGTACGAATTCGGTAAAGAGGTGAATCATTCATTTTGACTTTGAACGTTTTCGAGAATACAAAATTACTGAATGCGCATTCGAATTCCTGCTTGTGGATTCGAGAATAAGTCCCATTGATTCGTAAATTCTTTCCAACTTAGACTAAAAATCTATTAAAAGTTTGAAAATAGTTCTGGAGAAAAGGAATTGAAAATTTAAATTTGTTAATTTCATACAGTTTAAAAATGGGAAAATGAACATTTTAAGGTTGTCTTTGTTTTAATGCCGGTTAAAATAATTACGCTTTAAAACCGAAAAAATATCGCTTAGCCGGACAAGATGGGCGCATGACTTGAACCGTCTTCCACAACCGGCCATAAAAGTGATGAATAGGCACTGGGCGCTCTCGGCCCCATTCAACATTGTAATTGCGAAATTAATAACCAAATTGATAATAAACGGCGATTTGAATCAATTTAACGTAAAAAAGTGTAATAACTTTGCGATTACGTGTTAACGTGTGCACGAAAGCCGGCTCGAGGGGCAGGGTCGGCTCGTAAAGAATCCACCATTCATCCGGCGGGGGGCGGCACCGAGGAGAGGAGGTGCATCCACCTGGCCTAAGCCGGACGGAGGCCCCGCTCCCGGCCCTGTCCCTGTCCTGGATGCTGCCCTGCACACGTATGATTTAGAGTTATCATGCAAAAGTTGCCTGGACAGGAGTTGCCGGCCGGGAGATATCCGCACGGCTTTCCCGGTTCCCGGTCCCCGGTCCCCGGGCCAAGCTGTGAAATTTTACAGTGTTGAAGTATTGAGTGCAAATTGCCATAAATTTCCGGGCCATAATAAAGCGGGCCGAGGTGAGTTACGACCTGCCGAATTAGCCATTTCATGCCATGTTTGCATTAAAATTTAAGGCGGCAACTAGCGCCGCTAATGGCTTGTTTTGATTTTTTCCGGCCGCTCGTGGTGGCGGTGTTTTGATTCGCGGCAGCATTCACGTGTTGCCACTTTGCTGGGCGCATGGGAGTGAAGTTGGCGGCAGACACACATTCGGTGCTCTGCGATTTCTTCATTAGGGCAAATGTTCACTAACACGCCCAAGGAAGCAATCATTGACACCGTTACATTCATTAACTGGTAGCCTTAATTAAACTTTTCTAAAATTAAGATGCTCAGAAATTTGTATGTGTGTATCTATCAAAAAAGAAAAAAGATCAGCAGCTTTGGTACAAAACTTGTATTTTGATAGTAATAAAACACCCAAATACATATCGGTATCCGACTTCCGCTGTAACACTTGGTTAAATATGATAACAATAGCCTTCAAAGATCTGCTAATGCGGTTAAGATCTAAGATCCTTTTTTGCACATCATCTCGATATCTACAAAAAACGTAGCATCCCACACCTGACATCAAAGTAATGATACTAGGACTAAATGAAGCACATCCAATGAAGATAATTAGAGAACTTTGTATTAATTGTACAGTTTTTTAGTACATATACTCGTATAATAATAAAATATGTTCTAAAAAATTTAATTGTACCAAAGAGCCATTGATACCGTTTTTACGCATTTCTTAAAATGAACCATTATTATTATTAAAAATCTGTCAAGAACTATAATTAAGTATTTATATATATTTATAAAACTCTATATTCTTCAGTTTACTTATATTTATCGTTTAACCATCATAAACAATTGATGACAAATTTATTAAGGATATTCACTTTATGTAACTTTTAGTTGTGTTTCATAGCAAAAGCAGCCCTATTTTATATTGTTCTTTTAATTACTCCTTCAAAATTTACATTATCAGTTCATGGTACAATAATTTTTGGATACGTTGGATCCAAAATACTTAGTAAACTTGAAGTAAAGTTTATAGAATTACAGTTTTTAAAAATCATAAAACCCTAGACTAAAATTATATGAATAATTAATCTAATTTACATTAACTCCTCATTACTTTCGTTAGTTAGCATTTGTAAGGTTGATTTCACTGGTTTTTGTATGTAAAGGAAACTCTCATAAGATTTTAAGCTAAATTCAAAATTTTCTCGTGTGAATTGTTTTAGTAAATCTCTACCTTATTATTTTTATATAAGATGCAGAATTAGATAGAAATTATACAAAAGACTTTATAAACAAAATTGATCAATTATACCACAGTTTTTGTACCGTATGGTAATCATAAAATCTATTAAAATTATTTTTAAATATCTGCAAAATCAGAATTCTATGTTGTTTGGATTCTAGCATTTAAGAGAGAATCTTTAAACAATTTTGATTTTAGACTCGAATATTTAAACCTTTGCCATTGGAAAAATATTTTATGTCATCAACTTCCATTCCATTTGCAATCGTTGCCTTCATTTTACTTAATATACAAAATAATAAGGGGTAATGCGATTCTAAAGTTTTCAAAAATTCAAATTATGCCTTGGGGTGTTAAAAGTAAGACATGATTAGTTTGAAAGGAGGAAAAACAAAATTTTAAATACATATTAAGTATTGATTCTTAAAACTTTAAACGTGTTTATCTCAGAGCTAGATATTTTTAATTTCAAACGATTTTGGTCGATTTATATTAAATTTTTACAGTGGCTTTAAAATTCCTTTTTCTTCAGCACCAAGTATTTGCGGGCATATACATTTTTTCTCGATTAAGTAAATGTTTTTACGGAATCATATTCTACTAGTTATTACAAACAACTTTTTTATTTTCATTTTTTTTGATAAGTTAGAAATTTTTTCCTATTTTTACGTGGGGAAAATGATATTTTTCCAAATATTTAAAGGCAAAGTTCCTTTTTTATAGCAACATTTACTGTTATAAGTCCAATAATTTTGTATAGCGAATTATTCCCCTTGCGTCTCCGTTCTTGTTAAATTAACATATGAAATTTGGAAAATGGTTCTTTATTACTAAAGGATTAGTAATAAATAATACAGAAGAAGAGACATATTTGACGGAACACTTTTGCTAATGATTTTTAACACAAAATCAAATGTCCACTTTAAGAGCGCCAAGTTTGAGTTATATTTTGTAACTATTAGATTTTGAAATCCCTGAGATATTGTTGGTTTTTATTGTGGGGACGTAATACCATGCAGGTTTTTTCACCCAATGATCTTTTAAAAACAAGATTTCAAATTTTGGTTTTGGGAGCACCCTGTAGAAGCAATATATAATAAATTTGGAATGATAAAAACTTTCTAAAAGATTTCTAGTGAGGTGGATCTCTCTAATTTGAATCATGGGATTTATTCAAAACACTCCTAACTTTGCAATAACTACGCGAGCTAAGAAAATTTTAAGGAATAATTACCCATTTTTGTCAATTCTTTCAAAATTAAACTTGACAAACAAAAGTTGTTGGAGAGAAATTTTTTAAGACAATCTGAGAGTGCGAAATAAATGGAGGTAATGTAAAAGTTCATTAGATGTGTCTTTAAATCGATTAATGTCAGAGCTGATAAAATATGTCCCGAGATTTGCATACAGAAGTGATAAATTTATCGCTCCGCATTGGAAAAATGCATTGAAATGTGATGGTAACTTTGCGAATTGCAAAACTGTGACCACGCGTTTTCAAGTAGCCAGTTACTGCAGCCATTATGCAAAGCAGGCGAATCAAAAAATCACCGAAAGGCAATTTCTCATATCGGAGGCTCCTAATGGCGCGACATCGCCGCAAGAAAGACACCATCCATTTCAATAGATACTCAGATACTTACTCGTAGATACGTCGATTCGCCACTGGCCATAAATAATCCTTATCATCGGGATCTCCCCCGCCCGATCCGGATCGATCAGGAGTTGATGCGATGCCATTTTGGCACAGAGAACTACTCCCCGTCCCCTTTTGGTCCAGCCCCGTCCAGCAAGGCCGTGCGGAGGTGGGAAGAGCGCTAGCGCTCCGCTCCCGGTGATATGCATATCTCGCAAGATATCCTCCGCAAGGACGATAGATGGAATTTTTATGGTAAATACATTTGGGGGCAAGAGTTTCGCGCGTTTCCGATTTGGCGTTTCGTCTCGCTGACGCCACACTTTTGCACGGAGTTTCTTTGCCGGGGCCATGAATCTTCCAGGAAGCCGAAGCGGAGCGCCCGGGCTCTATGTTCTTCTATGCACGTCCCCGGCCCCTGGCGAATTGGAAAGTAAAATAAGAAGAAATTCGCAAGGATGTTTTCCTCGAAATTTCTCTTTCACGTCTATATTTTTTTTTCTCGACTTTACATATAAATATCCTGGCGGAGGAGATGTTTGCTCCTCCGAGTGGATGCCTAGCGTCCGCCGCGCGCCGTACGTGTGCGCTCGACTTCCGTAAAAGTTTATTTATTTGCATAAGAAAATTGTTGTTTGCTGAAAAAGCAGAACCAAACTTTTCCTGAGGTTTTACAAAAGCGAGGCGCCCGTGACACATTGCGAAGAGCAGGAAGGCGGATGGGGCGAGTGATTCGAACTTTACTGGCTTTATCGCGGGTGGAAAGGGATAGTCCTCCGTCGGTGGGGGTCTAAAATGCATCACTTTCGACCCATAGAACTCGATAGCACTTGCGACCGTTGCACAACCCCGAGACTCTTCCCTGGCGATAAATGGGGCCCCGAAAATAAAGCCGCTCGAGCTCCCCTTTTATGGCCCATACGTCAGCGGGGCCATCTGAAAGGTACAAAAACCTCAACTACAGCCTGTGCGTAAAAATTACTCTCGGCCGGCCCAATAAATAAGGGTAAAATGGTGAAAACCTGTGCATTGGTCCAAAATATGCGTTTATGATTTACTAGCGAGCATAAATAAATCGCGCGCACATATTTTACACGGCCGCACCGAAATTTATGATCGTGCGAGCCGGGGCCGACACAGCCGCACATAGCGACGCTGGCCGCGCTTATACAAAATGTATAGTATAAATTAAATACAACTAAATGCACATTAATATCGTATAAACAAGTCCGGCCCTGGCCGTGCCCAGAAAAGCTCCGGAAGTATCCCTTTTTGTGTGTACATTCGGTACGGAAGGGACGGGAGGGCAGGGACATGTTGCGGAGGTTGCGAGGACGGGCCCAAGCACGGACTCCTGTGGCACTCGCCAAACGAAAACGTCATGTTCAAATGCCCCATGATCTATTGTTTTCATTTTCTTTATCTGCGGACCAGCTGGATTTCGGACGCCGGGACGTTATAGGTTCCCGGCAGGCACGAGATTTTGCTTTATCGGCCCGGCACATCTTCCAAGTGTCCTTTTATTTAATGAAATCTCGACCAACTGGGCCATTCGGCTCCTTCAGCCTGTACCCTTAGTTTCGCGTTTTTCTTGTCCACCACTATCTTTGGGGCGGATGAATTAATAGGGAGGAAGCAGGAAATAATACCCACTACGAACGATAAGACAAATGATTTTCAAATAAAATCATCATTTATCACAAATCACAAGCATTTGAATTTTGGATAAATAAAAGATATATAATATTCAAAACTTTCACTTGTTTGAGAGAAAAACAAGAATCTACGGAATTCGAAAATTCAATACCACAATGAATATTATATCGTATATATGTATGTTATATAATATAAGATCGTTTAACCTTGATTTTCTAAGCTACACGGGTATCTGATACCAGTTCTTTCATTCGTATAATTCGAATTCATATTGAAAATATATATTTTAGAAACATACCGACCACATAAAATAAAATGCATATGTTTTTGTAATATTTTATTATTTTTCTTATGTTGTTCTCCCTGTGCATATGTGTTTAGTATATACAAAGTTGATTCAGTGTTTATTTTTGTTATTCTTAGGTATTTATATAGACATATTTCTTACTAAGAAAATCTTTCTTAAACGGTAAAAAATGTTGGGATAAATTTGATCCAAAATAGTACAGATATAAATCCATAAGAATGTGGTGTGAATTTGAAAAGAAATTTATAAAGCCCTAGATTAAAATTATACGAAGAATTAGTCGAATTTACATTAATTTAGAATAAAATTAATTACGCATTGCTTTCGTTAGATAAGATTTGTAAGATTAATTTCATTGGATTTTAAGTTGAATTCAAAATTTTCTTGTATATTGTTTTAATAAATCTCCACTTTATTATTTTTATATAAGAAACAGAATACATATACCACAGAGCTTATAAAACTAAATGAAATTTTTAACTGTGTATTATCTTTATATACTCTACGAGTTTTTTCTATATTCGTTAATACTATTAATATTAATTATTATATTATGATCACACAATTAATATTTATGCTCATTTTTCTCTTTATGGGCAAACATCTGCAGATTACAAATAGGAGCGAATAAATTTACACTGACAAAAACTGTTGGATAAAATGTCGAAAGAAATAGCCATGCTCATTTAATGGATATCATTGATTTTCAGCTTTATTTAAATCAATTCGGACAATTATTCCTCTTAAGAATGGGCTTACGTAATGTACTATTTAGAGCCTCACTATATACTATATAAAGTAAATCAATTCGAAGCGAACGCTCGATCGAAAATTAATTAAATATTTATACCATTTCAATAATGTTGCTGGAATCGAATTAAATAATATTTTCTAAATTAGTCTTATTTCGACTATTAACATTAGTTGAATTAGCAATGAAATATTACAAAAAACGTTTTACGAATATCTCACTTACTTACTACTACTACTACTGGAATCGATCATTCTGACTAAGTTTTAAATCTAACGATTGAAAATCAACAGTTTTAATTAGTATTATTAATATGAATTCATAATTTTGTTCCGTTATAAGAGTCACAAAAATTGCTAACTAAGTACATAATTTCACTAAAGCAATTTTTCAATAAACAAACTAATTCGTTAAATGGTCTCAGTAATCAGGTTGGTTATGATTTTAAATAATTGTTTAATATATATGATAATAATTAATTATGTACACAATTTTTACAAATATTCTGAAAAATAAATTTTCCTAATAGCTAAGTAATCTTTTATTTAAAATTATCTGACCATTGCAAAATCGCCCCTTTAAAATTAATAATATCTTAACATACTATTGTTGTATTTAAAAAAATGATTTTACGAACGTACGGACTCAGTGTAAGTTTCCCTTGTAAATACTGCTGTTTTAAGTTGAATTCATTGATATTTATATTTTGCCACTATATTCATGATAAAAAATTTTTACAAGTACCTTAAAATATTTTGGTTGGTTGGTTGGCTTAAGTGGCCAGTCCGAACCTAATCCGAATCCAATTAGCGTTAGAATTACGCAGTTTTGATACCATGTTATATTACCTGGTTATTAGGGTCTACATAGAAACTGAAAAAGGGACTCTTTCTCTTTTAGGTTTTTCCAGCTGTGACAATAAATGGTATATGAATATGCGAGATGTGTTCGAAAAAAAAGGTGACTTTTTAAATTTCGCGGGCTACGTACATTCGATTTTTGTTTTTTGTCTTCGTTATGTTGGTACATATTTCCCCAATATATGTTGACGTCTTCAGCCATTTTGAATTTTTATTTTTTTTTTTGACAGATACAAAGATTAAACGTGTTTTGATGTGCTTGGCGATTTCTTGCTCTCTCTCTCTCTCTCTTCTCTTCTGGCCGCATACATTGGGATGAATTATCGAAGTTATAACCATATGCTCTTGTTTCGTCACCAGTTATGACCCTTTTGAGTAAATCTGGATCGACGTTGACGTCATTCAACAACTCTTGAGCGATGCTCATGCGACGGTTCTTTTGGTTAGATTTTAGCTATTTTGGAACAAACTTCGCTGCCACACGTGTCATGCCCAAAACATTCGAAAAAATTGCATAGCATGAGTCAACCGATATGCTAACATCCTCAGCAACTTTTCTAATAGTGATTTGACAACACTTTTCTTCATTGCTTTAAAGTTTTTATCTAATCTTTATATCTTTCAAAAACAAAGTCAAAATTCAAAATGGCTGAACACATCAACTTATGTTAAGGATATGTATACCAACATAACAACAACAAAAAAACAAAAATCTGATGTACTTAGCACCCGAAATTTAAAAAATCACATTTTTTTTAACATACCTCGTATATATGTATATATCTTAAAATATGTACTTTTTGCTATTGTTTCGAGCATTTCGATAAATATTTATTAAATCGGCAAAACCAAATTTGTGAAAATCACGTTATTTTCAAGAAATCAACTAGGCGTTAACAGGAATCTAAGAAATACTTCGGCATATGTGTATGTTTGCGAATATTCCAACGAAACTCATGATGTAATAATGCACCGAGTGTCGACAATTTTCAATTTTGTCCGGATCCCACCTCCGCTCGAGGAGCCCCAGCATCGAGCAGCTCCCTCGATTTCTCTCCCCAAGGTCAGTGCGGGCTGATAAGGGCAATAGATCAGGAATCGCTTCCATCTCCTGGAGCAGGAGCGTCCCGAGCCGGCCCTATCAGAGCCCGGGATGTGTCATGGTAATAGTTTTACGGCCACCTTGGGAGGCATTCGAGGAATAGAAAAATGAGCACGGGAAATAAATAAGTGAATATACCTACCAGCGCCTAGAAGAAGCGCAGACGGATCGGGAACAAGACAAATTGGAGCAGAAGTAATTTATGTCCCAACTGGTGTCTCTCCTGCAGGTCCACGCGCCCCAGCATCGGGACCACCCCCGCACACATGGGCTGAGCGGGTGGCGAAAATTAGCTCCTGCGAGGGAGGGGAGTGCGCTGCCCAACGCCGGGTACATAACCCACCGCCGTGTGTGCACGTACTGCGCCGCAAGACGGCAAGGCTTCCAGCCCCGAAACATGGCCCGAAGTACATAAACCATTCGCCCGAATAAAGTTGTTATAAGTTCGCCTCCTCGCCAGAAAATCAATCATGATGCCGGCCCCGCAGCCCCCGGCGAGGCCAGCTTTCTTTTGTCGGGCGAAGGCACGTAAGACAACGAAATTTATCGGGCATAATTAGGATTCACAAGCGGTGGCATAAAGCAGGACGGCATCCCAAGATTACGCGCCGGCATTTAAGAAACCAACAGATGTTTACGCCCGGCTAATGTAATTATGATTTTCCCTTATGCTGCTTCCGGGCGCGCCCGTCCAAAAAGAAAATCCTCACCGACACCGGCGGGAGCCTTCTTTTTTCTCCGGACTCGACTCGCGGATCCACGAGCGAGTGAATTTTCTCAGCCACCCTCTGAGCATGCAAAAGCCTCCGCCTTCGACGCGAAAAATAGCGAAGAAAGTTTAAATGAATTGCTTTTCACACGCAGATCTCGTGCGCCGCTCATTTGCATATTTCAGGCTCACTGAGAAATTTATTCCCGCCATGATATCGCAGAATCGCTGCTGTAATGAAAAGCTTTAAATTATTAAGCATTTAGCAAAATAAAATGCTCGGACAGTGTCTATAGAAAATGTTTTATATATACATTAAAAAAATACGGTTATAGGATAAAAAGTTGTCAAGTGCGAGAGAGACCTTGGACTATAAATGTTCCTTATCAATTATTCTATAAATTTTTAAAAGTCCTTCAAAAAATTGTAACCTGACATGAATTTCCCAAAATACTACTTTTTATTTTTTATACCACAAGATGAAGATGAAAAAAAAAACATCTTTTAAACATTATTTATATAGTATTTTATTTAGTATAGATATATAATATATATATAAGCTATTTTAAAAAGTCTTCGATACTTTTCCTTCAATCCTATACTTCAAGAAAATTTTTATTGCATTTTAAGGGGGTGTCCTGAAATAGAATGTTCTAAAACAGGGTTTTTTTGTGATTTTTTTTAGAAGGGAAAGAAATAAATGAAGTTATTGAATCTTCAGGTATAGTTTTATACATATTTAACGACTACAAAACAATTTTTTTAAAGTAAAAAAATATTATTATAAATGATTTCTGAGCCAATTTCAAGGGCGTCTTATCGCTGCATTCTCCAGTCGTCGGCAAAGATCCACCTCGTAATTCTTGAGTAAAACAAAAAAACAAAAAAAATATTAATTTATTATGTATTTTTCTTCTGGGTGAACTAAAAAATTGCAGAAAAATATGTGAAATAAAAAATTTTGACAATGCGTTTTTTAGAAAATAAGAATTAAATTTAAGGTGCTATAACAATTATTTAAATAAACTTTTTAACGAGCTTTTTAAGTTCACTTAGAAGAGAATTTAATACTGAAGAAAAAAAACTTTGTTTCAATTATATAAGTCGTTTAGTTTTTTAGCTATCACGCCCGCCATTTAGAAAAATTGTGAAAATAAAATCTAGAGAAAACGCGTCTCAAAGTTCTCAATAAGAAAAAAAAAAAAATAACACGTACACCTGCTCGACGCTCGTCTGCTTTCGGCTTTATATTCTTGGAAATATTTAGATTTGGCCTCTGTCACTTTGTAAACATATTCTTAAATAGTTTATCTATCGATTTAAGCAATAAAAAAAATCGAGTTTTTTAACATTTTAATTCAGGACATCCCCTTAAGTAATTTTCGCTGCAAGGTGTTTTAATATTTTTGACGCATATTCCTTTTAAACCCAGAAATAAAATTAAATTAATGGAAATGGTCCGTTTCTCTTGGAAAACTAGACAAATGTTTTCCCTCTGGTGAACTATTGGAATATTTGAATTTAAATATTTCGTAGTCGAAGATATACTATACATATTTTAAGAAACGTTTGCAATTTATTGGGCCAAGTGCATAAAAGCCAGCAAATGCTCTTTACTTGATATTTGTAAGATATACTGATTTATGTAAATAAGAATGCAAGTGCTTTTACTGGAAACATAGTAAATACTTGAAATTGAGTGAATCAACAGTGGCTTTAACATTGAAATGAATATGCAATTTGTGGAGACTTAGAGCCAAAAAGTATTCAATAGAAGAATATTAGCTGAGACATGCACCATTTAACGCGCGTGTGCTCTCAACTCAAAACCAAATTCACAATGACTTTCAAGGTTCTGAAAGTTGATAGATCTTATGCAAATTTTACTTCACACAAAATTATCTATAATTAAGATTAAAACAATTATCACTAAGTCGGTGCATTTACATCATATTTATGTATAGAAAAAGTTTTTTTTTTTTTTTTAATATCTACTCTTGCTTGAATCAACTACCAAGTTAATTTAATTAAGACTTTAATTAATAGGCTTGGAATGAATGGCTGAACTCGGCAATTCTGTTAGTATAAAAGCTGTGAATTCTGACACTATGATTTAAATTTTATATTTGCAAGAGGCACAAAAATGCTTTTAGTGTGAAATTTCTAATTACTCCAGCAATCGGTAATTCATGGGTCAGAAATTTGAAAATACTCAACTGGTATTTAGTTCAAGTTGCTTTGTCACATATAACACATCATTTGTCACGTGTCATATGAAATCTGCAATACGTGCTCCGTAGAATGTCATATATCACATGTTAATGGGTATTTCCAAATTCCTACAGATGAATTATGATTGTTTAAATATATTTTCCATTATTACCTATTACCAATTATTTTAATAATTGGAAATTTATTAATTATTTTGTTCAATATTTCTATAATCATAACTCATAGGAAACAAAATTTAATATTGATGAAAATAAAATTTTGCAAATCTCTGGTTGTGTTCAAAGACAATCATATTCTACCTACGGTACAAAGGCTGTTATAAGATAGCATGCTTCAGCATGTAGAATGGAATTGAAACTGATCGCAGCACGTCACAGCAGACAGTCGCATTTGATGACTGTGTAGAGCTGGGCCCCATTAGAAAACTCCGTGATGAAAAACGTAAATAAACCAATCGGTATACCTCTTCTGAAAAAGCACGATCAGAAACACACCAACACAGTGCCACAAAATGCAATGCAGAACTGAGCGGCTTGGCAATAGATGAACTATAAAACCCCTTAAAATACATATAAAAACAAGCCATATGAAATAGAAAATGCACATGTAGTGATGTAGTCCGACAATCGCTACGAAATAACCCTGCTTCTTATGGCGGAAGATCCTAAATAAGCCACTCCACGCGCCTGAACTTATGCAAAAATAATGTTCTACTAGTTATAACTTCTTATGATCTGAAAAACATTATGGTGACAAGAACAAAATATTAGCTGCGTTTTTTTCATCTGGATCTGGCTCTGGATCAGGATCAAATGAAAAAAACGATTCAGATTAATCACCGGGATCACGATTTTGGGTTTGAGGAGCTTGAATTCCTGTTTTTGCTAATCTAATAAGAATTGGGGATTAGACGACAGCTTTCGTCAAAGAAAACTCAAAAATAGCCTTCACAGTTTTGTTTTTTATTAAATCCCATAATCAGAAAAACGATTTGATTTATTTTGATACTATAAATTACTTTTTCTTTGTGTGCTCAGAACCAATCGACTACAAATTTCATTGCTGCCATCATTTCAGACAAGAAAAACTACAGCAGCGACTCTGTTAGAAATTTCCGAACTATTCATCCGACACTAGCACTTCTCGTAGAATTTTTTGTAACCACTTTTTGCGGATCATTGATTCTAATCCAAATGAAAGTGTGGATCACGAGTTGTTGTTGTATGTCAATGTTAAGAGATTGATCCAGATCCTGATCCGATTGAAAAAAACGCAGCTATTATAGGTTTTTGCACTTAAAAACAACTCTAGCCACTTCTTCGAAAGAAAACAATAGAGAGGGCTTACCGCTTATTGTCACCGCGCCGTACATTAATCTACGAGATGGCGCTAGTGGTATTTGTAGGCGAAACCTTTAAATTAGTATTATTCAATGTACTTAAAATATACTTTTTTGTTAGTGTATAACTATTTTATTTTATTTATTTTATAATATTCTAATTCTACTTTGTGTAAATTTTTCAATCGCTATAAATTAATAATATTCAAAAGTTCCTAGTTAGAGTTAGCAGCATGGTAATTTTTTTAGTAGGCTAACTTTTTAACGCAAATATCTTTAATATTTAGTTCTCGCCCTATAAGGATTTTGGTATCATAAGAACGGTACTCCTCCCTAGTTAGAATTAGTAGAACAAGCGGAATGTGAATGAGCTATACTTCCATAAGGAGTATGTTATTGTTATTTTGCCAAAATAATCGGATGGTAGTGAGCAGTTCTACTTCACGGGGGTTTTGGATGAACTTGTGTTTTATGTGTGTTTGCCGAATTGCTCACTATTGCCCACTGAAATGTAAGAACTGACCTGCTAAATCAAGTTTGAAAAATGAGACTATGTTTAGCACAGGCTCAAACCTCATAGGGCAAATTATGCTGTTAACAATGCCCGGAAATACTGCACAATTTGTTTAACACTATTTCTACCGAAAGTGTCAAAAGACACCTTTTGAAATTTTAAATTAACACTAGAACTACCGGAATGCAAGTTTGTAATTTTAATAATTTTCTGCACCTTTAATGTAATTTCTTTGAACTTTGAATTCATAATTATACCATAAATGGAGAAGGTTTCTAAATATGTTGTTAATTTTAACCTTAATAAACTTTATCATAAATCATAAGAGATAACTTTGAAGAATATAATCAATTCAAGAAAGGATTTGAAAAGCCGTCAATTTGACGGCTCTAAGATTAGCTTAATCGTTATCCGCCAATTAAAGTTTTGTCTTTTCCTATAATGGCTGTTAAATTAATTATACGATATCTTTTGGCACCAGTCTCCTTCTGGATCTAAAATACGTATGTGGTATACACTTTTCTACCATGAGGAGTCTTTTGACACCTTAACCCTTATGTAAGTGACAAAAAAAAAACTTCATCAGAGTGACGAAGTACCCGGGTACCTTCATACATTTTATACGTAATGTAAACAGTCAAGTTCTGTTTTTACATTACACTTACTTTGATTATTATTATTTGAATGAAGCTAAGCGGGCAAACAAAGTAGGCGAGGGATTGAGTGGGGTACGCGGTTATCGGTGCACAAGAAACACTCATTCCACGCATCGTGCTTGTTCTTGACACTTGACCGTATACGTTTGTTTTTCTTCTACGAATTCAGTTGTTAGTTTATAATTATTTCATTATGAATATTGGAGCGAGTACTTCTAAACAAAAACCACGCGTTAGGCGATATAATTCGACAGAATTAGCGGCGATGCTAGCAGAGTCTTCTAGTGATGAAGATGATTTTGTTGCTTCTGATAATGAAAACGATTATATTCCTTTGGTTGACGAGAGCAGATCGGAAGTTTCTGATGTTGAGCCAGAAGCCGAAGTCGAAATCGAGAGTGACTATTACGATTCAGGTGATAGCTTTGAAGGGGAATTATCTGAAAACGTTATGATTGCAAAAGATGGAACTCAGTGGCAGCTTAATCCATTTCCAAGTACACAAACTAATCGTCGAAACATCATTCGACAACGGGGCGGAGCTGCATCTTTCACTAAACTTTACAATCCAATGGAAATATTCAAAAATATCTTGTCCAATGAAATGTGCGACATAGTTTTGCGGGAAACTAATCGAAAAGGGACTAAGATTACTGAAGCATACAATAATAAACTGATGGAAAATTACCCTGATATCAGCAAGCGACCGAAAGAAAAAACATTCAAACCATTTACAGAACAAGAATTGAATGCATTTTTTGGCATTCTAATTTGTAGTGGAGTACATAGATCTAATAGAGAGCATTTGACTGAATTGTGGAAACCTGATCACTTACCACTATTTCGAGCTGCAATGTCCCATGATAGATTCAAATTGTTGTTACGCTTCATAAGGTTTGATAATGATGTTACACGTCCTGAGCGTTTGTCAGTTGATAAAGCAGCCGCTATTCGAGATATTTGGACAATGTTCATTTCAAATCTGAATAAAAATTACAAGCCACGCGAATGTATTACCGTTGACGAACAGCTATATGGGTACCGTGGGCGGACTCGCTTTACTCAGTACATGCCATCGAAACCTGAAAAATATGGCATACAAATATTCTGGGCTTGTGATGCAAATAATTCCTACCCCCTAAATGGACAAATATATACTGGAAAACCAAGTGATGGTAGTCGTCAAACAAATGTCGGAGAATGCACTGTATTAGATCTCGTATCTAAATACAAAAATTCTGGACTGAATGTAACAACAGATAACTTTTTTACGTCTCTTCAACTGGTTCATTCCTTGAATTTGTGGAACATGACACTAGTTGGAACGGTGAGAAAAAATAAACGGCTTCTTCCTACAAACATGCAAGCACACAAGGACAGGGCGATTTATACTTCGAACTTTGCCTTTAGTAAAGTAGCAAATGTGTGCTCTTACGTTCCTAAAAAGAATAAAGCAGTAATAATGTTGTCATCGATGCACATGTCATCAGTTATTGAAAGTAATAAGGAAACTGCTAAGCCAGAAATAATTTTATATAATAATAAAACCAAAAGTGGAGTGGATAATATGGATAAGCTATTAGGAGAATATACCGTAAAACGCAGGACGAATCGGTGGCCTTTAGCACTTTTTTACAATATCATTGATATTGCAGCTTTGGCAGCGTATGTAATTTACATGGAGAATAATCCACAATTCGTCTCAAGTGACAAACGCTGAAAGTTTTTGAAATCCTTGAGTCTACAATTGTGCCATGAAAATATAGAACAAAGATCCAAAAATTCCATAGTGATTTCAAAACTACATGTTAGATCTGCAATGCAGGATGTGCTTGGCCAAGAACTACATTCGATTCCTTCTGGATCCATAACTTCTACAAATCAGACTAGACGGGTTTCTACAGGCCGTATTGCAATTGTTGGAAGCTGCTTCATATGCAGAGAACTCAAACGCAAGGAAAGAAAAACGCGAAAAGCTTGCACTTGCGGAAAACCAGTTTGTGATGAACATTCAGTAACTCGTCCAACATGTAACAGCTGCTCTGAGAGTTTTTCTAATTCTGTATAAATAAAAAAATTGCATTTTTTTTTAATATAAACTAAATAAAACATTTTGATAAATATTTATTATTTCATTTTTTGCAATGTCATACAAAAAATAAAGAGGTACCCGGGTACCATATCACTCTATCATGGGTGCAAACAATTTTTAAGCCTCCTCAACATAGTGTGAATGGGCTGACGTGGTCAAAACATAAAAAAAATATGGTTTACAAAAAGTCAAGAGCTCTCACGAAGCCACAGCTATCTATAATGCGTAAAACATATTTTTTTTTTTTAATTGAAAATGCAAAAGGTACCCGGGTACCTCGTCACTCACATAAGGGTTAATAATCTTATAACATTGTTTAAATGAACTTGAATCATATACACATAAATATCAATACCATTTGAATTCTAGGGACGCCTCATTTCAGTAACAAATCAAGAAAGGAGTTTTCGTTATAGCAACTAAATTCAAATGTTTACAATTTTGCATTTAACTATAGATCATTGCAGTGATTAGTTCTAAATCGAGGTCTGACATTTATTTTGCAGTGATTTAGTGAGAAATTTGTTGAAATATCTTTTACAGGCAAGTAGTAGAAATATTACAAAACTTTTATTTTTTAGTTTATTTATTTCAATTTATTTGTAACAATAAGGGTGACGATGGATAAGATATATGCATTTAAACGCAAAGGTGTCAAAAGATACCTTTTGGATGAAATAGGTATACACAAAGCCGTGGTAGAAATAGTGTTAAACAGAAGCAAATAAAAAATCATTAAATTGTCCCGAACCAATTTTTCTTATAACATTTTCAATTTTTCAAGGTTTTTCACAAAAATGTTCCTCGCCACAATCAGCTGGGGATAACAAAGCCAAATATAAAAATCATTGTGTCTGCCTTTGTTTATCCTTCGTATTTCACGTATATACCAACGAAATCTAAACTTTGCCGTAGCCATCTGCTTGTCATTGCAAAACTATTCTAATAGCAACAGAAAATAATTTAATACAAGTGGTAGTGGTGATGGATGCTGGAAATTGGCGGACAATTTATAATCGCTGTCGTGAGTACAAGTGCAAAAAACATGTGTTTAGTTTTATTTCTCGATTGGGGGTATCAACAAGATATGTCACACGCGAAGATACTATAAAAACCCAAAACAAGTGCACATACATATCGCCACCTTCATTTGGCTATTGGAATGATTTTTTGTAAATTTGTCTGCCTGCGGAACTTATTTTCGAAGTGAGTTTTTGTACGAGATCAGCAGTCCAGTTCTTATATGTCTATTATATGCTATTGCCGGTGTTTCTCGTATTAAGCGATTTGCATTGGAATTTCGGAACCTAACATGCATGTCGGCCCTTTCTTACTAAAGCCTGGTATGCTGTTGCCAATAAATTTCATGGCATACCTATACAAAACAAAACAATTGTAAAAAAAAAAACACTTAAGAAAAACTCAAGGAATTTTTTTTCTGTTTCGGTGGCCAACTGGTATACTGTTCGGCAAGATCAAAAGTAGTTCGAATTTCACGGACAGATGACGCTATAGCTATAATCTTTAATTAAATTTATTTTCTTTTCTTTATTTTAAATTAATTAATCAAACCAAGTACAGAAAATAATCTTTTAGATCAGTCTATATAGAAAGTACAATGAAAGCTAAAAACTCTAAACACTTTTATCTGTAGCGACACCTACCCCAAATCAAAAATTCTTAAAATTTTAAAAGCAATGCCTACCTACATAGTTTTTATTTAGGAAAACACCACCTCCACAATCCTATTCGCCCGAAAGTCAAATTTTCCTATTCCAAAAGCGCAGCTATTATCGTACTCATTCTGAATATAATAAAGTAATCTTTCAAATCTTGTATAAATATTGTAGGTCTTTAACTTTGAGATGAATATGACATCTTACAGCCAAAAAGTATGCAACAGAAAAGTACTAGCTGAGACACATTCAATTTAATACTGTAAAAGTTTGGCTTTAATTCATCACTCCTAGCAAGAGCGGAGCCAATTTTCTCCTCTTATTAAAAATGCATCAGCACCAAGCTTCATATATTCTCTTCATAGAAGAAAATATTGAGCTTTCACCACAGGATCCTCAAGATCAACGCAGCATCACACCATTCTCTTCAGACGAAGAGAATTGGGAGCTGATAATTGCTGAACGAGTTTCATCGATCGAGGAGTTAGAGCAGATGGAGTTGGAGCCCGATAACGACAAGCACCACAGCGGACGAAGGAAGACGAGCCAGCCAGCCCGCCAGCCCAAGCCTTATCAGATCAAAGATTATATAAATTCCGTTTTAATAAAGCAGTAGTGTGTAGTTAATCCCGGTTTTATTCCATTAAGGCACCCTACTTCCCAAAACATTGGTCCTTTCGAGCCGGATACGACATCTCAAGAATTTGGTGAGTAGAGTACTTTCAATTACACATTTCTGCTGTTTGATCTCAAATCAATTCGCACCTGCAATAAAGGTACGTTAAAATACAAGTGTTCTCCTCTGATTTCGAGGCTTAATTTCTCGTTTTTAAGCCTTTTATAGTGCATTTTAATGATAACGGGTTTGTCGGTAACACGCGGAGTTATACATTACGGTTTTCCGCAAGGTGATAACGGTGATCGTTGCCTGGGTAGGCAAATTACAATTTGACTATTTGCCAGTTTCGAAGCGTTATAGTCAGTTGTTTTGCCTCAAAATAATATCGCTTTGAAAAGTGAGTGCATTCAAATTTGTGGCTTTATTTGAATCTGCAAAGTCCTTTGGGTATTTTTTTTTTTCTTCCCGGTTTCTGTGACACCACGCTACAGCGGCTGGAGTACGTGATCCCATTAACACTGGCAATTCGATATAATTAATTATTATATGAAAACAATACTATAGCAGCGCGATTATAACAGAATTTCCCTCATATTAAACTCTACTTCGTTTTCTTTTCGAAATTCTCTCCTTTTTTTTGTAACTCAGTAACTTACAGTGCAATCAGAATCACTGGGTAATAAGGCTCATTTAACACATATGTGAGTTGATATTGAGTCCCAACACGAAACATTATTCATTCCCTACATTATAACATTCAACCAAAATGACAACGTTGGAAGAGTTAGTGCGGAGCCAGAATGTTATTCAAGAACAGTTGGAGCGATTCATTAGTAATTTTAAAAAATCCCCTAAGCTGAGATTAGAAAGTCAGGGCTATCTTGAGGGCCGGCTTGAATCCTTGACTGAATTAGGTAATCAATTTAATTCTTACGACGAAGCAATTCGCAAAATTTCCGAACAAAGGGATCATGAATATTTCACGGATAATATGTATGACAAATTTAAAGATATATACTTTGAATACCAGGGCATTATTAGAGACATGTTGTCTAAACTGAAGGTATCTGCATCAGATTCTAAGCCCGATGCCACACTTAATAGCTCAACCGAGGTTAATGCGCAGCTAGAAGAAGAGTCAAGTAGCGACGCTGCATCTGATAATGTCTCTGTTGTTTCCGCAAATGTAGAACAGTCAAATAATAATGTCAAACTACCGCGTATAACAATCCCTACATTCTCAGGAGATTATGGTTCTTGGTTGTCGTTTTACGATATATTCGATTCAATGGTAAATTCAAATCCTAAATTATCCGCAGTGCAAAAAATGCATTATCTCAAAACTTCTCTCTCTGGCGAAGCAGCAACGATAATACGACACTTAAACGTAACGAATGATAATTATTTAATAGCGTGGAATAATTTAGTTAAGAGATATCAAAATCCCAGGGCTCTTGTAAATAATACCTTAAAAAGATTATTGTCTCAAGCTCACATTCAAGTAGAAACAGCTTCTCATATTCGATACGTCATCGATGTAACTAATGAGTGTTTAGCTACATTAAAAAATTTAAAGCTAAAAGTCGATGAATGGGATCCTATTATCATATATCTCATACAAGAACGCTTACCTAAGGAAACAAGGGAATTATGGGAACAAAAACAAGGCAATTCCACTTCTTTGGCCAGTTTAGTAGAGCTCATTGAGTTTCTGGAAGGTCGGTTTCGCACTCTCGAAACCCTTCATTTGCAAAAAAATTCTCAGAAACCACCCTCTAGATTATCCGAACGAAAGACTGGCTCATTTCACGCCACCAGATTTAATTGCCCTCTATGTAAAGGTGCTCATGCGCTGAGGAAGTGTTTCAAATTTATGAAATGGCAACCTCAAGAAAGAGCAAAATTTGTATCCTCTAACTCCATATGTTATAATTGTCTAGCGCAAAGTCATCAGGTCAAGAATTGCCCCAGTGGAAAAACATGCCAACATTGTCAAAAACGACATAACTCGCTATTACATATTGCAGAGGAATCTTGTGCGTCTCCGGAAAAGGGAGAAAATTCAGGTGTCCATTCAGAAAATCCCAAGAATCAAGCCCTCGTCTTCGCTCCGAAAAACAAAGTGACATCTTGTTTCTCTCGTGAAAATAAACTCGTATTACTTGCAACTCTTCGAATAAAAGCTATTTCAGCCAAGGGAGAACCGATCATACTAAGAGCCCTTATTGATCCCGGTTCACAAACAACATTTGTCACAAAAAGAGCTGCTCAACTTCTTCAACTCAGACTTCATCGCTCCTCTATTGAAATCGCTGGGATAGGAAATACGATAACAGCGAAAGCGCATTGTTCGGTTGAATTCACAATGCAACCCTATTTCAAGAATGTACCTAAAGTTGAAATCAAAGCAGCCGTTCTTGACTCATTAACAGATTTTCTTCCCTCTAAAAAATTATTCATTCAGTCGAAATTTGTTGAAGGTCTGACTCTTGCGGATCCTTCTTTTAATTACCCAGGAAAAATTGATGTCGTACTTGGCGCTGAAGTATATGCGAAGATCCTTGAAGAAGGATTAATTCGTGGTCATTCAGATTCCCCAACAGCTCAGAAAACCTCATTCGGTTGGATCCTTTTCGGAGAAATAAATTCCCTAGTTTGTGCAAACAATAATTCCCAAAATAGCCCCACTCTAAGTTTTTGCTCACAACTAAAGGAATGCGATGCCATAACTCGTTTTTGGGAAATCGAAGAAATTTCTACCCCTCATCAGATGACACCCGACGATTCTCTGTGCGAAAATATTTTCAGTGAAACTCACTCTCGAAACCCAGAAGGCAGATATATTGTCCGGTTACCTTTCGCACCTTTACTTGAAGGTCAATCAAGATTCGGTGATTCTCGGCAGCGTGCTTTAAAACGATTTCAGGCGTTAGAAAGACGTCTTAAGGCAGATCCTGAATTAAGAGATAGTTATAACCAATGTTTAAAAGAATATATTGAAGAAGGACATATGGAGAAGGTCCCTCCATCAGAATTAGATAGAAACCCAGATACAATCTTTTATCTGCCACATCACGCGGTGATTAAAACTGATAGCTTAACCACCAAGACCAGGGTTGTCTTCGACGCTAGTTGTAAATCAGCTAATGGCTATTCGCTAAACGATCGTCTTTTGTCTGGTCCTCCATTACAGCGCGACATTACTCTTTTATTAACTGAATGGAGACAACATAAATTCGTGTTTACGGCCGACATAGCGAGAATGTATCGCCAGGTATTGATACATCCAGAAGAGAAAGATTTTCAGAGAATAATCTGGCGCGCCGAATCGGATGATTTCCCTTCTGATTATCGCCTTTCAACAGTAACCTTTGGGGTTACTAGTGCCCCATTTTTAGCTATACGCGTCTTACATCAGCTCGCTAAAGATGAAGGTAATGATTTTCCTAGTGGAGCTAAGATCCTTCTTAATGATATTTATGTTGACGATGTACTCTCTGGAAGCGATACCTTAGTCAAAACTCGGGACAGTAGGATACAAATTGATTCAATTTTAAGACGCGGAGGGTTTGAGCTTAGGAAATGGGCATCTAATTCTGAGGAAGTGCTTTCTGATATCCCTGAATCCAAACGCTCGTCTTCTCCCACTATGGTTATCAGCGCTGATACCGTGATTAAGACATTAGGATTGCATTGGACACCCTCAGAAGACCGTTTTACCTATCAATTCCAGGCTACTAATTCTCAACCCCCTCACACAAAGCGAAAAATTCTCTCGGTGATTGCCAAAATTTATGATCCTCTGGGGTGGTTATCCCATATCACTATATCAGCAAAAATTTTCCTGAAGTCTCTATGGAATCAAGGGTTGAAGTGGGATGAGCCAATTCCTCTAACCTTGGCTGAACGATGGTCAGATATTTTAACTTTGCTTAATAACCTGAATGAAGTTTCCATTCCAAGATTTTTAGATACAGAGCCTAATAGTGAAGTCCAGCTCCATGGCTGTTGTGATGCTTCCGAGGAAGCTTACGGTGCAGTATTATATCTTCGAGTAAAAACTCATGAAGGTATACGGGTTCATCTTCTCACAGCGAAGACAAAGGTAACTCCTTCAAAACCCATCACACTGCCAAGATTAGAGCTATGCGGTGCAGTCTTGCTCTCAAGACTTGTTAAAAAGTTTTTACCGTCTGTCGCGGCGAAAGAAATCTCTACCTTTCTGTGGACGGATTCCACTATAGTTCTTTCATGGCTCAAGCGTCAGCCATACAACTTCAAGACCTTTGTTCGAAATAGAGTCTCCGAAATTCTAACAAATCTTAACTCAATTTCACATGAATGGAGACACATTCCCTCTCACGACAATCCAGCGGATTTAGCGAGTCGAGGAATTTTAGTACTTGAAAATATAAACGAAAATATGTGGTGGCATGGCCCTCAGTGGCTTTCTCAATCAAATTCGTTATGGCCATCTTCTATTACTCCTTCCCCTGAGCTTGAATCTGAGAAATTAGAAATTAAAACTACAAGGGCATTCCTCGGACAGAAGTCAAATGAAGACTTTTCGCACTTCACGAAAGTTCTCTATAAATTTTCCTCTCTCTCACGTCTCCTTAGAGCCACAGCTTTGTGCCAGAAATATATAAACAAAAAATCGCAAACTAAAACCGCCAATAACTGCCCTTCAATTTCAAATACAGATTTAACCCCAGCCAGGATGTTTTGGATTAAACATGAGCAACGACGATTTTTCATGGAAGAAATACATTCGTTGTCCTCTAATGAGCCACTTAATCGAACAAGTAAGATCATAGCTCTCAATCCATTTTTGGACAGCACAGGTTTATTGAGGGTAGGCGGTAGACTCAGTGAATCCTCGTTATCATATAATGAAAAACATCCCTTAATTCTTCACCCGGCTAGTCATTTAACACGACTGTTCATTGAGTACAGCCATAAACTTTGTCTGCATGGAGGTACTACGTTAACTCTCTCGGTATTGCGGAAAACTATGTGGATTGTAAACGGAAGAAAGCTCGTAAAGGAAATCATTCGCAAATGTATTCCTTGCTTCAAAAATTCTTGTCAGGTGAAAAATCAACTGATGGGAGCCCTTCCTGCCTCTAGGATTAGTCCTTCTCGTCCTTTTACTAATGTCGGTATTGACTATGCAGGGCCTTTTCATTTAAGAGTCTCTCGTACTAGAGGATGCAAGACTTACAAAGGATACATAGTCGTATTCGTATGTTTTAGTACAAAGGCAATCCATATTGACGTAGTAAGCGATCTTACTACTGAGGCCTTTATGGCCTGTCTAAGACGTTTCATAGCTCGCCGTGGATTATGTTTAAACATATACTCAGACTGTGGCACGACATTTGTAGGGGCAAGGAACCAAATAGATAGAGAAATTAAGGCTGCGTTTTCGAAAGCAACAAGACAAGCTGCTGATATGGTTAGCATAAATGGTATAAAATGGCATTTTATTCCCCCTGCCTCACCACATTTTGGTGGTCTGTGGGAGGCCGGAGTGAAATCCATTAAATATCACTTAAAGCGGATCGTAGGAAATGTCCCTCTTACTTATGAGGAAATGTGCACCATTCTTATGCAAATTGAAGCCTGTCTTAACTCACGGCCCCTATGTCCCCTGACGGATGATCCCAATGATCTTAAAGTGCTCACCCCAGGCCATTTTCTCATCGGAGATGCTCTTTTAGCACCTCCTGAAGAGGAGTTATTAGCTACAAATTTGAATTTACTTACTCGATGGAACCTTCTTCAACGGTTGAAGCAGGATTTCTGGAGATCCTGGAGACAAGAATATATATCTCGTCTTCAGCAAAGAACAAAGTGGCTACGAGCTTCCAGCAATATTGAAATTGGCGACTTAGTTCTCATAAAAAATGAAAATCTCCCGTCCAATCAATGGGCTTTGGGACGAGTAATTAAGACCCACCCTGGCAGCGATCAACTTGTTCGCGTCGTCACATTAAAAACTCAATCAGGTGAACTCAAAAGGCCTGTAACAAAACTCTGCCTGTTACCCTTAAACGCGTTGGATAATATTTCAAATAAAAAAGGGGAATTGTCACTGGAATAAAATGAAATGAATAATTGAACTCAAATGAAGACATTTCCTCACCGAGAACATTTGTATTTGAATTAATATTAGCTGAATTATTGAATTATTGAAATGTGTAATTTAAAGTTACTCTCTACCTCATGTCCTTTAACCCTTCCTATCCAAGACACTCACACTTAAATGCTTCACATTATAAGTCTCATCATGCATTCATCTATGATACGTTCTACACAAAATTATCATGCGTCATGTCATCCTGCGATCATCGTCCTGCTACAACCTTGATATGCTGTACCCTCATCTGCCACGAACAGTTAGTTTATCCTGGCCTGGAATTGGACTCAACATAATCAGCAATATCTTGCGTTTTGGTCATCATCAAGTCCACATTAATCTTATTGAAATCTAGGAGATTTCAAGGGGGGCAAAATGTAAAAGTTTGGCTTTAATTCATCACTCCTAGCAAGAGCGGAGCCAATTTTCTCCTCTTATTAAAAATGCATCAGCACCAAGCTTCATATATTCTCTTCATAGAAGAAAATATTGAGCTTTCACCACAGGATCCTCAAGATCAACGCAGCATCACACCATTCTCTTCAGACGAAGAGAATTGGGAGCTGATAATTGCTGAACGAGTTTCATCGATCGAGGAGTTAGAGCAGATGGAGTTGGAGCCCGATAACGACAAGCACCACAGCGGACGAAGGAAGACGAGCCAGCCAGCCCGCCAGCCCAAGCCTTATCAGATCAAAGATTATATAAATTCCGTTTTAATAAAGCAGTAGTGTGTAGTTAATCCCGGTTTTATTCCATTAAGGCACCCTACTTCCCAAAACAATACATTTAATACGTGTCATTTAATACATGTGGACTGCTTGTGGATTCAAACCAAACCCACAAGCATTGGCGTAGCTAGGGATTTTCCCTAGGGTGGGCAGCCGTCCAGCTGAACAATCATTTAATGAGAAATTAGTTCATTCACTCTCCTTATTACTATCTGGCGTCTTTCTTAACTACTTAATAAAGTTGAAAGTCTAATGGTGCAATTAAATCCATAGTTCTATACTAATATTATAACTAGTGAAAGTAAATCTCTCTGTCTGTCTGTTACCTTTTCACGCTTAAACGGCTGAACGGATTTCGATAAAAATTGGCAAGAAGATGTAATAGTATCCTGGGGAAGGACATAGGCTAATTTTTACCGCGGGAAAATATATCATTCCCAAGCGAAAATCTAATACGTTGTTTTTAAACTAGAATAGTTGATATTTATAAACCATCGCCTACCACAGTTCGTGGGTCATTTTCTTTAGATGTACTTGTTGATGCTTTCGGTTGTATACAAGAACTAGAATTACTTCTATTTCCCATCTTTTCATTATCATGTATCACCGACTATTCGGGTTTTTTAAAGAATGTTTTCATATCTTTAAATACGAGGGGCGTTCAATGCATTTTCGGTGTAGGTATGAAAGAATAAGCAGAAAATTCTGAATAAAATTTATTTTTCAATGTAGTTCCCCATCACCTCAAAACACTTATTTGAGCGGGAAAGTAACTTTTCTGTAGCCCCTAAAAAATATTTTTCTTCCTTGTCTCAAAAATATTCATCAATTGCCGCCTTCAACTCTTCATCGTCGAAAAAATGCTTACCTCGAAGATCTTTCTTAAGATTTGGGAACAGAAAGTAATCACTAGGGGCCAGATCCGGGCTGTAGGGTGGATGATTGATTTCTTCAAATCCGCATTCCCGCACAGCAGCCTTGGCAACGCGCTCTGTGTGAACCGGCGCGTTGTCGTGATGAAGCAAGACACCGGCGGTCAATTTTCCATGTCTTTTTGCTTTTATAGTCTCATGAAGTGTGAAATGTACCCACGGATAGGTTAGTCCTTTCTGCTAATGTTTTCACTCTTACAAGACCATCTTTAAGTACAAGTTTCTCAACGATTTTGACGTTTTCTTCAGTAGTGGCACTAACCGGTCGTCTTCAATGCTCTCTCTACCCCGTTTGAATTCACTAGACCACTTCTGAATAGTAGATAATGATGGAGCAGAATCTTGGTAAACAGTCACCATTTCTTCGTGAATAACTTTTTAAGTCTTTCCTTGTTTTGTAAGGATTTTTATCACAGCGCGCTGCTCGATTTTTTTCAAAATTGTCGCATCAGTCATCGTAGTTGCCTTTTCTTAATGATATATTGAATACTAACGGTGACAGTTAAATAAAATTTTATATTTATACCCTCAAAAAGTGTCTTTAACTAATGAGATAATTTAATTACCCTCATCATTAGTATATCACCCCGATACCGAGAATACATTGAACGCCCCTCGTAAAAACAAACAAAATGCATTTCTAAATGAGGCGAGGCGATTGATTTAATTTGATGCCAACGTTCTAATTTACTAAAAACTTAGTAAAACAAAAAACATAACATACCTTACGTCTTTTCGATTAACTTGTATTAATTAGCTTTTATTGAATACTGTAATCCAAATATTGGAAACACCTAATACCGCGCGCAATAACAATAACCGAACAAGTGCACACCAACACTATTTTCTAGGTAAGGTTCGTATTGAATCTTAAAATAAAAAGCAATTAGACAGTATAGTAATTCTCCAACACTGTCGATTTTTCTAGGGTGGGCAAAGAGGTTTCTAGGGTGGTTATTGCCCACCCTTGCCCCCCCCTAGCTACGCGCATGCCCACAAGACTTCGAAGGTTGCTAGATTTGAATATTATTAAAACTGCCTTATTTTTTTAAAGAGTATCCGAAGCTTTACTCTCAATCGCTTATTTCTTAATATTTTAGTCTAAAAATTTAATTAAATATTCTTGAAATGATGCTTTATTATGTATACAATTTTTAAATAAATTCAATCTACCATAAGCTCAGAAAAAATTATCAAAAATATGCTTAAAATGAAGCTAATTTATGCTTTTTAAGCTTATGCATTTTCTGTTTTGATTACAAATTATTATTATAAATTATATTCAATTTTTATTCCTGAATTATTATTTTGAGAAAGTGTCCAGAGCTTGAAATAAAAAAAGTAATCCATTTTTCTTAGGTTTTCAGAGGATTTCTAGAACTGTGCTCTATTCCTTAATTATACTGTATTATTCTATCGATAAAAAGTTAAAAAAGCTGAAAGAAAAACATTTTAATCATATCTCGATTGTACCTTGTAGTAGGCATTACAATCGGCAATTATTTCTATGCGTAAATAATAATCTATTTGCTCATTTAATGTTATTGTAATGATCGTTTTTGTTCAAGAATACGGAAACACCGACTATAATAATATACCTTATATGCATGAATTATATCCATTGATTATATCATACTAAAAATTTAAAATTTTTTTCCAACAGAACAAGCGATATATAATTTCTATAGGATTTTTTCCCATTACGATATGTTTTTGAGAAGGTGAAAAAGATCGTATTTTGACCATTTTTGAAAATTTCCTAAAAAATAAGAAAGAGAAAGAAGAGTGTGGAAGCCTGAATATTTATCTAGATTTATAACATACCACTTTCTAATAGCACTTTATATCATGTACTAAGCATCCTGGGGAATATGTTTTTCAAGAACGTGCACCAGTTCTGATCTTTATTCACTATCTGTTGATCTGAAATAACCGCTTTATGCAAAAAAGCTAATTTCATGAAATATTTCGGCAAGTGTTAAAGTCTCTCATACTTTTTGATAACAGATAAAGGCTTAAGTTTTATTTATTTTTATTTTTATTTATTTATTTCGCTTAATACAAGCTACAAAACAAACAATAAACTTAAAACTACGGAACATAAACTACGGAACTTAAACTAGAGCTAAAACAAGAAGGAAGAAAAAGGGGGTAAAGACGGTGTAGAAGGGTTTACAATGAAGGTGGGTGGGGTGAGTAGAGGGCACGTTTGAGGGAAACTTTATCTAGATGGAAGTCGAAGACAGCCGTATTGTTTGCTTTACGAAGCATTCTGGTGAAGGGCTCAAAATGACCATAATTGGTTCGATGACTTTCGAGGCGGAAGGTTGGAAAAGATCTGATATTTCTAGGGTTGGTGTTGAGGGAAATACTATGTAGGAACTCAGGACAATCAATTGAACCCATTAGGACTTGATGGGCGAAGGTAATATCAGCGACATCACGACGGAGGGCAAGGGGCTGAAGGTCAATCAACTTTAGACGGTTTTCGTAGGGGGGAAGGTTGAGGTCATCTACCCAAGGAAGGTCACGTAACGCGAAGCGGATGAATCGGCGCTGAACCGATTCAATCCTATTGATGAACGTAGATTGGGAGGGTGACCAAACCTGAGAGGCATATTCCAGTAGCGGCCTAACGAAAAAGATGTAGAGAGATTTTGTTACGTAGGGGTTAGAGAATTCCTTAGACCAACGCTTAACAAAGCCAAGAGCTGAATTGGCTCTGCTTATAATATGGTCAATGTGGGACCGGAAGTTGAGCTCGCTATCGCAGATGACACCCAAATCTTGAAGGGAGCTAACAGATGGAATAGGTACGCCAAAGAGTGCATAGGATCTAGGGGAGAAGGAGGTACGTTTACGGGAGAAGGTGATCGATTGGCATTTGGATACGTTGAGCTCTAGAAAGTTGTTGGAGCACCATGTGGAAAAATTATCCAGGTCATTTTGAAGGAGTGTAGAGTCAGATACATTGGTAATTTGTTTAAAGATTTTCATGTCGTCGGCATAAATTAAGATTTCGGAGTGGTTAATAACGTTCACTACATCATTTATAGACAGTATGAACATTAATGGGCCAAGGTGACTGCCCTGTGGGACGCCGGAACGGGATATGAAGGGGTTAGAAATTGCGGAGTCAAAACGAACCATGTATTGGCGGTCAGTAAGATAAGAATTAGTCCACGAAATAAATTTTGGAGGGAAACCAAGGTAATGTAGTTTAAGACAGATGATATGATGAGAAATTTTGTCGAAAGCTTTGCTAAAATCGGTGGCAATAACATCAACATCAGCGCCGTTTTCCATCGCTTGCAAAGTACGAGAAACAAAGACAGCTAAGTTAGTAGTCGTGGACTTGCCTTTTAGGAAACCGTGTTGAACTGAGGACAAGATGGATTTACAGTGGAATGACATGGAGTCATAGATAATGCTTTCGAAGAGTTTAGGGATGCAAGATAATTTAGCTATTGGGCGGTAATTAGTTACATCACTTTTACAACCTTTTTTGTGAATTGGGGTTATAAAAGAGTCTTTCCAAAGAATGGGAAAGATACCCTCAGAAAGAGATTGAAGGAAAAGATCGGCAAGTGGCTGAATTAAGGAGACGGCACATTTCTTTAACACAATGGCAGGAATCCCATCAGGGCCAGGGTCATAGTCATCCTTGAGGGCACTTATTTTGGACGCAACGAGAGAAGGAACGATATCAATGGAGACAAGGGAGGTTTGAGGGGAGCTTTGCATGTAGGAGAAATAATTAAGGTCAGGAACGGAGTTGATGTCGCTGAAAGATTGACTGAAGTAGTCAGCGAAGAGATTGGCAATGACTGTAGGGTTGGAAGAGGAAGAGTCGTTGAGTTTGAGGACTGAAGGATACCCGTTGGACTTTCTTTTTACATTAATGAAATTATAGAATTGTTTGGGGTCCGAGACTAGCTTGGCCTGCATAGAATCGAGATAGTCTTTGTAGAGGGATTCACAGCGCAAAGAGAAGCGAGAGGAGGTGGTGAGATAAGAAGAGTAATCAGAGTCGGACCTAGAAACGAGGTAGGAATGCCATAATTTGTTCCTTTTATTACGTAGGGAGCGAAGATCTTTATCGTACCATGGTGGGGATGAGGAGCGTTTTTTTAATGGTTCAAAGGGGACGCATTGGGCTAGGCAAGTAAATAGTACACTGTAAAGGAGAGTGACCCTATTGTTTATGGGAAGCTGGGAATCACTCAAAGTTGAGAGGGTATTAGAGTTATTTAGGAGGTGGTTTAGCTTAATGAAGTCCGTTTTACGAAAGTTGTAGTGGAACGTAGGCTTAGAGTTAGTATGATAGCTGGGAGAATTAAGGAAGAAAGTAAGAAAGAGTGGTGGATGGTGAAGGTCAAGAGTAGAAAGAAGGTGGTTACTTTCAATAACAGACGAATCTAAAGGGTTCGAAGAGAAGATTAGATCAAGCTGCCTACCGAGGTGGTTTTTCACGCCACTGATTTGGCATAAACCGGAATCGGAGAGGTGGTCAATAAAAAGAGATTCAGTTGCAGATGAAACATTAGAAGGGGAATAGAAAGTGTCATCATCGGAGAGAGACCATACAAGCTTGGGAAGGTTGAAATCACCCAGAACTAAAATGTCGTCAAGGGGATTAGCAAGAGTAGATAAGGCGTCGATTGCGTCAATTATATGCTTGTAAGCTTCAAGAGGTTGCGCGGGGCGAATGTAGCAGCATAGAACGAAAAGAGAGCGGCGGTTAAGGGATATTTTGACCGAGACTGATTCGAATAGAGAGGAACTGGAGGAAATGGTTTGAGAAGAACTAAAACGATTGTGCACCGCGAGAAGAACGCCGCGACCAGATGGACCAGAATCATTTAAACCACCGTCGGCGCGGAAAACAGAGAATTCAGATGAAAATAATTCGTTATTATTGATACCGGGGATTAAGTTCGTTTCTGTAAGAGCAAAGATATCATAAGGAAGAGACTGGGACTGAAGAAAGACATGCTGGGTTTTAGAGCGAAGACCTCTAACATTTTGGTAGTAAACACTGATGCAACTTAACGAGTGATTATTGTCGGGCAAAGGAGAGGATGGTCCGGGGAAGGGGTTGAAAGGTCTGTTAGGAACAAAAGTAGTTTTTCGAGTCAGTACGCGATTTTTGAAGATGGGAGATTCGCTTAGAATGGACGTAAGAAGCAAAAGCTGAAAGATCTTCGGAAACTTTCTCGGGAGGAACATTAAAAGCAGCATGGTATTTTAGGTAGAGCTGACGCAGCACCGAAGGGTCTGTCGGAAGGCCTTCTTGATGTATGGAGGTCATCAAATAAGTTTTGGTTTTCCCGTCAATACAGATGTAATCAGCCTTATCATGAAGGTAAGCCAGATAAAGACGAACATTTTCATAAATCCTATGTTCACGTAGGCGGGAAAGCAGATAACGGCTGTCTCGAGAATCGGCAGATTGCATGGTCAGTTTAACAACCGGAGGAAGAAGAGGATCTATGAAGGAAGGTTTGTTGGAAATTACAGGAGAGGAAGGTGAGGAGGGAGTGATAAGAGAGGGACCAGGGGAAGGATGCTGATCAGCAGCAGGAGGAACAGTTGAAGCAGGGACAGAGGGGTTAAAGACTTGTGAGGAACTAGGAGGAGGGAGTATGTCAGCGGCAGGAGGAACAGTTGAAGCGGGGACAGATGGGTTTAAGACATGCGAGCGAATGAAGTTGGGGTATTTTATAGGGGTCGCTAGATTGAAATTAGGAAATAGGCCCGGTTTAAGCTGCCAGTTGGGAGTATTAGAAATGGGCGCGGGGGAAGTAGCGCGGTCTCGGTGACTTTGGGGCTTGATACTGGCCTTGCTTGTTGAGAGTGGCTGAGAGGGAGTTTTACTTTTGGTAACGGGCCGGGGGGAGGAGGGATGGAGTTTGAAGAACGGTTAGAGGAAGACTTCGATTTTGTGATAGGGTTAGGTTTAGATACGCTAACATTAAACTTTACTGATTTGGCGACAAATTTCGTTATGCGGATATTACCAATTTTGATGATACTGCTAGACGGATTACGGAAGAGCCAGGCGTATTTTGCGGGGATATGTACCAGGAAGCTTGCAGAGTTTTTGTTGGACGAAATTTTTTTACATTGCGACGGGATGAAGACGAAGCGCTGTCTGAAGAAGTTCATCAACCAGGTTTGATCGGCGTTACGAGGTGCACCTCTAAGGAGAAACGGCTGAGACTCGTCTGGAGCGGGTTCATTCCTTTTATTTAACTTAGAGAGCCGCTGACTCCATTCTTCTTTGGTCCAGGTGGTGCCAAACATTGCCAGAGTGGGGACTGAAGGCGAGTCGAGATTAGTAACTGCAGGCGGACAAGCAGGCGATTCCTCGGCGGCAATATTAACCGGGGCTTTTGGGGACGGTTGAACGACGACGGCACGTTGGCGAGGAGCACTCAGATTATCCGATGAATCCGGGGCAGTACTAGAGAGAGGCAAGGCAGCGAGACAGGGGGCGGGGACGGAGGCCATGTCCGAAGGAGGGGAGACTCTCAAGCAGTTAGGGCTCGCAATCGAAACACGTGCGGACAGGGAACCAATATCAGCCGAAATCGAGTTAAGAAGCTTGGAGTTAGCTGCAACTGTTGTTGAATAGCAGCCAAGCTTGCTCGACACTTGTTTAATGCTGCTGTGTAGTTCCTCAACCCTCGGCAGAATAGACGATGGTAAGTCGGAGACCGCGAACGCAGAGTGCATGTCTTCCAGAGAGGTCGACGCAACCGATAATTTGGAAGAAATCGCGTGGGATTTTTCCAAAAGCATGCCTGTATTGGACTCCGCGGATGACGCAACACGTAGCAGCCTATCAATCTTTCCATTAATCGCAGCAAGATCATCCGAAATAGATTCTAGTCCGGCCCAGTTCGAAAGAGTTGACTGAATTTTACCGGCAAGGAGAGATTGTTCTTTCGTCAAGGAATCAGCGATGGTGGCCAGGGTTCTCAAGATATGGCATGGCTTAATATCTGAACATTCGGAGCATGTCGATAAAGTTGGAGCAGCTTGGGAACGGGCGCTGCGCTTCAGACATGTAACATGGAAAAATTTGTTAAGCTTTTATTTAAGCCGCATTACAAGCTCCTGTACTGATGAACTGTTGTTTTTTATTGTTTTTCAAAAAGTGGTAAAAATACGATTTTTTGTACTTTTTAGCCCTATTTTTCTCAAAAGCGTAATGTGATGGGCTATTTTCGTTTATGAATTCTTAATCTACGGAAAAATCCTTGAGAAATGAAGTATCTTTTGTATCGGTATTTGTCTTATAAGCATTTTGTTTCGATCGGCTGCCGTAAGTTTAAAAGTCCTGAAATCATTCTTCAATTTTAACGGAACAGCTGGATTATAAATTACACTATTTTACAAGGTTATTGTATTCTTAGAAAATTTACTAAATATGTTATTACTTAAAATCTCTGATTTTGAAAAACAAATTAGAAAAGAATTCCATTACGTCACATTTTTGAGAAATATTGGGTTAAACATTATAAAAATCCGTATTTTAGCCATTTTTAGAATTCTTTAAAAAATTTAAAGGGATTTTGTAGTGGGTTGCAACGTAGTTTAAATGAAAGTTTAAATTTTTATTAGAGTTCCACTCCTATACACCGTTGGTTCATATAATTTATATGGCAGAGGGAAGATAAGATTCTCGTTCCTAGAATAAATGTTAATATAGTTTAAAAATAACATATTATAGAGCTTTAGTTTAGAAGTAAAATTTGATTTGACTTACGTTTCCAGCTGCTACAAAATTTAATACGTTCCATAATGGTAGTAAAATTACACTTAACAAAATTACGCAAATGGCTGTGCAAAAATGCACTCTTCTTGTGTAAAGGTATTACACACATATGCGGAAAATTAAACATAAAAGATGTGAAGTTTGCATAAAAAACGAGCATTCGAAATAATTTTTTTTACAGTAGTTTAATTTATTTTATAAAACAAATCAACAAAGTCATTATGTTGTGTTTTAACTTTATTTTACAACAATTTTAAAACATAATATTTATTTTAGATTGTATTTAGTTAATAGTCAATCGAAGCTTCTTTTTTTGTTGAAAATAAACAAAATGGCTGCCTCTGATAATTTACTCGCGGCTTTTCAAGGAAAAACGTACTAGTTTATTTTTTATAAAAAGTTTAATTTTAATATATAAAAAAAGCTGCGGTGAAGCACTAGATTAATTAAGAAACTAATGATTTTTCTTGGTTTGATTGATTTTAGATGAACCAGTAAAATGGTATGCTTGTCAGCGACTTGTTGGACGGGGTCAAATAAATATAACGATTACTTAGACTATAATATATATTTTGTTTTAAAGTTTATGTAAAAATAATAACGTTAAATTATTTGTTTTATAAAATAATAAAGTAGTAGTAAATAGTTAGTAATAATTAGTTTTACTATGAAAAATTGGCTAATTTTGTTAGTTTTTAAATTCGTTTTTTTTACTTCAAAATGATGCCTCGAGAAACTCATAAACTATTTATTTATTTTCGATTTTTTGATTTTAGATAATCCAGTAATAAGGTGAGGTGTCCACCGCAAACTGCCTTTTTTTTAAAGAGTATCCGAAGATTTGCTGTCAGTGGCTTATTTCTTAATATTTTAGGCTAAAAATTTAACTAAATATTCTTGAAATAATACTGTATTTTTAAATAAATTCAATTTACCATATGCTCAGAAAAAATTATCAAAAGTATGCTTAAAATGAAGCGAGTTGAATTTTGTACCTAGTATAAGAGTATTTGCGTGGAATTTTATTACACTATTTTATTCAAAAGAAATTTGCACCTGAAGCACACAAAATTCTTGTTGAGACTTACGATAAGTATGCTCTGTCGGAAACGACATGCAGAGACAGTTTCGTCGCTTCAAATATAATGATTTTGACTTTGAAGTTAAAAAAACGCTCTGGCGCACCGAAAAAGTTTGAACACAAAGAATTGGAAGAATTATTTAATGAAGATTCATGTAAGACGCTAACGGAACTTGCAAAATCATTACAAGTAGATGACACAAAATTTTGAAACGTTTGAAAACATTAGAAATGATCCAGAAGGAAGGGCACTGGGTACCGCATGAGTTAAAGCCGAGAGACGTCGAATGACATTTTCTTACGTATGAACTGTTGCTTCAACGGCAAAGAAGGAAAGGTTTTTTGCATTGTATCGTGACTGGCGATGAAAAATGGATACAAGGTTATCATACCTAAGCGTAGAAAATCATGGGGTAAGCCCTGCAGTGCTTCAAAATCATCCGCAAAACTAAATATCCATGGTTCGAAGCTTCTTCCTTGCAGTTGATGGGATCAGCAGGGTGTAATTCATTATGAACTGCTCAGACCGAATGAAACTATGACGGCAGAACGCTATCGACAACAATTGATGTGTCTGAGCCAAGCTCTAAAGGAAAAATGGCCGCTATACAAGCAGAGATATGACAAAGTAATTTTGTTACATGACAACGCACGGCCCCATATTTCAAAAGTCGTTAAGGAAACTTTAGAGGCTCTGAAATGGGATGTCCTATCCCACCCGCCGTATTCACCGGACATACCCCCCTCTGACTATCATCTATTCTGTTTGATGGTACATGGGCTGGCTGAGCAGCATTTCCATTCTTATGAAGATATCAAAATATGGGTCGATTCTTGGATAGCTTCAAAAGACGTGTCGTTTTTTTGACGTGGAATTCAGATGCTGGCAGAAAGATGGGAGAAAGTAGTGGCAAGTGATGGGCTATACTTTGAATGACATGTTCCTTACCACATATTTTAAATAAAACATTGATTTTTGACAAAATACAGCGAGAACTTATTCAAGGTCCTAATACATATTCATGTCCAGGTTTACATCAATTTGGTGTAAGCTCACACAACATTTACAAAGTTGAGTGAATATTCCACCCAGAGCCAATTACACAGAAAAGGATGTAAAATTCCTCTTAAGATCAATGTGAATTTACATTTAGCTTTTAGAGTGTATAATATAGGCTCATCGTCTGAAAAAACTAATAAACTCTGATATCCCCTCAGAGAGGACATCCGAGTGGAAAGGGTTAAAAAAATTTGCTAAAAGTAGCTAAAGTATGGTTATTTTAATTTTTAACTCTATTTTTCTCGAGAACTTGAATAATTACTTGGGAATAAGCCAATTTTAGATTAGTGATTAGTTTCCATTAAAGGAAGGAAGAAATTACATTTGGTATAAAGAACAAGAAAAAACTTAGTGTTATTTAATATGCATGAACTTCTCAGTTATTACGTTCAATTGTTAACGATGACAATTCGCTTCTTGCTGCAGCCACTTGTTTGCGCTCTGTTGTCTTCCCGACGCACATGTTTTGAGCCCGCGCGTGTGCGTCCCCGCCCACTTCATATTTCAAATTTTAATGGCCGCCAAGCTCCTCCTCGAAAGCTTCCCTTGATAATCGGTTTTGGCCACTTTGCACTAGATGTCGCACCATTAAGCTTCCATGGAACACCTTATTGACTTTAATTCATATTTTACCTAAGCAAATCAAATTGTGTTCTTGCTTCGTACATTCTTTAAAATTCGAAAAAAAATATTATTTGTCAAACATATTGTCTGAAAACGTTTAATTCTCATTTCGTCCCACCCTGTGCAAAGCTCTGCAACTTCTGCTCTCTCTATTTAGCTAGTCGAACTTTAGGGTGGGTTTATATATTTGCTTAATGCAAATGATTCTTAAACATTTGCATATAAACACATTTGTAGGGTTTTATCAATGAGCGGCGCAGGAGCAAAAATTCGTTTACTCGCAGAAATTTTGTCTTTTGCGTTTGTATCTTTCAGTTTTAAAGGCTTGCAATCGCACAGTGTGCAAAGAAACGCACGTGGGAATGCATCTTGATGAGCTCCTTGAGGAAATGCAGCCGAAAAGCTAATTTCAAAAATGAATTTGCGGTTCTGAGCACACGTCTTTTCAACTTTAATTTCACTTATCTTTTATAATTTCATTTTTGAATCTATTTCAATAGAACTGTGATTAAAATTAATTAATTTTAACTTAATTCTTTTCAGTAATAAGATTTATTAGTTTGGAAGTAAAACGTGAGTTAAAATTGTACACTTGTTCCAAATTCCTTGTATATGACAGGTTTTTTAAAGCGGCATTAACATGCCATTAAAATAATTAATGTTACCAGTATTACGTCTATAAAAGAGAAATAAATAAATATGAAAAACATAAATTATAGCCAATGCAAGGGTGGATAACTAAAAAAATCAAAATCAAATAATAGCTTCTTATTGACAAGAATTATAAAAGTTAATCGATAACTCTTATTTCATAATCGACACCAATAACAAATTCGGAAAACAATTCTTACTAGAAATGAGAATTATAAAAGTTGATTTATAAACGAGACATAAACAAGAAAATCTATGTATAGGAGATTAAAGTGCACATATTCATTACAAGATTTTTATTTAAAAATACCAAACAGAGAGTATTTTCAGACGCTTATTTTTATCCAGCTACCCTCTCTCCTCCAGAGCCCTCCATTTAATTAATGTAATGTAAGTAAGAAGAACCCCTTTCACGGAAAATGCTTTTCTGGCCTAAAACCAAATTTTTTTTTTTGTTTTTTGTTTTTCTAGACCACCAATTAGTCAGGGAATATTCCGAGAGAATTTTGTGAGTCACAGAGTGTAGAAATTGAAGTACAAATAAAAAATAGGCTTTTTTTATAATGTTTTCAGACTATTTCTTGGGTTCTATTTATATTCCATTTTAAACGAAGATTTTGTGCATGCAAGTTCAATTGTACGATTCGAATAGCAAATTGGGGAAATTTTCTTCCAAATTCGTATGTAAGGGGTTTTTGGGGATGCTCTTTCAGAATCTGACATTTGTTTTGCTTCAAAAATCCTATTACTTTTTGGGTTTTATAAAAAAAGTGCTGATTTTTTTTTTGTCATTTTTCTTTTCAAAGTCGATTTTCTTGTCGTTGCTGCTATTGAATGATCATATAACCACCTGAAATCGCCGTCCGAATGTCTAAACTTTCCCAAACTATGGTTTTGGTAGTTATTCTTTGCTTTGGTTTTTGCAAAATGGCCATTTTATACAGCTATTATATAAAAAACTTCGCGATTTTTTACACGAAAAGGATCAACTTTACAAAAAAAATTAACACAGAACAGAAAATGCTTCAAATTAGCCAAAGAATACATGTACATTTTGTCAGATTTTTTTCGACTACTTTTGATTTTTTGGATTTACCAAATTTTTGAAAATTCCAAAAATCTTCCGAATAATTCTGAAAAAATTCACACGTGTTCTTTGGCTAATTATAAGCACTTTTTGTCATATAAAACGTGTTCGTATAATCGATCCTTTTTGAGTAAAAATATCACCAGAATTTTTCGCGACATTTTTGGATTTTTCAAAAATTTGCCAAATCCAAAAAACCAAAAATAGTCCAAAAAATTCTGAAAAAAATTACATGTATTCTTTGGCTAATTTAAAGCATTTCCTGTGCTTTTATTTTGTTTGTAAAGTTGATCCTTTTCCTGTAAAAACATCGCGAAGTTTTTTATTACATAGCTGTACAAAATGGCCATTTTGCAAAAAACAAAGCAAAAAAACCTTTCAAAACCATGGTTTGAGAAACTTTAGACTTTTGGACCGCGATTTCTTGTGGTTATATGATCATTCAACAGCAGCAACGACAAGATAATCGACTTAGAAAAGAAAAATGACCAACAAAAATCAGCACTTTTTTTTAAAAAACCCAAAAAGTAATAGGATTATTGAAGCTTTTATACAAAACAAATGTCATATTCTGAAATGGCATCCCCAAAAATTCCTTACATACGAATTTGGTAGAAAATTGCCCCAATTTGCAATTCGAATCGTACAATTAAAGCTTGCATGCACAAAATCCTCGTTTTGCGCATTAATTTGCAATTTCATCAATCCGGTGAATATTCTCGAAGTTACACGCATACTTGTAATGACGTGTCTGAGTTTTTTTACTATATGTATAAAAGTACTTTTGAAATTTTTAGATGCGTTTTTCTCAAAACTGTGTTTTTAAAGTTAATGAGCAAGATTTCTCAGAAACGGCTAAACCGATTCAGATTTTAACATAAGCTTTTTAAGGATATTTTTTAGTAATTAATCGAAGGTTTTTCTCACCGATAAATATTTTAGATTTTATAAACAATTTAAGGCCTAAATTTTTGTTAATAATCGATTTTTATTTTCAAGAAGCCGCCATTTTGCCACAAATTTTTATCTTGCTCATTCCTTCGATCAATTACAAGATAAAATATTATATTAAGGAAATATTTTTGGTTTTTTCATTTTGGATGATCCAGCCCAGAGATATCGTGCTCACCGCAAGACGCCTTTTTTTAGAGGTGCTCCCGGAAATCAGCTATAGCAGCTTTTAAAATAATTATTTTTACAAATGAAAAACATTAGAATACACTCAAGAGTTACCATAATATGTGTACATGTTTTTACATTAATAACTTAAAAGGTCATCTGAAGAAAAGTTCCTGACAAATCGATTTTTTTGGGCCTCCCGACTGTATATAACCCCTTAAAGAATATACTTTTAAATATATGTATATCTCGACAGAAATAAAAATTAGATTAATAATACAGGTCTGTAAAATTTTATTGATATAAGCTTCCACATTTTTTTTATGTGTTATTTGGAGTACTTAATACGAAGCTGGAAAGGAGCATTTTCCATCACGTAATGTTTTTAAGAAAAGTATTATAGAGTAAGGTATTTTGAAAAGAAAATTTAGAAAACAGAAATATTATAAGAGTTTATAACTTTGCTTAAATGAAACTTAGGAGCTTAATTGAATACGTATATATAAAAATACGAAAAGCTTAAGAAATATTTCAAATATATATGTATATGCATTTTTTCATAAACGAGGTTATTTCAAATAAGAGATATTGAAAGAAGAAACACGTGTCACCCAACAGACCTCAGAAAGGATTGAAGGTAAATTATATTTTACAACGGTAGCTAAGGGACCTCTTCGTGATTGATATGTTCTCAAGACACTTGTTCTAGAGAACCAATCAACGATATAAGGTAAGAAGTTCCCGCGACACTTGTTCATGAAAATGTTTGTCGTTTTATCAGTTTTTTTCAAAGAGCCTTGATTCTTAACAATTCCCGATAAGGGGCACCAGTGTGACCGCATGAAAAAAGGGTGATTTTTAGGAATGTTTTTAAAGACAACTACTACATGGAATATTTTAATATTTTAAGGATATATTTTTGGATATACAGTAAATACAATACATTATAAAATTTGTGGACCAAAAAATTGAGCGAGTTATTCACAATTGTAGTAGTGCAGAGCGATCTTGGAAATATGTAACAGGACTCGAGTCAGTCTCTCGCCAACCGTGAATAAAGAAGGTCACCAAAGTAGTTGCCTGTGGTTTTAATTTGCCTGACACGCTGTGAATTTATACCTTGAGTCATCGAGGCGCCCGACGGTATTTCGTTTTAAATACCTACAAAATCTCAGAAGTGGGATCTACCGTTAATTTGCTCGGAAACACGACGGTGATGGCAAAGGCACGTGCGCTCAGTTTCACGGAGACCGCTACGGTAAGCTTCCTGAAGGATAAGTTGGAGGAGTTGGGAGTGTCCAGTTGTGGTGTTAAAGCAACTTTGAAGGCGAGACTCCTGGATGAAATAAACAAGCGCCCAGAGGACGAACTAGTCATATTTTTTCCTGAAGATATCGTGGCACCTACGCTGAATATTGCCGCACCTATTACGGACAGCGATCAAGGTCAAAGCGGACATTCTGATGACGACGACATAGACCGAGAGTTGACGAGGCTTCGAGAACAGGTCAAAAAGGCAAAGGAGATAACGGAACTGCGAAACCAGCTAGCAGTACTTACGGAGGAAAGTGATAGAGCAAGCGTCCGGAGTATATTCAATTTTCGAGATATAGAAGAGTCCCTTCCGAAATTTAGTGGTGACGACCATTATTGTATTAGAAAGTGGATTCGTAGTTTGGAGGAGTCTGCACATGTGTTTGATTGGGACGACAAAACTTGCCTCATTTACGCCAAGCGCCTTCTAAGTGGAACCGCAAAATTATATCTTCGATCAAATTCCTGTGGATCGTGGAAAGATCTGAAAGAGGCCCTCATCAGTGAGTTTTCGCGAAAAATAACCAGTGCTGAGGTTCACGCGAAGCTAAGAAGTCGGAGAAAGGAAAAGTCCGAATCTCTTCTACGATATGTTTTGAGTATGCAAGAGATCGCATCTGTTGCCGGCATTAACATTGACGAAGCAGATTTAATCAACTATATCATCGATGGAATTCCAGGTCTGGAACAACATAAGGTTTTGTTGTATAATGCAAACACCATAGGTGAGTTAAAGACGACCCTGCACAAGTTTGAGAGACTGACAGCGCAAACCAGCAACAACTTCAAGACGAAACCGCATCGACAACCATCATCGGAGAACAAACAGTGTCAGCCAAACAAGGTGAAATGTTTTAATTGCAACGGGGTTGGGCACATGAGTAAAGCCTGCAGTAAGCCCAAACGATTGCCTGGATCCTGCTACGTTTGTGGGAAGCTGGATCACCGTGCTCAGAACTGTCCAGAGAAGGAGAAGACTGTGATGACTTTAGACAACCCGACGACAGTGTTTGAAGTAGCGTTCAACGAGGCCAGGCAACATGGACAAATAAGTTTGTCCCATGACTTCGAATTCAAGGTTAGGTACCTATTTGGAAAGGACGGAGCCTCGCAGATTAATTTTACGTGCGACCTACTTACGCTTCTGGATTCGGGAAGCCCCATAAGCTTCGTGCAGCAGCAATATGTCCCTCCCTGCTTGGTGTCTCCGGTGGAGCCCGGTAAATTCAAATATAGCGGTTTAAATGATAGCATGCTTAATGTGGTAGGTTCGGCAAATTCAATTATTTATTTTGATGGCCATAATATTTCATTAGACCTTCTTGTTGTGACAGATAACTCTATGAAATATCCAATTATTTTAGGTAGAAATTTTATGACTAATGGCAATTTAAAATTAAAAACGAAAACCGAGGTTAAAGACTCTGTAAATAATGAGGAAGAAAAATCCTGCTCCGTTTATGCATCTGCTTCAGGTATGTACGGTGGTAGTTCTAATGAGACCAATGAATTTTTATCACAAATATTAAATATTGACACCGGATATGATGATCGTCTTCAGTTGGACGTGGAAATTAACGAAAAATTGCCTTTTTGTATAAAAGAAAAGTGCCTCGATATTATTAGGCCAGCTCTCGATATCAAAAGTTCTCAAAATCTTAATTCAAGTGATGATTTCAAAATGTCCATAAAGTTAACTAAACAAGACCCCTTTTATTGTGTCCCGCGAAGGCTCCCCTATGCTCACAAAATTCAGTTGCGCAAAATTTTAGATGACTTGTTGGAGAGAGGGATCATTCGTGAGAGCAGTTCTTCTTTCGCGTCACCAATATGTAGTTTTGGTACGTAAAAAGAATGACGAAATGCGACTATGCGTCGATTATAGAGAACTTAATAAAGTTACGGTCAGAGATAACTTTCCCCTTCCACTTATTGAAGACCATCTGGATCACCTTAGAGGCAAAAAGTTCTTCACCACCCTCGATTTGAAAAACGGTTTCCACCATGTAAAGCTTGAAGAAGATTCTATCAAGTACACGTCATTCGTAACACCCCTTGGCCAATTTGAGTATACGAGAATGCCCTTTGGGCTTAAGAATGCCCCTTCTGTTTTCGAAAGATATATGAAACATATTTTCGGAAAGCTAATTTAAAGCGGTAAGATCGTAACATATATTGACGATATTCTTATACCTACAGAAACAGTCGAGGAAAATCTAGACATACTTGAACAGGTTATTAACATCGCTGGGGAAAACAATCTGCATCTTAGATTTGATAAGTGTAAGTTTTTACAGGAAGATATTGTGTACTTGGGGTACAAAATAAATTCTGAGGGCATACGGCCAAACGAGGACAATCTGAGGGCAATTAGGGATTTCCCTATTCCTAGATGCACAAGAGAGGTTCATGGTTTTCTTGGCCTCTGTTCGTACTTTCGAAAATTTATCCGGGATTTTGCCAATTTGGCCCGACCCCTCTATGATCTGCTCAAAAAGGATGCTCCTTTCAAATTTGGCCAATTAGAGCATGAGACATTTGAAAATTTAAAACGGCTCTTGATAGAGTCTCCAGTACTGGCTATTTACAATCCGTGCAGTGAGACCGAACTGCACTGTGATGCTAGTGGTATTGGCTATGGAGCAGTTTTGTTGCAGAAACAGAGCGATAACAAATTTCATCCTATATTTTACTTTTCGAAACGGGCAACAGAGACTGAAACTAGATACCACAGCTTTGAGTTGGAGACTCTAGCAATAATATATGCTTTGCGAAGATTCCATGTCTACCTTATAGGTATAAACTTCAAGATCGTCACTGACTGCCAATCACTCACTTTGACTTTGGGTAGGAAACTTCTAAACCCTAGAATTTCACGATGGGCCCTAGAGCTACAAAATTATAACTATATAGTCGAACACCGTAAGGGTGATAAAATGCCCCATGCAGATGCCTTAAGTAGGTCTATTAACCTCTTAGAGCCAAACGATGAGTCGTTTGAATTCATTTTAGCTGCCGCGCAACGACTAGATCCGAATATAGTACAGGTAGCCCAGGAGCTCGAAAAGGCGGAAAGCTCAAGTTATGAGATGGTTGATGGGCTGATCTATCGGAAGGTTGATGGTAAAATCCTTTTTTGGGTACCAGTACACATGGAAGTGCAGGTTATCCGCACTCATCACGAAGCTTTGTGCCACGTGGGGCTCGATAAATGCTATGAATACCTTAGCCGCAGTTACTGGTTCCCTAAAATGAAAACAAAAATTAAAGAATATATCAAGACGTGTCTTAAATGCATTTTCTTCTCCCCAGCGTCGGGAAAGAGTGAGGGTACCCTCCACAACATCCCTAAGGGTGATAAGCCCTTCTATACGCTACATATCGACCATTGCGGTCCCTTGGCTAATTCCCGAAATAAGAAGCAACACTTGTTCCTGGTCATTGATGGCTTCACCAAATTTGTTAAACTATATCCGGTGAGAACTACGAGGAGTAAAGAAGCGATACATTGCCTAAAGTCATTTTTCGTTAACTATTCAAGACCAAATAGAATAGTCTCCGACCGAGGATCCTGCTTTACATCCAAGGAATTTCTTGATTTTTTAAAAGCCAATGATGTCCAGCACGTGAAAATAGCTTCCCAATGTCCCCAGGCTAATGGGCAGATAGAAAGGATAAATCGAATTCTTACGCCCATGCTGGCCAAGGAGTGCGAATCTAACACTACAGCTGATTGGGATAGGCACCTGGTAAAAGTTGAATACGCTATCAATAATACGGTAAATAGGGGTACAGGGTTTACGCCTAGTATGTTGATGTTCGGAATTAATCAAAAGGGACAAATATGTGACCGGGTCAAGGAGTATTTGGAAAAATCTTTGGGTTTTGAGCAGGGAGAACTTAAAAATTTAAGAGAGCAAGCTGGTCTAAATATCCAGGAAAGTCAAAATTATAATAAGCTAATTTATGACAAACACCATAAGAGGCCTACTAAATATAAAACGGGAGATTATGTCATGATAAAAAAATTATGGGAGCACACCTGGTGTCAATAAAAAACTTTTTGCTAAATATCGCGGCCCGTATGTTATTGATCGCGTTTTACCGAATGATAGGTATGTGATAAAAGACATTGACGGGATGCAATTGACGCGAATACCATATAAAGGAATATGCGGCCCTAGCAACATGAGGCCATTTTTAGTAAAAATCGACGATGGTGCATAAATATGGAATAGGATCTTTCTTAAGAATAAATGAAAAAAAAGTGAAAGCAAGACCAGGTATGTAGGTATATTTGGAAAATATCGTCGTTCAGCTATATTCGGAAAGATATTTTTGTTTGTTTGTTTTTGTTTAAGGTGATTCTGCCTGGTTATAGTTTATGAATCTGTTTATATATTCTTTCGTTTTGTAAATAAGAATAGGATTTGTTTCTATTATAAAGGACAAATCAAATTAATAATCAGTAATAAAAAAGTAAAGAGGAAAAAACGAGAAGGAAGGTAATCCTATCGAATGTTAATTAGGTATATTAAATCTGTGTTAATCTATAACTTTAAGTTTGTTAATAAAGGCAGGCATTCGTTATTACAGATAATAGTAATTAAGTACTATCGAAAAGACAAAATTGTTTCATCGGATTTAATAGAGTCCAATCAATGATTTAACTATGTAGCAAATAAATTGCATTCTTTAAGGTTTATGATAAAGAGTATAACTTTGTGTAAATTCTGTACTTATCTTAATTATATTACTTTATGATTGTAACCTAGACTTTAGAGTGTAATCGGGTCGATTACCATGTCAGGATCGCCGAATTGTAGTAGTGCAGAGCGATCTTGGAAATATGTAACAGGACTCGAGTCAGTCTCTCGCCAACCGTGAATAAAGAAGGTCACCAAAGTAGTTGCCTGTGGTTTTAATTTGCCTGACACGCTGTGAATTTATACCTTGAGTCATCGAGGCGCCCGACGGTATTTCGTTTTAAATACCTACACAATTTACCAGGAACCAAAAAACAAAGTCCCCCCTCTGCTGCAGTCATAGAGACCTTCACAATGCGTGAAATAAAAAAAAAAAAAAAAAAAATTAGAAGGTATTTCCCGTGGCCCTCGATTGAGAAAAAAATTTAAATTTAAAAAAATCTAAATTTCGCGCGAAAATTTGATGATTTTTTGCCTACCAAAATTACATTTTTTATTCGATCGAATAACTGGAGGTTTATGGCACGGAGAAACATGTTTTATACATGTTGAAATAAGAATCAAATCAGAAGTTGAAATAAGAATCAAATCAGTCGGATGATTTATCTTCGAGTTATAACTGCAGCAAATTTGAAAAAAGTGGTTTCGAGAAAAACGCGTTTAAAGTTTAATTCATACATTTCTCAATACCTCGATACGATGAGCGACTGCTTTTCTGATGGCTGTAACTAAAAAACTGTTTGAGATATGCACTTGAAATTTTAGTATGTTATTTTAAAAAGTATAGATTATCAAAATAAGTAAAAAAAAATGTTTTTTTCATAATTTCACACTAGTGGTGGCCCTTAAATACTAATATTCAATTGTATCAATTCTCTCAGAGATCATTGCTGTCAAAAGTGCTGATCAACAATTTAGGCTCAGCTGAATGAGTTTTATCAAATATTTGCTGACACACATTTAGGCTTGAGGTGAATGAAATTATGTTAATATGTTGTGAAATATAAGAATATGAATTATGAGAATTATTGTATTAAATTTTATATGTAGGTACTCCGTACAGGACCTTAGACTGCAAGCTTTCATTTGAATTTCTCCATTAGTTTTGTAAAAGTGGTCAAAATAATTATTTTTTAACTACATTTAAACCTACATATTTTCGGGGCGGCCAATAGTGATGTGTGAAAATGAGTGAGTCACTATTTGTTAACAAATCGGGAAAATGTAAATACGTTTTAATAAAGGAAAGTCATAATTTTCATTTCATCTTCAATATAATACAAATCATTAATTTAAAAATATAGTTAAAGAACGTGAATTATTAATGATATATATTTTTGAAATGTGAACCATCTACATAAAAGATATTTACAACACCTTTATATCTTTGAATCTTCCGTCGCCGGAGAGACGTACAAAGGGATATTACAGACCAAATCCTTTCGTCATGCGAAAAAGAAAGGTCTCGTTAAATCTTTTTATTTTATTCAAGACGGAGCAGCACCTCATCGCACACAAGAAGTATTTGATAAATTTTGTGGCGATCGAGTTATTGGCCTAGGGAACCCACGCTTTGCTAGGGTTAAAGGAATAAAATAGCCACCTTACTCATCAGATCTTATTCGATGTGATTTCTTTTCATGGGGCTACGTTAAAGATCACTGCTATGAAAATAACTCAAAAACAATAGAGGATTTTATTAAAGACATCAGGGGGATCGTCTATCTGATTTCAATGAAACGTTAGAACATGTTTTTAATAGTTTTAGAAAGCACTTGAATATTTGTGCCAATTTAGATAATTAAAATATCGAAAATATATATATAATTAGTAAATAACGTTCTTCACTATATTTTTAAATTAATGGTTTGTATTAAAGAGATTTATTTTTTTTATAATGAAATGGACAATCTTCTAGAAAATGATCTACCAGTGTCAGTTGTCCGTAAAATAATGTTGCTGACTTGTAAAAAGGATCATTTCAATCAAATTACTTTTCTTTCGGATGTGCACTGTCTACAAATAATGATAATATGCAGTTTTTTTTTTTTTAAAATATCTTTGATATGAAGTCGAATCCCTCTATAACGAACTTTTCTACATTATTATTTCAAGCTCAGAATTTGATCCATTAAGCAGAATTTTACTGGAATTAAAATTGGAAAGAAAAAAAATTATATATATTTACTTCGGGAATTTGTAAATGGCTTTATTTTACTTTTACAACCGAACTGGATGTCATTAAAATCGATATAGTACAATGCCACGTGGTTTTCGTACATATTTGCACAGGACTGTTGTGTTGGCAGTGTTAAATCAGCGACTCCTATCGAAAATACTACTTTAAATCTAGTTTACCTGTGTTGAGTAATTGATTGTCAATTGTCCCATTAACAGTAGACGTCACCTGCGGCCGGACACCTTTAAGGTAGATTTTTTTTTTCAATTTTTGCAGGTTGCAGCGAGCGTTACGACGCGGAGCTATTTAGCGGCTATTGAGGTCACAAGGGGCATTGTGTGAGCGTTTTTATGGGATTAATTGTTATGATCGACTTCACTTTTATGTTTATGACCTCTTGAAATAGGAGAGGGACGAGGAGGGAGGCCCTCATTACTCGATGAGAAACGACTTCTTGGACGGTGGTCACAAACGGCGACTAGAAATAAATTTTTAGTGCATGTCATCAAGTTTACAACAAACGTAGGACCCATGCGTGAACGCAACGGCCATTGATATGCTAAGCGCATTCTGAAGCGGCACAGGGTGGCAATTTGACGCCATTCCGAGAGGACCCTAGCCCACTTGCTGGTGCTTAAATTTTATTTTACACCACTCGTTTAGGTGGCACTTGCCCAGAAAGATCTTAAAGAGATCTCGGAAAGCCCGAAAATTGATGGGAGAATTAAAAAGGCCTATCCCAGCGCGAAATGGCGCGGGCTGCTGCGTAGTATCAATCTCACGGACGACATCTTAATTGCCATTAAAATTAATTCGTTCGATCGCAGGCGCATGGGGCCCTCATCGGTCGCCGGATCGAGTCGAATTAACATAAATTATACCCGGCCACAGTTTTGGGTTCCATAATTAAGTGATTTCAAGGCATTGTACCTTTTTTTTGGAGCTCCCCCTGCATAATAATTCGGGAGCAAATTGCGGGTCCGGTTTGGTAAGTTTTTATCACCCGTAAAAAAATTATATCTGGCTAAGAATGCACTCAGCAGCGACCAGCCCCATCGCATTGCCGCGTCGTCGAGCATCGACTGCGCCGCATAAAATTTCATCTCGTAATTACGAAAATTATTTAAAAGTTAGTAATGGGAAGTTAATTGAATGTGAGATGCTCTCGGCTGGGCTGGCTCCTCGCGAGGAGATGCGCCAATTTGCATTTCATTGTGCTTTGTCAGGCCACAATTCACTTAAGCCTGCGCTTGTGTGGCGACCCGCTTATTACCGTGCAACTGCGATTAATTGCCGATGATTATTAAGAGCTGCGCTGCCTGATTTTTCCTTAGCGCGCGAAGCTATGCGGATGGGTGACCTACGTCAAAAATTTTTTCTATGGTGCGGCGATTCAGGAGCTGGACTTCGGGCTGGTCAATGCGCAGCGCAGCGGTCTACAAGGGGCACACAATGGCGTCTAATTGCAGACTCACTGCACAATTCAGAAAACAAAGAAGTTGTTAAAAAGTGGCTACTTTCAATTAGGTGGTATCATTCTCACCAGTTGGATGCTTTCGACTTTGAGCAGGCGCCTTCATTGGGCCTTCGCACGGCTCGCGCACCTGAGGATCGCCTTGAACCCCTATCTGAGCATCTTTCTACCTATCCTTCCTATATATCTATCTAATGGCCGTGCCAAACGTAACGCAACCCGTAACTTTTTCTGGTAGGCTGATGGAAAAGTTCCTCTCTAGATTAAAACATTAGTGCTAATTGTACTGAGAAATTGGTACACCAATGCACGCAGATGCATCTTTGCCTAGTCATCACCCATGAAATTGAGCTGCATGCAGCATCTCGCGTATTTGAAATATTATGGCATGTTTTATTTAAGACGTCCCACCTTAAACAAAGGATGCGTAAATTAATCGAAAAAGTTCGTTAACGATATCGAAAAAGAATCGGATTATTTGGAGTTGCGGTAGTTAATCGTTTTAAACGAATCTTTACTAAATCATGACACTTTTGCGAAAACTAAATCGTAAAGTAATTATTTAAGGACTCACATAAGATTTAATTTTCGCGAGTACATACAAAGAATTACATTCGTTTTCCTCGAAAGAATCGTTTCAAACAATTCACTTATGAAAGTTCAAATAGGACATTCGATTAATTTTCGAGGTTTTTAATAATTTGGATCAATTCATTGCTTTTTGCTTATAGAATTTCTTTCGATTTAAGTATTTGAAATGAAATAGTGAAAATAATAATTATGGCAGCCGACTTCGTTCAACAAAACACTAATTTATTTAGTATCTCAGCTTTGAAAATGTGTCTTCGCTAGTCGAGTCGAGCGAAATTGCAAAATGGACTTTCATAATAAGGCCCTTAAATATGCTAAATTAATATTATTTCATACTTAACTTTTCCTATATTCGTTAAGAGCTTGCTACACCATTTAAAGTGAAAAGATTTGGGCGTATTGCCCTAAATTTATAGGGCACTATTATTTCACTAACAAACGGATCAATGCTAATACAAACTGAAATTTCACTACCACTCAACAATTACTAATGGTGCAAATTCAATTCCACTACATCTAATACTTCAATTCATAATAATAATTTCAAAGTAAAAATTCTAAATTTCGCGTATAGTGCAAATATCAATTCCATTATAAATGAATAGATTAAATGTATCAGTAGAATAAATAAGTAATTAAATCTACATTATCACTAAATAGCTCAGGGGTGGGTATTCAACTAATGCTAAAAGCACCATATCTCTGGTTTCGGGTAAAAAGTCGGAACTTACAAGAAAACGTTCTCAGGTGTCTCTCACCGATTTTGATGAAATTGAAATATGTTATAGAGTATTGAAAAATAAGAGACACGTATTTTTTTATCTGCGAATACGCACATTTAGGGGATACTTTTATTTATTGTTTTTTTTAATAAAAATTGGTGTATTTTTCAAAAGTTTGTCCGCCATGTTGGATCCGCCATTTTGAATTTTTTAAATTTAACATCGTAATCAGCGACTCCAAAAACCCCTTAATACTGGTTTTCACGAAAAAACCTGATGTCTGAAAGAATATACATCATTTACGTATTAGTGCTAGGGGTTGTTTACTCCCTTGAGGAGCTCTTTTTACGAACACGCAAGAACAGGTCAACTTTGTTTTTCAAAATCGTATGTAAAAAAATATTTTTCAATGACTTTTAACTTAACTAATAAAAAAAATCGTTTTTCTGCAATAAAAAATAACGGTTGCCACCCCCGGAAACCGGGTTACTTACAAATGGTTAGTATATTTATGAGACATCATTTCCCATTTGTTTCCTTCGAAAAAGTTCATCAGAACTTGAAATATTTAGTAAATTCGGACTCCGTTTTAATTCAGTTTCTCGTATTTAATTCCAGAAATCAAAATGAAAACACGAGGGACTATTCAGAATCAGATTTTGCAAGTTACCTCAGCATAAAAATATGAAGATGACTGAAAAATTACGAAAGTAACAACTTTTTATAGAACATCTGCGTTTTCAAAAGATTTTCTTAAATAATTGCTTAGTAATTAGCTTAATAAATAACCGGATGCCGTAGGAGTTCTAAAGGTAGTTACAATGCAATATTTAAATTGTTTACAATAGTAATAAAATATCAGTGAACTAAAAGCGTCGTCAAGAAAAAAAATTTGTAATTTAGTGTAATTGATCACACTATAAATCACCTAGCTCTGAGCACAACTTTGTCGTTTTCAAAGTATTCTTACAAAAATACAAAATATAAAATTAACTCTCATGAAAATATAAAATTAACTCTCATGAAAGGGTTTTAGCAAGAAATGCAATAACAATTGCAAATAAGCATATATTTTAAGGGAATATTCTCAAAAACTATTTCATCTTCAAAATCTCCTGCAACCGAAACGATAACAAATCTATCTTCTTCACCCTTTGCTTTACGATTTAATTTCGAAGAATCATGCGCGTAAAAACTATTAAATTAAGCGCAAATCAAATAATATTTTTTTACAAGTTAGAAGAAATTTAGATGATTTTTAAACCTTTAAATATGCGGCGGGTATCACCCGTCAAAATCACATTTGACACATTTCCATGCAATGGGTTAACTATTGAACATAACTTGTGTTGCTTGTATAAATTTTTTTTACAAAAACATTATACATGTATGGTATATTGGTATAAATTTATTTCTATTAAGAAATCGACTTTCCGAAAAAAGGCTTAAATATGATAATTTTGGGTTCCTAGGGAAGTAAATTTTTGATTGGAGGAAAAAGCAGTAGTTGTAGTAAGAATAAGAATATTTAATATAAGTAGTTGCAATCATTTTTTTGTTTTATATTTTATTGTCTCTTAGTTTTTTGATGAACCAACATATTAGCGTATTTTTCAATATTTTTCTAAAACTTAATTTAAAAAATGTATATACACGGAAAGAAAGTTTAGTTACTGTATTTTCTGAAGTATTTTGGAACAGTGGTATTATTTGTGAAAACTATGGGGATTTTAAATAATGAGTGAAAAATGTTGGCATTATTTCCTACAACTTTTGACCAAGTGTACGACTTTTTCATCATAATTTTTTCATAAATTTTCCATAAGTGGTATGTTTTATGGCAAAAATGTTCATGTAATCATACCAAAATTTGTTGCCCTTACAATTAGTTAGTATACCATACAAGAAGAGAAATCTAAAACTAATTTTCAATAGTTATTATTTTCCTCACAAAAATTTAAGATTTCTATCGACTATCAGACTTTGCTGCAGTAGAGTTTATGAAATAATTTTGTCAAGCAAATTCGCACAATCCGCGATGTCTTTTAAGAGTTTCCTAAATTAACATACTCAAGCCCTTGCCTATAAAATGTTCTTTGGAGCCGCTCCACCCCCCGGCCACTTACCAGCTCCCCCCCAAGGAGGAAAATCAATTCAATCTCGGCGCACGCAAAAATCCCAATTCGCCGCTGTCGAGATAAATTTCGCCGTCTCTAGAAATTGGCATTCAATTTGAGAAGTTCCTCCCCTCGATTCAATTTTCGGCTAGCGAAGAAATGGAAAACTTTTAGTGTAATAAGCCTCTGGCCCCGGTTCCTGGGATGTGGAGTTGATCTAGACCCCGCCCGTCTTCCCGCCGCCGCTGTTTGTGCACCGCGCGCATAAATGAATTCCAAATAAAAAAAAAATAAAATAAAAAATAAAATTCGAATAAGAGCGGGCGCGGCAGCAACAACATCGCAACTGCAGTCTACGCCGCTTAACCCAGCGCTTAAATCAGCGAACTTAATAAAACTAGCGTCGTTCTTTATCGGGAGTCGACGGGAGCAATCGATTTCGCATGTCGAGATAGTGCAGCCCGCTCCCAGTCCCGAGTCCCGGGCTCGTAAATCGCGGGGCTCGCTAGTTTTCATGAACTTTGTATCTGAGTTTTTCCCCGATCCTGGGACTGGGACCGGGACACGGGCGCTTTCTTATGCTCTTTAACTTCGCAACGCACCGGAATTTAGAGCGCTTTTTACGCCCCCGACCTTTTGATGGAGCACCGGCTCCTTATCGATTTTCTCATTATCGTCGAGGGACTTATTTTCTGGAGCTACTTCTCCAAGTTGAAGGATGCGCTCGGATGCAGCTGGATGATGGAGTGTTGAAGAAATGCGCATACTTAAGCCCGAAATAACTCTTCCAGCTTCCAAACTAAAACCTTTCCTCCGAAGTATAAAGATACTTTTTCTTGAATATGAAGATTCCGATTATCGATGGCGAGTTTATTCAATCTAAGATTATTTTTGCTTTTCAGTAAGTTTAGTTTGTATAAATTGTCTTCAGAACATTTTCTAGGAAAACATTAAAAATGCACCAAATAATAAAGTTGGTTATTTAGAACAACGAAAAATATTTAATCTTCTGATATAAGTGATTGAACAAGAAAATTGCTTACTAAACATTTCTTGATTAACCTACAATTTGAATGTTAACTAACATGTCTTCAATTAAGGTTTCAGGTTATTGTAATGCATCACGTGTGTATTGTTTTGTTCGATTTTTCGCTGAATATACTTCAGGAACATTTCACATTTTGTTAAAATTTCATTAAAAAATATTAATACAGTTTTTCTCAAAATCTTCTCGAGCGATAGATGTGAAAAACTATTTAAGTGCTTAATAGAGTAATTAAAGTAGGAGTTGGAAAAAATTCAAATTACTCGGAAAAACAACCTTCCTTCAAAAAGTTTCGTTCAATGCCAACTGAATTTTTCTTAAACTAAGAATTCTGTGGAAATTTACCTCATAATTGTTAAACTATGAAAATGGTAAGTTTTGACAACATTTTACTAAAGTCGATAGCAGATTAAACAAAAGATTGATTAGGCAACAATAAAAGGAATTCAATTTGCTTATAACTCCTCTAATTCGAATAATCCTATATCCTTAAAAATAATATTCTGAATTAACTAATTTTTGATAGTTCGTATTGAACAATGAAAATGTTTAAAATTGTATACAGAGCTTCAGGAATATGTATGGCGTGGTCTTTTAACAATTTATTTTATTTAAATTGATCAATTTTATTTTTCTGAGTATATGATTATTATAAGTAACAAATATTTATACTTAAACTATATCTCAAAATTAGTTATCTATCGATCGATTTGGTGTTCGAAAAATAATATTACATTACACATATCTAAGTGCAAAGTAATGTCATTTGACCAAAATTCTAACCCGATCTCTTTTGACTATTAGAATGATAAACAATTTTCTTTTACACGGTAGGTTTAAATAAATTTAAATTCGAGGAGGTACCACATAGATTTTTTTGTTATACATCATTACAGAATATTTATAGATTAAGAAAAATGAAATCTTGAAATCTAGGAACCCCCCGTTTTTTTGTTTTTTTTGTTTTTAAGTTTTTTCAATTCTTGATTTTTTTTGGAAATTCGCATAAAAAATGTTGAATGGTCATTGCTCTAATATAATTAAAATACGCTCTTTAATTTAATTTTACTTTATAAACCACTGTAAGAAACTGATCCTCACAAAATTTAATGTAGTTTTCACCTATATTCACTATATAAGTGAAAATATTTATATAATGAATACTTTAACACCACATAATATACTTATTAGGGTGCTTTTTTTTTCGCGGCTATTTTTTTTTTTTTCAGTCCCACCTCGAAATTTTGTGGCAAATACCTAAACAAAAATTCCCTGAAAATTGGAGCCCTTAATATTAATATTAAGTACTAGACCAAGGCGTATAAAGATTTTCCATATAAAATACACGTAAACTTTGATTATTTTTCTTGAAAACTCTACAGCTCAGAGGCATTTTATGGTATAATCTTGGTCAATGATAGGGTTTCTTCAGAATTGAATGCTCTACAAAAGTGTCCATTGCGGTGTAACCCTAACTCCCACCAGCGAGGTAGTATGGGTCACTAACCCCAATTTTTCCATGAAATTCTCGCTTTTTACCCCTATCTCGTAAACAAAAACAGGTGCAGAAAAAGTGAATATGACAAACTTGTAGAAAATTCAATTTCCTCCAAAAAGGTTTCGAACACCAAATCGCTAACATCGATATTTCTTGAGATATTGTGCTTGGAAGTTGAGGTAGTGTTTCTACAATTTAGCTCAATAATCCATGAAAATTCCACGTTACCTCAACTTCAAAGCCCAATATCTCAAGAAATATCGATGTTAGCTATTTGGTGTTCAGAACTTTTGTACAGGCTAGAAGTGTTATTTATTCCTAAGACAACATAGCTTTTTTTGAAAATCTTCAATGTATACTTCAAATTTTGAATCAAGTTTATTGGAGAAACAGGAATCAACAACAAACCTGAAATCTTGAAATCATTGAACGCATTTCATACATTTTCCACTGTACTTTTCAGAGATTCTTCAAAGAATGTCAAAATGTTTCAATAATTTTCTAGAAGAGTTACCATTGAATGATGGCTTTCCGTAGTAAAATTCTCTACTTACGTGACATTCTTTAACCCATTCTTAAATTTTTTTGGCCGATTCAGTTGACATTCTTTCGTATAATTTATTAACAATTCTAATTAATAAGTAAAGTTTAGGTGGTGGAATTAATTCAATAATTTCAATATGTTTATTAACACAGTTTTTGAAATATTGTGCTCTTTCTTTATTGCTTCCATATTTTTCCCAAGCTTTAATGTTGTTCAGGCAATTACCTAAGGTTCTAAACTCATCACATTCATTTAATTTGTGACTTGGCGATGTACACCAAGTGCATGGATATTTACTTGCGTGACTCATTATGCCTACTAAAATATTTGCAAATTTTAAATCAGTAGCAATCGTATTTTTAATTGAATTAAGTTTTAATAAAAACCATAACAGAGAAACATTTTCGAAATTTTCTTTTTGTTATTAAGTAGTTGTTCATGTTATATTTTTTTAAAAAATTAAAAATTAAAAAAAAAGAACAACGGAGGGTTCCCAGATTTCAGGCTTTCAATTTTTGTACTCTATTAACGTTCTTTGATGATGTAAAATAAAAAAAACTGTGTGGTACCTATTCGAATTTCAATTTATTAAAACCTACCGTGCATAGAGATGATTTCCAAAGCTTACCGATGTTTGAGATTCCGTGATCATACTCGCAAACGCGCATTTTAGAAACGTTCATTCTCTGAAAATTTTTTACCATACTTATCCTTGGTTAGATCTATATTAGAATTAGCATCAATCATATGGTGTTCCTATTGCCAAACTCATATAACGAGAATTAGATCGGTACAGAAAGAATTCACAAGATTATCATAATATTCTATCTCATAAAAGTATCATATTATAAATGTTTGCTTCTCTGAACTAAAATAACAAAGTAAACTTATTTGTCCTACATTATTTGTAAAAGATGTACTTTCATATAGTATCAAATCAGCTGAATTATTAATTTACACGCCTCTGAAAGCCCTATTCGTTCTCGAAACGTATTATAAAATAATTATTGTTATCGGTAGACATAAGTATACAGGGTATTTCACACAGCGTATGTCAAAATGAGTGGGATGAAAGATCTCACCTAGTCAAAAAAAAAAAATAGTATGGCAAGGGGGAGGGGGGGTCAATCTCAACCGTTTAGGAGTTATAGGGTGATTGATTCATAAATTCGGAATTTTCATGGTACGAACGTCATTGTTTATTTTTATCTTTTCATCTACATCAACCTTACGCCAAAAAACTACTGTACTAATATCCTTTCCAAAAATGTCAACAGTGTTGATCTACCACTGTAGCTACAGTCACTTGCAAAACTGAAAAAAAATTTTAGCAAATTCCTAAAATTAATTTTTTCTCTAAGTTTTCTTCAAAATTCATGTAATTAATACACCTGTTTTTTATTTTTTTAAATTGCCCATCTCATTACCTTTCTAGGAAGGTACAATATCTCCAGGCAGAGAAATGATATACAAATTTATTCGTAAAAAATTTTTTACGGAATATTATAAAAATCTACAATTTACAGATATTACACGCAAATTAATAAAATGGATTTTAATAAATTTTAAAAAATCCTTGTAGTTAACGGTACTACATTGCAAAAGCTGATCAAAATGTCGTGGACCACTTGCCAAAAGGTTTTCTTCTAATTCCCTGTTTACGGTGTATGTAGCGAGCCTCTCCCGTATTATCGTCGCTGCAGTCTCAATTCGGTTAATTAATTCCTCTCTAGTATTAACAGGCATTGAGTAAACTTCATTCTTCATTCTTTTCCACACGAAAAATTCCAACCATGAAAATTCCGAATTTATGAATTACCCTGTAACTCCTAAACGGTTGTAATTGAAGTCCCCCCCTGCCATACAATTTTTTGTTTGTCTAGATGAGATCTCTCACCTCACTCATTTTGAAACACCCTGTATACAAATAAACAAATGGTTGTTACTTATTCAGCCTTATTCCGTTTTGCTTCAATTCCGTTAAGTATGAACTATTTGATTAGGCTTCTTTTACAAAATACACTTTAGATACCTATATTGAATGCCAGATTTAATTTAGAAAAATGCCTTTCTGCACATTTTTAAATGTTAAATAAGACATTACGCGGTTAAACATATTGATTCACGAAATTGTAAATGACGTCTTTGCAAGTAGTCTGATCAATTTGACCGTCTGAAACGAAACAACGCTCTGGAAACGTCTCTACAAGTAAACTGAGTTTGCTAAACTTTCATTATTTTTAGCAGATTTAAAAAAAAGGAGTGTGATTGTTACGCTAAAAAAAGGATTCGAATATATTTTTTGGGTGTTTGTAACGCTATCTCTTCGCCGACTGTGAACCGATTTGAATGATTCTTTTTTTATTGAATGGATTATATGAAGAAAATATCCCATCTTAAAGGGTGGAAAATTAGGGAATCAATCCCGTTTGTTGAATTTCACCCACTTGCTGTTAACCGATTTTAATAAGACTTAGCACATAGGTGTAGCTCCAATGAAAATAAAATGTATTGTAAATATTTAAGTATCAATAAATTTGTATATTGCCCTTTAATGATATTTTCTTTAATATAATAAAAACATATGGGCAAAGGTTTGAAGTCGGTTTTTATTTGTTTGTAAAAATTTACATTTTGTAATAAGTTTTAACTATAATAATGCGTTGGTCTTTCGTGCAGCGTTCCTGTCTACTACTGTCTATTTGCAACTTTCATATGTGACATCTATAAAAAACAATCCAGAGCTGCCAACCTCAAAGAAGCAAGAGCGCGACATTTGAATTCGGGGTTTAATCAGGGACAACCATTTCGTTTCGCATAGTTTAGAATTTCATGTTTTATACTTACATTTGTTTGCATAACATTATTTTTCGAACTTTGCTCTAGTAGCATATTTTAATTTTAATACGTTCGAAAATAAATATTATGTTATTTTGTTCCAACCCAATCATATTTGTATTCTCAACAACCGAAAAAGAGGACTCATCAAAGGTGGATAAAATAAAATACACTGGCATTTCCATTTAAGATTTTATTGACAAAGAAATCATTTCAACTTTCATTTTGTTTACTTTTTTTGTTTTTTTTTTTTTCTTTTCGTTATTTATCAATATTTGTTGTTTCCTTTTTTCGACAAAAAAGAAAATTGTATTAATTTACTTAATCTGCGTTCATTAAATTAAATATTTATTTATATCATTTACATCTTATATACTCTCATATAATCTTTATGCAAATATATATTATTAATATCTAACCTAACGGCTAAAAGTTTTTTCCTAGTGTTTTTTTGCTTTTTGTTTTATTTTTGTTTTGGAGTGGCTGTTTCTTTTTTTCATTTTTATTTATATATATATATTTTCTTTTCCTTTTTCCTTATCTTCTGGCATCTTTTCTTTTACAACATTTTATCTGTTTCGATCTTTTGCAAGGTATAGTTTACTAAAATTTCCAAATATGACGAAATGCTTTACCATTTGTCACGTATATCCTTTTTAAGTATTTCGTTTACTCTTAGCAATATATTAAAACTTTATCCTTTCTCTTATTTACTTAGGGTCCTTAACACCTAGTTACGTATACATACTGAAGGATTTACTTTGTATCTTGTTTTCTTTTACCTCAGTTTTTTTTTTTTTAGGTTTTACAATAGCTTTAGTTGTTTTTTTCTTTTTTTATAAATTACGTATTTTTACCTAATAATTTATACAAAACGTGGTTTTCTCCTGAATTAGATTACTTTTAGCATTTTTAGTAGTATACATGTAATGTATTCCATTTTGTGGTATGTATAATGAGTTTTGCTTCCTTTCTCGAAGGTATACCAAAAATAGTTAAGAACCGCGAAAATCAGTTAAATGTGAATATCCCAAAAGAGGATTACTCCCGCTAAAGTAGTTTCTAATTATTATTTTCTTCTTTTTTTTTTTAGAAGAAATAAATTATAATCCAAAAATCACTGGGCTGCTTTCTTTGTGCTCTTGAAAAGAAAACACATTTTTCTTCTACACAAGTAACTCTACCCTGTACAAATAAAATTAATTGAAAAACAAACTTTAAGTACAAGATCGCCTTACAATTCCTAAAAACTTCCTAAAGGACTAAATTAAGATTTATTTTTTTTCTCACAGTTTAAGTTACGTATTTCGTTTACATTGCAAGTTCCACAGTTTTATTATTTTTAATTGGGATACTTTAAAGCTACAGTTGAACTGAAAAATCAAAAAAAATGAGAAATTGAAGTGCACTTGGGAAAGGGTCTTCAGCAGTGACAGGTTTTGGTACATATTTTTTACCCTAAAGGAGCATAAAATAAAATTTAGTTAAAGAGCATCGTATAAAATATCTTGATCATTTTTAATATCCTTAACCTTTTCGTCATGTTTTTAATGAAATATGAAAATGTATGAAAGCAAATCAAGTATGAATTTTAAAAAATGTTTCAAGTTTTTAAATTTTAAGAGAAAAACTATCCTTATTGCACATTACGTCACATTAAAACATGTCAACTGCTTCCAGAAAATATCAAAAATGTAGAATAACAACCCTTTAACCCAATGTGTACAAAGATGTTAAATAGAATCAACAAAATTAATTACAACAATAAAATAAAAATATGCAAAACATCACTTTTGCATTTTCATTTTTATAAAAAGAAAACAATATCAAAATATAAACTAAATCCTTTCAACAATAAAAGGAAAACGTTTTCTTTTTAACATGTTTTCTTTCATTCCGCAATTTTTTTATTATATCCAAGACATTCGTGGAGATTTCGAATTGCAGTACAACACCAATCAAAAAGAACTCTTTAAATTAATTGTTTTTTTTTGTCTTCAGTATTTACAAAGGATAAATAAGTATAAGAGTGTTTTTGGGTATCTTATTTTGTACACAAAAATTACCTGTTTAACTCAATATAAAATCGTTTCTAACGAGTTTTTATTAATTAAAAAAATGTTTATTTTTTTGCACTATACAAATAAATTTTTTGACAAAGTTTTATTCTTAAATTTGAAATGTTTCTCGTGTATAACATCAATTACGCTTTAAAGTTGTTCATCCAAAAAAACGTGTACAGCTTAAAACAAGCTGTCTTTTACATATGGATCAGCTCATCCAAATTGATGTTGAATGAAAACCATGTGTTGTATTATAACATTGAATTAAAATCAACAGAACACGATAATTTTTGTTAAGTTTTGAAACTAATAGTTCTAGTTTCGTTCTAAATGTTTTCGTTCAACATCGATTGACATTACCTGAACCTAGATAAATTTAAAATAAAACAAAACAGCGAAGTTAATAGACCTTTAGAGGAAATAAATAATGTCAATATTGCGTGAAAAAAAAAAAAATTGTTTGACAATATAATAAATACAAAGAAATGTAGCAAAAAGTGAAATATCGACAAAGTGAAAGGAATAATGAATAATAAAACATAACTACGTAAAGGAACACATTCCTATCTATTAATTAATATCAGCAGTACGATCACTTCTCAATGACATTTCAAGTTGCATTTACTCTAGAGCTTAACTATGACACAAAAAAAATGAATTAATTAAAAACGAATTGAAGAACAACTCATCGCAAGTCGAAGAAACATTCATTTTGAGAATTAGCACAACTTAAGGTCCTCTCCTAGTTTTGTATCGTCTTTTTATCTTTACGAAAATATGAGTGTACGTTTTTACAGTGTGTTTCTCCATTTGCCTTACTTAAACTTATTAACATCTAAATGTTATACATAATTTATACAGTCATCAGTTACACATACTGCAATAACTTTACGTATTTTTGTTTGCCCTTAATAATTAGAATAACAACAAAGGAGGAAAAACATCCTAGGTATTTTGCATAATTTAAAAAAATTATTAAAAAAAAAATCATAAAAAAAAGTTAAAAAATAGGTAAAAAAAAACTCACAGGGATCAAAAAAATAAAAAAAATAAACATAAAACACATTTACCCTAAAATGAATCAATTTCTCTGTTCCTAGCAGCAATAATTAATTTAGTTATTAAGTTAATAATTTAATAAAAACATTTTGTCCTAGTTTTGATCGGATATGACTTGCGCCGCCTGAGCGGCCGCTGCTGCTGCGGCGGCCGCCTTCTGGGCCTGCGCCTGCTTCTCCTGTTCGTTCAGCTCCTTGATCGCCTGAATCTCCTTTTTCAACTTCATTCGCCTGTTCTGGAACCAGATTTTTATTTGTCTTTCCGTCAGGCAGAGCGCGTGCGCCATTTCGATCCGCCGCCTCCGCGTCAAGTAGTGGTTCGTGTGGAACTCCTTCTCCAACTCCAGGGTTTGGTAGCGGGTGTATGTTTGGCGTCCTCGTCTTCTGAGGCCATTTGTTCCTGTTGGGAAGAGACAACAAATATTCGATTTTAGTGAATAGTTCAAAAATTTAAAAGATTTATCATCAACACTTTTTAGTTACATTATTCGTTGTAGTAAAAGTTCTTATGCTTACTCTTTTAAAAACGAAGTTTATGAAGGTCTGAAAACCTATACACTATTTAGGGGTCACTATATAGGTTCAGCAGGAGGGGAGGAAGTCAAACGAGTGTGAAAAACTGTCAAGTGGGGAAAGCAGGAGTTAGGCTACTGCGACGTCACATCGTTTGTACAGGGTATTAAGAAGCTTCTCAATATTTCACTCGGAAACCGCGGAAATAAGTTGGTATTTCATTAAATCTTTCTTTTTCTCTTCTTATATAAAGGTTTTAGTAAATAAATGATATTATCTAGAAATAGTGAACATACGGCGTGTCCCATAAGAATGTGTGATAACTGTCACTGTTTTTTTAATAAATGGAGGAGTTTTTAGTTTACTTTCATAGCAGTGATCTTTAATGTAACCTCATAAAAAGATATCACAGAGAGTGAGATCTGAGGAGTAAGGCGGACACTCTATTCCCTTTCCTCTAGAAAAGCGCGGGTATCCTAGGCCAATAACTAGATCACTATAAGCTTCATTAATTGCTTCAAATACTTCTTGTGTGCGATGAGGTGCCGCTCTGTCTTATATAAAATAAAAAAACTTAACTAGGACTATTTTCTTCGCATAAGGAAAGAATTTGGTCTCGGACATAACTTTGTACGTCTCTTCGGTGAGGGAAGATTTAAAGTAATGCAAGAAAATACCTTATGGCTTTCCCTTAAATCCACTTTGCATAAGATTCTACATTTTGTTCTAAAACTTTGACTAATTTTCACTAACACTGTCCTCTTTCTACCATAGCTAGATTAAAACTGATATACCTCAAATATATTATATATTTGTAAAACATAGTACCCCTTGGAAAGTCGGAAAGGTGGGACTAATTCATTTAGTTTTCACACAATCTCATGGAATGTCTCTATCATTATATTGTTATTTACATAACATAAATTTTGATTATAAAAAGGCATCTCAACGTGGAAGGTTCAGTAATACATACCTCAAGGAAAAAATACAAGCACATGCATTAAACTCTTATAAAGGATGGGCAATCTGGTTGTTTGTTTTTATTATAAATTATGTACATGTTATGTTGACGCAGCAGAAAACTCTTTCATGAAATGAAATAACATTCCATAACTAATCGGAAGGTTTACTCTATTCAATAAATTAAGAAACTTTGACAAATATTGAATAGTGTTTATTTTATAGGATTAAAAAAAAAAAAACAGCCGATGGCCAACACTTTATTACCCTGTAGAAACAATTTGAATGTTGTTCTGTGCATATACGGAGATTTTCCTACAAATAATATTCTCTACATATGTATGTAAGATTGTGTGACGTTACATAGAGGACGTTAAACACATTAAAATAAGAAGAAACGGAGCAAATTTCATAGAATTATTATATAATATAATTCTCTAAAAGAAAAGTGGACGACTACCCTGCTAATATGCAATATGAAGGAGTTTCCAGTGACACTCCATCTGCAATATGCGATATGTTTGCGTCCTTTTTCGAAAAATCATTCTCCCCTGAATTTAAACCCGATCTTAACAATTTTAACCACTTAAATAAAAATCCTATTCCTATTAATTTATCCATTTGTATTACTTCTAATGATGTTCTCAAGCATATCAATGAGCTCCCTCTAGATTTTACATCAGGACCCGATGGTATTCCGCCAGCTATTCTTAAGGCTTGCTGTAATGAACTAGTCATGCCTTTAACATTAATTTTTCAAAAGTCTCTTAAAACTGGACAATTTCCTGTGCTCTGGAAGAACTCCCTTATTATTCCTATTCATAAAAAGGGTAACAAAAATGAGGTATGCAACTACAGACCTATAGCGAAACTCTCGTGTATCCCAAAACTTTTTGAGTCAATTATACACTCACAATTGTCTACTGTCTGTAAGCACCTCATCTCAACAAACCAGCACGGTTTTCTTCCGGGGCGGTCTACTTCTACGAATCTCCTCGAACTTGTTACCTTTGTTACTGAAGGCTTTCAAAATGGCTTGCAAACAGATTGCATCTATACTGACTTCAGCAAGGCTTTCGATAAGCTTTCTCACTCCGTAATAATCCTTAAATTGGTAAGTCTAGGCTTTCCACCTCTGGTTATTAACTGGATTCGTTCTTACTTACTCGATAGGACATATCAAGTTTCTTTTCGTCGCTCCACCTCGAACAAGATATCAGCTACGTCAGGAGTTCCGCAGGGTAGTCATTTAGGTCCACTTCTTTTTATTTTATCTATTGATGACATCTCACAACTCCTTCAAACCTGTAAAATTTTAATTTACGCAGACGATATGAAAATATTCTTTCGTACGAGAAATATTAGCGACTGTCACGCGGTTCAAAATGACCTAAACATATTCCACTTGTGGTGTACACACAATAATTTAGAACTAAATATTGGTAAGTGCGAAATCATGACTTTTTGTAGAAGTCGTAATCCCCTGCGTTTCAATTATATCTTATCAAATCATGCTCTACGACGTGTTCAATCTGTCCGTGACTTGGGGGTTATCCTGGATTGCAAATTAGACTTCGTTGAGCATATCAACTGTACGGTGGCTAAAGCTAGTTCTATGCTGGGATTCATCAAAAGATGGTCCCGTGAATTTTCTAATAGAACTGTCTTAAAACACCTTTACTTTTGTTTTGTTAGACCAATTCTCGAATACGCGAATCAAGTTTGGTCGCCCTATTATCGAGTCCATATCGATTTCGTCGAATCTGTGCAAAAAAAATTTGTCAGATTCGCTCTTAAGGATTTACCTTGGAGCAATCCAGTTCTCCTCCCTCCTTATAATGATCGTTTGAGGCTCCTCGATATGCACTCTCTGCTCAAGCGTCGGGAGATTGCAGACATTGTCTTTGTTCACCAATTATTACTTGGCAATATTGATTCAGCTTCCCTTAAAAGCGAATTCACTTTCAGATTGAACGAGCGTAATCTTAGGGTGGTGTCACTTCTGCAAACTAGTTTATGTAAAAATAACTATAGCTTCTTCCAGCCTATTAACCGGATGAGGTTAAATGTGAATAAGAATGCTGATTTGTTTGATGTTCGTGTCAGTAAGCATGCACTGAAGAAAAGTCTGCTTGGTGGTTGTGGTCGCATGTCTACTAACATCGGACCAAATGATGAATAATCAGTCATATGCTACAGATTAATTCTGTTGTTTTACAAAGCTTTGACTAAGCTGATGGTCTGTTAAAAAAAAAAAAAAAAAAAAAAAAAAAAAAAAATAATTGATAAAATAACACATAGCATTAGTTTGGACCGATTTGAATTCTTTAAAATTTTTGATGCTTTGCTTGATTTTATCGAAATTTTTGCAAGATGGTTTTTAAGCCTATTAACAGTTTGATTATTATTCATCTATTTCGCAGCCTATTTCCGTGGCTGAAATAGATGAAATTAAATTCATATTTAGTCGAAAAAATCGTTTTAACAAATTACTTAAGAGCAGCTCTATATATGTATTTAGTCTAAAGGTTGTTATATGAACGTCTGGGACTAAAATTTGTCTCGCAGCAATCCCTCGACTTAGTAAAAACATTCCCCAAATAGTACGAAAGTCGGGAACATGATTGTCGAGGCAGTCCCAGAGCGAGGTCGATCGAGTCCAGCCCTAGATGGATCTGAGCCAATGATGCGCCTCTCGCCCTCCGCCCCAGTGGCTGCTGTGGCCATTGTCTCTGCCAGTAAATAACTCATTGGGGTTATTTTATTCGCCGTAGTTTATGTGGGCTCGGAGCACGTAGTTTACCACTTTATTACAGTCAGATGCAATAGTGCATCATGGCCTGAATAAGGTACGAGTCGCCTATACATCTGGCCGTGCCGGTGCACGTCTCCCGGTGCCCGTCTCCCGCCCGGACCCTGAGCACACTGCATATTAAGTTATTGTATATTAGGTGTTAAATCAGATAAATTTTCGCATAATACCGCATACAGCACTTGGATTTGCAAGATTAACGTTTTCTGTATGGAGTTTTGCGCTCTATGTGCTCTCCATGTTCTCATATTTTACACACGTACCCCAGCGTGCCCCGGCCGGCGCCTCAGCGCCCCAGCGTCCCAGCGCCGCAGCGCCCCATCGCTCGAGCATTCAGAGCCTGGACCTATCCAGCCGGGGCCCGGAGTGTGGCTCGGCCGTATATCCCTGCAGATGTGGATGCTCTATATTAAATACGCCGCCATTATAATATTATCTGTAGATACATGCATGAGGTGCCTCCGATTTATGGTTATACCTTACGCCGGTACAACACGCCCGGCTTGAGTCGAGCAAGAAGAGCTACCTCAACTCGGGCCGCCGCTCGTAAGATGCTATCTGCGGGCCGGCCTTAGAGTCCCGGCGATCCCAATCTCCATTGAGAAGGTGTTGATGAGAACGCAATTAATTAAGAGCCCCTCAATTTGATGGATATTTCACCTAGAGAAGGCTCCGCACCGATAGCCATCGCAATATCCCTGCAATTTTATGCGTTCACGTCGGAGCGGGCCGCAGCGCAGCGCTTTGTTGTTGCTTTGCGGGCCGCGCCGTATCTCAACGGAGCCGCAAACAACTGCACAGCATCTCTCTATTGAGTGCATTGTCTGACTCCAGGACCCCCAACCCTGGAGCTCTGAAGCCCGGTTCCGGGATTTATCCCTGTTCGTTTGATTTTTCTTCCTGACTGGCGGCGTGGCATTCTTATGGTGCCCCGTGCTCCGGCTGGATGCGGCTGCTGCAGTTGGTGCTTCGTTCTGCTCCTCCTGTCTGCCCCGCCGTCACTGCATTGGGACCCTCAGTTGTTTATGGGCAGCTTCGTGGTCGCGACCATTGAAAAGTCCCCCCTCTGACCCTTTTTATGTGCGCGCTCTACATCAGCCCGAGTGCAATTTTCTGCTGACTTCAAATTAAATAACAACAAATACGAATCAACCGAGGAATTTCAGAAATTTATATTCTTAAAACATGAAGAGCTTTCAAAGAAGTGTTTGCATAAAATTGCATGATACTATCACAATATTTACTACTGTGATAAAAAAAAAATAGTAAGACTTCCTTTCTTCGATTATTGTGGTATGGTGGATTATGAATTCCTTCCGCCGGGCAAAACTGTTAAGAAGGAATATTATTTGAGCGTTATGCGTCGTTTGTGTAAAGCTATTAACCAAAATATCACAATAATGCACCTTCTCACACTGCATTGGTTATTCGAAACTATTTGAGCCTGATTTAACTCCATCTGATTTCTGGCTATTCCAGAAAACCGCTCCGAGGACATCGTTTTGATTCAATTGAAAAGACATAAGACGAAGACTGACAAAAATATTAGCATAAGTGTATTGTATACGGAGGGAATTACTTTGAAGGGGATGAAATAAATTTGGAAGGATAATGAGCCGTTTGTGTTTTATTTAAAAAGTCTTAATATTTTTCGATCACAGTAGTATTGGAATTTCAGATATAAATAATAAAGAATACCATATAACACTGTGTTCGTTATGGAGTGCCTGCAAGACAAAATCGACTCCTCGAGGTTGTTGTCTTCTTTTAATATATTGGTACCCTCTCGCTCTTTGAGAACCAGTCATTTTTTAAACATTCCCCAACACCTCACTAATTATGGATACAATGAGCCTATCACATCGATGTCTCGTTGTTTCAATAGTAAGTTTGATAGGTTTGATTTTAACTTATCGAAAATTAGTATTAAGAAAAGACTTTTGTAATTCCATACACGATTTTGTCTTTTTTTTCTTCAATTTCATTGTTCTTTTTTCTTGTAAGTAATCAGTCATTGATGAAATTGAATAAATAAATAAATAAATGAATTCACAATTAATGGCATCTAATTCATATTTCTTCGTATAAACCTGACTAATGTTAATCTAATACCAAGTAATGATAACAATCAGTTTTTCTTGAATCCTTAATTTTGGATCTACATACATATATTAGTTAGGTTTCCCGCCGCCGCCTAACATCTAAGCAAATTTAAGGATTCAATATTGAGTGTGTGTTATAAAAGAGGCGATTTGGAACTTTTTGGATGCGGTTCTATGTTTTTTAAATTTTTATTTATTTTTTTTAAAGTTTGATCAAAGGCCAACACAAAAAAAATATAATAAATCATCAGTTGTTTATTGAAATTGTTTTATACAGAAAAGGACATACAAGTTATCTGTTTTATAGAGTGGTTACTTTTTAAAAATTATATAAAATAAATACTGTTTCGGCAATACAGCACTCACTTTCAAAATAAGTTTTCGATATTTTCCAACGTCGTTGAAGCGTAAATCTACTGAATTCGTACTACGTAGATATAATACTTTATTTCTCCCAATTTTTTGAGCGTGAAAGATCTGTACGTGACAAAACAACAGTAATATAAAAATAAACCAACAGATGGCTCACTCTTTATTTTTTTTTTTTTTGAAAAAGGTAAGTATAGCATAAATGCTGACCTATTATAAAGTTTCGTGGGCATTTCATATGTCGTGAAATGATTTTAAATTCCTAAAATGATTATTTGCTTTTTTAATATTTTGTATAACACAAGTATAAGAAATTCATATGCATTACCATAAAAACGCAACTCATTTTGAGTGATCTTGTAACCTTGGAATAAAAAGGAGCAATTGGGGATTTTAATATTAAATAAAAGGTTTATTTAAATAATTTTCAAATAAAAGCGTACAACGCCATGTTACCCTCATATTCAAGTATCGTAGCATAATCACAGAAGCCTTCACAAGAGCTAGAAACATAAATTCCTAGGCAGACAGAGAGATTTTGCTTAATACCACCCAATTTATGTGTCCTCTCTTATTTAAAGAAAAGAAAAAAAAATCGAAATAAGATAAAAAAGATACAAATCGTCGCAGACAAACATTGCGGCATATGTGACTTTGCCAGACGCAAGGACACTCTCGTAAACAACAAAAGTCGAAAGGAAACTCATTACAGGCCGAGACAAATTGCGGCTGGAGTCCCGCAGAAAGAAGCAGCAATATTCGGCTCATAAGGGCTAATAATGTGCCCTTAACGAAACATTTTGTGCAACCGCATAACGACATGTTTTCCCCATTTTGAATGGCCGCAGATAGTTTACAGCTTCCTTTCGTTCGCCCGAACACTCGAGAAAGTACACGTCCTGCGCCCGACTCGACTCGAGGCGCGAAGGGACAAATTAAGGTTTTTGTTTTGGCTTGGTCCAGAGGAAGATTGGGAACATCCCCAGAATCGAAATTCAGTTGGGAGAAGAAAGTAAAAAACTAGTTCCTGCATGTATCGGATTTTCAGGGCCTCCCATTTATCATGCTTAACGCGATGTCGTACGCTGGATTTAGTGCTGTCTAAGAGCGGCGGGAGTAATCACCCGGTCCTCCGGCACTTTCCGAGACCCACGACACGGCATGAAGTTAAGACAAGATGTCCTCAGATGATAAACCGCCGAGACGTGCTCTACGGCAGCCATTTACGAATTTACGGGGCGATTCTTCCCAAGACTATGAGCTAAGTGAATCGGGGAATTCCCGGAAAGCGATATCCAGGGTCATTGTGCGCAGGATATTTACACCCGCCTCCACATCTTCAAGAAGCATGTTGCGTTTCAGCTGATATATGTATAATGCCTGAATTTATTTGTGACCTGCTTTAGTGGAGGTACAAATCAAAAAAGGATCCTAAAAACCTTTCAAGGAGCCCTTGGAATGAGCTGAGCGTAAAGACTGAGGGAAAGGAGTTGGCATCTGGCACGCCTTAAAGTTTAGGAGCGCCCCGAAAAGCGGGAAGCGAGCGCCAGCCATGTGACGGAAATAATTCATCGAAATGCGTCCCTCGAGTGACATTATCGTAAGAAAAATTGTTCAGAGGACATCATAACGCAGGCGAGGGCTGGAGATGGAGAGGGGTTGGTACGCAATTCCAAATTGTAGCCCCATCCTTCAGCGCGGATCTGAGAGCTTCGTCACACGACGACCATCCCGAAATCCACACCTTCGCTCCTCGGTTCGGTGCTCGACATCATCAGCATCCTGAGGTCCTTGTCTTCTTCCAGAATTCCATCCCGGCTCCTGGCCAGGGAAACTTTGAATGGAGGGAGTCATCCGTAGTGCTTTATGGCTTGTTTGATGGCTCCAAAATGATAGAAGAATGCCATTAATTGTTCATTTCGAGCAAAATGTACCGGGAAACTTTCTCAAGGTAGCAGGGATATTTGGGGATAGTACTTAAGCACAAGTAAAATTAGATATATTGAACAGTTTTATATTCTATTAAATTTCAATTCACGATTGTTTACGTTTAATTCAACACATCGTCTTTAGTGTTGATTAATTGTTATTTAGCTTTTCAATACTCAATTAAAATATCAATGTCGAATGAAAATGATCAGTGGAACGTAATTGTTAATATAAGAAATGTAACTTAAAACAAAAGGCTTAAATCTTGATTTAAATCAACTTTTTAAGTACTGCTTTTAAATATTGAACGAAAACAATAAGCCGAATGTCAGTTTAAATACAAGAAATATACTTTCATGTAATAATCGAAATGATGTTCTGATGATGATGTAATGATCGAAGTAATGTCTAAAAAACATATAAAACATCAACCGATGTATTTATAATTTTCCACTGACCTAAAAAGACAATTGATACAGTCATTCTTGATCTCGAAAGAAAATTAAAATTCTAAATTACATTAAGATATATGTATTAACTTTTGTCAATATTAAATAAGAACAACAGTCTGCATTTTAAATTGTAATTCCATATAACCTCGAAAATGTGTAAATTTGCGAAAAACATTAAATGTTTTTATAATTAATTATTTATTTTAATAACAATATTACTTTCTATTTAAATCTTTCAGTTAACAAATTTTGTGTTAAACTAAAATTAATTTTTAAAAGTGTCTCATTTTATTTATTAATTAATACTATAATATTTCCCAGTATGTTTCTGATCAATACAGCAGCAGCTGGAGCATTATCGAAAGACAGTGCCATAACACATCCATTTTTAATTACATTCAAAAAGCAAAAAACGTTATAATAGTTAAAATTAATAATAAACAATACCAATGTTATGTAAACATTAAACAAATTTTCTACAAAATGTAGACAAATTTTCTAAAAGATGCGGACGGATTTTTTACACTACTACATATATGTCAGTGACTTTTAGATAAATTTACTACAACATGTAGGCATATATTCTATAAAGTTTATGTAAGTATTCACAATCTGTAGTCATATTTACTACAACATTAGACAAATTTTACAACAATAGTTAGAAAATCTACAACAGTAGGTGCTTTTTCTACATTTCGATGAGTGAAGTTTCTTGTTCATATATTTGCCATTTAGATATTTTACCTACGCAGGTGCAGTTGTAGATGAAAAGAAAGTATTTTTAATTCACTTAAACAGGATTAAACCACCTAATCCTATTTAAGTGAATTAAAAATACATAAAGGCAGTTGTGAATTTGCCCAATCATCTAATATGGATTAATTTACTTTTGTGGATTTTTCACCAAATTAGATGATTTTTTTAAATATGTTTCCTTAGTGTAGATAGATACAACTATCCCTTGATTTGCAAAAGAGGAAGTATTTTTGAGTTAATTCGGTTAGTTGACATACTAATATACAATATATTAAACGTTCTCCTTCCACAAACTGGATTTATTAATGAAGGCACCTTCTTAAACCTATATTAATCGGAAATGTTAAAGAGAATGAGAAGAAGTAGTAGAAGAATAGTTTTATGTTTCTAAAACTTCATTTGATAAAATTCAGGGTTATAATCAACGCATCTACAAATTCTCTCCATATTCTTTAATTCGATTTACACGGTCTAAAGATTATTAGAACCTATCCTGCTTTTTTATATGTATGGGACATCTTCGTTTTACACCATTTCGATAAGCACAATTTTTCTTGGAACGTATCTACCGGGATGGGTGTATGTATATTATATCACTTTAGAACTTAAAGAGGTTTGGTTTCTTCTGCGATATCTAAATTTAGCACTTTACAACATAACCTGCTATGTTAATGTATAATTATTTATTTATATGTTTCAATTTTTGAAGAGTATTATTATTATTTTTTAAGTTATTTTCTTTATATTATAAACGAATCTGCATACTCAAGAACGAAAGGTGTCTATAATGTTCTATTTGTTTTCCAGACACCCAAAACCAGTCCAGTCTTTAATTGGATCCCTCCCCACCTTCTGGAATTATATCTTATGTCTGAGTTGACCAATTGCTTGATTTCCCAGCGGCACAATAGACACAATTAACTTCTGATTGTCCCCCGAAAGCCTCCCGCCATAAATCCCCCTAATAAACCATTTAATTGGCACACTCGCCGGCGGAGGTGAAGCATCAGCCGGGGGATTAAACTCGCCCCAGCCGGGGATCAGATAATCTTGCCCAGATAGACCTCGTAATTATGACCATCGCACCTACACCGAAATTATATCAAGCTCCCCCGCCACTGGAGCTCTGCTTACCTACGCCACCGCCGCCCCCAATTGCGAAGTAAAAAATAAGAATAATTGCAAGCATCCCTGTGTTTTTTTACAGGAAAGTTATTTGACACAGTTTATCCTAGGGCTCCAGCAGTTTGTTGCTATTTTCAGGATTTATGCGTGCGCTTCGCGCTTCAGGTGCGCCTCCTTAAAAGGGGGTGCGTGAGCTTTCATTGTTTTCGCTCATTCTAAGGCGATGTATTTAATCTTGTCCTTTTCTGCTCTTCAATAGAAAAGAAAAACGGCAGCGTTCTGCTTTTCTTGAGATAAAAAAAAAAAGAAGAAAAATTGGGAAAAAAATTTCGTCCATTGTAACTTTTCGCTGGGAAAGGAAATTTCCTCAGCCGTTTTCAGTGGGAAAGCCAAGGAGAGGAGACCGGGGGGTGTGGTGCAGCACCCTTGCTTGCCTTCATTTTTTCCCTTCAGATTCCCGAAGGAACGGCTGACTGAATCTTCCTCTCGCTTAGTCGAAATTGTGTTCATGCCCTGTGATATGGCTCATTCTTCAAGGGGTGACTCGTGTTTTCCTTTTGGGACCTTTCCCTCATTCGTCTTGTGTAAATTCCACCAAGCGACGGGAGCGATAAATCACCACTCATACCGTGTCACCCTGTGTGATGTATATACTTGTGTCGGGCCCTGGAGTATTTCGGGAATGGTTGGAGTGCTCCTTGTTTGTATCTTCGGGCTACGGGAGTGTGTGCGAGAGAATTCTACCAAGGATACTTTATATACCTGAAGATTTTTCTGCACTTGCTCGATCTTTTCTTCCTTTCTCCTCCCGTTCAGTGCCCGGGTCGACTTAACAAGGGAAAATGGGGAAAAAAGTTTCAATTATTTATGGACGGGATGAGAAAACTTTAATTAAAATGATTTAGAAATGGAGAGACAAATGCAGCGAGGCACGAAGCACCGAACAGACGGTCTTCGAGTGGAATGGACTGACCCCAATTCTTTCTGGGGGACCTGCAGATTCATTGCATTGTCAAGGTCGCATTCGGTTTTCATTCAGATCTTTTAAAAGTTGGATTTGATGATAGTAGAGATTCCTTTTGTATGACCCTGTAGAAATATAAAAAAAGACAAGGAAAAAAAATATAATCAAGTTGATCACTTTGATTATAAAATTAGTTTCATAAAAATATCTCTTGAGCGTTTTCATACTTTAAGATTATATAGCACAACTTCTATGCTCTCATTATCTATCTCACATTAGCGGCTTAGCCATAGTATCAGCAATAATCAGATCTCTAAATCAACCATCCTTATGAAAATTTCTAGCGTTTTCTTCAATCTCAACTATCATATTGGAATATTAATAACAGTTTTAGTTTTAGTAGATTTTATTATTAAAAAAATTTAATTATATAATCTATTAAACTAATTTCTGCAATTTTGTTGGAATAGAGTCGTTGAATTGTTCAGCCGGTTGCATCAACTGAGATCTTGAAGGTTCACTTATTAAGTAAAAATATCTATACGAAAATTTGCAAATATTTGATTTTCTATGTACATTAAATTTCTATTGTACCAATTTGATTTTTAAATAAACAATAGTATGAGCCATAAAATTCGTTAAGTATTGTGTTGTATTTTCGTTAATTCTTGATACATTTTTATCTCAAATTTTCTAAAAGAGAATCACGAAAACAAAGAGCATGTTGGAATGGTATTGTATACGAAAATTAAAATCAAAATAAACATTTTCTTTTCACAAAATAACAGGCTTTCTATAAATAATAGATTCGAAAAATATTTCTTTCTATATGATTCCAAGCATAAAATCATACAAAATTTAAATTTAATTTTAATCAAATAGACTTGGGAAACTATCGATTTGGTAATGAAATATAATTTGAAATAATTGTCCACTTTTTAAACATATTATTTTGATAACTTCTTCAGTTAAATCTTAGATCATTTTCGAATATAACACTTCAATTTATTGATTGAGATTGATCATCATACAATTGGCAATGAATTATAATAAACTGTAATGAAAATTGCAACTAGACTGACTTATAAATCTGAAGTAATTACAGCCAAGTTATAATGTTTTCTGATATTTTATAATATGATGCTACTATGTTTAAAAAAATGCACGTCCTATCTTATAATACCCTGCAAATTGGATAAAATTGGGCATTATTTATAAGAAAAGAAAGCGTCTTAGTTATATATAAAAAAAAACAGTAAATAAATAAATAAATTAGTGAATGAATTTGACATTAAAGAAAATATTGTCATAGCTTTAATGAAGTGTATATCTACAAAATAGGGACGCATCGTTTTCAATCAATGCATTTTATTTATTTCTTACTGCAGCTTAGAAATACAATTCAGTAGTGTTCTTAACTAAATTAAAACTGGTTCCTCACAAAAACATAGCATGTGCGCGAGGAATGCGACTGTAAAAGACAGTAAATGGATATTAGATAAAATTAAGAAGAATATACTCAGTAATAAATATTAAAATCTGACTCGTTATCAAAATTTCTAGCAGCTGAATATATCTGGAAATATGCCTGGGTTGTTGAATACAACTCTTTTAACATAATTTTATAGTTTGATTGTTTCTAGTTAAGTTTCAAAAAGCTTAGCAGATTTTTATACATTTTCGGTCCAGTATAATCAATATGTCTCTTCATTAAATTTCTGTTCCACATTATTTCTAAAAGAAAAAGAAAATTTCTAAATTTAACATAGCATTTTCTTTCAATTAATAATTCATAACACTGATCAACACTAAATTTTTTCCCAACAAGTGGCAAATAAAATATATACTGTACGATGTTATATATGAATTCGTAAACGAACATGTTCAATCAGCTTCCGTTTTCCAGGAATAGATGAGTGAAAAATATGCCTTAAAATTCAAATGTTTCAACAAACCGATTATTTAATGCAATAGATGGTGAATGAAGATCATACAAGATACACGCTCATGAAAAATTTGCTCACGAGGATGTTTAGAAAAAGCTAAAGAAATTAGTAGTACTCGATATTTTCTAGAATAAAATTCAGGCTTTGATTTGAGCCATGTTACAAGCTCCAACGACCATCTGTTATTTTTTGACGATTTTTCAAAAATGGGAAAAAATATAATATTTTTTATTCTCGAAAACGGGAGCTGATTGAGAATTTTCATTTCCGAATTCGTAATCTACGGAAAAAATCATATAGAAACGATCTGATACTCGTTCGGAAACAGAAAGAAATGTGAATTTGTTGACCAGTGTAATAAATAAATATTAAAGAAAATCATATCATTGTTCTAATGAAGTGCATACTGCCAATCGAGGACGGAGTGCCTTAAATCAATGTATTTCCTTATTCGTATAATACTTTCTATTAACTAAGAACTACGTTAATAAAATAGAGATATGCATTTATTAAAATAATGAAATTATAATTAGAAATTTTTAAGACGGTGTTTCTTAAACCTAAGAAAGGTAGTTTAAATCAAATTGCTAAAAAGCTACTTGATTTGACTGACATTATTTCTTTGCTCTTTCTTTCAATGTTAGTTTTCCTTAATTTTTTTAACTGCTTTTCCTAACTTTAAGCAAATTTTCCTCTCAGCAATCTATTTGTTGATAAGTTACAAACTAATAGAACTTTATTTCATAAGAATCACTCCCAGTGGCGTAATTATACCATCTGAGGCCCGTGGCAAATAATATGGGGTTTTTTTCACTTTATAAAGTTTGTTAAAAATTTGAAATGTTAGCGGTGTTTGTCGATGCCGAGATTTATAATGCATTTTATAGGTAATTTAATCTAGAATAAGAAGGAGTATTATTGTTTTAGAATTAAAAATTATAGAAATGCCGATTTTCTTAATATTTCCTTGACATTTTCTCGCTAATTTCATTGGATTTCATTTAAGAGAAAAATTTGTTTACCCCCTATCACACCAAATACAAATAGGTACGTTATACCCTTCCGGCCAAATGAAGTTTGTCAGCAAAATTTTCGGTTAAATCGCGAAATTTCCTATCGAATGCACTAAAATCATCAAAATCCGCGATGACAAAAAGATACATTTTTGCTTTTTTATAATAATAAATTGTACCCAACTAACAAACTCTCCAGATCAAAACTCTTGCAAATTGCGAAAATATCTCATAAGATTCTCTTAACACACTTGGATAGTCTCATAACATAATTCTTGTAATAAGACTTAAATTAAATCTCATAGTACTGTTATTATGAGATAATAAGTCTACTAGAGTTACTAAGCCTTTTACTCTTATAATAAGATCAACTTTGTACTCTTGTTTTGAGTGACAGAAAACCTATATTCTTATTGAGCCTTTTTTATGAAACTTCAACTCTTAAAGAGTTATACTCTCAAAAAAATGTTCATATGAGTAGTAAAGTGTTATGATACTTATAAGAAAGCTCTTGTAAGAGTTCAAGTATAAAACTACTTATAAAGATGCTCTTATGAGACGTAAAATGTTAAAACACGCATAAGGAGACTCTTACGAGTACAAAAAGATTATTACTCTCATAAAAACTACCATAGAAGTCACTCATATGATAAGAACCACTCTGTCAGTCAACATAACTTGTTTTGATGTTGATCCGTCAAAATGGATAAATTTAATTGGAAAACAGTTAAGAGATCCACTAATTTTCGAAGGAAAATTCAGAAAATTTATCGTGAATTAATAGATAATACACCCAGGAGTGTTACAGCCAAAAAAACAATAATTGTGAATTTTAAACGTTATCGTGTGAAACGCTCATAACAAAGGCTTTATTTTCATTGTGAGAGTTATGATTTCATAACAAGAGTTAATGTCTAATATGAAATCTTTAGTTCTCATAAAAGGAATAACACTCTCATATGGCCAAAATAAAAGTGTACAACTCTTGTAACGAAAGTTAACCTGCTCATTACCAGAATTTTATTCTCATAAGAAAACTTATATAGTCAACAGCGGCCATATTTTCCTTTAATATGGAGGTTCGTTTTATAGTAAAACAGAATTACGCAAATGTAGCCAATTTATGCAATTTAGAATGTATAAAATATAGAAAATTACATTTTTTAGATAGTAAATGCTGTTACATGAATTTGAACGAAATTATTGGGTAGTACTAAGGTTTTTATTTTTCTCCATATTAAATAGCAATTAATAAAATATTTTAGATTTTGATTATTTTTGAGGCGCTTTACTTTTTTTCGAAGTAAAATGGCTATTATTACCAATAAAATTTCAATCCCCATAAAATCTTAGCTTATATTTTCGAAAAAAATCATTTTCTAAAGTCTATAATACATATAAATTCTAGTCTACTTTAATCTATGCCATCGAAAATGTAATTTATCGATTTGCTAATAAATTAACTCTCATTAATTTATCTTTACTCTACAAAAATAAAACCGACGAGGTTGTCTATATATTGCTCCCTTTCTAACAGTACTGGTAAGGAAAGTGTAGCTTTTACAACAAGATTATGCTAATTATTATGATACCCTTATGAGAGAACTTATATACTCTCATAAAAATTCAAATATTTTTCTTATGAAGCCTACGTACTCTTACAAAGAGAGCAAACGTATTTTTATAAGACAAAAATAACTCTCATAAGTGCGCCATTTAATTCTGACAACGCATTCATAAAGCACTCATAGTACTTTACAAGGGTGAATTATGAGGGTACTATTCTCTCAAATTCCTCTCATAGGATGCTAGTAGAGTCTTATGAGACGAAAATTGTTAGTTGGGTATTTAACACTAGAACTACCAAGACCGGTCAATGTGATCGGTACTAAATTCCTTGCTTGAATTAATCATATTTTTTGAAAATATCTCTTAAGAGTAATACCAAATCTTATTAAGGTTCAAAATTACGACATATCGCGAACCTATTTCCATTTATAATTATTAATTTAAATGTGAAATTATCAAAATTAAAGCTTGAGCGCCAGTAGTTCGAGTGTTAACATATTTTCGGCTTACTAAATCAACGCTTACCAAGTTGATTTTATTCGTATAATTGTTAACTATCGATTTACATATAAGTTTTTCAAATCCGCGATGACGGGACTTTCAGTGACACCGGCTCCTAGCCTATTTGGTCAACAAAATGAGGGAATTCCGTCACTAACTCGCCCACGCCACCAATGAACCGCGACAAAAAATGAAACAACCAATGGATGCGTTCTGAAAATCGACATCTTTTTGTTTTGTATGTGTTGAAATTTTAATGATTAGTTTGAATTTGTATGGTATGGTCTTTAGGTGTGCCCCACTTTGATTGATTTTAAGTACCTACTTAAAAAAATTATAATTTTTAACATTGTTAAAAATGTTAGGTTATTTCTGAGCTCGCGGCCTCTTGGGCCGGAGCCCTCTTGAGTTGGGGGCCCGTGGCATTTTGCCAGCCCTGCCACCCTATAGTTACGCCACTGATCACTCCTCTTTCTTTTGAGTAAAGTCCTCGGAAATGTTTATTTATATTTATTGCAGAAATCAACTAAATGTATTAATGTACAAAGCTAGCAAGAGACGGTACATTACAATATTCTTACATTTTGCCCAAATGTCTTTTCCAAAATTCGTCCAATTCTCTGACATAAATTCCCTGGAGATCAAAACACGCCCTACAAGTTCCTTCAATCAAGCCACCCGTGGGGTTACTTAGTGCCCAAAAAGGGGCGATAGAAAATCTCCCCGGAGCCCGAAGTCACCTACAGCGCGCATTGCTGAGACCTCAGGGAACATTGCGAGTGTACTTGGGGGCTCACTATAAAGCAGGAAATCTCCTCACAACAAGTGCTCGTTGTTAATTAGTATTAGGAGCTACTTAAGTTGTTCCACAAATTACCGCACTGCACCCCATCGGGAACGCCGGGCGTCGTCGTCGCGTGGAGCGGCCTCGTCTTCGTTTCATTATTTTTTCCACTCCACTCCAGAGTTTCAGGCGCGGAGTAACTTGAGGAGTTCTTTTCGACAAGCACAGAACCGAACCCTTCATGGAATAGTAGCGCTTCGCTTTCTTCGAGGAGAGTCGGCAACACCTTCCCATCTGCGCGGGGTGGTCACAGCAGGGCTGTGCACAATATGACCCTTCTTTTGTTAATTTCTCATTAGATACGCTCCAGCATAACTCGGGCTCCATTCATTCGAGGAAGGGCGCGCGGCGACGGTGGCGAAAAACGCTCACACCGAAGTTGTTGCAACAAAAGAAGCATCGGATGGTGGCCCTGGAACTCTCCTCCGGGAGCGCCAGGATCAGAAACAGTAGCAGTAGCAGCAGCAGCACCAAGTCAAAAGGGGTGTCATGGCTAAGTTTATTGCAAGAGCCCCCCGAACTCGGGCGCCTCGAGTCCGGAGAGGGCCGAGTAATTTACGGCCCCGGTTGACACCAATACACACCCTGTGGCAGCGGGGGCGTCGGGGTGCAGGTGTTTTATTTATAGATTTATGTGCATTTATAATGAACTTGTAAAGTAATTATGTTCGCCTACGCAGAGTTTAATTATTTGTCACATTGTTCCTCCACGAAGAGGGACGGGGCGGGAGGTAGGAGCGCAGCACAATGGAGCTGGAAGCTGTGGCGAACGCAACCCCTTTCAGGCTTGAATAGCCACTGGAAGAAGTCGCTCCAACGCCGCCGCCACCACTGTCTCTAGCCTCCCCCATACACTGAATATGTGTCGCTTTTCGGGGTAATTTACTTGCCTGAATTATGTCCTCTTTGTTCCAGCTTTGTTCCCAGAAACCCCGGCTCCCGGTCCTCCTCTTCTGGGGGGTGTTTTTCTCGCAGCGCAGCCACCACGCGTAACACAATCACGAAATCACCAGAGACAGAATGACTTAAGAAAGCTTTCAGGACGACCGGGGAAGCGCAAACTTTTCTGTATAAAATTTCACGCCTTGGAAGTTTCGCTCGCTTCGCCGGGCGGCGCACAGTGTGTTATTTGAACGATCTAGGAGGACAAAATTCATTTATGCTTCTAATAATTTTGGATTTTTTTACACGAAAAGGATTAACTTTACAAAAAAATTTATATAGATGAAAATGCTTAAAATTAGCCGTATGAATTTTTTTTAGAATTTTTTCGACTATTTTTGGATTTTTGGATTTGGCCAATTTTTGAAAAATCCAAAAATGTCTCAAAAAATTTTGAAAAAATTCATACGTGTTCCTTGGCTAATTATAAGCACTTTTTGTCATATAAAATTTATTCGTAAAATTGATCCTTTTTGAGTAAAAATATCACCAAATATCGTTTTAATGTACTATTATAACCCCTGTATAGCCTGTATATGCAGGACTCTGCAGCCAATTTTTTTATGTTCTAGTAGAGGAAAGCTTAAATATTAACGCAAAACTAATTGGTATTTCATATTTTACCATATAGTTAAGATTTTTCTTATAAAAGAAAGCGATTAATAAAAAATCAGTTCACACATTCACAAGAATTTAAAACATTTATTTTAGCTCAACCATAAAACATATTCAACATGGAATAGATAAAAAACATCACAAACACACTGAAGAATAAAGTTACAAAATATTAATCGGTTTGAGCTAAACTGCGCAGGTCAAGACACATTTGAATACCGTTGTTGAATCCAAGCAGTGAAAGATAGACGTAATCGCTTATGAATCATGTAAAATAAGATAAGCCTTTTTCATGAATATGGTGCCTAAAATTTATAGAAAATAGTATTATCGGGTACTCTAAGATGTTTTTTATTGACTGATAACAATAATAAGGCATTTATCTTGCCTTCGATTTTTTATTAAAATCCCCCTAGATTGTCAAAATATTACACTGTGCGGCGGTGGCTGCGAAAAAAAACCCGAAAGAACTTTTCGTCGAGTTCATAAGGAATTCTCACCAAAGATAAATCTTCTGGTTAAAAAGAATGGCGACCCGCAACCACCCCCGTCCCGTTCCGCGAGGGCTCCTTGCAGTAGTTCTGATCGCCGGGATAAGTTTCAGCCCGCGGCCCTTATTAGGGACACATCCGATCCAATCCGATACGTTCACTGCCTGCCATACGTCGTCGTCGTCGTCCGTCGCCGCTGAGGGACGGGAGAGGTGTCGGCCGTAAATCAAAAACTTAACTAGAAGTTAAGGGACGCGCTCCGAGGGCCGCATGGGCCCAAGATTTAATCTGCATAAATATGGCTCCTGATATCGGAGATTTTTCTTATGTTTTTTCCGCCCGGCCCATAATTTCGGCAGGCGTCAGAAATTTCCCTCGCACGTCGTTTTTGGCGGCAGTCGGCGGCAACGTGGTTTATGCGCTGCACATGGAGCACATGTGCGTAATTTGACGTATTCCTATTCCCAGAAGCCGACGACGACAACGTCGTAACTCACGGCCGGGAATCGGGATTGCAAAAGGATTTTTCGATCGTCTGAACAGAGCATATGGCGAAAAGGGATAAGAATTTAGCTGTTTCTGGGGAGTATTTCCGTCTCGAGGTTTTTTTTTACCTCTAAAGGAATTTTGTTGCTTTCTATTTAGTTAATATTTATACAGGCGATATTTTTAATAAATAATACAATATACACCAAACCCTATACCTTATAAATACCTTTAAAATCGATAGTTTTGTGCTGACATACCTTTTCAAAAAGACGTAAAGAAGAGAAATTGTATTCACAAAACTCATTTTCATTAACTAAATGAATTTAAAATATGTTTTAAAATGTGTTTTTTTAAATGCGTCCAGTTTTTAATTAATTTAATTAATCACAATTCCATTTTTTAAGAATTTTTCGAGCATTTGACACTTGAAGTATTTTATGTTGACTTCCAATGCATGAATCGAAGCTAGCTTATCAGCATAAACCAGAGACTTCACATATCTCCACAAAAAATATTCCAGCAGTGTCAAATCACACGATCTTGATATTGAAATAAAATATTTGTTAAATTTTTCGTTCAATAAATTGATTGTTCTGATCACTGTGTAGCACGTAGCGCCGTCTTGGTGAAATGAAAAATCGTCAACTTCAGCGTGTTTTCATGCAGCATTAAGTTGGAGCGGAAATTTTCAATAACACGTTCTAGTCGGCGGTTATTCAGTCTTTAAAATTCACGAAATGCTCTATGAGATTTTATAACTGAGCCCTGATTATGGAAATGAATTTTTACGACTGGGAATCGTCACGTTAGACCTTACCGAATAAAAGTGACATTGACATGGCTTTTAAATTATATTTTATATTTTAATACGTTTATGGTTTAAACTTTTATACTTTTTAATGGCTTGTTTAAGGAAATCTACCTTCATTTTATATGGAAAAAATAAACTTGTCTTGTTAAACTTTACCGAATTTTTAAAAGTAATATTGTAAAATTACAAACACATTACGTAACAATTTAATAATTCCAATTTAATATATTATAATACTTTTGACGAAACAAATTACGATTTTCACGTTATTTTACAATCTTATGTAATTTTTCATTAGCCAGTTGATTGTTTTTACATTGAGTAATGAATTTTAAATCTAGTAATTTAGTTGGCGTAAATCATTAGAATTTGATGCTATTTAAAAAAAAGAAAATTGTAGCTTACTCATGAGAAACTTCAATTCAAGGGATTTCCTTATATTCTTGATAGACGAAGAAAACGCAGCTATAATAAAATTTGAATAAAATTCTTACTGTGTGAAAATCAGCGTGATATGTAAATTTTATAAATATAAAAGATTATTATAAATGTTTAATGTTTAATTTAGAACTTCTGAATTTGGTTGATTAGCATTATTAAATAGTTAAGCCAGAATCTGTTAATGCTGTATACTTATGTTTTGTATTATAAATTAGCATGATAATTGAATCAAAATATTAATTCATTCTGAAATTTAAAAGTGCATTAATTTCTAGACAAACCAGCATATTATAAGTACTCCTTCCACATTTTTCGTCGCCCGGAACATTAATTGCAAAATACTTTATATGAAATGATATTCGTGCATTTAATCTAATTTTTTTCTCTTTTGTCGATGAGATGTTTTCTCGCCCAAGTGTTCTCATCGTCTTACCCAACGAGATTGCCTTTGATTGGAAGCGATACCAAATCACAAAAATTCCTCCTCCTCCCGCGAAACATGTAGCAAATTTCCGAAATTGCTCGATTTATGGGCGGCTACAATTTGTAAGAACGTTTCGATATCCCACTAAAATCGCTCGAGGTCATCCTGTGTATACTTTATAAAGGGCCAAAAGTTATGAAACACCGCCCCTCCCCCCGCCCAGCGGACTATGCAATCTGAGATCGAACCGTCGAACTTAAGATACTATCTATCGTACGGAATCAATAAATCGAGAGGAAGATTCAAACCTCCTCGGACGCGGGGGATAGAAAAAACAATACATTTCCAATTTCATCCCTCATTTAACAAAGACCGGACTTACTTGGGGGTGGAACTTTCGTTTATTCAGTCTCAGCAGAATCGCCCGATCCGGCGGAAGGGCCGAGAAAAATTCATCCATTATGTGCCTCACCTCTCCTTCCACCACCCGTCCCGGGTACAATATCGAAAGAAGGCGTGAAACATGCGAGCCCCCGGCTCCCCGGGCCGCACCGCAGGATCACGGCAAGGACAACGTGCTTCCGTGGATCTGATTAAATTGGTTGCGTGAGCGCGTTCCATTGACCTCTGGCGGGCAGCGCTCGTACCACCCGGCAAAAAAAAAAAATATTCACTTGTCCATCGTCGGACCAGTTTTGGACTTTTTCTGCTGGCCTCACTCTGCTCCCTTTGAAGGAATCCTGCGATTTCGTAAGTGATTGGCCCGAACTTAATTTATGCGTCGCTCCCCAAACCAGAGGGCCGCGCGAAATGAGCCCTTGCGCGTATCTGAAAAGCACACGCATTCTTCGCAAAGCGGTGAAAATACCGCGGATTTTTTTTTTTTCGTCAGATATATAAAACGCTGCATCTCGCCTCTTCGTCCAATTATTCGGCACTTGAACGCCTCGGAAATTTGCGAAAAAATTATTCATGACCATACCTGGGCCATGTACCTTTGGGCCTAAAACCGGTATCTCAGGGCTCGGTGCGCCTTTGCGGCATGATTGGCTACCGCGATAATGGATTGCGTTTTGTTTGCCGAGCTCCTACCGCCCCCCTGGACCCCTTCCCACCCCGGCCCATGTTTACCTTAGATCTTGTTCAGCGAGATCTGGCTTTGCTTGTTCATTACCTCCGCAAGTGCAAAGAGATCTGCACTTCATTTTTAAATCGTTGCTGCACCCCGCTGCACAGCCTCCTTGTACTCAATTCGCGGTCTCACCGTTTTAATTTCGATGCAGTTCCATTTTGCAATAAACCTGGCCTGTGCTGCACTGAGCTCCGTCGCGTCGAGACGAGCGCCCCGCACTCACCTATGGCCCCTACCTCCCAATCAAACGAGCTGCCGCAAGTCCGCGCCCGCAGTCGCGCAGACTGAATAAATTTGATGAGATTTAAATTGACGCAATAAATCATCTCTGGGGCGTTCATAAATTTCATTATGGCGGGTGTATATGCGTTTTTAATTTTTATTGCTCTCACGTAATTTATCCTGCAGTGCGAGCAAAATAAGAGCGACGGCGACGGCGGCGACGGGCGGCATGGCGCGGCGCGGTGCTGGACGCGAGCGCTTATTGTGCACTTTGGGCCCAGTTTTATTCGTTTTTAATAGGACGGCCGCAGCTCGCCGGACGAGGTATTTTCCGCCGATAAGATCGTTGTGGGATTTATTTCTTTATTTTCACTGATTCGTAAGTGCTATCCAGTCCGCGGCGGTCGCTCGGCGGTAATTACACGCCGCAGAACAAGAAATGCCCATGCAAGTAAATGGCGAAGAATTCTTTCCACTGCATTTTACAATAATCTGATGATTTACATCCATTTAGTGAATCGGTGGTGGTAATTGCATCCTTGATCCAGGCGCTTCTAATGAGCAATTGAGGTCCTTTTCACGGTCTATTAGCAAAAGCCCCATTATTAAATAATATAACATACTATGTGCCACGAAAATAGTTTCCCAAAGAAATTATCTTAAAAATAAATAATAAAGGCATCCGTAAGAATATTTATTCTGAATGAAGCTCGTAAGACTTTTAAACCTTAATTTAGCTTCTTTGATTCTATCGTTATAAAACTCAACTGCAACCTTTTATCTTTAAAAAAAAAAAAACATTTTGGTTCCGGACCTTGAATAACCAGTACAAACAACAATTGTAATCTTTTTTAAAAGCCTTACAGTTTTTACGTGCTGCCTATTTTTATTTTATAAAGACAGCGCAAAGAATAAAAATGTATTATATGAAGCAAATTTTCATTTGAAAAGAAAAAATGCCACTAATTCATCTATGGTTCAATTCATCAAGTGGTTATAAGGTAAAAGCTCTACGAATTGTGCAGTAGTTGTGGAGTTATTAGAGGAGTAAAATGAACAAAAAGATTTCTTAGAATGGAAATTAATCATGTTAAATTAAAACAACTAGTGTAAAAAGAGAATGAAATTTGTTTTAAAATTCGTGTTAAATCAAAATCATGTAAAAGTAGTTCGTGTAAAAACAGAACTGGGTGTATATGTATTAGGTTGCTTTTTTTTCGCGACAATTTTTTTTTTTTAAGTCCCACCTCGAAATTTTGTGGCAAATACCTAAACAAAAATTCCCTGAAAATTGGAGCCCTTAATATTAATATTAAGTACTAGACCAAGGCGTATAAAGATTTCTCATATAAAATACACGTAAACTTTGATTATTTTTCTTCAAAACTCTACAGCTCAGAGGCATTTTATGGTATAATCTTGGTCAATGGTAGAGTTTCTTCAGAATTGAATGTTCTACAAAAGTGTCCATTGCGGTGTAACCCTAACTCCCATGAGCGAGGTAGTACGGGTCACTAACCCCAATTTTTCCATGAAATTCTCACTTTTTACCCCTATCTCGTAAACAACAAGAGGTATAGAAAAAGTGAATATGATAAACTTGTAGGAAATTTAATTTTCTACAAAAAAGTTCTAAACACCAAATCACTAACATCGATATTTCGTGCGATATTAAGCTTTGAAGTTAAGGTAGTGTTTCTACAATTTAGCTCAATAATCTATGAAAATTCCACACTACCTCAACTTCAAAGCCCAATATCAAAAGAAATATCGATGTTAGCGATTTGGTGTTCAGAACTTTTTTGTAGGAAATTGAATTTCCTACAAGTTTGCCATTCACATTTTTTCTGTAGCTCTTGTTGTTTACGAAATAGGGGCAAAAAGCGAGAATTTCATGGACAAATTGGGGTTAGTGACTCGTACTACCTCGCTGGTGGGAGTTAGGGTTACACCGCAATGGACACTTTTGTAGAGCATTCAATTCTAAAGAAACCCTACCATTGATCAAAATTATACCATAAAATGCCTCTGAGCTGTAGAGTTTTGAAGAAAAATAATCAAAGTTTACGTGTATTTTATATGAGAAATCTTTATACGCCTTGGTCTAGTACTTAATATTAATATTAAGGGCTCCAATTTTCAGGGAATTTTTGTTTAGGTATTTGCCACAAAATTTCGAGGCGGGAGTGAAAAAAAAAAAAAATTGTCGCGAAAAAAAAGCACCCTAATATGTATAATTTATAAAAGTTTGGGGCGTTACCACTTCTTTTCATCCCACAACTATTGCAGGTATAACTTGTAATTTGTTGTCCTCCTTAGTTAAACACATCAAGCTATTATAAATTATACAATCAATCTATATAAAAGCTTGATTTTAAAAAAAATTTCTAACTTTTATTTATTTTGTACTTTTTAGTCTGGCTTTGTTTCATAATTTATCGTATTTTACTCGTCAAACTTCGTCACTTGATACTATAAACATCAAGAGGATAGTTAAGAAAACGATAATTCGCTATATTTTGGCGTCCGCCATTTTGGGTTTACACTGGCACATAGGTTATTTTATTCTACTTATCAAACCTTTTCGTTTGATACCCTTATTAAAGGGGTTGTGAAGAAAAAAGGCCATGTTGCATTTAGAACGATATTAGATTTATATATGTTGAATTGTAACGAGACTTGCGTAAGTCTAGTAAATCAAAATCGGATAATCGTGTCTGAGTAAGCATCACGCAAAATGTACTGAACGGATTTCAAGAAAACTCGATATAGTTATAGCTAATATCGTGGGCTAATATTTACGATATTATTTGTTCTGAGTCTTAAAATGACGGGGAAAAAATTTCAAACTTAATGGGATTAACATAAAAATTGGTACTTGAGAGTTTTTGAGGGAACTGATTTCGAATATACTATCAAAATTTTGAATTTCAAGATAGTGAATCCAATATGGCGTCCAACATTTCTAAAATTCAAGGGAATTTAATGAAAATTTGTACAAAAGGCATTTCGGGGCTTCTGATTTGGAATTATCAAAATTCGGAAATTCAAATTTCGGTGAGCGACAGTTGTAAAGTGAGTAGTTTCATTTATCTGTATTATATTTTAAGCTATATTCAAGCAAATCTTCAGATAAACGTGAAATATCCCATAAAATGTTGCATCATTCGATAGTGTTAATTTAAAGAAGTGTTTTTTCTTCGGTATAATACAGCTAGACACATTTTACTACATAATTAAACTCAGCTTAAAACCTCAAAATATCTTGTGATTGTTCTCTAGGAAGATCACCTCAACTTATTGAGGGCAGGCAATCTCCGGGCTCCACGGCACTTTTCCCCAAGGAGACAAAGATAAAGGAAGATAGGGCGAACAGTCCCCGGCGAAAAGAAAATGCCGGAAAATCCAGGAAGCGCCTGGGACCGTCCACCCGATCCGGGCAGGAGGAAAGGTCTCTCATTTTTTTTTTTTTTTTGTAGTTAACCACTTTAAAGGACGTAATTTAAAACCAAAGACTCGGAAACACCCAATACAAGTCACAGCTGGATTTATGTCATGGCTTTAATTGGCTTCGCCACCCTCCCGGGCCCCGCGCCCCGCGTCCCGGCCTGGTTTATGGACTTCCCCGGGCCGCCTGAAAAATGTATAAATTCTCCCGGAGGCTACACAAACGCCTCGTAGATTGCGTTGCTGCTGCGCCCCGGAAAAAAAAATCGGAAGCGCACCAGAGCCGTGATAAATAAGATAAGTAATTAAAATCGAATTTGAGTAGCATTCAAATAGGAGAATTTAGGGGGTCCCCGGGCGTACCCGTTCCCGGGATCCACGGGTGTCGGGACTCTATTAAGGGGACTTATTTTTTGGGGTCCTCGACGAGGGGCCCGACCGGAGCGGGATGGTAATAGGCAAAATGGGTCGCAACAACAACAACAATTGTACAGGATGGCAACTCTGCTCAGACGAGGTGGGATAATAAGAAATAATGTAGACGGACCCGGCACCCGGTCTCCGCCTCTCTGCCTTTCAAGCCCACTAAATTATGAGTTATAAAGTTTGCGGAATAAATTTGAGATTAAAAATAAAATTCCGAGGGTGCGTTGCTATTGGCTAATTATAAATTACAGGCTTTGAATTCGCAAGGAGACGCTCCATCGCATCCCCCCATTTACAGGCTAGTGAAGGGGACGCACCCGTGCGCCTTTGACGGGAGACAGCCTGTTTGTTTGGGAAATTCTTAAGCGCAAACTTTGCGACAGGATTTATGCTGGGTAAAGTTTCGGGGGCAATTAGAGCACCCGTTTTGGGGTTTTTCGGGGTTCGGTGCTATCGGAGGAAGACTTGCTACAATTATGAAGGACTTAGTTTCGTATGCAATTGATGGGCTGTGGAATTACCTCAGATTTATGAAATTTTCGAGAAATTTTGATGTTGGTTGAGTTGAATACAAAACTTGTCATGATGATGGTGGGGTGGTCGTTAAAATTTTATAAAATTTAATAATAGACTAGAATTATTCATAATAGTTACTAGTACATACAGTCTTTTAGAATTCAAAAAAACTAACAATTCAATTCTGGAATTATACAAGGGGTCATTTTAACCCCAGACATCTTCTTGATCTGAAATATTAACTGCGCCCGATACGTCGTTAAAATAAATTTTTCCAACTAACGACAATTCTACCGAAAAGTATACCTAAAAATAACCTTTTGACACAAATACTAGAAAAAATCATAGTTCTTGAAATATAGCAGTTTGAATATGTTCTGGGGTCAGCTTGATCTCTTATGCGCTCCCAACTTTTGTAAGGAAATGTGTACTCCCAGGGTTAAAAATAAAATCCTTGAAAAAAAGCCAAAAGGCGGCAATTTACTGAATAAAATATAACAAAATGAATTTAGACATCTAAAAAAGTATTTCCCATACCGATTCTTTAATTGAGCTGTTGATATCGATATCAATGAATTGTAGCCTAGTTTATCTATTTAAACGTTCTCTACAGGGTGATATAGAAAGTGAAATAGTTCAAGATAAAGAGTACATCGTTTTTAGATAGTTTAAAATTCAACCGAAACGAAGTTGGTAGGATTTGTTAACTATGCACAAGCTGCATATTGTATTTTCTATAATAAGGTCATAAATGTATAATTTTAGTAACATAAAAATTATTAAGCCATATATAAAGTTTATCACAAGAAAAGGATGTATTACAAAATCATTAGATATAATTACCAATGTTAAAAACACTTATTTCTAAAACGCTAGAATCCTTATTTTAGGTATTCCTTTAAATATACATAATATTACCCAACCCATTATTGAAATGTCTCTGCAAATCACGAAATCTGTATATACGACATAACATGATATGACATAAGATATGACACATGACATAGAACATGACACAAGACATGGACATGTGACAGATAATATTAAATGTAAGATAGGGAAATTGGATTTGAATTATGGGTCTTGGTTTAAAGCATTTTTTAAGACAAGACTTTCGTTTCATTGGAATTTTCGAGCAGTTACCTCTCTAGTTATTTATATTTTTAATGCACATTATATATTTATTTGTAGAAGACATACCCCAAGTTTTGCTTTCTTTAGAAACTTAATTTGCAATTAGCATCAAATATGATAAATGCTGAAATTAGGGAAGCCAACATGTGCTCATCAAATTTCGTAGTACATATAATAATATCAACATTATAGTAGTATTCGGTTCGGATTGAATTAAAAATCACGAATAGCTAGTCTTACCAGACATTTTTAATTTTGCATAAAGGACATCAAATTGCTTTGAGTTGTACTAATTTTGCGTCAAATAAATCGTCGTTACAGAAATGTCGATTCGTTAGGCCACCGAACTTTTGTGATTTTGTTGATGTTCATCAAAATTGATATGTTAAAATTTCAAGAACTAAGAAAATTATTTTAAACTGGTTCTAAGTCATAATCTTAGGGTTCAACCAGATTCACGTACTAACCGTGCGTAATTCGCTGAGATGAGACTAATTTGTAATAAAAACGTATAACAAAATTTCATCGGCACAATTTTTCTCTCTCTCTGGGGTCAATTAAGTGAAACGTTTTATTAAAATGCATTAAAACTGCACATAAAGGGTCTGTATATAGTGCGCCAAAAACCCCGGGTACTTATAAAATTCAATAAGGACAACATGTAACCGGGGCGCGCATAAGGCGAGTATGCTGCACTTAAAATCAATTTCCTTAATAACAGCAATTTACTGCACATATTAAGCACGCAAAATGGAAATCTTTTTATCCCGTACAGGGTGGTGCTTTTGCTAACCGACCAGCCTTGCTTCTTTTTCTTATTATGTTTTTGGTACATCCACCGCATTATTATGCATTTAATAAAGAAATCTGTGCACTGAACAAGAGGTGAATGAATAAGTGCATTCTCTGTCGTGGATCTTGTAAGACGGAGTAAATAATCTTAAAGGAAAGAAAAAATATATCGCAATTGACCGCAGAGTATCTGCATATAGTATACAACACTCTTTAGTGCGAGGTAGATTTCTTTTATCTACCAGGAAACAAGTTAAGATTCAAGCAATCGGTCTTTTAAAATAAAAGATACTTTATCACATTTCTTTTTTTTTTATCTTTTTTTAACTTCGGATAAATTCATCAAAGTCAAAATTGGGCAATTCTCTCGAATATACGCCAAAATATTCTGGACCAAGTTGAGGTTGAAGGGAATTTTTTTGTGTGAATACCGCGCTCTCAGATAAAAATACGCGTCGCGACTTAAATCCACCGCGAAAAATGTCGGCTTGTTTGTTCTGCCGAAGATGGTGGAAGATGATTTCGTTGTTCCCTTTTCGGAAAGGAGGGCATACAAAAAAATTGAGAAAATCAACTTGGTCCAGAAAAAGGAACCTTAATTGCGAGAACGGGTTTTTGGCTTGTTTCTGACCTTTTAATGGCGGCTATCTGATCCGCTGATTCGAATCTCATTCTGGCTGGGCCTCAAGCACGAGATTAAAAGAATTTTCGAGGCGGCTCTGACCCAAATAACCTGAAAAAGAGCATAAACCTCTTTTACGCGAATAGCGAAGCGAGGTGAAAGCCCCGCAGGGCTCATATAAGCTGCCGCTAATGCCCGGACATCCCAATTCCCTGATAAAGAGCCCTGCTCCAATCGACCTCAACAAATCCTTTTTAATAATGCTAAAAACCTTTTTAATGTTCCCCAATAAGCAGCCAGTGCAAATCGAGTCCGGGAACAAGCGAGAAGCGCACCCTCCGGCCAAAAAAAACCAGTTGGGAAAAAATTCCATTCCGCAAAAGATGGATGCGTTGATTTGCATACCCAACAAAATGGGTTCGGGGAGGTAAATATAAAAAAAGGGCCCCCCACTCCGAAAAAAAAAGACGCAGATAACGCAGTCCCAGCCCCGTAGTGCTCTTTATTTTATTAAAATCCGAAAATCACTTAACTAATGCTCTGGCCGAATATATGAAACAATTTCCATTCGAATTTCGCTAAAAGATATTAACCCGATGAATACCGCTCGTGTGCAGCACTGATAAAGGGGGAGGCGGGCGAAAACAAGCCCTATATACTTTGCACAAATCGACGACCCTGTCCCGAACCTGCCACTCTCCCCGTCCTGCTCCTGCTGAGCAGCTTCATTTTGATATTGCCAAGAACAAATTTTTTTTTCACGCGGGGTTGGGGATCTCTTTGAGCAATTTGTCATCTTGAATTTGTGTACAGAATCGCGGAATTTTTTTTTCTTCGCTTTTTTTTTATTATTGCAAAAAAAAAGGACGATGACAGGGGGTCGCAGTGGCGCGCAGATACACTATGGGATGTGTAAATATAGAGATACTACGGCCCACCCTGTGTTTTGGGTAGGGGACAGCGGAATCCATAGACAAAACATGAATAAATTTTCGCACTTTTGGCGCTTATCACCCCCAGGGGCGCCGTGTAGTTTGATGTAATGGCGGATAACTTGTGAAAAATGTCGCGCTCGCAACGCAAAATGTGCGTAACTGTTGATTTTTTTAGAGGTCCGGAGGTGGGGATGGTTTCCATCAACATAAATTTCACGTTTAATTTGCACCTTTTGAATTTGTTACCCAACACGTGACGAATATGCGCACTGAATGTATGGTTTCTCGTCTTCGAGTTATTTTCCAAAACAGCCATATAATTCCTATATATATAACTTATGTAAATAGAGCTGTAATTCAAGCTCTAAAAGGAGCCACAGTATTTTTGGTCGGGATAATGGAAAATTTGACGACTTTTATCAATTTAAATTTCAAGTTAAGCATCATCTTTCAAAATTTCGTTCAGTATTATCCAAATTACTAAAAAAAAACACAGAACGATGAAAAATGGATAATTAATAGCATTTTAAATTCTAGTGAAATCACTTGTTCCTCAAGGAAGTTGTTTGGGTCCCCTCTTCTTTTTGTTCTATTAATGACGTATCAAATGTATTCAAGTCTTTTACGTATCTAGTGCTTGTGAGCAATTTAAAATTGATATTGCCTATTACTTCAACAAGATTGTGATTATGTTATTGAATGGTGCGAAAACAATGCCCTTTCCCTGAATATTTTTAAATTTATTGTAGTTATGTCTTTTTACCGGAGGGTATCTCCTATAGATTTTGATTATATCTCCATCTAAAGCTAGAGTGTGAATGATTAAGGATATATGTATCTTGTTTGATACTAAGTTATCCTTCAGTCAATACATCGAGCACATAATTTCTAAAGCTTTTACTATTTTACGCTTTATAAAACGCAATATATAAAGCAATATGTTACTAAACTTATATATTTATCAATTAATAAAATTGTGGGTGTATCTAAAATCAAGGAGAAAAAATTGGCAATCCCACTAGCCGGGAGGAAAGCGAGTACTACACTTCTTAAACCTTATCAGGAAATTTTAAATTAAATAACGTATGTAGATAAAACCAAGTGACACACGGCTCTTTAAACCTTAAATAAGAAGATTTAATACTGTCATTCTTAATCGACTGACCTAATAACCCGGAAAAAAAGTGCACTTATATTTATTTCCATTAAAAGATAAAAATCCATTTCCTAGCATTTGTTTTAACCTTTGCGATCTAACATTCAAAGAGTGTGAAAATTGCTTTCGCCCTTGGATTTTGGGTGCAAGCATATTGCACATAATGAAGGAGTATATTATTCGTTTTTCGAAAAGACATTTTCGACCCAAACCATAGCTTTATTTTCGATCTATGATGTGAAAATTAATATTTTCTCAGAAGTTTTAATTGTTAGGTATTATATTTGGTCCAAATTCGGTGTCTTTCGGGTGGCAAAATATCAGTGGTGTACTGACTGTGAGTAATTTAATAAGTGTTTCGTTTTGTGTAGAGTAGAAAGGTTTTAAATTAATCAAACCATTCCCAGCCGTGATCTTCGATTAAACCGGGTCTGCAGCAAAAGTTCCTGGCATGCGGAGTGTCTCCGTGCCGTGTCCCGTCGACCATCTGATTGCACCGCAGGAGAATGCAAAAACAATTTGATTTTGTAGCTATTTTGGTTTTGTTGCACGACCCGAACCAAACAACTTTTCTCCAGTGCAATTCCTAAGATCGCGATATCGCCCGTCGGAAAGGTATGTGCAGATGTTTTCCTCGCAGGGACCAGTGGCAGCGACTCAAAAGAGGCACCGCGGAGGGGAAAGTCGCACCACAGCCTCCGCCGTGGACCAAGCTCCCTCAGCAGCACCAGCAGCAACAGCAGCAGCAGCAAATCCAAATCGGATTAGTGCTGCGTTTGTGTTATCCCGTCGAAATCCCGTTGGATATGCCGGTCGCTGCACGGAGGTGGTGCGCGCAAAAACAATCCGCCATAACTCTTTCAACGGCTGCTCAAAATCTTAATTGGAATTTTATACTTTTCCGTCAAAATTAATTGGCTGCCGTTTTCTCTCTGCCTTCGCCTTTCTGGACGCGGCTCCTCCTGAGATGTGGGGCTCTTTTATATACATATATACTGCGCGGTAAAAACCAGCCGGGCGGGCGGCCCCCCCATACCTGGCCTTTTTAGAAATTCGCATAGAAATAGAAGGAACTAGTCTGACGGAATCTCTTAATGAATTTTCATTTCATGAGTCCGCATAAATTTGCCCGGAGACAACAATACAAAATACAAAATACAAGTTTGTCGCATAAAGCGAACTGCAGATGGATAGATATAAAATATTCCGAACGTGCACGGCGACAGCCTTTCGAGGGCTCGAGGGCCGTGCAGTCCGGGAATTCACGGGAAATATAGAAACAGGAACAGCCCAGTCAAGAACACGAAAGAGTCTTGGGGCGGGGGACAGTTTGTAGCGCACTATGTGTCGTCACCGTTCTCGCCAGCCCCCCGGGCCGCGACCGTCGTTCTAAATCCGTCGAGAGAGTGCACAAACAACCTCCGGGCCCGAGCAGTCCCACATCCCCACGTATCCACGTGTGCTCCTTTCATACGTGGACATTTCTCAAGGGTTGTGCCGGCAAGAAAACGAAAAGACAAAAGCCCCGGGACTCGGGACTCAGGACTCCGGGAACGGGCAAAAAGGCGGAAAAACATGGAGCAAAAAAAATTCGTCCTCCTCTGCAATGCCCTGCTTCGGTGCCTCTGACCCCGGGGACGCCGGGGCACCTTCCGATTGCTCGGGTAATGAATGCTTTGTTTGGACGCATACATCTTCATCTCCCAGTTAATCGACTCAACTTATTTATGTGGTCCACGGCGGACTCCGATGGCCGGCGATGTTTTGCTCCTTCTCTCCACGTCCGGCCAGATCCCATTTCATTTAGAGCGATGGGTTTATTTCCTCCTCCTCGCCTGGAGGGGGGCACTTTTGAGGTTGTTATGCAATTCCCTGATCAATACGAAGGGTGGCTTTTCTTTAAGGGACGTTTTTAGAACACCGGAATATTTAGACATTTATCCAGCTATTACATATAGACATTATTGTCAATGTAATGAAGAGCTATCTACTTTCTTTCATTCGAAATGTCTAAAAGTTATTATATTATATGTTTTAAATTAATGAAAATTAGTATTAGTCCAACATGCGGCATTTTGCTAAAATCGACTCTAAAAATAAGACAAAATTACAATATGTTGTTCTTTAAAATGTCACTTCACTTCAGGTATCTAATACGTAATAAAATAGTGCATTCTTTATCTGTACACTGAAAGAAAAACATGGTTTTATTTTAACAACGAAAAATACTTAATCTCCTGATATAAGAATTTGAACGAGAAAACTGTTTACGGAACATTTCTCCATGAACCTACAAATCGAATGTTAACTAACATGTGTAAAGTATAACAACATTTCTTGTACTCGGCTATTTAAATGTAAATTAATATTTACTTCAATTAAGGGGTTAGGTTTTTATAATTCAGAACCTGTGTTGTTTTGCTTGACATTTTTATGGGTAATTGAGTAATATTTTAGTTAAAAATATTAATTTTTAGCGGAAATATCCGCGGAAAGTCTTATTCAAAGTACTTCAACTTTCTCTCAAAATAAGCCGAGCGATCAATATGGAATTTTGAAGAAGCACTTTATACTTAAAATTGAATCCCTTAGTTGGTCACAAAAACAATCTTCCTTCACAAAATTTTGTATTAAAATACCGACTGAATTGTTCTTAAACTTAAAATTACATGAAAATTGACCCCCCAATTGCTTACGAACTATAAAAATAATAATTTTTGAGTACGTGTTACTAAATTCAATAACAGATTGACCAACTTTATATTTTTGAGTGCAGATCAGGAAATTGAAGTCGAATAACAATTACACCAGAATTCAAACCACATGTTCTTCAATTCGTTCGTTTTCAAGTTTTTCGAATACATTTTCGAATTTTAAAAGACTGTTGCTCGAATAAATTAGTAAATTGAATTGGCTATGGATATTGTTTAACTTAAAAATATTTTTAAAATAAACAATATATATTTTATTAAAGTAAAACTTTATCAGTAGGAATAAGACTGTTTTATTTAAATTAAATAGTTCCTCTAAGCTCCAAATTTTATTTTATTTTTGGTATAAAAATTACAGACGAGAAAATCAGTTCTTCAAACAGTTTTTACATCTTTGTTCAGGTAAATAATTTGCAAATATGAAGACTCTAACCTATTTTTAATTAGAGAAACTGCAAGAAAAACTTGAATTTTGAAGTTTTTTGAGGTTGAGTTATTTATGCAAAAAAATCTAAAGCTATAAAAAAAATTGATTTACTCGGGTCTTCAAATACATAAGTATTACATATATAAGCCCCAAGAAATGTTGAATTTTTGATAGCTTATTTGAAAATACAGGCGTACACAAAATATTTTTCAACTAGAATCTAGCAAAATTCCAACTAGAGTTGACAATATATGCACTATAATTCTATTTACCTACTTTAATTTATATATAAATTGCAAGCAACAATGATATAATTTCTATAATCTTTGTTTTAACTACTATTCATTAGAATTTGAATTAAAAGCATTGGAAATCCGATGAATATAGAATCCAGAATTCTATATTTTACTAGATTCACTTCACAATTCACTGAGTTCTTTACTATAACATCTAGATTTGTAATTATTGTTGTTAGAAATGTAGTATACTATATATCTTGGTTAAGTAGTTTATGTCCTAAAATTTTTGAAGTTTGATATCGGAGCAAAAAGGTTTTTTGATGAGCCCATAAATCAAATTCTCATTATTCGGATGTAAATTTCTCACACGAGCTGGGGAAAGTTCCAAATAACCCTTGAATTTTTAAATAGTTTCTCAAACATTCGATATTCGAGAAAGACTTTCAATCTTTGAAATTAATTGAATAGATTTCTAAGAAAAATATCTTGTAGCTGCATCACCTCAGAGCACGCACACTTTATCCGCCTAGCCACCATCACGGACACTCTGGCAGGAAGTAATTTTCTTCTGCCGCTCCTTATCTAATCTACGTGTGAAACTTCAATAATTGTTCTTTTAAAACCCCAATTAAAGGCGGATAATTTATGGACGAATAATTTTTTTCCTGCGCACTCGTTCGGCAGTAAGAAGAACACCACCACCCAGGAATCCAGGAGTTCGGCAGGCATCCGAGCGTTTGACTTCTTCAACCAACCCCCAAAAATTGTAGTAAAGCACGTGACTGGCGTAATTTTCTCGTAAATTAGATAGATGGAAGCAAGAAACTTTGTTCACCTTCCCCGGTCCCTTTCGTAGGAAGAGAAGAAAAATGTCGTTGTTTCAAAAAGAAGGAAACAAAAAAATTCTCACTCCATCTTTTTTCAGGATAGACAGAAGATGAGATCTAAAGATCTAGGCTGAGGGATTCAAGCGGTAAGGGCGATATATTCGTAAAAAACGATCCCAGTGGGAGTCACCGCGAAATTTAATTGTTGCATTCCTCACGAAACAAGAGGAAGGAAAAAAGGAATTTTTGGGGGAAAATGCTGAAAACGTTTGCACACACTTTACGATGGCGGGCGAAAAAAAAAAACAAGATACGAAACGCAAAATCGCGTTTATCTTTTTGTTTCGGTGAGAGAGACTCCAGGGTAGGGTAATTGGCCCTTTTAATTAATAGTCCTGGGCTACCCCCAGGAATCGGGCAATTTCACCGCGTCTCTAATTACCCCGGATGTGTTCCCGTGAATCATTTTTTTCCCATTTTATTCCTGAGCCCAGGCAGGCGGCGGCTCGCGGCTCACGGCTCACAGCCCCTAATGGCTGAAGAATGGCGGCCAGATAAAAATTAACACAAATCAATGGGGAACGGGGTTAACTCCTGATTCCGCCCTCTCGCCGTTCGGCCGCTCTGTTCGCAAGTAGGCCGGGGCCCGGGAAGAGCTAAAGGATTCCTACGGGCGATACGAGGCTAATAATTCACTGGGGCTCGCACCGGGTGCGGCAGAAGAGGAGCACAAAAACAAGGAACCCGGTGCCCAGGGAAGTCCCGAAATGCTCGTTACGAATTGTAACTCGGTCTGGCGCTGGGTGTAATTTTTTCGCGATAATCAGAGAACTTTCTGGGACCGCCTAGCCGGAGGGCGGTTTTCCTATCGATTCATGGGTCCTTTCCCGTCCCACGGCACTCTCTCCCTTTAACCCGCCCCCGCCCGCTGCGTACAATATACCCAAATGAATCACAGTGGCCCCAAAAATGTGCCAAAACAAGTCTAAAGTTCAAATCCAAGCAAATCCACCCACACCCGGGAGCGACAAGGGGGCTACTGTATGCTATACTATATATATGTATGTATGTATGCATTGTAGTCCCGGCAAACAGAGAGCAGCGGGCGGCCGGGATTTTGGCAATCAATTTTTGCACTCCCAACTGACCAATAAAATTCATCCCGAATTCAAACATCATCCATTATCTCCGGGAGCAGTTATACACTCGACTGGACAGTTGCAAAGTTCGATTGCGCCGACTACTGGGCTTTGTTCCTACATAATCGAAACGACATAAATCCAGGGACCCACAACATATCGCTCCCATACATCTGGGCAGTAGCGCCCAGCGTTCCCCCTCCCCACTGGGGGCCCTCCTGTTTGCTTTTGCTCACACACAGGAACTATATGGGCGAAGCAATTACTATATTTGTCTCTTTACTCTTATGAAATCTTATTTATGCCCGCCCTGTGTCATTTGGAGCGCTCGCTAAATTCCTTCCCCCGGCCGCCCGGGGAGAACTCGAGCTCTGGGAATGGAGCGGCGGGAACCGGGTCGAGTCCCGAACTCGGATCGGGATGGAGTGTATATTTGTTTCGGTGCTCAGATTGTGTGCATATCTAATGTTCGCCTTTATGGCGCTGTTGAGGAAGTTGACGCAATTTTTCAAAACACATTCGGACCGCGCGGGGGAGATCTCCAGGCGCCGATTAGGTTAATTGATCAATGGGCCAGAAGGGCGCAGCGATTATTGCCCCTACGATGGCCGATGGAGCTCCGATAAAGGGCGTATGCGAGAAGGTGATAAGAAAAATTGACGACACCATCGACTTCTTATACTATGGGTGCATTCGGGCGAATTGGATGGAGTATCTTAGCCTTTAACTTCTTTTATTTGAAGGGACTTACAGCAGATATAAAACAAATAGATTAATAAATAAGAATAAGTCATTCGAATAGCAGCAGCTAAATCAAATTAGCCGAGCAGAAGTCTTGCTAAACTATACTTTAAAGAGCAAATCAAAAAGTTTTCCCTAGATACAATCTTCTAGTGTAGGAATAGTATTCTCAAACTCTTCCCCGCTAACCATCTCAAAAGATACGTCCACCCCTAAAGTGACACACTTTTTAAAATTTAAAGAATTTAAAGTTTAGCGACCTGCACCACAAAATAATTCGTAATAAACGTAGAATTAAAGAACATACTCAAAACTCCATTTAATTCCCCTGTGAATGCAAGACAGCATTCTTTTACCATGAGAAATAGCCAAGTTTCATTTGTCGACCTAAGAAATATCTAAAACGAAATACTATACGATTGTATTCAGTGATGTTGGATAAGCCCCACAATTATTTTTTAAACCCTAAATAATAAATAAGACCAGAAATGGATGACATAGAAAAATATGAAAAAAAGTGCGACAAGTTGAAATTTAGCAATTTTCGAATAACTTCCTTATTTATATTTATTCCCAAAATCTCTAGATAAAAAAATGTGTTCAGAAATGGATTTATTGCCTCAAGAAAGCTCTGAAATGAAGTGCAACGTGTTCTCGTTCAATGATTTTTAACTAATCCGTTGCCTTATTATACTTCCTTAACCTCTACATAGAAAATAACATTAGAAATGAATTTGTCTTCTCAAGAAACATGTGAAACGGTGTACCACATGCCTATGTTTAGTAATTTTTGACTAATCCCCTCCCTTACTATAGCCTCTCTTACCTGACTATAAAAAATTATGGCAAAAATGGATTAAACGTCCCGAGAAGTACCCAAACCAATGTGCGACATGCCTGCATTTTGTCGATGTGCATTGAGAACTGAGAAATAAGAGAACTGCCAAGACAAGGGATGAATTTTCAGCTCCCAGTGTCCCATTTTTTAATTTGTGCAGTGTAGTTTTGTAATTGCTATAAAATATCTTTAAACAGATCTTACAATAATATTCTGTCTCAGCATTTAAAAAGATCAGAAATAAGCCAATCTCTAATAATCTGTGGGTACATCTTTAAAAGTATTTCTGTATTCTGGATAATAGTATTTTTTAAAAACAAGGTGAAGAGACTAAAATCGTCTAATTTTCATTTAAAATGAAATTAAAATCAATTTTCCGATGGCAATGATGTGGGATGGAAACAAAATTAAACGATTTCTTATTATTTACTAAATTATCAATTTTATAATTGCATAAAAAAACTAGAGTGTAGATTCTAATGTTTCGTTTGGTATTCGAAAAGCAATATTATTTTTCATATTATTAACACTAGATATACCAGCGCGAAAACCTGTAATTTTTATAATTTTCGGTACCTTTAAAGTGTTATGTTTTTACATTTAAATTAGTAACTATAAATGGGAAAAAAGTCTTCGATATGTCGTAATTTTGAATCATAATAAGCTTTGGCATAACTCTTAGGAGATAACTTTACAAAATTTAATCAATTCAGAGAATAAATTGAGTACCAGTCAATTTGACTGGTCGTGGTAAATTTAGTGTTAAATACCAGAAAAATTTAAGTTTTAATCACTAGGATTTTTTTAAAGAAAGAATATAATGAAGCTATTTTTGTTCTGCATACTATATTTTAAATATGCCTTGAAACGAATCCGAACACTGCATTTTTTCATGCAAATTTCGAAGTCGTCAGATTTTTCTGCACTAAAACGGCTACTGTGATGAACATCCCTTTAATTGAACTATCATATTCTATTTAAAAAAAAAAAAAATTCAAGAAAGGGGAAATAGATTATTTAATTGTTTGTAAAAATGGCTAAGCTGTTTCCAATTTTCCTTGTTAAATCGAATTCTCATTACATGGCCCGAAAAACCGATGATTTTTAGGAATTTTTTTTGGGTGAAAAAATAATGTTTTCATGGTATCGTAAAATTGTAAAATTCAAATGTTTTTGTCTTTAAAGGGATGGAAGAAATCGAAAAAGTAAGTACAGTGCAAATCGGATAACACGAAATTAAAGGGACGAGCAAAAAATTTCGCCTTATCAGAATTTCGTGTTAAGCAAAGAGCGTACTTGTAAATGTTGATAAATTCTGGTGAATTCCCGGCTATCAAAAAAGAGAAATTCTCCGAAAAATTAAAATAGTGCAGTCTTACCGTTTGCAAATAATACATATTTATTGTCTTTCGTAGATTGTTTTTCATTTTCTCTCAGTAGTTATACACTTTTATAGAATAAGTGGCAACACTTTCATTGACTAAACAAAACAGAAAAGAGAAAAGTAGCATTTCGAGGTAAGCGAATTATTTTACATGTATTTCAAACTCAGGGTCGCAAAAAATTCTTCACGTTAAGCGATATTTCGAATTATCCGTTTCGGCTTAAGCGGAAAACTTAGTACCATAATTGCATTTATAAATCGGGTCCAACAAAATATTTCGTGTTAGCCGATATTTCGTCTTAAGCGTTTTCGTGTTAAATGTTTTCCACTGTATTTTTATAGAATCCTAGTTTTGGCGATAAAGGGAGGTATAAAAAACAAAATAAGCAATTATGCATTAAAATCTGTTAATTCGTTTTTGAGTTATCACGTGGAAAATTTTGAAAAAAAAGGAAATGCGTTTAAAGTTTTAAGAACTATTTTTACACGAATCAAAGTAAATTTTTTCAACTTGCTGTTAATCGTCAATTCCAGGGCCATATAATAATCCTTCCTCGTGCTTAAATATCTCTTTCTGATCAGGAATTATCTTTTAGGCCAAGTTAATTTTTATAAACCCTCATAATGTTTCGAATTTTCAATATTTTTGAAAATTTCTTGCTGGAAATTGTTCAGAAAAGATCATAGAATAATAAATGAACAAAAAACTATTTTCTTTTGAAAACTTTTAATGATAATACCCCCTTAATACAGATTCATAGGTCAAAAGATTGCTAGTGTCAATTTTGAATGGATTAATAGAAGCATCAGCGAAATTCATAAAATTAATTGTATGATTCTGCCAAATAGCGTAACAAAACATCATATTTACATAGCTATGTAGTGCGTTAACTCAAATGCTTTTGTTATAGAAAAGACAAGTCGGATTATAAGACAGGCATTAAATTATCACTCAATCCAACAATCTGTTTTCAACATCTAGATACATAGAAAATTGCTAAAGTATGCCTAATTGTTATGTTGCTGTTAAATATGTATTTATTCTAGAAATGATGTAATTAGATAGATAAATATGCATTTATGTTGGAACTACAAGGCACGAACTAATTCAATTTTTCTTCGTTGTATTCACAAATGTATCTGAGCATTTATCACAGAGTACCTAATGCGTACCTACATTTCCGAGCTTGTTTTACAAGGCTGAAATCCGTTCATAATTAAAATAATTACAGTCAGTTAAACTCCATCACAACTCATTCTTGCAAATTATCTTTTCTTCACTGAAATTCTTCATGTGTAAACAGAGTTGAATAATTTAATTATGGAATCTAAGGCGTGTAGAATAGGCATAAACAACAAAAAATATGACAGTCTTTGTGTGTTTTCTTCTTAGCATCTTAGAAACGATATACTTAAGTAAAATAATGTTCTTTGCGTACTTTTCACTACAAAGCGATTTTTCAAATAAACCACGAATAATTTCATCAAAATGACAACGTAATTAAATGGAATTCTTTCAGCTGGTAAATTCTCCCCCATAACTTCAACACTGTCCGCCCTCTACTTCACATAATCCGAAAATAATTCATTTTCGTGTCCTAAACCTCAACATAATTTCTACATCCTTCCGTCCCGCCGTCACCCCCGCTCATGGTGTGGTGTGGTGCGACCCTTTCGAAGGGCCCATTTAGGACCATGAAAAAAATGCAATTTCTAGCGCTCTCCATCACTCATAATAATGGAGAAAATCCGTCTCGAATGACCTCCGACTGGCCATGGGCATCTATTATGCGACATAAGTCCGGACATTATTCCAAGACATTTTAATGACCTCAGGAACGTTAGACCCGGACTGCTCCAATGTCGGGGCTATTTCTCGCCAACTTTCGATGAATAGAAAAGCGATGGCATGTTATTATGCCTTCGAGCATGGCAGATACTCAGATACTGAAGATACTTAGATTCTCAGATATACTGGTCTCCGCCCCCTCCCCGGCTCTGTGCAGCGGAGCTCCAGTTCCGGCAGCCACTCATATTCCACACATCTTCCTCCTTGGCGGCTCCCGATTATGTCCGTGCGCCCCGTTTGGACCCCCAGATACATTGCCAGATTATTCCGTTCGCAAGGACATTTCGGGAAGAACGGCAAAGGAGCACCTACACCTCGCCCCTTCCCCCTCTCCGGCCGCCGCCACTGGTCCAAGTGGTGCAGACTTTTGGAAAGTCCGAGTCGCGATTATTCTTTCGCCGGAGAATCGCCCGCCACCCCTTCATTCGGGTTATATATGCAGAGGAATAATATTTCATGACAACTAAAGCAATTTGGCAACGAAAAGTTTCATGTATTGAGGCTGCGAGTTTTGAACTCCCGGTCCCTTTGATTCCCGCTTCCCGCATCCCGTATACCGCGTCCCGCGTCCCACGTCCCGCCGCCGGGAACAGTGTCTATCTCTCTTGACTTTTAAAGTTATGATAAAATTTCTCTGTATAGCATTCGGTTGTGGATTTTGCGGCGCCCCTCGCGCTCCCTCCGCCCCGCCCCTATCCTATAGATGTGGCCATATTTACTGCAACTTCGCAATTATTATGACAGATTTCTGGCTTAACCGAGTTTTATTGCAGCGCTGGCAGCTTCCGGTTTTCGCGAATTATTCACTCCACCAGGCACCGGGCTAGACATTTTAATGAGGGCTCAGTGAGACAGATCTTTTGTTTATTTTTTCATGAATAATTCTTCTGTTTTTTTTTTTTTTTTCTATTCGCAAGAAGAAGGCGGCGGTGAATTAGGGAACATTGAAATTGAAAGGGATAAATTTACGTATTTGATATCAAAATAGTTGAAGTTGGCAGATTAGTATAATAATTTGATAGTCGACAGAAATTAGCAATTTCAATTAAATTTTTAGAGTTAACATACTTCAACATGTTCTAGGTACTCCAAAAAATGAACCTTTAAATGTATGGAAGTATTTTACAAGGATTCTTTTTCATACGAAGAGAAACTGCATACTAACATTTTTATATCAAGACTAGAAAAATAAAACGTTTATTTTTTAGTGAACATTTATCGACATATATTCAGGGTAATAAGATAAAAACATGATTTTATATTCTTTTAGGGTATGGAACTTTTCGAAGCACTCTCCAATATATCCAATAAAATCTAGTTTCTCATCTTCCCTGTGGAATCTTTCGATCTGAGTATATTATGCATTTTTTTCTAATTCCGATTACGTATGATGCAGAGTTTTCCGTCCACAGCGAGACCAAAATTTTGTAATTTTCTACCGTTTTTAAACTACTTTGTAGGTTGAAATCAGGAAAACCATTACAATTGTGACAAATAACCATTCCAAACAGCCGAATACAAGTTAACATAAAAACGTTTGAAAGCAAGAATGAAAATAATTGAATTTTAATTTACTGGAGTCACTTGTTAAATTGTAAATTAAATGTATTGAATAGTTATTTTTTACCTATAAAAATACAAAAAAAAAAATTGTTTTTTCGAAAGAGCGTATACTTGAATTGACTATTTATATAGTTCTAACATAATCTTAGACATGTATTAAAAATGTAATTAAGAATTAGTACGGAAGTTATACTATCTATTCTGGATAATTACTTTTAATTATTTTTTTCTAATGCTAAAATCAACAATTTTTGTGTGTTATAGGTTATTTACGTAAAACGACTACTACTGATATTTAAAGTAGTCCAATTTAATAATAACTAACACAGAAAATTTCATGTCAATCCGGTAAATATTCTCGAAGTTACACGCATATTTGTAATGATTTTTGTAATATACTTGGACTAAACATGTGGAAACCATCAGGAGGAGAATGGCTAGACTTATTGGAGTCATAAATAGAAACAACTGTATACTACCAAGAATTAAAAATCTAATTTACAATGCGAATATATTGCCATTGGTAACTTATGGGTTAATAATATGGAGTCAAACCACAACAAGGAATATGCAAATTATATCGAGATTATTAAATAGGGCTATCAAAGCGGTGTTTAATCTTCCTCGGGATACGGCCACTACAATTTTATATGAAAGCACAGACAAATTTAACCTGAAGCAACTAACAGAGATAGAAAAGGCTAAGGCCATTTATAACATTACAAAGAGACACGCAAAATCATCTATTAACCTAGTTTTGAGAACTGAAATTCACGGATATAATACAAGGAAAGCAATGATGGGAACTTATAATCTACCGGCACCAAGGACTAACCGACTAAAATATGATCCAATTTACGCTGCAGTTAATTATTATAATAGCTTACCAGAAAATATAAGAAATGCTCGCAGTATTGTGGAATTTAAAAGCCTTATCAAAAATTTTATTAAATCGAAAAATTAAGCACAATTAAAGCGGAATGATTAATTAATAATATTATATATTCATGTGTTGCCCCTTATACCAAATTATATTTGTCTGGGGAGCACAAAATAGAATTATAAATTTTAATATTTTTAAAAATTGTTATTTAGTTTTTAAGATTTTTCAGAAAATGGATCCACAGAGCCTAAATTCGAATGCCTAGGCGGCTCAGAATTAGGTGAACGTTTCCAGCAACATGCTGAGAAGTGCGATATAAAATCTATTATTATTATTATATTTAAGTTGCTTTTGATATTTTAAACACGTTTTTCTCAAAACCGTGTTTTTAAAGTCGATAAGCAAGATTTCTCGGAAACGGATGAACTGATCAGTTTCAAATTTTAACACAAGCTTTTTAAGTAATATTTTTTAGTTAATCGAAGGTTCTTTCTCACCAATAAATATTTTCCATTTTATAAACTAAAGCTAAGGCCAAAATTTTTATTAAAAATAATTTTTTTTTTAAGAAGCCGCCATTTTGTCAAAAATTCTTTTTTTGCTTATTCCTTCGACTAATTACAAAATAAAACAATATATTAAGGATTATGGTTTTTTCATTTTGGATGATCCAGTCCAGAGATATCGTGCTCACCGCAAGACCCCTTTTTTTTTAGAGTTGCTCGCGGAGATCAGCTGTAGCAGCTTTTAAAATAATTATTTTTACAAATGAAAAGCATTAGAATACACTCAAGAGTTACCACAATATGTGTACAAATTTTTACATTAATAACTTAAAAGGTCATCTCAAGAAAAGTTCTTGAAAAATCGGCTTGTTTTGGGCCTCCTGACTGTATATAACCCCTTAAATAGTTGATTATATTCTGTAATAACTCTGGAAAAACAAGACAGACTTACAACATTCTAAAATACTTCCAATAATGGTTAATTTCACATTTTGAACTATTTTCCTTAAAAATCCTATTTTAGAAAAAAATATTGTTTTTTAAATTCCTATTTAGCACCCAAAATGAATCAAAAACAGTTGTTATAACTAAAAAAACGTTTGATTATCAGAATTTCGTAGTCTTGTGTTGTTTATTGAAAACTTGTACAACATTTAATCATTATTTTACGTAAATTTTTAAATAAATCAATACATAACTATATATAATTCAGTTAATTTGAATTTGATGGAATTTAAAACTCACCAATTTTCTGTATAAGGGTTTTCCCCCATTGAGAATATTTCTGCTCTTGAGTCGCGGCTGCTGGTCTAAATTTAACCCTGTCGCGTTCCAATCAACGCCTCCCGCCCCGTGACGAATGGAATTATTCAAAATTCTTCAAATGTTCAATTTGGCGTCGAATTTTTACTTAATTACTGCGCCCGGGTGTCCGACATTAGTCACAATTGCTGGGGCTCCCTGTCCCGGCCGAAATGAATGGGGGTGGGCCCCGCAGCCAGTACCTACCTAAAGCATCCGGGCGCTCCTCATCTCGGTGAAGGGGTTCCCCGTGCTCACAAATTGAACCGAACAGGAGAATTATTCAATCCTGCCTCAGTCCCACCACCGGAGGCCATAGTTGTTGGTCGGGGGGCGCAGGCCTCCAGATGAAACAAAGTTGGGGCCCCCAACAACACTTTCCTTCGGTGAAAGAATTATGACGTGGGATTTTCCTCAAACACACATAAAATGACCCCGCACCCATACGCCTGCAGATACAAAGTTAGATAGACACACGCATGGGAAGAACTCTCGTTTTTCGCTTTTTGTTTTCGGTGGAAATACGGTGGAAAATAAACCCTCGAGATGAACGACACCCTTTAAATTAAAGGATAATCGTAAATTTTCCAAGTTGACAGGAAAAAGTTTAACAGGATTTTGAGAGTTTGAGCGGGTGGGCCCCATCCCCGCGTGTAGCACCCACCGCTGCTCTCTGTGTGCCCCTTTTTATGTTTTTTTTTGTTTCGAAGTTGTTTTCATTTTTAAATTTTCGTAAGGAACTTGAGCGATTCCCGAGGATTTCTCGAACGTGATTTCCAGCAAAACGAAATGTTTATCGGCTGGCGATTACCGGCGTCGATCACTTACCCTGATGACTTTTCTATTTCTGTTGCGGAGCGCCCCCGGGACCCGGGATCCGGGAGCGGAGCAGACGGGCAGATGGCATGGGACATATTGAAGAACGGATTGTCTGACAGACACGATTAGGCCGGGAATTGAATGGGTTGCCTCGGGTTATTTATGGCTCTCCCGAATGAGGAAAATCATTTGATGCAAAACAGTTGGTAGATTCCATTCCAGCCCGAGGGAATGGCATCCAGGAGCACTTTGTGCTAGAAGTAGAATTTAAACTTGATGGAACTCCTATAATTTCATTTTATAATGTCTTAAGTTTAAGTGCTATTTTAACTAAATTTTGTGAATCCATATCCTATATACTATACATTCAGAGAAAAATAGAAAATCACTATTTATACATTCCATAATATCTCTTAGTTTCAACGCATACTTCGTTCAAAATATCATCCCCGAAAAACAGAGAAACGACAGGATCATTGTAATTGAATAGAATTTGTATTCCGTGCGTGCCCTCATTATTTCTTGGGTCATCCTGTGTTGACCAGTAATCTTCTCCTTCAGTCACTTCCTTCACCTTCTTCAGAGCTGTATACAATAACCTGCGGCCTGCGCACACTTCTGCTAATTCTTCCAAATTTAGGTCCTCATCAACATCATCCCTATTAATGCCAGCATCACTATCAGTTACTACATCCTCCAAAACTATCATTTCCATGTTTATATTTGAATAAAATATTTTAAAAATTGTTTAGTTCCAATAATAATTATTAACACTTCTGCGCAAAGAGCTTAATTGCAGTTGAGGTAAAATATGGCGGTTACTTCGTAACATATAGTATGTGATTGATTCAACTCTGAATACCGTTTTTATCTCCAATCTTAATTCTAATTTTAAAAATATAACATTTTCATTTCAAATAAAACCTTTTCCAAATTAATTTAACCCCTCTCCGGTTCAGAATAATTGTTCTCTTGATAAATTTGATATTTTTTCTGATAAATGTGATAACTAGTCAAAGTAGTTCTAACCTGGACAGCTATTAAGTGTATTAAGAAACAAATAAAAAACTTATCAAGAGAAGATTACATATTTTGAACAAGAGGAGGATTAAACAAATTTGGGAAAAGATTTATTTAAAATTAAATGCCATATATAAGACTTTTTTCGTTGTAATTGTTATACGTTCATCTGAATTTCTTCAATAACTACAAGATTTACTCCATCAGAGAGAAGAATGTGTTATATATTTCTTATGTATATTTTGCCATTATCAACGGAATGTAGATGCAGTGGTAGGCTACTCAAATACTGAATATTTTTTATTAATAAAATACAAATTGAAGCAGTTACACGAATGAAAAGTAATGTGGATCTAATAACCTCAATAGGCCTGCAAAGTACAAAAATATTTCTTTGCTCTAAGGTTCAACAAAAACATTGAATTGCCTCGGACATAGTACGAATATATTTTATCCGGTTATTACTACTAGGGTTATTCTACTTTAAAATAGTCAATGTATGCATGTGGAAATATACAATTTTCATACTTAAAATTTTAAACGCGTTTTGCTTAAAAAATCCTTTGTTTTTCCACCTGGCATTGCAGATTCAAAAAAAATAGATTGGATTGATTCTTCTCAAAATTCAATACAATGTCCTATTCATTAGTGATTCCCGTTCGTGGCAGAATTATAATATTTTATTAATAAATCTATATTTTTTTAATAACAATAAGAACAAAAAAACTGGTGAATGAAGGTAGAGCCATTTTTTCTATTTACCATCTTAAATAAATAAATCTGATTTGGACTATAGCGATATTGTTACTAATTAATAATTAATTAATTTGAATTTTTTGAATCTAAATTTGCTAAAAGAGGTGCAACTTTAACACCAGCAGCACTGAAGTTTTATTACTTATTTTGAAATATGGACTGCTTTCTCAGAGTTTTTATGATTCAAACTTTTGTTTTAATCAAAAACGTAGACAAATGAATTTTTACTCGTACAGTTTTTCAAGGAAGCTTTCAAATTCCAAAAAAAAAAAGATGATTTTAAAATCGTGTTAGAATAAATAAACCGAGTATAAAAAGAAACAGTTTTAGCAGGTTTTTATTTCCACGAGTAGTTTTCATGATCTTCGAAATAATCATAAAATAATTATAAATACTTATGAAATGTTGAAATAATTGTTGATCGAAGATTAGGTGTTTAGGTTTATGTAGAAACTTCTATGTAAGAGTTTTCGGGATCGCTGGTTATTAATCCGCTGTCAGTTTTTAAAATTCAAAGTGACGGATCTAATATCCCCGAAAGGCGTTATGCTACACACCACTTTTCATAAAAATAAAAAACATGGTTTCATTTTTGTCCCCCATATTGGATCCGAAATTTTGAATTTCAAAAATCGAATAGTAAATTCGTAATCAGTGACCTCGAAAACCTCTATATATACTATTTTCCAAAGAAATTAATATTTTCCAGAATTTTTGTCGGCTTTATTGGATCCACCATTTCAAATTTCAAAAATCGAATAGTAAATTCTTAATCAACAACCTCAGAAACTCCTATATAACAATTTTCATAAAAATTGTATGGCTCGAAAAATATGTACTTCAAAGGGTTATTACGACACCAATAGCAGCAAAAGGCAAAAGGGTAAATATTTACTACCTACGGGTATCTCAATATAAAAAAATACATATCTTCACCATAAAATTGCCATACTTTTGATAATAACAAATAAAAACTTATTATCGAATTTATTACTTCAATTTTCAAACTTTTTTCGGATACTTATTAGCATATTACTAAAAATAAATCATACCTATTAATTATTGATAAATCTTAGATATCAAAAAATTAAAAAAATTATTAATAAATACGATTTCAAAGATTTAGGAAAAAATATTAAAATAAAACACATCATTCGGTTGTTTTTGTTTTGATTTTTCCGAATTAAGGCATAATTTTTATTGTTTAGCTAATGACTGGCCATAAAAATGCTTTATATCTAAACGAGTGGTTTTAGAAATGTCGAAAAAACTTGTTAGGATAAAGATTTCGACAACTTACCGAACAGGTGAATCGGCCAGACTCCATCTGTTCGTTGGAATGCATTAAAACTTTTTAAAGCGTCCCGACAGCGCTTGTTCATCAACTTTGAGCGGGAAAAAATTGGGCAGTTTGGGGCGCGCACCAGCTACTCGAGAGGAGCCCCCTCATTATTCACATCAAATTAGCATGTTAGAAATTTTTTGGGGAAAAATTAAAATGTAAAGAAGCTCCGCTCCAGCGACGACGAAGGCAGAAGAAGAAGCAATTCACGGCGCGCGGCAGCAAAAAAGGAACCCAGCAGCATCATAAAGAGGAAAAAGTGCCTGACAAAATGATGGACCACCCAAGACGCGTTATGGCGCACGAGCGGGACGGCGCCAGCGGCCCCGCGTGGCCCAGAGCGGGACGGGGCCGCAGCATAAATATGCTTTCCTCCAAGAATGGTGTACACACATATGACTTTAATGGCTTCCGAGTGAAGAAAGAGAGACGGAACCAATAGGCGGTGAGTTATACCCGCCGGCCGGGAAAGGGACGGCGCGCTGCCACCGCGGCGCGGCAGCGTGAGCACCATCAATGGGCGAACAAGAAGAAGACGAGACGACGCCGCCGAAGAAAGTGAAGAAGAAGAATCGTGGCCGAGGTGGCCATTTATTTTAATCGTGCGCCGGTGTTTGTGCCGTGTGGCCATTAAATGTTTTGTTTGTGCACTCGCCGTGCGCTGGCCCGGAAGGGAAAGGGCATGCCCGCGAGCGGTAGGAGGGAGCGAGAAGGAGAGAGAAAGCCCCGCACCATTCTGCGCCTCACCGGGCAGCATCACATCGGGCATTTATCAGATTGAGGGGGGGAATTGAGCGTTTACACTGCCTCCTTAACGGCAATTTCTGATTAAGTGCCGTCGATTTTTTTATGCCATCTCGCGGCCGTAAAACGTAAAACCCTTTACGAGCTTCGCGAGAGCACTTGACGTGGCCACGAGAAACAATAACGCAATAACGCCACCCGGCCCCGCGCCTAATTGATACCCGCGGGAGCTGGCGTGGTGCTCCTGCAAGGATCAATCAGCTCCTTTAATTGCCGGTGCCGAGGTGTTGCGGATGGCGCGATAGTCGCCGAAGGGAGCGCGGGGCCCTGATCCAGGTGATGCTCGCGATTTAATGGCTGAGTACCTACAATTTTTGGCTTCCGGCAGAATCCCCGCGCCGTAAGCCCTTCAGGCACTCGTTGTCGTAATTGTTTCGAAGTTATTCTGCGGCCGCTTAACTTTTACGACTTCCGATTAAGTTCGGCTCATCTTTGAACCCTAAGGGGAGTTGAGAAGGGTTTTTTATAAGTTCACCTTGTTCAGGTGCACGCGGAGATTAATTTGTGGTGGACATTTTTGCATTGTTTTATCGCTAGAGGGCAAGCGAAGAAAGTTTTGATTTCACTCATCAAAACTGATTTTTATAAACTCGGGGGATTAAAGGTAGAAAGCAAGTATTTGTGTTCTATATAAATCTTGAAAGAACCAACAACAAACAAAGAATTTGGTATCACATTGCGAACTTTGTAATAGCTCCAAAAACACATCGAAGTCGAAATTACGAATCTGAGTCATTAAAAAATCATAAGATTTTCATGAAAATTACTCTTCTCATCTATATTTTGAATTTCTGAATATCACAAACCCTATCTTCAATTTTAAAACTTCAAAGTGACGGATTCAAAATTACAAAATTTCAGCCAGCCTTAAAGGAACCGTCATAAAATCATTTTGTTGTCAGTCTGTCTGCCTATCTGATCGTTAAGATCCTTTTTCTCAGGAACTGCTAAAGGTTTCGATCAACTAGACTCTAGTGACTAGTGCATCTAATTTTTAATGTCAATTTTACTATAAAATTGTTGAAATTGTTAATTTTTGAGCAGAAATCATTTCCGTTTAACTTTTAATCTAATTGATCAGGTATTCCTCATTACTTTAAATGGTCAATGTTTGCTCCAACAAGCATGTATAATCGTTGCTATTAAATGCTTGCTCGAAAGTTAGTTTAACATTAGAACAACTGTGGTCTAAATTTTTTTTTTATCAAATAGATCAATTTTATTTAATTCCTCTATTTTCCCATTACTTCTAAAGAATTAAGTATATTATATATGTATATTAAATGAGAGAATCAAAATAATGTTACAATGTCAGAAAAATCAGGTTTTATAATATATAAGTTAGGGTAAATTATTTAATAAGTGTAAGACTCGTCAATTTGACGTTGTATGAACTAATTCCGTCTTATTAACTTTACAAGCAATCTTGTTAGGTGGAAATCATAAGTGGAAATAGTTAAATAAATCATCAAATTGTTATAGTTGTTGGAACCGAATGCTTTTCTTGGTGCAGCTAAATTCAAGTTTTTAACTCAATATAATAAATAGATACGGCCTTGCAAAGTGTATTTTTTGTAATTACAGACTAATAAGTCACTGATTGACTGACTGTTTATAGGGTACTTTTCGCTGACCTAGAATCTTCAAATTTGGCAAGAAGGAAGATCTCATAGCACAACTAAAGGAAAAAATCTGAAAATCATTAAGAAATTAATTCTATGGGAAGTTACAAATTTGTTTCCCGAATTTGCAAAAGTTTTTCTACATAAATTGTTCAATTTCCGATAACAAGTAACCCTACAAAATTCTTAGAGCTATCTAATTTTTAAACACCCTATATAAGGGTACAGAATCCTCAGGACGTGAATGCTAGTCTCACTTGTGCGTTTTTCTTTATAAAAAGTGAATAGAAAAAATTATGAATTTTCTTGCCAAGTTTTGATTTTATTAGTATTTTTAATTGCTTTAATAAGGAATTTCAAAATTTTTGAAATGAAATTTGTTCAATACCAGTATCCCTACGTTTAGCTTAGTTTCATCTGTCTAACTCCTATCACTGAAGGAATTCCCACAAATAAACTGGAAAAACTAATTCGTTTCGAATTTTCCCCGAATTTCAATTAGAAAGTATTCAGCTGGTCTGGACTATTTGTCGCATGTTCACTGCGCGGCCTCACAGCTCGTTGAGCAGAAAATTAGAAAGCACAGAAAAGTAGGGGCACAGTAGCGGGGATGATTTTGTTTGCAGATAGAGGGCGCGATGCGTACCTGCCCCCGGCCAAGCGGTGGGGGGGTGGTATCATTCACCCCCGAAATGGACAAAATGCTTTAATTAAACGTGCGCATAGTGCGACAGGAATTTGTAGCACGTCTCATCATAAATCACCGTCCAGTGGGATGGCATCCCTTTGACTTGGACTTGCTCGGCGGCATGGCGCCATACGCGGGGTGAATTCCGCAGAGGGCACAAGTTGGGCAATACAATTCGAATAGAATTCACAATATGCCCCTTTAATTACAAAAACTATGGCCGAGCAATTTATCAATTTTAGTGAATTTTCCCTTTTTCCCCAGTAATTCCCGTCCCTATCCAGGAGCCAGCAGACCGCCTCATTGGAAGCTGCTCGTGTTTACCAGCAGCATCCAGGGCGGAGGAGCCCTTCTACCGAGGACAAAGGGAGATAATTTCACCTAATTTTCGCACCCTGTTTATTGTCACACACCCATACACATCTGGGCTGAAAAGGGTCGGCCGGGCGAGCGGCGGACAGCAGTGGCGGAGGCGGGATGGGTCCCGAAACTGTGGCGGTATGCCTGGCACTTGTGGCCCCACACGCCCCCTAGTAAAAGAGTAAATCGTCCGGCGGAGCACTAGTGGCAGTCGGAGCAAGTAGTACAACATCCGACACTCGCTGGCGATCTATGCCTGTTCCAATGTCCATTTATCTTCCCGCAGGAGCAGGGTGCGGGCGGTGGGCGGCCAGGGGCCCGGAACCCCAGATGGAAGCTGGCAAATTCGGTCTCCGGGCGAATACTTCATTTTGAACGCAATAAAATCCCTTTGGAGGTACGTGACCTATGGGTTTTATTTCGATTTTATTTCCACGACTGCACAGGAGCACTGCTGCGGCTGCCGAGCGGCGCGGCGGAGGAAGCTTGTGGGAGCCCCATCGGTTGCTGGCGTCTTGACAGTGCGCCAGAGCCCCTTCCAGCCGTGCCAGCCGCGCTCCAGGCACTCCCCCGCAGCACCACAAGGAGCCACCGACCGCAGCCCTTCGTGTGCCTGTGCGGAAAATATTTGAGATGATTCGCCCATTTGGACTTCCTCTCCCTTAGTCCTCGTTTTCGGCAATCTCACATGTACAACATGTTCATGAAAATGATGTGTCGCCATTTGCCCCCACCAGTGGGCGCCGGGACGGGACACGGGACACCTCCCGGGTCGGCTGAGGGGACACTCGCTGCGGCTTTCTCAGGGTTTATGAACGCAAAAATGGCCATTCATGTGACGTGCCAGGAGTTCTTTATGGAGAGATTTGCATTCGAAATCGGCGAAATTTTAAATTCCATATAAAGTCGTTTAGGTAATCCCCCGGAATGTGCTCCGGGAGAGCGCCACATGAGTACGATCCTTCTTCGGGGCGGCCGGCAAAAACTGCGGATGAATAATTTTTTAAGTAAGGGATGTTCCCCATGGATCATTTCTAAATTATTCATATTAACCGCATAAAATGTGGAGGAATGTGTCTTGCTCCACGCGCCGGATGGTTTTGCTGCCGCACTGCATCCTTCGGGGCTCCTTCGGGCAACGCCTCCTCCACTCATCGCTCGCACTTCACAGCTCATTTTTTTGAGAGGGATGAGGAGATTATACAATTTAATTGCAAATTAAGGCATTTGAATGAGTTCCTAACTCGCTTATATTTAGTACCCCTTTTATATAAGACCTTAGGAATGGATGAAGGAGAACTGGTTTCAATTGTACTGAATAAGTTTGATTGAAGGATGAATTTCAAAAGCCTACCCGGTATATACGTTCCGTGTTATATGAATCCGTGTTGCAGGAGTCACTTAGATTATACAAATACATGATTCGTTCACAGACCAAAGTGATTAAGTTATTTGTTATACGTAGTTAAAATAATTTTCTTTAATAATAATAATAATACATGATAATAATTTGTGAAGAAATGGAGCATCTGTGTCATTTTTTTAACCTGTCATATGAACACAGTCACAATTTTTCCGCCGTGTTATACGAATTCGTGTTATATGAATCCGTGTTATAGGGAGTCTACTATATAGTATACTATCTCTGTGATATAGAACTTTATACTGATTCCAGAGGTGTAAAATGATGCATTATTTTTTTTTTTAAACAAATATTGAGCATATCAAGTTATAAAGAATATCTGGTCAATTTAATATGGATTTAAAGTTAAGGAATCAACAAATACTGTATGGTAAACATGTATTCTTTTTATTTCAACTAAGGTCTAGTCAAATTGACTGCATGATACGAAGGTTTCCGCAATTTCATTATCGTGTTAATACAAGGTTTTTCGTATTTTTCTTATCGTGTAAGAGCGAAACCGTGTTTAAGATATGTTTCTTTGTAAGACTATAGATGTACATACAGTGCTGTGCAAAACATTTGCAACTAAAATCATAGTTTATTACATATCATTATAAAATTTCCTAAACCACTGATACCAAAAAAAGTTTTACAGTGCATTATTCTTTATTATGTCTAGTTTCCAGATATAACAATAGCAGAATGTAATATCACATAATAAGGGAGCAATATCCATTTTTTTATTCAACGTAACAATTTTGCCAGTGCAAAACATTTGCAACTTTATATATCAACAAATACTTTTCTCGGAATAAATGAGGATTGGCAGTACTTTGTTAGTTAACTGTTATTTTCTATTCCATATATAATTAATAAAAAATAATAGTAATAATTTTCTATTCCGATCCAACTACTGCAGGGCATATAATCCAGTCTGTCGATCAGGTCCATGCGCGGTTTTAAAAAGACTGGGAGTATTGAAAATATTCATAAAGGGTGGTAGACCAAAGAAAACGACAAAGGCTGAGGATCGTAGAATTTAAATTTTAATTAAATCTCGGCCTTTCCTCAGTTCAAGGTACTTAGGTAAAAAACGAATAAAAGCTGGATGTGGATCCTTCGACAGTAAGAAAACGAGCCATAGAAATAGATCTTAAGACATACAGGCCAGCGAAAAAGCCACTACTTTCCGAAAAAAATGAAAAAATGGCTGAGCTCGACTTGTCTTTGTCATTTAGAATGGCCCCTAGAAAAATGGAAAACTGTCCTTTTTTCGGATGAGTGTTAACTTTAAGTTTAACTTAGTGAGGCTAGATGGAGGGCAAAAAGTAGGACGACCGACGAACAAACGACTAAATCCGCGATAAACTGTGGTAACTATGAAGCATGTAAGTGGTAATACAATGGTCTGGGGGTGTTTATCAGCTCAGGGCGTGGGACCTCTTTATGAAATACCACGGATAATGAAAGCGGAGGACTACAAAAACATTATGGAAAATGTTATGCTCCCTTACGCAGAGGAATAAATGCCCCTGCGCTGGCCCTTCGAACAGGACAGGCTTGGTTTTCGTAGCAAAACATTAAAGTTTTGAAATGGCTCGCACAGTCCCCAGATCTCAACCCCATAGAAAAGCTATGGCAACTGGTTAAGAAGAATATGAGGTGTCAATTTTACAACAACCGTGACGAACTCTTTAATGGTATAAAAAAGGCTTGGAATGATATAACTTCTTTACATATTAAGTCGCTATTTAATTCTATGCCAAGAAGATGTGCAGCAGTTATTGTAAATAAAGGCTATTCAACCAAATATTAATGATAATATATATTTAAAGTCGCCAACATTGTTAATGTCAAGAAGTTGCAAATGTTTTGCACAGTCAGTTTTGTATCTTAGTATGAAAAAACGAATATTTCTCCTTTTTTATTGAATAGTTACCTTTAGTTTCTTAATATTCTTAAATTAGATATAATAAAGAATAAAATACTGTATTAGCTTTTTTATTTTTAAGAATTTAAGGTTTGTTGTAGTAAGACATAGAAAATTGGGGTTTTAGTTGCAAATGTTTTGCACAGCACTGTAGTATGTGTGGACTATGGCTCTGACCTGCCGAATAAACTTTTACCATCTGACGTTTGTATTTTTTTGCTGTCAGTGTACAAAATATATGGAATAGTACACAGATTAGGTAAGGGTTTGCCTGACTTATATAAAAAAGCGTGCACTTTTAGATCAGTCAAAAGGAATATTTCAGTAAAATTCAATAATTTATTTATTGTAATGGAACCAAACCTAAACAAAAGAATTTATACATTGTTTTGCAGATATTTCGCAAAATACCATTATTATTATTTAGAAATTGTTAGTAATTTTTGTGTAATACTACTTCTTTTTTTACTGCGTAATTATTGTAGTTCCAAAATTGAATAAATAGCACAATTTCTGATGGTATCATTAATCATTTCCATATTCATAAAATTCATTTTCACTCAAGCATTACTTGGAGTTATTCATTATTACTATTAGAATTACTCAGCATTTTTTAATAACTTTGAATTACTCAGAAATATTGAAAATTTAATAACACTAATTTATATAAAATTATTCAACTTTTGAGGTGAAATAATTAATCAATTTTAATTAAAATTCATTAGTTCGTTACTTTGTAATAGTTCTAAGTAATGCTTGCTACTGAATATGGCAATGGTGAACTATTAGGAGGAATCATTAATTTATTAAAAATCATAACTGAGTGTACTTACATAAGAACTTTTACCAAATTGCTATCTCATGAAAAAAATATGCGAATATTTTTTTTGCTTACCTGAAAGAGATGAAAATAAAATTTATTTTTATTTAAATATATTTCCTGGAATTTATTACAATACAACAGCTACTTTACGTACATAGTTTTATACATTTATTGATATATAATGCAATATATTCGAAAAATTACGACAAATTTAGCAACAGAATTATAGTGTTGAAGTGTGCGAAAATGCATAGGGATGACACATTTAAATAATTATGGAATGTTAAATCGAATTTATAAATACAAAAAGCCAATTTATCGCACAACTCATGCAAAATTATTATTAAAAGCAAATTAAGTGAAGTGTTATGAGCAGGTAATTAAAGCACCAGGCTAACATACAACAGACAATAGTAATGTAGCCTTCAAAAATTAATGATGATTATATGGTGATGATGATAGCTCGGCTGCTTCATGATTTATACTTGAACGTTTTGTTTTTGCGGTTATTTAATGTGTGATAGGTACCGGCGATAATTAGAGATTACCAAGCGTTCACTAATCATATTAATGTTCATATATTTGTACCTGAGAACAGGTGTTATGATATAATAAGGCAGTAATTTGAGGGAAGCACGATTGTAAAAGGTTTCTAATAGGAAATATTTGCTATTCACCAGCGAAAGTAGGTAGAACTATAAATATTTTGCGCATTATTATTTTGTTTTTTAATAAAGCTGGTTTTAAAGAAGAAATGTTAAAAGAAAGAAAGAGTCTGCGTTAAGGGACTATTTCGGTCTAGAAATTTCAAAGAATCGATTTTTTTTTTTTTACATTTTCTGACTCTTTATAGTCTCAAAAATTATGTCCTGAAATATTTTAATGAAATTCGAATTCTAAACCGGTCTAGAGCGAGTTTTTCGAGAGCGCGCTCGCGAGCATGTTCGGCCGTCAACTTGTATTACGCAGCTGTAACTCGCCGAGCAGCTGTCGAGATCCCCTCTCTAAAATATAAAATATCAACAGGATGAACAAGAGGAATACAAACGTAGTGATCTCATATTATATGGTGCAGGAATAGCAGATTAACTGATTGTAAGGGTTACAATTCGATTTTTTACATATTATTCATGTTTTTTCACAAAAAAAATCTTTAAACGCGTTTTTCTCAAAATCAACTTTTTTCACACGGCGGACAGTTAATCTCCGAAACTACTCAACCGATCATTACCAAATTTTGTGTACATCTTTATTTAAGTATCGTACACAGTAATACAGCAGAAAATTAGAGAATTTTTTATATAAAAAAAAAAATTTGCGAGAAAAAAGAACTAAAAACGAGGTCAATTTTCCAAGTTTTTTTTCAAAATGCCGCCATTTTTTTTTTTCATCGATTTTCCGAATTTTCTGCTGTATTACTGTGTAAGAAGCCTTCTTTTAAAAGACCTATTTTGAATTTTTTGTTTCAGACTTCTCAATCATGAGATTAATTATCCGCCATAGAAGGAGAATTTTTTCAGGACCAGACTTTGACGCCCTCTACATTTCGGAAGAAGAGTGACAAAAAAAAGAAAAAAATTTGTTTGTGTAGTTTTTTTATGTAATAGCGTGTTACAAAATATTTCATGTAAATATCTAATAAAGGAGCCCAGAAAAAAATTCCCAAAAAAAGACCATTTTTTTACGTTCTAGACCGAAATAGTCCCTTAAAATATTCGTACATAAATTGAAAATTTATGAACTCTTATTTAAGGGACTATTTCGGTCTAGAAATTTCAAAGAATCGATTTTTTTTTTTTACATTTTCTGACTCTTTATAGTCTCAAAAATTATGTCCTGAAATATTTTAATGAAATTCGAATTCTAAACCGGTCTAGAGCGAGTTTTTCGAGAGCGCGCACGCGAGCATTTTCGGCCGTCAACTTGTATTACGCAGCTGTAACTCGCCGAGCAGCTGTCGAGATCCCCTCTCTAAAATATAAGTCTCTTTTGTATACACACAATACGAATACGAACGTAGTGATCTCATATTATATGGTGCAGGAATAGCAGATTAACTGATTGTAAGGGTTACAATTCGATTTTTTACAAATTATTCATGTTTTTTCACAAAAAAAATCTTTAAACGCGTTTTTCTCAAAATCAACTTTTTTCACACGGCGGACAGTTAATCTCCGAAACTACTCAACCGATCATTACCAAATTTTGTGTACATCTTTATTTAAGTGTCGTACACAGTAATACAGCAGAAAATTTGAGAATTTTTTATATAAAAAAAAAATTTGCGAGAAAAAAGAACTAAAAACGAGGTCAATTTTCCAAGTTTTTTTTCAAAATGCCGCCATTTTTTTTTTTTCATCGATTTTTCGAATTTTCTGCTGTATTACTGTGTAAGAAGCCTTCTTTTAAAAGACCTATTTTGAATTTTTTGTTTCAGACTTCTCAATCATGAGATTAACTATCCGCCATAGAAGGAGAATTTTTTCAGGACTAGACTTTGACGCCCTCTACATTTCGGAAGAAGAGTGACAAAAAAAAGAAAAAAATTTTTTTGTGTAGTTTTTTTATGTAATAACGTGTTACAAAATATTTCATGTAAATATCTAATAAAGGAGCCCAGAAAAAAATTCCCAAAAAAAGACCATTTTTTTACGTTCTAGACCGAAATAGTCCCTTAAAACACAATTGATAATTGACTTTTACTATCATAGTTTTAAGATTCGCACAATTTCATTTAAAATTGCGAAGCGAATGCATGAATTCTTAGAAAAATAATTTTATTTCATAAATACACCACACATATTGGTGAAAACCAAACTTATTAAAAATATCTATTTTATTATTTGTTCAGAATTGAATAGACGAAATAGGAAATGAATAAGACTTTTTAATTTTATATATTCAAGAATTTTATCTCTTTGTATGCCTTTTAAAAAAGGTTTAAACAAGACTTAATTTTGGGGTCTACAACTATGAAGTTTTGTAAATACCGGGAAATTTTAAAATCAGTTTTTATTCAAAATCAGTTTAACTGTCAATGAGGAATGTTCAATTTCTTTATATATAAATTATATATTTTTGGAATCCATACATTAACACCTACCATTTGATACCAAACTCGACGTTATTTTTATTTTTTGTTTCCGTATTTTGTGGGACATATTCGCCATATTGGATTTAACATAACGTCATATAGCTTATGATACACGGAATACTAAGGCGAAGTTAACACAGCCTCATTTGTCAAAATGTGATGAATAGTTTAGAAGTTATGAGGAAAAGATTGAAAATATTATATGTACAAACACAGGCTCTGTTTATGTGGTATTATAAATCTGCAAATTTAGCATGGACAAAATATCATTGGTTTTCCTGGACTTTGTCAAACTCTGTGACATCTAAATTTATGTGCCTTTAAAATAGAGAAAGAAAACGATTTAAAAGATATAATTATATTACATTATTGTATTCGACAAAAGGTGCTACGACATTTTGACTGCAGTTTATGTGCTTGCTATATACGTATTAACATATTTCAGCTAAAGTAGTTACCAATGTTATTTTACGTCAAGTTTATGTGCTTAAATTAAGCTCAGCCTGATATTTATCTTTGCCGGCTAAAAAAACTTTCCTCGATGATTATGATACATTGCAGTATAAATAATTTGTTAAATGTTTCCTCCTAAATCGTTTTACAAATAACATAATGAAGAAAAGGATCGAATATATGTATTGCGATTTTTTGTTAAAGAAATTAAAGTAGACGAGCTCAAAAATCAATGAGTCTTTCGATCCGAGAAGCAAAGCTAATCTCTTCACTATGGCATTTGGTTTCTCTGTCAATCCTATATCCGCCTGGTTAAAATTCCAATGAAGGCAAATTTTGTAACTATATATTTTGTGTATGTAATCTTTAATCATATTTTTTATGATACCTCAACAAATAGGTTTAAAATTAAACTAGCTTTGTTTCGAAGCATGAATCAAAACAGTTGACATTTTCTCATTCGAAATAATTCGACGCTTTTTGAATTTTGGATGAGTAATAAGGTAAAGCCTTCTGTTTCTTGTGAAAATCGTTCAAAAGTGTTCAAAAGGAAGGGTACAATATCGCGATTTTGAAAATCTCGGCATGAAAAAAATCAAGATTTTTTTAAAGTAATTAAAAATCACATACTCTCGAAGAATCTCGACGAGTAAAAACCTCGACCAGATATAATGTCGATTAGAAATACTTATAAGAAGGTCACCCGACGTTGCGAATGAAATATTTTATTCTACATCAAATTTCAAGAGAGAGATTTTTTTTTTTTTATTGCGGATAATAATAAAGTGGACCACTAAAGATAACCACTTTAAGAGAAATTTGAAGGTTTTACATGCTTATAGTCAGTGCTTGTAGGTAATTCAATTTCCTCCAAAAAGTTCTTGAACACCAAATCGCTAACATCGATATTTCTTGAGATATTGCGCTTTGAAGTTGAGGTAGTGCAAAATACATGGATTATTGAGCTAAATTGTAGAAACACTACCTCAACTTCAAAGTCCAATATCTCAAGAAATATCGATGTTAGCGATTTGGTGTTTAAAACATTTTTGTAGGAAATTGAATTTCCTCTAAGTTTGTCATATTCACTTTTTCTGTACCTCTTGTTGTTTACGAGATAGCGGCAAAAAGCGAGAATTTCGTGGAAAAATTGGGGTTAGTGACCCGTACTACCTCGCTGATGGGAGTTATGGTTACACCGCAATGGACACTTTTGTAGAGCATTCAATTCTGAAGAAATCCTACCATTAACCAAGACTATACCATAAAATGCCTCTGAGCTGTAGAGTTTTGAAGAAAAATAATCAAAGTTTACGTGTATTTTATATGGGAAATCTTTATACGCCTTGGTCTAGTACTTAATATTAATATTAAGGGCTCCAATTTTCAGGGAATTTTTGTTTAGGTATTTGGCACAAAATTTCGAGGTGGGACTGAAAAACAAAAAATAGTCACGAAAAAAAAAGCACCCTAATGTCCCTAATATATACCATATACACCAAAAAAGGCTTGTCTGCCAAAAAAGAAAAATACGTATCTCTTAAAATTTGATGTAGAATAACATATTTCAGTCGCAACAAAATCGGCGATTACATGTCGGGATACCTTCCTTCTTAGTTTAATATCGACAAATCTCGACACATCCTTGTACAAAATATCTGTTGACTGAAAATTTTTCTTATACAAAATATTTGATTTGTTGTGATTTTATATGGTCGAGATTTTGATAAGTCTAGATTTTGGTTATTCGAGTTGAAAAAATACGAGATTTCGATAGGTGAGATTTTCGTGGTTGGTATTTTAAAAATCGCAATATCGTACCCAACCCTTTTTAAGATTTTCTTAACTCTACAAGTATGGGACGGACCGGCAGCCAGACAAATACTCTTTGTTGCTCGTTCAGAGTGCTAAAAAAGTGTTTTCCTTATTTGGTTCAAAATATTTCACTCGAAAGTCATTTAAAACCAAGGTTTTGGATAAAAAAAAAAGATCCAATAAAGTATAAAAATTCCAATATTCCTTTAACAAACATCCCTCCCTCCCTCATTGAAGTGCATTCAGCTCCTTCTTGCTGCGGTACGCGAAGAAATGTTTGCAATGTTCCTTCCTTCGGGCTCGCGATATTTTTTTCCCTGCTCCGGCTTCATTCCTCACAATCCAGTTTGTGCAGTGTTTAAGGCGAAACGTGCCCAATCAGCGTTTCGCCATCTCCCTTTAGCACTAATTTAAAATTCATACAAAAACCCCAGGCCCCAGCAGCCCCCAGGCCCGCCTCACCTGAGCTCCTGAGCTCCTGAGCTGAACGTGGCTGCTCCTAATAAGCGGCATGTCTCCAACTTTAAGTCACTTCGGCCGGCAAAAGCACCCGGGTTTTGCCCCCTCCCCGCGCTATCCTGAGCACACGGTAGCCGCCGCGCCGCGATAGGGAGAAAAAGGCACACGAAATGGAACGCGACAGAAAAAAGAAAGGTACAAAGTTTCGGTGTACAGAGGGCGGGCGCAGCGGGGCGAATCTAACCGAAGTAGCCTTTCTCTGTGGCATAGAAATTTAAATGCACTTCCCTATCTATAAAACTTTGTTGTTTCTTCGGAAAAAAAAGATTTCTCAAAGGTAAAAATATGCAAAGGTCCGCCTCCGCTCCCACCTCCACCGCCGCGTCCATGTCGCCGAGCTGTCCTTCTGCTGTGCTTGCTACCCGACCGGGAAGCTCTCGACGTGGTTGCGATATGTGAGGGTGGGAGACGGAGAAACGGTGCGGGGGTGGGTCGGATTCCTTTTTTTTCTTCCCTGGCATTTTCCAGAGTGCGCTGCGAGGGGAGCAAAAACCGCCAAATAACCGTCTGGTTGGTAGCGGTTGAGTGCCACTGCTCGCCGCCGCCGCCCGCACCCGTCATGCCGCCAACGTCGCCGTGCACAATGCACAATCGCAAAGGTAAGAAAAGTTGCAGAAGACGGAAAAAAGCGAGCAGGAACAGCACAAGCACACTGCACCCGCTTCCCGGCCCGGGCGGCGATGCTCCACATCCCCACCCGAGAACACCACCGGGCCCCAGGCCCCATATATCGCGAATGCAGATGCAGATTTCTCGTTTTCTATGTTCGCATACATTTTAGATAAAAAGTAAATACATTACAAAATTACGCCCTAAATTACGTTAATTGACGCATTCGCTGCAAATAGATAACAAGTCATGCATAAATAGGTTTTCTTTTCGGGGACCGGGCAGAGGAGCCGCCCCCGGGAGCATATGCTCGCTCGGGCTGTTGCACCTTCGTGGCTCCGGCTGCTGGGTGCCACTGTTGCTGCTTATGCTGCTGCTGCTGCTGCTGCTCTACGTTTTGCATACCTGCGCCCGGCTGCTGTACGTTCAGGTATGCTCTCAGAACGGCTATCTGATGAAGAATTGAATGAGGTGTGAACTCGTTATGTCAGCAGCTTCTGACGTGATAACATTTGCACTACTTTTTGGATCATTTCCCTTTCTATGGAGTCGCAATGGATGCACGGATCTGAAACGTGCACATACCTGAGGAGGAGGAGGAAAAGGAGGTGAAGGGTTTTATTTGGGTGTTGCACAACCCTCTGCAATGATTACGACACAGTCAGGCCATTACAGCCTTAAAAGGGTTCGATTTTAAAGCAAAAATGTTCTAAATTCTATAACATATTCAATTGCACTTCAGATATGTTTATGTTTCCTGACCACAAATCTGTTTGTTCGGAGTACATATAAAATCTAATATAAATAAATTCATATTTTTATATTTTATAACATATAGAATTTATGCACCAGTACCATACATGAATGAAATTATATCAATACAATTGAATACTAGTATTAGGTACTGATTTTTAATTATGTATATATCACGTGAAGTGTTAAGAATCGAGGCTCTTTCTAATAAATCGGTTAAACGAATAACACTGAGTGTTATAATTGTGTTACTCTGTTCTCCAGAACAAGTGTCTTGAGAACACCTCACTGCAACTTCTTATTATATAATTATTCTGCAATGAATGAAACAATAAAGTACTATTACTAAAAAAAACAAAAAAAAAACAATAATTCCTGTAGGGATAAAGATGGTGTTCTATGTAGAGCTTGGGCAAAATTTAAGCAATTTTCCAAATCTATAGGGACTCCAACGATTCAAAAACAATCGTTGGTGTAAATACTAATCGTGTTCTTTAAATATTTGAACAAGGTTTTTTTTTGATACTAGCTGAGTTACCCCGGCGTAGCGTAAATACTAATTAATTAAACACTTCTCAATTGCTCTAGTTTGGTATATCCTAAAAATTGTTTCACTCAAGTCCAAGCTAAACCGTTGAATGGGATCCCAAAAACCATTTTAATGGTAATTTTCATTAAATTATTTGAATTATGGTAGAAATATTCGTCGTCATATTACCTTTAATTTTCAAATATTTTATAGATGATTTGAAAGTAGTGGCTTTAGATACTTGATTCGAAATCAGTGGCCCCAATATATCTTTTGTACTAATTTCATTGTAATGCAATCCTTTAATTTAAGAAATCTTGAATTCAGGGTTTCCGGTGCCATTTTTCCTCTATCGTAAATATTAACTAATACACATATAATCATAAAGTAAAACATGACATCACAGGTGTGAGCAAAATTAATAAAATCCAAACTTTGCACATAAGTAATAGAAAAAAACAAACACTTTTTAAATTGCTGGCAACGAATAGCTAAATAAGAAATCTTGAATTTACAACTTTTGATAATAGAACTGAAACCAGTGACCCAGCTAATATTTTGAAATTCCCTAAGTATATTTGAAATCAGCTTCTTAAAAAACCCTAAGGTACCAATTTTTATGAGTAATTGTCAAAAATTTAAATGTGTTGCTGCCATTGAAACTAAGTAATTTATCAGAATAAAAGGTAGCCTATATATTAAGCTGGAATATGTACTACCTTCGGATAAACACTAAAAAATATTTATACAAGATTTAAGGCGTAATTCAGTAACAAAAAATGAACGAACTTTCTGTTTTATCTATATAAATAGTATATATAGGATAGGGATTTTAAATCAGCGATCAAGAAATGACTTTTCAAATTTCTCTAATTTTCATAAGAATCAGTTTATCGCAATTACACAAAGATAGTTAGTTAAACTCAGAAATCATATTTTATAGAAGGAGAGATGCCACACAACAACCTTGAATAAGAATTTTTGTTTGGCTTCCTTCCACCCCCAACCTACCCTCTAAAAGTGAAATTCAACAACTACGCCGAATTTCTAATTTTCAATTGCCTCTATAGATTATTAGGACCTAATGAAATTCAGAATCAAAACCAAGTATTATGATTTCATTTCAAAATCTTGGCATCTTCTGTTTTTAAAGATATCTTAATATCTTAAGTATTTACTTAAGCATACCACTTTGTCTAGTTTCTTTAGAAATTTTTCATTCTATTATACTTTTTTAAAAAAGCTAAGGGCTTAGCTATTTTAAAATGGAACCATAATATTTTTGGACACTTTACAAGTTCCAAAATGTTTTAATTATCTATCACAGTTTTATTTCAAATCATTCGATAATTAGTTAATTTGATTTGAGTTTCTAGACCGCAAATAAAAATTAAATTTAAAAAATATAATCATATGTAGAAAGTAGATCAGATTTATTTATTTATGTATACTTGTCTGTTAAAAGTTGAACGACGATGCACTAATTTGTTCGCCTATTGCACACATATCTGTCTTTTTAATAAAATATATTTGAAAGTGTCCAAATCTTCGTTTTTTGTTTAGACTGTTTTACTTTGATACTATATGCACAATATTACATTCATTTCTGATCTAGTATATTTTCACCGGTTTTCACGACAAAATGAGCTATTTGGAAATTTCCACGTCTGTCAAAAAAAAGGAAAAAAAAACATAAGGGCGGTCTGGGGGAGCCCTTTGGGGCGTATATTTCACCCAGTTAGGTAGAGCGGAGCACCCTTAAATTTGATATATTCGAGCCCGGATGGCACTAATCATCCGCCCTAAATCACCGAAATTCCCACATGAATAATGGAATTGACACAAATTGCCCATTTTCGTGCTGGAAAACTTTTTCGTCGATTACGTGCGGCCCTTTATCACACGCCGGGACCGGGACCAGAACCAGAACAGGGACCGGGACCGTGCGTAACACGGCACACGAAATTTGTTTACATCACCTCTCAAAAGTTAACCTGCTGCGCTATTTGCGGCCGTCTGCCACTTGCCTCCATTCATCCTCTAGCTACCTTATCGGGAAGCCCGAAATATAAGAAAATATAAAATAAAAAAAAATCCTCGAAAGGCGAAGGACCTCACCGGACCGTCATAAAGCAAAAAAACCAAAAACAACAAAATATATTTGCAAATCGCTTTTTTAGAAGGGCAACCGAGTTGCACACAGAAACGACCATTTATCCTGGAAATTTTCATAATTCATATTTTCCCCGGGCTGTAAAAAGGTGCACCCAACCCGAAGGATCCTTTCTTGCCCAAATGTTTTTTTTTTCTCTTGTTTGGTACAAAATCGTTTTGTTTGCGTGCATGTTTTCTTCCCGGCTGATTTGCCTTTTTGCCAACTTTCACCTTTCCCTGACCCCCGAAGGACTCCGGTCAGGCGTCCTCCCGCTAATATGTCCTGTCCCGGTGTCTTGCCTTTTTTACGACCTTCCCATTGTTCAAGGAGAAAGTTACGACAGCAATAAAATATGAATTCATATATTTTTTTGTCATATGCGTGCATTTCTTTTGATTCTAAGATTTCTTTACCTTCGACATTTTCTAATGCTTTTGTTCTTCAATTTTTTAACAAGACACTGCCGAGATAATGAAAGACAACTTTCTAAAAAATTTCTCAATTTTAGTTCCTTGGCCTTTTCTTTGAAACTTGCAGGGGCCGTTAAAACGGCAAGGTTTCGGATTATTTGCAAAAATCGTTATTGGTGTTTGAAGAAGTAATTAACTTAAATTATTAAGACTTTTTCAGAATGGCACTTATTGCTTTAAACATATTTTAGCAATTTATGGTCGGGTCGAGTGGATCACACATGCGTTTTTTGAGGCAAAATTACAAAGATATTTTTTTAGAAATTTAATAGTTTTACAATGATAATTATTGCACAGCAGAAATTCGGGGTCATTATATTTTTGAAACCAAATGTTTTTTATTTGTCAATGCAGCGCAGCAAATTATTCAAATGACTTCTCCAAAAAATTGAGGGAAAGGCCAAGAATTTAAATTTCTTATGTTTTAAGCCACGTTCAGGTAAAAAAAAAAATTTATTGAGTTAAAAAACGACTGACGTATATTGTGACACTTAAAAAAAGGCAATTAAGTGCTGAGTTTATATATTAGGCAAGTTTTTGTTTAACAAAGTAGAATTAAAAAGGGAAAATATGGGCTTGTTTTACCCGTTTACTAAAGTATAATTAAAACCTTTTTTTCAATTTATTATATGTAGTATATTCTGCCATATTTTCTATAAACCTTTCAAATGATTTCAAGGAATTTTGTTTTACACATATACACATATTGGTCAAAGTAAGGATAAGCTATGTAGGCATAATATTTTTGGATTAAATGAAACCATTTCCGAATGAAATGAAACCCTCTTCGGATTAAATGAAACTATTTTCAAATAAAATGAAACCTCAGAAAACTAAATATAACATATTTTTTTTAATATATATATTTTTTATTTATTTTTTTTTTTTTTTTTTTTCAAAATAATTTGAAGATACAGCCAAAACATATTCATGAAAAGGTAATATTGTCCATAATTAAAAACGAATTCTCAAACTGTGGATTGTTATTAATTTTTTTCAAAAAATTAAAATTATTATTAATCAAAATTAATTTTTCTCAATTCGACTGGGGTTTAATTTTATTAAAAAATAATTTCATTTCATGTAAAAAGGTTTTATTTGATTTAAAATTGTTGTATTTCATTTGAAAATGGTTTCATTCAATCCGAAAATGCTATTTATGCGGCTTAAGCTTGATTTGAGCCAGGGTAAGGTCAGCTTAGACTTGATTGAAGCCAAACAGAACAAAACAGGACTATGAGGCTGTAGACTTTAGTCTTTTGTATTAATTTCAACTCGATACCTCTAGCTTTTCCTGAAAAATACAGTTTTAATGGTCAGACGGACTGCAAAGTGATCCTATAAGAGTTCCGTTTTTTCATTTCATTAGTTAGATAGATGTGGTTGTCAAAAAACACACTTACGCCATTATAGGCCCATTGTGATACCACTTTTTTATGAGAAGGGTTTCTCGTGGGAATTAAACTCACAACTTCTATAGCTACCAACCGAGTTATTGAGGTCTTCTTGACCTTAATACATAAACTTTTGTAAAATCAATTTATCGAATATTGTGTAGATATTTTGAGGATCGCTTTTGTATTTTCATTCTTTATATTGCACTGAATTAATAAGGAAGTAATAAAGAAAAAAAGAGAAATATATTTGAATAGGGGTTTTATCTCACTCCTGAGGCTCATCAAAACGTCGTAACCTCATCGTTAAAATTGCCGCATCCTCGAAACTCGAGATCATCATTTTTCTCACCTAATCCCGGCGCAGCGTCGTAAATAATCGCGTCTCCGCGGCTATTGAACTTGTTGTTAAAAGAGGAATTGAGTGGGAAAAAACGCTCAACACGATTTCAACTTCATTTCTCAATCGTAAAGCAAAAAAGTTGCTAAAAATGCCTGGACTCCTCGCAGCCCCCGATCCCTACCCACGAGGCGGGCATATGAGTGGATAAAAAAAACATGCAAAATGCAGGCGCAAGTTGGATAAAAGAGTCAAACCTGGAGGAAGGTGCTGACCAGACCGAGGAAGGGCCCCACGGCTCCCCATAAATGCATAAAGGCGCAAAGTGTGCTTTTGTTCGCTCCATCGCGGCCAGGAGGATGCTACAGGGGGCGGGAGGGAAATTATAAAACAGCACACCACAGAGCAACAAAAGCGGCTGCAGCAAAGCGAAAAAATCACCGGCCGCGCGGACATGCACGACGACAACGAACACACGTTAAAATGTGAAATGATAATGTAAAGCTAACTCGCCAGCTCGACAGTTTTTCACCAAAAGGAAGACGACGACGCATAAAGCAAAATAAAATCTTTTTGTGAAGATTTTTCACCATAACACGGGGCTCCAATGCAGCCGTGTGGAGCGCGGCCCGAGGGGGCACTTGATGCTGCTGCTCTCGTTGCGCGATTGCGGCGCAAGAAGAGGCATAAACGGGCATTTTGAGACCAAACCTGGAGCACGTGAAGAGGTATATAAAAATGTTGAAAACCTCGCAACCCTGGGGGAAGAGGCCCGCAATCACGACGATGACGACGAGATCTGTCGCTGCAGCCAGCGGAGCGCTGCACAAAAAGAAGACGCTACTCTGCGCGGCTGCAGTTAAACAGGACAACAGAAGGCGAGCCTTTTTCGTTTATAATGATTTAAAATTCCATTTTAAGAATTTTATACTTAATGATGTGTTTTGTATTGCAAAAATGTCTCTCCCGCCGGAGGGGGGGAGGCGCGGGGTCGCGGGACTAATGGCCTGCAAGTTGCAACATAGTCGCGGTCCTGCGTTGCACGCTGGCGGAGCACCGGAGTACCTGCAGCGCTATCAGCTGTACATGCGCGCATAAATATGCGCTGACAGGTATGCCTTTGAGGCAGATAAATGTGCCTGCCCCGTGTACCTGTAGAATGTATCTCTATCTGTATCTGTATCCGCGGTATAGTGCGGTCCCGGTCGCCAAACGAGTTCGTTAAGACCCTGCTTGGGGCCTTAATGGGCGATAACGAACAGAAAGGAAGAAGAAAACGCTTCTGTTTTAGTTTTAGATGCTTTGATTGGTGACATTTTCCACTCATGCTAAATTGCATATTTTAATTGGTGTTGCGAGTTTGTACAAATACATATACATATATATATAAATCTACCTGCCTACCTATCTATCAACTGCACATTTCACCAACTGAGAAAGAGCTATGGATCTATAGACACTATTATGATCCACGGTAGAATAGCTATTTCATGGGAACGTACATTGTAAATGCTTGATAGTTGCAAAATTTATATATTACTAGCTGAGCTGCCCGACATTAACCGGGTGCAATCATTATTCTCAAAGTATTACTTCTAAAAGCTCATAAAGTGAAATATGTTGTCCTGAAAACTACTTCAAACTAAGATCCAAAATTAAAGTGCAGTTTCCCTACATTACATTTAGTATTACTGGTCATGTGTAACAAATGTTGTTATATCACATGATGATGATGATATTTATTATTGTAGTAATATAATAATACATTTTTGTGTCACTTCTTCCATGACTTTTACCATGTCTTATGTCATGTGTCACACATCAAGTTTCATATCTTATGTCATGTCATGTCGTTTTATGACCTCTATCATCGAAGCAAAACCAAGTAATTTTTCCATCATAAAAAAGTGTAAATTAGTATAAAACGTGTAAAAGTGTTTATTCGTATATAATATATAGTTTATATTCAAGGGGAAGGCATAAGCTTACCAACGGTGCGATAATAAGTCAACTCTGTTCAGTAGTTTCTGACATTACCTCAAAAATTGTCTCTTTATATATTATATAAGTAAAGTATGCATATATAGACGTACAGGTTTAGATTATTACTTTGAAATCGAAAATACATATAGCACCAGGGCCCTATTTTCTAAAATTATGAATCTAATAATAATAGACTTGTTGTTATTAAAACTAATAAAATATATAGTAATGGTATATTATTTCATAAAAAATTCTTTAAAATCACTTTCCTTGCTCTTCGTACGAAATGTATGTCTTTCATTACTTTAATGGAAACTTATCACTAATGTGAAATTGTTTTTTTTTTTTAATAACTTAAAGTTTTCGACAAAAATAGGGTTATGAAAATGAATGAAAATAACCGTATTTTATTTAAATTAATAATCTTCTTAAATTGTATGTTCTAAAAGAAGTGCTATACACACTATATATTTATGTATCTACACCAATTTTGTAGCATTTAAATATAAATTTATGTTTTATCGACTCAATTTATTTTATTTCTAAAATATTTAATAAATATAAAAATTAATTTGGCTTGATGTTTTATCTTGGCACACGCTTTTTCGACTTATGTTTCGTAGGTTTTGGAACGAATTAACAAATAAAGTCAGGGATTAGGTGTACAATTTGTATAGTCAAATTTTTACAATAGTATACAAAAAATATGTTCAATAGAAAAGACTTGCTCCAGCTTACTAGCAAAAAAAAAATTTTTCCTTTTACATTTCAAAGTTTAATTGCAGATGCATCTTGTACTTAAACTACTACTAATTTGAAAATTAATTTATGAATATTTTATTTTACACCTAAATATGACAGAAAAATGGAGAAATTCACAAAACATTTTTCTTCCATAACGAAGCCGTTTTCCGACCAATGAATTTTAAATTATGAGAATATTTTGATGTTCACATAACAATCTGTGATTACAAATACTAAAAGTTAATATTTTATTGAGTTGAGAAATTGCATTATGTTTGGTGAAATCACTTTTGATCCAGACTCGTAGAGTGATGATTTCAATTTTGAAAAATATCATATAACATGACTACAATAAAGTCTCGTTTTAGTTAAATTTTATGAAAATTAAACTAGACATAATTATCGAATATAATAAAAATTGAACGCTATTTCATATATATAGAGCCCATAAAACTGAAGTTCTTGGTTGTAGAGAAAGCCAAGAAAATTTCCATATACTTTTGGCGAGAAGAGAAGTCCTCGGTAGTAATGACGACATAACTTAAGCCAGAGGAGACAGGGCCCGCACTGACCCCAGAATCGGTGGTATCCAGCAACACGAGAAACAAGCACTGGCCCATGTACGGTGGTTATCTAGGCGACCCTAAACATGTCATTTGCCCCATAAGGACATCGGGCCGGGCTCGTCTCTTGTGCCGTCACGTTTTTGCCCAATTCAGATCTGTCTTACGGCGGATTAGCAATTGAAAAGTGTCTCCAGGACAAGGCGACACGTTTGCCAGGAAGGGATTTGCCTACGGAGTGATAAGGTGGAGCAGGTCTGAGGAGGGTTCTGGAGAGGTTCTTTTTCAATGGCCTCAAATTCAATGGGAATGCAGAGGTCGGCCCACCCACCCCCTGTGTCTCCGAATTTTGCACCAAATCCCTGACATCAAGACTTAAGATGTGACTTAAACCCGACCGCACATCTCCATCTCTCAGCACGGCTGCCGGCTGCTGTGGTAGTTACATTTATGGCCGTAAAATTGCGCATAACTCTGTCTACAAGTTGCACAACTTACGTATAAGCTCACCGCTAATTTACGACTGCTCTAAGTCGGATAAAACCTTAACATGCTCCATGTAGGCTTTGCTCGCCTGCATGCATGCATGCATGCGATGCCGGTGCAGCCTTGCGCCCGGCGCCCCTCGGGGACCAAGTTTGGAGCACCAGAGAGTGCATTTGCTTGCTGCATACTCCCAGAAGCAGCCTACGAGCGGCTGCAGATTGCAAGTGTAAGACGGGTCTTCTGGAGCTCTTGCGATGGCCCCCTGGAAGAACAGCGATCAAAGGGCATGCCACATGGCGTCTTCTAAGCCGGTAAGTCCTTCCGCACACAGCCTCACACGTACCCACATACACGCTGCAACGTCTTAGAAACATTAAATCAAAAATGCATTTCAAGAACCGCTCGGGGAGCAGGGAGTAAATTATTCCCCGGTGGATATCCTCCAGGAAGAATTGGACGACGAGGACTGGTGGCGGTCGGTCGAATCACGAGGGAGGCCACCTCATGTCGCCGATAAATCAATTCGAATGAGAACTCAATATCCCATTGCGATTAAATATTAAACTCGTGTCGTGTCACCCCATCGGAAAGTATTCCCGCCAAAATGGGGTGCAAGGAGCCACCGTCTTATTGGCTCCGAATGCAAGGTACTGCCGTTCGGGGGCAATCGAACACGTTTTAACCAATCGTGAAATTAGGGTTTTATATGATCATATGGCGCTTCCTGACTCTTCCTCTGTCCCATCATTTTGGGGGTAATCCTGCACCATCTCAGGGTCTTCAGGATAAGCAGGATAATGTAATTTTTATGAACCGCACTCGAACCAGTGCCTTCAATAGAAATTGGACGCTTTCTCGAATTATTTTACCACAAGACGGGCAATAAATTTTAGGATTGTGAAAGAGGGTGAAAAATGGTTTAATGGCATCTAAAAAAATATTAAAGCTTGCGAAAGGGTCGAAGTTATGGTCATAAAGATCTAAAAAACATTCTAAAGTACCTTTGATCGTTTAAGTGCTGTAACTATATTAAGAAATTAAATATGAGTAGTGTGCACCGCGGGTGAGAAAAATTAGACTGAAAAAGGACTGAAAAGAGACGGATTCTAATCTGAAATAAGGCGGAAATTATTATTTGCACTTAAAATTGACTGAAAACAAATTACATCGAAAAAGTTAAGACGGAATTCAGACTGAAATGAGGTAGAAATAATTTTTCAGTCGGAAAATAGATTGTATGTATAGCTGTATCTGTATAGGAACAAAAACTGTATCAAGACTGAAATATTTCAACTTTTAGACTTAGAATTGTTAGAATCAGTTCAGTCCTTTCCTTCAAGGCAAGTCGACTGATAAAAAGCTAACTGACTTTGAGTGCAAAATATATTTCAGTATGTTTTCCGCCTGATTTCAGTTCACATTTTTCAATCGAATTTCAGTTAATTTTCTGTATACTTTCAGTATCTTTTCCGTCTGTCGTTTACTACTTCTGCCTACTTTCAGTTCGTTTTCCGGGTGCCCTTTAACACCAAACAAAATTGGTAAGTTTTTCAATATATTTTCAATTTTAGTTCATCCGGGACAAAATCCGTCAATATATTTCATTTAATTTTCATTACAAAAACAAACTACCAGAGAAATTTTAAATGCAGGGAATACATTCAACAATAATTTACACGTGTTTCTTTCCGAACTTTATTAATTTCGAAATAATGAAATAGAAAAACGAATTACGAAAACTAGCTAAGGACGAATTTGTAGCAGCTTTGCTTTTGTGCAAAGGATGACAAAACTACAAAAACTCGAAATTCAGAATTTTATACAAATCTTGTATTTGGATCTCTAGAGATCTTAAAATTAGTTGTAACTTTCTCATATAAAGATACTTTTTTAAGTCTTAGATATTATTAGTTCGACTTGTTAGACTTATAAATAGGTTATTATCGAACAATAAATATCAATGACAATTTCTTTGAAGCTCATCTTTAAATAACTCCGCGAAATTTTCAAAGACAATTTACCAAACTTTACTTCTCAAAGGCTTAACAACATTTGTCATACGTATAATTATCAGGATTATAAATAAAGTAAAAATTAAGGAGAAAAAGTACTAGGAACTTAGTTCCCGAAAAAATGACAGATCATTTTTATATAATTTTCTCCGTAGATTACAAATTCGTAAATAAAATTTTTTATGTAGATTATGTTTTCGAAACACATAGAGATAAAAATTACGACTACAAAATACCATATTTCGACAATTTTGAAAACCCCATTCAAAAATAAGAGATGGTCGTTGGAATTTGTAACTTGACTCTAGTGAAAGTTTGAACCTTAAGCTATTATAGAGAATTACGAAAGACTTTCAAACTTTTGAACATTTCGTTAAAATTCATAAAAATTCAATATCAAAGACATGTTTCCCAAAATGTTTAGTAAATTCTATAGATTAGTGCTTCTTTATATCTCTAGATTAGAAGTCTGACTTTCATTTAAGTCATACTCTGAGTTTCTATGAAAATGTAATATTTTTTAATGGTTTTATTCAAAAATTACTAAAATACAATGTTTTGCATTTTGTAAATCTACATTTCTCGAAAACTTGAACTAATTGAACATTTTCGTTTCATAATCAAAAATACATAAAATTTATTGCTCAGTGTAATCGATGTTAGTGAGAAATTTAAAAACCAAAAGAAATTTTTAATCTGAAAATATATATGAAAATTCTGTCGTTTATTTACTATTTTTTTTTTAAATTATCTTACACTTTTTAAAATTGAGTTCTGGTTAAGGGGTTACATGGGTCTTAAAGGTATAAAAAAAACGACTTCTTTAAAACATTTTATTTCAAAAACGAAAAATCTTTTTTTTTTAAATTTAAACATATGAAAGTAAAGTACTTAAAGTACTTGTAAAAAAATTTTCAGCCAAAAATATTGAAAATTTTCCATTTTCCAGCCGTTTTTCGCCGTCAACCTTTTTTTTTGCGGTGGACATGATATTTCGGTGTGGATTCATCTGAAATCAAAAATTCAAAAATTTTCTTGTAGTTTATGCCCTTGTCTCGTGATTGAACGAAGGAATTTTCATTCGGTCAAGTCGTTCTTGTTTTATACGAAAAAGACCTTTTAAAAATGATGAGAATCGGAAAAACGCATAAAAATTTGAGACGAAAATTGATTCAAACTCATATCAAAATGTCAAATTTCATTTTTTTTTTCAATTCCTTCTTTCAATCATGAGCCAAGGGCATAAACTACAAGAAAATTTTTGAATTTTTGTTTTCAGATGAATCCACACCGAAATATCATGTCCACCGCAAAAAAAAAAGGTTGACGGCGAAAAACGGCTGGAAAATGGAAAATTTTCAATATTTTTGGCTGAAAATTTTTTTACAAGTACTTTAAGTACTTTGCTTTCATATGTTTAAATTTTAAATAAAAAAGATTTTTCGTTTTTGAAATAAAATTTTTTAAAGAAGTCGTTTTTTTTATACCTTTAAGACCCATGTAACCCCTTAATGAAGAGAGCATATCATTCTCATTTACTTTGTTAAGTATGTATGTAGATATGGCGGTCACCCTTGAAAATTTAGATAGCGTGATTTCATTTAATTACATGAATTTTATTTCCTTAATTTCCATTTTTCTTTAAATGTTATAGCTTAATACCTCCCGCTCGACAGCCCACTCGCAGATGATTTATATATTCCGAAATAAGTTTGAAAAATTGCTTTTCTCTCAGACCTTGCATGTCTATGCGGCAGTCAGGCACCATAACTGAAGTAATGGGTGTCTGCACTCGGCCACACAGATTTTTAAAATGCAATACAAATTTATATTCTAGGAAATTAACATTTAAATTAAAGTGGTGCTAGCAAATAGACATTTCAAAGATATTAACAAATTGGGACCTAATTAACCCTCCAGGTGTAGAATATGATTTTCATGCTATCTAAGCAAAGCAACAATCTTCGAATTGAACAGAAGATAGAGAAAAAATTGAGGGAAATTTATCATGTATTATTTTATAGATTTTTTATTAATATAATAATACAAAAAGTGATACAAATAAAACTAATATCTGGTTAAAATAGGAAATTAATTTAATTTTTTTTACATTTATAATGTGTTACATTTAAATCACATATTATTTACATATCTAGACACCAACTTGACATAAGCGACTTCAAAAATACGCTGCTACAAAATGTCTTACCTTATAAGTCAGGCAAAACAGTCCAAAGTTGGACGGGCATTAATTTGAGCAGTACCAATTTCTTTTGTTTTATTCGTGTGAATATCTTTATAATTTAGAACTGTACAGTGCAGTTACTATATGTTTTTTTTCCTACAACGTTACGACCAGGACTGTAACGCCCCATTATGCTCTTAGCTGTATGCTCGGGGGCGGAATCCTGATGAAAAATATAATGTCATTGGGGATATTATTTTTAAAATTTTATTTTGATAGTAGGTAGGACTGATTAATTTTCGCCCCAGGGTCAACGCAAATGGGTTTTGTAAATCCTTTGCTTGATATTCCTTTGCAAACCATCATACCCTTTAAATGACTTGTTTGAGTTTGTACTGTCACTTCTTTTCGAATTTTCTGCTGGCTTATATATAGAATATTTCTTTTTCCTTCTAAGCTGGAATCATCATTTTTTTTTTTTTCATTTTTAAATTTTTCTACTAAACCCTTTTTGATAATGACACTCCAGGTTATTTAAAATCTGTTGTTATGTGAGAAAATAACTACTTAAGGTTTAAACATGCACGTATTACACCTCGTAAAATATCAAGCTTTCTTGGTGGCATGTTGGCACTTATATGCTTTAAGAGTAATATGTTTAATTCTAACAAGACACACTTTCCCAATACCATTTTGTTGAAAGTTTAATAAATATTTGTACATGAAATAGTTCACAGCTATTTTAATAAGGCCTGTAGAAGTAGTTATAATAAACAGACATTAAGACAGACGTCGGTTGTAGATTTTGGATTAAAGTAGATTTTAATTTCAAACATGACTATGAGATTGTATTTTGGATTAAATTAGACAATGAAACATTTAATAAAACAGGACCAATTTTCGAAGCCATATTTAAATTTCGGCAAAATCAAGAATAGAAGTGATAATTTGAATACTACAGATAGAATTCTTTATAGAAAACTTAAGCTTCGTTTAGATCCAGATCACAGATAATTTAAAAATGATTCACTGTCTTCAGACACTAAAATATAATACCTAGATCTATAAAGATTATTAAAAAAACGCAGCTTTCCTTGATTCTTACTTTTTTCAGGTTTCAGGTTTTCATTTTATTCCAATAACAATTCATCGAAGTATGAAAATCAAACATCGCTAAGACTGCGAAATCCTTAAAGACCTTTCAATTATTCCTCGATTTCTTGCCACTTGTACGCTTGATCGTCGGAGCAAAAAAGTCGAGAAATTGCAGCACGTCGCACCGCATCGTACCGCGCCGGATGGCAAGAGGAGCTGATGTGATGGAGCCGATTGCATGCGATGGCGGTCTAATGGCGCTACAAAAACAACCGAACCTCCGAGCTCCAAGTTATCAGTGATAAAAAAGGGCGAGCGAATTCCAAAATAAAACTGCGCGAGGGGGGGCAGGCGGAATCAACAAGCCCCGCTCAGGTACTAAGCGGTGAGGCAGCATGATAAATAGGCAACATGTAAACCGGCCCTTGTAGTTGATGTTTAGTTTGCCTCGGAAGATTTTTTGCCCCCGCGCGCGCCACCGCTGGCCAGCACTTTGCTGTCCGTCGTTTTGCCGTAGCCCCGCGTGTCTTCACCGGGGCGCGGGGAAGGGCGACCACTTGAATATGCCGTGGCGAAGGGAAGTGGCTCGGTGCGCGGCAAAAAGCAGAACTTCGAAACGGGCCCTGTATAACAAAAACCTCCAGGACCTCGGCTCCAATGGGGCGCCGGGAACGGCTGCCTCGACCGGGCTAAAAAGGGCTCGGGACTGACGACGACGACGACGAGCTGGTCGATGTCATGCATGCTGCATACCTTGCCGACTGGCGATGTTCGTTGTTCAGGTACGAGAAGGTTTGTCCACCTCCTTTTTTCCCTGCGAGTTCCCCGTTTTGCGCTCCGGAGGAATGTTGACTTAACTCAGATTGTTGTTTGCCCATTGGAGCTAGAACGCCCCCCGCTCCTCCGCCACAGTACCTTCAGCTGCACCGGGACGTGTTCCACCACCCCTGTACCCCCGGATGATTGATACATGTGCCCGCAGAACGGTGTCGAGGCTCGAAGGCTCGGTTGTAGGACCCCCGACGGTCCTTTTATGCTTTTAAGTGGAAAATTTTGCTTTATTGGTTTGACACGGAACGGGCAACATCCCGCGTCCGGGACATCTATCTATCTCTCGGTCGTCAGGAAGGCCCGTAAATTCCCGGAACGATCTGAAAAGTAGTGAGATGAGAGATTCTACGGCCGGAATGGGAAATATTTGCACTTCATGAGCTCGTTTATTTATGAGCAACCGAACAGGAACGTGGGTATCCAATTTTTCGTTTATTTATTTATCTATTTCTCTATGTATTCAGTCTGGAGATACACGTCTTATACACTCTCAAATATAGAATAATTTAGGTATTCTGTTGAACAATTTTTTTTTTTTTTTTTTTAAATTAATAACTTACAGTAAGTAGGTTTATCAAATTTGAATGTTTGGCAACTTCGCGTGGCATATCTGTATCAGTATTTGATGAGAATTTAAGTTCATGGTAAGATGAATTAATTTGTTTCAGAAAAATGAGTCTCTTTATTTTTATGGTGCCGAAAGTCAAAAACTTTTATAATGTACACAAAATCCTCAGGAATAAAATCATAATTCCCATTTGATGTGTAATTCTAATCCGCTGCGCGGATGATAAACAATTTAGGGGATTATTTGTTTAATGTCAAAATATGATGACATACAAAATTAATTAGTTTTTGAGGATTTCGATAAAAATTTCACTTTTACAGGATCAGATTATTTTATTTTTTACTTATTTTATTTAACTAATTTTCCTTAAAAAATTTAAGATCATAGACGTTATTTGTCTTTCAGAACTTCAGTTTCTTCAGATAGACAAATGACGTCTATAGACGTCTTGGTTTGTAGGCTATAAGATATATGGATATATCAGATTTGGTACAGACTAGAAGATATTAAAAAAAAATATATATATTTAAGGGGACGTGACACACCCAATTTTTTTATTTTTTATGTTTGGAAAAATTGGAAAATTGTAGGGAAAAACAGTAGATACATTAATCAAACTTAGCATATTTATTAAACAGCGTTAAAATAATACAAAAAAAAATTTTTTTTAATTTTTTGAATTCGTTTTTATCTTTGTACAATTTTTTTTTTGTAAAAAAACACAAAACTGACTGCGGGCACGATTGGGAGCGAATGGAACGTCTGAAAAAAAAAAAAATATGGGGTTAATTGTTATCAAAATCCCCAGGGATTGAACCGAAATGGAACATTTTTCACGAAAAAATTACAAAATGGCGGCATTTTTCCGGGACAAAAGAAAGTGAATTTTTGAAAAAATGCCGCCATTTTGTAATTTTTTCGTGAAAAATGTTCCATTTAGGTTCATTCCCTGGGGATTTTGATAACAATTAACCCCATATGTTTTTTTTTCAGACGTTCCATTCGCTCCCAATCGTGCCCGCAGTCAATTTTTGTGGTTTTTTACAAAAAAATGTACAGAGAAATAAACGAATTCAAAAAATGAAAAAAAAATGTTTGTTGTATTCTTCTAACGCTGTTTAATAAATATGCAAAGTTTGATTAATGTATCTACTGTTTTTCCCTTCAATTTTCCAATTTTTCCAAATATAAAAAATAAAAAATTGGGTGTGTCACGTCCCCTTAATATAAAGCAACTAATATTTTGTTATACCTAAATCGTGTTTTGCATTATATATTTTTCTTTAGTTAACTCTTGTTTTTCTCTGAAGTACCACCGGTCTAAACTTCGAGATAATTGGAATAAAATAAATGTATTTATTATTTATTTAGATATAATAATATAATATAATATAATAACTAATTTGTGCACTAAATATGTTTTTAAAAACGATCAATAATTTGTTCTCACTATGTATTTCTTGAATTGAATTTTATTTATTTGGTGCCATATGTTATCCAGTTTTTTATACAATAAATATATAAGTATGATTTAATGTGCAGAGTTTGGACTTATGATTATTTAATCTTTACAATTTTGATACCCTATTTCGCGCAGAGTGTAGTTCATTAATCATTATTTAAAGAGTCTATTTACAAAGGTAACTTACAAAATTGATCCAATACGGCGTTGGTTCGACTTCAATTTAGTTGATAGAATTAGAGCTTCATGAATTTTACTAACTATGCTTTTAAAAACGATATCAATAATCTTTTCTAAGCATTATATGTACTTACAAATATCTTCGGATTTTGCCAAGAGGCTGGGGAATTGATTGGAGCTAAGCAGGTAAATCCAGTGACCGGTTTTTGTATTCTCAAAAACGAGTATCGCGCCCCATCCCGCGTTCCTTTAACCCGCAAGCAGTCAGGACAGGCCCTTAAAAGGTTTCTCCGAAAACAAGAATTATGCCCGTGTGTCCGCCCCGAAATCCTTCGCGGTCGCCTCTTCCTGGTTATTCGCGGCATTCCTCATCTTGATGAGGCCGCGACGCGAAATTTATTCGACCACTTTGGTTATTGGGTCGTCCACACATCCATCTCGCGGGCGCGGGCACGTTCGCGGTCCTCTCCCATTTTGTTCGCGTTCCGATTTCCCCGGTGCGTGTCTCGTTCTTTATAGGGTGTTCCGTCCGGATTTATTTTATTTTTGTTTATAATTTATATACTGCTGGGGCCGGACCTCTGAGCAGGTCCATTGCTTCTTCTTCTTATTCTGCTGCAAGTATCTTCGAGGACTGATCGCCTCGCCTTGCCGCCACATGTTGGCGGACCGACGCAGCAAGTTTCTCTCACGGCAAAAGGTACTTCTTGGTCCATCCGTGGATGCTGGATGGTCTCTTCCTTGTTTCGGTGTATTCCCCTCGTCCATCGTATTCGATTCGAAAAACAAAATCGCAAATTTTTCTCGTTATTTATTCTATAACAAGAAAATTGTGCAAAAATATAAATTTTCCCGCCAGTACACATCGGCGGCGTATCATTCTTGAACTAGAAAAAGGTGGGCTCCGCCACGACGACGATGATGGGCAGCGCGGCGCACTCGACTTCCTCGAGATCTGGAGGGCTCGCGATCTTAGTTAGCGGCCTTATTTACGAGGCCATGAATCAGCCGCGAGTTGTATATCAAAACCGCGGTATGGAAAACGGGCGAAAGGACGGGATTTTAAATTAAAATTGTTAACAGTGCCCGGTGATAAACGATACCATCGATGATTGAGGTTTCATTTAGCTAAATGAAAAATTGCTCCGAGGGGAGGTTCTCGCTGATCCGGCCTACTCGTTTCACGTCTTCGGGAGGAAGTCGATCCTACGGGCTACGACGAGTCACTACGCAAATGTCTGGAACGCGCAGGGAACCAATTTCACCGCACACCTCCGATATGAAATTATTTTCCATTGAAACTTTTAACTGACAATTTTTTGGTTTTGTTTCACGCGTAATCCTTTTTGGGCGGTATTAATTAGCTAGCTGGCTCTGATAGGATTTTAAAGCATAGTTACTTTGTACTAAACGTTTAATCAATATGCCCTGAGTCTTAAATGTAATTTTTAGCCTTTTTTAAACAAGACTTTGTAGGCGCTGGAGAATATATCTCCTTATTATTCTGATTTTCTCATCAAACCACGTCTTTCCTTATGAGTCATCGGCTGATTTTGACAATAAATGTCGCATCTTAGTATGAATTACGTTATCCGTCTATCTATCTAATTATTTTTAGGCAGATTGATATGATACCTACACTACATACAATACGATAGAAGATGAAAATTTATCTTATAATAAAATGTAATATGATTATTCAAATATTGGCAAAACACAAATTGTGTCTGCAACAAGATTTTATAAAATTAAAATTAAATTTTTCTTAAAATCTTCATGTTAATCTAAATTAATGGAGAGAAAAAAGGAATTGGACAAACCGGTCAATAAAAATTGTAATCTTCAACTATTGAGTTCTCTTAATTATTATTATTCTAAACCAAAATATATTGGAGAGATTGAATATCGTTGAAAAGAAAGAAAGTAATCAGGAATTAATTTTGAGATACAATTTTTGAAAAAATATTTGAAATTTTTGTATTTGAATGCTTAACGATTATCAAAAGTTCCGTGGAATTCCTCTTAACAGGTTCACATAAAACACATAGCCATGTTCGAAAATCATTTTTTAAGTAAATATTTAGAAAAATAGGGTTTCTCCCATTCAAAAGAAAATTTGTTTTTTTCTTTTTTGTTTTTGTCTCCAAAAACTTAATCTATATGGATCACATCATTTTTGTGAATAAAATATTCGACTGGCCAGAGAGTCTCTCACTAATTATTTATATTAATTTACTCCAAGAAATCATAAACACTAAAAAAATAATAATGCTAATTTTACGAAGCTATGAAAAGATAACAAATTTTCGAGAGATTCTTTACAAAGGGTAGCCCATCGGCTGGTTTCTTTTTTTAAATATTAAAAAGTAAATACTGTTCAATATTACTCAAAGTTTGTTGATTTATTGAGAAGACTAAATCTTCCGATTATTTATGGAATATGATTTAATTAAAATGGCTGCCTCAGCTGGTTTGGCGGCAACCCATCCCGCTAAACTAATTTTGGAGTACATTTTCGATGATTTAGAGTCCTATTTCACGAGTAGCTCAATAATATTTAGTTAAAATGCCTGTATCGTTTCATCGCTAAAATGGCTGATTACACGATATTTTCAAAATTCGCACTGTTTCGAGCACTCACTTTGGAAATAAGTTTTAAATATTTCCCAACGTTGTTCATGGGTATATTCATTTCGTGCCGCGTAGATGTTATGCTACGTTTTTGTCAATTTTTTGTGAGCCTAGGACTTTTCCGTGTCGAATTAACATGTAATTTAAAAAGAAACCAACAGATATCCCACCCTATACTAAATTTAAACTTAATACTACGATACTTTTTTTATTAATACAACATAAATTTGTTAGAGCTTCCTGTTAATCAAAACATGGTTGAATAGAGAACAAACAAAATTATTAAGGTTTCACATATCTCTGCGCATTGCGAAAACTATGTACAGTATATTTAAAAAAATTAGTCGAAAGGTTGTTAAGTTGAAAATATAAAAGAATGTCGATTGAACATTTTTACTGAGCTTTAAATGATAACAAAGAATACACAATTTTTTTAATATAAACATAATTTTGTTTTTGAGTTAAATGGACTACTGATGAAAACTTTATCGGTGCGATAATCAACAAAAATTATTCAATATAGAAAAACCAATAATAAACCTGTAAACCAATATATTAGTTATAGTCGAACGTCTTTTTTTAAATTTTTGCTTGGGAAATTTTTTATAAATAATTAAACATAAATTTTTTTTATTCAAAAATGGCATACTTAAAAACTTTGAAACAACAATTTTTTTTTTTATTTTTGAAAGAAAACGAGAACCCTTCGTCAGACTATAACTACTATATTATTTTATAATATTATTTTTATATTAAAGAAAATATATATTTTTTGTTTTGCTTTAAAGCTCAATAAAAATGTATAATTGAATTTATTTTATATTTTCCACTTAATAAACTTTAAAATAATTTTTTAAACACATATACCATTATTTTTTTACGATTTATTAAGTCTTAAGAATATTCGATTAAATGTTGTGTTATAACTTTTAAAAAATTATTATTGATTAATCATAAGTTTGATTAAACAATTTCACAAATAAAAGCCATCTCTTTAACGAGTAAAAATATCTAAAATTTTGAAGGCCGCGGCAACATGGTCGCACTGTAAAAATATATCAAAAATGTGAGTAGTAATGCCGTAGCTTGGTCATTTAAAAGATACCACGGCCGCACCATCGGCTGAATCAATTAATACTACTATACTTTTCTAGTATATATATGTATATCTATATAAATTAGACCACGTGCAGCCGTCGTACTGCGTACCGTCCAAACCGTGCCGTAGTGCAATCTAGGTGCAGCCGTAGTGCGATCTAGGTGCAGCCATCGTACATTTTTGCTCGGTTTTGTATACTGAACAGAAGCTTTTCGTGAGGATTTCCAGTTTAAGGTACTGTCATCCGCCAATTTGACAATTTTTTATTCCAAAAATCCCTGAAGGTCGGGTAGAGGGCAGCAAGGCGTCCAAAGGGCGGTTCGAATTAAGAGGGCAAAAAGCGCGATGCACAACACTGCGCCGGCCGACAGCAATGCTTTACGCACCGCGCCATTATCCCCGGCGGAGCCCTCAGCGATTGCAAATATCTCAAAATTCGATGGCGCGGTGTTGCAAAGTGCAACTGTGGCAGTGCATTGTTAAAAAATTGCATTATATCTCACTCGGAGACTGCGACGTATGCACACGTGTGGGCTCCTGCGATCCGAGCAGCCGAGCCGTGCTGCGCCGCGACCGACCCTGCTCCTCCTCTTCCTCCTCCTCCTGTGATCTGGTGGACCGGGTCTGGGGTCCAGACCCGGAGTCTGTGCCTGGGTCTGGTGCTGGATATTGGCGGCACCGGCACAGCTGTAGAAGCACCCTGTACAAAACGCCGCCGGACCATAAATATGGCCGGGCGCGATAACTCGATAATTATGTCCGCTTTTGTTTATTTCGCACATCGATTACCGCCTTTTGTGATTACCCTCCCCTGCCCCTGCCCCTGCCCCCTTTGCATAGGCACTTTGAGAGCACAGCAGTCATATCACATCGCGATATATGCGCCGATAGCCCGTTCTTCGCCCGGCCCGGTGCGGCCGGGTACGGTCACCTCGATTCGGGGCTCGGGACCGGGAGGAGTCGGGACTTGTTTCCAGGGCTGCTCGCCCTGGTCCTTTAGATATGACGTCGGCCGCGCTCGTACTCAGTTATTAAGCGATGATTTATCTCCCGAGAGGTCGAAGGCAATTTTTGGACTTTAAATGGTCCGTACAACTGTTGTTTGCAAATCATGCGGCCTTGCCGGGATTCGGGATTTGGGATTCGGTGGAATGTATGCGCATCGGGCGCCCTCGGTAGTGGATGCTGGGGTGCCCGGACCCTGGATCAGCTCCCTGTCCTGTCGCCGGGACGCCGCGCTGTTGCTGCTGTTATTGCCGCAGTTACACCGATGCATTATTTTGAGGATGAACAGGATGAAAAGCGTTTGAGGGAACGTTTGGGTGCCGTTGACTTCGGGAATAGAAAGCACGACCGGACGCGACGGGAACGATTCTGGACGCGCAGCAGCAGCGATTTTTGGTTGCGGCTACAATCGGCCCCGAATTTATTGAATAAAGCCGAGTTAATTGTTCGGGTTTCGGGTCATTTTTGATTATTTGTTTATTACACATAATTAACCAGAAATATTTTGTTTATGGGCTACGGGAAGCGGAGGTATTTTAAATATGCTACCCTATGGCCCGGAGACTGGGGAGCTTTCGGGAGTGCTTATGGCCAGGCAATCGGCTCATTAGACGAATTCGGGAATAGTGTGCGGGTCCTGTGCGTTTTAGGAAAACTGAACAAAAGGATAAACCTTTCACACAGCGAAATACAGGACGTAAGAGCTATAACAATACTTCGAATCTATAATTTATTGTTTTGTTATCGATTTCGTACAGATTTTTAAGAAAATATACGATTAGGAAGTTGTAGATTTAAAAAAAATCGATTTTCTGGAAGAAGGTTAAATAAAAATTATTATATTTTCTGAACATTTCAAGGAGATCTAATTAATTTTCACGAAAACATTGACTCTTACGTTTCGGTTTATCCACCTTTGTGCACGTGAAATTTTAAATATGCTTTTCCCAAAAGTGCAACTTTGAACCCAGTGTTATAAGTGAAAAATGGCAAAAATGTTTAGGAGCAATCGTAACAATAACTCCCAGTTGCAACCAGTTTGTGTAAATCTCATATTATCTTAAATTCTAAGGAAATCAGTTTCATTTTTATTTTAGATAACTCTTGCTTGAGCTATCATACATTGAACACCGCTGGAGCAATCTTTTTAAAAGCGACCTAGATGAGTTGCTGTTTATCGTTTATTTTGCAAATGCAAAAAATAGTTTCCAATAGTCCGAAATCTACCATGTTTCGTTGCAAAAATTTTATATGAATGAACAAATAATTTATTGGGCATTGACAGCTATTATATAAGGATAATTAACAACATTAATCCACTTAGTAAGGATAAGTCATTAAATTCTTTGAAACTTTTAATTTTTTGCGAAGTGGTACTTTTTAAAATTCGGTAACCTAAAATTTTTTACAGTTCTAAGGAAATAGGGTTGACAATCACTTATATAACTAACGTGTCTCTTTAAATATGATAGTAAGGGATCGTGCTTAATTTTAAATATAAACATTAACACATCCAGCTTTAACCTTTGCTTAAGATTCAGCCATTTTAGAGTTCTCAACATAAAATTTGTGTTTTTTGTCTTGAAGCTTCTGCAGACGCATCAGCTGTTCTTGACTATAAAAAGCCTATTACAATATAGTGAGGTGTGACAATTACATTACACACTTTTATTGCGCACATACGAGTAAGCGATTGTCTTCGCCCAATTCTACTTAGAAAATCTATTTTCTTAGCTTTTTTTTTTTTTTTCTAATGGACTACTGTGATCAAAAAGTGAAGCCAATTTGTTTATAACTTTGAAATTTTTTATTTATTCTTCCAAATCTATATCATCGCCTTCAAAGTAGTCTCCGCCCGATACAATACACCTATGCCAACGATTTTTCCAATCCTTGAAACACTTCTAAAACTCGATGACTGGAATGCCCTTCAATTCCTTCTTCGATTTTTCTTTTATCTCATCAGTGAATTCAAAACGGTGGAGCTAAATCGGGTGGTTGTGGAAAGACATTCATTCCGCAAACAAAATTTAATGCACCTTCTTTGCTCAATAAAATCACACAATGCAAAAATCGAAAAATTCACTTTTAGTTCACCAAATTGTAATCAATGATTACTCCTAGATATTTAATTTGATGCACTTGTTCTATTATTGCAGAATCAACTGTCAAATTTAGTTCGGTCTCATTATTTAAATATATACATTTGGGTTTTGTTACATTCAGTTTCAGTTTAGTCGCTCTAAAGATAGATTAACATTTTTTAGATCTTCTTATTTGGTCTTATACTTAAAAACTAATTGAAAAATCTTTCAATTATGGTGATTAATACCCACTATTAAGTGCTTCAACTGGCTGGGTCCAACCTTGCATTTGTATGCCAATGTATCAACTATACTTTCGTAGGTCATTCCCCTGAATCAGAACAGAAATGTTGAGGTATTTTAACAGCGCATTTAGTCGCGTAAAAGTCGTCAACAATGCTCAGCTATAATCCAATTTTCCAATGGAATAATGGAATACCTGATGACAACAAGCTGCTTCCTAAGTCGAAGCCTCAAAATCCTAAAAAAGCAATTCAGCTTGAGAGCAATAAATTGCGTAGTTTTTTCGTTGTCGAGTTTCTCCCATTGCGGTCTGACGACAATTCCTTTCAAAACTCTGATTCATGTGATTTACGAAGCAGCCGAAGAAAAAGCGAATGCGTCCAGCATTCAACCTGAAGACAGACAAACAGGAGAGAAAATCCAGTCGCTGCCGCCGCGTGTATTCATTAGGGGCAGCTTTTTCAACGCGCGTCGGCGCACTGCAATCGTGGAAAAACGATTTTATTAGAAATTCTCATAGTCCAACTCAATAAATCCTGCCAAGATCGTTCACAATTTCAGCGATTATTTGTTAAACGCAACTTCTGGCCGTCTCCGAGGAAACTAAAACCGGCCCAAACAAACGCCATGAATTATTCATGTCGGCCAGTGTACGATTTTGATGAAAATAATTCAATAATTTACTTGCATCGCTCAGCACGGCCGAATGTGGCCATTACCTGGCCAATAAAAAGCAAGCGTACGCTCATTTGAGCCGACCGCATTCCCGGCCGTAATTAGTGCCTCGGTTGTGATAAGTCCTCGGTGCGCGCGCAGCCTCTGCCGCTCGGCTTCTAGATAAGAAATTCCTTTAATTCGCGCACTAAGTGGCTAATTGAATAGCTGAGAGCCTCGAAAGTGCCCCGGCCTTTATGGGATTCCATTAGGCTCGGCAATAAATCAAAGCGTCGTTCAAGCTCGGCTTTAATTGCCCTGTTATGGGTAAAAGCTGCAAAAAGGAGATATTCCCATTTTCATTTTACCATTCGCCATTCGATGTGGCAGCAACTTTTTAATAATTAAGAGCTCCTGGTTGTCTTTAAATGGCCGCGGCCAAACAAGGCTTAAACGACCGAAGATTTATGGTCGAGGAATGAAGTCTCATTTCAATTCTCAACCTGATCGACTTAAGTAAACCGCACGACAGACGATAATCGATGGGACACTTTTGATTTGATCGGAGAGTTCGAATAAAGACAATTAAGGCAGGGCCATTTCATAAATAGGGGCGTTTTTAATACTTTTCACGTTCCCAACCCAGCTCATTTTAAAACTGAAGTGAAATATAATTGCAAAGTGAAATTCGATTTATTTTTAAGATCGATGTCTACAACGAATAAACATCGACAATCTGTTTAAAGTGACAAGACGATTGATGCTTTAATAAAATTTCGGCAACGTTGAATAAAACTGAACGACACATGATGTAACGTCTTTTTTTTTCAGATTCAAGAGCGTCTTTGTCGATTTCAAGTAATGACGAGACATCGAGTGCCGTTCAGTTTAATTTATTGTATGATTTGTAGATATTCCGAAAAAATAAGTTTATAATAATATATATAATAATCCCCCATCAGTAAACGCTAGTGAACGATCGATGAACCATAGAAAGTTATGTAATCAAGACATGCATATAAATTATCCTGATAGTAATGAAGAAAATGATGATAAAACAGAATTAGCGAAGTAGAAGTTCAATTATTGATTATCCTAAAAAATAAGAAATGATGCTGATCCAGGAAACAAGGAATTTTGAAACTATCTTAACTGATTTCTTCTACCATTAATGCATTGTGTCAAAAAAGAGAGATGTCAGTTGTATTCTTGATTCTTCAGTTTTGTTGTCTTCTTTTACTTTTTCTGTCTGTCCTCGTTCTCTGAGACATAGACATTTTCTCTACATTCCCCAACATCGCACTAATTGCGGTTATATTGATATAAAATATCATGTCGATGACCCATTCTTTCAATGGTACACTATTTAAACTGAATGTAAATTAACACCAATTTTAAGAGCAATTTTACAGTTTTTCTGTGTAAAAGAGTGTAAAATTATGCAATATTAAAGATCTGAGTATGATATTCATTAGCTATCATTTTGTAAAGGTATTCCTAAAATTTAAGACTGTCGAACATATATTTAGTTGAAGGGTGTAATCTCTATTAAAGGTAAAATAACTAGATTAAGGGACTTTAAAAAATGAAATACGATATGTATTCATTTATACTAATCTTAATCATTAAATACACCGGCGAGAGAAAAGTTTTTGTTATTTAATTTGGATGTACCATAAGTTCATATGTCTTATTTTTACAATATTTTATTAAATACTTAATAAACAATAAGCTATTGCGAAGTTATTATTAAAATAATCTTATTTCTACTATTTCCTTAATTTTATCCAGTTCATTAGAGATAGCGTCATCGTCCCCTTAACTGTATTGTAAAAATACTATATTCAAAGGAGAATTTAATTCCAAAAATTTACATCTGCTATGTGTAAATTTACCTGCTTTAAAGAAGTAAACAATACACATTTATTATGCAAACTTCACATCTTTTATGTGTAACTTTCGACATATGTATGTAGTAGTTTTACACAAGAAAAGTAGATTATTTTCACATATATTTGCATAATTTTCTTAATTTTAATTTATTTAATTGTACTACCATTATGGAAGGTATTCAATTACCAAAAAGGGAATAAAATGACACAAATATTTTTTAGATTTTTTTTGTTTGGATTTTAATTTTTCTAAAAAATTTTGTAAGATTAAACTTTGCTGTTTTCATGTCACTTGCTCCTTTTATTATAAGTAATCAGTGATTGATATTGAACTATGGGGTAGGTATGTGTTCCCCTAGATTCTTGCGACGAAAAAGTGGGAAACATTGTAATGTTTATAGGAAACAAAATGTGTATAGTTCTTGACGGGAGTTTGGTTGTGCATCCGTCAAAACTGTTGGTTCTGAGATAAAGAATCGTGGCATTGGAAGCTGGTGGCAAATATTCTGTAGTAAAACAAAATTGTTGCGATTTGCGGAAATGTCATGGCATCAACGAGAAATAATTTCAGTTCTTCTGCAGTACGTATGACCGAATTTGGGAATTTTTTTAGAATTTTTAAAACTCGAACTCAAATTGGACATCGTCGTTTTCGATGTAAAACGGAGACGTATTTATAACGTGTACCAAAATTTGAAAATATTTAAAGTTATTTTAGAAATAGTAAAACAATCTGTCCAATCATAGCTCAGCCATATTTTGGCCTTATAATGCTAGAGACTGTCTCACGTTTTGTTTCAAATAAATTAATATTTTCGGCACTCATACTTATTAGATAATTTAACACATTTGCATCATTAGAACATATATACTCGAAATATTTCAAATTCAAATTCTAGTTATAATAATGTGTGTAAAAATTTGAACTGTAGACATCCATTTGGGTTTTTTTTTTCTAACTATGAAATGGAAAACTAATGACCAGATTGAGATTGAGATTGAGAGAAATCAAAGAATAAATGTAAAAATTAGTAGAAAAATGCTTAATCACATATTGGAGAACTCAGAAGAGAAGAGAGAAGGAGTATGGTAATTACTAGAACGTCCTGAATTACAAAATGCGAAATATTCAATTAACAGCTAATTAAATATTACCAATTCATTTAAATAAATGCTCATCCGCCCCTCCGCACTATTATATGGTAATGTTAAATGCAAAAATTCCTTCATGCATAAAAACCTGAGCGTCACTCAAAGACAGCAATTTAACAGTTTCCCTTCCGCAGTGTGTAATTTGGCCGTGGATCTGAACCCCGCACGGTCTTATCAATTAGAATTCCTTCGCCGAAAAAAGAAAAAGAAAATAATAATAACACAAGACGACGACGCAACACGGCGAAAAGGAAGACGTTGAGCGTTTTCATCGCGTATCGCCATCAGCCATTGAACCGTAACAGATCTTCCCATTCCATGTCCACTCGATAACACGACACTGCAAAATAATCACAGAAATTACGCCAAAATGTAAAATAAGAGTAGAGTAGGAAGGCCGAGTGGCCGCGTTCAGCTGGCCGGCTTATGCGCTTATACGGCCACCTAAAGGGCTTGTTTCGTTGAAACGTCACATAAATCGCCCTCGGACTGGCTGCCTCGGCGTGGTGGTGTCCGCCGCGATTTTTTCCTTTTCTTTTTTCCGGACCCATGTTATGAAAATCATCCGGACAAGTCGAGGAGTACCCTCGAACACGGCGCGGCCCCGGCCGACGCGGCGTGTACCCCGGCACCGAGAGGTTGCTCGTTGTTATCAAGAGGTACCCCGAGGGCAGCGCTGCAAAAACCATTGGTTGGCGTTTTCATTAATGATTTTTAATAAATATTCATCATGCGATCGCGCCCCGTGTGCCCGGGACCCGCCGCCCATGCGATTTCTTCTTACCAGAGAACCCCTGCAGGCATCGCGACTGGTCGCGCGATTGCATGGATTTTTCACATCGTTTTGGGGCACAGCCGTGCGGGCAAGTTTTGTCGCACACACTTCATGGAAACTTCTGAGACGCTTAAGCTCCCCCGGGGGTTGTAGAGTAGTAGCCGAACCAAACCGAGCCGAGCCAACCCGCGCCGCGAGCTCAGGGTAAAATCAAAAGGACGAACCCATTACAAATGCAAACGGCACGGAAATCTACATATCTTCAAGTTATGCCGTCTGACTGCAGCAGCAGCAGCAGATACAAAACGTAGGTACCTACCGCCTTTTTTCAGACGCCCCACGTCGCCCGCCGTGCGGCAAGGAACAGCAAGTGGTGGCCCTTATAGATGGCGCCCCATTCGGAGGAACATTTGCGTACTTCTGGGGCGTATGAAAAAGGGCTCCTGGGTGATGTATTCACCTCAAATGGGCTTTTGATGGCAGATGTCATTTGGAGCGGGTGTAGGAAGCATGTGCGTCACCCGGGAGAGGAAGCATATTCTAATGAAATATTGATGGGGGACGGAAGCTTGTCTCCTTTGCTTTGCCAACAAAAAATAACGGTAAATTATAGGGCCTACAGCAACGAGAAATTTTCAAGGAAGAAGAACAAGGAGAAGAAAAAAAAAAAACAGCCAACTCCAAGCTAAGGGTGTCCTGATAAGGAACGAAATGGCAATTCAGGATGGATGATTTAGCCATTGATATCGACAGTTTTAGGGCTCCTTCTATACGCTTATTTATGGCGTGCTTGACAGAACAAAAATCGCTTTCCTAATTTTGAATGGGCAATTTTCTGAGATAAACACTGGTCGAGTGACATAATGGCGATATTTAACGCTACTTGGATCTATGATTTGTGATCCTGGAGTTGTCGTTTCCTTAGCAACAGGTCTAGATCTTATGTAAGATCTATATATTTACCTATTATAGGTAACTAAGTAAAATGGAAATCAATTTTAAGAGACAATAATGATGATTTTGATGTTGAACGAAAACAACGAATTTATCACTGATACCTTATATACCAGGGATGACCAACAAGTCAATATCGAAGCAACTTTTGGTCGATCATAGCCCACAAGAGACAATTTTAACACAAAAACGCAAGAGTAAGATCAAATTTAAATGATGACACTTGACTCAGTGACTTAGCGTTTCTTACAGACTTTACAATTAACTATAGTGATTTACTATTAGAAATTTAAATATATTCTTTCCAGCATATTCCGTATCACCATAATAGGTACGATTTTAGGAAACCACTAACTAGATCCAATAAGCATCAATTCTGTTAATGAGTTTACAGATCTCAACTGATCTAAATATGTATGTAAATTAAAACTGTTAGATACTTTAAGGTTAGAATTTCTTTAAATCTTAGTAATACAAATTACAAGTAGGTACATAATATATATATATAAGTAAAATAAAATACAATGTTGGTTTAATACTCTTTCCCCCGTTGTTAAATGTCCAGATTTAAGTAGACAGATCACGACAGATTTTTAAGAAAAAAAGTTAATTATATATGTAGAGAATTTGAAAATCCCTGTATTACTATATATACTATTACTTGTCTTTTATTGTAATATTCGAGATTTATATTGTAGTATTACAATACTATTACATTGAAAATTTCTTTCATTCGAATAGAATACCAAGAAATAACCACGTTTTTGTGTTTTAAATTGAAGTGATACCTTAAGTCTTCATATGACCATCTTTAAGAATCTTTATTTTTTCTCTCATCGTTTTATGTTATCGTTAATGCATACGACGTGTGTGAAGTTGGTAGGTAATGGGTTCCGCGAGACCCGGTTTCGATTAATCGCGATGACCCAGACTCGATAAGTAGTCTCGTGAAATTATCGACTCCATCATCAATACGTAGCCGTCGATCGATCGCGTTCGACGGCACGGTTGCTCGGCGGGGAAGCCCCGGGAAACAAAAGAAAAAGGGCTCCGACCACGGGAAGATTGAACGACCAGGAAAGCACTGTGTGCCCCACATAAATCACATCTCGATGGATATGAGCGGCCATAATTCTGGCGCAAATAAATTCAGCACACAAGTTCATGCATAAAGATGTCCGAGGAGCAGAAAAAATCCCTTCCCGGGAATTATTATAAAAATCCCGGAGCCAAGGAGGAGGAATTCTATTTCTTTGGAGAAAATATATTTCTCCATCTAGCGCGGCGGGCAGCCGGGCAGCCGGGCACACTGACACACACGTACACACGCTTATGCCGCGCATTCCTCCTGCTCGCATCGTCAGATAGATGCTCCAATAAATTGCCTTTCGGTGAAAAATCTATGGCTGAATAAAATTTCTATTTATTCTGGGCCGCAAGGAAAACAGTGCGAGCTCGTTCGCCTGTTTGTCTGTCCGTCTGTCTGTCTGTCTGTCTGTCTGTTTGCCGGACTGTTCTGCGGGTGTATCTTAGTCGGAACGCCGTTTCGGTCCTTGTGATGACTTAAGACGAATCCAAGGAGCACGTAAGCTGGCGGCGGCGGCGGCGGCGATGGTAGTCCCCGCTCCGCCCCCGTCGACCAGCTCCATCATTCCTTTAAATTGCGAACTTTGCGTTTTTTAAGCCAACAAAAGCAAAATTGGCTGCAAATGCGAGGCAAGAGCTCCGAAACAGCCCCAAATAAGCTCCGCTCTCAGCTCGATGCTCCTCGGCAAGTGCCCTTAAGCTTAGCTGGGAATTTTTTATGCTTTTGATAAATGGCGGTGTTTAGCTGTGCGTGCATTCTTACTCCAGCATCTTATTTATCGTCCGAGGGCGGTGCTGTTTATCGTGCCCGATAAAGATATCCGAATTGTGCCAAGGGTTAAGGATTCTCTCTCTAAGGGGGGTGTCGGGGGGAGATGGGATATGATTCTTCTCGACTATCCGTGGAAGTGTTTGCGGGGCAATTTTTGAACATTTCACAAGTCGTTTTATTTAAGAATACAGAAACTGTATATGGTATCATACATGAACTTGTCTGATCTTGGATTTTTCGCTATATTTTATCATTGTATACCATATACTATTTAAATTTTTCATATTAAAGTTTAAAAAAAAATTAAAAACTTAAAATTCTCATATGAAAATATCTTCAGAAGCATCAATAAGTAGGTACCTGCATTTTTTGTTTTATACTCTAAAAGTTTCACTTTAACTACATATCCTTTCAACTTTTTAAAGTTGCTTGCAAATTAAGTATTTTAGCTTCACATCTATATAGTGGAAAATTTTTTTTCCCGATTCCAAAACACCTACTAAAATATATTGAAAGTGGTCACCTAAGCTACTGAAATCATCTTTGCGTTAGAGCTAAATTTAAAAATTAATGAGAAAGTTAAACAAATACTCTAAACAATTAATAGGCCTCTAATGAATCTAACCAGATTCGTTGTTATGAATTCAAAATAACCATAAATTAATACAAAGGAGTAATTATTTATTGAAAAGAAAATAAACATAAAAAAATATGAATAATAATTATCAATTTCAGTAGCTTAAACTTCCCATTATAAAATCGCCAAAAGAAAAAAAATGTTTTGATTGATGTGATTAAATTTCCTTTTGTGCGTCTACTTGATCAAGATGGCATTTTTGTAGAGCAGCCATAATTTTAGTCAGACGAAATAAGTCAGCTCCGCCTACAAAACCCGTTTACTCCAATAAAAGTGAAAAGGAAAAGGGAAGTCGAACTGTCCAGCCGCGAAACAGTTGCGTTTACCGGAGCGAGAAAGATACAAAAATCTGCTAATCGGCCATTAAAAGTGCACCCATTAATCGTCTTAAATCATGGCAGCCGGACAGCTGCAAAAATGACCGCCAAATGTTCAGGCGAAATTGCAAGCCAGGCAGCTGGAGGAGAGGATTTTAGTTTGTTTTTTTAAGATTTTGCTATTTTTAGCAATTAATGTAATCTTTTGTGTTGAATATTGATTTTTGAATACATATCTGTACGAGTTAAATAATAGAAGAGACCTACAGGTGCCAGTTTATGCAAGTTTATGTAGAGTGAACACGAAATATTATAGTTTTACGAACCAAAAAGTTTTATTCAATTAATTACATAAATTAAAGAAGCTAACTTCAAAATCTCCGGTTGGCGTTTTTCGAATCATAAATCTGTAACTTTTTTGTTTGTGTTTGTTTATACATAATATGTGAGTATATAGCCTTTCAAACTATGGTACCAAATATAATACTTTTCAAATTAAAAAATTAATTTTTTTTAAATAGTTTCACTTTGTCATATCAAAAATCCAAGGTTATTTTATGTTTGTTTTTAATTAACCATTACAACAACCATTACAACAACCATTACAACAACCATTACAAAACACCCATAAAAATTAGTAATAAGTTAAAACTTAATCTTATTTTAAATTTATGTGTGTAAAACTCTCCTTTAACAACAAAATTCGATAAAAATAATTTGTAATAAAATTAACATTTATGAAGAGCATCCCAGAAAAAATGTTAAAGTTTTAAATAGAAAAATATAGAGCTTTATCAATTGCATAAGTTTATTAACAAATTTAAATTTTAAGGCTATTTGCCGATGTCGAGATTTATATGCCATTTTATAGTTAATTTTATTTATAATAAGAGGAACTAAAACAACCCTAAGGGTTTCCTGCGCCTTTTTTTAGAATTAATATTGATAGAAATAAAAACGTTGCTAATATTTTGTTTTAAATTTCTTACTAATTTAAAAATTTATTGGATTTATTTTAGATTTATGACACAGAAAACCTCCACTGGGCCCACTGTATATAGTATATATAATATAATAAAATATATAGTATAAAATAATTTAATACTAAAAACAATCAGCGACTTTGAAAATCTCTTTATACAAGTTGTCAGGAAAATTCTGAAAATGTTGATAACAAGTGGTTTCCAGAGTTTCTACAGTCGTTGATTTCAAATTGAATCTTTAAATCGAAAATAGTGGACCCATATGGCCGACTAAACTCAACGGTATGCGGTTAAAATAGACCTATAGTCACAAAAGGACCTTTTAACTGCTATTGTATTTAAATTTTAAGCGGGGTTTACGGAATTGGTGATAGAGAGCATCTTAGGTTTATTTTAGTATATTGCAGCTTAATTAAAATTTTACAATAGTGGTGTAAACACAAAGGAAAATGAAGCTAAGCTTATCACTCAGATAAGCCGAGCTTGTGCTTGAGGATGTCAACAGACTACATGACAGTTTATTCTAAAAATAAAACTTATTTGAAATTATAAATCTGTCTGTAAGAGTTAAGGTAATTCATTAAACATGTTAGGTAGTGTTTATTGATTTCAATCCTTTGAATAATTTTTCTAATTTCAAGATATTTTTCTTCTGATACGCACTTGTTGGTTAAAGTTAAGAAATTTAGATAAAGTGAGAAATTAAATAATACTGGCTTTTTGAATACACATTCGTATTTTAGTGAAAATGGTTCCCAATTGTCCTAATGTACAGTTATCCAAGTAAAATGGCGGAGAAAACAGATGAAAAAAAACGCGTTTGATGGAAATAGCTGTTGTCGTAAATTAACCGCGAGTCCCTGTGGGCTTTTGTCTCTGATTGATAGCTTAAATGGCAATTAATCGCCGAGCAATTGAAAATTTGCAGCAGGTTTCCGCGGAAACGACATTAATTGCTAATCAGCGCTAATAGGAGCGCTTAGCTAACAAAGCGCGCCACTTACGAGCGGAGCAGAACGCGCGGGTTGGTGGCGGTAAGCGTGCAAATCACCTCGTAATTGTGCGGTGCGGAGTTTCGCTGATTAAATCTTTCACCGCTGCACCGCTCGACACAAAACAAAGTGCGCTGAGCGGCACTAAATCGCGATGCAGAGCGGTAAACCAGCGAAAAAATGACACATTCGTGTCAATATATGAACATTTATGAGTGTTCCGTGCCGCCCCCTCTCACCGCCTTTATCCTCTACTGCCCGTCACCCGCTGGTTTCTATTTCAACACCGCGATCTAAATTATTTTCGCGTCTCGGCGAGTTCCGCTTGAGGTTTGTGAGCTTTGTGTGTGAAGCATTTGAGCACCACCGACGTGCGGCTTAAAAAATTATTACGAATGTTGGCGAGTGTTTGCATAAATATCGCGATTAGAAGTATCTCGCGGGACGGTTCGCGCGGGTATCTTATGTATTGTATATGCTCGCGAATATGCTGTGCGGTGCTTCGTGCAGGAGTTCGAGGAAACGAATAACATTATTTTTCAGCCTTTCAATATTTCCCCGGCGAGCAGTTTCTCAATATCGCCGCGGCGTTTTCATTTCGTAAGGAATTCATGCCGACGATATCTCATTTGCGAGAACACGAAAAAGATGTCATGATTTGATCTCTAAGTCTCGACCGTGTTGTCTTTGTTGGCAGCGCTGCGAACCTTCTCGACCACTCGCTCGCGGATTCGAATTTTTTATAGTCGCGATTGCGATTTTAAAACCTTTCGAACGCTCCGAACGGGTGCTCCGCTGAAGAGTCGCCCAACTCGCGCGGGTTCCTGCAAAATCGCGAGGAAGGTGAACACCACATATTCTCTTTTACCTGTGCGGTTAGTTAGCAGGAACAGCGAACTCATGCGGCATCCTAGCGCTCGGGTATGCTGTATCTATGTATCTCTATCTATTGTCGTCACGGAGACCTTTTGCGTCTTCTCCTTCGACTTCGACGAGTCGCAGACTAACGCCTTTCCTAGGAATTGAGTTAGATGAAATCACGCTGATGTATGGCGGGAGCGAGCGTTTTTCTATCGTGCTAAAATTAAATTGCAGCCAGCTCGCAGCCATTCGAGTTAATTTGCATTTAATTAATTAAGGCAGCCCTTAAGGGTTCTCGTTCGACTTAAGTGCTGTACAAGTTGTAGGTGACACATGGCGATGTCTTATCGTTTGAGGAAGACTTTTTCTCCCCGATGGCCGCTGGCGTGACTTCGGGGTGTTGATTGGAACTTGGCTGGGAATCGTTAGTTCGATTGACTTCCCTGAATTATTCATGAATTTTACTTTTATTTTGCACCATGAGACGACAAAGTGTTGGAGAAAGATTTTTCTTTACCGAAATGACTGATTTCCCTCTGTTATTAACAGCCATACGTTGTGGGATATAGAGGAAAATGAATCACTTCAACAGAACAAGTTTTATTCATCTTGGGAACATAAGTGGCAACGACAACTTAAGTTGGCGACACCACTAATCTCAAGTAAATGAGTTTAAAAAATAGTATTTTCGGAATAAGTGTTTACTGGGCTAGAATTTAAATAAAAAATCCATGAATATAATAAAACTATCCTAGATAAGTTGTCTGTCTATTTGTCTATGCATTTAAAATGTGATTTTCACTATCCCATTACCTAGTATTCTGCATATTATTATCGGTACATATTATCGCACTGTCCTAGCAAGCCCCTAAGAAATAATAAGTGTCAAAATATTATTAGTTTTTAAAATATGTATATGCTTGTGTTTTATATTTTTGTCGGAGTCATCTGATATCTTAGAGTGAAAACAAATATTTGTAATCGTATTTTTCACTTACTTTACAATAGCTGTTGAATAACAGAAACGAATTTTCAAAACCAATTGACATTTAAACAAATTGACATATAAGTAATCTACACAATCTTTCACATTTTCAAAATTTCTATCTTACCTGTATTAGTATATAAAAGGAAATACTTAAACGGGTTAATAACTGATAGCATTATTGTGTGGTAAATGAGCATCATATTTCTTTACAGGAACAATTCTGGGGAGCAGAATATCCACATGCCTTGCAAGAACTTCCAATGTATCCTCAAAAAGTGACAGTTTGGTGTGCCATGTGGGTAGGAGACATCATCGGATAATACTTTTTTGAAAATGATGAAAGTTCCTTTATGACTTTTGATGACAAAGGCTACCACGGCATGTTGACAAACTTTTTGTTTTTACAAGAATTGAATGGAATGGATGCAACTGAGATGTGGTTTCAACAAGATGGCGCCCCCTGTCACACCGCACTTTTGGAGTTCAAAACTGACCACCAAGAAGTCTGAAGTTTTTAAAAAAGTAAGATCTATGCGAACCGTCCCGAGACGATTCAAGAACTCAAAGAAGAAATTGAACGCAAATCTAAGCAATTCATTAAAATAATCGGTTTTTTATGTTATTTAAAATCCAAGTACTCATTCAAAGTCCCTTTACATCGATTTTATTTATAAAAAGAGTTAAGAGTTAACTATAAAAAACAAGTCTCCTAATATGTATAAATATTTTCGGGTTATTCTTCATCACTGAAGATATTTTGTATGTATGGTATTTTATTTTATATATTTTCATAGCTTATTTAGTTCATAGTAGGTGATCTGTTCCATATATTTCCCAGTTTAATTTGTCTCGAATATTAATTTTAATATTGTATTTCACAAATTATTTTTCTGCCCATTTTTAAGGCGATTTGCAACATAAAACCAATTTGTATAAATGAATAAAGAAGTTTTTTTTTTATATTTTGCTATCTTTCTACTTCAATTAATTCGAAGCTACCTACTTAAAACACCCAATTAAGAGTAAGATACGTAACTTAGTTAGTATAAAAAAAAGAGTTTACATTACACGTTCTTTTGTTAACGTGTTCTGATTTTCATGTAAAGAATGACTTCTTTAGGTTTACTCATTATTTTGCGCAAAGGGTTTCTGTTAAAATTTAATTGGCTTTAATAATTAATCAAGCAATTAGCCTTGAGTAAAAATCTCTTCAAAACTTCTAACTTAAGGAAGAACCTTGTCGTACCTTATAGTAGTAGTGAGTGAGTGTAAATAGTGGGCTTAACAAGATATCTACTTGCAAATCAATTTTTTCTCTTCTTCATTAAGTTACACAAGGGCTTTAGCGTGTTTTTCTTCATAGTCGGATGTATAGAATGTTAATTATATTAATATCCGTGCCCTTAAAAGAGAAAATTTTAAAAGTATTACAAACTCCCTTCTAAATAGAAACAAAATGCTCGAACGTAACGACAAAAGCTAACGAGCAGGGCTTGATCAAACACGGTTTTGATCATTAGAGTGATTCCAGCCGCAACTGCAAACATGTGGATTTTTCGATTTCCCAATGCGATTAAACGTGGGGCCACAGTGGTATCAGATCTTGGGATTCTAACGCCCAGAAAATTGCCATTTCCATGCATATGCCACTCGGCACGCAACAGCTTGTCTAGAGTGGAACTTGCATAGTCTGCGATTCCCTGGGACCTCTCTGGACCCTTCACCCGCTTGTGCACGCTTCGATGGTTTCAACTCCCCCGGCGTTAATTGAAAATGAATGAAAAGAGGCATAAAGTCTGGAAGAAGGAGATCCGCAACGTCGCGGCCGTGTCGTGTCACGTAAGCGCGCTCGGAGCGTGATCGGTCCCGCCAACACACGCGGGCGGCCCTAAATTCCGCGATGCAAGTCATCAACACCTTTGACTCGATGAAATCCAATTACAGTCATTAGTCATAATGAGACAACGCCGCCAATTGCGCGCATGCAATCGTTGTTCCTGCATTACAACATTGCATAACCCGCGCTTCGCTTTTCTTATGCGCTACACTTTCCACCGCTTTATGCAGCTCGAGGGGGAGCATACGGGAGCATAAGCCGTGAGCCATGGCACTTGGGCATTTTTCGATTTAATTGACAGAACCGAACGTCGAAGAAAAATCCTTTCGTCGCGAACCATCCGACCAACCAGCGAATTGCGCGGGCAGAAAGCGGGGCCCGTAACTGAACGGCATGTGTTGGGTGCCCCCTGCCTTCCGATATCATAAATAAGGCGAAATGTATGAAACATGGTAAAATCGTGATCGCATAAATTCTATTGTCGCATGTTTCCCAATAGACGCGACCGGAGAGCGGCAGGCAACGGTACGGACCAGCGGAAAGCGAGGAAAAAGCCGTTGAACAGCGGAAAAAGGGCACAAGAATTGAAAAGTTAACGACGAACGGTGCCGCCGTTGCGCTGCTGCTGCCGCTGTTGCATTGATGTTGATACTTATGCGGGATGCGCGGCTCCGGGACGAGCGAGTTTTCCGAGCAGCCTCCGTAGCCGCATCCACATTCGCGGAGTTCGAGCGCGGGACAGGGGCTGGCAGGGGTCATGCTCGTTTGGCAGGTACTAAAGGCTATGGAGTAGCGACTTCTATTGTTATGCTACCAGCAGCAGTTCATTTCTGCTGCATATTTTATGCTGCAGCCCGCCTAGAAAGGCAGCGCCGCGAACGCACCAGCGCGCGGGTACTTCTCTGCCTCTATCTGATTTCACCGGAACCCTATGGGGCTGATTGGGGCCCTTCCACGCTGTCACCGCTTCGGCCCCGGTGATGGGCACCGCGAGACCCCCGCTTGATGAGTCGCGATGACCCACACTCGATAAGGAGTCGCGCGGAACCATCGACTGAGGGTCCGTCATCAAGGAAAGGAAACAATGAAATCTTATTTTCGAAGAATTCATTTTAAAAATGCTTCTGTAAGTTTCTAAAAAGTATATTATAAAGAATGATTGATTACTTTAAGGGATGATAACTCAGTAATAAGAGATTATTTTGAGTAAAACTAAGCCAGCATCATTAAGGATATAAATTTTATCATTAAGAGGATCCAGTGGTCTAGCGCCCGAAAATTTGAGGCATTTTTAGGATTTTTTTTTAAGGTTAAAATAATGAAAAACGATATTGATACTTTTTAGGTACGTTATAGATCTCATGCCGCATACAAAAACACTATTTTGAAATAAAAAAAAAATTTAATTATGTTGAAAATGGCGCTTAATAAGACCCTCTCAAAAAAATGGACCTGGGTGGTATCGTAGATTTTTATTCTTCTACTTATATGAAAAATAAAAACTAAGAAAATTATTAATCAGTATGAGTGCAGTTATAGCCGGAACTAGAACAAAAAATTTTAAAAAAAAACATTTGTTACAATGGCCCGTATGAATAAAGCACGTACTAATGCTCAAGTATTCTCTAGTACCTACACTGAAAAAAATCTTCAGATAAAATGCCGAAAGAAATAGTACTAAAGAAAATCATTTATTTTTAGTCTACTAATTCTTCTGAAGAATTGACTGACATATTTAAATGCATTTGAAGAAAAGTATTTTTATAATTTTTCACTAAATAGTACAAGAACAAACTAAATCAATTACACACTTAGACAACAAAAGGACCGAAAGTTATTCACAGCGAATAGGTGATTTAAAGTCAATTAAATATTTATACCACTTGATTAATTCTTATTTTTATGAGTAGAATCAGCAATTACATTTTACGAAACACGTTTTAGGATAATCTAATTTCATTATGTAGTAGAAAAAAAAATATTTCTGCAGATTAAGATTAATCTATCATCTTAAGTTTTCTCAAGCAACAATCGAATACAATTTAAAAAAATCTCCAATACCTGCTTAAGACTATTTGAGATCGATAAAGATTTGTTTTTTATATTTCCAGAAATTCATGCGGTTTTCTCTTTATTAAATCTGGGAGTTGAAGGAAATGTATGTAAAAAATACTTATTAAGATTATGTTAGTATATTTTTTTTATATAAGTTCACAAGATAATTTTTTGCAACATATTTTTTTCCAGAACGATTTTGTTGAATGGTCTTTATGGTATTTTACTATCAAAAATAATAAACTCCTTATTTTTAGAAACTAGAGAATACTAAACGATGCTCAAAATGTACCTCGCATTTTTAAGTAAATACTTAAAATATCGTGCAAACATGGTAGAATACTATAAAATGCTCAAAATCGTTACAGATACTAGTAAATGCTTAAGTTTTGTTTTGTAGGTACCAGAGAACAGAACTCAAATTTTTCTCTTTGGCGTCTTTGAATTTCTTAAATACCCAATGACATATAATAAATTTGATAATAACAAAATAATAAGATTTGGTAGATATGTTAGTTCTTTTATCCAATAACTTTTACACTAATTCGCCAGAAGTTACAAAATGTAATTTAAAATTGTTGTAATCTTGCACTAGAACAGTATCATAGAAATAAAAATTAAATTCAAAGCTGACGACTTTATAACTATAACGACTATATAACTATTATATTAATAAAATTCAAAGCGCAAACTCTGATATTATTACAATTAGTTTTAAGGTGTTTTGGTCTAAATGCTGTTTCTTTGCGCAAGAAATTTGCTTTTCATAATGGGGTCTTTTACCCTAACAACATAGTTCAACATAAATCACATCAATTTCTAAGAATTAACACACATCTAACTATTTTCTAATACCTATACTTAATAGTTTAATTTCTAAGATATTTGTTTAGCGGATTAAAGATTTGGTTAATTCATTAAATAACAAGTTTTATATTTCAAAAATTCAAAAGATTGTAATTTGCTCATTTCAGAAAATTACTTACAAAATAACGCCCTGTGATGAGAGGGAATATTTTTTTAAAGAACATGCACCAGTTCTGATTTTTATTATATTATCTTTTGCATCTATCTACCTCTTGTACTTTTTTATAATAGATACAGGTATAATGTTCTATTTAGCCGTGTTAGAAGCATTAGTGATAATCTGTAATTTTTTAATGATTTTTCAAAATTGCCGAAAATAAGGTATTTTGTATTTTTAACCCTATTTATCTCAAAACCGTGATGTGAAGGAATATTTTCGTTTATTAATTCGTAATCTACGGAAATCTCTTTTTCTATTGCAAAATTGGTGTTGACCTGTGCTACTAATAGTTATTAGAATAAATGTTTTTACACCATATCATAACATGCGCCAATTGTTTAAAATTAACATTTCTTTCAAAAAAAATCAAGAGAAGTAGAGCCAAAACAATATATTATATATAGCAAGTGGTAGATATTAAAATTAGTTACAGTAACTCTTCAAACCTTTACGATTAAGCGACGATAATATGAATTTATACACTCCTTATGATTGATCGAAACCGAAGTTTTTTAGAAATATAAAATTAATTTTGATTAGCACTTATTAGCTTTCTTAAGCCTGTACAGATCAACGACTATCAAGAACTGAGCATTTTGCTAGTAAGTGTTTCCTCTATACATTACAGAAAAATTCTTAAACAAGTGCGCATCCGGCGTTTTATTTCCAAGCACGTGTTCTAGTTGATCTATCGCTGCTTCAGATCAGATGCAATAAGAAAACTAGTTAACTTTTCCAGGAAAGTGAACTGTATGCTAAATTTTCTAACCTACTCGTAAGATGCCCTCTTAAGACAGCGGCCGTGTCTTAAATTGCAGAAATGCATCAGAGATGAGATGATACCGCGGATATGATGTTGCGTGCTGTGACGAAGGATGCACGCAACTCGGCTGCGGCACTATCTAAAGTGCATTTTAATTGGCTAACACTGCTCGGGACGATTTATGTTCGAATTGCCGGATAAAAGGAAAAAGAGCCCAAAATTCGTGTCGCGTTATCAGAACCATTCGTTTTATGCAGATGTCGCGGCCGCGATGATTTACGATGGTGACAGTGGTCCCGTCGCGATTCCCACGACTTTGTGGCTCCTTCCTCTCTCGGGAAACTCCAAATCGCGTTTTACTTCCTTCAATTGTCCGCAGTTTTCTCGAAATTTTTAAAAAATCTCCTTTCCGCACCAGAATCCAATTGCAGTTTTGAGCCGGAAAGGGAAGAAGACGAATTTTTGGCTACTTCTAAGAAAAATGTCCATTTTCCAGACCTGTACCAAAAAAAATGTTTTGCAGAAAATTCCTCCGCATCGTGCGGAATTGTGGCAGATATTTTCCGCATCTTTGTGTCTGTTTTGGTGGTGTGTGTGTGTGTGTGTAGGTTGTTGCCGTCGCTGCCGTCTGCCGGTGTTGTGCAAAAGTTTAAATTATTCTTAAGAGATCCTTGTTTATGGCGCTGTGCAATTTCATTTAGTGTGCGGTTTTTTGGCTCCACTGTACACAGAATGAAATCGGTTTTATCTTATGGCGCTGAATGTTAATTAGTTGACGTATATGCAGAGCACGGAGCACCCGCGGCCCCGACTGCTGCTGTAAGCGGCCCTTTAGCAAGCAAGTGCGCTTTTTTACACCTTAATTTCTCAATTTCTGCCGGAAAGAAAGGAGGGATCACTTTAATGCGTCCGCATAATTTACGCTTACAAGCACGTGTGGTTTTCGGGTGGAGAATTTTTGCCCGTTTTTTTTTCAACCAGACTACGAAGAGTTTTAATGTTTTCATCATGTTCGCATTTATGTTTTTAGCATATGTGTTTGCCACTATTGCTCGAAAGGGTTCAAATGATTTACATGAAAAGGACATTTAACAATACACCTTGCAAAAAGGAGTGACACTGACTTAGTATCTTTTTGATGAAAAAGTCAATACAATAAATATTGTATATTGATGGATATAATTTTGGAACGTTTTTGTACCCAATTATTTTATTCGTATCCTAAACCATGCAGGACAAGGACTGAAAAATTCACTTATTACATAAAAATGAAATTATCTGGCCATAACTTTAGGATCAAAATGTTAATCTTGTTTATATAAATTTCAACAGCATTAGGTAACTTCAAAATTGCCTACAGTTTAGATAAATCTTTAATCCATAAAAATTGGGGAAATATTGATTCCATAAAATTTAGGTAAATAAATTGATAAACAATTTTAGGTTTCTACGCATAAAATTTGTATATATTTATTCCTTTTGTTGTGTAAAAAAATCCACAAAACATGTATATATAATATGTATATTTTTATATAAATCGTATTATGTTACCTCTTTATTATTTAAATACTACGAATCGTATCTGTTTCGAATTAAATAACAAATTAAAACATACATACAGCCGTGGCAATTTTATATAGAATTACGATTTACATAGAAATTGAGATTATGTATTATATTTCTTGTCAATATATTGCACTTCTTTATACAAAAAAATTAAATAAAAAACTTGTAGTAAGATAAATTTTTATGGAGAACGAAAAGTCGCACAAAGGCATCATTTCTCTAAAAAATATAACATTGTTTCTTTGTAAGACAATAGATGTACATAGTATGTGTGGACTTTAGCGCCGTCTTGCCGAACAATTTTACCGTCCGACGTTTGTATTTTAGTTTTGTTAATGTACACAAAATATGGAATAGTATAGAGATTTCGTAAGGGATTGCTAACTTATGTTAAAAAGCGTGCAATATTTCCCTAAGATTTAATAAAATTCAATAATTTACATATTATAATGGAACCTTACCTAAACAAAGGACAAATTTACCATTGTTTTGGGGAAACTTCGCAAAATTACATTGTTATTATGTAAAAATCGTGAGTAATTTTTATTTAATACTACACTTTCCTATCTTTACATTGATAAAATATATGTTCACATATTTCTAAAGGAAATTTTCTCTAAAATTTAGTTGAATTCAATACTTTATACATTGATATGGATTTTAAGTAAAATAAATAAAACATTAATCTTTTTTTTTTGGACATTTCGTAAAAATACACTACATTTATGTAAAGATCGTGACTAATTTGTATGTAAAGCTACCCTTTTTTTCTTACTGTGCAAGGTACCCACATACAAGTGTCAGTTTTCTTTTCTAAGTAGGCATCGCAAACATAGTTTTGCGTAAACATAAGAAAAAATATCCTAATAGAAGCATAAACATGGATTAACTCTATAAATAAAATAACAACTTTGAAAAATTCCTGGGTTCTTATGTCAAAATGACTAATTTTGACGTAAAACCACCGTAAAATTAAAGTAACTGAAAGTTTAGGACAGTTTAGTGACAATCTTATGTTTTTACGCCAAGTTAACACGATCAATCTTATGTTTGTACGCAGAAACCCAAGTAAAGGTGCAATATGTAAAAAAGATAAAATGTATAGTATAGAACCTACCTGATTTTTTAATAAAAAGCCAGGTTTTATCATAAAATTGTTCAGGTTGTGTTTCGAAACGTAAAAATTTCAAAAATAATAAACGATTTCTCAGAAGAATTTTGAATATCTCCAATGACGCAGTATTGAAAACCAAAAAGAATGATTTTTTTAGTTGATGTAGTCATAAGGAAAAGAATTATAAAATTTTAAAAGAACACGATTACAATTTATTGAATTGGTTCGAATTTGAATGTGTTTTTCTTTGAATTATAGTTTTAAAACCCACTGCTACCTGCATTAAAATCTCAGACTATTTAGTCTATTATTTTGCAGTTGACTGAACACAAAAATACAAAAAACAGGAACTAGACTAGATATTTTCATGGATCAATTTTAAACTGCTTTCAAACAGATTTTGGGTAAAGATTCACTAAAAATGTTAAGTAATATTAAATACCCATTCAAATGTTAAAGACTAACATGTCGAAAAACACGAATTTTGTGCTTTGATTCAGCTTTTGGATTATTGATCTCTATTTTGACTTTCAGAAATTTGAAATTGTATTGCTTATACTTAGGAACTTACCTAATGTCTCAAGAATGATGAATTAAGGTGTTTTCTCAAAAAGTAAAGATGTACGTTCGTATTCTCCACTCACATTGCTGCATAAAAACTCCAGGAGTCTTTCGTCCGATCTAGTTTAGTCTATCTAACAACAGCACAGGAAAAAACTATATTTCTTTGACACCTTCTGTCTCAGCAAGGTGACACACAATTTGGCAACCCTTAACTTTCTCTAGCTCTGTTTGGGTGAAAATTTTTGTTCCGTTTTTATGATTTACGACATTCGAGGTGCAGTTCACAACTTTCACCGGGCGCACAGACAATGCAAAAAGGACTCCTCAGAGCATCCGAACCGAGCGATTTTGAGATTTCAGCGGGACTAAAAATTCGAGCCAAACCAATCGGCCGGTAAACCTTCGCCTCGCCGGTGGTGGGTTTCTCAAATATTTCTGGGGAAAAATGCCTCATAACTCATCATTTGTTAATTGAAGGTTTTATAACTCCGCATCCTTTCCCAGGATTGGTCGGGACGGGTCGGCGCGGAACGAATGCGAAGATGCAGAACCATATCGACACAGCAGCCACCTGGACCCAGTGGAGCCGCACGTTAGGGCTCCAGGCGATTAGGTTTTAAGCTGGTTGAATTAAAGCCCCATTTCATGTTTGCTAGTTTTTGGATTTTTGAAACAAATTACAACTAACTTCACGTTGTCAATTTTCGACTGAATTAAGTAATCAAAAATTTTTTGAGGTCATCGATGACGATTATCTCGGCACGTATCCGTCCGCCTCCTATCGAATAAATTTCGAGCGGGACACATTCATGAATACCAAAAAACTAAAAAATCTTCCGCGACTTCGGAAATTCACAGAAAGCAGCTAAAGCGCTTGCAAGGAGCAAAAAATGCCGTCGCCGTTGCGTTGATTAAGAAATCTCTGGGCATAAGGCGGCGGGCGTCTTTGGGAAGATTATTACAAGAAAAACAAAAGATATACAAAAACCTTCGCTAGAATGATTTAAGACTGGAGAAAAACTTTATTAACGAAATCTCTACATTCGTCCCGGGATGACCGAACCGCGGTCCGTTTCTATTTCTTGAGGATTTTAGGCATGCTTCCCATGTATCTGATGGATTTTTAGACTTTTATATTTCGTTTTCTCGTTTAATATTCCCTCAAATTGAGACCTCACGATAAAAACAAAAATCAAAAAAAAAAAACAATTTGACTGAGTTTAAAGTGGCCGGATGGGTCACATACTCGCTGGAATGTGTGGGTATGGGCGATGTAGTGCATATAATAATATGGTCGCCCTCGAAATTTTTTATTCCCCAGGCAAATGAAAGATTTTTGTCACGATAAATTGCTTTTTCGGCGGGATAAATTATGACAATCTTAAGTGATGCGTCAAGTGCGTCATGTTTTGGGTATACGAACGCCAGCTGAATGGCAATGTGGCGATTAAAGTTTTTGGGAGAGCTCCTGATAAGTGCCGCGATAACCGCTTTCTTTTTCCCAATGGTTTCTTTTTCATATCGGGTAATTTGTCATTGTCGCTGACATTAATGTTTATATCTAAATTAAATCGATGTACATGGAGGGAGAGCTAAAATCCATGCATCCATGTAGATTGAGAGTATGGTATCTAAGTATATCATCGTATTTGATGAGAGAAATTCAACATTTGCATACAATTTGTAGTCTACTTTAGCGGCTTTATATCCTCAAATGATGGCATCATATTACAATTTCACAAATCAAGGTCACAAGACCCAGGAATTATTTCCAATATTTTATTAAGTAAACCTTACTGTTTGCACACTATATAATTAATCTAGTCGCTAGTCAGTTAGCCAAAATTTTCACTACTAATAATAATGAATCAATCAATAATTTTGATCATACAATAGCAGACGAAGTTCTTTTTTTTCATAAAAGCAAGAAAAGCTAATTTATCCTCGTTCGAAAGCTGTTAAAATTGTTCTAATTGACAGATTTTTCATTCCAAAATCATTGATTGATCAAATAATAACCTTTAGTGGCACAGATTTAATTCTTTTATATGCTGGCCTGAGTACGAATGAAATTTTGACGTTCGTGCGTTTTTAATTTAATAAAAAACCGGCCAAGTGTGAGTCGGACTCGCGCACCGAGGGTTCCGTACAAACCTGTAGGTATATAAGTAAAAGTTCACCCAAAAAATATGTGATGTAACTAAAAATTTTAGGTTTTCGGAATTTTTCCTTTATATGTGCTATAAAACATTGCTTCATGCCAAATTTCAAGATTCTAGGTCGACTGGAAGTACCCTTTAGGTTTTGATGCCCTTGCGAGTAGTTGCGAGTTTGAAAATATGTGGCTTAAATTGCTGTTTCTGACATAGAAGTTTGATTTTGTTACAGCTTAAAGGTATTATAGACCTGAGTATTTGATATGAATTTCAATTTAATACCTCTACGCGTTCATGAGGTAAGGGGTAGTAAGTTTAAAATTATTAAACATTTTTTTATTATATGATGTAACTAAAAATTTACGGTTTTCGCAATTTTTCCTTTATCTGTGCTATAAGACATAAACGGCATAAACTGCTGTATCTTTTGATTGCGTTGGCTTAGAAGTTTGATTTTTTCACAGCTCCAAGGGACATTAGGCCTGAGTATTTGATAAATAAATTTCAGCTTGATACCTCCACGCGTTCCTGAGAAAAAGGGTCTTGACAGACAGATAGACGGACGGACGGACGGACGGACAACAAAGTGATCCTATACGGGTTCCGTTTTTTCCTTTCGAGGTACGGAACCCTAAAAAAACAAATTTTTTGTTTTCTTAAGAAAATCCAGATGCATTTTCCGTCAAAGATTTTGACACAAATTTAATTTCAAAACAATATGATAACCTTGACAATGAGTATACTTGAAATTCTAAATTTCGTTCATACTGTGACACTATTATTAGCGTTTTTAAGATAAGCAAAGTCTTTTGGGGCGTGTATAATACTAGAAAAAATATTATTTAAGAAATATTGTAGGTATTAAAGGATTTTGTACATCCAAAAAAATATCTTGTTCAAACAACTAATTTCGTGGTTAATTTTAAATATTTTTGCTTTTGAATTTCGGCTAACAAGATTGCTGGTAAGCATTACCAGAGAAGACTATTTAAAAATTATAAAACTACTTTCTTATTTAAGCTGCAAATTGGATTCTAAAGATATGACGGAATTAGTTCAGTCAACAAGATACATGGTAGCTTTAAAAGTATTTAATATCAAGAATGCTTAAGATTAAATTTGATATTGAGAATTATCAATAGGTGAAGTTGTAAATTGCCCTTATGGGAAAAAACTCATGAACAAAAATCACAACTAATGGAAAACTAACTTAAACTAATAAACACTTAACGAGTAATCAGTGTTTTTTCTTGAAGTTTTAACGCAATTTGTTCTTAAAACTCCCTCAAAGATACTTCAGCGTTCACCTCAAAATCATATTTAAAAGTTTTTATTATAAGAAACTTTTATATTACCCCCACAGTGTATAGCAACGACTATACATGGTTGTTGAAACAAAACATTGACTATGTTAAGTTATTAAAATACGTGGTCAATTAAGAATTAACTAAAAATTAAACTGACACGATTCTAGTAAAACTGACATGCATTCCTTTTATTTTAACAATGCTATTTTAAAATTGGCATTATAAGAGTTAAATGAACCAGAACCTGCTTTATTAAAACATAAAATGCAAACCAGATGAATTAACAATTAGTTGAATCGACTAGAAATATGTTTTTGAGTGTAGTCTTTCCTTTTTTTTGTGCAGTACATGTTACTTGAATTGCTTAAGATCAAGAACATATTTATAAGCTAAAGTTATAAAAAAGGTAATTTGTGTAAAATATAAAAAAAAATTTAAATGTAAAATAAGTATTATTTTCAAATCCATTAATTAAATAGTGCACTAGTAAAAAAGTTCAATTTTTATTTCTGTTTTCGAATAAGTATCAGATCATTTCCACTTTTTTTAGGAAAATATAGAAATATCATTAACAAATAACACATATTGATAGTAATCTTGTAACATTCTCAAATTAAAGCCTGAGTCTTATTCTAGAAATATGAAATACAAATAATCTATAATTATTTTGCTAAACATCACCATTTATTGCGTGAAAACTTAAATTTCTAGGCAAATTAAGAACATTTGCAAGGTCTTTCGTATTTTGACATAATAGCTCAAGGCTGTCACTTTGATTTTACTCTTTAATATTTTTCACTCGACTATTCCTAGAAAACGAGAGCTGATTGAGCATTTTCACTTAAAAAGAAGACATCGTATATAAATTATATGCCCCTTATTAGGAAAAATGTTATTCTTTATACGAATACCTTTGGTTGAATCTAAAATCTGAAAACTTCATTGGTCCAAAAATCAATTTTATTACCAATTATTATACGTGTAACACATATTTAAGTAATGTTTCTGAATTTCAAACTTTATATTGCATAAACAATATCTCTAAAATATGATTTATGGGCATTGTATAGATACATATTTACCATTAGTTTTCATTTAAGTATTTCTGAAATAATTGTCAATTAAAAATTAAGGTTGCTTAGAATGATGTAAAAATTAAAGAAGTCTTCTGTGGTGTATAATTCAAGTATGCCATATAACAGAGTGTCTTTTAACGCTCTCACTTATTTCTGTATTGAATTACCCTATAAATTTTCAATAGCTAATTTAAAAAAATTTGAATTCATAATGGAAATATACCTTAGAACTTTAGAAGCTTATTATTTCTGCTCGCAGAATTAAGTGACAGAGAGTAAGAACCTGGGATGAAATTAAGCAAAGTCAATTCATTCATAGCATCGATTTTTCCCACCGACCAACTGTTTTCGTTTTTATTTCTTTAGAAGAGATAAAGTGATTGATGAATTATTCGTGTCTATCTCATGAATCATGAAAAAAAATAAAAACATCTTAAATTTCACGCTTGAAAATTTGTAAACAAAAATTACGACTACTGATTTGTATCTGAATGCAATATTTCGAAACAAAAACGATTTATTGTCCAGCAGAGCTGCCACTTTATATACCACCTTTTTTTTTTAACAAATGTGCAGTGGATAACAACAAAAAACGAATAAAATTGTCACACTGAGCACCGGGATCCCTAGAGCCGACCGAATCATAAATAAAACATAAACAAAATCACTTCATTGTTTGGTGGCGCAACTGAAAACCCATCGAAAATCCCACAAATGAATTTTTCATGATTAATAAAAATCCGCGCCGAGAGAACTTAATAGGATTAAGGGCGTCATTAAGCCGTCATCGTTTATTCCACGCCTATAATTATTAACTGGTGGATAGCTGTGATTCCATTCTAATTAATTATTAAATTAATGCATAGCGTGTGACTTTCAAACTGTCCGTGACTTTTGACGTACCAAAAATTTTAGGTTATGTCGTCACCAGACTGCATCCCAACTGAATGGACAACAGGTTGGTGTTGTTGTTGTTGTGTGTGTGTGTGAAACGAACTAGTCAGAATTTATCTGGAAATAGTGTTCAAATAGAATAACCACTGCACGGGACACAATTAATCAAATTTGAATTTATTTATTGTGAAAATCCTCTAAATCAACGGATCAATGGCAGTTGTATAACGGGAGAAGAGGAGAAAAGTTTCAATTCATCCAATCCCCGACAATCGCCGCTAAGCTTGAAAACCGTAACCGGTGGGCAAGAAATGAATGGAAATGGCGGGCTAGCGGGCTGGCTGGCAGACATGAGACCCAACCTCTTCGGCCATAAAGTAGCAAAAGTCAACACACGCCATTTCCCCTCCATACGAACGCACACAATGGAACCTAACGGGCATCTCGCGCTCAACGGCCCAGTGGTGGGGTGTATGTGTGTGTGTGCGTGTATGTGGTCATAAAATCCAACACAATCCCCGCCATCAATCAGCAGGCAACGTGGTGCTCAATTGACCTGCCCCTATGCACACACGAAACGCGCTTCGGTAACATTCGTCATCTTAACGAAGAAATATCCCTCGCCACAGCACAGAAAGAGGAACGGTATATTCCGCCATGTTGTTTATGTTGTGACTAGACGCTGTGAAGTGACCTGCCTCCGTTTCGAATAGAGAACTGATTTGCATGTGATTTTTCAATAGTTTTCATGAAATTTTCAAATATTTTGCGTAATTATCGCTTTCGTGTGATTTGTGTGGTTTTAGTTAAAGTGCGCCGAACGTGTGGAACACGTTTTTCCTGTTGATTTGCTGCCACCAAGTGAGACTCTAAAGTGTTGGTGGTTATGGCCGGTAAACATCGCTTTTATACACACCTACACACACATTGCATGAATGGGCTGGCGATTTTATTTCATTTTGTAGTGGAACAGTGCCTTGCAAATGTGTGCGCAATCGTAACTCAACCCATATTTCATTGATTACGCGAATGACAGATAGATGGTGTTAACAGATCAAATAGTCAACGAAATTAATCCTAGCTCAGTATTTTTCGACGTTTTCGGGATTTTTAAGCCTAGTAACTGCATTGCGGTTATTTTAACGGGAATTATATTATCGAAAGAAATTAAAAAAAAAAATGGAGGGTGACCTCGAGAAGATATTGCTCCCCACAATAAGGGTGATTTTAATCAAATTTCCTCTTACTTGAGAGGTACCTATATAACCTTCGTCGTGGCCGATGTGATGTACTGCCCTATTTCCCCAGAATCCCGTTATTCGGGAATGCGCATGCTTTCCTAATTCTTCATATATACCGCCGGCTGTAGAGATATTTATTCTCTCAGTCAACCAAGCCATAAAGCAGGAGAACAAACTGAAAAAGAATTCGACGAGGATCCTATCCTAGGGGGTGGCTGCTGCTGCTGCTCCTGCTGCTTACTGCTTCTGCTACACGCCAGGGAAGAAAGAAAGGAAAGCCCAGCGCCACCCCCACTAAGCCCCTCACCCAAAAAAAAGCTAGGATCTCCCCGGCAGTGAGGTGAAGTGAGGTTAGGTATTGGATTAAAAGCGCAAAAAAGAGTGCTTTATGCCACTGGAAATGCCTCGAGTGAAATCAATAAATTTATCTCGAATCAAATTTGGGCCATTCCACTGGGAATTAAATTGCGTAACACCTTCGTGTGCCACGCTGGATATATTGGAAAATTAAAGACAAACTTTTTGGATGGCCACAGGGGCTGGTGGCGGGACTATATGGCCTTCACTGCTTTTGGGCTTTAATTTGGTGCGTCGTCTTTACGTGACAATGGAAAAAGGGTTTTTGGTTTTGTTTGGGCCCTTGTAAGAGGGCGAAGGAGAATGTGAGAGGCTGAAAGTTTCTCGTGAATTTTGGCACTTTTGGGATATTACATAAAGTTAATATGTGTGGTGTGGCGTATGTATGAATGTGAACACAACGATTGAGGTTGAGGAAACCTTAACCCAGTTATAGGGCCATGTTTTGATTTCTGTGGTTCCGATCGGAGCTTTTAATGAACAGCTATCGATGTAACCCCATGTTATGATAGAGTTAGAGAGGAGTGGTCTACTCCATAGGATAGGAAATTATTAACGAGATTGAAACCCAATCTTGCTGGTTAGACAAGGTTAATTGGGTTATATTATTAGAGTCTTAGAAGCGTGTTTTTCGTCCAGCTATAATTATGAAAATTGGGAATTTATGAAATAGCCTATACATTCAAGTAGTTTTTATAAAAACATACACCTTTACCATTTAGGATATATCGAAAATGGATATGAACACATTCGCTATTGAAGTAGCCATACAGTCAGCAGTGATTAGAAATGTCAAAATTACTCAGTGATTGAACTGGAATTGGTAATATCAAAATGAGACAAAATAAGTAACCAATTAATAATCAAAGTTACTGCAAAGTTAAAATGTAAATAAAAAAAGACCTAATAACTATACCAAAACAAATAAAAAAGCGTTGATCTGCAAAATTTGTAGAAACGATATGCTTTATACAAAATGAAACATAACTTTTAAAAAGATCATAGGTATATTTTACTGAAATTTTAAGTAATGAAATAAATCTTGCCATGGTTAAATAAAAATAAAAACCACGGAAAAGTTGAAATTCATAGCTGAAAACACACCGCAGGACAAATTTTATTCTTTGCTCTGCAGCATAAAGTTTAAATAGTTTAAATTCTCATTGTTTTATCAGACAAAATAAATTATTTCCGAAATTTTAATTTTAGCTATAATTAATACTTCCTGAACGAATGGTACTGTTCGAAAAACTTTTCAGTATGGATATACTAGTTCTAGATTTTTTTGTGAATTTTATTTTAAAGGAAATATCTATTTGAGTTTTATTTTAATCCGAACGGATATGTGTTAACAATTGCATAGTATAAGGATCAAATACAATAAACGCACTATTCAGCAATATTCAATTCCGTCTTGTGACTACTGTATTAACGTGTAATAAAACATTTGTTTAAAACATCCTAACCTACAGAATCTCACTTTTATGAAATTTTGTCAACGTGCAACCTTCAAATTTTAAGTGAAATTTCTAATAAAACACTTTAAAGTTTAGTGTTGTTTTATTTTACTTGAAGAAAAATGCCGTCGGTTCACGTACGTTTTTTTACAATGTGAGAAATTCTTCAAAGATAAAATAATTGGCAAAAATCGATATTTAATTTCCCAAGTTTTTTGTTCATTCTGGTACTTGTGAGATTAACTATTTTATTACTCTTTTTCCTTCCCCTTTTGTTGATTGGATTTCTTCTTACCTATTTAGGACGTAAGCAACGAATTGATGATGAAATAAATAACAAATCAAGTGTTCCTCAGTGTAGTCATCTCGGGCCATTGTTTTTTTTCACGCATTCGAATACTTCGAATACTCACTTTAAAATTTGACTTAGACACTTTCGTGCCACGGGACAATTTATATGTCATAGTTATCCTATTTTATCGTATTTTTCAACGGTCACTACGATTCTATTATTGCCAAGGATAACTCCACTTTGGGTTTTGTTAAGGGATGATTCTGGTTTGATGATCCTAGTATAACGAAACTCCTTTTTTGCACTATTTTCCGTTCTATATTAGTCCAGAGTACATTGGAACAATCCTTTCGCGCTCCAACTTTATGAAAATAGTCTCAGAATTTTTGATTTGTTCTCTCTTTAGGATAGAGATAAGAATACCAGAATTACTTTTGTTTTTAACTGCATGCAAGGCAGTTTTAGGACACTTTTAGGAGCTATGACAATTTCTCTAACCATTTTAGTAGTCAATTCTTGATAAAGCCTTGAATAAATAAAATGAGAGACAGATAGGTTTATTTGCTTAATTTTGTACAAAATGATGCAAATCAAATGTTGGTAAAAGAGTTCGATAAAATGATTTCCATTTTCTCGGAATTTACTAATAAAATAAATATATGTACATAAATGCCATCTAGTAAGTTATACTTATTAATGTATGCAATATCTTACTCAATTAATTATATATTGTACGTTTTAGAGGTTTGGTATACTTAATCGAATTCTTTTTAATAATGGTAATATAAATACGGCTAATCTTTTTTTCTGCCTTTTTTGAATTTAACAGTTCAATACCATAGTCTCCATTTTCGGTTATATTTCCAGGTAAAAATTCTTAATTTGGTATATTTTATATAAAAAGCTGTATGTGCATGAAATTGTCAATTTCAATTCATATACATAACAATAGTTTATCTCTTGAATTTCGAACCTTTAAATAATATAATGTATATTACAATTCACATCTTATGATCAACTCACGTTTGCAAATTAAGCAGATTATACAAATCGAAATTATGCTGTACACGCAATGTGCACTGAATATGTTATTTCTATGCCTAACTGATATCTGTGAGAACTAAACCATAGAGTCACACAAAAGAGGTGACATTAAATAAACACGCTATATGCGGGGAATTCCAAATCGATTTATTATTTTAAGATCGATTCCTCCAGACAACTGTTTTCAAAAGTATTTTGCGAAATAGTACACAAAAAGAGTACAGAAGCAAATCAAAACTAGCTCAAGGCCTTAACTAACCAGCTTCAAATGGGGCTATCTAATCTATGCAGCAAGCAAGCAAAGAAAACCTGAAATAGCTAACTAGCACCCGAGTTACATAACTAATAGAGGCCCAGAGCAGCCCAATAATTCGTGAAAGCATTTCGAATGACGTCCATTATCGTTCGTAAGACGTATGTGAACAGGTTACCTAAGAAAAGAAAAAACCTACAACGTTGATAGTGAGCAAAACGACAAAAAAAGCTGTTGTGCTGGCTTGAAGGAAAACACAGGAAACGCATCAACGAGCCACTTATCCGCCCCAAAAAATAATCAAAAGTAAGACGTCCGCGGGGAACTATACCCATGCGACGCGAGACTGCATAATGAAATTGAAAAATGATTACGGTCCCGCGCGCACAGTCGCCAGGTAATCGCTTCTCCAACAGGTAATTATTCACCATGATTTTGTATGGTCTCAAAACAAAGCGAAAAGATATTTTCAGTTTTTCTGTGACATCTTCATTCCGAGACTGTGTTCTGTGAGACTCGCCTTCTTATTAATTTTTGTCTTATGTTTTTTTTTCTTATATTTTTGTATCTTTTATTTTTATTTTCTGCTCCGCACGTCTCGTTTTCGTTTTGGTGACGACTCGTTAACACGGCAGAAATGAGCGCCAACATTGAATACCTGAGCAACGACGCGACGGTGCGGTTTGGCGGGAAATCGTCAAAAAATTGAGTGCCAATCACATGACAATTTTACATACAATTACTGAAAAACACACGTTTCGAATGTATAATTGTCCGCCCCTGCCGCTCTTCCGTCGAGATTCCGAGGGCTGGTGCTGCTGCTGCTGCAGACATCGAGTCAGTCACATGTCGAAAAATCGATGAAATAATTTTACCTGAGCTAAGGTAACAGCAACAAAAGTAACAGCAGCAGCAGCACCAGAACCAGCACCAGTGGAGCCTCAACAGAAGCAGAAGTTTGTGCTGCAGTGCTCCGAAGGGGATGTAATTGGGAGGTTAATTGAAATTCACCTCAGGTGAACCCTCAGGCAATTATTATTACAGGTGAGCGTGCAAAAGACAACATTATCGAGGAGCGAGGGGGAGTTGGAGAGGAAAAATTTGTTGTTGAAATCTTAATACCTCACGTGACGAGTTGTGCGGAAAAAATAAAAAACGCTTAAAAGGCGTTTAGAGCAGAGTTCACGCGAAGTCGACAGTATGTCGAATGAAAACGACGTGTCAGAGAATCGTTTATAGTTCATAAAATCGAAATAAAAACTACATTTAACGTGTCGTTTATGTTCGGCATTGATCGTAGCATATTCAGCGCATCTTATAAACAATTCAGCAGATTTTGGACAAAGTCCAGCTACTTTTATCTAGATGGCGCTAAGATCCTTCAAAACCGGTTCGACAGACCAGGTAAGCCAGTTACCTCGGTATCTACCTGTTTTTACCTTTTGGTCCATCCTCCGGTTCGGTACCTTTTTATTATTATTTTCGATCCGACCATTAATCGTGATTTTTTTAAGTGTGACTCAAACTGCTTAGAAGTTGCCAAAATTTATATACCATATTTATCTGTACATCTTAAGCTCTCCTGTTTATCTTTATAGGCACCAGTTACTACTGACCTTAGTGTTTATTTCAATTACAAACTTAGTTGCGCATATTGAATGCTTTTCAAATGCTTGTGTTTATTAAAATATATGTTTCACTAGTTCGCTCTATTTTTGAATACGCTTCCCCTACCTGGAATCCTTAAATGATTTTCATTGTAATCGTCTTGGAACCATTCAAAAACCATCATCGGAACATCAGTGGTCTAACGCTCTTCCTCCCTTATCTTGTAAGAGGTGTCTTGCTTGAGCTTGGAAATTATTATTATTAGACGAAATAAATAAATCAGCAGTTTACAAATTGCCAAAATATGTATATCATAAAATTGCGACCATTGTATCTATATATCTATATATCTATTGTTTTAAGATGGTAGGCATTTGTGAAACAGCCCAAAACCACGCCTATACCATTTGTTTTTTTTCTTTTTCTTCTTCTAACTCTCACGGCCATTTTTCTTAATAACGCTATCTTTTGCAGAGCTGAGGGGTCGGAGGGTCGGAGGGTCGTAGGCGGCCGGGGAGGGAATGCGGCCCAGGACCAGGTAAAATCCCTCAAAACAAAGTAGTCAGGTAGACATGAATTATTGCTGACACATTTACGTGAAAAACAGAGGAGAGCGCAGCACACAGAACAGAAAAACGAATTTGGATGCAAAGAGGGGAACCCCCATAGATGGATGAGGTGTGTGAGACGTAATAGGCGAGGGGTACAGAGGAGCTGCCACCCCTGCCAGTTATAGGGCAAGTAGCAGCAGTAGGTACACGCGCCTAAAATATAAGGAAACGAAAATCAATAGCTCAGAGGAGTCCTTTTCTTACATTCCACTTCCGTTCCTCCTCGTGTAAGTATTATAAGTCCCTGGGTTCCCTGGTGTTCCCTGGTTCCCGGGTTCTTGAGTCCTGGGTTCCTGGGCTTTCGTATCGCTTTCTCGTATATGTGTTTGTTACATGAGCGAGTGAGCCCCATAACTCACAGAAATGTGCTGCAAACTTCGAAACTCGAACTCCTCGGCAGGTGAATTACCTTGCTGCCTTCCCTGAGGCTTTTTTAGCTTTTGTGTTGTTAACACAGGTATGATCCCCCGTCCCACCACGCCCTCCTAGTCGACCATCTATCCGCACTTGTGGTACCCCCCAGCTCCTTCGCAATCTCTGGTACTTTTCTGGGAGAAGGCTACTGGTGCTGCTGCTGCTTCTGTTGTTTCTGTGCTGCCACACTGTTTTCTTGGGGGGGTTCCCCATTTTTCGATTATATATTTTTTTTTTTATTCGATTTTTCTTAACTGCGCTCCGGGCTAATGGCTGTTTAATTGGTTTCTAAATGTTTAAGTAGCCAACGAACGAGGAGAATTGATCGAAGTACCAGGGCCGAACTAGCGCACAACCTCAGCCGCTGCACTGACTGCCGTAATTACATAACCAAATTAGCTAATTAGCCAATGAATTTAGAGAGTTTCGTGGTCTCATTTCAATATTTGTTCCCGGGGAAATTTTAAAAAGCCATCCAAGTTGCCTTATACCACCACTTCTGCCCACCACCACTGCCCTATGTTTAGAGCTGCCCTCCCCCGTCCCTCAGTGTTGGGGATTGCTCGAAGGGAATTAAATTTTCAATGCTTCGGACGGGGGATTTATGGGATTTTTAGGGGATTAGAGCAGATAACGTGATGAAAAATTACTGGATTCCTGGGATTAATGATTTTCGGAAAGGGTTTCGAACGATGGAGGAAGTTTAATACCATGAACAATTTGTCGTTTTGGATTAAATAAATACTAACACAGTGAATAGAGAAATTTCAGACTCTTTTTACTATTAGCTAATTATGAGAGAACACAGTATATGAGCAGGTATAGTTGATAAGATTTTTCTATAGATGCAAAATATAAAGAAAATACGTTTTCCAAATGTTTATACAAATGCATGATACTATAAAACGCATATTCGCAATTCTTAATACTACACCATAACTTTTTACCTTAACACGTTTGTGGACCGGACCGTAAACATTTTATCGGGTTCCAAAAAAGTACAGATAATTGTGATATTCAAATTTTTATTATTCACATTTTGTTCGAATGGTGGTCAAAATATCACATTTTATAGTTATATTTTATACTAAAGCATCCACGTCGATACAGATTAAATTATTCAACCAGGAATACGTGAATGCTACAGCAGTTATATATTGAATGCACGAACAAATTTCAAAAACAGACATTTGTTTATAATTTCACTACATTATTTGGTCATCATTAGATCTTTATGTATCAATATATAAAGGAAAAACCCATAGAATATAAATACTGTAGCGCTCACGTCAACCGAAACCGAAAAAATATTTTACATAACACCTTTAAAATACACCATAGCATGAGGAAAATTACGTTTTATGATTCCTGGTGATTTTGCGTTATTAATTTTGGAGGTTTTAACTTTTTATTGGGCCGCCCGACTCTAACTGGTCAAATTGGTTGAAATTATTATCTGTCGTTACTCAGTCTTATATTTTAAACATTTTAAAAATACGTATTCAAAGTATGAGGACTAACATTTAATTTTTGGCAGCACAACAAGCCAACTTCTAGCAAAAGTTTAGGATAACAACTACTAATCTAGATAAAACTATACTACATTTCTAATAACAAAATTCTAGTGAATTCTAATTAAAACAAAGACTATAGAAGTAGGTAAATAGAGTTCTAGTGTCTACATTTTAACTAGATTTATAACTGGAAATCGTAGGAAGCCAACTCTAGTTGAAATTTTGCTCGATTCTAGTCGAAAAATATTTTGTGTATATATTCTCATATTTTATCTAATTAATTTGATTATAATTTGGATGGTGTTTATAATTTCCTTAGTAATTTAAAGGTATTCATTAAAATGCCGGCACTAAAAGATTTCTTTTCTATCCATAAATCGTTCTTTAGACAGTTCTGATTGCTTAGATATAAATCTTATTCCATCTAAATTCTAAAAAGGAATTTATTTTCCCGTTTTGTGTTCGTCTAAATAAAAATATCTAAAATGTATTTACAGCCCACTACCAATGTGAGTTATTTACTTTTAAATTCAAAGATGTTGAACTCTTAATCTTTAGCATGCGATCCAATACATTTTTGGCCCTTCGAACGAAGCTCAGTCAGCCGTTGACGTTGGGTCTCTTATGCTTCCTAAATTTCGTGATTATGTCTCCGGGACCGCGCAGCATAATGCAATCGGTCCTAAGATGTTAAGAAGTTAAATACGAACTTCTCTCCTCCCCTCCCGGATAGCTAAATAACAGCGAAACCTGCCAAAAAACGAAATCCATTTATCCCAGGCGGGGCCATTCGTCATGGGGCACATCGTAGACCTCCGAGCAATTTCTTAATGGATTCCATGGGGCTTGTGCTTTTTATCGGGCATCGATCAGACAATAAATCGCTAAGTCGCTTATTGAACATACAGAGTACAGTTACCGAAGGCAAGTAACAGAATTCGTTTCTTTGGGGACGCCATGACGCGCTTTTTGGGGCCAAGAAAGTGAAATAACAAAAAAATACAATAATATATATAAAGCACTGCGCGAGTGGGTGTACGAAGAAATGCTGCAGGTCGAGAGTGTTGTTAATTTGAGACAAAATCCGATATAGCGTGATTTCCGCCTGTGGAAACAATTCAAAGATATTTTGCCCCCTTCACTCTCCGCAATGTTGGGGTCCCTCCCGTTTAAAGCCTTCGGGAGGCCGGCAATTGTCGGTAATTGGATGCACTTTAAGTGGTAAATTACGAGCACCTTGCAGGCTCATTAAATCGTCACCTGAGGAGTTTAACGCATAAACTACGTGGCCAGTGCCACTCGGAGCCAAGACATCACCACAAATCACTCCGGCGAAGCCCTCGAGTTCAACTTCTAATGGAGACATAAAACACGGAGCGGTTCACGATTTGCACCGGTCTAATTAATCAAAAGCTCCAACTTGAATCGATACCGTGCACTGATCCGAGGGGCTGGGTGATGGAGCTGGAGCGCCCCAAACGAAAGAATGCGGTCGCGAATGCCATCGTCGTCGCACAGTGTTCCAAATCGTCAAAAAGCTGGCAAAAATTTGAAATGCCGTTGGATATGCTTGAAATTAAGTATACGAAGGTTTTTTGTGTTGCTGGTTTCAAATCTGTTCTAAAAATTCAGGAATTAAATATGGCGGATCCAAAAGGTAGACCAAGATTATTAAATTTGATGGGATTTTCATAAAAATTAGTATGTTGGGGTTTTTGGGGTCACTTATTTCAGCTTCGATATCAAAATTTAAAAATTCAATATGGACAAAATGGGGGACAAAAAAGCTTAACTCAATCGAATTTAAATAATACGTTGGTATTTTGAAGTCACTCCTATCAATTCTGATATCAAAATGGAGACGTTAAATATTCTAAAACCAATATGGTGAATAGGTCCTTCACAAAAATTGGTTTCTAGGAGCTCTGAGTCACTTTATTTAATTCTGAATTCAAAACTGTGAAGCTGCAAATGATATGTGTTACAATTTATCCTTTGTACCAAGTTTTTATAAGAATTCTGGGAGCTTTGAAATTTCGCTGCATAATATAAAGAAACGCATCAAAATCAATCATGTATTCTAGTCTAGAGCAATAGACGAGTGAAATACAATTTCAATACCACTGAATGTACATAGTTAGAGATGTAAACGTGTCCTAAATTGTGCATCTGCGGGACTTTGCGGTAGTTGAATTTTAAACCCTATATTAAGTCAATAAGAGAATATTTTCCGGTTGGAATAATCGATTTGCAGGCCCTTAATATAGTAAGATATTTCCTTCGAATTACTGATTAAGTTTAGATTGACGTAATCGAAAGAGCATCATATTAACTATTAAATGCAAACTATATGTATGTGTTTTTATTGATGTTCAGGTATTTCATACAGTGATTCGGATAAAATATCAATATTTAATCTGTGAAAATTATATCTACTTTAACGATGAAAAAACATAGTAAAATATAGTATTAACGCAAACTTGTATTCCTATGTGAAATACCAGACTGTCCTTAATAAATCTATATATACCATATACAAGTTTTGTCCTTTGACGTCCGTTTTTTCCGTTTTGGTTAGTTTGTCAACAATTTAGAACACTGTGTCGTGAATCGTCGTCCAATCACCGCGAAAACGCGAGCGATTGATGATGTGATTTTTTTTTGTCTCTAAGCGAACGTCACCCTCTCCCCATTTCCCTCATTCAGCAAGTCTGAAAATCGCAAAATGCTAATCGCAACAACTTGTTAATATCCGTCATATAGAGAGTACTTGCATTCAAGCGCTTATGAATGTCGCTGTTTGGTGATGTTTTGCATTTATGGCCACTCCGGGAACTGGCGGGAACGGGTCGCATATGGGAGATGTCACGGGACGTGTTCCTGGGAGTTATCCCGGCTCCCCGGCTGAATTGCGATGCGATATGCGGCGGCTGCGACGCGACGATGCCCGGCTTGGGCCGTGGTGCATTGTTACCTAATATGCCAATTATCCCGATGAGACTCCCTGCAGGGCTCTCGTTCACTTGAATTACACTATCCCGACTCGCTCCCGATTTGATGCTGTGCCATCGTCAGAGGAGGATTAGAAGAGTTTTGTTAAACTGCAGTGATTTTGTCAACGAGGGCACTTCACGGAAGTTGGAACTTGAGAAGTTTTATTGTCTTTCTGGTTGAGTTGTAATCAAGGGTTTGGGAAGGAGGGAGATTTTGAACAGCTTTAAAAGAGAGTAAGAACTTAAAGTAACCGTGTATTGTAGTAAACTTTTTCACACACAGTAGAAATTGGGATTATAAATTAATTTACAGAATACAAGTAATTTGTTTCCTCGCTGAATATAAAGAGTGCTACTTTATTTTACTATACTACTATTTTTCAAAATAACTCCCCCAATCATCAACAAACGATCATTTTTAAGTTCTTTGAAGTAAAATACAATTTATTCAATTGTTCGCCAAACGTTTTTTACACCTTTTTTTGTGTAAAATCTTATCACAATCGAAAAAAAACATATTTTTGGTGTAATTACGCAAAAAAGTGTGAAATTATATAATTTTAAAGCTTTGGGTACAATATTCAAAAAACGTTGTCAATTTTGTGCGATTTTACACCAAATTAGTGTAAATGTGCACACGAATTTGTAAAATTACGTCCAACTGACTTAAATCTACGACCTAAATTCTCTCATTCAAACAAAATGAATGCGCAATCACCTTTTGAAGGTATTCCTTAACACATTGAATGCCGTGGGGGTCACCGGTGACCGGCACCCACTAGCTGAATGTGTAGCTGAATAAAACGCGGCATTTAACGTGTTAAAGTTAAGACGTGCTGTTGCAAATATTAGATAAAACAACTAGATTAAGGGTCTTTTAAAAATTAAATATGATATGTATTCATTTACACTAATCTTAATTCTTTATTACAACGGCTAGAACAACGTTTTTGTAATATTATTTTTATGTGACATAAGTTCATATGTCTTATTTTTATGAGTTTATTAAATATTTAACGAACAATAAACTATTGCGAATTTATTATTAAAATAACTTTATTTCTACTATTTCCTTCTTTTATCCCTTTCATTAGAGATGGAGTAATTTTACTACCATTATAAAAGGTATTCAATTTCCTTCCAAAAAGGGAGTAAAATTACACCAACATATTTTAGTGTCACTGACTGAGGCCTAAGCATCCTTCACAGTGATTTTTACCTCATCAAGAGTCCTTGCGAGGTTTTTTTTTCAATCTTTTGTCTCATTTTGAACTATAAAGACTATCGGAGACAAAAGTGGACTTTTAAATAAGATTTTTCTTTAGGCTGAATATGTTGAATTTGAAAAAGAAAAATAGTACAATAAGATTTGAAGCAAAAGTAGATAAATTTAATTTGTAAAACGAATACGAATTTCTTTAATTTGTCGGTAGCAAGTCACATCATATATTTTTGTTTAATTTTATCTGACTAATTGATGTTAATTTCCGCTGTCGTTGCGATAAAAGTAACTCATTGGCTATTTGATAGCCTCTAAGCCTACTCTTATGTTTTTCAACCACTTTTTTGTGTCAAATAATTACTTACACTTTTGCCACGTAGCAGTTTCCCAGTAGTTTTCTGATAGTTGAAAAAAATATTTGTTCTAAATAATTAAAAAGACTATAAAAGAATCTTTACGAGCCAATATCGTTAACCACTGATAAAAAAAAAGTGCAAAACAACTAACTAACTATTATCAAATTAATTTGAATTTGGTTCTATTGTTTTACTTATATTTAATATATCTATCTATCGAGTTTTCGTTTTGGTTAATAAAAGTTCCCATTTATTTTTAATCTAATTAAAGCAGTTTACACTTTAAAGCAAATTAAAAATTTAATTTGTTGATGGTTTGGCGAAATATTTTGATAAAGAGTAGTACTATAATTAAAAGGACCATTCATTCAAAGCCGTTTCTGAAATTGGCCAAAAAAAAAAAAACTCTAATTAAAGTTGAGTGAAAGAAAGTTAATTTCATTTTTAAGTAGATGTTGTATGCGTCGGTTTTTGGTGTGGAAAATAAAAGATGAAGAACTACTAATTGCTATTACTAAACATAAATAAAATTTGTTTAAATGTTTATTGCAAAGTTCATTAAGGAAACTGCATTTCTATTCAGTATATTTATGGTTTTTATAAACCTTATTTTTTGAATGTGGCTAGTTATGGACTTTTTGAGGAAGTTCTTTTTGTTATCTGACTGAATATTTCTTTTTATTGCTAAGTCCAAGTAGAACATCAAAATTACTTGCACAAAGATATATCAACAACATTTTTTTATATGGTCGACACGTTATTTTCGTACGACGTTGACTTTACCTGAATTAGATCTTGACAACTTTATGGCCATTCCTCCCGAAGACGAAAACCTCTAAGATTTAAGAAATTCGCAAAGATATATAAAAGAGATTCGAAGTGTTTTACCTTTCATAATTTATCGCTTTGAATTTTTGCTCCTCCATTTTTGCTGTTGACAGTCAGTAAATTTTATGAATAGCAAATATTTACACACATTTGCAACTAACTCGAGTCATTTGCTCGCCAAATATGCCAAAATGAAAAACTTTATAACCTTGTTGCAGGAGGAGCTAAAGCCGCATTATTGGCGCGCTTAATAATGTCATCAGAAAAGAAATCAGTTGGTCCATAAAAACGCCACAAATCCTGTTGATGATCACATCAGCGCCAACATCGCGTTGGATCGCAACTAAATTAAAAATTAACCACAAATCGAGGTGCGGATTTCTTGTCTTGGATTATCCCGCGACCACGGCCCGAGAGGCTTCTTTGCGCAGCGCCAAGACACGAATTATTAATTAAACCGAAAGCCGGGATGCTGGATGCTGCTGATGGTGCGGCTGGTGGTGGTGGAGCTGGATGATGCCGCGCTCGAGCACACAAGTCGCGAAATATAGATAAACCCAAATTATTTATATCATCGCCTGCATGCAGTGTCGGCGGGCGCTCCGCGGAGTAGATAACCGATAACAGGTCCATGTATAATATACAAAGGTACAAAATGCGCGCAGGCGACACACACGCCGCGCACTCCCCGCCCGCTCGGTAGGGTTAACTTGGCGTTGTCTTCTTTTCGTGCACGCCTGAGATATTTCTTGTACCAGAATGTTTTAGCAAACATTAGAAGTCGTGTGTGAAACCTCAAAGGAAGGAATAAATTAATTAATGAATTAATACGGCTATAGAGTGGGTTCGGGTGGGGTGGGGCGTCCCCGTTCCGATCCCGGTCTAAGGCGAATGTCTTCATATAAACTCCGGTAGGCGGCGTGCGAGGCGCAGATATGTGCGCCCTCCAAATTGATTAAACTTCAGATCCAAGATAGCCGAATGCGATTAAAAGCTAGTAGAGGAGAGCGCCTTATTTATCGACGTTCTGGCGTTCTGGGGATATCGGAGCGTTGTACAGTGGCGGGGCTCCGGGCAACCCCCGCGTGTTGTGTGAGTCATTATTATGCGCCACTAAAGGCGATACCATTCGTAGATTTTGCGAATCCGATTCAATTCGGGCTACAAAACATATCGAGGAGAATGGATCTTCGCCCGGGGAATGCGGTGAGTTATGGGCATAACACCCCTACCGCCAGTGGTGGCGTCTTAAGAGGGGCGATAGAATTCCGGAGCCTCCTGACGACGACACCTTTTTTCACAATGCTTCTTTCATCTCTCTAATTGCCAGCGAAGCGATATCAAATTGTTAAACAGACAGTAAGATTGGGCCAATTTTAATCAAATAACAGCCTCTTACTCGCTTTGATCGCAATTTACGGGCACTTAAACTACGTCATTGGAGCAATAGGTAAACGAAATTCTTAGAAAACATCAAAAGAAATCATTAATCGACTGTAATTGCACATAACGCCATTATGCCGATCATCACCAAATAAAAATAATTCAGCCGAAATTTTTTTCTAATACCACCTCTACACCTTACGTTGATATCCGACAACGAACGGTTGGAACGCTTTCGAACGACGGCATCTTACACCGCCACAATTCTTCGATCATTGATCGAAAGCAGAATGAGAATTTTCGGGAAATTTGAAGAAAAAATAAAGAAAGGGTTCCCCGATCAAATCAATTAAACAAACAAGTGGCGCCTGACTGCGCGTATGGAAAAATAAACGCACGCACCATGGACCCAAAGCGGAAAAAGTTCATATCGCCGGGGGTACCGCGGCAACCTCGACCCGATAGTCACAACAAAACTTCTTATGAGACAGACCTCTAGACATTTTGATAAGACTCGCCAAATGTTTATTTGGATCGAGGCGTTGATATGCGCGCTTGTGAACGTGAACGATACCTTGGCATTTTCGAATGCTTCGAATGATGCAAGCCTCTAAAGTTGACACCTGTTTCAATTTTTTGTATGCTTGTTTATTGTTGGAATTATTTTTGTTTTGTCTGCCTTTTTATTTGGCGCTAATCAGTAAATCAACTGAATTTAGGTGATAGGGTTAAGGGTGGGCTATTTTCGTCAGTCTCTTTTCACTTTAACATGGAATTTGGGAAACAGAAAACGATGCAATGGAGGTTTTTTTTTTTTAAGTCCTAGAAATTGATTTAAAAAATATAAACTTAAAACCTGTTTTTGTTCGACATCCACTTTCAGCTCTTAATCAGTTAAAAAGTTTTCGAAATCGGAATCTATTCTTATTTTTATGCCCATTACCAGAAAATGTAATATTACTTGCCTTACAGTTTTTCTTAAATTAGAAATGGTATACCGCAGTGTTCTGCTTTAGACCCACTCTTATTTCAATTTCTTTGACGAACATTTTTCTTAAAAGTGATCTTAAGCATTTTGATACTTGAAAATATTGACCTTTGCAATTTTGACTCCTCGGTCTTTCGTCGGCAATTCCCTGGACTAAAGTCGTTTAAGAATTTTTAGCAATAAATTACGATATATTTAATAAGGTTCAGCAAACGTGCATATTTTCAGCTGAGTCAATAATATATAGTATATATTTTACAAAAAGCAATTGAAATGTATACAAAGCAATATGCAGATGTAACAAAGCTTGAATGGTACTAAAGCATTGCGATATTATAGCAAGGGAATGTACAGGGCTTTGAAAAATAAATATATTAACAAGCGGAATAATGCATTATTTACTCCTTCTTAAAATGTATAAATTAGTAAACACTTATATACTTTATATATTTACCTTTTCCAGTATAAACCTTTAATAATATACTCTTTTGAATTCACCCACCAGCGTGCATAGACTTAATTTCTTTTTTTTTTCCAAAATTATAATCGAAACGAAAGATTCAGTAAGAAGCGCAATAAAAACTATTATTAGTGAGTGTTTCGAGAATTTTACTTACAACTACAAATATTAGTGAATTTTGGGGGTATAGTTTGTGTTTTTGTAAGCCTATTAAAAGAAAAAAAAAATATATTCAAAAATTTGATTGCCAAAATCAAAGTGGAGAAGCGTCAACGAGGGTTGTAATGGAAGTGAAAATGCGTGATTGTTGCCAAATATGTCTTGTGTTAGAGGTTTGAGAATGTTTTTGCTTTGGGTTGTTTTTTTTTTCTCTGGGTGTATACACTATTTTTCAAAAATTTCAAAATTTGATTTGGCAAAAAACCAAAAAATTAATTCGAATAATAAATAATTTGCAAAATAGGGTAAAAATAGAAATGAAATAAAATAAATAAACATTTTTCACTTACCTAGCCAGTCCGGAAGTAACGAGCCCGCAAGAGATTCTGAATATCTCTTACCTGAAAAGATAAAAAAAAAAAGTTTTTTAGTATTAAGATTTTGGGAAATTAATTTTTATAACTTATTATAACCTTATATAAATTAAGTAGGAATCTGGAATAAGAGAAATGTCCAATAATTTATACAATGTTGCTATTATTCTATTAAATTTTAAAATTTGCTGATGATATCATTAAAAGAATACCTGAAGAGGAGGAGCAATTTTTTATTTTGGGCGAAGCTACTAAATTATTTACAGTTGGGCATTATGAGCTCACGTTCTGTATTTTTTAAAGTTTCTTAAAGAATATATACAAATTAAAAAAATTTAGTTTAATTAAAAAGACGCCTTACACCTTAATTTTGAATTTTGAGACGACGGATAGGATAGTTAAACCTATTTTCGATAAATGCATGCAAAAAGAGTTTTCTGCCTAAAATGTTTCTTTACATTTGTTCAAAAAGTTTTACATATAGTATTTTTTTATTCTGTTTTTTAAGGTCCTGTACCTCAAAGTAGGATCACTTTTTTATCCGTACCAAATACTAAAGTCTATAGCCTCATAGTCCTGCACAAAATTCAAATTTCTAACTCAACGCAATAAAAAGATACGGCCTTTTGAAGTATATTTTCATACTGACAGAATAAATCACTAAATCACTGACTGACTGAACCATCGAAACCTATAGGGTGCTTTCCGCCTAGCTAGAGTCTTAAAATTTGACACGAAGGAAGATCTCATAGCATAAGTAAAGGAAAAAATCCGATAACTATTAATTTATATAATTTTAATTCTACACCCAGAAACATTTTCTGGTCATTCGTAACTGCTTTTCTAATCAATTTTATTTATTTATTGAAATTCGTAAAAATAATTAAAAATTATTATTAAATAGTCGATAATTCCATAAATCTAGTATTTCGAGTTATTAATAACTACAAAATTCTCTTTAGTTTTGAATAGAAAATTGTCTAATTTAACAATTGCTCAGTTAAATTCCAATAAAAATACATAAATGGTTGAAAATAGTTAATAATGACTATAAGGTACTATTACACAGGTCAACAAAATTAAACTTTTTTTTTGAGTCTGAGTTATGAATGCTATTTTCTTATTGCTTGTGTCCAAAAGGAAGGCAAAAGTGTCATAATTTTGTTAAAACTTTGCTTTTGTGAACGAAAATTTGACATTCGTTTGGATAGTTTGAACCTCAATTACAACTAAATGCGTTGTGCGATATTTCTGATTTTTTGCCAAAAAGTACGTTATACTAGAGAAAATAGTATGGGTACATTTTTGTATTGGGTTCCAAAGTGGTGAATTAAGTATGGCGTCCGAACATTTGCAATTTTATGGGGTTTTTTTATCAAAATGAATCAAAGAGGTCTTAGGGTCGCTGAAACTTAATCTGTTACCAAAATATATATTAAAGATGGAGGATCTAATATAGCAACCGAAAATTTAAAAAATGTCCGCCTCCAACAGATTTACAAGGAAATGAAAACATAACAATTTTGATGATTGGTCATTTGAAATTTGCTGTCCTGGGCACAAAAGCAAATGTTTTTAAAAATCATGTTGATTTTCTTCAAATGTGAGACGAAAGCAATGAGGAATGACTGCATATTAATCAGAATCAAAAATCGTGTCGACTTGTGTTATTTGTGCAGTCAAGAAAATAGCTCAGGGGAGAAGAGGTTTTAATCATTTATTTTCTAATATTTTTCGAGAACAACTAAACTACTTTGAATTGCAAATAATTCTCTGTACAAAAACATTTGATATTAAAAAAAAAAAAATCAAAATTTTGACCATTACTATACCCACAAAATCACTGTATTTTTAATAAATGTTTTTATTATGACGTCAAGATTTTATACTAAATATCAGGATTTTTTGTGACCAAAATATTGATCGCAGCTATAGTCATATATTTTGACCATAACTATAAATGAGCAATAAAACATTATAGTCAAAAATGACGATAAGTATTGTCATCTATTCCTAGTTGAAAGTAACTACGAATGTAGTCAAAATTACAAGAATATTAGTTATATATTTATAAATTATAATTATAATCAGGTTTAGCTAACAAACATGTTAAAAGTGACAATCGATTAGACAGTTACCAGAATTAACTGGGAAATTAGCTGGGAAAACAGTTGCAAAATAGTAATTTTTAATTAGAAATTTCTCTAGGTGTATATTAGGGTGCTTTTTTTTTCGCGAATATTTTTTTTTTTTTTTCAGTCCCACCTTGAAATTTTGTGGCAAATACCTAAACAAAAATTCCCTGAAAATTGGAGGCCTTAATATTAATATTAAGTACTAGACCAAGGCGTATAAAGATTTCCCATATAAAATACACGTAAACTTTGATTTTTTTCTTCAAAACTCTACAGCTCAGAGGCATTTTATGGTATAATCTTGGTCAATGGTAGGGTTTCTTCAGAATTGAATGCTCTACACAAGTGTCCATTGCAGTCTAACTCTAACTCCCACCAGCGAAGTAGTACGCGTCACTAACACCAATTTTTCCATGAAATTCTCACTTTTTACCCCTATCTCGTAAACAACAAGAGGTACAGAAAAAGTGAATATGACAAGCTTGTAGGAAATTCAATTTCCTACAAAAAAGTTCTGAACACCAAATCGCTAACATCGATATTTCTTGAGATATTGGGTTTTGAAGTTGAGGTAGAGTGTAATTTTATTATTGAGCTAAATTGTAGAAATTCTCCTTAAAAGAACAAATACATATGTATATATACAATATTATGTTGTAAAATTAAAAAGTGTCCAACTTTTATTGACTATTAAAGGAATGTTACATAAAAATTAATAATACAATTAATAATGCAATTAATTAATTATTCTAGTCAATTTACGTACGCGGGAGGGATTTAATATAATTATGGTGTGCAGGAGGTATATAGTGTAATAAAAACAATTTATCGTTGTATTTTAGAGTTGCGATTGGTCTTATTTTTTATACAGCGGTTAAACAAGAAGAAAATACTAAAAATTTGTATCTTCTTCAAAGAAGATTTGATAAAAAAGAAAAGTTTTAAAATATAATACGTGCCCAACAAGTTAACTTTTTATATATGTACGTATATAGATTATATATTTAATGGAATTATTATTATTTCAAAAGTCATTATCTGAGCTAATTGAACAATGCTACTTTAATAACAAAACATAAAGCTCTTATCTCACTACATAATATACTCCTTATCTCTTTGAAACTCTCAAAATTAGGCTGTAGCCAGTTTCAAAATAAAAATTTTAATCATTCTATTAACCAGATAATTTTCTTTATAAATATATAATAAACGGTTCATGTCACGGTATGGAACCCTCAGGGCGCGAGTCCTACTCGCACTTGTCGGTTCTTTTCTTAAAGTGATTCATAAATAACGATTTTCTGTTACTTTATCCTGAATATCCAGAATTAAAATATGGTTTATCTCATGATATGTTACTTTATTTGAGCTCATTATGCTGTTCTTTCATAATTATTTATTTTACAGTCTCGAAAAAATCTAGACATAAATCAAAGTAAGACATCAGTTCTCGAAATGAATAGCAAAAATGCCCAATTTATCCTGGATAATTTTCCCGAAGAGCGTTTTTAATTGCCATGCCTTCCGCGCTATTCAAAACTCCGAAGAACTCTCGGGGAAGAAGGCCAGAAATAAATCTCAATGTATACTGCGGCCTGAGACGAGGAGTGCGAGCAAAGTAAAATATGCTGTTCCTTAATTTTGTTATTTATCTAGTTCTGTACAAGTGTACACCCTCTTTTTCAGCCTGTTTACATATATATAATAATAAGATCGTGTACATAGTCCTCCGGGGGCGGCCGGGATGAGGTACGTCGGATAATTCCATGCACAATCTTAAGACAATACAGTTGTGCACTTAAGAATTTCCTTCGTCTTTGGGTCGTTCTTTCATCTCCCCTCCTCGGCCCCTTGGGGCTGGGATGCTCCTCTCTCATATTAATTCAAAACGCGCAAACGGGTTGGCTGCCTTTTGAAAGTAATTAAAGAAAATACGCGACGCTCCTTCTTTCAGGGAAGATTCATTATCCCCAGCGAAATACATTCAAGGGAGGGCGAAATGAAGAAAACATGTTCTTCACAGTTACACGCTTTCCTTTAAGTCGGCCTTCCTGCGGGAATTGGATTTTTTTTTAAAGGATTTTGGTCTCCCTCCGGACTCTACTGAGAACTACGTGAAGTCGTAGAATGAATTGCGTTATTTTTTTTTTTTAAATTGCCAAAAAATTAACTTAACCGGAATTCCAGCTAAATTATTGGTAAATGGTGGAACTAATGAATATTTTTTAATACAACGTTTATTGCATTCAAACTACATATAGTATAATATGGGTGCAATTGTACTTGAACTTGAAAAATAGAAATCTAACTATATATAAGACAAATATTTTTGACATAAAGATTTAAACACTTTATAACCTCTTCCCGCCCCCTAAAAATTCTCATGTCTTGAACTTTTTTCCTTAGTCAAATGTCCGATTTGTTTTTAAATATAAATATGACGAAATAACTTCTAATCGTATTTCACTGTTTATTCGATAGCAGATTCGATTTCTGGAATTTTAATTTGTGTAACTGATATATTGTATTCCTTAGTAGTGAATTTGAAAAAGTTTTCAATTCATCCACTACTTAGTAATGAATTTTAATTATTCGTTAATTCCATTGTAAGGTATTGTTTTTTAATTTCGTTTGTCTTCGTTCTGAAAAGGAATTAAGGAAGGATTTGGAAAAAAAGGAATATTTCTGTCAACGTGTAATCAATTACTATTTGAGGAATTGAATCCCAACTTCTAAGAAATTCGTCTTCAAAAAAAAAAAAAATATAATCTTTATTTTAATCACTTCTTAATACAAATAAATAGAAATCTTTGAAATTATCGACTGCTTTTTTGCAAAAATAGTATTAATTCAATAGTTACAGAATAATGATTTTATTTCAAGAAAAGCATGTAAAAATTCATTGAAATGGCAAAGATAAGGAAAAAGTTATGACATTTGCTCTTGTTTTACTTAATCTTAATACAATATTTCGCTAATTTGGAATTAAAAAATCTTGCTTTGATTATGAGATTTATGCAATACAAATTTATTCATATCAAATACAGTCACAGTCATACGTAGTATTTTATATTTATTTAGTGCGTCTTTTACGTATTGGTTAAATTATAACTTGCGTTGTAGCTAAAAGCAAGAAGAAGTAGAGCTCTAGAAATAATCCAAGTCGAACTGAGTGTTTGTACGACACTGTGGTAAAAATCCTTGGAAATAAGTGAGAAATATAAATAGAATTAGAGTTTTTTTTTTTTTTTTTTTGGTACTCAGGTCTTAGAAAGTGGAATTCAATTCCAAAAATAGTAAATGAATACACGTTGGCAGAAATTCCCTTTTTTTTCTAAATATAATAATCTCTAAATTCCTTTTTAGAATAGCGAAAATTAATTATTAAGTATATGATCATTACCAATTAACAATTATTATTGAAAACTTTTTCAAATCCAGTACTAAGGAATTCAACATATCAATTACAAATTACAATTCCAAGGAATAAGAATTTCAATGTAATTTAATTCCTAAAGGATTGCTTCCCATTCAGCTCTGTTGGCTAGTTAAATATGCGAAAAATTCAAAGAGGGAAAATTTGAATGAATTCCAAAATCGTGCAAAAACTCTCATCGATCGATTGGCAGGAAATTAAACATAAATTAAATGTTGTTGTATTGTAAAAAATTAAAAGGAATAAATATTGTAAATCTAAATAATTTATTTGCTTCACTCTGTGTATAAATTATAAAATTGAACATCTGTTTTTGTTCAACCAAAGAGCTGCTTTGATATGATTTTTTTTTTTTCTAATTTTTATTCTCCTAAAATATGGCGTTAAGCTATTCCAAAGAAATATGAATAAATGCTCAAAAATTCGATTCTAGAAAATTAAATCACTCACAAAATGTGAACCCATGACTTCATTCGTCGGTTTTTGAGAGGAAATATAGTAAAGTTAATTTAATTAATTTTAATAATCATGCAACATGGTATAAGTCTTACAAATTTTGCTTTTAATAAAGAAAATATTGATGTTCGTGAAATTGCGCGAAGAATTGGACGGAACCGTAGAGTTTTCCAAATTTTTTTGAAAAATCCAGACGACTATGGATGATTAAAGCGACCCGGAAGTAAAAGGACAATTACTAAACAGGGGGTAAACTATATTTTAAGTGCAGCAAGTAACTCTAGCAAGAGTTTAAAAGAGGATAATGGTGAGATTTGAAATAAGAAACACTATATTTTTCTAAAAGAAATTTTGGGCGGATGAAGCGTGATGATTTGGAGCGCATTTTCAGTGTGTGGCTGTTTATGGATGTTGCAATTTACATCATCAAGAATGAAGCAAAGTGGGTTTTTCAGCAGGATAATGCTTCTGTTCATATTAGCCGCGGAACAAGGTCCTGGTTCTCTTCTAATTCGATTATTTGCCGAGTGTGTAGGGAAAATCGCCAATACAATTCCGATGAAAACGGAAAATTGTGGAAGAATGGAATGCTACTGATCTAAATTTAATTCAAAATCTTATCAATAGGATGGAAAACCTGAATTTTTAATACGATTTTGAAGAAACGAGCAACTTTTGATGAATAGACTTTACGTTACTCTGTTCTAATATTATTGTTATAGAAATTAGACTTATTTTAGTTTTTCAGAAATCATAATTTTTTTTTTTTTGTAGCGTAATAATTATAAAATTAGTTGCAAAGGTACGTTTTTGGAGATTAGTTGACTTATTGGGAATTTGACTGTATTTTATAAACTTAGCGAGATTTTAAACCAAACATTTTTTTCAATAATAATGAAGTTGCATGAATTAAAATTGAAAGATGTCTTAAAGTCGCAGACCATCTTAATCTTAATCTTGGATAGTATAATTCACTTATGGAAATTATCTGATTAGATTTTCGATTAAGTCATGAACGGTGCATCATAAAATAAAATGTGCAAGGTGGTCAATTAGCGACGAAAATCAGCTTACGACAGCGCCGATAATTTACACCGATTTTGTGTCGGCTGTGAAATAAAGTGTAAAAAAAAATACCTTCCGACTTTGAAATAGAGCCGAGCGGCCGGCAGTGCAGCTTATTAGCATTCACCCCGTCGATCGAGGAATTAACGGCCTCGCATGATTTTCATAATTCGCCAATACGCGCATAATTTAGCGAGTCGCCCGATGCGGTGTGGATTTCTAGTCACATAAAATCACCTTCAATTGTTATCTAACATGAATCTTGCGGGGCGGCGCGGTAGCGTTTGCAGTGAGAGGTGCTTCCACTGCGACACGCTTTTATGCAGCGCCAGCGAGAGCCCACCGGCGAAGAATTTCCGTGCTTCTTCCTCTACTCGCGCTGCAGAGCCACACTCCGGACGTGCCGTGTCGTGTCGTGTCGTGTCGTGTCGCGCGTGGCCGAGGGCTCCATAAGAAGAAGAAGAAGCGGCCAGCTCCACCCACCCCCACGCCATGCCGGGAGATGTGCGATATGATTAAATGTGGGCTTCTTTCAAATCCGCGTAAATATTTTATGTAAATTACGCAATTATGTTACATGCATTAATTTTGCAGCATTTAGCGTCAGACGAGTACGACACCTGTGCCGGCACGAGCTCCAGCCACCACCACAGCGCCGCGCCGCACTTTTCATTATCAGGCAGCGCGCCGGAAGATGGATGCGTTGCAACTTTCAGGGGCGTCGTTCATCACTCCAGCTTCCCTCCGCACGGTGCGGCTCATTATGTATTTACAGGTACATGCGATAGAGATTTTATCTCGCTTTAATATGATTTCGGCTCCCGGGAATTATGCCGCTTGAATGGCGCTCGTACCCGGCTGAGATGGCTGCCAGCGCACCTGTGGGACGCTGGGATGCGATGCGTCGTCCTCCGTTCACGGTTCACATGCTCCGTGCCGCACCGCACGCCCTCTTCACGTTCCGCACACATGTGCGCTCATTTGTTGAAAACTTTTCCGATAAATCACCCAAGATGTCGCATTTTGTTTACATTGCAGGGTGTCACTAAATACCCCCCCTGTCTGCATGATCGCCCCGAACACACTTTACGGCCGGCCTGTGCCGCTCGGAGGTTCTGCGAAATTTACAAAATTTCATTTGACCTCCGCAAAATTGTTATGGACACTTTTGCCCTTCTTGAACGTTAGAGCGCCCGGTTTTAGTCGTCCTTATTCCTTAATCTAAACCAGGATATTTACAAACGACTATAAGCATTTAAATTGCATTTCTTACCTCTAACGATATAACTAATACCTAACCTTTAGAAAATCTATAATATTTTCGATAAATTTATCGTTTATAACTTTTCTTTTACAAAAATCCTTTATGTGAGCATAAACCCTACTTTAGTAAGCTAAAATTTGTAAACATTTGAACGAAATTTGGTATATAGAGGTTTCCAAGATCATTGGTTTCGAATCTACTGCGATACAATTATCAAAATTTTGTAGCTTTAAGGCATTTTTAGGGTTCCGTAGCCAAATGGCAAAAAACGGAACCCTTATGGATTCGTCATGTCTGTCTGTCTGTCCGTCCGTATGTCACAGCCACTTTTTTCCGAAACTATAAGAACTATACTGTTGAGACTTGGTAAGTAGATGTATTCTGTGAACCGCATTAAGATTTTCATACAAAAATAGAAAAAAAACAATAAATTTTAGGGGTTCCCCATACTTAGAACTGAAACTCAAAATTTTTTTTTTCATCAAACCCATACGTGTGGGGTATCTATGGATAGGTCTTCAAAAATGATATTGAGGTATCTAATATCATTTTTTTCTAAACTGAATAGTTTACGCGAGAGACACTTCCAAAGTGGTAAAATGTGTGTCCCCCCCCTTAACTTCTAAAATAAGAGAAAGATAAAACTAAAAAAAATATATGATGTACATTACCATGCAAACTTCCACCGAAAATTGGTTTGAACGAGATCTAGTGCGTAGTTTTTTTTAATACGTCATAAATCGTAAACCGCAATTTACTTTTCATTCAATCAACTCAAATATAAAAATAAAATAAAAACATTTAATTTCATAAACATAACCGTAAACCATTATTTTGTAATAATAACAAGAACTTTTATACATATTATGTTACTTGTTGCTACGGAACCCTTCATGGGCGAGTCCGACTCGCACTTGGCCGCTTTTTTATAAATATGTAAGATATTTACACACAAGAATCATTAGCAGTTTTTTTTTTCATTATCAGATATGGATCTGGAATTTTATCTATTTGATATCTACTATTAGATTTTTGATGCATCGTCATAAGCAGAGAAAAACAATTAAGAATTAGTGATTTTGACGTCAGGAAGTCTGGACCATTTTTATTTCCACAGTTCGATTTAGTATTCATGAAGATTTACTATCTAATTGCAGATATTATTTTCAAATGTTTAAGCAGCACTAGAAAAAATTTAGAAATTTTGAAGTATATAGATTTTGTGATTTATTTGTTATAACAATAATTTTTTTTTATTCTATGAACGCTAAGTCTTACTACCATAAGGGGAAAAGAGGTTGAAAAATGTTGTATGGCTGAATTTGATGATCATAGCAAATATGTTACGTACTATATGTAACTTTTTTGGTGCCACTAAAATATAATAATTTATTATTCAGATAAAAATAATAAATAAAATGGTGAACAAAAATTCATGGTAGAAGGAGTAACACATAGATATTAATTGGAATTATTGTTATGGCAACCAATATTATGGTGGAAAGATTCATTATCAAGGTTGTATTTAATGAAATACTTATTATTCTTGATCATTGTTTTGTTGCAGGAAGCACAGTTTATGTTTCTCACAAAAATAATATGTGATAACGATGATTATAATTATGATTCAGTGGAATATACCCATGTGATTTATACAATAATGCCACATATTTCTAAGAACTAAGATTAAGATTTAAGTTTTTACCCAAAATAAAAATAAAAGTAAGATGAACCACTTTACGTTGTTTTTGAACCAACATTTATTCTTGTTTGGGACCAATTTTAATTACCATATTTGATAGAAATATGTATGCAAGTATAAACCTTTTCAACTAAATAAGAAAACTAGTGAAAATAAAAGCAAGCTGTTCTTAATAGAGAAAGACAAAAATAAAATTGGTCTTCATACTTCAATATGAAGTCAACTTGAGCAACATTTTTCATAGCAGTCGCCACTACAGCACCAGTTTTATGTGAAATTCATTAAAATTTCTAAAATCACGCAACTTCTGCTATGGAATGTTAGGCCTTATGATAGATTTGGATAGATACTTTGGACAATTTATGATATAAATATCATGATTCCAATATGCGATCTTTGTTATTGGAATTAACATGTCGTATAGAGAAAGTAATCATAATATGATTGGCAGGCATATGTCAATGATTACTGCAACAATTTATTTGTGAATATGATCACAACTATAATTTGTTTGCTGCAAACCATCATCACTTTTCCATTTGATCCGTGAAAGGCACATGAAAATGATTCCTAGTCCGAATTACTTTAAAAATCCCGTCAAACAATACAATAAAACCAGTAAAAGACCCCTAGAAAAAGATAAGGGCGAAAAAAAAAAGTAAAAAACAAAGTGATTCTAAGCCTCCAAGACAAACGTTTGTATTGTTATTATTATTTTCTTCAGGTGAAAAGTTTTGTACTTTGATCCCAGAGGCACCTCATAAATTGGGCGACACTTTCCTTTATCTGACATGAACTCGCTCCCTTTAGATATTGTCCCCATTTTAATAGAAAATTCCCGGCCGCCCCGCAGACCATCGCATCCACCAGCCCGGAAAAAAAAAGGGCTGGGGCGGAATCTCGGACACGACGCGCTATCTTTCTTGATGGAAAAAGAAACACACCAGCCAGCAAGCAGCGTACGAAAAATTCTTTTGCGTCAAACGAATTTACTAAAAAGAAAACTTTTTTATTCGATTTTATCTCTGGCAGTGATTTATGACTGCGATCGCGCGTATAGGCGCATAGTCGCTTGTAGCAATCGCACACATTCGAAAGATATAAAGATACCCCAGCCCGCGCGTATCTGCGGTGGATATCTTTGGGCGCTCCAGGAGCAGAGGGACCGCCCCGGGGGATGCGGTGGTGGTCAGAGTGACCCGTGCGAAAATAAGAGAAAGGAAAACATTTCGGGACACGCCAAGCGCGCCCGGCTTTAACAAGTTTCTTAAGTCACAAATCTTCCCGGTACGCTCGCTGCCCTGTGTGAAATAATAAAACATTTTCGGAATGGCAGCGAGAAGATGAATTGCTCGGAGTCCATTTTCACCCTGGATAGTGGACAGCTCGGGCCGCTCCCGGCGACGATTGGAGGAGAACGGGCAGGGCTCCGGGCCGGGCCTCCGTGACGGGATTAAAATGGTCGCCCCGAGGATTACAGATGCACTTACATCCCCGCCGACCAGAGTCTACTACCTCTTCCTTGTCCAATAAATCTCCGGGACCAGAGCGATGCATCACTTCGGAATTTCCAGAGTGTCAAAACAAGAGCTATCTGCCATCGGAGGGCGATTATTAATGGCGGGGCCGGAGGAGCGCCGCGCGGACCTAACCGGCCAGAGGAGCTGTCCGGCCTCAGAGCAGCCCTCTGAGTTATGAATTTTATTAGAGTCCACCAGAAGAGAAGACAAACGAAAAAAAGTAAAAGGCAGAAAAGGTTCTGCGGTGCCCCTTTTTTTTGCCCCTTTCTTGCTACTTAGCACCTAATTTCCGCCGGCCGTAAATCAAAACCCATGATCCAGGGTGCGGATTACCGGGCCCGAGATGTCATGTAATCTATGGGGCACATAGGTACACTCTGCGACAAAACGATGACCCACCCAATACATTTTACCTGTTTCTTAAAAAGGAGCCGGGACAGATGTCAATTTTGCTGCCTGTTGTAAATACAAACCTTAAAAAATACGAGATTGTTCTTTCTTTGAAATTAATTTGAAGTAATTATCGGGTGTTTTCTAAAAATGTTATAATCCAGGTTGTAGGTATTACCGTTAAAATGAAACGAGCGTCTTGTTAAACATGAATTGCCAGTGTGTTTTTTGAAATATAGTACGTCATCACCAGTAAAAATGGGCAGTGGACAAAAAAACAAGTTATTTTAAATTTAAAAAAGAAAACCAGAGTATTTTTCATACCCCGAGAGTGATAAATGGAAGTCTTCGGGTAATCGCGAATTGTCTGAAAGTTTACGAAAATTACGATTCATGCTGAAACTTCAAGGGACGAATTTTGCAAAAAAAGTAAGAACATCCAACGAAAAAAACTGAAGAAAAGCCACCTTAAACCCTTGACAGGTAATGAGTGTATTTTTGACCCATACGGAAAATCCTATTCGTCCGTAGCAGGTATTAGATCCTTCAACAATGATTCGAACTCTTCACGAGTTGTAATTAGGCTCATTTTACGAGCAATCACGCAATATTTTATTTAAAAAATAACAATTAATTTATTTAATAGGTGCATTAGGAATCGAGATTTAAGAAAAATACGACTGGGCACTTTTTACACTCATTACCTGTAAGAGGTTTACGAAAATTATGTTTACCTGTCATGGGTTAACAGAAAAACATAAGGAGGAATGTTTAAAGTTTGCTCGTGAATATCTCAAGTGGAAGAAGAGATAGAGGAAAGTAATTTTTACCGATGAAAAGAGATTTAATATGGATGGACCAGATGAACGGTCGTATTATTTCCACGATTTAAGGAAAACGGAATTGTTTCAAAAGGTGTGACAAATAGGAGGAGGAGGAATAATGATCTGGACTGGAATAGGCTACAAAGAAAAAATGAATTTACGATTAATTTCTGAAAAAAATGAACAGCAAATTTTATATACAGCTAATCGATAAAGAAATATGGAGCCCAGGAAACTCGATAGAAGGAGAAAACTTAATCTTCATTCAAGAAAATAACAAAGAGCTTCTACAATGACCACCAAGTTCTCCAGATCTTAATATTATCGAACATGTTTGGGGATATTTTCCGTGAACAGTTTATTAAGAAAACAGGCAATTCTGAACATAAGTAAATTGAGGAATGCTGTTCAGGAGACCTGCAATTTATGTAGAAAGACCATAAAACATATAATATATATACTAGTATTTTTTTTTTAAAATTTTGTCTTTACAACAAGCACTTAACTTTACGTCTGCATTTTAACATTTTTTAAGAAACAGGTCAAATACATAGGTGGGTCATCATTTTGTCGCGGAGTGTCCACCAGAACCCGGAGGCCCTCGTCCCCGTCAGAACTTGGTTGCGGCCGAGGTGGCCGCGCAATGATTTCATGCTCAAGCCTATGCTCCTCAGGTGAGAATTACGCAGCCCGCGTCACCATCACCGGCAGCTAGCCACAAGCGAACCACATTCTAGCCCCCGGCCGCCGCCTGGTCGTAGTGATGGCCACAATTTTTTGGGCGTGATCGGACAAATAAAAAGACGCGCCGTAAATTTCCGTAACATGACACTTTTGCGGCTGAAATGTACCAAGTTTGTCGTCTCGTATCTCCTCAGAGACGCGACGAAGAAATAAATAAAATCCGCTGGTGCCTTTAAGAAAAAAACAAATAACAAATCAGAAACAGAAAAAAAAAAAAATATTTTTTCGTTTTTATAAAATATGGAGGCAGCGCTGTGGATGTCATGCCACGTCGCGCGCGATGTTCAATTTTTCGGTGACTTTTGCTCTTGTTGTTCCACCACCAGCATTCAGCATCCAGCATCCAGCATCCAAGCATGGAGATGATAAAAAGATTCGAGGCGCTCTTGTGCGGAAAATTGAGAGATGAAATGACACTGACCAAACGAAAGGAAAAGAAACCTTTTTCGGGTATCTTCTGGGCGAATTCCTAAAGGATTACGTGACTCTGAATTGAAATCGCTAACAAACCTGGGAAACGTTTCAAGTTCTGCGCGCCCACTTGACCGCGTTCTCCACCTACAATCAGGTCACTTTGGATTTTTGATAGATTTTTTATTTTTCATTTCACACGTTCCGGACGACGCATGCTAAATTTATGTTTGCGCATATTTATTTACGCAGGGAAAGATGTGACGTGTTCGTAAGATGACTAATAGTCAGGTGGGCCAGTTGGAGATCGTATTAATAATGTGCTCTATTTATCTATTTATCTCATTATCAAAAGCAAAAAAGCTTGAGAGAGATTGAAAATTTGTAGTACCTGCAAATTTATTTCTTATGCCTACTCAAAAGTTTGTTGTATTTCACCGTGTTGAGAAAAATATACTTTATGAGAAATAAGATAAAATACTCAAAAAGTGTAAAAGTAAAAGTTGTAAAAGTGCAATCGCTGAATAATAAATATTGCTTCAATTCTTAAAACAAATTTAAATATAACCAAACCGGCAAAGTCCCTGGACAGAAGAAATTCGAGCGCGTTTAAATACTCAAAATATAGTATTATAAATGTGTACACGGTGTTTTATATATTAATTTTCTTGGATCATGCTCTTGTAGTCTTAAGCAGTGATCGTACTCTAATAAAAGCTACATATCCTTAACCTTGTTCAAATATTTGTTATCCGAAGTGTACAATTGCGTTGTTAACTCTACTATTTTACACGTTATGCACAGTTGAAGCCTATGACAGTATTATTGGAAATTGAAGCAACTTCTACAGCACTTTTCCGTCCCCAAAAAGTTCAGCTTGTTTTAAATTTTTATTAGATTTATTCATTTTTGTACCGACGAGAATTTCTATTGAGGGAAAAGACTCTTATTACATAAGGGTGTGCCCCGTGCCCAGAGATTAGATGCTAGTGATATAGTATTTTTATACATCCCTATGCCATTCAGTCCTCAGAGCGCCGTTCACATTTTAACATTGGGTGTAGTATTTAATTTAGTAATTTAAGTGTCAATTGTAATAACGTCACATAGGTAATCGCTTTATGCTAATGGATATCCTTACCAAAGGGGTTGTGAAGAAAAAGGTAATCCGCCATCTTGGGGCGTCCGCCATATTGGATTTAGAACGATATTAAATATAGTATATTGCATTGTCACCGGACTTATACACGTGTGCAAAATCTCAAAGATCTAGCTTAATTAAAACTAGTCGAAATTTTGATTGGAAAATTTGTCCTTATCGAAATCAGTAGCATAGTTAATCTGTGCTTAAAATACATAAGCTATGGATTTTAAAATAAGTAAATATGTACATACAATACCTTAATAATTACTATACCGAAAATACGTTTGTTCCCCGTTTGTTAAAGACCTTCTGGCGTTCCCTAGGATAGCAAATCATCTTTTACTTTAAAGCGTTTCGGTACAATAGATCTTTCGGTCGCAGTAACCACCGTAAGGGTCGCAGTGCCTACTGTAAGGGTCAACCTTACCTAATAAAAATACTATATACCTACTATGACGGAATATCCGAGAAATTCTGTGAGTTCTGAATCCAAGTTGCACTACTTCATCTCTTATTATTGTTGAAATAATCAAGGTATGTATAATTTTCCAGATTTTTTTTAGTAAAAATTTACTTTCTCAAATAAATTACATGTTCTCTAATACTAAATAAATCGCACTGCTACTAGTTTACATCCGATTATTTTGAAAAAGATATGGGAGACGAAATAAATAATACAACATAGACTTAAAATGTATAAAATTCTTCGGAAAATTAATTAATCAACAACTTACTTATTTTTTATATTTTGTATCTTGTACTGGCTCAAGCCTAATTTAATCTTGCTCCAGATTGGCCTGGCTCAAATGTATTTCAAGCTTGGTTTAAGTTTGGATCTACGCTGGTTCAGGTTTGACTCATACCTAACCTATATCTAGAACAAGCTGACTAAGCTTGGCTCAAGACGAGCTAATCTTGGTGGAACAGTCAGACAGGTTTAAGGTTTTATTATTAGTAAGTATTGTTATTAACAGAATTATCTTGTGTTCATCTCATTTGATACCAAACGTATAGTATGACATGTTGGTTCAAAACGAATGCATTTCGAATTTTTGGAAGATAGTTTAGAAACAAGAAACGAAATATTCGTACCACTTGAAATAATAAAGAAACACTGCTAAAATACTTAAAGCATTTGAAGCGAATAAAGAAACACACCCAATATTTGTATTTATGCAGATCCATTTCTGATATTCTTTTCTAGTTTCCATGAACCACGAAACGCTGGCTCGTCACCTACTCTTGCTACCACCTCAATGCGAGCTGGCTGCCAATAAATCATCAAAGCAAACGTCGACTAGCTTCCCGTCTCCGCCTTGGCAACAGCTCGAGCAGTCCAATAAGACGCTAAACCCGCTTTCTTTACAAATCGCACAAAGCCAAGATACTCCGCGTTTTTTTTCCCGGCGAGAACCAGTCGAAGCGCCCAAAGATGGAATCTAACGCGGGCCAATCCAAAGAAGGCGTATTTTTCTTTGTGCCGAACGGCGCGCATTAATTTGAATGCCAAATAACTGCCGACAGCTGGGAGAAAAACGGCAATAGACCCGCTTTAACAACAATAAAATCGAAAATTGAATGCGACACCTGACAAGATTTCTATTCCCAAAACAAATATCAGGCAATTAAGACGCTGCCGCATCGAAATTTCGTCAAAGTGGCAAAAGTATCTTCAAGATAAAAGATACACATCTTCTGGTATATTGTAGATACTTTGGTCACTTTGACGAAATTCGAAGACGATTTGACCCACATTTCGGACATTTTTCGAATTAATGCGCATTTTTCCAAGTCCAAGGGTTTTGCAACGCGTTTCCTGGAAATTTACAACTAAATCTCTTTGAGTTCGCCGTGTCGTCGCGGTATAATTCGCCGTGATTTTGAGCTGGGTAGAGTCATCCGCGGAATTAATAATTGCGGAGCGAAATACAATAAAAAAAAAAAAAATAGCGAAACTGGCTCGGTTAACATATGACTGGATGGGAAGATAATTCGCTGCCGCGGGCGGACGCCAGCTAGCGTGGAGTATTATTTACCTTTTGTAGGCGCGTTTTTTTTTTACCATGGTCACGGATGAATCTCGCCGCTGGCCGTTGGACCTCGCCGCGCGGGCCCGCGGTTATTTGCACACGCCGCTCTTGTAACTGATGTGTTTGCACGATAAAAAAGTGATAATTGAAAAAAACTGGCTCAGAGAAGGGATGCCAGGACGTGCAGGGGCTTCAGTTAATTTGGCAATGAAAAAATGATTAAATAACTTAATAATTTTATTGCGTGGAAAAAATGGATGAGTAATTAAGGATTCGGGAATTGAAGCCGAATTAACGCCGCGACATATGTAAACAAGCTCTGAGAATTATTGGGCGAGTATTGATTGTATGACCAGTTTTCCTGTAAAAAAGGAAAGCGATGAAAATTCAGAGAAATTTATTTATTTTCGGTCGTTTCCAGTATCCGTTCAGAACTTAAAAAATATATATAATTATATCGGACCAAACTACCCAACAAATCAAGAACATTAGTAATCATCAGCTACTATAAAAAATAAAAAAGATCCACCAGATTGCAAACTATTGCTGCAATTTTGGTAAAATTGTAAAGCATACCTACTACTTATATTTAATAATTTGAACGAAAAATTAAATGTTGGTATAGAATAAAAAACAATTCCAAGTTTGAAAGTCTGAGCACCAGAGATTGTGGGCTCACTTCACACCAGAAACCCTGGTCACAAAAACTAGAATCACAATGGGCCTATAATGGCATAAGTGTGTCTTTCGACAGCCAGACCAATCTAAAATCTATTTTGAAAATTGGCCCTAAACATGCTTCCTATCGTATTTGTTAAATACAAAGGTCCTAGTATTATATATATTATAATACATTTTTATAAAGAGCTCCGTCTATTTAGTTCAGTAGCGCCACCTATGAGATACCTACTAAAAATAATTGATGGTATAAAAATACTAAGGGTCCAAAACGCTGTTTAGATTTACGGGCCGTGTCAATTTGACGCGTTTCAGATTTCGTGGCGAAATTTATAAAATTCGTATTTATCAAGTTTTTGTGAAATATGTTACATTTAATTGATGTAATAATGCGACGACATGTTCTAGTAAATTCCTTAACTCTCGAAGCCTTTGTTTCGAACAGGAATATATTCTAAACATATTTTTTCGGAAACCCTACAAATCAAACAATAAATGTCCGTAAACCTAGTGTTTAATAACGAATTTGGTTTAACTTAAACAAAACATATCTTGAATAATTTCACGTATAATTTTAATTTTGCACAATAAATGTTTAAAAATAATTAGGAATTATGTTTAAGGCTTACTTTTCAAGCATTTGTCCTAATTAATATTTTTTAATAAGTTTTCATAAATGTTTTTCTATTAAAGATTTAAAAATAGGTTTTTTTACAAAATTTTTGTAAATCTTTTATTTTTTTTCATCAAATTACTTGTGACGATTTTAAAATTGTTGACACTTTTTCAAATCTTTAATTTGTATTATTTTGTATTTGTATTTGTATTTAATTTTAGACTTTCGTACATCGAAAAGAAAAAAACCCGATTTTCTCAAAAACCTTGCGACGTAGAAACTTGATATTTAGCACAGTAATACATCTTATTAACCCACACATTTCATAAATTTAAAAAGATGAACCTACTGGACCTAAAATTTAAAAACAAACATCAGGGAATATAACGCTTTACATGAAGTTTACAGAAAAATAGAAATTCTAGAAAATATGGTACGGAAGTCGCACTTGGCCGGTTTTTTATGGTATCTTTTTACTTTGATTTAAGGGTATTTTCTGTTTGTCTGCTCCTGTGTTAGTCAAGTTACAAATTATTCGACGATTTGTTGATAGACTAGTTGTTGGGTATTGTTGCTAGCCTTTTTATACCCATATTTTGTTATGTAATTTTATTTGTAATATTTTCCTTATTTGTATATAAATCATACATATGCTATGTTTTCGCTTGTTATCGGTTTTTAAGATTTTATCTTTAATACTTTATTGTCAAATATTGCTGATGATGAAATTAAGAAAATATTGAGAAAAATTGATAGATCTGACCTGAGTGGTATTATTATTTCTCATTATCTAGAAAAATTTGAGGATGTAATATCTATTTTATGAAATAAAATTTGAAATGTAAGGATCGTCGTTGTAGGGCAAAATTAAAAATTTAATTTTGAGTTTAAATATATCATTTTTATTTTCATTCTGACTGACACAGACCCGTTTTTCTTAGCAAAAACCAGACACCGCCCGATCTCCTCGTTTCTTTATTTGTTCAATCGGTAGAATAATTTTCAATTTTCGCGTTTATCTAAACGTTATGATCTCAAAATGATCGTAACTCATGTGCACGTTTGGTTGATTCACTTGTTGTCGCTGTGATCTCGGGCAGCGCGCTGCTGCCACTTGAACCGGAGCCGGAGCCGCTGTACCGCGCCGCGCAGCACCGCCTAGGTGCAGCGAATGCAAAGTACGTGCGGGGCCCGGCGGCGGCGGCGCGGGCTCCCGATCACTTTCGACGAGTTTTTCTGCTTATTCTTGCATTTTACTCACATAAATCGCGCTAATGACTTGTAGGCGGGTTCCCATTCCGACACATGTTTGCATAGAGGCCAGCAGGCGCGCCGAGTCGATCCGCGTTGACGATCGTAGCGGTCTCTGTTGCTGCTCCGGACCCCGCTGCTGGACGCTGGATCCGGACGGAGTCGGACACCGCGCCAATTGAAATATCGCCGCGAATTGATAGAGTGGAGTGCAGCTCTGTGCAGTGGTGCACATGATCGGAGGGCGCAGACCGCGGTTAAGAGATGGCATCGATTTATTACCCCTGAGATCTGATTACATTAAAACCTACTTGCGGCCCCTGTGCTGGATACCTTGAGGATTACTCACGTGTAGGAGCAAATTAGCCACCAAATTGTCGCCATATATTTATGAAAAGCAGGCTCCATTCGAGAGAAAGCCGGCTTTAACTCGCCCGCTGCAGCCACACAAGGGGCCCAAAAAATTTCGTGAGGGGTAGCAAGCAAAAGAGTATAAATACCCGATTACAGGGTGGCAATTTTCAAGTTTACGCACTCGGCAATAAAAGCATATTTTATGAGCCGGTCTCGGGAAGCAGCTCCAGCAATAGAGATGCTGCCGTCGTGTGTGCGAAAGCGTCGCTGCACAGATAGGCACATGTTCGCCTCAGAAGATGATTTAAGACGTCGTAAACTAGTTCTTGTTAAGATAAGCTGTCAGGAGTACTTCCTGCTTTTTTATGTTCAATAATTGAACGCAAAGTGGAAGACGACGTACTACGTTGACGACGACGACGACGCATTGGTGGCGGCAGCACCGGCCAGATGAGCATCAAAACACATCCGCCTGGGGGCTGGTTCTGAGAACGCCATCGTTGTCCTCGCAGTCGCCGTCTTAGCCGCCGTCGCAGCTTCTCAAGGTGTCTTACTAGTTGTTGATAGCAAAAGGAGGACGTCTTGACGCTCAGATAATTGAATTCGATGGCTCAATACAGCGCAACTGACCCAATCGCCAATATTTCACTGGGGAAACCTTTTTCCGTTCTGACCGTATCTCCTTCCTGCAGGTTGGAGCGTGCGAATTACATTGTTTTGAATTTCACTGGCGCAGTTCGTGGTCTGTTCTTCCATACTGGAGCGTATAACCTAAGCCCTTCCCTTCTCCCTTCCTGTCCCTTGTTTTTTAGTTAGTATTCATTCCACCTTTTGTGACCATCGCCTGGAATGTGTCCACATTTTTATTTTTGCTCAGAATGCAAAAACGAACAGGCCGCGACCGCGTCCGCACACCGTCGAACAGACAAGAAGATACGGCCAGTAATGTGGACGACTTTTCCTCCCCCCCGAGACTTGTATCTTCTTCCTCCGTCCCCTGATCCTCATGATGGCGTGGCCTTCTTCTGATTGTCTCATAACAAGAGTACTGTCGTTTTCTGACGTCTTAATGTCTTTCCGTTGATGCAAAGCAGAAAAACGAACAAATAAAAAAATGTAAATACAAAAAAGAATACGTTCAGTAAAAAGATAAAAAATGGAGATTTCACGAAAAAGAGCAATGTCAGCCTGTCTGGTGGATCGCGGACTGTGCGACTGACCGACGTCCCCACGGCCAGCCTTAGAGGTGGACTATCTCGCGATCAGGTTCAATGAATCCTTCGCCTCATCATGTTGATGAATGTTGAAGACGACAACCGAGACGACGACGTCGACAATGACCAACGGATTGCGTAGTGTAGGGTTTTTCGGTCGCGCTTCTTTGCATTTTTCCCTTTTTGAGGCATCCCTGACGTTTTGACTGACAGTCTGCACCGACTCTTTTCGAAGTTCGAATTAGCATGTTTTTCGTTTTGAGTCGAGAGGTGGTTTCACAATAGAGGTCATGGTGCGTTATGTTGGGCAGATACCTTTCTATCTATCGCATTCAGTTAGGCCGCCATAATGCAGTTACATTCCTTAACAAGTTCTCGAAGACATTTGGTTTTTTTCCAAATTTAATAACTGTACGATTATGTATGCATGTAGTTGAAGGCTTTGTATTATACTCATAAAGCGAAGATTGACAAGTTTTGAACTCATTTTCTCAATTAAATTTAAAATCAATTCAATTTTCTAACGTTTAGCAGTCTTCTCTAAAAATATTTAAGTAAGTATGTTATATTTTTTTAAATAGTTAATATTCTTCAACACAAATTTTTTAAGTGAAATTCTAACCTCGAAAATCTTCTATAATTTTCAATGAATTTGGAATTTTCGGTCTCTGTATAGGAATTTCAATTATGGATTGAATATCACAGTCCACATTTTTAAATTTAGAATGAAAATAAAAAATAATCATAGATGCAGCAATTTCTTATGTAGCAAGTTTCATTAATGTTTCAGGATGTTTAATTTGAGACCTAATATTTTATGAAAAGGTATCATTTTTCAATTATTTCGATATTATACTTAATAAGTTGCATATATATGAATGTATAGGCTAATATAACAGAAAAAACAAAGTCCAAGAAAAAATACTGAATCATGTTTCCAGCAAATTTAACAAAACTACCTAAATACATTTTTGGAAGTTCCATAATTAACCTTAGCACTACCAAGATCCGGATACTCAATTCCTCCCTTGTATTAATTATATTTTTTTAAATTATTTTTCAAGAGTTATGCCAAAGCTTATTGAGGTCCAAAATTACGACATTTCAAAAGCTTTAAAATTTATTACTAATTCAAAGTTGATTACATTAAAGATCAAGAAAATTTTGAAAATTCCAAGTTGGCTTAGTTATATTAATAATCCCTATCAACGCCTACTTACAATAATTTAAAATTTAGGTTAAAATTTCAATACTACAAATATCTTACCACTGAAGTGATACATCAATGAGAGTTCCATGTTCTTACCTGAAAAGAAAAATAAACCACGATTATACAAATATATAGTATAATATTTCCGCAAGAAGAATTCGAATAAAAGAAATAAGTTTGATGATTTCATATACTCAAAACGAAAATTGTTTTTAAGCGCTAATATCTTTTTCCTGAAAGTTCAATCCTCAATCCCGCGAAAAGTTCTAATGTTTTATTAGCAATAAATTAAAGCTAATTATAATTGTTAGAAAACTACAATATGCAATATTTTACTTCTTTAACATATTTCACACCTTTCTTTCACTTTTGAAAATGTTTACCCAAAATTTACTAGACAAAGATATATTGTGAGATTTATTTGATTTATATAAAGTTTTTCAATTTAATTTAAGCATAGAAATAATATTTCTTCCACTTACAAGCAAACGTCACCCTTCAAGTTCTGTTTATCAAATTTCCATTACTTTCAATTGAGCGTTGATTCCGAGATTTATGACTAAAGTCCGATGTGGCATGGACAACAACAAAAAATGGGTAATGGAAAGTCCAATAAATAAATTAAAATAAAATGCTTGCTGTGCCTGTAGTAGTAAAGTAGTATTAGTAGTAGTAGTTGTTGTATAGGTGCTTGGTTAACAAATAAAAAAATCAAACAAAAACCAGTTTAACCCCCTCAGCCAACATAAATATTCAATTTTGGAACAAAAAAGCACCAGCCCTGCTGTCTGAACTGAGGGGCAACCCTACATTAGGGTGGGGGATGAGGATGAGGCCGAGGGCAACATTACAACACAAATAAATTGAGAGGGCAACCGGCAACTAAATTTAGTAAAGCAAAACAAAAACAATCACCAACTACTAAAGCCCCTTGAATTTTGTATCAACATATTTAAATGGTATCTGGGGGGTGTTGCGGGGGTTGGCGATCGTATCGGTATGAGTGTGTGCAGTGCGCAGTAAAAAGAAGCATATTCGTGACCTCACGTAAGAATGTGTGTGTGTGTGTGGCTAAGTATCTAGTGCGCTTAGGAATTTTTGTCGTCGGCTTTGTTTGGCTCCTTCAGCTCCTTCTTGGCTGTTGTTTTTGTTGTGCGGATCAATCGGGGGCGAGGAGATGTGTGTGACAGGGTGCACATTCGTCCCCAGTACAGGGTCCAACCCTTCGGACCGTCGTACGGACAAACATATAAAGCACAGGGTGGTTTATTAGCAACAATCCCTAATTCGTTATCCGGCCCTATCTGCGCGCCGGCACCCGGCTCTCTATTTGCACAGGGTGGCCGCCCGCCCGCATGTAATAGTGCATTTATTTGCATTGACAAATACTAATACTGGGCCTCATCGATATAATGTCTCCCTAGTCTAGGAGGTTGTAAAATACTCGACATCCAGCAAATTTGTAGTGAGCCGTACCTTCCTGTTCCTTTGGCTCGAAATCTGCAAAGTGCAGTCGTCTGCATGTCTCTTGCGCTCCGCCACGACGGGGAGGATGGATGATGGTGTCCAGCTCCGGGGGAGGGAAGTCCCGAGCGTCCTCCCCGGGGAGCCGGGAATAAGCTTAAATGCACTGCTGGGCGACAGTAGCCCATAAACATGGGACTTCACTCCCCGTTCCTCCTCCCTGCGGAACATATGGTCGGAGAGTGAAATTTGAGCCTTGTGTCCAAAGCTAAGTTAAACACGTGCACTCTGCTCGGTGGGGATCGAAACCCCCAAGCGACCGGACAGAGGGACTCTCGGCTGCATTAACCCCTTTTGTGTGCGCCGCCCCTGTGTGCACCCGCCCTCGCAGCACAACGCCCCGACGGCACTAAATTATGTATTGACAAATGAATATATTGCCTGTTAATTGATCAATGTGCGACTGTATTACATTTACTAATTCCAAATTTAATTACGTTCTGCCGGCAGTGCTCGTTCTGGAATCCCGGCTTCCGGCTCCCGGATCTCCCGGATCCCGGCTCGCCCGGCCGTGTTTGCGGTTTCGGGCCCTGACTCTAATTACTGCAGCAGGCGAAAGGATACATCAGGCGCAGTCAATTTATTAAATGTTAAGAATGCCAGCGGTGTGGGGGGCCACTTGCAAGATAAATGCCCAGATAATTAGGCTAATTGCCCTCTCGACTAGTACCTGACCGCTGCCAATTGACCAATGGTCTGGGGATATCTTCGCCATCAATCTTCAGTATCTTAGGATGCACTCAAAGCGGGGACAAATATAATATAATAACTTTGATTTGCACAGTACAATCAAACCTGTATAACTGCACCACGGATAAACGCTCAATTCGATTTATTACACAACAGAAAAATGAGTTAAATGAATTAAATCCAGTAATATTTTTTTTGAGATTCAATACTATTTTATTTATTTTTAAACCTTTACAAAATCTTACTTTAGTGCAACCCAAATATAATGGAGTAATTTTACTAATCATAAGGATGTTTTTAAAATAAAATGGATCAGTATGAAATTAAAATAATGTTGCTACACTTCTGGAAATTATTCTTTCAAATTAAGGGAGTGTTTTTTTCAATACAAATAATGATCCTTAGGAGCATGAAGAATTTTCTTAATTAAAAAAAAAAAAATATTTATGATTTATGATACAAAAATGGTGGAATATCTAATCAAAGTCAGTAAATAAAATTTCTGATTTTTAATGTTATAAATGTTATGGAACAGGAAAAAGATAAGATATTCTTCTAGAATAAAACCGGAAGGATCACAATCTTATTTTAAGTGCGTCTATATACTTTTATAGTCTATCAGGGAACAGGTATCAAAAGAAGCATCTATTTGATTTGATGAGCATGCTTTCTTAATTTAAGGAGTACAATTTCTTGGTTTTAATGCAGTATCACTTTTTGTCAAAAAATAAGGTTACTTTAAGGCTTTTAAGTAAGGCTTTTCTTTTTCGATTACACAAATAGTTTACTTGATTTGTTTTATTTAATTATTTAATTGACAGAAATATTCTTTCGACGCAATACCTTTGCAATGTACTTGTACGAATTCCGATAATTACTAAAAAAGTGCCTCAATAAGTTGTCATTCACCTTGACCTGATATTAATTTAAATAAAAACAATTGAAAATTATTATTCTAATAAAATATTCAATAACGGCGGTATACAAACTAAACAAGATCAAGCAAGATCCAGCGTGGACTATCGATTACAGAACAGGTTCCTCTGAATGGACTAGAATACCGCCAAATTTTTTAAGTTTCAAGACCATAACTACTACTACCTGAGTAAATCAAATTTATACATAACAAAATAATAGGGTATCTAATCCTAGTTTTAAAACTGAAATTTATGAGATAAATAAAAAAAAGAGTAAATTATAGTTTCAAAATTTCACCTAAAAAAACTAAATATACAAACCCAGACAACAACCTAACTCCTACCAAAATAATTAACTTGCGCTCCTTGTCTAACCGCGGCTGCTGGCACAAGTTTAGCCAACGCTCAATAATATTACTGCCTCTAGACCAATCTAAAATGCAAAACTAATTACTGCAAATAAACAAAAATAAATATTCTTTCAGAAAAATTTATAATTCATGCACTAACTAATATTTAAATGCACTTATCCATGTTCCACTGCCTTTGGTTAACACAGTTTTTAAATAAAAGAAAAATTATAGTTTTTAGGTGTATGTTATTTCGGTTATTTTAGATAAATTAAACGTACTACTTTCACAAAACTGGTTATTATTAAATTTTCCCATTTATAAATATCAACCGCAAAAGACAAAAGGAGCGAGAAAATTTGTAATAATAGGCAAATAGTTCTATGTTTTTAATAATTCATCTAATATTTTATTATATAAAATAGCTCCATAATGCCAATAAGAAAAAACAGCACAATAAAAATAATCTATCTTTCTAACCTTAATTTGTCATAAATTAATTGAAATAACGCTTAGCGTAAAAACCAAGTTCCGACTTGATAGAACTGTTGTCCCATTTCACACGATCAATATGAACATACCCACATACGATTTTACCTTAAATTCTTTGATGCAATTTACACAGTCTAAAATTTATTTACACCAATCCTCCTTTTTTATATGCAAGTTAATTCTGCATTTTAAAAATTCAGAATTATATTGATAGCTTAAAATGTTTGTGTCTTTCGCAGCGATTAACCTTCTTTTCAACAGCTATGTCTTTTGAATATCAGCAAATTTCTAAGACCTTAAATAATCCAGCGAGCGGTCATTGTACGTTACAGACATTTGTAGCCTTAAGGCGGACCATATTAGTCGATGATAGACTTAAAAAGACCTTGGGGCTCCGCTCCAGACCGCTCGAGACTGAATGGGGCACACACTCCTAGACACCGGCGAGCCGAAACGAAGCGATTCAAGGCTCCGGCAAAGGCGTTACAATTCCCATTGCAGCATAGATCACACATGTGACTAGCGACTGATATTTGTTTAGAGAGCATAAGACCACGAGTCGGCCGCATAAAATCATAACCGGAGCAGAATTACTCATTCCCTGGACACATAATTCATGTCTTTTCACCTCGAGCGTAATTAGAGTCATATTGTTAACCTGTCCCATTCAAGCGCGGGACTCGCAAGGTGAGGTGATACTCCGAAAACAAATCCGGCCCAAGAGAGACCCCTGAGATCGTAAATCGTGAATTTAATTTTCCTCGACCTGGAACGTCGCGGCCTGTCGGAGTGTGAGTAAATATGCAGTCCATTTTATATAACTGGCATTTGGGGGAATAAAAAAGTCGCCTGAGAAGTCCCATAAATGCAAATGCCAGGTGAACTGGCACTGGCCGCACGGACGGACGGACAGTCGCGTCATATGTGCAGCGCGCTCCCGACACCCTCCTTCGCCTAATGGGAAGCGAACCGGTGCGGCGAAGCGGCCTGGAGGAGGTTAGCCCGCGCGCCACAGTCCGGCCGGGCCGAAGGGACTTTTTCGCGTTTTTGCACACGCGGCCGGGGAGGCTCTCGCGTTCCATGCACATCACAAAACGTGCACGGAGTCTCACAAGGAGAAATAATAAGAAATGCGGACTTCAAAGTGATTTATGTGATCCCCCCTGAATTTATTGCATTAGTCGCTACACGCCGCGGCCGGGCCTCGCCCGTTGTGCGGTGTGCGCGGTGTCGGTGTTCTGCTGAAAATTGCGTACCCACTTACACCAGCAGCCACTGAGTGGCGCGATGCGGTTGTACGCTTCCACCCTTAAGAGCGGCCACGCACATCGCGACCAACTAACGTGTTAGGTTATCAAAAAACCAAAAAACAAAAACAAATATGTATAAAAATAAAAAATAAAAAAAATAATTACAAAATATACCTGTCGAAACGAAATAGGATTTCATAAAAGCCTCACAAGCTATATAAGATGATGGCTGTGAGCCGGGGCTTTGCATTTCTTAGTTAAGATTGGCAAAACGCTCCCAGCAATTGGGTGCGTTCGTTCGCGAGGTAATTAAAATTCGCGTGATAGACACCTTTTCGTCCTGTCGAACTGGCAATTGCTTGTCGCACATGCTTAATCACTTCGCCGCATCAGGTGTCTCGCATCCGGCAGCAGGTATCTTTCGCCGCAAAGTCGCCGTGTTTGGCCTTCGCTTCCCCCGGGCGACTGCATCTATCGGTATTTTGCAATCGTATCTCACCGGAGCGATCGCCAATAGACAGCCTTTTCAGATTTTCCGATAGGCTTCAATGAGGTGCAATTAATTGACTGTATATATGCGGCGATTAAATGTACCTGTTTGCTCTAAGTACGCTATCACTTTGCAAATTTACACGACTATAAACGTTCAAGTCAAAGTCAAAGATGAAATTGATTTATAGGTAAAGGATTTTTTGTACATACCTACTTATTATAAATATATCCTCATACAATGAGTAGTTGTACCCTTTTAAAACATTGAAATAATTAATAATAATGAAAAATTGATCCTCTTAAAATTATTCCAAACAAAAATAAACTGATTAGGGCGCCTCCTCTCTGATTTATACAGAATATCATATTATTATCCTTTCGCTTCTGATGCTCTTATCTCCATAATCGTGGGAAAAATATATAAACATTTTTTTTATGTATGGTATGTACACCTTGAAATTAAGAGCCATTTTGTTTAATAATTAAAACTTCTTTATAAAACTACTATCTTGAATTACGGAAAGAGCTGGACTGATACGGCTAATTTCTGCCCCACCAAAGAATCGAAAAATTTGTTTTTGTAGATCTGTTTTGACCTTGTTTTTAAATGATTGAGGATATGCGTTTTTTAACTACATACTCATATTATTTTTGAAATGACGATAAGCACCTAAAAAACACCACTAATATATGTCAAAATTGATTTTTGGCAATTTTTACACTCTTTTCTGAAATACATAATTTTTTCTAAGTGAGAACTGCACAGGCTACCACTTTCAATTTCACATACAGCAATCTTTGATTTATATGTTATCAAAAAAAAAAAAAAATTAAGTGGTTGTATTATTTACTTTGTTCAGAGCAGCTTTCTAAAAATAACTTACTCGGAGAACTCAAACGAGTTAAAGTAAGAAGTAAGCATTTATCTAAATACAATAACCCCCCGATTCTCACTCTGGGCGTCGTGTTATTAATATGTTACAGCCCATAATAAAAATTTGTCTTAAATATACATGTAATTTGTCGGTAAACCTCAAAAATTAGAAAAAAAAAAAAAAAAAAAATTCTACGTTTGCACTTCAATCAATAATTTTCACTATTTGTTCAGCCATTTTTGCATTAATAATTCGATTTTGCAACAAAAAATTCCAAAACAATTAGGCTTACAGACAAGCCTAAGGTATAAAGAAGAAACCCTAAAAATTTCAGCTAAATTGGACAAGTAGTTTTCGAGTAATCGTGGTTGCAAATTTTAAAAATGTTGTTTTGAGGAAAAAGCGTTTAAAGTTTTGAAAACCTGCTATGCGCTGAACAAAGCGTTCTCGAAAAATGAAGAAAAAATATATAATTAGTTCGATTTTCGACCTGAAACTTTTTGGAGCGGGAATTTTCCTAACTTTTTAGAGAAACAAAAAAAATCGATTTTTTTGACCTTCTAATTGTATTTACCCCTTAATATTCCATAGAATTTGAAAACCTGGGTATATAAACTGAAGAACAAAAAGAGATACATAATTTCATCATTTCAATCATGGATATCCCGAATCTCCGAAAAGTCAAGATTCACCCTGGGGTTCTATCTCCTGAATATGACGACGAATGGCGAAAGTCATCCCTATTCCACTGTCATGAAAGCTTCCGGGGTACCTTGCATTAACGGCCAAAAATATTGAGTTTGAATCGCAAACCAGAGGTTTAAAATAAATTTAATAAAATTTTAAAATCCGAATTCATACCGCTTCCACATTAATGCTGCAGAAACCTTTTTCTGTTTGGATGTGCTCGTGGCGGGTGCATTTCGTTTGAAACGGCAGGGGCTATTATAGCTATGTGGGCGCAGTCTATACACCCTACTGTATTTTCTATCCCGAATTTAGAACGAAAACTATTTTTTACCTCATTTATTTCCGAATTAGTTGAAGGGACCTTAACGTAAAAATTTAAATGTTCTATTATTAATTGCGAAACTCTAAGTAATACGCCTTGAAATAGAAGATAGGGTATTCTCGAATATTCCTGGTTATCAAAAGGTTTAAGAAGAGCATCTCTAGCTTTAAAAGCAATTCGTTAAGGTATTCTAAGATTTCGTATGAATGCTGTACTGGACACACAAAAAGGATCAGCGATATCTCGCAGATTCCTTCACACGATTCTTTGAGAATGTTTTCAAAGAATTCTTTTGATTGCTGTGAAATGATGACATACAGTGGCGGATTTACACATTTGCCGCCAGTAGGCTATTCAAATTTTGCGGCACTTCCGACCTCTACAATTCGAAACTCTAGTCACAATCATATTAATTACAAATTTTTTGTCAATGAAATGTAACTTTATGATTTGTGCACTATCGTTCTAATTACACCACCTTTTTACCCTAATTAGTATTATTGTGAACTAGGGGATCGATGTGTCAGTTCCTAGATTATTTTTACAACCCAACGATTTAGATAAGATTGCGCAAGAAATAGTTTTTGGTATATTTCTGAGTTAATACAAGCTCAATCATGTACTACTAATAAGGCGGGGTAAGGTAAGCCTTAATACTACTTACAAAATAATGTACAATCGGTAAAAGTAATTAAATAATTTTTATTGTGTTTACTTACAGTTTAAAAACAATATATTCAATTATCTGGTAGCAATCCGGTTGATGATGACGATGAAATTCAATTAATTAAGTTATGACATTTTTACAATACTTTACTTTTTTGCGCGATTTTCTATTCTGTATATTTGCTTTGTTGCAAATTAAATGACTTTCTCTGGGAATTGTGAGATGTGTTACAATTTTAATTTCAAATATTTTTCTACTTATTCTTTATACACTTCTTTATTCCTTTTGGTTTCCATTTTTTGTTCTTATTTAAAACCAATTGTGCAGTCTACTCGTAATAGTCTTTCGATTTATTATAATTTATATCTACTGGTAGGATGAGGGCGCTTGATCCCGAGAGTCCCGCCGACGGCAACAGCCGGCAAAACCACGGACTACTAGTTAAGGTATAATAAATATGAATCTTGTAAATTTCTGTAAGATATAAAAAAAATGTTTTGGTCCCAAAGGACCACGCACAAAATGTTCGGAAAAAAGAGTACCGTGGATTTTCTCCAAACTTCGGATTTATGCTCTCTGAATGATGCTGATCAAATGTGCTCATGGGCCCAACTTGATTTATAGCGATCTGAAGGGTCCAGCGAGCTTGGAAAGTAGGGTTTTGAGCCCTGTACGATCACTGAATTTTGAAAATGTACCTCCCATTGTATATCAATATCTGAAGAAATATCGATGTTAGCAATTTGGTGTTCAGGACTTTTTTGTAGGAAATTGAATTTGCTACAAGTTTGTCATATTCACTTTTTCTATACCTTTTATTGTTTACGAGATAGGGGCAAAAAGTGAGAATTTCATGGAAAAATTGGGGTTAGTGACCCGTACTACCTCGCTGGTGGGAGTTAGGGTTACACCGCAATGAACACTTTTGTAGAGCATTCAATTCTGAAGAAATTCTACCATTGACCAAGATTATACCATAAAATTCCTCTCAGCTGTAGAGTTTTGAAGAAAAATAATCAAAGTTTACGTGTATTTTATATGGGAAATCTTTATAAGCCTTGGTCGAGCACTTAATGTTAATATTAAGGGCTCCAATTTTCAGGGAATTTTTGTTTAGGTATTTCCCACAATATTTCGAGGTGGGAGTGAAAAAAAACAAAACAAATAAAAAAATATTCGCGAAAAAAAAGCACCCTAATATATATATATATTAGGGTGTTTTTTTTTCGCGACTATTTTTTTTTTTTAAGTCCCACCTCGAAATTTTGTGGCAAATACCTAAACAAAAATTCCCTGAAAATTAGAGCCATTAATATTAATATTAAGTACTAGACCAAGGCGTATAAAGATTTCCCATATAAAATACACGTAAACTTTGATTATTTTTCTTCAAAACTCTACAGCTCAGAGGAATTTTATGGTATAATCTTGGTCAATGGTAGGATTTCTTCAGAATTGAATGCTCTACAAAAGTGTTCATTGCGGTGTAACCCTAACTCCCACCAGCGAGGTAGTACGGGTCACTAACCCCAATTTTTCCATGAAATTCTCACTTTTTGCCCCTATCTCGTAAACAATAAAAGGTATAGAAAAAGTGAATATGACAAACTTGTAGCAAATTCAATTTCCTACAAAAAAGTCCTAAACACCAAATTGCTAACATCGATATTTCTTGAGATATTGATATACAATGGGAGGTACATTTTCAAAATTCAGTGATCGTACAGGGCTCAAAACCCTATTTCCAAGCTCGCTGGACCCTTCAGATCGCTATAAATCAAGTTGGGCCCATGAGCACATTTGATCAGCATCATTCAGAGAGCATAAATCCGAAGTTTGGAGAAAATCCACGGTACTCTTTTTTCCGAACATTTTGTGCGTGGTCCTTTGCCGCCCCTAAAATCTGCCGCCCTAGGCTCCAGCCTACTCAGCCTGCTGGTAAATCCACCACTGATGACATAATTTCTTTAAATCACCTCCTACCATTTAAAAAGTCAGTAAAGAAGTTATTTCTGTCATGAGCAAATTTGTCGTTCACCCTCTGTCTATTTAAATAAATATATAAACTATAATATTTTAAAATTAAAATTAAATAAAATCTTCAACTTCTGCGGTGTCATGCCTCATGACCATGATGTATATTGGCGATTTTGATAATTCCTGTTTTGGATGCTTTTGTTTCTATAATTTAGACCACGACTGGGATTAACGAATACAAATTGTAACTAACAATCGATTTGTATTATTTGTTATAAGTATCATAGATAATTATTGTACAATTTAATGTGATAGGGCACATCGACTTATTTATTGAAACTGTTTTACTTTAAGCCAACAAAATTATTAATATAAAAAAAGTAAATATGTATTATATACGGCCTGTTTCTTCCCAAATAAATAAATATAAAGTCATATGCATATTCAATACTTTCATTCAATAATTTCATTTCTTTCCTGATTTTCGCGAAACTTGTTAAAAATTATCAGTAACAGCACTTCTACTCTCGCTATCACTTTATTTTAAATGTCAATATATGATATTATAACAGCTCCCCGGCGAGGTCCTCTTAACTTAAGAGCTTTCCTAGGCTAAAAAGGTCTATTACACTTTTTTTCAGAATACGAAAATCTCTTAATAAAAGTCTCCACAAATAATAAGAGATCAGCTGATTACTGACTTCTATTAAATGCTAAAGTAGAATACGAATTTCTGTTAACTGATTTTTGACAACGATATAAAAGGTTAAGAGCTAATAGCTTTTATGTAGAATCGGGGGGTAAGTTTGAATGTAGTATAAACTATAAATGGCACACTGAGAGAAAATTCTAATAAAAATTACGGTGCTATCCCCTGTAATCCGGACTTAAGTGACAAAGTTCCTAGAAAATTTACGAGGGAATAACAGATAAAATACGGCTGACATAGTATTTTTTACTATTCATCCAAGAATTTTTCCGAAACGTCATAGTAACTTTTACTGTACAGCACAGTAAATTTTTATGCTAAGAAAAATTTCCTGTTGATTCAAGGAAAATTTACTTAGCCTTCATGAAATTGTACTAGTTCATAAAGGAATTTTTACGGTGCCACAACGTAATTTTCTACTGAATTTAGAAGCCGAAGTACATCGGGTGTACGATCGGATTTTTCCGGAAATTGGTACGGCTTACGGGTGTTGTTCATAGTAAATTTGCTCGCTGCGTGGTCGCTTACGGAAAGTCTGTAAGTATGACATTTTTATTATTACTGCTAAACATGTGTTTCATGGAATCTTCAAATCGGAGTGCAGTCGGACGGTCAGTTATCCGAAAGTCTTCGAAAGAGTTAGATCATATGCATTTTTTTGCACCGCAAAAGTCTTTCACAGAGAGGGTTTATATGCTTTATTATATTTTCGATTGGAATTTCTTTACAATATAAATATTTGTAGTTAATATCTTATCCTACTTTCTAATGCATTAAAATATCTACATCAAAATTTACCCAACGGTGCTTTTTTTTTCGTAGACGGAAATTTTACGGTGCCACAGCGTAATTTTATCTTGTGCACATAGTACTTTTACCTATGCCTGTCACTTAAGTCCTGTTTACGGGAGAGGACCGTAATTTTTTTTTGAAAAAATCGTAAAAATTATTAGAATTTTCTCTCAGTGTACCTACATATATCACGATGAATTTAAAATAATCATTATCCCTTCTTTTTTTTTGCTTTTTCTTGTGTGTAAATAATTTTAAAATCACATTTGTTAATTTATTGATTCTATTAAAACCTCAGAACACAAACATTTGGGTCATTTGAATCACATAACACGGTTTGAACGCAAAGCTTGCAATTAACTTATCACTAGCAAATATCTCTTGAAAGTCATTACTTGTTGCTTGAATGCTATAATCGAGTTCATTTGTTATGTCTTTTACTTGTTCTAATTGCAAGTAATTATTTTGATCGATATCTTAATAACATTTTTGCAATATTTGAAAGTAAAGACATTGGTCTTTAATTGGTTCATTTTGGACAACCTGTCCATGTCGTTTTTAATCACATCTCTATTTGATCCGATTCACAATATCTTCAGTATTCAGTTTCTTCGCAATTGAAGTTATACATTTAATCATGTTATATCTTTTAACATTTATAGTTTAACAAGTTTTGGTGGAATTAATCAGAATCGATCGTCGTCTCCTATCTTTAATACGGGGTTTATTGAAAATGATTAGAACTTTATCAAATTTTAACAAAATATTTATTGGTTTTGCTATTTGATAACACTGGTCGGCACCCAAATTCTCCGCAGAACAAGTGTTATATCATTTTTTTATGAATTTTCCGCAAATTACGAAGTCGCAAACAAAAATGTCCTACACGTCACGTTTTTGAAAAAAATAGGTTTGAAAAATATGTACAAAAGACCGTATTTTGGCCATTTTTGCAAATTAATTAAAAAATAACGAATTCTCGTAGGAGCTTGTAAAGTCGCTCAAATAAAAACATGAACCTTTACTTATTATATTGAAAAAAGAGAGGCTATAATATATTACTTTTCGAAATATTCCTTGGAATTCACTTATTTCCATAAGCCGCTTACTTCATACAATAGATAAATGAATGAAGATCACTGCTTGCGCACGCTCATGAAAATCTTATTCCCGAAGACGCTTTATAAGTGCTATAGATTAGTGCTATTTTATATATATCGATAAGGATTCACGCTCTCTTTTGAGTCATGTTTTTTCCACGTTCCGTTATTTTGTAATAAATTGTTAACAATACGATATTTTGTATTTTTCAACCCTATATTTTTCAAAAATGTGATGTGATAGAATATTTTTGTTTGCATATTCGTAATCTACGGAAAAAATCCTATGGAAATGATATATTACTTGTTGAAGGAGAAAATAAATATTAAATTTTGCCGACCAGTGTAATTGAACTTATAATCCAAATTTGAAAGTGTTTTGTTCTACAGTTTATGAGACATTGTAATTCAAAATTTGATTCTTATATACGAACTCTAAAGACAATCATTATTATAACTGATTAAATATAACTTAAAAACAGTAAAACGAAAATCATTGAAATTAAAAACAATTTAATGAATAGATTGAAAAAATTTTATAGGACTCTTTACTAGTAAAATTATAGTCAAAATTCCTACCAAATATGGTTAAATTTACCAATCTACTTGGTTATTCATAGCAATGTAAAAAAAGTGTGCTCTACCTTTTTTTAAGACTTATTAAAATTATTGATAATTACAATTTCTTCCAAAATTGTATAACTTTGGTTTAATTTATTATTTAAAAAAAAAAAAAAAAACTCATTTTGAAAAGTACGTGAGGTGTGGAATCGTGGGGAGATTCTAAAAATTGCCAAAACATTGGCACAAATAGGAAACTTTAAAAAGAAAAAGTAGTAATAGTATTTCTTTTAAAAAAGCACTTTTCACTTTTTTTATTGGAGTTTGCTAATTTCTCTCGAGGGAAATTACTTCCATAACTAGTTCAGTATAAAAAACTTATTTTTATTAATTTTCCTCTATTGAATGTAAAGAGACCAAGACTAACAAGGAAAAGTTCTCAGGTGTGTCTCACCGATTTTGATGAAATTAAAATATGTTATAGTATATCGAAAAATAAGAGATACTTATTTTTATTTATCTGTGGATACGCACATTTAGGGGGTACTTTTATTTATTTATTTTTTTTTTATAAAAATGAGTGTACTTTTCAAAAGTTTGTCCGCCATGTTGGATCCGCCATTTTGAATTTCTTAAATTTAACATCAGATTCGTAATCAGCGACTCCAAAAAGAAGGTTTGCAACCCCCGGGAACCTAATTACATACTTACAAAAGATTAGTATATTAATAAAACATCATTTCCATCTTGTTTCATTCGAAAAAATTCATTAGAACTTGAAATATTTAGGAAAAACTGTTTTTGCGGGTAAACTTTAGGGGTGGTTTGCTCCCCCTAAATGTGCGTATCCGCAGATAAAAACGATACATGTCTCTTATTTTTCAATACTCTATAACATATTTAAATTTCATCAAAAACGGAGAGACACACCTGAGAACGTTTCCTTGTAAGACTAAGTCTATTGATGCAAAACAAAGCTCAATACAATTGAAATAATTCCCAATATTAGATATTGAGTCCAGATAATATCGGTCAATATATTTTAAAAAAGGTGAAAATATAAAAATTGCTTTTAATATTTGTGAACTGAATATTCTAATTTAATATTTTGTTGCTGTGGTTCATATGCTGAAATACATATTTAAAAATTTCTCACAGTATGTTAATTGGTTCTAAAATTATGTGCTTATTTAAGGCTTGGCTGAATTTTAACAACATGACTGTTCTTAACAACCATTTCCGTATTATTTATATATATTAATATTAATTTAAAAGTCTCATTAAGAATCACTTGTTGCCAATTTATTCTTTTGTTCAAATTGATGATATTCCATATAAAGCAGCGAGCCAAATTAAATTGAGCCACGGGGTACCTACTATGGATGAATTTAAAAGAAAACTATAAGTTTAGTTCTAGGCGCCACAGAATAAAATATAAAGCACATTTTTTTTGTAATTATTACAATTTTAATTTCCTCGTTAATGTTGGTGCGTGCTTCATCCCCGTAAATTATTGCGTACTTCATAATTAAGGCAAAAATTCTGGCTAAAAATGACGACCTGCTTCATGTTCGCACAGGTCGGCCACGTTGATTTCAGTGTCGGCCGCAATCGCGCGGAGCAATCTTGTCACGCCTCGTGAGTACCTGCGCCGTAGAATAGAAGCCGTCTCGAAATATTCAAAAAGAGGTAATATATTTTAGAATTCAAAGAAGACATCTCTCACAATGCGTGAACGTGCCCTGTGACTGTGAGCAAGGTGCTCTGCTCGCATAAATCTTGGGAATGGAATAAATAAATCAAGTAATTGCCAGCCGTAAAGTATCCAGCCGAAGGGGGTATTAGCGTTTTAGCGTGATCGCAACTTAAGCTGCGACCGTAAGCCGTCTCTTTAATTACAGTAATTATCTCGCGGAACCCACACCATGAATTTCAGCTTAACATTTTCATTAAGTGCGCACGAAATTCGATGCGTCGTTCTTAGGTCTTACGCACTTGCGGCGCATTTTTGTTTTCCTGTTGCTGCTGCTGCTGTTTTGCTGAGCAGGGAACTTCTTAGTGGAATATAACATCGCAATAAATTCCAGTAAGAAATTAAATTTCTTGTCACCTTCTTAGCCGCTGCGCTGTGTCGGATGAACGCGGTCTCAAGTTCGCTTAACCGTAGAAAGATGACAGCACATCATATCGGATTACGTCGCGGGTTCTTGCCCGCGAAGAATTCCGGTTTCTGTCTGGACTTCAGGTGAACACGATCACCTGGAAAGATTCCAACGGCCTGGAAGACGGTTCGCTCGATCGTGGGTCGTCGTCTTGGTTTCGCCCCGAAAAAGCAACCAGGTGAGAACCAGACACACGCACACAACAGCTGATCGCCGATGATGGCACTCATAAATTTGAAAAGAGATCACCAGGTAAGCGCCCGCCGCGCCGGTGAGCAAAAAATCCAAAATGGATCTTAAGGCGACCTCAAAATAATGGCTGCGTGGCGATTATTAATTTCGGCCTGGAACGAGCGCTGGTCGGCGGAAGGCGGGCAGGTATGTAGGTAAGCAGATTGGTCCAGTCAGCTGCTCAGGTGAGTGAGCTGAGACGAGGCCGAAGAGAGGCGTCCTGCTGCTGCTGCTGCTGGAAGTCGCCGCACCACGTCAGTCGATAGTCCGATCGTCTCGGAAGGTGTTCCGGATGCGAATTCTTGCAAATTAGCGACGAGCCCTCCTTTTTTTGCAAAATACTCTAAGTAATTCAATTTTCGCGGGAAAAGTAAAAAATTTAAGGAGGTCCGCGCGACCACAATAAAATAATAAACTCACGTGATCCGAGTCAATAAATCACATCGTATGCGCTGGAATGCGCCGCGAGCGGAGGGGCCGAGGGCCGGCTTTTGCAGTGATACGCGAATTTCTCACCATTCATCTTGAGGTGATAATTAACAAACAGCACGGCCACAAAGGAACGTGGACGCTGCTCAGCACACAAGTGATTTTAATTGCAGCCGCAATTCTGCCGGAGCCCGCGGCACGTGAGGTTTTGGAGTACGCGAGTGTGAATCGATTGTGGATTTTGCGAGTGTAAATCGATTCAAGATTTTGGTGACTAAAATTGTGTGAAAGTGATCAAATTAAAGTTAAACTTTCTAAATGACCGCCTATTTTTGCCGTACTAATTTTTATAATGCTGTATTTATTAACAGCAGAACAAAAATTAATTTTTAAGATAGCATAATTTTATAGCTTTTTTATCTGTAGAAATTATTTCTAAAGTATTACGTTTAAAAATATTAGAATTAAGTCTGACAAAATTACGTTCTATGTACAAGTTGCAGATAGTTGGTAAGAGTAAATTTTCTAATATGTATTTGTTTATTTTAGTCTACTGATTAACAAATCTTACAGACTATAGAGGTACATACACTTTATGAATTATAACTACAATTTATAGTTTAACAACTAAAGCCAGCACAATATTTTTAAATTCATAAATATGTGCATATATAGCATGATTTAATAATTCAAAACTACTATAATTATTTCTACTTAAAGGACGGTATTCAAGGAAGAAACATAAAATCCAATTAAACATGAATCTAGTTCAATGTAAAGAGTAATACGGGGGCCAAATAGCCGAGGCATATTCCAATATAAATCTGACCATAGGGAGAACAATTTAGTTTCAGGGTTACGGAAATCAGTAGTATTTCTTTTTATAAAACCTAACATTTTAAATACCTTGTTTACTATTGAATATTGTATAATTGTGATTTCCGTCAATTTAACGGTTTGGCTGTTCTATGGTTTGTATTTAATTATTCAAATATATTAACTATATTATATAAATTGATAATAATCAGCAAATAACATACTGACTCCAATAGAAAAATGTAAACTCAAGATTGTTTATCCGTCAATCCCTATTTTATATGGACTTGTTAAATTACACAAAGAAAATAGCCAATTAAGACCTGTGTCTTTACCTTATCAAGCTCCTCCACAAGCCCTATCGAAATACTTAACTAAATTAATACCTTATACAATCGCATTCGTCCCACAATATTTCATCGAAAATTCTACTGAATTATTAGATAAAGTTAGATAGTTCCGCATTATTCTAAACTTGTTTCGTTTGATGTGTATGATTTGTTACCGTCTATATTTGTGGAGAAACTTAAAAATATTTTATTTAAAAACAAGCTAAGGAGCTGACAAACTTGACGGAAACATATCTAAATCAAACCTATTTTTATTTTTGCATCTGAGTGTTTGTACGTACTATAATAAACAACAAATTTCTCAAGGTTAATTTAAATTCTATACCTATTCAATTTTGAAAAATGTTACTTTATACCAATTAACTTACAATTTTCACCACTTACTTTAAGAAATTTTAAACTAAATCTGTAAATCCTAAATACAGTAGTCATCATAAATCTAAAGATACAAGGAGTAAGCTAAAAAGTTATTTCTGGAGTTAAATTAAATAAAATATACCCCCCTGCACGAATTCTGGGATATAATTTCTAAGATATAAGCATTTGATATCCATTTCTAGCATAAAATTGCAAATCTTCAGTTTGCATTAAACCAAAAGACATAATCATAGTGCAACTTGGAGTGTAATCAACTTTCGTTTTATTCGATTTTCATTGATCTTTATTTCCATCAATTCCATCCATTGATACGGCGTATAAAATTCAACGTGATGATGCCCTTTCTCAGCATTTCAATCAGATTGCTGCTGTCGGGCATTACTTTTTCCAGCAAGCGCATGCTGCCACCTCGGTTGAATCTCGGATTTTGAACTTTGTTTTAGAGAATCGAACTGATCGATGCCGTGCTGCAAGTTATGGAAATTACACGCAATTTAAATAATATTAGCTTTACATTGTAGTCTTGGAGAAAAAAATTCACGGTATTCTACCGGGTTGCATCATGAAGTCGAGTAGGTGTATCTCACCTTCGTTTTCTCCTATAAAGATATTACTTTGGACTTAATTTGTATGGAATTATAAAAATTACATAAATGTTGACATGAGAAATTGAATAAAGCGGGAAAAGAGTTTTTAATTTAATTTAAATTTGTGCGTTCCCCATAAACAGACGCATTATGATTCACACAGATGCAAAGATTAACATATTAAGGTCGTAAATTTTTATGATTATCATGTTAAATAAATTTATATAAAAAGCCTTAAAAGATTAATGGCATAATTTGTCACTTTAAGTGGATTTTGGGTAATGATTAACGCAACGACGATTCAAATTTTTCTCCAGGTGTTGTTTTAATGTAACATTGGAATGGAATTTATCGAATTTCCCTTACGGAAGCATTTTATGTTAGAAGTAAACTTAATGAGTACTAAAAGCTGAACTCTTACCTAAATCTAAATTATGTGTGCACTTTGCGTAGAATACAGTTTTTTTTATAATTATCATTTAGTTAAGCAATTTAGATTTTAAAAAACCAAATTTTGTTCATTACCTCTTTTCGTAATCTTTCGAAACATCTTCCGCCATCAAAAGCCATTATAGAAAATGAAACCAACCATGAGATAGATCTCTTCCCACATTTTACTGTCTAGTAATTCAAAGAATTTCAAATTTAATTAAATTCTCATTAAAAACTTCATCGAAGCAATTAATCCGGTTGGTGAGCTGCAAGTTCCAGATTAAGGCGTCACCGATCGCAAAGCCGCTGGCAAGGTTTGAAAGATTGTCTCAATGAAAAGAGGAAACAGCTTAGAACATGTTGTCCGAATCGCCGGCGGTTACAAATATACCTAGACTAGACACTCAGATAATTGTGGATTCAAAGCGTTAAGCAAGAGCTGCTTTTCGCGAGTCGCCGCGCGATTTCGATGAAGGATATTTAGATAAGCTGGACACTGAACACTGAAATGCATGTCAGTGGCCAGTAGTAGGTAGTATTCATATTTTATCTACTTCTCCTGATTTACGACTATTTGAGTTTAATAAGACCTTTCTATTGGAATCTTAGGTACAGAAGTAACGATTTTATCAATCATTTATATTGTTAAAATTCTTGTTTGGCTCACTTTTTCTTAGCTGTTAGTATTATCAGTATCTACTAAAACATTCATGCAATTGTTAAAGAGACAACCTGCCATTCTTTTCTGTATGGACTTAAAAATGAACCTACTGCCACAAATTTGAGACTAATAAAATAACGACTATAATTTTATAGTTTCTACATCTCCAAAATCGAGGGCATTATTTCCCTTACATTCCTCACAAAAAGAAAAAAATTATATGTACTTTTACTGCTTTGTTATTCATTTGAATAGGTATAAATTGTAGAACAGAAATATATTTCTTAAATTAAGTAAGCAAAATTAAGTGTTCATTTTTATTTGTAATTAGAATATATCTAAAAGACTAACATACAATAAAGTAATACAAGTCGGGTTTTTTAGCTGTTCATTATTTATAATTTCAATCCCCACAAATGTATTGAAAGAAAGTCGTTTTATTATTAAACTAAGAAAATAGAATTTGTGACAATTTATTGAATAAAACAGTTAAAATTCATTTGTTGTCTTATTTATATTGAGAGTTAGTTCTTATCCTTTAATTAAAGCATCAGAAATATGTCTTATTTTTTTTAATATTGTTTTATATTATATCGAAAATTTAAGATATTACAATTTTGAATTATAATTAGGTATTATAAATTAACTGCCTTCAAATGTGGTATTCAATACTAAAAATTAAAGTTAATGAATTCATTTTAGTTATGGGGGAAGAAGGATAAATAAATTTAATCTTTAACACTTTTCCAACTCGAGATTTAAAATGTCCAAAGCACAAAAATTGGTGACCAAATCCAAAGCAATTGAATTTTCATAAGTGGCATAAAGAGCGGAAAGGAATTTACCTTGCAGGCTTAGAAAGAAATAGCCAGTGGTTAAATTTTAATCACAATTCGTACGGACTCTTAATATCTACTAATTCTTTTATTTTCATATGATCCATAATTTATCACAGGACCAACATAGTTTTTCAGAGGTCCTACTAACTTTGGCTTAATAAGACCGCAATTTATAATCCCCGTTTTCCATAATTCCTCACACTCTGGACATTAAAAAACCTCAAAAAATCCCTACAGTGCAATTTACAAACACAAATTTGCCCTAGTTCCCGAGTACAAACAAACAAGTCCTGGTCCCATTCATCAATCCCAAACCATTGAAAACGGTCATAGAGACCGAATACCGCACATAACCCTTTTTTGGGAAGTGATCACGACGACGAAAGGCCTTGCTAATTCTTGTGAAATTTTCCTGACCCAAATTCCCGGCGGGAGAGTGCAATGAAAACAATTTGCGCATTTAAAACACATTACCACACCCCTTAATTGCTGTTTAATAAAGTTGAAAATTTCATAAGCGGACGAGCGTGTATCATTCCGCTGGAGGCCGACTAGTGGCGGTGCAGCCCTTCATGCATATGGGGGTGGACTGTTCCCACTGAGTGCCGCCAGAAGCTCCAGGAACAACAATGGGACTGCAAATAGGCCGGCCTCTTTGAAAAACGGACGGACGACTAGAAAGGGCTCCCTTTCGGCAGCCCTTGCTAACTAACCACGTCCGGATGTCGTTACTTCACCCTTCAATCCACCCCCGAAAAAGAAACGCTTTTGTAGGGTTGTAAAATGCACTATAGGATATCTTTCTATCTATCTAGCGAGGTGGTAGATACTCCTACTGAGCTCGAAGGGCCGGCGAACCTGAGGGAAGGTGATAATAAAAGCCCTGACCTATCCTTAGGTGCAGGATAATAACGAGCTGAACCCTCTTGTGCTGTTTTACGAAGGTTTTCCCCAAGTTTAACGAAAATTGTCATACGCATACATGTACGCCGGAAAAATTATCTTCTGATTTACGAGCCCTCGGATTTCTGGCTGCTGCCGGGCCCCACACAACAAGTGGCGGAGCGGAAGACCTGTTTTAAGGGCCAATTCCGCCAAAAATTGGGTTACCGGGAAACAGCCAGTCCGTCTGGGAGGTGAGTGCATTGTTCTCGGTTCCCGGATAAAAGAAGGAATCGAAATAACGCCGCCACTGCTGTCGAACGCTGCCGTCGAGGCTGAAGAAAGTTCCGAGAGAAATTTTCACGACAAGCTTTGTATTAGTTTAGGGCCTAGATAGTGGGTCTGGACCAAAACTCTGGCCACTGGCCATCTTCCCAGACGGGAGTCATAAATTATGAATATTTTCGGGATATTATGCAACGCATAGACACATCAGGTAATTTACGGGTGCGCGCCGCATCTCTCTTTCTGAGTGGAATTTTTAGACCCAATTTTTTTCTTTTCACAATTTCAGAGGAATCGTCGTCATTTGCACACACTTACAAAATACATTCAAAATTTCGCTGCGCGCTCTGAAACAAAAGCACGCCGCGGATTGTTACGTGATCATCTCTTTTTACTATACCTTAAACCTTTCATTAAGTGACGTCGCTGCCGAAGAACCGCCGCATTTCAACCTAACTTTTAGGGCTTTTTCGACGATCGATGGTATCGAAAGATCCCCCCTCTGCCCCCTATTGATCGTAATGGTGTTTTCCTGGGACCCAGCCTGAATTTTTTTTTTATCTTGTTTCATTTGATCAACCTCTTTCTTTTATTTTCTTATTAGTCGTTCATCGACAAGACAACGGTTAGCTCTACTTTTTTACTTTTAGCCAAGATCAGAAACCTGTTTGCAGTCGCGAGATGGTATGCATGATCACCTTTTCCTATCATAACTTAGCCACGAGATGCAGATATTTTTCATATTTTTTATCTGAAGGCGACCGTTTTTCGTCTTTATTTATGGCATCAAGAACAATGAAGTCGAATGCGTTGACACAATTTCTTTTCAGGTGTTTTCGCTTCGATTCGATCTGATGTTCAATACCAGAAGATAAAATGCATTTCGATGTCTGAAGGGCTTTTTGACGATATGTCAATTAAATTGATTTCTCTTCCTTGTTCGGTGAGGTTTTATGAATACTTACTTTAAGTAATTCATTTAAATTACAATATACCCAACTCTTTTTTTTATATGATTTTAATATAGCATGCTGCACAAAAATTTATCTATCTATGAATTACTAAATTGTTAAATAATATCAACGTTTAAAATTTATTATATAACAACAAGCATTTAAATATATTGATTTCATTCGAGAAAAGAAATTTGACGATCATGGAAGCATGGAGTTTACTCAACATGCTTCTTTTGCTATAAAACAACTTAGGACATCTACCCTAAAAGTTTTTTGGAGAAAAATTTGGCTAGAATGCTTTAAAAATGGAAATTCTATAACACAAACTTCAATTGTGTGTTCTGAAATTATAACTCTATCACACGGAATTCATAGTGTAGACTTTCAAACAACATGCAAACTGCGAACATTGCGAAGAATTAATAATAATAATATTTTTTCAAACAATACAGAAGCCTCTTGAACAGTATTATTAAATAACAGTTTGTAGACAAATTAAATGCTACAGAAAAGGAGCGTTAAGAAAGAATACTAAATCAAGTAGCACGAGTAGGATTAAAAAGAAACGCAGAAATTAGGTCAAGAGAGAGGGTATCAATAAAAAGCCAGAGTCCTCGTAGTAAGTGTACCATATTTCTTGCTTAAGCATAGTACTAGTAGTATTTAGTACTAGAACCTGAGACTTTTTGGGGTTAATTCGTAAATTATTTTTAAGGGACCAGAAAAAAACTTTGTCGAGATCTTCATTTTTCTCAATTAGACTCAATGGGGAGCTGAGGTAGATTTGCACATCATCCTGAACAGAGTGAACAGAGGTTGAATAATAGAGGACCGAGAATTGACCCCTGTGGGACACCAGAAATATGAATTGGTGATTCAGAAACGTATCTGATTGAAATTATAACATTTGATGGTAGTAATTAATTAACGACGTGGAACGGGCATTAAAATTTCAACGTAATTTGCAGATTTGTACAACTGTATAAGCACGTTGAGAAACAAAAACCCAGTATCTGATAACAAATTTAGATGCAATAATACAACAAAATCCAAAGTTATTAAGAAACGCGAGTCTTTAGTGGATTCAAACTCGTTGTAACTAGTGATGAAAGCAATGTTAGTCCAATCAATAATGAGCGTGCGCGCTTATATTTTTAATTCGAATAATTGCAGTTCTTTTTCTTTATCTTACACACTTTTTTATAGTTGTGGAACACGTCCTCAATTTTACTACGCGCAGTATATCTTTCTTACATGGTTTTTATTGGAATGTACACGGAGAAAAGTTTGAAGTAAATTTTACCAGGCAAATCTTGTAGTTTTTACTATAACCCATTGTAATGCGGGAACAGGTGAAGGTTATAATAAAATTTACAATGGTACAATGTAAATTATACTTTGTGCGGTAGTAAAAATAATAATGTCTATTGTAAATTATACTTTGTGCGGTAGTAAAAATAATAATGTCTATTGTAAAAATTATAATAAAATATAATAATATTTAAATGGTGTCTGACTGATCCGCAGTTACAATAGCTCCATAGTAATTTTTATAATAAACTTTTCTCCGTGTATCTACCGTGTAAAAAAGAATTGAGTGAATTATATAAGTAAATGTAATGACTTTGTCATTAAGCTGTCTTACATGAGGGTATATATAAAATCTTACCACCGCATTTCATAAAAAGAGTAAGTCGTTGTTCTTACCTGAAAAGAAAAAGAAAAGAAAATTAATATTCATTCCACAAGAAACAAAGGAAATATAATATATAAGAATGTGTTAAAGTCCGAGCTTGAATGAAGTATTCAAGATTCTGCATACTCTTTAAGATAAAAGTAAATTAAAAAATGTGCAGATCTAAAAAAATTATAAATTCTTGCTGACAATTTAATGTTGAAGGACACAAATTAATCCAGAATTATATCATAAAATTTATCCCTATATCTTAATATAACAAACCTAAAACTTAACTTAACAAAAGACCATTTTCAAGTGACTTCAATTTAATAAAGTCGTTTTTAAATTCAAAAGGTATATTTCCATTTCAAATCAGCCAAATTATTTAACTCAAATAATGCCAATTTATAAATTCAAATAAGCCTTAATTTTTTCAAATGAATATTATAACAATAGAAGAGAAAAATGTTACGATAGTATCTATACGAATTATTTCAAATTAAAATATTGAGATTTGCTTACAAAAAAATTTAGCTGATCTTTTTGCAGTGAATTTTATCGCCACTGAACTTCAAAATGTTAAGAGCAGAGTATTCATTTTCATAGGAATTTATTTCAGAATTTGTTGTCGTGGAAAATTTCATATACCACTTTGAATTTTGAAATGGTTTTATGCAAAAAGGTTCACTTCATTGAATCTGTGGCTTGCATTTAAAGTTCGATGTTATCCTGACAATCCAGAGATCATTTAGGCATTTGAGAGCAATATTGATCGAGCTATTATTGAAATAGGGCCCTAAACAATGGAAAATGTCTTGCAAAATTGGGTTCACAAGATAGGCTACTGCAAATCATATTAGAAAACTCATCGGAAGGTTTACTCTTTTCAAGAACTCAATAAGCTTTGAAAAATATTGAATAGTGTTTATTTTATAGTATTATGAAAAGGAAACCAGCCGATGGCCCACACTTATATTATATAGTGTGTAAGATACTTTCACGTACGCAAAGACATGTGTTTGTAATTCTATATGTATTGGGATAATTGCCCTAACTCCTGGAACAAGAAGAATGGCACAGAAAAGCAAAATATACAAAATTCCCTGACTGTCGACATGCAATGAAAATTCTGTTAAAATTTGCGCGTTTACCTCAACAGCGTGCCCGCAAAGTTTAAACAAGCCCGTGGAACAGATGACCCTTTGATCCCGGGCCCAACATTTAACAGTGTACCAGAAATCCATCGCCCAGATGAGGAATGGGAGAGCGGCGATTGAGGCCGTGTAACAAATCGTTTAAAAATCAGATTTGTGTATTTGAGGATGTTTTATAGCGCTCCTCGCCGCGCGTATTAATTTTTCTCTTATTTCCATGTCCAATTTGGCTATGTTTTGCTCGGGCTCGGATCGTTGTCGTTTTTTGCTCTTAGCACCACCACCGGAGTTATCCCTTTTTTCATCTTGGCCATGTTCACTCCTGTGGGCCCCAGATATGGGGCCACTTGAGCCTTACACACGGCCCTCGCATATGGAGGGAAAAAAAGAATCCCTCGGGCCCGGAATTGGGTATCTCATATCGCGGTGTTGTCGTCGTCGTCGTCGTCATCCTCATCGCGTCGTCTCGGTTGTCTAGAAAGTGAGGCCCCGCGCGTTTATATGCAGCGAGCGAGGTGAGGTGAGAGGAGGGCTCTGCAAAGTCCAGATTCTCATCCGGCCGCTGTTGGACCACCGCGCCCCCGGGACCTTACTCCGCAACAGGCCGAGAAGGCGGAGGAATGCGCATAATCGATTTTATTAATGTGAGAATTTTCAAATTTATTGGCATCGAGGACGCTTAGCAGCGATAAATATTTAAATCGCCGCAATTTGTTTGTGTAGATGTGTCCTCCGATCGCAGATAACACGCCAGCGACACTTGGGCGGTCACCTCGCTATCAAAATGTGTCTTAGCCGCCAAAAAACATCGTGATGATTCAAATTGCGGCTGAGATATTTTTGTAATCAAACAATTCAGTGAATTGACGAAATCCCCAGCGGGTACTATTCCATTGCCCTCGTTAAAAATATTACAATTTAAAAAAAAAGAGACTGATTAAAATTGTCAAAAAAATTCAATTGATTATCTTGGAAACGATTCGGAAAATATTTGATTAATTTATTTATCTTTATTAACGTCTCCGTTCAGTGTTAGCTTTTTGTCCAAATAAACGCCAAGTTGCTTTACACAGAGATGCCATGGTGTTTCGTTTTAGGCAAAATTTAAATTTTTCTTTGGAAGAAAACATGCTTTTCTTCTTCTGGTCAAATATATAACCTGTAGCTCCTCACTATTTATGTTAATTCTCCACTTTACGAATTCCAAAGCGTTTCGAACTATCCATATATGTCCGACTTTGTAGAAAGCTTTCAATTATTGCTATCAAACTATGAGCAAACTGCAATGTAATCATTTTAGCAAGGGGTGCATTCCCCATAAACAACATTTTTTTTTTTTATAAAGCCCTCCAGGAATCTTTTTTCATAAAGCCCTCAATGAGAATTAAAATAGGCCTTAGCTAAGATAATACTTTCAAAAAATTACTCCTTAAAACTTCTTAAAGAACATTACTATCCAAGAAGTGGCGTATGAAATGAGTCTGTTAAGGCGTTAAGAGGCTTTCTTAAGAGTTCTTCAAATCATTTACAAGAATGTTTCAAAAGGAGGTATAAGTATTAATATCTATAAAATACTTTTGGAAGAAGCTTGTCTTGAGACAACATGAAAGAAGACTTTATAAAGCATAAAACTATATAATTAACCCATTAACGCCCAAAGAACCTAATTTTTTTGTGCAATTTGAAACCTCATTCTTACAATTAAAGGACATTTATTTTCCAACAAAAACCATGAATCTTATTAGTTTTGAGTGTGCTCTTTCAGAATCTGTCGTCAAAATTGAGTTTTTTCCAATAGGAAATTAAATATGGCGACTTTTTGGAAAAAAAGGATCAACAAAGTTGAAAAAAAAATTTTTTTGTAATTTTTTTTCAAGTCAATAGAGTTTTGCAATGCAATTCTTACTATGATCAACGGTGATCGGAATGTTTGAATTTACAGAAAAAAGTTTTTTTGCTGATCGCAATCACTCATAACCTTTTCAAAATTGCAGAATCTGAAAATCTGACACTCTGAAAATCATACAGATTTTCGTGAAATTCTGTACCAAGGGGTTTTTATTGTCACTGATTATGAGATTAAAATCAGATTTTTAAAATTCAAAATGGCAAATTCAATATGGTGGACAAAAAATTTGAAAAATCTCACAGATTTTCATGAAGTTCAGTATATAGGAGTTTTGGTAGTCGCTAATCACAAATTTAACATCAAATTTTGAAAATTGCGGATTCATAGACAAAATATTTTTATTTTTAATTTAGTTCCTTAAAGTTCCATACAAAAATATGTCCAAAATACTATTTTTGCTTTATAATATTTGAATAAAATATAAAACAGTTTGAAATTTTAAAGTAACTATTTTATATTCAAATTTAATTAATAACAAGTGTATGTTTTTATTTTGTAATTTTTTTTTTCAAGAAAAAACAAAAATGGCCGATTGTTGCAAGCCTTAAAGTATTTTTAAGTGTATTTTTAGTGTATTGTTCTTCGTTAAAATTGTTGCCAATGTACTGTACTATTCAGACTAAACTATAAAATATTTTTGACTAATAAACGTCTAACTGAAATATAATCTTTACTGAGGATTTTATAGGACTACCATTAGAGAAAGTTGTTACAGGAGTCCTATTAGGAATAGTTCTTAAATTAAACTTTAAAAGTATATTATGAAAATGTATTCCTGCCTAAAGTTATTTCTAGATCATTTTAAAATTTCAATTGTATCACCATTAGCAAGAACAAGCGCGCTTGTTCATAATTTCACATTTGATTTACTGGGCAGTAGCCTGGATTTGGGATTTTTTATTGTGATAATATTACTTCTGAGTGTGTAGCTGCTAATTTTAAAATATTTTTATTTTTTCTTCTTATAAAATTCTTATTTAAAATTTATATAAAGTCATTAACTTTTAAAACTTTTACACAAGATCTTGATTAGCTTTGATAAATGATCTTATAAGATGCAAACTCCACAGTCCAGGACATTTGTTCACACAAAAGCTTTTAAGTTAAATTCTTAGAAGAAACAGTTTTTGTTTCTCTTATAATACCCTAACATCTATTATTATTGTAAGACAGTAATCAGAATAACATTTTGAATAGTGAATCTCACTTCTAAGAGTTTCTACCAAGGGTGGATTTTCCGCAAATGTATTTAAAAGTAATATAACAACAAATTCTTAAAGAAGTAAAATGTAAATTTATAAAAAAAACTTACAAGAACTTTAGAAGCCTAGAAAAAATGTATATAGGAATTGTCTGTTGCAAATTGTTAGTTGGGTTGTGCCACACATTATCATTATTTTTTTTAGAATATTTTTCTGTAAACATACATATATGCTTATTAAGTGCTAGGTGTGCCTGTTTAGAAACTAAAAGCAAAAGAGGCGTAATAAAACTGATTTCTAATTAAATTTCGCGACTAGTGTTCTCGACCAGGTGTCATAATTTATGCAGAATCGACCCAGTGAACGGCTCATTGGCCATGGAACCACCCTGCCCGGAGCAGTCTGAACTTGACCCTGGCCGCCCGCTCCAACGTCTCTAATAAATCCGAAGTGGCACAAAGGCCAAAGTGGGCGGCTGCCTCCTCCCGTCGAGGAGGTAATTGACAGTCACAGGTACCGGACGCATTAGCATACGTCGAAAGTTCGACGGCGTTCGTTCGATTCGCATCTAAATTTGCAGAAAATCGCCGAATCGAAACTTTAAGATAGTTAGCTACTTGCGCGCCATACCAAAGTCAAAGTTCGACATGAAGACGTTTTGGTCGTCTGCGTCTTCGTCTGCAGAGAGTCCGCAGAAATTCGCAGGCACTTTGGCGCAATTATCGCCGCTTTCCGGGAGACCGATGGCTGTGGAGTTGTCCTTGAGATCGTCACATTCCAGTAATTATCACCGGGTCGGACCGCTCATAAATTTCATGACGAGTGTTTATTACGTGATGGCCACAATAAAGTCTGGTGCGCTCGGGGCTCCGGGAAAAATCAGGTTTTTCCTGACCACCGCTCGCCGGGACATGCGGACAGGGTGCACGTTGCATAACAGCATAATGGCTTTATTGCGTCACCGAGGAGAAGGACAGTGATCCTTAACGGTTTCCAGGTCGCATTTTCTTCGAATGCAAATTGAATATGAAATGCCCGCGCACAGGTACGTGCCGGAGCCGAACCAGAGCTCGGAGCGCACCTGAAAAGTTCACGTGAATTGCACGCAATTTATGACCACGTTTATCGATAGCGACTCGCAGCCCCGAGGATATGACTCTGGTTGTCGGGAACGTCTGCTCTTGTTGATCGGCTCCTTCGGGAATCAGACAAGTTCATATCCGGTGGCTGAGGGCTAAGTAGTTCCAAATTGAAAATTATGCGGGACAATAAATTTCACTGGTGAGCAAAATTTAATATATTTAATTTTGCACAAAACAAGTTTTTTTTATATATATTACGAATTCATAAACAAAAATGTCCTATCACGTCACGTTTTTGAGGAAAACAGGTTTGAAAAGTACCAAATATCCTATTTTTGTATACAACACTTACATTTGATTTCCCCAAGACCCCACCTATAGGTAATTTGGTGTTTATTTGGACAAAAAGCTTACATTGAAGCAGAATATAACGAAAACGTTAACGAAGATAAATAATTTAATCAAATTGTTATATCCTTTAATGAACCGAAACTTCAGAGCCTCAATATCGCAAATAAAATACTAATAAAGCGATATTTGATGCAATCATGTTCTATGCTTGTCCGGTTTGGTCCAACATAAACAAGCTCCAATTCATGCAGGTAGATAGCAGAAAGACACATAAAAGTTGTTGGACGATCCTGATGACCTTAGATTTCGAGTAACTCCCCAACTTCACATTTTAAAGAATAGTTTTCGAAATATAATATATACATATAATAGAAATTGATACGTAGCTCCAAATTCAAGATTATCAAAAGATTTCTCCTTTCTCTTTCTAAAAATGAATGAATTTTGTTTCTGCTATCTGCCATTGTGTTTTTTTTTTTAAAGATCGATTTTCTTTTAAATTGAATCACCCTGTTTCTCCGAATTTCCAAACTGGCATTCTCTTTTGCACAAAGAGGAAAATTCAAGTTGAGTAGCTTTAAATTATTTTTAATCTAGAGAAGTTGCTAGCCGATCATAAACTACTACTTAATAGTTATTACTAAGATCCTAACTACTTACTTTAAATACCTAGAATAACGAACATCTTTAAAATTCTAAAAAACATCAAATCTAACATATTAATTGTTCATTCTAAAAGTCCACTTTTTAAGATGGATAACAGAGAATATGGGGCGGATCAAAAATACATGTGTCAGTCGCTGATTTCTCACATGTCATAAAAAGTTGCGATTAAAAATGGCGGGTCCAATATGGCTGACCAACACTGCTAAATCTCAAAGATTCGATAAAAGTGGGGATATGGAATTGTTGATTAGATAACAAATGGTTGAATTCTTCTGATATCTAATACAATATTAACAAAATTGATGATATTTAACCTCATCAAATTAAAATTAAATTTTTGTATAACTCAATTTAGACCAGCCTGGATCAGTTACAGGTCACAAATTTTTGTAATTGAATTTTGTGACTAACGTTGTGATTTTCTTTATGATCTATCAGCTGTTTGGTATTGTCGCATTACAGCCACAAGAAAACCCACAAAAATCTCCCCATGTTTGCGGAGACCTGTCAAAGTGGCATTCTCGTTTTGAAAATTGTCACTTGTCAATAGTAAAACTTTTTCTTTAATTAATTTTTCCTACGAAATTTACATTGAAGTGGAAAATTATTATCATTCCAACAGAAAAACTTCCATAGAGTTAAAGAGTTGTGGGATGCAATTTCGAATAAGTTAAATTCGTTGACGGGTCCTGTCTTTGCAAATTCTCTTTGGTAACCTAAAAACAATTATGAAATCCGTTTCCGATAATCTAAATGGTTGGTTTTACTCCCCTAATTTTTCTAGTTTAATCTGACGAAGTCCACTAAATAAGCAATAAACTTTCCCTTTTCTGCAATCAAAAACATTAACAACAGTAATAACTGCTCCAATTTCAACACTTGTGATCTACGATTTCGACCGTCACAAATTTTTCGACTCATTTATTAAACGTCAAACTTGTCACTTTTTTCCGAACATCCAAAGTCGTACAATTTTCTGACTATAGTTAACTTTTTATTAATGATCTGAATGGAACTGAAATTCTGCACTGAATTAAAATTTTTGAATAGCGAAACTATTTAATTTGGCTAAAAGAACATCAAATTACATTGACTTAAACCCATTTTGCATCAACAAATTAATTTATTAATATTTTCAGTTGACGATTTGAAGTTTGGATAGGTAAAAATCATGGCAATTTGAAACATTTATTGGAGAACCTTAATTCCGTAAAATCAAAACTCGGAAAAGTCATTTCAGTGCTACAAAACTTAATTGTAAGTGAATGCATTTTTAAATTTTTCTCGTTTTATTTATTTTCCTACTTTGTTTTCTTAATATCTGTTAATAATAATAACTGGTGATATTATTTCAGCTATTGAAAACTAAAATAGCAATCCCAAAACTCTGGCAATAATACAAAAAAGAGACTAACTCCTACAGTCATATGGTACTTAAATAAAGCGCACATAGTCCTTAAGGCAGCGGCACACCTTCAGAAGTTCATAGAGGAGAATTTTTCCGGTCTCTTTAAATCCTCTTTATGAAAATCTGTCACAAGTATCAGGGACGCTATAACTCTGTTTGTGCGGGCCCTCCATTCGCTGAATTGCGCTTTAATGTGCACCGCGTCGTCCCAGCGGAATAAATCCGCTTAAAATAGAGTTCGCGGCAAGAATAAATTCTTTTTGGAGCTGGAAGAGGCGGAGGTGGAGAGCGCGCCCCGTAAGAAAACACACGAAAATACAAAAATCGAGTAAACTATTCGGCGGATATGAGCGCGACTGTGAATCAAGATGGTGCTGCCAAGGGAGGCTGGATAAAGCCCAGACGCGACGCGCCAGATAAATGTGTTTTCCCGCGCTCATTCCTTAAGTATCTGAGTATCTGAAATTAAGCATCTAAGATGCAGTGCACCGAGATGCAAGATCGAGCACCAAAGGGGCTCCATATGTGTGTATATTTGGACAAATAGAGCCCCCTCCGTTCGGGTCTCTGTCCGTTGAAAAACCGCACTGTGCTCCATCTCGCAAGGATAGTGCAGGGTGTGTCCTCCTCTGGCAAGCAAAGAAGAAGACTCACACCCCACTGCGGGATCCCACACCCCGCAGTTTTTTTTCCTTGGCGGAGAAGATGATTTAATGGCAGCGATAAACCACGTGTGTATTTAAATACCGGCGCCTGAGTAAACGTAATTTCCAGCCGGCTGTGTTTACTTTTTCGGGTGCAAAATTAAACTTGAACCTTTCGGGGGCTACCTTTCCGGGACTCTGGAACGAAGCAACAACGCTGCTCTGGAGCTGGCCGCCCCACACCCGTCCGAGGAGCATGAGATTTAATATTTTTAGCGTATGTATGCAAGTATGTAAAATTATGCTCGAAATGCGGAATTTAAATCATTTTACACTCCTTCGGGAGGAGCGTCCGGGAGACGCGGCAGAGACGATCTATTTGCGCACATCCGTCTCCCGGGCTGGGGGGGCGCGTACATCATCTCGGGGCCAGAGGTTAATGTGTTCCGTTTTATTTTCGTTTACTTAGGTCGCCCGGATTAACGCCACTATCCCCCGGGCTAAATCGAACTTAATGAGTCACTTAATGTGCGCCTCTCGCCTTTGTGCTTAAATTTAATAAATCTTTTTGGGCGCGGCGCGGCGTGGCGGCAGAACAGAGAAGATAAACACCGCGTCGCGCCGTGCTGCAGCATTCGGCAGCGCCTTCCCTTGACATAATTCACGCGCCGCTACTGCGAGGGCATTTAAACGATAGCGCGACCTAGCGGCCAGCGGTCGTAGTAAATTTTAAGAAAATTTACTCGAGATGCAACTCATGGTCCAAGGGGATGCTGCGCGATGCATAAGAAAAATGGTACGCTGCACTCCACCTCACCACATCGCGCGGTCAGCGTGAAAAGAATAAAATGAGCGATGACCCCACGCCGCCGCCAGGACAACGAGAACAGAACCGAGGGGGACATTGCATTTTTTTTTTCTATAATGTACTCAAAAGACAGATTCCTCCGCGCCGAATTCTTTTCAGATGTTTTCGTGTTTCGCGAGAAGAAGAAAAATTTCACAATCCTCGCGGAAAACGCGCTGCCGAGTCATTAAGGAAACATTACCGCGAGATAAAAAGATTTTTTGGTGTGAATTATGCGCGCTGGAAGTTTAAATCGATACAGAAATTAACTCGGCGACGGAATTTTTCCTTCAGTACAAAATTATCAATGGCTCGGAATTGATCTAGTTCAACGGTTTGAGTTATGATCACCCTTATAAAAGTTTTAGGTCTGTGTCAGTGGGTCAAATCCAGGAATGTCCGATATCTTTAAGAAAATTCAGGAAGTTTGTAAAATTTTGGTACTCCTCGAGTTTTCCCTGAGGCTTACGACACGATAAAGAGATTATTAATATTATTACAAAATTTGCGTTCGTTATAAGTCATACTTGGAATTGTATTCATTTTTTTTTTGAGCTCGTTTACATTGCCAAATCATGAAAAAAGGTACATCATCTACACAAGGGTTTTTAGAATTAATCCTTTCGAATGTGAACATTTTAGATCTAGCAAGAATGAAATATGAACAAAAATTCGCAATTTCAATGTATATTCTTGGAAATGAGCACATAGAAACAAAATCTAATTGGTAATTTTAAGAAATCAAAGTAGGTAAATCAATATTATATTAGGAGTTTAATATGATGATTTCGAATTTGCTGATTTAGATTTACAAATTAAAATTTAGTCGCGTTTGAATGTTAAAGTTCTAATTTACTTCTGTCAACGTTTTCAAAAGATCTTGAAAACCTTCATAAATTGGTTTCTGTGTTACATTCGAAAAAACTATTTAAGAAGGTATATTTATTTTATGCATGTTAGTTAGTTATGAAGTTATTTTAATATTCGATTTTTGTCATATTCAGTTTCTACATAATGTCACTTATGGTTCGTTGTATGGAAATTTCGTTTAACAGAGTAGTAAAGAGACAAAATGTATTGCTGCGTATATCTGACTTACATTTTAATAAAATTAGATCATTTCCAACAAACAAAGTTAAATAACAATGACATTATTATTATATGTAATCTGAATTAAATTGAATAAACGAATTGCTGGTAACTTAATTGCCTTGATGTTCGTTGCATAGAAAGTAAAATTTTCTGTGATGAAACAAATTTTGAGCTAAAAATAGATACCCGAAGTTCGTTACAGAATAATTTAAGCTCATTATTCGGGAAGTTGTTTTGGTATAGTAATTATTTTATACAGTATATTATTTAAAAAGTTAAAAGTTCATTATACCTATGGGAGATTCTTCTTAGACAAATTTGTGACGTACATCTCTCTATCACAAGGTCAATCTGCTTCTCAGTCAAAAGCCTAATAAATAAATTCCTCTTTTACATAATCAAAAGGAACATGTGACACAAAAGCATTTCCCGTGCGAAGAATTAAACAAAATTCAGTCGCATCATAAATTTGCCGCTGACCAGCAACCGGTCAGCGTCGTAGAGGGTCACTCTCTTTCAAAATTTGTCCCCTAATTGGAGGCCGGAAGCCATCTATGCTCTGAGATAGCATCGAATTATGCACGCGGACTTATGTAGGCGTTTTGTCAGCCTAGGAATTGCCCAAAAATGAATTAGAGCTGATCTACCGAAAATGAGCTTCCTTCATTAGCGTACCCCCTTCCCGTCCTCGTTCTACTATATCTTTTTAGACTATCTTTTCTTACATGAGCAAATTAAGCAATAATTCTTCGACGGACTATCAAAGTTGGTTTTTTTTTAAATATTACCGGAGTTTGGTCTGATTATATCTCCTTTGTTTCGGGGAGTGAAAATCCATCAAATCAATTCGCCACACTTTTTTTGGGATAGTCTAACTTTTGACCAGAGTTCCTCTTTCTTAAAGAAATTAGCCGAAATGCTAGAAAAACAGCCGGAGTATTAGGTTTTTCTCCTTTTTCTTAAAAGTTGTTTATGGCTTGAGCTCATTAAAAACGTCGAAAACGAGGGCTTGGACACATAAATCGTCCGCGGAAGCAGGGATATAGCGACAAGTGATCATGTGTATTTTCATTTGCCTACATTATTTTGTAGAAAAACACGTATTCAGTGTGGACAATGTAGACAAATGAATGTAAGGGTAACTGAATCCGTTTCAATTTAGATAAATGTCTTACGATATCTTTTTCACGAAAAATCATACTTTATGGATTTTCATTATTCATTGGTTGGATTCCCCTTAAGGGGGGGGTACAGTATTTTCGATGATTTTTTTCATTTTTTTTTTATTGGCTTATTCGATTGTACAACTCTTCAAGAATATCCCTTCAAAATTTCAAGTTAATCCGAGCAAAATTGACGGAGATATAGTCATTTTTATACCGGTACCTCTTGTTCGTATTTTCGCGCCTATCGCATGTGCCGGAGTTTCATCGTTTTCGTGCGTATACGCGTTTCCTGAAAAACAGCTTTTTTTGAGGCGGTGTACATCATAACTTAAAAACTAATCAACGGATCTTTCTGAAATTTTGCACACTTCTTAATAAACTAGTTTATCAGGTAGTGACGTTGAGTTTTTGCTTAGATTTTGAGTCCTTTTTACTTTATAAACATTTTTCCGATGTCCGAACACAATTTTTTTCGTTTTTTTTCGTTTTTTTTACTTTCAAGTCGAATAAAAAATTTTTGACGCAATTTAATCAAAAAAACTCGACGTCACTACCTCAAGGAACTCTTAAACTAACAACATATTTTTGGTTTGTATGTTTCAGATGATTTGATCTCGAGATATCGTGTACACCGCAAATCACCTTTTTTTTTGGAGCGTCTACTAAAAAATGATGTCAACGCCTTATTTCTTGATATTTTTCAATAAAAATTTAACTGAATACTCCTCAAGTATTGTTCTTTATGATAGAATCGATCCGATTTAGTTTACCTTTAATAGATCTCCAAAATTTGACCTCAAAAATAGGCTTGAAAAATGCAAAATTAACTGTACCCCCCCCCCTTAAGAAATGTGGATTACATTACAGATTTGGGTTTAGCATTTGACCGAAAACTGGACTTTAAACAGCATATTGACCACATTGCTAAAAAAAGTAACGCCATACAAGGTTTCATTAGGAAATAGGGGATCCTCATGTTTTCAAGGCTTTATTTATTGGACTTCTAAGACCAAACGTTGAATATTTAATTGGTTTATGTTATCCCCGTCTTATTTCACACATAAATCAAGGATTGAGTCAGTCCAGAATCGTTTAGAACTACCGTGTTATGAAAGCAGACTTGCTTTAATATATTTACACTCACTAGAATGTCGCCGTGAGGTATCTAAGGTAGTTTTCACACGCTCGTCATTGACCGATTAAATGACCTTTTGTCTACAATAAATGTTAACGTACAAGGAATCTTAGAAAATTTTACTTCCTATAAACTCAGACCTAACAAAGATATAACTTTATATGCGATGTTTGCCACGAAAGAATCCTTAAATATTTTTAAACAATAGATTTTAGTTTAAGCAAGAACCAATTTAAAAATAGGCTCAGTAATATTAAACCCGAAAATTATTTACAGATTAAATTTGTACAGTCAGAGCAGATATCTGTTGATTGAATGAATAAATTAAAATTAAATATGTAAAGAATGTAATGAAATGTAAAAAATGTATATTAATATTCACTCTGCTCTGTATTCACTCTGCTATCCAGAGTAAAATTATTTTTGAAAGATCAAGGAAACTAGTTCATGCATATTACTCTTTAAAATCTTTAAATCTGCCTATTAAGATGTTGATTATCATGATTTTGTTTAAAACTAGAACTACCAAGACCAGTAGTCAATTCCTTCCTTGAATTAATTTTCTTTTCTTTTAATTATGTTTTTAAATTTATGCCAAAGCCTATTCAGGTTCAAAATTACGACATATTGAAAAAAATTTTAACTTCTAAAAAAAACTTATGACTACTAATTCAAATTTGAAATCATATTATTGAATGAAATTTATAAATGGTCATTCAATCATGATAATGCAGCAAATCACAATATATTGTTCTGTGCAAGACTTGCGCTTACGGACGTTCCTTCTATAATTTTAAATAATCTAGGACCCCCATTTGTTTGCAGCAATATTAATTTGGATATCATGCTTAATAGTAGTTTACTTTTTTAGCCAAGATTTATAATGGTTTTCGCAAATTCCTTAAACTAGTAAGGAAGCTTGATAATTCATATAGGCGTAGGCTGGAAGTTGCTTTTAAGGATTGTGTAAGATTTGTGCATTGCTTACCCAGGTTTGCTTACATAACTCCATATAGTCTTTCAATACTAGGATGTTCTCTTGCCACCTATTTCAAGAGGATACTGCTCATATTTTATACTTTAATTCTTACAAGAGAACTAGAGTATATTTTTAATTTATTAAAAATTCCTCGTTTCGATCCACGTCACCTAGCTTCTTTCTAACTCTCAGCTATTATTCTTATTCTTATTTTAATAACAAGATTAGTTCTCTCTAGTACATTACCCATATTTATAGTGCATTTTCTAAGAATTTTAATTCTTATGTGCTAATATAATAAAATGTATTGAATTGAATTGAAAAGTGCTAAGTGCTAAAGCTTACGTGTCGCGTCGGTTATTCTAGTCTTAAAGTTATTAAAAACACCAATCATGCATTATACTATATTTTGTTTCTGAAAATGATGCTTACACCTAACACAAGACTTCTAGGAAATACTGGGTACGGAGGTGTGTTGTATAGTAACTGTGCGAATGTCTTATAAAGGGTGTTTTTGAAAACCCGTTAGCACTTTAAATTAAAAAATTATAATAACACAAGGAGTTTACTTTTGATGAACATTTTTTTTATTCGAAAGATCAAATCATGATATTAATATTTAAAAATGACTTCGGGCATATGGCCACCCCAACTGTTTTCGACGAAGCGCATTCTATCAGTCCAATTTTGGGTAATTTTTTCGAATAATGTCGGCCGTATGTCACGAATAATACCAACATTGTTGGCTTCCAAATTGTCAATTGTTGCTAGTTTATCAGCATAAACTTCGAGAGGTGTCAGATCACACGATTTTGGAGGCCAATTTTTAGAGAAAGTTCTCGTAATCACTTTGCCGCCAAATTGTGATTTCAATAAATCGATAGTTTGTGTCGCTGTATGAGACGTAGCGCCATCCTGTTCATTTTCATTCCATTTTCGAAGAAATATTCATTTATTATTGTTTGGTAACGATATCCATTAACCGTAACGCGACCCCTTCCTCATTTTTAAAGAAATAAGGACCAATGATGTCACCAGCATCCGGATGTTGTCTCTAAGGTATTTTTTGGATTGGTCTCACTCCAGAAGCGACAATTTTGCTTATTATGTATATATTAAACCCATTAAGCTAAAAATGAGTCTTGCTACTGAAGACAATTATCAAAGTAAATTTAGATTATTCTTAACCGTTCCTCAAGCCTATTCATGATTACTTGGTAGACTATACTGAACATGTAATTCTAACAGCTCGGATTGACAGCAATCCCTATAAGAAATTCGACTACATATTTTTGTTTGTTAAATACCATCAAGTTATTGATTATCTACATAGTCTACTTTGCCTATATTACCTTCAGGAATATTACCCATTTTTCTACTCGTAAACAAGCGTGTAGACATAAAACGCGTAGACAATTTGCCCAACACTGGTGGGAAAAACCCCGAAAAAAACCACCGTCGACTAATGTTGTTGGCTAAGTTTTCTCTAGCGCAGTGGAACAGTAGCACCGCGGTGACAAATGGATGTAACACGATTTTGATGAGCTATTATTTATGTGTCCCACAGTTGTGGAGCACGTATGAAAAACGGCTGCAGGAGCTCCCGCAGGTGAACAGGGATGAGGTCATATACACTGGAGCTACCGCAAACGTGCCCTCCGATGTATACACTCTACTCTGGTGCCCCAGCAAAGCGGGCAATTTTTCTGCCTCGGGATTTTCAGTTTCACTTTTCACACGCTGAAATCGGCTGAACCAGCGCATAGGGCAAAATTACGTATGCAATACGGCAGAAGCAGTTTTGCAGCGCAGCAACAACGTATGCAAAGTAATGAGGCCGTGATGGAGTGGCGGTCACTCGGGGCAATTATGAACCTGTGGACACTGCGGCTGCACTTTCCAGGGGGGGGAAAAACCCCGCACGCCCTTTTCGGACCCTTATGAAAGATTCAACGCAGACCGGACCGGAAAAAATGCCCAAAAAACGTCACATTCTGCGGGATGAAAATGAATTTTTCACGTGTATTATGTCCCGCGCTGCATGATACCCTATGTTTTGTTATGTCCGGTTCGCCAGCGGCGTCGGGACGAGGGGGGGTCATCAGGTGGTATTCAGGTATATTTTTTTTGTTTTTGGTTTTTATTCGCGAATACCTCAAAAAATACTTGTGCCCCTTGTACACGCATGTTATTACCCTAAACACTGTAATTTGAGAGTGTGCGATCGCAGCCCGAACTGCGCGGGGAAATTAATTTTAATTGTACGCGCCCGAGTGTGCGGTGATGCGGTGCGCGGCGAAGCGAGCTACAAATCAAAATTTATGATTTATTTATATTAAACATTGGTGGCCGGCATACATCACCCCGGTGTCCGTCCGTGTGTCTGACTAATTTGTTTTATTTGCGTTAATTTTCGGATCGCACAACTTAAATTATCCCCGAAATTTGTTCGGTACGGCCTGTTCCCGCCCGGGCCTTCTACTGTCCGAGGGGCAATCGCCGGTTTAAGAAAGACAGCAGCAGCAGCACCAACAAAAGACGTTCCATAAGATGGGGCCAAGACGAAGAAAAAATAAATAAATAACAAAAATAATAAAACATCCAAGTGGCGCATCTTTGTATATCGGGGGCCTTTTGTAAAAATCTTAAAGATCAGCTCAAACGCGCGCTAATATCTTGCCAAGCTAAAAGGATTTTGATAATTGATGGCCCTCGGGTGAAGACACTAAGTCCACACTGCTAAATGCTTTCTACATTATGTGGGAAACTGCGGTAAAAATGTTTGCATATTAATTGAACTCGTGAATTTTTGATGAATTCACTGGAATTTTGTCAAACTCTTTAATAGGAGAAATTACCTTGAAGTTCTGTTTAAATGGTAATTTTTTAACGCTGTAAAATGACTCAAAGGACAATCTTGATTGCCAATTGAAAACATTCAGCAGATGTGAGAAAGTAATAAGTCTAAACATAGTCCATGACGCGCCCTCTGGCGGACACCAGATGTACACAAAAATATTATAATTATACTTTATACTTAATTATTTGCACCTTCATGCTTCTGAAGGCCTCAATTAAATTATTATTTGAGTAATATATCTTCATAATAATCTCAGTACAAATGTACACTCTTCAGTTGTTACTACCGAGATTGGTATGCTGATGAACATATGTAAGAATATGTAGATTTCAGAAAAAACTTTGGCAGACTTTTGTTATTGATTTTATTTAAAATATTAATAATTTTTCTTAAAAGTTGAACGTTCTGGATATCCTAACAAGCTTTAAAGAAGTTGGTTTGAAATAAAAATTCAGCTCATACAAAACAGTCGGTTTAAAATTGGAGGAAATAATGGAATTATGTTCCTCATTGAGTTCTCTAAACTATGGAAATCGGGCAAAAAGTCTGTTACTCGTATTATTACTTATGTTTTGAATTTTTCTGGGCAAGACATACTTTCAAATAGCATTATTTTATATCTTGCTTAGAAAAATGTTTTGATCTTGAGTTTCATAATAATGGCAGGACCTAGAAATTCAGGACATTAGCGGATTTTGTGCCCTACCCTTATAAAATATAGTGTCATAGACGTTTCGTTGCTAGGAGAGGAAGAAGTGGTACACGTAATCAAAAATAGCCATTTTTGATGAGTACGTCAGGTGAGATTAATCGTCAAAAAATATGTTCACAAAGGATTTCATCTTAAAAAAGATATAGCGGACATTGCCATCAAATAAACCAATCTTAATCCAGTTAATTAAGGCTAAAATTTCAATTTCCTAACAATTAAATGCTATTTGGCGTGCTCATCAAATGCTATTAGTTAAACGACTTTGAGATAGGCAGTTCTGATCAATAACTTTCAAATATGTTTCTTTCGTGCTTTCGTACTGTTCCAAATTTCATAGTTTTTATGTTATCACGGAAGTTAGTTAAACTGAACAATTATAGTTTTGCAACTGATCAATAAAAATTAAGAAATAAAACAAAATAACAATTGGTTTATAATATTCTTAATATGCTAAATTTTATAGAAAAAAAATAGTGAATAAGAAGTAATTTTTATAGTCTATAGTTTTCAGTCGAGATGTTTGATTCACTACTTCGAAACTCTTTACAAGATCATAGTAAAAAAAAAAAACCGTATTTCTTCCCCTTTCAGGAAATATTTTATATATACACTAAGAAAAATATTGCATTGTAGGATCTATCCGCGTTTTTTATTATCATGTTTTTAAAATTGGTTGCGGATCGTTGTACATTTAATGATACTTAATTTGAAACAACAATTGAACGCATTAAATAAGATATTCAACAAAGTGAAATCTTAATGCTACAATAAATATAGTTAATAATGAACATTTACAATGTTCTTCCAAAATTGTTGTTGATCATATTCACGATGGAAATTGTTAACTTCAAAGTTTAATGTGAAAAGTAGTTAAATTAATAATTTTCGACATTGGCTCTCAATCATATTTGAAAATTATTGTTTTTTCTGAATATATGAATTGCATATCTTGTAAATTGTAAAAGACTTACTCGTCATGATTGAAGAACAAACAAACATATTATCGGTTTCATATAAAAAAGAATTATTCAAAGATAATCAAAATCTACAAAATAGTAATGATTATTATTTCGCTTTAAATCAAAACCTTTGTACTTACTTAATTTTAGAATTTCTTAATCGTGTAAAATTGCAATTAAAAGGATTGCAGGCTAATTTTATAAGATGATGTTTTCCTTTCTGTATTATTGCAAAGTCCAATGGCTAAAAACTCTCCCTGGGATCTCATACATTGCATTCAAAATATCAAAGCTGACGTTCCAATTAATTTCTGATAATTATTCAAAACAAAATATCTCCTATCTGTCCAATCCGAGTGCAGAGCTCTGATCTTGCTGCTTTAAATATTGACATATTCGCTGAATGCGTTCGTACAATGTTTTGATGGAGCAATCTTGAAATGCCATTAAACCGTTTAATCAAATGATTTACGAGCACTCGCTGTCGAAGCAGTGCATGAAAGAAAAAAATATATATAAACAACAAAAAAAAAAAAAATGAATAACTGGCCAGACATTCTCGAGTAATCTCAAAACAGCCTTAATATTCTCGCCTTGTCTGAAGAGGTTCTGACTGCGTCTTTTATATAAAGTAGAAAAGGAAAAAAAAAAAAAAAAACGAACAGAAATTGTGGCAATTTTCGCTCATTTCGCCAGCGAACAGAAGCCGACCAATTTGTCAGCGGCTTTGATTCATGCGATTCGCATTCCGCGCTGATAGCCGGCAGAAGGCAGCAAATCTCGGCCGTTTTATCAGCAATTAAACACGATTATGATAAACGAGCGAGGCCATTAGCTGCCACCAGCTCATCTCGCCGCCACATGACATTCTAATCGGTGAATTGCCGCGGTGCGATTCATCATGGTGTGATTATTAGAGCCGGATTTGAACCCGATGAAATAACACGAAAATTTACCTCCGCACTTATACTAAAATATTGCTCGATGGCGAAAAATAGCCGCTGCAGAACCGCAAGAAATATGCCCGCAGAAGTGCACACACCTACATACAAAAGCAGCGGTATAGTCGCGGATTCTATCTGCAGCATCCTCATCTCCTTAGCTGGGCGCGATTTCATTTCAACGTCATTTCAGCGAAGAAAACTGATTTAGCGTGGAGCCGCACCGCGCCATGGTCAAGTCGCGCTAAAACCAAACAGCGCCACTTGTCCGCTGCGTTGTTAGTTTTCCCTCATGTTAGATAAAACGGCCTGATAAAAACATTTTACGTTCTATAGAGGCAGAAAATTGCACCATGCATCGGACTAGCGCGAACAAAAAGACCCCAACTGCAAAAAAAAAGAAGCATAAAAAAGCCCCACAAAAGCACCAGCAAGACGGCCAAGATACAGTTTAAGAAAATTTTTAATAAACTTGAAGTGGCCGCCGATTCACTGCTCTGCGCTCGTCTTAAAGAAAAACAGTGGGAACATGCTCTTTCTTAAGAATCAGCAGCGGGATGAGCCCCTCTACCGAACTGATGGCATACCCGCCGCAACTGGCATGCGGTTTTCTTTAAGAGAGAAAATTGCACGCGGGCAAGTGAATTAAATTGATTGAACCGCAATTTTCAGGCCGTTTTCATAAAAGCGTTTTATTAGTTTTCGAAATGGGATCAATTTTTAGCGTGATACATTTTAAATTTATTTCAATTTAAAGGATATATATTTTGTAAATTAAGAATATTCTCAACATTTTTAATATTTTCATTGTATATGGCTTCAAGACTGTTATGTTTCTAATTAAAATCCCCAATAGTTTAGATACTACAGGTCGTTAAAGTAGGCTGAAAATATAATTTATTCATTATGGTATATAATGCAAATTTTTTCCTTATCCATAATTAGAAATTTTGGTTCAGAATTTTTTTTTATAAACAATTTTATGAGTAACAAATACATTTTTTTTTTTTAATTTTAATTTTAAATTCACGGGAAAAATTGAAAATAAGTTTTTTCTGCTTTCATAGTGGATAAGGCGAGAGCTATATTCATATATTATATAAAAAGTCACGAGTTCTAATGACACCAATCTAATTTTTCGATTTAACGTAATTTTTAATAAAACTATTAAATTCCAGAATACTGCGGACATTTCTTATTTTTTTCTGGCAGAGTAAATAGAATCATATTATAGTGTTACTTGATGCCGGTAGATTATAACTCTCCATCATTGCTCTCCTTGTATTATATCCGTGAATCTGTGTTCTCAAAACTAGGTTAATAGATGATCTTCCAGATATCGATTTATAACGATTTTAAAACTTACATATCCCCTTAAAATAATATTTTCCCTCCAAAAGAAAGCGCGCCAGTGGCGCTCGTTGATTTATGCAAGGTCGGCACAGCTGAAGCCATCAACCGGGACGCGCAGGGAGCTGCGCGCGGATTTTTTTCTTCCCTCTCGCTCGCCGCTGTGGTGGCCGCGCCGCACGCATGAATTATGGCGGCCCATACACGAACAGCTGATCGACGCGGAGCGCACAGTGACGGAGGAGCGAACTGGTGTGGCCTACCGGCCGCGCGGCTAGCCAATATGATTCACACGTCACGCTCTCGCCTGCGTCTGGGCCCGGCACTCGCCGAAATGTTTTCACCCATTTTTCGCCGAAGCCCCGCGCCTAAAATAAGAGCGCCGTGTGTGGCGTGGCCGCGTTAGCCGCGTTAGCCGCATGTGCGCGCCTCTGCGAATGGGCGTTCACTGATCTTCGCGATGATCCGCGACTAAGTCGAAATGGACGCGGAATCGCCGGTATTCCTGTGATCGCCACTAATCGCGATGATCTGAGCGCCCGAAAACTTGATTATCGCGCGAGGTCACTGTAACGATTAGAATTTGAGTTGTGATCATGTCAACTTCGTTTTAGCTTACGTGACGTCACGGAACTGGGTCCCAATGAGGGCGATCATTTTTCATAGAATTTGTAATAATTTGGCCGGCGAAAAGGTTCTGCTCGGAAACACGTGTTTTCTGCCCCAAAAACAACATATTACGTCTAATTGAGAGAGACGGCTGCTGAGGCATTTATTGTGAATTATAGTAGGCGATTTGTGACACTCACTGAATGAAATATCTTAATGTCTGCATTTGCTGTGTGGAAGATGGCACTAGCAATCATAAATTTAGATTGAACACGTTCCATAAAATTATGCTTTTGTGACATATAATTCCAAGATTAATGAACATGCTGGTCCAACACAGTTCGATAGAAAATATCAATTTTAATTCCTTTTGAATGGAATCTATGATATTGTGATATATGATAATTTTAATTTTAATTGATGTATTCTATTGATTTTGCTATATTTGATTGATGGTCTTATTTAAAAACTAGTTCTTCTTTTCTCTTGCAGCATAAAGAAAATGTTTGAATAAGGTGCCGTATTTCCATATTCAGAATTTTATGTATTAACACATTCGGGGAATTAAATGCTAAAGCAACCTTTTTTTTTAAGTAGGAGACACTATTTGAAAGTAAGAGAAGTTTTTGAGACGGTTAAAGGGTTTGACTACAGCAAAATTGTTAGTTTTAATTTCTTCAAGGTCAAATTAGAGGACTAGAGTCAAGATTTCAATGCCAAAAGAGCCGATTTCGAGTTTAGTTTTTTTTAAAAATACGTGTCGTAAATTTGTGCGCTTGTCTAATTGAATCAGTCATCTCTAAAATCACACATGTCACGATAAATACCTTTTTCCCTGAGTAAACATATTTAAAATTTTTAAGAAGGCCGCAACACATCCTCACGAGGTTTGAATGTTTTAAATTCAAATTCGGCTGCACCAAGGCCGAACGACGGCCGCACCGTGAAATCAAAAATCGGACTTATACATGTAAAACCGTATCTCCTTCATTTAAAGGCCACCACGGCTGACGAAAAATAGGCTACAACAATTTATAAATATATAGTATATCTACATATATAAATTTGTGCGGCTGTGGGGCAGCTGAGGTGCGGCCGTTGCCGTTTGTACTCAGCCGTTAAATTGTTTCACAAATTATTTCTAATCCGTGCGGCCGTTTCATATTTTTGAAAAACATTATGGATCGTATATAGCCGTCGTACTGCCGTTAGAAACTGTGGGGCCGTGGTGCAACCGAGGTGCAGTCACCGTTCAAAAAAGCTATTTAATACCTAAATAATTTTGATTATAGGCATATTATACACCTGTGTTCAAAAAAATAGTAGTGCAAGTGCTCTTGTCTGAAGACACTGCTATTCATTGCTTATGAACTAAAATGTTTTTAATTATTCATCAGATTCTTAAACACCTGATGTTGTGTTTTGTGCAAAAGTTGTCTTTGTTTTGTACATGAGAATTTGTAGAACAGCAAACTTGCCGCATTGGTGCACTACTATTTTTTTGAACACAGGTGTATATACATAAGTATATATAATATGCCTTTTCAAAAGTGACAGAGACCAAAAATTCAGTTAGAAATTCAAGAACATATGGTGCAGCTATCAAATATGCCAAATAAATATAAAATTGAATATATTTTTGGCATTTCTTACAGATAGTGGCTATACAAATTTTAAATTCCAAATTTAATAGATCTAAGTATAATCCTCTCTTAAATAGAGCGTGTTCGATTACGATTTTTCTTAAATATTATTATTACCTAAAGTACAGCAATCTTATGTGTGCCCTTAACAGGGCACTCCATCAAAAACCAGTTTCTCTCGTCTAGCACAAAATAAAGATGCTAGAGTAACCGTCTCGTCAAGCAGCAGCAAGACAGCATAAAACTTTTTAGATATTCGCGAGTAGATAAACATTTGCGCGGCAACTCACCGAACAACTTTATCTCGTTTGCTGCGTAAAACCAGTGCAAAGTTAATCTCCTTCCCGCTGAGCAGCTATGCAAAATTGCAGTTTAGGACGCCGCCCGATGCAACTCGAAGGTGCATCGTCGCGTCGGTCGTCTATAAGTCTCATTAAAGTAAAATATAAATTAAAAAGTAAAACGTCCGCTCCCTGCGTGTGTCTCATAAACGCCAGGCGACAAAACTCTCCGCTGCTGCGTTCGGACACTACACGAGATTTTATTAAAATTTCAATAAATTTCGCGAGCAGGTCAACGTTTTGTATGGGGCTCTCCTCGAAAATCGCTTTTTGTTTGTAAACATGAAAATTTACAATTTGTGGGAGGAGCCTTCTCGAGGAGGATAGTGCTCAAGGTGGGGCGGGTTTGGGGCTGCTACAACGCGCCAATAGAACCCTTCGCCGACCTACAACCCTTTTGTATTGACGTTACCATTTCACCAAGCGGCGAGTTTTATCTAAAAAAAAAAATGTTTTAGCGTTTTTTAACAATATCGCACAGTATGTAGCTACTATACGGGTACCGCCCCGAGCCCCAGTCGCAATTTACACCGAATGCAGTCGCCTAAAGTGCAGCTAAAGGATGCGCCACATTTTAACAGAGTGCACCACGGTGGAATCATCAAAGCAAGTGAATTGCAGCCTTCCGCTGGCCTGCCTGCTACTATTTCGGGAGCCCCCGGGAACTACGAGGGCGAAGGGCTGGGCCAGGGAGGCGCAGCAATTTTTTCCACATTTTTCCTATTTTTATAAGGGACTCTGTCGCTTTTCTCGTATTTTCGGGACGCGTACGGGCGAATAAAATAGTTGAACACCACACACGCGACATTTTACATTAATAGCGGCCCAAAGCAAAAACAAAAAAACTGAATAAAAAAAGATGGAAAAAAAACGCGCGGAAAAAAACACGCCAGAGTGCCGCGCCACAACGAGCAACAAAAGTGGACGCAACGAGAGCATCCAGACAAACTCAATAAATTGCCCGGCGATGTGATGTAGCTTTTCGGTCACTTGACATTGTAATTTATCCGAACGTCACATAAATTGACGCTAGTTTAAAATTTAATTAAACTCCCCTCTAGTGAATTATTCACCCTAAATATATAAATTTTGCAGCGGCCGCCGCTCTTCCTGCCGGCCTCGCACGGAAGCGTCTTCAGGGTATGCAATCGTTGCAGCTTGCAACTATTTAAACACGAGTTAGAGAAACTCATAAGTATCTTAGATATTGTGCCAAAATGCGGCAAGTATCTGACCTTATCGTGACAGTTTTTTTTAACCACAACTAAATAAATCACTCACTTTCACTGCGTCAAAATATGCTTAGGATAGTATTTGACAGGATCAACGCTACGTGGACCACCGGTGGTCCACATCTAATTTTTTCAACTAATAAAGTTGCATGTGCATCTGTTAATAGTTTCACGAAATTAATCAGACACTTTTAATTTGCCGCCAGAACAATAAACTTATAATCTCGTGCTCTTGTCCATCATGCAAGCTTCCAAAAAGCACGCCAAGTGTGTTAATATAATTTTAAAAATATCCTATATTTGGTAGTTCAACCAAAACGCAGTGACGACACACTTTTATTTTTACAGCAGCATTTTGACCCACATTTTTTCAGAATAGTTTGAATATTATATTTGACTCTCCTATCTTCTTTCACCAATACTCACCTATTGTATATCTAAAGCTGTAGAGGTAGCTCGGACTGGCTCAAGCTTGGCTTAAAATTGCTTCATACTTAGGCTCAAGCTTTGTTTAAGCTTAGCTTGAAGTTGGCTCAAGTTTACTCTACCTTCTCTAATTCTGGCTTGATTCAAGTCTATCCTAAGCCTTATTCAAGCCTATCCCAAGCCTGATCTTATGCCCATCAGATTTTGACACTTGTCGTGACGTAATGATGGTAAGTTTTCTTTGACAAATCGAGGGAAATTATTTAAATTAATTATTTGGCGACAGGTGCGATAAATTACAACAGGAGTATAATCATAACAATGTATGAAGGAAAAAAACATATTTCTTTCAAGAGGAAAATTTAAATAAAATATTTGAAGAAATTACTTAAAAGTATCTAATAAATTTCAAATGGAATTAAATTAAATATTACGTTTAAACAACTAATTATGTCTGTTAAGTAAAGTTTTCATCTTCCCAAAGGATGTGAAAGATTTTTTGATTTTGTTTTGAATGTGTTATAAAATGAGAAGAATTAAATTTCTATGACCTAAATCTGCCTGAAGCTTCTTTTAAGCCTGGCTAAAGCTTGGACTAAGTCTGACTCAAGCTGGATTAAGAAAAAAAAACATGAAATAATTTATTTCGATATAATTTCGAACCTCAAAGAATATCTCAATGGTCTTAAGTATAATAGAGTCAAAGTGGACTTTCCACAAAATTTTGTATCAACTACATAATTACCTCATCTTTTACCGTCTTCCACGATTAGCTCTGTCAGGAGAAACACGTTTTGACACCAAAAATCAATTTGCATCATGAGTCTGCCAACTAGAAATTGTAAAATCATGACGCCTCGCGGGCCAAAACATTGCGCAGCGGACGACTATTTGCTCATAGAATAGCCGGACAAGATAAGGAGCCACAAAACCGGCGACTTTCTCACATGTCTCTAATTTGTTTTTCATAAGAAAGGTGCCCCTGGAAGTTCACTGGCATCGAAACTATGTAAAAATATTTCATTGTGGAACTAATTCTATACGATAGGATACTACATTACTGCCCTGTGGCGAATTCTTCTGTAATTGGTCGACAATTTATGCGAACTTGATTGGTTGAGAAAAGATTGAGTTATGAATCAGAAGCTACCTGCACGGCGGCGGCACTATTTTGTACAGTGACTGCATTGCGTTGATAGTAAACGTGCACCTGATGTGGGTCACGCGTTAGAGCTGAATTTATGGCTAGTTCAGCAAATGCATAACTCCGTTTATAAAAACGATGGATAGCCACTCATTTGCCCTTTTATTTTTAAGGAGTTTGTCATCGAGGACAAGATCCAGCAAAAAAGTCTTGCATTTAAATATAAGGAAGTGTTCCAGACGCTTCCTGCTTTTGGGTCTTTCCAAGACCTGTAGGCAATTACAGAGATTAAAATGTTCAATCAGAAGCAACATAAGCAACGTAGGCTGTGTAATTGCTTATTTACATTTAATTACACGGTTGATCCGGTTTGGCGGCCTTAAATAGTTTGATAACTTTAGGAGATACGCATCCAAAATTAATTTTCATAAATGAAAACATGTAAACAAGCTTCTCTCGAACTTGAAGGTTTAAGAAGGGGTTATAAGTTTCAAGAAAAAAAACAACAACAAAATATTAATATGAAAAATTTCGTTTCTTAAAAAAATTGCAGTAAGCTTTTTAATTTTCATTTTGAATTTTTGCGACGTGTTCCATAATTTTTTTTAAAATGTTCAAATTTAAGGTAAACGCGAGCTTTTTAACGCGCTTTTATAATAGCTTCACCTGTCATAATGTAAGCAAATTTTACAACCCACTTTTCACCCACTTCTAATTGTCTTATCGAGTTGAAACTTTGCAAACTTCTGCAATTCTGGTGACAATGCAATAATATGGTACAATCGAGCTTGTGTGCTTATGTAGGTGGAAGGTAGTTATAGGAACGCCTGAATAGCTAACAATGGTGTTTTTTAGTTTTTCAAACTATAATTTATTTATTTTTTTAATATAACCGTATTTTTGTCGAATACGCGACGCGGCGAAAGTTTCCGTTTACGGATATAATAAAAATTCTGCACCACCATCTGTCAACAAATTGTCCGGTATTGAATAACCATGAATAAGTGACAACTGGTACAATGAGGTTTTCTGCATTACTAACTTCAAATATGAGGCGAAGTATTATTGAATCTGACATATGAAACTATTCTTCATAATAAAAACCTTTTCAAAAATGACGATATAGCTGTAAATTTGATTTTAACTATTGCTCCAGAAACAGACTTTTTAAAAATAATGTTGATCGTAAAACTTATAATCACAATTCATATCTTAGTTAAAATCATTAATAATTTTCTTAATGACATAAAAATAACATACCTCATCACTTTTACCTAATTCCTAAGTATCACCCGCAAATAAGTTTTACAATTCTACATAAAACTGAATTGATCGGAGTGCAGTACCACCCTGTAAAATCAATTTCTCACAATAAACTTGGAAGATATTAATTCATGACAGGTAAAATGCGTATAACAACGCAAGGCAACACGACTGGAGCAGAGTAGACCGTCATCACAGGGCGGCGGCCTAAGAAACGTGTGTGCGTCAATTTATTTCTCGCATGCGCGCACGGCTTAAAAGACCTCATGCTCCGCGCAACATGTCAGGGAACTCGTGTTCAACGGGTTTATTTTCCTCCGATAAAACAAAAGTCAAAAGTAAGAAAGCAAAACGATCACCTGAGAAGAAGGAAGGGGCCGCGAAGTCGTCGATATCTCATCGCGTTCGGGAGCTTTTTAATAGACGCTCATTGATCAGATCGACGAATTAATAGGGCACTCGTTTGCACCGATCACAAGGCGGGTGCGGTGCCTTCGACTGAGCAATAGAAGTTAATGCTTGAAAATCATTGGGGTAGATTATTCCACTGTAAAATTAATAATGTTTTGTTTCTTAATTCGACATTTCTATACCAGAATACCCTCGTAATTTGATACTTAATATACATCTTTGCAACAGTCACTGCAAACATATTTTTATAGAAGAATATTTTGACAATAGGCATTTCTTATATAATAATAATAATACCTACATTTATTTTTTTAAAAAATCGATTTTTCAAACATAAACTTTAGACCTGTAAAAACAATATACAATATGGTATATAAGTGCAAAATGCCGAGAAATATACATATATATAACGGATATAATACATCATGTCCAAGCGCGTGAATTGCAGAAAACAAATTTAAACGTATTTTACTCGAAACCACATTTTTTGACGTGGTTAGCAACTTTTTGAAAAAAAACTATTCAACGTATTGGGCTCAAATTTTCAGGGATGATTCTACACGTGTGTGGCTATAGTGTGAACTAGAATAATAAATATCAGTTAATATTTTACCCATTTTTAACCATTTTTTTACTTAAGAAAGGGAAACAAAATTCAAAGGTCTGCCATTTTGATTTTTTTTTTAACCATAATACTTTACTCGAGTTCACACGATAGAGGCTGATTTATATTTTGATATCCTGCTCGAATTTTTTGTTTCAGACGTTCACCAGCTGAGATTTCCTGCCAATCGTTTTTTTAAAGGGACCTAATTACGGCAGCCCTATCACAGCCCTATTTGAAAAAAAAAATATATACGAAAATAATTTGTTTAGGTATGTGTATTTTCAGCTCTTAAAATATTGTATCATTAAAATAAATTTTCGTAAGAAAAAGAAAATTTGAAAAAACCTCCCTCCTTCAAGGTAAAATAAAAGTAAATATATTTTGAAAAACATAAAAATACCATTCTATTTATAATGAGAAATATAAATGTAATTCATATTACATATAGAAAGAAGAAATCAAGATTCTTTAAAATTTAACCAAAAATCGAATTGCTGTCATCTGTCATCACTTTCATAAACTATTAATCCTTCTTTCCTGATTGATTTTATGTCATTTTCATCACTCGATAGTATTTAATACGGTTCTGGTTCGGTGATAGAGAAATAAAAGAAAATCTCGGATTGGCAAAACTTGGTAATGAAATCTATAATTAACAATTGTGGTTGGTTTTTGATTAGATTTTTATTGATCTTCTCATATTATGTAAGTTAAGCACTTAATATTATATCGATGTAATTGAAGAGCTCGTTCAACATTCGGGTTACTTTGGTAAAAACTATTAACTAATTTTTATCCTAAACAAACTCAGACGATTTTTACTTTATTTTCACTTTTACCAGTTTTTTCCTTTCAAATTTCTTATTTTAAAAACCGTGTAAAAACGAGATCCTGTAATAAAAAGTACCGTGCAAATTTGGGGATAGGTAAATTAAGAAAATTAGGGTGTTTAAACTGATAAAACTTCACTCATGTTTTTTCCTACTACAATTTCAGAATTTTTCTTTTGTACTCATTAAGACCTATGGTGAACTATATTTTAATTAATGTATACATCTTTAAATAAATAAATGAAGCTGAGTACAGATTAGAAAGTTTACTAAACATACTTAACAAAGGATAAAAATGTAATTTCCTTTCTGTTATCTTTGGTGATCTTATGATTACAAAACAAGATCCTCCTGTAACCGAAGACAACACCGTGATCGCACCGAAACACCTTCTTTAGACAGAAATTCGCTAGCGGTGATGTTGAGAAACGTAATCTAATAAGAATCTTGTCTGGAAATTCTGAAATTCCTGTCAAGGTGTTCGGGCATTACCTGAACGCAATAAGACCGCGTAATAAGAAAAACTGCAAGAAACCAGTTCTCTTTCGTTGGACAGATTGTCAGTCATCCGTGACACACACCCCTCTGGCTTGTAAATGGTGTATCGTCGTTATCTTGGCCTATGCTTGCGAATAATTTTCCTTGTTCCAAGAGATACACCTCAAAACGGGCGCAAGTAAAACAGACAATTTGTAGCCTCGGTGCTTTTGGTTTCATTTACCTGTCACGAAACATAAATGCGAACGCATTTAATCAAAAAATCACCTTCGACACACTGACACACAGCCAGACCCAAAAGCGAGCCTATGTTTCTTGGGCGCTCCTCTTTCGCGGCCAGAAAAAGGCCTTGGGTATCCCTGGGTCGTTTTTGCACGTTATTTTTACTTTGTTCGCATATAAATTAAAAATTTCGTACGGAACTACGATAACTCATTCCGGCGAGTGGTGTAGCGGTGTGTGGGGCTCATCTGCTGTCGAACGGGCGGACAAAGTAGCCCCGCACATAGTCTTGCTTTTTCCTCAGTACGCCATCGTCGTTTTGGCTAGAGCCCCTTAAGAAAGAAAAAAACGCCTTAAGCCGAAGACGACAGACGGCAACGTCACACTACCACAGCCGCACTGAACCTCGGCCACGGCAGAGGTTCCCAGTGCGAACGCGGCCTTTTTAAATTGATTTTTGCTCGTGCAATTACGTTCGCCTTCTTATCGTTTTTGTTTTGCCCACCACACCGTCCAGGTCCAAGAAAAGACGAAGACGGCGGTAACGCGCGGCGAACGAAGACACCGGCCGGCCTTTGTGCAGTTTCTCGCTTTCCTCGAGTTATCAATTGCTTCACGTAGCAATCAGAAGGTGATTACTACTCCGCGCTGAAGGGTTAGTAGGGCTACTAGTTATGACCTAGAAACCTGCGATGATTTGGCCGGGGAGGGGCTTTTCACCAGCAAGATTGCGCGCCAATTTGTTTGCTTTCATAAAGATTACGAGGTGCGATTGAGAGCGATTTTTGTCGATAGCTGAAAGAAAACGACATATCAATTGTCGACTGTTAGTTGGAATATTAGTTCATCGAGTCGACTTTTTCGATCGATCGATATCGACTTATTAAAAATGAGGCTTTTAGTTCATACAACTGAGCTTCGGCAAGTTTTTTTTCGTTAATTTTGTCGACACGATTTTGTAAGTCATATTTATGACAATCAAAGTCGATGTCGACAAGTCCAATGCGATTATTAGTGCTTCGTACCAAACTTAGAAGAAATTGTGCACTTATGGTCTTGGGCTTATTGAAATGCGATTCCAAAAATATATTTAGAACTAGATGAGCTCTAAACTTGCAAATGGCCATTTTTACAAAACATAGAGGGCTACAATCCGCTGCAAATTTCAAACTTGTTTCGCATAAAATACTTATTAAAAAAATTTTCCTATTATGAGAAAATTATTTTCAAGTATCTGATTGAAAAATATTAGTGATATTAGCGTGTTATCTGTAAAGATCATAAGCACCATCTTTTAAATCTCTACGATTTTCATATAATTTAGTAAATTTACTTTTACCCTGTTTGTAAAAAGTTGAGATTGTATTATATCACAACCAGAAACAAAATATGCTTCTTACACATTGGTAATGTTTTTTTATTATTATAATAAAAAAATGTTGTGGATTTAGCTGGTTTAAGAAAATATATCTCTATATAAGTAGGTGTAAAAGCTATTAATAAAACTAACACATCAATATCTTCAGCAAAAACAACAAAATTTTCTGCTTCAGTATTAATTGCAGTGTTTATGATTAATGTGTCAGCATCACCTTCTGCTTTTATGTATATTTATACCTTTATATTGGCAACTCGGTGTAACATTTTTTTTTTTTTAAATCTCGAAATGGGAATATCTCTTGGGAAAATTTATTTGTGGACAGGTTTGATTATCAAATAAGACCAAAATATTAGAGATTTTTACATTTCAAAATAACTCTATCGACTTTACTGATCGTAGATTTGTCGAAAATATTATACAATATATTTATACATATTATTATATATTTATAATACATATTTTGACGAGCGGCGGATTGGAATTACACATCAAATGGGGATTTTGTTCTTGTGGATTTTTTGGTTTGGAGATTTTGCATTTGGGAATTTCATAGGTAAACCTTATTTAATAGGTTGATTGGTTAGAAAAAGTAGTAGTAGCTCTTTTCATAACTTTCAAACAAATTAAGTAGCTCAGGTTGCATTTTGGCTATTTCATTATAGTGTGTCGATGGTATAAACTTTCAAATGGTAAACTTTTTACTTTTTGGTATAAGAAAGTGAAAAAACCGGGAACATTCCAATTCATTCAGAAAAACTAGGTTTCGAGCCAGAAATCTAAGTGCATTGGACTAATTATGAGAAATGATTTTCACAATTAGGCCGAATAATTTGTTTCTGAATCAAACTCTCAACGACTAAGAAATTGCTTACGTCGCCTTGTGCGTCACAGCTCGCGACTGTATAAAGTAAGTCCAAGGAATCATCCGAGACCACTGCAAATTGCATGAAAAAGAATATTCCTTCTGTCTGTCTGCTGAGATACCCGACAGCATTGCATCTGGTATAAGATTAATGCAAATTTTCGATCTCAAAAATGAATAACCACCCTGTGCTGCTCTCGAGCACAATCAATTTCTTGGGGCTCATATGCAGTGCTCGGGTAATCAAATAAAGAAAATAAAAAAAATAAAAAAAAATCAGTGCCCAGCACCGCGCAGATCCAGCGGGCAGCTAAAAGAGAGAGAGAGGGCCAAAAACAGCGAGAAAACAGGAAAAAATCAACGGTCGCGCGTTCATAAATCAAATCGCACGATAGAATTCAATTAATCTCGTGAATTCGTCAAGTCCACTTTAATGTAAATAATTTAGCACGATATAAAATTATTAGCGGGACCACCCACAAGTGAGTTTTCTTGTTTTCTGGCGCAGGCAACGTGACGTCGCGGTACGTCAGCGGTCGCCGCAAACGTCGCGCCGCTGCCGCGGCTAAGTAAAAGTTAAAAAGCGAAACATTCATTGGCTCTGATGGCCGCCGTCTTGAGATGTTCTTTAAGATGCACCTTTTGCGATTTTCACTCCCAATTACTATCATTTTTTGCTAAGGTTTAGCCCGTGCCTGGTGGGCGATGGGTGGGTGGGTGAACACTATCATCAAAGTGTGATGATTGCCGCGAGAACCTTCGTGAAATCGCCCAGTTTTGTGCACTTGCTGGGTGGCAAGAAAGCCCCACCTGATGGCGGGTACAATTACCTTCAAGCATGCAACCGAATTTGCTTTCTTCAAACCTGCGCTTTTAATTGAACGCCTGAGTTGTGCACTTGAAATGCAGAATTTGCTCGAGTACTTTCATTTAATTGAGGAGCACTCCTCCTGCCATCCAATTTTGCAGCCACTCAGTCAAACGACAATTAAAAGTGTCGTTTCGGCAAAAACATATACTCATACTAAAGCATAGGCTTACTAATTTCCAGTAAAATGTTTCTTTAAAACCTTTTTTCAAAGTTTCTTTTTGGACAACATTTCCATTAGAATTCCACTCCTACATAACGTTGGATCATTTCATTTATATGGCAGAAGAATCATGAAAAATTCGTTACCTTAAGAAATCTTAGTCAAATTCAAGTTTAACTTACGTTTCGAGCTACTTTGGCAAACCTTTATTTTCTTAAACATTTGGCTAAAATAAGGTTGTTTCTATCATCATCACATTTCTTTGCTTTTGGCAACACCAACTACTACGACTTACCATATTTTTTATCAGTATTACTTTTTTCTTATTTTTTTTTTTAAGTCATAGAAAAGAAGGGTATTTTATATATTTTTTTAAATCTTAAAGTAGATTAAGTAAATTTCCTTAAAGATAAAATTCCAATATTATTGAATGTAGTTGTCAATCCAGAAAGGGTTCATTTATCGTTTGTTAATTATTAAATTTAATAGCTTATAATCTTCCATTTTAGTACGGATACTCAGAAGCTATAATCACATCGGTCCCAAATTTTTCGACTCACCCAGCATTACTAGTTAACACTAGGTTTACCGAGTGGTCATTTTGACCCATTGAAGTTTAATTTGAATTTATTTTCTCCAGTACAATGCATGCTGTATTTTCTGAAAATATCTTGATTAATCTTTATAAGACATTTAAAATAAACTGACACGGGTGCAAATGACCCTTCGATAAACCTAGTGTTGAAACATGTTTCTAAATGACTTGTAGCATTACTTAGAAAAATTGTAAAGAAAATACTCGTCAATAATATTTCAAGGCTTATAATCTCTTAAGGGGGTATTCTAGTCTAGAAATTAAAAAAAATCGATTTTTTTTTTGCTATTTTAAAAGTTTAACTATTCAAGAATATGTCTACAAGAGGATTTTTCAAAATTCAAATTATTTCCAGAGTTATAGGTATTTTGCTGACCCGGCATTTCATGACTTAGACTGCGAAAAACTTTACGCGAAACTTTAAACGCGTTTTTCTCGAAACTGTCTTTTTCAAAACGATACCCACTATTTCTCAGGTTCTACTGGACCGATTTACTTGAAATTTTTAGAGAGCCTTCTTTATAGACTTGTCTATAGCTGGAATTACCCCCATCCCCAAATTTCAATTTTTACTATTTTAAAAAAAATTCGAAACAACCCGAAAAAGTGGTCCAAAAAGTGTTTTTTTTTTCAGGCAGTCGCCATTTCGTGAAAAAAATTGTTTCCAACTTTTCCGTAGTACCAGCCATTGCGACATTATTCTAGATTAATAATTTTTTTTTTTTTTGCTTGGTTTCAGATTGCTAGGAGGGTTGAAATCGTGGGTATGGTCACGTGCCAATTTTTTGAGACCCCCCCACTTCATCAGCTGCTAATTTGTGGAATGTTTTAATTTTTTAATTTTTTTCTCTATTCTTATAATGTTAATAAATAACTTATAAAAAAATGGATGATAAAAATATTAATTGCCTTTTTTTTACGACACTTCAAAAATTACCTGAAATTCATGCCTCTAGACTAGAATACCCCCTTAAAACAAAAAATATGTAACACAAGTTGAAACCATATTGTCAAATTCTACTTTCGAGCAATTAACTATTTTTTGGTTTGAAAAAAGATAGTTGTATAATTTGATACCATTTTTCTTACTTAAACTAAAAAATCGAAAATTTTGAATCACGTTTCCTTTCCTGTTGTATTTTACTCCAGAAATACCAAATATGAATACCATCAGATTATATAATATATGAAAATAAATAAAAATTCCATTCATCTCTGTTTCAAAAGGTGCTCCTTGATAATAAATGATTTAATTTTAAAATCAATCATTTTCATCGTAAATAAATCGACAACTAAACGATCACGATTTTCAACTCGACATACCAAATTAAGCCATCAGAAAAGCCTACGCATATTTTTTTACCTCTCAGGAAATGAGCAAAAATAAAATGTTAATGAAGCATAACTGAAAGGTTATCACCCCAATATCGCGGTTGAGTAATTGTATCAAATTTTCAATAACATAATTCAGAGCAATTTGAGTCCAGAACAGGAATTATTCAGAATAAAAAATTGGGTGTATAATTTTTGCAGTATTTTTCAATCAGAAATTGGTTTCCTGTTTGATTTTACGTTCTGAAAGAAAAGGTGAGGAAAGTATGAATTTTCATTTTTTTTTTAAATTAAACAACATTGTAGTCAATGGATGGTGAAATGTGTGTCTTGTAAAAAAATATAAATTTTAATTATTTTATACACATATTTGAGAAGATCGGCTCATCAGAAATTTCGCAATATTTTTTGCACTAATTTGGAATGCTTTTATGCTTTGTTATCGCCTTCACTTCAACTATCCAACCCACGTGGATTCTGAATTCTATTTTGATGCAAATTAGATTGTTTCTCCATGAATAGGCCAAATTTAAGTTTTGCGCAATAAAAACAATATTTTAACTCTTCTTCAACTGATTCAAATTCTTCACCATGAAATTTAATTAACAAAAAGACTTTCTTGCAGATTTTCGACATAAATGGGTTTTTGACATAATTTATGGTTTTTGCTAATTTATTTGGTCAGCTAATGGATTCTCTTACAATATTTGTATTATACAAATCGTTACTCACGCGCAAATAAAGGTAGACATTAATGTGAATAGTGTGATTTAAAGAAATTATGATGAATTCTTCAATATCTGGTATTGTAAGTTTTAAAACCAAAGCAAAATCAGGGTTCAATTATAAAAGCTTCAATTCATGAATATTATGGACCGAATAATCGCCTATCAGAGCGTGCTATTCGTTCGATGACTTATGGTTTCAACAGGACGGCGGTACGTGCTATATAGCGACCGAAACAATCGATTTATTGAAAGGAAAATTTGGCGAAATTCTTATTTGACACTGCTGGACTATATTTTTGTGGTGATATTTTTCTGGAGTCAACATAAGACGTGTCATTGCGGATAGCAGAAGTCGAAAATTGAACTTTTATTTAAATTCAAAATCCAAACAGTCTTAAAAAAACAAACCTTTATATGAAATATTACCTGTTTATTCATTTTATTTAGAAATCACGAATACCACAATCTAATAAACTAAATATAAAGAGTGATGTAAGATGAACAAATTTGGAATTTCTAATACCAAAAAGACAATATTTTTTCCACATATTTTGTCATTTACCTTCCCTTATATTCGAAGAAAAATATGTTTTCATAGATATCTTTACTGAGGTTACTAAAGTGCAAAATATGAATATCTTTAAACCAGTTTCAGAGAATTCATAGCTTCTGAACTTAAGAAAAAATAAGTAGCAAGAAGTAAGCACATCTATTCACAACTCGGGAAACCTCTCACAAATATTTCGAAAACCGATATTATGCAGATTAAGTTGGATTCCATAGCCACGCCAAAATATTTTTAGCATTTAAATTCTTCCATCAATTTTGTTCTACTTTCCCTTTTATTTAGTCTAGTCTAGTTATGTTAAAGCGAGTTATTATTATAGATACTAAAAATTCCTAAAAGTCCTCTTACTGATATAAAAACGAAATGACTAATTGATCGGAGAATTTTTGTTGATTTGACTTATTAAAAATTTTAGTATCTAGCTTCCCGAAAATATTAAACCAACCATTTAATTTGGAATAAATAAAATGAAAATAATTTAAGCTAGTTGATAAAACAAGAAAAAAACTTCATATTGATTAAAATTGCATTTCATCGAAATAGACAAAACGTTGAGATAGGCAGTTAAAACGAAAAGATGACACGCGCCACCTTTTGATACGAGGTTAATGGCAGTTCACCTTGTGTTCGGAGATTGTCTATAGATTAAAACGAAAATGTATGCAGAACCGAAAACAACAGCAAAAAATATCAATAATTCGGGGCTCTTCACTCGAATAGATAGATATAGAAAGATGATGACAAAAAAAAGCAGACTCACAGCAGTGAACTGCTTCGAAAAAATATCTACGAGTTCAAACTCGAAAGAAAAATTTTCAACAAAATTTACGATATCGTCCAGATTTTTTACGACTCTTTTGATATATGAGAAATTTATATGTTCCGCTGCGTCATCATATGTTGTCGAAAACGTGTAGAATACCTTCATTAAAACTGTAAGGTGGGAAGAAAGTTTTATGATTTGATTTCGATAGTAAAATCCGAAAATTGGAAAGGTCAGGAAGATCATAAGATTTAAATTTGACACCTTCTTACAAGAAGGGTGCTAATTTTTGGAATTTTACGACATTATAAAATCCTTTTGAATACATTATCTAACACTGAACTGGATATGAATTCATGGGGATAATGACCCAAAACTGGTCCTAATTTCATAAGCAGCCAACGAAAGTGGGCTAAAATGCCGCCCACGCTTCGGGAGGAAGATGAATTAAATTGATTCGCACAAAAGGGATTTATAGCCGCTATTTGCCGCCCTTAAGTGCCCCACTCACCGACCAGAACGGGCACAAATGAAGCCTTCTCTTCTCGAGTGGCGGCAATAAAAAGTACGCAGGTGAAAAGACATCCGTCATTGGGTCTTAATTGGCTTGCTAACGCCTCTTATGCGCTCAGCAGCGGCAGTTTCACCTCTTTATTTCGACTGAGCCCGCAATGATTTGTAAATTGCAGGCCCATAAAGCCACCGTCGTCGTCGTCGTCATCATCATCGGCTGTAAAAGCCTCCTAAAGCCTCGTTCGTGCCGCTCAGCCTCACCTGGTGCAGTTGGTATACCTGTGTTTTCGGATTTGAGCCCTCAAAGCCGCATAAAGCATTCAGGCATTCGGGTGTCGGGAAAAAGTGCTCAAAACGTAGGTTTGCCCGCTTGTTAATACAACCGCAATAATAGGACCACAATCGTCATACATAATCGTTTCAGGTTTTGGGTTAGGGTGGCCAGACGTCAACGACTTTTGAAGAGAGTTCAAAATTTAAAAACAACTACACAAAAGCTCTTGAACAGTTCAAAGATCAAAATATCCTTATTTATCTAGGATATACAGGTACACAAATATTTTTTAGTCACCACTAAAATTATTAAAAGAAAACGTCTAGGTTTGTAAGAAGCTAAACTACTGAACTGATTGTGGAAATTTGTTCTCAATATTTATGCCCAAAAATATGTCTCGTTCAAACAATTAATTTCGTGTTTCATTTAAATATTTATGCTTTTGATTTTCCCCTAATAAGTAAGTATAACTAGAAAAGTCTATTTAAAAATTATAGCGAAATTAGTTCAATTAACGAAGCCCATTGTACTTCCAAACGTAATAACTTTAAACCAGGCATCCAAACTCGGGAAAAAATTATATTCCAAAATTAAGAATGACTAAATTGAGATTGAGAATTCTCAGTAGATAAAGTTGTGAATTGCCCGTATGGAAAGACACTCAAGTCACATTTAATTAAAGCAAGGAAAGCACTAATAAATACTGTAATTAAAAATTGACCAGTGGTAAGTGTTTTTATCAGTTAATGAGTATTTTTCCACGAAGATTTAACTCAATTTGTTCTTCCTCAAATTATATTTTATTAATTCTATAGTACACCACTGACATTAAAATAGAATGAAAGATTTATTTCAGGGTACTATAAAAAAGTGTATTTCTTAGGCCCAATTTTTAGGTTTGAATTTAAAGCTCAATTACTATTATACCGACGTTTAATTATAAACTTAGATATTTGGTTCCAGTCACGTCATTTCATACTGTTTGCAGTTGGAAATCCTCTGAAATGTCACAATTTCTATTATATATAATCCTTCTGGTTACTCTAATTTCCATGATTCCAAAAAAACTCCATATCGCTTGGTTTGACAGAATCACAAAATATTTTTTTATCAAATAAATTTTATTATGTTGATCTGGTTGCTAATGGAAATTCGCGGTGAATTAAATAAATATTAACTCATGTTTAATAAACGAATTGCGGTATTAAACTGCAGTTAAAACTCAGTTCAATCATTAAGTAAATCGAATTTGTTTCCAAATTATCTTCTTTATCTTTTAACACCTTTTTAAGAAACGATATTAGAAAATTAATCACTTAGTCTAGACGGTTTTATTATCAAAATTTAAATCGATGTAGCTTTTTTTAACTTCGTTATTTATTATTGCAAAATTCAATTTTATTTATTATATGTTATTTTAATATAACGAATAAATTTTGCCATTTTTTTTATAGAATCTGCCGTCATTTGGATAAAATTAAATATTTAAAAATTTAGAAAGAGATTTTTGTCTTTTGAAATTTTATCATGAGTGAAACACAGCAAAGCATTAAAAAATATGAAGTTTTAATTATCTTCGAAGTACTAACTTGAAGTATAGGATTATTAAATCAAGAACTGGAATCTTAATAATAATTTTAAAAATATAGCAATTCCATTTCAAATAAATAATTTTTTCCAAATTAATTTAACCCTTCTCCGGTTCAGAATAACCCTTCTCCTGATAAATTTGATCCTTTTTCTGGTAAATATAATAACTTTCCTGGTCAAAGAAATAGATAAAACTTATCGAGAGAAGGATTATTTTGAACTGGAGGAGGATTAAATAAATGTAGAAAATATATAAAACTTTCTTTATTGTAATTGTTGTAATTTGAATTTCTGGAATTGTTACAAGATTAACTCCCTTAGATAGAATAATATATTAATTTTGCATATGATGAATGCATTTCATACTAAGCAGCTAAAATAAATAAGAGGTATTTTCTTTAAGATTTAGAACATAAAAAACGTGAATTGTATGTGTACTACATATAAGAATTTTATTTAATAATTTTTTCCTATATCTCCACTTCCAAGCTCACAGATAAAAGTTTACAGAAGTAAATACTCAAAAGTTATAAGATTAATTAAGAACGCTTAATCCCTTAAAATATAAATTATACATTTCATATCATACTTGCTTGTTTATGTATTTATTTACGCAGTGGTGGGCTACCAAATTACTCTATAATATTTATATAATATAGATTGAAGTTGATTCTGCTAATTTTTCCGAATTTAATTCAACCGCAGAAATTTTTTATTCATGAATGCGTCAGAATTATTAAACAAAACAAGAATGTTTTTACATGATTTAACACTAGATTTACTGATGTTGGTTATATACCTATTTTTACTGAAGTGAGTCAATTTGACTCATACAACAAAATTAAAATGCAAGAAAAACTAATTCCAATTGAATTTGAATAGAGGGAAGGAATTCATATTTACGTATTACGGAACTTAAAAAGCAACATATGTTTTTAACAAATAATATTTAAATCTTTTATATGGTACATATAGCAATAACATTTTAAATAAGTCAAATTATCTTAATCTGGTGTTAAAATCAACCCCAATATTATTTCTTAACAACAGATATTCTGCACTTAATAATTTTCTTTCTTAATGTGGGAATGTGGTTTTTCTCGGAGTGTATGCATAGGTGGACAACTTTTGAATTGTAATGTTGCCGTTGTTTGGTTTTATAAAATTAAATCTTGTTATAAAAATTAGAAATGTAAATATAAAACTCTTGAAATTTTGCATCTAAAATCTGGCCACCCTACCTTCGAAGGTACGACCGCAATAATTGGGAGCAATCGTAATGCAGAATGGGTTCTAGTTTGGACGAAGCATCAGGTTATTGTTCTGCCCATGTGATTCCCGCCTCAGGTTGGTGCGTTCGGCCCGCCACTTGCAGGCTCTCCCGCAGGAACCTCCACCTCGCAGGTATCTTTCGTGGTCGCGACCATTGTCGTCATCATCGCATGGAACCAGGAGGGTCATTCTGTGCACAACAAAACGGCGCCCTCCAGCTCCTTTTTTCCCGACGATGCTGTGCGGTGGTCCTCCTAATCCCTGAAGGGATGGATCCTGGATAACAACCAGTTTTGAGTTATGTCAACAAGCGCGGAAGGCAATCAAACTCCGACTCTTGGCAGGTTCGTTCGCAGGTAAACAAGCAGTCGGTAGAAAGGCGGTGCGCGGTCGGAACGATTATCGGGGTCAATTTGCCATTAAGCCGGGCTTTCGCAAGGGTCTCACAAACCCCCCGCGGCCAGAGGCGTAGGGGTGATAGGTAAGAAAAATAAACAAATAGGCGTGCACCGCCCGTTGCTATTTTGCAGGGGCACGGCACGGGCATAAATTAATAGGGTTAATTTGGCACTTTGTCCGCGCGCGGCCTCATTAGAATAACAATTGGACGCGCGCGTGAAGAGAGAATTGTTTGTTGGTGAAATGTATGTTTTTTTAGGCCTTTCCGCGGGATCGTTAACATTTCGTTGGATGTTTTGATTTAGCGGCCGCGGATTCGCAATTTGGGGCGCATCAAGATAAAAACGTATGTTTTTGGGGGGCCCGTGTGCTTTTTTTTTTGTTTTACTGCTCTTGCTTTTGTCTTGCAATTAATTTGCATAATAAATTCACGACGCCAAGTGTTAAGCACGACACCTTTCAGGTATTTCATTTGCATGAGTAAAAATATCTTTCGTTCATTCTCTCTGGATATTTTCTTATTGTTGGACGAGTCCGTTGGTAATTGAAATTGAAGGGCGCTTCTTACAGCCGATTTGTAATTTTTAAACTCTTTTTCATGATGCGATCGGGCATTCTTTTCGGCCGTTTTTCACCGCCATGAAACAAGCGACATGCGATTTACAGTAGATTGCATGTTCTTCAACGAAAATTATTTTTTTCGAGATCACTTTTTGACGTTTTTAATATAATTCCAGCCTTAAAAACTTAAATAAGGGGAACAAAAACACCTGCAAATTGTCTCGCTCCTCTGAGTAATTGCTTCAAAACCGAAGAAGATACGCTTGAAATTTAATTTTTCTTGCAAATAAATTTCTTCAAAATAAGGCGCCAAAGTACGCGAAGTTTAACAGTCAACAAAATTTCGGAAATTACGTAACCAAATTGCAAACTAATTCCTGTTTCGTTGCGGCAATAAATCAACGCTTACAGCTTAATATTTTATCGCCAAGTGAATTTAAAACGTTGCCACTCATTTTCTATTATTTCCCAGTCGTTGAGGTGACATCGAGATTTTTATTGCTTTTTTAAATTTTATGGACTTTTCGAGATTATGATTCATTACAGTGCGCAACCGGTTTTTGCCGAGATTTGAATTCAGCTTCTATTTCGGCAGTATTTATTGGAAAATTTTGTCAATCTTTGTATAGGTTTTGAGTTTGATTTTTTGTACTATTGGATAAATATTTGATGAGATTAAAATTGCGTATTTACTACGAGACTCAAACTGGTTTTTGTTGCTAAGACAGGTGCTTTCAGGGGCTTTAAACCCGCTTGTGTATTGTAAGGCTTATTTTCAAATCCTGATATATTGTTGTTAAAAGTTATATTAACAAAAAGTAGGCTTTTAAAGGGCAGATTGACTAAAGATAAAATTAATAGTAATTAGATACTTCAGTAAATGAAAATGCCTAGTTCTGTCACAATCTTTAGAATTGCAGATAATCGCAAGATCGAAAGACAAACAGTGATATTAATTTGGTAAAGTTTTATTGACACTTAAATATCCGACATTGCATTTATGTAATCTGTAATATGAAATACTTACTACGTTGGTATCTTTATAAAATGTATAATATGTCATAAATTTTCCCATACTGTCTTTTGGTTATTTATCTAAGCATAATATTATTTAGATCACCATAGCACAGCTGCAAAATGAAAAGCCGGGCGTTTAAGTGTTAATTACCTTCAAGAGAGAGAAAATAGTCGAATAATTAACACTTTTTCTCATCCCAACATTGACAGCTGTCAGAAATTTATAATTGAGTTAAAAATAAAATTATTACTTCTTCTAAATTTTCGTTGTGATCTTCACAAAATAAGTAAGCTATATAACAAACGAAATTCTTCTCTCACATTTTTACTACTAATTTCTACTATTTGAGCTTAGGACATTAGTAGTTTTTTATTTCTTTTATCAAAAATTAAAGTTCTTTCTTTCTTTCTATCCAAATAAAATTATTTTAAATTACTAACTATAAATTCCATTTTTCTTGCACTTATTCAGTGATTTAAGGAATAAAAACGATTCAAATTACATGTTTTAAGTTTGTACCAATCTATGCAAAATAAAAAAGTAATTTATATAAAACAAAATTCTATTAACACTCGCGTCTATAGCTATTTTAAATTAAACTTAATTTTCCTCCAAAATTTTTCAACATAGAAGCAGCATTTTATCCGTCGGTAGATTACAACTTTAAATTTTTTTTAAATGCTTGAATTATTCACGTAGAAATATGTAGATATTTATAAAATTAGCATCTATTAATTATTTATTTAGATTTCCCAAGCAATGTTTTCGGAGAGATAAAAATAAATTCAAAATTTTCGAGAGATTTGCAATTTTGTGAAGATTATTTGTGTTAGAACGAACGAAAGAGTAAATAAGAGATTACTGAATGGCATGTCATTTAAATTTATCTATTTAAATAATCAGAAATTATTATTTTAAGATACATAGAAATTTTGTTTTTGTTTTTACAAAGCCAAAGATTATATTTTTTTACTGCGATTGAATAAGTGATAAAAACACATTTAAATGTATTATTTAGGAAAAATCATCTAAATAGAACTTATTTTATTTTATCACGGAGAGAACAGAAATCTTAAATATACAACAACTTCAAGAAATAAGAATTTTATTCGAAAAATTTGCGTCAATAGCTTAAATTGTTGTTCTCGTTTCTTTTCGGTAAATTCAAAAGATTTTTCTGTAGATTTGGCAGGAATTTTTCAATAATAACAATGTATTAATTAAGCAGAAAATACCTTGAATTAGCTGCTCTATAAAGTATTTGTAGAATTTACAATAAAGCAGTTAATTTTGACAATTTCAACATATCCATTTTGGCAAAGTAGTATAAACTACAGATTTGTCGGTTGTTTCTAACCTTCGTTTTATCTCATTCAAATTGAGATCGACATCGGTTATGATCGTAGATTTGAAACTCAGGACTTATGTATGAAGCAAAAAATATATATTTCCATATTTTAAGTTGATTTTCCAAAAAATTATTGCTATCACTATCGGCCGGAGTCACGTATACGTGATTTCAATTTATCGGCAGTTTTAAGGCGGTTATTTCTAAATATGCTTGTAGAAAGGGTTGCAACCAGCATATCAAATAAAAGTGCCAATAGTACAGTACAAAGGTAAAATGGTGAAGCTAACAGTCTGTCCAATTATAGTTAAAAAAAATAAATAAAGCTGATCATCGTTAGTGTTTGAATTGAGCTAGAAAAAAAATTGTTCCACTTTGCACAATCGAAAATGTAAAAAATTATATGCATCTTGCTTCTATCTATAAATTAGGAAAAATTACCCTCTCTATTTTCACCCCTTTATCCCCTAAGACAAAAGTAACCCCAGAAATTTGTTCTATATTATGGGAAACATATGAAACGATATTCGATAATCTTGAAAAAACTACCCCTTTTAAAAATTGTACTTTTTTATAACTGTGTGCGTTAATGGAGATTGGCAATTATTTTATCTCTTGATTTCAAACCACTGTGCACGGCGCCAAGTCCAAAGCTTTTTGTGAAAAGTGCGGCTGTCAAACTGTTAAGATTTCCTCTTAAAGCTTTTGACAAAAGTCAGTGACCCTAGAGTGGTAAAACAACAAGCAACAAAATTTGCAAAAGCAACAATATGCGTTGAATTCTCATTCGTTTTTTTAACCATTTTTATTACAGCGAAAACTTTATTTAATTTGTGAAATTAACAACTTATAACTATTAATTTAACACAGGTATGTGTAAATTGAATAGCCATAAGATATTAAAAGTAAGAGGTAGTTTCTACAAATCAATAAAATAATTCCAACCACTAATTCTGTTGATTTAACAATTAAATTAAAATTTAAAATCAACAGTTTATGCTTTCAGGTGAAAATCAAAGCCGGAAATTGTCGAATTGACAGCCTTTTTTATAAGATTCAACGACATCTTTCTCTAGTTTTTAACTTTTTTTAAAATAACTAATTTTTTTTTTGCTAAGAGCCAGCAGGGGGCTAGAGGTTGTTGGTTCAATTCCCACCAATCACAAAAGATGGTATCACAATGGGCCTATCAAAGTGTGTCCTCCGGCAGTCACATCAATCTTTTCACAAGTGTTAATCGAGCGATTTTATAAATGTTAAATTGAATAATTTTTTGATTAGTTAATTTTCAACGTGTCACGGTGTTCTTATCTGTGTAAATGGGATCATCGACCTCTGGGACGAAATTTGAGAAAAGGGCTGATTTTTCACGTTCCCAAAACCGAAAGCCCCAGGGTCCCCTCCCTTTTTGTCTCTGCGGCAATCTTTCCATATGCAATTACCCTCCTTCGACTTTTTAAAACTTCTTTTGAATTGCAAGAAGTCACAGCCCATCAGAATTCAGTTTGAACGTAATTAGACCCATCCAGATCGTAAGATCATTTGTAAAAACACTTTTGCATCTCTTCAAATTCGGACCCAATAATTTTACGGATTTTTATTTTTTCTTATGTTTTTTTCTTCCGATCCATCAATCTCTTCCTTTGGTGGCTCCATCATCATCATCATCATCTTCAGAGTCTTCCTCATTCCTCTTGACCCCGATTCGAATGGGCCACGTATGCCGCGGATTCCATCACATTTCTCTGGGACCCTCTTGGGGTCCCAATCGCGGATTTTTCCTCAGAAGTACGAACTTCTTCCTTAGGTCCAATTGCTGCAGTTATTACTGCCGCCTTTGCGGTGACTTTCTTGCGGCTTTTATTCTTACCTCAACCAGTTTCTTTATTTTTAATTTTCGGAGGATTTTTACTTGTGGCCGGGGCCCAACATTTTGATATTTGCCATGAGCCGTAATCTCTGGCGAGCCATCGACAAACTCAAGAAATTGGGTTCCTATTAAAAAAGTGCAACACGTAAAGACGTTCTCCCCGTACCTGCCCCTCGGTGGTAATGACGATCATGATGATGATGACGACGAAAACGACCACGTTGATGATTTGGTGATATCTTGATGAATTTCGTGTTTTACGTGCAGCCAAAACTCTGACGAATTATTGCCCGTTGTCCGGGGAATTTTATTCCCTTTTTTTTTTTATAGTAGTTTAAAAGTATGGAAGGTGTGGGAAAGTTTTAATTGGTTTCAAGTGAGATATGGAAAAATTGCTCAATGCAAAAAAGCGAGATTTAAATCACTTTGTCGAAAGAGAAAATTCGTGGCGAGCTCGTGGAATCCAGTCTCAAAATTAAATATTTATATGAGTTATCATTTATGAGTTATGGAGTTTATATATATAATTTTTTAATTGGCTCAAATCGCTGTAGTCCTGCCGCAGGTAATTCTATCTTTTTAATTACTTTTAAATTGTTGAGTACTGAATTACGAAAAAAAATAACCAGGAATGATTTGGATTAAGGTTTGTAACAACTTTACACTAGCATTGAAACAACTCGATTTTCATTTGTTTGTTTAAAGATAGGGATTTCTTAAATTTCTTAGATCACTATTTGCAATAAGTCTGCCATTATGAAATTGAATCAGTAAATTAAAATGTATTATGTTATTTTGATATTTCTTAAAAATATGCAACATGAAAATAACAACTAAACGTGTTTGAAGTGTCAGAATAAATAAACTAGACCTAGAACTTGAACTACTGAAGAAAAGTTTAATTCAAGTTCCTCATTTGACCCATTCCCAACTATATGGTGAGAATGTTGTTGATACAGAGTTTTCTCAAGTTTTCCACGTTTTTCACGTTTCCTGAAGCACTTAATCCAAAGGAAGAATTTTATCACACATAATTTGCAAAAGATTTTTTCTCATTTCCTCGTGTGTTTCCTTTCTTATTATTTAAGGAAATGTTGGTCAAAATAAAATCAAAGTGAGGTATAGATATCTATCAAAGGTAAATTTGTAAAGCTTAAAGAATAGAGAAAAACATATTGTAAATAACGAATTTCTTTTAAATTGTGAAATACTAATTAGATATTTATTATGCTGCCGTTGATTTTTAATTTTTACAGCCCGGTATTAAATATTGCACCTAAGAATAATTGAAAATCAACTAAACTAGCAAAAATAGATTACTTACATTATTAAAAATAAGAATAAAAATAAAAGTAAATAGCGATAATACAATAATAACCTTCACACTTTCTATTTCTCCTTTTAAAAAAATACACTAGGCTTCGAAATTAATATTTCCAAATTTTCGGAGTAAATATAAAACAAAATGGCAAAGATCAATTTTAAAAATATGGGATCCTATGGCCAGTTCACAAGTCTGCAAAATTCGGGTAATTTTACTTATTTTTAACAATTATTTTTGATATTATTTTGAATGCTTAATACGAACCGAAAAACCAATATTTCTCATCACTTTGGGTTTCTGAGGAAAATAGCTCAAAAATGTTAAATAAGCGAAATTTTAGCCACTTCTAGGAAATGCTTTAGAAAGTTGTAGTTGTTGGTTTAAATGAGAAGTTTGACCATTTTAAATGAAAATACAAAAACCTTAAAAACTTCTACAAAACATTCCATGATTTTTTTTTTTTTTTTAGAATTGGGGCGTTTTCGTGAAAACCTGTTATTAATTTTCACTTCATACACACAACCTAGATTTCATGTTGTCATTCGAGCGTTTTGATATTCAGCGAAGCTCCATTATTTTTTAATCAATTTTTAAAATATAGGTTTTTTCATTTTTTAAGCCTATTTTTTATATTTTTATGCGGTAAAAAAAATGTCCTAGACTTGTGTATTAGTTATTCATTATAATGATCTTGTCTTCCTTATACTGATCTTTATGAAGCAGGTCCTCATATTTTCATTTCGCTTTTTTGCTTTATTGATTTTAAACGCTTTTGTGTCCGATAGGTACATTAAATTGTATCAAAACCTTATTTTGGTGAGTTAAATTTTAAATTGAAATATAATGAGTTAGATGGGTTGAAGAAAGTGAAATTTATTTTGAATTAAAAAAAATTTTCTGAGAGATTTTCTCAAATTATATTTTTGTTTCCCAAATTTATGAATGTTTATAGATGGATGAGCTTGAATTCTAGCTCTAAATTAAGAATATTTTTATTGTACAAATAATCTGCGCATCATCTTTTGAAATAAAATCTACCTATCTATCGAAAAGAAATAACGGTCAGAAAGCGAAAAATAAGTTTTCATTAATCACAGATTTTTTGAAGATACAGATCATGGGAACGAAAACTTCGTACTTTTTTATTTAACTTTGATTTCGATACTTGTTGTCCTTAAACGTCTTCTGTTAATACCTTATAATCTCTAATGGTTGATTTAACGGATTTGCAGCATTACAACCGACATTAGAACTTAAGCCTTTACGCAATATTAATGGTCTTCTGACGCTATTATAGCTTTCAAATTTTAAATCAATACTTTTATATACCCTTATGTCGACTTATTATTTAAGCCTTTAGTTACGTGAAAATAATAGAATTAAAGACGTCCAAAATATGTTTTAAAAAATTACGAGGCGTCTTTAGGCACCAAGCAGTTTACCGTCGCAAAAAGACTTATTTGATATTTATGACGAAGTGAAATGGGTTTTTATGAAATAACGACTTTTAAGATTTGATTTTGAAGCGATCACTGTCAAATCTAAGTAAAGAATGTCAACTGACCTGCGATAGCCATCCATGGATAGAAGGTATGATTGCTAGCTTGATGGAGTCCTGATGCAGCGGTTTGTGCAGCAGCCGCCCCGGAGATCGTACAATTGGCGTTCCAAGCGCTTCCAGTGACCGCGCCGGCGGATCCTCCCCGGCTCCCGGGGCTCCCGCCGGATGTGTCCAGGTAGCCAACCCGGGAATCGGGGGTGCAAGCCGAGGGTCGCACAGGCACCGAACTGTTCTGGCCGGCCCCGGTGCCGGTGCCCCCATTGGCACTTGTCGTATTCCAAACGTCCTTGTAGCCGTTCGTTTCGCCGGGCGTGTTGGCTTTGGCACAGTCCTGCTTGTAGGTTCCGTCGTAGATTTTGCTGCATGCTGCTGTTATGCTCGCATCATAGGGGGAGTCCTGTGTCGATCGCTGCAGGTGATGATTTGCATACGGGGCCATCCCGAGGGACAGGGGGAACCCTCTGTAAGCGGCTGCTGCTGCCGTTGCTGTTTGATCGTGATGTGTCGCCGTTCCCATTCCCATCCCGGTTGCTTGATGCGGATGGCCATAAAAGCCAGACTGTTCGAAGTATGAATTCATTGTCGTTGACGTGAGAATTTTGGCGGTTTTTTGTCAAAAATTTTATCAAGCAAAAAAAATAATAAAAATGTGTATGATCACAATCTCCGGGAGATATTTTATGAGTTTTTTTTTTTTTCTTTTCTTTCAACACGACAGTGATCCACAGAACACTTGAAAGGTGTTTTTCGCACTAATCGTACACTTTTATTAATATTTCTTATTTTTCAAATAACAATTTTAAAAATAATGGACAGATAGACAATTCGTTTTGGACGTTGTTGAGGGGTTCGTTTATGAAGTTTTTTGCGGGTTTTTCAAACCCTTCTTCATACTGTAAGCGGTCTTGCAATTCTTTTCAATAATAATAAAACTGAAAAATCAGGCGCACTGTTCCTATATATATTATATATATATATAATAAATTTGAAGTCTCACTCAGTAAAGTTTGTTTTAATTTTTTACGTATAACGGTACTTTACATAAAAGTCACAAAAAACAAAAATCTCACTTAACTTCACTTCTTGTTTCACAAAAGAATTAATTTCGAAATTTTATGTTTAAATCGCTTTACGGACCTAGAGGATGATCAAACAAACAACCAAAAAAACAAAATAATAAACATAAACAACAGCCACAAACAATTTTTGGAACAATTTCGAATCACTTACACTTGTTTATAAATTTTGGGATAATATCACATAAAACGAACAGAAAAAAAAAATTGGGCCCGAAATATTTTGATAGAGCTCACACTCAGACCAGGCCCCCTAATACCCGGTATTATAAAACGATATCGGAACTATAGGCTGAGAACGCGGAATAAACAAATTTTAATAAATTGTCAAAACAAATTGGCGGAAGGAGCAATGGCCATCAATCAAAGATAGATTGACAATAAATGCGGCAATCGGACGATAAAACGAATTGTTATTGCCACTTCTTAACGATCGTATAACGACTACGACCGCGATAATCACTCCTCTAAGACCGCACACACCACAAAAAAAATAACACCGGACCCTCTATTGCTAAAAGTGCGCTCTCGCCGGAAGCATTTTAAGATGAATATTTGCGGAAGTAAGGAAAATCTCTTTTTTTTATTTTAAAAAGAAAGGCATATTTTTTCGGACCGTAATAATAATAAAATATTAGCGCAAAAATCAACGAAAACTAGCGAAAATGTTCTTTTTTTTTTAGCGAAGCCTGGCCAATAGCCAGCCTTACACTTCCGAGCTGCACGCAACGGAAGATACAAAAATACAACGTTTGCACCTGGAATTAGGATCTAACCGTGCCTTTCGAAACGGACTATCAGCGGAAAATCGCGCCACTGGCCAACTATCAAAATGATTTGAGTAATAAAACGCGCCTGTTCTAAGCCGTTGCCATCGAACGAATGAAATGTTCACTTTGATACGATTTTACTGAAACTAAAACTCGGGGAAAATTTGTGTGCTTTATTTGAGGCGCACACGACGACGGCAGCGGCAGGCAGCAGAGCAGCACAAGAAGCAGCAGCAGCGGCGGGCTGGCAAGGCGGGCGGGCAGCCACAGCCACAAGCCACGTAAAAGCGAACACGCTGCGCTCCGAGCTCGAGCCTCGTTGGTGCGCTCTCAGTTGCCGCTCTGCTCCGCTCCCGTCCCGAGAAGCTGCTGCTGGCCTACCACATCGAGATGGTTGTGTTCGTGGACGCCATGCCGCTCGTATATGGCAATACCAACGAGCCTATTTACTTTTGGCTTATTCGCTTGCTCCGAGCACGACAGCGGTCAGTGAGCGCAGAGATGTCGTTTGGTGAACATCGATATAAAAGTAACGTCATACACAATTTGATAACACTTTTCACATGGAAAATACGCAAATTATTTTTAAAACCACATACAATCATCAAACAAACAATCCTTAATTCACTTTTTATATATCTTTAACATGTAAACGTAAAAAAAAAGAATTGTACAATTATGACACCACCCCCGCACAACCCTACCCCCCTTTCCCACCCATACCCCCGCTGGACGAGGAAAAACCATCGCTTTTGGCATATATCTTGCGCAATCTTTTATTTCACTTACACCCATTTCGATTATATGTGAGACCATCTCGTTATGTTTTGGAGGGAGCACAACTACCACCGCCTCCTCCTCCTCCTGGTATTCTCCTTTTTCGCACGAATGTGGGGATCTCTCCACTTTTTATGTATTTTGTAGCGAAAGCCATGCTACACAAAATAACGTATTATGTACATATAAAAGGGAGGCAGTGAAGTGAAGGACCATGAGCCCTTATCCTGAAGGTTTTCTTTTCAGTCCCGGAGTATGCTGCTGGATGCTGCTGTGGTCCAGTTCGGTCCGGGACGGGTGCACAAATCCAACAATTCAGTTGATCCCGGGAACATTGTGTGATGGAAGATGGGAGGATTCTACCTCTCGCACGAGATGACGACGATGGTGGTGATGATGATGATGATGATGATGATGACGATGATGATGATAAGCACTTGCTTTATTGTGTGCCATTGACTCAAGAAATTGCATAGACAATGTGCAGTGCAATGCGAAAGGCATCATCAAAAGCTTCATAGTCGAGGAGACGCCTTGTTAGATCATGAAATTATGTTGTGGTCTCTGATGGACTCGACTGGACGGATGGACGGTAGTGTTGAGGTGAACGATTAATTTAATAAGAGACGGAACATATTTTCAACGATAAACATTAGGTCGATGGTTCATTGGGAGTAGGGAACCTGCATTGTTTTGATATGATAAAAAAGATACAGGACGGAGCAGGAAAAATAGGAAATTTTATGGATTTTAAGAAAGACAATGAATTAGATAAGAAGATAATGAAAATCTTATCACATTATCTTACGTTCATAACATAAAAAATTTCAAGAACAGTAAATATATAAAATTAAACGACAGCAGCAATTCCTAAAATTTGCGTCTGCACAGTAGAATATAAACTCTTTGAGTCAGTTCCCCTTCGTTCTAACCCTTTATAAGCGAGAAACCGGCTAATTTAAAAATCTCTATAAGCGACAAAAAATTCCTGGTGCCTTGAACTCTTGCTTATCCTACTTCATAATGTCATATAAAATATATTTCCCCTGTTTCAGTCATAAAGAAATTGATTTAAGATAAATCTAAATCTGAAATTTCAGACTTTATCAATTAAGTAGGTATGATTCAAAAGGCATATGATATAACATGCGCATAAATTAGTAACTGGTACATTAGTATGCATAAATAAATTTTTTTCGCAAACTCCAAAGATTTTAATGAAATTTACAAAATAGTTATATTTTGTCATTAACAAAATGAGTTTAAAGTTAATAATATAACATAATATAACCCAAAAATAGAAAATCTATTATAATAATAATATTATGAGAAAGTTATAAAACTGTGAAGTGATTTTTAAGGCTAGTGATGAGCAAAATCGGTGTCTTGCAGTATTGATGTTGGTCTTTCAGAAAGTCTAAGCCCTATACCAAAACCAGTACTATACCTATAGTAGCAAGACCAAGACCATGTTTGCGAGACTTGGTCAAAAGCCGGACCAAACTGAGAGATTTTTGCTAACTGAAAAACATTTTTTTATATTTATAGAATCTAAGAAATTTTGCTAATTAAAAAAAAAAAAAAATTATCCTCTCTTTAACACGGTTTAGTGAAAATTATTAGAGCTGTATGAATTTATTCCTATGGTATTAATTGAATATATTTATACTGCAAACTTCAAATTATTTTGTTCTTCAATTTTTGAGATATTGGACTTAAAAATTTGATTCTTATACACGGGTTCTTATGGCGATCATTATTATAACTACAGTTTTGGTTAAATATAAATTATAAATTATTCACAATATTTGAGTATTTGGAAATACAAGACTGCAAGAGTCTTGCAAACGAGACCAAGACATGATCCAGCGGGAAAAAATTCCGAATCTTCCTCAGAAGAAAATTTCAAGTTCTTCCTTCCAATATCTTGAAAGGAAGATTTTAAAGCTTTACTCCATTCTGCAGCATGCGAGTGTAAAAGGAAGATTTTTGTGTTTTCATGCAGTATAGGCGATGACATAATTTCGTTTTGAAATCTTACTGATGCAAAATTTCAGTTCATTTTCGTTTAGGTGCTCGAGCGGATTAGTGCGTGTTTCGTGATTGATTCGATTTGTCTTGTCGAAATGAATGATTATTAATTTTGAAAATGAACCTGTTTATTTATTTTTTAATTAATTTTTTATAGTTTAGTTTAAGCGAATTTGAAAGCTGAGGAGACATGTCTATCAAATATGACTTTTTATACCGAAATGTAGAAAATATATGCGATTTCTATTAATGTAAAACCAAGATCAAGACTACCATAGTTTTATTTTGCTCATAAATTTAGGTTGAGTACTTTGTTTTGGATTACTTTTATATTATAAATGGATTCATATTTACGAAATAATGGAATCTCAAGATGTCCAATTAAATTTCACTTCCTGTATTTACTGCTCTCAGGATAATTGTCATTTTCTTCTATAATAATTCTTAATCAATTCTTTGCTTATGATTTACAAATAAGAAACTAGGCTGGGCCGAATGTACCGACGTACGTTATTTAGAGAAAGTGCAACTGTCGTTTAAAGGATTAACTAAATTTTTATGGTTATAAGACAATAGTAACACTACTTTCCCTATAGGAAAACCTTTTAAAATTTCTTCTTTTTCAATAGTAATATCCGTTTCAGCTTTTGTAATAGACTCTGTGGTAAATTTAATGTAATAATTTGGCCCCAAAACTGTAGAAGGTGTCAAGTCGTTCAAATATCCTCAATCAGCTATTGTTCCATTAAATTCCTTCCGCCCTCGTCAAAATTCATGATATTATTATTAAAATTATGATTGAAAGGAAATGATTGAGAATATTAGATACAATGAAAATATCCCGAGCAATCGAAAGTTTTTGGGGGCATCCGAAAGCCATTGAGGCAAACAAGAAAAAAAAATTACCCACAACAATCCGGCGTGGCGTCAAGAAAACTTTGGATAATTGAGTAATATCCTATGAGCCCCAACATCGGGGGGAGCCAACTGGAATACAAATGGAGCCCGAGCGCGAGGTCTGGCCACGATCATTCCGGCTGACAAAGCAAACGTCGTTTGTCATTCACTCTCTTAATTGGCCAGATGACAAATGAAGCTATAAATAACGTTAAAACAAAAACATAAAAGTGAACAATGAAACTAATGAAAAGTAAAAAAAAAAATAAAATAAATAGATAGAGAAGCGCTGCCCCGCCATCGCGGCCTCTAGCGAGCATGCCGTTAACGGCAATTATTCAATGAAAGTGAAAAAGCGCGTCCGAAGAACGCACAGAAACGCAATAAATCCACCCGATGACGTCACAAATAAATAGGAAACTTTTTTCGCATTTTTTTCTGTTTTTTTTTTTTTTTAGATGAATAAATTTGCCAAGGGAAGGAGTGAATGACACGAGAAAGGAAGAGATTTTTCAATCCGCAACGCGATGTGGTGGCGCCAACATTCCATCGAGCGCAATTCGCCCGATAATCGACCAAGCTCTTGGCGATGCGATGCGGTGTGGTGCGGTGTGGTGGTGCTGTCGCAGCAGTAGCACACTGTGGCTAGTGCCACCCACCCATGGAGCACCCGTGAGGCACCCATGACGGAGCCACCCAAGAGGTGAGGAGCTGCAGAATGCGCACCGAATGTCCCTCTGTTGTTTTTTAACCCGACTCACGTACCCGAACAAGTGTTAAGTATATGGAAACTGCTAGGCATTAGATACACCGGGCGGAGAAAGAAAGGTTGCGGAACAAAAGGCGAAAAAAATGCCAAAGCAACATAGAAGACAAGACGTCCGTCAAAGTCGCCTATTGTCTTTCAGGCAGGTCTTCTCAGTGGCGCCCTTGTCCATGACGACGACGATAGTCAGTTCCGACTACTGTCGTTGGTGTCATTATTATTAATAGCAAATGAGCTAACCGACTATTTGGTTGTGGGCGGCTAGAGAAGACAATACTTCTTGTCTTAAAGATCCAAAGATATCAGTTGAATTAACACTGAATTTAGATTGGCACGGATCTCTCTCATGACTTTAATAATTTGGTTAATTTCGGGCTAGCTCATGTTAGTAAGTTCTGCTTGTTCTAGCCGAATAGAGAGTGTCAATCTTTGCGCATTACCCATGTAAGTTTTGCCAGATTTCACAACTGAGCCAATAATTGGCCGATGTTTGGTTGTTATCGGTTGGCCACGACTTGGTAATTTTTACTGGGCCATGCTTGGTACATCTCTGGCAGCCGTTAATATCATATCGTAAATTTTAAAATTATGAAAAAGTAAATTGTTTTGTTTAGTTTTTGCAGTCCAACATACTGAAGTTTATCACTTTTAAATATTATTAATTATTATTATTATAAATATATAGTGTATTATATTTAACTTACCATTTATATTGTATTTAGTTATAATTATTATCATTATTATCATAATATATTTCACCCTTTCTCATAATATACTTGAACTGCTTTTTTATTCAGCCAGAACCTCGTTATTAATTTTAGAAAACTAATTTTTGGCGATTCTTGGTTAATCATTGGCGATTCTTACTGGCCCATAATTGAGAATGTCGGTCCGGTAATGGTTTTATCATTGGTCCAGTATTGGGCCAATGCTTGGGCCCATTCTAAGTGACCATTCTTGGGCCGAGGTTATCATCCAAGGCTTTTGTTGTAATGGCCCAGTCATGGTTGTCGGTATTGCGCCATTAATGGCTAACTGTAACCCAGTATTGTCCCATTATTGGGCCGATTGTAAAACCTTACGTGGGTATAAACATAAATCGCAACGTTATGACTATAGTTAAATGATGATGATGATTAAATGATCGCAACTTCTCTCAAACTTGGATAGGATAAGTACCTATGCCACAAGCTAAGGGGCGCCACAATCCGACGAAGGAAAAATTCTGAACAATATATGTAAATTGTTTAAAAATTAACTTTTTAAATGTCTGACATTTTTTTTAATGTTGTTTCAACAATTTTAGGATTAACTTATTTGAAAGTAAAAGTCTAATTAATATTATAAACCATATGAGAAATAAATAAGTGATGTAAATCACTAACTTTTGAGCAATAGACAGGTGACTCTAAAATGTTTAGGCCGAGGTAAAGCGGGTGCTGTAACATTTAAACTATAAATAGGGAAAGTGACCAATAGACCGAGGGAAAGTGAGTGCTGTAACTTTTAAACAATAGGTATGGTTAAAAACCCAAAAGACCAAGAAAAAATGAGTACTGTCACTCTAAAAGGGCTATTCTACTTTGTGCACTTAAAAAAATCAATTTTTTTTTTGTTTTTCGAAAGTAAATAACAAAAAAAACTTTGAATGCGTTTTTCGATGTCATGCCAGTGATTTCTCACAAACTACTTGACTGATTCTTTGAAAATCTGAACCACATATTCTTCACATGTATAAGTATTGCCCGAACTAGAATTATATCAAAAATTCATCTATTTTTTGTAACAAACAATCCCGCATTTTTCGAACACTTTTTATTATTTTTCCATAAAAGTGGTAAATCCTAGCATACTAAATAAAAGTATTTTTGGTTTTTGTGTTTCAGATGATGTTTTTGTATGGATATACAGTTGTTGTGATTATATATATATACATATACATAGTAAAACTAATAAACAAAAAATATTTTCGTATATTTATATAAGAGTATATTTATTAAACCCAAAAAGATTTATAACCATATCTGTTATAGAGTTCTCAAAAAAAATCCGTAAATTAGCTAATTTTTAAGGACTATAAAGTAGAATAGACCCTTAAACAGTAGAAAGATAAAAACAAGGCCTAATAGTCTTAAAAAAGCGATTTCTATAACTATTAAACAATAGACAGGTGATCTTAAATCAAAAAGACTGACGGATTAAGCGGGTACTGTAATTTTTAAACAATAGATTTTCGAATGTTTTTATCAATTGCAGGAAACTTCTCTGCTTCATCTGGAGAGGAGAATTACTTGTTAAATGAAAAATTATATAGAAATAAACCATGCAAATATATGTATATCTATAAGAGCTATATTTGATAATTCTTTCATATGCATGTACATTTTAATTTTGAAACAAACAAACAAAAAGTTGTGGAAACCATTAAACGCTTATTGTATCGACAATGTCAACTTGCTCTGCCGAGATATAAAATTTAAAAAAATTATATCTAGACGATAATAGTATATTATGCACCTAGGGCATAAAATATTCTTTCCACGAATGTGAGGTATGTCGCCCCGAGCAAAACGAATTGTTTATAGGTGTAGCCAAGAATAAAGTACCGAGGTGTATAAATGCATTGAAATAATAAGTAAATACCTTTTTTCAGAGAAATATAAGCTAAAGAAGATGCACTATCCTTTCTAAAGTACTTGGTTTTTGCTGCGTAAAGTTTAAAACTTTAAAATAACGTTTACCGAGAGAAAATTATTTCTAAAACTTTAAACAATAAGAAGCTATTAAATCAATAAAACTATATTTTTATTGATTATACCTATGTACCTGCTGTTTAAGATTATAGAACTTAAACCTAACCTTGAAAACCGATGCTAAAAAAATTTTAGAAATTATGTTTCAGGAAATATGCATATGTAGAGATCGTCGATAATAGGTAGAAACTGGAGAGCACTTGTGTGATCCCCAGGCAAATCTGGCCAACCTTCGACCGTAATGGATCAAATAGTCTGATCTCGCTCAAGAGGGACGGCACTGGTAATATCGTAGCAGTGATTACGGGGTGTACCTTTAAACGACTTTTGTAGAAGTTGTCAAAACGAGAAGGAGAAGGAAAGTATTAATCACCTCCTCTGTCAATGCCTAGCTATCGAAATTTGCAGGACCACCATTTGGGCGCCTACTTCTTTGATAATTTGACAGACCTAAATCTAAAGTGCGTCAGGAACCTTGGGCACTTCATCAGAAAATCGAAATGATTCTCTGGTTAGACATAGGGATAGTCCTCTGTGGTATCGCAATCACAGGCCTAAGTATGCCTTGTAGGCAACCACGTTAACCTCACCTAACCTCCCAGGACGTAGACAATGGGAAAACGCCCTATTCATTTATAAATTTTAAATTGTTTTCTAATATTAACATATCCAGATAGGATGTTTCATTATAATTATTAAAATATATAAACGCCTGGTCAATGAATCTGTTCATTTCAATTAATTATGAATTATAGTTGTAGGATTTATTTTGTTAGTAATTATAAGAAGTGATCTAGTTGTTAAATCAATTGGAATTTGAGTTCACTAGATAAAATGCATACTTAATGCTTGAAGAGTGCCAAAGATATATATCTATGGACTGTATGTATATATAATGTACACAGAGTTTGTAATTCTGTCTTTTACTTCCATCCACTTGACATCCCGACAATCAGCCAAATTTGTTGAAAATCGAGATCAGGTGCAGCTGGTTGGCTGTTTCCGTGGCAACTCTGAACCCGTAGCATTGATCCCTCTCTAAGTGAGTACCCGATTTAAGGGTTGTCACATAAATAACGTCGCAAGCGAGTGACACAAAAGGCATCCCTAATCCTTTTTGTGCTTCTTTCACCGTCACTTGTAAGCGCTGCTGCAACAGATGAAAATCATTCGTTGCTCGTCCTGTCTTTGGGTTGCGCTTTACATGCCCTCTCGGCCCTTCAGCCTCCCCCGGGGGAAAATTTTCAAAGTGTTGAAATTTAATTTTCAACACTCGGAATTGCTCCGCTTCCTTCAGTTCGAAATGACGTATTTGTCTCGTGGGTTTGTTAATTTTACGATCTCTCAGAAGTCAGAACTTCGCCAGGGCTGCTCCCTGTAGGTAGGAGGATGGGTAAAACGGGTAAACGGGTACCAGGCTCAGAGCTACCACGGATGGCACGGGGGAGGGGGCCCACTATGGTGCGGCGCTCCTCTTAAGGCTTTGTTTGTGCATCTAGTGCAAGACTAAGCAGGCCTCAGGACTGCATGGGGTTAAGCAATTACCGTGGTAATTTGTATAAGGGCCACTGTAATTGCAATTCCCAACGTCGTCAGAGTCTAAGGAGATTTTCTTACGACGCGACGGCAGCGGGAAGGATCTCAAAATGGATATTCCTTACAAGATTTGTTTTCTTAATTCCCCTGGGGTTTTTGTACTTTTCTTTCATTTTTCTTTGAGCGGTTTAAATAATTTTTTTTAAATATGAGAAAGGATTTAAAAATACTTTAATTTTGTGTTGAGAACAATGATACTAGGCTAGGATTTTTGAACGTATAGATAGATTCCAGAACTTTAAGTAACAATGGTTTCCTCAAAATTTCAGTAGGCATCACTGAAAATACATAAAATTCAAAAAATAATTCTATATAACACAGACATTTTTCGAAATGATTTTTTTGTTTTGTTTTTAATTTTATCATGTTCTTTAGTCTATGGCATTTATATATAAGCATAATATCCAACAAATGTCCACCACGACTTGCGTGTATCATGACTTTTTGGCGCAGTTGGGGCTGTATCTCATTAAAAACGAGTATGATTTTGTCCTTCAGTTTTGGTATCGTATCGGGCTTATTGGTATAGACCTTGCTTTTCACGTAGCTGCAGACTACGAAGTCCAAAGATTTTGGCGGCCATTCGACCGCGTTTTTCTTGAGATAATACGTCCTGGGAATTTCGTTCGCAATAGGGCCATTGTTTCATACGCTGTGTGACATATGGCACCATCCTGGTGAATCCACGTATTGTCCAAATCCATGTCATCCAATACAAGCCGATTATGTTCACGCAATGCGCGAGATGTATTACTTGTAGAACAACATTTTTATAAAACATTTGGATCATTTTTACTCTGCATTACCATTGAATCACACTATATAATATATAAAGTAACGTATCCTGACTAACTGACTGCCTGATTCGTCATCGTCGAGCCAAAAAGGCTGAAGTTATAAATATAAAATTTGGTCAGTAAATTTATTTTATAATGTACAGACTCACTAAAAAAGGATTTTTCAAAATTTGAGGAGGTTCAAGGTTTGTATGGAGAAATATTATTTAGTGGTTCTATAGACTTCAAACTTGGTAAAAGTACGCTAAAACATTAATTAATTAAACACATATTTCTTATATTTTTGATGGGCCACCCATAAGGGGTGAAAAGGGGAGTATAATTATTGATATACAAATGTTAAATCGATTTTGGAAAAGAGCGTAATTTGAAACTGGTACTTTGTTTTTTCGATAATTTTTGTTCTGGTATATGCAACTGAAATCTGACTCAATACTACAATATAAAAATTTTGTCTCCTTAATAGATTACCTATATAGAGGTAAAAATTAAAGCAAAATGTAGTGCCTTAGATAAGGGTTTATTTATAATAAGACCAAAAAATCCATAACTAGCATTAACTCATTACAAGTTAATGGTTTTACGGATAAATAAATTTACCTGAACATCTTAATCACCCCCCGGCACAAGAATAATGACTAATTTACCCTCTTTCGATTGCAGCAGCACCGCCATCAACGCTCCAAAAATTGGTTGCTCCGCTCCACACACCTGAACGGGGCACCACAAAAATTCCATCTCACCGCCCACCCACCACCACCGCACGCTTCCTCGAACAGCAATTGCATGGGGCCCTAAAAAGGATCAAGACTTTTGCCTTCCGAAGTGGCCACATAAAATTCATTAAAATCCCCGAAACCAAAACAATCGGACAACCATTTGCCAGGGCCGTAACAACATAAGAAAGTGTGGAGGAGCCGACGACCGTCGACCGACCACGACGACGAAGGCGAGCACCGCTCCGCGCCACGCTATGCTGTGCCGTCGTGTGCATGCATGGAGGGCTCCGCCAGGTAGGAAGAAGGAAGAACGTGGAAGCACCTCCAGGAGCACCGATGACGACGATGATGAGAATGGGAACGGGCGGAACAGCATAAAAAGGATCAGAACAATCGCCGAAATGGCCCATAACGAGCTCGTAAAAATTTTGCTACCTAATACACTCCACGATTTGACGACTCTTCGGAGGAGAAGGGCCCGCCGCCAAGTGGCTCAGGAGGAGGCTGCCGAGGGCATAAACCGGCGTAGAGACCGGAGCAGGGCCGTCGTTGTGTTGTTCGAGTAGGTCGACACAATGGAAATTTTCCTTGAGATCGAGAACATCCCGGTGTGGACTGAAGGGAGAGGCGGTGGCGGAGGCGAGTGTGGTACGGAGCCGTTCCCGTTCTTATGCTGCGAGAAAGTACATAAAATATGCAAGGCAACAACACCGCACTCGACTCATGGCAATGGACAGCTCAAAGAGAGAGAGACCGCGGTGCACTTTTGTTTTGTACATAGAGCACACCGGAGGAATTCTCTTCGCCATGCCCGCGTGACGTGCCAACAAGCGAGAGCCCATATTGCTGTCTCACTTCGACGTTTTGTGATGAATACGAAATTGACTCAGCTCCGGTTTTTATGGTGTGCTAGGTGATTGTCATTTATCGTCGCGGAGAGGGGACGAGAAAGAGATAAAAGTAATGCGGTGCTTGAGCCCGTGCTTTATTTTGACTATTTATAGAACAATATCGTGTTCCCGTCTCTTTCGTTCTCGTTACACAATTAAATCATAGAACTTGGTCTTCTCCCTTTTTGGGAGCTGAATTGCGATGGATCGCCTTCCTTCGGGACTTTTTGGGATCAGGTTGTCGAGCGAGGATTGACTTTAATGCGTCTGAACGAGATAGAGTTATGCGTCCCGGCACACAAAAATTGGGATTTATTCCTTTCTCCTCACGAAGATCGAATGATGTACGATGCAACCGTTGCGCCGGGGAGAGCGGATATTTTGTTTTGCGCTTAACTTTTTGTTCTTTCTTATTTTACGTAGTGTTGTGCTCTCTTCCTCCTATATGCGATAAGGCGTTCAGATTAATTCGTTTTTGTCCCAGAGGTTTTTGAACCTGCTGGTGCCTGCCATTTGCTCGATTCGCAGGTTCTTATTCTTATTCTTAAGCTTCCTTTGAAAACTCTCAAGTAACTCTAGCTAGGCAAAAAAAAAAAAAAAACAAATAAAACGGGCAAATTAAAGGGCTCCTTTGTGCAGAGCGACACTCATCGCTCCTTCGAGAGGACTGCAATGGCCGGCTAGGGTTCAGCGACTGACAGTAACAGGTACCAAAGGCAAAGCCAAAGGCAAACACCTCGGCGAGCGCGGCCGAGACGAATTCACCAATGGGAGGGGGTGGGATAATTGCCAGTTTGGATCGGTTCGGGTTGTAAACTTGTACCGCTCCGCTTCTAGCGGTAATAAAGACATTACTCAAACAAGTGCCCGCCACCGCCGGGGGAGGGTCTTCATAACTTTCGCGCTGCCCGCCGCACACTCCTCTCATTATCGCGCGCTCAGCCTGCCATTACTTTTGATTTGACGATTTGTTTACGTTTGCATTTTCGCGATTTCGCGTGCATTTCTAGCGGGGGAGGCGTGCGGGCGTTGTATAGTGCTGCCGGGGACGTGTGTGGGGCTGCTGTTGCGTGCGGCCGGCCCCACAGATGGATGGATGGATGGATGCTGCTGGTCCAGCTGATAGACGGACGGAAGGAAGGAATTCGTTCGGCGGCTGTTTTCGATCTGCTTAATATGCTCTTTGTCTCGGGAATTAGTTAATAATGTGTACAGCAGTTGTTTGCAAAAAAAAAAAAAAAACAAGGAATCAACTACTTAACCCATGTCTTCCCAGACGAACATTTTGGTATCGAGATGTTTTACGTAGAAATAATAACAAAAAATTCCAAAAGCCATTTTTACCATGTAAACTTTCCGGCTCTTTTTGTATCTGCAGTCAGAATCGGGAAATTCGGGCGCCTTGAAAGGCAATTCAATTATTTTCAATATTTATCCTGAAAAATTCGTAGAGGAAAATAGGAAAATAGGAAATACAGGTATCCCTCGAGATACACGGTACTTGAGTTGCACGATTTTCGAGTTACACGGAAAAAAATTGCGACGTTCCCTCAAGTTACACGCTATTTGAGTTACACGGTTTTATACCAATTTTCATAAAAAGGGCAAAATAATAAGGATTTATCATATATTCGTCAATGTTAGCTATATGCGGAATCCTTTCGCTTCCTGCTCTTGAAAAGTGGAATATACAGGTCACTAACAGTAGTACTAAATCTGAGTTTCCACACGGTTTCGAGTTACACGGAACCAATTAATCGTGTAACTTGAGGGACATCTGTATAGCCGTTATTTTACCATTCTCTATTGACGGGGATGTCAAAACTTTTTTTTAAACATATTTCCTTTCCATATTTAAACAGATTCCTTAATGAATGCGACATTCAGGAACATTGGCGTCCAGCTGAGCTAACCACCGTCATTTAATAAGAGATCATAAATGACGTCTAGTGATAAATAATAATGCAGTTCATTCACTCCCCTTATAACCACGTGGCGTCTTTCTTAACTCCTTAATAAAAGTCTCTCTGAAAGTCTAATGGTGCAGCTGCATTAATCCATACTTATATACTAATACTACAAATGCGAAAGTAACTCTGTCTGTCTGTATGTTACCTTTTCAAGCTTAAACGGCTGAACGGATTTCGATAAGATTTTTCAAAATAATATAATAGTATCCTGGGGAAGGACATAAGCTACTCTTTACCGTGGAAAGATATCTCATTCCCAAGTGAAGACCCAATACGTTGCTTTTTAATTAGAATAGTTGATATTTATAAAAATTTCTGCACTGTCTACCTCAGTTTTTGGGAGATTTTCTTCAGATGTACTTGTTGATGCTTTACGTTTTATAGAAGAACTGGAATTACTTGTATTTCCCATCTTTTCAATATCACCGACTATTCGGGTTTTTGTAAAGAATGTTCTGATATTTTTTTTCATACTTCATACCTAATCAAAACCACAAACTACTTTATACCTAAGTAAAACATAACTGAATGAAATAATCAAAAATTTACTTTGTCATTAAATTCATAGTTAGAATTTTAAGCAGAAAGGATTTTCGACTTCCTTGTATGCTACTTAAAGTTTACATGTAATTATTGTAGTATTTTTAGTAGCAATTTAAAAATAAATCAATTTCATTTACGCTAAAAACAATAATAACCGAACAAGTGCACGTCAGTTCCTTCTTCTTTCAAACTGCTAGCGATTGTTCCCTTGCTCGCGCCCATTTTCGACACTATTTTCTAAGTAGGACTGGTATTGAATCTTAAAATAAAAAAGCAATTTCTACGGTGCTACGCCGATGTTCATGAAATCAAATATTGACTCAAGTTCCGTAATGAGCGACATCAAATACCTATAAAAACATTATTTGTTGCACATTTTTTATCTACTCCCCGCACCGCCATGTTGAAGATGCCTTTTTCTAATTTTCCAATTCTGACTGTATTGAATAATCAGGATTAAAAGTATTATAGTAATTATCCATCAATTACTAAGATCGATTACATCAAGTAATCTTGGCTAGAATACAGTCTGACTGATCAAAATAATCTTAATTATTATTACATTATTATTACTTAAAGAAAAATTATTGGTTAAAGTAAATTGATATCCTTTTATTTGTTTAACTGACCTGTAAATGAAAATTCTCAAGAGTTTCATTAAGTGTTAATCTAAGAAAACGAACAATCTGTGATAATAATAATTTTTATTAAAGAAAAAAACGTAAGGAAAGATTCTGATAGCGAAACCGTTAACCCATTTGCATCATGAGGGAGAATGAGAAAAAGGCCCTTATCACCAATTTTTTTAATAACTATATTTAAGTAGAAAAATACAATAAGCAAAATGAACTTCATATTTCAGCATTATGTACGTACATATTGCAATAATAATATTAATTTTTATAGTACCAATTTTTTTGTTTGGAAAATGTCATCACTTAAAAATAATTCAAAAATGTTGTCTGGTAAAGTCAAATATCTTCGATTATTATAAGAATCATCACTATGGGATCTTATTTCAATAATTCGTCTTCGTTTAAGTGGTATAATTTCTTCTTCACTTTCATTTCTAAGAACACCCTCCATTTTGATTTTCTAGCTTCCTTTAGGAAGTTTTTTTCTAAAGTGAGCAGAAATCCATATTTCATATCAGGTCACACTCATTTCTCTTGTGATAAGGAACAACAAAATTGAGCGTATATATACGCTCCGGTGATAGTGACCAGGAAAATTCAGCGTATATATACGCTAATGATGCAAATGGGTTAATTAAATTGGCCCCTTCTCCATTTTTAATATTACCATCAGCTTATTCCATTGCCATCTTACTTGAGATTTTATGCCAACAATTATTCATTTATGTAAATTACTAGATATAAATCGAACAATGTTTGCCTTAGCATCAACATTTTAAAATTTCTAAAAAATTTACATTTGTAATCTAAAAATGCAATAATGTAATCATGATTACGATTGCATTTCATCAATCATTAATCGGCGGAAATGATTAATTTTCTAATAAATATTTTTAATCTGCGTAATTTACATTTTTCCTACGATTTTGGTGGTGGTGGAGCGGAAACACAAGATTTATTGTATTATTATTATTATTGTTTATTGCATAGCAGAATAAGGAACATATGTTAAAAAACCAACTATCAGATTAAAATCCAACAAAAATTTAAGTTGTTTTGAATTTTGTATCTGACAACGTTATATGAAAATACCACGTTATTCAGTAATTAATTGACAATTTAATAAACGCAGCTGCCGATGAAATTTGGATGATATAAGAATTTCGTACCACAAAAATTCTAATTAAAATTTCTTTGACAGTTGATATGATTTGTTCCGTACTTGTTAAGATCGCTTATACCTATTGAGGTGGGGTTGAAATTCTTGCATATCGTAGAAAAGCTCTTTCAAATAAAGTAAAGGTTTCATTTACCACTTTCGATTTAAGCGCTCCGTTAAGCTTTAAATTCGTTTGCAATATGTTCTCCTTGCCATGTTCTAATAAAATTTGCCAAAAATGTTTAAAAGGTTCACGGGTAATTTCACATAAAATTATTTCGAGCAACCATAATTAATTAATTTTGGAATAATCGAGAAAAAGCTATGAAATACGCCACGGAACGCTATCGTGTGCGTCCGACATGCTCTTGGCCGGTTTTATTTAGTATTTATGGCTTAATGTTTAAGACTTGTCATGCAAAAATATCATTGTTTGATGTAACCAATTAATTTGACTTATAGCGGTCACGATAAGGATATAATGAAAACTGTGGTCTTATTATGGATCTCGAAAATAAAAAATTTTTCTAAATAGTTTTCCATGCAATGTTTCATACAAATAAAACTGCTTGAGGTAAACATGTTTTCTTAGTTTAAAATTATTATACATAATTTAAGCATATGCACAGAAAACTGTGTATCAAAGACAGAATTTGTCCGTATTTTTCTTTTAACACAAGATATTTATTCATTTTCCATTTCCCATGTAGGCATTTTAGTTAGTTCATTTATTCCAGATTGAAACTATATACAGCCAATTTTATAGGTATAATACATTTATCGATTGATTCAGATTTTAAAAACTAATCTTGATTAAATGCTTCATAGAGTTGAAAAAGTATACTGAAAATAAACGACTGTAGGACTGTAGATGCTTTGTTTGTTTAGTAGAAAATTCCGTAGATTTTTGTATTCAGCGGGATGGGTGCGGCGCGGGGGAGTTGCAGAGTTGTTTTTGCGCATTATTGCGATATTTCCGAGATAACAAAATCCTCCTCTGGGCCGGAGCGAAGTACCGCGCCGTATCTAGACGTGGAGCGTAAATAAAAGCAGACAAAAAGCAGCAGATTCGCATCGCAGATACCGCCGCCGCCGAATGGCTGACTGACTGACGCCGCGTCCCGCTCAAGCCGCCGCGAATCGACCCGAAGTTGGGTCGATTCAATCAAACGGTGGCGCGCCGCCCGCCGCAGCCGCGCTGAGTTCTCGTCCCGGTGCCATTTCGCATCGCATCGGAGATGAAGTCATTTGCATACAATGCAGCTACCGGTGACTTCTGCTGACTCTTAACGAGTGGCACTAATGAATTGGCTTTCCCTGGGGCGAATGGGAAGCGCCTGTGGGAATCGTCCCGTCTAAGAACACGCTGTTCCTCTTCGGGGATTCTCCTCCAGGAAGTCTTGTTGGCTAAGTTCTATTGATCAATTCACTAAAATTTAAATTAGTCACAAACTGGAGCATCGCAGACAAGCAATTATATAAATCTATGAGACACTTTTAAGTATACCTATACACTATTACTTTACACTACACTTTACTAGCTGCATCCGTGACTTTCTTCACGTGGACCTCAAGATTTTGTTGAATAGGTTAAACTATTAAACTATATTTCAAGACTATTTAAAAATTTTATAATATCTCATACCCAAATCGAACTTTCAACAGTATGGGAATTTTTTGATGGACGGAAAAAACATGTATTCTTAATGTTGACCCAGAACCAGTTATCTAAAAGTATGCCAAGTTTCATAAAAATCCCTCCAGTAGTTTTTTCTTTGTTTGTATGCACAGACCTGACAAAAAAATTTTGATAGTACAATAGATTGCTAATTGGGGGCCCAAAAATACATTAAGGGTATTCATGAAAATAGATAAGTTTATGTATCGCGTATTTGCACGTACCACTTTTTGAACGTACCACTTTTTAAATTGTGAATATGAGTGTAAATCGATCAGCTGTTCGGCTGTCGACTAATATCAATAAGTAGTGACATTCAAGATGCCAAGAGTAAGCGAAAAATTAAAATTAATAAAACAGTGGAAGCAATTGGCCTTTAGTTAGTTAATGCTAGAATTATTCGGAAACAATGATGGTAGTGTTCGCTGGTTGTAAAAATTCGTTTGCCAAATTAAACTTTTCAATATTTTAGATAATCAACGTAAGGAGGAAAAAATTCTTGACGAGTTAACGCTCGCAATGTTGGTTGCAGAAAACTGTAGGTATGGTGTTCCATGCTTTCATTACAGTGTCCCAAAATCACAAAACTTCCTTTCGGATGTTTTGCTGTATTTGGATGAAAAACGATTTACTCAAATTATACAAGTTAGCTGGGTTTCGTTTTTCCTTCGGTCTGCTGTAATTCATATTTAATAATAATTTTGTCAATTAAATTGTTGAATTTAATTAAAGCTTCGACTTACCTTGGACATTTTTCAGCAAAAAATCGCGCAAAGAAATTGTTCTTTTGACCCACTGACGTTCGTGTAAGTTTATCAGATCGTTTACACACCGAAATTGCCGCATAAATTTATTAGGTTTGTGTATTAGATTTTCTATACAAATGTTGACAGTTCATTTATGAGACTGGGAAACTTATGCGGTTTACGCGAATACGAGGTCAATACGCGTTTGCATGAATACCCTTATTTTGATAGTGTATAGTATTAGCTTTTGATCATAAAATTGATTGAACTCTTTTATTTTTTAGATGGCATATTTAGATTAATATTGGTGATATATAGTATATCAGAATCAATCAATAAGGACTAATTCAGCTCGAACCACAACCGACTTTTTTTGCACATTCAGTACTTAAAAAATTTAGTATCTTTAAATACAACCCGAACATTGGTCTTTTGAGCCGGATCAATGTTTAGCTGCATGAACACACTATGCTAAGTTTCATAAAAAATGTAACGTGGTTACAGTTTTATTATATGATAAAAGCTAATGTACTACAATATTTACTCAAGATACTTTCTTGATAAACTCAGAAATGATGAAAGGCCATTTTTGACTTTTCAGCTTTCACTTTCAATATTTCCATTTAAACAATTTTTATCATAAAGTTTTCTTAAAAGTAATAATGTGTTTATGCAGATACGAAAAGCAATAGTCTACGAATATGGATTTGAAATTATAAGCTTATTAAATAACATAAAATTTTAATCTCTAGATATGTAGTATAGGAGCATAAATAGATCAACCCTTATGGCTTATAACTAAAATCAATCTATGTAGTAATTTAATATTTTTTAATGCAGACGGTAATTTTCAAGTTATTATTTATTGAAATATATCCAGCAGGAGATAGTTGTAGTTTTATGTCTTGGGCTAAACTCCTAACTCTTTCCCTAGTTAAAAAATATGAGTTCTTTATTAGTTTTCCTATTAATATAGGTTTATTGTACTAGGCTCACCACCCTTATGATTATGACTTTACCAAGTGGCAGACTAGAGCCAACATCCCCCCGCTTGAAGCGCATTGTTTTGCAAGCAACATGATTTTTTTGTTTAAAACCATAAATGGTGTAATTGAATCTTTAGAAATCCGTACCTTGCTGATTTTTAAGGCCCCTTTAATATCATTAAGAACCAGGATCAAACGAATTTTTAATGTACGAGCCTCCAGAACTTCTTTTCATCGGCTTTTTGCATTTGCTAACTCTCTCTAGGGATTAGAGTTCTTCGATCTATCAGAAGCATACTTTAAGGATTCTCTCAGGCGCATCTTCTACCTATAATTTTGTTTTTAGGGCTCTATTGAGCATTTTTTCTTTTCTTTTTTGCATATACTTATATGTTCTGTTATGGGTAGGGTTGTCAATTTTTATATACTATATATTATATTATTACATTGTTCCTCGTCACGCTGAATTTTTATATAGTTGGTACGGTTTAATTAAATAGTGCAATACTTTGTACATACTTTTATTTTTAAATTATTTATTTTTACCATTGTTTTCAGTGATAATAAACCAATTGTAACTTTCAGAGTAATCCTTTCTATTCACAAATGAATTCCTTGTTATTATCGTATATCATAAGTAACATCAAGGATCTTTGTAATATTATTTGACTTCAGTCGTCTGTAAAACTTATCTCTATGTAAATTAGTTACTGGTGAACACCCGTGAATAAATAAAAGAAAAGAAAAAATAAGTAATATTGTAACAAATTTGTAATGAGAAAGATATTTAAATAAAACAAATATTATTAATATAGATCAATCCTTCAGATTTATTTCGGGGATCCAAAGGTTCAAATAGCGAATTAAAAAAACGCGAATAAGCCTAGCTTTGATCCTTTAAAACTTCTTCCAGGATCTATACGTTCAAAAGTAGAGTTTAATTTTGATCGGTGTACCGAATGCAAAAGAAATTGTAATCTTTGGCCTATAAACAGAAATAAATTAATTTCCACTCGGGATTCTTAAAGTGCACATTTCTCCGGACGATATTTCGAAACGCACCGCCCGCCGCACGCCTGAAGAAAAATTATCTCTCTCCGCTGTGGCTAAAATTAGAAAATTCCTTCGGCCCGACTTCATCGACACTCGCGCTCGTAAATAAACTTTGAGCAGGCATTGATTTTTATGCCATTTTTTGCCGTCGATCGCCCCCGAGCGGCCATTACTGTTTATGTTTTTTTATTCGCGGAGAAAAAACCGCGATCGCATTAAACGCGTCTCTTAAAGTACTCGAGCCGAGGGTGATGAGGCATGCGGTGCAGGTGGAAAAAAGGCCGCGAGAGCAGGAGCTCCGTACCGTGGTGCTGATAGTCAATTTATCACGACAATTGGCCGCTAAAAACGCCGCCAAACGTGCTAATAAGCAGCCCGCGCCGCGAAACTACTTGCGAATTGTGATCCGCGACGCGGCATTTTAAATGCTGGCGGCGGCAATCGAAACCCGCCCGCCAGTGAACCGGAGCGAGCAAATCATTTTGTCGGCGGCAATTTATGGTCCTAATTAAAATGCCATTAAAGTATAATTTAAATACTTTAATTTTGCATATCACGCGTGTGTCACACTAATTAGCTGATTGAACAGAATTCCAGGCCCCGGGCATGCCGCCACCGGACGCCGTGCCGCACTGCTGTGCTCTCGGTAGATTTAACCCTTTCGCTCGGCTTCACTTAAGCCCCGGTCGACATGTATTAAAAATATTTTACGATTATGATAATGGCCTCCCCCCGCCCCGACGTATAAACAATTCGAGTAATGACCTGAGCACCTAATAAAAAACCAATTTTCACCGAATAAACAAATAAACGTTCGCGCGCTCCAGAGCGAGTTGGGCGGGCGGGGTGCGGGCGGGCAACGCACTAAAAATTACTTTAAATGAAATGAGCCCGGCCGGTGGCGCGATTTACGCCGGATGACGACGGGACGGTCGTACGCGTCGAGGAGCATACGTTTTTACGAATTTTTTATCGGCCAGTTAACCTCAAGACCGAGTCCCGTGCTGGCCCGGAGCGGGCGATCGCTTTAAAACACATAAAAATGTCGTTAAAAAGTTGTAAAAATTCCGTTTATTTCGTTTTGATTCATTAGACGTGCTTACGGTAGCGATACGCAGTCTAGCCGGCCGCCGCTGCTGCTCGCGCGAGTCCGTCAATGAGCGACGCACGACGTGTTTTACGGCCTGTTTTACGACGGACCTAATTGTTCGCTTTTATCGCCGTGTTCACACAAAGGACGATGACGTCACCCCTTTATTTACGATCACATTCCAACCGTTTTATGGATTTGCATTCAGCGCCAATCAGCTGTCTCTGATTTTGAGGCCGTGAGAGAAGTGGCGCTCGTCAGACGAAGTGTGCTTTTTGTTTACTTAGCATGCGGTAAGACAGCAAATTGATTTGAATCTTTCACCCCTTTTTTTCATTTATTTTGGGTGGTAGTTCTTATCACTACATTTTAAATATTTAGATTGATTGGAATCATGCATTTGGTTATTTTAGAAGAGCTTAATTCCTAACGATACATATTTAATTAGCATAAGAAAGATGCAGTCTTAACCCCTGACAGGTAAACATGTTTTTCGCTAGGCCCTTACAGGTAAAGAGTGTAAAATGTGCCCAGTCGGATCCTTTTTTCATATATCTGGGCTCCTAGTGAGTTGATTTATTTATTTATTGTATTGTTTTTTAATAAAAGATTGCGCCAATCATCTTCTCGTAGAAAACGCAGATCATTTGTCGAAGGGTCTATCAACGGCAGAGGTCGAATAGGATTTCTCATGTGGGTCAAAAATACCCTCATTACTTGTCAGGGGTTAAAAAACTCATTTGTTTTGAAGAAGTCTTGATGATTTTATGATCCTTAAAATATTTTATTTGGTACATGTTGTTGTATAAAAGAGATCACTCATATCTCCTCCACTCCACTCAAATCTCTTTTTACTTGGAAGATACAGGGTATCCAATAGGAATGTGCTAAACTAATGGTCACAATTTTTTAACAAATGGAGAGATCGGTAAAATTTAAATACTTTTTAATAAAGGAAAGTCGTCATTTTCATTTCATGTCCATTTTATTATAACAAAATTAAACCTATTTAATACAAACCACTAATCTAAAAATATACTGAAAAACGTGAATTATTAATAATATATATTTTTGAAATGTGAACCATCTACATAAAAGGCATATACCTGCATTTCTTTGAATCTTCTGTCCCCGGAGAGAAGTACAAAGGGATGTTAGAGACCAAATCCTTTCTCATGCGAAAAAGAGGAGCCGCGTTAAATATTTTTTTTTATTCAAGACGGAGCAACACCTCATCGTACACAAGAAGTATCATCAATAAATTTTATGGCGATCGAGTTATTGGCCTAGAGTACCCACGCTTTGCTAGGGGAAAAGGAATAGAATAGCCACCTTACTCGTCAGATCTCACTTAATGTAATTTCTTTTTATAGGACTACATTAAAGATCTCTGCTATGAAAATAACCAAAAAACAGTTGAGGATTTTATTAAAGACATGGGGAAGATCGTCAATGGCATTTCAAATGAAACGTTAGAACATGTTTATAATAGTTTTAGAAAGCATATGGATATTTGTGGCAAATTAGATGGTTAAAATATCGAAAATATGTATCATTAGTAACTAACGTTCTTCACTACTTTTTTAGATTAATTGTTTTGTATTAAATAAATTTAATTTTTTTATAATAAAATGGATATGAAATAAAAATGACGACTTTCCTTTATTAAAAAGTATTTAAATTTTACCGATCTCTCCATTTGTTAAAAAATTGTGACCCATTAGTTTAGCACATTCCTATTGGCCACCCTGTATATACATCTTTGGAAAAAATCGTGTAAAACAGAACCGTGGAAAAAACGATACTACTCATATAATAAAAGGGAGAATACGTTCCATGTTATACAAAAACCGTGTTAAAACCATACCATATTTAATCGCAGTGATGAGATCACTCTATTTACAAATTTTCCTTGTACAAAACGTATATTGACTGAGCATTTTCCTTATACCTACAAGAGACCTTTTGTGTTATATAAGGAAAATGTGTAACTCGAGTGATCCGTAGCCGTATTTAATTTATAAGAAAGATCTGACACATCTGACAAGCTAATGAATTTTATTAATGAAGGTATACCCAAAAAAAATATCTGGTTCAAACAATTAATTCCGTCGTTCAATTAATTATTTTTGCTTAGGTTTTTCACCTAACAAGATTGCTGGTACCTAAGTATTACTACAGAAATTAATTACATCTAGTATATTTAAAAATGCCAAATTATCACTTCAAGCACATGATTTGGTTAAACTATATGATGGAATTAGATCAGAGAATGGGGCCCATTGTTGTGAACACTAGTACAATTAACCCGTCAAATTGATAATAATAGTAATTTAAACTACCTTATATGTATAATACCTGATTTTTTTCTGGATTTGTGACATTATATTGATTCTCATATTTCTACACTTAATTCTGTAGAAATTACTTGGAAACATAAAGAAAATGATTAAACTCAACAAACATTGGAGATGTGAAGTTATGAAGAATACCCTGATCAACTTAATGTGGTCTAAAAGTCAAATTGAAATGATGTCTGATTTAAAATTAATAAATGCATTCTAGTAAAACTGAAATCAACTATTCTAAAAATTGACGTTAAAATAATTAAATGCGCTAGATATCGTTGATTGAAACAGAAATGTCAGATGAATTAAAAAGATCTTATTGAATGAACTACAAATATTTCGTTCAGTGGATTACAATTTTTTTTCTTTTACTTTTTTTTATCAGATAAATCATTAAATGTATTTTTACTATTTTACCAAACACCAACAAATTCGAAGAAAATTATTATTTTTTAAAATCGCGTTAGAGGAAATCTACTGTGTATAAAAAGACATGCGTGTTTATTCCTGTATTGTGTAATTCCAAAAACGTGTAAAAAAAAAGGATTGGATGTATATAAGAAGAAATCAGACAAAAATATTCTGTAATAACAATTCCGATAATTTTAAAGCAGAAAAAGAAAACATACCTAATTAGTTTATACAAATAAAATAAAACGCGTCTGTCTCTTCGCTTGTAACTTAACATCTGCTGAATGGACTTTAATTTGAGTTGCAATGTTAGTGACGTTGAAAGGTTGTTTAAATATTGTGAGGTTTCGTTCCAAATGGATTTTACATTTTTTTTCTTAAAAATAATAGTTTAAATTTTGAATATTTATTGTATAACTAACTTTCCTAGAATAACCTGTTCTTTTTTTCAGACTGTTACAGATTTTTCAGAATCAGCAAAAAAACGAGTTTTCTTTACGGATTAATCTTTCGATTATATATTTCTTCTGGATACTATGAACAGCAGAAATTGTCAGATAGCGCCTAATGCAATTTCGTAATTTGTTTCCTAAATTTATATTTTTACATATTAGAACCAGGGACGATAATTATTAATAAAATATAGTAAAATTCATCTGATTAATATTTTTATTTATAAGTTACTACTTAATCATTATTGATAATATGGTATTCTTCTTTCTAGATAAGAACTATATTTCTGTAGGTAACTGGTGAATTTTGTGCATGAAGAATTGCGAAACTCATGTAAATACATAAAGTTTTTCATTTAAAAGATGATTAATAATTGTTATTTTCGCTTTATAATATAAAAATTACCTTAATTTCTCAAATTTAACAATTTTCGCAGATAATGTAACATTAATTGGAAAGAAAATATGCAAAATATAAACACAAATATGTCCGAAAATTTAGAAAACTGTAATTTACTCTAAGTGTTGTGCTTGTTTAAAATCCTAGCCTCGCCTAAATAAATTAACGAATTTTACTAAAAATATGACCTGTTATAATATTTTTGAAAATAGCGTATATTAAGTCCACTTTTTGGAAAAATTGAATCACGACTATCTAAACGTTTGAATGTAACAGAAATGATATGCTAAAAATGAGGACTTAAACGACATTCACAAATAACGACTAATATCATATTACTTACAAGTATCAAGTAATCCATTCATCAAGAAGTCCAGGGCTGCGCTTATGGTAAATAGCTCTTTTATCACTGGTCAAGGCTACAATCAATGAAATTGTTGAATTGAAGAAGAAGCTCAAACCCCAATTGATTTGCATGCGGCTGCAATCTAAAGATACTTACCGCAAATCACGAGCGCCGCAGAAGACACAAAGCCGGAGCGAGTCTAGCTCTGGTCTAATTGGAGCAAATTGATGGGGGGCACGAAAGAGCCCCAGTGCTCCTCGGAAGGCTGTAAACAATAAAAGCGGCGTAAACGTGCCTAACCTCGCACAACCCTTTGCCCGTTGAGTGAAACACGGTTTTATGCTTTTTTCAATAAAATAGTTTTATTGGTCCATTCGCACTCAATGAAATTCGCACACAGCCAGAGGAAGAAGAAGAGGCAGAGCGCCAGCCAGCGCCCCACCGGGCCGGGAGCGGGGCGCAGGCGACGAGTCGTAAAAGCGGCTCGGGAATCCGTCAGTTGATGGGGCTCGTTCGGGCCTCCCCGGGCTGGGTGTTCTACTTGGGGCTCCTTTGACACTCTCCGGTGGATGATGATGACTCCTCCGATGGCTCATAAAATTGACACCGTGTCGGAGCATTGCCGGGCTGCCTTTTGGGGCACGTTGCGTTTCGTCTGCGGTGGTGCTCCACGTCGTCGTCGTCGATGGGGCTCCTTCGCTCGGTAGAGGACCAGACGGAGCCGGGATTCATTCGCCACTTGTTCCAGCTCGGTCGGGAATTTTACGACTTGCCGCCACGGATAACCGTCGACGACCACTGGAACAGGCCACCGGAGCCCCACCAGCTCGGGGGGCGAAGGTCGCTGGTTCGCATTTTACGAGCTCGCTGGTTATGACGTCGCTGATGTCACACTTTACGGTTTGTTGTGACGGAGTCCCGCATAATTGACGGCAATCACCCTGCAAGTGGAAATTAATTCTGGTTTAGGTGCTGCTGCTCCAGTTCGAGTTAATCGTAATAAACATTGAAAACGGGTTGGAGTTTTGGAATGAGCTCCAAACGGATGCATTGCGATTCGAACTCGCGAGAAATCGAGGGAAAAGTGAAAAGTTAACTGATCTAACGATTTGCAGAAATTGCAGACTAAGAACGCACATGTTGGAGCACTTAAGTCGCTAAAGACTGTCTTTAAGGAAAGGAGAAATTCCCGGAATTAAACCTAAAAGAGCAATGAACAAATGTCTATAACCTTTTATGCAAACTAGTTTTAAATCACAACTACTATCCTATTCAAAGAATTATCAGTTTATATCTTAGAGTTTTAATACAAACGTCTATTCCCTAGCGATAACAGCATTTTGTTGTAGGTACAATTAAATTCAATAATAATAAAAGAACTGCTACAGCGTTTAAACTAGACTACAGTACTAGAGGCTAATGGCTATATTTACAAAATATAGTATATTACAACTGCAGAACGATATCTTGCAATGGAGAAGGACAAGAAACCAACTATAATTTATGTTAAAAATGAATCTATCTTTCGCCTAAACTCACAAATAGAGTCCGTCACCTGGATCGATATAAGTATGATGTTTCAAATGTGAGCAGTCTGGACAAGGTAAGAATTCTCTCTAAATGTCTTTTGAAAGTTGGGGATTATTAGATTTTTAATATGCGAAGAAGAGCAGAGTTTAGTTAGTGAAAATTCATTCAATATAACAGACAGTATATTTGTGTCAATCTAGTTATTAAAGTAAAATTTGATACACTGGGACTTACTGGGATCTACCATCAATTGATTACAAACGGCCCATGAATTCATTCTTTTGATATTACACTTAATTCGCTCAATACAGACATAGAGAAATCCTATAGATCGATTGGAATAAAATCGACATATAAATGTATTTGTACATTCTGAAAGGCTTCCGGGAGATAATTTATTAATAAACAAACTTTAATATAGAATTATGTCTATAACAATCTGGATTATATTGTTTTCAGACCTTAATTGACCCTTCTCGGTATCTTAACTTTGAAAGAAAATTAACTAGTATAATTAACTGTCCAAAAAAGGACAAAAAGGCTTAGTTCCAAAAAGATATTAAAAATAAATGCATTTATGTAGATATTTCTTTCATCATAAAATAAAGGCAAAATCGGACAAATTTTCAAAGAAAATTATGAACTTTTCAAAATACGACATCAAAGGTTTTTTTTTCTATACTAGCTAGGTTACCCGGTTTCATCTGGGGTTGGGTAAATACTTACTAATTAAACACTTTTCAAATGTTCTAGTTTGTTATATCCTAGAAACTGATTTAATCCGAAAACCCTTCTATGGATCCGTCATCTCGATTATCCAAACCTTGACAATATTCAAAATTAGTGGCCTGAACACAATTATTGTACCAAATTTCATTAAAACCCGTTGAAATCGAGAAATGTTAGTCGGCGTATTGGATCCGCCATCTTGGATTTAGAAACTTTGATAATATTCAAAATTAGTGGCCCCAAAAAAATCGTACTAATTTTCATGAAAATCCGTTGAAGTCGAGAAATTTTGATCACCATATTGGATCCGCCATCTTGGATTTGGAAATTTTCATAATATTAAAATTATTGGTATCAGAATAATCATTATACCAATTTTCATTAAAATCCGTTGTAATCAAGACATTTTAGTCACCATGTTGGACCCGCAAGAAAATCGAGAAATCTTGGTGGCCATATTGGATCCGCCATATTGTATTTATAAATTTGGACAGCGGATTTGGAATCAACATTGCGCAAAACCCCTAAATATCAATTTTCATGAAAATCGCTTCAAATTTAAAATGTTCAACCGCCATTTTGAAACTCTAGGTATTATCCGAAAAAAATTGCCCCTATCTTGTAAATAACAAGAGCTACCGAAAAAATGTAAATGACAAGCTTGTAGGTAATTCAAAAATTCTGGAACATCAAATGGCTAACATCGATATTTCTTGAGATATTGGGCTTTGAAGTTGAGGTAGTGTGTAATTTTCATGGATTATTGAGCTAAATTGTAGAAACACTATCTCAACTTCAAAGCCCAATATCGCAAGAAATATCGATGTTCGCGATTTGATGTTCTAGAACTTTTTGGAGGAAATTGAATTTCCTACAAGTTTATAATTTACATTTTTTCTGTAGCTCTTTTTATTTACGAGGTAGGGGCAAAAAAACGGGAATTTCATGAAAAAGTTGGGTTAGTGACCCGTACTACCTCGCTGGTGGGAGTTAGGGTTACGCCGAAATGGACACTTATGTAGAGCATTCATTTATGAAGAAACCCTATCATTGACCAAGATAATACCATAAAATGCCTCTGAGCTGTAGAGTTTTGAAGAAAAAAAAAATCAAAGTTTATGTGTATTTTATACGGGAAATCTTTTTACGCCTTGGTCGAGCACTTAATACTAATATTAAGGGTTTTAATTTTCAGAGAATTTTTGTTTAGGTATTTCCCTCAAAATTTCGAAGTGGGACTGAAAAAAAAGAAAAAAATCCTGAAAGGAAGCACCCTAATACACATGGATACTTTTTAAATAAAAGACTGATTCAAGCTTCGTCGATTTGTGAACGAGTCCAAGAGAGATTTACGGGAAGCAAATGTACCCTTAAAAAGAACAGATTTTGTGTTATTTGCTTAATTTCCAATTATTATTGGATGTTTTATATGTTGTGCAAAAGTGGGACTTGCATTTCTTAGTATTTTTGTGACGCATTCGAATTCAGACAACTGCCATTTCTGATATTTAACCCTACTTGTATCACAAATGGGTCGACCAACATTCTTCGAGGATAATTTGACCTTGGGGATTTTTTTGCTTTCCGAGAAATCTCTTAGACACCCTGTGGAAGCACTTTCGTTAGTTCTGTAGTAACTGATTTAAATTATATTTTACGTCGTCACTGTACCTGTCATGTGCAGTCAAAATTGTGTGTTATTAAGTGGATATTCCTATAAATTCAAAGCCTAGCCATAAGACAATAAGAAATTCGCAAGCTAATTATAAATTAAAATGTAATATATTTAGCAAGCAATTCGATGTTTTCGCATACATCGTGAGATTTTGATTTAGACGTAAAGAAAAGCCATTTATAATCTTCGTATTAGTATTGTTGGCTTTAAATCTCTGCAAAATTCCAACAGAGTAATCAAGCTATGTGTTTTTCAGCGTTTTCCTCTTAAAGAAAACGTAAATTTCTCTCGGTTAATCTCTGAAAACGGAGTTTTAAGCCCGGCGATAAAGTCATCAGCCATCCTTGAAATCGATGCAATCGGAGGCTGTAAGCCAATTAAATGAAAACACTCAGAAACGATAAAATTCGTAAGGAAACCAGATGCCATTTAAATTAGACCGCGTTGCGCTCACTTCCCCGAGTGATGGTAAAAGAAGAGATCCAAGGGCAAGAAGAGCAGCATCTTTAGAGGTCAGAAAGCATCGAACGGTCGTCGTATCGGGCAGAAGGAAAAGAAAAGTCTTTTGAACTGTCTTTAAGACGGATGCTGAGAGAATTCCATGGGAGTAGCCAAACCAGCGCTACGTGCATGTGGCGGTCGATACATAAAGCAAAATCGCCCCGGAAACAACGGGCCCTTCGTCAAGCGACGCATTTTCTATGTATCTTTTTCTGCGTCATGGCGCTGAGTGCGATGCGATGGAAGGGCCCGCGCCGCGCATGCAATTCCAAAGATGCATGCGGAGGTTTTCTTTCTGGTCCGGGGCATGGAGATTGCAGATGCGACCAGCCTCTTTCATCTGACTGTTTCTGGCGCGAAAGCTGGGCATTTTGATACCCGACAAAGTGCACCTTCAGCCGCTTTTTTTTTGATTTTGCGCCCGCAGGGGTCCGGTTGTCTAGCCGGTTGCGGCCGCCGCGTGCCTTCGCCCCAAATTACACCCCTCTGACCGAAAAAAACAATTGCAAATAAATTGCCCGGTCGTAAAATGAGTGGATTGCGCCGGCGCTCGAGCGAATCCGGCCAGGCGCGACGAGGCAGCTTAATTACAGAAATTTTTTCTACAATTGTTGCCCTGCATAAATGATCTAATTCGCTGCTTAATTTGCTGCTTAATTCGCGGCGATTCACGAACGTTTTATGCTTGCTCAAGATGATTGTGATGAATGGCATAATCGCGCCAGATCACTGTCATTGCAGAGGTGGGTCAAGACACGCTAATTGAGTGCGCATGCGCCTGGAGGTGGGATGATGCGCGCATTAACGGCCCCGCAATATCAGGAAGGAGTTTCATTAACGGTATTAAGGCGGATTTTCTGGTTTTTTGTTTTTCTTCTTCATTCCTCGACAATTGCCGGGAGATTGCTCGAGATTTCAAGATCTTGTCCATGTCATTCCCTCGCCGGGAGTAGTAATTATTCTCGAAATTATGGCAACATTTTTGTTTTAAAGAAGATTCCTCTTTCAGTTTGCTCCCTTTTTTTATTCCCATGTTTGGAAAAAAATAAAAATTCAGGCCAATGACTGCGTGAATTTCGTATGCATCGACGATTATATGAGAGCAAAACAAAACCGATAAAAGAAATTTGTCGGGGGTATCATTTTTGAGCCATCTCCCGGTCCCGAATAATGGAAGACATGGACCGCTACCATGCCAAGGATACGCGGAAGAAATTCCTCTGGGAGAATTGGTGAAATTGCAGCAATTACCCAAGTAAATGGCGGCGGCGGCGGCGGTAGTGCAGCCACAGCCTTAAAAAAAACGGACAAACACGGCCTCGAAGATTGCCGAATTTTTTTGGCAGGAGGCGGTCGGTGATCGAGGGAATTAGTAGTCCCGAAATTACTCAGAAGATTGAATCCGAGACTTCAATTGGGACTGCAATTGTCGAACGATGAAATAATTTTCGAAAACAAAGCCATTTTCGGACACGGGAATTAAAATGCCTGCAGGAAAATTGTTTTCGCCAATCTTTTTTGCGTTTTTATCGTGTTCAATCATCAAGCATTTGGAATCAGAACAAGGAGGAATGTTTTTGTTTTGTTTGCCATTTTGTACACCACCCAAGTTGGGATTGGGTATAGAAATTTAATCGTTAACGCTTAACTGGCCGGTCAGGTATTAATACCAGTTTAAACTCTGTTGTATATTGAAGCTATTTTTAGCTTAATAATCTTAATATATAATTTTATTTAGTAGGCAGAAAACGATACTAAAAGATTTTTCACTAGGAAGGATAATATATTCATTATTACTTGAAATATTTGAAACACATTTTCTCTTGGTTGTTACTTTCTTAGAAAAACTATTATTGTACACATTGTTATACCTTATCTCGTTATAAAATGATCAGCAATTCTGAACACTGAATTGACGACGGGTAGAGGAAGTGCAGCAAATTTGGAATACTGCAGGTAATTTGGAATACTCAGATATCTCAATGAATGTAAACGTCATCTGTGTTTTTTTGCCATAAACATAACGTCACATGGCATAAAGAGTCAATGAGTACTAGAAACAGGCCGCCATCTTGACATTTCTCTTGACAGCCACACCTGAACGATACGTGTTTTTTGAAAACTTTTTCGGTAAGAAAGCAATCTTTGATAATATACAAAATCTTGATTGTAATTGTTGAAACTTTTAAATGACCTTATTAATTTATGATATTATTTTGATTTTGTGAATAATTCTAAAAAAAACAATATTACATAAAGTTTTAGGTTAAGACGTCATGTTGTTATACTGTATTCCAAATTACCTGCACCCTAAGTGCAAACACGCCTTTGGAGACTTTTAGTTTAATATAAATTTTGAGATGGTTCCTAATTTTTGTTATGTTTGATTGTTTGGATTATTAAAGTTAAATAATTTTCTAATAATATAATGTATTTTTTATTTAGTTAACCCGTTTCCGTTTCTTCTTATTCCAAAAAAAAAAAACTAGTATTCCAAATTTGCTGCACTTCCTCTACTTTTAAAATTAATTGCTTTCATATCATTTTAAATAGTGTAAATATATACATAAATATTTGAATAAATCAAAATATTTTCAATCAGGGACTATTAAAAGTGCTAATAAAATTCATATTTCAATTTCTTGTAAAAATTTACAAAATATTATCGGCCGTCAACGAAAATTCTCTCATTTATTTAAATGGTTAAATGTTCATCAGCAGTAAGTAGATTTTAATATAAATGACACAGTTTTAAGACATTTTGGATGTTTAATATAATATGTTTTCTACATCAATCAAAGTTCAACAACTTTTACAGCCTACTTAATGAACTAGAGACATAAATAATTGTAAACTACATAAATCCGGATGAAAAATTAAAACTGAAAATAGACTGAAAAATTTATCAATTTTTTCTGTGTAAAGGGCAGTTTGGAAATGAACGGAAATATGTGGACTGTAATCAGGTGGAAAACAGATTGAAATATATTTTGCGCTTAATTTCAGTTAGATCTTTTTCATTCCACTTATCTTGAAATGGCAAAGGGCAAACTGAATTACACTAAAAATAGTCTAAATAAAATATCGATGAATTTATTAATTACCCACATAAAAAACAAAAATATATATATACATATATTTTATATAGTTTATCATAATTTTCTTTTATTTAATTATAATTATCTGTTTTATTATATTTATTATTAGAGCCATGTCGATTTCAAAGAACCTCACTAATATAAATTGTCTAGTTAGTTATTGCTCTTCTGAACTTAGAAATTCGTTGATATCGATAAAAAAAAATTTTAAAACTAGCAATTGAAAATTTCCTAGGTCCAAAACTTTAAAAATTTCAGTGTGTTTTCGGTTTCGTGCTCTGTACTCATCAAAGGTAAATGATATTTCAGTCTGGCTGAAAAAAATATTTCCGTCTCATTTCAGTCTGAATTCCGTCTCAGTTTTTTCGATGTTATATTTTTCGATGTTAGTTGTTAGTCAGTTAAGTCAGTTTTCAGAGCAAATAATAATTTTCGTATTATTTCAGATTGGATTCCGTCTAAATTTCTATTTTCAGTATCTTTTCAATCCTATTTCAGTCTTATTTTGTTCACCCGGGAAAGCAAATAATGTTTATAAGAATATTTGCTGGAGTAAAAATTAAAATCTACGAATCAGCAAATAGGGTAATAACAAATATGAAAAAGATCATGAGACCTAAGGTGAATATTGGCATTCTAGAGAAAGTATAAAAGTGATTTAATTATTGATAACATCCCCTAAAAAAATTATAGCAAAGCACGTTCATCTTATTTTTAAAGAATGAATACCAAGGAATAATGCAATGCAATAAAAAAAAATTGATAAATTGTTATAAATACTGTATTAAAACCAATCCAAAAAAACTAAGTTGAAAAACATAGGAGAACGAAATAAGTTAATCCTAACAACTTGTAACTCACTATTCATTCTTTCATTAACGAAAAGCAACTGGTTCTTTTTCTTGGTATACCAAAACCAAAAGACACTTTCAGTTGAATAATACTAATAATAATAAATAAATTTTTAGTATATTAATGACTATTTTGTATTTCTAGCTATTTTTGTAATAAACTTCTCTTTTACATATGGGTATTCAACTATTTTTAAATACTCTTAAACTAGTTGGTGCCTTAATTTTCTAATAGAAGTTCATTCAATTTTTGTAATCTTAAATCTTGACTTGATCACAGCAAGTAATACTATATGTAAATCTTTATTAAAATGTCTGTAATTTGGTAAATATCTCAAAACTAAGTAATAGTGAATAATTAATTACATTCTGTTGCTGAAGCAAAAACCTAGATCCTTTTGCAGTACCTACCTACAAAGAAAATAATTTTTATTTCTTAATTTGTATTCTAAATTTTGTTGGAAAAAATCAAAAATCTCACCAAGATAATTATTATTTTTTAATGTTTGATTAATTTTGAATGAAGCTTAAAGCGAGTAAAAGGTAAATAATTGAACATTGTTTTAAGAAGTTCAATTCAAATATACGACAATTTACTAACTAAATATAGCTGATATTTTTGAACGAATCTCTAACATTTTTTTGTTATCAAAAACTTGTAATTGTAAGCAACAATTAATACTTAACGTTTAGAATCGATTCTGTGATAACCACAACAATCCCACCACAACAATTCCATCGCAACAATCCTACCACAACAAATTAGTTCAATGTATCAATTGTGGTATTGTTGCTTTGTAAAAAGAGCCATTTTACAGTCAATCAAGAAACTATTTAATTAGCCGATAATTGATTGATCAGAAAGATTGAGTTAAAGAGAAATACGCTTAATTGAATCGAGGTTTACATAATCCATAATTTAATAATATATCAAGGGTTGTTTTTTAATAAAAAGGCCTATACACATATAGAATATAAAGCTGTTTAAAAAACTATATAGCAGTGTAGTTGAGATTCATTTGACAATTATTGTAAATAGATATAAGATGAAAAAGCTAAATTTCTTAAAAAACTTCCTGCACTATTTTGCTAAGATTACTAGCTAAATCTCGAACTAAAACTTGTTCAAATTTAGAATTTCAAAAAACAGGCAAGCAATATCCTACAAGTTTTCAAATGTTTGCTCAAACAACGATATAATTTATATCTTTTATGTGATAATCTTCAGACTGCATCATTAGGAATTAGAACTGTTTTTATTATTTTAAATGGATCTTCATTTATTCAGAAAAACGAAACGTTTCTAATCAAAATTTACATTCAGGTTCTTGTTGATTTTATTAATTAGGAAATTAATAGTCAACTTCCTAACCGCCTCAAGTAAATTTTAATAATTTTGATGTATAAATTATTTATGGGTATCATAATCGTTTAGTGGCGCCCCAAGCTACTGTACGATACTGAATTAATGAGCGCACGATATCAGATAGATTACTATAGAATTGTTAATTACTTTATTAACTTTGTTAGTTACATTTTAAATACCTACTTTGCGCAATATTCTTAATCTGTAAAATTGTAAATTATTCATTTTAATTATAGTTTTAAGTTTGTAAGCGCTTTCAATCTTAAACTGTCTTCAAAATTTCACAAATTTCAAATCAGTGAAAAAGATATACAATACAAAAAAAAATATTCAACCAATTTGCGCCCTGATTGATGGGTCTGAAAATGAATCTGCAGGTGCATGATTTTATATATAACCATCTTCTTTTGAAATTCATTTTATAACAGCTTCTCTTTGCTTAATATACCTTCTAAAGCAAAGTAAGCATATAGAAAAAATCGTTTTATCAAATATAACTTTTAATTAAGAGTTTTGAAGATTAATTTTTAATTAAATCCATAAAAGAAACAGTGGTGCCCTTGCTTTAAATAAACACCACGCCCTTGGCGTCTTTTCTATATAAGTTTAAAATTTAGTTTTCTTATTTATTGGATCATAAAACTGAAATATTAGAAAAGCGTTTTTTGGAAAAGTTTGATTGTGAATCAGTGGCGAATACTACTATAATATAATATGTATGTATGGGAAGTCCCCAATATATGAAAAACCCACATTAGTACCTAAAATTGCTTACCTCTTGCCATGAAAATCTCTTAAAGAAGTGAAGTTTTTAAAAGTGATATTATGAACGTACCAGTAAAATTTATGTTTAATGGAGAAAAACATCAGGGTGATAATAATCTAGCCTAGTAACACCTAATAAATGAATGAACTAGTTTTATATAAAATATTGTAACAGTAGATATTCTGAAATCAGACAACTTAGAACAAATTAGCCCCCTACTCATCTTTCTAATGGAACTAAAATTTGTTTTTCTATAATATATACATTAGGGTGCTTTTTTTTTCGCGACTATTTTTTTTTTCAGTCCCACCTCGAAATTTTGTGGCTAATGCCTAAACATACATTCCCTGAAAATTGGAGCCCAAAAAAATAATATTTAGTACTGGACCAAGACGCATGAAGATTTCCCATATAAAATACACGTGAACTTTGATTATTTTTCTTCAAATCTCTACAACTCAGAGGCATTTTATGGCACAATCTTGGGCAATGGTAGGGTTTCTTCAGAATTGAATGCTCTACAAAAGTGTCCATTGCGATGTAACCCTAACTCCCACCAGCGAGGTAGTACGGGTCATTAACCCCAATTTTTCCACGAAATTCTCGCTTTTTGCCCCTATCTCGTAAACAACAAGAGGTACAGAAAAAGTGAATATGACAAACTTGTAGCAAATTCAATTTCCTACTAAAAAGTTTTGAACACCAAATTGCTAACATCGATATTTCTTGAGATATTGGGCTTTGAAGTTGAGGTAGTGTTTCTACAATTTAGCTCAATAATACATGAAACTTCCACACTACCTCAACTTCAAAGCCCAATATCTCAAGAAATATCGATGTTATCGATTTGGTGTATAGAATTTTTTTGTAGGAAATTGAATTTGCTACAAGTTTGTCATATTCACTTTTTCTGTACCTCTTGTTGTTTACAAGATAGGGGCAAAAAGCGAGAATTTCGTGGAAAAATTGGGGTTAATGACCCGTACTACCTCGCTTATAGGAGTTAGGGTTACACCGCAATGGACACTTTTGTAAAGAATTCAATTCTGAAGAAATCCTACCATTGACCAAGATTATACCATAAAATGCCTCTGAGCTGTAGAGTTTTGAAGAAAAATAATCAAGGTTTACGTGTATTTTATATGGGAAATCTTTATACGCCTTGGTCTAGTACTTAATATTAATATTAAGGGCTCCAATTTTCAGGGAATTTTTGTTTAGGTATTTGCCACAAAATTTCGAGGTGGGACTGACAAAAAAAAAAAATAGTCACGAAAAAAAAAGCACCCTAATATATATACTTATACATTGATAATTAATTAATTTGTAATACCAACGATATGTAAAGGAGCTTGAAGATAGTTAAAGAAGTTACAATGGAAAAATACAATTGTATATATTTTGTAATAGACCTGAACAGATGAGAGGGCAATAAACAAAAAATAAAAAAATCGCGCTACCTCGAAACCCCATTCAAAAATGTAAAACTTAAGTTGGAAGAAAACTTTCTGTCCACCCTATATATTAAAATCTATATAGTTTAATTGAAAATTGTACATCAAATTCTCTTGAATACGTGCCTACGAATTGGAGTGGTTATGTCTTTAAGAAAACCTAACAGAGAGAAACAAAAAGACTTTTATTATAAATCCTTTTCATTTTGGTATAAGGAAAATGTCCTTAATGATCAGTGAAAAGTCGAGGAATTTTTGAAATTTGATCTGCACAGTGAAGACGTAACTGCTAATAAAATCTCCTTTTATTCAGTCGTTACATTTAAAAACTATTACACTTTACACACTACTTTAAGAAATAGGAAACAACACAGGTGCTAATACACAACTTTGTGGGACTTCATCTTTTGTGGATTAAATTGTTTGTTTTTGAGGTACTCTTAAAGAAGAATCTTGTTAATTCATCTCTCATATTTAAATTAAACTGTTCGATTTAATTTCATGCGGATTTCTGGGAGACACAAAAAATCCTACGACCACAAACAATTCGCCCTCATTGAGTTTTGTGAAAATTAGGTCACCCAAATTGGACTTGCGTCCGAAACAAATCATAATTCAGGCGGATATCAGATAACGCCTATAAAATTACCGGCCATTTATCTAAAATTCAGTGCTGAGGGGTTCCAGGAGGGCGAGCGGAGCCGTATAGGTGTACCACCGTGAAAATGGAAAGGCAACGCCGCCGCGCCGAAACCAAAATAATTCATAAATCACGACCGGGAGAAATGTTTGAACGCAGCAGCCCGCAGGAGTACAGAGGCGAGGCGCGACATTCCCGGAGTCCTGGTGACTTTTTGGGAGTTTGTTATCTTTCAAGGGAACTACAATCGAAAGGACTCGAGGAATTTTTTTTCGTCCGACTGCTGTTATGTGGTCGTGTCATAAATCATAAAATTTTCGAGTATTTTTGCTCGTTACACGGTGGAAATCAGAAGGACAAGACGTTGCACAACAGCCCTGCTGGCCGGGCAGCAGAAGTCGAAGAAAGCATCCCTTCTGAGGGCTGAGAGGTGGCCAAAAAACATCCGAGACGACGACATCATGCCCTTGCAATTTTCGATAACAAACCGTGCCCTCGGTGGAGGAAAGGGAGGTTTCCACTTTTTGCCGATTCTTTTCGCTGTCGAAGTGAAAGCGGCCTTTGTTCGCTCGACAGAAATTGAGTGAAAATTGCTTTCTCCTCGACGTACCCTTGCGCCGCCGGAGGACGTCGCACAAGAAGGAGTTGGCCGGAGTGTTGCGTTACAGCTGGACTCCATGTTACAAGGGTTCCTGTTTTTTTTTCCAGATGAAATTGAATTCTGCGTAACAAGTCGGCTGTAACTCCTTTTTTCAGGAAGAATGGTCAAAGGAACGTTTAAGATAATTCATTCATATGTCCTGAGAAATTGGATAAATATAGATATACAAAAAAGGGCAAAGATCAGTGCCAAGCGGAGACCAACCCATAAACAAGGGTTCTATGTATTCTTATAAACCTGAGAAATTAAGACCTTCAAGGATTCAAGGACTACAGAAACATTAGATCTGCATTTATCATATCTCAACATTGGATTTATTTATATTATAAGTTTGTTTTTGAAAAGTGGAACAGAAGTTAATGTTATTGAGAAATAGGGTTGTATAAAGTCTAAACTTTTGATACTAAATTTTTAAAAGAAGGGTTATACATAACACAATTTTGACTTATTTAATTTCAACGTCCTTACCGTTTATATTGCAGAAACAAAAGTTAACCAATTCAATGGATCCTCAAAATAAAAGAAATCTGCAAGAAAATAAAATAATTTGTAGATTAGTAAATTATAAAACTAACTTTGAAAGATATCATTTTTAAAATTGTTATTAAATGAAATTATCCTTACATTTAGCAGGAACTAATGTTGCAAGTAAATAGTAAATTTGATTAATAAAAAGTATCAGAAATGAGGTTTGTATACTCTAAATTATTTTTCAATGATTTTTATAATTTTCCATGATAGCTTCTAGATCCATCAAGCCATTTTGATTTACTTCCAAAAAATATGTAATATCATTTTCTTTTCAGATTAACCAGTTTAGGGGCCTGCCATATTGCAAGAAGTTTGGGCTTATTTTTTAAAGTTTTCCCTTTAAAATAAACATTCCTTCAAAGGATTAAACATAATATAAAAGGTAAACATTTTTATTTCTAAATTCCCATTTTTTCTCAGGTAAAGTAAGTACATATACTTGCTTTATTTGGTGGAAAGATTGTTTTTGTTACTTTAACGAAACCTACTTATATATATGTGATAACAAATCTGATCAAATTAACTTTAGGATTCAATAGATAATACTTCTAAATAAGGTTGAAAGTTTATGGAGTAATTCGGTAGGATATACTTTTAACGGATAAAAATCGACCATATTTAAAAGCAAAAATTACTTATGTGATTATTTGTAGGGATTATTTCCTTGATAATAAATTCTTGGATATCGGTTAAGATTTTCAAGAGAACTGATAGAAGCCAAAATCGATTTATGATCTTACATATGTATGAAAAAATTTCTTTATATGTTTATTTTCTTGCTAATTTAAATGGGAAATATATAATTAATTAATATATCATCAACTTTGTTTCAAGACAACATTGAAATTGATAGTTTGTACTTTAAAACAATTAGTTTCTAAATAGCAATTACATCAGAAATGCGTGCTTGTCTGCACTACTATATATAAGTTCCGCTCAGAAGCGAAATTTAGAATGTGAATATTTTTCAAAACATTGGTTTTTAAAGTGTTTGGTTTATTTACTTGATCAGGAAAGTGTTTATAAAGTCACTGTTCAAAGGGTAGGCTATAATAAGATATGTATGGGATGTTAAAATAAAAACGTAAATATTTATTAGGAAAAAGTATGCATGTCTTTAGGACTTTCACCTTTTGGTGTTCAAAGTTTATGTAAAAAAATAGTCTACAACATATTGAGAGGTTATAAAAAGAAAATCCAAAAACAAAGCAACACGTGCATCTTTTATTAACTAAAAAGAATATTATTAATTCTATTAAACTTTACAAAAATCAGAAAATATCAAAAATTTGGCTTCTTAGCGACTCATATCTAAAGTTGGTGTTAGAGTTAAAATTTTCCTTTTCAAAGTAATATATTAAGTATCCATTTCAAAAGTATAATTAAAAATAAAGTAACATTTTTAACGTTAAGATATTTAAAGCAGGGCCGGATTTACAAATTTTTAATGCCAAAATATCAAAATAAGATCATTATACTAAGATAAACTTATAAATCACTTTGCTATGACCACAAGACGTGATATGCAATATAATTAGGTAAATATGTATTTATAAGTAAGATTACTGTTTACTCACAATAAAGAAAAAAACATTTTATCAGTATATTTTAAAGAAATAAATATTAACTAAAAAAGGCTCTTGTATATTTTATTTTTACCTTGACTGACTAATCCTCAAACACAACATAATTTTAAAAATAATTCATGTTGAATCATTGTAAAGTTGTTTTAAATCTCCAGAAAAGGCTTTAACCTCATATTAAAATATTCATTTATAATATTTATTTTAAATAATGACGGCACAGATTTCATAGCCACGGGCAAAAATATTCCACAATTTTTTTATATATAGTAAATTTACAAATTGTCATTAAATTACATAATTCCTTTTGTAATTTGATAATTTATTAATTTAATATACATATATATCTTGCTGTGCAAATTTACTCTTTATAAAATTCCTTTATTCAATCGATCAGTATTTTTACTAGAGATGCCACGAATAGTAATTTGGCCGAATACCGAATACCGAATGTTCGGCGAGGCTCTTGGCCGAAGCGCCGAACATTCGGCAGCCGAATATTCGGCCACACTTAGTACTTTCCGCGGGCGACAAGTCACAACTGTCGCTACAGAAAATGTTCGTTCAGATGAAGGTGGGGGTGGAACAGAAAAATTCTGTTGCAAATGAACTTGATTTTTATATGGTATCTGTTCGTTTAGATCGGACAGCAGACCCTTACAAGTGGTGGTCAGCAAACGCGAAACAATATCCAACCCTTTCACAATTTGCTAAGATTTATTTATCATCTCCCGGTAGCAGTGTGTATAGTGAGCGGCTGTTTTCGGAAGCAGGTATAATTTATGAGGAAAAACGCAATCGTCTGCTATCAACAAACGCTGAAAAAATTGTTTTGATTCATCATAACTTACCACTGGTAGATTTTAAATATTAATTTGTTAGCTCTTTTTTTTGGTTAAATAAATATATCTTTGTGAGTAATATTTTGAGTTTTTTTTTCATGATTTATTTGGTAATCCTTACTATATTTTATCATAAATACGAAATTAAATCTGTTTATCACGATTTCACGCCAAAACTGCTGAACCGATTTAAATGAAATTTGGTACACAGATACATACTCTTGAGCCTTAGAAAGGACATGGGCTATAATTTACGCGGACGAAGTCGCGGGAAAACAGCTAGTAATAAAAAAATAATAAATAAATTGCTATTCGGTATTCGGCCGAATAATTAACCATATTCGGCCGAATACCGAATAGCGAAAAAAAGTGGCCGAATAGCCGAATACCGAATAGTTGCCGAATATTCGTGGCATCTCTAATTTTTACAAGTGGTGAATTCAAATCCTTTAATAAATATTTACATGCACTACCAATCCCACTCCTGAAGTTAATATATATTTAATTTCACGTATATGCAAGTAGTTTACTCGCCATTTATACTCTAGAAAATTTTGGTGTAATTTTACTCTCTTTTTTGAATAAGTTCATAATGCTAGCATTTGTTTGAATCAGAGAATTAAGTTGTACATTTATATCAGTTTGACGTAATTTTACATATTCACGTGCACGTTTATTCCAATTTAGTGTAAAATAACACAACATTTACAAAGTTGAGTGAATATCATCAATGCTTTGAAATTGTGTAATTTCACACTTTTTTCCTTAATTACACCAAAAATGTTAACTTTTACAATCGTAATAAATGTTTACACATAAAAAAATACAAAATTGCTCTTAAGATCAGTTTTTAGAGTGGAGCATTAAATATAACATAAGTAGCTAAGCAAATATTTACTCCTAACTTATTTAGTTTATTACCTCTTTTTCAGAATTCTATGTAATATTGCTTAATTTTACTTTTTTCATCTCCTTAATAATTCAACCAACTCTTTGGATAGGAGCACCATATGGACTAAGGTCTCGAGTGCGCCAGGTTGTTTTTAAGACATGAGCCTAGGTTTTAAGTTTAACCTTTGTAATCCTGTAATTATAAATAAATAAATAAATAAGTACTAAAACCAATTTTGGACATTGTTGTATCATTATTGCACTTCATTGTAAATTTTGTGCTTATCGTTATAAAATTCCTTAATTATTTTTTAGAGTGTATTTTATGTAGTGCCTTTAAATACAAACATAATTCTTTTCAACAAACTTTAATCGTTCTTGCCTTCCATTAAGAGCCCCAAAAACTACGGAATTCTTCAAAATTTATTTAAACCCTAATTTAGTAATAATTATGCGCGGATATGCAAAAGTCCAGTCCATAAAATACGGATAAAATGGGATTACGTATTCATTTGTAGGTATGTAATTCACTGAATCGTATTAATCCGGACAAGACTGGATGCAAACAAATCAGTTCCCATGTCTTCCCGCCTTTTAAAAAATTTTTACGATCACATAAAACCGCTCTCCCCGCCCGATTTATGCCCTCCCGACCCCGCAAATTGATTTAACGCACCGTCCCGCTCTGCGATTTGATCCGGGGCGAACGGCCATAAAAGAGCGTTCACGTACGTTAACCGCCAGCTAGCGCCACTTGAGCCACTTGAGCGATGCAATATGGGCCGTAAAAAGGGGAATCCCCCGGCGGTCGTAACTTGGCTAATTTAAGTGGGCCCGCGCTCACCTGGCGGCGCTCGCCACTTCGTCGGGGACTCTATGGGGCCGAAATGAAGGAACTTGTCCAGTCGTTGCCGCTCCCATTCCGCCTAATTGCATGTCTCCGCACGTCGTTAGCATATAAAAATCGAGAAATTCCCTGATATGCACCAAGCGGCCGCAAAAAAAATTAAATGCGGCGACCTCAAGGAGGCGAAATCGCAGCTCCCCGGCCGGGGGGCAGAGGCTCCGATTGGCGGCGTCGTCATCAATAAAATCTCAAGTTGATGACCAAAAGCATCGGCTCTTCGGTCCGGGAAGGAGCAGCTCCCGGCGATCCCGAGCGCGCCCCAGATAAAGGCCGACTCCGGGGCCGCCGGGAGGGCGGGAGTGTGTGTGCAACAGGAGCGCGCCGGTCCAGTGTCTTGCGATGCCTTGCGACGTCTTACGAGGACCAAAGTGGCAGTTCCGACCGCAATAACTACGACATTTACGATTATTTTACGAGCAGTAAAAATCAAAAGTGAAATTTACTATTCAGAGCCGCTGTGCGGCGGGCCCCGTGCCTCCGGGGGCTGCTGCGGCAGGGGCTCCGCGTCGCCCTGGCCCTCGCAGCCGGGATTCGTTTGAGATCGGTTTTATGGACGCTTGCAGTTGTAAATGGCGTCATAAAAGCGGTCGGTTACGTTTCACTTTAGGCCCGGTCCGGCACGCGACAAATCGCTGCCCGCCGCACTTGAACCGATGTCTGGGACTTTTACGACTATGCAAATTTCGTGTCCGCTTCCCGAGGCGCCCTCGAGACAAATAACCGTGGGAAAAAAGCGCGAGAGCGGTGGGTTTTTTAAAAGCAAGAATTTAAACGTTGGGCGGGACGCGGACGCGAGTTCGGTGATCCCCAGACATGAACCCTTCGCCAGTGCGGATTTGAACCTTTTTCGGATTTGCACCTGAATCCCCGCTGCAGCAGGTTTGGTGCAGTGACATCTGCTTTTCATATCGGAAACTAATATTTATCGAGGGGGTGTCCCGGAAATTGGGTGCGAAATTTTAAAACACCTTAAATGTTTCCCGGGCCAATTTGAAAAGAAAAACGGGGACTTGATGCATTATTCCGATTATTGGTGGCTTTATGATATTTTGTGTGTGTGTGAAATATTAAAAAGGGTTCACTTGAGTAAATTAAATCATTCTTTAAAATATTTTAAATTCGTTCAGCTGAGTTAAGTTGTTTAGAATATTGTTTCACAAAAAATTTCAACTATGAGCGGCAGGCTGGAACCAGAATTGAAAAAAATTGACTTTTTATTTTAAATAACTATTTTATTTAAATTAATTATCTAAATTATTTTAAATAAAACTATTTAATAATAAATTTTAAATATATAATATTATTCAAATAAAAAAAAAACACCCATCCTTCAATTTATACGCACTCAGAAAAATTAGCATCTTATATTTAAGTAAATCATGTACTTAAAAAAAGGAACCAATGAAAAAAGTCAAATTTCCTATTTGTAAAGAAATATTTCCTTAAATCTTATAATATTTCTTAAAATTAAAGAATATTTTACTTACTTCTAAACTTTTCCATAATCTGAATTTAGAAATGCATCCTTAAATCAAAGATATAATTTTACTAATTTAATAAGAAAATCCAATTTCTTTAAAAAAAGTTCGATTTGCATGAAATTAAAGACAATGGTACCACACTTTAGGAAATGATTTCCTCAAATCAACTCAGCAGTTATGAAATTGTGCTTCTTGCAACCCTGTACCAACGGAATAGTTCGTCACACATGCTTAATGCGAATGGCAATTGTGTCAAATCAAATCACTGCTTCTTTGAAAAAAAAAAAAAAAAACTGCCTTTGTTTTAAGGATGTCGTGTTTTGAATGACAGAGCAGCGCGCATATTAGACATTATACAAACATGCACAGCCATTATAAGCTATGTCGCTATTTGAACTTCCACTCAAGCGCAAGCCAGTCAAGTGAAGTGATGGCATCACACCCCACTAAATCCTTCCTTGCAGCAACAAATTGTTTTAACCAGCAGTTGGCTAATTGTTGAAATTAAAGTGTGTTGTTCGTTTAGTTTTCTTTGTTTAAAAATCAATTAAAAAAAAATTTTAAATATTACATTTAAGGACCTCGTTGTGAATATATTTAAAAAAATATTTAAAAGGATTTCAAGTGAAAAATATAAGAGAATGTCGATTCTACATATTTGATTAAGCTTTAAATTATAATAAAAAATGTATAACAACGCGATAACTTCACTAAAAATGTTCCAATCTGCAAAAATAAAAAATAATCTAGTAAAATGTAGAAGTTATAATCTGACGAAGTTTTTTTTTTTAGTTTTTCGGTTGGACAATTTTTTATAAATAATTAAACAAACATTTTTTATTCCCAAAATTCCTTGGAACATCTTAAATTTTTTATTTTTGAAAAAAAAATCCTCGACAGGATTATTTTTTGTTTTTTTTGCAAAGTGGATCATTTTTGGGGAAGTTATGCTGACAAGGTTTTTATCAGTAATCTTTTTGACCCTATAACAAATGATGTTACTATTGGAAACATTTTTTTTTACTATATAACCGATATTTTTTTAATATTTTCAACTTAATAACCTTTAAAATATTTTTTTAAATATACATACTTTTCGCAATGCCGGGGATATGTATGTAACCCCTACATTAAACTTGAGATAAACTTCCTTGAATCAAAAGAAGCATTTACTTGCTTTAATGAGCATGCTTTCTTGTTGTTAGTTTAGGCATATCTAAATTAAAGAACAAACACTTCACTGATTTAAAGATAAGTTATACTTAAATTAAGAACACATTTACTTGATTTAAGTAGCACACTTTCTTGGTTCTAGTATAATATCATTTTCTCCCAAAGAAAAGGTTACTTTACTCTAAAACCATAATTCTTTGATTTAAAGAAATGTGAAGTAAATATTTCTTTAATTTTTTACTACATTTTTACTTGATTTTAGTAAACAATTTTCTAAATGCGGTAAATGCGTTCCAAGAAAAGTCATAGTAATCGAAACCGTGTAAAATGAGAAGAGGCATACATATAAAGACGTAGGGTAGGTTCAAATAACTTTTAGACCGTGTAAATCGAATAAAAGGATTTAAAGAAAAATCGTAGATAAGTTGATAATAACCGTATAAAATGATATGTAGATTTTAGGACAAAATGAAGATTGATTTTATAGAATATTAATTACTATGTATAAAAATTGAAGCTATGTATACTTATATAAAATATGCAAAGACTCACAATTTTTATGCTACGTAATATAAAAAATATTAAATCAAATTAATCGTCTCTTTTACTAATTTCCACATACTATAATTTTGGGCTACTATGGTATATATATCTATATATGTAATGAAGTGGTATCAAAATAAGTTTTAAACACATCTACTGCTATTTTTGTTATTTATTACACCTACTACATATATCTACATTGTTAAAGAAAAATCCAGTTTGTGGAAGGAAGACGTTCAATATATAATGTATAGGTATGTAAAATAATCGAAATAGCTTACAATTAGACGAACTTCCTTTTTTTTTAATTTGAAAACTGTATTAAAAGCGAAATTGTGCAAAATTACCATACAAATCAAGAAGTAGGCGTGTTTTAAAAATTATTAGATAAAATAATAATTTTATTTTTAATGATTAGGTATATCAAATTTAAGCTAATAATCTAGTGTTTCAATTCAAACAATTATCTCGGATTTATTTGAAATATTACTTTCTTATTTTATTTTATTTCTAATAAAAGTTGGTTGGCTTTGCAGAAAATTTAAACTCAAATTGTTTTAGCTAAAATAAAAAAAAAAAAAAATTATCCAACCAGAGAAAAAACAAAACCAAAAGTAATGCTCAATTAAAAATAATTTATTTAAATTACGTCTTTTTTCCCTTAAATTAAGTATTAAAAGAAAACGAATACGTATTCAATTTTTAATAGAATAGATTTTACAGGAGAAAAATAACGACAATTTAAGAAAATATCTTTTCAGTTTTATTTTGAAAAATAACTTTGATTTTATTTACGCATTTGTTTGATAATTTTGATCAAAATGCATTAGTTATCTCGTCGACAGAATTCAAAACGAGCAACTCCAACTTTTTGAAGCTTCACCAGTTTTTGGGACTCCGCCCAAAAAACAAAGAAACTATAAGAACAGAACTTTTAAATCATTTATTTGTTTTTTTGTTTTTTTGTTTGTTTCTTCGATTTGTCTCTGAAGCTACACTGAGAAGAGAGTTAAAGAATACGAAATAAGACTATTTAAATGTTTTTCTTGAAATATTTAGTCAATGTTGAGTTAATCTCATCTAGGGCACTGAAACCAGCCGTTAAATAGCCGATGAATGTAATAAATCTAAAAACCCAATAATTAAAAAATTACGAATGAACTACGGACAATACAACAATAAGGGCCGAAATAGGTTTATGAATATTAGAATAAGTTAGGATAGGTTAGGATTAGCCAAATTGTACAAAAAGTAGTTTCTACTCGCCAATTTCAAAGATTTTCGTATTTAAATAGTATTATAATATTTCTTGAAAGTTAACTAATCTTAGATGACTGGAGAGAGAACCAAAAATGTTCCTCTTTGATTTGCAAATGTTTTGCCTGAAAAAAATATTCCAAATTCTTCTCTAACAATTTTTGATTTATAAAGTGTTTAAGTAAGTTAAGGGGGGGGGGTTTGAAAATGACTTTTTAAGCAAATTTTTGTTAATTTTTTTTTTGGTAGTATGGTTACATTATTTTATTTTTAAATTAAATAGGCTTTTTAAGTATACTTCAAAGAATAATTATATGAATTTTCAAGTAAAAATATTAAGAATTGTGGCAACGGTAACCATTTTTCGCAGACACATCAAAAAAAAAAAAAATGAATTTGCGGTGGACATTAGAATAGAAGTCGTCACTGGATAATCTGAAAAAAAAATTCAAAAAGATTATGTTAGTTTATGAGTTTCTCGAGGGAGTGACGTCGAGATAATTTTTTTTTTATGCATATTTTATTTTAAACAATAATAAATATGTTGATTTTCGCACTTTTTTTTACCAAAAATGTAGTTTTTTTGACTTCTAAGTGATGCCAAAAACTCAAAAATCGATAAAAATTGAAAAGCTCGACGTCCCCCCTCGAGAAACTCATAAACTAATATAATCTTTTTGAATTTTTTGTTTCAGATGATCCAGTGACGAGTTCTGATGTCCAACGCAAATTCATTTTTTTTTGGACGTGTCTGCGGAAAATGGCTACCGTTGCCACAATTCTTAATATTTTTACTTGAAAATGCATATAATTATTCTTTGAATTATACTTAAAAAGCCTATTTAATTTAAAAATAAAATAATGTAACCATACTTCCAAAACAAATTCAAAAAATTTGCTTAAAAAGTCATTTTTAAACCATACCCCCCCGTTTTTTTTTTTAATTGATTAGTTCAATATTTTTCATTTCATTTAAATTAAGCTTTATTATTTGATTATTGTTACATAAAAATAATTTTCAAAATTTTGGCCCTGACAAATAGGAAATTAGTTTTTAAAAACAATATACCTTACCTACACTAAGTCTATTTCTTAAAATACAAATAAAGAAATTAGATTCCTTTTATACTACAGTGAAGTACTCTACCACATTTACATATTACACCTATCCCTCGATTTCCACGGTTTTTGATTTTCACCGAGTCACTTTCAAACGGTTTTTAGTTAAAATAATGGAAATTTCTATATATTACTTCAAATATTTTACATTACTTAGATATATCTGTGGCGTCGAATTGCAGCCACTAATCCGATTTATTTGAAGGCACCCTCTTCTTCATACATGTCAATCGCAGATTTTATTTTATTTTATTATTAATATACTAATTAATTTTTATTTATTTTTAATTAAAACGTATTTACGACTTGATTTATATTCACTGATTCGATTTACAAGATCTAAGGCTCCTTTGAATTTTTCTTTGTATAAGCGGCGGCGTCTCGTTTTACACAATTTCGATTAAGACAATTTTTTTTGTATTTGAATTTGTACATATTAACAAAAAAAAGGCAAGGTTAGATATTGACCTACGTAACTATAGCAACTACTGCCAAACAAACTGCTTAAATTATCAATTTATCTATATGTATCACCTTTTGTTCACACATATCAACAAACAGATAATGGTTACGCGGAGAACTTCGAAAATATAATCATTCCATAAGCAAGAAGAAAAACTATTTTTTTATAACACATACTTAAGAAATACGCACTAAATAAAAGAAAGTAGTCCAAATTTCTTAGGTTAGTTCCCATAAAATTTCACTTATCCTCTAAGAACCTCAATGCGAAATTTATAGCTTGCATCAAAAAGGACAGGGACTTTGAGTCATAATGATAATAGTCAAAATGTCATCAACAAAACATAAAAGCAACAATTTGGTGGCATTCAAACTGCTTCCGCCTCATAAAAGTGCAATTCATTTGGCGTCCATAAAAATCAGCAGGACCTCGATTCAGGATTCTGTCAACAAATCAAAATCGCATCGAATCGGTCGCCGCATCGATTAAAGCTGTCCTGGATCCTAAGCAAGACAAGAATTATGCGAGCTCGTAATTTATAAATTCTCCGGGATAGTTCGGGAGTGGAGGGAAGAAGGAGCGTTGTGTCCTTCACCCTTCGGACAAGCCCTGCTGTTCGTTATCGTACTCAGCCGTTGTGCGTCAGTCGCTTGCACGCAACGTCTTAATCAAAGGCGAAAAAATTCGAAGGACCCCAGGTTCACCTTTATCCCTTTTTTCCCTATTCAAAGGAACCCAATAAATCATCGGGTCACAAAGCCTGGATCCGCCATGGTTCTCAGGGTTCGGCCATACTCGGGGAATTCATGGCCGCTTTCAATTTTTCTGATTCGAACCGTGCCCCATTGAAGGATACAAAGATACAAATTTCGGGTATCTTCCATAGTCCTTGGAGGCACTAACACACTGATGAATTACGTATGTGTGCTCTGCGAATTATACATTTAAAACGGTGGAAGGACATAACTCACGTCGGGTTGGCTCTTGCGATCCTTTCCCAATTCTCATGGACCCAATCCTCTTCCAGGGATTAAGGGAACAAAGGACGAACTTGGAGTGGGAAAAGGTGCGTCTTTGAATTTTTTTTTTTTGCGCTTGATGCCTTCAAAAATCCAAATGCTGATTTATCGCTCAACGTCTTTAGTCCTGTTTATATATGTTTTTTTTTTTCAAACATGGGTTGAATTTCTTTTTATGGCGGCGTTCTGTGCATAATTCAATTAGATGTGGTCGCGCCATAATGGCTTCATTTGCTTCATTTGCTCCATTCGACGGTTGATGAAAGTTGCTCTTTTTTTTTTAAATGAAGCACACAACAGATGCGATGATGTATATATTTTTTTAATTTTTTTTAATATCTCTAAGGGTGCGCAGTTGTTAGAGAATCTGCCGCTTAATTGAGACATATGCTTTAATTAGAAATGAAATAAATTTTCGAATTACAAGGCTGCGGCCTTGTTTCATCGTTCCACGTGGATGAATGTGGCCAAGGATTATGAAATGGTATTTTGTTTTGCGTAATTCCGTGAGCTCTATTAATTAAATCTACTAGCAGAAGGGCGGTTTTTTTTTTTTATTAGACTAGACTAAATGCGATACAAAAATTGCTTTATTAACCTTTAACATTACAATTATTTAAAATTCTAGCAATTAAATAGCTATCGAATGTAATTATGACAATTTGTAAATTATTTTCAATCGAACAAATCTTAAACAATTTTGAAAATTGTTGTATATGTAATTATAGAAATAATTGTTGAAATATGCAATAATTAAGAAACTTGAAGATTTACTGGCGTATTTCAGGTATTAGACATATTTAACATATCCGGTTATATATGCTACTCTGATAAAGTGCTAATTCGATACAAGACAATTTTTTATTAAAAATTATTAGAATAGCGTAATTATATTCATATATAAGTGATTTAGAAGTTTTATGGGATTCTGTCTTTAGTCACTTATTTGATCAATTAGATCTAGGACTTCAAATCCAGAAAATGGCTTTCTAATATTATTTAGACAGATTTAGACACATTTATTATAAGAACATCTTAAAGAAATTAATTTACAAATTAACTACACCAATTACACAAGATGAGGCAACAACATTTTTGTTTTGTTTTATTTTTTCAACTATTATATATTGTAATTAATGACTTTTTTGTTTTCATAATCATAGAAAAGCCAAGAAATCAAAGAGTATTAGCTAAAAGGAAATATACTGCCAACTTATAAGTTGTAAATTTGACATTGAAAGGTTAACTATTCCGTCTTGCCCCACCTTCCCCTAAATAAATAGGTGGCAATATTAAAATCTTTCGAATTCTAATCCTTTAACCCTATCTTCTCAATTGGTATCAGGAATATTTGAAAATTACTTAACATCATATTACACAAAAACAAAAACATATATCAAAAAATTAATCGTTTATATGCTTCAATTTAGTATGAGTTCTCCTAAAGGATTTTGATATAATTTCGTAGAAACTTTCATTTGGGGTTAAAAGTGTCGCTATTATTTTTCGAGATATTTAATTTTTAAATTTTCAAAGAGTTACTTTTTTGCCGTGATTTTCTGCATATTTCCACAAAACTTTCGCGAAAATAGTACAAAAACATTACAATAAATGTTTTCATCGTTCTGCAATGAATAATAAGTCTGCAAAAGTCCCTGAAATAATAAATATTATCGTTTCTTTTATCTACCATTTCACAAGATTAGTGCGTGCTTGTCACCTTCGATAAATCAAAAATGTAATTTTCTGTAATTCGATAATTTCAAGGATTCTTGCAGGTTTTTGCAGGAACATACCATTTTTTCCTAAATTTACGTAGTATGTACGTATATTCTAGGAAGTGGAGGTGGACGAATGCTTTAACTTGATTTTTAAACAAAATGACGCCTGTTTTAATAAAAAGCTCACTTTACACCCTAAAATTCCAGAGTTTCGGCGAAAGAAAAGACTTTCAACCTTGTGAAATTTTAATCTGAAATACCTCGTTTTAAAAATCAAGAAATTTCATAAATCTCGAAATGTAAATATCGAAATATTTAAATATCTAATAACTGAAAGGACATATATTTGGACGGGTAGAAAATTTATTATTTAAAGCTTGAAAGAATTAAGGTTTTCCTTTTACTGAATATCTGTTAACTTAACTTGATCTACGGGATTTTAATTTTGGGATTGAGCCATTTAAAATAACATAAAATAATAAAAACGGTTGATTTAAAAAGGCATGATTTCGTTAGACGAGATTTTCGTATAGTCAGTATTTTAAAATTTGTAGTATCGTACCGAGCTCAAAGTTTGAAATAAAGTACATATATAAAAAAAAAAATGCGATTTTTCGAATTTCACGACTAGGTGCAGCCCCTTAAGGGTCTTTTACTTTCTAAATTGGAAAAAAAGACTATTTTTAAATATTTTTAAGGTTTTGAGGTATACAAAAAAAAATTTTTTTTTGCACTTTTAGTTTTTTCTCACCACTGCAGAGGGTGTCTTCCAAAAGATGCATTTTAATTTGGGAGACACTTTTCTGCCTTCCTGTAACAAATTTATTTAAATTCCAACGGGATTCAATTCGTGAGACTTAAAACTAATAAATAAACCATTAATAAGTTAATTTTTTTATATTTTTATGGCCTTTATACGCGATTTTATAAAAAATTCGAAAAAACGCCTGTTTTGGGGGTGAATTTATCCCTGTACTAAAAAGGTGGGTTGGTTTTTTTAACTTTTTAGAGGTTTTAGTAGTCGTATATATAAAGTATCAAACAAAATTTGGTTTACTGAGATTGGTTTAGTAGATTTTGAGAAAAACGTCTCCCAGTTTTGAAAAATGTGATTTCGAGAAAAACGCGTTTAAAGTATTTTTACTGTAATTTTATCGAATAAAATGGTCATATTATGGTTATAAATACAGCTATAACTTCGTTTCTATTTCGAATTTCTTAATAAAATTTTACGCCAGTATTTCTATGATACTAAGGAATGTTTTTACGTAAAAAAAAAATAGATTTTTTTGAAAATTTAGCAAGTAAAAGTCCCCTTAATATATTTTGAAGATATACCTACAAATATAAGAGATTTCATAATTTCAACTATTACAATTTAGAAGACGAATTTTATGTTATTCCAACTTTTCTATAAAGGAATATCATCTGAAATAATTCTTAGAAGAAAAGTGAGATTGTTTTTTCATGCCATTAAGTGTTTAATGTATATAGAAAATGTTTTTAAAATATAATCTAGAAAAATTCCAAATAGAGTTGACTTTCTGGGATTTCCCAGTAGTAAATCTAACGAAAATATAGACACTAGAATTCTTTTTACCAAAACTTTCCAGGTATAAACGATATAATTTTATTGAATTAAAAACACTCGAATTCCAATTAACTTCTCTTAATTAGATTTATGTCTAAATTCATTGGATATCTAAATATAAAAGCCAGAATTCTGTTGGTTTGTTTCAACTAGATTTATTCCCTGGGCAGGTTGTGAATTTTTATCTAAATTAGTAGTTTATATTCTCAGTAATCAGACGACTAGAATTTCAGTGAATTCGAACAATTCAATTCAATTTTGTCAATAGATTTAAAGCCTTTCTTACTAAATTTTAAATTAATTTTGGAGGAAGCTCAGTAGAAGTACATTACTTCTTTCCTAGTGAGGGAAGAGCACTAGAGCACCTTGAGGAACTCAAAACTAGACACTATATACAAAAATTTCACCAGAAAAAGGTTCTAATTACTAAAATTCTTAATCGATTATATTCTGTGACATAACCTCATTAATTGAGTGGATAACAAGATACTATTTTAATCGTAGCATACTAAAGTCTAATCTTATAACACTAACAAATAACACCAGCAGTATTTCAAGTTAGATGTGATAAAGGCTTAAAAGCGAAATCTTTTTATTTGCTAACAAACGCCTACGAGGACATTTTCATATCACCTTAAGCTTTTTAAACAGAGATTTAAGATTTAAAAAAAAAAAAAAAAAACACTGAAAACTCGTCGCATGCCCTTTTCAGCATAAAACAAAAATAAATTAAAAAACTCCATCGCATCTGCCTACACAAATCATCTGCTTGAATGCAAATGAGTTGTGTCTAGAGACCGTCACATCCTGTTCCAGTATAAGTTACAAGTTTCTTTCATAAGTCCGACCGACTCGAACCGATTGTGAGTCGAAAATAGAAAAGTTCATTAATAATGACATTCATTTTCCTCCAAAGTATTTAATTACCAATGCCAGAACGGATCTCATCTCAAGATTGTGGATGCAGGGCGCCCGCCTTATCTCGCTTCCTACTGGGCAAGAGTCGCTTTCAGGGATAAGAAATGGGAAATTTATAGAAATTTTTTAAGACCATCATCTCGCCCTCCTGGCGATAAATTTTATCTGTGGAAGCCAACCTTTCACCCTCTCCATAAAGAGCGTACGCCATAAATAATAAAATATAAAGCGTATCGATGCTCGAGCGAGCGAGTTGGCACTCCCTTTGAATCTTTCGCTTTCTAAGAAAAGAAAATATATATATATATGGAAAAGAAAGCCGATGTATTGAATTTCCCCGAAATCTTAGACCGTTCGGTGCCATTGACTTTTTCACTGAGCGAACAAAAAATAAAAAATGGAAGAATGCTGCAGACTGTGAAAACAGCTGACAAAGGAGGTGGGGCATTTTATTTTTATAGGTTTAATATCAGCAATTTCTCAATATTTTGACTATGTAAAATTATGTAAAAAATTATGTATAATCAACTAAAGAAACAAACTAATTCCACCTTAGAATTTTGCGCTATTGTGTACTAATTAATTTTATTTGTCTATTTAATTAACTTAATCCACGTTACTTTACGCGAAAAGACTCTATTTAATAAAAAAAAACATTTTTTTTTTACCTACAGTAGGCCAGAGCTGAAAAACAAAGAAATTATCTTAAAAAATAGGATTTATTTCGGCTTTCTTCGCATTTTAAGAAAATAATTTTTTATGTACAGTAGGCCAGAGCTGCAAAAATCAGCAATTGTTGAAAATCGTAAAAAATTAGGATTTACCTCGAACATGAAGAAAACTAGCTTTATACGCCGAATTTAAGATAATCATTTGTAAACCTATAATTTGTTGACTAGTGTTATTATACAAAACTGAGAAATTCATCAATATTTAATGTACTTAATATCCTTATCAGAAAAAAATTTGTAAGCACCTCTTTCCCTCCTTTTATTTGTGAAAAGTCTGATTCTTATATATAAATACTCACCAAATTTTACAATTTCCTTGAACACAAAAAAAAATATAATGGCCCTTTTTATCTGAAATGATGACTGGACCAAAGGAGTTGCTCGGATTAGGCGACAACGACAGAGTGCACTTAAAAAAGGACTAAAGAGGACAAAAAAGCGGCTGTCTATTAAACGGCGATCCCGACGGGAGAACATGACATTAGGAAAGGCCATAAATTCTCTTGTCCTGGAATGGTGCAGTCCAAGAGACAACGCACAATGTCACACAGCCGCTGTATGTAGGTATATACGAGTAAGTTTCCGCTGTCCTTAAACGACGCTGCCGCCCGCACCGCACCCACTTTTATCTCTCATTCGCTGGGCTCGTGGATGCCCTTTTTGGGTAAAATGCCCTTTTCCCCTCCCCGAGACCATAGTGTGCAGTTATTCCGGTCATGTCACACTTGACTGTGGAGTGGTTTATGAAGAGCCAACGAAACATATGTTCCTGCGGGAAGAGAAATATGCATTCCGGGCCTAGATAGATAGACTGATACATAGCTATAGAAAGATACATAGACACTTCTAGCCCCCATTCAAAATTTCCATTTTCCACGGAGCGCAACGCGAGGCCCCAAATGTGCGCCGCCGCCGTCGTCGTGGAAAACACTTGATGTTAATAAAAATAGATAAATCCGGAGGCAGTCGGGCTCAGTGCACTTAAGGCGGGCGGGGCCCGGGGGTAGACCAACCCGCGTAAGCGAGTGGTAAAAAAGCTTGATTTCGGCGATGAAATCACGTTCAAGTCGCCGCGCCGCCGAAGCCAAGGCCCAAAAACTAAAAACAAAACTCTCTCGAGGAAACTCGTCAAGTTGTCTGGGCGATGGCATGATTTTGACAAATTTATTGGTGACTAGAACTTGTTTTTTTTCGGAGATTGCCCGGTTTGAAAAAAGCAGTCCGCAGAGCGACTTTCTGGGAATTCCTGTCCGGAGTTATGGTGAAACTCCCAAAAATAGCAAAACATGTAACTTTGCGGGCTCGTCACCAGACGTCAGACGGAGACGCTCCCAGAAAACAAAAAAAATGTAAGTATACTATAGATAAATTAATATAATAAAGGAATGCGGAGGAAAAATGTAAAAGGCGCTTTATTACGCCAGGGCCAGAGAAGTCCCCGAAAAGTGGCGCGACACAGCGGCCGAAACTGGGCCGGAGCTTCCACATTCCACGCCGGACCTACCCAAAATCGAGGCGGCTGTGGAGTGTGTGTGTGGACTGAGGGTCATTTGCATGCCCGCCGCCTTCGGAACGGGTTTCGAGCGGTAATTTATGCGGCCAGCTCGACCAACCTGGTGGAGCCCGACTCCCCGAAATATAGGCCGCCGTGGAACGGAGGGTCCAGCTCGATGGCCGCCACCATCGGCACATAATTGCCAGCCATGCCAAAATAGGGTCAGTGGGACTTTCTGGTCATCTGACCGCCATGGGAACTCGCAGCCCGGCCGCCATCTTGGATTCAGTCTTTTTGTGCAGTCATGAAGGTCAAGGCTGCTTTCGTTTTTCTCGTTTCCACGCCGAAATATTTCGTCGGGCTCCGATTGTAGGTTAGAAATCTATCTCACGCATAGAAATGACGAAAATATGCTTAAATTCTTCCATTTAATCTGCGTGCTTGAGCTCAAAAGAGATTTCTTAGAGATAAATTAGTAAAACCCAGCCTAATCCATTGTAAAATTTAGAATGTAAATTTAACTACCATAAAACGAGGTCAAATTGGCTCTTTGCAGCATGCGGGTGAGCTTGATGCAACATATAAAAAAGTTCGTATTTATAATATTTTAAACTCAATTAGTTCTCGGTTTTTTTCTTTTATTCATCTTTAAATGCATAAATGTATGAATGAAAGTATGTGCGTTAAAGTACGCAAAATCTTTTGGTAACAAAGAAAGTCACCCCAAGCTTCGGTAAATCAAATAAAAATAAATTACAGGCAAAACATCATAAATAAATTTTTTTTTTTTAGGGCGAAAGTAAACCTATTTTCAATATTGAGAAAATTAGTAAGCTATGAGTGCTATAAAAAAGGTATGTATGTTTTGAATTGTGCTTTTCAGAACAAGATTACTTATAATTAATTTAAATACACTTGTGTGCAAAAATTTTGCCCCGAACAATTTACAGGCTAGCTTTATAGGAGTTTTTCCGTAGGGCAAAAATCCGAAAACGAAAATCTCCCATCACATGAAGTTTTCAAGCAAAATAGTTTTCAAATTTGAAAAAACCGCATTTTAGAAATTTCTTAACCCTTTATAGCCCCATGTGACATTTCTGTAACAAACCTCAAAAATCCCGCTAGAATACGCACCGAATGTATTTAGTTCATTCAAATCGGCGCCACTTTGCTGTCACACATTATTGAACAACGTAATATCCACGGAAATCATCATAGACAGCCTAAACAGTTAACAGTTAATCGATTAGAATTTCGCCCGTAATTGAAAGTGACAAATTGAAATCCGAGCAAATTTTAAATTTTACAAAAAAAATACAAAAAGTGTGTAAAATTGTGTTATTTTCTTGGAAACCTATAGATAAGTGAATGAATATGTTCCTTCCATACCAAATTAGTTTTTTTTGTTTACGTTTAACTCAATTTTACAGTAATGTTACACTCCCTTAAATGTGAAATAAATAATTAATAATACATATTTTTTTAATTTCTGAGAAATATGTATTTTTTATTTCCCTAAACCTGTCCATTTTTAACATAATTTTAATGTTTTATGATCTTGGGCTATAAAGGGTTAAGAAATGACCTAATATCGTTTTACCTCCAAATATAGTTAAAATTAATTATTAGGTCACTAACTATAGATACATATCTAATACCTTATAGTTAAAGTTATTAAAATTTGTTAGGGAACAAGTTTTTCATTAGCCTCTGAAATGTCAGGAGAAAATTATTGGAGAAAGACTCTCATGAAAAACTTGCCTGTAGAACAAACCTTGATAAAGGTTATAAATAATTGACATTTTATATATATTATAGAATTAAGTATTTAAGCTTTCTTGTGAATTATGTCCCGAGCTCGTACAATTTTTCCTTATTTTTTCACAAAATAACAACAATGGGTTTTTTCCTTTCTCAACCCTAATTTCCTCGAAAATGTGATATGATGGATCGAATTCATTTTAGGATTCATGTTCTATAATACAAAAACAAAAATAATTAAAATACATCTAAGTAATACTTTTTCAGTGAGAGCGATGAGCATAAAAAATTTAGACAAGTGATAATGGTGCATTAACTGTAGCTTTCATAACTAGGTAATATATTTTGAAAGAGACTAAAAGTATAACAAAAAAGCAATCTTAAACAATTTAAACTGTTTTAAAAGGGGTAATTAATTCATGTTTTATTTTATTTGCTAGCGTATTATTCTTAAAGCTGTAAAAAAATCAGTGTCGTACAGGTAACCATGAAAATCGAATAATAATAATACAAAAAATTACAAAAAATATTTATCAAGTAATAAAATATTTTTCGAGTGTATCTAAATTCAAGCAGGAAAAATTGAAAAACCCCGTAGCTGTACGGAAAGCGAGTACTACACTTCTTAAACCTTATCAGGAAAATTTAAATTAAATAACGCAGATAAAAGCAAGTGACACACGGCTCCACTAAACCTTAGTTTTATTTTCGACCTATGATGTAAAAATTAATATTTTCTAAGAAATTTTAAATGTTAAGTATTTTATTTGGTCCAAATTCTGAGTTTTTGAGGCGGAAAAATACCAGTGGCGTACCATCAGCGAAGGTAATAATCTGGTCCTGGGTACAATCATACAATAGGAAATGCAACAAAACTGCGATAAGCCCTAACAAATTGAAGGATTTACCTAATATATAATAATAATAAAAAGTAAAATTTATTACAGTGGCCTTTCTACTCAAAAAGGTTTCTAGAAATTCATTTAGAAGAAATTGTAATTAAAATAATAACATATTCCTGCTCTCTAAAATTAAATTAAAAAATATAAGCCTAAAGTTTACTTACTAAGTTTATCTTTTTCCAACTAGTTTAGCTTCAATATGAAGAGTATTAGATCCATTTAGGTCATAAAATAGTGATCAAAGATTTGCAAAAAGTAGAATTTGATAGTTGAATAATAATTATTCTCATAAATCTGGACAGTGTCTTCCAGTTCAGAAATTACTATAATTGAGGATAGCTTACTATCTCGAACTTTTCGCATTTATTTATCTAGTTGTCTCCGAGCAAGTTAGTTTATACAAAATATAGCAATACAGTTCCTTTTAAGGATAATATAAATTAGGTAATCTTGGTTTTCATTCAACAATCATTAACTGGTTTAATTCTTATCTTAGAGATCGTGTTCAGTATATTAAATTAGAAGGAATCCTTTCAAAAAAAAAAATAATTGTAAATTCCGGCGTTCCCCAAGGTAGTCACCTGGGACCGTCGTTATTTTTGTTGTTTATTAATGATGTTGTCGATTGCTTTCGTTCCGTTAAATGTTTATTATTTGCCGATGATCTAAAATTATTCCATAAAATTAGGTCTCCAGATGACTGTGTTCTCATGTCCGACGATTTGGACAGACTTTATCAGTGGTGTAGTATTAACAAATTATATCTTAACATATCAAAATGTAAATTCATGACTTTTTCTCGTAAAATAAATTGTATCCCTTTTCCATACAAATTAGATGATAATTCTCTCGCTAAAGTAGACCAAATTAAGGATTTAGGGGTTATTTTCAATACAAATATGTCTTTTAGTGATCATATAGAAGCTTCCGTCACAAAGGCATTTCAAGCTTTAGGATTTTTAATACGGAACATTAAAGATTTTAAATCTCCACAAACACTTATGTCCATTTATTTCGCATTGGTGCGTTCTAGCATTGAATACGCTTCTGTAATATGGTGCTATTATCATCAGATACATATAAAAAGACTTGAATCAATACAAAAGAATTTCACTCGATTTGTCTTTTTTAATTGTAGGTTGCTTGCTAACTTCATGCCATCTTATCTTGCTAGATGCTTATTTCTAGGTATGTCAAGTTTAGAATTCAGACGGGAAGTAAGTTGTCTTTGTTAAGGATATTCTATCTTTTAGAATTAAATCTCCTGAACTATTGTCAATGATTAATTTTTATGCACCGGAAAGAGCAATTCGTTCAAGATCATTGCTGTACGCCCCTCCTCATAAGACTAATTATGGTTGTCATGTACCAGTCTCTAATTGTATAGTTTATTTTAATTCTTTAGCTACCTCCCTTGATTTTACTATGCCAAGAAATGAATTTAAATTAGCTCTTTTTGAGAATCAACATGTAAAGAACTAAGTACCTATGTATTTTTGTATAATTTTGTATGGTAGTCTGTAAGATTTAACATCTGTAGACATTTAATAAATAAATAAATAAATAAATAAATAATTATTTTTCCATATTAACTTGTTCTTAGCGGAAGGACGAATCCAATAATAAGTTATTTAAACTCGAATCTATCTCGGACGTTTTACATTTGTTAATCTATTTGGGTATTTTTAACCCAATGTTTAATTTAAAAAAAATTAGAGTATAACCCACTTTTGTATATACATGTTTTTCTTTGGCATACCTGAAGAGTATAAAAATTATTAAAAATAATAAATCCTTGTTATTTTGTAAAAAAACATGCAAGGAAGTAGAATTTCTATCTCGATTTTATTAATATTCAATTTGAATGCATATGTGTTGAGTTATAAAATATAAATTTACTTCCTTCATGTTAACTTGCGGCTTTGTATTATATATACACATTAGTTATTGTCCGATGGAGAAGATATAAAAGAAAATTTTTTTTTAGAAAAATTGCAGCAGTTTAAAGTTCGTTCTTGGCCTAAAAAACCGGGGAATTTTTTTTGCAATAGAGAAAATGTACACAAACTATCATCTTTACTTTTCTGAATATCTGCTAAAAATTTCAAGTCAATAGTTTCCTTTCAATTTTGGCAACCAGCTTCAAAAATCATGTTTCCATAAAATTGCGTTTAAAGTTTTAAATTCCTATAGATAGTCAATATATTGTACTTGCTAGGGCATAAAGTCTCTAAACTAGGGTTTTTTTAGGAATTTTTATCTGAAAATTTGATGAAATATACTTCCTTATATGAATTTATTATTTTCACATAGAAAATTTAAAAATGTTAACCCAGTTTTACATATTATTTATGTATTGTTAAAAAGAACTTATCTATTCGACAATCTTAGGGTCCATTAAAAGACGGCATAACTTTATATTAAAAATAATATTAATGATCCTTTCACCGCCGTAAGTACGGATCTTATACGCGATTTAAATTTCGAAAAGCAATTAACGTTATCGCTTAATCAGTTTAATTGCAGGACAAATATGAAAACAGTCAATAACAAATTTTGATATCTCTTCGTCAAAATCGGCAACTCTCTTTGTTTTGCTTCAATACATTACCCAGAAGAAGGTACTTAAGAGGATCATCGTTTACGAAATGATCGTAATTTTTGAAAGTTGCACTTAACGTGAATTGTCCGTTAATTAAGACCTCGGTACGTAGGTGAAAAAAGTCCCATCTTACCTAATTACTCTCGTATCTTATGATTAAAATCATCGTCGATAAAAAGTCCACAAAAACAGAGAGCCGACAAAAAATCGGCTAAATTATGAGACGTGATGATCGCCAAGAAATCACTAAAATAAATCCGCTGAGAGGCGAACAGGTGACAATTAAAAGCTATTCGATTATGCAACTCTCCGGGGAAAATTGCTTCTATTTATGTAATCAGCGTGGAGCATAGATGAGATATTTTGATTATATTAATTTAATAAAAAGACTCGTTTTCACAACCAGGCCATCGTTGCGTCGTGCGTGTTTAATAAAATCAGGGTCTGGAACGGGGCTAAGTAGGATGATAACTCTGTAGTATCTATATATTTCTTTTTTAATAATAAAAAATATATTTCCGTGAAATTACCAATTTATATGAGCATTTTCTTGGACTTTAATGGCGCCCGCATTTCTTACGATGTGGCATGTATTTTAAATTGTGTGTTTTGTACACGATTTTGTGGGAATAAAGGGCACATGGACTACAATGAAAAGGCGTTTTAAATTATATTAAAGCGTTAATTACTAGCGCCTGCCTTAATTAGATTTACAATTAAAATGCCTGTCTTCCCCTGTGAAAAATATGTTCCCATGCAACAATCCGTCGTTTCTCACTTCATAATTCATCGTTGCGTAGAGCCCATATAAAATTGTTGTTTAAATTTCGAAATGGAACATTATCATTGCGAATATTTAAAAAAATTCAGTAAGTTGGTTTATTTGGGCATCTATTTATCTTTATTTTCGAAATTAAAATCGTTTCAGCCGGCGCTCTTTGAGGTGCGTTTTGTGCAAAAGTAAATGCACCTGAAAACGTTCCGACTTACTTACTATTCTGGGTGACGCCTGGGAAGATAAAAATCAGTAGAAAGATGTCCCTGGAATAAAGCAAAGCAGCTAATTCTTATGTCACGAGAATTTTCCAAGCTGCGAACGTGTACAAACGACCCCAGCAAATCGGAGAAAAGCAAATCCTTGATATTTATTCATGGCGAGTCCTCATCAAGTTGCGGAGCACGCGCTTAAATCAAGTCACTCTTCTGGAATTCAAACAATTTCAAGCTAAATTATTGCCTAAACTGTTTCAAAGAGGATTTGTTAATTTCTTTATACCACAAGGAAAATACAATTCTCAGATCTATGAAGAAGTGAGTTCCAGTTCCATTTAAATCTAAAAGATTAAAAGTTATTTCTGATTCAAAACATACACGCGGGAGATTTTATAGTATAAAGTACCATAACAACTTTAAAGATAATTAAAACTTCGAGCATAAGTATAATGCTATGCTACAAGAGATAAAATAATATGAATAATGATAAAAATAATAATTGTCTACTGTATGAATATTTTTCATATACACTGAGAGACAAATTGGATTTTCATATTATAATCTATAGGGACACTATAAAAATTATACCATAATTTGGTCCTTAAAGTTTCGTTCAAATCAAAACTAATATGGTCCTGAAGATTCTCACACAAAATACTGATTTCAAAAATTATAATTACAAAAGTTAAGTTTTATTTATTAGTTTAGGGGTTATTCTACTGTCTCGGGCTTAAAAAACATGTTTTCTATAAATCTCTGTTAAAAACTAATGACAAACTCAATCGACTTGAAATTTTACATGTTGCTTTATATAATAAAATATAAATTTTTCAGGATAAACAAAATTGTAAAACAAAATGGCGGCCTTAGCATGGCAATAATAGTGCGCACTTTCCTAGTGGGCGCAAGATGCGCGGCACATCATAGACAGAAAACTAATAGATCGATCTATTTCATATATATATATTTCATATATAAATATTGATTTTTCGTAATTTGACAAACTTTCAAAGTTAGATCTCTTGATTTTCATCGTGTTTTTAATTAAAAATATTGTTCCCAAATTTCAAAAACTGAATATTTATGTCTAATTTTAGGTGCTTGTAGTCGTAAATTAGTTAATAAGTATGTGTGCAAAATATGAAATAGATCGATCTATTAGTTTTTTTTCTATGATGTGCCGCGCACGCTACGAAAGTGCGCACTATTATTGCTATGCTAAGGCCGCCATTTTGTTTTACAATTTGTTGCAATAGATTTATAGAGAGAGAGATGCAGAGATTTATAGAAAATATGATTTGTAAGCCCGAGACAGTGGAATAACCTCTTAGTTCATCTGTCGGCGTGTACCACCGGTGGTTCACATCACATTACATGTTTTTTTTTTATTGAAAAATTGAATAGCTTATTTTATAGAGGTAGGCTATAATGCACTTAATGTATTTACATATTTATCTATTTTTATGGTTTTTTGTTAACATTTTGTGCAAGACGCCACCAGATATAGCAAAATACGATTTGTACTGCCGCCCCATGAAGTGAAGTATAAAAAACTGCGCCAAGATAAACGTGTTAATTTTGAGGAGCACACCGAATACAAAAGAAATCGTGATTTTTGGGCTCTAAATGGAACTATAATTTGCGCTAGGGTTCGTTTTTAAAACATCGCAATATTTGTAGTGTTTTACAAAGCATTACTTTTCAGTATAAGTTTATACTTAATTAAAAAAAAAAAATAATCTCATTTTCAAATCACAAAGCTCACATTTTAATTCAATAAATTTGTTTTTCAAATTAAAAGTTCTGCTTTCAATTCTATCTGTGTTTTACAAATGTTTCTTTTTAAGTTAACATTAAATTGAAATTAAAAAGTATAGTTTTAAATCAAAAATTGCTTGGATTTAATAAATTCCTTCAACAAGGTTCGCTTTTGAATCAAATACATTCATATTTGATAAAAAATCTTTATAAGACATAACGAAATCTTCGTAAAATGATATTATTTCAAATTATTTGGGATAATTAGTGGAGCTTACAAAAGGTAATGTATATAACAACATTGGATTACATTCCAATCAAATTGGTTTCGTTTTTAGACATATGGATTAAAATGTAATCGAAAAGGACTAAAAGTGACTCATTTCGACCAGAAATCGATTTGATTTTGTGCTTCTTCAAACTCGTTTTTTAATTATTAACGAAGGGAGAATCAAAGGTGAGTTTTTTGCAATTGGGATATATCTCAGTCTCCGGAAAGAAGAAAAAATTCCCAAGTTTGGCTTAATTAAAAGCACGTATTTTGTAAAAAGGGTTCAAAAAATAGAACTATTAAATGAGAATTTGAATTGGTTTGAAATATTCCCACACAATGAAATTTATACCTTAAAAGAAAAGTTGTTCATAGTTTTACTTTATATTTTACTATTTATTATATTTTAATTTATATAGGTATATATTTATAGAAGAAGACCATGTAATAAACAATTAAAAAGTATTTCTAAATTATTTTATTCAGCCAAATTTAGCTTTTATTCTTAAGAAATTTCGATTCTAAATCCTTACTGATTAAGGGGACCATTACTTTCAAAATCGGGAAAAAACACACTTTTTAAAAGTTTTTTTTTGAAAAGACTATTTATTATATATATTATTCTGAAACCTTTTGTATATTATTGGTAAGATTATGAAAAATATAAAAAAAATTGTTAAATGCAACTTTAGTTTATTTTAATGCCTGCAGAGGGCGTTATCCAAAATGCACTTTTAAAACGGCCGCATTTCTGTAGGACTTCCTGTAACAGATAGAGTAAAAATCTTTAGTGGATTGTTTTCACAAGACACAAAACTAGTACCTAAACTTAAAAAACGTTTTATTTTTAATAAATATATCATTTTATACACATTTTTATAAAAAAAGTTAAAAAACGACTATAAGTTAGGGGTAAACTACCCCTCCGCATAAAAAGTTGGGGGGGGGGGGGGGGGGGGGGGGGTAAAATAATATTTTTAAAGGTTTAGTTACTAGTATATTTGATAACGAATCGAATGGCGTTTGGTTTGTTAAAATCGGTTGAATAGTTTTTGAGATACAGATGCGGCCATTTTCAAAAATGTGATTTCGAGAAAAACGCGTTCAAATTTTTTGTTATATAATTTTTGCATATAAAACGCATAGAGGTACCGTTACAAATATAGTTATAACTTTTTTTTTTTACGAATTTCTTAAAACAATTTTAGGAGAGTGTTTGTGTGATGTTAAGAAGCATTTTTATGAAAAAAAAAAATTGATTTTTTTTCGATTTTGAAAGTAAAGGTCCCCTTAAGACAAAATTTTGAATTTAGCTTAAAATTGTAAAGACTAAGTAAAAATGCTGAATTTCGCTTAAAATCTTATAAGATTTGTCTTTTCACATGAAAATTAATCAAATCAGTCTTACAAATCATCAAAAAGAAGGGAATGAGTTATTAATTTAATTCTAAATTAGTGTAAAATTCTTTGTAAAATTTTAGTCTAGGGCTATAACATTTTTATAATATGTTTTCTTTAAGCAAAACTCTTGGGTGAAATTAAGAGCCTGAGAAATAAGAGAATTTCGACATATTGTAGGCTTTTAAGTTAAATGTCGAAATTAACTAACCTAGGTAGTGAATATGTAAAACGATAAAACGACTCAATTACATCGAATACACGCCGACAAGCGAATAACTATAAACCGAAAACAGGCCGAACGAACGTCGAGACATAGACCTAAACACGCCAAAACATTAAATTAAAATTAAATTACATCATACACATATGTGTACTTAATTTTAGGTAATAAATTTTTAATTAAACATTTTTTTGAATGATGGCATAAAATATTTGGTGACTTCTGAACTTAGAACATTTTCAGCATTTTATCGAAAAATGTTTAAGTCCAGAATCTGAAACTTTTTTCAAGGCTTTATTAAAGAATAGTGCAAAATATGTATTGGCATTAAATTGGCATGAATAAATTTTCTATTAATGTATGCTGAACTTTTAAACTGCTATTACCAATTTTATGAGTATATTTTCGGCATATTTTCGTTGTCGATACATATAAGCAATAATATATCGACATCTTTTCGGCATCTTGTCAGCCTCTAATGATATTTAGGGGTCTATCCGGCTTTAACTCTACTTTAAGGCAGTTTTTCAGCATCGATTTTTCGCCAGGGTTAGTTTTTTTAAATAGTTTCTTCTCAAAATTGCGAATTCGATTTTTCATAAGCAGTTTTTTCATTGAAGGGACCCTGAGATGTAGTGATTTTCAATACTAAAAAACAACTGCTCCACTCTACGCTACAGCCACTACGATTACAAAATTTCTTGATAACAAATTTTAAAGATCGGACTGTTAATGTTCGAATTATCGACAACACCAATTCGAAAAAAAGTTGTTTAGATAAAATCTCGACTAAAAATTCAAATATTGTTTTCGGCTGCTCTACTTGGAGCTCTATAATTTCGTAATTTTTAAAAATTTATCAAGAAATATTACATACGTACAAATTTATCAAGAAAACATCAACTTGTTACCCCTCGGCGATAAAGACATCTTCTGCATTTATGATGCCTTCTTTCAAAATAAAAGTGCATAGTTCTCGATGCATTGTTTATATGTTTCCTATTCAATGGAATAAGAATTCATTCTGAAAAACCATTGCCCCTATGAAATAAAACTTGATTCATTAATTGCAGACACGTCCGCATTAAAATCAGAATGCATCTCAGTATCAGAGCATTGTAAGTAAATTTGCTTTAATATGTGAACATTTCATAAATAATTCATTCTGCAATCAAGGTAAAGTATCTTAATAATTCAAAGAAGTTTACACCTATATAAAAAACCAGTGCTTGCATGGAAATCTTTCAGAAAACATTAAAAAAAAGTTAGTTGCTTTCTCGTAACTCATGATAAAAATTCAAAAATATTATAATAAATTCAATCCATCACCTGCCGAGCAATAACCGATGAAGTAGCGATTTTAAATGAAATCAATCAAAGTTAAGTATGCAAATTGCCAATAAAAACAAAATGATCGCAGATGATTGATAAATTGGAAAAAATTAATGCCCACTGAGATTGCGACGGAGCTCTAATTTGATCAAGTTGTGGAATAATTCAGGTTTTACATGTATATGTGGGACTACTTGCACAAAATCGCGTAATTAAAGGTATCAAGTGTCGCAGAGTGTTTTACGCTGACACTAATTGCCCCGGCTGCGATTAGAAGTGTGAAAACGAGTACCAGGGGGAAATCGAATCATTCACCTTAATTGCGCTAATTGGGGTCCGTTCGTTGATAGCAACATTGAATGCTGAGTTTTTCTGGATTATTTGTAATATAAAAATATAAGGGAAATAATACGGGCAGATATGTGTGAAAATTAAGCGGAAGAATATAATTTATAAATACATTTTAATTGGTGTGTGATGCGTGATTTTATTTTTTGAATGATAGAAAAGAAAAAATTTACCAACAAGAAAATTATATTCACATATTTTTTAAACTTTGACACTTTAGCGATAAAATGTTTTTAATATGACATAAATATTCCAGATGTGTTCTTAGATTTATTTATTTATTTAATAAATAGATTTGAATTTAAAGTTAATTATCGCTTGTAGGTTTTTGCTTTTATTTTATGCTCTTAACGCATGATATATTTATTTGACAATATTGGTTTCTGCAGTCTAACTAAATAATAATAAAGGGGAAATTTGCTTCCACAAACACTATATATACATAAGAGTTAATAAAATAAAATCAATGCAGGACTAACTGAGTAACTTTAAAACTTATATATTCAATTCGAAGATCTTAAACATGTCATAAAAGAATGCTATAGGTAGTCAAAAATTATATTATTTTCAATTATTTTGTTACACTTAGAGAGACATGGTTAAATTATTATTAAAGATTTATTTCTTTTCCATAATAAGTATGAAAAAACTTTAACTTATTAAAATCTTGAAAAAAACAAAATGTTAAGGGGGACCACTAGTGTGACATTTTGAAAAAAACTTGCATATTTCGATAGTCTATACCTTTAAAAGTAACATGCTAAAATTTCAAGTACATATCTCAAATAGTTTTTGAGTTACAGCCATCAGAAGAGCAGCCGCTCATCGTATCGAGGTACTGACAAATGTATGAATTAAACTTTAAACGCGTTTTTCTCGAAACTACTTTTTTTCAAATTTGCTGCAGTTGTAGCTCGAAGACAAATCATCCCATCGATTTGATTCTTATTGCAACTTCTTTTATACATGTTTCTTCGTGCCATAAACCTCCAGTTTTCCGGATCGAATAAAAAATGTAATTTTGGCAGGCCAAAAATCACCACATTTTCGCGCGAAATTTGAATTTTTTTTTAAAACTCCGCCATTTTTTTAAATTTAAATTTTCTTTTTTTTTCGAGGTTTGTGGCACGGGAAATACCTTCTAGTTCAATAAACTTGTTGCTTTTTTTGATTTCCTTAAATGGAAGTTCGCTCAAGAAAACAAGAAATTATTTTTTAAAAATCCTTATAAATACTATAATAAAATATGAAATTCAAAAAACACCTTTTGTTGATGCAAAATAAAAAATTGTATTACACTTTTGTTTAATAAGGTCCTGTGCTCATAGTAACTGCAGAGCGATTATTAAAAGAAATAAAAACATAGTGCACAAATAATTAGTTTGAGGAAAATAATACAAAATCTAAAAATAATGCATCTTTTTCAATAAAAATAATTTTGGTATCAAAAGAAATGTTGTAACGCTTGTTTCATTCACTCAAAGTATTAAAAAAGTATCAAAAAGTAACAATAAATGAAAATTTTAATCAGAGATGAAGAGGTTTAAATTTTCAAAGTTTATCAATTACAGTGCGCGCAATTTCTATAAGCGCACGTCTGATTTTCAAGTGAAATGCACAATTCATTGAAATAAAGCGATATAGTAACAAAATTTCTTTACAGGACAATTGTTAAAGTTTATAACTATTCATAAAAGCAATTAAACAATTCCAAATATCAGGCAATGCGTGAATGCAATAGATCAATCTTTCATAATTGATCTTAGAGTGCGCAGTTTCTATAAACGCAGTTTCTTTTTGTAGTATTACTAGTTAAACGCAAAGTAATTTTTCAACTTTTTAGGAAACAATTCATGTGAATTTCATTTTTATTTTCCAACTATAGCTTAATTCTGTATAATTGCTGTTATTTCTTAAGATTTATTGTAATGCCACGAGGAAAGGTCCTTGAAAACGACGATCGCGTCAGAATCCGTGCGTTTAGGGAAACTGGCCTTGGTATAAAAGAAATTGCAAGGAGAATTGGACGTTCAGAATGTGTGGTGCGAAATTTTATTAAAAAGGGCAATCGTGATGGATTATGGGATCATCCAAGAGGGAGCACCAAAGTTTCCAAAAAAAATATTGGGAACATAAGAGAAGAAGTTATGAAAAAAAAGTTAAGTGCAGCTCAAATTATAGCGGAATTACAACTCCCAATTAAAGGAAGAGAAGTCCAACAAATTTTGAAGGACATTACTTATATTAAATATAAGAAACCGGCCAAATCTCTCCAACTGCAACAGCATCATAAATATGCGCGCCTAGATTTTACTAAGAAGCCACATGAACTGGGACGAAAAGTGGCAAAACGTTATTTTTTCTTACGGAAAACAATTTAATTTAGATAGCCCAGATGGATTGAGTACTTATTAGCATGATTTAAGGAGGCCCGATTCACCACGTCTTAGTAGTAATTTTGGTGTTGGTAGTTTAATGTTATGGGGTGCCTTTTCTTATCAAGGAAAGTTATTTTTACGCTTTGTTCCCACCCGAATGAACTCTGCCATATATACAGACCTGCTGGAGGAATCTCTTATTCCATATTTAAAAGACAATATGGAAAAAGATTTGATTTTTCAACAGAATAACGCCGCTGTGCATTCTTCTGCCGAAACAAGACGATGGTTTAGTGAACGAAATATTCCTGTAATGGAGTGGCCATCACGTAGTCCGGATTTAAATCCAATGGAAAACATTTGGGGAATCATCGCACGAAGAGTTTACGCAAATGGTGGACAATTTTCTTCGTTATCCCAACTGTAAGCCGATATTTTGAAATGCAGGAATGATATTGATGAACATTTGTTTAAAAAGTTAATAAATTCGATGTCTAACAGGTTTTTTCAAGTTATAACTAACAAAGGAGGTAAAACACAATACTTAGAAACAGGGGCGTAGCTACCGCCGTATCAGCCGTATCAATTATATGGGGCCCCCGGGCTTCAGGGGCCCCGACGCACAGTGTCTTATTTGAAGGATCTAGGAGGACAAAATTCATTTATGCTTATAGTAATTTTTAATCATTTAGTTTCATGACAGTTTTAATTATGAAAAGGTTAAGAGAAATTATAAACTCGAAATATTGAATTTTGTAAAGAAATGAATGATCACTAAAATTCACATTCTTAGTAGAATACCTAAAAGTCACTTTAAATTGGGTAAAAAGTATTTTTAGTTTTGAATAATATTCTAAAAAAACATATGCTATGGTTACTATATCAAAAATACACATTTCCTATTCAATGACATAAACTATGGTGAAAACAATTCTTAAAACCCCTGTGTAGGCAGGAATAGGCAGCCGATTTTTTTATGTTTTAGTAAAGGAAAGCTGAAATATTAACGCAAAACTAATTGGTATTTCATATTTTATCAGATAGTTAAGATTTTTCTTATAAAAGAAAACGATCCAAGCGGTGAACGATAGACGTAATCGCTTACAGCATGAAAATAATGACTTACAGAAAGCCAGTATTCTACTTAGTAATCTTTTGAATAGACTGAGCAAAATAAGAAATCAAAATTCATTCCATGATTTGTTAAAGAACTCTAGAGATCTAGCTAAAAACTGTTTTCAAAAATAAAAGACGGAAGATAACGAAACATTTTTTTGTTGAGTTATCAGAAGATGAGAGAATTTCAGACCCGGAATCTTACTTCAAAATCTATGTGTACTATGGCTGTTTAGATATATTAATTTCTCAAACTAAACAAAGATTTTAGATCCTGTGTGATCGGAGTTATACGTTCGAAGTGTTACAATCAGAGAAACTCTTATCGTTTTCAAACGAAGTAATAAAAAATGATACCGGATAATTGACTGCTAAGTATAGTAAAGATATGTCAGTTGATCTGTATGAACAATTAATTGCTTTTTAAATATGCTTGAAATCTGAAATTCAGAATATTTATCCCATTAAGGAACTCGCAGAATTATTACTGATAAAATTCAATAGCCTTGCATCCAGTTTTCCGGAGGTAATAACAGCAGGCTTTCTATTTTTGGCCCTTCCGGTTACAACTACAACAGCTTTTCGAAATGAAAACTGATCAAAAATTATTTTAGGACTTCTATGGGCCAAGAACGGCTCTCGACTTGTCAGTACTGTCTATAGAGCAGAAAATCTCGAAAAACTAAGACGATCATATATAAGTTTACCGAAAAAAAGGCGAGAAGAGTTTATATACAATAATTGTTTTTTATTGTATATATGTTTTGCTAACTTGGCTCCTAGGAGCATTAATTGTAAGTAATTATAAAAAATATATATTTATTTTATGCAATGCGCGCGTTTCTTTTGTGAAAAATCTTTACACTCCTTTTACACTTCACCGCAGTCGGGTAGAAGGGCCCCCCGATAAATTTTGATACAGGGCCTGTCTAGGGCAAGCTACGCCACTGCTTAGAAAATATAAAAAAATTTTCTTTTCGTTAAGCTTTTAAAATAAAGACTATAATATAAAGTGAGTTTATAGAAATTGCGCAGACAAAAGAGACTTTTAATTATATTTATTTTTATTATAAAGTAATTACTTACTTTAATGAATGTTTTATATTATTTAATTAATATTTACCAATGGGCAATTTATGCAATATAATCGGTTTTGAAAAATAAAAAGTAGTTTTCTTTAAACATGAATAAAACTGGCTGCGCTTATAGAAATTGCGCACACTGTATGTAATATTTTTATAGTTTGGTTAATTTTACGGAATTTACCCTGAATTCTGTTAAATATCGATGCACAAAAATTAATAAATTCAATAGAAATTTTAAGTTAAATGTATTAAAATTCAATCTTAATATACTTAATGCATTCATTTTAATATTGAACCCTTAAGTTTTAACCCCAAATCCATTTAGTTGTTTAGTTATACCAATGAAGAATTAAATTTTAATATAGGTATATTCGCTTAAAAAATTACTTTAATCCGTAATAAAGATTAAAAAGAATGTATTCAGATTATCTTTTCGATAATTAATTTCGGAGATGAATTCGAGAAGCAATTTTCAGAGTTTTTAATTTATGTTTTGTTTAACGAAGTTAATTGTATTTATATTTTATTTATTTATATATAAGTTTTCAGCTTTCTTAAGATATCGAATTTATTTTTATGGTTTTAATAACGCCTGTATTTGAGCCAGGGCCGTAGCCAGCGGGGGGGGGTCAGGGGGTTAGAACCCCCCCCGAAATGTTGATACTTAACTAAAAATTTACATGAATTTTTAAGAACAGAAGAAGGGTTGAATAGTGAGATCAGTAAAACTTCCGCTCTTCTTTTTTTTTTTTCTTTGACAATGATAAAATATGTTAAAGACATGTTTTGTATCTTAGGCAAATCATTTTATATTCCAATTTTTTAATTTAATAAAATTAATTAATTTTATTTTAATGAAAATATCTGCAACTGTTCCACATATTCAGTTGCATTCAGTTGACTTGAGTTTTATTTATATTTTTAATTTTGTAATATTTAATTCTGTAAAAGTATATTCTTATATATAGAAAATGTAATAATTGTAAATTTTTTCTCTTTTACATACAATATAAAAATTAGTATAATTTCTATATCGAAGTAAATTTAAAAAAATAATCAGTGATGTTTTTCTCATACCACAAAGGTAGGTAGCATTTACCTTTTCAAGGATCTTTTAAAAAAACGCTATGTACATAAAAAAAAAATTGATGTACTATATGAAGAAACTGCGCTCGGAATGAAAAAATAGAATACTTCAGATACCTCAGCGCAAAATTAATTAACAAAGATAACAAAATAATAGGTTCTCTCCACTAGGCAATAAATATTGGCGCCTTTAGTCAATTTGAAAGTAGTGGAATATTATAAGTAGTACATTTTAGTTGCGATCAACAAACATCTTTAGAACTTATTGATTACTCAGGTTGTAACTGATAACAGAAGAAGTTCAAACATATTTTTTAAAATATTTCTTACTCTTTCTTTCGCTGCAAAAACTCGAAAACTAGATTTTCTTTTGTGAAATCCTTCTTTTACGTTTGTAAGATATCTTTTTTGAAAAATTAAGTGTTTTAAAAAATTAGAGCTTTTATATTGTATTTTTTAATGTAACCCCTTAAAAACCATGAAATTTTCAAAAAATATTTTTGGCTAAATAAATTGTTTATACTTACAATATTTTAAGCGTTGAAACATTCCAAAATTCTAATTATTACTGAAGTTATAGAAATTACAAATGAGCGCGTCAGGGAGCATACCCAAAACTCAAGTAGAGTTCGGACCGTTACGTAACAATAATATAATTCCTTTGGAAAGATTAAGCTAATTATGTATGGTCCAGGAATCGCAGATTAAAAGTAATTTTAAAAAAATTTCCTTTTAAGGCGTTAACTCCGACCTTTTTTTCTTTCACGTTTTTCTCGAACTTACTTTTTTCAAACTGGTGTACACGATATCTCAAAATCTACTGGACCGATTTGACTGAAATTTGCACCACTTATTATAATATTACTTAAAGTGTGACGAAGGACTTTTTCGATTGGGTTCTGTATTCAAAAGTTATATATTTTTTAAACTCAAAATTTTGATGGAAATTCGAGTTTTTTTTCGAACAGCTGTCATTTCTCCAAAAAAATTTTTTTTTTAATTTTTTCCTTTCGTAAGGCCTTAGCTATTACATTTCTGAAGAAGCAATTTTTTCGGACAAGGCTGGACGGAGAAATCATGTACACCATCAGCAAGGATTTGAAAAAGAAGGTCCCACTGAGCGACTCATAGCTCCACCATTTTTAATGTTTTTTTTCAGTATTGTTTTTAAATCTATTACATGTATAGGTAGAATATTTTTAATGGCCGGGCCAAAAAAGGTTTAATTTTATGCCTATTTTTTCAAGCGTCAGGGTGGTGTAACACCTTAATAAGAGTAACATAGTACATAGTATATATATTTTTAAAAATATTTAGTTAATTATATATTGAAGATGTAAAAATTAAACTTTATTTTAAATTAACATTTTAATGCTATTTAAAAAAAATTTCAATTGAGGTCAAAAATGCAAATTTACAACCCCCCCCCCCTCCCCTCCCCCGCGTTCTTCCACTTTTTATTTTGAAAACCCCCCCCGAAAAAATATCCTGGCTACGGCCCTGATTTGAGCCATTTAAACGGACACTGAATTAATTCTAATTATTGATTATTAAATCATTAATTTGGTGGGAAATGGGCTTTAAAGCAAAAGTTCAGGTTTTCTTAAAATCTTTCTTTATATCTATAGTTTTGTCCTTCACTGTAAATATTAGTTACTTTTAACTTAAAAATTAAAGTAATTTTTGAGTGTAACACCGCAATTATTCTTCCTAGCTCCAATTTTTCCTATTGTTACCTCTTTAATTTCCAAATTGCAGCACTTTTTTAAATTATTCATTGCACCAAAAACGCCTAAAAAGGCGAACATACTCACGCACCTACTAAAAATGCAGTGAGCACTCAACACTGCCACTGAGCGATCCCTTCAGCGTTTGGAGCTATTCGCAGCGGAGAAGAGCGAGGCCGAGCGGGAGATCAATTTGAGGATTTTTCAGCAGCGGGGGAGCAGGGCGCGAGTGCCAGGGCGTTGGTTAAACAAAGGATCGGTACTGCAGTTAACTAGCTCTCTGAACCGAACTGCACTAGCCTCAGTGGAAACTTTTAACCGAGCAGTCGTGCTGTGGGCCCTTTTGCTGTGAGTTTCTGTTTTGGGTCGCTGCGAAATTTATTCATGAATTTCCCACATCTCTTCAAAGATTTCATGATAATTAGCTTCTTACTATTTCAAGGCTTCGAATTTGATTTTATTTAAACGTTGGGTTAGTCGGAATTGTGCAGCGCTTAAGTGTAAAATGAAATTAATATCTGGCACGGGTGAGCCATTTCGTCATGTTGCGAAATTAGTTGTAAGTAACTTCAAACTTTTTGCTTTCTTCCTGCTCTAATGTTATTTAAAAATAAATGATCATGCTATTTCGGGAATATTTTATGCCGCGATCTTTTGGGATAGAGAAACCTTGAGCGGCTTTTTGCGATAAGAAAACGGTGAGCAGTGCCGGCTGGAGAATTCATGATTTTTAGTTTTTTTTTTTAAGAAAGCTGAGACAAATAAATAGAAAATTTTATAGATGCAAGTTTTCCGTTTTTTATTCATGAAAACAATTACGAAAACTGTTTTCTAATGTCGATAAATTGTTCAATGTCTATTTTTATCACTCACAAATTTTACAGCAGAGGCAATTTCCAACCGAAAAATAAATATATTTAGGAGCATAATGCGTTAAAAAAAATAAATAAATATTAATTTATATTGTAACGCCTACATATTTTTGCAAACCATTTTTTTTTTGTGATTTATCAGAAACAGTAATGTTTATAATAAATTAAATTTTGTTTATTTATAGGTCGTTGGAAGTAAAATACTGGCGACTACAGAGAATTCAGGCATAATCATATCGAAAAGCCAAAATTTCGTTGATGATGAGAAAGGTAAGTCAATAATTTTATTTTCTTGATTGTCAAGAGAAAGTTCATTCCGTTTTTAATTTTGATATATTTTCATTAATTTTACCATTCTAAATTTTTAACTAAAAAGATCATTTAAACATTTATGAATTTGTATTGTTATTGCTTAAATTGTAATTTATTAAATTAAGTATAAATCACTTAGGTCCATACAAAGCTTTGTGAGACATTATAATTTTTTCAGTGAAGAGAAAATGAACTTATTAAGCCAGATGCGAAACTAGAACTCAAATTTGTTCCGGGGGAGGGGAGAGGGTGCGTCAAAAAGCTAAGAAGCCAACCGATTGAAACATCAAATACAGTACAATAAAATGAAATCAAATACAGGCTTAAATAATAATAAGAAAGAAAAAAAAAACAAATGCATAGCTCAAAAAAATAATGAACGTATTCTATAACATAATAACAGCATTAAAAGTTGACTTTAAGAAAAATATATGAGCTGCAATTTATTAAAGTCATGTAAGCCCACTTTTTGAAAAATCGCATGAAGATGTTAAGATTTTCCTGGAGAAGTTATTAAAATTTGTGTTAGAAAGGTGGACTTATACTACTTTAAAAAAATAACGGATCATATGAGGAAATTCAGTTTTTCCTGTTTTGCTTTTGCAAATTATGTGATAAAATATCATTGACATTTTGAATAATACAATTAGAGGAAAACAAATTTATCTGTTATTAATTTCCTTGTATCAAAAATTTTTTCTATTCAAAAAAATTTTATTCAATACCTAATTGTTTGAAATTCAAGGACTTTGAAAAAACAAAAGTATAAATTTATTTTGATAACGTTTTTCTCCTAATTTTAATTTATTTAAATCAAAAAAATACAACATTTTTGAGATTTTTAATACGTTTTATTTAAAAATAAATATTTCTGAAGTATGAAATAGTTTTTTTTTAGGAAGAAAATAGAAATATTCTTTTAAAGTAAATTTTTTTGACATAATGATACTGTACATTGAAAAGTTTTTATTGTTATGTCAAGGATTGATTATTTAATACAATAATACAATTCTATAAACAGCAATAATTGTTATGCCTTTTCTTCTGAGAAGATACAAAGATCTGCCATAAGCCTTGTACATTCAAGAAACTCTTTTCTTAACAACATTTTGTTTTGTAGTAATGTACAAGTATCTTATTAAGCTATTTGACTGAATTATATTTTTATAATTGTTGTTACACTTTGAATATTCTTATCGCGTTATTTTGATTTATTTTTCCTTTACACTTTTTCTCTCTCAAGCAAAAGTGATATTTTTTACGCTATATTTTAATTGTTTCAAATTAACTTAAGAGTGAGAAACAAAAGCTAACGAGGTTTAAAAGTTGATGAGTTTTTGTTCCAAGATACTTTGCTTAAGCAAAAAAGAAAAACTTGAACTAAACAGGTATGTGATAAATCAAGAGTAATAACATCGCTCAAAAATTAGCAAGAACGTGGTCCCAAACGAAAAACAATTCCGACAAAGTATCTTTAATGTTTCGCAAGAATTTAGCGGGTTCCACAGTGGCTCATTTGGTGGTCAAAATCACCTCGTTAATTTGCAGCCTACCGTAGCGGGCTCATCTGCTAAATTTGGTGTACTCTCTACAGCAATAAATCAGGATGAACAAAAACAAGGGCCGAAAAAAGCCCTTTCCGCCGTCGGCCAATTACGCACTTCACAAGAAAACAGGGTTACCGCAAGCATTTGCCCAGTCCCATCAAATTCCACGGTTCTCCCAAAAAAAAAAGAGAAAAACAAAAGTGAAACGTCGCGATAATTTCACAAATTGCGCGATGGCCTGGTCAAAAATAATTGATTAACTCCAGACAAAGAGTCCTGCAGGGGAGACCGACGTCCGTCCAGTGGTGGACGAGGGGAGCAGGAGCTCCATTTTGGCCAAAAATAAGCGACATGCTCCGGTAATTGCCAAGCAATTTAACTTGCAATCAAAGTGATGCTGGGTAACCGCCATGTCGAATTACATCAAGTGCAGGCGACTCCATAGAGCCAGGTAAATTGGGGCCTGGGGGGCCCCGAAGGAGTAATTTTGTGCTGTGCATCTCCCGGATGCTGTCCTGGCCGTTGGTCATCGTGTTACGAAGCCCTGCAGCAACAATCCAGGCCAACCTCTTGCCCGCCTCCCTGTTGCAACAGAGCACTTTCTTGCTTGAGGAGGACTATTAAAATCATTAAAAGCCAATTAATTTCGTAATTTTTCTTATATTCAATTTATTCGGCTTTTTTATTATTAATTTTCTCCGCTGCAGGTATTTACATGCTTCAATTAAACTGCTTGGCACACAATAAAAATCTCCCATGATGGGTGTATGTGTCTCGCTCGCACCCACCGACCGGCCAATGATTTTATTTCAATCAAAGTGTGGCTCTATATTGGTTATGATCTCGTTTCCACTTACTTAAATCCTCGTTTTACTGCACATTCTATCTCCCATTCTAGCACATAACGCGATGAACATGAAACGATAATGAGACCATCTCAGTCGCACTTAAAGTAACCATAAAAGTTGTTTCAAATCCTCTAAACCACCTCCTTAACATTCTCTGAGCGTTTCGCACGCCCGCTTCGAAGCTATTCGGTGTCTCTTTCGCGCCCAGAAGTTGGAACGATTTCCTTGATTTCATGTGTGCGTGAGCCCAGTCGAAGTGGGCCGGCATTGCCCTATTACGGTACTTACATGTTTCATTCTCTGCATAACCCAAAGAATTGGTGGGAAGTTTCCTCAGTCGAAGCAATATGCTGTCTCGCTCGCACTCGGTGATTTTAAAGGCACTATAGTTCTGGGTGAATTATGTGCAACTCGTTTTACAATCATGGCTTCCGTTCTATGAAAAGAAAATGGGCGGTAACTTTCTACCAGTGGTGTGCACAGAATTCATTTACGATTTCAAAGAGGGGCACTTGAATTGTTTTTATTGTAAAAAAATAATTACTTTTACAAAAATTTGATTTTGTTCACAATAAAACAAATTTTCTTCTTGCAATTGTCTTGTATTAAAAAAATCACAATTTTGCTCAAAAGTTAACAAAATTCTTCGCTTTTGTTTTAGAAATTGATTTATAGCACTTGAAGGAACGCCCATTTCGCACTGCCATTGTCGCGTCGGGTTTTAGAAATAAGGGTTTCAGGAACAAAAAACACACTTTTAACACAAAAACTCTCTCACTGTTCACCTGTTCTTAGTCTTACAAATTCCACAGTGTGATTTTAAATTGAAATCTCTTTTAAACAATAGAAAAAACATTCGCGGAAAGTGCGTTTGGGACGCGACAGTAAAATGCTGGCGCGGAAACTTTCTGTAATGAATGCCATGAGCCATGTTGGATTCCATTCCCCTTCTACTTTCCGGTCGGGTCGAAGACGCGATGACGTCAGAATTGGGTAAGCCTATGCATACACGCCATTTAAAATGTAAATGTGTATGTGAATCAAAGCAGTCAGAGCTGTCGAGTGATTTAGGGCGCCGGGTTGCGGGTGTGGCGGCGGCGGCTACGGAGCCAGCGCCCAGAGGAACTTGTATGGATTTTTAGCATTTATTTATTTTGAGGAGTTAATGATTTACGCTGTTTGTTTACCTCCGCAACAATGTCGTTTCTGATTAAGCTGGTAAACACGCTGACTGCACTGCAGAGTGACTTTATGAAAATAGCGACGGGTAAAAATAAACAATAAGCTTGTAGAAGTGGGGTCATTTACTTCCAAATCTGGACAAATTTAGGAAAAGTTGTGAAGTCATTAAATTCACCCATATCAAGCATTTATGTCTATAATAAGCAGAGTTTGTTCATATATCTGATTTTTCGACATTTCTGCTTTGATAGGTTTTTTTTTTATACATATGTACAAATCGAAATTATAAATGAAACTACTTTAACTAGATTGATATGTTTTTCCTTTAAGCTATTATATATGGTTTATTTTTTTCATTAGATTCGTTTTTTCAAAATCTTCACAGTTCCTTCCCTTTTCACAGATGAATATAATTGTTTTAATGTAAAGGGTGCACAGAGCAAAAATAGCATATTTGATGTAAAAGCTTTTGACTTTTCATATAAAGTTGCAAGACACCATTTAAAGGTAAAAGTAAATCTTTTAAATCAAATGCGATTGATTTTTTACGTTAAAAGTTTTGTCTTTTAAGGCACCACTAATGTGACCGCCTGAAAAAGAGGTGATTTGTGGAAATTTTTGTAAAGACAACTACTGCATGGAATGTTTTAATATTTAAAGGATATATTTGTGGATATATATTACATTCATGATACAATTTTTGGTCCAACAAATTGAAAATTCAGCGAGTTATTCGCACTCTCCCAAAGCTCAAAAAAAAAAAAGGCTGTAACTCAAAAACTATTTGAGATATGAACTTGAAATTTTAGTATGTAATTTTTAAAGGTATCTGTCGAAATATGGAAAAAAAAAAATTCAAAATGTCACACAATTGGTGCCCCTTAATCTAAAAGTCAGCCAAACAAAAAATGAACTTTATCTTTTGTTGTAAATGTGTAAAATCATTTGTTTTTCGGGACTGTTTGTATTGTACAGAGTATGCACAAAGAGCATTAGTATAGTAGTAATGAAGTTATATGTACCTGGAATAGTAATGAAGATGACCGCGTTTGGAAATTCAACAGAATGTGATGTAAAATAATTTTATAAACTCTTTGCATTATATTTCTGCAATACCTGTGTTGAATACAATTTTGTTTTTAAAATAATTTCTCTATTACAGTACCATTGTTTTTAATTGATATGGGCTAAAAAGAAATATTTATATGAATTTGGTTTCGAAAACATACATACTATGTACTTCTTCGAAAGTAAACACATATATGTATCCCATCTAATGTTCATGTGAACGCTTAATGGAATATTTTAGCGTTCATTTTTGAATAGAACGACACTTTATTAGCTTTCCGTAATTTTATTTATCAAGTGAGATTCTCTAAGCCCTAAAGATGCCTTGATAAAGCGAAACGCATAGGCTCACTTAATAAAGTATTATGTAATAAAAAGAAAACAATAAATGAGTAAAAGATTTAATTTAAAAAGATTTGTAGTTTGTTTTAAAAGTTTTTCATTTAGTTCAAAATTAACCTGAAAACCAAATAACATTCATTAAAATTCTATAGTTTCCAAAAAAAAAGTTTTCCTCTTTTAAAATACGGTTTTTTGATGAAATACTTTTCTTTGAGTCTTTTGCGTAAATTCCATTTATGTTTTCTTCTAAATTAACCGATAAAATCTTTTGATTATACATATGGCATATTTTTTCTTAGTGTAGGCCACATCTGTTGGTTTAAAAAAGAAACCAGCTGGTAGCCCACCCTTTATAACATCAACCATTTTTTTTAAATCAGTCGATAAAGTAATACCTTAATATTTTTTTTCTTGGGATAGTTTTTTTAATTTCCGAAAAAGATTATCAAATTAGCGAAGTCGAAAACACTGCGATACTAAAATTATAAATTTATTGAAACGTTCGTTGAATATTTAAATAATACATATAATTATTGTCACAGGAAGTGTATAAATACCGTTTAAAAGTTTGATCATTCACCGTCGTTTGAGGCACGTGCACAATTCGAAGAGATCTGACCCGAGTTTGCTGGAGGCTTAATAGAAATCCATGGATTTAAAGATTTATTTTTTTAGAGAAGTTATTGACTTATTTTATTTACTTTATCTTCGCCAATGTCAATTTTGATAAAGTGGACAAACGCAGGCTGCAATGCAGTTCAACTGCATGCAATGACGCCGGAAAAATAAACAAACTAGCCCCGCCGGGCGACCGATTGCTACCGATACCCGACACTGCGCCATCATCATCATTTTTTGTAGTCAATGCACGCAAAGATAAATTTTTGCGCTCTCGCAAAAAAAAAAAAAACAATTATTATTAATCCCTTGCTTTGTTCAATAAATTATCGCGGCGATTTATGGCATATCTGCTGCGTTACAGTAGTGCGGCTTGTTGCTGCGGCCGGCGGCCAATATGCGCCAAATGTGGGCTGGGCTCCGTCATTCAGATAAAGCCCGACTTTAACTTGATGCCAAGTTATGACATTTGCAGGCGCGGAATTTATGGCGCGATACCGCGACGGCATGAGTTGCTTCGCGCTTTGTTACATGACATGCTACATGCAGTCGCCGCAATGTAATTTGTTTAATTTCACGATGCCTAGGTTTGAGCGCTGCCTGTTTTGATTTTTGTTGTATTGGGTGCAACCTCAACTTTGTATAACGAAATCGATAGGCCGTTCTCTAAAATATATGTGCCATAATTTCTTTTATACCTTTCAATTTATTAGGCTGTTGTTACTTTGTTGTTCTTTGAACAATTGTGCGACAAAATAATACGAATTAGAATTTTGTTAAGATGAATATAGCAAAAGCGCACCTAATTTAAAAAATTTGAACAGACAACTCCAAAACGAAAATTGAATAAAATGAAGATAATTAATTTTGTAAAATTTCTAGACTATAAAGGTATAAAACTGAAATGAGAAAATTAATTTTATTTGTAGTTTGTTTGTTTTGCTTTGTAAATTTCTTTTAAATATGAACTGAATTAGCTGAACTGTGTTTTGACTTTATCTGTTAAATTTAATATTGGGTTTGAGAGTAATTAATTTTTCAAATAGGATATTCAATGAGAATTTTTTTTTTTAAATCAATAATAAAACATTCTTGTTTCACAATTAAGTGCAAATGTGTTTATTTTTCTCGTAAGATACATTGTAAAAGGTTTTGGTGTAATATTACTGGCTTTTGGAAGGAAATTGAATACTTTCCATAATGGTACTAAAGTTACACTTAAAAAAATTACGCAAATATCTGTGTAAAAATACACTTTGCTTGTGTAAAAGTATTACACACATATACGGAAAATTACACATAAAAGATATGAAGTTTGCATAATAAATGTGTATTATTTAATTCTTTAAAGTATGTAAATTTGCACATAGAAGATGTAAATTTTTGGAATTAAATAAGTACTCCTTTTAATATAGTATTTTTACAATACATCAAGTAAGGTTATTTTAATAATAAATTTGCAATGCTTATTGTTTGTTAGGTATTTAAAAAGCTCATAAAAATAAGATATATGAACTTATGGCCCAAAAATATATTTTCATAATTTGAGTATTTTTGTTAAAGCTATTTTATAACTTTTTCTAACAATGTTAACGCGTTTTTGATTATTTTTAAGAATAAAGGAATATTGAACCTAATGTTTGACATTTCATTTATTACTGTGGTATTTTTATTTTATTTTTTAGATTTATTTCACAAAAAAGGGACGATATTTGGTGACTCTACCTTAATAATGTAACAAAAACGTTTTTCTCGCCATTGTGCTAAAGTAGTAAGATTACTATAAATGAATATATATCATATTTCATTTTTAACAGTCCCTCAATCTAGTTATTTTATCCAATATTTTCCACAGCACGTCTAAATTTTAAGAAATACCTTCATAAAGTAATTGCGCATTCATTTTATTTGAATGAGAGAATTTAGGTCGTAGATTTACGTCAGTTTGACATAATTTTACATATTCATGTGCACATTTACACCAATTTTGTGTAAGATCACGCAACATTTACAAAGTTGAGAGAATATTACACCCAAAGCTTTAAAATTGTTTAATATCACACTTTTTTGCTTAATTACACCAAAAATTCTACTTTTTATTATACGTTCGTGATAATTTTTTCCAGAGAAAAAAAAATGTAAAATTGTCTTTAAGATCAGTGTGAATTTACATTTAGTTTGTAGATTGTTAATACGCTCCTTTTTTCACTATAAAATCTCGAATGATGCCATTCAACGTGTTGAGGAATTTCAGGATTTTGGTGTAGTATTTGACTCTAACTTGTCTTTTAACAATCAGCTTGATTATATTATTACTAAAGCTTTCTCTTTTGTTGCCTTTATTAAAAGAAATGGTAAGGACTTCTCTGGTCCCTACACATTAAAAACTTTATTTTGCTCTTTTGCTAGATCTGTTCATGAATATGCTTCTATTGTTTGGTTTCCTATATAAGAAATGCATAAAAATAGAATTGAATCTGTTCAAAAAGCATTTGCTAGATTTGCTTTGAGAAAGTTGAATTGGAATGATTGTCTTCCTGTCTACAATGCTCGTTGTCAACTTATTGAGATGGAATTTTTCTGCGAACGTGGAAAAGAGTGCATTTCATAACAAATATGAGTTTTGAAAATGTTCAAATCGCGATAAATTAACAAGAATCATTTATACGAAAAAGAGTGTATGAACCTTTTTTGTGGAGAATGGCATGATCTATAAATTTTATATCAACTATTTATACAGAAAAACGCAACGTTTAAGAGATGTACTTGAAAAATGTTCTCAGCATATTTGAATAAAATTGGAGATTTTTGATACGTGATTTAAAAGTTTGTATATATTTTCAGCTTCATCGGAATTTTTCCAATGTTGAATGTCTATTCGGACTGGACTATCAGCTTTTAGTGTAGACTAAAATTTGAACAATTAGAACACAATCTTTTAGATTTAATTGATTAACAATCAATCAATAGGTTTGGTTGTTAATAAATTAATCAATTTAAAAACCCCATATATTAAATTAATAATTGACTAATATTAATATTTTGTAAATACCAAACACAGTTTTGTGAAATCTTGATGTTTATGTGGGTTAAGACCTAGTGACTTAAATTTTGCTAAGCTGAATAAGTGGATAATTGCCCTAAAAATGCACCTGACGACGACCCTAATAAAATACAAAAAAATGCTCACATGCTGGTCCAGTCCGCAACCGATTGTCACTGTCGAAACCGTTTCATCTGAATGAAAAAAGGAACATTTATCGGCCCCATAACGTAGCATTATTTCACTTAACGCCTAATCAAATGGTAATTTCCCAATTTGTAGGCAGGCGGAAAGAAGACGATTTGCATTCGAGTAGATGACTTGTCTCACCTGGCAATCGTGCGATTTTCGAGGTATTTTAATGATCCGCCAGAGTGTGAATGCTTCAGCGGGGCGCATCTTCTTGTTTTTGCTCAGAGCCGGCCGTAACATAAGTTAAGATGGGAATTGATCTTTTCCCTTTCAGATGTTAATTCAGGCACCACGCCCTTCAGCGGAGCATGCGCTGGTTACTTACAACAATCGAATTATCATAATTGTTTATTTCTTGCGATTTGTAAGACATCTTTTATTTGTATAAGATATTTTACAATCGCCGAATGGGCAATCTATGCTCAGAAAGCAAATATTATGCTGACCGCTTTGTTATCTAACTATAATAAAGATAATAAAGAAATAGAAAAGTCAAAATAAAACAGGTAACACAATGACAGGTGCAGACATTCAAAAAAGAAAAAAATGTTTTCCGCAGATGACATGAAATATGTTAACCAAATAAAACGTTGACAAGCAACGTACTATATAGCCTTGCTCTTTAAACTTTTTTAAAGTAAATTATTTCGAATATCTATACCTGAAAAATAAATGTGAACCAATTTGTTTATCAAAATGCAACAGATTTCAAATTTTATTCCTCTCAAAACAATGTCACATTTATATTTTTCTTTATTATTTTTTAAAAAGAAGTAAAGTACGAACAAGATTACATTTTAGAACATGCGTACTTTTTATAGCTTGACTCTTCGAGACCGAGTCACGGACGCAGAGATTATAAATTCCATTTTATTAAAAGCCGGAATTTATTTTCACCGATGCTAAATTATGGCTTGACTAGGAAGGAGGGAGATTTTCTCAACGAAAATAAATTTATTATGCCAGAGACGTACCTCGCCTCGCGGTGTTCTGTAGCCGTGAGAAATATTTCTTTACAAAAATATCGTTGAATACAAAATAGTTTTGGAGGATTGCTGCGAGCAAAGTTGAAAATAGTACGGATGGATGGATGGATGGACGGATAGATCAGCGGAGCAACACAGGGTGAGCTGAGGATTTATTTATTTGCATCGAAGTGAAGTGATCACTCATGCAAACAATCTAAGAATTGTTTCTTCCGGAGATTTTGGGGGAATTTTTAGATAGACCTCGTAAATTATTTACGTAAAAGAAAGAAAGTGGGTAGGTATGTTATTCTTCCTAGAGTTATGTAGTTCATCGAATGAATGAAATAATAGGAATTTATACTAGAAGAGAAAATGTCTTGTAGCATTATTTAAAAATACTGTGGTAAATAGGGCAATAAATTAAATAGGTATACACTGACAGTAAAATAAAAATTTAAGTTATAAGTATAAAGTTAAGATTGATTTAACCTCGTCACGTGAATAAACATAAAGTTCCCATTGTGACAACAACTTGTTTAAGTTCTCACATGAACATCTAAATTAAATATACAATTCAATTCAATTCATTTTTAGCGTGTATATAGCATATTAAAGGTGGTGTTGCTATCCTAGTCTTGTACTAATAGCGGGATAGTTAAATAAAGTAAATTTCTTACCACTCAAATATTAATTCTTTAGTTTTTATAGCAGAACGTTATTTAAACAATGTTATTTTAATAAAGGGTCTAGCCGGTTAAGGAGGTGAAAAGTGCCCCCAGCGATTTTAAAAAACAAAAAATATCCTCATGTAGTACATGAAAAAGTACATCTTTGCTGAAATTTTCAGACCCATAGACACTTACTGTTGCATCTGTAAATTAGTAACCGTGCTGAACGCCATCGGTAGCGTCAGCAAAGGTGAGGCATTCACCTTTGCTGACGGAATCACCATCAGCACCGTGAGGCGTTCACCCCAGCTAAGTGGAACACCGGCGTGTGTCAGCCGTGTCAGCACCATACGCATCGAGCCACCCAGCGCCCGCACGTGACGGAGGCAACGTCGCTGACCTGGAGGGAGTCGAGGGTCAGTCGTGGAGAACACCGGGAACCGCCGTGATCGTCTGTCATATTTATCTATATATATCCATTTGTTAAAATTAATTAAAGATCGTCTGTCATATTTATCTATATATATCCATTTGTTAAAATTAATTAAATTAATTGAAAAAAAATAAAACAGTCAAATAAAACATTTTTTGGTCCTTCGGAACCGGATTCGCGAAAGTGAAATAGTTAAAAGTGATCTGTGAGTGCAGTGCAACAAAAAGTTAAAAAAAAGTTAAGTGATCTGTGAGTGCAGTGCAACAAAAAGTTAAAAAAGTTAAGTGATCTGTGAGTAGTGTGAGTGAAAAAACAAAAAACTGCTGCACAACTGCCCGTTACTGAAGTAAGTAAATTTAATTCATAAACATTGGGTTTTCTTTGACCAGTTCCCATTAAAATTATTGCGTGTCCCTTATTAATATTTTTCATCCCTAATCACCCTTATCGAACCAAACATGGACAGTTTAGTAAAAAGCCAAACTTTGGTTCAATATGAATTAGATAAATTCATAAAGAACTTAAAGAAAGCGCCTAAAGAAAGACGTACAGAAGGCTACCTTAAAAAGCGGTTAGATATGTTAGAAAGCTTGTGGGCAGATTGTCGCACTAAGCATAAAAATATGCTAGACATTCATGAGCCAGATGACGATAAAAGACCGTATTTTTCAGATGATATTTTCTCCGAAATGGAGGAAAATTATTGCCTAGCGTACGGCATTATTCAAGACCAGTTGGAACAACTATCCCCAAAGACCGTTGTTGTGTCAGACAAAGCTGAAACAAAGGCAACGGTCAGTGAAAGTTTTGATCTGCGGTTACCACGCATAAACATCCCTCGTTTCTCCGGAAACTACCAAACATGGTCCTCATTTCATGACTTATTTGACGCGATAGTCCACAAAAACCCGAAAATCTCCAACGTGCAGAAGTTGCACTACCTTAAAACGAGTTTGTCTGGTGAAGCTGAACAGTTAATACGTCACTTGCATATTACCGAAAATAATTATTTACCCGCTTGGGAAATTTTACTGAAAAGATACCAGAATAAGAGGGCCTTAGTTAATGCTCAGTTACAAGCTCTTACATCGATTCCTAGCCGGCAAAATGAAAGTGCTAAGGGTCTGAAAGAGTTAGTTGATAAAATGAATGAAGTTTTAGAGGCGCTTAAAGCACTGGAAATTGACATAGAAACCTGGGACCCGTTTGTAATATATTTAATGACTCAAAAATTAAGCACCGAGACCGTGACTCAATGGGAAACCATATTAAGCTTAAGACAAGATCCAAGTGCTCTCCCAACGATACAGGAATTTACTAGTTTTCTAGAAACTAGATTCCGCACATTAGAAGCGATTACCAGTACGAAAGGCGTCACAAAATTCATAAATGAACGGGCGAAGAATAACCACAGTAGCACACTCGTTCACCTTGCTACTGATTATAACAAGTGTCCTGTGTGTTCCGAAAATCATCGACTCAAAGACTGTCGGCAGTTCTTAAACATGAAGGTGAAGGAACGGTACTCAATAATTAAAAACCAATCCCGTTGTCTGAATTGCTTTGCATCGTCGCATGCTACCAACAATTGCCCCAATCCACTGGGTTGTAAGCGTTGTGGAAAACGTCATAACACAATGCTTCATTTTGAAAATGAAAAATTCAAATCAGCTCAGCAAGTTGTATCAGCTTCTGCCCCTAAAAATTATAACAGGCAACAACCCCTGCAACCGGCTGCAGCACCATTTATACCGAAGCAAAATGGGCAGCATGGAGATCATCATGCTCATTTTGTACAGATTGAACCCCCTCAGAGCAGTAACATAGGAATCTCTGAGAACCAGAAGCAACCCAGTGAAGCCTTGCAGAATTACCAAGCACATATTGCTAATGGGATTCAAGCGAAAACCATATTGCTAGCAACAGCTCTCGTACGTGTAAAGTCACCCGAAACAGAAAGCCAGATTATGAGAGTGCTGCTGGACCAAGGCTCCCAAGCTTCCTTCATTACCGAGGAAGCTGTGCAACGCCTAAAACTAACCAAAAGACCGAGTTATACGAGCATTACTGGCCTTGGTGGAATGGAGGCAGGGCTCGCTCGAAGTCTTGTTTCAATTACAATCCAACCTCACATGCTATCCGACCAAAGTATCGAACTTGAAGCTTTTGTGCTAAAACATATTACCGGAATTATGCCTCCACAGAAAATGGATGCAAGGAGGTGGCCTCATATTGAGTCCCTGAGGTTAGCTGATCCATTTTACTGTGAGCCAGGGCAGATTGATATGCTCCTAGGAGCTGATATTTATGCAGAAATTCTATTAGGGGGAGTAATAAAGGGACCCAAAGGTACCCCCATTGCTCAAGAAACTGTGCTAGGTTGGATTCTATCCGGGCAAATTGCCAATCACAACTGCAGGCAAATAAACCAGACATGTCTGCATATAACAGCAAGCATACCAATGAAACAAGAAGATCACCTAGACACGTTATTACGAAAATTCTGGGAAATTGAAAACATACCCAGTCACCCGATTTTGAGCCTTGAAGATGAGCGATGTGAACAGCTGTTCAGAGAGTCACACTTCCGAACTCCTGAAGGGCGGTATGTAGTAAAACTTCCATTTAAGAGCGAAGGAACTGTAGCAGAATTAGGTTTTTCACGAGCAAATGCAATAAGGAGATTGTTACAAATGGAAAAACGATTTCTGAGATACCCCGAATTAAAAGAACAGTATCGAAAATTTATAAATGAATATCTTGAGCTTGGCCACATGCAACGAATTTCTTCTGAAGACAAGCCTTTTATAAACACACCTTATTACCTACCCCATCATGCTGTCATCAAAGAAGACAGCACCACAACAAAATTAAGAGTCGTTTTCGATGCTTCATGCAAAAGCTCAAATACCAACTCACTCAATGATTTATTGCTCATTGGACCCACTTTACAAGATGATATTACAGCAATTCTGCTTCGCTGGAGAAAACACAATATCGTCTTCACAGCCGATATCGAGAAAATGTATCGCCAAATTTTAGTGGCACCCGAAGACACCGATTACCAGAGAATTGTGTGGCGCAATACTCCCGATGAGCCAATAGAAGAATTTCGACTTTTAACAGTCACCTATGGTACTGCTTGCGCCCCATACTTAGCTATTAGAACCATGAGACAACTAGCCCTTGATGAAAAAGCACAGTTGCCCCTGGCATCTGAAGTAGTATTGAAAGATTTTTATGTAGATGATGTAATGTCAGGTGCTAATACTGTCGAAGAAGCAATGCGTATTCAGAATCAATTACGCTTACTACTAAAATCAGGCGGATTTAATTTAAGAAAGTGGTCTAGCAATAGACAAGAGCTTTTAGAAAATGTTCCCCCAGAAGATCGAGCAATAACTCAACCACTTGCGATAAAATTAACAGAAACCATAAAGGCATTAGGGATACACTGGAGCCCAAGGAGCGATAATTTCGAATTTAAGGTGCGGATAGACCTAAAAAATAATGTGACCACCAAAAGAAAATTTCTAGGGGAAATTGCGCGTATATTCGACCCTCTGGGATGGCTAGCACCAACCGTAATCATTGCCAAAATAATGTTTCAAAAACTATGGCTGGCAGGTATAGGTTGGGATGATGAGTTGCCTAAGCAATTAGCAAATGAGTGGGAAAATTACAGAGGAGACCTGTACAAGCTCGAAGAGATTGTGATCCCAAGATGGATCCATTTTTGCCCGAGTGGACAGTCTTTTCAGTTACACGGGTTCTGCGATGCTTCCACCCAAGCTTACGCTGCGGTAGTGTATTCAAGATACCAAGATGAGAACGGAAAGGTATATATATCACTGTTAACTGCGAAAACAAAGGTTGCACCTATCAAACAAATAAGTCTTCCTAGATTAGAGTTATGTGGGGCAGTGCTGCTTAGTAAATTATTAAAACAAGTACAATGTGCATTGGAAGTACAACATTCATCCATTCATGCATGGACGGACTCAACCATCGTTCTTGCATGGTTAAAAGCAACGCCCTCGAAATGGAAAACTTTTGTCGCCAACAGAGTAAGCGAGATTCAACAACATCTAAATGTAAATCAATGGGCTCACATAAATTCAGAACATAATCCCGCAGACTGTGCGTCTAGAGGAGTTCCACCAGCTGAACTAAAGTGTCACCCGTTATGGTGGTCAGGACCGGCTTGGTTAAAGAAACCCTCAAATTCCTGGCCAAAAACGACCAATTTACCAAATTCCACAGAACTGGAAAGTAAGAAAACAACCCTTCTCGTCACAGACAGCAAATTATCTAAAGACGAATTGCTATCCCGATTTTCATCCCTCAATAAAGCAAAACGCGTGACTGCGTACTGCCTTCGTTTTTATAACAATCTGCGCAACCGAAGCAGAAGTACCGGATATCTGACTGCCCAAGAATTAAATAAAGCTATGCGATATCTTATAAAAGTAGCTCAAAAAATAAATTTTGCGAAAGAAATTGCCATCTTGAAGAATAATAAAGAACTGCCAAAAGAATGTCGCATATTAAAGCTGCACCCATTCGTCGATCAAGATGAAATACTGCGAGTGGGGGGGAGGCTGCGGCATTCTGAACTACATTATAATGAAAAATTCCCAATAATCTTAGCAGACAAAAGCGAACTAACCAGATTATTAATTGATGAGGCACACAAAACCACTCTTCATGGAGGAACACAGTTGACTTTGAATATGCTCAGAAAAAAGTTCTGGATATTGAGAGCACGTACCGTAGTGCGCCTCCAAATTCATAAGTGCATCCCTTGTTATCGCTACAGTGCTCAAGCAAGAAATCAACTCATGGCTGATTTACCACAGAATCGAGTCACATCAAGCCGCCCATTTCTGCACGCTGGTGTAGATTTTGCTGGTCCAATTTTAGTAAAAGAGTCGAAGTGTCGTGGCCGAGTCAAAACATCAAAGGCCTACATCGCAGTGTTTATTTGTTTTACAACTAAGGCAATTCATTTGGAAGCCGTAAGTGATTTGTCTGCCGAGGCATTTCTCGCAGCATTTCATCGATTTACAAGCAGACGTGGGCCGTGCACGAATTTGTACAGTGACTGCGGCACTAACTTTGTTGGAGCCAACACCCAAATCACCAAAGCCAGATATCTTTATGAAATTGGACTTCCAGAAGATCTAAGGGAAATTCTAGCCAACAAGGGTACCGAATGGCACTTCATACCTCCAGCCTCGCCCCATTTTGGAGGCTTGTGGGAAGCCGGAGTCAAGTCAACAAAGCATCATTTAAAACGTGTTATAGAAAATTCACTGTTAACATTTGAAGAACTCACTACCTTGTTGACACAAATTGAAGCGTGCTTAAATTCACGACCATTGTGCCCTTTGACAACAGATCCTGAAGATTATACCGCACTCACACCAGGACATTTCCTCGTAGGAGATGCATTATTAGCTGTACCAGAACCAAACCTACTAGAAACAAACATCCATGTTCTTAACAGGTGGCAGAAAATTCAACGAATGAAGCAAGATTTCTGGAAACGCTGGTCCATCGAATTTCTTGGAAGGCTTCAACAACGGCCAAAATGGGTAAATAAACAACCGAATCCTAAAGTTGGAGAGCTAGTATTAATTAAAGATGAAAGATTGCCCCCATGTAAATGGCTGTTAGCTCGCATACTTGAGCTACATCCAGGGAAAGATCAACTGGTGAGAGTAGTCACTCTTAAATGCAAGGATTCAATCTTAAAGCGGCCTATTACTAAAATATGCCCACTTCCTATTGAAGATAACATAGCCGAAATTACTAACCCCCCTTCAAATGGAAGCCAATAAATCTATAAAATCTACCGTATAACATCTTGGTTTAGTTACATTATTAAGTACAATAATTAAACTATAGCATTAATCATAGGGTATACTTTACCTAATTTTACTGACCTTTATTATTACATACAGAAACATGGAATTGAATTGGAACGCAATACGGTTCAGCATCTTCATTTGGATATTACTGGGACTTCAAAAATACAATACCCCATACGTGCATGGAATAATTGCCTACGATTGTGGTCATGATCGTGTAAATTTGACCGCCGTATCCTTAGTGTCCATTGGAACGTGTCACTTCGAAGAAAACAATATCGAAAAGGACGAAGAAGACATTCAATTATTGCAAATAAGTGATGTCTCCCCTATTCACATATACCAATGTAAAATCAACATCATTCAGTCGGTATACAAGTGTGGAATGTTTAGCCATGTCAGCCTTGTGGCTGGGGGACTACGAACCTTTATAGTAGATATAGCTCGGGAAGATTGCATGAATATCCATAAGTTCGGGACATACAAATTGCAAACGGGTCGCATAATTGCGGATATCAAAACCAACAGCTCCACTTCCCACACAGAAACCATTGCTGGATCAATTGATCAGAATGGTGGCTGTACGGGAGCTCCTTACACTTTCGGAGCTTCTTCTTGGGATAACGTAGTAGTAATACAAGCAATGGAATTCAAAATAACAGATTATATAAGCGTTGTGAGACTAGAAGATAATCAAGTCATTCTACGCAATGATATAGCTTGCGCTTATCTCAATGGCAAATGTATGGATCCTGACAATGGCATAAGTTTTTGGGACATGCTTGCGGACACGTCATGCGAAACATTGAAATATGATGTAATATGGCAAGGTAAAGCCACCAAAATCCGACATACGGGAAATCTCACCGTTCCTATACATAACATCGTGTATACCGTCAATGCCGAAGATACAGTATTCGCATTGGAAATAAAAAAGCCTGTATCAGTATGCCGATTCAGTGGGTACCAAACAGAACATCCACGACTGGTCATAGTACCAAAGGCATCTAGCGAATATTGGTTCAGTAAAAAATCTATACCCACAAAAAATCTTGATTTATTCGCTTACGTTAACTCAAAATTTGTTTATACGGAACGACACATCAGAACACAGGTAGAAAAATTGTATTTTAATATTTTATTAAAAAAATGTGAATTAGAACGTGACGTGCTTCAGACGCAAATCAGCATAGCATCCCATCATTCCGCAGAATTTGCTTACATGCGTATGAAAGAGCCTGGCTACACAGCTGTACCACGTGGAGAAATTATTTATATGATTAAGTGCCAGCCAGTCGAAGTAACGATTCGGAAGGTAGATCGCTGTTTTTTGGAACTCCCCATTACCTACAATAATGAGCTTTATTTCATGACACCTACCACCCATCTAATCCAACAACATGGAACAGAAATTCCCTGTTCATCATTAATGAGTCCTGGCTATCTTATTAATGGAGAATGGTACGGACTCAATCCCTACGTCCATCGTTTGAAGAGCCCAAACGAGTTAAAACCATCAAATGTTGTTGATTGGGCCTATGAAGATCCGGGAAATTTAATAAAGGCTGGAATTTATTCAATGGAGTCAATGGACAGGTTGCGAAGACAAATAATGTATCCGTCAGAACGACAAGCGATAAGTAACATTCTAACACAACGAATGATGGGAACAAACGTGGACAGTCAAAATATTGACATTTTACAATTGTTAACACCGGACTCAGTGAACAAACTAGCTGAATCTTTGAAAACCAAGGTATGGGGAGCATTCAGTTTGCTGGGCAATATATCAGCTGGCATTCTAGGAGTTTACGTAGTAGGTGCTGCTATTAAATACATTGTTGATACAATTCTCAATGTAAAAATTCTGAAAGCCACATTTGGTTGGAGCTGGAGCTTAATTGCCGCTACGTGTACCTCAATAACAAATTTCTTAATGCACCGATATCACCAATCAAGGAGACATGACTCCGACATAGAGCTAACATCAATTACAACTCAAGGCGAGGCATCATCATCAAAAACGCCCAACCCAACTGAAGAGGATAATTATGCTACCGTATCAAGCTTAACGAAAACGAAAATGCGAGTGTATCCCCAGCTTTCTTAACGAATAGTTCAAAAATATTTTTTTTCTCTTACCTTCCCTTTCCCAATTCCCTCTCATTAATTAAAACCCAATGTTTTTGTATTGCGGCAGTTCAATAATATGCTAATAGTATAGTAGCTGAAAATATTAAATAGCTGGCGAGTCGAGGCGCCATAAAACCTCCCGTTCCTGGACTAGTAACCTGTTTCAGTCAAGGTGGAAATACCGCTGGAACTAACTAGTCAATCATCAATAAGTTTACACCCTTAGTCTTTCTCCGCTGCCTTTGTTGAACCTTGCAATGGTTCAAAGGGAGGCAGAATGTTGCATCTGTAAATTAGTAACCGTGCTGAACGCCATCGGTAGCGTCAGCAAAGGTGAGGCATTCACCTTTGCTGACGGAATCACCATCAGCACCGTGAGGCGTTCACCCCAGCTAAGTGGAACACCGGCGTGTGTCAGCCGTGTCAGCACCATACGCATCGAGCCACCCAGCGCCCGCACGTGACGGAGGCAACGTCGCTGACCTGGAGGGAGTCGAGGGTCAGTCGTGGAGAACACCGGGAACCGCCGTGATCGTCTGTCATATTTATCTATATATATCCATTTGTTAAAATTAATTAAAGATCGTCTGTCATATTTATCTATATATATCCATTTGTTAAAATTAATTAAATTAATTGAAAAAAAATAAAACAGTCAAATAAAACACTTACATAACCTCAAAAAAAATTAAAACGTGATTTTCAGTGTTTTGGCGATATCTCGGCTTCTTGTAGACGTAGAAAATTCTTTTTTCTCTCAAATTATAGGGTATTTTGTAAGCTACAAAATAATATTTTTTTCAAAATTTTTGGCGGGAAATTCAAATTTTTATACAAGTTCGAAATTTTCAAAATTCAATTAAAAAAAAACAAAAAAAATAGAAACGACGAAAAAAAAATATGTTATTCTCTGGAAGTCAAGCTATATCCATGAATTATTTCAGATTTTTAGATTTGGTGCAACAGTGTCAAAATATCGAAAAACCGTTTTTTCAGCATTTTTCGGTATTTTTACATCTTTTTTAAGTCTGAATATTCTTTAAGTATGCATTTTTTTAAGTCATTTCCTACCTTGATAAATTCACAAAGAGATCATATTTTCAACCTGGCGTGACATCATGGCTGAATTATACTCACCCCACCGTTCATCCATATTTGTCATGCACACTTTTCATTCACGCATGTTTGAAACTGAGCGGAGTAATAACAATTCCAAATAATTGCAATATATTTCTTAATAAAAGACCTCACAAAGTAATAATATTGCCCCACTCTCTTCTGCACTCACTTGTAATATAAAACTGTATTATACAAATTAATACGTATAAAAATAAATATAGGATCACCTGAAAAAGAACAAAAGTTTGAAAACATACATGTATTATACCGAACCTGAAAACATAAGGCAATAGATAAAATCCAGTATTTGAGATATGAATAGGACAATTAGTCTATCACTAGTCACTAGTCACACTAGTCATCACTATATTCTTCAATAACATCAACAATCTTCCGGAAGAGTACCAGATCATTTCTACAGGATTTTTTCCGTATATTACGAATTCTTAAATGAAAATTCTCAATCAGCTCCCGTTTTCGAGAAAAATTGGGTGGAAAATTCAAAATATCGTATTTTTGCCATTTTTGAAAAATCATCAAAAAATAACAGATGGTCACTGGAACTTGTAACATGGCTCAAATCAAAGTCTGAAACTTATTCTAAAAAATACCGAATACCACTAATTTCTATAGCTTGTCTAAACATTCTCGCGAAAAATTTTTCATGAGTGTGTATTTATTATAGTCTTCTTTCAGCATCTGTTGTATGATATAATGGGTTTGGTCAAACATTTGATTTTCAAACCATTTTTCGAACATTTTTAAGACCTTTACTATTTTGAGATAATAGCTCAAGGTTCTAATTTTGGTTTTAGCCACGTTACAAGCTTCTATAATAATCCGTTATATTTGAACGAGTTTTCAAATATGGTCAAAATAAGTTCTTTTGACTTTTTCACTCACATACTCCTTGAAAAAGGGAGCTGATTGATCATTTTCATTTACGAATTCATAATCTACGGAAAAAATCGTAATATATTACAACTTACGGGAACGGACTGTTCTTAAGCCATTTGCACATTCCCAATAGTATCTGAGAATATTTTTATAACCTATTGATTCCGGTTTATAATGGATATAACAATTGTAAGTTTTACTGCTAATGTGCCCGGAACGAACTTGAATCTTAATTATATCTTTTGATTTTTTTAAATACTGTGGATTGATTTCATCATTTTCATCTAGCATTTCTGCTAAATACAAAATCGCCAAAATTTTTCTCAAAATACCGTTTTGATGAATGGTGTACAGCATTCTGAGAAAACCCTTGATGCGAAAAAATTCAGATTTTGGTAAAAGCTGTGTTAGATTTGCTTCTATAACCTAAGTGGAGCAAATCAGGCATTTTTACATCTACATAGCTTGTATCCCATGTTTTAACAGTAAAAATCAACTAAAAAATATAACGAATAAGTAGGCAAAATTAAAGAAATGAATACAAATTTTTTTTTCGAAATGTGACACACTCTTGCCATAGCCACATATATAAAGAGTACTAATGTACAATATCACTTTTTTCGGATTATTTGTTTGGCTGTTATGGCACACACCATGAGCTTGCGTTCATAAGTTATGAGTCCCAGTAGCAGGCCTGCCCTGACCCAACTACTCAATAATAAAAAAAAAAAAAAAAATTTCTCAAAATGTTCATTAAAGATCAGATAATAAAAGGTTTATTATGTACATATAACTATCAATGTTTTATATTTTCTTGTTCAATTCCCTGAAAAAAACGTTCAATTCAAGGGCCTCTAGAGTGGGATACCCCCTCGGTTCCTGTTCGCATGTAGCAGCTGTAATATATTACTTATCTCATGCATGATATATAACTAAAAAATTTAAATTGAAGAAAATATTTGAAACCGAAGGTGTTGAACCAGTTATTGAAGAAGATAATGATGAAGATTAATTATCCGATTCATATCTCAAATACTGGATTTTATCTATTGCCTTATGTTTTCAGGTTCGGTATAATACATGTATGTTTTCAAACTTTTGTTCTTTTTCAGGTGATCCTATATTTATTTTTATACGTATTAATTTGTATAATACAGTTTTATATTACAAGTGAGTGCAGAAGAGAGTGGGGCAATATTATTACTTTGTGAGGTCTTTTATTAAGAAATATATTGCAATTATTTGGAATTGTTATTACTCCGCTCAGTTTCAAACATGCGTGAATGAAAAGTGTGCATGACAAATATGGATGAACGGTGGGGTGAGTATAATTCAGCCATGATGTCACGCCAGGTTGAAAATATGATCTCTTTGTGAATTTATCAAGGTAGGAAATGACTTAAAAAAATGCATACTTAAAGAATATTCAGACTTAAAAAAGATGTAAAAATACCGAAAAATGCTGAAAAAACGGTTTTTCGATATTTTGACACTGTTGCACCAAATCTAAAAATCTGAAATAATTCATGGATATAGCTTGACATCCAGAGAATAACATATTTTTTTTTCGTCGTTTCTATTTTTTTTGTTTTTTTTTAATTGAATTTTGAAAATTTCGAACTTGTATAAAAATTTGAATTTCCCGCCAAAAATTTTAAAAAAAATATTATTTTGTAGCTGACAAAAAACCCTATAATTTGAGAAAAAAAAGAATTTTGTAAGTCTACAAGAAGCCGAGATATCGCCAAAACACTGAAAATCACGTTTTAATTTTTTTTGAGGTTATGTGAGTGTCTATGGGTCTGAAAATTTCAGCAAAGATGTACTTTTTCATGTACTACATGAGGATATTTTTTGTTTTTTAAAATCGCTGGGGGCACTTTTCACCTCCTTAACCGGCTAGACCCTTTATAGAGGAAATTTTTAAAAGTCTCGCAGAAGGGTCATGGAAGAATAAAACGTCGGCACAGTTAACCCTCCCATAACGCGATTAACTCGTTCCGCGTTATATGGCACCGCGCTATAAGGTACTCAGAAATAATAATTTAGTACCGCGTCATATAGAAACCACGTTAAGTGAATCTCAGAAATAAATAAATTGTACATAAATCAGACCGATTTGTTTTGCATTAGATTTATAAAAATTTAAATCTCAATGCACCAAGTTGTGATGGATACGGTTAATAATTAAAATTTTATAATAAAAATGGCAATGAACATATAATGTATTGTATATATATAATATGTTGACATATTTTAAAGTAGGTTTATGAACATACATATTATACTAAATTGGTTAATTTATCGTTTGTTCATTTTTAGGGAAATTCCCTGATAACTTAAATTCATAAAAGTGAAGCGTACTCAAGATAAAAATTTAATTCTCCATTAATTTCAATTGCAAAAATTTAATACATCGAAAAAGTAATATCTATATGTAGATAAACCTTTTTACGCAAATAATTTTGAATGTTGTTATACAAAAAACGCGTTATAAGAGTACCGAGCTGTATGAGACTCGCAATTTGCGCTCCGCGTTATATGGAAACCACGTTGTAAGAACACCGCGTTATAGGAGGGTGCTTAACCATTAGGGCAAATATCTATGCTGTAGGAAACTTAGTGCTATGTTTGATCATTTTGTAATTTATTCATATTTATGGTACAGATTTTCTCTACTAACATTTTATTATTATAATCGTGAAGTAGTTTTTTCAAGTAATACCAGGGGATTACTATAGTCATTTTAAATATTTTATTTTGTTGTAGGTACTTGCCGTCTATTTTTATGTGTTTTTACACAATTATTTTTTATCTTCCACTTGTAAAAATAGATTTGCAAGAAAATCAAGCTTTATTCCAAATTATGAACGATCTTTTCGGGATCCAGCGCTGAATTGTATAAATTAAATATATCATTTTGAAGTTGTATCAAAAAGTATAAATAATAGCTATGAAAAATGTTCGGGAAGAAATTAATTAATGTTAAACAATTTTATGAATTTTAATTTATCCCAATAAAAACTATTTGTGTAGGTTTAAGTTGAAGTAATAAATAATCCTCAACAGCTTCGTAAATTCAGTGTATTTTTAAACAATATTTGAAGAGAGTATTTTCGACATTGTAGGATTCATGAAAAATTACTTTTTCATTCGAAAAAATATTTTATGTGTATATAAATGTAGAAATATTTTCAATTTAATATTGATATCGGCCTATTGCGATAGTCGTGTCGATTGCAATTTACTACTAATTTCTTCTGTCGTTAACGACTCATTTTGGTATTGCCTGAATGATTCGAATTGACTTTAAAGTATTTTCATATTTGACCCTGAGCTACGTTATTGTGAATTTTTAATTAACAAGTACGAATGTGATATATACATATCAAATGTCATTTTAAAATTTCAAACGTTGAATTTGAATAATGAAATCAAGCCAAATAAAATATATTTAATATTAATTCCGTGGATACAAAGTATTTTTTACAATCGTTCATATATTAGTTGCTAATGGATTATCATGAGTTTCAAAGTTGTCGGAATTCCTTTTGGTTTTCTAAAGAGGCTTTCTTAAACGTTTTGCATTCCATTGAAAACAAACTTAAAGATCAAAGGCGATCATCCGCACTACCAAATATTATTAAACCTGTTCTTGGTTCTTTATTGCCAAAGGAAGTTTGCAAAGAGGAGCTGAAAGTGATTTCAGTATCTATTTAGCTCAACTCACGTTGTCATTGATGATTTTTGTAAGATATGTGGTTTTCCCTAGTTATTGCCATATCTTGAAATCACAAACTGAAGGTCCCAAGCCCTTAAGTTCCTCTGCAAGATGTTACCACTGGTTCTTGAGGTCTATCTAAATATCATTTCCCGATTTAATATAGTCGCAAGCAATATCGACTTTTTTTCGCGTTAGATTAACAAATTTTCCAGATTGTTTCCTAGTAGTTATTTTCACCCCGAAATTTTCGAATAAGTAAAATAATTATACGAGAACTGTAAAGTATGGAAGTAAAGTGCTATTGTTTATTTACAGGATGTAGGTTCATAATTTACATACATTTTTATGGGTTATCGCCAACAAGGCGGGAACAAAAACCTGAACGACTGAAATTGTCAATTTCAACATTCATAATGCCATTTTTGGTCTCGATTACGACTCATCTCTGAAAACGACAATCACAATAAGGCCAAAAGATAAACATAAAGAACTTAAAATTGAACTACATCTAATTAGATAGGTACCCAATACTGCTTAAAAACTTGTATGAAATAATGTATTATATAAAAATAACAAAAATTGAAACTTTTCACAATGATCATTAATTGGTCTTTTCTGGCACGCCTATTTTAATTTTATTATTGCGATAAGCTGCACCTCTTGCATGTATATGTAAATTCCTCCAAAAAATATTTTGGTAAAAGCGGATAAATCAAATAAATCAATCAGATTAAATGAAATGGGTTAAAGAAAGCGCCGAATATTTTCACTTCTTATAGACCTATCTTATTTCATTCGAATCGCTCTCAAAAAATCATTCGACGAATAAAATTCGAAAAGAAGTCCTCATGTTTATATAAAAATCCAGAAGAAAAAAATAGATTCACAATTCACTGTCAAGGTGAACGACACACCGTGGCGAGGTAAAAGACAGAGACTTCCCCCGGGAGGAGATTTATTCCTAATAACTTTTCATGCCTAGGCTGCTTCGACATGATTTACGCGAAACATGTTTTTTCGTTCTTTTCTCCTGTAAGTTGATTTAAATGGCATGCGTTAGAGGGCCCTAACTCATGGAAATTCTAATCTTTGGGCTGGCACGATAGCACGTAGCGTCCAACTTGCGATCGTAAGAAAGCCTCCTTTTGCGCCCCTGAGGTGCAGGAGGAGGAGGAGGAGGATGAGGGAGACTATGTTGTATGTATAAAACATAAGATAGAACGCGTCGAACAGGGTGCTAATGGCCAGCATAAATAAGTTCACGCAGCCTACTCCACATTTGACGAATGGCCGCATAAAAAGCGTCGTATCAAACACGTAGGAATTATCATTTCGAATTTTTCGATTTTTTCCTTCGCATCGACAGGCCCAGTTAAATGCGCGACTCAGCTGAGACTGCGATTGCGGCCCCTCGAAAACATGTAACAAGACAGCACAGCGCGCGGCAAGGAGCAAAATAAAACGTCTCGCGCGGAAAATAAGACAAACGCGAGGTAGTTTATACCCTCGGCCGTAAATTGTGTCTTTGCGTGAAAATTTATATATTTCATTTCATTCGCGGGCTGCAAAGTGTTGTATACGTACAATGCGGTGCAACTCGTTGTTATCACGGCCGGCTCGCCATATTATTTAGGATCCTACGTGGGTACCTAGCCCGCTCCTAGACGCGGCGCGGCCATTGTGATTGCGGCGCGATGGTGGCAAGAGATGCATTTAATAATTTTCGCCTTAATCTACAATCACAGTGCGTACTTGAGCTCGAGTCATGTTTATGAGTTGTAAATAACTCGCGGGGTCCCTTCCTTACACCTCACCCTGCCCTGGATTGAATTGGAATTGCCTCTTCAGCCGACTCCCAGTTATGAGGTACGCTGACTAATACCTGGGGCGTTTCCAACAAAGTGTTCATTTCCTTGGCTTATTTTTAGAAGACAAAAATAAGACGACGATCAGAGGACACGGGCCCTGGGCAGGCTCTGGACTGCGCCTGTTGTACGTAACGTAACGCAACATACGTTTCAGCCTGCTTCTGCGCTCACCTCACGCACTGCGTCGGATGCGCGTGTGAGTGCGGAATCTTAAGTGGTTCATATTTAACCTCAGGGAAGTCTCTTAAAAGTCCATGCCTCTGCATCAAGCGAAAATATCACGCTCTGGACGAAATCGGGACACATTGCTTGCGAAATTTATGTGACTTTGGACCCATGTTGCATTACAAAATCTTGCAATTTCCTCCTTCTGGGGAGTGGGTGTGTAGGAGGAAAATTGAAAAATGTTCTTTTGCGATTTATTCACCTTCCCGAAGGGGTTCCGCATGGACCTAAGATATCGAGATGTGATTCAGTTCTTAGAAATTTTAAAAGGTCCGAAGTGGACATATGCCGTGAGATAATCTCTCAAACTTTAGTTTGGCATAAGAATAGGCAATCAGTAGGTACTATTTACTACAGCAAATAAAAAACTATTTAAAACTTGCAATTTCATTTGAAAGAGTTATATATGGGATCTGTAATAAATTATGATATGAATAATGCTCAAAAAATCTGCAATTGCTCATAGATGTTCAATCTTTCTTGGGCTACGACTAATGAATTTGTTAAATTCCAACAACTTGTCGGCAATTTGATTCCAAAAGACCATAGAGATTTTTGCCATTTTTGTTAATAATATTTTTGGTTGTGTGTGGTTGTACTTTCTATATGTTTTTTCTAGTTTTCTTAGCTTCCCTTAGAGAGACAGTTTCGAAATTAATTTTTTAACAATCTGAAACTCTATAACTCGAAACTAATTTTATCGAAATGCTTTCTAAGACAAAGAAATCAACAATTCCTTTACGCTGCCACACAAAAACTCTATAACTCGAAATAAATAAGATTTCCTTACAATCATATCACCCTCGTTAATTCTATACCTATATCGGTGTCTGATTTTATATCTCGAAGAAGCAACATATACCTTGGTGAACATGTACTTGATCGTTCCAAGGTAATTTTGGATCTTGAGATATTATTCGAAACTAAATTAGGAAGTAGCCTGCATGTTGACATATTTCCAACAGAGCCTTTAAAATGCTAGCTTTTATAAAACGAAATTCTACTCACTTTCAGGATCGTTTCATTGGTTTGTTCTATCTTTGAATATCCGTTGATTATGTGGAATCCGTACAGTTTTATGCTTATCATAAGAATTGAACGGATTCAACATTATTTAATTTAATTATTTAATTTATTTTTACGGAAATTTTCCTTGCATGATGGACTACCCGATTATGATGTGAGATGTAAACTTTAAGATTTACAACTCCTTGAAGTACGGAGGACAATTGCAGCGATAATGTTTGTAAGAGATACTCTTTGTTATAAGATCTGTTCGTTAGACTTATTAGCTTTGTTTAATATTTATGTAACTGGAATGTCCCTTCGATCTGAGTGTTTGTTATCTTTTCTTTATCACAGACATTTTTACTGCCAGCATAAACATATTGTTCTAATGAATTCAATTTTATCTTAGATGACAATGTTCAATTATCAGTGAATCGTGCCCAATTTAAGGAACTTTTAGTTTTGAATAATTTTACTTGAATTGGCTAGTTTTATCATACATACATTTCGTCTATATTCTATAAGATTGAGTTCTGTAGACTGAATAATAATAAATAAATAATTGTGAGCATTACGGCCTCTGTAAATCGAATTTCTCTGTTCGTTAGACTCCATAACTCGAAGTAATCAAATTCTACTTATGCAGTCGATAGCTTATTCCAAAAAATATTGTGTACCAGCTTACAACTGCGTACTAACTGCTGTTTATTGCTCTACAACTTGAACAATTTTACATAGAACTGCATAGATTTTATATATCGAAATTGAAAATTTTAAAAATTCTGTATTTCGAAATACTCCACAAATCAAAAATTATTTAACTCGAACATTTTAATCATTCCCTTAAACTTCGAGTTATAGAATTAGTCTACTGTTTCCTTTTCGATTCACCTGTTTGTGTGTATGTCTCTCCGGTTCAAAACTAGCAGTCAATTTTAATACTCCTTTCCATCATCCGATTGAACTTCAATTTTGCATAAATATACGACTATCAAGTCGATGACAGTACATTTTTTATAATGATTATGATGATATCTCAAGATGATGGTTTTCTATTCGATTAAAATTTCGATCCATGAAACAGAATTGAAGCGACGCGACGAGGAGATTACTGAATATTATTATATAATTTTATTATGTTTCAACTTAGTAATAAAAAATTGTGAAAAACCCTCTCTGTATATAAATAAAGACAGAAGCTAAAATTAAGCACCAAAATTTTACAATTTCTATGTCATAAAAGGTAAAAACATTAAAAAGGATATTTTTAATATTGCACATAGTCATAAATTTTTATAGTAAGTACAGGTACAGTGCTCAGTTTCTTAAAGATACACTTCCACAGATAAAGTCAGATGTAGTAAATATAAAATATGGAATTGCTGAACATGTATAAATGAAGTGATTATGTATGCTTTCTACATTTTACAACACGTTCAGAAACAAGTGCCATGCCCCATTTGATTGGAAGAAATAAAATCAAATAAAATATGTTCCAAGAGTTAAGAAAAACTCCTCGAAAGGCTGCGAAACCCCTCCGCCCGGAGGAACATTAGAGAGGTCCCCTCGGAGGAAACACACCCCCGAAGCGGTGCGGTGAACATCACGTCGCCATAAACACCGACGTGAGCGCAGCATAAGCACTGGCACCGCATTTATCGTTTATTTTAGTGATCGTAAAAATCAAGGCACCACGGCAACCTGTTTGAGCGTGTGCCGGCCCGATGATAATAATAACCGTAATAATACTATAAAGTACTATAAAGACGATTTCAAATGTCTCGTTAATTCGCCATAAAACCCGGGCGGATGCTGCCGGATCTCGGCGAAGCGCCACCGTCGCGCCGCTTTGGCTGTCACATCGACAGCGACGGCGCGGCGGCGGCGTGTGGCGGGTCGTTGTCGCGAGCGATTTTTGTCGTTCGGTGTCGATTTAAAGTTTATGTGGGAACGGGCTCTGCGACGTTTACGATCTTTTTACGAGCCCCATAATGGGCGATTTTTGCCTCCGCCGAGGCGCCCCGTCCGTCGGGCCCGATAATGAAGTTCCTGCAGTTAAATCTCTAACGACAATGCTAATTGATAGATAAAGCGGTCGTGGCAATAACTCCAATTTTACGGCCATTGTTGCGCCAGCACTTAAAATCTCGTAAAATCCGTTTACTGACGAGCACTTTGTTTTGATGGACTGACTTTTGTGGCTTTTCATGTCTTTTCGATTGGCCCGCGCCACCGCTACCCGCCTGCGCTCCCCCGATTATTTATCGGCTGCTGTTGTTAGAGCAGTTGGAGCAATTTCACAGCCGTTTGGGATGAATATTGACCGTTCCGGGGAGCGAATGACTCGTGCGTCGTTCTCCCGGAGGAATGCGCTTAATTAATTCCCCACCTAACCCACATGGGTGGTCTTACGCAAATTTAACTGGACGTTAAATCCTAATTGCTGATCTACGGCCCGAAAGAAGTCGCAATGGTCAATAAAATCATCAGCACCATTTAGCCACCTCGTTGGCGTTAGCCCCCCGGCCGCCGCCCTTGACTATTCGCCTGGAAGTACACTTCTTGCGGTTGTGGCCACAATAAACATACCATAAGGCAAAAACGACTCTTTTTAGTGGCAAATAACTATAAAATAACACTCAGGCAAATAGCTTCAAATTAACAGGGTGTTTTGTTTTGTTTTGTTCTGTTTGCCTGCCGGAGCGCGCCCAGCCACGACATATTGCTCCGCTCAGTTCTGCTTCATGCCCGTTTTTCTGCCCGTTTTTGGGGCATATCCTGGCGCCAAGCTCCCGCTCGGTGTGAAAACTGCGAAAATGCAAATTCTTAATTTTTCAGCGCGTTTTTATTGGGCCCCATTGCTTTAACGAGAATGACAGACTCTTTACTTTTAATTACGACTGAGCGGTGCGTTTCTGCTTTTTGGGTAATTTTCCTGAGGAAACTGCTCGAAATATGTTTGCTTTTCGCGGAAATGATCTCATTTTTGGTACTTGAATTGTTTCCGTTGTATTTTGTATCGTTTATTTGAAAATTAATTTGTTTGCTTATGTTAATGAACGATTCAAGATAGTTAACAGACGAATTTAATAAAGATTAATAATATTAAGTTATGTTAAGTGATAAAATAGTTTATATATTTATAAGCAAATGAACAAAATTATTAGTTTTAAATCAATGATATTTTTGTAATAATCAGGAAGTATAAAAAAATATGAAAAAGTTAAGAAATAAACAATAGTTATTAGAAATTTTAGTCCAGTCTCCTAAGCAACAACATTTTTGTTACCGGAATCAAAAATTACTTACTGTATTATTAATTTGTTCATAATATCGCACAATTCAGCATTTTTGTTAGCGGACTTCTGCTTAAATTGTTTAATCAGTCAAAAACCAAAACATCAAAATAGTTGAAAAGTGTAAGAAAAATTCAAATTAAAACTAAAATTAAAATTAAAAAGTTAACAAATCGTTTGAATCACAAGCACTTTCTTCGGAATTTTGTGTGGGAATTTGCAAAAAGAAACTAATGAATGGACCAGTTCGATTTAATTTTTAATACAATATACAGCAATTTGGCTCAACCCGCAGTTTATTATTCATTTAAGATATGTAGTATAATATACATGAATTAAAAAAATGTTAATTGTAATTTTAAATAACAAGAACGAAATTGCAGTCTGCACAAGGATTGTATAAATAAACCAAAGGGATCACTACATAAAAATGGAGATAAAGCAATTTCTACAGTTAGGTCACTTTCATTTAAATGAACAGAATTAAATTTTAATTTATTAAAACATATTCATAATTGCCATATATAAAACGCATTTGGTTAATTTTATCAAAATCAATAAAATGACACTTGGATCACTACCGATGCAAGCTGTCCAAATATAAGCAATTGAGTTATACGTATATCTGGGTAATTCTTTTACAAACCGAACACCTTTTTGACACATCTCCGATTTGGCTAAAACTTTTTTTACAGATTCTATATCAGAAAATAAGAGATACGTGTCCGAGGATTTTGATTTGTTCCGCATATTTTCGATAATACTAGTGATCGAAAATGTGAGAATAATGAATTTTTTGGCTTGGAAACTCATTTTCAAAAATTTATAACTTTGATTTTATTTGAGGTACAAACTTCTTTTTCCCTTCATTTTAAATCTAAAGGACTGAGTTGTGAGAAAAAAATATTTTTAATAAAAATTATTAACAAATTCATATTGTTATTAACAATTTAATTGTTTAAATCAATTTTTAACAATGGCCCCCACCTCGTAGCAAGTTTTTAGTATTTTTATTGTATTCTCCGTCAAATTTTACATAAAAAACATGTTTTCAAAATATGGTACCTTTATTATACTATTTTTAAAACATTAATTTATATAGCGCGACACGTCAACACGGTTTTTTGTTAATAAAAAGAAAATTATAGCTCAGATCAAAAAAAGTTACATATAAAAGTTGTAGATAATAAAAAGATCTACAATTCTTGTCTCAACTACTTTTCGTCATAACCTCAAACTTTTCGAATAAATTGAAAAAAATGTTAAAAATCACCTTTTCCAAATTTATTTGCCACATTTTTTGCCTCATGTCGTTTCTTTTTTTTAATGTAAGTAATTATTATGTTCTTCTTAACAAATAATATTTATTAGCAATAAATACAATAAAAAAAACATAAATTAATAATAAATGATAGAACATTATTTTATCGCATAAAAAAAGTTTATTGTGGTTTCAATACTTATTATTGGTTAATATGTATTTCGTTTGATGGTTAGTTGAGAAACATATTAAAAACACAAAAATTATATGTTCATTTCTTTTTTAATCTTTTATAGTCTTTTTATCAATAAATAATGTTTCAAAAAGAGGATTTTTAACATTTTTTGCATTTTATTCGAAAAGTTTGGGGTTATGTCAAAAAATAGTTAAGACAAAAAAAGTTGTAGATCTTTTTATTATCTACACCTTTTATATGTAACTTTTTTTGATCTGAGCTATAATTTTCTTTTTATTAACAAAAAACCGTTTTTTTGACGTGTCGCGCTATATAAATTAATGTTTTAAAAATAGTAATAATAAAGGTACCATATTTTGAAAACATGTTTTTTATGTAAAATTTGACGGAGAATACAATAAAAATACTAAAAACTTGCTACGAGGTGGGGGCCATTGTTAAAAATTGATTTAAACAATTAAATTGTTAATAACAATATGAATTTGTTAATAATTTTTATTGAAAATATCTTTTTCTCAAAACTCAGTCCTTTAGATTTAAAATGAAGAAAAAAAGGAAGTTTGTACGTCAAATAAAACCAGAGTTATAAATTTTTGAAAATCAGTCTCCAAGCCAAAAAATTCATTATTCTCACATTTTCGATCACTATTATTATCGAAAATATGCGGAACAAAACAAAATCCTCGGACATGTATCTCTTATTTTTCGATATAGAATCCGTAAAAAAAGTTTCAGTCAAATCGGAGACATGTCGGTCAATTTTTATCAAAATCCGTACGGTTTGTAAAAGAATTACCCATCTACAATATGCAACATATTCATGACAGCCTAGTCCTATGTAAAACAATGTAGATAAAAGATCCCGAACGAATTGATCTCCCTGGTGCATACAAATTAGTGAGAGATAATATAGTTCAAGAGATTTAATTCTCTTACATTCCTTCAAAACGCTAAACTTGATAGCCTGAGAAATAAACATCTGGCATGATAATTTGGTATACAAAAAGCCAATAATTCACTATTAAGAAGAAAAACAACAAATCGAGTGAAATGCCTCTGTATTGGTTAAATTCTATTTATACAATATTAATCTGATAATAAGGATATAATATTATAGAAGCATATTCAAGAACAGAACGCACTGTTGCGAAAAAGATGGACTTAACGACATATTTATTAGTCAGTATTTTGCTGGTTTATCTTTATTCTATAGAAGATCTATAGACAATGAAAATTTAATTATTTTTTTATTTATTATCAATTCAACTGCCCTGAGAGTACAAAAAATATGACTTAAATGAAATACATCATAAGCCTATATTTTATATTATGTTTGTTAAAATTCAAATTAATCAAAATATTTGTCATAAGATGTTTTAAGGTATTCAGTTGGACCGAAAATTGCATAACAACTTCAACAACTCTCAAACTTTAAGAAATCATGCTTTCGGGGGTTTCTCATCGGTACATTAATGCTAAACATTGATAATAGCTCGGGAAATTCACTGCCGAGCACTGAATGGACAAAAACGACCCTAGATATCTTACGAAAACATTCCAATATTTGGAAATCTATCAATTTCAGTCTATGTTCGTAACAAGGTAGCTCCAAACGATTCTGTCAGAATAAAACGTATAGAGCTAAGAGGAGAAATATCGTTTGAACTGATTCAATCCTTGATCCACACTTCCATATTCAAGTATTGGTCTGACCAGTCCTTCGTAATACGATTTGAGAAGATAGCGAATCCTGAATTCCTTAGACCATCGCCTTATGAAACCTTGCACAGAATTACTTTTATTAATTATACAGTCAAAATATTGCCCTAAATCTATTATTATTATCCTGCAATAAAAGACAGTCGTCCGCGTAAATAAGAAGCTCGGAATTAGACACAACATTCCTGAAAATCATTAATAAATAATATAAACAAGAACGGTCCTAAGTGACTCCCTTGAGGGACACCGCTCGTCACTTATAACGATGTAGATAAAGATGATTTAAAATAATAACTTAAAATGTATAAAATTTAATCGAATGGATAAGAATTTCATCATATTGTCTTTTACCGATTTGTACAAATTTATGGGAGTTGTTCTGCCTAGATTGGAATTTTCTTTCGATTGGTCAGTTCCTAAAAAATTACTCACCACTTGGCCATAACTTACGATTTACTCAATTACAAATTCAGCCTTTGCCTTTAAGGAATATTTTGAAAAGTGCCCAATCCACCTACGGCGAAAATTACTGCCATGTCGCGTTCGCGGTTACCTGTAGCCCACTTGCGGTGCGGTGCGTAATATTGCACCGTTGCGTTGGTTCGACGGCCCGTAATTCACATCTGCCTACATTGATTAACGCAAAAAAGGCAGATAGTCGCGCGGTTCGGGCTCGGTCAGCTCGCGCGCTGGTTTATATAGTCAAAGGCTCCTGAAACGCTCAGCGCATAAATATCGCGAGAAAAATAAAATCATTGAACGTCACCACGGGCAATCTCGTTAGTTGCAGGGCACGCCGTGGGCCCCGGCGGCGCTGGGGCCTCATCGGCCCCATCGGCTCCAACAGCCCGGTTCGCTTGTTTTACGGCCGTGTACATTCGAAACACGAGCATGGGACAATTTGCACGCCCCGGGGAGAAGTGATTTTGTCGCATATTACTTAAGTCACTTTTCCACGGCATAAAGATGCCCGCTGCCTACTCGTGCGTGCCGGGGCCAATGTCGGAGGAAATCAGAAATTTTCTTGGTAAATAAAGTTTTTATCGGGGAGATTTTCGTCTCGATATATACATAGTAGAAAACAAACAACCACTCCGCAGGGACTGGGGACAAGGAGTAGGAGACCTCGCTTACTTTGACCTTTTTTGTACCCAGCAACGGAGCAGAGAACATGACTAAAACTAAAGCCGCACAACATGGCCCCTAAAACTAGTTTCCAAAGAGGTGCTACGCCCCTCGGATCCCCAGTCCCCGCGGTGTAAATCTGTTTCTTCTGTCTCAAGATTTCTTAGTTCATTCGAGTTGAGACTTTTTTCTCAGCTCTGCTCGAACTCAGCGACCGAATGAGACCGCGCCAATCACGCGGGAACATCGACTTTTATTTCCTCTATCCGATCCCATTCGAATGCGACGATGCGTCTTGGTTTTTGGCGAGCGTCCACGTCGACGGAAAAAAGTCGGCTGCATCGGAATTTATTCATTTCGGGTGTAGTTAAATTGCGATAAATTGCTTAATTTCATTAAAAAGTGCATTAAACGCGGCGAATATCTGCGCGGTTGCGGTTCAATGGCGCAAGATACCCGCGCGGCGCTCTTGTAAGCGCAGTAAATTGCCCGATCGCTCCAAGTGATGCGTTTCGTATAAAAACGCCGATAAGTGAACGTTTTATTGGGATAAGGCCGCTTTTAATGGATCCAAGCGATTGAGGGTACGTCAGGGATGCGGGGGTATGAGCGACTATTTTATTTATGCGCCGATTCGACTCCGATTGTTGCCTTTGCTGCTTTTGTGTTTGTGGTGGTTGCAGCTGCTGGGTAGATTCCGAGTAAGAAATGAGAACCACACTGCAGCCCCAAACTCAATTCCTGTCCGCAAAGAAAATGCAAATCTATTGTTCTCACAGCTGAGTGATTTATCGATAGAATATTGCTGTAATTGTTACTCAGATAACTAATTCACTATTTAGACGGACCAATGAATAATGCGAATTTCCTGAGGGTTATAATTGTTCCAGAAGAGATTTTGGCTTTAAATGCTGTAAAGTACCTATTTTAAATGAGAAACAGATTTTGTTGAATTTTCGTAGTTTTAATATCGTAAGCAATGCAAAATTTATATCGAGTAAAATTATCACAAAACGACAACAGAAACGAACTTTGTGAGTTTTTGGGTCGTTTTCATTGAAGGTACAAGATTTGAACCTTTTACAAACAAGTAAAGCTGAAGTTTGTAATAAAAGTCCAATCTAGTTGCTCTGAATTTATATAAAGGGTATTTTTTTAAAAGAAGCCGGATCTCCGATATGGATAACTGTTAAATAAACAGTCAGTTGTTGTAAGGGCTAATGTCATTTTTATTCGGCAAGGTCTAACAAATAATCAGTGAAAGATATACAGCAACGATTCCAAATCGTGGAATTTTATTTCCGAAATTAGGGCTTAGTTATACAAACTTATGGAGCACTTCGTGAACTTTATGGAGCCACTAATTGCTCATCAGATCATGCTATTCATGGGATATTGATGTTGATGACATATGGTTTCAACAGGACGACGTACGTTATTCAGAGATCGAAACAATCGATTTGTTGAAAATACAATTTCGCAAAAATTTTGTTTCTTCTTGTTATGACAAATGGCCACAAGGATCGTGTGATTTGACACCGCTGCACTATTTTTTAATAGGGTCCCAAATGTTCGAAAAAGTGATCACCAATTGGATCAAATTTATAGTCACTTAATTTTTATATGTTTAATTTAAATTCAAAATCTGGACACGCTTAAAAAATCCTTTATTAGCTTTAAATTTAAGAATAGTTTAAATAACGAAAACGATGGTATAGTGAATGTTCAAATGAATGATCGATCGTTCTTCATACCAACTGCATTTTCTGAATACAGAAACTTATGTACGTGAACTTTCTTGTACTATTTCTTATTGATATTTTAAAATTGATTTTTCCATTAGCAATTAGTTTCTAGATATCTTAAAAGTATTACATATTTATTTAGAAATCTTCATATCATTAATTGAAATAATATCAATAATAATACTTACTGTTACTTTCTAGAAATTCCATGTATATTGCTTAAACACTTTCATTCAACATATATTTGACCCATATTTAGAGTTTTAAAATTTTGATTCCTTATTTAAAACATACAAATCCACAACTGAACTTAAAATCACCTGGCTTTTACTTTTTTAACTAAACTTTTAAGGCTTATTTTAGAAAAACCTGGTTTCTTCATTTCATTAAAAGGTTATACTGCTTGTGTGCACGCAATCAAGGATAATTTTTGTAGTTCGGTTTTATCAAAATTGTTTAATATAATGTAATACATATTAAAATAAGTCTTAAAGTACTTATAAAAATTTGTTTAACGATTTTTTAGATACGAATTCAGAGTGCGTCAAGTGTCGCAGTTTTATTTTCGTGATCTGTAATTAACAATAACATTCTCTAGTGAAGTACGTACGATTTTTTTGATCGATTAAAATTTATCAATTCTATTAACAAATTAGTATCGATATTTGTATAGAAAAAGTAAGAGTTTACCCTTAAGCTAACGTCATATGGTTTTTAATCAATATTTCTACACTAGTACCTAAACTAGAGAATGTTATTATTAAGCTATAATTAAAATTCATCATTTATCAATCATCAATCGATAAAAACTTGTAAGCGCTAGAGGTACACTAAGAAAGATCTGAAAAGAAGGCATTCAACTACGACATCTGCCGTACTCTGGACTCACATCTAAAAAACTGTTAACAATATTTTTAAGTATATATGTATAGTGGTCTTTAAGAGATAAACTCTGTAGATTAAATCAAATAGATAAATAATATAATATAAACTACCTATGCATGAGTTGATGTGCAATTCTCCTTTAGTTTCAAAGTTTGTAATCAGAATGCGAAAGGCGTAACATCTAAATATCCTGCATTTTGCAAGAAACTAAATAACACCCTCTGAAAAAGCGATATATAAATTATTTGAGTTCGTAAGCTGGTATCAAGATATTGTGTACTTTACTAGGTATAGATACAATTCTAATTCTTATCTTTAGCCCTTAAATGTATTTAAGAAAATCTCCCAGAATTACATATCTGCTTGTCCTCCAGAAACAGGTATATCAGATCCGCAGATCCTAAGCAGCTATAAATTGCTCCTGTAATTGATAGCTGCGGTCTAGTTCGCTAGAACTACCTTAACAGGTATTAGGGCTCCAGGAAATTTACAGCGCCAATCGCGATAAACAAAAGCATCTTGGGCCGATAAATCGAGATCCCATCCACCGGTTAAGCGGCTCATCACAGCCGGTTGAGAGTCAATTGGCCAATGGGCAATCAATCCGATCCGATCCGATCTGATCCGGCGAGAAGTTGCACCGGCACGGAAACAAACTACATCGCATCTTAATAAGGCCAATTTTCAATCTCGGCCCGACTATCGATTGAGAAAGCCACTTACCACCGCAATCTGAAGTCACGCTCGAAGGAGTCATGTTGCGCTCCAGTTTTATTAAGCGCCCAAACAAATAATTCAGGCGCACCGCATCGGACGGATACGGCACGGAGCGGCGCGGTGCGGTGCGGTGAGGCGCGCGGCCCGGGTGAGTTTATGTTGATTTTATAGATCATAAAAGTACTACTCAAAGAGATCACTTTTACGACGTGTTAAATTGATAGGAACACCCAGGGAAAAAATTGTTATGTCTTCTTGCGGGTCTCGCTGATTTTAGGGTCAATAAAAAGTCGTCGTAATCGTCGTAATTGATAACAGCGTGGTTAAGCGCGGTTAAGCGCTCGTAAACTTGAGAATGGTAAGAGCATTTGTCCCGCCGCCGCCGCTCCGTGCCGCTTCGGCAGTGATTTTCCCACAGGCCGAAGACGGGCAGGCTGCTCGGGGGGTGCTTTGACCAGCTAATTTCGATTTTCGACTGGTCCCGGACGGATATTAAGTCGCCATTGAATGTCTGTTTGGACATTTGAATGAGCAGTTTTCATAAATATTTATGGCGTGCTCGACTGACTACGAAATCACTCTCAGCTCGCGAGGATTTTTACTCTTGGTGGATTTGTTGAGTTCGCGAAACGTTCGCTGAATTTTAATTTAGCGGGGCGGCGCTGCGCTTCGATTAGCCAGGCATTGAATTCTTCTGGTCGTGAGCAACTATTTTGATTTCGCTTTCGATAGCCAAATTGGCTGAAGGCAACCCAGCGATTATTAGTGCACACTGCGAGGAATCGTGCAATGCAATGGAAATTGGCAGGCAATCAGGTGTCATTTGTACATTCAAATTAGGTGTTAAGGCGCACATCCATCGGTCGTAATTAGCATTTTAATGATGCTACAGGTATTATTCACTTTTTCGATTATTTGGATTCGTGCCTTAACCGGTAAAGATATTAACTAAGTGATTTTAGTTTGTTATTTACTTATTTATTTATTGCACATTCATCAATGATCTTATTACTACAATTTAAAATTAAGCAATAGATATATCAGCCGCAATGAAATTCATTTTCTATCCTATCTCTCGTACCTACAGTTAAAAGCGCGAGACATTGAAATAATAGGCTCAGATTTGTCATAATTCATGCGATGGAACGAAACATGGAAGTTTTAACTATAATTCCATAGACATTGAATTAAAATCACTAGAATTCCGATGAATTTCTTTTAACTAGATTTATGTCTAAATTTACTGGATATCTGAATATAAAAACTAGGCTTGTTTTAACTAGATTAACGTCCAAATTCACAGGGTTTCTAACTCTTTTACCTTTACAGAAAATCTTGATTTGTAATTTTTGTTGCTAGAATTGTTGCATATTTTAATTTAGATTTGTAGTTGATATCCTAAAATTTTACTACATATATAATTGCAGTCGGCGCGAAAACAAAACTTATTGTCTATAATTTCTTCTTACTGGATTTATATCACTCAGATTATCGCGCCATCTTCAAACATGTGTAAAATTTTAACATTATTTCATAATTTTTAGGGTTTCAGAAGTTTTGAGACCTCTTCGATTTATTTAGTAAAAAGATTTTATTTATTTCAGTATATTTGTGATATATTAACTATATTTAGAATACGGAGGCTTCCATTTTCCACGTTTTATACAATACTCATATTTGTAAGATTTTAATAAATAATTAATATTGAAAGCTCACTATTTTGATACGGTGATATTGAATTTTTTAAATGCAACAGAATATTGAAATCAATGACCTCAAAAATGCTCCCCAAACCTATCTAGTAAAATTTCACCAGAAAAGGAATTTAGAATGTAACTAAATACATATAGGTTAATAATAATTTTTGCTACAAATTAAGGTTCAAGCATTTTTAAATTACGTTTTGATTTTCTGCGATCTTCGATTATTTTTTTAAATTTAATAAAAACGTTTGGTCTGTGGATCCATTGTTTATAGAACTTCTCTAATCAATAAGACCTGTGACTTCTTGGAATATAGAATCGATCTTGATACTGTATGTGTGTATTTATGTATAATTATAATTTTGTTTATAATGAATCAAATTTATTTGAATTTTCCGAGAAAATTATGATCCATAACTTATTCTTCCTTTTTTAAGTCGGTTAAAAGCAGAAATATAGAAAGACTTTTGCAAAAGGCTTAAATTTAGTAACATTTCTACTTTATTCTTTATATATAACTTAAAATAGAATACCATCTGAAGGAGTTTCCAATAAGCAAATCTTCATACCACAAGTAGTGACAGAAAACAAAGCAGCAAGATGAGAACAGCAGAGGATGAGTGCATTGTTGGGTTATCCAAATTATTATCGAATTTCGTTATGAATAAATTTAGACTAACTTCATAACTAAGCATATATTTACTAAGAACTTCTCACAAAATGTCCACATTTAATATAATAAATTTTTCACTTTTCATATAATATTAACCTTCAATATTATTTTCAATAATCACCTTAACTTTTTGCACTTTTAATCACAATTTTCCGCGATAGATCGCAACCCTTTTTTCGTAAAACTTCACGTCTAAACGCCCGCATGGAATGTACGGTACTAAATTTCGAAAAAATCCTTTCGTCTCAAACTCGAGCCGACCACCGCCTAACCAGTTGGACTCGTAAATCTTAACCTTTCCGAAAATTGCATAATAGCACCCTGCAATAAAACCCTTAATTTGGACAGGCCGAGCCCACAGGCGAGTCAGATTCAGTCAACAAAAGCGTAAAAAACGCCAGAACCCTCTACAAAACGACGGCGGGGTCCCAGCGACGAGAATAGTTTATCCTGTAAAAAAACGCAAATAAGCATAAAAATATGAAAAATCATATTTCTCGGTCGGCGAGAAACCTTCAAAACAAAGTACCCCTACTGGCGCGTTCCCATACGACCGTATCCGTTCCGAAGGCCAAAAAATATGCTTCGGCGGGTGTAAATTGGCCGTGCAGGAGTTGCCAGGACTCCGGATCGGTTCCAGGCGGCGACGACAACGAAGAAGAACCCTTTGTTGCACTTTGCGTGACTTTTTTGTAATTTTTAAGTCTTCCTTTCGGACTGACCCTTCCAGAATTGTCCGACAACCTTGAAGGTGCATAGGTTTCAGGTTCAGGTAATTTTTGTAAGTGCACAAATTATACAACAGACCTTAACATGCATTTGACATTGAATATTCCATCAATTTATGATTTATGCATTTTTTAATAGTTTCGCAGTAAAAATTGTGCAAGGTGCTTGCATGCACATTTTTTAGGGACAATATTTTGTGTGAATGTGGACGGTTAAGATGAATGGTCCATTGGTCATGCATTAATTTAGATAATGGCAAATGGACACAAACAAGGTTTTAGTTATCATAAATCATAACAGGTATAATGTCTGTCATGTCGAAACAGAAATATTAAATGCATGCAGGATGAATGTAAAGGGTGGGCTATCAGTAGGTTTATTTTTAAAAATGCTATAAAATAAACACTATTCAATATTTCTCAAAATTTGTTGATTTATTGAAAAGAGGAAACCTTTCGATTAGTTACGGAATATGAGTTCATTTAAATGCCTGGCTCGGCTGGCTTGGCAGTAACCCATCCTGTTAACCTAATTTTGCAGAACATTATCGATGGTTGAGGGCCCTATTTCACGAATATTGTGCTTGACTAAAATTTCGGCAACAAAGCACTTACTTTGGAAATAAGTTCTCAATGTTTTTACTCAAGTGTAAATCTTATTCATTTTGCACTGCGGAGCTATGGTATTGCGTTGCTGTCGAGTTTTTGAGCGCGAAGGAACTGTCCGTGGCTAAATGAAGTGGATTTAAAAGAACCCAACAGATGGCCCATCCTTTATTTTTGTCTATTCAATTTTCTGCACAGAATTTTCATAAACAATTTTCAAATATTCTCCGAAGATCTCGTTTGCTTATTGACTCCTCTAATTTGTTGTTATTTGCACATTAAGCCCTTGGGTTTTTTGAAAAATCTACAAAATTTAATATGCAACATGTGCAGCCAAATAAACGAAAATGAAGAAAAAAACCATTAAATAAAAAGTACGAAATGTAATTGTTGCTTCTTTGAAATTGAAAAGAGAATCAACAAATATACGAATTATTAAAATCTTTTAATATTTTACTACCAAAACTATCAGATTAATTCTCTACAACATTTGTGAAAGTACATCTTTATTTATGTACTATATATTTGGCTTTAATATAATCTAATTAATTCAAGTTCTAATCTTTATTAATTGCTCGATACGATTAGCATCGAACTATAAATAATCTGCTAAGATTTAGTCATTTTTCTATTTAAGCATATCTCAGATAAATTAATCATTTGCTAATTTTTTTATACCTATTGTTTATTTACAATAAATTACCAAATAAGTTTTTATTTCTCAACTTATTCATATTTCTCAAAATTATTCCTACCGTGAACTTAATAATGTTCACACAATAGAATCTGATTAGTTTATAAATGCAGAAGTAATAACGTTATAAATGTGAATAAAAATTTTAAAACTTAAAAGAAAAGCAAAAATGCTCCTTTACATAATTTCCTAAAGACTTTAGTGGATTTAAGACTAACTAATTTATTTTTTTTTAAATTAAATTTGAATGCTCTTAAAATTTTTAGTCAGAATAGGAAGAACGACCAAACGAGCATTAAGGCAACATTGTTGGCCAACAAATTTCATAAATTTTAAACTGCATTTTAAATCAGCTCTTCTTTAAATTATGAAAAATGAAGTTGAAAGTAAATTATCCATTAAAAGCTAACCATTCGTGCTATTCAGACTAATAATGTGCTAATTTATGAAGGCATATGAAATAGGGAGGAAATTTAATTATCTACGGAGCAATTTTCTACAGCATAGTCCGGGGTGCTTCTCTGCAATTTAGCAGCGACTGGCTAATGTTAATTAAGCGAATATGCAGACTAACATAACACCTTCCAACATCCCATCCCCTAATGAGACGCCGCGGCGCGACGCGACTCGACGCGACGCGAAAAAGAAGACTCCATTAAAAATTCATTAAATAAAACGCTCTGGAACAAAAAAATAATATCCGCGCAACTGAAAATCGCCAATTTATGAGGCCCATTGTGTTCTTCGGTAATTAAACAAGCGCCCTTTAAATTAAATATGCCCACCCTCTGTGTGGATGGTGCTCATTTCTCACTTTCAGAGCAGCATTCCGGGTTCCGGGCGCAGGGTCTGTCTCATATCATGAATTTATTTACGAGTTTTGACCCGGACTGTATGTGCTTTTGACTGAGTGACCTGTGTGTGATGGGGCGCCGTCGTGCGTATAGACGAGATGAAATTTGAATTTTATAAATTACAATAAATTGAAAAAAATGTTTTTTATTTTTGCGCTGAATTTTTGAAAGGGCGGCATATTTTATTTTATTACGGTGCGGTTATCTTTTTAATTATCTTTGAAATAATTTAAAAATCGCACGTTACTCATTGACGTAATTGCTCAGACGAGGGTGGTGCGTCCTCGTATACACAGAGAAATTTGGGGTTAATTTGTAATAAAAATGGTATTACATATATGACTCAATCTTTTTGCTATTAAATTGTAAGTTTTCCCCAATATTAAAATTTGACTTGACTGACTTTGACAGAATTTGGATAAATTGGAAATAAATGGTTTTGCTTAATTACATTTTAATTCAATTTTCGAGTATAATCTAAGCTTCTATGTTGTACTTGTTATACATCGTCAGCATTTTAATTTTAATTCTACTTTTACGTTAAGCACAAAATTTAATTGAAATAATATTTGAATTTGAAGTCTTAGGTATACAAAAAACATTTTTAAAAGTGGCATTTCTCTTTTGTAATATATATTTTATAAATTTTCCTTAACAAGTTTGTACGCTTCGTTCTCAATAAATTCTCTTTTTGAAATAAATAAAATTAATAATAATAAATTTATCTAGCGTAATTAGCAACAGAAACAAGCTAAACACAAAGTCTAGAGTTTTAATCTTCTTGGAATTAAGAAATGTTATTTTGAATGAAGTCTATATAAAGGATTACTGGTTATATGTTATGATCCCGTTGTGTCCTATAGAATAGCATATAATGTATAGATATTTTCAAAATGTTCCGCAGGCTAAATATCTTAGTGATTTTTTGCAGAAAACTTAATTTTTGGCGAAGAATTTTATAAAAATTAAAAAAACCTGTAGAGTTTCGGAGCCCTAATTTAAGAATGTATGATGATGGTTTTTCATTTATTGCTGATTATTACTTATTAAAATGCTCACAAACTAGAAATAATAAAAAAGTTCGATTACATGCTTTTTTATATAAATAAATAATAAGATTATTAATATCTCAGAAATGGTTCACTTCTCCCTTATGTAATTATATAATGAGTAACCCTATATATGAAATTGATTCTTTCACCGATAATAATCACTGTGTTAATTTACTCACCTCAAATATTATTTTTCAATATATTGAGTATGTATTTTTGCACATTCTCGTACGTGCTCTTTTAATATTGATTTTTAAATAATATTAAAAGTTATGTTTCCGTTTCCCTTCCATTCCTTAGTGTCTGTAGTAGTATTCTGTTTAGATCAGATCACCCCTATACCTGTGAACTTAAAAAGTTATGGTCTCAATTTAAATGTCGTAAATGATATACTATATAAATAAAATTGGACTTTAACTCTTATAATATGATTTCAATAAAACAGTCTAAAAGGTGTCAATCTTTGACTTAAAGAAAAGGTGTACTCTAACAACTGTTCTGATTTTTATTATAAATCGGTCCCTTGTAAGAACTTAATTTTTATATAGGGTACCTATTAGTTACTCTTAAAAGTATTAAATATTGCTTTTAGGTGCATGATGATGTAAGAAATATTAATGGCATTTTTTATGTAAATGTTCGTATGTTTTAAGATACGCGTACCTTTTAATAATAATATTAAAAATAATTTTCATTCATTACTGGACTTAGAATACTATTCCAAAATGTTTCTGTGTGCAGTACGGGAGAGCAGGGAATAAATCCTTTTGTTAAACTTGGAAAATTATTCCTCGGGTCCACCACCACGGTCCCGGTTGCCAGTAAATTTCCAGTGTATTCACACAACGTAACTCTGTCAGGAGAGCTTACATGGCCGCGCCGGGCGCTGTTCCTGGCAGTCCTAGCCCCTGTCCTGTACATAAGTTAATCCTTTGGGAGCTGTTCCCTTCATTGACCTTCTGGGGCCCTGCAGCCAAAAGGACGATGCGGGATGAATACACGCTCGGGCAGGATGAGGGAGTTACCTTCATTTTCCCGCTACGGGTCTATGGCGTCATGTTCAAAGGACAAATTCAAATATCCTCGGGGGTGTACGCGACGATATAATCCTGGAGTCCTGCCCTTCCGTCCGCCTCGTCTGTATCTGGCTGACTTAGAGCGTGAAGGGACCCCATAAATGGATGCGATCGGAAATTGCTCCCGGCGATTGATTTTTTTCCTTTTCTATTTTTTTTTAACTTTAACTAGGAACTTTTCATAGATCTCCGAAGAGGATTAAGTCCATTGTTGTCACTATCTAAGCTGGCTTTTTAGAGTTTTCAGAGGGGATAGACGGAAATAAAGACGAATTTTATCTAAAAATTTTGCAGCTCCTTCGTACATATACGTATATATTGTATGTATGTATTTACAGCGGACAAAATTGATGGGAGTGTGGTTGGTAAAATCCCATGTAAATTATGGGACTCTATATACGACGCCTATACGTCTATAGAATATATGTACGTGGCTGGATATCTCAGAGGACGTGACGTGCCTTCTTCTTCCCTCGAGTGTTTGTCAATGATAAGCGCATAATAATGACATAATACGAGTCTAAATGCTGCCTTGGGCGCCGGGTAATTATGCAGGGAAATTGGATTTGTGTCAGGCCCAAACAGACTTCTATGACGATTTTGATGGATTTGCGGTTAATTTGACTAAAGAGCTTAAGTTTGATACGATGAAGGCCTTTAAAAAGTCTTAATCATATCAGCATTTGAGCTCTGCAGTACTTTTATCGGCTTTAAAAAAAAGTGCCCGATGTGCTATGATAAACACTAGTATGTATTATTATATTGCAAAAACAAGTCTAGAAAAAAAGCTATTATCACCAACATAAAATTCATTGCAAAATTCAACGTTAAAAGTAGTTTATTGAAAAAATATAACATGCTTGACTTTATTTTTCGACTGTAAAATTTTAGTTTTTCGATTACAGTGTCATCTGTCATGAATCGAGAACATTTAATTAAAACTCACTTATTTTTTCCCGCAGAATCTGAATTTGTAATCAGAAATAGGAGTTACCTTTAAGATTTCAAATTGACCTCAGCCCCACCCTCAATCATTTGAAGGTTTTTTTAAAAATATTGAACACTTATTTTTTTTTTTTAGGATCAAATGTATATTTTTTGAGTTATTTGACCGTTCTGGGACTTTTTATTCACACTATGATTTATTGAAAACGCGCTAATTTTCAAGCCTTTCAGGTGTTTGTATAGCACCTTAATTTAAAATATAAAAATGTGATTTACTTCTTTATTTTGTTTATTATCTTGTTGTTAATTTTTTAATTTTTTGTGTAATTTTTATAACGCTAAATAAAGTTATTTAGTTGATACTAAAGAACAATTGCATATCGCACAATACGAATATAACAATAATAGTGGGAACGTAAAAAAATCAACTAACTCTCGAGTAGAAATATATAGACAGTGAAAATAGCAAATATTAAAGAACAGCATATGGAGGAGTTAGTTAAAGTATTAGCATAAAATAATTTATCAGCTAAAGTGGATTTTGAATTTTGAAATTCTTGTTAAACTCGAATTTGGTATCAGTATTTCACATTTGAGTTGTAGTTAAACTTCTTAATTATTAGTATTATACCATTAGTTTATCTGTATATATGTATTGAAAATAAAACTATGTTTTCTTAATATACATAACTACATTTAAACTAGTTCTGTCGCAATAATAATCAATAAATAAAAACGCAATATTGACACATTATTGTAAGTTCATTGCCACTCACCGAATACAATGCTTGCACGTCTTCAATAGCACAGCAAATTTATGTATGGTATATTAAATTCGTGCACTGCCTGCTGACTCAAAATGCATTTCTTGTAAAGGTGAATGGCATTGAGTACCAGACTAAGATCAAAATTGTTATATAATTAAGTCATTTAATAAATTCTTACCAGTCTTTTTTATGAATCAAGCGTTTCTCGCTTAAGACAAAAACCCGTTCCAAACAAGTTCTATAACATAGACTTATATCGCTACCTAGTACCTACTTACCTACATATGTATCTAGTCAAATATACGAATTAGAAGACAGTTTAGGATCACTCCAGTTAATTCATTTGCTAACAAGACTTCAACTATTATAGTAGCGCATGTGTTTCATTGAAATTAAACAGCCTTAAATAGTACAAAACTTAAGATCGCTTAAGGGGTCATATACAGTCAGGATTTTTAGAAAATCGATTTTTTTATTATTTTATTTTTGTAATGTACATATATTAAAGTACAGCCACAGAAAATTTCATGTCAATCGGGTGAATATTCTCGAAGTTACACGCATATTTGTAATGACGTGTTCGAGTTTTTGTACTAAATGTAAAATGCTTTTGAAACTTTAAACGCGTTTTTCTCAAAACTGTGTTCTTATAGTCGGTGAGCAAGATTTCTCGGAAACGGCTGAACGGATCAGTTTCAAATTTTAACATAAGTTTCTTAAGTATATTTTTTAGTAATTAATCGAAGCTTTTTGCTCACCGATAAATATTTTCCATTTTATAAACAATTTAGAGCGAAAATTGTTGTTAAAAATCGATTTTTTTTTTTAAGAAGCCGCGATTTTGTTAAAAATTCTTATTTTGCTTATTCCTTCGATTAATTACGAGATAAAACAATATACTAACGAAATATTTTTGGTTTTTCCATTTTGGATGATCCAGTCTAGAGATATCGTGCACACCGCAAAACGCTTTTTCTTAGAGTTGCTCCCGGAGATCAGCTGTAGCAGCTTTTAAAATAACTATTTTTACAAATAAAAAACATTAAAATACACTCAAGAGTTACCGTTATATGTGTACAGAATTATACATTAATAACTTAAAAGATCATCTCAAGAAAAATTCTTGAAAAATCGACTTTTTTGGGCCTCCTGACTGTATATGACCCCTTAAGTGCAAAATCCTCATAAATGTTGGTAAAATCAATTTGCAATAAAGCGAGTTTTCCTGCATTTAATAAACTAAAAGTAAATTTTATTCAGAAATCTCAATTTCGATAAGAATTGAACTTTTAAGTTCAGACAGATTTCATTGTTTCATTGAAATTAAACAGCCTTAAATAGTACAAAACTTAAGATCGCTTAAGTTCAAAATCCTCATAAATGTTGGTAAAATCAATTTGCAATAAAGCGAGTTTTCCTGCATTTAACAAACTAAAAGTAAATTTTATTCAGAAATCTCAATTTCGATAAGGATTGAACTTTTAAGTTCAGACAGATTTCAAAACCAAATGATAGTACAACGTTATGAATTGGTATCCTTATAGCTGTCGGTGCACGCTGTATAGAAAATTATATCATCAAGATTTGTAAATGTGACCTTGAAAACAAAGATTTTCCATTTTATGGCTCTCCAACTAAAAATCCTTGAATCTCATAACCAACAAAACTTAAAAAAGAAAAAAAAAATAGCTGATCCCGCACTTAATCTGCATCGCATGAGAGATAAATCTTTTCCTAAACAAATCTTCCCATCGCGTCTGAGTCCATAAAGTCTGCCATCGTTCGCTGCTGCAGACTCCTTAAAATATGCAAATAAAGCGATAAATTTTAGTCCTATTCGCAGATTAAGACACAAAAAATCTTTACGAAAAGACCAGCCACATTAAATTAAAAGTGCGAGGACTCCTTCCCATCAAGATGGAGCCCACAAGTCCCGCTTCTTGCTTCGCGACATCGCATAAAAAGTCGCGGAGCTAAAAAAGGCGAACAAATTCAGCAGTGGGGTATCAGCAAAAATAAAAATAATAAATAAAAATCAAAATAAAAGTAAAATCATTCGAAAGAAAATGTCGTCAGACAACGGTAGAACAATGCGAAATTTATTTTCTGATTTACCGCGTAGGATTGGTCTTGAGCCCGAAGAACGACGAAAACATCTTTGGAAGACGACAAAAGAGACAAACGAAACATCTTAAGGCGATCTGAGGTCTCGGGATGGTCCACGATGAGTGCGCGGTCGTGTATAAGGTAAGGCCGACCGCGAAAGGGTCAGTTCAGCGACAAACGCGCGAGTTTTTATCATTGCAGCATTAAAATTCCTTGGACGGATGCCGGCGGCGCGGCGGCCGTATAAGATCGCGAAAAATCTCTCAAGAGCCGCACTTAAAAAGCGCACTTTTGCTGTGCAGAAAAACTTGATTTTGATTTTCTAAATAAACAATGGCCGCCGAATGATCTTTAATGCATGAGCCTGTGCGTTTCGCTGCATTTTTGCCGCATTTTGCGAGAGCCTTCTTATGATGCTCGATCTCAATTTATTCGGTTCAGGTAAAAAGTTCTTGCGGGACCCTTTCTTACATAAAAGGTAACTTGTTCCCACCTTGCGCCAAGTTCGTGTTAGGACCTAAACCTGACCCAAGAATCAAGATGACGACGGGCCGGGCGGGAATTTAAGGGGACTCGATGCGCTCGCAAATGCCCGCTTTGACCACTTTGGAGATAGTCCAGTCCAGTTCCAGTCATCCCGATTATGCAGCAGGTCACTTTATGGCGATTTCGGACGATCTCGGTTATGTCAGCCGCTTTCGATATATTTACGGGGCCCAATTTGGCCGGGCAGCCAAGCACCGGACTTCTCTGGAAAATGGCCAAAGTGCTATTTATGCACAATGGGTCGCATTTGCGTGCCTCCTGCCCCAAAATTAGTGGCCGGATTATGTTCTCCCGAAGAACCTAGAAATTATGCAATTTTATGGCAGGAGGGCGATTCTTCGATTACCTAAGCAGGCCACTGGCTCCATCTGACGGCAGCAGAGGAAAGTGGCACCGGGGACGCTGTGATTTTCTTCAAAATTTATTAAGGGCAATTAGCAGAAGGGCTTGCGTGCACTCTCCGGCCGCAGGAGAGCAGTACTCAGGTTAATTATTGCTGACAGGGTCTGCCCGTAACATGCGAGTGCTTCGGACTTCGTATTTTTAGAAGAAAGATTCAGAACATTTAAGCCGCACAAGATTAACGCGGGAAATTGAAGAGACTGAAGAGATCATTGTCGTGATCTCGTCGCATTTATTCTAGTGCTTTTTGAGCTCGCGCCATTAAATTAAATCAAAGGCAACAATTTAAATAATCGTATGTATTAATATCCAAAAAAATTGCATTGAAAGCAGTCTTTAGCTCAATTCGAGTAAAAATTTTGAAAAATTTTATATCATACGAATTATAGGATGAATAATCTAATCTCATCAAGATGTTGTTTTTTCAACTGTATGTAGTTCGATCAAATTGATTTTAACACCTTAAGCACATAACACATATTCACGTAGGACCGCATTTTTTTGCACGAAATTGCAAGTTTTCCCAAAATTTACTAAAATCATCATAACTTTCTTATTTATGAATTAATTATAATATTATATTAATTATATTAATAAGAAATTTTGAGAAATTGTAAAATAGGATACATTTTAGGTATTACGGAATTAAAGAATAATATTATATTACACATAAGAATCCACGTAATTATTTTTATTTTACATATTATTGAATTGCCACAAAAAGTGATAGATATGTTGAATTGTTGCGATATAATATTGGAATTCACTAAATAAAACAAAGCCCGTCCGAAAAACCCGATTGCAGCATTGATAAGTTGCACAAATACTAAAAAATGACATGAGAATGGCGAAATCTAGTCTAAGTTCACAGTCATAAGAACTCAGAAGTGGGATTAAGATGTTGGAAAATGCGGTTAGCATTAAAGCAAATTTGTTTGACTGGAATGAATGTATTTCCAAATGAACATATGTTTTATTTTACCCAAGAGATTGAATTCGACTATTTAGAAACCCACCCCAGCAGAGAATCGTTCCAAAGTGCACATAGTTCTCGTTTTGTGCATTAATGGGTTAAACACGTCATTTCTGTCTTACTTAATTAATTTAATTTGTCTTCAGGATAATTCTTCTTTCTTCCGGAAGTTATACCAAAGATACCAAGTTCTCCAGTATCATTATCCAACTCATTGCGTACGTTACCTTGACAATAAATAAAGCAAATGAATTGATTGCTTTCTTTGTTGCTGATAATGATTTGATACCTTTATCTGTTTGGCAGGGCAGGATGCGAATTCGGTTTGGGATATCATAGACCGTATTTTTTTTTCTGGTACAAAAAGACAAGATTAACTTATATTCTTCGACCTTCTTTACTACCGTCCTTTTGCCTCAAGAAACTTTGTATGACTCCAAGGAAACCTTCTTAAGCTGAAATTTAATGCCGTTGCACCGTGCGAGGTAATTAATTGTGTTAAACACACAAAAATGTTAAAAGGGTTTTTTGTGAAGTGCACAATCCCAACCATAAATCGCGCATTCCCTACCTTCCCCATTTCTTTTTACTTTTGTTACGAAACGCAAAGCGGCCATAAGTCACATTTTGTGTTTTGGCGGTATTTATCTGCTTGCGCGATTTTATTTATTTGCGCGCGGCGTGTAAGTAAATCTTTGTATCTTTCCACGGCGAAACCAGGAATTTGGTGCCTGAAAGCAATACCATTCCTAAATTTCCCGTCCGTCGAGACAAAAAACAGCAGAGCGGCCACGAGAACCCGCAGCCCTAAGCCGGGCTCGGCCCGCCACGAGAAGATTAATAAGTGCGAGGAAAACTTAAATTCGTGACGGAGACGCATAAATAAGTTCCCGAGGGATGAGTGCGGTGGAAAGCGGCAAACACGAAAATGAAAATGAGCCACTCCGTGCGGAGTATCCTTCTTTGAGCTGCGAACATGCCCCTTGTGCTCTGCTGGGCGACTCCATTACAGGGCTCTAAATTAAGGAGACTCAAGAAAGATTGTGAGGAATTCCAAGCGAGTGACATGCACTGCATTTCTGGAATTTAGTGCACCAGAAAGTTTCGTTATCTCTGGGAATCGCAGCGTTGCCCGTCGCAGGGCAGTTGTTACCCTATGCAGCGCCCGGACATCCTCCCGGAGCCTCATCCCACCCAAAGGCGTGCTCGTCCGCACGCTAATGTAGAGATAATAACTAAATCATAAATTAATCCGCGGCTGTAGATAAGCCCACTAAAGTACGTGTTTTATTCGCAGTACCTCTGCATCCACTGCACCGCGTAAGCCCCGCCAATAAAACACAGCGGCAAAGTGCGAAATGAGGTCGATAAGAATTTTTAATTACAGCGAATTGCTTTATTGTGTTATACTCCTCGGCCATTTCACTTCTTTCCGCCCACATTTCCCTGATTTACGGACCCTCGAAGGCGAGTGTAAGACGACGGCCATAACGACGACGACGAAGACGAAGACGAAGACGACGCACTCAGGGGCCCAGGGCTCTGGCTGCGTTGCCAGGCCGGGCCCCAGGAATTGGATTTGCTGTTTTCGGGATATGTTGCATGTTTACATCGTTTACAGCTCATGTTTCAGTCCTGGCCGGCCCGCGCCCCCGGGACTCTGATCGACTCGCCCGGCTCGATTCCGATTTCCAGGGAACAAAATCAGGGCTTGATATGTGGTGGCAGAGTGTTATGGATGGTCCTCGATGGGCTTTAACTTAAACGAGTTTTTCTTGAGGAGAAATTACGGCCTTACCTGGCGTTTCTGAGCAGGCCCCGCGCCGCTTAAGGACGGTTCGACGTGGCAAGGCGGTCTCGAGTTACCTCATTTTGAGGTTCGAATATCTCAAATGCACGACTTTGCAATTTTCTGCTCAACGATAAAACTCAAATATTGAGTTCCGAGAATAATATTTAATTTCCAGTGTTCTTAATGTCCGGGAAACAATTATATTTACCTACACTATCACTCAGAAGTATTTAAAAATAAACTTTGAAAGGGTGAATCTTTTTATTGCATTGAGTTAAAACCCTGAATTGAATTTGATTTTTATAGGAAAATGAGGATGTAGACTTTAATATTTGGTATTAATTTCAATTCGATATCTCTAGCCGTTCTTGAGGAAAAGCGTTATATTTTTCCATTTCCAGCTACAGAATCCTAAAAATAAATCTAACTTCCACAGCATATCTGCTATTATCAGGAAACGAAACAAAAGGATGCTGAACAATTTTATTAAAGGCAAGAAACCAATATTTTGGTATTCAGTTCTGTAAGACATCACGCTAAATCTTTTCTGTATTTTATATAGTGATCCGTTTCTCCATTTTCTATTTAATGCTCTAATAGACATTTAGAAGATATCTAGTTTGAGTTAGGCTCAATATTTCAATCAGTAAAGCGTCTATGTACAAGACTTTGATGTATTGCACTAACAAGGGGATGGCATAACTTGATGAGAATGGATTTGAATAATTGTTAAGTATAGTTGTAGATTTCATAAGGAGATCAAACAAGCTATGTACTTAGACCATATGGTACATTGTACATACCGCAGAAGAACATCTGCTAACTTTTTACTTAAAGCCGCTAGACGGATACTGCTTACTTTTGTTGCAATTAAATTAGTTATTTAAAAATTCCCCGATGATGCATACGACCCTTGGAAAATCGATGGCACATCTTAGCACAATTTTTATGGTCATTTTATTCATTTCACTTTAGACAAGACCGCACCACTTACGTACGTCGTGGCGTTTACGTATGCATGGGGCCCATAAATAATTGGTCAGCACTGTCCGGACCGGGGCATGCACCCGGCTGGCCATTCATTCAGTAACCCATAGCCCCGGAGTGGAGGAGGTGCTGCCAGGCGTGTTCGTAGCTTTGGTGGTTTACATTTAACACGGCATAAATCAGAGATTGCCACCGCAGCCGGCTTTAATCCCCGGAGCCCCTTCCCCGGGGCCCCATATGTGTGGTGTACTCGCCTTACTCGCCTTCATGCTGCATATCGTTGGGCTTGCGGTGGGGACATTGAATAAATTTCACACCACCAACATTTTGCCCGCGCCGTGATGCTGCACTAAAATTTAATAAAATTCAATATCGAATAATTCGCCTTACGCGATTTTTTCCACCACAAATGGATGGACGCGTTCAATTTTATCTCTCGTTGCGCTGTGAAATATTGCCAGCGTGACGTGTGCGGGGGATGGGCATATTCGCTAAAAAGTTATAGTTACTGTGGAAAAAGGACTGCTTATCCAGCTTGGTAATCATTGGTATAGGTGATGTCAGTAAGTTATCTTTTTAATATTTTTTTGTGAACCGCCATTTATCGTTGTAATGATACCTTTTCGATCGTAAACGATTTATTGTAATATTGTACTCTTTTTTGGCGGATTTGTAGTTTTAATAAATATAAATCAACTTAATGGTTCTCTTGTATTTTCTGAATTCAATCATGGAAAAATAAGCCGATCAGATAATCAAATATGTGATTACATTACTGTTGAAATATATTCTCTAGGACTTGCTTATAGTTTTTTTGTTTTTCGAAAATCTGTAGATATTTAAATCGGACATCTATTTAAGAAATGGTTATTTGTATATGTAGAGGGTGTTTTTTAAGACGCGCTAGATTTCCGATATGGATAACTGTCAAATGAACTGTCATTTGTTATAAGCGTTAATTTGGTTTTTACTCGATAATGTCTAGCAAATCATCATAGAAAGTTATACAGCATTCCAAATAGTGGAAATTTTGTTCCGAAATCAAGGCTCAATTATAAGAACTTGTAGAGTATTTCATGAATATTAAGAACCGAATAATTTCCCTTAAGATCGTACTGTTCGGCATATTGATGTTGACGACTTGTGGTTTCAACAGGATGGCAATACGTGCCATACAGCGACGAGAGCAATCGATTTACTGAAAGCAAAATTTGGCAAGAATCTTATTTTAAGAAATGAATCTGTCAACTAGATACCAATACCGCGTCTTTTAACACCGAAAAAGTGGTCTGACAGAATGCGCTATGTAGGTGGCAGTCGGCAGTGCCCATTAAACCGAAATCAATTTTATATATTAAATTAAAATTATTTTTTGAATAAAACCAAATTTATTGATACTTCCTCGATTTTTATGGATTTTATTTAAATTCAAAATCCTGATGCGCTTAAAAAAACTTTGGCCATTATATTTTGAGTACGCTCTTCCAATTAAGCTAGTCGCTAAAGACCTTTGTAAGATATCTTAATCGGAAAAAATGTTACATGGAAACGAAACTTTTATCGAGATTTCCTCAAAACAGCAACTTGTTCAGTTTGAAAAATCGCATAGTAGCAATGGCTGTTTTAAAAACAAATTGACAATGTTAAGATATGAAGAATACATTCCCTTTATTTCAACTATCTGGTAAAAATGACATTCAATTAGTTAAATAAACTAGTATACCAGTTTTCCGTTTAATTAAAGGTTACTTTTGCTTTGTAACAATAAATGTTATAAAACCCAATACGGAACTAGAAAAATGAATACATGCTTGAATGGAATACCCCAAAATGTAATTCGATGGCACTTCATATCTGAAGAGCTAAGATATCTCCATTGTGGTGGAAAATCGAGCAATAAATAACGAGAATCCATTAAATAACCCTTCTGTTAACATGGAGATCTCTTTGGAATTGTTCCCCGAATCCAGTAAGCCTATGTCCTGGGTCCCGGAGTCCCGGAGTCCCAGAGCCCGGATCTCTCCGCCTCCGCGCACCAACTAAATTGACGCAAGCGAGGGCCAATGTAGTTATATTTAGATCCTAGGTATACATCGGGAAGAGATATGCAAAGCTTTTGTAACCATGTTTAATTACATCACCCGGCGAGGGATGCCGCTCCCGGAAAACCTTCTCGGGGCTGGTGCCGGGATGGCCGACCCCAACGCATATTCACACCCCGTGTGCTTTTTGTGTGCCGAGCCGGCATCAAACTTTGTCGTCAGCGTCCCGGCGTATCTCCGTAATTAGAAGCGTAGCGCTTCATCCCTTAATCCCTTAGTCGAACGTTAATGGCAAGTTAGATGGGCACCCTTCGTGGGGAATTTAAAGCAAACAATGGGCCATTGCCGCTCCTGCTTTGTTCGGGTTTGCCTATGTGCCTGTGTGTATAGAATTCAGGAGCGGAACAGCATCCCCCAGCACCAGAGATAGGGGGCAAAGGAGATGAATTTCCGCCCTGCCCCCGCCTCTGCCTCCGCCAGTGGTGCCTGCCTCATTATCAGAGTGCTTTAGACCTTTTTGGGAGATTTATTCGTATCTCTGCATTTAGTGATGGCTGTTCTCGCACCGGAGTGTTTTCATTAAAAATTCATTTAATTTATGAATATTACCGACGTCCCGGATGATCCAGGATTCGAAGAAGGTTTTATTTAATTAAACGCGCTTGCAGATGGGGAGCGCTTCCATGGGCGGGCTCATTTATTTCCCTCACACACAGATAAAAATCTTGTATACTTTTTTTCTTTTTTTTATTTAAGTAATTTTCGGTTAACGCTCTTTCAGCTAACTTTCTTTGGGAAGTTTAAACAATTTTATTTTTCTCTAAACTGAAATCCTGTAACATTTACTTTTATTTTGAATGCAAATAAACTGGAGAATAATTAAGTTAACTTAAATCAAAATTCAATCTGACTATTGAGGAGGCTTAAGTCAGTATGATTCAACTTTCGGTTAAAATGATACTATGATCTTATTTATTAATCTAGTGGAATGAAGAATCATTATACTCTATATCCAATTAGTTAAATTGCTTGAAAATTAGGGTTTATCTTGGAAAGTACAATTACAAATAAATTAACGCAAACATATAGATCCCCCTAGTTACACTGTCATGAGAATGAGTCAATTTCATCAGGAGGTAATCATGAACCAAACTGTCTCTTTGGTTGTTTGATGCTCTTGAGTGAAAATTGAATGGAGATTCTGACAAATTTTTAAACAATGATCAAGTATCAAAGAAAAAAGAGGTTAGGTTGGGTTGAAGTGGAACTAAAGAAGTTCATTGTGGTACCGCATGGAGCGACCCCACGACTAACCAGAGAATCAGTCCTTGATGAACTGTCCCAGATTTCTGAAATTAAGAGAACCTAAATCCACAACGTCATCAAAGATAAAGGACCCTAGGTGAAGACTCTTACGAAGGGCCAGAGCCGGGCAGGAAGTGACACGGAAAGTGACTGACATTTCCTTTCTCTTCCTCATTGTTGCAACTCTTTCAAAAGTTGTTGTAGTTTAAAACAAGTCTTCTAGTGTGCTTATCAATAAGGTAATGACCAGTAATTACTGCCAAAACATTGCCTAATATCAGCCCACTTGAGCACAATTATGATTTTTGACCTAGTAATGTCGAAGGTTCAGCTTAATTTAGTAATATAAATAAGTTTTCTAAATCACTTAATCTATGCAAGAAAACATTTCTCTGATTTTGACAATTCGACTCATAAAAGTGTAATTTTCCTGCCAAAACACGCTCATGAAATTAATTCATACTCATTAAAAATACTTCATTGCACAAAAAAAAAACACTAATGAAATTGACTCATGTGTCAGTAAGGTCATAAAGTTATCGTGCATTATTATTTATTAATAAAAAATAAAAGTACGTAATAAATTACAATTATACTTGATGAATTTGTCTTAACCCATTAACGCCGAAGAATCGTGTTTTTTTTCTCATTTTCAAGCTAGATTCTTATCATCGAAAAAAAATCATTTGCAAATAAAAAATATGTTCCCTTATACTTTCGAGTGTCCCCTTTCCGAATCCGGAGTCAAAATTGAGTTTTGTCCATTAGGAAAAAAAATATGGCCGTTTTTAAACAAAAAAAAACGAAAAAATCGAAGACATTTTTTTTTCAATATTTTTTTTCTCATTGAAGACGCGCGAGGACCCCCCTTTTTCTTCAACCATGAGTGCACAAAATAGTTGTAGTTTAAGAATATATTTTTTTAATTTGTCGACATTGACATTTTCACCCCCAAAATGGCGCTTTTCATCCCTTCAGCAGGAAGACAATTTTCACTCTCGGTGCCCGACAAAAAAAATATTCAAATCTTAACGAAAATTGGTATCCCGGGGTTTTCAAGGTCGCTGATTAAGATTCCGCCCTCAAAATTCGAAAATTCAAAATGGCGGATCCAATATGGCGGACCCAAATTCAAAAACTTACTTGAATCGGATGAAATGTGGCACTCGGGGGTTTTCGAGGTCCTTGATAACGAATCTGGCATCATTATGTCAAAATTCAAAACGGCGGATGCAATATGGCGGACACCTTCCCATTAACACCCAGTTATTATCTAACGTTTATTGAAGAATTGACAACTTTATATATTGACAAATTGACAAATTTATAGAAATTGTCTTCCTGCTGAAGGGATGAAAAGCGCCATTTTGGGGGTGAAAATGTCAATGTCGACAAATTAAAAAAATATATTCTTAAACTACAACTATTTTGTGCACTCATGGTTGAAGAAAAAGGGGGGTCCTCGCGCGTCTTCAATGAGAAAAAAAATATTGAAAAAAAAATGTCTTCGATTTTTTCGGTTTTTTTTGTTTAAAAACGGCCATATTTTTTTTCCTAATGGACAAAACTCAATTTTGACTCCGGATTCGGAAAGGGGACACTCGAAAGTATAAGGGAACATATTTTTTATTTGCAAATGACTTTTTTTCGATGATAAGAATCTAGCTTGAAAATGAGAAAAAAAAACACGATTCTTCGGCGTTAATGGGTTAAGGGGGTATCCCACTCTAGAACGTTCAAAAAATGCATGTTTTTTTTTTAGTTTTGAAAAATTCTGTGTTCTTTCCTGAATCGTTTAAGCTATCTCTTGCCGCGAAATTTGAAAAGCTCGCGCCGCTACAGGCGATTCCGTGCGCAGCTGCGCGCTCTCCACCACTCTAAACTTTAACTTAAATGCCGTTTTTCTCAAAACACCGTCTTGATGAATGGTGTGCAGCATTCTGAGAAAACCATTCATCCGAAAAATTTCAGATTTTGGTACAAGCTGTGTTAGCATTGTCTCTATGACTTAAGTGGAGCAAATCTGGCATTTTCACATTTACATAGCTTGTATCCCATATTTTAACAGTACAAAATCAACTAAAACATAAAACTTATAGTAGAAAAAATTAAAAAAATGAATAAAATTTTTTTTTTCAAAATGTGCCACACTCATGCCATAGCCACATATATAAAGAGTACTAATGTGCAATCTCATAATTTTCAGATTATTTGTTTGACTGGTATCGTGCACACCGTTCCTAAGGTATGAGTCCCAGTAGTAGGCCTGCCCTGACCCAACCACTCAAAAACAAACATTTTTTTTTTCTCAAAATATTCATTAAAGATCATATAATAAGAGGATTATTATGTTTAACTCTAAATGTTTTGTATTTTCTTGTTCAACTCCCGGAAAAAAAAACGTTCAATTCAAGGGCCTCTAGAGTGGGATACCCCCTTAAATAGAAATTTTGGGTCCAACGTTTTGGCAAGAAATAAATTTTCAATACATATTTTTTAATAAAATCGAGATGAATATTCTGTTACACAAAAAGCAGGCTATATAAATCATTTTCAAATTGGTAGGTCTGAAATTCTAAATTTAGTTCACAGTTTATCAATAGTATTATTAGAATTATAATTTTATTCAGGGTATATAATATTGATCTAATGAAGTACTCTTAAATATGCGGATGGTAATAATCCAACCCACTCTTATTGTACTCTAATACTTTTTACATTCTTAGAATTTAGTAGTAGTATTTAATTTTAGGTTACTTATTTAATTTTAGTCACGATTGTAGTTAGTGTTAAACCAAATGAATAAGTAAATATATCAATATATGAAAAGGAAAAATTTTTTAACCTACAAAACGAAACTTATTGATAGCTACACGGTAAAAAAGATTTGGCATAAATTAATAGTATATAAATCCATACAAATTCGCTATACTTTTTATAGAAACGCAATTTATAAAAAATTATAAAGCCCTAGATTAAAATTATACAAAGAATTCCTTCGTTCGTGAAATTTATACGATTGATTTCATTGGTTTTCATAAAAAAAGCAAAACTCTTAAAGGGTTACATGGGTCTTAAAGGTATAAAAAAATGACTTCTTTAAAAAATTTTATTTCAAAAACGAAAAATCTTTTTTATTTAAAATTTAAACATATGAAAGTAAAGTACTTAAAGTACTTGTAAAAATATTTTTAGCCAAAAATATCGAAAATTTTCCATTTTCCAGCCGTTTTTCGCCGTCCACCTTTTTTTGCGGTTGACATGATATTTCGGTGTGGATTCATCTGAAATCAAAAATTCAAAAATTTTCTTGTAGTTTATGCCTCTGGCTCGTGATTGAACGAAGGAATTGAAAAAAAAATGAAATTTGACATTTTGACATGAGTTTGCATCAATTATCGTTTCAAATTTTTATGCGTTTTTCCGATTCTCATCATTTTTAAAAGGTCTTTTTCGTATAAAACAAGAACGACTTGACCGAATGAAAATTCCTTCGTTCAATCATGAAACAATACTATAAAGAATAACTGTGTAAAGTTACATCAAAATCGGTCAATTTATTTTCGAGAAATCGTGTCCACCGCAAAAAAAAAGGTTGATGGCGAAAAACGGCTGGAAAATGGAAAATTTTCAATATTTTTGGCTGAAAATTTTTTTACAAGTACTCTAAGTACTTTACTTTCATATGTTTAAATTTTAAATAAAAAAGATTTTTCGTTTTTGAAATAAATTTTTTTAAAAAAGTCGTTTTTTTATACTTTTAAGACCCATGTAAGCCCTTAAAAAATTTAAAGCTAAATTCAAAATTTTCTCATATGAAATGTTTGGATAAATCTCTATCTTATTATTTTAGAAATTATACGACAGAATTTGTAAAAATAATTCATCAATTACTCCAACATTTTTTACCAGGTATGCATAATTATACTATATTTAGTATGAGTTAGTTTAGTGAATATTGGAATATAAGGTCCAATATTTTTTGAATGATTAAATTAATTTTGGTGGCCATTCTACATTTATATTTTATATCTTTAAAAACTGTTTTGAACTCCCTAAACAAACAATAGCACTATACTTCAGCCTAATCTGAATTGGCCGTGATAAGCTCATTTCAATTATCCCCTGCTTCAAAAAGTGGCCCTCCAAAAAATGGGCGCTCTCCTTCGAAACTTTTAACAAAAGAAATTTTCCCTGACTTCACTGCGAATCCCAGAAAATCCTCAGCATCCCTGGCCTACAGGAAAAAAGGAGATGAGACCGGAACGAGGGGCAAGAGCCGCATGCCGGTCTATTTATATGCAAAGTTGCCAACACCCGGGGGAAATAGTTTAAATGCATTTAATTCAAGCCGTAAATATCTTTTAATGCCCGTAAGGGTATCCTTGGAAGTGCCGCAGTTATCTCGGCGAAACTTTGAGAAAGCCATTCTAGAAATTTTCAAGAAAACTTTCTCAAAATTTATACCCTCTGTACGCATGTGTGCCCGAAAGTTTCTGATATATTTCTTTAAGGAGCGCAGCAAGGCGAGGCGTGATGAGTTTCGTCTTTAGCCAGCAGAAATCTTAAGATTAAGAAGGCCGAAAACGTTCTGCATAATTCGGCAGACGATTTCCCGGTCCAATTAATCCGAGCGAGCGTTTACCTTACCAATTTTTGAAATGTTAATAATTTTGAATTGATTGCTGGGTCCTGGGCAACCCTTTTTTTTTTTCTTTTTTAAATCGAATTTCAAAGCGCGAACAGCCGCAAGGGCGATATTTTGTACCCCAGACATTTGGCCAAAGTGCTCCTTCCTGTTTAAGAACCCGTTCGGGGGCAGGATTTCCGCTGAGTTATGCGCGAAAGAGCCGCAAGTTTGCTTTCAATTATTATCGATTACATCGGGGGCAAAAGTGTAATTATCTGAAAAATACTGCGTAAAGGGCGCGTTGTTGTACAACGGCTCGATGCACCTCGTTTTTACGCCGCTTTGTGTCCAGGTAATTGCGAAATTGCGGTGTGATGAAACTGAACCAGTCTCACGTGAAAAGGGGGCACCGGGGCGGAGCGGCGATGCTGGGAAAAATAAATGCTTTCTTGATAAACGAAATGGCATCTTACACAAGCAGTGCTTCACGCAAAGTATCGATAAAAGCCAGATAATTGCGCCCCGCACTGTCTTTAGAATAATTTAATAACTGCCTGGAAAGAAATCAGCCCGCTTGAGAAGCACTCCCCAGCTGCAGGCGAATTAAAGTTTTTTTTTATGAATATTAAAAAATCAACAAAAAAAAAGCGTAAAGAAATATTTGGTTCTTATATTGAAAATTGTTACTTTGAAGTCTAAGAATTCTAAAATAAAAATCATGCAAATGAGATAGTTTCCGGAATAGTTTTAATGTTTAAAACGAATTTTTTATAGTTTGATTATGCATACCATGGACAAACTATGAACGAAATTTAGAATTTCCTATCTATTAAAGAATTCTTTAAATTTCTTGTGAAAATCCAGACGAATATTTCATTACAAAAATGGATATAAATTGATTGATGTAATTTAAAAACAGTATGACAATTTTGAGTTTGAGTAATCAGTCCAGGGTTTTATGTTTTTATGTGGAACTGGATGCTAAATCAATAAGAAAATTTAAATAACCAAATGCAATTCTTTATTTTAAAGCTAGTTTTTAATAAAACAAAAAATAAACAAATAAAAACATTCAAATATAAAATAATTAAAAATATATATTAAACATCACAAATAGTGACACAACATTTTGTGTTGCAAACATTTAAAGCGAACATGACATAGAAGAATAATTTTATTCAATATAATCATTACTTTAGTTTTAAACATAAAAATTTCCTCTTTCAGTTATATATCTGTTAAAAACTCATTAGTTTTTGTTGCTCAAAATTAATAGAAAGAAGAAAAACGCGTAAAAATCTCAAAATGAGAGGAAACATAAACTGAAGCTTTAAATATCATCAGATGATAACGAAGAATTAATTCATAGTTTTTGCATGTTTCCTACTAGTCACTACTAATAAGAAATTTTTAAAAAAATTTGAAAGTAAAGAACCCAATTTAAAAATTGATTTAAAAAATCCGTGATTATTTAACTTTTACATAAGTAAATTTATGAAATCAAATACATATATGTCTTCTGCGAAATCGGAAAAATTTTTTGTACAGTTTTCACATCAGAATTTGAAAAAGACTAAATCACTTATAGTTACAGACAATACTAAAATGATTATTGCAAAATATCCTTAGCTATTATAGTTATTACTATTATTATTATTTATTTATTAATTAAAACATGAAACACGTTTAGAGAGTGTTGTATTAAGAGTTTACAATATCATAATTCTTTACAGCTTAAATTAAATGTATGGTATCTAAAAATATTGTGTTGAAAAAAAAGTATTGTTCCAATTCTAATTCTTATTCTATTCTTACTATCTTACGGCTACAACTACTTTCTAATTTTTACTAAGCTACCAAAATTTACCGATAAGAGGACTGGAAACAAGTTCGCTTTTTTCAAGGAAGAATACTTAATCTCATTAATTTTTGTTCAACAAGTTCTAATATCAGCCTTGAGATGCAAACGTTTTGTCGAGTAGTGCTAAATATATAAGATTATAGTTTCTAGTTTATGTATAAACTGCGAAATGTGGGATTTATAAGTTAGGGTTTTGTCCAAGATAATTCCTTAAAAGATCTTTAGTGCCATTGTTTTTAAGATAATAATCGTCGTATCAATTTGTCTCGGGGTAGATAGGTAGGGTTAAACAATTTAAAATACGTAATATGTAATTCCAAAAATACCATATCATGAAGGGCAATTTTATCATATTGAATGGAATAAAATTAATTATCCAATAAATGTTCATGCGCGATAAAAAAGATGTGCACAAAAGTTCTATGTCAAAAGAAGGACATATTGCATTTTATATTAAACACAGACGATATTTAGGTTTAATAAAAATTGACATAAAGAACATATCGTACTTTAAAAAAAAATTATATGTACCTGCAACATGCACCATATATATATCTGCAGCTGCACACAATTCTAAATTACACGCCATTGAAAACTTCAGAGAACATGCGATTTTAATAAAAATTCCATTAAACACTTTGTATGGGAAAGTGAAAATAATTATGCTAAGTTAAAGATAAATAAGGGTCTTAATAGGCTTTCACCTGCAACGTAACGAATATCTTGCAAAGGCGGTAAACTATCTATATATAAATAAGAAAGAGAGATTTAGAACTGTGCTGGGGCACCATTTCGCTGTAATCTGAGTACCCTTCGCTCATAAACCATTCGAAGTCGCGTTTAATTGCCGCGTTGATTAAGCTGCTTCATTTAAATGGCCCTGATAAGTTCATCACCTAGGGCGGCGACTGCGATTGTCGTCATTATTCAGAAGTTGCGGTTGCATGTAAAAATGGTTTTCTTCGCTTCCTTCCCAGCCCCGCACTTCTGTTCCTTGATTATTATTTAAGTGGGCACCCACAAGCTCGTCTTCCCCTATTCTTGATATTGTGGGCCCAGAGAATGGATATCTTTTTCTGGACACGAAAATTTATTACTCCGCACTCGTACAATGCACTTTAATGTAAGTAGGCGATAGAACAGCGACGCGTGCATTCGCTATGCAATGCATATTATGGAAATAGCTCGACATGTCCAAGTGCTGCTCGAAATGACTCATAATTCATAGGGCTGCATGCGACGAGACCCTAGCGAATCCATTTTTCAACAACTCTTTAGAGGGCGGAGAAGGAAGGGAGCTAGCACAAGAATTAGGAATTCTAATTCTAAACTCAGGTGAATGCCCAAGAAACTTTTTGAGATATTTTCGATTTGAATGGAGAGAGCATTTCAAGCGATACTACGCATAGTGCCGCCAATTTATGCCTCGCCTTAATTAATCGGAATCAGCCATAAATTTCTCGCTTTACTGGCGTATAATTTTTCAATTAAGATTCGATTCGGTTGTAAAGTAAAGCGGTTTAAGGAAAAATTCGTCGTTTGTTATAAACGACTACAACTGGTCCAGGTGCGTTGTCTCAAAGATGCGACACGCGCGATCTACAAAAATATTTCCGGACATCGATCCTCAATTAAGCATAGGACTGCCAGATCGGTCTTATAAAATAAAAGAAACCCTGAAACCACCAAAGCCATTCAATTACATAAAAATAATCACTAGAAAAGTATCAAAGTCAGTGGGCCCTGCATCATTTCTTGGGGGACTCTTTGCCGGAAAATAAACAAAATTACTCCCATAAACAAATATATTTGAAAATAATAATTTGTTATTAACAAAAACAACATATTAAAAAATTTAACTCTAATGGTTGGAGGACTATTCTTCTTGCCTTTTTGTGTTGCCCGTGAGGAAAGGGCCATAAGGCAATGTGAATCGGTCTATGGAATGCACAACCCAAAGTACCTTTGGGACTTAAAAGTTTTATACAATATTAGACATAATATATAATAGTCTGTCTGATAGAAGATCTGTGGTTCAACTTAGAAAATTAATATCTCAAGCTCGTTCCAATTTTATTCTCCATGTCTTATGATTCTGCAAAACAGTTTAGCAATTTGTTTCAATTAACGAAGCTTACTTTTCAAGATATTCGAATGAAGAGCGTAAAAGAAATCATTGAGATTAATTAATTACTCAAGAATTGTAAACTAGGTTTTAGCTAGGTGACTTAAAAGTATGAATAATTATTTATTATATTTATTTCAACATTGATAAAGTAAACTTATGAATTTTTAAATCAAGTATAAATTTTCCTTTATTCTGTTAATATTCTGTTCTATTAATATGTGGATAATATTTTACGACTTTTTATTACAACTGTTACAGAGATAGACTTTTTCAGAAAAGCGAAAGTATTTGGGGCTCTTTTTGGTTTATAAAGACTCATCTTTATTTATTAATGTCGCGCCGCATTTCTTTAATATAATTTAATAACTTCAATTCAATACAAAATATCAAAAACAATGAACAACCAAAGCTTGCCTTACATTGTGTTTAAGTTACTTCAACAATACAAGATTTACTAATTTAGTTAATACTATATGCTAATACAAGTATTTCTTAAAATATATAAAATTAATCCAATAGTAAGAAAATTTAGTTTTTCCCAAGCAATGAAAAAATATTACTGACAAAAGAACATTCTGAAAACGTTTGTATTACAAATATTTATATACATTACTGATGTGTCCTTTATTCGTAAAATATTCCGTATAACTAATATCGGACGATCGTGACTGAGATCTTTTAAACTCTCATTTGTATGCCTTTAATAAATAGTGTTGTATTAATTAAACGATTTAGGGATCACATAACTTTAGATTTTCTTTTAAGGACAAGATTGACGATATTATCAACACGGCTAATGTTACTTTGAGATTCGTAAAGAGGCGGTGTTAGGAGTTTGAAAGATCCCTATATTTCTCAAATGCTATATTGTATCTTCATTCGTCCTATTCTGATTAATATGCTGGTCGGTTTTGGTCTCCTTTTTACGACACAGTACAACTCGTATTGAGGCTATCCAACGTAGGTTTGTAAGATTATATATTAAATAGATTATATATTAAATAGATTTATCTTTCCTTCATATTCCGATAGACCTCAGATTATTTCATCGTTGGTATTTAGGTGGAACAACTCAAGAACGATATTGGCGTTTGATTGTCTGCAAGGCGTTGTTAATTCTGCGGAGTTACTAGCTTGTTTTCACATTTGATACCCGATCTTATGTTGAAAATCTATGACTTCTTATATTGAAGGCATTACTGCACTAAATATGATCTTAATGAACATGTAACCTTAATGTCACGTTCCTTTAAAGCATGTTACCCTAGTTTTGATTTCCATCTATCCAGAGATCTAATAAAAAGTCGTTTAGGGTTGTTGATTTTATTTTTTCTCATTGAGTTCTTATGTCTTTATGGTTGTAATTAGATTATTGATGAACTGTTAATAAATATGTTCCTGAATTGTTGGTACACTGCTCTAATAATTGTTATTTCATAGTAGGATTTCTTTTCACATTGCACCTACACAGCACATTGGAAAATCGAACAGTCCGGATGAATACCGGACATCTGGCAATCCTAATTTAGGCATCGAGGTCGGCCTCAGCACTATAAATCGAGCCAGGCACGGCACGCATTTCTTTTAAGGAAATTTTTGGAGCCCTTCGCATTTTTGGGGCCGCCTCGCGTCAAAGAAATTGCGTGCACGTTTCAATGTTAAGGCACGAAGAAGTCAACATTTTTCGTCGGTTTATTTATTATCGACACGAAAACGTTTCTAGCTGTGGGCACGGCAGCTCCTTAGTTTCCCCACTTGCCCGCTACCCCCCTCGGGCGGGCTTCTTCGCACCGCCTTAAGCTGAAATCCTTGTCGTAATCTTAATTCCGCCGCTACCGCCGCTCCACATCGCGTCCGCCTCAAAGGGGGCAGCGCAGGTCCGCGCATTCCAAAAAGGCAAAAATCTCGTAATTTATTTAAATACAGGCGAAACACATCGCTTTATTAGGCACAGATTTATGCTTTTGAGGAAATATGATGTTCCCCGCACTCTGCTGCGAAGCCCAATCGGCCCAAAATATACATAGGCCCCAACTCGAGAAATTTATTCGAGCCTCAAGAAGGCGAATTGCCGCTGCGGCCGTCTTAAGATGGCTTATCGCCTGCTTGTTCTGCATAAGACGTGTCTCGTGTAACACAGTCGTGGTCGAGCCTTGTTTTGTTGCGTTGCGGCCAAGTAGCCTCTACGAAATTAAGTTGAACGGCCACTGGCCGGTCGTTGTGATTGGATTATGCGCTTCTATTTCACTGTGGCACCCCGCGCTCCTTGTTAGCCGACCAAATACACGCTAGTGCGGCCAGGGCTTAAGCCGAATTTATTGATGGATTAGCAGCGACGGAATGGGAACCAGTTAAACGTTTTAAATGTTTTCCTTAAGACGCGTTTACATGTGGGGGCATGTCCGCGATGGGCCTATTCATCAAGGTAATGGCCCTAGTTCTCCTCGGCAGCATTCATTGATTAGATTTAACACGGCGACGGTTTTGTGTTTATTTAAACGGTGTGCTATTTTTGTAAACACACTTTTAAACTCTAAGCTCTTTTTAAGTAAGCTGCTGACTATTACGATTAATCTGAGTCACAAGATTTCGTGTTTACCACGCCCTTTCCAGGGTTCAACAATTGATGAAGTTAATTGGGCTTATTCAGTGTTTCCCTAACTTTTGAGCAAGTCCACTTAGAAAGTTGAATATAGAATTATAATATGACTCATACTGAAGAACAAAAAATCAGAAAATTCGCAATAATTTAATCAAACTGCGCAAAAACTCATTCATAATTGACAAAAACTATACATCCTCTTTGTTTAAATTGATTAATTTTTTTAAAGAATATCCCATGCTGCGAAAATTTTATATTCATTCGACTCGCGCTAAAATGAACACGTTAGATGATATTCAAATATTCGTTAAGACAAATTATTTCATTCCTATGTTAGATCTTTGAAATTGATAGAGACAAAGAATGAAAAATAATTATATTAAATTTTTCTTAAACATTCAAAACAGGTATTTGGCTAGACGATTTTTACAATTTATTGTATTCAAATTTTTAGTGCTAAATTAACACTTTCTATGCATTTTTGTTTTGTTTTTTCCTACGCTACACAACGTTAGCAGTGACTATCTACTTTTGTCTTTTCTTATTATTTTATTGTTTGCTTTGTATAGAATCATTTTAAAAAGATTAGCAAAAGATAAACGTAATATCTAAATGATTTCTTAGCTATTTTCAAGACATAGTTTTTCATTTATTTAAGATTTTTTTAATAGATATATTGCAAATGTTGTCTTATTCGAAAAATATAATATTAATTGAATGCTATACATTGGGAAAAAAGACACTGGGAAATATTGATAAAACTAATTTTAGTGATTTTTGTTCAATAAGTTATGCAAGGAAAATTAACCAAGTTTCTTTTAAGTATTAATATCATAATCAAAAACAACTAGTACTTTTTTTAAATTATTTGCAGAATTAGGTTAAGGAGACAAAATTTGTTTTATATTAATGATGTTTTAAAATATTTCTTACGAACTATTTTGTTAGAATAAAATGTTGTCCTTTGCTTTTAACCAAGCTTTATGATTTGTTTATAAGTTCACATAAGAATTCTAAGTATTTTGCTATATTGAAAAAACTTAAAAGATATTAAACAATAATTTTGTTATAACTAACTTTAAACGACAAGTCTAAATTGATGAATTTATTTTGGTTTAAGTAAACTAGCCAGAAAAAAGGGCTTTTTGAAGAAACTTTTATTTTTCAAGGAATTTGTCTTTTTCATTGGCTTAATTTGACCAAGCAAATTTTGTTATATCTACTTCATTTAGTGAAAATAATAAAGTTCAATTAAAAGGGAGCAAAATGGCAAAGTACGGGTATAACTGGCCGATTGAAATAGATTTAATACCTGAATAGGAAATTCATTTTCTTCAGTTTATCAAAATGAAAATATGCAATTCTTAAATATAGCATTCGTAGATTGACTTAATCCAAAAGCAAATTAGATTGACCGATTGGGAAATAAGCTTAAACCAAATACAAATATATACAGAGATATTCGCAAATATGTACATTTGATCCAAAAGCAAACATATTTAACTCATTCACAGAATAAATTTAATCTTTAAATATAGTGTGTGAATGGATTAAATTTGTTTCTTTTTGGGGTTAAGATTATTTCTGTATCAATTTTATTTTTAAATATGTCAAATATATCTGCATTTGGTTTTAGCTATCATATTTTGTCAACTGGTCAAACTTTCTTTTGGGATAAATCATTGTGCATTACACAGGTCTTTTTCTAATTTAACTAGAAAAGTATTATACATTTGCACTGAGAAATCCTAAAAATCTTAATTGTTTCCGACACAGCTGAACCTATTTTGTAATACAGGAATAAGTTGATTTAGAAATTCAATTTATGAGTGAAGTATTCTCTCACACTAAAACGTAATTTTATTCAGAGCCGAGAGAATCTTAACAATTCAAAGATATTGTTTACGGACTAGAATAATATATTGACCTTGCTGTATTCTCAAGGAAATTTAGATTGAGGATTTTTTATCCCTCGACAGCCATCGAAAGCATGATCCTGTTCAATATGCGGGCTTATTCAATGGCTCAATACGACGCCAGAATTATTTTGAATTGGGACCAATTTCATGTAAAATTCATCAGGCAAAGCCTGAACCCTGCGCTCAAACGGCTTCGGCACTAAATAAAAATCATATCAAAACTGGGAATCCACGGGAAAAAAACAGCCAATGGGATTTTTCTTTTCCCGGCGACGGAAGCAGGGAATTGAAGCGAATCGCCCGAATGAGCTCCCCCACGTCCCGGCACAAAATCAACAAATCCCCGAAGTGCTCGATGGACAGGCCAGAAAGTGCGCGCGCGGGGATGGTCGCGGGCGCCACCCGCCGGCAGCGACAAACAGAAAATCCGCAATAAATTTGCCATCTGAGTTTCTGGTCCATGAATTTCGCTTCCATTAATTCCACTAGATTAACCTGCAGCACCATCTAACCGATGCTAGCCGAGGCGGTGGAATGAGGCGGAATATTCAATTCTTTTCTGCTTTTGTTGTGCTCCGCGTGTCGACGGAACCCGGCCGGGAGCTGCTCTGGCGGAGGCTCGCAGGGCTTTGGGTGGGCAGGCAACCAGTCGAGCAAGTTCCCCACGACCGCGACGATGGGGCCCCACCGAAAAGAATGAGCTTTCGACTCCGCGTAAAACAGTCAAGGGCAACAACTTTGGATACCTTAAAAGGGGCCGCGAAAACGACGAAAATTTGTCTGTTTTCGCATTCTGTAATTCGCATGAACTGTTTTTGTAATTTAAATATATTTCGTCGAAAACAATTCGAGAGTAAAAATTGCAAATTGTTATATACAGGGTGGGCCATCGGCTGGTTTCTTTTTAAAAATGCTATAAATATACAATCTTCAATATCTTTCGAAGTTTGTCGATTTGTTGAAAAGAACAAATCATCCGACTAGTTATGGAATATGATTTAAATGGATGCCTTTGCTAGCTTGGCAGAATTCCATCCTGTCAATCCAAATTTGTAGTACATTTTCGATGATTTCGGGTCCTATTTCACGAATATCTCAATCAATATTGTGTTTAAGTATCTAAATCGTTTCTGAATTATCAGCATAACATCGATTCAACAGCCTCAAATCAAAGCTGCGTACAAACTTGCGTACAGCAGGCGTGGATTATTTCGATCGAAATGTCTTTTCAAAATTCGCACTAATTTGGAAATAATTTTTCAATATTTCCCAACATTGCTCAAGCATAGATCTATTAATTTCGTACCGTGGAGATATGATACTGTGTATCTCTAAGTTTTGTGAGAGCAAAAGAGCTGTCTGTGGCAAAATAACATGTAATTTAAAAAGAAACCAACAGATAGCTGACCCTATACAATGTGGTACACATGAAATTGTTTTTATCAAATGTACCTATCATAATTATCTCACTTATTATCCAAAATAATTTATTTGATTCAAAGTCAATAAATATATGTAAGTAATTGACAAGAAATTTGTTTAAGTATTTCTGACAGTTGCGAATCTCAAATATTTTTTATTTTAAAATATATGATAAATTTCTTAAAATTTGTTCTATTGTTATGTACTTATGCTTAGTTCAATTTCAGATTTTAGGGTCAAATTGCCCAAAAGTTAAAATCTTAATCATGCAACAAATTTAGTCAGATTCAAAAAATTTAAGGGATAAATTTTTTGTCTAACAATTGTTATTAATTTACGTTATCGTGGATGAAAAGAATGAAAATTAATTCAATTTCATGATAATTAGATAATTTAAAATCACCAATATATGGAGATATACTAACCTAATGAATTTTAACAATTTTACTACAACACACCACACCGCACACAAAATTTACAAATTCGCAAAATAATTGCGAACCACCCACCACTTGAACGAGCAAACCGCGAATTGTCACCCATGTTTTGACAAGATCAGCTAAGAATGTCTTATGCGGTAAAAACGATGGGATTGCAAAAATTAGTTTAGTTGCAGAGGTATTGTGACATTAATTCTTCACAATCTTTTTAAGTGGGAAAGAGAAGACATTGGTGGAAAAGAGAAAGAAGGATAAAATTCAATTATGGCTTCAGCGGAAAAGAGCCAAACTTTACAGAGATTCTGTAAATTATGACGTGACAGAACTGGACTACAATAAAAGAAGATCAATTTTACATCGGATAAAGTAATGCTATAAAGCCATAACTAGAAAAAAGATCAGTCGGTACATTGACCCAAAAATATAGCGTAGATAATTTTATAATATTATGTGTTTAATTTAAGAATTGAATGTTAAGGAAATTAAATATTGAAATTAGAAATTTAGAAGATTTGAAATTAAAAAATATAATATAGAATTTGTAAAAGTTTATATTTGAAACAACTGGATAATATAAAGAATAGTAAACAAAATTTGCATTTTGATTACCATTCTTAGCCTTTATACTCAACATTGTTCGATCGAAAGCCAAAGTTACTTTACTTGGTTGCTTAATATCTTGACTTTCGATCGAATAGAAAATCAAATCTGAGAATATAGACTTTAATTAGAATGACTGCACATTTTTTTAAACTACTAAACAAATCGATTAAATCTTGACGGAGAGATGTTTTTATTTTTCAGTTTATACTTTTTCGAGAAGGACTGCACACATTGAAAATTCATTTGTATGAGCGAATGTCTGTACGTGCAGTAAGAAGTAGGAAGTAAAATCTTAACACCTGACCCTCCATTTGTATATGCTATATGTAAGTAAAATATGTTAAGATAAAATTTGCACATACTTTGCTTAAGGGGACATTCTCATTGAAATTGAAAAAAAACGCCTTTTTTCGGAATTTTTTTTTTTTTAACCCTATTGCATTTATTCAAAAAACTTTTTTCATATATTGAATATATAGGCATTAAAGTATACAAAAAAATTTGTTTTTTGTTTTTTTTGTTATGTTTTGCGGCAATAGAGGGTGTTGTACGAAAAGTCCCTTTTTAGCTGGTACCAGCTCCTGCGGTCTTCCTGGAAAAGATAACGACAAAATTCAAAATGGGCTTTGTTCTTTAGACTTTTTTCTAGAACATAGACCTATAAAAAAAGTACTTTTAATTTTTTAAATTATTTTTAGGACTGTTTTTCTAAAAATTTCAAAAATTTGCCATTTTTGGGGGGAAAGTATTTTTTTGCATTTTTACAGGTTTATGTTCTAGTATTTATGTTAATGAGTCGAAAGCTTTTTGATTTTTTTAAATCTATCGAGCAGAATTTGAGCAATCAGTGGTACCAGATGAAAAAAAGTAGTTTCAAGAAAAACGCCTTTAAAGTTTTTGTGCGGTGCTCCAAATCTGTAGAAACCGGTATATATCGTTACGTATATATATAACGGTTTGAGGACAGCATTACTATGATGTTAAGGAATACTTTTATGTATTTATTTTTTTTTCACGTCCAATGAGAATGTCCCCTTAAACACTATTTGCGTTGTTGAAGTTAAAACTATTTTGGGATATTATTAGTTTTTGAAATTCACACAATTTATTTGACTTATCTATTTTTGAATACAAAATGACAAATGATGAATAAACAAACGTGCATTTATGAACAAGTTTTCAGAAAGTTAGTTATAAATTCAGGAAAATATATTATTTTGTTATTGTCATATTCATTTTAAAAACAGTGTAAATAGTTCCATAAACATTATTATTTATTTTGTTTTTAATACAAAACTTCGACTAAAGGGTAAGCATCAAGAAATCCTTTCTTTCATGCCCTCAGAAAAAAACAAACTTGTAAGCTAAAAATTTTCGAACAACATTTAAACAGAGGCGACTTTAATACTTACGAAGAGGGACTGTCTTTTGTAATTTGCATATCTTCGGTGACAATTCGACGGAGTTCCTGATAAAATACGACTCTGTGGGAAAGGCGCTGGAAGACGCAATCAGGCGTGGAACCATTTCCGCTAATTGTGCCTGAAACGGGCTCAACTGGCAGTTAACGCAAGGGTTTAATGGCCGCGATGAGCCGTTTAGCGCCATCAAAATAAATGTATCTAAATATTTACTCAGCGTCGAGTGCGACGGCCATAACACACGCCCTCTGCTGTCGTCACCCGCGCGCGCTGCGGATCCGGTTCTCGGCTCAATGGGGCTCCCGAGGGATCCCTCGCCAGTGCGGTTCCCGTCGCCGCGCCGTCGAAAATAGAACTCCGAAAAAACCAATAATGCAGCACACGCGAGCGACAGTTGCTTCCTGCAAAAGGACATGAATCACACTGCGGCCTGCTGCGGCCCATACTTCTGTCCTCAGATACTTAGATGCTCAGATGCTCGGGATAGAGCCATTAGAGGGAATCGAGATCCTTTCGGGTCGCTGCCTCCGCGCTAGCCCAGAACCTGAATCCAGCATGGCGTCTGCGATACGAAGTACGGGACCGAAGTGATCCCTCTCTCCCGGATCCCGGCTGCTTCCTGCCGCGCTAGCTGGGAAGAAAACTAAAATGGCCCAGCCCTGCACCGCTGTGTGTTGGTGCTGCTGTCTCAGCCCTATAAGAGCGATTTTACATCTTTTTTTTCTACTGGTGAGGGGTTTGTGTGATCCTTGAACCCTCCGCCACCATCTTCAGGACCTGCTTTTCTTCGCCTAGCGTCCTGGGAGTCGTTTTCCTTCTTTTCACTTCTTTCTTACGAAAACACGTCCCTCCCCACCCCTGGCCCATCGTTCCCCGGTAGGGCGCAGCCCGGCAGAAGCATAAATGGAAAATTCTGCGCGCACCCTACCGAGGGATGAAGGAAACTTCCGGGGGGGAGATTATGGTTGATTGTCTTCTAGGGTTTTTTTACGGGGGCGCAAGTGAGTGCAAGATGTGCCGTCTCCGCAGTAAAAACGCTTGTAATGATGACTTTAAGTGCCATCGCCTTAAGTGGATTACCTTTAACTCGGCTGTTGACGGTCGAATGCAACATTAATCACAAGTGGTTCGGTTCGCCTCCTCGCCGGCGAACAATTGCCCCGAAATTGCTCGAGCATATTATTGAAATCGCTCGATTTATGACTATCAATTGCTTTGGTTGCTTCTAAATAAAAGCAGTAGGAAAAAATTTATATCCGTGCGTTGTTTTAGGGGATTCCCTGTAGCACGGCTTCAATGCAAATTAGGAGCAGCAGAGCAACATAGCATAAACAAGCTTAGGTACTTCTACTAACCCATAACTTTTCTTATCATTTGTATGAAGAAAATTGCTATACAGTTTCAGGTACGAACAAAATATGGTTATTTCCGTAATATTTTCGAGATTTAGAATCAAGTCATAAAATAAAGCCAATGATAGGTTGACGAAATATAATATATAATAACAATAAGGCAAAATACGAAAGATAGAGATAGGCATTTAAACACTACCACGAGCCAATCACTATCGCTGAGCAAATTAGTTACTAAATAAGTAACGTTCTAATGTAATTGATCAGTAATAATGAAAATGCACCTTGAACTACCCCTTTTCTTTCAGTAATAGTGAAATTCAATCTCCACTATCGCTGAATCAGTGATCCACTTAGGGCCTGCCTGAATCCAAGTCTCCGTTTTCGTCTTCGTTTTGTTATGACAGTTTATGGCGTCAAAAACAAGCTGAACTATTATAACAATAAAGAAGGTAAAGCTAACCTGTTCGAATTCGTTTGCGTAGCTTGACATTCGAGATTCGAAATTTATTTAAGTGGAGCACTAAACCGCAAATGCACTCAAAAATTTATTAATAATTGAAGTTGGAAGAAGAAGAGAAGGAGATGTGAATGCGAACATGTTTTTTATGCAAGTCGAGAGCCGATTTTAGATGAACACCAACAGAATTTTGACTAAGCTTGATCAGGATGAAGCGTTTGAAAATTCTGTAGGAAAACAAAATTAAAATGCTACAAACAATAAAAAATTTCATAAAGGCCATAGGGGGATAAGAAGAGGTAAAGTGCCCCCGCGCCGATTATGACCGTTTTAGTTTTTTTATCGTCAGGACTAATACAAGTAACAATTTGGCCAAGTTTCATCCCTTAAGAATTAACCCCCAAGGGGTGAGAATTAAGTTTAAAGATTTCGAAAAAAAGTAATATCTTTTGAACGCGTTGACCGATTTGGATGGGATTTTGACATGTTATAGATGTCACTGAGTCGCGTCACAGAAAAAATTAGTAGGACTGAAAACTCAATATAACCTAAAAAAAAATTTTTCAACCATTTTGAATTTTGTTACAATCATCAAAGTTTTGTTATAGCTTCCTAACATAGATTTTAATAACATTTAATTTTTCCAGATTTTTCTTTCTTCGGCGTGATATGTAAAAAAAATAAAATGTCGATTTTTATTTGTTTTTGTAGGTTATGACTGTACCGCAAAATCGCCAAAAAATTTTTGTAACTTTCTGGCATAGTTTTTTACAATATATATTTTTTCCTGGGTCTCTAGGGTGGTTGCAGAACGCTATTAGTCGAATTTTCAGCCAAATAATTTCGAATAACCAATACAGGTTGAGCTTTCTGGCTGCTTTGAGCTTCACGCGAACGACGCATAATGCTCAAATAATATTCCTTGTTAATAGTTTGGACCGACGACGGAAGGAGTTCACCACACCATGATAATCGAAGAAAACGAAGTTTTGCTACTTTGTGATCACAGTTGCTGTTATGGATAATTCAGAGTAATTAGAATTGATAGAAAATTTTGACGTTAGCAGCTGTAGTAAGAACGAAACAAGTTACAGTGATCATGAATTATTACTTTTCTTTTTAAATATTTCAAATATTGATATTTTTTATTTCGATGTTTTATAGAATATACTTATGTTTTATAATATATGTTCGATATTACACTATGTCAAAATAACGATGTCTTTTACTTATAAGCGCTAATTAAAAAATTATCAACTTTTATAATAAACGTTATTTAATTTTCAACAAATATTGAAATACTCTAGTTTCTTTAGGTTTTAACATTTGCCTTTTAAATCTTTTAAAACTAATTTTTTATTACCTTTTTCTTAAACTCAACAAATTTTATAAATTTGGCTTGGCACTTTATGCATAACTTTAATTTTTCGTTGGCAATAAAAGGGCAGCTGCGCTATTTTGGATCTCTCAATAAAAATTTTTTGAAATTTTCTTCATCTTATTCGACATCAAATTTTGCAACATGATCCAATTCAGTTTTATGCATACCTTTCGAGTTTTAATTGAGTGTTACTAATTTAATATTTCAACGAAAATTTCCTATCGTTATAAATCGCACTTGGAATTTTAACCAGGATTTGCCAGCAGGTCGCTTCATTATACAATATTGCATTAAATGTATATTATTTTTTTTTTTATCAAAAGAAGTAAAATTGTTTTAATTTGTTCCTTTCTGGAAAGCTATAAAACTACCACTTTGGTGGAAATTTAGTGAACTCCTCAAATTTATGTTAATTTTATTATAATACGTCTCTTTACATGGTTTTTTTTTAATACGATTTTTAAATAACACGGTGATTTCAAAATCAGTTCCTTCGAATTTGCTCATGAAAAACTTACCAGCAAAAATGTATTTGACGATTTTTCTGAAGAAGAAAGTTTATATCATAAAAATCCTCAGAAAGCAGTTCATCTATTTAAAATGTTATTATCGGACGGAAATCTTCATTATATGATTTATAATAACACGGTTTTTGGATAACATGTATCGCCAATTTTACTATAGTAATCGTATATTTTGTTGCACGGTTTTTTTCTACACGGTTTTTTCCTACACGGTTTTTTCCTACACGGTTTTTTACTATACGGTTTTTCGAGGAACATATCGACCGTGTTAAAAGAGTTGGGTGTAGATTGTCTCACAAATTCGACCCTAACCTAAAGACTTGTATACAAGTATAAGTATAATTTTACGAAAATCGTGATATGACCAACCGTTTGAAAGAATGTAAATCGAAACCGGAATATCCAGGTACTATACTACCTGGATTTATTTTTTTATGAAACCTTTTGATAAACGTGAACTGTATGAAAAACATCTCCATAACACATTCAAATAGTCGTTAAGACATTATCTGCCATCTGTCTACATCCCTTATTTTCACATACAAGTCCCATTGAGTCGGCAGGACCCCTGAACCCGCCTGTAGAGCCCGGGGGCTAAAATTTTCGAAGATTTATCAGAGCTTAATCTAACCCTGGATCAGCGCATCCCCTCCCGCCAAAAGCCATCCAACGAGTTGTGCAGGAGAGGCGCACACAAATAGAACGCCTCCAGGAAAAGCAGGAAAACGGGAAAGCATTCGATTTTGTAGTAGTCGTGTCGTTTATCCCGGGGGCCGTAACGAGCGCTTGACTCCTGGCATTAACCTCCCACGATTATGGCGTGTACCAGCGCCCATCGCGGCGCAATTCATTGTGCACATAACGGAACAAACATACATAATGGAAGCGCTATCAGGCGGAACATTATTTTTATTTATAGTGTACAATGAACAAAACAATGCATTATAGATTTTTCTTTCAGAGTACGGGGTGGGCGCTTTGTTGGCTCTATCTGGCTCTCCCCGCGCTGGGATGTTTGGGTGGGGGTTAATGTATGTTCAGCGGGTTCTTCTTTTTTTTTTCCCCAGCCTTCTCCGAACTACCCTGTGCAGCCCCCTGTCGCAATAGTCCAGAACTCTGGAGGACTCGGGACTGTCTCCGGCGGTCGAATCATCAAAATTGTGTTGTGGAAGCGGAATGTCTAGACGTGGGTCGTTATTCCCGATAATGACCTTTATATCAGCGCTTTCGCCCCAACGAACGGCCCCGGGAAGCGCCTGATGACTTCGATTAATTAAGGAAAATCGTTAGGGAGCTGCTGCTGGTGGTCCGGTAAGGGATTGAGAGAAACAAGGCACCCGCGTGGACGCGTGGGCTATTTTCTCGAAATTTTTTTTTTCTTGAAAACTTTCTGGCAAAGTTTCTTTTATCCCAAGGCCTATGGCCGCATATATCCTGAGGTGGAGGGTGGTGGCCTCATAATGGGGCAGCGCGCCCGCCCACTTGCTAATAGCTCGTAAAGAATTTTTAATGGACTTTTCAAGCAATTTCATTTGATCATAACATAAAGCTCCACGCCATACACTAGAATTCTCATACCGATCCACTCGCCGGGCGTGCAGGGGGCGGGAAAGAAAAAACACGAAATAGAGGAGCAGAAATAATTCCAGGGCATGGTCCTGCAGGACTTTTATATCTATATATATATGTATATATATAAAAGCGGACGTGTGTGTATATATATGTATATATTCCCCGGCTCGAAAGCTGGGCAGGGGGCGTCTCGGGGCGCTCCAAGGAGGAGAGAATTTTTCCCGGTTCATCGAGTCAGTGGTTCGTTAGCAATAAATATCCTGGTCCAACTTCTGGGAGGGAATTATGATTATTTGACCCTTGCCTCGCTGCCGCGCGCCGGGAGCGCTCCAGCCGGCTTCCGCTCGTAGCGTAGGGGTTCATATTCGGTGATTTAATGTTGCGAACATAACCGGATGAGAAATCTCTCTGCCGGAGCATAACTTCCGTGGACCACATTACGCTGGCATAGTTATGCTATGCGGCAGTCGATCTCATCCCTTGCAATTATCCCCCACACTCTCCCGGCCCGCGCCTTATCCTGCCCGCTCGCTCGTGTTTCTCCTGCGAATTCGTAGGAATTTTCGAAACTTTGTTCGAATAACGAGCGACCGGTACGTGTACGAGCGCTAACTGCCAATTGCCGAAGACGACCTCTGCCGGCGGTGGTTATCTTGTGCGCGATTGTGCATCCATTGTGCCCCACATCGTGTCGCTTCGGTCGTTATGGGGCGCTACTCTCGAAACAAAAGGAATCGATTTCGATTCCCCGAGGAGCATATGTTTTTCCTGGCAAAAACAATAAACATTTACAGATGGTACACGTGTGCCTCGGAATTTCGAAGTGCTTTTCATTATTTATATGGAAGAACCCTTTCTGGGACGTATCGGCGGGATTAGGTGTGGAACATTTCGAATCGCACGCTCGAGTGCAATAATAACTTGCTCCTTACTCCGGATCGGGATATGGAACCCAAAGGGACGCCTCCAAGTGGCATAAAATTGCTTAATGGAGCACTTTTATGTCGGGAGGAACAGGAACAGGTACAGGTACAAATATAGGCTGAATGTATATTAACATTGGTTGGAGCAGAAGTTTTTGAGGGGAAAATATTATTTTGATACCCTTCATATTTTGTATCTCAGGCTTATCAAGTTACATAAAAAGATCGATGCGGGAATTTACAAGGTGATAAATGTTTTTTCTCACCTGGATCGCGGTAGGTTAATGCAACATTATATGGATTTTAATGGTTTAAATGCATTTAATTTAAATATAATCTACTATTTAAGAACTCGTAAATCCTTCACTCTTATGACCTTACAATAATTCTTTTTAATAATAATTTGTTTCCATGCAACAAAAGCAGAAAAATAACAATTTATTATACGATCCGAAATTACCAGATCAATAATTAAATGTCTCTAATGCTGAAAGACATAATTAACGTAATTAATTATTTTAATTGTAATATATGACAAAACTATTACTAGTTATTATTAATTTAAAGTAAAGTCCTACATAAAAGAATAACAAAAGGCATTTTATTGACAAACTTCTTGATTTTTGTTTTCTGAATCGATAAAACAAAATAGTGGAATCGATTAATATTTATTTTATTTTATTTTTAAAGTTAATATTTATTAGCAATATAATTTATACTTAGGGTGTGTGCTAATTTTACTTTAGATTTAGGTGTTTTGAGAACTTAATTGTGCCAATTCATAAACAATTCTTTTCGTTATCAGGACTACCGAGAAAAACATGAAAATTGATTTTCTATACTTGCTTTTAATTATTTTAAAATATTATAGTAATAGAAATTAATATAATTTTAGAAATCTTTATTCCATATTGTTGCAGTTGAATTAACTGATATTAGGTTTAAACGCTAAACGCTAACGCACTCGATTTTTGCCTGTGAGTACCTAACAATATTTAGTTGACTCTAACTCAAGATTAAATAATCTTCCATAGTACAATCTGTTGCAAAAATTTTAATAGAAAACTAGTACACTATTTTATAATAATACAAAATATATGCAAAAAAAAAGGAAAGCAAATGATTAATAAGAAAAGGAAATCGTAAAGTAGGTGGGATGAAAAGAAGTAGGCCATATGTATAAAACTGATTAATTAAAAACCTAACTATAAATATAAAATTAAAAATTTAAAAAAACTGTTATTAGGTACCTATTAATTAGCAAGCTGAAATGTGCAAAAGTAAAGATTTGATATTAGTGTTCATTAGTTTTAAGCTAAACCGGATGTAAAAATTTAGGATTAACGATGATCTCTTATGTTTTTTTTTTTTTAGTTATTATATATATAAATATTTATTCTTTCATATAAAAATCGCACCTTATTAGTTATAAAATCATTAATTTATTAATTTAGATCTGATTTCGTTTGAATTTTTCTTTGTTTGGGCCATTTAAGCGAAAAATTTGAAATAAAGGGTGTTCCATAAAGAATTATATGAATATATCTGAATAAACTTTGAATGGTTGAAGTTATTTAATGAAGGACTGATTTTAAAGATTTAACTGTGGAAAAAGCTGATAGTGGATTTCGAACTGGAGTGGGTTTCAAATTTTATCACGGACCAACATAAAAAGATCACAAAATGCAAAGCCTTCGATGAGCTTCTAACTCACGTTGCGATCTTGACCACAAACTATCTTTATTTTTGTGCACACCAAAGGGATATGAAATTTGAACGCACTACAGGTTTAGTTAGTTTCAAACAAATGATCTATTAACAATAATTCCTTCGATCTTCTATTTTTGTTTAAACTGCACTACTCACGAGTCTTTTGCTTTGCAGTTTTTACTTTCAGCAGAATGTTCTTTTGACCAATAGATTTCAATACTTATTTTACAGATTTTGATAGACTTCCTTTTGTTATTGTATCTGCAGTATTCCTTGACCTGGTGGTAACTTCCTTTTTTCAGAACAAAGTGTTTATGCTATACTTTATTCTAAATGTCTACTTTATATTAACGTTAAAAGTTTTAACCGACAAAAGTACAAATGGTTCAATGACAAGTTGAGTGGTACCATGGTAAGTACAATAAATTTAAATTAGTTCGATGATATTTACAATTTAACATTTGTAATAATTTAACATTTTAATGAAATAGCATTCACCGTCCATACATGCAATTGATTAATGTGCTAATCTCCTATACTAATATTTTCCTAATTTTATCTATTTGTTACTTATTGACAAACAGGAGAAAAATATTAGAGAGTCTAATCTTCAGATAAGTATTCAATTTAAGTGTGTTGTCTATAAATGCGATGATTTGTGCTTTCTTTTCAGGTCCCTCTTCAATTCAATTCATTTAGGGTTGTTTTTTTTTTTATAGATATTGTACAGAATCTTGAAGTCAGTAGATGTATTTATCAACCCTCTGGCTCTAACTATGCAAAAGATAGCCGTGTGCATTCCGTGTATTATGTATTTTATGAAATACAAACTTTTATCTGTATAAAATCGCAAAATATACGTATTTTATAACTTCCTCTGTACACCACAGAAATAAATCTCGTGTTTGAGCATGAGTACAAGGAGGAATGGCCACTTTCGTTGGCTCAAAACAAGTAGAATTATTTTAATGAATAGTTATGTTGCTGACGACGTCATTAGTGTCGACTGGAAGATATATCTGTAGCCTATGGGACTGTAGATTCTGTACGTTGAGAAAAAGCCGAGGGACACGACTGCGGGGCCCCCATTTGCGCAATTGCAATCGAATGAGGAAGAGAAAAGCAATTTGCAATAAACTCTAATTCCACATAACATAACGACCGAGCATAGGTTGCATAGACAGCGTTACGCGCATGCGGCTCGATGCTCGACGTGCCTAAACACCGGGCTCGGGAGTGTCGGGAACAGGAGTCAGCTAAAAGGCCTATAAAATCTGATAACGACCAAATAATGTCCCGGGAAGGCTCGGAAGGGGCGGCGGGCATCGGGCGTCGTTTGCGTTCAACCGAATTATTTCGCCGGAACTGAGCTGGTGCATTTAAACGCTTTAATGGGGCCTGCTGCACTTGTACGTCACTGGGCCGTATTTCGCCTAAATTGTGCAGAATGCAATTCGACTGCCCGCCCGCCGCAGGATATTGTTTAGCCGAGCGGATATTTACGGGCGGCAATGCTGGGCCTTACCCTGCCCCAGACCGCCCCATGAACTGACTGTTTCTCGATTTTTTATTCCCTGCCGAATGCTGCAGTCAAATCGACCGAACGGAGCCCGCCCGGGCAAGTGCAGGACATATTTTGCCTTAAGCTCGCAATAAAATTTTACGACTTTTCACCGAGCTGGCATGCCTGTGCCTTTGCGAGCCGATCCGGGACCGGGACCGGGACTGGTATGAGTGCCCGCACCCACTCCCGCATCCGCGCCGGGATGGATGAAAGGAGCAGTGCATGAAACCCCGTGGTTTATGGCCGGCTAAAACAATTGAAAATCCTTTCTCATTCGAATCATTCGGGCAAGCGCTCTGTTGCCTAACAATTCCCATGGTGTTAATTTACAACCCTTCGCAGCGAGGGCCCCCGACAGCCTCGGCAGCCCCGGCAATAAAACGAATTGCACAAGACATCAGCCCTTTCAACCCCATTCGAAGTGGATTCGAGTTTTGACACCGAATATGATTTATGTCTTTACGACCTGCCGAAGCCTTTCTTTTCAACTTTTCTTCAAAGTTTGTTTATGGTCCGCATATTTTTCTTTTTTCCTCCCTACTTTCCGCAGTTGCGTAAATTTCAGTTTTTTTTCCCCTAATTCTAGGAAAAATGTTTAGCTGTCTAGCTCGTTGGATTGTTCGATTTTCTTGAAATCGATATAAAGAACTGCGAAACTAACTCGTACTTTTGGCAATAGATATTTATTTAAATTTTCCCTTTTTCAAGTGTACATAAAACAAAATTAAAGTGGAAAATATACTATTTCTCATTCAAGTAGACACAACATTTTTTCAATTAAGCAAAAACAGAACCAAACTAAAAAGACACTTTTGCCAATTTATTTAAAGTTATCACAATTAACTACATACGTGGTAACAAATTAAACTGCCACTCATTATAGAAAAATTTATCATTAGACAAAACAAAACTAACTTTACTCCAAATAAAAACCAATTTATTTGACTGTAATAAATTTAAATCAATTTAGACAAGTGTCTGTTTAATTGGGTTTTGGTTTTACAGCGACGGTGAAATATAAATTTGCTATATGATAAAAAATAATTCGGAAAGTTTGGAAGTAGGTAAAGCAATAAAATCATAAAACACAAATTAACTAAGGTAAATCATAAGAATCGAATATGAAATCCTTCGAGACTCTAATAATTTTATGATTTTCTTGAAAGTGGAATTTATTTTAAGAAAAATTAATGGTATGAAATTGTTAAGACTGCAGTAAAATATACTTTGTAGGATCATTTTTTCATTAGGTAGAAGTGATAACGAAGAAATTACAAATCTGAAATCTGAGAAAACTAATGCCCTAGACAGACAGCGCACTAAATTAATAATTAATTAATTACTCATTTAGCACTAATTATTAATTAATGAAGTGGTGACAGAAAGCCATTTCTTAATCATCCTTTATCAGCCGTCAGTTATGCAATAGTCCATGTGCTTTTCTTCGTCTTGTTCTTTGTAATGGATAGCGCAAAGCAATGCTACAACTGGTATAGAAGTACAGTACTGAATTCTAGTACACTTTTCATTATTTAGGTAAAAATTATGAAAAAAGTATGGTCACTTCAAGTCATAAAGTTTTTCGTCATTTAGCGGCCATAATGATGATAAGCCCATGACAGACAAACATTGTATGTGTCAGTCACTGTTTTATTAACATCATTATTTTGCTCTAGGGACTCGCTTAGTTCCCTTTACCTAAAAACAAATTTGTAATTGCTACAAATTTGTGCAGTCTAAAATAAACAAGACTGCCTTTAGGAAGTATAAAACTAGGGAAAATCCCGAGTTAATCTTTGGGACTTGTTTCCAATTTTTATTCTATTGATTTGATAATGCTTTGTAGTGATAAACACTAGATATTATTATATTCATATTTTGAAAGCATATCATTCTTGTTCACTTATTTCTTCTTCCAATAGAGAGACTTTTTATATATATATTTGCATACTTAAATTATGATATTTGAATGCCAAATAAGTTATGTATAATTTTTAATTTAGTTTTAAAATTAGTATGTTTTAAAATATTTTTCAAAACTATATGAACCGTTGTTTTTAAAAGTGTTATAAGTCCATTTTTTCATGAATTGAGATAATTATTCATGAAATGAGATAAGGGTTTGCATTTGAATCAACTTAAAAATAATGGCTTAAGCTAATTAGTTCGGGTAATGTGTTTAAGACTATTAACTTGTTAATTTTTATTATGTAGAAATAATTAATAAAATTTTGAAAGAAAATAAACGATTTTTTCGTCTACCAATACAAAAATTGATCTCTCATAACTTTAAGGGCAGTGGACATTAAAGTAGTAATTAATAATTAATGCGATTAGATATTTGTTTTAATTATCATTATTTGTATTATTTATGAGCTTTATTGTACATCATTGAGTGTGCAAACTAAAAAGAGGATATTTATGTCTAACTAAAACTACTATTAACTAATATTTTCCAAGAATGGACTTACACCATTTTCAAAATAGAAATATAATTTTTCTATTTTAAACAGATGATGAAAATGATCCGAAGTTTTCTAAAGCTATGTTTTAATTTTAAATATCTTATTGAAGTATGTATTAGCTTAAAAGATAAATAAAACTTAAAATTAAATACGCTTTGGGTCTTTGTATTAGTGAATTTACTATATGCCACGAAGGACAGGAATAGGTACTCATAAAATTATGCTAGTTTAAGCCAAGATAAGTGACCATTTCTCTCCTCCTTGTCCCTTTCCCAAATATGGGATTTATGATTTTTGACAAAGCTCGTCTAATCCTAGCTAAGCAGGATCACCTTTGACCAGAAGCAGGACATCGGGGGCATAAATCGGAGAGTTATCTCCGGCAATCTGCACACCATAGGCCGGGGGCAGTTAAGCGCACCTAGATCAATAGCCATTTGGCAAATTAACGGCGGATAAACAGAGCGAGGAGCATTAAAACATGATTTCGCATAACACGTCCGGGGAGTGTACAAACAACTGGTGAACCGCTAATCGAGCCGGTAGTGTTTGTTTACGCGCGTCCCGGTCATGTTTGGATGTGCCCGGGCGCTTCGGGAACGTGCTCAACTAATTCCCCTCATTATAGATGTAATAATTGAAACTAATGGCCGAAATATGCCTCGCCGCTTTAATGGCCGCTGCATGCTCTTGGCTAATGGACTGCTGGCCCGGATGAGTCATGCTGCGGCGGGGGCGGTCAAAATAACTCCAGAATTTGAACAGGTCCGCATCGCATTTGCGGCTGTAATGCAACATTTTTAATGTATAATGCAATGCAATTAGAGGCTGCGACAAATAGGCGGATCTCGTTCTGAAATTAGGATGAATTTATAAATATAAGCGGTATTAAAGCAATAATAATAATATTATCTAGTTGTGATTGTTAAAAGATTCAATGTTGTTAGAGAAACAACTGAATGTTTTATTTTTTGACACATATTTTTACAGTATTTTCCCTTTTTATTATTATTTTTGGTAGATTTTCGACTACGTTTAATCAATTGAGATAATGAGAAGATGACGTGGTTTTTTCAATAAGGACCTCTACTGATTTTTTAATCTGAATTAATAGTCCAGTAAAAGCGCGAGAAAAAGAAGCCAAATATATGACAGTTTTATTTTATTACAAAATACATGCTATTTATGCATGCTTTTTTCTCAATCCAAATCGATGTATCTTCCATTATAATAAATTATTCGTTATGCATTTTTTATACAAAATATAAAATAACAGATATATTGAACTTTTAAAGTTCCCCACTTTTTTTTCTATTTAATTGCTCATACTTCTTTTTTATTGAAATTACGAAAAAAAGTTATTTAAGCAAAATTCTAGATAATATAATTCTCTATAAAAATTATCTCTATTTCAAATTTTGTCTAACACATAAAATTGTAAATATAATATCAAACATATGTATTCATGCTTTGTTAATAAATAAGAAAAAAAAAATGATTTCAAAATGTTTATGATTTTGTGATACATGCTTCTTTTTGTCATTTCTTTTGAAACGAACGAATTGCGAAATTTTATTTAAAAGGGTTGGGATATTAAAAGAAATTCATATTGACAAAACTTTTAATATATAATATATAAACCTAATTACTTTACTTTATAGTTGTGCACACCTGGAGCGGGTAATTAGGGACTCAGATTTTAAACCAGAAGTTTTTTTAAATTTCTGAATTCAACTATGGTTCTTTCTTAGTAAAAGAAGTCTAATAAGTATACCTTGTGGTCTGAGTTATTTATTCCAATGAATTTAAACAAAATTTTTTAAGCATACCTTTTCTTATATTGATTTTAAGTACCTTGCTTGTATCAATTTTTTGAAAATTCAGTATGTTTCAATTCATTACAAAGGTATCAAAGTCTAATAGTTTCATAATTTAGTATATACAAAAGCATTGTACTAGCCTATAGAAAGTTGTGTGCCGATTTGGATTAAACAAGGCACAAACATAAGATTGATCGTGTGTGGGCAAATTGGTGTAAGCATAAGATTGTCGCAAAACCATCCCAAACTTTCAGTTATTTTGAATTTTTCGATGTTTTTACGTCAAAAGAATTTCTTCTGATATAAAAACCTGGACCAGGAGAATTTTTTAAAGATTTAATTTATATTTTGTACGACGTTGTTCTATGCGGGCAACCTGGTCACAAAGTTAGATCGCTTAAAACCATCGTCGTGTGTGGCCACCTATACACTAATATTTTATTGCAGTCTATACTAAAATAACTTAAGAATGAATTAAAGAGAATTTAATTCGGAGATTAAACATTTTATCAATTTGGACCCTTCAACTGCTTCAACGTCCACTGATTTAGTAAGTACTTTCGAAAAATATTTCTAAAGATCTCAATCTTTTATAAAAGGAAAGAAAAATTGGATACAAATATAAATAAAAGTCTTGACAGAATAATTTAAGATGTTGTTAAGAATTATGCTACTATAAAAAAAAACGTATCCGATTTAGTTAATGAGAACTCCAGAAAATAATTGCTGGTATGAATTCTTACAGTAGCGCTTGCAGCTTAAACGTGCGACATAATTCTTCGTTAACAGGCAGAGCTTATCTCTAATTAAAAATTTAATTGGGTGTACATCAGGAACATCCCGCAGTTGTAATTGCATTTATTTGCGTTCAATAAATTTCCCTCGTAGTCCCCTTTCATACCCTCACCTCGTAACAAAAGTACTCGAGTCGCTAACCCACATCTTGTCGCGTATCTAATTAGCGAAGAACGCGAACGAACTCAGGTACTCTACGCACCTTCGCGACACGACGCGCGTACTAGCAGCAGCGCCCCGCACTACGAATTCATGACGTGGCGCAATGTTTCAATTATAAATTAATAAGAGCTCGGATTTATGCGAACGGGGCCGTTTGAATTAAAATTTTATCTAGAATTATTCATCGCCGGCAAAACGACTCTCGCCGCGGTATCTGGGCGCGTTTTTTCCACGCCGCCATTTGTTTCTGCGGCTTGGTTGTTTGTGGTACGTTTGTATGAACGTAGATAGGGCTCCTCACCTTGAGCAAGGCTCCGGAGACTCCGCGGCCATGTCTGTAAACGCGGAAATTTATTACGCTTTGTCGGTGCTGTACAGGATTTCTGCAGGTCGTAAAGATAAACCTAAATCACCTGATTCTGATCTTTGCTTGCCGACAGCAGAAACTGCCATCGAGATGTTCGCGGAATTTTTTTTTTTTTTACCTTTTCTCGCATTCATTACTCGTGTGAACCCGAAAGGTACTCTCGAAGGGTTCAGAGCAATATCTGATGGTAAGTCTAGTCTAGGATGTTTTTTCGTTATAACATAGTATATTATCCAACAACACACCCGTTTTAGTGTTATTTGCCTGTCTGTTTGTTTTGTACATCGAGAGAAACATACGTTTATTTTAACTTTGTTTTATATTTAAGCTTCATATGAGAAAGATAACAATACGGTATTTTTCTGTAAAAACTCACTGCAAAAATATATATTTTTTTCAATATTTAATAAAATTATATCGCAAATTATCCTATTAAAAACAGTAGCGTGTAAAATTTATGTGAGAAAAACACGATTTTTATATATAAGACTGGCTGAGCATATTGCGGGCGCTCGGACGAAGATATCACGGTCTGTTTTTTCTAAATATTTAAAAGAAAGTAAATGAAATATTGAAAGCTAAATTTAGAGGTGAGAACATTGTAAATGATCATTTAGATATTACCATACCATGAACCCCAAAAACCTTGTAATATGTCATCTGAATCAGCTGATAGCGAATGAATAGAGCGAAACGCGTCGAACTTTTCAAACAAATTAATAAAGTATTAAATAACACGTTAAAAAGTGCCTTTCAATTAATCATGAGCAAATTCTAAAAAGTGTTAAAAAAATTTAATCTAATACATGGCTTAGATCTATCTCCTCTAGTCTGGAAATTCAATAGTAAATGAATAGTTTAAAAAACTTCTTTTAATTTGCATTCTATTAAATATTTTAAGTAGATTCAGTATTAATTATAGGATAGGTATTTATTTCTAGTTATAATCATTCAATAAGTTATTAAATTATATGTATTATACATCATAGTATGTTTTATAATGTAATACCTTCTCTAATCAATTTTTTCTTTTTCAATTTAATTATTCTGTTCTTTTTGAAGTTATAAAATACAATAATTTTTTCGTAAGTTCAACTATTTCAAGATCACAATACCTACTTATATTAGTTCGACATTTATAAAATATATATTTATAAGTAATTGATTAATTAGCTTAATAAGAAACATATTGTAATAAGTTTTGAAATTAATTATATTATCCTTTTTTGCGATTTTATACAATATTATACCACATATCTAAGGATTCTTTTAAATAGGTATGGCTTTTTATGGAAAATTTCTTTCTATACATCCCAAGTACCAATACTTATATTTTTAAACTATTTCATTTGACTTGATACCTCTGTATAGTTAAAATCTCGCAATTGATTTTTTTATACTTCCGCCAGATCGATTCAAGTGTAGCATACAGGTTCAGTTTTGATGACAATATAACGTACCGTCAAAATTAATCGTGAAGATTTAAATTCTGGTGTAGTAGCTTTTGTTTTCTCACTTGTAAGGTATAAAGGAATGCCATGAAAATTGGCACTCAAAAATTTTCGTAGTCACTGATTTCGAAAATCGAAATTTTGTAATATAGTGTATGATGACGAACAATTTTGGTGAAGAGTTTCTTTTGTACTCTAAATAAAATTGTTTAATTTAAAATATTTTTATACTATATTCCTAATTGTGTATTGGTTAAAATAATTTCTTCGCTGTTGCAATACTTTAAGAATTTTTGATGATCAACCCTAAACGCTAAGATTTAATGCAGTATATTTCATGTTCATGCTAAATCGCAGTTTAATATAATATTATTTTCGGAATTGTGAAAATAATAAAAATAATTTCGAAATATACATTTTATACGAAATATAGGGTGATTTTGAGATGCAATTTTTTTTTCTTCCAATTAATCTGCAGCCTTTGGAAAATTTAACCATGGAGCAATACATAGTTGAACAACATGTAAAAGTTAAGAATATTAAAAATACGCACATCCTGAGCCAGATTAGTTTTGGTGGGCATTTGCCGGATATAGTGTTTCATTCATAAATGCCATAGATCAAAGGACACCATGAAATTAAAAAAAAAAAATATTTTGATAAATTTCAAAATTTATATTATTTTGCTTCTACACTTAGAAAAATGAGCATCTTATATTTAAAGAAATCTTGTACTAAAAAAAGGGAACGAAGGAAAAAAAAAACCCAATTTATTATTTCTAAAGAAGTACATATTTCGTATTTTTAAAGAAATATTTACTTAAATCTTGTAATATTTCTTAAAATTAAAGCCCATTTTACTTAAATCTATTCCAACGACAAACTTAAAATAAATGAATATTCCTTTGGCTCGTATTTCTTTAATTTTAACTACGATTTTACTTGATTTTAGTAATTTTTTTACTTAGTTTATATTCAACTACGGTTATTTCAATTGAGCTTTTTTAAGATAAATGATATGCATTTTAAAATGCATTATTATAAAAATAGGCTAAATTTAATTATAAATATTATTTTGGTGTGCGGAAATCAGACAGAATGCACTTTTAAAACTTCTTAAGTGGTTCAAGTGAGTTCCGCAGCCTTGACCTCAAAACTAAATTCGTGTTAATTTAGCAGGCAATAAATATAATAGTCCATAAAAAAGAAATGGCTCTGTTTACTGCATCTTGAGTGCAGCCCGCGCGTCTGTTTATCGCTCGCTTGCGACAACTTAAAAGGTGAAAGCAGCCGTTACTCGCCTTAATGGGGTTGTACAACATTTTTACGGCCGCCGAACACGTCCACATGTCACTTGAAGACGTCTCGAGATGTCTTACGGCCGCTTCAGTCCTCCACCCCCTCCTAAGGGTGGCGTGCACTCGAGTGATTTACGCAGGCACACCTCAAAGGCACCAAACGTCTCACTCGTAATGCCCCCGCCGACGACAGCAGCTGAGGAGCAGAGGACGTCAATGCGGAGCGATGCGAGCCCATAACTCAGGACGGCGAACGCAAGCAGCAATAACCGTAGGCGAGGTGAACGTGGTCGGTAACGGTAACGTGCAGGTACGCCATGCTGTCGCCGCTCAAACATGGCAGGCCTGGTCCGGGCCAAGACGGCGCAGGTGACCCGGGCCGGGCGGAGAGCGGCAGCGGAGCATCAAATGGCCTCGCATTTCCATTTTAGAAAGGAAAGGCCGGCCTTCTTTGGGAATTTATCCGACGAGGCGTGGCTGGGAAAAATAAGGAAATTCTTCCAAAAAAAATTCACTGCTGCTTCGGCAAAAAAGTAAGAAGAAAGAACGATCCTTGAGGGCGAGGCGGACTCGTTCGGCCCCGAAAGGATCTTGGGTTGATGGAGATTAATGTCTTCTTCTGCTCCGCTTACAACTGTTGCCTTAAAAGGGACGCAGGTAAGGAGGAGTTTTATTTATGACTTTGATTAAGATGTAACTTTCAATTAATATTAACTGAGTTTTATTGATTTATTAAACAAAAGTTGTTATTAGATGTTACAACACTAAACAAGAAAAAATCTCTGTGTTTGGCTTCTAAAGCAATTTCATGAGAATATTCCATACCAGTGGCAGGAGGCATCTAAAATAGGCTTTTAAAAAATTTATATATTGTATTTCATTAAATATTCGTACAAAGTTTTAAGTAATAAGAACGATATCTTTGAAAGAGCACTCTCAAATATTTCAGTCTTAAAAATTACTCTATTTCTGAAACATATAATTTTGAAACTCTTCGTAAATGTTTCAAAAAGATCAAAAAGATTGGAAAGATCCAGAAAGTTTGCTCTGCAGGATATTTTAAATGAAACAGGCTCAGTTAGTTGTAAGTTCGTAAATAAGAGTTTAAACCATATATATAATTTAATATTTAAGGGGACTCGGTGGTTTAGCGCCCGAAAATTGGAGGTAATTTTAGGATATTTTTTAAGGTTAAAATAATTAACAACGATATTGAAACTTTTTAAGTGTATTGTAGTACTCATGGTGTATACAAAAACATTTTTTTTCTTTAATTAAAAAAACAATGAATTATGTTTAAAATGGCGCTAAATAAGACCCCCTCAAAAAAATGTACCTGGATGGTGTGATAGGTTTCGAGTCTTCTATTTATCTGAGAATTAACAGCCAAGAAAATTATTAATCAGTATGAGTGTAATTAAAGCTGGAACTACGCGCTTTTGAAATTAAAACTCTGAAAATAGGCTTTTTTCTTTTAAATGTAAAAAAAGGCCATAGCCTCTGGTGCTCTGAATAACATATCAAAATTTCAGATGATTCGGCTGGATAGTTTTCTCTTTTATCACAACACCATGTAAAAAAAATGTAGTTTCAAGATAAATGCGTTTAAAGTTTGTATGGATACTACTACGTTCGCTACCAGCTAATAAGGATTATTAACTTGAAATACTGTCAATGTCTTTATAAAAATTTGACAGTATATTCTTGAAAGACTATACTTTCGAAATATCGAAAGTCCCAGAAAATATTTGAACTATATTTGTTAATTTTTAAAAAGAAATCATTTCAATTTAACTTTTAGTCGACGTTAAATTGATAAGAAATTCGTCATAACTTAACATAATCAATGCTCGTTTCAACTACCATGTATAGTTGTTGTTTTTAGATGCTTGCACGAAAGTTAGTTTAAGACAGTTGCCTAAAATATTGATCTCTAGATTAATTTTTATGAAATAGCTTAAGGGGTTATTCTCATGTAAAGGCATAAATTTTACCTCTTTCTAGGGGATTTTTTTTTATAAGACAATAAAATTCAATCACTTTAATTTTTTTATATGTTTTTATTTATATCTTAAACTGTATAAAAACATTTTTTTTTTTTATTTTACATTTTTTATATATTTTTTTTTTAATTAAATTAGACACCAAAAAAAAAGCGGGTCACTGGTCAGTGTGATAGCGGCTGTTCATGTTGTCCGAAATAAAAAAATCAGAATTAATCAATTTCATTGAAAAACAAAAAAATGGCGGACTGTAGAAAAAAAAGTTACGAAAATCTTGGTTTTTTTTGTTAAAAATCGTTTAAAAAAAATAAGAAAATATTTTCGAAAATAAACAATTCTGGTACGGACGCTAACTATTACTGTGTAGAAGAACATATATAAATTTCAAAGCAATCGGTTGAATAGTTTTTTTGTTAGGACACTGACCATTTAAAAAAATGATGTTTCGAGAAAAATGCGTTTAAAGTTTCAAGAGCAGAACAAGTCGCTTAGGGCGCGTCGGCGACTATGAGTTGTAACTTATGTAATACTAGGAATTTCGGTCTGAATTTTTCACAGCATATTTTCGATAGGTTTTACTATCGAAATATGAAAAAACAATCGAATAATTTCGAAGAATCGCACGTGTGCACACTATTAAATTTAGCGCAAAACTATGTGTGGAATTATTAAGTAATGATAATAATAAATTACATAATAATGTTTTATTACAAGTTAAAACAAATTTATATGGTGTGTAAATCTTTAAATATGCGGCTGATGTAACCCGTCAAACTCGAATTTGGCACAGAAAATCTTTGCGGATGAGATTCATCATTTTCACTTAATTATAACTCTGCAAAATTTTGTGGTTTGGTTCAGTTTAAACCTATATTTAAGATGTATCGAAAAAGTTAGCTTAGTTCAAACTCAGTTTATTCTGGAAATAAAGTTAATCTTCCAACCAAAAACTCAGCCAAATATGTTGAATATTTTTATATAATTTGCTTAATTCTTTTAATTAACGTTTTTAGGCTAATATTACAATTATATCTTAGTCTCCGAGCATTTAAGAAAAAAGGGTAGTATATTTTTTCGAAATCGATTGCTAAAAGCTTCGTAAACCAACCTAAGGAAACGCAAGACGCAATTACGAGCGATCAAGCGATAACTTTTGATTTCACCTTCTCGATAGGATCGAGGAGATAAAATGCGATTAAGGTCCAGAAAGTGGTCGTTACCTTACATCACCATGCCGTTCCCGCGCCATAACAATAAACCTACGGTTCGGCTGAGGCCCTGGAGCACTGCACTTATTATCCCGCACTCGCCCAATTAACGGAGATGCCACGGTCTAATAAAAGCACACATAGTAAATAAGGTCCATGAACCGCAGGGAGCAGCTCTGGACCACTCTAAATAACAATTAGGGATAACTAATGCCCCCGAAAAGTCACCAGAGCGCCCCCTGCCCTGTTTCGGCGAAGATCATGCGTCCAGCGCCTCGCAATCATCGGAGAGCTTGCTCCCGGTCCCGAGTCCCGGGTCCCATTGAAGGAGACCTCCTCTGCAAATATTTTCCTCCTTGGGCAGATTTACTGCGCCCTAACTCCTGATTTAGTGCGAACAACAAAATCCTTTTAATTGCTCGTAAATTGCGCAGAGCCCCGGCGAGAACAGGCTTCCATTTTTCCAATCAGCCATTAGGTTGCATGTGTGAGGCCCCTTTCGGGAATCGGGAAACGGGAGCCCTGCTTCGGGAGTGTGCGGGCTTTGTGAGAGTTACAGCCGCCACCGAAAAGGGTCTATTATCCTGGGCCAGGGCTCCATAGAGTGCGCTTCCTGATATGTTTTCATATACGAAATGTGAGTTTATGGCTTGCTGAAACAAAAGGCAAATGCTATCGCCGGGGAGCACAATATACACGCCCGGCGGGTCGGTGGGACGACGGGAACGAAACCCGAACCTGGATGCTCTCCGGGTGCGGTGGTGCGGTGGTACGTTAAATAAATAGTCGAGATGAAAATCAGGAAGAAGGGTTGAAACCTTGTTGAGCTCAGGCTCCTCCGCTCCGCTCGCCGTGTTCGGTTCATTCGTCGTTGTCGAAGCCTTTTATTCTCGGCGGAATTGTAGGGTACATATCACCCCACTGCCGCCGCTGCTGCCGCCGCCCCCGGCTGCCGGGCGCATTTCCATTGTGCACGTATCCCGCGAGCGGCAGACGCAGGATCCCTTTTCCGAAAATTGCTATCGTATTTCAGGTGTTAACTGCTCTTGTTTTTAAAACCAATTCACATAAATGTAAATGGTACCGGCTTATTTATTGTTATGGGTTTTTATAACTAATCTTCCTGCAGGGGGTGCGGGAGGGGCGGGGCTCGGTTTGCGGGATGATTTGGTTAAATTACATTACGCGATTGAATTTTCCGCAAAACCAACGTATCTTGGCGCAGCGTTTTCCACTGGTGCGGAACCCATTTTCTTCCCTTAAACGATTTCATGAGTGAGTTACGGAAATTAGAAAAATTGCGTCGAAATTCTTTTTCATTAGTGTATAAAAAATTCACAAAGTATGCTCACTTATAAGAAAAGCCTTCTGAGTGACGTCACGGCACCGTATCAATCTCAATAAAGGAAATTGGTATTGCTTTTAGAAATAAAATAAAAGAAAAATGATTTTTATTAATAAATAATACGTCATCACATATTGTCAGACAATAGATTTTATTAAATTAATAAGAAATCAGCTAATTTTGCATTGAATTGAAAATTACGAATAGTTATTCATAAAAAAACTATTTAATTTTGGGAAGTTAACATAAAATTATTTTGACTTTTACCCACTTTTCGTAAAAAAATTAATCTAATATTTTTTCAAATCCATATTTTAAGTTCGAATAGGTAAAAATAATGGTAATTTGATGCGGTTTGATAGATTCAACTCAACAAAAAATTCCAGATGAGAAACTTTTAAATAATAAAAATAAAAACGCAGCTATTATGAAAATTTTCAAGGAATAATTGAGTGAAAAAGTCAAAGGGACTATTATAGAACTAGGACTATTATAGAAGTTTTTAACGTAGCTAAAACAAAAATGAGTACCTTGATCTATTATTTAAGTTTTCAAAACAAACCGATTATTTCATATAATAGATGGTGAATAAAGATAAATAAATAATAGATGCACGCTCATGAAAAACTTGTTCATGAAGATGTTTAGAAAAAGATGTAATGATTATTGGTATTTAATATTACTAGAATAAAATTCAGGCTTTGTCTATCTGTTATTTATTTATGATTTTTCAAAAAAGCCCAAAATTCAGTCTTCTGTACTTTTTCACTCTATTTTCTTCAGCAAGTACAGCAGTGTGTATTTTCATTTACGTTTTCTTAACACGTTGAGCGCGGCGCCAATATTTCTGATCTTTCCGCTCTGCCGGCAGCGAGTGGGCGCTCCTCTAATGGTGCGATAATGTAAGATGATCAGCGACTTTTAACAAAAAAGGTTGTTACATTTTGTTACATGTGTAAATCCCAGCCATACTTTTGCTTAGAATGCTTTAATAAAGCTCATTAAAACTATATTTGACTACATTTCATTCAGGCGACATTTATCTTTTAACTTTAATACTGCCGATCCCACCGGACCGATATCGGCCTAACGAAAAGTCTAACGCCGGTCCCTAGGGACCGGCGCCGTCCCGGACAAAAGTTCAGCGCCGGTCCCCAGGGACTTCTGGTCATTTAAATGAATTTATTATTTTGAAATACTAATTTCAAAATTTTAATTGAAAATGTAATTTAAAAAATAATACAAACCCCTAATTAATAAAAGTGTAATGCGATGTACTATTGGATTTGGGTCATATGAAGCTTTTTTCTAATATTATTAGTTTACATTTTTAGTTTTTATAATTTGGTACTAGCAAAATAAAATATTGGGTTTCCAAATATCTACCGTAGGTACCTTATGTATTCAATTTTCCTTTACAATAATTCCCATGTTATACAATTCAATTCTCTATACACATCAGTCCTAAATTTCCATTAATAGAAAACTAACTTTCAAAATCGTATTTCGATTATTTGTGTTGCATATTGTCATTTCAGTTTCGTACTAATTCACTACAAAATTGAGTTGATTTTTAATAACTTAAATAAATAAACTCAAGCAGTATCACTTTTATCGCTTTTAGGGAACATAAAGAACTGATAACAATGAGTTTAATATATCCAGTATTTCTTATTCATTTAATTATAATTCCCAATGTTTTCAAAATTTCTTGTACCAAGAATCATCTTGTGAGTTTAATGAGAATTTTATTAGCATAAGGAGGATGATTTTTTTCTTAGTGTAGAAGAAACTGTTTAAGCAAAGTGATAGTTTCCAAAATATTATTTTTATGAATAATATGAAGAAAAAGACCTATGATGGATCAGAAGATAATATAGGAATATAACACCAAAGAAAATATTATTTAATTAATTACATAGCAATTTTTAGCAATCGTAAGCGTCCTCTTTTTCAATATCGTTTAGAATCTAAGAGACCTTTTAAAATAAATATACATATCTACATAATTACTTAAAATTATTGAAAAACTTTAAAAGTCGTATTTTATTAGCGAATTTCATTGCAATCGTTACATTGGAAGATTATTTTTTTCAGAAAACTTTCTGTGGTATGGTTATGACTCGTTTTATGCTAAATTTTTTTTTTTTTTTTTTTAAGTCTTGTATCTGCCTAAAAATTTTATTACAACAATATAATTACATGTTTTTCTATGTTTTCTCATACTTACATAAATTTATTTATTTATTTTATTGTTTCGCTTAATACAAGCTACAGAAATTTACTTAAACTACGACTAGAATAACATTAACCTAAATTGATTAGTCAAAGGGGGCGTGGAACAGGCTGGGATAGGGCGCGCTTAAGGGAGGATTTCTCGAGGTGGAAATCGAAGGCAGTAGAGTTGTTAACCTTCCGTAGCATTCTAGTGAAGGGTTCGAAGTGGCCATAATTGGTACGGTGGGTCGCAAGACGAAAGGTGGGGAAAGATCTAACATTGCGGGGGTTAGTGTTGAGGGATATGCTATGTAGGAGGTCGGGGCAATCGATGAGACCAGCTAGGACTTGGTGGACGAAGACGATATCAGCGATATCACGACGGAAGGAGAGAGGTTGAAGGTCAATTAGTTTTAGGCGGTCTTCATACGGAGGGAGGTTGAGTGATCAGTCCACGGGAGGTTGCGCAGGGCAAAACGAATGAATCTACGCTGGACTGATTCAATTCTGTTAATGGTAGAGGATTGCGAGGGAGACCAAACCTGACAGGCATACTCAAGGAGGGGTCTGACGAAGAAAATGAAGAGCGATTTGGTAACGTAAGGATCGGAGAACTCCTTAGACCATCGTTTGACAAAGCCAAGAGTAGAATTGGCCCTGCTAATAACGTGATCTATGTGGGAACGGAAAGTTGAGTTCACTATCGCATATGACACCAAGATCACAGAGGGAGGTAACAGATGGGATGGGTTCTCCAGAGAGGGTGTAGGATCTGGGAGGAGTAGAGGTGCGCTTACGGGAGAAGGTAATCGCTTGGCATTTGGATATATTTAGATCGAGACAGTTTTTTGAGCACCAGGTACGAAAATTGTCTAGGTCGTTTTGGAGTAGCGATGAATCGGATGTGTCGGAAATTTGTTTGAAGATTTTCATATCGTCAGCATAGATTAGGATGTCAGAGTGATTGATAACGTTCACGACATCGTTGATGGACAATATGAAAAGTAAAGGGCCGAGATGACTACCCTGGGGGACACCGGAACGGGATAAGAAGGGTTTGGAAATCGAAGAGGCGAAACGGACGCTATAGTGGCGATTATCGAGGTAGGAACTGATCCAAGAAATGAGTCGGGGAGGGAGGCCAATATAGTTTAATTTTAGAATGATGATTTTGTGAGAGATTTTGTCGAAGGCTTTGCTAAAATCAGTAGCTACAACGTCAACTTCGTTCCCGTTCTCGACAGAAAGAAGGGTGCGAGACACAAAGGTAGATAAGTTGGTCGTAGTAGATCTACCTTTGATAAATCCGTGTTGAGATGGAGATAGGATGGACTTGCAGTGGAACGACAAGGAGTCGTAGATGAGGCTTTCGAAGAGTTTAGGGATGCATGAAAGTTTAGCGATCGGACGGTAATTTGAGATATCGCTTTTACAACCCTTTTTATGGATAGGGGTAATATAAGAGTCCTTCCAGTGATCAGGAAAAGTACCCTCAGAAAGGGAAAGTTGGAAGAGGTGGGTAAGAGGTTGACTTAGATGGGCAAAGCATTTCTTGAGGATAATAGCAGGAATACCGTCAGGACCGGGGTCAGTATCGTCGACGAGCGCACTGATCTTAGAAGCAACTAGAGAAGGGTCAATGTTTATGGAGACGAAGGAGGTTTGAGCACAGTTTTCTAGGGCGGAGAAGTAGTTAAGGTCAGGGTCGGAGACAAGATCGCAGAAGGATTGACTAAAAAATTCGGCAAACAGATCGGCGATTTCTGTAGGGTTGGACGAGGATGAGTCGCCGAGTTTAAGGATAGAGGGGTAGCCGTTAGATTTGCGCTTAACATTAATGAACTTATAGAATTGCTTAGGATCGGAAATAAGTTTGGATTGCATAGAAGTCAGGTAGTCTTTGTAAAGGGATTCACAACGTTCGGAAAAGAGTGAGGAAATGGCTGAGTAGGAAGAGTAGTCAGTGTTGGACTTAGACAGGAGGAAGGAATGCCAAAGTTTGTTCCTTTTATTACGCAGGGAGCGGAGCTCTTTATCGTACCAGGGTGGTGATGAGGAGCGGTTTATAACGGGCTCAAAGGGTACACAATTTGACATACAGTTGAAGAGTTCGGTATAGAATAGGGAGACGCAGTTATTAATAGGTAGTTGCAAATCTTCTAGGGATGTTAGGATGCTGGAGTGACTTAAAAGGAGACTAAAATTACTGTAGACATTTAAAAAATTCGTAATTCGAACAAGAACAAGTCGTTGGCAAAAACGTTGTAATAAAGAGAATTAAAACTGTGTTCTTAAAATCCATGTAAAATTCGATTATTCTACTAAATGTACTATAAGTACATGTTCTTATCTCACTCCTCACCCTGAAAAAAAATGACAAACACAACAAAGACGCATTTAGAGGGATGATTTTACAAAATTACGGAAGAAGAACTATATTTATTTAAATTAAATATTTTTATTAGATTATATCAAATTTGATTTTTATATACAATTAAGCAGAACTCCTTTTGCTCATTTGTTCTTTTTGCATAATCCTTTTGTTTAACTATTTAAAAAAAAGTGGGAATCTATACAGAAAAGATAGTATGAAAAAGGCATTGGTTTAACACTTTCAATGTTTAAAAACGTAATCTTATAATCTTTGCAAGTTATGTTAATACAGTATCCTTTTATGGTTTGATATAGGAGAAAAAGTAGTGTTCTATTTATTCCAAAGCTCTGTATTCAGCGCGAATACAATTGTCTAAAGTTAACGTACTGTATGAAGGTCAAGAGGTTCAAAAGCGATTGTTCGAATTTATATAAACTTTATCCCATGCGAAGTGTAACCGCGACATTGCGCGACCGGGGAATTTCTCATCCCCCGCGGTTCACCGCAGCCTTTAATTACATTTTCGTCCCACTCATTTCCCGGACGATAAATTCCGTCAATAAATCAAGCCAAATGGCTTAATTTGCATTTTCCCAGGTTGACGAAAACGGCATTGCAGAAAATCGGCTGCGGGTAGAAAACCGCTAAATCGCTAAAAATACAAAAACTTATTGCCATAATCCGCGCACTAGCTTACTTAGTGCTCATTAACGAGTCGCTTTCATGGCAATTGTAATTGCTTCATATTTCTATCAGCACTGGTGAGTTGCAGCCGTCCCGCTGCGAGTTTACCTGGTGCTGGTTTGCCTTCGGCCACGAACCCGGCTAATAAATAAATAAAAGTAAAAATATGAAAATAATATGTCACGCCGCCGCCTCCCAGGTGCATTCCTAGGGGCTATACTTTGACTCATCATAGTACCGATTTTGTGCGTCATAATTTTTATGAGCGATAAAAATATTTGAATGGCTCTTTGACGTTTTTTTACTTAGAAGGATGAATTTTTATAGCAGGATACAGGTTGCGGTAACCTTGACTTGCTTTTTTGCCATTAAAAAGACTCATTGCTGAACAGATTCACAAAAACGGACATTTGGTGTATTTTTTAGTGGTGACCTCTAAAAAACCACTTGTACTTATCTTGTTTGAACATTTTGAGGTCAGTTGATAGCATGAATAATCGCATTTTTTACTTGAACCTTAAGGTGTCCTGCAGTGGGTAAATAAAGGTATGGCCAGAGGTCATTTCCAAAAATATTTGGAACACTCGCTAAGTATCTTAGGATTTCAACATTGCATTCAGGTTTTGTTATATTTGCTATTGTATCTTCGTAAAAATTCAGTAAACTGCGAAAATTAACAGTCAGTTTTATATAAGGTTTTGGTTTTTCTTGAACTCGAATAATTAAACAATTCGTTAAATTATGATAAAATAATAATTAAAACTTAATCATAAAATTAAATTTTTCGTCAATACATAGTGTAAAATATTTCATAATATAAGTACTTCAGATCTTTTATTTTTATTAAAAAATTAACTTCAAAAATAAAGATAAAAGCAAAACAACATTTCTTTTGCCTAGCACATTATTTAATTTCGAATTTCAAACATTCTGCTTGATGACCCAACAAATTTACCATAATGACGAATTTATTTCAGCACTTTATTATTATTGAATATAATTTTAAAAATTATCAAAAACACTTTTTCACAATTTTTAACCCTACTTTTCTTGAAAATGAAACATGATAGAACAGTGTCGTTTTCGGATTTACAATCTATGGAAACTTTTTATAGAAATAATATAACATATGTCCGAAAAAAAAATACATATATTACTGATCTGAGCAATTTATGTGAAAGTTGGTTTTTGTAAAACTACTCAAATAAAAATTGGTGAATTATTTAAAAAGAATACAAATTAATGTAGATTTATTCAATAATTAAAAATTATTTGTTCGATTAAAAATGCATTAGGATGAATTTTTATTCTTTTAAGATTGCAGTTGTAAATATTGGACACTTAATTAAAATAGGCTTCACAAAAATCCAACTTCTCCTGAGATTTTCCATCTTTTACAATCTTGTTTAGATCAAATCTTGCAAATCGAGTTTAATCCACTTCCGGTTATTCGATTAGGTTGAAATTTTGTATACATGTGTAGTTCCGATGACAATACACTTTAATGATTTTATGTACTAAAAATTCAAAATGGCAGGTTCAATATGGCGAACGAATTTTTTCGATAGCTAAGGGTTTTCGGAGGTCGGGATTACAAACCCAAAAAAATAACTAACTAAGTGCTGATGAGTGCACTTCACCAAAAGTAAGTTACATAAGCAAATCACACAAATCTAATCATTATATTAACGTTTTTATATGACTTAAAATCTTGTCGCGAGATTTTTAATTTGAAATGATTTTACCTTTTATTAATTAAATTAGTACGAAAATCTTACGACAACTTGTAAGTCGTGTGATTTCGTTATTTGTCCCAATGTCAGAGTTTTTCATACAAACATTTTTTCTTAGATTAAGATATAAGAATTGGTTTTGCCAAATGCATAAAATCTCAATCAATTTCGACAGCATATATGTTAGGGTTAGAACGAAAATATCTGCTTCCTTAGAAAAATGATGTGCTCTTGCAAAATATTTATTTTATTTGTCTCACCGAAATGTCTACGGAGTTTGCCAATTTTTCCATTAAGTTGATTAGACTGTAGCCTGCCATCTGAGTGTAAATAGCTTTGATATAAAAGTGATTTTATCATATATGTATGTAATATAACAACGTTGCCATACCAAAAGACTTAGTGAGGCAATAAAAATGCAGGGAGCAAAGAGGAGCAGACCAGAGCGTTCCTAGAGGATCTTTTAATTTTTTCCCGCTTATCTCCGCGCAACTCTGATGATGTGATGTGACGTGACGGGTCGCAGGTGCGTCACCCGAAAACAATTCCGTAGATTTCAATTATATGGACGATTAACTATTATATCGGGGGAAAAAGGGCATTTTTGTGAGCCGACATACCACTTGTCGGTATGTAGAGCGCCCCCGGCTCTCCCCGCCCAGAGGTCACATTGCCTAGTCATCCCGAAACTCCGGAACGGGGGGACTTTAAAATTCCTCAAATCAGCAACAAATTACAGGAACATGGATAAAATGAACTTAGAAATTCATAAGTGGTCCCTGAAAAAGTGCTTTCGCAACGGAAATAAGTCCGGACGACAGATGGGGACGTGTGGTGGGGTGCGCGGAACAACGGTATGACGGTGGGCCCCACCAAATCGAACAACTTGCGAAGCGAACAAATAAAACCACATCCGAGTCCAGGGGAGCCCCGGGCCCGCCAACAGCAACAACAACAACAACAACGTGAACAGCGCACAGCACAGTGGCGGCGGCGGGCGCATGAGCATCAGAGATTGCTCTTTATTGATTTCAGTGGCGCTTTATGTGCCATTAGCGCCGGAGAACTGCTGCGACTCCCCTGCCGCGGGGAGGCCGCGGGGCTCGAGGGGAGCCCGGCCCCACCACCCTCGAGTGAGATTCTTATCATGATGTACCATTTTCATGAGCAGTCCAAGGAGTTTAGAATCGTCCTTCCAGCGTTTTTAAGATTGCGCCCAGAAACCAGTCTAAACGGGATTTCCCCGGAACGACTTCTTATTGGTCGTAGTCATTTCAGGGAACATATAAGATCGCTTTGACTGGATTTTTAGAAGTTTCTTTCAAAGTGGCATAGCGCTTTTCCAGGGCGAAACGCTCCCTCCGAAGGAGGACTCACAAGGAGCTGTTCTGGGGCCGGGCCGAAGGAGTCCCGGTCGCGGTAGCGCCTCTGCTCTGGAGCCGGCTATATGTCGCTGGGTGAGCTCCTTCTTATATTAGGTGGGAACGTTACAGACACGTTTGGAGGAGCATTTATATAAGCATCTTATGTACTTTTTTCCTTCTATTTGCGCATTCCTTTTTCCCAGGCAGAAGATATTTCCGAAGACTGAGAGATCGGGGACGCGACCGAATGCGGCGGTGCGGGCCGGGAGGAGGCCGGGAGCCTTCCCTTCAACCAAAGTGAGATATGCTGTGAGGAGCCCGAGCCCACGAATCGCGTCCCACCAATAAATCTCCTTTACGACTGCAAAAAGTCCTAAAAAATGCCGTGGAGCAGCTCAGCTCAAAAAAGGAAACGAAAACAAATTTAAGAAATAAACCATGGGGGAGCACATAAGACAGGGGCTCGGGGATGCCGAGGAAGGAGCCCGACCTGCTCCAGGAGGCGCTCTGGTGGGACTACTCCAGGCGGTGGGAACTGGCAGCCGGGAGACGGGGCAAACGAGCTCCGCAGCAGCTCCTTCGTGGGAGCGATGAGGAAAAAGTTTACGGTTAATGTACATTGAACGGTCTTGTTTTTATGCAGTTTTATTATTACTGTGGCAGGTAGGGTTCGTGCGGATAAATTCCCCGGCAGCATTATCGCAATTTATGCGGCCGACCTATGCTGCATTTAAAGCGCCCTGATAAGGTGCCATCTCCGGGCCTTGAAGGAGTCCGAGGCTCCCGGGCTCCGTCAGGCGCTTTCTTGCAAGGACGCGCGTATCGCTTCGCCGAGACGTAACTCGAATTTGTTGCTCTTAAGGCTTTCGGGGAACTTATGCTCATTTCGCTATTTATGGCCACTCTGTGCCGCTCCGGCGGATTTAATCAGCTGTACGGGCCAATTAAACGGAGTTTCTTGGGGCTCCTTTATCGATAATTAATGAGCCTCCTCTAGCACAGTCCGAAATTAATGGCAGCGATGTGATACAGGTCTCGCTGTTGCGACTGCATTTTGTATCTTGGTAGCAAAATGTAGGCTGACATAAAACAAACGAAAACGACAATTGATTTTAAAATAAACGAATGCAAAATCAACTACATTTAGAAACATGAACATCTTATATTTAAGAAAATTATGTACTTGCAATAGTGAACCAAAGAAAAAAAAATAAATTTCCTATTTTTAAAGAAATAATTTTAATAATATTTTTTTAAATTAAAAACTATTTTATTTATTTTTAAACCTTTGCAAAATCTGACTTCAGAAATGCATCCTTAAATTAATGATATAATAATACTAATTATAAGAAAATCCACTGTCTTTAAAATAAGTCAGATTAGTATGAAATTAAAATAATGTTTATACACTTTTGGGAATTTTTTTCCTCTAATTATATAAGAGAATTTTTATTTCAATGCAAATAATGATCCCTAGGAAAATTGATAAATTACCCTTAATTTATAGAAGAAACAACTTTATGATACAAAAATTGTGGAATGGCTAATCAAAGTGAGTAACTAAAATTTCTAATTATCTGGTATATAAATATAAATGTCACAAAGAAGCATTTACTTGGTTTGATGAGCATTTTTTCTTATTAGTAGTTTAGGTACATTTCAATTAAAGAACAAACACTACATTGATGTAAACTTAAGTTATTATTGAATTAAAAAAATATTTACTTGATTTAAGTAGCATACTTTCTTGGCTTTCTTGACTCACGAAAACACGAACCTTAAAAAACCAAGCTTGTTCACACTTTCGAGATTGTTCAGATTTTCAAATGGCGTTTTTAGAATAATAGTTATGAAACTTTTATTGATGTTAAGGCTCCCTATCTAACCACTACCTAAAATAACGATTAAAATCGCAACCCACATACAATAGACCCCCCGCTTCGAATAAAATACTGCAGTCCATACATAATTTGTATTAATGCAACATGTATACACTCTAATATGCATAAGCAAAGAGACAAATTCGCTTGCCTTATTTAACGGAAAAATTTATAAAAACAGAGAAGTGTACCAAAAATTGCAATCAAATTGAAATAAGGTGGAAGAATTTAAAGCGTTATCTGTCACTTTGATGACATTTCGAGCTTTCGTTCTTTCGATCCTTCAATCCGCCATGTATCCGAAGTATATGTGTTAAATCTATTTAGCATAAATGTGTACCGATAATACATAGAAACAAAGTAGTACAAATTCACATTTTCGGGACAAAGTCTTCATATTTTAGAGTATTCATTGTTAAAAATGAGTGTACACTTTTTCGGGTAGTTCACGTTTTCAGTTGTTCATATTTTCGCGAGTCTACTGTATAATTTTATCTAAAAAAAAAAAAGTTTTCTTTACTTTAAAGCGTTAATTCTTTGATTCCACACATAGATTATTTGTTTCGTTTTATTTAATTATTTAACCTAACCTATTCCATCTAAAATTTTAAAATAAAGAAATGTTACTTTGGCTCGTATCGAAGTATAGTATATATTTCTTTAATTTGGACTGCGTTTTTACTCAATTTTAGTATTTTTTGTGAGTGTTTTTATTAATTCAGAAACGTAATATTTACTAGGAAGCAAAAGTTTAAATAATAATAATAATTAAATTCATTAGTATTTATTTATTTCTTTATTCCAAATGTTTACATAGTAAATACATAAAATATGTTAATACTAGTAAACCCTACAGAGGTATCAATATACCTGAGCGTAGGATTGGACAAAAACTTAAATACTAAAAGAGACTAAAGTAAATTAAAAAAAAATTAAACCATCCTTCACCATTGCTAACTAATACATTATTTTAACAATATTAAGAATTTTAGAATTTATAGTTAATAACAGATATAATTTTATATAAATTTGTTTTAATATAATAACTAGACATTTGTTGAGATCCATTTTTTCAGTTTTGCTTTACCTGATTTGATATTTCTTAATATTTTTAATTCATTAGCCAGACAATTGTAAATTATAGTAGCTTTAAAAATACTATTTTTGCTCCCAACTGTTTTATGTATAATAGGTAGTGGTAAATTTTTATTTCTAGTAATGCTATTCGAGTAAATGAATTTTTCCTTCAAAGTATCATAATGGTAAGTGAGTGACACAAAGGCAAAAAGTTGGTATAAATTTAATGGCTTATTATTAATTCATATACTGTTGCTGAAAACAATTTTAAGCAATTTAGTTTGAAGCTTCTGAATCATATTTAAGTTATTATGATAACAACCTCCCCATGCAATTATTCCATAGTTAATAATACTATGGAAAAAAGCATAGCAGGGGAGACCGGGGATAGTTGACCATAGGGGTAGGTTGACTAATTGTGAAAAACTCGACTAGTTCAAAAGTGTTGCATCATCCAACTAGGCGTGAGAAACCGTTACCTCCTCCCCCTCAGTCGTCTCGAATGCGGCATCGCGTACGCACGTAGTTCGGGAGACGGAGCATAATATTGAAAAATAATACACTTACACCTGTGTTCAAAAAAATAGTAGTGCAAGTGCTCTTGTCTGAAGACACTGCTATTCATTGCTTATGAACTAAAATGTTTTTAATTGTTCATCAGATTCTTAAACACCTGATGTTGTGTTTTGTGCAAAAGTTGTCTTTGTTTTGTACATGAGAATTTGTAGAACAGCAAACTTGCCGCATTGGTGCACTACTATTTTTTTGAACACAGGTGTAAGTAATTTTTTTCCTTGTTATATTATTTGTAATGACGCCTATATACAGTGCTGTGCAAAACATTTGCAACTAAAATCATAGTTTATTACATATCATTATAAAATTTCCTAAACCACTGATACCAAAAAAAGTTTTACAGTGCATTATTCTTTATTATGTCTAGTTTCCAGATATAACAATAGCAGAATGTAATATCCCATAACAAGGGAGCAATATCCATTTTTTTATTCAACGTAACAATTTTGCCTGTGCAAAACATTTGCAACTTTATATATCAACAAGTACTTTTCTCGGAATAAATGAGAATTGGCAGTACTTTGTTAGTTAACTGTTATTTTCTATTCCATATATAGTTAATAAAAAATAATAATAATAATTTTCTATTCCGATCCAACTACTGCAGGGCATATAATCCAGTCTGTCGGTCAGGTCCATGCGCGGAAGTGTATTATTAAAATATTTTTTTTCCTTTAAACGCAATTAAACTAAAAGTTCGTAAAATGGAAGTAATTAATTTTACAACGAAATAAAAAACCGAATAAAATAGCTAAATCCACCATATCCAGAATTATAAGCAGTTTTAAAAAGACTGGGAGTATTGAAAATATACATAAAGAGTGGTAGACCAAGGAAAACGACAAAGGCTGAGGATTGTAGAATTTAAATTTTAATTAAATCGCGGCCTTTCCTCAGTTCAAGGTACTTAGGTAAAAAACGAATAAAACCTGGATGTGGATCCTTCGACAGTAAGAAGAGGAGCCATAGACACCGATCTTAAGAGCTACAGGCCAGCGAAAAAGCCACTACTTTCCGAAAAAAATGGCTGAGCTCGACTTGTCTTTGCTCAAAGTCATTTAGAATGGTCCCTAGAAAAAAGGAGAACTGTCCTTTTTTCGGATGAGTGTTTTACTTTAAGTTTAACTTAGAGGGGCTAGATGGAGGGCAAAAAGTAGGACGACCGACGAACAAACGACTATCTCCGCGATAAACTGTGGTAACTATGAAGCATGGAAGTGGTAATACAATGGTCTGGGGGTGTTTATCGGCTCAGGGCGTGGGATCTCTTTATGAAATACCACGGATAATGAAAGCGGAGGACTACAAAAACATTATAGAAAATGTTATGCTCCCTTACGCAGAGGAAGAAATGCCCTTGCGCTGGCCCTTCGAACAGGACAATGATCCCAAGCACACCTCTAGACTTCTTCAGGCTTTGTTTTCGTAGCAAAACATTGAAGTTTTGAATTGGCTCGCACAGTCCCCAGATCTCAACCCCATAGAAAAGCTATGGCAACTGGTTAAGAAGAATATGAGGGGTCAATTTTACAACAACCGTGACGAACTCTTGTTCGTTGTTATAAAAAAGGCTTGGAATGATATAACTTCTTTACATATTGAGTCGCTAATTAATTCTATGCCAAGAAGATGTGCAGCAGTTATTGTAAATAAAGGCTATTCAACCGAATATTAATAATAATATAAATTTAAAGTCGCCAACATTGTTAATGTCAAGGAGTTGCAAATGTTTTGCACAGTCAGTTTTGTATCTTAGTATGAAAAAACGAATATTTCTCCTTTTTTACTGAATAGTTACCTTTAGTTTTTTAATATTCTTAAATTAGATATAATAAAGAATAAAATACTGTATTAGCTTTTTTGTTTTTAAGAATTTAAGGTTTGTTGTAGTAAGACATAGAAAATTGGGGTTTTAGTTGCAAATGTTTTGCACAGCACTGTACTTGTTATTATTCATTTACAAATAATTTAAAATAAAAGTTTGATTGTTAATCTTTATGTTACATATCATTCTTTTTAATTTCGCTGCAGTTTTGAGGTTATGACACGTGTCTAAAAATTGCAAAGTGATCCGGGGCTGGTTGACTACCTAGTCCCATACAAAATATGTAAATGGCAATCTATTGTTTGTTTAATGTAAATATTGCACCCCTGATTTAGAAGACTGGTTTCATAATCTGATCTCATAAATGATGTATCTATTCCTTTAAATCATATAATTATAATAATTATATCAGTTAAGACTGTTACCAAATAATTAAAATTAACAAAATTGTCATAGAATTGATAATTATTTGTTTGAATGAAGAAAATGTTATTTCAATTACTTCTTGTTATTTTAATTTTATATATCCGTAGATCTTGCACTATTTAATTTGTAGGTCAACTTACTCCCAGTGACAAGTCAACCTACCCCATGTCTGGGGTAGGTTGACTCAAATTTCATATTCCACCAGATCATGCTTGTACTCTATATTATAACTGATTGCGAGACTTTTGTCATTTGTTTTTATAGCTTAATAGTGTACCTATCAAATTTATTGGTTTTTATAATAATATACACTAAAACAAAAAACATATAAGCATCTAAACTGAAATTTGGTCAACCATCCCCGGTCTCCCCTATATCATTAATAATGTTTCGGTCATCATAAATTTGGAGGATTTGTAAAACAGAAAGACTAAATATTTAGTTTTATTTATAGTAAATTGAATATGAGCTTCCCATGTCATCCTATAATCAAAGTATATGCCAAGATATCTGCAAGTCTCAACTCTATTGATATTATAACCATTTATTGCAATATTAAGATTTGGAGGAACACTATTACAGTAATTACCAAAGTAAAATAACATTATCTACCATAATCATTAATAAATCATTTATATATAGGATAAATAACAGAGGCCCAAGTACAGTGCCTTGTTTAACTCCTGTTTTAACCTCCGAAAATTCACTCATAACTCCATTAAATTTAACACGTTGTTTTCTATTATGCAAATAACTTGCAATTAATTTAAATGCATTCCCTTTAATTTCGTAATTATACAATTTGTCCAAAAGTATATTATATAGAGTTAGATTAAAGTGGCTGTCGGCAGACACACTCAGGCCATTGCAGACCCATTGTGAATTATAAAATCGTATAATTATTATATAGAAAAAGTATTTGATCTAATCTGGTATAAGGAGTTTGTTCACACAATTGTTAAACTTATATTTCCCATATATAGCTTTTCAACAAAAAGCACTTTGACTGTATTAGTATTGGTAGTGAAGTCTCTTAGGCCTATGAAATAGCTGCCGACGTCCCACAAAATTCTCTCCTTGTCGAAGATTGTGAACGACCTACAAAATGCATCAAATTTTTATCCTCAGATATTACAATAAGTGGAATGAATATTCAAACCAACTCCAGCACTACTTTGCTACACTACTCTTCAACCGCCGAAGAAAATATTGTTTTCTACCTCAGCAGAATCTTCAATTAAATTCTTCCTGCGTTGAATGGTGTGATGATTTAAAATATCTAGGAATTACCTTTGATCAAATGTTATTATTTGTTAAACACGTATTAATATTAGTCCAAAAAGCAAGTAAACTAATAAAAATCTATTCCTTTCATAAAGAGAAAATCTGAAAAGTGACATAAACATATTAATTATTCATAAGCTTAACTTACAGAGCTGTTTTAACTTATAGCCAAAAATGATATAAACAAACAAAACTAAATACTAAAAATTGTGTTTAACCTTCTCTAGGTTTTTCCCCATGCACGAAAAGCAAAAATCGATTTTATTAAATACTAACCAAGTCAACTATTTAGCAACTTTATTCAAAGTACTCTTATTTTACGAGATTTGTTAAAAAGATTCTAGACACAATCTTTTATGAAAGTATTTATTTCAAATGTTATCTAATTTATAGAAAAAATTAAAAATTCGACCATTACATATCAGTTCAGAGTAGTGTTCGTCATTTTCCAGTACAAATATAAAGATACATTTTAATGATAAATTCACTTTATTATATACTATTTACTATTTAATATATGAAATCTATTTTTTTCAGAAAAAGCCACTCAAAGAGCTCGTCCGCCCGCCTTATAAATGTATATAGCTCTTGAAATCGGGATTTTAGTGAAGTAATAAAGATATTATCTTATTATAGAAATGAAATGTTAAGGTAATTTAAATAAACAATCAAAATTATTCGCTCATTAAAAGATTACGTAAAGTAAAAAGATCATAATATTAAAATAATCTTCATCCTAGTGAATGTATGGACTGAACAAATTTCTTTTTAGCTCAAATATCGAAAACTTGCCATACAGCGGGTCCAGAATGATAAATTCAGCTTAAGAGTTTTTCGGAATTACAGAGCATTTCCAAAACTTATTTAAGCAGATTTTACAGATACATTTTTCATTTAGTATATGATAATTAATAATGTAATGAGTTTTAAAATGGGTACATTATACTTAGTATTCTATAACTACAAAACCAATAAGTAGTAAATGAGCCCTTAGGGTCTATACGATTTTTAACTAAAATTTAGCCACTAGTTAATTCTTTTCAAACCCGAAAATCAAGTTTCCAATATATTATTTACTAATATTTAAGATTCTAATTTTTTGTGACACTATTCAAAGTAAGTAGGTATCTAAGATCTTTCATAATTTTAGTTAAAATTGTTTAATAATAAAAGTTTAGTTATTCGTAGGATGCAAGAAATAGTAAACTTTCTTATAATCCGGCGAAGTAGGTTACGCCGTCTCGTTGCAAAATTGATAAGTGTATCAATATTCGCAGATGCAGAAAAGCCTCCTAAAAAATTGATAAATATTCCTGATTAGCAGTGATCTAATTACTTCTTCCACTTTATGCAAATTAACAATTTCCACGGCCCTATAAAGTTAATCGCGTGCTGCTCTGTAGCCATTTCCGGGACAGCATAATCCGCGCATTAGCCGCGCGCACGGCAATCGGTTAAAAATTGCCATAAAACCTCGCCAAAAGGCGCGTCTAAGCGGACTCATTCGCATAAAGGTTGCCATCAAAGCTCGCGTCCCTCATTTAAACTGAGATAATTTTGATAGCTTAATGAGCTCTTTCGGGGCAAAACCACCGCCGCATTATGAAGTAATTAAGAATTCATAAGTGGAGTCGTCCCACCGCATGCATCACACATGGACTCCTCCCCGCGCGGCGAATTAACATTTTTAATGAGCCTTTTTTCGAAATTCGCTTTCAGTCGAAGCAGCCGTGAGATAAATTGAGACATATGCGAGCCAGGTAAAACCACCGGAGGGGCTTGCGATCGGCTTTCGGTTTCGTTTTGAAGTCGCTCGAACGAGGCAGGAAAATCTTGTTCGGCGCGGGCATATTAATATTTCATCCGCCATGGGAAATATTCGGAGCCCGGCCGCTTAGGTAAATAATAATTAAATTCAAGACTCTTTGAGATGGTATCTCACCTCAGAGGATGGCTCTGGCTGGCGGGCGAGGCATCACGACCAAATGCGATCTTAAAAGTTTAAGCAGCTCCTGGTTATCATTGCTCCCCCTGCTCTTGGGTTATTGGATTTGGGAATTTCGCCATCCTGCGAGCTGTTTAATATCTCTTAAGCAAATATCTGGGGTCTGATAAGATTCACAAAATTACTTGAGTTTAGAAAAGTCCAAGCTAAATTTAGTTTGTGGACTTTAATTGCCACCATTTTTTTAGAAGAATGACTTTAAAATTTGTATAAAACTTTAACCTAAAAATACTTTTAAAACAAATGTTCACAGTGTATAGTATATATTTTAAAAATAAGTTTCTATTAATGGCTCGGTAAATAACTAATATACATATACAATATTTCGCATCGTACACACTTTTGTTTTTATTATTCAATTATACACTTTACGTTACTCATGTTTTTTATCGATTGTTGAGCAAAATCTCTATTATTACTTCTAAAACTTCGAATTTCTTGTATATATTTCATTTTTTCTTTTTAAAAAATTATGGCTTTTTTCATGACAATCCCCTTATAAGGCCAAAATAAAATATTCCTAATTTTTGCATCCGTGTAAGCACAAATTTCCGTGTTATGCCATTTCAAAGGTGGACATAATCGATCAGGGTAGCCACTTTTCCTCAAGACCGGTTTTCCAGACAATATTTGAGATTTTTCTCTGAGTTTATTTTTGTTTATGCTTTTATACCGTATAAGTAACACAGTTTATTTGTATGCGTTTCTGAATCACAGAAAAACTGTTTTTTTATGTATGCATATTTAGATGTACGAAAAGAGCGAGAGATATACATTATAATAAAATATAAGTTCATAATAATTCCATAGAAAGTTTTTATGAAAAGAGAATAAAACCACAATTTTGTTATGAAAATTCCGATAAATTTTGAGTTTGAGTCACTCTGTCTTTTACTTGTTTAGACGTATCGTAACAAGTGGGGTTGGAAAAGTGCTTTTTCCCTTTTTGAATGAGTCCTTGCTCGATGTCCTGTGAGATCCTTACAAGGAGTTATAAGGATTTAAGTGAGCGAACCTCTAAAAAACCTTGAACGGCGATTGTGAGGGGGAAAGAGGCATTTTAAGGGGGAGGATCTCAAAACAAAGTTGATCGGGACACTCCAAGGAATCGATTGATATAGCGTTTCCTGCGTTGGATCAGGAAATCCTGTATATACCAATTACCAATTTCCAACTAAAACGCTTCTGTTTATAATACTATCATTTTTTTTTTATTGCAATGTGCAAGACAAAAAGGCACACTGAGAAAAGAAAAAAAGATAAATGATAATCCTGTTGAATTCATTTTTGGACTGACTTGTTTTAATAATTTCTATTTTTTAACTTAACACTTATCAACTGCTCCATTTTGGTACCGTAAAGTCGGGGTACATTAGCCCTAGGGTGTTACTTTGGCCCAAACTGTGAAAAACTTTAGACTTCCCGCCACGCGCGCCGTTACTGCGATTGCTATCGAAGTAGTTCGCATTATAATCTATAGATGGCTATATAGTTCTGTCGGTAAAGTGGTTTCAAGGAACGCAGCGCATGCGTGAACCTGTCAGTGCCAACGACAACTTACTACCTGCAAAACACGTGAGTATTATCGATCTGGACATGTTACTTTATTCAAAACATTGAAATCAATACGTTTTAAAACACAAAAAACACACGGGCTAAAGAAACCATCTTCAAAGTACAACTTTGGCCCAAACTTTGCTAAAAAAAAAATACAACTTAGAGGTTGTATTACTTGATTATACTTGTGTATATAAATTGGCTATATTCACAACTAAACACCTATTGCAATAATACAGACGTGGAGCTATTAAAACTGAAGTAATCAAACGGGAAGTAAATAGTAGCATAATTTTGGGACAAAGTACCCCGACTCTACGGTATATCCTAGGAATTGTTTCAACAAATTTCAAGTTAAGGCGTTAATTGGAATCCTTAAAACCCCTTTAAGGAAATTTTCTTGGAAATCCTTTAAATTTTTGTAAAAATATTCGTCGATTTAAATTTGATTGCCCCGTATGTAGGTGGCAATTTTCATGACAATTACTTGAAGCTTTTGGCCGCTATTTTGGAAATCTATACTTTCTCCAAATAAAAAATAGCCTATATGTTAAGTTGGGAAATGTACTACCTTTAGACAAAAAATTAAAAATATTAAAGCAAGGGTTTAAGCGTGATTGAGAAATAAACAAACAAATGAACTTTCATTTATGTAGAAAATATATATATAAAGATTCCTTTAATTTTTTTAAATTGAGAGGTGTTGACTTGTAGAATATCATAGAGACGGTTTTCCTGATTTTCCAGAAAGTGAAAACACTATCGATTACAAATTTATTTTTAATATTACATGGTAATCGTCACTCTAGTTTACCTTATAATCTAATTCTATATGTAATCGGTTATTTCAGATAAACATCGGACTTCTGCTTAACTTTTTATACATACTGTATGTTAAATTAGACGAGCACCACATAGACATTATAACATAAGTTGTCTAAAATTGCGTTTAGCTTACAAAAGTAATTATTCAAGTTTTTCTTTTCAAAATGCATCAAAAGTTCTCCTACGTTTCAAATAGATTTGAATTTCGTCACATTCATGAGTTAGTATAACCTAAAAGTAGGTAACAAGATGATTAGTTAGTTGTTATTACTAAATAATTCAATAGCGAAAAAATCTTTAAATCGGTCGAATAGTTAACTAAATCTCTTATAAATAATATACACATTTTAGTCTTCATGTTATAAGCTTGGTATTGATAGTAAAATAATTAAAAGTAATTTTAATTATAATGATCTTAGATAAGATTACTTTCTCATCCTAAATTAAATTAAAGTTTTATTCGTGAAATGAACTGCTTTAAGGGGAGGCTCTCATCTAGAACGTCAAAAAGTAGGTAAAGTTCGTGATTTTTTTGAAGGCAAATGACAAGACATAGGGAAATGATATTTGGCATTATCTTTTATTGTACATTTATCTGTACGAAAAAATTTTTTATTCAAAAAAAAAAACAAAATGGCGCCCGTTATTCAACTTCTCCGGAGGCAAGTTTTTCGAAAGTTGCCCAGCTGCGTACAATTTAGGGGTCGCAGATTGGTCTGAAATCAAATAATGATGACATTATTATAAACTAGAATAAATTTGTCTCAGAAAGAGTGGACGACTTTCAAAAAAAATTTAAAATTGACGGAATGGCGCGATTTTGAAATTTTAAGGCCGTTTTCGGCCGTTTTTTTTCATAGTTTATCACTTACAAAAAGGAGATAATGTTACAATTTTCAAAATGTGCTCCACTCTTTCTATGAAGAAAATTGTTTACTTTAATATGCACGAAACTAGAAGTTGATCGGTTGAACCGTTTTTGAGTTATCTTGTACGCAAATTTGAAAAATCTTGAAAAACAAAGTTCCGAGATAATCGTGATTGAACGGCACGGCACAGGCTGAGCGCCCCACTACGATCATGACACCGCCACAATCAATGGGCTGTAGAATCCGTTCCAGTGCTCGGATCAACTAAATATTTTAAAGCAACATTCTAGACATATTAAACTTTAATAATATGAAATAAAAAAAAAATCGAAAATTTCAAGATTCTAGATGAGAACCTCCCCTTAAATCCTTCAGTTGACGACTTCGAAGAAAGGCCTGAATTATTTTATAAACCATTCGTGAATTGCAAGAAAATCTTCAAAGTCGAACTGAACGGACTATCTGGACTTCTCGACATTTCAGCTTAAACTCAACATTTATATACATTTATATTTTATACTTTATATTATATGTAATATTAAATAATTTAAAATTTATATATCAAAACAAAAGAAAATCGGGCTTGAGAAGAATAGGGGCTCCTGGACAGTGGAGACACAGAGACCCAAGCAATTAATTTTTGTATTTATCTGTTAATCCGCCCCTTATTAAATCGTACAACTCTGATTTATTTTTCTTATGATTGCCAATAATGGTTATTTGCAGCATTTATACAATAGTATAACCAATAGAATTGTGGATACAAAATTAAATAAAACATTGGAATCCATAAAATTTTTGAAATAGATTTCCCTGAATTTATTTGCTTTATTAAATGTGTTATTGAAAAGGATGATTAAGTTTGAAAGAAGAAAATTATTTCTCTCTGCCCTTATGAGAATTACACCCTCTTTTGTTTGGCCTTTAATTTGCATTATGGCCGATCTCAGCTGGAGGACAAATTACATATCAATTTGGGTGCTCCTTACATCGAATTGGGGCCGCTTTGAACAGGGTGCCACCATATGCAGAGCAGGAACCACTTCCCAGAGGGTGATTTTTGATTTCCTGGCCTGCATATGCCGATCCATAATTTATTAGATTATAGAAACGTATCGGAACGAGCGCCCATTGTGCGTTGGAACGATGCTCGCAAGCACCGGCGGCGAAGTTAATGCGTCCCCGCCATAATTTAAATATTCCGAGCACTCGAGCGCGCGGCGTTATTGAATGCATTGACAGAAATATTGCAAGCAGCCCTCACGGAATATCAAAAAGACTTTTGGCTGCCATTAAAAGGGCGACCTAAGGAAAATTTTATTTTTAGAAAATCAAAACACGTTTCGAAGGCGGACTTTTTTCTTGCTCCCGCCGCCGCTTCGCCCATCTTAAGTGGCTTTTCTTCGCCCCCGTGCGCTTCTCGCTCATAAGAAGAATATCTGAAAACTTGCCGAGGTATACACAAGATGTTTACATAGGACAACGTGCTTCAAATTGCCCTTAATGCCCCTTATAATGGCTGTACACTTTCCTCCATCTAATTCTTTTTCAGAACATCAAGTTGCAGAAACATTCCGTCCTAATGGCAAAAATGAAACGCGCGTGCCTTCGGCCATAAACCCCATTTCTGGGGCAATTAGAAGCACGGCCAGAATGTCCAAAGATACGTGAAGTCATTTAACAGAAAGTTCTCTTTTTGCCCCTTTTTTTGCTTCTGAGACCCTCACTTGCCCTACCTCTTAATATTTTCAAGGAATTTTTCTTAATTATCTCAAACAAAGAATACTGAGCTGATTTTAAACAAAGTCCACCAGACATCAGACATCACTCTGAACACTTTTTACTGTGGTAGCTAAACATATCGTGCCGCCCGTAGGGAACTCAGATACTGACTTCTAAATGGCTTTTTCATTGCATCTTATTTAAATAAATTAAAAAATATCTAAAACTAGCTGGGATATCATAAAAAAAAAATGTCCAGTTATATCTTTAAAAAATAAAACACAAATACAAAACACTATAATTAAGAACTTTGTATTGACACTCATTAAGAAAAATTTAAATCACGAAATAAACGACGACATGGGCATATACATATATTTAATATTTTATTATTTCTAAATCACGAAGTATAAAAATGCCAAATATAAGGAAATTCTTTTTATATTCGGGAAATAAATTCCTACAAAAAATGAGCTAATGACAATTCCACAATATTGTATTTGAATCAAATTATCGCGAAAAAAATTTGCTGATTTGTTCAATTTGAAAACGTAACTTTTGTTAGTAAGCTTAAGCTTTAACTCTGAAATGTTGGTTAATATAATCGCATTAAAGGTGAAGCAAATTGTATATGCCATATTGAATAAATCATTTTGAGTTTATAATTATAAATATATAATAAAACTAAAAATAAAACTAAACGATGCAAGTAGAAAACGATATTCATAGAAGAGATTTTTGTAAAATTTCTAAAATTTATTCACGAGGTAAGAAAATTCAAGTAATTAAAGTAAAATAATATTTAAAATATAAGCTTCTTATAAATTATTAGGTTTGAGTTTAAACACCGTTTAATTTTTAAGTCTAGATTGTTAAATCGATTAATCACAAGTTTGTTTCTCTATTGAATAATTTTTTTGATTCCGATATACTATCTATGTCATTTAATAGATGGAATTGAAATTAGCAATTAAAATAGTTGACTTTTAATTTACTACAGCTGTTTGTTAAATTCAAATATATTAAATAGTTATTTTTTTAACTACATAAATAGTTGCATCTTAAAATCAAAATTATACCTACGAAAGAGCGTATACCTAAATCACGGGGTATAATAAAATCATTAAATTGATTAGTTCACTATTTAGATATTTCTAACATAATCTTAGGTATGTATTAAACATTTCTTAAGAAAATAATATGTTAATAGTGTTATGAATTGGTACGAAAGTTATTTTATCCACAATGAATTATTCCAGTTGATGGAATATAACTTATCCCGGATTAACGATGGTTTCCGTAGATGAAGCAACCATTGCTCTATTAATTTTTAACCATTTGGTTGAATTTAACAAATAACGCAAAAAATGGTTACGGATTACTATTTTTAATAGTTACTTTTAATTATTTTTGTCTAAGGCTAAAGTCAAACATTTTGGCTTTATATTTTAAACACCTTATATAATAACAAACATTTTTTGACCCTTATACATATTAAGCAAAAATAATTATTTTTAACATACACACTTCTCGGTGCAGAATCACAAACATTTTTGTTTCAATTAAAATTTATTTTAAGAGATGATGTGGTTGATTTAAAAGTCTCTGTCAATCAAATAAACCTTTACCGAAGTCTAGCTCTCCAATTATGTTCATATACTGTGTTATTTGATCAAATGTACATATCTTAAAAATGAGACTGTAGTTTAAAATCAGCTTAATTTACTTAGAAGTTAAATTTCTACACAGTAAGTAATATTTCTCTAACATTTTTGGCAACAACTTGTACCATCATAAAGGTGTAAATTTCAACAACATTAGGTAATTTAGGTAAATCAATGATCCATAAAAATTGGTGAAATATTAATTAACACTTCGAAATTTTGTGGCAAATACCTAAACAAAAATTCCCTGAAAATTGGAGCCCTTAATATGAATATTAAGTACTAGACCAAGGCGTATAAAGATTTTCCATATAAAATACACGTAAACTTTAATTGTTTTTCTTCAAAACTCTACAGCTCAGAGGAATTTTATGGTATAATCTTGGTCAATGGTAGGTTTTCTTCAGAATTGAATGCTCTACAAAAGTGTCCATTGCGGTGTAACCCTAACTCCCACCAGCGAGGTAGTACGGGTCACTAACCCCAATTTTTCCATGAAATTCTCGCTTTTTGCCCCTATCTCGTAAACAACAAGAGATATAGAAAAAGTGAATATGACAAACTTGTAGGAAATTCAATTCCCTTCAAAAAAGTTGTGAACATCAAATCACTAACATCGATATTTCTTGAGATATTGGGCTTTGAAGTTGAGGTAGTGTTTCTACAGTTTAGCTCAATAATCCATGAAAATTCCACACTATTTGGAGCGTCGCACAAAAACTTTAAACGCGTTTTTCTCGAAACTACTTTTTTTTCACATGGTACCAGTGATATCTGAAATTCTGCTGGATAGATTTAAAAAAATCAAAAAGCATTCGACTCATTAACATAAATACTAGGACATAGACCTTTAAAAATGCATAAAAGTACCCCACCCTCTTTTTTATACACGTACTTTCCCCAAAAAACATGGCCAATTTTTAAAATTTTTCGAAAAACAGTCCTAAAAATTTAAAGTACAATTTTTATAGGTCTATGTTCTAGAAAAAAGTTTAAAGAACAAAACCCATTTTGAATTTTGTCTTTATCTTCTCCAGAAAGACCGCAGGAACTGGTACAAGCTAAAAAGGGACTTTTCGTACAACACCCTCTATTGCCGCAAAACGTATCAAAAAAACAAAAATTTTTTTTTTTTTTTTGTATACTTCAATGCCTATATATTCAATTATATCAAAAAAGTTTTTTTAATAAATGCAATAAGGTTTAAACAAAAAATTCCAAAAAAAGTCGTTTTTTTGTCCATTTCAATGAGAATGTCCCCTTAAACAATGCTTATTGTAGCAATATTAAAATATTTAGATACTACGAATCAACTCTTTTTCCGAATTAAATAACAAATTAATACAATACCTACATCCGTGGCAATCTCATAGAGAAACAGGATTAAGATATTCGCTATACATTTAGCATTTCTTGATAAAATATTGTATAAAAATTAAAAAAAACCTAGTCTGTATATGTATAATTAAAACATTATTTTAATGGAGAAAGGCATGTCATGATTTCACTAAAGAGATTATAGTTTTCCTTGATTTCTTTGTAAGACTGTATAAAAACTTTCGTAAGCGGGAAGTCAGGTAATGACGTCTTTCTTCTATATTCTTCTGTTTATCTGAGTACGGTGGATAACTTTGCGGATTGCTTGTAATCAGTTGAAATATTTGAATGAAATTTCGCATCATTAAGATATCGGCACAGATCTAAAGCAGAAAATCGGACGAGCGTAATGCGATTCACAACAAAAAAACCTCGCATAAACTCTTAAAGAAATTTGGCATGCTGTCAAGACCACCCAAGTGGGGCCATTTCTTCGTGTTTTTAATGCTCCCCACGAAAACCAATTAAACAAAAACATCCACGCCATTAAGCCGCGCTTTATCGCGACTATCTGATTCGCCGTAACTCAGGTGGTTTTCTAGGAGGTGCCCGTCTTGGCCTCGATCTATAAATTCGGCGAAAAGGGCAAGAAACCGCCGTCGCCGCCGAGAGGGAGTAACTATGACCCGCAGTCGTCGGTCGCCGCCATAACCACCTCGTTCGATGGCGTTCGTTTGCGCGGCGCTCGTAAAGAACGCGACGACTTACGGGCGGTCGATAAATTTCCCGCGAAGGGAGGCCAACGCAACCTGGTCAGGTCCGGCCATTGGCAGCGACGGGCAGTGACGGGCAGCATGGTGGCACGGGTTCGCCGGGCCGCGGGGCAAAGACCAGTTTGTGTGCCGTCTTAACGGCCAATCAATGGTTTTAATTGGTTTTTATTGAGGCGAATGAATGTAAATTAGCGCTCGCGTATATAAATTGAGATATACGGCGAGGACTGGTCTGGTCGAGGGAAAAATGGCCGCTCGCCGCCCGGAGAACTGACCGCGCTCAATTGCAATTGTTGCGGCTGATTCATGCGTCGCATAGGTTCGGTGTCCCGTGCATCATTCGCCGCTTGACCTCGCTGCATTCGCCCGGTCGGTCGCTGTCGGCCGCTTTCTTACAATTCTTCTGTTGTTCGCCAATTAAAGTTTGGGAATATTTTTGTACATTAATTTATTTATACCCCGAAAGTCTTCTCTTCAACGGCCCGCAATTAAGGCAAAAACAGCGCAAACGATACCCGCCAGACTGGAGAAGTGCATTCGCTGGTCGGGGCATATTTCGCTGATAAACGCTGATAAATTAATTTTCATAAATTTCAGCCTCGATTATCTGGCCCGTCGTCTCCCTTTCTTGGCCCGGGTAATTAATGCTAATGCGTTTCGGTGCGCGGTACATGGCAAGCTTTTTTAATTAATGAAATTAATATTTCCTCCGGCCTTCGTGTCCTCGGACCCAAGGGAACCGGGAGAACAGCAACATGGCTACTGACCCGCTCGCATGGGTCCGCCGACGTAACAAATCAGGCGGGCTCTGCTTCGCCTTTTTATTGAGTGACCTTAATGGCGATTGGTTTTAGAAAGGGCAATCTCCCAGAAAGTCCTCTGTATACCTTGAACCTTTTTACGCAATCCAAAATACAATCTGCAAATGAAAGTGGAGAGACTTTCAATAAAAAATGTTACTTTTAAATTCTTTTTTACAAATCTTACTTAAAAAAAATTTAGTATTAGATATTCTCTAATTAATTTTAATATACATATCTGCAATTAAGATTATAAATAGCTAAAAGTTTCTGTTTAGCTTCTAATTTCATGAGGCATAGGAATTTATCTAATTATTAAAAGCCGAATCAACTGAGGCATATATATTTTCTGATTTCTGTGAAACATACTTTGAGCTGGGTCAGTAAACTTAACCTCTGACAGGTAAATATGTTAGCTAACCCTTAATAGGTAATGAGTGTATAACGTGCCCAGCCCCGCTTTTTTTAATATATTTTCGCTACTAATGGATCTATCGAATTAATTTTTGTTTAAGTAAAAGATTACGCAATTTCTCGTAAATTGAGGGGTCGAAAATGCGAATCATTTGTTGAAGGGTCTAATACCTTCTCCGGCTGAATAGAGTTTTTCGTATGGGTCAAAATTTCTCTCATTACCTATCAAGGGTTTAGTAAATTCGTTTCCCAAATATCAAGGTCTAAAAAAATATATAATTGCGCGTTTTTAAAATGGTTTTAGTTATTTGCCATGATATTGAATGACAATATTTAGAAATCCAATAAAAAGATCTAACCATTGTACATTTATGTTTCCCGATTTAAAACAATTGGCTCAATCTAGTCCCTAATAAAAATAAAAATAAACTAAATAACTATTGATTACTTAAATCTTCCGGTTTTGTAAGAAAAGTTTCAAATGCTGAATGTTAATAAAACTGTCTCATTAATTAAAACTTTGTATTCATTTATTAATAGGCATTCCTCCCTTAGTATCAAAAATAAGCTAATAGTGTTTTAAGTTATATTTCGAGCTACAATTCTCTATGGTACTTCACTTTGATTTCAGTGTGGAAAAAATTACAGACCATCTAAACCAAAATTTAAAAAATTATTTTTAAGGGAGTATTCTCATGTGACCACTTCGAAAAATCGTTTTTTTTTCACATTTCGATAGTAAAACCTATCGAAAATATGCTGTGAAAAATTCAGACCGAAATTCCTAGTATTAAATAAGTTACAACTCATAGTCGCCGACGCGCCGTAAGTGACTTGTTCTGCTCTTGAAACTTTAAACGCATTTTTCTCGAAACATCATTTTCTAAAACGGTCAGTGTCCTAACAAAAAAACTATTCAACCGATTGCTTTGAAATTTATATATGTTCTTCTACACATTAATAGTTATCGTCCGTACCAGAATTGTTTATTTTCGAAAATATTTTCTTATTTTTTTTAAACGATTTTTAACAAAACAAACCAAGATTTTCGTAACTTTTTCTTCTACAGTCCGCCATTTTTTTGTTTTTCAATAAAATTGATTAATTCTGGTAGGGACGATAACGACAGACCTACTGAACGATAATCCATTCGATTTTTTTATTTCGGACAACATGAACAGCCGCTATCACACTGACCAGTGACCTGCTTTTTTGTTTTTGGTGTCTAATTTAATTTAAAAAAAAAATTATAAAAAATGTAAAATAAGGAAAAAAAAAATTTTTTTATACAATTGAAGATATACATAAAAACATATAAAAAAAATTCCCTAAAAAGAGGTAAAATTTATGCGGTTACATGAGAATAACCCCTTAACCAATCTGGGCATTTCTCCACTTCAGAGTTAATAGATTTGATTCATGATAGAATTAATACCTTAGCTACTAAGTTTTTCGAAGGCTGTGAATTATCAGATAACACCTTAATTAGACAACTTATCAATAGTTAGCCGTAAGGTTTAGCATAAGTAGAATTAGGTTAGTATTAATGAATTCAACGGGTTTTAGAAATTATTTTTCCAAAATATAAAATTAATTATACATATTTATTTTCCGTTAGGCTATTTTACTATTAATTAAAGATTAATATAGTTTATATCTTCTAGTACTAGAGTGAATTTTTGTTTTGTATATCTGAATGTTTTGAACTTGAAGTAAAATGAAATAATAATAATAATAAAATGCTGAAACTTGTTTCAATAAATCAAGAGTGAATATTATTTTATTATTTATATTTAAGTATTGTATCTGCATTATAAACATATAATACCTTTATAAAAGTTGTCCTATTATGTCCTAACTACACTATAGTACAAAGAGGATTCTATCTTTAAATATAACTATTAATAAGTTTAATTTATTCTTTGAAGAAAATTCTTTGTCCGTAATAAAAGCTATAATTGAAAGTAAATAGGTGATTGAATTAAAATACAAAATAATTTCGAACTGTTACAGTTTCAACAACAACAGAGGAAGGTAATTTATTTTCAGTTTCAATTCTATCGAACTGAATGTAGCAGTTCGAAAAGAGTTTTACTTGAGCCATTCAATTGCACTGGCCACTGGCTCAATTCGAAATGTGCAGCGCCGCGCACATTTCGCCGTCTTTAATAACCGATCCTTGGAGCTGAAAAACTGAAAAGAATTCCATTTCAAGTTAATAAAAAAGGAGAGAGAGAAAAAAATGCCCGTGAAGGAAAACTTTTCCCTTGTTATTTTTAATGGTGCCATCAACGTTAACTGCTTTACAACAAAAACTCTTAGATTCGGAATTCCTTGCGAATAAGTCCGGCCCGCCTCTTGTCCCCATCCTCCCGTAGGCCCCGTAGAGGAACAACAATTCCGTAGAAGAACTACCTCCGTTTTATGTGGCTGTGTGTGCGCAGAGTGGGACCACTCACACCGCGACAGTTTCAGTCTCTACAGCGAGGACGTAAGGAAACCCCAAAAGGCTTGAAACCATTGTGTAATGTCCCCCAAAAATTCAAATATTTCTACAGTTGTTCCAGAAAGCTTTCAAATGTGTTTCTGGAAGAGCTGAAGCACAATAGAGGAGGAGCGGAGAGGCTACCCCGAACCCCGAGCACCCATTCGGCTCCCGAAAATCCTTTTGTCATGGAAAGCGATTTTTTTCTCCCGCTTGTGGTCTGGAATCGAGTTTTGTCGCAGTAATAATGTATTCATGATTCTAAATGACATTTAGTGGATCTCATTCCGGAAAATCAACAGGACAATTCTAGGGCGCGTTCTTTGTTTGCTCGAGATTGGTTCCAGACGCCCGGATCCTACTGCTCCACCCCGGAGCGTCCTGGAGCCCAGCGAGACTGCTCTGCTCAATATCGCTTTGTTCGTATGTAAATGAATTAGTTGCCGGAGAATGTCTTCGAGACCGATTTAATTAAAGAAACGTTTAATTAAATCGCATCACATTAAAAGCACTCATCTCCGCCTAATGACGACGTAATCTTTTCTGTTGTCACCGTAACAAAGGATTCCAGCAAAATTAGTTTTGTCTTTCAATCCAAGGTTATTTCTATTAGGCCTGCGACAATTGTTTCCGAACGTATCTGGTTTGAAATTTTTCAACAACTCTTTGAACTATTTGAAATTCGAAAATCTCTAATCTGAGCATTTTAGTTAGTCTGAAGCATAGTCCTTAAGCAGAAGAAGAAACTAATATATAAATATACCATTTCTTTTTATGTCACAGCTCTTGCAGGTATAACTTTTCACAAGTTGTCCATTTTAGTTAAAGCTTCAAACTATTATAAATTATATGTATATATGAAAGCCTGATTTAAAGAAAAATTTATACTTTTGTTTATTTATTATTTTTAGGCTAGATTTGTTTCATAGTTTATTATATTTTATTCTTCAGACTCTTCCACTTGATACTCATATCAAAGGGGTTGGAACGAAAATGGTAATTCGCCATCTTGGGGCGTCCGCCATATTGGATTTAGAACGATATTAGATATACTATAGTATATTGTCATGAAACAAGTCTGTCAAATTTCATCAACGTCGGCTAGTAGGAAGTTAGTTAAACTCCGGATACAAATTTTGGACTGGAAGCCATACATACGAACGAATTAAATTAAATAATACATATTGATTACACTGAATGCAAAATGTATGGTTATCTTCCAATATATATTAAACTTAGTCTGAACCAGTCGAACTTCAAAAAATAATGTTAAAAGAATATTTGTTCAACAACCCAAACGTATTTTCCGATGTATTCAACTCCTAGGAATTTTCATACCGAATTAGATTCTTAAATTTATTCCTCATAATTACAATACTATAACAACCATTCCTCAATTTACATGAAAGATACGTTCCAAATTTAAAAATCATGTTAATCGGAACCGTGTAAAACAAGATATGTAAAAAATCACGATAGGTTCAGAAAATCTTTAGATCAACTAAATCAAATCAAAGAATATGAAGAAAAGTCGTAAATACATTCATAATAACCGCGTAAAGTCAAACAAAGATTTTATGGTGAAATTAAGGTTCTGATGAATACTAAGTTTCGAAATTAAAGTTCTAGTATTTATAAAAAATATTTAAACGTTCACATTTATATGCAACATAATATTTAAATTAATATGTCCCATAATAAACAAAAAGCAATAAAAACAAAAACATGTACGTATAAAATACCCCATAATAAATATTAAAAGAAAATAAATTCCTTGTCTTTGTTTTAGAATTCATATTTCCTTTGTACACAAATCTCAAAGAAATGAATGAAATGAAATACGTATAATTCTCATTTCTTTTTGTTTATATTATTGTGCCTTAAAAACATAAAACTACTTTATTTATTTATTTGAATAAATCCTTGTTCCCTTTGTGAAGTGCATTCAATATATCAGCCAATATTTTTGAAAGTCGTATCAGTTTCGAAGTTTGAACAAATCGTGTGAAAGCTACACGTGTTAAGATTTGGAGAAGTTGTTCAAATAATATACAAAAAATTTTCAAACAAAAAATGGCTTATGGTTATCAAACATAAAATATTTCTTAATTTTTTAAACAAATATTTTTCAAATTAAGCCTTTCAATTTATATAACACACAAACATATCTAAAATTATAGTCGCAATGAACCTTTTATCCCTAAGATAAAAATTTACTAGCTGGGTTACCCGGTTTCACCCGGCGTTGGGTAAATACTTACTAATTAAACACTTCTCAAATGTTATAGTTTGTTATATCCTAGAAATTGTTTCAACCGGAAAATCCCTTTATGGATCCGCTATCTTGAATTTCCAAATTTTAATAATATTCAAAATTAGTTGCCTTAAAATAATCATTCTACAAATTTTCATTAAAATCTGTTAAAATCGAGAAATTTTGGTCGCCATATTGGAACCGACATCTTGAATTTGGAAAATTTGGTAATATTTGAAATTTGTAGCCTCAGAATAATCATTGTACCGATTTTCATTAAAATCCGTCGAAATCGAGACATTGTGGACGCCATATGGAGTCCGCCATCCGTTAATATTCAAAATTAGTGGTCTCAGAATAATCACTGTACTAATTTCCATTACAATTCGTTGCAATTGAGAAATTTTGGTCGGCATCTTAGGTTTGGAAATTTTGATAATATTCTAAATTAGTGGCTCCGGAAAAATCATTGCACCAATTTTCTTGGATTTGGAAATAATAATATTCGAAATTTGTAGCCTCAGAATAATCATTGTACTAATTTTCATTAAAATCCGTTGAAATCGAGAAATCTTGGTCGCCATATTGAATTCGACATCTTAAACTTCTAAATTTGAAGAGCGGATTTGAAATCAGCATTCCGCAAAACCCCTATGTACCAATTTTCATGAAAATCGCTTCAAATTTAAAATTTTCAGCCGCCATCTTGGATCCGCCATTTTGAAACCCTATATATTATCCGAAAAAAAGTTGGAATATGTACTACCTACCTTTCGAAAAAAAATGAAAAATATCGATCCAAGCGTTTAGGCTTGATTGAGCAAAAAATAAACAAACAAACAAACAAACAAACAAACGAACTTTCATTTTTATACATATAGGGATAAACAAATTTTAGCAATTTTGTTTATCCATGCTTCATTTAAAATCAACTTTTAAATTTTAGTTTGTAGTATAGCATAAGTTGTCAAATGATAATAACATATTTAAAAATAGAGGAGTTGCAATACAGGCCTTAATTTATAATATTTAGAAATAATACAATGACTATAATATGGATCAAATAAAGCGAATAAAAATATTCTGACAACGACAAATTTTTGTATTTTCAGAACCAAGTTTTTTAGAACTAAGTTTCTGAAATGGCGCTTCATGAAGCTAAAGTAAAGAGAAAGATCAACATCAAACCTATACTACATCTAGAAACTTAAAAGAAATATTGTGGAATTGTTTATCTTAAAAATCATTGATGGAATTGAAAGAATTTGTATTGAAATGTACGTCTAGAATCCTTAAGACAAAATCAAGAAATATTGAAAAAAAGATAAATACATTTGCAAACTTTTGTCGTTGGACACTACCAAACTTAAATGGATTAGAAGCAAGAAACAAACCACATACTTATAAAGATTATATTTTAATCTCAAGCGTGGTTATTTTTACGTAATTGTTAATTATACTATAAATCAAGATAAATTTAAAGAAATTACCATTATCCAGGACCTGTAAATGTCTTTCAGCGCATTTCTAATAAAAATCAAAACAATACATTTATATTTCATAAACTTAATCCACTTTTTTTAATATTTACATAGTCGTGCCATAAGTTCTGTCTCCCTCGCCTCCACTAAAAGGCTCACGACGCATCCCGGTTTACTGTCGCGAATAAGCTTAAATACTTCCCGCTTTGTTAAAAAAATATCATTATGCCATTGGACTTCGAAGGAGCAACATGGAGTGGGGCATTAAAGAGAACAGGATCGCCGTTATTGCACTATTTAAGTGCAACAAGTCAGCAAAGGAGATATTTGAGCTTCTTCAGCTACTAAAAATTACAATGAAATTTGTGCATCGTACTATCAAACGATACCGTGAGACTTCCTGTGTCGATGACAGGTCCAGGAGCGAGAGGCCTCGTACGTCTCGTACACCAGCAGCAGTAGAAGCGGTGCGTCACCGCATACTGAGAAATCCGCTCCGGAAACAAAAGGTGATGGCACGGGAGATGAAAATACCTAAAAGGACGATGTCTCGTATTATCAAGGAAGACCTTAGGCTTGGTGCTTATCGACGGTCAACAGGGCATCGGCTTACGGACAAGCTTCGTGCGATACGAGAGATGCGATCTAAAAGTCTCTTGAAGAAGTACGCGGGAAAAAAATACCAACAAATACTTTTTTCAGACGAAAAACTTTTTACTATTGAAGAGAAGTTTAACCGACAGAATGACTGAGTGTACGCGCATAGCTCTAAGGAAGCGGCTGAGGAGATACCCAAGGTAGAGCGTGGTCAACATCCCGCCTCAGTCATGGTTTAGTGGGGAGTTGGATATTACGGTGCTACGGAGCTGCATTTTTTTGAGCAAGGCGTGAAAACGAAGGCAAAGAACTATCAAAGTGACATCCTGGAGAAGATGGTGAAGCCGCTCAACACAACGATGTACCATGGTCAGCATTGGGTGTTTCAGCAAGACTCAGCACCAGCTCATAAATCCAAGACAACGCAAATCTGTTTAAAATCCAATGTTCCTGACTTCATTTCTGCTGAAGATTGGCCTTCTGGTAGCCCAGACCTAAATACTTTGGACTACCGCTTATGGAATATTTTAGAGGAGAAGGCCTGCTCTATTCAACATCGAAACATTGAGTCATTAAAAGCAAGTTTGATGAAAGCAACGAAGGAAATATCACTAGATGTCTTGCGTACTCCGATTGATGAATGGCCGAAACGTTTAAAAAAATATGTAGCTGCAAAGGGTGGGCATTTCGAATAATTGTCTGCATTACTGTAAATTAGAATATGTATATTACTAAACATAATAAATAAAATTTAATTATTTGTTTCTTATATGAGCTTTTTTTAAATTTTCCTTTGGGACAGAACTTATGGCACGACTATGTATATCGTCAATAGAAAATTTTTTTAATCAGATAAATATTTATATGTATAATTTGTCATTAAATAATTACTCAAACACAATCTTAATAGACAATCGAAAAGGTCATTCTCGTCTACTGAAAACGAATTAAAATGATTTCTCCGAGTATTTTGTTGCCTTGGAAACTATTAAAACATATTCCTTCATCTAATTTTGGATCTCAGGCTATAATTAAGTCATTTTGGTTGATCTTTTCTATCGTCTCCATTTTTGATCGTTCCCAGGTTATATTTTGATTATCAATATTTCATCTCTCCTTACCTTTTTCGGGCGGAACGTAATTAAATTTTGAGAAATCAATTAAAAGCCTTCAAAAAATGCTGGGGCTTCAAGCCGAGCAAATCACGAAATTAATATGCAAATCAAATTTGGGAATAGCTCGGTTTATTACGAACTAGACCACCTCGCCCCGGGTTTATTTTGGAAATTCTCGAGGGCATTTATCTGGCCGGCATTTGCATAATCTTCAAATAAATTGCTCTGCACGGGGCGTTCGGACTTTTTGGGGTGAAAGCGAAAATAGCGCCCGGCCGACTGCCGGATGATTTTCGTTATCATCGCGTACGGCGCAGACATGCGATGCGATGCGAGAAGGGCCGCCTGCGATGCGACATGAGTCCAACGCGCCTCCAGCCCTCAGATCGAGATAAAAAGTGAATTTAAGCTGATAAAAAAATCACAAAATGATAAAGAAGCAAGCTTGGGCGGAGCGTCGCTCATCGCGAAATTGCCCCCGCAGCCGGGCTATAATTCTAATAAACGAAGTACCAGCTGGAGACCCCCTCCCCCGGCTGACTTATTACTTAGTAGGAAATTTAAACGCCGTCGTCGTCGGTCTTATTTATGTTTTAATTATTCACACAGCGTGTTCCCGAATGGCGGACCTGTACGGCCTTAAATTTCCCGCAGGCTGCGTCGCCTAGGCGTTCTTTCTCGACGTTTTCTTTCAGACTCTTGGACTTTTTCTTCCTCCGCTCGACGGCCATAAATTTCCGCGCACAACCTGCTAAATGAAGACGCCTCCTCCCCGAAGGGAGCTGCCTATGAGCAGCCGTGCGGCTTTTGTAAAATTAGTTGCTTTTTAGTAAATAAAAATACACAAAAACACCGAAGAACAAGCGTTCTCCTACCTGGGCAGGTTCACCTGAGTTATGCGACGGTCTGCGATGGTTTATGCCCGCGCCGCCGGGCCGCCAGGCCGCCTGTGCATTAGCGTCCCACAATGGGATGAGAACAGAAAAGGAGATCGTTTAACATTTTTTCAGCGTCCAGAAGATTAAAATGTCGGCGTAAACAACATGCTCCAGCTCGAAGGCTGCAACATATCAATTTTATGTCCAATTTATCAGAAAAAGGTCGCCTGGACCCGGGACGCGGACACACTCTCCAGTAGGATTTAACTCTGCTTAATTTAGTACGGGGTGAAATATTCACAGAAATTCCTTCTTCTGAGACTTCGCCCTCCTCGATAATTTTAATCTTCGGTTCCATTTGAATTTTGAATATCTGCTGTCCTGGAGTGATACTCAAAAGTTATGGACGAAGATACAAGCTCTTTGAGAACACGCATTAATTGGTTATTTACATAAAACTGATTTATCACATCTGAACATCTAAGATTCTTGAGAATAAAAAATTTGTTGTTGTGCCAAGATGCTTAAACAAATGCTTTTGAATAATTTTAATATTGTTACCATAATCAGAAACTTTAAATTAGTCTATTGGCAAATGCTTTAAATCTGTAGCAAAAGTACAAAAAGTATAAAATTAAACTAGAATTCAATGTCTACCTTAAAAATAGCTCCAAAGTCTTTATTTTTAAAAATCCCACTACTAATGAAAACTTAACTTTGAAAGAAATTAAAATAAAAATATTCTCAAATATGCAATAAATTCAACCAGTTTTAACTAATTTTCTCCCAACCATGTATTTTTAACTAGTGAACTATGAATTTGTTTATTTAGTTTGTTAAAGTTCACTCCAACACATAGTGCCAAATTCTTGGGCTAATGTCCTAATTATTTTTTCCTGTACTATAAATTATTGTCACCTCTCTCTTAATTTAACTTTTTTCAGGTTGAAAAATAACAATTTCATTCAAATTAAAAATGTTGAGAAGGAGTTCAATGGTTTTCTTATAAACCCACACAGTAAAAAATTTCGGAATATTTTCAACAAATTATGAGGTATTAAATCATGAATCTTGGAATCCATGATATAATTTACATATATTTGGAATAAATTAAAATTTCATAAGAAATTGGCGGATTTTTATAAATTTATTTTCCAAGAATAATTCCAAAAACATATAAATTTCAAACGAAAGTGATAAAATTACTACACATTACCAGATAAAACCGTGAACACCTTTTTTCCATTAACTTTATATGAAAATCAGTTTTCTTGTAGATTTTGTGAAACAAGGTTTGAAAATATTTCTTGCATTGCATTTATTAAAAGAGAAAACTGGATTTCTTATTGAAAATATCATAATGTCTAAAAATTGTTTTCTTTTTTCGGAAAATAAATTAGAAAATGCCATGATGATTTCTTATAACACTACAGGTATAACGTAAAAGTGAAATAATAAATGTTCTACAACTCACATAAATAGGTCCATAGCAAGAAAATCAGGAGTTTTTAATTACAAAACCACCTTACCACCATTTTTGGTCTGTTCTGTTCAAGGTTTAGTTACTCTAATTTAATATATTTTTGGTATAGTAAAATTTAAAAAAAGAAAACCTCATCCAAAAAATTTCAAGTTCCGTCTGCTATTACATACTGAATTGTCATATTTAATCCAATAATAAAGATTCAAGACAAACTGATGGCCCTCATCACTGAATATTGGATTAACAAAATTTCGCGCTGACTATTATTAAATAATTTAGACGAAAAAAGATTAATTATGAATTAATTTATACGCGATTCTTTATTATTTGTATCTCAAATTCTTATAAATATTGTAGTATTATCGGGATATAAACTATATATTATATTTGCGTAAATTTTATACAAATATTTTTATAAATCTTCATATTTTAAAAATATTATTTCAGTAGTAAAGTCCTTTATTAAAATATTTAAAAAAAAAATTATTTATACTAAATTTAACATCTCTGCATGATCTAAAGGAAATCTAAAATACCTATAAGTAAAGTTCAAGTAATGCTCCTGACTCTTCTCCGCCGCTATCACTTTCGCCACTACTTTTATCGGGTTTTTTCCTCTTCCGATTCTGTCTCGCTAAAAAAATTAGTAGGTATAGTTAATTAAAATCTAGGCCAGGCTGAATTATGCTTCTAACATTTGATATTTTCGAATCACCAAATAAATAGGTTTAATATTACGTAGTTAATGTACCTAGTTTCTACTCAAAACGATACATCTGTCATCAAAATAGAGTCATCAACCAATCCTAAAATGATTTTCAAGAAGCGGCCCAGTGTGTGTTGGACCACACGTAGTGAAGGGTTCCGTATTTAACTGTTAAAATCCCATATCTCAAAAAGTACAAAAGCGTAAGTAGTAGGTAAGTAAGCGTATGTCGTTCAAATCATTTTTCTTAAAAGTGTATGTTATGTTCTATTTCCTCAATTTTTGTTCAGAATTTTCAACCCTTTAGTTTGGAAGTTAGAGGGGATACACTTTTTACGACTTTACAACGCATATCTCAGAAATGTCTGCCTAAAAAAGTCATTCAGAAATCACTATTTCACTTTTGAAGAGCTATCCGATGATACTCCACTTATGTCCACTGAATGTTTTTATCCTTCAGTCAGTTACATATATGGAGTGCCACCCTTATTTTTTTCGTAATTTTTCTGCACTATTGAATAGCGGTTTATAGGCCATAGGCTAAACCTAACTTTTAATTTTCATTTCCATAGCTTCATTAGTCTCCGAGTAAAACGGCTGTGATATACAAACAGACAGACAGACAGATGGACAGGACGAAATTATAAGGATTCCGTTTTGCTATTTGGCCACGGAACCCTAATAACTATAAAATTGTTAGGTTTAATGAATGATCAAATAATGTGGTTAGCAGGTAATATAAGTTAGGCTTGCCGTTGCGTTAAAAACTAAGTGATCAAAGTATTCGAAAACAATTACTTATAAATATAATCTGCTATCTAACAGTGCTGAAGTAAAATGTGTTAGAGAATAACATTTGATCATAAATAGGTATTATAACTTGGGTGACAAAAAATATTGTTGCTTTTTCTAATTAAAACCGCCACCCACAACACAGTAAATTTCTAGCTTCGAGTCAAGGTGGAGGGTGTGGCAAGTGCCCCACCCTGCCCCACTCTGGGTACGCCCATGGATATTTCCATAAAAATATTGACTCGTAAAGACGAACATCATTATAAAAGAATCACAGAAAAAAATAACTGAATCAACAATTTTTACAATTTGAATCTAAGTAATTAGAAAAAATTGTATAAACTAGTTACTTATCATAATATAGCGAGTCATGAAATTCTGAAAACTTTAATATATTTCACGATTAAATTATTAAATGTCAAGAAAATAGTTAACATTAATTATTTCTATTAGTAACATTAATTTAAAAATAGTGAGAATTCTGCTAAAGGATGGCTAACTTAATTTAAGTTATATATTTAGCAATTTTAATTTATATACTATTTCATTGTGATAACAAAAATTTAGGAAGAGACGTACTACACTCTAAAAAATGTGTGTAAAATTACTGCTTTCAAAGCGGGTTTCGTAGTATTTTTACATCTAAGTTGGAAAATTATATTTTAAAAGTGTATTTGTACAACATTATGTAAAAATACAACTATAATTTTTAAAGTTAAAATTTTACGCCAAACTATAACATGTTTACCGCTAAGAAACTGTTATTTTTCAACAAAGATGTAAAAATAAATCTTTAAGTTGTAAAATTACGCCTCGCCGTCGTAATTTTACGACTGAAAAACGTAGCAATGTGAAATAGCATCTTTGCTATTGTGATTTTACTATTCTTATTATTGTAAAATACATATGCACAATAAGAGTGTGGGTAAGCGCTTTAGCATCATGATCTCATTCTGGTTGCGACTGTCATAAAGTGAAGACGTGCAGAATAAATTGCAAAAAAATATTCATACGGAATAATGACAAATACATTTTATTTCATACTAAAGGGACAAAACTATCAAAAATTGTATAGAAGCTGCAAGTTATGAAGAAGTCAAATGTTCAACAATGCATTTTTTTAACTTTTGTTCTTATTATTCGCATCATCAAATACAACTATGAAACGTTAATACTATTTGATTAGGATGCTAACTTTGGGAGGTGTTTTCACTCTTTTGAAGGGTTTATCCGCAAACAAAAAAAAATCCCTAAAATTAAAATTCAATTCTAAAATTGGAACAAGAAGTCTCGTTTGTGTAATATTACAGAGCAAAGACGGACAATAACACGTTTTTGTTGTATTTTTACACTATTTTAATGTAAAAATACACAGTGAAGGGAAGAAAATTGTAACTGTAAGCTTTAAATTTACCGCATTATTTGAAATAAATTTACATAATCACTTTGTAATTTTACGCAATCAAGCGTATATATTTTACAACGGATTTGCTTAATATTCCCCTCACTTTGTAAAATTACACAATTGCGTAAAATTCCACTTATAAAAACAGGAAACAAGTTGCCTACAATAATAGTAGTAAATATTTTTTAGAGTGTACATTTAACGGATTGTTTGAACAGGTGCTATATGACTAGTGTAATATTTTTCTTGCTATATATTCTTCTTATTAATTTATGGCGCATAAAAATAATCAGGCTATCTGGGTGAAGTCGTGTTCAAAACTTGTTAAAAAGGCATTTAGAGTCGTAATCGATATTTAGTTTTTAACTTTATTCTTTTTTATAAACTTTTTTCGAAGTTACACCTTTTCTTTTGGTTTTCTAGAATGGCATTAGCCCTTAATAGCTAAGTCTTCAGTAAAAGTAGTATTTAATTGCACACTTTGATTTGTCATGCTTTTAAGATCATGTACCGAAAACCTACAGATTTAATGAACTTAGGCGGTGATAAGAGGTTGTAAGTAGATTTTCGGATCCCCCAGAAAAGCAATAAATCCAGGAAAGTTAGTCGGGCTGTTGCTAAAAGTGGAATAAGCACGTGCTTACATACAAATAACAATAATTTTCATCCCCCTGAAGAGGCCGATGAATTTTCGTCACCAAAAATGACTAAGCGAAGTATCTGAGGATCTGAGTATCTTCGAGGCACGTGCCTCGGTAACAGGACGTTCTGGAGTGCGAATTCGAATTTGAATCAAAATCGAATCAAAATGGCATCAGAAAACGAAGGAAGCAACCCCTCGCTCGGTGGTGACGACAATTGTCATCGTGAGTAGTTGTTAAATTAAATAAAAATAATTTCAATGGCCGTTTTCGATATGCAAGTCGGAGATTCGGGCAAAAGCGCTCCAAAGCAAAAATTTCGCCTTGTTTGGTTCGCCCCCTTTTTTTCTCACATTTAATGAAAGTTTCATCCTTAGGGAGCCTGCTCTTTGTTTTTCTCCCCTTTTTTGTTTTCTTTCGGGACGCTTTCTTCAGCCGCCCTATACACCCATAATCCCGTAATGCGTTTTCTCTCCCCGTTTTTGTCCTGGCTCATCCCAGAACCGATAGAAAAGAAAAACATAGGAAAACTCCCGGAAGCCCGAAGGATTCGACCCGGATAGTTTTTGTTTGTCTTCCGCTGTACATTCGGATGATTTCTATCATTCTGCAGGAAATTGCTTCCATAAATCTCGGGGTACAGCTCCATTTCCACGGACGTGTCCTTAAAGAGGATGTGTCCGGGTGCTCCCCCGGCCGGGGGCTTATTTCGCCCCAAAATAAAGGGCATAAAAACATCCCGGCGAACTAAAAGATAATTTTCGGGCCGTTTTTATTTTCAGGCAATTTCGCACGATTTTGTCCTCGGAAGCCATTCAAAAAAATATCAAAATCATTCTCGTGGACTGCTTTCTTTTTTTTTTTTTGGCCCGAAAAGAGGCGCTCTCTTCCCCGAATCTCAAAATCATTTGGGCCCATTGTGCGCCATTAGACCAATTACCTGGAATGAAACCCAAACAATGAATGCTCCGCAGAGGAGGCTCCAAAAACGGCCCCATTCAGGTTGTTGTTTATGGCATTGCCCAATGGGGAGAACGATTTGAATTCATAATCGGCCGCCGTTAAGATACGGGGAGCGGAAGAATAAATAAGACCACACCAGGAACGGAACCTCTCCCGGACTCCATTCCGGGACACCAGCGGCGCTTCTCGGGGAAGGTGCCTGCCTACGGCCAAATGGCCGAACCTTGTTAATTCCCCTAAAACTTTTTTTTTTTTGTTTTTTTTTTAGCTCCGCAACGAAGAAGCGCAACTTCTGCGCGATGGTTTCGTTATCAAATTATTCAAATGAATCAGAAAATATGGCAAAACGAAATTAACTACGCCGGGGAGGAGCTCCGGAGGCCAATTAAAATATTCACATTTTTTTCTGGCTTATGCGTTCAATGGGCAATTTTTATCAGAAAGTTTTACATAACTCAGACAATAAATGCATTTTTGAAATAAAATGTAATGGGGGAATTAAGAACTCTTACACGCAAAACATATTCCATCAAAATGACTATCCAAAGATGTTTTGATTACGCTGTGATAGTACAAGAAACATTAATATATTTCTATAACATATTAAAATAATCTACAGTAATTGTACTAGGATAAACTTATACTGACTTAATTAAATGTAGCAACAAATCAATATACCTACTAAGAAAATTTTAATTAATAAAACACAAGAAATAACATTCAAAAATAAATTGAATTTTAATTTCATCATCATATTCATTTATTTATTTAGCAAGGAGTAGTCTAATTCTAATTCAGGTTTCTTACATCAAAGGACACGAAATTTCTTACCACTCTAGTCTCTAGTCTTTTGTTCTATGTAATAGTTATTATAAGAAAATGTATGTTTAATATTTTAAGGAATACATTTGAGAACGATTTTATAAACCTCATAGAGGGTTAAAATAAATTTGTTTTACTTGATATACAAAATAAACAATATCACTTATTATTATTAATAGTAGTCCTGCAAACTTCAAATGTTATTTTATTGCAATTAAACTTTAAGACATTTATTTTCTTATTCAGCTCATAGTTTTGCTATCATCTAATTTTAAAGGCAAATTTCTATTTATCATACCTTTAAATTTTGTGACAGAATGGACTATTCATATCATGTAAAATTGAACAACTCCCTTCAACGTAAAGGATTAAATTCCATAAAGGTATTTATTTAGAAAAGAAGTTATAATTGGTGTAGAATTTTAATTTTCCGTGTGAGGTGTAAGAGCTGAATAATTCAATAGTTTTACTTTTAGGGTACTTAACTACATATTTAAAGTTTTTAAAAAAAATTTATATTTTAAAATATTGTTGGATGAAAATAGAACAAATTTATATAATATATCGTCGTTGCGCGTGCAATACCGCGTAACAGCAAAAAGCGCAAAATTGAAATATCGCGCCTACGGATTCTTAACATGGTTTCGCTCCTTATAGATCTCACAGAATTTAAATTAGCCTATAAGAAACCTCATTTTTGACACAGAAACCATACCTTGTTACACTTGCTTGCTTGGAGTTGGCGGCAAGTTTTTTCTTTCTCCTGTAAAATCGTGAAAACACAGATACGCGGTATTGCACGCGCAAAAACGATATATTAGGGTGCTTTTTTTCACGACTATTTTTTTTTTTTCAGTCCCACCTCGAAATTTTGTGGCAAATACTTAAACAAAAATTTCCTGAAAATTGGAGCCCGTAACATTAATATTAAGTACTAGAAGAAGGCGTATAAAAATTTCCCATATAAAATACACGTAAACTTTGATTATTTTTCTTCGAAACTCTACAGCTCAGAGGCATTTTATGGTATAATCTTGGTCAATGATGGAGTTTCTTCTGAATTGAATGCTATACAAAAGTGTCCATTGCGGTGTAACCCTAACTCCTACCAGCGAGGTAGTACGGGTCACTAACCCCAATATTTCCATGAAATTCTCGCTTTTTAAGAGATACAGAAAAAGTGAATACGACAAACTTGTAGGAAATTCAATTTCCTACAAAAAAGTTCTGAACACCAAATCGCTAACATCGATATTTCTTGAGATATTGGGCTTTGAAGTTGAGGTAGAGTGGAATTTTCATGGATTATTGAGCTAAATTGTAGAAACACTACCTATACTACTATAGTCATCCTCCTCGTGATTGCAACAATTTATAAAAACAAGTATCATAAAACTAAAAGACTGAAATAATGTTGTATAATATAACTATAAAGTATGGCAGTTTATCTAAAAATTATGTAAAGAAACCGACATGTGTAACACTCAGTGCCGTATTAGAAATTATAGTACTGTAGTTAATATTTTAATCGCACATTGCGCTATAGTATAGTAGTAACTTTATTAGTATAATTCTTAATACATAACATTTCACAAAGGAGTGATTGTCCACAAAATTAATTCACAAATTACACATTTTACTAGCAGCGTTAAACACATCGTGTTATTTATGTTACATATTATACATATTATTACATAATGTTTCCATAAACTTTGAATTTATTTTAAAATTACAGGATGCAATTTAAAAATGGGGCGAGTCTGTTGAGTTCTGATGAGCTAATATTATTAATGTAGGTACTAAAATATATATATCCGTCTTTCTTAAGGACAAGCCTGCTATTGATATCATTAAATAACCTTTACAACAACTCTTTTTTCCCAGAATGGGGCTCTATAGTCGAGGAACGTATTAGAATTGTCCGCATTGACTATATGAGGATATCTAATTTAAGATTTTGAAAATGTACATGGTGTAAAATCAGCCTATTGTACGAATTTATTGAACCTGTCGATGAGATTGTTTTTTTTCTTTACTGAGTATTTCCAGTGAAAGATTTTCCTAATTGGCCAAACTTTACCCTATAATGTATTATAATGTTTGCTATTTAAAATAAGTACTGTATAGAAAAATGTTCGTGATGACACCCATGACAGCTTTCATTTAGTTTCAAAATACATAGCGTAAAGAGCAATAAGACATGTTCAAAGAAACGATCGTGCGGCGCCTTCGTCTGAAATAATTAGTTGATGTTCTATGCAAAATTGTATAGAACATAAAGCTCTAAAAGATTATTAAATGCTACATTTTTATAGATTTATTATTATAATATACGTAGCAAAAATTAAGAAAATGCCACCTGCAACCTTCTTTGCCTTAAAAAAAATGGAATTTTTGAAATTGTGTTTTGAAGAGAATAAAGCCAAATTTCAGAGTTATTTTAGGAATAATGGCGCGTTACTAATCAATATATGGTAGATTTGGAGATGGCTCAAACTAATTTTATAACTTTGCTTTCATAAAATTTAACGTTAACCGCTCAAGGACTCAATAGAATTTAATAGTTCTAGTTTATTCATTAAGCCCCCATTTGGCTTTATTTTGTCTAATTCACAAAGTATTGCACTGTTCATGGACTCGATGTTTGAGCTCAATTACGAAATTTGTAACAAAACCCAAAACAACCGCACTGCACAAATATCAAATGTGAAATGATATACAAACTTGAAAAGTTAACCGACAAAGCTAAGAGACCTAAATTTTTCCAGAAATTTGTAGAAGAAGGCAAAATACTTGTCTAGAATTTCTTACTATTGCCCAACCGATTAATTGTAGCCGTGATAAATTTCTGATAATTTAAAGCATTAATTCTTATTTATGTATGAGAATTTCTGTATTGTATTTTAGCGATAATTGTCATTTACGTAGTAATTTTTTTTTATCCGTGGTTACAGCATATGTTTATTTTTACAATTTTATTAAATGTTTTGGGGATTAACTAAATTTAATATTCTTTTATGTAATAAGTATGGCTTCTATAATATAATATATCATTTGGTGAGCTCCTATAATATCAATACAGTACTTATTGTACTTTGTCCTACAAAAAGTCTTTTTTCCCTTAAGTAGTTTCAATAACAATATTCTCGTGTTATGATTACTAGTAATATTGTGAGACAAAAATCAAAAATTGTTAAATGAACCACGAAATTAATTGTTTTTGAACAAGATACTTTTCTTGATTGTACAATTACTTATTCAAATTTTGTAAAAAGCTTTTTTGGTACCTGTGGATCCTCAATGCTATTTTATTCTTAAAGAAGATAGTCTTCTACTATTCTAGTATTAAATAAATTTTTTTTTTTGTCATAGTAGTATCACATGAAAAAGTCAGAGATTTTTTATTTCATATAATTCAAATTAAGCGACAAGTTTAGGCCAAGATATATACATACACCTTAAAATAAATCTCTTCAGACCTTGAAGTAGGAGCAGAATTTGACTTAACCCTTTCAGACACAATGTCCAATATATTGGACAAAAGTTGTCACTGATTTAAAGCTATTTAACGTAGACACCAATATTAAATCTGCAATGGTTGGCAACTCTGTTAATAAAGTAGCTTTTAAACTTTACAAAAATAAGTTTTGTACCGAACTCTGACCATTTCACATGGTTCAGTGCCTTTTTTGTGAAATTATATTGTGCGGCAGTAAACAAGTGGTCGTTAGTGCTCATATAAAGGTTGTTTTTTTTTTTTAAGATCGAGTTTTAACAAAAATCGGTAAGTACTCTTTAACTATTTTTTAAACAATTTATGCAGAAAAGTGTAAAAAAATACGTTTTGATTGGCCGCCACGCGCAAAAAAAAGGCATGTCTCATATATGGGACATCACCTGGTGGCCAGGTGAGGCATCCTACCTTAATTGTTTTTGCATATTCGTGTTTATTAGTGTCATATTTGTGTATAAGCAAAAATTCAGATTTTTATCTCAAACGCCTGATTTTTGTGTCTGAAAGGGTTAATCAAAGTATTTGCTGAACTCCACGCAATCTGGGTCCATTTTCATCCGAATTAACATTTTGATCGCCTTTAATATACAGAAATGTTTCAATCTACGATCATCAGACTGTATGTTGGTATTAATTAAACAAATCGCCAGTCAATAAATACGAAGTTCTTGGATCATTTCAATAAACTGGACATGAACCTTTCGCCTGTTGAGCACGCAAATGGCCAATTACACGCAAAAATTGTCACTTACGGGCATGAAAATGACGCAAACCGGAAAACTTAGCATCAATCGGGCCAGTTAATTAGAGTTAATTAAACCGATTCAGAAGCTTGTCGTACAAGTGCCAGTGGCAGCGGAGGCGCCACGAAGCCCCTTCGCCTTAATTGAGTAATTATTCGGGCGGCGGCGGACAGCACATACGTCGCCGGATAGCGAAGTCGCAACGCAACGCAATTCCGATGGCAAGGATTTCTCGCGCCGCGCGCTTTCGTGCCAATCGCCACCGCTGAGCCAGGTTATTAATTAAAAACGAGGCAAAACGGCCATTTGCGCAAATTTCCAGATAAAAGAAATGTGCGCAATAAAATTTTACCTCCGTGCCGGGCAATTTTCTCAAAAAGAAAAAAAGGAGGAAAAACAGGTAGAATTACGAGGGAAAAGGTATTTAATTGCCTGCCCGGGAGCCTCCCGAAACCCCACGTAGAGCCAGGACCAGGATCTGGGAAGCCGGAGCAGCTCCATACGGGGCCCCATCTTACACTTATGAAAATTTACGGTCGAGTAAATCTTTATATTCGCATGAGAGGCTCCGGGAAATTATAATTTTTTGGTGAACCAACCCGAGCGAGCACACGCATCCGAAGTTCACGAATGCTCTTAATGTTGCCCGCGTGGGAGCATCTCTCACCACCACCCCCGCGCCCCACCCGCCTCTTTGAGAAGCTCCCGAAGAACGCAGCTCTTCTGGAGGCGAGGGGTCGAATTTATCTGTTAAATATTCAAAAGGATTACTCCTCCGGCTCATAACAATAAAAGTGAAAAATTCTCTTAGGCCCTGGCTGCCTTTGAATAAGGAGATTGCTTCTGGGGGGCCCGACATGGGGAAAAATTAAACGCGTAATAAATTTATGAAATTAATCAGATCCGCACACCTTGCGGCCCCGCTCCCCTTTTATATATCCATCGAAAAGGATCCTTCCTTCCTTCCATCCGCTTGTAGGAAGCTCAAGGCTGCCCCCTGTGAGATCCTGTGGGACGGGCTGGGACCCGGGATCCGAGAAGGGGATTTTCGGAACTCCTCTGTTTTCAAAGTGAGAGCACACAATTTGATGTGCTCGCAATTATCGGCAAAATATGTGTGTGCACAGGCTCGGCAGTTCGGGTCTCCAGGATCCAGGACCCAGGACTTTTAATAGGACTTGCTTTGGTATAAGAGGGAAAGAGAGAGTGAGACCGGACTCTTGGCTTCCCACTGAAATACGAAAGCAATTTAGAAAATAGCATCATTAAAGGATTTAGTTCGGCAAAAGCCTCTGAATTATGAAATTGCAAATCTGGTTTAATTCTGGATGGTTTAACGACCCGGGGCCATTTCCAGGACTACGTGTGCACACGTTCTGCTTCTTGCCCCCGCCGTCCGCAGGACGTGCAATGGTGGTGGTTAGGCTGCATACAGTTTCGGGTAGTTGGCCCAGAATGCAACCTTCGGAGCAATTTGAATAAATCCATTTGAAGCGTCTTAAGCGCGCCACTCATTACTTTGTAAATTTTCTTGTTTTTGGCGCATCAAGTGGTAAATACAGCTTTTTGTATAAATATAGTATGCATTAAATTTGTTGTAGTGCACTTAAAACCTGACCATGACTACTAATGAGCGCTAGATACAGCTGCAAATTCAGACCTCTACCTACTGGCATATATATAATTAACGCCAATTTCAACCAGTTTAAAGTTTTGAAATCCCCTGAATACAAAATATTAAATATCTACGAATCACTGTAGTAAAAAAGCTAACGTTTGGGAAACATATCTCCACGGTTGTTCTACAAATGTGATTTACTAACATAATAAAAAAATCGTTATCCGCTTGTTAATAGCAAATCCACTTTAAGCCGTGAAAACAAACTGATATTAATTAAAACGATCTTCCAGCCTACTTTATTCTATGGTGCCCTCGCCCGGCATCAATGTGCTCTAACTCATCAATCAAAGTTGCAAATTAAGCAAAACAAAACACTGAAAATTATCAATACCGGATGATTTTCTAGCTCTCACGATTGATTTTTACAATGTGTAAATACCATATATCAGGATTTATTTTTAGTTAGAAACAGACTGAGTTATCAATCTGGGAGTTTCTGTGGAATTTTTCAACATTTATTAAAATCGAATCCAAAACTGGTCTGGTCTTATAAACAATTCACATTTTATTCAAATATAAACCGAAATTTCTAACATAACTTATGCATACATTAAATTATACAACCATAAGCATAATCGTTATAACTCGGAAAATATCAGTAATTAAACCGATTTATAAAAATGGTGCTAAAAAATTAAAAATTACAGAACGGCTTCCTTAATAAAAACTATTCCAAAATTACTTGACAATATTATTGGTAAAAAAAAAATTTCTTTCCAATGCGGAACAATAATTTGTCTACAGCAGCACGGATTTGTAAAAGTTAGACCATTGTTATCAATCTAGCATTATTCACTATTTTTAACTCTAATGCCCTAGAATAAGAGTATAAAGTTGACGCAATTTACACAGATTTTTCTAACGATTTTGAAAAAATAAACATAAATATTTTAGTAAAATGGATTTCTTCGTAATTAACAAATAGAAAATAAATTGTAGCATTTGATAACTTCAATTCTAGAGTAATTGCTGCTGATGCGGGTGTACCACAAGGTAGCTATTGTGGCTCTATTTTATTTATCTTACTTATCAATGATGTTGTGAAATGGTCTTCGTATGCGAATTGCCTTATTTATGCAGATGACTTATAATTGTTTTCTAATGGTTGCTTAATGTTACAAGAGTACTTAAATAATTTAATAATTGGGTACAATTATGCATATGTAAATGCCGGGCAATTTCGTTTTATCGTTCAGCAACTTATGTATGTATGTATGTTCTATTTAACTACTCCATAAATGGTCAGTAATAAATGTTCCATCGTATTAATTCAGTTGCTGCGGAATAATTTTAGATAGGAAACTCTCTTTTTCTAAACACCTTGACCATATCATATTTAAAGCAAATAAATCGCTAGGCTTTATTAAGAATTTAGCAACATTTTTAGTTTAAAACCTTTATTTTATAGCATATAACCCTTCAATATTTATTAAAGATTTATTTTCCAATGATATGATAGATCGATTTGAAGTTCATTAGTTCTAAATAAAGGTTGAAGTGGACAACAAAAGATCATTTAAACTTATAAAACAAAATAAATAAAAAATATTTTCCTATTATGGGATTTAATAAGAAACAAAACTTTAGAGTCCCCTTTTTAAATTATCGTCGACTAAACTTTTCGCTTCAAAAAAGATCTTATTTGATTACCAAAATCGCTAACCCGGTCATTACCCTCCTTTTTTACATTTGATACTGACCTCTCATAATTTCACTCCTTTGTGAATTTCAGCTAAATAATAGAAATCATATAGTTACTTTTGATAAGCTTTAATTTGTCTATCCAATTAGGTTTTGTTTTACGTTTAAAACTAAGATTATTTATTTTTAGTTAGTTTCTACTCTTTACAATTGTTACTTTTTTCATTACATTTGTATTAACACTGACACAATTAAAGACCACGTTTACTTTCTTATTCATATTCAATATACAAATGTATGAACTGCTTTCTGGTTTTCTTACATAAGTTAATCTCAATAAGGTATAAAACGGGAATGGGTATTTCCTGGATGATAAGAAATACATAATATAAATTTTCAACTTTTTCATGTAAGATCGATCAACTTAATATTTTTTTGTATTTAATGTTTTCACATCCGATACTTGAAGTAAATTCCAAAGGCTTAATTCCGTCGAAGCTACTGCGAAATGAGTTATATTGCGTTCTCTTGAAACGTTGCCGCCGGCTTGCGCTTTACGTGAAAAGGAAACGAAAACCCATTCTTTCTCTGACTCACTAATTCATAAAAGTCAAAGAGAACATAGTTTTCAATAAAACATTTTCCATATATTCATGAAAAACTCGTTAGTTAAAAATTAACAATTCTTTAACCCGTATTTACAATCATGTTGCTATCCCTTAAAAACCTCCGCTCTTAATCGAAATTTGCGAACCCTCGTAAAGTTAACCACAGATTAAAAAAAGGAAAAAATTACATTATTAACTATATAATAATATAATAAGAGCATCAAAATTTGGCTTTGAGATAGTTATATGAGATGTTATTTTGGAAAATAGTATAAGGCGCCTTTTTTAAGCAAACTTGAGGACAATCTACATGTTAAGATTTGGAGAAGTTGTTAAAATGTTATGTTAAAAAGTTAAAATGCTATGTTAAAAAGTGGACTTATACGGCTCATACGACAAAATTCAGTCTTCTCCCTTTTTTTTCAAATCTTGTGATAAAATCATCGACATCAATAATTTACTAATTTTGAAAGATACATTTAAAGGAAAAACAAATGAATTTTCTTGTACCTATCAAGAAATATTTTTCTATTCACAGAAATTTCAAAATTCTTGGTACATATTATGATGGGAATAAAATGATTAGTTAACATTTCTATGAAAGGGATGATTTTATTGGACTGAAAAAAATAAGAATTTAATTAATGTTTTATCTAATTTCTTCTGAGAAAAAAACATTATGTTCCATAAACCCCGTATATTTTTCTAATATTCTAAAAATAAAGTTTCTAAGGTCAAAAACCTTTTTTCTTAAAAATTTTTTTTTTTTTTTTTCTAATATTGAACATTCATCTATTTAATTGAATAATATTTCTAATCATTACTACAATATACTGTATAAAATTGTACTTACACTTTGAAGGTGTTTCATTGAGCGTCGAATACACACTCAACTTCAATTACTATTATAATTTTATGATTATAAATATGATTCCCTTTTAGTTGTCTAAAATATACCTATCCCCCGATTTACACGGTAGATAGATACCTCAGAAAACCGGGATTTCATTTAAGTAAAACCGTATACATCGAAAATAGTAAAATGTGCATAATTCAATAATTTATTTCAACCTTAAATAGAAGTAAATATATTTTAAAAAAACATCATGAAATAGCAATCTATTTATAAAATGACAAATATAAAGGGAATAAATATGTAACTCATTTTACATATACAAAGAAGAAATCAATATCTTTAAAATTTTAACCAAAAATTGAATTTATGTCATCACTTTCATAGAATATAAATTTTTTCTTTCTGATTCATGTTATGTAACTTTTATTATTCGATAGTAGTGGTTCGATGGTAGAGGAATAAGATAAAATATCGAATCGGTGATACTTGGTAATCGGCTTCATGTGCGAATTTATAAATAAAACATTTCATTCACCATTAATCTAAACGTAAATTGAATTTCAGTTATTGCGGTAATAGTATCATTTGCGTAAAAAAACGGTATTTATCTATCTATCTATCTATCTTCTATCTATCTTTTATCTATTGTAGTGATCATGCTCAAATTCGCTATTATGTAACAATCACTACGCAAGGCCACGGTCAGTCAGAACCAAAACAGCTAACACACGAAGTCAATGCACGAGATGTAATTTAACCCTGCTTGCTTTCCCCGTGCAGTGACTCACACGTAGCATGCGGCGCTTGCCCAGAACCTTATGATTCATAGAAACAAAAGGTTCTGGGCAAGCGCCGCATGCTACGTGTGAGTCACTGCACGGGGAAAGCAAGCAGGGTTAAATTACATCTCGTGCATTGACTTCGTGTGTTAGCTGTTTTGGTTCTGACTGACCGTGGCCTTGCGTAGTGATTGTTACATAATAGCGAATTTGAGCATGATCACTACACCCTCACCCTTTATGTTGAGTCTTAACTCTTAGTTTAAGGCGAAACAAAAATGATAGTATAGTATTATTACAGAATATGAATATTATAGTAGTATGATATTACTGCTGATTACAAGTATGCTCTTATACTAATATGCTTAAATGTATATTACATTATGTATTAATTACGTTATGATATTAACTATTTTATTTTTTTTTACATTGTATTTCTTCAATCTGTCGTTGTGAACCTCTTTGGGTATGCCATCTATTTCAATTACTGAGTTTACGCTTTTTCTTTCTAAGACTTTATATGGACCTTTGTAAGGTTTGTGGTATTTTTTGCGATTTTCGTTTCTCAATAGAACTAGGTCACCTGATTCAATGTATATCGGATTTGTTGCAGTTTGTTTTTCCGTTCGTTTCTGCTTAATTTTTTCTATCAAGTCTCTAGCTCTTGAAGTAGCTGATTTTAATCTAACTTTTAATTCGTTAGCGTAGTTATCTATATTGTAAACAGTGTTATTATTATTGATTAAATCGAATGGTAAATAGGGTAGTTTGCCAAATATTAATTCGTATGGCGTGTAACCAGTGTCTACATGAGGTGTAGTGTTGTAAGAAAAAGTGTAATAAGGTATCCACTTAAACCATTCTAGATCATCTGCAAATGAAAGCATATATTCATTAAGAACGCGATGATTCCGTTCCGCTACTCCCAAAGTTTGGTGATGGTAAGGAGTACTAAAAATTTGCTTGATTTTGAGTAATTTACATATTTCTTGCATCAGTTTGTTGGTAAATTCCGTACCTCGATCTGTTTTCAGGATCTTGAAATGTCCATATTTCAAAATGAAATCGTTTACTATGGTTGAAGCTACCGTGTGAGCATCTTTAGTTTCTACGGGAGATGCCACTACAAATTTTGTTAGTTCACATTGCATAGTGAGTATATATCGGTAGTTGTTCGAGATTCTTAATGGTCCTACTATGTCCATGGCTACAGTTTCAAAACTTGTTGTGGGTGTGTCGGTTTTAATCATTCTTTCCTTGGTGTGTCTTATTTGTTTGTTGAATGCGCATTGCTCACAATTGTTAATATGTTCCTTTACCATTTTGTTCAAATTCTTCCAGCAAAATCGTTGTTTGATTTTCAATACAGTTTTTCTGACTCCTAAATGACCTCCGTGTGGTGAACTGTGATATTCCTCTATTATTTTCTTCTGTGTTTCGATGCTATTTATTCTCTTAGGGGGTTCGTATAATATTATCTCAAGTTTCGCGCGATTATTATATTCTTTTCTTTGTTGCAACCTATTAAATAAATTTTTAAATCTTTCTTTCTGAATGCATTCAAATATATTATCTCTGTTCGATAGAGCTAGCTCATGTATATTCATTTCGTGTGTAGCATTTAATAACTTCTTCATGATAGAGACGTATTTCATATCAGAATTATCGTTATTGTCGCTACATTGTAGCTTCTCCGTGATAGAATCTTGTTTCATATCAGGATTATCGCTATAATATACTATTATTTCTTTGCTAGTACGTACAATTTCAATTTTATTCTTATTGTTGCGCAACATTATAAATTTTAACTTTCTCATATTCTTAACGTCAGATATGGAAGTGCAATCCCAAATATAAAGGTGATCAAGCTTTAATTGTGGTTGGGGAACATTTCCTATGCTTTCGTTTTTCTCGTGTTCTTTTTGTCTTCTTAACATACCCCTTGTAATTGCTAGCACTTTACTCACTGTTAAGTCTCTTTCTTTAGGAACCATATTTTTCAGAATATCGGAGTCTAATTGTATTCTTGACAGAGCGTCAGCATTAGTGTTGATTTTTCCTTTCTTGAACACTATGTCAAAGTCGTAATCTGCTAAGTCTAATCGGATTCTTGTCAATTTTGACGAAGGATTCTTATGTGTAAACAATGATACCAATGGTCTATGATCAGTGACTACCACAAATCTTTTCCCATAGAGGTATGGTCTGAAAAAGTTTATACCCCAATGTATCGCAAGTAACTCTTTTTCAATGATGGGTTTATTGATGTCGTGTTTTGTCAGCGATTTACTGGCGTAGGATATTGGTAAATCTGAACCAATGTCGCCTTGTGATAGAACTGCTCCTAAGGCATAGTTTGATGCATCTGTTGTTAAAATAAATGGTTTGTCGAAATTCGGATATTGAAGTACTGGTGGTTGCGTTAATTTCTCTTTTAGTGTTTCGAATGCATTTTGGCAAGGTTCATCCCATACGAATGGTGTATTTTTCCTTAGAAGGGAATTTAGGCTTTTCGCAATCTCTGCAAAATTGGGAATAAAGCGTCTGTAGTAGTTACAGAAAGCTACGAATCTGCGGACTTCATCAACGTTTTTGGGTACGGGGTAATTTTTGATTACTTCATACTTCGATGGATCGGTTTTTATACCTTCGCTTGTTATTAAGTGGCCGAGGTATACGACTTCTGCTTTTAAAAATTGACATTTACTTGGGTTGAGTTTGAGATTGTATTTGCGCAATCTCTGAAATATCTTTCTTAGATTCGCGTTATGATGTTTGATACTGCATCCAAAAACTATGATGTCATCAACATAAAGGAATGCTTCAGAACTAAGCCCAGTTAGTGCGATGGTTAGCATTCTTTGAAAACTATTAGACGATACTTTTAATCCAAAAGGTAATCTTTTGAATTGGAAATGTCCGGCTCCCGTCGAAAATGCCGTGAGCGGTCTTGACTCTTTTTCCAGTTCGATTTGGTGGAAAGAACTGGTCATGTCAAGGGTTGTAAAGTATTTCGCTCTACCTAATTTGTCTAGGACATCTTCTAATCTGGTTAAAGGGAATTTGTCGCTAACTATTTTGTCGTTTAATTTCCTGAAGTCTACGACTAATCGCCATTGCTTTTTATTGCCAGAGCCCTTTTTGGGTACTATTAGTAATGGAGCATTGTAAGGACTAACGGATGGTTCAATAATGTCGTTTGACTCCAATTCTGTAACTTGCTTCCTTATTTCCTCACTTTGAGTGTGTGGCAATCGGTAGTTTTTTATGTATACGGGCGTATCATCTATAGTCTGGAGTTTTTGTTTATAGAAGTTGTTTGTCGTTAAGACTTCATCTTGAAGGTGAAATATATCGCTGTACTCCTTTATTATCTCTATTAGACTTCCTCTGGTTTCCGTATCTTTGCAATCTATGTTTATTGTTTGTAAGAGTTTGGTTACTCGTGCCGCATCATATTTACTTCTAGTTTTAGACAGAATGGAATAAATCTTTAAGGGTTCTATCTCTACCTTAAAGTTTGGTATCGTTATTTCCTTGTCGTTAGTGTTAAGTATCTTGATGTGGCATATACCTTTGGCTGGTATTATTGTGTTTGCTATGAACACACCATTTTCTAGTTCTTTATTCAACACTATGCTGTCCTCTTGTCTCTCTATGTTTATTGGTATAATCGCCTCCGTCCTAGGTGGTAATCTAATTTGTGCAATGCTTATTGGTTTTGTTTCCATGGGTAAAACATATTCTTGTTCGTTCATATTGAATGATATAGTGAAAGTTTCGTAGTCTATTTTACACAAGTATTTCTTTAATATGTTCCGACCAATAATTCCATCTGTGCTTATTGGGAAGTTTTCATCTACCGTATGAAATGAGTTATGGATTGTATAATCTCCGATCAATAGTTTTAAATTAATTATTCCTAAAGAAGTTATTGTTTCGTTGGTAATGCCTGTTAGCTTACATTTGTTACCTGGATTAAAATCAAAAGTATGGACATTCAATTTATCGGACTTTACTATCGATACATCAGCTCCTGTATCTATCAAAAAATTGAGATGTTGTTTAGCATTTTCACAATATACTGTAATATAGTTTGTGCAATCATGAGAAATTCTGTATATCTTTTTAGATTCTCCGGGAGGTCGATTTATTCCTCTCCGGATTCCTGGACGTTTCCCTGGTCCTGAATAAAGTTAATATTTCTAGTTGAATTTTTATTTGTATTGCTATTGTAATTTCTATTTCTGTTTTGATTATTATGGTTGATTCTATTATTATAGTTACTAGCTCTATTGTTATTGCTGTTGTTGTCTTTGTTATAACTATTGTTATGAGGCCTATTGTTCCCATTTCGAATATTGTTGCCTCTGTAATATCTCCTTTCATTATATTTGTTGTGAGTATAGTTGCGATTATTATTTCTGTTATTTTGTTGGAATCTATTTTGATTATGTTGCCTCCTCATATGCATGATGTTATTAGAAACTGGTTGGTTTTGCTCATTTTTTTCCAGTTCTTGTGCAATTGTAATTGCTTCTTGGAAGGTCTTTGGTCTTGATGCGAATACTGTACTTCTGTACTGGTCATTAAGACCATTTTTAAATACTGTTAAAGCATATGAGTCATTAATTGTTTTAATTGTGTTTTTCTCTGCCGTGCTTGTAGTGGTGCCAAGTGCATTTATTTGTAATTGATTTAGCTCGCTCACCAAAGTTAATATTTTTTCCTTGTATGCTGAAATAGTAGATCTCTTTTGCGTTAAGTGGCTAAGTGTGGTGTGGATCTGTGATACCGTATTATTACTTTTGTATCTAACATTAAGCTCTTTTTTCAAATCTTCCAATGTGTCTGGCGTCTGAGCTCCTAATGCTGTTTGGACACTTAGTGATAACTTCACGTTAAAAACAAAGTCCAATAAATCCGATTTCGCGGTTTCATTCAAAGTTTTATGTATGTATTCTACAATTTTTAAGAATGCATTTAGTTCGTTGTATTTTCCTTCAAATACTGGGATGGCTTTCATGGCCGTACTTAGATCAAAATTTGCCATCTCGTTGTCTTGTGTTAACGCTCTATCTATCAGTGTTCTTAGTTCTTTTGAGATTTTTACAAATTTAAGTTTGCTATCGAATGTGTTTTCTTCTTGTAGCGTACTTATTAATGCCTTGAACTCTTGTTCTATTTCCTCGAGCTTATTTAATTTTGCTCTGAGGGTGTCAATTTTAAAACCACGATGCTGACTTTTCTTGAAGTTCGATAGCGTTTTTTCAATTTCTGTTAGCAGTTCTTTCAACCTATCCATTCAGCAATTCCTTAATTAATTATGCAAATCCATTTATTTGTGAAACAAATATACTAATTTATTTATATATTCTTAAATATATGAAAAAAATTTGTTTTTATTTTTTTTTAAAAACATTAATAACCTTTTTTTTTTTTAAACATTAATTGTCCTACTCAACTGTTTCTTAACATAATTTTTGCTGTGCTTATTATAAAGAATTACAATTATTATTATAATTATAAAGATCGAAGATGTCGTTATTGCTTGCTGGTATGTGGTGAAGAAGGTTGCTTGGACGTTCGTTGAGCTGCAGTTTCCCATTGTTTTTATCGAAGTTTTTCCAATTCCTCAAATAGTGCCTTTTTGGCTGATCCCTTGGCGATGGGGATTATCCGGTGTAATTCAGCTCGTTTTTTTCTCAGGGCTACTTTTTTGCCGCCGCGTTTCTTTGAACGTTTTCCTTGTTGTCGTTTTGGTGTTATCCTCCACCTCTGTTGTACCTGGATTGTATTCAAATTCCTCCTCCGCTAGCTAATCAAGCTCTTAAATAAAGACTGGAATTCTTCTGTGGATGATAATTCAGTCATCGGTGTCGATATTGCCAGTAATATTGCCTCCACGATTCGTTGAGCAGGTCTCTTGGATTAGAATTCAAGATTCGTTGGGCAGGTCTCTTGGATCAGAATTGAAGATTCGTTGGGCAGGATCGCCATGTAATGTAATGTTCCTTTGGAGTGATAAGAGGCCTAGCTTAGTGCGTCACCTTTCGGGATACGCACTGTATAATGGCGTCACCAAGTGGGATACGCCGATATTTCTATTGAAGAAAAGAGTGCCGTGAGGCAAAGTCAAGTTCAGAAATCGAACTATATTTTTCTTGAATATTCTTCCCTTAAATACAAAAATCGATACACTAATATTTCCTAACCTAAGTATACATATTATACAATACTACAATACAATAGAATAGCTATCACATATGTTTCAGGGTGCATTTCGCAAAGGGTCAGAATCGGTATCATCAGCTGTTTAGCACTTTGCTTGACCCAGATTTAATTTATGATTCATAGAAACAAAAGGTTCTGGGCAAGCGCCGCATGCTACGTGTGAGTCACTGCACGGGGAAAGCAAGCAGGGTTAAATTACATCTCGTGCATTGACTTCGTGTGTTAGCTGTTTTGGTTCTGACTGACCGTGGCCTTGCGTAGTGATTGTTACATAATAGCGAATTTGAGCATGATCACTACACTATCTATCTATCTGCCTTGCTACACTTTCCCGAAAACAATCGGTCTTATGAGAATTCCTATAAAAATTCAAAAATGGAAAACGTTTTAAGAAAATTTGATAACCTAATTGCCTATGACACTCCCCTTTATATAGAGGCTACTTAGGATAAATTTCAAGGAGATCGGTTCAGCGGGGTTTCGGAGTCTATGTAGAAAAGAAGAACAAACAATCATTCACTTTTATATATGTATATACCCTGGTGGTCAAAATAATAGGTGTGAACACTGGAAGTAGCTTCACGAATACAATTTGTTTGTAAACTCTTCTCATTTCGCTTATCTTGTCTTACCATTTCTTCAGCCATGCCTTATTTAAATAAACATGCAACAATAAAACCCTAAAATAGTTGCTTTATTGACATTAGAAAAACAATAAGTCACTGAATGCAGTAAGTCCTTGGTAAAAAAAATAGGTGTTCTTATAAAGTGATAACATTTTTAAAGGAATTTGTAAGATTTGAAAATAAATTTCGCCATGATGAGTACTACACAATTAAAAATATTCATAATAAAAAAGTATCACTTCGAAAATCTTTAATTAGATTGGCAGCAGTGTGCATTATAAGGCAGAAAAACGCCGTTTGGTAAGAAAATTAAAAAAAAAAAAACAGTGAAAAACCCACAAATTTATTCCCAACATCTTAGGTCATCCCCAGAATTTTGTTACAACTGCATTAAAGCCTTAAAGAAAACAGAAAACAGAAAACCAGAGGTCGGCCATCATCATTATGGCTAAGAGGGATCTGTTTATGTCTTCAAGGATGATTCGCGCGGCTACGGGGAAGGAAGTAAGTGAAAGAAAAGAACTATCCACAGAAGATTTCAAAGGGCAAATCTACCAGGAAGAATTGCTAGAAGAGCTCCTTTCCTTCGTAGAACAAAATTTGAAGGTAAGAAAAGATTTTGACATTAGCCATAGAGATTGGGCCGATGAAGAAAATTTTAAAAAGTGATACAAAAGTCTATGGAGCGACGAAACAAAGATCAATTTATACGGATCGGACAACAGGCGGAATGTTTAGAATTTCTAAGCGGCAAAGAATATGATTGTAGATTCAAAAAAAAAATACAGTCAAACATGGCGCGGGTAGCATCATGGTATGGAGATTATTTTCTTAGTACGGTGTCGGTTCCATTATATGGATTAAGGGGACAATGACCAAGATAGTTTATATGAACATTTTGCAAAATGTTATGCTCATTTATGCTGAAGAAAGTATACAACTTAGGTGGCGATTTCAACAGGATAAACATCCTAAACACTCATCTAAATTGGTGAGTGAATGGTCTGTAATCATAATGTTAATGTTCTTCCTTGGGCAATTCAATCCAAGGACCTCAATCCCATTGAGAACTTGTGGGATGAATAGAAGCGACTCTTGGCAAAAGAAAAAATAACAAATAAGGAGCAGTTATGGAGTGTGATGCAGTGGCATTGCAAAGCCATACACATTGGGAAGTGTCATAAATTAATAAATTTCGTGCCAAGGCGAATTGAAGCCGTTGTTAACTAATGTAGGTGCTTCGCGCTATTGAATATTTATTTTTATTTAAAGTATATTTGTTTTTGTTTAAAATGTATTGTTTTTATACAAGTAGGTTCTAATTTATTGTGAAAGAGAGTTTATTTTTGATGTAATCAAATCACACCTATTGTTCTGTCCAACATTAGAAAGGATTTTGTTGTTGTTATTTTTTAAATAAATGAACTGATTACATTGGGTCGTCAAGTATGAAACTTGTAGAAAAAAAGGCAAAGTTGGTTAATCATTTGTAAGTGTAAGGAATTATTTTATTCATCAAAGTGTTTATACACTTTTGCCATTTATAGGCACTCTGAGATGGGTCAGACTCAACGGTGACCTTTAGTTCTTCATTATTGGCCTTTGACTCTGGGTGACCGCGTTGCTCATTTGTGAGGTCAAAGTTACCTGTACGAAATTTGGCGAACCAATTTGAAATTGTTAGCTGCGTAGTGACACTGGAGCCAAATACATTATTAATGTTTCGCGTAGTCTGCAATGCCGTAGTTCCACGTCAGAAGTCATAATTCATGACAGTACGAATTTCCGACCAATCCATTAAAAAATTATTTAAAAAAAAAGTTAGTATTATTTTTTAGAGCTTGGAATAATTTACTTCTACGGGCAACATGTGTAACTTCTTAACAAACAAACAAAAAAAAAACCGGTAAAATATTAAGTCACTGTCAAAAAACAAGCTGTCAAAGTTGACAAAATTGTAAACAACAAATTTCATCCTTGACGACCCAATATTGTAATTCTTATTCTAGCTTTCCTAATTGTAAACTTAGCCAAATGGAAAACGATAAAATAATTTATGATGTAATTTTCATAATAAAAATCCCTTAAATTTAAAAATTATATGTAACACCTATTATTTTGACCAGCAGTGTAGATAGAGCGTGTTTCTTTAACGTCCAAACGATGGCGCTGTATTTCGAACAAACAAAAAAGAAGTTATATAAAATACGCTCGTATTCGAATGCAACGTTGTGTCAAAATTTCAAAGCAATCGGTGAAGAACTTTCGGAGATTTACGATTTTGAACAAACGAACATTTACATTTTAATTTACATAGATTGATGTAATCGAGGAGCTCGTTCAAAATTCGGGTTTTTTTTTTGGTAAAAACTATTACCTAATTTAAATCCTAAATAAACTCAAACTTAGGTGATTTTTATTGTGAACGAGTAGTAGTTAAAATGTTGTCTTTTGACAATATTTGTTTTTTATAAAAACCGCGCAAAAGCGAAATCGTATAAAATCGTTCAAATCGGGGGATAGATGTAGTAAAACTAATGTCCCAGGCTGGGTGTGAATAAAAAAGCAAGCAAATCTTGTTTTAAATTTCCCGCGCACTTACTACACATCCAAAGAAAATATATTCACGACGCCCCTGACACGACTCCATGTCGTGCCATCTGTAGGGAAAACGATAAATGAAACTTTGTCCCAATGGCAACTTACATTAAAAATAAAATTTGAGCAATAAACTCGAGTGCTACTTGAAGCAATTTCCGAAACACTTAAATATAATTTGCCCCTCAATGGCTTTCGCTTAATTTTATTGATTTCACGCCGAGATTCATTGGGAATTCACATACACGGCAGGTTCCCCTACTTGCCAACAGGTGGCCATTAAAACTTTTTAGTACACGTATTAAATACACGAACCCAAGTGTCAGAGCCGCCTTTAGGGGTGCTCCGCACTTTACGACGTTCGCTACATCGCCGGAGATTTGTAAGCGGCTCCAATATAATTATTATGGGTTCGCTAAATTCCCATTTTATAGCCGAAAAAATTTACGACACCATTATTTGCCACCATTAAGAGATTTAGATAGAAACAACTTCTACGGGGTAGCGAAAAAGAAAGGAGAAAGGAACAACTGCGGGTACGTGTGGTCCCCTGGCGGCCAGATCCTGGAAGCGATAATAAAATCGTTTTGAAGGATTTTCTGCTCGTGATTTAGTTCCTTGTTCCGGGACCCGGACCCGGACCCGGACGGGGCCGTGCACCTTCACGCTCTCCGCTACTGGCGCGCTTTTCTATATCTATTATGTCCTCACATGTTCCGCTCGGTTGGCGGGCGGGCGATAAAAACATTTTTATGGCGGATCATTGTAGAGCAATAAAAATCTCCTTTATTGAGTGAGCGCTCTTATTTTTATTTGGGCAATTAAATGCCATGTATTACATAAACAGGGAATCTTCTGTATTATTTATTGCCCCCCGCACCACAGCCCTACCTAGACAGTGGCGGCGGTGGTGGGCACCTCTTTCCTTTTACACTTTTTATTTGCCGCCGGAGATTAATGAGTTCTTAAGAAGCCATTTAGGAATTTTAAATGATTTTCCCATGGACGTATTTGGTTGGATATTATTTTAATTGACTCTCGAATATCGAGTGAGCACTCTGTGATTTATGATCGTGATAAATCAAAAGTCACAAAGATTTCGCAAACTTTATGGCCTTTTAATGGCGGTGCTTTATGGCGAAATGAGAATTGACAAATTATTGAGGAATTTAATGAGCCCCATAAAAGATTAGTGCGGGTACTCTTCATTTAAATGATCATCAAAACAGCCGTCTTTCGTTTAGTTTCTTTCACATTGAGAAATTGCTGTTTCTTTTCATTCATTTATTCATCTTCTTCTCTACACTGGTAAAGATTATTTAAAAATTTTTATGGATTTTAAATTATTTACACTGTTACTTAATATAATTTTCTTGTTTTGCTTCGTCCATCGAGTCATTGGCACCATACGTCAACGTTTTCTTTATCTATAAGATTGATCGTGAAAATCCACATGCCTTCCTTTTTCCGCTCAACTATCTCTATCATGAGTTTACCATAAAAATAGGTATTTGGGAGTTTTTGGCAGCACTGATTTCGTATCTACTATCAAAATTTTGTGAATTTTGAGATCCAATTTCTTAAATAAAAGCGAAATTAATGAAATTTAGTACAAAAGCTTGAAATCTACTGTCAAAATTTGAAAATTCAAAATGGCAAATAAAATTATGTGCGTCTGTTTGTGCACGCATTATGCAAAATCTACGGGACGAAATTTCATGAAACCTAACGTAATTGTTGTTTATATCCTTTGTTAATATTTATAATAAATTTTATCTCCATCCACTATCGTGGAAAGATCGATTTCAGTATGCTATATTTTATGCAAAAGTTACAACATAACATGATAGTGTAATTTTTCTGTAATATACTTCAAGCTATATTCAGGTCCATGCAAACAAAATTGTAGGCACAGCTAGTCTGGTACTAAAATCAATCAAATGCGAAGAAATGTGGGTAGTTTTAATAGATTAATAATTTATAAAACTAATTTTTCTTTACATTTCTATATATTTGGCACACATATTTCAAAACTTTGGTCTCCCAAAAATTATCGAAAATTATTTTTTGTCTTTACGGTTCGAAAATATGAAATTTAGTTTGTTATTTGTTTCCTTCAAACGCTTATATCTAAGAAAGTACTGCATTATTATTTATTTATTTTCTCGATTTTCCAATGAAGAAATTTAATACAAAATCACTTAAAATTTCCCCGGGGAAAAAATTGTCAAAAACTGTTGATATGTACCCACAACCTCAAAGTTGCTGAAACCGACAGATACTGAAGAATACTGTCTTCAAATCAGGCTGGTCGAATTTCAATTCAATAAAGTCGCTTTAAATATTAAGAAGTCTATTTTTATTTCAAACTAGTCCGCATTTTAAACACTAATAAGTCCCATTTTTAAATCAAACTGGTCCTAAATTTCTACTCAATCTGTCTGTACAGCACATTTTAATGCAACATTTTTTTGTATTACTTTTAAATGTTTCAATATTTGATAATATTTATAACATAAGTTTACAAATTTTGCATTTCTTATTTATATGTGAATCACACTAATGTCCAAGGTTTTTACTCTTCAAAAAGGTGCAAAACCTTTTATAATATCGAAAAATAAAGTAAACAAAATATCATTTCATCACATTTTCGAAAACTATAAATTTAAAGTTTAAATCCTATCCTATAGCTATAAAATATCAGTTAATTAAAACCTCTGTCATGGTTTGTTCATGTGACAAGTTTTTCATTCGAGTTCCACTGTTACGTTTGTCTTGTCTACTATTGTTGGTAAAGCATTTAGATATTATAAAATTAATTCGAAAATGTTGTCTCGCTTCTATTTCCAAGAAGACATAAATGCATAAGTTAGATATGTTGCTTTCTTTAGAATTTAAGGAAGTGGAAATAGACATGATTACCGCGACCGCGAAGGTTTTTGTTGTTAAAAGATCATAAACCAAAACATAAAATTCAATTAAAGTTTCAGTGAACATTCCAAAAGTGTCGGGATTCTTGGGATCGTCCCAGAAATTCCACAGCTTTTTAATCCTCCCTCTGTGCAAGTGCTTGAATAAATTTTCGGGACAGCATCCAAAAGTTAAGCAGTTTGGGAAGTAATTAAGGAAACATGAGATTTTCAGTTTCGCCCATCCCAAAACGAAACAAAATTTCAATTTCGCCCTCCAGCAGCAACAACCCCAGAGTTCGGGTTTATTTCCCCGTATAATGCCCGTGCGGCTGAAAATCCAATCCCAGCCTGAGGGGGGGGCGAAGGCGAAAGCGAAAGCGGCTTGAGGCGGCTCGAGGTGGCTCCCCGAAAAAGGGGGGAAGCAACAAGAGTCTCATTTGAATGCCAACCAAAGTTTACAAAACTATTGCGAGTGTTTTACGCCCGCCGTTTATTAAAACCATCGCAGCCGCCAGCAGAGAGTCTGTTAAAGGCGAATAAACTGGAAGGTTTAGGAGGGCTTAAATCCTCGCAGGGCCGCAGCCCCGCTGCCGTCTCGGCGGTTGCTGAAATATGAACAAATCCATTAGTTGGCACATACGGCGTATCTAGCAACAAGCCTTTATCCTAACCGAAACGTCCTAAATGACCTTGTGAATGCTGTACTAAACCGTGTAGACTGGCGATACAATAAAGACACCCCGTCGATATGCAGGGGCCCTTTGCGGGGACTGCGGGAACTCCGGGGGCTGTGGCACTCCCAAGAAGTCCCGAAGACCGCCCACGCCACTCGCCCGGATCTCCCCGGGATTGAGGAAGTGAGCTGGCTCGGCTCCGACATATTAGGGGTTGGTAAATAACTCATTTAGTCATGTCGCCGCAACTACGACGGATCCGCAAAAAGGGTAAGCCCCGGAATATCCCTTTCACACGGAGAACTTATCCCGACAAAGTGCCAGCGTGTCTGCCGCAGAGGAGCCCGAGCTGTGCCTTAGGCCGAATGGGAGTTGTTGAGGAGGTGCTAAGGACAGGGACAAAGGCGCATTCAGGGAAACAGAGGAGGCTTAGGGAAAACTATCACCGAAATCCCCGAAAGACACACCATCGCCCGTTTTCCCGAGGAATTTCGGGGGAATTTTTGGGCACCAGATGAGCGGAAAATGATAGGCACTCGGCTTGGATGGGTATTTAAAGAAAGAACAAGAGCATTTGCGATAGTTTGAGTAATTCTCGTAGTTTTTGCACCATTCATGGGAAATGATCCTTTACTTTTAATAGAACTATCTAAAGTACTGCTTTTTTCAACCTAGCTTTGATAAAATCAAAAAATTGCACTTTTAAGGTCTTTTTACAACTTATCGCTTTTGAAAACTTAAAGCCGTTTTGCATTTTCCAAAAATAACTAGCTGCATGAAGAGTGGGCGATTGGCTGGTTTCTTTTTTAACAATGCTATAAAATAAATAGTGTTTAATGTTTTATAAAGGTTATTGATTTATTGAAAAGAGTAAACCTTCCGATTAATTGTGGAATATGACTTCATTTAAATGGTTGCTTCAGCTGGCTTGCTGGCAGCCTTTCCTGTCAATCCAATTTTACAGCACATTTTGTATGATTTGGGGCTTTATTTCGATCAGTGTTGTACTTCAGTGCATGAATGTTTTCTGGATCGTTAGCATAACATTGATCTTTAATGGAATCCCACAAGAAAAAAAAGCACATGGCACATCCCGATCGAAATTTCTTTTCAAAATTTGCACTGTTTTGGCAACTCTCTTACGAAACTTTAACTAAAGTTATCCATTCATTTAAAGTTATGAACACTACTACTAGTCACTAGTGCTGGAAGTTTTTTAAGTAGCTACTTTATTTCAGGTTCATTAGTAAGGTTAAGGGAATAATCGTTGCATTTAAAATGTCGATACCGTAGCGCATCGATACTTTTTTTTCAAATGTCCATCCTTATTGTTGGCTAGTTTTCTAGCTCGAATAAGTTAATTAGGATTGTTTTTATTTTGTACTTGGAACGCCACCTCCTTAGAATTTTAATGAATTTCCAGCAATTTCCAAAGGCCAGTGTACCCATTGCAGCGAGTCCAATAGGAATCAAACTTTTCAATTGGTCCAACAAGCAGCTTAAATTGAATGCAATCGGATCGGGCGCCATATTTCTTTCTTTCTATCGTGACCTTGCCCCGGTGCGCAATCCATTTGCGGCTGCGAAAAGACACTTGAACTTGAACCGAAACGTGCCGGAGCTCCTCCGGGCAGCTGCTCGCTCGGCTTGGGCCTGGGTTGCCATACAGCCGAAAGTCTAACACTCGCTTGATTGGAATAAATTATTCCCAGTGATGTAATTATGCCGTCTGCGGTCTGGTTCGGCCGCCTCCAATTGGCATCGTGAAGTGTCGACTTGCGACAGGTCAGTGACGGCTGAAATACGTTCAAAATTTTTTGAATTACAACTCGATCCCCTCTGAAAGTTAGAAAGCAATTTCGGAGGCAATGACCCCGGAACCGTTCGAATTATGAGCACTGACTTCTTCGGCGGCGGTCACATTTATGACGATGTCAGCGCGTATCTAAGTATCTATAGATATCTTTTTGAAAAGAAGACCGCGCTGAACACTGGAGGCAATATATACAGTCACTCGTCTATTTTCTGAACGTGCCATGCGACTAGCCCAGCGCGGTGGTTCGCGGGACCGCGGGCGGGCCAAAATGCCAGGAATAGTTGAGCGCGAAATTGTCGTAAGTAAAAGTGGCATTTATGGCGGACATTATCGCTGTCAGGCAACCTTGAGGGGCCATAAAGCGCCCGTGAAGCTCATCGCGCGAACTGCAGATTGCGTGCGTTAACTGCTCACGGGGACGTTTAGCTCACAGCCCTTGTAATTAAACGGCAGGCACAAGTGGCAATCAAATCTTTTTAAAGCCACAGAAGATGTTAAACGAGTGATATCACTCACCTGAAGTGCACCCTTATAGTCACCCTATCCCTGTCCCCCCGCTCCGGGGTGATATGTGCGAAAGGGCAACTTACCATATGTTCATAAATTCTGACACCAACGACAGCACCACCACCGGAAACTGCCGGCATCTCAGTCGTTGAGTGACAGTTATGACCTCTAACTCCACCCGTTACTCGCACTGTCCCGGCTTACGAGGAAAGGTTAAGACCTCATTACCCACCTGCTTGGGTCGAGATTTCTCGGAGGTTTCGACTCTTTCATTAGACGGGGTCTTATTCATCCCATGCCCACGTGATATGCAAATAGAAAAGATTTCTTTCAGTCGCGCTGACCCGCCCTAATCCATTGGGCGATTATACTTATTATAAATTAAAAAAGGGGCACAAATCAAGCCATTTCCATTCTGTTGAGACCCGCCAGAAACCACCATACAATACATTATATATATGTATAATATACTGTACCCCCTCCCCGGGCACCGAAATTCTAATAAAAATCTAACGAGAACGCCGATACTTATCTTTTTATCTTGAGCGCTCTCCATTTTCCAGAGTTGGGTCTAGAATGTGTGAAACATCGAATTAGGACGCAATTTGAGGCCATTTAGATTTGCCTTGAATAGACCCATAATTAAAAATTAACGCAGCACGCTCAACACGTTTGCTGCGTCCGGCGACGGCGCGGAAGAGGCCACTCCGCCATTTTTTTTCCCTTCGACTTGACCCGGGGAAATTCTGTTCAAATGCTAATTAGAAAAAAAAAGAAATTGTGGTTCTTTTGATGTCTGGAATTGTTTTATTCGGCCCTCTCTCGGCCGACGGACGAGGCACCTGAACGGAATGAGATTACCTGTAAGAGACGAATGAGTCAATCCGGTAAAAATTTTGATTTCTGAACGCGTCCACCGACGAGGTGATTAAGCAACAAAGAAGGTCTGCTGTTTGTTTATTTGCTGATGTTTCTGAAGGGGAGATAATACTGAAACTATTTTCGGATTAACTTTCGTTGTTTATTTTGGAAAGCCTTTTCGATGCGGAAGACAAGACAAATTGCCTCTTGAAGATCGTTTCTTCTATTAATGGATGCATCCACTTTTGTTCGGTACACACGCCGCTTTAGCAAAAAAAAAACTGTGGGAACTACAAATGCAAGAAGATTTAGAAATACGTTTTAACTATAAATTAGTTTGAAAAGGCAAAACAATGGTACCAGCAGAAAGCAGCAATCAAGCAAGATAAAAAAATGTTTAGAGATTTATGGATTAACTTATTGTTCCATTATACGCATGAGTATTTCCTTGGCATAAATTTTTTGGGTGTTCTTATATTAGGATTAGTTTTTATAAAAGATTTAATCGATTAACCCTATAACACACTTTTTAAACTTATTAACACGGTTGACGTATATTAAGAAATTTCCAGCTAGTTTAGAATTTAACATTCAATAAATAAATTTGGATCTAATGCGCCTTCAAATATAATATTATTGTTATTATTATTATTTACATTTATTAGACCTTAATTTTTAATAGTATATATTTTTTTTTTTCAAAAAAAGTAATTTTCACATAAAATATCAATTTAATTCAAAAAAAGAAAATTATTTTTCAGTCTTCAGTCCAATTTTTGCAAGAGATAAAATTCATTAGAAAATAATTTAAACTCACAATTTGTTATTTGAGCAATTTTGTGTAATAAAAGAGATTCAATTAAATTTACAAGACTCAGAAAAGGGCACTGCATAATTATTCACCATTAAATATTCAAAAAGCAGCAACCTTCGAAATGTTCCTGTAACTCAAAAAGTCACAATTTAACATATTTTTGACTCTTATAATATAGTATTTATAATAAAAAAAGACATAAAAATAAATAAAATATTTTCTTAAGGATACCAAACCTTATGCTAAAATTTAAGCCGATAAATTTTCTATAAGTATTTATGTGAATGCACAATAAAATAAAGATTGTTATTATCTTTATATCTTTATATTATGGTACCAAAATAAAGTTATGTAATTTAAATTTTAAATTAAAAAATTTAGGGCCTTATGAAACCTAATTTTATGTAGTGTTGGTAGACCTGTATAATAAACCAATAAAATAAATTAGAAAATAATTTAAAATCGTAACTTGTTAATTGAGAAATTCTATTTAACGTATTAATTTCTTGAAAAATTGGAAATTTATATTAAGGGGTTACATGGGTCTTAAAGGTATAAAAAAAACGACTTCTTTAAAAAATTTTATTTCAAAAACGAAAAATCTTTTTTATTTAAAATTTAAACATATGAAAGTAAAGTACTTGTAAAAAAATTTTCAGCCAAAAATATTTAAAATTTTCCATTTTCCAGCCGTTTTTCGCCGTCAACCTTTTTTTTTTTTGCGGTGGACATGATATTTCGGTGTGGATTCATCTGAAATCAAAAATTTTCTTGTAGTTTATACCCTTGGCTCGTGATTGAACGAAGGAATTTTCATACGGTCAAGTCGTTCTTGTTTTATACGAAAAAGACCTTTTAAAAATGATGAGAATCGGAAAAACGCATAAAAATTTGAGACGAAAATTGATTCAAACTCATGTCAAAATGTCAAATTTCATTTTTTTTTTTCCAATTGTCTTTTGCATTTTATTACTATTCGACTAATCTTCATATTTTTTAAGTTTTGCGTATACAGTGCGCGCAATTTCTATAAGCGCACGTCTGATTTTCAAGTGAAATGCACAATTCATTGAAATAAAGCGATATAGTAACAAAATTTCTTTACAGGACAATTGTTAAAGTTTATAACTATTCATAAAAGCAATTAAACAATTCCAAATATCAGGCAATGCGTGAATGCAATAGATCAGTCTTTCACAATTGATCTTAGAGTGCGCAGTTTCTATAAACGCAGTTTCTTTTTGTAGTATTACTAGTTAAACGCAAAGTAATTTTTCAACTTTTTAGGAAACAATTCATGTGAGTTTCATTTTCATTTTCTAACTCTAGCTAAATTCTGTATAATTGCTGTTATTTCTTAAGATTTATTGTAATGCCCCGAGGAAAGGTCCTTGACAATGACGATCGCGGCAGAATCCGTGCGTTTAGGGAAACTGGCCTTGGTATAAGAGAAATTGCAAGGAGAATTGGACGTTCAGAATGTGTGGTGCGAAATTTTATTAAAAAGTGCAATCGTAATGGATTATGGGATCATCCAAGAGGGAACATCAAAGTTTCCAAACAAAATATTGGGAACATAAGAGAAGAAGTTATGAAAAAAAAGTTAAGTGCAGCTCAAATTATAGCGGAATTACAACTCCCAATTAAAGGAAGAAGAGTTCAACACATTTTGAAGGACACTACTTATATTAAATATAAGAAACCGGCCAAATCTCTAAAACTGCAACAGCATCATAAAAATGCGCGCCTAGATTTTGCTAGAAGCCACATGAACTGGGACGAAAAGTGGCAAAACGTTATTTTTTCTTACGTAAAACAATTTAATTTAGATAGCCCAGATGGACTGAGTACATATTAGCATGATTTAAGGAAGCCCGATTCGCCTCGTCTAAGTAGTAATTTTGGTGTTGGTAGTTTAATGTTATGGGGTGCCTTTTCTTATCAAGGAAAGTTATTTTTACGCTTTGTTCCCACCCGAATGAACTCTGCCATATATACAGACCTGCTGGAGGAATCTCTTATTCCATATTTAAAAGACAATATGGAAAAAGATCTGATTTTTCAACAGAATAACGCCGCTGTGCATTCTTCTGCCGAAACAAGACGATGGTTTAGTGAAAGAAATATTCCTGTAATGGAGTGGCCATCACGTAGTCCGGATTTAAATCCAATGGAAAACATTTGGGGAATCATGGCACAAAGAGTTTACGCAAATGGTGGACAATTTTCTTCGTTATCTCAACTGAAACCCGATATTTTGAAATGCTAGAATGATATTGATGAACATTTGTTCAAAAAGTTAATAAATTCGATGTCTAACAGGTTTTTTCAAGTTATAACTAACAAAGGAGGTAAAACACAATACTTAGAAAATATAAAAAAATTTTCTTTTCGTTAAGCTTTTAAAATAAAGACTATAATATAAAGTGAGTTTATAGAAATTGCGCAGACAAAAGAGACTTTTAATTATATTTATTTTTATTATAAAGTAATTACTTACTTTAATGAATGTTTTATATTATTTAATTAATATTTACCAATGGGGAATTTATGCTATATAATCGGTTTTGAAAAATACAAAGTAGTTTTCTTTAAACATGAATAAAACTGGCTGCGCTTATAGAAATTGCGCACACTGTATGTCTTGTTCTATGTCTGTAGTTGATTTTCCTGATTACAATAAGAGAATGTCATCAGTATACATGACATACTTAGCACTTAAATTTAGCAATATTGATGATATATAGTTAGTAAAGCAGTGGTCCCAGAATTGATCCTTGAGGAACTCCAGTGGTTTTTATTCTTCTGTTTTCCAAATAATCTCGTAGTAGCCGCATTGGATTGCTCTCTTGCCAGTTTTCTTTATTATATGACTATTTATTTCGCTTAATACAACCTACAATGACTTAAATTAAATTAAATATGGAGCCATTATCAATGAAAGAAGTGTAATTTTTATAATTATATTTCAGTTCCACAAAAAATTAAAAAAACTGAATTTTCTTATGGTAAGAATTTAAAACTAAAAATGTTAAAAGCTATTCCGAGATTATTAAATTAGTCATATTTGCCTCTATAGTTCAGACAATAATATAATAATAATAAAAAATAAACATAATATTGTTATGGCAAAATAAAAAACAAAACATAATATTTTTGAAAATCTTTTTTTTAATTTTAACTTTCAATGTTTCGTAAATCTTCAAATTTGTATTAACAAAAGTGATTCGGAAACATTTTGAGGAAAAATTAAAGCTCACCCGCACTGAAAATGCAAAAAGTTGTTTTCCTTCCATCGCAACGTAACGCAGTCGGTCGCGGTGCGGTGTCTGCCGGCGGCATTCTTGCAGCTTCCTTTCGTTTTTCACTTACCGCACAGATGCGATCAGCGAGAGCATTCGATGCAATTTCCAGGAGTTACGAATTTAGATCCGACCATTTCGCGGACAGGGTGCTAAAAATTGCAGTTTAATAGCCAAAACACCGCGTTGCCACCGACGAGGCTTAATCTCGTCCAATTTATGAGTGAAAGTTATGAAGCATTCTTTCGATTCAACACGTATATTAATATAAATTGGGGCCGCAACGAGCAGATAAGTTTTTGAGTCGCATAAGCGCGAATTTACCGCCGTTGCAGCGGAAATTAATGTCACCAATTGCGCACAAAATGGCAAAGTTCAAGTGATCGGTTGCCTTCGGATCGAAAGCGCAACCGTAGGAATAGTGCTGCCGAATTTTTATTTATTGCCATTAATCGGCGCACTTATGCGAGCTTCTTCGCAATTATGCAAGATGAACCTTTAAGAGGCCCTGACGACTCCCTGCAAGGCGAAAACTGAGCCCCGGAATGATAATGAATTGTGCTCATATAAAAGTAAGGGGCTCGAGAATGAAGTGTTGCTAATTATTTGTTAATGACACGTCGATCGCGAAATGACCCCAATCAAAGATGAAATTTAATATACGAAAAGTACGCGCGGAATCTCTTGAGCAATCGACTTTATTTTATATGGGCCGCATTACGCCGTCGATGGTCTTACGAAATTACCTCAAAACAGGAGAATCTTCAATTTGGAAAGGAGAACAACGGCTGCTTAATGAGCACTATTAAGCATTTAAAATAATTTGTATGCAGTGGTTTCACTGTACTTCTTTAATTAAAAACATATTTCTTCGAAAATATCTGTTCGTTGCATATGTCCAAACAAGTTAAGAATTAATGACAGTGTGATCAGAGCTACTGTTTAACAAAAACACAATTCACGGTAATAAATTTGAGATAACTTTCTTATTTATGTAAGTACTTTATAACCATTGTTTGGTACTGATGATTGAAAAATGTGCGCCTATTTCGTAATGTCTCTGCAAAATTCTCACCATTTCGTTAGTGAATTTTATCAATTTCTATGCATTGTTTGATTTTAAAATACTTCATGATTTAACCTCAAGGCTTGCTGATGACAACTATGAAATATCAGAGTTCCATATTTGACACAACAAAAATTATTCAAAATTCTAAACTCAAAACGGTTTTGAGACACCCAAAATTGTTTTTATATAGTATGGGGTACCAAAATGGCAATTATTTAACGCTTAAATGTTATCATGGGTGAAATCTCCCCACAAGAAAAATGATCTTCTTAAATTTATAGAAAACCTAATAATTTATAACAGTGATTTTTCTTGCATACATTTATGAGGTCACCATAAAAGTAACGAAAAATTCCTTTTGAGTCCCTATCCAAAATTCTAATATAAGTATATATGAATTTTCATATAACTTTTACCTGAGCTATGGTTGACATATTCGGCCATCACTTTTCTTGTATTTTTCACTTTTGTCAATTTGATAATCAGTTTTAGTTAATATAATAGATAATTCTATTAGAAGCAGTGCATTATCTCAATTCCATTCTATCTGTAATAGTTCAAACAAATTTAATTTTTTTTAAAGAAATCGTAAGAGAATTTATATATTTACCTTCATATTAGACAATATAAAAATATCTTTTAGTCATCTTTCATTTTACGTAAGTAGGGACATCACAGAATAACTAACCAAGTTCCAGATTCGGCAGTCACCATTATAAATTTATTTTGATAATAGCTTTGGATAGCTTTATATTATTTTATTTTTTAGATTAAATTAAAATCTGTAATACGATACATTGCATAACAACTGAATTTGATATCATTATATGATTTAATAACTTCTATTGCATTTAACAGGATTACTTAGTTTTTTTTAAATATCTAAATTACACTTATATGTATACAACTTAAGAGTACGTTTTATATAATTTTACTCATTCTGATTGTTGTATCTCTCTTTTTGAATTTGACAGTATTTAGTCTACTAATAGTATTCGGATTAGAGGTCTTTCCCATTTGTTATTAGACAGGAAGAAAATTGTTCATTGCTATTCTGGCCTGATTTAACACATTGTTGACCGGTGACGAGTTAACTCGTCTTTTGCCTTTATGTCCAATGTTTAATATCATTTCATTCAGTATAAATAAAATTTATTTGAGTTTATTTAGGATGTTTTACTTTACTTCCATATTCAAAATAATAGCCGGTGACATGACATAGCTTCTGTGTAAAATTACCGGTCAACAAAGTGTTAATATTCCTACATGGTTAAAAATTTTGTAGTAAAATTTAATCTTTTGTATTACAACCATTTTTCAATCCACTTCGAATTAAAAGTAAATATTCATCGAACATTACTCAAAAATGCAATAATTTTTGTATTGAAAAGTAATCCAAAATATATGTTAAAAAGCTCTGTAATCTTTTTTGACTAAATTTCAATATTAATTGGATTAAAATTAGATTGAAAGTTATTACTTCAATCCAAGTAGATTGAATTTTAAGTTTTTTATGCTACAATATGTCACGTTGGTCATGCAGCGTTGATAATGGTATATCTGGCTTGAGTGAGCCATTTCATTCAGAGTCTTACAACAAGATGCAATGCGAGTGGAAAGTGAAATTTGTGCGGTCAAAGTTTGCTGATTTTCATTTATTTGAAAAGAAATATGCCTATTTAGCCAAATTTCACTAATATGTTTTAATGGTAAATGTTTATATTTCAGTTAACAAAATTCTTAACACACGGTTTTAATCGGTTTTTAAATAGTTTTAAAGTAAGTAAAACTTCAAACTCATTCCTTGTCAAATACAATTCCTCGACAAACAAACAGAGCTATAGGTAAGCTTTATTTTATGAAAGAAAAGTTTTATGTTATTGTTCCTATTATTATATATTGAAAGACTGAATACATGGTTTAATTCAGGTTTTTATATTTAAGAAATTTTATATTACGTTTAACATTATTTTTTGTACTTTATATATAATTTGAATAAAATGAATTAAATTAGTTGAAATGTTTAAATACTTCCTTATTTTTTCTATGAAACAAAAAAATTAAAACATTTTTTTTGGAAAAATAATGAACATCATAAAAATCCCTGTCACTGTATTAATGGATTAATGCATTATAAAGTAATACAATTAGTATTATCTTATTAAAACCATGGTAGGTTCGAGGTAAAGTATCGTTAATATTAACTTTTAATACAATAAGTACTACTTTTAAAAGAAAATGGGATTAATTTATATCTCAATAAAAGATTACAAGTCAATATTTTTGTATTAAAACATTAGTATTAACTTCTTAAAACCATAGTGGATTAGAAGTAAAGTATAGGTAATATTACCTTTACTTATAGGTAATATTACCTTTTAAGTATTGATTTTTAATGTTCTAGTATTAAAATTCATTTAAGACTGAAGAGATTTTATTTTAATACCTGCCAATATTACAGTTTCATTTAAAACCTTTCAAAATATTAAAATCTAATACTTTTTTCGTTATGGACTTATATCCAAACCAGAATATATTGGTTTTTAGTCCAACATTTTTTACCATGTTGAAAGATAAATCAGTTTGGTTTCCTGTGCATTATTTTAACATATATCCTTTTCAGTCCTTATCCTTCTGAATTCTTAAATTCCTGGCAATCTTTCTTTTCATTTTGATAATTGAGTGATACTATATATTACTTGAAGTATAAATTCTTCTTTCTTTAGTTGGGTATATGATTTTATTTTTATTCTTATTTCCGACCTTGCATATTTTAAGCACATGTGTCTTATAACTTGAATATCTTACGCCTTGATTGTGTTCTACCAAAGAAAACAATTTAACTTTTCCTCTCACCTGAATCTAAATCAGGGCTGAACGGGTTAAGAGCATTGCTCTGATGATTTCACCTGCCCCAGGTCGTAACGATTGCGTCTCGGCGGTCCATCGAGCGGGCAGCAGCCGTGCGAATATTGAGCAGGTAACAAACAAGCCGGCGGCTAATTGAGTGCTCTGTGCGACGCGAATTTTATTTTATTAATCAAACAATGCACCGGCACACACACCGGCAGCAATTAAATCGGGACATTTCCAGCTTTCTGTGTTTGGTCAGGCCAAGTTAATCCCGGAATCCTGAGCATACGGAACCGGGTGGCAACATTTCCCCAGCTTCTAATCGCGAATTATCCCATTTTTTCTATTGCTCCAGAAAAAGAGAGAAAGCGCCCCGACCGTCGCGCTGTTTCAGTTCAATTTCCCGGCTGCGTGGAATGGCACAAACTGCTCCTTAACATGGCTGAATTGCAGCTGATAAGGAAGGGAGCAGGTTTTGTCAGCACCTAGCGGCGGCAGACCGCGAGTGCGAGTGAGATGGGCCTATTTGCGAAATAAACGCCCAGTGGAATGGAGTGATGGAGGAATTGAGCCCAGATTGCGGCCATCATTAAATCACCCATCCCGCTCGCACCCGCACGCTCGGGTGCACTCTCGCTGGAACTGGAAAATCTGGTTGCTGGTGGTGAGGCTGTGTGTGGAATTCTGGTGCTGCCGGTTTCGCCCGGGCGCTGCGCTAGGTGCCGGGCGTTGGGTGCTCCGCGCTCTCCGGCCAAGACCAAGAAACTGCTGCAGTTCCTTCCATCTTCCGAGGAGATGAAGAATTCTGGACCTATGCAGCTGTGGTCGTGAGTTATGCAGGGCAAATAATTCGCCGTCTGCGGCAAACCTGGCACCATGGGTTTTTGCAAAATCCTTGACTTTAAAGAGGTATGGGTGCGAAAACCCTTTCCGGTTCGGCGCGACTCGAATTTTGTGCCCTTTTCTGCCAGCGAGCACCCAATTCTAAATACAAAGTAACAAAAACCTCAATCCATCTCTTCCTCCTCATTAGCGGGGTCCCATCTCCGCGCGACCAGATCGTCTAATAAATCAATAATTTGTCGGGTTACGGCTTGAAGAGGCCATGCAAAATGTTTGATGTCAAATAGTTGTCTACTTTTTCAGCCATGGCTTCGATTTATTTATCGGCCGTAAATATGCCAGCGATATCGTTCCGCTGCGAGAGCCGCCGCAGCGCAACGACGGAGGAGGAAGAAAAAATAAGGCTCCTTCCCATTTCGGCGGTTTATTGTCTCAATGACTATTTATAAGGTTACGCAAACGCGGCTCAGGCACAGGCACACAGGGGCCCTTTTCGGCCCTGATTTATTATGTCACTTGTGCCGAGGACATTTTCTGGAATCAAATTATCGACTTATGCTAATAAACGGAACTGCTTCGCTGCTCGTTGAGTGCCTTCGCAATTGCCGCGTCAAATAAAATTGACGGGTTGCCTCCTTCGCAGCGAGAGCAGGCTCAGTTAGCACCTTTTCGATATACTTTTGAAGGACTTGCAGAAACTTTTATTCAAGCACCGCACGTATTCAGCAAGAAAATTGCGTAACTAGTCACTGAAGTATCTAATAAAATTAATTTTTATGCTACAGGATGTTAGCGATCAAATATCAACAACGGAATTTCAGTTTAGATGAAGAAGGTATATATGTTTATTTCAAGAAATTAAATAAAAGTAAAGTTTATTCAAACCGGAACAGGATTTATGCTTTAATTTACATTGCATAATATTATATGTGCCAGGGGAAACTGATAATTTGAAAAATTCAGATTATTCTTATCCTATTACAAATACTACGGAACTAATTACAAGAAATTTGAAATCTCTCAGTAGACTGAAACACTGCTCCTAGGGCAGCAGTTTATGTAGTACAATTATGAGTGATTTTTTTTTTTTTTTTTTTGTGAACATTATTCTTATTATATTATTATTATCACATTATACTTACTCTTATACCCGGATTTCGCTCATCAAGAGTTGTAATTAGCATTAAGTGTCTATTATAACTGAATGGCCTGCTATTTAATCATGTTACACAAAGTTTTTATGAACTTGGAAAAAAATGTCATCTATTATTATTATTAGTATTATTATTTTATTTATTTATTTAGAAATTACAGTAATATGTAGTTAATTTTGGCACTGAGAAAAAAAAACTGCATAGTCAAATTATAATAATTAGAAACTGAGAAGTAAAACAATGATTCGTGGGCAATATTCTGAAAACATATGTTTTTGAAACTTAAGTTTAAATGTTGCCAAAATAGTGTGGAAACGATTTTCGGGCAGATTTGGGTAACTTTGTTCGCCCACGGGCACCGAATTAGTAGTGCGGAAACAAACTTAACAGAGATTTTTTAATTTAAAAACTAATTTTTTTTTAAATTAACATTAATTTCTCTCTCAGTGTATCATATCGGTTTCCAATAAAAAACATAAATGAAAAATTGCCATCATGTGTATTTTGATAAAATACTGAAGTTCCAATGTTATCACGTCAAAAAAATTTCCCTTTTCCTAAAAAATATAAATATTTTTAAATTATTCTTACTTAACCTAACTTTTAAGAGAAAATATAAATAAATATTTCTTAATTGATTTTATCGATACTGACCTGTGGTATTCCAAAATAACTTTTTTTTTTTAAATTACGACTTTTAAGTAAATTATTCAGTTCTACATTTATTATAAAATTAAAAAAAAAAAAATGCAAATTTCTTTGTGCAGATTCCGTCTTAATCGCAATCTATTTTTTGATACCCAATTGTTGAAAATTCTGGCTAGTTAGTCATTAGTTATACATGACCAAGAATTAGCCAGAAGTAAAAAACTCAATTGGGATAACGTGAAAATCTTTTAGTTAGTACATAAGCATGCGGAGCTCCCCTCACTCACTTTACTGATTAATTTATTAGTTTAACTATTTTATTAGTTTAAAGTTTAAAGTTAATCGGAATTTTGAATATCGGCTACAATTATTTCTAGAAAGTAATTCAAGGAACTTGTTAATTTAGGGAACTTGTTTATAAAGCTAAAATTGAAGATAAATGTATTTGTGTATAAGTAATGAAGAGCTCTTGAAGTTAAAAACTTTCGGATATTACTAAAGTTGTTTATTATGTGGGAGCCAAAAGAGCTGAACAAAGAAGAAGGAAAAGCTGTTGATTTAAAAAACTTGGATACATTTCAGGATAGAATGTAGTTGACAATCTTCTATAATGTGCCAAATCTTATTTTTATAGCTCTGCTATTCTAGATTTCATTAATATGCAAAGAACATTGATTTCGTCACTCACTGATGATTATCAAAAATCTTTAGAATACTTCCCATACTCGTAGAAAGCTAAAATTTGGTACGTAGGCTGGGTTTAGCATACAAGTAACGAGAAAATAAAAAAAAAGGCAGTGTTTTTCCTACACCAACTCCTCTATAGGGAAAAATGATTTCATAATTCTAGAATAGAAAGTAGTGTATATAGTGTATTATGTATGAGCAACAATGGGAAGTATTTATCTATTCACGTGAAAAATAGAAAAAGAAATCAAAGGCATCCCGTCAAAAACATTTTTCAAATTTATTATTGAAGTACCTATCGTACACCTACACGTAATATAATATAATAACAATTTGGAGCTATTAATCTATATAAAAAATGAAAATAAGTATGAGTGTATGCCTACTGTATTGATGTAGTGGACTTAAGTTAACATAAGATCTTTGGATTTAAAAAGTTCATTCAGGAAATTTTTTAAACTACGATATACAGATTTGGAGTGAGCTGACAATGAAAGTGGTAGAATTCTCAGGAGGAGTAGACTTGGCTCTACTTGAGATCTCATGACTTATTTAAGAGTGAAAGAATCGCGAGACTATTTCCGAAATTAATACCCATTGAAAAGAAAAATATTTAATACAAATAGAATTATGAGAACATTGAAGTTAAAGTTAAAGTTGTACTGAAAACAATGCTGTTTATTACAATAATTTTTATTTAATATGTATAGTGCAACTGTTAGTACAGAAAAGTTATTGCGAAATTCGAATTAGCAAATTTTCTCTCCTATATCTCGAAAAGTTGTTTAGATCTTCTTGAAATTGTTCTTTATGTCGATATACTGATATGAAAATTTCAGATATAAATTCGCTAGTGAAATAATATGAAGGGATTATATTAAAATCTTTTCATCGGGTAAAAAAAACTACAAACTAGAACTTGGTTACATATGGTATACTAAGAGTTGAACGCGAAATAACAAGAAACATTACGACGAGTTTTTTCCCGGAAAAGAGTCGTAAATCTTTCGTTTAGATGTTTTTGCACGGATTTCATTATGTTAAAAGCTTGTCTTTAAAATGTGTATTTGTAATTTGCGATATTTTTCAAATTACACCACGGAAACCGCTAGCCGCAAATGTGCATCAGATCGATTTCACGTGAAATTTTCTATGCAGGTCATAACTGCGGTCGGTTATTACTTTTTAACAATTTCAATATTAATTGCAGGCTCAACCAGTTCGACAGGGGGCGCACATGTTCCGCAGAAAGAAATGAGTCTGAGGCCGGCGCGCGGCTCGGCGCGGCGAAAACGACGAAGACGCCCCAGAGTAAGAAGAATTTGAACAAAGCGCTGCACCACGTCGCTGGCGGAGTCTTAGCAAATAAATTTCCGTGCGGCCCCGGAGATAAAACACAGAAAGGCCATTAAAATGGTTGAAAACCAAAGAAAAATGAGAGAAAAAAATAAATTTAGTGCGGAAGGTTTGGCCTTAAACGCCGCATAATTACATATGTGCTGTGAGGGTCTCAAACTGCGCATTGTATATACATATAAGCGTTATGTTTGTACCTGGTCAGAGGGCCCATATATCTTCCTTGTGGCACCTCGGCCAGAGCCAGAGCAGACCAGAAGATACTCAGATCCGATTTGGATCCACGATGTATCTCGAGGAGAACGAATGGCAGATGATAAAATTTATTGCAGTCCGGTCTTCTTCTTCTTCTTGTTCTTGTTCTTGCCCGGACTGCGTATCTTTAAGTAACACAACACCGCGGACTTAATCCCAGTGCACTTTGTCTTTTATTTTCGGCGCGAAATCCATAAATTCCGACCAAATTAATTAATTCCTTTCTGTGGGAGTCGTAAATGTTGCCAGTGCCTTTCCCATAGGATAGGGTGCCTTCGAGGGCTCGGGGTCGATTCAGGAAGGGTCTGAAGAGTACCCGCGCGACTTTAGTTACTACTTTGCATACCGCTTGCACGTTATCTGATTGAAATATAAAAATTCCAACTGTTGTAAAACGTTTAGCTCTGATAAATTCGGTTCTGAGCGTCGTCGTCGGAAGAGATCCGAAACGCGTCGTCGTCTCGCCAAGACATCGCCGCATCGCTGAAGTATCATTTTTACCTGGTAAATTAACAAAAGTCTCGATTTTTGCCCTGCCGTCGTCTTCTTGTCATCTTGCGATCTTTTTATTTTCTACGCTTGAGTAAAACCCAGTTATTTATGCCCCAGAGAACCGCGGTGGTCGCGACAAAACCGCGGACGCAAATTATGATAGCACCGAGTTTTATTCAAGCGAAATTTCCATAAATTTTAATTATCTCCCAAGGGTTCCGCGGAAACACTGACATTCGATTTGTTTGGTTTCTTAATCACGCGCACTTTTTTTCTGTGCGAACATTTTCGAGGTGATTCGTGGTCCCCGGATGCTGGGCAGGTTAACTCCCCGCGCCCAAGGTGAGGCATCTTTGGTTTAGGCCTTTTTTTTCGCTGCTCTCGACTCACCAATTTAAGATGAAAATCGTGACGAAATTATTTAAAAACATCAATTACCACTATTATCGGGTCTTTTTTATTTATCGACGGGGCTATTTAATCGCCCAAGGAAGTGCTCATTACGCTGCGCTTTACGCTTGAACAAATAGGTGATTGTGGTGCCCTGTTGTCTTCTTAACTTTTGAAACTGCAATTAGCACCGATCTTGCGCTGTTTTCGCTTATTAGTTGTACCCATCCAGCGGATATTATTATTATTATCTTCAAAAGTCGAATTGTGTTATTGTCTCGATGATAAAACTCAATGGCGTATGGGATTGGCACTAAATTCGTACGAACATATGTTAATTTTCTGCTTTCAGTTTATCAAACTTTCGCGAAAATCATTGCGGTGGCAGCACGTTTTTCATCTTAAACGAGCATTTTCCCGTTGTTTAGAAGGTTGCAAAATTCAGTTCAGCAAAACAATTGTAAAATATTTCCTGCTTAATAGTCCGAAATTCCGAAAATTATAAATAAAGACATTAACTAAAAACTGAAATCCCCTCACGACTAATTTCAGAACCGATAAAACATGAGATATATTCATATTTTGCTGTATGGCCTTTATTTATTTATTTGAAAGAAATCACGGTTCCTCAGGGAACGAGAAGAGCAGAAATTTAAATAATATAGTAACATCAATACATCCTTTTAAACAATATATGTCAAATACAGACAGTTTTGGAGGCATTGCGTCGATGTTCTAAGCTGTCAAATTCAATAAGTTTATATAAGTAATGAGGTAACAAAAGAGGATTACTCTAAGGAAGATCACGAAAAGCAAAACGAAAGAATTTGTGCTAAACGGCTTCCAGGCGAGTAATATAAATAACGTAAAAAGGTGACCAAAGGGGTCTATACATAACAAGCATATTCTAGAATAGGCCTCATTAAGGTACAAGATGTGTTATGTAAAAATCTTCAAACAAACTAAACCATATCTCAACGAAACCTAAAGTAGAGTTAGCCCTATTAACTACCTCATTAATTTGATCTTCAAATGTAAAAGGACAGTTTAACTTTTTCGAGTGTTTGATATATTAATTAATATTATATAATAATACAAATAATCAATAAAAGAGGACTAATGTGACTCCCTTGAGGCATACCAGAAATAAAACAGGCTGAGTACTACCTGACAAATAAGAACGGATCCAATTAATGAAGATCAATGGAAATCCAAGGGCAGTTAACTTGTAAATTAAAATCTCATGATTTATTCGATCGAAAGCTCTACTTAAATCAGTTATTATACAGTCTACCAGTTTGACAGTTTCTATCACAGAGGTATGTTAAAACTCAAGAATGGTTGTAGTAGTTGATTTCCCCATCATAAATCCATATTAGAAACAGCCTTAAAATGGGGAAATTCCTACCAAAAGAAAATAATTTAGCTATTGGTTTATAATTTGAAATTAATACAAAAATACATAAGCTTAATAAGTATTTTTAGAATCTGCTAAATTTAATTTCGAATTATTCTTATTATTATTATTATCATTATATTTTGTTTAAAGGTAGATTCGAAAATCATAGTATTCCCAATGTTAAGTGCAGCTTTTGATGATAATATAAGTGAAAGCGAAGATGAGTCCGGATCAAGGACTTCATTCTTAGATCATTCCAATCCTATTGATCTAACTGAAAAAGGCAAGTTAATTCATACGTTTATTATACTCACAGTTAAAGTTTAATAGAAACCTTTCGACTGTCGAAGACAGCATTCAATTATTTGTTAAATGAGATATCTTCACTGAATTTTATTCCCGGTCATTTTTGCCTAATCGTTCAGCTACAATTTGTTTACAAGAGTGGAGGATCCTTCTTTAAATCAAACCAAATTTTATTGTTGTCTTGTTATAATTTTAAATAACTTATCAAGATTATTCTTATAACTTATATTTACATTTTAAAATCACAAACACTCAAGAAATAATTAGTTAAATAAAGCAAACAAAAATGTGGTATAAATTAAATGTTTTTTTTTTTTTTAACGTTCAAAAAGGTTTCAATAGTAAAACCCTTTGATTTAAAGTGCGTTGTATTTTCAATAGAAACGCTACCATGGCAATCAACGGTTTGGCATATATCAAACCCCGTTGAATGTGTCAATTTTGAAATTCTTTTAAAAATAAATTCTAACACTGAAAAAGAAAATTTGCTTTCATTTGATTATTTAACGTTGACACATTTTTAATTCATCTGGTATGAATTTTGTGTTTAAATTGACTAAATCCTATTTCAAATAACAATGACAACTTTGCAATAGAATTGTTGAAATCAAGGAAATGCATTTGAATTTTACTAGAATACATAGTTAATTTTTAAACAGTGTAAATCGTGTAAATTTAGGTTTTAATTGATCCCTAATTTATCAGAAATTCTTAATAAGTTAACATGGTCAATGTTCGTTTCAACAAGCATGTATAGTCGTTGCTCCTACACTGAGAAAAAACAGTGGAAATAATATTCTTAAAACCTTCTTATTTAACCCTCAGTCACAAAGGTCGGGTATACCATACCCAGAGCCTTTTAGAAACGCGTAGCATTTTCCAGGGGGAAGGGGTACATGTCTAAAGCGCATGCGTAAAAAAAGTAGAGGTACCAAAGTACCTAATTAGAGCTTCGTCAAAGTTATTAGTGTCACCTAGCATACTGTTTAATTTGTCCGAATATTGGTCTGGGTATTTTCTACCCGCCATGTGTGAATTCGTTAGAAAACGTCGATAATCAAAATTTGACAAGTAAGTAAAAATGCGTACAAAAGAGCAATTACATCAACTTTTGATGTATATTTTTAGTATACAAATAATATTTTATCATTTTTTTTCTTTCTAGCGATCAAAAAATGAGCAAGATGCGTGTTTTCTGTGACAGTTTAAGGATAGTAAATTCGTATATGGAGGCCTATTTCTAAAGTATGAAGACATAATTTTTTCTGTAAAACAATTTAAGTTGGTGTTTCTTGAACTATTAAACTATAATAAATCCTTGCTTTTAGTATGGAAACCCGTGCACGAAGGAATGCGGTTGAAATTGCCTTGTAATTTGCTTTTCCACTTTTTTGGAAAATTGCTCATTTTCAAAGGACCCCGCACAAAATGTATGGAAAACGGGTCCCGGTCAAATTCGCTGAAACTTTGCAGAAAGGTAGTTCTCGACGTGCTGATCAAAAGTCTCTATGGGCCCGAAGTCATCCTATGATTAGTTGCGGAGATATAGAGGGGTGAAATGTGAGACTTTTGCTGTACAGCAATGTAATAAAAAAATTTCGCGAATTTTTACACGAAAACGATCAACTTTGCAAGAAAACTGTATATAACAGAAAATACTTTAAATGAGCCAAAGAACACGTGTGATTTTTTTCAGAATTTGTCGGGACATTTTTGGATTTTTCAAAAATTGGCCAAATCCAAAAAACCAAAAATAGTCGAAAAAATTCTGAAAAAATTCACACGTGTTCTTTGGCTCATTTAAAGTATTTTCTGTTATATACAGTTTTCTTGCAAAGTTGATCGTTTTCGTGTAAAAATTCGCGAAATTTTTTTATTACATTGCTGTACAGCAAAAGTCTCACATTTCACCCCTCTATATCTCCGCAACTAATCATAGGATGACTTCGGGCCCATAGAGACTTTTGATCAGCACGTCGAGAACTACCTTTCTGCAAAGTTTCAGCGAATTTGACCGGGACCCGTTTTCCATACATTTTGTGCGGGGTCCTTACAAAAAAAATATGGTTTTTGGAGTAAAATACTAAGTCGTGCTGTTTTTATGATAGTTCGAACATTTGTTTACAAGGATTGATGGTTTATACTTTTTAAAAATCGTACTTGATATGTTTTATAATTTTTTGAAAAAAAAATGTTTTTCTAAAATTTTGCTTTTTTTTTTTTGTTTATTGCTGTGTAATTTTTACAATTAATAATTTTTTATGTTGGGAACGAAAGGTTAATATCCCAAACAAATGAAAAAGTAGCATCGAAATTGCTAACGAATACTTTCACTATACGGTATTCACGTCCAAACTCTGGACGGGTAGACCATACCCGACTTTGTGAATTCTAAATGGAAAAGGCCTTGTGTGACTGAGGGTTAATATGATTTTGAGTTGTGTTTGAGTTTGTTTTAAAATCAAATTGATTTAAGGGTTTATATACCCTTGCACCTTTAGAAAAGTATGTATATTTAACGATTTATTTTAAAGCTTATTAAGTGAAAAATATAAAATGTCGGTTGAATATTTTTAATTAAACTTTAAATTGAAACAGCAAAACATTCGAATTTTTTAATTAAAAAAAAAAAAAAAATGTTCGGTGTATCAAACTTTAGTATGCAGTTTTTTAATAAAAAATGTATGTTTAATTATTTGTAAAAAATTGTCTGTACAGAGAAGCTATAACTATTATGATACATTATTTTACAAGATTATTTTTTATTTTTGTATATTGGATCATTTTTAGTGAAGTTATTATGCCGACAAGGTTTTCATCAGTAGTCCATTTGATCATATAAAAAATTATGTTAATATTGCTAAAAAGAAATGTTTCTTATATTTATTTCCGTTATAATTTAAAATTGATTAAAAATGTATAAGCGACTTTATTTTATATTTTCCACATAATAACTTTTAAACAAATCTTCTAAATATACGAACATTTCACAACGCGCAGGAGTATCTAATCTCTTAAAGCTTCAAGAAAAATATTAATTAACTCATGAAAACACTGATTGCTCGTGAAAAAGTTATTGTAAAAGTAATGTGTTCATAAGCGTTTTTCTCAATATTAATTTAATCTTAATCATTATTGATTTTAGAATATTACTTTTCTCTTGGTTTTAGTGTTAAATACTTTTAGAGTAACCAGATGTACTGCTGAAATAACAAGATGTTTTTTAAATAGATTTCGCTGATTATAATTAGCAGAAATCTTGTTAGGTGAAAATCAAAAGCAAAAATAGTTATATTAACCATGAAACTAATTGTCTTTCAAAAAAATTTTCTTTTGTATCAAACATTGTCTGTGAATGTGGAGTCAAACGTTTAAGAATTTTTGAAATAAACATCTTTTTTTCGTTCAGTGTACAGTAAAAATGCCAACTGAATATCGAATAGTATAAAATCTCTAAAAATATCGAATTTACGAATTCCACAATTTCGATACCGACTGAAATGTTGATGGAATCGGTTCCAGACTGACCCCATATGAACTTTTAGACCTACTGTATGGAGATGAGCGTTCAGAGGCTCTATTTTCAATTATTTAAAAAACTATAAAGCAAGCAAACCGAATAAAAATTAAAAAGTAAAGCGCTATTTTATGCAAACTCGAATGTATGCATTTATATCTTTTCAGGAATCATTGGATTGATCAAAGTACCCAAAGGGGACCATTTCCACAAAATTCGCTCATTCCATCCACACGAAATTTGTTCCATAAATTGGAACATGGATGTGCATATTGCGCGGATATAAAGCTAGTTACACACTCTGTCGTCATTTGCTGAGCCACAGTCGTAAATTTATTTGCACAACGCTCATGTGGGATGTACCTAAACAACGTGCCGTGCCGTACCTCGCCGGAGCTCCGGAGCGATTTAATGCCCGTGGAGCGATGCTATGTACGCATGTGTGTGTTTATATGTATGTATGCATATGCGCCACGAGTAAATAAATATAAATTTGCTATGCAATGAATGCGAGTGGCGATGGTTGGCGTTACACCCCGTCGGGATTTGTTATTAAAGCCACCCCAGCGCAGCTTCCGTCTGGGGATTGGGGCAATGGACCGCCATCCCCCGGTCCCGCCCTCGCCCTTGGGCCTCAAACCGGGCGGAACGGAAAGAGCATCTGTGATGTGCCACGGCGAGCTCCATTCAGATTTGTTTAAAACAAACAATGTGCTAGGCGATCCATGAAATTACAAGAGGCAAAAACTCAACGAAAAAACCAGGAAAAATGGTTAATTTTTGAAACGTCGTTACGTCGGGGAGTGCTGGCAATCCGGCGACGATGGAGGGAATGGGACAAGACCGATTTAACTGGGTTCCTGGCAAATTTATTGATGGAATTTTAAAACAGGTCGACTGCTGCTACTCTGGTTGGGGCCAGTCCCGAGCCCCCGCCTGACCCCATCCCGGCCCCATCACGGTCCAACCTTCCCGGTGGGAGCCAGCACGCCCGAGTGCAAATGCCAGCCCACAAAGATTCATCCTCATTTAATTATATTTACCAGGGTCGTTCCCATTTAGGGCGATTATTATTTCCGCTGATAAAATTCTCATTAGGCGTTTCGGGGAAGGGATGAATTCTCAATGAGAGTGGTAGTGTACCACTCCGTCGAGTCACTGGTTTACTTAAAATTCATTAATTTCCTGAGAAATACTCTGGGCAGTAGAAGAAAAAAAATTAATTTAATTAGTGTAGAAGATGCTCCTGGCTGGGCGCCTACCGCCCGGAGGGGGACTAGCGGGGCCAAAAAAGCAATATGTCGAGAAGTGTGATCTAATTACAAGCAATTGCCATTTGGGAAGCAGTAAAAATAGCTCCGAATGTCCGACTATCGATTTTTTTACCTAGGCCCCGTTGTCATGGCCAACGAGACATCTCGGGGCTGCACTTTCCCAAGACAACAACAGGGTGTACACAGGCACTTTCACCCTTCGCAGATCACATGGGCAGATATAAAAGGGCACACAAGTGCCCACCTTCTGTCGACCTGGAACGCAGGTAGATCACGACCGGTATCAGTCCTGGGACGCCCTGCGCGCCTCCTTCGTCTATGTGTTTATATACCTGGGAACGTCCATAACTTTCACATGTCGTTAAAACTCTTAAAAATGGTTGACAGATTTAGGAGTTGTTGGACTATAACCAGACACCGAAACAAGCAATTTGGCTTGTTAACGACCCACTAAAGTCGCATTTTGTCATATAGCCAGCCTTGATATATGGGCAACATACGTCTGCGATGACGGCCTCCTTTATCATGGGTACAGAGAAAGTCCTGTCATCTGGAAAGGCTGAAATGCAATGTGAAAAGAAAAGATGGTGAAATGGCTTGCAACCATCACATCACTTTTTATGCATCAGCAACAGCAGGGAAATCGCCTTTCTTTGATGCATTTCACCTGTTTTATAGGTATATACATATTATCTGAAATGCTGTTACGAATTGGATGACTTTTCAATAAAATATATGAGTACGACCCAGATAGTACGCTCGAATGAATTTAAAAGCTACCTTTTCCGCCATATCCAAAATTACTCCCTTTTTCGAGGTACTATTGCATTTTAAATTCCATTTATTGTACGTTTTGCAGTTGCCTCTGAAAGAATATGTTAAATTACTTATTTTAGACTGTTGAGGGTCTTATTTCTAATAAGGGTTAACAATTACACACCGCTCTTGCTCGCACTTGCTCTTCCCTATTAATCCCTAAATTTCGCAATGTAATAATAATAAATTTCCTGCAGTATTCGAACATCAAACATATAGGTATACATATATATATATTTAAATACGTAATATCATAGATTTTCATACAAACTGACATATAGTATAACATAAAGTTCAATTTCTTATGGTGTAAATACCACAACTATGTAGTTTAATCCTCCATTTAAACTTAAAATAGACGGGAAAATGAACAGACAGACAGACAGACCATTATTGCATTTTTTCTTCATACGAGTATGGAAAAAATACACAAATAGATGATTAATCTTTAGAATTTTTTTTTTAAAGTTTTCTTGATATTTTGCATACATAAATGGTTTTCATAACTATATTTGAATATTTAATTTAATTTTAATTAGATGATCTTCATACCTTTTTCCCAAAATTCAGCTAATATTAAAAATAGTTAAATAAATAAATAAATTCAGCTAATATTATTAAATAGTTAAAATAAGAACATTTTAGAAAAATTAATTAATTCGATTTACCCAAATTAGTCAAGTCGTATAAACATTTATTTGATTTTAATTGTTTGGCTAAATGTTTACTTGATTTTGTTTATTCTAATACTAGATAGAGAAAATATATATTATATAATTACTTTTGTTGAAATATCTGTATATAGTAAATACGTCCGTAAATTCTTTAGAAATTGTTATTAAAATCAAGTATTGTTGAAGTTAGTTCAAGTTCTGTATGTTTTTTATTGGTCATAAAAAATATTTCATCAAAACTATATGGAAGTAGTTCAGGTTTATAAAATTCTTTCTAAAATAAAAGAAGAAGTTTCACGATATGGATATTGTTGTTTATAAGAAGGATTCAGGAGATAGTTTTCACAAAATATATACAATTTTCCTAAATTTAAAGGGGTCTCTTGTTGTTTTCTGTTAATGTACCAAAGTTAGACAATATATTTTTCAGGAGTGTTCCACCACTTTTCTAGCATTAATGAAAGTTTGTTGCAGACATAAGCTTGAATGAAAAGTGATGTTGCTTGCATTATTATAATGAATACCTATTTAATTATATTACATTCTACTAATCATATAACTTTATTATTACATCCAATCTACCAAAAGACTTCATAATTTTAAAGTTACTATCTTTGTTTTACAAACCTTGCTGCGAAGTAGTACTGTAGAACTAAAAATCTAAGCCTTTGATATTGCATAGATAACATGTAGCCTTAACAAAATTTCTTCTTTTAAACTACGAGAAATTTCGTAAAATCATATTTTTCAAATAATAATCAGTATTGTTGGTTTAACGAAATAAGGTATAGCTTTAATAACATTTTATTTTAAACATTCGTTGGCTTGAAATCGTTGGAGTTTTTCATAAATCTTACCTAAAAATTTTCTTAGTGTAGGATGTAATCGTTTTATGAAAAAAAGTGAATTTCACGGAATATTTCAAAAGGTATTAAAGCCTCTCTTATTTTAATATAATAACTAAAGGCTCAAACTTTTATTTGAGATATTCCTGCGACAATCTTTTATTTTTTAATTAATTTGGAAAAATTACCAAAGTACGATATTTTTTACTTTTCAAAACTATTTCTTTTTCAAAAACGCATTGTGGTCAGGACATTTTCATTTGCGAATTCTTAATCTCGAGGAAAAAATCTTATATTGTAGAAATGATATAAAACTTGTGGTGTGCAAAATTGGTGTCGACCAGTGTGAGGAAAATTCTATTACATTTTTTCGTTCAGATACCACAACTTTAAAGTTTAAAGGGGACTCCGTGTGGCATCCTGAGCGAAGACGTTTAGCAGAATTAATCATTTTAAAAATATACTTGATATTTCCTAGTAGAATTTAATATGGGGAATGGTTTTTATAATAATATAATATATTTAAATTAATTTCATATTGATATATGATTAAAGTTTTACGGCTGATTTTGTGTATTTGAATATAATATAGTTAACTTAGCATTATTTGGTCTTTTCGCCCTTATTCTACCTATTATGGTAAAGCAATTTTCCTTTTCCATTGTGGAACTCCGTTTCTTATTTGTGCATCTAATAAAGAACATTTCAAACAAGTCGAACAAATGGACTTTTTTGGGAACTCGAGAATTTTCCAAAAATAATTCGGCTTTACTTTCTTCTACACCTTAACATGGCTTTGTAAAAGATGTTCGTTATTAAGATATAAGAGCGCTTCCCAGAGCCACTTCGGCACTCTGGAAGGAGCATTACAGGAGAACAGGATGCCGAAGGAAATATAACAATTTGGGTAAATTATGGAGCAAGCAACAAGATTCCTGGCATGTCCCGGGCCATGCCAACTGCCTGGCTGCTTGTTTCCATAACCATTAGGAGCTGTAACAAGTCCACGCTGACACGAACTCGTAATTAAAGCATATTCAAAATTAATAAATTTATCACCTCCACGCCAGCGCCGGAGCCTGACGCCATCAGGACGTTAGTTGCACGTACCAGGTCGCTGATCGTGGTCCTGGTCCCAGTGCTGGATCCCGGTCCTGGTGCCTTTTCTTGTAGCGGGGAACTTTTCCTCAAGGATGTAGTCACATTGTAGTGGCTGGATAAGTGGGCGCAGGGCGCGGGGCAACGCCCCTAGCTACAGCAAAAAACGCCGCACACGTACGGCACGACCGTATTTAAGGAGAAATGTAATTTTCGCCATCTCTTTACGACAATGTAACAAATTTGTGAACTGTGCTCCGAATTGCACCCAAGAGGTCACTTCTGCGAATGTGTTTGTGTATGATTACTCGCCGATTCAGAATTGCCGCCGAGCCACATTCCGACGCACATTCCCAGGTCCTGGCTCCAGGTTCCCGGCTTCTTTTCAGCCTATTCCTGCAGGCACAGCCGCATCGGTTATTTTCTGATGACACAAAACTTTTTCAGGAATTTTTCTAATTTCGGTATTCATGTATTATATCTTACAAGTTGGAAGATGCCATACCCTATATATTAGTAGCCAAATTTGCCCCTTATTTCTAATAAGATTTGTAACAATTGTTACCTCCATGTCTATTACTAAAACCAAAGGGATTAGAATCAAATATTTAATTTTCTATGTCAATTTTATATAGTTAGAACTATGAAGCTTATACTTATTGACTAGATATCATCAAACAATTAAAAAATTAGTAGGTACATTAAATGTATACTACCCAACTTCTAAATGGGCCATTTATCAATTTTAATAATACTCAACTCTGCTTTATGGCACACGAGTTTTTTTTAGACATTTTTGTAATACAACGGTCCAAGAAAAAACCATTTCTCTTTTTTGTACATTGTTTATTTGCTCTAACACGGTTTTAATTTTTTTTGGAATTTCAGCAACTTTATTGAAAAAAAGTAATGCCATAATTTTATTTTATTGACAGTACTTTATTTTTTCTTTTTGCAATATGTTACTATTTTATTTTAGTTGATGATATAGACAGAACTTATTCAATTAAATTTTAATAACCGTGTAAAAAGGTTCTTTTCCAAATTTATATATTTTATTTAATTTAACATGATTCCCCATTTCTTTTTTACACGGTTTTTTGAGGAAAGTATCCACCGTGTATAAAAAGACTTAGATGAATCTTTTTCCTCATTTCATAGTAGTCCCAAAAAGCGTGATATATGTAAATATATATGAATATTAGGGTGCTTTTTTTTCGCGACTATTTTTTTTTTTTCAGTCCCACCTCGAAATTGTGTGGCTAATACTTAAACAAACATTCCCTGAAAATTGGAGCCCTTAAAAATAATATTTAGTACCAGACCAAGACGCATAAAGATTTCCCATATAAAATACACGTGAACTTTGATTATTTTTCTTCAAATCTCTACAACTCAGAGGCATTTTATGGCACAGTCTTGGGCAATGGTAGGGTTTCTTCAGAATTGAATGCTCTACAAAAGTGTCCATTGCGGTGTAACCCTAACTCCCACCAGCGAGGTAGTACGGGTCAAAAAGTGAATATGACAAATTTGTAGCAAGTTCAATTTCCTACAAAAGGTTCTTGAACACCAAATCGCTAACATCAATATTTCTTGAGATATTGGGCTTTGAAGTTGAGGTAGTGTGGACTTTTCATGGATTATTTAGCTAAATTGTAGAAACACTACCTCAACTTCAAAACCCAATATCTCAAGAAATATTGATGTTAGCGATTTGGTGTTCAAGAACTTTTTGGAGGAAATTGAATTTGAAGTTTGTCATATTCACTTTTTCTGTACCTCTTGTTGTTTACGAGATAGGGGCAAAAAGCGAGAATTTCGTGGAAAAATTAGGGTCAATAACCCGTACTACCTCGCTGGTGGGAGTTAGGGTTACATCGCAATGGACACTTTTGTAGAGCATTCAATTCTGAAGAAACCCTACCATTGCCCAGGATTGTGCCGTAAAATGCCTCTGAGTTGTAGAGATTTGAAGAAAAATAATCAAAGTTCACTTGTATTTTATATGGGAAATCTTTATGCGTCTTGGTCTAGTACTAAATATTATTTTTTTGGGCTCCAATTTTCAGGGAATGTATGTTTAGGTATTAGCCACAAAATTTCGAGTTGGGACTGAAAAAAAAAAAATAGTCGCGAAAAAAAAGCACCCTAATGTATATATATATGAATCCAGATACGCATGAATATATTCCATAACATTTTTAAGAAAAGCTGATCGAAAAATTTAAACATCTCAGATGCAATTTTTAACTGTAGAGTATAATGTTAAATTACAAAAAAACTGTAAGTATATAAAAACTTGTAGTATATAATTTCTGATTCAGTGATAGTGCAAAAGCCACTTACGAATTCGATAAAATCTCATTTTCAAGAAAAATATATATAAAATGTACAATTCTTAATTTTTGAAAGATTTTTCAAAAATGATCAGTATACGGTCTTTGGTACTTTTTAACTCTAATTTGCTCTAAAACTGGAGCTAATTGAGCATTTTCGTTTGCGAATTTGTATTATATAGAAAAATTGTTATAGAAATGAAAAAAAAAACTAATAATAATAATAAATAGTAAAATATGTTTCTCAGAGTAATGGAACTGCAATTCCCACTACCATTTTATTTACACTAGCAATGGTCCTTTAAGTGATAGTGAAATAATAAAGTATACTATAAATATAGTGTTATACACCCAAATCTGTTTAGAATCCGAAATGCCTTTTATATAGTTATGTATTAATATATATATATAATTAGTACTAAGTTGCTCAACTTTGTTTATTAGGGGTAGGACAAATTATTTAAATGTTGTAAACAGTGTTTTAATATCTTCCTTTTTGTACTACTACCAAATTTTTTCTGTAGTACCCTTATGCTAAAGGTTAAAAATATCTATATATTTTTTTTGGAAATTATTGAAGGGTTTTTCATACATAAAAACAAAAAAAGGAACTTCTTTCTTTTTTACTCACTTGAAGATGATTCGATAAAATAAGCATACTTTAAAGGAACCCAATACTTTTATTCGAATTTTAATAGTGATTTGATTGACAATTTACATAAAATTAATTATGAAAAGCAGCTAACAAAATAATTTATTTTTGAAATGCTGACAATCATTAGACTAATTTCCAGTTTATCCAAAATGCACCACTTGGAAGCCATCAGAAAGATTATTATCTCTTATAGTATATCGTATAATCTTTATTTATTTACACTTTGTATTTAGTGCATCTTATACTCTGTCTTCATAAATTATTTTGTAATACTTTAGCGATTTCTATTGCAGTAGGTTGAATTTAACAATAATTATTTGAAGATTTAGTAAAGTGATATTTTTTAAAATTTGTTTATCAGGTAGGATCAATATCTGGATTCAGGAAGTCTTCTGCAAGAGCTGCTGAAGCTGTGTGCTAGAGGTCAGCAATTTATTTCCCAGGATTCACCTGATTTGTGGGAGCAGCTTTTGCTCCCCCGTAACCTGGAAAAAAATCCAATTTGTTTACTTCACTTTAAATCGCAGAATATGCCCGTCGAGGCGCGAAGCGAATCTCTAATAGGAAACGAAGATAAATAACAGCAGTTCGGGGGCGGGGCGCAGCAGCATCTGCGAATCCGGCGGATAACCCGCCGCACAGCATCCAGATCCAGATCCAGATCCAGCTCAACAGGATGAATGGCGGCTGGCTCACAATATATTCTCGGGGTGTTTTAATGTAATAAATTCCAATTTCCCTCTGCTTAGGCGCCCCGGGCTGGGGTCGGATAACTTCTAAATTATTTCGCGCTCTTCAAAATCCACTGGGATGTAACCGGAGTGCTTTTTTTTTTCTCCATACAATAGCAGCCAATGGGTTCGGTCCCTCCCTCAAAGCAGGGCGCTCCGCATCCAGCGTTCACCCCCAGAGGTGAAAGGGAAATTTTCGAAAGGAACGCAGGGAACAAATTGAAAAAATTAAAAATTGATGTAACCTCCTGACAAATGATGAGATCACCCGAACGGAAAGCTGCACCATGAGATATTCTAATTGGGATTTACAACTCTAAATCGAAATTGAAATGTTTATTTCAGGACATATTGCGCCCTTGGTCCTTTAGTCTTTTGAGCGGAGATTTTCTCCAGTTGAAAGTAATTGCGTTGGGACCACTTTTGTATTATACATGATTTCTGTAGATTAAGTAATTTTGAAAAAATATTTTATTGATAGAAAACCATTTACCTACTTGTTTTGATTTATACTCGTAATTACACTAAGAGAATTTTTTTGGTAAAATCAACTTAAAATTGACGGTTTTTCCTTTACAATTTTCAGTCATAGAGAAAACATGAAAATTAGCAATCATTTCTTTACTTTAATTTTAATAGTAGTTAAAGTAAAATTTAAATAAGATGTTATCAATATAACTTTCAAATCAATATTTTGAACAAATTAAGACCTAACCCCGTATTATATTGATAACAATATTATTGAATCATGAACTAAACACTTCAGATTGATACTAAACATAATCATAATTTTAAAGTAAAATGATTTTCTAGAATTTGTTATATTCTTCATATACTATGTATATTTAAAAATAATCGTTTGAACTAAATCTGTAATTACTCAACAACTTCTGTAAAATAGTCGTACATACTATATAATCAAGTATTATTAAATACTTTTAACAAAGAAGTCTTTTAATATATCCAACCCGCTCGATATAATATTCAATTGTGGGTCAAACCCTGTACACTAGTGGAATTTGAGCTCAATCGGTGAAATATTGATCACGTTATTACAGAATCAACAAAAATAATAGGTATATTGATAAATGACATTTAAGATGAACAAGATAATGTATAATACACACCTAAAAAATGATATGTCTAATTTAATACAAATGTATAGGAGAGTTATGAAAATCTGCTATATGGTTCATATGTTTCATTTTCTACTTGGTACGATTGGTAATAATAACTATAATCTAATACCTCATACTCTTGAATTAGAAAATGTGGATATCATAATTTATTCATTCGAATTTATTTTTGTTGTTAGAAAATAACCTTTTTTTGTACGCAGTACCATAGATTCCATTTCCAAACCAAAAAAGGACACGAATGAGGACGAGAGATAAATATGTAGAGCAGCGTATTATGTCTTTTTATGTGGAATATTAGCAATTTCATAATTTTTCATGTGGGTACAAAGTTGCACATTTAATTTAAATTTCACTATTAATTTGAACGTTTTTCACTCTTTCTGTGGTCTAGATGTAACTCTAGATATCAAGTAAAGCTTTATTGAACACAATATGGCCTCTGTTATGAAAGTCAATTTCGCTAGATTTGACTAGCGAAGACACTAATTTTCTTATTATTAATTATATGGTAGCAAAAACATGTTCTATGCTGAATTTTATTATCAAATATGGTCCCGTGAATTACTCAAGTACTTCTGTTTACAAGCAGCTTTATACTATACTATAGATCCATACTTTAATACGTTTGTCTTCAATATATGAAATCCTCATTAATAATATCCAATCTGTTCTACGTTATAGGTTCCGTTCGCACTACTTATCGTTAAGGACTTTTATCAGGATAATCCGAAAATTCTTCCTCTGTTTGATGCTTCTTGAAATAAAGATCCTGCGAAGACGTTGGGAGGTTGCAGATGTATTATTAACTAACACTGCAATTTAAGGAAGTTGCCCCTACTACTTACCAACATATACAAATCATACTAAGGCTATTTCAAACCGATTAATTAGATTATTCATATCATTGATACTGGTACGCATTTCTTGAAAAGATTTCTGCTTAAACCCTCGGTGAGATGAGTCCACTTATGTTATTATTTATTTCTATAGAGAGATAGTTAGTTATACTTCAAAAGATGATTTATAGATTACTAAAACCGTAAAGTTCATAAAATTTGGGAATATATATAATATATACATATAATTTTAGAGGTATAATATTTTAATTATAATGTTAGCTTTATTTATAACATAATTTATATGTTTCAAAAAAGAAGAAGTTTGAAGAATCTGTGCAAGGAATATTAATCAGTTAAGTTTATATTGCACTTAGGTAAAAAACGTAGATGTCTTCTTTACGTGAAGAAAGGAATATTGCTTTTGTTTTATCTAAATTAATTTTTAACTTCCACTTATGAAAATAGTTATAGAGACCCTCAAACCCGCAGATTATAACTAATGTAGTGTTTTTGTGTCTGCTGAAAATATATATGTATCATCATGCTGTATCATCTTTTATTTATTTAGCTAACATACGTACATAAAATAAACTGAATATCTAGAGTAAGAAAAAAGTTTAAGTTTTATTTTAGGTCATGGTTAAAGTCGATATGTGGAGAATATTTACTGTAACATCTGCATATATTATTTATAAGTTCAAAAAATACATAATTGGTACGGTGGCTATTAATATAAATAAAAGTAGACAATCGAAAATTTCCTTTACTCACATTTACAGATTTAGACGAAAGGATACTTGAAGAGTCTATTTCACCAATGAGGACCTTGTTCAAGAACAAATATAAGATCATATCCCTTATAAGGAAACGTTCTCAGATGTGTGTCACCGATTTTGAAGAAATTGAAATATGTTGCAGAGCATCGAAAAATAAGACACACGTATTTTTTTTTTATCTGCGGATATGCACATTTAGGGGGTGAAAACCACCCCTAAAGTTTACCCCCAAAAACAGTTTTTCCTAAATATTTCAAATTCTAATGAATTTTTTCGAATGAAACAAAATGGAAATGATGTCTCATAAATATACTAACCTTTTGTAAGTAATCCGGTTCCCGTGAGTGGCACCCCTTACTTTTTATTGCAGAAAAACGATTTTTTTTTTTATATTTTTGCGTCACAAAAATAACAGTTTTAGTTAAAAATCATTGAAAAATATTTTTTTACATACGATTTTGAAAAATAAAGCTGACGTGTTTGGGTTTTCGTAAAAGGCTTCTCAAGAGGGTAAACAAGCCCTAGCACTAATACGTAAATGATGTATTTCGTGAAGTGAGTATTAAGGGGTTTTTGGAGTCGTTGATTACGAATCTGATATTAAATTTTAAAAATTCAAAATGGCGGATCCAACATGGCGGTCAAACTTTTGAAAAATACACCAATTTTTATAGAAAAAAAAACAATAAATAAAAGTACCCGCTAAATGTGCGTAACCGCAGGTAAAAAAAATACGTGTCTCTTATTTTTCGATACTCTATAACATATTTCAATTTCATCAAAATCGGTGAGACACACCTGAGAACGTTTCCTTGTTAGTGAAGAAGCAAAAGTCGATTATTCCATGAGAGATAACGTAAAGCATAAGTATTCTGTAATATTAATATATGAGTTTCAAATTTGGCTTCCATATTCTGGCATAGATCTCACAAGAGCTTCATACAAAGAGTTTAGAGTATAAAGATTACGAAAATCCAATGTCCAATTTCTTATAAATCCCACCATTGACAGTGATTTTTTAATTATGAAATCTCTATGCTTCGAAAACGTTAACTTCGAATCAAAAATTATACTCACCTCCTCAAATTCGTCTGAAGAAGTCAGAATACTTAAAAGAAAACGAGCGGGTCTCCATTGAATAATTAAAAAAAAACTAGCTAAAGCCAACATTTATTAATATTTTAACATAGATTGTTATGTTTACACCATAAAACAAAAGCAACAATGTTGCTCTACAATAAGAAGCAGTTGTTAAAGTTGATCCGCTTACATAAATTAAAATTCTAGAATACTAGAAATAACGAGCCTAAATTGTTACTTTGCGGAATGGCAAAGATAAATGGAAGACAATATGGAACGCTTGGAAAATACACTGCATATAAAATATTTTTATTATATAAAATTGAATCGAAAACAGAACCTTGAGGAACCCCTTATAAAATATTTATAGCAGCTTCATTAGCTTAAATTAGTTATTAAAGTGTTTATTAATTAGTTACTTATTTTGGTGTTCTGTTTTATTTTTTAAACATTTACTTTATATTGTTATAATGCTTATGATTTTCCCTTTATTACTTTATAATTACCTTAGCTGTATATTATTAAATAGTAGTATTAGCTGTGTATTATTATTTTGGTCTTGAAATTTAATAATAATTATCCATATTCCACATTGGATCTTATTTGATTTTGTTTAGTTGGTATACCGCTGTTATTGAATATATTATTAGAATAATAATATTTGCATAAATGACAGTTTTTACCAAAATTAATATCAAATCAAGGTGCAGCTTATGGCCAAGTGTAAAGTGAGTTACTATAAGATTACTGAATGCGGGTATTAGATTTAAATCTTTAGTTTAAAGTGGATTTTATATTAAAATCATGAAGTTTGTTGATTTGAATCTCTAAAATCATATTTTATTTCTCAGTATAGGTTCTACACATCTTCCCATCTTTGTATAATTTAATATTTATAAGAATATTTTTTTTTTAATTTCGAATGAATGCAACCCCTTAATCGATTGGCATTGCTATTTCGGCCTAGAGTTCAAAATATCGAATGAAACGAATTGCCAAAGTAATTAAATAGCTTTGTTATTGCGAGAAGCAGAATAAATGAAATTTTTTTTCTGTTGTTCGCGAGCCACCTACGACGCCATCGCGACCGATTTTTCGGCCCACGCGGCAATCTTGCTGCGCGTGAGATATTTCCGCGGCGATGCCGCCGACTTCGAGGCGTATGATTTAATTTAACAAGCCACCTAGAGGCCAACGAAAACCAGTCAGACAATGTGGGCACAGTGTGGCCCGATCATAAATATCGAATATGTTATTTATGCTCCGCTTCTCTGCAAGCGAGCGAGCCTGTCAAGGCGGTTTCTTCACCCGATGTCGATTTTCGATCAACAATGAAAATTGCATGACTGAAATTAAATTTTAAGATGGTTAGATGCGTGCTATTTGGACGACAAAACACCTGGCAACAGCTAAAAATAATTAAAATAAACGTGATGTCTAATTAACTGGGAGATTTTGCATAATTAAAGTGCGACAAATCGCCTCTTTGCGGCCGACAAACGGCCGTCGACTCGTAAATTTTTCATGCGGGGTAAATTAACCCGGAGGCGATTTGTTTCTGCCTGTATTTTGTGTTTTATTTACACGCTTGGGATTTATAAAATGTACGGGTTTTACTGCGTCTGTAAGCACGGCTCAATTGCCGAACGCTATGAATAACTCAACTTTCCCCAAATTTAAGGCTTTTACTTCGGATAAAAAGTTTCCCGACTAACAAAATTCCTTTGATTTACATATTTGTCACACAAGTCTCCCTCGGCTTTTCGGGCTGGTTTCCGATAAGAAATATGATACATCTTTCAAGATTAAGGCATTTGATCCACGAAAAGTTATTCATTCAGGATTCCTGTCCGGCGATTCTGAAGAGGTTTATTTCAGATTATTCGCTGATAAACAATCTTCTCTAAAGCTTATATGGATTTTTTTACATTTTTAGTAAATTGTGATATGACATCCGTTTATATTTATTTATTTTGGTGACATTCTTTAAAGACAACAGGGTCAAAAATAAAATTTTCATTGATATTGGAAACAGAGGCCACTACCGAAAAAACTGATATTACCGGACAAATTTTTAATATCATCAAATCATTTATATCATTGTTCCTATCTGTCCCTCTTAGTTTTTGCATCATCATGCGACGAAGAAACTTGAAATTTGGCATAGTAATACATCTTATTAACCCACATTTTATGCACTAGTTAACATTTTAAAATATTCGTATAAGAATTAAAAGAGGGAACAAATTTTATCTGTATTTTAAGTTGGGTATAATGAAAATATTTTATATTTATACATTTTTTTCACAACTTTAAACAGCATGTTTAAAAAGACATTCTGAAAACCTTGCATAAACTAGCGCAATCCCCACATGCCCTCCTTATTTCTGAAATTACTGAACCTAAAATTATAAAAAAAATCAAGGAAGTCCTAGATCTTACAGATTTCTAGAATATTAACGAAACGAATCGAATACTTGACCGGTTTTTTAACATTCGTATTCAATTATCATAAAAGGAACAGAGAAGAATTAGGGAGTTCTGGAAGAAGGGTAGCCCTGGATCGAATGTAACATTTTGAATTGTCGACTCCGTTTTGTTCTGATTAAAGTTTATCAAAAAAAGATATAGCTAGTGTTACAGGATCTATTTGACTTATCAGATTTTTTAAATATTAACAGAGATAGCATTTTAAGGTTCAAATCAAAGTGAAGAAATCTGTTATAACCGTCCCTAACTCAGTTGTAACATAATATTTATTTTTAAAATTAATCAAACTTATTTACTGAACCGTCTTTAAAGTTTTACAACAAATATCTCAAAATAAATATCTCAAAATCTACACCTAATTTTTAAAGAGAGAGTGAGTTTGTTTATATATAAGAGGTAATCTCAAAAAATACTGAACTGATTTCAATAATTCTTTTACTTTTTTCAAGCTTATGTCTTTTTGGTGGATATAGGCTACAAATAAATACGAATGAATACTTATTTACATTACTTCTTTATGACAGAAAGATTACTTTTGTTGCTAATATAAAGTTATTCCGAAAACTCACAACGAGACCGCCAAGATTGTCCGCCTCCGATTTCAATGATTTTTATATATGTTGTTATATTTGAGTAAGTGAGTAATTATCCAAAAGGAATTCACGCAACGCTCAATAGTTTCAAAGTTGGTTCTACCAGGCAACTTAAATATAAGCTCAGCGGCGGGTAGCCTAGTGGGTAGCGTTACGTGGCTCAGGGATCGATTCCTGCTAACTTAATTTTTTTTTTTTTTTAATGAAATTAGAAAGTTTATTCATTAATTTTATTAACGAACTACATGTTATTTTAATTTACAAAAAAATTATCGACATTTTCAATAATTTTTTTTTTCTTTTTATATTATTTGGAATATTTTGAAGCAAAGAAAGGTAGCTTAAAAAAATTGAAAATCGGAGTAAATAATTAATTAATCAATTAATTATTTATTTTTGTATGAAATTAAAAAATTTATTCAAGAATTTTATAAAAGAAGTATATGTTATTTTAATTTATTCAAAAATTATGAACGTTTTTATTCAAAATTTTCCAAGTAATATAAAAAGAAAACAAAAATCAATGAAAACGTCGATAATTTTTTTGTAAATTAAATTAACATTTATACTTCAATAATATGCTACAGATTAATTCTGTTATTTTACAAGGCTTTGACTAAGCTGATGGTTCGTAAAAGAAAACTGATGAATAAATTTTCTAATTTCATAAAAAACAAAAACAAAATAAACGAAAAAAAAAAAAAATTACGTTAGTAGGAATCGAACCCTGACCGTTTACGTGCGAACCACGTCACGCTGTTCACTGGGCTACGCGCCGCTAAACTTATATTTAAGTTGCTTGGTAGAAGCAACTTTGAAACTATTGAGCGTTGCGTGAATTGCTTTAGGATAATTACTCACTTACTCAAATATAACAACATATATAAAAATCATTGAAATCAGAGGCGGACAATCTTGGCGATCTCCTTATCACTAATACATTTAGATAATTACCAGTAGACAAGAGAAACTTAATTTACACTAATCGCCTTTTTTCACAATTAGCAAGGTCACATATATACAAAATATTTTTTTTTTTTTATGTTATTACCATACTGACAAGCTGACATATGTACCTAAATAAATTTCATATCTATGCTTGGTTAAAAACCTATGAAAAAATCATGCAATGCATTCAATTAAATTACTAAATATAAAGCTTAATTTTTATTAATTATTGATACAATCCTGAGTAACACTAGATTATAGTCAGCTAGTTTAAAATAAAAAAAAATAAAACCTTTCGTTTTCACCTAATGATAAAAAATTAAAAAAGGAAAGTAAAACGACTCCTTAGAATTGTTTAATAATAAAATAAGAGGTACATTGTTGTAAGATCACATTAAAACCGTCCTCGGAAGTGCTCTCTGACTTTGATTTGCATTTTGAGATAAGACTTTCAATAAAAGTTAAAAAAGTTACTATCCCCAGAAAAAAAAATAACAATAAACATCATTTTCACAAGGTAAATTCTATAGTTACCAGTATTTCGCAAAACACAATATACTTACCAAATATGCACCCTACAAAAGTAATTTAAACATTTTTAAGTAGTAAACACTTCAAATTGTTCGTGATATAATAATAAAATTCTAAATCCATTACGTCTTTAAAACGAATGATTTTCTAGCCAAAACACATTTTCCAAATACATTCTGAATTTAAAAATTAGTTACAGCTAAAATATTCTGTATGTTGTTTGACATTCTGTGATATGGCTCCATGACTTTTCTAAAATTAACGTTTTTTCTCAACAACATGTTGATATATGAAACGATTTTCAAAATTATCGGGCGTAAAATACCCGAATCTGAATTTACTTTATTTTGTACAACATTTTAAAGCATATATTAAATTTGATTATTGAATTATTATGAGCAAATTTACTCTAGTTTCTACTTTACATAAAAGTACGAAGTAAGTTTAAACCATAATCGAATATTAATGAGTAAAACTATCCACATTTTGACTACAACACCAAACAACCACCCTTGATCATCATCACCCTCCTCTTTCTCTTACCTTATTTTATGTTTCTTCTCGCACTAACGCCTACTCCGAACCCCGTTTCCACTTCAACTTTTATAAAACGGACTTTTCGAAGTTAAATTCCCTCCTATCCAATTCTAACCTCTCCTCATCCCTAAACAATCCTCAATTATCCACTAACAACTGTGTTGGCATTTTCTACACAGTTCTATTTAATTGCTTGTCCCAATGTGTCCCCTTGGAACCTATAAAAACTCGCACTTCTGCCCCACCTTGGTACGATAAAGAACTTCGACCTCTCCGTAACAAAAGAAACAAGCTATGGCATTCCTATCTCAGTTCTAGGTCCAACCCAGACTACTCTTCTTATCTTGCCATCTCTGTCCTCTTTTCCAAACGCTGTGAATCTCTCTACAATGAATACCTTGACCGCATGCAATTTAAACTCATCTCCGACCCTAAGCAATTCTACAATTTTATCAATTTGAAAAAGAAATCTAATGGATACCCTTCGACCCTTAAACTTGGTGATTCCTCTTCATCCGACCCGGCTACTATCGTCAATCTCTTCGCTGATTTCTTTAGTCAATCTTTTAGCGATCAAGTTTCCGATCCTGATCTCACCTATTTCCGTTACATGCAAAACAGCCCTCAAACATCCCTCACTTCCATTGACATCGATCCTGCTCTTGTTGCCGCCAAAATCAACGCTCTCACCGACGATTACAATCCTGGCCCCGATGGAATTCCTGCCATTATCCTAAAGAAATGCGCTGCCTACTTGACACTACCTCTTTCTACCCTCTTCTCGCTTTCTCTTTCTGAAGGTGTATTTCCCTGTTCTTGGAAAGTTTCATATATTGTCCCAATCCATAAAAAAGGTTGTAAAAGCGATGTTTCAAATTACCGTCCCATAGCCAAACTTTCCTGCATTCCCAAACTTTTCGAAAGCCTTGTATATGACGCCATGTTTTTCCACTGTAAGTCTCTTCTTTCCCCTATACAACACGGTTTTCTTAAAGGGAGATCCACAACTACCAATCTGATCGTTTTTGTGTCACGAACGCTGCAAGCTATGGAAAGTGGTGACGAAGTTGACGTTATTGCCACCGACTTTAGTAAAGCTTTCGACAAAATCTCTCATCAAATCATTGTTTTAAAGCTCAGTATCCTTGGTTTTCATCCTCGTTTTATCTCCTGGATCAAATCCTACCTTGATGATCGGCAATACATGGTTCGATTTGACTCAGCGGTCTCTAAACCCTTTACATCCCTCTCTGGCGTCCCCCAGGGCAGTCACCTGGGTCCATTAATCTTCATTTTATCCATAAATGACGTTGAGTTGGTAATCAAACATTCTGATATATTAATTTATGCTGATGATATGAAAATCTCCAAACGAATCTCCAACGCATCTGACTCGGCATTCCTTCAAGATGACTTAAACAACTTTTCTATCTGGTGCCTAAAAAACTTCCTTGACCTGAACATCTCCAAGTGCCAATCTATCACTTATTCCCGCAAGCGTCTCCCCGTCACTCTTAGGACCTATTTTCTTTCTGGCGAACCCATTCCATCAGTTAGCTCCCTCCGTGATCTGGGCATCATCTGTGATAGTGAACTCAATTTCCGTTCTCACATCGATCACATCATAAGCAAAGCCAACTCAGCTTTGGGCTTTATTAAACGCTGGTCTAAGGAATTCTCTAACCCCTATGTCACTAAAGCTCTTTATATCTGCTTTGTCAGGCCCCTACTTGAATACGCTTGCCAAGTTTGGTCACCCTCCCAGCCAACAATTATCAATAGAATCGAATCAGTGCAACGCAGATTCCTCCGCTTCGCGTTACGTGGCCTTCCCTGGGTTGATAACTTTAATCTTCCTCCTTATGAGGACCGTTTGAAACTGATTGACCTCCAACCTTTAGCAATGCGCCGTGACCTCGCCGATATAATCTTTATCCATCAGGTCCTAACCGGTTCCATTGACTGTCCTGAAATTTTGCATAACATATCCATCAACACCAATCCTCGCAACGTACGATCCTTTCCACTCTTTCGTCTAACCAGTCACCGCACCAACTACGGACACTTCGAACCTATTACTAGAATGTTACGCAAAACTAACAACTCTCCTGCCTTCAATTTCCATTTAGATAAAACCTCCCTCAGACATGCCCTTTACCAGCATGACCCACCACCATAATTATTGCCCCCTCCCCCTCGTTCTCACCTTTTAATTTTATCAGTTGTAGTTTTAGTTTAGTTTTAGTTTTAGTCTAAGCTTAGTTTAAGTTTTGTAGCTTGTATTAAGGGGTTATTCTACTGTTAAACAGGTAAGAAGCAGTATCTTTTTAAAAGTGTTGTAAAAAAAAAACTATTAGAGATATCAATTTGAAATTTTGCATGCATCTTTATTAATGAAAAAAATATATAATGGCATAGTTGATTAAAAAAAAAAATCGGTTAAAAAAACTTTAAACGCGATTTACTCAAAATGTGTTGTTTTGGTGCGCGGTACATCGTAGAGAAAAAACTAATGAAGCGATTTAGCTAAAAATTTTTTTGCATAGTTATATATCAATTTTACACAGACTGAACCTAAATTGAGCCATAAAAATTGAAATTTGGTTATTTGGGAGCACTTTTTTCATCGAAAAAACGTCCAAAATCGAGCATGCTATTTTCCAACACTTGTCAAATCGCGAAAATTTAATATTTATGGCTCAATTTAGGTTCAGTCTGTGTGTTTTTAACTAAACTAATAAAATTTCACCGTTAAATTGATTGCAGATCACCTGGACGACCTGGGCAATGTACCGCGCAAACGACTCTGGCCGTCAGCGCGCGCTACATCAATCATAAACCGAAGCCGCCATTTTGTTTTTTTTTTTTAATCAACTATGCCATTATATAATTTTTTCATTAATAAAGATGCATGCAAAATTTCAAATTGATATCTCTAATAGTTTTTTTTTTACAACACTTTTAAAAAGATACTGCTTTTTACACGTTTAACAGTAGAATAACCCCTTAAGCGAATTAAATAAATAAATAAAATTCGAAATTCATCCAAAAATTACAAATAAAAACTATTCACTTTGTAATTTTGAAGGTATTTTGATCTTGTTTCGTTTTTATATTTTAAACTTGTAATTTTACCCCAAATATTAATGTAAATAAATATATATGTATATTTTTCATGTATTATATTCATAATTGTTGGAAATAATTTAAATAATTTTGATTCATACAATAATATTTTTAACTTGGATATTACTGAGAAATATTTGAATAATTTGAGAATTTGTCCTACACGTACTGAAGTAAAATTAAGTGTCTTTTTAAATGCCTGTCGAAATTTAATTTTTAATTCATTCTAGAAGTACATTTGCAGCATTTATTATAAGGAAAATTATATTCATTATTTAGAGTAATGTTTTATATTCATTTCACAAAATTATCTTTTTCTAACATATTAACCTTTTTTACTTACATAAACTTTATGGGTGTCTTTCTGAAAATTTTAAAATATGTATTTCTTCGGTAATTAGGTAAGCGTGTCCAATATTTGGGAAAACTCTTTTTAAAAAAATTGTGTTGCACCAATACCTGCTCAATTTTTTTAAAAATGAATTATTAATAATGACTAGGACTTAAATGACGTATAATTGTTGAAAATATAAATTTCTAAGCCCACAAATAATATGATGCTAAACAAGCTAACATTCTTCAATTTTTCAATGTTATCAAAACTGCTCTAATAACATTTATAGCACATTGCAGAGGCTTTTTACGTATCGAATAAAATTTATGTTAATTTTAACTTAATAAAAATGGAAGCGCCAACGTTTTTATAAAGAATTGAGCTATTATTCAAATTCCGTGCATTCTTCAGAGCTTAATATTTCAGAAATCACCGTTTGCATTAGTTTTATTCTACAGAGCGCTTCATTCACGGAAATTTATGGAAATTTCGTGGGGGAAATTTATTAAGAGTTATTCGGGTTAAAAGCATTTCTCTGTACCCGGGGCAAATAACTCAGCTAGTTTTTGGGCGATTTGTTACTTGGGGCGATCTTAACCGGAATTAATTTAATCTGCTCGTTCTACACGAAATAAATGGGAGATTTCCAAAAATTAGATGATTATGTCTTGTATTTAGCAATATTACATCTTCTCCTCCTTTTTTGGGTTCCAGAGACTTTGTGTTGTAGTATTTTTCTAAGTTGGTTTTTTTGATGAATATGGAAACAATTTGTTTATGATTTGTGATTCAATTTTCTTCTGAAACAAAAATGAAATCAGGGGCAACGGTACATTTTGAATATTTTGAGCACCAGGGTCAAGATTTAAGAATTCGATATAAGAAAAATTGGCAATATTTGTTAAATTTTCAAGTAATTTCTAGCTCTGAAAAGGGAGGGTATTTAATTCCACCAAGAAAAGATTGAGGAAACTGAAAACAAATATTTTTTAAAAATGTTTCATAAATTGCAAGGGTAGTTTGTGTCAACAAATTTGTATGTTCATGTTTTCAAGCGGATATGGTTAGTCTAGTGTTCAAATTAAAGGGCTTGCCTACGGCAGAACAACTCACAAATCTGCAACAAGTTCAGAATTAAAAAAATGTATAATGCTTGCAATTTTGTCCAACGTTATAACTAAGCAATTTTTCCTTTTATAAATCCCTTTTCTGGTTACGAATGACAAACAACTATATTATGGGCAATTTTGAAAGTTGTTAATGTAACTATCCTGCTATATACTGTATTATACCTATTTTAGTGTGTGTACTACTACTATGCGGTTACTTCATGCAAACCATCAAAACTTGAAACAACAATTTTCAAGTTGAAATTTTATCAGTGTCTATGGCAATTTGATGGTTTTGTTGAGAAATCTAAAATTCTAATTATAATTAGTCACTTTTAAATTCCAATTTTATGCCAAATATGCTTGATCCAGATCCTAAGCCAGATAGGTGAAAAAACACAGCAATTTTGCAATTTTTGATGATTGCAATTGGCTCGCTGAGAACAAAATTAAAATAATTGTCTCCTCGTGAATCATTCGAGCGTGCACCGCGCCTTAAAAAATGTTTATGGCACAGAGGCGGCAGATGTTTTCGTTCCTCCCCCAGGCGGGTAATTGGACAAATCCGATTTGTGCTTTTTGGGGCCCATTTTCAGGCAACTCGTGCGCCCCTCTGAGTCTAATAAAATCATAAAAATTTCCTTAACGCACACCTTAATAAAAACATAGTTTTCGCATTTTGCATATCCTCGGGCGCGCACTTGCCACGAGAATGATGGTACAAATTTTATTTATGAACGTTGCGATTTCATCCCTTATTTCGGGAGCATAAATTTTCGCTTACAAAATGCAGACGTACACACAGTCGCAGTTACAGCAACAGGGAAGATCTCCCCGTAATACGACTTCGGGAAGACAGGGGCGGGGGCGGAGGCTGAAGAAGGGTGCTCCGCTGCCAATCTTTATGCATGAAGCGCAGTTGGTCGTATATACCCCCATGTGCCCCCGATACCTCTGTCCGCCCGCCGGAATCCCAGTGAGGTGGTCGCAGAGGTCTTTTCATCCCTTCAGCCCTTCATCCCTTCGGCTTCCCGGTGATATCTGGAATCTGCGAGATGTGTGTGCTCCGGGACCGTTCTTAGCTTTCATAATAAACGAGGGAATAAGAAATGGCATATCCTTGTACGTGCCAAGAAAACGAAAACATATTTGCTCATCAGGAAGCAGGCGGAGAAGCTGCGTCGGTATTGTCTGGAATTAATTAAATTTAATAAAACGGCTCCTTTATGCTTCTTCTGGCTTTAGGGTTAAAATCCGATAATTTATCTTCGTGCGCTCGCCCTCATTAGATACATTGTTCCACCCAATCGAATTCACCCTCAGGAAATTGGTTAGATCTAGTTCGGACCTCATTCCAATTATTCTAAGTGTCGCCAAATCAATTAATGATCATCCCCCAAGTCAATTCATGAACGAGCAATATGTGATGGATTTTTATATTCACCACGATATTAAACTTTCATACTTTTTTATGCTTTTTATCTTTGTATGCTGATGATTGACTTTCATCCAAAGATATTTTTTCCATAAATCTAGAGCATGGGTTTCAAGTAGGAGATGGTCTGAATAGAACGAGGATTTTACTTTTACAACCATCTGAATCGAGCAAACTTTGGCGTGATGAGACCATCAACTTTGTTGCAGTTATTCGATGAACAAAATGTTCAGGATTTCTTCTTACTTTACTTTGTAATTCTGTAAAATTCCACAAAACTAGCATATTTTAATGTAAACTTGGCATCAAAGTTATAAAAATCGTGGAACAATTTGAATTTTTTATAAAAATGTTTATTTTGTTGTGAAAAGTGATGAATATTTCTGAGATATTTAACTTTAAATTATCTGAAAATGGTATTTTTCCATCGTGAACTTCTGAATGTTGAAATTTGTATTGTATAAATAATTTAAATTGAAGATGTTTGCGCCTTTACATTATAAACAAATCTATAAGAATCATTGAAATTAGCAAATTATAAAGGAAAATATATTTTTGATTTATAGATGGTGACAAGCACGCATTTGTCTTCTGAAATGACAAATTTTCTTATTTTCAAGACTTTCAGACTTTCGAAATTTTTAATATAAATATTAAATTACCACGTTTTCTGTGTATAAAAATATACTTTAAATTCTCTGCAAAATTAAGTTACAGGTTTTTATAGTATACTCTTAAAAATGTACTAAAACTTTTGTTACCGAGATTCTCTGATTTCTAAAATAATTAATAAAAAAAAATACCATCACTTCATATTTTCGAGAAAAATAGGGTTAAAAATTTAAGAAAAGGCGAATTCTAGTCATTTCTAGAAATTAAAAAAAAAAAAAACAAAAACCGATTTCGTAGGAGTTCAAAATGTAATTTTAATGAAATTAAATCTATACTATAGTTACAAAATATCAGTTTGTTTGTTCACTACTTTTTCATTAGAGTTTAATTCCTACATAGCGTTCGGTTATTGCATCTATATGGCAGAAGAAAGACTCATGAAGAACTTCGTGGCCTAAGCAAATTTTATTAAAATTGTAAATAACTCATATTTTAAGTCTATAGTTTAGGATTCAATCTAAGATTTGATTTAGGTACTTTTCGAGCTTCTACAAAATTCGATTTTTTTTTTCGATCAAAAAATGGTTTAATTCTATTTTTATCGAAAAATTAACGTGATGGAAACACAAAAATTTTACATCAATGATTAGTTTCTCCTAAAGGAATTACAAAAAAAATGTAAAATTTGTAAACCAGTGTTATTTGGTCCATTTCGCATACTATATGTATTTGTATAAGTAAATAAGATTAATCGTAGAAGTTATGAAGAGTAATTTAAGATATACTGGAATTAACTCGCTATTTCTGTGTATTTATGCACGGTTTACTTAAACCAAATGCGTTTATTCTGTAATTTTAAATAAAGATTATATAAATCAGTAAAAAATTGCTACAGTTTATCTATAGTAAAAATGTGTTACCATGTGCTATTATTTAGTAAAGAATTAAAATACTAGAAATAACGAATTTAGAAATTTGGTTGTTGATTGAAATTAGAAAAAAATCTACATATAATTAAAATGTCTATAAATTTTTATATTTTTTTACTCACCGGCACTGAAACTCATTTTTTCCAAATGAATTCTTGTTATTCCAAAGTTTATTTCATTAGTTCTTGAATATCCTTTAAATGTTATAATTTAGCTTAAAGGCCGTATGGGGGGGATAAGAAGGGGTAAAGTGCCCCCGCGCTGATTATGGTCTTTCTATTTTTTTATCGTCAGGAGTAATACAAGTAACAATTTACCCAAATTACATCCCTTAATAGTTAACCAAGGGATGAGAATTAATTTTAAAAATTTTGAAAAAAATTAATACCTTTTGAATGCGTTTGCCGAATTGGATGGGATTTTGACATATTATAGATGTCACTGAGGCTGATTATTATATAATTATATCAAAAAAAAATAACTGGATATAACCCAAAAATATAATTTTTCCACGTTTTTTTAAGCCATTTTGAATTTTGGTACAATTACCAAAATTTTGTTTTAGCTTTCCAAACATAGTTTTATATAACATATATTTTTCCAGATTTATTTTCCACCAGCGTGACACCTAAAAAAATAAAATGTCGGTTGTTATTTGTTTTTTGTAGGTTATGACTGTACGTCCAAATCGCAATCGAATTGTTTGTGACTTTCTGGCGTAGTATAAATATATAATTTACGGGAGAAGTTTAAGATTGAGGAGTCCTCGGAAGTTAGGATCAAATAGGACTTGTGAGGTTTGGAGAAGAAATGTAACTAAGAGATTTGGGACAGGAGGTTAGAATGTGGGCAACAGTGAGGGGTTGTATCCAGTGTAGACAAAGGGGTTGGTCATGACGCCGTAGGAAGTATTCGTGGGTAAGCCGTGTGAGCCCTATTCTCAGTCTGACTAAAGACCATGGAAAAAAATATATATTGTAAAAGACTAAGCCAGAAAGTCACAAACAAGTTTCTCGATTTTGCCATTGTCATAACCTACAAAAAACAAATAAAAATCGACATTTTATTATTTTATAAAAAACTATGATAGGAAGCTATAACAAAATTTTGGTGATTGTACCAAAATTTAAAATGGCTGAAAAAAGTTTTTGAAAAAAGACAAAAAAATTTGTTTGGGTTATATGTCTTTTGGCGCCTGAGTGACATCTATAGTCTGTCAAAGTCCCGTCCAAGTCGGCCAAACCGTTCAAAAGATGTTAATATTTTTCGAAATTTTTAAAATTAATTCACGCCCCTTGGGGGTTAACTATTAAGGGATGAAACTTGGCCAAATTGTTACTTGTATTAGTCTTGACGATAAAAAAAATGGCCTTTATTCAAGTTTTCATTGTTACTGATATTAAAAATAGATCAATTCAAAAACTGAGCTCGCTATTAATTTTATAGAATTAAATTATGAGATTAGCGGGCTCAAGTCTTCAATTTTACTGGCTGGAATTTGAATTATTTAAAAAATTTTTAAGTTTCTTGAATAATCAGATTTTATTATTATATATACTTTAGAGAAGTCATTTTATCTTTTTATATACTGAATCAAATTTTATTAAGATTATGAAATGTTATAATTCTTCTTCTTCAAGACTCGAATCAGCTTAACTAAAGATTTTGGTCTGTTTTTTGAGCTAGCATAATTTGAATCCTCTTATTTTCTGAGTTTAGTCCATGTGATCAAAAATTAAGTTGTCAGTTTCTGGCTTTTTAAAACCCTGAAATTTTAAATGCTCATTTAACGTATGAAAAGGTACAAATTTTAAAGTAATATCGAAAAACGCTAAATACAATTGAATTTTAATTTAAAATAATTGTCATCAGAAAAAATGTTGATATTATTAATGGCAAAATTAATAGAAGGAATTTAATAACAATATAATGATAGGTTTTTAACATGTTGACACAACCACTCTAAATAAATTTAAGTACTTTTGTGCAGTATATTCAAATTTAAAGAGATATTAATATGCGATACATTTCCTTGTTAAATAAAATTAAATTGTGTAAATATTTCCCCCAAAATTTAAGAATGAAACAAAAACACGGCCATATAGTTTTAATCTTTTATTTGTATCTTTACTCTGTATGTATTTATACAGGAGAGAATTACAGTATTATTAAGAGTAAGCCTTAATTGTTGTTATAATTATTTACCATGATTATATAAGAATAATTTACGTTTACTTCGTCTTCCCATTTCAATTTCACTTTTACGTTTTAATGCCTAAATTGTTATGCTTAAAAATTGTGATAGTATCGAAACTGAAGAATTCCAAGAACTGAAAAAGTGATTTATATTTGCTATTTTTCTTAAGAAAGTTCACCAAGCAACGATCATTAAATAGTTAGGGAATATGTTGGTATAGGACAGGGGAATATTTCAACTTTGCTTTGTTTTAGATACATCAATATTTTTTTAGTAGCTTTAAACTGGATTTGTTTTTTTGTTTATAGTTTATTCGCTACAGTCCTTGTGTGTATATTTTATAAACGTTTTCTTTTTCTACAAAATTATCGAAAAATGGATGGTTTCCGTTCTTTATTTTTTTATTTTTTTTTTCTTATCCTCTCTCTCTCTCAATCTTTGCATAAAACAGAAGAATTAGTGAAACATCTTTGAACATTTCGAAAATTAAAACCGAAATGATTCCAGAACGCCAAAATCTTATCACAGATTTTAAAATAAAAAATATACTTTATTTTCTTTTCACTTTGTTCACTTTTATTATTATTTAGTAGTTCCTTAGTACCTTATTATTAGGTTGATTATTAGTATTTGTTACGTATATTCGTGGTGATTCAATTTCATTTGATTATTAAGGTATGTATCGTCTAACATTACGTCACTGAGGATTATTGTGTGTTTACGTTCAATCGCCCCATAAAGTAACTCTTTGATTATTTTTACCCTTTATGTGACTTTTGTGGCAAGAAACAGTCATTTCGTTTTGTACACACACATACAAAGCAGATTTTCAGGTAGCCCCGTTTTTGGGGGGTGGCCGCTTCATTTTTGGAGTATTTATTGCAAACAAAACCTAAGAATCCAAGAATCTGAAGTAAGGATACTAGATATATACTAGAAAACGAAAAGTGTCTCTCTTTCACGAATTTGGGGACAGAATTTTCGAAAAATATTCGAACTATCTGAAGACAGTGTAAGCCGTTGTGCCTGAAGCATTATTTTTCCTTAACTTAAGGTCTAACATTAACTTTATACTTTTTTTGTACAACTTTACCATACATTACTGTCAATATTTGAATTTTTTACATAAAATTTTCTGTTGTTGTAAATTTATAATTTTGTATTAAACCTCTATTTCACTTGTTAAATATTATCCTTGTCTGAGTGCTATTTTCTATAATTATGTATATATAATCTACCCTGACCAAATTTACGTATATATAATTTTAATCACTACAATTTTTTTGAATGTTCTGCTTGTCCGCTTCAACAAATCCTCGATAAACTCTTTAGTTTTAGTTATTTGTTTAAAAACCTTTCTTGCTTTTTGCTAAATATTGCTTTTTCCTTATTGAGAATTAGAAGAGCTTCGTTCATTTGTTTTTAATTTTTCGTTTTTTTGTTAAACATGCTTACAACTGTTTTAGTTTTACCATCTTTGATTTAAATCTTTTCTCTATTTGTCTGTATCATTTTGTTTTTTTTTTATATTTATTCTCTAATTGAATAAAAATTTGTAAACTATCGGCAGCTTATTAAAAAATTCAACTCACATTATACAGCACATGCACACATAATTCTAATTCTTTTTTTTTATTTTTTTTATTTTACACTCAATCACATCTTGGCACTTCTCTAAACACATCGACCAAGCAATCATTTTCTTTTGTGTTTTTTATTTTTTTGCTAAAGATTTTAACATAAATTTTTTAGAAAATAACATGAACGAAAGAACAGAATTAAAAAAAAAAAATATAGTAACAAAATATGGTTTAAATAAGACAACATATAGAGATAAAATCGTTGTTCCAAAAAATGTTAAATTTCAATACCAGAATTCATAAAGATCGCATGAAATTTTTGTCATTTCAAAAGTGATTCGTAGCATAGACTTATTAAAGAAATATAAGAGATAAAAATATTTTTTCCCCTTAACCAGAAAATTTCCATAACAACAATAACAAAAATCAGTCTTGAAAAGTAGCAACGAAAATAAAACCTTTTTAAGTTTCCTTCTTACAGTGTTTAAGTGCTTTAGATTTATTTTCCCCATTTTTAAACTTGTAACCTTTTCTAATATACTTTTTTGAAAAATTAATATCGTTCTTGAAATAACTGCTGATAAATTCCAAACCGGGTCAATTTAAGTTAGGATATTAAAAGTCAATAAGCCGATCTGCAACAAATAATGAATATTATATAAAAAAAAAATAAAAAAAATAAAATCAGTATTCCAAATTATTTCAAAAATCCCAAAAATTCTCGATCTTAAATTAAAATATTCCCTTAATCACATATCCATAGAATTGTTGTTCCATCTCGTTGTTCGAATTCTGAAACCCAAAAGAAAATTTCAATTTCACAAATTTGGACAGTTTTTTTATTAATAATATCGACGTAAAACGTGCAAAAGAATTTATTTATATAACCCAGTTTAAAATAGCAAGTACCCAAAAATTTAAACAACGAGCCCAAACGCAAAAGAATTCTTCCAATTGATTACTTTTCAACATTTTCCGAATTAGAAGCTTTGTCAGGGGCATAAGTTGAATAATGTATATTATATAAAAAGGAAATAGTTTTTACAAACTCCAGTAATTATACCAAAAGAAAAATTGATTTAAACAAATATAGTAAGTATTTTAACAAATCCATTTCCAAATAGTTCGTACATTGAGGCCGAGTTTGCAATTACGATCGGATTGATCCGAGCACCACACCTATACCCTTTTATTCGATCTGAGGGATCAGAATAAACTGATCTCTGCCCGCAACGTTCTCAGGTGTCTCACCGATTTTGATGAAATTGAAATATGTTATAGAGTATCGAAAAATAAGAGACACGTATTTTTTTTATCTGCGGATAAGCAACACCCCTAAAGTTTACCACCAAAAACAGCTTTTCGTAAATATTTCAAGTTCTAATTAATTTTTTCGAATGAAACAAAATGAAAATGATGTATCATAAATATACTAACCTTTTGTAAGTAATCCGGTTCCCGGTGGTAGCAACCTTTATTTTTTATTGCAGAAAAACAATTTTTTTTTTATAAATTTTTGCTTCACAAAAATAACAGTTTTAGTTAAAAATCATTGAAAAATATTTTTTTACATACGATTTTGAAAAATAAAGTTGACCTGTTTTTGCGTTTTCTTAAAAAAAGCTCCTAAGAGGGGTAAACAATCCCTAGCACTAATACGCAAATGATATATATTCTTTCAGACATCAGTTTTTTCGTACCAGTATTAAGGGGTTTTTGGAGTCACTGATTACGAATCTCATGTTAAATTTAAAAAATTCAAAATCGCGGATCCAACATGGCGGACAAACTTTTGAAAAATACACCAATTTTTATTTAAAAAAAACAATAAATAAAAGTACCCCCTAAATGTGCGTATTTGCAGATAAAAAAAAAACATGTCTCTTATTTTTCGATACTCTATAACATATTTCAATTTCATCAAAATCGGTGAGACCCACCTGAGAACGTTTCCTTGTAAGTGGCAGTATAAACATTTATATAAATTCAGTATTCTCCTTTTTGCTCGCATAGCTGAATTTGTGTGCACAATTGTGATATTTTGCGCGAGCACTCACAGAGTAATCTGCTAAATCTGCTCCCTCGAGCGATTGCAATTGCGAACTTAGCCTGAGTATAGCATAATAATTTTTGGTTATTTGGCACCTTTAATTGTTTCCTAGCTAAATGGAAAGGTTTTTAGTGCATTGAAGTTTAGTACCTCGTTAAAAGCGGTTTGTCAGCGAGTAAAGTCTAGTCCGTAATAATAAATAAACCTATACAAAAACACTGAAAATTTGATCCCCAAGCGAAACCTGGAAGCTCCCCACTAGCAACTAAAAATGATATGCGAGTTCTGACGAAAATAGCTATCAAAAACCGGCGAAGTACTGTAGGAGCAGTTACTATAGAGAAAAGAAGCTATATAAGAAAAAACATATCTGTTAACACGCGCAAAAGAAATATGAAAAAAATGAGTTACAGATTTTATAAGGTATAATTCTTTCATAACTTTTACTTGTAGCATATCATAACCCTCTAGGCAAAAGATAAACCATTATTGACTTGAGTACAGAAGAAAAAACGTCTAGATTATACTAATCAGCATCAAAATTGGCAAACTTACTTCCTTCAGTAGAATAGTTAACACTAACAAGTACCAATATATCCTGAAAAATCCTCTACTGCCGTCCATTCCATCGCTTCAATCTCCTTATGGCGAATATATTTTTCAACAGGACGGTGCACCTTGCCACACCGGAAAGTCTTACTCATCTTATGCCCGTGACACAGACTCTAATTCGGAGAAAGTTTAAAAGTAATCAATTGACAAATTCTTTTGCTTTTGGGCTCGTATCAGTTAGATTTGAAGTTTCTTTATCATCTAGATTTCGAAACTTTTTGAACATTGGGAAATTTTGGCCTGTCATATGAACATATTTTATAAATTGTATGTTGTATTCGAAAATTTCTTAGTAAATGACAGAACACAAATTGCGCTTGAAACCTGATTCAAATGAAAATTTTAACCCTAAACTGTAGGTTCAAAATGTCACTTACCTTTTATCCTTATTAATATTTTTTATTTTTTCTTTTTTGAATTATTTTTAAGATATTATGTCATCAATGGACAACAAAACAATTTTGGTTCCAATTTGGATACAATATTGATAAAATATAATATCTTCGTAAACGAGATAAAAAATTTTAACCGACCACTCCCCAAATTTCCTACAAAATAAAAACATTATAATACACATAAAAAAACAAAAAAAAAAACTAGAAGTGTTATTGTATTTTTTAATAAAATTCTTGAACCTTTTACATTACAAAAAAGTCATGAAATTTACCTAAACACTGTAAGTTTCTTCTACATAACTGGGCGGGGTGTCCTCGCTTAAAATAAAATATTTAAAATTAAAAGTTGTACATAACAAACAAAAAAGGGTCATAATTATGTAAACTGAAAACATAACTAATCGTAAAAACTAAAATTACTGGCAGAAGTCTTCCAATTTAAATAAAAAAAAATATATAATTACAGAAAATATTAACTCAATAGTTTTACTTAAATTTTAAAAGTTTTATTTTCTTTCCTCTTCAGTGTAATTTAATATAAATTTGTTTTTTGTTTTTTTCTTTTTTTTGTTTCGATACGTATTGTAGTAACACATCACATGAACTTAGGCGATAATACGAATTTTAAACATTAACAAAAAGTCGTAAATATAAAAAAAAAAAAAAACTAAATTTTAAGATTGAATTTTCTTTTAAATTGTAAACATAAATAAATTGATTTTGAATCCTTTCTTTAAAAAGAAAATTAAGTCTCTTGCTGGTTTTTGCTTATGATCAGCTGTTTTTGAGAAAACAGAAGACATTTTTACACTATCGCGCGATTGGAACAACTTGAAGTTAACAAAATATTGAAAATAATAACAAAACTTAGATAACAACTGAAACGTTCGTTTGCGTTTATTGTTGGTTTTTTTATTTTTTTTTTGTAAATTTATATATTAAGGAAGAAAATTAAAAGTCGCCGAAAACAGCTCTTTCAGATTATAAATACTCTGGGTTCTCGTGCTGAACGACTGGCATGATTAGCACTTGCTGAATTGCGTTATTTGTTTAATGTATCTTATCCTCGTTTGTTCACAACTTCAAATATATCGTAAAATGTTTGCCTTAAATCTAGTACGTATATGAGTATAGCTGAGTAGCTGAAGATTATTTCCTTTTCTCTTAGTTTAACTGATGCTCCTAACATTCGTTTTGGTGGTTTACGCCTTTTCGAGTGTGATTTACACCTATATGTATATTAAGAATATTATTTTTTTTTCATTATTTTCATTACTTTTTTTGTTTGTTTTGTATTTGTTTGTATTTTTCCAAAGAATATTCCTTGCACGGCTATGCTCTAGTCACTTTAATCGCTCTACGCATTATATAGTAACATATAAAAATAGCAAGTAGTACGCGAAGACGACTTTCCAGGGCGGTCATCGCGTTTGTCTCTACAATCCTAGAGAAATCTAAGGAAATCAGTTCAATAAAATCCATCCGATGCTATTTTACAACTGACTTGGTCAAGAAAGCAAAGTTTTTGCGGGGCGCGAAATAAACATTATGGCAATGATATTTACAGAAAATAACAGAAAACGTAACATAACGTAACGACTCCTTGGAAGAAACTAAATACAAATAGTCTAATTTAACAAGTTTAATTCTGTGAATATTTTTCTATCTCTCACAACAAATTTTAACTAAGTTGTCATTCATTTAAGAAGAAAATATGTCAATAAAAATTTCAAATACCACACTTCAAAATTACAAAATAGGTTTCCACTTACCAATATCTATTATTTGAATTATCACTGAGTTTTAATTAAACACTAAATTAAATTTCTAGAGCCGCAGATCAGAACAATTTACTCATATAAATTAGTTTTAAACTATTTAATTGTTTAGGTTATAGAAAAAATTTTGAGGTTATGAACCTGTCAGAGCAAAAAAATAATATATGTATATTTGTCTGATTTATTCCGTAAACTATGAATTCGTAAATGAAAATGCTCAATCAGCTCCCGTTTTCAAGGAATAGTCGAGTGAAAAAGATCTCATTTTGACCATATTTGAAAAATATTTAAAATATAATTGATTATAATCGAAACTTGTAACATGATCAAAATACAAACATTTTCGAAATATGCCCTGAAATTTAAGTTTTTGAGCAAACCGATAATATTTCATGCAATAGATGGAGAATGAAGATCATGAAAAACTTCGTCGGGGATGTATAGAAAAAGTTATAGCGATTATTGGTATTTGATATAATAAATATGCATATGAATAAGTTTCAAGCTTTGACTTGAGCTATGTTACAAACTTCTATGACTATCTGTTTTATTTTAATAATTAAAAAAAAAAAATTCTAAATATAGTCTTCTATATTTTCGCACTTTATTTTTTTCAATAAAAGCAGCTGATTGTGCATTTTCACTTAAGAATACAATTTTTTAACGTTGTTTTTTAAAATTTATATGGTTTCTCATTATTTAAAGATAATAATAATAATTACTTTGAAGCTAATTTACGCACATTTATTTAATCAAGAGTTCTAAATGTAAAAAAAATCGTTTATATGAGTCTATTAAAGCATTCAGTAGCTGCGTTTTTTTAAATATCTGATATGGATCTGGAAATTTGCATTGAATTGGAATTTTTCAATAGTTTATTTATACCAATACTTTTTAATTTTGCCTCAAAATTTTGTTTGATCTAAAATAAATCAAAATGAGTAGAAATATTCGAAACGCCCGGTGCGATGTTAAAAACAAGTTTTTTCGAATTATTGACGACTGTATCAAACTGTCCTCTTAGCTTTAAAAAACCTTCAAACACAAATTCTAAAAAAAGCATAGTACATAGATATAGCAGTTTGAAAATGTTCTGGAGTCAGCTTGACACCGTGTACGCTCCCAAGTTCTGTACGGAGGTGTGTACTCCCAGGGTAAGTTAACCAGATCAGATAATAAAAAAAACGCAGCTAAGGTATACAAAACTCTTCAGATGCAAGATGTTGACAATTTGAACTACTGGTTTAAGAATCATTCAATGTTTTAGCGATAAAAATAATTTTTTTTACATTCACCACCCGCAATCCTTTTCACAATTTTACTATGGAAAAATTTCCTTATTCAGTTTTGATAGTCGGATCGGTCGGGTTCAGTATGATAAGCCTTTTACTCAAAATGTACTTTTATCAAAATATGTGCGTGTAGGTGACAAATATTTAACGAGAGCTATTTATTATTATTTACGTTTTTTCCAAATATGTATCTCATATTACAAAATTTTGAAGTGTAGAACTTTTTTCATTTTGATAATTTTCGGAGTGAAACTTCTTTACACGATCTGGGAAGCCTGAGGTCTTAAAGTTGTCTCTCTATTGGCTTTCATTGGAAGTGAATTCATAGAGGATTTTGGGTTCGACATTTAGACATTTAACACTAGAATTATCAAGAGCCGTCAAATTGACATTTGCACAATTCCTTCCTTAAATTAATTATATTTTTAAAAGTTGATTTATACCAGAACATATTAAGTTCAAAATTACGACATATGCCATATCATTTTCCAATTATAATTTCTAATTCAGAGTTAACAGCATATTACATTAGTGGTGTAGGAAATGGTTCAAATTATAAAAGAATGGACTCCGATAGTTCTAGTGTTAAAATATGGTGGAAATTGTTAGCTTTAAAGTATTTCCATGATAATGAAAAGATGTGGATTTCGAAAAAAGAAATAAATATGCTATGAGAGTATAAATTGAACTCACGTTCTTTTAAATTTTATTCTAGCTTCTCTTAGAAAGAAGTCTCACATCTGTTGTGTCACTGAGTTTTTTTTTTTTTTTAAATAATTGTTTACTACTCTTTCTGAATTGAATAACAATCTCAATCGCAAATCGTAGAGGTCTAGAAAGGTAGAAAAATTCACAGAATAGTTCTTCTCGCGTAGACTAAAAGGCGCCGAGACGCGCGGCCCTGCCTGCTTGTGTTAACTTATAGTTTGCCTGACACTGGGGTCGCGACTGGGAACGAAAAAATAATAATACAATAATTCGAACGCAAAACGTACAAAAGGTCTGTAAACTTAACAAGGGGGGGGCTCAATTTATGTGTTCACTTTACTGACCGCCTTCAGGATGTCGTGGTTGCTCTTGTCCAGGGAGCCCATCATGCCCAAGTTGGAGCCGACGCCGACGCCGACGCCAACGCCCATGCCGAGGCCCAACTTGAGGTCGTTCTGCACGACGGAGTGGTGCAAGTGACCCGCGCTTGCGCTGTTCTGCGACGAGACGATCGAGTGCTCCTGGGGCTTGTTGTTCGTGTGCTGCTGCTGCTGGGCGGACTTCATCGACTCCTGGGCCTTCATTTTCTCCTGCTCCTCGCGGTCGCGGCGCGCCTGAAATCGAACAAGAACAAGAAAATATCAGCCGCCATTCACTTGCGCAATTAGCGCCCTATTCAAAATTATTATTTACGACCGCGCCGCAATCGCTGCGCTGCGGCGAAGCAATCGCCGTAAATTGGCGACGACTTGTGCTCATTGTCAAAGGAAATTTCTTATTTTGCAATTTGCAGATGTAATTCGCTGCGGCCGACGACGGTTGTAATTGAATTTATCGCGTGTTTTTGACCGCCCAATACTCGTCCCAGTGAGGCGTGGGAGAGGTGCGGGCTCCCCTCACCCGCAGATTGCAGTCCCTGTAAACAGGCCGGGAATTTATTGAACGCTCCCCGACTGACTGATGAGCGCTAACTTTTGTGGGCCCGAGTGCAATCCATAGCGATGATGATGCTAAATTTCGAAGAGCCACGAAAATTGGCTCCATTTATTTTTAATTCGTTACAATGTCAGCCGGCGAAGGCGCAATCGCTTCCTGCCACCGCGACGTCTTCTCGAAGACTCAAGAAGCATGAGGAAGTGCCTTTGCGGGCTGCTGAAACACTTACGATCGAGTGTGAGAATTTCGAGTAAAGTAATTAAGACACAGACAATGACGAAAGATGCTGGACACGACGAGAGATTTATCGTCTAAAGTAACCACTGAAATTTGTATCTTTCACTATGTTGTTAAACTCAAATTGTATCCAGAAGATGTGGTGAGACTTGTTGCAATTCTATTTACGCTAAAAGACATTGTCCAAGACTAAACAACTCTTGTATAATGATACAATAAAATTTGGAAACTGTCGTAAAGTTTCATGAAATTTATTTGAGGGAAAATTACTACAAAACTATCTTATAGTAGTAGCATAGTAGCACATTATCTCAAATTGTTGTAAGTTGCTAGATTCGTGCAAATCTTTCAACACAGAATTGAAACTTGATGCACCCAAAATAATGTCATGTTTGAACTACCAATTTTATGGCCCATTCAACTAATTTTCCTAATGATTTTCACCCAACAAGATTACTAGTAAGCATGACTAGAGAAGCCAGAGCTGGATTATAGGTAACGCCAAGTACGCCATGGCGTAAGGTGGCATATTTCTAAAAGGCGACAAATTTTTAGAAGCAATTCACAAAAACTTACAACAAAATTGAAAAAAATTTTGGAAAAAAAATGTAAAATGTAGAATATAATAAGCATTAATAGATGCCATTTAAGAAATTAAGAAGAATTATCTTTACTTCTATAGAAAAGATTTAAAAATGAACTCTTAAATATGAAATTCACTTAAGGGAGGGGTAAGGTTTTCAGCATGAAAAAGAAACACTTTTTTTGGGATTTTTTTTTAGAAATATGGTTTGAGCAAATTTATTAAAATCTTTTGTATATTATTAAGTATGATTTCAGCAATACTCAGTAATTTTTTTATGCGAAAATATCGACAGACAAGCCGGTGACTGAACTTTTTCAAAACCACTTTTTAAAAGTCCGTGTACACTGCTATTTAAAAACTACATTACTGATTCATTTCAAACTTGGTACACACTTTCTATATATAAAATACCTCCCCCCTACGTTGAGTTTTAAATTTTTTTTTTACATTAAGGGGGGTTTCCACTTACAAAATGACGAAATTTTTCGTAAAAAATAGCAGTTTTTACTTTAAATGACCACCAAAAATTTATAAATGAAAAAAATAATAATCAGAGAACGTAGGGGGGAGGATTGAATGATATTCTGACTAAATTTTAAAGGTTTTTAATTTCGGATAATTTCCAGCTGAGATACAGTGTACACCGCAAATCGTCTATTTCCAAAGACGTTCTTGGAAAAGCTCCGTTACCGGCTTGTTTGTCGATATTTTCGCATAAAAAAATTACTGAGTATTATCGACATCATACTTAATAATGTACAAAAGGTTTCAATAACTTTGCTCAATCCATATTTCTAAAAAAAAATCGGAAAGAAAGGTGTTTTTTTCGCGCTGAAACCCTTACCCCCCCCTTAAGGGGGTAAATACAATTACACGGGCAAAAATTACGCATTAGAAAACATTCTTTTTCACAAAGAAGGTTTAATGCAATCATTATAAAACTTTGTACACTTGTTACGGTATAAATGAGGAATGTAAAAATATTTTTTTTTTAATTTTTGAAAACAAAATGGCGGCTGTACGCTGGCGTGAAGTTGACCTACAAAAAAAATTGCAACCACTCTGGACGTCGTGTTATTGATCTGTAACAGCCCATAAACAAAATTTGGCTTAAATGTACGTGTAAATTGTCGGTAAGCCTCAAAAATTTAAAAAAAAAAAATATTCTGCGTTTGGTAGAAGTTTTTGTAAAAAATCGATAATTTTCGCTACTTTTCCAGGCATTTTTGCATTAATAATTCAATTTTGCAACAAAAAAATTAGGCTTACAGACAAGCCTAAGGTATAAAGAAGAAACCTTAAAATTTTCAGCTAAATTAGACAAGTAGTTTTCGAGTAATCGTGGTTGCAAATTTTAAAAATGTTGTTTTGAGAAAAACGCGTTTAAAGTTTTGAAAACCTGCTATGCGCTGAACAAAGCGTTCTCGAAAAATGAAGAAAAAATATATAAGGAGTTCGATTTTCGACCTGAAACTTTTTGGAGCGTATTCTACGGGAAATTTCCTAACTTTTTAGAGGAACAAAAAAAAATCGATTTTTTTTTTACCTTCTAATTGTATTTACCCCCTTAAATTGAGCTATCCAATTCATATCGACAGAATTTTGAGAATTTTCGAAATTTAGAACACCCTTTCTAGCTTTCAATGATCAGATTCGGCGATAGTCATTTCTGAAACATACCCCAATTATCCATATTTTTTGCTTTTATGCTGATTTATGCGAACATAAAGATAAAAAAAATTGTTTTCTAATCAGATTTAAACATTTTTGATTTTTGTAGTATTAAAAATCATTACCTACTTTATTGAACTGTCTTATTCAATTATTATATGGCACGCCGTTTTGCTATATAATAACAAAAAAAGATTTTATTAATCGAAAAATATTAAAAAAAAAACTAAGCACAGGGAAATTAGTGTTGATAAAAATTAAATACAATAATTACAATTATTCTTAATTTCAATTAGAATTAATAATACTACTACGGTATAAAATAATTGAGAATTAAAATTATCTACCTAATTTTAATTCAAGAATTTTAATTCGTCAATTTTTATACTAGAATTAAAATTGTGTACATAAATTTAATTCAAGAATTTTAATTTAGAAATCTTAATTTAAGAATTTAAATTATGTACATTATTTTAATTCCAACACGAAAAATTAAAAATTAAAATTACCTATGTACATAATAATAATTCATGGGTTAAAGTTATGTACATAATAAAAATTCATTAAATTTTTCTTGTAGCAAGATATTTGAAATTATTCTACGATACAATGGTAAATTGATTACGATAAGTGAAATTTACGTTGTGTGAATTTTCACCATAATATCATAATAATTCATGCAATTCTTCTATTGTTAGAAAGGCTTGAAATTATTTAAACTATTTCAATAAAAATTTCATTTTTATTTTATCGCAACACAATTGTAATCCTACAATGTAAAATACCTACTAAAATATAAATCAATTGAATTATTATTTTGTCATGAGATAATATGATAAAAAAATGTCGAACATAATGAAATCAATAAATAATTTGTCTATATAATAATAATTCAGGGTTTCTCCTATGAATTTGGAATTAATTTTATGATAGTCATAATGATCAGTTTAGACATAATAAAAATGTTACGAACGTTTATTTTAATTTTTCCACAACAGAATGTGCGAACATTAAAAAGGAAAACGGCGTGCCATAAATATCAACCCTTATTTTATTTGGTAAGGTCAAAATTTATTTTACATTTGACTTAACGTACAATAGATTTGATGGGGGTTAATTTATTAAAAAAGCATCCAGCAAAAGTAGTCTGTTGAAATGTATATTTTCTTCTTTTATGAAAAGGTAGTATTCATCATTTTGACTTTTATGAGTTTTCGCGGTGTTCGTTATTATTTGAACTTGTTTATTTTAATTTTATTAAAGTTAGACTATCAAAAATCAATAGTTACCTGCTCATTTATCTCTTTGACAGCTCTCAGCTCCTTCTTCAGCTTCATCCGTCTGTTCTGGAACCAGATTTTTATCTGTCGCTCGGTTAAGCAGAGTGCATGGGCGATTTCAATTCTTCGTCTTCGCGTTAGATAGTGGTTAAAATGGAATTCCTTTTCGAGTTCGAGTGTCTGAAATCTCGTGTAGGTCTGTCTTCCTCGCCGTCTGGGGCAGCCGTTGGGACCTGGAATGTAAAAAGACAAACCTTTCAGCAAGAAAATAAATTTAAAAATCGCTCAAGGACATGTAGAAACAAAAAAAAAAATTACACGACGGCAAAAAATTTCCTCAAAGAAGGGTTACATATAAACTTTCTACTTTCACCATAAAATCTCTCACGTAACATTCTTCACTATCGTGAAAAAGGATGTCACAACAATCGGCCAAAGGATTCGCAGCGGGCGCTAAATTGCGTGATTTATGGCGGGAATAATAATTTCAAAGGATTTCTGCTTGACTTTCGAATTTTGGAAAGTGCATTTTTTCATGAAAACAACAACAGTCAGCCCTTAGAGTTATGAAAGGGTGACATTGACCGTTCTGCGACTGCCTGAGAACGAGATTACAGTTTTTTACGATAAGAAAGACACACAGTCTTCGTTTTTTACCGAGAAAGGGTAGTTTCAATTTCACGACAATCGACTCTAACTTTCTCTTCCTCGATGCCGAAAATCGGTTTTTTACGGCTGAATTTATGACAGTGCAGGTAATTTTTTGGAAGATGAGGATATTTTTACCTAAAGTCAGCGAGTTTCGAAAGATAATTCAGTTTTAACCTATTGCTGACGTTTCAGTGATAAGAAATTGTTTTTAAAGATACAAAGCAGCTCTATAGTTTAAGACGATAGATGCCAAATTTCAAATTTAACTTCTAAATTAAAAGTAATTTGTTCAGGAGAACTTATTGATTATAACTACTTTGTATATGTAGATGTAGATGTCTGGAAATCAGTGCATACGATTTTATATATTTTGAATAATTACTCACAACAAAGCTTTTTATTTTAGCTAAAAGATCATCAAATTGCTTTCACTTATGCCATTTTGTATCAAAAAATTAATTCAACAATCTAGATCACATATTTATAAAAAAGGCGGCTACCGTTTGTAAGAAATGGAAAAAGTAATGAATTTCTAATTGAGGTTTAAAAATTAATAATAAATCCAAAGCTCATCTGCTCAAAAATTCCATATACTACATTGAAGATAATATAATTAGAAAAATGTGTTTAAAATTTGAACTAAAATGGACAAATAGTTTTCGAAATTTTTGTTCTGATAATTTGAAACAAGTAGTTTTGAGAAAAGTGAAACCCAGAACCACTGTATACAAACGGAGATATTTGCTGAATTCACATTGCTAGAACTCAGCCTATTTTCGGAATTTTTGAATGAATAATGAAACAAATTATTCTTAAGTCTTTAAAATATGTCATAATATAATAAAAAGTGCATAACATTTTGATAGTAGTATTAGTATTAGTATTCTAAACAAATAGACTTAATTTAAAACTAATTAAAATGATAATGATTGAATAAAAATAAACGCTTAAAACATTTCTCTAACCAGTAGCCGCCCCATAACCATTAAGAAATCGAATAAACTTCTTTCGAAGTAGTTTAATTGCTTGTAAGTTCAAGGTGCAATCGATTTGCCTAATAAAAGATTCGGATCGCTCCACACAAATACATAGATACAGATACAGGCCAGTGACGTTCTCCCGGGGGCATTCCACTTCATTTACATTCGCACGGCAATAAATAATCAGCAGAACAATTTGCAAGCGAATTAGAACGCAGATGGACAGCAAACATAGCGCTCCCCCGTCCTGACCTCCCCTAAAAACCTGGAGTAACATGCGGCTTGGAATTTTCGCAATTCAATTTAAATATTTAATTGAATTCACCGCGAGAAGCTCAGCCGTGGCAGTTTAAAAATTTTTCTTCAAGAAGCCCGCGTAGATTTATTCCGCCTTTCGGCCAACCCCCACCCCCCGGTGGCGAAGTGCGGCGAAAGAGCGAATTACGAAAACAAACAGTTCTAGCAACGGGGAAGCGGGAGAAATGGCCGACGTATCGTCAAAGTGCAACATCCCAGCAATTTGCATTTTTTAAACCCGAGGCGTCTGGCAGCACCTTTGCAATTTGAATTGGCTTAGACTGAAATTTTGTTGAATTAAAAATCCACTATGTAGATGATCCATCTCTAAAATCTATATTTCTATGCTTTAATAAATAAAGATAGTGAAAATGTTTGTATGTAAGAAGTAATCTCAGAAACTATTGAACCGATTTGAATAATTCTTTCACCATTGACAAGATTATATATTTCCGGTGGATATAAGCTATAAATTAACACGAATGAACATTTTTACACTAATTTACACTATTTTTTTCTGACAGAAGGATTTTTTTTTACTTCTGTGGAGAATAAATGAGATATAACATGATATAGGACCTGATACAAGATATGGAAGATGAGTAGTGTCACAAAAATCTACTAGTATATTATTAAAATAAAAAGTTCCAATCTACCAGTAGTAGTAGTAATAGTAGTATATCACACAGGGCTAAGTGTTACGCAAGTGAAATACTTATTAATGAATTAAAAAACGAGCATTCCCAATTCGGCGATTACGCGATACAGCTAAGGGTGTTTAGAAAGAATCAAGCAGAAAGGGTAAAGATTGAATTTTTCGGGTTTTATGGTCTCAGAAAAACTCTTTGCAACAGTCTATCGTTCTATTAAATAACCTATCCCAGATTAGATGATAGTAAAAATCTCTCAACGTTTCAGTTTAAAGAATCTCGCAAATTTCAAGAAAATCTGCAACTAATTACAATACAACTACAAAACATAATTCGAATAGGGCTACCACACTCTACTAATTACACCCCAGCTTGGGAGAAAATCTCGAAAATAAATACGAGCAGGAGTGCGAAGTTACTCAGCAAGTTATTTTATAAATAAGCATATTATATTTCATATGTTTGTACATTGGAGACTTTATACACTTCTCATCCTGTTGCTACACATTTCGTTAATATTTTGAAAGACTCTACAAGATTTAGAAGATAAATAATTGGTTTTATTTATTGTTCTACTAACTTAGATATGTTAAATAGATATCTTTATTTTGTAATAGGTAAATTAAGATCTAGGAAAATCAAAATACTAAAGAATTTTACTTTAATTTTCATACCATATGTATAAAGTTTGACCAAACTGCTCCTATTGTTCATAACATATAATGACACGTTCTCAAAATTTTTTAAAATTCTAATAGATATCAAAACTCTTCCTATATAAAATAGAGTTTTTCAAAATTTTTGTCATAAAAGTGTTCCTGTAATTAACTCACAAAAGTGATAAGCAATTTTACTATATTTTAGCATACCGAAATAATATACTTCTTTAATCTTACATAACAAAAAGAAAGTCTTTATAATCACTGAGGGCACTTTTTACTTCAATTAAAGTTGTTTTTAAAATCAAAAGGTTTATTTTCGTTTCAAACAAGTCGAACTACTTCTTAACTAAAATATTAGTCCCAATTTTTTAAATTGAAATGATTTCTATGTGATTACTACATGAAAGAATAATATTTGGCCTTTTTGTGTATAGCGTAGTATTATAGTATAGTATGTATATATATAGTATTAATCCACTTGAAAAAATAAGACTTTCTTGAATTGTAAAATTGCATATACTTCGGTTACATATTTTGACTTGTTTGAAGTGAAAATAAATATTATATAACCTTTCTGTTTAAATTAATAAAGTATGTATTACGGATAATTGAAAAAGCATCACTATAAAATAAGATTCATTATCTTGAAAGATTATAAGGAGATATGCAAACTATAGCTAATAATTTCTATTCGAAGTCCTAGAAGAGGAAAACTAAATTTAGATTATTATTGAAGATGTATGAAGGCAATGAAGGCATATATAAAGCATTAAAATTTAAAATTTTTGAGCTTCTATATTTTGAACATAAATAACAAGTAAGCATTTGTTATCATTAGTTATATAGCTTAATTAATTTAAAAAAATATAATAAAATAATTAAAATATTAACGTCATATTTACCGTCTTCGGTTTCGTCATGTTTAAATCTCGAGTAAAAAGCTGTCAGAGGAAATACAAAGTTTTAGACAACGGAAATTAATTTTTGTATTTAGATTGAGGAGTATGGAGAATATTTAAATTGGGTGTTCACTTAAAAAATTAAATGGTGAATGAAAAATATGTAGGATGTGGATATATAAATCCTGCCGCGCCCCGGTAAATTTCAATAAAGAATAACAAACAAAAGTATCAAACTTATAATTAAGAAGAATGAAGGTTTTGTACTGCAAATTTATCCTTTTTCAAGTCAAATTCATCCATTTGCAAATGAAACATATTTGAGCGAATTTAATTTCTCATATAGTTGCCTAATCAATCTGTTGGTTAATCTGCTATCGAATTTAGTAAAACGTGGTCAAAACGTACTATTTTTATAGTTAATCAATTGTTAGGTCAATAGTCACGAAAGTTCTTATAGTTTAAGAACAACTCAGTCCGCATTTAAAGTGAAAATTTGTGAAAGAAAGTTGTTTTTGCGAGCAAAAATGCTCTCCCTAAAATGTGAATTTAAATTTAAATAGTTATCCTACAATGAGAAATCTTGTTGTGCCTTGTACATAGTAAGTTAACTATCAAAAATTTAAGTTAAGACGCAAATTGTCAAGATAAGGTTAGTAAACAATTTTCTTGCCCAAAGTCTTGTATCAGGAGATTAACTTTTTTTTGTTTTGTGTTAACCAACTTTATTTTTTACCTACGATCTTGGTTACTTTACCAGTATTTTTCTTTCAGTGTACGTATAAATTACCTACACACAGTGCTTATACATACATACTACTAGTCTGGTTCTATATATTTATTAGATCACCAAACATTTAAAATTTGTCATGTATTCTAAATATCATCGTGGATGCTATAGCATTCATTGTATATAATTATTAAAATGTGATATTTTGACTGCTCTTAAAAAATGGGTCTAACCAAATTCGGATATCAATTTTCTGTTTTTTAAGCTCACCGAAATGTTTAATCTCCATGAACTGAACGTGTTAAGGGGGACCACTAGTGTGACCGCCTCAACAAAAGGTGATTTTTGGAATTTTTTTTAAAGACAGCTACTACATGGAATGTTTTAATATTTTAAGGATATATTTGTGGATATATAGTAAATACATGATAAAAATTTTGGACCAACAATCTGAAAATTCAGCGAGTTATTCGCAATTTCCCAAGGCTCCAAAAAAAAAAGTCCCCCCACTGCTGCAGTTATAGAGGAGTCCACATTGCGTGAAATCAAAAAAAACCAAAAAGTTTATTAAACTAGAAGATATTTCCCGTGCCACAAACCTCGAAAAAAAAAAGAAAATTTAAATTTATAAAAATGGCGAAGGTTTAAAAAAAAAATTCAAATTTCGCGCGAAAATTTCGTGATTTTTGGCCTGCCAAAATTGCATTTTTTATTCAATCCAGAAAATTGGAGGTTTATGGCATGGAGAAACATGTATAAAAGAAGTTGCAATAAGAATCAAATCGATCGGATAATTTGTCTTCGAGCTACAACTGCAGCAAATTTGAAAAAAGTAGTTTCGAGAAAAACGCGTTTAAAGTTTAATTCATACATTTCTCAGTACCTCGATACGATAAGCGGCTGCTCTTCTGATGGCTGTAACTCAAAAATTATTTGAGATATGCACTTGAAATTTTAGTATGTTATTTTTAAAGGTACAGACTACCGAAAGATGCAAAAAAAAAAAAAAAATTTTTTAAAAATGTCACACTAGTGGTCCCCCTTAATGAATTGATACTTATTTTTAAATAAGTATTTTATAAAGCTCTTTTTCACTTTCTTATTAATTTATTTCCAAATGATGTTTTTTTTTTTTAAATAAAATATTTATCTAGAAATATGTACTTGATTTGAAAAAGGGTGAAATTGTTTGTCAAATATATTTAAATATTCTTTTTTATGAGATTTTACGAACTGAAAACATTATTTATCCTTACTTTCAGTTGTATCTGAGTCGATGGTAGACTTTTTATGTCGATATAACAATTAGTAATGCTGACGACATTATCTTATTTCTCCGTGGTACTCGCCTTCAGCGAGTTCAAGGTAACGACAATGCGGCAATTATGCACTTTTTTTACCCTTAAATTTGTAACCAGGAATTCGACAAGTTTCAAAACATATGGACCCAAAATGTGTAATAATCGTCAACGTGTCACCGCCGATTTTGTTGCGACTAAAATATGTTCATCAAATATGAAGAGGTATGTATTTTATATTGGTATACTGGTACACTCTTATTTGGGGTAGTTTGCTTCTTAATTATACATATGTATTTATTTTTCTTCAAAACACAACAGCACGTATTTACAATTTTTTTCTGCTCTTTCAATTGCAATAAATCTTCTACAAGCATTATAAATATTGATCAATTGTAGCTTTTGAATGTGCACTCATTACTCTGATCAGAAAGTAAAGTCAATTTGTTTATAACTTTGAAAATTTTTATTTATTCTTCCAAATCTATATCACCCCTTCAAAGTAGTCCCCGCCCGATACAATACACCTATGCCAGCGATTTTTCCAATCCTCGAAACACATCTGAAACTCGATGATTGGAAGGGCCCTCAGTTCCCTCTTCGATTTTTCTTTCATCTCATCAGTCGATTCAAAACGGTGTCTCCGAAGTGGTCTTTTGAGCTTAGTGAATAGCCAGAAGTCACATGGAGCTAAATCGCGTTATATGGGATTTGCGCTATAAAAACACCGCGTTATAGGAGACTTGACTGTAACACGGTGTGAAAAATGCGACAAGCTCTCCTATAACGCAGTCTCTTTATAACGCGTTTTCGATACAAGAACATTCCAACAACTCAAATGGCTTGAAAAATTCATTTATGGCAACACTTATTCGATGTGTTAAATTTTTGTATGTACATAGTTAACATTTGTGGTGTATTCCCCTGTTTGTCAATTCTAGTACTCATTAAACCAAAATTTAAATATGTAAAATCTACATATTCATTGTCATTTCTATTATAACATTTTATTTATTAACCGTATCAGTCACAACTTGTTACTTTGAGAATGCAGTTTTTATGTAGGTCTGATTTATATAGAATTTATTTATTTCTGAGATTCCATATAACGCGGTACGAATCATTTAATCTGTATTAATTCTGAGTTTCTTATAACGCGGTTTTCATAGAACGCGGCGGTGGTTTCCATATAACGCGGTATAGATTATTCTGATTTATCTTATTTCTATATTTCTCAAAACCCGGTTTCCATAGAACGCATATCCTGATTTGAATTAATTCTAAGTCTCTCATAGCACGGTTTCCATTTAACGCGGTCCGAATCAATCGCGTTATAGGAGACTTGACTATATATGGGAATTGCGCTATAAAAACACCGCGTTATAGGAGACTTGACTGTATATTCAAAGAAATATTTAATTCTAAAAATTTACATGTGCTATATGTAAATTTACCTACTTTAAAGAAGTAAGCAATACACATTTATTATGTAAATTTGACATCTTTTATGTGTAATTTTACGTGTATTTTTGTAATACTTTTAAACAAGAAAAGTTTATTTTTACACAGAAATTTGCGGAATTTTTTAAGTCTAATTTAACTACCATTGCGGAAGATATTTAATATCTTTCCAAAAAGGGAGTAAAAGTGAACCAACATTTTTTAAGCCGTTCGCTACCACGGTGTTTTGGGAAAAAACGTCCACCTCAGCTAATTTTTTTGGGTATAAAATGACACCAATTGGCAAAGACTTTTCGTTTATATACACTTAGAGAAAAAACAATGCGAAATGCTACAAAATGGGATTGATTTCATATGTTTCACCTATAAAAAGGCGCCATTCGCATTTCTTATCGATTTTACATTGTAAAATGAAACGCGGGTGTGTAATTGTAAAAGCAAAGTTTTGACTGATAAAATTATAACGTTAGCGATATAAAATGCGTACATCATCAAAATATAAATTTAAAGTTAAAATTGTGAATTTTATATTATCTGAAGAATGAAATCCTCGAGTTGGAACATAAATTTATACCGAAAGCAATATCAAATTTTACATATTTTACTTGTAGTTTTATACTGTCGGTTATTATTTTATATGCTTTCGAATGTAAAATTTACCTCTTGTAGATATATTTATAACCATACGCAAAACAAAAATGCTTAAATTAAGCACACACATTATAATGATTTCAACCAGGCAACGAAAGAAAACGATCTTTATGCTTAACTTAAGCTAAAATATTGAAATACTGAGTAATTTTAACTTACTTTAAGCTTAAAGATTCTTTAGTATAAAAACTGTCTTTGCCTGGCTGGAATCAATATAATTTGTGCATTTAATTTAAGCATTAATTTTTTAAATAATGATAATTTTTGTAAATTTTTAATTAGGAAAATAAAACGCTAAATTTGTTTTTATTTTTTATTTATCTGCACATACATATCTGCTGTCTTTTTCTCACTCCAAATTACTTATTTTTATTCTTATGTAACATTTTCCATTGTTAGCTAAATAGCAATGTAGAGGAGGACTAGTAAACTCAGAAAGTTTTTTTATAGAAACATGAGGTAAAGATTTACCTATTTCAAAAGATTGAAAATGTACATGAAAACCAATTACTTCTATTTTATTACTGATTATAAAGAGGTCTTCCTCATGAATGAATATTTTTCTAATTTTATACACTTCTATTGTATTATTATTGTGGAAGGTAGATAAATAAAAATAAGACTTATACAAAAGTCCTCTGTAATTAATTTCAGGCAAACATTTAATTTAATTAAAAGTTGTTGAACTATTCCCGGCAAATTCATCACTATCAATAACTGTTGAAAATGTAAGCCATTATATATGTATATATTTTTCGTAACTAAATTCTGGTTCAAATCCGGAATGATATTTTGTAAAAATTTTACAAATTTGAGACCCTCTTTTACAGGAGCACTCAGATGACGAAATTACGTAACCAAGTGAATGCATATTATCGAAATCATCAATACTCAACGAAAATGCATAATACCCCTGACGACAGACTGCAACGAAAATTAGAATTTCGAGCTTTCTAAATTTCAAAATAATCATATTGCTTTGAAATTAAAATGTCAACATGTTTTTCGATGGAATATTCGTTTGAATTTTCATTTTAATTGCAAGGCAATATGATAATTTTGAAATTGAGAACGCTAAAAATTCTAAATTTCATTGCAATCTGTCCAGGGTATAACGTAACAATGTAAAATTTACAATGCAGTCTATTGCAAATATTTTTCGTTGACGATTTCAAAAGAAATATTGTACAGTTCATATTGTCAGATGTTTCTATTGAAAAATCATATAAAAACGACACAAATTTACTACTCCTATATTTTTTGCAAAAAAATTTAATTTTAGCAATTTCTATATCTTTTTATAATGAAAATTGTACTTAGAGACCAAAAGGGCCAAATTTTTTTCATAGAAAAAATTTACAATGTTTGTTGTCGATTTTGCTAATTTGATGTATCTAACATAACTTCAAACCAAGCACTTTTGTCATATATTTGAACGTTTTAAAACTTAACAATTGTTCTCCAAACAAAACGTTTCAACATGTTTTAATAAATTGACCAAAAACACCTGTCACATACAGTAGAATCCGGATATAACGACCCTCAAGGGACCGGCGACACTTAGTCGTATTAACCGGACGTCGCACAAAACGAACGAACACCGATGAATGAATTTAAGCTTGCTTTTATGTATTAATATTTATGTAATTATGAAATAATAATATACATAGTTAGATTAATTTCTATAAATAAATAAAACAAATTCATATTAAAATAAACAAAAAATAACTTTAAGGGGGGAGGAGGTAACGTGTATTTAATTGTAAATTTTACACATAATAAAGTATCATTTCAAGAATATTCAATTAAATTTTTGCCTAAATTATTAAGAAATAAGCCATTGAGAGCAAATCTTTGGATCCTCTAAAAAAAAAAGCGGTGGACATCAGAACTCATTACTGGATTATCTCAAATCAAAAAATCAAATATATTTGGTTAGTTTATGAGCTTCTCGCGGTAATGACGTTGAGATTTTTTTCTTGACGATTTTTCAATTTTTGACTTAATTTTAAATTAAAAAAAACGAATTTTAAAAGAAAAAAGCGGTAAAAATCAGCCTCTTTGTCGTAGTAAAACTAATTATAATGCAAAAAAAAAAACATTATCTCGACTTCACTACCTCATATTTTATGTACTTAAAGAGTGTGTCAAATTTGAAGAAGATCGGTCAAGTAGATTTTGAGTTACAGTGTCCAGCGACTTTGACCATTCTAAGTGGGAGAAAAACGCGTTTCAAGGTTTTAATAGAGCATTGAGTTGTTCGCTACCACTATAAGTCGAGGCACTCTCCGATAGTTTTGCTCCAATCGACCTACAATTTTTACTGGATACTCTTCAAGAGTTGTACTTTCAAATACAAAAATAAAAAATAAATGCAAAAAAAACATGTTTTCATAGTAAGTCTATATGAAACCTAACTTGAGTTTGCATTTTCGTCACTATAACCGGTTGGTCGTTATAAACGAAGTCGTTATATCCGGACTCTACTGTATATGTGACGGCTGGTAGCGAACGAATTAAGAACATTACTGAACTGAATTTTTAACCTGCAATAGGAAATAAATAAAAGTAAATCTAAATAAACGCCACCTTCAACAGTCTCAGCTGATACAAGAACCTCATAATGAAACTCGACGTGAAAAAGACTGTTGATTCTACGGCGGGCCAAGAGCAAGAGCGCACAAGCGAGGAGAGGAGCGCCCCAGTCACATGACGCAGCCCACGAACACAGCGAGAGCGACGAAATCAATATGGCTTCCCGCGCTCGTCGCCTAGCAACCGGTTCCCCCTCCACGCGTTCGGAGTCGCCGGCAGCCAGCCGTCGCGTCGCGGCGTGAATCGGATGCACCCGCCGGACGTCGGCGTGCAGGGACGCGCCCACGAGGCTCCTCCTCTGCCGCGCGTGGACGCAGGTGATTGCAGGGCGCTCGTAAAAAGCCGGCGAACGAATGTCACCTGTGCCGCCACCTCTATACGGGCGCTTTCAATTAAAACGTTCCGCGAATTTATCTATCGCTCTAATGCGCGTCGTGTCGGCTTGATGTTGAGCCGAACCATTTTGAGCTGAGCAGAGCCGGCCGCAGAATGGCCGCGGCAGGGACGGGTTTCCCGCGCGACCGTAAAACAAAAAACCCGCCGGAGCGGCCCTAAGTGGCTACTTGTGCTCGCCGGCGGCCGCGCAAGCCCGAAACACACAACAAAACCCCATAATAATAAAGTTAATGTAACTTAATGCGCAATAAAAATCACGGTGATGGTGCAATAAAACCCATAAAGACAATTCTAAATTTAAATAACGCGTGTAGAGCGCGGCCGGACGTTATCAACGGCGCTTTTTGCTACTATCGCCTCGCAGCCGCTCTCTAAGAGCTGCTGCTGTGGCGGGTGTGGTGACAGAAAGTAACAATTATTTTTTTTATTATTTTTTTTTTTAATTCCGCGAGTCTTTGACATTCAGAATGGGCCGCTGCCCGCCGCGCCCCCGCCAATTGCCACGGGATTGTCCCACGTCCAGTCAATGTCTAAAATTAGATGGCTTTTGTGTTCCTCTCCCGTTCCCTCTTATGCTACCAGCCGCGAACATGACCGCGAAACTTTCTTTTCTTTTTTCATAATCTTCCGACTTCAGCCAAGTCTGAGGACAAATTCCAGCTTCGCGGTCGCAAGATTGAAAGATTTACTCAAAATGTCTGGCGCTGAAGCGTCCACAGAGTTTGTTGCACCGCGTCTCAAGTGCGCGTGTAACGCGAGTCTGGTTATTGCTCGGTGTAGCGCAACCGTGTAATCCTTAAGCGGGAATTTATTAATTTGTCGTCGATGCACTTAAGCACTTGTAGCGCCGACAGACAGACAGACAGACGGACGTGTCTCAGTGCATCTTTGCGTCTTCGCAGACGAGACACCGCCACCGAAATCAGCGGCGGCATCCGTGGGAAAAGTCCATTTATCAAAGAAATTTTGATAACTTACGACGCCGGGCATGAAAACGTTTCGGCGGCTGGGACGTGAAATGAGGTGCTTTAAGAAATTTATGAAACCGCGGAACTCCTAGGTGACAAGCGAACGCACATCGGCGCAGCGTGCACACGTGTTTTACATCAATCGCAGCGATCGTCTTTGAGTAGCGCATTAAAGTCGCGCGTTATGGCCGTTGATGGTGACTTTTTTAAATTGCAGAGGCATCCGAAGGACGAAAAAGAGAAAATTCCTTGGCTATAGGAAGGAAATTATTTTATAGGAATTTAGCTCCTTCGAACAAAACGACAATCTTACAGCTTTCTTTTTTGTAAAGCTGGATGCATTCCAACTGAATGTTTTCTAGGTAGCGACATTTCTTAGAAGACGCGGTTACTTGCCGAGAAGTGCAGAATTTACTTCTGAATTTATGATTTAAGTGTCTTTACATTGTATATTTAATATGTGCTGACAAGAAATGTTATTTAGATCAAAGTGTTGGCTACAAGAATTGATATACTACGTTATCTCACCTCGCTTAATCTAAATATTATAATAACAAATTTACAAAGTATAGAATAAATTTGTAAATTATTAACCAGAAATCGTGTCAAATCATTTAATTAATTTTTTAATTTAGTTAATTTTTCACTATAATGTAATTTATATTAGTTTTAGTTAGTTTTCCATTAGTTGTGATTTATGTTCATGAGTATTTGTCCACAAGGGCAATTTAGAACTTCATCTATTGATAATTCTCAATTTACTCTTAATCATTATTGATTTTAGAATGTCAGTTTTTTACTTTGATCGTCTAGCCTTCTTTTAGACGTACAAAGGGCCTTGTTGACTGAATTAATTCCATCGTATCATTATAAAAGGATGTATAGTTAAAATAACAATAAGATTTTATAATTCTTAAATAGACTTCCCTGGTTATGTTTACTAGCAATCTTGTTTGGTGAAAATCAAAAGCAAAAATAGTTAAATTAACAACGAAATTAGTTGTTCGAACAAGATAATTTTTTTTATGTACATAGTAAAATCTCAAATAAATATTAACACCAATATCAGTTGCTACTTTTTAGGGTTTGAATAAATAATTCGAACTTAGGCCGTTTTCGAATTCACATGCACTTGCACTTAAATTTATTTTTCTCACTAAAAGTTCTCCTAAAAACTCCGAATAGTGCGTAGGGCGATCGAAAATACACGTAGTTTGCTATGCAATTGCACTATTTTAACTGTCGAATTTGAAGTGTTCTCCAAAGTACACTAAAAATCGTTAGGGAATAGTGCAAGTGAATGCGAATTCGAAAACAGAATTAATATAATAAATAAACATCACCACTTTGACATGAATAGTTTGCACTTTGATTAGTTTTTACACTAGGCGCTTTGAAATGAATACTTTGGATTTGAATGATAGTTCTAACTATTAAAGCACGCAGTTCGGGTGTTCTTGCTATTTAGATAAATATTTTAATAATATCTATATATATAAAAATGAACCCCTGTTTCCGTTGGTCACGCCATAACTTGAGAACGACTTTACCGATTTCATTCATTTATTTTTTTAAAGTTTTCTAATACTTTGTAGAAGGTTCTTGCGGAAAGAAAAGTTAAGACAATTGCGCAGAAAATTGGTTAATATCAGAAAACTTAACGACTATTTTAACTTCGCGAGTTTGACAGTTCGCGCGTTCACGATTTCAACGGATTTTAATGAAAATTAGTACAATGATTGTTTTTAGGTCACTGATTTTGAATGTCATCAAAATTTACAAATCCACGATGGCGGATCCAACATGGTGACTAAAATGTCTCAATTACAACGGATTTTAATGAAAATTAGTGCAATGGTTATTCTGAGGCAACTAATTTAGAATATTATCGATATTTCCAAATCCATGATGGTGACCAACAATTTCTTAGTTTCAACGGATTTTAATGGAAATTAGTACTACAGTAAAACCCGCTTAAATGCAACCCGCTTTACTGCACAATCCCTTTTATTGCACACGATGCGAAAGCACCGAATTTTTTGCCTTATTAATGTGTAGAAACAAAGATCGCATTATTGCACACCTCTTAAATACACAAACCTCTTATTTGGACATTAATTTCAGGCACGAATTTTCTATTTAAATTAAAAAATAACCGGATAAATGCAATGTACATATTTTAAATGAACAGATATGTAATGTCAAAAATTCATTTTCTGTAGAAGTGTAATACTTTTACATTGTCCCCTCGGTGGTTACCATTTAAAGGAAAAGAAGAACACTTTCTCGTTAGTCTTTGCTTTGACATTTCAGTCTTTTTGAGTTGGCGGGAGGACCTTGTAAATGTTTAATTTTGGTAAAATTTGTAATGTAAAGACGAAAACAGAACGCTATGTAATTAACCAAACTGAAAAAAAGTAATCGGAGCTCTCTTAAATGCACAACATGTGCATTTATCTTAAAAACGTTTAAATGCACAAACCGTTTAAATGCACGAAATTTTCTAACAAATTGGATGTGCATTTAAGCGGGTTTTACTGTATAATTATTCTGAGGCCACTAATTTGAATGTTATCGAAATTTCCAAATTCAAGATGGCGGATCCAACACGGCGACCAAAATGTCTCGATTTGGAGGGATTTTAACGAAAATTGGTATAATGATTATTCTGAGGCCACTAATTTCGAATATTATTAAAATTTGTAAATCCAAAATGGCGTATCCAATATGGTGATGAATATTTCTCGACTTCAACGGATTTTCATGAAAATTAATACTATTTTTTTGGGACCACTAATTTTGATCATTATCGAATTATCAAAGTTTCTAGATCCAAGACCCAATATTCATATATAAAAAAAATTCTCAATTTCAACGGGTTTTAATGAAATTTGGTACAATAATTCTGTTAATGCCACTAATTTTAAATATTATCAAGATTTGGATATTGAAGATGGCGAATCCATAAAGGGGTTTTCGGGTTGAATCAATTTCTAGGATATAACAAACTAGAACATTTGAGAAGTGTTTAATTAATAAGTATTTATCCAACGCCGGGTGAAACCGGGTAACCCAGCTAGTTAGTTAATATTTAAAGCAAAAAAAATACGTAAATGTTAAAACTAAATGTTTAAAAGTGCAAACTATCAATTTCAAATTTGTTATGAAACGAAGTTGAAATTCTTTTATTTGAAGTGTGATTATGTACATATATAGTATACAATATCTACTTTTTTTAAAGACTTTATTAGTTAAAATATTTTATTCAATTAATCTTCATACCTGGATTTTTTTACAATCTTATCTGATTTTTAAATTTACGAAAATAATATAAAATTGCATTGACTTATAAGATATCCACTTCTCCCCAAATATGAATCCGGAAATTGTTTTACGTATAGTTCAAGATTAGGATGGGTAGCAATTTAATTTGCTTGTCACTTCAGTGCTAAATTTGCTATTTAATGTGATACAGATCTAACCACTTTTATCTGTAATACAGTTAATAATAAAAGTTTAATAAACAAAGAGGGAAATATTTTTTTTCAAAGAAACTTTAATTTTACTTAAGTAATACTATAAAAGCAAACCTATATGCAAGATTTCAGTGAATTATTTACGTTTCAATATAAAAAGAAATATTAATATTTCGAATTGCGAATGAAAAAAGTATAAGCAGTGATATTAAAACATTATTTTAATAATCAGTGCGTTATTAACTTATAAGGTGACATGGTATTGATTGAAGATTAAAGATATAAATAACAAGTCCAAAACAAACCTAAGTGCAATGTGATATGAAAAAAATATATAATTCGCATCTTTTACAATTTTGAGATTCTAAGCATCTTTTACGATTTTGAAATAGAGTTATAGAACTATTCTTATTAAATATTGACACAATTTCTGAATATATGTACATTGAAATAGTTATTTTATTAAGATTTGTCTATAAAGCTTGATAAATAATGGATTCGAATTTCTTTTGCTATATCTTTAGCATAGGAAAACAAAGTTACATCTGCCCTAATGGAAGAATGGTTAGTGGAATGGTAGAATGCAATTATCATTATACGAAGACACTCAAAGGCATTCAGCAATTTATATAACGATATTTACTTTAATATCTACAATTAATCATCCAGTCAAAGAGGTTCCAGGATATTTGCATGATTTACTTAGACTTATACGAGCAGGTAAATTTATATTATTTATATAATATAATTTAAGTGTATTAATATTATTATACTTAAGTGCCGAAGAATTACAAACTTGCCAAATTAGATTTCTATGCAAGTTGCAGTTGAATTCATAATAATACCAATGTAATAAGATTAGGATTATGCAGATTCAAATTAAAAGACACATTGTTTTAATATAACTCAAATTGTCGTTTTTAAAGTTGAGGTGAAGTCATGAGATGTTTAAGGCTGTTTTTGTCCATTTGGTATTTACTCAAAATGATGTAGGTACCTACGAAAAACCTTAGAAGATACTACGACATTTTCGGAATTGATATTTGTCCAACTTGTCATACGATGTGTAGCCCAACTGATTCTCTAATAGTCTCCTATAATAAATATTTTGATATGGTGGATTTTAATCTAAATAAGAATGAAATATCGATCTACAGGGTGAAACAAAAATAAACAAAAATAATGCAATTTGCACAAATTATTGACAATGTTATCAGTTTTTAAAATTTAACAGTAACGAGAAAAGAATTCTCTATCAACTGATATATTAAACAAGTTCGTAGAGTAATGTGCCAAGAAAATTACAGATTGTTGAAAAAAAAAGTATCCATACACATAAAACTGCCCTCGGAACAAACGTTGATTAGCATATGTAGAATACATCGTTAAAAATCACCCTGTATAAGTATAAAATGTACAGTCAGGGAAGATATCAGCTGGCTTAATTGGAAGCAATTTGTGTCATCGTACGTAGAGGGTATCTAACTAAAACAAATGTAAAACTAAATACTTATTCTGGGATTATGGTTTATAAAATGACAAATGTCTACCAATATGGACAACCTGTTTCTGCCCTAGAATTGTGGAAAAACGCAAGGGTTGTGCCACAATTTGAGCGTTTCAGACCCTTCCCTACCAAAGTGAGTGCACTGCCGTCGCTCATTTTAGAATCATTAAGCAAATCGGAGCCCCGGGAGCTGAGGCTGGGGCTGATTTACATGCCCTCGGAATATTGCGTTATAAGCGGAAAAACGGTGTGTCTGAAATTAATTTAAAATTATGAAAACGACAAGTAAAAAGTTGCCGGCGTAGTGGTGCCGGTGTCAATTTGCATAGAAAATTGAAATCATAAAATACACTCGGCTGTCGGTTCAGCGTGCTCCCAATGGGTGCTATCGGGGAGGGCACCAAGCAAAAGACCCCTGGCGGGGGCGGAGGACGACCTTGCGGGGCAGCTGCGCCTCTCCCCTCCAGTATGTATATTTTATCTACGGCATGAAAAATCGAATCGAGCCGTCCTCTCCGGGGCTGGTTAATGTAATCTATGCAAACTTGATAAATTTACCACCGGTGGCAGTATTTTTTCGTCTTCCACGGGAGTCTCGTGCGCCCCATTTGGGGTCCTTGCCAGATGGAGCCACACGAGCTGGAGCCCGAGGACGAAACGCAGTTAAAATCAGATGGCGCTGGAGACTGCGTGCGAGGTCTGAGGAGCCCCCCCAGCCCTTCCAGAGCCCGGGTGATTGAATAAAGGGGCCCCCGGTGCCAGTCGAACATGTGAAGGGAATATTTATGTCGGAGCTGATCATAAACACGACCGAGGAATGCGGCGAGTGCTGCGCCGGGATGACAGCGAGAACCCTCGTCGCCTCGCCGGATAATTACTATTCTGAGGGGGTGCGTCGTTTTGGCAAACGTCGCCTGAATTTATAAAGGTCGATTAAAAACACGGGCCCCGGCCCACGGTTGGAGCACCAGCACCACCGGAGCGAATTATCAGAGCCGGGCGATGGGTTCACGTTTTAATATCTGCCTGGAATATTTATTATTAAAAGTAATAAATTTGTCTGCCCGGAGCCGCCCCTCCCCCGCCTGACCCGCTCAGATGCCTTGCTAACGACATCTTAACCCGAAATGAAAATAATGGCGAATTTCCGTCCTTTTACTGCCGCCTTTCGAGGTATTTTTGGGCAAACGGCCTCTTGCAATTTCCATTCGCCTTGTTTCAGTGCAATTGGACGATCATTAGCATTCCGGGGCTGGGATCAAGATGCCCAGGGCTCCCGTGGCCCCCGTTCAATAGTGCCCTGAATCGCTTGTTGAAGACTATTCAAATCGCATTACAGCGCCCCACGCCATTATGTAAATTTTTAGGAGCCTCGCGTAATTACGACGAACAATTCGCATGAAGGGAAAACTGCGGACTGTCCGAATTAAAATTTAGGCGAGGCGAAAGTCTACGGAAAGGGAAAGCAACTTACAACTTGAGTTACTAATTTTTGACTGTTCAAATTTTTGCGCATCAATTTTCGGAGCAAAAATAATTTTATTTAGCATTTAAAGAAGTTTCTTTAATGGTATTGTTGGTAATTTAGACTGGTACTCAAAAATAAAAAAAAAGTAATCTCCAAGAAATGCGAAAAAATTAGCTGAATTTAAGAAAATAATTTTTCTACCTTCAGTAGGGCAAAGCTGCAGAACTGAAAAATTGTTAAAAATCGTAGAAAAGTCGAATTTATCTCATTTTTTGTATTTGCCTATTGAATTAGCTTAAACCAGGTTACTTAATGCGAAAAAGATAGCCCTATAGGAATTCAAGAAAATCATTTTTTAGATCTTCAGTAGACCAGAGCTACAGAAGTGAAAAATTGTAGAAAAGTCGAATTTATCTCGGATTTTTTGCATTTGACTATTTAATCAACTGAAACTGCGTTACTTAACGCGAAAAAATACTTGCGTAGGCCGAATTTAAGAAAATAATTTTTTTTACCTTCAGTAGGGCAAAGATGCAGAACTGAAAAATTGTTAAAAATCGTTTTATCAAATATGTTGCCGAAGTAAAATTCAATTTTCAGAGTTTTTGTAAGATCAACGAGTTCGTAAATCAGCTTATACAAAATTTCAGAACCAAGGACTACATTTTAGTACCTACCTATTTATAATTATTCTATTAAAACAAGCATGTAGCATTATAATTGTATATTTTGTAAAACTTGCAATATTAGAAAATCAATATTTATTATTAAAACTGATACTAAATAAGAACAATTAAAGGAAATTAAGTGTATCTTGAGACATAGATATAATTAAATTAATAATCTGTAAAATAAGATCTTTCGTTTAGCCTAATTGTGTTCTATTTTCACCGTGTTCTCTAGAAACTATTGAAAAAATATCAATTTAAAGTGTAGTTATTTATAAAACTGAATTTTGTTTATTTAGTAGAGATAAGAAGAATTAAGGCAAATTGTAAATAAAAACTAAATAAAATATTACCTATCCATTGCTGTTTGATATCTGCATATTTACTGAAAAATTCCTATCTTTAATGAGACGAGCAATTTAATTTCACATGCGAAATGTTGTTTTCCACCAGTAGACGAAATGTTGCTGGGATAGGGCAATATTTGAAGTAATTAGCCCACAGCGAGCACTTTCAAAAACTGCGCAATTTCCATAAAATTTCCTCTTTACTGCTCGAATGGCAGGGAGCTCTGCAGGTAGCCGGGAAGCATCGGGAAGCGCCGGGAGCATTCATTACCGGCAAATCCCCAGGGCACTTAGGATCGAATAAGAATGCTTGGATTGCAAAATTTACAGAAAATATCCCGTGTAATTTCCCAATTACTATCCACGCTGGCAAGTATCTCTCCCAGATAAACATCGCTCCAAATCCCCGTCTTTTCGTCTGGAAACGTCGAATCAGCAGCACTCTCCACCCGAGGAGGGGCTGCGCAGGGGACATGGAGCATGGAGCATGGGGCACGGGGCAGAGCACCTCCATGTAGACCTGGCGAGCTGTACATAAATATTCCTCCTCAGACAATTCGTCTGTATAGCCGGAACAGTATATAACTATATACATAAATACAATTATTAAGAGGTCCCCGCTGTTCCAGAACAATTGCGGGCGGGGGCGGAGGCCGAGAAGCCCCCGCTGCCACTGGCCAAGCCATTCCCCGGGTATAAATAGCAGCTTGTTACATTAGAACAAATTGGAGGTGGGGGCTGAATTGCGCCGGAATTATTAATAAAAACACCCCTAAAGGTGCGTCTACATGGCCCGATGGATGGCGGCCTTTGTAGCCCCATTGTCCCCCGGCCGGCCCTGGCCCTGGCCCCGGCGCTCAATTACAGAAGAAAGTAAAACATTAATAACGCTGGGACTGTATTTTTGCCGGCAATTGGTAGTTATCGCCTTTGGCTTCTTTCTATTTAATTAGTTCCATCCGCAGAAGGCGCTCCGCCCTGCGCCGCCTGCATTCGACTACGGACAGAGGGGCGGAGGGACGGGGGTGTTTATCATTTTCTAGGACGCTTAATTGATTCGCTCGCAACGCCTCAGAACGACTTCTTGCGGTCGGTCGAACTCCGACTTCTTTTGCTTATTTTCTTGCTATGAGTGAAGCAATTAATAAAAATAGTCTAATTCCAATTACTTCTGGCCTATATAAGAAATTTTCTTATCAAGAAAGTAAAAGATATTTATAACTGTAATTGGTTACTAGAGATATTACAAAAACGATTAATAAGATGAGATGTTAAGTAGCCGGGTTCTGGATTAAAAATTTCAAACGAATCATTTTTTTTTCATATATTCTCAACGATTGACGTTGACAAGATGACAGGCACAGTTTTCTGGGTGGAGTTTAAATGTTGTTCGGGGGGTCTCAATAATTCGGTATTTAGCTTGACGTTAGAACTTTTGGGTTTAATTTCTATCAGAACCTACTCTGGTGACAAAAAAGTGGTATTACAACAGGTGCCAAAGAACCCTTTGCGAATCAAGTTTTTAGACAAAATTTAAGTAAACCCCATTTATAAATATTAACCCTACACAAATAATCATATTTTTGCTTAAGGTAAAGATAATCAACTAGGGTATTTTATGGTTTTTTAAATGTTTTAAAAGATTGTAAGAATTTTATTAAAAAGAACTAAACGACCAGACTAAAAGACTAGATGAAAACTAGACAATTAGAAAATTCAGGTCAGCTCTGAAAAAATCACAAAATTTATAAACTTCACTCATAGGTCATGAAATTATACCTTCTAACTATGAAAAAATGTATGTACCAATTTTTACTATTTTACGATAGTCTGGATTAATAAAGAGCACAACATTTAGTTTTATGTCATTGATAACATAAATAATTGTTGAAAAATAATAATTAATTACTATAATTTTAAGTATGTATTTCATAAAAAATTCTTGAGCTAAAACATAAACAACATCATCTAAAAACTGAAATTTTCCAATTATAAACTTCCGATATTACCGATTCGGATTATCAAAAACATCAGCATTTTTTATAAAGAACTGTTTCAATTGAATTAATGGGTTTTATAAATATACGAAATTATAATTTCTCTGAGCCTCGATGGCTTGATATAGAATTTGCTTTAAGGGGAGGTTCTCATCTAGAACGTCAAAAAGTAGGTAAAGTTCGTGATTTTTTTGAAGGCAAATGACAAGACATAGGGAAATGATATTTGGCATTATCTTTTATTGTATATTTATCTGTACGAAAAAATTTTTTTATTAAAAAAAAAAACAAAATGGCGCCCGTTATTCAACTTCTCCGGAGGCATGTTTTTCGAAAATGGCCCAGCTGCGTACAATTTAGGGGTCGCAGATTGGTCTGAAATCAAATAATGATGACATTATTATAAACTAGACTAAATTTGTCTCAGAAAGAGTGGACGACTTTCAAAAAAAATTTAAAATTGACGGAATGGCGCGATTTTGAAATTTTAAGGCCGTTTTCGGCCGTTTTTTTCATAGTTTATCACTTACAAAAAGGAGATAATGTTACAATTTTCAAAATGTGCTCCACTCTTTCTATGAAGAAAATTGTTTACTTTAATATGCACGAAACTAGAAGTTGATCGGTTGAACCGTTTTTGAGTTATCTTGTACGCAAATTTGAAAAATCTTGAAAAACAAAGTTCCGAGATAATCGTGATTGAACGGCACGGCACAGGCTGAGCGCCCCACTACGATCATGACACCGCCAGAATCAATGGGCTGTAGAATCCGTTCTAGTGCTCCGATCGACTAAATATTTTAAAGCAACATTCTAGACATATTAAACTTTAATAATATGAAATAAAAAAAAAATCGAAAATTTCAAGATTCTAGATGAGAACCTCCCCTTAAAACTTAAAATTCTGACAGATATATGTGCATAAAGTAGCATTATGCTTCAATTGTATTTGCTGGTCCTAATGATATCTTTTATTAGTATTTATTCAGCCTATTTTATCCAATAGTCTATTAACTAGCTTTTCAGCGGTAGGTAAGGTGTTAAGATTGCTATTTGATATTTTCGGTGATTCACAGATATCTAATTTTAATAGTATGAGTTGTTCGAAAATAAAATCAAATAAGACGAACAATCTCAAGAACTCATTTTAAATTTCGACATCTTGAAAACTATGTGGCATAATGGACATGAATAAATAAAAGCTAGTAGTCGAAATATTATCACTGGCTGCTAAGGCTGTGGTCACAGCTCTCAACTCCTTCTAATTTCGAAGTCGTCATTTTTGTGTGTTTTTTTGTGGTCGTGGAGTGTTATATCTGGCGTACGTAATCGTAATGGAGCTTGAGATACAAAGTTCATTCGTAGGGCACGACGCAAACACCCGCACGCACGCAGGGGACGTGTGAACTGGTCTGAACAATAAGGGTGTAAATATTGCCCATTTCTAGACGGCATCGGAGTATCTGCCGAGCCACAAAAAAGCAGAAACCAGAAAAAGAGCAGAATGCGGCCTAGACTGACACGAATGTTTATAGTGGAAACGCAATAACAATATAGACGGCGAGTAATCCCCTTACGAGAATTGCAAATTTCCCTGCTTGTTCTTGCTGCGAACGGCGCGGCACGTTCACTCGTCCTCTTCGGATCCTCGGGACACTTCTGGATAGGCGATTCAGGCGATAGCGTTTATGCTGATGTTGCTCGAGGGCTCTGGATTTGTTGTCAGTTGAGGTTTATTGGGCGAGTTCCGCTCGAAACAATGACACTTTTGATAGTTTTGAGAGTTTTATTAATTTGTGGCTCTTTCGCCGAGATCTCGCTGAGAATTATTGGCTCAATGGCAATTGAATTTGATGAGATTGCGAGTTTTCGACGTTTTTCTTTTGGGACTACTATGTTGATTAAAAGTTTTTATTAGTTTGCCATGGTCCATTACAAACATTAAGTTTATGGCGGACTGTTTATGTTTGAAGGTTGGTTTCAAATATTTTATGTTTGTTGGAAATCAAATTGAATGTAAAAGATAAATTTTGCGTTAGTATTTTGGCTTAAATTGTACGAATTTTCTGTTATTTCCTATGATTTTTCGATGGATGTCATTTGACATTGATGACATTTTTAGCTTAGTCTAACAAGCATTGTGTTATAGTTGACACTAAGATGTTTTAATTCATTTTCTAAATGGTATATCAAGAAAATGGTACCTTTTAAGTCTTCCAGTCTCGTTACTTTCGTCCACAGGACATCTTTGTGATTACTAAGCCTTTGTAGAAAACTGGTGTTGAATCTGTTTATCTCATCTTTGGCTGTAGATATCTTAAGGTCTGTATGTACATATTTGCTTTTGACAAACTATGGTGCATTTACTATTTATCTCAGGGTTTTTTATTTGTATCTTTGTAGTATTTCAATATTGGAGTTGCTTGGAGTACAGTCCATAGTTGAATACCATACGTGCAAACCGGCTTGAGGATTGTTTTATAGAGTAAAACTTGATTTTTTAGGTTTATTTCAGACTTTTGCTCTAGTAGCCAATGCACCTTTTTGGCCTATTGTAAAATAGGTTCCTGAGATTTTGCAAATTTAGTTTTATACCCTTAAATACTTTAAGCAAAAAAAAAAAAAAAAAAAAAAAAACTCTCAAACAAAAGTTAATATCATGATTTCGTACATACAAAATTTCGAAAAATCTAAATGTTGTGCCGATAAAAGCAAAATATTCGAAAAGTTAGCTGGACTAAATTTAGTTCTTCGTTTTCACAAAATATCTAAGTGTAAAACTTGGGTTGACAATGATATCTCTAAACTTCAATTTTCAAACCTGAAATTCCGAAAAACGAAATCTCACCTAGAATTTACAAAATATTGATTTTAAAAATTTAAGTTCTTGAAATACCGATTCATAAATTTTTTAAATTATACTGAGCTTGACTGCAATTTGATAAATATAGCGGCGGCCGCGTTGTATTATTTAACATATTGCAGCTTAGCCCAGTAATTTTAATTTACCATTTATACAATAGGTAAGCACAGGCTACATGACCTAAAACATGTTATTTTTGTCATTTAACTTTAAACGAAAAGGAGTAGTATAAATATATAAGTTTTTAGAAAACTATAAGGTGCACAATTAAAAGTTTTATTTATCCACATTTTAGAATAAGATAAATAGTTTCTTTTTGTAATTTCGGTAGATAAGTCAAAGCTGCAACAATTTAGTTTCGAATTTAATTTTTCCCTAATATTCTTTATCTACTCTTTTTTAAAAAAGGAAAAGAACAATTATTTAATTTAGAGACAAGAACTTTTAATGGAAATTATTAATTTTACATAATTACTTTCCTAAATAAAAGCCTTTTTCCTGTACTTAATATGGATGTCACTTTATTTTACAAGAATATATAATAAAATGTTTATTTTTCAATTTCGAAGTTTTTTATTTTTCACAGTATTGAATATATCAATACCCTATAATCAAATATCAATCTTTTTATTACAAGAGATTTTGGTTTTTGAGATATCGTTCGTCATAATTCTGAGATATTTTCATATTCTAGCTTTATATATATATAAATATATATATACATATATGTATAATAATTTTTCATTGTTCGATACTTTATTCTTCAAGTTCTCGATGCTTTCTCGTAAAAGTTACCTTAAAATCAAAATAGCTCTGTTTTATAGTACCTAATATGAGACTGGAAGCATAACCTAATGTTATCATGAAGTGTGCCAAACCTTTAGAAGGAATGGGAGATTTTTAGTCAAATAAACAAACAAATATTCTAAAATTGAGTACGAAAGAAGGGTGAATACCATAGAACACATACAGATGATAAGAAATATTTGCAATGGATCAAACAAGATTCATATAACAGATTGTATATATTCGAAATAGCTTTCTGGAATTCTTTACACATTTTAAAATTTCTAAAATGGACTGAGTTCACGTACAGACTGCTGCAGGTAACCCTCGCTGAATAAATAAGGCGAGTTTGCACTATCGAAGCCATTTAATTTGATCAGGCACTGTACATGCTCCACAGCTCCTTTAAGTTTAAGTGTAGCGGAACGAACGTCGCGTCGTAACATAAAAGTTCCCATAAGCGCCGGACGAAATCCCCCGCAAAGGACATCTGCGCTGCTGCAGGTTGACGCTGCTGTCGTAGATGCTGTAGAAGCTGTGGAAGCTGTAGAAGTTGTAGAGGCCGTCGAAGCCGTCGAAGCCGTCGACGCTGTCGAACTGGTGTCGAACGAACCCCATGACCGGGACGAGCGACAGAAGTGGCCCAGCTTTATCAGATTTACATTACATTTTATTGATATCAAAAATGGACGACGTCGTTCTAACACCTTCGCACAATGTGCTCGTTCGTGCCAACTGTATTATCCAGCTATAAATATAAATTGTATATTTAGTGAAAACCTCCTGCGGGATGTTTTCTGCAAATGGGCAACGATCCGTGGTATGGTAGAAAAATTTCCTTTTTGCCATTAGATAAGGGAAAAAACTGCCCCCGCGAGATTTAGACCGAGGGATGCCGGAGCACTATGGCAAAAAGTAAGGAGGCATGAACTGCCATAAAGGTGAATAGATACGGCAGGAAGAGCCCCATACGGTCGCATTACCCACACAAAACAAAATCTAAACGACATTTCGGGAAGGGAAAGTTTCCGAGGGTGAAAGTCTGTGATTAGCATTTTGTCTGCAGTTGATGGCCAATTTTGTTTCTTCACTTCTTGTCTCTCCCACTCGAGGCAGGGGCCCCCCGGTCCTAAGTCCTTCTTTCTTTCTTCCCTTTGGGGGCGGTAAATTGAGGCGCATAAGACAGCACCATCCGCAGCCCCAGAGATAGGGCGCTTGTGACGAACAGGGGGAGACCAGATGAATGCTGCTAGAGACTGATTAAATTTAAATAAATTTAATATACATAAATTTCCCCATACCATCCGGACCTTCCTTCCTCCCAACATGGGTGGGGCCCTTCGAAAAGTCGAGGGCGCTGCTGCTGCTGCCGCTGCTGTCGTAAGCAAGCAATGGGACTCGGGCTAATAACGAAATGTATTTCATTTGTAATCCGGAGATTAGTTCGATTTTCGCACCCCCAAAAACAAATAAATTTTCTGTTGGTGAAATTACAACAGCAGTCCGATTAGATATTCGGCCCCATAATGGCTACCGACAGAATCACCCCTTGTTTTACGGATGAAATTTAGTGCTGCAGTTGCCACTCCCATGCACCTCGGAAAGCCAACGTTTCGTTGCACCGAAATTTATTTGTTTTCGTTTATGAGGGGGTCGGTTTTAATGTCGTTTATAACGCAAACAAATTTGAATAATCTGATTATAATTTATTTTTACTTTTTGTAAAAACACCGATTAGGCTGCCCTCCTCTATTAAGATAAATGGGTTACGGTGCAAGCGTGTTATCCAACCTCTTCGAAATTTCAAATGAATTTGAAATTGCTTTTCTACTTCATACGAAGATCTGTTTTAACAACAAATAAATATAATTATGAACATAAAATCATCAATTTGCCTCCTTTGAATGTCTCTTAATTAGTTTGTTGCGTTTTTTGGTATATAAATATTCCGATTTAGACACTCATTTAATTTTACTACTTTAATAATTTGGTATTTAGTAAAATATATTTCAAAGTTTCCTATAAGTGGGTACCTGAATGAACTTCCCAAGTTTAAATGCGTTTAGGTATGTCAAAAAAAAATGTTCAGACTAAAACTTAGCGAACTGATTTAATTAAAAATATATTATGCATATTGTATATCGTAAATAAAAGTAGCACTCCTTAACGTGATTACATTTTTTTCCTAATATCCTACTTTTATTTACCCTTTTTCTGATAAGATATAATTGAAATTACCTTTTTATTTATTTCTAATCATTATTTTGGGTATACTATATCACCTGTTCCCTTAATTCAAATCTTCCATATATTGTGAAGACTTAAACCAATTTTTAATTTTTTCGAAAGGTTATTCTGGTTAGAAATTTTCAAAAAGTCAAAAAAATGAACATTCAAGAATATGCTTCTTTAAATTTGAATTCAAAATTTCTAATAGAATCTGAGCCTTTTTGTAGGCGGAGCAGTGCAGGCATTCTAATGTGTGGCACAAAACTTTAAAACGCATTTTTTTTTCTAAATGTTATTTATTTAACTGGCGTGGACGAAAAAAACTAACTGTCCGATCGAGCTGAAATTTTTACACATATTCCATACATTATATGGTTATATTTTTTATCTTAAAAATTTCATATTTAAAATAAATAGGATACCTCAAAATATAAATGCAGGGTAGACCATCGGGTGGTTTCTTTTAAAAAATTCTATACAATAAACACAGTTCAATGTTTTTCGAAATTTTTTGATTTACTGAAAAGAGTAAACCTTCCGATTAGTTAAGAAATATGATTTCATTTAAATAACGATCTCAGCTCGCTTAGCCTGTTCTATCAATCTATACCAGGAGTAGTCTATTCTATCAATCCAATGTTGAAGAACATTTTCGGTGGGTTGGGGCCCTGTTTTCAATCATAACAATTGTGATTAAGTGAATCATTACTAAACTGTCAGTATAACATCGTTCCAACGGCCTCAAATTACAGCTGCGTACAAAATTGCGTACAGTAGGCGCAGGTGCACTATTTCGACAACACAACACTCACTTTGGAAATAAGTTTTCAACATTTCCCAACATTGCTCAAGCATAAATCTTATTCATGTCGTATAGTGGAGATATGATACTGTATTCCCCTTAAGTTTTTTTAGTGTAAAGGAGTTTTCTATGTCAATAATATGTAATTTAAAAAGAAACCAGTAGATTGCCTACCCTTAATAATACTTTTCTAGTAAGTTATATGAGCCCTTGTTTTTGTAAGTGGTATAAGCCCATTTTTTCAAAAACTGAGATAGTTAAGGGTATACGTTTGAATCGACTTCAAAATAATGTCAAACGTTATTCAGTTCGGGTAATGTTTATAAACTATAAACTTGTAAAATTGTATTATATACCTACTAATAATAAAAATGTTAAAGGAATCTTTCAATATCCACTTTCAAAAATACGGCTCATATACGAATTCTTATTCATTTACGGCACATAAAAATGATCACGGAAAAACCATTGATATACCAGAAATGATATTTCTGAGTGATGCAGCTATTTTATTTTCATATACATTAATTTCTGAAAAAATCAGATACTATACTGATTTCTAAAAAGTTGGTCAAGTTTCCGAGATTATTCCTACTATCAAATATAACAACATTTGTTTACAAAACATTTAATGGTTATTACAATAGAAAAAAAACATTTCGAAAATTTAATACTTTTTCTAGAATCCTGACAAGACTTAGCCTCTTAATCTTAAGTTACATATATGTATGTTTTTGTTTTTAATATGTTTTGTCCTTGGCATAAATACTCATATGTCGTCTAAACATAGGCAACCTTCGATCCAGTTCACAATATCTGACCGGGTGTTTACGAATATCTTTGTGTCTATCGTCGTTTCACAACAATTCCTTCTGTTCAACGAGGCGCAAAAGAGCACCAAAAGTAACGAGGTTTGAAATTAATACACGCAGGCGAGGAACCAGGACAGTCGAGGAGCTGTGACCACGGCCTTAGGTTAATAATGTTTTGACTACCGATCGCGCTCGCATCAGAGCCGGCTGCCGCGAGTTTCGGCAGAAAATCACGCCCTCGCACTAAAGCGACACTGCATCGGCACATAATTATAATTACGAGGCGATAAATTCTGTTTACATGACATAAAATTAAGTGATTTATTGCAATCAGAAAAGGCGTGTAAGTCCACACTGGCGGCGGGAGTAACTATGACCACCACCACCGCTCTTTCCCTGTTCCCTGTTCCCGATTATTCCCAGTTCCCGACCGGCCAGCTGGAGTGACCCAATCGAATCCCGGCAGAGTGGACCGGCCGGCCGGCGCAGCGGTGGGGTGTACAGGGGGTTGGAGGAAGCGATTAACCGAGCCATCGTAAAATGGCCGTAAAAGGCCACTTTATGGCCGTCGTTAAATTTTGTAATGCTCTTTAACAGTTTTATGAAGTCCCGATCCCGATACTTCGCCTTTTTTACTCCGATTTCGTCAGCGTGCACCGCGGATCGATTAACTGTGCATGCAAAATGAAGCGGACCGCGCGCCGCAATGCCCCGCGTATCCAATTACTGCAGCAACTGCCGCGCACAGGAGAAATTTCCGCGTTTAAATGTTATTGGTTCTGTTAAATCCGCAAAAATAATGTTGCATCCCGGCAGAGAGAGCAGTAGCAGCAGCAGCGGCGGGTATCGGGCGACATAGCGCAACGTCTACAAAATGCGCCGCCGAAAACAATAGCAGCTGCTTGTTGACAGCTCGCCCGGGCGCGTTAACCGGCCAAAAAGTCAAACCATTAGAGATAACGAAACTATCAACAAACGCGCCATTAAGCGGCCATAGCCGCCAGATCGAGACGGGCTCTCAGATGCTATACTAGGCCCGATCGCGAACGAGCATCTCGCTGAAATAGGCGCCCAAAGGCGAAGCGAGCAATCGTTGTCGCCTCCCCGCGAGTAATTAACTCCAATTCACGGAATTTCTCCCAATTAACCGCACACCAATTCCCGCGAATTGGCGACAATTGATTTACGCGTCACGCCGCAGCGGGTACATGCGTCCACCGGACTCACAATTAGGTCCTCGGCCCCTGTGGAGCAAAGCGACAGCACAGACGCAACCCGGTCTGGATGTAGAACATCGCGGATAAGTGTTCAATAAATTCATTTTAATTAGTTATGAATAAAGGCCTCGCGGAAGGTGAACCAGTGGCTTATCGCCGGCTAATGTCGTTAACTCGGCTCACTTTTACCTCGGCGAACTCAACGAACAGCTGGGCTCAGTGCCACTCGATTGGGCATTAATGAAAATTTTTTCAGGTAATTTCGCGAGAATGTCAAGCGTGTTTTTGCATATCGGATATTCAATATAGCCGAAGCGCATGCAAATTAAGTCGCATGGCGGGTTAAGTACCAAGGTCCTAAATTAAGCTTTTCAAACTCTCAAAAGGGCTAAAAGATGTGAGTTTCATGATCTAAAGATCCCACTACAAATTTAAGGGTAATCTTCCATTAAAATTTTCATTTTATATTGTTTCAAGAACATCGTATAACAATTTTATTACGAAATTCCCAATAGTTTAAATACTACAGGTCGGGTAAAGTGGGCTGAGCAAATGATTTATTCATTGTACAATATAAATTTAAAAGCATTCTTCTGGAAACATGTTTTTTTTCTCATGGGCGCCGCCATTAATTATTAAATTTTTAAGATATTTCAATAAATCTTGATGCATTCTACTTTTCATTAAAGTCGCTATGGCCTTATCCATAATTATAAATTTTTGTTCATTTTTTTTTAATCAACAATGTTATGGGAAAAATACAATTTTTTTTAAATTTTACCTTTAAATTCGTGTGAAGATTTGGAATCTTTTTTTTTACTTCCATAGTATGTTATAAGAATTTATTTAATTTTTTTATTTTAAATATTCCTGTCACGAATTCTAGACGCCCGTCTTACACCATTTTAAAGGGAAATCATGAAAATCATTGCATTCTTCCATTCAATAATAATAATTTTGGAATTGTATAACACTAATTGTATACTGTATGTATAAACAAAATTCCGAAAGTGTTCTTCGATATGCCGTACAGTTTTTGTAGAAGAAATTCAAACAAATAATGTTATTTTCGAATATGTTTAATTTGTTTTTCACCTAAAAATAATAATATTAATTTGTTTACCATATGTACACTAGGGTGCTTTTTTTTCGTGACTATTTTTTTTTTTTTTCATTCCCACCTCGAATTTTTGTGGCTAATACCTAAACAAACATTCCCTGAAAATTGGAGCCCTTAAAAATAATATTTAGCACTAGACCAAGACGCATAAAGATTCCCCATATAAAATACACGTGAACTTTGATTATTTTTCTTCAAATCTCTACAACTCAGAGGCATTTTATGGCACAATCTTGGGCAATGGTAGGGTTTCTTCAGAATTGAATGCTCTACAAAATTGTCCATTGCGGTGTAACCCTAACTCCCACCAGCGAGGTAGTACGGGTCAGTAACCCCAATTTGTCTATGAAATTCTCGCTTTTTACCCCTATATCGTAAACAACAAGAGGTACAGAAAAAGTGAATATGACAAACTTGTAGCAAATTCAATTTCCTCCAAAAAGTTCTCGAACACCAAATCGCTAACATCAATATTTCTTGAGATATTGGGTTTTGAAGTTGAGGTAGTGTTTCTACAATTTAGCTCAATAATCCATGACAATTCCACACTACCTCAACTTCAAAGACCAATATCTCAAGAAATATTGATGTTAGCGATTTGGTGTTCAAGAACTTTTTGGAGGAAATTGAATTTGCTACAAGTTTGTGATATTCACTTTTTCTGTACCTCTTGTTGTTTAATAGATAGGGGTAAAAAGCGATAATTTCATGGAAAAATTGGGGTTAGTGACCCGTACTACCTCGCTGGTATGAGTTAGGGTTACACCGCACTGGACAATTTTGTAGAGCATTCAATTCTGAAGAAACCCTACCATTGCCCAAGATTGTGCCATAAAATGCCTCTGAGTTGTAGAGATTTGAAGAAAAATAATCAAAGTTCACGGGTATTTTATATGGGAAATCTTTATGCGTCTTGGTCTAGTACTAAATATTATTTTTAAGGGCTCCAATTTTCAGGGAATGTTTGTTTAGGTATTAGCCATAAAATTTCGAGGTGGGACTGAAAAAAAAAAAATAGTCGCGAAAAAAAAAGCACCCTAATGTACACCAAAGATTTATATCTTTCCAGTACTTAATAATTGGGAGATGTGATGACCAAAATATGAAGATAACTCATATGAATGTTAAAAACAGTCTATGAAAATGTAGCGACAACGACCTTAACAATTTTAATTTTTAATTTTAAAGAAATGAAAGTAGGCCATTAGGAAACGAGCAGGCAGAAGAAAAAATTTTGTCTTAACCCGTTTCGGCCCAAAATTACCTACATTTTTCCAATTTTTTAACCACTATGTTTTTTAGGAAAAAATATTTCAATCTTGCTGAAACTTAATACCCTACAGTATTTTTTTCCTGCACTTCCCGAATTCCTGCCTTACTTGGACTTAGTAACATAATTTTTTGATAGACATGTGAAAACGTAAAAATCCCAAAGTAGCTGCAGAAAATTATTCTGATGATGACGAACTATCATCTGAAGATGATGATGATAACTGTGTTTTACCTCACTCGGATAATTAAAAAATAAAAATTATTTTCATGGGTTAAAGGAGAGATATATCATGAAACTGAGCCTTTAGAAAATAATATATATCTTAATGAAAAAATTAAAAAACAAACTATGTATACAGTTATCAGTTCAAATTCAATCAAACTATCAAAAAAAAAAAATAAAAAATTAAAAAATATGAAAAAGAAGAAAAAATTAAGAAGAGTCATGAGATCGTCGATCTTTACGTTGGTGAATCAAATCTGATCCCAGATTCATAATCAGCAACCTCAAAAACGTATATGTACAGTTAAAAGTCCGGATTATATTAAATTAAGACATTTTATCCGCCATTTTTGATACACTATTGTGAATTTTTTTTAAATGATTCCCAGTTTCGTAATCAGCGACCTCAAAAACTTATGTGGTGGAAGAAAAAGTTGTGAATTTTTAAGTAGGCGATTAAAATTAAAAAATTTAAAAATTGTTTTTAGGAAGGTGGCTTTTAAAAGAAAGTCAGTCTATGAAAAAGTTTTTAAAAATTAAATTGACCTTTTTAAAAAGAGTGTAATAAAAATTAATATTAATATAAATAAAATAATAAATAAATAATTGATTAAAAAAATAAAATAATTAATAAACGGAGATATAACATGAAGATATATAATTCTTTCTACGCCTACAACTTATATTGTATATACAGTTTTCAGTACGAATTCGATCAAATTAAAAAATTATCCACCATTTTGAAGTTTTTAAATCTGATTTCAGATTCGTAATCAGCGACCTCAAAAACTTTTATACACAGTTTTCAGTCCCAATTCGATTAAATTTAAAAATGTTGCCCGCCATATTGGATCCGCCATTTTGAAATTTGGAAATCTGACTTCATACTCACAAGAAGCAACCTCATAAATGATAAAAAAGTTAATAAATTTGAAAAAAAACCGTGTAGGTATATAAATAAAACAAAAATCTGCAAAAATCAAAAAATCGCGCGTAAAAATCATCATATTGAATTCGCCATTACGATTTCCCATCACAATCGCTCTATCTTTTAGAGAAATAAATAGTTCCAGATCCAGAGAATTAGCACTGAAACTGAAATACATCATTATAATAAAATTAAAATTATAAAACTACAACTCTATGTTCCTAAGCCTATATTTTATATCACGTTTATCGAAATTCAAATCTATTTCATCAACAAATTTATTAAAACATGCTTTAAGTTATTTAATTGGACCGAACATTGTTTTACAAGTCCGACAACTCGCAGGACCCCAACATAATCTGAACAAAGAATTTTCTGATGTTCCACAAAGAAGAACTTTTCGAAAACATAATGCTCAAGTTATGGGACTGTGACAGTCAGAAATCATTTTTGCAATAATACTTTACGCCACAATGAGACATTTCCCGAAATGTAAATATTCTCATTTATGTATTTGCAGTGAAGTTGCAAACGATGTCTTCTACTATCACTCCTGCTTGGAAAATATTCAAATCCATTAAATATGTTATGTGATCTATAAAATGGATCTCATCGTCAAGGAGCGGAGGTATGTTATTTTTGTTTTCCCATAAAATTATACACATTTAAAAAAACTCAAACTTTGATCCCAAAAAAAGTTTCAAAGTAGACTATAGAAAATAATATAATGAATAAATTGAAAAAGTTGAAGAAAGTGTTTTCCTCATATCACGTTTAATTTATTATGTAAGTTACTGAAAAAGCATTTCAAATCACGTTTAAGGTCACGTGATCGGCTTAGCCTTCGAATGCTAACAGGTAAAAAATTCGATAAATGAAAATAACATTGAAAAAAGACTGCATAACAAGAAATCAACAGATTTTTATGTCAAGAGAAAACGTAGATGACGATATAAATATGACGGATGCATGATATTAATTAAATATTAGTATCTGTAACATCTATAGAACAGGATACAGTCAAGTCTCCTATAACGCGGTGTTTTTATAGCGCGATTCCCATATAACGCGGTGTGAAAAGTACGACAAGTTCTCCTATAACGCGGTCTCTTTATAACGCGTTTTTGATACAAGAACATTCCAACAACTGAAATGGCTTGAAAAATTTATCTATGGCAACACTTATTCGATATGTTAAATTTTTGTATGTACATAGTTAATATTTGGGGTGTATTACCCTGTTTGTCAATTCTGGTTAATAGGGAATTTCCCTAAAAATGAGCTAAAAATAAAGCGTTGCCCTCTTTTAATTTATTCTAAGATTGTCTTTAAATGTGTTAAATGTGTTCTGAGATTCCATATAACGCGGTACGAATCATTTAATTTGCATTAATTCTGAGTTTCTTATAACGCGGTTTCCATAGAACGCGATTGCGGTTTCCATATAACGCGGTATAGATTATTTTGATTTATCTTATTTTTATGTTTCTCAAAACGCGGTTTCCATAGAACGCATATCCTGATTTGAATTTATTTGAAGTCTCTCATAGCGCGGTTTCCATATAACGCGGTACGAATCAATCGCGTTATAGGAGACTTGACTGTAGTAAGATTTCAAAGTTAAAATCGAATAATAGTATTTTTGAGTTTCTAGCTTTTTGAAAATGTTAACGTGTTTTTCTCAAAATCGTATTTTTATATTATTTATTTTCAAAAACTATTTGATCGATCTTGTTAAGACTATGCGCACAGCTACAATAATACGTTATGCCTGAATCGAAAAACATAAAAAAAGGACAATTTTCAAATCACAAATATCACATTTCAATTCAATAATGTCATTTGTTAAATCGAAAGGTATATTTTCTTTTTAAATAAGTCGACATGTTAAACACAAATGGGTCCAATTTTTCAATTCGGGTGAATTCCTCCAACCACATTTAATATTTTAATACAATTAAAGTGATAGTATATGAATCAATTTATGTTAAACTATTACAAGCTGTTTAAACTTTAAGTTAAGACTTCTTTGTTTAAATATTTCAACTTTTTTTAAAATGAAAATAAACCATATGTTTTTAAAAGTAACTTTATTGAATTAAAGTGTGACATCTGTGATTTGAAAATGGTCTTTTATGAAGTTAAAAAACTATACCACAAAAATTGTGTGTAAACTTCAAAGTTTTATGTTTTTAAAACCTTCTTCAATTTTTAATTTTTTCTGTGTTTTTAGGTTCGGGCACATTGTATGAATATTATTTATTAATATTAAACCCTTTGCATGCAGTAGAGGTCAAATCTTAAGATATCGTAATACCCGAGCCATTGCCATTTGAAATATTTTGAACGTAAAAATATCCTATAATAGTCTACTTAATTTCAAAAACCCTAAACAAACTATTCTATTTAAAACAAGGTATTTAAAACTGACTGGTTTTCGACATTTTAAATAGCTTTATCCCTCTTAAAAACCAGAGGCAATTTTACTTTAGTTAACAAATCATTGGATTTTATATTAACGTATGTAAAACTGGAAGCTGATTTAATTTCTTCTGAATGAAAAAATAACAATCGTACCTATTCATTTGGAAGGAAAAGTATGAGAACTTGCACTGCATTTATATTTAGACTTGTGATATGTTAAACTAACAAAGAAAATCTGTATAAGGGTTTTAAAGAAAAGAAAAGACAATCGAAACATTTTTCAAGAAAGCGAAGAAGGCACGAAAGTCAAAGATAGCATATTAAAAGATAATGACCTTATAATTTTAGACACAATTGGATTGTTTTTATGAATTTTTGTTTCTGTTAGTTGATGAATTAAAATAAAAAGATAAAAACGCAAACTGTTAAAGTATTATGTAATTTTTCGTGTAAGCAAAGTTTAGATATTTAAGGAGATATTGCGCGATCGTCTATTTCGCAGTAGTAGGTAATTGTTGGTCTTAATGTTAAGAAACACTTATTATTTTTAAAGTTACAAATTATAAAAGTTATGCCCACTAAACTTGAACTTTCAATTCCTACATTAATTTCATAAATTGTTGAATGTTAGTTATGCCACATGAAACAAGATAACCTAATGCGACTTTCATTTACCTACTTTCGCATATTTCAGGAAATGTACAATTTGTGTTGATGAAGACATTTGCATATGTATGCGCCAGTGAACTATTTTTCACAATATTTGCAATAAATTTCAAATTTTACTAGTAGGCGGTTAGTTTGGATGCATAAAAGAATGCAAAACATTTCACACACAGTCTGCTTCATAGAAAGTTAATATAATACAATATAATGTAATTAAATTAGCATTTGTTTGTTCGATGCCTATTGGCAATCCGCCTACAAATTGAGAATTTTGCTTAAAATTTAAAAAAAAAAAAAGTTTCGTAAAAATTCACTCGATTAATACTATAGACTGGCACACCCAAAAGCGTTTAAAGATTTGATTAAAAAACTATTCCTTTCTTCTCTTTTGATATTAACGAGTTCATAATGTGATAAATGCGTAATAAAATGAACCGAGAAAAGTGGAGTTAATTGATCCTTACTCAAATATTTCACACAGAAAATCGCATAAAACATAAAAACCAACTTTGACGAAATATGGCAGATATATAAATCCTTGGGCAGATTTACAAAATCCATGCGGTATAGTACAAAAGAGATTGATGGAATCCGTGCCAGATAATTAGCAAAAACTGGGCGAATGTAATCTGCATAAATTATGGGGGGTAAATTATCAAAATCTCTGCGGGAACACTTTTAAATCACAACTATGCTAATTCCAATGGCACCTCGGACCAGCAAGATTGGATTTAAATTAGATACGACCGTTAAGTGCCGGTAATTAATATTAAACTTGCTGATCGATGGCCTAGCTAACAAATAAAGTAATTAAAAATTGTGATAGTAAATTTTCTTGCACGGCTTTCATTTTGCTTTTGTAACATCGTAAATGTAACACTTTCTGGTCATGCTGAATCCTAAATATAATTTATTTCTTTTTAAAAGTCTTTTTAAACAAATAAAACAGAAAACATGTGATTTTAATTTGAAATTAAGAAATAAATAAAAAACAAAATATGTTGCGTATTATTGCAAAAAATATTGAGGACAAAATATGTTGCTGGGAATCATAATGATTTTGCTTTTGATATCATGAATAATTTTAAATGCGAAAGGTCTCTGATCTTTAATCTAGGTAATTGAATTTTTAAAACGTTTTATTATCTATTTTATTGTTTTCTACGTATAAGCTCTTAAAATGAGTTTGAAACTTCAAAGTCGTGTCGCTCCGATAAATTTGAATAAGATATATGAGACAAATAAGGTTCACTTAATTAAAAAAATGCAATATATTGTGTATTTGGTGATATAGTAAAAATGGTAAAATTTTCCATTAAAATAACTAATACAAATGTGAGTATTTCAGAAAATATTTGAGTATTAAAAAACGTTTTTTATCCGTATCATAATAAGGCCCTAAAATAAACTTGTCCTTATTAAGAAATAATAGTGATATAAAAATTATAAATCCACTCGGCTGTACTCCTCTCGACGGCCAACCGTTCGCTACTGACAAAATGGTGGCAGATATAAGATTAAAATCAATATGGCGAATCCAAAATGGAAGACAGAAACAGTGAGCACAAATCTTCATACAAGAATATTTCACTAAACAAAGAGTTGGGTGCAATCTAAAGATTCACAAAACGTATGTAGTACATAAAATGCGAATTATATATTTTTTTTAACTTAAAAAACGATCATTTTCATATAATGTAATAGAGGTCACTTTTCAATTCAAGAAAGTCTTTTTTTTAAATCAAAAGCTTTACTTTTCTTTGAAACAAGTCGAAATATTTAACTCAAATACATACATTCAATTTTCACTTCAAATTAGTCCCAATTTCGCTTACTATCACTGCATAAAAGAACAACTAAATTTGACCCTTCTATTACGTTAATAATATTCATCTGAAATGTTTGACATGTTTGGAAAATTACTGTCAGTTTCAATAAAAATTGTTTTTAAATTTATATTTGTAATAATAATTGCCTGAAATTGTTTGCATTATTATCTACATCTTATCCCTTAACCTTTATCTTTAATCTTTATAAATTGTCTCAGAATGTTTTTCGTTTTGTATTTTTCTTCCAGTCTTTCTATAATTCAAAATTTGCATACAACTAAAAAGTATGTATGCCAAAATTGGTGGGGATTATTTATATAAATTTCCAAGAATATGTCGCTTAAAGCTATTAGGGTTCACAATCTATTCTTAATCTAAATCGCCGCAATCTACAACGTTACACAAGGATTATGACCATAACGCTGAGTAGGTTCTTGTTTTGAAAAGGGGGCCGCAACCTATTCTATTAAATTTTGACAATATCAACGATAACGGGCCGCTTTCAAAGGACCTAATTTGACACGGTTCTGATGACTTCGTCCAGCCTCCGAAATAGCCGAGGACGTTTTATGTTGTGAAATTTTCTTATGGATATATGAAGAAATAAAACGCATAAAATTTCATAAGACGTTTAACAAAGCAGAATGGCTGATATGAGGTGAGTGAGCACTTCACATAACGTCCGAAAAATAGGGAACGAGGACAAAAGGGCGGACGCACAAAGCCAAGTATCTAAATATCTTTATATATGTACGAAAACAGATAGATAGAACGCATTCCGGGGCCCCAAAAAAGAAAGCAATGCCGTCCCCTGGATGTCACGCATGAAAATATTACCTTTTACCCGACTCTATATCCTTCGGGCGGGAAAAGAAGGGACGGGAAGAAAAAATACTTGAGCCCTCCTAAACACCGGCAAGACCCATCTTCGGAAGAATTTTATCATGGAGAAATTCAATAGGAATGCGGTTGTATATCACATTCTGGATATCAAAAATGTCAAAACAAAAATATGACGAGGGTACCGGCGTCCAACCGACCGAAATAATTTTGAATATGATGATGGCCGCGAAAAACACCCCAACAACATTTCGTCCTCTTCCAGCAAAAAGGGAGGGAATCTCTCCGGGAAGACACCCGGACGCTCCGGATCGCATACCGAAGAAGGGTTGACGCATGGAAGATTTGTATCGCTCCAATGTCGGGCATATGAAGAAAAAGTGTTATTTATGTCCTTAATGGCTGCTGGATTATGTTTGTAGGCTCGAATTTCACGTTCAGCGCTCCGGCAAAATGCCAAATTCATGTTATGGCCCTTCAACCCTTTGCTCCCGTCGCAGGAGCATGTATCTTGGGAGTTTCGGGCGATTATAAAACTATTAGAAATTGGATTAGGAGAACCCTTCGAACGAAGCGTTATACGCAAGATAAAGGAGCCGCCGAGGATTACGTGTTTATGGTTTTGTAAATTTATTTCGCCCATTGAAATTTTTGATTTAAAGATATATTTTTTTTTTGGTATCTAATAATGCATATTACATCGGCCTCAATATTTACTGGGATTTGTCATCACCAGACTTGTAAAATTGTCATGTCCATTACAATTACCATTACCATTACGAGTAATTGTAATTTTTTTGAGTTAATATTACCATTACTGCAATGATAATGGTAATGCTGGTTCAATTACTTCATTGTAATTAATTACTAATGAAGCTTTTATTACCATTACCCATTACAATGGACATTGTAATGAGATAATTATGAATGAAGAATGGGTAGTGAGAACTTGAAAATCATTGGCCAATGACAATTATTTCATTACAATTTCCATTGCAATGGGTAATGGTATTGAAAGCTTCATTAATGAAGTAGTTGAACTTACATTACTATTACTAAAAAAAATTCAATTACTAGTAAGTGTAATGGTAGGAGTAATATGACAAGAGTAATTAATTATTTTACAAGTCTCGTCATCGCACACTATTGCTTAAATGCATTATTTTTGAATTTCTGTCATGTCTTTTCTGCGTAAGGTTTTCTCGGTAAACATAGTTTTGGGTGCCCTTTTGGTGTCTATACATCATATTAACGATTTGAGGTTGATCCTGGGCCGAAAATTAAATTTTAGTTAATATGTCGAATATATTATTAATAGAAGCGAATCAATCCTAGATTTTATACGGCGATGGTCTAAGCAATTTCGAGATTCTTTCGTTCTGCGGACTTTGTATGTAAATTTTGATTTCTTACATGCTGAGATTCATCAGACTGCGATGTTGGGCTGATTGGCTCTCTAAAAGCGCTTTCAATAATCATTTTGATAACCTGCACAGTGCACATATATACAGAAATCAACTAAAGAATAGAAACCTATTTAATAATATACTAACTTAAGACTAAGTTTTTCTTTTCTTTGCTTTGTATTTATTTTCTATAATTTTGTATAGTCGGGGCAGAGGTCTATTGGCTAAATATGTAAATAAATTTATTCTAAACTACCATATTTTATGCTATTTGAAGCACAACATGTTGAGGTTGCATTATGTAATACATTACATTTCCTAGCTATGAGTTAATCCGATAAATACGAATTTCCGTGGGAATACTAATGTTAAAAGTATACTAATGTACTGCTTTATACTAATTACAATTATTGGAGATAGCTCAACAAATTTGTGTAAAAGTATGACATATGCTGGTGAATTTTACAATAACATTTTAAACTAACTTTCTGGAGTATTAAAATTAAGTTCTTGTATTTCAAAATCCATTCTATATCAAAAATGTATGACTACCGATGTAGTACTTTAAGAAAAATAGGACAGTTGATAATGTCGTTGCCGAGGTAATAAAAGTTTATCCTAAATTTACTTATTACGCAACTGACTAGTGACAAATTACATAACATCGTAATAATATAATTAAAAATTCCGTATACAGTTCGCTCTGTAACAATAATTATTCAATATTTTAACTTTCATAAAATCACTCTTTTTTCTCTTTGTTATCAAATCATGTTTTGTTTAAATAATTGCATTCAGTTCTGCTTATACTCAATTTTAAAGAATATTAGTAAACTAATTTTATCTTACATTTGCATACTTGTTTTTATATCTTTCATTTTTAAAATTATTGGCAGTTTGCACTACATAAAAATTATGAAATATCGCTAAATTTCATGAATATCATAAATAACAAAATATATGGACAACACTTTTTGGTGATTCAATAATGTTACCGAATACAAAATTTTATACTAATCAAAATGTATTTTACGTCGATCCGATCCATCGAGTCAAGATACCAAATACAGGCTAAAATTCGACGTGATCGTAAATCTAAACTTCTAATTTATGGTAGATCTTCTAACAATAGCTACGAGATAAAAACTCCACTTTCCATAGATATGGGCGTTGGAAAAGTTATGAATAAATAAAAAAGTAAAAATTCATATTCAAATAGCCCACATCTCCGGGACATTAATTATTATTGCATGAATTCTCTTCGATAGATAGAAAATTAAAATATGCCACACAAATATTAATTTCAAATTATAAAAAACAAAACAAAAACCGAAAAATATATAGCACGAAGCAGCTCAGAAACCAGTTGGCACGCACTCATGTTGTAAATCTTTGAATGAGCATTGAGATTTTCATAAACGACTTAAAATCGCCTATAAAGCATGAAGTTAATGTTAAATCGCTTAGAGAACTGCTTAAATGTCATCGCGCCAGGAAATTTGAATGTCTAAATTCAATGAAAGAGTCACAGAGTTAGAAATGGAAAAAGAAGGCAACGTTTACTGTCGTTATCATGCGGAGGTTACAAAAGATCAATTTTAGTGGAGTCTTAATAACACCACGTTTTAGGAGAGAGTATAAGACTGTGCAAGAAATGTGCGTCTTATCTTCAATGCGGGCTCTTATGTAACCTTACATAGTTTACGGTTTGTTTGGGGAAATAATTAAAATTTGTTGTATTCTCTGCATAATGACGAAAAATCAATTATAAGACAACAATGTAACACATTATTACTTAGTTACGGCATGTTATTTTCTATTAAAAGTTCGTGCGATGAACATAAAGAGAATCGCATGAATATGAAAAATTGCAAGTTGCATAGAATCGCGTATCTTGCCTTTGAGACGCAGAATTGGAGAAAAAAAAATAGAATGCAGTTTATGCACCGACAGACTGAAAATCTGAGACATGCAACCGAGACAGGGATCAAAAACTAAATAAGATGGAGGTCACACCTTGTGTCGTCGTAAAACGAGTTTAGTGAAACACGCTTAACGCTTGCAGGAATGTAGGGAATATGCGGCGCTCAGGTTAGAGTCTCAGGCAGGTGGGGAAAGGGGCCAGGAATGGTGAATTTATGAATTTTAAATATTCCCAGTCTGCTACTGTTTCAGAACCTTGTAATGTCGTGTCGCGGTGAATTGCTGTCGCTTATATCCTCAGAAAATATGCAGTAAAAGAACATAGGCCGCAAATCATGTTGAGCGGTATTAGCGCTGTTTTAAGGTGCTTCGGGCATTCTGTTTGGCATTCTTAGCAGGGAAAGTAAACGTAGCCTATAAATTTTACTGTCAAATGTGTCAATTTTGAATTGAAAATATATAAATTTCTGCTGCTATTCTGAGTCTGTAGTTACACTTTTGTCCCCGAAGAAAACCTCTCTGAATATTCGATTAAAAAATAGTGATTAAATAAATCAACGTCCAAATAGGTAACCATTGTTTTATTAATGGAATATTCTTACCTATAATAAAAGCATAATATATAAATATTTACTATATTGTAACATTGTTATTCGAATAACACCCACATTACCTTTATTTTCTGCTGATTTTATTTTTATAGGTTCTCGTAAAGTTCAATGTCATCATTATCATCAAAAGCTTCAGTTACAGTACTTAGTTGGAAGATTATTTAAACATTTAACTACTAGAATATAAATATTCCACTACAATTTTGCAAAAAACGACCAGATGTACCACAAAGTTCTATTCTGGGTCCACTATTATTTCGACTTAATTTTAAAGTTATTCACAGTGATGCTAAGAAATCCGAACTTACGGAAATATGTTACACTAATTTAAAATTAGTGTTATTGCATTATTTCCTACAAATAATAAAGATATCAATTCTCTGAATAAAAGATCTATACAATAGTCAAAATTTGAATTCATTGCAATAATTCTGAGTTAGGTTACACACAGCATAAACTGAGAAATCATAAAATTCAAATGCCCCAATATTTATAATATAACATGTACTGTTCATAGTCACTAAAATCCATACATAAAAAATTGGATTAATGGGAGAAAGAAATAATATAAGGTTCACTCGTCGACACACAATCTTCTATCAACAAAAGGGGATAGGTTAAGTATATATAATCTATCAGTATAAGGAACATATGGATTATCTAATTTTCTTAAGAGATTACAGGAGAATTTTTTCTGCACAGATTCGATTTTATCTATTTTATTTTGATGATACGGAGAACAAAGCGACGAGCAGTACTCAAAAATGCTTCACACTATTTTACAAATTACAATAATACAAATTACTTTGAAACTAATATACGTTTGCTTTGATAAAACATTGCACAAAGTTCGGTTTTTCTAATTTTGGAAAAGAGAATTACCCTGTAGGTTAGTACAAAAAATTCTGAGTTTTATAATGACAAAATACAAACTTTGAATATAGTGTTTTAAAAACCAAACATTTTTTTTAAACTTTTCTTTAAGGCTGATGTACAAGAAAATTTTGGTGATAGAAAACTTAAACCCATTTTTATACACTCAGTTTTTGACCAGTGTACTCTTCTCAACTAAATTTTATCGAAAATCTACTGGAAATTCTTGTTTTGAGATCTTTATTTCGAAAATATGCAGAACAGAAGAAACACTGTATTGTATTTTTTTTCCAATTCTGAGGTCTGAAGGAACCGGTCTTCCAGATTAAAGAACAAGAAGAATCTAAAATTTTTGATGTCATTTAAAAAGTTGTGACCCACAAAAGTTTTAAAACTGTTTAAAAAGATGAGTTAACTCTTATCTGGCACACTGGAACGTTTCATAACCCTGTTATTTCAAATCTTACTAAGAATAAAATATGGTGGCATTTCCTCGAATCAGGAGTATTTGAGATTGCCTCCGCTCATAAGATTCACTTCTTCATCATTTCATTGAATCCGACGGAAGACTCTATTAAAAAGGATTCGGAGTTTTGAAACTCCTTAACTTTCAGTGGTTAAAAGCTTATAAGTTGCATTAAAATGTTTAAAATGTTAAAAATTAAAGAAATTATTCTTCTAATATATTTGATAAAATTTGTTATTATTCATTGCTTTATTATATTTATTTCATAAAACACTTTCATCTTTCTTGCTTCTGCCCAATTCCACAACTATTTCGTGTCTGATTATTAGCTATCAAATTTTTATGAAGAATTTACATTCGTTCGAATTCGATAAAGATGTGAGCGTTTTCGAGAATACAAAATTATCGCATGAGTGATTATTTTCAATTAAACATTTTACCAGATTGTCTTCAAACAATGGTCTTAGAGATTTCATAAAAAAGTTAATTAATAATTTCCATTTTCAAAATTTAAACTGGAATTGAAACAGAGTGCTTTTATTCTAATTTTATTTGAAAACCTTCATATTGAAGATTGTCTTAATTTTGAGTGATAATTGAAAGATGATAAAAGATTTAACAACAAAGGCTGCATATCAAAAGATCATAAATGCAACGGACTGACACGATTTGAATTTTAAACATTACTTTTTAATAAAATTCGATTCCTCAAAATATTAAAAATTTATAGTACGATACAGACGTAACGTATTATGTAAGAGCATATTCTTAAAGATATTTTTAAGATTATACTACACAAAGTTGAAAAATTATACATTGTTTAAACCCATTACTCCATATAGTAATTTATTGATGGTGCAACAAGCGCAATTAATTAAAAACTCAATTAAAATTTTCGCAATTTTTTACACGAAAAAATGGGAGTTTTCTGGAGGACAGGAAGGACTGCTGCACCAGCACTATGTAACTGGATATCGATCGGAGCCCGGGGCACTGCGCATGAGCCCCTCCCGAGGCCCGGCACACAGCAGCGAAGCGCCGGGCACATAATTTAAAGAAAAACTTAATTTACAGGGAGTTTTATTTTCCCCAAGCCCCAGGAACGGATGGTCCCGGATAGGAAAAAAGGAAAAGCCCCAATTACACGGAGACGAAATCCGAAGAGGAGTGCTCAAAGGGGTAATTTACGATGATAAGAGGTTTTAATGCCCAATTCTGGGGCTCCATTCCACACAGCCATTGTCTCACTCGGGGGGGAGCACCGCAGACACCCCCGGTCCCGGGCTCCGGACCTCGTCGCATCGCATTTATTGATCCAGAAAATTTTGTCGGGCGTGTGCTTTTCGGGCAGGAATGCAAATCCTTCCAGGAGCCGAGGGATTAGACAGTTTTGCACGAAAAGATGACTTTTTTTTTTATTTCTCACCGCCAGAGGTCGTCGTTGGTGGCGTTCCTTCATCCCCTCCCCCAGCTCCCGCCACCCTAAAACCAAGTGCGATGGTAGAAAATTTAAAAGGCAATTCTACGTATTAAAATTTCATGGTAACTGCGAGCCCCCGCAAAAACCAAACAATCATTTTATGGAAGGACACGTTTCGAGTCCTCCAGGATTGAGCCAAAGGAGCGCCAAGGAGCAAGATAAGACTCGCATTCGGGGCGCTTCCCGGGGAACGGCATGTTGATGGGGAGGAATTCCTTCGTTTTAATGACTTAAAATAGTTTTAATGGCTCATCCGAAGCGCAAAAATGTGAATACAAGTAATTGTCAGACGTGTTAGGGAATTAAGTGAATCCAAATTTTGGGAAAACGTATCCTTTCGGGAATGGAGATCCTCATCAACGGGTAATGGGGCCTTCAAATTGATTGTTTAGGTGGTCTTCGTGTGGAACTTAACTGCAGACACAAAATTTCCATTTATAGTATTTCTAACTTTTCTAATGCAAATTTTAAAAGACAATTATATATTTTATTTGTACTTCATTTCTTCTACAGGTTTCAACCTAACATCAAATGTGAAATACAAATTACATGGATCACTAAAAAGATGACAAATTCAAAAAATTCAAATTCATGAAAATTAAGTCAAAAAAGCAGTTTATTCGCTTTAAAATGACATTTTTGACATTTCGGCATTACTAGAGCTTTTATTAAACAAATGTGTAATTTAACCAGGAGGCAATCTACACTAGTTAATAAATTTTTAACTTTGGCCTTAGAAGAAAAAATTAAAATTAAGTAGAATAATGCAATAGTAAAGCATATGGTAATATTTTAAATTCAAACTCTGAAATAATTCGAAACAACTAAATCATATAAAGTTTTTCGTATCAGAATCAGAACAATGGTGGCTTCAATTTTTCTAGTCTGTAAGACTTAAAACTTTTACAGATTTAAAAATGTATTATTTATGTACTTAATTTTATATTAAATAAAATTATAATAAACCAAAATCAAAAGAAGAAAATTCGTTAATCCGGACCGGAATAAGTTATATTCATAAATTTGAATAATTCACTGTAGATAAAATTAATATGCATACCAATTCATAATAGTAGTAACATATTATATATTCTAATGAAATTTTTAATAAATATCTAAGATTATTTTAGAAATATCTAAATAATGAATTATTCAATTTGATGATTTTATTATATCCCGGATTAAGGTATACGCTCTTTCATTGTTTGTAAGAAGCAGCTTTTTCATAGTTAAAAAAATAGTTATTCAGTATATATTTTGATTGTTAACTTCAAACATTTACATGTTTAATTGAATTCAACTATATGGTAGTATTATTTTGAACAATTTTAATGATTTTCCCAATTTCAACCTCAAAAATAGTTAACAAATTGTTTAAAATTTCAATTTTTTTCACTCAGTGTAACACTAAATTCTAATAGGGCATATTTCGTATACAAGAAACCAGAAAATCTGATTATATTGAAACATTTTGTAAAATAAAATCAAACCACCTGTCACAATTTCTAACATTTTTTCCATTCATGTAGGTCAGTTCATAAAGTGGTGCTCTCAAGGGACCTCTAAAATCTGCTACTCTTTTTTATGTGTTCTACTTTTAGAATAAACGTTACAACTTTATATGGCCACTCACTCAGGGAGCAGCCGTAAAACCGCAAACATATGTATATCACGAAAATTTCTACCTTACAGAATAAACAACGATTATAAGTGAGCTGTGAACGGTCCTTTACCTTTGCGTGACTTACAAAAATTAAAATCCACCAGTTAAATGAAATTGCGGCAGGTTACGCAGATGAGGTACTTAGAATATTTTAAGAAATAACAAAAAAGCAAACAAAAATAGCTTAGGAATGCAAATATAATGCAATAAGTACTCATGCTTCCTAACTTAATGGGTCAAGGAAGTACCTATTTTAATTTTCGAAAGTGGGTAGTTACGTACGAAATTTGAATTATTAATTAGATTTCTACTATGAACGAGGAAATATTGTGTGGTAAAATAAATAAAATCATGAAAACGCAAAATACCAAAAAACATTACTCATATTAAGTGAAAAGATGCCAATTTGATATGAGGAACAATAACCCTTGTTACAAAAATTGCTTCCTTGATACCAAAACAAATTTTCAATTACATGCTGAAGTTTTAGCCTGTTCAAAATAAATGTATCAGATAAAATAAATATGAAAGTCTTGAAATTTAGTACCGACGTTTATATTGGAGTAAAAATGAACGGTGGCTGCACCTCGGCCGCACCACAGTCGCACGGTTTTTGGTCGATCGTACGACGACTGCACGGCCGCACGAGGGCCGAACACGAGTAAAAAACGATAACAACCGCACCTTGGCTGTACCTTGGCTGCACCACGGCCGAATCAATTTAAATAGAGATGAACTTATAAATTGGTTCAGCTGATTGTGCGGCTGAGGATGCGGCCGTGGTAACCGTGGTAAGATGGTGGAGTGTCCACTTAAATGGTACAGGCACTAGTCCCATTTTTGATATAATTTACAGTGCGGCCGTCATGCGGCTGTCGTGCGGCCGTCATGCGGCCTTTGTCAGGCCAAATTTATCCAACAAACAAGTACGGCCTTCTTAAAAGTTTTAGATATATATATAGTGTTATGGTATGATTACAGATTATAGAATCTAAATAGTTATCAAAATATTATATCTCATAAAGTGCCCTACAAATAAGGCTTTATACATTTTATTTTTGTGTTACTTATAGTTTCTGAGGTAATAGGGCACTAATATTATACTTTTTTGCTGATGGCTATATAATAAGTACATTTTTCATTTAAATAAGATATACTTTGGCACGTTAGTTAAATCAATTTGACAATAACTTTTACGTTTATCAGCTTATCTTTTTGCAACATAAATCAACACCATCAGCCTTGGCTTCAAAACAAATTTTTAATTATTTAAGCTTTTCCTAAGAAAACATGATAACACGAAGGGTAAATCTAACCAGAAATGTATCAATTTTTCCGAAATCGGAATTTATCGGATTTATTAAACAGAAGCTTGGAATTGGATTAAACATTACTTGTATATTTAGAATTGTAAAGTTGACATCATTATACATTTGTAGATTAAAATAAGTATTTACCAATAATGTATCCGAATTTATCTCTTCAGAAGTCATTACAATAGGTCAAATCTCAATAATACTGCATAAATAACAAAATCACAGCTATGTTAAAACATTTCTATAGAAAACATTAATGAACTATGCTGTGTTCGTGACCTTTTACTGAAAAACATAAGTAGTCTTTACCAAATTTGCAAAAGATGTGATTTTCATCCGCCAACGAGATTTATTGTTGAAGCCAAATTTCATAAACATATAGCTTAAAAAAGGATTAATGATCTTTTAAGTATTTCTTAGAAAATCGAGATTGTATTGAATAATTTTTAGTTAATTTTAGCAAAAGTCGAATAAAGTGCTATATAGAAAATTAATTGGCACTTAAGCCATTTTTGAGAATATTTAGCAAAACACTAAGCTGTTTAAGCGGTATAATATATCACAGAAAAAACGATTATATGCTAAGATTAGTATTCTTCATCGTGATAACCGCTAAGACAGGAGAAGAAAACAAAACTGTGAGCTGGTAAAAGGCCGATAGTTAATTAAATACAGCTTATAAATTTATAAACCCCAAAAATGTTTCATATTTGCATATTAAAAAGAAGAATCTACGATGAAAGAACAAATGGAGACATCAAAGGAATAATGTCACCATCGAGCCATTAGTTGAATTGTTAGACGAAAAACAACGTCCTTTTGCTTTCTGTTATTTTTTTTTTTTTTTTTTTTAATATAATACGAAATTTTTCTCGATGCATCGATTACGAGGGGAGTTTAATCCATTTTCGATAATTTACAGCCTTTAATGGACCTTTGTCCGTGTCCCAGACTGGTCTAGGGTCTTTTCAGGACAACTATTTAATTCAGAGAATAGAGAAATGTGATCGGAGCCCCATCAGGTCACCACCATCAATCCAGTTACCAAAGTGGGACTCCTCCAGCCAGACTGGGAGCAAACACGCTTAATCTGGGCGGAGACCATATAGCGTGCTGTTGGCTCTAAACTAAAGGAACCGAAAAATGGAAAAGTTGGAACTATTCGAAGAGAAATCGACGAAATCCAGACTAGAAAAAAAAACAAGAAACCTTCTGAACAAAAAAAAGGTTTAGAAATCCTTTCCAATTCCATCGTCCATCGAACAATAACAGTGCAATCGACAGTCGGTCCGAAGGACGTCCGACCTGCTCTTTCTTCCACGTGTATGCAACGTAGGGCTCGAGGACGCATATTAAAAGGTCCGCGAGCGACTGAGCAAACCCTACGATAAAAAGGGTGAGAAAAAGTCGACAGGTTTTATGGTGTGAAAGTTTGAGTTTTTTAAAGAAAAATCACTAAAAGTACCCCGCACAGAGGAAGGGTATCCAGCGGGTCCGGCAAAGGCGCACCTATCGTTAAAAAAGGGTAATAAACAACCTACTGAGCGACAAAAGGTCTGGAGAAAGTTAAGGTACTAGCGGCCGAGGTTGTGTAGGTGAAAGATTTTTACTTAAATGCACTTCAAAGTGTAACCAGTGTTTGAGGTGAGATTTATGATACCCTTCGACACCCTTTAAATTTTAGGGCGGTTTGTTTTGTATACTATTCATTTTATAAAATACCATATATAAAGAAAATCTTGACTTACCGTTGAAATCTCCACATACGACTCGTTCAAACGGGCTGCCCATCCAGTCTGCTGGAACAAAACCATATAAAATCATTTTATTAGTATATCTCATAAGAGAAATGTAACTTAATTGATTTATTTAACAATATAATATACATATAACTAAGTGGTTCAAGTCGAAAATATTAGTTAATGGTAGTTTTAGTCAGATATATAGTACATCTTTTCGTATTTATAATCACACAGTCAATGGTGTAAAATATATTCTCATAAAATAAGGGGAAAACTACATTAGACAGTTCAAAAAATCGTTTTCATTTTTTATTTCGTAAATCATCAGCAAAACATATTAAGAATATGTTCTCACAGTTTTAAGACGGAATTCATATTTTTTCTGAAGCTACCCGCGTATTCGAAACTTTAAAAGCGTTTTCCTCAAAACGACATTTGGAAATTTACGTGCATGATTATTCAAAAACTAATTGACCGATCGTTTTAAAATTTTAATACGTTTATCTTATTCAATTGGGTTGATATCATTGTGTAAAGTACTTGTTCTTTTTTTTTTGTTTAATAAAACTAAAGGGTGAAAATTGATAACATTTTCTTTAAACAGTTATAAAGTATTCAATGTTCAACTATTTTGAAACAAAACATGTTAATAATATACACAAATTTTGTTTTTGATTTGAAACAAAAATTCCGCGATGATCACAACAGGTCTTTACCCGACTTTCTACCTTGCGTGGATTAAATTTTAAAATCATATCAGCCCGAAATCGCTAAATTTATTACCAGTTCTTCACAGCAGGTATTTACCTGACTTTCTACCTTGCGTGCAAGAACTGATAATAAATCAGCGATTTAGGTCTGAAATGATTTTAAAATTTAATGATATATACACGAAAACATTAATAGAATATTCTCTATTTTTTCAAAACTAATTAAAAGAATAAATTATTATGTCCTCAAATAATATTTGTGCTTTTAATTTAGTGTTTCTGTCAGGAAATACATAATTTTTAGTTAAAAAGCGCTCAGTGAAGGACTACCGAAACAATTCCTCATATCCGCGGAGGAAAAAATTATTTAGGTAAATAAATCGTTTAATTATTCGATATATTAAATACAGTGTTAACAACAGACAAATTGTAACAAATTAAAGTGCAAGAATAGACAAAACTTAATGTTTTGGTGAATAATTTCCGTGCTCCGTAGGTTATCTTACTCGCTGGGGCTATCGTAGTGATGGCGTGTATAAAATTACCTATGGGGTCTTAAAACTTAGTGCCCCCTTTTCATTCTCTGAATAATGAACGGCTGCACTTGTGTCGTGTACACAAAAGCAAAGATTACTAACACATCACGAAATCACTTCAGCTAAATTGTCAAATGTCCCATCGCGTACTCTATAATCTAAGGTTCTGACGCCTATAAAAGAGACGATAACATTTCAATTTGGTCTGATAGTGATGGTGGTATGTGTTGGGAATATTTTTATTCTTTTTTATAATATTTACAGAAATAAGACCCATGAATATTAATACAAATATCTCAATCTGTGAGGTTTCATACACTATATATTCTAGACGTAAAGAGTGACCGCAAAAATCGCTTAAAATTAGCCTGTTTTTGCACAGTTCATAGCAATCTCAAGAAACGAGTTAAAAAAAATCTAAAAATAGGTACATACTCGTCGTGAAAAATGCAGATGAGCATATTTTTTTGATTTTCAAAATTATTTAAAAAACTACCCCTTTCAGGGGGTGTAAATATCAAAAAATGGTAAAAATAACTACCTTTGAATAATCACAAAAACATTGATTCAGCCTCATTAATAATAAAATAATCTCATCAGAATTACAACAACTCATAGTATTGACCCACCTGTTGATTTTATGTGAATTTCTTCCAAAAACTCACCCCCTACAAGGGGTTGAACCACCCCCAACGCTATAATTGTGTCCAGTATTTTTAAAATCTGTTGAAAAAAAAAACATATTGGAGGAGAAGCATCTCAGAGGCAATATCTTTGATATTACTGCAGAAAAAAAACCTGTATGGGGGTGAAACAACCCCTAATTTTCAAAATGACGACATGGTGATAAAACGAATCACTCTCTTACCATTTTTTGATATTTACACCCCCTGAAAGGGGTAGTTTTTTAAATAATTTTGAAAATCGAAAAAATATGCTCATCTGCATTTTTCACGACGATTATGTACCTATTTTTAGATTTTTTTTAACTCGTTTCTTGAGATTGCTATGAACTGTGCAAAAACAGGCTAATTTTGCGGTCACTCTTTCCATTCTAGGTTAAAATATCGATTTAGTTTATCTAAAAACTCCAATTTAATAACCTAATGCGTGCTTGTCTATAAATTTAAATGCACTCAAATTGCGCTTCCAAATAATATTTCCTTTTTTTTTATAATATATATTTACGCAATTTTTAATCAGGTCTCTTTAAAATGGCTGGATTCAGCAAGCCGAATTACGATTTATTTATAAAGAAAACAATTATTTGGCTGCAATTTCTTGATCTTCAATGATTAATTTTCATTTTTCAAACTGAATATCTACTGTAAATGCTACAGAATAAATTATTTATATGGATGGACATTTGAAAAAAAACATCGATATTTTCTTCAATACAATGCATCGCGCTATGGCATCAATATTATGATTGATTTTTTTCGATACGACGTTTTATTAATAATGAAAATGATTGTTGCCTAAGCCTCAGTGGTAAGGACTTGGACTAAAGTTGCTACTTAAAAAATTTCAGACATAATTGTATTATTCTTAAATATAAATAAATGGATAACTTCAGTAAAAGTTGCGTAGAAGATTAAAGTCTTATTAAATAGTAATGACCGCCATCATTCATTAAAAAAAAAAAAATTATTATTTGTATTTCTTACCTCAAAATGACAAACATCGATATATCAAAAAGATCAAGTTTGTTAAAAAAAACATCGGTTTCATATATTTCTGATGTGTCGATGTATATCGTCTAACCTTAATTATTTATCAACCTTTTCCAAATACTTATTATCTGATTAGATCATTAATTAACGTCAACGAATTAATAAAAACATATGCGATTTTGGATAAGTTTTTTTTTATGTCAATAAATATTCAAATCTTTTTTTTTTTAAAGCGAATAGGAAATTAACAAAAACAGTTGACACTGCACACAATTCTTAATTGATATTTATGATTAAAGTTTGCAATGTATAGAAAAAACAAGAAAATTATAATGTTTTCATATTTTTACAATTCGACAAAGCAGAATTTTTTATTTAATAATTTCAAATGAGAAACGCACCTTTTTTATTCATTGGTATGTTCCCTATGTTTTAGATTAATTAATTTTCTTTTATTTTTAAATACATAATATTTTTATCCCTATTTTAAAGATGCATTGTTCATTGGATGCCAAATGCAAAAATAAAAAGTTAATTTACCTATAAAATCATTAAATATGTAATGTTCATCAATTGATGACGACTTGTGGGTTAATTTTCAATAAATATGGTTACCCCTGGGAATTTATTCGGTACCTACTCTCAATATTTAAATCCTTGACCCAGCTGCCAAAGATCAATTTTGTTAATGTTAAGAATAAAGAAAAGCAATCAAGATTTTTCCCGGCGCGCCTTCGATATAATCTTTCAACAAGCTTTCCTCGCATCGTTCGATTTTCCACCTTCCCAGCCGATTTCTAACGATTTGAACGATGATTTGAACAAAAATAACTGCGGCCACAAACGATCGAGCTGTGGAAGCCTTCACGCGCCATTAGCGCCATAAACAATGTTTCCTACCGAAAGGAGACACAGCAGAGGAAATGTTTCGGCGCAACAATTAGAGAGATCATCACCCTGTAAATAAATGAAACTGATCCTCGACAATTTTCAGATTCGATTCGACATGCGATCTATCAGCGCACGAGGCCGCAGCGCAACACAGCGCTCCGGTGCGCCCGTGCCGCGCCCCGTCGCACTCGATCGTGCCACAATGTGTGACGTAGCGAGCTGGAAAACATTTTCACACATAATTCAAAGTTGGAATGTTACAAAATCGAAAGGAAAAGAGGTGAACTGAGCCTTAGCACACCACCTCGACTTCCGGCTCTTGATGGCGCTGATCGTGCGGGGGAGCGAACAACAGAGCGCAGCATTCGCGCGGCCTATGAATCTTTTTATCTTTTTATCTTTTGATGAAATGCATAACTGTGCGCTCGCAACCTAAGATCATAATAATGCTGCGGTTTACGCTAATCCGATCTCTTGGGCAACATTAGCAGCCGCAGTGTTGATTTTATCATTCTTGCGAAAATGGCGGGAAAATGCGTGACTACGGAATGTAGCGCCATCATAAAATTAGTGTAACGATCTTTTCGTGTTTCGAGGGAAAAACAACAATCGTTACAGCTGCATCGAGCTCTATGCATTTATCATAAATTTAAATAAAGAATACTCCACGCCGAGTGAATTAATGAGTTCATAAAGGCGCTCATTAAAAAAAACTTGGCATTAAAAAACTACTTGAGTTTTTCATTTTCATTTATATTATTATTTCAAAAAATGACACTTTTATAAGCTAAGAAAATTTACGTTCAGAGCTAGAATTTGTAATTCATTCATCTGCACGACTATATTTAAGCTTCATGTGGGCCTTAAAATGAAATACACGACTGTCGGGTCAGATTTGACTAAGCGGTATAATACTAGATCTTTTCCGAGTTATATATTTAAAAAAAAGTATAACACTAATTTATAGTATCGTATAGTATAATACTCTGCTCATTATATAGTTTAATATAGTCTATATCTATACTATGATATATTTTTTGTAGGAAATTTCCTAAGTTACAACTTTGATAATACATATTTTTTTTGTAAAAGTGACCATCAATCAAAATATTCACTAAAAACCATTTTAGGTCACCTTTGAACCGTATAAAATTTTTAGAGGCACTCGGGTCGATGTTCGTTTAGAACAACAATGTCAAAGTTCAAAATCCAGCTTTACGGGATTTTTTCGTCAGTTGGGCCTTTTTTTTGTCTAATTTCTCTGGAGTATATATAGTATAGTTAGCATAGTATCGTACAGTATAGTACAATAAAGTAGAGTATTGTTTTATATAGTATAGTATAGTCCAGCGCAGTCTAGTATAGTTTAGTATATTTACTGAGAATCTTCTTCATTCCTGAATTCTAACACTTTTATTTGCTTTGAATCGTATTACATATTATTACTTTTAGTAAGCATTTACAGGAATTTTTAGGAGGGAATAAATTAATCAGTTTTCACCATATTAGTAATTTTATCGACCCTATAAATATATTTCTTTTGAATGTCGAACAGAAAGCCTTACATATAGAACTATGATAAAAATGTATTAAGAAACGAAAGATAAATACTTTTCAATTTGATTCATGTCAGCGCAATAATCCGAGTGATATAAATTCAATAAATACTAGGAAATTAAAGACAATCAGTTTTATTTTCGCGCCGACTTCAAACATTTAGTAATTTTAAACATTTTAGGATATAAACTATTCTGTAAAAAATGTATGGAATATTGCAATACATATAGTAAAATTATAAATTGTGTAAAATGAAAAATTTACATTTATCTAAAATTATACGAAAAATGATTGAAATCGAATTTTGCGGGTAATATATTATAGGAAACTATAACTTTAATAACACATGAAACAGCTGTGCTAATATTATAGTTAATGTTAACTATTTACAGATTTCGACGGCATTTCGTTATTGACAGGTTTTTTTAAAAGTTAAATCGTTTGTAAATGACTGCTTGAAATTTAAATTCCAATGTAATTTTACATCTTAAAGTTTCGAATTCAATATTTCAAATGCAAAATACATATTGATGTTTTAATTTCACATTGCCATTCACAAATGACTTTTACAATCGTGCGAGTGTATCAGTTTATATTTTTTTGGAGATGTAAAATTACATTGAAAATTACACTTTAAATTTTATCCTGAAGTTTTGTATCCTTAACCAGTTAACTGGGGTGCCCTCATCGAGCCATGACGAGTATATTCGTCAATCACAGAATAAGTTGCGCTGGTAAGATAAGGCCATGCACAAAAACCTCTCCTCAGATCGTGATAATTCTATGAATTTTTGAATGAATCGTGGGATAGTCAGTATCGTTTGCTTATTTTTGGTAAACAAATTAATTGAATTGAGGGAGACAATTTCCAAGAACATTTTGTGCCTCTCAGTTCATGTGCTTTGTATTTGGAATGGTTTTTTGTTGTTCATGCAATTAGCCCCTTTCTCTGCCTGACAGCTTCCAATTCTTTTATAAAATCTAAATTATTTTCAGACTGACAAGAGTTCTTGTAGTTTCATATTTTTTGGTTAACATCTAAAAAACGTTATCATCGCACATAAATAAATTCATTATGCGAACTGGTAAACTTTTTCAACCAGTGCATACCGGGACGCATGAGATCATCTCAAACTGTTTATATTTTCTACTTGTTTGTTTTATTCCGGCATAGCCTCAAAATATTCTAAACATCTTTAAATTTGAGAATATGTTTTGTTTTTCTCAAAAATTACAATTTAAATAGCCAATGGTCACTGATTTATACGCATGACGAGTATACTCGTCAATCACAGTTAACTGGTTAAGAAAAAAATGTTATTTGTTTCAATTCTCTGATGCATTCAGATTTAAAGGATGCCACATATATGTATATATGATATTGATGTGTTTGAGCTCTTGGTTGCAGGGACATTTCGAGGGTTACTTTTGTTGAAATATATTAGTCATCAGGTAGTGTCCTATTCTGTGTTTTGTAATTTTAATTAAATCTATTCTATTAAGCAGATTTATATTTTTCCATTCTTTTGGTGCTTATTATATTTATTTTAATTTGTTAGTTTTATTTTTCTTCCCATTTTTTTTTTTTTTCTATATTGCTTCTCATAAGGTTTTTAAGGTCGAGATGAAAATATCGAGATGCATGGTCATAGGATAGTGTGATAGAATTTTTCGCCAAATAGTCTGTCTCTTTGTTTTTTTCTACATTTTTGTGTCCTGTAACAACCAAAAGTTCGATAGGTTGAAAACCTGTTTTTGTTTAGGATATACTTATTTTTTAGTATTATTCACAAGTTTTTATTTCTCAGCGTAGATAGAGAACTAGAAAGAGGGGAAAGTGCGTGACTACGGAATTTAGCGCCACCATAAAATTAGTGTAACGATCTTTTCGTGTTTAGAGGGAAAAAACAACAATCGCTGCAGCTGCACTGAGCTCTATGCATATATCATAAATATTAAAAAATACTCCGCGCCGAGTGAATTAATGAGTTCATAAAGGCGCTCGTTAAGAAAAAAAAAATTGCCATTCCGGCTGTTGTTACGAAATTAAGAAATTACTTGAGAGAGTTCCATTCGAAGATTAGCTGCGCTGGCTGAGAGCTCGTAAATTATGGGGAGTTTATCATAAGGCGAATGCTCGACTGGATTACCTGATGCATTAGCATTAAATGGCCGTTAAAGCCGGCCAGGTACTCAATCTGGTCCGCAACCACACCTCCGCGAATGAGAACGCTTCCAAAGATGTCGCCGGAGATGTGGGCGACGTGACATTGGCTCATTTTTAAGGCCTGGGAACAAACAGAAGATGGAAGATTCAAAAAAGAAGGGATCCGGGAATATGGCCGGAGAAGAAGACGGCCGAAGAAAGCCGCCTTGTCTTGTCAGCTCCACGTAATTCGAAAGGGAATTTATCGTTGTTTGAATTCAGTTTTTACCCTCGCGACAAGCGCGCACCGATCGCTCCAGCCTCGAGGATTACTCGGCTTTTGAGGTGGTAAGCTGTTAAAAATCAGTAAATAGTTTCTTAAAAACTATTCGAGCAGCTTCCCCTAAAATTTATGGGAAACAAAGAGCCAATTACTTTCTTCGAAACGGCCCATTAAGCGCAGCTGATCGCCGACGAAAGCAGCAATAGAATCCTCCTCAATTTAGACAAAGTATTTAGAAGATACGCTTTTCAGATACTTCGCCCATTTAATAGCCTTTTAAAGAAAAATCAATTTCGTGGGCAGTGTGCGAATTAAAATAACAAACAAACGAATGATTTGTTGAATTATTTACTTCAACCTCAGTTTGCTATCGAATCCCGCACAAAATATGCAAATAGCGCCAACAATCGGCAAAGAACTGGAATATCATTAGGTTTGCTATAAAAAAAACCAAAAAAAAAAAAAAAAAATTAATGAAATGGGAAATTTGCATTACAAGTGGCCAATTAATCAGGAATTTAATTGAAAATCTTTAAGAAATTTAACGTTCGTCGATTAGTCGATTATGCTTTCGACTGAAACGCACTCAATGTGACTCAATTGCCGCACCGGATTACACGGAAAAACGGATAAAATTCAATTAGCACACTAATTAAGCCATTCCGAGTCACGACTTCGACAGTTTATTTAATAATTTCTACAACTAAATTTAATGGTTTGCTCGTAAATTAATTAGATGCAAGTCTATTCGAAACATTGTAGTTATAATCTCATTCGCAGTATAATGGACAAAATTCTAATGGAAAAACTAAGTGCCTTTTTTTTGCTGCAGATCAATATTTATGGTGATGAAATTATCTTTGGATTGGGTCATATCTTTTCTTACTAAATATGAATGGTATACGATTTGCAAATGTCAGAAATCTGCTGAATTAATCCATTAAGGAATTGATCGTTAACGAATTTTTTCTACTGAGTAAGCAGAAATCCATAAATATGTATATTTTTTGATTTGTTACGTCTTGTTTGCCCGCATAATTTATGTTGCAGATTCAGCACTTAGTAATAATATTGTTTGCTATTTAGCGACAATTCGGAAAATTGTGGTTTAAGAAGCGCACAAGAAGATACAATATTTCAATTTACCTGCACCCAAAAAAAATATATTCTTCAGACAAATAAGAAGATTGCTGGTAGAAGGCTATTTAAAAATGATGAAACCATCTTGTTATTTTAACTATATATTTGGTTGAAACGATGTACGACTGTACATCTAATAAGAAAGCTAATCGATTAGAGTTTTAGTGTTAAATATCTTTATAGCAACCAATCTGGACTAAGAGACAAATTATATTCTAAAATAAGAAATGGTTAGCATTAAACTGAGATTGAAAATTTTCAGCAGGTGAAGTTGTAAATGAATTTTATTTATTTATTATTATTTATTGTAAGTTTGATATATAAATGTATACAATACAATTTATTGACTTAGTGCTAGAATTAACAATTCATTCATCTATAATATTTTTAATTTGGCCTAACCATTAAAGTAAATAGAAGATTTTGATATTTAATTTTGGGAGAAAAACTAATTACAATAAACCCAGTGAGAGTAAATTAAAAAAAAAAAAAATAAAAATAAAAATAAAAACTACTCTTACATACTAATTAAAGCTTATACTAACCTATCATAAACATAATTCCCTGATTAAGGGATTTTCAGACCATGCACATTTCTCAAAAAATTTATCAACAATGCGTTTTATTTTGTCTGCTATTAATTCTACATTGGCCTTAACATGTAGCTCAGTGGTAGAAAAGTGCCACGGTAGGTTTAATACCATTTTTAAAATTTTATTTTGTAATATTTGTAATTTATTTAAGTGTGTTTTTGCGCATTGAGACCAAATTGGAGCAGCATAGAGCATAAAAGCTTGAAAAATTACTTTATAAATTATGAGCTTATTTTCCTGGTTTAACGTAGATCTTCTGTTGATAAACGGATACATTGTTCTTATCAACAAGTTAGTTTTATGGGTCACGGTAGTTATATGTTTATTAAAGGTAAGTGTTTTGTCGAGGGTGATACCAAGGTATTTAACATGATCACACCACTCAATTTCTGACCCGTTTAGTTTTAGTTTGGTATTTGGCAGGTATCGCTCGTTTCGTCTGCGCGTAAAAAACATAGCTTGGGTTTTGCTCGGATTGAGTTTAATTTTCCATTGGTGAAAGTACTCATGCACTCTGTTAAGCCCTAGTTGCAATTTCGAGCAAATATAAGGACCATTCTCATGTGAACAATAGATGGCAGTGTCATCTGCAAAAATTAATGATGCACAATTTTCTATTTGCGGATAATCTGCCGTGTAGATGTTGTAGAGTACCGGACCAAGAACCGATCCTTGGGGAACTCCCGCAGTAATTGGGAGTTGATTGGAAGACCCAGTTCCAAGTTGTACTTTGAAGGATCGCTCAAATAGAAAATCTTTAACTAGCTTGGTTAGTTCAATGGGGAAACCAAAGCACATCATTTTATGAATTAACGCATCATGCCAAACGGAATCGAAAGCAGACTGCACATCAAGGAGAATTAGACCGGTCGATTTTTTAATGGCAAGTTGAGATTTGATATGCCTAGACAACCTTAATAGGGGATGGTATGTGTTGTGTTCTGGTCTAAATCCAAACTGTTGATTTGGTAATATACTATGATTATCAATAAAATCCATGATTTTCATTTTTATAATTTTCTCCAATATTTTGGCAATATTGCTTAGGAGACTAATAGGTCGGTAACTAGATGGATCTTCTGGCTGTTTACCAGGTTTCAATATTGAAATAACCTTAGCAATCTTCCATCTCCGCGGAAAATATTGCAACTTAAGGCATGAATTTATAATAAAAGTTAAGTACACAAGACCTGGTTTGGGAAGTAACTTTAGGCAACTATTTGGTATACCATCAAAGCCAGGCGTTTTATTAGATCGCGAGCATTTTATTATGTTTTCGATTGTTTTAGGTCTAACGTACCATGAATTTTCAATACGGGGACATGTCGAATCAAGGACTGACATGGAAGCTGCAACTTGCTGAATTGTAGCAGTGTTGCTGAGATTGGCAGAAACAGTAAAGTTGTTGGAAAAATGTTGGGATAGTAGCATCGCTTTTTCGTTGCTAGTAAAGTACAACGCACCCTGATGCTTCAGTACAGGACAGGTTTTGCGCTTGTTTTTCACTATTTTTGTAACCTTCCAAAAGGGCTTTGAGCACTTTTCTAGACCCTGCAGAAGAGTGCTCCATTTTTTATTCCTGTAGTTCATAACCGCGTTTTTTATGAGGTGATTGAGCTTAGAAAGCTCGGTTTTGTACCACGGTAGTCTGTAACGAATCCACAGTCTACGTATTCTATTTCTTTGCGCTATCATATCCGTTATGTTTTTAGGTAATTTATTTTGCGTTAAATAAGTAGGCACATGCGGGACTGAGGCTTTAATACTTTCGTTTAGGGCATTATAAAAAGAATTTATCATATTATCAATGTCATCGGTATGGTGTATAGCATTCAGCGAGAGATTGGTCAGTTTTGGTAATTTCTGTTTAAGTACATGACGATATTTGAGCCAATTAGCATGTTTAAAAAGTGGTCGGAGTGTGCTATGTTTAGTAGGCTGAATATGGAGTTCAGTGTAAATGAACAAATACTCATAATCACAAATCACAACTTATGGGAACTAGCAAAAACACTAGAAAAAATCAAAATGAAAATTTAATGAGTAATCAGTGTTGTTAGTTAGTGTTCTTCCATGAAGGTTTAATTCAATTTGTTCTTTAAATAACTTCAAACATACTTCAGCGATCAACCCAAATTTATATTTGAAAGTTTTTATAATAAAAAAGTTTTATATTATTTTCACTCTTACTCAGTGTAGTAGCAATACTGTAAAATACATTGTAAAATTCAATAAGTCAAAGTTAAACTGAAGATGATTTCATACTTTTAAAAAAATATTTCATTTTAACCTAACAAATATTTAATTTAAAGTTAGGGTGCGATAGTTCAAAACTGCTTTGATATGCAGTAGAAATCATTTTGATCGTTCTGATCACACTTGAAACGAAACTAAAAAGTGTTTAAATCAAGCGATGCGAAAAAGATGTAAGTATCTATAGAAAATATCAGATCTTTCGCTCACTTAATTTAATTAGACATTTTTACTTATAAGTAACCTATTAGACCATTCCTGCAGAGGTGGTATACTCGAAGTTGAGGGGGTATACTCGAAGTATATCATATTATATTTAATAGAATTTTTGTATGTTTTTTAAGGAGACAGCCACTCAATTAAAGGTTACAAAACAAACTTCGTAATTTTGCAAAAACTCTTCGAGGAATATTATTAGACATTTAAACTTAAATATTAATTTTACATTTTGAACACCACGACTACAATTAAATTTATATTAGAATGAAATTAGAAAACCTTCTTCACCTAAGATAATAATTAATATAATATTCTTGGGGGGATGTCCTGCCAGAAATGTATAAAAACAATTTATAGGTTTTATAATTGAGCACACAGTAATTAACATTATTCAAATAGCATTAGGTTTAAATATTTCAATTACATTAAAGTAGATATTTTTATAAAGATTTAGTTTAGATAATTTGAATAGTAGATTTCACCATTTTTGACCAATCATTGGTTTTCAAATACTCCTTCTAAAAATATAGATAAATGCAAATTACCTTCGAGCCAATAATAAATTTTTAATATATTTCTAATGATAATTTTCACTATTTGACGCGCATAAATTTCGTCACGCTTTGATTAAATTAATTAGCAGTTTTATGAGCTGCTTTTAATGTAGTTTTACGACTGAAACAAGTTCTATGAAATGTTAGTGTGCAATATATAATAAACGCGCCCTAGTGTTAGTTAAGAGTTAGGCTTATTGACAAATTGTTTAATTTAAATTATAAGAATGCTTTAACCGTCGAGTGTTACTAGATATTTTAAAAATTTTGCACTAATCTCAACAAAAATATCCGCATATCAACATTTTCCACAAAATCCAAACACCTTTAGGCAGGAGCGGGAAGAGATAATTTTTAATAGGTTTTTGGTTAGGCCATTAAATTTAACGTTCGAAAATGAAATTTACCATATTTATCGTAAGAAGCCGCGTAGAACACACAAATGGTCACGTAAATGCAGATAACTAATTTAACTACGACAGTGGTGCAATGCACTGCAATTCTTGAAAAACGTGTAAAATTATTTTCGCTTCCTTCTCAAGTTTTTGATAAGGAAAAAACATAAGCATATGTTATTACGAAAACGTGTTTTAGTGGCTGCACTTTATGGGAATCGGTTATCGTTCTGCAATGTCTAATACGTCAATTAAATTTTTCTAATATTCGGTTAGGAATTTCCATACTACCGACAAGTTTTTAGATGTATTAGGTACGAAAACATCTATCTGCCAACGATTTTAAATAGATATTTATATTTAATGTTTAATTTTATAATTTCTCCTACTTCGTTGCGTATTAAAGACAAGAAATGAACATCTCACCTGTAAGGGCCATCCAAGGATACCTTGGCAAATCGGCAATACTTTGTCCTGTTCCTCCAGTTGATACGACTCCTGAGGATGGTTGTGTGCATGCATTTCCCAGCGAGTCAACGCCAACACCAATTGCACCCGCCGATGCAGCCGAAACAGCTGATGCTGCGGCTGCTTGATGGTAGAATTGTGCAAAACTTGAAGCACTTCCAGGTACACCCATTGATTGATAATTCATTACGCTATCGGTATATCTGAGGAAAATTAAAAAAGATAGATATTATATATTACACAAATGTTTTATCATTTTGATCAAAGTTATCGTTTCCAATAAATTACGCCGAGCCACAGTGTTACAAATCATCAAAAAGCTGGCCAAAACCCGAAATGCCGTCGGATATGATAGACATTAAGTATACTTAATAATTTAATAATTTGTTTGTTTGTTAATAATTTCAAATTTGTTATCAAAATTCAGAGCTTCAGAATGGCGGACAAGAAATACTTAACTCAATCGATCGGTGTTCGATAAACCCAGAAACGCAATTACGTCAAAATCAACAGATTTTGATTTGAGCGCAATTCAAACAACGTAAAATATTATTTGTTCGAGAATCATAGAACCAGACGGAATTCAGTATAGTTCGAATCATATAATATTTTAAATTAGTGTGCCACTTTTAACATGGACAGTAGACTTTTATTCTGTAAGGTGATTTTCTAGAGGTCAAGGTTAGGTCAGGTGAAGTTAAAATGGTAAAACGCGAATTGATTTAGTAAAAAGTAATCCTTCTCCAAAGATGTTGACGAACGGATATATTCCTGGAATTTTTTTTTATTGTTACACAAATGTCGTTTTGTTAAAACTTTTAAAGTAACTAGTCATTTTTGAATATATCATCTTTTTGATTACTTTTTTCCACTCTTTCTCTTGCATAAAAAACACTTCTTATAAGACAACCATCCTGTTTGCAACTGGACTTACATTTTATTGCAAACCACCCACAACGCAATTACACCGACGCAAACGATAACGCAAATTTTACGATGGATTTCAGTCATGCGTTTGCGCTGACGCAATTTATTGCAAACCATAGCTTAACTATAGTAATATACTAAAAAATAAGGAAATGGAAGGTTGCATGTTTGAAATTGTATAACCCAATTTGACTTAGATATTAGATAACTATGTCGAATAATAATAAATTTTTTTTTAAATAGCTTTGACACAAATCAAAACATCTATATTTTAAAAGATGTTTTCCGCAACCAACCTAGTTGAAAAATGCATTATACTTAAGTTTTGATTTATAAAATACTTGATTTATATGGTTACATTTTCATAAGGTTTACAAATAAAATAATATGATATAGTAATTTTGTGTTTTTTGTTCTATATATGGAACCAATCTCAGTTTTTCAATAAAATCTTTGCTATCATGAACATATCTATGATATTTCAAATAATAAATAGAAAAACACGATTTACATTGAAGAAAATATTCCATTGTAAGATTAGATATGCGCGTTTTTGATTAACACATATTTATAATTTGTTGCGGATCGTTGAATACCATATTTAATAATATTTTATTTGAGAACAATTATGAAACGCATTAAATAAGATATTCAACAAAGTTAAATTTTGATGCTACAGCAAAATTCTTTGAAAATTGCTTTTTGTCAAATTAACAACGTGATTTTTCTCTGGTACTGATTATTTTTTTATAAATTCTTGATCTGTCAACTAAAACTCAACTACAGTGTGCTTAACATGTTACCCAGAACTTACTTCCCTGCTGATAAAAATGAAATGATCGAATGAAAATTACAATATAAAAATTAAAAGCAAATCAACATATGTTGATTATAAGTAATAATAATACGAAGAACAAAATTCCACATAAAAACAAATTCCAGAAACAAGAAAGTAAACAAAGATAATAATCAGATCTTAAATAAAAGCGAAAATTTATTTAATTTGAAATAAAGTGCTTTCAGTCGTAAAATAAAATAAATGTCTTGTTTTTTTTTTTAAATAACTATGTGGGCGTATATCACTTGATTTGTCAACCTTTCCCTCGTAAATTATGAAAGCATTAAAATAAAAATTAAACATCAATAAAAATACAACAGGTGAAAATTGTAGAAAATATTTGTTTTTGATATTATTTTCAATAAATCAGGATATAACAACCAAATGTGTCCAATATATTTCCAACACAATTTATTTGGATATAACTCATATTAAAAGAAAAAATATTATAATTATTTCATAAATTGGAAGATGCCTTTCTATGCCCGACTTTTCTTTATTAAATTTATTTTTTATTTTTTTAATTAAATTACACCAGCAAATTAGTATTTTATCTTAATTGACAACAGAAGCGTAAATAAGTATTTCCGGTTAACGATTTAAATAACATATGCATACTTTTTTTTATCTCTGAATTCTTCTAATTTTTTGTAATTTTTCTTCAATAATTTCACGGTTTTTACCGTTTTTAATTCTTTTTGGCACGAAAACTAACCAATTAGTCGATTATTTATAATCATTTTCTAACAGTGACCGCTTCTTAATATCGCCTAATTTCGAGATAATTTTTCTCGATTTTATCAATTTCAAATTTTAATTAACGTTTTATAAGTGAGAAACGAATTTGTTTAAGAAATTTCCTCAATAAAGAGCGCCCACATTTGATTCATGCTAAATTAATTATTTCCTCCCGTTTTTACGAAGTACGAAAGTGTGTTAAAAGGGTTAAAGGGTAAGCCATGTCCCCATACTAAATTTAAGATTTTATCTAATTTTTATCTGAGGTTTTTAGAAGAATATTTTACGACAGTTTTTGACAGGTTATTTTTGATATGAAATAAAAACGAAATCTTTAAGTAAAGTATTATATGCTTCTATTAATTATGTGCAGAATTATTAAAGTAAATATAATTTTAAATGAGGTTAATAAGCTCATTAGCTTATTATTAAACTATATTATAAAATGCAGCCTACGAAATGCCTAATTTCTATAAATCTGTAACAAAATCTGTGACGTTACACATTGGAAAGTTCAATCAACTTCGTGAGTAATCAGTTGTAAAATGTCATTCACGCTACGTTTAGGTCATAGGACATGTTTGGTTAGTAACATAGCAAATAATATAAGTACACAAGTTAGTTTATTAAATACTTCATTTTTAAGAAATGTATATAACCTTAAAATTTATGTATATAGCAAAACCCAGAAATTTAAACTTGTGGAGTTTATGCCGGAGAAACTTAAATTTGCTAGATACAAGTTTAGGGGAATAAATGGTTCCGAGGCAAATAAAAACATGGAGATCACTGGCTGCGAGATTTAGTGTGATCAGAAATTACCAAACTTTACTAAATTATTATACATAGATGTTTAACTTTACAATTTTGATTTCAGAATTCAATTAAATGATTTACAGACCACTAGAAACCAGTTTTTATGAAAGACCATCCACCACATTGTTTAACGACGCCATTTTGATATCCGAATTGTACGTCATTTTGGTTTGGCGATTATGAAATTTAAAATGTTGATATCGGAACTCAAATAAGTGACCCCTAATAACCCTACATACCAATTTTTATGATAATCCGATTAAATTTAATACTTTTGGTTCACCATATTGAATTTCTAAATTTTTGATAACAGATTTCAAATCAGCAACACTAAAAACGCCTGTGCACTTAATTTCAAACATTTCCGACGGCATTACGAGCAGTGGTGGATTTACCAGCAGGCTGAGTAGGTTGGAGCCTAGGGCGGCAGATTTTAGGGGCGGCAAATTTGGGGCCAAAATTTTTTTTATATCTTACAGAAATTAAAAAGATTCATATTTATATACCGAAAATAGTAGTCCGTGGTTTCGCCGGCTGTCGCCGTAGGCGAGACTCTCGGGATCAAGCGCCCTGATCCTACCAGTAGATATAAATTATATATAAATATAAGAGATAATAAATCGAAAGGCTACTACGAGTAGACTGCACACTTTGTTTTAAATAACAACAAAAAATGAAAACCAAAAGGAATAAAGAAGTGTATAAAGAATAAATAGAAAAATATTTTAAATTAAAATTGTAACACATCTCACAATTCCCAAAGAAAGTCTTGTAATTTGCAGCAAAGCAAATATACAGAATAGAAAATCGCGCAAAAAGGTATTGTAAAACTTTCATAACTTAATTAATTGAATTTCAGCCGGATTGTTACCAGATAATGGAATATATTGTTTATAAACTGTAAGTAAACGTAATACAAATTATTTATTTACTTTTACCGATTGTACATTTTTTTGTAAGTAGTATTAAGCCATACCTTACCCCGCCTTATTAGTAGTACATAATTGAGCTTGTATTAGCTCAGAAATATACCCAAAACCTATTTCTTGCGCAATCTTATCCAAATCTTTAATTAGTATGATTGTGAACCAGGGTATCGAATTGTAGAGTACGGAAGAGCGGCAAAATAGCCTACTGGCGGCAAATGTGTAATCCGCCACTGATTACGAGTTCGATCTCCCGATCTCGTCACTAGTGAGTGTTTTCTCACTTAAAGTTACAAAAGCTGACTTCTGGACAGACAATGAACGAAATTTCAGAATTCCGAAAGTTCTCAATTTTAAAATTATCATATTACATTGAAATTAAAGTGCAATTTGTGTCAAAACCTTGTTTGACTGTATATTCGTTTGAATTTGCATAAATGGTTTTAACCTGCTCCTGGTTGCGGATATCAAAAACTAAGGGTATACATATATCCTTATTTTTTAATACAAAAGATGAAATATATATAAAATATCTTGTTTACAACATCTTACGTCCAAACAGGATTTTAACCTTGAATCATTTTAAGACTAAAATTCACTAAACTCATTCATTTTTTGAGTCATAAATCAGCAGGGTAGACGTCTTCTTCACTATTGATACTTCGTTAAGGGACCTTCTCGCTAAAAAGGGTTATTGCCGAAAAATTATTCTTTTATGGTTTTAGTCATTACGAGACATTTGCGAAAAGTACTTATAGCTATATTTAGTTACAAGGACACTTTTTCAAGTATTTAGTAATTAAACTTGAAGGGCATCGAATGAAGGTTTTAACGTCAATTATACCTCAACTCCTTAAAACGGTTGACGCCTTCTTCGACACAATGGCAATAAATTATGAGAATGAGAATATGAACAAAATGCTGAGCCAATTATGCTGTAGTATGGAATATATAATGCTGTTCATAAAAGAGAAATATTTGAAAATTCCGCAAATTGAAGATTGTTGTCAATATTGATTTATCACCTAAGCTCGTTAATCAGTCGTCAAGATGTCGCCCCCTTTTTAGGAGACAGAACGTCTGAAGACACCTTTCTTAAATTCTATCTAGCCGGAGTTTCCTGTGCGCCAGCGCGTTCTATCTGTCGGATCTGTCGGATCTGTCGGATCTGACGGCAATTAAGGCGCACTAAAACCCCAATAAATAAAAACAATTGCACCTCATTATTCATGTCATGTGCCGCCGGGAGCTGGCGTGCGGAGTGCACCTCCCGATCGAAATGCCAAAAAGAAAGGCAGTTGTAAAATTTTTATGGTCCTGTATTCAAATAAGTACGCCTTGGGTGGCATAGGAGAAGTCGACGGCAGCGACGGCGGCGGTGACAAAATAATGCGCGGCCGTAAAGTTCATTGAATTGGTTTCTTTTTTAGGCCATAAAAACACACTTTGTTTACCTGTGCGATGTGCTTACACGGTGGAATTTTGTTTGGTCATTAGATCATGAGCCCAGTGCCTTCGGACAGGGGACACACGAAATTGAGATGTTTTTTTCGGGCCAAAAGGTAATCGGAGGTGTGGGAAATGTTGTTTTTTACGCTATAAACATTTTTGGACATCTTGTCTTAAATGCACCTTTCTTGTCAAGCAAACAACTTAGTTTTAAGTTGTTATACGAATTATAAAAACTGGATAGCTTCAGTAAATCGTCTAAACAAAGTAACCTAAGTACTTTTACTCAAGTAACAAACGATAATATCAACATCAACAATTGGAACCATTCCCTAAAATATATTTTGCACGGTAAATTTTATTTAAAGATTTCGTTTTTATACTATTTTTAAAATAAGGTGTTTAAAAAATAAAACTGGTAAAACTGAACATTTTAACTGCATACATACGAATATTTCTACTGCCATTTTTTAATTCCGTGCGCAATAAAAATCATTTAAGTAAGAGTTAATTTATAAAAGGATAGAAATAAGTTAATAATAAAATAAAATGAATGAACTCCTCGAATACATCGATATATTAATAAATGTTTAACTTAACCCTTATCGGACGTTAGCCTTTTATAAGAGAAATGCAACTAAGATTACTTGATATAAAGAAATAGTTTTGTTTATGAAACTATTTATGTTTACACTTTAAATGCTTACATTTCATTAAACGTTTAATTTTTGACGTGACTTTGCAACTTAAATACGGCCGATAAGGATTATTATGAGGAGATTTATAAATATTTAACCAAAAACCAAACACAATTGTTAGTTACGGATTTCACCGATTCGAGATTGCCTCTTATTCCTCTACCATCGAACTAGAATCACATTAATTACTATCATGTAATGAAAGTAAAATAGTACCAATCAGGAAGAAAACATTAATAATCTATGAAAGTGATGATATTAATTAAATTTTTGATTAAATCTTTAAGGATCTTAATTTCTTCTTTTTTTTAATTTTATAAATATACTGATATTCTTATGTTACTCAAAATATATATATTTACTTTGAACGTAAAAATAAATGACTAAATTATGCACATTTTAGTCCGTTTTCGATTAACACAGTTTTACGTATACAAAAGCTTTGTTACGATTTTTCTGAGAAACCTATCTGCTGTATGTATATTTTAATACTGCGGTATATTTTAATACTTTTCGCACTATTACGCGGAGAAAATTATGACCAGCAAGACCTTTGTTTACTATATATAGTAAATAGGAAGAGTACAATAACTACCGAAAATGATGGCTAAAATAATGGTGTACGTAACACTATATAGCATGGCAGTTTTTAGAATAGAATAGAAACGAATTTATTAATATAACATACAATGAGTATTGAGAACTCATACGAGATTACAGTGATTACAATCTTAGTTCTTTACAATCTGTAATGTAGTTGCGAACAGGTGAAAAGACAATTAATAGGATATTATAAGTGAAGGGAAAATTGAAAGAATGCAAAAACCCTTACTAAATATACTATATTAAATTACTTACTAACCTAATTATTGCACTAACCTAATGTTATACTGATTTATAAAAGAAAATTATTGATTATATTGATTTTGATGAGACAGGGTACTTTGCACAAGTAGAAACAAGATCTATATTGACCTTCGTGTAGAGAAAAACCATCAGATTAAACATTATCGTTTAGATTTTATTTTGCAATCTTTGAAGCTTATTACTATGCGTATGTGGATCAGATGTATAGATATTATACAACAAAAGACCCAGAACGGATCCTTGAGGAACTCCAGTAGGGATTTTGCGCAGGGAGGGCATTTCAGCACCATATGGCAGTTTATCGAATAACTATAGCTTCTAAAACAAACTCACATGTGTAGCACTCAGTGTCATATTAGAAAATGTAGAACTGAAAACAATATTTTTATACCGTTTTGCGTCATAATACATAAAAATATATTTGTGGTTTTTGAAATAAGAACTATATAGAAAGTTTGTGATAACGGCGTCCATGAATAATGTTCTATCTCCTAAATTTCTTTCTTTCAGTCTAGAAATACATTACTTAAACAACAATAAGACATATTCAAAGAAACGTTCATTTGCCACCCTTGCCTGAAATGATTACATAATCGATTCTATTACTTACATATGAATTTTCACCAAAAAAAAAAAAAAAGCAGCCAATCCTGCAGGATATGATGGTCTGTGCAAAATTTTGTATAGTAGAACATAAAGCTCTAAACCCTATATTTTTTAAAGTTTTAATATTATAATATACCACCTGCAACCTTATTACCCTTGACAAAAGCAAAACATTATTGAAATTTTACCAAATCTTATGTTTTGGCCAGAATGAAGAATTAAGCCAAATCGTAAAGATATTGTAGAGATAATGGCACGTTGCTAATCAATATAGATTTTTATGTAGAGAGCAGACAATTAATTTTATAACCTTGCTTTCATAAAATTTAATGTTATCCGCTTTCCATATTCAATAGAATTCAATAGTTTTAGTTTATTCATTAACCCCAATTTAACTTTATTTAACTAATTCACAAAGTACAGTACACATTTCACGAATTTTCGATATTTGAGTTCAAATTTTTATATGAGAATTTGCTATTGCAATAATTTCTCTTATCCGTGCGGTAACCTACACATTTTATACTGTAATTCAATTTTACTAAATTTGTTGGAGCATTAACTATATTTAATATTCTTTTGTATAATAAGTATGACTTCTGTTTCTACAAAATATATGGTTGGCTCCTATAATGGTAGTACAATATTTGTTGTACTTTGTCCAGCACACATTTTTTTCCATGTACTAACTTTTCAGTCTTTATTTATTTAAATAATAATAAATTAAGTTTAGATATAAGTATATATCCACAATTAAACTTATAAAGTACCTATATGGCTATAATTTTCTCCCTAATTTCAACTTCATAACAAAGGAATACTGATAATGGAAAATACAAGGAAAAAGAAGAATGGGAAATTTGTTTGACAATTTTTTAAATCATCAACCATTTTTTTACAATCGACCACACCTATGAAAACATTTAAAATTGTAATTTTAATTATTATATATATTTTTAGTACCCATTTTATCTCTGTACAATCTGGGCATGTTTTGATATTGTCATTTTGTATAAAAGAAATTATGAGTAAAAACAATGAATTTACTAAACAAGTACTTTTAAATATTTTCTTTGCGTTTGATGAAAACGTTTTTGATTAATAATTGTGGAACAAAAGTATTTCCCAAAAATCTACAGGGAATTAATTTTGACGATGTTAAAAGAGCAAACGAGCTATACAAATTACCGAGTGTTTCATGACTGTGGATATTCAAACAATTTCTAAGGAATTTAACTTCACACGTAAATGCGATAGATTAATTGATTGAACTTTAGATTTTTCTTTGATATCTCGATTTTAACTACTAGCGAATCTATTGCTATGTAACTATTATAAAAAGGTAATGAATGAAGAAAAATTAAACCATAATATTCAATTCGCTTTAGTTGTTTATTTAAAATTTACGTTTTAAAGCTGTAATACTGTAGTACTGCATTAAAAATTAAAAATAAGAAAGAAAGGCTATAAAAAAGGTATTTGTATGATTAATATCACAAATTTATCTTTACGTATCTATTTTAAAAGTAAACCTTTTTGAATGATTTTTATTTCGACGTAAAGAAGCCGGCGTGATTTGCAGGCAATAAATAATTAAATGCAAATTATATTACAACGAACGAAGCATTTAACAAATATCATTAATGATGTTTTCTCTTTTTGTTTTTTGCTTAATTTTAATACTAATATATTTATTTGACTACACAATACCAGAAAAAAAAGGATTTGGCAACAAAATTTGAATGGGAGTGTTCAGCATTTTCTTATTTTTAATTCATTCATTAAATTTATTTTACTTGAAACGAAATTTGAATGATTTATAACTCTTGCTATTATGCAAATGATACGATTAAAATAGTTAAATAAATAAAGTATTATGGGATTCAAATTATTCATTCATTTATGTTTACTCAAAACTAAAAATAATGAATTAAGCTCAAAATACTTTCAAAATTTTCCAATCTGAGTTCTCTCAATTTTCCGCCTATTTTGATCTTGACCCTTGATTTGATGAGGTAATTAAAAACATATAGCAATTAATTAGGCAAAGTTTACATTCGTCAAAACAACAGATAACGTTTGACCTATCGAACACCCGTTTTATTTTATAGTACCCTAGACAGATTTTTAAAAACCTGAACAGAATTTTGCTTGTTCATTGTTTGAATAAATATGTTTATATAATTATACTAGATGCCTACTATAAAAAGTTTGCTCGATAATTAATTTTATTCCTACGAAAAATAATATAAGATTCTGACTACTACCACCTTCACTTACTCAGACTTAGGACTTTAAAGTGGTTTTCTAGTTTTATTTTTCATCAAACCACTCGGGAAAAATGCTGTAACCGCTTTGAAACAGAATAAGATGAATTATTTATTATAAAATTTTTAATCTGATAAGGATTTGAGATCCCCCTTTATCAATTTTCATACGAAATCTAAAGGACATTGTTCTACATATTAATTTGGCACAAAAGACCGTTTGGTTCGCAGTGCAAACCATGAGGGTCACCCCTAACAATAATAATACATATTAATTCTAAAATTAAGAAGAATAAAACTGTCTTTGTTCGACCAGATAATATGTAAATTAATCAAAATAAATTTGTTAATCCAAATGTAAATGCATAGATACTTTTTACATAAAGTAACAAAAACAATTTTTTTTGCGATATCTTCTGCTTTTCTTTATATGTTTTTGTCTAAAAACATTATTACATATGTTACGAAATTATCCCGCCGCTATGCCATATGGAAAGCTAACCAGAGCATGTCGGCATTAACAGACACAGCTTATAAATCAGCAATTTGATATCTATCAGCTACAAACTCAATAATTAAAACGAAATCAGTTATCGATAGAATATGTTGCGATTATGAAGCTAGATATAATATTTAAATTTTCAATGCAACTTGAATGTAGATACATTTAGGTGTAGGAGAAATGTTAATTTCTCTAAGAGTTAAATTAACTCTTCTAATGCAACACATCTTTGTAGCCAAATTAAGACTTTTTCGTAGTTTAATTGTGTGACTTTAAGGTGTAAGTACTATTGATCTACCAACCTATTTATGATAACACCATATGAACATTTCGTAATATTACAAGTAACAATAGTAATATTATATTGAACCAGTTAAAAGCAAAGATTCTTTCAATATATTTATTATTATTATTATTGTTAGGGGTGACCCTCATGGTGGGCACTGCGACCAGGCGGTCTTTTGTGCCGAATCCCCTTTACAGTAAAAGACGATCTGCTACCCTAAGGAACGCCAGAAGGTCTTTTACAGAAGATGAACGAGCTTCAGCCGAGTCCAGGAACTCTTGACCGAAGATCCCTCTTCTTAACCGTGCTAAAGCCGGACAAGCACACAAAATGTGTGATGTAGTTTCGTCGTCTTCAAGACACAGACGACACTCCGTCTCATTTGACAGACCTATTTTATTTAGGTGGTATATTAGCCCACGGTGGCCAGTTAGGTAACCTACCAACAGTCTGAGATCCGCTTTACTCAAAACATTGATTTCAGTGTAGGTATAGGGTCTGACGAGCTCTTTAGCTTGCCGGATCCCAGGGAAGTTATCCCAGTGTACGCACTGTAGATTCCTGACCCATTCTTCTATCACAGCTTTGGACGAAGACCAGCCAATGCTGCAGAAGGGCTCAGGACCCTTGAGTCGAGAAGATGAACCTTCCCTGGCAAGTTCATCAGCAACCTCATTTCCCTTAACGCCGGAGTGTCCCGGTACCCAACAGAGGGTGACCCTGTTGGAAGTTGCTAAGTGTTGAAGGGTATCAAAGCATTCTTTAACAAGTCTAGACGAGAAGCGCCATGACGAGAGTGCCTTGAGGGCCGCTTGGCTATCGGAAAAGATAGTGATATTGGCACCTTTAAGTCTCTTCTTTCAATATAACAATATAGTAATATAATAATAATAAAATATTTATGTAATTACTTCTGCACCCCTATAAATTTGTGTAATTAAAAAAATATCGCGATTTAAAACATCGTCAATGATAGGTTTTAAGGGTTAACAGATTTAACATTTTCTATTCGATTCATTTGATATTGGCATCTTTGTAAATAATTTATTGAGTTTCTTGACGATATAACTACATTCTAAAAAAATTTCTTTGAAGATGTATGTACTATATTTATAATTATTCATTAAAATTACATATTTTGTTTAAAAGAGTTAGTAAATTTACACAAAATGGTTATTTCGCAATTTGCAATTAGATTCATTTTGCAATATTCAATACATTTTCCAGGCATTATGGAAAAACACCTAAGAGTGGGAAAATTAAGTACATAATCATAGTAAAAAGAATATATAAGTTCTATTCTACAGTATTATTCTAACAAAAGGGAAAATTTAACTTGTATTAGAAGTAGAATTTTGTGATATTGCTACGATTCTCGATGTAACTCCTTTAGCTTTTAATTTATGAACATTTTCATCATACGAAAATTACTAAGAATTTACAATTTTACTGATGTCCTGGTAAAAATTCTATATACAGAAATGTAACATAAAAATAGCAGTTGTGAATTTTCTATTGTGATTTTGATTCTCATAATTAACTACAGCCTTGCCGAAAATAATTTATATCTTTATTTTTTATACAAGCTTAACAATTATGAAAATCAGTAGAAATATAGTTCAATATTTATGATAAAACACACATATGGAGTGTGAATTAGGTTCTTTTATAGTGAAGATTATTTTCTCCTTTCTCTGCTCTATGACCCTAGAATTTTTTCTAGTTATTCATAACTACTTTTCTAACCAACTTTAACTATTTCTTGAAATTTGTACAAATAATTAAAAATGATTAGTTAATGATACCACTAAAATTTATAAATGTTTAGTTATAATTATATATTTATAGTCAATTAAACAGTTATCACAATTAACTACACTTTATAGTTAAAAATTGACTAGATATAACTATTTTTTCTAGTTATCCCAAAACGGAGTATTTGACAGAGTAGAAATTTCTCTGGCTGGATTATTTTGTAGTAATTTTACACCACATAAGAATAATAATATAATGCAGGCAATTAATTCTTTATAAAATACCTTTACCCAAAGTTTACAAGTACTGAATGCAAATTATTTGGATATCAAATTTTTGAAGTAAATAGTTTATCAAAAGGTAGTAGCATCGAAATGGAAGTTTTACATTTTAAAAAGCATGTGTAGGAAATTTATTTTTTGATACAACACATACTTAGTTAATAATTAGAATATGATCATTCGTAGAAAAAAATCGTTCTTTATCTTTTTATGATAGCTAATTTGTAGTAAATACAATACATTTCTAGAGAACTAAAACATGATACTAGAAAGAGGTAAGATTTACCTGTTTTACCTGGTTTGTCGCAAAACAAGTACTGAACTTAACACAGAACTATGTCGTTAATGCCAGGCATGATTTGTGTGTTACGAGTCTGCTTAAGTTTCCTCTATAGTGAGAGGTTTGATAGGCATCAAGAGGTTTTATCTACTAATTTCACATTCACTGTTTTTACTCATGCATTGCATTGGTAAAATCGGAGGAAATATTTTATAGTACAATTTTAAAAATGTAATGAAGAGCCAATAATATATACTTATTATTTACTACCAATTGAACCAAATTCCTTTCCCCTTTTAATAGTTCGACAAATAATAGTTATGATAAATATCTAGAAATGGATCAATTTTGTCTTAAACTAAAATATCCAGTTTTTATTGAGAAAAGAACCAAGCGGTTTTAGTTTTTTATTTATCTCTTAGAATGTTTTTTTTTTTAAGAGTAACAGAAAACTAAATTTGAAATTTCATCTTTTTTTATTGATTTCATCCAAACCTTTAACATACTAGATGCTACCTATTTTCCAAACTTCATTGAAAACCTAATATTAGCATTTAAGATATTACTTGTTTTCTAAAAAGTGCATTTTTCTCATAGTTTAAAAGCTTACTTGTACATAAAATATTTATTATATTTTGAAATCACTTATCTTAATATCAAATACACTGCCAATGGGGTTTGGCAGTAAAATATAAGAGTTAAAGTAAAAGTTATATTGAAATTAACGTTTTCAAGGTATGTATAAGTTAAGCTTTTTATTGGTGCTTTAAAGTTAAAATAATCTTTCTAAAGTTCTAAAGTTCAAAGTTACAATATCAAAGAGTAGAATCGTTTTATAATGAAAAATTGAATTCTTAAATACTCACTAACAAATTGTTTGAAGCATTGAGCTATTAGGAAGCAGTTGGCTGTTGGCCAAAGTAAAATGTATTACAGACAATAATAATAAAATTAAGAAAAAACGAATAGCTTAATAAAAATAAACTGTGTCATAACATAAATTTTCCGACGGCTTTTCAAGGTCTTTCCCACAAATCCTCAGTATTGTATACTACATATGAAAAGATTAGTTCAAAATTTAGCTCACCTGCATGATTTATCTTCTAGTCCAGAGAATCCTGGCATTCCAGACAGACTGCTGTGGGTCGTCGGATGGTTCGAAACGTAAGGGTACATTTTGCTAGCCGGGGGCGAGTTCGGACTGCCGTCAGAGGAGGTTAAAGGGCTGCCCTCCGAGTTTGAGGCGGCGGCGGCGACGGCGTGATGTGATGCTGCGGATAGGGCTGACGAAACGGCTGCGGCGGCTGCTGCGGCTGATACTGCTGTTGAATTTGAATGATTTTGTTGTGTTGATAAATGTGAACTAATAAATGGTTGAAACTGTGGATATTTTGGTAGCATACTATCGAAAACAAACTTTGACATTGCACATCATCTGGTCTTATGTGTCCTTTTTGTCTTTTCTTTCTCTTTTTGAATTATATGAATTATATAGAGGTATATATTAAGTTTTAAACAAGAAATATCGATTAATACTTTTACTCAATCTTATAGGTTAGAGAGATATTAAGTGCAAAAGATACAGTTCTTAAGGGTCTGCACTTTATTTATTTTAGATAAATTACTTTTAATTTTTCTTTTCCTTTTTTTAGTTATAATACCGCAATTTACATGCAATTAATTTAGACCCATGCAACTCCTGCGCCTGTTCAGTTTGTTTCACACAGTAAAACTAAGTTTTAGAGGAATTAGGCATTACCTTTTTTGCTATAATCAAAATTTTATCGTTTTAAATCCATTTGATAATAATAGATAACAAACAGAAGTGGTTTTATATCAATTATTCAATTATAAATAATCCGATTTTATATTTTCAAACGCGACAAGAACACTTTAAAAACTGCACTATTCGAATTAAAAAAAAAAATACATATATATAAACAAACAAAAACAACCACACAAACAGCTGATTTGTATAATTTGGGGGCAACCGCTTTTATTTTCGCGCCAAAACAAAATTATTTTGCCCTAATTTATTCTTTTGTAACAGCGATAAAACGTACAATCACTTCTAAATTATGGAAAATATCACCCCCGGGGTGCAATCAATTGACCGTTCTCTCGTTTATTCACACACTATAAACCATAAAAACAAAAAGTATAAATCAAAAAAAAAAAATCTTCCGTACTATATATGATGCAATAATAATTTTTTATGCGTTGCCGTAGATTTTTTGTAAACAAATCATTTGTTGTGTTTTATTGTGACTAGGAATTGTTGTTGTTGCTGACGGATGATGGTGTCTTCTTCGCGGCTGTTGCTGTGGCTGCTCGATCGAGGACTACAACTGTTGGTGTGTTGCGGCCATTAAAAATGAAAGCCATAATAATAAAAAGGCGTAATTACGTTAACAACCCTTAAACATTTTTATGGCGCGATAGCACGTGGACGTTATACAGTTCTTCTTGTACAGATGACACATGTGTCATATAAATGTCGAAGACAAACAGCCAACACACGGAAGTTGTCGCAGCTCACCGGAGGAAGCAGTCCGATGTACTTTCAGTACAAGACCGGATCTATCTCACAAGATGTAGTATTTTTTAAAACAAATAAATAAAATCACTGCATCACTTCACTACTCCGGGATAAATCACTTACTGAACTTTATGTCGAATTTGTTTGTACTTTTGATGGTTTATTGAATTTATTAAACGAACAATTCAACCGAAAAACTGCGACAATATTATACTACGTTTATTTTCACATTTATAAAACCAGGCGATTTATTATTTCGTCAACTTCGTGATCATAAATAACAGAGGGTTTATTCTTAAGGTGCTTGCTCAAAAGAAAATCATCGTTTTCTTATTCGAACAGTCCCTTTATAAAAATGTATCTGTACGGCCGTTGTATATTCAAACGAATCGGATAAAAATTTTGTTGTTACTCTCGTTTCGTCGGTTGCTGTTTGCTATTTTTGACGGTTTGATGAGTACAAAAATTTTTATGTTTTTTCACAAGTTCCCATCACAAAATTTTTTATTTATTTTTATTTTATATATATTATTTTTGTATTTTTATCTGGGGTATAGAAGAAGAAAAAACTTGCTCTTGTATAAATATAATAAAAAAAAATTTTTAAAGGTATAAAAATTTTGTGTATTTCGATCGTAGTAGTCCGTAAGCTGTTTGCGTTATGAGAAGTAGTTCGTTTATGGCACAATACAAAAGCTAGCGCGATTTTCTTCTCTTCTTCGCATCCCTCTATACAACACACAGGAGAATGAAAACGAACGAAATGACGACGGCAGCTATGACGACAACGACTTTTAGTTTAAGTAGGAATGGCATGGAAAATGTGTGGTTTATACGGGGTGTGATACACGATGAACAACGAACAAGCACACTGTCATGCCAACAACACCAAAGTCCTAGTAGGGCCAGGCACAGCAGCAGCACCAGCAAACGAAAAAAAAATATATATTTTACGTGTAAAACGTTTCGGGGCGCCCCCCAGCAGCAACAACAACAACTACTATAGATACCAACAAGCAGAAAACCAAACCACATCCAATCGAGCCGAGCAAAATACTCGAGAAAAAATAAAGTAAAATATACACGAAAATATTTATATATACATATATATATATAAACCGAGTCCAACCAACAACAACAAACATACGAAATCGCACTATATCCAACTTCAGCTGCTAAAACAGCGCGATAGACTGGCAAGTAGTTGAGCACTCAGCTTTAGCTCGTAGAGGCGGTGTGAGAACGGAGCGATACAACGAAAAGCTGCTGCTTCCACGGACAGTGACAGGCGCCCCCGGCAAGGGGAGGAAAAATCCTGCTTTCAAAATGGGAAAAAAGCAGCAACAACAAATCGTCGAGTGGAGCGAGCAACCCAATCTATGTACTACTACATGCAAGCCTTCCGGACACTCGCGCAAATTTACTTCGAAAAACGTAAAGCCCGGTCGCCATGTGCTCCGTAAGACAGAAATCCAGTCGACCTTTTCCTTCGCACGTGAGAAGAGGTACCTCAAAGACGATTTTTGAGGTGATTTTATGCTTAAAAAAGTGCATTAAATTACCCTATTATGTAGTTAAGACGCAATAAAACCACTTCTGTATAACAAAAACTTATAAACTTACATATAATAATTAAAATATTCAAGAAAACTATTATTATTATTTAACATAAAAATCACACTTCTGTCACCTGTTGCTGTTAAGATAATAAAATTAAATTTACAATACACCTTATATATTAAGATTTTACATCTAAACAAAAAAGAGCATTATAATAACATTAAACATTATCAAACTTAAGAAAATGAACTTAGCTTTAGTGACTTTAGTGAGATTAGTTAAAACACATTCCGTCCTCTTTCATCTTTTCTTTCATCAATAGCTATACAAACAAAAAAGAGCATCTTTCTGCAGTCTCTTTAAAAACATTCTCATATATTTTATTTTTATTATATAATGATCTCTTTCTATTGCACATTTAGTATTACAAAAATTATCTTCTATTGCCTCATTTTGCTCGGAGAAAAGGAGCGCATTACAACACATCGAAATCTTCTTTCATACAGAAAAACAGAAAAAACATCTTCTCTCAACCATTCAAGAAAAAGAGTGTCAAAAGTTCCAATACATACACACCCTCTTAAAAAGAAAATCCACAGTAGGCAGTAAACAGCCTTATTATTCATCTTATTCCATCTTATTGTGCGTAAAAAAGACATAATAATTACATGAATCGGCTGTAAAAATAAGTCAGCAACAAACTTAAAGATACATCTGAATCTCTCTTGTTCTCTGATAATATTTCGAAAATATCCATCTCTGTCTAACATCAACAGAGAGATGCATACCAATAAACTTCGATTGCTTATCTCAAAGAGCAATTAACCGAAAAGATGATGCTTTTATCCCTTTCATGCACTTAAGGTATCGAATATAAAACCTGCTACCTACACATGATACTGCCAAAATACGCACACCTTTTTATGGGACGTGTATATCCATTCCACTTACTCTCCTCAACAATAATTTAATTCCGTTCCTCTTTATATTTACACCTATAGAGGACATTTTATGTAATCCACGCCTATTTTCAGTAACTTCAGCCCCGAAGAAGTGTGGAACCCATCATCAATCCATAGGAAGTGCCTTTGTATCTGGAGGCACCTTTCGCCGCACCTCGCCGCTCCAAACCATGCGCTGCGACGATGTATTATAGATAGATATACCTTTTCACGGTCCTATTGTTCGAGCTGATTTGATTCCCTACATTCCCTAGGCCTAGACAACCTTTACCTATACCGCTTTGTTTGGTTTTTTCTTTACTTTTTCGCCCGGCCGCCGGTTTGCGGCTAGTGTTCCATACATGCCCACGGCAAACGCGGCGAAATGAGACAGAGGCATACGGCAAAAAAAAAACAAGCTGGATCTTATTAGATTACGATTTGGTGTGTGGTAATAGGCAGGCACACTCCAAAAACGATTTGTTTGCATGGCCATTAAGAGCGACGGCCGACCGCGGAAACCAATTTTTTTTATATATACATATTTTCCTTCTTTTTTTCTGTATTATATTTTCGCTTCATTCCACTTTTATGGGAAAAAACAAAAGGTTTTCCTCAAAATTTGTTTCTTTTCTTTAAATGGATTGGACTATCGTTTCGATTACCGAAAAAGGGAAAAATAATCTTATTCGAAATCTGCTTCTTGCCACAATAAGCCAAAAGAAAAAAAGAGTAAAATCTAGTATAATCACTTCAGATTTATTTGCCTTTCTTAAAATGAATTCTTAAGAGAAAAGATGGAATTTTTCCAACTTACCACTGATGCTGGCTTGCTGCAGAGGGTGGTCATGAAAACGCCCTTACCCTTAGCAAAACCATAAACGAAGGAGTTTGCCGAGCGGCGGCGGCAGAGCGCCCTGCTGCCAAAATTTGCTGCTGCTCCATGGGTGCCTGCTTGCCACATTTTCACCAGGAGCAGGAAGACGACGACGACGATGACGACGACGACGTTGATGACGGTTTTTACCTGGAAACAAAAGTTAAAAGGGAAGAAGTTAGCTTCTTTCTACTTTTCTAAATCGATAATTTGTGAGAGAGGGTAAATTTAATAAGATTTGCTGATGATTTTTGGCACGCGAATTTGGTTTGGTTGTATTTTTGGACTTTGTTGCGGAAGGATTGCACCGCGCCTCAGAAGGAATGAAAATTTCCGGAGCTCGAGATTTTTGGAATGGGGATGAGAATGCGAAGGCCAATTGTTCCGTAATTAAATTTGGTGATATTGTTTCAGTTTCTTACTTTTAGCCCATTTTAGTTTAGTGCCAACGAAAATATATTTATCCACAAAAGTATATTACCGATAAATTAATTTTTAGTCTTGTACTCTTTAGGTACATTCAGCTGTTTTAGAATTTTAAAATTAAAACTACTTAAACTTTATAATTTTTTTTCCAAAGTAAAGGATGTTTTTTTAAGCCCGATAGAACTTTAAATTTCAAGAAATAACACAAATAGTTAAATTTTGATGAAAAATGCTTTTTTATTCGAAAGACCAATTCATGACATTAATATTTAAAATGACTTCGGGCATATGCCCACCTCGTTAGTCCAATTTTAAGTCACTATTCTTAGCAATGTCGACTGTATGTCACGAATAACAAGAAAAATGTTAGCCTCCAAGTTGTCAATTGTTGCGGGTTTATCAGCACGCCAATGACTTCACATAAAACCATAGGAAATAGCCGAAGGTGCCAGATTACACGACCTTTGAGCCAATTTACAGAGTCATTTCAATAAATCAATGTTTTGTGTCGCTGTAAGGCACGTAGCGCCATCCTGTTGAAACCACATCTTGCCTAGTACAATGTCATCCATATTTTCGAAGAAACATTTATTGATCATGGTCCAGTAATAATATCCATTGATCGTAACACGAGCCTTTGCTTTATTTTTAAATAAATAAAGACCAATGATGCCACCAAAGTGTAAGCATTTTTCTGAATGTGTTGGTGTCTTTTTTTCATGAATGTATTGGTGTCTCTAGAGTCTCTTTTAGATTGGTCTCACTCCAGAAGTCATAATTTTGCTTATTAACAAACCCATTAAGCCAACAATTAGCGACGATTATGTAAAGGACCCCGCACATTTTGTATGGAAAAGTGCGTACAGTCAAATCGACTGAAAATTTAGTATGTTGTACTTCAGGACATCCTGATCAAAAGTTCCCATGGGCGCAACTTCAAAAAATGGCCAGTTTTAGAGATACAGGGTGTTTCATTTTAATAGACGTACTCACATATCTCGAAAACTACGCATCCTAGGAAAAAATGTTTCGGACAAAAGTTATAGAGTACCACAAGGGTTAACTAGCGGTGACCTTGCCTTTGACCTTGAAGTCAAGGATCAAGGTCATTTCAAGGTCAAATCAATTTTTACATAGTGATCCCTACTTCTGACCCCGGAAATGGAAAAAGCGCAACATTTTGCATGAACATGAACAATGAGTATATGTATGTCGCTAATATGTTTAGTTTCTTTAATTATTTCGATTACCAGCGTCTCTTATATTATCAAGTAAAGTGACGCTTGGATATTTGATATGAGGCTGGTGTCGCGCATACCCTAAGAACCATAACACACTTGCGACATGTGCACAGCAACCTAATGTTCTCGAACCTGATACACAAGTACAGTAATAACCTCTTATAGGCTCATTATTCTGATCCTCATGAGGTCTATAAGTTATCCATTACTGATACCTTGTCGAATTTCGGAAGCGGGAGTACAGCCGTACCCTGAGGAAACCATTTTCATACCGGTGCTCATCAAATTCAAAAAATTCGGATCCATCGCGTACTAGTTTATCCTGAATATAAGCAGGTGCTAAATTAATCTGATAAATACCGACAGTTAGCTCTTTCAGATATTCGATATCTAATCTAATATAAGAGACGCTGGTAATCGAAATAATTAAAGAAACTAAACATATTAGCGACATACATATACTCATTGTTCATGTTCATGCAAAATGTTGCGCTTTTTCCATTTCCGGGGTCAGAAGTAGGGATCACTATGTAAAAATTGATTTGACCTTGAAATGACCTTGATCCTTGACTTCAAGGTCAAAGGCAAGGTCACCGCTAGTTAACCCTTGTGGTACTCTATAACTTTTGTCCGAAACATTTTTTCCTAGGATGCGTAGTTTTCGAGATATGTGAGTACGTCTATTAAAATGAAACACCCTGTATCTCTAAAACTGGCCATTTTTTGAAGTTGCGCCCATGGGAACTTTTGATCAGGACGTCCTGAAGTACAACATACTAAATTTTCAGTCGATTTGACTGTACGCACTTTTCCATACAAAATGTGCGGGGTCCTTTGGATAATTCTTAACCGTTTCTCAAGCGTGAGACTGTTCATGATTACTTGCAAGACTATATTGAACATAAGTATCACATATCTAGATCTATCAGAATGACAGCTTGGATTGACAGATATATATTATTATAGGAAATTCTATCTAAACTAAGAAAACACCCTATAATACCAATAGTAAACTAATTTTAAATGTTTAAATCTTAATGCTTTTTGAATTGCCAACCTGCATTTTATAAACCTTAGTTGAAAATTTCATTGTCGATGGTTTGTTTGTTATCTTGTCCTGTTTATAAGAATCATACTAACCAAAAAATTATTACGAATAATTTGAAAACCCATTTCTTCCAACTTCAATTCAAAACATTTTAAAGTTCTTTATACAATTAAGTTTTCTAAATTGCTTTTCACTATTCCTTTATTTCTAAGGCAATAAGACCTAGTTTTTTAAATAAAATTTGTTAAATGCTTCAGAAAATTTTTATTTTATAAAAGTTTTTTAGCTTTTTACACTCTTTCAGATATCTAATTAAGTATTTTCGTTATTTTGAATTTTGACATTCAAATATGTATCAGAAATAATCGTTGTCCTTATTAAGGATGTTTTTTTTAAGAGTCGCTTGATTTACGATAGAGAAAATTGTCAAATGAGGTGTCATTTTTTGTAAGCGTCAATGTTATTTTCATTCGGTAAAGTCTAACAATTCATTATGGGAAGATATACACCGCAGCAACGATTCAAAATCGTGGAAATTTATTTCCGAAATCAGAACTCAGTTATACAAATTATAAAGAACTCCGTGAATTTTGTGCATGTAACCGTCAATGGTACAATGTAAAGAGCACAATCATACGCGACTTTCTAAAACGTCGGGACATTGATTATGGTTTCAACAGAACGGCGCTACAGTTCATACAGCAATCACAATAATTTATTGAAACGACAATTTTGCAATAATCTTATTTCAAGAAGTGAACTTGTCAATTGACTGCTAGTTGATAGGATGCACTAATGGCCGAAGTTTAATTTAAATATTAAATGTTAAAAAATTATCTTTCGTTAAAACCAAATGTATGGTAACTTACTCAATTTTTATGTGTTTTATTTAAATTGAAAACCGGGACGCACTTAAAAGATCCTTAAAAAAAAAACTATAAAAATTAAAAAAATTTTAAAAATATTCGATTTAGTGCTCGAGTATAGATTACTTATTTTATTGAGTTGAAAAGAGTTTTTAACTATATGAAGTTCGTAAATTAGTAATTTAATTAAAAGTAGATGTAGTTTTCACTCGTAATTATTTTCGTTTACACAATTTGTTTAAAACATTAAATTCAAACATATAGAATGAATAAAACACCAATAAACCATTATTCAGCATTTCGCGCAGTTAAAGACTTTAAACAAGTTAAATTTCTCGAGAAATGAGTTTCTTCGTAAATAAATAATGAATCAACAAAAAATTCGTTTATCTAGTTTCATTTAGTAGATATCTAAAAAACAATGAAATTGTTATTTGATAACTAAAAAATTAAAAAAAACATAAATAAATTATATTAAGATCAACAGTGATCCGAGAATATCGGAGTGATATCGGGTATCGTTTTGTAAATGAAATTAATAATTAATTAAATAAATAAAGATATAAATTTTTTTAAGTTTGGAAATTTCTGTTAGAATTAATGTTTACGTTTATTAAAAACTGGCAATTACATAGAATTAATGTTGAAAATATAATATATTTTGATATGAAGAAAGTTGTAAGAAAAAGTAAGATCGCACGACCGAAGTGAAAACTTCTATGGTGATCGTTCAATTCGAAGTAATATATTATATGATTTATATTACTATTATTATTGGTGATATTACTTGGCCGACTCAGGAATAAGCATAAATTAATATTATATATATAGTTTATAAGATAAAAATATTTATTTTCATTCGGATATACATTTGATCTAAAATGTGTGCACTTATATATATAAGTATATGTATATCAAAATTACTCTGCTGGGTCTTGCTGCGGTTGATTTTGTAAATCAATATTTCTTTCAATGTTATCGTAATCTAAGAAAAATACAACGGATTTGTGGTAACTAAAATATGAGATAAATATATTTTGTTATCTAAATATCTAACAAAAACATCGTCAATTGTAGTTCTATATTTCGTTGTATAATTATAATTATAATTGCGAATAAAGTATAACTAGAAACCTTCTGCAGCTATAACAAAGAATAGAGTAGACTAGAATAGAAAAGACAAACCTTGTAAGCACATTTTTTAACAAATCGTTAATATTTATAAAGTGCAAGTAAGCATTTAGATTTTTTCACATACTAACTTCCTAATGTTTTACATGATATATTTATAGGATATTAAACATAAAAATCATCCGAGGAGACTGAAAAATTAAAAATTTAGTCACTTACCAAATATCAATTCGGAATGAATGAATCGATTTGCTGATTCGTGCAATCGTGGGATTGGGATTAATGCAGCAAATCGCAATTCCCAATCGAAACGAAATCGATCCCTGGCGCTTTATCTTCCCGCTGGAGCCCAGGGAAGAGATTCTTAGCAATGAGCACGTTCGCACGCTTCCCAGGGAATTTGCTATTTTGAGCAAACTGCTCGCTTCCGACTGCACATGTGCTCACGTCCTGGACCTGGACCCTGATTAATTAAGGGCCCTGGACCGGAACCGAGACCCAGGAAGGCTCCGCCGTCGCTGTTGCAATCAACGTCCCGCGTCCCGAACTCGCCCCATTCCGCAAACCTGCCTCGGCAGCTCCAACCTGCCACCGACCGGAGCGAATCTCCGAAATTGGCCTGATGGAGTGAGGGCGGGGGCGCACGAGGCACCGGAGGCGCCCCAGCATCCGCAGCATCCAACACCGGCAGCGGCCGAGCCCGAGGCTGAGGCAGTGCAGGCCCGAGCCTCCGCAATGGCCCGTTCTGGGGCCGGCTCCACTCGAGAGGAAAATGGAACGCTGACGAGCGAGCGGGCTGCGGGGCGGCCGGGAGAAGATTAACGGACGAGTCGCGGTAAAAAAGCCCATTAAAACGCCGTAAAACTTTTACGAGCGATGAGAGCCTTCTTAATGCGATCTTTTATTATATTGGAATTTCTACATCGCTCGAGCAGGGGCTAAATTTAGCGGGCGCGGGTCGGGCCGCCGCCGACTGCCAGCGAAAGAGCGGCCTTTGGCCCGGACGTGAAAGAAATCATTGTTGTGTTATTTATCTGCCGCTTATTAATTTCATGCAACGTTTGCACTGATTAATTCCGGCGAGGCCCTTGGTAGCCGCCCGCGGGCCAGGACTCAGCAGGCGCGGAGCCGGCGCACGGCCGAGCACGATGCCACCTATGGGCAAAGCACGCAGTTCCTGGGTCGGTAATGCAGAACCCTCAGAACCTTCGCAGTGGTTTCCACTTTGAGTTCGTGTCTGAGATGAGCTCAGGCGCTTTGCAGCAGTCCGCCAAATTCAAAATTTGGACCAGCCCATTGATTTTCCAAACTTTTGCACATTTTCTCTGATTATTAAGTGCTGTTTTGGGCTTTTTTAGAATATTTTACGAAATTTTATAACTATCAGTAAATTATGTCTTCAACCTCCGAAAAATTACCCATCTATTAAAGAATCCATGGTTAATATCACTTGGATCCCTATCAAATAGTTAAATAAGAATTCAGCAAACAATTCGAAATATCTTTAACACTTAACTGTAGTCATGGTTCCAGTGGAACCCTGTTCAATATTTGAACACGTGTAAAAAACATTAATTATTAAAAGAAGTGCCATTACAGATAAGAGTAAAAGTTTCTATTATTGATTTTGTTTAATACTACGATTGTTAATGTTTCAATGTAAGGTTTAATAAAAAAAAAAAAGTGTAAAATTGAAATATAAAATAGGCGGGTCCTGTGGACCCACGACTATAGAAGTGTAACTATTTTTCACTACTACAGTTAAGGGTTAAAGCAGTTGCTATGCGAGCTATCTTGTTCTTATATACGCTTGAACAAGAAGGTGGGACCATAGATAATTTGTACAAGCTTTTATTTAACTTGGGTGGTTCGTAGTCATGTCAAACTTTGTGCTCGAATTTTAGCTTACTAATTATTACCCGATTTCGATGAAATTTAACAGACTTGCGTAAGTCTCGTGACAATACAGTATAGTATATCTTATATCGTTCTAAATACAATATGACGGCTACAATGGAGGATTAAATTTAATTTGATAATATGGTTGATACCCATGAAAGGGTTTGATGAGTAGAATACTATAACCAATGTGACGTAATTCTAAACTTAATATGGGGGATGCCCCAATATAGCGGATTGTCTTTTTCTTCATAACCCTCTTGATATGGGTATCAAGTGCAAGGGTTTGACGAGTAAAATATCATAAAATATGAAAAAAAATCCAGATCAAAAAGTATAAAAATAAATAAAACTAAAAACAAGCTATTGAAATCAGGCTTTTATAATCAAGTTGTTCCGTAAATACGACGCCAAGCTTAAGGAGAAGGTAGATTGAGGGGTGACCTACTAGTAAAAAAATATTACCTTAGTAAAAGCCTTACGGTTTTCAAAATATAATTTTTTTTTTTTTTTTGAAAAATGGTTCCCCTAACAAGTATAATTTTTGTGTGGGTATACTGTTTTTTTTTTTTTTTTTTTGTAAAATGTTTGTCATTAGTTGTCCATCTTAGTTAAACGCCTCAAGCTATTATTATAAATGTTGCGTTGTTCGGAAAGTAATTTCATTTTTTCCCAACAGAGAACTTAATTGTATTTTTTCAAAGCCAACTTCACACTTAAGCCGCAATGTCATTATATATTTTGACAGCAGATATAGCAAGGCTTCTTTGCGAAAAAAATGTGTTTCATTCCGTGCAATCGTTTTTGTTGAATACCCTATCAAATATGGACAAGCGAAAGCAGCATATTTTACTTTTTTACTATCGAAAAGGTAAAAATGCTGTTCAAGTAAGAAATAAATTAGTTGATCTGTATGGAGAATATGTGTTGACAGAACGTCAGTCCCAAAACTGGTTTGTAAAAGTTCGTTCCGGTCATTTTGATTTTTAAGATGCACCACGTTCTGGAAGACCAGTTGAAGCTGATAAAGACAAAATAAAGGCATTGATTGATGCGAACCGCCGAATAACAACTCGTGAGATCGCTGAGAGATTAAATTTGGCAAAATCGACCGTTCATGATCACGTGAAACGCCTTGGTTTTATTTCAAAACTCTACATATGGGTTCAACATGTTCTTACAGCAAGAAATTTGTTTCATTGCATTGACGTCTGTGATTATCTTCTCAAAGGTCAAGATAGTGATCCATTTTTGAAGCGAATCATCACAGAGGACGTGAAATGGTTTGTCTACAACAATGTTAAACGGAAGAGATCATGGACTAAAAGAGATGAATCGGCTCAAAGCACTTCGAAAACCAATATTCATCAAAAAAAGGTGATGCTGTATGTTTGGTGGGATTTTAACGGAAACGTTTTTTTATTTAGCTTTTACTAGACAATACCACGATCGATTCTGAAGTACACTATTATCAACTGGGCATATTGAATGATTCACTCAAACAGAAAAGGCCAGAATTGATCAATAGGAAAGGTAAGATAATGCGAAACCTCATACAAGCTTTTACAGCTTGGATGGCCTGTACTACCACATCCACCATATTCCCCGGATCTGGCACCTTCGGATTATTATTTGTTCCGGTCCCTACAAAATGTTTTAGACGGCAAAATATTTACTTCAATAAAGGACGGTAAAAATGACTTGGATAAGTTTTTTGCAAGCAAGGATTAGAAGTTTTATAAGCGTGGAATCATGCTACTGTCAGAAAGATGGCAAAAGATATTGGACCAAAATGGAGAATTTATGATTGAATAAAATATTTATACACTATAAGAAAATCGTCTTTCATTTTCAGCAAAAACAAAACGAAACTACTTTCCGAACAACCCAATAATACATATTATAAATTTCACATATACATATATAAAAGCTTGATTTAAATTAATTTTTTTTTTTTTTTTTTTTTTATTATATTCGGAATTATGTTCAGCCATATTTTCTAAAATCAAATCATGTATAGGCTTAATTTTTTTATAAAAAAAAAAAAAACTAAAGCGCCTTTAAGTAAAGGAGGTTCTGTGTTTAGCCTGTGTGTAGGTATGTAGAAATGTATTTTTTCGATTTTATTGGTGAATCGCTGAATCAATTGACATGAAAACTTTTGTGTATATCTTATTAAATGAGAGGATCTTAACATTTAAGATATACTATAATTTTGAATGAATGACCGAAGGTTGAAAATTTCATGCGAGCTATTGGATTCATTTCGAGATGTCGGCGAGAACCACTAGCTCGATTTAAATGAAGTACTTTACAAAAGAATCTTGATGAGCTCAAGAATTTGTTTATTAAATGTCCAACTATGTTAGTAACTAAATATTTAAATAGTTTTAAAAATAATTTTATGATCTCTAAGCAAGTAGCTAAAAGCCAATTAGACATACATTGACAAAACCCATGTTGTTTAATTAAGTTTTCCTTAAAGAACTAAAAAGTAAAAAGTAATTTATAAATAAGCTTAGATTAGATCAGTATTCTTTACCTTAAATCTAAAAAACCAGGTAAAACATATTGCGTGTATAATTAAACTAAGAAAACTGACTTATGCCGTGCCTAGTTATAATTCTTTAAGTCGATTAATTTCTTTGATTTTCTATATAGTTTAAACGTACTTTAACAATAAATAAGAATGACTACGAAAGTCATACAGTCATAAAAAATAATTATACTATATAGAGTGCAAAAGCAAAAATTTTAATCATAATCGACATAAAAAACGAAGTGTTTTTTATCCGAGACAATTATTTACACGTGGAACGCCATTTAAAAGTGCGTCTCGGCTAAACACAAGTTTTTCAATTCTGAGTAGTAATTTTCCTGATAATTGTAATAATGTTCAATAATTTTGGACATAAAGGGCAAAGTAGAAAATCGTAGAGATTTGTATGGTTTTATGTTTAACTAGAAAGTGATGTAAAATTTAGATTTGATTTGATTTTATTAACAAAATTTACTTCTGGAGATCAATGTACATTTTTGAGTTTTTTCCAATGTTTTATTAAAACAAATTCCTAGTTAACAAGACAAAAATTAAATAAAGTTCTAAAAATCTGGAAATGTATTTTGCATAAAACTGTTTTTAAGGAATTCAAGCATTCTTAATTGAGGGAATATTCTACTTTAATATTATAAGAAAAGAAAAAATCCAAATTAATATTTCCATAGTTTTTGTTACAAAAATTTACTCGCAAAATTTCAACATGGAGTTCTAAACGCCGACAAAACTAACGTTTACATTAATGTACGGAAATAACCTCAATTTGTTAAATTCAGGTTTTTATAGCAATTGAAAAGAAAAAAGCTTTTGTTTTTCAAACATGAATCTTCTCGCTAATTTTACTTATTTTTTTATAAAAATAGGTCAATGCCATGGGGAATTCTTTCATTAATGAATTTATTTTTGATTTTGGTATTTCAGATAACCAGAACGATAGTAATTTTGATACCCCATGGATGCATCAACTTTTAAGCCTAAACATATTTTTTCAAATATGTTATTTGTCATCATATCATCATATATTTTTCATCATTTAACAGTAGAATATCACTTTAAAACAGCTCATAAAATAGAAGAATACAAGTAATGATATGTAAAGTCTAAAATTTATAAAAGTTATCGAAAACTTATTTTATACTTTTCAAAAATAATACCCAAAAGAATGACATTTTTGTCATTTTGCAGATATTTTTATGGTTCCAAGATAATTTGGACTCTTGTTAGTCTAATTTGGGATTTATTGAAATTTTTGAAATTTTTAAATCTTTTCAGAACGTACTGCCACACAGTCTAAGTTTTTGAAGTTGAAGTAATTTTCTTGGAACTTTAAAACCTATTTTGTAGCGGCGGAACCGTTAAAAGGCAATTAATGGTGGTCGCGGAAAAAATCTTTATAACAAACGAGAACTAATAAAACTTTTACGGCATCTTTCGCGTTTTAATTCAGCTCTTTCAGAACTACGCGTGTTCATGTTGCGGACGGTAGCTAATAGCGCGATATTTGCCCGCGAAGCGCTTTTGTGCAGGGTGCACACACAATGCATTTAGGTGTGACTTTTATTGGGGCTATAAACCGACCCGAGTGCTCCTCCAATCACGGGGCGTCCATAAACCGCGACGGGCCGCCGCGGGGCGCGGAGTTTATTGGCTCTTCCGATTGAAAATGAAACGAAACTTTGGCTAAATTACGTGAAAATTGGAGAAAGGTGAAATTTCGAGTCTTTGGGAGAAAAGGCGTCGTAATTGCCCGCGACAAGTTGTGATATTGCCTAAATGGCAGTTACAAATATTGGGGGAAGTGTTTCGACCGCTACAAAGGTCCAAGTCGTTATCGTAAATGTGGACACAACCTGTAAAATTTATTATTGCGGTGGGAAAATGTTTAAATTCTTTTTAATTTCTGCAACTAACCTCATTTTGACACCTTCTAGTTAAGAGGATAAAAGAAATCGGTTTTTAGAGTCCAATAATAAGCATGTTCTAATGGAAGTTAGCCTCGTTTCACGACCCTCCTCTCTGTTTATCATTTTGTCTGTCTGACTGTCTGCCTATTTTTCGATCTATTTGTCTGTTTATCTGTACGCCTCTCAGTCAGTCTGTCATCGAGAATTTTTGTAGAATCTACTATTTCCAGTGGAAATTTTAGTTCTGTTTAGAGCCCAAAGATCATGATTTTATTGTATTCGGTCCGCCGCTCAAAATTAAGCTGTAACTTCTTTTGAACCTTCAGATGCTTGGAACATTTTTAAAAGATCAAAATAGAGCTTATTAGTGACTTCTTAATTCTAAAACAAATAAAATTTTCATGTAATAATTGTAATTTTTAAGAATCGTTTGTTTGTGTGAGAAAGTTTGGGACCACATTAGGATTTACTGGAATAAAAATGTGAATCTGGAGATCTTACGTTAGGATTAGAGATAATACTATATTCTAAATTCGATACATAGAGGAGCTAAATAGTGTTGAAAAATTCGAATTAGCTCCTGAGGGGATTTATCTACCTGAGGATCAAGATATGGTTCAAAGTATACAGAATCTCGAAAGCGTTATTTCTTATTTACTCCTCTAAATACTTTTTAGGTCTAATGGGCTTAAAATAAAATTAGAATTTCAATTCGGGAAATCTATTGAATCTGAACAAGGGACTTACTTACAATTTCTGAATTTTCACAATTGTTCAGTTTCTTTGCATCTATGTACCGAATCAATATTTTAATTGGTTTTTTTAAGCCACTTAGCTCTTCTATGTCCCGTTTTTAGAAATATTACCTTTAATTTGATCTTGGAAACCCTAACGAAGGATCTCCAGGTTAACAGTTTTATTCAAAGAAAATCTAATATGATTCCGAAGATTCGCACAAACAAAATTTATTAGTTTATTAATTCTTTTTTAACATAAATTTTACTTATTCCTTAATAATAAAGATAATATTGTAATAAGTTTTTCACAAAAATATTTTCTCATAAAACTAATAATACCGAATATGTATAATCCTTCATATTTATTTCGGGGATTCAAAGGTTCAAATAAGAATAAAGAAGTCACGAATAAGCTTTATTTTGATCCTTTAAAATTTCTTCAAGGATCTAAAGTTTCTAAAGTAGATTTTAATTTGGGGCTATAAAGAAAAATAAAATTTCTAATTGCGATATCTTAAAAGTTTCTCCACTTAACTTGCCGCTATAAATTGCTATTTCTCATTTGCTCCATTTAAAGTTGAAGATAAAGAAAAATAAAGTGGATTCACGAAATTGTTGTGAAGAATTACTTTTTATTCAAAAACTTTAAGTTGAAAAATCGTTGACATTTTAGAACCAAAAAGCTAACTATTAAAATACGTTTATTTAAAAAATCATGGCCCTAGTACTAACAGTTTAACTCCAATAATGAAGTTAGTGTATGAATCTGAGACCTAAAAATGTATAACAAATAACTTGGGAACTACAGAGTAAAACAGATAGTACTGAGATCCTCAAGTTCCAAAAAAATTATAAAACTTAATAAAATAATAATAAAAACTAAAAAAAATAAAAAAACTAAAAATAATAATAATAAAAATTAATTTTCTAAATGCATTTACTTCGATTTAGTTGAACAGTTCAAAAATTATAACAATCGAGGAAAAGCGAAATCCTGGCTGATAAAGAAAATCATATTTTCTCATATAATAATTTTAAGAATTTAGTATATACTACATTTTTAAAATTAAAGAAAAGTTAAATAAAATTTTAACAAAATTATCGAAACCGATCTAATATTGTTACATTTTATAAAATTTCAAGCAATAAAAGGCTTGATAAGAATGCTGCATGCTTTTGTGAAGCTTTCTACAAGTTCGCAATTTTATAGATCATTTTCTTATAGGAATTCGTGCGGACTATTGTCTAATAAGATTCTATTATATATACATTTTTTCAGTAGGATCAAAACTTTTTCTATTTATTATTATTATTATTCAACAATTTCTTTTCGGGGATACCCCAAAGCGTTTAATGATTCTTTTAAACATTTATAAATATTTAAGACTATTTTTCTATTAAAGTATTCACAACATTGCATTATGTAGAAAGTATGGATATTTGTTTTTCTCTTGTCCAAAACGAGTTCGGTCCAGAAATAGTCGATGACCGCGGAAGAACCACAAGATGACATACGCCCTTGAGTGAAAATGTATGTTGTGTAGTAAATCACTCTCAATTAAGATTAGAATCTCTTTCATTTCATTACGTAATGGGGTCAGACAGTCTTGATTTTCTTATTCTTGATGTTATTTCTTGGTCTACTCACAGATTAATAAATTAGCCCTGCCGACAGCTTTGCAGCAGAATGTTATGTTTTGGTATTTTTCTTTTAATATCAGAGTCAGACACTGACTGACAACTAAATAACTAATTTGCTTTCATTTATTTAAACACATTCTAGGTTCTCAAAGAATTTGTTTCTTTTTTTAAATTTATACCTACGTTATTTGTTTATATCGTGAATTTGATTTAAATTATATTCAAACCTAACCTAAGAACGGATAAATGGTACTGTAATATTTGAAAGTAACTATAATTATAGTGTAACATTTAAACAATTTTAATTTTGAATGAAGAAGGTTAAATAGCGCTTTAAAGGTTCACTTCTTAACTTTCTCTGGGTTTGAATCAAAGAAATATTACGTTTAAATTTAAAGTTTCTTCTTAATTAAAATTAATATGTAAACAATTGATTATATATAAAGTAATAGCTCACACTTGGTTTCTATGCAGTCTCCACATTTTGGAGAATTTTTAAAGGACTTCTAAACTCCAGTTTATTTTTTTTTTTTTGCAGAATGTCCAAATAAGTGGGTAGATGTATTTAGAAACAAAATTGTAGAACACAATATCCAATTTATAAATGTCTTTATATCTATTATGGTCGTGTGCCGACTCAGCTATTGAAAAGCAAATTTGAATGGTAGTTTACTTCTCAGCTAATAAATTGATTTCCGAAAGTTTGTGTCCTAGGGAAAAACTGCTTGGTAGTTTGCTTTTCCTTGACAAGACTTCATTTTTCATACAAATCAAGTATGTCACCGCTTAAAAATAATATTACTTAATTCAAATTGAACAGATTCCTGAAATTATATTAATTTCTAATGCTATAGCAGTTTCAGTTACTTTCCTTACTATTCTGTACAAATCTCAAGTTGTCAGATATTGCAAAAAGAATTAATTCCCTGAATATTTGAAATATCTTAAAAATATTAAAAGCGGATATAGAAAATCTATTTTCAACCTTTTACAAGAGTCCTGTCAACAAAAAGATTGTTTATTAAAAGTTTGTAATTTTAATTATACTATCACTCGATTTACTTTTATGAAAATAACTGGCACTGAAAAGTAAATGTCATTAATTGGTATAGTTGTGATTTTCGAAAAGTGTAAACGATGTCATGTGGAAAACGAAAATATTCGAAAAGACGAATTGGCAACGGCCTCTATATAAATTGGTTCGGTCGTGACACCTCGGCTGCGGTCGCTGTCATTTGTATTCAAGTTCATGTGCGGCCATGGTGCGGCCGAGGTGCAGCCACCGTTCATATTTAGTTAAGTACTACAGTATTCTACACAATAATGTCCACTACTTTTGAATATCTCGCGTTTTGAAAAGACTTCTTTTTTTGTTTAGCTGAAAAGAACTAATAATATATAATAATATAAGTAAATAACAATAAAGGAAACTAGTACCTATTGACTTTAATTAACTTGACTAGGTGCTACAAAACAACAGCAAATACAGATACGTATGTATATCGATTTAAAATTTTTCAATTTCTTACCATAAATGTAAGTCATATCCATTTTACTGATCTTACTTAGATATATTTTTTATAACTCAGAATTGAGTCAATTATAAAAATCATCACTCTTCAAAAAACGGATCAAGATACTTTATCACACCAACTTTCCTCCACGCTCATCTTGCAACTCTGCCAAAATGAGACTAGTCTCGTAGGAGGAGTTTGGCGAGACCACTTTCAGAAATGGCAACCGGAACTGAGATAAGCCCGGGAATTGTGAGATTTATGGAGGACCTCGAAGGTGTGTCTACCCTCCATTTAAGATCAGATATGGCTGACTGCAGTTCTGCCATTCAAATCCGAGAAAGAGACGTAAATACATGAGATAGGTGTAAGTGAGATAAGGACGCAGGTTCTGAATCAAGGTGCTAATTGTAATATCTCGGAAGTTAGGATTAAATTCGGGAAGTTTTTGTGAAGATTTAATCGTTTGGTGGGAAGTTTGGCAGTTGTGTGTGATATGAGTTTGAGTAACTATTTTACTGAAATAATTTTTTAAGAAAAGTTTTGCATTGCATCGCATCACATTGCATTTAAATACCTTATAATTTAGAATAATAAATTTTTATATTTTATGCTGTTACGAAAGAACTAATTTTATATAAAAATAAAAAGAAACTTGTGTAGATAAATTTTACATTATACTTGGCTTATTGAGGCATGATATATAATTTCAATTTATTTATTTTAAGATTACGTGGGTGCTGTACAAAAAGAGTAAACAGGAATGAGCTACTTACTACCAGTATACCACAAGATTAGAAAAGATTACAGGATTTGAACCCGCAACCTTCGGGTTTGCGCTGCGCAACTCTTATCGCTGAGCTACTGTGATCAGTTGATGATGCTTTTGATTAATTCCTATGTAAATTGAGTTTTGATGGTCTTTATGGCCGATCCCACAATAACTTTCAAGATTTTCCCTTGGAAAACTATTAGAATATTTTGTTTGGAGCATTAAAACTATGCAAAAACCTTCTTAAAAAAAATTCTAAAACTATAACAGATATAAGTACAATATAAAATAAAAATACGTACCTTTATTCTATAGATTTTTGGCACAAAGATGGATGTTTATACTACAAATGGAAATTTTTTCAGTAAAACCCTCATAAAAATAATTCGATTATCCTTTTTACGAAAATTCGCTTGTAAATGTTTCGTTAGTTAGCATATAAAAATTCAATCCCACCCCCAATGACTCAAAAGAGTGAAGTTCTATACTACTACTACCGATTTAGTGACAGTGCAAATTTAATTTCATTATCACTGAATAAGTGAATTTTCACTATCATTTTCAGCATCAGTGAGAAATAAATTGCAATCAAACAATATCATACACACATGGTATGTGTGGACTGTGGCGCCGTCTTACCGAATAAACTTTTACCGTCTGACTTTTGTATTTTAGTCCTATCAGCGTACACAAAATAAGGAATAGTGCACAGGTAGTGTAAGGGATTGCTTGACTTTATATAAAAATGTACATTTTTTTACAATATTTTCCTAAGATTTAATAAAATTCAATAACTTACATATTATAATGGAACTTTACCTAAACAAAAGCAAAATGTATGATTGTTTTGTGGAAATTCGCAAAATGACGTTGTTATTATGTAAAAATCGAGATTAGTGTCTTACTGTGCAGTGTAATTATTCAGTGGTAGTGAAATTTGAATTTGTACTAACTTTGGTACACTTAATTAAATTTATTTAGTACACTAAAAAATAAATAAGCAATTCTGGTCTGGGGTAATGTAAAGAAATTGATCTCCAAACTTTAGGTAGACATTTTTGGTATGTTAAGCTTCGAAAAAGGTATAAACATTGAAAAGTTAATTTTTTGACCCTAAGAGGTGTTTATGACCCTTTAACAAATTCCAATTTTAATTCGAATCGTGAAATGAATTATTTAACTCTGTTTCTATCAATACTGACATAAATTTAGACGTATCATCATCAACGTAAAACTCTATCAGACTGAATTGTAAATTAACGAATTAGGATTTCCCCAAAAGTCGACGTGTTTTTTGATGTAAACCTAAAATTGAGGAAAGTACAAATTACAAGAAACGTGCTCCAAAACGACGAAGACGTGAAGAACAATTTAGCGCTGAATGGGGACATTCACGTCTCCGGGATGCCTCGGATGAAGCATCTCCGAGACGATGGACCACCGAAGAAGGTGGCCCCAAAGTGCTCCGTGACACCCGGGCGGCTCTGATTTCCTTATCGCGCAGCGACTTCTAAAAATACAGCGCGAGTGACACATCGCATCGCGTTCATCCGTCCGCATTCTATTAAGGTCAAGCGTCGCATCGGACGAGTTCGTGCAACCCTGGCAGCAATTTGTTTTACTTAAAAGACGAATTACACACCATCGCGGCAAGATTCAATTGAGCTGATAAATTTTTCCCCGGCGCGTTTTGGGGCGCGCGCGCATCTTCCGCATCGCGAGCACTTGAGTTTGAATCGTATTAATTGCTCCAGGGGGTGCTCTCCCCGGTCCCTTCCTTCAACTCGGCAACGATACACCGACGAATAAAATTTGTTAAAACGTTTTCGAAAATTCCCATTTCGGCGACTTATATCGGCGTCTTGCATGCTACAAAGACGACTTATGGGCTGCCGTTGGCGTTTTTCACTCGGGAGAACCCCTGCAGGATGTGGTGATCCAGGAATGTGGGAGAGGTCCCAGTCCATAGAAACTCCAGCCGCAGGAGGCTCCCAAGAAAACGGCTCGTTTGCGTGCGAGAAAGTGCTACGTCTCTCGACGACAGTCCCCAAAGATAAGGGACGAATTAAATTTCGACGTATAAGTAAGAAGGTACGGGTGCTCGCCACCGCCGCGCCACTTCTTGAGTTTAGTCACCCCAAAAATCGGGGGCTGTTTTAAGAAATACTAAATCGTTTAGCGTTTTATTTATAGCCCCGAACGATCCTTCAAGGTCATCTCGAGAATAGAGCCCCAATTTCAGTCACCCTGTCACAGAGGGTAACACCGAAAAGTAGGTGTTAACTTCCATCTTCGTCAGCTTCGATAACTTCGAAAAGGCAAAGACGGGGCGGAACCGAGCCTTACAACAGTCCGAGGGTGAGGTACCCTTGCAGAAATAAAAATTTTCCCCCGACACGAGGGTTAAGATTTTTTTTCAGCTCATGATTTTTGTACAATGGCTGCTGCAGATTCTAGAGGCCAAAAACCGGATCTCGATTGTACCTCCAGTTGGCTACTTGAGCTCGTTCGGTTCTGATTCAAGATTCAAGATTCCAAGGGCAACCGGTTCGGAGTTGTGCGTGAACGATTTGGTTTGATTTTTTGAATTCTGGTAAATGATATTCTTCTGGCTGCCCGTTCTGCTCATTAAATATTCGTAAGGGAAATTTATCGGGCCGATGAGACAGATATTTCGAAATTGCGACTTTTTGCTCAGCTCGCAGGTCTCGTGAAAGTGCATTTATTTTACACTCGCAGAAGGAGCCAGACTGAAACTGGACTTCTAGCAATCAACCGATTGCATGATATGAATATTTGATTTTTGCCAGCTTTTGGAATTTCTTTGAGTTTGGTATAAATTTTTACATTCTGGAATGTGACAAAATTAACGGCAAGTATGTGGCTTCATTATATATACAAATTTTACAGTTTGATTTCTTTTTCGATGAAACTCGGGTCAAGATATAGAATATAGATTTTAAAAAAGATCTTTTAAATATAACAAATATACGGTTTTGATTATTTTTTATTATTTTTATGTTATCTCCTGGAAGAATTCTTTATAGACGGTCGAAAATATATACCTATATAATCTTTATTACGAATTAAAGCAATTTTTTAAATTCCTGTAGATTAGATTTAAATTCTTCATAAATATACTGGGTTTCAAAATTAAAGGATCACCAAAAAAGGCAAAATGTGTTCCTTATTTTTAAACCGCTGTATCTTCGTGAATACGGATTTGGATGAATAAGAACTCAGTTTGAGGCTTGTACCTCTACTTGTCTCGATAATTTTTCGTCATACCCAATAAAAGAATCCAAAAATGAAATAAAACCAGATTCTTTCATTTTTATTTGAATACTGCGACTTCTGTACGTTTCAAAAATAATTTGCGAGTAAATCCAAGTGAGATATTTTGAACCAGATATTTTTCTCTTTAAAACGATTTTTTTCAAATTTTCTTGTAATCTCATTCAACTGAGATATGAGCTGTCAAAGCACAAAAGCAGATTTCCTTATCTACGAAAATAATTATCGTGGAGGAGTATTTTAAACACCACTAGAAAATTGAAAGTGTTTTTTTCCAAAAGAACTGGTACTAGAAATTTTTGTTTTGTTAAATTAACAATCACCTTAAATAATCATTTTTCAACGCTGGCATTAGCATTACCCAAAGCGCACCACCACGAGGAGGTTGCGCCGTCATTGTGTGATCCTTTAATTCTTCCAAACTTTTGGTAGTTGTAAGATACACTAAGTAAAAAAAATTGCAGCAACTTGCTCTTTGGCATTCATTTAAAAAGTATCTTAAGATAACAAAAACCTCGAAACCTTTATGATTCTGCTATTTTTTTTTCAAAATGGCAGGTGATAAACTAAAATATGTCTAAAATAGAGGTATTAACGTGATCAAAATATTGAAGACAGAATACACAAAAAAAAAATATTTTTGAGAAAATCGAGTAAAATCATTTCTAGAAGGATACTTTCAGCTTTCCAATGACGTCTGTTGGATTACTCTATGCTTATTAGTTTAGGAATTATGGAATCTCAAAGTTGTAAATGACGTTTTTGCTTTGACTGCTCATAGCTCAGGTAAACAAAATCATTAAAAATAGCCACTTTAAAGGGGAGAATACCTGCTAAAAAATTCTTCACTTATATTTACTCGGAAATTTTTTTTTTTTTTCAAGTCTATAGAAGCCATTGAGATCCACCAAAAGTTAAGAGACTATTTACGTCGCTTTATTACCAAAAATTAAATAAATTTGGGTTTAAACATTAAGCTTTCAATATTAAAGTTAATGTATTAAATACAGTAAGATTAGATTTTAATACATTTAATTTAAAAATGCTATCCCGTATTTACTGGATTTTGTGCGTCATTTGATAAGCCTCTATATTCTTCTAAAACTAGTTGTTAATATTAATGTTTTCGAAAATAAAAGAATAACTAACTTTTTTAAATCAAGCTATTATACATAGGTAAGTATAATTTAATAAGAGCTTATTATTATTATTGTTATTGTTAGGGGCGACCCTCATGGTGGGCACTGCGACCAGACGGTCTTTTGTGCCGAAGCCCCTTTACAATAAAAGACGATCTGCTACCCTAAGGAACGCCAAAAGGTCTTTTACAGAAAATGAACGAGCTTCAGCCGAGTCTAGGAACTCCTGACCGTAGATCTTTTTTCTTAACCGTGCTAAAGCCGGCCAAGCACACAAAATGTGAGATGCAGTTTCGTCGTCTTCAAGACACAGACGACAATCCGTCTCATTTGACAGACCTATTTTATATAGGTGGTATCTTAGCCCATGGTGGCCAGTTAGGTAGCCTACCAACAGTCTGAGATCCGCTTTACTCAAAGCATTGGTTTCAGCGTAGGTATAGGGTCTGACGAGCTCTTTAGCTTGCCGGATCCCAGGGAAGTTATCCCAGTGTATGTACTGTAGATTCCTGATCCATTCTTCTATCACAGCTTTGGACGAAGACCAGCCAATGCTGCAGAAGGGCTCAGGACCCTTGAATCGAGATGATGAACCTTCCCTGGCAAGTTCATCAGCAACCTCATTTCCCTCAACGCCGGAGTGTCCCGGTACCCAACAGAGGGTAACCCTGTTGGATGTCGCTAAGTGTTGAAGGGTATCAAAGCATTCTTTAACAAGTCTAGACGAGAAACGCCATGACGAGAGTGCCTTGAGGGCCGCTTGGCTATCGGAGAAGATAGTGATATTGGCACCTTTAAGTCTCTTGTTAATGTTGAGAAGGGCGCAGGCTTCATTGGCATGAATTTCAGCCTGGAAAACGCTGGGCAATTTGCCCATTGCTATCGAGACCTTAGTGTTGGGTCCATAGACACCAGCACCAACACCATGTACCGTTTTTGAGCCATCTATGAACCAACTGAGAGTTCTGGGGTCCAGACTGAGGCCGCCGCCATTCCAGTCTGCACGTTCAGGGATGAGAATCCTGAATCTCCTCCCGAAGCTCAGTTCCCTGGTCAGTAGTCTGTTATATAACAGATCCTTAAGTCAGGGATGCGCTGCAGGATAATAAGAGCTTAGGGCGTTATGATTTCTTTTGATCTCACAGCTCTTATAGATATAACTTGTCATTACTTGTTTATCTTAGTTCAACACGTCAAGCTATTATAAATTACACATATATAGTATATAAATTATATTTATATATACAAGCTTGATTTAAACTTTTTTTTGCACTGTGTAGAGTTCATCTTTTTTAAAACCCTGTATATGACTTGCTCCTTCCTTATCAGTAGACCGTGGATTATATACAGCTGTTGCAACAATTGGCCATACGAATGTTAAAACTTTTGTAAAATACTTATTGTTGACTTTTAAATTCATTTGTATCAGCATAGAAAAATATGCATAAAAAAATATGCCGAAATTATGCAGAATTATGCGAAAATATGCATAAAATATGTAAACAAAAAATGTACCAACAATTATTAAACTTTTGCAAAAATGTTTTCATTAGGCGAAGAATTTGAAATTAATATTCAAGAATTTTTGTAATTTTTCTTTATTGATTGTAATTCATTTCATAGTAGATAATGATTATTTTTTCCAAATTGTAGTACCTTAACCCTGATTATTGGATAAAGTTATTTGAAATTTAACAAATAAGTTAATTGCTTTGATCTGTAAACGGCTCATGTATTTGTATATAATCTAAGTGACTCGCACAACACAGATTCATATAACACGGAACGTATCTACCGTGTTATAGGAAGATTTACTGTATTTAGTTAGTCGTGGCTGATAGTAATATGGAAGGTTAATATAAAAATCTGCTGTAAAGAGCAAATATGCAGAAGACATACAAAATTATGCCTGAAATATGCTAATATACAGGAAATAAGTAAATATGCAAAAAATATGCACTATACAGAATATGAAAAAACAAATATGACTCATTAGCCTCTAATTTCAATTCGATAAATTCCTTTAAAACTCCCATATCGATATTTTGATTAACAAAAAATATGTATTTGTATATAATCCGCGGTTTACTTATCAGTTAGTAATAGACAGGAACCTTTCTTTTAAAAAGACACAACTAAATTCTTTAATTAAAAACTCTTTCAAAATTTTCTTTCCTTAATATTGCTTCTATTTTTAGTGCAGTCATTAAATTAAAAGATGACTTTGAGTTAATTACTTTTCAGAGTTAACACAAATTGCATTTTAGTCCTAGTCTTCACATTATGTTGGTCCATTGTATCCGAAATCCCATAGCGCAAGAAAATCGTTTTCGAGATAATGTGTCCCGCATAAGTTTCATCGCAATCTGCTCAACTATGTGAAGGAAATATTCCGCCCTTCAGTTGTAAGCTGGAACAAGAAAGTCCGATGAATAGCAAAAAAGAATCTTAATAACTAAGAAACCGAGAAGTTTCCCCCTGTCCCCCGAAACTTGAAAACTTCATCTGTAATTAAACTGGGAATCGGAGCAACAAAACCCGAAACTCCCCAGTCTCCGGGACATCCGTCTGTCTGGTCGGTTAATGGAAGTTTTCCTGTCGGCCGCCGCCGCCGTCGCCGCCGCAGTCGCAGCCCCAGGGCCCCGCTGGAGTGTTTTGGACACAAAGAGTTAAGTCCTCCAGTGCCCGGGGTCCCGGCTCTAATTTACTTAACTTTTTATCTTGTAAAACGAGAGGAGCACCGAAATGAGATAAAAACAGCTTTCCGGCCAATTTGGTTCAGCTGAAGGAGGGATTCCCCCAATGCGGGGGGCGGAGCGCCCGCGTTTTCGCAACCGTTTCATTTATCCATTCTTTCGCACTCTAGATATTTGGGGCTCGGGTGGAAGGGACACATACCCAAAGGGTGCTCCACGTGCAGAGTATCTGGGGCTCCGCAGACAGTTTTCAGTTTGCTTTTTGCCTCCCTGAGAATCGATTTTTTAGCAATTTAACTGAGTAAAAGGATTGCGATGCCCTTGTTCGCTAAATAGGTACACATGCCCGCGAAGGAAACGCCTTCCTCCCTGCGCCGCCGATGAGGCCATCTTGAGAGTATCCAGGAACGGAGGAAAGCGTTCCTCGTCCTCGCCCGAAAGAAAGATACACGCTCGTAAAGTTGTCTGGCAACTTAAGAAAGAGCATGAAATTACGATCTTCGGGGTCTGGTGCGCTGCTGCTCTGCTGCCATTGTTGCCGGCTGCGGCGGACCGGGGAGACTACACTCCTTTGTAGTTTGTGGCATGAGGCTATTATGCGGCTGCGTGTCCATTGCCCTAAATTAATGGAGGCAAACACGCAATTTTTTCTCCCAAAATTTAAAAGTCCCTATAAATTTCGGATTAATAATGCGCGATGCTGCGCGTGAAAGGAGTGAAAGGATCCGTGCCCGATCCGAGCGACACGACGCGGACAATGCTGCAGTGGTCGCGGCCATTTATGCTGCTTATGCTGCGCGGAGGTTTGATGGGTTCGAGGCGTCATAAAAATCCTTTTTAACGACTATCCACGGGGACTTGAGCTCCTCGGACAATTGAAATGTTTGCTGTGAAGTGATTGGACACGGGCCGCGATGGCCGCTCTTATGCTCACCAGAGGGTACGCAGCATATTTTGCATGCTGCTGGTTAACGCGACCTCCTCGGCGGATAATCGCAAGGTCTTATCGTAGCGCCCGGGATCAGATGGGCTATATTTATGCAAAGCAGCATTTCGGTCCTGTTTTTCGTACGGGAGCACTTTTTTATGCTCCAACGACTCTGCGGAGTTTGTCAGCTTCATCGTTGAAATTTAGATAGCTTAGCAACTGGATGATTGCCCTCATTTCGGGGAGTTTTTGTTGAATCTTAAAGGGCTTTGTACAGCGTCATCAAAGTGAACTGGACCATCATCATAAAGTTATCGTTAATTTGTTTGAACAGATCGAAGCGAGTTAGGATCGAGTTAACCCAGAAACTTTGGAAAATGCAAGAGAAACTTTTAATACATGTTGGGTAGACTGAACATAGAACTACGTATTTCTTGTAAATGCGGTAATTGTATTTAAATATGTAATGCTTCCAGCGTTCTCATAAAAATAACAAGAGACTGCATTGAAATTTCTTTAAACCTCCAACCAGAATTTTCAGGATCATATAAAATAATAATAGCAATAATAAATTAACCTTATTATGAGCTGCCTAAGCATTAGAATTTATGTTCTATGTATTCTGTATTTCTTATTAGCTAAATCACAAATTTTAGAAATAAAACTTAATTAAATTTTCAGCTCCCCAGACAAATAATTTTTAGTATAAAGAGTCACATATGTACAAGGTGGTGCAAAAGTAATGACCGAATTTAATATAGCTATAACATTTTTCTAAATTAAAAAACTATGATTATTATGTTGTTCCATGAAGTTTTTTTTTATTATGTCGATAATAGTGTACGCTAGTTTCACTGAGCCCTTTTTATGGCATTATATGTCACTTTTGAATTATGAACTCTTGTTTATTACAATATGCTTGCTTTGTTTCGAAATTAACGGCAGAATGCGGCATTTTTTTAATGTTTAATGAATTTTCAAAAATGGCCAAAATTCATATTTTGAATAGTTCATTTTATACTTTTTTTTTTTTTTTGGGAAAATGTCATACGATGGAACATTACCTTTTTAAAAAGTTTGGATGTAATAATTTTTATTCTGCGACAGATAAGGCACAACAAATTCATATTTGTATTCTTTAATTACTACACACTTTTAGGTGTTTAAAGATTTATTTAGAACTCTTGAATTTTGTAAAAGAAAAATCTTTGTTTTTAAACTTCAGTACATGTATTAAATATAATAATATATATTATTTAAATTAAGAGTCTTAATCGTCTATCTGAAAATTAGATTTTTGGAAAGTCCTTGTTTTTTTTTACCATAATCTTTTCCTCGGAAAATGTTTTGAAGTCTTTGGAAATTGGCTTTATTCCTAGTCTAAATTTTTTAGCTATAAAGTTTTAAGTTTCTTTATCTTTAAAATCCTTCACTGAAAAAGAAATTTCCGTTTTTTCTGGAGGAAAAGCAATAAAATATTAAAGTGGATATTTTACTTATAAATTAATTAAATTAACATTATTTACTATAATTTTTAAGATTATACGCAACATTTTTATCGGTCAAATTAATATTGTTCAAAATTACGATAATATTAAATATAATACTATTAAATTTTCCTTCACATTTAAAGTATTCAATTAACATTTTTTAATGTTAAATTGATATTATTTTTAGATGTTGATATTACAAAATATTAAGGGGGTAAATACAATTACACGGGCAAAAATTACGCATTAGAAAACATTTTTTTTTCACAAAGAAGGTTAAGGTAATGCAATCATTATAAAACTTTGTACACTTGTTAAGGTATAAAAGAGGAATGTAAAAATATTTTTTTTTTTATTTTTTGAAAACAAAATGGCGGCTGTACGCTGGCGTCAAGTTGACCTACAAAAAAAACTGCAACCACTCTGGACTTCGTGTTATTGATATGTAACAGCCCATAAAAAAAATGTGGCTTCAATATACATGTAATTTGCCGGTAAACCTCAAAAATTAAAAAAAAAATAATTCTGCGTTTGATAGAAGTTTTTGTAAAAAATCGATAATTTTCACTATTTTTTCAGCCATTTTTGCATTAATAATTCAATTTTGCAACCAAAAATTCCAAAACAATTAGGCTAACAGACAAGCCTAAGGTATAAAGAAGAAACCCTAAAAATTTCAGCAAAATTGGACAAGTAGTTTTCGAGTAATCGTGGTTGCAAATTTTAAAAATGTAGTGTGGAATTTTCATGGATTATTGAGCTACATTGTAGAAACACTACCTCAACTTCAAAACCCAATATCTCAAGAAATATTGATGTTAGCGATTTGGTGTTCAAGAACTTTTTGGAGGAAATTGAATTTGCTACAAGTTTGTCATATTCACTTTTTCTGTACCTCTTGTTGTTTACGAGATAGGGGTAAAAAGCGAGAATTTCATGGACAAATTGGGGTTACTGACCCGTACTACCTCGCTGGTGGGAGTTAGGGTTACACCGCAATGGACACTTTTGTAGATCATTCAATTCTGAAGAAACCCTACCATTTTCCAAGATTGTGCCATAAAATGCCTCTGAGTTGTAGAGATTTGAAGAAAAATAATCAAAGTTCACGTGTATTTTATATGGGAAATCTTTATGCGTCTTGGTCTAGTACTAAATATTATTTTTAAGGGCTCCAATTTTCAGGGAATGTTTGTTTAGGTATTAGCCACAAAATTTCGAGGTGGGACTGAAAAAAAAAAAACAATTGTCGCGAAAAAAAAGCACCCTAATGTACATATTTAACGGATAAAATTTTCTAAAAAATATTGTACTAAACTCCAGGATGTTTCCTTACGCTTCTATTTATTTTTACTTTCTCATCTTCAGTAGTTTATTAAATATACGAGTTTGAAAGAAATAGTCAGTCTGGGACAATTTTTTTTATATATCTCAATACCTACCAGTCACCTCTCCTAATATGATGATGTATGCAACAATTCAGATTCCTATTTGGAACAGATTCGTTATTGCTAACACGGCTAGATCCTTTAACATCAATTCACGGTAGTTACAATTTGTATTGCCGATTAAAAACCAAAAAATTAATAGGTACTAAACTATAAAAATTAAAAGCTGATCCATACATGTCACAAAATCACTTCTAAGCAAAATACATTAAATCTATGAAGGGGTTATTTTTAGGTTTACCATCATCGATAATATTTTTAAGATTATTTAATTGCCTATTTAACAGGTATATCTATGTAATATGAAAAACAAGAATTTTTGAATGAGCTCAGAAAATGATTTGTATATATTAAAAAAATTTCAAATCTTTATAAAGACTTTTAACGGCGTCTGGTCCCCTATCGCGCGATTTTCAAGATCAAATAAATAAAACAATTTAAAGCTATCACGTCGATTAAATTATTCGCATTACAAGAAACCTTCGCCCACATTGATTTTAAAATCTCTATAAGAAAAAAAATATTTCCGTAGAAAGTAAACAAAAAGGCGCAGAGAAGAGATTCAATTACAATTTTATGTTTATTTACTTTCCCACAGTTTTATGGAGGACGTTGATTATAATTAGATGGTCAATATGCGGTCAAATCGGTGATTTTAGTGTTCTGCCAGATACAAGATACACTCATGCGTAAATGCCACCGTATTCAGATTCTTCGATTTATGCATGGAAGATTCGAGTGACCGCGTTACGCGCGCCGTCAAACGCCAATTTTTCTGAGTCGACGTTTTAAGCGAGTCAACGGTGGGCGAAAATGAATATGATACAGTCAGCGATGTCGAAAATCTTCCACGAATATCTAGTAATCTAGTAGCTGTGTGTTAGTAGAAGATTTTTTGTTTTATTTATCAAGAAGAACTGTAGACGTTGGAGCATTCGCGCTGCGAATTATGAAATTCGGCGGCTGGGCGAATTTTTATCACGCTCCGCGGAATGAGCGCGTTTCTACGCAAAGGTCGTTTATTTATGTAAATCGCTGGCGTTGGCCGCATATCTCGTGTTTGATTCATTCATCGCCGTAGAATTTTGCTGAGAATGAATTTGATTTGATTTTCTTTCATCTTTTTTTTTTTTTTTTGGAATTAAAAAAGATCAACATTTCGCAGGCTATTTTACAGCAGGAAATCGCATTTGTAACACCAAAAATTATATCTCTAATTTTAATTAAAGATTCAGATTTAAATCAGGCGCCTTGCCCACTCCCAGACATTTGTTTTGATTTGATCAGTTTTTCTTAAGGTTAACCACCGAATCGAAGTCTATCTCATTGAAATTATATCGAAAACTTCGTATAAGATTGAGTTTCAGGCATTCGTAAGCCAAAAGAGATCTGGAAAAAGAAAAATTCCCTCAAATAGTCTGATTCCATTTCCTTAAAAAGCAAACGTTTTGCCAAAACTTGAGGGCGTTTCACATTAAGGGAATATCCGAAAGGGATACATTTGCTCTGGAGCGGGAAGCACAGGAAGCGCAGATAAAACCGGCCCTGGATCCGACCATGTTCAGCCAATATGTGTGTGCCCAATTTAGATGGAGATAAAGACTAATGCAATTACCTAGGATTAGGCCATGAGAAATGAACGTTTTCTACGAAGAACTGCTGTAAAATTGGCCCGGACCTTCTCATCCAGAGCTGGAGCATTATCTTCTGTTTTTAGTAATTTAAGGAGGGGCGGGAGCCATTCAAAAAATATGGACATGCAGGACTTTATGTAAAAATGGCTACGTGATGGCTACGTGACCTGACTTCCTGGAGCTCCAGCAGCAGCTTCAACTAAAAGGACCAAAAATATAGTCTGCTTCGGATGTTAGTTCTGCCCTGTTGAGTTCATGCTCCGCCGATAAATTTTATTGCAGTCCATTGTCCTCACGCACGGAACGCAGCTCAATTCCGTCGATTCTGTCGATTCCGAAATGTATAGGCCTGCTGTTGCCGACGTCATCCCAGAAATATGTCCCTCGAAGGGACCCATTAAAACGTCCTCATTCACTCCTTGATTGAGTCTGTCGCACCCAAATTATGGATTGCCGTCCGGAATCATTGAGTGCCTGTCGGGACTATACAAAATGCGGACTGTCGGTGCAGTAAAAAGTTTATGGCAAATCCCAAGGAATCGTCACCTCACCCAATTCTCGAATAGGGTAAATTGCAAATAATCGATGTCGACTGTGCGACTCTTTCTCATTAGAACATTCCTCATTATGTTTACGATCCCGTCAAATGTTGTAAATGCTCTGAATGCCTATGAATTCGTGTTTCTATGGGAGAAGCAACTATGATTCGGGGAGAACATTTCGACAAAAAGGGAAGTCTATTTCTATCATCGTAGTTCATAAGGGAAGTACTACGTTTAGTACAAAGCTATTCTTAAGTTACATGTTACGACAAATAAGTATGAATATACATTGAGAGAGAAATTTCATAGAAAATAATACCATATCAATGTAAATTCACACATTCAATAAAAAATTTTAATTCATAAGATTTACATTTAAAAAGATCGTTACGACATGTATAATTGAAACTACATATTAATCTTATATCATGGCCACGGTATTTCTCCACCCAGATGTATGAAACTATTGTACAATTTTCTACGTATGTACACCCAGAGAAAAAGCATGTACAAATTTAAATTTTACTCTAAATTTAATATATATGCTTCGACAAAATCAACCCTACCCGAGTAAAAATCATTATTACAAAAAGAGCACCACAATAGCATCAAATATTCAATTTTTTTAATTTTAATTAATTTAACATTGCAAGGTCGTAATTACTTTATATTAATTTTTTTAATGTTACATTCACTAGTATTATCCAACAAGTAGGAAGTTGCAACGCCGATTAACTCGACATTAACAAACGTACATACCAGATTAATTTCGAATCAAGTAGCTTAGTTCAAGTGATATATGCTACCATATGAAATTTGCTGCTTTTTTGTAAATACTAGAGCTTCAGTGAACGTATTTAAAAAAATGTCTGTAGTACTCAATTACAATTGTAGATCAGTCAATTACCTCTAAAATTAGCTGCAGACTGCATTTTGCATTTTTAATTAAAGGAATAATTATTTTTTATTAATTTTATTCGTTTATTTATTCAATGAAAACAATTTAGTACAATTACAAAGTGTTATTTCGAAATGTATTTTTTTCCATTAGGATAATATTCAAATTTAGTGGCCTTAAAATTATCATGGTACCAATTTTCATTAAAATCCGTGGAAATCAGGAAATTTTGTTCGCTATATTCGATGCGTCATCTTGGATTTACGTAGCTTCTGCTTAAAAAATGTATACAATTACCTGCTAAAAAAGGCACCATTGATTTTGATAAACTGAAATTGCTAACTATATTGAACACTTTTCACTATCAATAAGAATTTCGTCCGTCTCAAACGTCGCTTCCATTCTAATACGTACAATCAACAACCTCTTATGAATGCGAACTACAAGTGAATCTTTTTACTTTCCTTTGACAACTTATAGTGAAACCAATTGCGTAATTGACAACTTATAGTGAAACCAATTCTGTAATACCAACAATTAATATTTTCAAAATAGAAAAAAAACTGACAACAAAAATTTATATTTTTACTATAAAAATTACTACAATTTACGTAGAAATGACGAATTAACAATGCAATTAACATAGAAGTTTACAATTGACGGCAGATAATGTTAAATTTATAGTTTCGTTAAATTTACAAATACTGGTTGTTGAATATACAACAAACTTTTCTCTGGGTGTAGTGTGGTCCATGAGTTCTTAGCCTAACATAGAAGAAAAGGTCATAAATATAAAAATTGTTTTATATTTTTCCTTATTTCCACACACTTTTCAGAACTTCTGATTAAAGCTGCTATGCTACTATAAAATTATGATGCATCCTTGGAGTCAAAATGGTCGCACTGCCTGTTTGATTTAAAACGTCGCTGTTAAATTGTCTACCCCTTAAATCTGCCTTGAATTTTGAGAATATAAAATTGTCCCACTATACGGGGGATGTTCAATCTCTGTAAAGCCTTGGAAAGTGAAGCAGTGTAGATTGGAGCAATATCATGAAGCAACCGCACACCTTGGCTCATGTTTCCGCACCTTTTGACGCAACTGCCTTAATAAGTCAGAATAATATGCTGAGTTAATAACCGTATTTGATTTCTTGAAGTAAATCAAAAGAATACCCTCGCAGTCTTTAAAAATTGTAGCCGTCACTTTTTTTATGCTTTTAGTGGCCTTTGCCAATCCATTGAATTTCATTTGGATGTTGGATCATAGTAGAGGCCCATGGTTTTATTCCCAGTCACAACTGATTGAATTCCTTCTTCTTGCTCCTCAGGGTAAAATTTCAAAAATTGCTCACAACATTCTACTCGCCGCTTCTTTTGCACTGCGCTAAAAATTTGAGGCACTGACCTTTTACAAATTATTGTCATACTTAAATATTCATGTAGGATCCTTAGAACACTTGTTTCTGAAATGCCGGTTTGTGCTGCAATTTCCTTTGCTTTTAAAAGTCGGTCACTCACAATACTTCTTCCACTAATTTAATGTTTTCTTTAGCAGTCACCGTCATAGGACCTCCCGTACGTGGGTCATCTTCTAATGATCCTCGTGTCCAGGGAAACAATTTAGACTAGTTTTTTATTGTTGAAAATGATGGACACGAGTCACCGTAAACAGCTTCTATTCTTTCTTTGATTTATGTTGGTGTTAAACCTTCTTTAGTCAAAAACTTTATAACAGCGCGATCTTCAACTTGAGACATTTTTTAAAAACTTGTCTGAGTTGTCGTCTTAACTCTGTTGATTGTTGAGACTTGTCACTATCATGATCTTGAATACTTTTTCGAACACACTCTATTTACTATATGGGGCTAAGAACTTATGGACCGTACTATGTATTTGTAAAAAGTTAATTGTAAAATCATAGAGCAGCATGCACAAATTTATATTGAGCTAAAATGAAGATGCAATCGTGTTTGTTGAAGATTGCCTAGTGTTCGTTGTTTATTTTGTAAATATAAGATACTAATAAAGTATGAACGAAAAAACAAAATAATGGATAACGTACACGACAATCTAAAATTAATTTGAATTTTTGACGTTGATATTATAAATATATATATGTAAGTATACTTACATAATGTATAATAAAAACACAATTGTAAGATACTTAACCCTATATACTGCAAATTTTAGTGTTTTAAAAACGCTCAATTTTAAAACACTCTTGGTGTTTTCTTTCTTGAGGGTGCTTAATGGAAACTTAATGGAAAACACTGAAAATCCTTATGTCGAAGCAGAATAAATTTTTTATTAGTAAACGCTTTAATTGCTTAATTAAATGCCTTTTAAATAATTAAACCACAAAATAATTATGAAAATAGATGTAAAGAATATAATATTCCCACATCTTATTTCTAACTTTAGGCTTAGAAACACACGTTTTATTCCATTAATTAATTGTGAACGACGTGAGTTTATACGATAAATTGGATAATGTCTTACGGTCTAAAAATGTAAATACTTTTATTCATTAAAAAACATATTCCTTTTTTTAAAGAATTTTTTTTTTTATTCGATTAAATATACACATAATTACCTCATTGATCAGTAATGATTGAACGAAACGAAATGTTTTATTTTATAAGTGTGTTGATTTTAAGTGCTTAAAGATTTTATATATCTTATTTATAAAGAAATATTTCATTGTAAAGCACTTCGACCATTTATGCATTACAAAACAAAACGCAAAAAGAGTGTAATTATCATTAATCATTAAAAAGCTATTACATTAAAACAATGTGAAATTTGAAAATTACCCTCAAAACATTTTATGTATTTCATTTCAAAGCCTTTAAATTCGGTAAACATTAAAGCGTTTTAAAATGAAATTTCAATGTGTGATATAAAACACTCAGTAAACACTATGATTTGCACTGATACCCATACCTTATTTCATGCTCTTACACTATCCTAATGTAAATCGGAAATTTCTTTCCACTATCTTTGCGGCTAGGAAATTAGTTTATTTAAGTCAATTTATTTAATCAGAGTTACTTACATCTTTCCAAGAATATGTAGTAACATAGTTTAATAGCAAAGTTTTGTAATTATCTCGCTCGTCATATCGAAGAACATTTCGAGAAAATTACGTTTAAAATTTGTTCACATTAATACAATACGAGGTCAGGTTTACCGTTTATAACTTCTTAACTAAATGCAATTTTTAGAATAATATAATCAATCTAAAGTACAGGAAAATTTATGAATCTTTCTGCCTACCAGGCAGTTATTAGCTGAATTGTCTGAACTTAATTTATGCTGCGATTTATAATGCAAAAGATATTTTGTAATCTTCAGAATTTAACAAATTCATTTTGGACGAGTGTAATATGGAAGAACCTCCCTATTTAGATTCTGATGAGGAAATCGCTTTAAAATTTAAAGGGCAACGAATCGAAGCCTGAATATATTTGACCTTCAATTTTCAGGATATAGCTTTTCCCATTTGAAATTTTAATGTTAATCTCAATAAATATGATGTGCAAGTTTTGAACCTAACCAGTGTCAAAAGTTTGCAACAGTCGAAACATTTTTTTCGAAATCTTTAACAATCTGAGTTTTGCGAATTACCCTGTATCTAATTGCGGACCGGAAAGATCCTTGAGGATGACCTCGTGCACAACAACTTGCTAACAGGCGGGCAACCTGCTCATATTTTTCAGCGGGTATCTCTCAATCCTTTTAGCAGAACCTCAAGGACCCCGGTGCAATCAAAACATTCGGCTCACCTCAGCCGTGCGATGCGATGTGGTGCGTAGCCAGCAGTTTTGCGCAAAAATCCTTTTTTACGATTCACTTTGTTTGGCAAGGTCAGAAATTAATTTTTTCCCTAAAAAAGGACGAGACATTTCTTATTTTACTTTTTTTTTTTTTTTTAAGGGAAGAGACACGGAGTAATCCCGGGGAAACAGAACAGCGCGCAGGAGTTTATCCGAAAATGCTGCAAGGACCCCTTTCATGCCTCCTCGTAAAAAGTACGAGCGAGATAAGGGGCTTCGTGGGTCATAAAGCGTTTGACAAGGGTTTCGCAGGGCTATAAAACGTGTTTGCGGAAATTCTTTCTCGGTGCGGTGTATTAACCCTTCTGGCATTGTGCGGGAGTTCTTAGGAAGGAGTTCCCTTTTGCACCGCTCCTCAGATTTTTCCCTTTTTTCATCTCCTCTTGCACAATATGCGAGGAAGACCCCGGTGAAGGAGTCCGTCGTGGTGGCAGTTTTTCGCATGAAATCAATACAAATGAAAAAGGGTTGGAACGACCTGTTTAGTCGCTTAATTTACGACTAAGTTAAAAATAAGTCCCCCGACGGACCATTGGTTCTATTCTATGACGTAATTGGAAAAGAGTACCAGGACAAGCACGTGGAAGTAGTTAGCTTTTATTCCATTGCAATTATTTCGAGCAACTCTCCCAGGAGCTGGACCTTTGTTTCAGGACACCGTAGAAATTTTCTTTTGGCAAAATATATCTGAAAAAGGCTTCTGTTTGCAAGATTTTCCAATTTGCTAGACAGATCTTTTTCATCATAGAAACTGAGAAGCACCATTCTTTTTAATTTAATATCATTCATTATCATGAGAAAGCTAAAGTAAATTCCAATATAATTTTTCACCTATTCAGATCAAAAGACAATTTGGAATTGAATTTAAAGTCAGCAAATAACCGCCTAAGACTTTTTTATTTTAGGAAAAGTGCACTAAATTGCCTTGATACTCAAGCAAAACTTAAAATTTTGTTGTGAAAAAGTTACATATAATATTAAATTTTGAAATAAAATTCGGTGTAAATCATATAATGTCTGGAAATTTAAATCCTGTACAAATATTTCGTTTAATCTAATTTGTAACTAATACCATCGACACATTACACTTTAATATGAAGTAGGTTGGCATTAAATTCCTCAAGTTATTAATAAATTATACATATAATACACTATATATAAAAGTTTTATTTGAAAATTGTTTCTTTACTTTTATTTATTTTATACTTTTATTTTGGATTTGTTAATAGCTTATCATATTATACTTGTAAAACCCTTTCATTTGATGTCCATGTCAAGGAAGTTGTGAAGAAAGGATCATGGTTGGATATTTGATTTAGAACAATATCCAAAAGACCAGGGTTTCTTCATGCAAGGAATACGTAAATTACCTGAAAGATGGGCGAAGGTTGTAGCTGCCGATGGAGCATACTTTGAATAAACTTTTCTTTAATTTTCTAAAAAAGCAAATGTGTTTTATTTTAACAAAAAAGGGCGGAATCATATTCACACACCCAATAAGCCTGTTAAATTTCATCAAAATCGTATGATACGAAGTCAATTAAAATTCGAGTACAAATGTACCGAAATATATACGTACAAAATTTTGATATTGTAATGCTTATTTTATTGTGAAAAGGAATCAGGTTTTTCTACACTGTTTTAAAAATTTTAAATTTTTTTCCTGTTAGTATGAAATGTATTTTTTTCATTCCTTTAATGGAAACTAAGCACTAATATAAAATTGCTGTATTTTCATCACGTCACGTAAAAATAGGATTTCGATAAAAATAGGGTTAAAAATTAAAAATATCCATATTATAACCACATTTGAACATTTTCTTAATTGAATAGCGTAGCAGCTTGAAACGTAAGTTATATCAAAGCTTGAATCATAAAATACAGATTTAAAATTTTAGTTATTTATAAACTTTTTCTGCATGCATATTATTTAAATGCCCGAATAAAACCAAATCTTAACCAAGGTTTTAACGAATTAATATTTTATAGTAACAGTATAGAATTTAATTTCGAACTCCTACGACATCCGGAAAATAAGGACTGTCCCAGAAAAAATCCAACCACCATTTGAAGCTTATAAATTATATAATTATCATTTTCTTTTTATTGTACAGGTGTCCCTCAAGTTACACGATTAATTGGTTCCGTGTAACTCGAACACGGTTTCGAGTTACACGGAAGTGGAAACTCAGATTTAGCACTACTGTTAGTGATCTGTATATTCCACTTTTCAAGAGCAGGAAGCGAAAGGATTCCGCAGATAGCTAACATTGACGAATATATGATAAATCCTTATTATTTTGCCCTTTTTATGAAAATTGGTATAAAACCGTGTAACTCAAATAGCGTGTAACTTGAGGGAATGTCGCAATTTTTTTTCTGTGTAACTCGAAAATCGTGCAACTTAAGTACCGTGTATCTCGAGGGATACCTGTATTTAGCTCTACTTTAACGAAAAAACAATTTTCATCCAAACAAAATATTTAATTTTTGTTAACTTTTAATTTCGATAAAATTTAACAACTTTTGATTTGACACCTGCCATAAGCGTTTTTACAGACCTTTGGTTAATCAATTTTGAACCTTCACAACCTTTTTTTTGAAAATTTTTACATCAACTTTTTTGTTTCTTATTTTACGGTTCTTCTTCTTTTATATACGCTTTATTAGGGCCCAGTAACGCTCAATAGGACAAAGTTCCGGACAATTAGGTGGGTTGGCTTCTCGAGGTACGGTAGTGATTGCATGAGCACGATAGAAATTTCTAGCTGTTTGACAGTAGTGGACAGTTGCTAAGTCAGGCCAAAATAGAACAGGAACTTCATGTCTGCGAATGAAAGGAAGTAGTGGTTTTTTCAAGCACTCCTTTACGTAAATTTCTCCGTTAATAGATCCTTGTGTTATAAAAGACCGTGATTTTAAACCACAAGAGCAGATGGCTTGCCATATGAGAAATTTTTTGGGAAATTTTGAAGTTGAGCGCACTCTAAATTCTTTTTGAACTTCTTCTCGATTTACCGCTCCGTAATATTCACTTCCTGGTAACTGCGTAAAGTCGGCTTTGCAATATGTTTCATCATCCATTATGCAATACGAAAACTTTGTCAAAAATTCTTCATAGAGTTTACGAGCTCTTTGTTTACACACTTTTTCTTTATTTTCATCTCTATCCGGTATTTTTTTTTACCTTGAATGTTCTTAAATTTAATCTCTTTTTGATTCTATGAACCGTTGACTTCGATATACCCACTATATCTGCAACATCGCTAACTGAGTAGTTAGGATTCCTACGAAATGCATCTTTCACCTTTTTTCAACGGTACTGTCAGAAGATACTTTTTTCTTCCCGACCTCTCTTTAAAACGTTTCAATACATTTTGTATCGTAGTTTTCGGAATTTTAAGCAATTTTGATAAAGCTCTTTGAGATAATCCAGGATTTCCTATGTATTTGGAAATAATTTCTTTACTACGTTTTTCTTCAAGTCGCGCCATCATATGATACAGTACTAATAATAAAAAGGTACTGACTGCAAAGTAAAGTACTTTTGTGGGAGACAAAGCTGTGCAAACTCTAACAAAATCAAACAAGCCTAGTCAGAGTATTAAGGGTAAACAACTGGTCGGGTTTTTTCCGGGACAGTCCTTACGGTTTTTTAAAATTGTTAACCCGATTATTCTCAAAAATGTAACGTGAAGGATGTTTTTATTTATTTTTTTTTTTCGATATAAGAAAATCTTAACAATAAAAGGTTTATACGTTTTTAGCAAGGGCATAGAAACTTGTAAAATAGTATTATTTTTCTAAAAGAAACCAACATTTTAAAGAAACTTAATGAAATTTACGCCTAGTAATCACAGAAATATAAAAGAAATATTCGCAGTATATATAAAAGAAAAATAATTTTAGTAGAGTAATTGTGGATGAGGACAATTAAGTTAAAATTACCTTTTACTTTCAATTCTTAATTACGGAAAATTATTTCAACATTTAATATTTATACTTTCTCTCAGTATTGTAAATTTGGCAAAATCAATGTACAAATTTACTATTTTGCGCTATGAAATCGAATCATATAAATCTCTTGTAATTCAAAAGTGATTGTAGTAATATTTAACAAGTAGTATTATCAAATGAAAATCTATACAAAAAAAAAAAGGAAAAATGTAAATTATACAATAAACCAATTTATTTAATACTACCGAAATATTATAAATTAAAAAATAAAAAATAAAAATTTAGAAACAAAGGTAGGCCTAATTGTTTTTTTTTTTTTTGTTATGAGTGATTACACATGGTGATTTTTGTAGATTATAAACGAACGTGTACATTTTAAAATGTCAGTAAAAAAAATGTACAGATAAAGATTTTTTCTTGCATCTTTTAAAATTATTACGAATAATAATACGTACTATCTAGTATACGGGTTGTCCTTGAATAAATAGTCTGTGTATCATTATATACTACAAATTACTACAAATTATTGGTTCGGAGGCAACTAGCGTATGAGATAAATTTTTTTAACGAGTTTTCGATTATGGAGGACTCCGAGTTTTTGAAATTTTCATGTATTATTTTTCAAGTTGTAATATTGCTTTTTCGATAAAAAGAGCCGCTGAGTTATTAGTTCGAGTTACAGAGCGTGATATGTAATGCGCAGTGTTGTTTAAAAACAACACACAGTAAAATGTTATATAAATTCGGACATACCAACTATTTAGAAACAATATTTTTTATTATTGTTAACATTAGGATTGGGAACACAGCTAAATATCTTTTTTCCCCTCTATGGCCTTGTCAAAGTGACAACTACTAATGTTTGGAAGTTTTGGCGGCAGATAAAGATTTTTATAAGAATTTTCTGGTGAAGTTTGCAGGTAAGAATATGAAATAAATATTATTGTTTATTACATATAACTGTTTTTAAATGATAAAACTTTATCTAAAAACTACTTTTGATTTGTTTACCATAGTTCATCATCTCTGATGACTGCGCAGTGTAGTTTATAAACAACAATTGATTTTTTGAAATAAATATACATACTAACAAATTATTAAATATTTTTTTTTTATATTTTTAAATAAAAAGAAAAATCGCGCTTTTAAGGGAAATCATATTTATTTCGAGTTATAGAATCCAAATAATTCGAAATATAGAGTTATAGAATGTCTTAGAGAGGATTTCGAGATGACAAGTTTCGAGTTATAGAGTTTCTGCCATAATTGAGCATTTCTACTCTCTGAATATTCACTAGTCCACAATATCCACTATTTAATTCATATCTTTTTCATATCGTTAGTTTTATTTTTATCATATATTTTATTTATTTCTTTATATTTTATTTTTTAATTTGTTAGCCTTTTTATAAATATTCACATTAGGACCCATTAGTGTATTATTAGGTTAAATAGTGTTCTTATAATACTTACTAATAAGATTATTATTATTATTGTATACCCGAAAAACAATTCTGGCTGGAGGTGTGCACCATCTTAAAAACGCTCGCCGCAAATCGGTATCCCACTTCTGTGAATTTTCCAGCAATTTGCGAGTCGTGACTAAAATAGTCGGGTGGTCCGGAGGGCGGTTAATTGTGCAATCGACTTGAGCAAATCGGCTAATTACAGTCCGCGGTCTGTGCGCCGGGCAGCGCCGCGCCGATCAGAATATCTCATGACTAAACTGCATATGAGCTCGCAGCTAATTTCGCGGTTTAACTCGAGAATTCATAACCGCGCTGAAATAAAATTGCTAACTGACCACTTAGGGGCCATCAAATAGCAGAAACAGCGATAAAATTTAGTTAGGTTCGCATCCGTGCGTTTGTTTACAAAATAGCAGATCGCGCCAAGTGGGGCCGCTGGGGCTCCGGGGCTCCTCTACGTGCCGCGGAGCCGCTTCTTAAAGTTTATCGCGGTGTCGGCGAAACATTCACTCCATCTCGCGATTTGAGGCGGCTCATTAGATGACGGACTGCGGCGCAGGAATTCCTCGTTCAACGCGCCGCCGAAAAATCCCCCCATCGCTCCGGCGTGCGGATATTTTTAAACACTTCGCCGCGGCGAGATTTATTGTTGTACGCTTTAATGTTTATTGTTCTGAGTGGTTTGTTTTGCGCCTAATCTTCGCCGAGAGCTTTACTCAAACAAATTAATTATTTAGCTCACAGCCCCGCGAACCGTTCTGACGAGCCACTCAAATTTGGCCCCGTTGAGATGCGGCAGGTGCAACGCGCCATGTGTATTGTCTAATTTTGCGCTATGTACCTTATAATAAATTAAAAGAGTATATTATTTCACTTTGTATGTAACGTTTATCATAGTTTTATGTAATATATAAAAAGTAATTGTTTTTATTAAATAGAAATAGTGGAAACTATATATGCTATTTCGTATCTTATCCTTTATAGGTATTTATTATAAAATTGAGTAAAATTATATAATATAAGTATACATAACATTTTGCTTTAATAAATATGGTCTTACAATTACAACTTTTGTTTAATGAAATTTTAATTTATAATGTCATAATAATAAGTAAATATAATAAATTAAACAATATTTCTCGAATACAGATTGCTATTTTATAAATGTCCAAAATTTGGAGACTTTCTCTTAAGGTACTATTACCGTCTAGAATGCTAAAAAATGACATATATTCAACAATTTTTTTTTCACTTTCTATATTATATATTGTTATCAAACTTTTTTTACAGTATTAAACAGTTCTTGAAGATTACGAAAAAAATTTTTATTTTTATTTTCTATTAACTGTAAATTTAATACAGGGCGCTCAAATTTTCTTCTCAAAAAAACATTGCTGCATGGCGGACAGTTAATCTCTGGAACGGTAAGTCTGAAACATAAAATTCAAAAAGAGTTACAAAAAGGAAGTGCTCTTACGTGATAGTTTACCAGAAAAATTAAAAAATCATTAAAAATAAAAAAATGGCGGACATTTCAAAATTTTTTTCAAAAATCGCCCTTTTTTCGACCTTTTTTCAGGCTCAAAAATTTTATATATTTTTTTTGTGGTCAAATTGTGGTAAACTATCACGCAGGATATAACAACGAACAAAATGCTTCAAAGTTGATTAAAATCGGCCCAGTAGATCCGGAGATTAACTGTCCGCCAGTTAAAAAAACCTAAACTCGAGAAAAACGCATTTAAAGTTTATTTAGAACATGGGAACAGCCGAGAGCGCGCTTCAATTGAGTCGTTATATCTCGGCACTGGCTTCGAATTTCGATTTAATATATTAGACAGTTATTATTGAAGGTATAAAGAATCTAAAAATGTAAAAAAAAAAAAAATTCATTTTTTGAAAATTCTAGACGGTAATAGTACCACTTTTATAAATATTGAAAATAAATTTCTAGTTTATTATCTTCACTTTATTATAAATAATTGACAAATGATACAGATAATCCTTCTCTCCAAATTGGAAAAGGAAATTTGATTCCGATCAAAATTCCAAAAAAGGAAAAGGAGATTTGGTTCCGATAAAGTTGATAATTTTTCAGACACACATACATATATTTTTTTCAACTTTAATTATACTCTGCAGTTTTTTATTTTTAGTTTTCCTATAATCCTTGATATGCAGGAATATTTTAAAATATTCAATAATACAATTTCAGAAATAAATAAAATAAACTAATTATTATCAAAAAGGTCTTAAAGTGCCCCATTGTTTTACTATTTTAGCAACTGATTAGTCAACTGATTAACTATTCATTAAGGGATAATCCAAAACATCGGGAAATTTTGCTTCTTTTTAAACCGGTGTATCTTAGCGAAAATTGAACCGATTTGGATAAATGAAAGCTCATTTTGAAGCTTGAATTGTCAATTGCCGATTTTTCGGATGATTGCTTAATTTTGATCACCAGTTAGATACATTTGAAGAAAATTGATTAGATCTTGATTTTTTATGGTAGAAGATTACCTTAATGAATAGCTAAGAATAAAAATTCAATCTAATTATTTGGAAGAAATTAACCACAAGTTAAAACGTAGTTTAAGGAAAAAACTGGAGATTTAAACCTCGGTTCACGTTTATTTGATTAACAACGATTTTCAAAGCAATCAGACTAGCAATATGAAACAAAGTAAAATAAAATTTTATATATACAAAAATGTATGCAGGAACTTTGTGAAATTATCGAAATAGCAATAAAGATGGATATTATGCCAACTGCAGCTTTTCAGTGGATTGTCAACTACATTCAATATGAAATGACAAAAGTTTATAAATGCAAGAACCGGAAAATTCATTTGGTCAATAAACCTAGTTTATGTTTCTACACCGGTTATATTAAACTAAGTTTAAACAGAGTTTAAACATTAACCTAAACCTGGGTCTAAATCAATGTTAAGAAAGTTAATGCTACATTAGTTCGTTATTTAAATTTAAACTTAGCTGCCTTCGATATAGAAAACATTTTAAGTCAGTAAATTTAAATTTTAATGAGAGTTCATCTTATTTAACAATATCAAAACAAAACAGTTCCAAATAGCTCCAAGTGTAGTAAAACAAGAGGACACTTTAAGACCTTTTTGATATAAATTAGTTTCTTTTTTGTTTCTAAAAGTGTATTAATGAAAATTTTAAAATATTCCTGCATATCAAAGACTATAAGAAAACTAAACATTAAAAACTGCAAAGTATAATTCAAGTTATATAGTTTCCAGGATAGAACCACCTGTTCTATTTAATAAAAGCAATTATTTTTTATATATTACATAAAAATATCTATTATAATATACTTACGTTACATAAAAACAGAAATTATATATATTTTCAACTCACGCTGATCGAATTTCAATTCAACAAAGTCGCTTTAAATATGATGACCTTCAAAAGCCTGTGGGATTTTTGAGACCATATTTGAAACATAATTTTCACAGTCTAGGCGTCTTATGTTTTGTAAACTATTTTCAATAATTTCTACAAGAAAGAAGTTAAAGCTCGGATCAGCAAGAATATTTCTGACATGAATTTTAATTTTTGAAAATATGTTTTCAAAAAGGTGATTGCCGGTCTTGTGAATTCTAGCATTATCCAATGTTATTCATGATGTTTCCATGTTGTTGTAATAAATTTATAGTTCGAACAATAGGAGCGCGAAACATGTGGTATACGAATAGATTAAAATTTTACTATTATTATTATTATTGTTGTTAGGGGTGACCCTCATGGTGGGCACTGCGACCAGATGGTCTTTTGTGCCGAAGCCCCTTTACAGTAAAAGACGGTCTGCTACCCTAAGGAACGCCAGAAGGTCTTTTACAGAAGATGAACGAGCTTCAGCCGAGTCCAGGAACTCCTGACCGAAGGTCTTTCTTCTTAACCGTGCTAAAGCCGGACAAGCACACAAAATGTGTGATGTAGTTTCGTCGTCTTCAAGACACAGACGACAATCCGTCTCATTTGACAGACCTATTTTATATAGGTGGTATCTTAGCCCATGGTGGCCAGTTAGGTAACCTACCAACAGTCTGAGATCCGCTTTACTCACAGCATTGATTTCGGTGTAGGTATAGGGTCTGACGAGCTCTTTAGCTTGCCGGAGCCCAGGGAAGTTATCCCAGTGTATGTACTGTAGATTCCTGGCCCATTCTTCTATCACATCTTTGGACGAAGACCAGCCAATGCTGCAGAAGGGCTCAGGACCTTTGAATCGAGATGATGAACCTTCCCTAGCAAGTTCATCAGCAACCTCATTTCCCTCAACGCGGGAGTGTCCCGGTACCCAACAGAGGGTAACCCTGTTGGATGTCGCTAAGTGTTGAAGGGTATCAAAGCATTCTTTACCAAGTGTAGACGAGAAACGCCATGACGAGAGTGCCTTGAGGGCTGCTTGGCTATCGGAGAAGATAGTGATATTGGCACCTTTAAGTGTCTTGTTAATACTGAGAAGGGCGCAGGCTTCAATGACATGGATTTCAGCCTGGAAAACGCTGGGCCATTTGCCCATTGCTATCGAGACCTTGGTGTTGGGTCCATAGACACCAGCACCAACACCATGTTCCGTTTTTGAGCCATCTGTGAACCAACTGAGAGTTCTGGGGTCCAGACTGAGGCCGCCGCCATTCCAGTCTGCACGAAGCTCAGTTCCCTGGTCATGTTATATAACAGATCATTAAGTCAGGGATGCGCTGCAGGATGCTCATGTGACCATTGTCAACAATTTGCATTTTGGATGTAATTTGCACTCTCAGAGCACTAATTGCAGCTGATTTCAAAATGAAAAAATGCAGGGGTTCTACTATCGCCTCCATGGCGAGTGAAAAAATTTTACTAAACGCGATATAAAATATAAGCTTAGGGACATAGAATTGTAATTTTATTATCTAATAATGATATTATTTAGTGAATAAGAATTATTTTTGTTTCTGTTTTCTTTTAGTACAGTCAGGGCAATTATCTGTTGGTTTAATACGAGTAAATAAATAAATATTTCGATTTAAAGTGAGACATTTACGTTACAAATTTGGACTTTTGTGAAGTGAAAATTCGGATTAGTTTGAAATGAAAATAGACCTCTTGATATTTAAAGCGATTTTGTTGATTTAAAATTCGATCAACGTGATTTGCAAATGGTGTTTTTCGAAATTAAAAGAGTATATAAAAGTTAGTATAAATGAAATTAATTATGGAATAAGTAATTCCGTTAGCACCGCTTACGGAGGAAGTTTTATTAAAAAAAATCAAAAATTAATATGTCTTACCTGTTTTTTGTCCTGAAGCCGCAGGTTAATCCTGAAAGAAAAGAAAAAATAGAAAATTGAATAAGCCGATTACAACAGTTTGCCTAAGCATGTAATTTACGAAGATGCGAGCAACAATGTATCGAACAAACAACATATTTATGGTGTTTTGCATTTTTAGCGAACTGTTCACGCGGGGAATAATCAGCCGCATCTTCGTGAACACAGAGAACGCATTACGCGGCGACGCTTGGCGGCATAATTTGTGCGTGTTTATTGCGAAAGCCGCGAAGGTCACCGAAATGTCGCATGCTCGCATCTTCCGGATGAGTTCGCGGGACGCCGACTTCGGTAATTAGACACTAAAATTACAAATTTAACGGCCGCTGCACCGCCTTAAACATCTCTCAGAATGGAAGTGCATCGGTGCGGCTGTCTTTTTTAGTCCGCGGTGCAGTTTATGCAGTTGCACTGGTCGATTTCGATTGGTTCACTTTTCTTTTCCACGCGGCCAGGTACGAGCGCGTCCAGGTAAATGCTGGACATTAATAAATATTCAATAACACGCTTTCCGCCTGGACTCTGCTGCGATAAAGAGAAGAAGGCCTCCCAGGGGGTAGCCGGGACGTAAATCAGGGATGCAACGCGACGCATCGCAGCCGCGCAACAATGTAAATTTCAAATAATTTCAAATACCACGTGAATGCAGAAAACGCGAATTTATTCCGAAGCGCATCCTGGCGAGGGTAATTTATTCCCGCGGGGAGGTTTGCTGTCGGCATGCTAATTAACGGGAAGGCAAGCTCTTCTTCTTCTTAGTCTTGCATTTATTTGTCACGCCGGGAGTGATTAATTACCCTGTCAACTCCCAGAAAGTAAACAGAGGGCGTGTTCTTTGAATTATTAAATTTATTGTTATCTGTGGACTGTTTCTAATAAAAAGCTAAAAGCACGAAGTCGTTTTACACACCGGGGCCCGTAAATTGTGAGTAGATTTGATTGTTTTTCGAATTTTTTATTATGTAAATTAACCACTTCCATCACGTAATATAGACGTTTTAATTTATTAAATCATATTCTTCATAAAAGAGGAGTTTGTGTCTAGACTAAAGCTCGCTATTTCACGCTATCACGGGTACAAGGGAAATTATAGGTTCACGTGAATTTATTTCACGTGATCACGTGAAATTAAACACTGTAAAGTCTTGTTTTATGCGGTAGATACGTTCTAAAGAATAGCGCATATCAAAAAATCGTATAAAAAGGACTTTTCTCGCATAAAACCAAAACAACGAGTTAAAATTAACCTAAAATCGCGTAAAAATGTTAGCAAAAATTAACAAAACATAGGTTTCTTAATAAATTCATTCGGTAATCTTAAAGAAATTTCTATAAAAGCTTAAAATAAAATTGTATTTACACTTAAGTTCCTTTTATCTTATTGAACCTTTATATTTTGTAATCATTATCACTATTTAGAGCTGTAAAAAATGCACTACGATTACCATTACAATTACAAGACAAATTACCAGTATCATTACTAGTATTGGTACCTTAAAAATTTAATTACTATTACCATTTAATGGTATTGGTACTTCACGATTGTAATGCCAGGTAATATTCAGTGAGTAATGTTAGGTAATGATGAGTACTGTTAAGCAATTCTAGGTAATGCTGAGTATTTCTAAGTAATACCACGTAATGCTGAGTAATGCCAGGTAATGCTTAGTAATGCCTTTAAAGTATGGCAATCGTGAAGTACCAATACAATAACTTGGTAATGATAATTAATTTTTTTTGAGTACATGTTGGTAATGGTACTGGAAATTTGTCTTGCTTGCATTGCTTGTAGTTGTATTGAGTATGGTAATACATTTCCACTTTACAACTTTGTCGCTTTCTCATAATAGTCTGCACTGTTTGTACACTAGTTCCGAATCACCTTTATCATCGAAAGAGATTGCCTCTGTAATAAGACTTTTCGTTAAAAACAATTGCATCAATAGATTTAGTCTTAGACCTTAGTCTCGCCTCTCAAATCTTGGTTTCGTTTGCAAGTCTTGCATTCTTATATTTTCATAATCAAATATTTTGGATAACTTATTCATTGCTTAGTAACTTATTTATTTATTTACTCGTATTTATCTTATACGTAAAGCGAGTAAGTGACTTTCGGGTACTTAAGAAAATCATAATGTTTTTTAATAGATTTTTGTATTGAACTAGTTATTGCAGTAATAATCTTATTTTCTTGTTTTTTTTTAAGATAGATCGATGTTAAAATAGTGAAAAAGTGTAATTAATAAAATAGTAGTAGTATTGAAAAGTGGAGTCTTCCCACGATTGTTTACTACCCGTGCTTTTCAAATCTGGGTTTTTTTTTTTTTTTTGTTTAAGAAATAACAAATCAAGTCAAAGTTATAAAAGTTATAACTATAATTAATATTAACAAGTCTCCAATCATTAGTCGATACCAATTTTGCAAAGAACAAGTCTTATATCATTTCTATAGCATTTTTTCTGTAGATTACGAATTCGCAAAACATATATTCCTATCATATCATGTTTTTGAAAAAAATAGGTGTGAAAAGTATGAAATACCATATTTTGGTCGTTTCTGCAAATTGTAAGGAAGCTCAAATAAAACTTTGCGCCTTTAGCTATTACATTAAAAACAAGAGGCTTTAATACTGTTTAAAATCTTCCGTGAAATTCACTTTTTTTCCGATAAAAACTGAATGAAGACCCTCATAAAAATCTTATTCCCGAAAAAACTTGAAAAACGTGCTACAGATTAGATTTGGAATCATAAGATGGCTATAGCTTATATTTAATCTATCCACCTATCAAAGTATGTCTGAGAAAAGATATTTTGTTGTTACTCGAATTTGGATTATGAGATATTAATATAATCTTATCACAGAATAAGGTTTTCTAGATCAGAATTAATATATATTATAATTTTTATAAATGTAATATATATATATATTTGTAGTTAACTACGAAACGACTTAACTGATTCCGCTAAAAATTTTTGAATTTGTACGTAAAAATTTGAGAATTTGTAAGTAAAAATTTAAAAAAATAACTTATTTTAATAAATAAGAATAGAATATGCATCAATAGAAAAATCGTTCGTTTAATGGATTATAAATTTTTAGGACCGATTTAAAAAATGCAGTTTTCTTAGAAAAAATTTGCACAAAGTTTCAGTGCAACATATGATTCGATAGAAGATTTTGTTATTATATAAATTATTAAACGACTATGTTAAGCAAAATATGTCAATGAAAACAAATAGGTACTCAGCGGTTTTTCAAGTCATTCATTTCGAATGCTGATAGTGAATACAATAGGGTTAACCGTGGGTAATTTATTACCCCAGACCTACTACTTTGGAGACAGTTTTGAAATATTAAAAACATGAAAATGAGACAATTTTTTTGAGAGTCGCATATGAACTCTGACCCTTGCCAACCTTGCTACTATAAAAAAGGCATGTTGATTAACACCTATGAATTTGTCTGAAATTATAATTTTTGGTTGGGGTAATTATTTACCCCATGTGCCACCCATGTTACGGGAGTGAAGTGTGCCAACTAAACGTTAATTGTTCTTACCGTTATGTTTGTATCTAAATAAATTAAGTTGAAACGTATTTTTCATTTTTATTTTGAACAATTTTTCAAAATGTGGGTCCTTTTAACATCGAAATTGTGAAAAGTGTCGTAACAAATGTACACGAAAACGAGAAAAGAAAAACAAAAACTTATAAATCATCAGTTTATTTTCAAACTTTGCTAATTCATTTTAAGAGTTTTGCCTCAAATTATACAATTTCGTAAATTTTCTGCCCAAACTCGTCCACAGTGAATAAAATGTAACACTTCTCGTTCATTTTTTCCCCCTCTTGTTAAAAGCGTGGAGTAAAATTTCTTAATTTGAAAAACACACAAAAACCGAAGAAGAAGTGTACAAAGTTTTGTGCAATTTTAAAACAAACAACAAGTGCCATGAAGCCGAACAGAAAATATATTTTCACTTGGAGAGTTCTTCGTTCGGTCTTAATGAAAAAGTTTTTCTTGCGATCATCGCAATAACAGAAGGCACGTCGACTTACGTTGCGACAACTGTTCGCCTTGGGAAAAGGCGCAACCGAAACGAGAATTCGTTTATTTATTACTATTATTATTATTTTTTGTTTTCCGTCTCTTTTAGAGCAAATGGAGATAAATTACCTCTGACCCAGATAATTTATGCACGCAGAATAAAAACCCCTCTTTTGGCGGTCATTAATTGCACCTTTACGGGTATATCTGAGAAATCTTGAGAATCTAAATTTAAAGAGTCATTGAACCGCAGTCTCGAGTTCATCCTTCGCGATGGGTACGATCGTACATAAAGTGCAAGATGTGGCGGGCCTCCTCTTTTTAAGTGTCACAGCATAGGGGCGTTTTAAGAGCATAAAGCAGCATGTTTATAACCGCGGGCTTATGTGCACCAGTGTTCGGAAAGACAAAGTGACTTAAGGTGGTGCGCGCACCTGTATCTTTGTATCTTACTGTCTCCGCTATGGGAGCGGATTCTTACGTGATTATCACCAGTTTTATTTTGGCAAAATTCTACCTTGCGTTTGCGACACGGAGCGGTGTGGCGGCGGTGCGGTGGTTGGCCCTGTGCGTTCTGTGCCTGTGTGCGCTACATAAATTATGCGATTCGAACGAACCATGAAATCCCAGCATAAATATTGATTTCCTTTTATCACATTTTAGCGTTAGCTAATCTGTCGTAATAAAATGAAAAAATTTATGCGGCCTGGTACGCGTTCCCGCGCTAGCCCACGCGGCCCGGCCCAGAGCGGCGAGAAGTGCTGAACTTGCTTTAAGAAATATATCGCTGTCGTGTTCAGAGAACGAAAGATATAAAGGCAAGATATCGAACTCTTCGCCTGGATTAATTCCCAGTGCACGCCCGGCCCCAAGATCTGGCTGCTCAGCACAAGCGCCCCAAACTCGCCCTTCCTGTCGCCCGGGCCGGGCTTGTTGACAACAAAATCCTCCTCAGGAGAAAATTCTTAAGATATACAACGTCTATCCGTTCCGCTGGAGCCCGAGTCGACGAGACTCTTGTAAATTCGAAATTTTCCATGTACGAGTATTTCTGCCTTTTTTTCTATAGATTTGTTTTCTTCGATTTCGAGGGCCCTTATTTTTAAAAAAACTCGGAAGACAAGAGTAAGCGCTCGATTTACACCGACGACAGCGCTTCAAGCTTGATCCGGTCACAGCGGATAATAATTGACTCAATCTCGATTTTGTTGTCGCACCTTTTGAATGGGATTGTGTTCGCCGCCGCCGCCATCGCCTGCCAGAGCCCAGAACGTTTTTCGTTTATTTAAAGGGAAAATCCACACCCAGAAATGAGTTTCCGACGAAAAAAAAATAATAAGAAAAATAAATACCAAAATGAAGTCGATCTGGTGGAGCCATTCGGAATTCGACGCTAAAACTGAATCTAGGACAGCGGGAGCGAATTTAAGGAAATTTAAGAACGGGTTAATCAGAATTAAATCCTTCCTAAAACCGATAACCCAGCAAAGTAAATTGAACGTGAAAATTAGAAAAACTAATTCAATTTCAGTATGAATTCAGCTGGACACTATTACGGAAAGTTCTTGATTATTGTTACTTACATTAGACTATTGGAAATATGTTAAAAGCCAAAATTTAGATAAATTGATATTAACCTTAATAATTAGATATTTGAGTTGCTCTATTATATACTTTTCTTCTCACTATATTCTTTTGAGTTCCATCTTAAAACTATCGTTATATTTATATAACAGTTTGATAAAAAAACATATATATTTTTTAAGATAACTTTTAAATTCATTTTTATTTTTTGATTATAACAGGATACCAAAGAATATTACCATCAAGGTTGAAAATACGTCGAAAACTCTTAAATATTTGTTTTTCATTTGATTAAGATTGGCAGCTTAATTTTTTTGTGGAACTGTGTTAGCTTTTATATTCCATTTCCAATTTTGATTTTTTAATTTAAATTCTCGATTTTTAAACATACAGTGACGACCAGGCAAACCGTTCATAAGACCAAACCGTCCTTTTTTCAATATTTAAGTATGACACATATATATTACCATCAATTTAATTTTTATTTTCTCCTTCCTTAAAATTTAATATTAAATATAACAACTAATCACAAGGTAAAATACTAAATTGAGTAATTTGAAGCTATTAAATTATTTTTTATATTTTATGTGGCTCCCTTGGCTTTAACTTTTAGTTTCATTCTTTCTGGTATACTTTACATTCAATTATTAAGTGTTTGGTGGTTAATACTGTTCCAATTCCTTATTAACCAAATCCTACAAATCATTAACATTCTTGGATTGAGTTTTGTTGATAAGATTAATTTATTAAGATACACCACAGATTTGAAATTGCTGTGAATCTAACTTTATGCTTTGGTCATTGTCCTCATAACAGGTCCTACTATCAGACTCTATACGATTTAATTTGGACTTATCAGACCACGTTACCAATTTCCATTGTTCTACATACCAATTTATGTGCTCCTTTGCAAAATTTAATATTTGTTTATGCCTCGCTGATAACAAAAGCTTTTCTTAGTTTAACTTTGGCCTTCACAACACATTCTTTTATACACCTCCCTATTGGTTTGGAACACCTTCATCAATAGCTTTAGCAACAGTTTGCCTTATTGCCTTTCTGATAATTTTTGGCATTGTACTTTATACCTAAATCAACACAATTTGAACAAAAGTGATGAGAACGAAAATTACACATTACGTACTTAAAACGTACGTAAAAAATAGCAAGAGAAATGAAATGGCAATTCATAAATATGTTTTAACTCGTTTTTATATTAAAGTTTTAAAAGACTCGTTCATCGTTCATATATAAATTTTTTACTGAAGTCACTTATACCTGCTTATACACAACACTTGTTACCACATGCACTTCAAGAAATGTTTCATCAAAGGGCTTTACATTTATATTGAACTTATAATATTATGGACAGATTTTGAATTCAATTTTGAATTTCGAGCATTCTCAATTTCAAAATTATCGTATTGCCTTGGAATTAGGGTGTAATTTGTATCAAAATCGAAAGCTGACAAGTTCAAAAATCAATGAGTATTCTAATCCGAATAGAAAAACTGATTTCATCAGTATGCCACTTGACTTTTCTTATCCAATCCCTATATCCGTCAAGTTTGAATTATAACGAAACCAAATTTTGTAACAATAATAATAATACTTCAAGTAAATACAGTGCTGATCAAAATAATAAGTAAAAAGGTTGAAAAATAGTCTAAAGAGCCATTCCGCGTTTAAAATCTTTTCCCTGGGAAATATAATTGGTATAATTATTTTGAGTTATTTGTCATATTTAAAGTTAGTCATGCAGTATAGGTCTAGGTGTTTAACTGCAAAGTTAAAAATTACTGCATTTTTAAAGTGATCAAAATAATAGATATTCTTTTTGATTGATGATAATATCTTTTATTAATAGGATAAAAATGTGAAATAATAAATAATTTTTTGTAATATGATTCTACTAGACATTTTAATTAAATAATTTTAGATGGGTCAAACTAAATACTGTTCCTAACTTTTCATATGACAAAAAAACACTTAGTTATTCAAATAATGGTACTTATTACTTTTCAGAGGAACGAGATTTAAAAAGCGAAATTGATATTTAGACTCAACTACTACTTTTTTAGAAAATTTAAAAAGTAAACAAAGATTGATTAGATTGTTGCGATTGAAGTCGGTTACTTTTAGCGTTTTTAACGTAGTCAATTATTTATCATTTTTCAGTTTTATTTTAAATACTAAATAGAAAATTAAATTGATTTTCTTTAAATTGCTGCTACAAATACTTAAAGGAAAGGCGTGAAATCATTTCTGCTTAATATTATAACTTGAAATTCTAACTATAAATTTAATGATAAAATATATTTTTTTTGTAATTTCATTCGGCTATGTCTTATTTCATTAAGTTGGTTATAGGTTTTGATACACACTCTGTTTTTTTTGTCCTAGGTATAAAGTATGAAAAAATTTAAAAATATCATTACATTCTTTAAAAAACCCGATTCGTCTGTGATACATGATAATGAAAAGATGGGAAATACAAATATTGTAGTTTTAGTTCTTCTATACAACCTAAAGCATCAAAAAGTACATCTGAAGAAAATCGCCCAAAAACTTAGGTAGAAGTTTTTATAAATACCAACTATTCTAATTAAAAAACAACCTACTAGATTTTCGCTTGGGAATGAGATATTTTCCCGCAGTAATAAGTAATCTATATCTTTCCCCTGGATACTATTATATCTTCTTACCAAATTTTATCGAAATCCCTTCAGCCGTTTAAGCCTGAAAAGGTAACAGACAGACAGACTACCATTAGACTTTCAACTTTACTAAGGAGTTAAGAAAGACGCTACATGGTAATAAGGAGGGTGAATGAACTGCATTATTATTTATCACTAGGCGTAATTTATGATGGAAAATCCCTAGCTACGCCAATGGAGACAATTTTTATATATATGTACAAATAAATAAACATAGCTACACCTTTCTCTTTGTGCGTATATATATTTCTATATACAATAAGAGCGGAGATAAAGAGTAATTTCTAAAACGTTTTAAAAACATCGCAAAATATTCGAAAAATGCGTGCAATTTTCTGTCATGATAATTAAATGCTCTGACAGGTTCAATTCATCGAAGAAATATGGTGCTATAAAAGCAATTGTACCTTGAAATTAGATAAATTGTAATTTGCAACCGGGAGCCGCACTTTTCCGTCCAATTAGCCACCCACACCAATTATGGAATATTACAATTACGAAAACGCGCGGTATGCGGGAAGAAAGGCGTAGCCGTGGGCAGAGGGGAAGGTCCTTTCCATGGCTACAGCTTGGGAAAAAGGCCCGGCAATTTATAGAATAACTTAATTCAATTAAAGAAGCAGCGCGGTCCGTGGGGGAGAGTTTTCTTCACCGTCATTATGTATAAAAGAAGCTGAATATCTCAAGATGCAGCATTTTAGACAATCTGTTTTCTTTAATTGCAAACTTACGAGCTACCGGAGCGACCTCGTTTGACTAATTTTTGCAGCTCACCTGAATTATGGATGCGCCTTCCGTTTAGGCGACGCGGGTAGCGGGACGCGGGACATGGGATTCACCTAAGCCCGTGCTGCTCACCCACAGCCACGCATGTATTGCATAATTATTTTTTTACGATAATTTAACAGCCATTTTATTGATAGTAAAAATTTTATGGAACACTAAATGAATTATGAACGATTGTGTTGCGATAAAACCATAAATTTTTGATGGGGTATTAAGCGCGGATCCGCCGCCGCCGCCGCTTTGTGCGGAACTCAAAAATCCAACGAATTCGGGGACAATTTCGCTGGTATTGGAGCACTCGGCGGGGCTGATTTATCGCTGGGCGATCACCGGGACAATTTAAAGCGGACCAGGACCGGGACCGGGAACGAGAGCGGGACCAGCAGCGGGAACGAAAGCGGTAGCGGGAGGCGCTAATATATGACCTGTCACCGTCGATCGGAACTATCGCCTTTAATGCCATTGTTATTGCCTGCGCCATCTACAGGCGTAATTAAGTGCTAATCGAGCTGTAAAGGGAATTATTCTTTTATGGGATACCGTTACAGCGGGACAGGTGCAAGGTTCGTCTTTGCTTCTTCCTCGAAGGCGAATCCTTCGCGTGAGCCTCACCTTTACGTTACGCAATCTTCGATGTGTGCGTCGTAGCTTCTAATGACTTTATGGCTGTCAGCGGTGTTCGAATCTGTCAGGTGGATGTGACCTTTATTTTATAGCCTCTTCTAGAATGGGTTAACGTCCTTGCGGCGGTTGTAATTGTCTTTCTTGCGACTTGCGGTCTTTTTTTCTTACCCTCAAGCAATAAACAACAAGAATGAGGTAATTTCGATTTATTTACGCACCGACCTTGTCTATTTTTTAAACCTTCCAAGGCTAACAAACATTTATATTCTCTGCAATAACTCTAATGGTACAGGTATGGGTTATTTTATTACAATAAAATTTCGTTCTCATGGTATTGTGAACAATTCCGTATTTATATATTTTTATTTCTTTTTATAGTTTAAGTAATTGTTAATTGATTTACTTAGAATTGAAAACCACGTATTCGGCAACTATATATAGCAAAATTTGAACTCTTTAAGCTTAAAATAATAAATAATCTGTAAATATATATGTTACGATAAATTAAATTAAAATAGTAATAATAATGATAATCAACACCATTTGCAATCTAAGGAATTTTCATTTCAGTTGTAACAAAATAAAAAAGTAGATCTCATTATAGCAATTATATTCGGATACTGTTTACAATTTTGCATTTTATTAACCTTTAACTGGTGACGTGCAGTCTCACAGGCCGAGAGGCGTAAGCGAAACTACATAACGTTGTTTTAATTTTTACTTTAATATATAATTTAACACAAAATAAACATTAGGATAACCTAGCATATTTTAATATATGTATTATAGACCAGGTATGGCAGCGGCCTATCAGGCCGCTCGTCACCAGTTATGTTACAAAAAAACCATGTCACCAGTTAAAGGTTAAAGATTATTGCAATAATAAGTTCTAAGTCGAGTGTCGAGTTCTGATATTTGCTTCGCAGTGACTTAAATTCATTCATACTATCGTAACAATTTTATTGAAATATCTATTGCACGTAAGCAGTAGAAATCTTATAAACACTTTGAGGTTTTAGTTTATTTATTCTAATTTATTTTTAATAATAAGGATGTCAGTTATTCCCAAGATATTTGCATTTAAAGTATCAAAGAACACCTTTTGTTCGAAATATATATAACTAAGTAAAAATTTTCATCCTGCTTAGCGCCATCAGTACAATAATAGATTTTCTGTATTGTTTTACACTTTTTTTTAATTTCCGGTATTAACCTCGGATTTGTGATCAGATACCCAAAAACCCCCCTATTCAAATTTTGGCGTGAATCTGTTGATTTTCAAAAATTTCGTCCGCCATATTGGATCCGCCATTTTGAATTTTAAATCTGACAACAGATTCTTGTTCAACGACCCCAAAAACACTTTTCCTGAGTAGTTTAGTTAAAATTATTGAAAAATTATAATTTTCTCAATAATTTTTGACTGAAAAATGGCATTTTTTTAAGAGGTGCCCCACTTTAAACAGCTTTTTTGAGGTTAGAATTTTTTTTTTTTAAAAACACCAAACGACTTTAAAAACTAGACTTTCTGAAAAATTTTTTGGTGTGCTCAAAAAATTTTTTACCCCAAAATTGTAATAACCTAGGGGGGTGGCTGATTTGAAAAAGAATTCCCCATATATACAAAAGTACGGTGGAAATAGTGTTCCATTTAATTAAAATAATATTGTATTGTTCAAAATAAGCATGTAAGTATTTAGATTCGGACTACTGCAACTTAAATTACTCTGATAAAACAACTGTGATCATTTAATGCAAGTTATTCTCTATAGTCGCGCTTTTATTAATGGCATCATCTGGATCTAGAATTTTGAACTGAATTGAATTTTTTAAACTATAACCCACAGCAGCGATTTTAAAATTCTCAAAAAACGCAACAAATTGCCATGATTTTTAACCATCCAAACTTAACATCTTCAAAATAGGCTTGAGTTAATTCAATTTCTTATTCTTTTATCAAAATTAAAAAATGTTTACTACAAGTAACTACTGAAAATTGAATTCAACATCACACCAAACATATTGATGAAAGTTTTTAAACATTTTCATTGTTAAATATCAATAAGAGAATTTAATTCTCCTAATATTTTAATTTTTATATTTATACTGCGTTTTTAAATTTGTAATGCAAACGAAGAAATATCAACTTCAATTGCATTTCTCAAAAGGTCAGATCTAAAAAAAGTAGTAGACCCACGTTAGGAGAAATGCAGCATGGATTTTTAACTTCAAATTTAACTGCGAAACTGATAACTAAGAAATATAGCATTAAAGGTGAAGAGCTTTTTATGCTTTTAGTGGTAAAAACAATAGGAGATTTGTAATATTATTTGTTTATATTATTATTTCACACAACCATTAGTTTGTCTAAACTAGCATTTGTAAGAAATAAAAGGGTTACTAACTAACGAGAAAAGCAAGAGTTATATTCAACAGTTGATAGTAATAATGTTTAAATATCGGTCTAAATTGATATGATTATATTTATGTCGTTTTATTTGGTTCTCTTTGTATTAAATCCGCCGGCAAATTTCCGACATCTGCCAACGTCGCCATTCCCTTTCATTATAGAAATTAAACGCTCAAATTGTTTCTTATTCATTATTTTTACTTTATAAATCGAAATAATAGAAAAACGATAGCATTATTTTCAATGAGAAATATTGTTTGTCACTCAGATTTTGCTATCAACTAAAATTGTCATTTTGGGAACCGACGGTAGGCGACGTGACAACCAGACTAAGGGCTAAAGTAATATACAATTGAGGCTGTTTTTGAAAAAGGGGCATAAGGTGCTCATGTGCCTATCTTCCGTTGAATCAATTTAATCGATTAGTAAAAGTATGCCTAAAATTGTTCTCCTCTTCCTCTTCCTTGTAAGTTTCTCATATGCAATATTTACGAAAAGAAAATGTATCATTTACATATTATAGTTTTAGATATTTATAGGTTTATAGATAAAGATAGCCCCTAAAAGTTATTTTCTACCGCTGTTTAACAGTTCTATGGAAGAAGGTTAAATGAAACATCAACTTAATATGCTATTAACTATTAATCTCAACTGTTTAATTAATCTGTTTCTCAGAAAATAGAATTTAAAATTTAAACGCGTTCATCTATTGAATAAGAGCTTCAAATAAAGGGTTCAAAGTTTGTCAATTTGACGACAGTGTCATGGGAGAGGTACTGAAAGTAATTAGGAATTTAAGAACCATAATTCTGTTTTATGTGAGTAAGATGATAGCGAAGAATTTAAAAAGGGGAATAAAATCGATATTTTGGGAACTTTCGATTTACTATTCTAGATTTCATTATAACTGATGGGAAAGATACTTTCAGATTATACTGCCCTATTTTTTAGAAGATCTTCCAAAATCGTTGCCCACAAAAGTTAGAAGCGAAGAGTGATAAATACTTAATTTTAATATTTTCTCATCTATATAAAACGTGTCGTGTGGCTTCTGCTCTTCGAAATAAAATTCAATCTTCAAAAGGAATTTTCCACTAGAATTGTCATAAAAATTGCTATTGCAACCATAAACTAAAATCTTGAGCAGTGTTATCGCATAAAACAAACAAATCCGAAGCAGCCAAAACATATCCCACAGTTTCAAGTACCGATTTAACCCTTTAAATGCGCTAGAAACACTCGAAAACGAATGGGAACCGCAATAACTATAAAACTGTATGAAAGCCACTATTAAGAAAAGTCTATCGCCCTACAGCCGACGGTCTTCGTAGCGAACAAACATTCATAAGGAATTGAAAGTGAAAATTTCTTCATCATAGACATATAATTCTCGCATTACAGCAAATAGGCTGTTAAAAGGTGTTACAAATAGCGCAATTTAGTCGTCTTTTAATTGACTATACACGCCCAAGAAATTGCCCATTTTTTAAGAAATGCGTCCCCTTCGATGGTGAAGAAAAGAAGAACAAGGTGTTCCTCATTAATTATTTATATAAAATACTGTTGAAAGAAACCGAAGTATAAGTTAAACCAGAAAACTACAAAAAGGGCAAGAAGAGAGCAAAAAGTTAGAAAAAATCCGAAAAAGTTTTAATTTAAATTCAAATAGAGTCGAGATTAGAACATGAAGGGGCCCTCTTTAAAGCAGTTTCCAAAATGAATAATTTATCGATTTTTCGCTTGAAAAGGGAAAAAAGAGATATAGAGGTGCCTGGGAGCCCCCCTATCCTTTGGTTGGGTGCTCTGCTTCTTAAGGTACTATGCCCTTGGATGTGAAAAACCCGGGGCACAGACGAAAAGACGTTTCATGAACGAGAATTCCTCCAATTTCTACTTTTCTTTTGGGGCCCCGAAACAAAAACAAAAAACGCCTTGAAACATCTTGGATTAGAAAAAGTAAAAGGAAAAGCAATTTTCATAAATAACAGGAATAAAAAATCCAATAATTTCTAATAAGGAAAAAAATATATATAAATACAAATTCAGAGAAAGGGCAGTGCCGCGCGGAAAGCGCGCGGGTTTCAGTTCAGTAGGAGGAGGGAGGCACCAAACGAAACGGCGGCGCACTGTACAAGATTTTCGCTCCGTATACCAGTGAGTGCGATATTTACATGAAATTCAAATATTAATGTTTAATTTAAAGGTGGCATATACGCGACAGGTGTCAGAAATGGCACTTTTATGGCACAAACGTTCCGTGAAATTTTATTGAACGATTACAATCAGAACTGAGTGCCAGACTTTGGGCCGTTTCTCTTTTTGGACGTCGTAGTCGTTTCGTTTTAGTCGTGTTGTCAACGTTATCCACGTCCAAGACGGTGCCGGAGTGTTATACGACCTGTCTTTAAGTAAGTATTTTTCTTAAAGGAACTTGTACAAGAGTCACGGAAATATTAAATGTCCGTGCATAGCCATCGCGCCCGCCATGCAAGTGCCTCGCATAATTTCAATAAAATCAATTAAAACTTGCCTGAGAATTGCACACGCATACATCTACCATTTAGAGAAAAATGTCACGCACACTACTGTCCGGGTTTTTCTGAAATTTCTCAAAGACTATGTTTTTCTCGCTTCAATAAAAATGGCTTCCATTCAAAAAGTGATGCTACTGTCCCTTTCAAAACAACAGCTGACACGCACTCAGCTGTATCGATTTGTCTCAATTTTGTCGCAGCAGAGAGAGACAACCCGATTTGCTACAGTGGTGGTCTTTTTCCCCGTTTAGAGACTAACTAATTAGCCACGCCTACTTTTTATGTACGACGCCCCGGAGCGTTCTGAAAGTTATCTGGCCCGGTTCGACGCATGCATACACACTCAGATCGGACGCATAGATATGCTGCTTTCGGGTGCTTCGCCGGGTAAGGGTACTGCGGATTATGTTGGCCAGGGAAGGGTCCTCTCCATCCAGTCCTCTTCCTCTTCCTCACCCATTCTGCTGGGATTTCTCTGGATGGCCGTCGCCTTCGTCGTTGTCGTCGTAGTCGCCGTCACCAACGATGCTCCTGCTGCAGCTGCATCGTATGACACTCTTCCCGGTCGCAAAAATATGCTCCTCCAGGAGTGCTGCGTTTTTTTTCTGGCATGCTTGTTTGCTTGTTTGTTTGTTTTTCGCCTGTTTCGCCCGTTTCACCCGTTCCTCCCGGCGGAGCGGACCGGAGAGAGAAGAGTTTTTGCCCCGTATACTGTGCATGGTTTTGTTAATAGTTTTTGCTGTTAATTAGAGTTTCGTTTTATTTATGCTTTACGCTATCAGTTCAAGTTTTAATTGGACCTCGAGATAAGAATTTTTCAGTGTTTCTCTGTTTTGATGCTTAATTCCCCACACTCGTGTTGTTCCTGGGATCCATTCGGCAGCATCTACAGAGATACGAACATTTCTATCTATGTACATCATTCCCAGCAAGAAATTCAACCAAAAAATTAAGTGCTTTTAGTCTTAAACTTTAAAAACGATTGAGATCCACGCCTTTTTAACTGGCCAGTGCTACAAATTTCGTCTTGGATCAATCAAAAAACGCAGAACGCATTTTTTTTAAATATTATATATCAAGAGCCGACGGCGTTAGCTAGATCCCGGAAAACCCGTCGGTTAGACAGCGCGGAATAAGAAAAGCTTAAGCTACCCGTGCTGCTGCGGTGCTCGATGATAATAAAAAATTGATGGAGCTTATAAAAGCCGGAAACATCTTACGATTTGTTATGGATGGGAATCACCATCTCAGCCGTTAATGGTCCACGTTTAGGTCGTAAAAAAGCGATTTATTCCACCAAATGGCTGCACTTATGAGTTTATGGCAACTTGCAGAAACAAATGCTCGCCTTTGCTGGCTTTTTTCCGCCGAAAAAAAGGAAATAAACAAAATATAATACTCTCAAGGTGGTACAAAGTTGAAGCAATTGCCCCCGAAAGATGATGATAAGGAGGCGATGCAACCCATAAAGGGCTCATCCGGGCGGCGGTCGACAGGGGGCAGAGTGATCGGAAGCGAATTGCAGCTGCAGAAGGGCTTCAAATAGGCTCTTAAATGGACGATTCGGTAAATGCTTTTTGATATCTTAAAGTACTCAAATTAAGGTAGAGATGGCATGCAGTTTTTTATTAATTAAATGGTGAACTGATAGTTTTGGGTAATAGACCGGGAGATAGTAGTAGATTTGGGTCCACGATTTTCTTACTTACGCCTCCAGAACTAAGCAAAATAAGGATAAATTTGACTGGTAACCTTGTGGCTTTCACTGTAGAAATTAGGAATTCATTTGAAAAAATAAAATATGTGTACTGCGAGAATTTTCTTTTTTCTGCCATGTTCATAAAACGATATAACTCTTGCAGCCCTTATGCCTAAAATTTTTTGATGATAAAGTCGGTGCTTCTCTATCGTTTTATGAACATGGTAGAAGCAAGAAAATTCTCGCAGTACGCTTTTTTTTCAAATTAAATTCTAATTTTCAAAAGGAAAGTAACCACAAGGTTACCGGTCAAATTTACCCTTAATTTTGCACATTGCGGTGTACCTTTCAGTAAGAAAATCGTGTACAAAATCTACTAGATCTTAATTAGCCACCCCTTTAAACAAATCGCAGTAAAGTCCTTTAAGCCTTTTTTGACCCAATCCGAGTAAAAATGAAAGATTGCTGCACTTTGGCCACACTACGGTCGCATGACGATAGTACGACGGCTGCACGCGGTCCGTAAAGTTGGCTGCAGTTTTGAAAACGTCCAACCTCAGATTGACTTGAATATTTTTCAAAACATTCGATTAGAGTTAGGGAAAAAATGGATTGAAAGATTTTTGGTACATTTGAGTGGAAAGGGTTGAAAACTGTTTTATTTTTTATTCCCTCCGTATCGAAATGATTATTCCAGTTTAAAAAATGTTTTTTCCTGCTGTCACTTCTTTCAAGACGTAAGTAAAATTTATTAAGTACAACTACATATATGAGTATAATAACTATTTATTTAAGTTTTGTTATTAATTATACATATATACATATATATTACATGTTTTAAATTTTTAAAATTATTTATTGCTTCATGGCATTAATGGATTACCTGGCACAAGTAATTTAATATTATTATTATTTTCCCCACCAACCTGCAAAGTGCATTAGATGACCTGCTGCAAAGTAAAAAAAGCATCGTTTTATGTTATGCTGGTAGGCGCAACTAGATGGTGTAATGGCAGTACCTAAGGAATCCGTAAAGAAATCCTGAAGAAAACATATTGAAAATCATTCTTCCCACTTTTATTTTCTTAATCCGATACAAATTTATAAATTTCGATATGTAGGCTTTTCTGTATTTTCATGAATTTTTTCATTCACATTTGAGACTCATATTTCACGATATTTTAAAATGAATTTTGAAATTTTTCAAATTTTATATAATTTGTTTTTTATTAATTACACTAGCCAACAAATTAAATGGTTTTTTCTACTTTTGAACAAGTAATATGAGATTTTTACAGCATTTTTCAATGAATTAAAAATTTGCAAACGAAAGTTTTTAATTAGCTCCGGTTTTCGAAAAAAATAGGGTTAAAAAATATAAAATATGTTATTTTGCATTTTTAGAAAAATCATTAAATAAATAACCGAATATTATAGGAACTTGTAATGTAGCTCAAATGAAAGCCTGAATCCTTAGCTAAATATAGGAAATACGATTTTTAAGCTTTTCGTGAAAATTGCCTAGCTGGTAATCAAGGGCAGAAATCTTGTTGACCTGCGTTATTTATTTGTAAAATGTTATTTATTGTTAATAATAATGTGGTTTCATAGGTTTTATTATTAGTTTTTAATTACGGAAATAATTAATAATAATGTAAATATAATAAAAAACTTTGTTTCAACTGGAAAAAATTTTATATTCATGAAATTACGAAAACATATCAAAACCAAAAAATGTTTTCAATCCGTACTACTTAAATGATAATTCTTCTTAGGTATTATTATCTAATGTAACCGAGAATGTTTAGATAAATGTTCAAGTTAACCTGAGGTTGGATTTTTACGGAACTCCAGCCGTATTGTTTTTGAAAAACATGAAACGGCCGCACAACATCCGCACAACATCCGCACGGAGTAGAAATAATTTGTGAATGAGGGCCGAACTTGACTACAACCTACAACGGCTGCACCTCGACTGCACTACGGCCGAACCAATTTATAAATATATATTTTTTTATATATAGCCGATGGTGCGATCGTGGTAGCGGTTAAACGGCGTAGCTTAGGCCTTAGATATACCAGTCCCATTTTGTATATATTTTACAGTGCGGCCGTTATACGCCCGACAGTGCTGTCGAATAAAACATTAATAGTGCGGTGTTGTGACGTTTTTTTTTTTTGATATTTTTACTCGGGAAAGTCTATTTTTATTCATTTTTGACCCAAAGAACTTTAGTATGAATCTTTTTGTTAGAGGCATAACGACAAGACCAAATTCTCTAATTTTCTGCAGAAGGCTTATTTTTAGTAAATTAATGTGCTAATTGGAAACTTTTTACTCGGCTGATGAAAATTCTATGAAATGTAAAAATGTTCACTTCCATTTGGTACAGCAAATTTGTGAAATATAAATTAATCCGAGTACATTTTATCACCTCAATTCATCTCGAATAAAAAGTTTCCGATTGGCATAAGGCCGTAGTAATAAAATTTAATAAATAATAATTTAAGAGTTCTTCAAAAACTAATCTCGATTTAGGTGAAAAAACACCCAAGTTGTATACTTTATTAAATCTATACCCTTAACCGCTTCGGTCCTAGAATTTATACTCGATTTCTTAACAAAATCCTACTTTTAGGATAAATTATTCAGAGTTTTTAAAACCTAAACAAAATATACTCTGCTATTATACCTAAGTCATAATAATTACTAATAATAAGCCAATTTAATTCATGGTTAATTTGAATTTAACACACTAAATTCAAAAAGCGTTTAGCTTTTGATTTAATCTCGTGGAAGCAGTTTAAATTTTGTCTAGTTAAAGTACTAAATTCATATAGAAGAGCTTTGTGAACTGGAACTATTATCTGTAAAATATTATATTATTAACAAAGGGCACTTGATTTTGTATTATCGAAGCAGGAAATAAATTTGAACAACATTAACTGCAGTAAATTCGGTGAAATTTTCAAATGTAGTGCACTGAATTCAGCCTGAACCTACAATCTTAAACTTCCAAAATTATTCATAATTATCATACATTCATATAGAACAGGATTTTTATATAGATATTATTTTTTTCAAATAAAGTCCTTGGTCACGATACTTTAATATAAAATATATCTAATTTATGCAAAAACTCTTGTTAACATTAAAAAAATTGTTATTGTATTGTACTTTTGTAGATTTCATGTTACACACAACTTTTATGAGAAATGCCTTAACCTCACTTTACACATCATTAAACATTATATATTAGTTACGTGCTTGTGGTAAGTAAGCGAGAGTTGAGAAGAACTCATAAACGTTTTAATTAAAGTTTTAATATTACAAAGCAATTCGATGTAATTGTGGCAATTATTTTGAACGTTAACATTACAATACTTATTCAACTATCCTCTTCCACTATTACAAAAGTAAATGCTGTTAACATTGATGTTAAGATTTGCGTGAACAAGGCAATTAAAAGTGTAACATATAAATTTTTAATGTTAAACAAAATGTAAATTTACTAATTTGGGCTACGCATCGTTAAATAACGATGACACAATAAAGTAATTTTGAATTTAACGTTAAATGGAATTAACATAATCAATAATAAACGTGTTTTGTTTTACTAATAGTTACGAATAGGCTGTGAGCACATTCAGTCCCATGCAATATATGTCTTTTGAAGATTAAATTTTCCATAATTTTTTTTTTTAATATAATCCAAGTGTTCGAACTCAGTCTTTCACCTTTTAGGTAATAACAAAATATGATTAAAAGTAAGAGAATTATTTTATTTATCGAAAATTAATGCAACTTAAAATACGTGAGCCCTATACGAATTTTAACTAGTCTTAAAATATTAGATATCTTTAACATTTTTGAACAACTAAAAAATTGCTAGTTCATTGTTTTTAATATATGAAGGCAATAATTAATTTATATTTCTATAATACTGTTGATGGATGTGAAATTTTATTTAATAAATGTCTTATTTGTTTATTGTCCGCTTAACATTTCTGGATAAGAAAGCATGTAGCTAATGATTAATTATACATTCTATTTGAAAATAATGTAGCGAAATTGATGAACTAATTAGATTTGATAGATGCTAATTAGTACAAATCGAATTTCTGGAGCTTGTACTTTATAATTTATAAGTATTATATTCAGAGCTTTAAATTTACTACCATTTCAAGTATCAACATAAGTAATTCAACAGAGACAAATTACCAGTACTATCTCCAGTATTGTTATTTCAAAAAATGTTATTACCATTACCAAGTAATGTATATTGGTACTTCATCATTACCGTAGAAATATTACTTAGTACTACCTGGCGTTACTGAGCATTGTCTCACTTTACTTGGAAATACTCAGCATTACCTAACAGTACTAAATAGTGCTGAGCATTTCTATATAAAGCCATATAATGCTGACTAATGCCAGATAATGATAAGTAGTGCTTCTGAAGTACGGTAATGGTGAAATAGCAATACCATTACTTGGTAATGGTAATTAAGTTTTTCGAAGTACTAATAGTGGTAATGGTATTTGGCTTGCTTGTCTTACTTGTACGGGGTATAGGAATTCATTCCAAGAATAAATGTTTTCACAAGAGCGAAACAGAAACTAAATATATATATTATAAGTAACACTTGTTTATTGATTTTTGAAAAGTAAAAATTGGAATTGAAGCAATATTGCTTTAATTATTTCATTTACATGATGAGCTCATAAAATAGTTAATTTACTATAATAAGGAAACATGAAACATGCATATTTTACGTATTTTTGAGAGCAAGCAGTTGTAATGAGACGATGAATTTGTAGGTTATATTTCATTTAAAATTAGACAGTGTCATGCCTAATAATATTCCATTTTATTATTTATTAACTAGATGTTTTAACAGTTCGTAAAATTAGAATAATAGTGAGAGAAACAGTCTCTTCGACGACTATGTTTCTGAGGCAATTTAGAGCTATTTCTCAAAATAAATCTTCATTTGTTTAAAATAATTCTAAAATATGTTAATCATCTGATCTAATAGCGTAATATATTTTATTTTAATTCTGTATTTGCTTTACATTTTTTGGTTAACCTTTTGTAATATTTTTTATGCTCGAAAAAATGCAGACAGTTGATGACCCCAAGATATAGTGATCTTTTTAATGAGATTATTATGGATATCTCCTATTATGTATGTGACATCGGAAAGCTTCAAATTCATTCCTGAGGCATTGATTTAATTTATTACTAAAGATTATCATTTTTTATGATTTGAATTTGTTACTAGCTGCACAACATTTTTTATGGTATAGAAGCGCTTTTCTGGCCCGTCTCGATTGCGAGATATTTGTAATTTGATATATCAAGAAAGAGTTTAATATTCCGAACAAATGAATATTGATAGATTAATGGAAGATAAGATCTAGTTTAATTTATTTGTTAATATAATTTAGTTACGTTAGGATTGAAACCTTAAACTTTACTGACTTAATAATTTTATTTATATTACATGAGGTTTTCAAGAAATCGAGTATCAGTAGTTGACGGGATTATAAGCACTAAAATAAGGTCAATATGAAATTTACTTTGCTATATAATACTACAGAGCATTAAGACTTATATAAAAAGAGTAATAATAACTTAAAGCCTACCACTTCTCTAATCTACGAGTTTATTCCATAGTTCAAATTTACCTAAGACTAAACAGGTGGCCCTGACTACTATAATTATCTAAAGTACGTAATCTAAATTACTTATTTATTAGACAGTTAAATCTCCTTTTAAGATTATTTAAATTTCTGAATGAAAAGTAAGGACCATTTATAGCAATGTTTTAAGATTTTTATGAGGATATTCTGTAAAATATTACAATTTTAATAGTGCGAATCGTAACAGAGAGAGAGATAAGAAGAGACTCATGCCTCTTTCGAGCAACGAAGCAGCTTTTAAAAAAGCAATTCTACTTAGTGAGATTAAAGTAAAGAGCATTATTTTATTATTATCTTTGAAGTTAATGAGTTTAAGTGTCCGGAGAATGGGAAAGCAGGTATTCTTGTTACCTACCTTAAGAAGTCGATTTATTACTCTAAAAGAATTTATTTCTATCGCTGAATAAACAGTCCATACAAAAAAATATTTTATTACTTGCACAATTAAAAGAAAAATACTTAGTGTATTCAAATAAAACCCCATTTCAATTAGTACTTTGGAGAACTTTTAAAGAATTCTAAGTTAAGAAATAGTAGCATTAAATAAACACAAATCTTACTGATTGCGTGCAAACTTCTTACGATTACTTCCACTTTAAAGTGGGCAACAAGCACATAATTTATGGAATTGCTATAAACTCTCTTAGTTTGTTACCTTGGACGGCCGTTAATGTCCTCCAATCATTAATTTCATTACGTTTTGTGCTAATTTCTTGGTACTAATATAAACGATAAAAAGAGTGCAATTAACTCGTTTTAATGCAGTAAAGATTTTTTATTTTCTGCCTGCATTTACGTCAAATGACGCATAAAGCTATGCAATAATGTACTAAGTAGCAAAAATAATAGCAATTTAATAAACTTTTTAATATATTTTAATTAAGGAAAATTACTTGATAAATAAAATTAGTACCTGCTGTGAGTGTGGCATTCTTTTACACGATAATAAGCATATATTTTTTTGCATAAATAGAATTTCTTATCTTCTTTAGAAATCTAATAAGATATCAATTTTTCTTTTGGATTGATGTTAAAAATATAGCAAGAAGTAAGAGAAATAAGTTAAAACTTTAACATTTTTTCTATGTTATTAAAAGTAAAATTTCACTATTGCTAATAGGAACAAATATCATATACTAATTTAGAAAACTGCTGATTCTTCTTATTTTTGTTTGGTAGTACTTTTTAAAAAAATTTTAAAAGTAATTTCAATATTCTATACCTACTACTTATATAATATTAAAAAAAAAAAAAATATTTAAAAGTTTCCTAATTGTAATATCCAGTATGTCGTCTAATTGTTTTCGAATTTAAGAAATTTCCATGAAGATAGCATAGAATCATTGATTTCAAACCTTCTGTAATGAAAATTGGAAAATCAATATTGAATATGAAAACCAATATTTCTCAGCTTTAAAAGAATTCAGAAAAGTATTAGAGATATTATCACTAAATTAGAAAAATGCTGATGTGCTGATATTAATTCCCAGCTTAAAAACACCCAATTAGATTGTATACCTATATATTAAAACACTTCTGAAGAAAGTGCATAAAAAAGCAATTTTTCTTTCCAAATGTTATCGCTTATGAATTTATAGCTACGTTAAACAAACGCATTCCCCTTAAATAAACAAAGCCACTTTATCGCGTTTGGAATATTGTTTACTTTGTTCTTGAAATATTTACATATTAAGTAAACACAAATATTTCGGTAGCAAATTACTTTAGTCATCAATTAAACACGCAAGGTTTTATGTGATAAAAAATATTTTTTCCTGAAAATTTATGAATGAATGGTAAAACACTCATTGATCTTGAAACAATTTACTTAAAATTTAGGAGTTCGTAAATTATGTTTCTTTAATACTTACGTTTTTAAAATATTCCTAACTAATTAACTTAATTTTTAGAAAAAAATTCTCGAAATATTTGAATTTGTTTTAAAATAAAAGGCCCACCTATAAAGAAAGATAAGTTACTTTTTTTATTTCTAAATGAGGTAGGTATATTAATTAAGTTATGCCTTGTTGGTTTTATTTTTTCAAAAATAATCAACATAAAATATTATTTTTAGTTAAAATAAGCTACTTAAATTTTGTTGGTTTTTTGCAATGGTGTATTTTTCTGTTTTACAGTATTTGAAATATTGGGAGCACAGCACAAAAGCAATAACAGAATTCAACAAATTTAAGCTAGCTAAATTTTAGTTTTGATTTTGACTTATGATTGCTATTATCTTATAGATTGGGTCCAAAATGAAAGAAAAGGTGCCATTCTTTTGTTTAAACTTTGTTTTTGTGAAGGAAAAATGGACATTTGTTTGGATCGTTTGACCCTCAATTATAACTAAATACATGTTGCGATATTTCTGATTTTTGTCAGCCCGTATATCATACTCCAAAGAGTATAGAAACAGATATGATGATATGCTAATATTAAACCTGTTATCAAAATATATAAATTCAAATTGGCGGATCTAATAATTATATAATTTCTATCCCCAAAAAGATTTGTAAGGAAATGAAAATATAAGGATTTTGGGGGTTGGTAATTTTAAATATTTCATACTGGGCACAAAAACTAAATTTTTAAGAATAATGTCGATTTTCTTCACTTGTAAGACGAAAGTAACAAGAAATTACCACATATTAATCAGAATCAAAAGTCGTATCGATTTCTATAATTAATAATAGCTATAAACAAATGTGATATATTTATTATCCCAGCAACCTTATAATTTTGCAATAAAGAATATTTTAGAAAAAATTGTAGTAGTTCTTTTATGTTTTAATTAGCAATGTCTAATACTCAAGCAATCATCTTTAATAGAAGATAATAATGAGTTTGGTGCTTTTACAGGTATAATTAATTCTTTAAATTCAGTGTTTAAGTTATAATAAAAAGTATTTTTTTAAATGTCATGAGTCTACTAAAACTACGTTCTACTTTGGGAAATCGGTACAAATATATTTATAATTAGAATTAACAATGTAGAATTCACGGTTTTAAAGAGAAAAAAATAAAATAAAAATATTGTGGAATACTAAATATTTTGGATTCAGACTTTTCTAATCAAATTTTGAAGTAAATAATTATTTACACTGAGAAAAATTCTCATTTATAGTTTACAAGATTTGGTTATAGTAAATAAATCCGCAGTTGATAATGTCGAAATATATATGGAATTATTGTTTACAATAAGCCCCATGGATTTCAATTTTAAGCTCTATTCATTGTCATTAAAATTTAATGATATAAACCTATCCCTTGATTTGCACTTTAGATACTTAGGCCGTTTTCGGATTGACATGCACTTGCACTTAAATCTATTTTTCTCACTAAAAGTTCTCCTAAAAACTCCGAATAGTACGTAGGGAGATCGAAAATACACGTAGTTTGCTTTGCAATTGCACTACAGTAGAATCCGGATATAACGACCCTCAAGGGACCGGCAACACTTAGTCGTACTAACCGGACGTCGCACAAAACGAACGAACACCGAAGAATGAATTTAAGCTTGTTTTATGTATTAATATTACCGTAATTATGAAATAATAATATACATAGTTAGATTAACTTATATTTGAATAAAACAAATTCATATTAAAATAAACAAAAAATAACTTTAATGGAACTTAAAAATTGCACACTACATTCTATGCATGTAAATTCATATGATTTACTGACGTAGAAAGTCTGTAATTTTTGTTTGTTTTTGACTGATTTTTGTTCGATAGTAAGAATTACGTACAGCATTGTGAATACCAAACTTTTTATTACATTATCGTCAAAGTTAGATTGAACAAACACATTGAGCGCTTCTGCAGCTTCTCGAATTAGTCTCCTCCGGTTCGGAACTCATTTTAGCGCACTTAATGAGTCCTTGACCTTGGCACATCAGATGAAAAACACTGGCTGATTTACACGCGCTAATCAGCATACGTACGTAGGAGAGGGGAGAATGCCGGGACGCGGGGCGGTGAGGTATTGCTTGTGTGTAGGTATTGAAAACAACACTGCGCGTCGTTCTAAGCGGACGATTTCTTGTCAAAATAGGTCGCTATAAGCGGTTGGTTGCTTAAACCGGAGTCGTACTAAACGGATATGTTTTCATAGTAAGTCTATATGAAACCTAACTTGAGTTTGCATTTTCGTCACTATAACCGGTTGGTCGTTATAAACGAAGTCGTTATATCCGGACTCTACTGTATTTTATCTGTCGAATTTGTAGTGTTATCCAAAGTACACTAAAAATTGTTAGGGAAGAGTGTAAGTGCATGCGAATTCAAAAACGGCCTTAATTTATGCGGTTTTTAACTTAAAAAAAAAAAAAAAAAAAAAAAAAAAAAAACCGGGAAATTTCTCTAAGTTAATTAGATATTAATTTTAATTTTAATAAATTAATTCAAATAGTACGCAGCATAAAATATGTGAGTCTTAGAATATTTTATATGTATACAAGAGCATAAATTTCTATACTTAATATTTAGTAGGACTAATCTTCACTTTGTCATAAAATCGTTATCTCATTTTACACGGTTATTGTGAATGTATCTGAGAATTTTCTTTATAACCTGCGATTCGATTTACACTTATTTGAACGCTCAACACCTTGGCACTACTCCACTAAACGTTTGTACTTCATGGCAGATTTAGAATTAGTGGAAGATAAATGAATAAGACTAACTAAAAATTGTGTGAGCATTCTCCAAATCCCCTAATCTGGCAATTTTGCCCAGCTTAGCTAGTAATTGTAATAGTAGACAGCGTAACATAGTAATAGTGTAGGATAGGTAGATTTAAGTATAATTAATGAGATTTTCAAATTTTTACTCGACATCAATGAAATATTAGCTAATAAAAATACATAAATTATTCATTATATCCAAGATATAAGGAAGATATAAAGAAGAAGATCAGAACAGTTTACTCTATAAATTTTGATGTTATGGTATAATAATAATAAATAATAATAATGATTATAATAGCTTATTAGAATCTATCCTACTTTTTTATATGTATGAGGTGTCTCGTTTTACATGACTTAGAGTTTAGTATGATTTTTTTTTTGGAGCGTATCTAGCATGTTAATTGAGGAATGGGTGTATAATAAATATTCATATAAATATATTTATTTCATATGCTATAAAACTATAAACTTTTATCAGTGTAAATTATATAATATAAAAGTTTTTCAGTTCGAATTAAACTTTCTAATGACTTAGTCAATCAAATAATTTAAACAGTCATTTGAAGTATGTATTTAATTCAAATTAGTGAGACTCGACTGCAATTTAATGTCCTAATTTGCATTTCCTGTCGTAATATAATTAATTCGAAATAACTGAAATTCCTTGTTAATTTAATTCAGTGTGTTTCTATTATTTAATTGCTATTTTGAATTCATAAAGTATAAAGGGAATAGATTTAAATTATTTATTCTGTTTAATATTCAATTTTCCTTTCGATGCAGCGAATTTCTTTAAGAAAAATATATATTAATTCAAGACAATAAAGACTGTCATCGCATTTCCAATTTTAACAGCACCAAAGAAACCTTGACCGATAAAAGCGCAATTGCTCTATTTAAGAAAAGAATTGACGATGCTTATCTCGTTGTGAAGCGCAGCATCCAGGATCCATTGTACCGTGGGCCGTTAATGGTTCACGTTTAAGTCGTAAAAAGGTGATTTTGTCTTACTGAAGTGATTGCACTTATGTGTGCTTTTACATTACCCGAAAAAAGAAAAGAAAAAATCGTACAGACAAAAGAAGAGAGTCGGGAAAAAATCTCATAAAAATTGTAAAAAACCAGGAAAAAGTGAAATCGCTTCATTCAGAACCTGGAGCAGCATCATCCATCCCAAAACAGATGATATGCGGCCGCATAAAAAGCGCTCAACCGTGACGACGACGACGACAGATCGACAGCACGCACCCACGGCCCAAAGATAAAGACGCGCAAAATGTTCCAATTAAAGCGCGGCGAAATTTCCCTCCTCGTCATCGACGGCGGTGGCGGCGGACAAATTCGCGAAAACTCCTCTTCTGCGGATGAGATTCAGATAGAGGGCGCGCGGGATAAATTTCCCTTGTTTGTGAGTAACTTTATTTTATATTAAAATGCACAAACACATCTGAACGCAACCAGTGTTAAATTAAAATCGTCACGTGTCGGATATTATAAAACACGGCACGTTCTGTGTATGAATAAGCACAAACTCCGAAGGGTAGAGTATGAAATTTATACTTTTTTCGGGATTTTTTTGGGGGGATAGAATATTATAGAACGCCTGTGCAACTTTTACTGTGGGATATTCACAGGATTCCTTGTAAGGATACGGAGGAGAATTTTTGGAGGGTATAGGAAAATGGGAAAATTTTCCCCGAAAACCCGAGCACAAATCCAAAAGTACGGTCGCACCAGTCACGAAATGAAATTTTTCGGTTCTCCTCTTACGTACGCGCGGATACACGGCACACGGCACACGGCTTTTTTACAGTCTCATACAAATAGCACACTATGCTCTGTTTATTGTGTATTCGAGTAGGAGCATATTTCGGACGCAGCCGTGTTCGTATGGCTTCAGAAAATTTCGTGTATTTATATAAAAACGATATAGGGTTCTGTGTACACAAACTGAACCAATCCCGCCAAAGTGTTTGCGTAATATAAAGTTGTATTCGTTCACAAAATTCATGCAGTACAACAGTACGAATGATACACATCTGTGTGTTAGTATCTTGTGATAGAAAGAAAAAAATCTTTTTCTCGTTGATATCAAAAGGAACAGCTCCGGTCTGGGAAAACATACAACAAGCGTCACGGCGCCTCTTCAAATGGTATCAAAGCGTCGCTAAACGTTGATACGAAAACATCGTTCTTCTCTACCAAAAAACCAACCACCGAGTTGCTTGCTCAAGGAACCAAACTCATCATCATCATCATCATCAACTGGTTTCTTGAAGTTTTGCCTCTGTGTGCTTTTTTTTGATAAAGATTTGTTTTGTTTAATATAAAAAAGAAAAAGAAAAAAAGGTCAGACAACTTGTTCTTCTTCGAAGTTACGTTTTCTGCGTCTTTTTATATAAAAAAAAAAGCTAAAAAACAATTTTTTTTTATATCTTGTATCATATCTCAAAACTTTTGTCAGGTGGTTATTTTGATTTTTGGGTATGTGGAAAAAGTGAGGTGATTCTATTGATATATTTATAAATGAAATCTCTTACAATTTTAACAAAGTCTATAATATATCTTCTTGTTTTTATCTCTTGCAGGGAATCGCTATCGAATGCTGTATAAAGATACAATTCTTTAAAGAACTTTAAACTGGTTTTCTCAGTGAGCGAAGAAGTTGTGCATCATATTAAAATTTATTAAATGAAAAGTAAAAGTGTCGTATACTCTTGTGCGGGGTATAGTGTGTTTTATTTTTTAGTTGCATGCAGTTCGTGCTATATATAAAAATCGCAGAAAATCGTTGTGAATCACCCCTTAAACGAGCCGGCTTAACCAATTAGATTTAACAAAAGGCCATGGGATGAGAACAGACCTCGGGGCCATTGTCATCACACCCTTCGCACACAGAAAGATTGCCGCCATAAATCAAGTGACGCAGTAAATTTTATTACAACATACTAGGTATGTAGAAAATTGCATTTTTACTATATATTTATTACATTTTACCCCTCAACCGACCGCACAGTACCCACCTCAAGCCCTTTTTCATTATGTGGGTCGTGCAATTGTATGTATAGATGCTGCAAAAGTTGCGAAAACCACGGTTTAATATTTATTCTGTGGACCCCATTCCAGAGAGTCAAAGACCCCCGAGTTTGGTGGTAATTGCAAAAAGAGCGAACGTATTATGAGGGCGTTACAAGGCATTCCGGATGATCTGTCCGGACAGCAGCATCTCCCGTCCCTACCCCCCTTATTTCATTATCCCGTCTGCTGTTCGGCCTGGGCATCATCCAGAAGCACATTGTCGTCAGCCTTTCCCCCTGCCCTCCCCTTCCAGCCGTTCCAGAAAAGCCATTGCCATCATATGGGCGCAATATATAGTTTCGGGTCCCCTCATATACATGAAAGTTTATGTTTATTAATAACAAAAACCGGAGACCCCGGAATGCTCTTGAACTTTTGTAATTTTGAGTGTTTTGTGTTGTCCCTCACCTCACCTCACTTTCACCTCACCTCCTTCTCACCCGGTGTGATATAACCCCTTTTATGAACACAGGATTTTCTTGATACAAGACAACACAACCGTACACACAAACACTAAAATCAAGCAAGCAATACACAAAGCCCAAAATTGGTACAAACATTCGCTTCTGAAAGCATTCTATATTTACAATCACATTCACATTTCATATAAAAAACAATCTTTAGTATCTTTAGTGGCAAGTTTTGCATTTTCGGGGCTCTTCCAAGTAAAACGGGGAGGACAGCCCCTCTTTCTCTTTACTTTACTTTACTTTTGTCATGCGATACATAAACTCTTGTGTTTGTTTGACGATAAAAAGGCATGCGAAATATTACTGGAAATGTCTGGTAAAAGTATTTTAACTTAAAACAAGATCGAAAATCGATGACTCTTTCCAGTTTTAGTAGATAGTACCCCTATCTCGTGTCCAATACCCCACCTCTAACCCTATGGGACAGAAAATAGGGTGGGCATGAGTATCGTTTAAAATATTAATTAAAACCAGCCGAAAGGTGCGTATACTATATATATATATGTATAAGTATATATAAGTATAATTGACCGCAAAAACCACACCGAGGACTCTGGAGAATTAATTAACCGACACCTGGTTAATTGGATGGGTTACAGTATCCTACAATATATATATATATATAGTATACACTCTTCCCAAGCTGTTTACCACCAATGAAATATTCAAAAAAAAAAAAAAAAAAACCGAAATTTCCCCAGACAACAATATTTTCCTGTTTGTTTTTCTGGTACCTTTTTTATATATCTTATTTTTTTCCACCACTTCTCCCAAAATATTGAATACAAAAGTCCCGACCCACTGCTGAACCTTTAAAAAAGAAGAAAATGTATCTGCGGGGGTTCATATCCCTCCCGAGGATATTGTTTGTGGCAGCAGTGGCCAAAAAGCCAATATTATTTTACCTTTAAAGCGTCTTCTATGGTGCGATAGTTCCCATATACAAGACAAGACAAGACAAGACAGGACAAGACAAAACGTAAAACATAAGGGGAAAAGCCACTGAAAGACGACGAGTAACAAAGAAAAACACTTTGAATAAAAAATATCTGATTTTCGGCTAACTAGATACCACCCACCGTATCCACACCCCCCGCAATCATATCTTCCCCGCATCTATACAATATATCTGCACGTATACCTAAATAGATTTAACCAAATTTTATATTATATCTTTTTGCAGATATTATCAACAGCAAGGGATACCTTTACTCACCTGTAACCTTCTTATTTTTCTCCTACGTCGTCATCGTCATCTTCTACAGAATGCTACTCTGGCTGGATGCTGCGTTCGTTCACTTTGGTGGGTGAACATCTTCGATGGTGCGCTACTCCTGGCATATATCCTGAGGGAACGAAGGATGAGCACGGAAAAAAAATAACTATAGCAACTTCAGCATCAGCAGAAGCAGCAAACCACGAAAAAGCACACTACATCACACAACATATAATCATATTCCGGATGCAGAGCATGTCCTTTCTATTAAAAAAAAAAACACGGGGATACGTTTTTTTTGCTGGTATTGTGGTACTCCGTGTACGTATACTGAATGTATCCTGAGTGTTCCCTATCCGGTATACCTTCAGTATACGTAACACGAGGTAGCACCGTCATCGTGGGATCACTTCATTTATTCTTATATGCACAAAAATAATATTATTATTACTATTAATGCACATTTGTAGATTTATCTTATAATGTTTCTAAATTATTTACAGCATTTTTACAAATTAAAATTCAATTTATCACTAAGCAGTTCTCGTAATTCTTCCTAACATACAAAAAAATTCCCTTTTTACAATTTCTCCTCCTGTTTTTATAGAAAAAATTAACCGCAGATACCTGATCCACTTTGGCTCCTTTATTGCTCCTGTAGGAATTTACCTAACTCAGGAATTGTCCTTTTTTGGTGACACTTGAACTATAGAGTGCCTTTCAGGCTCTATAATACCACAAAAACAAAACGAAATACGTAAATAGGAACATCCACTACAGGAGAAAAGGAAATTGTTTTCAGCTCTCCCGAATTTTTATGTTAGGGGCCACGCAAATTGCTTATTAAAGAAAATCCCTAGTTTTTTTTTTTTTTTTTTTTTTTGCCAGAGGAACATTTTTAGGGATGCTGGACCTAATTGAAGTATCCTGTCTTCGCCTGGGGTGGAATTTATAAGGGAAACTTGGAAAAGTTTTTCATATGCAAATTAAAGTTTAATCGAATTTTGTATAGAAATATCTGTTTTATCTTTTTAACTTTCTTAAATTGTTGAGGGTAAGATTGTCTAGTTTTTAGGTATATATGTAAATTAAAAAAAATTGGTACATTATATAAAATGTTACTTTAACATTGATAACATTGATTTAAAAAGTTCGAACTATTTGAACTTGTATAGAACACCAAAAAGTTGTCTGGCTATAGAAATTTGGGTGTAAAAATTGTGTAGTAGATTAGATACATAATTTTATTAGTACTTAACATATATGGAATTCAGTTTTGATACTTCACATAGCACTGATGTCGACGTTTTATGAAATGGCATTTTCTGTGTTATTGTGATATTAGGTGAATATATAAATGGACTTAAATTGAACTGTTTAATATAACTTTTAAATAATAATCACTTCGTAAATATTAACAAGACATAATAAGACAATAATATAAAGCCGGTGAATTGAAGAGCGTGTTTTTATAATGTGTATATTTTAAGAAATAATAAATTTTAAATAAACTGTTCTGAAAGAAGTAAAATACATCTTAAATGAAGAATAATATTAATTAAAAAAATCGCATAAAAGGCCAAAATTACTCTTCGAACTGTCTTCTCATTTCAGAACATATCGCCAATAGAATTTAGAATTTGTTTTGTTCCAAGCTCTATTGTTCCAACTTGTTTTAACAAATATACATACATGGATCATTCATTAGAACATTTTTTATTTATTTAAAAGTATATTTTTCGGTTAGAACCATTTTGTGAATTTTTAAATAATCCGTATAAAGAAATAATTATTATATCGACGTTAAAGTTTCTTGGAATTAAAGAATATATTTCGTATTTTCGCCTTAAATTCTACTTTATTATATTCATCAAGTTAAAAGGTTGATTTGAAATAATAAAATTGAATGTACAAACTGACAAAATTAATTAGTGCAATGTGGGGGCAAAGAAAAATAAAGTGGTTTAAGGTTTTAAGATTTAAACTCGAAATTAGTTATTTAATTCGGAAAAAACGAATGCAGCGGACTTCAGAAGTAAGTAAATAGCTACATATTTTTATTTAAAAATATCGAATAATTCGGTTTAAATATTAAGGTGTGCTTTAAAATATATAGTAACAGATAAATTGCTTAAAAATATTTGCAAATTGTACTCGCTTATATGTTTTTAAAATTGGGATCAGCGCAAGGTTTATTACAAGAATTTTAGAATCTTAATTAAAGTTGAAGATGAGTACTTAGTGATTATTAAACTTATTGTTAAGCATTAAGTATCTCAAATATATGTGCATAAGTGTGATAGCATTAATAATGATAATCTTTAATACGCAATTTCGTATCATTCTAGTCTAGTTTAGTCGTATTAATTAATTATAACGTAATCTCTTATCATGCAAAATTATTCCTGACATTGAAATAATAATGACTTAGGTTTTGGTTTTATGTGAGTAGAAACATGTGGAAGCAAATAATTTAAAAAACTAAACAGAAATTCGAAAAATTCGAAGAATACCGGAATTTACAGGTATAGAAGTAACAACAAAAGGCGAAATGAAAAGCTCGTAACACCTGCATTTATGGCCGCTTTAACAAGTTATGTGGAACTAAGGCAAAAAAAATTTGTTTTCAATTCGGGCAATAAAAAGTGTGATAAAAAGGCTATAAATCCACCTGAGAGGTGATTTATTGCTTTATTTTCTGCTCGTTTTCTTCGGAAATTAGTATGCTTTAGCGTGTTAGAAGCTCACCTTGCTTATGAATAATTGGAGACTGACGACAAAAGTGGCAAAATTATGAAAATACATTTTTTAACGGTATTCCAGAAAAGGTGCTTAAACCTTTAGCAACTTCCATAATCATGCCAATTTCTAAGTAAGAGGAGCAGTTTTTAATGTGGTCATTTCAATTTTCAAGAAGGCAAGGGATTTTGTTAAGATTGCGAGATTGTTAGTTTAATTGGTAAGTATTTTGATAATGTTACATAATTAATTTTATCTTCAAAAATAATTAAGGAATGGGATCTCGCTGTTATTAATTGCCTTCCTGTATAGTTAAGTGATCAAATAAAAGTGTGAGTATGCAATAATCATTCGGAGAAATTTGAGTTATTTTGGTATATTATTATATTATTGGTAATTGTCTCCAATTTTTACAAAAAAGTACTTACATATTATAATTGTTTTTAATTGATTTCTGATACCTACCAGTCATCTAAGAAATTTTGAGTGATGTCATGACCCCTGAATTACAGATAAATCCATATGGTAAAAATGGTTTACAAAATAAAAATTATGTCAACATTTCAGATTGATTGGTTTTATAATCTTCGTTGAAAAAATTCGTAAAAAAACGTATTTTCTTAGTAAAAAATTTGCGTCGAGTGAAATTGGTTTTTGATTGAGGTCATAAAAATGAAATGGGCTTTAGATTTATATAACATTTTATTAGTGTTTTTGCTTTCATTATATTCTACAAAGGAAAATTCAAATTCAAATAAAAATTTCATGTTTACTCCAGTGAAAATTATTTCAAAAATTATTTACTTTATGAAGTGTTCATCTCTGTTAGCTGACTGTTAGTTGGTATATCTAATTCGTTATGTAGTCTATAAAAGTTTTTGAACTTTAATTGATGAAATAAATATTATTATTATTACTAAAATGCGTCGATTAATTCATAAGTTTTGTAATTTTAAAGAGGTATATAACTACCATTTAAACCAAATTTACATACATGCAATATGCTATTGTTGCTTGACTTGACCGGATATAATAAATAATTTATTTGTATTTGTTTCAATAAAGTATATAAAACAAAAAAACTTGAAAACATGCTCTTAAACCTTTCTTCTTTTATTATATGCTGAGAAAAATATCGCATGGTAATATCAAATATGGGCGTTTTAGATTATCAGGTTTTTAAAATTGGTTTCAGATCATTGAATATTTAATAATATTTAAAACAACTATGGAACGCATTAAAAAAGTTAAATTTTTATGTTACAACAAATATAGACAACAACGGTAATAAAGCATTTTGTTTTAAATATGTGTTGTTATTTCAAAATTGATTTTTCTTAAATTAACGATGGAAATTGTTAACTCCGAAGTTTAATGCGAATCTTAGTTAAATTATATTCGATTTAACGTTTTTTCCATTGCTTTTACTCTCAGCGTAACCAAATAATTTTCAGAAAGATTAGGAACTTATATTAACAAATACTAAATAAAATTGAATATAATATATAAATTAAAAATAAATAATATATATATTAAGAAAAGACATAATTAGCATTGCTTTTTTCATCTATCTATAAGGTGGGTCATTTGTTGGTTTCTTTTTAAATAACATGTTATTTCATAATGGCAGATCTTTGGCGTTTACAAAATTTACAAAAACACAGTATTATATCTCCGCAGTACGCAATAAATAGATTCAGGCTTAAACAACGTTGATAAATATTGAAAACTTATTTCCAAATTGAGTGCTGTGTTGCTGAAGCAGTGCGAATTCTTTAATGAAATTTAAATATGTCATGGCCACCGCGCAGTTAGTGGCTGGCTCAGGCATTTAAGTACAATATTGATCAAGCTATTCCTGCAATACCATTGCAAATGTGCTATAAAATTTGGTTGGCAGTATAGCTTACTGCTAAGTCAGCCGAGGCAACCATTTAAATCACATCATATTTCATAACTAAGGAAGGCTTACTATTTTCAATAAATCAAGAAACTTTAAAAAATATAGAATAGTGCTTATTTCTTAAAAGAAACCAGCCGATGTCCACCTTACAGTAAAACATTTTGTATTGAACGCTAACTTATTCACAGCTACCACGACTAAAGATTTAATTTTTTTCGAATTAAATCTTGTAATGAAAATTTTCTAGATTAAGTTTTGGCTTTAAAATTGTTATGTTAGCATATTTGATACTGTTATATTTTTAGAAAATTTGCTGTGTGTTATTCATGATAATTTTCAATTTAAAATTTCAAATTTTGATTCAGGTAGTCAAAAAAAGTAATTGAATTTTTTTAAACGCGTCCGGGTTTTGAATTGAAATAAAACCCATAAAAATTGGGCAAGTGACTATAAATTTGGCTTTATTTGAAAGATAAGATTTTAACATTTAATATTTAAATTCAATTTCCAGTAATAGCGCATCCTATCAGTCACAGTTTTGATCACATTTTAAAACATTTGGGGTTATACATCCATAAGGACAGGTCTTATGTCAACTTCCAATGCGTCAATCGAAGCTGGTTTATCGCCAAATGTATGGCATGTAGTGCCATCCTGTTGAAACCACAAGTCATCAACATCAATGTAACGAAGTTTTGGAAACAAAAACATCAGTAATACGACGAATATCACGTTCTGGTGGACGATTATTCGATCCACAAAATTCACGAGGTGCTCTATAGTTTTTATAATTGAGCCCTGATTTCGGAAATAAATTTCTACTATTTGGACTTGTTGTTGCAGTATATATCTTTCCATAATAATTTGTTAGACCTTACAGAATAAAAATAACATTGACATTTACAATAAGTGACAGCTCATGTGACAGTTACCCCTATCGGAAATCCGGGGCCTCTTAAAAGAACATTTTTTAAAACTCATTATACAAAGAGTCCCTCTTTAAAATGCATCGTTAAGGAGTTACGGGCAGTTTTATGTGTATAGATACTTTTTCATTCAACACCTTTCAAGTTTAAATACTTGTAACATTGACAGTCATTTAATAAATAAATAATAAAATTTGAAAAAAATTGGTGCATATTTAAATTTTGACAATTTGAAACTCATGATGGGAGAGGGGTGGAAAAGTGATTGAAGACTTATTAGAGCATTGGAAGAGGTTCGTTGGGAGTGCAATAAAAAAATTACAGAGTGTTGATCGTAACTCCTAAACGACGTATTTTAGAAAGGAGCTCTCGGAACAAACGTTGATCGAGGGATTCCATAGAATCGATTGGCGTATGTTGAAACAATTTGTTATGAATCACCCTGTATATCTGCTAGTTTTATTAAATTTATAAGAAAAGATGTTGATTAAAATTCGCTTACTTTCTGTATGAGAGAAGTTGTTTTTCGGGTCACTTCACGTGAACCTGCTCTTGAATTTAAATTAAAGCAAACAATTGTTTTGCAATAGTTTGGGTTGACCTTATCGGAGCATCAAAAGCAAACAATTACAGAAAATTGCTGAGGTCGACAAGATAAATCGAGCATGAAAGTTTCTCTCGAATCTTTAGTCTCAGTACCTACGAGAACTAGAACCCTTTTATGGCAATCAGAAATTCCTGAAAATCAGCGAACCAGACAAATAATTGTCCCGAAACGACCTCTGACCGGGACTCGGCGGGATCGAGTCTGCGTGCTCCGGACTATCACATCGCGACGCATTGTGAACTCCAGCGAAGAGCGTCGTCGCCCACTTGAGCGCGAATTGGAAATCTAATTGAATACGAGCAATTAACAAGCAATTAAATCAATTGAACCGATTGCATTGATGCCTGTCATAAAATAAACCCGACTATTTATTGATGATATCGCCGGCTGCTCACGATGTTTACAAATATATACGTATCGAGTGCGGCGCGGAGCGTTTCGCGTGCACGGCTCGAATTGCTCCGCGGTTGCCCGAAGTCGCTCGTCGCAAAAATTGCGCCAAGTGGCTGCTGACTTATTTCCCTGGTCCCGAACACGCTCCAACTCGCCACTTTGCTTGGTTGGGGCCGGTGGCGACGGGGACGGGGGCAGGGAGCGCCAAGCGGAGCCATTCGATTCAATTGCGCCGCGATAGCGCAACTGTTCCGTGCGTCGTCCTCGCGGCAGTCGCCGCTTAATTAACCCCCGCCGCCGGCCGCCGCATCCAACGAAACCCACTTTCCGGCCGGCGCGTCGATAACCCGCGGCAGAAGGGCGACCATTTCGCTTTTATTTTATGATGGACGACGACGATCCAGCGGGAAAGTAAAACACAGCCGTAAAAATTATATGGCATGTCGGAAAAAATGCTGATTGTGATTTCCGAGCAGACAACCGGGCTACCCGCTCCCGAAGTCTGTCTGATACGCGAACTGGAAACTGGGAACTGGGTTCCTATAGGATAGAATGCCCCTGGATCGCAGAGTCATCTGATGGCCGCTAGGCAAAGAGCTCACTGTGGAATTAATGTGGATTTTGTATGGAGATGCGAATCCGACTCCTCGAGCTCTGCGTTCGGGTCGTAAATTCAGGTTTCTGGGTTAATTTCTAAAATAATTAAGGTTCCTGCTTTAAATTCCATCGATTATCACATTTCCTAATACAGACACTAGGGAGGTACTTTTAAACCACTATTTAAAGAGCGAGAGACCTTGCATCTTGGGTTCTTAAATTTATGTTTAGTTAACTAAAATACATTGAGAAAAAGGTGAGTGGTAACTACAGCTATGTTCGTTAGTAAAAACTGAATTAATTTCAACAATTATTATTTTTGTAAAATTTACTGTAACAAATTGTTGAAATACTTCAGAATATTTGGCTTTACTATTTACAAAAGTAAATTAAAAATTAGTATATATTACTAACGTTAGTTAGTAGTCCTAAGTATTCAAATGTTGTCATCCTAGTCAGCAGTAAAAATAACATATAATTTTTATTCTTTTAATACTTTTCAAAGTTGTTTTACAATAATACAGACATTTTTTTTTAAACAATATAGAAATAATTCGTGAATTTATCGTAGTTAAAGTTACAACATACAATACAATAAATACAGAACTATAAAAGATGCAAATCACATACTACTGTGATCAAAAAGTAAAGCCAATTGGGTTATAACTTTGAACATTTTTATTTATTCTTCCAAATCTATATCATGCACTTTAAAGTAGTCCCCGCCCGATACAATACACCCATGCCAGCGATTTTTCCAATCCTCGAAACACTTCTAAAACTCGATAATTGGGATGACCTTCAGTTCCTTCTTCGATTTTTCTTTTATCTCATCAGTCCATTAAAAACGGTGTCCCCAAAGCGGTCTTTTGAGTTTAGAGAATAGCCAGAATTCACATAGAGCTAAATCGGGCGAATATGGTGGTTGTGGAATGAGATGCATCGAATTTTTGATGAAAAAGTCTCTAAGAAACAATTTAGCGTGAGATGAGAAATTGAGTGTTTTTGGAACCAATTGAGATGTGAATCTTCTCAACCACAAATGTTCTTTCCCAATAATTTGAACGGATCCAAATGAAATGTTTACAGTATCAGTAAGATCATTTCATTGACATGTTGTTCATTGATTGATTTTGATGGTCGTCCGGGACGCTCTTTGTCTTCAACGCTTTCTCTACCTGCTTTGAACTGTTTATACCATTTGTAAACATTTCTTTCAGGCAAAACCTGATAGCCGAAGACCTTCTGCAACATTCTAAACATTTCTACAACATAAATTCCATTCCGCAAACAAAATTTAATGCAACTTCTTTGCTCAATAAAATGACACATTGCAAAAATCGAAAAATTCACTTTTAGTTGCTCAGAAAACACAACGAAACTAACCAAGCAAATGACGTACTGGCTTGAAGTTTTACACAGATATGAGTGACAGTGCCACCAACCTAAAAACAAACAAAAATTTGCTCGAATCGATGTACCCGCGCAATTGAAATTCAAAATTGGCTTTACTTTTTGATCACAGTAGTAAACTATTATCTATAAAATTATGTAATTAACTTTTAAAATTATGAAAGAATGAAATCTCCTTACTATTTTTATAATATTTTACGGTACTATAATTAAATAGTAGAAATCAAACTATTAATGAGAGTATATAAATTAACTAAAATTTATTAAAATATCATAGTTCAATCAACTATCAAATTTTACTATTTTTTGAGTTGAGTCCATTTTGAAATTAGAAAAATAGTTAAAAAACTAATAAATTCAACACTTTTTTTTTTAGTGTAGTCTTATTAGAACATCAGCTTTATTTGCTGGAATATATATTAAAATATTTTAAAGAAAAATTACACTATGAAATCATTTTGTAACTAATACCGAAATCGGACTTTTAATAGCAAGGGAACTTGGAAACTGGAAAAGTTATCATAAATGTTAAGACATCAAAATCCTTCCCCGAGACTTTGGGTGATGCGTGCACAAAATTTAATTAATCACTCGAATTTCTAAATTTTGTTAATAAATTACATAACAGAAGCCCCGAAATTCCTGGTAATTCGTGATTTACATCCCCTTTTTTAGCGAAACTTTCTGGTCGGTACACATAATAAAGCAAAATTTACCTGATCGATTTTACTGAAATATTTACACAATATTCTATACAATATTAGCTTTGCTCCCTATCAAAATTATCCTAATATTTTCAAAATTTCGTACTTTTAAATAAAATACTTAGAAAAAAAAAACGAAAAATCTGCGACAGTTAAAAAAAAAAATCAGTGCCATCTGATTAATTTTGTATGAAATCAATTACCGAATATAACTGTACTTTAATTTTTAATTTTTTTCTTTTTCCTATTCAAAATTCAGTCTTTTTCCAATCAAAAATCAGCACTAGCATGGCACGCCACGGTTGTTCTAGTATTAAGTGTTATATTTTCTAGTTACGAATTTCGGTTCGTGTACTAATATTTAAAATTATAAATTTTCGTTTCATTTTCCGGTTAATAATTATAACGCTAGACTTAAATTAGTATAATATAATATGTTTATATCACCTCTCTAGAAAACCTGAAACATCCACTATCAAAAAGTGTTAGTTACATGTCATAATCAAAAGCTTATAATTCTGTAAATATAACAAAGTATGATAGAGTTCACTAGTTAATTATGTATTCTCTTAGAATATGAAAATATAGGAAAAATATTATTTACAAAGTGTATAATGATTTATATTAAAATTATAGGTACTTACATAAATCCATATTTTATAGCATTTTCATTGTTTTTCCTCTAGTATAATAACTACCATAACATGGAGCAATCATTTGATTGAAAAATAAAAATGTATAGATGATATACAAATAAATATATAAAAATTCAATCAATAACTTAACTTTAACTTATTCATTAACTAAAAAAGGTATTGTTAAAGCTCATAAAATAGATATCTTAAAGTGTTGATTACAAATAATGATTATGATTTTATTCTATCAAAAAATTGTGGAATATAAAATAATCGATTAAACTGGCTCTTAAAATTAACGATTATATTATCAGGTAGAATTTTGAAATTCGTCGAAATTTGGAAATTCTTCAATAAGAATCGTCTTATCTGCACATTATCAACATTTTATACTTTTTAGAGTCAATCGACACGAGTCGTAGTTATCTGATCTAACTGGAATGTGGTCACATTCAATTCAATGGCACACCTAAATGATTAATTTTTTTCGAATTGAAAAACCAGAGGAAAAAGTCGCTACGCACGTTTAACGATTTTAATTATGAATGGGGCAATAAAACGAATTAAGCAAATTTATTTTCTGTTCTTTGTTTCTAATTTGCATAAGCAGTCGCTATAAAACCGACCAGACTATGTGGGTGACGAGCATCCACGGCGGAAGATTGAGATTGAGATTAATACGCTTTTTATATTTTTTCCTCTAAGGAGTTGGACTCCATAAAGATCATTGTCTTACGTAAGCAGTAACATTGTTTGCCTCTTTAGCTATGATTTATGGGGAGATATTTAAGATAGAGTGTAAGAGTTCTCGAAACAATGAAAATCTTTGTAGTTGGCGAAATTAAATTGCCAAGCACGCGAAGAACGCGTTTGATACATGCTAAATTAAGATGTGATTAAACGCCTCTGTTATGCGTTGAATAGCGTGCGTTAAAATCGTGAGACGCTGAGGAAAGACAAACGATTGTATGCTAAATTATGTGAGCTTGTGAACATATCATAAACAATGTCATTGATCAGCCTCAATTACTTCGGAAACATGACCGTGGGTAAACTGGAATTTATTGGATTGAAATTAAATTCGATGTATATCATGACAAAGTGTGCCAATGTCTAGAAATATTTCCTCATTTTAATCAATTGGAAAAGATATATGGTTTTAATAAATGGACCAAATCCAGTCGTTTCATAAAGCTATGTTAATTAAATTAAAATAATTTGATAGTTTAAATAATTCAATTTATTATTTCATTAGTCGTAGTCTTCAATACCTTATTTATATTCCCTCTTTTATTCCATTTAATTAAATTGTTTATAGTGATAGAAAACTGCACTTTAATCTGTTTAATAAGCATTGAAATTGGTATCAATAACTTTTTACTAAAGTAGTTGATACAAATTCTTTTCTATACTTTTGCAACTTATTTATTCACAATTTTCCAATCACGTAACTTTTCTCAATCTATTACTCTCATTTGAATTTCAAATGAATTTTAAGTAGTCTCGAAAAGAACTGGAAAAAGGCTTGTTATTTATTTAAATAACCACTGTATTTTTGTCCCAAATGTATATTAATATATGCCTACTTGACACTACCTCTTTCTACCCTCTTCTCGCTTTCTCTTTCTAAAGGTGTATTTCCCTGTTCTTGGAAAGTTTCATATATTGTCCCAATCCATAAAAAAGGTTGTAAAAACGATGTTTCAAATTACCGTCCCATAGCCAAACTTTCCTGCATTCCCAAACTTTTCGAAAGCCTTGTCTATGACGCCATGTTTTTCCACTGTAAGTCTCTTCTTTCCCCTATACAACACGGTTTTCTTAAAGGGAGATCCACAACTACCAATCTGATCGTGTTCGTGTTTGTGTCACGAACGCTGCAAGCTATGGAAAGTGGTGACGAAGTTGACGTTATTGCCACCGACTTTAGTAAAGCTTTCGACAAAATCTCTCATCAAATCATTGTTTTAAAGCTCAGTATCCTTGGTTTTCATCCTCGTTTTATCTCCTGGATCAAATCCTACCTTGATGATCGGCAATACATGGTTCGATTTGACTCAGCGGTCTCTAAACCCTTTACATCCCTCTCTGGCGTCCCCCAGGGCAGTCACCTGGGTCCATTAATCTTCATATTATCCATAAATGACGTTGAGTTGGTAATCAAACATTCTGATATATTAATTTATGCTGACGATATGAAAATCTCCAAACGAATCTCCAACGCATCTGACTCAGTATTCCTTCAAGATGACTTAAACAACTTTTCTATCTGGTGCCTAAAAAACTTCCTTGACCTGAACATCTCCAAGTGCCAATCTATCACTTATTCCCGCAAGCGTCTCCCCGTCACTCCTAGGACCTATTTTCTTTCTGGCGAACCCATTCCATCAGTCAGCTCCCTCCGTGATCTGGGCATCAACTGTGATAGTGAACTCAATTTCCGTTCTCACATCGATCACATCATAAGCAAAGCCAACTCAGCTTTGGGCTTTATTAAACGCTGGTCCAAGGAATTCTCTAACCCCTATGTCACTAAAGCTCTTTATATCTGCTTTGTCAGGCCCCTACTTGAATACGCTTGCCAAGTTTGGTCACCCTCCCAGCCAACAATTATCACTAGAATCGAATCAGTGCAACGCAGATTCTTCCGCTTCGCGTTACGTGGCCTTCCCTGGGTTGATAACCTTAATCTTCCTCCTTATGAGGACCGTTTGAAACTGATTGACCTCCAACCTTTAGCAATGCGCCCTGACCTCGCCGATATAATCTTTATCCATCAGGTCCTAACCGGTTCCATTGACTGTCCTGAAATTTTGCATAACATATCCATCAACACCAATCCTCGCAACGTACGATCCTTTCCACTTTTTCGTCTAACCAGTCACCGCACCAACTACGGACACTTCGAACCTATTACTAGAATGTTACGCAAAACTAACAACTCTCCTGCCTTCAATTTCCATTTAGATAAAACCTCCCTCAGACATGCCCTTTACCAGCATGACCCACCACCATAATTATTGCCCCCTCCCCTTCGTTCTCACCTTTTAATTTTATCAGTTGTAGTTTTAGTTTAGTTTTAGTCTAAGCTTAGTTTAAGTTTTGTAGCTTGTATTAAGCGAATTATAAATAAATAAATAAACACTAACATATATCACTTCGTCAGAATCATTAATTATACTATGTCGCAATACAATTAACTTTTTAATTATTTACAATAATACATAGCTCCTAAAAAACGCCACTGCTTTCACATCACCACGAACACTAAAAATAAAATGTACTTCAATTTGTCCTCGAGATATTTTTTCTGCATTTCGATACATTTAATATTTTGGTCACATTCTTTATAATTTATTGCGATCAGAGCAAATGGTAGCTAAAAGGTATTGTAACTCTGTAGAATGAAAAAATATTTATTTTGTATGTGTCTTTCGTAGATACGAAATTTCAAAAAATTGCAAGGTTGTTCCATATTTTTTCACAAAATATAAAGCGAACGATGAAGGGTTTCAGGTGATAAATTTCATACAACTTAGTGTTTAATCGTGTTCTGAATATTTATAAGTAAAAATCATGATAACATTTAGGATATAATTTGTGAAATGATATGTAAAATTCTTTAAAATTGTCGGTAAGAGTTTCTATAGTAAGTTTCTTATTATATATCAATAATCCAATAATAAATGTTTGTATGAATACTATTTTCAAAATTCATTTTAACAATCATTTAGTTTGTATTGAAACATAGTATATAATAATGTTTTCAAAGAGGCAACCTCTCCTCCTACAGTTCAAATATTTATTTTGATATAAATTACTATTTAATATTCCATTCATGAATACAAACATCACCGTTGAAAATGAAAACAATTATTGAATAATCAAAGACATATTATGCATTAATTTTATTCACTTAAAGAAAACGAATTTTTATTGAAGGTGGCCAAAACGAGCGTAAACCTATAAAGCAAAACAATTGGTCAGAATTTCTATATAATTTCAGCTTGATAAAAATATAGACGAGTAACAAATTTGTCTGTATATAAACGAAGGTAGCTGATATAATTAACATTCAATACGTGTCTTCTATTTCGGGATGAATAACTTTTTATATAATGAAATTCTTACCAAAAGAAATGAATGCGGAAATAACAAATTCTTCGGAGCATTGTTTATAAATAAATTTACTTTCGTACTGGATGTGAAATAAATCTTCTCAAGGATTTCTAGAAATTCCCATTTAGACAATTATTTTAAAAAGCAAATTAATTTTAAATAGCAATATATGAGGTTTTTCTTATTTCAACCATTGTCACGATAAGTACTAGACATAAAATGGAATTCCATATAAAAAATCTATGACTATAAACTCGGATATACGTATTATGGAATCTAGTCACATTTTTCATTAAAAGTTGATGTGTTCTGAATCCATCATCATACATTTTTTTTTTAAATTAGGCATTATATTTTAAATGATGGGCTTTAAAAATCCTGAATTTTTGATTAAATATACTTAGTCGGGGTGCCAGAGGTTTTCATTTCGTTGTTGGACGGAATTTGATGAAAAATGGCAGAAAGGGAAGGTCATTGCCCGTACAGTGACCCATTAAAAAAGTTAGAATGAGCGATGTCGGGAAGGTACTTTGTTATTGCAAAATAACTTTGATAACCCGTTATTTTTCAGTTTTCTTGGAATAACTCGAAAACGAAGCGTTTCAGCGAAAAATATTAAATACAAAAGTTGTTCAGCTGATGATTTTACGTAGGAATACGGTTTTTTGATTAATTAAAAAATTGTTTTTCCGACCGAAAACCAGCAGAAAAGTAACAAAAATGCAAAAACAATAAGCATTAAAAAATAAAGGAAAAAAACGATTTCCATCGTTGATATTTGGGTTATTGATAGGTATTGGTATTGTTAACCAAATGCACCCGGTCCGGTTTTTCAAAAACAATATGGCGACCTATTGCAACATTGTTAAGTTAAAACTTTGGAACGCTGTAAATTCTGCATGAACAAACGGATCTTGATGAAACAAATTGGAATCGGTAGGTATTAACGGCATCTTTGAGTGTGCCAAATTTCAAAATTTTTCAACAATTACTTTTTTTGTTATTAACCAATGTGTATTCGTAATTTCGTCAATTTACAACATTAAGCTTTGCAACAAAATGCATCAAATCATCAAAACTCGCTATTTTCGCGTTTTTAGTCACCACTGTAGGATGTTAAGAGTAATCAAATGCATTTTGTTATTGTTGTAATGTTGTAAATTGACGAAATTACGAAGCACAGCAAATGGTTTTTGGTTAATAACAAAAAAAGTAATTGTTGAAAAATTTTGAAATTTGGCACACTCAAAGATGCCGTTAATACTTACCGATTCCAATTTGTTTCATCAAGATCCGTTTGTTCATGCAGAATTTACAGCGTTCCAAAGTTTTAACTTAACAATGTTGCAATAGGTCGCCATATTGTTTTTGAAAAACCGGACCGGGTGCATTTGGTTAACAATACCAATACCTATCAATAACCCAAATATCAACGATGGAAATTGTTTTTTTCCTTTATTTTTTAATGCTTATTGTTTTTGCATTTTTGTTACTTTTCTGCTGGTTTTCGGTCGGAAAAACAATTTTTTAATTAATCAAAAAACCGTATTCCTACGTAAAATCATCAGCTGAACAACTTTTGTATTTAATATTTTTCGCTGAAACGCTTCGTTTTCGAGTTATTCCAAGAAAACTGAAAAATAACGGGTTATCAAAGTTATTTTGCAATAACAAAGTACCTTCCCGACATCGCTCATTCTAACTTTTTTAATGGGTCACTGTACGGGCAATGACCTTCCCTTTCTGCCATTTTTCATCAAATTCCGTCCAACAACGAAATAACCCATTTTTTGAACCTCTGGCACCCCGACTAACTGCAAGGTATTTGATATGAGCGACTCTATAAAAACACTATGTGGCAATTTTTATTATCTGGAATTTACAAATTGGGCTTCTTATTTTAACTGCAGAAGCTGTGAGTAAAAAAACCCAGCTTTAGTCCCAGCCGCCAAAATCAATAATTTATTAATGTTTTTCTTTTTATGCAAAATCATTCGAGCTACTGAAAATATTTTTGATATATAGTTTTTACTACCACCCAAACAATATATAAGGAAAACGTTTTTTAATATTTATACTTGATTGTTTTTTCTAACATCTATAGGGATAATGCAGACTCCTTATAATTTTAAAAATAAGTCGGTAAAACTTTACAAAATTTCAAACCTATAAATTATTAAAAAGTGGTCAAAATATTGAATACTAAATTTTTCCTGGATAACAGAAAAAGTGAGTTAATAAAAATGTTATAAAAAATTGAAAATGAGAAGACGTTTGGTTGAAAAGTATCAGATTTCATTATTCAAAATATACAAAAAAGTAGTTGGAACCAAAAAGAATTAAACTGAGCCAACCAAAAAAAGAGAATTTCTTTAAACAAAGCCTGCAAACGTATTTTGATCAAAGGTCATAAAAAATGTTAATGTAGTAAAAAATGATGAATATATATGTAAAAAATTTGTGTCGGTAGCTTGTGATTTCTGAGATATTAAACATTAAAATTTCGCAAAATTATATTTTTCTGTCACGAATTTTTGCATTTTCGTCACTTTTGATGTCATATGAACGTTTCTAGAAAGTTAAAAAAAAATAACTTTTACTTATTCGAATGATTATGCTTTTTTTTTCTTAGTTTTAGTATATTTTAAAAAAAAACTACATTGATATACAAGTTATTCTTGAATGTATAATTTTTCAAATAAAAGGTTTCTTTACTTTAAAGCCTTAATTCTTTGAGCCAACAGGTAATTCACTTTATTCATTTTATATTTTATACATATAATTACATAATTGAAAGGAATGTGAAAGCACAATGAAAAGAATATTTCTAGTTGATTCAACAATTATAACTTGTAATTTTCTATCACAATTAACTATATCCTAGTTAATATATTTAAATATCAATTTTACTAGAATACATTTGTCAACAAGAAATGTCTGTTCAACTTTCAGTTCACGTTAAATTGACCAGGTATTCATAATTTAACATGGTCAGTGTTTGTTTCAATTACCCCATACACAGTCGTCGCTACTACACTGGAAAAAAAGGAGGGAAGTAATTAAAACCGTTTTATAATAATTTACTAGTGTTCATTATTTATTTGATTTGATTTTCTTTATGAGTTTTTTTCCACTGCAGAATTTAGGTAGTAAAACATTTTCTTGCTTTGGACAAGAATTCTTCTAATGTTATTTATGGTTCTTAATATGAATTTAAAAACGAAAATTGTTCATCATGTCGATTTTTCATAAAAGCTGAGCAAGAAAATTAACTATATTTTAGCCAGTTTTGTAAATGTTTACAAGATTAATAGAGTATTATACTATCTCCTTACCTGACTAAAATGAAAGCTTAAACGTTATGTTCTTAAATGACTTAAGCCACGTAATTAACTTTTTTTAAAAATTGATTATACAAGAAATAACGCATTAAGACCACAACTGCCGCAAATTCCTGTAGCCTATAGCTTAGCACTCTGTATTTGATTTGACCAAAATTTTTTATCCTGCGAAATCCCCTTATTATTTAATAAATTTTTGAATATAATCAGATACATAATTGTACGGAAAAACCTGTATGAAAATGATAATGGTACTTAAGCGACCATAACCTTGTGGTAATTGTCAATCTCAATTTAATTTTAATCATTCCTTAAAATATCATTTTTCTCTTAGTGTAGATACGTGGTTGATTTGAAACTCTTCTTCAATGGGACGCGTTGACAGAAGTCATTTTGTCGTGCCGTATTAACCAGATATGTAGTTTTAATAACAAGATGATTCTATAATTTCTAAATACACTTCTCTTGTCATGCTTATCATCAATCTTGTTAGGTGAAAATTAAAAGCAAAAGTAGTTAAATGAACTACAAATCTAATTTTTGAACAAAATATTTGTTTGGGTGCAGTAAATCTATTCTATCAACAAATCTATGAGCCAAAGTATTGAAGTACATATTTCTTAATTATTACAAACAACAAAATTAATCTATTTGAAACAACAAACTTAATCTGTTTTTTAAAAAGCAAAACAGACTGAGACATAGACTACCAAGGTTTTGGTTAGCATGAAATTCGTTTTTAGTATTATTCTCAAAAGCCAATGCGGTTCAATCCCGGAAACAGAAAATCTGAAACTATATTTTTTAATAGATTGACTTTTAAAATTTTTGGTTTATTAATATAATCAGAAAAGTAGATTAATTTTTTTTTTCAAAAAGTAAGCTCTACAACAGAATAAGAGATGTGGGGGATATGAAAATAAAAATGTAAGTCTTTACTAAGAAAATGGCAACATCTTCAACATTTTAGGATTTACAGCTCTTGGCAGCTGAAAACGATAAGAAATTTATATAAAAATAGTATAATAACATTCGTTGTCATAACTTTTATCTTTATTCATTATAGCAAACATTTTCTTATTCTAAGTTATCGAAATCTAAATTTTGATCTCCACGTGTTGTTCTTAATGTCTTGTAAAAGTTGTGTTTGATTGTAGGATTACTTCTTGTTTCTTTCGAAATTGTTCTACCATTTGGATACAATTTAATAGTTAATAGTTTAATAGTTAATTTACATATTTTAAGATTGCTGGACTACCTATTTTTATTTCTTTTTATGTCAATCACATGAAAGGTATCATCCTCGTAGAAATTATATTTGAATTTAATGCTACTTCAGTTTTACCGCATATTAAGCCATTTGGCTGTTAGTCCAACCAACATTATATCGAAAGAAGAAGTATAATTTGGTTTTTATTTCAAAGCTTATGTTAAAAAAATATTGAAAAAAGTGGACTTATTCACAATACCTTCTAAAATTATTATAAACATATTCAAGAGCTATAAAGAGAAGGGCTTTTTGAACTAGAAAAAAATATTATTAATTGCATTAAAATTTTTTCAGAAAATATCACATTGGCTTCTGAGCTACTCATTTACCAGTGCTGTTTTCTGAGTTTACAGATAAATCAATAAATGAAAGAATATAATAACAAATTCAGATCCAATTAACGAAATCACATGTAAATTGGTTACTTTCATCTATTTATCTCGGAAGTGTGATTTTATCTAATAAGTGTCTTAAGTTCATTTTCCTCTCAATTTAATATTATACAATGACTTCGACTGTCTGAAACAAAATCCCTGCTCTTTGGACGGGAAACTTTGCGACAATGTCCAAGTTCAAACTAAACAATTTAAAGAAATCCAAAGGAATTTCTCTTCGAGTTTTCCAGTTTCCTCAGTCGTTCACCTCAAATATGACCTAATTTCTGCGTAGCATTCACTAGAAAAGTTACGTAACAAACTCGGAAACTCGGAAGATCCACCATCATTTAAGATAGAAGAAGAGCTAAAAAACGTACTCTCGGTGGGCGCTAGATTCGATGCGGCACGGCACAGTGTGGTGCGGTGCGGTGCGGTACGGAATCAACCGCGCGACCTCCGCGGCTTACCCAACAAGCGCATAAATCTTCTGAAAAATCTAAAAATATAAGTGAACTTCTCAGGCGAAACGTATATAAAGAAAATACCTTCAAATAAAATTTTCTTTAAGGAGCGCGGCGCTGCGTTCGCTGCTAAGATAGATAGATACATTTATATAATATAAAAGTCGCAACAAAAACCGACGTTGGGTGTGGTTACACGAGAGGAGTGCTCTCTCTCTCGAAAATTTCGGGAATATTCAAATTACTCAGAAATGCCTCCTGGAGGGAAGGGAGAAAGGGCGGTAATAAAATCAATAAATCGATCAGTGAACTCCACCCTTACTCGGCAACTTCCCTTCCCTCCGGGTGTTATGCCATCGTCGGTCGTAGGCAGGTAAAAAAACCGACCGACCGACGTACCGGTTTCCTGGCGGGTGAACATCGATTTTCACTTATCAAATCGAAGGGCAAACAATAAAAATGTCGCCGGGGTCTAATTGCCCTCCCCCGGGCCCTCATATCGATGTTCTTTCAATATTTTTTTTTCCGGGGATTTTCAGGTTCCCTTCAGACTCCTTTGGGGGGCTCTGGCTTTCTTTCTTTTGCTTCGCGTTAAGAAGGCCCAATAATGGAAAAGAATTAAACTGAGGCGCTCCTCAAAGATTTCGTTTTCCAAAAAAAAAAAAAAAAAAGGAACGGGTTCGAAAGGGTAGAATTTATCGGGTTATTTTTTGTTCGTTTCATGCTCGACACAGAGGTCGACTGCCTCGCTCTTGTCTGGAAGACGACTTTCTTCTTTCTTCGACTTTCATCTCTGGACTATTACTGAAGTGCAGACGGCGCACACTATCCTGCTGTGGCGCTGTCGTCGGAGCAGCACCCATAGCTCGCATCGCACCCATGGCTTCGTGAGGGAGGAGTTCGAAAGCATGTCTGTAGCCATGGAAACGGGCAGCCATTTTTGTTCTGAATCTGGTTTTCATCTTTCGGGTGAAATGGATCCGAGATGCTGCGGCGCTGAGATGCTGTGGGATGCTGTGGGATACTGAGGTGTATGCTGTATCTCTGTATCTTCATCTTTCTCGATTCGTTCGCCTTTCACCCGGCCCCGGAGCTGCTCGAGATGCGATGAGAGCCGGGATGGAGTAAGGATGCTTTGGGTACATCGTATTTTCTTCTTTTTCTTATTTTCTAGTATATCTTTTTGTATATATCTTTTGTGTGGTATCTCTCTAACTTCTTTCGACTTAAGAAATGGTGCCCGAGGTATAAGGTAAAAAAGATTTTTTTCGTTTAGGACGTCTTCTTGCTGGTGGTATCCAACGTGAGAGGTCGAAGCAGAAAAAACCCACCACAAAAAACCAAGAAAAAGAAAAGAATGGGAAAAAAAAGCTACATAAGAATGAGAAGAGGGCCTTCAGATTAGGCGGATTGGGGAGAGATGAAAGAATTCTAAAATAACCGAATGCGGAAAAAATTGTTGAATATTTAAGCACGTCTAAATCTCTTTAATAAATTATACGAGAGTTGGTTCGATAACGAACGAGGCGCTCGGGAAGACACCGGCTTGGTCTCTTGGGGGGCATTTTCCTAAAATATTTAAGACAAGATTGCAAATTTCTTGTAATCCAACCGAATGAGGTTCACAGAGCTCCTTGAAAAAGGCCCTGTCTCTGAGATGACATAGTAATTTTTGCTCCTGTTGTTTGTTTGTTTCACCTCAAGGATTCAAGTCCTGATGAAAATTTAAAATTAAAACAATCTTGCATTTTTGATGCCAACCAGCTACCATCGAGAGCCTACAAGCCCCGGAGAAACATGATCTGGATTATTATGCGAACGTAAACGAGATGCGATACTTAATAATATATAATATAAAATAGGACAGACCTTTTTTTTTTCTTTTTTTCTTTTTTTTTTTTTTTGATAAAACCCAATTTCCTTCTGTGCATCAAATCAGAAATAACTATCACTTTTGCGATTCAATTTAAAAATACAACGAACAAAAGAAGATTAACTCAGATTGAAGATGTCGCATAAATATAAATATTTCACTCAATTTACGGGACAAAGCTGCTTAAAATTAATACGGATATTAAAACCGAAATGTATTACATATCTCATGAGATTATCTTGAACACACACAATGTTCGAAAATCCAAAATCTTTTTCGTTTTAAAAAAAAAACGTTCAACTTAAGACAATAATTGCTGCCATTTAAAGATTAATAAATATAAAATCTTTTCAGCTTCTGGAATTTTATTTCTTAATATTTGAGACAGTGTTTGTGGGATTTAAACTCGGAAAGTTTAAATACATATACAATGAGTTGAATTAAATTAAATGCAAGATGCATACGAAAATGTATTCAAGCGAAAATTTATTTTTGTAAGAATAATAAGCAAAATAAATATTGTTTTATTATTCTCTTTTGTGTTTTTTATAATTTATTTCCCTAAATCCCCGTGTGATCAAATAAGCATGAATTCTACAAAGTCATTTAGAACTAATTTCAGACAAATGAAATCGAAGTTGCCTCCATTTGTTCATTTTGCTTATATTTCGTTTACATGTATATTTATATATACATTTAAAATGTAATTTTGTTACTAATTTAACTACTTATTAAATATGATAAATAAAAAACAATACATCTTTAAGCTGATCAACTACCTTTTTTTTCAACAAGTTATTTATATGTGTATATTATCTTAAAATGAATCATATGCCATAACAATCACGAAATTAAAAAAAGAAACTATGAAATCAAGCATTTAAATAAAAAAGTATATCATTAAAATTAGTATTTGCTTTGTTCAATCCAATAAGCATACATCTTTAAATCTAAATTTGACAATTATTGAGTTAATAAAACTTTATTGCACTTATGAACTTATTTACTTGTTTTAAAGAAAGTCTCTGCTGATTTTAATAGCTTTGATGAAATTCCGATTTAGTAAATTTAATGCAATAACTAACATTAATTTGATGCCATGATTTCATTGGTGCTAAATTATGATCAGTTTTTATTTGAAACCATTACATTTTTCTCACAGTATAGTTAGAGCCTTAATACCTTAATTTTCCCAAAAATAATATATCTAATCCATTTAATTTTCAGGAATTTCCCCTACCTCCACAAAAAAAAAAAAAAACCATTTAATTTTCATCAGTCTGAGTTGGAAAAATATTAAAGTACGCCAATAGTTTTAAAAATGTATTTATACAAATATTTTTTTTAAATTAATTGAACTTTTCTAAATTACCAAACTTTGTATTAAGGCTTTGCTATTGTAAATCAAGAGTAACAAGATTTAATTTACTGTTTTCCTTTATATTTTATTTTAGTATTTGTAATTAATTTGATTATATTTTCTCAATTTGTTAGTAATTTTCAATAAAGATTATTTTAATTAAGCCATACATTATATTTCTTCACTTTATTACCGTGTTGTTGTAGGAAAACTCTTTTAGTATTTTAATACTTCTCTATTAATATTGTAATTTGTTGTAAATTAATTGCACATATAATTAGACTAATACATTCCTTTCTAGTTTCTGATGTAATATAATAAATAAATTTAAGAAAAAAAAATTAACAACTTTTCACGTCTCTCAGTCAGCGAAAAATTGATATTTATTATGGTATGGTTGACTCTAAAAAATAAATTGCCAATTATTAAGTTGTAAAAATCGGATTTTGAAATTTACTGATTTAGTTTTTGACTGTAAAAATTAATTTGTAATAATTATAACATATATAAATTGTAGCCTTTTTTTGCTCCTGCAATAAAATACTATGTAATTTTGGATCTAAGATCATTTGTGAAACTATCGTAAATGGTTGTTGACGCACTTATGCGTCATATATGGTAATACCAAGAAAGCTGATATAAAAAATTCTATACAGTTTCTGATAATAAGTAATCATGAATTTAGTGCAACTACTTCAAGACTTATAGCGATCTTACGAATGGCTTAAAAAATTACATTATTTTCATAAAAACAGCGGCCATTCGTGCATAAAAATTAGCGGAATCTGCGGCTTATATAGTTTAAAGTAAAAATTGGAGAAGATTACTGATTTTTTTACGGATCCTTTATATAACCGAAAGGATTTTTTCTAGTAGTAAGCAAAGTTGTGGTTTAAATGAAATTTTAATTTTTTCAGTATGTCGTTATTTTTAAATCAGCCTTTGAACAAGAAAAATGTTTACTAACCATTTCTTTATTATTTCCGAATTTGAATGTAAATTAGATCTTTTTTTTTTTTGCCACAATATGACCCTGGACATTGTGAATTTTTAACCTGCACAAGTCATTAACGTACAAGAGGAATAAGATAGGACTCAGTATTGTGCCTTGAGGAACACCATGTGTAAGAGGCTGTAGGTTTGCCCTACTAGTACAGATTGAAATCTATCAAGGAGATAGGAATTAAATAAATAAAGGACAGTACTATACTAGTTCAGTATTAGGTTTTTTATTGACAAATTAATTACCTTGAAAATTTTTGTAATGGTGTAAAAATTGGATAAAACGCACCAAATTATTTAAATGGGTTCAATGTGCGGTTCATTTTGAAATGTATTTTTATTTCTACATTTCTGTAATTTCTTCCTTTAATTAAGTCGAACATAAAAAATAAGATATTGGCTTCAAAATTTGCTAAATCCAAAAACCCGAAAGAATATGTGATCAACATTAATATTTCAGTGATTACTTAATCGGTTGTAAAGAAGCGAATATGTGCGTAGGAACTAAAAAATTTCTTAATTTATAATATTTTATTCTTTATATCACCTGTCTGAAACTCCGCTGGAGTGCGTAAAGTATCGAAGCGAATTGCCTGAAAACATGAGCGAAATGTAAATTGGTCGTGCATCTTGACTGCGATTAAATGCGGCGAATCGCATCTGAGGTAATTTGCGCTGCTGCCTCGAAAGTTCATCGGGCGCCCAGCGGGGCGGCTCATTAGCGCGCGCAGTTCTGAGCGATAATTTTTCACTTATAAGACAGGCGGTGAGGCCGCGAGATCGCATAACGTTTAATTCTAATGGCGGAATGGTAATCTTATGGGCCCTGAATCGACTACTGAGTTCATAAACTCCCCATAAAAGTGCACTCGTGGTGAATGCACTTTATTTCTCTATCTCGTCATAAAATGGCGCGGTTACCCCGCAGGACGGGCGTGATGTGGTGTGGCGTGCGAGGGCGGGCGTAGGCATTGCCAGGGGACACCGCGCGCAAAGTCGAGGCAGAAAAAAATGGAAAATATCAATACTTGAAGCGATGAAAGCACTTCAAGACACGCCAACCGACACGCCACGGAAAGAAAAAAGCGTGTTAAGAAACGCTGAAAAAACACATCTTACAAATTCTCGGAGCGTCTTGATTGCAGCCATCAGCTGAGGCGTAGAGCTCAGAGCCGGGTCCGGAGGGCCGCAAGGGCATATGCTAGGGCCGCATACATTATTTATTGGTTATTCAAATGGCCCCGGCTCGCAGGGAGGCGACCAAGAAAAAGAACACTCTCAAGACGTTTCGGGCTGTCAGTTGTCATAAGTGATGTCGAATTTATGGGCAGGCTCATGCCTGAATTTATGAATAAATGCTCAAGTCGCTGGGTCGTCGTTTTACGATCGGGCCACATTCACACATTCAAACACTCAAACCGCTGGGCTCCACCACGGCTGCGTTTTTCTTATAACGCTTGCCTTCTTGGCGCGCTAAAACAAAGGCCGGCCTTGTTTTAATCCCGAAATCACTTAACAAATTTCTCCGCTCTTTCGTCACCTACTCGCTCGCCATAAGCAGCCCTACAATACAAAGTCTCGAAATCTCGTTTAGCTGCCCGTCGCCGTAAATTTTTAGGAAATGCTTTTATGCGACAACATAGTCAACATAGTCAACATAGTTTTGGAAAAAATCGATTCATTGCGATTAAAGTGGATGAGATGAAAGAAAAGGGTCAGCGCCAGTCCTGACTTTCACGACTTTCTACCAAGGATCCCATTTCTTTCATTCCAGAGAGATGATATTACGGGTAAATTCCTGATTTCTTCGGTAAACACGAAGGAATGCACAGAATCTCTCAATTATTTCACTCGTAAAATCACAATTTTCAAGCTTAGTCTTTTTATTAGACATGAGACACGCTGGCATTGCTCAATCGATCGATAACTTTGGCTTCTTTCACGTGGGTAGAAAGATATCGTCATTTTAACACATTTCTCATAAAGTTCAGTTTTTATTATTTTATACCCAATGATTTTAAGATATAACTGTCCTCCAGATAAGTGTATTTGCAGATTTTACTTTTCTTATCTTTTCAGTTTCGTATAACTGAAAAATCAAATCATGATTTTTAAGATCAAAAGCTCAATAGAGTCAAATTTGGTCAACTTAAACAAATACTAAAAGTAGTTGATTTCAAATTTTATTCTTAAGCAGTTTATTCTTAACAAACAACAATGCCCGAAAAATCAGTTATAAGCAATTTTAAGTTCTCATATTGTTGGCTAATCAATGTTTTGCTTAATCTGTCTTAATCTGCTATCGGATTTACTAAAACGTGATCAAAACTTACTATTTTCATCATTGATCAACAATTGTGGGGTAAATTTTCTTATATAGTTTTTATTATCTAGACCCTAATAATCATAAAATAATTGTACTTATTTATGAAATCTTGAAATAATTATTGTTAATAGTAAATAAATAACAAAAAATATAGGTAAGAACAAATTCATGATAAGATCAAAGATTAAACTGTATTTATCTAGAAACTTGTATGTAAGAATTTTTGGGGGCGCTGATTACGAATTCGCAGTCAGTATTTCAAAATTCAAAATGGCGGGCCCAATATGACGAACAACATTTTTAAAAGATTTTCAATTTTCATCCCTAATCAACGATCACGTAATAATGTATTACATAAATCAAATTTGGCAAAGTTTGAAAACTTGAAAATCTTTTGAATTAATTAGCCATTATTTTGAATCCGTCATTTCGAATTGTAAAAATCTCTCAGCAGATTCGTAATAAGTAACCTCGAAAACTTGTAGGGGAGAGCGGGGTTGGAAGTTACGATTTTCAAATAACATGAAATTTTATTATAAAATTGAAAGCTTTCATTTTCAACATGTGCAAATATTGAATGGATGTTTATCGGCTTTTGTAATATTATAGTCATTTCTACTAATATTACAATAGTTTTTTTTACAGAAGCAAATTTTTGTCAACTTTCGGAGCGGAACATTCAGCCCCGCTTTGGGGCGAGTTGTTCCACCTTTGGGGCAAATTGTTCCGCTTAGATTATGACAATAAATAAATAAAAATAAATAAATAAAATAAAAGAATAACATAGGTTTTCTGAAATAAAACAACCATTTCTATATACTTATGTATGTAATGTTTATTCTATGCACAAATAAACTTAAAAAATGACAAAATATTACTGGTACAGAACATTATTGGTCCAGATAAACTTTTTTAACTTTTTTAACTTTAAAAAATAACAAAACATAAATGGTGAACTCCAGATAAACGTTTCTTTACTTAGTTAAATTATAATTGAGATCTATAAACTGATAAATCTTATCAGATTCATAACTAAACATTCATATGCGAGTTTTCGCACCTCTCCGGGCAGAAGACCGAAGTATATTGCGGAACACTTTAAAATGTAGTTCGCTAATATTTTTTTTCCTGTTCCAAGGTAAACTAACCTGGATTTATAACCTATGGTAGGAACTTTGCCATCTTTCAATTTTGTAACAAATCTATGTAACGTCACGTGGCAAAATTCAAGCTCTCTTGCTACAGTTTTAACAGGTCTTCCCTCCTTGATGACAGCACCTACAGCTCGACGCAACAATGTGTCGGAGGTTTTACCTCTCTCTGTCTTACGTTTGTAATTTATCATCATTAAAATAAAAAAATATGGTCTTATGAATTTTAGGTATACGATTGAAGGTAAATTGGGGTAAGTTGTTCCGGGAACAACCAGCCCCGTCAGGAAGGAACTTGTAGCCCCAAATTACGTTTATATACGAAGACTGACATACTGGCAAACTAATATAATCAATTATAAAAATACTTATCCAATAATATACCTTACCAATGTCACTACAATTTAGGAGAGTTACGTATGAATCGGTCTATAATACACAGAGATAGACCATATAGTTTAAACACGAAAAAATTTACTTACGTGATGTTTTGACAGCTACGTGCACACAGCCACTCAACCGTTGTCGACGGAATAACTAAAATGACCGACCGACGTGGCGGGTCACCTGACGCTTTAACGACGCACATCACATGTATTGCTATTTCTTTACCTTACAAAGTTATTGCTGTCGGAACAACTTACCCCGGGAACTTTCAGCCCCGCTCTCCCCTATATACTACTTTTCATAAAAATAAAATCATTCTAAATGCGAAGATTGTTGTTGTTTGCTTTTTTTAAATACTAGGAAATAGAGTTTTTAAATTTTGAAAAATGTACCCTGAACTTTTTGTGAAAACAGATTTTTCTGAATTGAATTTGATTTTCAGTTTTTGGTATTTACCAATAAAGAACGAGATAAACTTAAAAGAGACACAATAAATAAATAATAATAAATTTATCTCTCTACATATTGTAGTTATGATACATTGCCTATTATTTACGTTTTATTTGTGTTGTTTTATCATCGAATCAATGAACAGAGAAACTATTTTTGTTACCTATGATTTCTGAACGTTGAAATTAAGAAATTTCAGGATAATGACAATTAATAAAAAAAAGTATTTTTGTATTTTGAAAATTGGGAATTATTTGGACATTATTATACATATTTTGTTGTAATCCTCTTTGCTATTTTATTTATGGAAAAGAACAAAGGCAAATAGGTATATCAAATTTAAACTTACCACATTTTGTCGGTGTAATGAAATCTGAAATTAGGATAAAATTTTGTATTACTAAAAAAGATAAATACATTTTAGTACGTAAATAAAAATGTATTTATTTAAGTCTACTGATACAATAATCGAATCATACTAGCCAATAATTTAGATTACACATACTACATCTATATGAAGCAAAAATAAGCCTTCATAATTAAAGCAACTATACTATCTTTAAATACATTTCTGAGCAAATAAAATTCATAAAATGTACCAAATTTATTGAATGGTTGCAACAACTTTAGAAAACCCATAGACCGTCCTCTGTTCAGGAGCATTCAACAAATTTCTCATACGCAATATTCGTTCAGGAACATAAATATTGATTAAGGCTAATAGTCCAGAAAAGTCCATATGGCTAGTTAAAATATCTATTATGAATAAGATACGCAAATAAGTTCGTCTATACGCAATTTTCACCCTAACAATTAATACAAAGATGGAACTGTATTAAGTAATATATTATATTTCTTGAATAAAAATTCTATATTTTAATTGATGTATTTGTGATATTAATCGTCCGTGTTCTGCATTTCAGTTTTTCTGAATTTGAAACATCCGATTGAAATAAGAAATACGCAAATTGAAATTGCGAAAAAGGAAATGTGAAAAAGAAAAACAATTTGATTATTTCGAAAGAGAATTTGATTTGAAATCGATCTAAATGCGAAGCATGTAGTTTAAATTGAAGTGAAATTGAAAATTGATTTCAATCAACTAAGTAGTTATATTATTCTGTAAAAATAGGTTTAATATACATCGACTTTAACTTATTTAGTCAACGCTCGCGCTGGCTCAATTCATTTGTTTTCTGGCTTTTTACACCAAAACTACATGTCTGTAAGGATAATCGTCGTTGAGTAATGAATATGAAGCTAAGAAAATATAAGTTTAATGTAACAACTACAAAATTTAAGGGATGAATTTTTGCCAATAAATAAGACAGACAAATTGTTTTCTGTGTTGTTGAACCATGATAAGGGGCGTTCCTAAAAATTTACTTCGCATCGGAGGGCTGGGGCTTTGGATGAATTCACAGACGCCATAAATAAAGGGCCATTAAACTATCAATTGCCCGAATTTCCATCTATCTAAATATCTATTTGTGAGCGGCCGATCGGCACGCACTTTATGCCCTTAACTCGAAAAAACTACCCTGTCACCTCGAAGCCCTCGGCGGGAAAGGGCAGGAACGCATCGCAACGCACAGCACTTTCTCCCTGTTCCCGGGGTTTTTATGCGAGGCCATCAGCCCTCTTTTCTCCTTGTTTTACATTTTTTTATTGTTTATTGAGGACAACTTTCTCTTTATTGCAACCCTTTCGGCGAAGTGCCCGAGCTGGCAGAAATCCTGCGCTGCAGAATGTCTTGATAGTCCTTCGCACGGGACTCCGGGAACCGAAAAAAAGGACCTCATCCATTGTCCTGGATCTGTTCGCCGGGAGGAAGACCTGGAGTCCTTAATTTGTTTTACGGTTCCCGGAAAGGAATCACCTGAAGTGAAAGAGTTAAATTTCGTCTGGTGAGCGCTGTTTTCTTCTCCTCGGCAATTGTTTCTTTTTCCGCCTCGCAACGAGATGCATGCAGCGTAAAAAAGGGTTAGGCCATGTGAAATTGCCTACAACAAACTTTCACTTTAGGGTTAACCCAAACGGTGCGGACGAATTTACTGTGACGAGTTTCACTTTAGCTCACACTCGCTTTTTTCTCTTAGAGCCAAGTACGGAAGGGTTAACAACAACACCACTAAACGGTTTGGATTTTTTGGGTGTTGTCTTGAAGGCGAATCCTGAAAAATGTTGGTAATTAAAAAAGAATGGGTATTTTGAAGCAACTAAGACCTTGCCACTTTTGTTTTCACACGTGAGGAAAATGGAAAGTAAGTAAAATTAATTGGTCCTTGTAAGTTGTGGTTGAAAAATCCTGAGCACATTTTAATACAAAGTTTTAGTTTTTAAACACTTCGAACTAGAAGACATACTAGAAAAATTAAACTAAGTTGTATATTAAAAAGCGAATATTGCATAATATAAATGAAAATACAATAACCATGTTGAAGTCAATCATATTTAACTAGATAAATGAGAAATCAAAAGGTTGCATCAATAAATTGCTAGGTGAAATTCTAAGATTTGTCAATTAAAAACCTTACAGATATATAGTCGCAGTTTTCTATCAATTTAATATATAATTTTCCTGATTCATTAATTCTATTGTTTAGCAGAATAGAATGATTATATAACAAATAAAGAAAATTTTCGAGTTAAATAAATATAAATAAACCAGTAAATATTCTGACAGGTGCCTTTTCGCCAAACCCGACCTTTTTTTAATGTTATTATTAGTTACAATTGTTCACATTTTATGTATCTATTTTTATACGACAGATACGACTCTTAAATAAACAAACAAACAAAAACGAGTAAAAGAAAAATCTCAAAGAAAGATCTATTTCCTACAGTCAAATACAATCCATGGTATCCAAAAATTGTGTTAGATGAAATAAAAACAATATGATAAAAATTTAACTGTGTGCAAATTCTTCTTGACATATCCACATAGGTACCTGTCAAACGCACTACGTGACATTTGGTTGAAATATTAGCAACAAGTGTTTTTACCCCCTTGCAAATGTCGGTTTTCATTACATTATTTGCGGGAAGTACTATTACACTATTTTCTTGTAAAGAAAAATGCAGCGGAAACTCATCATTTGCTTGTGGAGATTTACGGTGAGCATGCTTCATATAATACAACTTGTAAGGAATGGTTCTGACGATTTAAAAATAATCATTTTGGCATTGAGGACAAAGAACATGGAAAACCACCAAAAGAATTTGAAGATGCTGAATTAGAAGAATTATTGGCAGAGGATTCTTGCCAAACTCAATCAGAATTGGCTACAGCATTAAATGTTGAACGATAAACTGTTGCAAAGCGTTTAAAAGCAATGGGAATGGTTCAAAAAGTTGGTAACTGGGTTCCATATGAACGATTTGTGAAATGCTACTTCAAAGGCAGCAAAGAAAAGGATTTTTGAATCGAATAATCACAGGAAATGAAAAATGGATATGTTATGAGAATCCTTAACGTAAAAAAGCTTGGGTGAAGCTAGGTGAACTCGGCCCATCACAGCAAAAGAGAAATATTCACTGAGACAAGGTTATGCTCTGCATTTGGTGGGATCAGAGAGGTGTTGTTTATTATGAGTTGCTCAAACCCTCTCAAACTATTAATGGAGAAGTTTACCGACCACAATTAATGCGTTTGAAGGGAGCCATAGAAGAAAAACGACCAGAATGGATGAATAGGCACAGTAAATTAATTCTTCAACAGGATAATGCCAAACCGCATACCGCACAAGTCGTGAAAAGATATTTAAATGGGAACTGGGAAGTGCTACTCCACCCGCCATATTCGCCAGTAATAGCTCCCTTGGATTATCACTTATTCCGAACAATGCAGCCAGATCTTACGGGAGAACGGTTCACTTCATATAAAAGTATCAAAATTTGGATTGATAATTGGATCAGCTCAAAAAACCAGGATTTCTTCATGCAAGGAATACGTAAATTACCTGAAAGATGGGCGAAGGTTGTAGCTGCCGATGGAGCATACTTTGAATAAACTTTTCTTTAATTTCCTAAAAAAACAAATGTGTTTTATTTAAAAAAAAAAAAAAAAAGAGCGAAGTCCTATTCACACACCCAATATATAAGAATTTTATTTAATAAAGGTATATCTCCACTTAAAAGTTCATAGAAAAAATATTACAGGAGTAAATAAAGATGAATTAAGAACACTTAGTCCTTTACAATATAAGTTATATAGTACGAAACAAGCAAATCGTACATAATATTTTGCCATTATTAACATTAGCAGGACGTAGACGCAGTGGTGGCTACTAAAATACTCAATATATTTTATATAATATAGACCTACAAAGTACAAAAATGTGTTTTTGCAGTAAGGTTCGTCAAACCGATTCGTTCGAAAGTTAACAAACTAAACAAGAATGTTTTTATTTGATTTATGTAAGTAGAAATGTGTTAAATTCAACGCCGATATTTCTTAACAATTTAATAATTTTTTTTTTCATAATAATAATGCGTGTTTTTTCTGCGTGTATTTTTTTGGGTGTACATACAATTTTTAAGAAATTGTCCACGATTTCTTCCAAACAAGTCCATTCAAAGTAAAAATTCTTATAAAATGTATATTTCTGTCTAGTATTTATTTTAGAAAATTAAATAAGTATTACACAAAAATAATTATTTACTCATGATATCGAATATTTTCGCCGTCAAATTTTTATGGGTATTCTCGTTATATTTACTATAAGATTTCTGTGAGTGTGTCTACTATGTCTCTTATATCCTCCTCGATAAGTAAAAAACTTAGTGGTCGGGTGAATGTGTGGAATTTTTCAACCATTTCCGATAATTGGGGCTTATCAGAAATAATATTCGCAAGTAAACGACACCGGAGCGGAGATGAAGCGGCTTAGGGCCGAATGTGCGGGGACATTTCGAAAGAGGTTCCGCCGCACTCTGGAGACGTAGCGCGTCGGCTGCGATGCGACATAAAATGCCATGCATATTGCCATTTTCCATTATATTGCGGAGATATTCGATGCCAAAACGCCAAATAAATACACTATTGAATGGTTATTGCATTCTGCGCCGTGCCACCCGAAGTCCGCATTTCGAAGTAGCTGGTGGAGCTCCATGGAGGTTGCGGGGGCTGCGGGGACTCTGGGGGCCTGGCAAGGGAGCCTTAAGAAGAAAACATGTACCTTGTTCTGGAAGGCATATATAGCCTTAGGAGAAAGACACGTTCCGGACCCGGTTATTTAGATGCAGACGTATACAAGGGATGCTTTACATAAAATGTTTATTCATTTATTTGTCCAGTTCTTCATGGGTAGGAGGATGGAAGGTACGCCGCCGCCACCGCCGGGAATGGGCTGAGTCACTCACGGGGCCTGGAATTGGGGACTCCTTCTTTTATACAGAGTATATTAAATTCTGTAGCTGGTAGCCAGTTGAAGTGCTGTTTCGCTCTGTTTTTCATCCACTTTAATTAGAGTTTAATTGGACCCTGAGGGCCTGCGGTGCCTTCGAGTGGCCCTCCTTGTTGCGGTCGGCCAAAATGAAGCCGAAAATGAAATTTCCCTGGACTTAATCTTAATGTAATTGGCCGGCGAGAGGATGGCGCTTGTATGGAACAAGGCGAAATAATGAAAAAAGAATGGAAAATAAATGAAGGCACAGGAAAATTCATTCTTGAGATTAACCTTCGTCTCCATGTGCTCTCTTTTATACAACGAGAAAAATATGCTGGCAGCCACAATCTTGGGAATTTGTTACCCAACATAATGGTCAGAGGTCCCGTCTGAGCCGCCTTTCGTCCGGTGGCTTTCTGCCATTTTTTTTCTCCAGAGTAATACCATTCCGGGGGCCTAAATGAAATAAATATTGCAGGAAGCGTAGTTTTCCTCATTTCCTTAAGAGCTCCCTTCATTTTCTAGAAGGTGAGCAGTTATTCCTACGCTTCAGTTGAGGCCTCCTGCGAATTAGTCGTCTTCTTAATCACTTTAACTGGCAAAAAGCAACCAATCAAGCATACCTGCGGATGTGGGCAATTTACGACTGAAATTCATTAAAAATTGACCGCCTTCGAACGGATCTCTTGATTTAGTGCCACCTCGAGTTGAATTACGCCTGAAATATTCATTTCTTAATTAACTGAAGGAATTTTGTTGGAGATGGTCAATTAATATTCAAACCGGCCCTAATTTATTTCCTGGACTGACAAAAGGTCCTTCACCGTTCTTCAAGTGGTTAAATTCAAACAAGTATTTATAGACAGTTTATCGTAAAAGGATCTTTCTCAAGCAGATTTTGCAATCTATCTTAAAATTCGCAGTTTTGTGATACCATTTAACAGGTATTCGGTGTAATTTGATACTTTCAATTTGCATATTTAAAAAATAACCCATAATATTTCGCTTTGCTATTTAAAGATATTTTCGCATTCTGATTCTGAAAAGAGGAACAAGTTTTACATTTGAATTATTGCTTGTAGCGTATTTAAAATATTTTTTTCGATGGTTGAATCAGATATGCAGGAACTCAACAAAGTTGTTGAAATCTAAATATCGTATTACAATACCAATATTAAAAATCATCTTGTTCAGGAACCACTTTATATACGTATATAAGAATTAAAGTTTGTTTTTTTTTTTGTTGCTCAATCACGTATAAACCCTTGCTTGAATATTTTTCATTTTTTTCCCAAAGAAGCTCATATTCCATCCTAATATATAGGCTAATTTCAATAGGAATTCAAAATGGCGGAGTTAAGATGACGACTGCAAATTCTAAATTTCATGAAAATTGGTACTCAAGAATTTTGGGTTATACTGACTTAAAATTTGCTATCAAAATTTAAGAATTAAAGATTCAAAAGGAGCGCGACGACTTTCGACTTTAACTGATTTTAATGGAAATTAGTATATAATGATTGTTTTCAGGCCACTCATTTTGAATATTATCAAATCCTGTATAGCGAGCAACATTTTTAATTGATTTTGAAGTCACTAATTTCGAGTTTACTTTCAAAATTCGTAAATTCAAAAAACAAATGTTATTCTGTACAGAAATATAAATTTTCCACGGAATGCTGATAACTGCTTGTTCTTAGATAATTATTTTCAACTGCTTTCAATAAATTAGTATTTCTTAATTTCTAGGTAGTTTACTAACAAGCCGAAAGAAGTAATTAAACAACAACTTTTTTGTAATATTTGAATTAAATTAATGATAGCCTCAGTATCTTATTATGCTTCAAACTTAAACTATATTCAAATTCAATAAATAATATTTTAACTAAACCAAAAACGAATAAAGTTCAGAATTTCTTTTAATTATTCAAACATTTCTATGGGGTAAGAAGATTTGTTTTAAAAGGAGAGATCCATTAAAAATGTAGATGTTAGTTAAACATGTGCAGAATATCGTCCTAAATGAATGAAGTTCATTTACATTGTCACAGAATTAGTGAGTCTTAAAACTTTAAATGCACTTTTATCAAAATCACTTTTTCGTGAACCTCGAACAAGATAAGTCAAATTTTATTTGATCGATAATTCTGAAATTTTGGGCACTCTCAGATAAGAGAATTACCTTCAATATAAGTTTCTTCCAAATTTCATTAACAAATATGTATATAAAATTTCCATGAAAAATCGAACATAATTCTCTTTTAGGTTCACATAGATCAAATAGTTTCGATGCAAAAAAATATATCAACTGATACCTTAAAGAGGTTCGTAGGGTATGTATTAAGGAAATTACAGAGTGTTGAATGAAAAAAGTAGCTCTACACATAAAACAATCATTGATCGGGGGATTCCATAGGATCGATTGGAATATGTTGGAACACATCGTTACAAATCATCCTTTCATAAATGACATATTTTCTTTTCACAAAAATTCAAAAGGTATTCACAAACCAACGATTATTTAAAATTGATATTGCAATTCTTATAGTTTTTTGCATCTCTGGGAATTTATCCACTGATTTAGTAAAACGACAACACATCAAATATGAAATACTCAATATGAATTGCATGCAATTCGGTCAGTTTTCCGCATTTTGATTTTGATAGTGATAACTTTAAACGTGAGGTGATGAATAAAGCATGAAGAGAACTCCGACAAATTAAAAGAACCAGATTGTTTATTTTAAATATTTAAATTTTTGTGACGGTCACATTTCGACCGACTGATTTAATAAATATCGTGTATTGCACATTCCTCTGGTCTGCGATCTGGTTTACACCTAAATCTCTTTTAACGCGACGGAAACATTCCTAAAAATTACGTGTAAATATAATTCGAGTAAAAAGAACTAAGGTCGCAATCAGCTATTTAGAATTTAAAATTTGTTCAATTGAAACGAGAATGCAATTCTACAAAATGCTAAGAATTTTCAGGAATATACAGACTTTAAGTTGCTCGCGTAAAAAGGAGTAAAAATCGCGTAAACAAATATATTTTTGATATTCTCATTGGCATAATTTCGAATATACGTAAAAGGAGGTTTAGGTGCACTTTGAGTTACTAATTTTTAATTTACGGAAAAGGATGACAACACCCCTTATACCGCTTTTCCAAAAACGTTTGATTTTATACTTTTTAAAATAAAATTAGAAAAGGTGTGATCACGCATATAATTGGCTTTTGTGAAAATAACAAGACCCATGACCATCAAAAGTTCCAATATTAAATCAAAATGAGGGCATTTAAGGAGCGACCATTTTTAGAAAAAAAAAAAAAAAAAATATGCCGGTAAAATTAGGGCTCAATCGTTGGGGGAGAAAAAAAAATGGGGTGACAGCATTTCTCGGAGGCCATAAATAGAATCATAATGTAATTGGCCTGTTTTATGGTGTTCATTGTTTTATCCGCAACGCACTTTTTTATGCCGTATCTGGCACGCATTCCGAGTTCACACTTGGCACCCACCACCTTTTCGAGGGCCGTAAATCATTTTATGAGCCGCCACATATGCTCCATGTGACCCGAGCTCTAGACGCTAGAACTCGCTAGAGCTGGCTGGCTGACTCCGAAAGGCAGTCAGAGGGAAAATTATCGCGTTCAGTCGGTTTCACCTGGGTAATTCAATTACTTCTTTATCGCATTTGGGGCGCTCCGAGGGCAGGCGACGACGGTGGCAAGGGCTCCCGAGTCAGCTGGCGGAACACAACCAAAGACGGGGGCCCGTAAACGAAATGGCAATGGCATCTTATTAATGGGCATTACCGCCAAGATTGATGGTAAAGGTGCCAGCTTGCGTCGAACCGCCCCCGGTCCCGGGTATTTAATTAACGCATGAATTAGCATATCGGGAGCTGGTCTCGGGAACGACCGGGAACTGAGAAACCCTCCCCGGAACAAGTGCGCCACATTTTGCACACGATGTTATCGTGCAATCAGAGCGAAACGAGATGACGTTTTTAAATTGGCCCCGGGCGGGCGGTATGAAATGTTTTCCAGGTATACACATATAAAACCACCTCCGGCCGGGATCAGGGATATGCATAAATTTACCCTTTCGCCTATTCACGTTATGAATGTAATCCAATAAGGGCCCGCACCGGGGGCTCATCTGAAACTACTTCACACACGCTCCCACCACCTGTACCATACATCAGCATCCCTTCCAGGGGCAGGGAGGGTGCATGCCATTCGATCGGGGCATCATATCCCGAAACTTAATCCATTTCATAGTGTACAAAATTGCTTAACAAACATCCCTATGCCTATATAAGGAAAACATGAACCGCTGTCGGCACGGCACGGCACGGTCCTGCAAAAGATGCTCGGCACCAGCATCAGCCCTATATTTTGCCCAGAAATTGCACGAGAGGGTCACGATGCGGGGTAGGGTGATCCGCCTTCACCTGCCGAAGCGGTAATACGTAATACGGGACCATGGCTGCCGTGTGCAAAACGACCAATACGGTTCAGCCATCACTGCTGCTCAATTTCCCCTTTTCGGAGGCTGTGCTCGTCCCGGTCTGGACCAATTTTAAGATATGTACCCGGAGGTGTGCGCCGGGACTCAAGACGGAGGTCCGTGCATATTTCGTCCGGGCATCCCTTGAAGGGAATTTATTTGATGGCACGTTTCAGGCTCCTATGCGTGCTCCGAATACATTTCGGGGGAGTCCCGCTCGATGTCAAGGATTAAAGGAGCATCAGGGCACATGTGTTGCCCCGTTTCGCCCGGATGCTTGAATATGCAAAAATGGCAATGGAAAATGTAACAGGAGTTTATTTTATATTATTTTTTCGCAATTTTTTTTTTTTTTTGCGATATGGAAGCATGCTTTCATGCATTTCAGCCGATATTTTTGATAAAATACCCCACCGACGCAATTTTAGCTATTTGAACGACAGTCCTGTTGCGAGGCAATTTCGTATCAGATTGAATTTTTACAAGAAAATGTGGGAGGAATTGTTCGAGTGCGTTACGTTGTCCTGAATTTTATTTTAAATTAAATTATGATAGCTTTTTTTTATCAGTATTTCAACTGTGTAGAAACATTTTCTTCATGCTGCATAGCAAAATCTGAATGTGTTTTTAATCTCCTTGGCGATACTGAGATACATGCGTTTGTTCAATGTTTTTTTGTTAATCATCAAATAACTTTGAGCTAAAATATATTAATTTCATTAACAAAACACATAACACTCAAAGAAAAACCACATTCCTAGATAAAGAATGAAAATTGTTAAATTAAAAATGCCTTTTGCTAAGAAACTTTAGAGCAAAAACATATTTGTATTTTTGTAGGTTCTGAGAAAATAGTGAGTTATTAATACAATTATGTTCATTACTAAAAACTGAATTAGTTGCAACAATTATTATTTTATTTGTTTATTATAATATGAAACAAAAATAGTTTGTTCTGAGTAGTAAAATAAAAAATAGTATATATTACTAATGTTCTGATACCTCTAACTACTTAAATGTTGTCACAAGAACTCCTAGTCATCAGTAAATAATTTCTGTTCTTTAACTATTTTCCAAAGTTGATTTAACAATAATATAGAAATAATTCGTCAATTTATCCTAGTTAAAGATGCAAAATTCAATACAGCAAATAGAGAACTGCACAAGATAAAAATGAAAATTATGTAATTAACTTTTAAATTTAAGAAAAAATTAAATCTATTTACTATTTTTATAAAAATATTGTAATAATAATATTTTTTCGATTTTAGGAGATCCAGCGCATTACGATTACCATACCATATTTGATGTTATATTCATAGAAAATTCCATATTTATAAAAAGTAGTAAATATTACACTGTACTATGATTGAATAATAGTAATCATTATATTAATAAATAGTACATGAATTATGAGATATTAGTAAAAACATCGGTATTTACAACTAGAAGTCGTGGTCCTTTTTTAAATCTGAAAAATAGTTAAAAAACAGGAAATTCAACTACTTTTTGAGTGTAGAAACATTTTTATCATTATTCAGTAATTATTATATAATAAAATATAATAAAACTTATGTAAGAAAGAATGAATTAGAACTACGTACATATATATTACTAATAATAGCAGGAATTTTGATTAATTATCTTGTGCAGATGGTAGTATTTAAAATCGTCAATGCATAAAGCTACTTCGAAATGTTCAACTGATAAATTATTTCTTTTCTTTTCTTTTGAGATAAACAAACGAACCAACGCTTTGGAACTTTTTTTGATTAAGTCTAATTTTTTTAAAATGTTGTTGAGTAAATCTTGATGACAATGATGGATATCTAAGTTATTAAAAACAAATTGTTTGAATCTTCTAAGAAGTCAGTTCAGAGGGCCAAATTTACGCTTATTATGGATTCTTTGAAAGCACTTAATTGGTGAATTAAGCAGTGACCCAGGCCTATAAATACCTATGCAAATGGTTGTTATTCATTTGGAGCAGTTTTATATTAAAATTTGCTTATTTTAGTTATTAATTACTATTTTAATTTTATTAGTTTAAATGATTAGCACAATTAATGTTGATTTCTTTCAAATTAAATGTGCTGTAATTCAGCTGAACATTATAAACCAGCATTTGATGGTATTAAAAGACAATTTATTGTCAATAAAACTTTTATCCACATAATTTTGAAACCAGTGCACCTGATAATTGACGTAGTTTGAAAATATTCGTTTGTAATCTTTCCACAGATGTTTAAACTCCGCGCATTTCTTCCACGGTGAGAATGTTTATGGTATAAATTAACTTGGTCGCAATTATGCTCGTAAATATTACAGGTGTACATTGTTTTTCCGTAGACACGTTTTAGTTGCGTAATTAATCGTTACAAGTCTTCTTACAACTGACTATTTTATTGACTTAAAATTGCGACGTATGCTATATTAAATTGCACCAATTTTGGCGTTTACACAAGTTTTACCCTAAGTTTTATGTAGCAATTTTACAATAATTTTTTTAAATTGCACAGTAAAATATTTGTACTACATTAAACATAGGCAATTAAACGCTTATTCTAGAAGCTGCAATTTTCGAACAAACTATAAAAATGCACTGCAAATGGAATTATAATCAACTAAGATTTACTTTTCAATTGCAAGTGTAAGTAAAATAGTCACAAGTGGAATATTACATTAATACAAGTAAAATTACACTATTGGCTAGCAAATGCATTTTGTAATTTTACTGAACCTCCTCGAAATATGTAGCACTTACATTTCAAAAAAAGCCAAATTATTATGAAGAACAAATAATTCAAATTTAAGTACAAACAAATCAAATATGACCTAAATTTTCTAAAAAATTTAATTACATTTTCAAACACAATAACAAACATTTTAATTTCAAAAATTGAATTGGTTGTTATAGAAATTGAAAAACGCTTGTATTTGAAAAAGTTATTAAATTTTTTAATAAGTTGTGGTTGGGTTTGAATTGGCTGTACATGATTTTGAATTAGTTGTATTTGAATTTGAGTTTTTTGCTCTTCATGTTGGCAGAATATTTAGTTCTGATATATGTAAATAGTAAATTTTCGAACACTAAGACTGTGTCAAATAAAAAAACGAATTAAGAATAAGAAATTATATATTATATGTATAATGTATATACATACAATTATTACCTTAACATAAATACAAGTATAACATAATTTAGTTGTTTATGTGGGATTTTTTCGAAATTGAATCAAAATAGATAAGCAATATATCTCTTCTAAATTTATATAAAACAATGTGGTATAATTAAGTTGGTCACACGAGAGGACATTAAGAATTTTTTATTTGTAAGCATACGTGTCCAAATAAGCTTATAAGGGAAGCTTATCATTCTATATTTCACATAGACAGATACCATTTAGATCAAACTTTTTTAGCCTCATGGACAAAACGTACAACTGAATTTAATGCTACTGTCAAAGTCATGAAGTCTTCCAACTGTTGGAAAAACTTTAGTGAATATGCGGCGTCAAAAGTGATTTTGCTAAGATTAATCGTACGATTTTGGTGTAAACGGTGCAGAATGCCACAGGGATCTCAGGAACCTATGATCATACCAAGTAAACGTTCTTTTAAATACTATTCCCAAATTCTTCACACTGTTTAAATATGGTACCAATATTCCATTGTATTTACACTTGGTGAAAGTTCACCACATCTTTCATAGGTCTTGGCACAACTAAACACTGGGTTGAATTCAGAGTGACTTTGTTTGATACCGCTCATTTGTGTACCGAATCCATATCATAATTTATTTTATATACTAATTGATCTATTTTTGTCAAGTGGGATATGACACATATAATACATATACATATGAAATTTACGAGAGTTGAAACAAAATTCCATGTAATTAACAAATAAGAAAAACACCAATGAAGTCAGCAAAGAGCCTTGGGGATATCACTCGACACATTACCAACACCTGAAAATAAATTATTAGAAAGAACAATTTAGAACAAGATAGAAGGATACATATAAATTAATTTGATCGAATATTTATCACTTATTTACACAGCAAGACCGCATCTATGGAGTCAAATGCTTTCGAGATGTCAAGAAATGTTAAAATTGTTATATTATTGCTTGCATTATACCACCGACATACTATACTTCATTATGAAGTAGGATTTCATTAAGCAGAAAAATTGGGTTTTAATGAAGTAGCCGAAATGAAGCACGAGCTACTTAATTTGCTCGAAAATGACGTAAATGCTACTATTACTTGTAGTTTTTTTAAGCCATCTATTTCCGAAAGCCATTAAATAAAGGGGTTTTTGACATTCAAAATAGGAAAACACGGAATCAGCTGTGAGCATGGCATTTTTTTGGATCAAGCTAGTCGGGAAAGATTTTCACACGTCAATTATAATGAAGTAAAATGCTGTGTGTCACCACGTCATTAGAAGTAATATCATAATGACGTCCTACTTCATAATGAAGTGTAGTGTGTCGTTGGTATTAGATAACAATCGAACGTCGTCAATAATTTTGAGCAATGCTATAGTGTAGGTATGTCCTTTTTTATATCCAGACTGGTAAGGCTTTAATAGGTTTTATTAAGTAACATAGTTAGCATTTTGACTACACAACAGCTTTTCAAAGTTTTTGGAAATATAAGAAAGAATGCTAATAGGACAATAGTCTTGAGACAGTGTAACACGATTTGTTTTTGTGTTACTTAAAATATGTATATATAGCAAAAAGAAAAATAAATACTATCAAATACTAGACCGCTCAGAACAATTAGGTGAAACTAAAATTTAAGGTATTGTGGTAAGTATTCTTCCTTATTATCATATAATTTTCACATAAAATATAAATTTTAAAATACGAAGCTTAAAAGAATAAATAATCTAAGAAATTAACTTTTTGATGAGATTCTAGAAGAAAGCCGACAATCAAAAAGAAAAAGCCTTTTCTCAGTCGAGCCAAGAATTCTCAAAATCTGCTACTTTGAATGATTAACTCTGGAAAGCCTTTTTGGATTGGTGTCGCAATTTGAATGTAAATTACGCAAGATATTCAAATCCAAGAGGACTGGTGGAGTACGTGAAAATTGTACAAAGAGTTTGTTCTTTGGGTCTTTTGAGATGGATACACGTTGCATAAATAAAATACGGTCGACGTCGAACGGCTGTGATGTAAAACTCACTTGTAAAAAATGTACGAACGACGGAATTTCCTTTAATCCCGACAAATTGGTATATATATATTTTTTCTTGGTGTTGAGCATGATAATTCGGTCATTTTCCGTGTCTTATACCCGCCCCCAGCGCGGGAAGGGTGCCTTAAGCGGAACATACCATATGTGTATCTTTGTCGTTTTGCATGACAATCAGTTCGTCTGATGAGTCGCAAATTCCCTCCAGGATGCAGCGATCATTCCCGGGGAAACTTGCCACTCTCAAGCAGGACAATTCGGGAATGGGGTGAAGTGCTGTTAAGACGTCGTCGAACCGCAAACTTTATGGCTCCTTGACAATTGTGACTTAAGGAACGTCATTTTCTTTTGTCTCCCGTCTGAAAACAGCCAGTTGTCACGCACGGGGCTGCACACTCCCGCCTGCTCCCGCCCCTCGGGACAAAGCCAGGGACGCTTTTGGCAGCTTTATTAACCATTTTCCTGGTTAGAATTATTGGATCGTATCATGCTATTTTGACACCAGGAAACAGGATAATGCCCGCGTATCTTAGTATCTTTTTAGGTACACTTCCATCAGCTCTAATTCGGTGCTTTTGTTGTTCCTCATCCTGTCCTAGACAAGCTGGATAAACGGGAAACGTGTCGTTTAGGGATAATGAACAATTTAAAGGAAGTGTCCCCGGGAACGGGGCGCGCCTTCCCTTAAAAAGCGATGACGACGACGTCAGCGACCGAACGAATAGAAGCGAATTTGGTTCGATGATGGTTCGTGGTTGCCAGTTGATAAGCTTCGTTCGATCGGCGTAATTTATAGGCTTTAGCATATTTCATTAATAAGGGAACATTCCATCAAGAAAAAAGTAGAAAAGTTTTGATTAAATGACGTCCAACCAAAGTTGGACCGTGTGGGGGGAGACAGCGAGGGCGGGGACGGTGCATCACTGCTGGGAAATTAAGTTTCGGTCGTTACGATAAGGACCGCCGCCGGGGCAATGTATTCCCGGGTCCTCTTTACGACGGAAGTTCCTCGCCATTTCGGGGGAATTATTAGAATCTGTTGAATCCTGGACGAAGTTTCCCTCGTAGTTGGTGGTGGAGATGAATTCGGCCAAGCGGATTATGGCCGCGTTAAACAGGATTTATTAATACGCCGGCCAATGGGATTACACGGGATGAGCGGGGATATTCTATCCCAGGAATTTATAACGATGACAGCTGAACTGTGCTTGTTTCAACTATCTTATAACGTTGACGTTATTTTGATTTCGTTTCTTTGCGATCGAGTGAGTCTTCATGATCCATCAGACCAATGTCTTTCAAGGACACATTTTTATGTTACTAAGAATATTACTGTCTGCTGATGTGCGTATTCATTTTCGTTTATAGTATGTTAACAAACTTTTAGAAGAATAGGTGATTCAGCTAAACTTATTTATACCAACACACGGATTAAAAGTAAGAGTTTCATAAGTTATTAATTTTAAAATTTCTGTGACACAAATAGTTATAGCGATTTTATAGTATAAACACCATCTCGTGTAGAAATACTGCAGGATGGATCGGCTTGTTTCTTTTTAGAAATGCTATAAAATAAGCATTCTTCAATACTTATCAAAATTTGTTGATTTATAGAAGAGACTAAATCTTCCGATTCCCTAGTTATGGAATTTGATTTCATTTAAATGGCTGCCTCGGCTGGCTTGGTAGAGGCCCAGTCTATTAACTTAACAAAAACAAGTTCAACACCGTTAAGTCGCAGCGATATTTTCAAAATTCGCAATGTTTCGACAGCACAGCATTCACTTTGGAAATAAGTTTTCAATATTTTTCAGCGTTTTTCAAGCGTAAATCCATTAATTTCTTATTGAGGGGATACTATACTATATTTATGTCAATTATTTGAGCGCACAGGAGCTGATTATGTTACAATAACATATAATTTAAAAAGAAACCAACAGATGGTCTACGCTTTACAATAAGATTGTAATTCCAAATTACCCTTGAAAATTGTAGAATTAATTGAGAAACGCACAATCATTCAGATATATTACAGTATCGTTCGTGTAAAAAAGTGAATTTTCTTTGTAGAAATTAATCTTCTACTTAATTTGAGTAATACCATAAATAGACAGTGTAAATAAATTTTGAATTATGTGAGAGACAACTTTTCCTACAATTTTGCTTTTAAAACGAATTCTTCTCCTTTTTCTTTCCAAAAAATCAAGAGTGCGAATATTTAAATTTAAGCAAAAAGATATCTACGCTTTTGAATTTCGGTTTAATTAATTTAAAATACTGACAAAAAATGGCATTCATTAAATTTCTATTTACGACCTAACATGAAGTAATAATATTGTTGATAGAGTGAGTGTCAGAAAACATCAAAAGGCATGTTTATTCTGGTTATAAATAACGATTTTCGATTGATTAAAACTTTTATTTTCAGTAATTAAGAGTGACTTTAATGAAAAATGTTATTGGTAAATAATAGGTACAAATGATGTTAATATAAAACCTGATATAAAATTTTGTTTTTCTTTCTTATTTAAAGATGGTATAAATAAACTGCGAAAAACCAACCGAATGTTCTTATATTGTTTTTATTTATTTGAGGATATCATTTAAAAGTAGTTTTCTGTAACGAATGCAGACGATTATAAAATGAGTTTAAAAAATGTTAAGCAGACTCCTGTATTTTGGTTTTATTACTTGGATGATGTTATTGAATGAAAATATTATTTTGATGTCTTGAATAAAATTAAAAAAAAACAATTTTAAATTATGGGTTAAATAACGTACGATCAATTAGCATTTTAACACGTAATGTTAACTAATTTAAAATGTTTGTGGGTTAATAGTGTCACTTTATTCGAGTTCTCAAAATATTGAAATTACGCTATAAAACCACTTCTCTGTATTGTAAATTATGTAACCATATTTTAAGAGTATTGCTAAATCACTTGAACGTATAATGTAAAATTACTTCAGCTTTAATTGCATCTTGATGAAGTTTAACTGTTCGGTTAAATGTCCTTAAAATTGAAACGATCGTAAAAATGCATTAATTTTCTTCAGTTCGATACTTTGAACCTTCAGTTTCTTGCATCCTGCAAAAATATTAGCCAGTAAAAATCATACCTTTCCCACATTTCCTTCAATATTTTATGAATTCCCGATAATTTACGTCTTTCCAATTGCCGATAATGAAAGTAACGCGAAAGCGGTTATGCGTAGACTCGAGTTAAGGTCTCGTACACAGGCATCATTTCGATGTATGTGAGCTTGGGGTCTTGGGTCCGATGGCGCTTAATTTAAGTGTCGTCTAAGACGTGCCTAAAACCACAGCGGCGTTTAAGTGCTACTTCTTGCGTATATGCAAATAATAGACATGAAATAAAAACAGAAGCAAGTATTGGCGTTGAGGCAGGTCTGGGAAGGTTGCAGAGTTGCGCATCGCAGACAAATTAACTGCTTGCGATTGATGGTCATTGGCTCCGTCATTTATTGCATTCGAACTCCGCAATATGGCGACTGTTGCCCAGAACAATTTTTTTTTTTTTTATATTGATTTATAGACAAAGGAGTTGTTTGCTGGAATGCAGACTGATTGCTTAGGGTCGAATAAGGAAGTCTCGACATGCACTTTGCATAGTTATCGAGGCGGATTTTGCAATCAGGCATACTGATTGATTACACGCACAAAATTTATTTATTTATTTATTTTAGTGTACCGATTAATAAAACTTGCAGACCATACACTTAGTAAATACTACAATTTTTAGTTTAGCAACTAACGCCAGCATAATATTTTTGAATTCCTGGACATCAAATTTGAAGAAATCACAAAGCTCATTAAATAAATATATAGAATGATATAATAATTCAAAACTATGTACTATATTCCTACTTAAAGAGAGGTGCAGGTGCAGAGGACCATTCCTGCAGTTTGTCGAAATTATTCTGCAATGATTGACAGCAGGATAAGGATCACATAGTAGCATTAAGATTTACATCATCCGCATGTATGGTAGAATGCATTTGGCAAAGAAAAAAATTGAAGCAATATCAATTTTGAATAATGAGAAGAGCAGCGGGCCGAGATGATTACCAGATGTTGCATATATTTTTTTTTTCTTTAAAGTATGTCTCTAATCTTGAAGAATGGTCTACGGTTGTATAAATTTCAGATTCGTCTGTCATTTACGAAGGAATAACATCTATAAAAACAGCAAATTGCTATAAATATCATTCACCAAATTGCTTTAATTAAACTTCCTGTAGATCACTCAAGCTTAACCATTTCATTTTATTCGCACAATCTTAACAAACCGACCTGTACATATAACTGCCGAGCTAAGTAGCCATAATTTTCATTTAATCTCGACGAACAACATTCTCGATCCTAGAAGCTATAAATCTTCTCTTCCCCCAAAATGTTTATTTTTAAGGTCTAAGGCATTTTCAGAACAATTGAAATGGACTATTTTCGGGATTTGAGTGTGAAATATTCGCATGTTTTGAAATTTTATTTTTTTAAAGAGTTTATTTACATTTCCATATGACCACATCATTTGACACCTACTTTCTTAAGACGTTTCGAAATCAAATAATTTTCAAGATGTTTTTAAGTTATTCTGAAATGTATTTTGATTGAAAAGTGTTTTAGAAATGTTTGTAATGTGTAAAAATAAAATCTGACTAAAACATTAAAAACATCTAAGAGAAATGAAAGATTTATATGTTTATAATTTTTTTAACTGATTCAAAATTAATTTAAGCTAGTTTTTAGTATTTTTGGAGCACATTTTTTATTATACGAGAAAAATGTTTAGAAAACTTAGTTTTTGATTGTATAATAAAGTTTCAAACATCTAAACTTTTCTAAAATACCTGTAAAATGATTATTTTTGTGATAATTATATCCCATAGACAAATATTTGGCACAAAATTAAGAAAATTGGGATATAATTATAAATTCTTCAATATTTAAACTAGTTTCTAATTCGCTTCATTAAAATTACTAATGTAGTGTTATTGCTAGTTCAATAGCGACAGGTTATTCATAAAAACTCTATTATTTAATAAAAATAAATGAAATTCAATTCTAAATTTTCATATAAGGATAATACGTCAACAATCTTCAATCAGCAAACTTCATAATAAAAGTTAAATTCAATGCAATTATTTAGTTGTAAATGTTAATTGAAGTTTTAGGCGTAACAATAGCTAAAAGTTTACTTTAATAAACTTAATATTTTGCTTCGATTACCATGAATTTGATTTTCCTGTAATTATTCGTATGCATGCATAAATATATTTTTGTCGTATGTTTTAATAAATTCTATTTCTCAAGAAAAACGAATTCATGAATGCCATGAACAGCAAATTCATCTAATATATTTAATTTCTTTATTACAAATTCAGCGATATTTTTCTTTAATTCAGCTACATCAAGATATTTACTAAAATAATCTAATACAATAAGAGAGGATTCATAAAAATTTTTAGCATATGGCACTTTTTGATACAGCATTCTCAATCTGTTCATTAATACCTGGCCAACAGACGAGAGTATTGGCTCTTTCTTATGTTTTCATTATGCCAAGGTTATGCGCGTGTAATTTATTTAGAATTTCAGCTCTTGTGAGATTGTGGGATTATTATGTGATTATTTAAAAATACGATTTCATCTTCTAGATATCATTCATGCCTAAATCTCTAAAAAAAAATTTATGTTTTCTTCTACCTGTGATTTCTCTTCTGGCCATTCATTTTTTATAACATCTAGTAATTTATTTCAAACTGGATCTGATTTTGTTTCTTTTCCAAAAATTTCCTTTTTCTTATCGATCACACTACATCAGAAGTTACTCAGAAAACTAAATTTAAAGAATTTAGACTTAAGATGTCTTTTAAGACATGGAATTATTATCGAAATTAAGATTTTTATTCATTTCATAATACCATAGATTCACTTATAGAGGACTTTATATATAATCTGAGTAAACATTCAAAGAAGAAGTCTTTAGCCTTTTAATGGACCTTTTCAGATAACTAGTTTCATAATGATTTCTTTGTTTTAAGCAGAGTGAAAAAATATGAGCGGAGATTATAATTAAGGACAAGTTTTATAGGTTTTATCTGTCTAAAAGCATCCAAAAAAAAACCAGTCTGAAAGTTGACAACAAGTGATAAAGATTAGAACCAAATTTTGAATCTCTTATTTGTTATGTGTGTACACATATATCATAGATACATAACAAAATTTGTAGTAAAGCAATATAGTAAATAAAAAATTAAGCTTATTTCGCGAATTATTTTTTATAAATTTTTCCAATATTGTCCAAATAAATAGAAATAATATTCGTAGAGATTTTTTCGATTTAGGAAGTAGAAAATTAATTCATATTTTAATTTTATTCCCATTGTTTTGTTTATTTATTTATTTATAATAGTTTCATCAATAAGCTGATTACAAAGTTTTAGATGGACTTTTAACGAAGCCGAGTTTTAATCTGGCATTTAGATAAATGGAAATCAATAGAAGCGTAATTTAAATTGCATGAACTTGATATTAAAGACAAAGGTTTGTTAAAATCATAATTAGTACTATTGTGTGACAGATGGAGGAAGTCAGTATTTGTCAAGTTACTTGTTGGCATTAAGATATTAAAAAGAGTCAACAACTCAAAAAAATTAATAGAGCTCCGCAAACTATCTAAAGCCAAGATAGTTCTGGAGGAATTATCTCTATTCATCAACAAGTCAGGTGAAATAAGCTTAACTTTATTGAGATAGGGAGGCAAGACGAAGAGAAAGACCACGAAGAGCAAACCGTAAGAATTTACGTTGAATGGCCTTAATATGATTAATATAAAATGGATACCAGACCGAACTGGCATATTCTAAAACGGGTCTCACGAAAGTACAATACAGTAGACGAGAGATGTAGGGATCATCGAACTCCTTACACCACAATAAATAACAGAGGTCCAAGGTGACTACCCTGAGGTACGCCAGATGTATTGTCTATTAAGTAAGATGGTGCAATCCAGTTGATAAAGCTAAATTCCAGGATAGACAACTTGAAACAAGATTAACGTGATTAATCCTATTAAAGTGCGTGTTAAAATCTGTGAAGATATAATTAACTTCTTTGCCGGTGATAGATAGTAATTTGAGAATTCAGGAAGGTTCGTTGTGGTTAATCTTCCCTTCATAAACCCATGATTAAAGGTCAGTAGAAAGCGTTTGCAGTAAAACAAATGACTTCACAGATTATAGCTTAAAACAGTTTAGCCGTACAACTTAATTTTATAATAGCCCTGTAGTTAGAGATATCATATTTACTGCCCTTATTATGCTAGGGAATAATTTTCGAGAGCTCTCTGTTATATACAGTATTTTTGTCATGAAATTTGGTATAATTGTAATAGAGGCAAACTTATATATATATATATCTAACAATTATTAGCATAGCTAAAAGATATATTTTTCTATATTATATTTCCTGAAAGTTTAGGGTTTGAAACTATTTATTAGAAACTCTTATATACAGAAACTAGAAAAAAAGTATCCGAATTTATACTAAAATACAGTAAATTAAAACCTATTTCAATTGAAAGTCAATTAAATAATTAAAAGTTTAATTTATTTTTACTGAAATGAAAGTTTCAATTTTGATATCACCTTATTCACTGTGATATCTGCATCTCAATTTAAACTGCTTAGTTCAAACCAAATAAAAACGGAAGTAGACAATTCATAAAATCAATAGCTCATAAAAAATATAGGTCATTAATACAAAACTCACAGATGTTGACAGTTAGAGGCCTGTCAATTTTTTTTTTTTTTTTGTAGTGCCGCAAATTAAAAATTAATAACAATAGTTAATCAATTATTTAAAATAAAACGCTTTCATGATTGTATCTTTAAAAAAAAAAAAAAAACAAAAAAAAAAAACATATATATGCATGGGATGTACAAGCATCAGATTACAAAAAGCGTTAATAGATGGAAAAAATTAGCATGTTAATATCACGGTTTAGATCGGATGTTGTTTGTTTTCAGAGGTTTATCTATTTCTGCAGCTCATTAATCCATTTTTTGGCAAAAAAAACAACAGAAAAACAAGAGGTATTTAACAAAGCAGCGAAAAGGTCGTTTATGTCCAGTGGAAAGGTGTTAAATGCAGATTTTGAAGGAAATTTCTTTTAATTATCCTTAGAGAGCCATTAGTTGAAAATGATTTTGCAATTTTCGAATTTTATTGTAATTCGTCGGAGGTGATCATAACGTTTTCTATAGTCCCATCAATGTAGAAATCAACAGCCATTAGCGCTTTTGTGATTAAGTAGTTAATCGCAACAATTGGAAATGAGTTTAGCTTTAACGGCTCGGCTTAATAGATATAACATGGTAATTAATTTCTGAATATGCAAGACGTTCGCCAGTTGGCTCTAAATGAAAATATTTCAAGTATTCTTCGGATTCTTCTTCTTCCTTAAGATATTTCTGATCTCAGTTTGAGATGTGGCTGGCGAATTCCAATAGCATAGAGCATGATAGGGTCCTAAAAATATCCCAACCGCATACTCGCAACTGAAGTCCAAAACTCACTGTGGCTATAATTGCTAAAATAATCAGAAAGCGAATTTATCGCCGGTGCAGAGGTGCAGAGGGCGGTCGTGTTGTTTTACGGCTCGATTACCATCAGGTGGATGGTTGTTAATCAATCCGCCAATGGACGGCACAACGTTAAGTGTTAATTTAATTACACCCTCAATCGATTTTAAATGATCGCGCAGCAGTGCCGTAATTTCTCGTGTTTTAACCAGTTCCGAGGTGCGGCCGATTGATTTACGCACGTCCATGGTTCCGCGTGGGAAGGTGAAAGGCTGTGAATGTCCAAAGTGGACTTATGAATTGATGGCTATTGATTGAGGCGCTTTTCAAAACCAGCCGTTTTGGCATTTTGAATGGGGTGAGGTTGGGCTTGCAGCTACCTATAACAATTACTTTCATTACTGTTCCTTTATATTCAAAATTTTAGCTTCTTGTTCACCTGATACAGCGAATTTTGACACGTACCCAACTTCGACACTTTTACAAATTTTGCATGTTTAAAAATTTTAATATACTTTTAACAATTTTATGGATATGGATTTTTTTATGATATTACTATTATGAGTATTGTGTCGTTGTTTATAAAAATTACTTTCTTATCAAACTCATTTAAATTTTTCTGTATTTTTTACAATCCTTTATTGAACACAAAACGAGATTAACACCACGATATGATATGTGGCCGAAATTAAAAATTATAAAATATCACCCATAAAATCAACCATATCATTAACGCCGCTAATAATAAATGACTCAATTTTAAATATGTTAGAAACTTTCATTTAATTTGTAATGAATGCAAAAAATTGTACCAAAACCAACTTAGTATCTCAGACACAATTCATAATTTAAACATCCTTAAAATAAAGTCCAAATATAAACTTATTCTATATTTTCTGTATTAAGCTCGTCAACTTATAATAGAAATTGCACTCTAAGTTTTTTTCTAATTTTAATCAATTGTATGATGATTTAAAATAAAACAAACAAATTCCGATCATGTCTGTGGAATATAAGGTGGACCATCAGATGCTTTGTTTTTAAAAGTGCTATAAACAAAACACTTATCAATATTTTTAAAATTTTGTTAATTCGAATAATTGAAAAGAGTAAACCGATTAGTTTTAGAATGCTGCTGGCCCATCCTGTCGACCCAATTCTGCAGCACATTTTCGATAGTTTCGATGTTTTGATTCACCTAACAATCGGAAAGTTTTGAAAGATATCGAATTATCGGTATTATAATATTGTTTTTTCCTTTCTATTGTTTATTCAAATAATTTGTTATGTTTTGAACTCAAATAAATAATTTTCAATCCCTAATCTCACCAAAACACAATGAATGTTTCCAAAACTAATATATTATGAATTTTAATACTAACAATTAAATTGAGGAGGTGATCCGTCATAATTTCTAAATTTCTGGTCAAAGGATAGGCTATTTAATATCCGTCCTCATTTAAGCATTATAAACCACGGCATATCTAGTTCATTGCGAATATAAGGTTATCTAATGGTTTAAATATATAATGAATTTATATGCCCATTATTATGAAAGTGATCTAAGCCATATATTTTCTGTTTCGAGTTATTTAATGGTTTGAATTTAAATAAATTAAAATTTATTTACTCTTGTAAAGTAAGAATTTTTTATGACAGGGAAATTTTGTGTATACTTAATAAGGAAATGTGATTTTAAAACGTGAAATGATTTTCCGTTTTTCTAGTATCAGAAAAATCATACCACCAGTTTTAGCTTTCTAAGCAATGAAACTGACTTATTTTGTGATGTTGATTATTTATTAATTAGAAATATTATAAGCAAAAAATTATATAATTTTAAAAAATTAACAAATACTATCTATAAATACTCGCCTTTATGAAATTATTAACTAGGATTATGTACAACAAATTTCTGAAGTAAATGTCTTAACAAATTATTTTAGAAAGGTGCATTTTTAATTAATGTTAACTTGTCTACAATGTGACTAAAATGAAGGAGACTAAAGACTATAAAGCATATATTTAAAACATCATTGAAAGTAAACACTAAATTACATCAAATTTTAATTTACAATTAAGTCCAATTTATTTTAATGTATGTATTTGAAATAAAGAGATTCAAAATTGTTGCCAAATTAATTGAAACTAGTAAGATAAACTATAATTAAGTACCACAAGCATAAAGTATGATTGAGATTTATATACTATCAAAACAAACTTTGCGAACATTAAGACGTCTATTGCAGAAACAACATAAAAAATATCTTGGGTTCAATTAGGATCATAAAATTTATTTCAGAGACATTTGTTCAAAAGTAATTTTTGTGTCTGCTTCAGTCCGAATGAGGCAATTAGCCCCTCAAAAAAGTAGAAAAAGAAGAGAAACCCCAAATGCAGTAAAGCAGAAACAAACTCTCCGAATGATTTTTGGTCTTTTAGTTTCTCTATGGAATTCATCGAAATAAAATTCGCATCATTGCGTCCCAGACACTCCAATAAATTGTATCGGGCCCACTCTGGCCGAGACATTTTTCGAAGGATGTCAAGCCAACGCCAATTTGGCAACAATTTCAAATCGATTCGCGAATCAAGAGACAAATTAAACTTTGTTTTAAATTGAACAGACTCGATAGACATGTACATCGTAATAAAAAGGGCATGGACATTTCTCGGCTTAAACTTTTTATTGGATTTAATTGAAGTGTTTAAATGAATATTTTGACAAAATATATGGAGCCAATGACCAGTTGGTTTAATGTATCATATTGGGTTTAATGCCCTTTTAAATTTTTTTGTATGAACTCTTTATGAAATTGTAAGGAATTAGAACTTCCTCGAATAAACAGGGCGAGTCCTGTAAGAGTGAAATGAGGGTATCACACCCTTTGAAAAACGCTCAAATATTCTAAAACAGAACACCTAGCGCCACCTTGTGGAAAACGATAAAAGCTTTGATTTTCTGTAGTTCCCGAAGCTGTGAGTAGATGGCGCTTTGTTAAAGTTTCTTAAAAAGCACATGCTTTAACACACCCAAGATTCACCCTCCCACGCGTAAAAAATCAATACAAAATTCCCTTTTGACGCTATCCCCCTCTGACAAGCTATCAAACACATTAACAAGTAATTTCGATGTGTTCGCGCAGCACGCATACTCCAACCAAATCACCACTCCAAGCGCACTTGCCTCGATTCTGATTCTGATTGGCTCGGATGCCGTGGCAACCATGATTCTGCGCGGCTGCCATGGCAACGATATCCGCCAGAGTGCATGCGCAGTACGGCAGCCATTTTGAAAAGGGCGTGGCTTAGAAGTGGTTTTTCGAAGTGTTGTCAGCCATTGATACCAACGCTAGTTCTTGACTTGCCACAAATACTGAAATCAGAAATTTGAAGGTGTTGCAAGAATAAATTATGGTTGTGTGCGATTTTATGTAGGTGTTGGTTACAGCGAAATGGTACACTGTTAATTCGGTTATTGATTTCCTCCTTCAAATGAAATCTCCTTTCACCTCAAATAGCCAGGGAAAGACCACACAATTTTCAGGCGTTACACGACGAAAACAATAAGTTGGCACTTGAGAAATTGTTTAGTTAGGAGCACACTTGTGTCTGCGAAAGTATCTCAAGGAGTTTTTAATTAAATTTAATTGCATCGTACACAAGAAAATGTACAACAAGAAGACAAATAAAAGGAAGAGTTTAATCGCAATCGATTTATCTGTCTTTTTATAAAATATCTATTTTTTTATCAATATCGATTTATTTATCTATCTTTGTATTTATCCTATCTTTTAATCTATCGATCAACGTATCTTTCTATCTGCTTGCAATGTTAAAAATGTCTCTAAGAAGTGTACAAAGTTGTTTAAGACATCTCCAAAAGGTAGACGACTAAGAAAGAAAACCTATCTCAAGACCAGAAATAAGAATGAGGCAAGGCGGGGAAAAGAAGAAGAAGAGGAAACCGAAAAAAAAGCAATCCAGACTAATAAAGTCGTGGAGATCCGAGGCCAGATTGGAGCCCCCGAAAGTATGTGGGAAATGCGAGGGCACAGAAAGAAGGCATTTCAGCTGAAAAATCGATAAATCGATCAAAATTAAATCCCGTGGGGAAACGAAAGATTCGATTTAAGTTCGCCCAGATTGCCAGTTAGACCCAGGCCTTAGTAGTGGGCCTGAGGATTCACTGCTGCGCTGGATAGAAAAGGACCTCCACGAAAGAGCCCCGAGGAGACACCATAGGCAGCTAATCTAATTGAGTGCCGAAAATTGCTGATAAGACGTTTGAGGAGGAACACGAACTTAAACGAGAAAATTAAGGAAATTTCGCCTTTTTTTTTTCTCTTGTTTGTACGATGTAGCTTCACAGCTGAGCTTTCTCCTCAGTCTTAAGTACATTAGCAAAATTTATCTTTTGAAGAGCTTCAAGACAAACGTCGCAAAATTTTCGGCGCCTCTTCTTTAGAAGAGACCTTGCAAAAGATACACAATGTAAACATGATAAACTTAGCTTTCTACGTCACAGCTCAATCCAAACTTCCCATAGCACTCTTTTTATACGCAATTTCATTTTATATAAATCATAACATTACAATAAAAACTCAGAAATATGTATAAGGGTTAGAGTTTAGATAGAAATACATGCTATATAAGTTTGTATGGTCTGGTGTTAAAGATACAGAAGTTATATTACAGTAAAATTAATGGAGAATATCTCTATTTCTCTAAAGCTATTTTAATTAAACTAAATATAAAATGATTCATCCATACAATCATGAAACCGGAAAATACTTAAGAATTTATTTTGCAACAAATAGACTGTCGAAGGTGGGCAGTTTCCGCCTTGAAAATTGGACGGAGCTGTCGAATAAGTGCCCACCTTATCTTAATCTTAGCACACTTCAATTTAACGAGACCAGACACATTTTTGCTATTTTTATATTGAAATGTTTGTAGTTGGTTTATTTTCGTTTCATGTTATTTAGAACGAAATGTCAAAGATCATGGAGAATTTTTATTTTGGAATATTTTGATAGGATTTTAAATAATTTGCAGGGTCTATTACACTCATCTTTATGATAATTAGAATCTCTGGTAGTATTCTCTGTGAGAATTAATTTAAGTGTTTTTTAATTAATTAAGTATTTTAAGTAGGTTTAAATGGAGGTTTTATATTTTCATTCAACATTTTGTTTAAAAGCTTCCTCTTAAGGAAAATGGTTACTCTAAACATAAAATCAAACTTAGGAGAAAGAGCAATTCAGAACAAATTATAATTTCTGAAAAACTTTCATAATATTCAATTTTGGTAATACTTGAATTTCGGAATCAGTCTAATTTTATAGGTTTGAGATATCGTATTGAAATTTATGAAAGACATTAATATTATTGTTATTATTTTAATTTTAACTTTTGTTAATACTAACTTAGATTTTAGCCGAAAACTTTAGCTAATGTTTCTTTTAAAAATCATAATATTCTGGTGCTACGTTTTAAGTTACACTCATTAAAAAGGTACATTTTTAGTTTGAAAATAACATTTGGATAAGGATTTAATAGAAGGTATAGGATAAGTATTGAAGAATTGTTTCATTTTTATTGATGATATTAAGAAATAAGTAAGTCTGCATGGAATTTACAATATTTTAACCAATTTATCTTATCATATGAAAATCAATTCAAATCAAGATGGCCATCTTTGCTACTCTATATAAACTAACCAGACCAAAATGGCTGAACCATTTTCAATATGGCTTACTTGATTTGGAAGACGGCCTACTTTTTACTGGGGGTGAATTTGTAAAAACCAGAAATGTCATAATGGTATAATGCTCATAAGAGTAGAATGTCGTACTTTAATTTTGCTCCTTAGTGAAGGATTTCCGCTAATTAAAATAAGAAAAATATAATTTCAATATTCTAAAGAAGCTAGTATTCAAAAATCGTTGATTAATGCAAAAGAGTTCTACATGTTTAACGTCATTGGGGCTGTTGTAATTGATCACTATTTTTACAGGCATTTATTTAACACTAGAAAGGACTCCAAGCTTGTAATTTTAAAAATTGTCTACATCCTTAATGTAATACGTTTTCAACTTTTAATTAGTAATTATAAATAAAAACGATTCTTAAATATGTCATAATTTTAAATTTAATAAGCTTTGGCATAAATCTTAAGAGATTATTATTATTATTTTATTTTGCTTTATAATTACAATTTACAATATTTACAGCAGTATGATATTTATTTTAAAGAGTTTTATGTAAATAATACATATTTCAACTATAATATAATATTGACTAATTTAATTTATTTTCTTTTAGTGTTTATGATTGAGGAAAAAACTATTCAAAAACCGCCGAAGTCTTAAGAGATAATGTTAAAAAATATAATCAACTCAAGGAAGGAATTGAGTACCCGTCAATTTGAGAAATTTTGGCAATTCTAGTGTTAACTTCATCTATTTATATTTATTTATTTATTTCAGTCTATCAATTACATACTAATTTTACGGACTAGAATAAACACAACAGTTCTAATTCTTTACATTTTCTAAATATGCTAGTTTATTTTTGTATTCTAATCTAGACATCGTGAAATCCAAGTGAATATTAAACAAATTGAACTTATTTATACATCTAGTCATTACTTCATTAAAACCATAATTTGTACGATGTGACGGAGCAATTAACAAGTTTCTTGAACGAAGAGGTCTTTCCAAAGCATAAAAATTTATTAAATTCAATAACTCAGGACACTGTATATCATTACACAATAAATCTTTAATAAACAAAGCGCAGCTACAGTCACGTCTATATTGAAGAGTTGATAAACCAAATAACAAACGTCGTGAATCATAATCAGGCATAGTCAATTTCCACCAGTTTAATTTAAAGCATAAAAATCTGGTAAAGGACTTCTGCACCGCTTCAATCCTGTTAATATGTACAGTATTTATATGAATGCTTTTCCGGTTCAAAATTTGCAATCAATTTTAATACCATTTGCGATCACCCGAATGCACTGAAATTGTGCACACATTTATAAAATTGGTGACAATATATTTTAACACTTTTCAATTTCATTATATTTCAAAATGGCGTCTCCAAAATGGCGAACTATTTCTTTTCATTAATGATTTCATTTGATTCAAATTTAATATTGATATATTTTAGGTATTATGAATTTTGAATTTTTGGCCAACATGTATATCTATTTTTATTTTTAATAAAAGCTTGTTTAAAAAAAAAAATTGTTGTTAAGATATATAGTATGTTATTGTACGATTGGGATATTCACACTTTGCTGTATTGTTGTAAAAAGTATTTATAACCTTTGGATTTGTCTTTAGATAATTATAGACGATGTTATATAATATATCCACTTTATACAATTTTATAGAAGTAGGTATAAGACCTAATATACTATATATATTCAATATATATAATTTTCGGAAGCTTACTTAAAAGATTGCAATTTTCGTGGTTATAACTATATATTATATAATATAGTAGAAACAAATTAATAAGTTTGAGTAGAGATAAGTAATACGAAATTGAAGCAAATATTTCATATTGTTATTAATCACAGAATATATTGTAATGTTTTGTACCAACGTAGAACCAAAGGACCTTTTATAATTGTATGTTCCACAATGAAAATTCAGAACCTTTTCAAACAGGTGGTGTTGCGGCAGACCACCCACTGAGAACTCACCCTTAACAAGGATACTCTAATTGGGACGGTAATCTCCTTAAAAGTGTCGCTCACCGGATTGCACCTTAAACTTGAAAGTGGGCAATTAAAATGGGTGCAAATGACTTACCGCGCAGTAAAATTCCACCTGAAAGTAGAAAAAAAGTGGAAAATGTAAAAATCTCAGTTAACAGCGTGTTGACAAATATTCCATCGTTAAAGAGTAATTCACACGCATGGTGGCGGCGGGACGTTCAATTTTATGGCCTTCTTAAAAATAATTTTTATTCGCCGTTTGCCCGTTGTTTTCTTTCGAGTGATTTTAATATGCTCTTTATTGACACTCGTAAAATTTTGATGGCTCTACTAGAGGAGGAGTATACGAGTATAGTATAGAAGGGTGGGAAGGGGCTCCCCGCGCCCCTGGGATGCCCCAAAACCGTTCATTTTCATTCATGATTTCGGGGGGGCTCCTTGGGTTTTGTAGATGTCGTTGGTAAGAAATTGAGAGAGGATGTCGTCTCGTGTCGCAAGGTGGCGATGAGGTGAATTTTATGAGTTCTTAATTGATTTATTCCAGTTCGCCACGATGCCATAAGTTGGGACCCGCGCGTATCTTATTTTCTTTTTATTTATTCTTTTCGTCGTTAAGCATCGTATTAATTGATAATTATTATCACCTAGGCGAATGCTCTACACTGCGATACGATGCCATTGGTAGCGGTCGCGGCGGCGGCAGTGGTGACGATGACGGCGGTTTTGGCGGGAAAAAAAGGGGAAGTGTACCATTACTGCACACCGCCAACTTTTCTTGGGGAAGTAGTTAACAAATTTTTACGATCGCGAAATGTTTTACGAGGCTGGTTTACAACAATAATATACATCCACGGCCCCTCGTGCCCCTGTTCGGAGAATTTCACTGATATTTAGAAACGATTTTTATTGGCGCTCAAATTAATAAACGCTTAATGGCAATAAACGTTGCATTTAAATCACAAATGCGCTGGTCAATCCGCGGTCATGGGCGCGTGCTTTTGGACCTTTAGGGGGGGCAGTGGACGGGTGAGGGGGGATTGGGGCGAGTCAGGGAAAAGTGTCTAAACAAAAAAACGAGAAAATTGTGAAAAATCACCAAAACATCTGCAGGCGGGGGGAGGGCGGGATACGAGCGAACGAGCGCATGAGATTGAGATGCGGGACGGGGTACATAAGATAGAAAGATGTAAAGATGTAGGTACGCGCGTATCTCGGCCCCGACACGCCAGCTACTATACGTTTAGTTGTAAACGGCCATAAACTCAGTGTTTATGAATGAAAAAGAGTTTGGTTTTATTGCTCGGCGTTTTATTGTCTATTTGACAAGGTCGTCGCAGTTACTCACATACATATTTCTATATATATATGCAAGTAGATATTCCGCCTTCAAGTAGACGTACTTTTGTAGAATAAGAAGAAGAAAAAAACGCGAGTCGACAGGAAAATTACATGCACGAGGGGTTGGGCAGGCGTGCAGGTGAGATCTTTTGTTACTTGTATCTGTTTTTTTTTTTTTCGTATTTTTATATGGATAAAAATTATGTAACTGTGACTGGTGACTTGGAAGATGCTTTTTAGAGCGGTGGTGGTGGCGGCAGTGCGAGGTGTTATCATCGCGAATGTTCGCGGTTTTTATTGCCTTTTATGGGCATCGTGCCGCCATTCCCAGCTGCTGACTTCTGGGGGATTTCGGACAAGATAAACTGTGAAATTGAAAGTTTCATTTGCAAGTTTTGACGCTTAATGGGAAATGAAATGTAGTTTTGCATTTAAATTGCTTAAATAATGTTTTCGATACGGTAATTATGGGAAGATTTCGGTTCATTTTTATGGGTGCTTTCAACTGTGATTTTTATTCTTTTTCAGAGTTATTTGCTTAGGATGATTTTGGATTATACAGGGTGACAAATGGAAAGTTGTCTAAATTATACCTATATCTTTTCTCCTATAATATATCGTAGAAGCTTGGGCCCCCGTAATTACATATATACTAGTGTTGTGAGTTTCTGTTGAGACGTCATAAAGAGAAATATGTGTACTTTAAAATGAGTAAGTAACCTTACAAACGAAGAAAAATCGAGTGCTTTTATCCTAGAGGTAAAACTATACTGAATTATATAGAGGCTTTCATACCAAGTTTAGAAGCGTCGTATGACCGCATTTATTAATAATGTTTTCAAGTATTTATGTAAATAGTTATCCCCTCTCCGAATTTTGTCGATTTTTTTAAATCTCAATAAGTATCTGTCAAAAATATCTGATTCAATTGAAACTAATTTCAAACAAAAATGACATCTTTATAGAATTTATTCGTATTTAAATTTGTCTTTATTATAATTCACATTTGAAATTGTTATCGCACAAATATAAGGTTTAACTTTTGATCCATTTGAGTTTCTATGACACAGAAGCTAAGCGTCATATTGGCGAGATCAGCTTGACTTCTTGGATCGAAACACTCATCGATTTTTGGAACTCATCTACTTCAACTGGCTACAAAATAAAGCAGTGCAAACCATTTTAAGATGTAATATTTATACTTATTAAATAGGGTTTAAAATGTGAGGTCACTTAAATGTTCCTAAATCCCTCCAAGAACTACGCATGACCAAAACTGAGAATTTATGCAAAAGAGAACCTTTTATCCTTTTCAACGATACCCAACATGTCATTATTCTATCAAAAGTGTTGGAGTATACGTACATTTTTTACAAATCTTTGAAATTCACTTTCTTTCAGTCATTATTTTTATTTCCCAATGATCTCTTTCCCTCTACGTTGACAAGAAATAAGCATTTGTTTATAGTTTAATCTACAACAAAATATTTCGAAAATGTGTTTCCAAGGTAATTGAGATAAATACGAAAATTTGGGATCATAGCAAGCATCGAATGAATTTTTTATCATATTTGGCTTGATCGCCATAATATTTGCAGATTGAAGTTAGGATATTTAATAAATTACTTTGAAAAGACAATGCCATAGATTTATTTTATTTTAATCTTTGAAATTTAGTAAACGTAAACAATACAAAAGCAGATAGTTTTTGTAGATTTCTAAATCTAAAAATAAAATCTTGCTCGGTGAGACTAAAATTCGTTTAAATTTTCTCCTTTTCAGAGACTTAATTTTTTTCGGCAACTATCTTACATATTTGAACAGCCCTGAACTATATATACATATATAGTCATTACCTCATCTCTCTATTTTTTATTTTATTTCAGTTGTGGAAAGCTATTTTTGATTAAATGATTCAAATCTCCAAAATTGATTATTATGATTTTTCCTTTTACGTACAAATTTGGATCCGATGCAGACAATACAATAATTCACAATTAATGGACACTAAAAAAGGAATTATGGCATAATATTCAATTTCCGTTCATTATCTTCACACGTAAACGAATAATCTAAGAGTCTTTCTTAAATTTCTGCTTAAGAAATTAGAGCCGAATCTAACAAGATTGCCAGTGAACCTGTCTCTGACCTAAGAACATTTTTTATCTCCATCTTTTCTACTTCTTATGTTTTTTTTTGCTGACATAATTTAAATCTTCATGTTTATATACATAACATATATATAAGAAAATAGGTACACGTCAGATTCGTGAACATTCATACAAACATACAAATATAAGTCTGTGACCGGTTTTTTGATATTTTTGTTCACCACAAAACAACAAAAACTGAAGACCAAAGCTCCGAAGAGGTCAAATTCCCATTTATATATATTGTGCGATGCGAAGACATTTCATTTTGTTTTTCTTTATATTTTCTGGCTGGTTGACAATATGAAATCATAAATTATCATATTTTGCACAATAATCGTAACGATGCTTTTTGACCTGTGGCAAATTGTATGCTTGCTAATGCGCCACGTTATGAGAAATTAATTTAACATAGGCAAAACAAGAAAAATAATAAACAATAAAGTTGTGCGTTTTAAAGTAATTTAAAAATTTAAACGCAAAACGTAACAATTTTGAAAGGATTTAGACAAATTATTTTCTTATTATAGTAAAATCTGCATAATTGCACTATGAATAAGCGCTTAACTCATTTTATTGCACGACCGATTGAAGTCGGTCTACTTTTTCTCTAAATTACTTTTACAATTTATCGTTAAAGTGCTTTTCTGACATGTACCTAAACCGCTTAAAAACCTTAACTTCATAGTATGTTTCTTTTATAATACATTTACTAGAAATTCACTCGCTTAAATGTATTTTGGGTAGAAATGAGATCAAACGCAATGGTTTTGTTTTGTTAATTTTTTAATAAAACTCGTATTTCATTTGAACTTGAAAATATTTTTATGTCAACACAAAGGAAGCATATTGAGGTTACGTTCACTCTTTTGATGAAATTTTCGATCACATTTTGGCCTCCCTGGCGCGAGATAACAAGTACAAGAAACTTCGTCTGCGGTGTCGCATGTTGCACCGTCTTGTTGGAAGAACACGTCATCCACATCCATTTCATCCAATTCTGGGTGATGAAGTCATTTAAAATTCTCACCATTTGGGTAGTAAATTTTCGCAATTTCTATGCATTGCTCGATTGTGAAATTCTCCACGATTTAACCTCAAAGTTTAATACCAACTATGGAATATAAGCTTTCCATATATGCCCCAACTAAAATTATTCAAAATTCAATATGAAAGATGGTTTTGAGACAGCCTTTATTATGTTTTTAACTACTTACTCACTTACTTACTTACTTTATGTTTTGTATTAGGAGTACAAATTGTAAACCACCGTTCTCCAACAGGGGGCTCAGGCGCGTCGAATAATTGTAGAAACTTATGGCGAGGTTTCTATTACTGAAAGAACGTGTCAAGAATAGTTTCAACATTGCAAAAGTGTTGTTTTCGGCATGGAAGACAAGCAGCGTCCCGGACCGGTGAGGAAGTTTGAAGACGCAGAATTTGAGGCATTATTAGATGAAGATTCATGTCAAACACAACAATAATTTGCAGATTCATTGGGTGTGACTCAACAAGCCATTTCACATAGTTTGAAAACATTGGGAACAATTTTTCCGCAATAAAGCATCCTTATACTAACAGCTCAGAGTTCAACTCTACATCTTATTCTTTTCCATGTAAATAATTTTTGGACAAATTAACCATATTTTTAGTAACGTTTCTTGTTAATCTTCGATGGTACATTTCGCCAGTATAACGTACTTGACGCCATAGACTCAAGATATTTAAATGCTTACAGCCAGTAGTAGTATGTAGTAATAGCTATTTATTATTTTTATTTGAGAAAATTACTGAATACTCTTGAAATATTACATTAAGGGTACTAAAATAAAGATGGTTGCCATTTTTCAAAATCTAAATGCCTTAAACTGGAGTTGAAGAGAGGTGGGGCTACTCAGACCCTAATATGTCATCGAAGGGTTAAATAAATAAATTAAACTCATTATTAATATGTTTATTATGAAAATATTCCGATACAATAAGTATACATTTCGTCAAGGCAGTTAAACGAAAATTGGATAAGTGCCTTTTTAAGTACCCAAAAATCTCGTATATCAGCCCAAAATATTGGAAAAGCAATTAACCCTAAGAAAAAAGTGCAAATCTAACACAAGTTTGCACAATTTGTAATAATGCATCAACAGACAGACGATGTCCAAAGAAGTTCCATTACCTCCACCTCCACCTCTCCACCACCTTGGGGTCCGAATTCAATTTTGTCGTCGTCGGATAACCGCCCTTAATTGAATTTTATCAATTTGTCCGAGAAAGACGAGGAGGAGGATTGAGGACCAGAGAGAGAGTCTGGGCCAGGAAACACACATCGATGACCTTTCTTCTATCCCTCCAAGGTGTTATTTGCCAAAATAAACAGAAATTGTGTTCGATTCTATCAATTTATTTATTATACATGCGAGAAACGTATGTTATATTTTGCCGCCCCGTACCTCTTTCGATGCCGAGGACAAATGATACATTTGGCCAGATGCAGACGACAAGAAGGAGACAAAAACGAAAGCATAGAAAACCTTCAGAGCAAAATTTCTTGCCGAGGAGGAGAAGAACGAAAACAAGAACAACAACAAAAAATGCCAAAGTCTAATGCAAGTCCCCATGTATTGAAAATGTCCTCACTCCCCGAGCGTAATCTAGAAATTTGAAGTGAATGTCACGTAAGCAATCTTTCAAGTATTTTCGATGGGACGCTTACGTTATTCATCCATTCATCGAACCATCTTCGTCTTGGGAGTGAACATGGGGGCAGGAGGTCTCCAAGATTCCACGGATCCATCCATGATACCGTGGCAAATGCAACAAGAGATTTTTCGAAAGTTTTCCTTTGAATACTAAACAGCTCCCATTTACTATTTGCTAATTTGCTACATTGCCTGTAATGTCTTTTGATTCAACAAAGTCTGGTGACAAAATATTTAGGATGTATAGAAGTCAATGGAGTAGATAAACGAAGAATTTCAATAGTATACTGAGGTTATTTCAAACCCCAAATACTGGAATATAAAAATATTTGTAGTCCCAGGGCGATTAAGGGAATTTTTGAAAGTATATTTTGAAAGAAAGACAAGAAATTCCGTCAGAATAAAAACATTTAAACTGAAATAGATATCCAAAAACTAATTTGGGAATTTTGTAGCTCGATATTTTATTTCTTTAATTGTTGTCGAAATGTTTGTTTTATAATTTAAAAAACGTTGGAGTTTCTAGAACTTTTCAAAGTTATGACTTCTGAATTAATGAACTATGCATGAGGAAAACATAACATATATATAGTATATTAGGGTGCTTTTTTTTCACGACTATTTTTTTTTTTCAGTCCCACCTCGAAATTTTGTGGCAAATACCTAAACAAAAATTCCCTGAAAATTGGAGCCCTTAATATTAATATTAAATACTAGACCAAGGCGTATAAAAATTTCCCATATAAAATACACGTAAACTTTCATTATTATTCTTCAAAACTCTACAGCTCAGAGGCATTTTATGGTATAATCTTGGTCAATGGTAGGGTTTCTTCAGAATTGAATGCTCTACAAAAGTGTCCATTACGGTATAACCCTAACTCCCACCAGCGAGGTAGTACGAGTCATTGACCCCAATTTTTCCACGAAATTCTCGCTTTTTGCCCCTATCTTGCAAATAACAAGAGGTACAGAAAAAGTGAATATGACAAACTTGTAGGAAATTCAATTTCCTCCAAAAAGTTCTTGAACACCAAATCGCTAACATCGATATTTCTTGAGATATTGGGTTTTGAAGTTGAGGTAGTGTTTCTACAATTTAGCTCAATGATGAATTTTTGGAGGAAATTCAATTTGCTACAAGTTTGTCATATTCACTTTTTCTGTACCACTTATTGTTTACGAGATAGGGGCAAAAAGCGAGAATTTCGTGGAAAAATTGGGGTCAATGACCCGTACTACTTCGCTGGTGGGAGTTAGGGTTACACCGTAATGGACACTTTTGTAGAGCATTCAATTCTGAAGAAATCGTACCATTGACCAAGATTATACCATAAAATGCCTCTGAGCTGTAGACTTTTGAAGAAAAATAATCAAAGTTTACGTGTATTTTATATGGGAAATCTTTATACGCCTCGGTCTAGTACTTAATATTAATATTAAGGGCTCCAATTTTCAGGGAATTTTTGTTTAGGTATTTGCCACAAAATTTGGAGGTGGGACTGAAAAAAAAATAGTCACGAAAAAAAAGCACCCTAATATATATACATATAGACGAATTAAATTAATTTTATCCTAACCTTATCTTAATAAGTTCTTAAGCTCAGTTTCGAGTCTTGAATTTTAAGGGGAGGTTCTCATCTAGAACGTCAAAAAGTAGGTAAAGTTCGTGATTTTTTTGAAGGCAAATGACAAGACATAGGGAAATGATATTTGGCATTATCTTTTATTGTACATTTATCTGTACGAAAAAATTTTTTTATTAAAAAAAAGCAAAATGGCGCCCGTTATTCAACTTCTCCGGACGCATGTTTTTCGAAAGTTGCCCAGCTGCGTACAATTTAGGGGTCGCAGATTGGTCTGAAATCAAATAATGATGACATTATTATAAACTAGAATAAATTTGTCTCAGAAAGAGTGGACGACTTTCAAAAAAAATTTAAAATTGATGGAATGGCGCGATTTTGAAATTTTAAGGCCGTTTTCGGCCGTTTTTTTTCATAGTTTATCACTTATAAAAAGGAGATAATGTACCAATTTTCAAAATGTGCTCCACTCTTTCTATGAAGAAAATTGTTTACTTTAATATGCACGAAACTAGAAGTTGATCGGTTGAACCGTTTTTGAGTTATTTTGTACGCAAATTTGAAAAATCTTGAAAAACAAAGTTCCGAGATAATCGTGATTGAACGGCACGGCACAGGCTGAGCGCCCCGCTACGATCATGACACCGCCACAATCAATGGGCTGTAGAATCCGTTCTAGTGCTCGGATCAACTAAATATTTTAAAGCAACATTCTAGACATATTAAACTTTAATAATATGAAATAAAAAAAAAATCGAAAATTTCAAGATTCTAGATGAGAACCTCCCCTTAAGATTCCAAATTTTGACAATACAAGTTTCATTTAACAACAGCTCACGTGAGATGATTATTATCATCATAAACAGCTCTATGTGCGAGAACATTGGTTTGGCATTTACTTTAAAAAAATTGTACTAATAAGTAAGTCAAACAGATTATTATCTTTTTTTTTTTTTGGCCAAATACTTACAAATATGCGTCCAATCGTATCAATCTAGAAATTTAGTTCAATATCAACCTAGGAATCCTCAATTCCGCTTAATTTTAAATACCATTCTCAAACTTAACATCATGAAAATGTGGTATATTATAGACTTTAATGACCTAAAAATAATATTTGTAAGGGCTAAATAGTCTTAAAAGACAAACTACTTATTTCAATTCATCCTTAGATCTTCTACAAATTTCTTAAAAGTCTAGTGTTATAAAAATAAGCCTTTAAGGAGCAAGTTAAAATTCGGGAATTAATTTACTTCATATGAAATCAACAACTCCTAAAATTGAATTTAATTACATTTAATTTTTTTCTTTTAATAAAATACATATATATAACGCAATACACTATTCTTAATGCAATATAATAATATCTATAATATTTTACCATATACACAATCATATACGCACAGACTCGGATCATTCAAATTCAGTCCTGAAATATCTAAGTTTAAAATATATAGGTTGATTTTAGACTAAAACTTATTGTGAAAGGACATATTCACTTGTTCGTAAAAATAATACCTTTTTTTGTTTTTTGGATTTGGCCAATTTTTGAAAAATCCAAAAATGCCCAAAAAGTTCTGGTTTTTATAATAAAATTTAGTGATATTTTTACTCAAAAATGATCAATTTTTCTAATAATTTTTTTAGGAAAAAAAATCAAAGAACACATGAATTTTTTTGGATTTTTCAACAATTGGCCAAATCCAAACCAAAAATAGTCTAAAAAATTCTGAAAAATTCACATGTGTTCTTTTGCTAATTTCAAGCATTTTCTTTTGTATTAATTTGTTTGTAAAGTTGATCGCTTTGGTGTAAAAAACCAAAAATTTATTATTACATTGCTGTACGAAATGGCCATTTTGCAAAAACCAAAGCAAAAAATAAAACTTTCAAAACCATGGTTTGAGAAAGTGTAGACCTTCAGACCACAATTTCTAGTGGTTATATGATCATTCAATTGCAGCAACGTCAAGATAATCGACTTTGAAAAGAAGAAGGACCAAACAAAATCAGCACTTTTTTTGATAACTCAAAAAAATAATAGGGTCTTTGAAGCTTTCATACAAAACAAATGCCAGATTTTGAAAGAGCATCCCCAATCCTTATATGCGATTTTGGAGAAAAATTGCCCCAATTTTCTATTCAAATCTACAATTGAACTTGCGTGCACCAAATTCTCGTTTTGCGCATTAATGGGTTAAAATAAAAAATCATTTCATTTTGATAATAACAATTTTTTATCATACAGTGGTAGTACGTACAATCTGACTAGTGTGATATTTTTCTAATTAGTTTTATTCGAATTCTTATTAATTTATGGCACATAAAAATCATCGAGCAAAAGCCATTGATTGACCAAGTATGGTTTTTCTGAGTGTGTACATAGAACACTTACGCGGATTCCCACTTGATTGTTTTTTTAAGAAAACTACTGAAGAGGTAAAAGATTTTATTCAGATAGATATCGAATTGCGCTCTTTAAAATGTTGTTTAAAATTTTAAAAGGAAAACTTCGTAATTTTATTTTATTTAGCTGAGAGATTTTGCTTAGTTTACTTAAGTGGTATGCTTTTAAGCCCGATATAAATAAATATATGATATTTCAGTTTATTTTAAATAAGATTAAATTTCTTACGACCGAATATATTTACTGTTTTTAAGACTGCATAGATTTTCATGAAGGTATTATAAAATGGTCCGGAGCATTCTTCTGAAGATACCCCACGGAGAAGGGCAGCTTTAGAATGAGTACAGCCTGCGATCACTTAACCGTATCGAGATCAGATTTCTGCGTCAGATCCATAACAATCTCAAGTAATGGTATTTCGTGCAAGTGCCCGAGATATCAGATACCTGCGTCACGGCAGGGTACGTTCGAAAAACCTCTCACTTTCGAAAAACCTGTTCGAAACCTTCCATCTCAGGTCGCAAAGAATCACAGAGTAAAAATGCCATAAAATGCAAAGTTTATGAAAATATAAATAAAATCAATTTACCACAAATCACCTGCGATTTGAGGTGATTTCCTGCCTGGAACATTTATCCCTCCCCTGTGTGTCTGTGTCGGCGCAATAACCGCGAAGTAGAGAAGAAAAATTCATAAAAGTAAAATGCTACGAGATGCCGAAGCTCGCGGCATGTTGCAAAACAGAGCATTAAATTGGCTAATTTATACCCGTACCAGCCTCAGGTACGTTGCATTAATTCCCCGGGCTAATTGTGATCATTTTGTCTGGTATCTTTTTTCCCCGTCTGCACTGAAATACGTCGAGAATCTCAAAAGGAAAGCGAATAAGATACTTTTCTGAGATTTTCCATTATTTATTCACCTTAAGCAGTCGAAGGTGCATGCAATGAACAGACCTGGGCCATTAGGGCGAAACGCGACAAGAATAATTCCTTTTGTCATATCGTGTCGCCTTCGGGGCGAAATTAAAAGGTGCGGGTGGGTCACCGAACAGTAATGAGCAGCGCCACCTACAGCCCACCGCTACAAAGTATCTTACACTGTCAGGTAGATACTTAAACAGATAAATAAATCCGGGACGAATATGTAAGCTTCGCGCGCCACTTATGAATATTTATAGGGAGGCACCTGGCAGAAGATGAATCTGAATGCTAATTGCTGCAGTCGACAGCCTCGTTTACGTAAATCGAAAACATTCAGAGATGCTCAGATACTCACTTACAAAGATACTTCCCCCACCGCCGCATTCCACGTGTATCCGTGCAATCTGCACGCGGATGGTCGCGTCTATTTTTATAAATCTTTTTCCTCATAGCATCGCGCCACGGCCTTCGGCTGCTTGAGCGGTGTTATTGTCCTGTTGCTCTTTGCTGTCAATATATTTTGTTGTTTTTTTTTTTTAAACATTTCCACCCGACCTTGGGCCAATGGCCGCAGCTGATTGATTGCGACACGACACAAATTCGGGAAAGGGTTAAAAAAGATAGCGACCGCGCGCTCGTAAATGTTTATGGCAGCATAATGGGGCTGTTAAGAGCGTGCTGAGTTCTTAAGATGATCATTCCCGGGACAGGGAAGCGCTCAAGGTTGCATATGCATTTGACCAGACCCGACCGATGCACGCTTCATTCTTCATTCGAAAAGTGAGAGTAATTCCTTAACTGGGGTCTTGTCTTAAGAAAAGGCGAAAGGATGTCTTTTAATGGCCCAAGGCGGAAGGAAAGGTCAGGTGAGGACATTTTTATTACCACTTTTCGTTTCTATTGCATTCAATTGAAAATTGTTTTATTACATCTTTGGCAGATGATTTGAAGTCTACATTCTGTAAGACCCTTTTTAGAACATTACGTAAATCTGAGAAAACGTGTAACGAAACTGTCAAGAAAACGTTTCTCGTTTTCAAAAATTGGGGATTGATTGATTCTTTACGCTTTTAGTTTAAATATTTAAAAAATTCATAACTTCAGATGTTTCGGGTCATTATGACCCAAACTTATTGGGACCTAATTAAACGAGCCTCTCATGCTAATCTGGCGCACATTTGAAATTAGTTTTGTAACTAACAATAAAATCTTTCACTTCAAAGGAGTATTTATAGCATTAAATTTTGTATCGATGTTATATATCACCACATATTTATGCAAGATTTTTAAATCTTTGATCTCGCTAATGTCGATATAAATATCAATAATCCTGTCATCAATATCGACCCAGGTGATAAAAATATATCATTATCAAAATATGGTGTCAAAACAGAAGAAAATTATTTTTGTAAATTTCCATTAATATAAATTATTTAAAATTAATTTCTTACTTTTTGTTTTCGTAGAAGTTAAAGTTTAATTTTGATGTCAAACTCGTTATTATTTATATTACTAATATATAATGAAGCTAATAATGATAATTAAAAAAAAATCATAATCGACAATATTATCCTACTAGTACTGTAATTATGATTAAGATCAGTGGGTTATGTTCATGGAAAGATGTTAGTTGTTCTATTAAGATTCTAATAATAGTAAAATAATTATAAGTATTTATGAACATTTATATATAGGCATTTTTCACTTTTGTTTATTGGATCCGTTATTTGGAATTTAAAAAATCGAATAGTAAGTTTGTAATCAGTGACCTCAACAACCCCTGTGTAACAATTTTCATAAAAATTTTATGGCTAGAAAAATATGTGCTTCAAGGGGTTAAAGGCAAACATTAAAATAATTAAAAGGTTGATCTAATTTAAAGTTATTAATAATGACTACTTTAAATTTAATGATCTTATTCAAATATATACCGTATACTTATAAAATTTATTTTCAATTATTCAATATTTTGTTTTGTTATTATCTTAATTAATCTATTAATATAATAAGTAGTAAAATTTTTAGAGTTCAGTTCAATAAAGAATACTAACTAAATTTTCGCAGTTGGTTCATTTATTTCTTTATATACTAAGAAAGTTTACGCTTAAAACGAAAAACTCTGGTTTCTTGTTAAATGTCATTCAGAAGTTCAATAACTTTCAAACTTTTATACATAATGAAATTTAAGAGCTATCTAAAAAAAATCTAAAATCATTCATACTTCTTAAAAAATAATATATCAAATTATTAACATATTATAAAATAATACTTAAGTAATTAGGTAACTTTAAACGCTTTTTAACACTAGTCCATCCCAAACGCTGACATATTGACCTCAAAGAAGTCCTCGAGTTACACTTAAGAATCAGATACAGAAATTTGACCTGCGTGAAACAAAATGACTGAACAATAATCAAAATGAAGAAAAACTAGGCTATTACAAATAATCTCTGCAATATTCAAATCAATTAGATTTCTTATTCTAAGTAGAAGACCAATTTACTTTGCTATTTTGGAGCAAATGTGACTTACAATCTTACAATGTCGTAGTACGAATTTAGAATTATTTAGATATATATATATATAGGTATATATAAGAATTAAAGAAAGGACAAATTAGAAACTCGGAAATTTTTTTTTTTAGGTTTATATATCATGTGGGGTATCATTTAAAAGGATTTCTTGTGTGAAATACAACAATAATGTTTTTGATATAATTTTAACCCTTTGAGTGAAAATTACGGGTCTCGCCCGCAAAGATTTTCTGTGCCTAATTCGACTTTGACAGGTGATACCCGCCATATATTTGAAGATTTAAAAACCATATAAATTTCGTCTAACTTGTAATAATTGCATTATGATGATATTTATTATTATTATTATTACTTTATAATTCCATGAGCTAAATTTAATTGTGTGCATGCGCATGATTCTTCAAAAGTTAATCGTAAGGGAAAGGGTTAAACAGCATATTTAACAAGATATTCTGAACATATGCGAAAATAGAGCATTCCACCTACCTCTTATTTTCAAAACTACTGTGGACTTAAAATTTAAAAATCATCAACCAGGAACAACAACAAGCTTACAGAATTATAACGAAAATTCTAGGTCTTAATTAAATTAATTCTAGGAATTTTAGGAAATGTGTTTTTTTTTTTAATCAAAGTTCTAGAGCGCAAGTTTTATTATTTGAAATAAATTACTTTCATAATGAGGCGTAAAATTTATTTGAATTTTTGTTTAAAAAGGAGTTTTAAGATCTAACAGAAGACAGTGACATTTTTGTATGTTGAGTTAATCGATTTGGCAAACTAGTGGCTCATACATCATTATGGTGTTTAAATACTATAATTAAATTATATTAAATTAAGAAACCATATAATGTAACTTCAATGTTTATGACTTGGACTCAATATTTTTATGAATGTGCATATTTGCTTATCTTCAAATGTTAGGGTTGGACTTGATCGTACGTAAGTGATTTAATTTTTGGACATTTTGGAACCCGGAAAAGTGTTACATCTTTCTGTAAAGGTAGGTACTAACATTTGTGAATTTCTTATATATATGTATTACGCAAAACTTGAAATTGCTCCAACACATCATTAATATGATAACATTTATGTTAAATCTATAATGATAAGTATATATGTAAATATACCTATAAAGTTACAATTACCCATGCTAAATCTTTAGCTTCTGTAAACACAAATAATACAAAATTCCATTGGATTTCCCTTAATTAAAGTCGTATCAGAAAATAGTTTCAAATTTTACCAATTCCCACTAAAAGCCCCCCGAAAACTTATCACTTTAGTCAGCCAGAACAGAGATGTTTGGTGCAATTCATTTACATAACTTGCGGGGACCTGGACCCAGCATCACCTAATTTACACTTATCCCTTAACATCCGTCCAGATAGCTGCAAGCCGAAATTAGTTTGAAGATTGAATGGCTATCAGACAACTTGGGAGCATTCTCGCAGTCGTTGCGTTGCGGCCGCAACTTTTCAGTTCTCTCAGTGAATAATTTACAGGGAAAATATTTTCTATTTACTTTTTGTTTTGAGCCAGTTTCTTCCTCCCAATTTGAGGGCAGATACATTCAATCTCGGAAGATGCTCAAGATGTTTTCGTCTGCTTCGTTGTTTTTTTTTTTTCCTCTTCGTATATATATTTTTTTTTCTCCAGGCATAATCCCCGTAGGATTAAGTCCACAGGCTGTCTTGCCTGGCTCAATTTTAAGTTGAATCCATTTAGATATTTGCCTCAACCCCCAACACTAATCTCGCCCTCACTCCGCCCTGTTGAAACTTTTACTTCTAGACGAGGACGAGATGAACCCTAGAAAACCCTGTACCTTTTTTTTTTTTTTTTCCTCCTTTCTACCGGTGTGGAATCATCTTGTTTTGGGATGCTGGGAACCAACCATCTCATGTTTTTGTACCAATTTCAAACTATAAGCCATGCAGTGAAACAGCATCCCTGAGCACTTAGAGGAAAGGGCGCATGTAAATATTTGAAAAGGGATAATCAGAGAGCGCGGAGATCGACCCATCTTTATACTCTGGGCTAAAGGGACAGAAAAAAGATGCACACACCTTTCCCGATTTTGGGGTTGAGGTTGTATATTTCTTGTTCCCTTTGTTCTTCTTTCCCCATTTCTGGTGTGATTCCTCCTTAAAAACGTCTATTAATTATGATTCATGGAGGAGGACCACACTTTTCGGGCGCTTCAGAATTATTTTTATCTTAAAATTCGCTTAAACATTTACAATGTGGGTGGGTGCATGATATAATTTAGTACCTTCTCTCAGGTGGTATATCGCTGCATCTGAGAGTATTTTGCATTTTGTAGATATCTTTTTAAGAACATTAATCCACATATCTGTCCAACAGTTGGATGATAAGGGGACTCAAACCTCTCGGTCTTTTGCAGAGATGAAATGGTACAGACGCTGTGAACAGAGTAAGATTAAAAGGAAACGCAAATAAGATAAAGTTTTTGTTCTGGTAGGATTCGTCGATGCGACAACATTCAATGCGAACATGATTTTGCTTTTAAGCTTGAAATATTGAATTTAATAACGAATGAAGAAGATGCTCCTTCCACTTCGACTGGATGTGCCGCCGATGACTTCGGGATGAAGGTTTAAGTTGCGGTGCAAAATGGCCCCAAAGTGAGGACTTGGTAAAAGTGCACCAGACAAGGAATTGATAATCTACGGGTAAGACAGAAACTTTACAACTCGGTCAGCTGCTTCGAAACAACTTTTTTCCTTAGGGACATGTAACTTTGGCTTTGGATCTTGAACCTGTTCAGTAGAAAATGTTTACCTTTATATGTACCTTCTTTTATAATACATACCTACTTTTTGAATTATTTAAATAAATGTGTGATTATCTATTGTAATATTTAGGGATACTTAATGGCGAGATAATTAGTAATTAGACCAGAATAGTCACTTTATTTCAGAAGAGAAACAGAGTAAAGTTGGCAAAGCTTGCATTTTAAATAAACAATTTTGGCATTGTCTTACAAATGTGTGAATTGGGTGAATAAACTAAAACATATATATTATTATATAAGTATTATATCGCGCTCAGAAACAAAAAAAAACAAAAAAAAATTTCCTATTTGTTTGCTTTGGTTTTTGCAAAATGGCAATATAATAAAAATATTCGCGATTTTTTTACACGAAAAGGATCAACTTTACAAAAAAATTTATAGAAGAGAAAATGCTTAAAATTAGCCAAAAAACACGTGTGAATTTTTCAGAATTTTTTCGAAAACTTTTGGTTTTTTGGATTTGGTCCATTTTTGAAAAATACAAAAACTTCCCGACAAATTCTGAAAATCACACGTGTTCTTTGGCTAATTATAAGCACTTTTTGTCTTATAAAATTTATTCGTACAATTGATCCTTTTTAAGTAAAAATATGACCAAGTTTTTTATGATAAAATTTGATGATATTTTTACTCAAAAATTTTATCATCGATTTTGGAAGGAAATCACCCCAATTTTCTATTCGAATCGTACAACTGAGCTTGCGTGCACAAAATTCGCGTTTTGCGCATTAATGGGTTAACGTGAGACTTCAGTCCTAAACAATATGTAGGGAAATGATGTTTGACAGGAGGTGTAAGACTCTATTTGAAATAGAAGTGTATGAGACTGATTTTTCTAGAACATTACTTTTCCTAATAACGATATAATTCGGATAGATACGAATATCCGAATAAGTTTCAACGAACTGCCATAAGCGTCAATCCAAATTTCCCTAACTGGGAGAATACTTACGTAGACATGCAAATGATTAGTTCTCAGATTGTGTTTGAAGAAGATTAGATAGATAAATTAGAAGATATGTAGTACTCATAAACTGAAATCAGCGACCCCGACAAACCTTATTCTCTTAAATAGTTGTGGGAATGAGCTCCCACTATGTTTAGTTGGTCTGTTAATTAAATTGTAATTATCACTATGCCATATCGTTCAGTGAAATTGAATTCTCACTAAATTAGTGACAGTTGAATTGAATCGCGTTAACACTGAATCAGTGATAATGGAATTGAATTTGTACTGTCACTGCGCTACCAATAAATTGTTCAGTGATAGTGATCAACTAATGATAGTGCTATATTAGCTGTTAGCTATAAATAAACAAGTCTAAATCACAGATTTTCTGTTAAATTTATCTTGCTCTTCCCACCAAAATTTAAAACAACGACTAAAGCGTTAATTTACCTTCGAAAAATCATTTAAAAAGTTTGAAATGAATGAATGAATACCCTGCCCACATTCAGATCATTTGCTATAAATCAGTCGTCTTCTGTGGCCACACCTTTAGTCTGAGAAACTCGTCCGGCACCGTTGAATAGAAGAGTTAAAAAATAAAAATAAAAAAACCAATTTAGAAAAAAAAAGCCAGTAAACTGAAAGAAGAAAGGAACATAAAATTGAGGCGGATTGAATAATTTACGTGAGTAATTAATGGCTGCGAGTTGTTGCGGAGCCAATTAATTTTCATTTTTCCTTTAGATTTCAATCGAATGCTGAATTAGTGCGTGGTACCCAAGTGAACCCTAAAGTTAATTAAGCCGTTCAGGTGGTAATTTTCTATGTATTCATGAAGGTTATTGAGTGTTACTAATCGCAGATTAGCTCTATGCATCTTAATTGATTTCTTTCCTTTTAATTTCGGAGCAGTTTGAAAATGTCTGGTGTAGTTTTTGAAAATTTTAAATTAGCTTCACATTTTATATAATATATTTTTTTTCTTTTTCATTAATGTTATTGGTATTTAATTGATTTATACTTAATTATATTCAACTATCTCTAAAATAATAAATGAATTGCATAAATTACGAAGATCGATTGTTAAAGATATGCATAATTCAATTTTTGCCGATAATGTTATGATTTGAATTTCAAACTGCTTAAATGTTGAATATGATGCTTTTTTATGAGGACGACGTGATTTCTTTTTTTAACTTAGTTTTTTTCTACATATTTTATCAAAGCGAGCTTCTTACTCTTCTTTCATTTTTTTTTTAATCCATTATTATCTCAGCTTTGAATTGTAAAAAATCAGAAAAAAAAATTAAACCTTAAACTTTTAAAGTAAAACCGGACAATACTCTAAAAGTGATTCCTCCACATTAAGTTTTAATATCATAATAAATTAAAACAAAGTACTGTATTTCAGTTTTTATACTGTTGAGCAAGACCAATATTATTTCCATTAACATTTTGAAATTTCAGTATCCCAAGATTTTAAATATATCAATAGAAGAAATTAAGAAATTATATATAACTCTTCTATATTATAAATATTAAAATTACTGAATTAATTAAAAAGGTATTTATCAATCCTTACAATAAAAATAATCTAGAAAATTCTTGTTTTTAAAACTTTAATTTAATCATATTTAGAACAATTGTAGTTTATCTTTTCTAAACACAGATATAAATTGAACAGAAGAAAGACAATTTGCATTTTAATTTCTAAGCATTTAAATTAAAGTAACTATCGTTTAAAAAATTAATAATAAAATATTTTGTTTTTATAACTTTGAAGACAGTATTATATATAGTATATGGTATTTGTCTATGGCATTGCAGCTTTTCAACAAGTGATAAAATTTTTGTTCCTTAAAATTGTATACGCTAGGTTTGGTTAAAATTGATTTTTTCATAGTTTTTCTGTTTATTATTATTTAATATAACAATGAACATTTTTGGTAAAATTACAACGAAAATATATGTTAATTTGTCAAAAATGATATACGTACAAAAATATAAAACATACATGATTACAATATTCAAAATCTGTCTATACAAAAAATTTTGGAGTTATAATTAATAATAAGCTATCCTTTTCTAAATATAATATACAGAATCAATAGTACATAAGGCATTCAAAATGTTAGATTTCTCTAGATTATATCATAAATTTGCTAACCTACAGATCTTGAACTACATATCGTCATTCGATACCAAATATTAGTGAAATCAATTAAATTTAGTTTGTCTTCATACCCCAGGATTGGTCGAACGAGTGTCACAAACTAGGCTTTAGTTATGAACAGGTCAATCAGTTCTTTGGACGATCATTTAATAAACCCTAACATTGCGTTTGCCTTATTGATAATACACTCAATGTGGTCGGTAAAAATTAGTTTGGGAACACCACATAGAAATCCAGTAATATGTATGTCAGTTTTTTTAGAAAATGAAATTATTCAAACGACAATCTATATGATATATAGTATAATAATTATGATTACTTTAGCTGCTAATATTTCTTAGCTGTTATAGCATGCAGATATTATTTACTTTTTATATTTGTCTGTAAGATTAGTCAATCGGTAGACTAAATAATTACTTAAGAAACGGAAAAATACAGATCCTAACAACAGCCGACCAGAAATCTTTCCACAAATTATTCGTAAACATTTTCAGACAAGATATTGCACTTAATTTAAAATCATGCATTTTTCCATTTTCTTATTAATGTAACTACTGCATAGCGAGGATATCCCTGTTCATATGTATTTTGACATAAAAAGCCGACTTTATCTCTTATTACCTCTGTTACCTATTCATTAAACTTATTAAAGTAATTTGTTATGTTGATTAGTTCGGTACAGCGAAAAAACTTTTTAACTCTTACTCGTATAAAATGTGAATGTATTTAATGCATTTGAGGCGTTTGCGTATGCAAGTACGACGGGTGCAATCTCTAAGTTAGTTACTAATTAAATTTAAATGTCGCTCGCAATCTCGTCGGGCATCAAGAGCAAGACGTGCACCGCAAACGCAGACGTGCATCGCAGCCACTCACGTCAGGAAGTGTGGCGTCGTGCATGGCGGCAATAACGATTCAAGCTAAAATAAATATCCGCTCAAAATTAAATCCTTTTCATATTATTTATCATAATAACAGCCATGTCAGCACCCCGAGATCCCGCGCCAGATACCGACCCACCTCTTCGTGCACCGCCCCCGAAAAGGGATGAATTCCATCAAATTTGGTTATGGTTAAATCAACTAGGAACCATTCCGCGTCGTGTCCCAGCACGCTCGTGGTTTTGCATATCGCACCAGGTATCGCAGGTGTCGTAAAATTTATTTTACAACTCTCCGCTGCACATGGCTCCTCTTGGTGCACCGCAGCGACCCCGTCCGAAAAGTTTAATTAATTCGGTGCTCCCGGGGGAGCGGATGTGCAAACAGCGCGCGAGTTATGTTAGCATGTGAACGTGCATTGTTCGACCGAATTTCAAATGGATTTATTTTCTAGTACAAAAATTAAAATTCGACTTAATTAGAATTATGTTTTAATTAACTCGATGCACAGCCAGCGGCGCACGGGACAACGACGATGGAGTAATTGTCGACAAGTATTCTGCTCGTTTTGACAAGCGCAATTTGAAAGTTCCGGCAAATTAACGCAGCACCAGACGTGGTGGGATGGTCCGTTTTTGGTGCGCACATTGTCGCTGACCAAGTTTTTGTTCATCTGTTAAATTAAAATAATTTTGGGTCTGCTGTAGACTCTTATTACATTATTAATTAACTAGTAATCCATGCAGTTTTGTAAATTGTACCTACTCCGCAAATTGTTCCATGAAAGGAGAACAATTTATTTTTAATTTAATATCTATCTCTTCAATACGATTTTGTCTAGTTTATCGACTTTAACAATTTTGGCGATTTATAATATAGGATTTGCTAAGATTGTTTATTTATTTATCAGTAGGTACCATAAACCATCTGACATATCCAATAATCTTTACTTTTATAATATACTTACAATACTAATATGTATATAGTAAAAAAAGTATTACAATCGGACAACAGATGGCACCGTACGGTCAAAAATCCGCTTCCTTTTTAATTTTCATGTTATATCAAATAATAATTATCGCCTTATTTCAGATTGGATTCCGCCTCAAATTTAATTTTCAGTCTCTTTTCAACACTTTTTCGGTCTTATTTTATCATCCGGGACTACAGACAGATTTAAATTATTCTTTTATCGTTGACAAGCTTATATCCATCCGGTGGATATGGACTATAAATTAAAAAGAAATGAACACTTTTATACTATTTTACACTATTTTCTTTATGACAGAAAAACTACTTATTTTTTGCTTTGGTCAGCTCTTTGTTAACTTTGGTACATGATATGTACCAAACACATGACATAACAAATGATGTAACACATGATATGACACATGACACAATACATTACATATGATATGACATGTCTTGTGTCACATGGATGATGTTCGACAAAAAAAAACATTCTATTATATTATTGAAATAAAACGTATCATTCTGTTATATCAAACCACATTTGTTACACAAGACTAGTAATAGTAAAATTAAATTTAAGGTAGGGAAATTGGATTTTTAATTTTGGACCTTGCTTTGAAGCATTTTTCGGGACAAAATTTTCATTTGAGCATTCGAGTACTATTTTGCCCTTCCGGTTAATTATGTTTTTATTTTTCTTTATATTCTTTTTTTAATTTTTACATTTTGATGAAGTTTTTCTTTCTTTAAAAGAATTATTGCATCCGGGAAATGCCGGATAACTCAGTTATTTAATAATATGAAGAAAATTTGAGTTTACGCAATATACTATACAATATCTATTGTTGAATTTTTTAATTTTAGTGCCCGACTAGAATTTTGGTGGGGTACAGCTAGGGCCCCTATGAGGCTAGCCACACTGCCTCATGTGGGTCCCATGAGGCTGCCCTATAAGACGCACGAAGGGCAAATAACGCCTTGCCTCATTCGCGCATCATTATGACTGCCTCATGTGGGCCTCGTGAGGCAAAACCCGACTAGAATTTTGGTGGGGTACAGCTAGGGTCCCTATGAGGCTAGCCATACTGCTTCGTGTGGGTCCTATGAGGCTGCCGTAGGGCAAATAACGCCTTGCCTCATTCAGGCTCTCTTTGTAATACTTAATAATGTAATCCTAACTCCTTATACTTATATACATGTGGAAATACTTCTTTATTAGTATAAATTATTATAATAAACTTAAACTCAGTCCGAGGCGAGTGCGCCCTGATGTTGTCCGTCCTGCGGGTAGAATCCAAAAAAGAACGAGTGCCGCAATATGGCGATGAGCTGTCAGCTCGTAGGGGGATTCGTCGAGGGATTCTCAAGAAGATGATACTTCATGCAATAGATTATAAAATACGAAGTTTTTGTAAGGAAAACCCGATAAGACAGCTATTAATAATACTGGAATTTGTGCTTTAATCGAGCCCAGCTGATAATTTGCAAATATAACCCACTAGCAGATAACGTCAAGTATGCCTAAGTGTATATGTGATGTTTGCCTAATCGAACCCCTGTAAAGCAAAAGGTGGGATTGCCTATTTCATTGTAAGGTTTGCCTCATAAGACCCTTGTGAGGTACTCATAAGGTAAACCTCACTTCAGTATCGCTGATTTTATTTTGTGAGGTCCTCATGAGGAATTTACGGGGAAATCCCTCTATCGGCATGCCCCTCACTTGCCACATGAGGACCTCATGAGGAATCTACGGGGAAATCCCTCTATCGGCATACCCCTCACTTGCCACATGAGGCCCACACGCTTCATGAGGCATGCCCCCTATAAATTCTAGTCGGGTGGCTTTGTCGATTTTCTTAATTTTGCACAATTTGTGGATATTTTTGACTTTATTTATTTTGTCGACAATTTTGACTTTGTTAAATATACAATATTTGGCGACTTTGCAAAATTTGTCGACATTATCGAATGTCAAACTTTATCGATTTTGCAGAATTTTGTCAATCTCTTCGATTTTCGTGACGATTTTGTCGGTTTTGCCTGTTTTTCTATATTTTGTAAATTTGGTCGTACTTCTCGATTTTGTCGAATTTACAAAATTTTCTGAGTTAGAAATTTCATTCACTTCTACTACTTTGTCGAGTAGGTTTCATCGACTTTGGCATACACAAAGTAGTTTTTCATAATCTATATTCTTACGAATGCCCTTGGACGAGTTTTACAATAGATTTAACTTGATTCAATCTTTACCTACATTTACTCAAAGTCAAAGATCACTGCCCGGTTAAAAAAATCTATGACCTTCACCTTTAAAACGAAATAATAAAGCGGATAAAAAACTATCTAGCCTCAGTGTCAGCTAAATAAAAAGCTCAGTAGAAACAAAAAAAGATTGTAAGTAAATTAGTTGCCACGGTCGTCATTTTCGTCAGAACTGCCAACCGTAGACCCACTATCAGTTGGAAAGTATTGCGACAATTCAGGGCAAGAACAATTGCTCCGAACTTGAAGCGATTTCGCGCATCTGTTGCGACCTCCTCGCATGTGTTAATTTGATATGAGTTTCGCCATTTATTCGTCTTATATTTCCGCCATCCCCCTTCAAGTGTACGAAACCTGAAGACGTTTTGGCTGACGAACAGCAACAGCAGCAACAAAAGATGGCAACAACAAGAAAAATATAATGCTAAAAATATGTCACGATTCGCATGAATACCGTCATTATGGTACGCGTTGGCATTAATTTCGATTTACTTAGCTTCACTCTGACTTGAGGGGGATGGATGCGGTTTTTGCGCAAGAAGACTTGTCGATCGATAATATAATTTTTTGTTTGTGCTGTGAACTTAGTGGCTAATTAAAAAGAAAATTGCGATTTTAAATTAATAAGATCGAATAAAACAAAAAAAATTTTACGATAAGAGGTCTAATGTTCACTGTAAGATCTTATGACATTTTTATTTCTAAGAAGCGCCAAATAAAGTTCAATTGATATTTAATGGCCCATTGAAAAAAAACCTTAAATCTCTCCAGGAGTAGTCAATTGGTCACCGACGATTTAACTTGCCCTATTTCTGGCCCCACTCGTAATTTACTTCGCCAAAAAAACAGCTTACTTAATGTCAGACTAGAAGCATCTTTTTGATGGGTGGTGCATGCTTCAAAGATCTCGTTTGCATGCTCCAGCTGAAAAGCAAAAGACATTCCACACATTTTTTGATGAGTTGTAAAGCAGGTATGATTGTGAGCATTAATGCGTGGAGCAACACCTCAAAGCCATTAAATTAACAATATGAGGGGCACGGTTTTATTCGTGAACATGCATAATAGTTAAATTGCCATTTTACGATTCGAATGGGGCTCCCCAGCTTCGAGATTTTACTGCCTATCGATGGTGGATTGAGTCATTCAACGGATCTTTCTAACCTTGTGGCCACAAATTTTAGATTCATTTCGCTTACACCTACGAAACACCTACACAACTTCCGGACTATAAAGATTTTATCAGGAGCTTCTCATTCTTATCCAATCTTTTCTTTTTATTAAAACATTCATTTTTTAGTTAATTAAGATTAGGGGTCATAAAAATATAGTAAACAAAAAAATTTGTTTGGAGCAAAATGATGGAAAACTTTTTCGAAAATAATTCGTAATGGCTTAATGCTATATTCTAGATATATTAAAGGGTGGGCCATTTGTTCGCTTCTTTTTGAAAAAGCTATAAAATTAACACTATTCAATATTTCTCAAAGTTTCTTGATTTATTGAAAAGAGTAAACCTTCCGGTTACTTATGGAATATGATTTTACTTAAATAGCTTCCTCGGCATTAGTTCACCCTGTCAACTCAATTTTGCAGTACATTTTCGATAGTTTAAGGCCCAATTTCATGAATAACTCTATCAATATTGTGCTTACATCTCGAAAACAGCTGATTACACGATTATTGAACCAAGTGTGTAAAAGATCGATTGTTGCACGATTTGTGTAGCACGTGGCGTGATCTTACTGGAACTGAAGCTCGCCCAAGCCCCATTCCTCATTTTTCATTTTCAAAAAAAAAAATGTCCTAGTTAATTAGACCTTATAAGGCAATAATATTTATACAAAGTTCTCCTCAGGTTAGTGCGGATAATGTTCAGTTGCTGAGATCTGTGCCAATTTGAGGTTCTTGGGTTTAGGCGCACACTTTGGAAATAAGTTTTCAATATTTTCCAAAATTGCTGAAGCGTAAATCTATTCATTTCGGCGGAGATATGATACTGTGTTTTTGTTAATTTTTTGAACGCGAAAGCGCCGTCTGCGTGAAAATGACATGTAATTTAAAAAGAAACCAGCAGCTGGCCCACTATATATTTAGCGCTGGATAAGGGATCTCTATTAATTTTAGAGCTTCTGGCCTTGGTTGCACTGCTTTGACAAATCTGAGATGAAAATTCAATTAAATTATTATTAATCAGCAAAGATATTGTTATAGCTCGAAACAGAATTAATTACTTAAAAATAAAAAAAAAATACCTGTCCCGCGGCTTATACCACGCTTGATTTAAACGATTTTTAAGTTAAAAAAATGAAATTCGTATATGTTATTTCTATTAATTTAAATAGCTTCATATGTTTATTGAACGCTTCTCCACAAAATTAATGTATTAATAATGTTTTTTTTATATATTTTGGCCCAATAATGTATATAAAAATAAATAATAATCCAAGTCTAAAACAAAGAGAAACTGTTTATTTTCTTTTAATATTTATTAAGGTTTTTGTATCAGGTTTTTTTTTTTTTTTTTTTTTTTTTTTTAATATATTATGGCACGCTCCTAATTCTTGTTTATTTGTTCATACTGATATGTAGCGTAAAACATGCGAGTTTTTAAATATTTTATATGAATATTATAGCTTCAATTTCAAGGCTTAGTATTCAGTGGAATCAATGTTCATTTTATCATAAAATCTTTGTCTGAATTTACACGGTTATTGTGAACTGCAACTACGACTTTTCTTTAAGAAATCGCGATTTTTAAAAAATTATAATTCTGTTACAGCGAGAATTTCTAATGTGCACAAAATTTTATTTAGTTTTGAGATAAATCGACCCGGTAGTTAATTTGGATTATTAACGACAGGTTATAAAAGAAATTGTTCGCGTTTAAAGTCTTGAGTATTAACAGTTTTGTACTTAATATTTAGTTACATTTAATTTACGATTAATTGCTCTATTCAAAAACAACCTTCAGTTCCACGCCCCATTTTCTGCAATTTTTCCATTGTTCTGACGGAAATTTTTTTAAAGTAGACTACCCTTCAAATTTTCACAAAAATTAACCATATTTTAATAATATTAAAAAGTGTCTGCGAGAAGTCCTTAGGACCCTAAAGTTTACAACAGCCTAGATGTCGCTTATCAATATTGTCATTGCTACTTATCCAGCGCTCTGTTAGACACATGCTTATTCAGGAAGTCTTAATAATTTATATTATAATTTTATTATATTATCGGTATTTTAAAATATTAATTAAAATACCGACAAAATACTCAATCCTTAGGTAATTATAATTATTATTCCATCACCCGATGAATGAAAGATAACGTGAGAAGTGTTAAACGATATGGAGTAATGCCAAATAATGTTCTACAGTGTAGTAGTACATAATTGATTTCTTTTAATTATAATTAGTTAATACATTAAGAAATAACGAAATAATTGAAATTTCCTTTTAGTCTGATGGACTTGTTCACCTCTTTGAGCTCGACCCAAACGAGTCAGACCTTCTTGAAGTATCTATTTATCCACTTTTGAGCAAAATTCCCAATCCACTTCAATTCTTGGCTGGGAAATGTATTTAAGTACAGACGGAGAACTCAAACCCGGCTCATTCCCAAATGTGTCCTCAGTTAGGGTTAGATGGCGTTTGCGGAAAAAGGAAAAATTGGAAAAAAGAAGATATTCACACCAGACTCCCAAAGGATCAGACAAGTGCCAAAAATTTCCAACTGATGCATTTCGTATGCCAAAGGGCGGACGAAAAGAATGGGGACAGCAAAACTTATGCCCTCTAAGGGATGTCAGTTCGGCGGAGGGTGGCTAAGTTCAGTTCACGAAATTTCCACCGAAAATGATGGTGTACACATTTCATTCCAAATTGTGGGTTTCGCCTCCCTTAAAAGTTTTCAAACTTGGAACTTTGCTCGTTTCACCTCTTTCATTTTCTCGATGAAAGCAACTTAATACATTCCCTGCAGAAGGAGCTGAACGGAGCCGCCGGAGAGCTCCGTGTGTCTGCCAACCTCCGCACAGATCAAAAAAACAAGGACATTCGTCTACGCCACATGTTTTTCTACCAAATAAGATTGCAAAATTGCCACGGAGCTCAGCTCCGGCGAGGCGTTTTCGTCCTGTTTGTTTTGTATTAGCCCGGCAAGCGCACGCTTCATTAGAGGGCAAATAGAAGGGGAGGGGATATAAACAAACATTATATGATTTTATTTGCCTTGTTTCGGAACCAGGGAAACCTCCGGACGCCCTGGAGCTTCAGCCCCAGCTCCAACTCGCAATCAGGAGCCCTCTGCAGTGGCCGGTTGTCAAGGAATTCGCTGCGATTACGCCAGAACTTGGAAAAAGTCCTGGACGAGCAGTTATAAGAACTATGAACTGAAAAACCCACCTTGGCCCGCAATCACACTGAAATTAGTTGAAGTCGTAGTGGAGCAATAAATCTAAATTGAATTTTTTAACAAGATTCCTCCCCTAGTTTTGTTCAGAAAAGGCCGAAGTTGGATAAACCTGAGACAGCAAAAGGAATGGAAAATTTTAGATATAATTTTAATTGAAACTTAAAATATATTTTTAAAAAAGTCAAAAATTTTTTTAAATTAACATACCCAAAAAAATTTCTCGTTCGTGGTGGATTTTACTATTTTTGCTTATGATTTTCACCTTACACGATTGGTAAAATATTTAAATATATAAATACATTTAAAAATTCTAAAACTATCTTATTATTTCATTGTTTATACTAATAAGATCTTATATAGAGTGGGCCATCTGTTATTTTCTTTTTAAATTACATGTAATTTTGACACAAACAACTCTTTCGGGCTCAAATTTTGACAGGAATACAGTATCATATCTCCGCTATACGAAATTAATAGATATATGCTTACACAATGATGGAGAATATTGAAAAATTATTCCCAAAGTGAGTTCTGTGTTGCCGAGATAATAAGAATTTTGAAAAAAAAATTTCGGTCGCGGAAGGTTTACTCTTTTTAACAAATGAACAAACTTTGAAAAATATTAAAAACTGTTTATCTTACAGCATTTTTAAAAAGAAACCAGCCGATGGCCCACAGTATAAGATACCTAATTTTTTTCTGATTTTGTTGCATTACATTTATTCGCATATACATAGAGGAAATAAATAAAATTAAACTATTTATAAAAATTAAACCAAGGTTCAACATTTTAGCCCACAATTGTTCTAGTTTTAAACTAAAATTATAACTGTAAGTCTAAAATTGTTTTATATGATTGGATTACTTAATATCTCACTTTTCCGCTGTTCCAACTCAATATCAGTGTATGTAACTATCAGTTAAACAATTTTTTAAATCGTATATTACTGGTTGACTTAATTGTTGGACTTGCAAACGTAACTAAATAACTCGAAGGATAAATTTCAACATCTTGTAACATACATTTTTTTAAATCAATATGAAAATTCCATTTCAACTTTAATACATAATACAAATTAGCGGAAAGCTTCCTAATAAGATTATGCATTTTCTAAACGAACCTGTTCACGATTTGATTGCTCAATATCAATTGCTTAAATAGAAAAGTAAAAAAAATCTTCTTTTATTGTGATACAAATTTTACATACAAGATACAAAAGGAAATTTTTAAATGTGTTAATTTTAAGCTGATTTGTTTTTGAGTTATTTAGGCTGATTAAAATAAATGCTTTCTTGGTGAAAAAGCAACAGAATTAAATATTTGAGAAGACAATTTTTTGTATAAAAACATACAAAATATTTAATAATAGGATATAACTTTAGTACAAAATAAAAAATTTATTAAAGTCTTTCTACGTCTATATCCCCAAACTATCCCATAAATGCTTAGTTGCCATGAAACTCGCTGAATTCGCCCTATCTCGGGAGGATCCTGACTGAGCAGTTTAAGAACTATGAACTGAAAATCTCACCTTGGTCTGTAATCAACCCCAAAATTAGCCGGATTCGTAGTGGGGCAATAAATCCAAATTGAATTTTTTAGCAAGATTCCTCCCTTAGCACGACTTCGCGGCTAGGAGAAGAATATTTCGTTCGCTTCCCTTTTTTGAAAGGTGTATCTAAGTATTTGCCATTAGGGAAGGGAATAAGATTTTGGCTCCTTCCCCGCGTGTGCATATTTCAGGATAAATTCTCTAAATGAGCCCAATTTACGGTATAAATATCTTTTCCTCCAATTTGCGTGCCAATGTTAATTCGGGCAAAACAAGAGCCCTATTCGTAACACAGGGTAACTCACCCGTGCTCAGTTAGCGATGTTTGGCCCGGAGTAGTTGGCGTCGTTTGTCGTTTGTTGTGTAGTTTTGCCCTCAGTTCGAAGACGGTTCCCTTCCGCATCATAACTACAATATATGTAAACGAAACAGCGACAAGGGATCGTATCTGGGAAATGGAAGCTATCCCCACTCCCAACCATCCTTGGTTCATCCCCTCCTCATCCCTCGGGGTAGTTAGTCTCCGCATGCGGGAATATACCCCTAAGATCGATTTTCTCTTATGATACTGCCATTCGAAAATTTCTTCCTTTGCGAAAATTCCTGGTGCTCCTTCTTCTGCTCGTGTATATGATGCCTTGGCCTTCGTGGATATTTGCATTTCGTTATTCAATTTGCATGCAAATCCCTCTGCATTTTCTTCCCCATTCCCTCTTCCCCATTCCCTGTTCTCTTTTCCCTGCCCTTCAGGCATCCTGGGAAAATGTACACACGAAAGTTTTCCCTTATCATGGCGAATATACTTATTTTGGGTCGCTCTGTGTATTTAGTCCAGGGTATAGTCCAGGTCTGGGTCCGGGGTTCGGAGTAGATTGAAATGGTGTGTCCTTGTTCCTACGGGAACAGACAGGAGACCATTCGAAACGGAAAGACACCGGCAGCACCGGGAACATGGAGCATAGAACTGCAGGAGAGGTAGCTCCTGGAGCTTTAATCAAACACTGGCAATATGTGTGCTTATTTCTTGTTCACCAAGAATATTTTCGCCTTTATGCATCGAAGTTATCTAAATGCATAATTTGGTAGCATTTGGAGGAAATGCTTCGACGAGCAGCGCTTGCTCGATGCATGCTCGAGCGTATCTTTATCTGATGAGGAAATAAAATATGTGTGCGGGGGTTCTGAAAGCCTTTTCCGAGTAAATTGAGAAAGATGTGGATGCCGAACACAAAATGCAAACGTATCTTACTTATTGCAATGCAGAGGCTTATCAGAAAATGGTTTTTAAACAGGTTCAGAATTTGAATTTAAATTTAAATTTGAATATGCACAACCCAATACTGGGGACTGCGAAAGAAGATGAAAACATTTTCATTTACTTCATGTCTTTTTTGAAGATAGAATGAAAATTATATGACCATTTTGGTATCAATCGCAATTGATCTGGGCTACTTATGCTATATATATGATGATGGTATTATTGCAAAAAAAAGCATTGTACACTCATTATGCTATATTTAAGAAACGAAATATACACTCTTAATCTATTTGCTTTGAAATTTTACTAGATAGTGTCTAGTGTTGAGTTTCTCTAGATTTCTAGTGCTCATCACTATAAATTAATTTAAATTCTAGAGAAAACTAAATTTTCGCCGGACTTTAATTAATCTGGCGAAAAAGACTTGATATCTCCTGATTACACTGAAATTCAAGTATATTCAACTACTTTTCTGTTCGAATCCACTGAAATTCTAAATATAAACTACTAGGCAAAAATATACTGCAGTTCTTATAATAAAAATTACAAATCTAGATGTTCTAGTAAAGATTTTTGAAAACCCACTGAATTTAGGTATAGGTCTAGTTAAGACAAATTCATTGAAATTCTAGAGTTTTAATTAAAATTCTCGTGAATTCTAGTTAACAAAAAAAGACTATAGACTATCGTTTATACCTGAAAATGTTGTTAATTTAGGTATAAGTTTAGTTGAAATAGGCAAATAAAATTCTAGTGTCTATATTTTCAGGATATTTATTAATAGAAATCCTAGGAAGTTAATTATAGTTGGGATTTTCTAGATTATAGTTGAAAAAAATGTTTCCCTAATTTTGCAAAATATGATACATTGGAAGTTAGTGCGTAATATGCAATAAACTATTACATATATTATATATTACGGACAGACAAACATACAGATTCTTCTATAAGTAGTTAACTACAGAAATTGTATACTTTTGAATATATCACTTTATAGCGTTCGGACCTAAATAATAAAATAAATAAATATATATAAATTGTAATTTTTTTAAGTAGAAGAATTGATTTATACTTCATACCCAACTCATCATCTTCTACAAGCCTATAGCATGCATTTGATTAAGGCAAATCTATCAAAATTGAGAGCAGGTTGAGATTTATATTTTAACAAGAAATACTTAAAACACATTCATACATACACACACACACAAAATACATGGTCCTTATTTTCGGCTAAAAAGTAGACATTTCTTGTTTCTTTATAACAAATAAAAAGTTATAATCAAATTTTCCACTAAGGAAATTTTTCAATAAATATACAAAAAAAGATAAAGGTGTTAAATTAAGAAACACTTCTTTTAAATGAAGAAAATTATATGCTCAATGACTTGTTGACTGATGGGAATTTAAAGTTTATTCCAATATGTCCACATAATTTCGTCAGCTAGCTATCCATCTTGAAGTAGGGTATATTAATAACATGTTGTTGTGATAATTAAGTTAAAAGAGAAAGAAATAGAATGTTATTATTACAGTACAGTATTATCTTAAAATTAAAATTGTTAATCTTTCTTCTACTCTTTTTGGACCAAAATAAAATGTAAGATTTATTTAAATATACATAATTATCCCTTAATTGTAGAAAACAATTCTTGGGAAATTAACAAAAGAAAATTTTTGCTTGTCACTAATTTCTATTTGTGGTATATATTTTAATTTGAATAATATTATCATTAAAAATGTACAAAATTAGTTCGCAGCAAACAAAGTACATTTTTCACTATAGCCGGCTTAATTTTACTACCTAAATCTAATCACGTTTCTTTTCGATTGACGACAAAAAACTTGCGCTTTTTCTCAGACCAGCACGGCCATTCTGAGAGGTCTGAGTTTTTTATAGTCTGCATGGGCAGTCAAAGTCAAGGTCAGTTTTATCGCAAAATAAAATGAAGCGATTTTAAAGATAAAAAATCTAATCTTGAATATTTTTTTGGCCATTAGTGATTAACAATTAATTAATTTCTTTCATAAAATATAAGCTAAATTTGTTCAAAAAAGTACAAGGAATGAAAAACAAAACTTAGAGAAAAACAATTTTGAATTAGCAAAAGCTCGTAATATAAAAAATATACCAAATAACACTCTAAGCTTTATTTTGAATGGAATCTTGTAATAGTTAAATTTTCTCAAATAATAAAATATTTTATATTTTGTCAGGTATACTCTATGAACTTTATACTTAAAATAGTCGCTGATTATAATAAGTACTTCTTCTAATGATATAACACTGCATAATCGCAGACAATAAATTTCGTGGGACAAAAAAATATATAAATCATTACATTATCTGAGCGATTAATAAAGCAATAAAATTTGTAAAATTGAAAGAGTTGAAATTTAATTGAGATGAGGTTAATTACCATAATAAAAATTCGGTTTATAACTCAATTTAATTAAGTTTCCTGGACGATACAATTTGTTTTTTTCATGGAAATATATTCATTTAATTTATTATGCAGAATTTCTAATGATAACTACTAATCAATTATAATTTGTTACTATCAAAGGGGTCAATAAAAATATAAAATAGATTCTATTGCTTGAATTTAAGAGATTTAATTGATTAAATCGATTTATGTCTTTTAAATTTTATATTCAAATAAATTAAAAAGATATAAATATAAATCACTGATGAAATATTTAAGATTAAATGATGGATATTAAAATTGCTATTAAAGAGCATAGTTAACTAGTGTCTAAAGTTATTTTGAAGAAAATAACTATATAAATATATAGCAAGTAGATACCTAAGCTTTAAAAGTTGATATCCCGTCGGTTAGTAATGGGTAAAAATCAAAAGGAATTTAATTAGATATTTTTCAAATGATATTTCAATTTTTGCTCGCATCAAAGGATTTTTGGAAGTTTTACTGATTAATGCAAAACAAAATTTAAAAGGGTGCAATAGATTCAAGAGGCTGTTGAAAATGAAATTTTAACTACTCCAAATGTATGAAAACACCGTCGGAAGAACACAGAAAGCACAATAATTAAAGTGAAATATTTACGAAGAATGATCAAACGTCTATAACAAAAACGATTAAAGCACAGCACCAAAAAGGACATTAAGGGATGAAAAACAAAAAGAACTTTTCTTAATTACTATACTATATAAACAAAAAAATTAAAAAAAAATCAATACTTTGATGTATGGTGAACGTTTCAACTTTTCAGATAAAAACAGAGAAAAACTTAAAGATGAAAGGGAACCTCAGAAGTCCATTTCCGCTGATAGTGGAACTGATAAAGGGTGGTCGATTCTGGGCAATGTGCAGGAAGATGGCAGAACCTCGCCCTTGAAGGGACGGCGGCCAGAAAGGCTGAAATAATGACACCAAAGCACCAACACAGCGCCAAAAATTCTGAAATTTTGTTTTGGTGTGCAACTAGTGTTCGAATGTGTGAGTTCCTTTTGGATGACGCGTTTGTTTCTGGATGTGTTTGTGCTAGCACGCTCCGCCTTTACGAGCAAACACACACTCGAGGAATTTTGAAGTTGAACACATTCAAGAACTGATTAGACACCGGGAGACATCTGACGGAATTTCGCCGAAAATACAACCAGTTTTCATTTAAATGGCGGCCAACTTCTAATTGGAATCGGTGGACCCGATTAATGGAACACAGAAAAACAGGTTACTATTCGCTCCCATTAGATTACGAGATGATCCTGTACGGAGATTCTGTAAGGCGGTCAGTATCTAATACTTTCCTAATTATTCGCTGGGATGAAAGTATATTAGATTAATGGGTAAAGACATATAACAGCATATAACTTGAAATTCTAGCAACTATCTACAGAAATATTGATTAGAGGGAGAGCTTTCCATTAATTAGCAATGGTTCTATAATTTAACTAAAATTAGTGAAAGTAATGTGGACCATTGATTTTTTCTGCCCAATTAATTTGTATACTGTGCAAACTAAATTCTAGGTACAGATATTCTAGTACGTACTCATTACATAATTAAATTTTCTATTAACAAACAAAAATGGGGAAGGAAAAGGAAAATTGACAAAAGACTCTCTGTTACTACCCTCGAAGTGAGAGGAAATTAAGTTAATTAAGATTTGATTCAATTTATTCAGAGGGGTCAAAACATTATTTTTCATTATGCAAACTTCAATAAGCTTTGGAGTAACCTATATATAACATTTTTGGATTTGTTTCTTTAGTAGTAGTAGTAGTAGTAATACTTTATTGTTTCATTCATTACACAAGAATTGTGCAATAAAGCGTTACAATAAAAAGATTTAGAGTTAGTCGACATAAGAGTCGTTATATTATATAAACTACATTCAAGATATTTTGCACAACTTTTTTAATAACAATACAAATTTAAAGAAATTTTAAAGATAAAAAAAAAAAAAAGTTCTTAGTCTGTTTTATAATAATGTTCATTATTCTGTTTTTCAATGCAGACTGCAGAAGAATACTTTGCCTACTTTACAAAAGAATATTGTGCACTCAGTTGGGGTATCATTCAATTTTTATCACATTATTGAAGCAGGTACCTAAATTTTAATGGAAAATGGACTTATGCCAGTTTCAAAATAAATGACTCAAATATTTATCATAAACACACTGTAACAGCTGCTTTTTACTAAGCAGCGCTTCAAACGTAGAGTTGGCCCAGACTGAACCCTCTTCAATTGGATCAAGAAATTTATTTTTAATTTACAGAACCCAGTTGTAGTTTATTGTTTAATTATCGCTGGAATGACTTAATATAAACATCCCATGAGGTGATTTTTAATTTGGATTTGCTGTTGGTGCGATAGTTAATAATTAGATAAGCTCATCGTACAATCAAGTTGGTGTCGCTATCGTAGTCTTATACTAAAAGAGAGAGAGTGAAATATTGTAAATTTCTTACCACTCAGATATTAATTAGTTAGTTTTTACAGGAGATATTCAAAATTAATACAAATTCATAGAAGGAAAAATTTAAAAACCTCGTAGAGGGGTTTAATTAATCAAATTAAGTAAAACTAAGATGAGACCTATTGCCACTTATTGTGTTAGCTGTGATTTTTATGAACTTTTAATTTTAAATATAAAAATTTAATCATATAGGTTTTCACAAGAACTTAGCCAATGTGGGGTAAATGGCAATTTTTGTATACTTCTACGTATTGCAGTTAATATTAAATAACACTTTTTTATATCTACGGATATGGCTGACTGATTTATTATTATACAATGTATAGATAAAGGATAAGATTTTAATAAGTTGTAATTTCTTCGTTTTTATTTAGAAAAGTCTAGGTGTCGCCAAGTTATAAACGTCAATATCATTAAGATAAAATCCCTATCTTTGCCAAAAATAATCCTACCCTTCAACATTTGGTAAATAAACAAAACTAGAAGAATAAGAAATTGGCACTCATTCTGAATTGAAATTGTATTACTAAAAAAATTATACTAAGATACTAAAGAATCTGAATAAAATCACCTTAAAAAACATACTTCATAAAGCTTAAAAAAGGATTAAAATATAAACCATATCCAAATATTTAACACTGGAAATTGATGGTTTTCACACTTATTATAAAATCGAATTTAACTTATATAAAACTTGATATTTTTCAGGTAATAATCGTCAGGTGATAAGAAAACTTATGCAGCAAATACATATATGGTATAAAATTTTAAAGTTAGTTATTCTAGTTTTTAAAAAGTTGTTCTAGTATTAAAAAACAGATTGTAGTTTTGTGTACGTCATACCTAAACTTTAAAATGTTATCTGGTTATAAAAATCATTAAAAGCTTTCACTTATAAATTCTTAAACCGTAGTCTATAAGACGGAACGGTGCCATCTATATTTCAATCTTATATATTTTTAAATATACTTCTGAGTAATCCAACTTTATGCTAGTTTTATTGACAAGTATTTTTGCAAATTGTGTTAATAACAGTTGAAGAATACATCTTAATTATCGTCTCTGTACTATATTATATGCAACTTAGGCACGACTGCAACATCTCAACTCTACAGCAACATCTCATCAGCAAGATATTTTAAAACGAAGATCAAGCCGTAAATAAAATAACCAGGGAAAATAAAAATTTAATTAGCAGAAAACAGCGTATATGTATAATTAAGGGTAACTAACTTATGAATTTCAAACTATAATTATTATTAGAAAACTACGCAGAGCAATTTTAAATAATTAATTGACGTAAAATAAAAATATAATGTGAAAAAAGAAATTTAACTAGTAATAATTAATTCTAGTTTTTAAATTTGTCTGAGAAAATATCATTGTCAGTAATAGTAATAGTAAAGTAAAAATAATTACAGAAAGAAGCACAACATCCAAATTCTAATCCTCAATAAAGAAATTAAAATATTAGAAGTATTCCACTGAAAATTGGATATAATTTCGAGATGAAGTAAAACTTCGAAATTAAATTGTGAGCTGAATTGAAATAGTTGGATCTAAAATTGTACAAAAGTACAATTTGGCACTCAGTTGAAAGCTTCAGGAGAAATTTCCAGAAATTCCATTAAATAACAAAACTTTTGTTCATCCTTCGACTAATTTGCACCAAAAGTGCACAGATACGTAATCCGTCTCCTCCCAAAATTGCGAAGTTTGCTTGTCGCATCCACGAGATAGATCCACCTTTTATCTTTTCAACTTCGGAAATTTATCCTGAATCCCGAATGTCGTCAAGGGGGAACAAGAGGAGAATATTTGACAGTATCCACCCCCTCGAAAATCGATCACTTAAAATGCAGAAACTTTCAGCCAAATGAATCTCAATTAAAGTTCAGAGCACTTGGATCTATGTTTCTATGTATCTCATCTTCTTCGCACCGCTCTGAGGACACTTAGAAACATAGAGCCAAAGGTTTAAGTAAATCCCACCCGTTCGTGACGTGGGTAACCTTTCCTCAGGACGTCCTCGTCCTTGGGGCGGAAGGGGAAGAAGACAAAGAAGAAGATGAAAACCTTTTTGAGTTAAATAGACTGGATGAGTGCAACTAACTAGAAATGTATAAAATGAATCGGTGAAGGGTCAGCAGAAGCATTCGGGAGAAGATTGCGAATAATATTTCCTTTTTTATCAGGGAAAAAACAAATTCCGGAACGATATCCCTTACGACAGATAACGAAATTCTGGGATGGGAGAAAATTTGCTTCATATCTGATAATTGGAATTCGTTCTTTCGACCGGACACGTCCTTCATTTGTAGATCCTGAGCCCGCATCCTGAATATGAATCCATTGAAAATGAAGTTCCCCGGAAAGAGGGAAAAAGGTGCAAAAAGTCCAGAGCGCCATTACCGCCATGAACGTCGGGACTGGTGGATTTGTTCGGGAAAGCAAACTATACATGTTCCCGGATTCCCGAACAGGAGGAGTGGGACGCTCCAATATGCGGCTGCCACGTCCTTGCGCTCACTCGGTCAATTCTCGGGAAGGGTGGATGCGGACATGACGCTGAACTGAGTCCTGCAGGAGAGGTTACTTTGTGCGCAGCATTTGATTATGGGAAAAATGTGCCTATCCCGTGGGGGAGATTCGCTTGTCCTGGAAGTTGTTTTGTCTTCGCAGGCAACGATGTAGGCTTCGGTCTTGAACCTTGTAATTGTGAAATTTTCACAACAGATAATGGGAACCTACCTTATATAATAAAAACATGTATATAACTAATTTAATTTTTAATTAAGGTCATTCCTAAATAACTGGTATAAGGACTCATGTGCTCCTTTTCCTTAAATCACTTTAATCGATTCCACGTATACAAATTAGTATTATGTGTAAATTTGTTCAACAATATCTCAAAAAATGAGAGTAATACAAATTTATAAATAAAAGGAGAAAAAAAAATTTAAAATCAAGTTTTTATATATGAGCCCTTTGTTTTGAAAGTGGTCTAAGTCTAATTATTTTACAATCCAGATATTCAAGGGTTTGCTTTTTAATAAATTTAAAAAAAATGGGAACTGATAAAAATGGAAGTAGTGTATAATTTACCAAACCAATCAGCCGCAAAACATTGTTTAAAGAATAATTTGTTCTGATGGCTATATGTTAAATAAACTTTAGCCACATTCAAAATGAATGCAATGACTTTTTTAGTTCTTTAAAGGAGATAAGGACATGGAAAAAATAAATATCCCTTAAAATAAAAATAGATATAGGATATGTAATTTTATGTTATAAAATTAAAATATTTCCAACTTTTATTGACTATAAAGGAAATGTAACATTAAAATTAATAATATTTTGCAATTAATAATTCAATCTTCTCCAATTTACGTATACGGACGGGATTTAAAATAATTATGGTGTGCAGTTGGCATATAGTATAATGAATCCATTAAATCGTTGTATTTTAGAGTTGCGATTGACCTATTTTTTATATAGGCTTAAACAAATACCTATATCTAGATTATATAATTAATAAAGTTATTATTATTTAAAAAAAAACATATCTGAACTAATCGAAAAAGTAATGCTTTAATAATAAAATATAAAGCTCTTATATCATAAAATGTTACTGCAAAATATAATTCACATCCATTTGAAACTCTCAAAATGAGGCTAAATCCATTTTCAAAATAATAATTTTAATAATTCTATTAAGGGGGGGGTATGGTTTGAAAATGACTTTTTAAGCAAATTTTTGTGAATTTTTTTTGGAAGTATGGCTACATTATTTTATTTTTAAATTAAATAGGCTTTTTAAGTATAATTCAAAGAATAATTATATGAATTTTCAAGTAAAAATATTAAGAATTGTGACAACGGTAGCCATTTTTCGCAGACACGTCCAAAAAAAAAATGAATTTGCGGTGGACATCAGAACTCGTCACTGGATAATCTGAAAAAAAAAATTTAAAAAGATTATCTTAGTTTATGAGTTTCTCGATGGAGTGACGTCGAGCTTTTCAATTTTTATCGATTTTTGAGTTTTTGGCATCACTTAGAAGTCAAAAAAACGAAATTTTTTGTAAAAAAAGTGCGAAAATCAACATATTTATTATTGTTTATAAAAAAAATATGCATAAAAAAAAAATTATCTCGACGTCACTCCACCGAAAAACTCATAAACTAAGATAATCTTTTTGAATTTTTTTTTTCAGATTATCCAGTGACGAGTTCTGATGTCCACCGCAAATTCACTTTTTTTGGATGAATGTGTCTGCGAAAAATGGCTACCGTTGCCACAATTCTTAATATTTTTACTTGAAAATTCATATAATCATTCTTTGAATTATACTTAAAAAGCCTATTTAATTTAAAAATAAAATAATGTAGCCATACTTCCAAAAAAAAAATTTCACAAAAATGTGCTTAAAAAGTCATTTTCAAACCATACCCCCCCCTTAACCAGCTAATTTTAACGTTACAAAATCTTAGTGATTTTAAATATAGTAGTTACAAATTGCTTCAAAATGTAAAGATATTTAAAAATAAACGGCTCATATATGTATAATTTAAGTATTATTTATAATATGTATAATTTATAATATCTTGACGCTAAAAACTAAAACGGACAATTAATGACAAGTTATACCTACAATAGCTGTGAAATGAAGAGAAATGGTAACACTAAATAATATATAACATTTTCTATTTTGTACTCTTATTCATTTTATACTTTTTAGTCTAGATTTCTTTCATAGTTTATCGTATTTTACTCATCAAACCCTTTTATTCGACACCCATGTCAAGGAGGGTGTGAAGAAAAAAGTAATCTGCCATATTGGAGCAGCCGCCATATTGGATTTAGGATGATATTAGATACTACATTGTCATGAGGCTTATGTAAGTCTGTCAGATATCATAAAAATCGGATAATAGAAAGTGAGTTAAAATTCCAGTACAAAGCTTGCATTGGAAAGACATACAATACAATACATAAGAACGACTCAGGTTAAATATGAGATAATAAAAAGACTATTGCCTTGTAAATTTCTTACAAAATATTTAAGAATAGTAAAAGATAGAAGAGAACTTAATAAGTTTAAATGAAGAAATTCGCTTGTGGTTGAATATTTTATTTGCTAAACATTATATTTTTTAAATTGTAAGGTCAAGTATTAATGAAGTAAAAATTAATACCCATTTATGAAACACAAGAAAATTTTAGATAGCTCTTGTTTCTGTTCTTCAGAATAACGAATTTAAAACTCTTCAGAAATCGCCCGATCTATATCTGATTTTATGAATTTTAAAGTCGATTTAAATGTATGTACTTATATTTAATTAAATGTTGTTTTAGTTCTATACAAAAAATATTTAAAACAAAGTTCCATTCTATAATATTTTTTAGAGCTCTCTGACTATTCTTGAGTTTGAGGCATTTTTTACAATATACCTACCTATATATATATATATGATATCAGAAGTGATATAATGTAAATTCAACCTAACACTTTTAATTATTGATATATCATGCTCGTATTTATTCATTTTAAACATTAAAATATAAAGTCACTATCAAATAGATTTTCTGTTCTTCTTAATGGTACAAAATTTAGTTTAGGTCATCAAAAAATAATTCCTAGAATATAATTATTGTAAGAAATGTTGCGATAGTTATAGTTATATCCTATTATTGATAAAAATTAATTTGATCACTGTGTAATAATATAATCTCTATTTTAAAAATGGTAGGAAAAACTTTCTTTGGATATATTTTTCTTTTTTGATTTAATGATTTGTGATGACAAGAGTTATAGTCATAAAAAAAACTATTTATAAATCTCATTGAATAGTTTTAATTTTGTCACTTTTAATACCTGTACTGTTTCACAGATTATTTTGTTCTAAAAATAAAAATATTTAAACTTAATTGTTATTTCTCACTTTTATTTAGTTTTATTTTTTTGTTAAAGCTACCTAAGTTCCAAAGAGCCTAACTTTTATAAACTTTGATTTGATGTCCCACTCGTTGGATGGGTTCTAAAAATTCAAAAATGTTAAGTATCTAACACATAAATCGTTTCGCCATTAAAAGCAATTTGAAATTCACGATATAATCATGTATGCATTTTTGTACAAATAATGTTCCATTAGTTCTTGTTAATCCTAAAATACCTTCATTCGTTAATTTCTTAAAGTAGACGAACATGCGTTTTTTAACAAGCACACAATCCGTCTTGACCCACGCGTGCCTTCACGCGAACTTGTAATTTTTTTCTATTTTAGATCTCATAAATTAAGCCCACGCTTCTCTAGCTTAAAAAACACCTCCGACAAGCAGCCAAGCTGCGATTGTTTGATCTTTAGCTAGAAAATCTTGAAAACAATGTTCAAAAAAATTTTAGATCCATGCGGGCGTGTTTTTTTCTTAAATCACATTCGTTCCTTGTTTTCATTTTTTTTTTTTTAAAGAAGACATTGTTTTCAGGGTTCACTAAGGGTAAAGAAAAATGGCTTCTTTCAAAAAGGTCATCTGTATAAGTATTGTAATGGAAAGGAAAACTTATACAACCATACAATAATCTGTAAGGGATACAACGAAAGGGCGGTGACGATCGTTTTGGTACAGTAATAGGCAAAAGTTATTTTAAGAAGTGATTTGAATTTTTGTTAAAGCATAGTGTAATAATTTTCCAAGAGTTATCCACATATCCATAATGATGTATAGTAAAAAAAACAACTATGTTTATAAAGTGACTTCGTAGAGGAGAGTTTACAGATCATTTTTCACTTCAAACTCAATGGGGCAAGATGAGATAAGAATTATTATAAAGTACTGTAATTGACTACATAAACTTAAATCTATTTATGTTAATGCCTTTGAGGCATAGACTTACTCAAACGTTTAGAAAACAATTCTGAAAGTAAGCGTTGAAGAAGATAGATAGATCGACATATTTCAGAAGGCGATTTACAGATTATTTATACATAAAGAATCTCAATTTAGAGTTTAGAGTTCATTCATCTACGAGTATAAGATTTTTAATGTAGACTAGCAAACGAGGGTTTGATTTTAAACATTCATAATTTTGGGAAAAAATATAATTTGAGAAACATCATGCTTTCAAATTTTCTGAAAAAGATTTTGTTAGCAATTGCCCTAGTTTTTGCAGCTATTAGTTCTAGTTCTGCTGAATTGCATAAAATAATCATCTTGAGTATTTTCTTTTGCTTAATTTGCAACTTTATTATTGGAACCTTATTGGTGGTCAGCTAATGTCGAAAATCTTAAATAAAAAGTAAAATCCACGTTTAAATTAATTGCTGAAAACACATTGGAAAACAAATTTTATTCATTGCTCTGAAGTGTAAGAAATAAATGTAAATTCTCATTATTTTTTCAGACAAAGTAATTTAGTTTAATTTTAGCAATAAAATTAATATTTCTTCAACAAATGATACTGTTCGAAAAATTTTCCAGTATAAAGAGGAATGCAGACGAATTTACAAAAAAAAAAAAAAAAGAGATGTACATGATATGCAAATAAAAACATGAATATTAATTGGAACAATGGCAACATCTTAGAAACTTTAGGACCTATGTACACCCTTTGTCAGCTGAAAAAACATAATAAATTTATGTAAAACAGCAGTAAAGTATAACAGCAGTTGTTATCGTAAGCTTTATTGGTGAAATAATACAAAAAGATGTTCATAAGTATATTTATTCATCATAATAAACATCTTCGTCTTCCGAGTTATTTAAATCTAATTTTCGATCTTCACATGTTGTTCTTAATGGCCTGTAAAAGTCGTGTTTAATTGGAGGCATTTTAATTAATGTTGCTTGTGTTTAACCTTTTAACCTTTCTAATTATTAAAAATTGTTGTTCTTACAAAATCTGTATCTTGAGTAATTATAATTATAGCAAAAGTAAAGCTATCATTGTTATTCAAAAAGCGTATTAAAATTTAAAAGCGATTAGAGTTATTATACAACTATAGTTACAATTATTATCAATTTGTTGTTTTTTAATGTTACCAACACATATAGGAATAAGAAGAAGAATGTAGTTTTTATTTTAAAATTTATGTAAAAATAGTATTTATAAAACGTAAACTTAATTAATGACTTCTGAATTTATTATACAAGATATTCAGAAGACATAATAGAAAATGCCGCAGAAAAAAACGAAGCAACGAGTAAAACTCTTTAATAATTAAACAGAATATTATTTATTTGATTAAAATTTATAAAAATTAAAAAATACCAGAAAATGGGTTTAATCGCATTGACTTATGACCAGCTCAAAAACAAATTTTCGTCAACTGGCCGGAAAGGTGCAACTGACTTAATTGTTTTCATTTCAAAATCATAAATAAGTCAAAATATTAAAGTAATTATGTTACCAAATTAAAGGTTGAAAGGGTTATTTGCCTCTAAACGTCAAGTACCTAATGAAAACTGTTACATTAGAAAATAGATTTTTTCCTGAACGTATTCTCACCAAAATGTCCTTTCGTTAAATTTAATAATATTTTGAGAAATTTATACTTATAACGAAATAAGAAAAATCTGATAGGATATGCAATATTAAATATTATACCTATACCATACCTAAGAATATTACAGAAATATGCCACACGTTGCCACAAGTTATAGTGTCTTATTAAATATTCTCCATGCGGACGAAATTGAATGGCACTGTATAGTTTGTCCAAGTGTAGCCGTACTCAATATAACCAAAATGAAATATTCCAAATAGGTGAAAGGAAGCCACGTTCCTCTCGTTATCTAACCGCATCTGGCCGAGGTAATCATAGCGAAAGCAGCGTTCCAAACATAAGTCACCACATGAGACCTTGTTATATTCGAGCTGAGCTGAGAGCATACCGCATCCCTTGCATTATTGAATTTAATATTGCAAATCATATTTACATATCTTCCTGTAGGATGACATCCCAGATCTCATTGATTTTGTCTGGGGGACATATCAGGTGTATGCCTGGGGCGCAGCCAGAAGAGGAGCCAATGAAGGCTCCGGGATAGATATGAATTATGCACTCGAAGAATCGACAGATTCCTTTAAAATTCATGAGCAACGCTCTGACAGGAAGGCCCAGCCAGAGGGAGTGACTATGACTCGACAGGACGGGACGGGACGGGACAGGACGGAATAGGACGGGATGTGCTGGATATGGGGAACGACAGGAAATTGGTGTTCTCCCCCCGACCACTCCCTGTAATTACTTGTTAAACCGTACGTCGATAGATATTAACAGGAAGGGCCACGTCGGCCCAGACGGAAGTCAATAATTTTCCCTTCCTGGCAATGATATTAACCTCGTCCAATTTAAGGTAAGCACATAATAACAGCAAGGAGGAAGAACTAGCAAAACAAATAAAACCACATAAATTACAGGGAAGACCTAAGAGGCGAGGGTGAGCCCAATTGCCGGTTTGCCGGGATCCTGGGATCCCGGGATGCTGAGGCTCCAGTTCGCACAGCTTCTTGGCCTCATCTTAGGTGGATACCAGCCAGAAATGCTCGGTCCCGCTGTTGTCGTCGACGTCAACTTCGACATCTTTCTTGCCTTTTCCCTACTTCGTCTGGGTTATTTTTCCTAAGATAACTTTCGGGGACATAACACTAGAGCACTACTTGTAGCTTGACAGCACAACACAAACAAAGCACTTACCTCTTCCGCCCCGGTTTCGTGCCAAGCCTCTTCCATATAGCTACATCAATCCATCCGCCATATTTTTCCACTATGCCCATGTTTGGAGCTAAAGTCACGTATATTTTATTTATTTAGCAAAATAGATTGGGGTTGGACCGAACCTTATACGATATTCAGTTGCTGTACTAGTCATATGTATGGAAATTTAGATCCACAGCGAATCTACTTCCAGTAGTCCCCCCCCCCGCATCCCATTACATTCCACCCCGGATCAGGCATATGAGCAAAAAAATAGCTACTCCTTTAAACCCTCGTGCACCTTCGCTTAAACATGGGGTAATCCATTACATGAGAGACGAACGAAAAAAATTAAGGTGAGGAAGTTTTTAAGAAAGGTTCACTCGAGGTTCGAGGACCCTGAGAATTTCAAATAGCTTCCAACAAAATTTGAATACCCAGAAAATTTGTTCTACGAAATTTCTAGGGATGTTACTCACATGTAGAAAGGAAGGAAGGAAAGTGACGATATTCATTTAATATTTACACAATTTTTGGTGGAGGCGTATTTTCCACGAGCTCAAATTATATATGAAAAATCTACCTGAAGTATACCTAAATTTAGATAATCACCCTTCCTCAACACTTGCAAAGGTATCCCGTCAAATCAAATATTTGTGCACAAAATTAGTTCAGCAGGGATAATTGGATATGAATTCTACCATAAGTTGGTTTTAATTCTCTAAACTTTTCTAATATATAAATTATCAAAGAATATTATGTGGTAAAAAACAATATTCAGTTTCATTGAAGTTTTTGAAATATAAATGTAAATTTATTAATTTAATTTAAAATACTGAAATGAATTAAATTTAGCAGGTATAAAAATTATGACGTATAAGTTTTGCATTTCGTACACTCGGAAAAAAATCTTCCCATACCTAAGGAGGACTATAAATAAAAAAAAAATGCGTTTTTTAATACGAGCCTATACTAAATTTTTCTAAATTTAAATTCATGGAACTCTTAATTTTTTTAAATTATTAAATTAAATATGATAGCAAAATAAATCACTCTAGAAAGTAAAAAGTTTTGTGTAGAGCCTATACAAAATCGTTTTTAAAATAAAACTAATAATTACTAATTTCATTAAGAAAAATGGGTATATAGATTAAAAGTAAACATGAGTAAATAAAAGTAAACATGAGTAAATAAAACTTCTTAAATGTTTGTAGCAGCTTTAACAACAACTTTAAAAGAATTTGAGCGCAACCAGAGGCTCTATTACATAATGCAATTGCGATGAAAATGTTGATTTCAGTGCAACTACCTTAATTTTTAAACACAAGAAAATTATAACCTTTTAAGAACGTTTTTGACATTCATTCAACAAAATGGGTTTTATTATCACAATGAAAATCGTTTTTTTTTTAATGAATAGGATAACTTAAAATGTAAAATGAAAAATATTTTTAAGACTATGTGGAAGAATTACTCTTAAAAAAGTTTTCATTTACTCTAGTTAAATTTTACTAAATATAAAACAAATTGGCGATTTTTGTATTATAATCATATTTCCTTTAATTATAAAATCGATTTTTCTCTGATTGTATTGCAGCGAAAAGTAGAATTAAATGTAAATATTTTTGTTATAAACGATCTTAAATTCAGAACAATGTAAGAAAGTTACAGCAAATAATCACTTTTATGAAAACTAAAAAGATGAGTTTTAAATATATTATTAAAGGGTGAGATGATTAGAAACTAAATAATACTGGTTATTTTTGGAGAGAAATTTGACACGATTTCTGCTGCTTTCAGTAATTGCACCTCACGTAACAAAATTTGATTAGGACACTCCATAGAACGTATTGGTAAACATATGTTAGAACAGGGATACCCTGTATGAAGCGATTACAAATAGGTTTTGTAACCGAAAACTAAAAAATCGACCATAATTTGTTATTATGTCTACATGGGCATTCTTATAAATATATATGTAGCAATATTAGCATTTAAGTAATAAATAAATACTTAGAGTAAAAAATTGATAGCACTTATTTCGTTATAAAAGCAATCATTTCATACATCAAATTTTGTATTAAATACAAACAATAGTACGAAATGTATTGTACCACAATGGCAATACTTTTGATTCAGAAATAAATATGGTTAAAAGGGAAAATAAAGTATCTCGTTTTGAATACATTTACAATGTTGATTCAAAAATTTGTTTCGTCAAATTAACGATGAAAATTGGCATTGGCACCAAATCATATTGATTTAATGTTGTTATTTCCATTGTTTTTACAACGTTTATCTCTCAGTCTCAGTGTAAAAGTTAAGAGCGTTTAACTTTTCAACTGCTATCAAAAATAATTTTCAAAAATTTAATATTATACTTCAGCATTTAAGAAATGCAATGAAGGTGTTCTGAATAAAACTGATTGTAAAAAATATTAAGAAGATATGCTGAGTCGGAGGTTATAGTTAAATTTACAAACTAAAATATCAGCTCAGTGAAGTTTAGATATGTAAATCTTTACATATGTTTTACATTTGTTTAACGAAAATTTGAATGCTTCTATACTTCCAGACCATTTGTTATTTCATTCATTATGTAACACAATTTGAAGATTCCATCCTAAAATTTTGGTAAGAAGTATAACAAATAGTAGATTTTCAAATACAATAATATAATGAGATAATATCGGCTTGAATAACATTTCCATCTTCTACAATATTTTCTCTCCTTTTATTCAAACACTTTGAGAAACCCCTCAGGGATAAAAGAAGAAAACTCCACGACCGATCAAGTGAAATGATTTGTCAGCAATGCTCACATGCTCTTTTTTCGTTTTATATACATTGCAATGCGAAAAACTGAACCCAAAATGCTTAGTTTCTTCTCCGCTCGATTGAGTAACTCTTGAACCAGAACAGAACTAGAATCAATTCCATTTACCTTTTTTTCTGATGTCATCATTTTCTCCTTTTAGAAATCGATCAATGTAAATGAAATGCTTTCCTGTTCGCTCTTCGTAACGCACCTCTCTTTTTAATAAATATTTAATTTATTTCCAAAAACAGGGGCAAGATTAGTGAGAAACTTTCTCAAGAAATTACCCCCAAGGATATATGAAAATGGGACAAGAGGGAAGCTGTTGTGCGTGTATATTTCCTTTTCCGCCTGCACCAGAACGAGGATGGGTAATACTCTTTTGGTGAAACAATATTTTTCGCTCAATAAGACTTCCTCGGGTTGCTCGACGTTATCCAGTGAATTGTGAATGCGAAATTTATGCCTTGGGACAACTTATTTGCAGTAAATTTAGGTCGGAAAGAGCATGTATGTGGGAGCTGTGCCTTTTTTTAGAAACAACCAACTTGGCAATATTTATTTTCCTGGGTTTTTTTTCTGAGTAAAGTGAAAATACAGCCCTTTACGTAAGTTTTTTCATCGGATATGAGCGAGAAATTCAGATCTATGAAGAACCATTTTGATAGTATAAACTTCCCGCCTGGGTTTAGATATTTTATTTGTCACCCCTTTGAATGAATATTTTATTATAAAATACTGTATCATAATTATATTATGATGCTGCATCAAATAATTTCTATCATTATCTATGTGAAACAAAAACAAAATTTTGGCGTAAATTTGATCCAAAATAGTATACATTTGGTGTAAATTTGTTATAAATATAGTAAGGCTATTTATAAAAATTATAAAGACCTAGATTAAAATTATACGAACAACTAGTCGAATTTAAAATAATTAATATTTTAGAATAAAATTAATAAATCATTGTCTTAGTTCAATAAGATTTGTAAGATTGATTTCATTGCTGTTGATATAAAAAGCAAATTCGTATAAAATTTAAATCTAAATTCAAAATTTTCTCGTATAAATTGTTTTGTTTAATTTCGACCTTAATGTTCCTACATACCACATAGAAATTATACACCAATTGTGTACTACTATTTTACTATACAGGTGAAAATAACTTAAAAATATATCAATTATAATTTTTGTTAACTTTAAAAAAAAAAAAGTAATTCTTCCTTAAAATTGTCTAAATTTATTCTTAATTTTGTATTTTATGTAACTAATAGTTAATATTCACAATAACTATTATATATAAGAGCCATTCACAGGCGAAAGCGATTTATATTGGACCCGTATAACTTCGTTTCATATAACGCTTCGGAAAAATTGTGACTTTGTTCTTACAACACGATTAAAGAATGAGACAGATATTGCAATTTTTTTTTTTTCGCGTAGTGTCTTAAGCCTGATTATTAAAGAAATTTTTAAAAATATATAACTAATGAGTTAATCACTGTGGTTTGTGAATGCCTAATGTATTTTTATAATCTAAGTGACTCGTACAACACGGATTCATATAACACAGAATGTTTCTACATTATTAAAGGAGGGTCTACACTACTTCAATTTTAGAAGTTTTTAAAAATGCAGGATTTTGTAAAAACAATATCCTACTTTTGTTTTTTTTAAGAAGAATTTTGAGTATAATTAAGAGACATCTTACTCTGAAAGCTTTTACATATATACATATACTTTCAACATTTAAAGCATCACTTTTTAAAGCTTGTGATTGTGGTCCAAAAATGGGTAAATTATATTAAGGGTCTGTTTCTTCATCTTGTTATGACAATCCGTGTCGATACACCGAGTTAAGTTCTGTCTGAATTCATGTCTATGTCTGTGAGCCTAGCTAAGTAGTATAACAGTTAAAAAATTCAAATTTTGGGTTAACTTCGTGAGGTAGACTGGATCAAATTGGTTGTATTAACACGTTGGCGATGGCGTGTACCACCGGTGGTACATAACCTATAAAAGCGTATGTTTAATAGTTAGCACCGTCGCGAACACGTTAATAAACAATTCTGAAATTAATTAACAATGCCAACTACAAAATGTTAGTATACTTAATTTTAACCGTTATAGACATATGTTCTTGAGAACATCTTTTTATTGCAGGGACTGAAGAAAACGGTTCGAAATTAATTGAACTGTGAGGCAGAATTTAATGACGGAAAATAATGTACTGGGATCATTAGAATTTTATAAAATTGTTTAATGTTATTAGCAGACAAAATATTCATTCAACAAACATATTCGCATTTATTTCTCCTTTCTCAGCGCTGCAGTTTAGTCCTCTATTTAAGTCAACTTCAAATGTCAAACGTCAAAATAAGAAACCACTTCGAATAGATTAGCTTTGATTTCGTTTTAATTTTTATAATAATTCAGCTTTTTTGCTTACGTCATAAACTATCATAACAAGACAAAGACGAAACCGAAGGCTTGGATTCGAATAAGTCCTAATGGATTTATTAATGTTGTCATTTTTAAAACAGGCTCAATTATGCAGCAAAGATTTTTTTGGTTCACTACGTTTGACATACTTCAAAAAGATTAGTATTCTAAAGATATTTTTGAGTGATGATAACACACATTAAAATACAAAATGTACATATAAAAAGGGCCACCATAAAAAATTATAGTTACGTCATTTTCTATGATTCATTCTGGTCATATTACGTATGCATGGTGTTAATGAGAAACTTTGATGTCTATACTCTATTTATTAAAGACATTTATACTTTTAGCTCGTATCTTTAATTTATTACATGTTCTCTAATTACTCAAATTTGTATTCAAACACCTCCAGGTGATTTTAAATTTGATTATACCGTACATATTAAATATAGAAATAAAAATAACAAAACTCTATCGACAGGATGTATGTCCATAACTCTTGGTCTCTAGACAGAAGGAATCATAACTCGGGGAGATATGATAGGTACCAATAAGCATAATTTTCCAATAACTCTCAAGATGACAGCATGCCAGGAACAAGATAAAAAGATAAAAATGTACGAGGAGCCAGAAACAATGTCCTTTATATCCGGTCGAGGATCCAATGAAGGTACAACCCTCAGACAGCTTTCGCTGAGTTATCCTATCCGTGCTTCGGAATTAAGTAGATGATGGTCCGGGGGGCGGAGAGATCGTGATAGAGGCACTTGTCGTCGTTGATATAAAGTCACTTTCGAAAGTGACGTGGCTCGACTTCAATCAGCCCTCAGGTATTCAAAAAGGGTTCACATTGTTACCAGAGAGCAAACACTGATTGGTTCGACGGCGAAATGCTGTCATTAGCATTTTTAGAACATTTTAGCCCTACCCTCGAAGAATGTCAAAGGTTGCTGGTGATGATGGCCGTTAAAAAAACACTCGACAGCACCTTTCGCCGAAAGTTGTCGATTTTCTAAAGTTTTCTTATCTCTAAATAAGATCAAGTAAGCGAAAAGTCACGTGACCGTGACTGAGTGATACTTTGAGGAGCCAAAGTAGAAATTAGCAATGTTTCTATGGAAATTGTCTCGGGGGCGAGGTAGGGTCTAATGGCAGCAAAATGAGCACCTGAAGGAAAGCTTAAACATGTTTTTCCAAGAAATTGAGTTAATTTTTTGACCATGCCTACACTTTCGCTCCGTTCTCCTCCCTGTCAGGTTAATTTTTGGGGTGAAATGGGAATTATCCTGTGGAAGGGGTTTAACAGCACAGACAGGCACTTTTACCGACACCATCTTATTCCTTCTTGTTTCACCTGTTTCACGTGCCTAATGATGAAATTACGCAAAGTAACTTCTGTAGATTGAAGTGAACTTGGAGATTATGTCGGAGGGTATTTCTCTCTTTCTGTACCTATTAGAAGAAATTCGACGTCAACACAAATTGCGTTGCTGGGAGATAGTGAACAAACTTACAACTTGCAATTAGCTCAAAGGGAAATCAGCAGTTTCTTCAAAATAATCTAGACATGAAGGAATTTGTAAAAGGGTTTTGCAAATATAAAAAGATACAATAGGGGTGGGTTAGTAATATTATCATTACTTAATAAAACTTAGTTGCCTTTGAAGCAAACATATAATTTAATGAATACTTTAATATTTGTTGGATGTTGTCTTATAAGAAATAAAATAATGTGTCAAAAATTGTCCTTCAGGAACAGATTGAGTCTGAGATCTCCTCAATGATTTCAATGAAATTTTATATTAACATCTGCATCCAAATAGTCAAAGCAGACCATGAGAAACTTCAATTAAAATATCATTCAATCAGTGATGATAAATGATTTTGTTTTAATTTTTAATTACCACTTACTTTCAGGTTTATGATTAAAATTCCTTAGATTGTTGGAAAATCGATAGAAAGGACATCTACTATAATTAAGAAAGGGCGTAAATCAATTCCCTTATTTAAATTTAATGATCTGAGATATGTTCCCTCCTAGTTCTGAAAAAGCTGAACTACTTGCACAAAAGTTTTCAAGTAAACTTAGCAGTCCCCAAACCATTGTCTTGTTTAAAATTCTATTAATAAATTAAACAACCAAAGCTGATTAAAAATATAATAAGGGGCTTTCGTAAAATTGCTCACTAACTTTGTATAAAATGTTAAAATTTAGCTTAGCATTAACTTCTTTGGTAAGAAAGTTTTTACAAAATTGGTCATTTGAAATGTTTATTACATGTTCCAACCTCAGGTGTACCTCAAGGATCTGTCTTGGGTCCTGTACTATAAAACATCTGTACAGCTGATTTTCCAAGTATAACCAATTGTGACTCATATATATTCTCGAAGGATATTTGAATAATTGGAAAATAGAATTTAACCCCAACAAAACGCAAGCCTTGTTCCTTATTCGGAGAAATTCATCATTCCTATCGAATAGTAATTTGTGGGCTAATGGAGGTGATATTATCTTGAATGAGCATGCCAAACATATTGATAAAAAATTCACCTTTGCAAACCATGTAAAAATAGTTCTTAATTTGTTTACCCTTTGATTAATAGACGATCAACATTCAGGAAAATAAGCTCATAATATATAAAGTTATATTTCAAACACTCAGGCATTTTATACATTTTTTTCCTTAACATTTGTATTAACAAACCAAAAAAACACTCTGGCCACATTAATGAAATAATAATATAGGTACATTAAATATATTCTTAGATTTTCTAAACACCATTTGTTCATTCATTTCATTCAGAACTTGCTTTAAGAGCAGAACCGTGTTCATAAAATTATAGTAATCAAAAGTTCATTAAGTCTCTACAGATATTGCACATTATTTCCGCTCATTATCATCTTTCACACTGTAAAATTTAATGCTTGAATAAAATTACTCTTGAAATGTTTTTCTTAATTTGCAAGGATGCAGAAAACAGACAAAATAAGTAAAAAACTATCAAAAAGTCTATAACTTAAATGTTTTAATAATATTCTGATGATCATGTGCACCTGTCCTACACCTCGGTAGTCTTGTATAATATCGCTGAACAAATGGCGAATATAATTTAAAGAAAGACATCTATTACTAATAAAAATAACTCGTTTTTGATAAGGTCTCGTGTCTTTTATGTAGTTCAAGTTTACTGAACCACGTAATAGGATAATATTGTGACAGCACCGCATTGCGTTTAAAATATATAGACCGATATACATATTAATAGTTCTAATTGTTAATTAAATATACTTTAATTACTTACTTTCAATTAGCCATGAAATTTTCCTAGCCGGGATCGAACACAAACAACACCATTACTTGCGTCGTGTAGTTAAACTGAAATAAAATGGAAATATTAAAATTATTACTTTTAACCATTTCATTTCCTAATTGTGGATATAATGGTAATTTTAAATTAAAATTAAAATTTTGCATTTGCCGTCAACCTAAATTCAAGTTTCGCTTGATTGAACTAGATTAAAACAAGATTTTTTTAAAGCAAAAGTTGTCATGTTAAAACCAACCTCATTATCAGTTTTTGCTTTCTCTCTTGATCGAAGCGTTAAAGCCGCCCGAAATTGATGCGGAGATCTCTTAATTGTGACATTTTATCAGATATATATCTCCTAATTATGACATAAACAACAACATTAAAATAATTAATACTCAAAAAAAAAGATGCCATAAACAAAAAGGCCGGTCAAGCTCCCTCAAAACAAGCCGATGGCCGTGAATCCGTGCGCCCGTCTCAAATTGGCCAAGAAGATAAGAAGATGCACGAAAACTCCACCCACAGATAAGCGTAAGACAGCGAGCGCATGCCAGCGGATAAGACGACGTAGGTCACGGCGAACTAGCCGGCGACTCGCGTCAACTCGCGCTGATGCCGCCGCTCCCATTGGAGGTGAACGCAGCATCCGGCATCTTGGGTCAGCCGATAAGAAGAAGCTCGCTCAAGGCCCGGCTCCCGCGCGATTTGCTGATAAAAACGTGGGAAGATTGTCATACAGGCGCTCTGTGGGAATTTTCACTTTCTTCTTATTTTAGATCGAATAAAAACTGCCTATCGCCTTTTCGAAGGCAGTTGACTATTGAACTTTCGATTACACGGCATCGGTTGTCATGATTGTTTCTAATCCACTAAAATAGATTCATAAAAAAAAATTCTCGATGGTTACAGCATTCTAGTCAGTTCCCAAAATAAATGAACATAACATAGATAATTGTCAGTCGTTGCACCATACTCAATTTACAGCTTGTCATAATTTTTTTAATCGTATAAAAGTATTAATTTACAACATTAAAACAACAATTGTGCTACAATAAACCATTAGAAAGTATGATAGTAGTCATTTCAGAATAAAACATATATACATATATTTCCCGATTCTACATAAGAAACGCTTTACTAATCGATTGCTAGGAGTGTCCTGTTCAACGTTTATACTGACACTCTCCGTCTCCCCCAAGCTCACATTAAAATGACTCCCTCTCCAACAATATCGCAGTTGCAGTTTTTTAGAGGTTCGCTCACTTAAGTAATTATAGGTTATTGTAAGATCATTGTAGGACATCGAGCAAGGACCAATTCATAAGAGAAGGATAGCACCTTTCCAAAAATATCCCACTTGTTAGGATATATCTAAATATCGGCATAACGGCCGAGGGTCTCAAACTAAAAATTTATCGAAATTTTTATAAAAAATTGCGGTTTTATTCTGCTTTTAATCGACTTAAAAAAAAGGACTGTGTTTTTTTTTTACGTTACGCGATATTTTTGCTGATTGTGAACCAATTTTAATGATTCTTTTTTATTTAATAGGTTATATCTCTAGGGTGGTCCTATTTAAAGAAACCCAAATTACTGTAGGTTTATAAACTTGCCTTGGCTGGCACCGATTCCACCGACTGATCAGATATTGTAAATATTTAAGTATCAATAATTTTGTATATTGTCCTTTAATGCTCTTTTATTTTCTTAAGTAATAAAAAATATTATTTTTAACTTTTTAGTTTAAGTTTGTACAAAATTTTAAAAGTCGGTTTTTATTTTTTTGTGAAAATTTACTTTTCATAAAAGTTTTCTATGGAAAGGATTAATTTTTTTTTCTAATGGATCATACATTCGGCCAACGACATTTACCCTGACTGTATAAATTTAAACTATAAACAATTCTAGGGTTTAATATTACTGAGTCTATATTTTTTAATTGATTCTTGCTCAAACTAAAATCTGTTATATAAAATTATTTATTATAGGAGGTCTTTAATTTAACTACCTTAAATATCTCATGACGACAGTCAAGTCTACATTTATAACGTGGTAGTTCTAAACGATTCTGCCACCGTAAGTCATACAGTGCAAAAGCGTCATTTATGTGCCGAATAAGACGGGGACAATACCTCCCATACCCATTTGTTGGCATTGGAGTCCCATAAATAAAGCCCTGAGAACATAAGTATCCCTTATATCCTAATGAATTCTAGTATGGAGTTATTTTTATTAACAATGTGGTGAATATGATGTTTAAAATCCAGTTTTCGGTAAAGTACTAAGCCTAAATCCATAATGTGATCCATATTACTTAAGGAGGATTCATTCAATGAATAATAAAAATCTACAGGTACTATGACTTTTCATGAAAAAGACATCGTAAAACATTTATCCAAATTCAAAAGGAAACAGTTACACCACTCCACAAAATGATTAAACTTTAGACGACACTGTATACTGTACTGACTTTCAGCGAGTTTTTGCTTTATCTTAAAAAATAGATATTCTATCAATTTTGTAATAAAATCACACATTTTTCCGCAGTTTGTGTCATTCAAATGAAATTTTCTAGCACTAGTATTATTTTATTGAACAAACTATTGATACCATGTTAAAGAGAATTAATTTTTTTTTTTTTTTTTTTTTTTGAAAAATGTCTCTACAAAATTACACTTAAAAAACTTACGCAAATGGCTGTGTAAAAATAAACTTTTCTTGTGTAAAAGTATATTACACACATATGCGGAAAATTACACATAAAATATGTAAAATTGCTTTTAAGATCAGTGTAAATCTACATCCAGTTTTTAGAGTGTATAGTTTAAAGAAAACTACCCATCCTATCTTTAGCCTTTCCATCCCTAGGAAAGAATAAATTCAACAACCCCAAAAACGTTAAAATGGGAGATTTTCCTACCTGTTTGTAGGAAAGAAGTGCTATTAATTTTGTTCGTGTAAATGGGAGTTGAGAACCGTTTTTGCTAAAAAACTGCTGGGGACACATATGGGCAAGAAAAAAGGATTGCCTCTATATGTAAACATATTACATGGTATGCATGGGATGCATGGCATTTGTGAACATTTTTTTGTAGCTCAGTTAAAACACTGACTAACAAAAATCAGTGTTGATTTTTATAACAATAATTGGACACCCTGTGAGCATCAGCCTGTAACAAATTTTAACCTTTATACTGTACTATGTAGAACCAACTACATCATAATGATATGTGTTACTGCTGCAAATAAAGTAACTTTGAGGGTGTACCATGCACATGGACGAATGGTAAAATTTCAGGCAGAACATATTGCTGCGGACTTTTAAGATTTCAGACCATTGTTCGCTTGGGTGGATTCTACCCCATATGCTGCCTGCCCTAAGTTCGTAATAGAGGTGTGCCGTGTAAGGGTTAATGTTAAACAGTATATTATTTTAGGCTTAAGAGTTGCTGCAAAATGAACTAAATGACGCATGAGAAAAATTCCAGCAAGTGCCGACAATAAAACTTTTTGCAACATCCATATATAGGTACATAGTATACATATATTTAAAATTAGCATAAAACCTTCATTCCTGGCCCCAGTTCCCAGCCTGATTAAAATTCTTAGAAACTAACTTTAGAAGAGTTCAAAAAAGAATGATTAAAAAAGAAACACATCTTGGGACATGATTTATGACATCGGCCAGAAAAAAAATTAGGGCTATAAACAAATTTGGTTCCTGAAAAATCGTTGTTCCTTGAGCTCGTCGTCGGAGGAAAGTGAGCGTGCAATAAACTGAAAAAAATCGAAAGTGAAAGAGTTAAACGGTGACCGTAGCTAACGAGCGGCAGCTTACCTAAGTCGGTTTATTGGCCGCAATAAATCGTGAGCCCTTGCGATGCTGCGAAAAGGGTAAATATTTTTGTTTTTTGCATGCTGACTAATAAACAAAAAAATCTCATTGTGTACCGCAGACTTCTGGCAGCAGGAATGTGAAGTCATGGCGTATTTCCATTACCGTTACGTTTTTCATCCTGACTAAAAAATAAGAAAAAAGAATTTACTTAAGAAAAGCCGAGTTTACACGGGTGGAAGTAGTTCTTTCAAATCTCCCAAGGCAGTGCCACGAAACTCTGAGAACTAAAGATACAAAAACTGGAAGGAAAACAAATTTGGAGACGACTCCGAGAACTGGTTCGTCTTCTTGAACGCTGACTGTGGGATCTTTCTTTTCTAGCGCAGTCTTTGGAGTCTAATTTTCTTCTTATTTTTTTTATTTTTTTATTTTTTGTCTTGTCGGAGAATCTTCAAGATGCCAAGACATGGCGCATTTACGGCTCCGCCGGGTGGAATAGCGCTCTGTCGTTGGACGGGCTCCAAAAATAATTTTCAGGGCGCTCCTCGTCGTCGTCTTGTTCGAAAGATATTTTTGTTTGGCTTGGTCTGTCGTCAAGAAGGGGCTAAACACGGAGCGCTAGTTATCTCCCCCGATTTCGACAGTGCCCCAGAAAAATACGAGAAAAATATACGGTGGAAAAATGCGCCCCTTCCCGCCAAAATAGCCCTGCAACTGATATAGGAAACCGATAGAGCGGCTCCGCGCGACGAAAGGGATTCGATTTATGTAAATTTCCCAATCCCAATCCGGGAGCTTTCCTAAGTTTATGGATAGAACGTGGGGATGCGTAAATATGCCTGAGCTTATTATTTCTAGAAACAAAAGATGAGGAAACGCGCTCCTTTCCGGCGATTCGTTCGTGACTGAGGTTCTCAATTTTTCTGATGCTCCGGCATCTGGCCGCCCCGATATTCAAATTAGGCCGAACTGGTTCCAAGTGCGAAGACACGCTGTGATGCGATTTGATTATTCGACGCCTAACCCCGCCTAATTAGTTCACGGACATGAGTGCAAACTTGTTTTAGACTCTTGTCTATTAGGAAAGCAGGTTGCTTTTGTTTACAATTTTTGCATTTTAGTCTGGGGAGGAAAGTTTATATATATATAAATGCGTTTTTCATCCGGTTCTTGATCTGAATCAGCGTTTTAACATGGAAATACAACAACAACACCTAAACTCAGATATTTATTCAGGTCTAGACAAAAAAACCTGAAAAATAATTTGAAAATTGTATAACAGAGGCGTTTTCGAACGATTTTGCCTCGCTTCCGATTTGTTGGAAGATCTTACGACTTTGAAGTTACAAAAATTGGAATGAAAACAAAAGGTAATTTAAACATACAATAGATTCTAGGAGCTCCTAGAGTCGGTTATTTTGACTCCCGAGAGATCCGCAGACTTCCTTGGAGTTCAAGCCGGCTCTGTTCTAGACCGAGGGACTCCAAAGAACCTGGAGAGCTCTCGGGAGTCAAAAGAACCGAGTTTGCCCGGCTATGGCCTAAACTAAGAATAAAAAAGTATGCTCATGATATCAAGCAAATGCTTCTTCTGATTCAAAGTAATTTGCTCTTAAATTTAAGTACACCAAATTTATCCATTCTCCTAAAGATCATTATTGACATTGAAATAAACAATCTTTTACTTAATTTGATTAAATTCATACCGATCCCACCTATTTTAAGGACACTCGATTTTCTTATAATTAGTAAAATGATATCTTTAATTTAAGCATGCATTTCTAAATCCAGATTTCGTAAAGTTTAAACCCGAAATAAAATAATCTTTAATTTTAAGGAATATTATAAGATTTAAGAAACTATTTCTTTAAAAATAAAAAAACTGGTTCCTTGGTTCCATTTTTAAGTACATGATTTCCTTAAATGTCATTTTTCTGATGAATTTAAGCCAAAGACTTCCAATATCCGAAATTTTGTTCATATTTATGTTTGAGGTGTTTACTCTTTTATAAGTTGGCCCAATATGGCAACCCAACAATTTAAATATAAATGGATTACCCTTAAACTGGAAACTTAAGATGTCATTTTAGATCCACCGAGCGACATTTCTGTTGTTTAAATTCTAAATTCCATTATCAAAATTATAAATTTCAACATGGCGGAAATATATTAATATGGTTGCCAAAATTTGTTTGGGAGAATTTCACAAACACTTAACTATGTACAAAACTATTCTTTTTAAAACATTGTAATTAATTTTATCGTATTATTTCCAAATTCAAATTAAAACTAAAAATTATGTATTTTTTAACTGTTTTTTTCAAAAAAAGATTATGTGTGTAAAAACCTTCTTTACTAGTACAAAACAAATAATATTCGTCTTGTTTCACTATAAGAAAAAATAATCGATTTTGAAAATGTATGATTTAATTTTGAAAGTATAATTTTTTAATTAATAACTATATCTTAGTGAATGCAATGATAAAGTAATAAAATTAAAGTCTTTATTAATTTTTCACGTTCAATTTATTGATTACCCTATAAAAAAGCTTCGTACAGAATAAATTAATTCCAATTACATAAATCTGACAAAACATAGGAGAAAACATATTTATTTATGAGTAAGAAATTTACAGTCAGCAGAAAGAATTTAATTTGGTAAGTACATTTTGCTTAAACCTACTAAATGGGTCCCCTATTTGAAGTCGTTCGTGTTATGTTATGTTTCGATTTTTATGGCCGGTCTTGTTTAAATTGTTGAAGTTCGAAAGAATAAGCGAGAAAATTAAGAGCCATTGTCAACTCTATTCCAACTCGCGAACAAAATCAATACAAATTGAAAAACTTTATAAGAATTATTTTAAGAGTCAGAGAATTTGTTTTTTTTTTGCACAAGTGTGATAGTAAATTGATATACATAACTACAGTTGGCAAGAGTAAATATCTTACTTACTTAAATTTCAGACAAGTACGAGCCTTCACAAAGTTTGGCACATAACTAAAAGCCTCTATTAACCTAATTCCCTTCGATCGAATGAATAAATCCCCTAAAGCAGCGAAATTTGAGCTCCCGACTAAATATTTTTGTTTCTCGGTCTCCAGACCGCCGCCACTATCATTAGGCGAATTCATGTGAGTGGTGTACATTACCATTTTCGATTCGGCTGTGGATTCTGGAACGACTGCCTCCTGTCCTGGTCCAGGTCCAAAGAGAAGCAGCCTCAATAAAATTTTATCGAAGCAGGAAATAAATGAGGCGCTCCTCAAGGACGTGTGCATTCGAAGATGCTTTCCATTTGGCGAAATTGAACTCGCGTTTGGCTGTGTGCGGTCATGTGTTGTCTTGAGAAAAAAACATTTTTTCTTTGCTGTGTGTTTTTTTGTTTTGTTTTTTTTTTTTTTGCATTTGCGTGGTTCAATCCCACTTTAGATATAAATGCCATATTTCATTGAAATAATTGCAGCCGAAGCAGTGCGTGTGTCTGCCATAATGTCAATCTGGGATCCATTTAAGCCGCATCTACCTTTCTACGGTTCGCTAAACTCTACCTGTCCAATAAAATTAAAGAAAATATAGAGACAGCCCAAACGAGGGGCTAAATATCACGCAGATATCCACCATCACGCGAAAGATAAACCAGTTGGCACCGGGCGGTGGCGAGACGGCAGAATTTTTTTTAAAAGCGATTATTTTTTGTCTGCGTAAGTAAAAAGCCAGAGATACTTTAGATATTTTAGGATTTTTGTCACGGTCTGCTTATTCTATGCACCTTTACTCCGTCTTCTGTATCACACGCACTCGCTTCGCAGCTGAGAATGGGGGACGATTGTCGTGTTGAAAAATATGCTGTCAAAACGTTTAATACGCTGCAAATATTTCACTCAGATACTTTGAGGTGTAAATTGGTGCAGACGATTCATTTTGATTTATTTAAAGACACTGTGAGTGCGTTCGCGTAATAAACAGCCCAATTAGATATAAGATAAACGTTCGACGTGTTGGTAAATAGACACAAATCATAAACATCTCCCTCTTTCTAGGCTAAGTACCTATCCAACAAAATCTGGTTTCAATAAAGTACATTCGCCTTCTTGTTCCCGCCTTTGAAAAATCTTTGTATCTTGTAATAAACATCTTCGCAACCGAATTGAACGCGCCACCGCGCACATGGGGCCCCGTCTGTTTATGCCCTGTCCCGGAATAATCTTTTGAATTACGACGAGATCTTGAGAAATGTAATTTACTCGCGGAAAACGAACGAAGAAGCCCCCGTCGACCGCAGAAAACCAACACTGCGGTGATTCGATTCAATTTGAAATTCGATAACTTTTCAAAATTAATTTGAGCAATTTTCCATTATGAATTTAAAATTATTTCCCTGAGATTTCTGAATCTATTGGAGTATAAAATGTAAGAGGAGGCGGAAATTTTAGTGGCTACAGAATTAATAATTTTTGCTTTTATGACGTAAGGAACCACTTTGGAAACGTTTTGTTTAATAAATTTACTGTCGCGGTACACCTGTATCGATAAATTGTGGAGGAAATTGTTTGAGATCCAAACATTTGATAGGAAAAAGGTGGGTGATTTTATTTTTAGAGTGTTTCATATTGAAACTAAAATATTCAAAAGTTTCCGGAATTTTTCTACGGAGAAAACGCGAAATTTTTAAAATATAAATTTTACAAGAATTATATAAAATTATAAATAGAAATGGAATTTTCCTCTTATATTTACCTTTATTTTAACAAATATTTTGATAGTACTTATACATAAAATGTAACAACTTTTTAATTCCTCATCTATTTAACTGAAATATTAGGGAATATTTATTTATTTATTTATAATTATGCACAAAAAAAATTAAAATTAAAATTAAATAAAATATACATATATTTTTTATAGTGGCAAATGAACGCAAGATTTGATTTGATTTAATTTGAAATGATTTCTCGTAATTCAAATCGTTGCAGTTTAATTGCATTATTTTATAGATTATATCATTATAAATTTTACTTATCCCAATTTCTTCCACTATTTTTAGATAATACATTTTTAAATAAACACAAATATCGCATACATTCATTTTTAAATTTTGAGAAGAACGCCATGCTTATTTTTCTTGTCCGCCATATTGGATCAGCCATTACAAATGTTACGTATGAAGAAGTCTTTTAAAAAATGAATGTTTATTTCAATTTTCTAAACTTATATATTGTACAAAATTGTATACACAATATTTTTTTTTAAGTAAGGGGAATTTCGAAAAGTGAAAGAAGATTTCAAATAATTAAACTATAGAAAATTAATGAAGAAAACTAAAAAATTTAGCTTTTATAGATTTCTGGCACCACTTTACAAAATCGGACTTATCGGAAGATATATACTATACCATGTTAGTTAATTAATTACGTACTACAACAAACATTCATTTTAAAAATCATTTTAAAAGTAGGTAAAATTCTAAGAATTACTTGATCTTCTTGAAGATATATGAATATTGCATTGTATTTTGTTTAGATTATTATTACATAGTACATATAATTTACTAATTAACTTAGCCGGTTGTTAATTCAAAATCTTCTCAAATGCTTTAGTTTGATATATAATAGAAATTGTTTTAATCAATTCCAATTTAAAGCGTGGATTGGTACGTTTTCATCCAAAACATACCCCAGTAAAATTTAAAGCTACAGTTTTTTTTACTTATCACTTATACGTATTTATTGTTAGAAGTTCAGTAAATATATGTATTATTTATCAAAATAAGTTGAATTTGAGTAAATGGTGAAATATGCATTTCATTGTTTGTGTTGTATAGTGCTAAGTGTCAAGAAACATTAGACTTAGGGGTTGAATTCGAAACATATAAGAAAGAAGTGTTTAATTATTTATGTTTTGAAGTACTTTTATAAGTAATGTTAAATATAATGTAATATTAAATGACGTTTCTCCATATAAACTTTGAATCCCCTTATTACCCCTTTAGGGGATGACTTTTGAAAAATGTCTTCTTAATGAATTTCTACATTTCTATCTATTTAAGCTCCAGACCAAATTTCATATTTATAGCTTCAGCGATTTCGGCTCAGCTATGATGAACCAGTCAGGATATGTTTCTTTATATATAGGGTGGGCCATCGGCTAGTTTATTTTTTTAAATTCTATAAAATAAACACTCGTTAATATTTTTCAAAATTTATTGATTTATTGAAAAGAGTAAACCTTCCGATTTTTATAGAATATGATTTTATTTAAACAACTACCTCGTATGGATTGGCTGAAACCATTCTGTCAATCAGATTTTGCAACACATTTCCGATGGTCTGGGGCACTATTTCACGAATAGTTCGATAAATATTATGCTTAAGTATCTAAATCGTTTCTGAATTGTCAGTATATCATCGATCTTGTCCAGTAACCATGGCACATCTCCAAAATGGCTGATTACATGATATTTTCAAAATTCGCTTTGTTTCGGCAACACAGTACTACCACTAACTAATTAACAATCTTCAAATAAATTTTCAATATTTCCTAACGTTATTCAAGCATAAATCTATTCATTTCGTATCGAAGCGATATAATAATTGTTTCTGTTAACTTTTTGAGCGCGAAAGCTTTGTCTGTGTCAAAATAACATGTAACTTAAAAAGAAACCAACAGATGGCCAACCCTTTATATTGATTAATTATTGCGCATCCAAGGCAGGGTATTGTGACTATTGGCTTAAATAAATAACAGCCAAGAAAGACCCTTCTTTGCAATATTTCCCTATAGTACCGAAATATTCCGACTGAGCTCTAAAAACTCATTAAGATGCCCCGGGAAAGTTTGCCTATTCAAAACAAATCGTTTTATCTTCAATAAATTCGATTATGAGATTCCACATATATTTTTGCATAAGGAAGAAAATCAGAGATTTATTTTATGAGGACTACCATCTGATCTCTGTTGCTTCAACCAATAACAATAAAACAAAATCCATTTAATATATTTTCGTCCAGAATACATGTAAGGCCCCCCATTTCCTATAGATACATCCGATGATATCGGCAAATTGAATTTGGATAGATGCAGCAGAACTGTCCGGCTGCTGGGAGCACGGTGAAATAAATATTAAATTATCAGACGAACCGATGGGATGTCATTGCGGTTCATGGCTGATGATTTTTGCCGTGCAATATCCCCGGGATGTAAAAGTATTTTGCCTGGGACTGGACGTGACATGGAAGTCTCGGTCCAGGATGGATGCTGACTGGTCCAGCGCAATGCACTTTGCTGATGGAAAAGTGAATTACAAGAAAATCTACTCTGGCAGCCATAAAAGGTCTCGTTTTGGCAGTGGACAAATTGCACACAGTTCGCATTGCATGTGACAAAAGCAAAATATAATAAAAATCGGACAATTTCTCAGGGTGGCTGGGAATTCTTGGGAGCGAAAAATGGCTGTCTACATGACCCCTTTAGAGGCACTCACGCAGAAATAGGAATTCCATTTTGTTTCGCTCTGACACGGGGGCTTCAATTAATCTCATCCCCCGTGCCCTCGCGATGCTGGAACACAGCCTTAATTTAGGGGGGTTGAAGGGATTTTCGGTGGTGACGTCTTTTCCACGTCTATTTCAACACGATGTGATGCGAAGAGATGCGACAGATACTTTCAGCAGCCCTTAAGAGCGTTATTAAATCGTTTTACTGAAGAAGTTTAGGCTTTTTGTGGATTATTCAAAGGACAGGAGTGAGGGTGGGGCCGGAGGAGGTATGTTATCCTCCTTATTGGCCCCAGCGAGGCGTTTAATGTAAGCGCTTAAATGATGCGTGAGCGTGTGGCGTTTTAATGAAGCAGCCCCGCCATTCCGTCGAGGAGCCTCGACTAACAAAGGACTTCATTTGCATAAAGTTGGGCTAGCAATAAACGATTTTCTCATATTTAAGGTGAATCTCATTGGCACCACACATGGCGGTTATGTGACATGTAGAATTTATGTGCGGTTCATATTATGAAGAATCATTAACGCCAGCATGTCCTACATCCTGGCGACATTATCACTTAATACCTACGCAATTGATGCTGAGATTTTTCTCCTTTTCGCGTTATATAGATTTTATAATTAAATTAGTGCCAAGTCGTAAAGTACCATTTCGTAAGTCTTAAGAATTATTTAGTTACTTTAGAAATTTACTTAGAAATATCAACAACTTCAATACATATTTGTAGTGAAGCATAAGAAATCATGGAGAGCTATCCAGCTAAACTAAATAGTTAAAACAATTCACATACTTTAACTAAATGTTCTTAAAAGTTTTTCAAAATATGTAAAGCTCTGACTCATTGAATTTTCAGAAATCCAAGGAAAAACCAATAGCTAATTATTTCAAAAGGTAAAACATAATACTGAAAGCTAAAATAATCCATACTGATTTGATGTTTATCATTACCAACACTCTAGATTTTGAAAATTATAAAACCATCTTCTTATTTACACTATAATGCATATCGGGTTGAAACGACATGACGGAATTAGTTCAGACAACAAGTCCCGATGTACTCATGGACTAAAAACTATAATGAAGTATTAAGTGAGTAATCAATGTTTTTGTGAATTAATTAATGATTTTCCCTGAAGATTTAACTAAATTTGTTCCTAAAAAAACTTCAAACATATCTCAGAGATCACCTCAAAATCATATTTGAAAGTTCTTGTTATAAGAAAGTTTTATATTATTCAAACATTGACCATGTTAAGTGATGAAAAATATAATATTTATATATATAAATATATAAAATAGTAAAATAGAGATAAATTCCCTGTTTTTTAACAGTTCTATAGTAAAATTGACAATAAAATAGTTCAATGAAATAGAATCTAATTGATTGAAACAGAAAATTCGTATCAGATAAATTAACAACTGTAGATATTTTTGTCAATGTAGATTGTAGGATATTTCTAAAATTTCTCTTAATCTGGATAGATTAAAATGCTGCTTAAAATGTATTAAGATTTCTTGATGGTATATTAAAGAAATTTTAGTAATAATAATATGCAATGTGTGATCGAATAGAATTTTTATAAGAAATTCCCACTTTAATAAATTATATTTTAGTTTAAGTGAATGAAAAACAATAAAATGTATCGTAAGAATATTAAGTCGCAATAGTAGGCTAAAGTATATTATTTGAAACTGACATCACGATCATAAGTAGTAAGAAAACGCACACCATCCTGAAAGACTCATGTAGCACTATAAAAGCAATACAGAACCAAAAGAAAAGAACAGAAAACCGAATTATAGTAAGGATATAAAGCACGGATATTCTAGTATACAAGGCTGATGTAATAAAAAAGTAGACATTTTTCTAAAATATAACACATTATACAATATAACACATTATACATAGAAAAGGGTCTATACAATCGATTCGGTTGCTGACTCTATAAAAAAAAAATTTCACCGATTGAGTTGGAGTGAATTTTCAATTAGACGAACTTTCATAACAATGCCTCATAAATATTATTTCTAAATACCATTCTGTAGCATTTAATGAATTATGATCGGGTCGAACAAGTCATATTCATCCTAAGCAAAGCGTCAACTTAGAGGAATCAAACTCACAGCCTCTGTACTCGTAGCTTGATTAGCTGAGCTGTCAAGGTCTCAAAAAGCAAATAACATATAAATATTACTTGTGTCATTAATAATAATGCGCAGTTCTCTAATGATCTAAGTATCTTTTCCGCAAGAAGAATTCCTACCCAACTTAAGAAAGTCCATTTACTTAACCACTGGGCTGGTGATGTTCGAAAGTCAAGTCCCATCGCAGTGTCCAGTAATAACATAAATAACTCTGGCTTAATGCCGGGGTCAAATATCTCTAAACGGGCAACTCGATACGAAATATTCTGTTCGTTGCCAAAGCAAACATTGCTAAAAAAGCCCCAAGCATTAGCATAAAGCAACTGTCAATTGGGATCGCCAACGAAGACCTATCACTTGAAAGGCAGAACTAGCCCCGGGCGGGGTGGAATGGGGCATCCGGGGAGGAATTGATTTTTCTATCGCTTCCTCTCTTCGATGTATTTTGTCGTTGACGCAATCAGCATCTTTCAGATACCAGATTCAAGATACCCATTCATGTGCGCCGCACTAATCTGCATACTGGAGCACACGTCCCTCCGTAATCTGGTGGTACGCAGCATATGCTCTCATCTGTATCGGGATGATGCGATTGCTGGAGGCCGGAGCTTTCTTTCGTCTTCTAGATTTCCTAGAATGTCACGCCTGCCTTCTTCGGCTCCAGGGGAAACAATCAAATTGATTGATTGATATTAGAAAAGTCGGTTTCCGACATGGTGCTGTGCTATTGAAATCCGACTGGATGGACCACTGATAGCACGTCTGTGCGTTTTTGTCCATGAAAGAATCTAATTATGTGCTTATCGCTGATTGCCCGCGAGAAATCTCTGCGCGGGTCAAGTGGACGACGATTCAGCAGTTATCAACTGTCGCTGGGCTAAGCCGCTTTCAGATAAATAGAGCCTTCTTAAGGGGAGCCCTGAGATAGTTTATTTCGCCTAAAAGACTTTTCTAAAACAATCATTTTCCCTTAATTTGACAGAATGAGAAATGGTACGATGGCGGATACCAAGGGCACTTCATACAACACGCGGACCAGTGAGAGCATTTTTTCAATTAGTTGACACCCGAATTGTCGTTTTCAGTTAAGCGATTTCATAATTTTTTTTATATAGGCTTCAATAAGTACTTTCAATCTGAAAAGCCGGACCTTTAGGTCAACAAAACTAAATCGAAAAACAGGGAGGACGGAAAGAAATTCATTTACACTTTACTTAATTGAGTGATTTTATTTGCTTTTTTATATATAGGGTAAGGTTGCTTAAGTCGTACCCCCTAAGGAAGTAATACTGTAATATTTAGTGCAATTGAAATAAAATAAAATCTTCTGCATATACTGAATCTTTATTTAGTTGCCTTTTAATTACCAATCATAGAAACTTGAAAATCTTATATCAAAACAGGTATTTTAATGTTTTTCAAAAATATACCTTCGGTACGATTAAGGCGCCTAGTCCCCTAACTCGTACCACCTATAGCCTTAGTCGTACTTAGAAAATAGATTCTAGTGAACACATAATAAACTATACAGCGTGATCCAAAAGTATGGAAACGGCTAAATAACTTTCGTGGAATGCATTTTGGAGCAAAAAGTTGTAGACAAAAGTTTTAGGAATTTTCCCCAATGGTGACCTCAGATTTGACCTTGACCATGGCCTTGAAGGTCATTTCAAGGTCAAGTTGACTTTTTTAAATTGGAACCCTTATTTTTGACCACGGAAATGGAAAGAGCGGAAAATTTTACGGCCAACTATGACCTTTACCATGACCTCGAAGGTCATATCAAGGTCAAAATGGCTCTTTAAAGAGGAACCTGCATTGTTACTGCGGATTTGTAAAGAGTGGACATTTTGCGTCCAAATGTTACCTTGACCTTGACCACAACCTTGACCTTGAACATGACCTTGGCAATGAACTTGAAGGTTATATCAAGGTCAAGGTGGTTTTTTGAAGGGGAAACCATGTTTTTGACCACGGAAGTGGAAAGCGCGGAAAAGTTAACGACCACGGAAATGAAAAGAGCGGAAAAGTTAACGACCGACCATGGTGAATTCGATTAAGGCAAGGTCCAGTGTGTCATGGTCAAGGTCACATCCGGGCGCAAAACTTCTGCTCTTTCCAAAGGTACGAATAAGGAATTTTGCACAGGTACGACTTAAGCAGCGGGGTATTCTAAGTTTAAAACTAAAACCACTGACATAACCTAAAACGTTCTACCGTTTGAGTATGCCTAAATGATTGCCAAAGAAGTATTACAAATAGATCTTAATAAAGAAAAAATGTAAGGATCACATTCCTGCCATAAAAAGCTTACAAATGAGTCAACAATTTTAATGAAAACTGTATAAAAAACTTACTTTTTAATTATTTCTGCTTCACGAAACCGGTCGGCCATCCACTTGTTGACGTTTGCTCGCTCGAATAAATAGTTCAGATTGCCGACACTAGATGGTGCAAATTATAAGTATCAGACGAGATATTGCCGGGGTACGACTTAGGCCGTGGTACGACTTAAGCAACCTTACCCTATATATGAACTTAATATGACGTTTACTAAAGTAAACACACATATTTCATAATTCACAATTTCACAATTTTTAAGGGATTGATTTTTCCAGTAGATACAACCATAAAGACTCAACAACATTTTCTATGAAAGTACTACAGCATTTTTAACTTTAAGATAAACCAATAAAATTTAATATAATAATTTATTAGGTTATTGTTAAATATTTTTAAAGAAATATGAGCCAGCAAGAGAGACGTGTGATAATAATGCAAATTTATGTTTGGAAAATTTTCACCTTTGAGAGTTAATATGCTGACAAATTGAAATCACAATCAATTCTATTAGTTGGACAATAGCTGCGTTTATTTCATAATCTGATTCGGATTTTTTGTATTGAATTAAAATAAAAATATCAAATTACATTGACTTTGCGTGAAAAAATCAATCCAATCAATTTTTCAGATCAATATTTGAAGTTTGTATGCGTAAAGGTCATGGCAGCTTGATGAGATTTTTAAAAATTTTAAAATTTTGCTACAGGTAATGGTTAAAAATATCCAGTTCAATGCAAAATCTGCTGTTTAATGTGATCCAGGCCGAGTTTTGCAAAAAACCCAACTACACCAAGGAAAAAATTGTAATTTGAAATGTTTCTCATATCAAAAGCAATTTCATATATCATTTTCAATAAAAATAAAATGTAGGTGAAAACTGTCATTTTGTACATAAAAATGTGATATTAACATTTTTCTTGCCGGATTAACATTGAAATTGTGGGAATATCAATGCAATATTTCTATATTTTTCAAACCTACATATTTAATAATTTCAGTAGTATTTTAAGATTTTTAAATGTTCTTTATATAGTGTAACATCAAGGTCATTCATTGAGAAATTTAAAAATATTAAATTCACATTATTTGTCTCTTATTTCAATACGAGAAATTATAAAATAACATTTAGAATTTTAGAATATATAAAATTATCTTAGGCGTTAGGAAAAATATAGCTAAAGCACATGGAAAGAAGAATTCCATTTTGATATTTTCATTTTCATTTCATTTTTAGCTTTTTTATCTAGACTGCAAAGTGCTGAAGACAGTGATTATAAGACTTAAGGAAGATAAGTGTTATACTCGGTTAAAATTATGTCTATAAATATCATTATATTTGCATTTTAATTATTCCAGGTAAAATTCTGTGTAAGCAGTGTTTTATTCAAGAGAAACAGGTGCTAATAAATTAAGAATTAAAGTCATTCGATTTATGGTCTATGGACAAATTGAATTGAATCTTATGTAATCTATATTATTTTGCATGTATGTATGTATGTGTATTATTAATAAATAAATTGTAAACCGTGTTCCAATTGTGTTTTTTTTTTTTTACCAAGAAGTTATTATAACTAAAATGTTTAGATATTTTATATCTATGAATGTAATAAGTAGTGCGAAATGTATAAGTACTATCAAAATAAGATATTTAGAATTTTAAAGTAAATTAGAGCTCAGAGGGAAGGATGGACGATTCCATACATCATTAAAATATCTTATTTTGGAAAGACGCTATAACTGTCATTATTCAATACTACATTTTGCAAAATAAATTACCCATTTATCCCTATTACAATTGTGTATATTTAATTTTGATATTTTTATTGTAAGTTTTTTGTTATTTACAACATTACATGATATCTGATTTAAAAATCGGTTTAAATGTGTGTTTCAGAGCGAAAAAATGCCTTAAAATATATTGAAAGGTAAGAAATTTATATAAAAGTAAAGATTATAAGTATAGTATAGTACTATCTAAGATATATTAAATAGAGAAGAGAAAAATAAATTATAATAAAAATTAATATTTTTTTAATTGTAAAATTGATATTATTCCCAGCTGTTATATAGTATTACGAAATATTAAAAAGCCACATTTTTCTTGTTGGCTGAAACTCATAGGTGAAAAATATGGTTAAACAAATTTCATATTATTAAACGAATTTTATCTGACTAATTAAAGACTTTACTTTTAAATAAACTTTTGCAAACTAATCCTAATACTCTTAATTGTTTTAAAAAAACACTTTAATTCCGAAGAAAGATTTAGAGAAGTATCCACAAATGAGGAGAAATCAACGTGCTTCTTACATAGCAGTTAAGACGCAGAGTTCTTAGCTTTTATCGAGAGTTCGGAAGTGAGTTGGTATTTACACTTTCAAGTTCACTTATAGAATAAGATTTTAATACTAGAAAAAAAAAGCCGGAAACTCAATTTTTATGCTAGATAAATATAGTGCTTGAATCTGCTGATTTGTTGTAACTACAGAACATATTTATTTACATACATAATCTTATTGTTTTGAGCCTCAGCAATTTTGAATTTTAAAAAGAGTTTATTTATTTATATATTTTGTATAATCTGATTGCAATTGAACAGTAGCTTTTCTCAAAGCGATAGAAAATGCGATAAACTATTTTACATTGTTGAAATTGTTATCCATTTGCGTATCTTGCTTATGTATGTATGTATCGATTTATATAGATGTATACCACAATTACGAGCAGCAATAATATGTATTTATTTTATATCCTCTTAGCAAAATCTCTTTAAACGTATTCTTACGTTTCGTATGATAGTAGGAGTACCTGTTAACAAGCATTTTCTTTTTGTTATCCGAAGATATTCTGTTTTTATTTCAGAGATAAAAATGTGCGAATTTTAAGATTATTTGCCCCAATTTTAATTTGAGTTACACTATTAAAAAGTAATTTTAAATTAATTACCTCTTACTTCTGCTATTGATGCGATCTTACCTGAAAAAAACGTACGCTTTCCAACTGGATGATTCAATTTTCGTTTTGAATTAAAATTCGATCACACACATTTAGTTTCATTTAGATACATTATTTATTTATCTTATTCTTTTTTTTTTTTCCTTTATGGACACGTTCACTTCCCATTAACCCGAACAGTAATGAATCAAATAACGAACTAGAAAAAAATCACGTTCTATCCCAGAATAGTTCCGATATAAAAATGGGTACAAATTGGTGGGGTACAGCAACTTTATATACGTGACCTCATTTTCTCGATTTTAGTCACCTGAAATTATTTACAAGTCGATAATTCGCCGTTGCATGTCCCAAATGCACATGAAGGTTTCTGAGGTATTTAAAGTAATTCAATCGAGCTACTGTGACGAAATGTGACGAACTGGTTAGCACGGCTTAGATACGCGCTCAAGGCCAAGCGCTGAAAAACAGCAGCGGCTAGCGGCTCGAGAAAACATGCTGAAAATTTTTCATAACAACGCCCGTAAAGAAAACGATAAGAATGGAGCTGGTTGAACTTTTTACACTGTCACGCACAAATATACCTTATTTCTAGTCGATAAGCGCAAAAGTTATAAGATATCAATAATTCGATTCTGCCCATTGTGAGAAAAATGTAAAATACTTATTTCGCGCGCTTTTAAGTTTTCCAAGTAGCTTTCGGTATTGAAGGTACTGAATTAAGACTTTGTTTGTTAATATATGTTTAATGCTGATGACAAATGTTATCTCATCAAAACCTTCAATATCCCGTCGGTAATTGTTTGCCATTTATCATATCATTTACCGTCGGTATTTTAATAATTTTTTCAAGTTATATAAGTTCTTTAGGAACTACTATAACTTAGGTTTACTCAATATAAAAAAACTATTTAATATTTTTTTTAACGTAAAGCACTTATCCAACTTTATAACGTAATACCTGTAAAGATTCCTCTTTAATCCAAAAACTTTAAATACCAAAATATATAATTCAAGTAAATAAAAACTACACATAACTCGACAAGAACAACAACTTATTAATTTTACATTCAAAACATGCAAAAAAATAATTCTCAACATTATATGAAAAGTTATTAAAAGTTTATTCAAATGAATTTTTTTTTTCTCTCCTTTTTCCGATACTTCGATATAACATAATTTTTGTGTTAAATTCAATTAATAATACTGTAAACTAAACAAAATTGATTTTTTATATATTACATATTACAGTATTCTTGCTTTTTTTGCGCTAAATTTCTTTCGAATTTCACAAAAATTATCAAATAGAGGTTTATCTACAGATTAATTTCTAATAACATACAAATGAAATATTCACAAAAATTGAGATCACTGAAAATAATTCCCCATTAATCTATCGGTTTTTTGTTTTTCGATAACACAAAAGAAAAATATATTAACAATGACAAAAACTTACTATTAAATTTCTATATTTCTCTTTTTATTGATTTGCGACCAATTTTTCAACAGTCGGATAAATTAATTCGTTAAATAAAATCATATTAATAATATAGTGTAAATAATCTTTTTTTACTTCTTAACCCATTAATGCGCAAAACGAGGATTTTGTGCACGCAAGTTCAATTGTACGATTCGAATAGCAAATTGGGGCCAATTTCCTCCAAATTCGTATATAAGGGGTTTTTGGGGGTGCTTTTTCAGAATCTGGCATTTGTTTTGCATAAAAACTTCAAAAACCCTATTATTTTTTGGGTTTCTTCAAAAAAGTGCCGATTTTTTTTGGTCATTTTTCGTCTCAACGTCGATTATCTTGTCGTTGCTGCTATTGAATGATCATATAAGCACCAGAAATCGCGGTCCGAATGTCTACACTTTCTCAAACCATGGTTTTGAATTTTTTTTTTCGCTTTGGTTTTTGCAAAATGGCCATTTTGTACAGCAATGTAATAAAAACCTTCGCGATTTTTTTACACGAAAAGGATCAACTTTACAAAAAAAATTTATATCACATGATATGAAAAAGTGTTTATAATTAACCAAGGAAAACATGTAAATTTTTTCGGAATTGTTTGGACTATTTTTGGTTTTTTGGATTTGGCCAATTTTTGAAAAATCCAAAAATGTCCCGAAAAATTCCCACGCGTTTCTTGGCTAATTATAATCACTTTTTGTCATATAAAATTTATTCGTATAATTCGTCCTTTTTGAGTAAAACTATCACCAAATTTCATCATAAAAAAATTGGTGATATTTTTACTCAAAAAGAATCAATTATACGAATAAATTTTATATGACAAAAAGTGCTTATAATTAGCCAAGGAACACGTGCGAATTTTCTCAGAATTTTTCGAGACATTTTTGGATTTTTCAAAAATTGGCCAAATCCAAAAAACCAAAAATAGTCCAAACAATTCCGAAAAAATTTACATGTTTTCCTTGGCTAATTATAAGCACTTTTTGTCATATACATTTTTTTTGTAAAGTTGATCCTTTTCGTGTAAAAAAATCGCGAAGGTTTTTATTACATTGCTGTACAAAATGGCCATTTTGCAAAAACCAAAGCAAAAAAAAAAAATTCAAAATCATAGTTTGAGAAAGTGTAGACATTCGGACCGCGATTTCTGATGCTTATATGATCATTCAATAGCAGCAACGACAAGATAATCGACGTTGAGACGAAAAATTACCAAAAAAAATCGGCACTTTTTTGAAGAAACCCAAAAAATAATAGGGTTTTTGAAGTTTTTATGCAAAACAAATGCCAGATTCTGAAAGAGCACCCCCAAAAACCCCTTATATACGAATTTAGAGGAAATTGGCCCCAATTTTCTATTCGAATCGTACAATTGAACTTGCGTGCACAAAATCCTCGTTTTGCGCATTAATGGGTTAATATTCAAATGCAAAATGTTGACAAATAAACTGGAAAATAATTTTTCTTTACAGTCAATTTAATTTTTTATTGAAAGAATAAATTAATCTCGCTACTCCTAAATCAAATTATAATAATTTTGAAAACAAATTAAAAATTAAGACATAACAAAATGTGTGTGTGTGACTCTAGAATATTTAAATAGTAACGTGTTTTTTGTCATCTTTATGTTTGATAACGTTTACAAAGCCATAACGAACTCGATTTTTATTCCCGGTACTTAAAGATATCTTGCAAAAAATTAATTTTAACAAAATTTTACCTGCTATTTTATATGTTTTTAAATATGGATATTCTGGTTATTAAATCACCATAGTCTCATAACATCTGAAATATAAATATTCTATCAAAACTATAGCACAGATTATCTTTCTCCGCCAGACTTACATAAAATTAATAAAAACAAACCGAACTTGAACCTTGAAAAAAAAAATAGAGAATGAAGACATAAATTTCATGTTTCGAAAGTCTTAATATATTAAATTTTTAATAAATTTTCATATAATGTAAAAGTTCCTCTTTTGTCTATATCTAAGCGGCAAACAATAATAGAAGTAATGACTTTACACCTGTCTAAGCATAAAAAAAAACTCCCTTTTCCGCAGCATTCAGCTCACGTGCGGTTGTAGCAGCTATTAAAATGTCCGAGGAGACGAATCACGCGGACGCTTCTTAGCAACACGGCGGCAGCGGCAGAAAAGTAGCAACAAAAACCACTCGAAGGTGCAAAGAGTCATGAACACGAAATCATAATCAATCACCTGATCGCGCTCCACAGGTAAATTCACACATTTTGGAATGCTCTGGAAAGGAAAAGCGACTATGCAGCAAAAAAGTTAAATAATATTGAATTAGCACGAGGCGCATTCGAAGAAGTATTGTGCGAATTAAAATGAAATTTTTATTTTTCGAGACCGTCGAGACGTGACCGACACGCTCAAAATTAGGTCCGAGCGTATTTTATAGATTTCAAGGTGTGTCAGCAGCAATCTCTGAGCAATTTTACGGGATACAAGAATCTTATTCGATTCTAACGCCTTGAGATCCAATCCCGCGACCTTTCAACCTCGCAATCTAGTCAAATTCGACGCGCATCTTACAGCCGGCTAAGTCGCGCCGTTGCATCGCGAATTGATCTCGCGAAATCGTTTTGGCGGGAAACCATCACAAGTGCTGTGACAATTCGCCGCAGAGACTGCTAATGATGCTGTCACGTCGTTCATTCGGAATAGCTGAAATCTGTATCTGCAATCTGAATATTCATCCGCAGGGACTAGCTAAAGCAGGCTGAGATTCGGCTCCAGCGCCCGCCTCTGCATCGCAAATGAGATGGATTCCGATTATGTTTATGATGGAAACGAACGAGATAGCGATTTCGATTAAGGCCCTTTGTTTCAAATATTCAAATTAGGACTGCTGAAGCAACGGACGGCGCTGGAAGAGATGTCCAGCGATTTAAAGCCCGGCAATCATTAGCATCGCTAATTTTTGCGATGTATAAAGGTGTTGTAAGCTAGTTATGCAATTCATGGTAAAATGTGCTCCCGAATTTTAAGTATTGAATTAGTGCAATAATTAGCAATACGATGACTTGATAACGCGTTTATTAACATTGTACCAACTCCCAAAAGTAGTCGTTATAATAGCCAACGATTTTGAAATTAAGGAGAATAAATTGTTATTGTCCAATGTGGATAACAAAAATTTGAAATCATAATTAAATAGTATATGATTTATGAATTACAAATATTTCTAATGTCACTATAACTTGGTTGATTTAAAATCGAAAGAATATCTAAATTTTTTTTGAATTTGTATATTTTGGAATCTAGTTTAATTCGGGTGTTACAGCTATTTAAGAGACGCACTTCTGAAATTAAACCATGGAGACGCAGAGGTACCTACAGTCAATTTAAGATAATTTTTGGGGATTAATTGTATTATGGGATTCATACTGACGTATTTTCCCAATAAATATATTCCATAAATAAATTTATTTAATATGTAATTTATTTTTCATTATTAGAAGCAGAATGTATCATCAAAAAGTACGGTATAATTTTTTTTTTGAAAGAATAAATTTAGAATAAACTGACACGGGTGAAAATGACCCCTCGGTAAACCTAGTGTTAAATTCAAATCCCACTCAGTTTTTACATGGAAATCATTTCCAAACTTTACAAAAGAAAACACTTTTTTTGAAATTATACCCTTTCCTTTTAATTAAAATAAAATTAAGATTAAGGTGAAATAAATACCAATAACATAATTTTTTGTTTTTAAATTAAAAATATTTTTACTAACAATATATTTATTGAACTCCTATCTTTTTTAAGTTTGAAAAAACAATATTATTTGAAAAACTGGCGGTGCTAATCAATGACGATTTTTCACTTTTCATTCAAATTCATTTTTCTTACGTATCTCTTCGAATGAATTTTATAATGAGGTATAAATTTACAATTTCCAATATTGTTTTCTATTATTTATTATTATTTAGTATTTAAACTCCAAAGGTTTTAATTAATTAATGTGGAATTATTTGTAACGCGTTAAATATGTTAACGATTTATATCTCCCGTCTAAAATACAAAATAAAAAATTCTGATCTTTAAAACATTTCGTCACACGTTCACTCTTCAAAACAAAAAAAAAAAAAAAATTGCAGCTTCTTTTAATAGTTGTCACAAAAAAACAAAAAATACACAATAATTGAATGCGTATGTACAAAATAGAAAATTGTAGTTAGATAATAAAATTGTTTTACCTGTTTTTTGGAAAATAATAATAATAATAAAAATATATATTCTATGATACTATATTTTAATATTATTATTAATTAAAATTTATTTTATTTTTATTTAAAATATATAACAATATAAGTAGGTACATATGAACTGGGGTTAATTTAACCTCAACAAAATATTTAAAAAAACTTGACTTTATTGGCAAAGAATAATTTAAATTATAATTTTCTGGAACTGGAATTTAAAAAAAAAAAAAAGTGAATTTTTTTCGTCTATTCAGATTATAAATTATTTATTTAATTTTAATTTATCATGACTAACGCCCATAAAATTACAACAGGGAAAAGTGAATACTTCATGGAAAATCTTATTTTTTGTGAAAACTAGTATATAAAAGTTTTCAAAGATATTGGGTCTGCCATTTTAAATCTGACAACGGATACATAATTAGCAATCTCGAAAACCACCATTTAGTAATTTTCTTGAAAATTGAAAATTGAACATTTTTCTCCACCACTTTGAATTTTAAACATCTGACAGCGGATTCCTAATCAGTGACCCCAAAAACCCTTACATACAAGTTTCTAAATAATTACAGCTAATCTTTGAGCTTGTCATTAATTTATACTAAAAAAATTATATATTTTTTAATTTATTTACTATTAATAATTATTATTTAAACATTTCATAAAGAATTATAATTATTATATTTTATGATTATTGGGATCTTAGGAAACTAGAAAATAAAAAAGAAACTGCTACGAAATCGATCATGTATCGCTCATAAATAATAATGTTCATGGTCTGTGGTTGTCCTGCCTTCAAAGGGTTAAAAGAAGTTCATCCTGTGTTATTATTATAACACACATTTTTTTTTTTTTTTTATATAGTGAAGGTCTTATATGCTGAAGTAGTAAGAAAATTATCGTCTAAAACTTTAGAACATTTTCTACAACTACCCCGAAATGGAACATTTGCCCAAATCTTGTTAATTAATTAGAAAGCTCTCTTCAAAGGGACGTAATTTTTATATGCGGCAGTTACCCTCGAAGAAAGCAGCCAAGTTCAGGCTCAGTATCATTGCCATAGGTCATTGGCAACGTTCCACAAAGGTCTGCAGACGTCCCTGCCAACCCTAAGAGCTGAACAACAAACTGCAACAATGAGACTCAATTAATTGCAATCTCTAGAGGACAAGTCGTCCGGCGAATATGTTTTCTTTTCTATCTTTTCAAATTTCATCCAACTCCCTCAATCCATAGTAGCCATTTATCAGGAATTCCATTCCAGTCCAATAGGAAAATATCCCATTGTAACCCTATCCGACTAGGTGGTAAATACCTTTCAACTTGAAATTCCCATAAGAATTTCAGCGGAATGCCCTGGAAAGGTAATGGAATCCGGGACTCTGCCATGTGTTTTTCGGGCTAGAAAAATCAGGCACAAAGTCATTCGCCCGATGAGAAGTGACAACACTGTTGCCGCCCGGGAAGAGGTTAAAATGTCGCGCTCTCTCGCCTCTCCGCTCCCATTTCAGGTTTTCTGCGAATGTGTTCGAAACTGGTTTCTGGAGAGAACAATTTCCGAGAGCACCCACCACACCAACACCAGCGCGAACGACAAGCCAGCGATGCTCTCGCCGCCGTGACTCGAACCGGCTCTCATTCGTTTTGGGTTGGTGCCATTGGCAGCACTGCATAAACATGGCTGCTGTGCGGGCGGGCAATACCAACAATGGTGGGCTTGTTTTTTTCCCGGTTTCGGTACCGCTAGGCGACGCTGACGACGATGATGATGAGCCTGTGATGTAACCAAGGCCCCAGTGCGCTTGTGTTGCACACCTCGCCCAGGCGAAAGGAAAACGCTCGTCAAGGAGCCAGCCAAGAGTTCTGTGGGAAAATGTTTTTCTGGGAAAATGATTGCCTGCTCGTGAGGAAGGCACGCGTGGGGAGGGGACAAGAACTATTTTTAAACGTGTGCGACTATCTGATATTGGCTTAGGAGCCATGTTGTTCGAGTGAGACAGCGCACTGGGCGCCGTGCTGGCTGGACAGGGACACAGCAGGTGTAGGAAGAACGGCCCGGTTGATTGATGGGAGAGGTTAAGCCATTTATCCCGGTCACAGGTAATGATGGCTTTTAAATGAGCGACTTTAACCTGAGCCTCACGAAGCTGCGGTGATGGGATCCGGCGAAATTGGATTGGATGTTTTGTTCAAATAAAGGAAACTTTTTGACAAATATAAGCTAAAAACTTTTCTAATTGGAAACAAACAGCGAACTTTGGCACTATTTTGTAGGTTATATATACTGTAAAGTGAAATTGAAAAATTTAAAATACATACGTATACTTTTACACTAAAAAATTGTTACTCTGTAGCACACATTTTCTGCTTTATATGAATAAGATACCACACTTGACAAGTTAAAACCAAGAGCGTTTTGTCAGAGCTGTTAATTGGTCTTTTTCAAGTAAGAGATATCTTTTAAAATCGAGAGAGTTGGACGACTTGTACAAAGATATTGTATAACTTATATTAAATAATTAAAGTCAAACCCGCATAACTACAAAACGGGTAGGCGCTCAAATCGTTTTATTGCATAATCGATTAAAGCCGGTTCACTTTTTCTCTAAATCAGATTATAAAATGCTTGTATAAGCGCTTTTAAGATATGTACCTAAATCGCGTGAGTGTATTTTGGGTAGGAATTAAATCAAACTAGCAAGCTATGGTTTTTGTACAATAATTTTTTTATAATAGCTTTTTTTATGTTTTGTTTGGATTTTAATAAGTATATTTTATTCTGTTAAACGAAAATCGGATAAGTGCCTTTACGAATAAGGACTACTGATCAGTATGGAGCTTCAATAAAAATGATACTGTGTTCAGAAAATTCATTCAATATGAATGAACTTTTTGAAAATTGAATATAACAGGCAAAGAATTAATAATTGTTAAATCCATCTCTTTTTTATTGCTCTTTTAATTTCTTTGTACTTTGGAAATATTCGGAACTCCAATTTAATATTCTCAACTAAAGATTCCTTAAGGAATTTGTAATTATTTATTATATGTTTGTTACTGTAAGTAAGTTGGTTTTTGTATTTTTATATATTATAACTAGCAAACCCGGCCACGCACAACTGTGGCTTAAGTAACTATAATACGTTGAATTAATTTTATCCTAATCTTTTTAATACAGTCAAATCAATATCCACTGATAAAGATAAAAACGTTTTAGCTGATCTAAAAACCTTATGCCAAATTTAAAATTGTTCGGTAAAGAATTTAGGAGAGTTAACATTTTTATTTTATATATCTAATATTTGACTATACTATGTATAAATGATTCATTCATTAAGTAATACATATGAAATAACATATAAAAATTGAATTTTATGAATGAGGTAGATAACGTTAATTTATAATTATTTTTAATAATAATTTACATTTTTTTGTTGAAGTTAGACTTTTTTCGCGGTATTTTACTAAAATTTAAATAAAAACAATTAATATATAAATTAAATAACAAATAATAAATAAATTAAAAAACACATAATAAAATAACTAGATAACAATTAATTAATTAATTAATTAACAATTAAAACAGATTAAATAATTGGAATAAAATACAAATAAAAATTGGAAAGCAAGCAAAAAATAATTACACGTTTGAGAATTTATCGTTACGTTTTCTTGAATGTAATGAAAATCAACGGGAAAAAATCTTTGTATATAGATTTGTATTTATTGTATTTGATTATTTGATGGTTGAAAATAATAATATACAAACAATACACAGCACAATTATAACACAATACACAGTCAAATTATAAAAATTATACACGAAGTATTGAAAAAGCACGCTTATGTCGTAAATATAAACAAATATGTCAAGAAATCGACACACGACGCCATCTACTGGATGCTCACCCACGCTAAATATCGAAAGACAATGAAGTGTTGTGTCGATAAATTAACTTACACTGCCATCTGTTAGAAACTTATGGAACTTACAAATATTACATTTAATGTGCAATAAAAAAATATTGAGGTCAATAATCGAGATAAAAACTATGCTTTCTTTTAAGTTGGACCAAACTACACATAATGAGCCAAATTTTATCAAGATCGGTTGAGTAGTTTCGGATTTCATCTCGGACAAACATCGTGATACGATATTTTTATATATATAAAGATAGTAATTAACTTTCTGACAAAATCGCATGAGGACTCTATTTCTACGTTACGATAGTAGAAGAAGTTATTAAAATGATACGTTAAAAAAATAGTTCGATATCTTTGACACAAAAGCTGATTAAAGGATGTACTTAAGGAATTTAAGGACAAGACAATTTCTTATTTTTATAAAATATTACGTGGGTTGGCCACAAACTTACAATTCTTTAATTGAAGATTTAAGTGAAAAGAAAAGTGTTTTTTTTATGTTATCAGCGATGTATGTATTAACTTTAATAATTATAATACTTTCCTGATTGTTTTTTTAAAAAATATTATTACTATATTACCAGAATACAAGGATATAAAGAGAGGGAAGAGGGAAATTGGTGAAGTTGCCAATTTTCTCGTTACTTGCATGCTTAAACTAGCCAGTATATAAAATTTCAAATCAGTGAGTAAGTGACACAATGAACGATTAATAGAATCTAGAGTAGTAGAGCGAAAAGAAAATTAGGTGTATTCCATAAACTTGCTGACTCCTATTCTGAAAATTTGGAAATAGTATCCAGACCGAAGTTATGAGGGTTCAGAAATACGCTGAATCGGTTTGAGAAAAGGTATGGTAGCCCAAGTATATTTATGCCATTTTCCTAAATCGCAGTGATCAGTAGATATTTCATCATTACAGATTCAGTTTGATTAATAACGAGTACTACATAGAAAAATAATTTCCATTTCAGTTCGGAAACTGGCTATAAAATTACACCCAATTCCACAACCTTAAAAAATCGTGCAAGTTAAAAAAAGAATTATATTTAATACTAAAAAATATAAATAGAAATAATACCAAATCACTACTTGATAATTAGCGCACACGTTTATCACCGACTAGACCAGCATTGCTTTCATCACTAAATATGTCTAATACATCTAACGAGATTGAATCCATTGAATACTTTCTAATGTTTTATTAGACGCTGGGCTTTTTGTTTCTCAAGTTGCTCATACAGTTCTTAGTACCCAGTCGCACAAATCTGCAGGTTACGTTGAAATTTTAATGCATATTTCACGTTGGTATCATGAAAATGATTTTTACTTGTAGCAAATTTCAAAATCTCGCGAATTAAAACAACTGTTAGCTGATTAATTTCATATTCATCTTCGTCATTATAATCATCCCCCAACTGTCATAACTTCAATCAGATCCGCCTCATCCAAAGGTTTCTCAATAATCAATTCATCGATGTTCGCAGTTTGCATGTTGTTAAAGCCTTCAGAACCAATTCCGTGTGATAGAGGTATAATAATTTCAGAACACAAAATTAATGTCTGTTTTACAGAATTTCCATTTTTGATGCATTCTGGCCAAATTTTTCTCCTGCGAGCATTTAGAGTAAAAAAAGACATATGTAATAAAATCCATAATCGTATAATTTTTCAATGATTCTATGGCTGTCAATTTCACTGGTCGACAAAATTTAATATTTAGTCACATAGCACTCCTATAGGAAAATGTCTGTAAATTACGAATTTTTAGCAAAATAGGATTGAAAAGTACAAAATATTGCATTTTTAAAAATTCATTAAAATAATAATGGAACTTAAAAAATAGCTTGTTACATGACTCCAAAGAGAGCCTGAATCCTTATATATATATATATGAAGTACCATTAATCTAGAACTTAGGAAGCATTTTTGGAAATAAAATATTCATGAGCGTGCGCAAGGGGTGATATTTATTGTAATATTTCGGAAAGTGTTAAAGCCTCTCATACTTTATCTTGATCTACTTTACAATGTCCTACAACAATTCGTTATTTCTTAATTAATTTGTAAAAATGGCCAAAATAAGGTCTTTTCTATTTTTCAAACCTATTTTTTTCAAAAACGTGACGTGATCTACAGAAAACATCCCATAGAAATTACTACTTTGTTTTGTAAGGGGGAAACCATCGCAGGCCTGTGTTTTCTTTCCTCGACTATATCCGAAATATATTTATATGCTTCTTTTTATGTAATAAAGTTTAATTGTTGTTATTATTTAATAATTTAGTAATTTATATGTAGATATTTTATGTATGTAAGTGAAGTGTGTCATTTCAAAATCGTATAAGAGTTGGGGTACTGATTTTAAATAAGTTTGAATAAGATATTTTCATGAACATTACTGCGTTTTATAAATTAATTAAATAAAACGTAATTCAACAAAAATTCGGTTAATTTTAAATAACTTAATTTATCTGAAATCTAAGATTCAATCGATAATCTGAATTTAATCCATTCCCAATCTAATTAGCCAAGCATAGTAAATTCCGCTTTATGTACGAAAGTGTGGTTCTTTGGTTCTTGTACAGAATACGGCCGCAAAGTCGTAAATTAACGTAATCACTCCCCCCGTCGAAGCCAATAGATACCAAGATGCTGCAAAACGGAGGGATGCTGTGTAGAAGAAGAAGTAGAAGAGGAAAAAAAACGCCCTACTTAAGCCAGGGCCACAACAAGAAGAGGCAGCAGGATCGTGACTAACAAAATTCCTCGTAACCAACCCCAGTAACTGCCATTCGCGTTCATTAAACATTCTGATCGCATACTTTCCCAAAAAAAAAAAAAATATATATCTGCATCGCCATGTCATGAAAAGCGGAAAGCACCCAGGAGCAGAATGAAATGAAAGCTTAGCGAGGGTGGAGGGCGGTGGCTCCGGGGTTGAGAAAAACAGCAGCACGGCAGAATAAGCTCATGAAATTGGACCATTCCGAGCTTCCGGAAAATTCGGTTAGCTTACGGACGTTTCGGCCCCCGAAATGGAAACGGCCTGGGTCGGAAAATGCCTTCCTGTACGTGAACATAAGAAAAATGGGGGGCTCAGAGCCGCCCACAGGCCCACCTCTGCTTCAGCAGTGCTCGAGCCTTGAATGTATTCGGGCCAGATGGTTATGATCCCTACGTGTCCTACAGGCGAAATGGGAGCAAGTTTGTTAAACGGAACGACAACGGCTGCTCCTCTTTTCATTTTTTTTTTCTTTTCTTTTTATCCCCGGTGATGCTCTGCTGCCGGTATCCCGGTCCCGATCCCTGTCCTTATCCAGCTCCTGCTGGTCGCCGCCCCGCAGTCTCCTCCTAGTCAGTCGCAATTACGAAAAGACATGCAATTTTCCCTAATCTTAGATTGTGTTCAGGAAGCAGGAGGTAATTTTCTAGTTTGGCCCCCCATTTACATCCTCCCGCAAGGACATCCCAATGCCGAAAACATCTGAAGTGGGCGAGATAATCCGGAGAATTACCATTTTATGCCGCGCTACACAGGCGATAATTATTCATAAGGTGGCGGCGTGATAGGAAACCTAAGGCCCGTACCGAATTTTCCAGGTTGGATGCGATATTATGCGAAAAGCCCCACCATAAGGTTCCGGCCCAATCTGGAGCCTGGGAACTGGCTGCGGCGCGAATATCCCGGATTTATGCCGCCGACGAAAGGACCTTTTGTGTACCCGCCTATATCTTAACTAGATCTCAACGCCCGCCATTGTTCCACTCTCTCGGTCTCCTACTTGTTTTTATCATCTTTTTTTCCTTCTAGCCTCTCGCTTGGATAAGCTCCTACAGGAGGAGCGAAATTTTTCCCAGCACAACGCGCAATTTATATGAAATTCAAAAGGATCTCGGAAATTGAATTCCATTCAGTCTCAATGGGTCGGATATCGAATCAATTCTCGAGCACGAGGGGTGAGGCGGTCGATGCTAAAATTGTTGCAAAGTTTAAGTGGCACAGGATTTGCAGGGTGCGGGCGAACTCTGAAAGTTCCAATTAAAATGCAAATTGGGAGGAGTTTTAGTGCTCTTATTAACGATAATTTTTGATGAAGCAATATCCTTTCCTCTCAGCTGGAAGATGAGATACCCGAAAATGAGGATTTTTCTATACCAGAATCTAATAGGTATTATCTTTACGTAACCTTTATTCAAATCATATAGACACATATATCATACTACCCATATATTAAAAAATTCGAAACAGTGTACAAACTCAAGTTTTATAACTGACGAAAGAACATATATAAAATTGCTAAACAAGCATGTATAAAATGCACTATTACTACTGCAATTTTTGGTCTTCTAAGTTCTTAGGCAAGACGTCCAAAAACCTGAAACTAAAAGCTTTGATAAATTACCTAAAAACACTGGGTCAACCTTATACATGAAATTAAAGACAACTAACTAGAATTTCGATAAACTACCTAAAATTATAAGACTACTCTCATACAGGAAGCTTAGGTGAATTAACTAACAATTTCGGCAAATTACCTAAAAATACTAGAACAAACTCATACTAAAAGTTAAGATAAACTAACTATAAACTTCAGTACTCTATCAAAAATCACTAGGCCGACCTTATACAGGAAGCTTAGGTGAACAAACGATTCTTGTATGTTTTACTACAATAACGCAAACATGTTAAAATGGTACTTGGTTAATTTATTTATTATATGTATAATATACTTAAGTATGTTTATCTCAAATTCTTGTTCCCAAATATAGATTTAAAATATTTAGTTTGCTCTTTGCTGCATTTTACCCGTTCCTATCCTATAGGAAAAAATACTAAGAACTATAATTAATATTTTTAAGAATCACATTCCAATTAATATGAATTTTACAAAATGATGATGAAATTAAAGGAAGGTAATAGGTTTCTGAATACACAATACATAAAATTTAAAGTGGTCCCATTTTCAGAATTTTCATAATATCTTTATATGTTAGCTTAAACATTTCATGAATCCATTTATTTTCATTTCATTAGAGAATTGTTTGGGGTAGAAATAGGCCTAAGATCAACTTTCTACGACCAATAGATTACGAAATATTAACTCGTCGAGTTGAGTGCTTTGCGCAAAATACACCTTTCACTTATAAGAAAATAAATAAATAAATAATAATAATAATAAGGAATAAGGCCGGAACGTCTAGCATATCTGCCACTGCATAGCATAGAGAATAATTGATGCGTTCATTTCATTTATTGTTTCTAATATAAACAGTTATATTATAAAAATTTTAATTGTACAAGATTTTATTTAAAATTATATCTACTATCTAAAATGATTAGTACTTGGTCAAATATGGTTTTAACCGAAAAACTATGTCTCGCTCTAGTTATATATTTTTCGATTTCCGTACATACTTCAAAGGAAAATCTTTGTTACAAAATCATGTGAAAAAATGCATAAAAATACTTTAAGATATATAGAATAAAGGATATCTTTAAAAAATTGTAACGCCCTTAAAAAGAAAAAGAAAGAAAGGCTAGCATTAATAACCAATTATCTATCCAAAAATTAAATAAATTTGCTTCTGTATTCAGAAATAAGACTGAAACTAAATATGCCTGAACTACGCAAACGTTTCAAATTCGAAAACCTAAAATGATTATGATTTTAAAATAAAATATGGTGGATGTTAAAAGAGAAACCTTAAAGATTTTAAAATTAAATATATTTGAAATTGCTTATCAAAACAATTTATGCAAGAAAATTTTGATTTTTAAATTAAAATTTTATAAGAGTTTGCTTTTTCTATGCTCTCAATTTTGCACATCTTATCGAATGAAGGCAATAAGACATCAATTTGATCATAAATTAGTACAAATTCAACTAATTTCGCGTATAATTTTAATCGAGGGCTTTATAATGGTTATATATTGCATTTCTATAAAATGTACACTAAATGTTTACAGATTTATATGTATACTATTTTGGATCAAATTTAATCGCAACATTTTTTACTGTGTACGCATTTTTGTTATTATTCTAAAGCATTTTCATTATTGCTTAAAAAATCATTACTAGTACACAACCATTACGTTAAAGTCACAATTCCTCAATAGAATAAAGTAATTTTTATTAATAATTAATTGTTAAATACTAGATAGTGAATTTCCAAACAATTTTTAAAAATTAATTTTAGGAATGTTAATATTAACGAAATTATTCATAAAATTATTACACATTCAATATCGAAAAATTATGACTTTTAATGTTGTAAATAGATTTAAGATTTTTATTGTCATTATTCATGTTCAATATATAGTTTACGTAAAATGCTCAGAACTTACCCCGCGATATTTTGAAATTTTTCTTAAAGCCCGACGAATCGAATAGATTAAATTTTTCGTGGTCCCAAATACAAATGCGATATTTAAAATTTAAAACTGATTGACAGAAAATTAAATAATATTATAATATTACGTAAAAATCTATGTTTATCTTATATTATTATATCAAAAGTATTGCAACATTACATTTTATAATAGTTTTAATAAAATATAAGTGAAAGTTATTTCATTGATATTGGGTTAACCATGGAAAGATTGTTACTGTGTATTAAAAATTTAAGGAGAATTTAGTAGAAATCTCTTACAAAATTTAAAATTTGTATAAAAATGAAAATTCTAGATAAGCATTTTAAAAGGTATTCATTTTTAAAATCATTATGTGTAGTTTGCTTTTATATTAAACACTTTTAATGTAAAAAAAAAGTTGTGAACTACTAATCTTTCAAATATTTATTTCAAATATCAAAAATTAAATGAAATGCTTTTGGTATATTTTGTTAAGAAAACAATATTTTAGGTAACTTTTGCAGTTGAAAATAAGATTTTCTTACATTTTTCTAAAGGGTCATTATGTTATATAATTATTATCATACTAAGAGTAGATATTTAAATTAAATTTCCTATACTGTTAGGTTTAATCTGGGAATCTGTTTAATTTGCATGACCTTGTCCTCTATAATGCTTTTTTAGCATTAAGACATAAATTAGAAATTAAAAGCCTGTAATTGCTACTTTGTATGTGATATAGAGAGAAAAGAAATAACTCGAAGATAGAAAAATATATAATTGAATGAAGACTTGATGCAATTAACTCATCAAACAGGAAAGAGTAATTCTGAATATTCCCTGCGTTATAAAATTGTATTCTATTCGCTGAAGCAGCCATCCGGCAATTCGTGCGCTGAACTGAACGCACTTGTTTTCCGCGGACGCAAATACTCGCGTCGTCGCGCATTCCTCTTCAGTTTTCACGTAAACTCGGCTATCGTTTTATCGCGGGGCATTTCGTACGCTGGTAGATAATTCAAAAGCACTTTCGCAACAAATGAGGGTTTTATTGTCTTTTAAATTTTGAATAATTCATTTGTACAAGAGCAGCAAAAGGATGAGATGCTCTCGGCCATTGTTCGGCAGAAACAAAAAGCAAACGAATAAAAAAGAGCCCTCTAAAAGGACGCAGTTATCCTGCGAAGTACGGCCGGACGGATCACCGCGCGGGTATTGTTTTAATTCAATAAAATCTGAAATTAAATTCCGCTTCGGCTTAAAGCGGAGACCATGCGAAGGCTCCACCATGCAAATCTCTCTGGATCCCTCCGACCTTTATATTATCAAGCGCGGCCATTTATCGCGAGAAATATAAAAAAAAGGACGACAGTTTCCCTTCAAATTAACGGATGAACGAAATATTTCCTTCTCGTCTTTTTCATCTTTTTTGCGCGTTATTGTCAACAATTTGTAATATTATTTTTTTTTCGCGGAATGATTACGCCGACAAGGACGAATAAAGCTGTAACAAGCCACTCGTCCCATAACAATCAACTTCGAGCTCCTGCGGGATGAGGCCGACTCGATTTTGCGCTTATTTTTCGCCCGGGAAGAGTATTAGTGCTGATGGTCAACACCAGCAGTAATGAGGGCCCCGAATGTCCCCTTACACGGAAAACGAGATATCGTATCAATTTTATTGGGCCAATTTATCTCTGTAGGCCCCCAAGAAGTCCCTCTGGTGCTCCTTAAGAACTTGCCATTGTTTGCTCCGAAGAGTCCTCCGACTTGTTAGGGATTTTGTGTCTGGCTGTTCGACATGATTGCTGGCTATTTCCATAAATTAGATTTCTTCTCACAAATATTTGGGTCTTTAAGAATTACTGAGAACGGGGATGTTAAGATAGATGGAAACAATCACTAGTAAATTTTAAACTAAATTCACAACTACAGAAGCTTGTCTTCAAAAAAGTATCATCATACAATTTTGTTGATATTGAACGTATCTTATCAATTTAGAAAATCAGAGAAACATGAAACATAAACAATTTTGTTTGTAGACATAAACAGCGCTAAGACAGAATCAATCCTTTAGGAATTAAATTACAATGAAATTACAATTCCCTGGAATTTTAATTTGTACTTGATATATTGAATTTCTTAGTACTGAACTTAAAAAAGTTTTCAGTAATTACTAATTGATAATGATCAAATACTTGTAATTTCGTTTTTCTCCATTCTAAAAAGGAATTTATAAAGTATTTGGAAAAAAAGGAATTTCTGTCTATTTGAGGAATTTAATTCCAATTCTTTATTTAGCTCACTTCTTTTTAAAAAATTTTAACCATCAGTTCCTCTTGACTTATTTCTAAAAATCTACGTGTTCCTGCTTTTACTTACAACACAAGTTATTACATTTGACAAATATTTAAAGAGAACGCAATTTGAACACAATTAAATAAAAATTAAATACTACTAGATAGAGAAATCTAAGTACTATTATTCGATATGAATTAATATTTTATTATTTGAATTATGAAAATAAATCTCGTAACCATAGTAATTAAATCCGTCACATCCTATTATCTTAATTTAAAATTTAAAATTAGCAAAATATTGTACTGAGTTTAAATAAAGCAGAAGAAAATGTTACAATGTATCCTAAAATTTTAAAGAATAAAAAAATGTAAAAGTTGGAGAAATGACAAACACATAAAAGAATTAAGTCAATTTTTTAGTAAACGACTATTGAAATTAAGAATTTTGCATGGTCACAAAATCCATAAATATTGCACTTTACGAGCCCACACTTTTCCTAAAAACTAAAACTAATTCAAAGCAATAGGCAATCAAATTTTAACCATTCTATTAAAAAAAAAAAAAATTATTTAAGGGGACCTTTACTTTCAAAATCGGAAAAAAATCAATGTTTTTTTTTTCATAAAAACGCTTCTTAACATCATACAAACCCTCTCCTAAAACGGTTTTAAGAAATTCGTAAAAGAAAAAGAGTTATACCTATATTTGTAACGCTACCTCTACGCATTTTATATGCAAAAATTATATAACAAAAACTTTGAACGCGTTTTTCTCGAAATCACATTTTTGAAAATGGCCGCATCTGTATCTCAAAAACTATTCAACCGATTTTAACAAACCAAACGCCATTCGATTCGTTATCAAATATACTAGTAACTAAACCTTTAAAAATATTATTTTACCCCTCCACTTTTTTATGCGGAGGTTAGTTTACCCCTAACTTATAGTCGTTTTTTAACTTTTTTAGAAAAATGTGTATAAAATGATATATTCATTAAAAATAAAAGGTTTTTTAGGTATAGGTACTAGTTCCACTAAAAAATTTTAATCTATCTGTTACATGAAGTCCTGGAGAAATGGGGCCGTTTTAAAAGTGCCTTTTGGTTGACGCCATCTGCAGGCATTAAAATAAACTAAAGTTGCATTTAAAAATCCTTTTTATATTATTCATAATCTTACCAATAATGTACAAAAGGTTTCAGGATCATAAATATAATAGTCTTTTCAAAAAAAAACTTTTAAAAAGTGTGTTTTTTCCCGATTTTGAAAGTAAAGGTCCCCTTAAGTAATTTCAGATACAATACAATTTTTTAAAGATCTAGCTAACACCCTTATTAGCGTCTGTAAATTTCTAGCTAATTTCAAACTTATTTTAAAAAAACTAAACACGTGCAATAACACTCACTTTTAAGGATTTTAAAATATCTACTGTACGTCATTCAAATCACTTAAAATGACAAATAAATTGATAAGATGATCCGCAGAAAACTGGTTCTTTTCTTTGTGTATTTTCAACTTTAAATAATTAAACATTTGAAATGTTATATTTCAATTATTTTGAAAATTTGAAAGAACATTCCACTTTCCTCAAAAACAAAGCAACTAAAAGAATTTTTGAGGACTTCATGAGGAAAACCCATCTCGCATCATTTTCGAGTTATTCATAAAAAATAAATAAAACGCCTTTTAAATGCTTTTAAAAGTAAAACCCGTCAATTTGTCGGATCTCCCTTATACAAATTGTATATTGACGAAAATTTTCATTATATGAAATATTTATGGACTTAGAACTTTCCTTGTATTTACAATAAACATTTAAAAAGTAAATATATTTTGATTGAAATAATATTTGTATAGTATATAAATATCATCTTTTATCAGGTTCAATTTAATCTTGGCTTAATTTCGACTGGTACAATTTATTTAAGGTTCTTTTTGGAAAGATTAAATTTTCTATAGATCAATGTGAAACGTTCAATTGATATTGATTCAATAAATAGCTTACCAATTTTTTCATGAATTAATTTTTATCCATCCACATAAAATATAAAAAACGTGCATATACAAACAAATCTAAACCTGTAAATAAAGAAAAAAATATACGATAAGAAAAGAAAAAAGAAATAAATAAATATAAAAACTTAAAATGACATTGGGAAAGATTTTAATCAAAAAAATCGTACAAAATATCGAAAAGATTTGAGCAAAAATAAAAAATTGCGTATCATATTTAATGACGAACTTCAGACTAAAAAAACATTACGTCGCTTAAAACATTTGGTTATTTGAACAGCAAAGTTTCTATTAAATTATTCTGGATCTTACAATATTTCTTAAAATATAAAAACAGAGAATTGCGGAATGCTACAAATATCTTGAATTGACACATCAAAACGACTCTCCTAATTTCCCACACACAGGTATTTTTAGATAAAATTTCTTTGTTATTCAGTCTTTGTTGATTCTAAAACTTTTCGAAGTTTTAGCCCTATATTTAAGTATCGTATTGCATTTGATTCAACTAAATAAGACAATGTTTCATAGTTGACGAGTTGAGGTTGTAAAATTCGTTTCTGAATTTTAATAATTAGACAATGTTTCAGATTACAAATCTAAGATTGCTCCGATCAGTATCAAAGTTAGGTTGACAACTTTATTTATCGTCCACATGCTCCACACAAAAAAAAGGGTATTTTAACAAATTGAATAAATTGCATTTTCGACCCGAATCGTCAACAGACGGGGTGGTTTCACAGGGATCATTTTCATGATGTTTTTCGCTTCGTTTGAATAATTCGCCGAGAAGAAATGTTGTCGTCCAAATTCCCAATACGAAACGAGCGCCGTCGTTCGATTCCCAGGCTCAGCTCCCAGTCCTGGAGCGTTCCTCGTTTGTCTTGCAGTAAATTTTTATAGCATGTTCATCGTATTACAACTTTTCTGAAACAAGTGAACCCCGGAGCCCCACTAAGTTAATGGAACGTAATGAGAATTCTTGGATTTGCGTGGCTCCATCGAGGAGCATACATAAATCAGTCGGAGTGATGAGGAGGCCGCGGAGACTCGTCGTATCGAGCGATATCTTGTTCTAGCCGCATTAAGTCATTGGTCCAAAAAATCTCAGTTAATTTGGGAAAAAGCTTTTCTCATTCCTTTTCGTCTTTCAAAAATGACTGAGGAATTTTTTTCGTCTTTTCGTCTTCTTGGCACGCATCTCATTACGAATGGCAGCTTCTTTGGTATGTTTTGTTTATTCAGAACAACAAATTTTATGTACTCCCATCGCGCTCGCTTTATTTGTTTGGAGCTGTTTGGAACTGTTTGGAGCTGTTTGGAGCTGTTTAGAGCTGCTTAGAGCAGGCGGGAGGCATGATGTCCTCTGTGTCAACTTTTTTTTACATTTCAATTACATTTAGGAAATAGACGAAATTTACGAAATAGACGTCTTTTTCGTCAGGGTCTCTCATTTCATTTTCTCAATTTTCTGCTTATGTAAGTAGTGGATGTATGCAAATGGCCGAGTGGGCGGACAATTTTCTTGAATAAATCGAGCCAACACACCACTTGAACATACTCTGACTTTGCGTTTTCTCTTAGCTTTTTCTTCAAATTATTTATTTATTCCTTAAGTTGTATGTTGCTCGGCTCTATTTGTGCGTTTTATCCCTTTTCCCTTGTCGTTTTATGATCCTGTATCTTTACGGTGTTATGGCCATCTCTCTGCAACTGCTTTCATCATCATGATGAATATATTTGCGTTCATGCCCTCAACAAAATGACAACAACAACGAGGAGGTCCTGCTAGATGGTCTTATATTATGGGACAAACATCCAAATTGAATCATATATATGAGAATAAACAAGAAAAGTTAATCTTGTCTAATAGAGCGTTCTTACCGTTAGACAAACACGCGGACTTAAATATGTATATATATATATATATAGTATGTATATATATATGAAGTAAAACTTAAGTGAAATGAAATTTTTCCATGTTAAGATATACTATATACGTTCCTTAAGCTGTTAACGTCTGGTGCGCGGTGTAATATGGGGAAAAGTTGCTCTTATTTTTTTTCTTCTTATTTCGCCTCCCATAAACATCGACGTGGCTGGTATATCGTGTCTTGGCAACATGAGGACGATATGTTGACGGGGTTTGATGATGGTGGGAGGTGTATGCTCTATAGATAAACATGTACCACATCTATTTGCACTAATGCCGCCTTCCTTTTTCCAGTTTTATGCGAGACGATCCTGCAATGTTGAGACCGAATCCTTCTCATGCCGGCCCCGTATAGTCGTCGTAGTCTTCTTCATCGTATATCGTCGTCTACATAAAAGTCAACTTAGAATACACATATTTTATTTATGCTAGACATAAGACACGTTTTGCAGATATGGGGCGACTCGCATAAAACATCCGACTTAGATTAGTTCACCCCGAGCTTTGCCCTGCGGTTCTATATGTTGTGAAGGATACAATTTTCAGTTCACCGGGTTGGTCTATTTCTTGATATATATACTAAATATATTATATCACGAAAATTTTCGAAATCCGCCGGATTACCACCGGCAGCATCAACTTGCGCGCACCAACCAGCTAAATGAACCGCGCCAAATATGACCCGAAGTCTTACGTAAATGAATCCATAAAATTCTGGGATTAGCGAAATTGAAAGTTGCTAAAACTCCACCAGACCTATGTTTCACGTGGGGGATACATACCTGTGCAAACCTGGGGTGCTGCTCTACGCGTGTGTATGATGCTCATATTCCCAGAAAACGCACTTCGCCTTTTATAGTTTGAACCCTCATAAGTTTTACGGAAGAAGCGCCCCCCATCGAGGGGCCTTGGTTCGTTCCTTCATGCTGATGCTCAGGGAAAACAAGATGTGGAAAATGTCGGTCACCTGAAAATTTTACAATTTTGCGTTCTCAGCGCGAATATGATGGGGCTCACAGGTTAAGGGGCAGAGGACCGAAACAAGGGCTAAAAACATTTCATCCGTCACACCCGCCCCTCTCAGTCAGTGACATTTCAGTGTTTTAGCATTTTCCACGGGAAAAACTTTCCTTATCCCATCAGGGCACTGTCATTTGTATTTTTTCCCAACTTTTATGATGCAATACCTTATGCATGGCGTGTACACGTCTTCATCCACTCCCAGTATCCCGACATCATTCCCGTTCTCCCGGTTCCTGTTCCCGTTCGTCATACATATTTTCCTTATTTTCTCCTCGGGCTTTCTGTTTACTATTGGAAATGTTCGTTCATTGGTTGTACTTTCCCCGGGATGAGGACGGGACCGGGATCCGGTGCGGCTATATCACTCCGGGAATTTTACGTGGATATATCCCGCTTTCATGTGCAGGTGTACAAGTGTAATGAAAACTTTATTTTTGTTTTATTCTTTTCCAGCTTCTGTCAGCGAACATTTTGTACCCGGCCACATTTTCAAGTTGCAAAAACTTCTTTAATTTTCTCAAAAATAAGTAAATTTGGATAGAACATTCCTTCAGAGTGAGGCAGGAGAGGCCAAGGGGCGCACAGTGACAGTAGTCAGTTGTAGTTCAAGGAGCCTTTCATGTTTTTATGCCAAATATTTTAAGATGGAAAATATCTTCTTAAGTATAAAACATGAGAATTTATCTGCCTGATCTTAGTTAGCAATTAGTAATTGAAATATTACTGCAGCTTAGGTATTAGAAATAAAAAGTTTTTGCACTTACTTAAAAATATCTCTAAATTAGTTTTACATTTTATCACAGAAAAAAAAAAATATTAGTATAAAGTGAAAGTCAAGTGAAAATTTCTTGTTTTATATCGTTTATATACAATGAAAAAAAAAGTGTAGCTTTATATAAAAATTAAACCACAACACCACCTTAAATCAATCAAACCGCCTGACATTATCCAAATAATTAAGACCCTTAGAGTTAGCAAACTCCTGGTACTGATTCTATTTCCAACAAGGTTTCGCTTTCGAAAAAAGGTATAATTTTAGTAACTTTTATTATAATCTGCTGCCTGCAAATCGTTCTCAAAAGTTAAAGTTTATTCGGCAAGGCGACGTCACAGTCCACACATACTATATGTAGTGCTACAAAAAAACAAAGAATAAATAAAAATAAATTCAACATGTTCACAGATATATATTTAATGTTAAAAGCTATAGTTAGCTGGTGTTTTACAATAAAGTAAAACATTAAATATTAATAAGATTCAATGTAGAAACAATGATATGTTTAAAAACAAAGTAACCTACTTTTTTTATTTAAAACCAGTAAGGTTAAGTTAAATCTTACACGTTGAAATGTAAACTGCGAAAGTTACAAAGAAATAAATAGCAAAATATCGCTAAAAACTTTAAAAGGAATTAATTTTTATGGTCATTAGGCAAATTTTCAAACTTTTTGACGATGTAGAAAGTGTCTCTTTTTACTTTATCAAGTTTATAAATCCCTTTAAATTAAGAAAAAAAAGCAAATAGCAAAAATTCTATAAATGTTATAGTATAAATGCCTTTAAAAATCTTATAGCCTTTCCGCCCTGTTCCAATCCAATTTTATTAAGTAATTATTTTATTATTTCTTCAACTGTTAAAATGTTCGATAAGATTACAAAATTTAATGAACGTGTAAATGCTAAACGTCAAGATTTCGCTTTCTTGATTAAGAAGTGTCAGTTAAATGGTCGTAAAAAAACATAGTGGGCCAAATCAATTAGTTAATTTTTTGACATAATTAATTGATGCTTAATTTATTACAGAGATATTAAATTAACGATGCGTATATCTTATACAAAGTAATTTAATGACAAGACAAGTTAAGATGATTTATAGATTCAATTTTTTTGTTTTTTACGACAGAGCTTAGAAAGAAAATGCTAAAAACTATAGGATATAAAATACGTGCGACATTTTTTCCTTTATTATTTTTGGAAAAGCTCACAACTGTTGGTTGATGTTGTCTTAATTTTCTGAAAAATTTTATAGATGGCATTAGTGTAAATTTATTTGTAGAAGGTAACAACTATTCTTTGATTTGAGCTTTAATGTGACTTTTAGTGTAAGTTTTAGGCATGAAAATCTAAACATTCCAGAAATAGCTGAATTTGTGATTCATATATTATATTGTTGTACTATAATTACAGACCAATAGCGAAATTTTCAAATATTCCCAAAAATTCCTCCCCTTTGTAATGAATGTATATTTTTAAATCAGCATGGATTTCTTTCCGAACGCTTCACAACCACCAACTTATTAGAATTTGTTTCTTATGTTGTTTAGGGTTTCAGGTTGAGCATGGAAACTGATTGGTTTTATACTGATTTATGTGAGGCTTTCGACAAGCTTTCCCATTCCATTATTCTCTTAAAACTTGATAGATTTAGCTTTCCAGAGCATTGTGTTTCTTGGATACGTTGCTATTTATCTGGTAGAACTTATCAATTAATATTTAGAGGCGCCAAATCAAGGGTATTTACGGCTAATTCTGGTGTTCCTCAGGGAGGTCATTTGGACCCATTACTTTTTATTTTGGCTATTGACAATATCACTAGACTGATGAAAATGTGTAAAGTCTTTTTATACGCTGATAACATTAAGTTATTTGTCTACACTAGACAATTAATCCATAACTTTCCATTTTGGTGTTTACATAATAATCTACACCTTAATATTGATAAAATGCAAAGTGATTGCTCTTTGTAGAAGCTGCAATTACTTGCAATTTGACTACGTTTTATCAGATTGCAATTATCGACGAGATCACTCCATGATTTGACTCTATGATTTGGATATTACAATGGATAGTAAACTTGACTTTGTGACTCATATAAATCATATTTCAATTCTATGCTAGGATTCATCAAGAGATGGTCCCATGAATTTTCTTGCGTGTCGGTTTTCAAGCTGTTCTACTTTTCCTTTATTAGACCCTTGTTTAAATATGGAAGTTAAGTTTGAGTTCCATATTATCAAGTGCACATCTGTTCGACGTAAGGATTTATGTACTCTTTAGAAAAACGTGGGGAAATCGTTGATGTGGTTTTTGTACACCAGCTTTTAGTTAGTAACATTGATTCTAATACTTTAATTGATAAGTTTTAGTTCAGAAAGAGTAATTACTACATAAGAAAATTGCCTTTACTAGATTCTAGTTTTTGTAGGTCTAAATACATTAAGTTTGAACCTATTTATTGCATGTGCTTATGTATTAATAGTAATGCTGAATAATTGAATTTTGCTTTTAATAAATATGCTTTTAAAAAGTCTATGTTTGCCCGCGTTACCTATTCATGTCTTCATATTAATGTAATTTCAAGTTAGGTGATCACTAATTGAACCATAGTCATATACACTTGCAGCCTTGCGGCTTGGACTAAGCTGATGGTTCTATTGTAATAAAAATATCCACATTTTAACATAGCAGTTAAAGGTTTCCACCATTTAAGTAAACGGACAGATATTGCGATGATAAAATTATTCCTACATTTTATTCAAATTTTTATTTGCTTAAGTGGAATAGTCATGTAATGGGTTAATATGATATGAATGTTGAGTAATCAAGGAATCATTATATAGTAATAAAAATAAAGAAAAGCGAAATAACCATCAAAACTGTCACTGAATTCCCCAAAAGCAGAAAACGAGCCCTAAAAATACATACACAAAAAGACACAACAGCCAAGATATATTTACTGCATAACAAAATGTGATCCTTTTCGAAGCCATTCTAGGTCACAACATCATAAACCGATTAAGGTGACGGCAAACAATGAATCAAATACCGTTACGCAAGGTAATAAAACGGACCAAAAACCCAATGTGTAACCCTTTGGCTCGTTTATCCCGCAGGAGGTGTATTGACCTTCATCATAACCGAAATGCATTTTATGCTCATGGTCTAGTTTTAGAGGCAATAAAAGGTCCCCGGCACCGGTGCCGTCATCTTGTCTTCGAAATTAACCTTCTTCGCTTCTTGGTAAGACATAATTTCTTCCTTAAGGCAATTTATCGGGCAAAAAAGCACCAAACAACAACAGACAAGACCAGATAAAAAAAAAAAAAAAATACAAGCAAGATACAACGCCTTCTTCCCGAACACTTCCCTCAGGAGTTCAGAAGACGACGACAACGATGCGAGCAGTTAAAGACAAAACCACTTAGACGATCTGACGTGGCCGTGGATTATTTCAATTAATGGAGCTGCTTTCGAGCAAGCGATTCGGCCACGCTCCTCAGATAAAAATTAATCGAAATTTGTGTCGACTTCTGCTTCAAATGCGGAACTATGCGCCGCCGCCACTGCCGCCAGCCAGACTTGAGCTAAGGCCGTAAATCACCAACTTTTTAGAAAGCACGAAACAAAGTCAACAACTTTCGAGCACTTTTCCGGCCTTCAATTAGCTCAATTAGGAAAATTACAACTCAAGTACCGCCTCTTGCGCCCTTTTCCCTTTTGCGGCAGTGGAGGCGGTGGAAAAAAAGCATAAGGTTTCGATAAGAAGGTCAGAGGAGGCGGGCCCTGGCTGGAGAGAGGTTAGACAACTTTTTAATTTCACCAAAATGTTTTGGACTTTCCTTTCTGCGTTTTTGTTAGCATCGTATAACTCGATGAATTTCGTAATGATGCCTATTCTGCCTCTATGACCGAGTTTCCTTTACTAACATTTTGAGGGTTGAAGATAATTAAGAAAAAATAGAAATGGTAGTGCTATGCCATTCCATCGTTAGTTTCCTTTTCGTACTTTTAATTAACATAAACCTACAATTTCACAAAGAACAACATTCACTTTTGTCAGGGGTATATTTTGCAATATATAAGACGTTTTCCCTTTTCTGCCCAGCAGCTTATTTGTGTAATTTTTAACTCCATTACAATTCTCTATTTGATATTATATTGACGTCATTTTCTAACACTGTTTTTATATTCTACACTACTTTCTGTTTCTGTTTCAAATTTGTATATTAATTTTCACCCCATACAATTCACGATGCCTTTCTTCACTGGTACACATAAAAATGAATCATTTTAGCTCAGTAGATTTAAAGATGGCCAATATATTTGACGTCATTGAATAGAGAATTTCTTCATTCGAAATTACAGAAACGAGCTGTATGTATTCAGGGCGTTCCTATTTGTTAATGAAACACATTTGAGCACTTTACTGTCATATGGAATGCCAAAATAAAGTGACTTGATGAATGAAATGTTAGAACGTATTTATTTACATTTATGTGATATATTTTATTACCTTCTACGCAAGAATAACAAGCTGCCATTACATTTGCTGTTAAAAAATTTGGCGTTCTTACCTCCAGTTAAATGTTAAATATTGAATTATATCCTGCTCAATGAAAGTTCGGCCAATTTCTTCTGAGCCCATAGGGATCAGTCTGAGTATACTTTGAACACAATTTCGAAGCTCTGATTTGTCTAAGCTAACCAAAAAACGTGAGCTTATTTTGACAACTCAAACAAACTCTAAAACAGAAAAACGCCTATTATATAGTAGGTTCATAGTTATTTCAAATATTTCTTCTTTGAAAACTAAGCCCTTGGCGGTTTCTAGGGTCACTGATTTAGAATTTGTTATTACTTTTTAGAGATTTAAGATGCTAATGATGAAAATGCAGCCGATTATAACGTTCTAATATAAAGTTGTAGTACACTCTAAATCTTTTTCCTATTGAATTTTACTACATAGTGTCTAGTGCTGAGTTTTTCTACGTGTTCTAAAAAATAAACTATTTCTTATAAACTTATACAAAATCGATAAGCCAAAACCAAAAGATTGGTTTGATTGATTCTATGCTCTGATTTTGAATGTCAAAAACCCCTTTATGAGCTCGGGCTTTACTTTTGTTTACTTCGTAATGAACCAATTTTTCTTTATGATGAATTACTACTGCATAATAAACAGCAGACTTTCATTGTTAATAATTTATTAAAATCTTACTAAAATGAGTACATAGTATTATCAATTTATTTAATATATCATAAATACCAGAATTATATAAAATCTTTTTAAAAACTGAATCGAACAGTCTTCAAAACTTCAGAAGCCTTAAAAAGTATGAAGTAATTTTAAAATGTTACTGCATGTTTGAAGTTAGCACAATAATCCGAGTGATATAAATCCAATACTAGGAAATTATAGGCAATCAATTTTATTTGCGCGTTGGCTTCAAACACGTTGTAAAATTTTAGTATATAAACTACTAATCTAGATAATAATATAGTGCATTTTTAGCAACGAAAATTCCAAATCTAGATGTTCTAGTAAAGGTTTTAGAAAAGCAGTGAATTTGGACGTAGATCTAGTTAAAATAAGCCAATAGAATACTGGCTTTTATATTTCAGGTATTCAGTGTATTTAGATATACATAAATCTAGTTAAAAGAGATTCTAGAGATCTCTAGTGTTTTTAATTCAAATTCTAGTGAAGGCTATAAAATTCTATCGTGTAGGAAGTCAACTCTAGTTGAAATTTTACTAGATAAAAATCTGTAGATAGGGTACTTTATAGTCTCTGATTTCGATTTTACAGTCAGTTTTCAGAAATTCAAGATATTGGATCCAATATGGCGATGTTTTCGATATAAAATAGAGTTAATAAATGAAAATAACCGCATTTTAGTCACTTTTGAATTTTTTTCAGTAACTGAATATCTTAGAAGGTCAAAACGTATGTCAAAGCTTGAATCCTAAACTATAGCTTTAAAATATCAGCTATTTGTTAAATTTATTACGATTTGTTTAAGACCGAAAGGTCTTCATGAGTCTTTCTTCTGCCATATAAATAAAATTAACGAATTGTATGAAGGAATAGAATTCTGTGAAAAATGTGCCCTCGAAAAAATCTTGACAAAGGTTTCAATTAAATGATATTTTATACGTTTCGAATTCCTATGATATTCCCTTATTTTTTAAGAAATTTCCAACAATAATTTAAATATGGTTTTTTTAAATTTGTAACTCTATTTTTACCTAAATATGTATGATTGATTTATTTCAATGAAAATGGTGGACAGATATTTCGGGGTCACTGATTACGAATATATAACATATGGAAACCAAGAATTATTAAACGTAGTCAAATGTTTGGGAAAGAAATATCTGAAGGCTTTAAAAGGTCTACTGGTAATATATATTACTATTACATTTGAAATCGTCCAGTTTAAAAGATCTCAATATACAACTCCCATTTAAATTTACATTTTATAAACTTTAACATTTGTAAACATGCCATTGGCGTCTGTGATGAAAATGAATAATAAGAAAAATCGTCTCACGTAGATCGATCACGTCATTTAAGAATACGTGAACAAAGTTAAATATTCAAATTTAGAAACCGAATAGAGAACTTCAAATTTGTAGCTGATTAAAAACTCAAATAGTTGGCACCCATTTTCATTCATTCATAGTGCATTGAAGTTTCTTATAGCTTAATGTTATTTAAAAAATTTGTAGAATTGAAAATCGCCTACCTAATTACAAACAATTTGTACGTCGTCATCGAAAAATCTGCTTGAGATTAGTTGCCAGTTATTATTCAAAATTTTTGCAAAAATAGCAAAAATTTTAGTCTTCAAAACACAACTTTGCCATGAATGCGATGCGATAAACTCATAAATCTTTTATAACGTGCTTATCAGCAGTGGCATCGTTGGAATTGTCGCTAAACTTCTGAAAACCGCAAACAATTGAATTTTTCGCAAGTTGTAGAAACCTTTTGAAATATTCAAGTTGACGATAGTAAAAAGTTTTTCGCCAAAAAAGAAATATATATATCTGTGATAGTCACGTTCGCCGGCATTGAGTTGTTTTCAGTGCTGGCTGATGGAACAATGTTGCAGATTGTTCCCATGGCGAATAATCCCCTTAAGGATTTCGCAAATTTAAGGCGAAACGAGATAAACAACACTCGGGAAAAAAGAACAACAACAACAACAGCAACAACAAGAACAAGGGAAAATTCTTGATTAATTTTCCTCGACTGTATCGAGCCGTATATCTCTTCTCGGGCTTGTCTGTGTTGGGGTGTTTTAAACTCGCAAAATTTCGGTGTTCATTTTCACTGAAATAGTTTTGTTCTATGAAATAGCACAGCTTCAGGGAAAATGTGGGAAAATAGCAAGTCATGCAGAAGTAAGGCTCTTCCCATTCCCACCCAGAAGAACTCTATGGGTTCGGGTAACTCGTCCCGGAAGATTAGATTATTCGAAAGGGTGAACAACAGTGTGTTTGTGTGTGTGCGGAGGAGCCCAGGGACGTTTTACGTAACAAAATCCAAATAGCTACGCTTTTTAGAGCTCACTAAGGTAGAGAAAGAGAACATGACGAAATATGTTATTAATTAAAGCAATAAAAGAGAAAATTAGACTCTTTCTAGGCGAAACAACATCTTATTTAAGTACTTTTTAATATAAAATATTAAAATTTCCAACCCCAATCATATCGCACATCAATAATATCAATTTATTCTTCCTTCTGTGACATTTCTCTCTTAATAGATACAATTTAAATGCAGTTTTTCTGTATTTCACCTTTCTTGAGAGTCTAACAAAATATAATGAGAATAGTAGTTTTTTATTTCTTCCCATAGGATGCACGGTAGCTAATCTTGACGCTTCAGGTATCTAATTAACGATTATGGTAGTCAAAGACCCTGAAAGTCCGAAGATCTTTTCATACTGCTTCCATCTTTAAGGAAGACATCATAATCATCATTTAGAAGATCTTTTCAGTAGTTAACAAACTTAATGAAGATATTTGTAGATAATTAATTATACATTTTTACACGAATATTTAAACTTTTGGGCATAACTCACGATATATATAGAAAAAATAATGATGAGTTTTAATAATATCTAATCTTCTGATGATGACATTTATTGCCTTCTAATTAAAATTTAAATATTTCCAGATTATCATATTATGAACTTATCTAGATGTAGAATGTATAAAATAAAACGAACACATTATCCCCTAATAGAAAGTTAGATGCAAGAAACTATACAGATATAAGAAATTACTTGACTTTAATAGTTTAATTACGAAAATATTAGATTCAACACAAAATCTATCTCTCATCATATTAAAATTCTTTTGACAAACTTACGATATACAAAAATATCAAAAACCTCCCAAAGATTTCTCAAGTATGGTTTCACAAGGGATTTTTCCTAAAATAAAACTCATTAGCATCATGATATAAATTCTGCCTACTTTTATATACAAAACAAATAAGAGTGAATAGTGTTTTTTAAACATTTCGCATATTCTTCTTAAGGTGTACTACTTTTATATTCCATTATTCTAACAACATGCCATTGTCCTTTATTTGTCCTTGGTTGTCGGTGTGGTATGAGCATTTTAATGATAAATTTTAAATCAATCATGGAACATGAAGAAGGCAAGAAAAAAGGCGATTCTCCAACTTCGAAATGAAAACAAAACTTATAAATTTATTGCAGAGGTTCTTCATCGTTTTGTACGAGTTATAGTTAGAATTTTAAAAGAGCGTAATCTACCCGAAACCCATTCAGAAACTATAGGACGTTAAAAAAAAACAACAATAGGAGGTCTTTAAAAATCCGTTCTCGAAATCTATACCTATTAAAAATAATTTGCCTTTGAATATCAGTACTCAAACGATTCGCATATGTTGGCAAGATAATAATTTACACGGGAGAATTGCAAGAATGGTTAAGAACAAAAAGCTGCAGATTCAGCTTGCAACGTCAAACCTATTGTCTGGTAATACACGTGCCTGGAAAAATGTTCTATATAGCGTTGAAACCAAAATAAATTTATTTGGATCCTATAGTAGAATTTATGTGAGAAGAGGCAAAAATCAAGAATTAAACCCCAGAAACATCATAAAGGCAGTTAAACACGGCGATAGTAATAAAAAAGGTATGTTGTTTTTCATATGTTGGAGTTGGTCTTATCTTTTGTATAAAGGACAAGATGACCAAGGAAGTGTATCTGAAAATATTAGAGAGAGATTAATTTGCCTTTACTATGGATGTTTAAGAAAGATAACGACCCAAGTACACCGCCAAAGTTGTAACTAGGTAGTTAGATACTTGAACCCCATCGAGGTTTTGGGAAGGGAACTTTAGGAAGCATGGAATGTTATACCTATGGAAATATTCAGATGTCAGGTGATTTCAAAGTACAAAAGACATCCAAAAACAAAACTAATAAAGGTGCCAAGTGATTCATTTTCTCATATTTTTAGTAGAACAGTTGTATAACTTGATTTTTATTCTTCAGCATTGAAGTTTTTAAAATACGATTTCTGTTTAGTTCTCATAAATTTAATTTAAAGTTTTTATTTTTATTTTAATTTTACAGAAGTTTTAGTGCGATATTTAACAAGATATTAATTTTATATTGAAATATTCGAAAAAAAAATATCTTAATCTTATTATTTTAGCTACCACTGTATATTAATGGGGTTACATCAGCTACGAATGAGTCATTCCTAGTTCTCTGGCGTTTGTGAAACTCATAATTTATCGTTCATTCATTTCCTCCTATACGAATAATGCCCACAAATTAGTATCTCATAATTTAGTATTGCCGTCCGATTGCTAATGGCTCTCTCTATAGAATTCAGTGCTTAATCCTTTAACGCTTCAAAGCTGCACTGATCATAAAAATTTAGACAGCAATGACCACAACTGAATCGGTCTATTCAAAAATCCCACATAATCTATGCTCTATGGAGATTCTGAAAATATAAATTCAAATAAAGTTTAAGAATTTTAACATGCCCAAAAATATCACCGCTACGCCACGCAGAGTCTGATTGACTCGATTATCACCTCGATGACATATATTTTCTCATTAATTATTTAATTAATAGTGGTCAGAAACAAGAATATAAGACGATATATATTTCATTCACCGTTAACTAAAATAGCACCGCAACATTTCTTTCATCTTAAGATGATTATATAAATTAGGAATATTATAGACGACATTTTCTAAGAAATTCTTTTTGTTTAAGCCGCCTTTGCGACAACATGGGTGGTCGCATCTCATAGATATTTAAAATTCTTATTAATTACATTCAGTCACGATGTTTGCGATGTTTTCTTCCGGATATGTTCGAGGTTGCGTATATATCTATCTGATAAATAACCTATGCACTTTATAATTACAACAAAGCATAAATCATTGGATTCAGACATACCATAGCCGGGCGGGTACGTTCCTCGCTGGGCCATTAGCTGAAAGAGCGGCATGAAGAAGAATCTTAATGAGCATCTGATACGACGTTTCTCAGTAAATTATCATCGAATCAAGGTATCAAAGGTATAAAGGCAAATATTGCTTCAAGCCGGTCCCAGATCGAAGAAGGTGTTCGCTGCGCGGCTTATGCAAATGCCCAGATTACAGGGAGGGATTCAACGCCTAGTGTTAGCCTCGGGGTCTAAGGCGAACAAAATAAAAAGATAAAAAAAATAAAAATGATTGTGTAGACGCTACCAGTCCTTGGATATAAAATCCATTTGCCCTCTCCTCTGGTAAATCAGGTTTAATTTTCATGTCCATTAAGTATGAAAGCGATGGCGGAAAGGACTGAGGCATGAAAGTCAGTTAACCGTGGAGTAATGCCTGGCGCGCTATCGCTTAAGTGCTAGGACGAAAGATCCGGCGAAACCGGAGCCATCAGATACTCTCCTCATACTATATAGTATACTCGTATCTGCAGAAACCGGGCAAATATCCATCTTATAAAAAAAAAAAGGAGAAAATGCAAATGACTCGCTCCTCGCTTGCTCGCTTTTTATTTAGTCCTATTTTTGCTTCGGTCGCCCTTTTTGCCTGCGGCGTGTTCTCTTTTAAAAAAGTTATTCAATAGCAATGGAGCGTGTTAACGAAATTGGATTACGGCGGCGGAGTTCGCCTTCTTCGTTATATTGAGACCCATACCAAGAACCCCGAAGAACGTGTTCACCTCCAAGTCGAACTAAATTGAACAACAACAACTGAAAATACTAAGGCAAAAGCAACAAAAGATATACGTCGAAGATGAGAACCAAGACGACGACTACGACGACGACGACGCCGATGACGATGACGAAGAAGAAATAACTCGAATCGAAGAGTTCCGTGTTGGATGGAAATTGCTTGGGGCTGATTTTGAGGGATCGCCTACCTTCTCAACATATAAAAGGATTGAACTGTCGAATTCTAAAGTGGTTTCGCCTACTCAATTTCTACATACATACAGCTTCGTTGATAGCAGGTATTTGTACAAGTGGAAAATGATGCCACCACTTCCATATGTACCCCAAACTGGGGGAGGGAGAGGAATTGATGGAAGCCCTTTATTTTTATAATAACAAAGTAATATCGCCGAATTTTTATGAAAATGAAATGATATTGTCTCGCTTTTATTCGTTAGGGGCTGGGGGTGGACTACTGTACCGAGTTTATTGGTTTTCGATGATCTCTCAAGCTCAAGGAGTATTTTCCGTAAACGCACTTAAATGTATATTTACCCGAAACTGCTTAGGGGATGAACTCTCCTTCATCCCTGAATGTCTTCATTTTGTATTCAGTTTTTCTGCTCCATTAAATTTTCGCTGAAGTAAATTTAAAGTACAGTCGAATTCATTTCGTTTACGAAGAGAATAATTATTCAAATGTTTTCTTGAACGCTTCAATTATGGAAATGTAAATGTATAATTTTCTCTGAAGGATATATCTTTGTTGAATTTTATATCAATTAACAAAGCTTACCGTAGCTTCGTTAAAATTAAATTCAATTTTTTATATAAGAATATCTAAAAGTTAATCAATTTTAGTCTGCCACTAATTCTGCATCTTAAATTTTGAAATTATAAATGTCCTTTAATGATATTAGGATTTTGAGTTATTTAAAACAGCAACTTGTTTAATGCATCTGGAACTTATAGGCCGATACTAATCTTAACTCTGAAAAATCAGAATGAAATTGAAATCGCAAACATGTGTAAAAAGTCAAAACTGAAGTTTTAACATAATAATGAAATAGCATTTAATTCTGAAATTTTGATTTTGTCTATTTTATCTTATATACATAGCCTTAAATATGTCTTGTTGAACAATATTTTCTTAATAAGACATTTTTTATTATTGCAAACATATCCACAAATCTAAATATACTCTTTTAAAAGCATTCGTCTAATAGACTACCTTCCCCTGTCAGTTTTGTAATTTCGAGATGTTCCCGTGGCACTTACACAATCTCACTCACAATACCTTCATAACTAGTGACATCATCCAAAAGTATTACGCACAAACGTATACACTTGTTACATATTAAAAGTGCGTGAAACAAACGCAAAATGACAAATTACTGCAACGAGGCTATTTGTGGAGAGAACACTTTCAACATTTGCCAAGATTGCAAACGTTAATTTTTAGCACTTTTCTATTTTTAAATTAAAATATAATTATACTACTCTTAAGTTACGCTAATTCGTTTAGAATAAATGAAGGAAATATAAAAATACTATGTTTTTTATTCGTAGTTTATGAGGGGAATAATTAGTTGCAGAGTAACACTGGTTTAAGTTTAGTTATCTAAGATTCAGTGCTCTCATGTTCCTTTCTCATAGCTTGCTTCGCCTGCTTATTACATTGGATTGTGAAGTGTTTGGTAAGCTTGACCATTCGAACAATAGGAAACTAATGGTTGCCTATAATTCCATTCTAAAGTATATTGATAGTTGCTAAAGTAGATAAATATGACCACATTTCGACTGTATATCTAGTTCCCTCCTTTTTTGCAGTTTGCTGTCATACTTAGATTTTCGTGTATTGTTCTTATTGGTTAAGATTATTAAGTATCGTTGTTCAAAAATCTTTTATTTGCCAGATCTGAAAGTTCCCTTAACATATAGTAGTTTTGCCTAGGACTAACCTTCTAGTTTCTAAGCGCTTGTTTTTCAATCACACTATTTGTTGTATAGGTAGGTTAACTTTATCTTTTGAATTTTTGCGTTTTGTTTTCTTAATCGAATTTATACTTTACTTTCTTGATCTTGTACATCATAAAAAGATTTGTCGATCTGAATTCGATAATTACCACATGATCAATAAATTAAAAGTTTATTTGTATTTTGCTGTCATCAGTTTTTTAATTCATTTTTAGATTTGAATTCATATTTTTATTAATGCAGAAAGTGCTAGAACTGTAAGTAAAAAATGCATGTCCAAATTAGTCCAATATATCTTTATTTTTTGGCTTCAGATAGTATTATGTGTTTATGGGAAGAAAATGATAAGAAATATATAATAATTGGTATTCATTTTGGCATTCTATACAGTGGACGTCATGAAATAGATAATCAAAGTATTTTCCAACATAATTTGAAGAAATTTTATTTTGTTAATATTGAAGAACCGCCTGATTTTTTGGATAAGATATTTTTTATTTTAAGTAAGGTATATATAAGTGGCGATTTAATTTTATCCAGGGGAGAACAGAGTAAGATAAGATATTGAGATAAGATAGGGTACCTTCATTTTATCAAAGCTAAGTATGATAGATATGATTTATAAATTAATATCTTAAATTTATCCGATGAGCAAGGCCGTGAAGAGAGAAGGGATGCATTCGTAGAATTTTCAAAATATTAATAATGCCATCATTTTACTTGATATCAAAGATTAATGTTAGGTTTAACAGCACATTTACACTTATTTTTAAATTACTGATAATTAATTTAATTCAAAGTCAGTAGGGTTAAATGAAGTAAAAATTATTAGCGTACTGTAATTAACTTCATAATTAAGATTAATAGTTTAAACATATTTAAATTAAAACTTTTGCGAGATGGACTTCTAAAATAATAGTGAAAGCGCTGAAGAATATTCAGACTTTTAAATCATATATTTTAATTAGCGAATTTCTAAATTACTAATAACACTGAAGTAAATGACTCACTTATTTATGTACATTGCACATACATATATATGGGAATTTAGGGACAGAAAGTCATTTTTTCTTTCCTATTGTATTAGAGTTATTTATAATTAGAAAATTTTTAAGAAATTAATTTTTTAATTAACTACACCATCTTACCTATGGGGCAAGACAGAATAATTTTTAATTTTATTTTATTTATTTCAACTATAATTAATGGCCATTTTATTTTTCTTCCTTAATCAAGGAAAAACCAAGATATCAAAGATTACACTGCCCTAAATTCATGCTTATCGCTCTCCCTGAAAGAGTGATAGATATTTTTGATAGGATTATTTTATAGACGTCAAATCCGAAAATGGATTTGTTGTGGGAACTTGAGACTTATGATTTATATTTAAAAAAATGCTTAAATAGTTAACTAAATAAAATATCAGTTATTTGTTTTTCTTCATGAGAGTCATAGGAAAAGGCTCATGAAAAACGTGTGGTCTAACAAATTTTGCTAAAGTTAACAAATAACTAATATTGTATTATTATAGTTATAGTTGAAAACGTAATGTGATGGAATATTTTCGATTCCGGATTTGTAATCCGACTAGCCGATTACTTGTTCTCAGAACTGTAAAATATTGCATTACTTTGGAATGCATTAACGTAGACATTACCATTACAAGTAATGTAATTTAAAGATGATTACCAGTACCATTACTAGTAATGGTAATGCAAGAAAATCGAATTACCATTACAGTACTGGTACTGGTACTTCACCATTACTGTAATCACATGAGCATTACTTAGCATTACTTGGCATTACTAACATTAATCGGAATTACGTAGCATTACATGGCAGTACTTTGCATTACTCATAATAAGAAATGCCAATTTGAAAGTTTTTTTTACATTTTGGTAATAAAATCTTCGATTTTATATGAATAAACATATATTTTAATATTCATTCAAACATGTTTATTGTAATAATTTTGAGTAAGGTTGAGTATTACTGCTATACTGAGCAGTAAGTAACGCTGGTAATGGTTAGTAATGCTAAATAATGCTCATCTGAGTAAGTAATGTTAATAATGGCGAGTAATGCTGAGTAATTCTCATGTGATTACAGTAATGGTGAAGTACCAGTACCAGTAACTGTAATGGTAATACGATTTTTTGCATTACCATTACTAGTAATGGTACTGGTAATCATCTTTAAATTGAATTACCTGTAATGGTAATGCATGTTACTGGTAATGCCATTTTTTACAGCTTTGCTTGTTCTGGATAACATTTTTACAGACCAGTGTTATTTGCTAAAATCCTGTCTTGCCTCACCTTCCCCTATATAAAGAAAATCAATTGAACTAAACAGATTTTCCATTGCTTACTGGTATCTACGTTAAGTTTGATTTTCCTTAAAATTTAGATCGTATAATAAACTTTTATAAAAATGAAAAGCAGACAAATTTAGTTACATACCTATACTCTTCAATTTGTATCGTTTAAGAAATGAATAAATAATTTGTGCAGAGCACAATAAAATAACCCAATAAATATAAACGAAAAATATAATGATAACGAAAATATTCGTATGAAAAGTATTAATATTTGAAGCTTATTTATTTATCAATGATAAACTTTTCATTTACTACTTTCATACTTAACAATACGACATTAATTACAACATAAATAAGCTTCGATTGTTCCCAAAATGAACTGTTCGTTTAATTGTTTTTGAAACTACCAATTGGAAGTAATGTAAAGTTATTGAAAAGCATCAAAATCAATTCATTAAATACTTCCCCATTCCGGGAGTTTGGCAAATCAAAATTGTGGATGTTGATTTTGCACCAAATGATCTCAACATCTGCGTTCGTAAATCAAATAAAATTCGCGACCGCATCGACTCGAAAAGTCGATTCATGAAACCGAAATCCGATCAGATGTAATTAAACAAATCCCATAATGATCAAAACCTGAATTAATAAATCGGTTCAATCGGTCCGTGGGTTTAATCGGCCCCTCCGTTTTCCTGGATGTTGCAGTCCTACCCGAGCCACTTTCAAATTCTCCTTTGACTCTTTCATCGGGGCCCCATTCGCACCATCTTGGCCCCATTCAATTTCCCGCTTGCGAAATAATTCGCCTCTCCCCGCAGCGATAAATTCCCTTTTGTATAAGGCCCCCCTGCCCCAACTGCGCACTGCACGGGAAGGAGGAAATAAATTTCTCACGTGGGGCCTCCGTACGTAATCTGTGCCTGGTGCCTGTGTGCCTGTGTGCCTTAATGTTCGCTGATACCTGAACGCCCCCCGGGAGCACCTGGGTGCCTGCTACAAACCGCACCAACGCCGGGCAAATTCCACCGCGGGATCCGATGAAGTATTCATTTCGTTTTGAAAATTAAATTTAAATTAAGGCGCGGGGGCGCTCCCGGGATTTTTACATTCTATTTCTGCGGATTGTTAAATAAGTCCCGCGCTCTCCCGTGGGATCAAATTAATCCGAGCCTAGCGGGGCGAGGAGCTCAAGGGGGCCCCAGAGCAAACGTATTTCCGGCTAATACCACTCGTGAGGTGGAAGAGCTTTTTCGACGTGTTACGTAACAATAAAACTGACCTGAGGGATTTTCCAGCTCGGCTTCCTTTCGTCGACGGCTGCGGCGGTGGTGGCGGTGTGGTCCAGGTGCAGGGAAGGGAGGGGCAGAACAGAACGAGGGATCAGGAACGACCTCTGTGCACTGCGATGGCTTTTTCTTCATTATACTGCACTGCGTTTCTGACGTCACGGGCAAATGCCACCGACGAAACTGGGAGACTGGAACTCGAACCCGGAGCACGCACACTCTCGCACAACGCCGCGTCCGTCCACCCGCATGCCTCTCGCCGATCCACAAGTAGTTCAGTCGGCCATTAAGATCTGGGCGTGGTTCGACGGACGACGGCTCACTCTGCGACGCTCGGAGCTTTGCCGCGCCGCACGTTCCCACAAACTTGGCCGGGCTGCGGCACTTCCCGAACTCTGAGCGAACAGGAATTAGGGAGAGAGGGCCGCGCCGGCGGGATGGAGTGGGTAGCACGGGTGAGGAGTGGCAGCGGCTTGGAGGGGCCATGCCAAGCGGCTGCGATGCGAACGCGACGGCACGGCAGACATGTTTCTGACCAAAACGCGTCTGGGCGTCTTCGCCTCATTTCTCCCCGGCCTTTTCGCTGCGCCACACTCCGCAACGAAGTTCTTGAGATACTTTTTCTGCTAATTTTTGCCAATTGAGTGCCCTTTCAGTCTGTAAAATTTGCGCAGCCCCATTCTGCAGAGCTTCGCAGTTTTCTGCTTGAGGCGGGGTTCTGTTGAATTTATTTGAAATCTTTTCTGCTACGAATTGTGCTCGAAAAAATTTAAGTAAGTATAACTTGTTAAGAATTATACATTTTATTCATTCAATTTTCAATATCAAATTTCTATTCTAATTAGTAGGAAAATAGCTTTAATATCATTTCGTTCTTAACTCCTAAAACCTTTATTTTTTTCTGTGTATATTAGGGTGATTTAAATTTTTTCTCGTTTTCTTCAAACAGGTTTAGTACAGTCAATCTGTCGTGAAAATAAGGTTTAGGTGGAAAAAATTTTCTAACGAGCAAATGTACGTGGAATCGTTGAAGGGTAAGGAGACAAAGTGATTTGTCATAAATTTGTCACTTTCACACCCTACACTTTTTTGAAAACTCAAAAAAAAAATTTTTGAACGCATTTATCTCGGATTCTATGCATTTTTCAGAAAAATTTATAAAACAAAAAATGTAGAGAATGTTAAAACCTACAATTAATGTCATTGACCCAATACCGTACGACAAAATCTGCGCGCTGTAGGTGGCGCTGAAGTTCGTAAACATGTGTTTTTCAACTTTTTTGTCCGCAAAACGTTTTCTTTCAGCAAAAAAGTGAATGAGAAAGTTGTTGCTCATAAAATTACGTACAATATTTATTTAAAACATTTTTCTGTACGACTTACCTTTTAAGAGTTATAGCGCAACAAATGCTATGGCTTGTAGGTAAAACCAGGTAACTCCATTCGTAAGATTTTAAAAATATATTTTTTCAAAAATCAAAAAAATAATATTTCTCTTAGATGTTATATAATTGTCGATTTGAAGTTCTAAGAAAACGGTATTGAAACTAAAATTTCTGGAAATGTCTGAAGGAAATATCTGAAGGAAATGTCTGAAGAACACACTTTGTTGCGGTATAACTCGAAAAAGGTAAGTCGTAGCGAAAAATGTTTTAAATAAATATTGTACGTAATTTTATGAGCAACAACTTTCTCATTCACTTTTTTGCTGAAAGAAAACGTTTTGCGGACAAAAAAGGCGAAAAACACATGTTTACGAACTTCAGCGCCACCTACAGCGCGCAGATTTTGTCGTACGGTATTGGGTCAATGACATTAATTGTAGGTTTTAACATTCTCTACATTTTTTGTTTTATAAATTTTTCTGAAAAATGCATAGAATCCGAGATAAATGCGTTCAAAAATTTTTTTTTGAGTTTTTTTGAGTTTTCAAAAAAGTGTAGGGTGTGAAAGTGACAAATTTATGACAAATCACTTTGTCTCCTTACCCTTCAACGATTCCACGTACATTTGCTCGTTAGAAAATTTTTTCCACCCAAAATGACAGATTGACTGTACTAGTTCAATCGTTTCTAGGATAGGAAAGAAAAGTCCTGGCCCAATCCCAGCTCATAATATCAATATTTACTGGTGGCTCATCGAACTTTTTTGTTTTCCATAAGAATTACATGGGAAAGAATGCATCACTAGACGTTTTTGTCTATATCTCATGAAAAAATTATCATACATGAATGGGACCAATTTCATTAGAAAGAGCATATAATTTTCTACGAAAAAGTATTCTTGCATTTTTTTCGTAAAGTTAACACAATATTAGTTTATTAGCAGTCAAACTCGAGGCATAAATTCAAGATTGAGGAAAAAAAACGATTTTGTGAATTCTTCAATGAAACTATGAATATTATTGAGTAACCTATTGAACCTATGCTCTTTCTAATAAAATTTGTCCTATTCATGTATGATCATTTTTTCATGAGATACAGACAAAAACGTCTAGTGATGCATTCTTTCCCATGTAATTCTTATGGAAAACAAAAAAGTTCGATGAGCCACCAGTAAATATTGATATTATGAGCTGGGATTGGGCCAGGACTTTTCTTTCCTGTCCTAGAAACGATTGAACCTGTTTGAAAAAGAAAAGAAAAGAAAAAAAAATTTTTGAATCACCCTAGTGTATATATTCTTTGTCCACTACCAAATTTAGTTTATTAACAAATATGTTTTATTTTGACTGCCAGTAATACTGGCGACCTGTATTTTTGTACCTATGTAATGTGATATAAAAGAAAGTACAGACATCGTAATTGAATCTAAATAAAATCTATTCTGAATAATAATAACAATACCAAATTTTTACCGAACAAGTGGCAAATAATTTATACACGATTTTTTCCGTATATTATGAATTCATAAATGAATTGAGCATGTTCATTTATGAATTCATAATCCCGTTTTCAAGGAATACGTGAGTGAAAAACTCAAAAGACCTTATTTTGACCATATTTGAAAAATCATTAAAATATAACGGATTATTATAGAATCTTGTAACATGGCTAAAACCAAAGTTAGAACCTTGAGCTATTATCTCAAAACACTAAAGGTCTTAAAAATGTTCGAAAAATACCTTGAAAATCTAATTTTTGACTAAACCGATTATTTCATACAACATATACTGAATGAAGACTATAATGAATACACGCTATGAAAAACTTTTTTGCAAGAATGTTTAGAAAATTTATATAAATTAGTGGTATTTAATATTTTTAGAATAAGATTCAGGGTTTGATTTGAGCCATGTTACAAGTTCCAGTGACCTTCTGTGAGTTTTTGATGTATTTTCAAAAATGGCAAAAATATGATATTTTGAATTTTCCACTCTATTTTTCTCGAAAACGGGAGCTGATTGAGAATTTTCATTTAAGAATTGGTAATATATGGAAAAAAATCCATAGAAATGATCTGGTACTCGTTCGGAAACAGAAAGAAACATTGAATTTGTTGACCAGTGTAATCATTTATACTTCATATGTACACAAAACCCAAGGTCTTATATATAATAATGCAATAAATTGAATAAAGAACTAGCTATGATTACAAATAATAAACAAAGCAAAAACTAAATTACTATAGTTATAGTGAAAAGAAAAGAAGATCTGTTTAGAGTGTAATGTAATCTGCGTAGCATTGGAAAGATTTCAAGTCAAGAAGATCAAAGTTATTCATCAACGAGTCTCTTGAAAGCACTGATGGATGAAGTATGATGCAAAACAGATGGCAGGGAATTTCACAAACGAGAGACGAATGAATCAACATATCTTATAATTCAGTTTTAAAATTTTATAAAAGAACTATTTAATATTTGTAAAGAATCGAAAATCTTAAAATACCTATGCCGGCTACACCCAAAAGCTTACACACAAGCAACCCGGACCGTATTATGTTAAGATAATATAAAATATACACCAAGAATTTATAAAATAGATACACTAATTAGTATCCGAGTTCTTTCAATCCGGGATTTAATTGGATGTTGAGGATTATTATGAGTATTATTTTATATGGTTTCTAATTTATAAAGAAAGTTAAGTACATATAAGGAAAAATATTAAAAATGGTGGTTGTGACTATTTAGGATGTCCTCAATCCACGTAGTTTGTAGCACTTGATGTCATATTCATAATTAATACATTTATTGTTGGACTGAAACTCGTTTACATATTATATATTCAAAAATTAAGCATATATATTTTCGTTTTATTGATGGTTCATATGTCGAGTATAATTTTGTTCAGAAGTGGTCATGACTTGACGTCGACACTAAGGTCATTAGGTGTTTACCATTGGATAGCCGTTAAGATACTCTTTCATATATCATTTCTACACAACTACTACCTTTCATTATGCCTTTTTAGTGAATTTCGGCCAATATTGTGTAGAAAAAATTGTTTTTAAGAATTTATCAAAATATTTACCTATTTGAATTTGTTAAATGTTTTAGATTATCATTGTATTGCATTATTCTGATAATGTACAGGCGCCAAAATTCTCGTTTTGCTGCGAGCCCTGCTCCTGTCGCATAATGCGCACTCGCAATGATGACTTCCGTTTTATCAGAAACGATTAGAATGATACACAAATCAATGCAGTGGAACTAATAGTTTCCGAGTTATTCAATGGTCTTTTATCCCCCTCAAAACCTTACAACAATAATTCTGAAATGCCAGCTAGTACTGGCGTGAACGTATAGACACGTCAAAATTTTGCAAAATTCTTAGGCAAATTAACAAAATCATTTTAGATGATTTACCAAATCATAGAAGCCTGAGTTTGGTACAAAGTAACAAAATTCTAATAAGATTGTTATCTAATTATAAATGTCTATACAAAACATATTATTGATATTTTATTACATTGAAACTTGTTACGTATGATCGGCCTTCTTCGCATAATTTTTGTATTTTATTTTAAAAATAATTTTTCTTAGGCTACAACTTAGCTTAGCTGCTTAGCCCTATTGAGAAATCCGCCACTGATCGCAACCATTCGAAGACGACGAACTCGCCGCCGCTCTGAATGTTGTTTTTAGATCAATTTTCTTGACCTTAAGATGGAATGTGACGCGTAGATGTCGTCTCGTTTGCTTTCAAATCGCATCTTACTGCGCGCTTGAAGCTGTAATAAAGTGAGGTGTGGTTCACATTTTTGAGGTCGTTCTTCCTCAACGAAATTAATGAAAGAATGTTTGGATCTATATGAAAAATTTATAACATGTATATCTAGGAATAAATTTCCCAAAGTAAAACCCCGCCTTAAAGTGTCCGTCATCTTCTTCGGAGCTTCGAAATGGCTCGTTCTACTTTAAACAATTTCCTGCTTGACTTGTTTTAACTTCTCGCCGACGAGAAATGTTGCGCAAACTTCTGCTAGAGCTGGTGTGGTGTGTGCAGAGAATAATATCTTGGGAGGAGTATTCGGGGGCACGGGGGTCCCTGTCGTATCAGCTGCTGCTGTAAATTCTTAGGAAACCACCATTCGCCCCGTTCGGCATGTAAAACACTGCGAAATATGAAATCGCACTTGCCCTTAAACCTCACATCGCACACCCCCGCATGTGGGGCGGGCAGAAGCTTAATGAAATTTTGCAAAAGACAAAACACCCCGAACAGCAAGAAGAAAGTTAAGGGCTTCGGCATTCCCAAAAGGAAAGGGTTGAAAATTAAGGAATTCCGCCCGCCTGAATATTGCTCTGGTAATGTCGACTTAAACGTAGGTTAATGGAAAGCATAAATTTATTGGCCCTGCCAAAACACTCATTAGACCCGAAATGAAGTTTTGTTGTGCGCTCTTACAGCCGCCGTTTAGTTGGCATTATTTCAACGCCGGCCGCAAAACTTGAAGACGTTTCATTTCTTCGCTCCTTTCGGGGCTTCTCGAAGAAAGTTCTTCGTGAGAGAGAAGTTGGAACCAATTTAATCAGGTTATGATCCCTGGCCCGGAGAGTGGCACAAGTAGCGCTATCAAAACTGAGGCGAACAAGCATCAGGAGGAATGCAGAAGAGTTTTCTTCAACAAATTTGTGTTGCGGGTCGGGATGCCTTTGTCTAATTACACAACCGCCCCCGAATGGGGAGCATTCCGGGGAAAAGTTTTCTTTTAGCCCCGCAAAACTTTTGATTAGATTCCTCTGTGGTGGGACCTCAAGAAACGTTTGGACACCCAGAGGCTCCAGAGGCTGAAGTAATTTGTTCAACAACTTTCCATCGCTTCTAGTTTTCTTAATTAAGAAGGCCCCGACTCAATGGTTTGCGCCTGTTATGGAGGGTTTTACGATAGATACATTCACTGCCCGCAAAACTTGTGGCTTATATATGTTAATTCGCTGAAAGCATTGAAAAACTCAAAAATTATTCGTGGTTTTTTTGTTTTTCAACGAAGAAGCCATTATTCGCCTTTAAAAGGCGAAGAAAGCGACGTAATTACCGCGATTGAATCCAAAAAAGCCAGCCAATTTGAATAAAATTTGAAACAAAGCGATCAGTTCTCTTGATCGTCAGATAACAGGTGAAAAATATTTATCGCTTTATTAAGCGGCTGTATCTAACGCTCGGGGAATGAAAGAGGATTATACTCGAGCTCAATCCTGCTGTGCATGTTTTATTCGCTTTAATCGCGGCAAGTGATTTCTATGATAATTTTCTTCAACACCGTAATCCGTTGAACCCCAGATTTATAGCAAGGAAATCTTGAGGAAGATAGACGAACTTGTTTTCTGAATTCAGCAACAACGCACGGAAATAACGCGGATACAGCATAAATATGGATTAAGAGATTTAATTACGTTAATACTCCTTGCTTTAAACGTTCACTTTCGCTTAATTACTCAAAATTCAGAGTAAATACTCTACCTTAAAAATTTGTCTAGCTATTCAAACTAAACTACATTAAAAATTGTAATTTTATATACGATTTTATGTTGATAATATAAATTAAGTGAAATTATAAATGTAAACTCTTTAATATATTATAATTCGATAGATTGTAGCAGATTTAGATTTAGAGTGTAGATAGTAAAATTTTTATTTAAATGCTATCATTTATTTAATCATTTCTATCCGTACCACGCAATCTTAAACATGATTTATTTTATGGCATGGCGCCATACTAAAAACTTCGTAAATTATTTAATTAATAACTATTCACATCACACGTATATCTACTTAAACATCAATGTTTGCATGAAATGTTACAGCAGTTTAAGATAATATCTCATTGAGCTATAAAATTGTATACATGCAATGCTTAGATAAAAAATCAGTAATTGCCTTAATTTTTATTCTTAAAGCAAATAAATAAATACCTTTCATAAACATCTTTATAAGATATTAATTGTCATTTTGAATTCGACACGACTAGTCAAGAATCATTGTGAGGTCTGATATGCTGAGAAAATTTGCTTATTGCTTGCTGTAGCTGAATATATACCTACTTTTTGAACTTCAATAAAGTCGATTTTAAAATCAAATCATTTCAAATAACCGCCAATAAGAATTAAATGTTACGATTTAATATATTAAGTTATTTTAAGAGGGACTTAGGAGATCTCCTGATTTTAAAAACGAAACTTTACTCAATGTGATTTGAAAATGATCCATTATGAAGTAAAAAAGTGCCTAAATAAATAATATAAGTAAATATATACTAATATATGATATATCGCCTTCCCACCTGTAGTTTCGAGAGAGAGTTAAACGAGAATTTCAAGTTTTTATTATGTGCCCTCACATATAGAATTCCAAGCTCGGATATGGATATAATAAAATCAAAAATGGTACATCAGCCGAATTTATAGATTTTTGATAATTTCATACGGAATGACATAAGTATAAGTTACTTTAAAACTTATCGTAATTACAATAATGATACTTCACAAAAAAGGCGGCATAGTTCTGAAACTTCAAATGCACCCTTGGTTGCAATTCCCATACTTAATTAATCTTTTGTACTGTTGAATGCTACAATAAAAATGTTAAACATCAGACTTTTTTGAAGCATTTGAATTTCTAATTATTTCAAATGAAAAATCTATCACGCAAATAATACTAAGATCATAAATTACGTGAAAATAATTCTCCGTAACATCTCACGAATACTCAATTAGTGATTTTTGCATGAAAAGTTGCAACAATTTGCTATAAAAAGCATCAAATTATGCAGTTTTCAGCACGCATGTGATATTTTGCAGAGTTATTGTTAATTTTGTAAAATAAAACATGCCATTTAATTATTACTACTCTTGCCTTAATGAGTATCAGGTGTATTTTTTTCATAATCTAATTTGGATCAGATCAAACAGTAACTTGTGTGTTAGATTGAAACTTAAGAGAAATTATCCGTAGTAAAAATTTGAAATTTTTTAAAAGAATATCAATTTGGCATAACTTAAACCCACTGAACATCAAAAACGTAATGAATATGATGGATTTTTATGAAACTTCAAAATCTATTATGAAACAATTGAAAAAACTCAATTCAGTGCAACATTTTCTGCTCAATATCTTACCTCCAATCAATTATCACTAAATTAATTTTAAATATTGAAAATAATGTAATATATACTAAAAAGGAATATTTATAAAATTTAAAATACTTAAATAGATACACAAACATTTTATATGAGTGAATAAATGATATATTATAATATTTATATAAGCAACTATTATTTTCCATGTACCTACTACCTACAGTCAAAAATCTTGAACTAAATTTCTTATATTCTCGAAGAATAAAGTGTTTTTTAATACAACTAAAATATAAAAGGTAATATTTTCAATTTATTAAATACATTTTAAATCGAATTATTTTATTACAAGAAGAGTAAAAATAATTCCAAATCTGATGAACTTAAAACATAACTCTTAAGATATCTAGCGATGATTTGCACTTTCTTCCAGATAAAATTCTCTGTGAGAAATGTTAATGACAGTGATTTATTCGAGCCCCACAAGTCCTAATAAATTAAGATATAAAATCTTCTGATTTATGATCCGTAGATAAAGAATTCAGTTTTATGTATTGTATGTTATGTTTTATGGAAATACTTATATATGTCTGCAGGCTATTATATTAATACATAATAAATAAATGTACACCTTGTTCGAAGAAGTTATTACTACTAAAATTTTTGGATGTTTTACTTGTGTATTGTAATAAATAATGTAAAATTCATAAGTACTACCAAAATAAGATATTCAAAATTTTAGAGGAGCTAATAGGAAATATTTAATTTTGATATTTTACTTATAAATTTTACATTACTTAGGGGGGGGGGGGGGGGGGGGGGGGGTGTATGGTTTGAAAATGACTTTTTAAGCAAATTTTTGTGAATTTTTTTTTTTGAAGTATGGCTGCATTATTTTATTTCTAAATTAAATAGGCTTTTTAAGTATAATTCAAAGAATAATCATATGAATTTTCAAGTAAAAATATTAAGAATTGTGGCAACGGTAGCCATTTTTCGCAGACACGTCCAAAAAAAAAATGAATTTTGCGGTGGACATCAGAACTCGTCACTGGATCATCAGAAACAAACAATTCAAAAAGATTATGTTAGTTGATGAATTTCTCGAGGGAGTGACGTCGACATTACATGATATCAGATTTTAAAATAAATAAAATCTAATACAATTATAATAATTTTTAATATCTATTGTCTACTAGCCTATAGCTAATACCTGTCAGAGAAATAAATTTAATTAAGGTCAAAATATGAACTTATTTTCAGTATTTGGAAAGTAAATTGTAATGAATATTGCGTCTTTTCTGTCAATATCCCTGAATTTTCCATATAATTTCGGGATAGTGCAAAATTATTATTTTTGAAAATTACGGGTATTTTAATGACCAGCGAGAAATGTCGGTAACTTACAACTACCAAATGTGCGATTTTTTCATCATATTTGGTTAAATTTTATGGTGAAAATGTTCGTGAATTGAAATATTCAAAATGTTTTGATCTTGTATCATCATTTCTTTATCTACAGTAATTTAGTAGGTATCTACTGGAAATATATTATTATAAGGGAATAAGTTAGATGTTTTCCTTAACAAATTTTATTTCATTTAACTTACTAACCAAAAGATATCCAGCATAATCCACATCTGAAAATGATTTCTAATCCTCCAATAGCACGAAGTTCATCCGAAACGTACTAACTGAAAGTGCGCAAACACCATTAATCACTGTACGTGGAGAAATGTTCAACAACAATTCGATAAACACTTTATACAAACTTTATACAATTCGAAATGAAAACGTTTCTAGCTAAAATTGAAAAAACTCCGTCGGTAAAAAGCGAAAACAACATAAAATCATAATCATCGCTGCGAGCGAACATTCCGAGGCGTCTGCGGCGCGCCAGTGTGAGCCCGCCTTTTGAATCGGTCATGTTGGGCAACACCATAACGACCCATTAAAAAATCTCGGTCTCAGTACGTCCTTCAAGATTCATGTTTACAGTCGCATAATGGGAACATAATTACACCGAGTGAAAGAAGAGATAGCTAGAAAAAAGGGTTAAACACAATCAGTCGAAAGCATAATAAATATGAACACTAAAACCCTTCGAAAATGGGGAAAAAAATTCTACGGGTCACTTCTCCCAGGACTTTTTGTAGGCTATATTGCGCCGATTCAGCACAATTGTAAGAACACTTTTCTTGTTGCACGGCAAAACTTTAACGATTTCACTAATGACCATAAACACATAAAGTCCGCTTTTATAACAGCGGCGCATAAAACAATGATCGCTTTCGACTTTTCCCTGTAGCTGTGAGAAAGGGGCGCCTTTTCGAAACGATTGTTCTTAGGGCTGCGGTGGTTTTTTTGATCAAATAACTATAGTATAAGCGAAAAAACGACTAAAAAGTGGTCAAAAGGCACTTCCTCGTCAGTCGGACTCAGACTATTCGGCTATTTTAGCTATTTGGATATTTTGCTGTCTACTTCAAGGCGACGATGGCCGCTGTTTATTACCTTCGTAAAACTCCGATAAAATCTTGAAAGAAAACAGAGAATGACACAAGAAAAAAACTTGAAGGTGGATTTTTTATAGGAATTAGGAAATGATTTAATTTTTGATATCTCACCTCAAACTACCTGCGCTTCCCTGCGTTATATTGCGCCGAAACAAGGAGACCCTTCGAACCGGGGCGGCATGCAACGCACGCCCTATACTATCAAATATATATACATCATGAATCTGTCTAGCACGAGACGCCGCCGTAAACATATAATAAAATTTTATAAGCTCGTAAAATATTGTTGTAGGTACTGCTCGGGTAATTGATAATTGTGTCTAATCATCCACTGTATGTGGCTACTGAGTTGGGGCTGTTGTGGGTCGTAATGGGCACCCATTTCGGATAGATTTTTAGCCGTTTAATGGCCTTATTTATGGGTTAGTCGAACCAAACTCATGCAAATTATTTGCATTTAATTTAAGGCGCATGTAAATGGATTTGCAATAAAAACGTTGTTGATCGTTGGATTGGCCTTTTTGACGAAGATTACCCAGTTCATTCAACTTGAATAGAGCCATCTTATGGACAGATAAATTCATTAAAAATTTGGGAAACCTAACACTTATTAGTTTTTATGTTATTGGAGGACTTAACAACATTTACATTATATGTATTACATGCATTTGTAGTTCGAAGAAAATTATTGAATTTTGAAACACGTACATTCCTACTTACTATGTTCATCTTACTTTTTGAAGTTGTAGATAGACTCAACTTAATGTAATTTTAACTGCACTTAGGAATCGTGTAAAATTGTTAACTAATTTTAATAATTTAAATTGCCGAAAACTTGAATTTGATTATCGTCCAAGAAAGAAGTAAACAGAATTTTCTTTGAAAACCAAGAAAATTAAGTATGTTTTCTGCGATTTGTTTTTTTTTATGCTGACATTTTTAAAGTTAGTTGCGCTTAAACTAAATTTTATAAATATAGTACCAATTCAAGAGATTTATTTAAGTGAGACTCATCTCAAGCTCAGTTTTTGCGATTTGGCTTCTAACTTTATGAATACTTTTGTATAAAATCTATAAAATGGAGATCAATCACAAGCTCACAGGCATTTACTATTAAAAATGCACCAAAAGTCTCTTTTTTATTTATCAACATGTCAAGTGTGGTGTTAGTTTGCTGAAGTAAAAAATGTATACAGACCTTTAAATCATCATTCTAAAAAAAAAAAAAAGATATTAAAAATGTCCATTGATCCGATTTGTGCTAAAAATTGTATTCAAGGTCAAATGTGAAAAAATCTGTTTTTCAGAAATATGTATCTCTTAAACGGTGGTTTTTTTTTTGGCAAAAATAGATGATTTAAAATTTATAGAGCATGAAATTCTGTACAAAAAATATTCCTACACTTTTTTTCGTATAAACTATTGTTCGTGAGTTATTGCGTTTAAAAAAATTGCAAAACTCAAATCTTTCATTATGTGCACTCTTTTCCGCATCACCTTCGAGGTAGAGTGTTTGGCGGACTTGTTTTGTTTACATACTATCTCTAGTAATCTGATCTGATTTTATAACAAATTTATATCGATTGAAGAGAAAATAGTGTTATGGTTAATTTTGAAACCAAAAAGCTTTATTATTAATTAAAAAAAAAAATTAAATATCCTCAAATGCTATGTCAACAGTTATACTTTCGTCTTATTCTCCTTCTTCCCTTCACTTTCTTTTTCTGGTGTTTGGATTTCTGTGGATTGTTCTAAGAACAATTTTTTGAATTGTTCATTTATATCGAAATTATTATTATCCGTTGTATTGAATGCAACATTAGAGCAAGATTGGCCTATGCAATTCCCACATGCTATTGAACAAAATAGTCCAATTGTTTTATATCCACAATTATGATTACAAATAATTGTGTTTATTAGGCGGATTTTTATTTGTTTAAGAATTTAAAATAATAAGTATTCATTCCTTAAGGGGAGGTTCTCATCTAGAATCTTGAAATTTTCGATTTTTTTTTTATTTCATATTATTAAAGTTTAATATGTCTAGAATGTTGCTTTAAAATATTTAGTCGATCCGAGCACTAGAACGGATTCTACAGCCCATTAATTGTGGCGGTGTCATGATCGTAGTGGGGCGCTCAGCCTGTGCCGTGCCGTTCAATCACGATTATCTCGGAACTTTGTTTTTCAAGATTTTTCAAATTTGCGTACAAGATAACTCAAAAACGGTTCAACCGATCAACTTCTAGTTTCGTGCATATTAAAGTAAACAATTTTCTTCATAGAAAGAGTGGAGCACATTTTGAAAATTGTAACATTATCTCCTTTTTGTAAGTGATAAACTATGAAAAAAAACGGCCGAAAACGGCCTTAAAATTTCAAAATCGCGCCATTCCGTCAATTTTAAATTTTTTTTGAAAGTCGTCCACTCTTTCTGAGACAAATTTATTCTAGTTTATAATAATGTCATCATTATTTGATTTCAGACCAATCTGCGACCCCTAAATTGTACGCAGCTGGGCCATTTTCGAAAAACATGCCTCCGGAGAAGTTGAATAACGGGCGCCATTTTGTTTTTTTTTTTTTAATAAAAAAATTTTTTCGTACAGATAAATATACAATAAAAGATAATGCCAAATATCATTTCCCTATGTCTTGTCATTTGCCTTCAAAAAAATCACGAACTTTACCTAGTTTTTGACGTTCTAGATGAGAACCTCCCCTTAAATGAAAAATATTTCATAAAATGTAAATCAATATATAATTATATCAATTTAAACGCTACTGTCCATTAAAATTTTTAATTTTTTTCTGTTTTTTTAATTGATTTTAAAACCACGTTTTCTCAAAAAATTGTATTTATATTTATGATTATCTCTCGTTACTAGCTGGAAGCAAAAAAAATTTTTGCTAACCAACTTTTATTGAAATCAAAGATTTTATTTTCACCAAAATCAAACTAAATGTACAAAGACCTAAAGAGCTGTACCTTCAGGTTTTTTTAAAGAAAATTCTTAAAATACACCTGTCCCCTGATTTTCTCGGTACTTAAATTATATTTCACTTTTAAGCGTTTTTTTAAATTAAAAAAAAAATTTCTCTGAATTAATTTGATTATCTGAATTATGAATACTGGAGCTTCAATTTCTAGAATTATTATTATTAGAACCAATCTTAATATTTCCATAAAATATTTGTTTCACTTCACACCGTTATTATGAACGTATCTGCTAGTTTTTTTTATATTCTTTGATTCAATTTTTACGGTCTATAGCTTATTTGAACCTATCCTCTTTTTTTATACATAGCTTCGTCTCGTTTTACACGGTACCAATTACTACCGTATAAATTGAGGTAGGGCTGTATATTAAATGTTTTATTATACAGTCGAAAAACTCTGTTATTGTTTTATTAAAAGCCGTCATTACTCATTGTCATTATTGCATCATTTTTATGAACAAATTGGCTTAAACCGTATTGAACTACATCTTCGGTTCCAAATAATATCTAATTATTCTTATGATTTATGAGATGTTTCTCTGATATTACGAAATATTTTTCACATTGGTATTGCGGAACTCTCTCTAACCTTATTTAAATCGATTTATTTTTCACCTCTAAAGAATTCTAAGAATGTAATCGCATGGCGCTGATAAGAAAATTTCGGTGTGTATGATACCTTCGTTGCCATTACTATTCACCCTATCAAAACGATATTTCTTATCCAACTTATCCAATAAATCTGCGAAATTTATTATCCACTCCTGCCATAACCCCGCAGCATTAATCCGGTAATCCACATTCAGTGTGCATTTCATTCCAATCAGCGAACTCACCCATTTCTGGTGGGCAGCCATTGCACCACTTGTTCCGTCGATGTCCGTCATAAAAGCCTCAGAAGGAATTCATTTCTCCAGGAAAACGCCTTGACCGCGGCCAGCCGAAACGGACGGACACAAAGAAGGAGATCGTCTGGATGAGAGGAGCGGGGCGGGGTCCGAGCGACAGGCAGGGTCCCAATGGACCCAGACACACTAGCGGAGGTCTTTGGGTGCGCGAAGACATCGACGAGCACACCTCAGAGCCATTTCAAATTATTTATGTACGGCCATAAAGCGGGTCTTTGTTTAGAGGCTGGCCAAGGATCCTCGATGCCATTGCGGGCCGAGGTGCTGCAGTCCGCCGCGTTTACGGTATTTTTCGCTTTCATGCGAGACAACCGTTATCCGCACATTTAACCTCAACCCTTTTTTTTACTATTGGGCTCTTAAGATAAACAGCTATAATGCGGCAAAAAATATGTCCGAAGGATACACGCTACGGCCGCACCACGATGGTGGTTATTACGGTTACGCTGGAGGAGAGAAAAAAAAGGGTTCTAGGACCCCTCTTTCACAGTTATCCTCGTCGGTTAGATGAGCAGTTTTATTGGCTGCGACGTAAGGACGCTGTGGAAAACTGTAAAATTCGCATTCTATGAATATTGCGGTAGGCCTTGTTTAGGTCCGAACTTGGAAAGCGAAAATTGTTTCGGTCTACGAATAAAAGGTCCGAACCACCACGAGTGATTTGTTTTATTCCCCCCGATAGATGGCATATTTCACGACATCTTAATTACTCCCCTTGAATAGGGCAAGGCAGATAAGAAAATCAAGAATGGTTTCCTGTCGAGCATTAATCAAATGTTGCTCACGTGGAAAACATTATGCGCTACCTCTTTTTTTCTGGAAATGTAAATATATAATATCTCTAAGTATAAAGGTATATACGTCGAAAAGATACTCGCCACGCACAAGGGAAACGCAACACTTGTTCTACGAATTGGAGCGGCATCGATGAAAGGGCCTTGGCTCTTGGGAGCCCCTTGAAACTCCTACGTTTTGCATATTCATGAAGAAAACGAAGAATTTCCGCGTCGAAGGGAACCATGAAAGTGAATTTGCAACTTGTGCACGCGTGAAGCATGGAACTGTTGGAAAGGTTCGTCGAATCAGGCAGAGCGTTAACCGGCGACATTGTTCGCGATGTACTGCCTACACGATACCTATCTGAAGTGAAAGATTCGCAATCTTTGAGACGATAGACATTTTTACGATGAAATATTTAAGCACTTTTTATTCCTATTTTGGATTTTTGGGAATTGAGAATTTATATCATACCGAGCATTCATACCACTGCGCTAAAATCTTTTCGAAAATATATTATAAAAATTCTTCTAAACTCTAAAAATACATCCTTTAATTTATTAATTGTTTTATAAGAAACCCCAGATTTCAATGACAAAAAATGTGGTTCACTTATATTAAAATTAAATGTTTAAGTAAGGAAAAAATTTAAGATTACTAAAAGGTATCCCAATGTCATTTCAATATTATCTTTAATTGTTAAAATTAATATTTTTATTATATTCTTTATGTCCTTTATTAGCAATAACGGCTGCACATCGTTTTCCCATAGAAATTCTACAAATTGTTGATATTATACAATAAAATTTTATTTCATTGAAAAGAGACTTTATAATGTTTGGATGATTTTTCTTGTCTTTATTTATTATATTATAAACACTTCTTTAAAATAAAACGCACTATTATAACCTTCCGTAATTTTATTATAGGTGTTTTTAAATAGATAACGTAATTCCGTAAATTGTTAACTGAAAAAATACTATAGTTCTAATTTTGACAAAATGCTCTAAGAAAGACTTTTCGTGTTACTTATTTTAATTTTGAAAAAACAGTTCTTCGCCATCATCTTAAAACTTTGAATTTATTAAATGTTACCCAGAGTTTATTTTAAAGTACCAATTTTCAACAGAGGTAAGGTTATTTGCTTTACGTTTTTATTATTTCGTTAATTATTAAGCTGATATTAGTTTGTTAACTAAAAATATTAAATTACAGTCCAAACTCTCTATAGCGAACTTTTCTATATAACGAATAACTTTTAAGGTACGATCACTCACAGAATAATAACTATATAAAAAAAAAACCATTTCTCCATTTCTATGTATAACAAATTATATATATTAATTTCTACAAAATTAAGTTGCCAGCTACAAATCTAAAAATTCATAAAGCTACGTATACAAAATGAATTCAAATTTTGTTACCATCATTTTACTTTGTGAGTTACAAATATATCCGGCTTCTTGCTTGCTTCTTTTGGCGGTGGACAAAATTCACTTTTTCTTTAAAATTATCACATCTTATAATAAATGTTCAGATTTTTCCCGTTCTGCATTTTGTCTGTTTATTTGACTTCTCTGTATAACGAACAAATATTAAGTAAGAGATGCGAGTTCTTTATATAGAGATTCGAGTTTTAGGTAGATATCAGCTTGTACCATTTTAGTGCTTATCCCCTCCCCTTTATCATACCTTAAAATCTTTTGGTATGCATAACTAGATATTTGCAATAACATTAGAACCTAGATAAAAGATTAAATTATTGCCTTATCTCCTTATAGAACTGTTCTAATAGAAAAATACTTTTATATTGGTCAACAATGCCAGACATACTATAGAATATACCGTAAACGTGACTCGATACCTTCAGTTTCCAAAAATAAAATGGTCATTGCCCACTGTTTCGTCTTTCAAAGCGAAGTGTTGTCAAAGTGATTTAGCATAAATTTCAGCTCAACATCTGTCAAAAGGAGGAGAATTTATTAAAAACCGCACCGCACACTAGTCCATGCAGCATAAATATATGCAGTATCTTGTAAACTAAAAAGATTTCGAATAAGATTTACAACTGAACTCACAGATCTTCTCGTAAGTTAAGTTTTGAGCCCTCATTTCGAAGGCGATTTATATCGAAACAAGTTTTTCCATCATCATTTTACGGCTCAATAAAATTATTAAACAAAAGCAATTTGTGTTAAAGTGCGGGAGAACGAATTATTTTTTTGGCGGGGTTTCTTACTCTCATGCGGCGATAATTCATGTGTCGAAATGGGTCAGTGCGCTTTAAAGATCCCTCGTTCCAGTCTGTCGCTCCTTTTAGTTAGTTAGTGCCCGAAGCCCGAGACTGTGGCACTTTCAATTTCTAATCCCAGCATTACGAGGAATTTACGGGCTTCTAAATAGCGTCCCTGTGCGCACTATAAATAATATATGCAACAAAGTAGCTCCTTTCTCTACAAAGTAAAAATCCCGAGGAGGGCTGGCTGAGTCCCAAAACACCGCCCGAAAAATATGAAAATGAAAAATGAAACTAATTAAGAACCCCGCCCACTTGTGGTTATGAAAATTCTTTTAATCTTGCCAACTATAAATCTCAAAAATTTTCCAAGATTTATCCTAAATGGATATTCGGTTTTTGTCCCGGTAATTTCGGAAAAGTCACGCAACTGAGGATTCCCCGTAAAGAATAAAAATATAAATAAATTTAAAAACATGTCAACTCCATTCACGGTGAATTAACACCGCTCGCGGGTCTTCTAGATTTTGAAAAGTTCTTAAAAGAACACTTAAGCAACATTGTTGCATCGGGGCTCGGTTTCTCAAGATATCACGGGCGAAATTAATTTTTAATGATCAAAAAGCGCGCGGCTATATCCAGCCGGTTTAAAATCTCGACTTAACTCGTTAATTACCACCTGTCGGGATTTCCTTGAGGAAGTAAATTTATAAAAATGCCACTCTATTCGCGATATTTATGACGACATTTGCGGTTCTGGTCGCCAATCAATTAGGACATTAATTGACCAACGAGTAATTGAATGGGTTAATTTACGAAACAGTCTTGCTAATTGAATTAAATATTCGCCTTAGAGAAAACTTTTTCTAGATGATGCAATTTGCTAAATGCAATGCAATTTTGCGTAATAAATATATCAGTGCTGTTTTAATAAACAAGGCATTTCATATCTCTTACTGCATTAATAAAACTGTAATTTTCTTTCTGTCTGTCCCACCATAACATGGAGACCACTATACCGAATTCAATGAAATTTTGTACAAATATATAAAAACTTATTGGTCAAATAATAGTTTATATATTATCCGTCTTAAACTAGGCTTGAGACTAGTTTAAGCAATCTTGAACTAAACTTAGTGATGAATAGAATCAGTCTCGGTCTTGCAGAAAGTCCAGTACTAAAACCATTTTTGCGAGATTTGGCCAAGAATAAGACCGAACTGCGAGATTTTTCCTGACTGAACCCAAAAAAATATTAACTTCGTGGTTCATTTAAATATTTCTGTTTTTGACTTTCGCTTAACAAAATTGCTGGTAAACATGACCAAAAAAAGTCTATTTAGAAATTATAAAACCATCTTGTTATTTAAGCAGATGTTTGGTCGAGCAAAAAGACTAGTCAATCAGAGTTTTGGTACTAAAACTCTTTAAAACAATCAGATATCTTCACTAAGAGAGAATTATATTCTAAAAATAAAAATAATGAAGATTAATTTGAAATTAAGAACCATTAGTAGGTGAAGTTGTGGTGAAGGTGAATTGTCTTCATAAAAAAACACTCATATAACATAAATAATAACTAATTACACAACAAGCAAAAACACTAATAAGAAATATAATGAAAATTTAATAATTAGGTACTCAGTATTTTCTTGAGTTAACGATTATTTTCCCAATGAACATTTAACTAAATTAGTTTTTAAAACATTCTATTTCATATTTCGTAATAACATGGTCTGAGATCACCTCAAAATTATACTTCTTATTATAAAGTTTGATATTATTTCAACCTTGTTATTTCTCAGTGTAGTAGCAAAGGCCATACCTATATGCTTGTTAAAACACGCTTTCTGCTTAGAAATAACCAAATGTATTCTAGATAAATTGATATTAAAATAGTTAGATGACTTAAGTTTTAATTTATTGAAACAAAAAATTCATACCAGATGAATGTCATCGTTGGATCAACTAGACATATATTTTTCAGTGTAGTTTTAAAAAAAATTACCCTATCTTTAACACGGGGTTTTGTGATAATAATCTGATGTTTATGAGATTTTAACAAAACATTACTTGGTCTAATATTAATTGAACTTATACTCCAAAGGCCATAAAATAACATAAGTTTTCATAACATATATTTTTTCGAAATTTTTTTCTACCAACACAACACCTAAAAAAAATAAAATTTCGATTTTTATTTGTTTTTTTGTAGGTTATGACTGTACAGCAAAGTCGCCAAAAATTTGTTGTGACTTTCTGACATAGTATAGTATAATTATCTTTTTTTTATTATTATATATTATTGTAAATATCTTGTTCCACAATTTTTGAGAGATTTTAATTCAAAATTTTATTCTAATACACGGCAACCTGTGGTTAAGTATAACTTAAAAACAGTAGAACGAAAATCATTGACATTTATACCATAAGTGTAATTAATATACTGAGAAAATTATGTAGGACTTTTTGCTAGTAACATTATAGTAAAAATATCCACCAATAGTCCCTCACACCTTTCAAAAGCAGCTATAATTTAAATTAAATTGATTAACCATTTTATGCGGTTATTTATGCCCCTTTTTCGAACGAAACAAAATTCGAACGAAAGTTAAAAAAAAAAACCTTAACCGTATCTTAGCCAATTTGAAAGTTTTGTTAGCAGCTAGAAACTTGAGTCAAATTAAAGATTGAATGCTAAACTATAACATGAATTCTTTGTAAAGGTTATTACCACTTTTTTTTAAATGAATTCAACTAACAGTCTCGAAGGAGTAGAAATCTAATGAAAAACTGGTCCTCCCAATAAATCTCTATAAAATTCTTAATTAAATCAAAACTTTTAATTACTAAAATACTGCTTTTAAATGTTTAACCCTATATTTCTCGAAAATGTGACGTAATGGAATTTCTTTATTATTATTTTCGAGATCAGAAAATTTTAATAATAAAATGTTAAATAGAGTTTTTAAGGGTAAAAACATTTGTAATTTAATTTATCATGACGTATTCAAACTTTTTTACTGAATAGAAAATTTAACACTTAAACTTTCGTACGAATACGAAAATTCGAACAGGTCCCTTATTATATTTAAATTATTCTTTGTTAAAATGTTTAAATATTATATCTATATATATAATTTTTAATTTTTTTTTCTTGTAGTGTTGTTATGAAAAGGGATAAGCTAAATTTATTTATCGATAAATAATAAGTGCTAAATGATGTCAATGATATGAGGTTAAGTAGGTGTTTATCATATAATTTCGGCAATCCAAATTTGTATGATAAAAATAAATAGATATTCTTACAGCAGTTACATGTCGTAAATAACTAAGTAAATAAAATGTGATATACAACGTATTGTGCTCAAGAAAATTATTTAGAAAATAATTATCTCAGGAATATCAATTGGACGATTTTCTGCTTTGATTTTGTTTCGCCCCAAAGGTCCCTCTGCAAGAGGAAATGTCCCTGCCAGCCTGGTACGTAAGATATTAACGTTTTCGTTAATAAATTTCGCATAAAATCAATAACCTATGAACCTGAGTATTACTTTCTGTCGTTTCGTTGCTCCTTTTCCACGTATTTAACGTTTCCTTATAATGTCTGTGTGCCGATATCAACAATTATCCGATTATTTATAGCGACAGATATTTGCTGGCGTGAAGCTGTCGTGCCGAGGCGTAAAAGGTTAATATTTTTTACAAGCATTCACGCCCTACACTCGGAGGTTACACCCATAACAATTATGAACTTTGGGTAAATATTTATCTCAGAATTTTGTGCTGGCGCAACTAAAGCGCTCTAACGAGCTCAAGCAGCACGACAAAGTGACATATTCTCGTATTTTCATCGAGTCTAATTCTGTCCCGATTGGGCCTCGGGTCGTCTTTAAATCGCTTCACACTACTTCAGAAAACAAATTGGAAAGCAAAAAGTCCGACGTCAATAGTTTTAGATTTAAAAAATGGAGGCCCAAAAATTCAGGGAAAGATCTTGCAAATGAAATGACTGAGAAACTTCAAGACATTCCTGAGTCGAAGATATATAGTATTTCTTGGTAAACAAATTCATCGTTTTTTCTTCGTTTCAACTTGTTCTTCGGTCGGGCTCGTGCTGTATATTTTCGTATTTATGTAAATATTTAAATAAAAGTTTCTTTGACGTCTAGATCTAGACGACGAAGAATCTTGTTTTGCATCTGTTCCGATTCTTCAAGGCTTCTAAATAAATTTTGTCATGCTCGAATACTACTGCTAAATAAACAATTTATTATAATCCCCCAAAACGATCTTGGACACGGATCTTCAAAAAAATGTTATCAGTAGGCGAAAAAAAAAATTGCTACTCCCAAATTAACCACTCTATTAATAAGCATTGTTGTAGGCATATTGCTGAAAAAGACCACCCAATTTGATTTGTAAAAAATAGATCATCATTATAAGAAATATTTTCGAAGCTCTTTTATTACTATTCGCTTTTTTGTTAAATCGTACGAAACTATCTAAATGTGTAAAATTATACAAGCCGTTCTTCGCAACCATATCAAAAATTATAGATTATAAATTAATATTTATTAATATATTCAACATTTTTGTAGACGCAAAATAGGATTAATTAGACTAACCAGACACAATAAAAAAATAAAAAATATTGCAAATTTATAACAAAGCAAAAATGATGACGATCATTTCTTGAAACGTAGTTTGGTTTTGCAAAAGTGCATTTGGTATAATAAATAGAAAAGTGTTTCCATCGTATCCTAAACACAATTCTTATATAATAATAAGAAAGAAACTTTAAATCTTTTCAGATTGGAACAAGCACACAAATTAACTTTTTAAACTTAACCTCAGGCTTATCTTGTTGATTTGGCAATTGAAATTGTTGACTCGGCGATTTCAAGGGCTTTCGGGGTCACAGATTAAGAATCTGATGTTGGTTTTAAGCAAAACAGCGTATTTTTTCCACAATATCACAAGTGATTACAAAATCACCTGACTTTGTGACTTTGGTCTTTTATCTGCAGTCATGGTTTAAATAAATGTCTTTTCATTCTCTTCAAATTCAGCTGTTAAATGAAAATTTGAAATTTGGGACATTTTTCATACTTAATATGGGAAGACTATTATAATTCTAATTATATAGACCTATATAGTGATATATTTGCCTCAGAATCTGTAAGAAAATGTTGTGCTTTATGTAAGGCTTTTAGTGTTAGAAGGTTTCTGGTATCAAAACTTCCAAAAACACCCCGGTTTTTATTTATTATTATTAGCTATGTCACATAGTAGTGAAAATACTTATTATGTGACAATTACAAAACGCTCTCATTGGGTTAAGAAAAAGATTATTTTTATTATTAAAACAAAGTATAACAGAGTAACTTCCTATAATTAAGCTATAGTCTAGCTAAGAAAATTCTGTTATCCTTGAAGGACATATATTGTAGTATATATAAATATCTAAAACACTTATCAATATTTAGTGACGTCTAATCTAATTAAAAAGGCGAGTTATGCAAAACTATAAAAACAAGGAAGTATAATTCGCGGAATATACATATAACGAATATCTTATTTTAATAAGTTACCAGAGTACGAAAGACTTTATCTTACCGTGTGAAATTTCATTCCTTAGCCATAGCGATTTAAAGAAATTTATTTAAAAAAAAAAAAAAAGATATTTTCAGTATAATAAATAGCTAAGGTAGGTATCAATATTATTTTGTGATCAGTTATCAAATAATACAAAGCACCAATTTCTCTCGCAAAACGTCGACATTAAATTTCCTCAAAATTATATACTAGATAATTTTTTTTATATATGAATAGGGTCTAAAGAGCTACCTTCATTTGAAAATTGCATTGCACCCACAAATATGTAGCTAATTAGATTCTAAAGGATAGGTGAAGACGAAAATAATAAAAAATATCAAAAAAGAAATTTTTCTTAAATACTCTAACAATCACAGAAAAAAAAAAACGTATTCTTTAATTTTCTAAAGCCCGGACCGTATTGCGGTATTATCATAAAAATTGATATTTGGAGGTTTATGAGGGCACTGATTTCGAAATTAATATCAAAATTCCGAATTTCAAGATGACGGATCCAATATGGCGACCAAAATTTCTAAAATTCAACGAAATTTAATGAAAATTAGTACAAAATTTCGAGTTTTCTGATTTAGAATCTACTATCAAAATTTGGAAATTCGAAATAGCAAAACAAATTCTGTTTGTGAACGCATCATGAAAAATCTACGGGTTGAAATTTTATAAAGTTTGTGGTAGTTATGGCTTATAATCTGTGTTAATATTTATGATAAATTGTATCCACATAGGGTGTTCACAATTCCAAATTCTCATAGCGTTGAAAGATCAATTTCGGTATGCTATTATAAGTCGTAGGTTAGTTTTATACCATAGTAGATAGGTTCCTTGAAAAATCCATATTGTGTTAAATGAGACTAGGAGCCAGTACAAAATGAAGGAATGCGTTCCAAAAACTCTTTAAAATCTAATATATTTAAATTAAACAATTTTTATTAAAAATATAAATGTATATAAAACAAACATTTAATTCTAACACATTTTAATGTATGTATTTCTAAAGTTGCATGTGTGCTCAGCACAATGAGGGGAGAGCATTTTTTCAGTCGAATCGATATCATCACTTTCTGAACCTATTTCTTCTATAGGATTTTTGGCACCTTAAGCTCACTTTAAAAAATTTATTATATATTATTTTAGTCTGTTTTTTACCCTTATAAATCTATATATTATATCTATATATAAATCTAGTGTTATCGAAGAATAGTCTTATACGAGGGTTTTCCTAATTTGTTTATCGTGTAAGAGCGACACCGTGTTATAGGATACCGTGTTGTGGGAAGTTTACTTGGATATTGAATTAATTTTAAACTTATCGTAATTAGAGTATTTCATGAAATTTCACAAACAAGGTGCCGAAACTTCAAAAGCTCCTCCGTTACTAAGTAAGGATGTGCAATGATATGACATTAAGTATGTAGTTGTACCAGTAATACTTCAAAATGTTAAATTTATATATAAAGTGCGTCATATAATTATAGAGCCACTTGGAAATTTCAACTTTCCTTAGTTTCGTATCACTTTGAAGCTATAAAATATTTAATTTATGTTTTACGTTCTTGATCGACTCACGTGCTGCAGTAGTGACGGTGCTACAAATCTATTGTAAGCAAAAAGGACAGTAAACGAGTATTTCAGTGTCACAAAAGTATAGAACCAGTGCATGTATTCGTAATTAATATGTAGGCCAACATTAATTTTTTTCAATATTCCACGTAACAAAACCCTAAAAAATAAAGAACAAGGCGAAACAGAAGCATATTAGAAGTCTGGTGATAGTATGCAAGCAATTGCAAGAAAAATAAATCGATGGCACCAGTTTGTGCAGAATTTTCTCGCAAATCCGGAGAAGTATGGAACGAAAAAGCATCCATATCGTCCTTTCAAACTATCTCTGCGGAATAAAAGGAAAATATATGCCACACCGTCAAATAGTAAGAAATCCCTCAAACAAATTCGGGAAGAATGTCACTTAAATGTGTCGAAGAAAACAATTCGATGGGTTATAAAAAAAAAGTCCAGATATCGTAAGATCTAAAATGTTAACAGTGCCGATTCTTACGATTTGTCACAAAGCAAAGAGGTTTGAATTTTGGAGGTTAAACATGAATCAGCAATGGAATATTGTGAGTTATGAAGCGCATGTATGGTGTCATATTTTTTTCGTTCATCTGCAGACTTGAGTGTATAAAAAATAAAAGAAAATAATAAATTATTTTTTAAGGTAATATTTAGTGATGAAAAAAGTTAATGGTTTCAACATCTGGTATATTTTCCGAACAGAAATTTTAGTGGCGGGTTGCATTTTACGCTCACGGAAAACTGAATCTAGTATTCACCTCGAAAATGAAGAGTAAAGATTACTAGGATTTTCTGGAGAGTAATCTGTTGCCATTTTTGCGAAAACACCGACGCCTACCACTTGTATTTCAACAAGATAACGACGCTATACACACCAGCAGTGACACAAAGAAATAGTTCGAACGGAATAAAATGGAAGTTCTTGATTGGCCAGCGCGTTCACGAGACTGCAATCCAGTCCAGATTCGTGGGGAATAATCGTACGTCGAATTTACGCCAATAGTAAAACTTATGGTAACGTAAATTCTCTAAAAGTTGCCACATCCGAAGCCTGGAAAAAACCTGAGCCAGCAGTATGTCCAACCGTATTTTTGAAGTCTTAAAATATTTTCGTATTTAGACTAGTGTTGATATAATAATTGTGTTAGCTATTTATTTATAGCTAGTAGAATAAAAAATTGTAAACCTATAAACATCAGCTCTGAAGGGCAGCATTATGTGACGCACTGTATATCAACAGAACTTTACTGCTTCTGATAAATGGTTCCGTGATTATAATTATCTCTTTTAAATTAACCTTAAGCTCTGATACCTAAATTTTTTGAAAAAGACATTTTGTTTAGAAATTTATTCAAAGCTCCTGATTTTAACGAGAATTTGCATTAGATTATTGCTAAATTTCCTCCTAAAACCATAAAAACCAATGCGATGACTCTGACGAATAGAAATTGTACAAAATGTGAATCAGGTCCAATTAGCCACTCAAGAAAAAAATAAAAAATGTTCTATTCAAAATTAGGTTCTATTGTCGCCTCCAAAATATCATCCATATCAAAATTCTCTGATTCAAGAACTGCCCACCACCCTAAGGTTGAAAATATTCCACGATCTGAGGCCAGAAATGCTGGCGCGAGTATGTGGCTAATTTGAATTCTATTTTCGTGCAGCTGCCTCCTTCGGGCCGCCGACGAAGACGTGAGGAGGAACAAGTGCGGTGCAAGTCGAAGTAAGATTTTCACCTTCAGCGTCTTTTGCGCCAACTTGCCCCGCGGATCCCCAAGCCGCAGCCTGTGTCGTCGTCGTCGTTGTCGTGAGTGAAGCGACGAGCGCCTGAAAAGGTTTTAATGGCCCCGATGGTGATGGCCATTAATAGGGCGGCCGCCGTCGTGTGATGGAAAAACGTGGAACAAGGCCGCGGGACGAGGACGGCAATAAAAATCGCCCCGACACACCGATGACATAACGCGTGATGCGATGGCAGTCCAGCTGATGCTGGTCGAATGGGTGCCTGCCTGCACCGGTCCGATCGGACCTTTTACAGTTATACGGAAGTACTGATAACAATAGGCGCCAATCGCCGTGTATGCTTTTATGTGGCCATTCACCGAACTAACTTCGGCAGCATGTCCTTCAACCGGAATGAAGAAATGGGTCCCGAGGGATATCAGAGAATTAGCTAGAGAAAGGTGCCTAGGGTCGCGTATAACATGCATGAAATTGCAACAAATCTTCCAATAGGAAACAGGAAAGTTGGCCAAAATGCCGACTGATAAAGATAGGCTAGAAATGCAATAAGATTCAAATCAGAAGAAAAAGCATCTGTCTGTCTTTCGACGGACGATAAGAAAAAGACACGCTTATCAGGCGAATCTCCCTCGCCAGGCCGTCCCGCGCAATCTGCCTTTGGAAGACGTGGGAACGTCGCGGCCTGACCGGTTTCTTCACACTGTTGATTTCTTCGCTTTCGAGCACCGCCGCACCACCAGGCGATTTGCGCTCAGCTAGGCCCAGAGCTCCGTCTTCTCACAAACACCAGGCCGGGCGGTGGTGTTGGTGAGAACCATCTCGGGGTGTAGTGGAAAGTGGTTTCTGTGGGTTAGTGATTCAAATTAGAATCGGGTTCTTAGTCCCACCACAAGATGGCGATAGTTGTCTCTCTGGCGGTTTTGGCCAAGGCTAGAAGGATTCCGAGGACGTGGAAAATTTGTTATACTGCACTCAGAAAGAAAAAGGCCTTCTGCTTATAATAGGAAAGAAAACGTAAATTTTTATAAATCAGTAACTATTATTATTCAGTAGATAATTTATTATTAAATAGTTCTGGAGTCTTATTCTTTAAATCGGATTAATTAGGTGATATACTTAGCAAAAATAAAACTAATCGTGACTATTTTAAATAAGTTTAAACAAATTTCATACCTAAATTTATTACATGTACTATTCATTTAGTAAAAATTTAAAAAGAATTATCAAAAGTTTCCCCCCAGTTCTAGACAAAAGATTTTTAAGATATCTCTTAACCTCTTAAATTTCGCAAATAAGAGTTTTTGGAGAAATTTTAAGTTTTAGAGTTTAAGAGGTTTTGTATAAGTATGCTATGAAAAAATGTAATTTTGGGTAAACATCTTATATAGGAGTAGCTTGCATTAACGGCCAAAAATATTAAATTTGAAATTTAAAATGAATATTATACAGGGTGTCCAGGAAGTAGTGCGCCAAAATTAAGAGGATGGTAGCTTGGGTCATGACCTACCAGAATATCAAAATGTTACCTTAGTGAAAACCTCACCGTTTTCGAGATATTTGAGTTTTTATGAAAAATTAAATTTTCACTACCTTTTGTCAGATTATTGACTAGTAGGTGCACATAAAAAGACATGTTACCATTTTGTTTTTTGCTAAAATATTCTAGATAAGCTGTCCTACCTGGTAAGCATGCCCATTGCGCAATGAACATAGTAATATCTCGTTATTCATGAATAAAATGGGTGATGTTATACCTTTCTGAAATCTGCATTAATTAAGCAATTTTTTTCGGTCATGTGTCAGTAATAAAAACTGATATGCTTACCAGGTAGGGCAACTTATCTAGAATATTTTAGTAAAAAAAAAATGATAACATGTCTTTTTATATGCACCTACTAGTCAATAATCTGACAAAAGGTAGAGAAAATTTAATATTTCATAAAAACCCAAATATCTCGAAAACGGTGAGGTTTTCACAAGGTCATATTTTGATATTCTGGTAGGTCATGACCCAAGCTACCATCCCCTTAATTTTGGCGCACTACCTCCTGGACACCCTGTATGTATAACATTTTAAAATCCGAATTCATAACGGTTTCACTGGAAACGGTGAGGCCTATTATCGCTATGTGGGAACAATCTATACATACATCCGATTGTATTTTCTATGCCGAATTTAGTACAAAAACTATTTGTTACCGCATTTAATTCTGAATTAGTTGAAGGGAACTTCAAAATTTAGTAATACACTTTGAAATATAGTATTGACATAAATTTAGTGAACTATTATGGCCAACAGGATTTTGATAAGACCCAGTTGCGAAAAAATTTAATGCTGCTAATAATTTGAAATGAAAGTGTATTCTCGAATATTCCTGGTTATCAAAAGGTTTAAGAAGAGCAAATTTAAAAGCAATTCGTTGAGGCATTCTAAAATTTCGTCTGAAGGTTTTACTTACACAAAAAGGATCAGCGATATCTTGGAGATTCCTCCACACGATGCTCTGAGAATGGTTGGAAAATATTCTTTTAATTGCTGTAAAATACCAAGTCATATGCATGTTCAATACCCTTCATTTCTTTCCTGATTTTTGTGTAACTTGTTCAAAATTATTAGAAACAGCACTTCTTGCTCTATCATTTTATTTTAAATGTCAATATATTATAACAGGTCCCCGACGAGATCCTCTTAACTTAAGAGCTTTTCTAGGTTAGAAAAGTCTATTACACTTTTTTTTCAGAATACGAAAATCTTTTAACAAAAGTCTCCACAAATAATAAGATATCAGCTGATTACTGACTTCTATTAAATGCTAAAAGTGGAATACGAATTTCTGTTAATTGATTTTTGACAACGATATAAAAGGCGTAGAGCTCTTAACTTTTATGTAGAATCGGGGGTATGTCTTTAACTTTTAACAAAATTGTAATTAAGTTAAATAAATTTATTTTTTAGTCTCATAATTGTATACTAAGAAATTAGAAGTAATTAGACTATTATCATCAAACCGCAAATCACTTCAAACATCATTATTTAGTATTTAATTTTTTTTAATAACTACTGAGAAATGAAAGTATAATAAAATATTGGCTGAGTTCAAAATTTATTTCGAAATTCCTAATAGGGAAATCCGAAAAAGCTAACTATATACGTTGAGTTATTTATAGCTTATTATTAAAAATTACTTTTATAAATTATTTCATCTTATTAACTCGTTGCTTGGAATTGTATCAATATTTTATATATTTATTATAGATATTTAGGTATATTTATTTCTGGTTTAAAAATTATATGAAGAATTTAATTTATGGTAATTAGTTTTCGATATAACTTAAAGTAAACTAAAAAGATGTAATATTTCTGCCATAAAAAAATACTATAAATTAATATAAATGTGTTAATTCGTGTTTATTTATAGCCTATATTCACCACACAAGACACAAGCTTGCTAATGTTGAAAAAATTATTCAAATTGGTTCAGTAGTTTCGATATTACTTTAAAAAACATAAAAAATTACGATTTCTGTCGTAAAAAAGATAGTGTTAATTAGTGTTAATTAATAGCCTGTAGCCACCGTAGAGGTTATAAGCTTGTTATTGGTGAAAGAATGATGAAAATCGACTCAGTTGTTTCCAAGATTACTTCTTAGATATAAATATTAGCATAGAATTATATAATTCTTTATATATTAGCATAGAATTATATGCTTTTATACATAAAACCTTAAACTTTAAACTGAAAAATCTTAATTTAGTTAGGAATTGTTTTTTCCAAAATTTTAAAGTTTTTACAATTCAATTCGTAGATTTCTGTTTAAAATCTAGATTAATGAAACAACGTAGCTTATTAAATACCTACTGATGATAAAAATGCTAAATTCTGGAAATGTTAAAACATTCCATAGCAATATTTATAGTTAGAAAGCATCAATAAATTTATAACTAACTCTTCGCACTCGTATCTCGAAAACAGATCGATAAACGCGAGGTATTACAGTATTTTTCGTCCTCAAAGGGTTAAAAAATAGCGCTTAAAACATTAGACCCTTGCGGTGAAACTTTTTTTTAATAGACTAAATTCAATAGCTAAGTTTTTTTCATAATCATATTTGAATCAGCTACCTTACCTACAACAAGGATTTTAAAATTTGCTAAAAGTTCATCAAATTATCATGACTTTTATCCATCCAAATTTAAAATTTTGAAGTGAAACATTATTAGATATATTTTCTCGAATAAAACAATTTGATGTTCTTTTCGCTAAATTAAAAAAATTGTTATGGTTAAAAACACAAGGTAAAAACTAACATTATATTATGTTGACATATAAAATAGTCAGACTTGATTTGCAACTGCTTAAACGACTTAAACTTTAATTCAAATTTTTGTTATATAGGTAATAGAAACAGAAAAATTAGTAAATCATCATTGTCAATTTCTTTTATCTTTTCAACAATACTTGAATTTTTTTCACCTCTGGATCAGATAAATTTTGCATAAAACTGGAATTTAAAAGCGACATTTATAGCTAGGATTTTAGATTTCCCAATAAATCAATCAAATTGCCATGGTTTCCACACTTCGAAACGGATAAAATTTCAGCCTAAAAATTTTAGTTCAGGTTGTACCGGTTTCCGTGGTTATAACTCATCACATCTTGATCGCTTTTATGAAAAATCTAAAATAATAGCTATAAGTAGCCGCGTGTAAAATTGAATTCAATACAAAATTTCGTCAAAAAAACTGAATTGACTCAAAATGTTTAGTGGGAAAAGAGGAAGTAAAATAAAACTAATCCATTAGAAATTATCAATTGACACTACTTATATTTAAAACGATGAAATATAAACCCTTTTTGAGTATCTGATTCCTTTGTTTTTTCAAAATTGTACTCTGATTCAATTAAAGGATAAGTTAAAAGTAAAGTTAAATTTTCAAAAAATCCTATCTATTCAAATTTAAAGTAGAAAAGCAGCAATTATTATTAAATACATATTTTTTTAACAGGATATTGGAACAAAAAATTCCAATTTTCTACAGTAGCAAAAAATTAGATGCTAATTTCTCTCACAAAACTTGGCGGGATCTTTACGTACCTACAAACAAAAAAACTTGAAAAAGAATAATCTTAAAGTGGAAAGTTTAAATACAAATTTATGAATTTTAATGCAATCATCAAGAAAAGAGACTGCAAGAAATAAATTAAGGTTAATCGAACTTTTTTGATTAAAAATGTAAAAATATGTGGAAAGTGCTTTTTTTAATTTTCAGTCTAAAGTTTATGTTTTTCGACATCAAATATAAAAAGCCTCATTTTTACCAAAATTAATTTTGAAGACTTCATTTTTAGTTGTTTATAAAATAACTTTTATTGGATTATGAGCTCATTCTTGAAAGTGTTGCAGCTTAACGAGAGTGATTTTTTTGTTTAAATTGAATGCATTTTTTGAAAATCATTAAAAAAGATATTATCTCATAAGACCATATATCCATATCTATTAATTTTATAATATTGTACAAATAACATATAAAAATATATTTAATTCAAATCTCACTTTCATAATAAATTCAGGATGTGCCTTCTTGTTCAGAATGATAATAAAAAAAAAACAAAACTTAATAAACTAAAAACTTTTGGAAGTTTTAATTCATACGACAAATTATTGAAAATTAAAATTAAAAATTGTTGGCACTTGATGCGAAAAATGAATATCCTATTTAATGGGGTTCGTAAATTTGTTTTATTTTTATTTATACACTAAATGAAAGCCTTTAGTTATTATTTAAAAAAATGGGTTTGTTAAACTGTTAACAGAATACATTTCCTAAATACTACACAAATTGTATAGATCTTATAAAACTGAAGTTAAAATACTTCTTACTGATTAACAAAAGATTGTCACATTTACAAAATTGTTTTGTAAAAACTGTAGGTTTTTGCCGAACATTATAAGTAATACAAAAATATTTGAAAATATTATATTAAAACTTTTTAGCAATCAACACCAAATTCCGTAAGCTCACAGAATAAAAATTATTAATTATCAGGAATATTGTTAAGATTGCAAAATGATGAAACGTAATTTCTGTTCAAATCCAATGATGGTTAATAATTATTATTCTTGCTAAGTTCCGTGAATTTACCGAATTTGCTCTTGAACGAACTTAAAAAGTTAAGCAAAAGGGTTATTTTTATGAGGAAATTAGTTTTTCTTAGCATATACAGCCTCATTTACGACACAAATTTATTTTCAATAATTAACAGATTTAATATGCATATGTAATATTAAATGCGAATCTTATTAATTAAATAATGCACAGTAGAAACATATTTTAATTAAAATTTATTAAAACGAGTATTCAAATTTTGTTGCATTTCCTGTTAAATCAAAAGCAGAAATCGATTGTTTTTAAAGAAGTAAAGAAATCCGTTGCCATAGAAATAATCATAAAAATATAACATTTTACACTGATATAAAACAAGCCTAAATACCTTTTTTCTAAAACAAACAAATTCTTTCTCAACAAACATTTTGTTATTTCAACAAATGTTCCTTTTTTAAACTTCAAAACACGAAAATTATTTGGCATATCAAGTCATAATTATTACAATTATTTTTTCAACTGACGAAAATGTTTGGTTTTTAACAAGTATTATATATTTCTACAATATATTTGTTATTAAAAATGATTTCAATTATGGTTTTATTTATTTTACAAAAATTTTTATTGGAATAATTATGAAAAATTACCCCTAGAGAAATTTTTAGTCAAAAATGATTATTTTGTAACAATTTTTCTGGCTCATTCTGAGAATACTTATGTCATTTGTGACAATAATTTTGCTTAAAATTATGGTTGCAAAATTCTTGATATTTAGTACAAAATTTTGATTTTACAAACAAGATATTCACTATAAACGCAATGATTTTGTCCTTGTAGTAATGGCCGAAATATTGATTTTCTTTTTAAAAACAAATGTTCTTTTCTCTTGTTTTCGACAAATATTTGAAAATAAGTGCTTAAAAACATTTCTCCTGGGAGGTATTTTGTTGACTTCGTTAGTAATAGTTGTTATTAATTGTTTTCAACAATTTAACTATTTTTATAATTTTATTGGAATTTAAATAAGAAAATGTTAAAATAGACAATATTCTGATCAAAATTAACAAGAATTTTCCAGTTATTAATAACTATAAATACTAAATGTATGGTATTATTGACTATTTTATAATCATTTTTAATTATTTTCTTTTGGTGTAGTTATTAGTAAAACAAACATTTATGTTATATTTACATAGGTTTCCCTCTAAGTGTACCTGCGTTTAACTGATTCCTTCATCTACAAAATATCATAAAAATATTTAGCAAGCTATAGAAGCTTTAGTGCTGTAACAGATAGGCCGACATAAAGAAATAACAAAAGTTTTTAAAAATCCGAAAAACCATTAAACACTGTTTCAAACAGAGGTATATCTTAAAAATTGTCACCACAAAATTTGCAAGATCTCTTTAACTAACAATGTAAAAAGTGGCTTATAAATAATATTTACAGCTTCCTATTGAATAAAATTTACGATTACGATATTGAGTACGAAAGCATAAATAGATCTGCATATGTTTTTAAACTTGTTGCAATTTGCAAATTTATTCCGAGAGTGTAGGCGCTAAATTGTCTACTTCGACAGCAGTTTGTAGACATAATTCTTTCAAATACTGTTCATAAAATTAGTTAGCTACAATATTTCTTGCACCCACAGATTACTTTTAAAAGTAATCGCAACAATTCAACCGACGGTAAATCATTTAGCAACATTCAATGACAGAAATCATATAAAATAAAAAGGCAAAAGCTCTAGAAGGCGACGTGGGTCACACAGCCCACGCCATCCCACCTGCACAGATAGGTATTCAAATCGTCTGGAAGATTTACAATAGAATTCCATCACAAAATTTATTCCCCCTTTTGCTCCCGTTTATGAGCGAGAGTAGGTACCCCCGAATTTCCTTTTTATGCGTGCTCTCCTTCAAATCGGCGAGAAAAGCAAGGATTTTAATAAAATTCGCACCAAACCCTTGTGAGATCCCTTTTCTTTTTTGTTCCGCTGGTTCTTAAGAAAATTTTCCATTCCGAGGGCTCCCCGAGTTCCGCTACCATCACCGCCACCGCTGAGGGCACGCGGATGACACTTTCATTTTGTTTCTATCTCGAAAATGTCCATTAACATTCCCCGCGTTATCGCCCGAAGTATGCACGTAAAAATACCCACGATCCCGAAGCCGGCGATACCCAGAACTCTAAAGTCCGATTAACGCCAGAAAATCCCCTGATCCGATTATAAAGCGAAACAGCGACTCAGCACTCGAGTTTTTTGGGAGGGGTGCGGAGGGGACAGGTAATGCCTAAATAATTCAACTCCCTCCCAATCCCAGAGCGAGTGGGGCGAATGAGTCCAGAATCCACAACCAGAACGAGAACCAAAACCCACGGCGGTGACAGCGGCGATGAAGGCCATGTACTCGCCGGAGGAGCGACTGGGAGCGAGACTATCGCCCTCCTGCTCACTCCCGCACGCAGTATAGCTTGCCTTCACGCTTTTCCGCATGGCGGTGGCGAGCACTCGGCCTCCCCCGACGAAGCCCCGCCTCTTTCATGATGGCTGATCTGCATACGACGGCTTCTATGGCAGTGTGCACGCCAGGGCTAGCTGCCACCTCGCCGCGCCGCACGGCGCGGACTTTTGTCGGAAGCGTACGGGAGAGGCTAATCAACTTTTGACATGCCAGGAATGCCCGGGCGGTCGGACTGGGACTGGGAATTGACCCAGGAATGAATGGGAACTGATGAAATTTTCATTTGCACCAAAGCGGAGGTCCGCAGTACGTGCGAACATGGCCGTCGAGGTGGGTGATTACGGACCAGCGGCAACGATGTGCGCGGGTGGTGCGGCGCTCTGATTGACACGCACCGGCAATTAACTTGCCGCCTTAATTAGTGCGTGTCATTTTTGCAGCGCCATATCGCAGCATGTAAGCAGCTCTAGGTTAGGGGCAACATTGTTGCATTCAATGCTGCCACGGTCGGGTAATGTTGCTGAGAGTCATCGAATAATTATGTAGGAAAAATATTAGAGAAAATAAAATTAAACGACTATTACACATGTCAACAAAATTAAACTTTTTTTTTTGAGTCTGAGTTATGAATGCTATTTTCTTATTGCTTGTATCCAAAAGGAAGGCAAAAGTGTCATAATTTTGTTAAAACTTTGCTTTTGTGAAGGAAAATTTGACATTCGTTTGGATAGTGAACCTCAATTACAACTAAATGCGTTGTGCGATATTTCTGATTTTTTGCCAAAAAATACGTTATACTAGAGAAAACAGTATAGGTACATTTTTGTATTGGGTTCCAAAGTGGTGAATTAAATATGGCGTCCTAACATTTGCAATTTTATGGGGTTTTTATAAAAATGAATCAAAGAGGTCTTAGGGTCGCTGAAACTTAATCTGTTACCAAAATATATATTAAAGATGGAGGATCTAATATAGCAACCGAAAATTTAAAAAATGTCCGCCCCCAACAGATTTACAAGGTAATGAAAAAATAACAATTTTGATGATTGGTCATTTTAAATTTGCTGTCCTGGGCACAAAAGCAAAGTTTTTTAAAAATCATGTTGATTTTCTTCAATTGTGAGACGAAAGCAATGAGGAATGACTGCATATTAATCAGAATCAAAAATCGGGTCGACTTGTGTTATCTATCTATATCGTTGTTTTTATTATAACACACAACTTGAGTCACTTGTACACTACTTACACTCGATTGTCTTACTATAATTTACAATGGATATTGCTGATGTTTTTAAATATGACAAATATCACATCGAATTTTAAGTTTTATGTCCCTCAATTAACCCCGTGACTACGCGACGCCACATACATGTAAAAAGCTCGATAGGCGAAAGAAAAGTCGTAGATATATTCATAATAATCGTTAAAAGTGAGATAACTTCTACTACTGAAAATGAATTAATAATATTCCATAATATATATTAAAAAAGCACACATAATGCTGATAATAGATAGATAATAAATGAAAAACCGGTCAAGTGCGAATTCGATTTGCTCGCCGTACCATACTTTCAAGAATTTCTAGAAATCTATAAGAATTTTCCTATAAACTTCAAGTACGTCGTTATATACAATATATATATACTTATTTTTAAATATGCTATTTAAAATTATGAATGAAATACTTTTATATTCCGCATAACAAGCTCCTTTAATATCGAACACATAATATTTAAAATGTCCCCTCTTTAAATCTTATGCGAATATTTTAATATGTTAATAAATGCAAAATATGTAGGTAAATAAGATGTATTACTATGCCAAATTTCAAGTTGCTGTGACAGACGAACAGACGGACAGACAGGCGAGAAACCCTAAAAAAGAAAATAAAGGTTTTGTCTTTGTTTTGGAATACATATTCTTAGTTTTTTTTTGTTTACATTATTGGATTATAATCTGTAATGAAATCATATCAAATGTAATCTTAAAAATATAAAACAACTCTTACTGTTATTTATTTAAACATCTTTTTATTCCTTTTAACATATACTACAAACATATACGAAGAGCGTACCTTCAATAATAAATCGAGTTTGTGGAAGGAGTTCGTTCAATTTTTAACTGAATAATATAATATACCATACTTACATCCTTTTTTTTTAATTTAAAATCGTGTAAAAGTGAAACCATGTAAGCTAAATTCCATATAAATCAAGAGATAGGTTTATTGAACAATAAGATCTTACCTATACCTAATTCACTCCATTTTTCTTTAAGGTAAAATTTATAATCTTGACATTATCTAAAAACATATTTAAATTGCAATTACGTTTTATTATTCGTCTATCCAGAACAATAAAACATTTTATATGTATTGAACAGCTACCCGGAATAAAGATTTGAAATTATATTTTGAAAAAGTGCATGATTCTTAACTTAAAATCTTGAGGTGAGAATTTTTCAGATTTACTTTTAACTTATGACCTATGCATATTTTAAGTAAAATTTGTTCTCATTCTAATTCTTTCCAAGCCTGTGACTAAACTAAAATTTAATCTGGTCGAAAAGACACTATCCACATCTTACTTTTAGTCAAAACTTGCATAAGCCTCTAAAAGTGGTTATAAAATTATGGTAATTTGATTCTATTATTGCATTGCATCCGGGATCATTTTTCTTTATTTTAAATCTTGACCCTTGCTATTCAGTAAATTAAATGAAGATATTTGCCACACCAGTTCTCAGCCCATAACCTTTCTTCAAACATGTAATTTTAGTCTATAATTGAAAAACCAAAGGCACTACAACACATTCAATCAAAGTTTTAATAATAAGAATATAATAATATAGCTGAATGAATTTTTATATTCCGCACTAAATATAAGAGTTATGTTTGTGTAGACATTGTAAATAATATAATTAAATACACTAATTCAAAAAAAAAGTTTTCCCTTTAATTATTAGGTACAATATATTTTTAAATAAATTTAAAAATCAAAAACAAAATGTTACACTGTATCAGGATTTAAGTTTTGTAACCGATAGCTTTTTGATTGCATTAATTTAAAATTATATATTAATCATCTACACTACATATTTAAAAAATTTAAATCAAATAATATAATGAAATAGAGATATTAAGAAAAAGTATATGGAAGAAGTATATGGAAATTGAATAGCAACTTTAAATAATAGGGCATAATTGACCGAGAAATACCAGAAATGTAGGGATTTATTTTTCTTAGATTTGAAGTATGAATGAATAAGTCGCTTTCTTATAATTTTTTAATTTCTTTCTAAATTAAATCATTATTATAATTGGATACGAAACCATATCTTCTCAAAATAAAAGAAAATATTGGCCCAAAGCAATAATCACTAGAAAGTGAAGGTAAAATTGTAAATTAAAAATTTTACAACAACTTAATTTATAATGGAAGAACTTATCTTGGACAAAGTGTCTAGATGAAAGAAAAGACCATGAGTGAAATGACAAAAAACGATGGTAGTAGCAGGAAATCTTTAATTTGATAAGCCTTTTAAAACAAAATACTAAAGTATGTCATTTTAATTACTCACATCACACCCCAAAATTGAAGAAATGCATTAAATCGAGAGCTTGAGGCATTTTTAGCACATGCAAAAGAAGGCAAAAGATAAAAAAATTTCCTTTTAAATAAAATGTGAAACTCTTGCAATCTTCACGTTGTCTAAAATGAAGGGAAAATTTATGGTCCAATTTACACCTTCACAAATTTATGGTAATTCAGAGATTCGGTATTCAAAAGTCGCCTGCCCTACTTCTTAAGAATGTCTGTTGAATAAGATTTATGATTGTAAAGTCGACATAACCAGAAAAAAGGCAAGAAATTTAAATTTAACGCTTTATTGCACCCATTGAAGGGTTATCCAAAATATTTTGGTTTTCATGCATTCTGCTCGCAAGTTTTTTTCTTTCAAGAAAACATTTAAACAAGAACCTTTCGGAAGAGTTTCGAATCGAGACTTTTATTGCCAGCCATATAACTGGGTTACTGTGGTCCCATTTCTTGCGCCTTTTCAACCCTTCTTGACCTAGTTTTTATGCAACCGGACGCAAATGTGATGCAAAGGAGAAAACATTTTCTAAGAATTCCTGCAGGAAATCTTTTATTCCTACTTTCTATGAGAAATAGCCTCTGCTTGGTGGGTGTTCTTCTGTGGTGGCACAGTTTTCTTTCATACATTTTGCGCAAATTGTGACGACGGCCGTTGAATTAAATTTCAATAAAACTCGGCGAAAATGCTGCATTCAGCCGTTATATAAAGTTCAACTGTCGCCATCGCGTACCATCGATATAATTTTGTCGCGATATCTCGGGTTTGGCAGAGGCATCGTGGCACTTCGCCAGTGAGACCATGTTTCGTTTAATTGTCCATAAATTTCTCGCGTGTTGGCAGAGATGTTTCCTGCTGCATCTAAACAGTATCTCAGTATCTGACGGGGTCTTGTGTAACAAACGAAAGAGCGGCTAATTAGCGTCTTTGTTGCAGGCAAATTAAATTGACGATGACTAGAAATCGCGCCAACTAGCATGCCGAGGTTGCATAAAAACCAAAAAGCAAACACCACCAAACAGCCGCCGCGCCGGTAGCAAAAGCAACCGAAGTTGATGATGCTTTTTCTTATTTAAAAATTTACACAGAGCGCCATGTCGACGGCGTGGTTAGTTGCGCTTGAGGCACATAAAAGTTAGTTGGCGCACTTGATTGGAATTTATGGATGCAATTTGATTTATTCAATTAGCGGACCCGACAAAACACTCGTGTGCTCGTTAAGTGCATTTGTGCATTTCGTTAAACACTCAATTTATTTTATTTGAAATATTCGCGCTCATCTTTAGTACTAATCGCGCTAATGGCTAAGATGCCACTTCGCTGAATATATATATGTATTTCGATAATTTTATAAATAACACGTTAAAACTATTCATGATCTTAATTAATTGTACTATTCTATTTTAATTCAGGAAATTTCCTAAGCAACAAATTATATTTTGTTTTGTCTAGAATAACCTCTCATAAATAAATATACAAAATTCTTATTGTCGCTAAAGTGGAGCTAGACATGATATTTTTAAATTGATTAATTTAAAATTAAAAATATTTTGGGAAACTAATTGGTTGAAGGAGTCCCATCGAAAAATTTAGACGAAAACATAGTGCGAGGGGTAAGTTTTACAAAATCAAAATATCTCTTACTAAAATTCAAACAAAAGTTCAATACAATAGTAATTAAAATTAAAAAATTAAATGTTTAAATAGTACAAACTGAAAACAGAAAAGGAAAAAACATTAATAACAGATAATTTCTAATGAATAAGTAAAGAACTTTTTCTAAATACAACAACAAAAACTATTGATTTAAATTTTTAATTCATTTAATATAATCGCATAACAATTTTTGTAAAGGGAAATGCGCCCATTGCTGTATTCGTTGGGACAAATGAATACAAAAGGCTTTTGGAAAATTTATAATATTTTATTCTAACAAATACGTTTGGTATTTGAAAGAATTACATACAATATTTGTTTGAAATTAATTCTTTTAAGGTTTCTTATAAACAATTTTTTTAAAAGCATGCATATTCAAAATTTTAATTTTAGCTGTGATGTTGAACGCGTTTTCATTGTAAAAAATTTTAACTGGTTAATATATAAACGAAATTTGGCCAATGCGAGAATTAAACGGAAGACGCTTTAATTTTAAAAGTGCAAATTTCTCCCCGTGTAATAATGACTAACAAATTGTAGTGAATGCACAGTAAAAAATAGTTAAAAATTAGTTGCCGTAATTCAACGCTGCGAAAATACGAATTAAAGTACTTTTGACTTAAAAATTTACGATTTAGATTAATTTTCACGTAATATTTCAATTTTTCGTTACTCAGTTGCTAGTTTTTAATTTAGAATGAATTTTAATTGTAATATATAATATATAGACATATATGATATAATACTATATATAAATTTATAATTTTTCAACACTGAATGTAATTTTCAATGCAAGATATGAGTTTAATGCTCCAGAAAGATATTTTACAGAATCATCTATCATTTACACAATTTTTTTTGAGCTTCGATAAGACAAGTCAAGTTATTGCTGCATTAAAAGTTAAAAAGTTAAAATATCCAAATTATGATCATCTTTAAAAATATGTTAAAAAATAGCGACGCTTGTCAAAAATTAGAGCTATTTTCCCTCACATGATGAAAAATATTGGTTTTCAGATTTGTATTTAGCAAACAAAATAACATCAAAAACAATTGTTAACACTAAAAAAACGTTTGATTCGGTGTTTGAAATGCAATATAAATGTTCCAATAAAATTATGAAATTTTTATTATATATTTTAAAATTTGTAATTTGATCCCCAGAAAAGCGTCATGAAATCTTAAAAATGCCTAAAATAAATATTTCAAAAGATTTTTATATTTAACATTGTTTCAGAATAATCGATTCAAATTTTCCATTGACATTTTAAATTGCGATTAATTTTTCCTATTAATCTTTTGTGTGATTAATCCACATTTTGGGATGTTTAACCTAAAACAAATATCAAGTTAATTAAATAGTGCCAAAGAAAAATTGTTTATCATTTAAATACGTACGTACCCTCCAATATTTAAAAATATGGAGAAGTTTCTTGAAAATTTACGAATTTATTAGACGCGATAACTAGTCCTATTAAAAATTTTCAACATTTTTAACTCATAATTTACAGTCGGCCTAAGATTCTTTTCCTTTTCTACTTTTTAAGATTTCCATGAATTATGCTAAATCAACGGACCGATCTATTCGGTGATAAGGTGAAAAATATTAAAACCTAATAAAAATTTGAATATTGCTTTGTTTCTAAATAGTTATAGTTTCCTACTAAAAATGTTAATTATAATAGATGTTATTTATTCGCATTCCTAAACAATTTACTTTGACGAGACACACTCACACATTTAAGCTGTTCAGATTTAGTAGTAAATAAAATATACAGCAGTTAAAATGTCTGAATGATTTTTTGTTTTGTCTTTATTTATTAAACAAAGTTCAGAAAATCCCAATGAACTTCAGACATTGTTTCGTGAAATGACAATTTTATTTAAATAAGCTCTTTTAATAAGAACAGCTAAATTTACGGCATGTCTTTAATCCCAGCCATGGGTAAATAAATTTTGCAATTTTATTTGCACTCCGAATTGAATGAATGCGCGTCTTAAAAGATTAACAACGTGCATTTTGTCTGAGCGACATGTGCCTGGAATAAGAAATGCTGAGACAAAATTTACACCCCAAAATCCTTTCGTGGATGACTACATGTGTCACAAAGATCGCAAGTTATAACTATTGCTTTTTAGAGACAAAAAAATATTGTTTTTTTATAATTTTTGTCTAATTTACATAGATATCTGGAAAGTTGTTATGCAGACAATGTTGCATTTTGAATTGATTTTTACAATAAATTGTCTGCACAAAAATTATCTATCCAAATATGAAAAATTTCAAGTGGACAAAATAAGGTTAACACAAATAATTATGGATCAGTTGAAATTAAAAATGATAATGAAAAATTATATATATTCCTAAGAATGATAATGCTTGTACAAAATTTATAAATATAATTATATGTTATATAAATTACTATAGCAATTTTCAATTTTGTGAAAGAAATCTTTTAGTAACAACAGAGTGTGATTAGACCGTAAAGTGCAAAACCTCGGAATCGAGTTCCTATAAGTGGAATTTGCCCCAATCTTTTGAATCGTTAAGGCTCAATATTCAAAAGTTTACGTATTAATAATTCCCTTTTATTAGCTAAAAATAAGACCTATGAAGTTTGTAAGGTTGATACCAACAAATTAGTAGTCTGAAGAAAAACAAAAAATTTAACGTAAAAATAAATATTTTTGTACTGAAAAATATTTATTTTTATGTTAAAAAATTAAAAATTGTTTTAATTTAATATATTAATTATATTCAATATCTGCAAATGTGCTGATTTCTAAAATCGAAGAAGGATCGTAAGAGATATTACTATTGCTCTGAAAATTCGGTAAAGTGAACTAATTTTATTACATTTTTATTTATTTATTTATTTTTATTTACAAACGAGTAAGTAAATTTTCAAGAATCAGCGTCTGCATCATAATAGCTGTCGTTACGCCAAAATCATTATTTTTATTAAAAACCTTTGACTGACTGTTAGATGTTAGCTCGAAAGTTAGTTTAAGATTGGGATTACCATGGCATAACTAGATTAAGATATTTTACCCGACGTAGACCATTCCTGGTTCACAGGCATTGCTTTTATCTGGCGGTGTGGACTACCAGTGGTCCACACCTAGTTTTTTTCTAAAAATAGAGTTGTAAGTGCATCTGATAACAATTTTACAAAACTAACCATACAGCAAAAGTAGTTAAATAAACCACGAAATGGAACCAGATATTTTTTGAGAGTAGTGAACGATATGCAATCATTCCTCCTCCTCCAAACCCCTAATTTTCGAATACAACCCATGTAAAGGTGAAGTTTCATAGAAATTGATTAAGAAATGCGAGAAATATCGTGTAACAAAATCATACTTAGACTAAGAATTCGGTCAGATGAATGTATAGACCAAGTTTAATAAATAGCGAAATAGCTACAAAATCTCTCTCAAAATAACATAATTCAACATAATTTACGAAAATCATAATAAATAAAAAAAAAACAAAAAGCAGCATCATAATATCTAGATTTTAAAAGATAATTTCAAAGATTTCACATACATTGAAAAAAATGCGGATATTCTTAAGACTTTTCGGTAATGGTTTCAGGTAACTCCGAACAGCGTTAAGATCATTCCTAAAGTAGAGTCCAATGGCAAATCAACTTCGGAATCAAAAGAAAAGGGAACTGATTAAACCAATCTAGCAAATGCAGAATTAAAACAAGCCAACTTAACGTTTAAGAAATCGATTGTATCAGGTGCCGAGCCAACCGAACCAGGAAAAATTACCTAATATATGTATTGCTTTAAATGTGTTTTAATACAACTCCGTATAGTGGTCATTTAATTTTTTTTATGATTACATTTACCTTTCGAATATAGTATTGTTTTAAAACAAATTATTAAAGTTTTTCATTGTTTTATTACTACATAAGTCGATAATGCCAAATGTTCTAAATGTAATTTAATACGGGTCAGCCCTCCATTGAAAAGCTTGCCAGGAAAAAGCCTGATATGATTGATTTCTCTGTATGTGTAGCAATTCCTCTAGTTACTGAATAGATGGTTATTCGAAACGAGCTTGTGATATGTATGGCAAATGTGAATGTGTTTGGTACTGTTCAGAATTAACCTAAAATTTCACACTATTAATTTAACTCTCCACATTTTTCTAAAACAATTGAATATTAAAATCACTCCTTTTTCCGAATTAAGCAAATCCTGTTGCTAGTTTTGTATTAACTTGCACCAGGGTTAGGGAAATATTCTAGTTAGGTTGTTTTAACATAGATAAAGAGTTGTATTAAATGCCTGGCGGTAAAAAAGGACTTTTGAAAATTTAAAATAAGATTTTTGGATTTGACTATTGTCACGAGTTAATTTCTTGAATGTAAGTCTGTTCATTCGAAGTAGATTCCACTATAATGGATTCAACAAAATAATGTAATAGCATTTGTTAAAATTATGTTATCAAATTTCACCTAATCTATACAGAACTTTAAAATAATTAAATGTAAAATTACACAAAATATTATCAAATTATAACTACCAGACAGAAGTGACTCATCGGAGGCCAGTTCACTTAAATAATCGTTGAATGAAAGCGGTTTATAGAAAGTAGATTTAAGTTCACAGAAGTAAACTAACCCTGACAAAAGATGCGTTGAAGGATGCGTTCGAGTTCATTTTAATAAAATAAAGTACAAAAAGATGTAGCCAATTTTCCGCACTAGAGATTAAGGTCATATTTTATTGTACTCTATAATTTCTCTGTAGTAATGAGTTTTGTAAAATATGTTTTTAAATGTTCCAGGTGAAGGTGCATAACATTTCCAGCATGAGGCACGATCATGAACCTAAACGAAATCCTGTTTTTCTTTCTCGTGCCACATAGAGATCGTATCTTGGACATAAAGTTCTGTAGAACTCATTTTGAATGCTTCTTGGTCGTCGTTCTTTTCTCCATTATTAATATTTTCTCGTTCTCATTTGATATTTTATTTTTTTTTTTTTTTTTTTCTACCTTAAGAAAGCCCTCTTCACTTAGCCGCATCACTCTGAGTGACTTAAGTGCGGGGCAATGTTGAGCGACGGACATTCTGATCTCGATATTGAAGCAAAAACTCGGACCTGGTCAAACTGGTTCTCTGGTGTGGCGCAACGCAACAGCGAGCGAATGCTGCGATGATTATCAGGTTTCAAAAGAAATCCAGAAAATTTATTCAGTGACTGGCCGGAGTACCAGAAATTCGAGATGTTCCCTTTTGCGGCCATGTCGACCGCGCTTAAGTAGAACTCCTGATGGGCATCGTCGTCGAGATGATGGCGATGATGGACAACAAAAATGGCCGACAGCGTCGTCGACACAAAGAAGAAAGAGCTAAATATTTTAAACAAGTGCACCACGCTCGAAAGATGGTATAATTTTTTTTTTTTTTGTTATTCTTCTGTATCTTATTTTTATCTTATATACCAAAAAACGCCGAAGAATTTACCATTCCGTTATATAGCCATGCCGGGGTCCAGGACACTTGTGGCGCGATGTTGAATAGTGCGTAAATTACACAGCCGGAGGTATAAAAGTGGACGTTTTTATTTTTGACTGCACCTTAACGCGGGGGGCTTTCTTGAAGACAAGCCTCGCACTCGCCTTACTCGTTTTCTTATGCAGATCTCAAATGTGTCAACTTATTGCTTTCAAGCTGATAATCTACGACAAAGTCTGAGCGAATTGTACAATAAATGATAATAAATGTCGTTGGCGTGTCAGAAGCGAATTAAGGCGTTTTATTATTCAATGCAATTCAATTTACCTACTTACGCAAACTACATATCTTCGATTACATTGGAAATTTCAATCATATGGAATAAGGAATTCAATCGAAAATGTCAGACATTTGGTTTGAGTAAGCTACGTTAAGAAATGTGATCGACTTTTATCGTTAATGAAATAGTAAATTTATTAAACAGTCTACACCGGTTCAAAATAGATTAATATTTATTAGATTATTATCTATTTACATTCTCGTCAAGGTATTTTTAACACTACAAATATATTTAAACGTAACATATCTAGATAGTAAATCAGTTCCTAACTGCAATTGGAGTTCGTTTTCTTTCTTAATTTGGGATTGTCTAAAAAAATATTCTTATACTTAAGGGGTTACATGGGTCTTAAAGGTATAAAAAAAACGACTTCTTTAAAAAATTTTATTTCAAAAACGAAAAATCTTTTTTATTTAAAATTTAAAAATATGAAAGTAAAGTACTTAAAGTACTTGTAAAAAAAATTTCAGCCAAAAATATTGAAAATTTTCCATTTTCCAGCCGTTCTTCGCCGTCAACCTTTGTTTTTGCGGTGGACACGATTTCTCGAAAATAAATTGACCGATTTGGTTGAAACTTTGCACAGTTATTCTTTATAGTATTGGTTCGTGATTCAACGAAGGAATTTTCATGCGGTCAAGTCATTTTTGTTTTATACGAAAAAGACCTTTTAAAAATGATGACAATCGGAAAAACGCATAAAAATTTGAGACGAAAATTGATTCAAACTCATGTCAAAATGTCAAATTTCATTTTTTTTTCAATTCCTTCGTTCAATCACGAAACAATACTATAAAGAATAACTGTGCAAAGTTTCAACCAAATCGGTCAATTTATTTTCGAGAAATCATGTCCCCCGCAAAAAAAAAGGTTGACGGCGAAAAACGGCTAGAAAATGGAAAATTTTCAATATTTTTGGCTGAAATTTTTTTTACAAGTACTTTAAGTACTTTACTTTCATATTTTTAAATTTTAAATAAAAAAGATTTTCCGTTTTTGAAATAAAATTTTTTAAAGAAGTCGTTTTTTTTATACCTTTAAGACCCATGTAACCCCTTAAATGAGTAAAAATGAATGGTGGTCGCACCTCGGCTATATCACAACCGTACGGTTTCTAGACGGTAGAACAACAACTGCACGCGATCCGTAGTGTCTTTGGAAAATATGAAACTGCCGCACGGAGTAGAACTTGTGTACAAAAGAACAACGGCCCAACGGCTGAACCACTGCCGAACAAATTTATATAGATAAACATTTATAAATTGTTTCAGCTAGAGCTGTGGTATACTTTAAATGGCAGAGCTATAGCCTTATATGTACTAGTTCCATTTTTAATATATTTTATAGTACGGCTGCCCGTGCGGCCAACCGTGCCGCCTTGGTGCAGCCGATTTTATTCGGCAAACGGATCCCGTGCGGCCGAATAAAACATTTAAAGTGTAGACCTCATGCAGCCGTGGTACGGCCTTCTTAAAAATTTTAGTTATTTTTACTTGGGTATTTCATACAGGGTCTTTTCTGTCAAAAGAGTAAAGTAAAGATATCAACTGAAAAATTGAATTTAATGTGGAATAGAGATTTATGTCAATCTTTCGAGAATTCTATTTAATTCATGAAATAAAGTTTAGTATATTTTCCACCTAAATGTAAAAATTTATTTAATTTAGAAATTAGACAACTAATTGCGTTCACATTCTATGGCATCAACCACATCATCAAAAACATTCTAGTTTGAATAATAATTACAGGTCAGTAACAAGTAAGAAACTATGTCAGTAAACGTTAAATGACACAAAGCGTCAAAATTAAGCAGTATTTGTCACAATAATCATAAAATACTGCTACATCAACTTCAATATAATTAAAAAACCATATTTTAGATTTATTTAAATAAACGTGACACTTCGATATTAGAAGGAGTTTCATAACATTAATTTCGAGTGTATTCCCGCATAATCTTGAACGTAAGCCGGAATTTTTTGCAAACAAAAATGCTTTGAATATTTTGGACATTCTGCCACATAAATATCAAAGTGAATGGCAGGTTATAATACAGAACCATATAAAATAGTTAAAATATTTACGAGCAATTCTTATCTTAAATTAGCTTACTAAACGCAGTGTAAAATTATATTAAATTAGGCTTAACTACGGTTACAAAACCAATTTTAAGGTGCGTTTACGTGAATACGAAAATTTTTTAAAATAAATGTTAATTCATTTGAAAATTAATACTAGCATTTTGAATATGAACTTTCCACTATCAACAACAACCACAATTTTGAATAGACACTTAAGAAAGCGGAAAACCCCATTTTAGTTACTGAAATATAGTCTACTATCTACTACTACTACTACTACAGTCTCTACTACCAACTAACTCAAAGACTAGTTTAAATTTAAAAGATCCTCGCATAATCGAAAAGATAATTAAAATTCTAATTTTCATAATGATTAAAGTAGACTTAAAAGATTATTAAAAGATTGAGAGTAATCAAATGTTTTTTCATTATAATAATTTGCATTCAAAACATTTTGTGTAGTACAGACGTGCACATAGAAACAAATATCGGATTACATGTTAATCGCGAATACGAGGCTTATGGTTAAGCGTAATATTCCTTTTAACTTAATTTAATGCAGTGGTACCTGCTGTTTTAAATAGGCACATGAGTTTTGCTTGATTGGTAGCATTTATTCGACCAATGTGAAAGTTTCAAATGTTAATGTTTCCCACTGGCATTTGTCGGCGGGAGCCTCATTTAATTAAAAGATTTTAAATTTATTTTTGTTTTTTTCTTAATTATAATGTTTATGCTTTTTTCCCTTATAATTCTTCGCAACATTCTATAAACATTTTTAATCTACTATATCCATATCTCTGTTAATCTACATTCTGTACATCTGCACTTCAAACGCCTTAACCTTACCATGTTTATTTAAGATGTGGTAGGTACGTGAAGAATTGTTATTACTTCTACCGATGCTCTTCAGAGCAATCTTCTCCCTTCTGTTTTATTATTTATTTTCTTGTTATGCCTGCTAAATGACCTTAAGTTGTTTGACCATAGAAAATTTTACTATTCAACTCTCGACCCAACTGACACATATTTTAGTCATTGTGTTCACATGTTTTACTGCGAATCATTAACAAATCAAATAAACTTATGCAGAGGTTGTAGTTCCTTGCAATTTCACTATGCCCTTCGATCTTAAATACGACTTTTTGTGTGAGAGTGAAAGAAAATAAATATACGATCTCTATTTCGTGTAATCTAAAACTTCTTACCCTTTTTTTTAGTAGGTAAAATTTGAAAATTGTGAAATTCTGAAAATGGATTTTATAATTTATTTGTAGTGTTGTCGATATTTTTATAGATTGAGCATATTTTACATATAAAACTGTTTGCAAAAGCACTTCTGCCGTCGACTAAGCACTTCACGAGATTATAAGCTGCTATTCTTCTGGCAGCACTTGTTTGATTCACCGATTGCTTACGTTATCAGTGGCCTACGCTTAGTTTATCGCAAGAAATAAATTTATTATTAATTATAACTACTTGATTAGTTTCGTGAAATTGTAAGTAGATGCAGTAGATTTGTAGAGAAAACTAAGTGTGGATCATCTGTGGTCCATACCGCCAGATAAAAGTAATGTCTGTGGTTTATTGATACCAAGTCATACAGGAATTAAAAACAACCATGTAGCAGACGTACTAGCTAAAAGAGCCATCCTTGGAGGACACGACGAAAACTTTATATTCTTCCAATCAAATATGGGATTATGCAAATTAATCCAAATCTATACACTAGTAAGTGGGAAAAAAACTGGAATCACTACCAGAAACAATCAATATTACAGATCGTAGAGGCCTTAAATCCGAAGTATTTGATGAACTGAAAATCAAAATAAATTTTTTTAAAAAGGTAATATGTATAAGAAAATCTAGCAAAATTAGTTTGTTCTTTCATTTCACTAAATTTAAATTAAATAAGACATTGTAGAATTCCCTAAATAAAAGTATTTTGACATTACCATAACCCATTAAAAAACTCAATGTTATAACCTAAATATGTGTTCATAGGCCTGTGGACCACCGATGGTCCACGTCGGGTTGAACGTGTTAATAGGTCTCAACATTTTCCTAATAATAAATTTCACAAATCTTAACACTTTCCTCAACGGTCACCGGTACCCGGCAGTACTAATTTTTTAAATTAATGTTATTTATTTGATTTTATACCACTTTTTGATAGTTTGCATAACATTAATATTAAAAATGGAGAATAGTGCGAAATTAAAAGTGTGCAATGTATAAAAATCTAAACAAAAACGGAGCGTCGCAATCCTTGCAGTATGTAGTAAATTTTTTATTGTAATTTGTTGCCTTTTCAGTATAAAATTTTTAACACACTTTTGAATTTCATGGTATAATTTAATTTAATTTTCAGCTACAACAAAAAGGAGTTAAAAACTAAACTAAACTAATCAGACTAGAACAAAAAGAAAGAAATATGGAGAAGACAGGAAGTATCCGATTTTGATAACAACCACTAGCGTAATAAGAATATGCTCTTCTTTCATCATATTGTTTGACAAATTCATTATTATATCTTAAAAATATATAATGGAAATTTTGTTGTGGCCCCCTGAGGCACACCATATAAAAAGTTCGTAGCAGCGACCGGTAGTTTGTATAGTCTAAATTTCTAGTCAAATAAGCATCTAATTATCAACGAAATTCCGTAGGTGTTTTAACCCAACAAAAGATTGCCTGGTGAGCCACAAAGTATTAAAAAAACTTAATCTCAATATCCTGTTTTCTTAATAAATCGAATCGAATATCGATAACAAAAGAATGACTGAAAATTTAGTGAATAAACACCTCCGGGATAATTTTTAGGCTAACTCGAAGATTTCTCTCCACAAGTATCTAATCTGAATTAAGAATTAACATAATAATTAGGAAGAAATGAGGAAATAAACCGTCTCAAAAGAAAATCGTGTGCTGTCAATGACATTTTTATGTAAATCGTCTCAAGGCGATTGGAACAGACGGCTAATGACATGCTTACAGCGCTCTGAACCAAAAAAAAAAAAAAGTAAATAAAAAAAAAAAAAAATTCGATTCGATCCCCATAAGAAAGAGCCGCCACAAGAATATAATATCGTTCAGCATCTCAGAAGCGCGATCTGAGCCTATCGTCCCCGCTTGTACACTTGTCGAGTTGTCGTCGTCGAAAACGCTTATGCAAATTACATTAAATATGGAGGCTTCCCGTGCAGTCGTCAGTCGGTTGGGCCGATGTTGTTTAGCCAGCTGTCTGGGGGGCTCTATCGCAACATGTCGCTCTTTAGTGGCGTGATGTGATTGCCAGCGGAGCGCACTTTGCGTGTATATGAGTTTTGTACTATAGTGCGGTGCGAAGCCGCGATATATCTACACTTGTAAAGTCGCACCGATTACCTCGCGCTTTCCCGCAAGAAGCGAATTGAGGCGATATGCGAAAAGATACATACTTACATATATATATATACATATTTTTTTTTTATTTCTTTTTTCGAGGATAGGTCTACAAAACTAACCGCCTTTCTCAACAACAAACAGTTGGCACTTACCTTGCACGAACCGGATTGGGGCGGTGGCTGAAAGTATCTTGAGCGCATTATGCACTTAAATATTTTTATTTATTTTTTGTAAAATTTGGTCGCATACTGAAGAAGAAGAACAAGAAACCACAATGCCCCAAAAGTGGGTAGGGTCTCAGTCGGTCGGTAGAATTGAATGTTTTTAATGTGCGACAAAAACAAACATATGTAACCTCACAAAACCAAGTACCGCACTATCGCGCGAACAAGAAGTCCCGGACCGGACCCGCTCACTATAATTACAAATAAAACCGGACGGTTTCTTCAGGAGTTATTTGCGACTAATTATGGACCAATATAACCGCGGAAAGATTGCCAATTAGCGTCGCGGCTGTACCGTTAGTCCGGATTATAAGAAAACGTATAAAACACACTTTTTCGACACACGGGGCCAATGTCATATCATCGGTGCTCTCACCAGCAACAGCAGCAGCCACTTTGTCTTGGTGGCTGTATATTCGGTCACTTGGAAAGATATACTATACGTATATCTAGATAGGTAGATAGATTATTGGCCACTTTTACTCACTTAATTTTTATCGCCGTTTTTTGAAGATATACTGCTTTTTTCCCACTTTTTTTAAAGAAAATCAACAGACAGCGATCGACAGCGGTAGGCGGGCATTTTATACAGCACAGTATACGATCGCTTACTGGATAAAAATTGGTATGTCCATCATCGGAGCCACTTTAGATACTTTTGTTGCGCACGAGAAAACATAAAATAAAAAAAAAATTAATTATAATAATAATACGTTAAGTATTAAGATATATCGCGAAAATTTTGTCTTCGCGGCTCTTTTCTTCTACTACAATCGCCGCCGCGACGTTTTACTTGCCCGTCGCCGCCACTGTCGCACTGTTTTTTGCGCCTATTTCGAGTGCAATTGTTTATTCTAAAAAGATACTATCAGAATGAAGGACTTCTGATAGAAAACTGTCCAAAAATTTTTGTTGTGTTACCCGCCGATCTGCCCAACACAGCGACGGGACATAATAAAGTGCTATGTAGCGACGGCTGTACAATAAAATTCGAACGAAGGGTGGTGTATGTTTGTGGGTATATAACGTAAAAAATGCCATGAAAATAGCATGTGGTTGCTGCCGGAGTATATCCGCGCGCCGAGGCTCTCCCGTCCTCGTGGTAGTGGTGCGAATGGGGCCCCAGTCGCTTCATGTCGATATGATATACGACACCAGTTGGCAGTGGCTAAGAAGAAGGTTATGGGTAACCAGACAGAGCGTGAACTGAACCACCACCCGGTCTTCTCCTCCTGCGAAACGTCTCCTCTATACCTTTAGGTGAGCCCTTAAGATGCTCCCCGGCTTCCGGTATACATTTTTTCTTATATTCGCAAACATGTTTCACACAGAAGGAGTGCTTTGAAACGCTACCTCGCAAATTCGTATACTTTGCGCGTTTGAAATGCAAAAATCACCTTACTTCTCATTTCCTGGATACCTCCGCGCTCTCATACCCTCAAAATTCGTATACCTGGTCGATACTATCGGCGGACCCCATCGAAGCTTTTCGTCTTTCGCAGACTCATCGTCTATATTCGGATAGCTTGTACAAGCCTACCGAATTTTGAATGAGATTCCAACAAAAAAAATATATATATCTAAAAGATACTTTTGTTCGTATGGATGGATATATTTGTCGTTTCTTGGCACTCTTTTTTCACCAGAACAACGACTTCGGGGAGGTGGCCGAACTGGCATAACGTAAATTATGACTTTTCGCCTGGCCATAAAAAGAGAATTTCGTCGTTTCAGTTTTTCGTGTGGGTGCTGAAGGTATAGAGCATGAAAGAATGCGAGTGTATATGGGTTTTGGGCTGATTTCCAAAAACAAGGTTACATCTTTCTGGAGGTATAAAATCCCCACCCCTTCGACCCGGTCCCCTCTGTTCGGAAACAAAGAGGCCAATCAGATTGAATGTAACCTTTGACTTGCGTCGTCTTACATTTTCACGTTTTCTTCTTCTTCTTCGTCTTGTTGTTCTTCTTCTTATTTTTCACCACTTCCACCACCACCCCCATAATCTTCGTCATAGTATATCGATTGTTGGACGAGAAGATTTCAATTTAGATAAAGGAGGAGGAAAAGCTAATCAATTCGATGGTTACGTTCTACTAGCTAGCGAGATGGAGAGAATATTTTATTTTTTCCTTGATGGACTTTTCGTGTTCCGTTCAAAACGGACGTCGTTGTTGTACTTTTCGGTGAAGAATGATATGGTAATTATCGCCCCAAAGGGCCCCAAATCCCTGCAGGGCTCTTAGTATTACCTGTCGACGTGAATAATTATGGTGGATGTAATGTGAGAAGGGCGGTGTTGCTTTTCGGAGTTGCTGGGGCTTTTTACTTTTAAAGTTATTTTGCACATGCCCAAAAGTTTTCTGCTTTAATTCGTTTCTATGTAGGAATTCTCAATTTTTGGGAAAGTCATTGTACTATGTACATTTTGACAGTATGCTTAAATAAATTGGTATATAATTGAAAATACTCCTACCTTTGGATCTTTTAGACATGACGTTACTTTCTTCCTGGTATGCGAAATTCTCTCGAAAAGAGAAAGGTGTCTTTGAAGAATCCTTAAATTGTTTCAATTTGTAACAAAAATATCTTTTCATATTAAGTTGAATGTCCAAAGGATTTAGTTACCTACAGAAATAAAGGCTTTTTATAACAAAGACCTACTATATTTATAGTAGTTCTTTTGTTTCTATAAAGATCTATCAAATTTCTTACGAATCTTTTCACTGTGAATTTCTAAAATATTGTGATATTTTACGATTCCTTTTCTAGGAAATTAAAATTTTCATTATGAAAATTGTATCAACCCATCGTCCCGACTAGAATTTTGGTGGGGTGCAGCTAGGGTCCCTATGAGGCTAGCCATACTGCTTCGTGTGGGTCCCATGAGGCTGCCGTAGGGCAAATAACGCCTTACCTCATTCATGCTCTCTTTGTAATACTTAATAATGTAATCCTAACTCCTTATACTTATATACATGTGGAAATACTTCTTTATTAGTATAAATTATTATAATAAACTTAAACTCAGTCCGAGGTGAGTGCGCCCTGATGTTGTCCGTCCTGCGGGTAGAATCCAAAAAAGAACGAGTGCCGCAATATGGCGATGAGCTGTCAGCTCGTAGGGGGATTCTTCGAGGGATTCTCAAGAAGATGAGGATATGTGGGGCGCGAATACGAAGTTTTTGTAAGGAAAACCCGATAAGACAGCTATTAATAATACTGGGATTTGTGCTTTAATCGAGCCCAGCTGATAATTTGCAAATATAACCCACTAGCAGATAACGTCAAGTATGCCTAGGTGTATATGTGATGTTTGCCTAATCGAACCCCTGTAAAGCAAAAGGTGGGATTGCCTATTTCATTGTAAGGTTTGCCTCATAAGACCCTTGTGAGGTACTCATAAGGTAAACCTCACTTCAGTATCGCTGATTTTATTTTGTGAGGTCCTCATGAGGAATTTACGGGGAAATCCCTCTATCGGCATGCCCCTCACTTGCCACATGAGGACCTCATGAGGAATCTACGGGGAAATCCCTCTATCGGCATACCCCTCACCTGCCACATGAGGCCCACACGCTTCATGAGGCATGCCCCCTATAAATTCTAGTCGGGGTTGTTTATAGTATATAAATATAAATTCTAATATTATTATAAAATTATATTTTATTAAATTTTTAAAAAAAGGTTAACAAATTAAGATTTTAAAAGTTTAGAATTGGAATAGAAATGCATGCAAGTTCAGAAATTCAAAAATATAACATTTTCCTGACATACCTTTCTTTTAAGGCACAATATTAAATAATTTAGAACTATTACAAGACTGAATTTTCTCAATAAATCGACATTATCACTGTAGAAGTTGTTTTAGCATGTACATAAATTCCGATTTGCTGAAATACTAGATGTTTTAAGTAACATGAAATTTTAAATTAATTCAAGTTGAAAAAAAATATTTGTTCTATATTACTTTCAACGGGATTAGAATTGATTCAAAAAGTATCTTCTATTAAAAAAATCAATATACTTCGTGTACTGAATCTTATTTACTTGAAAATTTAAATATTAATATGCTTTGTTATTGATAATAAATTTAACAATATTTTATCAAAACTATAATTTAAAAATAACGATCCAAAATGTGCGGTTTGTACAATGATGACAGCATTTTAATTTGACTGAATTTCTAAGTATGTGTATATCTTCAGTTTGAAATATCTACCTATTATAAGTGCAAAAAGTCTTATTTTATACTGCTGCATAGATAATGATTTAAATCAATACTTTTTTAAACTTTAATCATCTCGAAAATGACTTGATAATCCAAGAAATTTTGGTTTAAGTTTATTTAAGTGTGCAGTAACCTACTAATGAAAGACGATTTTGTTTTCCGTGGAAAAGCCGAAAAGGGTAAATAATCCTTTATGTGTATGCTTAGGATTACTATTTCACAGAAATTGTATTATATCATAATAATATCTCAAACATTTTTCGAAAAAGAGTGTATTATTAAAAACAATCTTTTTTTCCTTTTTTTAGAAGAGGAAAAATTGTTTCGATTGATACCGACATGATTCGTATGCGAATGAAATTTAACATATATAGTACCTTTAAGCAATGAGAAATTATGGCCGATTCAAGTAACTATAGTAAAAATTGTTTCTGAAAAGTAAATATACAAATGACGACTACTATCCCTTCGTTGAAACAAAGCATTAAAAGTAAAAGTAAAGCACTTGTGCATACAACTCACATAATTATGAACTTTTTTCACTCAATTATGTCTGTAATTCGAGCAGAAGAAATTTTTCAGGTATGTACCCCGTAGCCTAGAAAGCCTATCGCCTTTTCTAAATTGCTGGGATAACCAAAGTAAAGCGATGCGATAAGCAGCAGGTGACGTTGACTAGACTTTGTGTATCTCTTAGATACTTTCAGAGTTAGAAATATTTTAAAAGACAAATCCCCTGTAGAAAGGAAATGCCGAAAATCTTAATTTAGGAAAAGTCCTCCATTCCCACTGCTAACGAGGCACAATTTCGTGTTTCTATTCGAGATAACGAGGTACTCACTTATCTGCTCCCGTAACAGGCTGATAATTAATAGGCCTTAATGTCTTGACTTCTATCCTTAGCCCTCCTTAGCATTCGGAGCATCTCATCGCTCCAAGAAGGGAACACATGCCTCGGTATATTTCTGGCATTTGTAACATGCCGCATGTTATCCGAGTAGATTGCTAACGACATCCCAAGAACCCTTGTCGAAATCGAAGGGAGGAAAAAAAACGCAGGAGTATGTACGACACACCCTTCGCTTGCATCCCGATGGAGCGGCTTTAATTCAATAGTCCTGTACATTCTGTCTGGATTTCTCACAAGAGCAGTTGCGCTCCATTCCTGAGACAGTGCCATGTTCCCTGGGCCCTATGTACAATATTCCCATTATCCCGTTGTAAAAGTGCACTCCTGTCCTGAGACTCTTGTGCCCGCTTCTCACATATGTGAACATCCCACTTAAGAGTTTTCTTTTTGCCATTGCACCCCACCCCTGGCCATCTTTAGCCGTCATGGCTGATGGCTTGCTCGCTGAATTCCTTCCCTATCCCTCAGGACCGAGATGTCCTGATTCCTTACGTTTCGAATGCCGCTGTGTGCATGGATGTGGTGTGTGGACTGAACCAACATTTATCTTGCGTTCCTTGCACACTCAAGGAGGACCCTTGAAGGACTGTCTTCTTCTTCTTCTGCCCAAATGGACCATTTTCAGGTTCTATCTGGCGTCTTCCTTGCTCCGGGACGGAACGTCGCTCGAATAACAAACATGGGAATAGCATGTTCGGCTCCGAGGAACCTTTCCCTGGTTTGGGGGGAGGCCGCGCGCGTATAAAACACGACTTTTATTATCGTGTTGTTTATCTTAGCGTTTGCCTTACGTTTATTTATTCAGAGCCCGTTGCCATGCGCACACCACCCCCACAGCCCTTTGCCAGGATGGCGCTGGATATGTACTTCCCAACTTCTAGAGGGCGCTCTCTATTGACTGCCTCTGCCCGGCCCGACCGATGTTTTAAACAAACACAGCAAATAAACAAATACACACGCCGAAAGCTGAGGCGCCTCATTTGAACTCGAAGGATAAATGACTTAATTAAGCAGCGACAGCTCCGAGGGTTATCATGGGGAGCATTATCGATTCAGAGCACAATCATTGGCCTGATTAATTGCTCAGATACTCCTCAAGGGTAGATTTTGGGCAGCTGACTTTGTTTGCTAATTTTCTTTACCCACATTTGATTAGCTGCATTTCAAAGTTGAAACTAATGAGTTCCGAAATATTTAAGGAAACTTTAGAATTTCTTTTTAACAAATCTATAAGGCAGTAACTACCCCTCCTCAGATTTAAAGGGGTAACTTAAAAAAATTATTTTTTTCTCGAAAATATTTATAAGTTACTTCAAAATAATTCCCTGTTTTTATTTCATTCATTTAGATGTTATAATAACTTTTTTAAATGATTTATGAAAGTTTAAATTGTATATGAAATATTATTTTATTTTAAATTACATCATCAGACTACTTTATGCGTTGCATTTGAAACTACCTATTTTGAATTGGTGATCACATTAAAATTTCCGAAATTCCGTCGAGTCGATTATATAATACAATTTTGCAAACTAGTTTTAAATTAAAAAAACAAGATAAACAGATAAAATATCTCCTAATATATTTAAATATTTGATTAGCTGCGCTTCAAAGTTGAAATTAACAAGTGTCGATCTTTCTACGCCTTTCTAAAATGCTTAAAGAAATTTTCTTGATTTTCGATACTAAGAATATATTTTTAAAGGCTCTTACCCCTTGACGCAGTCGTGTTGCAGTAGTGCAACAAACAAAATCACTCTCTTTCATTGACTAAGAAAATTTAAAACATTAGCATTGACGTCATGTAGCAAAAAGTCAACAAACCTTCGTATAAAATTCATTTTAAAACTAGTAACAACCTAGCGGACTTTAGGTTGTACTATGGAACTATTTTTTAAGTTTTATTTCCTTAATTAATGCAGTTTAAACTATCAAAAAAATCAAAAATTCTTAAGGTATATTTAATTTGTGTTTGAAAAAAGAGTAAAGTGTTTACAGACCAATAAAAAATTTATATATTAAATTCTTATAACAAATATCTATTCAATTTTATATTCTATTAATTGTAAGTCAGTTGAAACTTGCCCCGTAAAGGTTTAAAAAGTTTACTTTTTTTCGAAAAATATTTATAAGAATTTACTACAAAAAAAATTCTTATTTTTGTTTTATTTATTTAAATGTTATAAACGTGTTTTTTAAAAAAAAGTTGTATTTAATAAGTTTTGACAACGCATTATTTTTATAAGAAAACGTATTGAAAGTAAACGACTGTTGATAAGGAGGTTTATCAAAATCAGACGACTCTTATTAAATTTATGTTTTATTGATAAGGAGCCATATCGCCATATCGAAATTATACGATTTACATATGCGCTTATCTAAAATTATGGGATTATTTCCGACACATATTATTTTGATATTTTTCATATAAAATTTGGAGAGAATTTTTGATATATAACATTAATAAGAAAAAATACTGATTTGTTTTTTTGTACTTTACTTGTGATGAATTGCTACTAAAACTTTATCCATGTTTTTCTCAAGTTTAAGCTATTTAAAATCTGTAAACCAGATTTCCCAAAATCTGTTGAATTGATTTTATAGTAAAATTTTGCAAACTGGTTTTAGATAAAAAAAAAAAAAAAAAATTACAATCAGCAGATTGTCCCCTCCCCTAACAAATATAAATATATCAAGGAAATTTCCATCGAAAGTCGAAGATTTCATTTTGGACCTAAGTAAGTTTATTTAGTTTGGAATAATTTTCATTTTTCAGGAGAACTCCTGGCTAGTAATTATTATTAGACATTTCTTTTTAAATAGATCTTGCTCTTGGAAATTTATATTATCAAATAAAACAATTGATTTTAATCAAAGCGGATAAGACAAATTTTTACCCTTAATTAACTTTTGACTTTTATCAATTTATTGTATACTTAAGAATTTATCAAAGTTATAAGCGGGATGAAGTATAAAATATATATTTATGTTATAAAGACAACAAAGGTATTATAAAAATTCAAGTTTACTGGCAAAATAATGAGATAAGACAACAAAGGTATTATAAAAATTCAAGTTTACTGGCAAAATAATGAGATATTAATCACCTCTAAGGGAGAGAAAAATTAAAAAAAAACTAAGAATATGTTTCGAGGAATAATTATTTAAGAACTTCTAGAGTTGAATCAACTAGCTCGGTGAATGATGTAGCTAAATTTCGAAGACTTGGCTTCATATGAAATTACATTGATTCATAGATATGGAGAAACGGAGTAGTATAAGACAATTCAATAAAAATTTACACATTTTTGCATTAAAAGCACGACCATAATGTTAAATCATCTGTGGTCTAGGAGAATTTAGTATTATTTTTTGTACTTTATACATAATGGGAGCTTCTATTTTATAGCGTTAAAATGTAAGAAAATCAAAATGTTGAGATTTTTATAAATAAAAACGATATTTGGGCATTTCTCCACTAATTGGAAAATCGCTGTCCCAGGCATATATTTTAAAATAGATCTTATTATTGCTGAGTTCAGTGTATTAATAATGACAATATATTAGCTATTCTTGACACGCCATAGCACAAAATAGTAATATAATATTAGAATATTCAATTAAATACACTTCAAACACCTCAAATAACAGTCCCCTGTCGTGTCCCATTTCCAAAATTACAAGTCTTATAACAAATATTTATTTTCAGTATGATTATTTCCAGAATAAAAAATAAATAAATAATACTAGAATACAGTAAGCATCTATAAAAAACACAATCGTATTTTTAAAATAACAATTTAATTTAAAAAACAGTAATCAAATACTGTCCTCACTTTTCTGGAACAGTCCCCTGTTACAATTTGAAAATTGCGCTAAAATCACACTATGCATTGGCGCTATCATTTATATCGTGAAACGGAACGCAGTCGGTGTGAAGTTAGTTCGGTTGTAGAAATAAGCGGGCTGACGCCATTTTGTACACTGCCACCACTGCGTTTATAAATGAAACACTTGTCTGGGCCGCTAGTTGAAACAGTCCTCTGGTAAGCATTTTTTTTATAGTTTAACTGATAAAATTATAATATATTTTCTTAAATAATTACTTAGCGAGTATGTTATCATGTCTGCCTCTTCAATTTGACTAGATTGAAAATGATTTTATGTTAGGGAACTTTCTATGTAAAAGTAACAGTCCCCTGGGCACAGTCCTCTGTCATTTTAATTAATCAAATAAATAATGAGTAAGATGAACTAACAGTAACTTATATGAAAATTTGTGATGATAACGGTCACACTTTAAGAGTTGACGAAAATGATGTTTCTGATGTTTCTTTCGATCAAATATTGGAAAAGTTACCAAATCCAGATCTAACCCTAAAAGGGGAAAGATATTATTATTACTTTCCATTAGTTGTACCGGTCTTTGAGAAATAAGTTAAATTTACTAATTTCCTGAAGTGCAATGGTCTGACTGATTTTGTTGTAAGCTGCTAATAATATTTATAACTAGTTATTATAAAAAGTTAAATATTTTCCCCTGGATTATATAACAGTCCCCTGTCGTGATTTTTCAAAATTTGGCCATAACTCACTAATTAAGAGGATAATGTGTGAGCTTTTTGTAAACACATATTTCATTTATTAATGCCTTTCATTGTATTTATATATTTTCTTAATATTTAACAAAAATATGCTTGGACAGTTTTATATGGGCCAGTTTCCAATTAGTAGAGAAACACCCATTTAGCGCAAATATAAAACTTTAAATTGAATTGATTTTTCTTTTTTCTTTTTATAGAAATTAGTAACACGCTTAATTCAGCCCGCCCCACATAAAGTTGAGCCTTGAATCCTCCCCTGTTGGACGACTTTCCACAAAATAATTCTTAAAAAATATCCGTGTTCCGATGAGCAAGGCGGCTGGCGAAAGTTAAGAAAATTATGAAAAATATTTTCGGATATTAATTTTCCCCACGATGGGAAGTGCTAAACTACTACCTTCAGCGAGCTACCTAAATGCAATGAGAGGTCAACACTGGTAGTTGGGGCTGATCATTTGAACATTAGAAGGGAAGCGGCAGCGGGGAGAGATTAATTGAGAATTTTTTGGCGGTCGGCGAACTCTCCTCGCCCCGACCCTGTGTACCTGACCGTGGGCCAGGTCGCATCGTGAGGAGCGCGGAGCGGAGCGGAGAGCTTTTTGGAAGACAAAAGATCGGAAGTGCAGTATTAGTTACCGTTATATTCTCAGAACTGCATTAGCTTCGCGGAAAATGCAAATTAATCAGTTCTGCTCCGGGCCCTTTTTTGAATAGTTGCTTTTTCGTGCGGTGGACAATTAATTGGTAAACATTTCTCTTATCTTGTAATTTCTAAAGTGCTGTTGCTAATAAACATCCTGTTATTCGGGACTTTGAATAATTTTAATTGTGAGTCGATCTCACAGCCGGGATTGTGAAGTGATTTATAAAGTGTAAAGTGAAAATTCGCCAGTCCCTCCGCCATATTGGAAAACTTTTGGTAAGTTACTTAATTTTTCTTTCTTGTTTTTTATTTTTAAATTACATAAACACGTAATAAATAATAATGTTGGTGACTTTGAAACATGGTAAAGTATACAAAAAAAGTTTTTTTTGCGGAATTTCTTTTTAAAATCTTGTTTACATAATTTTCTTAACTTTCGCCAGCAACCTTGCTCAGCGGAACACGGATATTTTTTAAGAATTATTTTGTGGAAAGTCGTCCAACAGGGGAGGATTCAAGGCTCAATTTTATGTGGGGCGGGCTAAATTAAGCGTGCCACTAATTTCTATAAAAAAAAAGAAAAATCAATTCAATTTAAATTTTTATATTTGCGCTAAATATCGCTTTTATTTATAAAAATCTCAACATTTTGATTTTCTTACATTTTATAAACGCTATAAAATAAAAGCTCCCATTATGTATAAAGTACAAAAAATAATACTAAATTCTCCTAGACCACAGATGATTTAACATTATGGTCGTGCTTTTAATGCAAAAATGTGTAAATTTTTGTTGAATTGTCTTATACTACTCCGTTTCTCCATATCTATGAATCAATGTAATTTCATATGAAGCCAAGTCTTCGAAGTTTAGCTACATCAGTTAACGAGCTAGGTGATTCAACTCTAGGTAGTATTCGTTTTTGAACTTCTTAAATAATTTTTCCTCGCAACATATTCTTAGTTTTTTTTAATTTTTCCCTCCCTTAGAGGTGATTAATATCTCATTCTTTTGCCAGTAAACTTGAATTTTTATAATACTTTTGTTGTCTTTATAACATAAATATATCTTTTATACTTCATCCCGCTTATAACTTTGATAAATTTTTAGGTATACAATAAATTGGTAAAAGTCAAAAGTTAAGTCGGGTCGAACTACTTGGAAGAGGAAAAATTAATTCAGACCACAAAGGATTAAAAATTATAATATCCGTCATTATTCTATTCCACTTTTTGTACCTATGTATTAAATCATAGTTTTATTTGATAGTATAAATTTGCAAGACCACGATGTATTTAAAAAGAAGTGACCAATAATAATTACTAGTCAAGAGTTCTCCTGAAAAATGAAAATTATTGCAAACTAAATAAACTAACTTAGGTCCAAATTGAAATCTTCGACTTTCGGTGGAAATTTCTTTGATATATTTATATTTATTAGGGGAAAAAAATCTGCTGAGTTTTAGGAAATTGCCAAACATTTTTTTCAGTTTTACAAGTGACACATTTGATATTTGTGTGGTGTATTTTTTTGGGCTTTTCTACAAATTTCGTATTTGAGTTCAACTATCGAAAATCCGTAAACAGTGCAGTACTTTGTGAAATGAATTGTCAAAAAAAAGTAAATTGCGGGTCAATGAATAAACTAGAACTATTTAATTCAATTGAGGGCTTTTAATCCACACGTTAAATTTTTGGAAAGCAAAGTTATAAAATAAATTTGTCCGCTTTCTAAATAAAAATCTATATTGATTAGTAACATGCCACTATCCCTAAAGTATATCTGAAATTTGGCTGTATTACTTATTCTGAGATTAAGATTTGGAGAAATTTGAACGTTTTTTTTTTTTTTTTTTTTTTGTTTTTTTTTGTGGGGCAAAGCGGACTTTTTTGATTTTTTGGTACGTATTTATATTGTAATAATAAAATTATAAAAATGTAGCGTTTAATAGCCCTTTAAATAGCTTTATGTTCTATACAATTTTTCACAGAGCATCATATCTTATAGAACTAGTTGCTTTATTTTTTGTGAAAATTCATATGTAAGTAGGAGATTGCACTAATCATTTTATATTAGGGCGCTAAATAAACTTTCCTTTGAGGATGTTTTATTCCTGTTCAAGCTACGTATTTTGAGACTAAACGAAAAGAAATATAAGAGAGAGAATATTATTCATGGAAGTCATCACAATAAGTTTTCTATACAGTCCTTATTTGAAATAGCAAACATTATTTAGTGATAAAAATATGGCTTTCCAAGATATAATTTCTAATATGGCACTGAATGTTAAACAGGTGTATTTTTTTAGTAGCTATAATAATCAGATAAACTTTCATACGTTGTAGTATATCGTACTTCGTTATTTTAGCCATAATTTTCGTAATTTGCTTCTGTAAGTTGTTGCAATCACACTAATTTCCTTTTGGGGAAATAAGGAATAAATAAAGGTGGTATTTTAAAAATAAATCAAAGTAATTTTTAAGATTATTTAATACCTAACGAATCATATTTAAAATTAACATCTGTAGCATAGTTTTCTATGATTCTACATAAATTAATGCTCGATGTTTGAAATTTTATATTCAATCGATAGGACATCAAATCTGCTGTGGAAACAAAGAACGATTTTCCTGATTTTTTGATTGTATATATTTAAATCTTAGTTAGGTTAGTCTAATATTTATTGTCTGAAATTATTAAATACATAAATCAGCAGTCTTAGTAGATACCTACACAAAAAGATAGCAAAGCGCTAAGGGCGGATTCTCTTATCTTTCCGAATAAAAAATCAAATTTTTTCTATGGAATTTGATAGTAATATTGAAGAATACTTCGTCAAAATTTCAGATAATAATTCCTAATAAAAGGCCGTAGTTCAGAGACTTTATGCCTAAGCAGTTATAGACTATCTGTAGAAATTTAAAACAATAAACACCATTTTTTCGGAAAGTGTTATAACATCGATTAACTTTAAATTATTACTGAATCAGTGGGAAGTTTAATTCTTAGTATATAGGGAAGTAATTCTTGTTACAATTTTTATACAAGTAGAGGCCTAAATTAATACATATTTTATAGCGTTGCAACTTTGTATCAAAATGGGCATTCTCTTTTGAATACTATTACTTCTGAAAGGTAACTAAATTTTGTTTTTCCGGCATTCTGGCCAGAGGGTGACGACTGCTAATTGCTAGAGACTGACTGGACAGGCGGGACAGATTGAGACCGCGTATTATGGCAAGTCAACTTGAGTTAGCCTCAGCAATTAAGAGATTTTTCGTAATTTGCACATATACGAGGGCATTAGACGGCCGAAGGGAAAACAAACCGAGAACTGCCCTGCTGACTGCTGATTACGCGAAATTTATAGCTGAAATAAAAGTCAGCAGACTTTAAAATCGCTTGATCAATGGAGCGACAAGACGCTGGTCGTCGTCGTCGTCTTTTTCGCCTTCGTCTTCCTCGCCAAGATACCTTTCTAAGTCGGGAGGAAGGAAATGTCGAGTCCACAGTACACTGATCCAAATTGCGGCAATAAAATGTGAGCGGGTTTCATGTGCGATTTTTTTCCACTCGTTCGCTGACCACAAGGACAAAACTGGGCCATGCATTTGCCTCAAGACGGCGCACCATGCCACACCGCACCAGTTCAATTAAAAGCATTTTGCGTTGTGTTGCGGTAATAGCTTTCCCATTTTAATTGAGTTAAAAGCTTTATCTTGAACAAGTCCTTGCACTCCTTTTTAATGACCATAGAACGTTGGGTATTTTCATACAAAAACAAAATGACTGATTTAATCTTTTGAGTCACAAAATTCGAGCTTAAATTAATTTTTACTATAACATATTAACGTACTATTACCGTCTAGAATTTTCAAAAAATGAATTTTTTTTTTTTTTTACATTTTTAGATTCTTTATACCTTCAATAATAACTGTCTAAAATATTAAATCGAAATACGAAGCCAGTGCCGAGATATAACGACTCAATTGAAGCGCGCTCTCGGCTGTTCCCATGTTCTAAATAAACTTTAAATGCGTTTTTCTCGAGTTTAGGTTTTTTTAACTGGCGGACAGTTAATCTCCGGATCTACTGGGCCGATTTTAATAAACTTTGAAGCATTCTGTTCATTGTTATATCCTGCGTGATAGTTTACCACAATTTGACCACAAAAAAAATATATAAAATTTTTGAGCCTGAAAAAAGGTCGAAAAAAAGAGCGATTTTTGAAAAAAATTTTGAAATGTCCGCCATTTTTTTATTTTTAATGATTTTTCAATTTTTCTGGTAAACTATCACGTAAGAGCACTTCCTTTTTGTAACTCTTTTTGAATTTTATGTTTCAGACTTACCGTTCCAGAGATTATTTATTTATTTATTTATTTAATTCGCTTAATACAAGCTACAAAACTTAAACTAAGCTTAGACTAAAACTAAAACTAAACTAAAACTACAACTGGTAAAATTAAAAGGTGAGTCCGCCATGCAGCAATGTTTTTTTGAGAAGAAAATTTGAGCGCCCTGTATTAAATTTACAGTTAATAGAAAATAAAAATAAAAATTTTTTTCGTAATCTTCAAGAACTGTTTAATACTGTAAAAAAAGTTTGATAACAATATATAATATAGAAAGTGAAAAAAAAATTGTTGAATATATGTCATTTTTTAGCATTCTAGACGGTAATAGTACCTTAAGGGGGGGGGGGGGTACAGGTTGAAATCTGTATATTAAGCCTATTTTTGTGAATTTTTTTCGAAGAAATGATTGAATTTATTTATTTTTAATTAAAGTACATATATTTAGTAATGTTTCAAGAATACTCTATAAAATTTTCAGAGCAAAATATTAAGAAATGAGCCTCTGGTAACCAACATGCGTAGACTCTACAAAAAAAAATGCATTTTCCGGTGGACATCAGAACTCGACACTGGATCATCTAAAATCAAAAAATCAAAAATATTTTGTTAGTTTAAGAGTTTCTCTAGGTAGTGACGTTGAGTTTTTATTTTTAAAATTTTTTTTTAATTTTTGGCAGCACTTAGAAATCAAAAATATGAAATTTTTAAAAAAAAATTGTTAAAATTCAGCACATTTGTTATTTTAAAATGGAAAATAACTCGAAAAAAAAGAAAATCTCGACGTCACTACCTCATAAAGTATGTAGAGAAAGCCTGCACAAAATTTCAAGAGAATCGGTTCAGTAGTTTTCAAGATACAGTGTCCACCGACTTTATAAATAGTAGTTTTGAGAGAAACGCATTTATTTTTTTTTTTTTTTTTTTTTTTTTTTACGAACCATCAGCTTAGTCAAAGCCTTGTAAAATATCAGAAATTAATCTGTAGCATATGACTGATTATTCATCATTTGGTCCGATGTTAGTAGACATGCGACCACAACCACCAAACAGACTTTTCTTTAGTGCATGCTTACTGACACGTAGATCAAACAAATCAGCATTTCTATTAACATTTAACCTCATGCGATTAATAGGTTGGAAAAAACTATAATTATTTTTACATAAACTAGTTTGTAGAAGCGACACCACCCTAAGATTACGCTCGTTCAGTCTGAAAGTGAATTTGCTTTTAAGGGAAGCTGAATCAATACTACCAATTAATAATTGGTGAACAAAAACAGTGTCTGCAATCTCCCGGCGCTTGTGCAGAGAGTGCATATCAAGAAGCCTCAGACGATCATTATAAGGGGGGAGAAGAACTGGATTGCTCCAAGGTAAATCTTTAAGAGCGAATCTGACAAATTTCCTTTGTACAGATTCAATACAATCAATATGAACTTGATAATAGGGCGACCAAACTTGACTCGCATATTCAAGAAGTGGTCTTACAAAAGAAAAATAAAGCTGTTTCAACACAGCCCTATTGGAAAATTCACGTGACCATCTTTTGATGAAACCCAACATAGAGTTGGCCTTGGTCACCATAGAGTTAATATGCTCAATGAAGTCCAATTTGCAATCCAGGATAACTCCCAAGTCACGGACAGAATGAACACGTCGTAGAGCATAATTTGATAAGGTATAGTCGAAACGCAGGGGGTTGCGTCCTCTACAGAAAGTCATAACTTCGCATTTACTAATATTCAGTTCCAAATCGTTGTGTGTACACCACAAGTGGAATAAGTCTAAGTCCTTTTGAACCACGTGGCAGTCGTTAATATTTTTGGTACAAAAGAATATTTTCATGTCGTCTGCGTAGATTAAGATTTTACAGATTTTAAGAAGTTGTGAGATGTCATCGATAGATAAAATAAAAAGAAGTGGACCCAGGTGACTACCCTGCGGGACTCCTGATGTAGCTAAAATCTTCTTCGAGGTGGTACGACGAAAAGAAACCTGGTATGTCCTGTTGAGCAAATACGAACGAATCCACTTAATAAGCAGAGATGGAAAGCCTAAAGAAACTAATTTAAGGATTATTATGGAATGAGAAAGCTTATCAAAAGCCTTGCTGAAATCAGTATAGATACAATCTGTCTGCAGACCCTTTTGGAAACCTTCAGTAGCAAAGGTAACAAACTCAAGGAGATTCGTAGATGTAGACCGTCCCGGAAGAAAGCCGTGCTGGTTTGTTGAGACAAGTCGCTTGCAAACAGTAGAAAATTGTGAGTATACAATTGATTCAAAAAGTTTAGGAATACATGAAAGTTTCGCAATGGGCCTATAATTGCATACCTCACTTTTGCTGCCTTTTTTATGAATTGGAGTGATGAAGGAGTTCTTCCAGAGCTCAGGGAATTTCCCGGTCTTGAGTGACTTTTGGAAGATTAATGTGAGAGGTGTGACTAGCTCATTGGAACATGCCTTAAGAATGGCAGGCGGAATGCCATCGGGTCCTGATGTGAAATCAAGTGGGAGCTCATTGATATGCTTGAGGACATCATTCGCAGTAATACAGACGGATAGATTAATAGGAACAGGATTTTGGTTTAAGTGATTAAAATTATTAAGGTCGGGTTGAAAGTCAGGGGAGAAGGATTTTTCGAAAAAGGACGCAAACATATCGCATATTGTAGATGGAGTGTCACTAGAGACCGCTTCATATTGCATATTAGCAGGGTAGTCGTCCACCTTTCTTTTAGTATTAATAAATTTATAAAATGCGCGTGGATTGCTGTAAAATTCAGTTGTCATTCGTTGTACGTATTCGTTATATAATTGTATAGAATATTCCCGAAATTTATTATAATATTCAACGAATTCATCGTACGAAGGTTTTTATCATTGTTCTTCGAAGTACTCACACCGCTGAAAACTGGATCGATAGTAGGGATATTCAAAGCGTTGTATCTCTGGTAGTTTTGCTCCGATCGACTTGAAACTTTCACAGGATATTCTTGAAGATGTCTACTTTCATTTAAAAACAGAAAAAAAAGATGAAAAATTTAAAAATTTCAACCTGTACCCCCCCCTTAACTGAAGGATTTTGGGCATGCTGATCACGAATCAGAGATTTAAAAAATTCAAAATGGCAGATCCAATATGGCGGACCAAAAATTTTATATTTCATAGAATTTGGAATAAAAATTATATACATTGGTTTTTGGAGTTGCTGACTACGGATCTGAAGCTAGATTTTGAAAATTCAAAATAGCGGGTCCAATTATGACTACCATAATTCATTCGCCATATTAATGTTTGAGAATAAAATAAAGTATTAAAATGTAGTAACCAAAGAAATAATTAAAATAGGGAAAAAATATTATTGGTAAAGTATATTAGTATTATAATAACTGATAAAATAACAAAATGGTCATATTTTCGTAATTATAGCCGCCATATTGGATTCGCCATTTTGAATTTTGGAAATTCATTTGCAATTATGTTATCTTGGGCAATCAACCCAAAAGTTTCAAGTATTTTTAGCATATATTTAATCACGAACATACGTTTTCTTTTTTCATATATTTGTTTAAAACAATTATAAACCGTCATGAATTCTCAAAATATCATAATCATTCTAAAGTCGAAGTATTTTTGTACCTACATATGAAAAAAACATTGGGACAAAACATCTTTAGAATTGCAAACAAATTATGGAAAAAGGGTGCCACTATAGTGACTTCTGTGACGTAAAGAGTTAAACGTTTTAACAAAATCATATGGTTGGGAACTCCAAAACTAATTTACAACGCATGCTCCACTTGCGTAATACAAGAGTCGATCTGTCAAATATTCTACAGGTGTCAGATGAGAGAGAAGCGCAACAATTGCGGATGAGGACATCTTTGTAGATTTACTATTAGAAGATGCACGTTTGGATTCTTTTGCAATCTTTAGTTGAAATTGATTGCTGGTTTAAGGGGAGGTTCTCATCTAGAATCTTGAAATTTTCGATTTTTTTTTTATTTCATATTATTAAAGTTTAATATGTCTAGAATGTTGCTTTAAAATATTTAGTTGATCCGAGCACTAGAACGGATTTTACAGCCCATTGATTGTGGCGGTGTCATGATCCTAGCGGGGCGCTCAGCCTGTGCCGTGCCGTTCAATCACGATTATCTCGGAACTTTGTTTTTCAAGATTTTTCAAATTTGCGTACAAGATAACTCAAAAACGGTTCAACCGATCAACTTCTAGTTTCGTGCATATTAAAGTAAACAATTTTCTTCATAGAAAGAGTGGAGCACATTTTGAAAATTGTAACATTATCTCCTTTTTGTAAGTGATAAACTATGAAAAAAAACGGCCGAAAACGGCCTTAAAATTTCAAAATCGCGCCATTCCGTCAATTTTAAATTTTTTTTGAAAGTCGTCCACTCTTTCTGAGACAAATTTATTCTAGTTTATAATAATGTCATCATTATTTGATTTCAGTCCAATCTGCGACCCCTAAATTGTACGCAGCTGGGCAATTTTCGAAAAACATGCCTCCGGAGAAGTTGAATAACGGACGCCATTTTGTTTTTTTTTTGAATAAAAAAATTTTTTCGTACAGATAAATGTACAATAAAAGATAATGCTAAATATCATTTCCCTATGTCTTGTCATTTGCCTTCAAAAAAATCACGAACTTTACCTACTTTTTGACGTTCTAGATGAGAACCTCCCCTTAACGAGTTGCAAGCAAATAAACTTGTATTTCTGAAAACAGATGCTATTTGGGAAAAATTGATTCAGCCTAGCGATCACCAATCCAGCGGTGATTTAATATTTCATCGATTTCACGAGATCTGGGAGCCTCCACAACCGCTGCCCATCTTCTCGCGACTTCTCCAGCAATTTAACGGCGGCCCCCAGTATTTCTTAAGACTCTTCTTCTCTTTTCCTTCTTTATCCCTTCCTTCTGCCTTCCCGCAGTATCTTAGCAAGTACCCGTATTTTTATTACCCATAGATTTTTATGGACTGCTCGCCATTTTTTATTTATTTATTTTTCTGTTGCCTTTGCCCCTTGATGTGCTGCTTCTATTGATAGCGCATAGATGTCGGGAGCTGCACTCGATTTTGCTGTCTTGTGGAGCCGCAGCAAGTAATCCCTAGCTTCGAGAGCTCCGTCATAGTTTCCGATATTCTTCCAATTCATTTCCTTCGTCATGGCTCATGAACGTGAAAGTGGAGCAAAAAAATCGATTAAACTTAAGATGAATGAACACCCGTTTATACAATCTTCGTCCGACGAACGCTCAATGAGCTGAGAATTGGATTTTTCGCAAGATCTTTTTCAAATGTGTTTTTTTTTTCTTTCCCTTGCATAAAGAATCAAAGTCCGAGGTTGAAAAATTGTGCATCGAATCGACTGTGGAATGATTTAAAGGTCTCTATAAAATTCTCCTTGTACGATTTTTATTCAATTTGTTGAATATATGTACCTGCAGCTAATTATAATTTTTCAATTAAAAATAATATGGTAGTACCGGAAAATTGGATTGAGGGTACGTTTTCTTTTCAAGTTTTTAAAGCATACTTACTTACTATAAACAATCATCATTTCCTCAGTTCGCAAACAACCAATTAAATAGTAAAATATGAAAACAGAACAAGATTCATACCTATAAATTAAAAATGCCGAGTTTTTACTACACACGGAAGTGTCTAATTCGAGAAATTGTAAAAGACTCAATATGTATTTATTTATATTTAACGTGGGCTATATTTAAATGCCGATTATAACTCGCCAACTTTTCGAAATCGACTAACTATATTTTTTTTCAAATTTAAGTCCTAGATGTAAAACTAAAAATTTAAGATTAAATATTATAATTGTCAACAAATATTAGTTTTAGGTTTATTTATTACATTTTTTTCATTTTATCGCATTATCAGTAGTAAATAAGTAACTTTTTTAATTTGTTTTTCATAAATATATTTTCTTGGCTGTAATATTTTAAACCCAAATTCTCAATTCTCATCAAAATCTTTATGATTAGGATACCTCTTACTATATGTACTATCAACTAATCAATATTTATGTTCCTGAACGAACGTTGCGCGTGAGAAATTTGTTGTATACTCCTGAACATAGAACGAACTATGGGTTTTCTGAAGTTGTTACTGCGTCCATTCAAGATTTTAATAAATTTTGTACATTCTTTGAATTTGATTTGCTCATAAATGAATTTAAAGGTATTATAATTGTTTTAATTATGAAAGCTTAGTTTTACTGCATGTAGATGTAGTTGTGTCTAATATGAATTATTGCCTAGTCTGTAAGATTATTGTATCGGTAGATTTAAGTAAATAAATAAATATATATAATATATGTTTCAGAAAATAATTGTATTTTTAATTGATATCTAATGGTTTTTATTTATTCTATTATTAAAAAAAAAAAGCATCATGCCACCCAAAAATGCAAAATATAGACTATGCAATTTCAATCTTAAATTTTATTTATATACTCAAAAAAATGAGCATCTCATATTTAAGGAAATCATGTACTTAAAAAAGAGATATAATTAAAACAAAATTTCTATTTTTAAACTAAAACCTTTACAAAATCTAGATTTAGAGAATGTAAATGTTTACTTGATTTAAAGAGAATAATATTTGATTTAATTAAAAAAAAGAGAAATGTTCCTTTGGCTCGTATCGAAGTAAATATTTCTCTGACTAAGTTTATACTTGATTTGATTAAATTTTTATTATTTATTTAAATATCTTCGCATATTAAAAATTATCGCGTGAATTTGTAATTCAGTCAAATTTCTAATAAATGTTGTTATGGTAATTTTCGGTGGACCGTTTATTTGCCTCTTTAGGAGCACAGAAAATTAACAATTCCACTTTCTTCGTCATATTTAGTCATATCTTTCATAAAATAAAGAAGGGGCCATTTTTCAACTCATTCTACCGTAGGTATAGGGTGTCTATATTTTATTTTTATCTATTTTTAATTATAAGACATAAAAGGAGATAGAATACGAAGCACTTTCGATCAAAAATAAATACAAATATCGACGTTTTTTACTTATGGATCTTTTTCTGTATATGAAAAATATTCGTTTTATTAAACATTTTCTAGTTAGGTCGCGTTGTAGTCAATATTTTACTCTCAATTCTGATTGTATTCCATATTTTATTCGACTTGACGAACTGTAGTAAATGATGGACCGTATCCAGAATTTAAAATTATAAGATCATTATAAAATTCTTCATTCTTCGATTAATTAATTAGATTTGAAATATATTTGTAACTAAAATAATAAAAACTATGCATAGTACTCACCATATCTTGGTTCAAAAACAAAAAACCCTTGAATAAAACATCACCGGGAATGAAATGCTTCTTTATTCAAACAATCATCTTCTTATTTTTTGCTGTTTTTCTGTTAAAATTTAATAATTCTTGAAGAAAATTATTTACACGACAGAAGGGGCAGACACAAATCACCCCGAGACTGTACCAAGTTACGTACGAATTCAACTAATTCAGTGAATTTTACTCAAATACTTTATTTATAATAATAATAATAATAATATCCTTTTTGTGTAATATGATCAAAAATCAAATAATAATTACATTCCTACAACGGGCCTTGCAAATTTACACTTTACTTAAACTCGAGGCTTTTTTCTTGTTTCACATACATCAAAACGATCATATCAAATTCTCCTGGGTGGGAGATTTATTTTTTTTTATTTATAATTAATCTCAGCATTTTTCTCTATTGTAATACGGTTTGCTAAATTACTTGACATTATGCTTCTAAAATAGTTCTTGCTTTTTCTTTAGGTAGTAGTCTCCTTACACTGTTAAGTAATTCATCTGCTTTAATTTGCATTACCTCTAGCTTTATAATAAATACATGAATATTTACCCTAATTAAACTACGACTATAGCTGTAAACAAATACCTTAGTTCTTCTTCTTACTTTTGTAATTTTTAATTTTTTTTTTCAATCTCTCCTTTTTTTTCTATTTATTTTCTTTTTTTTAATAAACTTTTACATCGTAAAAAACAAATTATTAACAGAACTCAAAACGTAACAAAACAACTGCTTAAAATTTTGATCCACACTCATCTACAAAAACAATAATAATAATATTAATTATAATAATAAAAATTGTGCAAAACATACTTTTAAATAAAATTATAAGGCTCTATTTAAATGTTAAGTAATTTTTTGGTCTATAGAATGTTTGCTGGTTACTTTATGGGCGCGTTATGTTTTTTATGCCATTTGTTAGAGTATCGAACATTTATTAAAATTTTATTTTAAATTTTTTGAAAATTGCCACTATTTTTATATGTTTTTTACTGTATAAATTCGCTTCTGAGAGGTTTCATTTTTGTCTTTTACAAGTGTGTAATCATTATGGATTGTTTGTTTATCGGCTTTAACAACAATGGATTATCACAAAACCGAAATCGTTTTTCATGTTTCTTCAGATAACAAATTCTTTCAAATTAAAATTATTTAAAAACAAGCATTTTTAGGAATACAAAATGATAAGACATGTAAATAATAAAAGCTGCAAAAATATGATTTTCGATGTTGATACACGATCTGCTTTTATTTCCTGCATTTTACTATACAATTTTTTCGCTGAATAAGTTTTTTGTTTAAAGAAAAGAAACGTTAAACTCCTCTGGTAACGCATTTTAACTCTAAAATGTTTATTTTTTTAAATTTATTTTTAGGTCACAACAAATCTTGAGCTGGTGATAGATTTAGTAATGATAGAATTACTATTATTTATTGAAATATCGAAAATTATTCTAAAATATAACTTTTTTAAATCCTTCATCATGTATTGCTTTCAAGATAAGAAGCTTTAATCGAACCATTCAATTTTTTTTATGATGAAAGTAAAATAAAAATTGATAAGTTTTTACAAATCTTTTAAATATATAATAATATTTCATAGACTTTGAAAGACATGATAGACTTTAGTTTAACATCGAATTTTTTTTTATTATATTTTAATAATTATCAATAAAATTGCTTTTTTACTTATTACACTCACAATACCTTTTTAAAGTAAGGATGAAACGTTCCCGCTTTCAAAACCATAATCTCTAAAAAGAGGTCTTATCAAAATTACGACATTTTGGCTTTAAACATTATTAAAAACAATTTTGGTCTTGAGTTAAATTATAAATATTTCAAATAATAGTTCTTAGAAGCTTTTATTTAGCTTAACTTTCCGGGTGAAAAAATAAGACTGAAAAAGGACTGAAAATAATTAGAATTTTAGATACAATCCAATCTGAAATAAGGCGGAAATTATTATTTGCACTGAAAACATATTACATCGAGAATGTTAAGACGGAATTTCAATCTAATGAGGCTGAAAATGTTATATTAACATCTGAAAACAGACTGAATCATGACTGAAATATCTTTGTTGATTACCAGCAAGAAACTGAAAGTACAATAAAATTTCAAAACTATTGGACTTAGAATTTTTTTCACTACAGCATTTTGATGTTTTTCAAATTTATTTGGACTAACAAGGAAACGTCCTCAGCTGTGTCTCACCGATTTTGATGAAATTGAAATATGTTACAGAGTATCGAAAAATAAGAGACACGTATTTTTTTTTATCTGCGGATACGCACATTTAGGGGATGAAAATCACTCCTAAAATTTACCCCCAGAAAGAGTTTTTCCTAAATATTTCAATTTCTAATGAATTTTTTCGAATGAAACAAAATGGAAATGATGTCTCATAAATATACTAACATTTTGTAAATAATCTGGTTCCCGAGGGTGGCAACCTTTATTTTTTTATTGCAGAAAAACGATTTTTTTTTTATATTTTTGCGTCACAAAAATAACAGTTTTAGTTAGAAATCATTGAACAAAATTTTTTTACATACTACATATTTTGAAAAATAAATTTGAGCTGTTTTTGCGTTTTCGTAAAAAAAGGTCCTCCTAGCACTAATACGTAAATGATGTATATTCTTTCAAACATCAGTTTTTTCGTTAAAACCAGTATTACGGGGTTTTTGGAGTCGCTGATTACGATTCTGATGTTAAATTTGAAAAATTAAAAATGGCGGATCCAACATTTCATCAAAATCGGTGAATGAGTCCAAGAGGGTAATGAATCATTATGAACTACTTAATTTGTTTTTTCATTATCTGTATTCAGTAATTAATTTTTGGGTAGTATATACAACGAACTATTTTAGTTTCAAATTTTTCAATCGAATTTCGGTTCATTTTCTGTACGTTTTCATTATCTTTTCCGTCGCTTGTTCAGTAACTCAGTCTACTTTCAGTTTGTTTTCCCTTTGCCCTTTAACACAGAACAAATTGGTAAATCTTGTTTTCAATTTTATCATTTCACTCGAGTTATTTGGATCATATAATCAATTTTTATAATACCCGAAATATCACCATGACACATTTAAAATCATTTATGATTCTATTCGATTCAAATTTAATACTGAGATATTTTTAGGGTCGCAAATTAACAATTTTTGGTAAAAATCTAGAAATTCAAAATGCTGACGGCAATTGACGGATAAAACTTGTCATTTCAATCAATTCAATTCGAATTAAATTTCGGTCTGAGGGTTTGCGAATTATGACCTTTTGAGGGTTATTCATAAAAAATTTATTTTTATTACTTATTTTTTTAAATATTCAAATTGTTTATTATTTCAAGAAATAATAAAATTAACTTATAAAAAATTCCAGAATTATAAATAAACGAAATATAAATAAAATACAGGATTTTAAAACCAAAATGTTAAATTTTCGATATTTCAATAAAAAAAAGTAAACAAATTATGATTGTTTTTTATAAATATATGTACATAATTGTGTATTTATAAAATCTCATAATTTTAAAATTTTCCTCTGTATGGAACATTTTTCTGCCATCCAAGTCGAATAGATTTTGGCCGATGACCCTCATTATTTTAAATTCCTAAGTGTTTAAACGAATTTAATTTTAATTTTAAAAAGTAATTTTAAAACTATAAATGCATTTCTTTTGAAGATGAGCGATATTTTATCATAAATTGTGATGAACGAATCTTCCCAGTCTTGCCATAAATTCAGTGACACGATTTCTAATGCGTGTTTTCTCAGAGATAAGGATGGAATTATGTTATGTTGGATTTCATTACAAATTAACTCTAGGGTGTATTGATCCAACCATTTTGGTGTCAACCTTTCACTACTAGCCATGGAGTGGGACATGAAAGAAAATCATATCGCTGTAAGTTCAGAAAAACTGCTTCTGTAATTGTTTAAGCCGCTCAAAATAATAAAAAGATTCATTATCGTCCCATAGAAAAATTTAATTAAACCTCAGGAATAAATGATAGAGCAACAAACAGTCGCCCACGCACTGTTCGAATAGTCAATGACATAAAAACTGTCCGCAGAAATTATCCACTTCGGAAGCAAAAATGTTTGTCGAGGGATTTAGAAATCTTCACACGATTGATGAGTAAGCAAAAAGCATAACGCAGTCATTTCGAGTTTACTATTATTGAGTAAAACAATATCTTACTAAAATACATTTCGTTGAAATAAATTGTTTAGATTTTATACCACTTTAAAGTTGTGACAGAATTTATGGCAGATTTGTTTATTCGAAAATTCCATCAAATATTTATTATTATGTATAATATTTTTAATTAATCATCATCACCAAATTTTTATCAGTTTGGTATTTAAATTTTAGGCGAGAAATGGATAAAAAAACAGAAACTCGTAATTGAAGTTACTAAAGCATTTAACTATAGTTGTTAATTAATTTTGATCGCATACGGAACTCTATAAAATTATATTGCTTTTAATCTTAAGGGATATTCCCTTATTTTTCCCTCTTAAATATTTTTAAAGAGATTCAATAAATTAAAAATCTGAATTCTGATTTTGAACTTCTATCACTCTTTGTGTTCAATTTCGACGTCAGAAAAATGTCCACTTTGTAAATTTTAGTGTTCTTCTCATAATTTGTATAACAACTTTTTTATTTTGTTAATTATAATTAGTGTTAAGGAAAAGAAGAATCTTCGTCGATTCACTTTAGAATGAAAATGTATCACGTTGAAGTTTTTAATCGTTGTTAAACTTTAAAATGTAAAAACAGCAGTTGTTGTAATGTACTTACCTTATATCAGCATTCGTTGAATGATACTTCTTTTGCAGCAGAATATCAACAAAACACAACCTGGAAAAATTATAATAAGTGTACAAAAAACAAACAAAAAATTAAAATAATAAAACAAAAAACATTTAAATATTTCGATGAAATTATATTCAACAAAAATGACATTATTTAATAATTTCTTTTGCATTCCACTTTTTTTTCAAAAAAAAAAAAAAATTTCCTATACAACATAATCTAGTCTATCAAAAAAAAAAAAAAAAAAGTTTTAAAAATAATAATAAAAATAATTAAAAACATTAACAAAATATATATAAAAAGTAATATCATTTGATGAAGAATTAAGTTGTTTTACATGCACACAATGCTTCTTTACGTCTCCTCCTTTTTCTGCTAGATGTAAAATCCGCTGAGGAGTGAACATTTTTCTCTTCACAATTTTGTATGTATTGTTTTTTTTCATTATTAATTTTTTTTAAATTTTTTACAATTTTTATCTCATACACTTGCTTTATCAATCTTTGAGAATCTTTATAATCTACAGAAATCAAATTGCAGGTGTCTTTGATTTGTTTTCTTAATTTTCTCCTCTTTCGTGTATTTTTTGTCGTAATTAAAATTACATCTCTGAAGTTTTTTCCTTTTTGTTTTTTTTTTTTTTGCAATAATTATCTGACAACTTACAATTCTTAATTTTAAGTAATAATTATTAATTTACGCTCTGCTCTCCACTATATTTAATATATACACAGGAACTAAGAGTATATACGTCTAAACTGTTATACAACGCTTCTCCGCGGAAATTAAGTTACCTAATTAAGTCGACTCTAAACTGCTCCTCACTTCGCATTGTGGGTTTTCAGTAAAATTGTTTAAAAATTAATCAAAAATAACTGAGAACATTTCCCTTACGTTAACGTTGTAATACGTTTTTTAAGAAGTTTATTCGCCAGCAGCATGGGATCGCACAGGGTGGTTATTACGTCTAACACAAACCAGTAGAATATACATACGTACATAAGGCGTTTGGAAATTCACAGGTATTAAAGAAAAACGTCCTTCGAAGTCTGGAGTCTGGGACCCTATAATTCTGAAACTATCATATTCTGTTTTTTTTTTTTTCTGGTGTCATATTTTCCCTAAAATCCTGCGAATCCCATGGTGCCGCTGTTTTCTAATGGTCACTGGTGCATTTTAGGCGCGTGATGAGTCATTCCTAGCCCTAGGTTGATGTGGTGGGGATTATGATGCGGTTGCGATGGTTGGCCGTGATTATGATTACTACTCGAACTATTGTTATTATTTTGCTGCGCTGCTTGCCGCTGCGAGTTCTTTTTGTTCTTCATTCGCCGGTTTTGAAACCAAATTTTCACCTAAACCAATTGAAAAGAAATTAAAAAAATACAAAAATAAATAAATATATTTCAAACATAGTAAAATTGTCCATTTGTTGAAAAACTAAGCTTGAAAAATGATTAACTAAACAAGCTCAACTAATTCCCGTGTTTCTTTATTATTTTCTCTTTAATTGCAAATATTTTCAAAATTAAAATTGAAATTAGAAAACAAGTGCGAATGTATAATGTAAGAAAATTTTGATAGAAGTATTTATTGTTTATTTGTGTTTTTGGTTGATGTTTTTTTTTTTTTTTAAGTTTTCTTTACCTGTCTCTCAGTGAGGTTTAAATTTCGCGCCAACTCCCAACGTTTTTGTTTAGATACGTACGCATTGTAGAGGAACTCCTTTTCTAATTCCAATGTTTGAAATTTTGAATATGGCTTACGTTTTTTTCGAACAGTTACTTGTCCTGTCCATTCAAGTGCGTTCGTTGGTGTACATGAACCAACCGCACCAACACCAACTGATAAACTTGGGCCTGTAAAATAAAGAAATAAAATTTTGATTTAATCTTATAATTACAATAGGACAAAATTCTTCTTAAACTTACTAATATTTATTATTAAACAAGATTTATTCCTCATTACTGTCAATACAAAAGTATTCTATTGTCTAATTTAATTTAAAAATTAACAAGTATAGCTGAGTAATTGCTAGTTGTTACGGATCGTAAAATAACAAGTTTATATCGTTATTATATTCTATATGACAAAACCAATTATGAGGTTTTATTTTTGTAAATGATTCAAGTTTCAGACTTTTGTATTTCAATTACGTAGTACACTCTGAACAATTTTCTAATTTTACAGGATGATGAAACTGCAATCCTTTTTACTAAAAATGTTCTTCTACCCGCTTAGACAATTTTTTGGTAGCTGAAATTTTGCACACGCTAAGGAAGAACATGTCTACCTTCCTAAGAGGTTATAATGTAGGGTACATTCCGCTGAAAAATTAAGACAATTTTAGAACTTGATCGATAAAATTTATCCACTACACAACACTTTATGGGTGATCGATAAGCATGAAATATGCAGACCAGTGTTATTAGTGTATTGAGTATTAACTTCTAAATTATTATTACTAGCAGATAATATTTATTAGTCCCAGGCCAATAATTTTTGAGACTATTTGATTAGTATAGCGCTTTACCATTTCATGCAATTTTATTAACTTCTAATTATAAGCAGTTCACTTATAAATAAACACCACTTTTTTATTACTGTAGAAAAAGCAATAATATGCAACTCTCTAAAAATCAATTGCCTAGACCAGTTGTATTTTCGATGAATATAACATTTTGTTTAGGACAGACTCATTCAAATCATATTGTGTAGTAGTAATAAATAAAGTGATCATAAATTAATCGGTTTTGTGGCCGTAGAGGGGAACTTTTTAAAGAACAAGGAACATATTACTTCATATCAATGTATATCACCAATTTAATGAAACATTTAGAATCAAATTATGAAATCTTATTAATTATTAATTTTGCAAAATAAAATTACTTTTATGATCACTTTATTTATACTTGTAGGTACGTTCTAATTATCTTACTCTTCTACCTTCACGGAAATTAAATGGGGCTTATAAAACAAATGAATAAGTTCACTATTTATAGCGGTTTTTAAAGTTAGTGACTGGGAAACATAACTAAAAAATTTCGAAAATAACAATTAGAAGTTTACGTAATGGAACTTTTGAGACTAATTGATATTCAAGGGCAAAAGTGATTTCTAGAAATGTCTGTGTATGACCCCACAAATTATAGAGAATGTTATTGGAAGCTCTACCTAACCAATAAAAAAAAAGGATTACAATTGGACAACAGATGACACTGTACGGTCAAAAGTCCCCTTTCTTTTTAATCATGGTAGTATACACCACAATATAAATTTAATTTGTAAAAATAAAACTGAAACATACAATAATAATAATTATTACTTTGTTAATAAAATATTCACCTTAAGCACCTTATAATATGAAATTACAAACAAATGTGAATAATATCTGATAGCATTCGCGTCATTCTGGTTAAAAAATTTGATCTGTATCGTTGTGGATGCAATAACTATTAAAATTTGATATTCTGACTACTCTTACGAAATTTCGTATATCACATTTAATTAAAAAAATATCGCCTGTATATTTTTTGTAGGTCATTGAAATTGTGACTAACTTCGGACGTGTTAAGCCCCCTATAAAATACGAGGAAGATATAAATTAAAAAGAAGTTGTAACACCAAAATTTAAGAAGTCTCGTTTGAGTTTTTAAAATCGTACACACTATCGCCATCTATCGGCCATCGCAATAACCACTCAACTGAAGATACCTTTGCACTTGCACTTTTTATGAAAGAAAACTCGCGAGAAGTAATAAAAATTCCAAAAAAAAAAAAAGAAAAAAGTTAGCAATAAAAGGCGCCTAGTTGTGCAATCTCTTACACCTGTATTCCCATCGTAATTAATCAAAGCATGACGAGAAACAAACGAAAAGGTGAAATTAACATAAAATACGAGAATTTTACGCCGGTCATAAAAATCATCTTAACGACGACATCAATGAACTCATAAATCATCCCCCAAATAGCAGATATATATATATATATATATGCATGTTTTAAATACTCTTTAGCAAAAATTGAATAGAGCGCCCCGCGGACTGCTTTCACCTTATTTGAAAAACAAACAAATCACCCATTAAAAATTGAGTGAGTTATTTTAATCGTTGGTTGGATAGAAATGAAAGAAAACGATGAAAAAATCAAAATGGGGAAGCATACAGAAGACCCGGTCACATGCATAAATCACACGTGGATCCTCCCGCCGCGGCCACCCGGTCCAAAAAGAAGACCAAGACGGGGGAGGGACGAGAAAAAAAGATAGAAAGATACGAAGTACTTTCCCTGACCAGTCGTAACCTCGCGCAAGAGAGCCTATATCTCTCTGCCCGGCCAAGTAGTCTGGGGCTAAGCGAATTTAACGAGTATTTCATTGGGCAATAATATGGCAATAAAATTTTACTATAGAGCCCCATTATATTTATTTACTACACACATTAATGCCGCACGCACGTATGGCGGCGCGATGTTTGCCGGCATGCCGGATCGCATCGCACACCCCCTCCCCCTACCGGCAAGGCTGGCAGGGGGATGTTTGGCGTGGTGTGGCGCGACTCTTTCGCGGTATCACCGTTCTATCACCGTGATATGCACCTTCACCTAAATCCTGCCACAGTCCGAGGAATCAAAATATGCGAATTAATTACACCCCGCAGGGGCACCCAGGGGACGTGAATTAGACGAATTGATTTACTGCGCCCATTAACCAGCTTTTTCTCTCTCTTTCTCTCTCTCTCTCTCGCTCTCTTGTTTACGACACAAGGCCGCCAATTGGGTCTTTAATTGTTTTACAACAAATTCCCATTTTTTTTTTTTATTTAACAAGGTGCGAGCGACCTAATAAAACTTATTCACACGAAAATGCGTGTATATCTACAAAAGTAATAAACCGACCGATGGCAGCGTAAATTGCGGCGGTAAACAGAACTACTATGGTTTGTTTGTTTGTTTGTCTGTTTGTTTATTTTACCTGGAAGTGCTGCTGATGATGAGCACGAAATTTGTTGAGTTTTTTGATCAGGTAAATTATATGAGGGTTTGATTAACAGTGGCATATTCAAGGGTGGAATTATGAACCCACTAAAACTCAAAAGGTAATTTGTATCAGAAATATTTTTCTGGACCATTAAACTTTACTATATTATAATAGTTTGTGGAAAAGTGGAGAATTTTCCCTTGTAATGCACGAATGGTTTCAATTATGTGAACTCAAAACCTCTCTAGATTCAAATTTCTTATGTACTGTAATTACTTTTCAAATACCTATATTATAGTATACCTCTTTAATTGATTAGAAATGAACTGGAGCAATCTTTCTCAAACTTTTTCGACTTTTTTTTTGGTAAAATTGTTACGCGACGCTATTTTATGTAAAAAATATACTATGTATATATCATACTTCCTCCGTATCAAAGTGATTGTCTTATTTACAACTTTGTGTCCCATTAAGGAAATAGACGCGGTAAGAGAATATAAAATAGAAATATTGATACTATATTTCGATTTATTTTCATTATTTTTTATAGAGGGAAGAAAATTTTTAAGATTTTTAAGCAGGAAGCCAGTCGTTTGAATTGTTTGTGATTTCATAAATTTTAGCATCATCAGCATAAATAAAAATTTTGGAGTAGGAAAGAACATAACTCAAGTAATTAATAAAAAAGGGCCCAAATGACTTCCGTGCGGAACCTTCGATGTATTATGGATATGTGAAAACAATACGCAATATGTTTCCATATGGGGTTGAATCAGGGTTGAACTCAAGGTAGTGCTATGAAACATGGGTTTTCGTTAAGTTGGATAAAACTCTAGGAAATTACTCGCGTTGAGTTTAGTTTCATTGACACATGTCATTTGGCCCACATGTCTAGATCTAGTCAACTCCTTAAAATAATCTATACCCTATAAGGTAGCTCTTAATTAGAGATTCATCCAAAATCATTAAAATTGAATAACTTGAAGAATAATGAACAGATTTGGATGTTATGTTGAATTCCACTTAAATTAAGAACAAATCAATTTCATTGCACCTGTTCCTGTTTATAGGACCTATCAGGAACTACAAAAATGCTATTATTCATAACTAAATGAATTTTACATACAAGTTATTTTCATTTATGCAAATATTCATAGAAATAACCATGGAAAACTTTTAAAATTAAGACCTTAAAGTTTTCCTTTTTAAGGGAAGATTTACTTTTTAAATCGAAAATAATTCGATTTTTTTTTTTCATAAATGTGTTCACAGAAATATACTCCCAAATCTGTTTTGAGAAATTCAATATATAAAAAAAGTTATAGACACATTTGTAGCAGTAAAAAAACTTTAATCACGTTTTTCGCGAAACTACATTTTCTGAACTCTTGGGACAGATTTCTCAGGCTCTAATCATCCGATTTGAAAAACCAAAAAGCTTGCGATTTTTTATACAAAATATTAGGGGATATACCTCTAGAATAAAAAAAATGTAATAAGAAGTAAGTTATTCTAAGGTATTAAACCTACATTTTTGGAAGGTGCACCTAAGAAGCACCCTAAATTCTTCTATATCATTATAACTTATGTGTGTAAATTGAAGAAAACTTTATTTTACTAAAAATGAGATTAAATATATTGAAAACTGACCTATAGAGAAATTTTCCAGGATTCATTTCGACCAAATTAAAAAAAATGTGTTATTAATTACCCTAATATTAAGTAATAAAATAATCCCTATATATATATATAAAAATGAAAGTTCGTTTGTTTGTTTGTTTGTTTGTTTGTTTGTTGCTCAATCACGCCTAAACGCTCGCATCGATATTTTTCATTTTTTGTCCGAAGGTAGTACATATTCCGACTTAACAGGCTAATTTTTTTTCGGATAATAAGTAGGGTTTCAAAATGGCGGATCTAAGATGGCGGCTGAAAATTTTAAATTTGAAGCGATTTTCATGAAAATTGGTACATAGGGGTTTTGCGGGATGAGGATTTCAAATCCGATGTCCAAATTTAGAAATTCAAGATGGCGGATCCAATATGGCGACCAAGATTTCCTGATTTTAACGGATTTTAATGAAAATTAGTACAATGATTGTTTTGAGGCCACTGATTTTGAATATTGTCAAAATTTAGAAATCCAAGATGGCGGATCCAAAATGGCGACCAATATTTCTCGATTTCAAGGGATTTTAATGAAAATTAGTACGATGATTATATTGAGGTCACTGATTTTGAATGTTATCGAAATTTACAAATCCAAGATGGCGGACCCAATATGGCGACCAAGATTTCTCAATTTCAACGGATTTTAATGAAAATTGGTACAATGATTATTCTGAGACCACTAATTTTGAATATTAGCAAAATTTCCAAATCCAACATGGCGACCAGAATGTCTCGATTTCAACGGATTTTAATGAAAATTGGTAGGATGATTATTCTGAGGATACAAGTTCCGAATATTATCAAAAGTTGTAAATCCAAGATGGCGGATCCAATATGGCAACCGAGTGTCTCGATTTCAACGGATTTTAATTAAAATTAGTACAATGATTATTCCGGAACCACTAATTTCGAATATTAGAAAAATTTCCAAACTCAATATGGCGGATCCAATATGGCGACCAAAATTTCTCGATTTCAACGGATTTGAATGAAAATTGGTACAATAATTATTTTAAAGCCACTAATTTTTAATATTTTTAAGATTTGGAAATTCAAGATAGCGGATCCATAAAGGGGTTTTCGGGTTGAAACAATTTCTAGGATATAACAAACTAGAACATTTGAGAAGTGTTTATTTAGTAAGTATTTACCCAACGCCGGGTGAAACCGGGTAACCCAGCTAGTAATTAATAAAACTTGGAGTATATACTGTTTAATCTGTACTTCTTTTTGAAAAATTAAGACAAAATCATAAACCTACGAAGCAATTTTCTAACATAATTTTTTATTTTGATTATAGTATCTTTATTTTACAGGTGAATAAAACTTTTATGTACAATTAAAGATAATTAAATTGATCTCAATTATCTTATTATTACTATTTCTATGAAAAGTTTTCTGAACTAATACCTTTATTACTTTTCTGTCTGGGAATCATTATACAATAAATATATCAGAACGAATAGCTTCCTCTTCGTTCATTGTACAAGTAAATACAGATTACCTAAATCCTATTATAAAGAACTTTTTGAAAAACCCGAGCTTCAACAGGTTTTCATTAACCTTTAAATTCTGCATAATTTCCGATGACCGCTGTTTTAAACTACATTCAGAAAAATAAAACGATAGAAATAATGAGCGCACATTTTCTAATTTAGCCAAAGGAACAACAAGCTCGAGATTTTCTCTCTATTTTTCTGAAGTAAAAGGCAAATTTAGTTCAGGGCTGTTTTTTTCGCCTCAACATCGAGTTCATGTGCGCTATCTTAACTAATTGAAAAAGACTTGTTCCAGACATTTTACATGCAACAGTGCAAAATCTTGCCAGGCACCAATTAAATTCTATGGAAATAAACAATTCTGATGCACAGCTGCATGCATGTTTTTGTGGCGAGCACTGTCTGGGGCTGGGCAATATATTCAAGATATAGTTTTTTTTCTACTTAGATTCTTCAGACAATGTGTAGCAAGGTTTACTGCACAATAAAGGAGAAACCTGTTGATTGTAGTAGTAGAAAATGAGTTGCGGCCTTAAATTATGGTTTTTTTAAGAATAAAAATATAAACTTATCTTTAATTGGTAAAATTGTTTTTAATCGTGTATTTTATTTATCATTTTTTTATTTAGACGAAGTTGAACCTACACAGTGAAATGAATTTTGTGTATTCAAGTTAATTTTAAGATAATCTTAAAAAAGTTTCAAGAACCAAAATTTGCCTTGTAATTCAAACTTCTTAAACTTTATTAACGTTCTGAGAATGTTGTTTATCAGTATACTGAAAAATCAATACACTGAAGTCAGAAGTTCAAAAATTATACATAAATTAAACTTTAAACTGATAGAAAAAGAGTCATAATTTATCTGAAATTCATAAACTTAGCGACCAGGTTAAAAGCTTTATTTGGGAAAATTGGATGTTTAAAAAATTATACACATATATATTATACATTATATATAATTTTGTTCGACGATACATTTTCAAGTCCAGAACTACTTAAACAACAAACAAAAATTTCCATGTTCTGCATTTTATTTTTTGTGAATTTTTAAGATGAAAATTAAATTAGGTGCCCGAGTTTTTGATCCAATATGGAGAATGTGAATTCAAAATTTTGAAAATTGAAATAGTTATTCTTTTAAAATTGCTTAAATTTTACTACGTCATTTTAAACCAAAAAAAGAAGATAACAATTGGATTTTTTCAAAACTTGACGCGTAGAAAATGAATTTACTAAATTCGATAACGATCGAACATGTAGTTTTAATTCGAACATGGGCATAAATCTATGGAAATTTATTGGTCCATTAGGTTTTAAAGAAATTAACATATAAGATGGACAGGACCAAAAACAGAAATTACTTGTTTGCAATAGGAAAAAAAATCTACTACTATTAAAAAAAAACCGATCAAACACAAATGTTAATCGCGGCGTCGAAAATTCCATACAGATTTGATAATTTTTCAAAAAACATGGTAATCAGTGACAAGCTTTGTGTTATTTTTTCCTGTAATTCTTCCATCGTGATACTTATTAAAGCCTGTTATTCTAGTGATATAAAGGATCACAAGTCTATAAATTTTATTAAGCATCTTGGGGAACATGTTTTTTAATAATGCGATCTTCATTCACAATCTGTCGTCAATGGTCTGTACAAATTGTCAACTCCATCGGAATAAAATGTTTGTCTATTTTGACTGGAGTAGGTAGTATAAAATAATGGGTTTATAGAAAAAGTGAATGTTTCGAGAACTTTGTACTGTCGTATTTTTATACAGGATGTCCCAGTTGGAGACGTCCAAGTGAAAACCAGAGGTTCTTCATCTACAAGTGTGATTTTTTTCATAACGTGACTTGAATTTGATGATAAACATAAAATATCTTAAACATGAGCAGTGTTGAAATGTGATTTGAAACCGATGAAGAGATATTATTCTCAAGAGGAGGTATCCTATGAATAAGAATGTAACTTTGTGTGAAATTTATAATTCAAAATGCGCTTGTAGGAAAACATTAGGCATTTTTCTGGCGCAATGGCACGATGCGCCATCCTGTTGAAGCCAAATACGCTGCCTCAGTACCAGGAATACATCTTCTAGCAGTTTTGGTAACTCATTCTGTAAGAACTGGCAATATCGCTCGGCGTTAAGATTCGAAATTAATTAATAAATTTGTTTCAATAATTTTTGGTTTGATATGAAATTTACACTTCCAGAGACAGGCTTTTAATGTTTTACTACAACCGGCAGGATGGTGGTTAAGAGCTTAGTACATTTTTTTCCACCAGAGGAGGGGTAAAGTTGGCTAATCAAGGAACGAATGTATTTCATTTTAAAATAAAACTATTCTTAATAAAATTGATGAGACGATATCTGAGAAAATTTATCAAAACAAAATATTCAAAATTCCTTCATTTGTAGAAATGGCATGGAAAAAACTGACCAAAAGTGGTAATTTTGTTGAATTTCAGAAAAATATTGATACCTTGAAAATCTATTTGCCTTTCGCCTGAACCGTGATGAGTTACGCTACCTCTGATTTTCACTTGGACACCCTGTATATTAGCCTAAGGCTCCAGCTTTAATTTGAGCCATATTACAAGTTCTTATGATTCTAATGTTATTTCAAAAATGGAAAAATACGGTCTTTTGTAGTTTTAACTCTATTTTTCTCAAAAATTGGATCTTATTGAACATTTTCGTTTGCAAATTTGTATTCTACGGAAAAAATCGTACAGAAATGATCTGTGCCTTGTGCGAAACCGTCGATTATTGACGGTAACATACATACACACTCTAAATCTTCTTTTTTTTCTGTTGTAATTTTACTAGATTGTATCTAATGGTGAGTTTCTTTTGGTTGGTTGGTCACTACTTCTACTGAGTTTCCTCTAAAATTAAATTAAGATCTAGATAAAATCTTTGCTAGATATTAATTGATCTAGCGAAAAAGGCTTGAAATCTACTGACATTAAACCTTGTGAAACGTGAAGTATTTACTTTTCGTAAAGAATGGAGTGCTTTTTCTGCCCTACATTTTAGTGTAATCTCCCAAAAATCAGTACGAAAGGCTACATTTAAAAAATTCAATAAGGCTGTTCCAAAATAGACAAATATGAGTGCACAGCATTAAAAATGGAGGCTTCTGTATTCTAAATTTAATTAATATATAACAAATATACAGAAATAAATAAAACCTTTTCAAAAAATAAATCAAACAGCCCTCGGAATTTCAGAAGCCGTAAAAAATATAAAATATTTTTAAGATTTAACTTTATCTTTGAAGTCGGCGCGATAATCCATTACTAGGAAATTATAGACAATGAGTTTTGTTTAAGCGCCTACTTCAAACATCTAGTAAAATGTGAGGATATAAATCATTAATATAGATAAAAATATACAGCATTTCTAGTGACAAAAATTAAAAATCTAGATGTTCAGTGAATTTAGGCATAAATCTAGTTAAGAGAAATTCATTGGATTTCTAAAGTTCTAGATTCAAATTCTAGTTTAAATAAAGAAATTCTATCGTTTATACCTGGAATTTATACAGATATAAATCTAGGTAAAGTAGGTACATAGAATTCTAATCCTAGCAAGTCACCTGTAGCTAGAATTTTTCTAGATTCTATTTGAAGAACATTTTGCGTTAAGACAGACGGACGTCACAGCAAAGTCTACCCAATAGAGTTTAATATTTTTCCATTTTTGATACAAAACCCGAAAAGATGTAAATAAAATTCGTATTTTCCCTTCCTCATTGATTCCAGAAAGAAAAAAAAAGAGCTAGCAAAATCCCATGTTTACTTCTGTAGTACAATCAAGAAAGTCATGTTCCCATGACATTACAATAAAACGCGTCGTTAATTTTATGTGCGTTTAATCACCAAATAAACTCGAGAGTGAGTCGTTACAATTTTTTAAGATGGTAAACAATGATATTGGTACGCGACCAAGAACTTGACAATAAAGTCGACACACTCTGAGCCCATTTGGTGCGATAACGATTGACAAACAATCGGAAACGCGGAAATCCATCGGGAACTCTTTTAAAACTAATGACGCAGTCGAACTTAAGTAGTTATAGTATGAAAAATGGGACTCACCAGCCGTGGAGTAGGCATCGTTAGCGTATGATCTCAGGCCGGATGACGTGTAGCCTGTCGTCTCATAACTGGACTGTGATGCTCCTTCGACGGATTGGCGGGCCGCGTGCCTGTCGTCCGCGAGGTAGGACGTCTGCTCCCGGTAGTTCCAGTAGGGCTGCAAAGGGAAGAATCACATCGGACGCAGGTGAGAAAAAAAAACTGGCAATAAAGGAAAAAGCAACCGTGGAAAATTCTTTTTTCCCCGAACCGTGATGCTGCAATAATCGATTGTGCGGAATATACTGTCAATTAAAATTCTGAATACGGCGATCACATCCGTTTCGACTTGCATGTTAATGTCCAGCAGTTAAATTCACTGGCGCTAAATGAGCTGACAGTAGTCAATTAACATCTTTAGCATGGTATAATTTAGGAGGATTATTCTTTCAAAATTACCACGCTCAATGGGATATACATAATATCATAATTATATATGAGAATTAAATTTGCAGAATTGGCGGATAATCCGAACTTTGATTAAAATGTCTATTAATAATGTTATCCATATTTCTATCCATTAAGTAATGAAGATTAAGATCATAGTAAAATTATAGTATCAACTAAGAGAATTAAATAAAAATTTAAAAAATAAATTTATATATAATAAATATTTTCTAAATATTTATCGCACAGATGTTACTCACCGTCTGACTTCGTTTTATCAATAAAAACAGAAAACATATATAAGTTTTCACATCCTGTTCAGATTTATATCCATCTTATCCAGCAAAAAAAAACACTTTTCCTAATTAAAATAAACCTCAAAACTTAAATTTTCATTACAAAATTAGTTCATAATTTTTATTAGAAAAGCCTAAGGACATTTATCCCGAATTTATATTCTGAGTCGTTTCTTTTTCATCAATTTAATTTTACTATTACTTACTGAACTTTTTCCTACTTAACCCTTTGAAGCACGTACTGTTCTGGACATCGAATTTTTATGAAAATTCTTATGCAGAGGTTTACGAGGTCGCTGATTGCAAATTTAATATCAGATTTTTGAAATTCAAAATGGCGGATGCAATATATATCAGTTTTAATGAAAAATTCAAAACTTCCCAACGTTTTTTTCCGCCATTTTGAATTCTGAAAATCTAATAACGGATTCGTAATCAGCGACCCCGAAAACCCTCGCCTACAAGTTTCTAGATAAATACAATCTAATCTTTGATCTTGTCATTAATTTATTGTAAATTATTTATGTTTTTTATTATTTATTTCCTATTAACAATACTTATTCCAATATTTCATAAATGATTACAGTTATTTTATTATTATTACTCATAAATAATAAAAAACCAACGGACCTGGGTGACCCGCTGTGCTTCAAAGGGTTAAAGAGTTACGCCTAGTTGGATTCGTGAAAATAACGTGATATTATAAATTTTGATATGAAGTGCTTGATTATAAACATTTATTAAAGTGCTCGAAACAATATCAAAAGGTATAGATTTTAAGGTACTTGTGCAAATTTTTTAATTAAAGGATACTGAAATATAAATGAAATATGGCTATTTTATTTTCCCAGAAATTCCTTTTTATTTTTGTATATTGCATTACGGAGGGTTTAGTAAAATTTGGTTTTTTAAACAAATGTTAATGATTTACAAAAATTTCACATATTTAAATTTCCATCATCTTTGCCTATTATGATAATAACAAATAAGCACGTAACATTTTTAATCGAAATTTCCAAAAAGTTTGACGACATCACATTTAAAATTTCGCGCGTATTGGCTGTCGTGGTAGCGACCTCTAAATGCCTATAACTTTTCAATGACTGCTCTGATTATTTTGAAATTTTGGGAAACATTCTTAGGATGATATAGTTATAATACTTTAAGAAAATGCAACAAAAATACTCTTCACTTTTTAATTGGAAGCAGATCGAACGACTTTTCTAGTATTTAACTTAATTTTTCAAAAATCCCTCTCTCTACAGTAACTTTAAATTTCTTTTTAAAAAATTTAAAAAATATTGCAAACTTATTGTATTTTCTATATGTTTGAATCTACACAGCCTTGATAGTCTAAAAAATGTTTGTAAATATCTAAAAAATATAAACGTTCTAGACATCAGAAAATAGTTGAATTAATTGAACTAATTTTAAACGATTTCTCTCATTTTTATACCTTATGAGTCTATGTCGTTGATCAATGAAAAGGAACCTAACATAGTAAATTTTAAAGAAATTTACAGGCCTTTTAAAAATGTTGCAGGATAAAATAATTCGTTATTCGGCTTAAAATAGTCGTTTATCAAAAATAACTAATAGAGAAGAGGTTTGATTTTGCAGTCATTTAATAAATTTGATGAAACATATTTTACTTTAATTTTTCATGAGAAAAGAAATTAAATTATGTTCTAGAAATATAGAAGATTATAGATCTTTACTTCTGTACTTGTCTACGATTAGTATTTTATAAATAAACAGTAATTTATTTATTTTTTTAATTTCTAATATATCTAGATACATTATTTCTAAAAAAATTCCGAAGATCTTGTGTAGCTGCAAGATGCGTTTCAAAAATCAATGTTTTAATAAATATTTCAAAATTATCAAAATTCTATATATAATATTTTTTATATATTGTAATTTGCGCTAGTAACACCTCAAAAACTTATCAATAGAAATTACTAAATGATAGCTAATTTAATTCGCTTGAGACGGAAATTTTAATTAATTGATAGTGAATGACATCTTCACTCATTAATTTACCATTTGGTTCTTGTTTTTAAAATGATTGCAAATGATATTACTTTAGCTTCAAATACAGGACATATTATTAATTATTTGACATCAAATTCTCACTGAATGACTAATAATCGCGAAAATGCATTTTTAGGCAAAATATAGGAGAATACTTTCTCAATAAAAAGAAATGTTTATGATAATAGGTCAGGTCTATTATGAAATAGTTAAAAAATCGTTAATGAACCTATAGATTACGATGAAACAACTTAAACCTATCACTACGCATTTTATTTTACTAATACTATATACCTAACCAGAGTTTAGATGCAGAAATTCATTCGAATGTCATTTATGTAACTAAACTAAAAACTATGTTCAAAATGACAATTCTATTTTTAATGACATTCCTTTGCTTTTTGCATATAATTTATGGATAAGACCCAAGAAAATAAAAATACCTGTCGGGTAACATTTTTGCAATATAATTATTTGTTTTGTTTTTGAGTAATATGCATCAACATATTACAAGAAACAATAAACAAACGAGCCATTATAAAGCCCAGTTGTAGTTCCGAGGAAACCAACCAAAGTTGGTGGTCCATTGCGGGACGTGTACTGGACCTAGATTCATCCAATTAAAAACCACATCACATCTGTTTGATGTGCGCCGGCCCCATTAAAAATTCGCACGGCGGAGCCCCAATGAGGAGCACCGGGGCGCGGTGCACGACACGAAGTTACTTCACGACATGCCACCTACCTTGTTTTCTTATGGAAATTTTTTTGGCATCGTGCTGTAGTGAAAACTCTCGTTTAATGGCAGTTTGTGAGCACATTTTCAAGTCAATTGTCAATAAAAATTTAATTGATTTCAATCAATAGCTCTGAGACATTTATTGCAAGCAAATGAATTAGTATTTTGAATAGATTTCTCTCATGTTCAGTAAGAATACGATAAATAAGTCTTACAAGCACATGTCAAATTTGTTCATTTTTATTTTTAATCAATTTTATGTTTTTCATGCTGAACAAGAAAGTTCAACTACCACCTGCATTAAGTTTTTTAATATATTGCCTAATTTTATTCAATCACAAAAATGTTGTCTGGACTTGTTAAAGAAATGTAATAAAATATTTTAATCTATATCTTTAGCAATAAATCATAATACCTAATAAATAAAATATATTAAGCAAAAAAATTAATGAACTATAAATCTGTCTAATTAACCATTTCAGTGCTAAAGAATTTTGGCACAACACAAAAAAACCATCATCACTCTTTAACAAACACACAGCTGCCGAAAATAATATAGGAAACATATTTTAAAAAATTATATTGTAAAAATTTCATTCAACTCGATGTATTTTTTTATATGGAAAAAAGTATAGTACTGAGTATTAACTTGCTAGAATTATTTTTGGGATTTATATTACTACTGTTTACTGTTAAAAGATCATCGATTTATGATGCCTTTATTCAAGAAAGTTTTTGAAAAATGAATGAGTGTTATATTTTTAGACTATAGATTTAATTGGCCGATACCCGATATGTTGGGGTTAAGAACAAAAAGAAGACAATTTTTTGATCTTACATACATATATCAAAATTCAATTCTCTACGTTGCATGATCTCTGAAAAAGTAGGTTGTGACAGGCGGACAGACACCGTGGTGATTCAATTTTGCAAATTTGGTACAGAACACTAACAATTTAAAAAAATATTTATATATAGAGGGTGGGCCATAGGCTGGTTTCTTTTAAAAATTCTATAAATTAAACATTCATTAATATTTTCCGAAGTTTTTCGATTTATTTAGAAGAGTAAAAAGCTTCCGATTATTTATGAAATATGATTAAATTTAAATCTGTACGTCGGCTGGCTTGGCACTAACCCATCCTTCCAACTCACTTTGGAAATAAATTTTTAATATTTCCCAACGTTATTTAAGCGTAATATACATATATATATTAATTTCATACCGCGGAGATATGATACTGTGTTTCTGTAAATTTTTTAAATGTATGAGCTGATTGTGTAAAAATGACATATAATTTTAAAGTAAACCAACAGATGGGTAACTTTATATACAGTTTAACAGCAAGATTTTGATATTTTTTACTGAAGACGCCACATAAAGCAGCATCTCAACTATCTTATTGTATCAAAAATTATATATCTAATCAAAATAAAATGCCAACATGGTATAATAAAAATAATACCCAAATCAGGAAATTAACTCCAAAATTGGTGGTTGTATTCTTTTTACAATTTAAAAAACAGGAAATGTGCACAAAATTAAAAACCAAGAAACAAGAGTTTAATGTTAAACAAAAGCGAAAAACAAGATTAATGAGAGAATGACCCACACAATGCGTTTGCTTCCGCCTACTACATACATTATGAATGGATAAGGTTGTTTTGGATCATTAATGATTTAGATCTGTCCAGTTCATTAGGCGGATTATCACTAATTAACTTTAGATATTCATTTTTACAACATGTAATTGAGATTTGCATAGTTAAGACTAGTAAAAATAAAAATATTCGGATTATTTGTTTAATTTTACTTTTTAGGAAATATTTGCAGGTACATAATTAAAATTAACTTAATTTCTCCGGTTTTGAGCTTAAAAATTAAATTGTAGCTACATCTTTATATTAATTTTTATTTAATTTTATGTTTTATCCGAGAGTTGTTTACTTAAATATCGTGTTTATACGGTATTTATTTGTTAATCCTATCATAAAGGTTACCGGTTGGACGGATTAGAAACAGTGACGTTTTTAAATTTTTAATATAATTAGGCGAGTAATTGCGGTGTAAATTATAAAAATGTTGAGACATAAATTCCCTTCTTTGATGTTAAAATAAAAAGATAAATTTTTGCAACTCGAGGTAAGGCTAAATAATCACCTCAATATTTGGATTGTTTTCCTTTATTATTTAATTTAAATTTTTAATAAATAACAAAAAATGTCGCTTAAATGTCTTTTTTCGTTTTTGTTTATCGTACCTAATGAACTAATAATCTAAAAAAATTGAATTACGGCGTATTTAAAGAGTCTTACTCGAATGCGTACTTGGTAAACTCTATTTTAAAAATAATAAACAAATAAGCACGTCATGATTGCGTTACTTCATGTAGATAAAAATCGATTGTAATTTAAAACATTTAACATTTTCCAAAAAATGCGTCAAAACATATCTTAGCAATTCTGCGTCATCTCCTTCTGTTCTATTTCTATAAGTGGTGACGCATTTCTATTTTCTTAATATATAAAAATATTTCATTTATTTTAAGGCTTTCTGGTATTTTTCTATTTTTATTAACTACATTTAAGTTTCATGTCGTTCTTTACCTTCGTTTAGTATTTCAAATTTTTTGACTTTATTTTGAAAAATGTCTAAACACTGAGAAAAAAGTATCTATTGAATAATTATGTTTTAAATTTTTAAAGATTTTCTTCTAAATGTACTTTAATCCGTTTTATAAAGAAAAAGAAAAACCAGGAGCTATTATCTATCTAATTATCATTTAAATATACATATACTAAATTCAAAAGTCAATCCAGAGTTCTAAATTAAATAACCTTGCTCAAGAATAACCTTCACAATTTCAAAACAAGCATATATTTAATTTTAAAATAAAAATGTTCGTGATTACGAGATAATATTTAAGTGGGAATCTTCTTGTTTACTGCAAACTTTTTGTTTTGTTTTTAAATTTTTTTAAAGTTTGTCTTTCCTTTCTTTCTAAGAACAAATTCTTCTGAATCTATTCGATAATTATATTTTTCTATTTTGCAACTAGAAGACAGAATTGATTATTATAATTTGTCTCTTTTAGAGTCACTAAGCAAGCCTCTGCATTGATAAATTATTTTAAAATTTATAACTAAATAAATGTATTGATTAATTTATTTTTTAAATTGTAACAATTATTTTTTTAGATCTTACTATTTTATAATATTTTAGTCAAACTAGTGCCGTGCCGATCATTATAAAAAAATGTATTAAGGAGCCTATATATATATAGCCTCAATTAGATGGGGCAAAATATATTATTTTTTGATAATTTTAAACAAAAATAAAATATCTAATCTTCCTTAACTTTTCATAGTAGTATTTAAAAGATACTCTATAATATATCTAAAGACATTTCTTGGACGCTTGGGAAAATGTCTTTTACGTAATTTGAAAAGTATCTGTATGTATTACTTTTTGACAAATTGTTAACACTAGAAATACCGGAGTGCAGGTCTGTAATTTTAATAATTGTCTGCACCTTCAACTTTGAACTAGCAAACTTGGTTTTTAATTGTGTCGAAATTATGAACCTTATTAAGCTTTTACATTTTAAGAGATAACTTTTAAAAAACATAATTAATTCCAGGAAGGAATTGAGTACCAGTCAAATTAATGGATCTAGGTAGTTCTACATAATGTTAAAAAATTAAATCTGCTTGTTTCATTTTGATTTCTTGAGAGATCAATAATATTCTACTATTTTAAATAGTCAAAATCATTGTTTTTTTAATTATGCGAATAAGAAGAGGTACCCCCAAAGAATTTATTATTATATTTTTTCTGGACGTTTTTTTATTATGTTTTCTAATTAGATTTTCTTTTTTCCTAGAGCTTAGACTTTACTACAAACATTTCCTATATTTAAAATACAGGCAGATGAATTGAATGAGAATTCTTCCTCAAAAATGGAAGAAAATAAAAAGAAAAACAATTTTCAAAACATATATAAATAGAAGTTAAAAACCCAAAAGTTCTAAAAATTTTCAACAGGACAATGACGCAGAAGACTGTAATATATTAGATTCGATTGAATACGCCGTAACTTTGTGTATTCTTGGATAAAAATAAATAAGTAAGGGTCAATTTGGAACCTACCTGAGTGAACTGGGTATCAGGATATCCGTAGTAGACGGCAGGTGGCTTACGATCTCTTTCTAAATAATATTGCGAATGCGGATGATATTGGGATTCGAAGCCAGCTTCATAACCCCAGGGATGAGGGTGCCTAATTACAGATGGATCGGTGTCGAAGCCCGGCCTCTTCGCCGGTATGTGCAATGGACCTGCAATAAGTGACATTTCTACGGGTCATTGACGTAGGGTCATGTTCTTAACATAATAAGGGGGATGCAAAAAATGTTGTTGAAAGCGCGAATCGATTTATTTACCTGCGGGCTGCGAACTAACACTAGCTGGTGACTCGCTCGCCGTCGAAGGCGCCACAATCTGTGTCTGTCCGGACGCCACTGTGTTCTGTTGCTGCTGCACACTATTTGTTGCCGCCTGCCCGTTCGTTTGTGGCTGTGGCACAACGTGATTACTTGTTGCCTGCTGCTGTTGAATACCGGTAGATGGCGGGCTATGACTTCCTTGTACGACTGCCTGCTGCTGCTGCTGTTGTTGTTGTTGCTGCTGCTGCTGCTGCTGTGTTGACTGTTGCTGCTGTTGATGATGTTGCTGCTGTTGTTGATGAACAACTGCTGCTGCTGCGGCCGCTGCTGCTGCTGCTGTATCTTCATACATAGCCGTTGTGGAATGTGTCGGTGTCGTTTGTTGTTGTTGTTGTGTTGCCGCAATTTGTGTATGGGGATTATGATGATGATGATGATGATGATGTTGCCCCCACCAGGCCCCGGCAGTGGCGTGCGACCCTGCCGAGACATCGTGGGGGTCGTAAAGAGCGCACGCCAGCGGGATGGTTGTTTGGGGGAGGGGTGGAATAATTACGGTTATTTTGGTAGTTTTTTATAACAACACACACGCACGAAATTAAAAATTTAATTATTTTTTTAAAATAATGTTTATTCAAGTTTTTTAAAGTTCGTTTTTATTTGATTTTTTTTGCAATTTTTTTATTTATTTTAGATAGTATGGATTTATTTTAGAATATAACAAATATTTTTGTTGAATTTGATGAATTGTTTCGGTTCGGTATCATGCAAAAATCCAAGTGCATTGCATAGGACGCATCCAAACAATTTTTGAATTGCAAAAAATAATATAGGTTTTTTTGTTTGGATTTTTTTTTTTTTTTGATTTTATACGACCCAAACAATAGCCGTTTTAATAGTCGTTTCGGTGAGTTTTTATCGTATTTTTATTTTGAAGTAAATCAGGTGTTTTTCATAGTCCATACATGAACCATATAAAAGAAAAGTCAGAAATCCGTCCGACGTATGAGAATGGCATACACACACACCGACGAGTGACGGCCGTGAGAGCGAATTGTTTTGATATTCCCCGGCCACAAACACACAAGCACAATAAGTTTTTTTTTTGTTTTTCATACATTTAATTTTACCGGCGAAATCATACGCGGTTTCGTTCGTTTCGTACGAAAATACGGCGAGCGAGAGTTACGGATACAAGATACAAATGTGTATTCGATGTGTCACGGAGGAGATTTTCAACCACACGAACACATTTTATGCACACCATGAACATGTCATCATACACGGCACACGTTACGAACAAAAACCAACACGGCACGGATTTGTTTAGTTTTTTCGTCGTCGTCGCGGAGTTTAATATTTAATTTATTATTTGATGTGAGATTAAATCAAAGAGAGAGTATAAAAAAAGAGCGCGCGCGGAGCGAGGTCATTCGTGCGGTTTTTGTTTGATTGATCAGAAATCCAAGAAACGGGGGACAGGCACGTTTCAATAATAATAATAATAATCGCATGTGAGACACGGCATTGTAGTGGTGAAATTTTTACATCCCCCCCGATTTATACATATATATATATTAATTTTAATAGAATGTTACACGGTTAGATTTTTATTTTTCCAGTACCGCAAATTATGTTTTGGTTTTTAATTTTATTCATTCATTCATATTTTTATTATACGAATGTCAGTCATATGAATTTTATTGCAACATTTGTAAACATTTTATTATCATTTTTTTTTTATTTGTTTAAGGGTCCACATTAAAGTCAAACACGTGCCCGGTAAAACAAAAAAATTTTGTTTATTCAAATTTTATTATTATTATTTTTATTCACAGTTTGGAGGTAAATTATTTATAGGATGATCAACAGGAGCGGGAAAAAGAAGCGAAAAAACACTTTCATTTAGTACTTTATCATAATTAAAATTATATATGAAATAATGTCATTATTATTAAAGCTGTACAAAATATTTTATTTTTATTGCACTAATTTGATTAATTATTTACAATATTTTTGTTTAACGAAAGCACCTTTAAGGTTAATTTTGTCTATCTTCAAGTTATATGAACTTGAAAAACTTTCACAAGTACACAAGAAATCTTGAATTTTGATTGGTCGTCTTAAAGACTTCCAAAAACTTGGGGTATGTCTTAGAACAATTTCACTGTCTAATTTCCTAATTATAGTTACTAAAAGGACAGTAAACGTCTTCTTCTAATTACTAAAACCTTACTGTGAAGACACATTATTAATATAAATAATAAAAAATAATTAATAACACTGCTTAAGAGCCGTATGCACTCTTTAACAAATTCAAAAACGAATGCCAGAACACATTTATCTAAAAAATTATTATTTTTTTTAAGCTAATACGTATTTCCTTTTATTTATTGTTTCACTGCACGTAATAATATCTCAAATATTCTTCGCCCACTGCACATTTTTATTTTATTTTTTCGGAAATAAAAAAATTTTTTTTTTTTTTGTTCGACAGAAAGTTCGACAAAATCCCTCGCGCGAATATTTTGTCTTTTTAAAAGAAAATTTTGTATATTATTTTTTATCGAAAAATCAGGTGATAAACCAGATCACGTCAATCATATTATATATGATTTTTTATCAAAAAAAGACTTGTTCTTTTCTCAAGTATATATATATATATTTTATATATATAATAAAAAAAAAGTAGAAAAAACAAAGACCAACGCTTCATACGTCCGTGTTCCGCGAAGTCTGAATTTACACTGAAAACAGATTTTTCGTATTTTCCCTTTCTTGTTCCTACATGTGTCATTTCAACTACTGAGACTTGACTCTGACTTTTAAGCAAAAGATCTCCGCGCTCGCTGTGTTATAACATACGAACAAGAAGAAGAAGAAGAAGTAGAAGAAGAAAGATACAATATAATACAAAAACAAAAAAAAATATATAAAATAAAATAACACATCCGAAGAACCTCTGAAAAACCTTGGAGTATTTTATCGTGAGAAGTTTTGTTTTTGTTAAATCCAAAACTCTCAACAACTCTCTTTTATCTCTCTTTATCAGTTTTTCCTCTCTCATATTAATTTAAGTTCGACCAAAATTCAAGACACTTGGTATCTTTAGTCTAGATGAAGAATTTTCCGACAAAATTTTCCTCCCAGAGAAAAACGTTTTTATTCATAAAATTTTCCCCCTTTTATGTGTATGTAACAAGATTTTCAAATGTACGTTCGATAGAGCGACAGAGAATCTATATATATATATATACAAAAATTTTGTATCTCAAAATACCAACAAACGACACATCGTCGCGTATATCAAGCTTCTAAGCTCGCTTTCTTATTTTGATCTCAGCATGATTCTTACACGCCTGAACACTTGTCTCTTCTTATGCCCGCCGACGACATGCTGAGCGGCTTCTTGATGCTACACGCGTGCAAGAACGAATCTTCCAAAGAGGTCCGGTTTTCTGTGTAGTTTGTGCACATGTGAACTGGGCACTAGTTCTCCTCTGAGAGTTGTTCCATAACTTTTGGTAGGCACACACCAACGGACCACAATCAAACTGAACGCGCTCTTTTTTCACGTATATATATATTAATACGTGCTGTGCGCTCCAGAGCCAACGTACTTTTACTTTCGTTGTGTGTGGACACTGTGAACTCGCCTTTAAAATGTGAAGCATGCGCACCACTTCTCCGGTCGAACACTCTTGGAGCAAAAGCAAAATAGCAAAATCCTCCATCTGGTGATGAGATTCGACAACTCGATTCAGGCATCCTGACTACCTTCAACACAGACCGAATTATAAAAGATAGTGGCCAAAACTTACGATAGAACATTATTTTAACTAAAGATACTATAGTAAAATACTCAATATATATATTCAAACTTGAATCAAATTTTCTGCTTAAATGAAAATTAATTGGCTATTTTACAAGCCCCTTTTATACATATCAAATTCTATAAATTATCTCAATAGGAAAAGAAACAAATTACATTATTTCGTGCATGAGCGATTTATAATAAAAGAAGTTGAAGTAGACACCCCATTACCTTACAAAATTCAACCCTAATCTCCATCAACAAAAGGAATTGTGTCCCTTTATAATTTTCTTCAGTTTTTTTTTTTGTTCCCCCTTGAAGGTAATAAAGTCATCAAGAAAATAATGAGAAACTTTCTTTTCATTCCGACCGTGTTTTCTTGTATAACTTGGACACGTCGTACCTGTGTAAGCATCTTGTAACTTTTGGAATAATAAAAAAATAATAATACATCTATACCACTAAAAAGAAACTTTTTTTGTCAATATATACAACAAATATATCTTAGAAGTAAATAAAAACTATAAGATACATTCCGACATTTCTCAGCCTTATATCACTTTTTAGTGTGCAAACGTCTGCCCTTTTTTCCCTGTCTTTTCGATTCTATTCGACGTTTTCTTCTCCTTCATTTTTATTTAAGATTGTTTTTCTTGGCAAGAAGTCTTAAAAAATGCTGAGCACGCGAAACCGAACTAGGGGCGGTTGTACAAGAGGTACATGAAAGGGGTTGCCTTGTCTTGATAAGGAGTTTCTTACTCTTTTCTTATACACTTTTTTTTACTTGAGTTACATTGGCTGCTACTGTTCGTATATTTTTACTGGTTCGCAATATGCCAAAAAAGGGCCTAACTACCTTCTATCATTTCAAGTCTATGGTTATCATTTGGAGGAAACTCCTGAAGACGCGAAGGACAAACAAAAAAATATGGGAAAAGGACGAATTTCGGATTTTATGGTCCTCATTATGACGATGGGACACCGAATTCGACAAGCGTTCCTCACAAAATAATGAATTCCTTTCTTCACTTTGCTCTGAACTGAATTCTTACTTCGTTTTTATCGTTAAAAATTAAAGAAAATAAAGATCTAATTAAAAACAAGCTTTTATTAAAATGCACTAAAAAACTATTGTAAATTCACCTAAACCAAGTAAAGTTAAAACATAAAATTTGCCCCAAGAAAGAAAGGGGACTTCCCGAATATTAAATATTCAAATATATATTTCATTACGAATTTATTTGGAATTTTTATTAAATGGTATATTCAATTGGCGCATAATTGATTCAATTGTTGTCATAGAAAAAAATAATACTAATAAACAAGTGGCAGATAAATTTATATAAGATTTTTTCCGTAGATTCGTAAATCAAAATGCTCAATCAGCTTCCGTTTTCAAGGCATAGTAGAGTGAAAAGTTAAAGTTATTTTGACTTTATTTGAAAAATTATTAAAATATAACAGATTATTATGAAAACTTGTAATGTGGATAAAATCAAACTGGAAGCTATTATGTCAAAGTAAGAAAAATATTAGGAATTTCGAAATATGCCTTGAAATTCAAATTTTTTAGTAATCCGATTATATATCATGCAATAGTTGTGATTGAAGACTTTGATAGATGAACATTCATGAAAAACTTGTTCGCGGCAATGTTTAGAAAAACCTATAGAGATTAGTGGTATTTGATATTTGTAGAATTAATTCATGATTTTTCAATAAAGTCTAAAATAAAGTTTTCTGTACTTTTTCTCTGTGTTTTCCTCAAAAAGTTGAGCTAATTTCACATTTTAATTTTGATATAATATTGAACATTGAATTTCTTGACGGTAAAATTTTGTCAAAATAAAAAAATTATTATTTTATCACATATATATTGTATAAAAAATAATTTCATCAACATTTTTGAAAACTGGATTAGTTCTACCAGTTTGAAGTGAGTCAAAATCTCTGTTCATATACGTAGAATTGATTCTTAGTTTTTTCTCATTTTTCTCGAAATTACTTGTTGATAGAATAAAAAAAATTCAAAACTTTATTTAGTTAAAATTTTAAACACAATTTTTTAATAACATTATATATTTATACAATGTAGCAAACGATATTTTTGATCATATGATGTGTTGCTTTGTTATAAATTTATGAAGTTAATTTTTTTCCTAGAAAAAAAAAATTTGTTTTTTATTTTTAATAAGTGTATATGGAAAATATTTAGAAGCAATAAAATTAATGTTATTTGATGAGTTACTTCTAATACATTTAATAATAATTCTATTCTTTTTTACTTACAGAAATTTTTGAAAACAATTAAAAGCGATATAACATTAATACTAAATATGATTTGAAATTGAATTCTATTCAAATAATAATAGAATAATAAATAACAGGCAATCCCCATTAAAATGTTGTTGATTTGCAATTAATTTTATCAGCTAACATTTTAAATTAGCTACAATTAAATTAAAGACAGTCAAAATAAACCATTTACACTTATATACAATATAAGAATTACATAATAAGAATTACATAAATCAAAGCAATATTTAGGAAAATTAAAAAATCATGAATATTTTCCTTTTATTTTAGTTTGTGTTTTTTATCTCGGAAAAAAAGTGATTGTAAAAGGATTTTTAAGCTGAAAGTTTTGAGATTTATAAACTTTCAATTACTTGCATTTTTTTAACGAAGTGCCTGAGAAAAACTTTTCAAAAATTTACTTCAGATATTGGTAAATGATTTTCTTCGAATATAATTTTCAATCGAATTATATGAACATGGTCAATCGTTTCAGGACTTTTGTGGAAATAAATATAATGTTTAAATATAAAATATATTAAAAATAATTTGAATAACATTTACAAATCTGGAAATTTCAATAAATAAGTATTTAAAAAAAATCAAATAAATATAATATAATAATATAGCGTTATTCCTTAATTTTGAATTGTTATAGAATGTATTTCATATGGTTTCTTTTAAGTTTTTTATTTTAAAATAGTTCAAAGTTAGAAGCTAAGACGTTTTACACTTTTTAGTTTGTTTTTTGTTTTTGTGACTATACATACATATGTATATTTAAATATATATTAGACGATGGTTAATTTGGGTACATATTATTAGTTAACTCACTTTGTGCTAATTTTTTTCTTCGAAAGCAGGCTTTTGCAAGAATTTCAAGTGGGCATATCGCTGTCGCTGTTTAACCCTGGAACTACACAGGTGGTCATATAGATCCAAACATTTTTTTAGATCTGAAATATCTCAGAATGAGTACGAATATTTGAAGCATCTGGTGTGTTGTTAAACATAAGTTTTTTTGAACTAACGACGACTAATCTCAGCTAAAACAAAATGTATAACACAAATTCTAAAAGAAAATTTTGTTCCCGAGATATAGCAATTTGCAATTATTCTAGGGTCAGTTTGACCCCCTGTGTATTTCCAAGTTCTGTACGGAAGTGTGCAGTTCCATGGTAAATTTAGCTTTAAATACATTTTCTGAAAAGCACTTTATTTCTTCAAACGATAGTTCGAGATTTTATGAAACTACCATCAAAATTTGGAATTTTAAGATGGATTACAACTGGCAACTATAAACTGAAGTACACCTTATTGTTTCATACATATGAGGTCATTTTAAGTCCTACAAAGAGATTTAAATTAATTTTAATTTCATAAATGTTGTCCAAATCCTTCTAAAAACTTTTAATTTTTGTAGAAATTTTAAGTTCACCTCCTGAGCGCGATCACGGCCCGAAATACGGCGTTACGTGAATCTGAGAATCGCATCTCGGATCGCACTACCCCTCGCCTATTTGTCTCATTCAGTTCGCCTTTATTATGCAATTTTAATGTTTTTGACACAAAAGTTTCGCCGCTTTTACCCCAGAGCGCGGGATTCCGCCACACGACTGACTTAAGACGCGGCCAGAGCACATTAAAGGAAATTTTTTATTTTCTCGTGCCATTTGCTTGTTATTGTTTTGGTCGTTAAATTGAAGGAACATAACCATTAACTGATTACAAAATATCAGAGACAAAATAGCCCCTGGAAGACCGAAAATAAAATAACGACAAAAGAATACGAAGATATATCGGTAGCGGAAAATTTCACTTTTATTTTAGCTTTCGCTTTCGGATGATCGTCAAAGTTTTATATGGCCAATAAATAGTGTCATGAACAGTCAATTATTCGTGTGTAGTGTGGCACAGAGTGCTATTATGGTTTTCTTAGGTTTATGGGTGCGAGCGGAACGCGCTCAAACGCTACAACGGTTTTGAATTCTGAACGTGTGAAAATTAGTGCTGATGTCGATTCATTATTCGCTTCTGGTCTTTGATTTTTCATTGCCGAAACAGAAAGTTTTTTTTTTGGGTTTAATGCCAAAATTAAGAAGATTTATTGCTGGTTAAATTCGCGTCAACACCTGCTTAAATATTAATGCCATTCTACTTTATTAGTCTCATACGTCTGGAATTTTGATGTAATTCGATGTTCTTATGCTGTTTAATAGGTTCAATCACCCTTGAAGGATATTCAAAGATGTATTGTTTTATCGTTTTAAATCAATTAATGAATGTGTTTTTTTACGGACAACGTTATTTCAAGTTTTTATGGTACTTAATTAACACTAAATAGTAGAAGATTCACGACGTCAGTTCATTCACATATTCTTTTAAGATGAAAAGGTGAATGTCATGTAAATAAATAGAAAACAAATGTCTATTTTTAAGACATTTACTCGGAAAACAAGAAAACTGGTGTAGAAGTGGAAAATAAATTCTAAACTCAATTTACATTTGCAAAAAACTATGATTTCATTGATATTTTTCGGTGCAATAATCGATCATTTTATAACGAAAATTTGAATCTTGAACATTTTCTGCTTTTAAAACATCTTTAGGTTTTCCATTTCAGATCAATTAATCCAAATATATCGGTTCTTGCAAAAATAAGGGTTTTTGAGAAATCCAACACAAGTAAAGGTCAAGAAACAATATAAATAAGCAATGGAAGTATCTATGCGAGGTTCTTGTTACAAAAGTCATACTTGACTCTTTAAAATATGATATGGGGAAAAAATACACGTAAAAAAGTTATTTCCCTTTAGAAATGTAACATAAAGTTTTAAATTAGTTAATACATGTCATACTCATAGTCCTTTTAAAAAATTTGCTAAATTAAGAACTTTTTGTAACTTTACCTTTCATAAAATAAAATTTATTCATATACAAAATGTTTTCCTCCATTAAATACATAGGTCATGCCGAAAATTTCCAGATATAAAAAAACCACAAGATATTTTTCATTTAATTTATTATAGTTTTTCCATATACTCCCTCCTAAACCCTATACACTTGCGCATTCGATATAACCACTTATCAAATTCATTTTACCAGCATTTCTTTGGAAGTCCCCGAATTTCGTCTTCATACCGCTGTGGTTTCACTACTGTCTGAAAACTGGTAGCCCTTTAACTTTACCTTTATCTTCGGGAACAAAAGAAAGTCGCAGAGAGCTAGGTCGAGAAAATATAGTGGGTTGGGTCTTTCTGCTTTTAGTTATAGAAAATCATTGCTTGAAAATCACGCCGCCGTTCAACTTGCATTTTGTTACAATGTTTAAATCTCATTTGGCAGCGATGTTTCAATCTCAGTGGTAAAAAAAACAATTCAACTCCTTAAACTCCCGCTGAGGAAGATACTATAAAGACACCAAGGCGGCAAGGCCAAACTTCGTACCGTTGGTGTAGTTACAGGGTGTATAAAAATATTCAGCATGACTCTCGTATTAATCCGCATATTAGTTATAAAAAGAATCAATTTTTTTCAGAATTGTAGAAACTTTTTTAAATAATGATTTTCGGATGTTCGTTAAACGGAACACGTTTAGGTATATCTAATTCAATTGAATCGATTAAAGACCACCATATATATAATTTTTTAATAAAAAGTGATACCTTTTATGGAGTGACAAAACGAAAAGACCCCTCCAGGTCAGGTGTAACCTGCTCAATGACCACCTGCTTTGCCTAACATAATTCCTTTATATATTCGCCTAGTCTAACGAAAGTGGCACTTTATTTCAGCGATTGATTTAACATGTCATTCAGCGTTTTTATTGCGACGTTTTATCACCTCTTAAACTTCCGATTTGCTACAGTCTGCACAAAGACGCCTATATCTGGAAGCCGTCGTCGGTCCGACGACTGTAGGTGTGTTCGGAACTCACCACAAATACATGGGGCCATCAAAAAAAATAAAAATAAGTGCACAAAAAACCCGATGGAAGTGTATACGATCTTTTTCGTTTTTTTTTTCGGGAATTCGGGAAGAGGTCAACTCTCAATTGTGTTTATCCCCGATGGGCCCTAAATGTTTTAATTTACGCTGAACTTTGCGGTCAAGAGGTTCCTTTTTAACAGACGGGAGAGAGCCCTCTGCTCGGTCAGATTTTATGTTTCGTCAAGAGCTCCAGAACCCATTACGCTTCAATAATTCGAGCTTCATCTGGTTTTTTGAAAAAACACTCGAGAATTGAGTTTCAAGTGGATTCTAATTAAAATGGCAGACAGTTTTGGCTAAATTTATTTTGTCTGCAAAGGATTAATGGTTTTTGTCCGGTTATGACTTGATGAAATTAAAAAAACATTTGAAGTTTAATTAGCGGGGCCGCACAATTGTTTTATTGAAACTGCATTGAAACAGACACCCGGATCTAGTAATTAACAATTCCCTCAACAAAAAATTCAATTAAAATACTCCAAGGGGAATGAACTTTATTCATTGGGTCCCAATTACTTTTTAATCTCATTCTGCAGCTCAATAGCGCGTTATTTCTTAACCGATTTTAGAGTACGTATTGAACTTTTAAGACCAGCATCTATTAGAATTTGCTTCGTTAATTTCTTAGAGTTTTCACACATTGGACAGATAAAGCGGAAAGTTTTTATGTTCGAATTTTTTCTTTTAGAAAAATACTTTAACCATTTTAAATATTTTTCATAGTTACACTGAAAAAAATACTCTGTATGAAATCCAGAATTTTTCCTTATTAATTTTATATTTTAACAATTCTCTCCCAATTTTATAAGAAAAATATCAAAATAATATGTATAGGAATCAATCCCATAAATTTCTATGATTTCCATACAAAACATATAAAATTAGTAATAAGAATATCAACTTCATAAGAAAGAAAAAATTAATGTCTTATGGGAATTGGGAATTATTTTCGTATTGTTTTGATACGTAAACGTGTAACTCAGGCGGTGTATTCATTTTCTGAATATTTCGTATCTTTTTGTTTAGGAAAAAAATTTAAAAAAATTATATCATTGTAATATTTATAGCGCCCCAATTCATATTTATTTCATAAGTAATGGAAAAAAAATAATAAGAAATAAGATTTTTTGATGAATGAAGTGAACATGTAGATATGTACCTTTATATTTATTTTCAATATTAAAGAAGAATTAAGAAAATTAATACCGTATTTTTAATATGTTTTCATATCAATTTTAACCCGTTTCGGCCCGAAATGACCTAAATTGTTTCAATTTTTTAACCACTATGTTTTTTAGGAAACAGTAAGCAATATTGTTGAAACTTACTACCTTACAGACTTTTGTCCTTCACTTCCCGAATCTGATCGCAGATTAACGCTATCTGGCGCCATTTTTAAAAAATGGCGGCTGAAAACAGAAAAAGTGGCGAATTTTTTTAATTTTGATTCAAATAATCTTAAATTAAAACAAGAAGCCATCAACGTAGGGTGCTAATTCTCTGGATCTGGTGACATAAATAGTTTCTCTAAAAGATAGGAGCGATAGTGATGGGCAATCGAATATGGCGAATTCAATATGGCGAGTTTTACGCACGATTTTTTTACTTTTGCAGACTTTTGTTTTATTTATATACCTACAGGGTTTTTGTTTTTAAATTTATTAACTTTTTTATCATTTATGAGGTTGCTTATTATGAGTATGAAGTCAGATTTCCAAATTTCAAAATGGCGGATCCAATATGGCGGGCAAAATTTCTAAAATTGATCGAATTGGGACTGAAAATTGCGTATATAGGTTTTTGAGGTCGCTGATTACAAATCTGAAATCAGATTTTAAAAATTCAAAATGGTGGATCAAAGATGTCGGATAAAACTTCTTAATTTGATCAAATCCGGACTGTAAGCTGTATATATAAATTTTTGAGGTCGCTGATTGCCAACCTGGGACCAGATTTGATTCACCAATATGAAGATCGACGATCTCATAACTCTTCTTCATTTTTGTTTTGTTTTTAATATTATTATAAATATAAATTTAATAAGAGTCTTATGATTTTGATATATTTCCTTATAAGGAGACAAAGTAAACGTATTTTCTTATAAAAATAATACGCTGCCAAAAAGTAATAAGTTTTCATATCAAAATAATACTGCGTTCATATCTGATCCATTTTGAATCAGAATCTTATCAATTTTACAGCGAAGATTTGACGTGTTTGTTTTCGGTGTACATCAATATAAATGGATCCGTGTAGAAAACAGCAGTGAAATAGTAATATTTACCTTTTACCTACAATAATTAATACTATTTTGCTGAAGTTATTTTAGCATTTAACATTAATTTCAAACATGTCCTAGAAGGAAACAATGCAGTTCTTATTAGATTATATTCTACGTCTTTTAAACTATTAAAATTACTATTATTATTAGTTTGTTTTGGTTTTCTTCCGATTACTTATTTTTTTCTTTCTACTCAGACTTAAATACTAATAGACTTTTGATATAGTCTTCAAGTATTTTTGCCCTACCATCATATGCCCAATATTTTACTATAAAAATGTTAGTTATGTAAAAAATAGTAATAGTAAATTTAGTAATTATGTTAAATAGTTGTTTTTTTCTGTAAATATTATGTTTTTGAATTAGAAAAAACTACTAAACAATTTATTTAGTTTATTTTGAATCCTTTTATATTAAAATCAACTCAATCAAAAATTTTTTTGAAAGAATGTGTTTATTATTGTACCTGATATTTAATATGATACAACACAAAACCCCTATGTAGTACAAAATGTTCACAAGATGTAGGAATTTTTTAAACATCTTCACGAAAAAATTCAAATTGTCGTTTATTCAGATTGCCCGAAATTGAAAATAACTTGGAAAATTATTAAAAAGTACATATACGAACTAATGAGAAAAATATGGATACAAACATTTTGTTTTTTTTTTTAAAGAAAAAAGTTGTTAAATTAGAGAAAATGATCTACCTACAAATTTCCTATTGGCACTTTTCTTTTATACTCATCAATAATAAAATGAGAAAGCTTGGAAATGATAATTATTCTTGATACTGTAATAATCAAATAAGGCTTACAATTTGAAAAATTTGGTTTAAAGTTCATTTGGTTCGAGCGAAATTTCTGAATGTTGTTACATAATAAAGTTTGTTAATTTAAGTAAATTAAATTGTTAACAACTTTGTAAATTTTTACACATTTTCGTTGTTCAATACTAACTACCAAAAATAATTAATTCCAATTTTCATCCCTAAGCAGGCCACATTCTTATGGTTTTCTGAAATTAATATCTGAGAAGCTTAAATATACTATTTTTAAATAGTTTTAAGCGATTTTAACAACTCATATTCTTGCCTTACCAATATTTTGTTGGCTTTGCTATTAAATTTAGTAAAACATGGTAAAAACTTAATATTTTCGTAGTTCATTAACCATTGTCAGGTCATTTTTTACGAAATTCCTAGTTTTAGAAAAATTCAGTCACACCTTTGGGAAAGAAGGTTGCTTTTGCGAGTGCTTTTTAAATTATTTTATTAATATTCTCCAAAATCGTATTATTATTGCTTTTTAAATACGAGGAATAAGAATATTTTTATTTTGTTGTAATAGAATATTTCCATTTAGGAGTCTCGCACTTTTCTTAATAATTCGATGAAGATCCAACTTTTCATATCTGGAAGATATTATCAAAACCACTATGATTGAAATTTTCACTAAACAACCTTTTATGGTAATAGAAGCAAATGTTAATTAATAATTAAATAATCTTAGAACTAGAAATGCAAATTACTATAAAAAAATTTTAGTTAATATTCAGAACTCTGTAAGTTAATCAAGAAATGGTTAATAAACATTTTTTTTTTCTTCAAAGGCCTCTATCAACATATTAACTAAGTATTGTTAATTGTTCAAAACCAACTTTATTATTTTTAACCAACGATTTTGCTTATTTTTCCAAAGTTTTTCGTTCAATGTATGGTAAGATAGAAGAGTGTAATCTTATAGTTTTTATTTAAATTATTATAAAAAACAACTTTACACTTTTGCTGACACGCAGGCATTAGAACTTTAAATGAAAATATTCTTAAATTGGCAAAAGGGTTTAATTTATTATAATATAATTTATACAAGGTGGATTTTCTCCTTTTATGAAATTTGTCCATGATAACTTGCTTGTTAATTTTTACAGTGACAAATCGAATGGATAGATAGAGAGACAGTAGTATAGAACCTAAAAGGACGTATGTAAAATTTAACTTATGCATAGTATCATATTTTAAGATTTAAAAAGACTTTTCCTGTACACGACAACTGACTTTTACAGTTGATTACTTTCTACGTGAGTTTCTAAAAGACTGTTAGTGTCCCTGTTAAAAGTTAGGTTAATAAGCATCTTCAAAGACGCCTATATTAATTCCTGAGGTCTTTTGAAAGCTAAAAGCAAACCACAAAAAGACAAGAAAAGACTCAAGAACACTGTCCCAGCGGGATACATGTTTGTATGATGTGTATATCTTCAGGTTGAACACGAGCGTCGCGTTAGTCCGACAAATTTTTTTTATAAATATTCAACATTCAAGTCGTCTCCCGACGTCTATGACTTAATCAGTCTGAGTTGCATTCGTGTTTTGTACATTAAAATAATTTTTCCATAAATCTTGGCCGTTGTCATCGCATCGGTCGATATCCGATGGCGCGATAACATCATCATCTGCATATCTCTCGGCACTGCGCCAACCATTGGGAGCCTGAAATAACCAATCGTCTCACGACTTTGTGGAAATTTATGGAAATTAAAACGGACGATCGCAGTACGAATGTCGGAAAGAACACAACAGATAATAAAAAGAAACAATAATGAAATTTATTCATTTTCATTTAAAACAGAAAATTATAAATTTTTTGATGCTCTACAGTCAGGCGCGCGGGCATCTGTCCAGGGCCCACGATCTCATTGGACGACTTTTTCGTGTCTTCATTTTCTCCTTAGTTGTTGCCTTATCTCGTTGGGATAAAATATTCTCATGCCGCCGAAATTCTAAGATGTGCCCAAGGTGAATAGATAAACCCTGAAGAATCCCTTCTCGGGCGGTATCAAAGGGAAATCATAATTTATTTCTCGCCGAGCGCAGATACCCGTTCTATCTTATTCTTGTGGCTGTAATAAGGCGACGTCGTGGGTACCCTTCATTTGCCTGGAGGCTGGGGCCAGTCTGGAACCTTGTGGGATATCTTGCAGCTGAGACTGCGATGATAACCAAAACGAATACCCCAACCAATATACATGTCAAATTGACCGGGCATTCGACCTAATAGAGCTTGGTTGATGCCTTAATCTTATATATATATATTTTTTTTTTTCTTCTTTTCTTGTCTTTCGGCATATCTTGCCCTAAATGGTTGCCGTGAGTTTTCTGAGTTTCTATATAAACGATAAAATACTTGTCTAGATTAAAAAGCTGCATATTGGACAAGATCTTTTCATGAAACACTTTTTAAGGGCCTTATTTCCTATTATAATATCTTGACAATTCTTGCGAAACTATTAAAATTATATTCCTTACTACAAAAACGGAAGCTATTCGGAACCATCCAAAAATTAAACAATAGCCCGTAGCACTAAAGGGGTGGACCAACTGTTAGTTTCTTTTTAAATTACATGTTATTTTGACACAAACAGCTCTTTCATGCTTTAAAGAATTTACAGAAACTCAGTATTATATATCCGTGGCACGAAATAAATAAACTTACGCTTGAACAATAGTAGGAAATATTGTAAACTAATTTTTTCGAGTTGAGAGGATTGGTTCCTGCAAAGCCAGCCGCTTAAATGAAAACATATTTTAAAACTAATCATATTCTTTTAGTCTTTTTAATAAATCTACATGCTTTTGAACAGTGTTTATTTTATAGCATTTTTAAAAAGATATTGAAATTGATTTTAAATTTCACTTCGCTATTGATCGTTTAAAAATTTTAAAAATTCGCTTTCAAGAAGAGGCAATTGCCAATTAATTCGCTTGGTTTAAAACTGATGTTCTAATTTTAGCCATTTAAGAAGAACAATAGATTTTATTTTCAATATTTTGAATTTACATTCCATACTTCAATCGGAATTTTGTGACATTTTCATCGATTATCGAGACAGAAACAAAATGAATGAATGATGGTAACTGAATTTATTAAAAAAATATTGATAAATACAGAGTGATTTGAAACTAATTGTTCCAACAAACCACCATACTCTCAGATCAACTCTTCACATCTAAAATCGCGATTGAAAATTTTATGTTCTTGAATGGAGGTCTACTCACATAAATCGTTATAACTTTTTTCAAGGATATTGCAGGATAATAAGAAAGGATGCGTTAAAAAGGGGACATTTTGCACTTTGCAATAATATCTTACATATGATAATCTGTGGATAAATTATTGAGATAGTGGTGCTTGCATTTGAAATTAATGAAAATTATGGGTACGAATTTTACATTTAACTTGTTATGCTAAAAAAGTTCTCCTGAAATGAATGATGGGACACTTAATTACGAATCACCCTGTATGTATGATATTCTTATCGAATTTTGGATTCAGTTTTCAATCAAATTCATTTTAGGGCCCTGTTCTGGTTATCGTATTCGAGTATTTTCAATTGTTTTTGTTTTCTACGAAAATCAGAACAGGATTCTATATATAGTATAGTATAACCATAGGGAAATAAGACTCAGATTCGTTTTTATAAATCAAACTTTCTACGGACCCATCTCTGACTTTTCCCCAAGTACTAAATTTTCCTAATTTTCGAGAACATCTTAAATTGCTGTCAGCTCTTTTTTTTACAGACTATCTCTCGACGTCCAAAAACGCCCCAATTCTATTTTGAGACTCTCGATAACGAGAAACAAGGGTAACTTTTGCCTCATCATTTACTTTCCATTACAGGAAAAGTGCCCAAAAATAGATCCAGGGAAATGGCGCGTCGTACGCAACGCAACGCAACGACAGAGGTGTATTTTCGAAAATACTTTTTTCCAAGTCATATCCAAGTCTCAGTACATTTCCCCCGAGAATAGAAGATGTTTTTAAAGAAAAACTTTTTGTTTCCACCCCAGACACATTGCATCCACCCTCGCGTTTTTCGCATTTTTTCACTTTTGATGTTCACAAATGGCGAGCATGGATTTGTTGGCGTTTTATTGGCCTCCACCGTCGAGGATGTGACTTTCTTTTCAAAATAACACTTCCTCCTTGAATGCGTATTGATTTATGAAAATCACACAGTTTTTTATACACATTTTCGACTGTTTCTTGTATGTGGTGCGGTTGCCACGACCGTCGTCATCTGCGGAGGATTTCCAGCGAATTCGGCGAGGGTGTGTCGCATCTGTTCAAAACTGTCGCTCCGTGCCACAGATACTCCTCGCAAGATACGTCAGATACGGCGAAAGGTCATTAAATAGATTGCGACTGCGACAGCCGTGGCGCTCTCCTGCCACCGCCAATTTTATTTACTTTATTGGTAAATTCGAGGAGTCGTTACGTGACTCAGAGGCGAATTTGATCAGGTTCGGTTAATTAATTAGCGAATGGTTGCTAACTGGGATGGTTTTCAGTGATAAGGGTTAACACGATGACCATGAACTGAAGCGAAGCAAAGCATCGAGGCTATTCGATTAATGACAAAAATAAATCTTACCAACTTTCTCCAATTATATACTTTATATTAGACGAGCTGTGCCCGCGTTTTGTGTTGTTTTACCTAAGGATTTCTTGAATATATAATAGCTTTAAATATCTTACACAAAAATGATACTATCAAATCATTTTGCAACTGTTGCATTATATCGCATACCTAAATCGGACTTTCAATTAAATCCGTCCCTTCAATTTTGCGTGATGAATGCTCAAACAGACAAACAGAATTTAATCCGCCATTTCAAATTTCCAAATTTTGATAATGGATTCCAAATGGGAAGTTCCGAAATGCCTTTTGTCCTATTAATTTTTATCAAATTCCTTTGAATTTTAAAAACTTTAGTCGCCATATTGGATTCGCCATGTAATAATAAATTCAAAATCAGTGCTCTCGAAAACCCCCCAGTAAATATTTATGGTAATACTATTATGTTCTATAATATAAACACTTTTAAAAAAAATCGTAACTTAAAAACTATATGATAAATAAGACTCATTTTATTCGTCAAGTAATTCTCTAAATTTGTGTATGTATATATTTTTGTTGAATGAACCGATTTAAGAATAACGAAATATAAAGTTAAAACACAATAAGCTTAGAGCTTACTAGCTGTCGGCATCCGTTCATTTAGACATAAAATATACGAAAAAGAAATGAACTCTTAATTGCTTGTGAAGTTTAATAGCTTTAATGGGTTTCAAAAAAACTTGGCAAGCATAACCATATGAAGAATTTTAAAACATCTACTTTCAACTTTAGAACGTTTGTTTTTATTATTTTTCTGTGATTTTGTTGATATGAGCTATGAGCTGTCAAAAGAAAAACGTCATTTTTAACTTTAAGCTTCCATAAGTCCTAAACTAATGACCGTACAGTAATTCGTCAGATGTCATTAGAAAGTTGAAAACATCATATTCAAAAGTCTTTCACTAGATTTTAACAAAAGTATTATTTTTGTATTGCATCTTCAATATTTTGATCACGTTAAAACTCTATTTTCTGACATTTTTTATTTTGAAACAAATGGCGGGATCACCAAGGTTTCCACCTTTTTTATATATAAAGATATAAAGATAAATGAATTCCAAATATGTAAATTGCAAAGTATAATGTACAGGCTTTAAAATGATCTTTTTTTCTTCTATTTTTTTGGGTGATTCCATACAATTAAATTTTTGCTTTTTCAATTAAACATAATAATTTATTTGAGATTTAACACAGGTTTCTGGATAACATTGAATATTTTACTAAAGGAATCGTATTTTTTTTTCCACAAGTTTGAATTTACACAGCTTTTCGAAGAACGTATCTACAATGTAAAAAGAAAGTTTGATGTATGTACAAAAATAAAATTAAATCAAATATTCAAATCCCAGATTTATATCAAGTCAGGGTTGGGCAGGTTATAACATAGTAAAAGAAATCGAATAAAACGTCTTATCTTAAGTTTATATACCCGAAATGGACCACCAACGAAGAGAATTTTAATCAAATTTCTGCTCGATGATAAATGTATAAAGTCAGAACTTCTGACAGGCCGTTTTTCTTATTTTTTTAAACCTTTGCTTAATTACACAGAAACTCATGTTAATCGGAGAAATCTTCCCAGCTTAAGAAAAAAACAGAAATTCCGTCGACCGGCTTTCGGCTAATGAAGCTCAGCTCGGCTTAGCACAGCTCAACTCAGCCGGGTGGAAGAGGTTTAATTGGTGGGTAAGGCAAAGACCTCCTCCTTCGGGCCGACGGCGACCCAAGCCGAACACCTCCGCAGCGGGCAAATGGGAAAGTGTGACGCGGCAAAAGGTACTCGAGACTTCAGCCATCTTCGTTTTTTTTCCATCTTTCTGATAAGAAATTGAATAGTAGCAGCAAAAGCCGCAGTAGCCGGCATAATGAACTAATGAATATTCACATTAAGATGAATATTTTAGATATTCGGACTCACCGAACGCAGTAGCAAATGACTACAAAATGCTGAAAGGTTTATATATCTAAAGTGCTCACAACCTGCGGACCCTCGGGCTTGAGATAGTTCCACTTTCAGACATCTTTCTTTTTTGGGCGGAGTAATATTATTTACTGCTAAGAATGCTGAGTCCGATAAGGGTCACCGTACTCTCGCTAGAATCGTTTTCTCGTCTAAAACTTTTCATGTATAAAAGAGGGAAAATGTCCAGCGAACCCATTAGCCCCCAAGGTGCAAGCGTCGTCTCAGTGCTAAGTGCTCCTTTGCGTGAAACGAACCCACAAAAAGAATATCGCATGCATTTCGGTCATTACCGGCCATTGAGGAACAAAAATGACCACTCCGAGGAGATGAAATCCCACCACTACCACTCCCCCGTGAATGCCCTAAATGGAGAAACTCTGTAATCTCAATGCACGCACACACTCAACCAACACCGGACGCAAAGACGCAATTATTAATTTCATCGCTGAGCGACCGGTTTCTAAGACGCACCATGGAATTTTTCGTGATAAGAAGGACGCCTTTCGCCGTCTTGTGGTCAGCCATGCTGCCGCTAATTGGCAACTCAAAGGGAGCCGGATCTCGTCGAATTAATTTACAACTTTTTGCGATTTTGTCTCAGCGGTAGTAAGTGGTGAAAAACAGAACTGCTGGGATAAGCATATTAAGTCGGATAAATTATGGAAATTTTTATATACTCCGAAATTGTGTGCATACACGATAACGATTGTATAATGCAAATTGCAGTTAATGCAGCAGATTCTTCGGTTACTAACTTTTAATAAAATTACAATTTTAATGTGAATACCTCGAATAAAGTATTGAGTTTAAGCATTCAATTTCAAAATGAACGACAGATATTGTCTAGAATTAAGAAAATAAGGATTTTCAGAAACCCTGCTCTGTAGGCTAGTTAAAAGTTTAATTGAAGACCAGAACTCATGTCCTGAATAGCTTAGGATATAAAACTTATTTTCTTTTTAAATTATATAATTATTCTACCCCATTATTTACTACGATAATTACCTCAGTGTCTCGTATTTTTAACTTTAACTTTAACTCTGTCGACCTTCATTTGTCTAAAAAAAATATATTTTCTGACTCTTAGAACTGAGTTTTGGGTACATATTTTTATTTATAGATTATTTCGAATTTTTGCAGCCGTTTTATAAATTAATGAACCTTAATCTAAAATAAGGATCCAAATTTTTAAAATTTCGTAATATTTTGTACAGCTTTGATAACGACTTTTTAGATAAATAGGTCTCTTACATACCGTATGCGGAGCTTCCAAAATTTCCGTGATGACCCCGATTAAAAAGCTGAAATTGAAATTAATAATGTATAATTTCTTTTCAAATAAATCAAATTTAAATTTTCAATCAAGAAATTTTTACTACAATATGCAAGGTTAGTTTTGCATTAATTTTAAGATTATAAACTTAGATTTTTTTTATATAAACCCTCTTTTAAAAGCTTTTATTTACAATAACTTGCTTTATTGTCTGTCTGGCTAATACAAAAATTGCAAACAAATTTTTGACTAGTTCTAATGCAGGTAGAACTTTGAAATTTTGCGTATGTACATAAATTCCGTGACAATGCAATATAGTATTCATATATGTATAATATTGTTCTAAATCCAGTATGGCAGATTACCTTTTTCTTCATAACCCCCTTGATATGGATATCAAATGAAAGGGTTTGATGCATAATAACATCGCATAAATTGGTGGGTAGAAATTATACAGAGCTAAATACTAAAAAGTAAAAAATAAAATTTTTTATAAAAAACTATTTTTTAAGAAAGACTATTATTTTAAATTAATGAAGACGTTCAATTGAGCAAATAACTGTGCAATAATGTTATAAGACCAGCTTTTAGTTTTCAGATGTATGAATTTAAAAATGTTAAGATGTGTGAAAGAAAAAATGTTCAGTTCTTTCAGCGACGTACAATTTTATTCCTACACAACAGAAGATGTGATTTTCTGATAAGAACAAAATTATTTTTTTACTTCTTACTATATATATAAAATAAAAATGTTTGTCTTCATGTCATATTTTAGACGAAATCAAATAATGTAGGTACTCTTCCAAATATAAGTTTTAAAATTATAACATTTTCGCCAGTTCAAAAGTATATGTTGCCTCTATGGGATTATACCTTGAAAACCGAAAAAAGGAGTGAATCAGAACGAAAGTAATTTGAATTTTATATACGTATACACGTAGGAATCGCTGTTTAACACAAGATATACCGAATCCGTCAATTTGATGAATTCCAGATTGGACAATACGAGGATATGTGCTTGTAAATACTTTATCCTTAAGGCTTCTAAACTTATTTTTTCAAAATCCTTAAAGATCATACAAAAAAGGTTCGTTGATCTAAAGTTAATGGCTTAAGAAATAGAGGAAAAACATATATTTTATGGGCTTTATCTTGTTACTGAATAAAGTAAATAAAAGAATAATACATATTCCGAAACAGTCATTTAAAAGTATTTATATGGGGATCGATATGTACATAAAAGACGAGATATATAACGAATTATATCCATATTTGTTATAAAATTCAAGTTTCTACGACCAACAGTGAGCAAAATTGGGCAAAAATTCAAAAACCAACTTTCTCCGAATAACCTATATCTACCCATATCTGATGACTAAAAAAATGATTTAAAGTCAGTTAATAGAATGGGCGACTTGAAATCAGCCAATCTTCCTGGTTGGTTTTAAAAAAAGTAATTATAGTAAAATTTTAGAGAATAGACTTATAGCGTACCACCAGATACCTACTTAAAATTCAAGTCCATATTAAAGTGATCCTCTGACTTTTTGCGAGTGTAAATTAACGGAAAACCTATCTGCTACTTTGAAATTTGAGACAACACCACTTTATATAATAACTCGACTTTTTTTGTGATCGCCGATTTCGAATATCGTATCAATCCAAAATAGAGGGATCTACACAACACAGTACACAAAGAAGTTTTTGGGGCCTCTGGGGTTAAATCTCATGCCGATGTGAAGGAAGTTACTCTTCTAATAAAATCGGCCTATACGAGGGTAGCCATGAACCACAACCAACTCTTAATATATTTTAAATTAAATAATAATTAATAAAATAACGGCAAAATAAAACTGATTCAAGCCCGCTATATGTTAAAATATTACGTAACAAGTAAACAAAATTGTGTTTTTTTAAACTCAAAACTAAGTATGTTTGGGTACCATTTTCTACAAGAAACCTAAAATTTGCGAGATCTCCACAAAAGAAAAAAGGGAGGGCGTTTGCATTTGCGGGTTGTATGGAGATCCAACAAAGTTTAAAAAGTTCGTTACCACATCGGTTCCTCCATCTTGAAATTGAAAATTTTTGCATGGGATTCAAAATCAGCGATACCATAAAACCCTATATTGCTATTAAAACCTATTGCTAAATTTTTGGAATACTTTTGTCCAGCTAGTTTCTGAAAATTGCACTATACGATACGATGAACAGAAAGATAAAAAAACGAAATACTACTGATAAGGTTCAGGTTTTATTTAACTTTTGATACAGAACCTTAAAAAACGATATAATAATAAGTATTGAGCAGTATCTGTATTAAAAATGTGTGCAATTTTGAGGTTTTTGGAACTAAAGCATTTGCTTCTCAAAATGTCATGTTCGTTCATACATTTATGGCTTATTAATATTCATACCCCTAAAGATAGGGAAAACATGAATGAAACCTGATAACACATAATTGCTATATGCATATTTAACAGGTTGATTCTCGTTATATAATAATTCATACTCTATTTTAGCTACACAAAGAATTTACTCGTAAAAGTGGCCATATAAAGCTGAGGGGAAAATAGTTCAAAACCGCAACACAATTTGGACCTCTAAAGCCGCAACCAACAACTTTCCTATCTCTCAATGTAATTAACTTTACACGAACGAGGCGCAAGATCATTTTAATGGATAAATTACGAGATGAAAGGAAAAAAAAAGTAAGATTCACAAACACTTGCTTCTCACAATAATTAGTTACAAATAATTTTTAGTGCTGTAGTAATTCGCAACAATGTTGCCGCATTTCATACAAAAATGCATCATCTAAGGCGGCGGCTTCTTTATTAATTTCTTCTTGATTTTTATTTTTATTCTTTATATCCCCACATTTATTCTGAATCACATTGCGATGCAGTTGCACAGTCGTACAGTTGCCAGTACGAAGGAAACCAGTTTGTTCTCCATCACTGCGTTAATTTGCAGAAACGAGTTTTAATCGCATCCGCGTAATCCCTGCCTGCATGCGTTTCATTCGCTAAATGCATTCAATCTGCGCACGATTCTTGAAACACTGCTGAACGGGCGGGTTTTTCAAAATGCATGTCTTTAGGTATAAAGGCGACATGAAGCATACTTGTAAAACATGAAGGCACTATAAAATTCACTTCTTTTTCATGTCCATCGAGCTGGTATTTGGTATTTAAAGGCCCTTGCAGCGGAATCTCCGCCTATACTATATAATCCGCCAGTATTCAACTATTCGTTTTTTATTTTTTTATTTTTTGCTTGAGGCTCGGCTTGGCAACGCTTAAGAAATTTCATCACGAACCTGAGAAAAGATCGAGTCGCGCCGCGCGCAGCTCTTCCATTCTAAATTTGTTTCAAAATTTCGGCCTGTCGCCGGTGACTTGCCCCAATGTCAGACGCCTCGAAAAGATACACACCACGACGAGGAGTTTAGACGTAAAATTCATGCACCAGTTGGCATCTTCTAGAAACAAAAACGAAAATATAATCCAGAAATTTTCACAGTGCGGTTTTCGAAAAACACCGGCAGACATATGCTCGTCAGTTGGCCAGCCAGAAATAATTCCTCCGGCTGGGACGAGCTTTGAATTAACAAGATGTGCCGACAAACATTTATTCTTGACTCTCTTCGTCTTTTTTAATATTTTTGGGAAACAAAAGGGAAATTGTCTTTGTCGTTTTTCATGTGATGACACTTTTTTTGGATATCCTGGGATTAAGGTCACACAATGACACGGTTGCTGAGAGATTTGAAGACGAATAGCAAAAAAGAAAAAAATAAGGAGTTTTTGCATATTTGAAATGGATAGTGTTTTTGCCCGCTTATGAAGCTCAAACGGCTGGACTAATTTTAATGGATAAAGTGATAAAAGAATCCAAATATACTTAATAAGTTAGGTTTAATAATTGAAGTTGTCAAAAGAAAATAATTTGCATCGTTGTGCAAGTTTCATATTCTAAAAACTCAAAATTAATATTATTATTACTATTACTAAATGAAAATCTTAACGGAGAAATCAGATTATTATTAATTATAAAATATTTGATATATTGACAATATCCCTGAATTCTCTGTTGCATTTAGCTATAGTGCATAATTTTGGAATTATTTATAAGAAATAAGGGGTTTATAAATGTGAAAAATGTTGTCATTATCTCCCAGAACTTCTGACCAAATGTGCGACTTTTCCATCATATTGTGGTTGGATTTTATGAATTGGTTGAGTTAAATAAACCATGTTAGTCGTGCCAAATTGACGAAGTTATTGGACTACATACACTATAGAGATACATTTTTTTTATCAGAAATAAGAACAAAATACATTGTAAAATAAAAGTAAAAAAAAAAATGATTAATTTTCACACAAAAATTAGTTAAAATTAATTTTTTTAAGAACTTTTAGAATCAGAAGAAGTACTTACTACCTACATAACATGTCCTAAAACATTTTGATCTGTACATTACATACATTAATGTTAAAATGTTTTTCAAAAAGTAGATTTTTTTACATTTTTTTAACTTTAAAATCCCTTCTTAAACAGAAACTTGATAGAAAAATTTTTAACCGAAAAAATCCATAAAAATCACCTATTTTTCACTAATTTAATAAAAGAAAAATTCCACGGTATAAAATGTAAAGACAAGTGTCATTACTCAATGTATAGTAATAATTAAAATTAATATTAGTACGTTTCTAAAAGTTAAATTGTGGGTCTTTGACTGCAGAAATTAACACTAATTTTATTTATTGTGACTTACTAAATAAGTAAACGCAGGCGGATTTCTGATTATTTTTTAATTTAAATGTTTCCTTTTGCTTATTTCCTTACCTTTGGTATGATTATAGTACTGCCGACCTTGTAAGCACCTCCAAAGTAATTCTCATTACTCACTTCTGAAACAAAAACAAAGAATAAAATTACGTTACTTGTATATAAGATAAAATTAGGGTCTAATAAAATGACACTACAAAAGCTTAATTCCAATTGCAGATACTAAGTCAATAACAAGATAAATAAAAATTCGGGGTTGTCGATTAATTGCAAAAACTGTATAAAAATCACAAAAGATAATAAATCCCTTTTCGAGTTTTCATAAGTATGATAAGAGTGTTATCATTAAAATAATAATAACTATATTATTGTATAATATACTTTATTAACAGATTTTCAAGTATTGTATCCATATAATATGTCTTAAAAACTATATCAGTTCTTTTCAGACAGGTTAAACCAGCTTTGAATGTACATACATAATTTTTTATTAGTAGGTAAATAAAAATAAAATATCTAAAAAAGTCATCCTTTTGAATTTATATCGAAAAAAATTAAATCATGATTAAAACACAAATTTACGTTTTTATAAAACGTAATAAATTTTTCTCACATAGCAACAAAATTTAGCTGTTACTACGGAGTTCTGAATATGAAATATATTTTTATTAGGAGAGTTTTTGCTCTACGAAAAAAATTTTAAATCATCATATACTCCAATCGATCTTTAAAAACATGCATAAACGTCATGAAACATTTTCGAATTGCCGTTGAATCGGCATTTGAGTCAACTTTTAACAAGAAGATCTACTTTTATTGTTACTTTCTATAGCTCTTACGACAAAGAATTACAGAAAATACAAAACGGCTGATTTTTACATTTAAACTTGACACCTCTGACGTCTTAAATTTTAAGTCTTAAGTAGGGTCAAATGATGGACCCTAATGACCTTATATTCGCCATTTTAGTTTCTGTATGTGCCATGTCTGTTGAAATATTCTAGTCTATTACTAATTCATCATTTCGAATGTTTTTCATTTTGCAGGACATCGTTTACTCTTTGAAGTGAGCCAAATTTATGACATTTACTTTTCATTGACAATTGTTTTCAAAAAAATAAAATGAATGATAATAGGTCTGTCTGGTAACTTTTGGGTAAAAATTTCTTGAGTAAAAATCTGGTAAAAAGTTTCATATGGTAGTGGGGATAAACATCAAAAGTTACCAGACGACTTCCAGTAAAAATTGGGTAAATCTTACTTGTGTATGTAAATTGTCAAACGTGATCAAGATGTTAGAGGGAAAACTTATGGATTTATTTAATATTTTTGAAGATTTTGAAATACATATGTTTTTTATTTATTTAAACAATTTTTCAATAACTTCTTCTTCTATCTGAATCGCAACGCAAAATTAAAACACACAAATGACAGATGACACAGTGACAAGCAATCGGTGATTTTACCCAAAATATACTCGGTCTCCGCAGCGTGGGTAAATCTGGTAAAAATTGTGTAAGAGGGGAAGTTCTGTCAAGAGCACAGTTTTTCCCCTCCGTGAGGTTAACAGACACTTTCGCGTAAAAATTTTACCCGCAAGTAAAAACTTTATAGTTACCAGACAGACCTAATATTTATTTAAATTTTTAAACTTTGACTGTATGAATTCATAAACAAATCTTTTCGTTGACAGAACTCTTATAAAAGTTTGAAAATGGATTCAATTAATTAATTTTTTCGTAATATGTCAAAACTTGAAATTTGTACATCAGAGTAAGGATAACACCTGGAACTGCTAAAGCATCAGTAGTTAATATCATTTCAGGAATCTATTCCATATTGTCACTTTAAATTAACTGATATTACGTTTAACACGTTCAATCCGGCGTGTACCACCGGTGGCTCACAGGCAATAGTCCATCTGGCGGCGTGTACCACCGGTGGCTCACATCACATCACATGTTTTTTTACTTGAAAAATTGAAGAGCTCATTTTTACAGGTAGCCTATGATAGACTTAATGTTTTTACATATTTATTTGTTTTTATGGGTTTTTTTTTAAATATTTTGTGCAAGGCGCCGCCAGATAAAGCAAAATACGATTTTTACTACCACCCGATAAAGTGAAATACAAAAAACTGCGCCTGCGTCAACGTGTTAAACGCTAACGTACTTGATTTGTATGAAAAGTGAAGACTTGTCAAGGAAAAACAAATTCCTGAAAAGTCTTCACATAAGAAAACTATCATACAAATTCGCTTTTCGAAAGCTGAGTGGGCACACGGTTCTGAATGAGAAAAGAAAACCACATATCTCATTATTAAACCATAAAAAGTATGTGTTAGTACATGCATATGTATACTAGGTATATATTATATGTATTTCATATTTTAACACGTAGCAAAATTTTAAGAAAAACAATTTTTTCCATAAAAACTTTATCCATGAGAACAATTGAATCCCTTCCACCAGCTCCGATTTCCTTCCACTCGCCTTGAGTTAAAGTTATGCATGAGCTGAGTGCTCCTTTTTTTAGTCCCCCCATTATATATATACGTTTTTTTTTATCCTAGCGCACATTTATCCGCACATAATCCTGGATCTATTCGGGAACCTACAGGAGGAAGCTTTTCCCGTGAAGATACGTGATAAGGACGTACACGAAATCTCCCATTTCATGAATATATTTATTTTCTCTCCGGCATTTGAATACATTGGAAGATTGCAGATTGGGAGCAATGTACCGTGAAAGGCACCCATGTGAATATATTTTATCTCTGCACCGTTCTCCTCTTTTCTTTTCCCTTTATCCATCGTCCTATATATTTTTTTTTTCGTTCAAGAAAATAATGATGAAACACTTTTCGTAAGAAAAGTTAGATTCTTATTCTTTGAGACAGTTTGATGAATTTTATGTGAAGATGAAAGGGTTGTTATGATATTTTGTATTATTTTCTAAACAAATCCCAACTATTACTTCGATATGTGTATATGTATGTACATATATATGTATTATATATCAATTATTAAAAGATACATATATGTTTGTTATGTTCATGAATTTGTCAGAAGCTTCTGGTCAGATTTTCATGAACTTTGTTATATTTAGCTATACAGAGTATAGCTGTCATTTGTTGTAAATGTCAATGCCATTTTTATTCGATAAGACGTAACAAATCATTATGGAAAAATAAACACGCAACCATTCCAAACCGTAATGTTATCCGTTTTCCTTCCAAACCTTCAAGATATTAATGTTGAAGACTTGTTGTTTCAACAGGACGGCGCTACATGCCATACAGCGACCGAAAATATCGATTTACTGGCAGGACAATTTTACTGAAAATCTTACTTTAAGACATGGACCTGTCAATTGGCTGCCAATATATCGTGATATTTAAACTTAAATATTAAATGTTAATAAATTATCTTACGAAATATGTATGCTCACTTACTCAATTTTGATGTGTTCTATTTGAATTCAAAATCATTTGAGTTAAAGTTATGTTGAAAAAAGATTATTCTCAATCTAACTAAAAGACTGCATTAAGTAGCGAACATCGAATTCATGGATGATAAAGTTGACAAAATATCCAGAAATATTGTAAGTTAAATGTATAACACCAACCCTTTGATTCTGCAAATAGGTTAAGTTTTTATATACTTACTTTTTACGGTACACAATTTAGAAAAAACGATATTTTGAAGCATTCAGCTCAAATGTATTCAGCACTTTAAAAAAGTTTTAGTAAAAATAAACCCAATCAAGCTTATAAGCTATGTATTTGTTTTCAAAATCAAAATGGCGGATACAAAATGGCTGGTTGTCAAATTTGACGTGAGTTTTAGAAAACTGACCCTAAAGTACGTAATATTTAAATCCAACTACTCTTCGACTTTAATTATATGTATACAGTATGTATACATATCAACATACTTAATTTATTATCTGTAAACATCAACGGGATAATCATCGCCGACTTTAGATATCAAATCATGTAATTAATACAAAATGAAATTATTTCATAGTTTACAGAATATTACAGGTTTTTTCTTTTTTGTATTAAAACAAAATCGATTATTTGAGTTGTTTAGCTGTGAGCACAGCTTGAAGTTAATTGAATTTTAACTGCATTTTTATTGGCGTTCGATTGCCGCTCTGAAGTACCTTTAAAAGTTGTTTAATTGATTTGTTTGACCAACCCCAAAAGGGAAAGCAATCTTTGTTTTCTTAAAAGACATTTAGAGGACAAGAAAACGACCGCCAAACGGTCGAAGTGTATACATTCAGCGCATAATCAATCAATCGTGAAAGCACTTAATTAATGAAGTAAAAGAAACAAACCTTGGAAATCCTGTAAGAAGATAGAAAATCTAATGAAAAATTGGAAAACAGTGTCGTCGTTTTTTGAAATTTTTTGTCTTCAGCAATTCCCTTCCCCGAAACGACTTGTTTACTTTCGCTGTTATTTGCCTGTAATTCGACTTTATTTTCAATTTTACATAAACAAAATGAGTGAAATGACGCAAACATGGTAATAGACATGTGAGGTTTTATTGCCGCGCCCCGAGACACCGACACGCGGCCAGGGCCCCAGAGAGGCGTTCTGAAGACGAGTACGAGGTACCATTTTTGGTTCGAGTATCTTTGGTTCTATTCGGTTCGGCTGGCAGCTCCTCAGACCGATAATTATTGCATATCAAGGGAAATGAAGTGCGGGACAGGCAGGAAATGGCTTCTTGGGATTCCGAATCATGAATCATGATTCCAGCGAACCATAAACAAAATCAATAATTTATCCTGGCAATAAGGTTCGTAGGAATGCGCCGCCTATTTGGCACTTCACAAGGATCCACATAAGTGTCCTGGATCTATGTTCCGCTTATGCTCTAAGAGTAAGGGATCAGGCAAACATGTAAATAACGCAGGAAGCACCATGTGAGCCACATTTCATAATCGCCTCAAATAAATGGAAAACATGTCCACTCCATTAATTTTCCTGCTCGGAGTTTGTAAGTGGACCCCTATACTATTTATGTTATATAGGCACACCCAGTGTGAATCGATCACAACGTTTTTTTTTTACACTGCTTTCTTCCTACCCTGTGTAGGGTGTGTTAATATTCTTACTATCATTTTTTCCAGTTGGTTATTAGTATCCTTCTTAGAACTAGGTATATTATGGTTCAGTGAATGCTTTCTATTTTTTTTTTTTTAGCTACTTAAATATTCAAACATCCCCATGCAATAATTCATTTCGTAAGAGAAGGGGAGGAACTAAAAAGGATCAATGGCCACGATGTTTTTAGGGACTTCTTTCCCTCAGCCCTTAATTTGGTGTGGGGTTTCATGTTTTTCGGCGAAATGTGAGGATTTTCATGTTTGCTTTAATTTTACGGCCTAAACGATTGTTACCCTACCCCTTATATTACACTCGTGACTTGTATCTACAATATTTAAACACAAGATTAAAATCAAACAAGTGCATCTTATTAAAAACAAATCAATAAATTATTATTAAATATACTATCTGAAAAACTTGCTTTGAATTTGGTTTATCGATAAAAGAATCAAAATCCCCTGAAGAGTATTTAAAGTTAAATATCGAACACGTTTTTCGTATAAATTATTTTTTAAATTCAGACTAATAATAATAAAAATGTCTTTATAGCTTGTTAACAAAACTAATTTGATTAAAAAAAAAGGAAACAAGTCTTAAGAGTTTTGGTTTTAAATTGAACTCAAATAAAATGCAAAAGTAATAAAATCTCCATGACAACATAGCTTAATACAAATACATGGTACATGATAAGACACGTAACATGACATGAGACATATACATATATTAAAAATTTATCAGTTAATGCAGCGACTTAGTAACGTTTATATTCCAATGACGGTTTAAAAACAGCGATTCTAAGAACTCCCATATACCAATTTACACGATATTTTTTATAGCCAGGTTATAATAGGCTTTCAATTTCTTATAGCGTATAATAACACAATTTTGACTTGAGTACTATTCAATTGTTTGTATGGAGATTTTACCGTCTTCGATAAGATTTTAATTTGAATGAAATGATATTCATGAAAAGGCTCTAAGATATAATTTAATTTTGGTTGCCAATCTTTCATAGCTACGTCATCCTATTTTTATTGTTTTTTTTGTCCCAAAAGTGCCAAAAGTAATATAATTACAAAAACCAGAGCAGAAGTAAAATCAAATTACAGCGCTCCTCAATTCCTATCCAAATTGGATTTCATTAAAACTTTTCTGCACATCGACGTTGGAAGGCAAAGACGTAGTTATTCGAAAAATTTAATTAAACTGAATTCCGCCCGCCCTCCTTCGTTGGCAAAAAGAAAATAAAAAGAAAATGAGACGAGGCCTGGAAAAAAGAAAAATCTCTTCTGTAAGTTTGTCTTATTACAACTTGCTCCTTAAATGGAATTGATAAAGTTTTCTTTGGGTGCTGTCGAGTTCTGGAGGCGGCGACGGCGCAAAAAGTTTCCAGTTCTCTCCAGAATTAAGGGGCTCAGTCTATTGCAATAATAAAACTTCGAGGGGGGAGGACAGGAGTTCGGGGGCGCAAAAAATTTCACCCACGTCCCGAGATACGCACACGTGCACGACGCGGCCCCGGGAATATATCCCGATTGTTTCTCTTGCTCCTGTTTACTATTGTCGGGAACAGCAGCCGCCGTGACGCAGCAGCGCGTTAATTTAAATGAAAAACGCCGTCAAGTGAAACTAGGTCACTTTTCGAAAGTTGCTGCCATCCGTCGCATCGTCGTCTATCGGCCAATTTTGCCTATTGAGACCCAAAATCCTGAGAAAGGGTTAAAACTCATAAATAAAAATTCGAGAAAAGGATCCGAGACGGGTTTTTTTTTCGTTTTGCCAACTGAATCCTTTTGGCACGGTTCCTGCAGGAAAAGTTATGCTCTCTAGATGGGACGGGAAGAAAAACGAGTCCAGAATTATTGCTACTGCCTTTCAAAAAAAGCGGACACAGGACGTAAATTTTAATTTTTTTTTTATTCCTGGTTTTTTTTTTGTTTTTTTTTTTTTTTTTTTTGGAAATCGGGCTCACTCTGGATGGTGCCATAAAATAGAGTGAAAGCAGTCCCACGGGCTCCTACCCAAATATTTTCCTTGTCGACTATTTCAAATGCATAAATTCTAGGGAGATATTTTTACGAGAGTTCCGAAATACGCGTCACGTCACGTCACGTAAGAAAGCGGTGGCGTATCTTTGGATTGCATGAACTAAAATTAAACGCTGGGGAGGAGAGGTGGTGATTTTTAAAATCACATAAAATCCTAGATATATTTGTCGGGACTGTAGCTTGCATATGTCCAGTGATTTATGGCCCCAAAGAGTGCTAGATGATTTCGTTGTATTCTGAATAAAATTAAAGACACAAAATTGTTGGGGGAAAGTCCATTATGAGGATCTTTTGTAATGTTACTTGGTTCGAATGAGCCCTATATTTTATTATCCAGCAAAACCAAGCTATTCTGAAATTAATGAAAAAAATTATAGTTCGTTAATGATATCAAAAAAGAATCGAAAATGAATCAGCTGTCTAGCTATTTGGACTTTTGCTAGTGAATCATTTTAAACGATTCTTTACTAAATTGTGAAACTCTTGGGAATAAACGAAATAACTTCTGCGAAAACTAAATCTATATTTCTATACTAATCTATGTCATGAAGCATGATATACCACATAACACGTGATATGTGACCTGACTTAACCTGACAACAACACAAGACATAGAAGAATATGTCACATTTGTTACAAGTGACCAATAATATTAAATATAAGATAGGGAAATTTATCTTGAATATTAGACCTTGATTTGAAGATGATTTCAGGAAAATATTCTGTTTTCATTTGAGTTTGAAAGGATTCTTTTTCTCTTCCAGTTATTGCATTAAAAACACACTTTTTACACCTACTTTTTAAAAACATACGTTGATTTAATTTAGCTTTCTTTAAGAGAATAGTTGAATTACTTACGAACGAAAATTTAACTCACTTAAAATTTAGATTTCACAAGTACATAAAAAGAATTACATTCGTTTTTTCCCAAAAGTTTCAGGAAATAATAGAATATAGATATATGGTATATTTATAAATTGGTTCAGCCGTGGTGCGTTTCATTTGTACTCATATTTGGCCCTCATACGGCTGAGCGTGCGTACGTTAAAGTTTTCTACAAATTATTTTTACCCAGTAGGACGTCGTGCGGCCGTTTGATATTTTTCAAAAATACTACGGACCACGTGCAGCCGTTGCACCGCTACGGCCAAGGTGCAGTCGCCGTTCATTTTTCTTCAGTTTTTAAAATTAATTATAAACCAAACTGATGAAAGAAGATTAATTGTAGTCTTTATAAATTTATTAATTTATATTTCCACTCTAAAGGGGATTTACAAAGAGAGAATATTTTGCTCTTTATTTCTACATGATATGGATGTGGATTTTTATCGGAATTAGAAGTAGGAGAATTTAAAAAACTTTTTAAATTGATTTAGTAAATTTTCTTGTTTTCGACAGACATAATTAAAATAAAATAATAATAAGCTTTTGTATAGTATTTGCAACTTTCTTTAGATATATACTTAAAAGGCGTTTTCAAATTGCATTTTGAGCATTTGGTACAAAAACTGAGAATTTTTATAATAGATAATAAACGGAATAAGTGAAATAATTTTTTGTTCCTCGCATTGAATTTATTAAAATGAAGCAGAAAGATTATTTCATAAAATTATGTACGTATAACATATATTTTGAAATTATTTTAAAATCAAAAAGAAATTTAAAGTCAAAAAATTTCCACTTTTCACAGAATTTACATACCTAAAATTAAAGGCTGTTAGGTAAAATCGCAACCAATAAAACCATTTTAGCTGAAAAAATTCAGCCAGGTGTTTTTGATATGGGCGTACTTTGAATAAAAATAATTTCTCCACTTTTAAGCCCGATACCCCCAGATATAAGGGCTTTACCCTTTAGCCCTCACGAAATTTTAAAGAACAATGAAAACGGTTTTTTTTCCATGTGTGTTTCAATTTTTAAAAGTACAAAAGTGGAAATTTCTATACATTTTCTATGAAATTCTCAATTTCCACGAGTTTCAGGCTTCACTATATTTTATTTATTGTTAAATGAATCATATCTTGCAATTTCCATACAATTTAGTATGAGACTATAAAATAATGCGAAAGTCTCTTACTCTAAAAGTTTCATTTTTATTATCAATATTAAACTAACAATTGCACATTAAGTAATTGTTATTACTACAATGTAACATAAATTTAAATTTTATTATAAATAACTATCGCAGTAAATAGTTATTTCCCAGCTTCTGCTTTGTTGCATGCATTATTTATAAGATCTAATTAAACTAAAATATGCAATTCAAGCACATAAATCTTTGCTGTTAACACAAAGTAATAAAGTAAATTAAATGCATTGAGTCAGTTGAGTTTAATCTCGACCTTGGGATTCTTCAAACATGCAAGATCAATGACTTGACAATAAAGAGATCTTGAAATTCTTATCGCAATTTATTTAGCTTCTCAATAAGTTCAGGAAGCGTTATCAGAAATTGAGTAAATTTTAATTAGCCAAACATATTGACTGGTATAAATTGTGAAGATGCAGGAAAATGTGAAATTTGTGAAAGTAGTAGTCGTTTTAAATTTTGAATCAAATAAATGTAACATTTATAGGTTGACGCGAAAATTCTATAAATTGGATTTTTGAAATCAGTAACCAAGAGTACTTTTAAACTCTTAACCCGGTTTTTTTAGGAGTACATAAGAAGAATTACATTCATGGTAGCCTTTAAGTGGCGGAGCTTTGACCTTAAATCTAATAATACCATTTTTGATATATTTTACAGTGCAGTCGTAGTGCGACCGTGTTGCGGTTTCCTATAAAATGTTATTTTTACACGAGTACGTATTGAATTGTTAACCCTAGTTTTAATTTGGTTACAAGAAAAAAGTGTTTTCTTATCTTAAGTAGAAGCTTAACTCAAGATCAATTTTATAAGATATTACAATTTTCTAATTATTTAGCAAACTCTTACTGATTTTAAAACATTCGTAAAACTTTTCGTTTGTACAAAACTAAAATACTTTGTTTTTAATTTTCCTCGAACTTTTTGTAGTAGTTATTGCCTGTACTGAGAAAATAGATTTAGAAAAATCATCTAGTTCGGTTTAGGTGATTTGCTTTTAGGTTAAAAAAAAAAAACACAAAAAAAAGAATCATATATTATTCGAAAAATTCACAACGGTCTTTAGGTAAACAATCTAATCTAAAAAAAGCTAAAAATACTTTCTTTTCACTTAAAACTGCATCTATCTATCTACCAATATCTAAAAATGTGGAAAATAGAAAAATCATCTACAAAAAAAGTTTTTTTCACCTACTTCCTTAAGCAAGTAAGATGTTAAGTCGTTATTTCATGTATTGTGTTTATTCAAATTCAAATAAAAGTATATAGTTTCTTTAAAGTGTGCCTATTTTATTAAAAATCATAACTAAAAACTTGAGTTTAGTGAAAGAAAAAAAGTTTTCTTGTTAAAATATGAAGTACCCTTTCGATAGTTTCAAAAAAATATATATTTATATTTAAACCCCAGACTACATGGGTTTAAGTATACTATAGGATAAAATTGGCGGTGATACACAAAGGAAGTCATGAAAAAAAACTTTTTCAGAAAATTTAAATACTTTTTTTTACCCAATTCTAATTAACGAAATCAATTTTCGACGTCTTTTTTCAAAACTGCTTTGGTACCCTGTATAATATATATTTTAGCCATCAAGATCGGTTCAGCCAATTGCGAGAAAATTCATTTTTTCAATTTTCCAAAAATTCGTTATAACTTGTGTAAAAAATATTTTTTGAAATCGATATATGGTATAAATTAATCCGATCACAGTAGCAACTTAACGCATTAAAATTCTCCTATAAAATCACCCAAATCTAAATAGACAAATAAGCGAAGCGGTTTAGCTGGCTGAAAATCTCCTACAGAAAATAGGTGAGTTTTTTCTGTTTTTTTTTTTTTGTATATCTAATAAAATTTTTATGTTAATTTTGATCAAAAGGCTTTAATTTAATAAATAAAACCTGATTTTGGTAATTTTTTGCACAACTGCATTAATAAATTTGATTTACACATAAGGAAAAATTTCCACAAAACATATACATACTATATACCTGTATTATTTTTCAACTGTTTACACAACACTGGTCTAGCGATGCAATTGCACATGTTTAAAGAAGTGAATTGTAAAATCGTATCAAAAACACCTATTCACAAACAAAATAGTTCAACTTGCTGATGTCGCTCAGAATATAAAATTAACTTCCGAGGAATTAAAAATCTTAAGATACCATTTTTCTGTCGCACATTTCCGAAAGTAGCCGTAAAAATTTGGTATGGCGGCAAAATTCCACCTACCGCCAAGCGAACCATATCTCACTCAAGCCGATCATCATGCTCAGGTCCATCTTAGGCTGATAACAGCGACATTTTTGCTAGACCTCTTCCGAATGGCTGCGGCAGTCGCAAGTCACCGCCCAGCGCGTCTTCCATCATGAAAAAGGCCGCTCGCCGCGTCTCAAGAAAGCGATGGCGCGCGCCTCAACTCTGATTTGATAAGATTTTTGAAGCACTCGACTCAGTTCGCTTCAATTCAAGTGCGCGGCCAGTCTCAGATTTATTTTCTTCCCCGAATGAATTGAGCGGGGTCTGGCGTTTTGATAGTCCGATTTTGCGCTGCCAAGGGAAGAAGTAAACAACGACGAGCGACGGAAAAAATCGCTGAGCCGTCAGTTCGCCTTTTATCGCGTTTCGAAAGACCATTAAATTTGTTTTAGGAGTTTTTGACGCGCTTTTAAACGGTTCTATGGCTCGACTGGCCGAGCACTCATGTTCCGATTAAATTACAGCCGCAGTCCGTAAAATTATTGATTTTAATTTGGATTTATTGGGCGAATCCGAATCTAGTCCACTAGACTTTAATTGGACTTAATTCTGTGAAATCTTTTGAACGATATGTTTGCAGAAACACTCGTTTCCCTTTTTTTTTTTAGCTATCAATAGAAAGTTCTATAGTTTGATGATTCAGAGTACTTATTTATGAAGGCTGGATATCTATTTTTATCTTCCCAACTGTTTTTAGGAAGTATTCGTTGGTGTAGACCCAAGTTGAATGAAATATTGACCGATTTGATTTTAGTGCAACGAACAATTTATAAAAGTTTTATTATTAATTTATACTTTATATTTTGTGAATCTTCTCCACCTATTTAAATTGGCCAACTAAATATTGACAGTTTATTTTAATTAAAATGGTCTCTAGTAATTTTTAAACCGGGCAGCTTAATTTAATTAACAATTACACTAGAGACCATTATAATGAAAATTAATATTTCATGTTAAAATGTGATTATAAATGTGACTGATTTTCTAAACTAATATTACACAGCTGCTTAGAGAGTTGCATAAAATAATGGTAACTTTTACGATTGTTCTTTTGGGCCAGTAGCTTTTAAACAGAAATTTTTTATTGTACCTACTATATTACTCAAAACGCAATTTTCAATGATGATTTTTACAAAATTGTAGAAAAAAAACAAATTCTACTATCTCTAGTACTAAGTTTTTATTTCAATCGCAACTTTTATTGATTCTGGTGGAACTTATTAATTCTAATTAATTCTGGTCTTTGTATTAAAAAATTTTAAAAATAAGGAGTCCTATGTAGAAAGTTTAGTGTTTTTCTAAAAATATAAATTATTGTAGTGATCGTCCTAAATTTGTGAATGCTTATTGAAGATATAAATAACAATGAGTAACAAAAGTAAATGTTTTCTTGGTATCTAAAAGCTTAATAATTAATTTCTATAGGATTTTCTCCAAACACAATTTTTTATTTAGTTTTCGATTTCGGGAAAAACAATTTTTCTCAAAACCATGACCTCTGCGAATATTTTCGGTGAAGAATTCGCAAAATGGAAAAAACATAACCCTAAAGTTGCTGTAGCATATATATACATATATAGTATAGTTAATAGCTTTAGTTTAAGGGTTATGCTTTCATTTGAATTACATTTTGAGATCCTGCGATCTTTCATTGCTTTTCTAAGAACTTTTAAAAATACCCAAAATAGTGTTTTTTATAACTTTTAGTGCTATTTTTACCGGGAACTAACTAAACAACTAATGTATGGATTCGTCGTCTATTGAAGAACTTCAAGCGAAATGAATTGTTTGGATACAAAATCATTGTTGACCCAGTGCAATTAGTTGTTGATCAAACAATTTTCTTTTCTTTTATTTGTGACTTTGATTTTAATAATAAAAAGCAGATATTTTTCGCAAAAATCAAAAGCAGTGTCCACTCAGTTTGAACTAAAATATTAGAAATCCTAGCGATTAAATATATGAAGTTGCTAGCTGTATCCGTGACTTTGTCTTTGTGGATATCAAGATATTTTTGAACAAAATAACTTAAAATTTTATTTCAAAAAAAAAAAAAAAAAATCAAATCTCGAAATTTCAGTTGTATGGGAATGGGGATCGAGATAAAATTTACCTAGGGCATACGCTAAAATTATCAAATTTAAAAAGAAAATCCTTCCAATAATTCTTTTCTAGTATGCACAGACCTGACAATCAACTTTTGATAGTAAATTCCAAATCAGAGTTCTCCAATTGCATTTTGATAGTAGTTTCGAAATCTAAAACATCTATACTATTAATTCGATTGAAAAAATGTTTACCACTCTTGAAACCCTACATAAAATTTTGCACAACTTGGTTACAGTTTTCTTAAATGTAGATAAATGTGCACCATTTAATAAAAATTTTTGGGTTTTTTTTTCACTCCAGATAATTTGGTATCAATTAATACTGTTGCATTTCAGAACGACAAAGTTGACAACTAGAAAAAGATCTTCGAATTTATTTACAAATAATGGCAGATTAATATGCTATATATATACTATACATCTTGTGCATTTAACTTATAATTTACAGATTATGATAATTACAAGTATAATTTTATTGGATTTATCAAAATTTTAGAAATTAAGAGAACACCAACCAAATCAACCTTAACCAGAAACCTGAATACATTTTTCCAAAGGTTTTTGATGTGTGGAATCCGAATCCGATCTCAGAATTGCTCCATCGTGGCATATTTTCGAAAGATTCTTACCTAAAACTAGAAAAAATCGGTTTTTCGCAATCCTCGATAGTCTATGGTAAGCTATATAATTAGTGTGCCATTCGTGTAAACACCACTAATTATTACAAACTATTTGTTCAGTAACACCCAGTGTATAATACGTCATATGTTGTACGAAGCGTCATAATTTTAAAAGAAACTTTTAGAAATCTATAGGTATTTGTGAAAATGGGATTTATCACTAAATGTGATAAAGAGTACATACCCGCTTGTAATTTAGAAAGATTACAATGTACAATCATTTACAACAATGAACATCAAACACGGGGGAAAAAACGATTACATATTCATTGTAGCTCAATGTAAATTTTTTCGTGGTGTTCTATGATTTTACATTTGACATATTAAAAATACATAGAAAATTGTCGTTTTACAGATTTCAGTGGAAAAATACTATCTCTAAGTTAAATAAACAAGGAAACTTTTAACATTAACATCTAGATTACAATTTAAAACGCCACAGTGCACAGTGGTCTGAAATTACGAAATAGCGAAATTAAATAATTGCCACTCTACATTTGCACATAAAGAACAGTTTTTAAGTTTTGGAGCATACCACATATATTTTTGGGATTATATTTTCCTTAAGGGTTAAAGGAATGATAATCGAATAGTATAGTTTTTTTCAGGTTATCGAAAATAGCAAGATGCATATCGTTTAATAAGGTTTCGATAACACAAAGCTCATTTCTGAAATTATTTTTTATATTGGGGTTGAAGGGATGAAAATATAGGGGTTATTTTCTCCTAAATTATAGCTAGTAGCAAGATGCATGTCGTTTCTTACATTTTGGAGAACACAAAACTCATTTCTGGGATTATAATTTTACACAGGAATTGAAAGATATGCTCCTACATCTTCATCCAATGTAAAATTTTAACGAACGAAGTTTATGTTCTTGAGAATGTATGAAACGATATATACCTTGTTACTAACTACAGTTGAGAGAAAAGTACACCTCCTATCCTCAGCTCTTCTAGTAAAAAATAATCCCAAAACTTAATTTAGCGCTTTCCAAAATATATGAAACGATATCTAATTGGCTACTATATTCATGTCATCATTTGTAATAATTAAGACAAAACTGCTCCCTCAATTTCAGCCCTTTCAACCCCAATGTAAAAACTAACTCCAAAAGCAGATTCAAAACACAAGGAAGTGTTATTAATTTTGTCCGCGTAGATGAGCTTCCTAACCCAAATTAAACTTATAAATTAACATTTTGCACTGTACAAATCGAATGTTTTAATTTACATTGATTTGGATTGTGTGGCGAAAAAATTACCTTGTGATGTAACATAATCTGAAATATAGTGAAAAAACGTAATGGAACAATTCTGAGATCGTGTTCAGTGTGTTAAAAATCTTCTGAAAAGTATAGTCTCTGGTTTTAAAATGTTGTCGATCTATGTAATTGATACGATTACTATTCGTGCTAGGAGCAATGCATATGACGCAACAAACCAAATAGCCTAGTTAACTACAAGACCAAGGGCACTTCCTTATAAATCTATCGAAAAATACTTAATCCAATTTATTATAGAATAACAAATATTCGACTAGAAATACTTTGCTCAAACTTGCTAGGCGAGTAAAAACGCGAAAGTAGGATTAAAAGGTACCCAATTACCTCAAGCAGAACGTTAGTGCGCCTTGAGCCCTTTTGTGCGGAAGACGAAGGGCTCTCTTTATAAATAAACTGGGTCTTGAAATGTATTCGCCGCTGATGTAAGTATGAAAAAGGCATGAATTATTTGACAGAAGCACGCCATGCTGCCTTTCACGGGTATATTCATCTCCTTAATAAGCCAGCCTTAAAAGAAAAGGAATGGGGCCGCCGCCCTTCAGCCCTAGCGCTGCACTATCCGGTATGGGAAAAAAAATTGGAATGAAAAACGACCTGAACGGGGAAGAGAAGAAATGGCGCAAATATCCGCCTTGTTTTATGAAATATTAAATAATCCGTGAAATGTATTATTATTTTTGTTTTTTCTTATTCAGGGTTAATAAGCTGACGGCGGCACCTAGAATGGCTCAAAAGGGCGGGAATTGAACTTAGAGAAGAATCTTATCAGAGCACATCTGCCGTAAACATGTGGCGTGCTTATAGAACCTTTGGTAATTAAGAAAAGGGAAATTTTGTGATCCACAGCAACTGAGGCTCACTTTTTGCTTATAACTATAAAATGTTGCAAGATTTCGCCATCTTTGTATTGTACATAAGATATTTCGAGTTTTTTTTTTAAATAAGTTGTAAATATCCAAGATCTTCAGGACCACCAGGGTGTATATATGTAATATGTTAAACTCATCTTAATCCTATGCCGCTTTCGAATAACAAACAAAAAAAAACTCATCCAATTAAGACCACTCTATTCCTACCGTCTGACTAATGAATCGATTTATAAATTTTAATCAGTTTCTTGAAAATTAAGAAATATCTAAAAAATCTCCTAAGTTATGGCTTCGGTGCGTGTCGTTCCCGCCATGTTTTATCGTTAAAACAAAAACGCTAGCTGTAGTCAGCCCGAATAAATTAGGGAATAAAAAATTAAAACCTCAAAAGAACTAGGGAGAGAGAAAGGCAAAGAAACCGAAAAGACAAGAATTTCTTAAATAAAATCCAGAGACGACATAATTAATGATCAGAATCTGTTCTTACATTTTGGTGTCAGTTTCGGATTATCGGTGCCAGCCGGGAACATACTATATTCCCGACTCCTCCCCGGAGATTTAGGGAAATTGGAAAAAAAAAACAAGATAGTACCGCGGGTTTTCGGTCCGAAGAAGACATCTGAATAAATCTTCAAAGGATCTTATACCTGCTGTTGGGGCTGTGATATTAAAAGATGAGACCGCCTTCAGAAATCAGAAACCAACTCGAAGGGATTGAATTGTATATCTTTTAATCGCGGAAGGGAACAGCGTGAAGCAATTCGATTTTCTTATACTAAGTCTTCAACTGAAGACGGCACAAAATCTTTTTAGATACATCGACTAATCGAATAATTTATGTGGGTTATTAAGGCGGCCAACAAAATCTTTAACATTTTGTCAAACTGACCGCATATCCAGCAGTGCTATAATAGATTCAAAACTTTTTTATTCTTTTGTCAAGAAAAGACGACAGGAAAAGAACAGAAATTGGATTAAGGCCGATCTCTTCTGTCTGTACCATATCCGAAAAAAAGGAGTGGTATACTCACCATATAAAATAAGACATGTTGCATTTTTCAAAATATTCAAATTAGTCCCCAAAATCGGAAATGCTGAATACGAAAACAAATTTATATAATCAGATTATATCCATCATTAATTAAGCAAAACTTGATAAAAACTTGTTAAAATGTCATGATAGTCTGACGATCATGGTGATGATGTGCAAAACTGCATTTTTTTAACATTTTAAATTTCTTTTAGGTAGACTACAAAATATGTTAAAAATTTGCATAATCTTGTTCCAAATGGAAGAATAAAACATTTTAATTGCTTGTTTTGCATCTTCGGGAATATTTGCAATTAGTGATATATATCTAGACTGAATATATCTTGTTGACTTTAGACCCTTTTTTATCTTAGTTATTATCTTTAAAAATTCAGTAAGACATACACGTGCCAAACTACTTTTTGTAACACAATGATAATCATATAAAAAAAAATACAGCTCAAAATCATTTGGAATCAATTAAATGTTTTAATTACTGCACAGAAATGCAAAATCTATGTTGAAAAGAGATGAAATTCTAAATATAGAATAGATATTTTTTATTCAGGAAGAAAAAATTTTGTGTTAATTAAGTTAAACATCTTTCATTACCATAGTTCACAATATCTGCAGGCAAAAAAAAAACAAGCTTAGAAGTCAACTAAAAGTCATTTCATTAAATGTGTATTTATCTGTTTCTGAGAGCTGTTACAAATTTTAAAATAGAATTAAATAAAAACTAAAGTTGTTTGCTAAATATGTATATAAGAAAAAATTAAATATTAAATACCCCAGTGTAAAAACAATTAAATGATATGTTCATAGGTCTGGAACTACTCAAGGGTTCAAACGGGTACTTCATAATTTCTGAATCATTATTATGTTCCCTCAGCATCTGTTCTGATAAAAATATGTGGAAAAAATAAAAACAAATGTTTAATACCAATAAGTAGAAAAAGTTCAGACGAGAACCCTAAAAATTGCCCAAAAAGGCCCTATAAAAATTCTTACGTATCTCAATTGGAATGAAAAAAATTTAAGGAAATAATTTGGATATTTGGAAGAAATATAATAATAAATTGAATACAAAACTAATAACATTGGCTTATTTTTTTTAAGATGTGAAAAAAACATTCTAAATTAAATTTTAACTAAGAATGTTTGTAATTAACTATTTTGGATATGCTTTTAAATTTGAAGAAAGTAAAAGCCAGGACCCCCAAAAAACATATTTTTTTATAGGCTTTAGCTACAATAACCTCAAAAAATTATTTCTTGAAAATTCTTGAAGAGCTAGTAATAACCACAAAATATCGTATGAAATGACAATAATTCATTTTCATATGTTCTTAATTAATTACGACTGCCTTTTCTCTTTTGAATATATGCTTTTGTCTTCCCTAAAGTCTTTGTAAGAATACTTGTAAAAAGTTAAATTTCTTAAAGAAGTTATTTTTCTAAAAAAGTTATTTTTACAGAAATCTTATTTAAAGTTCGTATAAACTCATGAACTCTTAATGTTTTTATAAACCATCTTTATACATTTGACTCATAGTGATCTTTTAAGATCGTAGTCCCAGATTCCCTTATAATATACTAACCCAAAATTCTTGTAAGACAATAATGAGAATAACATATTTCTTAATTCGAAGAGTTTGTATCAAGGACAGTCTCTCTGCGAATGCTTTAAAAGTAATATAATAACAAATTCTTAAAGAGGTAAAATATAAATAAAAAGTATTTATATAACTTTTAAACGAAACATTTCTTGATGAAAAAACTAATAAGTCTATTTCAAATTTGTTTGAGAATTGAATCTTGCAAATTGTTAGTTGGGCCAAGCCCGCCCTAGAAGAAATTTCTAACTACGACCATATTTACTACTTATCTTATTCCCTAGACAGGCAGCACACTAAATTAATAATTAGGAAATTACTCATTTAGCATAAATTACTAATTAATGGAGTAGTGACACACAGCCATTCTCAAATAATGATAGTATTTGCTGTCAATTGTCAAGCTATTATCAGAAAAGAAAGCGGACAGAATTTTGGCGCTTAGTTAAGCTTATTTTTTGGGTGAAATTATTTATTCTGACGTGAACTTTATCTGCCGAGGTGTCGCTTATTAAATTATTTACAATTAATGCATTCACTTGAGAATTTATTTTTGTTTTTACAAATTTTGTAAATTTTTAAAATTTTCTTCCCATAAGTAGAACAATTGGTTTTCATCCTCAGCAGATCACGAATTTCTTTTTCTTTTAATTTTCTCATGTTCATGACTGATATATATGTATGTATTGGGTGTACAAATAAGTTTCCGACCTTTTTTACTGAAATAAAAGACATTAGTTCGTGTAGAAAATTAAAGAATATTTTATTCAAAATATGCTCCTTCGGAAGATATAACCTTCTCCCATCGTTCAGGCAATAAACGGATTCCCCGGGAAAAGAAGTCTTGTGGTTTCGAGGCGATTCAGTCATCGACCCATTTTTTCACGTTTTCATGTGAAGTGAAGTGCTGCTGTGCCAGGGCTGATTGCATCGACCGGAACAAGTGGTAGTCAGAGGGAGCAATGTCTGGTGAATACGGCGGGTGGGGTAGAATTTCCCAGTTCTGCCCATCCAAGTAGTTTTTGACAGGTTTAGCAACATGTGGCCTAGCGTTATCCTGTTGCAAAATAATTTTATTGTGCCTGTTGTCCCATTCCGGTCGTTTTGCAGCTAGAGCTTGCTTTAAAGCCATCAGTTGTCGTCGATAAACTTCTCCCGTAATGGTTTCACCCTGTTTCAGCAGCTCATAATATACGACACCCTTCACATCCCACCAAATGCAAAGCATCACTTTCGAACCATGGATATTTGCTTTTGGCGTCGACGGCCCTGGTTCACCGGGCTTGACCCACGCTCGTTTACGCTTTGGATTGTCATAATGGATCCATTTTTCATCCCCAGTGATGATCCGATGCAAAAACCCCTTCCTTTGTTGTCGTCGAAGCAACAATTCGCACATGGTTTTCCGACGTTCCATGTCCCTTTCTTTCAGCATGTGTGGCACCCAAGCTCCCATCTTCGAAATCAATCCCAAGGCTCGTATACGTTGCGAAACACATTGTTGGGTAATATTCAACTCTTCTGCCAATTGTTTTTCAGTCTGACAAGAGTCCACATCAAGCAATTCTTCCAATTCTGTATCTTCAAATTTTCTTGGTCTGCCTTCACGTTCTTTGTCTCTTACGTCAAAATCACCAACTTTGAATCGTTGAAACCACTCTTTGCAGGTTGTTTTCGATGGCGCATGTTCACCGTAAACTTCCACAAGCAAACGATTTGTTTCCGCTGCACTTTTCTTCAACAAAAAATAATGAAGTAAAACTTCCCGCAAATGTTGTTTTTTCGGCACAAAATTCGACATTTTCAATTACATGAAAATAATTCTTGTTTACGCATTGAACAAATTTCACTAGTAATTATTCAAGCTTGACATCTAACCTCCGAAAAACATGTATTGCCCGATTGAATAATATGCAAGCAGTGATACTAACGACACCTATCTGAAAAGGTCGGAAACTTATTTGTACACCCAATACGACAAGGGCTAAACTCGAAGACACTTTTCATCATTTAAGTATAAATAATCACAAATTGATTATTAAAGGTACCTACTCTTTTTGAAAAAATTTAGACATAAAATTGATGAATTCATATTTTCATTGTATATTGTTTCAAGAATGTTATCTAAAAATTTCAAGTCGAAATCCCCAATAGTTTAAATACTACAGATCGGTAAAGGCTGAAAAAATGATTTATTCATTATATAATACAAATTGTTATTAAAGTTACTGTGGCTTTGTCCATAATTATAACTTTTGGTTTAGTCATTTTTGTAATAAACAATGTTGTGGGAAAAAAATACTATTATTATTATAGATGTATAAATAAAGCTCCAGAAGTGTTTTTCGATTTGTCGTATAGTGTTTACAAATAAAATTCAAACAAATAATGTATTTAAGCATTTTGAAATGAGAAGTATTCTTAAGCAAATCGTTAATTATAAACTTTACGTAATTTAGTGCCCAATATGATGATTAATACATGACACACATTAGTACTAATCATTAATTTACGTATTATTACGTATTTACTCTCTGTCTAGGCTAGGGCATTAAAAGCTGCACATTAAAAAAATCAAAACTTATCCTCATAGAATAAAGCCAATTTATAAGATGAGAAAAATGTTATTTCAAACTTTTCTAAAAAAATTTCCCCTATATTTTTGTGAATTAAAGTCATAAATCCATTCAAGGAGAACGACAGAAGACAGAATGCAGAGATAAACTGGCGAGAAAATAAAGTTTCCGGCACCGATTATAATGAGATTCTGAGATTCATCTTATCAGATAGATAGAAAGCGTTGTGCGTGTGCTTCTTATTGGACCAGGATCTGAATCTCGGACCGTGTCATTTTCACTTGGAGGAGGCGAGTACAATAATAAGATGGAAAAATCCCATAGGAATTATAGGCGACTTTGTTGCCGGGAAGAGATAACTCCCTGGCTGAAAAGGACAGTACAAGGGCGGCGGACGTACCCAGAACTCCGGAGAGGAGGAGAAGGGCACAAAAGGGACTTGTTTGTGTCGGCAAATTGTTTGCATCGATGTGACGTATTCCTTCAATTCCATTTCATTTAATTTCCTCCCGTCCGACCCTTATCCTTATCCAGAGAGCCATTGTGCTGGCTCGTCCTCATGACGAAAGGAAGTTTTTGGAATACAACAGCCCCGGACTGAAGGGCGGAATGGGAATAGGGAATGATAAGCTGGGGGAGCCCGGAGCCCCATGACCCGGGGGGCACCATGGACGAATGATCTCCATCAGTCTGCAGGCTCGGGGCTAAGCAGATAATAAGTTCACTAGCTGACGTCGACCTAACCATCTACATAACTAGGGCTCGCAAAAGGACTCCATCTCCCGGCCGGTGTCCCCATTCAGAGCCCCGGCGCATAGCAACGCCTCTGGGTATATCTGAAAATTTCTTATCCTTCCTCCCGGGTCTCCCTGAAACTATATCGTGTTTTGCAAAAGCAAGCAAACAAACAAACAGACGTGATCCCAGTTCCCTCCCCGTTGGGTCCCCAGACCGGGGACGGCGTCCCCCGGATCCCAGAGCCCTCCTCCCCGCAAAAATGGTACGAACTACATGCGAAAATACTTTGGCGCTAAGAGGAAGAGGGTTGAAAGTTGTGCGGCACGGCCATAGAGGGCGCAGCTAAATTAAAATAGCAATCATTCGCACCCTCCGGGTTGCTGGGACAAGCCCAAGACCCGGGAAGCCTTGTGCAGGGGAGGTGGCGCGGGAATTATTTTGAAATTTGATTGAATCATAAAAAAAGAAAGAACGAACGAAAACCCGAGTGCTGAGCGAAAGGGGCACCATCATGGTGTGCTGGAAAAAGTGGCAAAATGGCCTTCCTTTCCTTATTTTCCTTATCTCAACGAGTCGAGGAGGAGTGCGACTTCAGATTCAAAGATTCAATGACGACGCTCCTTCGCTCCTGAAAATTTCATACAATTTCTCCTTCAAGGATGTATCAACTTGATGATGATTTTTTTCTTCTCGCCCCAGCCCGCCGAAATACTCAAGCAATGGGTAATTATCATAAAAATTAAATGAGCAGCGATGGATTGCTTGCGCTGCTGTGAAATTGCTCCAGGACCTTAATTAGCTTCTTCCAGGGGAACCCCCGTCGAGCCGCGAGGAGGCGTTAGTTACATTTATCGCAACTTGCCCACTTTCTTCGTTTCAGATTGAACGTGTGAAATATATGGAAAATGTTTGGATTTATCGGAGACGGAGGTCACGCAAACTTTTGTGAAATAAATTTACATATGGTAAAATTTATTAAGACAAGGTAAAAAGTTAATGTCAAAAAAGATGATTTAGTATTTAGATTTTCTGATTGAGAAAATTAGTAGACGTTTATATTCATATGACTTAAAATGAATTTAAGGTCTCCGCACGGATTTTGATGAACTCCTTTGAAAATTAGTATTTTTAGGATTGTTTGCTTAAAATAAGGCAAAAGGTGTTTTTTAGCTTAGATAGAACTTCCTACGCTGACATAAATAACAATGGTTAAATCTACAAATTAAGTTTTTTTAAATTTTTAGCTTAATATTATTATTACAACATAAATGATTTTTTCGTTATGTCCAAGATTTTATGCTTAAAAATAATATAATACTTGGCTAATTTTACTTAAGTTACAACAACTTTACTAAAATCTTGATCAAAGACCTCTTTGATACATTTAAAGAAATCAACTTGCCTAATATATCCCTTCAAACTTGGTTAATTATTACGAACTTAAATGTTTAATTGTTTAAATTCAACTAAATTGTTTAGTTATACCATAACATAACACATAAGCTGGTTAACCAAGTTGATCAACGTCGAAACCAAACACAAATGACGGAAAGCGACGAGTTGGTTTATTAATTTGACATTTGTCACTTATCTGCTTACATTGTTCTAGTTAAAGTTGTGAGGGATTGTGTTGTGATTGTTTGTGATTATTTTTTGGATTAGTTTATTACTTTATTATTTCAATATTTTCTCTGGCACAATGTCATCGAAATTGACAGCAACAAGGCATTCGAAATTTAACTACGAAGTTTCACGCGGTTTGTTGGAAAATACTTGATTTACACCGTACTAAGTAAATTTAAAACGGTTTTATTTAGCTTGACCCCATATATTTGTTTGTTTCAAATCTTGCGACAGATTTTTCAAATACTTCTACTAAATCGATTCTTATAAAAAAATTTCACACACATTGAGTTCCTGTGACAATACATGAAAATGATTAAAAAAACCAAGATGGCGAATTTCAAAATGGCCGCCATACAAATTAGAAAAAAACATTCCGATCAAGCTGTAATTGGATAGGCATATAGGTAATACATACAATCCGGATGAAAATGCAATATTATTAAAAAAAATGGCAAAATGGTGGATTTCAAAGTGATCGCCATATATGCATGCTAGAGCAGAAATATCTGATAAAGCTGAAATTTGATAAATTCATAAAACATACTGTCTCAATAAAAATGAAATGTTATGAACTAAAAAACCAAGATGGCGGATTTCAAAATGGCCGCAATATATACTTAAAAAAAAATTCTTACGATTTTAAAATAAATTTTAATAAACAAATATAAAAATTAAGATCCTCTTTTCCTATAACCCTTCAAAGGTATAATCAAAATAAATCACGTTAAGGATATCGAGGGTGAAATTTCACCCCAGAATATGCTTATATATCTTCTAAGTTTAATGAATACATTTAATTGCAATTAAATATGTTATTATTATTACTAAATGTTATATTTCATGATAACGTTATTTTAAAGTGACCTCATAAATGTGTCCAGAAAAAATCACTTTAAAAATCATTCGATTTTTCTAAAGGTTTGAGAAGATCAATTTGCTGAGGTGAAATTTCACCCATGATACTTACCCTTTAAGGTTTATGTTGCATATTCTAATAAAATTGTATATAATGATAATAATAAGATTGAGTTCGTATTAATATATACGCTTGTGCTATGGAATATCTCAAATAGTATACTTAATTATTAGCGCGCCTCAGCATCTGCATCAGGGAAATTTTGCATTGAATTAGAATTTAATAGAGGCTACTTATGTGTATGATTTAAAGATTTGTCAGCACACCCATCAAATTACGGTAATTTACAAGCATACAATTTTATAAAATTCGAACCTGAAAAGTGTTGAAAACTGTATCTATCGTTAGATTTTCAAAAACTTAGTTGAACTATTTCCAATGATTTGGTTGAAAGAATTAATATTTGACAAAGCACTATGAGAATTTTAATTAATTGTTCGTAAAACGAACCTTAAGTTAAAAATTTACTTTTCCTCTCAAACAAATCTAATCCTTGCCCTTGGTTCATTTAATCAAACATTTTGGTTACTATATAAAGTCAAACAAAAGTCGGTAAGCTGAAAACGAGCCAAGTATTTTGATGTAGTAAACTTTGATTTAAGTTGTTTTTACAAGTTTTTTTTTTCTCAGCCGTTTCCATAATGTCAACCATCCCTAAGATTTTGGATTTACTAGTTAGTCATAAGTTACATCGTTTAGTCAATGACTGGATAAGCCTTCAGCAATATCAGTTTTGTTCCTCGAAATCATGTGCCTCTAATCTCACATTTTCAGTAGTTTCACTATGAAATCGATGGAAGATGGGGCACAGGATGGATGCGATTTAGATATTATAAATGGATGGATGGATGCGATTTAGATATTTATAAAGCTGAACCTTGAAGGAATAGGCTTCCATTCTAGTATACTACAATGATCTCTTCATTTCTCTCTGGTCACAAACAATTTGTTAGATTAAATAATGTCCTTTCAAGGATTATTCTAGCCAATTCAGGTGTTCCTCAGGGAAGTCATTTGGGTCCTCTTTTTTTTAATTGTTTACGAACAATTTAAATTATTTTACAACATTAAATCTTTAAGTGATTGCCTATTGCTTCAAGATTATCATTCATTTCTTGAATGGTTCAAAAACAATTCCCTTTCTCTGAATATTTCTAAATGTATAGTTATGTATTTATACCGGTGGAAATCTTCTATAGATTTTGGTTACAAAATTGATAGTGTTCATTCCTAGAGTGTCAATGATTAAGAATTTAGTTGTCGGATTTGATACTAAGTTATCCTTCAGTCAACACATGGAGCACATAATATCTAAAGCTTTTACTGCTTTGGGCTTTATAAAACGCAATATAAAGGACTTTAAGAAAAAAATTACATAACTCACACTATACTTTACAATGGTGAGGTATATTTTGAAATATTCGTTTGTTGCGTGGGGTTCAGGGTGTAAAAAGTATATCGAAAGCATTTAAAAAGTAAAAAAATCGTTCAAAAATTACTCAAAAGAGCTGGACTGATAAGGCCAATTTTTGGCCCATCTTAGAATAAAAAATTACACTTGTTTTGTAAACTTGTTTTGGTCTTATTATGTATATTATTTTGGAAATGACGAGTAATTAAAACAAATTAAACAAACATATTGATTCATGTAAGAAGGAAGAAAAAAAAAAAATCTCAAGAAGGAACTCCCTCACTTTTTTAGTTAATTATTTTAATTTTATTATTTTTACTAAGAAGTGTCTACCTTCTTTCTCTTCTAAATTCCATCTCTATATAGAAAAAATTTCAGTAACAAAAGTTTTTCTCACTTAATGCATAAAGTAAACCATTATCAATATCGTTTCCTTCTGAATTCGTAAAATGCATTAATTTGGAACAAAGGGTTGAAACCCTCTTCCTTTGAACCTTCCGCTGTGTGACCTCGGGGACGAAATCGAGTAAGCTAAATAGCCTCTGAACGCGCCCTTACTATGCATTCAGCTGAGCCGCCAGTACTTAACAAGGACGAAGGCAATATCGCCGCCAATAAAATCGCCGGGTGACCAGAGGGCGCTGTTTTGTGGTCGTTTTATGTAAAAATCGATTTATTCCAATAAACAGCAAAGAAATTCAATTGCACTAATAGAATTCAGTCGCATATATATACGTAACATAACAAACCATACATATGTACATAAATCGAAAGCGCAGTACAATCGCAATCGTCTTTTCTGTGCTGCAGAATAGATAAGATTTTTTGTTGTAGTAAAAAATGCAAGAATTCACCGAGCAAATGAAGCGAAATGAAAACAGGGAACAAAAATAAAAATATATGAAAATCCCTTTCTAGTTTGTGTGTCTGTCTGTCTGTCTGTCTGTCGGTTAGGATGGAGCGGAAAATATTTGTTATTCCCTGAACATATTCTGGATAAAAGGAGCGCACATGTGGACGTCGGCCGTCGTCGTCATCTTCGTTGTCGACTTCGAAAACGACGTCGCCGAGAAGTTTTATTTTCTTGTCGCCTAAGTCGGAAAAGGTTCGATATTGGCGCTGATTCGTACCGAGAGGGCGAAAAGGATCTGGGGGTTGGATGCAGGGTTATTTTCTGGCATGGCGTATACGTAATACCTCTGGATGAAATGAAATCGAATAAATATTCTGAACGCGTACACCCTTTTCAGGGATTTAGTTCCTCGAAAAACGCCCTGGCTTGAAAGCCCTTTTTGTTATTCCTCACTACCTTTTTGCCCCTTTTATTTTTCTCTTCGTTATCTGCTCCCTCCTACGCATATTCCCTGATAAAATTTTGATTTAAAGCTATTTTTATTTGGAACTAAGACCTACTCCCCCCATTTTCCCCGCCCTTATCTGCCCCAAGGATGCAGTGCTGAATAATTTAAAGTAATTTTCGCGATTGTGTGCCAGAACCACAGTCAGAGCCAGCCAACTTCCTGGATCGTAAAATCCTTCAGGCTGCGAAGGTCGTTCTAAATTCGAATTTTCAATTTGCCCAGTCGCCGTTGAGGCCAGAATGACGACACATTTCGAAATTTTCGCCGGTCTGTGTCCGTTCGCCCAATGGCAGGACACGATCATAACTCAGCTGAATCCAGAGCCCGACCGAGCCTTACGTAAATTGTCATCAGCTAACTGAATGCGTCTCTGCAGTAAAACTCCTCAGCCATAAATCGTCTATAAATTGTATATATCCTAGATGAAATCAAAACGCTTTTAGACGGATTGTGTGCGGAATATACAATGAGCCAGTTCCGATCCGCCCCATTGTGCGCGGAGCTGCCTCGGAACCATAAACTTGCTTATTAGGAATAATAAGTTTTTTCTGAGCCCCTAATGGACGGGGGTGTGCAGCGCGGAAAATAGACGAATTCCGCTCGGCGAATGAAAATTATGGCTACTGCGCTGCACACATAATGCTTACTGGTGGCATTTTTAGTACGGATAAGTCTAAAATTGTGTAAAACTATGTAACAATTGTTAGAAGGCGCCTGCTGAATCTTAAGGTTTCAACGAAAATTCTTATCTATTTCATCAACTTTCACGTATAGGGTGTCCCAGTTTCCAGCTAAGGCGGATTTTCTTCATACCTCAAGTTTGCTTATATACACAGTAAAAAAAAAAGTAGGTACAGCATTACATAAAAATGAGTCATGATTTTTACATAAATATAATGCATTTTTACGAAATTCCACAAAAAAAAAGCTAATTTTTCCTTTTATTAAGTATTGAATTTAACTAATTTAAGTTTAAGAGACATTTTCCTTTAGAAATATGTAAACATAAACTTTTTTAATGTAAAATTGAGAAAGTGTAGTCTTACACAAAACTTACTTACATAATTATATTTTACAATAACCTAACCTAAACTAGATAAGGTTCCAATGCAATGTATAAATTATTGAATTTGACTAAATCTTACAGTAATATTCTTATTTATTTATAAATTCACGTCTTTTATTTAATCATATTTTGTGTCCACTGACAACACTTAAATACAAACGCTAGACGCTAAAAGTTAATTCGACAAGGCGACACCACTGTCCACACATACTATGTACCTATATAGTCTTACAAAGAAACAATGAAAAAATGTTATACATATTTTTCATATCTTTTTGCTTTTTTTCTCTAAGCTGATCACTTAAAAATTATTAGTCTTCAAATTTGAAAAATTAAATTTTTACCAATGTTATATAAGCACAACCTAATCGCTCATCATTTTCAAAATAATTGAAAAAGCAATTCGAATAATCTACTCAATTCTTTGATTTCTCTGCATCTTAAAATATCAATCATAAGAGCATTTTAATTGTCATTTTTTTAGAAAAAAATTGATGTTTTAAGAAATAAAACCAATAAAAACTGCATTTTTTCAAATATACAGGCTTATAATTTTGCAACGAAGAAGGTTAGATTAAACAATCAAAGAAAAGCCCGGGCTGTTTTTTTTAAATAAGACTTTGTAGATCGACTATCACATTTTACTTTTCGAAACATTTGTCGCTTGCGTTCGACCCGACATGAACTCATCCCTGAACCGTGAAACCGTTTTGTTGCTAAATTAAATTCAGCATATATGAATATCAAAATTTGGGAACGGCAAAATATAAATATCTAAAACCGGAAAAATTCAGAAGCAACATAAATTTTGTTTTATTATTTCCGATACAGATAATAAATGACACAAGTTCTGATTTATGTTAATCTCTGCGTTGTCCATTATTTGCATTTTCATACAAAAGAAAAAGACATTTATTTTATTCACAATACGTGATTTTTGTTGAATCTATTCCCATTATGAAAAAAATATTATAAAACTATAAAATTTAATACGTCAATCAAAAATTTATCGGCTTCAAAGCTAAGGTTTAAATTAAAAGATTTTACTTTAGTGTATTTCGACAAAGCAATAAAATAATTTTAAGGAAAAAAGAATAATATAAACATCTTTAGACATTGGTCATGTTTAAATGCTTCTTCTTAAAAGTTAGAATTTGTATTTATATTGCTGACATCTTAATGTTTGTTACAAAATTATAAAATAATTAAGGGTTAAGAGATTTTGATCCTTTACAACTATGATAATTTTGGTGTGGGACGATGAATGATTTTAATTAATTATTTTTGAAGGAAAAAAAGGGACATTGCTAAAAAATTTAGGATTTGCTAGCTGAGACTACTTATCCTAACTAAAAATAAATATATATGATATATTTACATTTTTTAAAAATTAATCGTGATAACTAGAAAATCTCCCATTAATAGAATCACAATAAAATATTTTTTAACCTTTAACTAATTAGAGGCTTTTCGATAAGGGACAGTCTGAAAGCAATATTTCTGTTAATGCATTAATTTTGGAAGATAAAAAATCGATGTTGAAGATATTATACAGAATTGGACTTAAGAATGAACCTTGTGGTACGCTGGCTGATAGCGATAGTAAGAAATTTCAACAGGTTGAATTTAATTATACCCTAGACGATAATATAAAACTATGAATTAATTTTATTAATTGTGGTGGGAAGTAGAAGAATAATATTTTATATAGAATCAAAAGCACATTGGACATCCAAGAGGTTCGTTTGTTATGTGCTTTGTAACTTTTACGCACTACGAAAGCCAAGCTACTCATCTGGTAAGAGGTGGATTTCATCAATAAATTTATGTAAATGATAGAAAACAACGATAAGACTGAATAACATCAATTAAATGTCAACCATTTTTATTAAAAAAGTATTTAAAGTCAATTTTTGTATGTGAAAAATTGAATTTTTACTTTAAAGCTTTTAAAGTTTTTTGTTTTTATGTTATTTAATAATATTGAAAAACAATTATATAAATATTAATAAAATTCATTTGCCTTTTGATCTAGGATCAACTCAATTGTTTTTGTATTATTAGTATTTTTTTTTTTAATTGTAACTTTTATTTAATAATATAAATAATAGTTAAAGAAATAAGGAAAAGTTTTCTCATAAAAATTGTTTTTCGAAAAAACATCATATTAAGCGGCTTCTAATGTAGGTATCCTTATTATTACAGTGCAATAGTTCAATTCAATTCAGTATATTGAGAATTCACAATTTTACAATAGCAAAAATATGGTAAGACTGGAATTTCAATGCTATAATTAAAATAACTCATACAACTTTAATATTTATATGTAGCCCTAGCCAAAGAATTGTATTTTAAATAATATTTATGTTGGGAAACATTTTTTTACAATCAAAAACCCCAATTAATTTTATGTCTAAAGATAAAAGCTTAGATTCTATATAATGAACTAATTTTACACTATAACTACTAAGGTGCTTTTTTTCGCGACTATTTTTTTTTTCACTCCCACCTCGAAATTTTTATGAGAAATACCTAAAAGAAAATTCCCTGAAAATTTGAACCCTTAATATTAATATTAAGTGCTCGACCAAGGTGTGCAAAGATTTCCCGTTTAAAATACACGTAAACTTTGATTTTTTTTTTCAAAATTCTACAGCTCAGAGGCATTTTATGGTATAATCTTGGTCAATGACAGGGTTTCTTCAGAATTGAATGATCTACAAAAGTGTCCATTGCGGCGTAACCCTAACTCCCACCAGCGAGGTAGTACGGGTGGTTTACTAAACCCAATTTGTTCATGAAATTCTCGTTTTTTTGCCTCTATTTTGTAAATAACAAGAGCTACAGAAAAAATGTAAATGACAAACTTGTAGGAAATTCAATTTCCTACAAAAAAGTTTTGGAACACCAAATCGCTAACATCGATATTTCTTGAGATATTGGGTTTTGAAGTTGAGGTAGTGTGGAATTTTCATGGATTATTGAGCTAAATTGTAGAAACACTACCTACTTGGCTACGGTTGATGGTAACTGAGTTGCCTGGTAGTAATACAATAATTAACGTTTGTAAATCTTATGTAAATCTTGATTTCTTATCCTTCTAACTATTTGTCTCGAAGCAGATTGGAAATCAAAATGTGACCGCATAGACATCAATTTACCCTCACCCTGCTCTTTGGCCCTATAGAGTTCCCAAATTAATCTATAGCCACGGAAAGTACTTTTATTACCCGTTTTCTTCTAATAAAGCAAATTTGCAAAACAAAGGGTAACAAGCTTCTACCACCGCAGCATACTTTTAAAAGTAGTCTTCTACGGTAGCCACATAAATTGTTCAAACTACATGTGAACTGTAAATTAAAGATTGCCGTCTATCTTGGATTGGACTGCAATTGTATGGAATAAAACAAAGTACAAAGATTCCAAGATTGAACCTTTAACAGGATTAAGGATACGAAGTTAAAATGTAATTTATGTCTGTAAACTAAACAGAAGAAAGTCCTAGGGAAACTTAATTTGGGGTGCAGACTGCAAAGCGAATCAGATATATCCCTGAAAAGCAAGGGACATCCTGGAAAAGGGTTTACGCCATTATTTTCAGCAGGGCTTTGGAATGATTCGATTAATTAACGAAATCGTAACTGGAACGTTGTTTGGATTAAAACACAGCTTCCACTCCCACACTGCTCCCCCCGTTGCAGATCTTTGTCCTGTTTTTCCGGTTGTATGGTGGTTGGTTCCGCCATTAATTGAAATTGTACCCTTGTTCTTGCGAAATTTCGGCAATGCTCGAACATTTCCCCGCCCTTAGGTTCAAGACGAGTCGAAACTCTGCAGACTTAGTAACTTTCCTTAATTAGAAATTCGAACCAGTAATTACGGCGAGGCCATTTCTAGGACAAGGGTTGGGATCTCAAGTATTTTTGCCTTCCCGGAACAAGTCGGGAGGGCGGAAGAAGAAGTCGCGAGGAAGTTCGTCTCATTGCGACGAGCAGAATAATTACATTTTTCGCCTAAGGACACTTTAATGCAGCCCAGCGGCGGCGGTGGTGGCAGGAGCAGGAGCAGGCATCTCTCAATTGGATCGCTTGTTTCCTCTGTTTATGTTCCCGAAGGAAATGAGGGAGGGAGGGGGCTTTTAATTTTAACTAAAATACATAGAACAGAGGCAGGCACCAGGGATGACTGCTGGGAATCTGAATTAAATTCTCAACGGTTTCCGGAGGGGCCATCCCTTTTAATTACTTCAGCGGCCATTTAAATTTTATCCTTTCGCTTCATTATTTAGTGAGGTTGCTGTTTTGAGAATCATTAAGGGATTTCGGCAAAGGATTGCTCTGCGCTGTTTTTAATGGCCGGGAGATATTTCAAATGAAACAGAAGAGGTAGAAAAAGTATGTTCTGGGAGACGAGATATTATACAACTTTTATTTAAATTTTCCAAATTTCTCTATGTTAAAATGATATATTGATTTTAGCATATTTTCAATCTTTATTAATCTGTGAGTACCTTTAAAGCGCTTTTATGGAATTTATAAAAACGTTACCGGGATTAAAAAATAAAACTGAAAAATGCCAAATTTCTTGCTGCCTTAAAATAAATGGAAAACGAATTGAAAGTAGACTGAGATCTTAGATCATCAGAGAAAGGATAGGACATATCGTGTAAAATCCGTATACGGAAAGAGGGATTTTCCCTTCAAAATAAACTTTAGTGGAGATCATGATTGGAGCAGGCTAGCGATATAAAAAAAAATTTTTAACAATAAATTAAACCGACGAAGAAATAAATTTAAAAACGAAATAAAATAAACATTTTTAGTATTAATAACCAAGCTCCTAAATTAATGCAAGTAACTAATCAACTCCAAAAATAACTGACTAGATATTGTAAATTTTCAAATATCAATAATTTTGTATATTTTCCTTTAATGCACTTTTCTTTGAAGTAATTAAAAATATTATTTTTAATTTCTTGGTTTAAGTTTGCAAATATAGGCAAAGTTTTAAATTCGGTTTTTATTTTTCTGTAAAAATTTACTTTATTTTTCAATTTTTAGTGGTAAGCAACCGTGGCCTGCCATTTCTATCACCAGCTCAGCTCTATGTCACCATCATATTTTATTTTCATTAGGACTACACCTATGTACCAAGCTTTATTAAAATCGGTTAACGGGAAGTGGGTGAAATTCAATAAATGGGATTCATACCCAAATTTGTCACCTTTAAGGGTGAGATATTTTCTTCAAATTTAAATAAGATAAATTAAATAAAAAAAGAATCATTAAAATCGGTTCACAATGAAAGACATCGTGTAACATACACACAAATAACTACGCAATTACTGTGCCAAACCTCACAAAATTGGAGTGAGACCACCAGAGGATGATCTTCTTTCATTTATCGTAGTAACATTAAAAGAAAACATGTAAACAGGTCGAATTGAAAATCCATTGATTTCTTAGAGCCTCAAGTATTTTAAGTTATTTTTAATATGAAATTTATGATTTTGTATTTCGTTTACTATGTAGTTTGAAAACAAATATTGTTTTGAAATTTTCTTTTAAACTCTTTATTAATTATTTTTGAATATAAAAAAAAAAGTTTTGAATGGATTCCATTTTATTTTCCGTAACTGCATATCATCCGTTTTTTAAAACTAATAACTGTAGGGTTCTTTTCAAGCAAAGGAGAATTATAAAAACATTGCATAAGAACCGCATCGATATTTTATTCAGCGTTGTAGTCTATGAAACTGAATTATGCATCGGGAAAATATGAATTTTTCTATTACAAAATTTAATTTTTCCAAATTATTATATCTCAACAGCTTATTTATACTATATTAATTAATCCGACTGATCATACGAGAATGACATATTACAGTGAACAAAAAGTAAAGCCAATTTGTTTATAACTTTGAAAAGTTTTATTTATTCTTCCAAATCTATATTATCCCCTTCAAAGTGGTCCCCGCCCTATAAAATGCACCTATACCAGTGATTTTGCCAATCCTCGAAACACTTCAAAACGGAAATTTGCGATGAGGTCCGAAGCGAACGAAGTCTCTCCGAAGCGGTCTTTTGAGCTTAGGGAATAGTCGGAAGTCACATGGAACTAAATCAGGCGAATACGATGGTTGTGGAACGACATGCATCGAATTTGTTGATGAAAAAGTCTCAAACAACCAATGCGGTGTGAAATGAGAAATTGAGTGATTTTCAAACCAATCGAGATGTGACTCTTCTCAAGCACAATGGTTTGGACCGATCCAAATGAAATGTTTACGGTATCAGCAAGATAATAATCTAATTGTCAACGATTTTTGAGCATCAAATCTTTGATTTAATTGACATGTTGTTCATTGATTGATGTTGACGGGCTTCCGGGGCGCTCTTTGTCTTCAGCGCTTTCTCTACCTTCTCTGTTTATACCACTTGTAAACATTTCTTTCAGACAAAACCTGATCGCCGAAGGCCTTCTGCAGCATTCTAAACGTTTCTGCAGCCGAAATTTCATTCCACAAAAACAATTTAATGCAACTTCTTTGCTCAATAAAATCACACATTGTAAAAATCGAAAAATGCTCTTTTAGTTCCTCAGAAAACGCAACGAAACTAACGAAAGGAATGACGTACTGGCGTGAAATTTTACACAGATATCAGTGACAGTTCTGCCAACCTAAAAACAAGACGATTTGCTCGAATCGATGTATCCGCGCAATTTAAATTAAAAATTGACTTTAAGTTTTGATCACAATAGTAGTTTTCTTATGTTTAGCCATAATACTTCTAGTTTAAGAACCGATGGTATATTTAACAAACATAACAACAGGTACGAGTATGTAGTAATAAGTTGAAGAGAATTATCTGATTCCATCGTTATCATTTGATTGCATTAATTTTACAGAGTCCACGACATTTCTTATAGCCTTTCAATAGCATCCCGAGGAAAAAATATGTATAGTTATTTTTAATTTTCCTATTTTGCTATTTCGTCTTGTTTCCATATTTTTAGTTCAAATTTTACACAATCGGGTTTTCCAATTTACTGTCTTTTTATACAACTTTTCTCTAAGCTAGCCCAAAAGAAGCAAAGGAAACCTATACATTTGAATCGACCGCCTAAAACCCGCCTAACAAAAACCAGTCAGCCGCCAGTGTTGAGATGCCATCTGTGAACAGGAACGGAAACCGCCTGAGCGACATACGGTGGTGAAGTCGAGCACACGGACGTACTTAACGAACTGACGAGCCGAAAATTAGTGAGCGTGTCCCAACTAAACGAAGTCCAAGAAAGTTCGCGCGAGGAAGTGAAAAGCGCCAACCCGGCCGATGAGCAGCGCCACACGCCAGCTTTTTTAGCCGCAAGCCTACCGGCGCAACGCCCGGAACGGGGCTTCGGACTTCGGCGTCGTCTTTTAGGACACAAAATGGGACAAATTAATTTCCCTCGCGTTTTCAGCCAGCGGCACCACTTCTGTCCCTGCGGGACATTTTAAAGAGAGCGCACTTCCTTTTCATTCGGCTCGCGATTGTCTTCCGCATCTCGTAAAAACCGTTACGAGTTAATAAAGCCGCGCTGATGGCCGCTTTAAATCTCGTAAAGTTTTTTAATGCGCTCGTCCAGGACCGAGCGGCGGCGGCGGCGGCGGCGGCGGCGCGGATAGTGACCGCTTTTGGTTTGATACGCGAACTCCGTGCATTAGAGAAGAAGAAGTGGTGTATACTATATATAAAAAAAAAGGTAAATAAAGTAAAAAACCCCAGCGCCATCAAGAGCCCGAATTATAGCGTAATAAAGAAATAAACCTCGATTTTTAAAAATCTATATTCCTCTAACTATTCCGCTCCGTCGTCGGACTTGAGATCGCACCTGGCCATGAGCAGAACGCACTTGGCCAGCGACCCTTGCGGACGTTCTTTTGCTTCTCTCGGAGGCGCAATATTTTGCGTCCACGAATGGTGCGGGGCTCCTCGAAGAATTTTATTGAACGACGACGGTAACAAGGCCGTTTTACAGCTGAATTTTGATTGCGAACTTGTTGCCGGCGGCGCGAGGCGGACGCGGACGCTCCAGGGCCCCCTTCACCTTTTCCAGGTAATTTAGTTTACAGCCGAGTGCGAGCGGCGATTTATTGTTTTATGATCACTTCCAGTTTTATCAATGGCACCTTAAGTGCCTGTTTTCAAATTCTGTCACCTCCTTCGCCTGCTGGTGCGCTGCTTTATGGCGGCCTATTAGTGAGATTTTTAGTGGGCCTCAGTAATTTACGACGCCCTGCATTGTTCCCGGGGGAGGATCTCGCTCAGAAGGGGCGCAAATCAGCTCGACTGAATGCGATACTTCGCGTAGGAGTTTATTTCATGCGATGGGTCAATGCACAGTGCAAGAAAGAGCCGGGTCTATTTGTATAGGTGTTTTTTTTTTCAAATAAACATGGGTTTCCAAAATAAGTAACACCTTTGACTGACTTCAGATCATGAGCTTAGGTTAGGAGTAGTCAAGAGATTTTCAAAAAAATCGATTTTTTTTTTGGATATTCTTAAAGCATGATGTTTTGGAAATATTATCCTACAAGTACTGAAGGGCTCTTCGCCTTCGACAGCAGGTAGCTGATGGCAGCTGCAAATCGAGTGTAAAACTTTAAGGTACTACTACCGTCTAGAATTTTCAAAAAATTTATTTTTTTTTCATTTTTCTACTCCTCATAGTCTCAGAAATCACATCCTAATTTTTGTTGAGAAATTCGTAATAGAAAAAAAAATTATAGCGTTATACAGCGAAATCGCGCTAATGGGCTCCGAGCGACTCTTTAAACTTTAAACGCGTTTTTTTTCGAAATGACATTTTTTGAGTCTGCCCATAGATAATCTCCGGATCTACTGAACCGATTTGAATAAACCTTGGTGCGTTTTGTTTGTTTAGGTTGCCTCTATTGTAATTAACCACAATTTAGCCCAATTTCTCCTGTAAAAACTAGCAAATTAATTTTTAAGTGATAAAATTTACAATATTTCACTCTCCCTCTTTTAGTATAAGTCTAGGATAGCGACACGAACTTGATTATACTATAATATGCACACGCTAAATAAATGAATTGAATTGAATTGAATACTTCATTCATTCAGCAAGAATGAATGCAACAAAAGAATAATTAAATATTCCTACCGGTCATTATTCAAAGAACAACTTCAATTTAGAGTAAAGCTCCTTTAGCAAAAAAACTGACCCGGAATTTTAATATTAAGGTTTATGGTTATTCTATGCTTAAAAAGGGGAAGGGCAATGTGATTTAGTGAACATTTTCCTTATGCATAATGTCTGTCGTATAAGCAAAAAAAAAAAAAATCCTCTGTCAATAGACATTTTACATAACAAAAATGTGTAACAGGTATGGATCACACGGGTCACACGTATTAGCTTCGTTCTACGATTTCACGATAAATAACTAAAATAAATGTATATGTATATAGTATGTTAAATTAAACGCTAATAGAAAAAAGCTTAGTTAAATTAAAAATTGTCAAAGATCTATTAACAATTTAATAAAAATTGTAAAAGGAAATAAGATATTGATTAAATTTGACAATTCAAAAATAGTTATCCAATGTTTGTTTTAAATTAGGCACACTATTAAATTGAATAAAGGGAGCTACCGATACCGGACGTTATCGACACATGCTCAATCAATATTTATTTCCAAAAAAGAATGAGATCAACATAGACAATTTATGGTTTCAACAGGATGGCGCTACGTGCGATACAGCCATCGAAGGCGACAATATTATTTCCAGAAATGGTCCTGTTAAATGGCCCCTAAGATCATGCGATTTAGCGCCACGTTAAGCCCATGGTATATAATAACAATCCAATAACTCTTGAAGCATTGGAAGAAATAACTCCTTTGTTGTAAAAATGACCAAAAATTTAACCGACCGAATACACATTTGTCAGATATCATTTTCAAAAAAATAAATGTAAAGTTTCCTTCTTTCTGTTCAAATTTGTGGAGTGAAAGGAAGCACATTTTCTGTGTTTCGATTAGTGCGGTTAAATCCATTTGGTAAAATGAAAATTAGTAATAATTCCCTCTGGTTTGAGACCCACCACATAATAACTATTTTGGTCGAGTGCCAATAAAATTTTGAAAAATAAAACGAGAAGAAAATTCAAAACAAAGCCGATTCAAGGGAAGTCAGCCGACGTATGTACATACATCAACATACCATCAATCTCGTTCGGCAGACATAATTAGACACGAGAGATATAAAGTATCCGCCGTTAATGATTTTATTGGGAACAGTTAAGACGCGGAAGACATCAACATAAAACGCTCGTAATCGCGTATCGGCCTGCACACATCTGGAGGACGAACCATTAAGTCTGGCGGGGGCTACCAGAAGCAATCAAGCAATCAGAGTTATATTTACTACTTACGGCTGTAATACTAATTAGAGCAAAAAATAAAATAAACGTCCTGTCCTCTTTTTATGGACTCGACGACCATCAATCTCAATGATTGCACGCCGACTGTGCAGAGGTCTTGTTCCGTCGCGCCCTTGAACCCCCGAAAGAAATATGTTGAAAACTTTGTAAAAGATATTTAACTCCCAGCCATCGTCCTTCTATCGAATGAGACCCGCGCCGCGTAGAGAACGCTCCTTCAGTATCCCTTCACTCCTCGGGGCGGAGCAGGACCATTAATCTATAAACACTCAATAAACGTTTTATTGTTATAGCTTCAATAAATTCATTACTCAAATTTATTTGCTCCACCTTCAACAAGGAGCCGCCGCCGCCGCCACTGTCTTCTGATTGATAGTAAAAGAGGCCGGTGAAAATTCGCGCGCAATTTACCAGCGCGTGGGTCTCAGGACCACATATGTTTGCCGATCGGCCGATCTCTAATTTAAATAGTGCAGAAAATAAAATAATAATAATTTCAGCATTTTACTGCGAGATGCTGGCCTAAAACAAAGGAAAGCTGCTCTACGAAAATTTATTGTGGCATAATTGATCATAAAAACGCACTTCTCAAAATTCGGGGGTGGTCATATTTTACAGCCGCAACCCAACCGCATAAACAGGTGAGCGATACGGGGGCGTTTGGTGGAGGCTTTTATCTTTGCGAAATGTTTATTTTTCCGCCATATGAAATTTGCTTTCATTTTAACAACAAACGATATAAAAATATGTTTGCTTCGTGACCACATGCAGCCATTGAGGTGTACTACTGCAATTAAAATTATTAACGACAATTGTACATATTTACACAAGTGTTATGAAAAGCATTTTGTAAGACAGACGGTTTCAGATTTTTTTAATTATATCGGAACAATGTTTAAGGTTAACATATATCAAATTTATTGAAGTGCTTAAGGCATTTGGAGCTAATCAAATCACTGTAAATCTTAATCGAAAAAATGCAAATTTTGTAATAATAAGTTTTTTCTTCGTGACTTTGTGTTTTAAAAGAAATTATCAAAAATTTTCATCTTTGACACATCTTTGGGTTTAAAAAATCTATTATAATGGCACTATAATTATGTAGCTCTTAAAAAAATCGTAATTTTCTGAAATAACCCGACAAAAAAGCCTATTTTTCAAAAAATTTGTTTGATGAAATTTGGTGATATTTTCACTCAAAAATTATCAATTTTAGGAATAAATTTTATATGATAAAAAGTGCTTATAATTAGCCAAAGAACACGTGTGAATTCTTTCAGAATTATTCGGGACATTTATTTAGTCATAAATTAATAAAACTTCACCTAGTTTTTAGAGGCGAATTTAAACTTAGACCTTAACATTATTAAATTAAAGTATGACATCATTTAGAAGCTGTTAACACCGATAAAATATTTTCTATATGTTATAGAATGCCTAATATCCGTTTCCAATCCATTAATCCATCGAAACATTTTAAAAAAGCGATTCTTTTATACTAAACTATAATAAATGGACAACATTTTCATATTGGGGGTCGTAAATATATTACGTCACACAAATTTAATGGTTTTAGATATTAAATTGTATTCTACAGAGTAATAAAGTGTGGGTCATTGGCTGGTTTCTTTTTAAAGATGCTATAAAATAAACACTGTTCAATATTTTTCAAAATTTTTAATTTATTGAAAATAGATTTTCATTTAAATGTCTTCCTTGGTTGGTTTGGCAGTAGTCCATCATGTCAACCCAATTTTTGTAACACATTTTTAATGGTTTGGGACCCTATGTGCCTGAATCGTTTCTAGATTATCAGAATAACTACGATCTTTAACGGCATCCCACAAAACAACAGCAAATGACACCTCTGGACTAAAATTTTTTTTTCAAAATTCGCGTGTTTCGCAACACAGTATTCAATTTGGAATTTGGTTTTCAATATTTCCCAATGTTATTCAAGAGTAAATCTATTAATTTCTAATCGTGGAGATATAATGCTGCATTTCTGTGAAATGTTTGAGTACGGACTAGCTGTCTGTGTCAAAATAACATGCAATTTAAAAAGAAACCAACAGACGACCCTGCCTTTATAAGAGTTTAAAGCATGTGCATATATTTTGGCCTTGAGGTCTGTGCTACTAAAACCTCCACGAGATATTTATGTTATGTAAATAACAACATCAAGATAGAAAGATTATATTATTATTTTATATTATCTGTGCACTATTTCTCGCTAATATTATTTTGTCAATTATAAAGTTTATTAAAACAAAGAAAACGAAACGAACTATGATGATATACATACTTACATTTTTCTTAAGTAATAAAGAGAAACTTATTTCCGTGGTTCCCAAGTGAAATATTGAGAGACTGGTAATACTTTTTACAATTAAAAAGATATTTTGCATTTTTTCAAACTATGTGACGTAGCCTAACTCCCCTTTTTTGGGTAAATTTTTATGAGTAATGCTTTAAATATTTTTAACTACTTGAATGAATTAAATTTGTCTTTTTATAATTTTTTTTTTATTTGCACTATTGAAATTTTTTTAAATCCAAGCATGGCGAATTGGTGAATAACCGTCCTAACTTGTACTCACTTTGCATCAAAAAGTACTCCAATAATAGCTGCGTTTTTTATTGATTTGATCTGAATATGGAATTTTATATTGAATTTTTAAAACTGTGACCTATAGCAATGATTTTAAAATTTGCAATAAATTTATCAAATTACCATGATTTTTACCCAAATTCAAACTTCAAAATTTGGACTGAAAAAATTTGTTGATTATTTTTTTGACATAAATTGTGCATAGGTGCTTTTGCTATGAGTAATTATTCAAAAATTATAACCCAATGCAAAATTCCATATTCAGATCAGATCATTAAAAAAAAAACGCAACTATTATTTTCTCATTTCAAGATTTGAAGTTCTGATGGTTAAAAGTCATGGCAATTTAACGCGCTTTTCATTCAAATTTGAAAATCTTGCTAAACTGTCAATTCAATGCAAAATTTCCTATTTAATATGATCCTGAGATTAAGTTTCGAAACAAAAGCGACTCTTATTATAATTTTTTGTTTGGAATGACAATCAAAAATGATCATACAACAACAACAAAACAAGCAAATTTGAAGGTTTTTGTCAGGTCTAAAAATGTTAAGTTACATTCTCAAGGTAAATGTAAATTTTTTTAATTTCCTGGTTAGCGCTTTATTAATAACAAAACACTAAAAATATACACAAAATTAGTGATGCAGATGTAACAAAAAATTGATTTGTGTCATTTGACACTATTTTTACAGATATAGAGGTTCTAAAGTAAAGTAAGTAATTTTTAGGATCCCTTAATTTTGATGTATAGTGTGTGTTATATTGTTTTATTTAAATTTTCGCCAGTAGTTAAAGTAGTAGGTAGAGAATATGTGTTGTAAAATTCTGCATTAATGGATATAAACTTAAAAAAGGGTAATTTTAATGAATTATGAAATTTGTTATTACCTAAAATTGGATGTACATTAAAAATTGCACCTACTTTGGGTTTAAAACCTTTTTTCTCCCCTATACCTTCGAAGGGATTCGCAACTTCGCCGAGGGTTTCTGCTCCAGCGAAGGATAAAAGCGTGACCGCATTAAACGAAAGTATAATTTCGCTATTTCCCGCAATAAAGCGCAGCCAAAGAGAAATTTTTCATTAAAATCTAATCATGGGCTCCGATAACGATAATCCACTTTTCCCCGCACTTTTCGCCATTATCGATTTTAATCCCATAAAAAGTTTGAGGGAAATCACTGGGCCGTAAAACTCCTTTCTAACTTCGCTTCGCCCACGAATTTCCATCCTAAAAGCCAGTGAGAGGCCATCAAATGCGCTCGCTGTTGCCGTCTCGCTCGCACCGCTGTAGAGCAACATATGGGGTGCTCTCTTTCCGACAGTCTAATGGCTTATGGCTCACAAATCGCCCATTTTTCTGCTCGCTGCAGAAGCGAATTGGCGGCAAAGTATGGGTGCGCCACCTCGCGAGTGAGAGCCGCGACGCACCGCGCCGTCCAATGGTGTGGTCTATTTTTAGGCCGCCATGTTGGAACTGTGGGTGTGTGCCTAAAGAGCTGGGGGTGTTTGCGTGCGCCGGCGGCACAGATAATCCAATTACACGCAGCGGGAGCAACGGATGCTGTATGCGAGTGTATTGGTGGTGTGGGACCTGTGAAGGTGCAGTTCTTCTTCTTCTTTTGGTCCGGGAGGTGGCTCGCGTTGTTGCTGTTGGTGTTCTTCTTCTTCTTATTCTACACCGGCGGCGGCCGTGACTTTCTCAAGGCACCATGAAATTTTTTTCGTCCGCTTGCGGTCTCAGCAGATTGCCGCAAGCGGACGGACGGGCAGAAGACAAGAAAACTCGACCATCCCGCAGAAGATGGTCTTTTTATCTATCAGAAATCTTCTTAAGATGGGAATTTATAACCCGCCCAGGCAGTATATTCTCCGGCCCACATGCTCGCTTGATGTCGCTGCTGCCATCATGGCAATGATTATTCAACGTGGAATCCGAGCATAATGACCCAACCCGGCCTGGTCCGGTTCGGAGCATAGTGGCCGATAACATTCCATTTTTGTTTTCTTTTTCTTCTGCTCCAAAGAGCTGCATGAAATATGCTCGGATTCATTTTCATGGGGCAACTTTTGCTATGTCCGAACTTCTTTTATTTTTTTGGGAGGCTTTGAAGCGTTTTGCTTTACTGCGCAGGCGGTAAAATGTCCGGTGATTTCCTCACATAACGGGAAAGGTAGCTGCTACCTTTCAATGGGTAAAATAAAATTCGCCCATATTTTAAGACAGGTGATTACGAATTTTTTACTTATGCATACTTCCTTAAATTAAATCGATTTTTAACCCTACTTTTTCTTTATACATAAAATTCTCTGTCATATTTAATATTCAAGATATTTTGTTTAAATATCGTCTGCTTTTCATTTATATCCCTAAATAAACAACTTCAAGCTGTTGGCCTCGACATCTGATATAAAATCCTTAAAGTTTAACAATTTTGGCAACCATACTTGATCCGCCATCTTGAATCTGAAAATCCCCATGCCCCTATTCAGTTTCATTGAAATCAAAGTCATCAAAGCCATCTTGAGTTTCCCAAGGAGATTTTTGTTCCACCTCCGAATCGAAAAAAATTATGTTGTTGATCTCTTTGTTGATAATTGTTTGACCTTGTTTTTAAATAATTGAGGATGTGCATTCTTTAACTACATACTTATATTATTTTGAAAATGATAAAAAGTACCAAAAATAATATCACTAATATAAGTCAAAAGTGATTTTGGCAATTTGTACTCTTTTTTTTTATATATAATACATAATTTGTTAGAAATATGGGGGTATCGCTTTCAATTTTACGTACAGTAATAATTGATTTATTAGCTATCAAATAAAAGAAAAATTAAAGTAGTACTCGGTGCACTTCATATCTAAAAAAGAAAGCTATACGCTCTAACCATAAGCTATGCAGGACAAAGAATATCTGCAGCAATCTATCTTTTTTGGACCTTGGTACCATTCGAGGAACGAAGAGGATAATTTTTTTAGAAATATGAGAGAATTATTGAGAGAAAGACAAAAACTTCAGAGGATAATTGGAACACTTCTACAGGGTGTGTAGTGTATATCACAAAAATGTTTTATTACAGAACTTTTCTATAAAAGCATTACACATTGCCTTTATTTAATTAATTGTATTTAAAACAGACTTTTTTATTTAAAACTTTTAAATCGTTGATATTCACGATTAAATCAAGACCTTCCTGTACTGTATGAGCGAGCGGCACGTAATAATTTTCGTCCCAGGTCGCTTTGAAAGATGCGCAATGAAACAATTTAAATAATGCTATCGGTCTTTATGATCGGTGTGGGCTATGTGTCTTCGATTCCTTCTTCACTTCGTCATTTACCTATAACGTAACATTACGAACGGAGGTAGAATTGACAGACCAATGGAAATGCAATCGTTCCAGGTCACCTTTAAAAACAGATTATAAAAAAATATTATTTTGTTATCTTACGCTTTAAATGTGAGAACTTTTTAGTGACTATTTCTACCTATATATTTCTTACAAGAATTTACAGAAGTAGTAGTCCTGACTTATTTTATCTAATAGAAAATTTTCCTAGGTGTACTCTGAAGAGCTTGATTGGAATTTTAAGAGAATAATGAATTTTTTAATCGTATTTTGGGTGTTGCATTATCATTTCAGTTCATTTAAAAGCACAAAGTTATGATCCGATTAGCTTTAAGAAATCACTACAAATGCTTCTAATTATTACTATTTATATTATTATTCATTGAAAAGTTTATTTTATCCGTAATTATGTCACAATAATACTCGCTGAAATGAAATCATTAAAATATTGATTTACAACATCGATTTTCATGTGTTAATTTTTTACCATGAACGATATTAAAGATCTTTAAAAACTGGCCTTATCATTCCAGCTCTTTTTAACAGTATTCGAAATCAATGACAATAAAAAACACCTTAATAATTATTTCATTGATAATCAGTTTAAATTAAACATTTTGCAACAATATTGAATTTTGAAATCAGATTCGAAATAAGCGACTCGGAAATTCCCTTTCTTAGAAATTTAAAATCCTCGATCGCCTTATTGGATTTGCCATTGGTACCTAGCTCGACAAAATATAGCATAAAACCTACACTTAAAAAACAATTGATTTAATAATTAAAGAAAATATGATTTCATTACTAAAACCGACAAGTTTTTTTATTTTTTTGTTATTTACTAAATGAAAATTTCTTTATGAGAAATGTTTTCACATAGTCTTAAAAATATTTTACGTTTTACATTTTAAGTTGTCCTCTTCATTACGAAAATACGATTTACATTATGAAAATAATATCTTTTTTCTTGAATGAGTGTCAAAAAACTTCCTTGTAATGAAATAATAATTTTCTTGCGTTTAAAAATTCAGAAATTTTTAAAACAAGAAAAAGATAATAATTGTTTTGAAAATGATTGCTACATTTTCATTTTCATTTCGAAACCTCAATATAGCTCTTATAAAGAATTTTCTTACAAATGATCAAAAGACATTCTATTTGTTTATTTTTAATGATTTGATAACATTTTCTATTAATAATTATATATTAATTGAATGCATAAGATAGATAAAATAATTGCTCTTGTATAATGACCCTCCATATTTAACGTCACTCTTTGAATTGGAAATTTGGTAATGTATACTTATATATTTAAAACAATATTTAATCGCTTTTATACTTTGTAAAAAACTCTGAGTGCTTCAAACTAGCTTTAAATGGATTTAAATACCAGTAAGATGTCATCATTCATTGTAATTTAATCAATTTAATAACGCCTTACATTCTACGATTTATGTTTCAATCAAACACTTGAATTAAACAAAAATTTGCTCAGATGTAAAATGAAATAAATTTCATACTTATCCGTTGATATGGTCTACACAACTTTTCTACGCTATTTAATTACTAAAAAGTTAAAAGAATTCGAAGGTCTTATCTTCTTGAATTTTTTAAAATATTCTTGAAAGATTAGCGTTAATGTTTTTATTTAGTTTATTACACTAGCGGAAAGTCTCAAAAATTTGCATACTACTAAATAATAAAATGCAGCTATATTTTATACACTATTATTGCTATAAAATTATTATCAGTGGAAACTCATTCGCGGATACTCATAAAATAAACAGGATTCTTCATAAATTTTCCAAGTACCTACATATTTGCATATCAATTTAACAGTAGCTTGCGCTTCTTTATGGGGCTAATTAAAAAATCAAACACAAAATTAACACTGCAATAAATATAATTTAATTACCAGAGTCAGTGAATTAAAAAAACCAAAATCGTCGGGTTAACATCACAACAGGCTCAGGACATATGTTTCAGAATATCGTGAAAAATTAAAAATTGCGATGCAGCTATTAAATGTTATTGGATTATGAATACAGCATAGCTATTCAAAAAACTGCCTTAAAATTTCGTAATTAAGTTAAAAAAATGATCGGACTGAAATGATCGTATCTCCGATTTTTCTTTCATTTAACCTTTCTTCGCCGAGTGAAGTTCGAGGTTTTTTTACTGAAAACCCAATTTTTAACCACTGTACTGGGAATAATAAAATCAAAATTGTTCTTCTCTATAGTTCAAAAAGACGAAAATTTAAAAACAGTACAGAATTTTGTAAACTTTAAGGTTAATTTCTTTAAAAGTTTAAATTTTGCATCTATTTCCTACGTAAGCGTTATGTTATTGCTTCATCCATTGAATAAAAAACACAGAAATCTTGTTTTTCGTCCTTAAGAAGCATACTGAATTTTAATTAAAATTGTCACAACTATGCACATTATAAAAATATAAAGGCGAAAAAGTCTGTAATTTAAATATTTTTGCAAAAAGTGAATTCAGGGGCTTTAGAACAGAACGTAATAGTTTTTGAAATTCTTTGGTGTCTGTCTGTCCTCATGACCATGAATCACGTAAACACTAAACAGATTTCGTTGGAGTTGTCATTTGATAGTTTGAGGTCTTATACCATGTTTCCATGCACAGGGTTGAGTTGGAGTTGAGTTTTCGTCGAGTTAAGAAAATAGCTGCTAAACCTGAACTGTTTCCATGAGCAACTTGGAGTTGAGTTTCACCAAATAAACTGGAATGACATTTGAAGCTAACCCCAACTCAACCCGACTAGTTTCGTGGAGTTAACTTGGGTTTAACGAAACTCAACTCAACCCGAGTTTCCATGAACACTAACTCGAGTTCAACTCGAGTTGAACCCTGCATGGAAACACAGTATTAGGTACACTAAGAGAAAAATCTTCCCATACGGAAGAAAAACTTCAGTCAAATTACAGAAAAACGTTTTTTAGTACGAACTTATGCCAATTTTTCTAAATTAAAAATCACGAAACTCTCTGTTTTGAAAAATTATGTTTGCATTATAACAAACCAAATACCTTAAGAAGTAAGAAATATTGTCTTGAACCTATACAAAATCTTTTTTCAAAATAAAAACTAATTTTACTAACAATCAAGAATTGATTGGAGAATATATTTTTCTTGTCAGCTTTTTTTATTTGAAATAAAATTTATTTTGCAATTAAAGTGAAATATGTTTAAAATTCTTGAATATGTAAAAAATAATAGCTTTGAGTAGAAAGTATATTTTATGCAAATATAAACAGATTAACATAATGACTTGATAATATCAAACCGATTTATGTTTAAGAAAAATTTAAAACCTTTTGATGCTAAATGATTAATTAAAAAGTGAATGTACTATGTACTTTTTTTCTTATAATAGTTTTGTAAAGCGTAAGGGAATAAAACATAAATCGTATTAAATGGTCATAAAGAAAATTGTACAAGAATTCAACCTTTATCGGGTGAGTTCCGATTTAAAAGATGCGATAAGATCAACAACATTTTACAAGGTTCAAGGAGACAAGGCCAAAAGCAACACGTCTGGGGTATAAAAACTCTAAAGATAAATTATCTTCAGGGTGGATAATAAATATCTATCGTCACTTTTATGTATCAACTATTGTAAATAGCCTCTAGACATTATGTTAATTAAATTCGACCATTAAAAGAAGTGTTGTGGCTCATCAGTTTATGAATGAATAAAGTTAGAGCAATGAACGAGGATATATCATAAATATTATGACCACTTTTATTAGCTAAGGTGTTAATCATATAGAAAAAGAAGAAAAGCGATTTTAATATATAGCCATATCTTAATTAACTAAATAATTGATGATTTTTTTAAACAAATACACAGTATCTTGTCGTTATTGATTTATAATAAAGTAGTAGTCGAACAAGACATAAATTGAGTACACTCGATCGTTCTATAAATAATTTGACATTTTTTCAATATTTGTAATCAATCCTTTTGATTTTCGAAATGACATATTTTGAAAAAAATCTTAAAGTTTTTAGATATACATATTAGGGTGTTTTTTTTTTCACGACTATTATTTTTTCACTCCCACCTCGAAATTTTGTGGGAAATACCTAATAAAAAGAATTCCCTGAAAATTTGACCTCTTAATATTAATACTAAGTGCTCGGCCAAGGCGTGCAAAGATTTCCCATATAAAATACACGAAAACTTTGATTCTTGTTTCTTCAAAATTTTACAGCTCAGAGGCATTTTATGGTATAATCTTGGTCAATGATAGGGTTTCGTCAGAATTGAATGCTCTACAAAAGTGTCCATTGTGGCGTAACCCTAACTCCCACCAGCGAGGTAGTACGGGTCACTAAACCCAATTTTTTCATTAAATTCTTGTTTTGTTGCCCCTATCTCGTAAATAACAAGAGCTACAGAAAAAATGTAAACGACAAACTTGTAGGAAATTCAATATAATTCGATATTTCTTCAGATATTGGGCTTTGAACACGTGTGAATTTTTCCAGAATTTGTTGGGACATTTCTGGATTTTTCAAAAATTGGCCAAAACCAAAAAACCAAAAATAGTCCAAAAAATTCTGAAAAAATTACATTTATTCTTTTTTTTTTGTCCCTTACATTTTTTTTAAAGTTGATCCTTTCCGTGTAAAAAAATCGCAAACATTTTTATTACATTTCTGTACAAAATGGCCATTTTCCAAAAACTAAAGCAAAAAAAACGTTCAAAACCATGGTTTGAGAAAGTTTAGATATTCGGACCTTGATTTCTGGTGATTTTATGTTCATTCAATAGCAGCAACAAAATAATCGACTTTGAGAAGAAAAACTACCAAAAAAATCAGCACTATTTTTAAACAACCCAAAAAATAATAGGGTTTTTGAAGCTTTTATGCAAAACAAATGCCAAATTCTGAAAGATCATCCACAAAAACCCCTTATATACGAATTGGGAAGAAAATCTCCCCAATTTGCTATTCTAATCGTACAATTGAACTTGCGTGCACAAAATTCTCGTTTTGCGCATTAATGGGTTAATAAGGTGAACGTATAAAAAATTGTAAAACGATTGGTCAATTAGTCAGTAATTATGCACGTAAATTGAAAAAATTTTATTTTAAGAAAAACGCGTTTAAAGCTTCGAATACGCAAATATCGTGTAGCGAGTAGCTTCGGAAAGAATATGAATTTCGTTCTCAATACTTTGAGAATATATTCGTCAGATGTTTTGCTGACGATTTTTTGAACTATCTAATGTGGTTTCCCCTCTTAAACCCTAATTGCAGTTTCGAGCAAATGTATGGACCATTCTCATGTGAATAAAAGATGGCAGTGTCGTTTGCAAAAATTAATAACTGAAGAATTTCCTGTGAAATGGTGAATAATCAATTTAAGAAATTGAAAAACCAGTTTCTTAACATTTCAAGACTAAAATAAATCAGATAACTAGAAGTTAGAAAAACAATTTTCAATTTTGGCAATTTACACTATCACCAAAGATATATTATCTTTTGTTTGACTATCATAACACCTGCAAAAACATTAGTCACAGTCAATTTTTTAAAAGATTAAAATAAAATTAAAATAACAAAAGATTCTTTAAGAATAACATGAAAGCGAAAAAAGTATAAACTTTAAAAAACCACACGGAACTGTCTTGAATATATAAATAAAATATTTTTTGTAACCTTTAAAACTCAACAGAATTTTAACATTTATTTATTTCAATGCTAAGAAATGTATTCTTAGCGCATGTTAGAATTCTAATTTTTTTTGTTTTTAGTGGTGCGGCACTATCTTTCACAATCAATCACAGCAGACATGTTTTTGATGTCTAGTCGCACAGACGTTGGAATTTTTACCGAAAAAAAGAAAAAAAATACATAGTATAGTCAACACAAAAAATCCGATGCTACGGATCGAGGAACCCGATTTTGGGCGCAATAAAAAAAACGCATTTATAGAAAAGCAACACGAAAACCATTTTAAGCTTCTTCTGCATTTTTATTTTTATTTAAGATATCTCAAAGTGGCTAGAACTAGACTTTGCCGACTTTACTTTGACTTAAACACGAACGAACAGATAACACCTTAAATACTAAAGATTCTTAAAAGTATATATCTTATACAACGCATCCGAGAAAAATTTGTTTATGACCTTGGCCCGTGTAATGAATGACCGGGACAAAAGGGTGTTGTTCGGAGGACATAATTCTCTTAATATCCTCCTTATCCCGAGTGAATGGCAATCCATTGAGCGGTGACCTTCGAGCAATTTATTGCCCTTCATAAGATCTTTTAAGGCTGTATGCAAGACGTTCGGTTCTTGTGGGTGCATACCGAGACCCCGGGGATGGCGGTTTCCAGATCGATCGATTTCTGAGGTGTTTTGTCAGAGGCATTGAGAATTAATAAATTCATACAAAACATGCTCGTAACATACCAAAATCATATCGTCGACATAGATGTCAACATGTTGGCTTTCTGTCACTCGATGAACTTTTTGCACTTTTAATTACAAAAAAATATATATAATAATAGTAATAAAACACACAATCCCACACAGTAAACGATAGTTGTAAAACAAAATATATAAAATAAACGTAAAATACTAAAAGTATAGCAACAAACAGAGCTCTCAGAGCACACAAAAAAAGGGCGAAACGATGAAGTTTTTTCCCTAGTTTATTCCCAGAGCGGGAAATTGCACGTTCGAGGAAAAACAACAATCGGCCACCACACCACAATCAAGTTTACGACCGAATGCCATAAAAAAAATAACTCCTGGGTTTTTTCTCGAAGGGCTCCCGAAAAGGGAAGTGGCCGGCGTCTTGCCGAAGAAGGAGAGTTATCGCTTTCTTCGCCTGTGTTATTAATTTCTGGTGTGTGCCTGGTGCCTGTTCGAAATTTTCCGGTTGCGAATGTATGCGAAAGGAGCGTAATATCCTGCGCCGCAGGGCCCGAAAACCACCCGAAGCAGGAATAGCACAAAGACACACACAGCCAGACACACTATTCTATTCTTCGTGTAAAGGGCAAGACCCTAAACCGTTTTCACCCCATTTCTAATCTCATGGAAGGGATGACTTCCGTGCATACTATACACACATACATCCGAAAATTTAATGGTGGATTTTATGCGCTTGTATAGGACGAGAGGGGATAGAATTTTTAGTTGCTAAGACCAATCACGAAAGATACATACAGAAACATGGCCCATGATGAAAATGAGGGATGAAAAAAGGCTCCTGGCTCCCTCCATGAATGGGTTTTTTCATCCCCTCCCCCAAACAGGAACAGAGAAAGGCATCCCCGGAATCCCTGGGAGCAATGTACTACCGCTCCTGTCGGAATTTATTGTAGATAAATACTGGGAAGATCCCGAATATAGGGTCGTAAAATATCCATTCGAATGTCAGATACATATTTGGAGCAGAATTTACTCTCTTTGTTTGTTGCCTTTTTCTGTTTCTCGTTAATTGATTTATTCTCCCAGTCCGAAGAACCAACCCCCAGACACTTAATTAATTTAATTTAGATGACAACAGAGAAAGAAGCACTGCCCCTCCTTCAGACGATCTGAGTTTATTATGGAGCTTTTAATGTAATCAAATTGAATGAACGCAATACAACGCATCAGTTAATGGCTGCGATTTTCGCATGAATAAATTTATTCGTCTCAAATTGAATTAAGACAATGGCGATAAAGTGATCTTTTTTTTCTTCCTATGGAATTGAAGGAATCTCACTAATTAAGGCGTGCGGATGTCTCTTCAGATTTTATCTTTTTATACTACTCGTTTCCTTCATCTTGGGAATTTCAGGATGAACGTAAAGTCTGTTCCGATTGTTTTTATTGTTCCTAAAAAAATAATAAATAAATAAATTGTATTATCAGTGAAAAACTGAGAGTATTTGGGTCATGACATTTTACGTAGCTTTGTATAATCAAATAACAATTTTAACACTCAAAAATATCATACTTGGTAAATCAACAGCTTTTGTCCGAATATTTTTATGTACAGTATATTAATTAGAATTCGAATATAAATAACTAGAATATAAACATAAAAGTTGTTTTTCTAAGCCTGATAGAACCAATTTTAGGTCACTGCTTCGAGTAATTTCTGCCGTATGTTACGAATATCCATAATTTATAGGGCCATTTCAATAAAGCGACTATTCGTATAGCAGTATGACACGTAGCGGCATCCTGTTGAAACCATATCTCTCCAGGATCAATGTCATTCATATTTTCGAAGAATTATTCATAGATCGTAGTCCAGTAATGTTCTCAATTTACTGTAACGCGAACCACTCCCTAATTTTTAAAAAAATAAGGAGCAATGTAAAACGCATCAAAAGTTGTATTTTCCTGTTTGTAATGGAGTCTTTAGAGTCTCTTTTGAATTGATCTCAATCCGGATGCGATAATTTTTCTTATTAACAAAACTTTGTTAAGCCAAAATTAAGCGACGATTATGTGCACCATAAAAATCACGAAGTTCCCTAGTCCCCCAGTCTCGAGAACCAACAACCGATTTTCAAAGTAAATTTTGATAATTCTTAACCGTTCCTCACGCGTGAGTTTATTCATGATTACTACTCTGAACATAAATATCACATTATCGCTATTTTAGAAGTTCTATCTAAACTGAAAAACTCCCTTTACTACACTTTAAAAAATATTTTATGATTTTTACAACAATAAACGTTCGCACAAAATTTGCTAACGTTAAACTTTTCAAATTTACAACGAAGTGTATTAATGATACAAAAATGTGTAAAATTGGTGTTAGTGAATGTTACATAATTCAACACTGCACTCATTAATGAATGTTTAAAAATTGCCAAAATACAATCTCTTGACAGTGACTTGATAAAACATTTTCCTATGCAAATTCCTATTCTACGGAAAGAAATCCTATAGAAATGATATATGACTTCTTCAGTGCAAAATTAAAAAATACATCTTGAATTGCACTCTTTTAGCATATCAATTCGGTATTTTTGCAAGGTATATAATGTACAATATTATCTAAAATTAAAGTTTTTCCAGTCGCATCACTTTAAGAAATAACTTCTAAAATTACTTCGAATAGTTGCCAAATCTTTAATTCTTATATTTTAGAATAAAAAAAAGTTTATGGTCTGCTAAATTTAATTAATCTTAACATATTTGTTTATTTAACAAAAAGGAGGATGGCTCACGTTTGACTAAATGTAGGATCGAAGATTTATGATGTTTGAGAACGTTATTAACAACACATTTAGAACCCAAAGTTGGACCATTTTTTTGCATATCCTGTCTGCTTCACAGAGCGGAAATCATTAAGTTAAATTGGTTTTGGATGCTTCATCTTCAAGCGTGTTTTTAATATCCTAATTAATAAATAATTAAATACATAGATTACGTAGATTGGCTCTTATGTTCCTAGCTTCTCCTTAATAATCACTTATGTATAAATTCAATCGATGAAGAAGAAACCTAGTCAAAGCTGCCTTTTTTAAATTAATCAAGAATCCTAACAAGTTTTGTTTAAAATTATATAATATTAAGTATTATAAATGGTAATCTTACTATTCAATAATGGTATATGATGCTATTAAATTTAATTACGTGAAAGTAATAATAATGTAACCAAAAAATTGTTGAAGATAGAATTAAAATGCCCAAAAACAAATATTGAAACTAATGGAAAATCTTATATTACCCAAAATGACTTAGTTTTTACGAAACTGACCGATTTTGTTATACATATGATTTCAAAAACAGTGTAATGAATAAATTTATGAACTTGGAAAGGTGTGGAGAATTCGTAAAGTTGTTTTAAATTAAACACAGTCAAGGTAAAATAAAATATTTTTGTGTGTTCTTTGGCAGATATATTTGTAACCTTCTTTAGCATTAATAAATGTTATATGACTGGCAGTAAAAGTCACACATTTATGGAGGCTATTAGGTTACGATTTAAAAAAAAAAAAATTTATTTCAATAATGTTTTATTTATAGAAAGAAAACAGATATCGTTTTGAAATTTTGCACAGGTATTTAATTACACATTAGATATACAAAAATATTTTCTTTTAATTTTTTAGACCGGTTTTTGAATTTTTATGATTTTTTTAAAGAAAACACCAAAAAATTATGGCAGGCATGATTTCAGGCGTCTGAAACGTCGGAAAAAAAGAACAAAAAAGACCCAATTAATCCTTGTTCAAAAGCCTAACGTGTGATCAAGGATAATTTTTTCTACCTAAGAATAACAAAATGGCAGCCTTTTGAAAAAAAAAGAAACGATTTTTGAGGTTAGAAAATCGGCTGAAAATATGTAAATTTGTTACCGATCAACACGATTCTAGTTCATACGATAGCCATTTGAACAAGGATCAATTTGGTGTTTTTTTTTTTTTTTTTGTCCGACGATCCAGACGCCTGAAATCATGCCCGCCATAATTTGTTAGTGTTTTTTTTTTTTAAAGACCATAAAAATTCAAAAACCGGTCTACAAAATCGGAAAAAGACATTTTTTTATATCTAAAGTATAAATAAATATCTGTGCAAAATCTGTGCGTTATATATTTTTATGCACTAACAAATCAGAAGATTTGGGCCAACTGTAATAATAAATTATTTTGCAACATCCAATTAGTGAAAACAAAAATTAGTTCACATTTCCTGCAATAAAACATTAAAATAGATGAAGGCCTTTACAAATTTTATGCTGGCAGCATATCTATACTTATTTAGACTTCAACGTGAGAATATTTTTAGACGTTTTATTAAGCTTGAAAATTTGAATCAAACCAAAAATTATAGGTTAGAAAATTTAAAAATTAATATTTTTTGTACACAGTAAACAAAAGATTCGGATTCATTATTCAAATTTGTGGCATAATTAATGATTTTCACTTTTCTGAGAGATAAAGTGAAGTTAAGTAGAAGAATGGAAGTAAAGTAAAGAAATAAAGCTATAAAACATAATTAAGAGTTTGTTTTAATAAGAACCAATGTTGGGACATGAACCAAATTAATGTTTACATTTTGCATTTCGCTTTATATAGGCAGGTATACTTTCTAATAAACATAAAATGCATTTTGCAAATTATAAGTTTCATATTTGTTAGTTGGCTGGCTAAGAGTTGGGGTGTAACCGACGAAAATATGGGTCATAGTTTTTGCGAAAATGCGTTGTTACTTTGTTTGCAAAATGTATAGTCCGTATCTGCAAAAGGAGCATATATTTATTATTAACCGATTAAAAACAATTTTTACTACCTCAACTCCATTCATTGGAGCAATTCACCCGCTGACCCTAATCCATAGATTCATCGTCGGCAACTCTTCAATTTGCTCGCGGCTAATTCGGCCGATTTGAGGGTGTACGAGTTTTTGTAGTTCATTTTGTATACAGTGCCGTCCAATTAAAATTGCCTCTCACAAATTGCCCCGACGACTGCACCAAATCACTTAACTCCCAGACGAATTTCATGTTTTTTGCTTAAGTCGTCGAGGCTGAGCTGCGCGCGTCTTTGAACATCTTACGCAGGACCCTGAAGAGAGGGTAGGAGGGAAAATTCGATTCAATTGAATGCACAAAGGAAACCTCACAGCAAGATGGAAACATGTGTTTTTTGTTCCGAGCCCTAAAAACGAGGCCAAGTTTCATATTTCACTTCGAGAGAGAGGGAATGGTCTGTAGCGGCAGAAGCACCAGAGGGCTCCGAGTAAATATAGCAAAGACTATGGGGACCCCAAGACGGTTGCGGGGCGTATAGTACATAATCAGCGTTCCCCGGGACCACGAAGAGCCAAAGCTCCTCCGCACGTTGCTACATACATTCGTCGTTGCCGCCGCCACTGCCACTGCCTGGCCTTTCATTTTATGGGGCATAAATTATTCCTTCGGCTATATTTTATCATTTATTTTGCTTCCCTCAGAAAGCACACACAAACAAGATGGTGGGTTATTTCGGGCTATCCGCCTTTCCTTTAGATTTTCTGATCAAATTAAAGCTATACGAAAGATATGTTCGGCCTTTCCTTAAGATCTACAATAACATGTAGAGCTCCGAGGAGCTGGAGAGGGCGGGGCAAGGTACAGCGAAGCAGTTTATTCTTATTCTTCTTTTAAGTAAATTAACCTTTCGCTGGGGAGTGTTCGAAAAGAACCTCAGAGTCAGATCAGAACTCTGAGAAAAGACGTGTGCGGAACACGACTTTGAAATGTGATATCATGTTGGTTTTAAAGTTGTTATACCTTCGGGTTGATTAAAAATGAATGTGCTGGAAATAAGAGGAAAATTTACGATCCAACGGTACTTGCGCGACGTTGTACTGTTACAACAAAAAAGGAGACTTCTTCTTCCTACATAGAAACAGTGACGGAGGTAGGGTCTTAAGTAATAAGATCACTGTGGAAGGCTTTTCGTAGAACTCGATTATAAAAACAACACTATCTAATTATGTTGGAATGCTTTATTCTCTGCTTTTCTAAAGAATGATAGGTTATGATAGTAGAGAAAATTACTATACTATCTTATCCGGTATGCATTTAAACGAAATTATATCTACTTAAATCCAAATGTAACGATTTATAAATGTTGCACTAGTTATTATGGTTTATACTATACTAAATTACTGTACAGCCAGCTAAAAGAGCATAACAGCAATAAAATTCTTGCTAAAGAAGCCCGAAACTTTAGAAAATCTTCACAATAAGTGTCGCTATATTTACAGAGTGGAGAACATAAATAAATGATAAATGATGAGAGCTATCTAATTAATAACTATCAAAACACCAGGCGATTAGTTCCGCATACAGAATATTGTAAGGGTCATAAAAGTAGTCATTTGATGTTTATTTCATTTAACATGTATGATTATATATGGTATGACTGTTGCAGAGACATGGGAACTTACAATTTTGTTTGTTTGGGGAACTCCTGCGGTAATACAAAGTTCAGCGAAAAAATTATTCCTAATGTAAATTCTATACCCATATGCTCTGCATTTCTATTTAACAACTGCAAGAAATATTTATATAAACTTAACCGCATTTCGTTTGAAAATGACTGAGGGCAGCCAAAAAGTTCGTGTATTTGTTAATGATATTTTAAATAATACTTAATAAATGAATTGGAAAGATAGGAACAAGTTGAAAAATTAAACATATTTTTTTTAATTTGAATGATCATTGGTTGACAGTGTTCACAAACGTAGTCGGAGGCATTAAATACATTAACTATGAACACCGGAATACCAAATCACTAACATCGATATTTCTTGAGATATTGGGCGTTGAACGGAAACTAAATAATCAAGAATTTCTACAATTTAGCTCAATAATCCATGAAAATTCCACACTACACTTCAACTTCAAAGCCCAATATCTCAAGAAATATCGATGTTAGCGATTTAGTATTCCTGAACTTTTTTGTAGGAAATTAAATTTCCTACAAGTTTGTCATTTACATTTTTTCTGTAGCTCTTGTTATTTACAAGATAGGGGCAAAAAAACGAGAATTTCATGAACAAATTGGGTTAAGTAACCCATACTACCTCGCTGGTGGGAGTTAGGGTTACGCCGCAATGGACATTTTTGTAGAGCATTCAATTCTGAAGAAACGCTACCATTGATCAAGATTATACCATAAAATGCCTCTGAGCTGTGGAGGTTTGAAGAAAAAAAATCAAAGTTTGCATGTATTTTAAACGGGAAATGTTTGCACGCCTTGGTCGAGCACTTAATATTAATATTAAGGGCTCAAATTTTTAGGAAATTTTCTTTTAGGTATTTCCCACAAAATTTCGAGGTAGGAGTGAAAAAAAAAAACAATAGTCGCGAACAAAATGCACCCATATATAATATAATAGTCTCCAGGTAGGTCCTCTGAATCGTCAACATATTCAAGCAGATTGCCCTTGACAAGTTAAACTATAATTTTCCATTCACAATATATTATATGAAATAATCAGAATATGGAAAAAAGTGAATTTTATAGAATATTTCGAAAAATCTAAAGCCTGTTGTATTTTGATATAAAACCTTAAGGTTCAAACTTTCATTTAAACGAAATAACAAACTCCTCCAAAAAAATCATTATCTTTTAATAATTTTCCAAAGATATGGCCAAAATAAATCAATTTGTACTTTTCATTATCTACGGACAAAAATTTACGGAATTTACACAGACCTGCGATAGTTTTCCTCTTACAAAACAAAGCAGTAATTTCGATAGGATTTATTTCGTAGATCACGTCTCGTTTAAAAAAAAATAGGTCTGAAAAACACAAAAGACCGTCTTTTGACCATTCTTACAAATTAATTAAAAAATAATGAATTATCACAGGAGCTTGTAAAGTAGCTCAAATAAAAGTATGAACCTTTAGTTATTATTTTAAAATGCAAAATAATTTAATACTTTGCGGACTATTCCGTGAAATTCACTTTTTTCCATAACCCGATTACTTCATACAATAGCTACTGAATGAAGAAGATTGCTTGCGCACTCTCATGAAAATCTTATTCCCGAAGACGCTTTATAAATGCTACAGATTAGTACAGTAGAACGCCGATTATCCGAATCACTTGGAATGAGGGTCGATTCGGATAATCGAATATTCGGATAATCGGCTTGTTGAATATACAGCTTGGTAGGTATATGGTGAGAAGTATATCTATATATGTTTGTTTGGCTGGAGCTTCGAGCTCACCTCAAAACTGGCACTCTCTGACTACAAATATTGAACACGGCAATTGTCACCACCTCAAAACTGGCACTCTTTGACTACCAATATTGAGCACGGCAATTGTCACTCGCATTTTTGTATTCTTTAGAGATGCCACGAATATTCGGCCACTATTCGGTATTCGGCTATTCGGCCAATTTTTTTCGCTATTCGGTATTCGGCCGAATATGGTTAACCATTCGGCCGAATACCGAATAGCAATTTATTTATTATTTTTTTATTACTAGCTGTTTTCCCGCGACTTCGTCCACGTAAATTATAGCCCATGTCCTTTCTAAGGCTCTAGAGTATCTGTGTACCAAATTTCATTTAAATCGGTTCAGCAGTTTTGGCGTGAAATCGTGATAAACAGATTTACTTAAATATTAAAACTAGCAGTCCGCAATTGCTCTAGCTTGAGACATGTCAAGCTTGGTGCGCACCAAAAGTTAAAAGTTGGCAAAAATCAACTGCAGAGACCGCGCCAAGAGGCAGGCGAGCTGCACATTCTGGCTGTAGCATTGTGCCCCCGTGCTTTCAACTTTTGATAGCGCCAGCCAACACAAGAACCCAGCGTTTGCGCCAGGCTACAGCGGCCTATTCTGTTTGGGTCTTTAAATTCGTACGGTGACAAGTTGTGACTTGTCGCCCGCAGAAAGTACTAAGTGTGGCCGAATATTCGGCTGCCGAATGTTCGGCGCTTCGGCCAAGAACCTCGCCGAACATTGGGTATTCGGTATTCGGCCAAATTACTATTCGTGGCATCTCTAGTATTCTTGCGTCCCCACAAAACTTGTTTTTATTGAAAAATTACTTGGTTTTAATTTTTTATATTACGCTTAGGACCGATTCGGATAATTGGCAATTCGGTTAATCGGCGTTCGGATAATCGGCGTTCTACTGTAGTATTTTATATATATCTCATAAGGATTCAGGCTCTCTTTTGAGTCGTGTTGCGAGCCTTTTCCGCGTCCCGTTATTTTTTTATGAATTTTTAAAAATGGCCGCAATACTCTTTTTTTGTGCATTGCAACCCTATTTTTCTAAAAAAAAAAACGTGATGTGATAGTGATGTTAGGTTCAAAAACCCCATAATCGACTATAAAAACCGGAAAGGGGAAAAAAGTTCTTAATTCGCAAGCCTGTGTTATCAAAAAGGTCAATAATGGAAAAAAACCTTGTAGATTTGTGTAATTAATAAAATAATAGCAAAAAAAAACTTATTCAAACCTGCGCTCTGTGTTCAAATCTCACGCAAAAAATGAAAAGTAGCCACTTTTGTTTTAGAAAACTGCAAAACCAACTATGTTTGGGTATCACTTTTTGTTTTAATATTAAATAAATCAATAGTATAGTATATTTTATACAGATATATTATATATTAGACTTACACTTTTTTTGTAATTTTTAGGCCGATTTTGTTGGGAAAGTTCCAACGTATTATAAATATACTGCAATATACACTATAAATAAGAAATTCTCTGAATTATACTAAATAATAGCAATATAGTATTCAAAAGCTTATATTATGATACAAATGAACGCCTTAATCTAAGACACTGCCTGTTTGATTGCTCGCATTATTCCCACACTCGAAACCATAAAAGTCGGCCATAAACAGATACTAAATTACCCAATTCATCAAATATGTTTTGTTATCAATTAATAGTCATATTGCACGATTCGCACTATATACAGATAGGAATAAAAACGAAAGTATCGATGAACAACCAAAGAAAACTGCCACATTCGAGTGAGTATTTAAATTTCTCTTTGGATTCCACACCTGGCAAATTTTCAATTGGCATTTTATAATGTGAAAAATGTTTTCTCATATCTGTCTAATTAGCAGGCGACAAGCCTATAAAAATGCTGTCGAAAATTAGCATATCTGTTAATCAGGGCCCATTGAAGAAAACAATATATATAGAGACACATAATTACCATATCTCTTGGTTGATCTTATATAGTATAATTGAAGAAAAAAAATCAATAAAATCCACTCCGCATACGATGGGATATAGAAAAAAATGTATAAATAAATAAAATTGGCAATAAAATCTGTCTGAAATAAATTGATTTGTTCATCACAAGGCAAAAGTAATTAAATTTATAAATCTCATTGAGGGGACAAAGTCTGCGGGAGAAGGGTAAAAAAAAACGAGTGATAAATAATTATACAAAAAAACCGAAGTAATAAATAATTCCGTCAAATGCCTTATGATGAATCGCCCCTGTCTTATGCTGCAGTTCTCATTCGGACAGCATAAAATTCAATAAACCCATCCATCCACTGTACATAGCGCAGCATAGCGAACAAATCGAAGCGCGAAAAGTGTTCGCTAGCTATGACATAGTGTGGTAGGTACTACTTCGGAACAAAAACGATGTAAGAATAAGCATTGCACGCAAATTGACTTGTAAGAAAACTAGCTACCCATTAAATGCATACAAGAAAATTTTACTTGCCAATAACACCGTTGGTTGACTTAACAAACGCTTTAAGATCGAGATCTAGTGAGAGGCATATAAATTGCGCGCGCGGATTCGAATATTATCTTTCGTAATGAAAGGTAAAAAAGATAGCTTTTTCGTTTAGCTTCTTCTTACGCTGCCTGTCGTTTGGGACCTGTCTTGTCTTGTGTCTTGTCTAGGCTATAGCGCGAAGGAATAACGCAATTGTTTTGTGGCAATGCTGAAGTTACCGTGTAATTGATTTCTCATGACTGCATACATCGCGTTTGCATAATATGAAGGAATTGTGCTTGGGGAAAAATACAACAACAACACAAAAAAAGGAACAACAAAAAATAACAACAACACAATTTTCACATTCGTTTACTGGCGCGTTTTACTCTAATGATGAATCACACTCGAATCTTAGCGCTCTCGTTCGTGCTTTCACTATAATTATCCACTTTTTTTTGTATTATATGCACTAAATTTCACTATTACTACATATATAATATATTTATATATAAAAAGAGTACCCCGCGCCGTACTATATGGCTCTCAAATATAATATTAGTCCACGTCCAAAATTTTTTTATATTATAAGATATAACTTTAAATATTTCTCGATAAAGGGTTGGCAATAATTTCATATATCCCTCAATTTGAACTGAATTCCATTCTATTATTATTACTATTTATTTATTTGTTTTTTTTTTTGTGTTTTTTTATTTTTACGATAATTGCACTATAATAATGAAAACAATCCTAAAGTACTCGATTTAGTACTTGCCGTTCATGCTGTTCAAGCAACTTATACGACGGTACTAAAAATCCATTGTGGAAAAAGAGATTTGGTGAAATAAAAGACATCGCGTCACATACGCGCGCGGACACATCTACCGACACAAAAAGCGCACCACGGTGACGACGACGACGACGACGACACACGGACACACGCGAGCACTAAAGATACATCTATCTATCTATCTAGAGGTAGGTAGTTGGATTCGCGCGCGCGGACCCGCAGGCCCGTCCAGACCACTTCTATGTACACTTTACAGTGTACTGGGGCGCTTCGGCTTCTCTGTGGTGTAAAAGCAGGGCCGCTACACGCTCTGTCGTGCCAGAAAGAGCTGAGCCCCAATCCCCACATGTGATATTTACACACATTCGTGTGTAAAATTTTATACACTTTTTCGCCCCGTTTTGGTCGAGGAAACGAATATATTTAAAAGGTGAATTCAAAATATATTCTACCGTGCGGCAAGGTATCATGCGTCTCGTTTCGTCCATTTTCATGGGAAAACAAAATATAATAAAAGTTAACAAAATCTTTTATACGCGTGTTTCATTTGGTTAATACCAACTTTTTGGTCTGACCCCACAAATGCTTGCCATACCTTCAAGAAAAAATATTAAACAAAAAAAAATAAAACATAAACTTATATACAAAAAAGAGAATCCGAAACGAGTTTTATTTCTTTTGGTATCAACTTCTCGCTTTCTTTTTTTGGGGAGGTTTCATTTCAAACCAAACGAAACCAAACCCAAAAACACTCATTCCATACAATATTACAAATAATACTCTGGACAGAAAATCTCTTAAGAAATTCCTTTTCTTCGTGACGGATAACGTGCCGCCGTTTCACGTCTTCGTGCCCATAAAACTTGGTGCCATTTATGAACGAAAAAGCAAGAGAAATATACTGGCAAGTATAATCCAAAAGTTTCATGGAATTCAAAACTTCCAACAAATTATATGGGAAAAGATAAGAAATAAAACCTACTAAGCTTGAAGTTGGGCGCGTTTTTTTTGGGGACCACATGGCCCTCTACAGTTCGCTGCAAGAAGCGAGGCGGTTATAAAGTTAGGGCAAAAATAAAAAATTAAATAGGATTGAAGCAAACTGTCGTAAAAAGCAGTTTTACTTTATTTCTCAAAAAGATAACCACACTTTTGTTCACCTTTAATTGTATCAAGAAAATATCACTATTAATCGCACGGAATCCCTAATTATAATTTAATTGTTCTTATAGATGAATTGACTGTAATGTAAATGAAATTGCAACTATTAATTGAACTTTAATTGGCTGTTAATACAAGTTTTTATTGTTATGTTTATGACGAACATAACAAAATCAATTTCATATAAAATTCAAAGAAAAATAAATTAAAACAAAATTTCTCTAAAACTAAAATTAAAATTTTCCTTGTTAACAATTTTAACTATTGCATGGTGTTAAATTTGTAAAAAAAATATTAAGTAGATTTTGTTATTTATTTATAAAAATATCTGAAATGTGTCACAGGATGGATAAGAGGCGATGGACTCGAGAAAGTAAAAAAACAAATAATAATATTCACATTTATTTCTCAATCGTACAAGTCGGCTTTACTACGGCGGCGTCCGGAGTGTCTCGATTCTACGGTTCAACGGTAAATTCTTGGAGCTCGTCAAGAAGGCGTCCGGCGTGTTCGGCTTTCGGGTTACAATCGTTGGCATCCCTGCGTGGTGCGTTCTGTATCTGTAACTGCCTGTTCTGGTCGCGGCATTGCCAGATCATGTGACAGTTCGGCCCTTCCTGACGTGTGGCCGTCCCGGCCTCGGTCGCTTCCTCCGCAACGTCTTCTAGCAGCTCATCATCGGATGTATCGTCATCTGCTTCAGCATCCAGTTCGGGGCACAATCGACACCAAGGCTTCATATTGTCGGCGGTGAAAACAGAATGAAAACGGCGTTGCCTTCTCGGAAGAGCCTCAATATCTTCGACAATATAACGGTCCTTACCGAGAGTTCTAACGATGATATATGGACCCTTATAACGTGGTTCCAGCTTATGTGATTCTCCCGTAGCAGATGGTACGGAAGTTACCACTACCAGGTCACCCCTTTGATAACAGTGCGGTAACTGATGTCGTTTGTCAAACCTTTCCTTCCATTTCTTTCTTTCTTCGACTATTCGATTAGCTGCCAGCTCGCGTTTATTCCCATGATCGACCTTCGGTTCACCATCCATGGTGTCACACTGAAGAGCCTGAAACAATTTATTTCGAGTTCGGTCTCTCAGATCGAAATCAAAAACAATTTCGTTTGGTGTAAAGCCTGTAGTTGAATTTTTCTGTGAGTTGATCGACCATTGCATAGTCTGCAACTCCTCGTCCCACCGTTTACGGTCCTCTACAGTCGTTCGCAAGAAGTTGAGAATAAGCTGGTTTGCTCTCTCGACCTGGCCATTCGCACGGGGTGTGCGCACAGCGGTTTTGATGTGTTGTATTCCGTAGACATCGCAATAATCTTCAAAGGCTTTCGAAGTGAAAGCGGTTCCTCGGTCCGTAATAACTTTGGCAGGAAGCCCAAAGTATGAAGTTAGCTCGTTCAAAGCGTTAAGCACTGGTTGTGTCTTCGTATTCCGCACCGCCCTGACCACTAAATATTTACTGAAGGGATCAGATATGGCCAGTATATGGGTGAATCCACGACGACTACGAGGAAAAGGTCCGAGGTGGTCCAGATGCAAAACACGGAACGGTATCGGTACAATTTCATTACCGTAAAGCCTTGCCTCGGTCTTTCCAGCAGGTTTCTTATTATAACAGCAACTAATGCAGGAAGCGATATATTCCTTCACATACTTCCTAATGCGAGAGAACCAAAAATCTTTCTGGATTCGTTGTATAGTTTTTTCCAATCCAAAATGCCCAGCCTCGTCATGACAAAAATTAACAATTCGCCAACGAACTGCAGCTGGTACGACTAATCGACGACCTTCTTCAACTCTTCTAAACAGACGGTTGTTTTGCAAGCAGTATTCCTGCTTAAACTGCGTAGCCTGTTCCTCCATCGTTTCCCCTCGTAATGATCTCATTATTCGCAGAAGCTTTGGGTCCTGCTGCTGCATACTAACTATCCAATCTGTGTTATTGATCTCAACGCGCATAACATTAGATGCAACAGTTTCCAGTTCCCTTGCGGGCTCGATCGGAGCTCTACTAAGTGCGTCCACATGAAGTAGTCGTGCTCCAGGCCGATGCACGATCTCACAGTCGTATTCCTGCAACCTGAGGAACCAGCGAGCAATTCGGGGAATTAATGGCTTCTTATGCTTTGTGGTACTAATCGCGGCACAGTCAGTAAGCACTCGGAAATGCTTTCCTAACAAATACATTCTGAAGCGGTCGAGAGTCTCCACCAATGCCAACACTTCCAGCTCGTAGCTGTGATACTTTTGTTCTGCTTCGGTGCAGTGGCGGCTAAAGTAGGCCACAGGTTTCCATACATCGTCAGAGTCCTCTTGCAGAAGCACTCCGGCCAAACCCAATGCGCTAGCGTCCGTATGCACCTCATGTCTTCGATCCGGATGATACAGAGTAAGAACGGGTGCGCTACACAAGATAGACTTCAGTTTATCAAACGACTGCTGCTGCTCGTTTCCCCAATTGAACTGTCTACCTCCCTTTGCTTTAAGTAGTGTCGTCAATGGTCTTGATGTCACGGCATAATCCTGCACAAATTTGCGGAAAAATCCGGTAAGTCCTAGGAAGCGTCGAACAGCATTCACGTCCGTGGGGACAGGAAAATCACGGATAGCTCCTGTCTTTATATTTCCCGGTACAATTCCTGTTGCGTTTATCCGGTGTCCCAGAAATGTTATCTCCTCCGCAAGGAACTTACACTTCGTTGGTCTCAAAGTCAGTCCGACCTGACGACAAATTTCCAAAAATCGACGCAGCTTCTGAAGTCCTTCCGGCACATCTTTGCTGGGGATTATAATATCATCCAGATATAATACTATTTCTCCCGGTCCCATCCGTTCAGACAACTCATTCATGACCCGTTGGAATACCCCAGGAGCGTTAACCAATCCAAACGGCATGCAATTAAATTCATAATGGCCCTCGTTCGTGCTAAATGCCGTGTACTGTCGTGAGCCTTCCTCGATGGGAATCTGATGATAACCAGCCATCAAATCAAGGGTTGTAAAACGTCTATGTCCAGCCAACAATGCTAATTGATCCTCGACAATCGGCATAGGAAACGGTTCCTTTACGGTTATCGTATTTAGAACGCGGTAGTCCACGCACAACCGGTCCTCTCCATTTGATTTGCCCACCAACACGAGTGGAGAAGAATAAGGTGATTGACTCTTCCTAATAATTTTCGCGGTCTGCAACTCAGCCACAATCTTCCGAACCTTTTCCCTCTTCGCAAACGGAAGTCTATATGAGGGCAGATTGACGGGTGTGTCAGAACTGAGCTTTATACTCATCTGACCGATGTTACACTTTCCCAGTTGCATAAGATTTTGGGAAAAACATTCCGGGAACTCCTGCAGAACTGCATGTAACTTGTTTTCTGCTTCTGGAAGCAAATCTGATCCGACCGTAACGTTCCCATCTCCAACTCCCTCAAGATGACATTGACCCGCCTCAATGACCAAACGAACCCTTTTGTCACCCAGCACATCGATACCAATCAAAACATTTTCAGGTATCAGGTGATCATCAATTACAAACAACTCAGTCGGCAGCTTCTGTCCATCGATTTCTAAAACGCACGCCATCTTTTCCTTTGCTATTGCAACAGACCCACCAAATCCTTTTAAAGTTTTTTCCGTTCGTATTTGAGGAATTTTCAAAAATGACGAAAATGACCGTTTAACAAGTGAGCATTCACTACCGCTATCAATCAACGCAGATGTTCTATTATTGTTTACAGAAATAATTTTTGTTACAATGTCCCTGAGATTGGAGACTGATCCAATCTGTCGGACGTTTCGTTCCCCCGCTGCATCAAGAAAATTTTTATTTACAGTACATGCCTTCTCCTCATGACCGGATTTCTGACACCTTGCGCAGCGAACTCTGCGCTGTGGCTTCGGGCATCGAAGTGACAAATGTCCCGGTTCAAAACAATTATAACAGATGGGCTCGTGTTTAACTCTCATGCCCGTCGGACCCGATGTAGCAGAAAAATCCGCTCCCACTTGGTGTGTAATCTTATTTTTAAAAGTGTTCACACGTTGGCGACCCTCTTCGGATTTATTTGCTTCGGTATTTTCGAAAAACCTTTTTATCGAAATCAGCAGCTCGTTCGTCGTCGCGAAGTTACCAACAGCAAGCGCATGCTGAAGACCAATATGTTTCACGCCCCTTCGAATATACTTTATTATAGAAGCGTCCGATAATCCACCGCGCGCTCCACCAGCACACATTCTATAGAAATATTCTTCGACCGTTTCGCCTGATCGTCGTGTGGCATTTATCATCTCTATGTGGATGTCGGCATCACTGCTAACCGAAGGGAAACTGCGCAGAAATTCGCCAACGAAAACATTCCAATTACCGAATATCGTGGGTAGGCTATCCACCCATAATTTTGCTGGGCCCCTTAATTTTGTTTGGACGGCGAAGAGAAGTGCCCTTTCGTCCCATTTATAAGCCCCGATCAGCTGAGTGATTCGATTCACGAATTGCATCGAACTTAGTGAAGACTCCTTAAGAGGGTCGAACTCGGGAAGAATCTCCACGATGTCACGAATACTATGATATGACGGCGATGGCGCGCAAGTTGGGAAATTCGTGCTCCGCTCATTTGGTCCCTCCGCTATACCTGTCGGTGAACACACGTTCACAGATACCGTTGAAGAGTTAGCCGCCCTTCCCTCTACAGCAATATTCGCATCGCCCACGGATGTTGGACGCTCTCGCGCGGCTGACGGTACAATATTGTATTCAATGTTTTGGCTTACCGGTGTTTCAAGCTTCTCCGCCAATACCTGCACCAACTGGGTCAGTTTTACCACCTCCGCCCGCAGCAACCCGACCTCAACCCCACTCTCGTCCTGCGGATCCTCCATCTCCATTTCGTCACTCTCCAAATGCTCGACGAGGCGGAGAATCAATTCTGCCTTTGTGCCCGCTGTAGAAATGCCCCGCTCCTTCAGCTGTTCCTTCAATTCGAACACTCTCAATGAGTCAATTCTCACTTGCACCATTTTTTTTTTGTTTTCTTTGGCAAACACGTATCACGTTTCGGTTTTGTTTTTCGCTATTTTCGTTTATATTTTCCGGTACATTGTTAGTACACAACCCGTTACACACAAAATCCTGCCGCTTCACGATTGCGCCTCCCGACTGAAGATTCCGCGCGTCACACGAGGATGTATACCCAACGAATATGCGTTTTTTTTTCTCTCTATCGACACGGTGCTTATTTTCGGTTCTCGGCACTCCTTTTTTCGGTATTTGTTCTAAAATACTCCCCCGATATCCCACTTCTGACTTGTCACAGGATGGATAAGAGGCGATGGACTCGAGAAAGTAAAAAAACAAATAATAATATTCACATTTATTTCTCAATCGTACAAGTCGGCTTTACTACGGCGGCGTCCGGAGTGTCTCGATTCTACGGTTCAACGGTAAATTCTTGGAGCTCGTCAAGAAGGCGTCCGGCGTGTTCGGCTTTCGGGTTACAATCGTTGGCATCCCTGCGTGGTGCGTTCTGTATCTGTAACTGCCTGTTCTGGTCGCGGCATTGCCAGATCATGTGACAAATGTTTAAGAAAACTGCAAGGTCTGCAGTTTGAATGTTTTATTCATCCGCATGTAACCCATTTGTCGGACCAATTAGACCGCACCAAGGTGGCACGATCGGCCGCACTGTAAAATTTATCAAAAATGGAACTAATACCGTAGTTCCGCCACTTAAAGGGTACCACAATTTATAAAGAATAAATCTATAGAAATTGATTCGTCGTACCGCCATCTAGAAACCGTGTGGCCGTAGTGCGTTTGATGTGCGGCCACCTTACTGAAAAACAAAATTTTGTCTTTTAGTTTTCTTAAATTGCCTATGCACACCTATCCCTCGATTTTCACGGTACATGACTTGCACTGTTTCGCTTTTACACGATTTTTAAATTAACAAAATTTTAAAAAAGGAAATTTCTACTATGGTATAATTGTTATTTTTTAAATAAAGCATAAAAATAAGGCCTGCAATTTCGAGGGTTATTATTAAGTAACACCAATATTGGTTTTGTCGTTGACTCACTTTACGCGGTTATTATAAACGTATCTACGACTTGTCTTTATATTTATTGATTCGATTTACACTGACTAAAGCTTCTTTGAACCTATACTCCCTTTTTACATACATGCGGCGTCTCGTTTTACACGGCTACGTTTAACACGATTTTTCTTGGGACGTATCTACCGTGTAAATTGAGGGAGAGGTGTATATAATTTTATCATGTTCAATTTATTTTGGCTTTGATTGCAGTTGATTATTTCAGAAGCTAGATTTCTCAACATTTAGAAGGCTGATTTCTGGAAGGAGGTGCTCCGAAATTCCACGAGATATTATAAAAAGAATCTCGAAAGTAAGTGCGATAATTCTTCTTTTAAAAAAAATGTTTAATAATTTATTTACTTTTTGGTACCAAACTTATCTAGTTGTGTAGCATATAAATTACATGATATGTACAGTGTACACGTATACATTTTTCGTCAAAATTTCAGTAACAAATTAGAAATCAAAGACCCTGAAAAGCCCTAAGTAGGTTCTCATTTCCATTGAGATGTTAAAATTAAAGAGGAAAACAACTTTTCTTTTTAATTTAAATTTTTTCCTCAAAAGAGTTCCGTGCGATTATCCTTTAACAATTTGCAAAACTCCAAATCTTAAAGAATTTTTAAATAAAATTCTTGGAAACGAATAGAGAGCGTTGTAGAATGCATATCTAAAAATCCTTAAATTGCATTGAATTTTTTCTTAAATTGAAACGAAAAGGTTACCGACCAGAGAAGTTCAAGTCATAAATAATCCCAAGCCCCAGTTGAAGAAGCGGACAGGAAAATGAAGAATGATGCAATCTAAAAATTAATGAACTCCTGCTTAGTTAATGCTCATTATGTCTAATGCTCGCCCATGGTGGAAAGAAGTAAACAGCTGAATAATTACTAGATAAATACTGGGGAACTAAGGAAAATAAAGTACATAACCGAAGCCACACTTCACGCATTAGGTTCATAAAACTGGAAGGTATGGGCAAATAAAAATAAAATAAAAATAAAGCCACCATCAACAGGTGCACCGAGCATTTAACCTGTCGACGAGGATGGCCGGGGGAATCTTATTTTCCGCTACTGTGCTGCTTGCAACGAAGACAAAAAGTCGATGGAAAAGATAAGAACGGCCCTTTCTGAATGCACTCCAGAACAAACAGGATGGCTTTTCTCCAGGCCACAAAACGCAAAATTATAGTGCACACAGGTAAACATAAGGTGCACATAATATGCAATTTTCCTTGCAACTCTTCTCCAGTAATTTATATAATCGGAGGGAAATTCTGGCTTTTATTACCTGGACATGGTAACTTTATTTAAGGAAAATTAAAGGCATAGCCAACTTCTTACGTAGCACTGTCTCGTAGTTTTTTTTAGCAATAAACTATTTACTTATTTAGCAATAATTGTTTTGTATAGAAATATAAAAACTCACTGTTACATTGAAGAATATCACAGACGTAGTTACTTTTAATCAATCGGAATATCTGTAGAAGAGAAAGTCATAATTTATCTTTGGAATCAAGTCAGTAATAAATGAGCCGTTTATTTTGAAAGTGGCTTAAGTCCAAATGATCATAAAGACTATTTTTCTATATTCTTGTAAAGTAAAATAGTCTTTATGATCATTTGGACTTAAGCCACTTTCAAAATAAACGGCTCAAATAATGGGAATAGTAGTGGACCGAGTATAAATACTTGCGGAACACCGGAAGACAGAACAAACTCAAAAGAGGAATAGCCAGAAAATATTACCTTAAATTTCCGAATATTGAAGAAAATAAAGGCTCCTGCAAGCCATACACTTTTTTTAATTCTTCACAATGCTTTTTAAAAAAATTGTTAACTCACTGTCTTTATATGAACATTTTTCAAACATCAAGTTATTTAAATTGGGAAAAAATTATTCAAATTCAGTTTAACTATCACGGAGGATAATTATTTAAAAAAAATTTATATATATATTACAATAAATTATATATTTTCGAAATCTATATTTTAAAAACTTTCATTTAATATAAAACTCTATCTAATTTTTATTTAGTTTGCGTATTCTTTGGATCATATCCGCACTCTTGGATTTAACATGACATCATATGTATAGCCTAGGACGTACGGGACACTAACACGAAGGCAATAACGTCTTAATTTGTCAAAATGTGATAAATAGTTTAGGAGTTACAATGGAATAATATTATAAAATATTGTCGGAAACACTAATGACTCATTGATTTTTCATTATATTTTATATTAGTATTTTTGCTTGTTTCCTGTTGTAATTTATGTTCATGAGTGTTTATAAGGGCTTCTGATAATTCTTAATCTCAATTTAATGGTAATTATTCTTGATTTTAGACTATTATTTGTCTCTTATTGTAGATACCTAGTTGCTTTAAAGGTACTTAATACCAAAACGTTAATCGACTAGCATTGTCAAATGTCGAATCTGTTTAATAGGTATTATATCATATTATCTAATAATCTCCTAAATTCTGTATCAAAGTTAAAAGCTCTTTTAATATTCTCATTATAAGAAATATTAGAAATACGCTGATTTCTTATAATTTGTGAATTCTTTTATAAACAAAGTTCCTTCTCTTGAATTAAAGTAATTTTTGAGAACAATTAAGAGGTTAAGAGCTATTAACTTTTATGTAGAATCGGAGAGTCTCCGGTCATTCTTTCCAGCGATCTTGCCAGGTGAAAATCATCAATAAATGATAATTTTAAAGAAAAATATGATAGAGTTAAAAATTACAAAGAGCGTATTTTTGTTCAACAAATATCTAATCAATGGCTCATCAGTTCAATAATCCAACAATTTTCAAAAATAAATACAACACACAATCATTTTTAAACCATTTCGAGAAAGTAGAGTTGAATAATTGCCCGTAAATATGTTTTTAATATTAAAATTTTAATTTCATAATCGCAATCGACGACATCAAAAATATGCAAAAGATAATTTTCAAGCTATTTCGACTATTTATTACAATTTAATACAACATTTCAAATACGAATTTTATTTGACAGGAAACATTAATATGAAAATTTTTGGACCTTAAACGTGTCGATTGATTGCAAGGGGGTTTATAAATGAGTTTGTTAGTCAAATTAAAGAAAATAGGTGGGAATAAATGAAGGAAGGTTTTTTTCACAGATTTGTTAAGTATATTATAACAAATATATAATCATAAAAAAATACGGGAATTATCATGCTATTTCGCCCTTAAATAAAGCATACAATAAAATCTGTGAGAAATAGATCTTTGGACCAAGCAAAAAAATTTAATCTTTTAAGAATATTTGAAAATCAAGAAAGCTGTTTATTTAAAAAATATATAATATCTATATCACGATCAAAAATGTTCAACTTGAAACCCCATGTTCAAGAGCTACAATTTCTGTAGTTGATTGCTCAATTCAGCTTAAGGGGGTAAATACAATTACACGGACAAAAATTACGCATTAAAAAACATTTTTTTTCACAAAGAAGGTTTAGTGCAATCATTATAAAACTTTATACACTTGTTAAGGTATAAATGAGAAATGTAAAAAAATTTTTTTTTTAATTTTTGAAAACAAAATGGCGGCTGTACGCTGGCGTGAAGTTGACCCTCAAAACTAACTGCAACCACTCTGGACATCGTGTTATTGATCTGTAACAGCCCATAAAAAAAATGTGGCTTAAATATACATGTAATTTGTCGGTAAGCCTCAAAAATTTAAAAAAAAAAAATAATTCTGCGTTTGGTAGAAGTTTTTGTAAAAAATCGATAATTTTCACTATTTTTTCAGCCATTTTTGCATTAATAATCCAATTTCGCAACAAAAAATCCCAAAACAATTAGGCTTACAGACAAGCCTAAGGTATAACGAAGAAACCCTAAAAATTTCAGTTAAATTGGACAAGTAGTTTTCGAGTAATCGTGGTTGCAAATTTTAAAAATGTTGTTTTGAGAAAAACGAGTTTAAAGTTTTGAAAACCTTCTATGCGCTGAACAAAGCGTTCTCGAAAAATGAAGAAAAAATATATAAGGAGTTCGATTTTCGACCTGAAACTTTTTGGAGCGTATTCTACGGGAAATTTCCTAACTTTTTAGGGGAACAAAAAAAAATCGATTTTTTCGACCTTCTAATTGTATTTACCCCCTGAGGACCTTTACTTTCAAAATCGGAAAAACATCAAATTTTTTTTTTTCATAAAAATGCTTCTTAACATCACACAAAGACCCTCCTAAAACTGTTTTAAGAAATTTGTAACAGCAGCTCTACGCGTTTTATATGTAAAAATTATATAACAAAAACTTTGAACGCGTTTTTCTCGAAATCACATTTTTGAAAATGGCCGCATTCAACCGATTTTAACAAACCAAACGCCATTCGATTTGTTATCAAATATACTAGTAACTAAACCTTTAAAAATATTATTTTACCCCCCCCCCCCCAAACTTTTTTATGCGGAGGGGTAGTTTTCCCCTAACTTATAGTCGTTTTTTAACTTTTTTTTAGAAAAATGTGTATAAAATGATATATTTATTAAAAATAAAAGGTTTTTTAGGTTTAGGTACTAGTTTTGTGTCTTATGAAAACAATCCACTAAAGATTTTTACTCTATCTGTTACAGGAAGTCCTAGAGAAATGGGGCCGTTTTAAAAGTGCATTTTGGATGACGCCCTCTGCAGGCATTAAAATAAACTAAAGTTGCATTTAAAAATTCTTTTTATATTTTTCATAATCTTACCAATAATATACAAAAGGTTTCAGAATAATAAATATATGTAATAGTCTTTTCAAAAAAAACTTTTAAAAAGTGTGTTTTTTGTCGATTTTGAAAGTAAAGGTCCCCTTAAGAACAGCAATTGCTGAATTGAACAGGATACAACAAATAATTTATTCTCATTTATGTAGAAAACTCGGCTAGTTTTTAATGTCTTACATTATTCTATAATATATCCTTCAAAGTAACTTAAAACGTTTTTTAAATAAATGAATTTCCACAGCTAAAAAATTTTCTTAGTTTAAATGTCAATTGATATTTGAAGTATCATTCAAAAATTGATAAAATTTATTAGATTTTTATTGTTCCTTTGACTTTATGTTCACTGTCTAGGCTAGTTTTTGACGCAGTCTCAGCTTTTTCTCCCATTTAACTTATAAGCCTAGAATACGTCAAAATTCTGTTGTTTTGCAGCCTGTTTTTCCAACCGGGTCTTGAGAATGTATTTAATATTGTGGATTTTTGTCATAGTAGTAATTTACAAAACTTTAAATTAAATTTAAAACATTTATAAGAACTGTAGATTAAAGATGTTGTAGTCCAATTAAATTTATTTTTTACCTAATTTCATTTGTTTCTTATGCTAATAAGCTTTCATTTAACTTGAATCTTTCGTATGTATGTCTTTCTGGTTCAAAATTTGTACTCGAATTTTAACTTACTTCCTATTATCCGATTTTGATGAAATTTGACAAACTGACGTAAATCTCGTGACAATATAATATAATATATCTAATATCGTTCTAAATCCAAAATGGCGGCCACAACAAGATGGCGGATTATATTTTTTCTTCACAACCCTCTTGAAATGGGTATCAATTGAAGGGGTTTGAGGAGTGGAATACTACAATCTATGAAACAAATTCAGAGCCAGATTATTTTTAAATCAAGATTTTATGTATATGTATAATTTACATATTTAACTACAAAATCTATGAAGTAATTACAGAAAATTAGTTAGAACAGTAAACTACATCCAAATATGAAATGTCGAATATTTGCTTTAGTTAGTGATAATAAAACCTTGAAAATAACGCGCTTAAACGGTTCTTTTATTAAATTTTTAAAAACACCACAGATCAGCATTTTGTTCGAAAATTTTTACTGATTTTAATTAAATTAAAAAAGGGTAACATAAACAATTCTTTACCCGGCTAATAAATATGCTCGAGACGGTTCGAACCAACACTTCTCTCTGCTCTACCTCAAACTCGAAATTTTCCAAGGTTTTCCTCAAATTTCATTTTGTGAATATATCAAATTACGAGGCGAGCTCGGGCCAGTAAAACGTCCATTTTGTTTTATGATCCTGTCAGCCGGAGTTAATTTATTCAGCAGTAATTGAAGGACCCAAGCCATGCCATTTACATAAATTATAAAGTAATGCCCGGTCGCCGGGCTTCGGACCTGCTCCTTGAGTCAACAGCTCGGACGAGTTCAGAAACAATGTTGTGGCTCGCAGTCGTCGTCGTCGTCGTCGTGGTCGTCGTCGTCGTCGTCGTGGTCGTCTTCGTCGTCGCCGGACGCCGCCAAGAAGAGCCAGTGGCTGCTTTGGAGCCCTTTTTTCAGCCACGAATAATTGGGTGGAGTTTGGTCGGTAAACCTTTTTTTTGTCTTTTTTTTCCCTTTTTCCCTTTTCAATGATGGAAATTCCACCGACCGGCCGTCGAACGGCCGACCTGGCCAGAGACTAGAGCCCTGAGGAACCCCAGAATGTATGCAGGGCACACAGTTGGGCCTCGAATGCGCCCGAACCTCTAAAAATACGATGAATAAAAATGGTTGGACGCTTTATTTCAGATACCTCCGCAACTCCTCCGGGGGCTCTTCCTCTCGTTGGATAAACGAGAAAAAATCGATTTTTATTCCAGACATGGTCGAATCGTAAAATCTCGAGATATAATCAACTTGTATTTATGTGTGTGCTCGCCTCAGACGTGACTATTCCCGCTCGCATACACACATTTTACCTTTTATTCCCCGAGAAGTCCAGAGTTCATTAAACATTAATTAATTGGGACTGGGGGACGTACGGTGAACGTAAAAAACACTCCTGACATGACGAACTGAAATTTACGTTCGCTCTCCTGGAATTAAAAAAATAAAAACACAAATTACAATATAAGAACAACAAAAAAAAAAGGAGAATTCCGAGCCGGAGTGCGCACTTTGAGAAGAGGATTGAGGATTGGGTGACATCGCCTTGCGGTCGCTTCAACCAGGCAAAAGGCATTTTCTTTTATGCCTTCTTCTTAACTTTCTGGAGATGAACACAACAGAAATCGACCGCTTTACGTTTGCGGCGCCGCACTGTTCCACGCGCGCAACGATTTAAAATTATCGAAGTCCACTGTGGATCGAATTAAGCCTTTCGTTTTATTGGCTGCTGCGACGGAGCTCCGACTCGCATCACCTATAAATTATTGCAAGAATGTGAATTTAATTAGACTTCACGTGAACCTTCTTTTCTGAGTGCCCCTTTGATTCTTATATGCGATTGCTTTAATTTAACTTTTGTTCACATGCGATAGGATGTTTCCTCTACGAATGGGATTTTAAGGATAATGCAAAATTCGTGTAAAGGTAATTTTTTTACTATTAACCATTGCCGTAAAACATTTCCCCTTTACATATATGTGCATGTTGTGTTTCATAACATACACCTGAGAATTGCGAGATATTAAAAAAACAAACAGGAATAGTGAAAGGTAAGATACTTAGTACGTCTAATAGAAAAGTTTTAATGAAGACTTCATGTGCTGGAAGTCACCATAAATCTTACTCGATGAACGGAACTAAACCAATTTTATTTACCTTTACAACGACGGACTCCGCGCATGTGCATGTTATAAAAGGCTATGCTTTTATGCAATGAATGAACAGCACTTTTATTTTAATGAACCTTTCGATAAACGTAAGTATCATAATATGATTCTGATTACCACCGCTTATACACAATTTCAAGGTTTGATAAACACTTCGATGGGGTCGTAATGAGTTCATCGATTACGTTTGATGCGTTTTTCGATTTCTTTTCTGTGGTATAATCAAACCGTAGGTGAGTAGTTAAGTTGTCGATATTATTTATTCTTATAGTTTACAAATCTGGATATAATTACATTTTAGAAAAATAATTAAAAATGGGTTTAAATGAGTGTGTTTGAAATATTATTTACAAAATGACGAAACGTTCTAGGAATCCATATCATAATTTTTTATTTTATTATATTTGCCTAAACAACGAGAACTTATTGAATATAGACAATTTATGTTTTTATGACAGTGAGGTTTTGTCTGCTTTTGCTAAAAAATTTACCCTCCATGCGGGATTATTTTTGGAAACGTGGGATATATCGTATATTATTACAACCTTTAAGTCTGGATCTAAAACACACATTACTAAATACATCGGTGTGTCTTTTATTAAAAATATGCCTAACTTATTAGATTCAATAAGTTATTTACCCTCAACAGCACGGTCAATTCCGGCGTTCCGCAAGGTAGTCACATTGGGCTGTTGCTTTTTTTGCTATTTGTTAATGACATTGTGGCTTCTTTTCAATCGGCAAAATGCTTGTTGTTTGCTGATGATTTGAATTTATTCTATAAAAATGATTCTGTTGAAAATTGCGCTCTGAAATCCAACGATTGGTAGATAAGCTTCATTAATGGTATAATGTTAACAAATTTTTTGATATATCAAAATGTAAATGTATGTATTTTTTTTAAGATGAACGACAATTCTCTCATCAAAGTGGACTTAATCAAAGATTTAGGTGTAATTTTTAAAACAACTATAATACGCGAGGAACTCATGTAAAATTTAAAATTATAGGTTGTAGTTTTCTTCTTTTTATTTATTTTATAGCATTTACAATTTAAATACAACAATGGCATTACAATAATTAGCGATCCTAAGATGATTTCCACTTAGTTTTGCTAATGTGCAACGAGCCCAAAAAGGGGTAGCATACAAAAATGGGTCTACCAAAGGTAAAATACAACAACTTAGTAATTCAAATTCTTCAGCCTATATTTTTATAAAGCCTAAGATCGGATTGGCTTTGCTACGCCTTAATATGGTCCTCAAAAATACACAGTTTAGAACAACGACTAAGTCTTTGGTCTTGTCAAGTCTAATTAATGAGCTTCTATCCAGGTAATTTTAATTAACTGGACTTTTTCCAAGAAAATGACATAACTGTAATCCACGTATAACAGAAAACGACTAAAGAAGCATCGCTTATAGAAGATGTCTATGTCGGTGTCAGTAAAAGTTGACATTGACATCATTAAGAACTATAGGATATAACTTTGCATCGTCAACATAACAAAGGAAGAAACCAGAGAGATAAAAATATATGAAAAACCAAATGGCGAATATATACAAAATAGGATTTTATGGTAAATTCTGTTAAACGCCTTACTGAAATCTGTAAAGATACAGTCAATTTGATTACCCAATTCAATTGCAGGAAGACAGTAGAGTAAGAATTCGAGTAAGTTAGTTGTAGGTAATATACCGTTGATAAAACCGTGTTGAAATGAACCTAAATTCGAAACTACAATAAAAACGAAAAACATCGTTAACCAGCTTTTCGAGAAAAATGAAAAACATACCCCAGTAAAATTGGAAGCTATTCACGCTTACAAATATTGACAACAGACTAAAAATTTTAGACAATTTGAGGAAACGAAATATGTATATTTATATCACATACAGTATTAACAATTTTTATATGTGCAGGAGTGAATTTTTGAAAATTTTAAATTGCGCATATCTTCTGATTGCGTTATCCGATTGCGATGAAATAAAAACTGAATAAAATTAGGTAAGTCCTACGTTCCTACATCCAAATTGGGTCAGTAGTTTTTACGTTATGCGTTTTGAAACAAATTCAAACAATAAAAAAATTCCAAAAATGATTTCAACGCTCCTTCATCCCTCAATAATTTTTTTTGAAAATTTTTTAATGTATAAAATTTACTTTGTTTATACTTTGCTGGAAAAAAATGTTCAATATTCAATATTTGTACAGCAACATAAACCAGATTTCCCCCCTTAGAAATTTCATTGTACTATAGGCATGTATAGAAAAGTCGATCCAAATGTGCTCTAGTGTCGTCCATAAATAAAAAAGCAGACTCAGATAAATAAAATAATGCAGTCCAATTTTTCCTGCAGAGGATAATGTTAAGCTCTTAAGCCTACTTTTCCAAGGAAGAATATTTTTAGTAATCCCCTATGTGATAGTTAACGCATTTGTGTATTTACCACTCCCTGTCTACTTATTCCCGGTAGCTCCCCTCTGAGATAGATTTCAAGGAGCTCTATTTCTTTTCCCAAAAGTAAAACCGAATTTGTCTAGAGTCGACCGAAAAATGGCCGAATCCAGATGATAATTTATTGCGAAACGTCGGCAGCAGCTCCTAATAGCCAAACATATTTTGAGTTTTCGTCCATAAATAAAACGCCCTATTGTTGTAAATAGCCGGGAAAAGTATCCGATGAAAAATTGCCGCTCGAATCGCATTTCTTCCCTAATATTCGACCGTAAACAAGTATATGCTCAGAAATCCAAGGAGTAAGAAGTTGTGAGGGTTATTGCGTGCCCAAAAAGAAATATTATATATCTTCCCTCGTAAGGAAGGGCGCATCTCGGTCTAATATTACGCAAGGGGGACTACGAAAGTATCGAAAAGATATATTACTTCGGGGAAAAATTGTGCGAAAGCTGCGAGTAGTATGTGAGTGCGCTACCCCAGCCTTCAGGCATGTGGCAAAGGAAGTGGATTTTATGGCTGACTCCGTGGGAAATTACTTTGCAATATTAAAATACTTAAGCGATTTCACAAAAACACTCCACCACACATGGGACCGACTCTAAAAATCCTTTTTGATAAATTAAACTCTTCAAAAAAAAAAGTGTTCCAATTCTAATTGGCACCAATCGGCAACTAACCTTTAAAATCAGTGCTCCGTACAAAGGTCAAATTATGCTGGTCGCCCTAAATCTTTTTAACAAGAAAATTCACACAATCATAAATTTTAATGGCCCGGCATAAAAGCATAAAATTTCGTCTGTCGTACGAGAGAACGAAATTAGTTCAGAAATTTATTTCAATGTGAACAGCCAATTCGTCCGTCTTTTAGTCGGCGGCGGCAATTTGGTCGTATTGAAAAAGTGAAATCGTGTCGGATGCAACCCTTTTGTTCGTGGTCATTCGAGTGATTTTCGAAATCTAGTTCAGGGTCATCTCGGCCGATATGTAAATTACTAAACGCAATGAACGGTAATTGCTACGACTCGTGAGCCCAGAATTATGAGGGCTTTCAAGAATTACGCAATGTGTACAGACAAGTGGCCTTCAATGAAAGGCTCAAAAGGGTTCCATAACGAGTTTATGGGTCATTTTGTAAACGAACATACTTCAAGGTATACCGGCTTTTAGTTAGGTTAGTCACGCTTGAAATTGAACTGATTTTGCATATTACATTTTTTTACGCAAAGTAAATTATTTGCTTTGAAAAAGGAAGTGTCATTGTAGCTGATTCATCTGAAAAGTTTTCTGTAAAATATCCTATTTTTAAGGAAATCAACTGTTGAAATCCTGATAATTTTTTTTACTTGTACTGCCGAAATTATTTCGAGGAAACCAACAGTTGCTATAAATTTTATACTTGGTATATTATTATAGTTAAGGGATAATGCCACTCTAGAGATCCGAAAACAAGGTGAATACTATTAAGTTAAACATATAAAAACACAAAAGTATAATTTACATTTTTATTAAAAATTTTCAAGTAATTAAATAGTTGTCTACTGTTCAATGGAAAATAAAGTATAAATAATATACCCAAATAGTGTTTTTATGCAATTATATTTCAAAAATGCAATTTTTGTGCAACAGTGTTAACAAAACTCTTTATTATAAAATTTAGATTTTATTCTGATGTTACAAGTGTACTGAAAAATATAAATTTCCTATCGTTCAATAATAAATTAATAATTTTGATAAATTTGCTATATATTTTGATGTGTAATAGATTAAAGTTTAAGAAAAATATATTACCCTGGTAGGAATTAATTCAATTGGCACCTTTCAAAGATAATCAAAGCAAAAACCAATTTTTTTTTAATTTTACAGAAGACTCTTTTCTGTAAAAATAGCTTTATTATTATAATTCTTTTAAAAAAAAACCTTTAGATTTTATTAAGTTCCAACGTAGTTTTTTAATTTTAAAGCTACAGTTAAAATTTCACATAAATCTGTCAAAATCTGTTGAAGTTGTGTCCGGCCAGTTAAAAAAATCGAGTTATGAATTAAACGTGCTTAAAGTTTTAACTAGAATTATTTGGCTTAGTCTTACTACCTAAAATATCTATTTAAAACCTCTCTCGTCCTTTAAAAGTCATGGTACCTCATTTCTAACATCAGAAGGTATTATTTAAGCCAAAAAATAAACATTGCATTTTTGCAAACTACAGAGTGACATTACCCCTTAATATTACACACAATAAAATTTAATGTATTTATTTAGTTTTAAGTTCATCACTTTTTAGTATTACGTACAGATACAGCTAATTTGAAATTTTATATAGTTTCAAAAATTATTTACCCAATTACAGAGAAATACGAAAATACGAAAAATTCAATTACAATTTTTGAGAGTAAATTTTAAGGATTGCCAAATAAAAGTTAATTAAATAACGAGCCTAAGAATTAACTTTCAACAAAAATTTGTTTAACATATTACCCACAACACTCACAAAAATTACTACTCCTTCACGATCCAATGATTAAAAGAATTAGACGAGAAATTACGGATTACTAAGGTTAGTTTGTAATTATTGTGTTGTTTGTATTGTAATTATTGCTTTGGAACTATGTAATAAAATATGAGTTTGATTCGTACTTGATTATAAATTTTTTAAATATTTTAAAAGTATTCAAAGTTGATATTCTTTCATAGGTAAAGTCGCATTTTTTTGGAATACCTACTAATAATTTATTAATGAGACTTATTGTTACTATATGTGAAGTATTGAATTTGATCAAATTTTAGAGAAATATTCCTTTAAAGAATACAAATTTTTTAATGCAAAGTTAAGAAAGTGTAGTATTATTATTACTCATGAGTTTTAAATAAAAATAATGTATTTTTATTTCCACAAAACAAAATGATCGGCTTTTCTTTTCTTTAGATAAGGTTCCATTAAATGTAAGTTATTGAATTTTACTAAATCTTTTGATTTATGTAAAAATTCACGCTTTGTATATAAGCTAGGCAATCCCCTTACCCAATATGTCCACTATTTCATATTTTGTGTACACTGACAACACTAAAATACAAACGTCAAACGGTAATAGTTCATTCGGCAAGGCAGCACCACAGTCCACACATACTATGTACATACTCGTAAATAGTCTTGCAAAGAAATAAAGCCAAAATGTTATATTTTTTAGTGAAGAAACCATGTGTTACTCCACTAAAATAAATTATGTACATACCACAAGTTCTTTTTTTTTTGTGTACAAAAATATACAATATTTTATCACAAATGTAATATGTATTATGGATTTCTACGTAAATTGTGTTTCTCTATATGTTATTTAATTCGAAACATAGTTGATTCATAGTTTAAAATTTCATATATTGCTACAATAAGTATGGTATAAAGAGATAACATAACACGATTTATAGGGAAAATATTCATCTTATATATATATCAAAATATATGTTATATAATATTGTGGAATTATTTCAACATAAACATTTTATGCGTAGATACCGAAAATTAATAAAATTTACCTACATTTTATGGAATCAATATTTCCCCAATTTTTATGGAACATGGGTTTACCTAAATTATATTATGTTGTTGAAATTTACACGTTTATGGTAGTACAAGTTGTTGTCATAAATTTTAGGGAAATATATTGTATTTTACCATGTGGGTTTGAAATCATTACTTTTAAAATGTTTATAAAAAAAATTCCCTCTTATGATTAATAGTAAAATTTTAATTTATAAACAATACAAGGACTATTAGATCATAGATGTAAATAAAGACGATCAAGGAAGATCTTATTTTATTTTAACATAGCCAAATATCCTTAAACTCTAAATTTAGTATTAAAATAATACAACAGAAAATACAAAAAAGCGAAAAACCTTTAATGATATAATGAATAAGAAGTCAGCTTTCAGAAATATATGAAAAATAGTGTTAATATTCCTCACGTATTATTAAAACGGCGTTTACTTTGTTTTTAAATTATTCATTGGGGATATTTTATACAACTTTTTATTACATATTTACTATTGCTTATAATAATTTGGTTCATTGAATGGTGTTTTTTTTATAAAATTAGTAAATAAAATTAGGACTATTGAAAATTTTGCCATTTTGTATAGATATATAAAAAAACCGCATTATTTTTTTCCATTCACAAAAATGTTGTTCTACCAGATAAATTTTCGCAGAGAAATCACAAATTCATAGTTATGACGATGTCACAGTTTATGAGAAAACTTTATAATGGCTCCGTGCCTTTTGGAAGAAATGAAAAACTTTCCCAAAACGCAATAAAAGTTAATGTGTCGGAAGGGCAATTCAGTGATTATTACAATATGAAAACACCCTCGGCTACAATGGCATTCACCCACATATCTTCTCATCCGAAATATCCGCACCTACCATGAGGCTACCATGAGGCAGCATACCCCGAAACCCCGAGGAGCGGAATTTATGCAGGCTATTCGCCAAGAGAATACGAAATGAGGTACCCGCACGTTTCCCGCCCCCATTGAAGGGCCGCCCTCGACCTGCGATCATCGTTGTAATTTAACCTCAAGCAGCAACCCCTTTTCGGTTTAGATTAATTCAGTCGGGTTAATTAATCCCATTTTACGGCCCCGGCGACGTACCACCGGCCAGATTTGGCTCGCTTCCATGCAGCAGCCTCGAGGAAGATCCGTGGACCGAGCCGAGATGGGTTTATATGCAACAAAATGGTTGCATTGTTGAAGATCTCATTTCGGTACCTTGTAGCCGTGGCAGGTTCACTTGTTTTGCATATAAATGGGAAATGGCTCGTCAATCCCCCCACAGAAAGATAATAAAGTCCGGAGATACGGAGATACATATTTGCATGTAAATTACTTTCCTTCGCTCCCAGAAGGTTCTGTGGGATAGGGCCAGTCGTGGTGATGTTCCTCTTCTTCTGAGGAGGAGATTCCCCTCGAAATGCGGATCTGCTGCCAGAATAGAATGAGAAACGGGGGAAAAATAGGGAAAGGAACTAAGCGGATGTGAACTCACAATGTCTGCAAAATGTTATGAACTTTTTACATTTTCTCGAAACCTTCTGGCAAAAAGGAATTTTTCAAGTAGAAATGAATTATGTATATGCTACATAAAAGAAAAAGTCTGAAAAGTTTTCCTCGTAGACAGCAATTCAAGGAAAGCGGATATAATTTTAATATTTCACGCAACATTGTAAATGACAAAATTTCTGAAGCTAAAGTTCAAAGTGCAGTTCCAACGTTAACACCTGAATTATCACGATTAAATTTTGAAGTAATAGGTATTTAATTTCTAAGGTCCCGTAGTCGTTTTATCGTCCGTCTGTCTATCTATTCATATATTCTACTAAAATATCTTATAAGTTTTACGAGCTAGAGTTGAAAATTTTATTAAAAATGTTATTCGATGAAAATATATACGCTAATTAAGTATGTGTGGTATCACAATCAAGAGGTAAAATTCCGATTTGCGCATTGCTTTGATTTTGATAAAATCATGCTTACAATTTCCAGCTATAGAGAAACACGTTATTTTGATAATATGTATCTACCAATCCCTTCTTTACTCTCATAGTAATAATAGTTACCCTAATAATATATTATAAATATAACTTCCAAATCAATATGTTGAACTTTATTTTCGAACTTTCATTCATATCATTTTCATAGTGGTAAAATTTTTACAAAATCGATTTTTTTTGCGATATTTCGAAAGTATAGTCTTTCAAAAATATGTTTTCAAATTTTTGTAAGGATATTGACAGTCGAACGGTCGCCACAATTACTATTACTATATTATATAATTATTATACTATATTACTTAATTGGTTCAAAACCACCCACAAGTCGTAATTTTTAACGGAATTTGAAAATTCTTGTTTGAGGATACTCGTGATGAGGAAGCAAAGAGAGTTACGAAGCCCTTTTTGCCAAAAATTGCTTTGGTGATTTTGAAAATTCAAAAAACTTCACTTTGATCTCGAAATTCAGCATTATGAAAGTACAATCTTATGATCCAAGAACTTAAAGCAAAAATTAAAATCTGGAAAAAACTACAAGTAGGATTTCGAGGTTGCTGAATCAAAATTAGTCATTTACTTGATTGTACCAGGTCTCCTAAAGGTCATTTGAAGGTCATGTGAAGGTCGAAGTGAAAATTTTTAAAATCACCGAAATTTTTGGCAAAAAGGGCTTCGTGAGTCTCTTTGTTTCCTCATCACGGGTATCCTCAAACAAGAATTTTCAAATTCCGTTAAAAATTACGACTTGTGGGTGGTTTTGAACCCACTGGGCCCACTGTGGGTCGGCCCGCTCCCATATTTTAAACTTTAAACTCATTTATCTCGAAACTATGTACTTATTTTTGCATGGTGTTGTGAAAAAACAAAAACCATTCAGTAAAATCATCTGAAATTTTGATATATTATTCAGAGCACCAGTGGCCAGAACTAGAATCAAAATTTTATTTCAAAAAAATATTTTTAAACTTTTAAAAATTGGTAAGAAAAAGCCCTCTTTTTCAAAATTTAAATTTCAAAAGGGCGACATTCTGTCAATTTTAAATTTTGTTTGTTTGTTCTGGTTCCGGCCATAACTGCACTCATACTGATTAATAATTTTCTTAGTTTTTAATTTTCAGATAAATAGAAGAAATTCTACCATACCACCCAGGGCCATTTTTAACATAACAACATTTTTATTTTATTTAAAAAAGAATGCTTTTGTATGCAGCATGAGTACTATAATATACCTAAAAAGTTTAAATATCGTTGTTCATTAATTTAACCTTAAAAACAAATTCTAAAAATACCTCAAATTTTCGGGCGCTAGACAACCGGGTCCCCTTAAGTTGAAATTTTGAAAATGTCAAATTAAAAACGAACCCCATATTATATTAATAAGATTATTGAATGATGAATTAACACCTCCAAATTAATATTAAACATTATCAAAGTTTGGAAGTAAAAATTATTAGAATTAATGTGATTTTTTAGAATTTTTTGTGATCTTCACATACTATATTTAAAATAATCTTTTGATCCTAAACCTGTAATTTACTCAACAATTTCTGAGCATATTAAATGTAGAGATGATTATTATATAACAGTGGTCTACACAATTAAATATTTAATTTTGCGAACAACAAGTCACATATCATTTGTATAGGATTTTTTCCTTAGATTATAAATTCGAAACGTCCCTTAATGTCATGTTTACTAGCAAAGTAGAGTTGAAAAATACAAAATATCGTATTTCAGTTATTTCTAAAAATTTATGAAAAAATAAAAAAGACGTGGAAAAAGCTCGTAACACGACTCAAAACAGAGTCTGAATCCTTATCGATATATATGAAATACCACCAATCTATAGCACTTACGAAGCATCTTTGGGAATATTTATTGTATGAAGTAATTGGTTTATGGAAAACAGTGAATTCCACAGAATATTTCGGAAAGTAAATATTAAAGGATCTCGTATTTAATGTAATAAGTAAAAGTTCATGCTTTTATTTGAGCTACTTTACAAGCTCCTACAACAATTCGTTATTTTTTAATTAATTTGTAAAAACGGCCAAAATATAATCTTGTGTACTTTTCAAACCTAATTTTTTCAAAAACCTGACCTAATAGCATATTTTCGTTTGCGAGTTCTGCAGAAAATTCCTATATAAATGATATAACTCATATTCTATGGCAAAAATGGTGTTGGTCAGTGTAATCAATTAAAAATACTTTTAAAAAACAATTACATAGACCTGTGAAATTTGAACTCAATCTGCAGCAAGTGGGCGAAAAATCGATCATAAGTTTGGATTATTAGACAGGAGTGAATGTAAATAAAAGCAAATGATAACACAAATTATTTTATTTATTTATATTTTCGCGCTCAAAAAAATATTACATATTTATTCACAGAATAAACAAAAATAACATATATATTGATAAATTATGATGTTTAAGATGAAAAAGATAATTTATGTTATAACACACCAAATACATTTTTTGTCTACTGAATTTTGTTCCATTAGGGGAGAGGGTGGCAAGATGGGGTACTTAAGGTTTGTAGATCAATAAAAGAAAACTTTACGTAGTGAGACATTCATATTTATGTTTTAATTAACCACTATTTATTATTCTTCTAATATTTGGTGAAATTAGGAACTTTTAATTATACATTTTAGAAAAAAAAATCAAAATTAAAATAAAGGTGTTTTGCCCCGTCTTGCCCCATGGTGCTGGTAAGATGGGGTAATAAGAATTATCAGACAGAATGATGATTATTTCGACTGGCACAACTCGCAGACGTGGAAGGCTTCGTCATCATCATCGTCGATTCCTGCACAGCTATTATGTGCCCATTTTCCACAATTTGAGCATGATATCCACCCTTCGATGGAAGCAGAATATACTTCTATACAGTACATACATGGCGTGTAGTCATTACCCCATCTTGCCTACCGTGCCATTTTCTAATAATAATTAAAACAAAAAAGAAACAGCCGGCAATCTCAAGGAAACATAATGTTTACCTTATTGTAGGTTAGTTTAAGCGTCAATAGCAGTCACACCTCACCAGCTAGTATTATTTAACAAACCACAGTCACGGGTCAAACTGGAAGAAAATGTGATAAGCACTTTGCAGTAAAACAGTTTTTTTAGATTATTTCGCCACGCATACACTTCCGAACAAATAATGGCTGGACAACTGACAGGTGTCATGGCGGCGCATCGAACGATGCATGAACGAGCGTGATTGGTCAGTTTAAACTGTGAATTTCGCTGGGTACCCCGTCTTACCCGCTACCCCGTCTTACCCCCATCTCCCCTACAAATCTAATGCAGGTACATAGGGGGTTAGAAAAATCTGCTGTATGGTTCAAATATAAATTATATATTTTATTTCCGATTTTGTATGACCGATAAATAATACTTTTATTTCAAACAGCATCATTTGTGAATTTAATTAATAATTTTTCACGTGAATACAAAGTTGCATATTTCGTTGTAAATTCCACTATAATTTTGAAAGTTTTATAATATAAACAATACTTTTTTACATAGAATTGATATTTGGTGCAGACAAATTGTAAAAATGTACTCTCATTCTAATATAATTGATTGATAGTATTCTCAATACATAATCGAGTTGATAAGATAACATTTTACTTTTATTAGGATAATTTTATTATCAGTTGAACAGTTTTTTATTCAATTTAAAAATATTTCTTGCAAATAAAAATTTTTCCGGAGATCAAGGTTAAAGAAAATGTCATTTTATTAAGGGTCTTTTTTCTCAGTGTGCGGGTTTCAATTAAAAATTTTTGAAAAAAAAATTAATATCAGGTTGGCCTTTATTCCTTCTAGCAACAAAAAAAACCTTCTGTTCTACCGAAATTATTACTTATACTTATCTTCTGTGTAGGTATAGATATGCATAAAAATCAAACATAAATATTCATCGTAAAATTGTTGTATGACAATAACACGAAATAAATTTTTGATGGCAGTTTATCTGGTTGTTAACCAGTGGCGGACTAACAGGGGGCGGAAGGGGCGGCCCGCCCCGGGCCTCCGGTCTTGGGGGGCCCCCAAATGCCTTCGCGTTTCCCTCATCAAATCCTAGACAAGACTTTAAAAATGTGCTTAGTACCTACATAATTTGATCAAGATCAAAACACTACAGCCATCTAGACTTTTTACGCGGTACTAATTTTCTTTTAACTTTGCTGAACGTGTCCAATACGCTGGGGGAATTCCCGTCTTTGTAGCGGGTACTTCCCCAGGAATCCCTGAATGAATGAAGTGCAAATAATTCACTCTTGTATGCCTATATTTACATTCACTACATTCTATTTACGTCGAAAAATAAACATTGGTCTCATTTAAAATATATTAAATTTCATTACGTTGATATTGATGCATATCATATGAATGCATAGACCGATTTATACAAGAATTGTCGACACGATACGGGACCATTAAACAAATCAATAATATTTTCCAAATTATTGAAACAAAGTTTATGCTAGAAGCTTCAGATGACGCTCTAGCTGTAGCAGTTGACAATCTGATACAAAGGCTATAGCGGGATAATGTGGTGAAAATTGCCCCCAGCGGAATCGCTACGACGGGTGGCGCTTTCGATAGGTTGTGTCAAAAGATGCCTCCATGCCAGTTTTTAGCCCTCTAAGTCTACAGTTACCGGTAAAATCGGTTTCGCCCCTTTTTTCGAAAATAAATTCGTACGGCCGCAGTTTTTATCCAAAAATTCTGAAAATTTCCACAAACCTTTATTTTTATGTTACCAATAATCGTGGAGGTCAAGAGAGCCATTTTAATTTTTCAAATTATTTTTAGGTTAGGAACCCTATTTTTCGCCAAGTTTTAAACCATTGTTTTTTAAGTCTTTTTTTCCGTTCTTTCGAATGGCGGAATCAAAATATCCAATTTCAGGGTGCGTCATTCCGAAAAATCGAAAAAACCGTTTTTTTTTTTGCATTTTTTCCACTTAGTTAAGGCATAACCTAAAAATTCAAGGGCGCAATACTTACCCATACAACCAAAAATAGTCCAGGACTCATTTTCAGTTGAAAACATGATTGCAGGATCGATTTTTATGTTTTAAAAATCGAAAAAACTAATTTTTTTTGGTATTTTAACGATTTACTTGATATATAACATTGAAATTAAAGAGCGCAATGCTCACCCATATGACCACACATGAGCATTGCGCTCTTTAATTTCTTAGAGGGCTAAAAACTGGCATGGAGGCATCTTTTGACACAACCTATCGAAAGCGCCACCCGTCGTAGCGATTCCGCTGGGGGCAATTTTCACCACCTTATCCCGCTATAGCCTTTATGATGAATTTGACAAGGAGCAAGTTTCCCAGGTACCGCAGGCATGTAAAAGCCACCGATACGAGTATGGACGTTGCTGCCAAATGGAGAGCCCAAGAAATCCTTCAATTTATAATAAAATGGGACTTCAGTGAATCCTTACCCTGTATATCGCTTATACTTCAATACTTCTTAACCATTTGCATTTCGGTTGCATCATGCGAGAGGAGTTTTTCGAAACTTAAACTAATTAAAAATTATCTTCGATCTACAATGGATCAAGAGCGACTGGTTAATCTAGCCGTGCTTTCAATAGAAATAAAAATTTCCAAACAAATCGATTTCACAGAAGTTATTGAGGAGTTCAGTAAATTGAAGGCACGAAAACACATATAACACTCTACAAAAAATAAAAAAACTATCTTTGATTTATTTTATCTAATTTTTTTTTTTTTCGATCGATTCGTATTTTATTTTCCTCATCCATATCCATTCCATATTGTAGGTATGTATGTTTATTTAGCCTAAATATTTTAATTCGAATTTAAATTTCACTTGCCAGATTTTAACGAAATAAACATAAACACTTATTTATAATTACAAATGTGAACTGAATAAAAAGCTTGTAAAACTACATTTTTTCTAAAGCTGGGGGGCCTCATTCAGCTTTGCCGCCCCGGGCCTCTGTCGGGCTTAGTCCGCCACTGTTGTTAACCCCTCAGACCCCATAAAAAAGGAATTTGAAATTAACTTAACATGAATTTATGAATCACTGCGGTACCCATTTTTGTTTTCTTTATTTTATCCTATAACATTTTTGGTATATTTTTCATGATACCCATACTTAACAACGATCCATGTTCATTCATCTATAATTTTTTTAATATAGACTAGCAAACACAAGCAACAAACGTTCTCAACAGATGAAAGTTCTCGCTGAGAATTCAAGATGGATTGGCATTGTTCATAGTGCTCCGCAGAGTTCCCTTCATGTACCATTTGTTTTCTGCTTATTTATTAATCTCCCAGATATCGTTGAAGGTGTTAATATAAACATGTATGACGACTGTCGGGTTATTCAAAGACTGTATACATAAAATATAGAATCAATTGCGATTTATTAAATATATTATCATGGACATCTAGTAATCATCTCCTTTTAAATCCTGTTAAATCTACCTCCTTGGCTTTTTATCGTAAAGATATGTGTACGTCTAGTCTACCACCGATAAATTGTAAATGGAGTACATCTTTCATATGCTGACAAGGTCAATCATAAAATAGAGTGCAGCGATCATATAAATTCGATTTGACATAGACTACTCAGACTACACAAGTAGTATTCTTACATCTTAATTGCACACTTCACTAACTGTAGCAAAATTAATACAGAGCTTGACTCTGAATACAATCGTAAACTTAATATCGCCTTCAACAATTTTATACGATTTATATATAATGCAATTTGAGACGCCACGATCATATTTTTGCTCACAAGAACTCAATTCTGAAGTGTGATTGAAATACATTAATTTCAGAGCATTAATATTTTTGAACAATTTGATTATTACTATCTTTTGATTCCTGGAGCACGCTATCTATCTATAAAAGTAAATACACTTAGTGAATTTTAACTACAATTTATAACTTAATTGATTCTTGACAACATCAAATTCGAAGAAATCACAATACTTATTAAATAAATATATATCATGATTTAGTAATTCAAAACTACTACAATTATTCCTACTTGAATTGCGATGCAGTAATCAGATAAGAAACATAAAACCCAAAATTTGTAGGTAATCAAATTGGATTATTGCATCTATGAATTATCATTGCTTTGCATTTGGATATGTTAATTGACAGATGATTTATTGAGCATCATTCCTCCGGTTTGTCGAAATTATTCTGCAATGATTGACACCAGGAAAATAATCGAATAGTAGCATCATCGGCATATAGAAGGCATTTGGCATAATAATAAGAAAAGCAATGGACCCAGATAACAACCTTGAGGTACGCCAGGTTTTTGGTAATTGAATTATCCCAATTTTTAAGTACGAAAAAAGATGTAATTCTTGTGTACATATCTTATATTGTGTACATTTACTTATAATCTTACAAGATTTGTGGCTAAAAGTTTGATTTTAGAAGAATATATATATTTATATATTTTATATAAAAACAAATTGAATTTATTATTAATAAAAGAAATTAAGTCGTTCTCAATGTAAAATTTCAAAAAAGACAAGTATTTTAAAATTGTGTAGCAATATCGAATGAGCCGAATGCTTGGGCAGATTTAATGCATCAATAATCATAAATTAATTCATTCCATGCGCACTCTAAATAAGAGCAGAGTGCGAAGTATACCCTTAGGAAATTAAAGCTTCTACCAATTAATGAATCTGAGTTCAAAAAAATAAATAAATAAAATACATAGCCGCCATAGAGTCCGAGGCCTGGTTACAAGCCAGACTCAAAAGATTTTAAGAATATTCTAAAATCATTTGCATATCTCAGTTAAGGCAGGCACTCATTGCTGTGGCAGTTGACGTCCTCGAGTCATTCTTGATGCAACCATAAAGACTTGAAATAGTATTTTATCGCACCGCCAATAAAATGTGCTCTGCTGGAAGCAAAAACAAAAGGTAAAAAAAGGCGGGGAAATAAAATAAAATAGTAAGAAAAAAAAACGAAAAGACATTCAGACACAAAACCAACAAACGCTTTTAACAGCCATTTTATTAGGCCTTGATATCTTAATTAGGAACTCTCTTAAGACTCGCAGTTTCTTCTTCTAATTGCTTGATGGTAATCTGTCAAGACGGTAATTGATTAAAAGGTGAGGTTTCAGCGGAATGGCTCTGGGGAAGTTTAAGTATATATTGCATAAGGATTTTCATATATGAACACAAGTATGTCTGATGAAGGTTATGCGCGTATACCTGCGGCCTTTTGGGCTGTAAAATGCAAAACTTATTTGACGCTGTCTCATAAAAGGTTTTGCCTTAAAATAAAGGAGCTGTGGGGGCTCAACCATTGCGGTCGTTTAATATCAATTGAGGTCTCTCTAAATGAAAATGTCCCATAACTTTGCAATTTTACATCTCCACAGCTCATTCTGCGGCACTCCATCGATTTCATTGGATAGCCGCACTTAAAACGCAGTAAATCTCAAAGGGCTGGGCAACATTTTAAGGTTTCCCACCGCATCATCATCCATCCAGCAGGAGCAGCAGCAGCAACAGCACCACCACTGGTACAAACGGACTCTTCGCGTCGTCCACTTTACAATATAAAAAATTGCCTGGCATATAATAGTGAGCGATTTAATCACGCCGAACAAATTCAACAAGACGGCCCCGATGCACACACATCTTATGTTGTTGCGGCTATGATCGTTCCCGCAAACGATCTTCTCTGCCACCAAGATGCAGATGGCATGTTAATAATTTTCTTTCGCTAACTCGAGTGAGAATATAATTCCATAAAATTTATTGGCGCATAAATAAACACGTATTAATGTGGCTTTTACGTCCCCACAAAAAACATAACGTTGAACAAAAAAATAGAAATAAAAATACAAAAAAAAAAAGACAAAAAAAAGCCGCAACTCCGAGGCGCGAAGAATACGCGAAGGCGTGAGTGGCTCGAACGAGGAAAATGGCCCCGTCGAGGATTAGTGCGCCATTAATGACACCACCTACCCGCAGCAGGATAACGTAGCACCGTGATAAATAAGGAATTAATTTGTTGCTGTTCGACGGAAACTGCAACAACAAAAGAAACTACCGTCCGGGTCCGTGGCTGCGGTCTAGCCGATGATTGCAGCCCGGTCCATAGCGGCCGGAGCCCGGAGGGTGCTCCTCCTTCCTTTGATTAGAACGACATTTTTCTCGGGCTTATGCAATTTATGTATTTCCTCGAGTGGCGAACGTCTTAACGCCGGACTAATTGGTTTTTTGTATTTGCTCCCCCCTGGGGTTAAAATTTTGCTATTCTAGGGATTAGACATAATTCGTTTCACTAGAATGTTAATTCGAAAAATCGACGAAAATTTGTCAATGAATAAAGGAACTATATACTTAAATTTTTAGTCTGTTACCTATAAACTTCATTTAAGGAGTAATGCCTAGTTGGGTTCGTGGCAATGACTTGATTTTCAAGAATTCACTCTGCCAGTTTAATAAATATTTGTTGAAATGCTCGAAACAAAATCAGAAAGCACATATTTTAAGATAGGTACTTGTGCAATTTTTTTTATGAAAATTTAATTAAAAATTAAGGAAATATGGCTCTTCTCACATAACGCTTTTCTTTTTAACACAGAGAGTTTGTAATTACGGATTAGGAGTTTGAAACTCGTAAACATTTCTTTGACGTACGAATTATTTATAATAAAGTATTACATAAGCTAGTGAACATTTGTATAAGCTATTGTTTCGAACACGATTTTATTTTCGCAAGTGCACGATTTTTAACGCTTCGATAGCACATTGAGGTCTGGGTGACCCCAGCTCTCTTCAACTTCAATTTAAAGCATTTAAACTTTGAACATCTCCCATTAGTTAAAGATACCATCTTTATTTTAGGACCCCCGAAAATAATTTTAGAAACGTTAATCTAGTTGTTGTGTTCACATAAAGTTGACTGATGCCGCGTGAGATCCAGAATACCAACTATAGTTATTTTTGAAATATTTATTATAATTTTTTCTTGCTTTTTTTTTCATCAGTGTATCAAATAAATATCCATCGATGCAAAGATGTGCACTTTGAATGATAAAAAACAAGAGAAGCTTATTCGTCTTACGAGCGACCAATTTGTGAATATTAAATAATTTTCTTTTTATTAAACTGTCATTTATAATCGATTATTTTTTGATTAACTATTGTCAAAAATAATTTTTTTTTATAATAAATAAACTCCAATAATGGAATTAACTTACTTTTTTAATTTCATCTCTATCCGTGTCTCTACATGCATCGAAATAAATAACTTATTTTCAAATACTATTTCTTTTATTTGAAGTAGTACATCTTAAGAGTATCAGATTAAAGTAGGTTTTTAGGCCGTTTTCGAATTCACATGCACTTGCACTATTCCCTAACCATTTTTAGTGTACTTTGGAGAACACTTCAAATTCGACATATAAAATAGTGCAATTGCAAAGCAAACTACGTGTAATTTCGATCGCCCTACGCACTATTCGGAGTTTTTAGGAGAACTTTTAGTGAGAAAAATAGATTTAAGTGCAAGTGCATGTGAATTCGAAAACGGCCTTAAAGTAAGAATTAAAAAACCTATGCAATTTTCCGATTCTGACGGTTTTGAATTTTGTTTATATAGTTAAAAATGGATTTTCTTAAAAGTAATGATTTTATCTCTTAACTTCCTATGTCAAGAATATTCAGTAGTTTTTTCAAATAAAAATAATGAATAGCTTACTAAGCGTTTTAATGTCTGGGGTCTGAGGTGCGATCGATGGGTTAAATTGGATAAAGATAAAAAAGATTATGATCTCTGAAATCGAATTAAAGGTGAATTTAAAAGAACAGAGAGAATGGCTCTAATTGGTGTACAAATGTTGACACTTCTATCGACAGTATCAGGAAAGCGACGGTTTAATTCACCAACCAATGTCATATACGCTAAAGATACGATAAAGAGTCCATTCATCGAGATTATGTCTTCGTTCAACAAGTGGAGATAAGTTAAAATTTTATTTTGATGGTATGGTAATCATACAGTTGAGCAATACTCTAAAATGTTTCTGATGTTAAAAATAAAAGTCTGCAAGTTAGCAGACCAGCGAGTCTGTAAGATCTCTTAATAATGTCATCAATGTGCATTGTGCGTATCAAAAGTCAGTTTCATATCAAAAGTAACGCCAAAATTCCTAAATTGGGAAACTTCCAATAAAACTAACGAATTGAGGTAATACTACGTAATTGAATTTTTGAAGGTGAATGTCATTTTAAAAACTTTTCTACATTTATAGACAAACGATTAAAGGCGGTCCAATCCTCCTGATTGATGAAATTGCGCTGAATAATATCACAGTCGTTCATAATTTCAATCACTTTAAAAATGTTAAGATCAGCAACATATAAAAAGGCAGTTAGAAGTTATATTAGTAGTCAACTCATTAATAAATAATACAAATAAGAGCGGCCCAAGAATTGAACCTTGTGGAACATCAAAAACAGGAACAAATTCAAAGAACAAACAACAAGCGAAAACAACATTCATTTTACTCTCAGATAAATACGAAAATATCCAAAACAAAAGAGATTTACATAAGCCATATTTACCCACTTAGTCTAAGAGGACCGAATGGCATACATGCTATGTGTTCATGTATTATTATGCATAATATTCACAAATATGTAGTATTGTATTTTCTTCGTAATCAATTTGTAAAATCTTTTAAAAAAGTTTTCATATACAGGTAAGCCTCCTACAACATGGACTCGCTCTTACACGATAAGAAAGTTGCAAAAACCATTGTATAACAATAACACTGTACTTCGATAACACGATTTTTATGCAATGAGATTTACAACGAAAGATATTTTAAACAGAGCACAATATGCAAAAAATTCTAGCGAAGGAATGAAATCAGAAAGTGGTTTAATTTCCATTAAAGATTAAGAAATAAAATAGATTTATATCTTAAACCTTAAAATTGGTTTTCATTTATAAATAATAAACAACTAGTAAAAAAACTGGAGAATAATTCATGAAATTGATTATGATCATGGATTATATTATTATTTTCTACGCAGGGTTTATTACTCTTGGATATCAGAATTATGATCTTTTAATGCATAGGATTATGATTTTATAAGAATTGAATAAATTCAAAAATAAATTTATACGCATTATTCCTAAGAATATGATTTCATTTCTGAAAGAAAAACATTGGTAAAAATAACCAAAATCGTAAGTTAATGCCCCAAACAATAAAATTGGTTAGCTTTAGCAAGAATAAACAATTTTTCTCCGCTAGCTCATTTTCAGCGTTGTGGTTTAAAAAATGCCTTCTAGAGCTGCAGAAAATAAGCGCTCCATCAGAAATCTGTGAATTTTAAATCGAGGCTGAAATAATTGCTCTTAAAGCTACCCACGTTTCCTTTTTTCCTAGATAGTTTAATAACCAAATAAAACAGACTTAAGGTCAAGTTCTAGAAAATATGTGTCTCATTAGGACCCATACGAATTTCATATCCAAATATGTAGGTTTGCTCCAGAAATCGTATAAAATGAAATCGAAATCGCAAACCCATTTTGGGCGATTTGAAAATATTTCTGCTACATTTCGAGCTAATCAATGCGAGAAAAACATTTCTGAAAGATTTTTGGCGGAAACAAGTAAAAAAATAATATCAAATTTTAAAGTTGAAAACCATTAAACATATTTTTATACGAAGCTTTGTATTGCAAGGTTTACAGAGGGATTATATACGTAAAACACTTCAATTTCAATCTCTTGAATTATTTTCTTCTTCAAAAGTTTCTTTCCTGGAGCTCCAAAGCATAGGAAATTTTATATTCCTTCTATTGCTTGATATGATTCGCATTTGTTTGCTACTGGGATCTTTATTGGAAATATTGCAAATATTTTATAGGATATATGGTTGCTTTTAGTTCGGCCTTATTATGGACAAGTTTCTTTTAGAGTTAGCCAATTCAAATCAATCAAATTTTGCGAAATTTCGAAATGCATAGAAAAGTGGTTTCTAGAACATTTATTCATTCTAGAACTCAGTTCATTCTGAGTGATGTGGTTTAATTTGAAGTACTTTAATATTTTAGCTTAATTATTCTTCGAATTTTTATCGAAAATCGTAAATTTTAGATTTTTTCTCACGTGAACTTCGATGCATTCTACAATTGTGGTTTAGTTCTTTAAATAAAAAAGCTGCTTGACTAAGGCTATGAAAACTGAACACCAAGTAGACTATAGAAATTAATCCTAGTAAAGGTAATGGATGATATCAGATATTATGGGCTTTTATTTGGGTATCTCATAATTTACGAAGGTTTTTCGGGAAGCTTATGAATATCCACTGAGTGTGTAATATGAAACCTAGGTGAATTAAGGCCTATTGAACACCTTAAAAACTCTCATTTAATGCTGAAAAGTTGAAAAACATCCATAAACAAGAGTTTATGAGACAGTACAAAATAAAGCAGCAGAACGTGGAGAAGGTTTCATCTTTCCCTGGGCATATTCCCTAAAGGAATGTTAAATTCGACTGGTTTCCTCGTGGAAAATATATTAAAAGGCAAATAGGGCGAAAAACTCGAAACTGGCAGCGGCGGTGGTGTAGTGTTCTGCGAGGAGGAGGGCTTTATATAAATTCACATAAAACGCCCCATAAAGTATATTAGACGAAGGTTCTACCGACATAAAGTGTCCGCCTTAATCCGCTGCGTAGATTATGTAGATTTTAACAGCAGTGAAGGAGAAAAACCAATTTCCCTGAGATACTAAAAACTGCTGACTCTGTGGTCCTCCTTTGAATATTTTTTTGGAGGCGAAGAATATGCCAATGATGGAACTGGGCCCCGCAAAAGAGGCACAACATCGTATCTTTTGAAAAATCTTAATTTAAAATTTATTTTCGAATGACAAATTTCTATAAGCCTGAAAAAGATGTAGATAGACAGATTTGGCGATGTCATGGCTAGTCGTAGAGATATATATGCATCTATATATGTAATGTCAAGGTCCTATTCGCGAGTATTTCATTTTTTATTGCGACTTTAATCAGCCCGCTTTAATCAGACAAGCTCCGTATCCGAGGGAATAAAATGCGGACGGTCGCAAATAAAACGAAGATACACACGCCTCAGTCTTATCTTGCTCGCAATTCTTATCGTTTTTATCGTTTGTCCGTATAAACGATTTATTTTAGAGTTGTCTTAACAGTCAGATATTCGTCATTTAATGCACGGAAAGATTTTGTGCCCTCCTCGTGACTCCCGGAATCCATCAGCTACCCCGGGATCCTGGAAATATAGAGCCTTAGAAGAGCGGAACTGGGGAAAATGGGATTTCGTGCTCAATATACTTTTATTCGGACACACAACCGTATCCTGAGAATTTTTATAGTGTTTCTGTCTTTTTTATGCGCATTAAAGCGTATATCTTATTTCTGACGGGGGCGGAGCGGGGCGAGGATGGCAGGGCAAAGGATAAAATGGTGGCCTCCTTTTGCCCCCTATAAAAATGGAGGAAATTTCACCCTTAACCCTGACATCATGGGCCGGTGCGGGGGTGGATGTCAGCCAACTTTCATTTCATTCCTTTCTACATATCTCAAGTGGAGATTTATCACCCTCGGTATACACCCGGGTAAAATAAGACATGAAACGGCATGAAATAGCTTTTTGGGTGGATTTTGTATATCTATATGGGCCTCACGAAATAGATTACCATTCTAAAAGTTTACGGTTCGTATACTTTCGTTTTATGTTGATATGTTTGGGAGTATGTTTGCTCCGGGGATTTGAAGAAAGGAAGCACGTGCTATTTTCGATTTTCGCAGAAAGGCTCTTTTAAAAGCCTTTCAAAGAGCGCAGGAAGATGAAGGATAATCCTTATATTCCCTATTCGCCTCAACTAGGGATTAAGTATGTATACAAATAGCTTAAGGATATTTTATATATATTTTTACTGTATATACTATCTAAATGCACATTCATATTCTAATTTGTGTTATTATTTAACCTCAGAAGCTATCTAAACTGATTCGTGAAAATGTTTTATTAAATATCCTTCACTGGTAGAATAACTCATTCCAGGGTAACATACTAGAACTTAATATTCATACACTAATGCCTTGAATTTTGATATAACATCAAAACCATACAAGTGATTTAAATGAAACTTCTTCCAATATATTTCTACATGTTACATTTAATTTTAAGAATATAAATCATTATTTTACCTTATAATAGAAGGTATTAAAATAAATGTATGCTTGATTGGTTATGAAGAAAGTGATGCACAATCCTGCTAAATTTCAGTGTTAAAAACCGGTTTTAGTTTTACGTACTAACCTCTTTAGGTATTTTTGGAGGTGCCAAATACCAATCTGGAAACGAAAAATTCCATTTGAAAATTCGCAAAAGGAAACCAAATATCATCGTAGCTTGAGGGTGGTTTAAATGAAAGTTTATACCTTTAAAGTTACTTCATTAAAAAGTAAAACTCACTTCTTCCATAAACGGAACTGACAACAAACTGAGTAAAAATTGCAATTGATGGCACAATCTTATACAAAACATGTTTTCAAAAAGATCTTAACAAGAATTATAATATAGATAAATACTCTTTTATATGTGCAACATCTTCGTTTGGGGTTTTTAAATTTACATATGGAAAATTATTATAGAAATGACTTGACACTTGTGATTAATATTGATATTTTCACTTCCTAATCATCGACAATTATTTGGATTTTAGAGCTAAGTTTAGAAATCTAGTTGAAATATTAAGATATCAAATTGTTTATAACTAGAGTGCCTCCATATAGAATTTGACGTATGTATTTGTTTTTTTCTGTATAGCTTAGTCCTTTGAATTTTGAAATTAAAAATGGCGAATCAACTATATATGAATAATGTACCGTGAACCAAAATTACTAAGATTACTAGTATATAATAAATTTTGTATAAATCCCATAATAAACCTTTCTTTTTTAAATTCGGTACCCAATTTCAAAAATTCAAAAAATTTTACTGAAATCCCACAAAAGTTGGTATGAAGTTACTGATCTCAAATCTAGCGCCGAAATTTAAAAATAGATTTTATTAAGTACTACATGTTTGAAGTCCGCGCATTAACTCGAGTGATATAAATCCCATGCTAAGAAATCATAGAGAATCATCAGTTTGGTTTTCACGCTGATTTCAAACATCTAGTGAAAACGTACGATGAATATTGTTAGTAGCAACGGCGATGGTAAAGTTAAAATTAAATCATAATGCGCCATACATCAAAACTGGATTGGTACCTTACTCAGCGTAGTAGTCTGTGAAGCTGAATTGTGCATAGGGGCGGTTTTAATGCACTCTCAAAAAATTAAAGTTGGTCAATTTAAACAAAATAAATTGTTAAAAGACTACACCACACATATTGATAAGTCCTACATACATATTTCTAAAATTTAAAAAATTTAAAAATTTAATTTATATTTGATCACCTTATAAGGAGAAATCTTTCTTTACCTTGTACAGAGCAAGTTAACTAGCAAAATTGCTAGTTAACATTTAAATTGTAAGTTCATCAAGAAGTGGCTAGTAAACAATTTTCTTGTTCAAATTAAAAAAAAATTGTAAGGAAATTAAGAAACATAAATATTGAAAATTCATAAGAGTGTTTTCAGAGCTTCTAATTTCTGAAGCTTGACCTTAACCTACAGAAGACGTATTGAACTATTCAAAATAACTAAAACGGTTGTAGAATTACATTTTTAAACCACGATACCCAGTATTGGCCAGACAGTGAAATATTATGAGGAAATTGTGATTTATTTGAATTCAAAATTCGTAAGGTGCGTAATAGGAAAATTTTACTACTTACTCAGAACAGAATTTTCTAGACTGAAACAAATATAGTGAAAAAAAGTTAAATCCTAAATTAATGAAATTAATTTTTAAGACGAATCTAAGATTAGTCGAGGATAACACCAATTGACAAAAAACAATATCAAATGAAAAATCATTGATAATTTAAAGTCAGCCATTAGACAATAATTTTTTTTCCTACATTAAAGGTACGGACACACCAAAAGCGAAGCGAGCGAAGCGGCGCGAATAATTTAAAATTTGGGAACATTCTGTCGCAGTAGACGCTTCGCTCATGTCGCGTTCTATTCGGACACTTCAATTGATTTGTACGGCACCCAAATTTTTTAAATTGTTCGCTTCGCTCGCTTCGCTTTTGGTGTGTCCGTACCTTAAATATGCCCTTTAGAGACCAAAATTAAGTTCCAAGCGTAATTCGATCTTTAATTTATTTTTTTCCTATAACTAAAAAATTGTGACAACTTTATCCTATTACCCCAACCTGAAAACAAGCCATAATTTTAGCTACTTCATACCTTAGACGACAGAAAAAGTTAAAATATCGAGCGAGGACAAATATATCGTGCGAATATGAAAGGAATGCCGCCCCTTATCAATTGTTGATATGAAAAACTCCTAAATGCATTTAGTTTTAGGATATCGTGACTAAGCATAAAATTCGTGACTTTTAAAAACAAACAGAAGTCGAGGTAAATAGAAAAATGTTCACGATTTCGCTGACTTTTTTACGATAACGAAAGCTCAACAAAGTGGATCACGCACGCAGGCACTTTGTTTCAGGTTTAATGCAGATTAAATTTTCCTTTTTTTTTCTTTTTTTCAAAGCACGAACATGGCCACCGACAGGTCATGAGATAGTGGAAAATATAAAATTATAGATGGAAAAATATATAATAAAAAACTGGTAATTGTTTTTGTGGTAAAAAGTGATTTAGTCCTGCGGTTTAATTTAAAAAGAATTTTTATTACGTTACATGCGGGACTAAGTGATATAACTTTAATTATTAAAGCGCTTTAAATCAACGTTGCACTCAAGCAAATTTACAACTGAAAAACAATAAATGTCTAGAATATTTAAGAGCTTATATATTATACCCTTAAAGATAAAATAAATTATATTTCCGTGATAGATTGATTAAATGCTTAACTATCATGAGGGTTTCTGATTTTCGAAGGTTTTCAAATGAAGGGAGAAAAATACATAGATATCTGAAAAAATTTTAACCGTCTTTTAATCTTCGAGAAAAATTAAGAACAAAATATATAATATATACAATATACATATACACAAATTCAATAAAAACTGGAAAGGTAAGGAAAATAATAAGTTGATTGCGAAATAAATTAAGACCTTAAGAACCCAAAATAATTCTGGATTAAGATTTGAGATGTTGGCTACTTGCAGGAAGGAATAAAGAATTTAGAGAATAAATTTCGGCTAAATTTATTATATATACACGACTCTTAAATAAATCTTTCCTGCATGACTCAGGGTCCGAAAGTAATGACTATTTCTGAAAATTCAAACAACAATTTTTTCTACAGGTTTCTTTACCCTGCCACACAGATTTGATGGGCTTGTTTTATAAACTTCGTAAATTCAACTCCCCGGTTTATCTTATAAAATAATTCAAAGTTAGATACTTCTATGTATATATCGGTTCAGAAAAATCCTCACTGCATAAAATTTCAGATTGTGTACCTCAAGGCTCTGTCTTAAGTCCTCTATGACTTTCCTTAACTTCATAACTACTGCTTTTCTATGTACAGGTACACAGGTGTTTTTGCTTCCGGACGTGATTCATTCCAAATGATTAGTGACATAATTCTACATCGAACACAATTTACAAATATTTCAACAAGTGGAACATTAAAATAAATTCAAGAAAGACTCAAGCAATTTTTATTTACCCCAACAGAATCTGAAGAGAGGCTCCTCTTATATTACCTGGAGTAATAAACTAAAATATCTAGTCATCATTTTCGACAAAAATTTTACTTTTTAACGAAATCCTGCCTTAATAAACTAATAAACTAAAATTAAAGTAAAACAGAAAACTACTAAGCTGAAATCAATTATTTCATTTGTAGCCTTACTTAGATTCAATAATACTTCTTATAAAAGGTTTACTTTATTTCGGCTAAATAAAAATTATAAATTAGATAATAACCATTATGAGATGATGTTTACTCTCGGATCGCTCGATAACGATTAAGAATTGATTTATATGACACTTGAAGTAAAAAGAAAAAAATAATCAATTTTAAATATTAAAAATATGCACAACTTTTTACAAAATCTAATGTATACGAAAGCAAGAAAGAAAACCCCTCAAAAGATGAAATTGGGATTTCCTTCATTCATGGGCACGGTAAATGTATGCTAAAATTTTCATTTCTGTTTTGAAAATGCTTTAATCAAAAGGACTTTCTACAAAGGAATTTGAATTTTTTACCTGTTATTTTTTTTCTTAAAGTACGAACACATAAAATATAATTATATTTTAAAAAAAGCGACTATATAAATATATATATACTCACTATTTTTCTATTACTCCACGAACTTTGTTATCAACATAATCTCTTGATAAAATTCTGCTCAGTTGTTTGTACTAGCGCGATATTTTACAATTTATTTATAAACGAATTATCCGTCCGTAAGTGGAATGACTTAGGAAAAATGTAAGAAATTAAAACTACATGAAAATTTCCACAAAAATGAAAATTATTGCTGAACATTCAAGATTTACTCTCAAACTTTTTAAGGTTAAAAGAGATATGCTAACACATAAGGTCACATCAAAATTTTAACTAAAATAAAATATAAAATCATTCAAGTTATTTACGAATTATCTTATATTTATCTCAAATCATATTTTCTAGCATTAAGCTTTATTTATCCTAAAGCTTTTCTCCTTGTTTACCAAATATTCATAATATTTTTATTGTTCGAAATTGCCCAGTAATAGTAACTAAAATTCAATTGTTATTTAATATGAATTAAGGAAATGAAATAAGGTAGGTGCGGGTAATAAGGCCTGTCGGCTAATAAAGCCTAAGTAACAAAAAATATAATTTAATCGATGTCGCTCAAGGTCATAATCGCAGGTAGCTAACACTCATCGATGGCACCTGAAACTTTTTGCGACACTTTTGTTGATTCGGATACATACTTTTTATTTTATTTCAAATCTCCCTTAGCTAGGCCTTATTATATATATTTCTATTTTCTGAAAGTGATCGAAAAGATTAATTCAAGCGACCTCAAAACGTGCATATATCTATTCAAATCTCGATTTTGAAAATTGTCATCTTTCATTATTTACCTTTCTTTAAGGAGACGAAAAATAGAAAAAAATAGATATGGTTCGAAATGATAACTCCACTTTGTTTAAAAAGAAAAAATTTAAAATCTATATAATAAAAATATTAAGAAATAATATTTTTCAAGAAATCAAAATACATATAACAAAAACCTACTTAATCGTTATCAACCAATTGCAAATTAAAAATTACTTGATAATAATTATTTCGTAATTCGAAAAAAAAAATTGTTTTATCATAATCATTACAATACTTGTATTTTAGCTCAAATTAACCGCCCAAAAGAATTTTAATTATTAATTGTTTAACCACATTCGTTTAACAAAATATTTAACAATCGAAAGAATGCCTTCAAAATTAGAGGTAAAATTGATTTGTCTGATAACTTGGCGTCGCTAATGATCCCAAATGCGGTACAAGCGTTAATGTAAATGTGGGCATAATCGCTAACGTGAAATTTTCCGAGTATATTCCACGCTCATAAAAACTAATTACAATCCCATGACTTTAATACCTGTATAAATCTAATTTAATAGAATGAATAATAGTGCAGTATACCATAAAACTTCATTAACAATAAATAGAAAGGAAGATAATCATGTTAATGGGATCACTGGTGGTTTGTTTTTTGTTCAAGAAAACGAGTGCAAAAATCTTAGCGCATGCACAACTCCGATTTAAAATCCACAACACGAGGCTTTGTACCTAGTTCATTGATATTAAATTTGCACTTATATTTTTTCAGGAAAATTAATTATAGATAGATAAGACTTTATGTGTTTTAATTACATTTATATGTATTTCTCATATAATTTTATAATTAGCCACTTCAAAGACATGTCTTGTATTTAAGCTTTTGATTTACAATATACGTAGATTATAAAACATTTAACGACTAAAAATAAAGTGCTTTGTTTTTAACCATTATAGACTTTAAACACAGAAATGAAAAAACTGACTACTTATAATGTTAAGTTTTATCCATTTGCCACATGTACGTGGTTTATAAGAAAAAAGACGCTTAATGTCGTCACAAAATAAAAATAAAAATAAAGTTAAAGAGAGAAACAATAAAATTAATGAGGAGTTAAAATATGAACAAAAACAATTTCGCTTTCTATAAAGATGTTATGGGTATCAAATAAACAAAGCAATGTATTGTTTTTAAATGTTTATGTCTAAATGTGGAATAATATCTTTTAAATGTTTCCTCTTTTTTTCTTTTTTAAACAAAAGAGTTGTAAAATCTACTAATATTCACACATTATTTAGATTCCTTTCTGAAAATTCCTTAATTTTAGAATTGCATCCAATTGTATTGTAGTACCAGCAGTCTTAAATGGATTTACGTTTTATATTTATGAACTTTTTTTTAGAGTAGTTAACTAAGAATCTTTTCACTAGGTTTTTCTCAAATTATATTTTTTCCCGAATTTGCGAATGTTTAAAATTAAGCTTTCTTTTACTAGTCTACATTAAAAATATTATAGATGAGTGAACTTGGATTCTGGCTTTAAATTGAGGTTCTCTTTATTGTGTAATCTGTACATCATTTTTTTAAATATATCTGTCTACCTATCTCCCTTCACACACTATTTATATTTTATATTTTTTAACATTTTCCCAAACGTATATTTTTGTAACATTATCCTTTAAGGGTTCATAGCGAATTGTAATTTTCAAAAAATCGATTTTTATTTTATTACATTTTTGGAAACTAATATATATATATATAGAAATATCATATTAAAATTTTATAAAGATCGGAGCACTCTAACTATATTTTTGGCACTTTAACTATATTAATGGGCATCAAAATCGGCCCGGCCGCCATACAATTTGCTGATGACCGTGACCGACAGCGAGTACGAGATACTGACCGCATCAGCACTATTGCCTCTAAGGAAGCCAGAACCATCCGCAGAAACGCTGTTTTGGATGAAAACATTAATTATGAACATACAGAAGGCATACTGTATGGTGCAGGCATCGCTGATTAAGCGCAGGTGAGATTTTTTTACGATTTTTCATTAAAAAAAACTTTGATCACGTTTTTCGGCACCTTGTTGATAAAATCTCGGTGACTACTGAACCGATCTTCACCAAACCACCACATGTTCTCTATAACTATAGCTATGGCATGAATAGACAGTTTTTTGAAATTTTGATTTTAAGTATTTTTTTAAGGGCAAAAACGGGGAAAAAAATTATGATATTTGGAATTTTTTCGAAAAATGTCCGCCATTTTGTCAATTTTCAAAAAATCAAAAATCTATCTATTCATGCCATAGCCCTTATCATACTGAATCTAAAACTTTTTCATTTTTTAGTTTCAGACCATCCGTCTCGGAGATACCATCAACAGGGCGAAGCCCTCTTTTTTTCACTTTACTTCAACCGCCTGCTTCATCAACAAAAAATCAGAAAAATAAACAAAAAAAATAGTTTTTATGTATTTCGACACTATATTTATTGAAGTAAAACCCCTCCCATATTTATATTTACAATTGAACCTACTAAAAACATTATTGAAAAATAGTCTGTTTTTCATGGGTCTAATTCGCTATGAACCTTTAAAGCTTTTAATCACAACATTTAATGTTTAAATCGGAACGTTATTTTATTTGTTTTAGTTGTACCCTTCCTTATTTCAAGAAAAAGCTTCTTACTTAAATAAGATAAGCATTTCATAATTTCACATTACAGCTTTTACCAACATATTTTATAAGGTACCTACTAAAAAACGCGATAGACTCTAAATAAAGAATAACATTTAAGTCTAAATCGTATAATTTTCATCAAATCTTGAATAACTCTTAAATTATATGACTGTTTAATTTACTCAAAATAAGATTTGTGCATATATTGTCAATGATTATGGATAAAACAAAAATCCCCAGACTTTAAGACTGTGATTTTTTTTTAAAGGCGTCTGAAGCTTAAATACTAGGATGAAAGGATTAAAGACAAGGAATGGCACATGGTTCAAAATGTTTATAAAAATCAATAGCAGACTTTAAAACAGGAGAATCTGTTTTTATCTTATCATAAGATATTCCAAAGAATTCACTTTAAAGTATTCAAAGAACTCATCTTAATCTTTAAGAATGCTTTTTTCACCTGGCTCTACTTAATTGACCAAAGAGAGATTTCTCCGACGGAAAATTAATGGCGACAGTGTTTGGAAGCCATTAAAATGCCAGGCGCATTTATTGGCCACGCCCAGCTCTAAAGAAAAGTGGGGATATAAAAACAAACTTTACACATTTGCATAATTCAGTCTATTTGTGATTTGTAGTGAATGTGTGTTGGTAAGTAATATGGCTGCTGTAAACTCGGCTTTTTTCGGAGCGCTATCTTCCCGTCGAAATGTGTACTTCGTGAAAAGCCCTCAAAAAGGGGAAAAGCTCGGTCTAACGGTTTGTGTTCGGGATAATATCAGGGGATATTGAAGCTCTTCTAAAATTTGCTTTGCAAGCTAAAAGCTGTGTGAGCTTTGAAGCTTGGTTTGGTTCTAATTTTAAATAAAATGAATTTCACATTTCTACAGGAAGTTTCGTTAAATTATAAAAGAATGCTTTTCTTATCCACTTGACGAAATCCAAGAGCTAAAGTCCAAGAAGTATTGAATATCTTTGGACAGATGTAATCAATACACTTTTGTAAGCACAAGTAACCCTCCTGTAACACGGTTTCGCTCTTACACGATAAGACCAGCAAACAGATAAACAACAAATTTCTAAATAGGGCAGGAGAAGCGAAAAATTCTAGCGAAGTAATGTGTTCAGAAAGTGATAACAGCTGGGTTCTTTCACCTATCCGGATCAGAATTTGGATCAGACAAATTTTCCATAAAATTACCATAAGCCACTGCCATGCAAACCAGCAAAACTGGATCCAAAAATTTTCACGTCCCTAGTTTATCAATTTCTATGTGTGCGAATCATGAATTTGATGGATCTGTTACGAAATCTAAAATCCTAGCTATAAGTAATCAATTTTAAATCCCAATTTTATACAAAATTACCATAATTCAAATCCTAAGCCATAGGTAAAAAAAAAACATAGCCAATATCTGAGAGAAAGAAATGCATTAAAATGTGTTTGAATTAAATGAGAGCAGAGATTTTTTGATTCAGCTAATTAAACCATCAAAAAAAAGGCAAACAAAAACTTGTTGATTCAAAATTAGAATTATTCGAATGCAATACATTTAGTGAAAATTATAAAGACTAAATTTATATATAAAAATTTACTTGAAAAAAACTATTGATGAAACTAAATCCGGCGTTATCCGGACACAATCACTCTTCTAGAGAAAGAAAAACCTTAATTAAAATATGACCTAACTAAAAGTATAAAAATTGCAATAAGAACATAACTAACCATTAGGGTAAAAGACTGCTCGAAAACTTAAATGAAGTGAAGGTCTTATCCTTAGTTCTTCAAATCAATGCAGAACTTGAACTCCAATTTCACTACCTTACATTCAATGTTACTGGTCACCTATAACAAATATCATTTAAAATAATAGAATGATCTTAACAATAAGGTAATGGATTTTGCTGTGACACTTCCCAGCTTCTTGCGCGACAAACAAGCAAACACACAAACTTTTCCTTTTATATAATAGTTAGATTTTTTTTTTTTTTTTTTTTTTTTTTTTTTTTTAGCAAGAATTGTTTCGTACAGAAATATTTAAATAATTCCCTATTACGCAAAACAATAATAAAGTTTAGGATAAGAATAAATAAAAATGTACTAAAAATTAGCTATTCATTTGCACTCTTAACAATAATTTTTGACAATTTACAACATCGGGGATATTCTACTGTAATTATATAGTACAGGTTATTATGAAGTACTTTAAACGGAGTTTTATAAAACTAGCGTATTTAAAAACAATAATTTTTAGTTCCTGAAATTCGTAGATATTAAATTCTGAACCCTAGTATTTAAGTTTTTCTTGTGGAATGTGCACTGATTTTATATCCTTGCAGAGTTAGATATATTTTTATTTCTGCTTAAAAGGTTAACAATTAAAAATTTGTTTTTAGATCAGAGGAGCATTTTCCGCTTTTTTTTTTTAAATATAAAGAATTAAAAATATTCTAATAATCATAGTAATGGTTAAACTAAAGCCGACCAAAACATGGAAAACTCGTCAAGTTTATAAACTTGCATTCACTACATTTAAAAAAAAAAAACTTTCTAGTATATTTTATGCCAAATATTTAAGATTCCCTAATCTAACTTTTTCTATCGCATCGGACTTTTTAATTAAATATAACAAGATAGAAGGCCTTCATCTGAGTTAAATTGTTTGTTATATTTACATATAAGCAAAACAAAAAAACTGAGATTATTAATTAAACACTTATTAAATCCTCTAGTTTGGTATATCCTAAAAATTTATTCAACCAATCCAAGTTGAGGCGTTGATTGGGATCTTGAAAAACCCTTTATGCTAGTTTTAATGGAAATCTTTTGAACTATTGTAGGAACATTCGTCGCCATATTGAATCCAACACATTTAATTTAAAAATTCTGATAGAAGATTTGACAGCAGTGGCCCCGAAAACTCATGTACTGATTTTCGAGAGATTCGAAAAAAATAGCGTAAATTATCATTGAAATCTCTTAAAAGTAGGAAATTTTTATCGGTACATTGCATGCGTTATTTTATATCTGTAGGTATTTATGAATTATAGCAATTTTTTTTCTGCCATCTTGAATTTCCGAATTTGGATGGCAGATTCGAAATTATGAAATTTACAGATTTGAAGTCAGGATTGCCAACTTTTTATAAACCCTTCAAATTCCAACTTTCCAATCGTCATCTTGGGTCTGCCATTTTGAAATTCTTTGTATTATCCGAAAAAAAGTAGCATATATGTTAAGTCGAGTTATGTATTGTCTTTGGACAAAAAATGGAAATTAAATCACACAATTTTTTATGAAAGTCCATATAAAATGTTAAAGGACATATTTTTTGGATACTATAACTCATATGGAATATATTTTAATGAAATTCCCTTCGAATTGTGCCAAAACCAAAACAGGCTACAATTACCGTAATTGCGCTTAGAATGCGTTTAAACTACAAAAATCCAATCAATTTTTTAAGCACCCTGCAATAAACTTGCAAATATTCCCCACTTCGCCCGGTTTCTCAGTCACCCTGTTCCCAAAAACCTCGGTTACCTTCCGAACCGAAGCCACACCCATAAAGGCCGGAAATCGCATAGCAACGCGACGGCCATTACAAAAGAGGCGTGCAATATGGCACCCTAAGCCAGCACCCCCCGCCGTTGTTGCAAAATGGCGTCGTTCGGAACGAGGGCGCACCTGAGAAGCACCGTTTGCCACTATTTCCTTTTTGCAACTTTGTAAAGCGAGAAACTCGGCCAATTTGCGAACTTCGCCCACTGTAGGCCTTTGCAGGAGCGGGCTTCGCTTGCCCTACAGAACTTTTTAGATTGTAGTTGCGAATAAAATTTTTTAGGGTTCATAAAAGAAAATTTCCTGGAGCTGAAGCGAGCAACTTGCAGCCAACGAAGGGCATAAAACAGGGCCGCAGGACGGAAGCCGGATCTGTCGTACGGCACATCTGCGTTCCGCTCGGACGCCGTAAAATTAAGGGCTCTTTTATAAGGCCATTCGGACGCCAATGGGTTCCCTGAAATGAATTGGGACCGCCGAGCTGCCTCCGGCCGAAGCGGGGCAATCTTTCCGGTTTTACTGGCGCTCGCACGCGCTTCGTGTTTTGCGCTAAAAAAGTCGTAAAACCCATAAAAATAAATAGCAGTTTTAAGTTGCCCGATTTTATGAGATCCCGTGGGAAAATTTCATGTTGATCCTGGTAACAAAGTAATCGCACATTGAAACATATATTTTTCTAATCAAGTTTAAATAATTCTCTCTTTTTCTCTCTCTTGCAAAACATTACGGTGCGTTACAGGGGCGGGAGGGGGTATTGGAATAACAGAAAAACGGTACAGAAAAACGTTACGATGCGTTACATGGGGAGGAGGGAGGGTCCAAAATCTACAAAAAATGCGTTACGTAATACTTGAACGCTCTCTTTCCAACACTGGTACCAAACATTAATATATGTACCTTATGTACCTATATATTTTTTTTATTTCAAAATAAATATTTTAACAAATAGTTTTACATTGCCATAGTAAAACCCAAGCTTATATTATGTTTATTAGTTTTTAATAACCATTACAACTTTAAGATTGTTATGTTTAGAAATTAAGAACTCAATATTACAGTACTCGACTACAAAATACATATAAAAATAATTACCTGGAAACTTAACCGTATTTTACACTTATCTGTTCTTCCATAAAAATAATATTGTAATAAAATTAATAGTTAGGAAGGAAAAATGTCCAAACTTTTAAATACAAAAATATAGGATTTTTTCCTTTTATAAAGATTGTTAAAAATTTAAAATGTTGGGCTATATATCTACCACTACCGAGATCTACATATATCCCATTTTATAGTTAATATTATTTACAATAAAGAAAACTTTATTAAATTTTTGGAATCGTTGTTGGAAAGCCTATATACTTAGTATTATGTATAAAAAATTTAATGCAAATATGTCAATAAACAAAAAGGTTATAGAGTTATGACACGAAAAAACTCCGTTGGGCTCATTGTAAGCCGTCTAGAAATCGTGCGACCGAGATGCAGCCGAGGTGCGGCTGATGTGCAGCCACCGTTCTTATTTACTCGGGTTCCCTTTAACTTAATCTTTTTGAATTAATTAACATGTTTAAGGAAATTAAGACAACCAACTGAGGTATCTACCGTGAAATTTGTCTAAGAATGAATTTTATGATTTTAAAATAAAATATAATATTCAATAACAATGACTTTTAAAAATTATATGTATTTAGCTAAATTATTACAATTGTTGATCTCCGAAAACTCTCCATTATGTGCAAATCATAAAAATCCCTTTGCTTTGGAGGTTCTTCAATATTATTTTAAAATTCTATGAAAATTACACCAATAAGAAAGAAAAAATTCTTATATTGACCATTGATGAAGCTTCGACGATATTTAGTTCATCAGTTTATGTAAAAAATGAAATCGTCGATTTTTGACCAGGACAACAACAAAAAAACTATTTTCATAAAATACTTTGAAAAACAGTGGATGACAAAAGTAGCTTTCAAATAAAACCAAAATATTGTGCATTATTTTCTCGATAATATCAATTATATATATATATATAAATGAGCGCAAAAAAATAGTTGAAATTCTTTCCTTCTGAATTGGAAATGAAGTCAATTGACGTTATTTCCACTGACTTCAGTTCACGGAACCAACTTGGAATTTAGAGTCTACTATCTTTAATTCATAAAATTTAACAAAATATTTAAAATCGGCGTTCCCGAAAACACATAGTTACTAATATTGAAAATGAAAATTCTATAGAAGCCTGGTATCTTCGAAATCTTTACTTTATTTATATTATTCCATATTCAATCTACGAGCTTTTGTTAACTTTTTTCTGAATATTTCAAACCAGTTAAATGATAAACTGACACTAGGAATTTCAAACTAACACTATAACGTTTTAATTGTATACGTAAAATATTTAAATAAATTTTAAGGACTTCGCAGGCATAAATCAATCGAGAATGGGACTAATATCTTTAGATCATAAACTAAAACAGAAAATTAGAAAACAAAATTTTCGAAATAAAATGGTAGTCACTTTTCAACGTTGTTTTAAAAAATATTGTAAATTAAAAAAAGAACTGGATTAAATAAAGTTCGAGTAATTTCTTTCATATGTTTTATGAAAGAACATCTGCAGGGTGTTTCAGAAACAATACCATAACGAAATTTTTCAAATTTGTTGGACCAAAACTAGCAAAAAGCAAAGTGACAAAAGAGTTCATTAAAATCTTAAAAAGTACTATTGAATGATTTCTAAATATAGTTTATATGAAACCTCCATATTAATAAGTTATTTATAAAATCCCGTCTAAAAAAACTTTAAGTTCCACTATTTTCAATACGATGATGCTATATTTGAGATATACCTACATTGTACATTATATTTAAAATAGTTCTATTATCCCACAAATTATATTGCGGAAGGAACCAAACTTCGTCTTGAATAGACTTTATTGGGAAATATATACCTCTATAAGTTTGTATTGAAACTTAAAATTTTAAGTTTGATTTAGAGAGATTTTTGCCTAATTTTTAATGTCGTTTTGCGAAATATATATCCAGCTTAATTAATAATTTGCCAAGAAATTAGATACTTAAATTATTCAAAAATAAGGAGCCTTTGTCCACAAAAATGAAACGAATAGGCTCGTTTATTCTCTTCTATAACTAAATTGCTTTCTCATTTAATTCAGCTACAAGAGTTGAAATGAAAAGATTCGTTTTATCTTCTGTAAAAAAGCTCAATAGTCAACATTGAGATTAAAAATAATGTTCATTTAAATAAATAGTTAGAACCGTACCCTTTAATTCTTAGTGTTTAGAAACTAGCTTCAAGATTGCATTTTCTGTAAACGTCTACACAATTCAAATTAACTAGTTTTAATTCAACTGAAATAAAGCAGGCGACTAGAAAAACTTACTCCTCTAGAATCTAGATAAGGTAAATGTTTACTTAGTTTCTTATTCTATAAAATCTTTCCTAACTCTAGTAAAAGAAAGGACCATTTAAGAGTACTTACATTAATATTTTTAACTTAAGCCTCTTTTTTTCATTTAGCTTGAATTTTTAGGTTAAGTGCTTCTGGTAGCTTTATAGCCAAATAATAGAGATGTTCTTGTTTTTTCGTGAATATCCACAATGTTGAAATATCTAGTATTTATTATAGCTTTATCTACATCTTATTAATCCACCTAAAACCCTACAAGGGAGAATCCACTGAAAAGTTCACCTTAAATATGATGAATACGTTACTCATTGTCAGTAAGAAAAATTCTTCTGTAAAATTCTTAATGTATATAAATCTTTGAATCTCTGGCTATAATTAGATGTCAGGAAGAAGAATTTCATGAACTGCAGGATAAAATCACCTTAAAGCCTTTTTCCAAATAAAAGCGGATCCTCAATCTCTTTCACTTTACATGTAATTTCTGTACTGATAATTTAATATCTGAAACACTTGTTCTGTTCGTTAAAGTCCTAATGACGCTATTTGTGAGTGTCAACTTTGAAAATGTCTGAATCTTATAGGGCAAATAAATAATAAATTCAGGTTCAGTGTTTATTACCATCAAATGAAGTTATCGCATAAATTATAAATAAAAACTTGAATTGTGTCAAAAAAAGAACACTGTTTTCTACTTTTTTAACTATGAAGCTCTTCACAATTAGTTTAATTAAAATTGTAAAATATTTATTTAAATTCAAATAAAGGGGTTTGATTTCTTTAAAGTGTGCTTATTTTATTAAAAATCACAACCGAAAACGTGAATTTGGTAGAAAAAAGAAACTTTTCTTGTTTTTTAACTATGAAGTACCGTTTCGATAATTAAAAAAAAAATATATGTAGTAGCTTTGGGTCTAAGTACACTATAGGAAAAAATTGGCGGTGGTACAAAAGGGGATTTCATAAAAAAGGAATTATTTGAAAATTTAAATTTTTTTTTTTTACCCCCCTCTAGTGTAAAAAACATTTTTTGAAATTGATATTTGGCATAAATTATACATGCGGGGACAGCCCACCCACTCTTATCGTGCTACGGCCTTTTGGTCCCTATATATAATTTATGAATGGACCGTTTTTATTGAGTCAGATCCGAAAAATAATATTCAGCTCCAAGGGATTACTAATAATAATAATAGTTATTATTATTATACTCGTCACGGTTTTTCAAAACATTTTTTTCAAGCGGATTGTTGTGATTTTATTTTTATAGAAACTGAATTAACCAGGCAATAAAACTCTTAAATTTGCAGAAAATTTTAAGGTACTCAAAATTTATCAGCCTTTTTTAATTAATTTTAAAATATATTACTTGATTCAAGGTTTTAAAAATTAGAGTTGCAAAAATTGTTCTGAAATTAGACATTACAAATCCTCTACTTTTATTTTTCGTACAATAATTCTCAAATGTTTTCTTCAAAATGTGTATTTGCACAGTGCAATTTACTGCACTAATTAAATTAATAATAAGTAATTAATTAAATTAAATGTATTTAATATTTCTTTAACAAAATCTAATATAACTCTTAAATATAAATTTTGAGAAAAATTCGCCCAAGCGATGGGTCGATGGACAAAACGAACACATATGTTATATATAGTTATTTTATTTTATCTATGTTTTTTTTTTTTTTAATTCTATAAGTGAAATAGAATTGACTTTCACCAAAAACTCTAATTCGAATTTTTATACAATCGAAAATATCGTTAGTTTAAATCTAAGACTAGTAAATTACAACATTTTGAAATTTAAGTTAAAAACGAAAAAAAAATTAAATTTTGACAAACTACTTTACGTTAAAATACCCGACTTTTTTCACTTAGGAGACTTTAGAATTAGGCTAACGTACTATCTTGACTCATATACTATATTTATGTCTTTAAAATAAAATATACACTACACATAGCAATTGGTAATATAAAAGTTTTATTGTATGAATTCGAAAGAAACTTATGTTACATTCTGATACCTGTATTAAAAATTGAAAACATTCTTAAATGCACTAAATTTGATTGGATTGATTATAATTGATAACATCCTACCTTGTTTTATTCCGATTAATTTTTGCATGAATTGGCCGTGAAAGGTTGACATATATGAAAATATAGGAAAATATGCGTCGCCGACAATAAAACCTCATTCAAATTGTGTCATCAGCGCAACACAGGGAATAAATTTTCACACAACAGGTAAAAACCACTGCAAACAAATAAAACTTCGCGCCCTTTCGCTTGCTCTCGTTCGTTACGTGCACCACAAGCTCACGGTTATTGCTAATTGACTTTAAAAATTTATTTAACGTGCACTGCCGTAAACACGCAGTTTTACTATATAAAGTATAAAAACCGCGAAACGACTTATGGCACGCGACCGTTTTATATTTTTTATTATTATTATTATTATTATTATTAGTATCTGATATATAATTTTAAGTTTAAACAAACCGAACGACACTTATTAAAACAGAAAAATAAGAAGCCGGCACTTGTGAATTTCTGTCCATTGCTTTAAATTTTTTGTGAAAATGATACAGAGGAAGAAGAAAGTGAATTTCCATTCGACATCCGAAGCGAACGAACGACAAATGAAGCGGCGTCTTCTTGCGACAAAATTCCTTGAAAAGACGAAGGACTCATTGGCCACGGCGGCGGGCGAGTCGTCGACTTCGACTTCGACTCTATGCTCTGTCCTCAGTCGAAATTCCTCCCCATTTCCTCATTTCATCCGGAGCATGTAGACAAGAGCCCGAGGGAATGCCGTGCTCATTTGTATTGAATCGTCGGGGTTCCGTGTCTATTTACCCGCCGCTTTATGTACAGAGCAAACTTCAGGCGGGAACGAGAACGGGAACGGGAACGGGAGCGGGAACATGACGGCGACGGCGTCTTCACGCTCCTAAGTGCCGAACAACTGTCTTATTTACTTTCACACCCTCGAATCGAAACTCCTGCTTGATTAGGCGCAAGATCAAACCACACCATTTCACTAAGAATCGCCTTTTCGGAACCTATGTCGAAGTCGAATCGAACAGTGTCGCTGAATCGAGTCGAACTCAAGTCCTCCGAAATTCAGAGAGCCCGGATATGACTCGAACTAGGTGTGGAATAGAACTAATTGCCAAGCCGCAGCATAGTCGCCATGGTCCCACGGGGCTCGCTCGAATATCCACCGTCATAAAACTCTGACGTCTTGTCAAACTGCAGCACTATTCGCCATTGAAAGCGAGTGGCAGGCCAACCGTCCGTCCGCCACTTATGCGGATGTTATTTATGCGGTGTGAAATTATTATTTTAATTGGCAATTACTGGGAGCCGCGTGCTGCACTGGTTAGACCGTTTAGTGGGGACAATATGAATGATCATTTATTTTGACGACTCAATTCAAATCCAGCGCCATTATGTTATATGCATGAAGGGTCGTTACGATTTGGTGCTTGAATTATTTTAAAGTTCCTAAAATCATTCCAATTATGAGAGATTGGAATTTGTTGTCCCAAAAATTAGTTCAGCAGAGATTCTAAATAAAATGAATGGTTTATTTTGTTTTTTCCATAATTGGGGATATTGGTGTAAAAATACTTTTAAAATTTAATTGCATATTAATATCCACATATTTTACCATACATTATATTTCCACCTATCATAAATTGTTTTTTATCAGATATACAGAGATTATATTGAATTTTGACAACTTTAATTAAAATATTAAACTAAGGGGACTTTTCGTTTTATTTTTGAGAAAAATACACATTTTAATTTTTTTTATGAAAAAACTATTATATTTATTAAACTTATTCCTTTTAAATATTATAGTAGAAGATATGGAGAATATAAAAGAAAATTTTTTGCATTTTTAGTATGTCTTGTTCAGTTCAGAGAGCGTCTACGAAAAGCTCGTATACACATAGAGTAAAAATTCCAACGGGATTCTATTCATAAGACTAAATACTAGTAAATAAACCTAAAAAACATTTTTTCTTTATTATTTTTATCATTTTATAAACATTTTAGTTTAAAATCAAAAAGGAAATATTTTTTGGGCGTAAACTAAACCTGTAACATATAACTACATAAGGGTATGTAACATAATATTTTCAAAGGTTTAGTTAATAGTATTTTTCATAACGAATCGGATGTATTTTGAATTATTAAAATCCGTTGAGTAGTTTTCGAGTTACAGATGTAGACGATTTAAAAAATTTAGTTTCGACAAAAAAGATATTTGCTTTATGGAATTTATATGATATTCGAAAGTGAAACGTGAATTTATAATAACCCCTAGCTCTCACTAACTATGAACTCCCACTAACTATAAAATCGTCTGGGTAGCAATAAAGAATGTGTCATTGATTTAGAAAAAAAACAATAATGGACCAAGATGACTACCCTGTGGTACGCCAGATGTAATATAAAACGGAAATTAATACATTGGGTACGACCAGAAAGATAAGAAGCAACCCACTTAACAAAAATGGTAGGAAAAACAAGGACTAACTTCAGGATATTGTGATTATTCTATCAAACGCTTTGCTGAAGTCTGAATGTGGGGTAAATGTTCAAGTTTCCGACCACATAACATTTTTGGTAAAGATAACACAGTAAAAAAATCGGTGTTTTTCAGTTTACGGATAACAAACGTAAGTATGCCAAAGTTCTAAAATATTTATTCTGGATGAAAAAGCAATAAACACCTTTCATATTACAATTTGCTCTCCAACGAATCAAACAAATTTCGAAATAATGGATCTTGTATGTTCGAAAGGACAATTCGAAAAAAACTTTATTTTTACACAGAAAGAATAACTTAAACGCCATTTATTTGAATAAGTTTGAACCCCGATGGTATGTTAAAACACCATTAAGTATAAATGCATTACACGATTACATTATTATATGGGTCAAGATTATTCGATTGCATATGCGACGGTGAAAGCCAGAGTGAACTATATTACACTTTATAAATTGCGCTAAAATTGTATATTATAGTGGTAGTTAGCGGCGTGTAAAAATGAGTACCTTAAATAATTTTTTTACAGTAGTTTAATTTATTTTATATAACAAATAATACAAAGTTATTATGTTAAGTTTTAACTTTATTTTATAAACATTTTAAAACAACATATTACTTGTAGACTAAGTTATCGCCACATTTGAGGGACCCCGTTCCACAAGTCGTGCTTTGCTGTGACCACCATACCATTTTACTGGTTCATGTAAAATCAATCAAACAAAAAGAAATCATTAGTTTAATAGTTAATCTAGGGCCTGGCCGAAGTTTTTTTTCTTAAAAATAAAAAAATGGCGGCCTCTGATAATTTACTCGCAGATTTTCAAGGAAAAAAACACTACTTTATTGTTTACAAAAAATATTAGTTTTAATTTAAAAAAAAAATTGTTTTCGTTAAGCTGTACAAATTTCATTCAAATCCCTTAAGTGGTTTTTGAATTACAGTGGTCACCAATGCTGAAAACATAGTTTCGAGAAAAACTCATTTAGAGTTTTACACTCGATTTGTAGCTGCCATCAGATACCTGCGATTGAGGGCGGAGAGCCCTTCAATAATTATAGAATATCTCGAAAACTATTCATTGGATTTACTTGAAATTTTCAGATATATTAATATTAAATATCATACTTTAAGAAAAAAATTTTGATTTTTTGAACATGCTGACCATCCCTAACCCCTTAAAGTGTAATACGAATGTTAAGGTTAAAATAGTTCACTATTGCATACATAGTCTACTCTGATCCTCATCGGTTCACATAAAACATATCCAAATGATAATAGGAGTACAAAAGGTAAATTATTTTTTCATTATTATTACGACAAAATATTAAAACAAATAACAAAATTATTCAAATAACACTGTTTTAGATACTGAGTAAAGTCTTCCTCCGCAACTTCTTGATACCGTCTTCACATAAGACGAAAATAAACTCTGACTCGATTTCTATTCAATAAGTACTCACTTTCGACTAGTATTAATTTTTGGGTTCACTCAGATAAAAAATTGCATGGTAAAATTTATTAGAAACAATATTGAATTTCCATTTTGGAAAATATTTTATGAAATCTATCAGTGATTAATATTTCAATGCGTTTTCTTATTAAAACAAACAACAAATATTTAATTGTACATTTGAAAGTATTTTTGGTATATTTAAAACTTATTTAAAGCTTATCGTTCATTGATTCATATTTCAATCTGGTAAGTGGAAGACATATTAAACGAATATTTTTAAATCAATTACTAACGTAATTTTTTTGCCCACTGAAGTAAATAGGTATTTAATATTTAGAACAAACTAGAACTACCAAGTAATTTTTTTAGTTGTTTTAGAGATAAATTATCCAATTATAGTTAACATTAAAGTTATGGCATTTACTATTTATTGGCTCGTAGCGACCGTATTGTTGGTACAATGCTATGAAAAATAAAAGATGCTGGCGATAATACTAAAATTAATCTGCTAGATCCCTAAAAAATAGGCGGCATCAAAAAGGTGAAAAATAGGGCCAAGATCAATCAGGCTGGTGGATTTTGTTGCGATTTTTTTATATAGGCTATATCTTAATCTTAGGAAAAATATCTAATATTTACGAAATTCAGATTGTGGGAAAACTTGCGATAGTATAATCAGTTTAGTAATCCGGACATTTATATAATATTGTATATAATATAAATTAAATGTATCCACTACTGTTCACGACTTGTAATATTTTTATAGCCGAACAAAAACCAATTTTATGTTTGCCCTGTCTGTCTGTCTGTGGCTTCATGGGCAGCTTTTGATGCTATTTTGCAAAGCGTATGTTATATTTCAACAATGTTTATTTCGGATAAAAAAAATGGTATTTTTTTAAAAATCTTCCATTTATTTCGTAACGCCCGCTTTCCAGTAGTTTTATATTAATATGAATTTTATTGTTTTCTTGTTGATTTTATTTGATGACTATTTTTAGCTATAATCATCGAACTATATTTCAGTAATAGAACAAAGTGAACACCTATTTAACCTTCTATAAAATAAGGAAAACAATCACATTAGAATTTTTAAAATGGAAATATAGAGCTTGAAATGATCTTTCTAAAATTTCAATAGATCATTCCAACCAAAGTGACCGTCGTTCGAATGCAATTTGTTTTTTGTTATAACATTTGATTTGTATTATTAATTGTTGCATTAAATATCTCGTGTTTAAGAATTCAGTTTCTGTAAGTCGATTGCAACAATTCAGCTTAAGGAAAGTAATCGCTGAATTGAGCAGTCCACTACAAAAACAGAATTCTCGAGCACAGCAATAGTCTCTGGCAAACAGTCGGACAAACAGACGGATACCGAAATGATTTCATAAGTCTAGCATTCTGTTTTTATCTGTACCGATGTAGAACACTAAATCACTTTCGAACGTCGTTCTTTGCCTTGTTGTTCAAACTTTACTTTGTTAAGCTCTCGTTGAATAAATTTACCGGTGAAATATTTTATAATACAAATAACTCTTGTTCTGAAAAGCCCATAAATTCATGTAGCTATAAATATTCCGCTTGTTTTTGTTTTTGTATTTTATGAATCATTTTCTTTTCTTTGGTCTTAAGAACCAATTGCCGACAAAATTGCTTTCCGTCACAGAAGATTTATACTGCTTGCTATTAGCTGCCAGTGCCATTTTTATTGCCCGGGAAAAGATTTGCATTTCATAAAGTAAAACACAAGCCATAACCTCCTCCGGAGCACTTTCTTCCGGCATTCCAAGGGTCGTTCCCCGCAGCCCTTGAGGGTCTCTATCTCCAAGTAAAGGAATGGGGCACCTTAACCTTTTTGTCCCATGCCCTTTTCCGTGCGGCTATTTGCACATCACATTACGAGTGGTCTCGCACCTTTTCAAAAATTCAATTCCCAAAGCAATTCTCGATTTTTATTTGGTGCCATTTAAAAACACATAAGTCGGTGGATAATTGCGTTGCGCAATGTCCAGCAGTTTAACGCTTCACTTGAGGTGTTTGTGTTTAGTGTTTACGAATAGTAGCGCCATGGCCCGGACCCGGCCACTTCAGTTTTATGCTCGTAGTTTCCGTGGATGCAAACCTCATTATGATCGCCTCTAAATTTATATGCCCCCATAAAGCAATTATCGCTGTTGTATTTATGTTTTCCAGTTAAGCGGCATATTTAATTGTTTGTACGACAACATATATAGGTATATGTACTATATATGCATTATGTTTTGCCCATTCCTTGGCGGCGGCTTGGCTTATGCTCAAGACATTTTCGTCCCGTCCGTTCGCACCTTTTCCTTCCTGTTTGCTTTACTCACCTCAAAATGAGGCTGTTTACTATCTTTTGACAGCGTTATTCATCGTAAAACTGACAGGGAAAGTGTTAATGAATATAAAAAGTCGTTTATTCGTCATATCTTTGATTTTGCGACTTTTCATGCTTTTGCTTACCTAATTGAATCACACTTTTAAGGGTGTAACGACTTTTTAAAGAGCTATAGTTTGTTTCTTTTGATAAGAAAGTAGGAAAGTGTGTACTAATGATTACTAGATATATTGTTAAATAATGTCTCATAAGCAATTTATGGGATAACTGAAATTTTACACATTAACTGCTACTAAAGTGGGAATTTTTATAAATCCTTAAAAACTTCTATCTTTACCTATTAAATAAAATTTAATGTCTGTTCGCTTATAACCGCTACTGATCTGATTTTCATTCAGTTTTCTTACTGAAAACAGTTTTTCCTAAATATTTCAAGTTCTAATGAATTTTTTCGAATGAAACAAAATGGAAATAATGTCTCATAAATATACTAACCTTTTATAAGTAATCCGGTTCCCGGGGGTGGCAAACCCTTATTATTTATTGCAGAAAAACGATTTTTTTCTTATATTTTTGCGTCACAAAAATAACAGTTTTAGTTAAAAATCATTGAAAAATATGTTTTTACATCCGATTTTGAAAAATAAAGTTTAAAGTACCTGTGTTTGGGTACAAAAAGCTCCTCAAGGGGGTAAACAACCTCTAGCAGTAATACCTAAATGATGTATATTCTTCCAGACATCAGTTTTTTCGTGAAAACCAGTATTAAGGGAGTAGTTAAGTGTTGGAGTTGTTTGGAGCTGATTACTAATCTGAGTTAAATTTAAAAAATTCAAAATGGCGGATCCAACATGGTGGACAAACTTTTAAAAAATACCTCAATTTTTATAATAAAAGAAAAAAAAGGCGTACAGTCATAACTTACAAAAAACAAATAAAAATCGACATTTTATTTTTTTAGGTGTCACGCCGATGGAAAAGAAATCTGTAAAAAACATATATTATAAAAAGAAAAAACTATGTTATGAAGCTATAACAATATTTTGGTGATTGTACCAAAATTCAAAATGGCTGAAAAACATTTTTGAAAAAAGGCAAAAAAAACTTATTTAGGTTATATTCAGTTTTTAGTTCCACTGATTTTTTCCTGTAATGTGTCTCAGTGACATCTATAACGTGTGAAAATTTCATCCAAATCGGTCAACGCATTCAAAACTTATTAATTTTTTTTTCGATATCTTTAAAATTAATTCTCATCCCTTGGGGGTTAATTATTAAGGGTTGAAACTTGGGCAAATTCTTGTTTGTATTAGTCCTGAAGATGAAAAAATATAATGGGCATAACCGGCGCCGGAATACTTTGGCCCTTTTTATCCCCCTATGGTCTTTCTGTTGTGTTTAAGAATATATTTGGGTAAATTGATACTTTCTGAACAACACGTTATTTTTATGAAAAGCGCAAATAGTATATTTTTAATGTTTTTGATATTTTGTTAAACATTTATATCTCTTAGGAAAATAAAAAAAAAATGGGTGATTTTGGAAATTGAAAAAAACGGCGATGATTTTATAAAGCTCAGTTTCCTGGTGTTTAAAGCAACAAAGTCATTAGATTTTTACAAAATCCACCTCCAAACGAATTTTCTTCAAGAAGGTAAGTACTAAATCCATGATCGATTTATTAAAAAAAATAGTATTTTGGAATTTAAAAAATTAAAACCAAGCAATCATACTCAAATATCCGTTATAAATACAAATCGAATGTTTACACAAAATATAAATACTAAAATGTTCTAAGAAGTGAATTTTAACACTTCACTCTTCTTCTTTTAGACCTATGTTTGCTTTGATGCGATAAATAAACAAAAGGACACTGCAACGGCAAAAGAAGAAAGAGTGCCAGCATAAACAGAGGCTCGCTCGTCCTCTGGATATCGGTCACAATAAAGTCATTCATTGTGCCTGAAGACGTCGAAATTGGTTCTGTAAACTTGTAAACAGTCGCGGTGCTAAAATATTCATATTTGAGTAATTATTTCACACCTCTCCGAAGGACTGACGCGTGCGATTAGGTCAAGCGAAATGCATGATCATGAATGAGGAATGATCGCTGAGACAGGTGGAGAAATGCGCAAATATTGTAACATGTTCAAAGCTCATAGTCTTTTCTTGTAAATATTTTGTTTTAGAGAAATACTTTAGTTCAACGTCTATAAATCTATCGTTAGAATTTTATATATGTATTAAGATAGATATAGTAAAAGCTACGACTATAAACAGCTGTCTTCTAGATAAAATTAATTTAATTCTCTAAGCTACAGAAAGTTTACTATCGAGTTTTTATGGATTCTTCGAAGAAATAAATTTCTTAGCTAACATTTGCACAAGCTTCTGAAATTCCCTTATAGAGATACGCAAGAAGAAGGATGAAAGTAATTTAATCTCTTTTTCTTTGTGCGGCCGTTGTACCATAAAAGTTTCATTTTATGGGCAACTTGGTAAATTAGAAACTTTTCAAAGATATAAATTTTGTCAAATTTTATCTACCCCATATATGGGAAAACATGCGTACACTTATATCTGGAGCAAATTGCTGCTGCTACAGCTTCTGTAAATAAAACAACTCGCAGAGAATACATTCGAAAAATGAATTACATAGGAAAGGTGAAAGCTTCCTGCCAGCAATAACTGAGGCCTTCTATTGGCTGCTCCCATAAAATCGATAATGCTTCATCGTTACGGACATTTTGATTGGCTGTTTTGTCGCGCAAGTCACTTGCCAACTTCCCCCCAAAAGGATAAGGAACTTTTTGCACATAGAGAGAGGGGAAAAGGGCGATCGAGGGGATTGAAATTCCTCTTCTTACAGAAATCCAATCAATCGATAAGTCCCCGCGGGAAACATCTTGCGCTTGATTGTGTTTTTCGGCAATTTATTGGCCAACCGACGCACGGCCCGGGTACTTCGGAAACAAATAAATTTCAACAAAGTACTTTTATTTCTGGATAGAAAATTAATGTTTTAGCAAATTGTTCGAACTCGAATTCGTCATGCATATACAATTTATTTTTCTAGTACCCAATTTATAATAGTTATAGCAGTTCCGTATGGTGTAGAATGAATACTTTTAAAGAAATTTTAACTAGTAGCCATATATTTTAAAAAATAAAATAATATAAAATATAAAGATGCACCAGTATTTTGTTTCCAGTACTTGAACTTTATTTCAGACCTCTAAAAAGTAGGGGTATATTGATTTTGGACTTTTGAAAACCAAAGCTCCTTATTTGGAATCTCTAATCGAACTAATTTGTTGTTTTTTTCTTAACCCTCTTAACTCAACAGTAAAGATTTTAGACTTTTCAAAAAGAGCCCTTAGGATATGAAGAGATTTTATTCAATTTTACTCTCATTTCCAGAGTTAAGAATCCAAAAATTTTAAAATCCTATTTTGAGGCATTTCTTAAATCTCATATGGAGAGAAAATTATTGGTGTGTGTTTGTATGTCTCATAAAAAGCTTTAGGTTAAACCTCCTCTTTAGGTGCAAAATAAAAATTGAGTACAAATTGACAAAATATCTCTAAAATTCTAATTAATTCCGTTTTGTTTCGCATCTTCGTCAATTTTCCAAGACAAAATTCAGAATTTATCGGATACTTTCATAACAATTCTATTTTTTGCGGTAGTTACAACAAGATGCGAAAAAATCCTACCTATTCTTATAATTAAATTTATTTTTTGAGAAAGAGATTTACTCCACTTTTAAAATATACTTACGCTCAATCTTTCTAATATATAAAATTCTTCTGTCACAGTTTTAGTGGTTATACTCCTCCGAAACGGCTTGACCGATTTTGATGAAATTTAATATGTATATTCAGTAGGTACGAGAATAGGTTTATAACTAATTTTTATACCCCTAAGTGTTAAGGGTGGCTCACCCTAAAAAATTTTTTTTCATTTTTTGGACAAATTTTTTTTTGGTAATTTTTTTATGGTGTGGCATTAAAAAATACATTTAGTCCTAAATTTTTACCCTTCTACCACCAACCCCTACTTTTTAATAGCATTTTTTATTTTTTAACCCCGATCGATAGCTAATCAATGGGGTTCCGTTTTGCCAAACTCCTCCGCTTGGGAGCAGCATAATAGCAACTCGAGCGCAATTTTTCAAATACATTTTAAAAGTAAAGATTAAAAAGATATAATAAATTGGCTTAGAAGTTATTTAATATAAAAATGAATCGCTGAATGTGTTGCTAAGCGCAAATCTCGAGAACAGCTGAACCGATTTCGCTAATTCTCAATTTCTAGGATATAACAAACTAGAACATTTGAGAAGTCTTTAATTAGTAAGTATTTACCCGACGCCGGGTGAAAGCGGGTAATTTTCCAATATTTGTGAAGTGTAAGACGGTTTACTTAATATTAAACAACATGTAAGTTTGTTCAATAAATTAATTAGGGATATGAAACGGAACCACTGTTTGGTGGTAAATGCTTTCTGTACAGATTGAGATTGATTGGTTATGAGTTTTGAAACAAGGGCACCCAATGATTGATGCATATCTAAACTGTAGATCTAATCTAAGGATGAACGTTTCTAAAATCCTAACAGTTACACTTAAGGAATCAATTTTGGAAATCATCAGCTCTATATGCGGTGTAAAAGAAAATTTTTTGTATGACTCCTAAGTCCTCAACTTTCTACTTAGATATATTTAATTGAATATTATTTTTCGAACACCAAATCGAGAGTCTATCAAAATCACCATGTAATGTGAAATAATTTTGAGATACAGTTTAAAGTCATCAGCGAAAATTAAACATTTACTACATCCCGTAAAGATTCAAATGTTTCAATTATAAAGTAATATCGATTTGATGTTGCGACAAACTTCTTTTCTTTCTTTCTTTTCTTTTAGGTACGAGTACAGGAAAAGTGCGAATTATATGTTATAAAAAAAAGCGCTCGATAGAATAAGGTTATACGAATCCACTCGTCATACATTCCATCAGTAAACAATTTGTACTGCATTTTTAAAACAATTTACTAACTATCACTAAAATTAAGAAAAAAATGTTTCATCCAAAATTTAAAATTAAATAATGAAAGTTTAAATTCTATGTTATAGTACTAAAATATCAGCTGATTACAACCTTTGTCAAGGTTCATTTGGAGACAGGTTTTTCATTAGAGTTCCGCTACATTTATGTGGCAATGATAGACTCTCGAAGAACTCGTTTCCTATACAAATCTTAATAAAAATTGCAAGTTTTTAACTTTATTTTGCTTAAAAACGTAACGTGATAGAAACAAAAAAAATATACATTAGTGATAAGTTTCCATTAGAGGAATGAAAAAAACACTTTTGGTATGAAGGATAAGATGAAAAATGAAGTTTAAAAATTAGTGTTCTTTTAAGTTTAAACCAATAGTTATTTGTTCTTTGGAAAACATAAGTTTTGTGGAAAATTTTTAAACATAGTTAGATAGTGTATTTTAAAATAAACATTGATTTTTACTCAATTTCAGATTTTCAAATCAATTCAACCTAATACTTCCTTCTAGACTAAAAAACTAGCTTTTATAACTATGTAAATCGCTTTTCAGAGAGTATGACGAAAGAACTTAGAATACGCTCTTTGATATGAGCTTATACATTATTATAAAATGCTGGATTATAATTAAAAGTTCCAGCCACACTAAAATGAACAAATGGTCAAATTTGGATCCAGTGCGAGGCACATTTCGTAATGCAAACGAGTTTTTACAAAGGCGTAGTGACTTTTGATTTACTCTTTAAACAAAAGCAAATAATCTTATTGTGAGTCCTCTCAATCCCGGTCATAAAACTAATGAATTCTGAGCCGTATCTCAAACAAATCTGGGTCCAGTCGTACTTGGTGTTGGAGGAACTCACAGTGGACTGAGATATTTGGATGTACTTACCCGCATACAGTGTACATATCTACGTACCCTATATACAGCGAGCATTGACACTTTTAACAAGTTCCCATCCTTAGACGTGGATTTAACCATTTTGTAAAGAAATTTTTTGTCCTATCACTGAGCCCCGATTTGTGACTGAAATCGCTGAGTGTTTTTCCTGAGATAAGGCTGAATGTGCTAGGAGCCATTTTTGGGGGCTATACAATTTCGAGCTCTCTCAAAAAGCCGAAAGTCGTAAAAGTCAGTTAGATTTATGTTGGTCTTTTGTGCTAAATAGGATTACACAGGCCGGCCATATAGGGAATATTTGATCACACCAGAACGCAACATTTCATGAAGGGATCTAACAAATGGAGGACCCTCCCAAAATCCCATATTGATGTGCGGAAATTAATGCCCCTGCCTGGGTTCTGGGTTATTCTGGCGGAGGATGGAGTTTTACGAGCGATCCTAAGTGAAGTGTATCACTTGCGTCCCGCACCCCATGATGGCTGACTTCGGCTAGTAATAAAAAAGAAAAACAATATTGTAGAGGATATTCTCTAATTCAAGAAAGTTTAAGATTTCTTTGGTCTCCTCTGATAAGGGACTTTTTGCTTTCTTCTGATCACCCAAGAAGTTGCGAAGGTATGCTCTGAACTCTGAGCCCCGAATCACGGATCCAAAAATCAGAATAACAACGTGTGTTACCCTCTTAAAAATGAAATAAAAATTCATTTGGGCTTATTTCGTAAATAAAAGCAAACCGCGTGATTTATGGGTCTAAGGTGCAACTATGTAAGACATCTGAAGAAATTAAAAAGACTATACATCCTAAGGAATTTAGAGCTGACACAGTTGTGTTTTACGGCCTTAAGTAGTCGACGGGATTGGGGTCACATTATGGGGTAAAAGAGGTTGCTTTTCTCAATTTCTGTCAATAATTCTTTTCATTAATAATCTCACACACAATGCACAACATGGTGATAATAATTTGTAACGGAAATTATTTTTATGGTTAAGAAATTAAGTGCAAAGAATTCAATAAATTCAAATCGCCAAAAATATAAATGCATTTAAATTGAGTACTAGTTTTATGCTCGTAAAAACTCAGTTACATTGTTACAAATATGATTATCCAATTATTTTGCCTCTTAAAATATTTCTAGTTTTATCATATGATAAATTAAAATATCTTAATCGAAGGGATTTCAGTTTACCGAAGAAAAAGGTGTAAAAATGCCAGGAACTTAATGGAAATTCTTACAAAGGGGGCTTTCAGGCTTTCGTTTGGAAAGCTGATTTTCATTTATAGTATATTAAAATTCAAGATGGTAGCTGGCAATATGGGGACTAAGCTCAGAGATATTTCAGTGAAAATAGAACTTTATAGTCCCATCACTTTATTTTATCTCAAAATTAGGGTATATTTTTTTGAATAGAATATACTATTGATACAATTTACATCACAATTTTATTTAATTGGGTATTAGGCTCAGAAAAATGGCTTAAATAATATTATAGTTAGCGATGAACGAAACAAGACCAAGACTATGATGACCAAGGTATTGGCTTTATATTTATATTGCCACAAACAAATATTTTGGATAACTCATTTACTCGTATTTAGTAGATCTTATAAATTCTTAAATCTTAATGTGTATATATTCCTAATGCGATTTTTTTTAAAAATGGACGTAAATATACCACTTCCATAAATAACGAATCATTTAATATTAATGGTTACAATGTGATTTCATATAACAGAATGATGCTTTTTATTTTAATAATGTAATAATACGTTTTTGTTCCTCTCATTTTCGCCCATGTCTTGTGGTATGTCATGTATCGTGTTTCGTGTCTTATCATGTAATATACGATGTGTCGTTTTGTTGTCATATACCATGTGAAAGTAAACAAAAGGGCAAACCGAAGCAAGTAAGTGATCTTTATGTCATACAAAAATAGTGTAAATAAGTGTAAGACGTTTTCATTCTTGTTAATTTATAGTCTACATCTACCGTTTTGTTTATTATAAAACATTACGAATTCATGTTTATTACTTTTTCATTTTAATAAATTAATTTAAATAGTACGTAACGTATGGAGTTTGCAATCTTTCAATATTTTATATGCTATAAATATTAAAGCTTCAATTTCTTCAATTTCAGTAGGACCAATCTTCACTTTGTCATAAAATCGTTATTTCATTTTACACGGTTATTGTGAAAGCATTTTCGACTTTTCTGTATATATTTTATATTCCTTAATGTGATTTAAAAGATTTAAAAGTTATTGGAACCATTTTTTCATTTTATATATATATGTAGTATTGGTGTATATGTTTTTGATATCCCAATAAATCTACTTTGGGTTTTAAAGAATAATTTGAAAATCAACTATTGTATTTATAGAGAAAATAGCGATCAGTTTATACCTTCTTATTATTTCTCTGACCTATACTAAATATTTTATGTTTGCATTATACTAAGAGATGTATAAAGATTATACTAAACGCTAATTTTGGTTTAATCATTCATACTCTTTATATAATAACACTTTTGGCCTATTTTAAGAACAAAACCGACTTTGTATTTTTAATTATTGTATTTTGATTACATTTCGGATTTTTTTAAATTGTTGTCTAATGTATTTGGGGTAATTTTGACGCAGATATTGATACCTGATTTATTTAAAATCAGTTCCATAAGTAAATGAAATAAACCTGGACGCTAAAATCAAGCTATTTCTATTAACTTTATCATAGTCCAGTAAAGCCCTTTATTTTGATTCTATTATAATCTCTTATCGCTTAAAAAAAAACTAAAAACAAATTCTCAAAACTAATTGAAGCCTTGCTTTGAAAATTCTTTTAATTTTGTGGATTTAATGAGTCCCGAAGATTTTCAAAGTCCATTTCTTTTTAATTGCTACATCGATGAGTTCGCTTATTTCAATATGGACCACGTGGAGATATATTAAAAATTGTTTTTTATTGACATTCTCGAAAATTAAAAAAATTTAATATTTAACTTCGCACAGAAACTACAAACCGCAAAGAAAAATGCTCTATCACGTTACGTTTTTTAACAAAATAGGGTTTAAAAGAACAAGATATCATATTTTGACCATTTTAAAAAATATATTAAAAAATAATGGAACATGATTGTAATAACAAAACTCAAAAGACAGTTTGATTCCTGATCTATATATATATGAAGTACCACTATTCTATAGCACTTACTAAGCCTCTTCGGGAATAAAATTTTTATAAGTGTGATCTTCATTCACTATCTATTGTATGAAGTATAATTGGTTTATGGAAAAAGGTTAATTCTACGGACTATTTCGGAAAGTTTTAAAGTCTCTCGTATTTTAAATAATTAATTTTAAAAAACTCCAAATTTTATTCGAGCTACTTTACAAGCCTCTGTTATTTTTTAATTAATTTGCAAAAATGTCCAAAATCATCGACCAATGAATTAAACATCCAAATTATCTTAAAAATTTAATTTATTGCCTTATTCGAAACTTCGAAAAGAAGAATGATCCAGTCGAATCGCATAGAATTTGAAATGAGGATAAATTTGCAATTCTATTAATTTCTAGGCATCTTCTTAAGTGCTTCTTCCCAAAAACACACCACCGTAATAAACTCAAGAAACTTGAACGAAAATCAGTAAAAGTTTTTATTGTTATGAACCTTTTCCCTTAGCAAGCGTTTCTATTCTCATTCTCATTACATTTTGGGAGTGCCACACGACCCTGCCGAATACGGTGGGATTCGGCATAAAGATAGGAACGTCCGGGCATTCCAATTCGGTTGTATAAACTCAGATAAAACATAATGACGCATCCCATTCGATATTAAGTGCAATGAGAAAAACTTCTCCCCTTCCGAGGCTTGTACTTGATCGCATATGTACTTTTGGATGGATGTCAGCTCCCCCAAAATGCGGTGTATGGCAGACCTTTTTGGTCCCGGACTCATCCCTCGAAACGCCGAAATGTAGTGTGTTCCTTACTGGTTTTATGCTCCTCACAGAAACCCATAAAATCCAAGAAGTCACCCTCAGGATGCCTCCTGCACAAGTGCTGGTTCCATTTTGATGACTCGCCTGCCAACAGACCTGGCGGGCTCCGTACATAAGAAATTCAACTTCATCTTCCATTTTAATGCACAAGGATAAAACTCGAAGACGTGAAGTATGGAAAACATGAGAAAACACTTAAGTGTGTGTACCGATGGAGGCGGATGTGTGCGGGTTCGAGTGCTCGCATAAAGAAAATATTTAAAATTTCTGATTTTGATTGAAATTTTATGATCGAGCTACATTAATTCCATTCGGATGAAACTTCCATTCCAGGCTTCGAAGTTCAAACGCTCAGCGGTTATGAGCCATCAAAGCACTTTATGTTAAGCAGATAGATACAGGCACTGGGAAAGATAGGTAGGATAGATTTTGATGTCAGAGAAGTCCACCATAAGTACAATTAAAATTATCACGAACTAGGTGGGATACCTACAGAGTTCAGATAGTCGGAAACAATTTTTTAAATATAATTTCAAAATACTAGTTCAAATATCAGAAATAATTTTTTTTACAAGTTTTAACACTTTACAGAACAAGTTCCAACAGAGTTAATATTAATAAAATATTGAATAGATAGTCTAATTAATGGAAATAATAATATAAGAAATATACATTTATTTTGAAGACATTCTATTCTATTTTACCAACACAAATTAAATAAACCTTATAAATTTTTTGAATGTTTACATTGGATCAATTCAGGAAAACCGACACTTCAAAAAAGATACTACAATAGCAATCAAAATCACATGAACGTAACATTTCAAAGTTAACTAAATTTTGCGACAGCAATACTCCTTTTAATCACCAGTTTTAAAATGAATTTTATACGAAGGTTTGTTGAAATTATGCTACACTAGCTGGGTTACCCTATTTTACCCGGTTTTGGGTAAATACTTACTAATTACTTCTCAAATGTTCTAGTTTGTTATATCCTAGAAATTGTTTCAACCCGAAAACCCCTCCACCATCTTGAATTTCCAAATCTTAATAATATTCAAAATTAGTAGCCTTAAAATAATCATTTTACCAATTTTAATTAAAATCCGTTGAAATCGACAATTATTGGTCTCCATATTGGCTCCGCCATATTGGATTTGTAAATTTTGATAATATTCAAAATCAGTAATCTCAAAACAATCATTGTACTACTTTTCATTAAAATCCATTGAAATTGAGAAATCTTGGTCGCCATATTGGATCCACCATCTGAAATTTCTAAATTCGGTCAGCGGATTTGAAATTAACATTTCGCAAAACTCTTATGTACAAATTTTCATGAAAATCGCTTAAAATTTAAAATTTTCAGCCGCCATCTTGAATTCGCCATTTTGAAAACCTGTTTATTATCCAAAAAAAATTAGCCTATATCTTAAGTTGGAATATGAACTACCTTCGAAAAAAAATGAAAAATATCGATCAAGCGTTTAGGCGTGATTGAGCAACAAACGAACAAACAAACTTTCATTTTTATATATATATACATAGGGATGACATCAATGGTAATATTTTAAATTTTTTTAGTAAATAAAATAATTTGATATGTTGCATTGCTGCAACACGGTTGCGTATAAGGTTAAATATATACTTAAAAACCTGTTGGAACTCCTCTAAGCCTACATCGATGAAAATTCAATAAAGATAGGACCCTCGAAGCTTATTTTAATAAATATGTATAATACAAGTAACGATGAAAATTAAAATTGAAATTTCCTATTCAATTAACTAATAAAAAAAGAAATAACGACCATAATATTATTTAAAACTCTGATAGTATATTTGAATTGTGTAATTACCAAACTTATTGCCAACTTTCAGACCTTGAAGTTAAAAACTCCAAGTCTCTAGTGTTGGCTCTTTGGACTAAAAAATTATCTATTCTTTGCGCTGAGAAGTCATTTAAATGTATACCAAAGTTCACTGAAATTGAAAGAGCGGTTTAAGAGTTATGATTGAATTAACCCAGGCAACAAATTTTACGAGGGTTCGTAAATTTGAAATAAAAACTAACTAAAAACAACATATATTTACAATGTACAAGTGGGGAGCAATTAATTTTCGCAGTAGTTTTCGAGGAGTTAAGAGTTCAAATACATAGTATAAATTAAACAAATTTAATACCCAATTACAGTATTCGTTAATTATTTTAAGTTTGTATGTTCTAGGTATTTTATTTCAATAAAATGTATTTTTTTTTAATCTGTTGAATACGTTCTCAGTTTAAGCATCAAATAAGAAGTGAATAAAAATCAAGCATTAACTAAAAGTAAATGGTTTCAGTAAAACCATTTGCTTAAAGTAAAAGCACTCTGTACTAGTAAATGCTAAAAATTATGTGAATAAATTTTTACTTTTACTAGTCAGTATTTTCTGGGAAAATAAGTATTTACTGCCTACAGATTTAAGTAATTGCTACTCGGTTAGTGCTAAACATGTAAGCAAAGATTTTAGTTAACCAGTGGACTGTGGAATTTCTTTTTTTAAATTCTTAAGATCAAGGAATGACGATATACACGATGAACACAGGACAAATTCCCCAATTATAAATGTTACGAGATATTTAAAGTAAAACGAATGATTATGTTTTTCTAAAATATACGACAAGTATATACAACAACAAATCAGTTCAAGAAATTTTCAGAAATCTATTTCATCACGGAACCTATAGTATAAAAGCTAAAATAATCCTTCAAATCGTTATATATACCTTTGCCTCCGTACAATTGAGCAGATTTTTTGAAAATGATATAAGTTCACTTTTTTCACAAATCATTTTAACAACTTTTGCAGCTAAATCTTAACGTAAATATAGTCCTCATGCGATTTTTTTCAAAAAATGGACTTACACCAGTTTCAAAAATATCGGTTCAATTCATAAATTCAGCCATCATTCCTTAGAAATTACGCACAACTAAATTTAAGGTTACTCCAATGCAACTTGAAAAAATGGCTAATAAATCCTTGTTGTCATAAGTAAAAATTATTATTTATTCACTTAAAGTCAAGTATTTACTGAAAATTTCAGTATTTGCTTCGAAAACTAATAAATGCTTCGAGTAAAAGTATTTGCTGGATTTTTAAGTACAAGCTTAAATTTTTTTTCTTCATATAAATAGTCAGTATTTCCTACAAATACCAAGTAAAAAGGCTTTGCTGGCTTTTATTCACTAAGATTAGTTTAGAATATCTCATTATTCATTTATCTAATTGGTTTATTATATAGACCTACCAACACCATATACAATTAGGTTTTATGAAGTGTTAACTCGTTGACTTTAAATTCCTATCTGTTTCATTACTTTATTTTGCTTCCCTAATATTCTAGATATAATACAAATTGTTATTTTAGTATACATATAGATAAATACTTATAGGGAAGAATATCGCCTTAAATTTTAGTGTAAAGTGTTGTATTCTTAAGAAAAATTATTATTTATTTCATTTCTTTAATACAATCTAATTTATACTATTTGTACTTTGGTAAGTGAATCGATTCCTTACTAAATCGCTAATTCTCGACAAAAATTCGTATGTAATGCTTATTAAATCGCGAAACCTAAATCTTAAGAGTGTTAAACTTTCATTTGAAAGTTTTTCAGAGTAAATAAATACAATATCATTTGTCCTTTCCCCGAGTTTCACGATTTAATAAACAATCGATTAAAACGATTCACTAGCAAACTATGGACAGAAGAAAATTCTAAAAATGATTATGAACTTGTAAAACGCAAAATTACTAAAAATGTTATTTCTAATATACATTTCATAAAATCATCTAAACTAAGCTGTACATCTCATGCTTATTTTCCTCTTAAGAAAACCAAAAATTTAATCTATCCTACGACGTGCTCTCATAAAATAAATCCTCTTTGAATAACCGTCGGGATTCTTCGAAAATTGGTTTTATTGCCTTGCTACCAGGATACCCGAATTATGCAGGATGCAGTGTCGCAATATTTAAAAGTGAAATCACTGAGTCCAGTCGACCTAAACAATTTTTTCTAGCCTATCCGAAAAGGGTTTTACAGCCCTTATGGGTGAAATAGTTGCATACAAAAAACTATCCCAGTTAACTAACGAAGTGGCCGCTCTTCAGCAGATTGCTGCAGCAGCCACTGACCGCATAAAATCAGTAACAATACCTTCAAATTTACGATGGCTATAAACAAACTTTCGGTTTTACTTTTGCTTATACGAACAAAAAATACTTCTTGTTGTGTAACATAAAATGTATGCGGAAGGATGAAAAGTGAATGGTTTATTTAGACAACATACTTGCGGAAGGATTAAAGAATTTCCATATGAGAAAATTATAAGATACACATAAGTTCTGTATAGCCAAATTTATCTTCTTTATATATAAACGAAATAAAAAATGACTTGAGACTGAAATTTTAACTTTTAAGGGGACTTTTTGTTTCAATTTTGAAAAAATTTAAATTTTTGGTGTGTGAAAAAGCTATTATATTTATCAAATTAATTCCTTTTAAATATTATAGTAGAACATATATAGAATATAAAAATGCACTTTTAGTATGTCTTATTCACTATAGAGGTCGTCTTCCAAAAGTCACTTTTAAAACGCCCGTATTTCTCTAGGACTTCCTGTAACACAATAAAAGTTCGATAAGACTAAATATATACTAGTAACTAAACCTAAAAACTTTTTATTTTTAATATTTTCATCATTTATAAACATTTTTCTGAAAAATCAAAAAAAAAAACATTTTTTTGGGAGTAAACTACCCCTGTATAAAAAAATAGAGATATGTTACATAATATTTTTGAAGGTTTAGTTACTAGTATTTTTCATAATGAATCGAATGTATTTTGAATTATTAAAATCCGTTAAGTAGCTTTCGAGTTACAGATGCGGGCAATTTAAAAAATGTAGTTTCGAGCAAAATGCGTTTAAAGTTCTTGTGGTATAATTTTTGCATACAAAACGCGTAGAGGTACCGTTACAAATATAGATATAACTTTTTTTTCCTGTACGAATTTCTTAAAACGGTTTTAGGACAGTACATATGTTATGTTAAAGAACACTATTATGTAAAACAAAATATCGATTTTTTCAAAAATTAAACAAAAAGTACCCTTAAACGAAAAGACTTTAAAATTGATTACACAGTTCATTTTTCTTTTTTTGCTTTTTTTGATTTTTGCTTATCATTATAACTGGTTTTATCTCACTTTATTATTATTATTATTATCTTTATTCTTATAATTTGTTAGGTAATAATAGAACGCTTAGGGAAAGAGCTTTACACAGAAATTTTAGATTTAGTGATGAAATGGACTTTGTTGTAATTTTTTTTTTCTCATAGATATTAAATGTTATTATTTTAAAAATAATCACAATATTTTATTCCAAAAGCTGAGTATATCTGAAATTAAAGTCTAGATCTAAGCAATGAGATATCATTTAAACAAAAAATAAACCCAAAAACATCTCAAAGACACTGTACGTATTGTACATATTTATTCCTGAAATTCACATTATGTATACAAGTATTTATCATACATTAATTGAAATTCTTAATAATAAAACATTTTTTTTTCTTGTTTGATGAAATGACTGTGGTTACAATATTTAAATTTTTTATAATGATTGCACAAAATATGAAATATGTACCACTAAATAGAGAAACCCGAAAAACTTTTATGCGTTTTAATTTGAACATGTTTTTGTTATTTATTATATCTCTCTACAAGTTATGGATTTCAGTAATTATATCCTGTATAATAAATAGATGGTACCTTAACAGTGGTGGATTTACCAGCAGGCTGAGTAGGCTGGAGCCTAGAGCGGCAGATTTTAAGGGCGGCAAATTTGGGGGCAACATTTTCTTTTAATGTCTTATAGAAATTAAAAGGATTCATATTTATATACCTAAACTAGTAGTCCGTGATTTCGCAAGCGCCCTCATTCTACCAATAGATATAAATTATTTATAAATAAAAGAGATAATAAATCGTAAGACTATTAGACTGCACAATTTATTTTAAATAACAACAAATAATGAAAACCAAAAGGAATAAAGAAGTATATAAAGAATAAATAGAAAAATATTTGAAATTAAAATTGTAACACACCTCACAAATTACGCAAAAAGGTATTTTAAAACTTTCCTAATTTCTGAGGAAATCAAAAAGTGTACAACATTTATAAGTCTTGAATGGACGCAGTAACAATTTCAGAAAACCCATAGTTCGTTCTATGTTCAGGAGTATACAACAAATTTCTCATACGCAACAGGGGCATAAATATTGATTATGGCTAATAGTTCAGGACAGTCAATATGGCTCTCTTATATATATCTCTTATGAATAAGACACGCCAATAAGTTAACAGTTAACAGTGGACATTGAGTTTCATAAGATGGAACTGTATTACCTAATATCTTGTATTATTTGAATAAAAACCGAGTAAAACTTCTTTGCACCGATTCTATTCGGGTTATCCAGAGATCATGCTGAGGACTTCCTATAACTGCCCAAAACAGATCTGATCAAGGAAATAAAAATAAACCTAATTCTAATTGCTAAGTAAATTCTTTTGTGTTCCTTTTCATAAAACCTAAAAGTTTAAGTGTTTTATTAATGGTGTAATCAATGTGGTATGAAAATGTGAGTTTGGAGTCGTAGATAAGACCCAAGTTTTTATATTTGTCTTAATTCTTCTTAATTTTATAATCCCATTTTACAGGGTTAAAATATCTGTGGAAGGTCATAATTTTGCACGTTCAGAGAAAGATCATTAATACTACAACAGTTAGCTATCGTATCCAAATAATTTTGAAGCTTAGCACAATCTTCTGAGGATCTAATTGAGGCGAACAATTTTAAATCATCAGCGTAAATTAAGCACTTAGCAAAAGAGAATATATCAACAATATCATTAATAAATAATATGAATAATAGAGGCCCAAATTGACTCCCTTGTGGTGCTCCGGATGAGGCAATAAAATCCTTACAATATAAGTTGCCTATTTTTACCTGTTGAATGCGATTGGTAAGATACTACTGAAAACACTTCAAAATTGATCCATTGAAAATATTTCAATCACTTTAGAAAAGTCGTTATACAGTACATACAGTTGAATACCATTTTCTATATTCGGAGCACAGAAGTTTGTAAATAACGCCAGATTCGAAATAGTGGATCTACCAGCGCAAACTCCATGCTGCTCATTCACAATAATATGCTAAACCAATGAAGCTGTTTTGGAAGCAACCAGAGCATCTAATAGCTGAAGGATAATATTCATAATTAGGACGATAGTGCACAAATCATAAAGTTACAATTTCGTTGACAAAAAAATTGTAATTAATATGGTTGTAACGAATTTTAGAGGTCGGTAGGAGCGGCCACATTTTAATAGCCTACTGGCGGCAAATTTGTAAATCCGCCACTGTACCTTAATAAGACGTGTTAATTGAAAAAATATGCCTAAATTCAGCCAAACTTTTCGAATGACCGTAAATCAGTTCCTGATATTGAATTGATGTTCTTTAAGAATTTCGAAATTAACATTTATTATTTTCATCTTGAAAACTTGATTTATCTCACCTCCAGAAGAAAATAAGATAATTTTAAAATTCTCTTATTTATTCATACAGAAAATATAAAAAGGTGTGCGTCTTTGGAATTCCAGCAAAAATTCTTAAAGCAGGGATATTTCTATTCCTGAAGGAATTCCTGCAAAAGTATTCAATTGCCGGGATTTTTATTTTCCTTTAGGAAGAACTTTCAACTCGATAGCTTTCAGTGTTTGTGTTCTGGAGGACCAGATGGCGTGGTTTGCTACTTTATTAGAAAACTATTATTTAAAATATATATATTTTTTAGCCGAGTTATTTAACAACTTACTTTTATATACTTATTCTTTAACAACCTTCCCTTCAACTATTTATTTATCTATTTTGCGTTTTTTATATGCTTTTCAGAAAATATAAATGAAGATGTCCCGACTAATCCTGAATAGTAAAAGCAGCAACCAAGGATTTTTTAGCATATTCAGGGAAATCATTGAGCTTTTAAGTTATCGTTTTACGAATTCAGCTTATAATAATTTATATTATTATAATATTCTGACTGCATTTTATTTAAAGTTAATAATTGAAATTTTTATCTTTTATCTTGTCTTCCATAAACAATAAATATTTTTTGGTAGTTTTCAGGGTGATTTCAAGAACTCGGTTTCTGAAATCGACTGCGCAATTCAGCTTAACAAAACCAATTGCTGAATTGTGTATGTGATTGCATAACTTGATTCCTTGAACTAAATTTTACCTCTTATATTTCTATATTGTAGTATTATATTAATTGCACGCTTAAAATATTTACAAATGTTTTAAAATTGCTCTAAAATAGAAAATCAGAGACTAACAAAGAAAGTTTAGCAAAATTAGGAAAAATGAGAAATTGCGAATTTATGCTGACTGATTTTTAATATTCAAAATTCGTCGTTTATTTTAATACTTTTCAGTTGCTTTAAAAATAAAATGTAGAAAATCCACACCAGCACTTTAAAATCAGATTTGACAAATCCAAACTTTGCTGGTAATTTTGAATTTCTTAATATTAATGAATAATAACTCAAAAATTTGTTTTCGATCATTTTTGTTTTTTTAAATAGAGTATCTTAATCTTTTATACATACAGAAAAAGAAATTCTTTAAACTTATTCAATGAAAATTACAAAAAAAAAAAAATAAAACGAATTCAAACAAAATTATGAATCGATTTGAAATGATGAACTTTTTTCTGAAGTGTACCTTTCACTGTTCTTTTGATTATATTGTATATCTTTATATCCTTTAATTGAAACTTGTCATTTAAAATTCATATATTTAATTATTATGTTAAAACGCCGAAAGCAAACGAACACTTGATCAGTGTGTTCCCGTCATTAACCGAATTAAAATGAGAATTTTATTGAAAAAAAAAAAAAATGATCCCAAAACAAATATATAATTACTGAAATTATTCAAAGGTAAGAAAACATGTCTGCCTTTCTTGAAAGCATAAAATTAGAGTTTTATTCTGCAGGAATATTATTAGCCACAACGTCTAAAATTTGGAATTTAAAATTTAATAAAAACCTAAAGACAATAATAATTGTACTTGTATCTTTTATATTGTACAATGTTTTAATTTTTTTAGGTCTCATCGTCGTATTTTCTCCTAACTAAATATATTAAGATTAGAACCCAGGTAATAATCATGTGGGATTGAGTAATAAAGAAGTGGAAATTAAACTCATATTGTTCTTTTAATGCGGTATTAAAAACCTACCTTATAGATTTGTGCAGATTTTTTACATTACCTTCCGGGTAGGTATATGTAATTATGATGCACTTCTAGGCTAAAATTCATGAAATAAGAAGATTTCTTTATTGCATGTCATTTTGTCTTTATTTAAATTAACGACTAGGAAGCGCATAGCTCACTTTATTATTTAATAAAAAGTGAATTAGCATTAGGAGGAAATTAAATTTTCTGTTTAAATCCGCATAGTATATTTATTCAGTGCGAATAGGAAAAAATGGCGACATAGCCAGCCCCCTAAAGAAAAGAGCATGAGGTCATTGCTGGCTCATAACCCCGATCATAACGAGGGATTCTCGCGACAAAAAGTAATCATGGCAGCATCACGGCTCTTTTTATGTCCGCCGAGGAATCTCATTCGTCTGCGTTCCTTGGACTTGGCCTTCTTTTACTGCAAAAGCCATTAAGCAGCTTAGAAGAAATTTAATTTCGCCTTTATTGAGGGGCTGCTCTCGGATGAGATGGGATGATTAAATATTTTGTAGCCCTCACACAAACGAGAAAATGGCGTTAAAGCGCAAAAATGGCTGAAGGAGATCATTTTCTATGTTTCGTTATTACGAAAGACCCACGTGCTTTAATTTGGAAAAAAGTTTTTTTTTTATTTATTCAATTTTTTCTTTCGTTTAACTAGCCATATTTTTTTATTTAATTAAAAAAGATTAATGTAATTCTGATTCAGGCCTGCAGTTTAAAACACAATTTTTTGTTAATTAAATACTTTTTTCTAACGAAAATGGTTGGATCATTTAAAGTCAAAATTTACTGTGGCTTCAAAAGTCTTTTCGTTACTTTCGCAAATAAATTAATAAATACCCGAGTAAAAATTTTTCAGAAGGTCGCAACATGACCGCACAAACTCTGCACTTTAAATGTTTTATTTGGCCGCACTACGGCTGCACTGTGAAATATATCAAGAATGAGACTAGTAGGTACATGTAAGGAAGGCCAATTTGAACCAATTTATAAACATATACTACATATGTAATATCTATATAAATTGGTTCGGCCGTGGTGCAGCCGAGATGCGGCCGTTGTCGTTTGTACTCAAGTTCGGCCCTCACACGGCCGAACGTGTGGCTATTAAATTTTTTACAAATTATTTCTACTCCGTGCGGCCATTTCATATTTTTCAAAAACACTACAGACCGCATGCAGCCGTCGTACTACCGTTTAGAAACCGTGCGGCCGTTCAATTTTACTAGGGTAGTTTTAAAGAAAATAATAAAGTATTGTACTTAAACCAGAAAATCGTTGGGTATGCACACTGCACAGTGCCAGATTTAAATGCGGGGAGGCCCTAGGACAACGAACTAATTAAATTACACAAGTCGACACGATTTTTGGTTCTGATTAATGTGTGGCCATTTTTCATTGCTTTCGTCTTACAAGTGAAGACATGATTTTTAAAACACTTTGCTTTTGTGCCCAGCCGTGCCGGTTTTAGCACTACCAGCGCCCTGGGCGAGATTTCTACGGCGCCCCCTATCTGCCATTGAAACAGTAGGTAATGGGTCAGTTACCTACTTGAAACGCATACGAAAAAAAGGCAAGGGATATAATGAAATAACCATTTATTAAAAAAACTAATAAAATTTCTTTTCCTTTCTATCGGCAAACTCTTTTATTAAGACATCAAGGTCTATGTTTTCCGCAATTTCATTTTCGATTGACAAAATTGCTAAGTTTGTCAATCTAGATTGAGATATTGTGGATCGCAGATAGGTTTTTATCAGCTAAAGCTTAGAAAAACTCCTTTCCCCACTAGCCACAGTTACAAGTATAGTGATCAATATTCGCAATGTTATCCATTCACGTGGATACAGACAGCTCTTGTAAGTTGCGATCTTTGATAAAATTTAAAATAAAGGCAGGATTAACCACATTCTGATCAGGCAAAAAAGATTTTAGACTTATGAGTTCATCGCACAATATACAACCATCTATACCTGATTTAGAGTCTACAGTTAATTTCAATTGGAGATCAATACAGAGTTTGAGAAGGTCTAGTTTTTCCGGAATCTTTTTTATATTGTACAAAAAAGACCAAGATTCCCATCCCAGTATTCATTTAACTGTTCAAATCTTTCATTGAGTGAATTTATAGTAGTGTCCAAAAGACAATTGAAAAATTCAACTTCAAATTTCTTTTCTGGAGAAGTTATAGGCTCATCGCGAGTAGTTTCACCAGGTTGGCGTTTAACACGTCGAATTCTTGTCGTCGTTCTAAACATAGGTTCAATTCCAACTCCTTCGCAGTTAACCCATTAATGGGCGATTTCCTTCCAAATTCGTATACAGGGGTTTTTTTGGGGTTTTTTTTCAAAAACCAAAGCAAAAAAAATATTTCAAAACCATGGTTTGAGGAAGTTATACATTTGGACGGCGATTTCTGGTGGTTATATAATCATTTAATATCAGCAACTTCAAGATAATCGACTTTAAAAAGAAAAATGACCAAAAAAATCAGCACTTTTTTTTAAAAAACACAAAAAATAATAGGGTTTTAGAAGCTTTTAGGCAAAACAAATGCCGGATTCTGAAAGAACATCCCCAAAAACCTCCTGTATACGAATTTGGAAGAAAATCGCCCAAATTTGCTATTCGAATCGTGCAATTGAACTTGCGTGCACAAAACCTCGTTTTCCTCATTAATGGCGCTTTTGAAGCCTGTTTTTCTATATTCTTCCAAGAAAGCCCAGCATTTTTTCAACATTTCTGTGCATTTACCGAGATCCATGTCTATTGATTGTAGAGATATACTAATGACATTTATTTGAAAAAGTATATCATACCAAACAACCAATGAAACCTAACACTGCATTGCATTCTAGTGTTGCCGTCATAACGATTTTGTAACTAGAATTAGGGAATTTACTAATAAGTAGGACTCGCTCAATGAACAAGCGGATATAAAGGGGGGCCTGCGGCGCCCCTTCAAATCTGGCGCCCTGGGCGGTCGCCCAACCGCGCCCTACCCTAACGCCGCTACTGTCCCAGGATAGGAAATTTAAAATTACCAACCCCCAAAATCTTAATGTTTTCATTTCTTTGTAAATCTGCTGGCGAATATTTTTTAAATTATCGACAGTTATATTAGATCCGCCATCTTTAATTTATATATTATGATAGCAGGCTTAATATCAGCGACCCTAAAAGTTCTTTGATTCATTTTAATAAAAAGTGCCAAAAAATCAATAGTATCGCACCTTGTGTTTAATTGTAATTGAGGGTCAAACTATCGAAACGAATGCCCATTTTTCTCAAAGTAAAAACTGGAAGAGGGGGTGGTAATTTACATTTTTGAACTAAATTGACAGTTTTACTCATCTGACTGTTTAACCCTTGTTCTGTTATTAAAAAATCATGTAAATTTTTAGTTAAGTTTCATAACTTCGGAAGGGGGATATTCTAACCCCCCCCCCCCCCCCCCCCCTCCCGCTGGATACGTTCCAGGCTCAAAAAATTAAAGCAAGATTTTCTAAACTCGGATGAAATTGGGCAACAAAAATGGGAAAAATCCTTTTCCTCTTCCTTATTGAAAGACGAACACAAAGCAGATCCTTCTCTTCTTCTTGTTGTAACATTACGCTACACTATTATCCAACTACAGAAAAATCCACATAAGTGCATCACGGATAAGTGCTCAATTCGTTTTATTACACAATCGATTTAAGCTGATTTATTTTTTCTATAGATTATTTAAACATTATATAAAAATGTTCGTTTAAGTACTTTTCGAATATAAGCCTAAATAGCTTAAATACCTTATATACATGTTATCTTTCTTTTATATATCGCAGAAATTCAATTGCTTAAATGAAATTCACTATTTTGTTGTTTTTCTGATATAATATTTGTTCTACCTACATTGTTTTTAGTATGTTAGTTATTTTTGCAAATCCGCTTATTATGTGTATTCCATTGTACTCACCTATTTGTATTTTTTTTTTTTTTTTGCGTAGAATTTAACTCCTAACTTAATAGGTAATCTCTTTCCATGACACAACCGATAAAAAAGACCATAAAACACTATAAAACGCATGTTACGTCAGACTACATTCTCCCGATTCGAAGCATAACAAGCTGCTGTGACTTAAGACATGAAATAAATTCGAGAATTCACAGATAAGTCTTTTTTCGGTGTAAAAGGCCTAAAATTCGTCGCACTATATTGAGAATTTCGTAAAAAATATATAATTTTATTGCTCAGATCTTGTTCGAAGACCTCTCTCAAATTATACCCATTTGAGGTCCGGCCGACGAGGGCAATAAAGCTATAAAATGAAATCGTTAATTTAAAACGCGTGACCTCTTCGAAATCGGACAGAGTTTTTTATAATACTCGATACGATTTGAATACAAAAACGTGTTAGAGCGGTCCAAATATTTGTAAATAATAAATAAGAGAAAAGAACGATATGTTTTTTGTGAAATTTTTAAGGTGACAAGCTGAACGGCATATGATGCGGTGTATTTATTTATTTTGATTGGAAAACATAGTGTGTGTTAACCGCGCGGACCGGGAAAATTTAGTTTTTGATAGTAAATACTAAATTTTACTCATACTGCAAAATACTTGTCGCTCCACTAGCATATGAAATTTTTTAAAAAGTTAGCAATAAAAATAAATTAAAAGCACTCATTAAATCCCACTTCTAATCAAATGGAAATAAATTGAGTTTTGTCTACCCTTGAGAAAAATTAATGAAACGAAAAGTCCCCTTAAATTTTTCTTTTAGCTAAACAATTTTTATTGTTCCGTAGATAATTTTTAAATAACGTTTATCGAGAGAGAATTATTTCTAAAACCTTAAACAGTTACAACCTATTAAACTGATGAAAAATTAGTTCTTGTATTTTTTACGACTTTTTATTTTTATACTTTTATTGGTTATACCTGTCTACTGTTTTTTATAAAGTTTTGAGGGCGCTTTATTTGATTTTGCCTAGAGCGCTGATTTCACTAAAATATAAAACTACTAGATGAACGTGTAACGTGCTTAAAACTACGAATTTTTGTTAATAGATTTATGCCGCTCTTCTCAGCATTTTGCTGAAAACATTCACCTAGTTCTAACCTGCCTAGGCATTAGGATTTAGGCTCTGTGGATCCATTTTTTGTATTATAAGCTAACAAATTTTAAAAATAAAAGTTGATTGAATTTTGTGCTTCCCAGATAAATAATATGATATTATTAATTATCTCTTTTTAATGCTATTAATTTTCCTTAACTTTCCTATCATATTTTAGCTGGTTAATCCTTGTAGATAGTTTCTGTATACATTTCAGTTTTAGTTTCTGTATAAATTTCATATGTTGCATTTTTACTTTATATCTCATAGTTTTTGAGTTGTGCGTTAAACAAGAAAATGTCTCCAATTTTTGAAAGTTTATAACTATTTTCAAAATATTATTTTGGAACTCTTAAATATTATTTAACATTTTAGGAAAAAAATCTAAAAAAACTTGTTAAGGGGGCTATTAGGTTACGATTTAAAAAAAAAACATTTTTTTCAATAATTTGATACATTTAATACAGAAAGAAAACAGATATGGTTTTGAAATTTTACACAGATATTTAATTACACTTTAGGTATACAAAAATGTTTGAGACCGGTTTTTGAATTTTTATGATTTTTTGGAAAAAACGCCAAAGAATGATGGCGGGCATAATTTCAGGCGTCTGGATCGTCGGACAAAAACAAAAAAAAACAAAAAACACCAAATTAATCTTTGTCCAAGTGGCTATCGTGTGAATTAGGATAATTTTTTTCTACAAAAAAATAACAAAACGGCGACTATTTGAAAAAAAAAGATTTTTGAGGTTAGAAAATCGGCTGGAAATCGGTAAATTTGTTACCGATCAACACGATTCTAGTTCATACGATAGTCATTTGAACAAGAATTGATTTGGTGTTTTTTTTTTTTCCGACGATCCAGATGCCTGAAATCATGCCTGCCATCATTTTTTGGTGTTTTTTTTTTAAAAGATCATAAAAATTCACAAACCGATCTCCAAAGTCTGAAAAAAATATTTTTGTATTTCTAAAATATATATAAATATTTGTGCAACATTTCAAAACGATACCTGTTTTCTTTCTGTAAAATAAAAAAAATAAAAAAGATTGAAAAAATGTTTTATTTTAAATCGTACCCTAATAGCCCCCTTAAAACAAAAACAGAAAAACATATATTAAAACTACTGTAGTAATATATGAAATGACCGAACTATTCTTTTACCATTTCAGGTAATTTAAAAAGATTTTGTCTTGATTCGCAGAACGGGTACATTGACACAAAAATGTAAGCAAAAAAGTGTTTTTATACAAATTTAGTCTAAAAACGCGGTATCTTAAACTATTAGGCATGTACAAATCTATTTAACCAATTAAATATGCACATATTACTCGAGTATTTTTAATCATATCACGCTCACGTATAAATTTTATATGAACAATTTGTTATGTGTAACAAAAATTTGCATACATTGTTTAAATAATTCACTAGAATTGTAGTGAATACCCTTATTTTTTTTTTATTTACTAAGAATAGTATAATTGGAGTTTATTAACCAATAATCCCTTGAATCAAAATTTAGTAGATTCAATTATTATAAATGAAATTTAAATAGAACTTATTATTTTTTAGAAGAGATTTTCAGTCTTTCAAATTATAGAACATTGATTAATTAGAGTAAGGGAGAGTGGGGCAGTGTGTAACAGATTTTGGAATTTCGGCCTAAGACCCAAAATATGCATGAATTAAGGCTGGAATGAAGTTATATAACTAGTTTAGAACCTTACGAAGGTAATTTCTGACTACCATGCACACCTAAGACAGTTAAGTACCTCCTGGAGTTCGATATTCGCAGGCCTGCGTTTGTTACACACTGCCCCGTTTGTTTTTGTTACACACTGCCCCGAGGTACAGAGCTTTGGTCTAGGCTCCGTGAGACAAAGGCCCCTCAGGTTATGTTATCGACAACGGTCATTTTGCATGACCAAAGTGTTAAACTTCGATAGAAAATCATTACTTGGGGAGTAATCGAGCCCCGATTGACTCCAACCCGAAAAAATTAGGGGGTGAAATGTTGAGAATTACCTTTTTGCCAGGCGAGCCTGATTTCGCCGCCTCCTCTTCGTCATGACACGTTCCCGAGCACCGCTTTCTCGATTGCAAACGAAAGAGGTCGTCCAATAGGAAGAATATACAAATTCACATTTGGTTTTGAACGCGCCATATTCGAAATGGAGCCATCTGTTACACACTGCCCCTGTTACACACTGCCCCATTCTCCCTTAGCGTTATTACTGTTGTTAGTCAAAAGATTTCTTAGTTTGATTTAAAAAAGAAGTGAGACGAATTCTTTAGTAGGTATATATAGTTGCTAAAAGTAGCCAAAAACGATAGTAGTTGCATTTTTTAAATGATCTGATCCGGATTTGGAATTTTACAATAAATTTAATTTTTTAAAACTTGATCTATAACAGTGATTTTTAAATTAGCAATAAATGCATCCAAATTGCGATGATTTTTACCCATGAAAATTTCAAATCTTTGACTACACAAATTTTTGGATTTATTTGTTGGCACAAAATGGGCATAATTTAATACCATTTGATGTTGTTTTAGCAAAACTAAAAAGTTTTAATATGAGTAACTATTCAAAAATTTCAATTCAATTCAAAATTCCAGATCCAGATCAGATTATTCAAAAAATGCAACTACTATTTTGAGAAGTTAATAAAGTTTTGTTTTTGAACCGAGCAAAGTTGGACGACTTTACCTAACTGAATGTTGGAGTTAATAAAATATGAATAAATTCCATTCCAATTTTAGAAACATTGACTGAATTTGGGTTGTTGCCAATTCATTTTATAGCACCACAATTAACTCATAAGCTATAACATTAAATGTAGATCAGTGAGCTCAAGAAAAGTAAGTATTAGCAAATAACACTAGTTTACAAAATTTAATTTTTTTCTTGTCCTTCATAAAAAATGTATTTTTTTCATTCCTTTAATGAAAATTAATCAATAAATTAAAATCGGGTTTTTTCCATCACATTAAGTTTTCGTGAAAAATAGGGTAAAAAAAAGAAAATAACTATATTTTAGCTACTTTTGGAAACATTTTTAAAAACAACGGAATTTCGTAGCAGCTCGAAACGTAAGTCAAATCAAAGTTTGAATTTTAAAGTATAGCGTTATAATATGTTATTAGTAAATTTTATTAAGATTTATTCAGGAAACGCGTTTTCCATTAATCTTCACTCTGCCGTATAAATGAAATGCAACCAACGCTATGTAGGAGTGGAACTCTAATGAAAATCTTGTCTCCCCAACAAACCATGAAAAAGGTTTAAATTAACTGATATTTTATAACTATAGTATAGGATTTAAGTATTCATTTAAACTAAGTTTGGGACTGCTACGACATCATTTTATTTTTTTAAAGAATTCTAAAAATGACTAAAATACGGATTTTTTAAATTCTTAACCCAATTTTTCTTGAAAATATGATGTGATGGAATATTTTTATTATTTTTTTCGAAATCAGAGAATCTTTATAATAACATACTTAGTAAATTTTTTAAGGGAACAAATATTTTCTAAACTAGTGTAATCTTTAAGATTCTTTGAGATTAGTTTTAAATTTTTTCTCGATTACAACTACCTACAACAATTGCTTCTAGCCCTTACACACAATTTTTGATTGTCGGTCGTTTTGTAATCTATTTTTGATGTTTTTATAAGCAATTATGATTCTGGCAGACCTTTTTTATATGTACTATATTTGAAGAGAAAATATTTTAGTTAAAGACTAAATAAATTGGTTTATATGGGAGTGTATTATTTTAAGTTTTATTTACAAATTATGTGTTTACGATACGAGTACCTTTTTTATAATTATACGTTTATAACATTTGTAATGTAAAGAAATATATAAAATAATTTGTTCCTTACGCTAGTCCTCACGTTTCCTAACTCCCTCCCAGCCATAATAACGTTAAACAACCAATCAGAACGTCGCTATGGCGCTCGAACGGATTTTCAGATTATCAACTGCCGTAATACTTTGAAGCTCCTCCCACTTTTAAGGCAGCCATGATTCCATCAATCGTCTAATATCTTTCATTTACCCTAGATGGAGTTGTGAGCACTTTTAAACGTCAGACGTCAGTCTACTTGTTTACCAACAATCGTTTATTGGATTTGTGATATTTATGAATTATTATGCTTAATCGAAAATGAGTGAGGGCGCCCGGATTCCTTTTAAAAAAGCCAAGACGACGGGACAAATAACCGCTGAGAAATTGGAACGGAGGCATGTGCAGGAACAGCAGCGCAGAATTAAGCCGGGACAATGTCTGAAGGCAAGTTAAAATTTTAGTTGCTATAACTTCAGAGTTGACAATCGTTTTCCGATTAATTTAGTATGTTCAAGTCGTCATAGATCCCGAGTTTTTAACCGGCCCACCAAGCTCCAAAGTGCTCAGCAGCCTGGCTGATCTGGGGATTAAATATGAAATTCGGGTTCAGAAGGCGCCCCGAACTGTAACCTGGGAGCGATCAGAGCAGCAGACTTTGGTTGCAAGCGCAGAAAATGTAGGGATTATAAAATAAATGTTTTATATATTAAAGCCTTATATTTAACGTTTGGTTTTAGTTCGGACTGACAGACAAGTACGTCTCCGAGAACCAGGTTCTTGTGCTGATGTTCGCTGAAGAGCTGATCACGGCGATAAAGGAAAAGACTTTTAAGACTCACATTTCAGGAATAAAGAGGAGCTTCCTTGGCATGTGCATCACTTTAATTATATTCGGATTAAGAAACTTCTGTCGATCAAATTTATCCATTGGTCGAATGCAAATCGAAAAATGTCTTGTAGAGCTTCAAATTGTGCACGGATGCAACCATCGCTTGCTTGAGACCTCTGATGAAGTTGCAGCGACTGTTGCACAGTTCAGCAAAGCTGTTGCCGAAATTCCTTTCAAGTAAGTAATTTTATGCTAGTTTAGATTTATGAATCTTAATGATTATTTTTGTCAGCGCAGAAAGCAGCAGATGGACAAATTCGAAGATGCTAATTTTTTCCTATTGAATGATAACAGAGATTGTGTTCGAGTTGAGGGCACAGCGGGGCTTTCACGTCTCTGGCAACAGAATCTAACTAGACTTCCACTTGTAACCTTAGAGACAGCGGAAGCAATTATGACCACCTACCCATGTCCGAAACTTTTAATAGAGGTCAGTAAATTCTACTGCTTTTAATTCAACTTTTTTCATAAGCATCAAAAATTGGGCTGTTGTAATTATCATTATTTGATAGGACATTAATTAATTATTTGTAACGACATCTTAAGCAGAATTTATCAGAATTATTTTTTTATGAATCCCCAATTTCAGCCTTTTAGAAGCAATGCAGATATTTGGAGTCCTGTACTTCAAGCTAAATCTCTTTTTTAGTTGTCAAGTTTGTGCACAAATATTATCCCTTTTTCTATTGTTTATTCTCCTCTTTTAATCTTCATGTTTTCAATTATGGAGCTCGGTATGAGTACTTTTTGCAGTGTTATTATCCTCGAGGCAGTATTCAAGATCCAGCAGATCGTTATTAAATACAGAAAGCCTCGCGAGGAATAAAACTTATTTTACCTTATTTCTAAACCCTTATTGGTTTAATTCTTTATGTCTTTAAGCAAATGGTAATTTACCACATAATATCAAAAATTCATTTGACTTGAGAAATTTATTTGCGTTATCAAGAATTTGAACCTTTTAAGTAAACTATTTTTCTTTCTGGTAAAACGGGGCGATTACGTTTACGCGGTTTAAACTAAATCTTATTTTAAAGCACACAGAAGTTATAAACCTTTAGATGTAATCTGACTAATCTCACCCTAAATAATAAACTCCATATCCCATGTTATTAAATTCAGAACAGTTTAGCGAAAAATTAATGCACAACTTATTTATAATTCAAGTAAAAAGCTCCAGATTTTCTATAATAAAATAAATAATAGCAGTAGGACAAATATCTAAATTACCTCGTCCAAGCCAAAGGATTGACCTGTCTCAAATTTGCAACAAGTATTCAAACTCGTTGATTTATATTTAATTTTTTCTTGACTAGGAATTTGAAAACAACCCAGACGGAGCAGATTCTTTGGCGGAATTAAAAATTCGCAGAGCTGCAGGACCCCTGTCAGCGGTTCGTAGGGTTGGACCCGAGCTGAGTCGGAAAGTACACACTCTCTACACAAGCCTGGACCCAAACGAGAAACTTTGAGAAAAAAGAACTTACTAGTTTTACTTCTTTAATGTTTCGACATCGTAAAAATTATCTTAAATTAAAATCAAACCGGTAATTACTGCAAGCGTAGCTATTTCTTTTTATTGCCAACATCACTGAATGTGAATAGTTTGTTGTATTTTTTATTTTTAACTTTATTGTTGTTGCCCTGTAAACGGAAAAAGTTTGTAACTATTTTTAGTAGTAAGAATTTCAGTTTAAATTACCTTCCCATGAAATTTCGCTTTAATTTCAGTCCCTTTAGCCCTCTGTGCACCGCCTTGGAATTTCTTAAAGTCCACTTTTGAGTAATCGAATTGTACAGGTTGAGTCGAACTCTGAGCAGTTTTGTTTAGAAATTTCTTCTTATTTTTCTTTTTATTTCTTTTTACAATTGTACTATTACTAGTCCCCTCAACTGGTTGGGAAATTCCATCACCATTAACTTCTACATTTTTAGAGGTCTCTACTTCTTCTGATTTTACATTAATGGAGAAAACTGTTTCAGCAGCTCGCTTCTTCTTTTTTATCTTCGATTCTTTCTCTATCTTAGGCATTTCGATAAAATGTAATTTATCGTCTCCGCCCACTTGATCAGTATCCTTAGCTTTTTTAGGTAGCACAGGTTGTTCAGGTTGATCAGTGGTACTTTTCTTGCGCTTTCGTTTTAGAGATTGTTTTAATGGTTTCGAGTATAAATCATCTTCATCTTTCTTTATACTGCTCTCCTCCTGGGGTTTCTCATCGTTATCCACCTGGAAGAAGTTAGTTATATATAACTAATCTTAAATTACTTTTTCAAAATATAGTTACCGGTTCCTCCTTAACAGGACACAGCATTTTGATTTCACTCTCCTTCTGCTGTTTTTCAAGTTCTTCAAGCTTTTGCTTCTCAGCAAATGGTATAACTGCTTTATACCTTTCGTAAGGCGTAATAAATTTCACTTCTTTTAACTTTTCTAGAATGTCTTTCTTCGCAGCCTTTAAAAAATATATAAAATTAATATACTTTCAAGAATTCTAATTTCTACAAAAGATTATGCTATTCAGCAATTACTCATGTTAAGCTGAATTGAGCAGACGATTTTTAAAACTTACCGAAATCCGTTTATTTACTTCAAAAACGTTTATGGTAGGTTTAGCAATTTCTATCCTATCGAAGTCCTTTTCCTGAGTCGCCTTCACAGAACCCAAAAGTGTTTCAAGATCATCTCTAAATTCAGGAGTATGTGAAAGATCATGTGGACAATTCAGTTTACTATCATAATCTTTTCCTGAGACGGGCAGTGCTACTCTATTTTCAATGGCTTCGTCTATAATAGGCTATAACATTTTTCATTGCAATATATTCCTACTATCATTACTAAGTATGTTAGATGCACTTACCTTAACTAGAGGCTGTTCCCTTGCTTTCAAGATGATCTGATGAAGTGCGTGTAAATGTTGCCGCACTAAAGGTGGAATCGGATTGCAACAAGCCAAAATCCCCTGCATTTCACGCGGTAAGCTTTCAGATATCTGCAGCATCATGTGATTGGGTAAAACATATCCATAACTTTCGTCCTCCACCCGCGCAGTTTTGTCACGCCACAGAAAAATCTCCTTAAGTGCAAAAAGTTGTCTATTATCGAAGATTCGCTTAGATTTACGATACAGTTCTACGTAGGATTCTGCGTTTATTTTAGGCTTAATGTATCGTTTTTTGCATAACTCTGTACTTTTCTGATAAGCTATTTTAAGAAGATTTGGTTGATTATTTCCCTGTTTGAGCAAATCATTCCGAAGCATATCAGCAATATAAATCAGAAAATGCGTATCTTGCCGGGCATAGGAAATTAGCTCTTCTGGGAGAGGACTAAATAAAAATTTGTATTTTATAAAATCAAAATCATTAAGAGTATATAAATAAATTTTCTAACCGAATCCTCCAGTCGGCCAATTGAAAGGTCTTGTCAGCCTCAATTCCGCAATAGTGCTTTAGAAGGTAGGCCAGTGAAAGACGCGGATAGGTCATTAATTTAGCCGCCTGATGAGTGTCGAACATGTTTACAACGTAAAGGGACAAATCCCTTTGCAACCACTGAATATCCGAGTCCGCACCGTGGAATATTTTCACGATCTTCGGATCAGTAAAAACAATATTTAGGACGTGTAATTCGTCGCGCAACTTCAGCGCGTCTATGATGTAGTCCTTTTTCCTCGTAGAAATCTGCATGAGGCAGGAGAAGCCCTGAAATGTTCTATACGAATGGTGCTCCAAGTCCACAGCTATTTCATTTTCTTTTCTTATCTCATCAATTAGTTGCTCCAATTTGCTCTCGGTGTCCACAAAAAGGAAAGGAGTATTATCCACGTTTTTCGGCAGTTGAGGTTCAATGGGCTCTAGCTGATGTTGAGGTGGTTGGAATTTGTCCAATTCAAATTCGTATGGATGAAGATAGCTGAATAAATTAAAAATAATTATTTATCGGGCGATGAAAATTTAAATGAATCCAACTAGGTTAAATAGGACTTGGACTCAAACGAAAGTAGTTAACCTCAGTACCCCAAAACATAAAAAACAAAAGGGATAATTTTACCGACTAATGAATTTTGAACTGGTAAGTTGCAAATTTTATATGGGTAAAAAGGGAAATATTCTCCTGTTTTTAATTGCTTTAATTTCACTCGGACTAAAAAAAAACTTATCTACCTTTGCAGGAAGCGTAAAATCAGAGTAGATGTCAATTTCAGGAGGCGAATTTCTGCATTCGACTAAAAGTTTTTATTGAAATGTATCTTAACAGTCTGATCAAAGGATCTAGAATTATCACTATTATATTATAACATACATTGAGTATGCTGTATTCCAATCCGAATTACGTGTAATATATTGTTTGTTATTCTCAGTTATGTCCACGGATAGTTGCTCACAGCTATTTTTTCCAGGTTAGCAATTTGGTTCTCTTGATTTCTTTTCTATATTCCTTCTATAGTGAACTATGCAGTTCCCACTCAGGATCTGTATTTAAGCCTTGTTTAATTGCTTCCGTACTAATTTCCTGAATTTACTAATTTTATAATTCCATCAGCAATTTTCCCCTTTGATTTGAGGTATTTTTGAGCCGTCTTAAAACTGATTTTCATTGCCTCCTCAAAAAGTCCGATCATTTTCTTAATGTCATCGACTTTGTTGATCTCCGGCATCCACCCTTCTAAACTAAAACCCAGTACTTCTCTGAACAAGTTTCAGCCCGTTTTCCTTGGATTTCTGAAGCTGAAAAGGGAAATACCGTGATCTTTAAGCGCCAACACATGTGGAAGTCAAAATGCGGCCTTTCCAGTGCCCTAATCCTGGTAACCTAGTTTTTGAATAGCCAAGCTTTCTGAATTAGGACTATTTGTTTGTGCCCCATAGCTAAGACCCCGCTTAATACTGCAACAATGTTTACTATGTTGCATGTTAATTTGTAAAATTTTGAAGAAATCTGCACTCATTTTTAGGGTGGGTTCATTCCAATATCCTTTGCGGGTTCGAAGCCAGCTGACTTCCCTGAGATGTACTACTTTCCAACCGGGGTCCCGGTGTCTAAAACGAGAGCATTATCTTCTGCTAATGTCTCGTCCCTAGATTTCGGTATCCCGATGTACTCATTTCCACTTTCAGGCAGGTTTATGCCCCCTGCATCTTTTACTTTAGCCACAATCTTTTGCAGCCCGTAATAAACTTTGCAGTGGTTTGCTTTTAGGGCATAGAGTGCTTTTGGGTCTAGTCCCATTACAAGAAGAGTCCCTTTGGGGGATTCGTCGTTCCTATGGAACAGCCTCCATCTATCGACTCCTAGCTCTTTATTTTGTCTGTCGAGCCTCTCTAGCATTAGCTCACGAGTAGTTTTTTTGCTACAAGGAATCCAAAGCACAACCTTTGTGAGCCTTGTAACTCTTTCAACCTCGCACGCCGTAAGATAGGCATGATTCCAAGGTGCTTTTAAGCGCTGAGCGCACTCTATCAGCCAAGTTTTAGACTCCTTGTCCATGCAAAAGATAAGGAGATAGCCTTGATTATCTTCTCCTTCCCTGATGTGCTTGTACCCTCGGAATTGTGGGCAAATCTTGTCGTCTTCCACAGCAAATATCTCCTGTGTTATTGCTTCTTGCAGTACCTCAGCCTGATCGCTGGTGATGAGGAAATTCTCCTCCGGTGGACCAACGACCATTTTAAGGCTTTGATCTCTCACGATTTTCGCATATTTAGCCTTCTCTGAGGCTGTACTGGTACTTTCGACGGTTTTCTTACTTGTCCTGCCTCTTTTCCTCGCCTGTTCATCGCTAGGCGGTGTCTTACCAGGTGGAAGTGGACGTTTCGACGTATTTTTAATTTCCGAACCCAAATTTGCCGTAATTCCCTGTCCATTTGCATTTCGCTTTTCGGGAACTGGTTGATACGTTCTGAGCAATTTCCGTTCTCGCTTTTGTTGCGATGTCCATCGGGGTTTAGACTTTTTTCTCTGCTTCCGAATTCCACTTTCTGCGTGAGCTGTACTCTTGGAAGCTTCCGGACACATCAGAGAATTTGATTCTTCTTTCTTTCCGGTATAAGATTCTGTGCCAAAGGGTGTAGAACTTGAAGTAAAAACAATAAAGAATCACTAAACACAGGAACTTTCCCTTAGTACCCCAAAAGACAAAACACAATTTATTTTTTTGAATGTCCTGCCTTTAAAAGAAATATGTAAGAGCTAAGATTTTTCGCCAGCCTAAGACGTAAAGTAGGAAGTAGAAAATCACGCCACATCCCGAAGATATATTTTGAGTCTTGAATTTGGAATGTAAAAATTAAGCAATATCTAAATTTGTTCAGCCTAATTTATAAAGCTTAAAACTATGGTTTCCAATAAAATTCGCCATACATTTGGGTTGTCGTTTGCGTCGTGGGTGGTTCGCAATAAAATTTAAGTCCCGCTGCAAGCAGGTTGACTATCTTGAAAGTAGTGTTTTTTTATGAAAGAGAAAGATGGAGATGAACAAGGTATGTTTTTATTAAAATTGGTGGCAAAATATATGTTTCCTACCAAACGTTTTCTTTTATTGTAATAATTTTATAACTTTCTAAATTATAACTTTCTAAATATTTAAAAGAGAAAGATTACTTTTACTAAATCAATTGCCTCCTTTTTACTAAAATACACTCGTTTTTCCATTTTCACTTCACTTAAAACCTAGACTTCTAGCAAATTACCTAACAGAATAAAAGTTTGCTGCCCTTTTTAATAATTACAAGTTACAAGTTAAAATTGACTATGATTTGAATAAAAATTAATTCCGCCGAGTTCGCGGGCTAATAAAATTTTGCGTTGACTCAAACACTGTTAATTTCAGTGTAATTGCGTTGCTGGGTTTATCGAAAACCACTCACATGCTCTCTGTATGTTTGACTACAACGCAAAATCACCGGCGGATTTCAGTCTTTCGTTTGTATCGAGCCAATTTATTAAAAACCATAGCTTAAAGTTTAAAAAACAACTATTCAGCCCTAAAAGCCTATGAAATCTAAATCAGTTGGACCAATTTGTTCAAAAAAAACAGGATTCCCCTAAATTAAACATAAATTTCTTACCTCTCTATGTTTCCGTCTTCATCGTACTCCGGGAGAATTGCAAGAGGCTTAATAGAGTTCGGCTTGTCCTTAAGCCGGGGCTCGAACGCTGTGTTGGGATTGTTGTCTACTGGAACTTTGAATGCAACTTGAGGCCGAGCGATGTTTTTAGCAGTGATCAGCCTGGAAAATAATGTGATAAATCCCCAGGCAACCAACCACTAGAGTAGTTTTCAACCAAAGAAAATATAATGAACTTCCACGCCGTACAAGACTATTCGTTACAAAATTCTCGTGCAACGGGTTTTTTAAAAGAGAAACGTTATGCTGAGTTAATTACAATGATTTTACGGACTGCGATAGTCCGTGATCACGAAGTTTCAGTGTCTGAGCTGAAATTCGAGAGAACTCAAAGAGAGAGTGAAAATCAAGCGAACAGGTCATAACACACCTCAGTGGGAAAACTTGGTACAACATTTCTTGTATGGCGTGTAAGTTCTTTAAGATTATACTTTTTTTGTTTAAACCTTACCTGGCAGTCTGGTTGGTGGGACTATTCGTTTTCTTCAAATTCCAGCTGCCGGCACTTTTAGTCAAATCCTGGCTGACGACAGGAACCTTCGATTCAACTAAAATTGGCTCGAGTTTCTTCCTAATCCCTGCGAGCTCGTCCAAATTTGAATTGATTCTCTCGAGCATCGCATCGTTGCAGTCCAGCAGAAGGTCAAACTGCTCATCTTCCTCCCGCCTGTTATTAATTATTTAATGTTTTGTTACTTTGAAGGTAAATATAATTTAGGAAAGTACCTCTGAATATTTCCTCTGACATTCTGCTGCTGCAGAACCTGTGAAATGATCCCGAGAATGCGATTCGTCTGGATATCGATTACTTTCCCAAATACTGGGTAAGCGCAATACAAATCCCTTGATGCGCCGCTGGGAAATGAATTGATTGCTTTGGTCGCTTCAACAATCAAAGAGAATCCGCTCTGGGGAGATTTAAAAATAAATTATAAAATATCAGAAATTTTGTTAATTTGCTCCCACCTTGCTGAATTCGGGGATCGACTGCCCGCAGATCTGGTGCATTTTTTGCTCCTTAGCCCCATCCTCTGTCTCTTGGGAACCCCGCGAGGTTTCACTTTTACGCTTGTTATCCGACATTTACTTATTTCTTGCGATTTAATAGAAAATTTCTTTCGCCTAACCAAAAACGACGTCTTTCTCAGCGAAAATGTCAAAATTTTTATTTTTTGAGGTTAGGGAGAACCACACGCAGTTATTATTTAGTGTTGCCATGGTAAATGTTTTCAAATATTTGTCAGTTTTTAAGGAAAATCAGCAGTTTTCTTGAGTTATAATGGAATATTTTCAGGCAGAAAGTTGTAAAATGTAATTAGATCTTAAAATATTAAGAAATGAAGGAGAACAATTAAGAAATATGATTTTGATGACGTATATACACGTCTAGAAGAATACTTGAGTACTACAGAAACACTTGTCGTCTAGTACTGCATGCAACTGAAACCCACATTTCTTCCGAATTTACCGTGGGAAAGTGTCGGGTCAAATTCTTGACTAAACAAAAAGTCGTCCTTCATGTAAAGCCGAATTAATTAATTTCACCGAAATTGCCTGTATAAGGTGTGAAATAAAGCAGTTTTACAAAAAGTTAGTCCGATTTTGTGTTCCTTCCGCAAATCTTCGCCCCAAATGCACCATCAGCCGCATTTTGAGGTTACGTCCGATTGAAATTTCGACATCTGTTCGTGTTATTTCAGTTTCTATTCTTATCAAATTGCGTGTTAATATTCTGTTTTTCGTATCAACCGATTATCTGCGATTAAAATGCATTATTTGCTCCAATAACCCCGAAAAGGTCGAGTCCTCCAAAATTACATAAGTTCCCCCAACTGTCAGCTGTGAAATTTCCCGATTTGACGTAGCCCCGACGACTTTTGTTTTGTCTCGAATCGTCGCTGACGGAATTATTTTTCTTTCCAACAGTTTCAGTGGACAACAAGTAACTAGAAATGGAGGAATACGCAAGAGAACCGTGTCCCTACAGAATTGTCGATGACTGTGGCGGAGCCTTCGCCATGGGGTGCATCGGAGGAGGTGTTTTCCAGGCCATCAAGGGATTCAGAAATGCCCCTGCGGGGTTCAATAAACGAATGGTGAGTAGTCGTCGTGAGGTTCTAACTGAGGTTCATAATATCGAGCGATGCGTTCGATCATTTTACAGCTGGGAAGCTTATCAGCGATTAAGGCCCGATCCCCCATCATAGCCGGGAACTTTGCCGTCTGGGGCGGCATGTTCAGCACAATCGATTGCACACTGGTCCACCTCCGGAAAAAAGAAGACCCCTGGAATTCGATCATAAGTGGAGCAGCAACTGGAGGAATTTTAGCAGCTAGAAATGGTACGTTTAAAGATTATTAGGTTTGCGATTCTGCAAACTGAATTTTAAATGACCCAAAAACAAATTTCTAATTACTGGTAAGGATATTACGTCTGCAATTGCAGGCAAAATAAAATCAGGCAAGGTTCCTTAAACTTGTAAGCGCCACTTTCCTTCATAAAATTCTGAAAAGTGCCAAGGGCGATATAACGCTACTTTTTAACTTCTATATCTAACGAAAACGTCAGATTTAGTTTACAAAAAGAACATCAATATTTAATGCATCTGCGAGCTCTGTAATTTCGTTTGAAAGAATTCTCTATTCATTGACATGAAACGTATTGGAAATCTTAAAATCTACTGTTCTAAGTTGATTCACTTTTGTATGTACCAGTGAAGAAAGACATCGTCAAAATTAACATTCGAATTTGAAACAGGAACTCAGTATTGTAGAATATAAAAACTGTGGAGAATGACGTCAAATAGAGAATTGTAATGGAGTTAAAAGTTATAGAAACAAGGTGCGGATTTATGTTTGTTCTCTACCCATTTTATTTCATTACAGTATTTTTAAATGCGTGTAATACTTCTAACAAAGTTGTAAACACTTTTAACTCAACTGAAGCAGTGAGTTCACTCAACAACAACCTTAAAGGAACTTTTAACTAAGTAGAATCTGATGTGATTGGATTGAAATTTGATTTAAATAATGAACCTCATAAAATTAGTTTAATTCACCGCTCCTAATATTATTTTAATTAACTTTTTCATCAAAGGGTCTTCTTACTCTCAATGTTATTCAATCAAATGTTACAACTGCAATATATATTTCTCCCGAAAATGGCACTTGTAGAAAATTTGCCTTGTACGTTTCTTTGATTGTACCCAACAACAATTTACACTTTTTTATATTAATTTACAAAGTTGTCAAACAAGAAAGGAAAAACTTAAATAAATGCCATGCGTACACTACGCTAGAAAATCTAGTAAAAGCTCCTATACTGTCGAACAAACAATGATGACTGTTTAAAATGTTTTTTTGGAAAATGTTCCAAAAACTTAACTGGACTCAGAATTTCAGGTTTATCGAAAAATAATTAAAATTGGTATGAAAAATAAATGTAATAAAATTTAATTTTAAAACGCTTTTAGCATATATCTCTCGGAAGGGTAAGGACGGCACCTTGTGTTAGTTAAAAGCTCAAATGAGTCAACTCACGACTTGTATTCAGTCAACAACTGCTCACATCCTGAGCGGACTTACTGCTTGAGCTGAGCGATGAGTTGCTATTGGCCAACGAGTCCGCTCATTTCTAACCCGGAGTTCTACTGCTCTTTTATAATACCAGCAACTGGCTGCAGTGAGAATGCCCCAAGTAGTTTTGAAGATACTCAGATGAAGCGATTGTATTATAGAGATTGTGAGAGTCAAAGAGAGGAGGATATATACCACCTGATTAGCTGCTTTCTCAGTTAAAAGTTAGCACTCTCCGTTTTCTTTTGTTTTCAAAAAACAATAAATTAAGTCTACAAATAAAATTCATTGTCCAGTTGTCCAAAATATAAATCAATTTTATTTCGGCCATAACTCTCTTAGTTTTCATGCTAGAGAGTTCTAGTAACCCTCAGTTTAAAGCTTTTTAAAAATACTTTGAAAAAGGTTCTATGCAATTTTCTCGAAAAATTGACCATTTTTCCGTTATTTGACGTTGAATTTTAAAAAATTTTCATTTTTGTCAATATTCAACCTTCAATAAATCATTACTCGGTTTGTATTAGGCCTACAATCAATTAAAAGGCACCGATCTCTTTGTTTTTTTATAAGCTTCATTTTTGGTTCTTACACTTTTGTTGATAAAATGAATAGTTTTTGAGTTATTCATAAAAAATCGATTAAACGTGGTTTTTTTCACGAAAAATGCCAATTTTCAATTGCGTATAACTCGAAAACTATTGAGTTTTCAAAAAAAATGTTAAGAACAATTTTTGCTTAAAATTTGTTCCTCTATCGATTTCCGTGGTTATTTTCCACAAAAAAATTTTCACCCCCTAGTTGGGGTGGAACTCACCCCCAGGGAAAAAGCACACATCGGGATAGGGTAGATTTTGCTTTTTGAGGTATTCCCTACATGCTGTCAAAATTTCATTAAAATCGATGCATGCTCAAAAAATTCGGAGGTGAAAACCTTGGTAGCCTGGACTAGAAATGTCTCCGGTGGAAGTATCTAAAATAAAATGAAATAATAAATAAAAGAAAATGGTTTACAGGGACAATTGAGTAATCATAAATTTGCAGCTATTTGATATCTAAATATTATGTTTATAAATGAATTTTGTCTTTTCCCAGGAGTCCCTGCCATGGCGGGCAGCGCAATTATTGGCGGGGTTTTGCTGGCGCTCATCGAGGGAGTAGGTATCCTGTTCACACGGTTGTCAGCAGAACAGTTCCGAAATCCAATGCCGCCAGCCGAGGATCCAGCCGTTCTGGGTGAAGCCAACCAGGGATTCAGTTTCGGTCAGCAAACCCCTCAATACCAGTAGAAGTAATCACATCTCTCATTTTAGACTCTAAATTATAACAAATTCCTCCATAACCACCCTGCGAAAAGGATGACTTCAAATTAGAAAAAAGTGTGATTGATTGAATTCAGTTTTGAAAAGAAAAAAAAAAGTGTAAATGAGTCTTAAACAAGGGTAAATTTAAGTTTTGTGCGGTTCTCTTTAAATCAAGCAGAAATACAGCGGACACGACAGGCCGCTGACATGCTCTCGACGGGGCTGGGACCTCTTAGGTGTTATCGTTTTGTACCTTCACTTTCCCTAATTTAAGTGCGATATCCACCTGCGGCGAATCCCCGTCCCGCATGAGCTCTTCGGTTAGCGAAGGGCTGGTCTGTCGAAGGGGGGACACAAAACCTAATCGAAACGGATTTTATTATATATGTTTTGATTGGGGCTAGTCAAGTGCATCATCAAGCAAGACAGCTGTATTACCATTTTGTCAACATGCAGGACACTTTTTACTATGTAAATATGGAATATATTTTTTGTTGACGCGAAACAAATCATGTCTTTTACTTTCCTAAAATGGTCCAACTAATTTTTTACGTTCGGTTGGACAAGGGCTAGTTAAGTCTAGAAGGGGTAGGTCCTCAATCAAATAAAACGGCTTCTAATAAAATAACCAAGAAAACAAAAGCAAACAGGAGAAAAGTGCGGCCACAATTTCCGAGATTTTTAATAAACCATTTTTATTTGGGGTAGCTCCTCAGAAAAAATTAAAAAAAACCTATTTCTGGAAAAAGGACCTCCCGGAATGGGTTTTTGAGGTAAACCGGCTTCTGATAAAATAACTAGGAAAACAAAAGCAAAAAGGAGAAAAATGCGGCCACAATTTTCGAGATTTTGAATAAACCATTTTTATTTGGGGTAAATCCTCAGTAAAAATTAAAAAAACCTATTTCTGGAAAAAGGACCTCCCGGAATGGTTTTTCGGGTAATGCGGCTTCTGATAAAATATCTAGGAACACAAAAGCACAAAGGAGAAAAATGCGGCCACAATTTTCGAGATTTTGAATAAACCATTTTTATCTGCCCCAATTTCAGTAAATCTGAAAAAATCTTATTTCTGGGAAAAGGACACCCCGGAATGGTTTTTTGGGGTAAAGCGACTTCGAATAAAATAACTAGGAAAACAAAAGGAAAAAGGAGAAAAATGCGGCCACAATTTTCGAGATTTTGAATAAAACATTTTTATTTGGGGTAGCTCCTCAGTAAAAAGTAACCCTAGGACCCCACACTATCGGTATGAAACAAATAACCTAACCAGGGTTTACCCGCACCCCAGTACTTTAAATCGATGCGCTAAGCTGACTATTGGTCGAAGAAAAATTTTTATTTTACATTTTCATGCCCAAAATCTGAAAAGCGTAATATAGATCATTGGAAAAAATCTAGTATTATTTTTTCACCTTGGAAATTACGATTGAACAAAGTAAGTAAATTGTTTTTAGCATTTTTCACTAATTTTGTGAGGTTTGGGGAACCCCTGTCTTAGGAGTTAAAAAAAAAACTTATTTCTGTAAAAAAGACGTCCCAGAATGGTTTTTTGGGGTAAAGAAGCTTCTAATAAAATAACTAGACAAACAAAAGCAAGCAGGAGAAAACTGCGAACGCAATTTTCGAGATTTTAAATAAACTATTTATATTTGGGGTAGCTCCTCAGCAAAAATTAAAAAAATTATTTCTTTAAAAATGACCTCTTGGAATAGTTTTTTTTGGGGTAAATCGGATTTTAATAAAATAACTAGAAAAAAAAGGGTAAAAATGGAGTAGGTCTCGGAAAAAAATTTAAAAAATATGTAGATGCTCAGAGTAGCATTCATATTAAAATTAATAAATATTATTCTTTAAACCGTATAGTAGAGTCATCCGAGATAGTATTAATAGATAGTGTTGGAATTATACAATAACTATAAACACCTTACAATTTATTATTTAATTAGAAGAGAACAAAGTAGTTTTTAAAAACAACTAAACAATAGTTCGAATAAATGGTAATTTTCCTATAGAATCCGAAAAGTTTTCAAGCTCAGTGACGCAGAACGAATGCACAGAGCTTGAGCCAGTACCTCCACCAGATTGTTTTTCCAATATCTTGTTGTAGTTCAACACAATCCGACACGAATTGAGATATACTAGGTCTTTTATATTCATCTAAATAAAGTGGTTTACTGTATAGTTTTAAAAATTATATCAATATCACTGAAAAATCCTATGAAACCACGAAAATCCGCCGGTTTTCCTCACCTCGTATGATGTCATCGTGCATTCGTTCCACACGGGTATTTTAAAATTTCGTTCCACCGTCTGGTGCTCATTGCTCAAGCTCAAAAAGACGACCAGAGCCAGTTTCTTTGTCGTCGACTCAGAAATCTCAATTCAGTTGAGTGTAGCTATTCAAGGAGGGAGGAAGTGCTACGGGCGCGCTAAGAAAGAAAAACTAATTTTTTTCTATACCTATACTATTAAGAGATAAGTGAAAAAGTTAATAAGATTTTCCCGGAAGGTGGTTATAAAATAAAATTACAAAAGAAATTCTTAAGTGATAAAGGAGAAATTTCATACTTTTTATAGAAGTGTCTGATTAAAGTTAAAAAAAAAATCCCAACCGTCCGGCGTGAGAGAGTGTAGTCTTGGGTATTCTTGTTGACAAACAAACCGCGTGGAAAGTGGATTAATATTTCTTGCGCCCTCGACCTTGAAGAAGTTCCAAAAGAGATAGACGGAAATTTGTTTTGCGGTAGTGATCGCTTTTCTATTTTGCTATATTTTATATATCCAGTCATAGTCCCAATTTCAGGGCGATTTGATAGTAGTTTTTAGTTTTTAAGTTGAGAGTGTGATTATTTTCGCAGTAGAGCGATTTAAAGTGCCGTTAGTATATAGTACCCTGCGCGAGTTCCTCCTATATATTATTTTTTTTTTTTTTATATATATTGTTGTATTCTTCGGTTTTTCGGCGCTCCGCCAAAGTTTTTGGTTGCTCTATCTAGTGGATGTGTTTGGTGGCGAGAAGGAGGCCGTTTACTATTTTTAAATATTTCTCAAGTGATTGGCAAGTGATTGAGTTCTCGAGTCTACAAAAGATAAATAAAAGTGAGGATAAAAGGCTGTTTTTTTCCTATTTTGTATCTATCGGTCTAATATGAGCCTTAAAAAGGCGAGTCGCACCAAAAGCCTGTCCCTCAGCGACGACTTCCCGATGAGGGTCCCGAAGCCAAAGAATCTCTTGACCACGACGACTACCGCTGCTTCGAAACGCATAGAGGACACTGGGAAGATCCTGAAATATATCGACGATAACATCATCGGCAAGGGGGTGGCCTTCCTAGGACCTTTCGGCCGCAGAAAAGGTACGTAATATATAATAATAGCCCTCTACCATCCCGAGGGCGACACGTGAAACCCATTTCAGGTTTTGTGCTTTAAATGAGAACGATGACCTAAGCACCAGAATCAGATTTGATGCGTAGATTCTCGGTCCTATCCCGAGGGCGCCGAGGGAAAAAGTTCGTAGAAAACATCCCGATCCTGTGATGACATAATCCCGCCGACTTTTGGTGTCGGCGCGCCTGTGGGATAGACGGGCTCCTTTGTGTGTTGTTTCGGTGTTTGCTTAAAAGCTTTTACCCTCAGGGGGCTGTTTTCGACCAAGGTGGTGGGCTCTCGAATTCCGATGAACCTTCTTCATCCTGCCAGGAGTTGGGGGTTCCAGTTTGCGAGACATGCGCACCACTATGTCTCAGTCCAGGGATCTTCCCGATTCCATGCGATGCAGGTGGAGCAACCTTGCGTTTTCGGTGCGGAGCCGCCAATCCCACCCGCAACTCCTTCAGATGGCAGCGCGTAGGAGCTTTCTTGTTGCTCCGAATTGGTACATTGCAGTGCAGCATTCTTCCTCCTGCGAGGGGGCTGCTTCAGAAATATTGATATTCTCTCGACGATTCAGCATGGGAATTATTCTGAAAAATAAAAATAGGAAGCACTATCGCTCAAGTGTTTTGAGTGGGTGCATTTAAAGAAGTAATCATGCATATGAATGTGAATATAAATCAAAGAATTGCACTGTCACAAACTCATGATTTTAAAAACTTACTGTCGAATTCATAAAAACTTAAAAATAACTTGTAACGCCTTTACTATTAAAGAAACTATTATTATTTTATTTCCATTTATCGTAACATATATATTCACAGAAAAGATTTCTTAAGCTTAAAGACTACAGATTTTTATATTTCACCATTAAATTAAAGAAAAATTCATGAAATAAAATATGAACATGAATAACAATTTTTTCCATACTTTTTTAGTGTTTTCTAACTGAATTTCACTCAAATGTTGCTCAAGTTGTGATGATCAAGACTTCGTCAATTTTATCATTAAATTTATCGATTTTAAAAATGGAAAATAAATATATTAAAATATTATTGATCATAATAAATTTATGTATGTAGAAAAAACCTCTATGTATCTGTCTATCTGCCTATGTACCTACCTATCTATCTATCTGCCTTGCTACGCTTCCCCAAAAATAATCGGTTTTATGAAAATTTCAAAAAAAATTCAGAAACGCAAAAAAATTTTGCGAATATTTGAAAACATGATAGCCTATGACACTCCCCTTTATATGTATAGAGACTACATAGTATACATTTCAAGGAGATCGGTTCAGCGGATTCGGAATCTATTAAAGACGAACAAACAAACATTCATTTTTATAAGGACACAGCTCAATTTTAACGTCATACAAAATAATTAAATCAAAAATGAAAATAAATCGAAATCCCTGCAAATTTAATTCAACAATGCAATAGGAAACATTTGAAATTGTTAAGTGACAGCAGCTGTCAAGAAGCACACACTGTCCAGCATGATCAATGTTTAGTATTGCGTGTGTTGCTATCACATTCAATAGACGGCGCTCGCTTTTCCATAAAATATTTAGTATAGCGTGTTTTGCTTTTACGACCAACCGATGGCGCTGTTTAAAAAAAAAACTAAAAAAATAAGTATATAGAAACACGTGTTTATTCAAAAGCAACATTGTTAAAAAATTTCAAAGTGATGGGTGAAGAACTTTCGGAGATTTAAGATTTTGAACAAACGAACATTTACATTTTTATTTATATAGATAGATTTAAGTTACATTTTGAGGATTATTAAAGAACCAAAACACATCCAAACACTGTTGCAACAGCTTTGCAAATTTAGAAAATGTATAGAAGGCGTACACCTACTTTAAACCTAATCTAAAGTCCTCGCGTAAATGATAGGACCAGAAAAACAAATTATTTACTATTTGCATTGTGCGAAATGGATTCAATAGCGACAATTAATTTAATAGACACAATTGAAAAATACAGCGGCCGTTCTCGTCGACAAAAACTTTAAAAAAGAATATAAGTATAAAACAATTTTTAAATCAAGCTTTTATACATACATATGTATAATTTATGTATGTGTACAGTGCTGATCAAAATAATAGTTATTAAATTTCTGTCTAGTAGAATCCTGTTATATAAACTAATTTAATTTAACCTACAATTGCTAAAAATCAGTCTAAACACCTTTTTATCCCATTAACAAAAGAGATTATCACCAACCAAAAAAGAAATATATATTACTTTGATCATTTTAAAAATGCAGTTTACCACTTATGATTCCATTGTTAATTTCCCATAAGTACGACAAAAAACGAACACTTTGTTACTCAAATTATGATACCAATTATATTGGTTTTTTTTTTTTTTTTTTTTTTTTTTGTAAAAATGAAAGATGATTTTCTTATAGTGTATAAGTATTTTATTCAATTATTTATTCTCCATTTTGGTCCAATACCTTTTGACATCTTTCTAGCAGAATCATGATTCCATGGTCATAAAACTTCTGATCTTTGCTGGCAAAAACTGATCCAGGTCATTTTTGACATCCTGAAATAAAATCAAGGCGTTTCACGTGATCATGAACAGTCGAATTCGATAAATTTAATCTGTCAGCGTTCTTACAAGTTGTTATTCGGCGGTTTGCATCAATCAATGTCTTAATTTTGCCTTCATCAGCTTCAACTGGCCTTCCAGAACGTGATGCTTCTTCAATATCAAAATTTCCGGAATGAAATTTTACAAATCACTGATGTTCTGCTATATCAGCTGTCAAAATAAAATTAATTCCTTTGTTTGGGAAAAACGAAATTACTTTCCAAACAACCCAATATTTCAGAGAACAGAAATTTTAAATGTGGATTTTTCAACCTTATTAACTATTATTTTTATCAGCCCTGTATATAAATAGCTTGAGGTATTTAGCTAAGTTCAACAACTAATAACAAGATATTACCTACAATAGCTGTAAGATGAAAAGAAATGGTAACACCCCAAGCTTTTATAAATTAAACATACAAATAAATATAAATTAAACATAAGTATAAATAAAAACTTGGTGTAAACTTTTCTTTACTTTTATTTATTTTATACTTGTTAGTCTGGATTTGTTTCATAGTTTATCGTACTTTATTTATCAAACTCTTTTACTTGATACCCATATTAAGGGAGATTTAAAATAATATTAGATATACTATATTATACTGTCACAAGACTTACGTAAGTTTGTCAAAGTTCATCAAAATCGGGTAATAGGAAGTGAGTTAAAATTTGAGTATGAATTTTGAACCGGAGAGACATACATACGAATGTATGATCTGTCTATAGTTCTTGGTATTTTGTTTTAGATAATTAACTCCTGGAGCAAGAGGTTAAAAAAACAAATTCACTTATTTTGTAAAAGCAAAAGAAGTCGCATTCCCATCAAGTGGGGAAAGACAAATCTTGTCATCATCCAATCAATCTTTGCTCCAACCATTATAAGCAATTCCTTATATTTTAATGCATTGTTAAAATCCATTTTAGTTACAGCGCGAACAGTTCGTATTTAAAATTTAGACCATTAGTCTTAAAGAGCGTTGTAAGTAACTAGCGGCCCGTCCCGGCTTCGCACGGGTGGACATGTTTTTTTTTATATTTTTACCTTTTATTTATATTTTGTTTTTGTTTCATTTCTATATTTTTTTAAACGCATTATCATATTATCTATGTATACTTACAATCCGAATTTGTTCATCGTTTTTTTATTTAAGTAACTTATTTAATCTTAAGTCAGACATATTACTTAATATTATTTTATTTACATTTTTACAACATTTTACATTTTTATCTGATCCTACCTAATTAAATTTCCTAAGTTTTTTATATATTTACATTTTTTATTTATATTTTGTTGTTGGTTTTTTTTTTAATTTTTACTTTTTTTGTTGTTTTAGGTGTGTGTATTTATTTTAAAGAGTTTTTCTAAGTCATTGTAACTTTTACGTTTCTGTATTTACATTTTTATTTTAAAGCTTTATTCAATTCTATTGGTTCTTACTTTTATTTTACAAAACTTTTACCTTAAAGCTTCACTGTACACTATGTTGGCAGTTGTATTTGTAGGTGATAACAAAACATATTGATTTTTAGAAGATCCTACTCTAGAAAGGGCAACATATAATTGCCCATGAGAGAAGCACTCTTTTCTTAGGTCGATGCCAACAATCGAAAAATTTGTCCCTGTGATTTATAGATCGTAAAGGCAAACGACATCTTCACAGGAAACTGTAATCTTTTAAAGGATATAGGCAGATTTGTCGGAATCATCGGGATTCGCGGAATGTGAGCGAGCTGTCCGGCCGCGGGCCCAGTGATGATTGTTGCTACAATCACATTGTCTCTTAATTCCTTTATCAAAAGTCTTGTGCCATTACACATACTGGGAGGGCTTAAATTTCTCAATAGCATAATGGGAGTACCTCCTTTTAATTTTAGTTCGTGGGGTGGCAAGCCGGCAGGATTAAGGGACAAATTTACAAAAAAATCTTTCCAATAGCTGTCTTTTTGATACATCCAATCAATAAATAAAAGTAAACACATGGCTACGACATTTTGTGATACAACTTTTAGCATTGTTTGGTATATATGACACGCACAGGACTAATGTGCGCACGCAGCTATATTCAAATCTTGTGTATATTTATAATATCTTGTGTGGATTTATAATATTAGTGTGATAAATCTTGGTCTCCGTTGAAATCAGGAAATCTTGGTCGCCATATTGGGTCCGCCATCTTGAATTTCTAAATTTGGACAGCGGATTTGAAATCGGCATCCTGCAAGACCCCTAAGTACCAAATTTCATAAAAATCGCTTCAAATTTAAACCATCTTGGATCCGCCATTTTGAAACCCTGTATATTATCCGAAAAAAAAATTAGCCTATGTTACTCAGGGTGAACGTAGCTTTTTAATGGTGAAAGAATTTTTGAAATCGGCACAGTAGTTTTTGAGTTTATTCACTATAAACATACACACAAAAATACAAATCTTTCCTCTTTATAATATTAGTGTAGATAATATTATAAGTAATAAACGCATAAAAGCTATTTTAAAATATTTATATGAATACGGCCGTTAGTTTCTAACTAGGACTAACTAACTTATTTCTCACACATTTAACTATTTATAATTATTAGGGTGCTTTTTTTTCGCGACTATTTTTTATTTTTTTTTTCACTCCCACCTCGAAATATTGTGGGAAATACCTAAAAGAAAATTCCCTGAAAATTTGAGCCCTTAATAAGATGTGGAAGGGAAAGCAAAAAAGTTTTCATGTTGAATATAGAACATAATTATATCGCGAGTATAAAAATCTATACTATGTCTTTTTACGTACCTAAACTTTGTTTGTGAACATTTTTAACAATAGTCTGTTAAAAATTGCTGTCTCCCTCGCGATCTCGATAAATAACGCTCTGAGAATTTGGAAAAGAATTGAAACATAATGGTAACCAGATCTAGAATCTGTAGTGAATTATTTTCATTCAATCCAAATTATAGGCCCCATTACTATCATATTTGAATTGGTTCATATTTTTCACATTACTAAGGTAGATTTTGTTTTAAACAAAAGGAGAAAAGTTGTTAAAAAACTTTATTTCGCGTATTCGGACTGTAAGTAGTTATTTTGTTCTTTTTTTTTAGTTGCTGAGAGCTATTTATAGCTGAGTATCCTTAGATAAATTAATTTATGAAATATCTTATTCAGCCACTAAAAGTAAGGTAAAATGACTGGACATCTACAATAAGGCCCATTAAAATTAGATACTCCTAAATCTTTCATTAATTTCTTATAGAGAAGGACGTTGTTGTACTATCACTAAGTGCTCCCTACCGCTAAGAATGGAGAGATATAATAAATATCCATTGCTATTGATTCGGTGATAACTAAAACGGTCATTGCCACTAAATATAAAAAGAAGATAATATAAAAAAATTAAAAATTCTTATGAACAATTATAAAACACCCGCACGTCCTAATTGTGCCATTAAAAAGGAGACACATTTCCGGTTTGAATTATATAATTTATGATACTTGGCATATTTTTAATATTATACTTCTTTATTCCGCAATTCTACGCATTTTTGTACGTATTTATTTTATCCAGCACTTGCTAACTGCTGACTAAATTGAAATTCAATATTCATTTAGGTATCGCATGCGGAATGCAAACAAAAGTAGAATTGGAAAGTCAATACCTTTGCTTCTCTGTGTCGTAAACATCTCAACCAAGAATTTGCAACAATTGACATAAATTCACTAATTACGTACTAAATGAGAATAAGCAGAGTAATTTGGGTCCAATGATAAAAAGAAAATATATATATGTATCCTTTAACAACCGCAGCAAGCAGTCGAGCTAATCCTCTTTATAAACATTTAACAACTTTCCCCTGGGGGTCTTTTATCAATTTGTTTGCGTTTCTAATTTTCTTAATTATTTTCGTCATTATGGGTGGCGCGTTTCTTCTGCTTTATTGCAAATTAGCGCTAATAACTCGAGCGTTGCTAAGGCTAAAGGCGGATTTCTTGATTGCTTCATTGAACCTCGTCTTAACCCTGATGATGGGGGTAAATGACACCTTGTAAAGTGTCTTAATTATGTTCAAAGGCGCAGAATACTTAAGAAAATCAACCGTACCAAGACCCACAAATGAAAAAGATTATGAATGACCGATGTTATTTTGGAATTTTATAAATGTGAGATTAAGTCTAACGACCGGGGGAATAGGAATTTTATTTGATTTTAATTACTAAGTTAACTCAACCATTAACAGGATGATAAACAAGATGCTTAGTTATTTTCTGATATTACACAATAGTCAATTATTTCTGAGTGAAATGTATTTTTGAAAGATCTAACAATCTTTCGGTCTGTAGGAATGAGAGAATGTCGTCTTTCAAGATCAGTTGCGAAAATCAGAAAACTGGCGTCAGGATGTTGAAATAATTTTTTCTTTAAAAAGAATTTTCTTTTAGATCCCTTGGCATAGGAACAGGTTGTGTCCTCGGTACTTCTGGCCATCAATCAAAACCACCGTGGACATGTGCCCATCAATCAACAGTTCGATCATTAGAATTGGAAAGATCCATTGAACCGTGCGCAATTCAATCGATCAGTTAAAATTCCCTACACCGAGAAAATGATATAATCGATGACAACGGCACCGGAAAGAATTTTCCCGTAGATGGGCAATCTTTATATCTGATGACGTACCTGCTCTCAAATCGTCGCGGTTTACTTCGCGATCGAGACGACGATGCGATCTGGTCATCGGCGAAAAGATAGAACGAACGGCCTCCTTGATCGCGCGAAAATGTCGACGTATATGTCGACTTAATCAAATCGACGAGAAGATTCCGTTTATCCATTTATATTTTGTATCCAATTGCATGATCTTGTTTTTCCCGATCTCGGAAAGGGTCTCTGCCTTGTGTGAGGTGAAAATGTTCACACTTGGCGCGACAAAAATAGACTTTTAGAGCATGAGGTCTATTTTTGGCAGGAATAGTTTGCGTGCTTTTACCTGGGCTTACGTCAGGAATTAATGTTTTCTTCTTTCGAAGAAAATCGGTGACTTATTATTTTTTTCTTCTAATTTTAATGTGAAAATTTATCATAATTCAAAGTTGAAATGACCAAGTGGGGGTACAAAGGTCGAAATTTAATTGCGTAAAAAACCATAAAATATATTTTGAGAGGGTTAATGAAGGAATAAAAAATGCATAATGATAACGAGAAAATAAAAATCTACTAAAATCTTTTATAGAGATCAATTCATTAATGAAGAACAAAAACTTGAAGCTAAAAACAGTGGTTAATCGTTAAAAGATTGTTGGGGGCAATTTAGGGTTATCATTTTATAGTACAGACTCTTAATCACTTTAACTTTGTATAGACTTTTCTCTAACATATTCTGATTTTCGATATTTTAACTTAAGTAAATTTAGGGTAATATTTGGAGCGCATGTGACTGGTTTCTTTAGTGAAATAAAGAAGAAATAACAAAGAAAATACTTTCCGAACAGACCTTATCTTTAGGACTATGAGGACAACATTTGTTAGATAGAATTTTCATTTCAAACGTTTTCTATGGATGTCGTTTGAGGAGGCATATTGTCTCGTACTTATTTTGAAATACTAAAATTATTATAAATACCTCAAAATTAAATAATACCATCGATACGATTTAAAACGACGGTTCACGGTATCACGGTTTAATTTGTTGTACAAACTAATAGGAAGACTATAAAATCCTAAAATTTATGAAATATGAGAGTTTTGAGAAAACTCCAGAAATTATTTTAACAATAGTGTAAGATTATCTTCACAAGACAGAGATAACATTGCGGTTGCGCACATTGCTCATGATGCAAAAATATTTCTCTCAAAATGTACCTACTCGCTAAAGCTCTGATTATTTATCAAAACAAATGAATCCTAGAATATGTCCACAATATTCACCCAGAAATCGTCTGTGGCGTATAGGCCGATTGTTCTGGAGCAGCTGTTTCCAACCGTATACAATTTTTGTATTTTGGCATGGCTCTTTACAAGCATAATCCAACATTATGTTGAAATATGTTAATTTTTAATTTCAACCAAACACCACTTACCAGAAGAACTCAAATATAAAGTTTTATTACAGAATAATCTATAGATTGCCACCACAACTATCGATTGACACCAAAATGAGTTTCACTCAAAAGTTATACTGGGACCTTATTATGAGAAACGAAATAAATCACTACGTTTCGTTTGCTATAGCTGAGTTTCATGTAAAAATTCTTATAAGAAATTTCTTATATGATTCAGCTATATTAAACAAAACGTTTGTTGTTATATTCCCAGTAGAGCAGCAAATTTAAAGATGTATTCACGTCAAAACTTATTCCGTACCTTTAATAAATATTTAATATCTTCAAAGCACTTTTTAAATGCGGAGGGCTACTTAAGGGGTTATTCTACTGTTAAACGGGTAAAGAGCAGTATCTTTTTAAAAGTGTTGTAAAAAAAAAACTATTAGAGATATCAATTTGAAATTTTGCATGCATCTTTACTAATGAAAAAAATATATAATGGCATAGTTGATATATCAAAAAAATCGGTTAAAAAAACTTTAAACGCGATTTACTCAAAACGTGTTTTTTTGGTGCGCGGTACATCGTAGAGAAAAAACTAATGAAGCGATTTAACTAAACATTTTTTTGCATAGTTATATATCAATTTTACACAGACTGAACCTAAATTGAGCCATAAAAATTGAAATTTGGTTATTTGGGAGCACTTTTTTCCAAATTCGAGCATGCTATTTTCCAGCACTTGTCAAATCGCGAAAATTTAATATTTATGGCTCAATTTAGGTTCAGTCTGTGTGTTTTTAGCTAAACTAATAAAATTTCATCGTTAAAATGATTGCAGATCACCTGGACGACCTGGGCAATGTACCGCGCAAACGACTCTGGCCGTCAGCGTGCGCTACATCAATCATAAACCGAAGCCGCCATTTTGTTTTTTTTTTTTTAATCAACTATGCCATTATATATTTTTTTCATTAATAAAGATGCATGCAAAATTTCAAATTGATATCTCTAATAGTTTTTTTTTTACAACACTTTTAAAAAGATACTGCTTTTTACCCGTTTAACAGTAGAAGCTGCATTATTTTAATGGAAATCTTCACTCACCCTATCGAGTGGAGTATTGTTGAATACATTTTACAATATGCAATAAAAAATGTTCCGGGATTTTTTATTTTAGTATTTAAGTCGCAAGATATTCCCAGGCACTGAAGATTTATTATCGTATAAGTATGTGAATGGTAAATTAAATATTAATAATAATTATATAAGTATTTATCCTCATACCACTACGGAACCCCATATGCGTGTCCAAAGTTCTTAGCCGGTTTTTCCTAAATTTTGTTGATACTAAAGAACAATTCTTATTTGTTTAGCTGTTTTTTGATTCATTAGAAGCTAGGCATTTTAAGTGTGGGTGCACAAATTTCCCATGAACAACGAAATCATATAGCACTTAGTTGCTATGCTCAGATTTGAAAGTTGCTAGGGAGCATTCATGTTTAAATTCAATAATTTTTTTCGAGTTATTCATGATTGCAACAGACATTATAGAGCATGAAATGTTGCTCGTGGTATCTTCTAAATTATAGGGCAGACAATGTCACAACCTGCTTGGAATATGAATTTCTAAAGTGGAAATCCACTTTCTGAAGTATCCTGAGAGATCAACATCAAAAAGGTCATACTCATTAGAGTAGATGAATCTGAAAGTACGGTGACGCCTCCTTAATCTTACCCTTTAATTTAAAGTATCTTGTTATGTCCATATTCTCTATCTACATGTAGAATTAAAAATAGGTGGAGAAATGCAATAATTTTATCGATTAACCCATTGACTGCCAGTTTTGAGATAACTCATTGATGGGTATAGCTGAATTAAAGGCTGAATATGATCGTGCCACGAGTTATCTCGTATCTGGCAGTCAATGGGTTAAAATATTATCATCACTAAACAGTCCAAAAACAACGAAATATTGGATTTAATATTCTTGTGGTTTATTGATAACGCTTGCTAACATATGTACAAACTTTGACGATAACATCATCGATCTAGCTAGACATTTAGACGCAGAAATTGGAGCAGACGATGCTGAGACGAAAGTGGAGCTTTTAAATCCAATAAAGCCTAATCCAACAGACCAGACAGACAGGCATCAAAGTAAAGAAAGTAAGATCAGAAGTCAGTAGAAAGAGTTTAATTGTTTAATTGTAATTCTTAATAAAGCAAATTATATTAACAAAGAAGAAGATTGCTTAGGAAAAATTAATGTTCAAATATTAAATCGAGATTCAATTAGAAAGTTTAATCAAAAGGTGATCAAATCAGTTAAACACACAAAATAACATACAATTACAATAGAAAAATTTAGATTCAAGATTGCTAATCCGTCAATCTCTATTTTATACGGGTTTATTAAATTAAACGAAGACAAAAGCCCATTAAAAACAATCGCTTCATCTTTTCAAGCTCCTGCACAAGCTCTGTCGAAACACTTAGCTAAATTAATACCTAATATTACAGTTAATTAGTATATAAACTTAGAAACTTACAGCTACTGCATAATTCTAAATTTGTGTCGTTTGATATGTGTAAGTTTTTTTCCCGTCTATAATTCTAGAGGAGCTTAAAAATATCGTAAAAATTAATTCACCTTACAAAGCTAAGGAGCTGATAAATTTGACGGAAACAAAACAATTTTTATTTTGATGCAAAAATCAACACACAAGGTAATGGACTTGTGCCATCTTGAAAGCAAATTATTTTCTTCGTCTAATCAATTATTAAAACATATTTTAGTGTGGTTTAAATATGGTGATGATATATTGTATATAGAAAATTCCGTAATTCCATATTCTATCAATCATCCATGGAATATAAAAATGTCAACTTTTCATTCTATGATACATAGATTAATTTCGATCCCACTATCGCAGACACACATTTAATAAAGAATAATACTCTGGGCATATGAAGGTTAGAACCCCAAGCAAGAATAAGGAGAAAAATCCCATTTATTAAAAAACCTGAGGACATTACAAAAATTTTAAAATCCCAGGACATCAACCTCGTCTTTTTATGTAAAAATTCACAGAAGTATATTTTAAAATCATAAAATTAAACCAAATTATACCAAATTAAATGTGATGATTGTTTTGAAATTTATGCTGGAAAAACAAAACGATCTTGAAAGACTAGATTAGCGGAGTATATTGCAGGACCTCGGAGTAAGACGCCAGAGTTTGCTATTTCAAGGACTTAAAGGAAAATAAACATAATATTTGTGCAAATAGCATTAAATTACTGCATAACTTAGATGGAGGAGAAATTTTGAATAAAGTAAAGATTTTTGAAATATAGAAAGCTAAATACATAAGACAAAGCATAGTTTATGGTCAGTTAGATTTCATGAACAATAACGACTATTCTTTTATTAAATCCAAAAATCTTCATAATCGATGAGAATAATCAGCCATTAGCTTGAAGATGCCTTGATAGGGCGAATCAATCGTACTCTATAAATAAATAATATTTATACATTTTTAAAAAAATGTTTTTAATAAAACATGGAAAAATTTAAACCGTTGGGCTTTAATAAATCAAAATGTACCCTGAAATAAAGTACTTAAGAGTATAGTAAATAAATTTCAACATAGCGCCTCGCTCTCCATGTTAACAAATCCAATGGAAAAATTAAATAAATAAATAAAAACTTTATATTTACTTATTAAACATCACTCATCCCTAAACACCGATAATAAGCTACTAATTTATAAAATAATCTATATTACATATACATGGTCAAACTGTGCAAATAAACTGCAAGTACAATAGAATAAAATATTAAAAGTAATTACAAGCCTCCGCTGGTATTGCTCGATAAAACTACTTCACGATCATACCAACACAAAGCTATTTGAGCACATCTGCACCACAATTACAAAATGATCAAACATTAAGTCTCCTACGGCATAGTAACGTAAAATTTATCAATTCTAGCCTAATGCCCTAGATTAGACAGATAGCGCACTAAATTAATAATTAGTTAATTACTCATTTAGCACTAATTAATAATTAATGAAGTGGTGACACACAGCCATTACTTAATCATCATTTATCAGCTGTCAGTTATTCAATAGTCATCGTGATTTTCTTGTTCTTGTTCTTTGTAATGGTATAGAATTTCAAAATCAGCTTAATTCTAGTATACTTTTCATCATTTAGGTATAAATGGACAAAAAATAATGGTCATTTAGCAGTCATAAATGTTCAAGTTGTTCGTCATTTACCGGTCATTTAGCAGGTCATAAATGATCAAATTGTTCGACATTAACCGGTCATAATGATGATAAGCTCATGACAGACAGCACCTAAATTAGTAATTAGTACTAATTAGTAATTTATGTGTGCTGTCTGTCTTGGGCATAAGTTTTATGCCTTCTTAGTCCCCTCTACGAGGTTTTTAAATTGTCTTTCATAAATAACACTCTTTGGCTAAGTCACACGTAGATAATACAGCTGAATGAATTACTAATTCTAGCACTGAATTTAACCTTTCTTATCTTGTAAACAAAAGGTCAGTATTGAAATAACTAAATAAATGAAATGAAATCCTTCATAAATTTGTTTTAACTTAACCAATAATTCTGCCATAAAAACTAAAGAATTAATATTTTGAAATATACCACAATTCACTCTTCCTCTTTTAGTATAAGACTAATACAGCGACATCAATTTGAATGTATAATACTATATATACGCTAAATAAATTAATTGAACTTGAACTGAATTGAATTTAAACAAGAAACTCTGTTAGTTTTCTAACCAAACCAACACCATTTCAAAAAATGTTAAAATTTAAAAAAAAAAAAAACATTATAAAACTCTCATCTAATTTTAGATTTTTGCCTCACCGCATCTAATTATCTTTTCTTTTAAGAAAAATAGATGTGAATGATCTTTATGACAACTCAACTTATTGTGTAGTAGAAAAATCTGCAAAAAATAAGTGAACAAGCAAGAAATCGGTCAAGTGTAACGAAACACCCTGAGAAATGAAATTCAAAATCAAGGTGAAAGTCGGCGACTTCGTTATCGTTTGTAGTCATCGTCGGTGGCGGCAAATACATATGTATATAAGAAAAAAAAAAAAACAGAGTCGAGTAACTACTAAAAACCATTGAACTGTCTGGCTGTCTCTCAAGGTTCTTGTTCGCCTACCTCAGAAGTGAATAAGAAAAATGTCTTGTATGCAAAATACAATAAAAAATCATTTAAGCCTGTTGGATCAACTCAAGTAATTTCACGATCGGCTTAAGTTGCATAATTGAAACCGTGAGCGCAAATATTCAGAAATAAATTCTTATAGTTTTCGTCGCGTTCTAAACACTTTTGAGATTCTGCACCCAGTCGTGATACGTCAGAAGAACGCGGTATTGCGTAGGAGTTGCAAAAAATTGAAATGTTTCGAATTTAGCCACTTGAAAGCCACTAAAGAAATTAATTAATCGATCTTTAAAATCTCGCAAGATGTTAGCGGGGGTTGTGGCTTTATTCTTCAACTTATAAGGAATTGATTCATTTAGCTGCCAAGAGACACTGAAAATGTTTGCGTAATCGTAATGCGAGTTCATTTACACGATTCGTTTAATTAAACGGCAACGTACAGCTGCTTCGTGTGGCATGGGCAAATTGTGAACGAGCTGCTAATTAATTTTGATTAATTGCAAACGATGGTCGATTCGAATGGGGTTTTTGTCGCTTTTTGCGAGCATTATGATGGAAATGTGAGAGGATTATGTCGGACCGGACTCATTTATTTTTCTAAACTGGTGGACCCACCTTGAAATCATTTAAGAAAGTTATCAAATTACATTGGATATTTTATCCTGTGCCATTTAAAATATATCCGATTAGACTTTGTTCCCTCTTATTTTAGTTTAAATAACATTTAATTTTTAAGTTTAAACTTACATTCACCATATTGGATCTGCCATTTTGTATTTATATTTTTCTATAGTAACTTAGAAATTCCAAGTACCTCCACGTATTCATTTTCATGAAAATCTCTTGATTCATTTGGGCGATTAAAGCAAATGTGATCCGGTTATTATAGAAAAATGATTTCGGTTGCTGTATCCTTTTTATTCGATCTCATCCTTGCAAGTTCCGCCTAAAATTATTTGTAGTTTTTTATTGAGTTTTGATAAACAAAGTGTATTTAAAAAAAATATGTATAAATAAAAAATAAGTTTTTCGAACGAATTTATTCTGAAAAATTTGTTGCTATAGCACGAAACGAAAATTATGAACTTTTAAAATTTCAATTATGTAGGTATGAAAAAGTTACACATTTTTAAACATTCAATTTGAAATAATTCTGCAATTATAAGGCATATATTTAAAACAAGTTACATTATTCATAACGCTTTACTTTTACTGCACAATCGAATATCAATTAACAACCTTGAACAACTTTTTATTAAATTATCTTATTTTAGAAAGGAAAATTAATTCATTACTCGACGGACTCAGGTTTATTATTCGCTCAAATTTAATAAAGTAAAGGATTAAGACTATAAAATTTCACAAAATAGTGTAATCCGGATGAAAGCAATTGATATGGGAGTATATATAATAGTATAGTCTTAGCTCCTATGGTACAAAAAAGTACCCCATCGAACAATTCGAATTTAAAAAGTGAAAATGGCTAAAAAATAAGTGACCAGACTAGTAGAAATTTGCTAATTACTATCTTCAATGAATTTTTGAAATTAGCTGACTTAAAGAAAACACATTCAAAACACCAGCTTGAAATTTACACAATTTATGATGAATAATGTATAATTTTTGATTTGTCTGCCCAACGATTTATGTTAATTAACATCTAACAGACCTTTTTTTATAAATTATTATTTTTACTAAATATACATTTCATAACACCTTTTTTTTAATAAAGTTTGAGACTTCCTCTTTGTTAATTAACATGTCAGACTTAATTTTAAATTTGCAGAATCCATGCATCATCAGGCTGAATCAATGGCACAATCTCATTACACCTCCTTTCTTGTTAAAATTAAGTTTAAAACCTCATCTATGCATTAAAATTGGTTTGTCATCGAAAAAAGATTTTTTACTATGACAAACTTAATTTTTTAAGTGTCGTGGCCACGTTTTGTAATTAAAAAAAGTTTTTTTTTTTTTTTAATTTCAAATTAAAGTGTAAGATCCCTTTTTAAATTATATATAAAAAAGTTTTTTTATCGAAAATATGTTGAGCCTGACATAGATTTCTTGTATGAAAAGCGCACATTCAAAAGTAAGTCTTACAAGGTAATTAACAAAAATTGCCAGCTAGATAAGTTTGAATAGGTAGAGAAGATCTAAAACGTTATTATTAAAAAAAAAAAAAAAAGTTTTATGGAATGTATTTTTATTAAAAATATTAATTGATTACTAAAAGGTCTGTCTGATGTTGATTAACAAAAATTATCAGGCAGAAAAATTTTAAGGTAATTACAAAAATTCAATAAAAATAGTAATTAACAATTTTAGTAGCTACTAATTTTTATTTTTAAATTTGAGGTATTTGATGGGATACATTTTTGTGCTATGGAAGCTAAGAATAATATATACTAAAAATCTTATTATTTACTTAGTTCATAAAATGAAGAAATACCATTAATATAATATCATAAACGTGTATATAGTAAGGCATGCTGTAAGAATTGTCCTTGTTTCAGTAGTCATTGTTAATTCTCGTGAATTGTTACAAAGATGTTCTTCTTTCAGTTGAATTCCCACAACAATAGAAAATTGTGTAAAACAGGAAAGAGTAATCGTCTTTTCCTTATGGCATGCAGCCAAGTCTACAAAGCAAACCATTAGAGAATTAAGATGTGAATTACTTTCCTCCGTCTTACCTCACTTTTTTTTTCTCCCGAGTTTAGTTCCTAGAGACTTCCACTTTGCCGGAGTTTGAAAAATAATTCTATGGCATTTATTTTAAATCACAGGAAAAAGTACAACGGACTCCAATGGAATAGATCAAAGAAATGCCTGTTGAATTTTTCGAGCAAGAGGAAAAGAAAACCTTATGCACTGGAGAATTCTATGGATCTAAAAGAGAAAGAAATATAAAGGAAAAGCCCAAGAAGCTTATTCAAACCGATTTCGTTCAAAATCGTATGTCGGACGTCGTTTTGTTTTAATTTAAAAATAATTAAATGAAAATCAGTCATTGTGTCTTTTATATTTAGGATTTGAGTGGAAGATTAACTTAATTAATATTAAACTAAGCTTAACGACAGAAACTTAAAGTTGCGTAGTTAAACCTCGGTGAACGATTAACAGACAAATTCAAAGCAACCAGACCAACAGTATAAAATTAAATTATAGTTGACAACGTAAAATAACATTTAATTGATATACAAAGTGTTTTGTGCTTTTATGAGTTTACGAAATCCAAATGTGACATTTCAGAAGATTGCTTACAAAGGTTTATACCAGAATCGGAAAATTGATTTGATGTATCAACTTAGTTTATGATTAAGTGCCGGTTAGAAAACAATCTCGATTTAAAGAACTGAGCCTCAGTTCAATATGAACAGTCTTTTAAATTGAATTATCAAACTATTTAAATTAAATTCAATTTTACGACTCCACTTAAATTCATGTTTTACCTTCATTAAATCCTTTAAAAAAAATCACAGTAAAATTCCTACGGTCTGTTTTGACCCAGTTTATTTTTAGTCATTTTTAACACGAGCAAATTTGCGTAACTAGACAAAATTCTCTAAATAACACTTTAAAGTCGAGATTCATATACTTTCCGAGCTATTCAAAAATTACTATCGATTAGGATCGAAAAAGAGAATAAATTAACCTTATACAATATGATTTTTCATTCTATAATATACTCCAAAAATCCACTTATACATAAATTGACATAGCATTGAACTAGAACTAAACATACTTTTTCGGTTAAAACTATATTTTACCAAATGGACTAGTAATTTTAGATAGCAGATATAATTTTAAGAAATATCTCCTACAAATAAAGATTTTTATAATATAACAAGTTCTTGCTTCGGCAGAACATATACTAAAATTGAAACGATACATAGAAAATTAGCATAAATAAATATAATATAAGAATGTCTATTAGAATCAATAAAGGAAATAAATGTATGAGACACTCTCTATGCTAAATAATCGCAGATATTTTGGACGATACTTTTTGAAAGATATAAGAAAGTTTTGACTATTTGACATAACTAACTATTGACATGACATGATTTTTCAAAAGTTAATATCACTTTTGTCTCCTATAATATCTTCAGAACTTCCTTAAATAAATCGATATTAATAAAATATGAGATTTTACATAGCATGAAAATATGCTTCTATTCAGTATATTTTATTACTTTCAAAATAATAATTAATGTCCGGGCTGGCACGTGGTAAGTCCAGCTCTAGGGCCTGATCAAGGTTAAGGTTAGGATTTTAAAGATATTTTTAAATTCCCTCATCAGGCTCTTTTATTTGATACCCAATCTAATCTATAATCTGTCGTTGAGATTGTGTGGAAAACATAAAAAAAAAAAATATTTGGATAATTTGAATTTTCAGAAATTCTGAACATTTTAATAAAATTGGTATTTTATTCTTTCATAATATATACATACTATGTTTTTAAATTATAAAAATTTCAAGGTTGTTAAGAATTTAAATCGTTTTGAGCTGAAGGAGAATCATGACAATTCTCTGGACTGTGGGACATAAAAAGTATTCCTTTATGTCGACCATGTCGGTCTTTATTTCAAAAATCAACAATGAAATCCGCTTAAGGAGCTCAACTTGTCGGCTGCGGGGGAGGAAAAGCAAACAATCGCAAGATGAAAACGCTGTTTGCGTTGTGAGCGCGAACCACAAACGCAGGTGACTGTGTAAAAATGCAAATAGAGGTGAAATTTCCATTTACCTGTCCGCTCGGCTTGGCTAATCGCACCAAAAGCCGGCGTAAGCGCTGGGAAAATGTTATTTTTGTCTCCAATAATCGCCTCAGAATTTGTCATCGGCTCACCGCGGCTCTTTGTTGCGATGCCTGAAGCGGTGCCGCCCGCCGGCTGCAAATTGATTTGCTTTTGTTCGCCGCCGCCTCCCTCAGTCTGAGGAAAATGCGAAAAATATGTATTTTCCATTTTCCACAATCGACCGAGGACGGGCAGTTTTAATCTCCGTTCGCTGTTTTGACGGTGGAAGGCTTAAGATAAGCGACACGGACCGTCTCTGCTTGATAACGAGGTTTTATGAAAACAGTTTCTCAATTCAGCTGGCCGTGCTTTATCGAGCGCACCCAAATGTTTAGAGAATTTGATTGATAGCCGTAATCGAAAAAAAAGCGAAACTATCTCCCATGGGTGGTGGTTCTGGTATTTTCTGCAAAGTACTTTTCATTTTCTAAAAAAAAAACAATATCAGAAAAAGTAGGGTCTTATTACGATTCCAGCATGATTCCTTTGCGATTTGCACAGATAAAGCTGCGATAGCGCAGATAGGCTCTGCTTGTGTTTTGTATCTATTTCTATATTTATTTGTCTACGGCAAAAACACTTTAAAAGCTTAGGTGTTGTTTAAACAAAACAATAATAACAAATTTTTCCTAAATCTCCACATGTCATCTTTACATATAAAACGCAAAATTTTCCTGTCTGTTTGATCAGCTTTATCTCTAAAACTACCAAACCGATGTCTTTTAATTCTCACATATTGTATAACATGTTTCTTCCTTTAGATTTTAGGCTATAAATTATTAAAATTAGTCCGATGGTTCCAAAGTTCTTAAATTTAATCTCCCAAACCACATTGCCCTGATTTTGATGAAATTCAGTTTTTGTGCTCTGCTTATATAAAATTTGCCATCCAAATTCGAAAAAAAAATATTGTATCTAATATAGAAAATATATTGTGATTTTTGGAGTAACTGATTTCGAATCTTCTCGATTTCAAAAGATTTCAAATTTTTAGCAGAATTACGAATCTTGAAGGCCAAAATCTTGCTGTCAGAACGTAAATACTTTAAGAAGTGATCCATTATTGATTTGAATTTGGAATTAGGGCTGAAACATTTGTAGAATACGAAATCTGAAAATCTTGCATGAATTGAACTTTAAGCGGACCATTCTACACTGAGAAAAAAAACCTTGTAAAAACAATTAAATCAATAATTTTCAAATTTAGTTTGGCGCCAATGTCGAAAATTATGAATTTGACTACGTTTCACATTAAACTTTGGAGTTAACAATTTCTAACGATAATTTTATAAAAAATTTGTTTTAAAGAACATTGTAATAAAAAATAAAAATAATTTTAAAAATATTTAATCCTACAATGCGATATTTTACTCAGTATAGGGTCCGAAAAAAGGTGAATTTCGAAAAATGTTTATGGATACTCAGCGGATAGAATAAAAATTCTTTATTCCACAAATCTTCAAGTATCTTTACAAATTTTTTCATAAGATTTTTTACCGAAATTGCAGCGCTGAAGCTGGATGAAGCGAATCCTCAAATTAATGAAAATTCAAAATAATTTGAGTTATAGATAAGATTTGCCTTCGAAGAATATGTGTAGAAAATAGGCGAAAATACTTTTTTTCGGAAAAGATTTCAACATATAAAATATTCCTTACGTACTTGGATGTAAAATGTTTTTATAAGGCTCCAAACTAATTTTTAAGCCAAGGGTGAGGAATTGGCGATGTAATTTTGCCGGTCAGTTTAACCGTCCGGTCAATGACCAAATTTTCACCTTTCGTTCAATAACCGGGTACCCGGGTACCCATGTATAGTGTGTCAGGTAGAAAAGTTATTAGTAGACTGTGTGCATGTGAAATAACTATGGTAATAGGGAGACCCTATTGTTCCTCTAATATTCTAGTATTTGGGATGCCCTGCCCCTTCACCCCGAACAATAGAAGAATAGGACTCAATTGTTACACGATGAGGTAAAGTAATAATATTTCATTATTTTAAGAATTTAGCGAGTCCGAGAACAGGCGAAATGATCAAACAAGGAGCCTATTTTTAGCTTAGGGATGAGACAAAGGGTAGTAAAGCATGTGCGCCAATATCTTATCTCTCGGGTTCCTTTGAGGCACGGAAGGGTTGCACTGCAATAAAAGTAGGTAGTCGCGCAGGTACTGTGTCAGGACAGAAATATCTCACTCTTGAGTTAGGCAGGAGAGAGTGAAGGTTCAAATTGAAATAAGTGCAAGGAAAAATAAAGTAAATTTACAGTGAAAGTGTAAAATTAATATTATTAATGAATAATAGTATTGAAAATAAATACGATGGATGATTCATCGAGTTTTCAACGGTAAGGAGAGATTTACTTGTTTTATTTTCGAGTAGATGATTTTATATTTTGCATATTTAAAAAAATAGTAAATAATTAAGTGAAAACTCGTTCCAATAGAATCACTCGCTCTCACAGAAGAAAGCATTGCGAGAAAACATTCTAAGCCGAAATATCTGACGATGTGCAGCGTATAATGAAAAAAATCCGGAGAAAAAACAATTAGTTTGGAAAAATCTTGAGCTGCAGGAATTTTATGCATTCTTGGTTATTTTGATAACCTCTGGCGCCAACAACTCAAATACTGACAATACAATGGATATGTGGCAGTCGTATTCATATCCATTATATCGTGCAGCAATGAGCACCAATCGCTTCTGGAACATCCTTCGTTTTATTCGATTTGATGATGCCAATACTCGAGCTCAGCGTATGGAGACTGATAAAGCTGCTCCAATACGAGACATTTGGACTATGCTTAATAGTAATTTAGCAAAACACTATAAGCCAACAGAATACATGACAATCGACGAGCAACTTTATCCATACCGTGGTCGAACTAGATTCACTCAGTATATTCCATCAAAGCCAGCTAAGTATGGAATCAAAATATGGTGGATATGTGATTCCGAAAATTCGTATCCACTTACTGGACAGCTTTACACTGGGAAATCGAGTGAAGGTCGTGAAACAAACGTTGGTGAGAGAGTTGTCAAAGACTTGGTGGCACCGTACAAAGGATCCGGTAGAAACATTACAATGGATAATTATTTCACCACTCTTCCATTGGCAAAATTTTTACTATCCTGGAACTTGACAATTGTTGGTACTTTGAAGAAAAATAAGGCATATATTCCACCAGCAATGGTTGAATCGAAAACGCGAGAAGAATTATCCACTGTGTTTGGCTTTCATGAGAAAGTAACCATGTGCAGTTATGTGCCAAAAAAAAGGCAGTAATTATGCTATCATCAATGCATCATGAAGCAAAAGTTAGTGATAGTGCAAAGAAAAAACCCGAAATTATTGAGTTTTATAACTAACTGGTCAAAAGCTGGAGTGGACACAATGGATAAAATGCTTGGTAGATATACTACAAAAAGATCTACTCAAAGATGGCCTCTAGCATTTTTCTATAATATCCTTGATGTTGCCTGCCTTGCAGCATATATTCTGTATTATGAGAATAATAAAATGCTTGCTAAAAAGTCATATGAACGGCGATTATTTTATCGGCAATTGGGCAGAGAACTGTGTACTACATTTATTGAAAGTCGTTCGCAGAATGCACAAATCACGAGGCATTTCACAACAAAAGTGGCGATTGAATCTTTTCTTGGTCGAGCTATCAATCCATATGCGCAGCCAACAACATCTGGATCATCAACACCCCAGACACAGCACGATTCAACCGGAAGGAAAAGGATTACTGGTGTATGCTATACTTGTCTTCAAAGTGAATTTAAAAAACGTCGCAAAACTAGGAAAATATGTTCGGTGTGTAAAAATCCTATTTGTGATGAACATTGTATTACAACCACGACATGTAAGGACTGTGCGAAATAATTAAATGTACTTTTATTCTTGTGTGGCATTGCATTATTATAAAAATTAAACAATATAAATATAAAAATAATTGGGAACAAAAAATTCTTACTAAAATAAATATAAACAGAATTACGTTTTTCTTACCTACTATCTTTGCTATTGTTTGTAATAAGAATTGTTTAAATAAAAGAAATTACAAACGACATTGTTTATTATTTATTTAAAAGTCAAATTACCTCAATACTTTAATAAACAGTCTCTTTAGTGTGCATAAGCCCGCTATTTATACATAATAACTGTAGTGGGTACCCGGGTGCCCGGTTATTGAACGAAGGGGGTATAAAGTTTGATAGTTAATAACTATTATTAAATAATTAATTATAAAAAACTTTTACGAAAATTGGGTATCAAACTACTTAAATGTTGGGGATCCGGACGGTCTTAAAATTATTTTGAGAAAAAGTTAATAAATTCTACCTGCGAAACTGAAATGGATACCCGGGTACCCGGTCATTGACCGGACGGTTAAAAAATATAGATTTAAGAAAAACTCGTTTAACACGCTAACGCCGCCGGCGTGTACCACCGGTGGCTCACACGCGAATGGTTCATCTGGCGGCGTGCATCACCGGTGGCTTACATCATCTTTTCATAACACATAATAAATAAAACTATTATGTCTTAATAAACATATAGTAAAGGGAAACTTCACTTTTGAAGTTTTGCTAAACAACAATTTGTGCAAGGCGCTGCCAGATAAAGCAAAATACGATTTTTACTGCCGCCCGATGAAGTGGAATACAAAAAACTGCGCCTGCGTCAACGTGTTAAAATTGTTTTGTAACAAAATGATTCAAAGCGGACAAAAAGGCGCTCAAATATAACACATAAACAATTTTCCCCCATAAAACCTTTTGGCCCTCATTTAAGCGAAAAAACGATTGCATTTTTTGAAAATTGTAGACTGATAGTCCCTCTTAATTTCTATGAGAGTTTGTAACCATTTTAGAGATATTTGGTATGCTACTACCCGAATCAACATTTTAATTTTATTTTAAATACATTGGTCTTGCTAAAAACTTGGAGGAGCAAATAAGAATTAACGCTATCGAGAATCTTTACAAATTAAAGTATATTTTGATCCCCACTTAGTAAAAAATTTTGGTGTACTCAATTTTTTTGATATCCTCTGTCGTATAATTTCTATGTATTCTAAATTTTATGTAAAATTATTAAGGAAGAGATCTATCAACACTATTTTATACGAGAAATTTTTGAATTTAGCTTAAAATCTTTTTATATTAAAATCAATGAAATTATGGTAATCTTGCAAATCTTATCGAACGAAGGCAATGAGTTATTAATTTTATTCTAAATTAGCGTACATTCGAGCAATACTTCGTATAATCTTAATCTAGGGCTTTATAATTTTAACAAATTACGTGTCTATAAAATTAACACCAAATTTTAGAGGCATTTAAGGGCTAATTAGAATTTGTTAGCTCTATTTAGCTCCTCTATGTCCCGATTTTAGAATGTAGTATTACTAGTTTGATTCTGAAGATCCTAACGTAGGATTATTAATGCTTCTCGCACCGTTTGGCAGTTACAGGGTGATTCGTAAATCAGGATTTTGCCTTATATAGGAACCGCTCTTGTATATTTATCTTTTTTTCTACGCATCGCAGCGGCCCCAAACTGATCTCAAAAAATTACTATTTCGAAGTCCTTTCCAAAATGGTCAACACCACCCCTCTATCCCCAACCCCTTGGCCACCATCCCCCCTAGAAGTTGAAAAAATTAACTTTTATTTCACGATTTTTCACCTTTCGCCCCACTTTTCTCCGAAATTCATTAACATACCTACTTTATATTTTTTTTAAGTTGCCTATCTAATTACCTTTCCAAAAAGGTGCAACATGCCCAGGTAGGAAAAGGATACGAAAATTTATTTACAAAAATCCTTTTACAGAATATCATGACAATTCGAATTTTTTAAGAAATTATACTTAAGTTAACTAAAAAATACATTTTGTTCGCTTAAAAACTAATTACAATTAAAACTTACCTATGTCCTACAAAAACTGTTCAAAATGTTCTCCGCCAGTTTCGATGCATGCAAGTAGCCTTCGTTTTATTTCACGTTTGAGGTCTATGGTAGCCAGTCTCTCCCGTATTTTCGTGGCTGCAGTCCCAATCCTGGTAACTTATTCTGCTCTGGTGTTGATTGGTCTTGAGTAAACTTCATCTTTTATCATTCCCCATAAGAAAAAGTCCAGTGGAGTAAGGTCCGGTGACCTAGCAGGCCAAGGAATCGGTCCACCTCGTCCAATCCAGCGCTCTGGGTATTGTTCATTCAACCTTGCCCTAAAAATGTTCCCAGTATGCGCAGGTGCTCCGTCTAGCTGTAAATAAATTGCGCTTCTGGTGGCCAGGGGGATGTCCTCCAACAGATCCGGAAGGGTATTCTCCAAAAAGTCCGAGTATAGCTGACTATTCAGCACTTGGGGCAAGATGAAGGGTCCTATCAACTGGTTGCCGATGATGCCAGCCCAGACATTGACACTAAATCTTTGCTGGAAGGACCGACACCTTGTCCTATGTGGGTTCACATCTGACCAGGTGTGGAGGTTGTGGAAGTTTGTGATGCCACCCCGCGTGAATTGCGATTCATCCGTCCACAGAATTCGGTCTAGAAACCTTCTGTTTTTGATGTCAGACTCGTGCAGCCAAGTGCAGAATTGCAATCGTCTTTCGGAATCTCCTTCCTGTAGTGCTTGGACCGGGATATGGTGGTATGGATGTAGTCCCTCTCGGTTCACAACGGTCCAAACTCTCTCTGAAGGCAATCCTAACCGTCGTGCGACCTGCGTGATGCTTATTTCAGGGCTTTTGCTGACGATGTTGAGGGTTTGTTGGTCGGTGTCCGCTGAATCGGCCGATGTTCCTGATCGCGTTTCTGCTCTGGGGGCGGTTACACTTCCGGTTTCTTTTAACCTTCTGAAAGTCCTTGAAATTCCCTTCTGTCGGGTACACGCCGACTCGGGAATCTCCTTTGGTATTCTCGTACGGCCTCACTATCATTTCCGTCTACTAAACCGTACACGTAAATTATATCGGCATACTCCTCAACACTGAATTCTGCCATTTTATTTTAATTTGTTCTATTAAACACCCGTTCTTATCGCTTGCTTCTTCAACTGTGGTCAATGTCCTTTCAAACTCACCCATTTTTATACCATAATTCATAGGAGGTGTTAGAAACGGAGCGTCAGGATACTTAGGAGTCAATACTGGATATAATAAACTAATAACGCTATTTAACGAGATTACATTTATTATTTTACTACTGTTTTGCTGAAATAATAAAAATGTATTACCTGTGTTTCCTAAACAAACATTTCCGAACTTGCTGTTATAAAAATTGTTTACTTAACGACTTTTTCCATTATGATGCAATAAAGTAATTAGGTACCTGTGAGGATGTTTTAATTTCAGGACTTTTGCAACCCCTTTCTACCTGGGCATGTTGCACCTTTTTGGAAAGGTAATTAGATAGGCAACTTAAAAAAAATATAAAGTAGGTATGTTAATAACATGAATTTCGGAGAAAAGTGGGGCGAAATGTGACAAATCGTGAAATAAAAGTTAATTTTTTCAACTTCCAGGGGGACTGGGGCTAAGGGGTTGGGGATAGGGGGGCGGTGTTGACCATTTTGGAAAGGGCTTCGAGATAGTAATTTTTTGAGATCAGATAAAAATACAAGATCGGTTCCCATATAAGGTAAAATCCTGATTTACGAATCACCCTGTAACTGCCAAACGGTGCGAGATGCCCCCCCCCCCCCCCTCCACCCTCCCATACGATATTTCCCTCCCACCTCTGAACACCCTGTATAGATATCTCACAAGATCTATAATATTTCGGGGATCCAAAGGTTCAAATAAGAGTTAAGAAGTCACGAATAAGCTCTATTTTGATCATTAAAAATTTTCTCAAGGATCTAAAGGTTCATAACTAGAGAAATCGTAATCTTTAGGCTCTAAATAGGGCTAGAATTTCTATTTGAGTAAAATTAAACCAAAAATTGTTATCGACCGACACATTCCTTTCAAATGTTAATTTATGTGAAGCAACCCTCGGGGCTGGCTCAGTAGTTATATTTTTTAATAAAACCATAAAATATTCCGATCTCTGATTTGATTTTAATGGTCGCAGCAATCTAAATGATAAAATAGGGCCCGTACCCGCGAAGAACCCCGCTTTGTTCGCGGAAGGCAGCGAAAAAAAGCTTCGCACAAGTCACGAACACGAGCGAGCGGCTGTCGATCGCTTTATTGCTTTGTTTGTTCCAATTTTTCTCGGTGCAAGTTCAAAACCTGTTTCTTTGGTATTATTATGAGTTATGTGTTTTTATGCTCAAATGCGACGATCAAGAGGCTTTTGTGGTAAAAATTCGAAAATCATTCCAAGCTTTGATAAATTACCTCTGCCCGTGAAGCGAAAGAGGTTCATTATTACAATCTCCGGGATGGTAGCAAAAAATCGAAAAAAAGCGCCGCTCGTGTGCCAATTCTTTTATCTTCCACGAGTTGGCGAGCATCCTTGAGGTGCTCCTTATTAAGATAGATAGTGTGTCTTACTGACATGCCTTCGCAAACAAGTTAAAAGCCTCTTACCGGCTGTAATGAGGCGATTAAGTCACCATGAAAGTGGGTTATAGCCCTGTCAATCGGAGTGCATTTATCATCGGACCGGTGCATGCTTATGTAGCCATTAATTTGCATTAAATAATCGAGGCAAAGTGACCCTCCCGCTTCTTTTGCACGCCGAATTTATTTTTTATCCCAACTTTCCACCAATTGGACAGAGGACCGAGAAGAATTTCCAAAATTATCTGAATAATAAATATTCGATGGCAACACGAAATATTCAACAAAAATAATTTAGGCCACTGTGAAGCGCGTAGCTTGCATTGTCGCTCGGAACGTTCTATTTTTAAAAGCGACACTCGATCGAATGGTGTTTTCTTGTACAAAAAGAAAACCGGTCCTGAACGCTAGAATTATTTCATAGCAGAATGATTAAACTTGTAATTAAAAAAATACTAACAGGTGGTGGGATGGAGTAATAATTTATAAGTTAGATAAAGACAAAAGTCTTCTAAACATTCGCCTTTTTTTCTGAGAATTTTCGTCGAGGTATTAATAGGTATAATGAAAGGTAAAAAGGTAAAAGGATATGTAATTATTTACATATCTATTCATTCTAAATTCGTATACTACTTCTATCTGGTTAGACAGAAAACTATTAAATAAATCAACACGTTATCGTAAATGACCGCCATTCAGCAATGTAAATCATATAGCTGAATAGCTATAATTTGCAATAAATTCGTTTAAATAAAACATAATGGCGCAAATATTTAGGCTCATAAAAACTATCACCAATGTGTTAAGGGTTTTTTTTTGCAATTTGCAATAACACATTAGTTTAACCCATTAATGCGCAAAACGAGGATTTTGCGCACGCAAGTTCAATTGTACGATTCGAATAGCAAATTGGGGCGATTTTCTTACAAATTCGTATATAAGGGATTTTTGAGGATGCTCTTTCAGAATCTGGCATTTGTTTTGCATAAAAAATTCAAAAACATTATTTTTTGTGTTTTTTCAAAAAAGTGCTGATTTTTTTTAGTCATTTTTCTTTTCAAAGTCGATTATCTTGACGTTGCTGTTATTGAATGATCATATAACCACCAGAAATTGTGGTCCGAATGTCTAAACTTTCTCAAATCATAGTTGTGAAAGTAGTTTTTTGCTTTAGTTTTTGCAAAATGGTAATTTTGTACAGCAATGTAATAAAAAACTTCGCGATTGTTTTACACGAAAAGGATCAACTTTACAAAAAAAATGTATACAACAGAAAATGCTTCAAATTAGTCAAAGAATACATGTAAATTTTTTCAGAATTGTTTGGACTATTTTTGGTTTTTTGGATTTGGCCAATTTTTGACAAATCCAAAAAAGTCCCGAAAAATTCTGAGAAAAATTCACAATTATAAGCACTTTTTGTCATATAAAATTTATTCGTATTATTGATCGTTTTTGAGTAAAAATATCACCAAGTTTTTTTATGATGAAATTTGGTGATATATTTACTCAAAAAGGATCAATTATACGAATAAATTTTATATGACAAAAAGTGCTTATAATTAGCCAAAGAATACGAGTGAATCTTTTCCGAGTTTTTTGGGACATTTTCGAATTTTTATCGCTCAGCTGTCGAAATGTGTAGTTATAGAATTTAAACAAAATCAAAAATGTTATTATTAAAGATATTGGCTTGTAAATAAACAAATTTCATAGCATAACAGATCTTCGTAAGTAATATATTTGATTTCTTACTAAGTATTGCAGCAAATAACAATAGTTAGCGAAAAATCGAGTCTAACTAAAGAGATAAAACCGCTAAATATTTGTTCAAAACTAAAAATTTAAAGTGAGCCATCTCGGCGCATTACTTCTGATAGTCAATTAAATTAACAGAGAGTATCAAATCAGAATAAATTAGTATAATTAAGCATTCTAATTCTAATCAAATCCAAATAATACACAAGAGATTTCTTTGTTATCTGAATACCGCGTATTAAAGCTACTGTCTGACGGTTGAGGTTATTATGGTTATGATTAAGTTATTATTACTTGACTATCATTCTAAATGAGTGTTATCTTAATTTAGAAAATAATTCTCAATATATATAAACTTGACCTCTATTATTTCATATTTAAATGAAGTGCCACAGGTGTCAATCTTCTGACCATTATTTATACATTATATAAATAAACATATTGAATAAGAATCTCTAGATTTTAATAAAAACAAATTACTGCACGTTTTTCTAGCATAAATAATTGGGGGAAAACACAACTCAAAACAGCAATAAATCAAATATATCACCTGAAACACATCACAGAGATATTTATGTAAAAAAATCTTCTTCAACTACGCATTAAAAAGTTTATAAATCGCTTAGCGATGTATTTATTGCTTCTTTCTTTCCGCTTGAAATCGTAGATTTTGTGTAAAAAAAGTGCTAAAATTTCTTGTTTATCCCGCGCAAACCCGTAAAAATTAGCAAAACAAATTTGCGGGCATCAACAGTCTGGGGAATTTCTCACGGATGGACTACTTCCTATCCAAACTACTGTCGACACGTCCATCAGACTTGTTTTGTGCTCAACTTAAGTTTGTTTGATTTTTGAGACGTTGAACGGTCGCAGATGGAGTCTCAAATGACTTTATCTTTTGGCGATACACTCCATAATCAAAAAAAAAAATCCACGTCCTCGTAACTGAGACGGGGTAATCTTTAAGAATTTTGATTATGCAACTGGTTACATCTAGTTGAGGAGAAGCACTTTCCTGATAAGAAAAGTGTGTGAACTTATCAATCAGACAGAGCGGAGCGACTTACAAAAGCTGTTTTGATGATGAACCTCAATCTGGCTGATGTTGCCTATTTGTTTATATCGCGCCACAGCTGTGGGAGTCACTCGGCATCGAATGAGGTCAATAAGCAAATTAATCGTTAAGCGGGCGGAAAAATTACGATAATAATCAAAATGAAAGAAGCGGGGTAAATGAACATTTCTCCCCAAATTAAATCTTCTGTCTTCGTATTTCTCTGAAGAAAAGCAAAAATTTTGACTCATCTTGTTTTTTTGTTAACTCAACACTCACTCCATCGTCAATCTAATATTAATTTTTTTATTTTGCTCCCCTCTTGAATTATTTTTATTTTTAACATTTTTACAATCGAACGCACGCCTCACCGGCTGAATTTAAAATAGAGTCCGTCCGATTAATTTATTCAAATGAGATATTTTGTGGCAGATTTGATTATTGTTCCGTGTGTAGAAAGCGGATGCCGCAAGGTTCTCTTCTTCAAGACGGCACCGCGAGTACACGTTTTTTCCGCGTGTCGTACCAAAACAATCCTCACCCAAATTGTAAAATTGAAAATAAAAATTATATTCCGGAGAAAAAATCCGGAAAAGTCTAGTTTGGAGCTAAGTATAAACAAATAGACAGAAAACATTCCAAGTGGGTGGTGTTGTGCAAAAGTTCTTTTCTTCCTGGATTAAATCATCGCAGTACGATCGTAAACATTTTTTTAATGGGGGTCAAATTTTGCACTTTTTTTACTTCTTTCCTCTTTTAACTTGCAAATTTTTTTAAGGTTTTTATTATTCCCCTGGTGGGAGGAATAATGAAATTAGAACAGCACGTGTTGCAAGAATGAATATTAACAATTTTTGATGAGAACGTGGCAATTTTGTTTAACAATTTCTTTTGATAGCTGAGAATAATTGTATACAATGCGCAGAATTTTTTTAATAGCCGACACGCTTTTAACTTTATAAATTCTGATATTTGTACGTATACTAACTATTTTACAAAGTTATTAGATACTTGATAGTATTTTGTACAAAACCAAAAATCTTATAACTGAATTACATGTAATTTTACTTATTTCAGCTATTAAAAAATAAAACGCATTTCAACTAATGTAATTTGCTTAAGAATCTTTACAGGGAATTTAGCTAGACCAAATGACATGATTCAAATCAAATTCACTGATTTAGGCCAGGGTATTAAAATGTTGATCTTGCGAAAATAACACAAACTTGCCTTGACTTATACTTACAAGGAGAAGGCACCTATTCGTCATCACCGATTTCGCTCAAATTTATAGCACATGTAGGGCTTGGCAACAAATGAAAGTACCCGAAGTGGGAACTCCAGATGGCCACGCGTTTATAAAATAATAGTATACAAAAATTTTCACACGGCTCTAAATTCCATTCATTGTAGCACACTCCCAAATCAGCGGCGAACACTTGGGCTTGGGCTTGGGATTCAGAGGTCACGGGTTCGAATCCCAGCGTGGGGATGCTTTTTTTCGGATTTTTCCCAATTTTTATAAGATTCGAGGCCGCAAGTGAAGTGATAAATTTTTTATTTGATGTGAAATCGACATATTAATGAGTATGCTCCTAAATAAAACGTATTCAATTGAAGATACTTTGACCATTTTTCATGATACCATATACAAGTATGAATAAAGCATTACATTTAATGGAAAAGAAAAAATAACTCAGTTTTTTCTAAGAAATGTTAAATAAAGCTTTACGTTTTTATTTGAACCATGTTACAAAGAAAAAATTCCTTTGATATTTTTGATAAGTAATTGAGAGAAAAATAAGAAAAACAGCTCAATGAAAAACATGAAGTTCAAAGAAGCAGAGATGATTCTTCTTAAGCAATCAAAATACCTTTCAAACTGCAATCTTTTCTTTTTCATTGTATAAAGTGGAATTAGAAGCAAGCGCGTTGGACGATAGTAAATTATTATTTGTATTCCCATTACCTGTACATCCAAAGGAAATAACTAGTTAAAACAAATGTAAACGCAGTTTAAATCAAATTATTTTACGTTTAAAAAGGTTCCACAGCATTTTTCAACAAAAGGATTGCTTTTAATGGCAGAATCGAGCTTTAGATGCTAAAGTAAATAAATTGGCTATCAAGTTTTTTATCATTTGCGAATACATTATCAATCCTCTTATTCGGCAACTTTGCCTAGCTTAAATAATAATAGAAAAAGATTAGCTAGTTTTAGTTTGGACAGTATAGTGTAGTGTAGAACAAATTATAATTCATTATATTTTTGCACACTTTTTACCTCAATGTTTAATAACAATACTATATGTAATACATAGTAACTTCTTTAACTAAAATATCTAAGGTGTAGGTAGGGATAAAAATAAATAGGAAAATCGGAACTCTTTAATCTTAAAAATCCGCTGAATAAATATGTATACTATATATGTTGCGATAAACAAAAATAAAATAATGATAATGCCGTGAAGACACAGAATTAAAACTAGCATTCTCAAAATACCACCTACTAATTTTCATGCAAAACTCAGTAAAGTTTATATCTTGATTTTCCGACATTAGTATTTTTGATATTCCATATTTAGTGCACGAGGTTTCGATAACTGTCTGAATTATTCAGATCAATTATTTTTCTGATGATGAAATACGAAATGTTGATTAATAAATTAATTTATTATTCCTCACTTATCAAGAAAATGCAAATGCAAAAATGACCACCGATTACAAAAAAGAAAAACTCTACTAAATTATCTGCTAAACCAATTGCTTTGACCCAATTTCTGTGCGTCACTTAAACCGTGAAAAGACAGCTCTAAAAGTCTCATAAAGTCGTATAAAACTCAGAAAGTCAGAAGCGGGATCGTGCAAAAAACATTTTAATCTTAAAAATGAAGAAAAGTGTCGTAATTTGAGCTTTATCGCCCCCTGCCCTCTCACATCCGCGAGTCGGTTCTTTCTATCTTGCGGTGGCCGAGAGTGCGCTAGCTCACTTTTAGTGCAAAACACTTTGAAGGTAATTTTCGTCCGCGGTTTATACTCGTTAGCATTTGCGCGGCTCAGCTCACCTTGCGCAACCATGCGAAAAATTAAATGTAATTCGCCGCGCCAGACAATCTGGCGCGACTATGGGACTTTGTACTATTAGTAGATACACCTGGCCCCGGCCCCGGCCCTCGCTATGCTCGCTACCGAATCATATCTGTCTGAAAAATGATGAAGATTTCTCATTCAAATCTTCTATTTACTCTGGCGAGTTGATTTTAATTAAGTGAAATGACATAAAAAAAATCATACTCGCACACGTGACGAACCGCGAACCGCACAAAAAAATATTAAGAGAATATAAAGACCAAAAAATGAAGACATCAGTCCGCGAACTCAAAGCTGAGCGGGGGTCGGCTTCTGGATGCGGGTGATGTGTTCGCTATTTTCGCTTTTTTCGTATTAAGATAAACAACTCATTGTAGTGCGTTCATATTTCGTCGGGTTTTAAATTTTTCCTCAAAAACATATGGCTGCGAGTATACATAATTAGAAGATACTGGCGTCGTAAAGTCTCTGTGTGATCAGCGATTCTTGCTCCGGTATATGTAAAAAATTGTTTGTTACAATTAAGCGATTTTTCCAAGGTCTCCTTGATTTTTTTTACAGATTAGAATTCTAGGAAGTAAAGGGTAAAAATATATTCCCAATTTTTTTAAATTGCAATATACGTTCTCAAAATATAACAGAAATTTGGTAGAATTTTTACTACCGCATTTAAATTTTCAACATCATGTCTATCAAGTTTTGAGCTACTGTCTGTCAGGTTTCTTGTTTATTTACTTTGAGTTGACGTAAAAAGTATTAAGCCATTTGCGTTAAAGTTTATTTATTTTTTTTATTTTCTTTTAACCATCAGCTCAGTTCAAACTACAAACAGCAGATATAGCAAATATAACCCTAAGGGTAGAACAAAATTAGGAATGATTGCTTTTGCATTTACCTGTGAACCGATTCTGTTGAAACTTGGCACATATATGTAGTTCTGGTGACACTACAACATAATGGCGATCTGGAATTAATCTAACAATGGAAACGGAAGAATTAGTAGATTTTAGCCACAAAAAATTAAAAAATAAAAACTTTTTAACAACAAATTAAATCGACGAAAATCAAAATTAGTAACTTACATTAGTTTAGGAGCTTAGTTATTAAGACTAAAAAGGTTTATTTGCTTTTTCGCTTTTCAGTTTCTTTTTTCGTCGGTTAAATTTTTGGTTAAAAAGTTTTTATCATCTTTGATATTATTGTATTGAAAGAACCTATGTATTTTTACTATCTAATATGGGAAGAAATTGGAAACCTCATGAATTATATTTAAATCTATCTATCCTACACTATCAATATACTAAGCTATCTACTATTACAATTACTAGCTAGAGGCTGACTAAAGTTGTCGGACTTTGGAGAATGCTCACACTTTTTAGAGACAATTTTAGTAGCAGACCACTAATTCTAAGTCTGCCATGAGGTGCAAACGTTTAGTGGAGTGGTGCCAAGGAAGATTACTAGTGTGCTTTTATATATGAGCAGTTTATTGTCCAGGCTTAGGGTTGATTTATGACTAATAAAAGAGTATACTATTCTGGTCAGTATATTCATCTTTTGGATAGTTTGCGCGATCTGAGTTTTATAGGTTAGGGTTTTATATATTGTTATGCCTAAATATTTAACATTTTCGGAAAACATACTTTCAACACAGTTTATTTTAAGATTTCGCTTTTATCTTTTTAATAACACAACATACTATTTACAGAAGATACATTTTTGTATATTAATTTATATTACAATTATATTATTAACCTTTTCGCTACCAGCGTCACATATATGTGACGATCCGATTTTCTTTCCTGAGCCTAGCGTCACAAATATGTGACGGGTATTCATTATCAGCTTATACAATTTTTTGTACTACATCATGCCGCATACAGATGGTTTATATTAGTCCTGCAGTCCTGTGACACTTAACGTAATGGCACCAAATACCGGCCGGCTACCTAAATCCGGCCACTTGGTTATTTAATAAATATCTATGCGAAAACTAAATGTAAATTCATTTTTACTAGTAAAATATATAAATTAATTACTGTACTTGTAATTAGTTAAAAAATAATAATAAAATTATTTTTTGTTAAGCGAAAAAAAATTATTAATGTGGTCGAAGGTTAGATTTTGCTTCAATAGATCAATGAAATGCTAAAAATCGATACTTGAAAAATGAGAAATGTTTTTGTATCATCTCAATAATTAATTATGATTTTGATAATTATTCTAGACTCATATATTCTTTAGTTATGTAATAATCTCGGTATTAGTATCAGTACGAGATAGTGGCCGGAGTTAGGGTCCTAGTCCAACAATGGCAAGCTTTTTATTAAAAATTAATTTTAAATATACCAACGACAAAATAAACGAACGGGAATAGTTTATTATCGTTCAGAATCGTTTTCTCATATTGAAACCACTAACACAATTGAAATAAATGTTCCTATTAATTCAATAACAATAAATAAATGTAATCAATCCTTAAATGGCCGGTATTCGGTGCCATTACGTTATGTGAATCGGTTTGTAAAATTACTAATTTCACTGATTTAGAATGTTATAAATATATCCCACAAAAATTAATGACAATTGGTATCATATTTAAATTATAAAACGTCTGGGCTGTGGTGGCGGTTTTTCTTCTGACGCTCTGGTAGCGAAAAGGTTAAATTAAAAGTTCTCTTGTTACGCACTGTGAAATCAACATGTTCTGGCGTACCTTAAGGTGGAAATTCTATGTTAATTTGCAACTGAAAGTTTTTAGGGTCACTAATTTAGCTTTAAATCATACTGAATCAAAATTTAGCTTTAACTCATACTGAATGCAAATTTAAAGCCCTACACTCGGTAAAGAAGGTAAAAACACTTTAATCATTTTCCTTTGAAAATGTATTTCGTATAAATGCGAAAATCAGAATAGGGCTCTTATTGGACTGAATTGTACTCAAAAACTTAAGAATTTTTCTTTAAATTTTTTTGTTATAAGGCAGATATACTTCAAAAATAATAATTAAGGTTATAGTAATATGGTGTTTTCAAAGAAGATAATATTTAAAGGTAAGATATCACAAACTCATGTAATAAATATAGCAAGAACTCTGGTGGAACTCAAACATTGTAAGCCAAATCCTGATACCCCTAAATACCTACTTTCATGGAAATTGGGCTTAAAGTACATTGAAAGTAGTCTCATTTTAAGTATAATGTAAGCAATGTTAAATATATAATAAAATTGAAAGAGTTACATTTTATAAAGCCCATCCGATACTTTTATAATTCCGCCATGTGACGTAGCCTTATATTAGCATGGAATTTTCAATTGACGTAAGGTTTAATTATGAATCAATTTATTAAAATCGAAATGAGTCAACAGCATGCTACATATCATTTTCTCACAGTTCAAATTACTCTGAGCCCTGTTTTATCCCATTGAGTTCATGCAGTATAAAAAGCCTCCCACTAAACTCCACAACTATGCTCACCGTGGCATAAAGTTAGCTAGGAAACATCGGATCGCGTGACTTTGGTAATTTCCATTTTTATGCTGCCTGGTTAATGCTCTTTGTAATTCTGAAGTTAGTCATTAAAATTCTATTGGGAGGGCTTGAACTTTGAACAACAGTGTAGAGAATTAAAAAAAGAAAAATAAACTCGGGTGATACGCTTACGTGCAAGGGATTCCCAGAACTTTGAAAATAGCCCCACCAATAAGAGCAATGACCATAATTTCTTACTTTTCTTAATTTAATATTGCAAATCCTCTTTGCCAATTTCTTCTTGCCTAGCCCCAGTAGTGTAAGTGACCTTAACTCACTTAATTTTTTCCAAGAATTTCATTAAACTGACAGAAGTTTAGACGAGTTCTGGACGGGTGGCATTTCTTTAATCTTTGCGACCGCATCAAATCCATTGATTGGCATCTCACAAACTTTGGAAGATACTTTTTATCTGAAGTCATCCACACCGTCACTTCACTATACATATGCTATATAAAATCTGTTGCTATAAAGTGAGGAGTTTGAGATGATCGTCATCTTTATGATTATGATGTCGTGTCGTGTGTGGGATCTTATTCCCAAGGGAAGTTACAGCATTTTTTCTACATTATTCGTTTTCATTCATTCTGGACGACTTCAGATTCATTGCCATTTCCTCGTTACGATGAGAATGAATTGGGCTTTCTTAGGGAATTACGGACGTGAGGCGTTTAGGAGAGTACTTCGGTATTAGAGGGCCCAACCTAATTTGATATTAATGAAATTATTAAATTATGCCTTTGAAGAAATGAGATTTGAATTATTCCTATCTTTTATTACTTTTATTATTTATTAGAGCAAGAGAAATAAAATATTAATGCTGTTATAACTAACGATAAATATTATATAGAGTGAACTCGAAATGTTGACCTAGAGCAACTGCGATTCACTGAGTAAATGCATATATTTTTTGCCTTCTTTTTTTTTTTTTTTTTTGTCTGCATACGAACATTCATATATTATACAAGCTGAGTTACCCGGGTTGGGTTACTACCCATCGTTCATTTAATTATTTATTATAAAGAAAGAATTCAGAATTCAAAAATTCACTTTCTTCAGCCAACTACTGAATTCAGCTTAATGTGAGGAATTGATCTAGATTTGGGAATTTTTATTTGATATTGCTTAAGAAATACCACCTTGATCAAAAAGTTTCAAAGAAACCACCGTGTTTTGCTGTCAGTCATCCGATTTGAGTTTTGTTTTTGTAAGGTGACCATATCTGTCATTGAATTTCCCGCCAAATTGCAGCTTTGTAGCTTCATATTTGTAAAAGTGACGCCATCTTTAATACATTTGTCTCCGTGCGTGTTTCGATTTTTACAACTTTGCGTCAACGAGTTTTTATTAAATGTTTCGTTAAAAACGAATTCAACGGTGCGAAGATCTTGGATATGTAGGAGAAGTTGTTCGGCAATGATACTCTATCGAAAACAAAAATTTATGTTTGCCACGAACGCTTCAAAGGTGGGCTTGAGTCCATCGAGGATGATGGACGTAATGGCATCCATAAAATCAAAGAAATTATTGCCAAATACCACAAATTGGTTAATGATTTGGGCTTTAAACGTTTCGCTGCAAAGCTGGTGTTTCGAAGATTGGATTAAGCGCTGGCATAAGTGCGTTGCAGTTGATGGAGAGTAATTTGAAAAGGAAAACATCTATTTTGATGAATAAACTATAATTTTTAATTTTCTGAATAAATTCCTGAAACTTATTGATCAAGGTGGTATTTATATGAAGTCTTGTTTAACACTCTTTATCTTCCACGTACGCTAATTGGCATTCTAACCTCAGCGTTGAATAAAACGCTCGGTCGATACAGTTTAAATTACTTTATAGAATAACTATCGCCACGATATCGAGAATAAAATGTATGCTAGCGCTCGTCATATTTCCACTTTCGTGATATAATTATGGTAAATTTTGCTTGATAAATTGGGAAAATTATTTAAAATAACTTCAAAAAAAGATACGGTGTCTTCTTTTTTGGAATCTCGACTTGGAGATTAAAAATAAAAAGCCGTAGTTCCAAAATGATTGAAAAACGCTTCTTTAATAAATTACACTATTCAGCAATTGGTTGTTTTGTTAAGCTGAATTGTTTCGAATGTAGAAACTCATTTACCATGCATAATAAAAAATTAATTGCTATAAAACTGATGAATATATGTAGTTCCTGCAGTTCTCAATGTACTACTTATTGTTATCAAATTGTTGCGAAATTACGTAAAATTGAGATTGTGACAACATTTATTAGGTTAAGTATTCAAGTTTATCCCTTTTAGATAATGCCCAGCTTCTAATGGTATCAAATTGCTTTAAATTTAGAAATGATATACCTGAAAATTGAGGAATGATTGCCAAAAAAGCTACTTAAAGATGTGCGGAAACATAAAATCACCTTAGACCTCTCAAGGAAAGGATATTGAAATTGAAAGTTTTTTCCCACATATGATTCGAAAATAAACATGTAAGTATGTACTTACTATATTATATCCTATTTTCAAGAATTTAGCTTAACTACATAGAGTAACTGCTGAATTGCACAATCAGCTGCAGATCCAGTATCCGTAGTATTAATGTATTTTAATTTTAAATAGCTGAATGTTTCGTATAGGGTTCTTATAGGAATTACTTAACTATCCCTAGAATTGATAAAAACATCCGTTTTAATTTTATATATTTTCGTACGTTCAATTCAACTAAATAAGATCAATTGCTGAATTGCGCAGTGAGCTTCCATAAAAATAAAATTACATAGAGGTAAGAGGTAGAGTCTCAGAGACTTCGCAATGTTCTAAATCTAGATGGCAAATATTGAATTGACCCTTTCTGTCTCTGGCTAGGGATCCTAAAAATTTTTATAGAGGAATGGGAGAGTGATATTTTTGAATTTTTTTGTGAGAGTCCGAATTAAAAGGGCTAAACTCTCTCAGATTTTGATGTAAAATTATATATTGATAACCCGAATCCAGAAAAGAAGAACTTTCGAAAAAAACACTTCTCTTTTTGACACATCCTTCCATGCAGGGAAAAGGAAAACAAATTTCACTTACCCCATTGAGTGATTTATCGTTGAATAAGTCTTTCAAAATGTAATAAACAATGTATCGGATTTTTTTTAATTTTAACCATTTAGTCTAGATGGGTGTAGCAGCGGCTAAATGTATGGCAATTGACTGCGAGGACATTTTGTCGTGATAAATCAGCTGTTACTAAAATTTTAAACTGTTTGAAGACTGTTTTAAATTGTCTGTTAGTCTACTTTAAATTCAGCCTTTTTCGCTAACCTCTGTACCAAAATTCGCAGTATTAAACTAAACTTAACCCAATGTTTTACATTGTAATCCCTGTTTTTAAGATTTTTTAAGATTATACTGTTCAAGGAATTTTTTGAACGATATTATTATATTTTTTAACCTTGCAAGTGGCGTAAAATAAATATAGAGATATTCTCTTTCAAATTCGCTATCAAGTGACTATCAACACTTTAACGAAAAATTTAGATTGCCTTAATGTATTTTGTTTGTTATTGGTAGCAAATTTTTTAGCCGGATTCGTACTATTGATAATTTTCATGAAAATTAGATAAATGTGTCAATAAGTTGAAATTTTTATTATTTATGATCCACTGTAGTTTTATACAAAATCTAAAAAATTCAGGAATATAGGTCTTAGTAAGCAAACCTACTTTCTGACAAATTTAGAACATCAGTTTTCATGGAACGTACTAACAAGGTTACTATTCTGGTAGTAACTTGACGTAACCCTACTTGGACGCGTTTCAATACGCATTTGACCGCTTATTTTGTTTGTTTCAAAATTGCTACCGAAACTTGTTATTACTTGCCAGGCGATGAACTGCGTCACTTCCGATATCAAAAAGTGTCTCAAAAAACGCTAAATATCACGTACAAAATTGTGATAGGAAGATTGCATTTTGGCACGTTTTTGCTTAGTGTCTTGTTAACCTTTAAAGTACAGAACAAGACAATAAATATTTTTTGCCCCCGCAATTAGTAAGATACGAACGACATCGCTTATTCACCTCAAGTGAGAGATGTGAGTAATTTAATTATTAGGATATATCCGCATTTGCGAGTTCATTTCCTTACGAATGGCAGCTCAAGGGGCTTTATTTATTTATTTTCTTGTCTCCTGATCTGCAAATCGTGCCTTGAATGCTCCTATTTTGTATCTTGGCAATTTAATTAAATGGGTCAGAAAGCTGCTCTGGGTGCTATCTTTTCACAGCCAAAGAGATTGCCGCGCGGTGGTCTGTTCAGATACTTTTGCAGGTGAGTCATCAAGACAATGGGGCCACCTTTTTGTCGTCGAGGCGTTGGTGCTCCACACCGAAGCTCAGCCGACTGCATCATTGTGTTAGGGGATCTCGCTCAATCTGAGTGCAGCAATTAATTTTCTGTAGTGCAACTTATGCAGCTCATAAATATCCCATGCAGTCTGAGCCGACGACTAGTCAGCTTTAAAAGACACCGTCCTCGGCGGTACAGTTTTATTGTTCTATTTTATTTTATTATTCCCGGCCCAAGGACTCTGATTAATTTTCCGCGTTAGAACCGAACTGATTTGAATTTGATTATCAGTGTGCTGCGGCTTCCGGCAGACTTTTCTTTGGCGCTACAGCCAAGATTGAGTTTCATTCGCTGGCACTTGGGGAAATTGGACTTTGTCTTTTGCCATTGCTTCAATTATTTTATTGGCACCGTTTCGGTTCGCTTTTGCAATTCTTCTCGCGATCGTTACCTTCGCGCTCTCAAGCTCTAGGCCCTAAGCAATCAGCAGCTTGTTGCGCGATGTTCAACAAGTTTTTGTTAATTAGCTAAAAAGAGCCACGAAGGACTCTCATGTCGGAAATTTTCTTTTGACTAAAATTCAAGCAAGACAAGGTAACAGAAGGAGAAGGTCGGAACATAGAAATGCATTAAATTTATTAACTACACAATTTAAATGTAATTGAACGGATAAAATTCTAAATGTTGCGCAATCGTGTTTAAAGATGCGCAACATTTTTTATAATAGTGCAATCATTTATTAAAGTGACGCAATTGGCATAAATTCAATAATTCAGGGTTTAAAATTTTAATTGACTAAAAGAGCGAACACAAATTTTATTCAGCCACTTATTCAGCTATTGTGTGTTACACGCGGCTGAATGTTAATATAAAAATTCGATAGCAAAAAAATAAATTCTAAAACATGAGTCTATTACCCTAAAAATATTCCATATTTAACCCGGGTTTTTTATTTGTTTATATACTTGCGCTAAAACATATTACTAATCGCCCAAAAACCTGGTTTAGAAGCCGTATTTACAAAATTAATTTGTTTACCTTTATTTAGCCTCAACTGCTTAACCGGAAAAATTATTAAAAATCGTAGAAAAGTGCAATTTATCCCAAATTTGTTTGTATTTATCTACATATTTACTTGAGCTAAAACACATTACTCAAAGCCCAAAAACTTGATCTGCTCTTCAAAAATTAGGACAGGTTTTTCGTAAACAAAAAGTTTATTTTTAATATCCTATTTCATATATCAAAAACTATTAATAATTTTGGAATTTTTTTTTTTTAGATAAATGCGGAATTATTTTTCTTTGGAAAAACGTTTCCGAAATGTAGATGTATGAATTTGGATCGCCAAGACCCAGACCCAGATTATACTTCTAAGGTGTTAGGCCTGACCTTGAAGACCGAAGTATGATTCATAATAGAACATGTTGTTATTTTTTATCAAACAAAATTCCTCTCTGCTACTGTCTTACTAATGTTCTTAGAACTTTGAACCATATATCATTTTTTCGTGACGACATTCAAATTTGGCTCATTGGCTGTCTGGGGACGGTCAGGAAAAAAAGGCAATACATTTTATAGAACCATTTATCTTCCAAATCTCGAAACGTACACGTGCGACCGTCTCCGTCACAATATAGAATAGAAAAAAAAAATAGCCAATGGGAATAATAAAAGCAAAAATAAGAATAAAAATCTCATACAATTTACAGGCTTAAATTTTCAAGGGTTTTATTTTAGTCGATCAGTGAAGAAGTGGCCAACCGCAAAGTCACTGAAATGAATTGCCGTCGTCTCGCGATCGACCGCTGCGGGGGAGTAAGAGGCATCAGGCGATTGATGAGCTCTGCTGTGCCAATGCTTGATAATAAATTTTATATCTATCGATTCCAACTGAAGCGCTATTCTGGCCGCTAGAGAATCACTTGTCGGCGTTTAGACCACACGTTTTCGCGCGCGCCTACTTTTTTAGTTCACGGTCACTCCGCCGACTCCACAGCCGTTCGGCAAAGTTAGGCTGGGCGGTTTAAGTCTGCGACGCATGCGCGTTCCAATTTGTAATCCGGCCGGCTAATGGGAATTATTTATGTGGATATATGCAAAGTTGTAGGAGGATTTTCCTTGCATTAGGCGCTAATTGTTCGCTTTTTAAAGAGAACGACGTAATACGTCAATATTTTGACGACAACGCGGTATTCATAAGGGGTTTATTGTTTATTATGGGACCCGAACCGAAGTACTTCCTGTTGTTTCGTGATTTTCATATTCATACTCTCATCCAAACAAAAATATTAAACAGTCAGCATCAAGCCCAACAGATGCCAGAGTGGAATTTTCCCTTCACACATGAAATTTTTTTTTAGATGCCATAAGTTATGTATTTGGCCTGGCTGCGAAATTATGTGGACCACACCACCACCGCTGCTGCTATAAATTATTCAGCTCCAAGAGAGATTCGCTTTGCGCGGTAAATTTAGCGACCATGCGGTCTAAATGACCGCCCGGTTTGATTGCGGTCTAGTTACGCAGTTAAACAAATTTTTGTTGTGAACATTCTTAATTTAATATTATCGAATAAATTACATTGTTCGTCAGCAATTTTAATGTCCCCTGCCCCTCCCCCCGTACAAAAGTTGATCAGTTTACGCAAGTTGGCATCAAATTAAAACGAGATGTCGACGTCGACTATTTTTTGAACTAATAAAAATTAAACCTGATACGTTGTTTTTAAATCAAGTTCTAAAAATTTATACCTAATTTTTTGCATTCTCAAAGATGAGGAATAAAAGGGAATGAATTCCTAAGCACATTATTTCGATTAAAAAATTTAAAAGAACCTCCCAATAAATATATTTCCATACATTCTCCCTGTCAAAAAATAAAATATGCTAAAGTATAGTTTGTGGGAAACGAATTCAAAATTTTGTAGTCACTGTTTTTTGTTTTTTTTTTATAAAAGGGTTCACAAGCTATCGCTTTGGTGTTTTTTTTTTTTTTTTGGCAAATTCAACAGAAGATTCTTATTTAGCATCAGTTGATCACTTCATTTTTTGAGATCACACTTCTGGAGATTCAATTAAAATTTGAAATAAAATTAGAAATTGATTTATTAGTTCCCGAGATATTTTAGGAACAGTTTTTAAAAATGTAAAGAAATCGGCCATCGACTGGTTTCATTTTAAAAATGCTATAAAATAAACATCTTTCAATATTTGTTCAAATTTCGTGGATTTATTGAAAAGAGTAAACCTTCCAATTAATTATGGATTTCATTTAAATGGTTCCCTCGACTGGCTTGTCAGTAAGCCAACCAATTTTTTTATTATATTTTCGATAGTTTGGGGCCCTATTTCACGAATAGCTCAATCAATATTGTGAGTTGGGCACGTTACGCCATTTCGAACCATAGCTCTCACCCAAGTCCAATTCCTTAGTCATTTGGGCCTTTTAGGAGAATTATCCCAGGTATTTATGCAGAATTCTACTTCAGCTTTCTTTCTCCACAAACTTGCGTATAACCGGTTTTTCAGTTTAGTTCGGTTTAGTTGAGTTTTTAATATTTCCCAACGTTGTTCAAGCGTAAATCTATTCATTTCGTACTCCGACGATATAATACTTCGTTTATGTTAATATTTTCAGCGTGAAAGATCTGTCTGTGTTAAAATAACATGTAATATAAAAAGAAAAAAACAGATGACCCACCCTCTAATTTCGAGAAAAACGCCTTTAAAGTTTTGAACCACCTTGCGATGCGAGTACGTGTCTTTCCAAGGCTGTAACTTTGTAAATTTTTGGAATTTTTTAATGAAATTTCCAGGGAATATATGTAGTTCAAAGGTTGTACAATCAGAAAAATCGTTTTTTTACCCACCTTAGTGTAAACGGCGATGAATTCACTCTAGTCCGAGCAGCGCTCTGTTTTCCAGGTGCTAGCTTATAATATTGATTACTGAAAACAATAACGAATTTGATTATCATATTAAGCAGTTCATAATTAAGTGCGTAGTTTTGGGGCATACAAATCATGCCGGCGATTACCAAACTATGCACGAGCTTTCAACGATATTATGCAATGAATCACCGGCGCGACACGGTCTGTTGCGCAGAAAAGGGAAACCGCAATAAAACTTCTCAGACCCCAAAAGCATTTATTTGCTTCTGTTTTTGTTTGCCGCGTCTTTCCGCAGCTTTCTTCGCGTGTTTGTGCCTGTACGATGCGATTTGAGCCGGTGCGCTATGACCTTGAAATATTCTCACACTTTGCGCGTGGAAAAGAGCCGCGAAGACGCTCCAAACCTCAATTTCAGTGATGAAAGAAGCTGTTATACGGTGCGGTTATGCTTATGTGTGGGAGTCATTACATAATCTTTCACTCCCAGCATTTGATAAGAAAACACAGCTGAGTATGTACGAGAACAGGGTGATTGCAAAGTAAACAATAGCAGCAATGACTAGACAGTCTTCTTAAGAAATTACACGCGCATTTTTCCAGATGAAGTAAACTTGGGGCCGGCCGGTGAGACCGATCAACACGTGTTGATCAGCTTTTTCACCCTGACAATGCCGTCTCACACGTCGTAAAATTTAATAGCCAGTGGCGAATGTATTTCATCGTTTTATGACTGACTTTGACTGGTAGCGCGGAAGTTTTTACAGCCCGGAAGAGTTTTTACTAGCGAGGGGCACATTCTTGAGAACGAACTTACGCGAACTGGGAAACGCTTAAACGCTTTAATTTGGATTAAGCTCGCTCTGTGTCGATATGATAACATAAGTCACCTTCGATTTGACTACAGACATTACTTTGTAACAGCTGTGGCGATAAGAACTGGGGTTAAATACGCAAAGGAAAAATCCACTAGGGTTAGGGCACTCAGGAGATTTTATTAAATAACACATAATTCAACATTGTTTTGTAGATTACGAATTCAGATAGTAAAATGCTCTGTATTATCAAAGTGTTGAGGGCATTTTTATTACAGAAATAAGAAATGCTCTGTAACTTAATAACTTAGGCAATTATTATTCTAACAGTCACCTCAATTCAGCTTAATTGACTAATTATATTATATAAAGCATGTTTTTTAAAGCGCGTCAGTACTTTAAATTTAAATAAAACCATAAATTTTCCAGTTGCATAGCGCATCTTATCAGTCAAAGTTTTGATCAATTTTTCTAATGTTGACTTTGCAATGCATCCATCAAAGCTGGTTTATCAGAATATACAAGATACCTCACATATCGCCACAAAATATTGTATAAAAAGTCCAGCGGTGTCCGTAAGATTTTCTCCAAATTGTCTTTTCAATAAATTGATTATTTCGGTCACTGTATGACACGTAGTGCCATCCTGTTGAAACCACAAGTCATCTACATATGGGCTATTATTGGGTTCACAAAATTCACGAAGTACTCTAAAAATTGTTATAACTGAGGTCTGAAAGTTATAGTTTTATAGTTATGAATTTTTAGCCCTATTACAGTATATTAGCTAATTGGTTTCGTGAAAATTACGACATTAAAAAAAGTTTGATACCGATCTAATAAATATATGTCGAGATCTCCGAAAGAATATCAAAAAGTACATAATTTAAGGTACATATTTGTACAATTTTTTTATGAATAAATAATGAAAAATGTAGAAAATATGGCTCTTCGCCCAGATCGATTTTTTACATCACTTGCAGTGAGAAAGATATATCCGAAACCACTCATTTGGAATTATCAAAGGAGATTTTGTAAATGTCTAGAAGTTTTTAATGAGAGCTCCGATTTTTTTGAAATTTTATGAAAATAATCTAAGGAAGATATGCTTTAAGAAAATATATCGATTTTTTCGACCTACCCAACTAAAGCGTAACACCTTAATGGATAAAACATTTATATGCAACTCTAAGTTTTTGGAAATTTGTGGATTATTGACTTTCATATCTTCCCTTTATGCAAATACATAGGTATAAAATAGATGTTAATTACATATACGACACAGCGCATTTTTAATTAGTTCTTCGTAAAAGATTTAGAATAGACAAATACTAGACAAAATCAGAAAGACAGATGAACAGATAGACAGACAGACAGATGAATAGAAACAATTTTTGTTTGAAACGAACTAATCAAAAAGGAATTTTTAAATCGGAGACAAAAATTTGTTTAACCTTCAGACCACCAGTCTACAATTTTCAAAATATTAAATTTTGTTGGTTTAAATTTTGCTTTAGGATCATAAAACATGCTCCATTTTTAAAAAAACGCTATTTTTCGATTACCCTATATACTTCAAAGGCAAATCTTATCTATATAATAAATTTTCCGAAATTCACATTTATTTCGAGGATGCTTTAAGATATCTGCGATTTAAGATTTGTAATCTAATTGTATATTTTGTACCTGCACTTTAATTTTTATTTTAAGAAAAACAATGTACACTATTGAAATAAATTTATCGTCATCTAAATATTCATTGATACTACGCCTCAATAAACGTTAATGCAAATTTTTCTTTTGTACCTGTTTAATTCACATTTTTATCAGAGAGCGTTATCGTGTAGTCAGCAGTTTGCCTTGAAGTCATGCTCATAATTGACGCCGGGATAAAATAACTAGAAAGAAACTGAATTTCTTGAAATTATATCATTGTTCTGCTGCATAAAATACTAATTTCCAGCGATTTTTATGGTCATTAACAGAAGGTGAAATTATTTTACAACAAGTTTTTATGGCATGAAAATAATTGGCCGAAGGCTTTTCGTAATCTTTCCGGTGAAAATACCTTTATCGAATGAAAAAGTTTTCTTAGTAAACAACTTCGATACGAATATAATTGATTTTAAATACATACATTGTAATAACATGAAAAATGTTCAAATCTCTATTGGTTTTTAATTTATTTTTCATTCATTTCGATGTTATTCCTTTCGAAATTTTATCCCATTCAAGAAAAGAAACCATTGAGGTACTTCCGCACGTGTTTTTCTAATCAATGGAAATTTTATTTTCTTGAATTTTATATCTAAATATTTTTTTCCTCTTAATAGAGATTCAAAGTACTTAAATATGTTCTGAGTATAAAATCCACCCGAGAGGTTTATAACATAATAATTGGGGATTAAAACTTATTCAGGAATTTGATGGTGGGTGGAATGAAAACGTCGATTAAAATCCAACAAAAAGATCGAGGAGAAGCAAAATAAGAACGAGGCTATTTTTGGCTAAAGATGGAGCTTATTAAATAAAATACGTTGGTTCGTTCTCATTTCGGTTGATATTGATATATTATTAATATTTTTACTAGAATTTTCTGCTATGTGTTGTTTAATTGGTTGAAAACATATTTTAATAAATTCACCAGAAATTCTAGTGCATTATGTATATATGTACTCGACTTGGCGGGGGCACTGCCGTGCCCCCAGATGTATAAAAATTTCTTCGCGAAATCCATTGACAATTCTTTTTGGCACCAACAATACCAAAACCCCTATTTGGTCAATTTCATAAAAAACCCTTGAAGTTGGAATTTTCAGATTCGAAATCATCAATTCTAAACCTTAGCAATCATTCAAAACATATCTTCGATTTTATATAATAAATATATAGTATTATTGATGTGGCTTAAGAAGATTAATTTTTAAAAAAAAGGCAATAATAGTAGGAGCACTTTTAGAACCAAAATGTGTACAAAATTCTATTATTTCAATATTCATTCCAGAATTTCTACAACTTCCGCATCAAAAACACAAAGTAGGCAGGCACCATAAAATTCCATTTCTTATTTTTTCTCCACATTCTCGAGCAGAACCAACGAAGTGGCAATTTAATTGCGTTTCAATTTAAATTCACGCTTTGTGAAAACTTAATTCGAATCTAAAATATGATAATGTGGCTTAAGCAGCAGCGTTTTTTTTCCACCTGCCCAAAAGGTCTGTTTGTTTTTTAATTGACTTTCCAATTCGCCCCAAAATTTACTTAAGCGTAAAATGTAGGCGTCGTCGTCGTGAGTGTCGTACTAAATCAAATTTTAGCGAACGAGCGAGTGCTCTTCTAGAGCTCTTCATAATCTTGAACCAAAATGTAATTATTGAAATTCAGAAGTAATTAAATTGAAATTGTTTTCAGTGGAGAACCGACAGACAGAACGGGGCCTAAAGTAAGCCACAACATCACTTGATGATTGAAAAGGTGGGAAACATTCGAACGTTTGTTTGATTTTGAAATAATTGCCAATTATCCGATCAAGCTTCGGTTAGATTAACACAAGTAAAAAGACAAATAGGAAAATGTTTTGCCACATGTTTTCTAAGAAAATATCTTTGAAGCAGGAACGTCGGATTTCTGCATTCTTCTAAGCGAACTATTGCACTGAATCATTTCAGCTAAATAGTGATAATTGCATCCTCAGAATCGGTTGGCATTTGCAATTGGAGACTCATTCTTCTTGAGGTCAGTTATGATCTAAGCGATAATAATAATAATTGATAGAGAAAAAAGGCTTTTCAATAAACGGTTTTAAATGAAACTCTAATCGTAAGGATGATAACATTATCTGATTATTTTACACTCTCAACATATTATAGGAATTTTTACGTTAGTAAAATAAACTCATAATCCAAATAAGCAATTAATTTACGTACAAACATTTATTTTTGAGATAATGCATTATGCAATTTTAAGTTAATGTTTTATGCATTTGATGGATACAACCTTTTTCCATTTTGGGAATATTTTCTACAAAGTATTTAAGTACTTAATTATAACGCAGATTATATTATACGTTGACGTATAGTTATTACATTGTTTGCTTGACCTTCCGCGAGCCCGCTTAAATCATAAAAAATTTTGATTTATCTCGGTTTTTTGCATTTGTCTATTTAATTAACTTAAACTACGTTACTTAATGCGAAAAAACTAGCTCTGTAGGCCGAAATTAAGAAAATCATTTTTTTACCTTCAGTAGGCCAGAGCAGCAGAATTTAAAATTTACAAAAGCACAATTGAATTGGCGCAATTGGCAAAGAAAGTGAAAAACGGATTATTATTAAGAAGTACAACATCAAGCGTGAACTAGTTGTTTTCTCAAAAGTTATAAGAATAGAAATTAATCAGAAAATAGTGAGTATTTCAAAAATACCTTACTCTTCCTTCGGTCCATAGTTGTTTTTCAAAATACGACTTAAACAAAATATTTTAAATTTTCTGACTATATAATTTCATGACCAAAATCTCATGAATAACAAAAACGTTGTTGTCTCCTACATTCTTTAGAATAAAAGAATCTAAGAAAATCGCCTCAGGCTGATCAAATTTTCCAAGAAGCACTCAAGTTGTCTCATATAGTCGTTACTTTATGCGATAACCCGAGTGCGGTGAGAAGGATTGCGCAAACGACGAAATACTTGGCAATGCGACAAATTCCCGATGAATTTCTTCTTTCCACCAAATCCCCAACTTCTCCCACTAATTCAGTCTCGCATGGTGCCAAAAGATTAACGAATTAGCTGAATTAGCCAGCTCGGCATTTTATCAGGCCCCATCTCGTCCGTCGTGGAAAGTTTCATTCGTAAACAATGTGCAAAGTAGTGGGTCACAAATTCCCGAGAATAATTCATTTTTCACCAGGACAACTACCCGACTTACGACTTCGGGCCAAGTGGAGCTTGTAAATTTCTCTTAATTGTTGCCGCTGACGAGGCGGTGGCGATCAGATTGCACATAATCTCTGATTGCGACTATTCATCGCTTTTCGGAACGTGTCTAAAGGCGGTCTTCGACTGATTATAAACAAACAAACAAACAAATAGACAAACAATGCTTGCGACCATTTGAAACGCCACCCGGCGCGGCGCCCCAGCAAGGAATTGAATTAAATGCCCCAGCACGTTTTATGGACAGCTCACCAATTTTCTGTGTTATTTTTAAAGGCTTCCAATCAAAACAGAAATTTAATTGGTATAAATTTAACATCAGAATTGCGATTCTCTGCGAGGGTGAAACGTACTTTGACGCCAAGTTTTTTCTTGCAGATGATTCCTGCATTCCTTAAATATTATATATCCACTGCAAATAACCATTAAATTTATTTATTTCTCACTAATAGCCCTATCGACATGAAATACCAGCATATTTAGTTTCGCAATAAATTATAATTTACAACCGCTAAAGATATTTTAATACTTGCAATAGTTTCATTACATTCAGTCGCCAAAAATTGCATTCGTATATTATAATTAAGTAGGCATTCGGTGGCTGAATTGCATTCAAATTTGCATCGCATAATGTCGAGGAGAGTTGCAGCTTTGTGCATTTAGCATATGAATGTTAAATGCAACGAAAATGAATTTTGAATACACCAGACTTCAACGTAGTCGACAGACAGACACCTCAGAGCTCGCTTTAGACTTGCTAAGCTTGAATACAAAATCAGCTGAGTTATTGATTTTACAATAATCACGTCGACTCAGGTATACGAATTAAAATGCAAATTAAAATTGTTCAAGCCTAAGATAAATTTATGAATTTCTCTGACAAGTAAAATTGATTTATAGGTAGGTGGATTAATTTCAGAAAATGCCAGCATTTGTGCGGTGTATTTAAAGTCCAGAATTACCTACGTCAAAGTACAAACCAATTTTATTACGATGCTATATTTTCCAATATCTAAACTTTCAACAAAAAATAACAAATGACAATGCCAAAACATGCCCACAGATATACAATCGGCAGAAATAAAATTGCAACTAAAAATATTTATAAATAAAAACTAAACTAAATTTTAAATTCTGTAAGTTGTTAACAGGTGCAAGGCAAAAAAGACATATATCAGTATTAATTAATTTATTATAAAGCGCAGATTAGGAGTAGTATTTATATCACAAAACCAGTGATAGACGTTTTATGAGTTTAATTCTGGATATTATTATTTTAGTTTATTATCACTTAAATAAATAAAAACTGAAAAGTGAGTGATAGCCTCAAAAGTATAATGAAAACTAGCTGGATTACTCAGTTTCATCCGGCGGAGCTTAAATACTTATTAATTAAACACTTCTCAAATGCTCTATTTTGATATATTCTACAAATTTTTTCAACCTGAAAGCTCTTTTATGCTAATTTTCATGGAAATCCTTTGAATTATTGTAGAAATATTTGTCGCCATAGTGAAACCGCCATCTTGGATTTCCAAATTCGATAGGAGATTCGAATTTGATTGCTCCGTTATCCTTTTTTAAGACATGACATTTTTTGGTAGCCATATTGGATCCGCCATCATGAATTTCAAATTTAAATATTTGATTCGAAATCAGTGGCCCCAATATATTTTTTGTACTAATTTCAATCCGTTAAATGTAAGAAATGTTGATCACCATATTCGAAGATTCGGCAGATTTGAAATCAGCATTCCCCAAAACCCTTAAGTATCCCTTCAAATTTAAAATTTTCAATCGCAATCTTTGGGTCCACTATTTTGAAACCCTATATATTATCCGAAAAAAATTAGCCTATATGTTAAGTTTAAATACAAACTACCTTTGGACAAAAAGTGAAAAATATTGAAGCAAGGATTTAGGCGTGATTGAACAACAAACAAACAAACGTACAGTAGAACTCCGATTATCCGAATCGTGTCGATTCGGATAATCAAATATTCGGATAATCGGACATAGACTGGTAATAAAGAAAAACGAACTGTCACACATAGAATAAACTTTATTAAGTTGAACACGGCAATTGTCACTCGCATTTTTTTTATTCTTGCGTCCCCACAAAACTTGTTTTTTATAGAAAAATTACCCACAAAACTTGTTTTTATTGAAAAATTACTTCGTTTTAATTTTTTATATTACGCTGAGGACCGATTCGGATAATTGGCAATTCGGTTAATCGGCGTTCGGATAATCGGAGTTCTACTGTACTTCCATTTTTATAAATATATGTGTAGGGATAAAATACTTAAGGGGGAGGCTTATAGTTTTAAATAGATATAATTTATCTTTATTCAAAATTACAATATAACTTTTGGAATTACATTTTGAAATCAGTGACACTGAAAACCCTTAAGCACTACTTTTACGTTAAAATGCCTTAACTATCAAACGACAAGCATACAAATGCGGTTGGCTAATCTTCGCACTGTGTTGATGGTGCAAACAAAAAATCTGGTTGCAAATTTAAGTTTAAACGTAATTTGCAAACTATTGCCTCATCTAATTGCCCTTATATCACATTTTGAATAGTCTTTTAAAGCATCTATAATTACTGGTCTGCTCCTGGCTGTTCAATTAATCATCAAATCTACCCTCCAATAAGTTTGCATAACTTTTTCAATACATCTTTTGCATTCTGCAACAAATTAAAACGCAAACGTTTAAACGATAAAAACGACTAATTGGAATATTTCATTTCGTCCAATTTAAAACTAAACCAACGAATAAAACAAATTTGTTTTTAGAAAAAAAGGAATAGCCAGTGGGCAAAGCGTGCTGAGAGTGGAATACGATTCCGCTGTTGCATCAGATCTCAAATGCATTTATTTATTTCTTTTAAAAGATTTCTTTAAACTGCCGCCTTAGGCGCTAAACCACATGAGTAATTCGCGGAAAATGTTTAAAATTGCTGCATCTTTCAATCTGATCAAGTCTTCTCACGGGATATGGCCCGAAGGTGATTGATTTAACGTGAGTTCGGTTCTACCTCGTCTTGTATTCATTCGATTCTGCTTTAAAAAGCAATCCATTTGATGACTGAAACAAAACTGATTTCCATTTTAATGGTGACTCATGTCTTTATGCAATGTGGTAACTTAAAAGCAATTTTAAGATTACAAGCAAAGTAAAATTTTAATAATACTAATTTTGTGGTTGATTTAACTATTGATTTGAATTTTCACCTAGAAGATTGGGGGGGTGAAAACTATTTAAAAATTATAAAACTTTCTTATTATTCAAACTGCATATCTGGTTGAAACGAATAAGGTGTAGCCGACGAAGCCTAATGTACATTTAATAAGAAGGCTAACCTATCAACGTTTTGGTACTAAATGCCTTTAAAGCAATTTAATTTAAATGATATTCTAAAATAAAGAACGATTAAGATTAAATAAATTGTTCTTATGGAATAACACTCGTAAACACAAATCACAACAAATGAAAATCAGCAAAGGCACTAATAAAACTACGAGCAGAGCTGGATAGGAATCAATCCTGTAGGAATTAAATTATAGTACATTGAAAAATAAAGAATTATAATTATTTTTTTGAGAATCAATTCTTAGAAGTTGGAATTCAATTCTACAAATAGTAATTGATTACACATTGTCAGAAATTCCTTTTTTATCCAAATACTTTCTACATTCCTTTTCAGAATGGAGGAAAACTAAATAAGAAATACAATTCCTTGTAATCGAATTGGCGAGTAATCCCATTACTAGATAGTAGATCATTATCAATTAACAATTACAATTCCTTCTAATGGAATTGAAAACCTTTTCAAATCCAATATAAAGAAAATTCAACATATCAATTACAAATTACAATTCCAGGGAATTGTAATCGTAATGTAATTGACTTTATCTAGCTTTAATTACGAGTATAATGAAAAATTTATTCTTAAAACAACGCTCAAACACACTTTGAAAGCATGATCAGAGATCATTTAAAAATCATATTTGAAAGTTCTTATCATAGTAGGTTTTATATTATTCCCCCTCTGTTTTTTTCTTAGTGTAGTAGGAAGGACTTATTGAAACAAACACTGAATGAAAAGTTAAAGAGACATAATTTCTGTTTAAAAATTAACAAATGTATTATATTAAATTTGGCAATAAAACATAACATTATTTCGACAATTCTATAGTAAAATTGACATTAAAATTGCTAGATACAAGGATCTAGTTGATTCGAACTGAAAATATGTAAAATAATAAGGTGTGATTGTTGAATCAACTAGAAATAAAATAAGACAGATTTACGATTTTATTATAACTACCTCAATTTGCAGCCCCAAAAAAAATAAATTACAAAATCTCACAATAACCCAAAAAAGGTGCACTCACCTTGCGAGCTCAGTTGTGATCTAGAAAACATATTTGCTAATAAAAATTGTTTGTATTTGTTTGTATTCTATCTTGTATTACCTGCTACTCGATAAAGAAGCAACCCAATTAAAATGAATTTTGTCTAAAGAACTCCTCACGGTTCATCAGTTGTTTTTATGATTTCAATTTTGAATATCTTTATCTCGTTAAAACGCAAGCTTGTGCTGATAAGGCCAATAAAAAATCGTTAAGTAGTAAACATGCATATATACGTGAATATATCAAGACAAGAGGTTTTGTAGATTATGAAATAGAGCAATTAAGAATTTTTCTTTTTTTCATTTAATTGTGCAAATCTGCCAGGAAAGTTACTTAATTTACTTGATTATTTTGTTACTCAATCAATCATGTGTGAATATAGCTTTAAGAAAACAACTTTTTCGTTAGTTTTAAAAATTTAAGGGGGCTATTAGGTAACGATTTAAAAAAAAAAAAATTTTCAATAATTTTTTTTCACGAAAAAAAAAAAACAGATATCAATTTGAAATTGTGCACACATGTGTATTTATACTTTAGTTATACAAAAATAGTTTTTTTCAAATTTTTCAGACCGATTTTTGATTTTTTATGATTTTTTGAAAAGAAAACACCAAAAAATTATGGCGTCCATGATTTCAGGCGTCTGGATCGTCGGAAAAAAACAAAAAAAAATACCAAATTAATCCTTGTTCAAATGGCTATCGTGTGAAGTAGGATAATTTGTTTGTACCAAAAAATAACAAAATGTTGGCGATTTAAGAAAAAACGATTTTTGAGGTTAGAAAATCGGCTAAAAATCGGTAAATTTGTTACCGATCAACACGATTCTAGTTCATACGATAGTCATTTTGAACAAGGATTAATTGGGTGTTTTTTTTTTCTCCGACGATCCAGACGCCTGAAATCATGCCCGCCATCATTTTTTGGGTTTTTTTTTTTTTTTTCAAAAAATCATAAAAATTCATAAACCGATTTTGTATATGTAAAATTTAAATAAATATCTGTGCAAAATTTCAAAACGATATCTGTTTTCTTTCTGTAAAAAAAAAATTGATTGAAAAAAAATATTTTTTTTTAAATCGTAACTTACGTAATAGCCCCTTAAATACAGATTCTATATTTATTAAGATTGTTTAAAAACTTTCTTAATAAAAAGTAGAGACTATAGATTAATTTGGTATTTTGTTCTCAAAATGTTCCAAGTGATTCTTAATTAGTATGAGCTACTCCAAGGAAAAGGGATTTTCGTTCTGAGTGTCTTTCAATTCTGATATAACATTCCTTCAAAATTATTAAGAATAAAAAGGAAAAACGAAGATCTAATTGACCTAGAACACACGCGAAAGGAGATAATCTACATACTTTTATTTTCATCTTTTTTAGTATAGTAAAATTATAACTCTTGGCAAAATTCAACAAAGCTTTTTTATTTTAAGATTTTATGTACTTGAGCAAGTCAACATAAAGATAATGTCTAGAGTTAATTTTGGAAATTGTTTGTCTCTGCCTGCCTAAACTAAGCTAAATTTAAATTTTGCACCTGTAATTTGTTTACATTGTTCACTTTAACAATTATTTACATTTTATTTTCAGTTGTTTATGCAGACTACGCATCATCTGGACGATCATTGCAATTTTTAGAAGACTATATCAACAAAGAAGTTCTTCCAGCATTTGGAGATATAGATTGCACATCAGCAGTAACAGGATTACAGTCACAATTATACAGGTAATTTTGTTTTAATATACTTTAACTAAGAAACACTAATATTATTATTATTATTTATAATAAAAACTTCAGCTCTGAAGCAAGAGAAATAGTACGTTCAGCAGTCAATGCCTGTGAAGATGATCATGTGTTTTTTTGCGAAGGAGCCTCAACGAGCCTTTCAGAGCGGCTTTCTTATATCCTTTGCTACAACAACGAAAAGTATTCCGGAATCGAAAATTCTGAAATTCACACTGGCGGTCCAGTTCTATTCGTAAGCACAAACGAGTCAGCTAAAAGTCTACAACCGTGGCTAAATGCGGGAGCAGAGGTAAGGATAGCGTATTAACATTATTATAGTATAAAAAAAATAATATTTTTAACTTTTACTTTTATCACAGGTAGTTAGGATAACAAAAACCCGCGAAGGATTTCTAGATTTAGTCGATTTGGAAAAGAAACTATCAAAGTACGTAGACTCAAAAAGACGTTTAATTGGACTCTTTGCTGGAGCATCTCGTCTGACAGGTATTTTAGCAGATGATGTTGCCACCACAATATTACTACATCAAGTAAATGCTCTAATAAAAACTATTATTACTTAAAACTAAATTAAAAATTCTATAGTACAACGCCATATCAATTTGGGACTATGGTCCTGCAGCCCCATTTGCAACCATAGACATGAATCCAGTTCTCCCGGGTTCTGCAAAAGATATTGTATTTTTTAGCACCAATAAATTTGTTGGGGGTGTACAGGGCCCAGGTGTGGTGGTAATAAAAAAACAATTTTTGTCACAAAATTCCCCTGCGACAGAAATGTTACATAACACCGCTGGAGTTATAGATTCAGTAAGGGCGGGACTTGTGGTTCAGCTCAAAGAATCCTTAGGGACCCAGTGTATAGCGAACAGGCAGGAGAAGCTCTGCAAGTAATTTTTGCAATTTTATGTTATCTAGTTCCGGTTATCTATATAAATATTTAATATTTCCCCAGACAAATCCTATCCCATGTAAGAACAATACCGGAAATTGTTTTGTTGGCTCCAACACAGACAACAGCTAAAAGGATACCATCAATTTGCTTTTTAGTTAAACATCCAAGAGGAGCGTTTTTGCATCACAGGTTTGATTAATTCTCTAAGATTTATTACCATGAACTAATATAATCTTAAAAATAAAACAGTTATTGATTTGTTTATTTATTCTACAATTTACTGAATCTACAAAGAACTTGCAACAAAATATAAATACAATGAGGAGTGAAGTTTTTACTTGTAGTATAATGTTAAATGAAATCCTGACAATATGAATTATAGTAAAACATCATTTTTAAGGAGAATTTCTTAGAAACCTTATTATTTATTTTTCATGGAAACAGGAAACAATGTAAGCCAATACTTAGAAATTCTGTCGTAAGTAACAAGTGCAACTCAAATCTGAAGAGGCACTTTGCTTTCCTTCTTAGCTAAAAATAACATAAATCAATGAAAAGTTGGTCTTCTATTCTCCTTAAGAGTGCACAACATCAACAGGTGTCAAGTGACTTGAGGTAATATTTTATGATTCATTTTTTATGTAAAAATCTGAGTCTATTCTATGAAATATTCTTTGTTTTGCAAAAATAAATTAAAAGTACTGAGGCATAGACAGACAGTATGATACCATGACTGGCAGATATTTGACGAACATATTTCTTTATTCAGTTGAGTTTTAAGATATTTAAACGAAACCTCTTTAATTTTCTTCATTTTTATCAGTATTTTGTATTATACAAAAGTTGTGAAGACAATATTTTGGCTTATAAATTTTCGCAATATAGTATTCCTTTACGAGTAATTTTTATAATAGTAGTTAAGTAATAACTAATATCATAGCCTATTCGGTTTTTTGTTTGTACTACATCGTATTTGTTTAAATCATCTACAAATATAATATTTCCTTTTTTTTTTTATAGATTTGTCGTAGCAGTTTTAAATGATGTTTTTGGTATTCAAGCAACAGCCGCAAATCATGTGGGTGAAGCACTTGGAATAAATAGAAAACTAGCCGTTGATTTTGATCGCCTTTTAAATCAAGACTCACAGAATTTGCGATCACTTCATCCAGGCTATACAAAATTGCTTATTCCATTCTTTATGTCCGATTCAGAAGTGGGATTTATTTTAGAAGCATTAAAAATGGTTGCTACCGAAGCATGGAAACTTCTGCCACAATATGAAGTCGATGGAAAAACAGGCGAATGGAGGCATCATTCAAATTCTTTGGCTAAAGAGAGGAAATGGTTGGGTTCAATAAGATACACTGACGGCAGGATGCTGTTCACAGACAGGCGAATTTCAGGACCTGGAACATTTCCACAAAACTATTCAGATTGTCTACAAACTGCCAGAAATTTATTCAATCGTGCCAGAAAAATGGCACAGAAGTCAGCTACACCATTTTTGGCGCTAAAAATGAAACATTCATGCGCTGAGTCGCTTCGATGGTATATGCTCCCTGGTGAAGCTCATGAGTTACTCTTGGGACATTCGCAGAATGTTAAAAATTCAGTTCCTTTCGATCCCAATAAGACAAAAGGTAAGAATTTCATTCAAAACTGAGTCAGTTCATGTTAAATTATACAAATTTCTTTGTTTAAATATGAAAAGTATAAAAGATATATTGCTTTAAGATTTTTTGAACCACCCGTTTTTAGGGTTACGAGAAAAAATTGATTTGTTCGAAAAATAAAACATTTTCGTTTTTAAGCATTCAAGTAAATTATCGTTTAAAAGGACTCATTTCTTTCTTTTATTATATATATGTGCTTTTTTTTCGCGACTAATTTTTTTTTTCAGTCCCACCTCGAAATTTTTTGGCTAATACCTAAACAAAAATTCCCTGAAAATTGGAGCCCTTAATATTAATGTTAAGTACTAGACCAAGGCGTATAAAGATTTCCCATATAAAATACACGTAAACTTTGATTATTTTTCTTCAAAACTCTAGAGCTCAGAGGCATTTTATGGTATAATCTTGGTCGATCGTAGGATTTCTTCAGAATTGAATGCTGTACAAAAGTGTCCATTGCGGCATAACCCTAACTCCCACCAGCGAGGTAGTACGGGTCACTAACCCCAATTTTTCCATGAAATTCTCGCTTTTTGCCCCTATCTCGTAAACAACAACAGATACAGAAAAAGTGAATATGACAAACTTGAAGGAAATTCAATTTCCTACAAAAAAGTTCTGAACACCAAATCGCTAACATCGATATTTCTTGAGATATTGAGCTTTTAAATTGAGGTAGTGTGGAATTGTCATGGATTATTGAGCTAAATTGTAGAAACACTACCTCAACTTCAAAACCCAATATCTCAAAACTATCATAGTTTTAGAAAAATTAGCAAATTCGTTTAACACGCAAACACGTGCGCGTGTTATACCTACACTTTCCCGGTTTGTCCGTTTCTTTCTTGCCACATGAGATATTAAAGTGTGATTTAACATGGACTGATCCAACTTTGTTATAGAGTACAAAATATTTTTATATATTTTCTTTATATATCTTATAGTACCCGACTTACCTTCTCTGCTCACAATGTTCCGGCACAACAGTCTTTCAGCTCTGGACGTCCGACGTTATAAAAGTCGAAGTCTTCCAACATCACCGGTTCAAATTCCCATCCGAAGACAGCAGTCTTCGCCAGTAAGACCAGAAAGTCCAAAGACAAGAAGTCTGATAGATTGCGTGACGCCACCTGTGGTCCGATTTTCTTCAGGTAGTGAAGTGATAGCAACACTCTCCGGGTTCAGTACGCCAAGAATGGCACACCTCATCAGTAGAGATGACGGAGTTTCTAGTCGAAACAGGTAAGATTCTGATGATATAAGAAATATCTCATTCAAAATTATATCTAAGTTCATGAACGTCTTGGCCAAATTTTTACTTTTTGAATGATTTTTGTGAATTTTTATGCAAATCTGCTCTCTAACATAATCGACATTAGCATCTTTGCCTTAGGCTTAGAGGTTTCTATTTGTTATTTTTGGCCCAAGTACAAAGTTTTTGGTTTTTTTTTTTTTTTGTAATTTATTGTATATTTTTGAAAAACTATAGCTTTTAGACTTAATGGTTGATAAACCTGAATTTTCACTCAATTAGGTGTCATAGCTGGTCATCGGCTGGAGCGGCTAAGTCAATTAGTCCACAGACTCGTGTTAATTTAGGATTAGTCGCTGCACATAATCAAATGACATCACATCGCAAAAACAAGCAAAGATTATGTTCGTGTAGTAGCCAAACAGAGCTATTTAGTCCCGACTCGATTGATGCATCATCACCAACTCCTAGCCTCCAAAATTCTTTTCAGGCTGGGAGGTGAGCACGAAAAATTTCAGCTTATAAAAATTCTATTTCTTTTTTTTTTAACAAACGTTTTTCTCTGCTTTTTGTTTAGATCTTGCTCTCTAAATAATTTTTTTGAAAAATATATTTCATTATAACGGCTATTCTATCGCTTTTTATCTAACATTTTTCGAAAAAGCTTTTATTCGGTATAAGGAGCTGCTTAATGGATTTGGATTTTCAGTGTTGCCCATGAATTGTGCTATAGTTTTTGTTTGTAATTGCTTATAGCACATAATTTTCATGCCTAAATGTAATTGGAACCATTATGCTCAATGATTTCATTCCCATGGTTTTTGATTCAGAGTCGACATGCAAAAAAAATTAAAACATAAATATATGTATTATGAAAACCTATGCAGAAAAGACACTTTTAAATTGGATAGACATTAAAATCACTCTTTCATGATTAATGGAGGTTTAATATGTAATATATTTTGCTAATATCAGACAAGTTTAAACTTAACTAAACTAAAATTTCGTCCACCCTCACCATTGTATTTTCATTGGTAAAATATCTGAAAGAAAAGATGTTGGTTATCACATTGAATATGATATATATAAATTTTTATAGCAGCAGTTAATGACCCCAAAATCCCACAAATCCCTGAGTACCGATTTTCATGGCAGTCTCTAGAAATTTAAATTTTTACGATCTTCATTCTGAATACTCATTTTCAATTTCGAATATATTTGTTAACAGAATCAAAATTAAATACTATCTGGAGTATTTTATTGTATTTTTGCATTGCAGGTCGATTTCGACTCGGCTAGTTTTTAATAACAAAAATATAAAAATCTCGAAACGTGACTCGGAAGAATTCAAATAAATTCTAACTTGAATGGGTAATATTAACTGAAATAGTTAAATTATCTCTAACGACATTTGATGGTTTGGTTTTAAAGCAAAACATAAAACAAATTTATTGCAGCTTTAGTTACTGCCTCAAGGATAAAATTTTACTTTATATGAGGAGCATTAAATGCCTATTAAACGAAAAGTAGTTAAAATCGAAAAATATTTTAGGTATGTACTTTCAAAATAATAAATTAAATTGGCTTGATCAGAAATTACTTTATTAAAGGATTATGTCAGATTAAATTAAGCAGTTTATTTGCAAATTAATTTCCCGGAAATATTTGGGTATGTTAGATTTATAAAAAAAACTGTTGAGCAGTTATTTTATGGTTGTAAAAATTCTGATTTGTTATCAATGATCCGAAATTTTGTTCATTATTTTCGATATAGGAATTTTAGGAAAATGTATTTTAATTTATTGATATGAGGACGATATTCAGTATTTAGTTAAACAGATGTAGAGATTTGGAGTCTTATCGCGAATTAGATTTGATTTTACATCTATTTGATATTCACAAATTTGCAAAAGTTTTGTATTTTTAAATAAAGATCAATAAATTGTGCGCATTTTGAAGGTTAAAATTTATATCGCATTATTTCTTTTATTAGAAATATTTTAAAACTCGATATATTGTAAAATGACACAAAATGTCTTATTCAAAACATAGTTTTGTCAATATTTCGCAAGATGAGTTGCTCTGCCAACTGCCATGTTTAATTTAATGTCTATTATTTGTTAACGAATTTATTTGGTGGAAAAGGATGCTATAAAAATATATTAAAATTATAAGCAGACATGCCGCCAATCGCAATAAAATTAATTCAATATGTGAAAATATCCTGAAATGAAAAGTTTTTTCGAAAAGTGTCTTTTTCTATTTATCATTTCAAATAATTTATTTTAATTTGTTAATACAATACTAAAAATTTGTCTCAACTTTCTAAAAATTTAGCACCTGCAGTGATTGTACTGAAGATATTCAAGCATATGTCGCTGAAGTCACTAAAGAATTAGCCACGGAAATAAAATCAGAAATTCGTGAGGTCATCTCAAAAGTAGAAGATGTTCTCGAAAATACGGACACAATGGATATGAGTTCCATAAATATGTCTTCAATTCCCAATTTAAACTCGTAAGTTCCGTGTTTTGAGCTTATTTCATCGAGCAGTTCTATTTTTTTATTTTTTTTCCCCATCAATTAGACACTTTCCGTAATTTAAGAGAAAATTAATATTTTACGTCTATCTTTAATAGGACTGATGATTCACGTTCTGATTCTGTTTCGGCAACGGATGTCGCTGAATATCTTAAAGAATATTCAAAGGAAATGGCTAGCGAAGTAAAATCTGAAATTAGAGAAGCTGTCAACGCTATGACTGATATTATTCCTTTAGAAGCAGCGAACAGCTCGCGAAAGAACTCACCGCCTGAAATTGGTAACACCTTACAAAATCGAAGGCAAAAAATTGAAGAGAAGTAATTTTGTTATTTATAGGATAGGAAAATAAACGAATTGATGGAATATTTTTTATTATTATTTTCAGATTAGGTAAACAGCGTTACAGTGACTCTGTTTGCAAAGCGAATGATTCAGACGAAAGTGATAAGTATCGGTCTGAATCGTTCCCACGGCCAAATTCGACGCCTGGCTGGCACCATCCCACGACTGCTCCTAGTCCCGAAAGTTCAACTCCGAACTGCCCTTACACAGGTGCAATATCTAAGCTCATTGATCCAGTTTGCACAGCATCCCAGGATTCAGGGATTAATATGTGCTTCCATGAACACGATGAGACCCGGCCTAGGACTGTATCTGAAAGTTTAAATGAGAAGTAAGTTTAAAAGCTGGAGTACAAACAAGTAGATGTCGAAGGCAAATGACCACACATTGAACAAGTTACGACAGACTTGTAAAATAATTAATTAATTTTGTAATATTACTCCTACCATTGCCATTATTAGTAATTAATAATAAAAAAATTATAATAATTTTTTTTAATTGCCATTACCACTGCAATGGTAATTGTAATAGTAATTAATTACTAATGAAGCTTTAATTACCATTACCGATTGGAATGGAAATTGTAATGAAGTAATTTTCATTGCAATGGTGTTAAAAGCTCCCACTACTTTTGTCTCCGGTGAAAATTATGATTTATTTAAAAAAATTATATATATGATACACGATTAAATTTCATTAAATATAAGACATACACTGATATTGAAAGGGGTCCAATTAACCCCTCGGTAAACCTAGTGTTAAACTCAAACCAAAAAACTGGCCCTTAATTTTTGTGAAATTTGTAGTATCTAGCAATAAAATGTTTTCTTACAGAACCATATACATTTTTTGCATCAGGGAAGGTATATTTTTCCAGTAACTTCCTACCGGACTAAACAACAAAATCTTAAACATATATTTAAAATTCTCCAATGTTTTAAAAGCTATTTTCACCTAAAAATACTAGTCATGTATACGTATATAGGGAAAAAGGAAAAGAAATAGATAAAAATCTTTGTATTGTATATACAATAATGTAATGAAATTAAGTCTTGATACTCTTGATTTTATCTAAATTTTTCAAAATAATTACAATTTTCACATGAGACAAAAGTAATGGGAACTTAAGAATCATTACTTACGCAATGATAATTAATTCATTACAATTTCTACTGCAGTGGATAATGGTAACGAAAGATTAATTAATAATTAATTACAATGAAGTAATTGAACCAGCATTACCATTACAATTACAATTAACATTGCAGTAATGGTAATTAAAAAAATTTCAATTACTCATAATGTAATGAACAGAACAATTTTACAAGTCTGTTACCCGATCTTCCTCATCTAAAGATTTTCAAAAAAAAAATGCATTTAATTGGTTCATCGTAGGCAATCTTTTAAAAACACTTTTAACATCTTCAAACTTATTTATACCTCTTCACAAGCGAAGAGTATTAAAAAATCCAGTTGATATCGGATTGGCTAATAAGTAATGAGCGTTTTAGTTTTTATTTTCTGGAAATTTCGGGTAAGGTCGAGAACGTTCTGTTGCAGGGGGTATATAAAGAGCGAGTCGTGAGCATGCCGTCAGTAATGTTTCGGTTTTCATTGCGTAAAGAACCACGAAAAAAATGAGTGATATTAAAACGCATATTCGGCACTGTTTATTATACGAGTACCAATCTGGGCATTCGGCTGCAGAAGCTGCACGTAATATATGCCAGAGGATAGCTGATGATGCAGTCTCCGAGGCTACAGCAAAGCGGTGGTTCCAAAAATTCCGCAAGGGTAACTATTCCTTGATCGATCAACCAAGGTCTGGGCGTCCGGTAGAAATAAATTTAAATAAACTGAAGGCATTAATTGAAGAAGATCCTCGAAGCACTACGCGCAATTTGGCTCTTAAGCTCGGATGCTCTCATGGCACGGTGGAAAAGTATCTGCACGGTTTGGAGAAGACGTACAAATATGGTGTTTGGGTACCCCACCAGTTGAACAAAGATCAACTGACTTACCGTGCAGATATCGGTGCATACCTTTTATCGTTCCGTCGCACATTTAGCTGGCTAGACCATCTCGTTACTGGAGACGACAAGTGGATTATCTATATCAACCACACACGCAAGCGCCAGTGGCTGGGCCGCAACGAACCAGGTAAACCTACGCCAAAAAAAGATCCTCATACTCGGAAAGTGATGCTCTCGGTCTGGTGGGACATACATGGAGTAATATATTGGGAAATTCTTCCTACTAATACCACGATGACGGCAATAGTATACTGTAATCAACTTGAAAATCTAAAGCTTGAACTCCGTCTTAAACGTCCACAACATGACAAAATATTTTTCCTTCACGACAATGCCCGGCCGCACATCGCTAAGAGTACCCGACTAAAGCTACTGGAGCTCAACTGGGAAATAGTGCCACACCCTCCATATTCGCCGGACTTAGCCCCAACGGATTTCAGTTTATTCCGGTCTCTCAGTAATAATTTACAAGGAAAAAGCTTCGATGATGAACATCAGTTGCAACAATACATAGATGAATTCTTCAAAGCAAAACCGGCGAAGTTTTACAGGGATGCCATCCACTCTTTGCCGAATCGTTGGCGGATGGTAGTAGACAACGACGATGATTGTATTGTTAACGATTAATAGTAAATTATTAAATAAATAAATACAAACATAAAGTCATGTATGTCGCTCATTATTTATTAGCCAACCCGATAGAATTTTAAACGCTCATAATTAATCAGCAAAACTAAATAATTGGTCATATTATTCATAATTAAAAAAATCAGCTAAGTAAGTTCTTAATATATATTTAAAATATATTTAATTAATTAATTAATTGCCATGTAGGCAGGAACTTATTATGCAAATTAAAACAATGAATTAAACATGAGTACCCATTTCGATCGCGGATAAGATAAACTTAGATAATATTAACTTATGACTTAACTTGCTTCAGTTTTTTATGTAAATCTATAATTAGATTTTTTAATTAAAAAAATATATACTAAAAGAAAAACACCTTAATTGTTAGCGAATTTAGTAACATATTTGCATTATCGGTCAATAGTACTAATTTAATAGCCATACTATTAATAATTAAGAAAAAAAAAAAAAAAAACAGAGTTAAACAACAAAATCGATTTACAATTTGTACATGTAAATAATTTTCTAATTTTTTGTATACGTCTTCGTTAAATTTAAAAAAAAAAAAGCGGCCAAGTGCGAGTCGGACTCGCCCATGAAGAGTTCCGTAGCAGCAAGTAACATAATTTAAAAGTTCTTGTAGTTCGTTGTTACTTTGATCGATGTTTTAATAATAGTGTATTTTTTTTAAAATTAAGTTATTGATAAGAAAACATTATAATTAGGTACCTAAATGATGGGATTTAGATCTAACTATATGCGAGCCCATATAGGCTTGTTTTTTTATTTGAGTTGATTGAATGAAAGGTAAATTGCGGTTTACGATTTATGACGTATTAAAAAGAAACTACGCACTAGATCTCGTTCAAACCAATTTTCGGTGGAAATTTGCATGGTAATGTACATCATATATTTTTTTTAGTTTTATCATTCTCTTATTTTAGAAGTTATAGGGGGGGGACACACATTTTACCACCTTGGAAGTGTCTCTCGCGCAAACTATTCAGTTTAGAAAAAAATGATATTAGAAACCTCAATATCATTTTTGAAGACCTATCCATAGATACCCCACACGTATGGGTTTGATGAAAAAAAATGTTTGAGTTTCAGTTCTAAGTATGGGGACTCGCACTTGGCCGCTTTTTCTTCTATTTTTGTGTGAAAATCTTAATGCGGTTCACAGAATACATCTACTTACCAAGTTTCAACAGTATAGTTCTTATAGTTTCGGAAAAAAGTGGCTGTGACATACGGACGGACAGACAGACAGACATGACGAATCTATAAGGGTTCCGTTTTTTGCCATTTGGCTACGGAACCCTAAAAATGATCAAAACCTGAGACTTAAAGACTCTAAATGTTTACTCTTTTCAAAAGGATGTTAACTGGACTAAAGTTGTTATACATGTTTAATTTTTTCTACATTATTGACCAATCCTTACCGTGCATTTTTCATTTTATGAAGTCAAAATAATATAATATATCGTATTCTTTAGATGAAATGTTAAGATCAGGTACCTTAATGAGTATCGTTTTAACTAATTCGACGTCGACTTGTATAGACCTCTTCCTATTTTAAAAGAGTAACAATATTAATAATAATTTTATATTTATAGCCGGACAAGAATTATTTCGCGACGGTCACAAAGTGATAGTGTTCAGTGTACCGTCGCTCATCACGGATCAGTATTAAGTAGTTCAGTATGTGATTGTAAATTTGAGACGATGCATCGAACGTCTACACCACTTCTTGAAGACATTTCAGTTCCCCAAAGTCCTCGGATTATACCCCCACTTAAGCGGCAATCTACTGAAACTGATGGTGACATTGAATCGGATTTACATCGATGGCAACCTTTGCCAAAAGACGTTTGGAAACAGACCGCTGAGGTTAAGAAAGAGATTTGAATTCAATTTACATCTAACACCCAGCTAGAAACTAAAGTGGAATTTGGCTATGTGTAGGACGACGTTCTGTTGTTTTTTCTAAGATTTTTCATATTTGGTGGTTAGTTCTGCTTGCAAAACTATTAAATGTTAAGGGCTTCTATTCAGCCAGGTGTAATGCATAAGCAAAACTGCCAGAGATAAAGGATAAAACTAACAAAAAACAAAAGACAAAAAAAAATTCATTAATTAATGTTATGAACTAACCCTAGGCATGATTCGTTAAAATGCTTCAAATGCAATTTCAAAACCTAATGCTTAATGCTTTAAAAGACGTTTTGATTCTAAGAAGCATGCTGATTTATTTTTTGAATTTATTACTAATGTTTTTGTACACCATTTTGAATGGAAATTATATTTAAATTGAATCAAAGAGCTATGAAAAAACACGAGTTGATTTAATTTGCACATTATTATAGCTCCTTCGGGAAATTACTAACAACGCTTAGACTCTCCTTTTAGTTTTTATAACTTATAAAGAAATCAATAAAAAAAATAAAGAATTTGAGGGCACTTTTATAGCGTTTTTTCCTTAAACTGTAGAAAGAAATCTACATGCTTACTTTAAGAAGAGTTTCTGGTCTTTCACAAAGTTAATATTTCTAACCTCTTTTTCGGATCATTCATAATTTTTAAAATTGGAAAAACATAAAAGTTAAGAATTTTCGAACCTAAAAAACCAAAATTTGTCACATCTAAATAAAATTTAATTTAACCGCTGCAAGAGCTTTAACAATTATTGAATTATTTCTGTTTGGAACTGGACAATCCAAATTTAGAATCGGTCTAGACCAGAAACTTTTATTAACAATGTAATGTTTTATTTGACGTTTTTTTATAACGCGCATAAATAAATTAAGTATTATAGTGGAATATAATAAAATACATACATACATATATATGAAACAGAATGATATGACAATCTGGTCATCATTGAATTTTAAAGTACTTACAGAATAGAGTAATCTTATGAGACTATTTCCTATTGACTATCTCTAATATATCACATCCTTTGGCAACTATTAACACATTAAAGATTTTATCAAATTAGGTAACATAACAGCGATTAGCAATAGGTACTTATCAAGCTAGAAGTTTTATCAAAGACAAGCCAAAATACTGCCTGCTTATTACGAAAAAAAAAAAATATAAATAAAATTAATATTCTATGGAAACAGTTGTCAAATTAATTAGACAGTGGTTATATATTTAATATCATAAATTTTAAATAAAAAAAACATGTACTACATGCATTATAAAAGAAAAGAAGTTACGCAATTATGATAAATTTCTATTAATGAAAATATCAGGGGTAAGTGAAATGTGTTCCTCATATTTCATGGATATGTTCAAGGCATCAGCTTGAATGAGCCGTCTATAGAATCATTCGAGAAAACAAACCAAAAGAATTTATAGAAATCTGAGGAGTTAATTAAATTTAGACTTTACCTATCCCTGACACACATAGGAATATATTTTATCGTAAGAGCTGCCATGTGATAACTTCTTAGGTATAGAGCTATCAAAACGATCTCTTTTGATCTTCAATTCACATTACTATTAATCAACTATGTACTACATTATAGATGTTGTAACTACGAGATAAGCTCAAGATCAATTCTATAGAGCTTAAACAAATTTTAATTACCAAAATATATGAATCATCCCACTGTTATCACTATTAGATTCGATAAATTTTTTATTTTTCAGTTTATATAATTCATATTCTCCTAAATCAACACTTTAAAGGTGAAATCCTGAAAAACAAAATCATAAAAGCAAAAATTTCGAAAAATGTAAAAAAGTCTTTAAAAAACATACTTTTGTTATTGGTTTTCGGGGAACCGAGAAAAAGTTATTTAAGGAAAAATAAAACTTTAAAAGCAGTTAAAAGACTAATTTATTTATTATAAGTAGTTTTAGTTAACAACATAAAGTAGTATGCATTGCAAGGTACAGGGAGATTTATCAGAATGACAGTAAAGGCTTTTTATTAATAGTTGATATAATTAGTACAGTTATTTTGAACTGATTACAGACAAAATTTTTTTCCAAATTTTTAAAAATATTAGAAATTTATTAAAATATAAGAAAATTTACTAAAATTTAACATCAGTAAGAAAGAAATGAAACAAATTTATAAAATAGATATTAATTTTATTTTTTATTATTATTACTTTTTTTTTTTTGTCCAATACGTACAACATAAAATGTAATTAAACAGAGTGTTCATTAAAACTATAAAATTGTAACTAATATTAGTATATACAGGGCACCAAATTAAAACATAAAAGAATACAGAAACAGGCTGGAATAACAGTGATACCGAAATTAATAGGAGACTGATTAAAACAAAAATCCCTCATTAACCTAGTTCCAAATTGTATTGAGTACAAAGTTGAAAACAATTTTAGCGATTCAGTACATGGCTACTATATTAACCAAATCCCAATATAGTTTGCAATAAAAAACAAAAAAAAAAGACCAAAGATTTAAATTAACATCAAATGTTTACACAAAACTAAAGTTAAAAAATTAAAATAAACGAAAAGACAAAAAAAAAAACGTTATGAAGTAGAAATTCGACAAGTTATCTTATGCTAGTTGTGGATAATTAAGAGTTTATCGATTGTTGATATTGTGAAAACAAATAAACGTATTTTTGTGTGCATAAAACAACTACACCAAAAAAAAGTTGTTTGATTTTTTCTTACTTTTCATTATTACTCTTGTTACAATTCTGATTTTTTGCATCCGATCATCGTATTTATAAAAGCTTTTATTTTTGTACATTTAACCTTATATTCTTTTTAATATTTTCCATTAAAATTAACTCTCGCTAATATACTCCAAGATCAGGCGCAATAAATTATAGTATTTACATTTATTTTAATAGGTATTTATGTTATTAAAAAAAAAACCCTAATTTTCGATAAAATGTTATCTACAGAGAGTGAACAACTCTTCGCATCTTAAACCATCCAGCCAAAAATTGGCAACATACTAACAACTCTAAGAGTGCTTAAAACAAAACCCTTTGTAAAATCACACTACGATACTCTTTAAATTCAAAAATTCATTTTAAATTATTCCGCAGGCCATTGATGAATTTGGTATGATAAAAGACGGTGACCGGATTTTGGTGTGCCTCTCGGGGAGCAGCCCCTCGCTCTGTCTTCTGCACGCCATCCGGCAGTTTTCTAGGGCCAGAGGTTTTCACATAGAAATGGCCGCCATCACAGTTGGAAAGTGCGGCATTGACCCCCGGGCCCTTATGTTGTATCTAAGAGATATCAGCATAGATCTTTTCATAGAGCACCAAGGTATGGGAAAATTAAAACTTTAATGTTAAATTAAATTTAATACCTTATAATATAAATATAAAAATTGTAATTGTAATTTTTTATAGAATATTAAAGCTCAGTTACAGATATAGAGCCTTAGAATATCTAAATAAGTTCCGAAAGATTACAGAGCAGAGCAGTAGCATATGTAGTCTTATTTATTTTGAATCACAGTGGAAAATATGTTTACAAAATTGTATTCAAAAGTGAATGCACTGCTAACGCTTGTTTTCTAATTTAAGGGGACTATTCGTTTCATTTTTGAAAAAAAAAAATACACTTAAAAATTAATTATTTCAGCCCCCTCAGAGAGTTATAGGACGAAAATAAATGCAGTGGCAAGACGAAAACAGTACAATGTTTTAGCAATGGGAAGTACTTTAGACAAACTAGCTGATGATTTTCTAGTTTCCATTCTTCATAAAGGCCGCCTTAATACCCCTCAAGCGCACTGTGTTAATCGGTTAGAGCATTTTTATAAAAAAATTCTAAAAAAACAATTTTTCATGAATATTTCTTTATATAGTGAAGGTGACATCAGAGTGATACGTCCATTTATTTACGTAAGAGAAAGACTTTTGGAGGATTTTGCTACTCAAAAGAATTTACCAACACGTCCTTCAACAACATTTGCTAAACCTCTGGACGCTTCAAATAGTATTCTTAAAGTTCAAGAAGTAACAAATCCCTCAGTCTATGATAACATAAAGAACGCTTTGCGACCACTCCTTTCAGTGAGGTAGGTGAGCGTTATCCTAGCGAATTTTATTATACTTTAAACTGTACCACTTAAATAATTTTTCTTGTTTCCATTACAGACTAGAAACTAATAGGACACCATACGAATTTTTAAAATTATCACTTATTTCTAGGGACTAAATATACATTTTTATACTATAAATTGTACATAAACGTTTCAACTAATTTATTGCGTATTCATTAAATTATAAAACCCTTGTGATCCATTTAAGAGTAATAAAAGAAAATAAATAATTCTTTTTCATTCAAATATGTTTATTGTTTTACTGGGTGCAGATTTTGACGGGTCCAAATATAAAGTATTATATAAAAGAAAGCAATTGTGATAAATGTTATTTTTCGGGAAGAGGGGGTGTACAAAATCGACAGTGTTGACTGTCTAATTTTAAAATTCAATACCAATCCTACTTGAATGAAAAGTAGATACCAACCTACCTACATAATTAATACCCACACGGTAAAAACAGACATGTTTATTATTATCTAGATTACCTAGTACCTACTACACGTAGTAGTATATTAATTAACCGACTTCAAAGAAATAGGAAGTTCTCAAGTAGAATGTTTTTTTTATTGTATGTATTCCGTCGATATCTTTGTCGATTGTTTCGATGATTCTTGTTTTGTTCGATAGGATATGTTTTATGGTTGCTCCCATACAAATTATATGAACATTAGTGTAGTACTTTTTTAGAAAATTAACAAAAACAAGAAAAATACTTTTAAAATTTGTGATTATTACAACTGAAGTCGGTTGTTTTTAACGTAGTCAATTATTGATCATTTCTTAGTTTTATTTTAAGTAGTAAGCAGAAAATGAAATTAATTTTCTTTAAATTGCCACTACAAATACAATAATTACATTTAAATTTTAAGTAGCGGGAAAGGAAAGGCGGTAAATCTTTTCTGCTTAAAATTCGAACTATAAATTTAATGACAAAGTATATACAAAGGTATAAAGTAGGAAAGTATGAAATAATTTAAAGATAACAGAACATTCTTTAAGAAACCCGAATCGTCGGTGATACATGATAATGAAAAGATGGGAAATACAAGTAAATCTAGTTCTTCTATACAACCTAAAGCATCAACAAGTACATCTGAAGAAAATCGCCCAAAACTGAGGTAGACGGTGCAGAAATTTTTATAAATATCAACTATTCTAATTAAAAAACAACTTATTAAGATTTTCGCCTCGGAAAGAGATATTTTCCCGCGGTAAAAAGTGGCCTGTGTCCTTCTTCATGATACTATTATATCTTTTTGCCAAATTTTATCGAAATCCGTTCAGCCGTTTAAGCGTGAAAAGGTAACAGACAGACAGACAGTGTTACTTTCGTATTTATAATATTAGTATAGAAGTATGGATTTAGCTGCATTAACAGACTTTACTAAGGACTTAAGAAAGACGCCACATGGTTATAAAGAGAGTAAATGAACTGCATTGTTATTTATCACTAGGCGTAATTCATGATTTCTCATTAAATGACTGTGGTTAGTTCAGCTGGACGGCTGCCACCCCTAGGAAAAATCCCTAGTTACGCTAGTGGTAATGGTTGTGACCAAATTAATAAAATTAATACAAATGAGAGTTTTAGGTTTTCGTCAATATACATCTTAACACTAGAACTACCAAGACCCGTCAAATTGACGGCAACTAAATTCCTCCCTTGAATTAATTACAGTTTTCAAAGTTATCTCTTAAGATTTATGCCAAAACTTATTAAAGTTTAAAATTACAACATATTCAAAAAGTTTTTTTTTCCATTTATAATTACCAATTCAATGTTCACAGCATATTACATTAAAGGTGCAGAATAATTGTTAAAAATACAAGCTTGTGCTCCGGTAGTTCTAGTGTTAAAGTAATCGTTATTGCAAGCTGTAACCGGGTTTGATTTTAGTTTACCCGTAGTTTAGTTTGCGTTTAGTTAACCATTAAAAATCAAAAAACTATCCTGGGTGGAAAGTGCTCTAATACTAAAAAAGTAGCAAAAGTAGTTCTTAATTATTCTTCTTCATTAAAGTCAGAGCTGTAAAATATTGCATTACTTTGGAATGCATTAACGTAGACATTACCATTACAAGTAATGTAATTTACAGATGATTACCAGTACCATTACTAGTAATGGTAATGCAAGAAAATCGAATTACCATTACAGTACTGGTACTGGTACTTCACCATTACTGTAATCACATGAGCATTACTTAGCATTACTTGGCATTACTAACATTACTCGGAATTACGTAGCATTACATGGCAGTACTTTGCATTACTCATAATAAGAAATGCCAATTTGAAAGTTTTTTTTACATTTTGGTAATAAAATCTTCGATTTTATATGAATAAACATATATTTTAATATTCATTCAAACATGTTTATTGTAATAATTTTGAGTAAGGCTGAGTATTACTGCTATACTGAGCAGTAAGTAACGCTGGTAATGGTTAGTAATGCTAAATAATGCTCATGTGAGTAAGTAATGCTAGTAATGGCGAGTAATGCTAAGTAATGCTCATGTGATTACAGTAATGGTGAAGTACCAGTACCAGTAACTGTAATGGTAATACGATTTTTTGCATTACCATTACTAGTAATGGTACTGGTAATCATCTTTAAATTACATTACCTGTAATGGTAATGCATGTTACTGGTAATGCCATTTTTTACAGCTCTGATTAAAGTATAATGCATACCTCAATTATACATATTTAGTGTCGCTTCAACCCTTAATCTAATTGATAATAATAATATAATAATGGTACTATTAATAAAGAAAAGAAAATTAAGAACTTGTTTTGGCACGTTTTATTTTGTATGAATACTTTCCACCCCCATATAGGGGTAGTTTTTCGATGTGAGATTGAAAGGCGTCAACTAAAAGGAAACCCGGATACAGCTTGCTCTTACGATTATTTTGAGCCATGTTGCATTCATTTATATTATTTTTTTCAAAAGGTATGCAGAGCTCAAAAAAGGGGCCAATATTCAAAGTTTTTTGTGGTCCCTCTTTCCAAGAAATTTGTTTAGAAGTGAAAAAGTTGGTACTTGTTACTTTCTAATTGAATAAGTTTTTACACGTGCGTACAGATCTTTTACCTACATTAAAGGAAATAGATGATAAGATATCTGGCGAATCCAATAAACCGACCAAAACTTTGTTTACAAATAGATTATTTAGAGCTTTATTGATTATATAATCTAAATGCTTAAAAAAAAGTTAGTTTAGTGTTTAAGATTACACCCAAATCTTAATATCATCAGTAGAATCCAGATAGGTGTTATTTATGGAGTATAGGAATTTAAACGGGAGGAGTTTATTGCTATACACTACTACATTACTTTTACTTATATTTAAACATAAGTTATTTATTATTCGTCCACCACAAACTGAAAACATCAATGGCGCTCTCGCTCTGTAAAAAAGGAGCAGCTTAAAAATCTTAACATCGTCAGTATAAATTAAAAGTTCAGAATTATCACATTGATTCAAGATCGTTAATAGATAAAATAAATAGTAAAGGACCAAGATGACTACCCTGAGGAACGGCAGACTGCACACTACATCTGATAAGGCATTTCTTAATAACACTCTAAAATGCCAACACTTAATTAGGATGATATCCATTTTAGTTAACAGATTTCAATTCTTTATAGCAATAAAAATTAAATAATTTTTCTCTTTTTTAAGACAATTTCGAAAAAAAAAAATAAGGAAGCAAGGTAGGTCAAAAAAAGTCAAGAATATATAACAAAAATTGTCAAACTGGGTATTCAAGTAATAGAAAAATATGCAATCAAAGCTGGCAATAGATTTTTAAAAGTTCTGATTGACATTACTTCTACTTAAATGTATTTCGTATCTTTTTGTTTGAAGCATGCATTTTCGCATCCACTATGAAATTCATTATGATTTTTGTGTTCGTGATTATACTCTCAACAAGATCAATATTATCTACAAGTCAAGTTAGAGTACTTAAAGGATTTAGCGCCGCAGAAGGTCAATTCACGTTTATTGGAATGATTATGAATTTCAAAACGGGCAATTCAGCAGCTCAATATCAAGTATGTGGTGGCACAATAATTTCAAATCGGCGAATTGTTACAGCAGCACATTGCGTCTACCACAAGGGAAGGATCGACTCTCCTAGAGATATTTTTGTCAAAATTGGAACGACTGCGACTTTCAAAGTAACGAATGCATCAGTAATCCATAGAATAAGGAAGATTTTTGTCCACATAAGTTTCAAAGCTGATGATCATAAGGATATTGCTGTGCTTGAGACAAAATTTGAAATCGAATTTGGACCATTTGTGTCGAAATTACCCATTGCGAACAATAGTTCAATCTTCGAACCCGGCAAAAAGTGTCTTATCGTTGGGTGGGGCAGACAAGTCTGTTCGGCATCGAACAAGATGCCGTCAATTGTCCAATTTGCAAATATAAGTATTATAGAAATGAGACTATGTCGAATATTCTACCGAAAAGTAAACTCTGAGCTCATTTGCGCGAGCATTGGCTTGCCCAAGAATTCAGTTGGCGATTCGGGAGGACCTTTGGTCTGCAATGAATCGCTGGCTGGGATTGTGTCCATGGGTCCTAATTGCTCGAAGAGTGTTATAGGACCTGTACTGTTCGCTAATGCTTATTACAATAAAGATTGGATTTTGAATCCAACCAGATATGTCAGGTTTGCAGTGAACACTGAGAAACTATCGATCAATATATCAGTCTTCTTTATTTTAATAATCTTTATGAGTGTATTTTTTATTTTTGCCTCCAGAGCATCAAAAATGTCTGGACTTGCGAAGAAATTTCTTACGAATTTTTGAATAAATCGTATATATTTAAGCGTTTGTTTTTATTTTGCAGAAAAAAATAATAATAATTTATAGTGTATTAGCTTTTCTCTAAAATGCAGGATGATGGCTTAAACCAATCAGGCTGAATCATGGAATTTATGGTTCGTACTCATTAACTTGAGAAATTGAGATTGAGATTGATTCTATTTATTAAGTTAAAAGCAAAATCGCATAAATAAGTGCCTAAAGTCGAAACTCAATTCCGCGTTCATAATATTAAATTTAATCGAAGCTAATTAATTAAAATTGTCGGGAGTTTTAAAGACTCACAAAATCTATTATGAGTCGATATCACTTTTGATCAATTTTAAGAAATTTAAAATTTTCAATGATACAGTTGAGATTGAATTCAAAATTAAAAGTTATGCTTGATTATCAATTTCAATCTAAACATCTATCTTTAAAATAAAAAATTCAACTTCATAAATTTTTGTAATTTAAAACTTTCATTGTGGCTTGTTCTTTGAAAAAGCAGCGGAAGGGAATATTAAGCTTCTAGATACTCTGGATAACTGAAGACTAAAAACTCATTTTAGATTTACTTTTTCTTTAATTTTTAATAAGAATTTTAAATAGTTATTGAACTGATAAGTTAAAACTAATATTCCAATTGACAGGTCATGTAAATCGAAATTGTACTTCAGTTTCAACCTTCGAGTTTTAGTTGTACTCAATTTTTAACCGACTTTCAAAAAAAGGAAGAGGTTCTCAATTCGACTGTATATTTTTTTGTGGGTATGTTACGCGATATCTTCGCCAATTATGAACCGATTTTAATTATTATTTTTTTATTGAATAGGCTATATCTCGAGGGTAGACCCATTTCAATTTGAAGAAAATATCCTATCTCTAAATAATAATAAACTCAAATCACTGTAGGTTTATAAACTTGGTTATGACCATTTTAAAACTGATACTTTTCAAGTTATAATGAGATTTTTAACATGCTATATACGTCTTGATTGGACTATAAATAAATATGAAACATTGATATTCAAGAAAACAGTCTCCAATTTTATTTTTTCTTAAATAATTACCATGTCGTGAGCCAATCCAATGAACAAATGCAAAAAGTCCGGTAACGGTAGGGACTTTGAACTCGCCAGCATGCCTCTTTATATGGAACTAGCTGGGTTACCCGGTTTCACCCGGTGTTGGGTAAATACTTAATAATTACACACTTCTCAAATGTTCTAGTATTTTATATCCTAGAAATTGTTTCAACCCGCAAACCTCTTTATGGATCCGCTATCTTGAATTTCCAAATCTTAATAATATTCAAAATTAGTGGTCTTAAAACAATCATGGTACCAATTTTCATTAAAATCCATTGAAATCGAGAAATTTCAGTCGCCATGTTGTATCCGCCATTTTGGATTTGGAAATTTTGATAATATTTAAAATTAGGTGCCGCAGAATAATCATTGTACTAATTTTCATTAACCCTTTCAGACACAATGTCCAATATATTGGACAAAAGTTGTCACTGATTTTAAAGCTATTTAACGTAGACACCAATATTAAATCTGCAATGGTTGGCAACTCTGTTAATAAAGTAGCTTTTAAACTTTACAAAAATAAGTTTTGTACCGAACTCTGACCATTTCACATGGTTCAGTGTCTTTTTTGTGAAATTATATTGTGCGGCAGTAAACAAGTGGTCCTTAGTGCTCATATAAAGGTTGTTTTTTTTTTTTAAGATCGAGTTTTAACAAAAATCGGTAAGTACTCTTTAACTATTTTTTAAACAATTTATGCGGAAAAGTAAAAAAAAAATACGTTTTGATTGGCCGCCACGCGCAAAAAAAAGGCATGTCCCATATATGGGACATCACCTGGTGGCCAGGTGAGGCATCCTACCTTAATTGTTTTTGCATATTCGTGTTTATTAGTGTCATATTTGTGTATAAGCAAAAATTCAGATTTTTATCTCAAACGCCTGATTTTTGTGTCTGAAAGGGTTAAAATCCGTTTAAATCGGGACATTTTAGTGGCCATTGGATTTTTAAATTTTGATAATATTTAAGATCAGTGACCTCAAAATCGAGAAATTTTGGTCGCCATATAGGGTCCGCCATCTTTGATTTGTAAATTATGATAACTCAAGATAATCATTTTACTAATTTTTATTAAAATCCGTTTAAATCGAGAAATATTGGTCCCATATTGGGTCCGTCATCTTGGATTTTTTAATGTTGATAATATTCAAAATCAGTGACCTCAAGATAATCATTGTACTAATTTTTAATAAAATTCGTCGAAATCGAGAATTCTTGGTCGCCATATTGGATCCGCCACTATCTTGAATTTCTAAATTTGGACAGCACATCAAATTTAACATTTTTAGCCGCCATCTTGGATCCATCATTTTGAAAGCCTATGTATTTTCCGAAACAAGTAAGCCTATATGTTAAATTGGAATATGTACTACCTTCGAACAAAAAATGAGAAATATCGATGCAAGCGTTTAGGCGTAATGGCAATAAACAAACAAGCAAACAATCGAACTTTCATTTATATATATATAGGGATTATTGACCTAGAATTATTGAATAAATAGTTTAATGCTGTACTTGATATTTTAGGGAAATGTTTAATGTTCGTTATGTTTACTTATGTTCAAAAGGGTAAAACTAGTGCCACCTAGCGAGAAACTAACTATTTGAACTTGCAAATCAAAGCTTTTTTCATATATCCAAGCATCTCGAAACTTCAATTGCCTTAAGCCAAACTCTAAACCCACTTTAAGCGAAGGTATTCAACAAAGCACATTTTTCGTGGAACGCTAAAGTGGAACGTAATTCTAATGGTTTTTTGTTTATAATATTTTACTTTGTGTTTTTGAATAGGCACCGAATCTATCTCGGTCTTTTTAATTGTCTTATTTTATGGTTCTTCTGATATGTTTCAGGTTTAAGTTTTATGTATCTTAAAATTGTCTCATTGGCATTAGTAGTCCGTAATTTTTTCCGTACTATCACTTAATAGATAGAACTAACTCTAGAACTGATGGATAATTCTTAAAAAAAAGCAAATTAATTAAATGATTCTATGATAGTTCAGAAGATCAATAACCAGACCAAATAATAGTTGCGGTTTTTTCATTCTAGTCTGGATCTGGATCAGCGCTTTGACCTGGAAACACGACAACAACACCTTAACCCAAATAATTATCCGGGTTTAGATCAGAGTCAGAAGAATAGTTTGAATATATTCTAGAAAAAGCGTTGCTGGTTGCTTTAGTACTTCGTTTCTGACATGTTAGTAGCTCTCACAGATTTATAGTTTATAGTAGACAATTTTAAAATTACAAAATAAATAGAATCTATGTTCTGGTTAAACTTTCATTGATTCCTAAAACCTGGATGTAAAAAACGCCTATCCGACACAGCACAATTTTATTATTGAAAATATCTGAATCTAATAAGCAAGAAAAGTTATCGACAATGGTTTATGTACAGAATGGGCAGATGTAGACTATTTTCAATCGCCTGCTCAATTCAGCTTACCCAGAGCAACTGCTGAATTGTTGTACAGTCAGCTGTAGAAAGTAGAAGTAATTTAGTCAATTCTAAAACTTATATATCTGACCAATAAGATGCTTAGTTAATTAATATAGTGAAGATAGTTTGTTTGTTTTGTTTAAGTCGAAGAAGCTGCCAAGATTCTGAAAATTGTAACGAACCTCTTGTTTTGGATTTAACTGCATTGATAGAAAAATTAGCAGCCCGAAGATTCATGCTGACCAGGTAAGGATCGGGGTGAAATTCAGTGATGCTTCTATGTTGTAGGTTTGTAAATAAACCTAAACGAGCCCTTTACCTACGGGAGTTACTTTCAACATTGTAAAGTAGATTAACATTAAATGAGATACACAGAAAGACTCATCCAAGGATATCAATAAATCAAAAATCTAAGAAAATTAACATATGTATGCAGGGCAGGTGTACACTATTTTGCATAATTTATTTACTGCATATCGTTTAATACAAGCTACAATAGAAAATTATAATTGGCGATTGCAAAAACTGAATTTTTGAAAACGCCCTTCACCTTAATCAATTGCTAAATTTCCCAGTGTACTGCGGAAGCTTAATTCTTGAACGCAGCTGTTTATGAAATTACTATTAAGTATTATTCGTATAAATAAGACGATTTTGGGGATATCCAAAAGGTCATACATAGAAAAACTGTTTTTAGAAGGGATAGCAATAGAAATTAAAAAAATAACTATTATACATTGTTTACTAGTATTTAAACTTTATAAAAAAATAATTTTTTTTTCTGTTCTTCAAAATTTACAAAATCAAAAATCATGTTTCCCGAAGCACTATAAAAAAAAAGTTGCTCCACGGTATGCATCATTTCTCCTTGAAATGTTGATGGATTTGCAAAACGTAAAAAAAATCTTATAAAATGAAGTTGTAGTTATAGTCTGTCGAGCCTGATTTTTGAAATTCGAAAAATTTTTCAATTTACGGAAGTTTAAAAAAAAATTGCATTTTGTATAATAAATTTCATACTTTAATTATATGTATATTAGGGCGCTTTTTTTTCGTGACTATTTTTTTTTTTTCAGTCCCACATCGAAATTTTGTGGCAAATACCTAAACAAAAATTCCCTGAAAATTGGAGCCCTTAATATTAATATTAAGTACTAGACCAAGGCGTATAAAGATTTCCCATATAAAATACACGTAAACTTTGATTATTTTTCTTCAAAACTCTACAGCTCAGAGGCTTTTAATGGTATAATCTTGTTCAATGGTCGGGTTTTTCAAATTTAATCTTATATTCGTGGTCAGCGACCCCAAAAACCCTTATTTACATAATTTGGTGCAAATCGGTTGATTTTCGAAAACAACCGTCCGCCATTTTGGATCCGCCATTTTGAATTTTTCAAATATAATCTTATATTCGTGGTCAGCGACCCCAAAAACCCCCGTATACAAGATTTGGTGCAAAATGGTTGGATTTGAAAAATTTGGCCATAAAGTGGGATTTTGCACAGCCATATTGGATCCGCCATCTTGAATTTCCTTATCCAACTGCACCAGCCTTAAAGAGCTGTTTATTAGCTACAATTTGAGTTGAAATACGGTCTTGTCGCTTGCAAATTTTTTTTTCTATAAGCTTTTTTCCAAAAATTTTTAATTTTCATTCCACTTCCGGTCGCCATATTGAAACCGCCATATTTGATTTTTCAAAGGCGCACACGGCGTTCGAAAGTAGACGTCATAATCTTTAAAATGAGCCCTCGGTTGATTTTTTTGGGCACCTACAATTTTGGCCACAGCTCTGATCCACTTGACATGGATTATCCCATATATGTTTTTAAACGTATTTATTTATTTTTGACCCGAACTGAAATTTTCTCCACAATTTTGAAATTGTACACTAAAACATTCTATTTTCGTTTTATCGAGATTTTTATTAATACTGCTTTTATTTTTTCTAAATATAATATGATATTTTCCTTTTAAATTTTAGGTCCAGTAGTTTCGGAAATAAGTCAAAGTGAAATGCTCTATGTCCGCATATTTTTCATGCGAATTGTAGTTCTTTTGTACTCGCGAAAACTAAATCTTTAGTTAAATTTTCGTCCATAAGTAATTCATTTACGATTTAATTGTCGCAAGTAGATAAGAAGAATTTATTTCGGTTTTCCTAAGAGTTTCACGACTTAGTAAAGGATCGTTTAAAAAGATTCATTAGCAAAAGTCCAAAAAGTCCAAATAGTCTGATAGTTGATTTGCTTAAAACAATTCTTTTTCGATTCATATACGAATCATTTGGTTTGCTAGGAAATTGTAGTTATAATTCAGTTAGTGTGTACTGGTGGGCCATTTTCCAGCCTAAGTGTGTATACTTCTATAGTCTGTAAGAATTGTTAATCGGTAGACTAAAATAAATAAGTAAATAAAACGTGATCAAAATGCCATAGAAGGCAAGAGGTTTTCGATTACTTTTATGTTATATATTACTTATTAGTAAACTCACCCCGAGAGCGAAGATATCATTTTCAGTGGCACGAAGCTAAATCAAGATCTACAAATAATAAGCGAATCAACAATTTAAAGCAATTTAAACCCAACTCAGCTCCCAGATAGTAATAATTTAAATTTGAAACAGATGCACACTCGACTCGTTATCACTACGGGGGGAAAAAGCATTCGAGCATAAGAGCACGTAATCAGACAGAATTACAATATTTCGTAAGTCAACAAATAATAATACTCAATCGCACATAGTTGCTCTAACAATTAAAAAATAAAAAATATAAATTAAATTTAATATATGCCAATCAGCGAAGAGTGTGTGAGTGAAGAGCAACTATTCGAAAATTTTACGTAACCTTCACACCTCCACCTTTGTTTACCAATGGTGGAGTATTGAAATAGCGAATAATTTCATTTTCTGTGGCGGCAATGTGAGAATAATTTCCGCGGTGTGGCTTAATCGAGACACCTTGCTCGTGACGAGACGAGTCGTGCCCGCGTGTTACACGACCGCCAAGCGCACGTGTCAAGAGGCATGCAACCTGAAAATGTGCTCGCTTTCTCACATGACTCAAATTAATTAAAAACAATATAGTAGAGTAGGCAGTGTTGACGCTTTAATTTTGTCAATGAATTTGATTCTAAAAATTGATTTCCCTATGACATTCAATCAGGCAATGTGCTCCCCATAAACTTTCTCAAAAATGTTCCTTTTATAGATACAATTTCATGTTTAAACATGAGATGGCGAGTTACTACATATAATAGCACTATATAAAACCTATTGACCTGTGATATTACTCGAATGAAACTAATTTTATGATAATTTAAAAATAATAGCTCGTATGAATAAAAACTTGAGTACGTACTAGGACGTATTAATACTCAAGTATTCTCTAGTACCTACTAAACAAAATTTAACCATTTACTAGCATTTCACTTATTTATTTTTTTAATAAGTGGCCAAGTATATAAATAATATAATTTCCAATTACACCAAGCAACTAAAAGCAAATAATGGTATTAGATTAGGAGGTTAATTTAACAAGGACAGTATGTTTAAAGCTAGCTAAAGATTGGTTTAGAGGACTATACTAAATATTTGCATGGCTACGTTAAACCTAACTATAGGAGAGTTATAGTATAGGCCGAGTAAAGGTCTAGGTGATGCAGGAACACGCAAATTTAGATTATCTAAAAGGGTAGTATTTAGATATTTGTGAGAGATATAATATAATGATATACAGCCTTGTTCAAAAGTATTAGGCACCCCTAGTTTTCTTCAAAACAAGCCGTTTAAGACATGTGTAATAAAAAATGCACATATTTACTAAAAAAACATAATCATTTATTAATTTTATTAATACTTTGTATTTCCCCCGTTTGCTTTTATCACCGCTGCAATCCTTTTCGGCATATTGTTGACTAAGGTGGCACAAATATCTGGAGATATTTCCTCCCATTCCTCAAACACGGCTTGGCGCAGGGACGAAAGTGAAGTGCAGTTACGTTGGTGGACTCATGCGTTTAATATGAGCCAAAGATGCTAGATGGGGGATAAGGCTGGTGGACTGTGAAGGCCAATCAATGAATTGGATATTGTTGTTCGCGAATAACTCGCGAATTTTTTTTGCTGTGTTGCAAGGAGCATTATCTTGTTGAAAAATATAATTATCAAGTACTCCTCCGAGAATTTGTATTATGGATGGCTCCAAAATTTGTTTCAGCATGGGCTGTATATTTTTCGGAATTCATCCTTCCTTCACACACAAATGGCTTTCCGATTCCTGATGTGGCCATACAGGCCCAGATCATAATACTTCCGCCACCATGTTTCACTGTAGCGACGAGGCAATCCGGACGAAAAGCTTCCTCCTTCCTCCGTCGCACGAACTGTGCCCTAGGTTGGGCGAAAATCTTTAATGTAAACAAAAAAATTGAAACAATTTAAAACAAAATTTTTTTTCTTAACTAAGAGCCTCAGAAATTATTTTTTTTTTTTTTTAAAGTGAAGAAGAACAGTTGGCATATTTACCTCAATATTTGATTCGTCCGATCATACGACTTTTGCCTAGTCCTCGGCTTTCCAATTTTTATATTTTTTCGCCCATTTAAGCCGGTTTTGCTTGTGTCGCTCAGAAAGCCATGGATTTTTTCTTGCCTCGGAACCACGTAGTCCTTCGCCTATAAGTCGTCTTCTAACTGTTACTGCAGAAAAACTAGCTCCCGCTTCCGAAGAGACATCAGTATTAAAAGACGATCCTGCCTTGATGTGCTGGCACGCTTTCGTCCGCTTCTGGGCTTATGTTCGAAGGATTTAGTCTCCTTATACCTTTTGAGTGTTGTTTGTACAGAACAATGTGAGCACTTTAGATTTTTTGCAATAGCTGTTTGACTAACACCTTTTGCGCCCAAAATAATTATTTCTGACCTTAAAGACTGGCTTAGTTCTTTAATTTTTGGCATTTTATCACCTTTAACACTTCCTTATTAAAAACTTAAAACCAATTTTTAAAATCACTTGAAACCGTTTCTAAATTGCACTTGATCGCATCTATGTAACACCAAACTATAAATGTGCGAAAATTTGAAAAACATCCTCATTCTTATAGTTACTGGGATTTTACGACCGGCAAACCCCATCATTAAACTGTATTTGACAATTTTTGACAATTAATTCAAAAAAGCGGATTGTCATAGGAGTAACGTAGTTCAAATAAAAGCTTAATTTACTTATATATATAAAAATACGAGGAGCTTTAAAACTTGCCGAAATAAAATAAGAGAGCAGATAAGAATTGAGGCTCTCGTTTGAATCGTTTAGCTAAAATACGATCTTTTGTACTTTTCAACCCTATTTTACTAAAAACCTTGACGTGATAGTGCATTTTTGTTTTCGAATTCGTAATCTACAGAAAAAATCCTATAGAAAAAATGTATGACTTGTATTGTACTGTACAAAACTAAACATAAAATTTCTTCGATGCTTTCTAACAAGTACTTTAAGATTTATATCCTTGACAAATAAAATTTAGCTTACAGAATCTTACATTTTATCTTGAATCTTACAATTTATCAAGAGTTTTATACCAAAAATGGAAAAACAGATCACTTTTCTGTCTGTCTTACAAGTGCATAGCTTTTTTCTCGTACGGATGTGAATTTTGGTATGAATGTAAATCTTTCTATTCAACAGAGAATGCCAAAATAGAAAGATGAAAACATGTTTTACCTATAAATCAACAAATCTTCCATTTTAATCATTCAAAAATTCTGAAATTTTTAGAAAATCTTCAAAATACATACAGAGTGTTCAATAAATAAACTAATGAGTCACTATTTTTCAACAAATGGAGAGATTGGTAAAATTTAAATACTTTTTAATAAAGAAGAACATGAATTATTAATGAAATATATTTTTGAAATGTGATCCATCTGCATAAAAGGTATCTACCTGCATTTCTTTGAATCTTCCGTCGCCGGAGAAACGTACAAAGGGATGTTAGAGAGAGAGAGAGAGAGAGAGAGAGATGTTATTTTATTCAAGACGGAGCCGCACCTCATCGCACACAAGAAGTATTTAAAGCCATCAATAAATTTTATAGCGATCGAGTTATTGGCTTAATAGGGTACCCACGCTTTGCTAGGGGAAAAGGAATAGAATAGCCACCTTAGTCGTCAAATCTCCCGCAATGTGAGCTCTTTTTATGGGGCTACATTAAATGAAAATAACCCAAAAACAATAGAGGGTTTTATTAAAGACATCAGGAGGATATGGCATTTAAAATGAAATGTTAGAACATGTTTTTAATAGTTTTAGAAAGCATTTGGTTATTTATGCCAATTTAGATGGTTAAAATATCGAAAATATATATCACTTTTAAATTAATGGTTTCTATTAAATAGATTTAATTTTTTTATAATAAAATGGACATGAAATGAAAATGACGACTTTCCTTTATTAAAAAGTATTTAAATTTTTTCCTAATTTCTCCATTTGTTAAAAAATAGTGACTCATTAGTTTTCACACATTCCTATTGGACACCCTGTATACACCCAACTCTTTTTTACTCGGTAGATATGTTCTCTGAAAAGCTGTGCAAAAAACATACGTTTCCTGTGGTAAAGTATTCGTTCAATGTTATCCAAAAACTATGCAAAATCAAATAAAGAATCATACACGGTTAAAAATATTGGAGTAAAATTTAATCTTTTGCTTGTATTACAGCCATTTTTCAATCCACTTCGAATTAAAAGTAAATATTCATCGAATATTACTCAAAAATGCAATAATTTTTGTATTGAAAAGTAATCCAAAATGTATGTTTAAATACTTTGTAATCTTTTTGAAGTAATTTTCAATATTAATTGGATTTAAATTAGATTAAAAGGTAATACTTCAATCCAAGCAGATTGAATTTTAAGTTTTTTATGCCACAATGCGTCGGTAACGCATTTCTTTCATACACTGAGAGAAATTTAACGATCGTAATGAAAAAAATTCATATTGAATTGAAAAATCCCTTGTCAATATACGGTCAAAAAGAAGTGGCTTTTATTATATTTTTGTCAATTTCACAAAACCTCAAAAGTATGTTAAATATTTTCGTTTTGAAAATTATTTTTCACCATGATAGTAGTTTTCAAAATTTTAATATTTTCAATATGAAAATAATATCGAAATTCAACATATCAATTATAATATATCGAAAATAGAAGTGAACATTTTGTCGATGTTACAAATTCCATTTTATTCTTTTGAAAATTACTTTTTCATTTGAAAAGTTCATTCGAAGGCTTTCTGTATCTACTTATAGATACCTTTAAAATAAGGCTGAGTTTTTTTATTAGGTACAGGGTCTAGATTAGCTACTCAACATGGGAATACAACAATAACGCCCTTGTTATTCCAAAAAGGCGTTGTGGTTGTATTGCCATGTTAAATTCTTGTTCCAGATCCTGAACCTAATGAAAAAACACAAGTACGCCCTGAATCTTCTGTTCCGGTACTTTGGTAATTGTCGTATAAACCAATATTTATAATATAAAATCTCATTGAAGATATGAGTCATATAAATATAAAACACAGCTTGTATCTTTAAACAAAATTGTACTTTATTTGTACTGTATTTGTAGTTTATATTAATGCATATGTATAGCCACATTTAGCTTTTTTTTATTTTGTTTATTTCCAAACTATGAGATACGAAGCCTACTTACATTTTAAAGAGTTGTGCAAAAAGAGAAAAAATAAAAAAAATAAATTTTTTTAAGTTTTTATTTTTCTACAGAAGGAATGAAGACATCGTTTTGAAGTTTTGCAGGCGACTTTGAGAATGCAAATATATTTTTTTTGGATTTTTACATTACTTTGTTTGGTCCCCCGACTTTTTCTAAAAAAGAACATCCAAAAATGACGGCTGACATGATTTCGGCCGTCTGGGACATCTACTAAAAAAATTAATTCTCAATCTGACAAAATTTTATAACGTGAATATTTTCAAATTGACAGAATACTTTTTCAATATGCGAATATTTTTTCCACTCAAAAATGTATAATTTTCAATAAGATAACAAGTCAAAATCAAACATTTACAGGGAAAATTTGTATAAACGAAGAAATTTTGCTGTGTCAACAAATATATATTTTGAAATATACAAAAATCTTTCTAATGATTTCATTAGTGGAAAAAGTAATTAAACATTTGAAAATATATTTTTTCACTTGATAAAACATTGTTAGTTTAACAACAGGACATTTGTCGAGTGTGCTTTTGTTTAATTTCCTATAGAAATAATTGTTTCTTTGAAAATTTTTTTATTTTGGAGATAATATATTTTCCGTTTAACAGTAGAGCTCTTGTTGGGTTTTTGCAAAAATTATTTTTTCAATATGATAGCGATATTTCTCTCAGTGTAGTCAACATTGATAGTTTATATTACGTTTAATTACGCGATAGTTTATATTACGTATAACATTATTTTGCGTACTATATGTATAATATGAATTAAATAAGATAAATTTGTGTTTGAACATTTCCTTATTTTTTCTAAGAAAAGGAAAAAAATATCACAAAACCTAAATATTCCCTCAAATCCAGAAAAAAAACCTTGTAACTTTTTCAATGGATTAATGCATTATAAAGTAAAACAATTAGTGTTAACTTATTAAAACCATGGTGCATTGAAGATAAAGTATCGTTAATATTAGCTTTTAATACAATAAGTACTAGTTTTAATTGAAAATGGGATTTATTTATACCTCAATAAAAGATTACAATTCAATATTTTTGTATTAAAACAAAAATTAGTATTGTCTTTTTCAAACCATAGTGGATTAGAAGTAAAGTATAGATAATATTACCTTTTAATACAACAAGTATTGATTTTTAATGTTCTAGTATTAAAATGAATTTAATACTGAAGAGATTTTATTTTAATACATGCCAATATTACAGTTTCATTTTAATCCTTTCACAATATTAAAATCTAATACTTTTTTGGTGTGGATATACAATCCAGAAAATATTGGTTTTTAGTCCAAAATTTTTTACCGTGTATTTAATTGGAAAAACTGTGTAAAAACATACTCATAGCAAAAGTAGTGAAAAGTAATGAGCTCTATATTAAAGGAATAAAGTCCTTAATTATATGTTTATACTAGAGATGCCACGAATAGTAATTTGGCCGAATACCGAATACCGAATGTTCGGCGAGCCTCTTGGCCGAAGCGCCGAACATTCGGCAGCCGAATATTCGGCCACACTTAGTACTTTCCGCGGGCGACAAGTCACAACTGTCGCTGCAGAAAATGTTCGTTCAGATGAAGGTGTGGAACAGAAAAATTCTGTTGCAAATGAACTTGATTTTTACATGGTATCTGTTCGTTTAGATCGGACAGCAGACCCTTACAAGTGGTGGTCAGCAAACGCGAAACAATATCCAACCCTTTCACAATTTGCTAAGATTTATTTATCATCTCCCGGTAGCAGTGTGTATAGTGAGCGGCTGTTTTCGGAAGCAGGTATAATTTATGAGGAAAAACGCAATCGTCTGCTATCAACAAACGCTGAAAAAATTGTTTTCATTCATCATAACTTACCACTGGTAGATTTTAAATATTAATTTGTTAGTTCTTTTTTTGGTTAAATAAATATATCTTTGTGAGTAATATTTTGAGTTCTTTTTTCATGATTTATTTGGTAATCCTTACTATACAGTGGTGGAAATAACTATAATTCCACTGAATAAAAGTTATGCCATAGCTTTGTATTTTGAGAGAAAAAAATGAAAACTGCACTCCTCGGCTTTGTGCGCATGCTCAATCAATTTAGTCAGAATTCGTGTCAAATTGGTTAGTGTTAACGGTTTCTGGGTGAGTTTTAATCATTTTCGTTGTGATTGCGCGTGGAAATTGCTATAATTCCAGAAGTGTTGAAGTGCCGCTGGCGGATTAAAACAAGGAGTTATTGATTCATTAAGATATAAAAAATAATTTTGGAGGTAATTTAAATATTTTAGCAAAAAAAAAAAAAAAAGGGAGTACTATATTTTATCCAGGAAAATTATTAACTAAAGAAGAGCAGACGAAAGTGGTTGCGTTCAAAACAGCAAATTTTTCACTGTGAAGAATTGCTCAGATGTTGGGAAATGGAAGGACTCACACAGCTGTACGAAATTTCCTGTGTTTATGTGCAAATTATGGTAAAACTAACAAAAAAAAACCTCCGCCAAAACTTACCAACATGGACCGGCGTTCTATAATTGGGTTAGCAGGAAGAAAACATTTAAGTTCTTTTCCAATTGTGAATGACCTTAAGTTGCCCGTGACTTCTAGACGCGTTCGGCAGATTTTGCATACCAGTGGAACGTTAGAATGGAGAAAAAGAATATCAAAACCGGCAATGAACAAGCAGCATAAGGAAGCCAGACTTCAATTTGCTAAAAATCATATGTCTTGGACCAGGGAATGGACGAAAGTGATTTTTAGCAACGAAAAGAAGTTCAATTTAGACGGTCCAGATGGATGTCAATTTTACTGGCACGACCTTAGAAAAGATACAGAGGTCGCTATGAGTCGCAATTTTGGAGGTGGTACGGTAATGGTTTGGGCTGCTTTTTGCAGCCAAGCGAAGACACCCATTTTTTGGATATCTACCAGAATGAAATCCAGCGATTATATTCAACTACTGGATAGTATCCTAATTGACTTCGGCGATGATAATCTCAGCAAGGAGTGGATCTTTCAGCAAGACAATGCACTCATCCACTCATCTCGCGAAACGAAATCGTGGTTTCAGACCAGGAACATACCTGTTTTGGATTGACCGTCGCATAATGCTGATCTGAACCCAATTGAAAATCTATGGGCAATATTGATTCGGCAGGTTTACTCAAATGGAAGGCAGTTTACAACGATTCAGGAGTTGAAAGCGGCCATAAAACATGCTTGGGCGCAATTGTCTCAATCGCAGCTACAAAAGTTGATAGACAGCATGCCAACGAGAATTTTCGAAGTAATTCAGGCTAATGGAGGCAGTACACGTTTAAAAAAAAAAAGTTGTGTTGTACTTCTTAAAATATGAATAGTGGATTTATAGTTATTTCCATGCTAAAAATTGTTTTTTTTAATATTACTTAAAATTTTGCTTTCAACTAGTGATATTTTTGTTTTTTACGTTAGATTTTAGAAATGATACAATAAACGGAAATAAAACGGCTCACTTCGAATTATAAATTAGCAGTCAGTTGCTTTCAATAGAAAAAAACTCAGTGGAATTATAGTTATTTCCACTACTGTATTTTATCATAAATACGAAAGTAAATCTGTTTACCACGATTTCACGCTAAAACTGCTGAACCGATTTAAATGAAATTTGGTACACAGATACATACTCTAGAGCCTTAGAAAGGACATGGGCTATAATTTACGCGGACAAAGTCGCGGGGAAACAGCTAGTAATAAAAAAATAATAAATAAATTGCTATTCGGTATTCGGCCGAATAGTTAACCATATTCGGCCGAATACCGAATAGCGAAAAAAAGTGGCCGAATAGCCGAATACCGAATAGTTGCCGAATATTCGTGGCATCTCTAGTTTATACCTTCTAAATAATTTGCCATTTTATTAAAATAAACCTCAATTTCTTTGCAACTTAATAATATTATTTCCTTAATTCCCAATTTTTTTAAAATCGTATATAACTTTTTGTGTAGTGCATGTACAATCCAAAAATGTAGTTAGGTATTATTTAAATATAAAATCAACAAATATAAAATTAGTAACATAATGCAAAAATGAAGGATAAAAACTCGAAATTAAAAATTCTAGAATAATAATAAGGGCATATATTTTCGACGAGATTCCCTAAAATCACGGTACTTACTAGAAAGATCTGGCACGTTCACCGACCCTGAATCTAATAAGATTTCCATCCGGTAATAATATTTTGAATAGATAGACTGCTCTTTGAAAGTTTTTATGATTTAAAGTTGAAAAAATGAAAAACCTTCAAATGCATTTTTACTTGTAAGTTTTTCATCAAATCCGTCAACCACGAACAAATTGGAAGAAAGTGGTTTTAAAATCGTGTTAGAGTAAATAAACCGTGTATAAAAAGAGAGACGGTTTTTTCTTCGACCGTGTTATTTTAAAATTGTGTAAAAAAGACCGTGTAAAAAAGGCCGTGTAAAGAAAGAGTTTATTTATATTTACAAATAAACATATATGGTTAATCTTCTAATATGATATCGTTTTATTCATAAACAGGCAAGTAAAATTTTACCTTTAAAAAAATCGTACATTTTATAATTGACTTTTTTGGAAATAGGGGTTGAAAGCTTCTTTACTTGGACAAAATATTTTATTCAAGTTTTTCTTTATGTAGACGCTTCTACATAAGTATACGGTATATGCTGTCATTTCTAGTGTTGTTGATAATTTCCCCTCATTAAAGTAATACTACACCCCCAGGTTTACATTGTTTCCTTGCGGATAAACAAGCCGTAGCTCTCTCAAAAATTAGTGACATGCTGTAGTTTAAAGATACCATACCATTTGGGAAAAAATATTCATAATCATTTAATAAATAAAGGTGAAAGATTATTATTAGAAAATTAGCGCAGTTGCGACTTTGATCCTTTTTAGCCGACACCCTTCATTTTAATCTGAATTTGAAGTGGCTTGTGCGTAGTATATCAATTTCTGTGCAAAAAGTCGATATTTTTCGAAAATTGTTTTAAACAAAATGCAGCGTAAATAAACATGGTTTGTTAGAGTTTTGTGATTATGTTATTTACTATCCAGTGGTTAAACAATGAGTACCACGAATACATTTGGAAAAGAAAAGGCTTCTATTAAAATTAATACCGACAGCGATTGCTTGTGGAAGTTTATTATAATTTTATGTCTGATATTTTTAATTTGAAAACTAGAGCATGTTTGCTTAGAATTTTGTTTTTTTGTTTTGAATAAATATACATACATACATAGTTTTGAACTGAATTGTGATATTTTGCATTTGGAATAATGGCCACTTTTGTATTAAATTTCGATACTAATGTTTTGGAATTTAGTACTCTTGAAATAAAAAGGAACACTTTTGAAATGGAAAAAACATATTGTTGCGTGGGAAATGGTTGCTTAAAGATGGTACATATGTTATTTATTATATATAATTCGACTAGTCAATAGGTCTCATTTGATATCCAATGCAGCTGGTTTAAAAAATATATACATATATCTATATATTTTTTTGATAGTCCGGTTGACGTTTTTCTTACTATTCTGATACCAAGCATTACAATTTTAACAAAATAATATAAAAATTATTAAATATACTAATGTAATGGGTCAATTTTATTTCCTCGAAAAAAGTTATCTAGTCTGCTAATAAGTACATACGCACTTGAAATAAGAGTTCTTTATACATCGATCGATTAAGAAATTATTGTAAATATATCCAGAAAATTAGCCAATAAGCTTTGTGGCGGGTGGAACTACAGCACCAATGTGAAGTATTTGAAAGTAGTTGTAGGTGTGCATTGCAATCGGACTTAAGTTGTGTAACCGTCACGTTTAAATGCGCATGCTCAGCCGGCTTCTAAAAAAACTTGTACCGATGCAGAAACGTGGATAGATGTGTGCATCTGTATCTGCTGCAAGTTCCCTTAAATGTCAGAAACGAGACTTTCGATTTTTCCAGCTAGCTGGACGACACTTGATATCTTCTGCAATTACAATCCATGGTCTGGTCACTTTAGAGCGATGAGACGATGACCGGTGTTCACTTTCAAGAATTTTTCTACCAGGGAAACCACCGTCTCTGACACGCTCGTGTGGACATGTGCGTGACGATTTGAAAATTTTAAAAATTTACATACATCTGCTACAATGTCATCGTCGGGTCTTGTCATTAGAGCTTATTAGTAGCGTATTTGTGTACACACATTGGCTTCGAAAACCTTCCACAGACTAGACTAGATCACTTGAAACAACGCCTGACTTTATTCAGATGACAAATTTTGTTTTTTCTTTCATTTAAGTGGCCACGCCTATTTGATAATAACAAGAAAACGTGACTTTTAGGAAGTTGTTCTTATATCTGAAATCGTTCTCGTTTATTACAATTATGTAATTATTTATTTAAAATAGAGTGGTGCATAGTACTGTATAATGCAATACTACTATATACTTAATTGTTTAGTAGTAGTTTAATTCAAATTTACTATCAATACATTATCAATTAATAATATTAAGTAATACCAATAATTTTTAAGAGATAGTTACACTAAAAATGTACTACCACAAAATAGTCAAGTTTATTGCACTATAAATTTACTATCACTAAATGGTTTAAAAATAGTGCACTATAATGTTATATAATAGTGCACTATAAATTTACTATCACTAAATGGTTTAAAAATAGTGCACTATAATGTTATATAATACTGCACTAAAAATTCACTATCACTAAATTTGTTAATAATAAAAATAAATGTAGAATGGTATCACTTTTCGATAGAAGTGTCAGACTTTAGGAAAGGAGTAAAAATATTCTAGAAATTTAAAAAAGTACTTTTACTGATACAGAAAACCTTTGTACTGTCGCTACGTGAATTTGCTGTGAATCCTGATAATTTAGTGGTAGTAAATTTGTGTGATTAAGTGATAAATATAGTGAATTCCACTCAACAATTCAATGATAGTTAACCCACAGTAATTTTTTTGTCAGAAAATATTAAATACAAATAAATAGAAAAATTTGCCGAAAGCTCATTTTTATATAGACATACTATATGCAAAGTGTATGATTTTTGGAATTAAAAGAAATACTGAAGTAAATCTCCCTCAGAATTTCCTTTAATTCCAAAAATCATGCACTTTGAATATAGTATGCCTATATAAATACTGATTTTATATAAAATGCAACTTGTTCACTGATTTTGATTTCTTAAAAAAATATAAACTAAAAAAAAAAAAACTAGTTTATAGTTTCAGTTTGAACTCGTATAATTTCGCCAGTTTTAATCAAAACCTACTTTTATCAGACAGAATTTACATTTTATTATGAGAATTTTCTTTCAGTTGGTAAAATCTAAAAATTTTGAATTTCAAAATAATGCATGTACATTTTTCTCCGTTCCTTAGAAGATCGAAAACTATAATTCTACTATTATTTTATGTGTTAAAGGGGAATCGGAAAACGAACTGAAAGTTAACTGAGCTAGTGAACAAAAGACGGAAAATGATAAATACTGAAAACAAACTAAAAATGTACAGAAAATTAACTGAAATCAGGCGGAAAACAGACTGAAATATATTTTGCACTCAAATTAAGTCTTCTTTCTTGTCCTGAAGCAAAGAGCAAACTGAAATTAGAGTGAAAGTAGTCTAAATAAAATATCGATGAATTTATAAATTTCAAATTACAAAATTTACTTCTCCACAAAAGTATGTATAGCTTATAATATTTTTTATTATTTCAATTTCTAATAAGTTTGAATCATAACACTAGTTTACAAATTTTAACTTTTTTCTAGCCCTTGATACGAAATGTAATTTTTTCCTTCCTTTAAAGGCAACTCATCAGTAATGTAAATCGATTTTTTTCCATCACGTTAAGTTTTCGAGAAAAAAAGGTTTAAAAAATGAAAATAACCATATTTTAGCCACTTTTGGAAAACATTTAAAAAACAACCGAATTTTGCAGCAGCTCGAAACATAAGTGAAATCAATGTTTGAATTCTAAACTATAGCTTTATAATATGTTATAAGTAAAACGAGATTTTTCTGAATCTTCCCTCTGCCATATCAATGAAATGAACCAACGGTATGTAGGAGTGGAACTCAAATGAAAATCTTGTCTCCCCAACAAACCTTGAAAAAGGTTTTAATTAATTGATATTTTATAACTATAGTATAGGATTAAAGCCTTCATTTGAACTACGTTTGGGACCGCAACGACATTCCTTTATTTTTAAAAAAGAATTCTAAAATGGCTAAAATACAGATTTTTTAAATTTTTAACCCAACTTTTCTTGAAAATGTGACGTGATGGCATTTTTTTGGAAATCAGAGAATCTTAAAAATAACATTCTTAGTAAATTTTTTAAGGGGAACAAAAATCTTATAAACTATAGTGTAATTATCTCTTTGATTATTATAATTGTAATTAGAGCCATGTCTATTTCAAATTCCCTGATTTTCAAATTTCAGGGTCGATATTTAAATAAAGATAATGAAAAAAGCAATAAGAAACATAAGGCTTAAATGATTTGTTACTCTACTGGACTTGGATATTTTTCAGTAGCGAAAAGAAAAATTTTAAGTGTAGTAGTGGAAAATTCCCAAGTCCAAAAAATGAAAAATTTCTAAGTGCTATAGCGAAACAAATTCAAAACCCTGTTTTCTGTTCTGTTTTCAGTTTCTCGCTAGTATTAAAAGATATTTCAGTCTCTTTTTCCGACTGAAATAATATTTCCGTCTTATTTCAGTCTATTTTCAGTCTATTTTCAGCCAGTTTTTAGTGCAAATAATTTCCACTTATTTCAGATTGAATTCTATCTAAAATTCAATTTTAAGTCCTTTTTCAGTCTTATTTTTTTAACCGGGTTATGTATTAACATTTTTATGTGTAATACATTTGCTAGCACTATTCAACCTTAAATTCAGCTATACACTGAGAGAAAAATCGCAGTCATATTGAAAAAATAATTTTTACAAAAACCACATGTACATTTGATAATATGAATTTGTTAACACAGTTAGCTTTTTTCGTTTCTACAAATGTTTGATTTTGTCTTGTTGTCTTATTGAAAATTTTAGATTTTTGAGTTGAAAAAATATCCGCATATTGAAAAACTATCCTCTGTTTCAAAATCCTCGCGTTATAAAAATTTTGTCAGACTGAAAATTAATTTTCAGTTCGCTCAAATTGTTATAGTATTAACAAAGTGTTATTGTCTTCATTGGAGTTCTGCATTAGAGAACTATCACTCCCTTTTGCGCTCTTGTTCGAAGTGACTCTTTGTTTTCTAAATTAAAGTGGAAATAAAAATAAATGCCTTTATCAGGAAATTGCACAGGAGCAGGAGTACACAATATCTAGAACTGAGCAGTTTTTATGGATTATGAGATTGATCAAAATATAATAAACGAATCTAAGCTTGCCGAAAAGTTGAATGAAAAAACCCAACTTTATTTTTAAAGTATTCAAATGAACTTTGCAAATGAAAAAGTATTCTCAAAATCGAATTTGTAAAATCGACAAAAACTAATTAATTTCAATTTTCGATATATTATAATCGACATGTTCAATTTTGATATTATTTTCATATTGAAAATATTAAAATTTTGAGAACTACTACGATGGTGAAAAATATTTTTGTGAAATTGAAAAAATTATTGTGATAATAAAAGATACTTTGTTTTGACCGTATTTTGACAACGGATTTTTCAATCCAACGTGCATTTTTTTCATTATGATTGTTAAATTTCTCTCAGTATAGCCAATTACAAGTTATCTAATAAAAAAGAGAATTTCAGCAAGTTCCATCCACCTTTCATATTAAAATTGAAATTTAATCAGAAACAGAAGATTATAGGTATGAATTTCTTTTCTTCTTAACCCATTAAGTCCCAAATGTCAGCTTTTTCGCCGCTGCGTTCGGCCGCTATATTTTTAGTGAAAATAGTGTCTGAAAAATATGTGACACACTAATTCCGACGCAAAATTTAATGATCTTTCAGAATCTGACCTCAAAATTTGCAACAAATGTGTGGTTCAAAAGTTGTAAACTAATTTATGCAAAAAAACGTGATTTTGAAAAAAAAATTTCTGGTTTTTCCAATTTTCCACAAGGAAATCATTTGAAATTTCATTGTTTTCGTGCAAATATCGTGGTCTCGACTCCCAAAGTATAAGCTCCCGTTGTTTAAATGAAGTATTTTAATGTTTAAGCACACAAAATGGCGGTCGGGACACGAAAAGATGAGAAAAAGCTTTCGGAATTTTTTACTCGAAAACAAAGGGTTTTAGAGAAAAATTTTATTGAACAAAAAGTGCTTAGAATTGATTGAGAAACCCGTGTGAATTTTTTCAGAATTTTTCAAGCAATTTTTGGATTTTTGAATTTGATCATTTTTTGAAAAATCCAAAAATCTCATCAAAAATTCTGAAAAAATTCACACGTGTTCCACAATCAATTCTAAGCACTTTTTGTTTTATAATATTTTTCTCTAAAACCCTTCGTTCTCAAGCGAAAAAATATCTTGAATTATAAAATAAGTTAGAAAATTTGACTTTCGGAATTTTTCACTCGAAAACGAAGGGTTTTAGAGAAAAATATTATAGAACAAAAAGTGCTTAGAATTGATTGTGGAACACGTGTGAATTTTTTCAGAATTTTTGATGAGATTTTTGGATTTTTCAAAAAATGATCAAATCCAAAAATCCAAAAATTGCTTGAAAAATTCTGAAAAAATTCACACGGGTTTCTCAATCAATTCTAAGCACTTTTTGTTCAATAAAATTTTTCTCTAAAACCCTTTGTTTTCGAGTAAAAAATTCCGAAAGCTTTTTCTCATCTTTTCGTGTCCCGACCGCCATTTTGTGTGCTTAAACATTAAAATCCTTCATTTAAACAACGGGAGCTTATACTTTGGGAGTCGAGACCACGATATTTGCACGAAAACAATGAAATTTCAAATGATTTCCTTGTGGAAAATTGGAAAAACCAGAATTTTTTTTTTCCAAAATCACGTTTTTTTGCATAAATTAGTTTACAACTTTTGAACCACACATTTGTTGCAAATTTTGAGGTCAGATTCTGAAAGATCATTAAATTTTGCGTCGGAATTAGTGTGTCACATATTTTTCAGACACTATTTTCACTAAAAATATAGCGGCCGAACGCAGCGGCGAAAAAGCTGACATTTGGGACTTAATGGGTTAACTGCACTCCATGTTATCGAAAATAACACCGAAAATAAATTCACGCCAAAAATCAATGAGTGTAATTGGAACATTGAGATTTATCATCACATGTTTCCGATGCTAACAAGAACTACTTAAGAAACTGTGACATTTTTAAGTCACATGGATTGCCGTCTGGCACGGCATTTAGTATGCGTTCAATGTGATCTTGCATATTGCTAAAGAAAAATATACGTAGATAGTAAGATATCTGGTCTATGATAATTCAATTCCCCTTCCATGTACACCGCTGGGAGGAATAATGAATTCGAGATCTAGTATTGAAATATTCATTTTTACGATCGCAAAAGGGAGGCAAATGTGCGCACATGTGACGATTTCGTCGCTTTACAAATTCCTGAGAAACGTGAGAAAGTTGCACGAGTCAGGCTGGTTTTTTACCGACCCGTCATCAATGGATATTATTTTTTAATAGCACGTGGAGCGTTGAGCAACAGTTGAATCATTTTCGATCGGCCGATTGGTTAACCTTGTCTATTCATGTCCCTATAAATTAAGAGCTTAAAATAAATTTTTAAGCATTTATGAATTTAAATCCGTTAATAGCAAGTATAATTTTTTTTTTTTTTTTTTTTAACACATTAAAAGAACCAGAACCCGACAGCTTTGACGTAGAATATTTCGAAAATGTATAATTACTTACTATAACGAAAACCAGCGAATTGTTTGAGAAAAAGAAAATACTTTTTGTTTTAAAAATTCTTCAATTTCCCCGAAAAACAGGTTTTATTAAAACATCACCTTTTTATTCTAATTATGATTTTCTAAAAACTCCACCGCAATCTTGCAGGGAATCACTTTTAGAAACTTTTAACGAAAAAAACCGGTGATGATTGATTTGTTTTTTTTTTTTTTCTAAAACTATGTAACACCTGTGCGATCACTTAAGCTTGCTTTAGACGGAATCGGCAAATCATGGTATGCTTTGATTATATTGAACATTTAATATCAAGCAGTGCTTCAAAGTATAGACTGTTTCGGATATCCGGATGGGCGTAGCTAGAATATATTTTTAGGATGGACCTAGCCCAATTAACATTTTGCAAGAGTCAATTCTCACACAAATTTGAAACAAGTCTATAAAACTCTTATTAGTTTATTCATACAAAAATATATCGTTTATAAACTTTTTCAAATCATTTCTATTTCAATTTTTCGTTGACTTCAGGTATCTTCCATGATAAAATGGAAAAAGTGCTATATCAGACCTATCATAAAAAAGGGCAGCGCATATATAGCAAACTATCGACCAATTGTAACAGCATGCTCGGTAGGTAAACTATTTGATAAAATTATGGCTGAAAAACTATTTAATATTACTTCTCATTTAATAAATCCTAAACAACATGGCTTCCTTCCAGAACGCTCCACGGAATCGAATTTATTGACCTACACAAATTACATTTTTAAATCCTTTGCTCTTAATAAACAAGTCGACTCGTTTTACAGTAGTTTTTCTCGTGCTTTCGATTCGGTAAACCCTGCACTATTACTTAGAAAACTTGAAAATTACGGCATTAGAGGTAAACTTCTTTCATGGTTTAATTCTTTCCTATCCAACAGATCAGCGAAGATTAAAATCAATGGCTTCTTGTCCTCTTCATTTAGTACTTGCTCTGGAGTACCACAAAGTTCTCATCTGGGACCACTTCTCTTTGTGTTATTTATAAATGACCTTTATTCTGAAGTATCATTCTTCGCTGATGACACCAAGATTTACAAGAGAATTGATTCCTTAGGTGATCTTGTGGGGCTCCAGAGTGATATATGCTCAACTGTTACATGGTGCAATAATAATGCTCTAAAATTAAATTTTGTTAAGTGTCACATTTTATCTTTTTGTAATAATTCCATTCCTCTAAATTTTCAATATAAAATCTCAACCTATTTCAAGAGTTCAGTTCTTCAAGGATCTTGGAGGGATCGTTGACTCAAACCTCAACTTCAGGGAACATATTTACCATATTTGCTCCAAAGCTCTTAAAACACTTGGTTTTATTATTAACATAACTTCAGATTTTCGTAATTGCATGACCATTATACAGCTTTACAAGACACTCTGGCCTTCACAACTACCTTCCAAGTGGGGGCCTGGTGAATTAAACTTTTTACGTCTTGTGTGAGTTATATGTTGCAAAAATTAAGAGCTTAATTTGCGCAGCGGATCGAATACCTAAACAAGCGTGAGTATCAGCTCTATACAGAACTAAAATTTACAATAAAAGCCTTCAATTTGATTTTGTAATAAATGTATTAAAAAACAGTCAAATTTAGAACTTTTGTAATAAAAATCCATACCTCCACAAAGTTTCCTTTTTAAGTCTTCTGTTTACTGGCAATTATTTGAACATCCACCGACGCACCACTTTGAATATAAAATCGCTCCAAGTCCTTTGAAGAATAAATTTTAAAACCTGAAACCCTCTAGGGTATGGATTAGATTGCAATTACCATAATTTCCTAAGATTCTGTAAAGGTCATTCACGGTCAAAACAGCTGATTATATAGTATAATATATAGTAAGTGTACGTACCTGTGATATTTGCAAAAGTCACTCCCCGCCCACTTATCACTTTAATGCCACCGAAGTATCTACATATTTCGTACTTGTTGTGATAAGTTCATATTTGAACATTGTATCGGAGCTCCGATTTACGTCACATAAATTGACGTAACATCCATAACACTCCCCATACTAAGTGTTGTAAAAAAGGGGATTTAGAAATTTGCGATGTCTTCTTATTCAGAACCTCAAAGCTCGCTATTTCAAGCGTATGTATGTTTTATTTTATTAAATCTTCTTCCCAGCCACACCCAGTACTCCTTGTGGTGTAAAATTAAAAAATGTACAGAAGTAGTAAACGAGTAAACGAGAATTACCGCGATCGCTTTAATACATCAATAAGATACTGATAAAAGATAGCAATCTGGTTTCGTTCGCCAAACAAAAATGTGGCAATTTTGGAGCTCTGTGTATTGATCTGCTCGGCTTTTCACGTGACGAGGGCCTGGTAGTATAGTCCATAAAATTTATTTTTTGTTTTTCTCCTATAAAGCAGATTGTTTCCACAGATGCTATATTTTCTTATTATATGTATATAAAAAGAAAAGAAAAAAGAAATCAAGTATTTTTCAACAATAACGCTGACCGTTTGTCTTCTATCGTAGGAGTGTTGTAAACAAACACCCCATCATTGAAAAATTTCCTTTGCGAAATTCTTCAAGTGGCTCTCCTGACGCAAAAGCTAATTATAATCTAATAAATATTAAAAGACGGGACCCGATGCAGACTCCGAACGTTAATCGCCACAAAAAACCATGGGATAGGCCTTACCCATCGTCCGTTCCGATAAGATGTTCTGTGTTACTTAGGAGAGAACTTTCTGGACCCATGATTAAATTTCTTTCTACTCTCTAGCCCCATGTGGAAGCTCTGGCCATATGTAGGACTTGCGTAACACAGCCCAACACAGTTCAGATGGAGGGGATTTTTACAAAAATCGCCAGTGGTTATTTTAGAACCCACTGAAATCCCACAAAACCTCCGATCAAAAGACTCGATTCAGTCCATCCAATTAAAACGTGGGTTACCCTGATTTACGGTACAAAAACTACAAAAACAAAAACAAAAAGCAACTTTTACAGCTTACGGGAGGAATGAAAGAAATGGTCCTAAGAAAAACCTTACGATGGCGTCATAGTTTTGCTCTTTATGTAAATACACGCGGAGAAGTCGCCGAGCCAGCGACAAGCTTTCGCGTCCCCACACAAACAGAGAGCTTACCTTTCAGCATTCCAGAACACGTGACTAAATTAAAAGCGAACCGAGCACGCTGAAGTCGCGTGACGTCAGTCCAAGTAACTGAAAAATATAGCCAGTGGGAGTTGTGTCACGTGTTTTACTTCACATTCAATTCAACCAAGCTACACTCTATCGAATCGAGCTTTCCTACAGACATAGTCTCCAGTGGCGTACTCTTTATTTAGAAAATTTAGAAGCGAAACAAGTAGAAAAATATCCGAGTAGAAGTGAGCGGTGGCTAAACCATGGCCGCACAATTTCTAAACGGTACGATGTACAGTGTTCCAAATCGTCAAGAAATCGTCTATTCTCAAAATTCGGAAATTCAATATGGCGAACTAAGAATAGAAAATGTGATCAGATTTTCATAAAATTTGGTATGTGGGGGTTTCTAGGGTCACTTATTTGAGCTCCGATATCAAAATTCAAAAACTCAATATGGCCGAATCAAAAGGGCGGACTAGAAATGTTTAACTCAACGAATTTAAATAAAAGTTAGTATTTTGAAGTAATTTACATACATATATCGATTCTGATATCAAAATGAAGAAGTTAAACATTTTGAAACCAATATGGTGGATGCTCATTCACAAAAATTGGTTTCTAATGGCTTTAGGAGTAACTTTACTGAATTCTGATATCAAAAGTTTAAAAGTTACAAATTATATACATTATACATATGTTACAATTTCTATAATAACACTGTGCGACAAAATTTAATATTTAATTTGTTACAGAACAAGTCATATATCATTTCTATAGGATTTTTTCCGTACGAATATGCAAACAAAAATATTGTATCACGTCACATTTTTGAAAAAAAATAGGTTTGAAAAGTACAAAATACCGTATTTTGGCCATTTTTTAAAATTCATTACAAAATAACGAAAGGTGGAAAAAGCTCGTAACATGACTCAAAAGAGAGCCTGAATCCTTATCTATATATCAGTGGCGTGGGGTCCATATAACACGATTCCTACCGGCTTCCCTTTTGGGAACTCATCCTATTCCCGTAAATTTAAAACTTGTTCTTTGCCTGTAAAATTCCTGGAAAGCGCTCCCAAAATTCACCTCGTAAAGAAAACACGGCAAAACAAGTGTTACAACCAAAAACAACCATAATCTGTTGTTGCACTACGATGGAACCTTCCCTCGCACCGTAGCAGGTTCTATCAAGGGGTTGCATCGGGTATGAAGCGCTCGCTCGCTGCTTCTGTAAGCCGGTCATTTTACGGCTTACTCAAGCCCACACTTTTCTCCACGAGTAACAAAGAAATCGTGTGTGATATCCTTTGCTCACTAAAAGCAAATCCTATAAGAAAATAACACGATAGAAACCGGCTTCTCGGCTGTTTTTGTTTTGCATAAGTTGAAACTCAGGTCACTTCGGCGGGTGGTTGTTTATTTCTTAGAATGTCAGCTGATTTGTGTCTTCTCTATGAACGGGTGTGAGTGTAGTGGTGCTCTCTTATTATCCCTATAACACGGTAGAAAGCGGCTTCTCGGGTGAGTGGGGTTGGTTGGGGTGGGTTTGGTTTTCATAAACAATATTCAGCTGACTGTAAATCTCTTTGATACTGAAGGGGCTGTGAATTGTAGGAGTGAATGCTCCCTTATTTCACAAGAACACGGCAGAAGTCGTCTTCTCGGAAGGGAGGGGTGTTGTGGTTTTGTTTATTATATTTTAATAAAAAAATTGTTAACTTGTGTCTCTTTTTGCCTTGGTGCTCAACGGATTGTGACTTATGAGTGTGGTGTGGTGCTATTTTATTACCTCTCGATAACACGATAGAATCCGGCTTCTCGTCATTTCTCAGATTAAAACTCGGTATAGTTCCTTTAGTCAACTAAAATTTTTAGATTTACTTAATAAATCAAAATATGATTATTTTGCTCAATCAAGTCCTAACGAAAAGATATCATTTTTAATTACAGTTTTCCCGGGAATTTTCCAGTTTTCTGCTTTAAAAAATGAATTGAACGTTTTATATACCACTTCTTCATTACGGCAATTTGATATTCTCGCGCTTTACTCGCATATTAAATGTGGCATTTTAAAAGATACTTTTCCTCAAATTTTAAACTTGTGTTGTATATTTTTAACTCTTCCCATTACAGTTGCTTCCGCGGAAAGATCTTTTTCAGCCCTTAAGAGAATACATACTTATTTAAGAAATTCTCAAACCGAAGAAAGGCTCTCAAATTTAGCACTCTTATCGATAGAAAAACACCTTCTTTTACAAATTAGAAATCAGTCTAATTTTTACAATGATGTTTTGGCCGAATTTATAAAAAAAAAATCGTAGATTAGTTTTTGAGTATAAGTAAGATTAATTATATTTCATATCAACTTTTCACAGTTTTTGTTAACCGCTTTAGTTTGATTGCACGATACACGCGACTATAACGGTTTTTTTCAAAGCCACTTATATTATTCTTGAAGTTCATTGTATATATGTCCATATTTATTCATATAGCACTTAACTTCCAATGACTTTAAGTATGATAGAAGTGGCCGACTAAATTCGACAAGAATACACGCAGTCACTGTTGAACACATTTTGTAATATCTGACTTCATTTGGTGAGTTTTTTTTCGCTATTAAGTTTCTGATTTTTGCACCGGCTTACCTTCTCAAAAATTTCACCCCACGCCACTGATCTATATAGACATATAGTATATTTATAAAATGATTCAGCCGATGATGCAGCCGTGGTAACCTTTAAATGGTGGAGCTACGACCTTACACGTACTAGTCCCTTTTTTGAATCTGTAAAATATTCAAAGTGCAGGCCTCATGCGGCCGTGTTTTACTGAGTAACCTCAAAAATTCTCAAGATATTCAATCCTTCTTAACACTTTCTCTGTACACTTCCTTAGTAAATCACAGGCTACATGTATACAGCACTTTCTACGGTATACTATAGACTTTTTCAATACGTATCTACGTAGTATTAATAAGGAAATATTCAAAATCAATAGATTTTAGAAAGATATTATTAAAGTAGCCATACGTATAAGACAAAGTGTCCAAGATATTTGGGTTTTAAGGTTAAAATTCGGGTTCACATGTGCAGGGATCAGATCGCGCGTCGTTCGGCGTCGAATGAAAGCGACACACAAAATATATGTAGTTTTGGGTTCGCGCAATTCAACGTGTGAATTCAATGCAAAGGAAAGAGGAATTTAAAAATATGACCAGAAAAGCGTCAAAAATGCATTTTATTCTGTTACAAATTAGGTAAGCCGTAAGCAATGTTAACTTTGAAAGCGCTTTTAATGTCAGTGGTCTGATCATACATTCAGCAATTGCTGTTAAAACGAATAAATAAATTAGTCTTAAAGTCACAATCCTGCGCAATACAAATAAAAATCAGAAGAATGTTCTAGGCTGGCAAAACGTAAAGAGTGACCTCAAAAAAGGCACTTTTTTTCACCTATTTTTACACATTTTATAGCGAACTAAAGAAAACACAAAAAATATATCAGGTATCAAATTAATCGTCGTAAAAAATCAAGATAGGCAGTGCTTTTAGTTTTCCGAAAATATTAAAAAATCACCCCTAATTGAGAGTTCAAATCACCCTAAAATATTAAATTTATAAAAAAATTATCATTTAGTACAAAGATGTTTCTTATTAGATTAATTATTGTTATTACATCAATCTCAAAAATGCAATGTGAAATGTTTTCAACAAAGAAAAGTTAAAAATCCACCTACAGGCGCTAAACAAAGGTGTAATCATCCCCAAAATATTGGAACAATCTGGAACATTTTTCAAAATTCTAAATGTAAGATACTTTTGTGCTTCGAGTCATGAAAAAAATGATTGGCAATTCTTGCCAGTTTTGAAGAAAAAATGACCAGTAATAATGTTTTTTCTAAAATTCTCATTGGAAATAACTTATTTATGCCATACGGAATGAGGAATACTATAAGATGGAAGAGAGGTACTCTCGTCAATGAAATAACGTTAAATAATAAAATTCTAATAATTCACACGAACATTAGAGCCAACTAAAAAGTTGTACATAATATTTTTCAACCATGGATAGGATTCTTTATTTTTTATACAATTTTCACTTTAATATGATATTTGGTTCCTTTTTCAGTTACGTTTCGGTTTCACACATATTGATTGGAAAATTGTAAAAATCTGCAAAGTTATTGTGAATTATTTATATGAAATATGAAACTTCTTTCATAAATAACACATTATAACTTTGCAGGTTTTTAAATTTCCCACTAATTCTTTAATGTATTAAAAAACCAACAATGTATTAAACCCTACTTTTGATATATATTACAATGTGCGTAAATCGACTTTTTAAAACGACAAGCTGATTTCAAGCATATTATATCAAAAAAAGGGGTTTTTTAAGGAACATATTTCAAAAAAGTGCCGATGGTCTGATTTTAATCCCTATATATGTATATAATATATACATATAACTGAATATTTGTTTGTTTGTTTGTTGCTCAATCACGCCTAAACGCTTGCATCGATATTTTCCATTTTTTTTCCCGAGGGTAGTATATATTCCAACTTAACATATAGGCTAATTTTTTTTCGAATAATACATAGGGTTTCAAAATGGCGGATCCAAGATGACGGTTGAAAATTTTAAATTCGAAGCGATTTCCATGAAAATTGGTACTTAGGGGTTTTGCAGGAAGCTGATTTCAAATCAAAGTTGCAGATCCAATAAGGCGACCAAGATGTCTCGATTTCAACGGATTTTAATGAAAATTAGTACAATGTTTGTTTTAATGTCAATGATTTTGAATATTATCAAAATTTACAAATCCAAAATGGCGGATCCAATATGACGACCAAAATTTCTCGATTTCAACGGGTTTTAATGAAGATTTTCTGCAATGATTATTCTGAGGCCGCTAATTTCGAATATTATCAAAATTTCCAAATTCATGATGGCGGATCCAATATTCTCAAATTCAACGGATTTTAAGGAAAATTGGTACAGTGATTATTTTAAGGCCACTAATTTTGAATATTATTAAGATTTGGATATTCAAGATGGCGGATCCATAAAGGGGTTTTCGGGTTGAAACAATTTTTAGGATATAACAAACTAGAACATTTGAGAAGTGTTTAATTAGTAAGTATTTACCCAACACCGGGTGAAACCGGGTAACCCAACTAGTAATATTATAAAGTCATTCTATGGGTACCCCAAGTCATCTGACGCCGCAATTAGTGGGGCCCAAGCAAGTTTCATTTAATTTTTCTTTGGTACCGTGTGCAGTGGGCTAATAATTGATAGTGATTTTAAAGATTTTTTTATGAAACACTGTGCCCTTACTCCATGCTTTATTAGTTCTAATAACTACATTATTCGATTAGTACTAGATAAATAATTTTATTAAATATGACCTTGGTATAACGACTCCATTAGTCTCTATTGAAAGTTAAGAATTTAAATTTTTCAATGAAGATTGTTTATATATTTCATAAGGTGACCTACAAGATAGCCTAACGGGGCGCCACTGATCAGAAAGCTTACATACGAAATACGGTACTACATTCTATCATACTAAGATTGGGCTTTAGTATGTATAGTCTAGAGAGGTTGTCTGCTGCGGTCTACATAAGAAAGTGGTGTAGTAGACGCATCACATCTCGCTATCAGCTATGTATGAAGTCTCGTGTTAAATTTAGAAATTTCTTTTGCTTCAGTCTTTCTCGGCAACAGCGAACCATAGGTCGGTTTGATAAATATATAATAATTCATGAGGCAGAACGAAGCAGCAGCTTTTAAGCTCTACTCCTCGTCGCGCTTAATTCGTAATTTTCGTATATGAGGTGCAATTTAGCGTAGGCTTGTTGAGCACAGATACACCAGTTTAAAGGCAAATTCGAAGATACTCGGATCGGTCTGAAGTTCGAGCGTTAGAAAAGACGACGACACAACCGAGAAAAAGTTGTAAGCTGCAATCTTAAACATTCCGCGAAAGGGAGTGAGTGCGCATTACGTCGCCCATCGTCGGCCTCAGTTTCACTCTCACTTTTACGACAAAATATAAAATATAAACATATAATAAAATTAAAAATATATATAATTTCTTTCCGGCTTAGCCTGAATATACTGAGCTCTGTGCGCTCTACGTGATAAATAACTCGTGACTTATAAAACTAATATTCTCATCGAGCTGCTGCTGCCGCTTTCCTCGAGCATTTATGTGAGTTATCTTCAAATGGAAAATTCCAACCCCGCGGCTCGGTCACACATATGTATGTACATGCAAATAAGTGTCACGTATTAAGCGGTGAATTGTTCTTATAATTTAAGAGATTCAATTGGGTTTGAATGTCACACCGCGTTTGCTGAAAAAAATAAAATATATATAGTATATAAAATGTATATCGTAGATTTTTCTTTCTCGTGCTGAATATGTGGGGATGTTGGTGTTAAAAAATCTTTAAGGAAAAATATACATATATCTTCAGTTACAAGTTGCATTTTTGCGATCGCGATCATCGACTGCTAGATTGTTTGGGAAATTTTTAAATGGATCAGTTCAGTTCGTTTGTGTGATAAATGTGGTTTATTCATTTTTAAACTGCACTAGTTTTATTTTCGTTAAGAGAAAAAAGAATAACCTCTTTGAGGAAAATAACGAGTGCAAACGTGGCAAGCAAATTTTCGAGTGAATATTCTCGTTCCTCTCCTTCTTCTGGTAGTGGATTGAAAAAAGAAAAATTAAATTTTATGCTCAACTAAATACTTGGAATACTTTTGATAGTCGTCGCCTGAACGCCTGTCTTCTGTTCCGATCGCGCAAAAAATTTAAATTTAGCGCTCGTGTTATCTTCGCGCATATATTATAAGAAGCGGATCAACCACCCTGTGAACCAACATGGAACCGTACTGGGAAACCAATGGTCATGCAGCACACCCTGTGAAGTATGAGAGGTGCGTATTACTTGAGATTAATTTTATTTTGCATTCGAAACAATACCCGCGCACCGATAAAAGTAGTCCAACCCAACTGAATTAATTCTATAGCATAAATTTTAGAAGCGGTGTCCTCTAGAAGGTCACTGAATTCCACTGTCGTCGTCGCCGCTGTCTGTCTGGCTTTTGCTTACAGATCTGATAAAAAAATATATATATTTTTTCCCGGATGTTCTCACCATTTATACACAAGCAGCAGCATAATACGGCACCAATATTCTTTTTAATATTCAAATTATAAAAAATATTTTACACTATCTATATTATATACTATTCCAGCAAAAAGATTTAAGTATTTGCGTATTTTCTTTCGAAAAACGATGGGAGAAAGGAATTTTCATATTTTATATTTATATAATTATATAGATAAAATGATACGACACACCCATGAAATCCCACGTGACTCGAGTTAATTGCACCCAGCTTCTTATTCTTATGTACGGTCAGTGATCGTGACTCAAAATGTGACCGCATTTTCGCACTCGTGTGTCTGCTGTCGCCTAGTGCTGGATATATCTTTAGAGACATATAAATTTTGTGTATGGCACATGTGCGCCACTTCGAAAGAATTTTTGTGCCTTTCAATGTATATCTTAATTATTTGTTGAATTCAAAAGATACGACACATTATCGACATACGATGTGTCATCATGTTCGAGTACCTTTATCTTGATTGTCTTATATCTATATTCTTCTGTTTTTTTTCTTCAGTTTTTTCGTGCGAATTGTTTTACAAAGAATTTTTCTGCGGATATATACATTATACATGTATTTACGGAAGCGGAAAATATACGAACAACTTGTCGCGTCTGCCACGATTTTCAATGCATTCATTAAATTTTTATGAGACAAACTTGTCGGGGTATATAAACTGCAGTAAATGCAAGTAATGAGTAACGACACTTATTTGTGGTATGTTGAATTACTTTTGAATAGTAGCACCGAGTAATTACACTATATAACCTGTTTTAAGGGTTGTATCTGCTACAGTCGATTATATCGGAAACCATGCGATATAGAAAATTTAAATTTGTCATAGTAATACATCTTAATAACCCACATATTTTACAATACTTTCCAAATCGGACTTCTAAGAACAAAACTTAATTAATAAGATACATACATATAGTATGCATTCAATAGCTAATATGTTGCTCTTTCGATTACACTTAAACAATGTTTAAATTTCTCTTATCTACTATTAATATAGGGTATAAAATTTGTTCGGCTATTACTCTAGAAATACATCACTGATTTTGATGCGGGTTTTCCCATTGCACAGCCAATTCATCACGACTTAATAGAGAACGCTTTTAGTTTCAAAATTCTAAATGGCGGATTCAATATGGCGGTACCGAAAACTCGTAGGATTCTTATAAAATTTGGTACTAGGAGGTTTTAGTACTTACTGATTTCAAATTTGCTATATGTATTTTGAAATTCAGAATTGCGGATGGAATATGACAGTCTGATTTTATCAAATTATAAAAATTTTAAGATACATATGTCAATTTTAACTTTACAATTTTGATATCAGTATTCAATAAAGTGACTCAAAGCCACTTGAAGCAAAGTTTTGTGTAAGAGCATCCACCATATTGGTTTCGAAATGTTTAACTTCCCCATTTTGATATAAGAATTAATAAAAGTGACCCCAAAACACCGATTTACGAATTTTTTTAAAAATTCTTTAGAATTAAGTATTTCTTGCCGACCATTTTGTTCCGGCCATATTGGATTTTTTCAATTTTGATATCTAAACTAAAATAAATGGCCCCTAAAACCTCAATATACCAATTTTTATGAAAATCCGATCAACTTTAATACTCTTGAAATATGCCAATCACATCGTATAAGAATTGGAAAATTAGGTTATACTCGGAAATTTTTTTTTTTTTTTTTTGTAATTTTATATATCATGTGTGATATCATTTTAAAGGATTTGTTGTGTGGAATACAAAAATATACATATATATAAATAATAGCATATTGAAGAGGATATTATGAAAAATATACAAAAATTGAGCATTCTCCTCCCTCTTATTTCCAAAATTACTGAATCTACAATTTTAAAAAAATCAGGGAATATAACGCCTTACTTCAAATTTACAGGAAAATTATAACGAAAGTCCTAGTTCTTATAGATTTCTAGAAGTTCTCGAAAATGTGGTACGAAAACCTCTGTGCGCGAGGTGAGCTTATAGTCGACAATTTCTTTAAATTTAGGATTGTGAAACACAAAGGTTAAATTAATTTTCATTCTAAACATCTTTATCTTTTCCATTTTTAATGGAATTTATGTTTTTATTATTTCCAAAATGTGATATAAATTTTTTAATTTCCCGTCTAGATTTAACTGATACCATCAGCTTTTAAAAAACCCATTTGAGTTATTTATTTCTTTTAAAAATTATGTAAAATCGTGAAGGTTGACTCAGAAAATTGCGACATTTCAAAATTACGAGGACTTTTGCCAGCTTTTCAGAAATTACATGAAACTATTAACAAAGAATTCTTTACAATAGATTTCATGGTTATATTTTTAAACAAAAAATTAAATTATTAAATATTTTTGCTTGCAAATGGCTCTATTATCTTTTGCTGCTAAACAAAATAATCATGAATCGGTTTAAAATGCTAACAAATTGAACGAAATGTGCTTAAAAATAGACATTTTCACTGATTATATTTGCATTTGCAATAGCTATGCGTGAAGAATATAAAATAAAGCAGATATTTTTTTTCTTAAATTTGTTTATTAATGAGGTCGAAAAATGAATTGGCAAAAGGATTTCTAATTCTCTACAGAGCTCTCAAGAATCAATTGGTTTAGTTGTAATTCATAAAAGTAGATCTTTTTAACCCAATGCGTTTATGTAATACAAAATATTTAATTAATTTTAAATATAAATGTAGATTTTGAAAATTGAATAACGATTTCGTAACATTTGCAATTTAGAAGGTTGCCATTAACGTCAATTATACTTCTTATCATTAGCTTTCACTTAATTAATATAATCTCTATCATATAATCAATAATTCGGGAATGATTTTGATATTTTTATAGAGTGGCCATAATTTTCGGCATCTCACACCGTTCAGCAGTACAGGGTGATTCGTAAATCAGGATTTTTCCTTATATGGGAACCGCTCTTGTATTTTTATCTTTTTTTCTATGCATCGCAGCGGCCCCAAACCGATCTCAAAAAATTACTATTTCTATCCCCAACCCCTTGGCCGCAATCCCCCCTGGAAGTTGAAAAAATTAGCTTTTATTTCACGATTTTTCACCTTTCGCCCCACTTTTCTCCGAAATTCATGTTATTAACATACCTACTTTTTATTTTTTTTAAGTTGCCTATCTAATTACCTTTCCAAAAAGCTGCAACATGCCCAGGTAGGAAAAGGATACGAAAATTTATTTACAAAAATCCTTTTACAGAATATCATGATAATTCGAATTTTTAAGAAATTATACTTCAGTTTACTAAAAAATACATTTTGTTCGCTTAAAAACTAATTGCAATTAAAACGTTTGTCCTTTAAAAGCTGTTCAAAATGTTCTCCGCTAGTTTCGATGCATGCAAGTAGCCTTCGTTTTATTTCACGTTTGAGGTCTATGGTAGTCTCTCCCGTATTTTCGTGGCTGCAGTCCCAATCCTGGTAACTAGTTCTTCTCTGGTGTTGATTGGTCTTGAGTAAACTTCATCTTTCATCATTTCCTATAAGAAAAAGTCCAGTGGAGTAAGGTCCCGTGACCTAGCAGGCCAAGGAATCGGTCCACCTCGTCCAATCCAGCGCTCTGGGTAATGTTCATTCAACATTGCCCTATTTGCCGATGATGCCATCCCAGACATTGACACTAAATCTTTGCTGGAAGGACCGACACCTTGTCCTACGTGGGTTTACATCTGACCAGGTGTGGAGGTTGTGGAAGTTTGTGATGCCATCTCGGGTGAATTGCGATTCATCCGTCCACAGAATTCGGTCTAGAAACCTTCTGTTTTCGATATCAGACTCGAACAGCCAAGTGCAGAATTGCAATCGTCCTTCGGAATCTCCTTCCCTAGTGCTTGGACCGGGATATGGTGGTATGGATGTAGTCGGTTCACAACGGTCCAAACTCTCCCTGAAGACAATCCTAACCGTCGTGCGACCTGCCTGATGCTTATTTTAGGGCTGTTCCTGATGATGTTGAGGATTTGTTGGTCGGTGTCCGCTGAATCGGCCGATGTTCCTGACCGCGTTTCTGCTCTGGGGGCGGTTACACTGCCGGTTTCTTTTAACCTTCTGAAAGTCCTTGAAAGTCCGTCTACTAAACCGAACACGTAAATTATATCGGCATACTTTTCAACACTGAATTCTGCCATTTTATCTTAACTTTTTCTATTAAACACCCGGTTTTATCGCTCGCTTCTTCAACTGTGGTCAATGTCCTTTCAAACTTACCGATTTTTATACCATAATTCATAGGAGGTATTAGAAACGGAACGTCAGGATACTTAGGAGTCAATACTGGATATAATAAACTAACAACGCTATTTAACGAGATTACATTTATTATTTTATTACTTTTTTGCTGAAAAAATAAAAATGTATTACTTGTGTTTCCTAAACAAACATTTCCGAACTTGCTGTCATAAAAATTGTTTACTTAACGATTTTTTTCATTATGGTGCAATAAAGTAATGAGGTACCTGTGAGTATGTTTTAATTTCAGGACTTTTGCAACCCCTTTCTACCTGGGCATGTTGCACCTTTTTGGAAAGATAATTAGATAGGCAACTTAAAACATATAAAAAGTAGGTATGTTAATAACATGAATTTCGGAGAAAAGTGGGGCGAAAGGTGAAAAATCGTGAAATAAAAGTTAATTTTTTCAACTTCGAGGGGGGTTTGTGGCCAAGGGGTTGGGGATAGGGGGGTGGTGTTGACCGTTTTGGAAAGGGCTTCGAAATAGTAATTTTTTGAGATCGGTTTGGGGCCGCTGCGATGCATAGAAAAAAGACAAAAATACAAGAGCGGTTCCCATATAAGGAAAAATCCTGATTTACGAATCACCCTGTAACTGCCAAACGGTGCGAGATGCCCCCCCACCCATACGATTTTTTGCTTGTCTCGGTCTGACCTTTCACCTCCTGCAATATTGACCTCCCACCTCTGAACACCCTGTATAATAGCCCATAATTATAAGCAACTATGGTAGACTTAAGCGTGCATTTAAACAGGTAAAATCTATAGTAAGCCAGATAACTGATAGTATTGCCAAACAAAATTAAATCCTTCGTATTACGAAAACTTCAGACAACATGAAGTCAAGCTAGACAAAATTATTTTATTATTATCTATCCTAGTTTTCGACTTAGTTTCTGACTAAGCTTTGCTAATTGAAAAACAATAAATACACTAGGTATAATAATTAAGAGCATTAAGAAATAAATATTAATATTCCAATCGTTATCAGAGAATTACCGAATTATATTATTAATGTGTTCTCTCAGTCAATATTGAATGATTTCACTGATTTTATTATTATTCAGAACGTGTGGATTTAATTGAATTTATGTGAATTTATTTGTAAAAACCCATTTTAGCAATCAAAACATACATTAATATTTTATAGTGATTACTTAACATTTCGATTGACATCATCACATTTAATGATATTTATCCATTATACACATACATACATTATTTTATTGCTTTATCCAGGTATATGTTTATTTTACCCTATTTTGAGATCTCGGGTTTGTCGCACGATGAGGCAATTGCTAGGAACAAATTCAGTTGCCTCTCGTTGTTTTCGATTTCGGGGTCTCCCAATCAGCGGGCAAAATATTCAGAGTAAGTAACAAACTTGCATAAAAAAGTAATTTTCATTCATATTATTAACATATAAAAAATATATATATATAAGTATATACATTTATCTGTCTAATATTTAAAAAAAAATCTGATATTTTAATAATCGAATCCCATTTTTCGCTAGTTAATTTGCATCTCGAGTTGTTATTTGTTTTTTGTCCCCCAGAAGACGATTTAAACGTTCGCCAAAAAATTCAATATCACGTGCTCACCTATAAAAACTTTGACCTTTGTGAGCTTAGTAACACATTTTGGGTTTTCAGAGTTTCATTTCAGACATTTAATTATTATACCTGTTTTATGTTCAGAAAATAGCACCAGTCTTGTTCACGGAACATTTAATAGCTCTGGTAGCTATATTTAGCTGTTTTGGAAAGTCCGTCATCATTCTTAATATTCGTAAGATTTCAATGGGAAACAAAAACTTGTTATAAAAAATGTGAAGACGAGAAAATTAATACCAGTAGAGACCTCTTTTTTTTCAGAGATTGTAACATAACAAGATATACCTCTAGAAAATGTTTATATATAGATTTACATATCCGATCGTTATGTTCAGATTTTTTATCTTATGTTAAAATAGAATACATAGAATTGGAATTTTTGAGCAAACAAGCTCAGTTTTTGTTTTATCAAAAAATTTAATTGGCAAATTTTTCAGAAATAACCGGATGTTACAAATTTTAACGATGCTGTATTATAAACAATTTCTTAGTATTTGGTTTATGTCAGAGCAAGCGGATATAAACATTTTAGATGCTTTGTGGTGAACTTTTACCTCATTATGTTCTAACGGTTAAATGTATTCGTCTATTTTACATATAACGTAAACATAACAAATTAATTAAAAACGCGATCGAGATGTTGTAAATTGATTAGTTTTTTTAAAATGAAGTTGTAATTCATTTATAATGCGAAATTAGCCATCGTTATCAACATTTCTTTTCTTAAAAATTATTCATAAAAATACATGCTTAATTTTCATTACAACAATTTAGAACATTTTGTATCAACTCTCAATGTTGTCATACTAAGTATATATGTACATATTTCATATTATTGCTGCCTTTAAGTGAATAATACTTAAAAAAATTCAGATGATTTTTTAATAAACATATTTACAAATATTTATTAAACTTTATACTAATAATTGATATATAAATAGCAAAACATACACAGAGCAAAAACTTTGCTCTTTATGCTTTCATATTACAAGAAAAAAGCTGTTTTGCGAGAGAAAAAAAAATTTATGATAAGCTTTGTTATTGACTCCATGGATCTAAATAATTTAACAAAAAAAATTAAGCCTTCTTTAAACAAACATCCACCAGTTTCCACCCAAGGTCAGGGTTTTATATATGTACGTATCAGGCATCAGATATAAAATACAATGTTTATATAATCTCAGTTAATGAGACGTTTCAAGACAAAATTTGGTACTTTATTTTATATAGAGCCTTGGTTTTACCATGCTTTTATTGAAGAGATCAATGCATGAGTTGAGTTGATTATTCCTACTTTATCTAAAAATTTTTTTGTACATAATCATTAAACCACATTAGTAAAACAATGAATACAAATTTTATTTTTCTGACATAAAAGATTAATTATATGCATAAAAATGGAAAGATTTTAAATTTTTTAGTTTATCTTCATAATATGATTTAACGTAATCTAAAGAAGTATTCTTTAAATGTAGAAAATCTCTGAATTGTATTTTTTTGTTTAAGGGGGTAGTCCAGTGAAAAAAATTTATTTTTTTATTTTTTTGTTTTTTGCTTAAATCTACTCTACTACACCTCGAAAATACTCCCTTAAAATATCTAAGCAAAATATTGAATAGTTTTAAAGATACAGAGAGTTTTCGAGAGACGTGTAATCCAAGCGCTCGAAGGTCCCCTGGCGTGTTTCTGAGCAAGGAGGACTCTTGTATTTCTGTTTGCTCCGCCCATTTTTTTTCGGTTTATAACGGTCTAGGTCCTTCTGCTTTGTATTTAAGGTTAGTTATGTATAGAGCAGGCATCGCGTTATGTATGGAGCAGGCATCGCTGACTAAGGTAAAATTAATTTTTTTTAGCTTTTTTCCGCAACAAAAACTTTAAACGCGTTTTTCTCAAAACAGCATTTTTTGACTCGGCGGACGTCAGATCTCAGAGTCTTTTGCTCCGATTGATCTAAAAATTTAGCTGTATATTTCTTGATTGTGTATCTATCGTCGGAACTAGAATTATTAAAATCCATTGTTTATTTACAAAGTTATAAACAAATTAAGCACCCGAAAAACACCCGAAAAATTCAAAATGCCGCCATTTTGTTATTTTTTATTGAAAATTAATAATTCTAGTTCCGACGATAGCCAATGTTCTACAGATTAAAACCTCGTTTGAATTTTTTGTTTCAAATGAACCGTTGCAGAGATTCGACGTCCGCCAACAAAAAATATTTTTTTTTGTAGCGGCCTTTTTGTCAGGATGACTCATAAAAAAAATAAAAATAAATTTTTTTTTTGTGTAGTTTAATAGTTGTACTATCATATGTCAAAAAGCTTTTTAATAAAAATTAATTACTAATATGAAAAAAAAATCGTTGAAAAAACAGTTGTTTTCACTGGACTACCCCCTTAATGTATTTATATATTAAAACATTCACGTAAATATATCAATACTTTTATATTTTGTTTACGCACATCGTAAAGCTCTATTTCGTATTACGTGGCACTTATTATAGAATGTTTTGAGTCAGCCAAAACAGCTTTTTCTTTTGCGCAGAATTAATAATTAATTACTTTAAGAAAATTACGAAATTACAAACTCTGAAAATACGGTTTTTTGAACTGGAATACTTTAAACAATGTGCTAAATAAATTCGATTATTGCTAAACAGACAACAACACGACTATTAAAACAATTGTTAAACAAAAAATCAAGAAGTAATTTCAGGCTGTAATGCTTATCTTCTAAACATGAACATATTAAAGCTATTACAGAGAACTAGCATAGTTAAGATGAAATAAATAGGTAGTTAAATTAACACATTAAACATAAAAGAAAAGTCTTTCAATCCATAGACAAAAAGACAAGAAGTCTGAGCTTTTAAATTACTTTCAAACCACAAATTTAAAAATATTATAATAAATAAATAAATAAAAAATTCAATTTTTCAAAAGCAAAATTATTTTACGAGTGTCTTTAGACTTAGAATATTTTTCATATTTTTGTTTTAAATTAATAAATAACTAGTAAAACAAATTTGAAAAAAATTTTATATAGTACATATATGTACACCATTTTTTTCAAATTTGTTTTGTTTAAGTACAATAATTTTTTTAAATTAACATTTTTGAAATTTTTTATTATAAATACATATGATATTACACCACCTATTTAATCGTAATTGATGTTGCTTTCAACACTTTAAAATCTAAATAGTTGACGTCATGGGTCTTCAGAAATTTTGGAAAAAATAATAATAAAATAGCTGCGTTTTTATAATGATTGAATCTGGATCTCGAATTTTGCATTGAATTGAAATTTTTAAACCGTGACCTGTCGTAAAGATGTTAACATTTTCAATAAACTCATCAAATTGCCATCCAAACTTCAAATATTTAACTGGAAATAATTATTGGAATTATTTTCTGAAATAAAATGGACAAAAGTCATTGTAATTTGATGTTCTTTTAACAAAACTCAAAAATCTTACTATGAGATACTATACCAAAATTTCAAATCCAAATTATTAAAAAAAACGCAGATAGTGTAAGATATATTGAATTTATTTTTACAACACGATTTATAATGAAATCTTGTTCCTAAAGTAACCTTGGAAGTAAACAGGAAGTTTTTTGATACTACAACTTCAATAGAGGATAAAATTTTGTTATATATGTACATATTAGGCAAATATAAATTGATGGTGCTAATACTAAAGTCCACATTCTATATAAAAAAAAAAAATTCTAAGGTTTGGAAAGCACATCACATGATGATAATTTATCTTACGACTTAAATTTTAGTAGTATTTTGTTATAATATATTTTGTATTCAAAGAAATAAAGACGTTGAAAAAAAACAAACATGTGCCGGATAGTGTATGGAAAATAGCTTAGACTCAATAATAAGTATCACTGTTAAAGACATCAAATGTTCATCAACACACTGATTAGAGTAATTTATGGGGCTATTCTGACGATATATATTTTTAAAATACAATCAAAAGGATTATGAGAAATTTACAGCACTAAAAGAAAAATATTTGTTGAACTGTCTCTAATTGCTGCCAGTGAACGTGTAATATACACACTGTTGTTTGTGCGCTGGTGTCGGTCCAGATTTTGATAAAGTGCCATCGAAACTCGAAGAAGAAGAAGAAGAATATTTCCACACCAACGAGACGGTATGACGAGAATTTTCTGGTATGTGTTATGATGATAATTCCCCTGATAAAGCGTTTAATTATCGCCTTCCATGAGAGTTTACATAAATAAAGTTCACGTGCACTTTCTTCATTTCGAGCTCGTTGTGAAATTCCAAGTCTAATCTTGCACTGGTTATTATTATGGCTTGATAATGGTCCGTGTTTGAGTCATATATACTAGATTTTTAATTTTAGTCTGAGGGCATACTAAAATGTTTATATTTACACACATGTGACCCAATTAATTACATAAAAAAAAAGCTAAATAAACATCACTCCACTCAATTTTAAATTGAAAACGAGAGATTGCCCACTGTTTTGGCATTGAGTTTGCGTTGTTTGGAATGTTGTAATTTAATGTTTAGCGAATAGCTTCAAAACTTCAGCTTCCGCATCATAAAACTCCCTAAATGACCCAAAAAATATATAATTTTGTATTTGGTATTTTCCATTAAATTATCCAACCACAAAAATATTACGCGCTCGTTAAAATTCAACAGAGAAAAGAAAAAATTCGAGCACCGTCAAAAAGGTTGAAATTTGTTTGTTTGCAATTTGAATCCCCTTTTCGTGTAAAGTTGGCGTTAGTGCGTCACAAGATGTTGACGAGCTGTGGCGTTATCGGGGCGAAATAAGTTCATTAAACGAGACGGGTTGACATTGGAAAATACTATGTGTATATACGTTATGGCTTGACGATAACTCGATGAAGAGCTTTTATTTCATATAATTCATTTTTTTAACGTTAAGTGACATAAGAGATAATACTCTAGAACTCTTATGTTGTGTCTCGCTTAATTTGGCGATTAGAATTTGCGACTACGACAATGTCATCGGAATCTTTGAAGCTTATACAATCAGAGCTTACCAATACAAAGGTTCTTTAATTAAGATCTTGTTTTCTTGCAAATTACTCGTATATTGCAACTTTAAAATAGCTACAATAAAGAGTAAAGCACGATTTTTAATAACCAAAGGTAACATGTGTTGGAAATTTCCTCTTATTTATATGGCATTAACAAACAGAGCTAGGTAAATTTAAATACATTATGATTACAATTACAATTACCTGGAATTTTAATTAGTAATGATATGTTGCAATTCTTAGTACTGTACTTGAAACAATTTTCAATTCCACTAGGAGGAATTGTAATAGTTGGTTGATAGTGATCAACTACTTAGCAATGGGCTTGAATTATTCGTCAATTCCATTATAATGAATTGTAATTTCGTTTTTATCCATTCTAAAAAGGAATTTAGAAAGTACATATTTGGAAAAAAAAGGAATTTCTGTTAACGTGTAATCATATCAAATACAGTCATCGTTAGTAGTACTTAGTTCTTTGTATCTAGTAGACTTAATATTTATTTAGTTGTGTCTCTTAATGCTCGAATAGCTTGTTCTTTAGATATTTGTTAAGTGTGATAACTTGTATTGTAGGTAAAAACAAGAACACGTGTAGATCTTCAGAAATAATCCAACAAGAATGGAGTGTTAAAAATTCTTCGAAAGAAGTAAGAAAATTAAAAATTTAGAATTTTATTTAGAAATCAGTCCTTAGAAGTTGAAATTCAATTCCTCAAATAGTAATTTGACAGAAATTCCTTTTTATGTTAGTTACATGTACAATGGAATTTATGGAATTTTTAATTGGATTAATTTAAATCCATTACTAACAAGGAAACGTTCTCAGGGGTGTCTCACCGATTTTGATGAAATTGAAATATGTTATAGAGTATCGAAAAATAAGAGACACGTACATTTTATCTGCGGATACGTACATTTACAGAGAATTTATTGTTTTTTGTAATAAAAATTGGTGTATTGTTCAAAAGTTTGTCCGCCATGTTGGATCCGACATTTTGAATTTTTTTAATATTAGATTCGTAATCAGCGACTCCAAAAACCTCTTAATAATGGTTTTCACGAAAAACTGATGTCTGAAAGAATATACATAATTTACGTGTTGGTGCTAGGGGTTGTTTACTTGAGGAGCTTTTTTTTAGGAAAACCCAAAAACACGTCAACTTTATTTTTCAAAATCATATGTAAAAAAATATTTTTCAAAGATTTTTAACTAAAGCTGTTATTTTTTTTACGCAAAAATATAAAAAAAAATAGTTTTTGTGCAATACAAAATAAGGGTTCCCACCCCCGGGAACCGGATTACTTACGAAAGGTTAGTATATTAATGAGACATCATTTCCATTTTGTTTTATTCGGAAAAATTCATTAGAACTTGAAATATTTAGGAAAAACTGTTTTTGGGGGTAAACTTTAGGGGTGGTTTTCACCCCGTAAATGTGCGTATCCGCAGATGAGTATCGAGTTATAATAAATACATGTCTTTCTCTATTCCAAAACCATATAAAGAATAATGTTAATGAGTATAGGTAAAGGAAGGTAATCTTGCAAAAATATCAATTTTTGAGAAATAAGAACTGATTTCGATTTAATAATATATATAAATTGTTTGTACTATAAATAGCCATCATTTTTGCTATCTAATTATATTATGCAAACGTCTGCAGGAATCTTAATTAATTACAATCTTAGTTTCTTAGTTTTTTTATATCTCAGGTTTGCTTAAAATTCCTTCAAGAATTTCTATTTTTATTTTCCAATCCGATCGGAATCCAAGGCAAATTTTGGAATCATATATTTTTAATTGTTTAATTTCATTGCTAGTCAAATCAGTTGAAATAGAAAACAGAAATACTGTAGAATATATACATCAACGATGTTATAACATAAATTCGAAATGCTTTCTAAAATTAAAACACTTGGGGGCCCAAGTTTTGAGCACAAATTACCAGATGTGTGATTAGTAAGCGCTAAAGATACTAAAAATTAAAACAATTTTTACTCATTCACGTGACTCGTTACAATAATTCGGTGATGATGAGAAGACTTTTGAGCAGAAATTGTGCATAGAGTGAATTACACAAAATTTATTTTTAGTCCTTTCACAAGTAGATAGATAAATTTGAATGAATGCCAATTTTCTGTCATTAGCGCACTTATTTGTAGTGTAGTAGCTAATTACTCATAGCTTCCTTTTTATTGTAATTCTTTTATCCGTACAACAGATCCTCGTAGCTATGGGGAAATGACACTTATTCGATATTTAAGCTAGCACAGGAAAATTATTTTTCTGGTCTGAAAATTTAAAGAGGAATTATATTTCTCGAAATAATACAAATATTTCATGATTTTCACAGGTTAAAAATACTTTGGAAGCTTTCAAGCGTGTTTAGATCAAAGTAATTTTTTCTTGCATTGCCTTGATATCTACACTACACGCTTAAAAAAAAGTGTTTTTCTCCCTCTACATATGTATGTAGAGTATAATAAGCAATATTTTTGTATTAGATTTCAAAATATTATTTTGATCTTTCCGTGTAAAAATAAAATCTTTTCGTTTCATCTGTAAATATATACACAGATATAAAGTCTATGATTTAAAGTATCATGAAATAATGTAAATGCTATCTTCAAGACAGAATTAAAATAATGACTACAATTATAAAAATTTTTTTTAATAGCCTTGCAAAGCATTAATAATTTTCCAAGTTATATATTAAAGATTAACGATTCCGGGCCAATAAGCGGAAATTATCCTATACAATATTCTCTTTTTTACATTTTTATTGTAATAAAAAAGTTGCTAAACATCTCCAACTTCCCTTTTATTTTACAATTTTTGCATTAAAGTACCTTAAGTGGAAATTAATCTTCCCAGGAAATACAATACTTATCTGCTATCTTTCTTGATAATTGGCTTGGATATTTATCTAAATTATTATCTGCAGCATTCTAGCTCTTTCTATGTACCTAAGTCCTAGAGGATTACATCATGTTTACCGTCGTCAATTTTAAGTTAATCCAATAAAACTTTGCTTATTGCTATTTGCTAATTGTAACAAAGATTACAAGAAAATTATTATTAGTTACCTTTCTTAAGACTTTAATATAAATAGTCATTCATTTCCAGTTTCTTATTGTGATTTAAAGTCAATTTAAGTTATTTGAAAATTAGTTTCTTGTCATGCATATTTTATTGATATGAAGATATGATTCTAACGGCTAAATGAAGGGAATTATAAATTCCAATAAATTTGAATAATTAGTTATCATTCAGATATTAACATATTAATACAAATAATCATTCTTTTCCCATTTTTTGTTGTCATTTAAAGTCAGTTTAAGTTTATTTGAGAATTTATTATTGGTCATGCATATTATTATTGATTCGAAAATAATATGGTTCTAACTGGTGAATGATGGGAATCACAATAAATTTGCATAATAAGACATGATTTAGATATTAACATAATTCTTTAAAATAAAATGTGTACTTGTGGTTAAAAGAAAAAGAGATAATATAATGTTATACCACCACATTGGTACATGTTCACAAAAACGTATGCATTAAACATTTTTGGAATACAGCCAAATAAAACACTCACGAAGGCGCCTGAATTTAATCTTCCTTATGGCGTTTTTTTTTATAGGAAAACAATATTAGGTGCCAAAAAAAGAGTAGAAAATCTCCTGCAGTTTTGCGAACGTGCATTCAAATAAGATGATATGAATTACTATCAGTTTATATTGTTTTTACACAAAAATAATAGGAATAGATTGCCCCTTTTAAAAAGTTGATAAGTAAAAATAATGTCAATATATCTTTAATATATTATATAGTTTGTAAAATACTAGTGTTTTCTAATTTCAATTTTGAATAAATATTTTTAATTGTATTTTTAGTATATTTACTTACCTACACATTACAATATAAAATTTGAACGTGGGTGTTTTTGCAAATGCTGATTTTAAATTTGGCATCTAATTTTAGAAATTTACCAGAGACCGATCTAAAATGGCGTCTTATCTATATAGTCAGTAATAGTACATAATACTACAATGAATTTGCAGCGACATTATTATTGAACCACTTAGTGATAGTGATAGAGAGCAATGCACTATTTTTAATCATTTAGTGATAGTGAATTTGTAGTGCACTATCTCTTAACAATTTAGTGATATTAACATTTCAGTTCACTATCCCCTGCCTGTTTAGAGATAGTGAATTTGAATTGCACTACCACTAAACAATGTAGTAAAGTGTACTACGCTAAACTCTCACTGATATACTATACATTTATAAACTTGCTAAGGAATAGAACATCTTATTAAATTGTGGATGTAATATAATATGCAAGAAAGAATGAAGCATTTTATTAATATATTATTGAAAGTAATACAAATTACAGAGTTAAATTTTGTTAGACTTCAAATTTTACTTTTTTACCAATGATCTCGCAATCTTAAATTTTTATATTTTTTTAATAAGATTATAGTACAGTTATATTTTCCAATGGAAGGGGAAAATTCCGTATAAAACCTCTTGAATAATTTTACTTTATCATATCTAAACTATACTAAGTACAACTACTACTAATGTCTGACTAATTTATTAACTAACTAAAATTAATTTAATTCAAATTATTTGTTTTAACGAGTGTATTTTAAAAGTGACACACTTAACTATAATGAGTTAAATAAAAATTGAAAATTCTTGATGCATTTCAATATCAAACACGACGTCTTATGCCGCAACTATCATTTTATTATGTAATTTTTGAATTTATCTTCAAAAATCACTTTTAGTTTTGTGTCTAACTAAAATTGTAAGTTGCTATTCAATAATTCATATTACTTATTTATTTATTCGTCCCTTTTTGTAACCGGCAATCCATACAATACAAAGCCGAAATAATCTTTGGATTATTTGTAATCCAACATTTTTATAGAGCCTTTCTCAATTTCAAATACCACTTTTACAGCTTAATATTAACATAATTGAATGAATTTTATAATAATTCTTTGAAATCTTTGACAACTGAAACAAATTATGCATTCGTAGTATTATTTTTAATTTTCTTAAACATTTTGATTTTCCTTCTGAATGAACCAAACAAAATGAAAAGTCGTGAAATCATTTAATTCCAAATTCAGTGCTTCTTCTATGAATTCAATATTTACCATTACGCGTAATTGAAAAGTACGACGATAGATTGAGAATAATCTTAAGAATTTTACTTAGAGCAATCTGAGGTTTTTTTATGGGTTCCGTACCTCAAAAGGAAAATTCGGAACCCTTATAATATCACTCTTGCGTCCGTCCGTCTGTCTGTCACGGGCACATATATGGACAGTCAAAGATTATGAAATATTTCTTTTTACATTTTCAATCGGGTTGAGTTAGACCCCTTAGAAAAAAAATTTGTGTATATTTAAAGGGGAAAAATAATAATTAAATTTCTATTTCTTCATTGTTAATTAATTCCTATCATTTTTTTCCAGTTATCACAGGCAAATTGGGATTAGATTAAAATATACTTAAATTCGGTCGATCGACTGTTTGTTGATAAAGTTCTGATAAGGAATCTTGGCCCGACTCGCCCTTGACCGGTTTTTATGTGAATTTTTTATTTTTTTTACAGGCTTATACTTAAAACTACATAAATATAAATCTTCATTTCTTAGATCTAAGGCTCAGACAGTTCTATTTGATGAAAAACATATTCTAGTACATATTAGAGACTTATTTATAAATAATTCATTTACATTATTTTCACAGACCTCTTTTCCTTAAATTTAAAAGTTACACAAAATTGGTTTTTAATATCGATAGGTAGTTTATTGAATATTCTCTCTCTACTTCAGTATTATATTTTGGTATTGAAAATTAGCTCCCAGTTTCTTGAACATGAATACTTGTGAATGCAATATTATTTTTTAACAAATTGTTGTCGTTTTTGTAAACCAATTTAGCTCGTTCTATTGCAATGATCATTTTTAAATCCATGTTTTTAGATATGTTGTACATATTTACTGTTCTGGTTAATTTTGGAAATTTTAGTAGAGCTTTAATTGATTTGTGTATTAATATTTCGCAACAGTATTTTTGGGCAAAGAAGATTAAATTAGTTTTTGTTGAATTTATGGTGAGATGATTTGCATGCATCCAGTTGCTAAATTTTTCTAGGGCAGCATTAATTTGGCTTTGTATTTCAGTTTCATTATTCCAACTACAGTAAAGAGCCATATCATCATATACAAATAACATATTTAACCGAAAGTTGTAGTTATCTTAGATTATTTATATAAACAAGGTAGAGAATTAAGCATAGAACAGAACGTTGTGGTACTTTGAATCTTATTATGATTTATTTTACTCTCAGCTATGCCAGTTGTGACGATTTGCGATCTGTTTTGAAAGTCTTTTATATGTTGCAGTAATATTTTCGAATCAACGGTGTCGAAAGCATTTTCATATCAATTGAAACTCCTACCACCTTGAGACGTGCATCGACCCCTCGACATATATAATTAAATGTTTCTATTAATGTCGCTTGTGTGTTGCTGTGTGCTTGAAAGCCGAATTGGTAACTGTCGAAATTGGAGAGGAGTGGTATTGGCTTATAATTCTGAGGTGAACTTCTTGAACCGCTCTTGAAAATGGGTTTAAAATTGGCTATTTTAATTAACACATATATCTGAGCTCCATAAGTATGGCTTGGAATATATTACTTTATATATCAGGAGCTTGTTGTCGAAGCTTCGAGCTGATTTTCAATTTATGAATGGATATAGTATTCTCATTCAAATATTTATTTCCAGTTGATTTTAAAGTTGAAGCTGTTTCATACTCTTTACGAATTCTTACTCAATTTTCTTCTAAAGATTCTTTATTAGACGTAATTTATATTAATCTCTTTTCCTAATTTTAAATACTATTAATGCTCGCGACCTTCTTTAATCTGTTTTAGCTATATTCAATCTCTAGCAAGAAGTTGCAACAGTCTTAACTAAAAAAATATCAACAGCGCATTGCCTTTCAAGGTTCTGTTCACGTGACAATAGAGCGGGAGAACTCAAGGAAAAAGTTACATTGTGCCGTGCCTTCGTCACCATCCAGCGAAGACTTCTGCTGTGATCCATTTTGGAGTTTGGGCCATCGACACTTCAACTTGAGTTGCACAGTATGTGCATGCAATGCAACGCGAGTCCGAGCAATCGGCGCATTTCATGCATAGATCAACGCGATCACGTTTTATTTATTGTGGCACCGCTGTCCCACTTACAATCTTGCATTAGAAACATGAGTAATATATGTACGTATGTACACTAAAACGTGGGGTCTAAGATACCCCACGACAACGTTTTTCATCGAGGAATTTTTGTTTTTTTCAATGCTGATTTCATTGTATCTCTCTGTCGTGCCGAGCTGAACCGGGCGAATGTTTGATTGCTACCAGAAGATTTCAAAACAGCGCAAATGAGTGCTAGCGTGCGGCGTCACACGTGACTCGTAAAGTGCCTCATGTGAGGCCGTTTTACTTTCAAGTTCCGGTCGATTTCATGGCACTGCGTGCGATTAACCAGGGGAAAATATGTTCGATGGCACATTAAAGCCAATTTCGTGTACTCGATAACAGCTTTGGGGGTATATAGTATGTAAATTTAGTAGTGCGCTGCTGCGTTATAATGTCAACACACTCTCATGCTGTACGTAACTCATGTGGAAAATGGGGGGTGGGGAAACCCCTCTCCTTACCTGGTCAAGGTAAAAACACTTTAAATTGCCTTGCTCAAAATTATTTCCACTATCAGATTCCACTTTATACCGCTCTGGGTGTATAACAAACAAGCGCTCACCTGTAATTCTGGGCAATTAATACAAATTTTTTTTAAAGATATATTTTCTACATAGATTCGAACCACACGGTTCACTTGCTATTTCACTTTCCGAGGAATCAAGGCCTACGACCTACGTTACCGCCCCCCCCGGGGGCTTTCTACTTGACCTAGAAAGCAATACGGCAGGAAATCGAAAATATATGCGCTTTATTGGCCAACATTGTTTTGCAATAATCCGGGTACCAATTACCAGATTTTTATTGCCTCTATTCTTTACCTCTATAGTCTAAAGAACCACATAGTTGTACAACTCGGGAATGAATAAAATATTTACATAAATATATGAACGCGGCTGAGAGAGCGTGATTTATTCATTGTCTTGTTTGCTATTTTTGTTACACCAAGAGTTAATGGGCTTAACATCCGAAACGAGTTCACAAATACTTATAAATAAGCAACTGTAAAATCTAGTAGTATTTTGCTTTAACATTTTTTATATTTGTCGTATGTACGAGTACCACCATGATCAAAAAGAAAGGGAACTTTTGACCGTACTGCGCCATCTGTTGTCCGATTGTAATACTTTTTTGTTGTTGGATTGGTAGAACTTTCATTGATATTCTCTATCATTTGTGGCGTCATACATATACATTTTTAGTAACCACAGCGTTGGGTTAACATCATCTTTTAAAGTGGTTATGGAAATATCTCCCTTGTCTTCTGATTTGGATATCACACTCAAAAACCCACGTCTCCTCAACAACGTTTGATAAATATTTGTTCGAAATCAGTCTTAGAAAGCATGTCTTTTATGATGTCAACATCAAAATTCAACTCTTCGCCATCAGTCTTGCAACGACACGTCTCAAGCCCTATTGATTGATCAAAATGCCTTGAAAGGATCCAAACGAGATGTCTATCTCCTCTGCTAACTCTCTGATAGTCAATGTGCGATTTTCGGCCAATAGTTGTTTTTTTTTTCGTCGATGTTGTTATCAGTTGTTGACGTCGATAACCTGCCAGAACGATCATCATCGTTGACGGACTCACGACCACTTCTAAAGCGTTCATGCAACTTGAAAACCTTTGATCCCACCCCCCACAACAAATTAATAACACAAAATCATTATTTAAAACTAAATTCAAAAACTTTCAGCAAAACCTACTCTATCTAATAAGTACATTAAAGTATAACAAATTAAAAGAATACATACAACTTTTTCGCGTTTGAATATCTCAAATTTCATAGGGTTTCCATAAACCATAACATCATAATATATGTAGTATATTTTGCAAATGTAACTAATAGTACACGGCGCAAAATAAATAAATGGAAACTTTTTCAAAGCTAAGAATTCAAAATTGACGTTTTTTTTTTTTTAAATAGGAGACATCTTAAGAAAATCCAAAAAACTATCATTTAAGAGCTATTATCCTCTACTTTAGGAAAAGTAATCAGGCACTTTTTACCTTACCAAAATAACCTTACCTTAAAAATTAATAAAAATATGACTCTATGAAAATGTACTTTTTTTAGTCCAACAAATCGAACATTTTGGAACTTGGACTGGATTTAACCCATACGCAATGAGTTAGTCTGGACAGACTATGCTCGAAATTTAGAATTTCGAGAGTATTTAATTTAAAAAATTATCATATTGACATGAAATTAAAGTGTAATTTGTGTCAAAATTCTTGTTTGAGGGAATATTCGTTTAAATTTTAATAAGAAACTCAAAAGATGTTAAGATATTTTTAAAATTGTATACGCATGAAATTCTAAATTGCTTTCGTAGTCAATCCAGGATATAAACAATTTTCAGATCTAAACAAGTGTCCCGATTTTGTTATTTTGTGTAGTATATTATGTCAATATCTGGTCACCTCAAAATTCATATAATTTTTCAACACATAGCTCATTCTCAGTCTAGAAAAGTTCCTCTTACACCAAAAAACATACTGCATAATAGCCTAGGGCTTTCCGCGCAAAATCTCTTAGCGCTCTAAATCCTTTTTATTTTAGGAACCTCGTTTCTGAGGCATACATCACCCCCACCACAGGTCCGGTGACGGTTCGGAAGATGGCGGGATCATAACAATGGCCTCAACGAAAAACGAAGACACTGTTGCCCTCCTGCATGATTCTGGTCCGTACCTCGGAGATGTCAATTGGTGGTGTGCGATCGTTCGCTATCATGGAGAAAAATGGCTCTCAGGTACTTCGTGTCTTTTGTTCATTAAATTGTTCATTGGACCACCAGTTTTTGGAAGAGTAGCCCAGCTTACTTTCGATCCACATTCCACTGGATATATTTAGGATATGTTTTACATGGTCAGGCAACTTGGCACTTTGAATCGATCTGATCTGGATGGGCAGTTATTACTTTTTGGGGTGAGTTTCACATATAAAGAAGTTCAGATTTATACAGAAAACAAAAGCAGGGAGTAGCACAAAAAAGCGTACACAACTTACAAGAGGCCATAATAATTATATCAACAAACAAAATTACAAAAAAACGACAAGAAAACAGTTCCAAGAAACAAAAAATCATATAGATAATAAGTTAACTTTGAACTTGGGAATTTGAAATCGAGACAATTTATAAATCAGAACAAAATTAGATAAGCAATTTCAACTGTGGGTACGAATACTCGTACGTTATAAAGTCGTCAATTTAATTCTATTGAATATGAGTTAAATTGGACATTTGATAAAAGGCAGAAAAAGTAAACGTTCCTTAACATTATTTTTGTTGTAATTCTAATCTGTAATTTTTATAACCCTAAACGTTATCTATAATCTAAGATGAATCATTTTCAGAAATAATTCTAACAACAAAAACAAGACTGGCAATAGTTCCGATTTGTAAAATCACAAAATTTCGTCAAGTTTATCAAGGGTCACTTCATTTGGCATGAAAATGAATCATTTTGGTGATATTTGATGATTTTTTTGATTGTATACTTATTATAAATCTAATATTTGTCCATTTGAACGTTTTTTAATTTTTTTCATATCTCCTCTTCAAAAGATTCGAATAAATTGTAAATTGTTATTGCTGGAATAATAATTTTCCACTTGAAAGATATGTTATTATATGTTATGCTGTTGCTCTTTCTACTCTCACTAAAAATTCTTAAAAGTTTATTTTTAAAATCATTAAACAAATATAATTTCTAAGTATGCGAGAAATTTTGCACCTCAGTGTAATGTAAAAACGAAACTCTTAATTGATATCCTTGAAAATAGTCAAGGTAAGATAAGCACCTGAATTTTTTAAATGGGTAGTTAATCTTAATCAAGATAATTTGTTAAAACTCCGCACGTTTTCAAAGCTACACAAAAAGCATGGCACGTTTTTCTTCGTCGCATTCAGCATTTACTTCTAGAAACTGACAAAGAAATTTATTCTTAAAGCTTTGAAGACTACTATGTGTGGTAGTATGTGAAAATTTAAATTGGTTTTTTATTAAACAAAATATAATGCAATATTTGTTTTATAATGACGAACATTAAAAATAAGTGGTGTAAAATCAGTGTGAGTCGTAAAGGTTCTAACTTTAAATTACTTTCTTATTGGGTATGAAGAGATAACTGGAAAAATAAAATAAATTGAATTTGAATCATTGAGCTCTTCATTTTGATAGTTGTTATATCTTTGCAACAATAACAACTTTAAACATTTGATAAATCTCTTTGAATCTATAACTTGTATAGTTTATGTGTTTATAGTGTTACACACAGACAGACAGACAGACGTGACGCAATTTGGTTCTATTGGTCTATGTTCTACGGAGCGAACTCTTAAAACTTCATGTCTTAAATATTTTGAAGAATGTAAAAGTTAACGAAACGATGTACTCCATCATAAACCAGTTAGTTCTAAAGGTATTGTATAAAGTGTTTGGAAGAACCTTAAACTTACATTTTGTCTGTTTTTGAAGAAAATTACCACTTTTTTTAGCTTTGAAGTTTAAGCACCCTAAATCCTGTAAAAGATATAACAAAATAATGAAAAAAATACTTTTTAGAAAGTAAACTCTGTCTTAATAACTCTAACTTGAGAGATAAATTCACTCTGTTATTATTTGTCCTGGAAGCAAATTCTCCCTGAGGGTACAACATGTAAAGACAAATATAATCTACGAGCAACAAAATTATATTTACTATTATAATCATTACTCGGAAATCAAAAATCATTAATACGTTATTCTCTAAAAAAGCAAAAGCCTTCATAAAAACTGGTTTCTGAATTCCCATAAATAACTTAATAACTTCGTAAAATGAAAACATATATATATATGTGTATATATATATGTGCATATATATCTGTTAAACTTGAAATTAGAATATTTAATGACATTTTATTTTAAAAAATAATTAAAAACTTAGAAACGACAAAACTTTTATTTTTTCCTTTATTATTTGCTACTTTTCCAGTTTAAAATTTAACAAGTTTTGTTCCAACACGAACAAAAATACATACATACGTTTTTAACTATTTTTGTTCGGTCAGTCGGATTTTAACATGATTTTTACTTCCTAATTATATCATGTTTTTGACTATTTGCACTCATCAATATCCTGCACTGAAAAAAAAAAAAAAACGATTAGATTTAATGCCTAAAAAAGTAGGCAACTCATGTATTTTCTATAGGTGATTTGAAGCTAGATAAACGGTTTCGCTGATTTGTCTATTTTGAATTAGGTAATTTGTTAAGTAAATTATCCAAAGAAACTAGGAAAATATCCTACAATTTGTAGATAATTCAACAAGGTTTTGTAGATAACCTTTCTAGAAATTTTTCCACGACAATTAGACAAATTGCCCACAATTTGTAGATCATTCTTCTACATTTTATAGGCATATATTCCACAGAATGTAGACGAATATTCTACAAAATGTAGACAAATATTCTACAAAATGTAGACGATTTTTTTTATACTACGATATGTCGTTGATTTCTAGGTAAATTTACTACAACATGCAGTCATATATTTTAAAAAAAAATAGGTGAGTTTTACAATCTGTAGTCATATTTACTACAACCTTATGGCAAATTTAGAATGTAGACAAATTTGTTATGTAAAATTTTAGTTAATAGTTAGAAAATCTACAGCAGTATGTGCTTTTTCTACACTGTGTCGTTTCTAGTGTCTATATTTGTCATGTTTTAAATATTTCACCTACGCCTAAATGCAGTTTTAGATGAAAAGAAAATATTTTTAATTCACCTAAATAGGGTTACGTGGCTTACTTAAATCCATTTACTTTTGTGGATTTTGTACCTAAAAGAAAATCATTATTATTATCAATTAAGGTAGGTGTCTAGTCTAGAGAGAGATAAATGAGCTCATTTTCAAACATTTATTTTTCGGCTTCTATGCTAGATAAAACAATAAATTTTTAACCAGGACATTATGTTAAGCATATAGAATAGGAACGTTTTTTTTAATTTTCTCCAGCATTTTATAAAAAATTTGTAGAGGGCGCCAAAGTCGAGGCTGCAGAAAAAAAATGTCTCCATGGCGGACAGTTAATCTCCGGATCTGCGAGTCTGAAACAAAAACAAAAAACGTCATTTTATAGAGGAAGGTTTGCCACGTGGTAATTCACCACCGTTTGACAAAAATCGATAATAAAAAAAAAAAATGGCGACTTTGGAAAAATATTATTCAAAAATTGACCTATTTTTGCACCGTTCATGTCCTGTAAATTTTGATATTGTGAATTTTTTTTTTTTTTTATGTGGTGAATTACCACACAAAACACCTTAATAAAGGATCGTACAAAATTTTATGAAAATCGATCGAGCGGTTGCGGAGATTATCTGTCCGCCAGTTGAAAAAAAGTGATTTTGAGGAAAACGCTTTTAAAGTACCTTTTCTGTACGGACCTACTCCCACTCGTCCCTACACAAACCGCTGTAACTTTTTATCTATAGCGAATTTCGTCACCAATTTTCGAATGGTGATTATTGAATTGAAACGAATTTCTGAAAATTCTAGACTAGACACCTACCTTAAGTGATTTTTCTAAATCTGTTTTCCCAGTGTCTACAATACTGAAAACTCGATCAAAATATGTAATTTTAAGATTCTGAGGTAAGCCAAAACGAAGACACAAAAAAATGAGGATTTCACTAATACAAATGTGATGCTTTTAGTAGACAATACAGGTCTTTATTTAAATTAAAACGAATTCCCACATGGTTTCTTCTTGCTAAATTAATAAAAAGGTGTCGAAATTAATTAGTGAACATTTCGTAAACTTCGACATCTACGTCACAGCAGATGAAAAAATTAAGAAATCCTGTCTGAGATACTTTCTCCTAAATAGTAATTGCTAAGGTCACAATATGACTATTAATAAAATTCAAGTTATTATAAGCTCGACGAGCGCTCTTTCACAAGCGAACATTTCCAATCACAACAAATTGCTGACTCTTCACCAGAAATGACGCAAATAAAAGCTAGTTTTTTATTTTAATATCGGACCTCTCTCGCGACCGCCGCGCCACGAAAAATCGTTGTGTTCGACCGATACGATACATCTTGGTGGCAGGCAGTATCTAAAAATAAACCTCGCCAGCATCTAGTTACATTTTTTTTTTTTGGGGTATATATCTAACTATAATAAATAATTTTGGCGCATGCTACAAAACGTGCTGGCATATATTTAGAAGCTTGCGAAAACGTGTTTTCGCGCTGAGAATTTGATTTGCTGTGTGACACCAAAGTGTTCGGCAAACTTTAGAGACTCTTGTTTTTACATACGTGTGTTGTATGTATAATAGGTTTGTCGCGAAAAAAATAAAAAACTGACGACGACAAATTTATATATATTTTTTTTTTTGGTGACACAATCGCAAGAAACAAACACATTTGGCCCGCCAAAAAAAATCACATTAATTAGCCTCCAGCCATCGAATATGTGGGGATCTTAAAAAGACACACATGGGGTCTATTTTTGGATTCGAGGCGATACAAAAACAATAATAAATGCGGCAGATCACGTTTTTGTGCAATCGAATGAATTTTTGTTGGTCGACTCTGTTTCGTTTCGGCAGCTCAGCGGAATTTTCCTTTATGATATTCTCGAAAACTTGTTTATAATATTACAATACTTGGTGGACGACTGGTGGATGTTTTTTTCTTCATAACGTACACCAAATCGAAATGATCGGTGAGACTTGAATTCTTTGAAATGAACATAATCTTTTCTTTTTTCTCAGATTGTGTCCTTGGGGGTTTACGGGATTTCGACTGAGACTCGTGTTTGGCTTTTACTTTTTAATGGTTGACAAAATTCTATAGAAGCACGGCAAATATAATCAACACTCGTTTTTCAGCACGTCACGTGAACTTAATCGCTTTTCCTGTTTACTAATTCGTTAAGTTTTGATCTTTGTACTCAGAGATTTGCATGCTATCTTGGCAATTAATACATTTTAGTGACTTGTAACTTCGTTTTCGAATTTTTTTGGGGCTTTGAGTGTGGAATAACCACGGGTGATGTGATAAATTGTTTCACGTTTAAACATTTTTTTTTTAATCTGTTGCGCGATTTGCTTCAAAACGAAATTGTTTGCCTGAATGAGAAGAATATGTATTTTGTATGATTGATCTGGTTCTATGGCTCCACAAAATGTTCTTAACTTTTAAATTGTTTGTCCTTCATCCCGTCCATTCTGTCACAGCTTAAAAGGGGTTTAATAGATTTATGAATTTAAACAATCAACGACACGTTCGTTTCAAAATTAGATTTATAATAAGACTAGCTGAAGTGTCCGGACTATGGCTAGTTTTTTTTCTATATTACTTACATATATACAAATCTTAAAAAGTATACAGTTTAGTCATAAACATGAGACGTTAGAACTGTAAGTATGATAAATACATAGTTGGAAATAATAAATTTGTTCAATTTATTTAATCCTGAAATTACACAGAGGGTCACCTGGACCCCTAACATTTTTTGAGATGTGAAATATCTCAGAATGAATAAAAATATTCGAGACGGTCGGTGCGTCATTAAAAATAATTTTTTTTCCGAAATAACGAAGATTTTACCCAAAAGTACATCTTAACTAAAAAAAAACATTATAACACAAATTCTTTAAAAAAGCATAGTTCGCGAGATATGGCAGTTTAACCCTTTTAGTGCCAGCGGGCCGATCTATCGGCCCATGGTCCTTATGCGAAGAGTGCCACGGGCCGATGTGGGGTAGTAGCCCGGCCGGTAGGCCGAGCTGCCTACGAGCGCACGTGCAGAGAGACTCTTGCTTTAGTCCTTATCTCCAATACAATGTAGACCACACCACGCTTATGTTTATTTCATTTAGTCCTTATCTCCAATAAATACTAAAATTTTCCTCCTTATAAAGCTATTTATATGAGCACGCATATCAAATCGGCCCGTGGCATTTCTCGCATGTACTCCATAAAACGCTTGGCACTAAAAGGGTTAATAGTGTTGTTAGGTCATCTTGACCCCGTATATGCGCTCCCAAGCTCTGAACAGAGGTATGTACTCCCTATTTAAACCACATATTGTTGTAAAAATTCGGTAGGTTAAGAATTATCGATTGAGAATTGAATTTTTAAATCAAAACTAAAAAACCGAATTTAGTGTCTCTTTAATATTATATATCTTTTGTTGTTGAAATTGAAATGTTTGGACAATATAAGTAGGGATTTTTTAATGATCTGATCTAAATCTGGATTTTTGCGTTGAATTGAAATTTTTGAAGACTTTTACTTTTTTTTTGCTAAAAGAACATCAAATTGTACTGAATCCAGAATTTTGTCCAATTCAAGATTTGAAGTCTGGATGGGTAAAAACCAATGATAATTTCAAAATCGTTGCTATAGGTCACACTTTAATACATTGACTGCCAGCTACCAGATAACTCATGCCACGATCATATTCAGCCTTTGATTCAGCTATATCCATCAAGGAGTTATGTCGCAGCTGACAGTTAATACGTTAAAAAATTCAATTTAATGCACAATTCCAAATCCAGATCATATCATTTAATAAACTCAATTATGTATATTCGATTTCAAAATTACTTAAACCGATGGCAATTTAAAATATTTTATTTACTAAGTATGTATTTGGTATCTACTTAAATCGAAGAAGCAATTTAAAAGTTATTGCAGAGAAGGAAAATTATTAATCACAACTTTGTGTCACGTAAAACGCCTAGCAATCGTTCCAGCAATATATATGTACATTGTACATATTACATATATACCTTTTTAAGATGCTACAGTATAAAGTGAAAAGTCTATTAAAGAAAAGCCTTACGAAATATACTTTGTAAATATGCTCTTTTGCCTTATTGCCAAAACAATAAAAAGCGGTCATTGATGTTGATTGTATTCACGTGTCAAAAGTTTTATCCCAATTATAAGAAAAATATTTGTATAAAAACTATAAAATTATTTTTAGCCTAGTCTTTTATCTACGTAATATCTTAATTTATAAAAAAATTATTTTCGTGATCTTTGATCGATCCAACAAAATAAAATCTGAAATATCTGGATAGGTACAACCAAATATTAGAATTATCCTATAGCATTACATTATTTTTGAGTCTTTATAAGATAACTTTTGTAAAATCAGGTTTCTATAAATCATTCGATTTTAAACACAAATTATTGCACGTCCCATTGGGTTTTTGTACAAAATGTAAATGAAATTATAATATTTTTGATACATTTTATTTATGTGTAATTCTCAGACCTAAGTTTCTCGATTAAAGAAATTAACAAAGGCTAGAAATTGAACTCAGAGACATTTTGGGATTTAAGACACTGTAATATTAGATTAAGACTGAATTATTGGGCCTGATGATAGTGGAAGCAAATTATTTGATCAGATAATTGATCTTCGAGATAAGAAAAGTTCAGTCGACTTCAAAATTCATATTTACCAAATGTGAATATGATTAATACAAAAATAAATAAATAAATGAAAAATATTAAAGCTAGAATATGCAGTTGCTTGAATATAACATTTTCAAAAAAAACTACATTTTTTAAGCTATTACTGTGTTGTTTTTAATAAAGGAGATGAGCACCATTTTTCCTTCGTAAGAAAATTGTCTGTTTTCCTTGAGAATCAGAACAGAGCAGATGCCAGGAAATGACCATGCTAAAAATAAATCAGCCTTGAAAACTACAATCCCTTCGACCTTGATCATTCGAAGAAAGAATTTATACGTCATTAGACCATCTGTGTGTCACATTTGAAAAAGCGTTTTCTTAATTTTTTCGAAAATGCAGCTGTTAGAGAATTTTTATCACTACAAAATTGATAAAGAAAACTCATGTGGACACGAGATATTCCATAAAAATGGATCGAATTCTTGAATTCTTAGTGAATCACAAAACACTCGGTACTACAGCAATAAATGAAATGATAATAACCTTGAATATCCCTTTTCTGCAATTCTACAATCAATTTTTATGATATTTCTATCGAAATGAAATTTTAAACAGTCATATTTTCTTTATATTTCTAGTGATGCAGCAGTGTCCGGTTTTTCATATTGCTCAGAATCAGGACTTAATTTTTCCACCTCTGCTGCAAATTATAGTGAAGACGACACAGAATATACTTCCGGAAGACGAGGAAAAACGTCTAGAGTAAGTACATATATTGGAATTTTTTAAAATAATAAACGGACATTGATTAAACTATTAATATTTTTTGTAATTGCAGCAAGACCCACTGTCGCATCGCATTATCGAGAAGCGACGAAGAGATCGAATGAACTCATGTTTGGCAGACTTATCGCGGCTGATACCGCCGCAGTATCAGCGCAAGGGGCGAGGTCGAATAGAAAAGACCGAAATAATTGAAATGGCTATAAGGCATCTGAAACACTTACAGAATGAATGCGTCCACAAGGAAATCGAATACAAGTTGGGCTACTCCGATTGCATGAAAGAAGTTGCTAAGTTCCTTTACGATAGCCACATGCAAGATTTCTGCTATCGCTTAATTGCCCATCTCCAGGAGCATTGTGATGAAATTATGAAAAGTAAGATTTTAACATTTATACTTATGCCACTTATACTAAACATTTTGCAGTGTTTCTAAGACTGATTGCTAAAAATAATCTTTCAAAAATTGCCACCTACTATTATTTAATTATTTAAAAAGTAATGATTACTATACAAAATATAACTCTGATTTTAAAGAATTTTTCTAGCATTGTTACCGATGTAGAATTTGTGAGTTTCAAAAATGGATTATTTGGTTGTATTTATTTTTTATTGTTTATGTGACTCGGTTTAAAATTAAATTCGTAAAAAATACCTTCTAAGAATCGGTATAAGGAAAATCTTTAAAGGATTTATAATTCAGACTGTTATTTTAAATACTTACTATTTATTGTTCACTGATATCTCACAAGGAGAAGGCACCTACTCGTCATCACCGATTTCGCTCAAATTTATAGCACATGTAGGGCTTGGCTATAAATGAAAGTACCCGAAGTGGGAACTCCAGATGGCCAAGCGTTTACAAAATAATAGTATACAAAAATGTTCACGCGGCTCTAAATCCCATTCATTGTGTAGCACTTCCCCAAAGCGGCGGCTGGTGTAGTGGTTAACACTTGGGCTTCTGATTCAGTGGTCATGGGTTCGAATCCGTGCGTACGGAGGATTTTTTTCGGATCTTTCCCAATTTTTATAAGATTCGGGTCCGCAATTAAGCGAAGTGATAAATTTATTATTTTTTTTTATTAATTTATAAGCAAAAGGCATAGATAAGGAAAAAATTGGGATTGCGGACTTTTCAGCAAAGGATTGTAATTCAACCGCATACCAAAAGACTTTGTACATTATAATTCAAACTTTTATTATTTTTCATGATGATGATTTACATTTGGCGGGGGGGTATTTATTATAGAAGCAGGGGAAACAGTAATTATTTCTGCATCTAGCACAGATTATAAACGCCGCATTTTTACAATTACAACGTTACGGGTACTTTCATTTGTAGCCAAGCCCTACATGTGCTATAAATTTGAGCGAAATCGGTGATGACGAGTAGGTGCCTTCTCCTTGTTAGTTAAAATTATGTGGGCACCTCCTTAATACTGAAATATGAAAAATCCTTAAAGAATTTGTTTGTATTTGAGATATTGAATTTTTAACTTTTAGAAGACGTTTATTAGTGCTGGTCTGTTTCAGATATTAAAAACTAGAGTAATATAGTTAATAATAATAAGTATTAGTTAAAAAAGAACACCAGTTAAATAGTTTTTGAAGGTTGCAAATATCTGAAGCTCTAATAAACGACTTTTAAAAGATTTCGAAGTCTTAGAAACACAGTTTCATAAAAATCCCTTCAGTATATGGCTCTCTACTTTTATTAAGGGGTTATTCCATTATTGTATAAGCATATTTTTATTGTTTTTGGGTCATAAGCATTATATATTACCCCCTCTTCCCTAAAGGTATAAGCCGCAAGCGTTTCTTTGAGGAACTATATTTTATTTATGCATCTATTTATTAAAAAAGGAAATTGTGAAAGTACACCCTTAGCACCTTTATCTATTCATTTAAAAAAATATCTACTCAAGTTAAGAATTTTCAGGCACCCTCATATGGAGCCTACAGTATGAATTCTAAATTTCAGTTGCTTGATTTGAAATCAGCCACTCCGAATACGTGTGCGTTTGCTCCCATGAAGGATATCAGCTTTGGTATATAGGAAAATTGAGTTTCTGTACTAAAAAATAAATTTCATGTATCAAAATAATCGGAATTTCTAAAATCGTGCTAAAACAACGCTAAGAGCTGTTGTTTATTCTTAATTTTGTTCAAGTGATTCCAATGTATTGAACAGTTTACATAAGACTTTTTTAAACTATCCTTTCCCTCCCTGAAATTGCTTATGTTGTACTTGTACGGTCCCTAGTATATGCAGAATATTTGTTGATTTTAACTAAAATAATTCCTTTCCTCTTAGGTGATTGCTTTAAAAATCGATGCAGTGCAGATTCGATCAGTGCATCAAGCGGAAGTCCGCCAGCTCACAATTACCATCCGACAGCATCCCATTCGCATCTTCGAGATATTCTGACTTCAGATGTGGACCACAGCAATAGTAACGATCACAATGATGTTAAGGACCTAAGTTTTCGTGGCCAGCCCCACCAAGCTCCGGTTATAACGTCAACGGCTCCATCAATGGCACATCACGATTCCAGTAATCACGATTTTGATTCGTCGCGAGATCACCGGGATCTGCCGCACCATCAAGAAAATGGGATATCTTCTCCGCCTCACCATCACCATCCATCAGAAAGCATTTTAAAATCTGTAAGAATGAGAAATTTCTCGGAGTCGTCCCACGACATCGAGCATAATAATAACAACTATAAATACAAGAACCACATAAAACAGAGGTTCAATCAGGATTCTCACATAAACGATGAGTCCACCAATGACTACAGCATAGCTCATAACAACCAGGGTGAAGTTATTTCAACCGATCATCCGAAACTCGAGTTAGAGAATGGAATGTGCAAAAAGCGCAAAGTGGAACCTATGGACGAACCGGAAAATGGTAATTTCGAATCGAAACAGCCCAACCAAGTGGCGGAACAATCAAAATCTGAATCCTCGGTGAATTCAAAAGAGCGAAGGCACTTTGCAGTGCCGATTTTCGCCCTGCATGGACAAGGCACCTACTATGTCCCACTTAATATAGATTACGAAGCCCTGCTGCCGTACCTCCAAGGAGTTGATCTTCTCGAGAAGAGTTTCTGTTCCATGCCCGTACTTCATCCCGTGAATATAAACGTTAATTTCTCAGGGCTTGGTAGTAAGCCAGGTTTTCCTAGAACAAAAGTAGAAGCAGTTGCCAACGGATGGTAATTGCATTTTTCGACCATGATCTCAGGATTTACATTGCGATAGGAATTAATAAACATTTAAGAAACAAACTGTGGAATTTTTAAACAGAGAGAGAGAGAGAGAGAGAGGCTCGCCAGTGTGTCCCGGGCTTTATCCTCAGGCACTAGCGACCAAAAAAATGTATTTTGAACAGAATTTCCTTAAGACCACTGCAACTAATTCCTAGTCAAATATCTTACAAATGTAAATAATTGTTGTGTAATAATTATTGATAATTAATATATTTTAAGATATTTTTTAAAGTTTATTTTAGACAAATATTTGTTCAAATAAAAAATTAATCGTTTGAGACGACTTTCCATTCACAATTTCCATTTCTAGAAAAACAAAACACTTACCAAAAATACCTTTTTATTCCATTTTGAGGACTAATTTTAAATTTAAACATAGCCACGTAGAGAATTCAGACTAGCAAAAAAAAATATATATGTATCTGGTTATTCAAATTGCAAGCTATAAAAATTCTCCGGTTCAGTCTAATTGGCAATTTTATGGAAAATAATATTTTGTGACAAAAATAAGAAAAAAAAATAGGAAAGAAAGCAGTTCGTAACAAAAGAGGTATTGGAGTGGTTCTGAAACCGGCTAGTTAATTTTAATAAACAGGTTTTTAGCCTTTTAAAATTTAGTCATCTAGAAACATGTTGTGTTGTTTTAATTTACTAGCGCTTAACTACTTTGTAGTCATGAAGAAACACTTTAATTTTACTTTATAAAGACCGAGAAATTTGATTATTCATAGCAGGATTTTTTTAGAAATTTATCAATTTTTTCCATTCCTTCATCACCTAGTGTTTAATTTCGGCAACGGAAAGTTTCTTTACTTTGTCTTGAAGTTTTTCGAACTTGGCGATTATATATATTTAGTTTAAAAATCCTTAAATCTACAACGGATCCATTAAGGACTAAGCTATAATATAAAAACTGATCGAAAAATAAAACCAAATAAGTAGTAAATTTTTTAATTTATCCTTTTTTTTCTGGCAGTAGACTTGTCGGAAGGTGCAGCAGGTGGAATATTTCACATAATAGTTCCAACGTAGCTTTAAGATGGGGAAATCTACTACCACTAACTTGTTGGATTTTACTAATTTTTGCATATCTGCTATTGAAGTAGGTATGCAAATTGATTGCATTTTCACTGATTTTAGTAAAGCTTTCGACAAAATAAATCACAATTTTCTCACTTATATGTGATGTTCTGGGCTTCCCCCTCTAGTTTGTGAATTGGCTAAGTTTTTACTTTTCTGGTCGTACGCAGCCAGGTAAATTTCGCGGAGCTTTAGCGGACTAAGTAAATACCACTTCTTGTCAAATTCAATTTCAAAGAGCAAAATTAAGTTTTGTCAACCTGTAAGGCTCCTTATTTTTGTCTAACAGGAATTAATAAAAAATCAATCAACTACCAATAGCCTCACTGGATGTTCTTCCAATTGCTGTGTCAACTATCGATCTGGAAAACAGCTAAAATTTATTTTCACGAACTTATAGCTAGAATTCCTATCTAAATTTTTTTTTTCATTTGCGACAGCAACTCTTCCTATTTTTAAAACCCACAAGACTATACCATTATCATGTTTAGAAATAAGTTAAATAAAGTACTCGATCCTGAAAAGCAATCTAAACATAAATAGCATTCCCTGTATGACTTATTAAAGCAAAATTGTAAAAAAAGGTACGCATAATATTAATTTCAAACAACACTTTTAAAGAAACAGAATTAAGTTCTTGGTTTATTACAAGTACAGACTGAAAGGATTAAATGAAAGTTCTATTTGGAACAATAATAGCTAAGTACTGCGAAAACAAAAAATAAAATTATGTAAGCATGCGCAGTACATAAGCTTAATTTCTTCTCGATCGTCGCCGCGAGCTATTTGGATTGTTTTGGGGATTCTGGCCACTGTAAAGATTGTCAAGAAAATCATCCAACGAAGGTTCACTGTACAACGAAAAATAAAAATAAATATAAAATATTACTCCGTAAAATTACAAAATTAACCTTGGAGGTTCTCTGTTAAAAGATCGCTCTTTTTCCTGTTGCGAATTTTGTTGCTGCTGTTGACCACCTCGAACAATACGATATTGCACAATATGTGAATTAGGTTGAAGATGAGAAAGTGCACCCTTTTGGCAATTTGCCCATTCGGTAATATCGTAAACTTTTCCCTCCATTAGAGCATAATACTTCCAACAAAGCCCAAATATGCTTGTTTCAGCCCAAATATCTCCCTACAATTGAAATTGTGAAATAATCTATCCCTTAAAAATTAAATTAAAATATTCCTGCCTCCCGTGCTGAGTGACTTATTTTGCAGGAACTACACTCTCTGGCGGCATAATGAGGTCTTTCTGTTAATTTTCTTGGATGCCTTAAGCCACAGCTGCTGCACCTATAAAAATAAAATTTATTAAGGATTGTTAAGTAGTTTATCTTTGGTTGTTCTCAAGATTTTAGTTAAGCTGAATTTAGACGGCGATTGCATAAACTTAATATGTTTAAACAAGTTCTATACCGATGGATACGATTTGAATCATTATTTTATATCTTAATTCCCTGTAAACATTCTTATAAGAACTTGTATGGGGGATCGAGCTATACGAAACAAAGAAATACGATTCGAATCGATTTCCTCAATGTGGGTTAAAATTGCTAAAAGAAATATTAGAAGAATAACTCTGTAAGATTTAAGTACATACTTATACACATATTAAATTAGATTTTTAACCTTCGGCACAAAAAAAAAAAGAAGATTGTTAAAAGTGTGTTTGATTTCATATCTCTAATATGAATTATGAAACGACTGAAAATTCTTGATTAAATAATAATTCATATTTTTTTAAAGGTTATTTTATCTATAGTCGAGAAATTGTTGTGTCATGTTCTATTTTTATAATTTTTGTTTTTTGTAATTCTTTTCTTGTCTCTATTTTCGAAGGAGAACGTACCTTATCGTGTTGGCGGCTTCAGCAATCTTCGACTGTAACTGTGAAAGTAAATCGTGCAACTCTGTCCAAGCCTTTTCTGCATTCAGCGCTTCAGCTAAACTCTGATCGTAAGATTTCCGATTTTCCTGAATACCATAAAATAAAAATCCTTTTTTAGAGAAAAATCCAAAAATTCGGTGAAATTAAATTTTACAGGCTCTCCTATTAATTCAAATGCTCTTTGAAGGACTTTAAAAGCTTCCTCAGCACCAGGTTGTTTATTTTTATCGGGATGAACTAAAACAGCAATTTTCTTATAATGCTTACGAATTTGTTCTTGTGTGCTGTCTGGGGATACTCCCAAGATACTATAAAAAAATGTATACATGTTTGTAAAATCTCTAAAAATATAGGGAAGAAATATAAAAACCTGTAGGCGTCTTTTCCTTTACAATTTAAAAGAGAATACATAGCTTCCTCCCCTGTCTGTGGAAGGCGTCCGTTTTTATAAAAATCAGCCACTGGCTCTTGTTGTTTCTTCTTATAAAAATTCCTCCAAAATGCAAATTTTGAGTTTTTCTTAAATTTTGTGTCGATTTTCTTCAGAATATCCCTCAGCCAAATGCTTGGCTTTCCGGAATTGTTTTTAAATTCTTTACGGAAGTTAACCAGAAAAATACACAGAGCTACATAAAAAGCCTGAAGGCGTTCAAGCATCATGCTAAATCCTAGTACTATTATATCATAAATCAAGTAAAAGAGCCAGACAATAATCTTCGAGGTGTACTCGTACCATTTTTCTAGAAGTTTAACAATAAGATCATATTTCATATCCTTTTGTTGCTTCTGAGATCGCTTCGAGTAGGCGATTTTCTCAGTCCGGGAAGAATTGCGAGGGCCGGCAGGAACCTGCTTCTTCCGCAGATTCCCGTGTTGGAATGGTTTCTGATTTTTCTCGTTGGTACTTTCGTTCTTTGCAATGTTGTAGAAGAACTCCTTTTCATTACTTTTAGAGTTGGATTTTGTTTCCGGAGTGCCACCCTCCCGTTTATTTGGCTTCCTTTTAGAGCTTGTGCCATTCCCCTGGGAGGTCTTAATTTTGTTTTTAGAAGGATCAAGAGATTTTTTCGTCGGTTTCACCTGTGAGGAGAAAGATGAATCTTTGTCTTCCGGTGCAGATCGTTTTTTATCCTTTTGAATAGGAACTGGATTTGTTGAGAAATTGTCTCCGCTCTTTACGGATGTTGGAAATTCTTTCTTTACTTTAAAATCATTTTTATCTCGATCATCTATGACCTTTCGATCGCCTATTTGTGGACTTGTTTTACCCTTTTCGTTTATTACCTTCGAATTTCTGGCTTGATTGTTCAACTCCGTCGAAGAGTAATTTTGATTTTGATTCGTCTGTGACGAATTCTGGGCGTTGTACGCAACATTTTTACTGAGTACATCCGAATAGGACATCCTCATGGGCTTTACTTCCGCCACAATTCGCTTCTTCACCTCGGGGATTATTGTAGAGTTGTTCTCAAAGCTCCCATTGGTTTTAACCGACGATTTAAAATTACTCGCTCCCACGGTCTTGTTGATGGACTGTGGAGCGACGTTGGGCTTTCCTGGCTTCTCTGCATGAGGCGGAATATTATTGGAGATGGGGTGCTCCCCAAAAGGAGAGTATGTCCCGGTTAAATTCGGAGACCAGTTCGTCACCAGCTGGTTTATGATCATATTCGTCGTCTCGTTCGTCTGGAATTGCTGGGGGCTCTCGAAACTGGCGGGGCTCGTCAGCATCGTGTCGGGCGGGATTATGGAATTGCTGGAGAAGAGCTCGTAGCTGTTGAACGCCGTGGGTTCGTTATCATTGCTATGATAAACTTTAAGGAAGTTGCCGTGGCCGACTGGAAGAACAGTATAATTTTCGGAAAGGGTTGTTCTGCTTGGGAAGCGATCCCCCACCCCGTACAGCTCGCTCCCTTGCATGAAGCTGTCGACGGGCTGCTCGGTGCTGCCGCCGCGCTGGCTGCTCATGAAGACGTTCGGATTTGATGCCCAGGCATTGGGCGAAGACTTTTCTCGGCTGTTAGGCATCTCAGTCGATGATTAATCTGTTAGGAAAAACCAGATTGTAATCTTGTTTCAGCAGACACAAAAACTCGCAAGCAGCAATTGCGAGCAGCACCTGGGCAAAATTGGTCTGCTACTTCACACAGATTTCTCGAGATTAGAAATTCTTGAGATATTTTGCATGCAGGAATGTAATACTACCACTAACAACTTTTAATTTCTCATAACTACTGTTTAGTATCACTAAATTCCCATAAATCGCAACTTGAACTCCTTTAGCAAAGAAGTCAGCCTGTCAGAATTCAGAACTACACATGAAATTTATTGAAGTTGGCCGCAATTTGCTGGAGAACATCAATTTATTCACAGTGATTGTTATTTTCAAAGAAATAAATATTTTTATTATTCTAGAGACGCATTGCAAGGTAAATACCACAAAATCAGTGTGAAACTGTTCTAAAATCGAAGCTCATTTAGAATAAAAATTCATTTTTCTTGAATGCTGCATATTCAACATATGTAACAATAAGTATTTAAGAGCGAGGATAATTTAGAAAGAAGAATACTAAAATGACTTTTGACAACCACACCATATGGAATTTTGTAAACACTTCACCATGCCGCAAATTTGGAAGAAGTTTATTTTGTGGTTTGCACAAGAACACGTCGATTTCCGGAGAGCGGTAAGGTGTTTTTAAAAAATATATACTGCATTCAATTTAGATTTAATATCATATTAAATGTATGGTCTGAATTATTTCAAATAACTTGAACAGGAAAATGCCTTTGACCATCACTGCTTTTCTATAATGTACTCATTTAACTGACTGATGCTTTCAATGTACTTTTGTATCTCTTACCTATCGATCTGTCTGGCAGCTGTTTGTGCGGTCAGGCTTAGAGACTCGGGATGCTGGACTGCTAGATCGTACGGTCACAGTGAAATCCTGGAGCTGGTACCTTTGGAACTGGCAAAATATAAAACGGACCATACCGTTCCCTTACTTTTTTTCTGAGAAGAACTTCAGAGTAAGATTCCCTACGAGGGAAGAAAATTATATAGTGAGCCACTTCGACGCAGCGATTTTCGCAGACGGCTCTAAAACTGAGAAGGGAATTGGGGTCGGGATCTTCTCAATAGATCTAAATGTCGAAAAGGTCTTTCCGCCTTCCTGATCATGAAGGCATGCTTCGTTTTAGAAAATTCCACAAGCCAGAAACGTATTGTTATTCTAAATGACTCCCAGGCCGCTTTCAGAGCTCTCGATTCAGCTACCGTGTCTTAAAAAGTTGTAGAGAAGTGTCGAGAGTGCCTAGATTAGGTAGCAGCCTTAATTTCACGGTACTCTGGATTCACGGACATAGGAACAAAGGAGGAAATGAAGGGGCTGACTGTCTGGCTAAGCAGGGCACTACAAGCGAGGAAACTCAGGTGGAGCGAGTTCATACTCCTCTGAGGTCGATTAAAAATGGAATACAGGCCCATTTTCTTTCTGTTGCCAACAAAAACTGGAAAAATCTCCGCTCTATTTCTAGAATGACATGGCCCTCGTACGACAGGAGGAAAACGCAAGAGCTTCTAAATCTGACCCGTGATATCATTTTTTATGTGATACACAATTCTTTGACGAAATTACCATTTTGTTTCTATAATAATTTCGTTCCTACATTTTTGTGTCAAATAATAAAGCATTAAGTGAAGTCTTTAGAATGTACTATTATTTTTTAATAGCAACAACCTAGGCGCAGTGTTGTCAAATCAAATTTCCAAATATTTACTTGTTATAACTAAAATAAGCCCAAATATTGCAGTTTTCTTGCAGAGCATACATTTATTTTTTGAAAAAATCAATTTTTCAAAAACATCAGACCATAAACTTTAGACCTGTAAAAACAATATACAATATGGTATATAAGTCAAAAATGCCGTGAAATATTTATATAACGTTATATAATACATAGCGTCCAAGCGCGTGAATTATAAAAAAAAACTTTAAATGCCTTTTACTCGAAATCACGTTTTTTGACCTGGTTGGCAACTTTTTGAAAAAAACTATTTAACCAATTGGGCTCAAATTTTCAGGGATTATTCTACACATGTGTGGCTATGGTGTGAACTAGAATTACAAATATTCGTTAATATTTTAACAATTTTTTTTACTAAAACAGGGGGCAAAAATTCAAAAGTCCGCGATTTTGTTTTTTTAAACCAAAAACTTTATTCTAGTTCACACGATAGAGACTGATTTATATTTTTATATCCTGCTCGAATTTTTTTGTCTCAGACGTTCCACAGTTGAGATTTTCTGCCAACCGTTTTTTAAAGGGTCCTAATTGCGGCGGACCTATTTGAAAAAAAAAAGACAAAAAAATTTTTTTTAGAAAGTTCGATATGTATAATTTCAGTTCTTAAAATATTGTATCATTAAAATAAATTTTCGTATGAAAAAAAAAACATTTGAAGAAACGTAAAGGTTTTTAGATATAGAATAGATTTTTAGAAGAATGGAAGCTGTAATATTTAAATGGATCAATCTGGTAGCAAAAATATAGTCTAAATAACCTAAAATAATCCACGAATGTCGTAATTTTTAAGTGAATTCAATTTTAAAAAATTCAATAATAATAATAGATTTATATCGCACTTCTCGACATGTTACTGGGGATATTCACCTAATTCTGAGCTAGGCACTAAAATTTAGGCTATGTAGATTCATTTGCTGAAATTCTTACAAGATAAATAATAAATTTTAAAGGTAAAAGTTAATTCAAATTTGTGCTCTCCAAACAAATAATATTTGGTATAAAGGGCCACACGTATTTGTATATATCTTCTTCTTCAAGATTCCACTCTTTGGAGTTAAGTTATCATCCCTCTTATTCCAGATTTGGATTTTACTCTTTTGAATAATTCTACTGATGAGTGCCCGAACCATTCTGTTAAGTTTCTCAGCCATGTGATCCTCTTTTACCTTTGTTTCTCTTCCCACTTATTTTAATTTGCATAACAAGTTGTAGAATCTCGTACTGCCGAGAAGAACTCCTTATTATCTGTTGTAATACAATCACTCCCATGAAATCCTTCTATAAAGACACATCTCGATTTGATATTTATTTTAGGATAAGGTCTGACTGATTTTATATTTTTTCTCAAAACAATACCAACAATAAAACTTGATTCCTTCTATTGTATTTTTATTTATAGTAAAATTTCCTTACTAAATAAAGTTGGACATTTATGCCAGGATTAAAGTGGCATTATTTTCTATTTATAAGAAATCATATGGGATAATTTACTATTTGCTAAATGAAAATCGATTTAGTTGATATTTTAGTAAGTTTAAAATCAAAAAATGGATATCCGTATGTAGGACATGCATAATATCATAAATAAAAATATTTCACTACCTACCTGGTCGATATAATCATTGAAAACATTGGTCACATTACATTGGGAAAAGTGGGAATAAAGTTTCAACAAATCGGTTTTTGCTCTAATCACCAGGAGACTATTCCTTATATTAAATATATTTACTGATTTGTTTTCCCTTCGTATTGAAAGTATGTAATTAGAACACAAAGCATGAAATATGAAATTGTTTGAAATCAGTATCAGCTAACTTTAAGATTATGAACAATATTTAAACGCAAAGCGTCATTTTGGGGTTCTTGTAATATTTGATCGTCGCATTTGTTGATTCCAATTAATTTCTGTTTAACTTGTCGTATTCCATATTTATCTTCCTTTTTTTTCTAAATCGGATCAATGGTTATATGGAAATTTCAGTATTTTAGCTGCTTGCATTTTCCTCTCCGTAATTGCACTATATTAATAATTAATTCTTAAATATTGAATTTTGTTTAATTTTAAAAAAAACCTCTGTAGTCGAACAACGTCTGTTGAAGATTCGTCCGCAATTGTATTATTTATAAGCGATAATTCTTATTTTCAGGAAATATTTTCCATTGTAAAGCTGCTAAATATAGAAATGAAAATCATTGAGAACGCATCTGATGTAAGTTTTACTTAAATATGTTACAAATTGCTATCTTACAAAAAACAACAATATATAATAATATTGTAGAAACCTTTTTGGATTGTCGAACTGCAAGGAGAACAAGCTGCTAGACAAATCGCTTCTCGATCAGTTTCCTTGCGATGTATCCTTGAGTTCTGGGCGCATTCTAATTCAGAACGAGACCTACACAGTAAAGTAAATAAATATTTTAAGGAGAAGCAAACAGAGGTCCTTCCAATGTTCAGTGCTGAGAAAAGTTTCAAAATAACTGTGGAGACGTATAATAAGCACTTTAGCCAGAAAGAAAAAATCGAGAAAATTGAGTCTTTCGATTACCTCCCGTTTAAAGGTAGCGTGGACTTAAAAACTCCAAACATTGAGTGGTGGTACATCGAATTTTGGGGACTGAATCCTCGAGACGTTCCAGAACAGCCATATGACGTTCTCTTTGGTAGATGGGTAATAAATTGCTCAATATAAAATGTTTGTTGAAGCCCCATATTTTGGACAGATCACCGATGGACAAAGAAGTTTAATCAAAGAGCTGTCCCTCAAACAGCGAAAATTTATTGGTAATACTAGTATGGATGCTCAGCTAAGTTTGCTGATGGCCAACCAAGCTATGGTGAAAAGAGGTGATTTCGTGTTTGATCCTTTTGTTGGTTCAGGTTCACTTTTGGTGAGCGCAGCTAAATTTGGTGGTAAACTAAATCTGAAAAAGGTTTGGTATTTGAAACTTTTCAAGTATTTGTTATTTTAGCATTCGTACTTGGGGCGGATATAGATTACCTGATGGTACATGCTAAGTCCCGCCCAAGTCGAATAACGCAGAAGGTGAGAGAAAAGGATGAAAGTATTCGGGCTAATTTAAAGCAGTACAATTGTGAGCAGTACTACATTGATGCCGTGGTAGCAGATTTTTCAAATTCTATTTGGAGAAATGAAATACTTTTTGATAGCATTATAACAGACCGTAAGCTTGTTTTTCTTAAAATTTCAATATTTAATTTTAGAACATTTTAGCCCCATACGGAATTAGAGAATCCACCGAGAAAGTCGAACTTAAAATTCCCACAAAACCAACTAAGAAAGATAATAATGTTCCGCATTATCCATCCACATCTCACTATTCACTCCAAAGTCTGTATTCTGACCTCTTAGAATTTTCGGCGAAACACCTTCGACTTAAAGGTCGACTGGTTTGCTGGCTACCGATCTACAGGTAAATTTTCACTCTCCGATAGGTGTAAAATCGTAAAATTTTATTCCTTTGTAGAGAGGATTACAGCGAAGAATTAATTCCGAAACATGAAAACTTAAAATTAATATATAACTGCGAGCAAATTCTCACGGGGATGACATCGCGGCGGCTTTTAACGTATGAAAAAATTTCAGAACCTACATTGGACCCTGAAGCACCAACAGTAGCTGTGTGCGATTTTCGCTCAAAATATTTTGCATATGGAGAGGAAACCCGAACAGAACGGCGGATAAAAAGGGCACAGCTTCGGGAAATAGGTCGAATTGAAGCTGTTAAACGAGGAAAAGAACTAGATGAAAATGGTAAAGTAATAAAAAATAAAAATATTGTTAGTTAATGCATTAAACTTTAATTTTTATTCATTTTAATTATTTATATTCAATTGGATTATAAATTATGATTCAATTCCTTAATTCCCTCGGGGCAAGCATATGTTTATGGTCCTGCAGAAGAAGAATTGGTTTTTTCTTATCCTTTCATTTAAACCCTAGACTCTTCTTCTGCTTTTTTTAAAGGAATGATTGCGCCAGGCGGATCACTCAGCTCCAAAATATGTCTATTTATTTCATTTCGCAATCTGACTGTTAAATAACTTGAACGTGAACCATTCGATTTCTTTACATTCGACAGCAAGTTTATGTAATTTGTGCAGTAAACTATTTATGTCCAATATTCCAGCAATATTCAATCTAGATCACCTTTAAAATGCGCAGTAAAAAAATTTAAGCAATCTTGTCCATATTTATGCTGTATGTGTGAGTTGCCTCTTCTCCATTCTTCGATTCAGCATTTCCCTATACCTTAACATTACAAGGGGTGGTAGAATTGAGAGACCAATACCAATGCAATCAATCTAGATCACCTTTAAAAACGCATTATGAAAAAATGCATCACTTTATTGCCTATGCTGTAAATGCTGTACTTCTCTCTCTACATTTCTTATAAGAATTTACGGAAGTAGTGGACCTGACCTGCTTTATTTAATGGAAAATTTTATTTAATTGGAATCTGCTATACACAAGGGTATTATGAATAAGACAGACTGAGAATGGTTTTCGTTTGTTTTTATGTAAATTGCTTCAAGAGTGCGCAACAGAACTCATTTTGCAGTAGCAAGAAATAATTTTACAAGAAAAAATAAATTATTAGGTGGTTGCATCAAAAGTCGCTGTTTTTTATGTTTTTTGAACGTTTATTTCTATGATAAAAATTGTAATGATTTTAATCAAAATTTGCGCCTTCGGCAGCTACAAGCTTCTCCCACTTTTCTGGCAACAATTGAATTCCGCGGCGAAAGAAAGTTCATTTGAGGTTATCCAATCACCAATCATTTCATAATTTTTTAAATGCCTGTCTTCTAAATCATGCTGCATCGACCGAAACAGATGATAGTCAGATGGAGCCAGGTCTGGAGTATATTGTTACAATTTTGCCCGCCGAGCGGCTGGCCGGCAAAATTACACCATCTGCCTTCGCTTATGATTTGGCGAATTTGCCAACGAACGGACAGACGGACGGACTTAGGGACATTTTTTTAGGAATATTACTCGTCCACCGAAGTAGACGAGCCCAAAAAAGATCGATGAGTGTTTCGATCCGAGAAGCCAAGCTGATCTCATCAGTATGGCGCTTGGCTTCTCTGCCATAGACACTCACAAAGGAGGGCTCGAAAGCTAATCCCTATATCTGCCCGATCGCAACTTCAAGTGTGAAGTATAAGCGAAGGCAAATTCTGTAACAGTACTCCCTCGTCAGAAGCTCGAAGTTCCATCCGAGCAACTTCATGCGGCATTCAGGACGCCATGGCTAATGCTACGATGGATGCAGCAACGGCATGGCTGCAGCCGCGATAGACGCACGCGAAATACAACTGCCACAACGTCACTGCGGCAGTGAAAAACGCGGCCATTGTGGCAGAGGACAAGAGCGCGGGAGGCGCACGCGGGTACGAAATACAACTGCCACAATGTCACTGCGGCAGTGAAAAACGCGGCCGTTGTGGCAGAGGAGAATCGCGGCTGCATCAACGATCGGCTGCCGAAGATGGCTGCACGATCGCCATCATTGACGCCCTGAACGCTAGAGGGATTGTGGGGTTGCCCCCGGTTAGGAGGGCTCCGGGAACCCCACACCTGGCACCAGTGTTACAATTTTGCCCGCCGAGCGGCTGGCCGGCAAAATTACACCATCTGCCTCCGCTTATGATTTGGCGAATTTGCCAACGAACGGACAGACGGACGGACTTAGGGACATTTTTTTAGGAATATTAGTCGTCCACCGAAGTAGACGAGCCCAAAAAAGATCGATGAGTGTTTCGATCCGAGAAGCCAAGCTGATCTCATCAGTATGGCGCTTGGCTTCTCTGCCATAGACACTCACAAAGGAGGAATCGAAAGCTAATCCCTATATCTGCCCGATCGCAACTTCAAGTGTGAAGTATAAGCGAAGGCAAATTCTGTAACCATATGCTGGGTGGGGGAAGTTTTCGTATTCAAACTCCATCAGGTTTTGTTTGACCTTCAAAACAACAAATGTACAAATTCTTCAACTGTTGTTCATAACGCTCAGCGGTCATTGTATCATTCGGCTATAATAACTCGCAATAGACAACTCCTTCCATATCCCACCAAATGCAGAGCATTGTCTTATTAGCGTGGATGTTCCGCTTTGGAGTCGATGTTGTCGGTTGTCCAGGATGAACTCATGATTTTCTTCGTTTTGGATTCTCAAAATATCTCCATTTTTCATCTCCGGTCACAATACGCCATAAGAAACTTATCTTTCTTTGCTTTGCAAGTAATGAAATGCAGATGTTTAGCCGATTCGCAATAGCACTGTCGATCTATCGATGTGGAAGCCATTTTCCTTTTTTTTTTTGTATCTTCCCTATGGCATGCAAACGTTGCGATACAGTTGATTTATCGACTCCAAGTTGTTGAGCTAATTCTCTAAGCGATTGGGCGGGATTATCGTCCAATAACGCTTTTAATTCCTTATCTTCAAATTTTTTCGGTTGACCTGGCCGTTCTTTGTCATAAACATCACAATCACCGCTTTTAAACCTTCTAAACCAATCTCTGCATACTGTTTGGGATGGAGCAGATTCCCCATAAGTTTCCGCGAGTAATCGATGAGCTGCAGCCGCACTCTTTTTCAAATCGAAATAATGCAGAAGTACACATCGGAAAAACAACTTATCACGATCCATTTTCACTGTATATTAAATATAACTAAATGAATATAAAAATGCCGACTGTCAACTGGATTTTATTAACACGCCTTCAAGTTTCAAAAATGTACATGTCACAGTAATTATAGTTCAGAGTAAAAATTGTTACCTACATCTATATGTGAACAGCGGGAATTAATGCAACCACCTAATAATAAGTTCACATTATTAAAAACATCGGAGAAGAATCGAAAATCAATGAGATGTCGAACTATTTGGACTTTCGTAAGTAAATATTTAACTAAAAATCGTGAAACTTTCTAGAAAAATTGTTGTCCGTAAATAATTCATTTATGATTTAGTTTTCGCGAGTAAATAATTATTTCGTAATCATTTACGAATCGTTTAGTTTGCGGGGTCAGTATAGCGCAAATTCGCCTAAAATACAGAGATTGTGTACTTATTACTTTTATTTATAGTTCTTGTCCCTGTAGCCCAAAATACAGTAGAATCTCACTAATCCGGCACTATTAAAAACTAGAGGGTGCCGGATTATTGGAATTCTCGGATTACTGGATTGTATAGAAAAACTCATAATATGTAAATAAAATAAAGCATTTCATAAAGGCAATACAATGTATTTATGTTCATGTTCTACACGTTTTTTTTTAATAACTGTAACATATTTCACATTTAACTAATTACATAGTTTTAAAATAATCCTTAATTGAAGTCTGTTTTTGTGCAACTTGTAGTCCTTGTTTAAAACGACAAGCGGGTGTAGAGTGCCGGATTATTGGACGTGTCGGTCTATTGAAGTGCCGGATTAGTGAGATTCTACTATATTACCTCAGAATGTTTCGTAATGTATTTTTTTTTTAAGATATACATTTTTTTTTTTTTTTTTTTTTGTAATTGTGGCAAAAGTTAAGCAATTAGAAATTTGATATGGAGCTAGAGAAGGCATTCAGGAAAATTACGTTTTTTTATATATACATTTTCAAAAGTTATTAATTAAAAATCTTTATTTTTCCCTCTTCCAGTAGACAAATTTCATAGATTTACTAAATTTATGTGTTTGAGAGACTTTACACTTTTCCTTTTTAGCCACATAAATTGCAACAATAAAGTCCGAATGCAAAACAATTTTTTTTTTTCCTGTTTAGAAGTTTATATATATTTTTATTGATTTTTCAAATGTCTGAATTTTTGAAAACATTTAAATTTTGAGCCCTCCCCCGGAAAGCCTTCGTTCTGCTCCTGGCCCGAGTAGTTTGTTCAGGTTTGAGGCTGAGATACTTAGTGAACAGTGCTCTGACTAAACCTCGAATTGTGGGTTGTTACCGTGGTTAAATTTTAATTTATGAATTTTTACTTTTGTCTTCTTGGTTTATTACAAAAGAGTGAATAAAGAATCATAAGTGCGTAACTTTTAATCAATAACTACGCTGCAGGTTAACCTCCACATTAAAGTGCTCACAACCTGCCACACGACTTTCGGCAAGTTCCCGAACGAAAGCAACAGTTGTCAAATACCCCCAAACGTCAGGAAGAATTTTTATAATCTGAGTGGAAGTTGTTTGTTTACAAATGCAATGAAGAAGTAGGAAGAATGGAGCCCAAGGAGATTGCAACAGGATCTGACAACGACGAGAACGAGTGTCCGCCTGCGAGGTGATTTACATTAATTTTAAGTGAGCTTCCCCCGCAATCGGACCGCTTTCCAAGCGATTTTTGCAAATGGCGCAATTCCCCGAGACGTCAATTGGGAAATCGGTGGAAAGCGAAATCCCTCACTGGAAGGGCGTACGTCACCACCGCGCCGTGTACCTGTGTTTCGCCGTAAATCGCGCATTTCCAATTCGGAGTCGATTGCGAGAGTTTGGCAGGTGATAGCTGTGATTTTTTGTGCCGACAGAGTGCTTCTAAGAGTTAGTTCTTGTATTTCGGTCACTAGCGGAAAGGTAGGATCGCATTTAGAACATAACTCTAAGGAAAATCATCTCCGGTGTGTTTTGAGTGCTCGGCGGAGGTGTTCTACTTTTCCACCACTGTTCGCCGGCGAAATCAACAAGTCAATGGCTCCCAGCTCCCACCCGCACTCCGCTGTGCTTTTTCACAAATTTTACACAATTTATCGAGCAAGTCTCGTTTTTGTGAATATACCTCCCAGATTTAGATGGACCACTTTTATTTTCTGTATAGAAAAACATTTCCAAGATTTTGTGGAGATTCTGCAGTGTGGGCATTGTTTTCAGTCTATATTATCTATTATATATTATTGAAAAATCTCCGCAAAACAAGAAGTTAGGACAGCAGTCGGAAGAAATAGAAAATGTAGAAATAAGATTTCCAGATACTCTAGAACGGGAGGAAAGGGCCCCGCCGGCCATCCTGTGAACTTGACTAGGATATTGACCCCATGGATGTGAAGTAAATTTAATCGATATTGTGTCGAAACTACGTGCCTTGGTATCCACAGCATTCCCAAGAACAATTTGTTTACCTTCCGAAAGCCTGGTGGGGTCTAGATGGCCCGGAGAGAAATTTCTACACTTTATAGTTTATTTTAAAAATGACAAAGATAGTCCATATAAGACTAAATGATAGACCTATAAATACATAATATATAAATACAAATAAAGAAGAAACTAACGAACTCCAGCAACTAAGAAGATTAAATCGCAAACGTTTCTATTACAAAAGTTATAGTTTTGGTAATGTCTCGGGTGTTTGAAACTCCACCAAGCTCAGGGAAGGTTAACTAGTTGGTTGGACGCAAGTAAATATGAAAACTCCCTTAAAACTGACGCTGGTGCAACTTTTTTCTGCACAACGGAATAATTGTTATCGTAGGTCATTCGGATAACCGAAAATCCGGATAATTGAATGTTTGGGAAAAGCGAATTTTAACACGTTGGTTGGGTGCCAATGCATCACCGGTGAGCATTTGAAAATTTATAACTAACGATCCAGTGTATTACCAGTGAACACTTGAAAATTATTTAATTAAGTCCAGACGGCACGGCGGTACAGATTATTCTTCAAATACTAGCAGTTAGAGTTTCCAAGAAGAAATGGAACTAAGTTCATCTATAGATATTGTGATGCATAATGCGCATAATTCTTGGGTCTCACCTTCTGATGGGAGCAGTTCACACAAAGGGTCTAGCCGGTTAAGGAGGTGAAAAGTGCCCCCAGCGATTTTGAAAAACAAAAAATATCCTCATGTAGTACATGAAAAAGTACATCTTTGCTGAAATTTTCAGACCCATAGACACTCACATAACCTCAAAAAAAATTAAAACGTGATTTTCAGTGTTTTGGCGATATCTCGGCTTCTTGTAGACTTACAAAATTCTTTTTTTCTCAAATTATAGGGTTTTTTGTCAGCTACAAAATAATATTTTTTTCAAAATTTTTGGCGGGAAATTCAAATTTTTATACAAGTTCGAAATTTTCAAAATTCAATTAAAAAAAAACAAAAAAAAATAGAAACGACGAAAAAAAAATATGTTATTCTCTGGATGTCAAGCTATATCCATGAATTATTTCAGATTTTTAGATTTGGTGCAACAGTGTCAAAATATCGAAAAACCGTTTTTTCAGCATTTTTCGGTATTTTTACATCTTTTTTAAGTCTGAATATTCTTTAAGTATGCATTTTTTTAAGTCATTTCCTACCTTGATAAATTCACAAAGAGATCATATTTTCAACCTGGCGTGACATCATGGCTGAATTATACTCACCCCACCGTTCATCCATATTTGTCATGCACACTTTTCATTCACGCATGTTTGAAACTGAGCGGAGTAATAACAATTCCAAATAATTGCAATATATTTCTTAATAAAAGACCTCACAAAGTCATAATATTGCCCCACTCTCTTCTGCACTCACTTGTAATATAAAACTGTATTGTACAAATTAATACGTATAAAAATAAATATAGGATCACCTGAAAAAGAACAAAAGTTTGAAAACATACATGTATTATACCGAACCTGAAAACATAAGGCAATAGATAAAATCCCGTATTTGAGATATGAATAGGACAATTAGTCTGCATCACTATATTCTTCAATAACATCAACAATCTTCCGAGAGAGTACCAGATCATTTCTACAGGATTTTTTCCGTATATTACGAATTCTTAAATGAAAATTCTCAATCAGCTCCCGTTTTCGAGAAAAATTGGGTGGAAAATTCAAAATATCGTATTTTTGCCATTTTTGAAAAATCATCAAAAAATAACAGATGGTCACTGGAACTTGTAACATGGCTCAAATCAAAGTCTGAAACTTATTCTAAAAAATACCGAATACCACTAATTTCTATAGCTTGTCTAAACATTCTCGCGAAAAATTTTTCATGAGTGTGTATTTATTATAGTCTTCTTTCAGCATCTGTTGTATGATATAATGGGTTTGGTCAAACATTTGATTTTCAAAGCATTTTTCGAACATTTTTAAGACCTTTACTATTTTGAGATAATAGCTCAAGGTTCTAATTTTGGTTTTAGCCACGTTACAAGCTTCTATAATAATCCGTTATATTTGAACGAGTTTTCAAATATGGTCAAAATAAGTTCTTTTGACTTTTTCACTCACATACTCCTTGAAAAAGGGAGCTGATTGATCATTTTCATTTACGAATTCATAATCTACGGAAAAAATCGTAATATATTACAACTTACGGGAACGGACTGTTCTTAAGCCATTTGCACATTCCCAATAGTATCTGAGAATATTTTTATAACCTATTGATTCCGGTTTATAATGGATATAACAATTGTAAGTTTTACTGCTAATGTGCCCGGAACGAACTTGAATCTTAATTATATCTTTTGATTTTTTTAAATACTGTGGATTGATTTCATCATTTTCATCTAGCATTTCTGCTAAATACAAAATCGCCAAAATTTTTCTCAAAATACCGTTTTGATGAATGGTGTGCAGCATTCTGAGAAAACCCTTGATGCGAAAAAATTCAGATTTTGGTAAAAGCTGTGTTAGATTTGCTTCTATAACCTAAGTGGAGCAAATCAGGCATTTTTACATCTACATAGCTTGTATCCCATGTTTTAACAGTAATAATCAACTAAAAAATATAACGAATAAGTAGGCAAAATTAAAGAAATGAATAAAAATTTTTTTTTCGAAATGTGACACACTCTTGCCATAGCCACATATATAAAGAGTACTAATGTACAATATCACTTTTTTCGGATTATTTGTTTGGCTGTTATGGCACACACCATGAGCTTGCGTTCATAAGTTATGAGTCCCAGTAGCAGGCCTGCCCTGACCCAACTACTCAATAATAAAAAAAAAAAAAAATTTCTCAAAATGTTCATTAAAGATCAGATAATAAAAGGATTATTATGTACATATAACTATCAATGTTTTATATTTTCTTGTTCAACTCCCTGAAAAAAACGTTCAATTCAAGGGCCTCTAGAGTAGGATACCCCCTCGGTTCCTGTTCGCATGTAGCAGCTGTAATATATTACTTATCTCATGCATGATATATAACTAAAAAATTTAAATTGAAGAAAATATTTGAAACCGAAGGTGTTGAACCAGTTATTGAAGAAGATAATGATGAAGATTAATTATCCGATTCATATCTCAAATACTGGATTTTATCTATTGCCTTATGTTTTCAGGTTCGGTATAATACATGTATGTTTTCAAACTTTTGTTCTTTTTCAGGTGATCCTATATTTATTTTTATACGTATTAATTTGTATAATACAGTTTCATATTACAAGTGAGTGCAGAAGAGAGTGGGGCAATATTATTACTTTGTGAGGTCTTTTATTAAGAAATATATTGCAATTATTTGGAATTGTTATTACTCCGCTCAGTTTCAAACATGCGTGAATGAAAAGTGTGCATGACAAATATGGATGAACGGTGGGGTGAGTATAATTCAGCCATGATATCACGCCAGGTTGAAAATATGATCTCTTTGTGAATTTATCAAGGTAGGAAATGACTTAAAAAAATGCATACTTAAAGAATATTCAGACTTAAAAAAGATGTAAAAATACCGAAAAATGCTGAAAAAACGGTTTTTCGATATTTTGACACTGTTGCACCAAATCTAAAAATCTGAAATAATTCATGGATATAGCTTGACATCCAGAGAATAACATATTTTTTTTTCGTCGTTTCTATTTTTTTTGTTTTTTTTTTAATTGAATTTTGAAAATTTCGAACTTGTATAAAAATTTGAATTTCCCGCCAAAAATTTTGAAAAAAATATTATTTTGTAGCTGACAAAAAACCCTATAATTTGAGAAAAAAAAGAATTTTGTAAGTCTACAAGAAGCCGAGATATCGCCAAAACACTGAAAATCACGTTTTAATTTTTTTTAAGGTTATGTGAGTGTCTATGGGTCTGAAAATTTCAGCAAAGATGTACTTTTTCATGTACTACATGAGGATATTTTTTGTTTTTTAAAATCGCTGGGGGCACTTTTCACCTCCTTAACCGGCTAGACCCTTTGATGATATACCATCTGTGATTCGCAAAATATCACCTGAAGGAAGTACCCCTTGTGATAACTACCAATTATTCTTGACTGGTGATATTGTTTATCTTTCTGTTGAAACCAATAAAAATGCGAGTATTTAACAGCATTAGACTTAATCGAAGTAATCGGCTTAAGAATTGGAAGGAAACAGACAGAAAAGAAATAAAGCAATTTTTGGGTCTTGTAATGTACTATATAGGCTTGGTAAAGTACCCAACAATTGAACATTACTAGAATAAATTCACGCTGTTTTAAAACCAATTTGTTCCTTTTGTAATGCCCAGAAATAGCTTCCAACTTTTTCTACGGGTTTTTCACTTATGAGCATCGTCTTCTTCGTAGTAGGCCACAAAAAAGCCTAAAAAAGTAGACACGTATTGCGCACAATGTCCATTTTTATGTCTATGACATATTCAAGAACGTGATTGAATTTATGTAAATAATAATGAAGTAAGATTTACATGTGCAAGTATTACATCGTATTTTCTTCTGATCAACAAAATTGGTAATGCATTGGCAGCCAACGTATTAAGTACATAGTCTTTACTACTAACTCTTTGAGACCGGCAAATACTCGCGTTTGTTGATATGTGCTCGCCATACGAGTGCAAAGGACTGAGTTTGCATTGTTTCAAAATTAAATTGATATTCATCTTTATTTCTAAATAAAATTCTGTTATTGTAGAAGTACGGCCCTATACTTATTGGCTAACTGATGGCCGGTTTCTTTCAAAGGATTGTATGATTCTATAGTGTTTATCTTGTCTTTAAGCTATAAAACTTTATTCTGACTGAGCATTTTCCTTATACAAATTTTCTATGGCTTAATTATATAGACCCAGACCACAGTGAGGAACCTTGAACTGATATCGAGATTGTTTAACAAAGCAATTAAAATATTATGGTTCCCTCCACGTCTTACTGACTTATTTTATAGCACAACCAACAATCTGAATCTAAATCAGCATATAAAGGTGGATAAAGCCGCGTTTCCAATACAGCGTGGAGATTCAGAGTATTTGCTATCTCCACACTTCACACGATAGAGTTGTATCTTTTGTCTCTTTAAAAATCTCACTCTGAATCCGAGAGTCAGCGTGAAAGTGGGATCTACTTCTACTTCCGCGCTGGAGATGTCGAAAGCTTTCGAACTTGATTTAATACGAGATGGCGCTGCTGCAAAGTTTCTTTCTTGGAATGCAAAATTGGCAAAATTATTGCTTCTTATATATGAAATAAAATTATTATTTGACTAATTTGTTTAATATTAAATTAATAATAATATTAAATGTAATATTCTGTAGAATTGCTCGTTATTTTGGCAACAATTAGTTATTCAAATGTGCTTTTTCGGATGAGTTGCACTAAGTCATCTACAGATGGCTCGTATATTTTCGAACTACTTTAACAATCGACAATATATTTATGTAATGAGCTACTGCAAGGGTGGCTGCAACTTTATTTCCCACAATTTTAATTAATTTACAAGAATACAATCTTCACTCTTCACACGACATTTGACAAAAAAATTACAGGCAGCAACCTGATTTCGAAAGCTCCGAATATGTCGAACATACTCTGCGCTGCCATTTGGAACGGGTCTACTTTGGCGCTGAACTCCACGCTGTATTGGAAACGCGCCTTAACGCTACAGCTAATAAGGGTTATATTAGCAAGGGGCATTCATTAATACGAAGCAAGAAGCATAACGAAAGGGAACTGCAAGGACGAATCGAAAAACAAGATCCTATTCATTCAGCAATTACATTATTTAATACATTACCGATAGCAATAAGAAATGCTCGCAATATATTAGATTTTAAAAATAAGATTAAAATGCAGGTGAGAATTTATCACTGAATTTAATTTATTATAAATACACTGTCCACCACTAGTGCAACGATACTATACTTTATTAAATTAATTAAATTTATTTTGCTTGGGAAGCATTTTATAATAAAAAATGATGTTATTTTTGTCTATGGACTGAGGTTTTTCTTTACACAACAAGCATTTTGTATAAAGAAATTCTACAGTAAATACAATGAGACAATGAACTGATGTTCAGTGGATTTTCAAAACAAGAAAGAAAAAACGAAATAACAAATTGTCGGGGTTGCGGGCAGTTTTGGCTTGTACGTTATTCGGTTATCGCTAATTTAATAATGTTTAATGTGTGAGCAAAGCACAATATTATATATTGAGTTTGTAGTAATAATTTCAAAATAAATTTTCTTCAAAACGACTTCTATTATTAACTTTTGCAAATGTGCAAATAGATGGATTGGATAATTACTGATAAGGAATTTTGATTGATATTATTCAAAAGAGGACAAGAAAACGTAAGAATGTAGACGCATTTTTTTTCTCTAGAAATAAAACAACGTAAGCCTTATAATTAATTTAAATTTAATTCTTTGCAGTAAACGTTCCAAAGTATCAAAGCAAAAAATTTGGACATTTGTAAGGGAAAACGAAAGTCCGGAAATTTTGGAACAAATGGGTATTGCAATGCTTGAATCGGACGAATCATCTTCATCGGGATCATCGCTTGATATCATTCAAAGAAATAAAAATGAAAATGACGAAAATTCAAATGAACTTGCTGCCATTAAAAAAGAATCTAGCAGCCGTCTCACTGTTGACGATAAGATTAATCTTCAACCGACAGAATTTCCACCCGAAAATGCAGCTTTTGCTGAGACAAATGAATCACTGAAGACAAGTAGTTTTAAAGTTAGTAATAATAATGGAAACATAGAAATTTACAATGATGGAAAAAATGTTGAAAGAATTAAAAAAATTAGCAGTACTCACCCGAAGGGAAGGAGTCCATTAGCAACAGTTTCATGTAACAACAATTATAATAATGTTAACCAAAACATAGCAGCTGTTGATCAGAGCAATGTTAAAAAACAAGTTTTTCTACCAGACGAGACGTTCTTTTTGTACAGAAACAGGCCACAGAAAGGATGCGTTAAAGATCCTTTTAAGAAGCTATCTGACGAAGTTGTGCTGCAGATATTCAAATGGCTACCTAAAAAAACTTTGATACGCTGCAGCTATGTTTGCCGGAGATTTCATCAATTAGCTCAAGATGAATCTCTTTGGACAAGACTAGACCTCGGCTGTAAGACTTTACGAAGCGGCGCTCTTGGAAAAGTTGTTTCTAGAGGAGTTGTTATTCTACGATTAGCTCAAGCAGAGGTAAAAATATAACTAACGCATATTTTGAGGTATGTAAAATTATTTAATTTTTTTTTTCTTGGTCTAAAGATGGCTCATCCAGTTTTTGATCCTGAAAGCCTAGAAAGTTCACCTGAGTTCCAAACAAAACTCCAATATCTCGATTTAAGTATGGCAGTTATATCAAAACCGTCACTAAAAATGTTACTCTCAAAATGTAGGCAATTGAAAAAATTAAGTTTAGAACATGTTAAAATAAATGACGAGATTTGCGATGAGATCGCTAAAAATGTTAATCTTGAAGCACTTAATTTAGCCATGTGCGAAGGTATCGAGTCGTGGAGTGTTCGAAAAATGATGGCTGAACTGAAAGAATTGCATAGTTTAAACATTTCATGGACATCACCAAGCGTCGAAACAGTGAATGCACTGGTGGATAATATCACTGTTAATCTTCTACGCTTAAATATCGCTGGATGCAGGAAGTCTATGTTTGATTCACGTAAGTTCTATTATTTGTAAAAGGATAATTTTCTTTTTAAATAAGAACTTTCATCCACAGACTTGGCAACTTTGGCGAAACGTTGCCCTGGACTTCTGGAGCTTGATCTTTCTGATTGCACCGCACTTACTGCAAATGCAATTAGTATAATATGTAAATTTAAGGATTTAGAGTATCTTTCACTATCCCGTTGTTACAGTATATCTGCTTCAGCCTATATGTAAGTATCTCTTTTAACGGCTACCTTTATTTTTAGTAATTAATATATATTTTATTTTATAGAGAACTTCGTACATTAAGCACCCTTAATTTTCTAGACGTGTTTGGGCTCTTATCTGATGAAGCCCTGCGTATGTTAGAAGATACCTTTTTTGATGTTGGAATCAATAAGTTTATACATAGCTCTGTAGCTCGGCCAACTGTTGGAACAAGGAGAACTTCTATCTGGGGACTCAGAACTCGCGATTGAATAATTTGTTTTAATATTCGAATAGAATTATAAAGAAGTGTTATTTATTTTATACTTCTTCCCCTCAAGTTGTCCTACCATTGATATTTGGTATGTTTTAATATTTTTTTTACTCAAGTTGCCAATAAGGTTATATTTAAAAGAATATTGCAAACACTTATGGTGAAGCACATTTTTATGTAAAAAGTAATGTAATTGGCCTCAAATATAGATCGATATTTAAATATATGTGTTTTCATTTAAACTAAATTAATTTAATAACAATATCACAAAATGCACTTTTCTAATTTTAAAGCAGACCCTAATCCAAGTTTAGTTAATTTGTTGCGGAATTGATTATACGTATTGTAAAGGTCCAGGGGACATATCATTATAAAAGAAAAACGAGTTCTGCAAAAAGTTTTATGTTTAATTTGCTGTAAATTTATTACATTTTTAATTCAGAATTTATTTTAGCTTAGATACCCTAATTGACTTAATAAAAAAGGAATTTAAAATTTACAAAAAGATTGAAATCGAAAATGATATATTTAGAATTTGTGAAGTTTATTTATGTTGGTTTTCGTTATGTGGTTACCATTTTTTTTTTTTTTTTTTGCCTACTTATAATTCTGTTCCTCTTTGATTTGGGTCTTTTTTTTTCTTTAATGCTTGTCTCTTAAGTTACACTTACGTTTTCTGAATTTCTTCATAATTAATTCAAATTTCAATCGAACTAGATACGAAAAGATAAAAGCGATACATTTCTTTTTAATAAACCTGGCTGCTGTTGTGATTGTAAAGCACTTCCGTTTCGGTCATGCGATTCTACTGGGAATTCCTTCATTGGCATCTCTTCAGGTAATAAATGCCTAATATGACTAGGGGATCTCCGTACTTTATATTGGTGCCTGTAAAATATAAAATACTCAATAAATTTTACTTTAATTATTTTGTTAATTTGTCTTTGGTGTTGTTCTTTCAAAAACCTTAAATATTTCATCTTTTTGATTATGTCTAATTGGTAGAAGCAAGAGTGCACAAAACGCAAATAGAATTATACTATTATAATTTGTTTGGACCTTAATATTATCTTTACTTAATCATCAATAATATTATTTTATTATTTTGAAAATCAAACGAATCAACTACTTACAGTGAGCGCAATTCTTATAAACCCACTAGCTATTTTCCGAGAAACGGTATACATTTTTCGCTTAGATGAGAATTTGAGAAATAGGCACATGCAACTAATTCCTCCACATCAGAGTCATATCAGGGACCGCTCTACTATATAGGTAAGTTTTAATTAATAGACAGGTGACTCTAAAAAGTTTAGGCCAATGTAAAGCGGGTTCCCCAAACCCAATAGGCCGAGGCAAAGTGAGTGCTGTAACTTTTAAACAATAGGTATGTGGTTGTAAATCCAAAAGCCAAATTTTGGCAGCACTTTTTTAGAATTTAATTCTGCGTTTAATTGTTTGGGTAAAAAGTAACGATTTCCCTGCGCAATTTCTATAAATCCACACGTGTACAACGGAGTTCTACATAATATTCAATATTTGAATATCCGTTCATTGCGCAAATCGATTAACTCCACAAAACAAAAAGTTGAGAAATGCGATATAATAATGTACATTGTTCTTTAAAATTCCCTTTATAATATAAATTCAAATAAATATTGTTGAATGCATAAATACAAATATAGCTTATAGGTACATATATACAATTAATAAGAAAGAATAACCAACAAATAATCGTCAGTAATGCTACAATTTTTATGTGACTGACTGGTGGAGTTAATCGATTTGGCAAGTGAAAAAAGTAATAAAGTTAAATTCAGTTTTTAATTTTGTAAGTTTTATATTACAGAAAAAGTTAAAGTTTTATGACAGATTTTCCATAAGAATTAATGTTAACATTTCTGTTATAATATATTATTTGTTACTGACTCACCAGCAATAGAAATGATGTTATCTTCATCAGCTGTGTAGGAGAAGTCGTTATTTCGATTTATTGTCAATTTTTTATAGTAATCATCTTTAACAGGAGGTCTACCTTTAGGATATAATAAAGGCTGAACTGCATTTTTCAAACTTTGTGGTCTACCTGCTACAGATTTCCTTAAATATTTATGGCACTAAATTCTGAATCTTCATTATAGTCATATTTAAATTGTATGAGGTGGGGTTTGGATCTTTCTAACTTTATCCAGCGCATTTTAAGCCAATTTACTGGGAACCCTGTATTGGTTATTTTTCTGTTAATGATTGAATTTTCTAAAGGTATTGTTGAAAAAAGTCTTGGTGAATCATTTGGATTAGATTAAATGGCGGTTTCTTTTTACATGTTTTGATTATATTGTACCAATCATCTGGTGAACAATGGTTTTGAATTTTTTTTTTTGCATGTAACTCAATAGTGGCAAAATCTGAATCATTGGGCAAATAGCTGTGCCCACTTACCAAAAATTTCATTTCATTGACTCAGCTGTTATTTCTGTACTTTGAACAAGTTTCAATAAACTTAAGGGGTTATATACAGTCAGGAGGCCCAAAACCTTTTAAATTATTAATGTAAAAATTTGTACACATGTTATGGTAACTCTTGAGTGTATTTTAATGCTTTTTATTTGTAAAAATAATTATTTTAAAAGCTGCTACAGCTGATTTCCGGGAGCAATTCTAAAAAAAGGCGTCTTGCGGTGTGCACGATATCTCTGGACTGGATCATCCAAAATGAGAAAACCAAAAATATTTCGTTAGTATATTGTTTTATCTTGTAATTAATCGAAGGAATAAGCCAAATGAGAATTTTTGACAAAATGGCGGCTTCTTAAAAAAAAAAATCGATTTTTATCAACAATTTTGGCTTTAAATTGTTTATAAAATCGAAAATATTTATCGGTGAGCAAAAAGCTTCGATTAATTACTAAAAAATATGCTTAAGAAGCTTGTGTTAAAATTTTAAATTGGTCGGTTCAGCTGTTTCCGAGAAATCTTGCTCACCGACTTTAAGAACACCGTTTTGAGAAAAACACGTTTAAAGTTTCAAAAGCACTTTACATATAGTACAAAAACTCGGACACGTCATTACAAATATGCGTGTATCTTCGAGAATATTCACCGGATTGACATGAAATTGCCTGTGGGTGTACTTAAATATATGTATATTACGAAAAAAAAAATAAAAAAAAATTCAATTTTCTGAAAATCCTGACTGTATATAACCCCTTAACGACAGTTTTGATATTTCTATTTTGCCCGGTACACGTATCTAAATAAGTTATTATCTCTTCAAAGCTTTTAGCATAAGACTTTATGTACCTTATTAGGCATGATGAAATTTCTTAAGATTAGTAAATAAATTTATTTATATTTCTGTTTTTGTTATTTAGAAAATTATATACGACATTTTAAGGAAGTGGGGTTGGCCAACAGGCAGATAGCCATAAGAGCCAAAAGTTCGCCAAGAGTTGTCCGAAGTTTCCTTAATTTGGGTTGCCGCTATGGCATTAGGAAATGCCATTTCAAAAAGGCAAAAAACCCAAATTTCAAAAAGGCAAAAAACCCAAATTAAAATGGCAGCGACCAAAAATCGACTGAGTTCTTCTCAAATTATTACCGAACTGGATTTCCCAATCAATAAGCAAATTTTTTCGTGTTCTGAAGAAATTTTTTATCGGCGGCCAGTATCATAAAGATGCTCGTTTAAAATTTGCTAAAAAAAAGTATATCGTGGGAATAAGAATGGCAAAATATAATATTTTCAGATGAAAAGAAATTTAATTTAGACGGGCCAGATGGTTTTAGCTGTTATAGGCATGACCTGAGGTCAGAAAATACTCCACGGCTCAGCAGAAACTTCGGAAGTGGCAGTGTTATGATCTGAAGTGGATTTTCTTATTCTGGAAAAATCTCCGCTGTGCTTTCTTTTAACAAAACTTAATTCCAGGAAATACATATACGGAAATGTTGCATGAAAATGCAACATTTCAACAAGACAACGCATAGGTCCTCATATTCTGTTACTTCATTGGCCGTCACTTAGTCGAGATTAATAGAAAACCTTTCGGGTGTACTGTCCAGAAGAGTTTACAGCAGTAGCCCGAAGTTTGAGACAATTTTGGAACTAAAAGCCGAGATAAGGAAGTGTTGGGATTAAATCCCTATAGATACACTTAAAACTTTAATTACTTCGACGCCTACTTGAATATATGAAGTTATTCGATTCGTAGCAATGGAGCAAAAAAAAAAAAAAAAAAAAAAATTAAGCAAGATTTAAAAAAAAGGTATGATAGTAATTTAGTTACAGATTTCATAAAAATTTTCGGTGGGTTGTGTATAACCTTATTATGAAATTATTTTTTTTTTAATGTTAAGTGTAGGATATATTTCATGAAATATATTATTTTATTCTACGTATTTAATTAACGCTTTTCCGCCCAAAAATGAGGGTTGGGATATAGGAATTGCGCTCACTCCAGAAATATTAAGGAAACTACTTTTAGACCTTGTGCGGAGTTAGTGAATCAGTTATTCCAAAATTAAACCCACTCTTAAGAGGATTTTAAATATTATTCAGACAGATCTTCATCCAATATAAATAAAACTAAAGAAAAACATTTAAAGCAATTTGAATTACTGAAATTTTATTATCTTTCGTCCAAAAAAACGCTTTTCGATGAGGAAATATTTGCTTATATATATATATGCATAAATTATATTGAGTGTGATTAATTGGATTGGTTTGTTTTTGAAAGAATTAATTAACATGTTTGCGGGTGTAAATGCTGTAGCATTCACTTTCGTGATGAAATTTAATCTCATAAGCGGCATTGCTGACGTTCAGTTCTTCATTTTTAATTTTTAATTAATTATGTGAAACTCGGACAAAATGTGACTAATAAAAATTTAAATATCACAATTAGTCTTTTTTTTTTTTCTTTAAACTCGATTTTTACTGTCCGCGAACGTGTTAACAGACGAGTACACGAGAACAAAAACCTTAAAACAATTTGTGAAAAGTTGTGGTTTGCTCATCCTTTCATAGATATGTTTCAAAAATGACCGGACATTAAATTATCATTATTTTCACTTTTTCTGCTTTCAAAAGTAAAGTGGTTTTAAGGTAGAACGTTATCTTGTCTAGAGATGGGCGTGTAAACATTATCCTTGAGTTTTCATTATCACTGAAAAAATCAATGACAATCAATTCATTGTGACGAGTTTTGCTTGAATTGATAAAACAAAAGAGTTCGAAGGGAATAAGACCTTTTTTTATTTATTGCGCTACACCATTGAATTTTTCATTGTCACAAAATTCTTTAAAGAAAATTATATTTCCCAAGGAAGTCAAGTTTTTTATTAAATATTTAAAACAACCTATTGCGTTGTTATTAAAAAATCAACTTCATTACCTAGAATTCAATGCAATTCAATAAAGGTATTATTATTATTAAAAATATTAAAGGCAATGAAAAGTTACATTTATTATCATTGAATTTTCAGTGGTAATAAAATTGAGTTTTCATTAGCATTGGATTTTTCAATGTTATATAATAATATAATATACTTTTTTTAAGATCAATGCATTATTTAATGCCCATCTCTGTGTAAAATACAAGTTATACAGATTAGAAAATAGATCATCTCAAAATTGTAAATATGTAGCAGAACTTGAAAAAATTTATTATTGTAAATATTCGTCTTACAACACTGCTCTACATCTCAGAGCATGTTACAGAAATTGTTCATCACATTACGTTTGCAAGAAAAATATGATTAAATAATGACAAAAAAAATTTTGTTGACCATTTTTCAGAGTTTGTTATAAAAGACGTGTTTCGTTTTCACATTCGCAATTTACGCAAAAATATAGTAGAGTTAGTCAATCAGTTGTTTGGACACAAATTTTTGCAGAGCAGTGCTTCTTTCCTTTAAATAATATTTGTTATCGTCGCTCATTCTACATAACCGAGACTAATTTGCAGCCTCAATCAATTTTTAATCCTCAAATTATACAAGAGAAACTAAGGACATCTTTGCAACATGGGCGAAATAAAAAAAACTTTATAAAATTCAATATTATTTTTGAGTACTGCAATATTTAATCTCGCCGTAAACGTAGTACCAACGACAATATACGCTAGTAATAAACCTATTAAGAAAAGATTAAACAGTACAACTACGTTAATGTAAAAACGGCTAACAAGCTGCTATGCTTGCTTTAGAAAAAATCTAACATGCAAAACTCTTTAACAATGCGCTAATTTGAAAAGGATATTTAACACCACTACGTGATTTGAATATCAGAAAAAACCAAACAATTGTAAGAATGTGGTAAGTGTGCTTTAAAATGTAAATTTAAACTAATTGAAAATGTTTAACAATTAATGCCTTTTGCAAGTTTGCTCTTAATTTAAAAAGTAATTTCAGTGATTAGTAAAACTTCAAGCAAGTGCGTGTGTAAGTAAAATAAAGTTATAATAAATAAAGAAGTAGATTCAGATGACTTTTAGACTCTGATTTAGGTAACAAATCTTTAAAGTGAAACTATTTTTTTTTCTTTTTGTGAATGCATCCACTACACGGAAATATATTAACAAAAGTAAAACGCTAATCGTCTATGTACACACACACTATTCGCTTAAAAAAAAAAAAAGGCAATTATTCGACAATAAAGCATACATTACCACATTTGGTTAAGCCATAGGAGGATCCTTCAGAAATGTCCTTAATAGGCAGCTCAAACAATAGCGTAATTTCAGCAGAGATGGATATTCACATTTCACGCCATTCTTTCAATGGCAACAAACTTAAATATTAAAAATATATAAATTAGACAATGAATCAGAAATGTGTTTTTTTCATCACTTAAATTCTATCTGGTAATTATCTTCATCTAATTCGAGTAGTTCTTTAGTTCTTTTTTAATACCTCTAATTTTAGTTTCCTATACATTTTCCGCAGAAAATGAGAAAAGTCTCTAGTTTGCTTTACCATTGTCGCATTATTTAACTTTGCCTTTTTAGACAATTTATTTCTTAGAGCACTTTATTTTTTATATTTTCAATTCAACTCGCAAATTTAGTACGTGTAGCATACAAACAGAAAAATGTATCATTAAGGAATAAAATTAAAATAACGTCATAGTCACACTATATTAATATTAAAAAATAAAAATAAAAAATATAATATAAATAAAAAAAATTAATTACAAAATCATAAGGTCGCAGTTTTGTAGTGTACTAAAATCAAAAAACTTTGCTCTCAACTTTCGCAGGGAACCAAATTTTGGAATTAGAAATGAGGTATCATTTTATCATGGTTCTTAAATAAATAGATTAAAAATTCAAGACTTTCGGATTTTTCTAAAGGCATAGGGTAGAACGGGTATACTATATATCTTAATCCTATGAATAATATGGCATTTAATGAATACATCATTGATCAGCATCTCCAAAATATTGATTTATGCGAAAGAGCAAACGTTATCAAAACTGAACCCAAATACTAATCAGAGTGTGTATTAGACGTTCTATTAATGAAATATTAAATCAAATTTGGTTAATTTGATCAAGATAAACATATCGCATTAAAATTCATATCGAAAAATGTTAAAAATGTAATACTAATACGCAAAAAACGAAATTACTAACTAAATTTATTGAATTTTAAAAAAATCGTAAGAAAAAGCCGAGCCGATTAGATCAATCCAAAGTCATCTGAATCTAAGCTTTTTAGGGAATTATTCGATTTGAGATTTAAAAAAAAAAAAATAAATCAAAGAGAGTAGGAGCATTTTTTTTTTTAAATAAAAAGGAAATTTGTACTTTTTTACCGACCATCGATTAATTTAAGTTTACATATATAAAGCACCAAAATTTATAAATCATAGACAAAACAAAAAACGTTCGAATATATGGTATGTATAAATAGTTTCTTTTGGAATACTCTATGTATTTTCAGGCCAGTCAAATAAAATAATGCCAAAAGTGCCCATACTCTTTCCTTATTATTTTATAAGTTAAGAAACAAAATGGGTTTTATTATTAAGAATTACTAGATAATTAAACTATTACTTACTTTCTGTGTCGGCTTGCCCTAAAACAGGCACAATGACATGAACATATCGATGCATTGTCTGCATCAATGGATTGTGAATCGTGTCCTATGTATCCACTGAGGATGGATCCATTCGCTGTTATAACATCCCCCTCTAGTCTCACTGCAACTTGCAATGCCTGAAATATATTGGTTTCATATTCAGCAAATTGATTTTCTATAACATATTAAGTAACATATAAGCTACATTCACCTCCGGCGTCCATAAATTGGACTTGGTCATATACTACTCGGTTGCCGGAAAAAAAATTTACGTAACGTTAATAATCCTGCATTTAGTTATAATTTATATATTGAATTCTTTTTCAATGTTTATTTATAGAAATGGCAAGTAAGTGGTGCTCGAAATATTTTGTCTAGAGCCGGAACGTGTTCAGCTGTGTCCATTGTAATTTAGAAAGAATCGAGTTTCTGAAAGTGTTGCATTTTTCTTGAAACCGCATTCTAAAAACTTAAGATATTTCAAAATAGAAATAAGCAGAAAACTGAAAAATGGAGATAAGTAGAAAACTAAAAAATAAAAACATCGTCCCGAGCTGTAATTATATTTTTGAAACAGAACATTTGAAATTTAGAAAAGAAAATTAAGAAGTAGAAAATATTTTGCTGTGAGGGCCTTAAATTGGCCATTATCATTAATTCGATTATAGACTAAATTTTTGATTTGAGATTTCTTTAGAAATGCATACCTTAAGTTAATTAAACAATAGTATCCATACAAAACCTAAAACATTTTTTCTCTCATTGAGAGGCAGTATGAATTCACTGAAACTTACAGTGTAATTACATGAATATAAAAGAACAGCCCTGTTGATTTTTTATAATTTTACCTTACCTGTTACATTTCTTATATAGATTGTGTTATTTTATAATACTTTATTATATCAACGCAACGATCAATGATATTTTGAAGCAACAAATTAGATTGATATCTTTTTTTTTTCTATTTTAAGAAAGGGGATTTCAATTTACACAAAAAGCAGCACCTTATGTTTACATTCCTTTGTTTTTCCAATTGAAAACCGATTAAATCAAATGCCTAATTCTAAAATATATAACAGTCCTTCAATTTTCAAATAAACAGGGTGTTTCACATAGCGTATTCCAAATGATCTCACCTAGGCAAAACAAAAAGATGGGAAATGGTATAAAGACAAAAAACAGGTGTATTAATTACATGGATTTCGGAGAAAATTGAGGGAAAACCTGAAATTTAGGAATTTGCTAAACATTTTTTTCAGTACTGACTGTAGGTGGTGGTAGGAGATAGATCAACATAGTTGACATTTTTGTAAATGACATTGGTATAGTAGTTTTTTGGCGTTAGTTTGATGTCGATTCGTTGAGTAGATCAAAAAATAAAAATGAACTAATGATGTGCATATCATGAAAATTCAGAATTTGTGAATCACCCTATAACTCCCAAACGGTTGAGATTGCCCTCCCCCTTCTCATACAATTTATTGTTTGGCTAGGTGAGATCTTTCACCCCACTCATGTTGGCATATGCTATGTGAAACACCCTTTATAAAAGTACTTTATATCTTGGAAATACATTCAATTTCTTAACCACGATATTAGCAATATATAAAGGATATAATGCAATGCATAGAATAACAAAATAGGATTTTCATAGTTGTGTTAAGGGTTGTAAAGAGCATTCTGCCTCGCAGTCACCGCAATTTAATATACATATGTATATTCTGAGTATTTACATTGTAATGCGATTCAATTACATTTATTAAAAACATCATTATGATCAAAGTCCTTTCAAGGAAATCGAAATAACATAGATAATAGCCTATTTATGATTAAAATCAAATTAACTGAATTGCCAAAGAGATATTATAGAACCAATTTTCTTTACGAAAGTGTTTATGAGAATTCAGAGAACGTGTAATAAGTGTATTGTCTTTTATATATTCGCATTGCATTGTACAGATTGTAAAAATTATATAAAGCTATGTATACACACAAACAGGTAATTAGATGATATATTATTTACCTGCATTGCTTGGGCCTCATCTCGTCGCTCGTCTTCAGTATTCATTGTAACAAATCTGAGAACTAGAAGATTAAGTGACGCAGCAACTATCGCCAATCCGAACAATATGAATATCAATGCAAACATTACATACTCCGGCTTCTTATTAAGTGCATTATCCTTCTGTAATGCCACCATATCTCCAAAACCTGGACAGAAATTAATTTTTTTAAATCATTTAGAGTTCGTTGAAGAAAATATTTATATATATTACTAACCTATAGTAGTAAGAGTTATAAAACAGTAATATACTGAATCAAAATAGCTCCAACCTTCAAATTTCGAAAAGGCTGCAGCACCTCCAGCTATTGTTAAAGAGCTTAAAGTTGTGACAACACATATTAAATCTAGTTCGGAAGCTGCAGTTTGTTTACAGCGAAGGGATGATTTCACTGTTTTTATAACAAAGCTGGTTAAGAGAAATAATAATTAAAATAATATAAGTTAGTAAATTTTAATTTTCAAATCTTTACCTGCTCAGTCTATTCACTCTTTCTCCAATGCTTTGAAACATAACGAGTCCCAACGGTATACCAACTATTGCATAACACATGGTAAACAATTTACCGCCAATAGTACTAGGTGTTGAATGGCCATATCCAATTGTTGTTAAAACTGTTGTAGCATAATAGAATGCACCCGTAAATTTCCATTGCTGCCCAGCCTTATGGGGTTCGGATTTTAGAACAACTGTTTCCATAACTTTAAAATCCTCTTCTGATATATTATACTTTTTGATAATCATGTTCTCGATTGCTGCAATATAAGAATTAATATTTTATTTAATTCAAGTACTCCACAATAATTCTAAACATATTAATTCCAGTTTAAAAACTAACTTAAATAATAACAAATTATTTCCATTTACAAGGGAAAATATAAAAATTTAAATTCTGCGATTTTTCTCCTCTGGACTTTACTATTTTTTGCCTAGAATCATCTAGTTATTTAGCCAAAAATTACGATTAGAGGAGTCCTATTTTAGAAAATAATTTTTTTGTCTGGGTAGGGCTTAACAAATACAAAGGAAAATGTAAACATTGAAATTCTGCGACTTTTTCCTTTGCACTTTTCTGTTTTTTGCCTAGAATATTCTAGTTATTTTACAAAGATTCGATTTAGCCAAAAATCGCGATCCGAGCAGCCCTATTTTAGAAAATAATTTTTTGCTTAGATAGGGCTTAAGAAATACAAGGGAAAATGTACTCATATCAATTACTGAAACTGGATTTAACTACTGACAACATAATCATTAGAGTTCATTCGTGCTTTATGTGTCATTAGCAGCATTAGCATCAACTCTAATGTCCGCATCCTAATTAACAACCCCTTGTATACTTCCGTCCATTTTAATCGAGATATTTACTTGAGAAATATATTATATAGTTATCTTTAATTAAAAACTCTTATCCAAAGGAATGTAGCCTTTGACTTTTTAGCATCTCTAAAATTCATACATATACATATGTATAAAGAGGATTCATTATTATAGTTTTAATAGATAAGAGCTCTAAACAAATAGAGAAAAGACATAAATGCATCATTTGCTATGAAAGCAAATTAAAAAATACAAGGAATCGATATATATTATAGCAGAGGGATAGAAACCAATCTATACCGGAACTTCTTATATTTCAATGTAATTTGGCACGCCTCCTTTATATGTGTATTAAGGTTTTATCGCATATGCATCGTTAACTCCGATAAGGGAAAAGGAGGCAAAGGGATCATCTGTGAGGAGGTAATAATCGTGACTTGACTTATACGTGTTTTGCTTAAGGGGTTCACTCGGTTTAAGTAAAAATATCGATTTTGTTTTACATATTATTTTTCCATTTGATTACTTGTAAAAAATTTACATACATGATATAATTTCTCGAAAACCTTAAACATCAAAAAGGTTGTGAGCGATGTGAAGCTCAAAAGAAAATTCGATCCTTCTACATGTTTTCTTCAATTTTTTTTTTCTTTTTAATTAGGTATAGACAGTAATCTTTTTGATAACAAAAAAAAATGTTATTTTTTCTGGAGAGGGAGTCGGGGAATCAAAGAAATGCGTACGTCAATTTATCCGCAAGCTTAAATTTAGAAAATTGTTTGCGACAAACTGGTTTTAGTAAGCTTGAAAATAAAATTAATTAGTTAGTTATTTAGTTCTTGTTTAATATACGTATAGCTGCGGTATTTTTCATCTATCTAGAACAATAAAGCATTTTGTATTAAACGTAAGTTTACTAAATGCTACCAGAATAGATATTTGAATTTTTTGGAAATATAATCCAAATTGCCATGATTTTCATCCATGTAAAATTTCAAATCAATAAACATTTTCACAGTAGTTTTTGATTCAAAAGAGGCTTTAATTTTAATTGAGATAATTTCCTTATGTTCTGAATATAGATAAAAAAAACGCAGCTATTAATGAAGTGGCTCATATGTAAAAATAAAATAGAAACATATTGTTTAATATAGGATTTAAAGCTCTCTTTGATGACTGTATACTTTTCAATTGGTTATAACTTTTTTCTTATTAAAAGAAAAATGAATTTATTGGTAAAAATTACGTCTCTAGTTTATAATAAATATTAAATGTAACAGGCTTACAGGATGTACGACTTGGCAGCACAATAGGAATCTCGTTTTGGTCTATGATCTACGGAATATATTATTACACAGGTCAGAATAAATTCGGACAAGTGACGGGTTACTTCTGTAATATCGTAGATTACGAATTCCTAGACGAAAATACCAATTTGGTTTTCATATTTGAGAAAAATACTATTTTTTAAAATATGTAAACAAATATAGGAAAGCTATAAAGGTTTGTATATAACGTAACTTTAATGGAAATATGAACCCTAAAATCTATAGTGAGGTGAGGAAATGCTACTAACCTTTAATCATTATTTAGTTAGGTTTTTATCAGTGCTAGTGGTAGATTACGAGAGAAATAAAGTTACTTATAAATAGACAATTTCTAAAATGGTGTGCAGATGAAATTTTTATAAATAAATAAAAATATAATTTCATTTGCAGATTGGTAATCAATCTCTGGCAAAATCAAAATTATCTGTTAAGCTTGCAATTACAAAAAAAAAAAAATTCTAATAAGCTGATCATTGTTATCTTTCAGTACTGGTAGTACTTATTATCTTCAAATTAACGCAAAGGCTGAAAAATAAAATAACCATTGTGTTTCATGATTTAATTTCTGCTTTTATTCCTTATCAGATCTATAGTGTTAATGATTATATTATATATTATAATTTGAACTAATTTTATTTTTATTCTTATTATTTCAAATACAGTAAAACTTCATTATAAAGCTTTTGAAAGGTTTGGGGGAAAACGCGTTATGTGGGACATACAGTGCTGATCAAAATAATAGGTAATAGAGTTGACAAATAGTTTAATAGTCAAAGAGCTGGTCTTCGATTAAGGTACAGCTGCAAAGCTGAAACTTTTTATACATACTATTTAATGTAATTGAAGTAAGAAAATTCACTTCTGGCAGGATTATCGCGGTTGCAAAAATACCTACTATTTTTTCCAAGTTGCCAATTTATAATTTTAAAAAAAATGTACTACTACAAGTCTGGCATCTGAGTTTATCTTAATTTACACTATTTTTGAATACAAAAAAAAAAAATTACGAAATATGCGAAGATCGTTATAATAAAGTTTTACTGTACTGCGAAAATCACCAGTATATTATACAACAAGCCGTGAAGTAGACTTGAACACTACCACATATATAGGATAATGGCTGATTGCCACGAAATTGCATTGCTTCTTATGGCAGTATATATCGCTTTTACGGAACAGTAAAGTTCTACCAGTTTTAACTAGGAAGGAATACCTTATGGTACCAAAATCATTATAGCGACGTTCAAAACTTACTCTTACAGCCCATTGAAGAAATTCCTGCGGAAAGTCGTTCTGGAATGGCTACACTGGGACAAATTTAACGACCATAATGAAAAAAATGCACGTTGGATTGAAAAGTCCCTTGTCAATATACGGTAACAAAAAGTTGCTTTTATTATCACCATAATTTTGCCAATTTCAAAAAACCTCGCAATTGTGTAAAATGTTTTTCTTTTGAAAAATATTTTTCACCATGATAGTAGTTTTCAAAATTTTAATATTTTCAATATGTAAATAATATCGAAATTGAAAATATTGAATATAATACATATATCCAAAATTGAAATAAAAGAGTTTTTGTCGATTTTACAAATTTCATTTTGAAAATTACATTTTCAATACCTTAAAATAGAGTTTGTATTTTTTTCTTTTAACTTTTCGTCTATTATATTTTGATCAATCCCATAATCCAATAAAAACTGCTCAATTCTACATATTGGATACTGCTGTACTATTTCCTGATAAAAGCATTTGTTTTTATTTCCAGTTTAATTTAGAAAACGAAGAACTACTTCGGACAAGAGCGCAAAAGGAAGTGATTGTCCTCTAATGCAGAACTCCCTTAGGTACAGCAAAATATCGTTAATATGATAACAATTTGAGAGAACTGAAAATTAATTTTCAGTCTCACAAAATTTTATAATGTCAAGATTTTGAAATGGACAAATTATTTTTTCCACTCTAAAATGTATAACAAGACAAAATCAAACATTTTCCAGGGAAAATTTGTATAAATGAAAAAGATTACTGTGTCCAGAAATACATATTTTCAAATGTACATAAATCTTTTTAATGGTCTCATTAGTAGCAAAAGTAATTAAACATTTGAAAATTTATTTTTCCATTTCGCAAGATATTATTAGTTTAAAAACAGAATATTTTTCAAATGTGTTTTTGTTTTTTTTTTAATTTTCTGTAAAAATAATTGTTTATTTGAAAATTTGTTTATTTTGGCCATAATATATTTTCTGTTTTACAGTAGATCTATTGTAGGGTTTTTGCAAAAATTATTTTTTGAATATGACAGCGAATTTTCTCTCAGTGTATGAGTTGATATTAAGTGTTAGAAAAACCTAATATTTTGTTCTCGTTACTATAACAATTTTCAGATCATTCAGGTATTCCTTCCTAATTATAATAAGTAGAACATTATTCTCGTGTAAAAGTTATAGTTTAGAAATTATAAGAAGCAATTTTATTTAGTGGCGATTGTTGGACTACATCACTACATGTGCATTTTCTACTTCACAGTTTGTGTTTATATGTATTCCAGGGAGTTTTGGTACTGCAATGCCAACATCTAATGTAATTAAAGCTTTTAATAATGATCTCTCTACTCCTCCTCATTCTTGGCATAAAGTCTTTATTCATTCCGCTTGTGTGAATGACAATAGCTAATTACATTAACTAGTTTGAGTGCATACAAACCTTGAAGTGCCTCCCAGCGTTTCTTCTCCGTTTCAGATTCGAGTGCATCAAAAACAGCCGCTCCGACAAGTAGATAAGTAAATGTGCACACGATCAGTGATATCGTGCGTACATTTTGTTTCTTCATTCTTCATTTGCAGAAGTATCGGGGGCCTGGCAATGACGCCCCGCCACTCTTCGCTAGCTTTTACTACTTACGGCACATTCGCACTGGTGTACCATAATATAGTAAGCGGAAACACAGCGGAAGACAATCGGCAGAAGGACATGAGTGTCCCCTGCACTGCTCAAAATATCCGGACGCTTTCACACTTCTTCCGCTTTCGACATCTTCAGACACCAGAAAAACACATGTACAATTAAATTGAATGTTTGCGTAAGATGCTAAATGGAGGTTTAAAACAAGAACTATGCAAACGCAGGAACAGGAAGATCCCACTAATGGTTGGAATAAGTCCTGCGTCTACTCAATCTAACTTGTAGACTTGACTACACTTGGCAACTGAATGGCTGAATTTGGCTATCACATGGGAGTTGCATGTGTCGCGTATTTGGCAAATTAATTTGGCTACTTGGTAATTAGTTGATAGGAATGATAACGACACTTAAATATGAATGCATTAATAAATTCTGCGAAGACAGGAGACGACGACTCTGGCGCGAGGTTGGTTGCACTTGGTGGAAGACTAGTCGTTGAAGATTTTAATTATGGGACATCTTTCAGCACTTTATTCCATGTTCGTATAATTTGCACTTCAATTAAAAATATACACCAAAGTGGTGTAAGGACTCTTTTCGTTCAGGTGCCTTCCAGAAATCTCTGTTGTAATATCCAGCTGCTATGGCCCCCATTGCGGCCGAGAGCTCCCCTGGCACTGCCTTCTTGAGGAACTTGTTTGGAGCTGGGCCAGTCTTTAATGTTGGATTTTCACTGCAGCCCAATTTTGTGCCAGTCGAGAGTATTCAGAAGAAAACAAACCTAAGATATAATAAGCCGGTAGGCTTTCTAAAACTATTGTCACTTATATTCTGGAATTTTACTACGTTACGGAGGAATAAGGCAGTGGTCAAAATTCGCAATTGTACCCGTACTCGCGTTTTTTCCGGTGTGCGAAATCCCTAAATGGGATATTTTACCACACTTGGCCCACTATAAGTAAAAAAAAAAAAAACACCATGGTATATATCTCGAAATCTTTTAAACAAATAGCTTCGTCCTTTATCTATATCTCCAATTTTCCACTACACTTCACAGGTGGAACAGAACTGGGAGGAAAAAAAAAACACATAACTTCTATCCCAATCCCAATCCAGCTGAGCCCATTTTGCTCTGCAATCGGAGGACAGGCGGCGACCTTCCACTTGGCACAAAAATTATTATATAATACGCGCAATGTATATTTAAAAAATATATATACTAATAAAAATTAAGTTCTCCCCAAAACGATTAACGATAGCAGCCCGAAATTACTATAATCCTTTGATGTGCAAGATGAATGTGATGATTTTGCATATATAAAATGAACGCACGACTATCCGCTGAGTAGTACTTTCCGCGTCTAGCCCTCCCCCATTGCTGCTTTTCGTTCTGAAACGAAAGCGATCGATACCAGGCAATGCGATGCGCTGTGGTCTGACGTCATAACCTCAATTTTCAAGGAGTTGTAAGGAGCAGCAGCAGCAACAACCACTCGGAACAACAAAAGTAAAGTATATTATTATTTTTGCGAATGCGAAACCATGCCTATTACGAAAAAAACAGACAAGAGGGCTAAGGGAATTCATTCCTCTCTATTGCATAGTGCAACTAAATTCATAGCAGCCTATATAGTCGCTGTTGTCTCTTGTTTGAGAAGTCCATCTTTGAACATAACATGCCTACCAAGGTACCTACTTCAAAAAAGTTTCTAGACGACATAAAGCTCTGCGAATTTCATCCTCCCTCAACATTACTTTTATCCTAATTGATTGCAAGTACGCATAAGCAGAGAGTATTTTTATATGCAATGACTAATTTAATGTGTAGTTTTTAAATTTTCAAATTCTGTCTTAAAACATGGGCAGACTATGAACGAAATTTAGAATTTCGTGCGTACACAATTTAAAAAATATCTTATCATATTTGAAATTGAAATGAATATTCAGTCAAAAAGGCAATATGATAATTTTAATATTGAGTATGCTCGAAATTCTAAATTTCGTTCATAGTTTGTCCAGTGTATAAGATAAAATTTGAAAATTTAATAACTGAAAAAATGATTTTCTTTAATTTGGCTCCTAAGCCTATTTTTTGGCGTAAAATAACGTGTTTTAACTCAAGCATGTAGAGAAATACAAAAAACCCGGGATATATCTCGTTTTCCTACGATTTTAAAAAAATTTCTGTTAAGCAGCTAAAAAAAAATGATTTTCTTTAATTGGGCTTCTAAGTCTAGGTTCTTGGCATAAAGTAACGTGTTATACCCTTAAAAACATGTACTAAACCTTTTATTTTTAAGATTATTTGACTTCGAACAAATTAGTAGTTTTAGTAATTTTTGGACATTTTTTCAAAAATAGCTGAATGTTGCAGGAGTTCGAACCGCAGCTTTAATGAAAGTTTAAATTATATATTATAGTTATAAAATATCAGTTCATTAAAATCTTTTTCAAGGTTTCCATTTAAGTTTTTCATTAGAGTTCACGATCACGATATGGTAGAAGAAAGAATCATGAAAAACTCGTTGCCTAAAGAATTATTGATAAAGTTTATAAATAACTGATGTTTTAAGATCGTAGCTCGTAGGATTAAAGCTTTGATTGATATTATACGTTTCGAGTAACTACGGTATTCCACTATTTTTAAAAAAATTCCCAAAAGTGGCTAAAATAAGGTTATTTAAATTATTTAATTCTATTTTTCTCGAAAACGTAATGTAATGACTATTTGAAAAAATTCTCATTCAGTTCGTTTCAGCTGCCTGTATTTTAAATCTAGAAAATGTTTATAATAAAGTCTACGCTCTAGGAAAAAAAGAAGAGTCTAATTGACAACATAACAAAAGACGTCCAGAAATGATTAAGGGGATATCTACTTCTAAAAAAACAATGATTTTGTAAGAAATTATTAAAACGATTGACTATTTAAAAAAGTAAAATATTATTGAAGTGCACCTGCCATATCCCTTAAGAAATAAAAATGAAACAAGCAGATTTAAAATTTTTATAAAATGCGAACTAGGAGGAATAACTGAAAATTATTAAAATTAAAAATCAAAACACTCATAATAAATAATTTTGTCTTTTACTGTTCAATCAGTTTTAGGTGGTGGGTTCATCGACGATATTTTTTAACACTATGTAGAACTATCAAGACCCATCAATTTGACGGGTACTCATTTCCTTCCTTGAATTAATTATGTTTTTTTAAAAGTAATCTCTTAAAATATATACCAAAGCTTATTAAGATTCAAAATTACGACATAATTAAAAACCAAGTTTCCTAGTTCAAAGTGGAAAGCATATTACATTAAAAGTACAGACAATTGTTAAAATTACAACCTTGCACTCCAGTAGTTCTAGTGTTAAAAATTTGTGACAAAAGTAACATATAGATAATTTTCAAATTACTTAAAATGAAATTTTTCCAAGTGTCCCAAAAAGAGAAATGTTTTTAGATCTGGAGTACCTTTGAAATACCACTATGAAAATTTCAGGAAGATTAGATATTTTATTTTTATTTAAAAATATCAAGAAATAATATATGTTGCCCCATCTAATTGAAACTATATATAGGTTCCTAAATACATATTTTTAAAATGATCGACACGGCACACTAGTAAGACTAAAAGGTTATAAAGTAGTTAACATCACAAATGGCGACTGCCGAGCCCAACGTTGTAGTGCAGTTAAATGAAAAAAATTTTTGCGCCCGGTAAAATTCTGGCTAAAATATTCTTCTGCAATCATACAAAAAAAAAATAAAATAAAAAAAATTATTAGTTTTGAATATAAACTACTGCACTGACCTCAATTTAGGCCAAAATTTATGTTTTTTTGCTGTTTGGAACAAGTTTGAAAAACAGTGCCGATTTTCGACACGTTTTCAATTAAAAAATGTTTTGTCATATTGCCAAAAAAAAGTATTTTTTGCTTTGAACTGTGGTCAATGCAGTAGATAAATAGTAAATAAATATGTGCACGAAATTTAAAGCAAATCGGTCGAGAAGTTTTTTCGAATTTTACCATGCGCATAAAAAAGTACGTGAAAAACGCGTTTAAAGTTTTTGGAACCGAATTTTTGTTATATATTTCGAAATACCGAGGAGAGCCAAAAATGCTGCAGAATCAAAACAAAGAAAGGTACCGAAGTTTTAAATAGTTATTCTTGAGATACTTTTCATTCAAAATATGCAAGAAAATCTACTACATTTTATAGGTAGAATTACCCCTTAAACTAAAGTAGTGCAGCTGCTGCGGTGCTCTAGAAGCGAAATTTGAAAGCTACATTTTTGTTCCACACCATTTTTAGGGTTCCGTAGCCAAATAGCAAAAAACGGAACCCTTATGGATTCGTCATGTCTGTCTGTCTGTTTGTCCGTCCGTATGTCACAGTAGATGTATTCTGTGAACCGCATTAAGATTTTCACACAAAAATAGAAAAAAATAAATTTTGGGGGTTCCCCATACTTAGAACTGAAACTCAAACATTTTTTTTCATCAAACCCATACGTGTGGGGTATCTATGGATAGGTCTTCAAAAATGATATTGAGGTTTCTAATATCATTTTTTCTAAACAGATTAGTTTGCGCGAGAGACACTTCTGTGTTATTCATTAAAACGGGTTGCAGTTGGGTTTAGGTTCTTTATTGTTGATGGCTTACATGCGACTGCCTTACTTACTTCTATTCCTAACTTACATACTAGCTCCTAGTGTAGCGTTGCCAGTATCATACAGTTCTATCACCAACAACTCTAACACATCTCCCCCTAAAAGTAACTCTTAATACTAATTCAGTAATTCAATATTTCAACAATTCTAAATTCCTTTCATAATGAATTCAATACAGTTTTAGTTTGGTTACACTAATAGCCGTAGTATTCTTACTCATCTATCTTCATTTATTTGTCATGAGAGCCAATACAAGTTCTTTATTGTTCCAATACATTATTCACTTATCTATGTTCTTTTTTTTTTTTTTTTTCTTCTTCTTTTTCTCCTTCTCTTTTTTTTTTTTTTTTTTTTTTTGTTATATATATATCTACTACGTACCTTTGACATTACTTTCTTCATACCTTGCTACTTATCTAATAACGCACAGTATACATATTACTTTCTACTCTATATTTCCTCTTTCTTTTATTTCAAGTGTATAGCAAGTAATAATAATTTTAATTGACGAAGTATCCAGCCTATGTTTCGTTACATCCTTTTTTTTTTTTTTTTTTTGAAAAAAAAAAATTATAATCGCCGAAGAACGCGCGAATTTCTTCTCAATATTATTCCATTTTTCAATTTGATCCAATATGACCTTGGCGAACGGTCCTTACCAGTAATGACTGCCTCTATCCACGTTTTCCCTTCTCTATACCACACAGCCTGTCCTACTTCAAACGTAACGGGGACTTGTGGTAAGTATTGACATATCAATTTCTTCTGCAAATTTTTTGAAGGCATATGACCCAAAAGGCATGTTATCCGCAATTAGTATTCTAGGTATCCCATGAACAGAAAATAAACCCTTTAATTTGTTTACTATTTCTGTCGTATTTTTTCTATTCAATGGCAAGATATCTAAGTACTTAGAAAAATAGTCAACAACAATAAGGTAACTTTTCCCATCTAGCTCCATAATATCTGCTGCAATTTTGAAATAAGGTATGTTAGGAACTTCATGTGGAATCATGGGTTCCTTTATGTTAGATGCCCTAAATTTTTGACATATTTTACATTTAGCTATCATTTGCTCGATCTCCTCATTTAGACCTGGCCAGAATACTAAAGTGCGTGCGCGAGCTTTCGTTTTTTCAATTCCCATATGTGGCCTATGTAACAATTCTAAAATATCCTTTCTTAGCGAAGTGGGAATGAGAATTCTGTCGTCGAAGAATACTAAATTATTTTCTGTGTACAGATTTTGCTTAAATTTCCAATAATATTTTACGTTATCTTCTAAATTAGATTTCTTATTAGGCCAACCATTCTTAATTATTTTTATTAATTTACTCAAAATTTTATCTGTTCTAGTTTCGTTTATGAATAATTTTCTTTTCTCTTCACTAACGTTAATGGAATGTACCACTTCGTTCAAATCTTTTATTTCCGGTTCTTGTGGAACTTTTGAGTAATTTCTAGATAATAAATCTGAAATAAACATTTCTTTCCCAGGAGCATGTCGCAATTCAATGTCATATTTTAATAACTTCATTTTCATTCTTTGTAGTCGTGCCGACGGTATTTGCCCCACTTCTTTTGATAAAATCCCTAATAACGGTTTATGATCCGTTATTACTGTGATCTTTCGACCATAGATAAATTTATGATATTTATTGCATGCAAATACTATTGCAAGTAGTTCCTTCTCTATCTGCGCATAGTTTATTTCTGTGGGTGTTAGACTGCGTGACGCGAAACTTACGGGCATGTTGTTTTGAATCAAGCAACATCCCAGTCCGAATTTCGATGCATCAGCTTGTATAGTGACATCCAAGGAAAAATCAAATGGTTGTAAACTTGGAGCATTCATTATGTTTACTTTAATTTTCTTTAAGCATTCATTATGTACGGGTAACCACTGAAACTCATTCTCCTTTTTTAACATATCTCTTAAGGGTTTTGATGTGTCCGCCAAATCAGGAATAAAATCTCTCATATAATTGATCATACCCAGCACGACTTGTAACTCTTTTTTGTTCTTCGGTGGCTCAATTTCCTCAATTGCCTTCATTCTATTTTTGTCCAATTCTATACCCTCGCCCGAGATTACATGTCCTAAATAATTTACTTTTGTGACTTTAAATTGAATTTTTTCTTTGTTAAATTTTATGTTCCTTTCAATTGCCCTTCTCATTACCTTGTCTACATTTTCATCGTGTTCCTGAGCCGTTCTGCCACACACTAAGATATCGTCTATGTAAAGTACTACTCCAGGAATATCAGAAAAATTCTTTTCATTTAACTTTTGAAAAGCCTGTGGCGCCGTTTTGATACCAAACGGCAATCTTTTAAACTTATACGATCCGAAAGGGGTGGAAAACGTACATAATTTAGCAGAATTTTCATCTAAGGGAATTTGCCAGTAGCCGTCTTTTAAATCAAGTACAGTAAAATATTTCATGTTTGCAAGATTTGTGCAGATCTGATCAAATGTTGGAATGGGGTGTATCTCATCTTTTAAAGCCTCATTTAAATATTTGGGATCAAGGCATATACGTAACTTTTTATTTTTCTTCTCGACTATGACCAAATTTGATGACCATTCCACAGGTTCATCCACTTTTTCAATTATTTTGTTTTCGCATAGCCGCTTTAATTCGTTTTCTACTGACTTCATCAAGGACAATGGAATTTTCCGAGCTGGCCTAACTATAGGTTTTGCATCTTGTTTCAATTTTAGTTCATACTTATCTTTAAACTGACCCAACCCTTCAAAGGCCGTACTAAATTTCTGAATTAATTTTTCTTTACTATTTATTTGTATGGTATCTACTCGCTTCACAAGGTTAAGTTCTTGACAGGCTCTTAATCCTAAGATGGGCACCGATTCCTCATCAACATTATAAATTCCAATTCTCTTATTTTATTGTCTACTTCACACTTTAGATTACACGATCCGCTAGTTTGAATTCTGGTTCCCCCATAGGCAGTCAAATTGGTCAAGCATTTTGAAATTTTTATATTATTAAGTTTCTGTACTACACTTTTTGGAATAATATTGACATCGGCACCAGTATCTAACTTGAACTCAATTATCTTGTTCCCGATTTTTATTTTTTTAACCCATGAGCCCATTCTTTCCTTCAAGTTAGTTACAGTGTCGATATAGAGAGAATCAAAACTTTTAATTATTTCACGTACCTCTTTCTTGTTGCACGCTTTAGTAAAGTGGTTGTATTTTCCACATTTTGTGCATTTTTTCCCATAGGCTGGACACTTTCCTTTTGCATGTGACATGGCACAGAATGAACATGTTCTTATACTGTTTCTACTTGGCTGATTTCTAGGAAGAGACTTATTATAATTTTGTCTAAACTGATTATTAGTATGCCCTATTTTGGAACGTTTACCTTTACCCGAATTCTCATCGTCTGCAGGTTTTGTAGGTATTTTCCGGTCCGCTCTGGTTGTGCTCGTTGTTGCTTTTAATGCATGTGCTTCGTAACTTCTGCCTTTGGTGTGATGTTGAATGTTTTCTGATTGTTTATTTGATGCCTCGGCCGCTTTCGCCATTCCAATAGCCTTGTCCGCGTCTAGATTCTCCACCTCTAATAGTCTTTTTTGTAGTGTTCTGTCGTTCACCCCCAGTACTATTCTGTCCCGCAGCATCCTTTGTTCTTGGTTCCCAAATTCGCACGGCTTGATCAATTTTTTTAGCTCCATCAAGAAATGTTCAAATGGCTCAGTCTCTTCTTGGCTTCGACTATGAAAGCGGTAACTCGCATATACTTGGTTTGATTTTGGTTTACAGAATGATTCAAAAGCTTTTACGACTTCTTTGTATTTCGTTCTATTTTCCGGTACTTCAAAAGTGAAGGTATTGAACAACTCCACTGCCTGCGACCCAACTGCATTTAAAAATATTGCCGCCTGGACTTCATCCGATTTTTTATTTAGCTCCGCCGCGGTGAAAAAGTAATCGTAGTTTTGTTTAAAGATGCGCCAATTTTCTGACAAGTTCCCTTCTAGGCTGAGGGGTTCCGGTTTTTTTAAGAAATCCATGTTATTTGTCACCGTTATTGTTCTGTACCTAGGCGGTCTACCACGTGGTCTTTTCTCATCCGGTCTAATCGGCTTTTTTACAATACCCATGCACTTTCTCAGATTTTGGATATATTTTCCACATATACCTGTTTTCCATTTATTACTGATTTCAATTTTCCGCTAAGTTTCTTTTTCCCATAGTAGAAAGCGCATCTTGTTTTCCGTATCCTCTATCACACTTTCACTTCAAATCACTGCTTTTAATAGTTTTTTTTTTTTCTTTTGCAGGTTATCTCTTTATTATTTTACTATTATTACTGACTTATTATTTTCCACCTGGGTTTTCTTACTTTAATTTTCGAATCCTCGTCGCCATGTGTTATTCATTAAAACGGGTTGCAGTTGGGTTTAGGTTCTTTATTGTTGATGGCTTACATGCGACTGCCTTACTTACTTCTATTCCTAACTTACATACTAGCTCCTAGTGTAGCGTTGCCAGTATCATACAGTTCTATCACCAACAACTCTAACACAACTTCCAAAGTGGTAAAATGTCCCCCCCCCCCCCCCCCCCCCCCCCTGTAACTTCTAAAATAAGAGAATGATAAAACTAAAAAAAATATATGATGTACATTACCATGCAAACTTCCACCGAAAATTGGTTTGAACGAGATCTAGTGCGTAGTTTTTTTTTTAATACCTCATAAATCGTAAACCGCAATCGTTACCTTTCATTCAATCAACTCAAATATAAAAATAAAATAAAAACATTTAATTTCATAAACATAACCGTGAACCATTATTTTCTAATAATAACAAGAACAAGATATTATGTTACTTGCTGCTACGGAACCCTTCATGGGCGAGTCCGACTCGCACTTGGCCGCTGTTTGGTATCCTTATCGGTTGAACGATCGGAAATATCGATGTTTAAGAAACGATGAACCGAACGCAACCGATGTGTTTTAACACTCTTAATTTATTCCATAAATCGATGTTTTTCATCTGATTCATTGCAAATATAATGAGTAATGTACCAGGACATGGTTTTAAGACTGCACTTGATCTAGCTAGAATAAAATAGGAAAATAGGAACTAATGTGGCTAACTGTGACAGACAATTTACTCACCACGGATATACTACTGAACCAATATGCACTGCTGCAAGGTATTTCCTCATATAAATGTACAACATCTCGAGATTACTGTGTTAAAATTTGAAGTCGATTGGAGTAAAACTAACGGAGATATGGAATTGTAAGTCTCCGCCCCTTCGATCCGCTTCGTGCTGTTCCATCGCCTTATAAATTCAGTGTTTAGACTTTAAACGCCTTTTTCTCCCACTTAGCATTTTCAAAGTTGGTGTACTCTCTAGCACAAAATCTACTGCACCGATCCTTTATGAGATTTTACACACTCTTTCTTCACATAAATCACGAGGTAACGCTGTCGAGTTTTTGTTTTTATTTTAACTTATTTTAAAATAAGAAAACATCCGATTTTGTTGATGAAAAATCGGCATTTTGACTTCTAAGTGTTACCAAACATTAAAAAAAAATAGACTCGACAGCGTTTAATTTCAAGCAACTTATCAACTAATGAAATCTTTTTAGTTTTCAGATGATTCAGTCATGGGTTATGCGGTTTGCTGTCAATGGCTCATTTCTTTATAAATACCAATGAAAATTTGACAAAATATTCTCCACATGTCATTTTATTATACCCTAATTAATTAAAAAACTAAATATTAACTATAACGTCAGAAAAAATTATTGAAAATATGCGAATTACTCTAAAAACCTTAAAGAAACGATGTGCCGTATTAAATCGATCGTTCTTTCAAGGAATCATAAAATATCGATGCCGTAGCGCAGTTAATTATATCGAAAAAAACATTGATGCTTTTTTAAAAGTCCTTCCACTTCAAATTTGATTTTCTTAAGAATTTAACTTAAAAATCAGAAAACGGTTCCTGCTGACTTTTACCCGAAAAGCGCCATCTGGACGGAAAATTCCAAACACACCGTTTTACTGCTGAAGATTTCTTTCGAACAACATTCTTACCATCCATATTATTTAAGTCAGTGGTCCTCCCGAGTGTTTATAAATTAGCAAAAAAGTCGGGGGGATTTATAATTCTTTGTTTTTTCAATAAAACCTCCAATAAGATATTTTTTTAAGCAAAATTGTGGTTTTTATAATTTTCGAAATACTTTAAAATCGAATTCCTAAAACTGAAGTTGTCTAAAAATTCACATTTCATAGATGGCATTGCAAAAAACTAAGGATTAAATTTTTTGTAAATAACTTACGTCACTGAAAATTACTGATAAAAGAAGTTAATAAACTTGTTAATAATTTAAATAATATAAAAATAGTTACAATATTTGACTTGTAAATACCTGAAGTTGGTTGTGTTTTGTTCCTTTGGTTATTTTCGATGACCGAAAATGGCGGCCTACATTAATCAGACTTGGGTATGAGTGAAGCTGAAACAAAATCATATCCTTTGTCATGTGTGTGTGAGTGAGTGCGACCGATCGTGCAAAAAACTCAAAATTTCCTTCTCAAAGTCTGCACGCGATTTTAAAACATTATTCAGTAAAATATTCCAATAATTAATAGAACAATATCATCGATTCGGGCGAGTGAAGCGATTGCGTTTAGCATCGCCTGTTTGTCATTTTGCTTGCTAATTTTCTCCACACAAATTGGAATACAAATATAGAGCAGAAGTAAAAATAACACAAAATGGACGATCTGATGGTGGAAGTATGCGGCGAAACCGGAGCGTACTATAAGGTTTGTATCTTCTGAAGTATGCTTTTCCGTCGATTGAATTTATATAAGAACGGTGCAGAAGTTGTGGAGTCGCAATTTTTCTACGCCCATGTCAATAAGAACAAAAGAGTTGCGGTTTTGAATGCCTCCGGATTTCTAGTGGGTTTTCTCTGGACGCCATAACCCTCGACTGACAGGGCGTGAAATGCACCTCGTGTGATATGGAAAAAGATTTAAAGCCCGGCATTGCCGATGTTATTATGCAAATTCGGACAGACGAAAAGTTTTGCGGCGAAAAGAAAATCAAACTTGCGACTGCCTAATTATGCTCATGTCACTCACCCCAGCTGCAGCTATTCGCCCAAAAATAACTAAAAAATCTCTTCTTTTTTAGGGTACAATCACAGATGTCTTCGAGGATGGTGTGATGGTGGCTCTGGACAATGAGTAAGCAAAAGAGATTTGTTTTTAACTTAGCTATCCATAGATACAGAAGCGAAAACAATCTAATGATTACCTCCCGCGTAGTGTGTAATATGACACCGAAAACTTATCGGTGGTCTAACTCCGATTATTACACAAATCGCTCAGTAGTAGCCCTTAGCAAATTTCGAGAATAAACATTTTTATCAGCTTTGTGAAAATAAACTCATAAACGGCTTTGCAGGGCTACTAAACAATAATTAGAAAAACTTGAGGCCCCCTCCAATTAAATCACCCATATGCTCCTGCTTTAAACTAAAATATTAAACAAATTAATATTTCAAAACAGCTTGCTCTCTGCTTATAAGTTATATTTCCTATGCAAAGTACTCTGCGGTGCAATGACCTTGATGTGCAGGCAATATTTCATTAAATTAATCTCTAGTATGTATTTCTTCAGTCATAATTCCTGCGAATATTTATATCATTGCGCTAGAAAATTTCTCAATAAAATGCCTCCTTTGATTTTTTTTTTCTGGAATACTGCCAATAGTAAAACCGATATGCGCCAGTACGAGTTATAAAGATTTCTATAAGGAATAGTGTTTTATTATATCTACTGCAATCATTTATTGAACTGAGTAGTTAACCAAAAATTAATGTTCTCGTAATACATTTATAATTAGTCTACAATAAATGATAACGACTTTGTTAGGTAAGCGCGTTTGTAGTGTCGTTTCGGGGCAATCATAATTTAATTTGCATTCCAACCCGAAATACTTTAAATGTACCCTGAAAACAAAACAAAATATTATTGCCATCCAATTCACTCTTGTAAGTGTGCCGGAATTGTTGACTAATAATATCAAGCGATTCTTCTTTCTGTTAAAATATTTCATAATCTCATCTGGATCTAGAATTTTCCATTGGATTAAATGTTCAAAACTGTTAGCTAGAATTTTCCATTGAATTAAATGTTTGAAACTTTGACCAATAGCAAAAATTGTAAGATTTGTAATAAACATCAAATTGCCATGATTTGTACCTATCAAAATTGCAAATCTTGAACTGAAAAAATTATAGGATTAATTTTTTCACGCAAAATAGACTTTAAAAATATTGTTAGGGTGAACGCATAAAATTGTAAATATGTATAAATAATATTATTATATCTAACAGTTAAAGTACTCCTTCAAATTAATATTTTAATTATATATGTAGAAAACTGAAAACTGTTGCCATACGAAGCAGGTTTAAGGTTTATAATTTATTTTTTATATTTAGTAATATTTTTATAACTTTGTCCACACGATTTAGAAAATATATTAAAAATACATAATTATTAATAAAAACCATTAAGTTACTTATTTGAAAACAGCCAGTTCGGATTTTACGTTTTTTATACTAAAATTTTAATAATGTTTTGGGTCTTATTAATTAAATTAATTACTTTCTTAATGGTGTTAATTTAACATTTTTACAAAACGTAAATGCTTTTAAAAAAATGTTTTACTAGTTATTCTAGTACTTTTATTGCATTTTTTCGATTCAAACCAAAATATTTTAGTCGGTCGAAACTTGAGAAATTTTATTAATCCTGTTCTTCTGATATAAGACGAGGACTATTCCCCAAATGTAAAATTTTCGATAAATATATCGTAAACTAGGTATCGTTATCGAAGATTGTTTACTTCGTTATTTAAAATTGTGTTATTTGAAGGAAATTAATTTAGAATATCAAACAACAAACGTCGTATCCGAACCATTAAAAATAGTTAAATGTCTATGGTCTATATGACTATTGCTGGTTTCAACAAGTTTTGTTCTATTGACTAAGTCAATTTAAATTGACTTCACATTTTAAGATATTTTCTAAAAAATGAATATCCGAGTTCAATATTAGGTAAGGTTAGGTTAGGTAGTTGTGGCTGCCAAAGAGGCACACTTAGGCCAACCGAGTTCAATATTAACTATTAGCGAATCATTTATTGCTTATTAGTTTTGTTTTCAGCGGAAGGCATATTCAAGTAAAATATAGAAGCTTATTGCAATTTAGATTTTCAGTCGATTCGACAGTCAAAAATTAGATTGAGCTCCATATATAGTTTTTTTTTACTTTTCTATTGAGTGTAAATAAGATCTGAAATTCATGCTTTTAGGAGGGCTCTTGAGAGATTTTGGGGGTACAATAAGACTTTGGTACCTGGGAAGTCTTCTGCTAAGATCAAAATGATCAAAATTTAGTAGAAATGTTAAGATCAAAATGATCAGAATGCAACGTCATCAGCGAGTACTAAGGAAATTCATCCTCTGGATAAAATAAGGATTCAGTATATTTAGACAACTGTACCCAGATTTTATCCAAAAACTCGAAATTGAATCATGGCAATATATAACAGAAAGTTTTATTTTTTTCTCAGTACCTGAAATCTGTCAAACAAAGTAGGTACGCCTCTAGATTATTGATTTTCTTTGCATTTTTATCTGGGTTTAATTATTGATTCAAGCAGAAAATCAAAATTTGCATAATTTTAGTTAATTTATTTAAATATTTTTTGAACTTGTTATAATCAATATACAGAGTTCAACACACTATTGGAGAGGAAATAAGCTTTATATAAATATTCAGAGGAAGAATATATAGAAATGAGATTTTTCATGTTGTACCCTTTATCCTTTTCAGACGATTCCTCAATTCATTCGCTTCCCCATTTGGTATGCAGCGAGTGTGTCTAGATGATTCATATACTCCTGAAAAGCAAATAGGAAAGGAAAACAGGTTAGCATGTAATTAGAAAATTAAAATTCAGACGAATTCGCTTTTCTCACAAGGTATATAAAAAATACATTTTTGTAACTTGTAATTAATAAAAGCGAATTTTCTTCTACAATATTTTCGCAGTTTCCATGGCGCTATTAGTCATATAATAGAAAAACTTTTGTATACTTGAATAACAATTTATAACAGTTTATTTTATTCTTATTCTTCATCTACTTAATTCTTCAAAAAACCTGTGGGAATACAAAAACTCCTGAACATACCGATTTTGACTAAGAATTCCAGTTAAGATATGAAATTAAATTAAATGAATACCCAGTTTTTTTTCTACAATAAAATAATGCTTATGAAATAGCTGTTTGCCCTTCATAAAGTTACAATTATATTTATATATTTCTAGAGTACCACAGGTTTCTTTGCCCAGAGTTATTTTTATATCCACTTCAACGATATTAATTTAGTTGATTGTGAATTATGTAATGACTATGCTATAAATATATTCAATTTTCTCCGATACTATTAATATTTAGTATATCATGAAACATATCGCGAATATTCAACTTACATTTATTTCATTTAAAATATTGAAGTTTAAAAAGTTGTACATTCTGTAGTTGGCTACTATGATTGAATTACTTATCGGAACTAAATAATTTTTTTTAATTCTGGTAAATATACGACATCTGTTCTAATAAAGAAAGTCGCGAACATTTTGATGGGAAAGTTTTTTAAAAGAGGGAATAAGTTTCGGAATTTTTACAATAATTTAATGACAAAGCATTTTACTTTAAACAGCGAATATGTATGAGTTTGTAGCATATGTCACAAAATTGATTCCTTTTTTTTTTTTTTAATTATATGTGATATTGAAAAATATATCATTTATATTCTCAACAGTTTTCAAGAAGAAACGAAGTTCGCATTCGCCCAGGTACGTTTTCCACCTCCGGAACCAGAAACTCCCCCAGTTTTCGAGGAGGGGATGGAAGTTGAAGTTCTTACACGATCTAACGAGCGAGAGCTGTGTGGTTATTGGCTGGCTATAATAAAAATGTTGAAATTAGACATATGCGCTGTATCGTATCTTGGATTTGAATCGCAATACACAGAAATTGTGGAATTAAAACGTGTACGACTAAAGAACACAAATCCGCCGATCACACCAAAAAGCTTTTTCAAATTCGAAATTGTTGTTCCTGAAGAGCTTAGGGAAGAGTAAGTCGTGAAACATTTATTTAAAACTTATTTTTTCTTGATAACGTGTACTTGTTTAGAGCAAAAGAGGAAGGAGTACACAAAGAATTTCAAAAATCGATTTTAGCTGGCATTTGTCGTTATGTTCCCGATCGTGGAGTTTTAACGGTTATCTCGAAATTTGAACTCACACAGAAACGAGCCAATATGTTACAGGATATGCATTTCCGCAACCTAACACAAAAGGTAGTGGTTTTAAAAACAACTTCTAACTTTGGTGAAATTAATTAAATATTCTTTCTTAGGTTATACTTCTAAAGCGAACTGAAGAAGCAGCGCGTCAGCTGGAATCGACGAAGCTCCACAATCAAGGGTGAGTGCAGGCAGCATCTTTAAGTGCAAAACAGAATCCCAGAATTCCTTTCATTCATTTTATATAAGCTTTTATAATTCACTAACATGGCTAGATTTTATAAAACAGTATTTTGTGGTCATTTATATTACAGCAATTCTAATAGTATTCATCGTAACACATTTAATGGTGGAAGGATGTTGTTCTACGGAAGGTAAAATCCAATGTTGACATATAAAATAATACAGTAGTAATTTTCTTGGATAATCGAACAAGAGCAAATGTCGACACACCGTACAATGCTCAATTTTTTGTTTGTTGTGTGGCTACAAAAATTTATTTCCCTAGACTCTAGAGTCGCGGAATTTGGAATGGTTGCATAACTACAGCTTGATTGGAGATATTTTTCTTTGACATTAAATAACAATGCAAATTTAAATTTGTGCGACAAGTACCCAAAATTCATTCCATTCCAAGTTTCTGTTGACACATTTGTTGTGTTTTCCTATCTAATTCTTGTTAATAACAATAAACGATGACCAGTGCTTTTCAGTACAATTTTAGAAAGGAAATATCGTAGGTGCTATAAAATTAAGTGAGGGGCTGTTTTTTTTTTTTTGTGTTTATAGAAAAATCTGCTATTTGTGTTAAAGTGTAAAGTGAATTTTCTACAAACCACAAAATATATCAAAAATTTTCAGGTTTTAAGTAGTTTTCTGATAGTAATTAGTTGTTCGTCATCTAGTTTCACCATGTGGAATGGAACTGTGAGTGCTCACTAAAGGCAGTGGGTTGCTTCAGGTAATAGGAGTTAATTAACTGAAATGACCACAAAAAGGCATAGTAGGAAATTTGAGGCTAGGTCGAATTAATTAATGATAAGAATTGCAAGGAAAATAGATACAATTTGTCGTTACTACTATTCATATAGTTATAAATAAATATTTTTATAGGTACCAAATCATTAATTCCTTTCAAAAATTTTTAGATCAACGTCGTCGACATTTTGTTTTGTCGTCGGCATTGTGTTTCAAAGATCATAACCCTATAAAAATGTCTTAATAAATGTATTCTTTAGATTTACAGATGAATTTAAAGTGCGAGAGGATTTGATGGGTCTAGCAATTGGAGCTCATGGATCCAACATTCAAGCAGCTAGAAATTTAGAAGGCGTCACAAACATCGAACTAGAGGAAAAGACTTGCACTTTTAAAATTACAGGGGAATCTAATGAAGCAGTTCGTAGAGCGAGATCAATGTTGGAATATGCAGAGGAGTTTTTTCAAGTTCCTAGAGATCTCGTTGGCAAGGTTATTGGCAAAAATGGTAGAATAATTCAAGAAATTGTCGACAAAAGTGGAGTATTTCGGATCAAGGTAAGGAATTGTTGCGGGTAGAGCTTTGACTGAAATATTTAAAATAATTTATATGGTATAGATCGCTGGCGATGATGAAACTGATCAAAATATCCCTCGAGAACCAGGACATGTGCCGTTTGTTTTCATAGGAACCGTAGAAAGTATTTCGAATGCCAAAGTTCTTCTCGAGTACCATTTGGCACATTTAAAGGTAAAATACTTTGTATTTAAATAATTATTACATGTGACATAAAATTAATTTACAGGAAGTTGAACAACTTCGTCAAGAAAAATTAGAAATAGATCAGCAACTACGTGCTATACAAGAGTCAGCAATGGGATCTATGCAGAATTTCCCCGCTTCACGTCGCTCCGATAGAGGATATAGTAGCGATCTAGATTCAGTGAGGTCGGGTCGTGGAGGACCTAGAGGCAGAGGTAGAGGTCGAGGCGGAGGTGGTGGAGGCGGAGGGAATCCACGTTATCACCAGGGTAATAATATGCACAACACCAATGATAGCAAATATAATAATGTGCAAGATACGCAGCAAAAAAAATATCATAGGGGTGGAGGGGCGACACGAGGCGGCAATAATGGGCGGCCTAGTCGCGGAAGCTCTAATACTAATCCTGAAAAAAGGCCGCCACGTCCCCCAGTTCCTATGACAGCTAAATAGCTTTATATTCTTATTAAAATAATTGTCATTTTTTTGGCTTGGTTGCCTCTTGAAATATGTTCTAATCATCCAAATCTAGCATTTGATGCATGGTTTTCGAATTTTCTAACAGCTTTAAAAGAAAAGAGCATTTGAGTATGCAGTTAAAAACACTGGCAAAGAACAGCTTCTGAATAGCAATGTCAAAAAAACCTTAGGAAACACGATTAGGTTTTATAAACTATCTATTTGTTACCATGAAGTGAGACTTAATTAGGGCTATAACATTTTGTCTAAATTATTTTCTGTATTCAAATTATTCTAGAATACATTGAATAGAAAATGGCTTTTGTTCTATAACACATCATTTTGTTTTTCGTATTCAATTTAATTTGCATACTAATTATTTGTTAAGGGATTTTGATGAATATATCTAATCCATGTTGTCAGTGGTTTTGAACTCAGACGCAGACGTAACACTAATATTGAGGATTTTTTCATTAATTAGTTTGAATATTGCAACTGACTCTGGTAAAGAGTCTGGTGGAGTTCTAGGAACTAGCTAGAGTACCTAAAAGCCTGTGTTTACATTAGTCTGCAATTAATCTCTATAATAAGTGCTAATAAAGCATGTTAGTGCAAAACTCTTAATTTCAAATATAGTTTCGAATGGTTTTAACGAGAAATGAGTACCATTTTTTTGCAAGAAGTATCAATATTCAATACTTAAACCGACCTTAAGAAGAATGCGCATTTAAAATATCAAAAGTTTCTGTTAGTTTGAGATTATATTATCTATTTCGGGAAATAGATATGCTTTGATTTGATTTACAAATAACATTTTCGGTATAAACAGAACGGAATGTGTGCCAGACAAGAAGAGCATGATCGGCATATATGCTTAGAAAAAATTTTTAAGTTCAACAATTTAAAATTTTGTAGATCTATAAAAATCGGATGTACGTCACCGTTTTCTATAATTGTTGTTTTACCATCATTGCGGCGCGGTATCTATTCAACTCAACGGATATTTGGTGCTTACATCTGTTTTCATATATACTAGTAATATATGTACATTCTCTGTTAAATACAATCCATCGAATCCACCTTTTTAAAATCATAAATCTATCCGAAACGGTTATTTTACTTCAATTTCACAAAGGGAAATTAATTGAAAAATTTAACAAATTAATATCTAATATCTCAATAGCACCTGAGTTGCTTTTTAATGCCAAGTTTTTATTGGCGAGCATTTAAATTTTGGTAAGCATCACTTTCGATACCGATAACGATGCTGCTATTAGGTTCTAGTCTTCAATTTACCTTGCTTGTTTATGTCGATCATAATCTTGTTTTACGTATTTATTTATGTATGTATTTGATAATACGTTCATGTTTATATATTTAATAATATAAAAAGATATACTTTAATGTCTAAAATATGTCATACTATTCAGATGTTTCTTTGGCCAGTGTTATGATATACATATATGAGACAAGTTATAATTATGTGCATTCGAAGATTTAAATGGTTGGCGCTTGTTTTAACTATCTCAGGGGCAACATAAACATTTTAAAGACTGACCCGGCTTTGGATTAAGAATATGATTTCGGACTTTGACAATGAATAAAATATTTATTTGACATCAAATTATCTGCATTAAAATGTGGACGTATTTTATACAAAACAAATGATAGGAAAAATAATACCCAGCAAGAAAATAATTGTATATCAATGATGAAAGCAAACATTTTATTTTTTTCAAAACTTTAGAAATTTGATTAAGAGAAATTAATTATAAAATAATTTCCTTCATTTAATGTCAAATAAATAAAATCTCTTCGCATGAATAATAACTTAGAACTTGAAAAATGTGTTAATAATAGTTTACAAGGTTCCTTCCATAGGGATCTTAAAAAAAAAAAAAAAAAAAATCATAATTTTAGAAATACATTAAATTAATCATCTTTAGGATAACATAGAATTTCACAGTGAATCATTTGCAGTTATAAAAGTTTCTAATAATTTCAAGTGAATCAACATTCAAGAAATTTGTTGGAATAACGACTTCCTTCTAATTTATCACAACAAAGTTTAGTGAAGAACGATATTTCAAAACCCAAACTCCATTCTCAAGAACTAAAAATATTTCACGAAACGCAACTAAAAATTGGGTGAAGACTTCATTGCGCAACTCTTATATGTGACTGAAAACAGATCTATAATAAATACAGTGTTGATAATAATATATAATAAGGTGAAAAATATTCTAAAGAGCAATTTCGCGTTTAAAATCTCTTTTCTCTGAAATGTAATTGATATCATCATTTGAGTAAGCTAGTCTTGCAGTCAAGTTCTAGGTGTTAATATGCATAGTTAATAAATTACTGAATTTTTATAGTAATCAAAATAATAGATATTTTTTCTCTTTTTTGCAATAGTCTCTTTTGTTAATGGAGTAAAAAGACTACAATTTTAATTAAGTAATTTTAGATGGATCAAACTAAACATTTTTTGAAGCGTAACTAAGTAAATTTCCATGTGACAAATATTTAATAATAATAATAATTACTTTTCAGAGGAACGAGATTTTAAAAGGGAAATTGATATTTAGATTATTTCTCAACTTTATTACCTATTATTTTGATCAGCATTGTACATCAGCCATACAGTTTTTTCTACAGTTAGTTAAGTCATTCAAAAAAGTTAATCTCAAATTCATAATAGATCTTTTGTAAGATACTATACTCTGATATACAAACCAAATTTTCGAAAACTAAGTGAGTCAATCGATTCCTTAAAGTGATCCGAATTTTGTTGCTTTTAATTTTCTGAACGTCTCATATATATTACAAATTATTATACTACAAATGAAATTTATTTCTGTTTCCGAATAGTATTATTTAATTTCTGTGGTATTTTATAGTTATATTACGAATTCACAAAAGAAAATTTTCAATTAACACGTTGAGCGCCACGTCAGCCATCCTTGGCTGACACCCAATAGCTGAATGTGAAGCTGAGTAAAAACGTGGCACTCAACGTGTTAACTCCTACTTTCTAGAAAAATTGAGTTTAAAATTTCGGATAATGAGTTAGTTATTCTCACACAGAAATTCTATTCCTACCCAACTCATTCGTTTTTTAGAGGTAATGTTACGTTTTATTTTATGTATTATCAGTCAGCCACGTATTTTCGTTTACAATAAAATTAGATGGATCAAATACGCTCTTGCGACGTTTATTTAAGTGCAGAAACAATTAAATAATTTCTTTAGTCTTACTTTATAATAAAAATAGTTTATGAAATATCAATTTTTGAATGACTAGGACTGTCCATAAAACTTTCTGCTAAACTCTTCTTTTCCTTTAGTACGAGGAATTAATCACATATAGACCTTAGCTTGTAAAAAAAAAAAAAAAAAAAAAAAGGAACGAACTTTGTGTTGCTTTAATTACATTTAGAAGTATTAACAGTGAACAACAAAAACATAAATTCGTGGACAAATCTCTAACTTTGATAGTAAGAAGATAAATAATGTATACCGATAGAAAAACATTGTATATAATTGTGATTTTTATCTCATAATGCAGCAGAACTTTCGTCAGGCTGTCTACAGGGCAGGAAACCGTTCCTTAAACGAGCCTAGAAAGCTTTATAGCATTGTGTGCATTATATTAACTCAGCCATAACTACGAGTCAGCAAATTTAAGGATTTATATAGAATTTTAACTCTATTAGTCTTTAAAAGCTATGTATAAATTCCCAAATTTGTTGAAAATTATAACCAATATTTCATTATTTATATATATATAACTTCAGATGTGGTAAGTCATAAGTAAGACAAGACAATGGACCGATTAATCTGATTGTACAATATATTATTTATTTTAGAATTTTTTATATAAAAATAAAACTAATATTTTCAAAAAACTTAAAACCTAAGCGTGTCATTTAGTGTTTGCTGGCAAAATGTTGCGCCCTTTTACGAAAAGAACGATAAATTTTTACAGAATTTATAAGCTTGTTGAAATACAATAATTAATTTTGATAAATAGAAATGTCCTTTATGGAAATAAGTTTTAATATTTTTCACTTATTGGTTAATACTTTCGGGCCAAACATTTTGTCCGGACACTGTTGAAGCATGGGTTTCCGGCAAATTCAAAGAATATATCTAAATTACTTGGTTAAGAAATTTTCAACAAATTTTTAAGAAAAGGGCTCTAACATTTTACCATTTTCCCTACCCCTAACCTTAATTGTGATGCATAGCTAAAGTTAAGCTAATATGATTGTGCCTTTTTATGTTATTGTTATTCTTTTGCTGGACTGACATTTTTGGGTAGTTGAAATTTTTATCACTAACATTTTTTTGAGCTGCTTAATATTTTAAAATATTTTTGATGGATGATGTTTACTGAAGAAGACAAGATTAAGAAGAATTCTCCCTGGAATTTATAAAGTCTGGGCTATTATTATAGTAGATGTAAAAGTATCTAGATTCTTATAGTTTTCAGTAACAGTTTATTGTTTAGATTTTACTTATTTTAATATTGGAAACTAAATTCATTAGGTCGACGGGACGGACCTGATGATGATTATAACTCCCGCGGAGATCACCCCAGAAATTATCAAGAAAGAGGAGGTGGCTATCGTGGCAATAACGACAGACGGGGTGGAAGGCGATTAAGCAAAACTGATACAAACGGCAGAGAAACTTATAATCATGATGAGTCTCAAGAAGTTCGTGAAATGAGTAGCGTAGAAAGAGGTAAGGTTTGTCAGTAATATAAGAAAAAAATTGTGTTAAAAAGATTCTTAATCTGTTTATTTTAGCTGAAAGCCACTCGTCAAACGAAGGTGGTGGAAATTCTCGACGGCGTAGGAGACAAAAGAGTGCTGCTCAAACAGGTAAGATTGATGTATTGAGGTATTATAACTTTAGTGCTTATATTCGGTTATTTTTTTTTTATTATTTTATTTAAAGCAAATGGAAGTGTAGCAAATAATAAACAAAAAACTCAGAGCTCAGAAACGAGTACCAAGCAGTCCATAGAGAACAGTAACAAACCCGCTGCAGGCCCCCAAAATAGTAAAGAGCAAGTAGTTAATAATAGTGTACCAGTTAAAAATGAAAAGCCCCAGCAGCCCAAGGCACGCCGCTTAAAGAGCAATAAGAATCCAGAAAATCTAAATAATGAAACCAAAAAGGAAGCACTCGTGAACGGAACATCCTAAAAAAAGCAACAGTTCTGCTGAATCTTCTTCGATTCACTTTATTGCGAGATATAATAACGATAAATAATAACACAACACAGACGTATATACTGAGCTGAAGCTGAGCTTTTTTAATTAATGAAACAAAGATGTTTTGAATGAAACCATATGAACCAAGAAAGAAAACTTTTAATCTGCTTGAAATGCTACTTTTCAATTTATTTTTTCTCTTGATTTTGGATCTACCAAAATTTGTTAAGATACTTTTATATTTAAATAATAAACATTTTCTGAGTTAGATTATCTTATCTTTTACGACCTCTGTTGTTTATGTAATTTATTATTAATTTTAGTTATGAATTAATACGAAGCGCTTTTCATTTACTATTATTTTTTATGATTTAATATAAAATAAACGTAAAATAAATTGAACGATGTAACTCCGCCTTTTGTTTTATCTTTTGCTGTTGTAATGCGATTAGAAGCAGCTCCAGCTAGTACCTTAACGTGGAAATATTAAGGCCATACATTTTTAATGTATATTTTCTAATTAAGACAAAATGTTGTAACGAATTTAAGATTTCATATCTACTCTCTCTTATTTGCTTTGCTTCCCGAAAAATATGAAATGAGTGAAAATACGGTAGTGAAAAGTGTTCCCTTAACGTTGGACTAGAACTGAAATAAATATGATTTTTTTTCTGTAGTTATTTTAAAATAACATCTGTAAATCAAAAATACAATATGAATTAAGCAGTTATAAAATGTCCATGCAGTTGTTTTTATGCATTTTCATAGACATTCGGCAATTTGAAATGTAGAAGAGATGTTTCGGATTCTTGAATATTATAAAACGATCAGAAATCTTACCAATTTCTGAAATTCATGCCTGTTTGAAAATGTTCCCAATTAATATATCCCAATGCTAATTTCTATAAATAAAGTAGTCTTTTGAGGATCATTAGCTCGAAGAATGAGGTCACCTATTAACTATATCTAAACGAAGTACTAGTTTTTATGTTCTATATATTTTGACTTTTAATTGTCTTGATTTGAAGTAAACTTGATAACGATTACATTTTAGACAAAAAGATACTTCGCAATATTTCTTCCATTTTCGTAAAAGAATATATTACAATGTTCCGTTGAAAAACTTAAGCAAGAATCGAGCTTATTAAAGAAATGGAAGTTTAAAAAAGATCGTTTTGATTAAGGCCTTGTGTGGGTACGTAAAAGATAATTTTGTCAAAAATTAAATTTGTTGGACCTAACGTGAAAAGTTCCATTCGTTATTCGCTGGAAAGGTGAAGAGTGTAAAAAACATTAATAACATCGATTACATGACTCGGATATCGAACTTATAATTTAATAAATTAAAAATTTGATGTGGTTTCTGAAAATATTTTTCCTTAAATTGTGAAGTGCAATTGAGATTGTTGTTACGTGTGCAGAAATAATGAAGGTTCGGCGTTGATATGTATTACAACAAATCCAGCCATAAACTATGTTACAAGTGTTTTACCATATCATAAGGGTTACTGCAAAGGTTATATGGCAATTGGAATGCTGGCTACGTTCGCGGATTCAGTTTTTGCATTCACTTGCTTAGTTCACCTAAATAAAGACAATTGTTGGATTGGATAATATTTATTAAACAAATGTATAGTGAGAGACTTTGAGGTATGAGTGTTAAGAAGTTTACTTGGTAGACTTTGGCGCCCCCGTTTGAAAAGTGTAGTACCCACTATCTGCCAGTTTGTGCATGTTCATTCATGTATTCAAATATATTTTGATAACGTTCTTCTGTACTTACCCAAAAAAACTATAAACTTCTGATAAATCTATTGCAAAAATAAATTATGATTGCGGTTGACATCAGATTGGGCATTCGCCAATAAGCCAACCCAGACCCAGAATCAATCCTTAATTATATTCAGAAATAAGTGGACAACACTTTTATATCTATTACCTACGTTGTGTGTGGGACTTAAGATTGATTTTCTTGCAATGATTATTTCAATTTGTTCATTGTGGCATTAAGCGCCTTCATTAGTTGTGGCATCCAGCCTAGTTCGCACCATTAAAAATTCGGGAAAGGTTAGCAAACATTCGTTTGCCCTGTATTTACACCTACTAGCGTAGTAAGTCCTTGAGCTTCGATGACGAACTTTAAACTTTGTGGTGAAATATATTTTTATAGTAAACATGACCCTATTTCTTTGAACTGTTTAATTATATAAATAAATGTTTGCAATATATTTTAAAAAAAACTTTTTTTATCAGTCAGTAATTTAGTAATCCCATTTATTCACTTAATTCTATTTAAAAATCTGTAAAAACTATCTTGAATATAATGTATAATACATTAAATGAAATATAAAATTTTATTTAATGTATTATAATCGTCAAAAAGGTATATAAAGTAGAAATGAGATTTGATTAGATCGTCTAAGTTAAATAATTCCTCTTTTTATATATAATATCTGCAAACAGTTTACTAAATCCACATCATCTATTCGACTTGGGGTTATTAATTTCGATATTTCGAAGTGTGTCACCTTTTTGGTATTGATTCTTTATAAAGACAACGTTAAATTACCTATGCCTCCGGTTGTCTCAAAGTAATAATTTAAATTCTGGATTTATAATTGTTAACAAAATTGTGAAAACAATATTTATGTTTGTTTATTTTTTCCTTCCCACATATTCCCGAATATTATCTAATTTTTAGGCTTAAACTATAATAATCCTTTAAATAGGAGATTAAATACATTTATAATTTTCTACAAAATGTTTGCCTGCTAAAATATTTAATTGTAAGTTTTTCTAACAGAAAATCATATTCTTTTACGTTAAGATATTTAACCAAAACGGAGTAACATTTATGCAATTTAAAATAATAATAGTCTGCATTGTTTTTTAAATAAATAAACGAAATTAAACATCAAGCGTATTATACGCGTTTTTCACCAAACATAATTAAGGACATGATGCCACAAATATTAATAATTTTTATTCACCAGATTTCAACGAATCGAAACTAAACTAAATTAAAACTATAGAAAATTCTTACTTATAATAGAGCAGCTATTATTCCTTCTTTTCTTGTGACTAGCTTTAACAAAGATAGAAATCTTGTTTATTTAAAAACATCCGACAATCTTAGAAAATCAAATTATATTATTTGATATATTTTATATCATTGCATTAGCTACATTTTGATTTAGTCTTTATGTTGCACCGTACAGGGAGTACAGTTATAAGTCAGCATTTCAAATTATAAGTCAGATAAAACTTTTCCAATTGATGTGCCATTTCAAATTAATCTCAGATTGAATAGATATATATAACTAAAAAAGTGTACACGAATATTGAATATTGCAAACACAATGCGAGTAACAAAGTTTGATTTTTTCCTTCGATACAATTTAATCTTTCTTTAGTTGGTAAAATGAACAAGTATTGTAGTGGTTATATGTAGAAAGAATGACTTATTGCTTCAAAGAACTGATTATGCTTTGTAAATTTTTATTTTTAAGACCGTTTTCGAATTCGCATGCACTTGTACTATTCCCTAACCAGTTTTAGTGTACTTTTGATAACACTTCAAATTCGACAGATAAAATAGTGCAATTGCAAAGTAAACTACGTGTATTTCCGATCGTCCTACGCACTATTCGGAGTTTTTAGGAGAACTTTTAGTGAGAAAAACATTTAAGTGCATGTGAATTCAAAAACGGCCTAAGAAATTTCGTAGTCAAAGTTAATATGATGGATTGAACATAGAACAGAAAGTTTATAATACGTGGTAATTCCTACTTATTTTGTATCTACACACATACAAATTTTCTATTAAAATATGTATTGCATGTTTAATTCACGGAAGCTTAAATGAGAAGCAATTAAGAAATCAAAGGAAGTAAAAATCATACCATTTGACTTCCATTGCAAATTCTGGAATAATAATATTAATAGTGAGAGAAAAAAAAATCGTTTGTAACCCTGAACTTTCTTATAAACTAACATAAATGAACTACTACTTATTCGATAAGACAACAAGTAGAAAAATGTGTCTAACAGTCTACATGTCATTTGATTATGCCGCTAGATAAGCATAGAACTTACACATATTATATTACATGCAAACAATGTCGTCGAGAAGGAATTACGTGAAAAATGCCTTGAAATACCGACTAATACAAATAGAATAATTAAAAGGTAAAATTTATTAATTTCATACAGTAATAAATACAAGCTAGTTCTAATATATTTAAAAGCAAATATAACTAACATGAAGCGGAAATATATAAGTTAAAAGCAAAAGTAAATTATATGTTGTAAATAAATATACGTTTTTTAAATTATTCAACATTTTTTTATTTACCCATCAAATCTATATACAAGACAGAGTGGACAATTGTTTTGTATTTTGTTTGCCAAATTTAAATATCGATACTTTAACATTTTCATTGACAAATTTAACGCTCACCGCGTTGTTCGCATCACTGGTAAATGCCTAGGAGAATTAAAATATGAGATAAATTATATAAAAACTATTAAATATTTATTGTATATTAAGTATTTTTTAATTTTGGGCGCTCTTAAAATAATAATAATAATAATGATTTATTTCAAATATGTACACAAGACCAAAACTATTATAATAGTACAATAAACTGGATAAAGAACTACATATGATTACAAATAATAAAACAAAGCAAGAACTAAGTTACTATAGTTAAAGTGAGAAGAGAAGAGGGTCTATATCATAAATAGGCAAAAATATTATTTTTGTCAATATTTACCATGATTATAACCAATACAATAGAAATTACATTTTGTTTTCTGTAATTTATGATTATATAAATATTAAAAAGAATAATTAAATTATTTAAATATTTGGTAATATTCGATAATACATTTTTCATTACCTAAGTAATCGGTAATTCATGGGCAATTCATGTTCATTATATGTACGTTATGTGCTCGTCACAACATATTTGTATGTGCAAACATCTTGCATGTGACTTACATATATGTGCTTTTTAACATAATTAAAATAAGATATCGCTCCTATAACACGGTAGATAGATTCCTAGAAAATGCCGTGTTGTATGAAACCGTATTATGTGAGATTAGGAGCTAGTAGATAATGGGGGGATGCGTTCCGAAAACCTTTTAAAACCGAATTTTCTTTTTTAAATTCAACAAAATAAAAAAAATACAAACATAAATAAAACAAAACATGTAAGTAAACAAACATTTTCTTTTTCCATTTAATTCAAAAACGTTTTAAACTATTTCTTCAGGGGCGAGAGCGTTTTTCGATCAAACGATATCATCACTTTCTGAACCCATTTTCTTCTCTAGAATTTTGTACATCATCTTCACAATCTTTTAGTCTGCTTGCTAGTCCTTACAAGGTCGTTGTAAATTTCATTGTATACAAATCGTGTTACTTAGTATTATAAGAGGATTTCCGTAATTTCATTACCGTATTAGAATGAGACCGTGTTGTAGGTTGCCGTGCTATACAATACGCAATTTCCTAGTCGTGCTGTAGGAAACCGTGCTATAGGATGGATACCTCTAATTATATCATATGTTACGTAAAAACGCTATACGTGCTTCGTAACATATCATATATCACACGTTAATGGGTATCACTGACTATTAAAAAATAGTTGAGTATTTTCAGATTTCTGACCAATGAATTACCGATTTTGTTTCGAGGACAAATTACACTAGTTTACACGATTTATGTTCTCTTAAAAAATTTACTAAGTATGTTATTATTAAGATTCCCTGATTTCGAAAAAAAAAAAAAAATTCGTCACATTTTAAAGAAAAATTGGGTTAAACATTTAAAAAACCTGTATTTTAGCCATTATTAGAATTCTATTTTAAAAATAAAGAGATGTCGTAGTGGTCTTACACGTAGTTCAAATGAAAGCTTAAATTCTATACTATTATTAAAAAAGATCAGTTAAATAAAACCTTTTTCAAGGTTTGTTGTGGAGACAAGATTTTCATTAGAGTTCCAGTCATACATACCAGTGGTTCATTTAATTTAATTTATATGGCAGAGGGAAGATTCATGAAAAACGTGTTTCCTGAATAAATCTTAATAAAATTTACTAATAACATATTATAAAGCTATAGTTTTCAAATTCAAACTTTGATTTGACTTACGTTTCGAGCTTCTACGAAATTTCGTTGTTTTTAAAATTTTTTCCAAAAATGGCTAAAATGTTTATTTTCATTTTTTAACCCTATTTTTCTCGAAAGCTTAACGTGATGGGAAAATAAAACCATTTTTACATTACTGATTAGTTTTCATTAAGGGGGTATTCTAGTGTAGAGGCACGAATTTCGGCCGTTTTTTCAAGTTTCGTAAAAAAATAACAAAAAATATTTTTATTATCCATTTTTTTCTTATTTGCTTATTGATATTTTAAGAACACATAAAAATTAAATGAAAAAAAAAAAACCAAAAATTCCAGAAGTTATCGGCTGGCTGAGTGGGGGATCCAAAAAAAAGGGGGTGTGACGGCGGTAAAAATTACAACCGTTCTAGTTAACTGAAACAAAAAAATCCAACGGATTCTTAATTAGTAATGTTGTCGCTATCGCAACAACCTCAAAAAGGTAAAAAAAAGTTTTTTTTTTCACAAAATGGCGGCCGGTTGAAAAAAAAATTTTTTTTTGCGATTTTTTCAACAGTTTTAAATTTTTTTAAAATATTTAAAATCAACATTTTCAAATTTTTTGAGGTTGTTACGATAGAGGGATATATAAAGAACGTTCACACCAAATTTCAAGTAAATCGGTTTAGTAGATCTCGAGATATCCTTACCGCCAACTTGAAAAAAGTAGTTTCGAGAAAAACACGTTTAAAGTTTAGAGTAAAGTTTCAAGCAGTTGCGCTCATACAACTGTACGGTATACTTAAATATTTTTAATAGGCGATCCCTGCTCCATACAAGGGACCTTCCTCCCGTTCAAAATCTTCAATATATAGGTATAAAATACAAAAGAAGTTTCATGGGGGAATTTATCCGCAGGTACTCGGGCCGCGCCTACCGTGTATTGTTCAATTCATTCCGGTCGGACCAGTTTGGTTGTTGCTTCACCAAAATCGGTATAACTCGGTAAATAATTGAAATTTTGAAAAATCCCTTTGAGGGCATATTCTTGAATATTTAAACTTTATAAATGTGGGAAAAAAAAGTTTTCGATTTTTTCGAATTTCTACACTAGAATACCCCCTTGAAGGAAAAAATTACATTTCGTATGAATTCGTAATTTTTTTAATAGTTGATAATCGCAATGATATAAAATGTAAAGAAAATGTTTACGATTTGAAAAATCGAAAACGAAATATAATTCTTTTTTCCGAGTTCTGATCTGTTTAATGTAATCTGCGTAGCACTGGGAGGAGATTAAGTTATCAAATTCAAAATGTTCGTCAATGAGTGAGTCTCTTGAAAGCGCTGAAGGATGAAGTGTGATGCAAAACAGACGCAGGCACGGGAGTTTAATACTTTTCGCTGCCTAGTGGACTACGTAAATTTTAAGAAGCTTATAGGTACAGAGGTTCACCCCCCTGACTACTTCAAAGAAGAAGACAAGCGCTCTACGATACAGATAAACGCTCAATGTCTGTTCTAGGAGTGAGTTTCTATGATGAGATATGTATATGATCGAACTGGCGAAGGCCTTAAATGAATCAGATACAATTATTAAAAGCAATGTCCAATCATTTGGCGCAGCTAACTTGGGAAAAATTAGGCTATCGTAAGTGAAGAGGCGTTTGACTAGTTTGAGGTAAGTACCGGTTGGTTGGATACCCGCCAACAGCCTCAGCCTCTAAAGTTCAGACTATACCTTTTTCAAGATTACAGAGGCTGGACCGCAACAGAATATATCGGAACTAAGTACAATTTTACAATATTTAATCCTAGATAACTAAACTGTCGTCTAATAGACTACCGATTCTTCCCAGTTTTGTGATTTCGAGATGTGCCCGTAATGCTCACACAATCTCACCTTCGTGACTATGTTGTAAAATGACCATCCGAAGGTAATAAACGCGAATGTTCACTTGTTACTTACTAAAAGTATATCAAACAAACGGAAAATTTATATATTCTCATTTCTTTCCATCTAAGAAATGTAGAATAACAAAATACTGCAACTAGGCTATTTATGGAGAGCACACTTTTAGCTTTGATTCTACCAAAATTACATACGTCAATGTTTTGCACTTTTCTACTTTTTAATTAAAATATAATAATACTTCTCTTAACGCATTCGAGACGGGTAGCACACCGTGTGTACAATATTCGATTGCCATTATTAGTCACTGCGGATAGAACAGCCGTCGAGATAAGACGGTTTAAAATAATAATGATTTTAAAAGTGTGTAAACATAAAATATGGTATTGGTTTCAATTTAGTCCCTAAAATGAGTGATCCAAAGCCAGGATCACCAGGAATAGTCAATATAAGCAATATGGCAAAAACAAAAGTTCAGCTCCTGGGGATGGTCTATTCTATGGGATCTAAATAAAAATATCATGTTTTCAATTCATAGCCTATAAGGCGAATGAGTGACACTGACTTAAATTTAGTTATAAAGGGTTAAATAGGAACAGCGAAATGATGTGGGGGAGATCTAAGAGCATGGGGCGCAATGAATGAAATTAGAAGAAAAATCAAACCCAATGGAATGGGTGTACTTGTCTTAAACAGTCTTGCCTCAAATTGCAACACCGAAATGATCTTTTATTTATAATAAAATAAAAATATCCGTATAACTTTCAGATGTATCAAACAAATTTATTACATTATGAACAATTTAAATGATTTACAATTTCTGTTACAATTGTTGACATCTTTCAATAAAAGAGTGAAAATAAAAATGATTTGGAATTAAAAACAAAAAAATACGTATAAAATAAAAAAAAAAAAACAAATAATCAAAAAATTGCAATCAAATTATGTACCAGTGCTACCGAATGAAAAAGTGTTTAAAATTCCACTTATCATTGCCCAAACTGTCCAGAAAAAACCAATTAGCAGAAATAAAAATGATGGTAAAATATAAATAAAAATCTGCTAAAAAATACTAGTCTTTTCGAAGGATCTTAAAGTTTGGACTTAACAGCAGCACTGGTGGCTAATTGTCAGGAGGAAATCTCGAGACCCATTGTTACTGGAGATGTACTGCTCGTTAAATTCTTGCTAACGTCGTTTCCAAATGCCTCGTAGCGAATGGTCATTGAGTTTGAGTTACCTGGCTCCAGGACATAACCCAGCGATTCATAGAATTTAATCAGTTTATCTTTACAATCCAGAGACATCTTATAACATCCAAGTTGCTGAGCCAAAAGGGTAACAGTCACAACAATTCTTTTAAAAAATATATGCATATTATTCGAATTGAATGGGAGAAATATTATTTGGTTTCTTTCTTACAGTTTTCCTAGTTGTTTGCCTCTATAGGTGTTGTTCACGACGACATCTTCCAGACGACCTCGCTGCAGATAATTAGCACAAAATCACCGACCATGAGAATTTTGAATTCTTTTATTAAACATAAAACACTTACCACACCGCAGCCGTGGATAAATTTATGTTCGATCACTAGTGTTGCCGCACCGATTATTTTATTAATCCTGGTATCCTCTATCACTGTCACATAATAGTCGCCCGAAGCTCTCATTTGAGCGAAGCGACCTGAAATGAAATTTACCTATAAAATACACCATCGTAATAGTGCAAAAACCAAAAAAACAAAACATACTCAGGAATTGAGATTTAGTAACTTCACCCACGGAAGTAAGTTGAGATAACAATTGCAAGAAACCACGCTCATAGTCTCCATCCTGTAGAGGACGAACCTTAAGCCAGGTCTCTCCCGGAGTTGCAGCTGATATGAAAGGATCAAATTTTGCCGGGCTCTTGTGAAAATCCAATTTCAACAGCAGACTAGCATCATATAATGCTAGCTCGTTCTGCAAAATTTATTATTATTATTATTATCTTACTAAGAAACAATTTTACACATTGAAGAGAGAGTAGCATATGCAAGAGACCTCAAAAAAATGCCACATACCCGGTTAAATATAACCATAGTGCCCCCGAACTGACTAAACTCGATTTCGATAATGTTGGCTGAGTGAATGTAAACCGACTGATCTATAGAAATCAATTCGAAATGTGAAAGGCGTGAAGAAAATTAAACGAGCCACAATACCCACAAGAAGGTGGGACCCGACAGGTTCTGCACATAAACGACACGCAGCAAGCAACCTTGACTCTAGTAGACGCCTGAACGAGTTCCTCTCTTGGGTACCCCAAGCTCAAAAGCTGCCTCACTGATACCTGCTTATTTATATTAGATTTTTGGTGGCGGTACGGTTGGTTTAAGATGTCAAGCTACTTTAAAAGTGAAAGTAAGAATTCTTTTGTTTTAACATCAACTAGAAAAATTGTTTAGATTATTTAAATGTATGTTTTTAATAGGCCTTGTCTAGGCCTATGAATGCATTCCATAACTAAAAGAGTAACAAGAAAAATTTAGATGCTCATCTAACCTATTTTTAGAAACAGAATATATATACATATATTCATTTCCTTGTTTTTCACTTTATTCCTACCACAAGGTCCAATTCCAACTTATCAAATTTTCCTTATTTACAAATTTTAAAAATCAAGGAAAACGATTCTATCTCGGCCTTCTTGTATTTGTTTCTCTAGTTAGCTCAGGACACATTAGTTAAAGCAAATAAATAAGGATAGTATAAAGATATTACATGCAAATCAGGTTCCGTACCTGGTTTGGTTACTTTTTCAAGTAGTGGCGTTTTATTAGGAATTTCTGGACAATTATAATTCGTACTAGGAAATAGCAGTTATTTAGGACGAACTTTTAACAATTTTTCAGTTCTGCAGCCCTGTTTTACTACAGGTAAAAAGTATTTATAAAAGATGTTTGTAAATTATCTCTATAGAGCTAATGTTTTTGCTGATAATAACGTGGTTTAGGGTAATTAAATAGACAAATGCAAAGAATCCGGGACAAATTCGATTTTTCTACTATTTTAAAAATTTCTTCAGTTCTGCAGCCTTCTTTCACTATAGCTAAAAAATTTATTTTTGTAAATTATCTCTATAGAGCTAATTTTTGCTGATAATAACATGGTTTAGGGTAACTAAATATAGAAATTAAAAAAATCCGGGATAAATTCAATTTTTTTTTACCATTCTTAACACTTTTTCAATTCCGCAGCTGTTTTGCCATAGGTAAAAAAATGATTTTCGTAAATTCGGCATATAGAACTGTTTTTTTTTTTTTTGCGGATAATAATTTAAACATTTTTAATAGACAAATGCTAAAAATTCTGGATAAGAGTAACCTTGAGCAATTAACATGCAAGTGCAATCTTCCACACTTCCGTATCAATAAAATAAGGTAATGATATGAAGCAGATATGATACGTAATCAAACGTGGAAATTACATGCTCGGTATTCCATGCGTACTAGGAAATATCTTAAAATTAAATACTAGTAACTAGAAGTTAGGATTTAAAGAAAAAAAATATGTGATAGTTGTGAAAGATCTTGATACTTACATCACAATTTTTAAGTCCCCTCATAATCCCAGATGTTTTTCACCACACTTCTCATAACAAATATTGCACTTTTTAAAGTAAAACAAACAGACACCCCCTCACAGCCTCGCTAAAAAATGCTTCCCGACTGCCATGTCAACTGAAGCAATCAGCTGAGCGTACAACAAAAATATGTCAACAAACTCCGTTCGTTCATTTGCCAATAAACGCTCATCAGACTTATGAAGTTAGCGAAAAAAATTTGAAAGAAATAATTTCTTTTCTACCATGGCTTAAACAATTCCTCTTTACTTGCGGACAAAGTCCCCGACTTTATTTTCATTTGCGGAATTTACGTTTTCGAGATATAGCGCATGGAAAAATCGAAACTTTCCCGCTGCGCTAAATTCATTTTTCACTTTTTCTCCGTGGAGAAAGCCTGTAGAATAATTTTCCAAACGGCATTGAATTCATCTTTACTTGCGGAATCTGGGGAAATTATAAAAATAGTAAAAACTTAAGAAAAACTATTGAATTAATATGAAAAACCAAACGGCAAAGTGAACCTTGTACTGCAGCTTGCGGTTTAAAAATATTTAAAAACACGGCCTTAAAAATATTTATTTTATTCAGTTATTTTTGAAAATATTCATTATACATACTATGATGATAGTGGTGGTTTAATTAAACCAAAAAATTCAAATTCAAACATCCAATGTTTTTATAAACAAAGCAGACAGAACCTAAAAGTTATCTTGGAATATAGCTGAGAATTTAAAGTTGTTCTATAGGACCAGCTTTGTGCACTCTGAGATCTGCTACAAGGGTAACTACCTGAAAATTTGCAAAGTGATTCTGATGAAGTTATCTGTAAGCTGTACGGCAGTTAATGCTTTTATTCATCTGAATTTTAAGATACTACAAATTATTGTTCAAATTCTCTGTTTCATCTTGCATCATCACACGTCCCTGAAATAATCTAGTTTTTGTTCAATAATACTGAAAAATTATTGGCAACTATAGCAGTTTTATATATGAACCTAAAGACTCTTATTTGCAAACTATTCAGGTAAGATTATATCGTACTTAGGAAAAATTTGCTCGGTTTTACCATTTTTTAATTAATGCACATTGTATTAAAAATATCAATTCTTACATCACCCCAAAGAAGTAAATGTGATGTTTTACTTGGTAATTTGGTGGGATCAGACTGGATTACGCAAGAAGTTAACAATATTGGGACCTACATACAAGTTGTGGCTCATTTGAAATTGGCAATGGTCATGGAGAGATGAAAAGAAAATTCAGCTGTAGTTGTTAATTTACCTGTTATCTGGAGTACTCTAGTTATAGATAAATTTATTCATTGAACTTCAAATTCCATATTACGTCAAAATATTTCACATCTCTGAATATTGAAACTTTTCAGTGAATGAAAAAAACTAATTATTTTCTAAAGTATAATATTTAAAAAAAAAATATTTTTGAGTCACATTTTGTCGACACTAGAACAAATACCAGAGATATTTCCTTTTCGAACATAATACGTACAGGGAAGCATTTAGGACACATAGATATGAAAAAACTTATTTGTCGAAATATGCCCTTTTCGAAATTGCATATTCAATTAAGAACAAAATTAATATTATGAAAATTGAAGGAGGACCATATTCCAGCAAAATAATGGCTAAATTCCACCTACGAACACTGCGAATGACGGAGAAGTTGAAGAGTAATTTCAGCATGTTTTGAACTTTGATGAAGATCGAAATAATGATGAATTCATTGAAATACAAAATCCTTCATCCGGTATCTACAGAACTTTCTCTTCGTAGAAATTATTTTTTATTTAAAATTTTAAATAATTACATGACACCAACAGAAATTTCTTTTCGAATCGCTTCATCGTACATCATAGTACACAAAATTCTGTAATGCATTAAACGACTAAAACTGTTTAACGAACTATCGGAATACTTTGCAATCGGCTACAAAAAAGATAGTATAAGTGAAAAAGGAGAAAGAAACGAGTATATGCCTTTAATATACCAATTTCATATTAAACACAAAATCTATCTTCCAATTTTATACGTTCAATTGATGGGGGGGTAGAAAATATTGATAGGAAATAAACAATTCAAAAATATTTATTTACCAACATTCACGTTGCTACAATGTACTTATCCTGTTTGTACATTTCATAAGCGAACGTTTCTACGTGCGTAGGATCGAATTCTAGTCCAATGTAATCAAATTCTAAATGAAAAGGTCCATCGTAACCTCCCTTAGCTCCCGCGGAGAACCCAATGTGGGTCACTCTATCCAGGACTATAGGATGCTGTTTATCCTGAACTCGGCCTTTTGATGAGAAGAAGAATTTCGAAAAAGGAATCTAAAGCATAAAAATGGTCTATAAATGAAAATGTGCACTCTTTTTCTTTTCAAAAAGATTAACCTTTGCAATTTGCCAATGGGGGCCACCTCTGGTGTATAAAACAAAATGATAAGTATCATTCCAGAGCAAATCAAAATAGCCTTCGGTGTGTAAGTTTATTAAGTAGGATCGTCCATCGCCCCTTACTTTAAGGACAATTGTGTTGTACGGCGTCCAGTCGTAAGTAGATTCTCTTTTAAATGATTTCTAGTTAAAAATGAAAACCTCTTCAAGAGTTATTAGAGAAGAATATACTCGAGGAGACTTACCCGAACTCGTTTTGTGCGCATATTTGCGTAGCCAGTTCTCTTGATTTTCCCGTCTTTAAGCACCTTCGAGCTCACGTTACCATGGAATACTCCATAACCAGATTCACTAATCTCTAGCTTGGCTGTGCTGTTGCCCTCGTTGTGGTCACTATCCGTTGTAACGACCCATTTGTCCAAAATGCTTTTGTTGTCAAACTTCCAAACGATATCAACCTCTCCTAGAATAATGGGAGAAAACATCAATTTATTCGGATGGAATGAGAAGTGCATGCTGCAACCCACCTGGCCGATAAACGAGAACAGGATCACCTTCAAATTTCTCTTTTAATTCCTCTTTCCATAGTGAAATTTCTTCCTTTAGCTCTTTGAGCCCATCTAGGATCAGCTGTTTCTTCGTAACCGGCTGAAGTCCGCCACTGTAACCGCTTTTCTTATCTCGTTCCCAGAACGTTTCTTTCACAGCAGTCGTGTGAATTCCTCTCGTTAAATATTTCGCCAATTCCAACGACTTGCTTCCTTGGCTTGACAGTAAAAATTGCAGCGATCTCTGCATACTGCCGATAGCATAGTTAAAAATATTGACAGCTGTCTGCGCAATCATATGGTGCGAAGTACTCGTATCGGCCACCAGGCGCCTCAACTTTGGGCGGGAAGAATGAGTTCGGTTCACGCATGACGACACTATCCTGCAAATTAATAAAATCAGTCATTTCAATAAATAATAATTTACGAAACAACGGCCCTGTTCACGTAAGTTTGCAAATTTAACACCGACAAAATATCATTGGTTTCTTTACTAACTGTTTGTAGAAAAGAAAGTGTTATTAATTTTGTCCGCGTTAATAGGTCTGTCTGGTAACCTTTGGATAAAAATTTCTTGAGTAAAAATCTGGTAAAAAGTTTCATATGGTAGAAGAGATGAAAATCCAAAGTTACCAGACGACCAGGTAAAAATTGGGTACACCTTCAAAATCTTACTTATGTATGTAAATTGTCAAACGTGATCAAGATGTTAGAGAGAAAACTTGTGGATTTATTTAATATTTTCGAAGATTTTGAAATATGTTTTTTATTTATTTAAACAATTTTTCAATAACTTCTTCTTCTATCTGAATCACAATGCAAAATTTAAACACGCAAATGACACATTACACAGTGACAAGCAGTCGGTGATTTTACCCAAATTTACTCCGCAGCGTGGGTAAAATCTGGGAAAATTGTGTAAGAGGAGAAGTGCTGTCAAGAGCTCAATTTTTCCCCTCCGTGAGGTTAACAGACACTTTCAGGTAAAAATTTTACCCGTGGGTAAAAAATTTATAGTTACCAGACAGACCTAATGAGCTTGCCAACCCCTTAAACATGTTTGCCAAAAAAAGTGCTTGGGGCCACGTTGGAGCATGAAAATAAGATTGCTCCTATAAGTACACATATTGGGCTATTACGTGGTATACATAAGACGCATGGCATTCGTGAGCATTTTTTTGTAGATCAGTTCACATTGATTAACGAGGGTCAGCTTTAATTTTTTTAACGATAATTGGACACCTTGTCGGCGTCACCCTGCAAATTTGTTTTACCTTTTTACTGGACTATTGGAAAGACCAATGTCTATACTTTCATTTGATATGCTGGTTGCCACCCTTTCTGCAAGTATACTTAGAAAAAACCACCTTAATCGTACAGACAAATTAACTACATCAAAATGAAATGTGTTCATAATTTCGCAGACTGCTTCTGCGAACTAGTTCCATGTATAAGAGGAAACGTTCCATAATTCTCCTTTGGAACTATTTTGTGCAATCCTAGCTCAAATTAAGCTCAACCTGGTATTTTAGCTCTGCCAAATGTGTTTTTATTCGAAAAACATAAACATCTCTCGAAATTAGGAGGTTAGTAAAGAAGAAGATCTAATTATTTAGCAATTTTATTATAATTGACAATTTTTTTTGTTATTTGAATTATTTAAGAGATAAAGAAACTTCTACTAATTAACTTAACTTTTAAATTCGGCTTCTATTTTTTTTCTAGTCTCATTTTGTTTGGAACATTTTACGCTTAAGACTCTTTTGTGTTTCTTTGTTGCAAGGAAATTATCAACGACGTGGGGCGATGTTTTAGTATAACCCTTTGAAATAAATTCAAACCAATTGAGAAATTTAGTTAATTATATTTTATTTGATATTTTTATCTATAAACAACGTATTTTTCAATTTTCGAACTAAATGCTTTATAAACTAGCGCCACTCATGAGTTCACATAAAAATTAGAAGTGAATGTGAGTAGGCTTCCGGTTACGTTTGTTCTTTTTACAGTCCACTGTTGTTTAATGGCGGACGTGCTTTCTCGTTCGTGTTAAATTTTGAAGGATTTAAGTGGATTTATAGAGTAGAAATGGTATGTAATTCAATAAATGTTTAATACTTTTCATTGTTCAACTCAAAACAGTGAAGTGCTTCCCATAAACATGCAAATTGTGAAAGTTTTGATCCGCCACATGTTCCTGCTTTGAGGCATGGCCATGTGTCAAAATAATGAGTTTCGCCTTTCTAAGAAAAATTACTTTTGTGCAAAAACTTCAATTTCTTTTAATTGGATAATTTAAATGGATGTTTTCTTTTCTTCGTAGAGTTTATCTGCTTCAAGACCTTTGGTCTCCGTTTATTCGGAAAAAAATGAGCCAATAAAGGACAACACAGTTTGCTTGCCCTACGTCTTCAAGGCACCAATCAGGCCCGATGTCGTCAATGAAATCCATCAATTGATGAGGCGTAACCGGCGCCAGGCTTACGCCGTTAGCGAGCAAGCTGGTAAATAAATTTACGTCATACGAGCGCCGGAGCATATTCCTAACCTATAAACACTTTTAGGCCATCAAACTTCTGCTGAGTCGTGGGGAACTGGTCGCGCTGTTGCCCGTATTCCAAGGGTTCGTGGTGGTGGTACCCATCGTTCCGGTCAGGGTGCTTTCGGAAATATGTGCCGTGGAGGACGCATGTTTGCCCCAACTAAGCCGTGGAGAAGGTGGCACCGCAAGATCAATGTAAACCAACGCCGCTACGCTTTGGTTTCTGCTATTGCTGCCTCCGGAGTTCCAGCTCTGGTCCAGTCTAAGGGACATGTAATTGATGGAGTCTCTGAATTCCCTTTGGTTGTTGCCGATGATGTTCAGAAGCTTCAGAAGACCAAGCAGGCGGTCATCTTTTTGAGGAGGATGAAAATCTGGGCTGACATTCAAAAGGTATGTAGGGGAAGGTGACTTTTTTTTATTGCAAAACAGTATATCGCTAGCTTTGCTCTTTTAGTAGCTAAGTTTTTGTACTGGATTGCATAAAGTAATCTTGTTCTGCCAGGCGTTCCACATTTGAATAATTTATTTTTGAATGGGGGTGCAAATGAACACACAAGTTTTCATATGATTTCTACTTATAGCATTTTTAAAAGATTAATTCTCTCATCCACAAAAACTTGCAGGGAATTTTCAGTGCAAGTCAAGTAGAAGTCAAAAGTCGATAAAAGTTTCACTTGTGTCGTCGACTACAACGATAATGAAAGACAATGGGCACGTCTATCATTTCCGTGATCCTTTGATTTGATAACCGATTTTAAAGCATTTTGTCCTTGTCCTCTGCCAAGGGAAAAATAATGTAAACAAACTATCTTGCATAGTTTTCGAGATGTAGATATAAATTATATTTTGTCTCTTCAGATTCGAGGATTTTCCATTTACACAGTGCCTATTTACTGAAGACTCCTTATGTTATTTATTCTGTGAAAAAGTCCTCTGAGCTTGAACTACATCGGAAAAAATGTAAATTCCTAAAACAGTATTAAAAGAAATTCCTACGCTCGCGTAGACTTGGATGGGAAATACCACTTTTATAGCGAAATAATATAAAGTAGAGTAAACTATAGGGCATACTATTATTTCTTATTAGTTATATGTAATTGAAATGAAGCTTAAAATAAAAAATCATAGTGTTGCCGATGTTATAGTAATAGCGCGTATTTTTAATGCTAGAAATATTTCCTATATTCTCAATGTTAAAAAGCAGAATTTTAAATCTTGAATATTGTATAGGTCTACAAGTCCCAGCGATTCCGTGCTGGACGTGGAAAAATGCGTAATCGTCGTCGCATTCAACGTTGTGGACCATTGATTGTCTACTACAAGGATGAGGGTCTACGTAAAGCTTTCAGAAATATTCCTGGAATCGAAACCATGAACGTTAATAAAATGAATTTGTTGAAATTGGCCCCTGGTGGTCATGTTGGACGTTTCATTATCTGGACTGAATCAGCATTTAAACGCCTCAATGAATTGTTCGGATCCTGGAAGGCACCAGCTGTACTCAAGAAGGGCTACAACTTGCCCCAGCCCAAGATGGCAAATACTGATTTGACACGATTGTTAAAATCTGAGGAAATTAGGAAAGTTTTACGTGATCCTAAAAAGAAGATCTTCCGTAGGGTTCGCCGCCTCAATCCATTGTCCAACACTCGAGCTCTTATCAAGCTCAATCCATACGCAGAAGTTGTTAAACGTCGGGCTCTATTGGCTGCTGAAAAGAGGCGAGTTGCCCGCGCTTTGGAAACTGCTAAACGCAGGAAAATTGAATTGCCGGCTAAACATTTCGCTGTACGCGCTACTAAAGCCGCTGAGGCTCGTAAAAAGCTCTTGTCGAAGATCTTAGCTGAAAGGAAAAAGAAGGCGCAAGCAAAGAAAGCAGCAGCAAAGGCAGCAGCTAAAGCGGCACCAGAAGCAGCAAAGACGGCACCAGCAACAGCTAAAACATCAGCAAAAACAGAAGCTAAAAAAGTAGCAACCGCGCCGAAAAAGTAATTTGTTATTAAACAAATTTTTATTAAATAAACAACTATAATAATACAATATATTTTCAATTCAAATACTTCCAACCCCTCATTATTTCCCCTACTTTGAAGAGCGGGTCCGAGAATTATCTTAATTCACTTAATGCTGGCTAATCAGGCAGTACATACGGTCAGAAAAGGTGTTTACATACATAAATATATATATATATATATGAGTGAGCCGGTCACCCAGTTAACTCTAGAGGCGTTCATTAACCAGCAGCGAAGCCCCCAGAGCTTCATTCTTATTCGTTGTTCGTCTCTTTCCGCAGTCACGCCACAGTGTTCTTGATTAAAGTACAATCTTCCGAGATTCGGTGAGCGACGCGGCGTAGATTTAAAAAGAATTAAATTTTCCAATTCAAGATAAAAATTGGAGGCAGGCGCGAATAGTGAGAGTGCGAATGATCCCGACATCGGTTGGCAAGGCCAATAATACAATAGTACGCGACGGCGTCATACCATAGTCGCGCGTCTTCCTTAGAGCAAGGCGGTCTCGGTTTTTATAAGTGAATGAAAGAAGAAATGGATCTGTGCGATTCGATAATCGTTAATTTAGGAAATTTCCTGAATATAATGCTCGGTTTCTCGATGTTGGGCATCATAGAAGCACTGTCGGCAGTTGGAATTGTTTTCTATTTGTGCACGAGGACAAGGTGAGTGCATCATTGCAAAGTTCAAAAGCTTTGAACCTTGCCTTCTCTAATATCGCGAGCTACTTAAACTTTTGTTGGGGCAAATTCGCTCTTGTTTTTCTTTATTACCCTGAAAGACTATCACTTATCAGTGCAACTATTAAGCTTTCCAATATTGCCCCCTTGTAGTGCATGCTATGCTAATCATTTGAAATCGCACAAGTTAGAGAGGGGCGCCGTGACAAAAGAATCGCATTTGTAAAAATTCCAAGACCTTAGGAACCGTTGAAAGTTGAATAACCCTCGGTTCAAATGAATGAAGTTCACGTGCACAAAACACGCAGGGCTAACATGTAAAATTTCCTTCTTTCGATATTTGAACGCTCAGAAAAGTTGATTTTAATTTGATCTGTTAATAAAATAATATTTTTTTTTCCCATACGTCACAAGCGATAAGATTTTTATATTGTTGGCAATAATGAAATTAGCTACTTTAAAATAATGATGATAAAGAAAGATTCTTGCTGAACTAGGATTTCTGTTTTGTTTTTGGATCTTATTGCATTGTGCAACGCTAATTCAACTTATTTCAGCTTAATTACGACTGCATGAATAGTCATGAACCATTAAATTTATCATTTTTATTACTCGTATGGTAATCTATTTATGAGAGAACTTTCCAATAAATAATCTTGAATTTGAATTATTGGTATGCTAGGCTGATTTTTTAACATTATTTTCTATTTATAATAAATATTAGACATTTTTAAAACAGAAACATTATTTTGTTTGGGAACACACACTAATTTTAAAAATTCCTTATCTTTTTTACAAACCACACTAATAGTATAAAGACCGTAAACTATTAAAAAATTAGATACAATTTTACTGTATTACTTAAATATCTACATACTTTTTGAAAATGATTTTTCTCTAAATTTTTAAATCATACTACCCGTCTTAAAATTTGAAAATAAATATATACAAATATGTTTAATAGAATGTAAGCTAAGTATGCATTTCTTGTAAATTTCAAGGTATTCTTAAATTTAGTTTTATAAGCTGTTTAATAACCATAAAAAAAAATTTAATCGTAAGTGTTGAACTAAAAAAATTTTTCATTGTCTGAACATCTTCAACTTCTTCAACCATTATCACTCTCGAAACCGACAGCTGTACTGTCAGATAAAGTCCCGGCTTTTAAACCCTAGTATACTAGAAAATGCGTGTCTTTTGCAGCCTCACAGCTGAACGCATTTTTCCACTCATGATGATTGTTCGTTATAAAGTGATCTTTGGAATTTAACTGATACTGATAGCTGAGCCTTTTTTTTTAGCTTTATTTCATGACAAATCACTTGAGCGAGATATGAAGAAAAGAAAAGAAAAGCTAAGTAGAGTACGCAGGTAAGGAGTTGAGAGATTCAAGACAGATTAACAAAAAATAACAAAATTGATTATTTTCTTGAACTTTGGACATATACTATCTCGGAATCATTAAGGCTTTGAATTGCGCAAAAATTGTTTATTCATCTATAACATTGCGATAATTATGGATCAATTCAAAAACAAAAATTTTATGGAAATTATATTTCATAAGAGATATTTGTTGTTTACACTTTTTATGCATACATCTATAACAAAATGGATTTGTAATGATTACGTCAAACTATAGGTCATATTCAGTACCGGAAATTAATAATATAACAGATTTTTCATTTTTTGACTTTGATACCCTTGTACAAAAGAAATAAATCTAGAATCGTGATACGCGTCAGCCGTTATGAAAATCTTCTTTTATTTAAAATAACTTAAGAAAATTATTCACATTAATTTCTTCCACAATTTCTTTAAAGCAAACGTAATCTTTACATAACAATATAACGCGAAAAATTATAGTAATAAAATATAACTACCGTCTTCGAGTCATTTAATTTACTTATCAACACTGAGAACAACTGCAAAGATAAAGCATTAGTTTATCACAAACCCTAGCAAATGAAAATAGCTGGAACAAATAGAATTTTAAGCGACCCCTAATCGTCAAGTGTTTTTAATGTAAGGAAAAATTTGCATTCCAAAACATATCGTAACAGAAAAAATATATAAAAATGTATACGGCGTACACAAAAACAAAGTCAAATATCAACTATTAAATCGTTTGCCTGGTTAAGTGAGTTCAATTTAAAAATATTAACATATGGCTTACAAAACCAAGGTTGTAAATAAAAGTAGTAGTAGTAGTGATGAAAACTATTACACCTTTTTACTTATCAACAGAGTAAAGACGTGCAAATGCAGAATTTTTACTCATATCGCACTTGAGCTTAAATATATAAACAAGTTGTTTCTAAAAACTATAATTTACGGAAGAAATTTGTAACGCCTTCTGCTTTGAACCAAGTAGAAATTTGTAGATGCTCCCCACTATTCTGCATAAAAGTTAAGAGCTCTTAACCTCTTAATTGTTTTAAACGATTACATACTTTAATTCAGAAGAATCATAAATTATAAGAAATCAGAGTGTTGCTAACATCTCTTAAATGATGCGATAGAGAATATAAAGTCCTTTAAAATAATTGTTGATAGCAGTTAAGGGGTTAAAAGTTCTTAACTTTTATTATTTATTATCAAATTAGCTGGACTTTTGATATCATTAAAAGCCTCTTCAAATGATACCCCACATGCTAGGATTAAAATTTAAATTATGTATTGTTTGGGGTATCAAACTTTAGAATCAAAAATTCGTAAAAAAATTGCCACTAGTTTAATATAGAATTAAGTGACATATCTAGTTTCTATAGGAGTTTATTCGCTAATAAAACGAAAGTATTCCATTACGCCACTCTTTTGAGAAAAGTAAGATTAAGGGGCACCACGAGTGTGCAATTTTGGAAATTTTTGCTTTTCTTATTTCGATAGTTTTATACCTTTAAAAATAACATACTAAAATTTCAAGTGGGGGGACTTTGTTTTTTGGAGCCTTGGGAAATTGCGAATAACTCGCTGAACTTTAAATTTTTTCGTCCAAAAATTTTATCATGTATTTACTATATATCCACAAATATATTCTTAAAATATTAAAACATTCCATGCAGTAGTTGTATTTAAAAAAATTCCCAAAAATCACATTTTTTCAAGCGGTCACACTAATGGTGCCGCTTAAGATACAAACATTTTTAGAAGTTTAAATATTAAATGAATTCATCAATTACACAGGTCAACAACATTTTTCTCTCGGATACGTTACAGATCATTGCTATATGATTTTTTCCGTAGATTGCAAATCATTTAGAAATTTTCAAATATTTCTAAGATTTGTGCTTTCTTATTATTTAATCCTATTTTACGTGATTGTGAAAACCCGAGTTTTTATTCGTAATTGCAATCCCAAAAAGCCCTTTAAACAGCTAAAAAAGGGAAAAGTTCCAATTTTCAGATCTCTGTTATAAGTTTATAACCGGAGGTATCGTTTTACATCGTTTTGGAGTTTTGACAATAACGTGTTTAAATCTTCCATGCGAATCATCAGTGAAGTCGTATTTCTTGACAACTACTTTGTATATTTAAACAAAGTAGTCTAAGCTCTAAACAAAATTCATAACTGCCGAGTGCTTCTGAAAAGTTGGTTTTCTTTAAAGAAACAATAGTTTCAGTAGGTGTAACAGATAAATAATAATTATACAATTGTAGTTTGGGATTCAGTCTTCTAGTAGAAACCACCGACTGCTTTGAAATTTTTTTATTATTATTTTTGTGGAAGCGTAGCAAGGCAGATAGATAGATAGACAGATAGAAGATAGATAGAAGCTATATAGACAGGTAGATAGATACATACAGTTGCTGAAACTAATCGGCAATTATTTTGAAATGCATGCAGGTAATAAAATGCCTCAAATTGCTTTCAAAAGAAGACATAAGGAGGTTTTTTTTCATACATAAATTTATTATAACAATATTATTTTAATACATTTCTTTCCCATTTTTAAAATCGATAAATTTAATGATAAAATCGACGAAGTGTTTTGTCTCATGAATTTTTCTTTAATTTAATGATGAATGAGATATTTTATTTATAAATTCTCGCATAAAAACGATTGTTTTCGGGGAGGTGTTGCAACGCACGCATGGTACAGCTAGTATTAATTAAGACATTTTTGGATATCTTTTTTCTACGTAATTTAGCAGTCGTTTAAAAATCTGTATTTCTGTGCTTTCAACGTAACCCGAAGTGAGAAGTTTATTACACACGGAGCTATTTATTATGTTAATATTATTAATAATGTTGATTTAGGTTGATTAGCATTTCTGCCTTTTGATATAATTTGCTTAAACGTACCTTTTTGCAAACTTAATTTCGTTGCCTTTATAGATTAGGGGGAATTTATTTTTGTGCGCCCGACCGCCTTTTTGAAAAATAATTATTTTTGTTTTCTCTATATTCAACACAAGTTCATTAATTGTAAACTATTCTTGCATATATTTAACAATGATTTCTAAGTGTACGTAAGAAGATTCAATCTTCTATTTGATTCATATACAAGTTCTTATTCTTCTTCATTATTTTTTTAAGGACTTTTCAAAAAGTGTACAAATACAAATTTTTTACGATTTGACTTTTTGACCCATTTTTTTTTTCGAAAACGATAGAGTGATTAAACATTTTTTATTTCGAGTTGGTAATCTATAGAGAAAGTCCTATAGAAATGACCTATATTATAATTTTTTCGTTATGAAATCGACATCACGCTACCTCTAAATATTAAAATAAATTAATTGAAGATTATTCCCGTAATCAGGCACATGCTAATAAAATCTGGTGAAAATATAGTTTTTTAATAAATCCAGTATCAGTTAGCATGAGTTTATTTATAACGCATAAATTTCTAAAACTTTACGCTTATCAACCAGCAGCACGTGCCGGCGATGTTTATGCTCGTGCTTTCACCGCAGTCCCTGAGTCGTCGCCGATTGAATAAGCTTTTGTTTGTCAATGTTGTGTAAATTGTTTTGATGAGCCCATCATTAATTCACGACTACGCAAAGGTCAGCTCACTCACTCGGGGTGGCGACATGAATTTAAATTCACTTTTACCTTTTTTTCTTAATAAGTCGTTTATTGAACACTTCAAATGTTTGGTTGCATTTGTAAGCGTTTTGCTCGGTCATGGTCAACGAAACGAACTGTACCATTGCACTTTTATTTTTTTTTTGCAGGGCATCTTCGTATATTGGATATTGGATTCCTCACAGTCTCGATGACGCCTGTGTCCCACTGGAGTTTATTAATCGGAGCGGTCAATATATCACGTCGTTTTACTACAAGAATGAGGTAAATGAGAAGCAAAAACATATTTCTTAGACAGCCGTAACAAATTTAACGAACGCATACGAGAAAATTTTCGTTCACAATCGTGTACAGCTGAAAAAATTGTGGAACAATTGTGAACGTGTTGTATGGTCCGTTTTTTAATGATTCGCGGACTTGTGTTTATTTCTCACTTTGCGGGATGAATTTAGCCGTCTCGGAGTCGGAATTAAGTTAAATTATATTTCGAATCCCGGTGCGGAGAGTGAATTTAAGGACGGCGTGAAAATGATTGACGGAGTTTTTAAAGCTAGGGGCTGGTTTGAAGTAGGTTATGCATACGCCGCAAAATTCTCGTGGAATTGGCCGCTGACCGGGGGTATTTTTTGTTTTATCCCTTTCAGGACGTTAAGACGGACGCAGTGGTCAATCATGAGGTGCAGGATCTGCTCAGGGTAACGCAGCACGCCGGCAGGAAACCGTACAGCTCCGTCCTTGATTGGGGAATCTATTTTCCCTTCCTGGCGCAGTGTGTCAGGCTCAAGAAATATGTGTACCCGCAGGTAAGTGGGGCCTTGCTTTGGTCGAATCATCAATAAGAAGTGCCCTTTCAGGTATATGGATCCGTCCTGAAGGACATTCGATTGCAGCGAGCAATTAAGCAGGCAACTGAAGATGTTATTCGAGACAGCGGTGATTCTATCAAGCCGCCAAGTGAGCCCTTCTGCGATCTCGAGGAAACTGAATTGTATCAGAAGTTTCTGAAAAAACAAGAAAAAAGAGCCGTGCAAATACTCACCGACATGAGATCCAAAATCTCAGACTTACTTTTGCGGTTAACATCGTGGATATTGTACAAATTGTTGCCCTGCTTTCTCACCGGTGTCGTAACACACACAAAACAAATAAAAATGCTGCGTACAGCGACAGAAAAGGCTCCTGGCGTCCCCCTAATTTTCTTACCTCTGCACAGGAGCCACCTCGATTACATAATGGTCAGCTTTATTCTGCTGAACAACGACATCCGCAGTCCTATTGTGGCTGCGGGGAATAATTTACAGATACCCGTCTTCGGGTCATTGCTCAGGGGCCTAGGAGCATTTTTCATTAAGAGGAAAATTGATCCGACCGTAGGCAAAAAAGATGTACTCTATCGTGCAATACTTCATCTATACCTACAACACGCTCTGGAAGCAGGACACAATGTTGAATTTTTCATTGAAGGCGGTAGAACACGAACAGGAAAGCCCTGCATGCCTAAGGTAAGTTTTTATTGATCGTTTTGCATTTTTAACGCTTTTAAGCACGCATTTTCCAAGCCATCGAATTTTTATGAAAATTTTTATACTGGGGTTTTTGAGGTCTCTAGGAATTTAATATTCTATTTTTTTAAATTTAAAAGGGCGGATCTAATATGGTGGACATATATTTAGACATTTTTTTTTTTTTTTTTTAAATAATTCACTGGTGTTCAAAAAATTGAGCACAGCAAAGTATTTAATAAACTGGTAGTAAAAAAGAAAAATAATAAAATATTTTGGCAAAAGCATAATGTATTTTATAAAAGAAAGCAGCATATATTTACAAAAATTTTGCTTATATTTACTAATAAGCAATGTTTCCCCCTTTGTTTTTTAAAACTTCATCTAATCTTCTTTGCATGGACATTGTTAAATTTTCAATTAGTGACGATGGAATTTTATTCCAAGCAGTTTGTATTGCTTCTCTAAGTTCTTTAATATGATTTATGGGGTTTTCGTGGATTTCTCTATCAATTTGGTCTCATAAATTCTCGATAGGGTTGAAGTGTGGACTTCGGGCAGGCCACTGATCCATTATTCGAATATTCTCCTGGAAGCAAGTTTTCGTCTTCTGGCAGTATGACATGGCGTATTGTCTTATTGGAAGGTTTATATTACTTCCGAAATCTATCACAGTGGGAATCAATTCTTCTAGGATATTTCTATAAATACCCGCGTTTATTTTCAAATCTTGGTTGACTTTTACTAGTTTTCCTACAACTGCTATCGAAAAACAATCCCGACACTATTCCCTGATTTCCTTTTGTTGTCGCTTGGATGCACTGAGAGTCTTACTGTTCACCTTATCTCCTAATCCAAGTTTGGGGACGATCAGATGACAGGCAAAATCTGGATTCATCAGACCATAACATTTTTGTCCATTTATATGTTTTATCACATTCGATCCTTTTTCGTTTGTGAGTCGTTGGAAGTAAGGGAACTCGCTTGCAGCGATGGCTACGAAATCCAATCTTCCTGAGGCGTCCAGTGGTGTGTCTGCTGACCTAAGATCCCGAAGCTGTGGAGAAGTTCGTCACAAGCTTCACAAATTTTGATTTGTTGTTTTTTAACCCTTTGAGGTCGAAAACTTTATCAACTATATTTCCCGCTGGGTCGAATATAATTTGTGTTGTGTTCTGACTTGTAAATGTTTCTTAGTATCACTACAATTTAAATTTCATACTTATTGACATACATAATAAAAATGTATTCACTTATTTATTAACCTGAACTTTTAAACTCACAAATTTGTTCAAGTGCGCTCTTTGGATATTTATGCTATAATTATATCTCCAAGAAATGATAAAACGCAAATCGTTTGTAAATATAACGTATTGTGTTCCGTATTTGTAAACAATGGTTCAAAATACTCCACAATAGCCCACCATTTGAACAAAATTGTGAGCCACTGTAAGTACAACGAGTTAACATTAAAATAATATGAATCAAGAAATTATTGTCTTATTACGATCTTGCACGGATTTGTTTGACTAAAAGTGCTAGAGCTCAATTTCGAGGGTACCATTTACCTAAGAAATTTCTCATAAAAATATTCTTTTAAAATAGAAATCATCATCAAGTACTCCGCTCGAGTTCACCTATTTTTAATAAAACACGAAATTATTTGAATTTGAATTTATTTAAAAATCTTGACCTTGAGAATAGCTTTGGTTTTATTGAAAATTTTTTATTTTTAGACTAGATTAATATACTTTCTAACTCATGCAAATAAAAAATAATTATGCTTTTATTATAGAACGGCATATTATCTGTTATTGTGAAGGCGTTTATGGATGGTACTATTTCGGACGCTTTATTGGTCCCTGTTTCAGTAAATTATGAGCGTCTTGTTGATGGGAATTTTGTACGGGAGCAACTTGGCCAGAAGAAAGTTCCTGAAACATTCCGTTCAGCTATTTCCGGAATTTGGAAGGTAACTATCAGATAGAGACGCTTAATGGTACCCTAAATAATTTTGAAATGGAAAGGCACTGAGATCCAATTATGGGCTAATGCGAATTGATTTCAACGAACCGTTTTCTATACGAGAATTGGTGCAGTCGTACAACAAAATTGCAAGAGAGGAAGGAAGCGATCTTATCTATAAACCAGCTGAGAGGTAAATTTCCAGTAGTATGAACTATAGTTTAAGATCATTAAGGATTTGGAGCCTTTCTCATATTATTTCATGGTGGGCCCTTCAGAATCAGGCCATTGCTGAAAGACGAGCTTGGAAGCAATGATTATTTGAATGGGTTTGTATTTATCCAAAACAATTTATTTAATACATATAAACATATATTTTTTTTAAATTCAAAATTTTGAAATAGGACAGCATAATTTGTTTGAATCGGTCGTCTTGGTTAAAATTACAGACTATGTAGTTACAATCCTCGCAAATGGGCAACTTTTAAATAAAACGAATTAAAAGTTATTTTGTTAAATATTTACAAATAATTTTTTTCTGAGAACGAGATTCAAAATGAATCTATGGCTAGCAGCTTGTAAATGTTTTTACATTTATTATACATTTTCTTAAACGATCATCTCCCGTCTTAATGTTACTTGTAATAACATTGAAAAACAGTTAAATATTTCAAATTTGATAGCGGATACATTACTCTTATTTATTCTTCTGAACAAGCTAACAAAGAAGGTATCCTGACCTGTTACCGAAAAAAAAAAAAAAGTATATCTTAAAATTTGATGTAGTATAACATACTACCGTCGCAACAAAGTCGGCACTTATACATCGGGTTACCTTCCTTGTAAGTATCAATATCTCAATATGTATGAAATAGAGATGCCACGAATATTCGGCAACTATTCGGTATTCGGCCACTTTTTTTCGCTATTCGGTATTCGGCCGAATATGGTTAACTATTCGGCCGAATACCGAATAGCAATTTATTTATTATTTTTTTATTACTAGCTGTTTTCCCGCGACTTCGTCCGCATAAATTATAGCCCATGTCCTTTCTAAGGCTCTAGAGTATGTATCTGTGTACCAAATTTCATTTAAATCGGTTCAGCAGTTGGCGTGAAATCGTGATAAACAGATTTACTTTCGTATTTATAATAAAATATAGTAAGGATTACCAAATAAATCATGAAAAAAGAACTCAAAATATTACTCACAAAGATATATTTATTTAACCAAAAAAAAGAGCTAACAAATTAATATTTAAAATCTACCAGTGGTAAGTTATGATGAATGAAAACAATTTTTTCAGCGTTTGTTGATAGCAGACGATTGCGTTTTTCCTCATAAATTGTACCTGCTTCCGAAAACAGCCGCTCACTATACACACTGCTACCGGGAGATGATAAATAAATCTTAGCAAATTGTGAAAGGGTTGGATATTGTTTCGCGTTTGCTGACCACCACTTGTAAGGGTCTGCTGTCTGATCTAAACGCACAGATACCATGTAAAAATCAAGTTTATTTGCAACAGAATTTTTTTGTTCCACACCTTCATCTGAACGAATATTTTCTGTAGCGACAGTTGTGACTTGTCGCCCGCGGAAAGTACTAAGTGTGGCCGAATATTCGGCTGCCGAATGTTTGGCGCTTCGGCCAAGAGCCTCGCCGAACATTCGGTATTCGGTATTCGGCCAAATTACTATTCGTGGCATCTCTAGTATGAAATCCATATCCATCGAATTAAATTCTTTGCGATAATTTCTGATGCAATAGGAAAACGTGCTATTCGGTGTTGTAAAGAAAGTGATTACAAAAGTACATATATACATATATATTCTTTAAAATGAATGGAAGGTGACAGTAAACTATAAAACAAAAGGGCATCTTCTAGAAATTTGAAAGAGGAGATTTTCGCGTTTATTATCACGCCGAATGGTGATCACAATCAGACATTGGAAGTTTTTTCACGGTCCCATTTAAGTAATCATTTGCATTCCCTTCAATTTGTCCATAATGCTCTGAAACTCCAAATGCCAAGTGGCCTTAAACTTGCACACATTTTTTGAAGCTAGAAAATTTGTTTAAATTATTTTTACAGCAAAACATTGCATCACAACCAGTCATCTTCCTCACTGTATGGAACCGATGTGGTTTGTGAAGAACATAGAACATTAGTAGACAGCATTTCGCGGCAAGTGGTATATGATTGTGCAGAAGCAACATCTGTAATGACGACAAATGCTGTGGCATTTTTATTATTGACACGTTTTAGAAATGGAGTTTTAGAAGAAAATCTAGCCGAGGAGCTAGATTCGCTTAGGAGGAATTTAAAGGGGAAAAGAGATTTGGGTTTTACTGGAGACTCTATAGATATTGTGCGTTACGCTTGTGACTTACTAGGGCCAGGTAATAATAAAGTTGCATTCTAAAAATCTTTACACATGCTATTATATTTTGCAGAGCTTATAAAGCGGGTGACCAATTCGACCAAAGTGTTCATACAGCCAGGTGTAACAATACCCAATGTCATTGAGTTGTCGTACTATTCTAACGCACTGATTCCACACTTTGCACTAGAATCAGTTGTAATTACTTCTATTTATTATTTATTGCAAAATAAACCAAAAGTATACACACACACACTATTTGTGTTTATTTGAGAAATAATGTAAAATAAATTTTAGGATTCGCCTGTACCTCGGAGCAACCTAAAGGAAACATGTTTAGAACACTGTGAAATTTTAAGATATGAATTTATTTTAAACAAACCGACACAAAATTTGGGAAATCTGTTAGAAGAAACAATCGACAATTTATGTACGAAGGATCTCTTAAGATTTTCTCAGGTGAATATATTCGAATTACAAATTAAAATTATTTATATTATTTCTAAAACTTTTATATTTTTACAGTCAGAGTTCGTAGATGAATATGCAGCACAAAGCAGAAAAATTGCAAGTTATCTAGAACGAACACTTGATTCGGACGATGAGCAAGAAAATATGATGTACAACGAGTCATCGCCAGAAGTATATCTCTGTGAAGATAAAGAAGCAGACCACAGGGCCCTTATTAATGTACTAGCACCTTTAAGCTATTCGTACTATTATGTGGCAAAATGCTTAAAATTCCTTTTGGGGTGCTCAATGCTCGAATCTGAGTTTGTAAAGGCAGCTATAAAGGAAATCAGTTCTAATGTTGATGACGGTACTTGCCCTTATGGTAAGATACAAAAATTACATACCTATTGTTTTTTTATACTTACATCATATACTTTTAGCTGAAAGCATTTCGACAGAGTTTATCAAAAATTGCATAAAGCTCTTGGAAAAGTGGTCGGTAATTCAGATTTGTAACCAACACGGAGTTAGATTAGTCTCATTAGGAGCTCGCTACGATTCGTCGAATGGAGTGCAGGAGGTAATAGACAGAATGTATGTAGTTGTTCCGTTATGAATTGTTAATATCAACCTAAGTACATTGTAAAACCATACTTTAAGCAATGATAAATCGCACGAAATATTTCCTTGACTGATTTTGTAATCATAAATAGAAAATATATATTTTTATAACTATCTCTTAATTTTGTTCACTCATGCAGCTTGCTTTGCACAAATTGGAATCGTTATTAGAAAAATATTGGAGTCCTTTGTCGGTTGTATGCTAAATGGTCCTTATTTTCTAATGATCCTTTGCTACAACCTTTGGAAGACGCCAAAAGGATTTGAAATAAAAACAATGTTAAATAAAAATTTTGCATATTTTTTAATTCCTGAGAAGCGTATAGGGTGAAAAAAATGACAAGACAAGGTTGAAGCACTTCCTGCGGCTTTCTACAAAAGCCGACTGGGCTCTCAAAAGGTCAGAGCATAAATCGAACACGCTTAGCTTTAAGATAGTAATTGTTTCATACCCAAATTGGCAAACAATTGAACTTCCACAATGCTTCTTTCCAAGCTCTGTCTTTTCCTCCCAAGCTCCAAATTTTCTCTCTTAGCAATGTGTTCTAGATATGTAGTTTGGTATTAATTAAATGGTTAACTAAATAGTGGATTGACTAATAATAATAATTACAGATAATCGGACTAACTTTAGTCCAACTTTAGCTTTCAGGTTAGTATTTCTAAAGATTAATATATTTTATTTTATCTTATGTAGAACAAGGTTAGAACTAATTAAGTAAAACCCACAACTATTAGTTTCACTTGCGAACCCTATATGGACTAGGCTTAAAGGCAAGCACTTCCTTTTACTTGCAAGGATTAGGATTAAGTCTTCGCTCGCAATAAATAAATCTTTGTTCTGAAATGTTTCTCCTCATAAGAAAACACAAGTACCTTTACAGGAAGCATAAAATCAAGATACCACAAACGGGGTATCTCGAACCACTGAGTTATGATTTCTAAATTTTAGTACTGCTTTATTCTATAGACGAATTTCTCCAAATTTAATTTTCTATCAATAAAGTAAATACATATTTCGTTTCTTCAATTTCTTGTAAAAGTGGTGCAATTGATTTTTTTCACAACGTATTTGTATTTGTATTGGTTTTAGGATTTAAAAGAAAGAACTTACATTCTGTGTTCAGAAGACACCATCAAAGCCAAGTCTTTAGTGCCTAGTTTTGGCTTTTTAACTGCAAGAATACGAAATTCATAGGAAAACAAGAAACTTTAATTTTTAATTAAATTTTTTCTTTGTCTAATTATGTGCTGCAATTTTACTGAAAAAATGAACCTCAACAGAAAGAATAAAATAGCACATATGTTCCAAAGGGCCTTTAAGTTTCTTTAAATTGGAATGATACCAGAGGAGAAGATAATTTAAATTTTAGCTGATGGAAAATAAATATTTTGGGAATAAGTATAAAACAGGAGATATAGATATATATATTGAATTTATCAATAGAAACGGAAGATACAAAGATGCTATGGATTACATAAATAAAGCTTTAGACAAAAACAAGTTCGTAATAGCAATATTTGTGGATCTTAGAAAGGCATTTAAGGGGAGGTTCTCATCTAGAACGTCAAAAAGTAGGTAAAGTTCGTGATTTTTTTGAAGGCAAATGACAAGACATAGGGAAATGATATTTGGCATTATCTTTTATTGTATATTTATCTGTACGAAAAAAATTTTTTATTAAAAAAAAAAACAAAATGGCGCCCGTTATTCAACTTCTCCGGAGGCATGTTTTTCGAAAATGGCCCAGCTGCGTACAATTTAGGGGTCGCAGATTGGTCTGAAATCAAATAATGATGACATTATTATAAACTAGACTAAATTTGTCTCAGAAAGAGTGGACGACTTTCAAAAAAAATTTAAAATTGACGGAATGGCGCGATTTTGAAATTTTAAGGCCGTTTTCGGCCGTTTTTTTTCATAGTTTATCACTTACAAAAAGGAGATAATGTTACAATTTTCAAAATGTGCTCCACTCTTTCTATGAAGAAAATTGTTTACTTTAATATGCACGAAACTAGAAGTTGATCGGTTGAACCGTTTTTGAGTTATCTTGTACGCAAATTTGAAAAATCTTGAAAAACAAAGTTCCGAGATAATCGTGATTGAACGGCACGGCACAGGCTGAGCGCCCCACTACGATCATGACACCGCCAGAATCAATGGGCTGTAGAATCCGTTCTAGTGCTCGGATCGACTAAATATTTTAAAGCAACATTCTAGACATATTAAACTTTAATAATATGAAATAAAAAAAAAATCGAAAATTTCAAGATTCTAGATGAGAACCTCCCCTTAACACTGTGGGCAATTATTATATGAAGGTCTTGAGGAACTAGGTAAACGAGGAAATCCACTTCAGCTATTAAGGTATTACCTGGACATAAGGATCATGAAAACGAAACTAAACAACGTCTTATAGCCAGGAGAAGCATATCAAAGTCGGCGTACCTCAAGGGTCAATATTAGGCATATTACTTTATTTGCTACACATAAATAATATTAAATTCCAAAATCTGAACGCAAAATACATCATGTATGAAGACGACACGTTATTACTGTATTCAGGAGACTCGCCGGGAAAATTAGAATGCAACATAAATGAAGATTTCAAAAAATACGATCACTGGCTGCAAGGAAACAAATTTTCAATGAACATGCAAACAACAACCTATATGATTATAAAGTAAAAGAATAAAGACGCCATCTATATATATTCATAAGTGAACATTGAAAATTGTTGTGCCTTTTTTAGTATTTATTATAAAAGGAGGGGAATGAAACTTACATCATTCGAAAGGTAAAGTGCCATAGATGTGCAAAAAAAATAATCATGTGTGCATGTTGCAGTTAAGGCAGGTAAAGCTTAGATCCCTTTACCTGCCCTGCACGAGTGAATATTATAAAAAAAAAAAAGTTATACAAACATACATAGCGCCTCAGCATCAAGGTAAGAATTAAAAATTAGTATACAAATAAATTCCAATTAATTATGTGGAAAACAAATTTTGGTCGAATTTCGAAAACAGGCGATACTAGTTAATATACAAATCAATGTTAAGAAACTTAACAAAATATCGGAATACAAATATCCAGGAATGGTAATAGAGGATCAGCTTACTTGGACTAAACATGTGGACACCATTAAACAACTGCATATGTATTACCAAAATTTAAAAATCTATTTTAAAAAGCCAATATATTGCCTTTGGTAACTTATAAGTTAATAATATGGAACCAAATCACAGTAAAGAATCTGCAAATTAATATATCTGGAGATTGTTAAAATCAAATCAAAGCAGTGTTGCAAGTGTAATATTTCTACTGCAATTTTATATCAGATTACAGACAAATTTAACCTTAAGCAACTAACAGAGCTAGAAAAGGCTAAACAGATTCCCGAAAAAGCAATGATAGGGAAGTTATAATCTAGCTGCACCAAGGAGTAACCGACTAAAATATGATACAATTTACTCTTCAATAAATTATTATAATAGTTTGCCAGAAAAAATAAGAAAGGCTTGCAATATTCTGGAATTTAAAAGACTTAAGACAGCATCAAAAGGATTAATTAATAATATTATAATAACATGTGTGACCGTTACACCAAATATTTGTCTGGAGAGCACAAAGTTAATTTTTATTTTTAAAATTTTTTGGGGTTATATGAATTACAGAAAATGGATCCTTAGAACCTAGGCAGCTCATAATTAGATGAATATTTCTAGCAACATACTGAGGAGTGCGACATAAATCTATTATTATTTATTATGTAAGTGTTTCACTAACTGAGTTCTTAAAAATACATTTTTATCGAAGCAAGCAATGTTAGAACTGAATCAATTTATGAATTTTGTTTCAATCTGATTTTTGAATTATGTTTGGTGAGCAGAATCGTCCTGCAATTGATACTGGAAAAAAATTCTAGTCAAGAGAAAAGCGTTACGTTCATGCAACTTTTGTAAAACAGAAAAACCATGGCTTTTTCTACACAAAAGGATTTCCTGAAAATCGCATTCCTTAACAATAGACTGGAGCCGGTATGCTCCAGAAAGCCGGGTGTAAAATTAAAAAGCTACCTATCATCGACAGACTCGCGAGCCTGGGCTATGAGCAAAGAGAAACAGGCTCATTTTCTAGCTGATTTAATCGCCTGCAGGAATGTGAGTTTATTTATTAAATTTTAAATTAATTAATGCTGAGAAATCTTGATTTTTAGTACGTTGACGGAGACTATGATGGCTCTGGTGGGGATGCCTCTGGAGGAGCTGCTTCTGGTTCGAAACATAAGAAAACTGATAAGGATGATCATGCTGAACGAGATGTAGGTGGTGACATAGTAAGTTTTATTTTTATTTTCCTGAAACATTAGCAATCTTAATTAACATATTTATAATTAAGCCATGCGAAGGACCATGTGAAAGTGCTAGAAGTGTAAGAAGTGCAAAAAGTACAAAAAGTACAATTGTAAAGGAATCTAGCACGAATATTAGATATCTGCAAAATCAGGTTGGCGACTTGCGTCAAGAGAATGCTAATTTAAAACAGCTCTTATCAGACATGCAGAAAAACTGTACTTGTAACGACACTCACGGGAAAGAAAACATGAAAGCAGTTATCGAGGAAAGGGATAAGCTAAAGGATCAGCTATCCAAAATGATTGGAATGGAGGATAAGATAGCAATGCTTAGGAAACGTGCCGCTCAAGCTGATTGCTTAGAAAAGGAGTTAAAAAGTTGCAGAGTGAAACTTTGCGATCTACAAAAGGGTTCCCAATGTGCTGTGGAAGCCCTCAACTGTCTTGCGCAGAAGAAAGATTCCTTACAGACCGATTCCAAGTTGCTGGAACAGTGTCAAGCTGAAAAGCAATGCTTAAAAAGTAAACTTGGTCAATTGGAGTGCCAGTTACATGGAATGTGCTCATTACAAGTTAGTAACTCGAAATTTAGAAATATGGAATAAGGCTTTATAATCAATGATTTTTCAGGAACAGAATGAGGAATTATGCGAACAACTCAAGATCGCTCAGTGTCAGTTGCAGAAATCTCAATGTATCGAACAGGAGCTGATAAATACAAGGAAACGCCTTTGCCGGAGCGAACAAGCCTTGGAGGATTACGAGTGCCAGCTGCATGAACTCATGGTAAGTTATAGCCGTCGCCTCTAGACACTTTCCAATAATTTTTATCCAAGAGTAAAATAAATAGGTTCTTAAGCAGTGGCTTTCAAGGCATATTAGTCCAGTAGGCTGGCTCTGCCCAGATGCAAGAGCCTTAAGCATGCGCCTATTAGTGAGTTGACGTCCCATAGCAAAATTTTGGTACTGATTGCTTCCATTGAACTGGAGATTCTAGCAAGATCCGTACATCAAGGAATATATTTTCTGTGTATTTGGAAATATTGCTTAACATAGCTCCCAGATCTGAGACATATGTAATTTTATATCCCCTACTGTAGTGCGATTGTTGTGTGTAAACGTACGAAATGTGATGAAGCCTTGGAAGATAAAAATTAAGCAATAAATTCGTGGTAATTCGAAAATTGTATTTTTCAACCCTAAAATTAATTTGAACTAATTCTCAATTTGAGGCCATTAAAAAATAATGGGATTATGCTAAGAGTAAAAGCTAAATGTTTAAGATTTAGAGATTGATATACGGTGGTATGCAAGTGGAGTTGTAATGTATTATTAATGAAGTAAGTTTTCATCATATGAGAATTAGCTCACACATTTGGTAAAAAAAACTTTTCAATTAGGAATTAAATAAATTAGGTAAAAATAAGAAAACGAAAAAAATTGAAAAGAACAAAGATTTCAAATTCAAAACATGGCAAAATTAAAATTTTTAGGAAAAGTTTTGTGGATTATTTTATAACAGAGCAAATGGCCATTCTATAAATATTATTGAAGCGATATTGAATCTCACACATTCTTCAAGCACTCTTTTATTTTTTTCACTTTGGAATATTAGGGCTATAATATAAAATATCCAACTATACATGGAAATAATATAAAAAGCATATTTTTGGTTAGCAACCACAAGGAATAGCATTTTGTTTTTCAAGAAGGGTTAGTGAGAATTGTTGGGATATTGGCTTATTCATTTAGATTATGTGTAGAGATTCTAGTATAGTTTTCAATAAAATCAATAATGGTATTTTTCTCTATACAAATTTTTTGTACTTGGTTTTCCGCCAATATGTTTTTTTTTTTTTTTTTTTTTGAATATAATTTATTTACAAGATTTTGAATATAAAAATAACATAATTCTTTATTAATAAATTTCATTATTCATTTAAGACTATGAAGTGCTCCCCAGGCAAAATAAATTTAGAATAAGGGTTGCACTAGTGGCAGACAGTTTATTTATATTCATTTCAGTGGAAAATTTTTACATATATTTTAATCTTATTTTTAAATCCTAGTATATTTTGGGCATTTCTGATTTCCATGGGTAGTGTATTAAAGAATGCAATTGTTGAGTGGATAGGATGTTGCTTTATTCAATTCGTCCTAGGAACTGGTAGGCTGAAGTTCCCTTTCATTGCGGATCTGGATCCATATGATTTAACCATACGTTATTAATGGTAGTATATACGCGCTATTTTATTTTATTTTCGGTAAGATATAACAATTTCTTCTTATTACTCCAGTAATTCCTGCCGCTCTCCTCCTGATGGTGTCTACATGTTTTGTCCAAATTAGTTTAGCGTCTATAATCATTCCCAAGTACTTATATTCGGCAATTCTATTGATTTCAGTTCCTTTAATATTTATTCGAATATTCATGTCATTTTTATTTTTTTTCCTTAAGATCATGTACTTCGTCTTTTGCGTATTTAATACTAATTTCTTACTGTTTAACCAATCTTCATACTTTTTAAGGTCTCCGTTTATGTCTTGTTCTATTTTTGAAGATGATTTTTCTGAATACAATAAGAGAGTGTCATCAGCATATATCACATACTTTGCCTTTAACTTTAGTACAGTAATGTTGTTGATATAAAATAAGTAAAGCAGTGGTCCCAGTATCGATCCTTGAGGGACCTCACTATGTACGTATTTCTCTTGGATGTATGGTTTGTTGATTCTGTGTGTTTGCCATCTTATATTTTGTCTAGGTGGAACCTCTTTACCCATGCTTGATAAAACTAAAGGGTCTAGTAATGAACTCTGCACTTTTTTTTTTATTGACCATATTTATTCGATTATTAATAAAGCTGATTCAAGAATTTGTCGATTCTTTTATTACCAAGCTACTTTACTGCAGTTTTGTACGACCTGGTTTTTGAATACGCAAGTTCTGTTTAGACTCCATTTTATGCGGTCCAGTGCAATTTCCTCAGATTTGCTCTCCGCGGTCTACCATCGTATTTTCAAAAAGCAATTTCTGAAGCTGAATTGTCCAGTACTTCGGTATCGTTGCGTTTAGAAAACAGCCTAGTTCTCCTGAGCTTCTGAGCAAAATAAACATTTCTGTACCTAGTCGCTCCTGAGGACTCCATATTCCAGGATGCATGACCAGTGATCTTCATCCAATTCAATCTTCCGAGATCAACATTGAAGAATCGATTAAGGGTTAAACTTAATTAAATGCATTATTCTCTATGAGTAATCACCTATTTGATGAATGTTCTTGCAAATAAATAAATAGGTTTGGGTTTCTATTATTTAAAGGATTGTCTGACTCTTACCATTGGATTCAACAAAATAAAATAATCCAAAAAACATTCGTTGAAAATGACTGGATGGAAGATATCGCGCAAATATTGTAAGAATTCAACAATAAGACTCGATATTTTTTTAGAACACAATATCTTAGGAAGTTTATAAAGATCTCAATTCCAATTAAGAGGGTGTATATGAACACGGGTATGATTTAATCTTATATACCTTCCATATAATATAATACTAGGTCCGGTGTAATTCGCATGTTCCTTTAAATCAGGATTTTATAGCTTTGGAGGAACTTTTTGTTTCAGATAGCCATTTTCTCGATTGCTTGAAATTTTATCATTTTGGTCCTTTCGCGAGGATTGACTGCATCTTTCTTATTTACGTGCTTTATTAATTTTAACAGAATTTTTAATGATTAGAGTTTCATTCCCTCTCGGTTTCTCACAGGATATTGATAATTTGTAACAATTTTTGGAAAACGCTCGTCGTTTTATTATTTTAGCGTGGAATTGGCTTTCATATCAATATTAATAAATCGAAAATTGATGGTTTGATTTGAATTTATTAAACAGGATGTCATTGAGGAGCTAGAATCACAGAAAAATTTCTGCTGCTGTGGAGGTGAAGGAGGGGTAGGAGGAGGAATAACAGGACAAGACGCAGCAATAAAAGATGGACATATTCAAGATCTAGTTACTGCATCAAAATTAACGCTAGATCTAGTTAATGTTGAATTTGCGGCGCGTGCAAAACTCCAAGAGAAGCTTACGGAAAGTATTTCCAAAATTGAAACGTTAAAGGAGGAAATGTCTAGGGAATCTGCGCGTATTCAACAAACGAGTGATTCGAAAATCGCAGAACTAATGAAAAAACTCAAAGATTGTAAAGCAGAGAATGATACTCTGAAGGCTAAGAATGATGAATTATCTAAAACATGTAAAGATACTGAAAATAAAATCAATGAGGCAAGAGAAAACATACGAAAAAGTATACAAAGCATTGGAAGATCTGATCCTCGGCCTGATACTGTAACGGCACCTGAACCTGCGCTAGCACCAGCTCCTATATTAGCAGCTGAACCTGCGCCAGCTTCAATACCTGCGTCAGCACCGGCGCCTATATCAGCAGCTGAACCTGCGCCAGCCCCAACAATTGCGCCAGCTCCAACACCTGCGTCAGCACCGGCGCCTGGACCAGCTGATAAATGCTGTGATGAAGCGAAACAACTTCGCGAAGATCTTAATAAAGAAAAAGCTTTGTGGGAAAATAAATTAAAGGATATGACTGCACTCTATGAAAAGGCTAAGGATGATGTCGCAAAAGCTAAGGAAGAGGTTGTAAAAGCTAAAGCAGATTGTGAAAAGTCGAGGCAATCTGGCGACACTGCAGTAGAAATAGCTGATAAATTTAAAAAAGAAAAGGGAGATGCCGAAAAAGAGATTAAAACCCTCAACGATGTTTTAAATGAACAAAAAGATATGTTGGCAGCTGCCAAGGGTGAGCTTGAGAAGCACCGAAGCGATCTTACTAAATGCAACGAAAAGGTAACAGGTCTTGAAAATGAAATTGGAAATTTAAAGAATGGAAACGCTGAACTATCGAAACAATTAAAGGATAAAGAGAACGAACTTGCTGCTCTAAATGGCAAAGTAAATGATCTTGCGAGCCAGCTGGCTGCTTGTCAACAAAAACTTAAGGCTAGCACTGACTCTGAGGCTGCATTGAAGAATCAATACGATAATTTGAATAAAGCAATGAATGATTGCAAAGCTGAAATGAATCGAATTAAGGATTCAAAGGGTGGAGTTGACACCGCGATCGCCGCCAAGGATACCGAAATTAAGGCAGCAATTGGCAATCTAGATAAATGCAAGGCCGATTTGGAAGCTCTAAGAAAGCAGCTCCAGGATAAAATCAATGGTCTACAAGCTGAAAAAGATGCCTTAGAAAAAGAAGTTGCTGCCAACAAGGCGCAATTGGGTCAATTAGGAAAATTGGTGTCCGACATTGAAGCTGAACGTGCTAAGAATAAAAAACTTGAGGGTATGGTGAATGATTTTGAAAATCAATTAAAAGCAGTACCAAAAGAAGTCCCTAAGGTAGGGGGTGGTCAAGAAGGGCAACTTTCTCAAGCTATAGATCAGTTGAAAACGCAGCTAGCAAGTGAAACGGCCAAGGTAAATGATCTTGCGGCTCAATTAGCCAAGTGCCAGCAAGCATTGGCCGCGAAGAATGCTGCTGCGCCTACACCACCGCCTGCAGCAGCTCCACAAACCGCTGCAGCAGCTCCACCGCCCGCTTCAACCGTTTCACCATCAACTGCAGAAGCTCCACCACCAGCTACAATTCCATTATCAGCTGCAGCTCCAGCAGTGAGCCAAGCAATGAGAGCAGCTGATTTGGATAAGGCTGCTAGCTTAGCTAAGATACAAAATATCCACGATAATGAAAAGAAGGACTTATCAATGAATTATGACCAAGAAATAGCTGCATTAAAGGTCGCTAATCAGGCCCTGCGGGATTCCTTGACAAAACTAAAACAAGGCGGAGGAGCTGCAGGTGGCGCCGGCTTTGATATGGCCAAGCTTCTCGATACTTTGGAGCAGTTGAAGAAGTGCGCATGTAAATGTGGACAGAAGAAGAAATGCTTGACAAAACTTGAGAGGATTTGCCAGAAGATCATCGATCTAGGAATTGAATGCCTCGATATCAAGGAGCTGACCTATCTACACTCAGAAGTATACAAGGCTGGACTAAGGCTGAAACCTGAGCTTGTGGCCAGCGAAAATAAAAACCAATGCTGCAAATGTACAGGATTTACGTGTTGTCTACCATCAGTCCCAAAAGATACGGAGATGAAGCTCATTAATAGAAGTAAGTTAATAATTTTAATTACAAATAAAAAGCAGATATAAACGGTAGGCCGATACACACTCAGATCCAAAAATCTTTAGGTTCACACATTTTGTTTTTAGTTTTGAATATGAAAAAAAAGTTCTTCGCTGTTCCGCTGCAGTACGAAATACAGGGAAAAGAGTTTTAATTAAGAGATATTTTTGCCCTCGGGGAATAAGCATCTAGCACCGCACATATATAGGTATAAGTGATAAAGCAAAAAGCGATATAGCTAGAATTACAACAAAATGTGGTTTAATGAATTCCAAGCACTTTTTTCATTCAACATTCTTTAAGGTATCAGTTGATAGACACCTCTTTCCCCGTTCCAATGAGTCCCTAGTCACTTCTATACTCCTTTCCAATCACGAGTTTCAAATTGTAAAATTTTAAAAAGTAAATTTTTACAAACAAATAAAAACCGACTTTAAAACGTTGCCTATATTTATAAACTAAAATAGTTAAAAATAATATTTTTTATTATTTTAAGGAGAAGAGCGTTAAAGACGATAAACAAAATTATTGATACTTAAATATTTATAATATCAGTTATTTTTGGAGTCGGTGCCAGCCAAGGCAAGTTTATAAGCCAACAGTAATTCGAATTTATAAGGATATTTTCATAAAATAGGACCACCCTCGAGATATAGCCTATTCAATTGAAAAGTAATCATTAAAATCTGTTCAAAATCGGCAAAGACATCGCGTTACACAAAAAAAAAAAAAAATAAAGTCGAACTGAGAATCTCTTGTTATTAAATAGGGCGTTTTCGAAAATTCATCGGTTTGATGCACCATCAATCACAATTTTACCCATTAGGTGCACCAATATGGTAAACTTCACCTACATTTATATTTTTAGCGGTGAATTTTCGAACACATCTTCAGAAAAGAAATCTACAATATCAGCTGATCGAAATGTTACTGTTTGTCAACAAATTTCGGGCATTCCATCAAAAGCTAACCTTCAGGTCCAAAAATCTCAGCCATCTCATGCTCAATATTCGCCTCCATGATTGCACATTAAATAAGGTTGTCATTGTCAACCACAAACAACCGAAAAATTTTATGGTGCACGTGGTGGAGATACTAGATGAATTTTCGAACAGAGTGAAATTAAGTTTGAAACTTATGGTGAATTTACGAACAAGGTGATGAAAAGTGGTTGACATGGTTTACACCATGATGAATTTTCGAAAACGCCCATAGTTATCTACGTCTTTCCGGTTCAAAATTTGTACTTGAACTTTAACTTACTTGCTATTATCCGATTTTGATGAAATTTGATATACTTACGTAAGTTTGGTGACAATACAATATAGTATTATTTAATTTATTATTATCTTTCTAAATCCAAAATGGTGGACGCTCCACAGATGGTAAATTACCTTTTTTCTTCACAACCCTCTTGATATGGGTATCAAATGAAAGGGTTTGAGGAGTGGAATACGACTAACTAAGAAACAAATCCACGCTAAAACATATAAAATAAAATAAAACTATAATATTAAACTGTAGGTATAATATAAAAGCTTGATTTCAATTTTTTTTAATTTTTAAAAAACTAAAAGTAAAATTAATAAAGTTATAAAAATTTGAAAAAATTAGTGACAATTTCATAATTTGAAACTCTGAAACTAGATAGATTTGAAAATTGATTGAAACGGAGAGAGTTTTCTTTAAAAGGTTTCTAGGGTATGTGTCAAGAAAATTACAGGGTGTTGAATGAAACAAGTGTTTTTAAGACGCATTTAAAAAAAAAGGGAGTGGGTCCTCTTGAAACTCACGTTGATCGAATCGATTGGCATATGTTAGAATACATCGTTACGGATCACTCTGTATACAAATTTATCGTCGAGACTTGTTAAAAGTTATTTTCATTAAATTTTAAACAGGGCTATTTGAGGGTATTTTCATTAATAAACATTTTTTCAGTATTGTCATTGGAGCGAGAGGTAGAAGGTGCAAATGAATTACTTCTACGCTTCAAGGAATGTTCTGCAAAGAAAACCACTCCATGCAAATCAGGCCGCTCTGAAAAGTACCTTAAATACGATTACATTTAAGTCCTACCATTTTGTTGAATATTTTTATTTCAGGTTTAATGCATTTCGCGATAAAGATGAAATAAATGAATTTTTGAAGCTATCAAAAAATGATGTAAGTATTTTTATTGCATTTTCTTTCTGAGCTCATTTTAAGCTATAATAACATCCCAAGGATAAAGCATGCGGAAGTGCTGTAAGAGAACTCTACAGAAAAGCGAAGAGAAATTGTAAACCAAAAAGAGACGATTCTGGAAGAAGATGCGATTAAAATAAATTTGTTATGTGCGACCAATATTTTTTTTAATTTTGTGCAGCATGCAGCATTGTATTTGTATTTTTATATATATTAATAACGTTTTTAGTCCTAATAATGTATTAACGATCACAAATGTGATTCGATAGAAAACAAAATTGTGATCGTTTTAAAATTTTATTAAATTAATTGTTTAAAAAAGGTTCATTTTTTGTCTTTAAATTAATTTACATTTTTATTTTCATATGCATATGCGCTTCTTCGGTTTTAAGTAAATTCAATTTTCCCTACCGTTCAAAAGTTGTTAAAAATCGAGAAAAGCGAATCTTTCCCAGACTTTTTTTCATTTGTTTATCTAGTTAACTCAAGACAAGTTAGTTAATGCGAAAAAAAAAAAAAAAAAAAAAAAAATAGAACTAGGCACTGTTTAAAGCAAAAGTATTTTTCAATTTCAATTTATTGTTAGTTGTACAAATAGTTGAAAATTGAAGGCAAAAGGACTTGGATCGCTTTTGCCATTTAGTTATATAATTTTTACAAATTTATTATACTATATATTGAATATAAAAAACCTAGCTTTGACTAGAAAATTTAATGAATTAGGGAAGTAACTAAAAGATTTTAATCATCATCATCCCACGACATTGAAATCAATGTCGAATTTCTTGCTTTTTAAATTAAATTTTAATTCATTTAATTTAGGTACATATTTTGAAAACATCTAAACGTTAAGTCGTGTCAAATTAGCAAGACATTTTTGCGCCCGTTCAACTATAAGTACCTTAACACCAGGGGTCATCAGTCCTGCTGGTGCTAATCCTTTGTTTGTCATTCTCGTTAGACACTAAAAATAGAGGAAATCCCGATATGCTGCACGTATCCCGAGGCTCCTCCTATTCAAGAATTAAGATTGATGGACTGTGGGACATTTTAAAGGAAATTTACATTGAGCAAAACGTGAAGGTGTCCTCACTATATAAAAGCCACGGAGTAGTTTCGTTCTGTATCACATCTCAGTTGCCTCCCATAACGTGATAATACCGATTCACGAAACGAGTTCTAATAGTAGTGTTTTGTGTAGTAACCATGAAACGCGCCCGGTGCCTACTAGTTACTCTTTTTGTTTTAATGCTGTGCATCTCAGGATCGTTACAAAGTACCCAACAATCTCAGCCACAGCAGGTAGGACTAAAATTGTTTTTCTGTGAGTGATAAAAGGAACGAAATTAATAATTCAAATCTCTGCAGAATGGAAACGTAAAGCATATATCGGATTATGGATTGTCTGATACTGAGAAATCTAAGCAGATTTTGGAACATGAGTCCAGGTGAGTAAGAAATTAATTTTCAAATTGTGTCGTCGTTGGAGGAATATTACGATTCAAGTGTCTAAAAATGAATTCCGACTTGGGCTTAGCAGTGTTATCATAATTATAATTTTTGTACACAGAAGAAAACGGTCATCAGGTGATGTTTACTTGGACACCGATAACGATTTGGATGATCTTTTAGGAACACCTTCTGTTCCATTAACAATCGACTTGGAATCCCTTCCACCAATCATAAGATACCTTGTTGAACAGAAGCTTAAAGAACGTAAGCTCTATTTAGTAACTAATACTACTCATTCCTTAATTTATTGTCTTCAGAAAGAAGTAGATTAACACCTAGGCTAGGACGGGATCTTGATTGTGAGGATTGCCAAAGGACTAGACCACCTTTTGCACCAAGACTTGGAAAGAAATCTGTTCCCTTTAAGCCTAGATTGGGAAGACGACAAAATTTTGAGGACACCAGAGGTTGTTAGGCAACACATTTATCGCTGTTTTTGTTTTGGAAAATCTCTCATGGGTATATGGCTGGAGCTCATGAGAGGTTTGAAAAAATAAATAAATAAATGTACCAAAGGCGCTTGATGAATAATTGTGACATACATTTTTGGAAGTGGCAAAACGTTGTGATTTTACACTGTAATAAAATAAGATGAATTTACTGCAATTAGTTTTTCAATTGTTGATTCGATAAAAAACCAAAAATATTTGAAGTAATCCTGGAGGATTGCATAATGGAACTTTCGTGGCATCGATTTTAAAAGAAAACAAGTTTAAACCATGATAAATATATTTTATGTAACCGCACTTAATTATCTACAATCTAAAGTAACATCATTTGCTTAGAAAATTCCCAATTCCCTATGATTTATTTTCTTCCTCTGGCACAATTTCTGTAATTGCAGAGCACACCTTCGTCTTAGAACAAAAGGCTTGACCAACAATTGCCTTAAATGCTTCATCAGTTGCCATCAGGGGCTGACTAACACATTCCAAAGCCTGCAAAAGTAAGTAAAATGAATGTGTAAGATGATAATTAAATATTTTCTTACTTCAATGGCATCCCTTTCGGCCTCTGTTAAAGTCTGCAAATTCCCCAGAACTAAATTCTCCGGCATACCTATGCCTGAATGGAGCACCATTTGTTGTGATATGTTAAGGCACTCCGAAGCCAAGTTAATAATATCGGCCGAGGGTAGATTAAGTTGCTTCAATTTCGCCAGGAATTTTAAATTTTTTAATATATCCATTTGCATTTCCTTGATCTGGGCCGATAATTGTAGCATACGTTTACTGGATTTGGTAAGCAATGTATTTTTGTGAGTTAGATCCGCCTTCCATCGTGCCAGCTCCTCTACCATCACACTACTAGCAAGAAATTTACTTCGCCAGACTTCGCATTGTCCAGCCAGGAATTCGATTTGCTCCTAAGAAAAACACTTTTTTAACCACATTTTGGTTTTCCTCTGGATTAAAGTAAGATGTAATCACATAAAGTCTGGATCCATATTTGGGTCGAAATCGAATGGAATTTCGACTCTACTGTCCTCCCGATTGATATTTGGGAAAACAATCGAGTCGACTTAAACCCCAATTCAAACTGTTACGTTTATGCCCGCGTTTATCCAATTCAAACAAGCTTATATTATCCCAAGGTATTAATTTCGCAAAAAATTACAAGTTTTTTAAGCATATCTAAAAAGTGGCTTCTAAAAGAGAAAACTGTTGTGACTTTTTATACTTTCCAATTTCATGCAGCCTGAATTTCAGGACCGCACCTTAAATGGGGCGCTGGGAGAATATGCCTACTGGTTTTGTATGAGTTTGAGGCACCTTGTATCGGGCGCTGGGATAATATGTGTTAATCTAATAAAAAATAAATTTACTTATATTTTCTGTCGTTATTATTTTAAAACGACTTCACGCTCGACAACAGCAATGAGGTGTTTCGAAAATATAAAAAAGAAATCACCCAAAATTGAGGGTTCAAATCATCCTAAAAGATTAAATTTATCAAAAAATTATCATTTAGTACAAACATGTTTTTTATTAGATTATTTATATCAAATGAATTTCAAAAACGCAATGTGATGTGTTTACAATAAAGAAGGGTTAAATATTCACCTATAGGCGCTGAAAAGGGGTGAGTTTTTGAGATTGATTTGATATAAATAATCTAATAAGAAACATCTTTGTACTAAATCATCATTTTCAATTAGGTATGATTTTTTTTTATATTGTCGAATAATTAAAAGCAATGCTCTCTTGATTTTTTACAATTGTTAATTTGATACCTGATACTTTTTTTTAACACGCTTTTATTAGCTTCACTTGTAACTATGTATGTAAGAAAATCTTGGAATCTTAATTTGACCCATTTCCCGGTCTTCGATTAGGATGAAATTTTGCACACGCTCTGAGTTCTGATGACAATGCATGACTAGCTAAGAAACGTCATTACAAATCCAATATGGCGCCCTCCCCAAGATGGCGGACTGGCTGTTTGAAATCCACCCTCATGATATGGGTATCAAATGAAAGGGTTTGCTGTCAGGAAAACGAAAAAAATAGTCACGTGACTTAAATCCAATATGGCGGACGTCCAAGATGGCGGACAGGCTATTTGAAATGCACCCCCATGAAATGGGTATCAAATGAAAGGGTTTGCTGTCAGGAATACGAAAAAAATAGTCACGTGACTTAAATTCAACATGGCGGACATCCAAGATGGCGGATTGGCTATTTGAAATGCACCCCCATGATATGGGTATTAAATGAAAAGGTTTGCTGAATGGGATACGAAAAAAATAATCATGTGACCTAAATCCAACATGGCGGCCGTCCCAAGGTGGCGGATTGGCTATTTGAAATGCAGCCCTATGATTTAGGTATAAAATGAAAGGGTTTGCTGAAAATAATGCGAAATGACATTTTCTTACCAAATTATCATGTCATGGGTATCAATCAATAAGGTTCGACGAGAGGAATACGAAGATTGGACTTTGAGTTTATGAGATCTCACCTAAGCCAAGGTAGGATACGCGCCGAGGGCTGAATGGTATGAGGGTGGTAAAAAATATCATGTCGCTAGCGTCACCTTAGGGCACCGGGCGCAACCCTATTGTAATTAGCCTTGCCCCCCTACATGGACCTCTGGGGGGGTCGACCGTCTATTTGTCGACTACTCGTGGGAACAACATGATGAAAAATAAAACAAAATAAAAATAATAGTTTAAAAAACTAAAAAACACACTTTTAGCACGCACTAAAAATTACAAAATAATTCGGACATTTAGTTTGATGACTCAAGAGTTTTCCCTTTGCCAAATCTTCATTAGATCGCAGGTAAACATAAACAATTTCAGTTCGTGATGAACGATAAATAATTACCTATGCGAAATGGTTATAAGTAGGTAATCATCTTTATTGAATATTTATTATGATTTATTATGAAAGAAAGCGTGGAGCGTTTATGTAATCTTTACTCTTTTTGGACAAAACGCTCCACGCTTTCTTTCATAATAAATCATAATAAATATTCAATAAAGATGATTACCTACTTATAACCATTTCGCATAAGTAATTATTTATCGTTCATCACGAACTGAAATTGTTTATGTTTACCTGCGATCTAATGAAGATTTGGCAAAGGGAAAACTCTTGAGTCATCAAACTAAATGTCCGAATTATTTTGTAATTTTTAGTGCGTGATAAAATCGTGTTTTTTAGTTTTTTAAACTATTATTTTTATTTATCTTTTCCTTAGTTCGTTGTGAAATTTGCAAAAACAGGCAATTTTTGCGATCACTCTTTATCGTGTGAATACTTACTTGATGCAAAAGTGCTCGGTTTCGAAATCGTTTTGCCAAACATGAAATTCTCGATATCGACTCAAATCGTAATCGAATCGAGTTTCCAAATAAGGGCCGAGATTAGCTTGACCTCGAAGAATAAATTGTAAAGGCACCTTTTTTTTTAAATTATGATTGATTGAAGTGGCTGTCCGAAAACACACTGAGGCCATTGTTATAGACCCATTTTAATACCACTTTTTGTGACCAGGGCTTCCGGTGGGAATTGAATCCACAACATCTACCACCCTAATGTTTCACATCCAACGTGTTGCTCTACCAACCAATCTATTGAGGCGCCCTTTTAAAAATATAGTTTTGTGATTTTTGTAGGGAAATATATTTTTAAGATATACTTTTATCGTAGGTGATAGCTAAATAGGTACAAAAAATCTAAGATCGACAAGCCTAGTAACCCCATTTGAAATGTATTGCAGCTACGATCAAATTTAATCGAATCGTATTCAGTGATACCTCCTTTGGCAAAGGCTAGGAAGATTTTCCTAGTATAGTAACAGTTTTGCCAGTAGAGATTAAAAGGGTTCCTTGTACCTTGACACCAAGATAAATAACCCTCCCTAGCTAGTTCATTAGGGAACTCTTTTCCTTCAATTCCAGTGTTCTGGTACACAACAAAGGGTAATGTGGTGGAAATTGAAGACACAACATCTAGCGTTCTCACCGCCAACGTATCGCGCTACCAACCGAGCTATCGAGGACCCAAATTTTAAATGACTAGTTATTAAAATACAATGAATAGTTTGTGTGCAATGCTCTTACTGTGTGCGTTGATAGATTGTTTGCGGTGTCCAGAAGCGCCCTTGCCAGCTGTAGTTTATCCTCAGTGAGAACATGAACTTTGGTCTGCATGTCCTCACCCACGGCAGCGACGAGTAAATTTTTAAGTTCAGAATTCACTTGAACCTGGAATTTCAGTTGTCCCTTAATGGAGTCTCTCTCCTTCTTTAGCTCCTCGATTTCTTTTGTAAATTGTTCTCTTTCTCGCTCCATTTCGGATTCAACAGCTTCAGCTCCTCGGGCGGCTGTGGAGCTACTTAGCTCAGAGGTTTTCATATCCGACATTTGTGAGACGAGAATGTTGATGTCTAAATTGTTTCTATTCTGTTTTAGCCTCTTCGGCTTCTTCGAGGGCACGATTGGCTTTACAGCGCATTTGTACGGCTCAAAGGGGATGAATCGTGGCTTGCGCTCTGTTTTGTTGATTTCGGGGCTCTTTTTGGGAATAAGTTTTGGTATGAGGTAATGAAGCCTTCCTTTAGAGAGACCACATAAAGGGGGCTGTCCAGTAGAGCTCAGTTTGTGCTGGCACAGGGGATTCACCGTCACGTTCAAACACAATTTCCTCTGATCGGATTTTGGGGCCTGACTCTCGGATTCGGTGCCTGTTTTCGTCTCAGTGGTGGAGATGTCCTCCTGCTCCATTCCATCACCGCTGGTCCTTGTAAAGCGTTGTTTGCCTGCTAAGAATGTTTTTTTATCTAATCTGAATACGGCTAATAAATAATCTCTGTAGAAAGCAATTCGAGCAACCACTCACAGGGATCATGTTGTTTTAGTCCTGGTACTGAAGTCATTGCCTTTCCTTCAAAAATGCAATAATTTGTCAGGTGTCCTGCATTCCACAGAAGCAGTGATTGGTCGAAAAAAGTGATTTGCTGGCAGTTGTTCCTAAATAATATTCATATCTCCTCAACCGTAAGAGGAATTTTTAGAATTTCGGCACTTTAATTTAGAGATGATCAGCTGGATCTGCTCATTGCAAGTTCGTTACGAATTTAAAACGATTTTGGTACGAAAAAGGGTAAAATAACACACATTTGACAGTCCTTGTTTATTTTCTGAAGGGGTAATTTGTTCTCAGCAGTTGGCGCAACTGGTTTTTTCCTTTGAAAAATTTTGGAGTGAGCTACCGCAGGGCAGTACGAAGATTTTTATGTTCAGTGGATTGACACTTGTCACCCTCAGTGCAAACATTGTTCACTCGACGTTTGTGAAGTACAACGAGGGCTAGTTTTGGGGGTTTTTCATAGAAATGGTAAGGTATATTTGTATTACAAAATCATATCAACATTCTCTTAATACCCTAGAGTCTTAATGAAAGCCATTTATAAAGGAATAAGTCCAAAAATAGCAATTTTATAAGAAACATATTTGCACCTGAATAATTTCCTATTTCAGATGCTTTTTATGCTGTTATTCAGCCGGCAGGGCAAATTGAGGCTCCAGAAATGGTACGTTGCACATCCCGATAAAGTGAAGAAGAAAATAACCAGAGAATTGATCACAACGATTCTCGCAAGGAAGCCGAAAATGTGCTCATTTCTCGAGTGGAAAGATTGCAAAATTGTCTATAAAAGGTGGGTTATTCGAAACAATTTTAGAAATGCTAATAAGGCTAATGAGCTACTTCTATAATTTGTAGATATGCCAGTTTGTATTTCTGCTGTGCTATTGAACAAAACGATAATGAACTTCTCACTCTGGAGATTATCCACAGATACGTGGAACTTTTGGATAAATACTTTGGGAGTGTAAGTATCAGTCTCTGATTTTTTTCTGCCCAACCCAAATAACACAAAACCCCCATAAAATCAAATCTAAATTGGCTGAATAACCTAATATTCAACTAAACTCGTTATTCTACATAAAAGTTAAGAGCTCTTAACCTCTTTAATTGTTTTATAATCACAAATTATAACAAACCAGAGTATTTATAACATTTCTTAAATGATGGGATGGAATATTAATTCCTTTAAAATGATTTTTGATAGCAGTTAAGAGGTTAAGATCTTTGAACTTTTATCCAAAGTCAGTTGGTAATATGCCTTTTTAGGGTTCCATACCTCGAAATGAAAAAAGTAGAACCCTTATAGGTTCACCTTGTTGTCCGTCTGTCTTTCAAGACTTTCTTTCTGGAATAGCTAGAGGTATCGAATTGAAAATAATACCAAATACTAAAGTCCTGTAAAAAATTCAACTTTCTAGCTCAATGAAATAAAAAGAAACATTCTTTCAAAATGTATTTCCATACTCAGAAACTAACTCACTGACTGACACATCAAAACCTATAGGGTAGTTTTTGTTGACCTAGAATCTTGAAATTTGGCATGAAGGAAAGTTTCATAGCACAACTAAAGGAAAAAATTCGTAAATCATTAATTACTAATTCTATGGCAAAATAGAAGTTTTTTGTTTCCGGAATCCCTAAAGTTGTTTTACCAAAGTTCAACTTCCGATATCGAGTAACTCCACGAAATTCTTAGAGATAATTTTTTAACACTCTTTTATAACGGTATGGAACCATCAGGGCGCGAGTCCTACTCGCACTTATTTATGATTTTTTATATAGAAAAAGTACCCTTTTCGCGGAAAGTGCTTTTCTGGACCCAAAAAAAATCCCAATTGCTTAAATTATTCCAAGACTAAGTAAATATATCAACCTTTACAGGAAAAATAACGTCAGGGAATGCCCCAGGGGAAATTTTAAACCACAGGTCTAGAACTTTAAGTATAAGAAATAGGCAATTTAATGTTCGTTTAGCATTTAGTCCAGCTATCATATTACATCAAAAGAAAGAAATTTATGAAATTTTTCGAAAGGGACTAGCTCATGATTAGTTTCAGCAAAATCTTTCCAAACAACTAACCACCAAAAAGACACCTCTGCGTAACAGTAATGGGGAATACATTTTACACCAACTAACGGAACACCTTGGGAAAACAGTAACAAATTACGATGTGATAAATAATAAGCAAGAAATAGCAGCACTATAGTGCGTGAAATTAAAATGAAAAAAGTGTCAGGCGAAGACAATTATAATAATAATTTCATTACCAAAACTTGGCAAGGAATCTTCATTAACTCGCAACTACAGAATTATCAGCTTGTTATCTTCAATAGGAAAAATGTTCTTAAACAAAATACTGAAAAGAATCCCAGACCATACAGAAAAAAAGAAATAATACCTGACTTTCAACTCGGATTTAGACAAAATTGTTCTACAGCTCATCAACTGTATAGCGTGCCCAACGACATTGATATTAAAAAAGCACTTGATTCTGTGTGGCATGCAAGGGAAATATTGAACACTAAACCTACCAAGCGGGACCAAATGACCCCTTTCAAAATTTACTTTAAAATCGTACATTCATTGTTATTTCTTACGCTCATCTAAAAATAAAAATATACCTTTGATTATTTTATTAGAAATCAGATGTTATGTTGCGAATTATTTCCTTTAATAAATTAAGAATTTGTTTCTAAAAATTAACGTTTATTTCATAGGGAATAAATTACCCCTTATGGTAAGAATAGGTAGAGTAAAGTACCGGTACGTTTAGTGTTACACTTGTGAAAATCAATTTTTTTTTCTCACTAAAATCATACAATGCTTTCTCGGTTCTAGAAAATTTGTTGTTCGGGTCAACAGCCACCTTTCAGATAAAAGAACTTTGTTTCAGCCCCACTCTATAAAACTCTTATACATAAAACATACCCAAGCTAGCTACATGTGAACTAGAAATGTTTGTAGATGACACAGCAATTTACTTAATTTCAGATTGAAATGCTTAACGTCTAAACATGAACATATTAAAGCTATTACAGAGAACTCGCATGGTAAAGATAGACATAACTAAATAGGTAGTTAGGTTTTATACTAAACAAGAAAAGACACAAGGTCTTAGTAGTACGTTTTCCTTAAAAAATACAAACTAAAAAAAAAATAAAAATCATTATAGATACACAGAACTCTATAAATTAGTAGAAGTATGTATAAAGGTGGGTACTATAATAAATAAATAAATAAAATAAAAAAAAAAAATTCTTGGGGCTCTGAATCTAATTTAAATTTAATAAATGTTCAATGGTTTCTTTTAAAATTAAGAAATTTTTGTTGTGGCCCATAAGGGTCAGATTCATAACTGTTTGTGAAATCTTTATTTAATACTAACTACAAAATTTATCATTTAAATAAATATTTAACCTTTTAAACACAGGTATGTGAACTGGATATAATTTTCAATTTTGAAAAAGCCTACTTCATTTTGGATGAGCTACTTATTGGGGGTGAAATGCAGGAGACATCGAAGAAAAATGTCCTTAAAGCGATAGCCTCTCAGGATCTTCTACAAGAGGTCAGTACTCCAGATGATACCTATGACTTGTAAAGTTGACAAATCTTTCTTGTTTGTTTTGCCTCTTTTACTGTTTACTGTTGAGCGTTATTTATTCTTCGAAAGTATTATTATTATCGCAAAACTATGTTTCTTCACGTCTATGGAGTATGTTTTTTTTTTTTTTTTTTTGTTAATTTTATTTAAGTAAAACCAGAAAAATTTTATAGAATGCGCTGCTTTGAATTAATTTTGTCTTGAGAATGTCTAAAATGGTTTAACCACATATTTTCGTATTAGTTCCTCATTAAATTTAACAAGTTATTTAGTTTTGTAATATCAGTTGTTTTCTTGTTTCTGTCATGATTTTTTCCCTGTTAGCTACTATGTATTTAGAATCAATTATATTTATAGCTTTTTGCCTGCGCCCATCCATTTTCAATAATATTTTAAAATTTCAATGGATTTTGTTTTTTTTAAACTGCTATTTTTACTAATGTTTAAGTAGTTGAATTCGTTGATAACTAAATAATATGACATTCATTTAAACATTAAGTTCTTGGAAAAGAGTATTGAGTTTGGGCAAATCACGTTAGAATTTTTTTTAAAGCTGATTCGCATTATTACAGCTTTTTACAGTACAATTAATATATTGGTTTTATTTTGCTAATATTTTCTGACAATAGTCCTAATTTCAACTCGATCTATTTTAAGTTTTTAAAAAGTAGTTTAAGCACCGAACAAATAATTCTTTTCCAATGGACATTAATAAGTACGAAATTGCAGATTTTATTTATATTTTACTTAATAATATCTAAATAAATTAAAACTCTAAAACGATGCATGTGTAATTGTGCATGCAATATAGAAGCCATTTATAATTACCATAAATAAAAATTAATTGAACTGAAATATATCTTTTAACGCTTTCAATTAACAGGATTTCAATGAATACCTCAATTAGAGATTAACAAATAAATATCCTCAATAATTTGAATGTAATAAAAAGCCAAAGAAAGCGCGAAGCTATTTAAAGTGAAGCAAGAGTAGAAGAAGACAAAAAAAACAAAAATGTCTATTCTTTGTATCTGTATATGAATAAACTTCTGTTCATCGATTTATAAATTGATTTATGTATATTGGCTGCAAAATTGTGGTATTACTCGTACTTAAGACAATACGTATTTACATTTATTAACAATTTTACAATTTATCCTAACACCAATTTTATCAGTCCTATAGTGTTACGGCGTTTACTTTACATGTTTTACTAAACAAACTCACTTTTCTGTCCTTTATTTGTACATAACAACATTTTTTTTATTCTACTAACTTTATTTATTAATCAGTGGGATTCAAAAGAATTGAATATTTTTTTAAACATAAAGTGGGCTGGGATATTTTCTTTTTAAAAATGGTACTTGCATGATTAAATAAGCTGATTTAGCGATTCCTCTATAATCACGGAATGATATCTTTGATAATTATTTATAGTTATTCTTACAATGTTAGCCCATTTTTTTTAATATTTACAAAAACCCATGTCATTTTATGGAAAGTGAAAGGCGCCCTTTATGGGTTTTAACCCTTAACGGTCCGGACGTATTACAAGTATACTTACCGCTGGGTCCAAGCTATTTTTCATACGAAGATAAACTGTTTACTAAACATTTTTATATCAAGTACAGAAAAGAGCTCAAAAGTACACAAGTATAGATAAAAATGGCGAAAGATAGATAACAAGGTGGGACAAATTCAAAGAAAGGACCTGGCACAATAGTTAACGCGTTATAATTAAATATACCAATAACACTGTAGAAATAATGCAATGATTTTTGCCGCCATATACGCGGCATTGGACCTAATAAGTAAATTGTGTCATGCCGCTTATATGGCAGCATTGGTCCGGTAAGGGTTAATTTATTGATCAGTCAAAACCAACCGTAACAACAATATGTTGTCTTTTTCGAAGATAAGCAGAGAATCGAATTATTATAAATGCTCGTTCAAAGGGATTTCAAAGATTGCAGCAGTAAAACAAAGTTGGTGGAGATTGTATTTTCTTGTTTTCTAATAATGGACTTTCAATAAAAATAAACATTCGTTTTTAAAATATGAAAGATACCTCCGATGAAACGGTTGAAGATTGGGCATTTTCGATGTTAACTATTTCGAGATTTACTGAACGAGTCCCGAAAGGCGTGAAAAATTGATAGTTATTTTACCAAATTTTTTGGACCTCATATTTGTTACTGTATACTAATCTAGATTAACGTTAAAATTGTAGTCTCTGAATTTTTGATATTGTTTGAAGTTTTGAAAATGACGTGACAGATAGATAGACTCCCTTTTGAGCTAAATATATTTCAGAGCCTTTGTTTTCTGTGTGTTTTTAAAACATAAATTCTAAACTACCCAGGAAGTAAGTCAATCAAAGTTCTTGACAATATTTTTTCAAATTTATAAATTTTGTTGGCTGGACATTTGTTCAATGCCGAAGTAACTTATGCTTAATTTACTTAACCCCAGATTATAATATATTGTTGGCGCTATTTTCACTGTCATTTGCTTCTAATTAACAACGAGAGAGTTATATTCTTGTACTTCGATTTAATAGAAATAATAAATTTAAAGTAAAGATATCAGTCCAAGTCCATTTGATCTTGTTTCCTTATTCCCAGAAGTCTTCACTAAAGATTCTAATAAAAAGATTTAAATTCTAAGGGCATCACTTGGTGTCTATTTTGGTTGTACATTGGGCACTTTATTCTTTTGTATTTTAAATACGGTTAATGTATCTTATTTTCTTATTAAATCTTTATTCATTTATTATTATTATAATTATCATTTTTTGTCTAAATAACATTACATACTTACGTTGGTGTTTTAAGATTTCATACTTTTTATGTTTCACAGCCCATTTCTAAACTACTTTCATAATTGTAAAAAGGGGGTTAACGTAGAAATAAATAAGTGTATATTACTAAAAATATTGCTTCTAATATTTTCCTCGTTTATTGCATCACAAATTGTTTATTTTGTCCACTGTCTGGGTGGAGGATACTAAACTCACAAACCCAAAAAAAAAAAAATATATATATATTTTTGCGCAGCACTTTCTATAACTTTAGAAACATCTTTTTTTTTTTTTTTCTTTAAAATAGGACGAAGCTGTTGAAGGGGCTTTAAAAGATATTGGACTTCTGTAGCGTTATCGTTTTCTAAAATAAATGTCTTGTGACTAATTTTAATTTTAACCAATGACAAAACCTTTTCTACTTGATTGATATTTCCCTCGTTGTGTTTATTGTTTATTTTATACACTTATTTAATTTTTCTTTTATACAAATGTATATTATATATTTCTTGCCATTGTGTTTGGCATTTTTAAGCAATTACCATGAGAATAATTTTTGTTAAACACTGTTAGCATTATATTGTGCCAATCACATAAAATGATGATAATAAAAACAAATGTATTAAAGGAAAACATTCCTCATAAAAATTTAATTTGAGATTTTGTTGATTATATAATTTTACACATATTAGCAATGTGCTTTATTGGTTAAGAAGAAAAATTTTTTTCCCGTAATAATCAATTATTTAACAATACTTTACTGAAATTTTGTCACAATTTAGCAATAAACGAATGTTATCATTTAAACAAAAAAAAAAAATGGTTTTCTTAAAAGACCCCATATAAATAAACGTTTTATTTACAAGGAGTTCTTTCGCTTCCGTTGTAAGAACACTACTTTTATAGCCTCTTGCGGTGGTCGGATATCTTCCCTCAGCATTTTATTGGTCTCTTTGTACACAGTTTAAATGCAATGCAAATAATGCAAGCATGTCCTTTAGCTCTATAAATATGTAAAAATTCGAAAAAAAAAAAATTATAACACGAAATAACACAAGACTGTTTTTATGCAAATACTTTCCCATATATGTTGAAAAGTTTCTGTTTATAGTGCTGCACCATGTTATTATGTCTTTGTTGCTATTTACCACTAAACAAACGAAATTATAGAAAGGAACCCTAACAAGGTATGTAAAAATAATCTCCTTACAGCTAAGTCATTTGGACGACTAAAGCTATCTTGTTTCGGTTCATGCAGAGTTTTCTGTCCGCAGAATTTGCAAAATAAGAATAAATTTTAATCTAACGAAAGAATATGTTTTTCTTACAGGATGAAACACCGCAAGGATTCTTTGAAGATCATGGACTTGGTTAAGGAAAAATATTGTTGTCCCTAAATTTTCATACCACACATTACATATCAAATTCAGAATAAATTCAGTTATTATTGTTGATCGGCACGGTTCAAGTCTGTTTTTACTACGTTTGCAATGTATTATTCATTTCATCGATATATTTGTGTAATTCATCCCATTCGCTTGCTCATTTTTTATCGAATTTTAGTTAATAGTGCCTACTACATATGGTATTGTGTTATCAAATATATAAAAGTATTGTAATGTTTCGCTTAAATAAAAAGGTATTAGCACGATTATGCATATTCTTTTTTATGGGATATTTTGGGAAAATGTAATATTAAGTAGGTATGAAGGGGTTTGAATAATCTGTAATTTATTTATTTTCAATTTCTTCTCAAATATTATTTTTTAGTTTAGTTTGGCTTATTCGCGTACACATTCTCTTTCATATATCCTCAAAGGACAAAATTAGGAGCGTCAAAATAATTAATCGTCAATTTTGAAAATAAAGTTCAATCATTTTCGTTCGCTTTGCATTCGTTTCTATTTTAAATTTTCCAAGTCTAGACAAATATGGGGGAAAAAAAATAAAAAAATTATATACTATTTAATACTTACAAGATTAATGAACATTTACTCTAGTATCAAAATCGGCTCAATGTTGCGTTTTGAGAAAACAACTTTAAAACTTTGTAATATTTTTTAAACAATTTCAGGGATGATATTAACCCTCGTTTGCTTCTATAAGATTTAAACAAATATTTCTTTCAGACAGACAGACAGACACTCTATTAAGTGGTACCGTTCTTAGGTGGTCATCTTTGGGATCGTGAGCTATTTATATAAATGAATATATTTTTATAAATATGTAGTCGGTCGGTGTCCTTCCAGACAATAAATATAGTATAAAAATATCACCTCTTTACTGAGGATGTGGCAAAAAGAAAAAGTCCATAATTTATATCTTAAATAAAGATTAAATCGGAAATCTTCAATTATCTCTTAAAGATCGGAAATCTTAATTTATAATAATTGCTTTATTTCTCTCGCATAGTAAAACCAAACGGAACCCCTTATGTGCGATTTCATAGCGCAAGCTTAAACCCTGTGGGAAGCTTAAGATCGGGTTTAGTTAAATTTTCGGTTTCGCAGTTTGATAAATGATTCAGAAAACTGTTAAATCAAGGAGATTAAGAAAAAACATTTCAATGATTCACAGAAATTCATTTTGTCGCAAAGGAGGAGGGTCAATAAGGCTGGTTTTCGGCCTAAATTTTCTTGCAGGAATTACTTAAAATTTCTTTGGGATTCTTTTTGGGTTTTTATCTATAATCAATATATAGTCAATTTCAACCAATACGAAAATTTTACAATACAGATAATGCATCTAGACAACCAATCAAACATAAATACCCTCCTCCCCCCACCATACCCCCCTCTCCCACGAGATTTCAAATCCTTCCTGCCAAAAAATTTAGGCCGAAAACCGGCCTTAATGACCCTCCTCCTTTCTTCTAACTTTAACTTCCCTTTTGGCGGCTCTAATTACTTCAAATTCCTCGATCAATTGGTGTGATAACAAGGGTATTAAGCAAATCTTGATCAAATTGCACTCGATGCGCTCAGGTGCTAACGTGAATTTAAAGGAAAAATGGGAATCACGACGGACGCAAATTAGATTATTGTAACTTCCCGTTTCCCGATAAAAGACACGTTTAGTGTCTAACGTTTTTATTAATGGACTTTTCCTACAGAACTGATTTAATTAAGTCTACATGAACAGAGCAAACCTTCAATCTCAAAGTAAGGTACTTAGGCTTCTAAGAATAGCTGCAGGTGTTTATGGGAAAGTTGATCGGTCGTGGGAAATGATGAGGAAGTTATCAAGAACTGCAAACGTGACAATGTTGCTACAGCGTTATGGAGTTGCAGGTGTTGAATCGTTCTCCATAACTCGCGCAAGTTTTATTTTCCGGGTTTCCGAGATGAAAAAAAAGGTCAAAAGCGTCAAAAGGGAATCACAAGAATTCACAATAATTCTTATTGTATTTAACAAGTTTACATTTTAAACAGTTTAAACGAGTCGAAACTTCCCTTTTTGAAGGCTGTCTTCAGACTGAATTATTTTATTTTTACAAGCTTTTATTTTACTTGCAATGTTTGTTTAGGTCAAATCTTTGAACCGTTTCCTCCCAACTAATTTTGCTGAAATTTTGCATACACCTTTAGCACAGACAACCCAGATGTCCAACGACAATGCTAAAACGTGATGAACACAAGAAATGAGCTCTAGCGGCCGGCTTTTGGCTCTAGCGGCTCCGGCAACGCATCCGCCGCCTCTACAGTTCAGCAACGCACTTCCTAACAGATATATGCTAGCTAACGACGCATTCGAGATGGGATGCGATGAAATGTGTATGAGAACGCCGCGCCGCCACAAGCAGTGAGCCGCTAGGCGCAGGCCGCTAGGCCCAGTCGGAATTCTAGGAAAGATACTTCCCCCGGCTTTCCTGCTGTGGCACCCTGGGCTTGCCGCGTATTTCATTTTCATTCTGATGTGAGATTTGCTCGAAGGAATATCTGCGTTTTTGTACACTGCTGTTTTTAATTAAGAGAGATATAGATTGAGGAATTGCTATTCTATTTTGTTTTTTGTATTACTGGCATTGATTTTTGATTATTTAAATATCAAATAAAATGCCGTGGAAAAAGGCAAAATGTGTTATTCCTTGCTGTCAAGCAAGGATTTCTGATTTATTTCCGGGAAGACGATTTTTCCGTTTTCCGAAGCAGGGGACGGAGAAATATAATAATTGGATGAAGGCATTAGGGAATGAATTATGCAGAATTGTTGCTGTTTTTAAGGCACCTTTAATTTGTAGTCTTCATTTTAATAGTAGTTTTATTGGAAATAAATACTTAAAAGCAAATGCCGTTCCTACTTTATTTCTAAGGGATGATGGAAATGGTCCTCCTTTCGAATTTGATAACACTACTATTGATACTGATGACTTCAGTCCTGAAGAATTAAATAGGGCATCTCGTATATTAGAAACCTTACAGCCTTCTAATATAAGTGATACTGTTCCAGAAAGATGTCTGTGTGAAGAATGTTTAAACAATTTTAAAAAAATTAAATATTACATAAAGCTCACCAATAAGTTAAAAAATGAATTAATGGCTTTAAAGCAAAAAAATAAGACAATAATAAAAAATAATAATATTTTAAAAAAAAATTAAAAGCAAAAAAACCTTTTTTAAAAAAAGCTTTTATTTAAATGCTCTAAAAAGAAGAAAATAAAATGTTCCTTTAAAATTTTAACTATCAACTTATAGCCTCATTATACACAATTTATATGATCATAAAAGCTTGTCGCGCGATTTACTTGTGTAAATAAACTAGTACCTATTTAATTGAGTAACTTAATCAGCTAATTTTAATTTTTTTTTAAATTTCAGTTTAATTAAATACTTATAGGTACTTACGCAAACCTCGCGACAAGCTTTTATGATCATATAAATTGTGTATAATGAGGCTATAAGTTGATAGTTAAAATTTTAAAGGAACATTTTATTTTCTTCTTTTTAGAGCATTTAAATAAAAGCTTTTTTAAAAAAAGGTTTTTTTGCTTTTAATTTATTTTTTACTTTTTAGTTATCGCTGGCTAGGTTTCTGAGTCTGTTCATCTCATTCAACGCATCATTGTTGCAAGGTCGTTTGCCGGTTAATTTCGAACAGTCTAGCTCTTCAATAAGGAGACCTTCTAATGATTTTACCCTACTTAAGGCCACGTATGCTTGACCAGCAGCAAAGAGCTTCAAGCCTAAGTAAACAACGGCGTGGTCGACAGTACTACCCTGCATTTTGTGTACTGTGCAAGCCCAGCATAATACAATTGGCAGCATTCTTCGTTCTGCGGTTCCGTGAATATTTTGCTGGAAATTGCACAGACTTGGGCTGAATGAGGTGAACACCGACTTTACCTAAGTCTATACGGACGGATGGTATATCAGTGTCATACATTTGTGCTCTTCGGAAGCAGGGCCATATAATTTCTGTAATATGTCCAATGGCATCATTCACCAGACCTTTGGACACATCTACATTGTAACGCAACATCACCTTGGCCCCAACAAATATTTCTAGCTCCTTAGGTAGCCCTCCTGCTGTCTTGTTTATATCTGATGGTATAATATTATTTAGATCTAAGTTGTCAGTTTTCCCAGCATTTTTATTCTCAGCGAACCCTTTCATTTAATATCCATACTATAGGAAAGCATAAAAAACTTCAAAAGTCCGCCATATTGGATTAAGAATGATGTCAGAATATTTTTCTAATTATTCTCGGCAAGCACTTTCATTTGATACCCATATTGCAGAAGTGCATAAAAAATAACTATTCCGCCATCTTGGATGTTCCGCCATATTGGATTTAGAATGACGTCACATTATTTTTCGAGTTACTCTCAACAAGCACTTTCATTCGATACCCATATTGTAGAATTGCATAAAAAATAACTATTCCGCCATTTTGGATGTTCCGCCATATTGGATTTAGAATGACGTCACATTATTTTTCGAGTTACTCTCAACAAGCCCTTTCATTTGATACACATATTGTAGAAATGCATTAAAAATAACTATTCCGCCATCTTGGACGGTCCGCCATATTGGATTTAGAATGACGTCACACAACTTATCGTGTATTGTCATCCAAACTAAACGTGTATACAAAATTTCAGCTCAATCGGTTGAAGATATCTGCTTCAAAATTGAGTAGCAAGATTCCACCTTAACAAACATACATACATACAGTGCAAGTTAAATAAAAGCTTTTAATAAAATCTTTAAATCAAAAAAACAACTTGAAGTTGCAAAAGTTAAATCAAATATATCTTTAGAAAGTATGATAGATGCCACCACGGCACCGGAAAATTCTAAAACATTTTCAAAGTTGATTCTGAATGTGCGAAATGAATCCAAATACAATGAAAAGGAAAAGTGGCTTTGTCAATCTATATTTTTTCGGCAGGATACAATTTTCTTCGAGAAAATCTTAATTTTCGTCTTCCGTCAACTTCAAGTTTATATAATTGGATAAAAATTAAAAGTCTTCCACCTGGTTGCAGTCCTTCTGTACTAACAGAAATTCATAAACAAGTTCTAAGTCTAAGTCCACATGAAAAAAATGTTCTGATTATTCACGATGAGATGAGTATTCAGGAATTTTTAACTTACGATAAGTACAAGGATGAGATTTATGGATATGTTGATTATGGAGATAGTAAATATAATGTTCTCGCAAAATCAGTTTGTGTATTTATGCTTAGAAGCATTTGTGGAAAATTTTCTCAGGTATTGTATTATGTAGCATGCCCTCGATCTATACCCGCTGATTGTTTAGAGAAAGAAGTGAAAAAATGCCTTGATATTTGCGAAAAACTTGAACTAAATCCCGTTGGTGTAGTATGTGATCAAGGGCCTACAAATAGAAAGTTCTTAAGTTCCCAAAATATTTCTTTTGAAAATCCATTATTTACTTATAAAAATAAAGAAGTGTTTTGTTTGTACGATGTTCCGCATTTATTTAAAAGCTTCAGAAATAATTTAATAAAAGAAAATTTATGTACCCCTGATGGCGTGGTAAGCTGGGAAATTCTTGTTTTTCTTTTTAATTTTGAAAAAGACAAAACCGTTAAAATGTGCCCTAAGTTGTCTTCTGCGCACATATATCCAACAAATTTTCAAAAAATGAGTGTCCGTCTGGCGGTGCAAATATTTAGTCATAGTGTTGCTTCCGGAATAAAAGCTCTAATTGCACTTGATAAATATCCTGAAAGTCTTAAGGATGTTGCACTTTCAACTGCAATATTTATAGAAAAATTGAATAAGCTTTTCGATTTGTTAAACGGAAAGCCACCTGTTACCAGAAACTCTAAAGAACTGATCTTTTTAGAAAATATGAAATCATATGTATTAAATATTAAATCCGCTACTGATGGGAAAGACCACACATTTTGTTGCAAGGGACTTGTCTTATCTATAACTTCGTTTTTGAAAATTTCGGAATTATTGTTTAATGTTCATAACAATATTGACAAAATTCATGCTCAAAAATTTAACCAAGATCCTCTTGAAAATTTTTTTTCTATTGTTCGATCTCGGAACTGTAATAAGAGCAATCCAAATCTATTTGAATTTTCACAATTATTTGCAAAAATCATTTCGATTAGACTGCTGTTCTCATCAAGATTCTCCAATTGTGAAAACGATAAAGAAGATAACCTGCAAATTGATTGGGATGCAGTTTTTAATTCCATCTCAAACTACGTGCCCGCGGACGAGGAAGGAGAACTTCCTTCCCTTACTGTTATAAAAGATATCAGTACAACAGATGTAGCAACTGCCTATTTTGCAGGGTATTGCATCTTAAAAACTATTCGTAACCATGTTGAACCATGCGAAAGTTGTGTTATTAATATGATACAAACAGAATCTGATGACACTTTGAATTTAACTAGTATATTGATTAAATTGAAGCAATTTGAAAATAATCCAGATGAACAAAATCTAATCACCCCTTCAGAACGATTTTATAACTTATTCAAACATCATATAAATGTCTTCTCTCAAGTTTTTAAAGCAAATTCTCACTTCAAAGGCATTAGAAAACTTATAAGTAAAAAATGTGTTGATTATACACAATCATTTGATTTCACATGGTTTAATGAAGAAGACCCTTGCTATAATCACCGGATTAATTTACTTAATTTTATGATAACTACTCTTCTTAGAAAAAATTGTAAATGGGAAAAAACTGTAGCAGTTAATACGCGTAGAAAATTAAAAACAGTAACGAATAATTAATTTTTATCATAATCAAATAATGACATGAAGTCAGTTTATTTTTTTATCCTTAGCGATACAATTGTGTTTTAAAATTTTAATGGGAATAATTTTGAAGTATGCCCTATCCAATCAAAAATTTCAAAATCGGACTACTCTGTAAAAAGTTATGCGCGAAGATACATAAAAAAACAAATATATGCGTCGACTTAGGAACCTTACTTATTTATCAAATGAAAATGAAATATGCGGCAAGCCCAAGCAAGACAACCACATTATACGAAAGAATCCTATGAATTTCTTTCTCTCCCCACACAACCCCCAGCCAGGAGTCGTGCGTGCGTTGATAACATTGAGAGCGCGGCGCTTTGCCTCTGAGAGAACTTGAACTGCTTGCCGCATGACATATGAACGTTGCGTTGCTGTGCATCGCTGCTGACAAAGTTCAAAAAGCTCTTCTGCAGTTGATTTCATTTCATACATCACGTTCGCTCGTAAGCATTGGACATCTGTATTGTCTGTGCCTTTAGTTTTGGTGACAATGCAATATGCAATATTTTCAAAATGGCCTCCGCCACAAAAAAAATTTCGTTAAGTAAAAATTTGCTTAACTAATCACTGCTCCCACGGTTAAACTTTCTCTTTCATTTCAGGTGAGTGTCGATTGTATTACGGTTTTCGTTCGTCTAGGTTAGTATATCGTATTGAATATTGTTCGTAGGAATGGGATTGGTTGAGCTAATTAAGTTACCTTATTCATGAATTCTGTGCTTAGTTTTAGGTCAATATGGTCTATGCTATGATCTGATTTGTTAGCAATTTGGCAATATTGGCTATTTAGTTTGTCTAATGTAACTCGCATGTAGATGTTGAATACGATATCGTTGCAGGTTATTGGGCGTTCATGTTTTAAATTATGCTGAGTGTGCTCGCACTGTGAAACCAAGCATTAATGAAATTTTGTATTATACACTCGCTTAGCATGTCACAAAGTGATGCTAGTTGTGAAGTTCTAAAGCTTTTTTTTTCCAAAAATAACCGAATGCAAAGCTTTTTCCAAGCGACTGTATGTGTCGAATTTTCCGGTTTTCCGACTTAAAGTTGGCCACCGTTCGCCTCAAGGACGAGTGGCCTACTTCACACGAGATTTGCTCCATGAACCCCATCTTGCGATGGGAAATTCAAACAGTGTCACTGTTCTGCCCGAGAACTTTTCCAGCGGCCAAAAGATAAAAAAATTTCCCGTTTTTCCTCTCGCAGAATTGCGCTGGTGAGGGAAAACTCACCACAGAATGGTAGTGGTGGTGGAGGCGGTGGTGGATTTCCATGTGGGGAGAGCGGGGTGGGCCGCACCACGCATGTGTCCCACATGAAACCGCCCATGCGCGATGCTCGGATTGGACCCGACCGATCACTCGGCAGGGAACGATTTTCCATTTTGAGAGCGAGTCGCAACAACAAAACAACGCTGGGTTACACAGGAGAGCGCTAACGGTCTTTCAGGGATTTGGGTAGGGGGGCTACTCGAGTGCGGCCATTTGTATCGAGCGGAAGAGGAAAAATGCCCGTGGTGGATTCGGTTGGCGGTGTGGTGTGTTGCCCTTCTTTCTCGGCTCGCTGTTTTCTGTTTGTGAGCTTTCTACTGGCGAGGAAATTTTCCGGGGCACAGTTGTGTGCGTGCGGGCACAGAGGAGAGAAATCGAACACCCGTAAAAAGGTGTGTTGTGCGCGAACGATTTTCCAACACACTAGATCTGTGCACCACTGAATTTATGGATAAAAGATAAGAAAAATTGGGCAAAAGTGCTTTAAATTGTGCGAAAAGTGCTGGCCGTGTGGGGTAAATCGAGAATTCGATAAAATTAGGGCCGAGCTGAAGCGGAATCGCGCGGAAAATATCTCGGCAAATAAATATCGTGTGGAATTTTTCCTCGAAGGAGTGAAGAAAAAAATAATGTTGTTGTGTGCGTGAGGTGGGGAGGGGGGTCCAGTGTGGTTCTTGTTTTTTCTTGGGTTTTTCCTTGACATTATCGTTTTCAGTTTTTTTTATCCGGTGGTCGAAAACGTTCAAGTTCGATCGGTTAACGGTATAAGAAATCGACGTTAAAAAAAAATTACAGATAAAATAAATTAAAAGAAAAAAAAAACGTAACTGGACCTAACCGAAAATGGATTAGGGGGATCATCATCAGGAGCGCTAGTGGTCCCAGGTAGAGTCAGTGGCGCTGCGCGCGGTGGGGGGGTAGTAACAACTTTCTCTTCAAATACCTTTTTCGGGTGGACGGCCCGCAAAAAGGGAGGGGGGGGTGGAAGTGTGGGGGAGACGCAGCGCACATCATCGCCGTTACTCGGAGCCAGAAGCACTCTCTTTTACCCGTTTAAGTTGGAGTTTTTGCAGCGGAAATTTTTCAAATCCAAGTCCAGTATCGGGCATAAAAATGGATGATGATGCCGTATCGAGTCGTCCGCACTTGATTCGAGTCGCGTGAAGTCTCGAAAACCGGCGGAATCGTGGAATTTATTCACCATACACATTTGGCACAAAATGGCGGATGGTGGCCATTCGTTTGGGAAGAAGACATTTCATAAGCCTACGTTCTGTCACCACTGCTCGGATTTACTCTGGGGACTGATCGGACAAGGATACATCTGTGAAGGTATTTATTTCCTCAGTCCCGGAATATATAAATATATATATGTATTTTTTAAACAATATAAAATCCATCCAGGCGGCTCAGGCCCCAAAAATCTTCCGCCAGTTCCCACTTATTCGTAGGCACAGTGAATGTGATCGATAACAGGAAAAAAATATAAGTTTTAGACCCTTTGCACTGCTGGGCCAACCAATTTTTGTTTTCGGCGACGAAATGTCCAGCTCAAATATTTACCAATAGCTTCAACGGATTTAAATTTCGCCAGTACCTTTTCCAACCTGTTGTTTTCCACCAGCTACATAATAAGATGCAAAATACACCGAAACACTATCTCAAACAGCATTATAAATTAGCTTGACTTCTCCGATCGAAACACTCATCAATTTTTTGGAACTCGTTTACTTTATTTTTATATTAATAACCTTTACACAAAATCTGTAAGGAATAAATTTGACTCAACTTGAATGTCCCCTTCCATCATGGGCATAATTTCATACTTTGTGCTTCATAACATTCCAAAGTGCAGCCAAGAAAGAAGCACAACATCCAAATGTCCTTCGAATAGGACTAACAGCCCTTGAAGATTGTATCACATATTTCCAGTCATCTTAACCTCTGGCACGTCTTTTCATTAAAGTGTTCTCATTTAACAAAAAGAAAAAAATAAGAAAAAGAAAATTTGAATGTGCAAAATAAGTATGTATGTACCTGAATTTTGTGACACTAGTAGACTAGAACGTTGACGTCACTTGTGAACCAGTTTTGAAGAAGAGTTAAACAAGTGGGGGTATTATGTTGCAACAAATATTAAATTACTCTTATTATTCGGATGGTGGTGTTTTTTGCCGACTATCTGTACCTACGGAAGTTGCTTAGATTGTTCGATAGTTGGGACATCGAACGAAAACATTGATGTTAGCAAACATGGGCATCGAAAGCCAAGACCATTAATAAAAACATTGATGTTTCGATTTTTTGTAATTTTTATGTAAAATGACTAGAAAGACATTTTTTCAAAAACATATTACATTTCTTTATTCGTAAATCGTTAAAAGTAATTTAATGATAAGGAAAGAATTCATAACAAAGCAACGATTTCATTCCTATCCCATTTCATGAAAACACATTTTCGAGGAAATAAAAAACGAAACGAACGTTTTTCAGCGATCGTTTTTGGTGCCATTGAAGATCACCTCATAAGAAAACGCATTGTCGACAATCGACGGATGAAAAACATTCGCCTGCACTATTGAATATGCAATTTCAAAAGGGCACATCTCGCATATTTTGACAAATACGTTTTTTCATATCAATGCTTCCCTGCACCTATTATGTTCGAAAAGGGAACATCTCTGGTATTTGTTCTACTGTCGACAAAATTTGACTCAAAAATATTTTTTTTAAACATTAAACTTCTTTAGAAAATAATTTTTTTTTTTTTTTCATTCCCTGAAAAGTTTCAATATTCAGACATGTGCCTTTTTCGAAATTGCATATTCAATTAAACGAAGGACTTTTTCATAAAAAACCTCAATGTTTTCAATATCGATAGTTCACTGAAAAAATATTTGTAATTGATTCAACAATGAGGGACTGTTAATTTATCTGGTACGAAATTTCTATTTCAATGAACTTGATCCCAGTTGATCTAACTATTTTAACGACAATTTTACTAGAAAACTAGATATAAGGTAGGTGCGGGTAATAAGGCCTAGCTAAGGGAGATTTGAAATAAAATAAAAAGTATGTATCCGAATCAACAAAAGCGTCGTAAAAAGTTTCAGGTGCCATCGATGAGTGTTAGCTACCTGCGATTATGACCTTGAGCGACATCGATCATTTTAAATTATATTTTTTGTTACTTAGGCTTTATTAGCCGACAGGCCTTATTACCCGCACCTACCTTAGTTGAAATAAAGAGATTTCATATCAATTATAATATACTTTATATATAATATAATACATTTTAATAAGTATGTTAATTATGGGCATCGTTGTTTGCACTAATTCCGTCATATTGTTTCGACTAGAAATAACAAGATAGATTTAGAACTTTTAAGGGGAGGTTCTCATCTAGAACGTCAAAAAAAAAGGTAAAGTTCGTGATTTTTTTGAAGGCAAATGACAAGACATAGGGAAATGATATTTGGCATTATCTTTTATTGTACATTTATCTGTACGAAAAAATTTTTTTATTAAAAAAAAAAACAAAATGGCGCCCGTTATTCAACTTCTCCGGAGGCATGTTTGTGTACAATTTGCGTACAAGATAACTCAAAAACGGTTCAACCGATCAACTTCTAGTTTCGTGCATATTAAAGTAAACAATTTTCTTCATAGAAAGAGTGGAGCACATTTTGAAAATTGTAACATTATCTCCTTTTTGTAAGTGATAAACTATGAAAAAAAACGGCCGAAAACGGCCTTAAAATTTCAAAATCGCGCCATTCCGTCAATTTTAAATTTTTTTTGAAAGTCGTTCACTCTTTCTGAGACAAATTTATTCTAGTTTATAATAATGTCATCACTATTTGATTTCAGACCAATCTGCAACCCCTAAATTGTACGCAGCTGGGCAATTTTCGAAAAACATGCCTCCGGAGAAGTTGAATAACGGGCGCCATTTTGTTTTTTTTTTTTGGATAAAAAATTTTTTTCGTACAGATAAATGTACAATAAAAGATAATGCCAAATATCATTTCCCTATGTCTTGTCATTTGCCTTCAAAAAAATCACGAACTTTACCTACTTTTTGACGTTCTAGATGAGAACCTCCCCTTAAACTGGTTAAGGGGTTATATACAGTCAGGATTTTCAGAAAATCGACTTTATTTTTATTTTACTTTCGTAATGTACATATATTTAAGTACACCCACAGAAAATTTCATGTCAATCCGGTGAATATTCTCGAAGTTACACGCATATTTGCAATGACGTGTTCGAGTTTTTGTACTAAACGTAAAGTGCTTTTGAAACTTTAAACGCGTTTTTCTCAAAACTGTGTTCTTAAAGTCGGTGTGCAAGATTTCTCGGAAACGGCTGAACCGATCAGTTTCAAATTTTAACACAAGCTTCTTAAGCATATTTTTTAGTAATTAATCGAAGCTTTTTGCTCACCGATAAATATTGTCCATTTTATAAACAATTTAGAGCGAAAATTGTTGTTAAAAATCGATTTTTTTTTAAAGAAGCCGCCATTTTGTCAAAAATTCTTATTTTGCTTATTCCTTCGATTAATTACGAGATAAAACAATATACTAACGAAATATTTTTGGGTTTTTCATTTTCGATGATCCAGTCTGCACACCGCAAAACGCTTTTTTTTAGAGTTGCTCCCGGAGATCAGCTGTAGCGGTTTTTTAATTAATTATTTTTACAAATAAAAAACATTAAAATACACTCAAGAGTTACCATTATGTGTGTCCAGAATTTTACATTAATAACTTAAAAGATAATTTCATGAAAAATTCTTGAAAAATCGCCTTTTTTGGGCCTCCTGACTGTATATAACCCCTTAAGCTTACAAGAAATCTTATTAGGTGAAAATCATAGGCAAAAGTAATTAAATGAACCGGAAATTAGTTACTCGAACCATATATTGTTTTAAGTGTTCGATATCCCAACCCTAGTTCGAACCTTGATGACAATTAATAGATTTTTTTCTTTTTCCTAAATTTAAAAAATAATTCAGTGGTTAAAGTAAATTAAAAAAGCGGCCAAGTGCGAGTCGGATGAAGGGTTCCGTAGCAGCAAGTAACATAATATAAAAGTTCTTGTAGTTCGTTGTAACTTTGATCGATGTTTTAATAATAGTGTATTTTTTTTAAATTAAGTTATTGATAAGTAAACATTATAATTAGGTACCTAAATGATGGGATTTAGATCTAACTATATGCGAGCCCATATAGGCTTGTTTTTTTATTTGAGTTGATTGAATGAAAGGTAAATTGCGGTTTACGATTTATGACGTATTAAAAAAAACTCCGCACTAGATCTCGTTCAAACCAATTTTCGGTGGAAGTTTGCATGGTAATGTACATCATATATTTTTTTTAGTTTTATCATTCTCTTATTTTAGAAGTTACAGGGGGGGGGACACACATTTTACCACTTTGGAAGTGTCTCTCGCGCAAACTATTCAGTTTAGAAAAAAATGATATTAGAAACCTCAATATCATTTTTGAAGACCTATCCATAGATACCCCACACGTATGGGTTTGATGAAAAAAAATTTTTGAGTTTCAGTTCTAAGTATGGGGACTCGCACTTGGCCACTTTTTTTTTCTATTTTTGTGTGAAAATCTTAATGCGGTTCACAGAATACATCTACTTACCAAGTTTCGACAGTATAGTTCTTATAGTTTCGGAAAAAAGTGGCTGTGACATACGGACGGACAGACAGACAGACATGACGAATCTATAAGGGTTCCGTTTTTTGCCATTTGGCTACGGAACCCTAAAAATGATTGGTTGTTGAATTTGAAAAAAAACATTTCTATGAAGATTAAGGTCAAACGACCTTTGGTTTCCCAAATAACTTAATATAAATCGCTTGATGCTTTTAGAAATACGGAAAACGAGCATCAGTAATTATTTCGAAATTTTAATTATATAATAACTGGTGCCTATCAACGAATTCGGTTTCAAGTCCCTATCTTGCATTTAACTAAATGAACACAATTTCGTTGCAATAAAAGTTAGTTATACATGTTTATTTTTAATATTTAACCTTAAATTAAGATACATAACTAAAGAAAAAAAAGGAACTAAAAAGTAAACGTATTTCTTCTTTTATGCTTTAGGTTATACAAGATTTCGACTTATGTTTCTAAGTTTTTTTTTGAGAGCAGTCAATTTGTATGCATTGTATGAATCATTTATATGTATGTGCTAAGTAGTTTTTCTATTTTTAAAGAAAAAAGAAGAAATATGTGCAGAAGGCAAACAAATGGGATTAATAAGCGGATTGTAATGTTTATTTTAAAATCTTTAAATCTTTGGGTAATATGCAACATTCGTACTTTTCCCGAGTCGTGAGTCTTCAGTAATTTTTCATTTACTTAAGTAAAGATTTAGTGATATTTTTTCAATTTAGACTTAACTTAATATCATCTATATGAGAATGCTAATTGCAGATTATATGCTTACATTTTACATGATTGAATATAATGAGCTATAATCTTAGCTAAAATACAATGTTTCTGCTTTATTTTACCATTTGAAATTATTATATAGTGAAAATGACTGAAAAATTGTGTATTTTAACCGGTATATTTTACAGTAACTTATCAAAATTGCCCTTCTACGATTCTTTACTATATTCTTATGGACTTTAAATTAAAATTGAGGTTTCGGTTAAAGTTAAATACATATACACTTTTCTCATGCACTGATCACTGGCCTATAGTGGAACATACAATATTATTTAAAGAGCCCCTTTTTCATTTTCTGGACAAATGTCCTACTTCTGCTGTAGCAAGACATCGACGACCTTAAGGAAATTTCAAAACAAGAATTAGAGAATGATTTCACTTCTTAAATTGCACAGGTGTGAACTGTCTTTCAGCGCTAATTGTACTCAAGCCTGTGTGGCCACTATAATGAACCAACTCACCAATAGTTCCCCTAAGTTCTATTTTTTCGATATCTTCCTAAAACGTTCGATGACCAAAACCCGAATAAAATTACAATAGATTCTTTGTCAACAGATTGACTGCCAGAACTCTAACAATATCTACATGAGTCCGCCTTAAAAGCTCTTGTGTTTCCTTCAAATCATATAAAGGCCAGGTTGTCTACTTTTTCTTTCTGCACTATTTCTACGATGAATTTAACATTGAATACAGTAAATAAATAATTGTCAAAGCTTTAAAAAGGACTAACAATTCTAAACTTAATTCTTTCTGTAGTACTATGTGATTAGAAAAAAATGATAAAGAAAATCTTACAAGTATTGTTATCTCATATAGTACACTATTTTTTATTTATCTCAACAGGCGTGCCGTTTCGAATGTGCAAATTCTGATAAAAGAATATTTTTGTAGCGTTGTGCAAAATTTATTTAACTGTGGAAAATCTCAATGCAATAGGTTCTCGATCGTTTTAAAGTACCACTATACATATACAAATCGAATGTTTTTACGCATTTTGGAATTCATAAACATTTGATAGAATTACCTTATACAATAAATACCTTTTTAATGCATGCAATTCATAACAAATTTCCCTGAAATTAACCTAATAATTACTAGCTTTGTAAATATTGTGTTGAACTCATTCTAAAGAGCATTAAAGAATATATATTACTATATATAATCAACTGTTTCTTAAAGTTTCTTTTATAATAACAACGCAACAACTGTAGGAAAACTAAAAATACAAAAATTCATAAATAATATCGAAAATTCAATTCCTACCGACGGAAGAGAAAGGGGTGCTTGAAACTTGTAAAAACTTTTCAATCTTTATTTTTAGCAAAATCGGATTAATTTGCACGAGTATTTCTAAAAATACTCAGTTGTACGTTTAATGTTTTGAGAGAACATTTAATTTGGATGATTATAGTGAAAGGCAAAACTTTTAAAGGGTAAACAAGGGGAAAGGAAAGGCTGAACTCATGCAGATTCTGATAGCAGTGCTCGAAAGGCAGTTAACCTTTAGCATTTAAATTAAACTTGTTCAGATTTTATGCAAAAAGTAGGTACTCGAAAAGAATTGCTGTTGGATTAAAGTTACTGATGACGAATACATTCTTTGAAATTTTTTTTTAGGATAATGCCAGTACTTTTTTTTTATTGGAATCGGTAGATTTTAGGATTAGGATTATTGGGAAAATAATACGCCCGCTCGGTTGGTGGGACCAAACCACTAAAATTGAGGTTAAAGTACTTTTTTTATTTCGTTTGCGATTATTTTGTATACCTGCCCTCTGTTTCGAAGAACTTCTGTAATAATTCACATCACACCACCGCTCTCTCCTTCGAGTTTAAAAAAAAAATACTTAATTAACACTCAGCAAATGCTTAAGGGGGTGTTCTAGTGTAGAAATTCGAAAAAATCGAATTTTTTTTTCATATTTATAAAGTTTAAACATTCAAGAATATGCCTTCAAAGGGATTTTTCAATTATTTACCGAGTTATAGCGATTTTGGTGAAGCGACAACTAAACTGGTCCGACCGGAATGAATTGAACAATAGACGGTAGGCGCGGCCCGAGTACCTGCGGATAAATTCCCCCATGAAACTTCTTTTGTATTTTATACCTATATATTGAAGATTTTGAACGGGAGGAAGGTCCCTTATATGGAGCAGGGATCGCCGATTAAAAATATTTAAGTACATATACCGTACGATTGTATGAGCGCAACTGCTTGAAACTTTACTCTAAACTTTAAACGCGTTTTTCTCCAAACTATACTTTTTTCAAGTTGGCGGTAAGGATATCACGAGATCTACTAAACCGATTTACTTGAAATTTGGTGTGAACGTTCTTTATATATCCCTCTATCGTAACAACCTCAAAAAAGTTGAAAATTCTGGTTTTTAATATTTTAAAAAAATTTAAAACTGTTGAAAAAATCGCAAAAAAAAAATTTTTTTTTTCAACCGGCCGCCATTTTGTGAAAAAAAAAATTTTTTTTACTTTTTTGAGGTTGATTTCATAGCGACAACATTACTAATTAAGAATCCGTTGGATTTTTTTGCTTCAGTTGAATAGAACGGTTGTAACTTTGACCGCCGTCACACCCCCTTTTTTTTGGATCCCCCACTCTGCCAGCCGATAACTTCTGGAATTTTTGGTTTTTTTTTTTTTCATTTAATTTTTATGTATTCTTAAAATATCAATAAGCAAATAAGAAAAAAATGGATAATAAAAATATTTTTTGTTCTTTTTTTACAAAACTTGAAAAAACGGCCGAAATTCGTGCCTCTACACTAGAATACCCCCTTAAATCTACCAGATTATGACCATGAAAATTCAGCTTCCTTTGACAAACACTAAGTTTCGGCCCATAAAGTGATTTAGTTAGTTAGTTTTCTTCTACTTGGCTCAGCCTGGATGTAAACTTGGCTCAAGCTAAATTCAAACCTAGCTCAAGCTTAGTTTAGCCTGGGTGAAGCTTAAATCAAGCCGAATAACGTCGTCACAATTTCAAGACTATTTGCTTGTGTAATATGTATAGTCTTACTTTTTTGTTGCATATATAATTTTTAGAGGTAAAATAATTAATAATTCCATATTTTTCTTACTTTTTGCTTCAAATAAAAATGTCGTTTCTGGCACTCATATCTATTAAAATAGCTTAACGTTCTTATTAAAGAACACCTAAATTAACTCGAATTTGTACAGAACCCGTATGAAAATTTTAGACAGATTCATGGCAAAATAAAATTAGATTTTTCAATATCGAACATTATTTTTCAAATCTTTTTAATTTAATTTATGTTATGTGTTAATTTATAATTTTTACTAACTACGATGCGTAATGCAGATTCTCATCATATGTAAAAATAATATAAAATTATAATACATGTAATTTCAATAATCCCATTTGTCTTGGCTTTTTAATGATATATGTATAGTACACCTGTTCCCCGATTTGCATGGTACTATTCTATACCATTTCGCTTTTACATGGTTTTTAAATAAGGGATATTAATTAAGGGAAATAAACTGGTAAAAGTAAACATTGCACTGCATACATGTTTCTATTCCCATTTTTTAATTTCATTCACAATAAAAATCGTCTAAATAAGGGTTTATTTAGGATAGAACTTCCACGCATAAAAATATTTGATAAATGTATTTACGAATTTCGTCGTAGACATTATTTAGCATATATTTTTATAATTTTCAATTGTTATTAAAATCAAATATTGTTTAAATTAGCAAAGGCTATATTAATAAATAAAATATATTTCTTCGTTAGGTTCTGCATGTTTCTCGTTGATCATTAAAAATATTTCATCAAATCTGTACGGAACTAGTTTAGTTTTACGAAATTCTTTCTAAAATAAACGAAAAATTATATAGGATATGGGCTGGCTTGTTTATAAGAAAAATTCAAATTTCAATTTATAAGCTCTTTTTATGAGCTCTTTGATTACATCGATGTATGGTAGTTATTAATAAATGCTTAACTTAATATGAGGTGATCTATTAACATTTAATTAAAAACCAAATACAATTGTTAACTAAACATTATCAAGTTTCGCCGATACGAGATGTTCCTTTATTCTTCAACATCGGACCAGAATCGCATTAAGTTCTATCGAGTAAAAAAGTTACATAATACCCATCAGAAAAAAAAGTTTAATAGTATATGAAAGTGATGACAGCAATTAAATTTTTGGTTATTTTTATAATGATGTTGATTTCTCCTTTCTATATGTAAAATGATTTGCAAGCTTTAACTGCTTATACCCTAATAATTAGATTGGTATTTTTATGCTTTTCAAATTATATTTACTTTTATTTTACGTTTAAATAAATGATTGAATTATGCTCATTTTAGTCTGTTTTTGGTTTACACAGTTTTCTGAGGAACCTATCTAAATTCTCTGAGATATTTAAATAATTTGCATTCCTGCTAATTGGTCGAACTGCTAAAAATTCCACAAAAAAATCTCAATCCATGCAGCAAAAAGAATATCGATTTTTCCAGTTATTTTCGAATTTCTCGCAATTCCGAAGACTTTTTTTTCTTAATTAAAATTCAAATTGAACTGAAGTTTATTCGAGTGGAGTGATACAATTTTCGTCCACTCCACGACAATAACTCTGCATTTTAAATTGTTAATCTTTTGTAAACAAAACAATTTAATGTAAGTTTTAGAATTATTCAAAAATTAGGTCAGAGTAGTTGGCGCTGACTTTCCATTGCACGAAGGGTGTTTTTAATGTACATCCCAAAAGTATAAACTTTCTGGAGATTAGATGGAATTAGTGTTTCTAGTTGTGGAAAGTTGTTGGTAATACGTTTTCTTGTACTTTATAGTTTCTGCGGCTTATTAAAGCTTTTGTTCATGTTTTTTTTTTTCAGTATTTTCTACAGTGAAGTGCCGCACTCATTCGACCGTTTTACACGTTTCATCTGAAAATAGATGAACGAATTTAAAATAGGTACCCCTGTACTATTAATAGTTCTGCGCACACTAGAAACACCCCAAGAATTGTCTGTCCTCGTAAATTCTGATTCTGAATGGGATTTTTCATGTCGACTTGAATTTTGCGCTTTCCGGCTTTGTGGCGGGGGGGCCCCCTTGTGCGGGAATAGAAAGAGCTGGGTTATTTCCCTGCCGATAAATTAATATTTTGAAAATTCAATTACCTTTCACAAAAGCAGATTAGGATGCTCTGTCTTTCGTTTTGGTGGCGATGTGTATTTATAGATTATCGAAAATACGAAGAGCTTCAAAAGATGTTATTCTTCTTCTGTAGCCAGCAGGTCTGGGTCGCATCGGTGTGGTGGTGCTCTATAGCTACCTCGTACAGATGCAGTTTTTCTCTGCGGGGCGCCCTCCCCCCATTGGGGCTATCTGTGGTAGAGTCGGAGCAACGCTTTTCCACCAGATCCTAGTGACCTTTGTCATTTTCGGGTATTTTATGACACAGAGAGAGAGAGAGGCAGATTAATTGGATGAGGAAATCCTGCGGGATTACGAAATTAGTTGGCTTTTGAGAGAGGGATTTCACTTCCCAGGGGCGCTGTAGGTGAGTCTCCATGAAATTAAATATGATAAGCCCTCGCTCATGCTAATCCTGAAAGAAATGCCCGAAATGTAGGTCACTGAGAAAACATTCCATACCCCACTTCTGGCACCATCATTGAATGCATATTTTCCAATATTTTAAACAATATCCAGTTTGGTCTCCGTAAATTGGGTTTTCTGTTTGTGCGCCGTGCGTGAATTTTCCAGATATCTATTCCAAACGGTTCTGTTCCTATTTCTCTGGAGTTAGGGCCAGGGATTTGTTCCAACCCATGGACAGCATCCTTCTTCTCCTTGGTCCTTAAAATTTGTTTTTTTCACTATAAGATATCGGATATTTACTGCGTGAATTGCTTTTAGTGGTCTGGGGGATAATGAATTGAAGGAAAGTGGGGCAACAAATGACAACTCCTCGAACTTCTCGGGATTAACGCTTTCGCCTCGTCTTCGCTTTTCCTCGGCGGAGTAGACCAAGACCAGACCGCATGCATCCATCCATCTACAGCATCTTCAGGAAAAGTGAATAGATGTGGAAGATACATCGTGAGCGCCTGCCAAAGATTTTTCCACTTTCCACAGTGACGTCTTTAGATTTTTCCTATGTGTAGATGTAATCGTGCTAGCTGGCGACATGATCATTGTAGTAGTGATATGTTTTTCCAATTTTCCACTATCGTATGAGGGAGAAGCCGGGGTTTAAGCGAAAATAGGAAAACTCCAATGGAAGGTGTTTTCTATTTGCTTAGATTTTCCAATTTTCAGCTGTTTATTTCTGAATGTGAGTGTTTCGGGCATAGTAGGAGAGTCAGATATCATGGATTTGTCGAAAAATGTTCTAAACGTATGGTGGATAAGAGAAACTTTTTCTGTAGCTAGGTTATGTTTTGAGGCATTTCACCAAACAACATTTTGTTCCAATTCAGAGCTTGTTTTTTTGCCTTCAGATTTGTTTTTCCTGCAGAGTTTTGGATTTGATGATATTGAATTTATTCAAGTTCAAAGATATGTTGAATTAATAACATGTTATTTTTAATGAACTTACTCTTAACCTTTTTTCCTAGTTTAAAAATCCGATGTTTTCAAACTGTTCCACATATCGCGATTCGATAAGATATATTTCCTCTGTTCATAATATTTATTTATCTATTGAGTACGTTGAAAAGTTCTTTCCGTATTTAAAGTAAAATAACAACTTTTTACATGTTTGCAATATAACATTCATTATTATTAAAAACATTTTCCTTCTTAATAAATCTTCTAAAGATTCGTCCTTGAACGCTTTAAACACATTAAGCTCATTTTTAGGCATCTTCATCTTTATGAAGCAATTTTGCTGAGGCAGTTATAAATTGAAGTTAGAAGTATCACGTTATTTCTAGGTTGAAAAGCAACGCGTGGTTTTGCGAAATTATACTTCTATATAATTACGAATAAAATTTTATTTTTAAGTTTTATGCTACGTACTATGGGTCCAATTGTTAACAACATTTTTTGAATTATTTCTCCTGGTTTAAGTAACTCACAGCAAACCGTCTGTTAGGCAATAACAATTAGTACCTTACAAATAACAATTTTAGTGGCGTCTATAATAAATTTAATAATTTAACTATATATTCGTACCAATAACATGTTTAGTCAGGATGCTACGATAAGAGGCATTCCTTACTTACTCCAAATCTATAAAGATATTTCTGTCCATTTTATTATTTTAATTTTTCACTTACAATTTTACTTTAAATATTAAATAAAAGCCCGTAAAATTGAGTATCCTTCGCAATAAAAATCGTAAATTTGATATGAGTATAATACAATTTAATCATGCAATTCGATACAACTGCCATTAAGCATAACTAACATTAATCGTCCTGCGAAAATAGTCATTTGGTAGGTTGTTTTTAGTTAGCAGGACATTTTTAGTAAATTGTAAGTTTAATAGTTTCTTTAATAATCTTTCTCCAAAATTTTGGTTAATATAAATGTGCGCTAAACGAACAAAACTTTTTGGTACATGTAATATTTGGTCATCTGGTGTTAAATTTGCGGAATTTCATATAGTCTAACAATTTTCCTTTGCAAATCTTCGGGCGTATTAAGAAGGTTCTATCACATAATGTACAAAACATTCTATATGTAGATAGAATCTTTTAATTGTTACCCGGCAATCTAAAATATATATTATATATTAGCTTTTTTGGTATTCATTTAAATTTTCTTATATTGTGCTAGTCTCAAATCGTTTCTTAAATTGTATTCTTGGACTTGTATAACATGACTAATTTGAACAGACAAGTAGATAGGAATATATTCTCTAATAATTTTAAACACAATTACTCACCAAAATATCCAGCAGGCCTACATATTCAATAAATTTCATATAATTCGGTTAACTTTCAGTAACGAAATTTTATTTTATATTTCCATGAAAGAAGGAGTATTAAATCATTTCTATATAACACGATTTAAGTTGCTTATAACTTCTTCACTTGAATTTCCAGTCCAAAGTTAATCGTGTACTGCAAAAGGAAATAGTGCATTTTTAAACATTTTTGTATTAGATCTAAAAAACTTATTTTTAACAAAAAGTTGAAAAAGAAAAATAATTATGTATTTTGTCACCAGTTTTGGTCATTATATTTGTTTTAAAGCTACTATTAACATCAAAAGATGAATATCTGTTTTTGTTTTTTTAGAAAGCTGCGAAACAAAATTTTCTCAAAACATGAATTTTTCACTTATATGTGACTTTAACCAAAGATAATATAAACTATATGATGATCTTATGATATGATCTTTGCTTTAACTGATAACAGACTTCTTAGCTGTAGAGACGGCTTAGAAAGAGACCTTTCGTACTGAAATAATTTCTTCAAATGGAACTTTTTTAGAATAAGGTAGTATAATTTTTGGCCAATGATAAAAACATTAGTTTTTTCAAAATAATGATTATGAATCTTATACGACAAATTGTCGTGATAAATATTATGCAAAAGGTTAATACCAGTGGCGGATTTACACATTTGCCGCCAGTAGGCTATTTACATTTTGCCGCCCCTACCGACCTCCACAATTCGATATCCTAGTTCACAATCACATTTATTACAATTTTTTTGTCAATAAAATTGTAACTTTCTGATTTGTGGACTATCTTCCTAATTACACCAGCTTTTTCCTATAATTAGTATGATTTTGAACTAGGGGATCGATGTGTCAGTTCCTAGAATATTTTTACAACCCAACGATTTAGTTAAGATTGCACAAGAAATAGTTTTTGGGTATATTTCTGGGCTAATAAAAGCTTAATCACGTACTACTAATAAGGCGGGGTAAAAGTAATTAAATAATTTTTATTGCGCTTAACCCTTTACACCCGAAGGTACGCGAAAGTGCGAGTAACACTCACTATCGTGCGACTTGAAAATTACGCCGGCCTAACTATCCTGAGGGCAGCTTTTCAGAAAATGGCAAAATGGAGGATTTTTTTTTATCATTTTTCTTATCTTCCCTAGTTACCTAGATAATTTCTCAGTTAATTGGTTTTGGGAAATTCTTAACTTTTTTTCTCGGGTGTAAAGGGTTAAGTTTAAAAACAATATATTCAATCACCTGGTAACAATCCGGCTGATGATGACGATGACATTTAATTAATTAAGTTATGAACGTTTTTACAATTCCTTTTTGCGCGATTTCTATTCGCAAAATCATCAATTATATCGTCGTATGAAATCTTGTTCATTAGTTCTGACTCTATGCACAAAAAAAGCGTTTAGCTTTTCTTGGCTTACGGTAGATTTTAGATTATTTTTCACCCGTTTTAAGCAAGAAAAACCTCTCTCACCTGAACAATTTGTCGCTGGTGTACATAGAGCCATGCGAACTGCTATATCCAAGTTTGGATAAAACTTTTTGCAAATTTTGTTTCCGCAGGAACGAAGATAGACTTTTCAATGATCCAGAATACGGTTTCACCAAAATTCTTTCAGAAGAAAGGTGGCATTGAAAATGTATGCATTCTTGAACTAAGTCAGTCTCTAGATCATTAGGATACATTTCTTCCATGATGACAATTCACTCATTTTGGTCAGAAATAAAACTTTTCATTGAACCTGTATGTTTGCTTTGCTGCAAATTACATGACTTTCTTTGGGAATTGTGAGGTGTGTTACAATTTTAATTTCAATTCAATTTTTCTATTTATTCTTTATACACTTCTTTATTCCTTTTGGTTTTCATATTTTGTTGTTATTTAAAACAAACTATGCAGTCTAATATAGTTTTCGAATTATCTCTATTATATATATATTAATTACATCTACTCGTAGAATGCCGACAGCCGGCGAAATCGCGTACTACTAGTTTAGGTATATAAATATGAATCCTTTTAATATCTGTAAGCCATAAAAAAAAATGTTGGCCCCAAATTTGCCGCCCCTAAAATCTGCCGCCCTAGGCTCTAGCCTACTCAGCCTGCTGGTAAATCCACCACTGGTTAATACATTAACAAAAATGTGGATTTAAACTTGGAAGTTTTGTCAATTTGGTTCCTTAAATTCTTCTGCAGATTCCATAGGAAAATATTCAAATGCTCTTTTTATAAACCCCACCATAGACCAAATTATAAATTATTCAATAATTTAAAGGAATTAGCACAAAAGTGTGCCACATGAAGCAACATCCTCCATTCAAAAGGCGCAACTGAAACCTCAAGGAAAGGCAAGAAAAAAAGGCTAAGTGGTATGTGGGAGTGCACACTTAATGAATGATATTATGAACTCAAGAATGAATTTTCAGAGTGTAAAAATCCCATTGCACATCTATACAAGTTCAATTTCCATGCACCACGCAGGCACCACAGGACACACTTCCGGAATTTCAAGCGCCTTTTGACATAGGCCAATGTTAACACGTTTAAACAGCTGTTGCACAATTAAATTTCCTGCACACGCGACACTGAATTGGGCCTATAAATAGAACAAAGGACAATAGAAACGTTTTACTAAGTCTGGGCAATAGTACACCTATCGTACGCATAATAACAATACGATCAATTCTGAAGAAGATTATGAAGGTTTTTAGAAATATTTTTGAAAATCTTTATAATGCTGAATTCCGCCGGGTATTAGATTTTATATTTTTTTTATCTCCAAACAAGTGTAATAACAGACAGTAATAATAGCTCGTAACGGTTCTCAAAGAAAAAAGACCTGATTCTTATCTAGATATATGAAATACCTCTTTTCTGTAGCACTTACTATGCATTCTGAGGAATCTTTATTGCATTTTATCTATTGCATGAAATACTCGCTTTATGGAAAAAAGTGAATTTCATGAAATATTTCGGAAAGTGTTAAATTCTCTCGTATTTTTTAAATTAAGATTAATATAATCTCTTCTAATATAAGGGAATAACTTGCAGAACATAGATTTAATGGTTTTTTTTCCGTAGATTACGAATTCGTAAACGAAATAGTTCATCACATCACGGTTTAGCAATTTTTGAAAAATTAAACACAATAACAGATTGTCAGAAGAGCTTATTAAAAAATACGAGAGAATTTAACAATTTCCGAAATATTTCATGAAATTCACTTTTTTCCATAGAGCAATTATTTCATGCAATAGATAAAATGCAATAAAGATTCCTCAGGATGCATAGTAAGTGCTATTGAAAAGAGGTATTATATACATATATCTAGATAAGAATCAGGTCTTTTTTCTTTGAGTCACGTTACGAGTTATTATTACTGTCTGTTATTCCATTTGTTTGGAGATAAAAAAAATATAAAATCTAATACCCGGAATTCATCATTATAATGATTTTCAAAAATATTTGTAAAAACCTTCATATTCCTCTTCAGAATTTATCGTATTGTTATTATGCGCACGATAGGTGTACTATTACCCAGACTTAGTAAAACGTTTCTATTGTCCTTTGTTCTATTTATAGGCCCAATTCAGTGTCGCGTGTGCAGGAAATTTAATTGTGCAACAGCTGTTTAAACGTGTTAACATTGGTCGATGTCAAAAGGCGCTTGAAATTCCGGAAGTGTGTCCTGTGGTGCCTGCGTGGTGCATGGAAATTGAACTTGTATAGATGTGCAATGGGATTTTTACACTCTGAAAATTCATTCTTGAGTTCATAATATCATTCATTAAGTGTGCACTCCCACATACCTTGAAGGCTCTCACCACTTAGCCTTTTTTTCTTGCCTTTCCTTGAGGTTTCAGTTGCGTCTTTTGAATGGAGGATGTTGCTTCATGTGGCACACTTTTGTGCTAGTTGGGTGTATGGCACTCGTGTGTAACTATTGTAAGAGTGAATGAATTGTAGGGCTTTCATAAGTACGACAATGAGTGGATAAGAAAAGCGAGCGATTAATGCTTTAAGAATACATTTTCAAAAATTATACTTTCAGTTGAGACGTTATGCTTCCTAATTAAAGGCATTTAAAGCAGATGAACTTTGCAAATTATTCTCCCTCTAACTTAATTATTTTAGGTGAGATTTCCATGTCTGCTGTAGTTTTATAATTTTAGTGTCAGAACAAGCATTTTGTAATTTAAATATATAATACACAGCTAGAGTTTGGTGTTTCGAAAAGAGTTCAACAGTTTTATAATGTGTATATATTTTTGTTTTGTCGATTTTATTCTATATTAACAAATTTGTAGCGAATTGCCTTTCAATATAAAAATTCTGAAAATGTTCGAGAGTTAAAAAGGATACATAAAGATTTAAGGAAATATATAGCGAAAATCTAAATTTTTTTTATGTTGTGGCTATAGTCGTGTAGGACTATAATTGTAATATTTATTTATTTTTGATCCCAGTTTTATTAAAAGAGAATTCTTATTTTTATTTAGATTTTGGTATTCAATTATTTAGTTTGCAATTTTTTATTCGTTCCGTTTTGAAATAGTTTGGAAAGTCGCAACTGAACTGCTCTTTTTGTTTTCAGCGAATCTTACTTCTTACCAAATTTTTAAACTTTTTTTTATTACAATGCTGACTTAGATTTAATAATATAATTTTAAGAAACTCCAACTACACATGGCTTTCCATTGCTTTGCATAAAATAAGGAAGATTACAGCGATATACACTAATATCTTCATTTAGAATAGACCTTTTTAATTCTATAATAATTATATTTTTTTTCGAAAATGGAGTCAGTCCGCTTTCTAAATAAACGGCTTATATATTAATTTTCATTATTGATATGCATTTACTTTTTTTACATAATCCAATAAATAAAACAAACATGGTTTTCTGATTCTGATAAGTTGAGAATTTTGCCAAAATTTGTTCGCCATCTTGGATCCGCCATTTTGAATTACGAAAATCTGATAGCAAATTCGTAATCAGTGACCCTTAAAACTAGTGTATATACATTTTTGGGAATAGTCGAACATAGTGAGATAAAAAATGTGATCGAAAGTAATGCAAATATGCGTAGAAGTTAATTTACATTGTTGCAATTTTTATGCAGCCTAATATTTTTAACGAAAAAAATGCCTGTATATTTTTGAAGTTTGAGTACTAATAACACGTTTTATGCACTTTATTGCAGCAAAAAGTTGCTTTTTCCCCACTAAATCTGTCGTTTTTTCGAAAAAATTGACGTGAAAAAGGTGTTTATTTACGTAATATTGCAAAAAAACAATAATAATAATTTTTTTTTTTTACTTTTTTTTTGGTTGTATCGTGTCGGGCGACTCAAAATACGTCTAGAAAAGTTGATCTCGATAAGAATTGACCACTCCTTCGATAAAAGTTAGGGCCTCGAAGTTGCCGTACAATTTTTTGTTATTCAGGCATTAATGGGTTAATATAAAGCTGTCATCAAACTGTCACAAAATTTGTCACATCAATTTTTAAGTTGGTTGCAGGAAAACATAAACTGAAATTACTACAGTTCAATGGAAAAAAATCCTTTTAATGAAAAAAGATAGGAATACAAAATCAACTCCACTTTTTCTTTAGCTTTATAGACGTGAGCGGTCTATTATTGTATATCGAAAATTTGAATTTATGTTTTGTAAAATTGTGCGCCAATAAGGACTTTCCATTAAAAAGAAAAAGTGCAAAAAGTACTCCATGGAAAATGGCAAATCGAGCGGCCCATTGTACTATATACTACATATATATATAAGTGTCGTAAGGGTCTATTATATTATGCTATATGTCTGTGGTAATATCAAAGTAAAACTAACAAAATTACATGTGGTAAATTACAAGGTAACGGACCTTCCTTTTTAAAATCCCGTTTGAATTTTTTGTTTCAGACATCTCAATCCTGAGATTATCTGTCGGCAATGGGACTAGCATATTTTCGAGCTGCCAGGTCCAGCGCCCTCTATACAAATTTCTAAATACAAAAATTAAATAATTTATTTTTTTCAATCTACAAGGATCAAACTTATTGTAAAAAAAATTTGGTTGTAATATCTAATAAAGGGGGTGAGTGTCATTTTTTTGCTCTTTAGACGGTAGTACCTTAAATGATTAAAAGACTAATGATGAGCAAAATAAGACCAAGACTAAAGACTTGCAGTCTAAAATAAATGTAAAAATTCATAGTTTCAAGTGGTTGTTGAAAAAATGAAATGATTTTAAAAATTTAGTTGGAAAGGTGGAGTGGAGAGTAGAAACCCGAAAAAAATATGAATAGTGTAAGCCAAGAGGTGTGATAGCAAAGGAAAGTTATTAAGAGTTAAAAAAAAAAAGAAGTACAAGAAAATCCTTCGAAAGAAATTAGCAAACTCCAATTAAAAAAAGTAATAAAAAATATTAAAACAAAGTAGTAATAGTATTTAAAAGAGTCTACCCGTGATTGTCTACACCCCGTACTTCCCAAAATGAGGTATTTTTAAAAGAATTAATTAATTAAATCAAAGTAATACAATTTTCGACAAATTCTTAACTACCTATAAATTTATAGAGAGTTCATTTAATTTGAATTGGTATGACTAACCAAGTTGGTTGGTAAATTTTACCATACTTAAAAGGAATTTTAACTATAAATTTATTAACAAAAATCCTATATAATTACACATATACTGTAAATTTCAATGATTTTCGTTCTACTGTTTTTAAGTTGTACTTAACCAAAGTTGCAGTTTTAATAATGATCACCATAAAGGCCCGTATACAAAAATCAACTTTTGAATTATAGTATCTCAAGAACTTTAGAAGAAAACGCTTTTAAATTTGGAGTAAAATTTCAATTAACATCAAACCATTAAATATTTTGTTAAAATTTCATAAAGTTCTGATAATTTTACTAAACCCCATGTTAAAGATTGGATGATTTTTTTAAAACGACTTGGTCTTGGTCTCGAACTAGGACTTTCTGCCGGAACGAGATTAAGATTGCAAAATTAAGATCGCTTCTACTCATCACTGCTTCACATAAATATAGCAAATATCATCATGGTGCATTTGAATTGACTTGACTCTCACAGTCTAAAATAAATTTAAAAATTCATGGTTAAAAAAATGGGTATTGGAAAATGACTTTTTTAAAAAAGTTAGTTGAGGAAGCTGGTTGCGGTGAAGAAAATTGAAAAAAATATGGCTAGTAAGCCAAGAGGCGCGAAAGTATAGGAAAGTTGTGAAGAGTTGCGAAAAAGGAAATAGTAAGAGCTGATTATAGGTAACTCGGAAAATTTCTAAAAGGCGGCAAATTTTCAGGAAAAATTTACAAAAACTTACCAAAAAATGAAACAAATTTTTGAAGAAAAGAAAAAATATATTTTGCGGGTTTATCTAAAATCAAGCACAAACAATTTACAATCCCAATACTCGGGAAGAAAGCGAGTACTGTACTCCTTAAACCTTATCAAGAAAATTTAAATTAAATAACGTAGATAAAAGTAAGTCACACACGGCTCCTTAAACCTTAGAAAATAAAATTTTCCATTGAGCTTATAACCCGGAAAAAACATGCACTTATATTTCCATCAAAAGGTAAAAATTCATTTCCTGGCATTTGCGGTCCTGCATCTTTACGGTCTAAAATTCAAGAAGTGTAAAGTGATTTTCGACCCAAACCATTTTAGAGAAATTAGCAAACTCCCCGTACTTTTTAACATTAATTTTTATTTAAAAGAAATAATCAAATAAATCAAAGTTATACAATTTTATAAGAAATTTAACCTATAAATAACTTTAACAAATCTTAAAAAAATTCATTTAATTTGAATTGTTATGAATAAACAAGTAGATTGGTAAATTCATAAATTTTTACTATAATTTGTCTAGTAAAAAATTTTATATACTCAGTGTATTTATTAATTATACTTATGATCTAAATTTCAATGGTTTTGGTTCTATTGTTTTTAAGTTATCCTTAACTAACGTTTCCCGTGTATAAGAATCAAATTTTGAATTACAATGTCTCAAAAACTGTAGAACAAAACACTTTCAAATTTGGAGTATAAGATCAATTAATGTCAAATAAATATATATTTTATTAAAATTTCATAAAGTTCTGATCATTTTACTAAACCCAGTGCTAAGGATAGGGTAATTTTTTTAAACTAGCGACTTGTTCTTGGCCTCGATCTTAGGAGTTTCTACAAGATCGAGACCAAGACTTCAAGGCTAATCACCTAAATATAGTAAATCTCTCTCATGGTGCATTTGAATCCACTGATAGATATTAACTCCTGTTTATATGCAGAAAATAGTCTATAAACTAACTTTCATCCACAGTGCCACCGTGACTTGAAAGACAACAACTCTGGATTACATGGCACGTTCTTAAAGTGCATAGGGCAAATTAATATCCGGAGATATAGATAGATCAAAGAAGGCAAGAAGATGCTAAAAATTTTGAGTGCCACTAGCATGCATAGCCGCAAAGTGCTTTCGGTTTGACGTCACTGAGAGGAGCTATCGTCTCATTTTCCACTTTCATTTCATTTTCTGTGTCAGACAATCTCTTCCCCTGAATCAGTTGACCCCTAAAAACGATTTTGTAGTTTACAGCGGAAAACTCTTCTGATTTTCCAGTTTACACACATTTTTCGTTAGGGGACACCACTCGACCAAACCCACCACACTTTCCACATTCCACCCGGGAAAATGAGATTCGTTCCACATGGAGAAAATCCAGTGCTGCAGCTGCTCAATAGTCGCATTCGGAACAGAACATTTTGATTTTCCCACTGTTGGAAAAGCATCTCTCTCTCTCTCCTCGCACTCTCACCTTGCACGAAGCAAAAAATCCCCCGCCCCTCCTGCCCTTTTCCCAACGAATAGGAAAATATTGGCTAGGCTACGTTGCCAAGTAATCTCCATTTCGGCAGAGAAAGGAAAATTATAAATGAAATTGATCTTCTGGCTATCCCATTCCCCCTCTCTCTTTCTAATTTTTGATTGAGTTATCTCGAATTTGCTCGGAATTTCACTATGACGTCACTACTAGGTCAGCGGCCTAATTTTTATATAAACTTGCTGTTGCATCTTCTTTTGTAATATCATTTAAAGTCGATAAATAATTGCGTGACCTCATCAGATGAACTTGATGAGATGTGTTTTACTACTTCGGCTACTTTTTTTTGAAGTTTTATTGATTTCTAGGGAGGATTTTCTCCATAGGTGCAAGGTATATTCATATTATCAAATATATTACAGAGTTTTTAATTAGACTTTCTTAGAATAGTAGATAAAAAATTTTTCTTGGAAGAAAATTTATAAAGAAAATAAATAATAAAAACTTTATTAACTTTTAATCGACAGCTAACTTATATCTTGAACTCACTAATTTAATGAACGTGTTTTATTGATAGATCCAAATCCATAAACATCTTAAGGGGCACCACTAGTGTGAAATTTTGAAATTTTGTTTTTTCATATTTCAATAGTCTATATCTTTAAAAATAACATACTAAAATTCAATTCATGTGCATATCTAAAGTAGTTTTTGAGTTACAGCCATCTGAAGAGCAGCCGCTCATCGTATTGAGGTATTGAGAAATGTATGAATTAAACTTTAAACGCGTTTTTCTCGAAACTACTTTTTTCAAATTTGCTGCAGTTGTAACTCGAAGACAAATTATGTGATTCTTATTGCAGCATCTTTTATACATGTTTCTCCATGCCATGAACCTCCAGTTTTCCGGAAATAAAAATGTAATATTGGCAGGCCAAAAATCATCAAATTTTCGAGCGATTTTTTTTTTTTAAACTCCGCCATTTTTTTAAATTCCAATTTTTTTTCGATCGAGGTTCATGGCTCGGGCAATACCTTCTAGTTTAATAAACTTTTTGGTTTTTTTGATTTCCCGTCCTGGCAAAGTCGCTATCACTGCAGCAGTGGGGGGACTTTTTTTTCTTGGTGCCTTGGGAAATTGCGAATAACTCGCTGAATTTTAAATTTTTTGGTCAACAAATTTTATAATGTATTTACTATATATCTACAAATATATTCTTAAAATATAAAAACATTAAACGCAGTAGTTGTCTTTAAAAAAATAAAGGGTAGGACCTATTATTTTGTTACCTTTGTTAATGAATTTTGCGATGAGGTATCTGAAGTATTCTATTTTTTCATTCCGAGGGCATTTTTTTTATACATACATTTTTTGTTTTTTTGTAGGACATAGCACTTTTTTTAAGGGGACATTTACTTGCTTAATCGAAAAAAACACACTTTTAAAAATGGCGGTGTGACACTTTTTGAGCTTCCTAAAAAAAATCAAGTCAAAATTCAAAATAGGTTATGTTACTTAGACATTTTCCTAGGGGATATACCTAAAAAATTATTTCACTTTAATCAAGATTTCCCAAAAGTGTTGAAAAATCGATCTTTTCTTTGGGTAAACTACCCCTGTAAAAAGGGTGAATTTGTATATATATATATATATAAGGTTTTAGAGGTACATCCCCTAGTATTCTGTATACAAAATCGAATACTTTTTGGTTTTTTCAAATCGGATGATTTGATGTGTGTCACGAATTCAAAAAATTTTGTTTGGAGAAAAACGCGATTAAAGTTTTTATTCGATAATTTTAAGGTACGATAAGCGTAAAGTACCGCTACAAATGTGTCTATAACTTTTTTTTATATATTGAATTTCTCAAAACGGTTTTGGGAGTATATTTCTGTTCTAGAATATATATATGAAAAAAAAAAATCGGGTTTGTTTTCGATTTAGAAAGTAAATGTCCCCTAAAAAAGGACCCTTGAAAAGGTAAGTGCTACTCACCTTTGTGGTATGAGAAAAACATCATTGATTATTTTTTTAAAGTTACATCGATATAGAAATTATACTAATTTTTATATTGTATGTTGTAAAAAAGGAAAAAATTTACAATTGTTACCTTTTTTATATATAAGAATGCACTTTTATAGAATCAACTGAATGCAACTGAATATGTCGAACAATTGCACATATTTTCATAAAAATAAATGAATTAATTTTGTTAAATTAAAAAATTGGAATAAAAAATTATTTGCCTAAGATACAAACATGTCTTTAACATATTTCATCATTGTCAAAGAAAAAAGCAAGAGCGGGAGTTTAAACCATCTGACTGTTCGGCCCTTTCATGCTCTAATTTTAAGTTAAGTTTCAAAACTTCGCTGGCTACGGCCCTGGTTACCACTTTTAAATTTATAGTAAAATGAACACATTTAATATAATTATTAAACTTTCAGGAAACTCTGTTAACGTTAACTTTTAATTTTATTTCAGTGTGCAACTTCATAGTTCACGAGCGATGTGTAACCAGCGTTGTAACTCCTTGTTCCGGTATAGCTCCATGCATTATAAAGGTATATTTTTTATAAATAAATTTTTAAAATCGATTAATTCAACCTTACCTCCTATGTACAGAACCCTGTCGCCCACTGTTGGTCCGAGCCATTGCAACACAAAAAAAGATTTTGTACGGTATGTCGAAAGCGTTTGGATGAGACACCCGCTGTTCATTGTTTAAGTAAGCTATTTATTAATACTTATTACGTTACTTTCATTTAAAACATTAAAATGTAGTCAAAATAGCTTGAAAATTGTTCAAGAAAGACAATTTTTTTTTTGCATATGTTGTTAGTTTTAAGCAATTTAATTTAATAATAATAATAATTTAATAAATTTATTCTAAATAATTTCAGTTTGCGATTATTTCGCGCATGTAGAGTGCCAAGATTTTGCAGTCCCAGACTGCAAAGAAAACGCAACTTATGTTCCAGGCAAGGAATTATTAAATGTGAAACATACGCACCATTGGAGAGAGGGAAACCTTCCTCCAACATCGAAATGTGGTTACTGCAAAAAAACATGTTACTCATCGGAATGCTTAACGGGTGAGTTTTGAATGGTTGTTTAAAAAATGCTCTGAAAAGTTTATAATAGATTTAAGAAACATTGAAAGAAAGAGAAATTTAGAAAATTGTAGGATATGCTGCGATGTCAAGGGTTTTTTAGAATAATTTTAAAATACAAAACGTTTTTAGAAATATATTATAAAATTTATGAAATTGGATACCCATACTACGGACATAAATTCTAAAAAAAGGTAGACTATTTTTGACGACGTTGTTGCAGGGTCGGATCCAGAAATCAAGAAAAATATAATAATAAGAAAAATTGAGGATTTAATAAAAAGAATAACGCACAGCTTAAAATAAAATAAGAGCATTAAAACTTGACTTTAAGATAATATTATGAACTGTTAATAAGTCAATTATTTCGGAAAAAATCACATGAGAACTATCTATACGTTAAGATTTAACTGGAGAAGGTGTTAAAATGTTAGGCTAAAAAAACGTACTGAAGTATATTACTTTCAAAAACAACGGCTCATGTGACAAAATTCAGTCTTCGCTGTTTTGAATTTGATAAAGTGTTTTTCCTAATTTTAATTTATTTAAATCAAGAAAAATACTTTAAAAATCAATATTTTTGAGGTATAAAATAATTTTTTATCTACGAACAAAGTATTGTTTTCAAGAATTTGTTTTTTAAATAATATACTGTTCATGGAAAAGAATTTATGAATATTTCAGTCAAGTAAATTAAATTTTAAATCATATTATTATGTGAATGAATTGATTATTTAGTCAATAATAGCTGCGTTTCTTAATGGTGTTTGCTGGAACTGTTATTTTGCATTGAATGTAATGTTTGTAGTTTTCGACATCTGATAAATGCACCAAATTGCCATGATTTTTACCCATACAGGCAATTTTATATACTTTAACAAAATTCCAGATCTAGATCAGATCATTAAAAACGCAAGTAATACAATTCTATGAACAGGAATAATTTTGGTAGAAGGGAAAAGTATGAAATTAATCAATTTCTTATCTTTTTCCTGAGAAGATAAAATTAAGTTTCATAAACCCTGTATATTTTCTGTACAATTTTTTAGGTCAAGGAACTTTTTTCTTAACAACAATTTTTTTCCTAGCAGTGTATATGGGGTGATCCGTGTCAACCATGCCACCCGCTAGTACAAAAATTGAGTGGGTAAAAAAAATCGTGTGATGGCTTAAAAAATTCGTTGAGATGAGCTCTTTCGAAAGGCGTGTGGCGCTTTTTAATTTTCAAGATGGCGGTTGCAATATGGCGGCTATTATCCACGAATTTTCACGACCTTCTGAAAAAAGTGTTGCTGAAAAAAGAGCGATGATGACGAAAATTCAGGTATGTGACAAAAAATGTTTGTCTGGTAGAGAGTTATCAAATTCCATAGGATTCTTCTGAATTTTCAAAATGGCGACTTCAAAATGGCGCCGATATCGGCAAAATACCAACATTTTTGGCTTAAACCTCATTTGATGGTATGTAAGCTCGTGCTGTTCAACTAAAAGCGGCCAAGTGCGAGTCGGACTCGCCCATGAAGGGTTCCGTAGCAGCATATTTTTTTTAGTTTTATCATTCTCTTATTTTAGAAGTTACAGGGGGGGGGACACACATTTTACCACTTTGGAAGTGTCTCTCGCGCAAACTATTCAGTTTAGAAAAACATGATATTAGAAACCTCAATATCATTTTTGAAGTCCTATCCATAGATACCCCACACGTATGGGTTTGATGAAAAAAAAATTTTGAGTTTCAGTTCTAAGTATGGGGAACCCCCAAAATTTATTGTTTTTTTTCTATTTTTGTGTGAAAATCTTAATGCGGTTCACAGAATACATCTACTTACCAAGTTTCAACAGTATAGTTCTTATAGTTTCGGAAAAAAGTGGCTGTGACATACGGACGGACAGACAGACAGACAGACATGACGAATCCAAAAGGGTTCCGTTTTTTGCCATTTGGGTACGGAACCCTAAAAACGTTGGTACGGAAGTACTCTACCAAATACTATGTGTTCCCTACACAAATTTTAAAATGATGGCTATATCAGCGAAATAGCTCGTAGTTTTTTATATTTCACTTCATCGGGCGGTAATAAAAATCTTATTTTGCTTTATCTGGCGGCGCCTTGCACAAAATGTTGTTTAGCAAAACTTCAAAATTACAGTTTCCTTTAAGACATAATAGTTTTATTTATTATGTGTTACGAAAAGCTGATGTGAGCCACCGGTGATACGCGCCTACCATGATATCAAACAATATATCAACAGCCTTTACAATTTTATTTTGTGCCACTATTTTTTTTAATATATAGAAGCTCTTTGCATCTTTCAGGTTGAGACAGTCTTTGCTACCAGGCTGCAAAACCTGCATTACTTCTTCTTCTTTTTTTTTTTATTTTCTTTTCTTTTTTTGTGTTTTCTATTTGTTTTTTTTTTTTTTGTATTTTTATTCCAGTACTCCTACTTATTGGCTTTTGTTTCTTTTTTATCATAATGCATATGAGTCACATAATCTTTTGCTTCTGAATATCTTTTTACTTTTAATTCCTTGTTTGGGTTTACAAGAAATGCATGGCAGCTCTGAATGGTTGTAACTGGTGGTGCATTTTTGAATCTTTTGGCAAGATATCTCTCCGCTCTTTCATGCTGGTGTTTACTATAATATAATATTGTCATATTTGTAAATTTTTTTTTCCCCCACGTATAAAGAGCTTCAGGTGTTAATATGGCTTCGTTTGGTTTCACTTGGAGACTAGCTCGTGTAGCTTCTCTTTTGAATAAAGCACCTAATCCATCACAAACACACTTACCATGCGCAGTCGCATGACAATGCCATTCAGCTAAAATTCCAAAATCGTCATAATGATGGACTAAATTGCATATTTGGAAGCGATTTTTGAAGTGTTGCTTAGCACCATCAGTAAAATCATCATTTTAAAATTTGTGTAGGGAGCACATAGTATTTGGTAGAGTACTTCCGTACCAACGTTTTTAGGGTTCCGTAGCCAAATGGCAAAAAACGGAACCTTATGGATTCGTCATGTCTGTCTGCCTGTCTGTCAGTCCGTATGTCACAGCCACTTTTTTCCGAAACTATAAGAACTATACTGTTGAAACTTGGTAAGTAGATGTATTCTGTGAACCGCATTAAGATTTTCACACAAAAATAGAAAAAAAAGCGGCCAATTGCGAGTCCCCATACTTACAACTGAAACTCAAAAATTTTTTTCATCAAACCCATACGTGTGGGGTATCTATGGATAGGTCTTCAAAAATGATATTGAGGTTTCTAATATCATTTTTTTTCTAAACTGAATAGTTTGCGCGAGAGACACTTCCAAAGTGGTAAAATGTGTGTTGGGCGAGTCCGACTCGCACTTGGCCGCTTTTAGTTGAACAGCACGAGCTTACATACCATCAAATGAGGTTTAAGCCAAAAATGTTGGTATTTTGCCGATATCGGCGCCATTTTGAAGTCGCCATTTTGAAAATTCAGAAGAATCCTACGGAATTTGATAACTCTCTACCAGACAAACATTTTTTGTCACATACCTGAATTTTCGTCATCATCGCTCTTTTTTCAGCAACACTTGTTTCAGAAGGTCGTGAAAATTCGTGGATAATAGCCGCCATATTACAACCGCCATCTTGAAAATTAAAAAGCGCCACACGCCTTTCGAAAGAGCTCATCTCAACGAATTTTTTAAGCCATCACAGGATTTTTTTTACCCACTCAATTTTTGTACTAGCGGGTGGCACGGTTGACACGGATCACCCCATATGTATTTTATTTAGTTATTTAATTAAATGGTATTTTTAATCATTACTATGTTATATAAAATTGTTTTTACACTTTTAATATCCCCATGGTATTATTACTATTAGAATTTTAGGACTGTAAATTATCATTAACTCTTAGTTTTCTAAAATAGTGAAATTAATTTAAATTAAATATGAAAACCTTCCAGAAGTGATACGTTACAAATTGTTAGTGACCTACAGTCTGCATCGGACACAATTTCAAAAAAACTTTCAATAAGTAGAAAATTAAAATAAATTCAAGCAAGACTCAAGCAATTTTCTTCGCTCATAGAAGAATACAGGTCTATTTACCCCAATAGAATCTGTAGGTAAGCTCCCCTTGTATTATTTGGAGCAATGAACTAAAATATCTGGGCATCATATTCGATAAAAAATTACTTTTTGACAAGCATATTCATATAATTTAATAAAATCTCTTTATCCGTTCATAAATCGAAATTCTGAATGTTTTGTTGTTGTTTTGACGTTTGGTACTCCTGTTTGGAGTGATTGCACAAAAGCTCATTTGAATAAACTGCAAGGAATCCAAACCAAGATTTAAAAAATGATTTTGAATCTATCGTGGTTCTTTTCCATTTATCATCTGCATTGCAGAGCCAGTGTCGATCTTGTTGGAGTCTGTAAATTGCAGAACAACTTTGTACAAAGTTGACTCAAGTCAAGTAATCCTATGATTTAAAACCTGTTCTACTAAATATCTTGGTTTTTTAAATTTAAGTGCAATATTTAAAATAGTTTGTAAGACTTAGGAAGGTTATTTTTATTGTACCCAATATCTTAATTTTATTTTCAAATTAGAAAACAAATAAATTAATAGTTCTTACTCAATCAATTAAACCCCAGTAAACTTAACTAAACTAACTAAAAATGGAAACGATAAAAATAATTGATTTGAACAAAACAAAAAAATCAGACTGCATCGTTTATGTACTAGTTTTCAAAAAAAAAGAAAATAACGTATTTGAGCCCTGCGTTGTTAAGACACATTATTTTAAAAAGTTTCATAAATAAAATAATAAGTATAAATAGAAGTAAAATAAAAAATATAATAAAATGTAATTTTTATTATAGGGTATCGGTGCGAATGGTGTGGAATGACAACGCATGGTGGATGCCGGAATTACATATCGAACGAGTGTACTTTCGGCATCCTGCAGCCGATCTATTTGCCACCGCATGCTGTTTCAATACCGCGAACAGAGGTGCCAATGGAAGCCATAATTGGTGTTCAAGTGAAATCGAAAAGCACACCGCTCCAAAGAGACTACTCATGTCGTAAGTATAGAACTATTGATTTCATGCACAGCAGCAGATAATCTTCCTGTACAGATTTTCTATATATTGTGGCGATGTTGTTAAACTCTCTTGAAACTATATATCATTTGATTTTCCCTTATGATTTAATTCATCGATTCATTCTCAGCTGACTTGCGTAGTAGAACATTACTGGACGCTACGTTTTCAATGTTTGAATGTTTTTCAATTGTTTTTATTTTATTTTATCTATTTTCTAAATTTCACGAGATCATGCTCCTTCGTCTATTTTCTTGATCATTGTGTGCGCTCTCATTAAAAAATCTTCTAAAGCTTCTATCTTCGGCATATAGTATGCAACATTTTTTTGCAAATTCCTTTTATCTGTAAACTATTTTTGTTCCTACTTTCGTTTATTACTTTAATTTAATTTTTGAAAATTTCATTTAGCGGAACTTAGAACAATAGGCTTGTGCGATGCTACTGAGAGTGAATTGTCGATAGGACAATCTCACGCCAGCAAAAATTACAGTAGAAATTTATTCCTGAAACCTACACCATCATCACCATCACAACAGAAATCACCTCAGCATTATCAGAAAACTTCGCCCAGATCAAGCCAGTCTTCGTTGATGAAAAAAATTTCGGGTAGCCAAAAGAGTTGGCCAAGATTATGCAGTAGTGGTGAAGATACTGTAAGAAATACTGAAGTCGATGATATGAATACTGATATTGGTAGCTCTAATGTAGTTAATAATTTAAATCTAAGCAATTCATCGGTTAGCACAGAAAGAAGTGCTAAAGAAAGATTAAAGGTCAATGAGAGAGGAATCTGGAATCATATTAAAATTGGGCGACCGAATAATGAATCAGTTGCTCGGAGCAGATCATTTCAGGAGCCAGGAGTTCAACTTCCTGTACAGAAGAGTAATAGATTTTTTATGAAACGGAAAGGAACTGCCTTCAATAGTGACTTCAGTTTAGACACAGTATCACAGAATATCGAAATAACTGTGCAAGATGAAGAAGGAAATTATGATAAAAGATACGAGCCCACCTATGGCTACTGCTCCAGTGAAAAACATATCCGAAGCGGTCACATCCTAGGCCGAATACTACGAAGGATGAGAAAAATCTCTCTTGGCTGGCGGAAAAGTCGATGTAAAAACTATCGAGGTGATTGGGTTTTACTTTCCTTTTTTGTATTTTTCTTTTCTCTTTTTCGTTTTATATATATATTTTTTTAGTAACAAACATTTCTCACATACACAACATACCGTTTTAATGACATTTTCCATTTATCGCTCAAATACATTTTATTGACGATGCTCTCACAGATTTCAAAAAAATAAAAATAAATACAATCTTAAAAAATCTACATTTTTTTTACAATAATTTTTTGGTGTCCATAAAGCTGACGTGCATTTGCATGATAAAATTCTTGTGTAAGTCCCTTATGCGCATGCATTTTACTGTTTATATATACCCGCTTAAGTTAGAACTGCTTCAAAAACTCTCTCTTACTGCTGTTTAAGCAAATAAATAGGAATTGTTTAAGTTGTTAAAATTCTAGCATGAGATATTGTAGTTACAAAGGGTTAACTAAAGACCAAATTTAAGAAGGCATTTATTTACTATACATGTGAATAATTAAAAGCTGAGAGCACCGGTAGAATCAGAATAATAATTCTGTTTGTAACGTCTCTTGACGTTGGTGTTATTTTGTTGATTACTTTAATATACAAAAGTTCACCTTTTATACTTGCAATGCCTCATTCTAACCATGAAAATTATAATGTAAAATATATTTGTATTATCACCAACATCTTATTATATAAATTATTTTCATTTAAAGCAATCCTTTTGTTGCTATATTATTTTCTCAACAACATTGCTAGTAAATCGAAAAAGAAACAGCAGTGAGATTTTATAAAGATTGGCTTGCTTTTGTAAAATTAAGTGTGATTAAAGAATTTAACGAATAAAGCACATAACTAAAAATTTCATTTAAATTTTTTCTAAAAATAGCACGAAGTATATCAGAGGAATTTAGCAGTGGAGATGCAGCAAGGTTTCGAGAAGAAGACTATACAAAAGCAGAATCAGCACCCACCGGCAGTGGAGGAAGTGCTTCCTCACACTTTAAATCAGAATCCACACATAAAGTAGACAAAGACAAAGAGAAGAAAGATCGAGAACGCGAAGAACGGGATGAAGGTGAGCTAATTTAAATACAATTATAGACATAATTTTCATCTTTCCGTAGGGAAAATTAAAAGTTTAAACTGTAAAGAGTATTTTGCTAAAATTCTTATAGAAATAACTAATTTCCGATTTTTTAAAGAACTTCATTAAAATTTGCCAATAAAAGATGTGTCTCAAAAATGCTTCTACTATGTACTTAAAGTGCATCAGAATTTACTTATTGTTCCAGTTTTGAAAAATCTAATGATAATGAGACATACCTATCTTAATTTGTATACGCACGTTTCATTAAAATATTAAGTTTGGTACTTAATTTTAAAGGATATCTAATAATAAACTAAAACTAATATATGTAATCTTGACGAAGTTCGTTCTAGTTCGTAAGGAAAAGGATCATATTTATTTACAATAAGTAAAAAAAAAAAATATATATATATATATCCATTTACAAAGCATCCACAAATTTTACGTTCTTTTGATACTAAAATTAAACGGATTATTTTATATTACTAATGATTATTTTTTTATAATTTGAATTGTTTTTCATTACAACTCTTTTGTCAAATATGTTGTCGGATAATTTGTGAGATTTGGGTAATGGTAGCAAATGAGAATAATATCCGTTCAACAGGTCCGGATGTATTTTCCAAATATAAGCGGATATCGGTATAAAAGTTTTACGTCAGGGCTTTCTTCTGCAAATTTTCAAAATTAAATCAACAAATTTCGAAAATAAGAAACAAAGCATTGCAGTTAACCCGCGAGCTACAGATCAAGAGTCCACTAAAGGAGATCGAATTTGATTATATTGAAGAATATCTCCAGTCCGCAGCCCCGATAGCAGTTGCTCTGGATATTCTTTAAAATGATAACTCTATTTATGGTATTGTTATACTAAACTAGACGCACTCTCTTCTGACTTCTCACAAATTTCGTTAAATAGCTATTTTAATCATAAGTGAGCTAAATTTTAATCATGAAGTGAAATTAATAATGATTAAGTAATCCATTTAGTTATAACTACGATTAATCTCTTTTAATTATAATTAATTAATCATGATTAAATCTTTAGTTAATTAATGAATCGACTGAAAACATTGGTGATTACGCCCAACACTCTTTCTAATAAGTAGATGGCATTAATGCACTAAGGCTTAGTATTGTATTGGTGAATATAATCTATGTGAAGTTAAAATGATTGTTATAGCTTATAAAGTGTAATTAGTCACATTGAATAGAAGTAAAAATAAACAATTTTTTTATTAAGTACGTTAAAAATATTTTGTTACATTCCAACAAAGCAACATTTGCGGGAAGTATTATTCTTATACTTATACTCTGTCATTTTCAATATGTGAATACTCGTTTAGGAGTTGTTCAAGTAGTAAAAGTAGCGATTTCAATGTGAAAGATAAAAAGCGTCCGGGTGAACCGAAAAAATTTGAAGATACAGATTTGCAAGGGTTATTGGATGAAGAACCAAGTCAAACACAAAAGTAACTTGCAGCAGTATTAAATGTTCCTCGAGAAGCTATAGATAAACGTCTACGAGCCATGGGAGTGAGTCAGAAAGGAGGAAAATAGATACCATATGATTTGATAGAAAGAAGTATAGGAACAGTATGATGGCTTTTAAAATTTTGTTTCAAAGACAAACAAGGAAGTAATGTTTATATTGAATTGTGACTGGCGATGAAAAACGGATTTATTTTAATAATTCTATCATCAACATCAACATTGATCTAAAACCAAACATTCTTATTGCAAAAATTATGCTATGTATTTGTATATAGTTTTATGAGCTGTTAAAATCGAGTGAAACTATTACAGCCGATCCTTATAAACAACAATTAATCGCATTAACCCAATCGCTCTGATTATGCCAAAAGACACGATATGGTGTTTTTTTTTACACAACAACGCTCGGCCACATGTTACGAGGTCGGTTACAGATATATTGAAAGCGCTTGACTGGGACGGGCTACTTCACCCGCCGTACTCAGCAGATATTGCCAAGTTATAGGCAGTAATGGATTAAAATAAAACTTATGTTTTGTTTAAAACTAATAGTTAATTTTACTAAAAAATCTTTTATAATTAAGTACCAAATCTAATACATGTCCGTGTCATATCTTATTGAGATTTGCAGTACTAACGTAAATTTGATGTCTATTTTATATTTTAATTTAAAAAGTTCCATTGAGGATGCTGCTAACAAGAAACAATATTACTACCAATATTTCAAAAACCTTTTTCATTTTACTTACAGAGTCAATAAAAGTATTCGATGGCAATTGTTCCTTACGACGTAGAATATTTCGAGTTATTACTGTATCTAGAACATGTACACTAGAACAGCTGCTAACGACATCACTAAGGGCATTTCATATAGCACGTGATCCAGGGGCATTTTATCTAACCGATCTGTACGCACCGGGTGGTGAAGATATTCCTTTACAAGATCCTAATGTCGTTCTGAGTTTAAATCGTATTGAAGGCAAACGGCCAGCAATATTTCTTAGGTTTCACGATAAAGAAAATGAAAAGGGATTCGTTCGCGTATATCCTGGCAAACTTCAATCACAAGTTGAAGAGCCATTCGTAAGCGTTCCTGTAGATAATAACACTACTGTTAAGGATTTGATTAGAGATGCCCTCGATAGATTTGGTTTGCAAGATAATGAGATACAGGATTACAGGTATTGTACCATTTTAAAGTATATATGTATTTTTATTTTATTATTATAAACCGTAATATCGTTTCAGATGTTCGGAAGTATTACTAGATCGAGGTGTTACAGAGCGTATTCTGTCATGGAATGAACGACCCTGGGAGATAATGAAACAACTAGGAAAAGACTCAATACGACAAATGGAATTAATGAGATTCTATTTGCAACACAAACAAGATCCACATGGACCAAATATAGCCCTTTTTGTTGGAAATCTACCGCCATCACTTTCACAAAGAAATTATGAGCAAATTTTAAGTAAATACGCAACTGAAGAAAATAAATTTACTAGCATAGGTCCAATTTATTACGAATATGGCTCTGTAGTAATTACTTTCGAAGATGCATCTAAAGCTGTAAGTCATGAATAATATGAAATATATATTTTTTTTTTTTGATAATATAATTTTTATATTTATAACAGGTTCGGGCATTTTATAATCTTCGAGAAACTATTGTAGAAGATAAGAAACTCTTAGTTCTACTACTACCAAATATTGAACCTAGCATGATACCTCCAGATGTACGACCCTTACTTGTTTTTGTTAATGTTAAGTCGGGTGGATGCCAAGGACTGGAATTGATATCAAGTTTTCGAAAATTACTGAATCCCTATCAGGTTTTTGATCTTGACAACGGAGGACCATTACCAGGGTATGCAATATTATTAACCAAATTGATTGAGCTAAAATTTTCATTTCTGCTATTTTTTACAGACTGTACGTATTTCGCCAAATTAAACATTACAAAATTCTCGTATGCGGCGGAGATGGGACAATCGGCTGGGTATTACAGTGCCTGGATAACGTTGGCCAAGATTCTGAATGTTCCAGTCCTCCTTGTGCTATTGTTCCACTAGGAACAGGTAAACATTAAGTTCCCATTTTAATCCTTACATTTAAAAAAGAAATTCCCTACTAAACATAAACAAATGAATGTCTTCAAAACAGGTAATGATTTAGCTCGCGTATTGCGATGGGGTCCTGGATATACCGGCGGTGAAGATCCTCTTAATTTACTACGCGATGTTATTGAAGCTGAAGAAATTCGGCTAGATCGATGGACAGTAGTATTTCATCCAGAAGATAAGCCTGAGGATTCAGCGCTAAAAGCGCCCTCTAATGCCACTGGTAAGAAGAAGAAGGTTCATCAAGCACATCTATCACAACAGAATCAGCATCATCAATTACCGGCCATTACATCGAGTGATATATCAGGTCATTTGATGTCTCGAAAAAAAAACAACAAAAATACAACACAAAACTAAATTCAATTACTGTGATATACACTTAAAGTAAAATTTTTTTTTTTTTTTGTGTAAACGGTGCCAATGTACTCTAACAGAGTTCAAATAGATCAATTTAAAAGAACATTACTTAACAATGTGACATGTTGTACTATCATGTCACCAGTTTAAATGTTATGATTGTTGCATGCGTTTTCTACAGATCAAACATTTTTTTGCTTGCTTATTCTAACAAAATTGCTGAAGCCTATCTTTCTTAAATGAATGAAAGTGATAAAGTAGTATTTGTAATAGTAATACTAAAAATAAATACCATTTAGAATTTCAATTTTCTATAGAAATATTTTATTAGAGATTTGAACATTCATTGGTTCAGTCATTGAGTTTAGATATAGAAAAATTAGCTTTCATTCTTTGGTTCAAAATTATAAATCAATGATATTTAAATATTACTAAAACAATTTAACACATAAAGAAAATCTTTCCAAAGAAGATTGAGAATATTCTTCATAAATAAGAATTTTCACTTTGTTTTTTTAATTTACTGGATATTCGTTACAGGGAAAACCGCATGGTATTTTTTTTAACAAACAATTAGTCCTTGTTCTGGTTCAAACTCACAATCTTCTTCCTGCCGCTCTAATAGTACAAATGATCGCTTTTATTATTTTGAGTTTTATTAAAGAATTTTTCACACTTGCTTAAGAACTTATATCACTACTCACAAATTTAACTAGATGACCTTTAAAGTAAGTTTTTTATCATTAAAGAAAAAACCTTTTATTTACAACAAAGGAATTGTTTTCATCTTATTTTGAATTGGCTACCTTTATTGGATGCAATTTGAGATAGATTGATACATTATCTGAAGATAATCTATTAATAATGCCAATATATTCCGCATAATAATTCCAATATCTCCATTAGCATTAATCATGTTTCATAAATCTAGATCCTTAACTATTAATAGTCTGTACTCTCAATTGAGATTTAAATTCTGAATTCTGAAAAATATTTTATATCAAACCCTTAGGAACAGTTAATCCTTGGATTTTGTGCAAAGGGCGATATTTTTTTTCTTCAAAGAATTTATTCGGGTTTGAATGTTAAAATTTCCTTGAACCGTATTTTCCTTAAAGAAAATATATAAAATATTATCAACGATGATATTTGAGCAGTAATACGTGTTTATAAGATATGAAAAAGTATACCTCAAATATTTGGTGTATGTATATGTATCTTTTAAAAGTGGGCCATATTTTACACTTTCTTTTTGTACATAACTAACAGCTATTTGTATAAAGGTTTTAAATAATTATCTAGTAAAATTTGTCTAACACAAATACAAAAATTTACAAATAATTATTTCTTTTCTTTATATATGTTATAGTTTATATCCATAAATCGCGAATTCAATTCTCTGTGTATATTTGATTTGTTTTATTCTTGTACATTTTTATTAAAATATTCTATCGCGTGATGTGCTAACACAAACTACAATAAAAAATTATATTCAGTCTATCTCAGGCAGGATATATATATATATATATGTTTTTTTAAATTAAAAAAGGCACAGGCTTCAAGCATTTCAATAATTCATTCTTATTAGAGTCATTGACACGATTTTGTAAATGGTATGGACTAGATGTGTAATTGCTCTAAGTTTTAGTTTTAAATTAATAAAACATCAAACTACATATATCATATAAATAAAATAATAAATAAAATGGATAAACATTTAATAACGTGATAAAACAATTGTGAACAGCTTGTGTGGCTTTAATCGTTCGTTAGTCATTTTGTGTAAAATTTGAAAAGTGTATGCTACTATATATGTGCACCTTGAACTTTTAAAATCTTATTTTTAAGGACACAAATCAAATTCTAACAATTATTTATTTTATTAGGTGGTGGAACCCAAAGTGAGGATAATTCACAAATCTTTGTGATGAACAATTACTTTGGAATTGGAATCGATGCAGATTTATGTTTGGATTTTCACAACGCACGAGAAGAAAATCCAAATAAGTTCAATTCACGACTGCATAATAAGAGCGTTTATGTTAAAATGGGCTTACGAAAAATTGTGGGACGAAAGACTGTTAAAGAATTGCACAAAGAACTGAGATTGGAAGTCGATGGAAAAGTCGTTGATTTACCACCAGTGGAAGGGATTATTATTCTTAATATTTTAAGGTAAGTAAGCGCAGATCAGTTAGATAATTTTGATTTCTTTCTTATTTAATATATTCTTATCTTTTATAAAATTATAAAAGCAAAATTCGCAAAAATATACAATAAAATTGCTACTGGTTTAAGTTTATATCGAAATCTGTACTCACAATTGCCGTATTATTAGGTACTTAAGGAACGAAATCAGATTGAAATCAGAATACATTCTCCTCACCTATCCATAATATTCCAGGAGTACCGCAGGGCAGCCACTTGGGTCTCTTCCTTTTAATTTTATTTATAAATGACACAAGTTTAACCTTGTTTCAATCTAAAATTTTTTTTAATGCTGATGAAGCTAACATTTTTCGAACCATTACTGATTCTGACGATTGTCTTTTATGCCATTTTTCCGCAAAAACACTATCATTAAATTTCAATTTCAGTTTTGTTAATTTGTATTAGTATATTTTGTCAATTATCATACTTTATATCTTCTAAAAGGCATTGTATGTCTCATTTTAAATAAATAAATTTCAGCTGGGGTTCTGGAGCTAACCCATGGGGTCCTGAAAAGGAGGATCAATTTACGAAACCAAATCATTATGATGGCGTTCTAGAGATTGTAGGTGTAACGGGTGTTGTACATTTAGGTCAAATACAATCAGGTCTTCGGTCAGCTATGCGGATAGCTCAGGTATATTTTTAAACGTACATATATAAGAATAATTATAAAACGACTGCTTTATTATTCCGCAGGGAGGACATATTAAAATTCACCTTCATTCAGATATTCCTGTACAAGTTGATGGTGAGCCTTGGGTACAAAGTCCTGGTGATGTTGTTGTATTGAAATCCGCACTCAAGGTCAGTATATAATTATTTTTTATATAGTTCTTACTCAAATTCAGTTCAGGGTAACTTTAAAATATATATATATAAATATGTATATATATAGAGAAAGAAAAAGAAACACACTCAAACACTGTACATGTAGCAATTATACTAATTTAATTGATTATTTAATAAATTTCTTCAATTCCGTTTAATTCGAATTTTTGAAGTTCCTTTGTTTTGTAGAAGATTCAAAATAATATTTCGTTTTGCATGAAGAATTTTTAAGATTTTTTAAATCTTTAATAATATTATTCAAGACATTTGCATGTCGTTTCTTTTTTGAAATATTTTGATTGAATTTTTTTTGGAATCATTTTATCCGCACAAAAATCCCCTTTAATAAATACTAAATAATAGCAATAATAAACAAAAACAAAATTAATCCAAAATTCCGCCAGTGACGGAGAATAATTTAAAATTTACATTGAATATAAATATGATGTGAAATGATAAATATCTAGATTTCTTTTTTTTCCTTTTTCAATTAATTTGGTGATTTTTTCACTTGTTTTTTCGGATATTAGCCAAAAAGACAACACAACTTGCAAAACTAAGCTACTAACCAAAAATTTCACTAAGATAAAATTCGCCAACACATTTACACCAGGTTCTAATATTAAACATAGTTCAATCAAAGGAACATGGATAGGATAACACACCAATTTTTATATTGTTTTTTATTTTATTGTCTTTATGTTGTAGTACTTAGAAAAAAAAAAAAAATGAAGATGAAGATTCGAATTCGTTTGTTAAATTTTTTCCTTTTTCTACATTCAATTACAAATCTGCAAATCTAGGCAACAATGTTGAAGAAAACAAAAAGTAAACGAAGACTTACGGAACCGCACATATCACCGGCCGTGGCGGGCTCGGCGTCTCAAGGGGGACCGCCAGAAAATGGGGACCGTGAAAGAGAGCCCCTTGGCACATAGAGAACCCGTCCGTCCGGTCCTAGTTTTCTTTTCTCTTGTTTTCTGTAATATCCAATAGAGTACTATTGATCTTTTGTGTAAACAAAAAAATAATAATAATATATATAAACGAAAAGAAACACAGAATATATCATGTTTTTTTGTTAAAAAACGAAATTGTGCAAAATTATGTTAAATGAATATAAAACAAACAGTACGGATATGTCCTTCCTTTATTAGAATCCATTTTAGTTAGTTCTATTTGTGTTCCTTTATTATTAGTATTTTTCCTCAGATAAATCATTCAACAGTGCAGTTTTAATGTAAGAAGAATTTTTTATTTCTACCCATTGCTTTTTTGTTTTTGCTGTATATTTCACATATTACTATAATTTTAAGTGTTTTTAATAATTTTGCATTTATATACTTTCAAGTGTGGCAGTTTATATTAAAATTTTCACTTTTATTGCCTCTTGAACCTCTGTAAATATCCAATTGAAGGAATCATACGATTGGTTTAAAACTTCGAATGCTTTTTAATCGCATGATTTTTACAGATTCTTTTTATATAGTAATTATTCTTTAAAACTATTATATTTCTGAATATAATAGAAATCCTTCTTTAAAGCTTACTATCTGGAATGAATTTATAAAATTGTATTAATTGTCTACTATTGAACAATCTTAGACCGATAGACAGGATTTTATTTGTAACTCTATTAGGGTAAAGTATTGCTTACTTAATACTCAATCTTTCACAAGAAGAATCACCTCAAAATTTCCAGAGCTATACATATACTAAAAGCGTTTGAAAAGTAAAGTTTATTAGATTTATTTTCATACTAATAATTTTAAATATCGTTCGATAAACTTGAAATACTAAGTCCACTTAAAAGTGTTTGGAACATTTTCCTAGAAAACATTTTAAACAGCCTAAACATCTCTTGTTATACAAAAAAAGAAGCTTTTTCTTCATTGTGTTCAGTGTTCGCATGGTAGCTGCGTTTTTTTTAATGATCTATATGTATAGATCTGATGAGGGAAATATATTAAGCATGGGCACCAAATTTTTAAATATAATATACCACCCGACTTTCCTCATATAAAATGCTTAGTCAAAAATGGTGCAAATGTCTGCAGGAACATGAGAAACATATTAAATGAAAGTTCATCAGCTGCGATATTCGCAACATTCTGAATAGAGATCCAGACAAAAAGCTGGATCTTCACTTTTTATGGGGAGATCTATATAGATTATTAATAAAACGCAACTGGTATTACTTCACGGGATGGTTTGAGGAGGTTTTCCTTGTGAAAGACTGAATATTGGGCGCTACTATTTTGGGGAATATACATATTACAATTTTGCCCGCCGAGCGGCTGGCCGGCAAAACTACACTATCTGCCTTCGCCACAATTCCGCGACTAACGGACAGACAGACGGACCCGGACGTAGGGACATTTTTATTAAGAATATTACTCGTCCACCGAAGTAGACGACCCAAAAAAAATCGATGAGTGTTTCGATCCGAGAAGCCAAGCTGATCTCTTCAGTATGGCGCTTGGCTTCTCTGCCATATACACTCACAAAGGAGGGATCGAAAGCTAATCCCTATATCTGCCCGATCGCACCTTCAAGTGTGAAGTATAAGCGAAGGCAAATTCTGTAACAGTACTATTACCAGACGCAGGACGATCGAAATCGGTGTATCCAAAGCCGTGACAAATGGTGACATATTAGTTATAATTTAACGTGATAACAATTTTCTTATATAGGTACTCGGCATACATATTTATTTGATCTAAGGCTATTCTCGTAAATCAAAGGGATATGTTATGCGAAAAATATAATAAAAGTGTGTATAGAATCGACTTTTAATATGTCACTTATATGAACGTGTATATAAACATTTTGTTTATTCGGACTTTTCGCTCTTCCAAATAAGTGATTTGGCATTTATTTCAAAACAAAAAGATCCAAAAGTATACGCCTTCGAATGTTTTGTTCACTTATTCTTAACAAATATCTGATGATTTCGAAATTTTTCGAATATGGATATATTCACACGTTTTCCACGATTCGCGTTTAACGTGAAATGAATATTATATTATTATTATTATTTAATTACATCGCGCTGCGCTAACTCCACGTTTTTCACGATAAAATCCAATAAATACGGAAGTTATCGGTTTATTATTAGTTTAGAAATCCTGAATTTCTTGTAAATTTGAATTACATAGAGCTTTATAAGTTTCAACTCACAAAATCGATTGATCTTAGGAAGGAATTTTTTGATAATAACTACTTTAAATACCAGATCAATAAAAAATCAGATAATTATAATGAATAATAAAATGATTTTTTACATAGTCATTACATCCTTTTTATGAGATTAGTCCATATTATTCACATGTTTATAAGCATATTCGCACAATTTACAACCATTTCAATAGTTTGCATTTTTTTAATACATTTTTTAATAAGTCGACAACATTTATAATTAATATTACAGTCTGGAAAAAAAATTAAACTTATTCAAAACAAGACTTAATCAGAAATATACATTTGTTGTATTGATTTCATGACTATCGTGTTAAATGAATTAATTAATTGCTCTCGTCCAGATAGATGACAATTAGAAATAGATTCAGATCGAAGTCCTTTCGTTTCGCTAGTAAAATTAATATGAAAAACATAAAATTTCTAACTAGTTCGCGTTTTGTCCCTGTTTAAATCAGACCAATCAAATAATTCTTTCAATTGAATAAATTACAACCACAAATTGAAGCTATTCACAATAATTTGCTGTCAGTATTCGTTGCATTTATACATTTAAAACTTTGTTAATTTATGTTAAGTACATTTTTATTATATTGTTAAAATGTTTTTAGTCCAAAAACAAGCGGATTTTTTGATTATAGATAAAATAGAGCTGAACATAGTTATTTTTTTTAAGTAACAAATATCTCATTATTTTTCTCATCTTAAGATTTCTAAGCTTCAATACTTATTTGCTTGTTTTTGTGAGTGTTATTACTTATACTATATAAAAGAGTGCTTTTCCTTTTGATCAATTTACATATTCATTATAAAGTTACCTTTATAAATATTTTGCCTGTACAGAAAAAAAAAATATATATATATTTGTTTTATTATTGTAAAAAAAAAGTTTTGCTCAGTAATTAGCATTATACTCTTTAATTGTTTCCTTAATTTTCTTTAAATGTTCTATTTTGTTAAAAAAAAAAAAATAAATAAAAATAATTCCTACATGAACATGAAAAGATGCAAGAGAAAAATAAATAAAATTTTAGGTTTGAATATTGAAGTTGAAATATTTTTAAAATCTCCATTAAAATTAAATTCAATTAAGAATTTTTAACATTTTCAAATGATATAATTCATACATTTGTTTTCTTATTTTCTTTCTTTGTCCCCTCCAATATAACGTAATTACAACAACAAATGTTTGCCAAAAAATAAATAACCACTAAAATAAATAAATTTGAAATAAAACATAAACAAAAAAAATTACCAATCTATTTTGATAATATTATATGGAACAACTACGTTTTTATATATTTAATACCAATGATAATTATATCCTAAATATAACGTACTTATATACAAAATCTATTTGATTATAAACATTTTTTCACAAAAAAACCAAACTTAAACCGAAACAAAATTTATATATTTAAAAAAAAAAAAACAATTTACGGTCTCTATTGCAATAACCAAATCAAACAAACAATGAAATTTTATGAAAATTAACTTAAAACTAATAAACAAAATAAATTTTGCCATTAACTAATAAATGTTTTGGGACCGGACGGCAGGCAACAATGTTAAAAAAGAATAAGGGGAAGATGAAGCGTCGTAACACGGAACCAACAATGGTCGTTGCTGGATCATCAGGACCATCAATGACATTGGCCATTGCTCCGCAGGAACAGGACGAGAATAATGAAAATAACACGACAAATAATACGGACTTTTGAATATGGTATAATGAGCGACTAATTTAACGTGCTAATGCTATTACACCAGTAGCGCCGTTCAGAGGAATACGTTGTGTGTAAATAAGGAATCATTAAGTTGTTATAATATTGTAAAATGTAAATTATGCTCGAATGTGGGCGAAAAAGAAAATCTTAATTTTAAGCATAATAAACATATTTTTTCTAGCGAATCCGTAAAAGCAAATTTTTTTGTATTTAACAAACCGTTCTTCTCTATGCAAAATTGTAATGTGATGGATTTAAGTGGCCGTGTATCAGGAGGAGAAGCGATTTAGTAATCTTATAAGCATGATTCGAACTTTGGATTCAACAAACTCTAGTCATAATTAAATATTGTAGCTATATTTCGAATTTTTAAATTACAACAACGTATTTATTAGAGTTTTTCTATTAATAATTGTTTTTTATCGATCCGTTCTTTCTTTCTGTCTATTTGTTTGCTTGTAAATCATGACCAATATGGTCCATTTAGGCTATATAATATCGAGACATAACATCAAGGAGACGAATATAAATATATAATATTATAGTATAAAATCACAGCCTTGCAGAGAATACCTATTATTACTATATAATATGATAAATGGGTAACATTGTTGTTATCCACTCTGCCAAAAATTTATCGTATTGCGAATGGCTTAATAAAATTTTGAAAAGTTGAATTATGATTCTGAAGTTAATCTTTTGAGTTTTTGCCACTATTACTTAGTCAAAGTTTTCAATTCACATGTGTGAATTTTAACATTCATTAAAATTGTGCCTTCGATTCTGTTCGAATCGAAAAAGAAAAACTGGGATAGTTCCCATTTTTTCTGGATTCCAGACAATTTTCTTTCTTTATAAGATTTTTAAATCAACAGTCTTACTTTAAAAACGTAGTCTTTAAACAAAAATTAAATATTTCTCGAATATCTTTAAACAAAGTTCGAATATTCATCAATTTTGTTGGACATGATATAAAACGCTTTTCCATCTAATGCACGAAAAAGGTTGTTTGAAAGAAATTTCAGTGTTATTACCGATAATATCCAAAAAAATACAAAACTCTGTTTCTAATTTCAAATCTCGTAATATGTAATGGAACGTTAAATAGTTGCTCTACACAATGTTTCCTATCAGTTATTAAAAACAAAGATCCTTCTACTCACATATTGAAGATAAAAAACAAACGCTATCCATTTCGTAAAAAAAAAAATCATCTTCAGTATGATGCAATCAAAAAAATATAAAAATCTTTATACATCCAACGATATAATACGCCAAAAAATGCAAAAAACACATAAAAATAATTAAAAAAAGTCGATAATCCTACTCAAAAAGAAGAGATGTATTAAGAAAAAAATATTTATGATTGTTTATAAAACAAAATGATAAAGCATAGTTTTTTAGTGACTGTTGAATTAAAGTAAAAAGATATATATCTATATATATACATATTTAATCTCTATTTGTTGTCTTTAATTTCGTTTTTAATTAAAAGAAGCGCATTTGAAGGTGAATAAATGCTTTATGAAAAGTAAGTCAATATTTTACGAAAAAAAAGCAAGATGATTTAATTTAAACGTTGTTATTCATTTAAATTCAATTCATTTAACAATGTAAAACATCTTCAAATTTTACTGAATTTTTGTCGTGTTTTAGTGGAAAAAGTGACAAATGTAATTCGAATTTATAAATAAAAAAACGAACAAGCTGATAAATTACTTTTAGAAGGAAAAAAAAGGGAAATCATGTACTTATACTGTATAATATATAAAATGTATATGCTCCCAATTAAAGGAAAAAAAAGAATACATAAAGCGACTCAGACGAAAATTCCTACAGTCAAATGAACAGCAAAAAGTTGCTTTAACTATATCGATTAATGAATAAAATGAGAAAAACCGATATTTATCCCTTTTTGAAACTATATAAAACCAAAAAATAAAAAAAAAACATGCAAAATGAATTATATATATGTTTAGATTAACAAAATTATACGCTTAATTAAAATTATAAGATATTTTTTAAATTGCTAATGTAAGTAAAAGGAGTTAGAAGTACAGTATATATATAAAAAAAATCGCCATACAGCCGGATGGAGTAAGTTTTTTTCAGAGAATTTGCCTATTTTACATCTCAGCAAAATAGCATAATTTTCTAAAGCGAACAGTAATCCTGTTAAAAAGAAAAAAAGATTACATAAGCAAAAGGTAGTTAAACTGTTTAATTTTTGTATTTATATAATTTAAAAAAACATTTGTATTATATTTTTGTATAAAACTCGTTTCTTATTGAATATTTTTATAAGTACAACAAACAAACAAACAAAGCAACCTAAACGACACAAAACACCTTCAAGTTATATTTTTTTAGAAGCAATTTTTTGAATTCAATTATTAACAATTTTGGTTTCTTGGACAAAATTCTATTTATAAAAAGGCTGTGCAATTTCAAATCTTATCTTAATACGCTCACCTCGGTCACAGATAAAATCTAGATTATATTAAAAGTTAAAAGAGCTAATTTAAAAAACTCCTGAATTGCCGAATATTTAAGTTGGCCAATTTCGCCTACCCCACGGGGTACCTCAGGAGTCAATATCAGAGCCTCTCTTGTTCTCGTTGTTGACTTGCAATTACATCATTCACAATGAGTGCAGTTGACAGGCCTAATTCTGGATCGTTTACCAGAATTTGGCTCGAATAATTAATATACAGTATAGGGAAACAAAAATTTAGTGTTATTAATAATAACGCTCAAATAGTTATATTGCAAAAGTATCCCAAATGCGTTAAGGAACCTAACATGCCTCTTCCAAAGGAATTAACATTATTAATAATTGAATTCAATATTTTATTTAAAACTATAATTTTACTTTAAATTACAAAGTATATATGTACACTGTAATGCTACAATTACGTTTTGTATGGTATTTTTACCAAAAGAGAACATGTAAATGAAAAATATAAAAGTGAAATATTTCAGATCGAAACTAACAACTAAATTAAAGTATAAAAAGTTAAAAATATAACATATGTAAATTAAATAAAAAAAAGTGAATTGGCTAAAGCGGAAGGATTCTGCAAACAGTTGCACATTGTTTCTTCCTGTTGTGGATAGACAGTAGATGATGAAGGCTTAAAAGACTTTAAAAGTTGCATTTAAGAAAAGTGCATAGTTGCATTTTTCATAAGCCAATGCATAATAAACAAATGTATGCTTCATAACGCATGCCTTAAACGCTCACTCTTTCTCTAAAAAATGCAGGGCTTTTTTCAACGTCGGTAGTTCAGAAGTGAGCAATCTAAACTACCATTTCAGAGGCTGTGGGTTCATTTTCCATTGTTATAATGGTCCCGTACTTGTATGTACTATTAGTGGCAATATATTTCCACGTATGTGATTCAAATAAATTCTCCCGCATTCGCCTCCATAATTTCATTTTAACCTGAGTTACTAACTATAGGTCAGGTTTCCTAAACTCTAGATCTTGGATGCTAATGCCTTGAACTGTCAACTTAGAAAAGACTGTGATACATTAAAAGCATAAAGCAGTGAAAAAAGCAATAAAAAAACTGCCGCAATTCAAAAATTTTCGGCAATTTTGTTGATGTTTTATTTCTGCTTTCTATTTTTAATTTACCACGTCTTTAAAATAGTGCAATGTGTTACTGCAGCTTTAATTGAATGAATACAAAAAAGGGTATGATTTATATGAAAAGTGAAACGAAAAATGAAATAGAAACTGAACGAAATATTAACATTTTCCTATTAAATGTCTATAAACAAAAACAAATGATGAAGACGTAAATATTGAAAAATTATATATAAATATATTTTAACATAAATAAACTTAAAAATGAAAATACAAAAAAAAAAAAAACATAAAAACTCATTCAAGCTAGTTGTTTAATTCTTAAAGTTAAGAGAAAAGAAAATTTAACTTTTTATGTAGGGATTAAGTAAACAAATTGCAGAAGTTAAGTGTAAAATAGCAACAAAAAAAACGAAATCAACAATAGTACTAATAACTTAAAAAAACAAAAATTTAATTAAAAAACAAACAGTTAATGTAACATATAAGTTGCTGGCACACCTGAAAAATAAGAGATAAATATGAAAACTTTTAAGTAATAACTGAGAAGTTTTCTTTCATTTAAAATCGGTGTTGAGCAGCGATAGGCCAAAGAAAAATAAAAAAATTAACACAATTATATTAAATAAGGGCATATAAGAGAAAAGATAAAAATTTATATATATTTGTAATAATTTTTTTGATTATATTTTGTAAAACTTAAATACAGAAGAAAACCAACCAAAAAACTTTAAGTATAAATAATTGAACAGCGATGAAATTGCTAGTTAACTACACCATATATATTATATATATGTATAAAAGAACATTCTCATCAAAAAAAATAGGATCGTTTAAAAATAGTTATTTAGTGCGAATCTATTTTGAAATTGGTACTATACAAAACTTAAAAAAAAAAAAAAAACAGAAAACTACAACCGTTCATAGAATCATTGAAATCACATCAACAACAAATTGACAAAGCAAAAATTGTAAAAAAAATAAATATAATAGTCGGCTACTTTTCGAAGTAAAGTGTAAGCAGCTTTAAGCATCCCAAATCCTCGTGCGTGCGTATAGTAGGAATCGTAATAAACTACATAATACATATTAGAAAAGAAAACGAGGTTGATTACAACTCTAGGACAGGAGGCTTTCGTAAGCCAACGGAGGGTAGTAATATTAAAAAAAAAATAATTACCATTTTAAAAATCGATTAAATTTACTAACAATACAAAAAGCGAATTGTTTTAGTGGCGGTACATCAACAATTTCTAGAGATTTCTTTTCAAAACGAAAAGAACTTCAAATTTGTTTTAGAAATTTGAAGACGAAGAGTATTTTGAAAAAAATTATTAAAATGCGAAGTTTAGAAAAGCCAAAAAAGAGTGCGGTCGATTAAAGTCTGAAAAAAAACGCATACTATGAAAAGTGTTTCATATGTAGGAAGTGGTATTTGAAAAACAATGAATATTAAATAAAGTTATAATCACGGACTTAAATCTGGATATAAAACCAAAAAAAAAAAAAACTCGCCTCATTTACAAACCAAAAAACTACATCTTCAACGGAAAAGCCTTATGCAAAACATAAGCAGTTTTTTTTTTAAATATCAAGCAATTTCTTGACGAACAAAAGAAGAACTTTATAAACAATTTAACAAAACAAAAAATTTCCTACCAAAAAATAGAATAAGACGCTTTCAAAAAATCAACTAAAAGTTCTTTTCCAAAAAAGGAAATGTTTGATATTTTAAAAATATACATATGGAAGCTTTATCCCACAAAAGAAAAAACGCATTTTGGAAAAAAGTAAATAATCAAATCAGTTAAATTCGGACGTGTTGAAAAAGAAAAATTGATGACCTACGCGAGAATTTTGTTTGAATTGCTGCGGAAAGGACCTCTGAAGGGACGTTTTAGGGTTGGTTGTGTAGAAGAAGGAAACGAACGTGTTTAAAAAAAAAACTGAATCAACTTCCGATAGTTTAAGAGTACAAATTGTATGTTGTGATGCAATTGGATAGGATTGGAGGAAGATTGTTGGCAAAAGAGTGCTAGAAATCGAACTAATTTAAGATTTTGGACGCAATTCTTGTGATTTTCCCCGAGGTCATCTTTAAAAACCAAAAACGAAAACGACTGCGGCGTCGTTGTCGTTTTTAAAATAGTAGTAATAACTCAAAATTCAAAATTCTTCAGAAATGGAATACTCTTCCAAGCGAAAAACGTGAAAGTTATTGACACTTATATTGTAAGAAAAATATTTTAGTTAAAAGAGCTCGAAGGGTATTCCATGTTTGAGACGGTTATATTTGAAAACATAAAATAAAAAGCATTGGGTTCATGAAAGTGATCTTCGGTGCACAATTTACATTCTCTTCAAAGAACACAGAGAAGTAAAATTTTTGAAAAAAGATAAGCTGTGGAGCTGTAGAAAAAATTAACAACAAAAGAAACCAGGAATTTATAGTACTTCCTTTGTTGGGTCCCGGTAAAAATTATGATGATATACATAACATTCATCGGAAGATGTTATCTTAATCGTAATATTTATCCCATACCCAACAATTGTAATTTATTACTTTAAAGTAAAATTTAAATTTGAAAAATAATAAATAAATAAATAAAATGATACCCATCCGGATATGAGTTAGGGGCTCAGTGGAATAGGCCAACAATTCCGAAATAATTGAAACTTACTTACCATATTTATAATCGTAACTGTAGGTAAATTTCAATTATGTACGTTGGTTTATTGCACAAAACTTGTCGCCGGATGGCAAATCACAGAAAAGCGTTAAGGAAGTTATTTGAGATCATCAGCTAAAAAAAAAATAAAAGAAGATTCTATATATATATATACATAAAAAAGATCCAAAAATTATATTACTAACATTATCCCCAAGAATATTTATCTAGAAATTCTATTAGATGTTTAAATAACATAAGTATAAAAAAAAACAAAAAGTATAATGAATAAAGAAATTCTTTTCTCTCTAAAACTAAAAACAAGAAACAAATCGTGTATTCATAGTAAAACAAGAAAAGAGGAGGTAATTAAATTGTGTAAAAACCAAAAGAAATTTGTAAAGTCTAAAATATTTTTGTATTAAAAGTAATACAAGAACAAAACAAAATAATTCAACAACAGAGAAACTTACCAGCTTTCAGTAGATATAGAAAAGCATATACATAAAACATACAGATACTTGGTACAAAAATATTTTCTTCTTTTCAAAGAATTTATTCATTCCAAAAAAGAAAACCAAGCAAAGCGTGTAGAAGATGACGAAAATGAAGAAAAAAATATTAGAAACAAAAGAAAAATGGAACTAATTCAAAGTGTTTCAAGTTGAGAGGTAGGAACACAAAAAGAGCGTGAATCAGAAAGATATATGAAATCCAACAACAAAATGTTATTGAGTCGAATGCTAAATAGCATTAAAAAAAAAGCTTAAAACAAATATAAATCTAAAAAATGTATGCAGTCACAAAACGAAACACACACAAAATAAAAAGTGAACATCAACTGATGATAGTCCAGCGATTGGTGAAAATCGGCACCTTTGGAGACGGAGAGTCAAAAGAAAGCAGTTTATAAATAATAAATAATATAAAGCAGTGAGAAAATGGCTTACGGATGGTTATTCGAATATTTTAACAAATATAGATCGAGTTTTATGGGCTGAGTTTCACCAATCGCTGGGACTGTGGGGAAAGAAAAAGTAAAAAAATAAAACTTATACTTAAATTATTATATGTGATTACATATTAATTAAAATAGAATTACACAAAATTGTGAAATAGAAAATAATTATAAAAGAGAAATAAATGTAATTAAAGAAGAACTTACGGCGTTTTTATTATCAAAACCATTTTCGCCTGGAGCACAAATATTCATCCGAGGTTTTAATATAATCAACCAATAGTCCAGGAGATAGCAGCAGATTTGCGTCACGATTTTCTTACTTATGCTTCGAAGAGTACTGAAAGGTACACCGGAACTAAGCAAAATAAGGGTAACTTTTGACCGGTAACCAACGTTATCTCGACAATTCATCCAGTATCCACTGATCAGAATCACTTCATCAAACAGTTTTGTGACTTACTTGAAGAAAGCCACAGCAGAATAAAAAGTGTCGCATTAATTGAATATGTAATTTCGAAAAGGGCACATCTCGCATATTTTGACAAATACGTTAGGGTGAAATTTCACCCTAGAATATGCTTATATGTCTTTTTAGCTTAATAAAGACATTTAAATGTAATTAAATATATGTATTATTATCATCATTGAATGTTATATTTCATGGTAAAGTTACTTTTATAGCACCCTTCATAAATGTATACAGGAAAAATTACTGTTAAAAGTCATTAGGTGTTTCTAAAAAATTCAGAAGATCAATTTGTCTGGAGTGAATTTTCACCCATTATACTATTTAAGGGAACAATAAACATATTGCATCATCCATCAGTCATTGCGTTGCCTGAAGCTTATAATGGCAAAGTCCTATTAATCATCTGAAAATTGCAGATATTGCAAAGGTGAAACAATATATACCAGTAGAATTTACAGAATTGTATAACGAAATACTGCAATGGCCAACTACAAACGAAAGAAAGCCTCCAGAAGAAGATTTAAAGAAAAGTCTAATAGTTATCTTTAATTTAAGTATTATGTTTAATTATAGATACCTAAAAGAAAGTTTCGCCAAATTTATATGGTTTTTTTCTTTAAATTATGTGAATATATTTTGCTCAAAGTTCTAGAACATCATATCGCTAACATCGATATTTCTTAAGATATTGGGCTTTGAAGATGAGGTAGTGTTTCTACAATTTAGCTCAATAATCCATGAAAATTCCACACTACCTCAACTTCAAAGCTCAATATCTCAAAAAATATCGATGTTAGCGATTTGGTGTTCTAGAACATTTTGGAGGAAATTGAATTTCCTACAAATTTGTCAATCACACTTTTTCAGTAGCTCTTGTTATTTAAAAGATAGGGTCAAAAAAACGAGTGACCCGTACTACCTCGCTGGTGGGAGTTAGGGTTACGCCGCAATGGATACTTTTATAGATCATTCAATTCTGAAGAAATCCTATCATTGACCAAGATTATACCATAAAATGCCTCTGAGCTGTAGAGTTTTGAAGAAAAATAATCAAAGTTTACGTGTATTTTATACGGAAAATCTTTATACAGGGTGTCCCAAAAAAGACTGTCAAGCGGTGGTCCAGAGATAGAGCACACCCTGGGGAACCCGAATAACCCCCATGTATGTTCTACGATTTTTCGTAGTTTACGAGTTATGAATTTTTTTTTAATTTTTCACTTATTTTCGAGTTGCAAGACAATTATCGTCATAATGAAGTGAATAATTGATATAAATTCTCAAAGCAAATTTTGAACGAATTCAAATTCTTTGGTTTTTATACTTGATACACTTTTTTTCGATTTTTAAGTATGATGCCACAGAGATAGCTCAATAAAATGTACAGGGTAAATAGCCGATGAAATGGAGAAGTTTTTAAAATACTTTCGGATTAAGAAAGCCATGTGACTTTTTTTTTTAAAATGCCCTTGGAAGTATTGGTACTGGTTATCTTTTTCCTGTTATGTAAAAACTATTTTATTTTATGCCGTAATGGTATGGGTTTTGAGGCAGATTATCTTTATGCTAGAATGCCAGAATATTTAGCTAAATAATGAAAAAAGAATTGAGAATTTATATCAATTATTCACTTCAGTATGACGATAATTGTCTTGCAACTCGAAAATAAGTGAAAAATTAAAAAAAAATTCATAACTCGTAAACTACGAAAAATCGTAGAACATACATGGGGGTTATTCGGGTTCCCCAGGGTGTGCTCTATCTCTGGACCACCGCTTGACAGTCTTTTTTGGGACACCCTGTATGCCTTGGTCGAGCATTTAATATTAATATTAAGAGCTCCAATTTTCAGGAAATTTTTGTTTAGGTATTTCCCATAAAATTTCGAGGTGGGACTGAAAAAACAAAAAATAGTCGCAAAAAAAAAGCACCCTAATACATAATATATATGCGTAGATTCCAATTTTATTTTTTAAATTTAATGAAATTAGCATTTCGCTCTACCATATTGAAACCGTTGAATTTTTCCATTTCTATGTCAGAAATAAAATAAGAAGATCCCGCGGCTTCTGATTCAAAAACATTATGGGTTGAATCAATGTGTCGGTTCCATCGACCTTTCAACCTCCACTTCGATAAAATTGATTTCGACCTTACGAAGCGCCAGATCAGGGTTCAGCTTTCTTAGGATTACTTTTCTTTCTTAAATTTTTTTTTTTTTTTTTTTTGTGGTAGTCAGTATTTGATAAAGCTTTGATAAATAAATAGATACTCACCGCCACCACCGCGACCGCGACCGCTATCTCTACCACCACGTCGGTGTATTTTTGCCTTAAAGATAAATAAATTTGAATTTCGCGGTTTAGAAACCAACTGTCGCTAACTTCACTCGTATTTTGTAGTCTGACTTTTCCGACAGTATTTTCGCGCAGTGGGCAGTGATAATTCTTGGGAGGGTTTTCTTATCTACCAAGGGGAGCGATTTGCAGAGTATTAATTAATTCCAGTCAGTATTCAATTCGTGAACGAGGATTCTTTTGCTGTTCCTTAAACTGCATGGTCCCCACTTAACCGGGTGCTCGTGTAAGTACGGAGGCTGCTGCAACGCAGTTTATCTCTTGTGATAAATTGCTGATGATAACAAGATCCCATTGTTTATGTTTTCGCTGCTGTGACCTCCCGCAAGGCTGATTTATTTATGTTTCAGTGTTTTTCCAGAGAAGGCGGAATGGCTCTTGCTAACGTGCTAACCCTCAGCCAGATAGCCGGACATGTGATCCTCTGGATTCTGTCGCTGTGCATCATTGTCCCAATGAGCCTGCATCTTCACGAATTCAAGTGAGTCACCTCCCAAGCCAATTGTATGAATTTATCTCGAACGGAAGTATCCATTTCAGTGGTCACTGCCTGCTGTTCGCGACGGGGACTTGGCGGGAGGATGACGGCCTCTTCAATGCGAACTGGGCTTCAACTGGTTTCTGCAACTTCCCCATCGTAACCGGTGTTGTCCTGTTCCTAGTCTCATCCATTCAAATCTACAGGTGATTGCGTTGTTTGCTTGTATTAAAACGCCCCTTTAAAAATAAAAATAAATGTCTTCTTGCAGATATGCCCGGCTGATCTACAAAGAAGAGGAGACCTCCTTTCTGGGGCTGTTCGTTGATGTCGTTTCGGGAATCAATATGTTCGCCATGGCCATAATCTCAGCGATAATGATCACCCTTGGATTCATCGTTTGGTGCTCCGACATGACCCAAAGGTTCCCGTCATGTGAAATTGCTGCTGGCCAGAACATCACCAGGGAGGAGGAGAAAATAAACACTTCTGGATTTTACATTGAAATGGGAACAGCTCAGGTAAGAGGGTGTCCTCTGCTCACTATTTGAGTTGATTTTTTGGGTAAAATTAGAATCGTAAAGTCCGTGGGTCGATCAATGGCAAAAAAAAAAATCTACCTTTAACTATAACTAAAATTTTAAAGTTTCCACTCCGTAAGATTTTGTGTTTAAGCTATTTAAAACAAAAGAAAGGTATGAGACACTGAGATTAAAATGGGCCCAATTAGTATAAAATTGTTGTTTTCACACATTTACAGGATGATTACAGCAGTTAAAGTTAATAGTTTCTTACATTTTATGAACCCCATTAAGGTAGTTCTAATGAGTAGTTAATTACTCCTCGACTTCTCCTCACGGCGAAAGACCTGTTTCTTAATAATAGACGAAATATTTTCAAGGCTATAAACTTAATAAAAATGCAAAAAGAAGACTCAGTGTTTATTTATTTTTTAGTTTGGTATTAAGAATACATTAAATACAATAAATTTCACAATACATAAATAAGTAGTATTAACTAAAATTTAGAATTTGGCCTTTTAATTCTTTTACATACTTAGAAAAATTTACTTTTGTAGTCTAGATATATTAGTGTGACCTTCGCAAAACAAAGTAGCTGAACAATAATCAAAATAAGAAAGGACCAGGCTTATTTTCCTTCAACCATTTAATTAATCTACTCAAATTATCGCTGATTTTACCTTCCAGTTCCAGTGCGTTTTATAATAGTATATCGTCAGCAAATAATCCAGTCTTACAATGTCGTACCGCGAATTTATTATATTAAATTTACATATATATATAATATACATTATTACGTATAATACTCCCAAAACCTATAGGTTGGGACAGAACTCTATTAACAGAAGTTCTTTGTTTCTTTCAGTCAAATATGATTTGAATCAGTCATATAACTTCCCCTTAATTCCGTGTCTTCGAAGTTCAAAAGCTCATTTTTAATCTAAGAACATAGCCAATACAATCTCCTTCTTATCATTAGCCAAATTCCATTCATTTAGCAACCAGATCAAAGCAGTTTCACAAAATTGCTTACAGTATACAAATAAAAAAAAAGCTAACTTAAAATGTACAATTTTTTCTTTTCAGTTCGGCGCTTGGGGTTCGTTTGCCATTACAGTTGGAATCGCAGTAATATCGCTGCTAAAGCTGATAAATAACCACCAGATCATGAATATGAAAGTTTCCATGTACTTGGAGCGACAGAGGCTCTTTAACGAGGACGCTCAAAATACTTCGGATGGGCGATCAACACCCCCAGCCGTTAAGGCCGATAATGAATAGAAAAATGATTTAATTTATTACCCTACTTCACCAATTGGTTGTTAATTAATCTAGGCTAAGACATAATGCTTGTTTATATCAGTACCTTTCGATATTAATCGGTAGACTAGGAATCCAATTTATACATATTCCAGCATTTTTATTACAACTAAACAATTGTTTATCTAGTTATGTGTGATATCTACGAAATAAAGGAATTTCGTATGGAGATTTTGTCTTTCCATTTCAATTGCTGAATAGATGGCTGAATAAAATTGGGCAGGCTACGTGTTAAATGAATTTAAATGTCAGCGGGATTCTGCAAAAATCGATCATATGATGGGTTTATGTACTGGCAACACTTGTGAAATGGCTGTCTTCAAAGATGTCAAACAGAGCCAGAGGTAAACAACAACTTCAAAAATCCGACAAGTTTTTCTTCCGTTTCTCTGTTCATTCTGCAATTTCTCCGTATAATAAATGGACGCATTTGGTGCAGCTTGTAAGAAAAATTCGGATGCACCAGCAGATGAAGATATTTATACGTACGTAGAAATTATTGAGACCGATTTAAGCTCACTTTGTCGAATCTGCGGCAATGCCCCAGAGGACGAACACCTGGTCAACGTTTACCCAGAAGACAGAGGGGATGAAGACAATTCAAATTTCGCAGAAACAATCATGACCTACCTGCCGATCAAGGTAAGACTTTGTTTTTATTCTCTTCTCTGTTATGAGCTAGTTCCTATGAACCCAATATTAAAGTCTCGTTTGCAATTGGCAAATGGCCCACCGTTTTCTAGGCCGAAATCCATGCCATTGAAATTTGCCCCCTTATAAACCTTAACAAGGAATTAAAGGGTGTCACCATTTATAACTCCTCCGATAGCCAAACGCCTCTCAAATCACTCTCGTTGTGGCATTTTCGTCGAGATTTGTCAAAGAGTGCTTTGATACCCTTCAACATCTAGCGATCTCCAACAGGGTTCCTCTGTGTCGGGTACCGGGACATTCCAATGTTGAAGGAAATGAGGTTGCTGTTGAACTAGCTGGGGTTCGTCATCTTGATTCAAAGGTCCTGACTTTCTGTAGCATTGGCTGGTCTTCGACCAAGGATGCGATTAAAGAATGAGGCAGGAACAGTCCATATACTGGGAAAATTTCTTTGAGATCCGGAAAGCTATAGAGCTTGTCCGACCTTATGCCTACACTGAAATCAACGCTTTGAGAAAAATAGATCTCAGATTATTCGCTGGCTATCTATCTGGCCACTATGGGTTAAGATACCACCTGCATAAAATAGGTCTGTTAAATGAAATGGAATGTCGTCTGTCTCGAGGACGATGAAAGTACATCACACATCTTCTGTGCTTGTCTTCCTTTAGCACGATTAAGAAGAAAGATCTTCAGTCAAGAGTTTTTGGACTCGGCTGACATTCGTTCATCTTCTGTTAGAGACTTTCTGACATCCCTTAGGGTAGCATATCATCTTTTACTTTAAAGGGGGTTCGGCACAAAAGACTTCGGTCACAGTGTCCACCATAAGGATCACCCCTAACAATAATAATAATTAATAATACGGGCTAATTGGTGATATTTAAAGATATCAGCGGACGACGTTCTCCCTGTAAAGATCTGCCCCAGCTGCAATGAAATGATTTTACGGTGGCACAATTTTTACGAATGCTGCGTTGAAGCAGATAAGAAATTCAAGGCGATGCTCCTTGAAGAGAAGCGCCACGACCAAGATGAGGATGTAGAACGTTTAAAAACTACGACTGGGAACGGAACTCCTAAAAAGTCGGAATCCGAAGAGGTCTTTGATGACATGGCTGTGAGCAGTATTGCTAAAGCTGAATACGAGGTTAATTTAAAAAAAAAAAAAAAAGAAGAGTATTTTTGCAGAATAGAGAACTTTTAACTATTATTTTATTATAGGTTCCTTCCGACGAAGATTTTGCCCCCTATTCAGAGACTGAAAGTGAGCCAGAGATGGTCACAGAGACCCCAAAAAATAGGTAAGGAAGATTAAGCACGACAAATTTAACTTTAACATTTCATAGTTCAGACAAAATATTTATATCTAGGCGCCAAAGTACTTAATAGTAAATGAAAGTAGTTCTTTTTTCCCTGCAATCTGCTTTAATATTTTATTATACACACATAGATATGTGTGAAGTAGTTCTTCAAAGAGGATGGGTCATCACAGAAAATAAAAATCTTTTTGGAACTAACGAAATTGCATCGATTCTTGTACACAAAAAAAAAACATTAAAAATACAATATGGGATGTACATAGCTAAAAAAATTTATTATAAGTGTACTCTTATGGGAAATTGCAGATTTATAGAGAATTTTAGTAAAGAATGATCTGAAATTTTTCTTGTAGCAAATAAACTTATCTATATAAAATGTTTGATTTATAATAGACGTGTTACAAAGTTTGAAATTTACTAAGTTACCCGCTACTTAGTTCACCTGACGATTTTTTTTGAATAGGTTAATAAAGTAGCTTAAGATATATTTCGAAAAAATTTAAAATTCATAAAATATCGCATACTCAAATCGAACTTTCAATGATATGGAACTTTTGTGACAGATGGAGATAAAATGTATCGTAAATCTAAACCCAAGGCATAGGCTAAAAATATGCCAAATTTCATAAAAATCCTTCAAATAGTTTATTTGTTTGTGTGCATAGACCTTACAAACAAATTTTGATAATAGATACTAAATCAGAGGCCCCATAATCCAGTTTGATGGTAGATTCGAATTCAGTGGCCTAAAAGCACCTGTATAATTAATTTTCATTAAAATCCGTTTGATTCGAAAAATGCTGACAACTCTTTTGAAACCCAGCATTTTTTTCCAAATAAATAATATCCTAAATGTTAGCACAAGACATAAGCTATAACTATGCCAAGTTTCATTAAAATCCTTGCAGTAGATTACTATTAATGAAGGTTTTATTGGGAAAAAAAAGAACTTAAGCAGTATAGAAAAACCATGATATTAATTATTTGAATGGCTGTCTCATAAAAAAAGGCTCTAATTTTCTTTAGAAAATATTTCATTAGGTTCTAATTAATGTGGCCCAATTCAGGGACTAACTTGAAATCTTTCAGTTTATTTCTGGACTCTATAATTAATATATTGTAGAAATGCATTTATACAAGTATCCGATTTAGTAATTATTTTTGCTCATAATAATATTTAGTTCAGTTTCAACTCTGTCGGGCTATAATATTAAAATTATTTTTCCAGGCTGTAAATTATGTTCCTAATTATGTTATTGTTAGTTGCTAAATTCTTAATTCTTCTAAAACATTTTTTTTTCTTGTCTTTTAGGAATCGCATATTTAAAAGCCGTCAAACATTATCGTGTTCCTTTTGCAAAACCAATCCTAAAAGCAAAATCAAACTGAATGAGCATTTGAAACGAAAGCACAGCGATCAAATTTTTCACTGTGATATTTGCAATCAAATAACTCCCCGACTTGAACTTATTGCACATATGACTGCCCATGCGCTAGAATCTTTGAAAAAAAGCGCCCAACAAAAGAGCCCACAAAAGACAAACAACAAGTTAACTTGTATAAAATGTAATAAAACTTTTACTCATATTAGCGGCATAAAATATCATATGAATGCGGTACATGCAAAAATAAAAGAGTACAAATGCGATATATGTGATAAATCATTTGCTTGCGAGCGAATACTTTCCAATCACAAAAGAAGCATACATTTAAAGGTAAGATCTTTTAAATGCGAGATATGTGGGAAGATGTATAAAACAGATTCTACTCTCTTTGCACACAAAAAGATACACTTAAATAA